>OU612012.1:18242500-23242500 GCA_914767945.1 Eilema depressum | reverse complement strand
GAATGTCTAGGCTATTCAGTTTTTCTATTCCATGGATGTATTAAGGACACAGAATAGGACTGAACTTTTTGAGTTAGCATTGTGCAATTAATGTAACGTAATGCAATTAGTGCTACCCTTGAATTCCTGATCCATGTACACATTTTTTTTTAAATTAACATAAATTTAAGTTAAATTTAAATTATTTACTATCCATAACATCCGACTTTCGATTTTCAATCCAAGCATGTGCTGTACTTGTTGTATCCATTATTATGATCTTTACATTGTTTGAAATTCGTCTTACACCAGCTTGAACATATCTTGGTGAAAATACATTGGTCTCGCCCTGTTTGATTTTTCTTTAATGAGCTTTGTCTGGGAAAATTGTGTGAATACACGTCCTGTTCTGATTACAACACAACACAGGATGAACAGCACGCAATGTCACAAAAATGTACGAATCAGTTATCTTAAAATGTTTGCTTTGATCGCTTTTGTGTCGGCAAATTTGAAGAAAGAAAAGTCCCTAGAAAAGAAAAATTACGCAAGTTTGCTAAGACACAACAGTATGAACTCACTAAGTAAAATTAAACAAAGTTGTTGACGCAATTTTGTTAAGCGAGCTTGCCGGATAGTTGAAGGAATTCTGTATCAGATCGTCACTTCTGACAGAAAAGTGGTAATAGATACAGTTGAGACAGACCCATGTCATCAAAGTTTAATTAATTAAAGGAAGCTGGTTGTGAATTTGTATAAGAAATTCATCAGTAGGCACTCAGCACTATACAATACAACTTGTTAAGACCTGTAACAACAATGTATGAAGTCCAGAGTCTGCTTTCCCACTTTTGCAGCTCAATTTCGCCCGCTCTTTGGCATCTTATTTTCTGAGTGCCTTAATTGACCTTTAACGTACTGTAACGGAATACATTCGAAAATATGTGAATCGATGTAGAATACTGTCGAAATTGTGTATCGATGTGGTGTTCTTTGGTGAAGTGCCAGACAAAGATGAAGCTTTCAAAGCTTGGAAAATTACTGACCTAAACACAGTATTGCCCACCAATCTATACTCTTAGATACATCGTAACGGGTCGCTTTGCAACATAATAAGACAACAGTTGCAGAGCATCCTCGCCTTCTACTCGTAGCTGTGGGATACTGCAAATCCGCTTAGTTAGCATTGGAAAAGTTTGCGTATCTGATAAATGTAGTCTATTTGAGATTTCAGACGTAAATTCCTAATTTGGATTCATCTGTTAAAATACCTCATGTAATTAGCTAATAAGAACTTTACCTTCAGCTATCTATCTTGCCAGGTGAAGTCATATTGACGTGTCAGATAAAAAATAATGTCGTTTTGTTTTGCTATTCTGAAGAATGTAGCAATTCACCACATTTTAGGTTACAAACTTCTACGTGTTTTGCGTCAATACTGCGTATCTTATCTGATCAGATTTCACTTGGATTATTTGGTGGTTATTATAACACGGTGTCCTTACGTACGACCAAATAATGATCAAAGAATACATCAAATTAAAGCAGTTATAAAATGGAAGAAGCAGTCGTTAAAATAACGAAGAAACTTTCATGCAAATACGCGGTTATGAGCAATGTTAGTTAAGCGGGTTTACTCCCTGACGCTATATTGGACAACATGACATTCAGAAATGCAGCTTGTATTTGTTAGGGTGCTCCTTGTGTCCCTACACGTCGCCGTCACTATGGAGAAACAGGTAGGCCATTATGTCCAAGGAAATCACGGCCTACTATGCGTTTAGAATGCAGGGCGCATGGGCGTATATTATGTCTTGCACTTCCAAACTATATTATCTGACGTGATATTGTCACCGCCAGGGACAAGTTCCCGCTGTGCTTGAACCTGTTGGTTTGGTACGCGATAATGGGCCCTACCACCAGACGATATATCTTTAGTGCCTTGGTAAATAGGCAGCTTTTGCTTGTGGGTCACAACTTGCGACGATAACCTTGCGCCTTCTCATCCCAGCGAATAATTGGCATTCACCATCATACGCCGGGCAATGCCGCCACCCTTTTGAGTACATTGTCTGTGGACATCGATGGAAAGGAACTCTTCCATGTCAAAACTTTTTATTTTTGTTCCTTCTTCTTCATCCGCTCTCCTAGTCGCATCACTAGTACCTACGCTCTTAATTGTTATTGGTTAACGATAAAATTGTGGTCAAAAATCTAAGAAAGTACACTTTGTACTTTCTCAGATTTTTTTTCTCCCTTGAAATAGGACCCTAATTCATAAATTGGTAAGTACGTTTTTTTTCTGGTCTTGGATTTGTTTTATGGTACTCACAATATTCGGCAAATAATCAAGTAAGCTGGCTACAATATATGACATTTTCAAAAAATTAGGAGGTTCAGTCATCAAATTACATCAGTAGCCAAGTCGAACGCAAGGCTCAAGGCGCAAGTGAACCGCTGCCCAAAACAGAATAGCAATTGAAACGCTGATGCAAGCTGTCGTGGAAAAAAATGCTCGCTGGATAGCTACATAGATCAAAATTGATGAAGGTCGCCATATATAATGATTTAGATTATTACTTTAGCTGCTTTACAATCTTTCACACTCAACCATCGAAGAAAAGTATAGGGGTTGATGTCCGTAATCGTTGATGATCGCTAAATGCCTAATTTTATGTTCTACGTGATACTGTTTGAAGTTTACGCGAATAAATAATAATACTAATAATCCGTCATTTAATAAAATCACTTTTTATTTTTGGATTCTGTCGAGATAGATTTATTTGGTATTATTTACATTTAGCCCGAAGTTTCGGTTACTTTGCAGAAGCCATAGTCGCGGGGTGACTAAAGATGTAAGTTATCTCAAAGTATAATTATGGTGAGTTGTTGGTGTTACCACTTACGCAGAATAAGCTCACTGTGTTACGATACCGTGGGCTCATTCTATTAAGTAAATGAGTGGGTCCCAGGGTACGCTCCAACCATCTTCTCTATTAAAATTTGAGTGTTTTTTAATGTCAACAGCCTCGTGGAACATTCTGTGGTTTGTCGAATCTCAAGTAATGATTGGTACCCTATAGTTGCACGTGTTCACATGCAGCAGGTTGAGCGGTGGTGTTTTATATAAGCTATGTGTTCATTGCAACGCTAGGTTTGACCAATATTTGAGAAGCCCACAGTCTATTTTATAGGCATAATAAATATGCATATGCGAAAACTTATAAAATGTTTTGATATATCCATTCAGCTGTCAATTTAGTTGTAAGATACTGTTTGTTTTCTAAATAAAATAAAATAGACCCCTGCATCTTGTAGAGGTAGGTAGTTGGCACTTGACAGATGTAAGAATTGATTAATCTTCGTTGGCGGCTTGTATAATGTTGTGTTGAATGAAGCTCGCTTCAAGATGAAGCCGATCTTGTCACTGACCCTCATATGTAAATTAGTACAGCAGGCTGTCGCTCGACCGTGGCTGGATTTTCTCCAGAGACTGAGGCGCGTTTGTATGAGCTTGTTGTGTTTCAGTACTTGGTTGACATGTTGAAGCTCACGAAAAACTGCTTACCGCTATATAAATAAAACCGGCCAAGTACGAGTCGGACTCGCCCATGAAGGGTTCCTTAGCAGTAAAGGCGAAGATTGCGGTTTATGACGTATTAAAAAAAACTCCTTACTGGATCTCGTTCAAACCAATTTTCGGTGGAAGTTTGCATTTTTTTTTTTTTTATATAGGACACGTCAATTTGACTTTGCCTCGCCTGATGGTAAGCTGAAGGCAAAGTCTCTGAAAAGAGGGTTACCATTACAGACATGTACCATGTTACAATGGTGGCACTCAGCTTGACGGCCTCATCAGATGCTTTTTCACGCCCCGCTTAAAGGACCCGGGACTATAGGAGGAGGGAAACAATGTACATCATATATTTTATTTATCATTCTCTTATTTTAGAGGGGGGGACATTTTTCCACTTTGAAAGTGTCTCTCGCGCAACTTATTCAGTTTAAAAAAAAAAAAAGATGTTAGAAACCTCAATAGCATTTTTAAAGACCTATCTATAGATACCCCACCACGCGTATGGGTTTGACGAAAAAATTATTTTGAGTTTAGTTCTAAGTATTGGGACCCCCAAAAATTAATGCTTTTTTCTATTATTGAATGAAATTCTTAATGTAGTAGTAGTGTAGTTTACAGAATACATCTACTTACCAAGTTTCAACACCATAAGCCTTATAGTTTCGGAGAAAAGTGGCTGTGGCATACGTACGGACAGACAGATGGACGGACAGACATGACGAATCTATAAGGGTTCCGTTTTTTGGCATTTGCCTACGGAACCCTAAAAACCGACCAAATCCGAGTCGACTCGTGCTATCATCCAGTATTCATATCGAGAAAAAAAAAACAGATTATTAATAATTATAACGGTGTATTCCCATACACAGATATACAGGGTTATTGGTATTCCTGTCAGGGCGTGTTAGGGGATCCAAAATGCTACAATTTGGAGCCCACATATGTATGGGCCAAAATCAATAGTTTTCGAAACAATTGACTTTTTGTGTTTTTTTCGTATTAACCCAGATTTCAACCTTCAAGTGCTTATTTTAAAAAAATATTTGCCGAGTCGGAATTATTTTAGTTTATTTTCGAAGATGATAGGTACTTCAAAGAACCCAAAATACAAAAAAAAATTAAAAACACTTAAGATAGAAAAAAAATATTTAAAATTTCTCGAAAAACTCCCGACCCAAAAAGATCCCGCTAAGCACCTTGGTATTCTCCCCGACGGTCAGACGGCGGTCCCCCGACGTGACAAGTGACAAAAGGGTCAATACTTAGGGTAGGTCATAAGGTAATAGTTATTATTTTACTTTTTATAGGATCTTTTTGGGTCGGGGGTTTTTTAATATTTTTTTTTTTCATGCTTTTTATAGGTAACCGCTTAACCGATTTCCATAAAACTTGCTGTATCGTGATGTATAAATTATGACCTTTCATTTGATACCCATCACGGGTATATTTGAAAATATTAGATTTTGCATTGCCACTTTCACTCCACATATATTTTAAATGGCTGAACCGATTTTTATGATACATAGTTTAGAACACTTTCGACGAAACCATCTTCCAAACAAAAGAAACAGAATCAAAATCGGTTCTGTCATTTGGGAGCTACGATGCGACAGACAGTCTGACACACACACACACACATACACACACACACACACACAGTTTTGTCGGGGGTTAAAAAGAACACTATGAGAGTGAGCGTACGTAGGATTTACTCGAATACCGGAAGTTTAGTGAGTTATCCAAAATGACACGTAAATAAATAAATTTTTGCTGGTTATAGCATCAAATGACTTTTTAATTGAAATAAAAGCAAAGAAAATTAACATACACAAACTTTTATTTTTTCATCATAGATCTTGCTAGATATGACCTCCGCGGTTACGGGTAAAGGTCCGAATTCTATTCCTGACTTCCGTTTTCGTAATTCTAGAAAAAAGTGTGGCCCTTATTTGTGCCGCTGCTCTTATGATACGTGATTTCAGCTCTTCTACTGTATTTATAGGAGTCGTATAAACTAATTGTTTATCAACAAATCAATTAGCCTATTGCAGTCCACTGCTGGACATAGACCTCTCCCAATATGCGCCACTTAGGCCGATCCTCCTGCGCTAATTGAAACTCATATTTCTTTACGAATTATGTGATATTATATAAATACTGGCCTTTCGCCCGCGGCTCTGCCCGCGTGGATCTCTTATCTTCGGTTCTACTCAACCGATTGCAATCACACCAACGTAAGATTTTAAGTCTGAATAAGACCTTTCTAACAAAAAAAAACTGCATTTTAATCCGTTCAGTAGTTTTTGAGTCCATCGCGGACAAACATTTTCAATTTACAATTATATAATAGTATAGATAGATAGATAGATTATTACCTTTTCAGAAAGCTTATTAAACGTACAAGCTATTGCAGTAATTTGTACGCTTAGTGTCATAGTATTTTTTGGAGAAAAAAAACAATGACTGTAGGGAAATGTGAAAATTTAAAATTAGAAAATATATGAAACGGTCCAAATTTTTTCTATCTAAAGTGTTTTTAATTATGTTTTTAGTATTTTGGGTTCTTTGAAGTATCACCCTCGAAAAGAAATTAAAATAATTCCGATTCGGCAAATATTTTTTTTAAATTGGCACTTGAAGGTTGAAATCTGAGTTAATACGAAAAAAAAACACAAAAAGTCAATTATTTCGAAAACTATTATTTTCGCCCATACATATGTGGGCTCCAAATTGTAGCATTTTGGGTCCCCTAACACCCCCCGATAGGAATACGTCGAGTTACCAAAAACCCTGTATATACATACATATTATATAGAATAAAGCCCCTTTAGGTTGTCAATTACTATCAGCAATGTCAAGCAGCCAACCAAGCTTTTGTCATGTAGATAACCCGGCACGGGTCGTGTCCGGTGCTAAGGAGCTTAGAACACTGGCTGCATTGCTCCGTACGTGCCGGAGCGAGAGTCACCAGTTTTTTCCATAATTCGTCGACCTATATCCGCCACCAGTTTTTTTGCTTCTATGCCCCAACTGCCCATGGTCTCGACTGGCACCGGCACTACGATATATTGCGGTCGAAGGCTGCAATACTTCGCTAGTTTTTAACTTGCCACGTCTTCGGCCGTGGCTACGGGGGCAAGAGTGGTGCGGCCCAGGTGACTCGCAGCCACAGTACTGACGCAGGTCGCATCCCACACCAAGCACCTATCCCTTCTCCAAGGCACGAGAGTTAACCTATCCGGTCTCTTGCTATCCAATCTAGATAGGCCCGGCGGCTCCAGCGTACAAGGCAGATCTGCCGAAACCAATGCCCTCCGAAGTAGGTCATTGATGGCATGGTGTCGAGGTCGTCAGCGTGATGGCCGGCAGCTTCGACCATGGAACCGCAGGTGCATCTATGCGGTTCACACACTCTGCAGCCCAAGTGAAGAGCCACCGCCACACGCAAAAAGTCATCGTACAAGTACGGGGGTATCTGATTGACTGAGAGGCTAAGTCCCACTGGGACTCAGTGAAGGAAACGTTGAAGATAGACTCTAGGGGTTGTTCTCAGCAGGTATGTAAGCTATGGCAGCACGAAGCACATGCGCAACAAAGTCAAAGCAACCAAAAGTCCCTGAGTGTTTTGGTGGAGATTTTTGCGCTTATTTATGACCTTGGGGAGAGCATTCTGGAAAGAAAGGAGACCCTAGGAGGTGAAAAGTATAACGTGAAAGTTCTCTAAGGCCGGGCATAATAGAACTAAATAGTGTCTACTATCTGCGGCACCGCAAGGGAAGAACTCGCACTTGCTCATGTTCACCTTAAGACCCAGGTCACCGAACCGGGAAACAGAGTTACCAGATCGCGATGAATGTTCTCTGGTTTGCCACCTATCGTGCCATCGTCCAGGTACCAGACATTCAGTGGTGGATCAAGCTCTTTGAAGACTGCGAATGGCCATGCTGAACACGAGGGGCCCGAGCGGGTCGCCTTGCTGTGTCTCAGCTTGTGACTGAATGAATTCTTTGTCATAGAAGACATTTGAGGGCCAGTGGTACATTTAGTGAAGGAAGGCATAGATAGGAGCCAGATCATGTACCTCACGCAACAGGGCGTCTCTCTCAAGTGTGTTAAAGGCATTACAGATGTTCAATTGGACAACCACGCAATCAGCACTCTCATCACACATGACTCATTCATTACGTACGTGCGCGTAGCGTGAATTGCCGCCTCATACCCCAAACGTATGCCAAACCTCAGCTGATGCGGCTGCAGATACCCAACCATACTCTCCCGCACCGCTCCGCAAGTCAGCTTGCCCGCAAGTCGGCGAAATACGCTGCCGATAGGTATCGGCCTCACCCTCTCGTCCCTCTTTGCAAGAGCACACAGTGATGCACCATACAAGTAAGGACACACCACAGAGTTGAACTGGCCGCCGAGCATAAAATTTATGAGCCTCTTCAGTCGACTCAGTAGACGAGGTCCGTTTTCGCCCGACGAGCGAGAGGTTGCTCGTTTAATAGGCTGGGGTGGAGACCGTCCCAGCCCGGAAGACCCACTACAGAAGAAGGCGAGCCACTGCCACTGTTTCGGATGACAAGTCCGGTGCCGGTGGGAAGGCCAGTGGCCGCGACGGACACGGGTGTTTGGTTTTGAGCACCACTAGCGTCTCCGGTCCCCCTGTGCAAACGTATCAGCAGAAACTAATAATCACACCGCTCCACTCACGTTGCCATCGTGCACCTTGGACTCTATTATTCTCCTTAAGGACCAGGATAGGTCCTGCCGCCCCACCACCGCCGCGTAGTTGTTTAGGGGGTGTGCATTAATCACGTGATGTTTTTTTAGCAATTTTCTAACCCCCCTCCCCCATGGTGATACGTGGTGAGTTTTAGACAACCCCCCCCCCCCCCCTAGCCAAAATCACGTGTATTTTTTTATTTATTATTTAATGCTAGAAAACTGAGAATCTTGACGAAAATCACGATTTATAAGAAAAAATAAAATTAATGGACAGCCCCTTATGATTTATTAACAGACTGTACAACGCAGCTAGGGCACACGCGGCGCCGCTGCGTCATAACAACGCAGCGGCGTCGCACCGCTCGTGTGCCCACTACTGCGTCGAAATTTCTGCGATGCGTCGCCGCAACGCATCGTGTGCTCGCCGTCTTAGTAATAGAGTTTCGTTATTACCATTTAAAGAAATATACAAATTTAATAAAAGGAACCTTTAAAAAAATTATTTTGACAAAAAAATTAATCGACTTCTAAAGTTCTAACACAAAAATGTACTAAAGAGTAAAACGAAATAAATTATTAAAAAATAAAACCCCGACTGCTGTTGAAATCGAAACAAGTTTGATAGGCGGAACCGTTTGCCAATCATGAGCCTTCTTCTTTCGTGTCAATGATCCTCTTTTTCGCTGCTTTATATTATGCGAAAATAATATTCTGCCATCTCGACCACGCTGTCAATGGTTATATTTAGGTCGTTTTTAGTGCAGGAGGTAGGACATAAGGGACACGAAACCAAATGCGCCATGGACTGCATGGGGGCTCCGCAGACATATGCGATTAAGCCTGGGTCTCGCATTCCCCACCCACCATAGGTTTTGGTTCGACCGGCCGACTATGTACAAAGACGATTCAGAGTCCTCCATACCGGCCATGGGAGGTTCTGTCCGGGAGGTAGTTTTTCCTGAGGAGGTAGAAAGTCCGAAGGTGGTGGGAGTTTCTCTTCCCAAAGGAAAATTCTCATCGCAACAGGGTCTTCGTGTGCGGCTCTCGTAGTTTGCATGAAACTTTTATGACTCTTTAAGCGGGTTCTAGGCGGTTGATGTCCGTATAGGCAGTGTCGGGGGTCGGTTTCCTGTTTTGCCTTTTCCAGTCTGGTACCTGGTAACCGGTAATTCTACGGTAGGTGTTGTTCAGGGCGATATCCACCTGCCCGGCATGTGTCGACTGTTGCCACACAGGACATGAAAATTCACCCGCCAAATTATAGAGCCAATGCAATTGTACGATGGACGTTGGTTCTGTTATGAACTGAAAGAATATACCCTATGACCCATTTATACCCATTAGCGCATTTGAGACCCATTCATGAAAATCCGTCAAGCTTTTAAGCCTTTAAAGGGGAACAAAAAAATTAGGTACAGTCGAATTCAAAAGTGCAGTAGCAATCCTACGTAACTATAGCGTCAACATTCTAGCGCTACTTGTGACCTTTTTCTTTTAAGACAATTTACACACACATAAATTGTTCTTCCGTAGGAATATTATCGATAATTTCGTTATCACTACGTAAGCAACCCGTGGCCGAGTTTGTGGAAATGCAAAGGTTGATGGTTCAAATCCTACAATCTTGCAATAACACTTTTTGTGTTTCATTTATAAATTAATATCATTGTATTATTTGTTAAATTTTAGCAAATATCAACATAAAATGTAAAAAGAATGCCAACTTCATGCAAAATTACTACTTATATCATTATTTAAAATTATATTTTTTTTCATAAATATAAAAAATCGTTATAAGCTGGAATCGAACCTGGAACCTCTTATCATTGTGAATCAATAGTATCTTGCTTAACCCACATAGCTATCAGTTAATTTACGATGTTGGTAAATTACTGTATTAGTATCTAATGACACACACACATGTGTAAACACAAAACTACAAATACATAAAAATCAAAAGGTAAAAATGCGGGTAGGACTTTTGTTGAAGTCCGTGCTGTGTGGTGAAGCTAAACAGGCACAACATTGATCGAGACGGTTATCAATAATGTCAATCCAGACAATGACGATGATTTGATTTGATTTAATCTTTGAAAATACTGCATACTGATAGTATCTTTCATAAGCTACCTGTAAAATCAATAATATTCCTCCAATAACTCAAAGGAGACAGTCATAATGTGTGTCGTTAAGGAGTTCCATTATCTTCCCATGTAATCCAAATCTAGAGCAATTTAGCATGTCTACAGTCATAGTCAAGTACGTCTATCTACATAATACGCTCTATAAATTAAGGAGTTCTGTTGTCTGTCTTTCTACTCCAAGTCTAAACAATTCCAGCATATCCTTGACCACAGTAATGTACCTACCGTGTTACAGAATGGTCATAAAGTAACAATACCTCAATCATTTCACATTTTCTATTTGATTTTGTGGAGTTGTCTTGTGAATTTCCGGTACCCAAGGTCCGATACCAAGGAAATTAATATGGGTAATAGGATTACGTAATACAAAAAGAAAAAGATTTTTTTAAATCGATACGTAAGCACCGGAAAATGTCGCTGAATGTTCTGAACGCCCTGCATACCCATTCTTAGAACACAGGCCTCATGTTATGATGTGTAATGGCATATATATAAAGGTGCTTCTAAACGGGCCATGTTTTCGTGCAATTTGTGGCTGTAACACTGTGGCCCGGCAACATTGCAACTATTGCAAGCAATACCGGCCAGACTATACAATATTGCAGTAATGTCCCGGCCATATGGCCAAACATGTTTTGTATTGCCACTTATGGCCGATATTGCCCGGACGGGTTACCGGACGATAGCTAGGCGGTCGATTTTACTGCAATATTGCTCGGCCAGTTCTATTGTTGTTTCAGTCGCTCTCTTTGTTATGACAGTCTATCCTTTTCTACGCGAATTGTTAAATAATTTACTATCAAGGCTTATATGTAGACTCAAATTATCTAAAGTTTCACGCCTATTTAAGTAAGGTCGAATCCAGTATCCACAATCTCTTCTATTTCTGTTTATTTTTTAATAAGACAATATAAGTTGCTGCAAAAAGTGTGATTTCGTCAGCCATTGTTGCCGGTTTGTGTAGCCCGTTTAAGAATCTGCATCTAGAGCTATACTATTGCAGACATATTGCAACTCATTGCCCAGCCATTGATTGTTCGGCTATCAGTTGCAATAAAATATTTTTGAGATTGCCGGAAAATTAGTTGCCAATGGTGCAGCCACAAATTGCAGAAAAACATGGCCCGTTTAGAAGGGTTAAGGTAAAGAACAATAATATGCGATTGCAGCAATCGCGGCTGATTTCCTGGTACTTATTGAAGAGCTCCGTGGTCTGTCTCTGAAACTCATCATCAGATCTTTATGAAATTTAAATGTCAAATTCAGAATAAACTTCTCTCGAACAAAAAAAGAATTTTGCAAATCCGTCTCCAAGGGACAGAGTTATGCGCGTACAAATATAAGAAAATAAACATCCCAACGGCTAAATTTCGATAAATACGGTCTCAAAATGATTCATTTCTCGAGTGTTATAGGGTCGGTACATAAAATGTTCATAGAATGTATACGGTGGATTTGTGGAGCTAAAATGTGTGCTGTTCACAAAATCACAGTCATAACCTTATCGAGCAGGGTACTAGAATGCAGGGAATTAGAAGCAGATTACAAAAATATACATGGCGTCCCACGGCAATGCCACATGGAGGGAAAGTACCTTAAATCCTTAAGTTGGCTTATTTTACTCAAAAGAGATATTTCTTTATTTTTAAAAAGAAACAAAACTGCATTCAAAGATTTTTAAAAATTCGCTTGCCACATCCGGTAACCGAACCGATTAAAATCCGAAAAAGTAACATCCTGTATTTTTATGGCATCAATCGATAGTGTCAATCATAAGGATCAAATCTCTCTAAGAAGCATGTTAATTAAATGAAAGGAAGCCCACAAAATCTGAACTTATAAATTCAATGCAAACAGACAGCACTTTTACTCAAGGAACCATCAAATACCTTTTCAACACTAGATTTATCTTTGATGAAATTTATGTACTAAAATGAGTACTAAACGAATAAACTAAATAAATAAGATTTATAAACTTTGTTACCTGTTTAGAATGTAACTTCAATGGGTAAGTGCATCTGGTATGTAGGTAGGGTAGGTAGTAATTTTTGGGTGCTTGATCAGAAACCTGGGCATCGAAGATGGCGAGAGAATTGCCCTATTGGATCACTTTTTATCCTGTTAATTGAGACGGCGGCGTGCGGTTTTAGTCGGTTTGACTTCGACATACCTAAATACTACTGCCGACCAGCAGCGGTCTCCACACGAAATAAAAGAAAAATAGGTAATTTAAATATGGAATTTTATTGTTAATATTATGTTATCAGATGGATGGGTTGTAACTTTGAGTTAAAGTGCTTTATTTTGCCAAATTGAATTTATAAGTTTAGGTTTCAAGGATTTCCTTTCATTTAATTTATCATGTTACTAATGGTGGGCACACACGTTGCAGTATACATGCGCAAGTTTAGACTTGTACAAGTTCGCGTTTTTTCCATGTGCCCACAGACGCTCAAGTATACTTGTGCAAGTGTCATTTTTGTAAAAGCGAGCGTCCAGGAATGTCGTGCTGCGATGGTTGACGCTTTTGGCAGTAGTTGGCGATAACTATGCAGAAAATTATTAAAAAATAAAAAACCCGACTGCTACTGAAAAGATTGAAATAAGTCTAGTAGCAGTCGGGTTTTTTTATTTTTAATCATTTGTCTTATTTTATACTTTTTCATTATAATATAACTTTTTGTAATCTCCTAATTTCGATAAGATCGAGTAAATTTTTTTTATAACATTGGTTTTGGCGCCAGAAAACCGCCATTACCCTGCTTTCTTCGGTAGTCGGGTAAAAAATAAAAGTTAGAATACAAAACAAACTGTGTGGATTAAAGAATGGTTAAAAAAAAGTTAATACACCTCTGCCTACCCATTCGGGGATTTATAGGCGTGAGTATATGTATGTATGTAGGAATGTATAAAAAACGTGAGTATTCGCGTAGCAATTGCATTCAAATATTGTCATGTATAGATTGATCATCAGGCGAGGCGAAGACAACATGACGAGTCCTATATTATAAAAAAAAAATATGTGTAACAAATTTGCGTCTGGATAATGATTTTTTATGAAGAAAATCTCACTCATTTTGACGGGAAATTGATCGCAGAACATACGTACGTATAGGCGCGTGCCTAGTACGCTACTGAAACTTGAATGCAACGCTGGCACACACGTTCATGTATACTTGTATAATTAGAGAGATTTGATCCTTATGATTGACACTATCGATTGATGCCATAAAAATACAGAATGTTACTTTTTCGGATTTTAGTCGGTTCGAGTACCGGGTGTGGCAAGCGAATTTTTAAAATCTTTGATTGCAGTTTTGTTTGTTTAAAAGAATAAAGGAATGTCTCCTTAAAATGAGTCAACTTAAGAATTTAAGGTACTTTCCCTTCATGTGACATTGCCGTGGGACGCCCTGTATACATGTCAAACACATAAAATAAAATGAATAATTAAAAAATTAAAAAGCCCGTCTGCTACTAAAAACATTGATGATAGCAATCGGTACTCATTTTTTTCACCACTTAATATTAACTGGTTAACACCAGACAGATATATACAGCCCAGACTCAGCCATACACAGCCTATACCTACATGGCTTGAGCCAACAAAAGTGCCCGGAAAAAGGCAGTAGGCTCACCCCCTATTACGTGGGATCTGATACAATGATTGGTGAAATGTGGGTGTTAATTCACCTCTGCCTAACCCTCCGGGGATAAAGGCGTGATTGTATGTATGTATGTAATATTAATTAACTAATATTTCGGTATTATTGTAAGCGCCAGTAATTGTAATCTCCTTCATCGAGATCATGGCGCTTGCAACGGTGTCCAAATATCAGAAACACCAAACATAATACATACATCGAAAACTCTCATATGGGGTTGCATTACTTGCATTAGCCAGAGGATGCAACTTTCATTTTTAGACAACAACAACTTTAAACTGACCCCAGTTTAAAGTTAAATCCAAGTTTATGGGGTTGGAACCATTGTCCCACGGTCACCACCTTGGAAAAGGGGGTTCAATTGGTTTTTATGCTTTATCTCACGAAGTCTCACAAAAACTTAGTTAACATTTCTGGTTGCAAATAAGAGTAATCTACCAACTAACTTTTATCAACCAACTTTAGTCATAGAACCAAAAATAAAAAAGATATAATATGTACAGGATGGAAATTTTCGACTGTATCTGGAGGGAAAGCACTCTAAATACTGAAGACAGCGAATTTCACTCAAACAAAACACTCTCTTATGTTTTAAAAGAAATACATCTGCATTGAAAGATTTCTGAAAAATCACTTGGCACGTCCGGTAATCGATCGGACAGAAATTCGAAAAAATAACATCTTACGTTTTATAGGGGTGAAATCTCTGTATCAAACATGGTGAATTAAATGTTAATTTTTTGTGAGTATTGGTCTCACAAAAAAAGTCTAATAATCATAAAACCCATTTCAACCCTTTTTTCCAAGGTGGTTGTTAATATGGAAGTCAGAAAATGAAACTTAATTATTAATGATCTTTTAATCAATGGTAATCACTGAAAAAACTAACGTAACTTTTTTTTTCAGAGTCGCGCACTACTATTCGTAAAACATCTCATGACAAAACGGATGTAAAAACTTCAAGTACTCAAGATACAACTGTCACTGAAATAAATAAAAGCCTTTTTCAATCTACTGAAGAATCAAACATCCTAAAAATTGATAATTTGCAAGAGGTGGACACCAAACAAGTAAGCACTACAGTTCCTTGGCGTAAACAAGTCACCGTTGACATAGCACAGAAGGCTAAGGTAGAAACGCTTGCAGTGAAGCATTGGCGAAAACAAGAACAAGAGGATACAATTACAAATTTAGAAAAAAAATTAATAACCGAAGATACAACTATTCTTGATTTGTCAAATCAAGTTGAAATTACAACTAAAAAAGAAACAGTAGAAGCTAAATCTTGGCGAAAACCACGTACAAAATCAGTAACTACAGATAGTACAGCTTCTTTGGAAAGTAAATCGAATACCGAAGATAGTAGTCTCCTTCAAATACAAACAGAAGAACTCAAAGATGAAAATAAAAAACCCGAAATAAAGCACTGGCGAAAACCAAGAGCTGAAGAGAATGTCAAGGAAATTGTATCTACTACAGAAGATATTGCAATTTTGCATACTGATAAAGAAGAATCAGAAGAGAAGGTATTGCAATGGAGAAAACCTCGTAATAACGAAAAGAAGCCCACTCCTCAAGATGAGCGAAGAGATTCTATTCCTTGGACTCAAGAAAGTATTAATTTACGTCCTACCAAAGTAGAAAAAGTGGCCATAAAGAAAGAAAAACTAGAAGATGTCACGTTAAGGCAAATAAGAAAAGGCTCTGTTGAAGAAGTAAAGCCTGAAGAAGTAAAATGGCCACACGGTAAAAGACATCCTAAGGAAAACGAACTCAAAGAAGAAGTTGTCTTGAAACCTGTATCCAAACAAATGGCACCCCAAGAGGAACAGCCCGAGGAAATACAGCTTAAGCCAGTTAGCAAGAAAGAACCAAAAGAAGAGGTTCAACCTGAACAGCTTAAGTGGCCTCATGGCAGAAGACGCCCGAAAGAAGAAGAGCCGAAAGAAGAAGTGCTTCTTAAGCCTGTACCTAAACAAAAACTACCCGAAGAAGAAAAACTCGAAGAAGTGCAACTTAAGCCCCTGAAAAAAGAAAAACCAGTTGAAGAGGCAACGCCAGAAGAATTAAAATGGCCGCACGGTAGAAGGCGTCCTAAGGAGGACGAACCAAAAGAAGAAGTTGTCCTGAAACCAGTACCTAAACAAAAGGCATCCGAAGAGGAAAAAACAGAGGAAGTACAGCTTCAGCCAGTAAGCAAAAAAGAACCAAAAGAAGAGGTTCACCCTGAACAGCCTAAGTGGCCTCATGGCAGAAGACGCCCGAAAGAAGAACCGAAGGAAGAAGTGGTGCTTAAGCCTGTACCTAAACAAAAACTACCTGAAGAAGAAAAACCCGAAGAAGTGCAACTAAAGCCCCTAAAAAAAGAAAAACCAGCTGAAGAGGCAACGCCGGAAGAATTAAAATGGCCGCACGGTAGAAGGCGTTCTAAGGAGGACGAACCAAAGGAAGAAGTTGTCCTGAAACCAGTACCTAAACAAAAGGCACCCGAAGAGGAAAAACTAGAGGAAGTACAGCTTAAGCCAGTAAGCAAAAAAGAACCAAAAGAAGAGGTTCAACCTGAACAGCCTAAGTGGCCTCACGGCAGAAGACGTCCGAAAGAAGCAGAACCGAAGGAAGAAGTAGTGCTTAAGCCTGTACCTAAACAAAAAATACCCGAAGAAGAAAAACCAGAAGAAGTTCAACTTAAACCCCTGAAAAAAGAAAAACCGGTTGAAGAAGCAACGCCTGAAGAAGCAAAATGGCCACATGGTAGAAGACGTCCTAAAGAAGATAAACCCAAGGAGGAAGTTGTGCTTAAACCAGTACCTAAACAAAAGGCACCTGAAGAAGAAAAGCCAGAGGAAGTACAACTTAAGCCAGTTAGCAAGAAAGAACCAAAAGAAGAGGTTCAACCAGAACAACCTGTGTGGCCTCACGGTAGAAGACGTCCAAAAGAAGCAGAACCGAAGGAAGAAGAAGTACTTAAGCCTATACCTAAACAAAAAATACCCGAAGAAGAAAAACCTGAAGAAGTGCAACTTAAGCCCCTAAAAAAAGAAAAACCGGTTGAAGATGCAACGCCGGAAGAAATAAAATGGCCGCACGGTAGAAGGCGCCCTAAGGAAGATGAACCCAAGGAAGAAGTAGTCTTGAAACCAGTACCCAAACAAAAGGAACCCCAAGGAGAACAGCCAGAGGAAGTGCAGCTTAAGCCATTTAACAAAAAAGAACCAAAAGAAGAGGTTCAGCCTGAACAGCCTGAGTGGCCTCACGGCAGAAGACGTCCGAAAGAAACAGAAACAAAGGAAGAATTGGTACTTAAGCCTATACCTAAACAAAAAATACCTGAAGAAGAAAAACCTGAGGAAGTGCAAATTAAACCTATGAAAAAACAAAAACCAGTTGAAGAGACAACACCGGAAGAAGTGAAATGGCCACATGGTAGAAGACATCCTAAAAAAGAAGAACCCAAGGAGGAAGTTGTCCTTAAACCAGTACCTAAACAAAAGGCACCTGAAGAAGAAAAGCCAGAGGAAGTACAACTTAAGCCAATTAGCAAGAAAGAACTAAAAGAAGAGGTTCAGCCTGAACAGACTGAGTGGCCACACGGCAGAAGACGTCCAAAAGAAGCAGAACCGAAGGATGAAGTAGTACTGAAGCCTATACCTAAACAAAAAATACCTGAAGAAGAAAAACCTGAAGAAGCTCAACTTAAGCCCCTGAAAAAAGAAAAACCAGTTGAAGAAGCAACGCCTGAAGAAGTCAAATGGCCACATGGTAGAAGACGTCCTAAAGAAGACAAACCCAAGGAAGAAGTTGTCCTGAAACCAGTACCTAAACAAAAGGCACCAGAAGAAGAAAAGCCAGAGGAAGTACAACTTAAGCCAGTTAGCAAGAAAGAACCAAAAGAAGAGGTTCAACCAGAACAATCTGTGTGGCCTCACGGTAGAAGACGTCCGAAGGAAGCAGAACCGAAGGAAGAAGTAGTACTTAAGCCTATACCTAAACAAAAAATACCTGAAGAAGAAGTGCAACTTAAGCCCTTGAAAAAAGAAAAACCGGTTGAAGAAGCAATGCCCGAAGACGTGAAATGGCCGCACGGCAAAAGACGTCCTAAGGAAGAAGAACCCAAGAAAGAAGTTGTGCTTAAACCAATACTTAAACAAAAAGTACCTGAAGAGGAAAAACCAGAGGAGGTACAGCTTAAACCAGTTAGTAAGAAAGAACAAAAGGAAGAGGTTCAACCTAAACAGACTGAGTGGCCTCATGGCAGAAGACGTCCGCAAGAAGCAGAACCGAAGGAAGAAGTAGTACTTAAGCCTATACCTAAACCAGAAATATCTGAGGAAGAAACCCCTGAAGAAGTGCAACTTAAGCCCTTGAAAAAAGAAAAACCGGTTGAAGAGGCAAAGCCCGAAGACGTGAAATGGCCACATGGTAGAAGACGTCCTAAAGAAGACGAACCCAAAGAAGAAGTGGTGTTAAAACCAATACTGAAACAAAACGCACCTGAGGAAGAAAAGCCAGAGGAAGTACAGCTTAAACCAGTTAAGAAGGAAATACCGAAAGAAGATGAAGTAGTAGTGCAGAAAGTAATTAAAAATAAAGTACACAAAGAAGAAATTCCTGAGGTAGTGCAACTCACGAGACGGGAAGATCAGAAAGTTATAGTGGAAGAAGAAACAGATGGCAACAGAGAAACGAAGCTGATTACAGAGAAATTAGTGCAAGAAACTGTTACTAAAAAAACACTTAAGCCTGTAAGAGAAAAGGAAAGAACAGTAGAAGAAATACAAGAGGAAGTGGTAACAGAAATTAAAGAAATTAAGAAAAAGACACGAAAGGATAAGAAAGGTAAGTGTACAGTACACCGTCAACATACGTGTATTTCTTAAAGAATTATTAGTTATAGGTAAGGACAGTAAAACTTTTACTAAAATGCCCCAACTCGAAACAGATGCATGGTTACACCGACAAAATTTATGTGTCTAACCTACGCCGTGTAAATAAGAGAATAATCATTTATCTCAAATGAACGACGATAAAGTGGACAATAAAATGGTTTATACGAAAGTTTTGTATTTTGTATTAAGTATAACAGTAGTGGCAAGTTACCTTGCAACATATCAATCATGATAAAGATAGTTATGGACATGGTGTACAGTAACAAAATTCATAAGGAATGTTTGTTCATTGATAATATCAAAGTATATTACAATATGTTCTTGATGTAACGTCCTAAAGCTCATATTGTGCAAGGAATAACTGTATGAATTTGTATGCACTATTTTAATGTCCTCTCAAGTTAATTTATTATAACTATCACAAAATCCACAGCTACGGCTGGATGCATGCTGGATGAGTCATCGTGATTCATCCATTTATAATGTAAATATCATATTCATGTAATTGTTACTCTTTATTTCATTATGTTACTAAATGCATTTTCTATTGTTGTGTATTAAGATAGCAATAGTTGAAGTATGAATAGAAATATGCTGTCAGATTGAAGGATTTATAGATTCGAAAAGTTCCTAGCACTTTCGCTGATATTAAATA
The DNA here is from genome assembly GCA_914767945.1 of Eilema depressum. Taxonomy (NCBI): domain Eukaryota; kingdom Metazoa; phylum Arthropoda; class Insecta; order Lepidoptera; family Erebidae; genus Eilema; species Eilema depressum. The sequence continues at coordinate 23,222,866 of OU612012.1, read as the reverse complement.
AACGCCGCAGTAATTAAATTGGCATTTATAACTTTTATTCACACATGCAAAACGATGATGAATAGTCTATAATAATGTCAATTAACTAAACACTGTTTTACAGAGGTGGAACCTATCATAATAGAGCCTATCAAAGCTATAAATGTTTTGGAAATGGGTAACTTTGAATTGACTGTTGTATATGAACCTGAGGATGATAACAGAGTGAAATGGTGTCGAAACAACCAAATACTAGAACCAAACGAGGACTGCATTATTTCTACTAAAAATGGAAAATCTACATTAAAAATGAAAAATGTAGACAAAAAGAAAGTAGGAAAATATGAAGTTATAATTGAGAACAATAATTTGGTTGTTAAATCAGCAAGTTCAGTAAAGTTATTAAAATCTTTAAGTGAAGATCAAATAGTACCACCAGTATTTATCAGACCGATTTACCCGAAAAGGGTTCCTTTAGGAGACATAGTTCTACTAGAGACTGAAGTCATATCTAGCCCTACAGCGTCTTTCCAATGGTTTATAGATACACGAGAAGTAACTTCTTATGCTAAGCAAAATAAATTAACAAATATTTATGTAACAAACAGAGAAAACATATCATGTCTTTGTATTGAGAACATTACAGAAGATTGCTTAGGAGTCATCACATGTCGAGCTGAAAATTTTGCTGGTTCAGTATCTTGTTCAGCTTCGTTACTCTTAGAACAACAAGATACAGAGGGTACTGGACAAGCGCCAATTATTATTACGCCTCTGGAACCCCTTATTATAATGGATGGGGAACCAATAAAACTTTCTTGTGAAATAATGGGTAAACCTTGGCCAAAAATTGATTGGTACCATGATGGGACACCTGTACAAAGAGCTAGAGATATTGCGGTTGCTCGACAAGAATCAGGTTTATGCGAATTATGCATAAAAGAAGCCTTCCCCGAAATGACAGGGACGTATAGTTGCATAGCTACAAACGATTTCGGAAGTTGTAACAGCGAATGTACAGTAATTGTCGAAGGTAGTCACGTAATTTATAATTTCAGCTATGCATGTAACATTAGTTTGCATGTATATTAAAAGTAAGAGAATGAGTTTTGTTAATTAATCTAATTCGCGTAAAATTAACTAAACATACCTATCACACTTGCCATGCATCTGTAGAAAAATTTGAAGTGTAATATTAGTCAAGCTGCTATTTCTAAATTAAATATATTGAAAGCTTTCTATAACAATGTATGTGAAATACTTTCACAAATTAAGAAAAAAGGGTAAATTAAATAAATATGGATACAAAATGGAAAGATTAACATTCAATTTATTTTGTTAATAGCAAAATCGAAAGAACAATTAAAAAAGCGATAAATCGAATCTAAACCCGACGAAAACTTGCACTGCTTGTGTTATGACAGCTTCATGGATGTGCAACCGCAGCAGCATTTCTACGACGACAGTGTTTTTATTCAGCCTTAAGTTTTAAGCATATTTGTCATAACGTTGGCGTAAATTGCGAATAGTAATAGGAATTTTCAGCACAAACGAAACTAACTTCTATATTTTACAATTAACAATAATTATATTTATTTTCTAGCGTATGAATATGTACCAAGCGCATCGGAGGAAGATATTTTGAGCGATGAGGTTAGTTGTCAAATTACAGATTTATTTCATAATTGCATAATATTACTGTAGATTGTCTGAAGTCGCCTAAAAGTACAGGATTATATAATTTAATTTTATTATTCAATTTTCTTTTTTCTGAACACAAAAATCACAGAAGTATGAATACTATAATAGTGGAATGGCCTAATTTTTTAAGTAGCAAATAATAATAAATCACAATATAACTTGGTCCAAATTATTCAAATTCAATTAGGCTACAATATGACTTTATTTATTAATTAATCGGACTCTTTTCCAGAAAACTAGTGATATAGAAGAATTCGCCCCACGAATTGTGAAAGCCTTACCAACTGTCATTACAACTACCGAAGGTGAATTAACCAGGTGAGACATTTTATTAATGTTAACATTTTATGTTAGTTTTAAATTAGATAAACAAGTATATATTAGATAAAGTAGGTGATAAGCAGCTATCGAGGTCTAGCCAAATCTGTAGTTAAGACTGGTAAAGCGGACCCCAGACTCCGAGCTGAGAAGCTTCGGATGCGACTGGGAATTAACGCTAGGATGAGAAAGGTGATAAGTAGCTATGAATAACTAACCTTGGTATCTGAGACCTATTATTATTCTGGACTATCCAAATTCAATGTCCATCAATTGGTAGGTAGGTACTATATTTTATGAACGAAATTTTGTTCTTGATATTATTGTTTACAACAATCTTGTTGTAAACAATAATATCAAGAACAAAATTTCATCATCTGAACACTATTTCATCATATGAATCATCGGAACTACAACGCCTACAACTATGTGGAGTGTTTAATTAGAGAATTACATTAATTATTTATTTATATATTTATGAACAGACAGCTATGAGCTGATGTGTTCACTTCTATAGTCAGAATTTTAATTCGATTCCAGATTTGACAATTTCAACAGTTATAAAATCTTATAAACTGTTAGTAGCTAATGTCAAATCTGGAATCGAATTAAAATTCTGACTAAAGTGATTAAATGTAGGTAATAGTCTATTTTTTTTTTTAACTGTCCGTCACTTTTTTAAGCACCATATTGTCCAGTCGTAGCCAGTTGTCAAGCCGATTTTTAAAAGAGTTTACTGAGGTGGCAGCATGATTCTGTCCTCCGTGGGTGGCAGTAACAACCTCCTCCGGCTTAGGCTTAATTTGGAAAGGATCTTAGCCATTGGTGTTAGTAATCTCATGCTTCAGGATGAAAATAACTTCAAAAATGTATTATTTTCGTAATTTTTGAAGTCATTCTGCTACCTGAATGCTTGTTTTGAACTGAGGTTTTATTAAAACATAAGCCTTTAATAATCAAAAATTACGCAAGATACCTATAGATGTTACTTATGTCAAAATTTTCTATGGAAATTTACAGCTGTATATGTAAGTTTATTAGTAAGGGCCTTATGCTAATAAATAAATATTCTACAACATTCTAAACAACGCTATCTAGACCCATGTTAAGCACAGCTGAAGTCTGAACTAACTTGTGTTCTGAAATCTAGAATGCACAGTGGATCGTTTCATACAAGCTAGACGTCGGAAATTCTAATTATATTTTAAGTATTTTTATTTATTTATTTCCTACGTATTTACGTAAAATGTAACAATAAAAGTGATCTTCAATACGTATTGATAATATACTCGTTCGCACTAATTTTGCCGCTATCGTAGAGAAGGAGGACGGGACGCGGCTTACAAACTTAGCGCGAACGGGTAGTTATTTAGTCCATTGGGCTTTTCTATTAACTTATCATTGGACAATCATGAGAATGATGATGAATGATGAGAATTTCAAGTAGTCAAATAATGGTTAGTCACCTTTCTTTGCGAGATCCTGCGAGATCCCATCAACTTCCATATTCGTGATAAAACAATATGATGCAAACTCGTGCGAAGTCAAACAATGACTGATTTTTAATTTAGAGGGTTGGAGCTTTAAAATAATCTATGTACTGTAGGGACACCAAGGTATACTCATATTTAGATTCTCTGTTAAAGTTAAGAATTGGGATTTTTTTAAGGTATAAAATAGGTTCAATTCAATATTTTTTTCTACGAGAACTAAGTGGATTAATAATGTAAAAATCCATAAATAGCAAGTACATACCTTCATTAATATCCTCAATTTTTTGTTTCACGTTCACGCACTCACAACTTATAAAAATCAGTCGCAACAAAGAGACACAAAAATTGCAAAATAATTATTTTTTCAAGTAACTTACTTTATAACCTTTTCTACCGTCATGCTTAAAAACGGCGTGAGGGTAGATCATTAGTAATATTGTTTTTGAGGTCCCTGATTATCTGTAAATCAATAAGACTATAAGAAAAAGCTTAATTAAGTAATGAATTTCCGACGTCTAGCTTGTATGAAACGATCCACTGTGGAATGCGGATAAACATACTTAGATACTTTTTTTTTGTAAATATATACATATTATACATAGAAACACCCAGACCAATGCAACAATATACATATTCATGCATACAAATATTTGCAACGAGCGGGGATCGAACCCGCGCCTTCTGCGTAGCGGTCGCGTTCACTACCCCTACGCCACAGAGGCTGTCAAGGAAAATAAATTGTTTAGATGTTATCATGCGTATCAGGTCCTCTGCGTGTCTGGTAATTCGCGAAATGTGATTCTGGTCATCCGCGTAAAAGGTATTTTGCGTTTCTGGTACTGTCGGAAGGGTTATTATATCATACTTAGAATCAATACTGTCCATAAAATGATAAAATAAAGGACGTTCAAGTTACATCGATGATAAGAAGCAAGCGGCACAAACATAATATTTTTCGTATTTATCACAGAGTCTATTTTCGTTTGTAAAAGGCTTCTGAGAAAGACTGACACACACAATCCGACTAAAGTAAATGGGTAGGTAGGCAGTTGAACTGAACCAGTTTAGGAAACGATGACATTTGATGGGTCGGCATAATCCTTATGAGTTTTCTACGAGTACGTTTAAAAAGATATGTGGGAACTTTGTGCCCACATATCTTTTTATACAGCTAACTAGCGTGAAATATTTTGGAACGTTATGTTTTTTATTTTTGAAATAATGTATGGAATTCTGCCGGATTTGTTGACATTTATGATCCCTGCTTGAGCAAGCGGTCCTTGAGTAGTAGCGTCATATACCTAAAACCTTCGTAGATAAACGGTCTATTCATCACAAAATATTTTTTCAATTCGAACCAGTCGTTCCTGAGATTAGGGCATTCAGTCAAACAAACCAAACTCTTCAGCTTTATAATATTAACTAGCTGTTGCCCGCGGCTCCGCCCGCGTGGAATTCGGATTCCGTTCCAACTTTATTTTCGTGCTAAAGTTCCCTCGGATACCACCCCCGTCGGCCATCAGGGTGATTATGTCGGACTCGGACCCACTAAAAACACATGCCGTCGCGGATCTTCCGTTGCTGGGGTGTAAGATTGCCTAAGGCATATTGCGCGCTCCCTCTGGGCCATCTACAATTTTAAGATGGCCCCCTTAGGAGTGGGAAGCATGGTGTCCCTACCAAATCCGGGAAAGGGGGGAGGCGGGCGTGAAGGGGTGACAGACGGCCACACCTGTAATCCTCACACCTGTGCTCGGTGACCAACCCTCCCCTTGCCTGCGTGCCCTCTGGTAGTCAGAGGGGCACGTGGGAAGCCTCTGAGCAGCCCTCTACAGAGCCGCTCGGTATTTGCCGTAGGCGGCAGCGCCTCCCCTGGGTGAGAGGCACTGCCACCTGCGTTTCCCATGGTGTATCGTATGGAGTTCCGACTACGCATTCGGATCCCGTACCCGTTGCATCTTCTGTTCAGCTGACCCTCCCCGGTTTCACTCGTGACATACTGCGAACGCCCGTTGCACCCTTTTAGCCCATACCAGTTTTCAAATAATGTATTGGAATCTAACGGATTTATTGACATTTATAATTTCGTAATATCCTTTAAATAGAACGTCTGATTTCAATGATTCAAAAAGTAATCAACAGGTATTGAAACAATCTTTAATACTAAACAATTTATTTATATAAGAATCTATACAAAGGTATAGATTCCGTGGTCTTACTTTGATCGGTATTTCTGCTTGAATTTATTTCGTCATAATATTTTTTAATGTTGCGATAACTCTTAAACTATTCATTGTAATTATATAGTGTACATGGCAATTTTGATCTACATTAAATGTACAACGTATCTAACGTATTTAATTGAATAAGGAATAACACCGTATTGTTAAAAATAGCTTCGAAAATGACACATATTTTTGTTGTAATTTGTAAAAGATAAAAATGGTTACTGTGGGCTACCCTTATTAGATAGACATATGTTATCGCGGACTTTTATATAAACTTTTTTAAGTTATACATTTCTACAGTACATTATTTTGTTATATATTCAACAGTTTTCGCACGCGATGTAAGGAATTTTTTAGGTCATTTTTTTACACCTTAGGTTACATTATTGAAGTTTTAGTAAGGATCCCTAATTTTTTGAAAATGTAATATAGCCTATGTTAGTCAGTGATAATGCTTAGCTTTCTAATGGTAAAAGAATTTTTGAAATCGGTTCAGTAGTTCTTGAGTTTACTCGAATGCAAAAATACAAATCTCTCCTCTTTATAATATTAGTAAAGATGTATGGAAATCTGCCCGATTTATTGACATTTATGCTCACTGCTCCGCTCCCTTTTGCAGTAGCGTGGTGTTATATAGCCTATGTTACTCCTAGATATTTTAGCTTTCTATAGGTAAAAGAATTATTGAAATCGGTCCAGTAGTTTCGGAGCCTATTCGTTACAAACAAACAAACAAAAAAACAAAATCTTTCCTCTTTATAATATTAGTGTAGAAGTGTAGATAATAATTTGTAAAGATTTCTTTACATATTTTATTTTCCTTCGGTTTAAATATGATCTAAAACTTGCTAATAATAAATTAAGGAATTATTTACATATGGAGTGTTACTTAAAATGATCGATTATCTAAATAACTATAATAGGCATACAAAATGAAATTGATTTTAGACTTGAAGCAAAAGCTATTGGAATCCCAAAACCTCAGATAAGATGGCTTAAACAAGGGATAGAAATAATCCAGTCGCAAGAATATCAAATAGAAGAAATGGAAGACGGTACATCTATTTTAATTATTCCTGAGGTGTATCAAGATGACATGGGTGATATAGTATTTGAAGCATACAATCCACTAGGAGTAACTTCTACGATTACAGCTTTGTCGGTAGAAAGTAAGTTTTATTTTGTTTTCAATTTAGAAAATTATACTTTTTATTATAATAATAATCAAAATTGTGTTTTCAGTTACAGCTATGACCGACGTCGGTTACTTACTAATCAATATTATGTAACACCACATTTCCTCTCCCTACCTTACATAATATACTCTACATAACATGACATTCGTCACGAGGCGACGACTTTCATAACATTTAAACATAATACAATATATGGAAGCTAATGTATTTTTAATACATAAGGCTCTCAGACAGTGTGTTTAAACTTTGACAAATTATGTTGACAGGTTTATAGAAGAAAGGAATGAACAAACAATCCAATCTAATATTTGCGGTTTTTTTAATATCACTTATAATGTATATGTAAAGCGATACTTAAAAATATACCTATAAGGTGGCGCGTTCCAGGGTCCAAATGTGAGAGAATATCAAGTGTTACGGCACTAAAGAGCGTGAATCACCGCGAAATTGCACTCATACTTCCACGAGCTGGAAGATATGCAGCCTCTGATCTCCACCCAAATTAGGGATTTGAACCGCCGACAATGCTTGTAGAAGTCCAGACTGCTTCTCGCTGCATAAAGAATGAGAAAGAATGTTGGACCCGATAGAGTCCTCATCGAGGCATGGAAGGCCTATAGGTCCACGTGGTGTGGATCTTCTTCCACATCTCTATAACGCCTCACCCATAAGATCACAAGCCAACGGAGACTAAGTATCACTACTCTAGCCCTCAAAGGCAATGCAGGAGTGTGAGAGCTACAATGGTATAAAGAAATCATCTCACGCCATATAGCTTTATGAGAGGATAATGGACTCCCGGATCTGACAAGAGTACTGTACACTCTCAGGGTAACGATATGGTTTTCGCCTTGGACATGAAATCATGGATCGGAGTTTTGCCCTAAGGATTGTCTTGGAAACGAACATATAGAATAAAGAATTCGCCTCTGCATTGCTTACTCCCAGGCATGCCTTTGAATGTGTTCCTCGCGCGGCGATCTGGTGGGCACTGCGGTCTAAATGAGTACGAGAATCCTATGTTGATATCATCCGGTGTCAACACAAGATGTACCACGATTCCGATTCCGTGGTGCAGACCGCTGTTGGCGATACGAAACCCTTCCTCATCATAGTTTGGGTACAAGGCTCTAACCATACAGTTTGCTTCTGTTCAGTGTACAAACATTTTATCGGACAGCATCAGAAACTCAAATGAGCAGCCTCCATGGCTGCTCATGTATGCTGATGGTATTGCTCTGATTGCGGGATATCTGTCCCTATCCACATTCATACGGTGCAACGTGTGAAGATGTGGAAGGAAATACTTGTGAACGGTGGTCTAAAGCTAAATGTAGCGAAGGCGTTAAACTCTACAGATCCCACATGCGGTAACTTCGAAGCAATGTCAAGACATGCATTGCCTTCGGGTGGGCCAAGTAGCGTGAGGTGAAGTGTCATTTGTGACCCCAAAATGGCAGTTAGGTTGAAAGCGTAGATCTGTAAAACCATCATTAGGCCTGTGCATTTTATGATTATTGTAAATATAATATCCAATATTTTTCAATTTGTATGTTTAAAGGTATTATTGGCACTAAAGAGTACCGAAAACCGGAATGGGTCACACATATGGAAGAATTACAGGCCGCTTTAAAAGGTACTTATTTCATTCTTATAGTGCGAAATATTGATCAAAACGCTTCAAAGTATTCAAAAATAAGTTTAATATTAAATGAAGTTAAAATAAATTAAGTTTATTTTTTAATTATATGGTTGGCAGAATTTTTTATTTTGTAATAGGTACTCCATATTTATGTTCAATCGTTCTATTTGGTTCTATTGCTGATATATAGATAAAGCTTTCAAACATTTTCGTTTCAGCTACTCAAGCAGTGCCTACCTTTACCAAAGAGATATTTGGAGAACGCGTTGATGAAGAAGAAACTGTTATTTTTGAAGCTGTATACAGTGGAAATCCTACCCCGGGTATTTACTTTGAAAAAATATCTTGTATCCTTTAGTTCGAATATGTTTTTTCACTGCTACTAGTAGTAGTTACTATACAATAACATTGAAAACTAATTTTAATATACATATATTTTTGGCAAAATGTAGTGATAGCACCATCAGCAAATTTGACATTTGAAAATAATTTTTCAGAAATTCTTTGGTACAAGGATGACAAAGTAATACGAACGGATGATCGTTATATCATAGAAAATAAAGACAATCATACAACATGCACGATTAAAAAGTGTGTAAAAGCATTAGAGGGTACATACATGTGTAAAGCTGTAAGTGATATTGGCATGGCTATCACTAAAGCTAAGTTACAAGTTTACGTAAAAGGAGAAAAAGTAAAAAAGGCAAAGGAAGTGAAACAGAAAGACAAGAAGGAAAAATTAATTAAACATGATGATCAAGTTGTCAAAAAAGACACAGCTAAGGAAGTTATAGAAGAAATCAAAGAATCTGTAGTTATTACGGAAGAAGTACAGGCAGTTGAGAAACCAAAATCTATAACTAAAATTGACAGGAAGAAAGCAAAGACAATTGTTACCGAAGCCGACTATGTTGAAACTGTCGATGTTGCTTCTTATAAAAAGGTGGATCAAAAACAAAAAATACTTCCTGAAGAAAAAGCTGAACCAATCGTTACTCCTCATGATTATTTAGTATCATCACAAACTGAAAATGAAGAAACTGTGCAACCATTTGAAAAGACTGTTGAAACTCAGAAGGGGATAATAAGAATGGTAGAGAGTGATTCACGGACAGTAGCAGAAATCAACGAGCTGCTTGAGGTCATAAATGCAAAAGAATTCGGGCCCGGAGAATCGCCTTTACGTGAATTAGTTAAAATTGGGTTTATGATGAGAAACGGAATAACTACAGAAGAAATTGAAAGTTTATATGATGCACAATATTTCCCAGCGTTACGGGTTCCACAGTCTCAATCAGCACTCGTTCGTCTAGTAGAACGTCAAGGACATGGGGCTCTGATAACTGAAGTACTCACCGAGGAAACCACGCAAGATGAAGACATAATCGCGGCTAAAGTTGGATTCCGTGCTTTCTTAAAAATGGTGGAATTAAAACATTCTTCTGTCGAAGAGGTTATAGCCCATTTTTATCCAGAAGATTTTAAGCCACGGTCCTGGGAACAAAAGGAAGCATATGAGGTAATTAAAACAGTCAATTAATTCAGGTCCTAGTGTTTATTTGCAATATTAAATGAACATTTTTCATTTAATTGTAAGTATCACGAGAAAAAATAGAAAACTAGAAGGTATTAGGTTCGTTAACTCATTTTTTAATCAAAAATTTGTCTCAGTACCCCATAACTGTATACTGTAAGGGGCACGGTTTTAATGATAGAGAAATTTCAAGTATACCACGCGATAGAGCGCGAAATTCCAAATCCAACCAGGTATATAATTCATTTTCACTAAAATGACCGTTACATTATATGTTCCATGTATTGCGTGTATGTGTAATAATAATGTATGAATTTTTAAATTCAAACTTTAATACGAGTATAATGAAATTGATTGTGTCTCTGTTACTTGAAAAATAAATGAATTCGAAGTTCAATTAATTCATACTTCTGGAGTTGTTGAGAGCCTTTCTCCCGTTGTCTTGTATTTTTGATAAGGTTAACAATGACCCCCTACACCTGTTCCTAAAAAAAATATAATTAACAAGGGCCGGTAATAACCTGATAGTAAGTAAACTGATTATTCCATAGTCTGTCGTCTAATTCAATACACATTCATTAATTTATAATAATTCCTTACTAATGGACAGGTTATTGTGGAATCATCCGCCGAACATGTTGCAGAAGCGCGCACAACAACAGTAATAAAAGGTAACATTCAAGTAATGTGGCAGTACTACACATCACTAAGAATAATTATTTATTTTAATTAATTATTATTTCTATAACCGCCATTACAACAAATACTAAAAACATAATAAAATAAATATTTAAGAGTGTTCCCATACAACAAACGTGCTTTGTTTCCCTATTTTTCTCGATATTAATAACGACAACCGGTGAAATTAATAAAAGATTCTGGTTAATTTAGTGTTTAATGTTTGTATGGTACGGGACCTTTCGCGTGCGAGTTCGACACGCATTTGGTCAGTGTTTTACAGAGACATGCTTATTAAAAGTATAATTATTATCGATTTAGTAAGGTTCTGACATCTTAATAATATACATAATATTATGATATGACTTGAGCTTAAAATATATATGTTTTGTGGTAGTGAACAATTTAATTTAAAATCTTCTCGAATGTCTTTTAGATATTATTTTTAAAAAAAACTAGTTTCATTAATATTAATATTATGTTGCAAGCTCCTGACACTTAAATCGATTTACATAACCTCCTTAGTTAGATCAAGAATAAATATACTCTATGTTGTAAATGTATCTTTCAAAAATGAGTCTTTTGCTTTCTCATTCAATATCTTTAAGAATTATATCCATACCCCCATGCCATTAGTACGATTACTATAAAATGTTAGTACGTTATTATGGGCATTTCTAATTAGATGATTAAACGAATGTAGAATTTCAGGCAGTATTAAATAAGTATCAATAATAATTTCAGACACTACATCTGAGCTGGACGTTTTGCAAGGTAAGTTACTCTAAATAAATCATTTCACAATAATGGTGCTTCTCTTTAACTCATGCTTTGAATGATTAAAACATGATTTCGTTACTAGATTATTTCATTTGCTTGCATTAACTATTACGTAGTACATTTTTAATATAATGGAATAAAAACCGGTCCTCTGTGATATTCCTATAATTTCACTAAGTACTTACATATATACTTGTATGTAAGTAAGTGAGTAAGCGGTACAACAGAATATAAATAAAAACAACTTGAGATATCAACGTTGATCACAAGAATATAAATACTATATAACGAGAACCGTCAGTTTGAATTTACACAATTTACATATAAAATTTCCTTGCGTATGTTAACTGATAAGTCCCCCTGGCGAAAACGTAGGCAGCTAAGCCCAACATAATGAATGATTTTGAAAACTCATACAAGGGATAGGTACTAAGGGTTTACTTTATCTCGTACATTATTATGTAATGTTTTAGGTAATAATGTTTGTTATATGAAAAGTAGGGCTTATAAATAAAAAAGGAGAATGACACGAAATAGTTTTTAGGTTCTGAATAATATTATACTCATGTTTACGATTTTATACTGAAATTACGATTTCAAACATAGTGGTCATAGCTCCAGAAACTGCTAAATACATATAATGTAGCTGCTAGTATGACAAGTTTATAGTTAAAATTACTTTGAAAGATATTATTATTTGTCACCTGAGAATCTTCTGCTGCCATAATCGCGGGACATTAGACTATAATTTGCAATAGTTACCACACCTGCGACTAGCTTAAGTGTTTGTTTTGATTTTTTCATGCAGCTATTAACTTCTGCTTATAGCTTCATGGATGTGCCTCAATTTGAATAATATAAGTATAACATCGCATAATCAAGCGTAAACGCCAGTAAGTATTGCCAGTAGTTATTAATAGTATAGACACAACAGAGTTAACTATTACCAAACTCAGTAATGGCTTATCTTAATACACACGCCTACTTATAATGTAGTATTGATTTTTACCAATAGAAATGTTATTTATATGAAGGTTCAAACACCATACTATAATTCACAGATTCGAAAGAAAAAGAACAAGTCAAACGCAAAAAGCACACTAAACAGAAAATAGGTTTCGAAGATCGCAAAATAGATGAGATTACAAGGGAAGAAAAAATTACAAGAATAAAAACATCACAGTCCAAAGAAAAAGAAGAGCATTATGAGGAGGATGAAACAGACATTTTTGAGAAAGAGGACGTTCCATATGTTTGCACATTAGCAACAGACATTCCTGATAGTAAAGTGGAAGTGATTCCTGCTAGTCAAGTAACACATATACTATCTGAACAGTTAGTAACGAATGTGACAGCCAACATGAAAATTGATACAAATCATTCTTTAATTTCTGATATACAACAAACACAAGAAAGTGAAATACCACTGCATATAAAGGACAATGCTAAAATTAAAATAAAGCCATCGCTAAACGAGATTGAGCCTTTGTTGATAACTGAAGTAGAAATAAGCAATTCAGTGGCAGAATACTCAACAAATAGATCTTTAAATGAAAGTGTAGCTAACAAAGGTATTATCGCATCAGAAAGTTTTTTCACCAGTGAAGTCCATTCTAATATGTCTACATCCGATTTCAAAAAGGAAGAAAGGCACGTGGAAATTGCTAAAACAACTATGCTATTGAAAGATGCACTTAATGTGTCGGAAGAAATAGCTTCAGTTAAAGAAGAACCCTTTTATGATTCTCCGACGAAAAAATCTAACGCCACAGTTGCTTTTTCACCGTTAATTGGACTTAACGTTACAGAAGTTAATGAAGAAATTAAAGAAAGCGATGTTGAAACAGTCTCACCGGAAAAAACTGCAACATCTAAACTCAATTTTAATTTACTAGAATCTTTACAAGTAGGTGAAGTTTTTGTAGAAGATAAGTCTGGAAAGTATTATCCTGAGCTAATAGTACCGACAGAAACTGCTCGCAAGGACGTCCTTGTCTCAAATCAAATAATTACTGAAGTTCATAATGTCCAAGAGAGTGAAGGCATTTTATCATCTCTGAAATTACCGCCCACGCAAGAAGCCAATGTAGATATAACTTCGAAAGATAGTTTAGTTGTGTTTATTGAGGAATCACAAGAGAAAGAAGAAGAACTTCCCACAAAAGAAATGCCAGGTCAAGTTTCTGTAAATAACGATATACTACTATATACAGGTTTAAGTAATACTGTAACAACATCTCACATTAAAGAAACTGAATTTAATACTCCAATAACACCACATAAAAAAGCTACTATTGGCATAAACGAACTCCAACATAAATTTAATTTAGAAACCAATATTCACGATTCTGAAAATGATTTCGAAGACTCTCGACCAGTTATTGGAACACATGCTGAGATTGCTATATCTGCCTTAGACAACAATGTTGTTAGCATAGTTCAAGTACACGAAAGCGAAAGCGATTTGGTATTGAGAGACGATAAATTAACCGCAAAAGCAGATTTGGATTTGAAAGCTTTTGAATCACTTATCACTTCGGAAACACTGCAAATGACTTCCACAGATGATATCAAACTATTAGAAAAGGCAGTGGAAGAAGCTGCCTTAGAGACTGTAATAACAACCCAAGCTAAGATTGTAACATATCCTCTAATTCATGACAAAGAATCTTCCGAAGAATATCAAGCAAAAAAACCGGAAAGTTTCACTTCATCCCTCATTCCCAATATACCACTAACTGTATCTGAAGTAGAATACTCGGAGAGTGAAAATAAATTGAACATAAATAAAATACCTGATGTCTTATATGCTCAAACGGCACCTAGCCATCCATTAAAAAGTCCAATGTCTCATGAAATAAATACTGCAGATCAAATTGATTTCATTTCGGAACAACCTAGCTTGACAGAAACTGCTTTAGAGTCCACAGACTTACAAAAAGAAATAACTGTACTTCAAACGACAGTTAGTGAACAATTACAGCACTTACAAGACGATATAGTTCTACATAGTGCTGCTCAAACACATTTTATTGGCAAAGAAAGCTTAAATATCACTGAAGTATTTCCAAATGTGAAAGAACAAAATCTTGATATGGAAAAAGCAAAACCAAATACATTTGCTAAAATTGATATAGACACAGATCGCAAAATTGCTACAGTTATGGAAGTGACCCCACGAGATATGTTAGATAAATTAGAAACGTTAAAACCAAACTATGAAGAAGCACAGATAGGATCAAGCAATTTAAATCCCTTGCAAATATTTGAAATTAAGATTTTAGACAGTCAATCAGATTTACCAAAAGAATTACAGCCTGATCAGAAATATTTAGCGCCAGAAATAATTCCCACAGAAGACGTTCTGGACATTACGGAAATACTTCAACATGAAAAAGAAAGTGAATATAAGAATATGGCTAGTCCACAAACATTTACTGCATCTGGAGGTGTAACTGCGCGACCAGTTGCTACAACCTCTGAAATCACTGTAGACACCAGTGTAGGATTTGCAGATGATGCTGTTAAAGATTTGTCAAAACAAGCTACTATAGAAAATATATCACACAAAGAATTAATAGTTAGTACAACAGATTATAATGAAAAAGAAAATATATTACAAACTGATCATACACCAAGAACTGTTATAGCCGCCCTCAATATAAATTCAAATGATGCCATTTTAGTTGAAGAAAATAAAGCAGAGTGTGTACCGGAAGTTTTAGAAAATGCAAACGACTTGCCGTGGGCTACAGCACAGCAAGCTGCTATTACATTGGAAGCTTTCACTCAGCAGGAAATTTTAGTTCATTCCTCCGAAGAAAAATTTGTGAATAAGGATCTTGTTATCTCTGTAAAACCCCTAATATCATTAACGACATTACAAGCACCTGAACAAGGTGAACATGTAATGATAGAGAAAGAGGACGTTTTATCATCTTCTAAAATGCCGGATGAACAAAAAGCTGAATTTTCACTTATTTGCCAACAAAGTATGGAAACTTCAGAAGTCACATCACACTCCGATAATATTGAGAGTACCAATGACTTACAGAGAAACTACAGTATTGCTACACCCAAAATTGACGACATATATGGAAAAACAGCATACACTGAAGAAATTATAACTAGCCAAATACCACAAGAGTTTGATGATAAAAAAATTACTTTACAAAAACCTAATGTTACACCAATAACCAAAAATACGTTTGAACAGACCGAAATAATATTAGGTGAAAGTGAAGTGCTGTTACACGAAGAAAAGCTGTCAAAATCAAATGTTAAAAGCGACTTGAGTGAAATCGATGCTGTCGTTATAACATACAATGAAACTATTGATCAAGAAAGAGAACTAGATACTCAAATGTCACAGCAACAGTATGGCGCTACAATTGCTTTTGTACCATTTAGTAGTATAGTAGATACTGAAGTTATTCCGACTAGTAACGCTAATGATTTTGAAGATATACCTACAAAAACTTCCAAAGCACAAGTAACTCGCGATGAATTGCAGAAGTACATTCAGAGAACCGAAATTTTAACGGGAGAAAAAGAATCTGATCTTATTGATTCTAAAACAGATATACATAAAGCAACTGAGAAAGTGTTGGAAGCAACAGCGAAACAAATTACAGAAGTTCAAACAATAGAAAATGAAAATAAACTAGACGAAGTATCTAAGCCTTATTCTACAAAAGCTCTTACAATTATAACTGAAGAGCAGCCCTTGTTTAGAACAGAAATAGTAGTAACCCAAGATACAGAAGATTTGGAACTACCTAAATTAGTTTCTACATGCGCACGTACTGCACACGGTACACAAGAAGCCGTGGAATGTAATATATCGTTCATTGGAGAGGTAGAAGACACTTACGAAAATTGTGGCCAAGTATCTCGAAAGCCGACCGGAAGTATTGAAGAGCAGAAATCGGTGGATGTAACTGAAATAGTAGTTACAGAATCAGAAACACTTTTAAACCGTTTGCCAGCAGTGAAGGGTGAAACTGTAAACCTAACTGTCCAAAGTAAAAAATATGTTAACATAACTCAAATTATGTCGACTGAAAATGAAGAAGAATTACACGAAAAGGAAACGCAGCCTGAAAGTAAAATAATTAGGCCTATAGTTGACATATCTTTATACTCAAGTGTAGGCGTAAATGAGACTGTACCGAGCGAAAAAGAGAAAATCTTAATAAATGCTAGTGATTTAAAGGCGCAACATGTTGACATAAGTATACAGTCATCAGATTCTCTTAATATATCCGAATATACAATCATTGAAAAAGAGGATACTTTAGAAGACACTAAATTACCAAGAGCAATTACTAATGATGTAAGCGTAACTATGCATAAACACATAAATGTTGAAGTACCGCAAATATCAGAAACAGAAGACAGTTTGAAGAAGTTTGAAAGAAAAGAGGAAACGCTTGGTGATATAACTATAGAAGCCGTAAAACCAATCATTGTGCAAGAAACAAAATATGAAGAACAAACAACAGAAATAAAGGTCAATGAGAAAGCTTCTGAACAGACACCATCGATTTACTTAGAAGTTGGTCAACATTTGACAGTAACAGAAACTGAAATTAGAGAGAAGGAATATCCAATAGAAGCTATGCCATCACAAGATTTAAAAAATACAGAGCACTCCTTTGTTACAAACTTACCAATTCAAGTGGAAGAAATAATGTACAAAGAATCAGAAGATATTTTACCACAAGATAAAGTACCAAAAAAAGAGACACCTGAATTAGCATTTGAAACACAACAACATATTACTGTTACAGACACTTTAGTAAAAGAAAAAGAGGAAGATATTATACCTATAAGTACTCCTTTGAGTAACAAGCAAAAAGTCGATATAAAACCTATAGACCATATTATCACAACTGAAACTGTACCCATTGAAGAATATCAAGCGATACAAGACATGAGTTTTAAAGACGAAAAAGCTGTACCAAAACCTGTTTTTCTAAAAGAACTTATTAACATGCAACAACAAGCTATAGAAAGCTCAGAATCTTTTGCCAAAACACAGAGAAATAATTTTGAAACAGCTGATGAGAGTCATGTTATTTGTCAAGAAGTATTTAACGCTAAACCAGATATTGTTGAGAAAATTGAAAACATACCTAAAATTTTAGAACCAGATTCTACTAAAGCCTCTTTTGAATTTGAGTCACATAAAAGTTACACTGTGACTGAAAATGTGCCACAAGAAACACCAAAAGATATAGCAATTATTAAAGAACAAACAAAAGAAGTAACCGAACAGATACTGGAAATGAAGCCGGTTGAACAGATAGAAATAATAACAGGTGAGAACATATCGTCTATCAAAATTTTAGACCACGAAAAAGTAATAATTCAGGGGACTCCGATTGCAATGCGACCTGTCAGTCAAAGTTCTGTTATAGTACATGAAAGTGAAATTGAAACGTCTTTTGAACAACCAGTATCTGTAGAAAATGCATCAGTCACTTTGAGCACTACGGAAAGTGTGATCATTAACGAAGTAACACAAGAGGACTCATCAGACACTTTCAAATCCAATCAAATCAAGCCTGTAGTTGCTGAAAAGAATATTACACCACATACACATGTACAATGCACTGAAAATGTTGCTGAAACTCAAGTTAAAGACCTAATAACAACAAAATTACATTCCGAACCAACCAAAATTACATCTACCAGTGTGACACCACTAATAATTACAGATAATGAAATTATCCAACATGAAACTGAATTACATATACCACAACTAAAAACACAAAAAATAAGAAAAAGTCTTACAATTGCAAACGAGATTGAGGTTACTACAGGATTCGTGAACGAGCAAACAGTAGATTATTCTGAAACACAGCCTAAACTGTATGAAGGTAAAATAAGTGTGAATGAAGATATTCATGACATTATTTCTGAACTGCCACCACGTGTACATGGTAAGTTATAATTTATGTTAAATATAATAATATTTATATATTATTATATTATTTATAATATTTACAAATAACTATTAAATTCACTATCGGGCACCCAGGACTGTTTCATTATTAAAACGAAAAGAGAAACGGGAGTTGAGGTTTATTATTTATTATTTATTTATTTATTCTAGTGAGAGAATGGTATGTAGTCAATCTAAAAAACGTTATTGCTGGTTTTCCAACTTGGTTCTGTAATGTGCTGTTCTGTAATCTTTTCATTGCTAAGATTTAAAGTCACTCACAGACTGAGTATGGATTTCAGCAGTGAAAATAATAAAAGTGTTCAAGTTGCAACTAAACTTATGGTTTACTTTGTCACAATTACGGTTTCTATCATTGAGATAGGGCTAGTAAAATGCAAAATTGCAAGAAAGCCGTACTATAAAATATTGAGAAATAAATATTGTACACAATAATTAGATCACGACTCAGCCAGAGTTGGACTGTAAATTTTTACCTGACTGTCGAGAGGTATTATGTTTTTCGCGCGTATCTTGTATGTATGTATTATGTTTGTAATATTCTTTATTACCTCATATCTACTGAACCTATTTCAATGATACATATTATTATCTCAAATTAAAGGTGTAAAGGGTTCATTCGAAAAAGCAATATTCGATCAAACGTTCTGTCGACTTTCCATTCATCGAACTTATGACTCTCGAAGTTTAGTTACGGACCCGTGTTCTTGGGTACGTAAAATGTGAGAAGTTCTTATGGTGAAATTTTGGCGCCAAAATGTGTGATGTCAAAAAAAATCACTCAAACTTATCGAGTAGGGTATCAAAAGAAGTCGGTTAATGAAGGTAATTAGTAAGCGAATAAAAAAATATATACATAATCATATCATAACTAAGAAGTATAAAATAAATAGAATAATATATATTATTAAAAATAAAGACCCGACTAATGCTGATAAAATTTAAACAAGTTTGATAACAGGCGGAACCGGATGAAAATTAATGGGTACCGCATACTATCAAACTTGTTTAATAA
Source organism: Eilema depressum (assembly GCA_914767945.1). Classification (NCBI taxonomy): domain Eukaryota; kingdom Metazoa; phylum Arthropoda; class Insecta; order Lepidoptera; family Erebidae; genus Eilema; species Eilema depressum. Next base: position 23,203,332 of record OU612012.1, on the reverse strand, counting down.
TTTAGTAAGTTTTACACACTTACAAATACATCATAATGTTAAGACCACTACGGATTGAAGTTCTTTATAATTGTTATTTGTGCACGACGCCTTTAACGGTTTACCACCTTGGGTTCCTGAAGTTCTGGCTCCTAGGTATACCTTGTTTGCATGTACTTGTTTTACTGCAGTGCGAGACATTTAATACAATTACATTATTATACACATTGTCAGAAGGTACGCAAGTTCCACCTTTCGTAAACACCATACCGATGACAGAACAATATCTGTTGACAATCAATTACTGTTAAGTAACCAAAGCCTAATTACTATAAACATAACGTGACACATAGTAATACTATATAATTATTATTTTTAGTACACATACTTAAATTACGTCATATAGAAGGTTTTAAATTAAATATAAAATCTCAGCGACAATCTATTCTGCTTCAAGGTGGTCATATTGAAGGTTTTAAATGTACCTTAATGATTACAATATGTAATAACTTTCGATAAAAGGATGTGAAATCTTCCATGGGATTGACATTGCACATTAAAAACCATCGTGATTTCATTTTTATTGTTGTATGTTAAACATTAATTTATAATGTTTAATTATTATAAATCAACACGGTTTTTTGATAATTTAATGAAAGACATGGCATAACAACAATATCGTTATCTTGTGTAACGGCAACTCTTATGTATTATGAGCATTAAATACATTTAAGACCCTTCCTTTACACAATGTTTCATACGTACTTCAAGTAAAAATATATCGTCCATTTTGAGGCTTCAAGCCTCAAAATGCACACATAATTAATCTGATCGTCTGTCAGCGAAGACGTATGACATACTCAGAAATGCAACTTAACGAGTCAATACCAATGGTATGCTGTGAAACATCTAGTGTGAATATTAAAATACACATAACATTACACTAGATGAGATGCTACACATGGTACAACAGTAAACAAGGGCACAACTCACCTTCTTATGAAAGGTTACTGAGGGATTTGAAAGCTTGCAACACAAGGAGCACATGCAGTGCAGTCAACATGGTCATGTAAACAACTGGTAGCTCACAGGTAAAACTGAATTACTCGCGATTGAGAAATTATAACACTACTACTTTATCTAAATTACCAAATAATCAGTACATCAATTTCCATACAAGAAAACAGTATAAACTTTTATATAAGCTCGTTTTTCCCTAATTTAAATAACACATTTGTTACAGAAAAAATACTAGTATCCAAAATAAAATTAGCTTACTGAATTACACATAGGATACAAATTTATAGTCAATAAAATATATACAATAACATTTTAAAACGTTTCCACAGAAATAACAGGGGTAATTCAAACTTCACCTAAGACATCTGATACGGAAGAAAGTGAAGAGATTATAACCAAATTTATACAAGGACCTGGAAATTCAGAGCCTATACAAATAAAAACGAAAAGAACAATCTTGAGAAAGAAAAAAACAAATAGAAATATGAATTCTGATGAAGGAGATGTAGTAATTGAAGAAACTTTAGAAGATGATGAGCCCAAACAGCCGCAGCAGGCAATCGGTCATGATTTGAATATTGAAGAATATGTAGGAGACGAAACAGAATTAAAACAGGAAACCACAGAGAAGGGTACAATTGAAATGCCTGAGGAAGAACTGCATATCCCAAAAATGGTCACACAAATAGAAATTGAAGAAATATTAGAACCCGTGATAGCAGATGTTATCGAAGAAATTCCAGAAACAGTGCAAGTACCAGAAGTAAGCCAAATATCGGGAGATACCAAAACAACAAAGACTACAAAGCGCTTGATGAAAAAGAAAAAAGAACACAAAGAAAAAGTCATTGAAATGACATCTGCGGATGAAAGTGATGAAGTTCCTATAACCACAATTACTGTAGACGAAGAAAATCACTATGAAGAGCCACGAGAAACCAAGCCTTTTGAAATAATTGAGTTACCCGAAGAAATTATTGTAGAGGAAACTGAAGTTCATGAAGGTAAACCTAAACAAAAGAAAGTCTCGAAACGTACTATCAAAAAGAAGACAGGGACGAAACTGGAAACTACTGAGATTGCTACTGAACAAGTGGACGATGAAAAGCCAATTGTGACGATACACAAATTAGAAGAACTAGCAGATGACACTTGTACACCACAAGATTTGTACGAAACCGACAAAGCAGTAATACTTGAAGAAGGCCCACAATTAGGGGACGTAAAAACAATTAAGAAAACAAAGCGCTTCATCAAGAAAAATAAGGGCCTAAAGGAAGAAAAGACTGAAATAACAACGGTAGACGACGAAGCTCCTATCAGGACCGTTACTGTAACAGAAGATGAAGTTATTAAATCACCGGAAGAGACGAAACCTTTTGAAATAATCGAGCTACCTGAAGAAACTACTATCGAGCGATCAGAAGCACCAGATGGAAAGCTAAAGCAAAAGAATATAACTAAACGCACTATCAAACAGAAAGAAGGTGCTAAGCTCGAAACGACAGAGATTGTTACCGTACATGAAGCTAACGAAGAACCCATAGTCTCAATACACAAAACGGAAGAGCCCATTACTGAACTACTCCAAGACTTGTGCGAACCCATTAGAGCTAATATGGTCGAAGAAGTTCCCGAAATGGTACAAGTAACACAAGTACATACTGAGACAGGAGAAGTAAAAAATGTCAAAACAACTAAGCGGATTATTAAAAAGAAGAAGGGTGACAAGCAGGAAGTAACACAAATTACGACGATAGAAAAAGATGACGAAGCACCCGTCACCACAGTAACTGTAACAGAAGACAAACCTTCGGAAGAGCCTGAACTAACAACAACTACCGAAGTACTTGAATTACCCGAAGAAGTTACTATTGAGGAATCTAAAACACCTGAGGGTACGCAACAACAAAAGAAAACCACAAAACGCACAATCAAAAAGAAGGTTGGCTCTAAGGTGGAAACGACAGAAATTATAACTGAGCAACTGGATAGTGAACAACCTATTGTTTCTATACACAAAATAGTAGAACTTACAGATGACGAAACCATACCAATCACAACTCTACTGCAACCAGACGAGGCCAAGTTAGTGGAAGAAGTTCCAGAAACAGTGCAAGTCACAAAAATACAAACAGAAACAGAAGATATTAAAAATATCAAAACCACAAAGCGGGTTATAAAAAAGAGGACAGGTCCTAAAGATGAAGTAACTGAAATAACGACCATCGAAAAAGATAACGTAGAACCAGTTACCACAATTACTATAACCGACAAAAAAGCTATTGACGCGTCAGATTCAGTTGGAGACACAATACCATGCGAAATAATTGAGCTCCCAGAACAAATAACTGTTGAGGAATCACAAACATCTGATGGAAAGCCTAAGCAAAGAAAAATCAGTAGACGTACGATTAAAAAGAAAATAGGTCCCAAAGTTGAAACCACCGAAATCATAACACAACAACTAGATGACGACCAACCCATAATCTCGGTACACAAGACAGAAGAATTCACGGATGATGCAACAGAAGATTTCACTAATTTACTCAAACCTGATACAGCTAGAGTAGTTGAAGAACTTCCGGAAGAGGTTAAAGTTACTCAAGTACGTACCGAAGCTGGTGATGTCAAAACTATCAAGACAACTAAGCGCATTATCAAGAAAAAGAAGGGCCCAGAACACGAAGTCACAGAAATTACGACCATCCAAAAAGGTGACGAAGAACCCACCACCACAGTAACTGTAACTGAAGAGAAAGCTTCAGATGAACTAAAGCATCCAACAGCTGAAATCATTGAATTACCAGAGGAAACCACTATCGAGGAAACAGAAACATCAGACGGTAAGCCTAAACAAAAGAAAATCACAAAACGCACTATCAAAAAGAAGGTAGGACCCAAGGTAGAAACTACAGAAATCATTACTGAACAAGTAGGTGACGAACAACCCATTGTGTCAATACAAAAAATAGAAGAATTAACAGATGAAACCACCACACCATTCACACAATTACTCAAACCAGACACGGCCAATGTAGTGGAAGAAGCCCCAGAAACAGTGCATGTAACTCAAGTAAGAAGCGAAACTGGCGACGTAAAAACCATTAAAACTACTAAGCGCATTATCAAGAAAAGAAAAGGTCCAAAAGACGAAGTAACTGAAATTACGACCATCGAAAAAGACGACGAAGCACCAATTACCACAGTCACTGTTTCCGAAGAGGAAGCTCCAATAGAGCCAGAACAAACAAGCACAACTGAGATCATTGAATTGCCAGAGGAAACCACTTTTGAGGAATCTGAAACATCAGATGGTAGGCCTAAACAAAAGAAAATCACAAAACGCACTATCAAAAAGAAGGTAGGACCAAAGATACAAACTACAGAAATCATTACTGAACAAGCAGGTGACGAAACACCCGTCGTTTCGATACACAAAACAGAAGAACTCACAGACGAAACCACCACATCATTAACAAAATTACTCGAACCAGACAAAGCCAATGTAATAGAAGAAGCTCCTGAAACAGTACAAGTCACACAAATACGAACCGAAACTGGAGACATGAAAACCATCAAAACTTCTAAGCGCGTTATCAAGAAAAGAAAAGGTCCCAAGGACGAAGTAACTGAAATTACGACCATCGAAAGAGACGACGAAGCACCAATTACCACAGTCACTGTTTCCGAAGAGAAAGCTCAGGAAGAGCCAGAACAAACAGGCCCTATTGAAATTATTGAATTGCCAGAGGAAACTACTATCGAAGAATCAGATACTACCGATGGTAAGCCTAAACAAAAGAAAATCACAAAACGCACTATCAAAAAGAAGGTAGGACCAAAAGTACAAACTACAGAAATCATTACTGAACAAGTAGGTGACGAACAACCCGTCGTTTCGATACAAGATATAGAAGAATTGACAGATGAAACCACCGCACTATTCACAAAATTACTCAAGCCAGGTGTGGCTAATGCAGTAGAAGAAGCTCCAGAAACAGTACAGGTCACTCAAGTACGAACCGAAACTGGAGACGTAAAAACCATTAAAACTACTAAGCGCGTTATAAAGAAAAGAAAAGGTCCCAAAGACGAAGTAACTGAAATTACGACCATCGAAAAAGACGACGAAGCCCCAATTACCACAGTCACTGTTTCCGAACAGAAAGCTCCAAAAGAGCCAGAACAAACGAGCTCTACCGAAATCATTGAATTGCCAGAGGAAACTACTATCGAAGAATCAGATACTACCGATGGTAAGCCTAAACAAAAGAAAATCACAAAACGCACTATCAAAAAGAAGGTAGGACCAAAAGTACAAACCACAGAAATCATTACTGAACAAGTAGGTGACGAACAACCCGTCGTTTCGATACAAGAAATAGAAGAATTGACAGATGAAACGACCACGCCATTCACACAATTACTCAAACCATACGCGGCACATTTAATGGAAGAAGCTCCAGAAACAGTACAAGTCACTCAGGTTCGAACCGAAACTGGAGACGTAAAAACCATTAAAACTACTAAGCGCGTAATCAAGAAAAGAAAAGGTCCAAAGGACGAAGTAACTGAAATTACGACCATCGAAAAAGACGACGAAGCACCAATCACCACAGTCACTGTTTCCGAAGAGAAAGCTGCAGAAGAGTCAGAACGTACAAGCCCTACTGAAATCATTGAATTGCCAGAGGAAACTACTATCGAGGAATCAGAAACCACCGATGGTAAGCCTAAACAAAAGAAAATCACAAAACGCACTATCAAAAAGAAGGTAGGTCCCAAGGTACAAACTACAGAAATCATTACTGAACAAGTAGATGACGAACAACCCGTCGTTTCGATACACAAAACAGAAGAACTCACAGACGACACTACCACATCCTTCACAAAGTTACTCGAACCGGCAAAAGCCAATGTGATTGAAGAAGCTCCAGAAACAGTACAAGTCACACAAATACGAACCGAAACTGGAGACGTTAAAACCATTAAAACTACAAAGCGCGTTATCAAGAAAAGAAAAGGTCCAAAAGACGAAGTAACTGAAATTACAACCATCGAAAAAGACGACGAAGCACCAATCACCACAGTCACTGTTTCCGAAGAGAAAGCTTCAGAAGAGTTAGAACGAACAAGACCTACTGAAATCATTGAATTGCCAGAGGAATCTACTATCGAGGAATCAGAAACCACCGATGGTAAGCCTAAACAAAAGAAAATCACAAAACGTACTATCAAAAAGAAGGTAGGTCCCAAAGTACAAACTACAGAAATCATTACTGAACAAGTAGGTGACGAGCAACCCGTCGTTTCGATACACAAAACAGAAGAACTCACAGATGACACTACCACATCCTTCACAAAGTTACTCGAACCAGCAAAAGCCAATGTGATAGAAGAAGCTCCAGAAACAGTACAAGTCACACAAATACGAACCGAAACTGGAGACGTTAAAACCATTAAAACTACTAAGCGCGTTATCAAGAAAAGAAAAGGTCCAAAAGACGAAGTAACTGAAATTACGACCATCGAAAAAGACGACGAAGCACCAATCACCACAGTCACTGTTTCCGAAGAGAAAGCTGCAGAAGAGTCAGAACGTACAAGCCCTACTGAAATCATTGAATTGCCAGAGGAAACTACTATCGAGGAATCAGAAACCACCGATGGTAAGCCTAAACAAAAGAAAATCACAAAACGCACTATCAAAAAGAAGGTAGGTCCCAAGGTACAAACTACAGAAATCATTACTGAACAAGTAGATGACGAACAACCCGTCGTTTCGATACACAAAACAGAAGAACTCACAGACGACACTACCACATCCTTCACAAAGTTACTCGAACCGGCAAAAGCCAATGTGATTGAAGAAGCTCCAGAAACAGTACAAGTCACACAAATACGAACCGAAACTGGAGACGTTAAAACCATTAAAACTACAAAGCGCGTTATCAAGAAAAGAAAAGGTCCAAAAGACGAAGTAACTGAAATTACAACCATCGAAAAAGACGACGAAGCACCAATCACCACAGTCACTGTTTCCGAAGAGAAAGCTTCAGAAGAGTTAGAACGAACAAGACCTACTGAAATCATTGAATTGCCAGAGGAATCTACTATCGAGGAATCAGAAACCACCGATGGTAAGCCTAAACAAAAGAAAATCACAAAACGTACTATCAAAAAGAAGGTAGGTCCCAAAGTACAAACTACAGAAATCATTACTGAACAAGTAGGTGACGAGCAACCCGTCGTTTCGATACACAAAACAGAAGAACTCACAGATGACACTACCACATCCTTCACAAAGTTACTCGAACCAGCAAAAGCCAATGTGATAGAAGAAGCTCCAGAAACAGTTCAAGTCACACAAATACGAACCGAAACTGGAGACGTTAAAACCATTAAAACTACTAAGCGCGTTATCAAGAAAAGAAAAGGTCCAAAAGACGAAGTAACTGAAATTACGACCATCGAAAAAGACGACGAAGCACCAATCACCACAGTCACTGTTTCCGAAGAGAAAGCTGCAGAAGAGTCAGAACGTACAAGCCCTACTGAAATCATTGAATTGCCAGAGGAAACTACTATCGAGGAATCAGAAACCACCGATGGTAAGCCTAAACAAAAGAAAATCACAAAACGCACTATCAAAAAGAAGGTAGGTCCCAAGGTACAAACTACAGAAATCATTACTGAACAAGTAGATGACGAACAACCCGTCGTTTCGATACACAAAACAGAAGAACTCACAGACGACACTACCACATCCTTCACAAAGTTACTCGAACCGGCAAAAGCCAATGTGATTGAAGAAGCTCCAGAAACAGTACAAGTCACACAAATACGAACCGAAACTGGAGACGTTAAAACCATTAAAACTACAAAGCGCGTTATCAAGAAAAGAAAAGGTCCAAAAGACGAAGTAACTGAAATTACAACCATCGAAAAAGACGACGAAGCACCAATCACCACAGTCACTGTTTCCGAAGAGAAAGCTTCAGAAGAGTTAGAACGAACAAGACCTACTGAAATCATTGAATTGCCAGAGGAATCTACTATCGAGGAATCAGAAACCACCGATGGTAAGCCTAAACAAAAGAAAATCACAAAACGTACTATCAAAAAGAAGGTAGGTCCCAAAGTACAAACTACAGAAATCATTACTGAACAAGTAGGTGACGAGCAACCCGTCGTTTCGATACACAAAACAGAAGAACTCACAGATGACACTACCACATCCTTCACAAAGTTACTCGAACCAGCAAAAGCCAATGTGATAGAAGAAGCTCCAGAAACAGTTCAAGTCACACAAATACGAACCGAAACTGGAGACGTTAAAACCATTAAAACTACTAAGCGCGTTATCAAGAAAAGAAAAGGTCCAAAAGACGAAGTAACTGAAATTACGACCATCGAAAAAGACGACGAAGCACCAATCACCACAGTCACTGTTTCCGAAGAGAAAGCTGCAGAAGAGTCAGAACGTACAAGCCCTACTGAAATCATTGAATTGCCAGAGGAAACTACTATCGAGGAATCAGAAACCACCGATGGTAAGCCTAAACAAAAGAAAATCACAAAACGCACTATCAAAAAGAAGGTAGGTCCCAAAGTACAAACTACAGAAATCATTACTGAACAAGTAGGTGACGAGCAACCCGTCGTTTCGATACACAAAACAGAAGAACTCACAGATGACACTACCACATCCTTCACAAAGTTACTCGAACCAGCAAAAGCCAATCTGATAGAAGAAGCTCCAGAAACAGTACAAGTCACACAAATACGAACCGAAACTGGAGACGTTAAAACCATTAAAACTACTAAGCGCGTTATCAAGAAAAGAAAAGGTCCAAAAGACGAAGTAACTGAAATTACGACCATCGAAAAAGACGACGAAGCACCAATCACCACAGTCACTGTTTCCGAAGAGAAAGCTGCAGAAGAGTCAGAACGTACAAGCCCTACTGAAATCATTGAATTGCCAGAGGAAACTACTATCGAGGAATCAGAAACCACCGATGGTAAGCCTAAACAAAAGAAAATCACAAAACGCACTATCAAAAAGAAGGTAGGTCCCAAGGTACAAACTACAGAAATCATTACTGAACAAGTAGGTGACGAACAACCCGTCGTTTCGATACACAAAACAGAAGAACTCACAGATGACACTACCACATCCTTCACAAAGTTACTCGAACCGGCAAAAGCCAATGTGATAGAAGAAGCTCCAGAAACAGTACAAGTCACACAAATACGAACCGAAACTGGAGACGTTAAAACCATTAAAACTACTAAGCGCGTTATCAAGAAAAGAAAAGGTCCAAAAGACGAAGTAACTGAAATTACGACCATCGAAAAAGACGACGAAGCACCAATCACCACAGTCACTGTTTCCGAAGAGAAAGCTTCAGAAGAGTTAGAACGAACAAGACCTACTGAAATCATTGAATTACCAGAGGAATCTACTATCGAGGAATCAGAAAGCACCGATGGTAAGCCTAAACAAAAGAAAATCACAAAACGTACTATCAAAAAGAAGGTAGGTCCCAAGGTACAAACTACAGAAATCATTACTGAACAAGTAGGTGACGAACAACCCGTCGTTTCGATACACAAAACAGAAGAACTCACAGATGACACTACCACATCCTTCACAAAGTTACTCGAACCAGCAAAAGCCAATGTGATAGAAGAAGCTCCAGAAACAGTACAAGTCACACAAATACGAACCGAAACTGGAGACGTTAAAACCATTAAAACTACTAAGCGCGTTATCAAGAAAAGAAAAGGTCCAAAAGACGAAGTAACTGAAATTACGACCATCGAAAAAGACGACGAAGCACCAATTACCACAGTCACTGTTTCCGAAGAGAAAGCTCCGGAAGCACCAGAACAAACAGGCCCTACTGAAATCATTGAATTGCCAGAGGAAACTACTATTGAGGAATCAGAAACGAACGATGGTAAGCTTGAACAAAAGAAAATCACAAAACGCACTATCAAAAAGAAGGTAGGACCAAAAGTAGAAACTACAGAAATCATTACTGAACAAGTAGGTGACGAACAACCCGTCGTCTCGATACACAAAACAGAAGAGCTCACAGACGAAACTACTACACCATTTACACAATTACTAAAACAGGACACCGCCAATGTACTACAGGAAGCACCTGAAACAGTAGAAGTCGCACAAGTACAAACCGATACTGGAGACATCAAAACCATCAAAACTACAAAGCGCGTTATTAAGAAACGACGAGGCCCCAAGGACGAAGTTACTGAAATTACGACCATCGAAAAAGACGACGAAGTACCCATTACCACAGTAACTGTCACCGAAGAGGAAGCGCCGGAAGAGTCACAGCCAATAAGTGCTACTGAATTTTTTGAATTACCAGAGGAAACAGTTCTTGAGGAATCAGAGACATCAGACGGTAAGCCCAAACATAAGAAAACCACCAAACGCACTATCAAAAAGAAGGTAGGTCCCAAGGTACAAACGTCGGAAATCATTACTGAACAAGTAGACGATGAACACCCTACTGTAAAAATAAACAAAATAGAAGAACTCACAGACGAAACTACCACACCACTCACACAATTACTCAAACCATATACAACTAATGTAGTAGAAGAAACTCCAGAAACAGTACAAGTCACTCAGGTACGAACCGAAACTGGAGATGTAAAAACCATTAAAACAACTAAGCGCGTTATCAAGAAAAGAAAAGGTCCAAAGGACGAAGTAACTGAAATTACCACCATCGAAAAAGACAACGAAATACCAATCACCACAGTCACTGTTTCCGAAGAGAAAGCTTCGGAAGAGCCAGAACGAACCGGCCCTACAGAAATCATTGAATTGCCAGAGGAAACTACTATCGAGGAATCAGAAACCACCGATGGTAAGCCTAAACAAAAGAAAATCACAAAACGTACTATCAAAAAGAAGGTAGGTCCCAAAGTACAAACTACAGAAATCATTACTGAACAAGTAGGTGACGAGCAACCCGTCGTTTCGATACACAAAACAGAAGAACTCACAGATGACACTACCACATCCTTCACAAAGTTACTCGAACCAGCAAAAGCCAATGTGATAGAAGAAGCTCCAGAAACAGTTCAAGTCACACAAATACGAACCGAAACTGGAGACGTTAAAACCATTAAAACTACTAAGCGCGTTATCAAGAAAAGAAAAGGTCCAAAAGACGAAGTAACTGAAATTACGACCATCGAAAAAGACGACGAAGCACCAATCACCACAGTCACTGTTTCCGAAGAGAAAGCTGCAGAAGAGTCAGAACGTACAAGCCCTACTGAAATCATTGAATTGCCAGAGGAAACTACTATCGAGGAATCAGAAACCACCGATGGTAAGCCTAAACAAAAGAAAATCACAAAACGCACTATCAAAAAGAAGGTAGGTCCCAAGGTACAAACTACAGAAATCATTACTGAACAAGTAGGTGACGAACAACCCGTCGTTTCGATACACAAAACAGAAGAACTCACAGATGACACTACCACATCCTTCACAAAGTTACTCGAACCGGCAAAAGCCAATGTGATAGAAGAAGCTCCAGAAACAGTACAAGTCACACAAATACGAACCGAAACTGGAGACGTTAAAACCATTAAAACTACTAAGCGCGTTATCAAGAAAAGAAAAGGTCCAAAAGACGAAGTAACTGAAATTACGACCATCGAAAAAGACGACGAAGCACCAATTACCACAGTCACTGTTTCCGAAGAGAAAGCTCCGGAAGCACCAGAACAAACAGGCCCTACTGACATCATTGAATTGCCAGAGGAAACTACTATTGAGGAATCGGAAACGAACGATGGTAAGCTTGAACAAAAGAAAATCACAAAACGCACTATCAAAAAGAAGGTAGGACCAAAAGTACAAACTACAGAAATAGTAACTGAACAAGTAGGTGACGAACAACCCGTCGTTTCGATACACAAAACAGAAGAACTCACAGACGAAACCATCACACCATTCACAAAATTACTCAAACCGGACACCGCCAATGTAGTAGAAGAAGCTCCAGAAGAAGTTCACGTAACTAAAGTACAAACCGACAGTGGTGACGTTAAAACCATTAAAACTACTAAGCGCGTTATCAAGAAAAGAAAAGGTCCAAAAGACGAAGTAACCGAAATTACTACCATCCAAAAAGACGACGAAGCACCAATCACCACAGTCACTGTTTCCGAAGGAAAAGCTCCGGAAGAGCCCGAACAAACAAGCCCCACAGAAATTGTTGAATTGCCAGAGGAAACCACTTTCGAGGAATCGAAAACATCAGACGGTAAGCCTCAACAAAAGAAAATTACGAAACGCATTATCAAAAAGAAGGTAGGTCCAAAGGTACAAACTACGGAAATCATTACTGAACAAGTAGACGACAAACACCCTATTGTATCAATACACAAAACAGAAGAATTCACAGACGAAACCAAAACACCATTCACACAATTGCTCAAACCTGACACAGCTAATATAGTAGAGGAAATACCAGAAACAGTACAAGTTACACAAGTGCGAACCGATACTGGAGACGTAAAAACCATCAAAACTACTAAGCGCATTATAAAGAAAAGAAAAGGTCCTAAGGACGAAGTAACTGAAATCACTACCATCCAAAAAGACGATGAAGCACCAATCACCACAGTCACTGTTTCCGAATGGAAATCTCTGGAAGAACCCGTACAAACAAGCCCTACAGAAGTTGTTGAATTGCCAGAGGAAACCACTTTCGAGGAAACTGAAACATCAGACCGTAAGCCTCAACACAAGAAAATTACGAAACGCACTATCAAAAAGAAGGTAGGTCCCAAGGTACAAACCACGGAAATCATTACTGAACAAGTAGACGATGAACACCCTATTGTCTCAATACACAAAACAGAAGAATTCACAGACGAAACCACAACGCCATTCACACAATTACTCAAACCAGACACAGCTAATGTAGTAGAGGAAGCACCAGAAACAGTACAAGTTACACAAGTGCGGACCGATACTGGAGACATTAAAACCATCAAAACTACTAAGCGCGTTATAAAGAAAAGAAAAGGTCCTAAGGACGAAGTAACTGAAATCACTACCATCCAAAAAGACGATGAAGCTCCAATTACCACAGTCACTGTTTCCGAAGGGAAAGCTCCGGAAAAGCCCGAACAAACAAGCCCTACAGAAATTGTTGAACTGCCAGAGGAAACCACTTTCGAGGAATCGAAAACATCAGACGGTAAGCCTCAACAAAAGAAAATTACGAAACGCACTATCAAAAAGAAGGTAGGTCCCAAGGTACAAACCACGGAAATCATAACTGAACAACTAGACGATGAACACCCTATTGTCTCAATACACGAAACAGAAGAATTCGTAGACGAAACCACTACACCATTCACACAATTACTTAGACCAGACACAGCTAATGTAGTAGAGGAAGCACCAGAAACAGTACAAGTCACACAAGTGCGAACCGATACTGGAGACATTAAAACCATCAAAACTACTAAGCGCGTTATAAAGAAAAGAAAAGGTCCTAAGGACGAAGTAACTGAAATCACTACCACCCAAAAAGACGACGAAGCACCAATCACCACTGTCACTGTTTCCGAAGGGAAAGCTCCGGAAGAGCCCGAAGAAACAAGCACTACAGAAATTGTTGAATTGCCAGAGGAAACAACTTTCGAGGAATCGGAAAAATCTGACGGTAAGCCTCAACAAAAGAAAATTACGAAACGCACTATCAAAAAGAAGGTAGGTCCCAAGGTACAAATCACGGAAATCATAACTGAACAAATAGACGATGAACACCCTATTGTATCAATACACAAAACAGAAGAATTCTCAGATGAAACCACTACACCATTCACACAATTACTCAAACCAGACACAGCTAATGTAGTAGAGGAAGCACCAGAAACAGTACAAGTTACACAAGTGCGAACCGATACTGGAGACATTAAAACCATCAAAACTACTAAGCGCGTTATAAAGAAAAGAAAAGGTCCTAAGGACGAAGTAACTGAAATCACTACCATCCAAAAAGACGATGAAGCTCCAATAACCACAGTCACTGTTTCCGAAGGGAAAGCTCCGGAAAAGCCCGAACAAACAAGCCCTACAGAAATTGTTGAATTGCCAGAGGAAACCACTTTCGAGGAATCGAAAACATCAGACGGTAAGCCTCAACAAAAGAAAATTACGAAACGCACTATCAAAAAGAAGGTAGGTCCCAAGGTACAAACCACGGAAATCATAACTGAACAAGTAGACGATGAACACCCTATTGTCTCAATACACAAAACAGAAGAATTCGCAGACGAAACCACTACACCATTCACACAATTACTCAAACCAGACACAGCTAATGTAGTAGAGGAAGCACCAGAAACAGTACAAGTCACACAAGTGCGAACCGATACTGGAGACATTAAAACCATCAAAACTACTAAGCGCGTTATAAAGAAAAGAAAAGGTCCTAAGGACGAAGTAACTGAAATCACTACCATCCAAAAAGACGACGAAGCTCCAATCACCACAGTCACTGTTTCCGAAGGGAAAGCTCTGGAAAAACCCGAACAAACAAGCCCTACAGAAATTGTTGAACTGCCAGAGGAAACCACTTTCGAGGAATCGAAAACATCAGACGGTAAGCCTCAACAAAAGAAAATTACGAAACGCATTATCAAAAAGAAGGTAGGTCCCAAGGTACAAACCACGGAAATCATAACTGAACAAGTAGACGATGCACACCCTATTGTATCAATACACAAAACAGAAGAATTCACAGACGAAACCACTACACCATTCACACAATTACCCAAACCAGACACAGCTAATGTAGTAGAGGAAGCACCAGAAACAGTACAAGTCACACAAGTGCGAACCGATACTGGAGACATTAAAACCATCAAAACTACTAAGCGCGTTATAAAGAAAAGAAAAGGTCCTAAGGACGAAGTAACTGAAATCACTACCATCCAAAAAGACGATGAAGCTCCAATCACCACAGTCACTGTTTCCGAAGGGAAAGCTCCGGAAAAGCCCGAACAAACAAGCCCTACAGAAATTGTTGAATTGCCAGAGGAAACCACTTTCGAGAAATCGAAAACATCAGACGGTAAGCCTCAACAAAAGAAAATTACGAAACGCACTATCAAAAAGAAGGTAGGTCCCAAGGTACAAACCACGGAAATCATAACTGAACAAGTAGACGATGAACACCCTATTGTCTCAATACACAAAACAGAAGAATTCGCAGACGAAACCACTACACCATTCACACAATTACTCAAACCAGACACAGCTAATCTAGTGGAGGAAGCACCAGAAACAGTACAAGTCACACAAGTGCGAACCGATACTGGAGACATTAAAACCATCAAAACTACTAAGCGCGTTATAAAGAAAAGAAAAGGTCCTAAGGACGAAGTAACTGAAATCACTACCATCCAAAAAGACGACGAAGCTCCAATCACCACAGTCACTGTTTCCGAAGGGAAAGCTCTGGAAAAGCCCGAACAAACAAGCCCTACAGAAATTGTTGAACTGCCAGAGGAAACCACTTTCGAGGAATCGAAAACATCAGACGGTAAGCCTCAACAAAAGAAAATTACGAAACGCATTATCAAAAAGAAGGTAGGTCCCAAGGTACAAACCACGGAAATCATAACTGAACAAGTAGACGATGCACACCCTATTGTATCAATACACAAAACAGAAGAATTCACAGACGAAACCACTACACCATTCACACAATTACTCAAACCAGACACAGCTAATGTAGTAGAGGAAGCACCAGAAACAGTACAAGTCACACAAGTGCGAACCGATACTGGAGACATTAAAACCATCAAAACTACTAAGCGCGTTATAAAGAAAAGAAAAGGTCCTAAGGACGAAGTAACTGAAATCACTACCATCCAAAAAGACGATGAAGCTCCAATAACCACAGTCACTGTTTCCGAAGGGAAAGCTCCGGAAAAGCCCGAACAAACAAGCCCTACAGAAATTGTTGAATTGCCAGAGGAAACCACTTTCGAGGAATCGAAAACATCAGACGGTAAGCCTCAACAAAAGAAAATTACGAAACGCACTATCAAAAAGAAGGTAGGTCCCAAGGTACAAACCACGGAAATCATAACTGAACAAGTAGACCATGAACACCCTATTGTCTCAATACACAAAACAGAAGAATTCGCAGACGAAACCACTACACCATTCACACAATTACTCAAACCAGACACAGCTAATGTAGTAGAGGAAGCACCAGAAACAGTACAAGTCACACAAGTGCGAACCGATACTGGAGACATTAAAACCATCAAAACTACTAAGCGCGTTATAAAGAAAAGAAAAGGTCCTAAGGACGAAGTAACTGAAATCACTACCATCCAAAAAGACGACGAAGCTCCAATCACCACAGTCACTGTTTCCGAAGGGAAAGCTCTGGAAAAACCCGAACAAACAAGCCCTACAGAAATTGTTGAACTGCCAGAGGAAACCACTTTCGAGGAATCGAAAACATCAGACGGTAAGCCTCAACAAAAGAAAATTACGAAACGCATTATCAAAAAGAAGGTAGGTCCCAAGGTACAAACCACGGAAATCATAACTGAACAAGTAGACGATGCACACCCTATTGTATCAATACACAAAACAGAAGAATTCACAGACGAAACCACTACACCATTCACACAATTACCCAAACCAGACACAGCTAATGTAGTAGAGGAAGCACCAGAAACAGTACAAGTCACACAAGTGCGAACCGATACTGGAGACATTAAAACCATCAAAACTACTAAGCGCGTTATAAAGAAAAGAAAAGGTCCTAAGGACGAAGTAACTGAAATCACTACCATCCAAAAAGACGATGAAGCTCCAATCACCACAGTCACTGTTTCCGAAGGGAAAGCTCCGGAAAAGCCCGAACAAACAAGCCCTACAGAAATTGTTGAATTGCCAGAGGAAACCACTTTCGAGGAATCGAAAACATCAGACGGTAAGCCTCAACAAAAGAAAATTACGAAACGCACTATCAAAAAGAAGGTAGGTCCCAAGGTACAAACCACGGAAATCATAACTGAACAAGTAGACGATGAACACCCTATTGTCTCAATACACAAAACAGAAGAATTCGCAGACGAAAGCACTACACCATTCACACAATTACTCAAACCAGACACAGCTAATGTAGTGGAGGAAGCACCAGAAACAGTACAAGTCACACAAGTGCGCACCGATACTGGAGACATTAAAACCATCAAAACTACTAAGCGCGTTATAAAGAAAAGAAAAGGTCCTAAGGACGAAGTAACTGAAATCACTACCATCCAAAAAGACGACGAAGCTCCAATCACCACAGTCACTGTTTCCGAAGGGAAAGCTCAGGAAAAGCCCGAACAAACAAGCCCTACAGAAATTGTTGAACTGCCAGAGGAAACCACTTTCGAGGAATCGAAAACATCAGACGGTAAGCCTCAACAAAAGAAAATTACGAAACGCATTATCAAAAAGAAGGTAGGTCCCAAGGTACAAACCACGGAAATCATAACTGAACAAGTAGACGATGCACACCCTATTGTATCAATACACAAAACAGAAGAATTCACAGACGAAACCACTACACCATTCACACAATTACTCAAACCAGACACAGCTAATGTAGTAGAGGAAGCACCAGAAACAGTACAAGTCACACAAGTGCGAACCGATACTGGAGACATTAAAACCATCAAAACTACTAAGCGCGTTATAAAGAAAAGAAAAGGTCCTATGGACGAAGTAACTGAAATCACTACCATCCAAAAAGACGACGAAGCTCCAATCACCACAGTCACTGTTTCCGAAGGGAAAGCTCTGGAAAAGCATGAACAAACAAGCCCTACAGAAATTGTTGAACTGCCAGAGGAAACCACTTTCGAGGAATCGAAAACATCAGACGGTAAGCCTCAACAAAAGAAAATTACGAAACGCACTATCAAAAAGAAGGTAGGTCCCAAGGTACAAACCACGGAAATCATAACTGAACAACTAGACGATGAACACCCTATTGTCTCAATACACAAAACAGAAGAATTCGCAGACGAAACCACTACACCATTCACACAATTACTCAAACCAGACACAGCTAATCTAGTGGAGGAAGCACCAGAAACAGTACAAGTCACACAAGTGCGAACCGATACTGGAGACATTAAAACCATCAAAACTACTAAGCGCGTTATAAAGAAAAGAAAAGGTCCTAAGGACGAAGTAACTGAAATCACTACCATCCAAAAAGACGACGAAGCGCCAATCACCACAGTCACTGTTTCCGAAGGGAAAGCTCCGATAGAGCCCGAAGAAACAAGCACTACAGAAATTGTTGAATTGCCAGAGGAAACCACTTTCGAGGAATCGGAAACATCTGACGGTAAGCCTCAACAAAAGAAAATTACGAAACGCATTATCAAAAAGAAGGTAGGTCCCAAGGTACAAACCACGGAAATCATAACTGAACAAGTAGGCGATGAACACCCTATTGTATCAATACACAAAATAGAAGAACTCACAGACGAAACCACTACACCATTCACACAATTACTCACACCAAACACAGCTAATGTAGTAGAGGAAGCACCAGAAACAGTACAAGTCACACAAGTGCGAACCGATACTGGAGACATAAAAACCATCAAAACTACTAAGCGCGTAATTAAGAAACGACGTGGCCCCAAAGACGAAATAACTGAAATCACTACCATCCAAAAAGACGACGAAGCACCAATTACCACAGTCACTGTTTCCGAAGGGAAAGCTCCGGAAAAGCCCGAACAAACAAGCCCTACAGAAATTGTTGAATTGCCAGAGGAAACCACTTTCGAGGAATCGAAAACATCAGACGGTAAGCCTCAACAAAAGAAAATTACGAAACGCACTATCAAAAAGAAGGTAGGTCCCAAGGTACAAACCACGGAAATCATAACTGAACAACTAGACGATGAACACCCTATTGTCTCAATACACAAAACAGAAGAGTTCGCAGACGAAACCACTACACCATTCACACAATTACTCAAACCAGACACAGCTAATGTAGTGGAGGAAGCACCAGAAACAGTACAAGTCACACAAGTGCGAACCGATACTGGAGACATTAAAACCATCAAAACTACTAAGCGCGTTATAAAGAAAAGAAAAGGTCCTAAGGACGAAGTAACTGAAATCACTACCATCCAAAAAGACGACGAAGCGCCAATCACCACAGTCACTGTTTCCGAAGGGAAAGCTCCGATAGAGCCCGAAGAAACAAGCACTACAGAAATTGTTGAATTACCAGAGGAAACCACTTTCGAGGAATCGGAAACATCTGACGGTAAGCCTCAACAAAAGAAAATTACGAAACGCATTATCAAAAAGAAGGTAGGTCCCAAGGTACAAACCACGGAAATCATAACTGAACAAGTAGGCGATGAACACCCTATTGTATCAATACACAAAATAGAAGAACTCACAGACGAAACCACTACACCATTCACACAATTACTCACACCAAACACAGCTAATGTAGTAGAGGAAGCACCAGAAACAGTACAAGTCACACAAGTGCGAACCGATACTGGAGACATAAAAACCATCAAAACTACTAAGCGCGTAATTAAGAAACGACGTGGCCCCAAAGACGAAATAACTGAAATCACTACCATCCAAAAAGACGACGAAGCACCAATTACCACAGTCACTGTTTCCGAAGGGAAAGCTCCGGAAAAGCCCGAACAAACAAGCCCTACAGAAATTGTTGAATTGCCAGAGGAAACCACTTTCGAGGAATCGAAAACATCAGACGGTAAGCCTCAACAAAAGAAAATTACGAAACGCACTATCAAAAAGAAGGTAGGTCCCAAGGTACAAACCACGGAAATCATAACTGAACAACTAGACGATGAACACCCTATTGTCTCAATACACAAAACAGAAGAGTTCGCAGACGAAACCACTACACCATTCACGCAATTACTCAAACCAGACACAGCTAATGTAGTGGAGGAAGCACCAGAAACAGTACAAGTCACACAAGTGCGAACCGATACTGGAGACATTAAAACCATCAAAACTACTAAGCGCGTTATAAAGAAAAGAAAAGGTCCTAAGGACGAAGTAACTGAAATCACTACCATCCAAAAAGACGACGAAGCGCCAATCACCACAGTCACTGTTTCCGAAGGGAAAGCTCCGATAGAGCCCGAAGAAACAAGCACTACAGAAATTGTTGAATTACCAGAGGAAACCACTTTCGAGGAATCGGAAACATCTGACGGTAAGCCTCAACAAAAGAAAATTACGAAACGCATTATCAAAAAGAAGGTAGGTCCCAAGGTACAAACCACGGAAATCATAACTGAACAAGTAGGCGATGAACACCCTATTGTATCAATACACAAAATAGAAGAACTCACAGACGAAACCACTACACCATTCACACAATTACTCACACCAAACACAGCTAATGTAGTAGAGGAAGCACCAGAAACAGTACAAGTCACACAAGTGCGAACCGATACTGGAGACATAAAAACCATCAAAACTACTAAGCGCGTAATTAAGAAACGACGTGGCCCCAAAGACGAAATAACTGAAATCACTACCATCCAAAAAGACGACGAAGCACCAATTACCACAGTCACTGTTTCCGAAGGGAAAGCTCCGGAAAAGCCCAAACAAACAAGTCCTACAGAAATTGTTGAATTGCCAGAGGAAACCACTTTCGAGGAATCGAAAACATCAGACGGTAAGCCTCAACAAAAGAAAATTACGAAACGCACTATCAAAAAGAAGGTAGGTCCCAAGGTACAAACCACGGAAATCATAACTGAACAACTAGACGATGAACACCCTATTGTCTCAATACACAAAACAGAAGAGTTCGCAGACGAAACCACTACACCATTCACACAATTACTCAAACCAGACACAGCTAATGTAGTGGAGGAAGCACCAGAAACAGTACAAGTCACACAAGTGCGAACCGATACTGGAGACATTAAAACCATCAAAACTACTAAGCGCGTTATAAAGAAAAGAAAAGGTCCTAAGGACGAAGTAACTGAAATCACTACCATCCAAAAAGACGACGAAGCGCCAATCACCACAGTCACTGTTTCCGAAGGGAAAGCTCCGATAGAGCCCGAAGAAACAAGCACTACAGAAATTGTTGAATTACTAGAGGAAACCACTTTCGAGGAATCGGAAACATCTGACGATAAGCCTCAACAAAAGAAAATTACGAAACGCATTATCAAAAAGAAGGTAGGTCCCAAGGTACAAACCACGGAAATCATAACTGAACAAGTAGACGATGAACACCCTATTGTCTCAATACACAAAACAGAAGAATTCACAGACGAAACCACTACACCATTCACACAATTACTCAAACCAGACACAGCTAATGTAGTAGAGGAAGCACCAGAAACAGTACAAGTCACACAAGTGCGAACCGATACTGGAGACATTAAAACCATCAAAACTACTAAGCGCGTTATAAAGAAAAGAAAAGGTCCTAAGGACGAAGTAACTGAAATCACTACCATCCAAAAAGACGACGAAGCTCCAATCACTACAGTCACTGTTTCCGAAAGGAACGCTCCGGAAGAGCCCGAAGAAACAAGCACTACAGAAATTGTTGAATTGCCAGAGGAAACCACTTTCGAGGAATCGGAAACATCTGACGGTAAGCCTCAACAAAAGAAAATTACGAAACGCATTATCAAAAAGAAGGTAGGTCCCAAGGTACAAACCACGGAAATCATAACTGAACAAGAAGGCGATGAACACCCTATTGTATCAATACACAAAACAGAAGAACTCACAGACGAAACCACTACACAATTCACACAATTTCTCACACCAAACACAGCTAATGTAGTAGAGGAAGCACCAGAAACAGTACAAGTCACACATGTGCGAACCGATACTGGAGACATTAAAACCATCAAAACTACTAAGCGCGTTATAAAGAAAAGAAAAGGTCCTAAGGACGAAGTAACTGAAATCACTACCATCCAAAAAGACGATGAAGCTCCAATCACCACAGTCACTGTTTCCGAAGGGAAAGCTCCGGAAAAGCCCGGACAAACAAGCCCTACAGAAATTGTTGAATTGCCAGAGGAAACCACTTTCGAGGAATCAAAAACATCAGACGGTAAGCCTCAACAAAAGAAAATTACGAAACGCATTATCAAAAAGAAGGTAGGTCCCAAGGTACAAACCACGGAAATCATAACTGAACAACTAGACGATGAACACCCTATTGTATCAATACACAAAACAGAAGAATTCACAGACGAAACCACAACACCATTCACACAATTGCTCAAACCAGACACAGCTAATGTAGTAGAGGAAGCACCAGAAACAGTACAAGTCACACAAGTGCGAACCGATACTGGCGACATTAAAACCATCAAAACTAATAAGCGCGTTATAAAGAAAAGAATAGGTCCTAAGGACGAAGTAACTGAAATCACTAACATCCAAAAAGACGATGAAGCTCCAATCACCACAGTCACTGTTTCCGAAGCGAAAGCTCCGGAAAAGCCCGAAAAAACAAGCCCTACAGAAATTGTTGAATTGCCAGAGGAAACCACTTTCGAGGAATCGAAAACATCAGACGGTAAGCCTCAACAAAAGAAAATTACGAAACGCATTATCAAAAAGAAGGTAGGTCCCAAGGTACAAACTACGGAAATCATAACTGAACAAGTAGACGATGAACTCCCTATTGTCTCAATACACAAAACAGAAGAATTCGCAGACGAAACCACTACACCATTCACACAATTACCCAAACCAGACACAGCTAATGTAGTAGAGGAAGCACCAGAAACAGTACAAGTCACACAAGTGCGAACCGATACTGGAGACATTAAAACCATCAAAACTACTAAGCGCGTTATAAAGAAAAGAAAAGGTCCTAAGGACGAAGTAACTGAAATCACTACCATCCAAAAAGACGATGAAGCTCCAATCACCACAGTCACTGTTTCCGAAGGGAAAGCTCCGGAAAAGCCCAAACAAACAAGCCCTACAGAAATTGTTGAATTGCCAGAGGAAACCACTTTCGAGGAATCGAAAACATCAGACGGTAAGCCTCAACAAAAGAAAATTACGAAACGCATTATCAAAAAGAAGGTAGGTCCCAAGGTACAAACTACGGAAATCATAACTGAACAAGTAGACGATGAACACCCAATTGTCTCAATACACAAAACAGAAGAATTCGCAGACGAAACCACTACACCATTCACACAATTACCCAAACCAGACACAGCTAATGTAGTAGAGGAAGCACCAGAAACAGTACAAGTCACACAAGTGCGATCCGATACTGGAGACATTAAAACCATCAAAACTACTAAGCGCGTTATAAAGAAAAGAAAAGGTCCTAAGGACGAAGTAACTGAAATCACTACCATCCAAAAAGACGACGAAGCTCCAATCACCACAGTCACTGTTTCCGAAGGGAAAGCTCCGGAAGAGCCCGAAGAAACAAGCACTACAGAAATTGTTGAATTGCCAGAGGAAACCACTTTCGAGGAATCGGAAACATCAGACGGTAAGCCTCAACAAAAGGAAATTACGAAACGCATTATCAAAAAGAAGGTAGGTCCCAAGGTACAAACTACGGAAATCATAACTGAACAAGTAGGCGATGAACACCCTATTGTATCAATACACAAAATAGAAGAACTCACAGACGAAACCAAAACACCATTCACACAATTACTCACACCAAACACAGCTAATGTAGTAGAGGAAGCACCAGAAACAGTACAAGTCACACAAGTGCGAACCGATACTGGAGACATTAAAACCATCAAAACTACTAAGCGCGTAATTAAGAAACGACGTGGACCCAAAGACGAAGTAACTGAAATCACTACCATCCAAAAAGACGACGAAGCACCAATTACCACAGTCACTGTTTCCGAAGGGAAAGCTCCGGAAGAGCCCGAAGAAATCAGCCCTACAGATATTGTTGAATTGCCAGAGGAAACCACTTTCGAGGAACCGAAAACAGCAGACGGTAAGCCTCAACAAAAGAAAATTACGAAACGCATTATCAAAAAGAAGGTAGGTCCCAAGGTACAAACTACGGAAATCATAACTGAACAAGTAGACGATGAACACCCTATTGTATCAATACACAAAACAGAAGAATTCACAGATGAAACCACTACACCATTAACACAATTACTCAAACCAGACACAGCTAATATAGTAGAGGAAACGCCAGAAACAGTACAAGTCATACAAGTGCGAACCGATACTGGAGACGTAAAAGCCATCAAAACTACTAAGCGCGTTATAAAGAAAAGAAAAGGTCCTAAGGACGAAGTAACTGAAATCACTACCATCCAAAAAGACGACGAAGCGCCAATCACCACAGTCACTGTTTCCGAAGGGAAAGCTCCGGAAGAGCCCGAAGAAACAAGCACTACAGAAATTGTTGAATTGCCAGAGGAAATTACTTTCGAGGAATCGAAAACAGCAGACGGTAAGCCTCAACAAAAGAAAATTACGAAACGCATTATCAAAAAGAAGGTAGGTCCCAAGGTACAAACCACGGAAATCATAACTGAACAAGTAGGCGATGAACACCCTATTGTATCAATACACAAAACAGAAGAACTCACAGACGAAACCACTACACCATTCACACAATTACTCACACCAAACACAGCTAATGTAGTAGAGGAAACACCAGAAACAGTACAAGTCACACAAATGCGAACCGATACTGGAGACATTAAAACCATCAAAACTACTAAGCGCGTTATAAAGAAAAGAAAAGGTCCTAAGGACGAAGTAACTGAAATCACTACCATCCAAAAAGACGACGAAGCGCCAATCACCACAGTCACTGTTTCCGAAGGGAAAGCTCCGGAAGAGCCCGAAGAAACAAGCACTACAGAAATTGTTGAATTGCCAGAGGAAACCACTTTCGAGGAATCGGAAACATCTGACGGTAAGCCTGAACAAAAGAAAATTACGAAACGCATTATCAAAAAGAAGGTAGGTCCCAAGGTACGAACCACGGAAATCATAACTGAACAAGTAGGCGATGAACACCCTATTGTATCAATACACAAAACAGAAGAACTCACAGATGAAACCACTACACCATTCACACAATTACTCACACCAAACACAGCTAATGTAGTAGAGGAAGCACCAGAAACAGTACAAGTCACACAAGTGCGAACCGATACTGGAGACATAAAAACCATCAAAAGTACTAAGCGCGTAATTAAGAAACGACGTGGCCCCAAAGACGAAGTAACTGAAATCACTACCATCCAAAAAGACGACGAAGCGCCAATCACCACAGTCACTGTTTCCGAAGGAAAAGCTCCGGAAGAGCCCGAAGAAATCAGCCCTACAGAAATTGTTGAATTGCCAGAGGAAACCACTTTCGAGGAATCGAAAACATCAGACGGTAAGCCTCAACAAAAGAAAATTACGAAACGCATTATCAAAAAGAAGGTAGGTCCCAAGGTACAAACCACGGAAATCATAACTGAACAAGTAGGCGATGAACACCCTATTGTATCAATACACATAACAGAAGAACTCACAGACGAAACCACTACACCATTCACACAATTACTCACACCAAACACAGCTAATGTAGTAGAGGAAACACCAGAAACAGTACAAGTCACACAAATGCGAACCGATACTGGAGACATTAAAACCATCAAAACTACTAAGCGCGTTATAAAGAAAAGAAAAGGTCCTAAGGACGAAGTAACTGAAATCACTACCATCCAAAAAGACGCTGAAGCTCCAATCACCACAGTCACTGTTTCCGAAGGGAAAGCTCCGGAAAAGCCCGAACAAACAAGCCCTACAGAAATTGTTGAATTGCCAGAGGAAACCACTTTCGAGGAATCGAAAACATCAGACGGTAAGCCTCAACAAAAGAAAATTACGAAACGCATTATCAAAAAGAAGGTAGGTCCCAAGGTACAAACTACGGAAATCATAACTGAACAAGTAGACGATGAACACCCAATTGTCTCAATACACAAAACAGAAGAATTCGCAGACGAAACCACTACACCATTCACACAATTACCCAAACCAGACACAGCTAATGTAGTAGAGGAAGCACCAGAAACAGTACAAGTCACACAAGTGCGATCCGATACTGGAGACATTAAAACCATCAAAACTACTAAGCGCGTTATAAAGAAAAGAAAAGGTCCTAAGGACGAAGTAACTGAAATCACTACCATCCAAAAAGACGACGAAACTCCAATCACCACAGTCACTGTTTTCGAAGGAAAAGCTCCGGAAGAGCCCGAAGAAATCAGCCCTACAGAAATTGTTGAATTGCCAGAGGAAATTACTTTCGAGGAATCGAAAACAGCAGACGGTAAGCCTCAACAAAAGAAAATTACGAAACGCATTATCAAAAAGAAGGTAGGTCCCAAGGTACAAACCACGGAAATCATAACAGAACAAGTAGGCGATGAACACACTATTGTCTCAATACACAAAACAGAAGAACTCACAGACGAAACCACTACACCATTCACACAATTACCCAAACCAGACACAGCTAATGTAGTAGAAGAAGCACCAGAAACAGTACAAGTCACACAAGTGCGAACCGATACTGGAGACGTAAAAACCATCAAAACCACTAAGCGCGTTATAAAGAAAAGAAAAGGTCCTAAGGACGAAGTAACTGAAATCACTACCATCCAAAAAGACGACGAAGCGCCAATCACCACAGTCACTGTTTCCGAAGGGAAAGCTCCGGAAGAGCCCGAAGAAATCAGCCCTACAGAAATTGTTGAATTGCCAGAGGAAATCACTTTCGAGGAATCGAAAACAGCAGACGGTAAGCCTCAACAAAAGAAAATTACGAAACGCATTATCAAAAAGAAGGTAGGTCCCAAGGTACAAACTACGGAAATCATAACTGAACAAGTAGACGATGAACACCCTATTGTATCAATACACAAAACAGAAGAATTCACAGACGAAACCACAACACCATTTACACAATTGCTCAAACCAGACACAGCTAATATAGTAGAGGAAACACCAGAAACAGTACAAGTTACGCAAGTGCGAACCGATACTGGAGACATAAAAACCATCAAAACTACTAAGCGCGTTATAAAGAAAAGAAAAGGTCCTAAGGACGAAGTAACTGAAATCACTACCATCCAAAAAGACGACGAAGCGCCAATCACCACAGTCACTGTTTCCGAAGGGAAAGCTCCGGAAGAGCCCGAAGAAATCAGCCCTACAGAAATTGTTGAATTGCCAGAGGAAATCACTTTCGAGGAATCGAAAACAGCAGACGGTAAGCCTCAACAAAAGAAAATTACGAAACGCATTATCAAAAAGAAGGTAGGTCCCAAGGTACAAACTACGGAAATCATAACTGAACAAGTAGACGATGAACACCCTATTGTATCAATACACAAAACAGAAGAATTCACAGACGAAACCACAACACCATTCACACAATTGCTCAAACCAGACACAGCTAATATAGTAGAGGAAACACCAGAAACAGTACAAGTCACACAAGTGCGAACCGATACTGGAAACATTAAAACCATCAAAACTACTAAGCGCGTTATAAAGAAAAGAAAAGGTCCTAAGGACGAAGTAACTGAAATCACTACCATCCAAAAAGACAACGAAGCCCCAATCACCACAGTCACTGTTTCCGAAGCGATAGCTCCGGAAGAGCCCGAACAAACAAGCCCTACAAAAATTGTTGAATTGCCGGAGGAAACCACTTTCGAGGAATCGGAAACATCAGACGGTAAGCCTCAACAAAAGAAAATTACGAAACGCATTGTCAAAAAGAAGGTAGGTCCCAAGGTACAAACCACGGAAATCATAACTGAACAAGTAGGCGATAAACACACTATTGTCTCAATACACAAAACAGAAGAACTCACAGACGAAACCACTACACCATTCACACAATTACTCACACCAAACACAGCTAATGTAGTAGAGGAAGCACCAGAAACAGTACAAGTCACACAAGTGCGAACCGATATTGGAGATGTCAAAACCATCAAAAATACTAAGCGCGTAATTAAGAAAGGACGTGGCCCCAAAGACGAAGTAACTGAAATCACTACCATCCAAAAAGACGACGAAGCACCAATCACCACAGTCACTGTTTCCGAAGGGAATGCTCCGGAAGAGCCCGAACAAACAAGCCCTACAGAAATTGTTGAATTGCCAGAGGAAACCACTTTCGAGGAATCGAAAACATCAGACGGTAAGCCTCAACAAAAGAAAATTATGAAACGTATTATCAAAAAGAAGGTAGGTCCCAAGGTACAAACTACGGAAAACATTATTGAACAAGTAGGTGTCGAACAACCGATTATCTCCTTACACAAAACAGAAAAACTCACAGACGAAACCACTACACCATTCACACAATTACTCATAACAGACACAGCCAACGTAGTAGAAGAAGCACCAGAGACAGTACAATTCACACAAATACGAACCAATGCTGGAGACGTAAAAACAGTCAAAACTACTAAGCGCGTTATTAAGAAACGACACGGTCCAAAGGTGGAACTTACTGAAATTACGACTACACAGAAAGAAGATGAATCACCTATAATCACAGTTACTGTTACCGAAGAGAAAGCCCCGGAAGAGCCAGAGCAAATAAGGCCTACCGAAATTATTGAATTGCCCGCGGAAACCACTTTTGAGGAATCGGAGACATCAGACGGTAAGCCTCAACAAAAGAAAATAACCAAACGCACCATCAAAAAGAAGGTAGGTCCCAGGGTACAAACTACGGAAAACATTACTGAAGAAGTAGGTGACGAACAACCGATTATCTCCTTACACAAAACAGAAAAAGTCACAAACGAAACCACTACACCATTCACACAATTACTCATAATAGACAGCGCCAATGTAGTAGAAGAAACGCCAGAAACCGTACAAGTCATACAAGTCCGAACCGATATTGGAGACGTCAAAAGCATCAAAACTACTAAGCGCGTTATCAGAAAAGGTCCCGAAGGCGAAGTTACTGAAATTACGATTTACGAAAAAGACGATGAAGCCCCTATCACCACAGTTACTGTCACCGAAGAGAAAGCTCCGGAAGAGCCACAGCAAATAAGTCCTACTGAAATTATTGAATTGCCAGTGAAAACCACTTTTGAGGAATCGGAAACATCGGACGGTAAGCTTAAACAAAATAAAATCACCAACCGTACTAGCCAACAGAAGGTACAGTCAACGCCAAAAGTCAATAAACGTGTACAAACTTCCACAATTCGTTTACACTGTACTCGTCAAAAGTGGTTATACGCCGCCGGCCACATAACACGGTGATCATCGTAAAGTTACAAATGTCGGTGAACGCCAAAAAATCAAAATTACTGAACACGGAACATTACAAAATAGGTGAACTTACATAAAATGTAGATTTTACACTACGCGTACGAACTTTTGCTGAGTTTATACGTTCAAGTTATTTTGTTGCGACATTCAGGACGATAATGTTACAAAAGTCGGTGAACTTTTAAAAAATGTAGATTCTCGCATAATGTGCACGGACTTTAGTTAACTTCACGTGTTCAGATTATTTTGTTGCACTGCTTACGATGTGTTACAAAAGTTGGTGAACTTTCTAATAATATAGATTTTAGCATGTGCATGGACTATCGTTGACTTTACGTGTTCAGGTTACTTTCGTTGACTTTACGTGTTCAGGTTATTTTGTTGCACTGCTTACGATGTGTAACAAAAGTCGCTAAACTTTCTAATTATATAGACTTTAGCATAATGTGCGCGCACTTTCGTCACTTCACGTGTTCAGATTATTTTGTTGCACTACTTACAATGTGTTACAAAAGTCGGTGAACTTTCTAATAATATAGATTTTAGCATAATGTGCACGCACTTTCGTTGACTTCACGTGTTCAGCTGTGCAATTCACTAACAAGCACAACGATGCGAGTCGCAACGATGTGCGCGATAGACACAGTCATTGGTCGATTTCCAATGACGTGATACAATCTGGCCAATGACAATCTACGTTGCGCCTCGCATCGTTGTCGCATCGTTGCGCTCGCTTAGTGAATTGCAGTGCTGGTTATTTTGTTGCACTGCTTACGATGTTTTACAAAAGTCGATGAAATTTCTAATAATGTAGACTTTAGCACAGTGTGCACAGACTTTTATTGACTTAACGTGTTCAAGTTATTTTGTTGCACTGGTTACCAATGTTACAAAGGTTAGTGCACTTTCATATAATGTGAATTGTAGCATAATGTGCAGATTCTTTTTTCAAAATGTAGGTGTAAGTCAGTTATATATTTTCACTGGGATTGGTTATAAAAAAATAAGTTGAATGTGTATATTTCTCATTAACACAAGCAATTTAGATTAGCTGAAGCAGTTTACGGGTAACATTAGCAATTGATATAAAAAAAAACAATCGTAATAAATAATCAAATAAATAAACTTGAATTTATATAACTTATTTTAATCTTAACATTTGAATAATCATATTTTACATAATCTAATATACACAGAAAAAAAAAACAAATTAAATTTAAAAAAAAAACTGAAAATAAATTCTGAATTCTACTATGAATAGTCATTTATGCCAACCAAACGTTAAAAAGTTAGAAAGTTTACCGACTTTTGTAGAACATCGTAAGCAGTGCAGTGCAACAAAATAACCTGAACACGTAAAGTCAACGAAATTCCGTGCACACTATGCTAAAATCAACATTACTTGGAAGTTCACCGACTTTTATAACACATTGTAATTAGTGCAACAAAATAACCTGAACACGTGAAGTCAACGAAAGTGCGTGCACATTATGCTAAAATCTATATTATTAGAAAGTTCACCGACTTTTGTAACACATCGTAAGCAGTGCAACAAAATAACCTGAACACGTGAAGTCAACGAAAGTGCGTGCACATAGTGCTAAAATCTATATTATTAGAAAGTTCACCGACTTTTGTAACACCTCGTAAGCAGTGCAACAAAATAACCTGAACACGTAAAGTCAACGAAAGTTCGAGCACATTATGCTAAAATCTATATTATTGGAAAGTTCACTGACTTTTGTAACACATCGTAAGCACTGCAACAAAATAACCTGACTTGAACACGTAAAGTCAACGCACTTTTGACGAGTAGGTACAGTGTAAACGAATTGTGGAAGTTTGTACACGTTTATTAACTTTTGGCGTTGACTGTAGGTACTAAGGTAAAAACTACAGAAATCATTACCAAACACGTAGGTTACGACCAAACAATGGTTTCAATAAAAAAAAAACAGAGGAACTCACAAACGACACAACCACACTACTCATACCTCTTACACAATCACTCAATTCTGACACATTAAATATACTGGAGGAAACTCCAGAAACAGTACAAGTCACTGAAGTGCGAACCGAATCTGGAGACATCAAAAACGACCAAGCAACTGTTTCAATACACAAAGCAGACGAACTCACAGACAACTCAATCACATCAGTCCTACCTTTTACACGATCACTCACATCCGACACAGCAAACATACTGGAGGAAACTCCAGAAATAGTATAAGTCACTCAAGTACGCCACGAAACTAGAGACGTGAAAACAATCAAAACTTCTAAGCGGCGGGAAAAGGGCGATGAGGAGCTCATCACCACAGTCACTGTTACTGAAGAGAAAGCTCCGACAGGACCAGGACAAACATCACCTACTGAAATCATTGAATTACCAGAGGAAATTACTTTCGAGGAATCGGGGATATCAGATGGTAAGCCTAAACAAAAGAAAATCATCAAACGTACTATCAAACAAAAGGCTGGTCCTAAGGTCGAAAATTCCTACTGAAATTAATAAATTACCTGAGGAAACTAATTTCGAAGAATCGCACCCATCAGACGGTAAGATTAATCTAAAGAAAATCACAAAACTCATACTCAATAAGATCAATACAAGGTTCTAAGGTCAAAACTACAAAAATTATAAAAGAACAAGTAGGTAGTGAACAACCTATTGTCACGATACACAAAACGAAAGAACAACACAGTCACACTATTAGCAGACTTACTTATGCAATGGAAAGTCATAGTTAGGGAAAGTGCTTCAGACGGCGAAACAAAACCAGACGCTGAAACATCAGATGGTAAGTCGGAAAAAAAGAAAATACACCAAACCAAGGTAAAAATAAATAAATCCCCTCAGCAACTTGGATACATGCAATTTCGTTGTCCCAATACGCATTGAAGAGGAGCTTACACCGTACTCCTTTCATTCTACGGACTTCACCAATTTAATACAATGACGATAGTGGAGGATGCATTAGAAAAACCAATTATTCAAGTTCTTGAGTAATTGGTAATATTTCCTTTAGTTTGCTGTATTTAATGCAACGGAAAACAGAGCTCATAAAATTAATAAAACCATTACATTTCAACGCGTTAGTTCTAAAAACTAACCTTGCTAAATCCAGTTTTATTCCATACTAATATTATAAATGCGAAAGTAACTCTGTCCGTCTGGCTTTCTTTCTGTATGTCTGTCTGTCTGTTACGCTTTCACGCCTAAAGTACTGAACCGATTTTGATGAATTGTGGTACAGAGATAGATTGGAACTTAGGAAACGACACAGGGAAATATTTGGACGCGATGACCAACATTCACGCGGGCGGATCCACGGGCAACAGCTAGTTAGTTATAAATGTAGAATTACAAAAGTATTTGCTTGTGGAGATCTTTCATAGATACAGGTAAAGTAACACAACTCATTATCTGCTATTTTGTAATTTAATATTTTAATATAAAGGAAAACTTCTAAAACTGACAGGAGGTAAGGTATTTTGATATTGGATATCTAAAAAAAAAGTCCATGTAAACTTTGTTTCGTTTTTTGGCACCTTGTTTCTAAATAGAAACAAGTAGTTTACATAATAATTTTCAATGAATTTGCCAAACTTTGTTCCCACAATGACTCAATTTAATAAACCAAATTAAACGACGTAAACGCTGTATTACAAGAATGAAGTCGAGCAATCCAAAAATACTTCTTCTCAATGAAAATAAACCGTTGTTTATAATTGTACTATATTATAAAATTTCACGGATTTTAGTTGGTGGACGTAAGAAAAGCAAAACTAAGGCTTTGAAAAACGAAGAAGAATATTTAACTCAAAATGTACCCGCCGTGCATCAAAACACCGAAGAAGTCCTAGAAAAACAAACTCCTAAAAAACTAAAGCCATTAAAGCCTATTCCATTCAAAATCGAAGAGTTACAAGTTAATCAAGCACAGCACGCCCAGGAAACACAATTTACGAAATTGAAATTGAAAAAACCTGTTCAAAAGCCAAAAGAAGAAATAAAAACAACTACGTTACCAAAAATTCAACTCAAAAGTCGAATTAAACCTGTGACTGACTGGCCACCGGCGGAATTTAAACCCCTAATAACATTTCTAGGCAGTGTTAGGCAAAATGGGCAATTGTCACGAAATATAAAAGAAGCGGCCAAATTAAAAAAGAAGCCTAGCAAAGTTGCAGAACTCCCAGATCTAGAAAAAGTTGTCTTAGAAAAGCCTGAGGAATTCATATTTTCTGGAAAAGACTTGATAGAAAAAACGGAACCACAAGATACTACACAAAAACTTGAGAAAGATGTAATAGAAACGCCCGTCAAATCCAAAATCTCCCCTAACAAGGGTATAGAAGAGCCTCAAGTAACTGTTCAAACTGAGGATACTAACAACAAAAAAATTGAATTCATTGAAGAATTACCAAAAACCGATTTGAAAGAAACACAACAGCCTATACAACAAGAGAAACTTCTAGTAAAATTACCAAATCAGAACACATCTGAATCGGAAGAACTACAGCCACAAGACGAACATCTTGAAGAGTTACAAAAACCACAACAAATACAAACAGTACCACAAGAAGTATTGAATGAGGAAGAACTGAATAAAAATTTCGTAGAAATTGAAAAATTGCAGAAATTACATCCAGAAGAAGAGTTACAAAAATCACAACAAATACCCGCAGTACCACAAGATGTATTAAATGTGGAAGAACTGAATAAAGATATCATAGAAATTGAAAAATTACCAGAAATTGTGCTAAGTCCTAGAGAAATCATAGAAGGTATTGATGAAACACTATCTGACAAAAAGCCAACTATAGACACAATTGATAAGCCCGTAGTTAGTAAAAAGGTTAAAAAAATCAAGAAGAAAGAAGAAAAGCCTGACAAATTTGTAGTTCAGGGCGAACTTCCAGAAGGACATGAGCCAACAAGAAACGTTGAAGACTTTGAAAAATTAACCACTGACGAGGTTGATGAGAAAAACAAAGAAATTGTAGAAGAGAAAAAACCCAAGAAATTGCAAAAAATTAAGTATAAAGACAGTTTGCCCCAATTGCAACAAGATGAAATGTTACCTGATAAACCACTAACTGAGGAAAAACAATTAAAAACATTAATTCCAATTAAGATTGAGAGAAAAGAAGTTGAAATCAGTAAACCACAACATGCAGAAAGTATAGAAGGACCTCAATTTACAAAACTCAAATTAAAGAAAGCTGTGACTAAACCTAAACAAGATATTACAGAAGTGAAATTACCGAAATTTCAACTTAAGAGTCGAATAAAGTACATACTTGATTGGCCCCCAGAAATAATAAACTTAGCTGTTTCATATTTAGGTAGTGTAAGACAAAATGGAATTTTATCTCGGAACGTTAAGGAGGCTGAAAAGATAAAGAAAAAGAAATATAAAGAACCTAAATTACCAGAAATAGAAAAAACTGAATTGGAAAAGCCACTCTTCGACTATGAAGACATATCAGATGCTAAAAAACAGCATGAAAATTTACAAACAGAGCAACCTGAATCGGCTCCACAAGTTTTTGATCAGGAAGGAAGCATAGAAATAGATGAGCCTGAGCAGTACACTATAAAACCTAAACGGCCGAGCATAAAAAAGACAGAGGAAACAGAAGACGAAGTCACCATTAAAAAGAAATTAAAAACTGTACGGAAACCTTCAATTACTCTTCCTGAAATCACTGAACCAGAAACAGTTACTTTTAGACCTAAGGTAACAAAAACTAAGGAAGACGTAGAACAGGAATTCAATATCCAATTAGATTCATATGCTGAAGAAGAAATCTCTATGAGTAGTAAAGTCAAACTGAAACCACATAGACAGCCTACTTTTAGTGAAGAAGCTGACCAAGCATCCATTAAATTTTATGAAGAGAAAGATGAAGATGACAAACAGGATGTTATTGAAATATTAGAAAGCGACGAAGACAATATTGAAGACACTGCTGCTGTGATGATGCAATTGAAAAAATCTAAGCAAATTGAAGAAAAACCCGATGACGAAGTAGTATCATCTCTAACAGTTGCTAAACCTAAGAAAATTCAAACAGGTTCCGAAGTATCGCAAGACATCAGTATAAAATTGTCACGAAAACCTGAATATAAAGTTGATGAGCAAGAAGAAGTTTGCTTTGACGTCAAAGCTCAAAATGAACAATATACCCAAGAAGAGTTATCACTATCTAGCAAAATCAAATTGAAACCTAAAAAGAAAATTACTTTGTCTGAAGCGGCTGACGAAACTTTGATTCAATTAAAACAAGAAGTTGAAGACGATAGTCAAGTTGAGGAAATAATATTAAGTGAAGCTGAAAGCGAAGAAAACGTCGAACTTTTTATTAAACGCAAGCCTAAAAAAACAGTATATGAAGTTAGCGAAGTAGAGGAATTGAGCATTGAACTGAAACCTAAAAGATCTATGGAACAAACATATGAAGAGGAGCAGCTTACTATTTCAACGAAAAGAAAACCTAGAAAACCGTCAAAAGTTCAAGGTATAAAATTTATAAAAGGTTGCATCAATGCTT
This sequence comes from Eilema depressum, assembly GCA_914767945.1. NCBI lineage: Eukaryota > Metazoa > Arthropoda > Insecta > Lepidoptera > Erebidae > Eilema > Eilema depressum. Next base: position 23,167,337 of record OU612012.1, on the reverse strand, counting down.
AGTCATCATCAAATACCGCTGCCTCAGCTTTTGCATCCGCTTATATTTTTCAGATTACGGACTCCATATACAGAGTTGCTGGTAAGTGGTAACTCAACTCGACTCCAGTTACTTCTGGCAATAGGTGTTATGATGGGACACAATTTTGACCCAATATGTATGGCCAAAATTCAAGTTTCGAAATAATTGAATTTTAAGCTTTTTAGGGTTCCATACCCAAAGGGTAACAACGGAACCCTATTACTGAGACTCCGCTGTCCGTCTGTCTGTCACCAGACTGTATCTACTGTATGAACTGTGATGGCTGGACATCTGAAATCTTCACAAATGATGCATTTCTGTTGCCGTTATAACAACAAATACTAAAAACAGAATAGGAAGGGCTCCCATACACATACTGTCTAACAAAGACACTAATCTTTGTTAGTACTCGTAGGTACAAATAAACCAGATTACTTCCCACTCGGCCAAAACTTTTTTATTATTTGCACTTAAAGGTTGAATTCTGGGTTAATAAGGAAAATCTGAAAATATTTAAATCGCATATTCGCGATATATTTAAATCGCGATGATAGAATCCGTTAAAAAGTGGTTTTATTTCAAAATTCTCAAAAATCAATTATTTCCAAAACTATTTACTATTTCGGCCATACTCTCCTATAACGAAATACGTCTAGTTACCAGTAACCCTATATATGTTTTATTAATGTTCTGTATCACATGAATCCCTGAGTTGTGAGATTAACATACAATATGAACGTTTAACTTTTTTGCCATCTGAACGATCTTCGCTGGTCAAACTCAGTGTTTCGAATTGTGAACGGTTAACACCGCCACTGTCATTGTCGGCGGTGACACGCTTGACGCGGTGTACCAGAATTCTAGCGATATTCTATAAAGATATTGGATGTAATATGATGAGAATCAAGTAAGTTCACAACCCGACTTTTAGTGTGACATATCAGAAAGAGCAGCGAAGATCGACTGGCTTCGGTTTTGTAAAGCGTTCTCTCTATCGCACAGTGCATGTATGAAGCTAGCAGCTGCTATCTTTTTAGAGTACCTATTTTAACTACACTATAAAGTCTGTAATCAAACTGTGAGTCCGATGTACGATAGAGAGCTCCATAAAACCGCGTAAATTTTACAGTTGGTTCCCAATAGTTCGACAGTTGCAGTTTTACCATCATCCGGCTATACATATAGCAGGTCTTACTGCTGCCGCCGCCGCGCCGATACGACCATGTGAACTCTAATATTACTACTGTTGATTTGCTTCAGCCTGATTTCATTTGTAACAAAGTAGTCTTAAGTTGCCTTTGGCGTACAATGGACGACAACGGGATGGTATATATGGCGCAGCCAACTAGCTTAATCAGCCGTTCAACTAACTGCCTAGGCTGTTAACTTAAGGGCCCGAATCAGATCAGCATCGAAAAATCGGTATTTTCGAAACCGTTTTTCTTATTAACTGTAAAGCCTACAGATCTGGCATTTACATGCCTGCATACTACAGGATATATGGAATAACTTCTTCTTTTCATAAATTAAATAAAAAAGGAGGAAATAGTTGAAAAGGGGCTCTGAACATCACTCTACTCTTTCTTATGAAACCGAATATTTTCTACAATATGTATCCAAATAATCTAAAATTTCACATGTATGTTAAATAAGTGTATTAGTTAGTAACCGTCTCCTATAAAGTTATCTATTAAAATTAGTTTTACTGATTTTTACGGTTCAAATATGAGCTAATGACCTTGAGCATTAGAATGGTGAAAGTCATTCGCGTATGTAATCACCTTAACGGCGCCATTCAATAAACAGTCTGAATGATATTCAGCCGTAACGTTTATTACAACGATTAACAAGCTGGCTGACTATTGCTTAGGCCATACGCACGTTATGGCACCACCCCGAAATAAGACCAATTCAGTGATAGGTTTTTTCAATATTTTCAGTATGTGAACAATTTATACATTGTGTTTGAACATTTTTACAATATATAATAAAATAATAATAGTAGCTTTATTGAGAAAGCTGCGCAATCAGACTTGGATAGATTAGGTTAGAAGGATGTAGTAATGCGGGAGCGGAGCGAAGCGGAGCTGCCACTTTAGCCCTCATGGTTATTTTTTTTATAATGCAGAAAGAAGTCATTTGCCTAGCTGTTTTATTAAATGGCTAGGCAAGTAATTAAACGTTATCGATCCAAGCCATTTGCTTAGCCGTTTAATTAAATGGCTGAACATCATTCAGGCCGTTTATTAAACGGCGCCGTTTAGTTAACGGCTTAGGCAGTTAATTGAATGGCTGATTATGCTAGTTGGCTGCGATATATATATATGTTACGTTCAGTGTAATGAATAGGTAATTATTAATAATTACCGGTTTTTATTAATACCAACCAACAAATGCGGTTGAAGTGATAAATTAATCATATTGACCGGTTTGTATTAATAATTCCTTTGAGGATAAAAACAAAACACTTATTTTTACCCGACTGCGCCAGTGAGGGTAATGTGTTCGCGCGTATGTAGGTATGTAGTCTTCTTTATTCCCCTCTACAGGCCTAACGGCTGAGCGGATTTCGATGAGTGGGGTCTCAAATGAAAGGTATCAGTGGCGAAGGGTGAAAAATTTCAAAAAGGAAACCCGTGGACACTTTTCATTTATTAGAGTTTGAATTTAAACATCTCTACAACGGCTTCCCTTCGCAGAGCAAGCAGACAAGAATCTGGTTATAGAGCCCTTGCCACTGAAAGGTATTCATCTCTGAATAAAAACTATACGAAGGATTATTTACGGTACAATGTATGTGTGTGACAAAAAAAACGTACTCAAAACTAGGTACTTACTTATCGACTAGGCCCTAGTCACTAGGGTATCAAAATGATGGGAATAAAGAGATTACAAAAAAATATGTCATGTCATAACAAAAAATAATATATTTTATATAAAGTATATAATATAAAATAAATTATTAAAAAAATCCCCCACTACTGTTGAAGAGAATGAAACAAGTTTGATAGCAGGCGGTACCTAAATAGGTACCGCCTGCTATCAAACTTGTTAACGGCTTAGGCAGTTAACTAAATAGTTTCTTTCAGTTTAGGATTAGTAAATGCTATTATGCTTCTTTCATTTTTTTCAACAACAGTCGGGTTTTATTGAGTAAGTATGCTGAAAAAGCTTTATAATACACAAAAAGTGTGGCTGTCGCTACTAATGCAAAAGCGCACAACGTTTTCTCGGTTTAGTCTAAAGTCATTCAGTTGTATAATAACATACCTAACTAAGGGTGCAAAACGCAAGGTCTCAAAAAATGCGTATTTCAACATTTTCAAGTTGTTAAAAATTAAAGTAGGTACTTCTATCTCAAAACGTCTACATTTATAGGAGCTGTTTGAGATGTACCTAGATGTTTTAAAACTTGAGGGTTTTAAGATTTGCATTTTTGTACCCACGCGCACGTATGTTATTTTGTAACTTGAATTGTTTGGTACTAAACCGTTTTCTCGTTACTCGTCAGTAACCTTAATAACCTGAATATTTTCATGAGTAAAATTATATGAGTTCAAGGCATGAATTTTAGAACAAGATCTTGAAAATAAAATTGAATTAATATCTTATACAATAATAACTATGTTACAGAAGCCGACGTTTCTATGAGCATAGCCAGAGAACAAGAGTTCCCAGGTAAGCCAATTTTATAAATAATATTAACATGCTACATCATCAGTCTCATCTACAATACTTTTGTTCATTATTCCTATGATTAGGTAGATAGTATAAACGAGTGCTTAGTTTTAGGGCGACTCAAGTGATGGAACCAAAAGTAATGAAAACGGAACTGCTTACAGGTCAAATCTGTTCTATAAATTTTAAATTTCGATTGAATATCGTGATCCAGTGTCATTGTAGATACGAATCGTGTTCGCATATCAATAATATCGCTCTAGCAAAAGCAAGCCCAAGATGGTGGCATGTAGTGTTTTCGTTTCACGCCTCTTCATAATGCAGAGGTGATTTCGATTGCCAACTACACCACAGAATAAATAATAGTACTACGTAACTACACGTCATCGGGTCGCCTATATCGCGATCTCTAGTATATCTTCCCTAATGCATATCAGATTCCCAATTTCACGACACTTTATATCTTATGTCTTTCACAGAAACTCCTCTTGATGTGCGCAGTGGTGACACAGTTTTCGCCGTATATTCTTATGTGGCCGAAACAGACGAAGCCATTAACTTAGTGGAGGGTGAAAGGCTGTACATATTAGGTAAATACAAAATATGTATTTAATGATAGGTATAGGATAAAAGCAAGAACAATAAAATATTTTAATTAATATTGTGTAAAATGTCAATTAATTGTCAATTTATGAATTTATTATTCGTGTTTATACATAGTCATTACGCCCTTTCTCCTCGCTGGGATAGGCAGGCTGTATAATTAATTAGTTCTAGAATATTTATCTCTTAATTAATCACACGAAATGAAATCGGATTACTGCTCTGAAGAAAAATGGTCATAAATATGTTTATGTCTTACGAGCAGAGATATCGTATTTTACAAGACCTATATCGCGGGCGACCTATATAGCTAGTTGTAGCAGAAAATTAAAGAATACAAAATTAAAGAATACATACATTATATATATATATTATATGTTTATAGAAACTACTAATCAGGACTGGTGGTTCGTGCGGAAGCATTTAACAGAAGAAAAGGGATGGGTACCGGCGCAATATTTAATGGACGAGGCCAATTACACGCTATACTTACAGAAGAAGTTGAATGAAAAAATAGACAAGCTGCCTGTGTTTGAAAGTAAGCAAACTAATATTCTAAGATTTACTGCATTACTTAATTATGATCGCATCGTTGTGGTTAAGTGTAACAGTGTATATATACACGATTGCACTTTTGTTTGCTGTCGTTAGTGCGTTACATACACGTGTAGAAAATTGATTAATACTACGTGTAACCATATCACAGTAATTTCGAAATTATGACCTGGACGAGTACATGTGATTACTGCATTATTATTATTTAAAAAAGCAAATAATTTGAATTAACTAAATTTATTACTAATCAACTGCGGAAGAAAACTACTGACGTTATTCGTGAACTAGTAATTTTACACATGCTATGCCAGAACTATCGTACTAGTCTTAGATACATAACCTATATCAATTCTTTCTTCAAACAAAAACAATTCCTCTCTTGATTTTGCTCTGGCCGTCTACACTTTTTTTTTTTCAAGTCAACACCAATTTGACTATATCTATACGTCCCGTCTTGTAAATTTAAATATTACTTGTATTTTTATGTAAATTTGTGTACTGATAAAAATATACATACGAATTTACAGAACCGACCTCTGAAGAGCAGGCGATAGCTCCCATATTTACTGAAAAATTACGTCCTAAACACACTCCAGATGGATCAACTGTTCAATTCGAGTGTCAAGTCGAGGGACACCCAAGACCCCAAATCACGTGGTTTAGACAAACTGCAATAATTAAACCTTCGCAAGATTTCCAGATGTATTACGACGATGACAATGTTGCTACATTAGTAATCAGAGAAGTATTCCCTGAAGACGCAGGTACATTCACGTGTGTAGCTAAAAATGCTGCTGGTTTTGCATCCAGTACGACCGAGTTAATAGTTGAGGCTCCATTATCCGATCATGGATCGGAAATGACTATTCTCTCTAGGAAGAGTCTTTCAAGAGAATCATCGTTGGCTGATATATTAGAGGGTATCCCGCCAACATTCTCAAAGAGACCGAAAGCTCAATATGTAGACGAAGGATCACAAATATTTTTAGAGTGCAGACTAGTTGCGATTCCTGAACCTGATATAGCTTGGTTCTTTAAGGGTGAAGAAATAATACCAAACGATAATATATCGATCGCAACGGAATCTGATATGCATATGTACTGCAGCGTTTTAAAAATATCAAATGTGAAGAAGTTCCAAGAAGGAACATATACCGTGTTAGCCGTGAACAGAGAAGGTGAAGCTAGCTTACCAATTGTATTAAAAATAAAAACTGGTCAAAAGGAAAAACCGCAAGTCATTGAACCGCTTAAGAGTTTAACTATCAGAGAAGGAGAAAGTGTAGTTCTTTCAACACAAGTTGTGGGTAATCCACAACCAACGGTAACGTGGCACAAAAACAATAAACCCATTAAGTCGCTTGCTACAAAATCAGATGGTGATACTCATACTGTGACAATTATAAAACCGAAAAAAGGTAAAGATGACGGCGTATATACTTTAAAAGCTATCAATTCCGAGGGATCTGCTGAAACCTCTGCAGTCATTACTATAGAAGGTAGGAGAATGAGAATATTATGTTATTTACGGTTCTATACCTCGTACGGTTGTGGTTGTCATTTTTAAAATTAATAAGAAATTCCTAATTGTTAAACTGTCACTTGTTTCAGAACCAACGGAAGAAAACGCCGAGCCTCCACTATTTATTAATAGATTCCAAGAAATTACAGTAAAGGAAAAAGGAACTATAAAATTAGCAGCTAAAGTTACAGGCAATCCAGTTCCTTCCATAACATGGTACAGAAATAATCATATAATTACACCATCAGAGACGGTTACTCAAAACTTCGACGGGGAGAATATCGAACTAATAATATCAAGTGTTGACTCTGAAATTGACTCTGGTGATTATAAATGTGTTGCATCTAACAGTGCTGGCAAAGCTTCTCATGGTGCACGAGTAACAATTGATGTCGATAAAGTAACATTTGTGAAAAAGTTGAAGAGTACTTATGAAACTGAAGAAGGTAAGACTGTTGTTCTGGAATGTCATACATCTCATACAGTTTCAACGAAGTGGTACCATAACGATAAAGAAGTTAGCGGCATGGATCACAGAGAAATAATACAAGAAGGCCGGGTTCACAAGCTTAGGATAAAAAAGACCAAACTTACGGATGTTGGGCTTATAAAATGCGTAGTGAAAGGTCAAGAGACTAATACCAAATTAATTGTGCATGAAACTGTACCGGAATTTATCCGGCGTTTACAAGACTTCGAGGTTAAAGAGAGGGATATCGCTATTTTAGAAGTTGAAATAAATTCTGAGACCGCAGACGTCTTTTGGGAGAAAGACGGCGAAAAAATTAAAGTAAAGAAAAATAAATATGAGTTAGAAAAGCGAGGAAATGTTCGTAAGTTGCTTATCAGAAATACTTCCGTACATGATGAAGGTGAATATACCTGTAGACTTCGAGACGATTATTGTACGGCAGAAGTAACGGTTGTAGAATTACCGCCTGAAATAATATCCCGCTTACAAGATCAAAAGGTAAATAAGGGTAATAAGGCAACATTTGAGATAGAACTTACTAAAGGTGATGCATTAGTGCAATGGTTCAAAGATGGGTCTGAAATTCAATTCTCGAACCACATTCAACTAACAATCGATGGCAAGAAGCAAAAGTTAAAAATTTATGACTGCGAACTTAATGATGCTGGTATTTATGCCTGTGAAGTAGGAAACGACAAATGTACAGCCAAGCTCTTAGTAGAACAACCATCGATAGATTTTACTTTAAGGTTGCCTGAAGTTATAGTTGTACCTGCATATACGGACGCCTATTTGACAGTAGAAATACCAGATGAAACATTAGACGTCACATGGTATAAAAAGAAGACTGTGATAGAAGATACTGAAAAGTTCACTTTGATATCGGATATCACGAAACGGACTCTCATTATAAGGAAATGTACAGAAGAAGACCAATGCGAGTATTCTTGCACGCTGTTGGATGCCAAATGTACTACAAAACTTAAAGTGGAAGGTAAAATTATTTATAATTATGAACATGAACATAATAAAATTTATTTCACTAGGTGAGAACACCAGATTAATTTTGTATGTTTAATTACAGTTCTAGAATTTTCACCTAAAATAATAGAGTACGAAAGTGAATACAGAATAAAGCGCGGTAATGATGTTACGTTAGCTGTTCGGTATGAGGGCGTCCCTCAACCAAATGATGAATGGATGGTAAATTCTAAAATTATTAAGAAAACCAAACATACGAAACCATCAATAGATTCGAAGTCAGCAAGTCTTACTATTAAAAAGATTGAACATATTGATGCTGGTGCTTATCGACTACGACTAGAAAATAATTGTGGAGAAGCAAATATAGTAGTGAACGTGGTCGTGCTTGGTAAGTGTTTTATATATATTATAACTACGAGTATCTGTCCCGGCGAACTTCGTATCGCCATATTTTTTTCAAACCGCGTGAATTTTTGATCCCGTGCCCGCTGCACCTATTTTCTCATCTTTCAACCTTCCCTGGACATCCACGAATATTTCAAGACTAAAATTAGCCAAATCGGTTCAGCCGTTCTTGAGTTATAAACTAACAACGAAAAGTGGCATTGATTTTTATATACAGGATGGAAGATTTTAACCTTACCTGGAGGGAAAGTACTTTAAATACTGGAGATAGCTAATTTCACTCAAAGGAAACATTCCTTTATTTTTAAAAAGAAACAAAACTGCATTCATAGTTTTTTGAAAATTCCCTTGCCATGCCCGGTAATCGAACCGACTAAAATCCAAAAAAATAACATCCTGTATTTTTATAGAATCAATCGATAGTGTCAATCATGAGGATCGAATCTCTCTAATAAACATGGTAAATTAAATGAAAGGAAGTCAATAAAATCTTAACTTATAAATTCCATTCCAACAGATACAGTACTTTTGCTCAACGTGCCATCACATACCTTATCAACAATAACGCCATTTATTTAGTAAAATGAGTACTAAATGACTAAACTTTGATTCCGATTTAGAATGTAACGTTATTGTGTGACTGCATGAGGTAGTCAAGTCTCCCGATTTTTTTTTATAAAGCATATTAGTAACCGAAATTACTAATATTCCTGTTAACCCCCCCAAGTAAGCTAAATTGCTTGTACTACGATTGGGTTCACGTCTGTAGTTTAATGGTCAGGATTCGAACCCGGGATCTCTCGATCGTAAGGCCGACTCCTTAACCACTAAGCTACCGACGGCGACGCTACTATTATGTCGATTTACGTCCAAGATACGTGTCTCGAGGTATACTTTGTTGGGCTTGGAAAGCACTTCGTGGTACACTGCATCGCACCCTGGGCAACGGAGATGGCGAGAGAATTGCCTTATTGGTTCGTCTTATAATACGTTAATTGAAACTTTTGAATTAACCTGAGACGGCATACGGTTTTAGTCGGTTTGAGTCGAGAGAGTAAATACCCCTGCTGGCTAGTGAGGGCCAGTCATGAAAAACAGGGACAAGTAATTTAAATATGGAATTTTATTCTTAATATGATAGGTTATGGATCCTTGAGTTAAGTTCTCTATTTTGTTAAATCGAATTTGAAAATTGACTTTTCAGGGATTTCCTTTCATTTAATTAAGCATGTTTGTTAGACAGATTTGATCCTTACGATTTATACTATTGATTGATGTTATAAAAATACAGGATGTTATTTTTTCGGAGACTAGTTGGTTCGATTACCGGGTGTGGCAAGCGAATTTTCAAAAATCTATGAATACAGTTTTATTTCTTTTTAAAAATAAAGGAATGTTTTCTTTGAGTGAAATTCGGTATCTCCAGTATTTAGATAACTTTCCCTCCAGGTAAGGTTAAAATCTTCCACCCTGTATATAGACTAGCTGTCCCGGCGAACTTCGTACCGCCTAATTTTTCCCGATCCCGCTGCACCTATTTTCTCATCCTTTAAACCTTCCCTGGACTCCCACGAATATTTCAAGACTAAAATTAGCCAAATCGGTTCAGCCGTTCTTGAGTTATAAACTAACAACGAAAAGTGGCATTGATTTTTAAATATATTCGACACCTCTGGGTTCAATTGGCGTATAAACCAAAACACGACTTTTCAGGAGAGCAAAAAAACGATTTTATTTTTAGAAAAAAAATCATAACTTTTTTATTTTAGAAGCTACATAAAAAATTCCAAAGAGAAAGATTCTTAGAATTTGGGGATGAAGAAGGCTAAATCATTCAATCATATCTATCTTCTTTGGTTTGGAAGTTAGCATGGATATACGTCTTAGAAAATACCAATTTATGGTGTATACACCCCAAAAAAATTGGATGAAAAACCAAATATGGATATAAGCTGTACTTATATCCATATTTGGTAAAATTAAGTTCACATTTTACTGATGTAAAAGCACGTAACTGTAGATTTTTTTGCTGTAAAAACTATTTACTTTGCACATCAATAGAATTATAATTAATAAAAACAATCTCGATACTGTTAGAATGTGGCAGAATTACATTAATATTAGTCTTACTACAGAATTGTGGTCGATATATACGAAATTAAACTACCAGAAACGAAATTAACTTAGTTTTATTAAATAAAACAAATAATTATGGCACACATTATCAGTCATGATCAGATTACCAAACTAATAAAGGCAATTATTTAAATCTGTAGCTCTTCCACAGCCATGTCTCCTTCACCGCGACTTCCTCGTACAACAGATTGTCCTCAGGGTCTTTGTCTTTAATTCAGCGGCACTTGAACAGAGCCTGCGCCATTTTGGCCGTGGAACGCGCCAACTTATAGATAACCTTTTGCCCCTCAGACGATTCCAACTTGTTATATAGCGGTTGCAAGTGGTCTCTTTTGGCCCTGGCTACCGCTCTCCTGGTGGCGCGTTTTGCATCTTTGTACGCGTCGCGGTCATCGAAAGATTTGGACGCCTGCCACTTTTTTAAGGAGGGCTTTCTTCACCCTGATCTCTCTCTGCACTGTGTCGTTCCACCACCAAGAGTCCCTGTCATAGATGCGTCCACCCTTAGACGTACCGAGCACCGCCCGCCCCGTCTCAAGGATAGCTGCCTGAATCCTGTCCCAGCAAACCTGTACTGGTTCGTCTACAGCATCAGCGCACTTGTCACCGATAGCTGAGACGAGACTTTGGGACTTGGCTTCACCACCACCTGATTCTGCGTTGGCCACGCTCGGCGCGTTTGTCTTTGAGTTTCACGCGGAGGTCCATGACAAAGAGACGGTGTTGGCTAGTGAGACTCTCTCCGGGTATTACCTTGCAGTTGGCCACCCTGCTGATGCTATGCCTCTTAGTGAGTAGGAAATCGATCTGGGTAGCGTGCTCTCCGCTCTTGCAGGTGACAAGAAGTTCGGCTTTCTTTTTGAAGAACCTGTTCACGACGGCAGTTCGGTGGCCATACACGTTTTGAGGATGTGCTCACCCTCTGGGTTATAGCTACCGTGTCCAAAACCGCCGTGGGCATGTCCAAACTCCTCACACCTGTCACCCACATGACTGTTCGTGCAGTGGTTTTACTTTAGCAGAATCGAGGGCCAGGGCCTCGATTCTGCTAAAGCAAAACCACCGTCATAACACGGACACTAATAATTTTTTGAATTATTACCATTTAATTTGAGACTTCAAAGCAATGTATGTAAAATCTAAAATTAAATGGCCTATTGTAGAGTGAACGAAAGCGTGTAGTAAAAATATTGTCATTTAATTTTGGACTTTAATTCTATAGCAATAAAGTCTAAAATTGAATACCATTTTTGCAATGGATATGGTTTATACGTCCATATGTTATTTAAATGTTTGGATTTACGACCTCAATTTTAAATTACGTTTAAGAAATATATTCATTCGTCACGGCGTAAAAACCATTTACAATCAAGGCAGATCTTACGCCCCGGGTTGGTAAAAATCTTGGTCATAACGTCTTACTAAAAATTTAAAAAAGAAAAATTTGGCTGTTACATTAACATTTTATCTTTTTTGTGGTAGGATGATCTAAATTTTTTGGGTCGTAAAAGCATTTTTTTTGCGAATTTGCACATTTTAAATATACAGATCGATAGAGAAAAAAATTCTGAACTAAACGGTGTATATAACTCATTTTCGCCAAAATGGTTTATACGCCAATTGAACCCAGAGGTGTCGAATATATATAGATTTTTCAATTCACCTAAAAATAATTTTGAATAGTGACATCCACTTTACGATACTGCCCTCAAAAACCAAGTCTATTGTCACTTTTCGTCGCACACTGATTAAGGCGATGTCGGCCACAAGTAAAATAAGTACTAGGACTACTAGGTATATGATAATTTCGCATAGTGTAGGTACTTATTCATTTGTATGAATAAACTCTGAATGCGTTAGATTCATCTTTGTAAAATAATACTTATCTGCACATTAAAATTGCAGATGTTCCTTCATCACCTGGCAAACCTAACATATTGACAATAAATAACAATTCAATAAGTATATGCTGGGATGAACCATTGAATAAAGGAAATTCAGAAATTGACAGTTATATTGTCGAATATCAAGAAATTGATACTACAGAGTAAGTATACGTTAAATAAAATAATCTTAATCATAATAGAAAACACAAACAATATATTAAATTAACAATCATTGTGTGTTTGGAGTCACACCAAGACTTTCGGGGTTAAGCCTGCTGATTGATGGACACCTGCCGATTGACGGGCAAAGCTCTGGCATAAGATTTCATGTCAGGGTCGGAATGTAAAACCGCATTCGTCCCCTAATAGCTATATAGGTCAAAATAAAGGAGCACAAGCAGTGAGCGGATTCCGCAAACTGAGTTGAAATCTTGGATGCAACTGGCAACAACGCCAAGATGTCGACGATGCGATGATGATGATCATGTGAATGTTATCAATTATTTCAATGATTTCTCAGAATTTTAAGAATGTGAACTCGAAACCTTGAATTAAGAATTTTTTATTATTTTTCAGATGGATATCTATAGAAAACATCAGAAAGATACACTATTCTGTAGAGAACTTGAAAACTAAATCATCCTATAGGTTTAGAGTTTTCGCAGTCAATGAAGTGGGCGTAAGTGAAGCATCAGAAGTCACAGAATTTATTCGCGTTGAAGAGATTATAAAATCCCAGCCCCCAACTGTAGAAAGACCACTCAAAGATGTAATTAAGGAACCTAATGAAGATATAGAATTGACATGTATATTTGGTGGTATACCTGAACCTAAGGTTGCATGGTTCAAAGACGGTAAAAAGCTTAAGACTGCTAAAGCTACTTATGTCAATAGAGTAGCTACATTAGTTGTAACGGCAACTGAAACAACCGATGGCAAATACAGCTGTGTTGCCTCTAATGAACATGGTGAAGCTGAAACATCCTGTGTAGTTGAAGTTCAACAAAAACCTGTTATCAAGGTGGCAGATGAAGAGATCAACCAAAAGCTAAGAGTCGGCGAAAAGTGGTCTGTAACAGCTTACCTAGAAGGTATACCTAAACCTGTTACGCATTGGCTCATAAATGGAAGTAAAGTAGTTAAATCTAAGGATATACAAATAGTAACTGAAGATGATATCAGTACAATAACAATTACGGAATTGGACCGCGTGCACACCGGTAAATACACGATTGAGGCTCAGAATAAAAGTGGAAGCACATCATTCGACGTGTCACTTAAAGTTTTCGGTGAGTTTCCTGTATATGCAATTCTCCATTTTTATATATTCCAAATAGTGACAACATCTCTCTGCTTACCCTATTGTAAACTATGCATAAAATAAATGAAGTAGTAATTATAACAAATAATAAGTAATCTATATTCAACTAAATCGAGGTAACAAGTGAAAACATAGTTCAGTTTAGATTAATTATCTTAATTCACATTTTATAACCCTACGTACTCGCATTTTTTGAGGTTAGGAAAAAATTAAATATTATAATTAATATTGATAATTGAAACGTTTGAAAACGAATTATCAGTTATGGAGGAGGAAAATAATAGTGAGGAGGATGATTTTAGTGATTCACGGGAAAAATCTGACGCCGATATTATAGGAGAATGTGAGCGAGTGTTGAAAAGTCTGTCAGATCATGGTGAGCAAGAACCGGGAGGATCGAAGAGAATTCGTGAGAAAAGTGAGGATAGTAGTGAAGATGGTTTTACTACCGTAGTAAAACGAAAGTTGAAACGTTTGGCAAGAAGTGAGTCATTTATTAATAATAACCCAATGGAATCCAGTACAGAGGAGAAGTATAATATATCTGTCACATCTCTGGAAATTTTACCAAAACAAATGGCTTTGGCCAGACTTTTGAAGTCCGAAAATATATGTAATATTATAAATATAAAATATAAAAATCCTTTTAAAGTTATCATGAATTTTGAAAAAATAGAAGATGCGAATATGCTTTTAAATAACAAAAAATTTCAAGAGCTCGGCTATAAATGTTCTTCTGCCTTAGAAACCGTATCGTACGGCTTAATAAAAGGTGTTGATCTAGAAATATCGGACAATGAAATATTAGAAAATCTGAAATCCACTGCTGAAATATTAGCTATCAGGAGATTGAAACGATACGATTCAGGAGGCAAATGGATAGATAGTGAGTCTGTTCGTATCTGTTTTAAAGGGTCTACTTTCCCAGCTTATGTATATGCATATGACTGTCGGTTTAAGGTAGAGAACTTTGTTTTTCCAGTATCCCAATGCTCTGGATGCTGGAAATTTGGACATTTTATTAAATTCTGCCCAACCAAAAAAATTTTATGCCCTAAGTGTGGGGGAAACCATGTCAATTGTGAGATACGAGACTATGTCTGCCTTAACTGTAAAGGGCCTCATATAACTATAGATAAATCATGTCCAATGTATATAAGAGAAAGGAAAATTAGGGAAATAATGTCCCAAGAAAGTGTACCATATGGGAGAGCTACTGTAATATTTTTACAGCGAGATAGATTTAATAAGGAAAGAAAAGAATATATACATATGCAGGAAAGTTTAAATAATACAGAGAAAACTTCAAGTTCAGCAGTAAATACTTCTATATTCAGCATTCATAAAGAGAATCATGTACAGTACATGGAGTTAGAAGGAAATAGCCAAGAAATAGAGAAGAGTGAGGTTAGACCAAAAAGCCCTGTGATAGGGCAGGTTTCTTTAAATTCCAAGAAAGGACGTAAGGATAAAAATAACAGTGGTATCAATATTCAACATCAGATACAAAGAAACTCTCAGGAAAGTTTAACAAATGAGGACAGCCATACAAAACATGAGAAGAACAAAAAAGATAATCAGATGATGCTCAATAAGATTTGGATTAAAATACAGAATATTATTTTGACAAGAAGTTCGTTCGAGGAAAAGGTTATCGCGGTAATAAAGTGCATTTTTGAAGAATGTAAGAATTTTGTTAAGAATTTTATACGGGAAGGAAACTGGTTAGCAAGTCTTTTTGGTAGCAGTCATGGATAGTATTAGTAGAAGTACGTTATTTATTAATATTTTGCAATGGAACGCTCAAAGCCTTAGACCCAAATTAATAGCATTTGCTAACCTAGTTTAAGTTTTGTTTATTGTTAATGTTATTTTGTTACAATTGGACTGTCATGTCGTAAGATAAAAGTCCTGTAAATAAATAAAGATTAAAAAAAAAAAAAACCCTACGTACTGTAGCAACGTTGAGAATTGTTGCGAATCGTGAATTATACTGAAGAGGCAAGCAAGAGGCATAATGTGAACTTAAAGCCTCGTATCTACTAAATAACATTTGACGCGCAACATGATGCAGGCAGGTAACGCTCAATAAGTTCGATAACACGCGCGTTGTGTGGACAGGCAACTTGTTTCCGCGTGGCTGCACGTTTTACTCGTACGTACGCAATGATGTTGGGCAACATAGCGCGTAACAATGTTGCCTAGTTGGTAACTAGTCTTTAGCCATGCTTAAGGCGTGGCACTGACGCCTGCGCTTCAAAAATATTTTACACGAAATGTAGGAAAGCGACGTTTATACGGAAAAGGCACGACAGAGGCACGCCTCTAGGTCGTCTGTCCTGCACTGCAATTCACTAAGCGAGCACAACGATGCGAGGCGCAACGTAGATTGTCATTGGTCAGATTGTATCACGTCATTGGAAATCGACCAATGACAGTGTCTATCGCGCACATCGTTGCGACTCGCATCGTTGTCGCATCGTTGTGCTTGTTAGTGAATTGCACAGCTGGACAGCGAGGCGAGACTAGAGTGACGTCCATGAACCGTTCTAGACGCAGACTAGAGGCGCGACAGAGACATGCTATCGTAACAAAGCCATCATGTATAATGGCACATCGTACCGGGTTATTGGACGATTCGCACGAATTGAACTCGCACGAAACGTGCGAAATCACCTCACTTTACACCTAAGCTCGTCTTTTCTATATAATACTGAAAAGCTCTAACACCACTTGATTGATTTATAATTTACAGATAAACCAAGTAAACCAGAGGGCCCAGTTGTATTGCGTGAGATCAGCAGAGAATCTGTTACAATAGAATGGAAGCCTCCATTAGACGATGGTGGTTTGGAATTAACAAAGTATGCAATTGAAAAACATGAACCTGACACTAATAAATGGGTGAAAGTAGCAGATGTAGACAAAGATGTTGAAACCTATTGCATACAAAGACTGAATGAAAACTGTGAATACATGTTCCGTGTTATGGCACAGAATCCAATAGGATTCTCTGAAGCGTTAGAAAGTGAACCAATAATAATAAAGACTGCTCTTGGTAAGTGAGACTATATATTATGTTACTTTAGATTGTACAAGGTGTACACAGCCTTACTAAAGTCCTAGAGACTCAGCCATCCTCACCTGCAAATTTGTGAACCTGCTCAACTCCAGATGAGTTCTGGTGCTGGCTTTCCTCTCAGGATTGACCAGTCAGATGGTAGTCATTAAAACCACATGTGAGCCAGGGAGCTTTGGACATAACAAAATTGCTATGGCGATGATGATGTTATTTTACATTGCTTTAGTTTATTATTTTAGTTATTTACTTATTAACTATTTCATGCCTCTTTTTCTCAGATGTACCTTCACCACCATTGGGCCCCTTGGGTCTGTATGGTATCAACCAAGATTCTTTGACTATAACATGGTACCCATCAGAGAAAAATGGTGGCTCACCGATTATAGATTACAGTGTTGAAATTAAACAAGAAGGTAAAAAGTGGAAGCACATAGCTACAGTAACTGAAACTAGAACTATAATCAAGAAGTTAACTGCTAATGTAACATACCAGTTTAGGATATGTGCACGTAATGAAATTGGTACCAGTTTACCATATATATCCGATGAGAAAATAACGATTGGAAAAACATTAAGTAAGTTACTTCTCACTTTGATGTCAATAATTATCTCATGTCTGCAAATAGTTGGGTTCCTTTGCAAGCCTGACAAAGAGGCAAATTAATTTTAATTGTCACATTGTAGTTGGTGGTTTTAGGTTAAAAAATAAATATGATACATACTATCAAACCATAAGGTCCTATCTCTCTAACCTGCATTAGGTACTAATATTTATAATTTGAATTGTAACATACATGAGAAATAATTTTTACAATTCTTTACTTTACTAGTAGAGCTATCAGGATATTTACCATGTATTGTTTGGAGTATCCATGTGAGTGACCATGATAGTTTTAATACCTAAATTTTACTACTATTACAATTTTAGATGCAATTCTAACGTTTCCATAAATGAATGAGTGAGATGAATAAGATGAGATGATTCATATATTATTTTGTAACCACACTGTATGTGTGGACATAATAATCATGATGATATCCACACCTTTTTATGAGCTAAATTGTACTTTCAGCTGCACCATCACAGCCACAAAACTTCGCAGTCAGAGAAACTACTTCAAGATCAGTGACTTTACAATGGACTGCGCCAGAAAGTGATGGTGGAAGTGTAGTTACAAGTGCGTATTTGTTTTATAATTATGTTATATATATTATGACCACCCTAAACCTACATCTGGGTCGCAAGTCCCAGTCGCCGTCATGGTGTTCCTCTCTGTATCACGCTATGGACCCGGCGACCGCACTGGGAATCCATGGAGTGCTGAGAATCGGATCTCTTATATTAAAAATTTATGCAGTCATTTGGAAGTTATGGGCCTAGATACATTTGGGGGGTTTCATTTTTATTTAATGTTTTTTTATTTAAAGTGTTGTGAGTGCACAATTCGTCAGCAATAAAACACGTCTGGATAACGGTTGTAAACAAACCTTTAATCTAAAGGAACCCTTGAGTGAAATGGACATATCAACATGTTGTTGTTTGACCATTATACTATAATCATAATAATGTTAATTGGATTTGTTGCAACCATTATAAATTAAATTTGTTTGAGCTTAACACATTAGGTTAGTTTCGTGTCAAACTTTTAAACTTGTTCATCCTAGCATTAATCCCATTCGCATCCGAAGCTTTTCACCTCGGAGACTGGGGTCTGCTTTACCAGTATAACAGCAGATTTGGTTGGACTAATTATTATTAATATTTTTTAGATTACATAATTGAATATAAGACTGTGAAATCCAAATCGTGGACCAAGGTGATAACTGTAAATGGATCAGTGTATGAACATTGCATTGAAAATATAAAAGAAAAAGATGAACTAGTCTTTAGGATATCAGCGGAAAATGCTATTGGAGTGAGCTTAGCGACTGAATCCCAGGTCGTGAGACTAGAAAAGCATGCCAGTAAGTATTACGACACCTAAGTAATGATCCTTTAACTTTTATGATAGAGATCAAATATGGAACACTATATTATTATATAACAAATTTTATACGATCATAAACGTAGGTACTCACCATATACATAGAATTGGGTCCATTGTGATTAACTTATTATTTCTACACATTTAATTGAAGATAAAAGTTCGTAAAACTTTCGTAAAAGGCGCCAACTATCGCCACTAGATTGACATTACTGACATCTGACATTACTGAGTTCACTGACACTGTCATTACGGCCTTCGTGTAGAAATATTTGTGCAGTGACAACACTGACAACTTCAAAAAAGAAGGAAGTTTTGAAATCGTCATTGTTTATAATTTGCAGCATTATTTCCGTCGTTTTTGTAGACGTTGTAACGTTACATTTAATATTCCTATAGTATACTAGCTGTCCCGGCGAACTTCGTACCGCCATATTCTTCCCCTTCCCGCTGCACCTATTTTCTCACCGTTTAAACCTTCCCTGGACATCCACGAACATTTCAAGACTAAAATTAGCCAAATCGGTTCAGCCGTTCTTGAGTTATAAACTAACAACGAAAAGTGGCATTGATTTTTATATATTACATTTTACATACTTACCTACATACCTACATACCTACATACATATAGTCACGCCTCCTCTTTCCCAGTGGGAATAATATATTTTGGTTTCTGTAATGTAACCTACCTTACTTACCTACAATTCTAAGCCCTTTAGGTACGGATTTACACTTTTGTAAGAGATTTTGTCAAATGCCACCCAACTTTGCATATAGGTACATACCTAGTAAAAATAAATATCTAGGTACCAAAATGTAACTGTCTCTTAAATTTCAGCTGTACCATCACCTCCTACAGCTCCATTAGAAATACGTACAGTCGGCAACAACATTGTGATGACGTCATGGGGCACACCTGAGTGGGATGGCGGAGCACCTTTACTGGGTTACAATATTGCCATTCGTGACGTCACGAAAACAATGTGGATGGAAGTTGGAAAAGTCGATGCAAATACCCTAAAGTTCAATATTAAAGATTTGAACGAGAATCACACCTACATGATAAGGATATACGCTCGCAATGAAATAGGTCTCAGTGAGCCTTTGGAGTCGGATGAACCTTTCAAAGTTATACCTGGAGAAGGTAAGTTCTACAATTACCTAACTATTAATATTATCATCTGTAGATTAACTAGGTAGGTAGGTACAGCTGGTACAGATTACTAATACCTATTTTATTTTGTTGACCGAAAATGTTAATACCTAGTTAGTCCCTATGTAGTCAATCAAAGTGTCTACCCACCTACTACTTACACGCGAGACTAAGGATATTGACTTATAATTATTGTGTCCAGACTCGCACGCAGATGAGGAAATTGGCGAGCAGACAGAAATTACAGAGCCAACGTCGTTCAGCACGCAGAACACCAGCTCGTGGATGCGCGAACACAACATGGACGCTGACATACGGTCTTATGCCCGTGGGTCTCTTCTCCGACGCGACGAGTACTTCTTCAGAATATGGCATTATGCTAAACAACTGTTCAAGTGATGCGACAACACGTCTGCGCATTCATTTACCTGTGATATTTAACGACAAATTATGTTCATATTTAGTTGAGGGATAGTAATGTAGGTATAGATGCAATTACCTAAGTACTTCAACTAGACACTGAATTCATCCACGAACTTTGTCATTTTATAGTTTTATAATTTGCAATTTTTTTTGTATCAACTTGTAATATTTAATTATTTATTTTAGCTAAGTATTTAAGAATTCAATTATTTATTTATTTATTTCAATTGTGGTAAAAAAAAATAATCTGACGACTTAATTTGAGCTTTATTCAATACTTTCTAAGGGAGACGTTTTAAATATAGGTGCAAAATATTTATTCGACAAATTGAATAACGCTCAAATTTATCATCAGGTTATAATTTATTCAACGATACAATATAGAAACTAAAAGATATTGGTAGTTTCAATTAAACCATTTTTATAGATATCGTTAGTAGGTACCTAACAAGGATCAACATGATTTACGAATATGTAGGTACCTACCTAATAGATACCTATAGGAAGGTATTTTATCAAGGGCACTTCAATAATCGCTAAGCTCGTCTAATGTTGGGCTTCAAATAATGATAGCAGATTCAAATAATGCTACATTGGTTGCCTGCAGTTTATCGGCCTAATCAAATGCTTTATAATATAGCTTCGTAGGAAGATGTACCTACCTAGTACCTAGGTCGCAAGTCTTCACTAGCACATACAGGTAGGTACCTGTATGTGCTAGTGAAGACTTTCAAGTTTGTATGGTGCGATAAAGAAAAGATGTCGCCGTCGTTGCTTTGTCCCGGCCTGCATCACCCCACCTGGACCGGGAGAGCCCTAATTGCTTGGCTCCCTTATAGCGTGAAAAGTGGGCTACATACCTAATGAAAAATCATTTTCTCAAATAAGTAGTAGTAGGTAGTGTTTACTATCGTCGTCCATCGAAAAATAAAAATATTATTTGATTAGCACCTACCAGTATGGGTATAGAAATTTCTAAATTACTACTTACCTAATGTACTTTTCGTAATTTTCTCTCATTATCTTGTCTATTTTTATCAAAGATTTTTATTCTTGTACCTAAATATCTAACGAACCTCTAACGATCCTTTTTATATTCGCAAAAAGGAGAAATGAGTGGAGGAAAATGAAGGACAAGAGTCGTCTTGTCGGGTGCTATGTACCTACCTACCTACCCGCGAATTAAATTTCTGTAGATCTATGTTCACATCTGGGAAAATAAGGGGAACTACCATTAAACATCCTGGACCTGCAAGAAATACGAACGAAACATACGTATCTAACATTTAGCCTGTACTTGAGTCTCTTCGGATTTCTTGAGGTACTTAAAGAACACTATAGCGAAACTATACCTAACTAAAGCACTATGAGGATATTTTAGAATGGTAAAACATAAAGAATACAGTTATTAGACTTGTCTACTAACTGTAAACTTTATGTTTAATCATAATTATGTTTGTCAAGATAATTATAGGGAGGTAGGTACATTTTTATAATATATTTAGCTAGGTGGTAGGGTTACCATCCGTCCGGATTAATCCGGACATGTCCGGACTTTTAGACAGTTGTCCGGCTTTTTAATTTGTCCGGATTTCTTTTTAGGGTTCCGTAGCCAAATGGCAAAAAACGGAACCCTATAGATTCGTCATGTCTGTCCGTCTGTCTGTCCGTCCGTATGTCACAGCCACTTTTCTCCGGAACTAGGTATAAGGCCTATGCTGTTAAAACTTGATAAATAGATGTATTCTGTGAACCGCATTAAGAATTTTACACAAAAATAGAAAAAAAAGCATTAAATTTTGGGGGTCCCCATACTTAGAACTAAAACTCAATTTTTTTTTTAATCAATCCCATACCTGTAGGGTATCTATAGACAGGGTCGGACTGGGCCGAAAGGGCCCGGGCGGCTAACCAAAAGCCGGGGCCCGAAACTAGATTTATATAGGGGAGGTGAAGTCAAATTGACGTGCCTCAATTTGACTTCACCTCGCCTGATGGTAAGCTGAAGGTAAAGTCTCTGAAAAGAGGGTCACAATTATTTATAGAGACACATACTTTTTTTTTTTTTCTTTTTTATCGTGCGCAAAATCCCCACGGATACCTCCCCCACCGTAGCCGGAGGAGGAGGTTATGTCGGACTCGAACCGACTAAAACGCACGCCGTCTGTGTGCCGTCAGTTGCCGGAGGTGAGATTGTCGTAGCCATATCCCTCGCACCCCGGCCGACCCAGGGCCATATCTCTCGATCTGGCCCTCTTCCGGTGAGGGGACCACAGAGTCCCCAACCCGCCCCCAGGTATGGGGAGGCACGCAACGCGTGCCGCCGCCGCGGCCTGCTTCTGCTAGGGTTACAGGCGGCTCTACCCGTCACCCCCAGGCCCGCGCTCATGGGGGACGGAGGTCATTCTGCGACCTCCGACGCCCGAGTTGCCGCCGCTCGTTGCGGGCCGCGCGGTTTGCGATTCTCCTTCGCTCCTCGCGCTCTCGCTCCACCTAGTAAGTACGTACTTTACGGAGCCATCCTAAAGGTGTGTGCAGTATTCCACGCAGGAGCAAATTTGTATCTTGTATAGATAACACCGCTGCTCCGGCTTGAAAAAACGTTTCCTTTGTTCAGAACTCCGAGTTTACACGAGGCTGTTTTGATGATACTCTCAATGCAGTTTTTAATAATTATTCAGTTTGTAGCGAACATACTAAGGAAATTGAGATTGTCCTGTAGTGGCATGCTCTAAAGAGTGAGAAGGGGAAGGAAAGAAGATACTGTACCTTTGCTGTAAACGCACATGCCTGCGTCTTCTTGGTATTGAACTCGAGCAGTTTTCTGATTCCCATTGAGAAATGTGGTTCAGGATCCAGTCAAGCCCAGTGACGAGAACCTGCCTTTTTCCCCGATATCAGACTGCTTGGTCGCAGGATATCCGTAATAACTCTCATGTAAGGTGCTATCGTTTGCATAGCAATGAATGCTGCCAGTGGACAGCATGTCGTCGAAATGCATAAGAAAGACAGGTGATAAAACAGACCCCTGTGATACGCCAGCATTTACCTGCAATTACTCCGAAGTTCGACCATTATATAAAATACGCGTATACGGCGCTCCTACAGGAAGCCATCCAGTCGCATAGTCTAGAAGGCAGACCAAAGCTTGTTAGCTTAGAAAGAAGCGATTTTTGCCAGACTCTGTTCAAAGCTTTGGCAATGTCAAGACGATTTGCCAGTGACTCGTGACTCACCTTACTTGTCCATAGCCTCACCCCAAAGATGGGTAACGTGCGCCAGAAGATCACCCGTAAACCGCTTTGACCGAAAACTGTTTTGCCGATCATTGATTATGGAGTGATAATCTAGGTGACTCATGAGCTGTTGATGTGTTGATGATGTGCTCGAATACCTTGCACAGCACTGAGGTGACGGCTATCCTCCGACAGTTGGCTGGGTCTGTGCGATCCCCCTTCTTGGTGATCGGCTGTACATTCGCATATTTTCGAAGCCGATGGCACTTCACCCGAGATGTAAGATAATCGGTACAGCCGCGTAAGCATTGGAGACAACTCCGCTGCACATTTTTGAAGAACCACCACTGGAATACTATCTGGTCAGCTGGCTTGCCAGACATCGAGTGATTGCAGTACAGCACGGACATCGCGTTGTCTGATAAGGATATCAGGCATTGCGTGGTCACTGATGGACAGTGTCGGTGGCTGCATACCATAATCCTAGATTCGGAAGTTGGCCGCAAAGAGATTAACCAGCAAATTTGTTTTATCTTGAGGCTCATGGGCCAGAGAGCGGCCCGGCAGCGACTGCCCATGAGATGCACCAAGGAATGGGTCGTTGACGCTTTTTTGGTAAACGAAACTAGACCGATTATCGTCGAAAATAAACTAGTGCTTAAAACAGTTTTTTTTTTCGACTAGTTTACTGCGACTTCATGACATTGAATTGATGACTATAGAATAAACTGCTGAATTTTCGACTAATTTCCTTGAACTAGTTTCGATGAACTTGATTGAATTGATGACTACGTGCTAATCGAACAACGACTATTATTTAAAATGAACTTTCCTTCATACTTTTTCCAGGCTTAGGACTGGCAGGCTAACTAATAAATAATAATAACTATATGATTACATAAATATATGAATTTAGAATACTTATGTACTCAATGTGCATATTTAATTTTACTTGTATGTGCCTGGCGTATATCCTTAGCACGTGCCGATCGGAAGAGAGAGATAGGTAGTCATAAAATAAATAAATAAATAAAAAAAAGTATTACGAAGTAGGTACGCCTCGAACTGTGCATTCACAGATTGTCTGTGTGTGCATCGCATCGATACACGCGCGTCCTCGGTACTACGTACTTCGTAATCCTTCGGGTTAGTTCGTGTTTACTCGGAAGGCGCGCTTATCGTCGCTTCGCGCTTCGCGTTAACCGGTCTCGTTCGCACTCACAGTGCACAAAATGAATGTCGTTCATGAGTAAACCAGTTTATCTGTATACTATAAACTAGTTTACCGTTTATGAGAAGTAAACAGTCTTAATAAACTGTTCGTTCATTCAACGCCTATCCCTATGCACCACTAGCTTTTGACCAAACCACGCTATGCGCTGAGCATCCGCTCTGACGTAAGCCCTCTCGCAGACCTTTGTGGATCTGTTGTACACCGCTTTGAAGTGCCCCATGTTGGACCCGCGCGTGGCGCGCGCCCATACCCAAGCGCAGTACACAGACTCTTTTTGGTCAACAGCCTCTGCGCACTCGCGCGCGAGCATAGGGCGCGCTCTGCTGACACCGGTGACATCAGTGTATGGGTTATAGTATTTCATACCCAGACTGATCTCACTGGCAACAGCAGTGACACTGTCCCATGGGTTCTTACCTTCAAAGCAACGTGCAACCCACGGGATGGCAGATGGGATACTATCGGAAAATACTGAAATAGAATAGGTGCCGGAGACTTCATGCGACTCCTTTTTCGGAATTAAGGACCTAACAGAAACAGCCTCCGGAATGGACCACATCTCAGTTGAACAAATCCAACACCTTAGGCCTGTCGCCGTGTCATGACTCCTAACACTAGAATACCTGTATGGCTTCTGTTAGCATCCTCCGTGTCTGGAGGAAAGTCGAAGTCATTGCAATTCCGAAACTAGCGTGGTTTCCACCCAGTGGCGTAGCTAGATGACCAAGGGCCCCGGTGCAAAAAGACACAGGGGCCCCCCTATTTTAGATTAGAGTTGTGTTACAACCCATTTTCACATTCCAAAAGTAAGATTTTTTTGGTAGTTCGATATGAGATTTGGTAGTTCAGGCTCGGGGGCCCTGAGCTTGGGGGCCCTGGTGCACCGCACCTTGCCCACCCATAGCTACGCCGGGGTTTCCACCAGAAACCCACTGACGACCCCAGGTACTTCACTTTAGACCAATTTCCCTCTTGTGCCAATTTTTTGTGAAACTTTTTTAGAGGATGCCGTCAATCTTCTAACCGCAGATTTCAGGCTGATCCCAGAGCAGGCCGTTTTCGTACCGCTCAGAAAAAAACCTAAACTAGTTTCTGGGGATGGGCTTGCTCAAGATAAACCATTTGTTGAATTTTCTATTTCATTTCTCTCTCATTTCATGAACGATTATATATGATCTAGTTTTATTTTACATTTAATCCACAAGAGCTGGAACCTAGCCTGTGCGGGCCAAGTATCATCAGTATCAAGTCCTATCTTACGTTTGCCGTCCCTCAAACCAGGACCGGGGGGCCCGCGCAGGCTGGGGCCCGTGCGGCAAATGCCACATTGAATGTATGGCCAGTCCGACCCTGTCTATAGATAGGTCTTTTTCTAAAATAAGGGAATGATAAATCTAAAAAAAAAATTATGTTGTACATTGCCATGTAAACTGCCACCGAAAATTGGTTTGAACGAGATCGAGTAAGTAGTTTCTTTTTAATACGTCATAAACGGCAATTTTCGCCTTTGCTGCTACGGAATCCTTCATGGGCGCGTCCGACTCGCACTTGGCCGAATTTATTATCAGAT
Organism: Eilema depressum; assembly: GCA_914767945.1. Taxonomy (NCBI): domain Eukaryota; kingdom Metazoa; phylum Arthropoda; class Insecta; order Lepidoptera; family Erebidae; genus Eilema; species Eilema depressum. The sequence goes on along the minus strand of OU612012.1, from coordinate 23,141,071 downwards.
GGAATATGGGTAATAAACAGCACTAGAAACTTTACTGAGTAACTCGGGTTCATTCAAAATTTTCTTGTAGAATTCTTCGCAACTCATATTGCCTGGATAGCAAAAATTAACTCGCAAATCATCATCATCATCACTATCACTACAATAAAATTATAAAATAAAGTCGCTGTCGCTGTCTGTCCGTCCCTATGTAAGTAGGTATGCTTAAATCTTTAAAACTACGCAACGGATTTTGAAGCGGTTTTTTTTTAATAGATAGAGTGATTCAAGAGGAAAGTTTTATGTATAATGCATGCATAATATTGTAGAGAAACACTGATAAATTTAGAGGCTTCAAATGTCATGTCGTAAATAAGCACATTTTTTTGCGCTTACATTGCAAACGCTGGCTGGGTTCAGCCATTTGGTCAATTTGAGCTCGTCCACCGCAGTAGCACCCCTTGCTATCCTAAATAGGCACCCAAGAAACGTATAATGTGCCTTTAGAGCACATTAGGTCTAAGATTTATGTAGGTAAGTATATCATGTCCCGAGCAATACCATACCATGGCAAATAAGTGTCCGGACTTTTGTCGAAATGTCAGGCTTTTTGTCAGGACTTTTCAAATTCCTAAATGGTAACCCTAGCTAGGTGTGATATTAATTAGATTTGCAGAGAGACTTCTATTTTATTGACCCGCCTTTGAATATGACCTACCTTCATCCAAATTGCAAATTAACACGTAGGTACCTAGCATGTACTTTGCATATTTCCATTCGGTACAAGGCCTGAACGCAAGGATGTGAAACTATATCGCGTGAACGTGGATCAATTTGTTAACAATGAGTGGATGTGTTAAGTCATGCGTAAGGATCACGCGAGGAACTCCCGCATCCGCTTTAACCTTCATGGCCCTGACATCAGGCATAAAGTTAGAGTACTATTTTTACTTCTGGATTCTTATGCAAATCCTAACCAATAGCCAAGCATGGTCATGATCAGTATAGTGTGACATTTGCAGGCACATTGTTTTAGAAAAACCAGAAATCAGATTTTTTTTTCTATTCCATAAATCGACAGTCGACAGTCGTTTTGTATTTCCAAATAAAAATGCTAAACAAACGAAAAAATATCTTCTACGTTTTGATTTTAAAATGCATTGTTAACTTTAAAAGTTAACGACGCAAAACCACCCATAACACTGGTTATTAGTACAAATGTGGCTATTCTATTTTTGGTAACCCACTGACGGGCGCTGCCCTTTTTTTATTTAAAACTGTCATTAACTCCTCGTTCCTCGTACCACAACATACGACGACGTGACGACATTCGTGGCCAGCAATATAATTAATTGAATGACAGCGCTGAGACTGCGTGTTATGCTAACTCCTATCTATTCTACGTGTATACCGTCTACACCACACGGCTATAAGGGCACGGTACGACATTCCAAGGCATTTTTATGGGGCTAATAGACGTAGACCCTAAGTTAATAGGAAACAAAATTGGAATTCCAATAAAAACGTTCAGTGAATAGCGCAGTTTTGTTTTTGAAGCTATACTAGTTTTACTTCTATTTGTCGAATAAAAATCACTTGACGTAACGTGAGTGACTGTATCCTAATAATTTGAGCGTTAGTTCAGTCATAATTAGTATAAAAAAAAAATATACTGAGGATCAGTTCAGTGTGCTATAAGTTCGAAATTAGAAAATACTACGGAACACTGATACTCTCTACTAGGTAAGTTCTAAGCTCCTTCGTGTGACTACATAATATACATACCCATATACTTATTGCCTTTAAAGCTCCGACTGCTCGTGATGGCGGGCTCCCGACCCGTGTTGTGCCTGTGATGACGATTTGTTCCTCTGTTCGTTGTAATAAGAACATAACCTAGGGGTTTTTTCCAATCCGTTATACATATAAAGTATTTCCCCAAACAATATGCCGCCTAAACGGAAAATAAGTGCACCGTGGAATCACTTTAATAAAGTAGAGGAGAGGAAAAAAGCAAAATGTCTTATCCATACCGTCGACCATTTCAAAAAATTGATCTATGCACTTGTAGACTAGACTAATATACTTCACAGGCAAGTGCTTAATATGTAGATACAAAATGCATTCTTCCAGCACTTGCAAAAATAGAAGTGCCTCATCACAGTAATTTTTCTGTTCTGCATCACAGTAATTTTTCTGTTCTGTTAATTTGATCGAATCAAACCTAGTCCCTCACAGGCGCGGACCGCGCCTGTCACAGGGGTCACAGGGGTCACAGGGGACATGACCCCTCCCCCCCCCCCCCCCAAACCATGCACATCATATTGAAAAGTCCCAGTACGAGGGGAGGGGGGGTTAAATTTCTTAAGGAATTTCCGAAGTGACCTCCCCCAAAACTTCAAGCTGCGACCGCGCCTGGTCCCTCAAATCAAGAATGCAAAAAAAATTATAGTTAGGTAGGTATGTCTGTGAAAGTAAAATATAATAGATTATACTGCTGAATATTCACGGCTATCGGTCGTGACGATCAGTCTTCCAGGCCCTTGATTCTACTAAAGCACAACTACTGTCACACCACAGAGACGGCAAAAAATAGCATTATTTCTATAAACTTACAGTCACAAAATCAAATGAAAAGAGTTTCATTACAGTCTTTCATTCGCTCTACAAAAAGCCATTTAATTTTACACTTTATCTTCATTACTTTATAGGCTAAAATCAAATGGAATTTTCTCTGTGGTGTGACAGTGGTTGAGCTTTAGCAGAATCGAGGCCCAGGATAGATAGGCAGGTAATGGTGGTAATAAAATTAACATTTAAGTACTTACTTATTAATTTCTTTAATAATCAAGATTTACTTCATTTACCAATAATAATAAAAGGAATAATGTACTAGGTAATGTAATGTACTACTATACTTTATCTAGTAACCATACAATTCATTATGTTTTACATATTAAGAGATAGATTGTACTGTTAATAATATAATTGTAGCATAACTTATGACTTACGTATGTCAGTAATTAAATCGTGTTAGAAATAATTTCAAAGTGTGGTCACTAATTTGGCACTAAGTTTTATATAAATTAGACCCAATTAACGAACATCGTTGCAATAAAAATATGCAAACACAATTTAATGATCCAATTTTACTGACGATTCCGGCGACCTGAAAATGAAAAATCTCAAATTAGTTCACAAACTAATAGACAACCTCTTGAATAGGATAAACAGGTATGCTAACTTTTCTAACAACCCTAAAAATATTGCTTTATCAGTATCTATTCAACCGGAATAAGTACCTTGGCATATACCAAAGTACTTGTTCCATAAGTATATACTTAAGGAAAAACCTAACGCATAAACATTTTCATACTGAAAATTGGAATTTTATCATTGGAGCATTTAAATATCTATAGGTACTTAGAGATATTTCTGATGCCCCATTTTTCCGCTGGTCAAATTTCTTTACCTTGATTCGGTTGGTGTGCCCATTTTATTTAACATGAAAGCCAAATCCAAACCAATCTCACTTTGCATACCTACCGACTACTAAATAACAGAGAATGCTTCTAATCCAGGTTTTCCTCTCGGGTGTTGGAAGTCCAACGATAGAGGCTGCCGTAAAAGTTTAAACTAGAAGGAGTAGAATATAGGGACTCCAAATTCCAAAGTTAAAGCTACAAGTGCTTAAACTTATAGGGATTGGCGAATCTTGAAGTTAATGTTGTTTAAAAAAAGGAGCGTTCCCAGGGCCATCTTAATCTATACGAGGTTCCCTGGACACACAAGATTTTTTTTGGAAAGTTGAGAAAGCGAAATATACAAACTTTTGTCATACAATAAATTATTATGAGTCATCCAATTTTTAACTGAGAAATGTGCGCGGCATAATAATGTTATGAGAATTTGTATGCGAGAAATTACAGCAGTAAAGACAGCATTGAACGCACCCCGTGTTCCAAACTCCAATATTTGTGTACAATCGGGACTGTATCAAAATAAACGGTTAGTAAAAAATAATATGAAAAAGCAACAAACCTTTCTTACCCTTGTCTTTGGACGACTTGATTTGTTTGTTCTTGTTGCACTTTTTAGTTATACGCTTGCTTTGATCGCAGCTCGGGTCGCTATTCGCCCTCAGGATATCAGTCCTGGACATCTCGCCGTTGGGGCTACATTCACTCCAGGAGGATTTCTCATAACGACAAGCTATAATGGACAAGATAAATTTATTGATTGATCATATCTATAGATAGCTCCCAGATATTGAAAATGTATTTATTTATTTTGGTTCCTTTTGTTTATTATTTTATGGATGGAGTATCAAAGAGATGGCAAGTATTTTTAGAATACTGAAATGGAAGCTATAAATATTTCCAACATCATAAATTCAATTTACGTGAGGATATGGACGTAATCGAATTTTCCGCTAAGTACAATTTTGTACCGTCCATGATCCAAATTTCTACTGATATGAAGACTTGCTGAAGACACTTCACTCAATAAACTTGGTAAGTAAAACTCAGTTTCATTAAATTGATGTTCACAGCCTTAGTTCCCAACTCTAGGTTGTAAGTTTAGCTGAAAATTGGTTAGTATTGCTAGGCGTACCTATCAAATATGATAGGTACGTACTTATATCTATGTGTTCATAAGTACCTCTCTTGCATTTCTTCTGAATGGTCTTGGAGCTCTCGCAGTTGGTGGGGCTGCCTGGTTTCAACGTCAGCTTTCGCGAGCGTATGTTGGTCTTAGGATCGCATTCGCTCCATGCCCCGCGCACGTACCGACAAGTTTCTATTGTTTAGAAAGATAAGATTAGCTCCACCTTGGTCACCAACTGATCTTGATTTTAGATGATCTGTTATCGCACAAATTGAGAATGTAGGGAAATCGATGGGTGACCTAATTCTATAGGATAATAGACAAACAAAGTCGTTTGTTTTCTGTAAAGTTTCTAAGCTTATGTACCTACTTACTGATCTATATAAGGATCACAATGGTGCCTGATGATCAGTGTATCTACCTACAGAATATGAATCACAAGATGGACTAACGGTGACCAAAAACGCATAATGCCCGCAATAACTAATTGATTAGATAGCTGACAGTGGGATCGTCAGGAAACCAATCAACTCTCTTCCAACTGAATTGCGACGATTGGACGAGTTTTATCTACCATCAATTTTTTTAAAGATTGCTATCTCCAAAATTGCTTGTATTCCCGTTGACCTCTCCAACTAAGCTAAATTTTTGCTTGTGTTAGGAATGGGTTCACGTCGGTAGTGTAACGGTCAGAATTCGATACCGGGACTTCTAAAGCTACCGACACTTCAATCTATATCATTCTAATGAATGAAGAATTGTTAAAAATATTAAAATATGTCATAAACTAAGTACTACTTATTAGCTAAAAATTGATAAACAAACGGAGAGCAAAAAGTTTTGAAACGATAAAAAAGGTCCCTTGAAAAATATATTAGCCTCTGCTACGGATCGGATGGCACTCCGGTTATGACGGGGCGGCAGCGGCACAAAGGCCTCAAAGCGTAACTACCTACCTAAAAAATAAAGGGACACCCTCTGTAGGTTAGGTAGGCAAGTACATTGGGTGGATACAATGTTCATTGTGAGAAATTTGTGTGAAAAGCTGTTTAAATCCATCCATCATAACACCGTTGCGCGTTGGCCACAAAGTTAAAATGAATGATTAAAAAATAATCAACCCAACTGCTACCTGCTACTGAAAAGACCGAAATAAGTTTGCTAATAAGCGGAACCTTTTTAAATTAAATATAGTTTTTTACTCATAATTAATTTTTAAGTTATTTTTTCCATCTAAGTATGTTTATCAGCATTCTAGATTCCATAACACAAGCTAGTTCAGTTATGCTTACCATGGGTCTAGATAGCGTTGTGTAGAATGTGGTAGAGTGTGGTAGATATTTATTTATTTTATTTATTTTCTGTTTATCATTTGCAAATGGGTAGATATAAGTAGGTACCGCCTGCTATCAAACTTGTTTCGGTCTTTTCAGTATACACCAAACAAAGGATAGCATAAAAAAATAACCTGTCCTTCACGCGTAAAATTTCTTATCTGCAGTCTAAACATGTGTATTATTTATGTATGAACCTAGGTACACAATGTGCAGATGCGCTACAGAAAATCGACCGTAGCGAAGAGATTTATTTTGAGATGCTTGGATGTTAGCAAACATAAGTAAATATGAAATCAATGGACTGCGCTGTGAATTAGGAATCATTGACATGACAGTTTGTTGTGCTAGAAATAGGAAACGTTGAAAGCCCGAGGTGTGATCGTTTGAATAATTAATATTTTGAACCCTATCTACCAACGCAATAATATTAGAACTGTCAATAACATTTTAATTTTCATTTTCACTGACTTGCGTAGTGACGTATCTACCTAACTATCGTTTTATGCCTATAAGTAAATAAATAATTTAATAATATCCATAAATAAAGACCTACCGAAGAAACACAATTCAAATTCATTCATTCATTTCGCGCGTATTTGCGCGAAATGAAATAAGCGCTGGGCTGTTCTAATTCATTCCGAAAATCTATGCAACAGTATCGGGAAGCACCGTTAATTCTGTACGTTCTAAATACTAACCTCTATTTTTAGCACCCCTCTCGTTTCGGATTAGGACCTCGTGCTCGCTTTCCTCCCAAACTTCACCGTCAGCCGAGGCAACCACTGCAAACGACAACAGGATCAGTCCTGCCACCAAGCGCCACACATGTTTGGCCTGTAAACAACAACGATCATTAGTACATACGTATACTTACCTAATACTTTACTTACAGCGAAAAATGTTCGACTTTGTTTCCCAATTCGCAGAGACTAAGGCCCGTCACACGCGTAGCTATAACATATAGGTACCTACCTAATAATGTAAATCGTAAAAAAAACAAGGCATATTACGATATATTTTCTTTACATATTCTCAGTGACCGCACACACAGCTATAATATACAGTTAGGTACCTATATGCCTTGATATGATTTATAATAATATTATATTATAGCTAAGTGCATGACGGGCTTAAAGCTGAAATAATACGCAATTCGCAAACGCATCACTGAGTTCAAATAATAAATAAAATATATCTACACTCAGCAAACAAATAATTTAGGTACTAAGAAAATTCATAAACAACGTATAATGATTTTAATTGCAGGTCAGTGATGGCGCCCGCTAAAATTGATAGGATATCTCCGAGGTCACTACACTACCCAGTCAGGGCCCTGGGCAACTCGTAATAGTCTAAACAAATAGGAGTGTACCACTAGAGTTATGTATCACTAGCATGATTTATTGTCCTCGAACTAATTAAGCGCACGTCTTTTGTAATCGGTCAAGGCGGAGTAGAAGTTCCGGAGTATGACGGTTTTATGTATCATTTCCGAGACGGTAGAATGCTGTAAATTTGCAACACATTTCCTACATTTGTGTATTGAGACCAGTTTCCATTTCAGTTGTTTCAAACTGCAAAAATTCACGATATCAAAGTCGACTTCACGGAGTAAACGCACACAAACAAAATCTGTACCCACCCCAACGACCCTCTCTGTGAATTGTGACAGGATGCTGCGCACTATTTCGTTTTATTATGTAACAATTTTATAATATTAAATGTTAAGATCCTCCCTTCAAATACCCACGTATACCTAGATACTGTTTATTAGTATTAAGTACTTATTATTAACATGAATTGTTAACAGTAGTTCCCAAAACATTTTAAAAATCACATAGATAAGTAACTAGCTAGTATGAATGTTTAGCTGAAAAATCACTAACAAAGAACCCACTTCAGAAAGGTTTGAGACCTTTTATTGCACCAGTTTTTTAATCGGACGACAGTAATAACAATTTATTATATTATATTTGTTTCACAAACACAAAGAATGACAAAATTATTCACTGTTAATAAAAAAAAACCAAACGTAAGTATTCCTTGGTACTTTCGCTGAAAACTATTTCACCACAAATACTGATGGAACACAAGCACCGATACACGAAAAATATTATGAAGATTTATCATTACAACAAATAACTCACCTCCATGTCGGATATTCGTTTCCCAAGAAGTAGATTCAGTAGTATGTTCTGTGGCACGTGGTGTCCTGGCGGCTGGCGAACAGCGAGTGGCGTGGAAGCGCGGAGCGGCGGCGTGCCGGGCGGGACCGGGAAACGCAAGTCGCCTGTCTATTGATCTGCCACTTGTGCTCTTGCACCCGGGACCACCTCTACACTCAGTAGTCAGTTCTGTACGCATATTCACACCCCCTCCCTCCAGTCCACCCGATCACTCTATCTGCGGCTAGGCAAGATTTATTGTTTTTCCGGGAATAGCCGGATTTCCTCTAGTATGATACCGCCGTCAGATTTTATGCGCTGAGATGATTTGCTTTTCTACATGAGAATAGACTTTCGCTGGCCGTTCACTTAGGAAAACAGCAACAACAACACATCGACATGTTTTCAGATACCTTTTTTGATTGATTTTATCCTGGTAACTTTTAAAAGTAACATATTTGGTCTATTAAGAGTTTCGCTTTGGCATATTCCAAAACTTAACTGGTTAGTTTTGCGTAGGGTAATTGATGTAAGTATTTTATGCTATTTCGAGTGGATATCAAGCATATGAATTGTTTTTACCTTGTACCCATATTGTCCCCCTGTCTGGACAAATTCATGGCACACTCGTCCCGACTCAGCTTGCTTACATTGACTGTGATGTGCAGAAGTGTTTTTAAAATGCAAGTAAAAATATTTGGTCCCAGTGTGCAAGTAACTAAACAGACCGGTACGGTATTACTGAACAAATATATCAAACAACTTTAATCACATAACTGGACCCTATCAATCATTTTATACTGGCAGTTTAAAAATACTTACGTCTCCAAATAAAAATTCCAACACTTGTGTGGACGAGTGCTCCAAAAATTTGCTCTACCAAAATTATTCGATAGATAGATAGAAGAAGAAGAAAGATAGAAGATAGAAGATAAAAAAAATTGAATTGAATAGCTTCCAAAATTAATTAATGGGGCAAAGTGGATGTACAATTTTTTAACATTCATTCATTCAAGATTTTTTAATCATTGATTTTTTATTTATTGGTTGAATATTGTTAACGGTAACTTTTGTAGAAACTTGTATTATAAAATAAGAAATTAACCTAAGAAAAACGCTACTGATGCTGAAAAGAATAATACAACAAATTTGATAGCAGGCGGTACCCATTAATTTTCATGCGGATTATGATTTGAAAATGGGTACCGCCTGCTATCTAACTCGTTTTGATCTTTTTACCCGACTGCCAAGAAGGGTTATGTTTTTCACGCGTATCTTGTATTATGTATCTATGTTTCTATGTATGTATGTATATTTGTATGTATGTATGAATTTTAGTAATTGTGTAATAGGTAAAAAAATAAAATACTACAAATGTATGTTTGTAATATTTTGTAACTGTAACTCTCAAGTTACGCGTGAAAAACATTTTTCACGCGTAACTTAGTTATAAGTTACCAGTGAAAAACATAGTTACATAACCCTTAATGGCAGTCGGGTGATAAGACATTATCTAACACATGAAAAAATACACAACGTATGTTATACTACTCCTAGCCTAGTGTATAGTGTTACAGTTCGTGGTGAGTTTTTTAGACCAAATTAGGTATTAGGTAAGCTAAGCCACAAGTTCGCATTAACCATTGGCACAGAATAAATATTAGTTCTTCTACGTACCACCATTAGGAAGGCGTCATTCTCTTAGGTACTGAATCAAAAGTGTAAATAAATACATAGGTAAGTATTTATTTTTTTAATTATGGAGATAGTTCCCTATATCAATGACCGGGCTGTTGACTTTCAAGAATACGATAACAGTTCATTTTATTTTTAGCTGCTGGTAGTTAAAGACATTACGTAGATATTAATAAATATCTAGGTACTTATTGTAAGTAATAAAATATAATGTGTGTATTTGTAAATAAAGTCAGCGTCATTTGCATGCTTGACTTTGAAGCCTAATTTGGTTCATCTTGGCTTACTGGCCTCCTAAATACGAATTGAAAGCTTGCGGCAGAGCTTCTCTTCAAAAGACTTCTGACGATCTACCAGGGAAAATCCTGCAGGTCTAAAAAGGCCACTTTATTGGCATCGTATGTGTATGTATTAGGATAATATTTTGTCATGCGGGATTTTTTCTTCATCCTAGCGTTAATTCCCAGTCGCATCCGAAGCTTTCACCTTGGAGTCTGGGGTCTGCTTTACCAGTCCTAACTGTGGATTTGGCTGGACCTCGATATTTTCCGTGAAGCGACTGCCACCTGACCTCCACAACCCAATGGTGACATTAGGCGATATCGAAGCATTGCAGCTAGACCGTTGTTGTTGGTTTTTTTTAGAGCTCCAACTACCCGTAACAACTGACATAGATGTTCGTATGGCAACCGGGACCAACGACTTAAAGTGCTCTCCGAGTCACGACCAGACCAATGTAAATACCCATATTCATGCATACAAATATTTGCACGGAGCGGGGATTGAACCCGCGCCTCCTGCGTAGCGGCCGCGTTCACTACCGCTACGCTACGGAGGCTGTCATGCGGCGATATTTGTAAACACGAAATTTGAATCTGCTTGGTATGTGATTCTATTCTACCCATTTATAAGAATCTATTGAGATCTACTGGGAAGTCATAAAGTTACTCGTTTTTAGCGGAAACGATCAATGTGGCCTCTTTAGACCCTCTGGTGACGATTCTGACGAAGATCTTAGCCCAAGTAAATGCATAAGGATATGGATGTTACTAAACCATTTCCTTATTCCTTAATCTTATTTTGAAAATTTTCGTTCATAGGTATAATAGGCTATTCTCGTTCCCCCTTTTACCGATTGCCCATATTATATAAATATGTGAGTAACTACATATTTAGACATTTTGTTCTCAATTCCCCCCAGAACTTATGTTAGAAGTGAGTTCACGACGGTAGGGTAGGTCAGGCGAAGAAGCTGGGACCTCTCAACGCCGATTCCTGCCACAAACTATCAACGGCGACGCTTCAAGCACAGCTTCAAGTTCGCTACTTTATCTCTAGCCAGTGGCGGATCCAGGGGGGGGGTCGTGGGGGTCATGACCCCCCCCTGGGCGGGTCACCTACTAAAAATATCCCAACGTCACTGATAAATTTTAAAAAATACCACGCATAAGAAGACTGTCTCTTTGTACCTAATAGTATTATAATTTTATGAGGCACCAAACATCAGTATGAATATTATTATTCGCACGATTGAAAATTTCAATTTATTGTGCAGCGCAGCCGATCAACCGATGGACTCGAATAGTTTTCGGACCTGACACCCTATCCGATATGTTAAAGAAATAAGCGCGAATGACTAACCAGGGCGGCAGTCGAAAGTCTGGAGCTGACAGCCATGAGGTCCTTTTTCGATTCGGGCAACAATTTGGCTTGGGCTCAGCTTCAAAGGCCCCGTATTTATGTTACTGTTTGCTTACAAAAACTTTTTGTGAACTTGGAAGAAGCCTTCCTTTCTGGATCCGACGTAGGTAGTCACCAAAGCACCCGTGCCCGGTAATAACCTGCGTCAGCCGGTACGAGAGGCAGCCATGTGGCCTCTCTAGCCACTCCCCCATAAGATGGGATGGGCCTTACTACCGCTATAACCGCGGGCCCAGCGGTTGTGGCCAGTGGCCATCTTCTGCCGCGGATGACGCAGCTGGCTCATATGCCTGGTCCTTTTTTTTTATCATGCGAAAAATCCCCGCGGATACCTCCCCCACCGGAGCCGGAGGAGGAGGTTATTTCGGACTCGAACCGACTAAAACGTACGCTGTCTGTGGGCCGTCAGTTGCCGGAGGTGAGATTGTCGTAGCCATATCCCTCGCACCCCGGCCGACCCAGGGCCATATCTCTCGATCTGGTCCTCTTCCGGTGTAGGGACCATAGAGTCCCCAGCTCGCACCCAGGTACGGGGAGGCAGGCAAAAAAGTAAACGATCATTAGGCCTGTCTTTTTACACGGCTGTAAGGCGTGGCCGCTGCTGGAGCGACATAAGCAGGAGCTACGTGTCACGGAGATGAAAATGCTGCGGTGGATGTGCGGCGTCACACGTAAAGATCGCAGAGGAACTCTCAGATCCGCGGCAGCCTTCATGTCCGCGACATCACACATAAAATGCAAGAGAGCCGCCTTCGCTGGTGTAGCCACGTCTTGCAACAACCGCCAGGCTACGTGGGTAACAAATGGCTGGCAGTAGCACAGCCACCGGGACCAGGTGGAAAGGATAGGCCCAAGAAGTCTTGGCTTGAAGTCGTGAAGGGTGACATGCGTGCAAATGGTCTCATCTCACCACCATGGACGCCCAACAACGTGCGTAGTCGAGGAGGAAGTGACGGAAGGCGGCCCCTGAGCTCCGAGGTTACCTCGGATTCGGAAGCAATCAGGAAAATATGTACGAAAATCATGAAAGGGGGAGGCGCGCATCGCGCCGCCAACGCGGCCTGCTTCTTCTAGAGTGTCAGGCGGTTCCCCCTGTCATTTCCAGGCCCGTGCTAATGGGGACCGATATGGAGATATTGATACGATAGTGGAGATGTTGAGTGACCTACGTCGCCCGAGTCCTTCGCGCATTGTGTATTATGCGGAATGGGAAACAACTGAATCTTCTCCAGACCCGTTCCCCCGCCCCCTTCTCGAGCATTACTTGCTCTCAGATGGAGGCGGTGGCAGCCGCGAGCTTACGGTTTTACGCCATCACTGTAACTCCCATCCCGAGGGCCGCCACAAGGACCCGTTTTGGCGTTTCCCATGCCGGGTATTCGGTCCGCGTATGCAGCCCCGTGTCCTCGCTTGCATCACAGTGATGACACCCGGGCGTTGGCTCCTTCTGAATTCGCCGCAGCTAACTTTCGAAACATCCATATCCGGTGATCATCTGCGTCAACCGCTACGAGAGTTCCCCATTGAAGCCTTTCTAGCCAGTTCTCCATGATGGGTGATAGTAAGCTGCGGCTAGCTAGTTCACCGTGATAGTGGTGGTAAGAAATACCACCACTATCACGGCGTGCCCTGCGCTTGGTTGTCCAAGTCGTAGTTTCAACTCCACCATGTCCCGATAAAGCTGGGACTTCGTAGCCTCGATTTCTCGCCTTTTGATACGGGTTTAGTACCGAAGGTGCTCTGACATCTTTTTTCGCCATAAAGTCTCCTGCAGGAGTCCTCCAGCCCCCTTAAGCCAGAGTGCCAGCTGCGTCCTTCAACTTGGGGGCCAGCAGCTTAACCGGGTTCTGGATCGTATTTAACAACAGTCGTTCAAGGTATCTTACTTTTCTCCTCTCACCTCATTCCTCCTCCATTATTTCGTCATGAATTTCATACACATTTATTTTCATTGTATTGTTCAATGACGTTTTATTGGGAGACTAGACAACCCCCCCCCCCCTCCCCCCAAAACTATGTCTCGGCTACACCATGACCCCCCCCTGAATTGAAAGCTGGATCCGCCCCTGTCTCTAGCCTACTATCACGTCACGGGGGACTTGCAACCACAAATAAAGGAAACAAAAGAGTTCAACTCAGATACACTATCTGTGGTTTGTGAATCAGACAAATAAATTAGCTAAAAGTATTCAATAATAAAATTATAATTGAGTAGGTACTGGCTAATTTTACGCACAATAGCGAGCTCGATCACTTAAACTATGACAGAACTGTTTACAAAATGATAGTAGGTTTTTATTTAATTTAGTGTGACTGTTATTTTAACCAAGTTTAAAAAAGGAGTAATTCCTCGTCTGACTCTATAAGTAATAATAGGAAATATGTTTGAAAAAGCTCATGATACGAATGATCAGGCTTTATTTGATCAAGCGTGATCCAGGATGCGTTAGATTAAACTGGGCTTGGACTAGAAAGTCATGCAACGGAACTCCTTAACTACAAACAGCACGAACGTGGAAATTGTAACTCAGGATACAACAGGAAGTGTTTACTGATACTCTCAAATTTTATTAAGTAATATCTAGTATTAACAGGCGCGGTCCGAGGGGGTCACAGGGGCCATGACCCGCCCCCCCCCCCCCCCCAAACCATGCACTTCATATTGAAAATTCCCAGTACGAGGGGAGGGAGGTGTTAAATTTCTTAAGGAATTTCCGAAGTGACCCCCCAAAACTTCAAGCTGCGACTGCGCCTGAGTATTAATCCTATACATTATGCATCTGATTTTGTATTTTGATCTTTTCACAATCCTCAGATGCTCAAGAACCTCCCTTGTTCTAAAATGGGCTTCGAAAAGGTAGTCATTGCTCAAGCCCATCTGTGAACGATTTAATAAAATTGTACTTTATGTTTCGGTTCCGCCTTGGCCATGTTGAGGGCAAACACTCTTATTTACTGTTTAATTTGAATAGATGTATTATAAATTCATTATTATTTTTTTAAGGACTACATAAATATCTACTTTGTATTGATTATGCATTTATTTATGCATTAATTTGTATACCTATTCGTTTAACTCAGTGTGATTATTACATACAATATATTTTATAAGTAGATAGGCACATACCTAATTTTTTAGTGCTTCAAATAATCCACGACAACGTCAATTTTTTTAACGTTAATTAATGTGGATACATATAAATAAATCAATATCAAAACCAGATAAACTACTAATTTAGGCTCTGTGTTCGTACCGTTGTTTCGTGTCGAAGTCTCATGCCATAGGTATACCAACTAAATGCATAACAACTAACTTAGTATACTAAGTTAGTTGTTATGCATTATGCACATCGTCTCGGGTCTCAATTACCCGGTAATTTATGTACTCTACCCGTATGGTTACTAACTAGGTATTAAGACATTTCCCTCACACTCCGGGTGACCGTTTAAGATGGCCCCACCAGAAATGCGATAAACACGTCATCGAAACCCGGAAAGGTGGGATGAATGTTGCCGGGCGAAGTGCAGGCGAAGCCCACTTTTTGCCTGCTCTCCACTGAAATCCCTGCTAGTCACGTGGAAAGCCTCCGAGCAGACCCTCTACAGGGCCGCTCTCGCCGCAGCCAGTATTTGCCGTAGGCGGCAGCTGCGTCTCTCCTGGGGCCGCACTACCGTCTCTATTGCCCATGGTGCTCCGCGTGGATGTCTGTGCTCGTACCGACCTAAGCCTGTAAGCAATTTCAGAAGTCAATTCGTAGGTACTCAGTACGTCGTTTGTATGTACTTCCATACTCTAATTGGCCACCACTAGTGCCACTGCCGAATTTGATTTCAAGTAGGTAGGTAGGTACCTAAACTAATTAAACTATACAATATTCCCTTTCAGTTTCATCCAAATCTAGTGCGCCACGCTGCCACGCACAAATCATTGCTCCTTCCTACTTACACCAATTCACAGTTGTTATGCAGTCAGACAGAAATAATGCGTTTGACACGAAGGGCCTAGCCTAGTATAGGCCAATTTATACTCATACTCATACATAATCTGTACATTTCTTCCACACGTTCACGGTAATAAAAAAAAGTCTGCTGATTTTCTTCATTCTTGCCGGAGTCTTCTGACGGAGACGTGTCTCGAATCTGTGATGATAAAATTGGTAAACATTAGTCCAGCTTTTTGATCTTAAATGTTTTCAGTTTTGTAAGTTCCGTTCTAATGGTTAGTACATAAAATAACGATTTTTGATGTTTTTTTTTACTATTTTATAGGTAGTTCTCTTTAGACAGTGTAGGATTGGAATATTTTGTGTAGGTACCTACTTACCTAACAATTCTGAACTCGGAATAAGCAGAAAATTGAAGATTCCGTGTCAAATGTCAAGTGTTGTTATCACGAGAAACTTTGTATGTTATAAAATGATTTATCTCAATTTAAGTATCTACTTATTACATTCAAAACATAAAAGCTTATTACGTAATAACTTAGGACAGAAGGTATCTGAAGTAGGGACTGAATAAATTAACCGACTTGGTATTACATGGATCTCACAACTTTTTGCGGTAGAAGAATCGAGGGCGGCGAGGCTTAGCATTTTTTTACAAGTAATTTTGATGGGATTTTTGTTTCCTTAAGAATCATTAGCATTACTGCATAAGCAACGATTTTAATTATAGGTATATCTATCTCATTCACCCTGGGTTATAGTGATAATGATAGACTGAGATTATTTTTAATCGGTGACCCATACCAATAGCGTTGCCAACTGTCCCGTATTTCACGGGACATCCCGTATTTCATGCATAAATTTCTATATCCCGCCGGGACAGTCAATGTCCCGTATTTTTCGAAAATCTGTAGACCACGGACGGCCAAGACTGAGAGACGACTAGCTGTGGGCGTTTCTTTGCTCAAATTGTTAAGTCGAACGAGTATTTTTGCAAATGCCTCTAAATTACTGAATGACGTCCGAAATAAATGCACACCAAAGGGGTTGGGTAATTGTGTATGAACAGTATTTTTCAGCGGCCATCAATTATTTTGAATACTACAGTGAAACTTGGATAAGTGGGACCTGGATAAGTGAGAAACCTCTATAACTGGAACTCATGCTGAGGTCCCTACACCTTGGCACTGAATTACCTCTATTAGTGGGACGAAGCAAACCTCTATATCTGGGATTCGTTCTTTCGATTTTATCGTCGAAGTTACCTCTATAACTGAGACAGCGAGTGAATTTCACATGCATTAACCTCTATAACTGAGATAACACCGTTTTTTTTTGTTTACTTATTCTTATTCAACCCGCAAATCCCGTGCGTAACTAATTTTGAGTCTTAATGACCTTAATATACATAATATAATACAGATGTTTATTTAAAAAATGCCGAAACTAAAGCTATTAGTATGTTTAAAGTTAATAATTATCCTTTTATGAAATTGGGAAGACACGCGATGAAATCTGTGTCAAATTCAATATGCCATAGCTACTCTTTGTAGAATAATTCAGAACAAAGATATTTATAATCAAATGCACCTTTGGTAATTTATTACCTTTTATAATTCCCAATGAAGATTTATACTCAGACATACGTATAATGTTCACATCATACGTTATTTTAAATAATCGCACCTCTATAACTGAAAATAACCTGTATTCTGACCTCTATTAATGGAACCCTCTGTAAATGAGACAGACATTTTTTTTATACCTGGGTATCTGAGACACTGGGTAAGTGGAATACCTCTATAAGTGAGACAAATTTGCAGGTCCCTTGAGGTCTCACTTAACCAGGTTTCACTGTACTTCATTGTACTGTGCTGTGATAATATTATGGGTGGAGGATTTCGGCCTTACCTGGAGGGCAATACTCTAAATACTGAAGATAGCGATTTTACTTAAAGGAAACGTAATCTTATTTTTATAAAGAAACAAAACTGCATTCTGAGATTTCTAAAAATGCCACTCCCGGTAATCGAACCGACTAAAATCTTCCTAAACCGTCTCTTTCATGGATTGCCCTTTATTTAAATTGACCAGGTTTGTTAGATAGATTTGATCTTTATGATTGACACTATCGATTGAGGTAATAAAAATACAGGATGTTATTTTTTCGGATTTTCGTCGGTTCGGTTATCAGGTGGGGCAAACAATTTTTCAGAAATCCTTAAATGCTAGGCTAAATATCTACGTCCCGATATAGTTTAGAAAAGTTTGTCCATAGTAACTTTTGATCACTTTATACCTACTGTACTTTCATATTATAGAGGTATCATTTTCATTAATGGCCGCTCCTTTGATTAAAGCTGAGTTAATGACTGTTTTTAATTACAATTTAGACTGCGTTTCTTTTTACAATTATGTGAAAAGACAAAATGTTTTAATAAGTGCAGTAAAATCTGTAAAAAAGCATAGTTTTAAGTCCACAATATCCACATAAAACAAGTACAAACAAGTTGAGTAAAAGTTCAATTTTTTATTTGTCCCGTCCCGTGTGAAAAAGAGAAATCCTGTATTTTTTAAGACTTAAAACAATTAGTCCCTTAAGGTCGGAAAAAAAGTTGGCAACCCTACATTCAAAGTATTTATTAATCTGTGTCCATACCAAGTAGGTTGCCTACCACAAATTTTACAGAATGACTACAGATACTTATTTAATTCTCGGGACTCATCCATACCATCAGTACTTACCTACTGTATAATTCGTGGCCTTTTTGGTAACCTTCTTTAATCTGTTCATAAATCATGATAAGTCCAGCGTGGATTCATTTTTTAACCGACTTCAAAAAAGGAGGTTCTCAATTCGTACCCTATTTTTTTTTTTTTTTTTTGTATGTTTGTTACGCGATTGTGAAGCCAATTCTAGACGGATTTTGAAAATTATTTTTGTGTTCGTAATGATGGGTTTCCGAGATTAGACCAAGGAACTCTTCAAAAAGTACCAGGAAATCAGCCGCGATTGCTGCAATGGCATATTATTGCAATGTTTCTGCCATTACACATCATAACATCACGCCTGAGTCCTTTGAAGGGGTACGCAGAAGTGTTCAGAATATTCAGCTATATTTCCGGTGTATATGCATTGATTTTAAAAATTCTTTTTGAGTAATGATTTAATAATTTTTTTTGTAGCGTGGCCGGTTTGATCTGTATTGCAGCGTCAGCAGCGCATGTACAGTCAGGTCACTATACATGCGAAGTACAGTCGTGAGACTGTACAAACTCACTAAAAAGAGAAAAATAAATTCATTTTTAACAAAAAAGTTTAACCGACTTCAAGAAACCAAAAAAGAGGCACTGAAAAGCGAAAAATAACTTAATTTACAGACTTACTGATATAGTTAGTAGAAGTCGGTGCCAGCCAACTTTGTTTGTTGTGTCTGAGCTACTATGATGCAATCAATTGAAATATGGCCTCTCTTGGGCTAGGTACCGACTTCTACTATATCAGTAAGTCTGTAAATTAAGTTATTTTTCGCTTTTCAGTGCCTCTTTTTTGGTTTCTTGAAGTCGGTTAAACTTTTTTGTTAAAAATGAATTTATTCTCTTCTGCGGTTTGTAGGACATAGTAGGCTATGTTTGGGCGCGATAACCGACGGGCGGAGCCGCCAAGCATCACCTCTAGTGAAGTATACATTTTATAAATAACTAGCCTTCCGCCCGCGGCTCCGCCCGCGTGCATCTCGATTAACGCGACCTTTGCTCATATCTCCGGTGCTACTCAACCGATTGCGATCAAACAAACGTAAGATTTTAAGTCTGAGTAAGCCCTTTCTAACAAAAAAAAAATGCATCAAAATCTGTCCAGTAGTTTTTCCGTCCATCGCGGGCAAACAGACAAACAGACAGGAAATTCAAAAAAAATATTTTCGTGTTCAGTATCGTTAACATAACATAACCCAAGTATTTTTTTAAAATATCTCCAATGTACAGACACGACCACTTTACAATTATATAATAGTATAGATATAGATTTGCTTGCGTACGCAATATTTATGATCATTGATATTAACGGGTATTAGCCGCATTCAATGTTAGGTTATAAGCAGTAAATAGGTACCTACTGTCCTAACCGCTATCTACTGATTAGGCACCTACTCATAAACAATAATATTTATGTATGACATCCTACTAAGTAAAGTATTAATTTATTAGTTTTTATTTTAAAATATCCCTAATTAGGTGAACCGCTTATGGTTCACCCCGGCTTCGCACATATTCCATTCCATACTTAGGTGTTGCCCGTGGTTCAATAGGTAGGTACTGAGTACTGAGCCCCCTCTACGACCTAAAGGAACTAATAACCTATGTTCAATTAATTACAGACAAATAACACAGCTATTATCTAACTAATCTAGCCCCGTGTCCAATTTCATCTGGATCCATTCAGGACCTGCTGCTTCACTTCCACAAAAAAATCAAATATGCCAAATCAAGAGATTGAGCGGAACGGAACCTGGGGTCCAAAGTTCTGGATGCCACCGGGACTAGCCCGTGATGATGATGATGAGAACAAATTGAACAGTGTTATAAATATTTGACGGCACATTCTAAATTCAATTTTGTTTTGACCATGTCGATTGGATGAATTATTCCCGATTCCGCCAATAGGCAGCATGCATGGTGTATGACTCTCAAATTAAGTATCCGTTCCAAACTAAAAATATATCTAAGTACCTAAATCACTACATATTATAAAACAAAGTCGCTGTCGCTGTCTGTCCGTCCCTATGTATAGGTACCGTGGAATGGGGTGTCATTGATCAATTTCAAAATTCAAATGGCCGTATTTTCTAAAATACAATCGTACCGAACACGAAAAAAATAATGAAATATCGGTTTTTACTATTCAATCGATCAATGAATTATATATTTTTTTAAATAAATATTATGTCGATGAAAAATATAAATGTGAGTGATCAATGTTAAACCGTACGTGGGGTTACTTTGATATCCCCTATTTTTTTAACGGCAAATGAAAGTAACCCCTTAAAACAATACTTTTTCGAAAGAACAAAAAAAATCTGTCAAGTACAAAAAATTATATAATTTTTTTTTAAATTTAGGGGTGACATTGATCATGGCAGTAAAAATACTTTTTGGATAATCAACTTTATTTTAACGTTTAATTGAGATCAGAAATATTAATTGTAAAAACATAATTAGGAAATCTAAGATTGTAAGGGGATATCCCTACTCAGAACATTTGGCACAAGCTTATAATATAGATTTTTCTTCATTTTCAGAGAATACTAGCAGAGCACCCGGCTTTTTTATAAATTTTCCATGGTATTTGTTGGAAATTGTACCATACGGTATTTTAAATTTCTCTGAAGCCGCACGTAAAGTCATACGACCTTCTACAACTGCAACTATTGCTCGATCTAACACGTCTTCATTGTAATTCCGATAAGCGCGAGCGCCTAGACGTTTCTTGTATGTTCGCTGAAAGTAAAAAAGAGCATATAAAGCAGTCATCATTGCAAATATATTGATTAATTTATGTTAAAAAAGCATAAACAGCAAAGTTGCTAGGTCTTGGGGTGAGATTGATCAATGACCAAAGTAACCCCATACCTGTGGTCAATGACACCCCGTATAAAAGATAAACCGCCAATTATGAAATTGTTGAGGTTAGAATACAAAACAAAACTTTTTATGCAAGCTAATAAAACACATAACAACATGAACTATAATTTTTTCTAACTTCATTCATATCCAATCTGGTACTCTTGAAGTTATTTTACCCCTTAAAATAGTTGAAACACAATACTCACAGGTTTTTATGCAAATCTCCGGTAGCGATCTGATTGTACGTGCTTGCGCTTAGGTATGCCAAAGAGTGACATTCAGTGCTTCCAACCCAAAAGACAAAATCTTTCGGTTGCGTTTAGAAATTAAACAATTCCTGTTTTTAAAAATTATAAAGTTTTTATCAAAGTTACCCCGTGAATCAAACTAACCCCATTCCACGGTACTTAAATCTTCAAAACTACGCAAAGGATTTTGAAGCGGTTTTTTTTAATAGATAGAGTGATTCAAGAGGAAGGTTTATTATGTATAATAAATAACATAGATTAGAGATATGCAGCGGGAACGGGATCAGAAAATATGGCGGTACAAAGTTCGCCGGGTCAGCTAGTAATAAATAAATAGCATACTAAATGCTTTAAAATTTCATTCAATAGGGAGGAAGAGGCTTTAGTTTCATAGTGGATGGATCTGATGGAACAGGGAACTACGCTAGATACCTAATGATGATTAACTATATCATACTTATCTGTTAGATAAGTGTCAAAAAATTTAAGTAAGTATACCACAGTAGGTACCATAGGCATTGAGTTATTGAACAAAGACATCTACTTCTATTATAAAGTCAGGATGGATGAGTAGATCCCTGAGCGCTGGTCCAGAGACAATTCAATTGATCTTGTCTTGGCCTTCTCGCGTCATAATATCACAATAGCGAGTATCTTCGTCGCTAGATTGATTGAATGCACAATAGATCGAATTGGATGTACAGTTATAGGACGTTTACTACTATGTTAGGGAAGTAACGGGAACAATGAAACCTATGTATTTTATTCTTCAAAACGTATTGTATCACCTCCAAAATAAGCTCCTTCCTAAATAATACACATATACCTAAGTATTTACTAAGGAATAACGCAATCAATGCCAATCAGATTTGTTGGGATTTGGCTGGTGTTGAGCAAACTCAACCAGCACCAGCACCTCTTGGCTATTGTTCTGCCAAGACTGTCAAGAGTTGCGTGTTTGGGCCACTTTCTTCACGTGTTTCTACATTTAGCATATGAGTAAGCGCAGCAGAGGGCACTATGGAGAGTCAGCGGGGTCCGGTTGCCGTCTCTGTATTCCTACGGAACGGTGAGCATGTGGTTTGTTATTAATCTTGGCAGCTTTTGGAAGTTATACATTTGATAAGTTACAAGGTATCAAGGAATATGGTGCACGATAACGGTGATGGCATTATTCAAGATATCATTTGGACATAGGTCACTAAATAAGTAGATAATTTGGGCCCCTATGGATGTCTTTGGTTTCGTCTCCTGTGAAACATATAACTAGGTAGTCAGCAAGCTTGTCATTTTATTTTATCGGGTTACTAGCATAATGTTTTTTTCGCGTAATGACAATTCAGTTAGGTTGACATAAAAGCATGTTACCTAGATAGCTGAAAGACAATTCATTTATGGTCATGGTTAGGTCTTACAGCTTCTGATGCAGGTAAGTAAGTACTCATTAGGTACATATAAATGGACTAAAACTGAATTACATTGCATGTCCTGTGTGGACGAGAGGATAGTATTACCGTGGTTAAACGTCGCGTCGTCGAATTCATAATATCCGTTCATCGCTGATGAGGTACCTATCTATTATTTACATGAGCGAGATTGTCCGTTGCAAGGGGCGAGCTTTTGTTGTTCCACCGCATTTCTATTCTTATTATTTTAAATCCTTCGGAATTAAAACCAGACTACGCCATAGTGAGATTTTATAAATAAGCGATACTACTACAAACTATAAGTAGTATACCTCAGGACACGTATCTTGAACCTAAATCGCGAGACAAACGAGGCCCAGATTTTTTATAATAAATCTATGCTTGGTTCATTTGAGCTCGTCCACCGCAGTAGCACCCCGTACTATCCCTAAAAGACACTCAACAAACGTGAACTGCGCGTATCTACACTAATATTATAAAGAGGAAAGATTTGTACCTATTTTTATATGTTTGTATGTTTGTAATGAATAGGCTCCGGAACTGTTACTACTGTACCGATTTCAATAATTCTTTCACCTATAGAAAGCTACACTATCTGGAAGTAACATAGGCTATATAACATCACGCTACTACTAAAGGGAGCGGAGCAGTGAGCATAAATGTCAATAAATCGGGCAGATTTCCATACATTAAAGTTGGACCGGAATCCGAATTCCACGCGGGCGGAGCCGCGGGCAACAGCTAGTAGAGCATATTTTGAGCACATTTTAGGTCCAAGATATACCGATATCCCAAGCAATAAACAGATTTTGTTACACAACGCTATCGTTATTTTGAAGACAGAGTTAACGACCGTTACACTGAAATGATTAAAACCGTACCATTTCTATTTTACTTTGCGCACAATGAACAAATGGTTGACGCTACTTTGGATCGGTACCTACATAATTATGACACATTTTTGAATTTGTTCGTTTTAACGGTATTCCCCTGTGTAATCCTGTGTTTTTATAGGAACCTGTGTTATTCACGGCGGTGGCCGGCAACCATTCAAGCCAAAGGACGGCTCAGTACCATTTATGGTAAGTAGATGATCTTTTTTTTAAAGATTAGCACAGTAACCGTATATCCAGGGGACTTCAGACAATTACAATTTACGGACTAAACTAACGAACGATTCGACGAAATTTGTAACGTCAAAAAAATTAAATTATAGGTAGGTAGGTATAGGTAGGCTACAGATTCAATTAAAGAAAAAGACCTCATGTCTTTATCCCTTATATACCTGTGTAAAATATCCAGAAGTGAATAAGTAAATAAGCGATGTATTCCTTTATCAACAACGGTTCAAGCGGGGCATGAAAATGCAACTATCTAGGCCGTCAAGTAAGGAACCACCATTTTAAGGTCCGTCGCATCACAAATGCTGTTCCGCATGTTCTGGACCGCACCTCAGTCTTTTACCATCTAGCTGGGTGCAGTCAATTGATGGAAATACATATACGTAAAAAAATCTAACTAATTCGGAAATAAAGCAAATAATAATTCTAATCTAAATCTAAGCTAACTAATTCGGTTGTGCGGCGGCGTGCGACGCGACGCGACGGTGCGACATCAACACCACGCATGAGAGCCGATGGTAATATAACAGCGCTTGGATTGTTATGTCGCCGTCGGGAAAAAAATGAGATTCAGACTGACAATTTGCAATTATTGATACATGTATATCCCACGGGACACGTATCTTGGACCTAATTCGCAGGACACACGACGAGGCTCTGGCGCCTGCGGACTGTTTTGTAATAATGTACCACCACTGTAGCACCCCGTGCCCGGGCTATCCTCAAAACACACCCAAGTAACGTGTACTGCGCGTATAGAACACATTTTGAGCACATTTTAGGTCCAAGATATAAGTCCCGACTTCCCGAGCAATACCTACATAAGTAAATAAATAAATATTGGACTTAGGTATTTTATTATTATCTTTTTGTATGTCTTAAAAGCATAGAATTGAAGTTGTAGCCATATTTCATATATTCACAGACATATTTTACGTCTCGGTACCGTGGTATATGCGTGGGTAGTCTGGTATCCCGAACAGCTGTAATCACAGCAGCAGTATGCGTCACTAACCCGATCGCTGACATTCGAGACAACAGGCCGATCAACGTCGTCACAGGAACCTCCTACAGGCACCCTCGGAGGGGCATCAGGGTGCAGGTTACAAAGTTACTTATACCCAACTGTAAGTACAGTTTCAGAGTATGCAAGTATATAGTTATCTATAGTATATCTACAGTCTATAGTAGGTTGGTAACTTGGTTTACACTTTGATCGGATTGCAAAAACACAATATGAAAGTTGTAAAATTATTAAATGGGTGGCAAATTAGGTAGTAAGGTGATTATTAAATGACCGGCAGCAGCTTTGGTAGGTATGTAGACGCCCTAAGGTTTTTACTTGCTTGACTTTCATTAACTTACTCACCTTTGGCGATGAATAAACAGCTTACTTATTTCTATTTTCCCTACATGTACAAGTAGACTTAAATACTTGTGGTGGTTCACGATAGAAACCAAGTAAGTAAAGTATTGGAGAATGGGCGTTTTGTCCCATATGTTGTAACACTTTTCTACATATTATATCAAATGAAAGGTCTTAATGAGTGTATTACTTTTTTCTGTAGCTCGTGCAGGGTAAAAGTTGTGAGGGTTTTAGTTACTAATGAAAATATTTAATTTATCTTAAATAATTAGTGTTTTTATGACAAAATACTTATTTATTTACCCGACAAAGCCAAAGGAGGGTTATGATTTTGACAGGCTATTGTATGTAGGTATATTCATTAGTTTCCTCATAGCTCTTCAGCTACTAGTTAGAACTGACCGAATGAGGTATCGTTAGAAGTATCTTGATTGTCCACTCATTATAGGCTATATAACGTGTCACTGACTTTAACGTACTGCATTAAAAAATAAACTTGAGGTACATAAATATACAGTGTTTGATATCAAATTAAAGGACTTAATTAGCACATTTCAAATAATGTATAAATTATTGGGTTTTTTGAATGAAAGGATAGGCTAGCGAAAGGATATCACTCATTTTAGTCCAAAATTTAAAGTGCCGGCCAAAGAAAATAAATACGATATTCCGTTAGAACTTATTCTCGCTAGTATTTTTTATTACGGCGTCAAAGATGAGGGACCACTGCGCTTGGTTATATTTGAGTTAAAAAAAATCTTGGAAACACACTTTTTTATGATACCAATTATTAAAAATAAATGAAAAACTTTATTCTATATTGGATGAATAGTTAATAAAAGCAATAAAAAATAAACTCCATGTAGCACATCGTTGTATTTCGTCCATCTATTCAGGTCCATAATGGAAAGTGCCGGCTAAAGAATACAAATATGAAATTCCGTTAGAGCTTAGCCTCATTAGCATTTTTTACTACAGCGTCAAAGCTGAGGGACCACTGCTCTCGGTTTTATTTGAGTTCAAATATCTTGGAAACATACACTTTGTATGATACAAATTATTAAAAATGAATAAAAAACATTGTTCTATATTAGAAGAATAGTAAATAAAACAAATAAAAAAATAAACATCATTCTGCACACCGTTGTTTTTTGTTCATTTATTAGGTCCAAAATTGAAAGATTATTCCGTTAGAGCTTGTCCTCATTAGCATTTTTTATTATGGCGTCAAAGCTGAGGGACCACTGTCCCACTAACGGAAAATCATATTTGTATTCTTTGGCCGGTTGGCCGGTCGCCAAATGAACGAAAAACAACGGTGTGCAGAATGGGGTTTATTTTTTATTGGTTTTATTAACTATTCTTCCAATATAGAACAATGTTTTTTATTCATTTTCAATAGTTCGTATCTTAAAAAATGTATGTTTTCAAGATTTTTGAATTCAAATAAAACCGAGGGAAGTGGTCCCTCAACTTTGACGCCCAATAAAAAATGCTAGTAAGAACAAGCTCTAACGTAATATCGTATTATTTTTCTTTGGCCGTTACCTACGTTCAATTTTGGACCAAAAATGTATGCAGCGTGAATGATGTTCTTTTGAAGCATTTATTATGCTAACTATTCAAATCGATTTAGAAAGAGAAAACTAAAATATTAAATTTTGCTTGCCCTAAAATAATATAAATAAAAGATTAAAAACTAAAACTCGGCTACTGCAAAATCACGCTCTAAAAAGTATTAAACAAGAAAATATCAAGATCAATCAACAATCAAGAAAATAAATATCAAAAAGCGGCGCTCCGTTACATGCCCGAAAAAGAGAAGAAGGCTAAGCTTCTAACCTAATTAAGAAAGAAAGAATTTAGAGAGAATTTATTTGCTCATTATCCAAGTCAAATTACGCGGGAAGTGGACACTGTGCGCCTCAATATGTAGATAGAAATTGGATAGAAGGCTTGCGGTTATTTTTTAACACATATTAGTTAATACATCTTATATGAATAAACTGTAATAGACATAAACCACAGGTTTAATGAAAAAATTGAATCTTCGGAATTTTGAACTTTAGAAATTGTAATACGTAACCAATCCATAGATTGGTTACGTATTACAATTCTGAAGTACTTACCTAGGTGAATCGTTCATTATTTCATTCAACCTTAGGTTAATTAAATTGCACGTGGATAAAACGTAGATGAGTTAACCGAAGGTGACTTAAACGTCGGTGAATTAAACGTCGGGAAGTCAACCGTCGGTGAATCGTCCATTATGTATTTCATACATTAGTTATTATGTAAAAATGTGATCGGTACAACGATGAACCATGTCAACCAGTAGGTGAATTAACCCTAGTTGAGTCAACCGTAGTTGTAATGACAATAGTTGATGAAGAATGATAATAATTGTCGGCTAAATGATACAAAACCGTAGAACTGGCGCAAAGCCTATTTGCACAAAAAAAATTTTTACTTACACTCTTATAACTTTGGACCTGCACGAATTTTTGATAAAAAAACTTTCAGTTTTACATAAAAATAGACTAAATGAACATGTATACACTAGTAAGTAGCAACTTGTTACAAGGGTTGGGACGCATCTCATAAAAAATTGCCCGTTCTCCAATAATTAGAATCATTAAAATAACTAGGCCAGGTTAGTTTAAAGTTTGGGAAACACTGCACAACAACAATAAATAACTTTATATTAACATACAGCGTATAAGATCCCTAGAAGACCAGGTTCTGGTTAATAATATATTATTCGCAATATGATTTCGGAGCAAAATCATCGATCTTGGAGTTTATGTACTCTTCTTACCTTTGCTTTGTATTGGGACTACATACATTTATATCCACCCCTGCAGAGGGGTAGACAGAGACATATTAATATTAACACCTACTTCGTCAACTACCTACCTACTATACTTTTCGATAGCACGTCAAAGGGGCGAGCCCATTGCTGTCAAGCGGGATACTTTGTCGTGGCAGTCGTGGGCTGTAGGATATGGAGAACCCCCTTAGTTGCCTATGGACCAGGGACAAGGAGATTTTTGGAGGAGGTAGGAAACGACGGTATTCCCGTCCCAATCAAGCAGCCCGACTGGGGAAGTCCCTCCGCCCTATAGAATACCGCAGATATAATAACCTCGTGTTGTGTTTTCAGTGGTGAGTAGGTTAGCCACTAGCCAGAGCTCACTTAAGAGGTTTTGAGCTGTCAGTGGGAAGACCAAAGGCTTGTCCTACTTGTCTTCTTCACAGAATCTCTCTGTTCTTAAAGGGTCGGCAGGATGAGTTTGACGCCCCTAGTGTTCACTCGTCCATAGACCACGGTAACCACTTTCCTTCAGGTGGGCCGTGTGCTTGTTTGCGACCTTAGTGGTATTAAAAAAACATAATGAGTCACTGGCTAGCAGACCTGACACTTGACATCGCTACAGCCTTCGATGATATCTGGCATCTGGCACAGTTGGCTTCTTTCCAAGCACTTGTCATCGTTTTTCCTAGCGCCACTGCATTTTATTTTTTTACTAGCCTGCCGCCCGCGGCTCCGCCCGCGGCTCCGCCCGCGTGCATCTCGGTTAAAGCGACCTTTGCTCATATCTCCGGTTCTATTCAACCGATTGCGATCAAACAAACGTAAGATTTTAAGTTTGAGCAAGCCCTTTCTAACAAAAAAAACCGCGTCAAAATCCGTCCAGTAGTTTTTGCGTCCATCGCGGACAAACAGACAAACAGACAAACAGACAAACAGACAAACAGACAAACAGACAAACAGACAAACAGACAAACAGACAAACAGACAAACAGACAAACAGACAAACAGACAAACAGACAAACAGACAAACAGACAAACAGACAAACAGACAAACAGACAGGAAATTCAAAAAAAATATTTTCGTGTTCAGTATCGTTAACATAACATAACCCAAGTATTTTTTTTTAAATATCTCCAATGTACAGACACGACCACTTTACAATTATATAATAGTATAGATAGATAACTTGACGGTCGGCCTTCCGAGCATTTGCAGATTGCACTTGGAATGCATTAATGACCGGATGTTTGTTACTCAATAGTCAATCACCCTGAACGTCTACCTACCAAACGTACAAAATCTACACGAATTTGGTACAAAGATCTAATGTATTCTGACCTACCTATGTGCTACACAAGGTTATTTTTATTACGGAAATAGGTGTCTAATTTTCTGGACCGCGATTATGGTAATTCTCAACCACTGTCATACCATTGACACTGCAAAAATGCCATAAAATTTTAGACTTTATTGCTATAGAATTTAAGTCCAAAATCAAGTGAAAGTGAAACAGATTCATTCCTACCTTCATTTTTACATACACTTTACAAGATGCCATTTAGTTTTAGATTTTAACTGCAGCCAGTAAAGTCTAAAGTTAAATGGATTTTTTTCAGTGTCTGTGGTATGACAGGGTTTTACGTTTTAAGGCCCCGAATCAGATTAGCATCGAAAAATCGGTATTTTCGAAACCGTTTTTCTTTTTAACTATAAAACCTAAAGATCTGGAATTTACATCCCTGCATACTACAGGATATACAGAGTAATTCACCTTTTCATAAATTCAATAAAAAAAATTTACTGATTTTTACGGCTGAAAAACGAGCGAATGACCTTGAGCATTTGTATGGTCAAAGTCATTCGCATATGTAATCACCTTAAGTGTAAGTAACTAAGTAATATTCTATAGAATACTAGCTGTCCCGGCGAACTTCGTACCGCCATATTTTTCCCGTTCCCGCTGCACCTATAAACCTTCCCTGGACACCCACGAATATTCTAAGACTAAAATGAGCCAAATCAGTTCGTGCGTTCTGGAGTTATAGCGTCAGGAAGGAAAACCCGACCTTATTTTTATATAGCAGATGAATAAACGATTTTTGACTGCCTTGCCTGGAAGAAATCGCTTGTAGCGATAAGGCCGCCATTTGTACATTTCTTTTAATGCTTTCATTGTAGTTACCTATCTATTAAAGTGTACAATAAAGTTTCAAAATAAATAAATAATAAAATAAATGAGTTAGTGTAAAAATGATCTATATACTGAACCAACCAACTCAGTATGATGGATCTCAGGGATCTAAATAATAATTTTATAGGTAGGTACTATTCCGAAGGTGAGCGCATACGACAAATGCAGATGCACACAACAGAATAGGTACGCATAATTCATTGCCACTTCTCAATGGTCCGTCCCCTCCTATCCGTACAGGAGTTTAACAAATAATGGGTACACGTACACTACAATGTATGTGTTACCCAATGATATATTATAAGCTATAGATATGTTGTCCACACTCTAAAATGGCGACAAAAAAATGATGACTTTTGGTCAGCATTTTATGCACCAATCAGAATCGCGACAGTGTGCCACCCAAAAAAAAACGTTTTTAATAATAAATACGTAATAATAAAATATTATTAATATAAATAATAATATAATTCATATAAATTAATAACTTTTGACGTATTTTTAGAAGTAGCTAATATGTTGTGTATGCGCCATTTTTGAAAGCCGCCATCTTCGTGTATGACGTATCTATAAAAATAATATATCATTGGTGTTACCTACATGCGTCTTCTGCAGTTGTCGTATGCGGCCGGCTTCGAATACATACCTACCATAATAACTACGTATCTTTGCAGTGAAAAATTTGCCCGAATCCAGTAGAGGATATTTCATGTCTAAGTCTGCAGCTGTTATGATTTTAAAGCGGAAAATACCTGACGCTTTGGTTGAAATACCACTACGACCCATCTCCGTAGACTGGAAAGGAGATGAAAAGCTAAGTTTTCAAGAGGAATGTCTCATAGTGGGATGGCACTTTTTTTATCGAGGGGTAAGAATGGCTATTAATTTCGTTATTTTACTTTACTTTATTTCAAATATTATAAGCTGGAACGGACAACCAGATCATTAGCACTACACTAAATACATATAGGTACCTACTTATTACTTTATACCAACCTACTGTAGAGGTACTTGGCTTCCCCCTTTTAAAGGCTTGACCTATCTGGTGTTAGTACTTAGTACGCATTCTGCTTTTCGGACAAACCACCAATCCCCGTAATACCTACCTATGTCGGATGTCGGAGACAGAGACACCGTCTATTCGCATCAATACCAAGACAGGTCCACGGGGATCTACAACAAGCTGGTATTAGTGGTATTAGAAGTGATGATGAGAGACACAACACACAACACTCTTATAACTAGCCTAATATGTGTTGTATCGTCTAAATTTTAAATTTAATGGATGGTTCTCACTGAGACTTTAAAAAAGTGTTTCAATGAAAACAATTAATTTAATTTAGGTACATAACATACCTATACAACTTTAAATACCAGCAGAAACTACCAACGTTCATTCAATTAGATAAGTACCTACTTACTTAGATTCAATAGGGTTGAGCATAGTCTGAGGTTGAGCATTAAGTTTACCTTTTTTTGTAAAGCGGGATGACTTGACCAAAGAAAAATAATAAATATATTAATGTGGACAACTTATCCCGCGGGATAAGTTTTAAGCGGGATGTGTTGACCGAAACCTCATTATAGCTGACTAATAATCGATAGCTGTTGACAGCCAAAAGAGTGCAAGTGCCATCAAAACGTTCGAAGGAAATGGGCCCAAAACGTCATCACAAACATTTTGCAGAAAAGGATTTTCTTATAAACTACAACTGTTGCTTACACCCGTTTGTCTTTCAACCGTTGACAGTTAAGTATAGTCATCTCATCAATTTGTTATTTTGATGAAATCTAATGGGGAATTCGAGATTCTATTTAATTATGTTACAAAATTAGGAATACCTACTTACAACATACATACATACATACTGAACATAAATTACAGTGTTTATTGGGATCGAACGTCGTCGCCACGAGCGACGGCGACAGAGCGTCGTACCCTAAAATAGAACAGATAACGAATACATGAATAGGTAATCAAAGCAAGAAGGGATCTTTAATTGGAAATTGCCTATCATTACTACCTACTTAGAAAACACGTGCCGCGGAGGGCACATTAAGCCATCGGCCCCGGTTGCCACGCGAACTTACTTTAGCATTCGTTACGTCACATTGGGTAGTTGGAGGCATAAAAAGTTCAGCTCAGAACTTCGATATCGTCAATAGGTTATGGGCCTAAGGGCTATGGCGGTCAGACGGCAGTCGCTTCAAAGGCAAATATTGAAATTCGAGCATTTCGCAGTTACACTGAAAGACCCCTAACTTAATTGGCAAAAAACTCAAAGGACGATGACTACTTAGTTTACAACTATTGATATCTGTTGATATCAGTGGCGAGGGGTTCCTATAACCCGACTCCTGTCGGCTTCCTAATGGGACGCATGTTGTATGACAAACTAAATCGATGCAAGTCCCACCGGCTTCCCGTTTGAAGATTTTACCCTTCGCTACTGCGGTAGATATTGTTTTTTTACTGAATTATGACTCTGAACTTATAGAAAACGTATCATTAAAAAATGACAGCAATTAATTTTATTAAAACAATTACCGTGCTACACATGAACACGTGTCTAGTCGTCAATTCGCTTAAAAATGTTCGCAGATACGATGCAATGACCCTTTAAAAAAACGATTCGTAAAATCTGAATTTAGGTACTAGTCAATGTGCGAATCGATTACGAACTCCAAAACTAAATATTAAGAGTAGATGCGCTATATGAATGAACAACGGGATACTGAGATACTGACACCAACACAAACTTGACTTGTATGAGTACCTACTTATCTGCTTCCCCGTGGCATTTCGGTGCACATGTTAAAACATTTGCTGCGCACATGTGCCGTTTCTTTTTATTTTCTCCTTAGAGAGAAGGACGAAATATAGAATCCATGTGTGAATTCCTCAGAGCCTGTATTAATATGGTAGGTAGGTACTCCTACTTAGTGATTACCACACTCAAAAGATGCTAACTTTTACTTGTTCACTGTGTAGGTTTAATAGGTCATGATTTCGTGATGTGACTGAAGTCCGAATATTGATCATTAAAACCACTTCGGACCTAAGTACTACATAATTAACCAATTACGTAGTTTAGACCTTTATAAGATGTGAGTATTAGGTATGTACACTGTACACCTACTGAAAAATTATTAAAGCAGAAAAACCTATTTACATCTCTGCTATAATTAATATTATAGAGAGGAAAGATTTTTTTGTATGCTACGAATAAACTCAAAAACTACCTACTGGACCGATTTCAAAAAGTTTACAGAGCAACAGACTGAGAACGCTATTGCTGTGGCCAAGTTTTGGGCTGACGATTTAAAAATCCAGATCTAGCCATTGACTCGAAGAAGAAGAAGATTTCAAAAATTCTTTCGTCCTTTGTTAGCTACACCACATTATCAGGTAGGTACTAACTATGATGACGATGAACGGGATCAGAACTCGGGAGCCGGAGCAACTAACAGCTATACAGAATACAGAATAAATATTGAAAAGAGAAAACAATTCATAAGTCTGGCATTCAAATATTTTTTCATCCCTTCTATTCGAAAAGTGTCAATTTGTTCCTCTATACCAAGTGGGAGCAAAGTAGCACTTTTCTGTTCAGAGCTTTTTAGCGGGTGGAAAAGTGATTTGAATTTGGAACATCATATTATTCATAGAAATGGAACCAATTTTTTTTATTACTGGCTGGTTCGTGTTGGCTGCACGGCGGTATGGTGACCCGTGCTATGTAAAAAAAACCGTGCACTAGGTTTGTGAATTCAAAACATCATTAAACCTATTTACTTCTACCTCTATGGTGCCGAATTTATCATACAACTTTTTTTTAATTTATGAAAACCTCAGACTCGGAACCTCCTTGGTGTACTTTTTTTTTAATTTGCTTTGCGCGCATCATTTTCTTTCACGTCATATTGTTGAAAATTGTTGTTGATTTTTTTTTGCAATTCATTATTACACATATACTGCATATACAGCCTCCGTGTCCGTGCGTAGCGGTAGTCATCGCGACCGCTACGCAGGAGGCGCGGGTTCGATCCCCGCTCAGTGCAAATATTTGTTTGCATAAATAAGGGTATTTGGTGGTCTGGTCGTTCGAGAGCACGTTAAGCCGCCGGTCTCAGTTGCCATACGAACATCTATTAGCAGTCGTTACGGGCAGTTGGTGCCCTAAAAAGTTCAACAACAACGTTCTAGCTGCAATGCTTCAATGTCGCCTAATGTCACCATTGGGTTATGGAGGTCAGATGGCAGTCGCTTTACGGAAAATATCGAGGTCCAGTCAAATCCGCAGTTAAGACTGGTACCTAAAGCGGACCCCAGACTCCGAGGTGAAAGCTCGGATGCGACTGGGAATTAACGCTAGGATGAAGAAGAAGCATTTCATTATTTCCTCGCTGAGGTGGGATGAAAAGTTACGTGTTGCACTCGAGTGCAAAGATTTTTCACCTTGTGCTCTTTTGATTCCCTCGCTCGCGGTTAAAAAGCAACTTTGCACTCTTATATAACAAATAACTATTTTTTTTAAAGATTTTTTAATGTGCATGATTTTTTGGGTTATGTCCCCTGTGGCCCCCTCGGTCCGCGCTTGGTTCCTGGTTGTACCTACCTATGTCTATATTGTCTATGTCTGTAATCTTAGGTAAATATACACATTATTCTAAGGATAAAGATTGAAGTCATTGTAGATTTTTCTCATAAAAGGTAAAATTAATTAATTGTAAAAATACGTTGAATAAAGATGTATGTACTGTACACAGTTAACTGCATTTAAATACTTACAACAAATATTTTCCTAATTCTCGTGTCACAGTTTTCGTTGCCATACTCCTCCGAAACGGCTTGACCGATTTTGATGAAATTTTGTGAGCATATTGAGTAGGTCTGAGAATCGGCATACACCTATTTTTCAAACCCCTAATGTGCAGCGGGAACGGGATTTGAATACCTACCACGCGGGCCGAAAATATGGCGGTACGAAGTTCGCCGGGGCAGCTAGTAATATATAAAAAATGGACGGAGTGTATGTATCCCTTTTAGTATTACAGTCGATAACACACACTAACTTAAGTCTGATCAGATAACTGGATGATAAGATGTATATCATTAGACGCGTCTTTATTTGGAGAATACGAAATGATCATGCTGCGAGGCTAAAATCCTGATAGGGATGCCAAAAATCGATTTTTAAAACCAAAAAAAATCAGTAGATATCTAATATGATAACATTACCAGAAAAAGTCAGGCTCATCTGAAAGCTCATTAAATTCGGTGTATAAAAAAGTGTTGCTGCAATTAGAAAACACTATCGAAAGTGGTGGCAACAGCGTTTGAAGGTCACAGAAAACGCCTGTTCATTTTGTAATTTATGTAACATTTTTCCTTGTTTGTAAGACTAATTTAATATATCATTATCAAAGTGTAATTTAATGTGATGCAAAAATTTGGTGTTCTGCAGGGCAGCGCGCTGGGCCCTCTCCTTTTTATAAAAGACAAATGATTTACCATTGAGCGCTAATTACAATATGACTCTGTTTGCCGATGACAGCACTGTAGGTCCTCTATATATAGAAAAATCTGACCTCTCTAGAATCACTAGCCAATCAATTAAACTATGGCAGGCCACTGCTGTATATAGACCTCTTCCAATGTGCACGTATAATTTGACTTCAAGGTAACAACCTGAAAATTATCATAACAAATCCCAAAAGAAGTAAAAGTGGTGCCCGATGACCAATGTTCACCACTAAGATACTCCAGCACCCTCTCCTATATTTCTTATCCTACACACACGGAGGTAGGACACGACGGTATTCCCGTCCCGATTGAACAGTCCGACTGTGTTTCTGGCGGTAATTAGGGTAGCTAGAGTTCAATGGAAAGTTTTTATGCTGTCAGTGGGAAGACCAAAAGGCTTGTCCTGCTTTGTCTTTTGCGCCCTCTTTCCCAACTGTACCATTGATTAGTACCATTAATGGTACTACTGGGAATCTTTGTCCCACTAGTACCATTGTACACGATACTAGTTTTGCAGCCGGGTTTACTTATAGCTATACCATTGATTAGTACCATTAATGGTACTACTGGGAATCTTTGTCCCACTAGTACCATTGTGCGCGATACTAATGTTGTGTTGTGTGTGGGTTTAAATACTTAGTTATAATAAGCCCGGAAAAATAAATTATAGCCATGTAGGTACGGTCCGAAATAGGTCTATTACGAATCATGCTTATATAATAAACAAGGCCTAATGCAGCTGGTTAACATAAAACTGGTTTTACTCAATGCGAAATAATTGTGAAGACCAGTTAATAACAAAACATGACAAAATGAAATGGCTAATTGTCGTGGGTTTCCTTTTAAAACATTTGTTATACTGTGCAATACACCCCTCATACGTATTTGTAGTGCGGTGCCGCTCTCCAAAAGAGCACCAAAGAGCTTTCTTAGGGAACCAAAATTACAAAAGATGACATAATTATAATTGTACGAATGGCTTAGGACATTTCATCTGGACTTTTCTGGGTACATCTTTCTGGTTAATTTTTAACACCTGCAGTAGATGATGGTACTACATGAAAAATATATACACTAAATACCTCGGGACATGTATCTTGGACCTAAATCGCGAGACAAATGAGGCCCTAGCACGTGCAGATTGTTTTGTAATAACCTATGCTTGGTGAGTTTGAGCTCATCTAACGGAGTAGCACCTCGTGCTATCCTCAAAAGACGCTCAAGAAACGTGTACTGCGCGCTTAAAGCACATATTGGGCACACTTTAGGTCCAAGACATAATATATGTCCCGAGCAATACTACTTGTACTATTAATGGTACTTCTGGGACAAAGATTCCCAGTAGTACCGTTAATGGTACTAGTGGGACAAAAATATTCCCAGTAGTACCATTAATGGTACTAGTGGGACAAAGATTCCCAGTAGTACCATTAATGGTACTAATCAATGGTACAGTTTGACAAGAGGGCTTTTGCGCTGACGGCACAGAAACACTTTTCTGACCAAATTCCTAGTCCTAATTTCTTTCAGGATAAAATATTTCCAGTGAACAAATTCCTTCTGCAAAGGAATGTAAGAGCACAATTTTTGAATATCGTGAAGAAAGTCATTTGGTGCGAAGCGCTGTCAATGAAGTTTCAGAAAGCTCTGAGCAACTTGGGTTTTGTGGGATTCTTTGATAATGCAGCTTATATCTGTTTGAGAGACGTAAGTACAGCTTATGTTATGTTTTAATCTGACGTAGCGCCTACCTATAGTGAATTACGGATATCCTAATTTTGAATGACCGTTTTGAAACGCCAGTTCCATATCTACTTACCACTTTAAATAAGACCGCATAACTACTTTGTGTATACTTCAATAAAATAATGTACTTTCATATACATATTTCAGCCGGATAGGCAAGCGCAACCTTGCCACGTAAGTACCTACTGTACATGTGAATAAGTAAGTTTAAAATCCCAACAACGTTAAGTACCTACCTATACCTACAGTGATTTTTGACTATTTTTAGAAAGTACATAATAGAAAAATCATTTTTCTATAGTTAAGACAGTAAGTAGTATGATGGGTCGTTTCGAAACCAGGACCACAATTTGTAGGAAGATGGAATTCTTTAACGGCACACATCTTGCCTACTCATAATGTTGGTGGTAAAGAGTTCAAGGTTCCAAGTCTTTACGGTGCAGCAAAGAAAGGAGGTGCCGTTGAGTCTAGGATGAAATTGGAAAGAAAACTACTTTTTTATAGGTACCACTTAGGTCGCAGACAAGCATACGGCCCACCTGATAGAAAGTGCTTACTGTGGCCTATGGACGAGTGCTAGGTACACCAGGGGAGTCACACTTATACGTACTTAGGTACGTACCTATAAAACTCGCGATTATTTATTATAAGTTTATTTTAGATTATTTAACTGCCATTGGAGCCCTGATAAGTATGTAGGTATCACAAACTGGTTATGAGGTACTCTATCGGTATGTTTTTGCGCAGGGTATGTACGGAGCCCCATTGATATGCAAGGGCACAGCCGTCGGCATGCTTATGGCTCCTGATGCTCAGTGGGCGAACTGCACTGGGTTCAGCAACCTCATACACCTCTTCTCTGGCTCATACCTTGCGGATTTTATGGCGTGCGTTAGCAGGCAAGTACAACTTACAGACTATCGTTTATTATTCGTTTAGTATCACGCCCTTTCCATATCAATATGGGGACGACGTGATTCCCACACCCTAGAAACCGGAGATGTCCCAGAGTCATTCGGAGTGCCAAGGTAATGCAATACCTTACTTGGTCACCTACACTTCGGTATATGACACCCGAGACGGCATGCGCTTTTAGTCGGTTTAAGCTCGACAAAACCGCCCCACAGACGCGCGGCGCGGCGCCGGGAAATTCTGCAGCAAAAAAAACGTACTTAGGTTACGGTAAGGTACCTACCTAATTATTAGGTAGGTACTTACTTAGGTACCTAACGAGATCTTTTAGAGTCAATTGTTGATGTGCGCGTGTAATTTAACATTATTTAAAACATACCTAAGTACTTAATTAATGATAATAATTAACTAAATAGGCACTTATGTGGATTTTTTATGTTTTTTCCCATTTCCAGCTTGTTTCTAGTAGAAAACCCGGTTAGTTGGGAGGCAATGAAGCATGCTCTTAGTGACGGATCTCTAGAAGAATACGATTTCGTGCCGAATTTGTACGATAAACTTGGAGGCAACAGTAACTCTGATGAGGCAACATAGTTTGTAACATACAAATATTAAAATTTATAATACTGCGTCCTTGACTTCTATTTAGATATTTTGTACCTACCTGTGCCATATGGTTCCCGGTGCACCTGTCACCCTAGGCCTGCGCTCGGGGAACTAGCTCGCCCTGTGCCTGCGCTCCACAGAACGCTGTGCCAGTCAGAGCGACACGTGGAAAGCCTCCAAGCCAATCTCTGCAGGGCCGCTTCCATTTTGATAGGGTTTAATCGTAGGCAGCAGTGTCTCCCTGACCATGAGAGAGAGGCGGTGCCCTTTCCGTTGCCCAGGCAGCACCGAATAGAGGTTTCCAACCAAGCACCCCTATAGAAAAGTATCTACGTATCTAGTTATTCGAAAAACTACATAGGTACCTATGCAGTTTTTCGAATAACTACTTAGTACAAAAATTCAAATTGTTAGTTCCAAGCTACCATTAAGGTATGATTCCGTTGCCGACCGCATACGACAACTGCCGACGCACGCAGTAGATACAGCGTACCCATTAGGGGTGTCCATAAATTAGGTACGTGAGGTGTTTAAGGGGGGGGGGGGAGGGGATCGAGTCAAATCTCATTTAATCTTACGTTGGAGAGAGGGGGGTCTCGGCAAATATCACGCAATTTTTTTTCTGATTGAAACAAAAAAAATATACTATCTATCTATTTTGGTCCATTTAATCCAGATTGTACATGATTAAGATTTAATCTTAAGCGTAATCATAATACGATTAAGATCATTCACTAATTCGTTCGAAAGAAAATAATTTCATTCATACTTCGACGTTATAGGTACATCTACTGACTGTCAAACCACCATATTTGCTTTATGATCTCTATTGCCCAAGTGTTCGTGATCATTTAGAGAAAAGATGCTACAGTACATGCAGTATTTACTTTACATCTAGCACAGAAGCTGCAGAGCACAAGCGAGCAGCTCACATTTGCACCAGCTAGGCAAGCGCGTATGTTCTGCAAAGTGCGACCCTTCACGGATTGTCACAAGACGAGCTAATGAGTTAGGTACTGTGCTCAGGCCACGCTCACTCTATGTACTTGCGCGCTATATTCACCTACTCGCCGCGGGTCGCCGACGGTCTTCCGTCGTCAGTCGGGCTGTCGCTAGCCGCGCGTGTGCACGGTGCAAACTAACGTTTGATTATTATTTATTTTATTACATTTCAATCGAGTCTTTTTATTTGTTATTAAGATAATTAATACTCAATCTATGATGATATTATGAACGCATAACGGGGAAGGCTCCGTGTGCAGTGTATGGGTGCGAATTTATCGAATCAAATGCAAATCTTACTTTTTTCTGCTTGCCTGTTAATGAAGAACGGCAAGTAGGTACCTACCTACTTAATAAGTGCAATTACGTTCGTTAAGTAACTGTACCTACCTTATGACAATATTCAATATACCTACATAGGTATCTTGTACAGTTGTACAAAGTAATTTAAGTACCTACCCACTTCGCTACCTACTACTACTATACGAAAAGACTTAAAAAATGTTGGATTCAGTGTACTTAGGCTATTTAATAATAAGTTGGTTGGTACATGATGTAGCTATCTGACCTAGTACCTACTTATATCTGACGGCCCGGGTCCTGACTTAACACTTGAATGCAATCGTAAATAAAAAATCGTAGGCAGGATACTAGTGCGAACTGTGCGAGGCGCTCAGCGACAGCGACGGCCGGCGCCGCTGCGCCGCTGTCGCAGGCTGGCGCTTGAATCCCATGTACTTGTGTAGGTAATCTGTCGGTGCGTTACCTCTACTTTATGCACAAATAAATCGTGTATGTTTTTTCAGGAGATCTGCATTGTTTTCGTTCAGACATATAAAGTAGGAATAATCGCCACTGTGCACTAAGAATAGTAGTTTATCTAAAGCCGCTCGGTGAGCTATTAGCTTATCTACTCTTGAGTTGCTGGTAGGATTGAGATGAAATATATATTTGACCGAATGTCCAATAATATTCGGCCATTATTCTATATTCGATAAATAGGTGAGAAAAATGTCAAACTATTGAAAAAATATTCCTTTATTAAGCGAGACAAGAGGCAACCCTAGCGTCATACAGTTTGCTAGTACGTTACTACGAGGATGAGCCCGAGCGGCTGCAAAGCAATAATAACCGTATTGCTGTCTGTTAAGATACATATTCGTATGGAGTTGTTGATCACGTGGACTTGTAGGCACTTAACTGAGTTGGATCGTTGATTTTCTAGGCAGTGAGTTATCTGTTCCAACTATTAGGTAATCTGTGACTGTGCGCAAGCACTAACGGCTTAGAGTGGCTAGCTCAGTGGGGTGAGCACGAACTACTATCGTAATCGTATCGTGAACGTAACGATAGCACGGAGCATTGCGATTGGCAGGCTTCAGGCAGGCGGCCAATCGCAATGCTCCGTGCTTTCGTTACGTTCATGATACGATTACGATAGTTGTTCGTGTTCACCCCACAGAACGAAGTTGAAGAAGCAGATGATTCCAATAGTCTCTCTCTCTTGAGATCGCGCATGATTCTCAATGGACTGAATTAGAGTATCTAGATATTCTTTTTTTAATCACAGTAGTTACGATTTAAGTATTCTATTGTTTTATTACACTTATTAATTTAAACTCTCAGTAATATTTATTACTAGATACTAGTCATATCTAGTCGTAAATAAAAGCACGAAGCATTTTTCTTTCTTTTTACAAAACAATCCAACGCGTTTACGTAAGAAACCCACATTTTGAAAAATCTCACGTGAGAGGGTTAAATAAAATCTCACGACATCTCACCAGGGGGGGAGGGAGGGACAGAAAATTTAAAAAACACCTCACGTAATTTATGGACGCCCCCTTACTTGTTAATCTCCGA
Source organism: Eilema depressum (assembly GCA_914767945.1). NCBI lineage: Eukaryota > Metazoa > Arthropoda > Insecta > Lepidoptera > Erebidae > Eilema > Eilema depressum. The sequence goes on along the minus strand of OU612012.1, from coordinate 23,099,192 downwards.
TAGGTAAGGATACCTAAAGGGGACCATTGAGAAGCTGCCATGAATTACGCGCATGACGGCGCATGTGCTGCGTGCGTCGGCAGTTGTCCTATGCGGTCGGCTACGGAATCATACCTGTATGAAAAGATAGATCTATAGGTAGCTATTGAAAATTAATTAAGATCGATTTTTTTACTTCAAGTAGCATTTTCTAGTATAGGTATTCACGTCTGCGCTTTGTCGCCATTGGCCCCAACAAATACCTAGTTTACAATTTTTATTGATCCACTGGCATGGCGCATGACTTGTTCCTTCGCGTCTGCGCTTTGACTTCACTGACTTCAATCCATACAAATTTTCATCCATACAAACCGAGTTTCCAAGTTATCTAGGTACATCATAATTATGTTACTGAGGTTGTAGAATATTCAAATGATATCTACACCTACATAGGTACCTACCTACCATGAATAAAATATAAAGCGAGATAACCGTGAGAAATGCCTTCCAAGCTTTACGGAAGTGATTTATGTTCGACAATCAGTTTATAGCAGACTAAAGTAATAGTAAAGCATGGAGGCCGAAAAGTAATATAGTAATGCGTCTAGTCTGTTCTTACAAAATCATCATAATCTTCATGTAGACGCCTTTTCCTGATTGCATATCTATTGCATCCGTGGCCAAGATGACCTCGGAGCTCAGTGTCCACCTTACTTACAAAATGATTGACTATATTTTCGCTAGGTAGGCAGGTTACTTAGATAATGGATACCTATGGTAGGTATTTATTAAACCTCGCAAGTCTTAACTTACACCACTTATTCAGGTGCTACTCAACATTTTTGAAACACTATTATGTATTCCATACCTTATGGAAAAGAACGTTCACAAAAATATAATCATGCGTTTCACTCACCTTTCGAATCTATAATATAAAAATGAATCCCTAAATGTGTTGCTAAGCGCAAATCTCGAGAACGGCTGAACCGATTTCGCTAATTCTTTTTTTAGAATATTCCATAAAGTACGAGGATGGTTCTTACGGAGAGAAAAAAATAATAATCGACTGTTAGGCGGTACGAAGTTTTCGGGGTCAGCTAGTTTCAAATAAAGGCCGCACCTGATAATTTTCTCAATTTTGAACTGATGGTGCATTCAAATACTATCATAGCTGGCCGAACGCACCTTTGACTAGTTGATGAAGGCGAATAGTCTTGTACTCTGGATCCGCAGGAGCACGAGAATGAACCCTAAAGATTAGATTAGAAGGTCAACTTTCTATCTTACCTGCTAAGTAGGTACGTCTACCAGTTAAAATATAGGTACACTTATGAACGATCAACAATGGTAACATTGGTAAAACATTTTTCTCGTGACCTATACTATAACAGTCATTGAATGGTGGAAGCTTTCATGATTGGATAGCAGGGAACTGTATTTTAATTATGTAGATTGTAAGGTTTTGTATGATGGGTTTTCTTAACTCTTTATTGTACCTACCTACACAATAGGACAAGAAATTAACAATAAAAAAACGGTATCAGCATGATAAGATTACCAGAAAAAACCAGGCTCAGGCAAATTCTGTGTATGTAAAACCAGAACTGCAATTTTAAAACACTTGCGTAGTGGCAGCAGCGCTCGAAGGTCGCAGATGGCAGAAAGCGCCTGTTGGTTTTGTGTTAGATAGATTGTCAGGTGTCCGTCTACATTGGTAATACATAAGCAACAGACACTTTTTGCGACCTTCGAATAGGTATTTCAAATACCTTGCAGCTGCGAAGGACTGGGCGAAGTGGCTATCACTTTGTGTTCTCCAATGAGCAGTTTTCAGACCATAAAACAGCCGCACTGCTGTAAAACTTAAAAAAAAAAACTATAAATAACTTCATTTATAGTTTATTTACGTTTTACATATACGTCAAAATCCCACACATTCGTCATTCTATTCTACAATACGCCGGCCAACGAATTGCCACTTTCCTAGGGAGGTAGTACTATTATAAAACCGATTATACTTATTTCTGTGCTCAGGGTCCTTTATTTCCCGTGGTCCACCTCGTAGTTCACCCAGGTGAACCACGGTATGGGTAAAGTATTTCAGTACTTACCTAAAATTAATTAAGGTAGTTAATATAGTACATAGTAATGACTATTTACTAAAAGTGTCTAAATAAAAGTATGTTACATTCGACGACATATTATATTATTATAATAACATTTAGACTCGTGGCATACATTTCTCTAAAAAGTCAGACCAATAAAAATGTTTTTTATTGGTTGGGCACTACCATCCGCCATATCTCCTGATATTTTTAAGTTCAGTAGGGTGAGCACGAACAACTATCGTAATCGTATCGTAAACGTAACGAGAGGACGGAGCATTGCGATTGGCGGCTTGCCTGCGTATGTGCGGAGTGAAGCCCGCTGTCCAAGATTTACATCGTCATAAAGGTTAATTATGTAAGTTTGTACCCAAGGCTCAAGATATGGCGTTGTACTCAATAAATTACATCGCGCTGGGGTTACGTTGCAACTGCCCGTATATAAACTGAATGTATGATTATAGTGGACAATAAGCACTAGTGGTACTTGTACTAATTATGTATTAACAAGTTAATAAAAGTGATTGTGATTCTTATATTCAAGCCAGTGTTGACTGCCTCTGTGGCGTAGCGGTAGTGAACGCGGTTGCTACGCAGGAGGCGCGGGTTCGATCCCCGCTCAGTGCCAATATTTGTATGCATGAATATGAATATTTGCATTGGTCTGGGTGTTTCTATGTATAATATGTATGTATTTACAAAAAAAAAAGTATCTAAGTATGTATACCCGCATTCTAGATTCCATAACACAAGCTAATTAAGCTTACCATGGGTCTAGATAGCGTTGTGTAGAATGTTGTAGAATATTTATTTATTTATTTATTATTTTATTGAAGCATCACAGGATTCACAGGCGCCTTCTCCACCGACCGGGACCTTGTCTACCCGCCAATCGCAATACTCCGTGCTCTCGTAACGTTTACGTTACGATTACGATAGTTTTTCATGCTCACCCACAGTATATAATTATTACATTAATACATCCCGCACAGCTTCGAAAATCACAGCCAGGAAAAAACAAGTAAACTAAAAATTCGTTATTTTATACAATCTGGAAGAGTCAATCGTGGACCAGTCAATAATTTATATCACTGGTACAAAGAGCTCGAGTCATTATAGTTGTGGCACGCTATGATAGCCATTTTGACAGGACTGCTTTTGCTCGTTTTCTCTTTTTTGGTGTGTGAACTTTATTTTCCTCTGTGCCAGTCTCGCTATTGTTGTTTAGTTATTCGCCTAACAGTCCGTTGTCGCGCACCAAAATAGAGAAAACGAGCAAAACCAGTCGTGTCAAAAACGGCCATCATAGCGTGCCGCAACTATAGTAGCTTCTGATCAACCAAGGACGCGAGCCATTTGAGCCTGTGTGGTTGGTTAGCGTGAATTTTTCAACATTTATTCTAAATATTTGCCGGCACTTATGTGTGTCAGTGTAAACAAGGGTGTGCAGTAAAAATTGTGATTAATGTAGTATAACAATTACAAACATCGATCTATTTATTTACCATTAGCTAATAAATACAAACATAATAAAATTGCGCTAAGAAGCTTATAATTTAGATACTTAGGTACATTATATTGCATGTTTTGTACGATCTGAATCACTCCGCTAAATTAAGAGAACGTATGAATGATTAAGTATAGGCACATATTGAAAACACCCTAGAACTGTCAATGTAAACCTTTGAAAATGCCGTAAGGCGAAACCGGTTAGGTTTAATAATCAATATCGTGAAAACGTACAAGTGTGTTATCAATATGTGTAACAATAAGTTCTACCAATTGCCATCAATCAACAGTATAAATAGTATTAAGTTTGGAAATGTCTGAATTATTAATTTTTACTAATCTTAATGTGAACAGTTCATGCTCAAAATTAGGTTTACCTATATCTCGCCTCTGTCTACCCTACAAAGTGTAGACTGTTGGTGCTTATTATTATTTTGACCATAAAGTAATAAAATGGTTTAAAACTCGTTCCTTAATTTAGAGATTATAAATCTAAATTGTTCTAATAAGGCATAAATTATTATATCGTGTTATTCGTGTTTATCATCTCTAGCGATTAATAGCCAAACTTCATTTAGCTACTATTTATAATTACTACTGTTCAATAAGAATAACATTTTATTCATTAATACAATTTGTGAATGTGAATGAAACAGTTTCTTATAAAATATTTTGCAAAATGTGATTTTCATTAAGGACTAAAATGTCATATTTTGCAATATGTACATACGCAGTTAACAAGAACTATAAGGTACCTAATGTTTTGCAAAATATGTTTTGCAGGTAAAAGTCACAATTTTAAAACACAGCAGTATTTAAGAGTATTTTACAAAACATTATGCTGCTAATAAAGTTAATGACGTTCTTTTGTACCTTTACCGTACCGTTGTGGTCATTGGTATACTGCCATTGCAAAATGTGACTTTTTTTCAGAAAATTCACATTTTGCAAAACATTTATTGGAAACCGGCAACATTCGGTGCTCATTAGCTGCCAAACATTCTTGTGGATATCACGTGTAGAGATAAGACAAACAGGGAAAATTTTCTTCGAAACAGCGACACATTAAAGCAAAAAACTGAGGAACCTGCCACCTCTGTTAAGCAAACTTTTTACTTCCTTCGGTCTGGCATTCTACTTTATTGCAGGTTGGTAAGGGATTTGGTTGCCGCTATCCTGAGAACTAAAAAACTGAGGTAGTTCTAGGGAGTTTCGTTTTCAATTACTTTTGGTGTTTCATTGGATTTCTAATATTTAACGCCTATTCAATGTGCTATCTGAAGGTAAACGGTCTATATGTGTAACTAGATTAAGCACAAAACTGTTGTTATTTTAAAAACTCAATGACATATCTAACTTTTTACGACGCCTTTGGTTCCATCTAGAAGAATTAGATACATTTTCCACCATTGGGGTACCTGAAATTCTCTTGCAAAACTTTAGGCTTTATGTAATCACAATCGAGCTGGACACCGCTGTCATTGGTTAAGGCGTGGAAGACTGTATTTCATCTTGCAACAGAAGCCTGGGTTTCCACAACAGCTACCTTAATGTTCTGCACTTAATGCGAATATTTATGATACAAGGTCTAAGTACTTACTGAATTAGTTTAGAATTCTTTATTGAGTTCTTACCGTGATACAGAAACAAGAAAGAGCGATGGAGCTATTGTCATGTTATTTTGTTAACGCGACGCATTGAAAGAGCGCAACGCCATCTATGAGCAATCGTTGGAACCATTAGAGCTAGGTTCAAATGTCAGTAGCGTGAGTGGCTTATAATTCGGGGCTCGCTCCCTAGAGGGACCTTGGGGGTGAACACGTCAAATGCATTGTTTGGGGGCGACCTCTGACGCTAAGTGGCGGAAGTTGTATAGATGATTCTCGAGTCATGAATGGCTTAGGAATGTTCTAGTACATTGTAACTATATCAATCTGACGCTGCCTTTTCTTTTATACGCTGTTACGCTGCCAGTAGGCTACCAGCCAGTCGATTAACATATCATATATTATTCTACACTGTCGCTGCCCGGGGATCTGAACAAGGCCCAGAGACCTCGTTCTCCACTAGTCGATACTTTTGATATTGTAAGGACCCGAGTATCGCGGTGGCAGCAACTCTAAGCACTGACGTCTTCGCACTACTAGGACTCACCCCTGAGGAACTTTAGAAGGCCAGGGAATAAATAATTATTATTGTTACTTTAATTATTTAGGAAATACAGGTTCCCTCCGAGGTTACACTATACAACCTTCCCTCTTCCTCGCCAGGAACATGAACGCTTTACATATTATTATTATTGAGCTATTTGGCAACTGGTAAGTTTCTATTAACAACTAGTAAGTATGTATCTATTAACTGGTAAGTAGGTATCTATTTTACGTGAAATGATTGTAATAAAACGTGAGCCTTAAATTTCAATGTAAAAATGATATAATTCAAGGCGGAAAAAAATTAAAAATACTTCACTAAATTTAATTGTAAATGATTTTCATTACAATAAGGTTCAAATACTACTAATAATAAATTAATCTGAGATAGGTACAAACAATTATATCTCTAGAACGGTTAATCAACCAAAATAGCGAAAATAGTATAAATTAATTTTGTAAAAAGTAAAATTGAAGATAAAATAATTAAATAATACAACAATAATACATTTACACATCGATAACCATTAATTATCTAAAAGAGTGACATAGATTACGAAGAATTTACGTTTAGACGTTATCATACAAGAATATATATATCACTTAACTACAAACATGATTTAACATTTACACTAATTGACAACCTAAATTATAACAAATAGTATTAATATTAGCACTAGAAGGCCTACGAGTATTCCTATTGCCAGCCACTGGCGTCGATCTGAAACAAATTTATAGTAGGTATTAGACATAGTTGGTTCATTCGATTGATCAAAATAATTGGTTGTTTTCAATCTACTAAATGTGATTAATCTATTTCATCCCAGCGAGCGTTATTCCCAGAACGTTTCACCTCGGAGTCTGGGGTCCGCTTTCTCCAGTCTAACTGCGGGTTTTGGCTGAACTTCGACATTTTCCGTATTTGACATAATTATATTTGGCAGATAAATTACCACGACATTACCACACGACATTACCACACGTCATTACCACACGACATTACCACACGTGGTAATTATTTAGTTAATACTTTTTCAAATATAGCAAAGTATTGGCGTTTTTTTATACCACTTAGGTAGCAGACAAGCACACGGTCCACCTGATGGAAAGTGGTTACCGTGGCCTATGGACGAGCGCAACACCAGGCGAGTCACACCCGTGCTTCTTCTTCTTCTTCATCCTAGCGTTAATCTCGGTCGCATCCGAACTTTTCACCTCGGAGTGTGGGGTCCGCTTTTTCCAGTCTAACTGCGGGTTTCAGCTGAACTTCGATATTTTCCGTGAAGCGATTGCCATCTGACCTCCACAACCAATTGGCGATATCGAAGCATTGCAGTCAGACCAGTTATTCGACTCTTTAGGGTTCCAACTACCCGTAACGACTGCCATAGATGTTCGAATGGCAACCAGGACCGACGGCTTAATGGTTAGTGAAGTGTCTGCTACGTATACAGGGTTATTGGTAACTCAACGTATTCCTGTCGGGGGTGTTAGGAGACCCAAAATGCTACAATTTGGAGCCCACATATGTATGGACGAAAATCAATAGTTTTCGAAATAATTAACTTTTTGTATTTTTTTCGTAGTAACCCGGATTTCAACCACTGATACTTCAAAGAACCCAAAATACTAAAAAAAAATTAGAAACACTTTAGATAGAAAAAAATTGGACCGTTTCATATTTTTTTTTATTTTTAATTTTCACCTTTCCCTCCAGTCATTGTTGTTTTTCTCAAAAAAATACTATGGCACTAAGCGTACAAATTACTGCAATAACTTGTACGTTTAATCAGCTTTCCAAAAAGGTATTAATATTCATAAAATATCACAAAACTCGTAATGAAATATGAGTTTCAATTAGCACAGGAGGATCGGCCAACGTGGCGCATATTTGGGAGAGGCCTATGTCCAGCAGTCGACTGCAATAGGCTAATTGATTTGTTGATAAACAATTAGTTTATACGACTCCTGTAAATACAGTAGAAGAGCTGAAATCACCTATCATAAGCGCAGCACAGTGGATCGTTTCATACAAGCTAGACGTCGGAAATTCATTACTTAATTAAGCTTTTTCTTATAGTCTTATTGATTTACAGATAATCAGGGACCTCAAAAACAATATTACTAATGATCTACCCTCACGCCGTTATTAAGCATGACGGTAGAAAAGTTTATAAAGTAAATTACTTGAAAAAATAATTATTTTGCAATTTTTGTGTCTCTTTTTTGTGACTGATTTTTATAAGTTGTGAGTGTGTGAACGTGAAACAAAAAATTGAGGATATTAATGAAGGTATGTTCTTTCTATTTATGGATTTTTACATTATTAATCCACTTAGTTCTCGTAGAAAAAAATATTGAATTGAACCTATGTTATACCTTAAAAAAATCCCAATTCTTAACTTTAACAGAGAATCTAAATATGAGTATACCTTGGTGTCCCTACAGTACCTAGCTTATTTTAAAGCTCCAACCCTCTTAATTAAAAATCAGTCATTGTTTGACTTCGCACGAGTTTGCATCATATTGTTTTATCACGAATATGGAAGTTGATGGGATCTCGCAGGATCTCGCAAAGAAAGGTGACTAACCATTATTTGACTACTTGAAATTCTCATCATTCATCATCATTCTCATGATTGTCCAATGATAAGTTAATAGGTAAGCCCAATGGACTAAATAACTACCCGTTCGCGCTAAGTTTGTAAGCCGCGTCCCGTCCTCCTTCTCTACGATAGCGGCAAAATTAGTGCGAACGAGTATATTATCAATACGTATTGAAGATCACTTTTATTGTTATATTTTACGTAAATACGTAGGAAATAAATAAATAAAAATACTTAAAATATAATTAGAATTTCCGACGTCTAGCTTGTATGAAACGATCCACTGTGCGCAGCGGCACAAATAAGGGCCACATTTTTTTCTAGAATTGAGGGGTCTAGTTTCAAAACCCGCTAAAAGGCTTTTAGATAAAAATTGAGTTAATAGTTCAAAATGATGCCAGTATGTATTCTTCATAATATGTCATTATCAGTTTTCAATCAAAATGCGCCAAAAGCCTAAAAAGTAGCACTGGAAAATTGATATTTGTTGCAAATCCCGCTAAAATACGTCTAGTTTGCTTCATAATCCGCTTAAAGGAAATCAGCCAATGACAGCGCGGTATTGTGATCACGTGACATTCAAAATAGTATGGCGATTTTTTCAAAACGAAACGGAAGTGTGTTGCAGTTTTTATTGTTTTTAATTCACAATATGGATAATTTAACTCAATTTGTGCAAAAATGTGATCCCAAGGAAGCAAGGAAGAAACCACGCGACAAATCTTCGTGGAAAAGTACCAAAGAAACCTTTAAACAGTAGGTGCAAAATTGCTTCAAAACAAGTAGCGAAGTGACTTTGATGGTGTTATGCAAAATGAGTAAATTAGTGTAGATAATATAGGTAAATTATTTTTTCGGGTAGGTACTTCACTTAGAAGGTAAAGGTACATACAACCATTTTTGCTAGGTAGGTATATAATATTTAGTCAAATTGAATTTAATATGAACCTGATATTTAGTTCGAGGATATGCGGCAGTATAATTATTATTATTTTTAAATTAACTACTGTATTGACCAATGATTTATAAAAAGTTAAATAATTCAAGAAAAGGAATGTAAGAATTTTCGTTCATGTTTTAATTCTTAATATTCTATAAATAGGTACTTTAATTCTTTTGTTTTAAATATAATAAATTGACTTGGAAATTTGTATTGTGAGATACCTACATTGTGTTTTCATGCTTTGACCCTTTAATTTTCGAATGTTTTGTTTATTTTTTTAAATTTGATTGTAATAAATAAAACTTGCATGTTTTGATTACATACCTATGAGTTACACTATTTTTTTAAACCAAAATTAATTAACTGTTATTGCATAACGCTTTTAAATTGCTAGGCACTGTTCGCAACAAACCCCGCTAAAACTCTTGACGTTTGTTTCAAACTCCCCTAAAATTGATTGTTCGCAGCAAAATACGCTAAAATGAAAATAGTTTACGTTATATTTTAAAATAACACATGCATGTCGAAGTATTATAGGTATTTCCGGTATTGCCAGATAACGTTTCACAAAACATGTTAGTATTTTTATATCTTAGTGGGCAAATTAAAACAAAAAAGCGTTTTTCATATATTCCCTAAAATTTTAGTATCTTCTTTTAGCGGGTTTTGAAACTAGACGCCTCAATTACGAAAACGGAAGTCATGAAAAGAATTCGGACCTGTACCCGTAACCGAGCGATCATATCCAGCAAGATCTATGATGAATAAATAATAATTAGAGTATGTTAATTTTATTTGCTTTTATTTGAATAAAAATGTCATTTGATGCTATAAACAGAAAAAAAATGTATTTATTTACAAGTCATTTTGGATAACTCACAAAAATTATTCGAATAAATTCTAGTTAGGCTCACTCTCATAGCGTTCTTTTGAGAAAAAAATTTTTGTTCTTCACACAACTACAAAATGTGTAACTAGTTCATACCACAGTTTACCTTATAGTTTTTTATTTGTTGATAGGATACAGCGTACATTAATTTGACTCTTCTGAACTGAGGTAAAATAATAAACGGATGACTTCAGGCCCGATTGGCCGAACCTAAACCATGCACATCCTTATTGGCGTATTTGTGCCTGCGCTAATTGAAACTCTTATTTCTTTATGAATTATGTGATAGGTATTCTATGAATATTATTACCTTTTTGGAAAGCTGATTAAACGTACTGGGTGGCGCAAAAGTACTGGCACTAAAGAAAATACCTTTATTTTTTTCATATGACATTTTCTGTCATTCTGTTGTTGAAAATTGTGTAGTGAACAAATGTAAAATACACTGAAAATAAACATGGACCGTTTTACTCCCCAAGAACGTGGAATAATTGTGTCAATGTTCTTACGGAATAATTCATCAGTGATAAGAACACAACGTGAATTTCGTCGACGATTTCCCCACCGTCCGGCACCGATTGGTCGCACAATTCGACGCTTTGCCACACGCCTTGAAGCAACTGGCTCAACATTGGATAGACCTAAGTCTGGGAGACCAAGAACAGGCCGTTCAGCTGAAAATATCGATGCTGTGCGCGAAGATGTGGAAGAGTGTCCAGAAACATCAACGAGGCGACGTGCCACGCAATTGGGCATTTCCAGACGGACCCTGCAGCGTATTTTGGTGAAAGACTTAAAGATGTTCCCGTATAAAACTCAAATGACTCATCAGCTGCTGCCTGCTGACCACCGAGCTCGTCTAGATTACTGCCAGCGCGTCATAAACCTCAACCTTGAAGAGGATGATTTTCCTTCAAAATTGGTTATGAGTGACGAAGCGCATTTCCATCTCTCAGGGCATGTCAATAAGCAGAATACTCGGTTCTGGGGCACTGATAATCCGCGCATTATTCAAGAAACACCTCTACACCCACTAAAAGTTACTGTATGGTGTGGCATCTGTGTTGACAGAGTGATCGGACCCTATTTTTTCGAAGACGCTGGAGGCAATGCGATAACTGTCACTGGAGAACGCTACAGAACCATGTTACGTGAGTTTTTGATACCCAGTTTGGACGAATTGGGGCTGGAGCACATCTGGTTTCAACAAGACGGCGCTACGGCACACACAGCGCGCGACACTATGGACTTAGTGAGGGACGCTTTTCCAGGCCGAGTTATCTCTCGTTTTGGCGATTTGCCTTGGCCTGCAAGATCACCCGATCTGACCAGTCCAGACTTCTTTCTTTGGGGTTTTTTGAAATCTCGGGTGTATGTGAACAAGCCACAGACTCTCGCAGCTCTAAAAGAAAACATTCGTCAAGAAATAACGAACATATCGCAGGAAGTGTTACGGCAAGTTATGCAAAATGTCATAAATAGGGCTCAAATGTGTATCAACTCTGGAGGTCACCATTTAAAAGACATCATCTTTAAATCCTAATGGTACGAAATTTAATGGTACAAATATACATTTAAAAAAACCTAAATCTAGTTTTCTAATTTAGAAAAAATGTTATAGCCGAACCAAATAGGGTCTTTACTTTTGCGCCACCCAGTACAAGTTATTCTAGTAATTTGTACTTTTTGAAAAAAATAACAATGACTGGAGGGAAAGGTAAAAACTATAAATTAAAAAAAAATATGAAACGGTCCAAATTTTTTCTATCTAAAGTGTTTTTAATTATTTTTTTAGTATTTTGGGTTTTTTGAAGTATCGCCCTCGGAAATAAATTAAAATAATTTCGACTCGGCTAACATTTTTTTTTTAATTTGCACTTGAAGGTTGAAATCTGGGTTAATACGAAAAAAAACACAAAAAGTCAATTATTTCGAAAACTATTGATTTTCGCCCATACATATGTGGGCTCCAAATTGTAGCATTTAGGGTCCCCTAACACCCCCCGACAGGAATACGTCGAGTTACCAATAACCCTGTATAAAATCACCACGTGTGAAACACCACTGCACGCTGTTTAAACATAACGCTTCGCAGGATGATATTTTAACTTTTAACCGTAGTCCCGGCAGAGTAGAATTTGGACCACCCATCTCTTCCCAGGAAGTGTAGTAGGTACAATGCGACTAAGCTGTTTAACATCAAACTAATAATATAGAGTGCTAAAACCCAATAAGTTTCATATTGGGTATATGAAACTTATTGGGTTTTAGCACTATACAGTATATATGTTGTGTGAAATACCACGTTATGTTGAACCGGCGCACAGTGGATCGTTTCATACAAGCTAGACGTCGGAAATTCATTACTTAATTAAGCTTTTTCTTATAGTCCTATTGATTTACAGATAATCAGGGACCTCAAAAACAATATTACTAATGATCTACCCTCACGCCGTTATTAAGCATTACGGTAGAAAAGTTTATAAAGTAAGTTACTTGAAAAAATAATTATTTTGCAATTTTTGTGTCTCTTTGTTGTGACTGATTTTTATAAGTTGTGAGTGTGTGAACGTGAAACAAAAAATTGAGGATAATAATGAAGATATGTACTTTCTATTTATGGATTTTTACATTATTAATCCACTTAATTCTCGTAGAAAAAAATATTGAATTGAACCTATTTTATACCTTAAAAAAATCCCAATTCTTAACTTTAACAGAGAATCTAAATATGAGTATACCTTGGTGTCCCTACAGTACCTAGCTTATTTTAAAGCTCAAACCCTCTAAATTAAAAATCAGTCATTGTTTGACTTCGCACGAGTTTGCATCATATTGTTTTATCACGAATATGGAAGTTGATGGGATCTCGCAGGATCTCGCAAAGAAAGGTGACTAACCATTATTTGACTGCTTGAAATTCTCATCATTCATCATCATACTCATGATTGTCCAATGATAAGTTAATAGGTAAGCCCAATGGACTAAATAACTACCAGTTCGCGCTAAGTTTGTAAGCCGCGTCCCGACCTCCTTCTCTACGATAGCGGCAAAATTAGTGCGAACGAGTATATTATCAATACGTATTGAAGATCACTTTTATTGTTATATTTTACGTAAATACGTAGGAAATAAATAAATAAAAATACTTAAAATATAATTAGAATTTCCGACGTCTAGCTTGTATGAAACGATCCACTGTGCGGCGTATATATAAACACCACGTGTGAAACACCACTACAGATGTGTCAACTTGCAAGGTCTGGCGTGATTTGAGGTTTTACAGATAGATGTACAGGGGTGTGTGGGCCAAGAGTACCAAGACCAACCTGATCTGCATGCTGGTTCAACTGCTGGTTGACGGACGAGGCTTGCTTAGGTCTTTCCTCTCGTGGTTAGGAGGTTAGACTGCAGTGGCTACCAACAAAAGGAGGAAGTGAAAGCGGGCTCTGGTCGACCAGGTGAATGCCTCGGATGTTATCGGGAGCACTAAACGCTATTCGAAGAATATATTCCTACGAAATAACTGCAGGATGATATTTTAACTTTTAACGGTGGTCCCGGCAGAGTAGAACTTGGACCACCCATCTCTTCCTAGGAAGTGTACAGGGATGAGCTGTTTAACATCAAACTAATATATAGAGTGCTAAAACCCAATAAGTTTCATATTGGGTATATGAAACTTATTGGGTACAGCCCAGGCTCAGCCTCAGATGCATAGCTCGAGTCAACCATAGTGCTCGGAATACGAAAATAGGCTCACCCCTATTACGCGGAACCTAATGCAATGATTGGCGAAGTGTGGGTGATAATTCACCTCTGCCTAACCCTCCGGGAATAAAGGATTATAATAATATGTATGTATGTAACGAGACAGCCTCCGTGGCGTAGCGGTAGTGAACGCGGCCGCTACGCACGAGGCGCGGGTTCGATCCCCGCACAATGCAAATATTTGTGTGAATGAAATATGAGTATTTGCATTGGTCTGGTCGTGCCTCGGAGAGCACGTTAAGCCGTCGGTCCCGGTTGCCATAAGAACATCTATGGCAGTCGTTACGAGTAGTTGGAGCCCTAAAAAATTCAAAAACAACGGTCTAACTGCAAAGCTTCGATATAGCCTAATGTTAACTTTGGGTTGTGGAGGTCAGATGACAATCGCTTCACGGAAAATATCGAGGTTTAGCCAAATCCATAGTAAAGACTGGTAAAGCGGACCCCAGACTCCGAGCTGAAAGCTTAGAATGCGACTGGGAATTAAAGAGGAAGAAGTATGTAACGCTAGTTAAAGGGTTGTAGTAGGTACGGTAGCACCGAGTGCAATAGCAAGTTAACCATATTCGTATACCTATAGGACAATAAAATCAAATCTGTACTTAAACACGCCTTTATACATACATACATATACACACTCGTATAATGATATAATCATGTAGGTATATGTCGCAGCGAACTAGCTTAAGCAGCCGTTAATCAGCCGTCATTTCCCATTAAATGGCTAGGCAAGTAATTAAACGTCATCGATCCAAGCGATTTGCCTAGCCGTTTAATTAAATGGCTGAATATCATTCAGGCCGTTTATTGAACGGCACCGTTTAGTTAACAGCCTAGGCAGTTAATTGAACGGCTGATTAAGCTAGTTGGCGGCGACATATACATTATGTATATGTGTGAAACACCACGTTATGTTGAACCGGCGTATATATAAACACCATGTCTGCAGATGTGCCAACTTGCAAGGTCTTACGTGATTTCAAGTTTTACAGATAGATGTACAGGGGTGTGTGGACCAAAACCAACCTGACCTGACCGGGACCTTTCCTCTCGGGGTTAGGAGCTTAGACTGCAGTCGCTACCAACAAAAGGAGGAGAAAGCGGGCTCCGGTCGACCAGGCGAATGCCTCGGATGCAATCAGGAGCAAC
The DNA here is from genome assembly GCA_914767945.1 of Eilema depressum. Lineage (NCBI taxonomy): Eukaryota > Metazoa > Arthropoda > Insecta > Lepidoptera > Erebidae > Eilema > Eilema depressum. The sequence continues at coordinate 23,084,091 of OU612012.1, read as the reverse complement.
AAACGCTATTCGTAGAATATACTCCTACGAAATAAGTGCAAGCCGCGACTCAGTCGCGTCTTCTTACCAATGGTGGTCACTGCGTGAACTATAATATTGTTATCTAGACACGCGGCAGCGTGTCAAGCCAAAGTTCAAGCAAAGGAACTAGAAGCTAGCCAGCGCCGAGTGTAATATTACATGAACCACTTGGTGCCACTTTTGACTCTTCTACTACTCAAAACCTCTTTAATAAACACACAATAAAACTATGTGTGTTTAATTATATCTTGAAGCTTGAATAGCCCAAATTTCATGAAGTAATTTGATTTTTTTTATTCATATAGGGTGCAATATGTACCTATACCTGAATCCACAATGAACCTACTACTAACATAGTCCGTAAGTTCCTGTTAACTAACTAATATGGAAAACTGGTCCGAAATAAACCATTCTATTCTACATCAGCAGTGGTATTTCACATGTGGTGTTTATATACCTATACGCCGCCGGTTCAACATAACGTGGTATTTTACACATACATAGGTATATACGTATAATAGAACAACGCTTTTCTAAAGTTCCATACAAACAATTCGTAATAATACTTAAAAGTCAATTTGATCTTTAATACCATACAATAAAATTTAAGTGTTAATGGAGAGGTTCCGAGAAGGCAAAACAATTGAGCGACGTTAGTATCGTATGAATATTGACATTAGTCGAACACAAAAAATACTAAACAATTAAAATACAAATAAGTGATTTAGATTGCAGATGACAGTACAATTGTTTTTACTGGGAATAATAAAGTGCAATTAGAACGAGAAGTAAATATGACATTAAATAATACAATTAATTGGTTGACATTAAACAATTTAAATATTAATATTGATAAGACAAATCTTATGACATTTAGAAATAGAGTGAATAAAATTCAAAATATCGACATAAATTATTCTAATAAAAAGATTGTGGAGGTTAGCACGACAAAGTTTTTGGGTCTGAACATTGATAACAACCTACGTTGGAAAAACCATATTGAATCACTGTCTAAGAAAGTTCATTCATTTTCATATGCACTTTACATGCTAGGAAAATCAGCTAGCCAGGCAACCGTTCTGACGGCTTATGTTGCACCTCTCTTGAGATATGGTATCATGTTCTGGGGCAACTCATCCGATAATGAAGACGCATTCGTGGCACAAAAGAGGTGTATAAGGTCTATATGCCATTTAAAACCGACAGACAGCTGTAAACCTTACTTCTCACAGTTAAAGGTATTAACACTACCATGTATATACATTCTGGAGGTGCTGCTATTTGTAAGGAAAAACATGCATCTGTTTACTAAATTAAATAGTAAAAGAAAAAAAAATATTTTAAGCATCCCATCAAACAAATCGACATTGATGAATAGTAGCTTTTTATGTATGGCTCCTAGAATTTATAATAAATTACCAAGAAAAATTCAAGAAATATCAGAACTAAATATTTTTTAAAAAGAAATTAAGATTATTTTGTTAAATAGGTGCTATTACACAGTAAATGATTATTTAAATGACAACACACTGTAGGTTAAGTAAATTTCAGTTATGACCTCTAGTGCCTCTAGTATATGTATATTAATCTATGGTTATGACTTTGACATTGTTATTTTATATTGTGTTTTAATTTTATTATTGTTGACATTTCTACTTTGCATTATGTTTTAATTTTATTAATTTATGACATTTTTATTAGATAAGACTATTGTAATTGACTAATTAATGTATTTTGCATGAAAATTATTACTACTGTTATAAGAAACACCGACATCTAAAATTTTGACAACATATTATACTTAATACTTAATTATTAAATTCCCATTTTTGCTGTCAATTCTCTAATATGAGATTATTGCATGTCAATTTGGCTGAAATATGGTGAATCTAATGCATAAATTGTAACAACTGTGTACCTACCCATATATCGCAATAAAATGATTTATGATTATGATTATGATTATGATTTATTGCACGTGTCTATCTACGAGTAGTAGGTCCTAGTCTTAATCCATACTAATATTATACTATACTATGTAATTATAAATGCGAAAGTAACTCTGTCTGTCTGTCTATCTGTCTGTCTGTCTGTCTGTCTATCTGTCTGTCTGTCTGTCTGTCTGTTACGCTTTCACACCTATACCACTGAATCGATTTCAATGAAATTTGGTAGTTTTGGTACAGAGATAGAGTAGACCTTGGGAAAGGACATAGGCTATGTTTGGTCGCGATAACCGACATCCACGCGGGCGGAGCCGCGGGCAAAAGCTAGTTTCTAATAATTAATTGTTGGTCCTAATTTCATTGCTGAGTTTTGATTTTGCGTGTACAATTGCATATTACGTTATAAGAAGTTTTATTAATGTTGATTCTTAGTAATTAAAAGCTTTTTTATTATTACTCGTAACTTACAACTTACACTGTTTGCATGTAGGTACTCGCATGACGTACTTTTTTCGGGTCAAATCATGCAACTCGATTTCAAAGCAGATGTCCATAATCGATGTTATTGAAATTTTGGATCACCCTTGTTTGACCAAAAAACGTATGACAAAACATCATTTGACAAACCACGTTTGAAAAACTAATCATTTGACAAACTTTCATTTCCCAAACATATTACTTTAAAAATAATCATTTGACATAATACACGTTTCGCAAAATGTATTACTTAGAAAACATTTCGTTTGCTAAAATTTTATTTTAAAAATTTTCATTTGACTAAATAAAGTTCTGCACGGTTATAAAAAAAAAATAACCACGAAGACTAATGCGAGAGCTTCGCTCCGCTCCGCTTCCGCATTAGCCTTCTAACCTAATCTATCCAAGTCGGAATGAGCAGCTTTCTCAATACACGTTTAGTTTGAATGACAATGCATTAATATGGTACCATGGAGCTGGTCTGATGATATAGTAGGAAGGTGGCAAGAAAAAACTCTTACTTATATAAGTTAACATGCATATAATTACGCCTTTATCCCTGGAGAGTTAAGCAGAGGTGAATTAACACCCACACTTCGCCATCTATTTTACTAGGCCCCACGAAATAGGGGGTGAGCCTATTGCCGTATTCCGGGCACTATTAATGACTCGAGCTATGCATCTGAGGCCGAGTCTGGGCTGTATATATCTGTCTGATGTTAAACAGCCCTATCCCTTATGACTAAGGGATAGGGCTCTTCCCGGCTAACTCTCCACACGGGAAGAGTTGGGTGGTCTAAATTCTACTCTGCCGGGACCACCCACCGTTATAAGTTAAAATATCATCCTGCGTAGCAGTCGCACTCACTACCGCCATGCCACAGAGGCGTTACACTGATTAATATTACAGGATTTCTCCATCATCACACCCTTAGGTGAAAGGTGGTAAGCCTGGTTAGTGAAGTGTCTGCTACGTATATAAAAATATCACGTGTGAAACACCACTGCACGCCGCACTATGGCCAACCTCCCAACAACGCCGTCTCAAAAATGGTTTTAGCGAAAATAGGTGTCCCGAATTATTTTGACAAAAATCAATAGATAATTAACTAGACCATTTATTTCAGATACTATTTTTCAAGTAATTTATTATCTTTAGGTAAAATGAGTTGCTGAAATACAGTGAATCAATAAATTGCTTCAAGTAAATTATTCATACAGCCATTTCAAATGAGTGTTGTAGAAATTTTTCATTCAGAACTATATAAGTATTATAATAGTTTAGAAAGCCCAAAGCATGAAAATAGTACAATATGGTACAAGTGAGCAATGTTGGTGATTACCGCCGAGGCGCCATTGAGACCCGAGCCGCCAGGGGAGGGTCTTAAGACAGCCGAGGACGGTAATCATCATGCTCACACGTGCCATACGACGTTTTACAACACACTTGCGAATAAAATAATACTACAAATACTAAATAAACAATACTACAAATTAATTCGTTTTCCTATGCGCGCGCATTTAACAATGGCGGTGGACCATATTTAAAAAAAAATGAGGTTTGAACTTAACTTTTTTTTACTCTGTTTTTTTTTCTGTACTTAGAGAAAAAAAAAAGTTAAATTTGAGCGAAAATTTTGTTTATTACACAAGTATTACAAGTTGAAATTATTTATTTAAATACGAAAATGCATCAAATGACCATACAATAGGCGTATTAATTTATTCGTACTATTAAACACGTTATTTTTTGTATCAAAACTTTTTTAAGAACATAGACAATTATAGACACTTCCTATAAAATTTAAAAAAGAATCTATAACTCACTTTTATGAATAATAGTAATGAAAAAGTCACAGTTTTATAATAGGTGTCATTCCGTGCTTAATTGCGGTAAAATAATATCACTGTTATGAGCAGTTCAACTTCATAATGTCAGTAGCAATAAAAAAATATAGGAAAACTAATAAAAGTATAATAGATGTTCTATTATACTTTTATTAGTTTTCCTATATTTTTTCAACATAACCATATTTTACACTATTATTCAAAGTCATAATCTTTTTTGTTTAGATTTATGACCCAAACTTCATAATTGGCCATCGTTCTTACCTGTGTTGGGAGCATGCGCTGACAAACTTTCAGCTTTTATAAAATGACGAAGGTCTGGCGTCTGCTGATTTCGACTTGGATAGATTAGCCTTCGTGGTTATTTTTTTTACAACCATGCAGAACGATTCACAAAGAGAAAATAATAAATGCATCAAAATTTCATTCAACCATGCAGAACTTTACTTAGTCAAATTAACATTTTTAAAATATTTTTTTAACAATTGAATTAACAAATGAAATGAACAAAAAAAATTAAATACTCTTTGCAATGCTGCACACTGATACGAATGACGTAACGATTATGTTTAGGTATAAAAGCGTTATGATAAAAACAGTACCTAGGAGTTTTAATATATTTGCATATACTTAATATAATGTTATTAATTACAATTTTCGGAAACATTAGTGTTATGAACATCGCCGGTAACACTAATAGTATGAATGAAAACTTTAGGATATTTTTTTTAGGACGAATGATCATCCGGATTAGAAATCATTAGGAAGTACCATTTCGGGTAAAGAACTTTAGGTGAGCCAATATGGACCCACTACGAGTAGATGGACACGAGCAATAAAAAACTTATTTGTATTTTAATTGTTTAGTTTTTTTTGTGTTCGACTAATGTCAATATTCATACAATACTAACGTCACTCAATTGTTTTGCCTTCTCGGAACCTCTCCATTAACACTTAAATTTTATTGTATGGTATTAAAGTTCAAATTGACTTTTAAGTATTATTTTATTACGAATCGTTTGTATGGAAGTATAGAAAAGTGTAAACTTTTTCAGACAATTTTTTAAATTTTTCTCTCCGTACTACGAACCGTCCTCGTACTTTAGATAGATAGATAGATAGATAGAAATCGGTTCATCTGTTCTCGAGATTTGCGCTTAGTAACACATTTAGCGATTCATTTTTATATTATAGAAAAAAGATAGGTACAGGAATATGGTTAGCTTGCTATTGCACTCGGTAGGTACAACCGTACTACCACAGTTTAACTACCCTTACATACATACAATCATGCTATATCCCCGGAGGGTTAGGCAGAGGTGAATTAACACCCACATTTCACCAATCATAGTGTTAGGTCCCACGTAAAAAGGGGTGAGCCTATTGCCGTATTCCGGGCACTATTGTTTACTCGAGCCATGCATCTGAGGCTGATATGGACTGTATTGTATATATCTGTCTGATGTTAAACAGCCCTATCCCTTAGTCGCCTTATACGACACCACATGGTAAGAGACGGGTGGTCCAAATTCTACTCTGCCAGGACCGCCGTTAAAAGTTAAAATATCATCCTGCTTAGCAGTCGCCTTCACTACCGCCATGCCACAGAGGCGTCACACTTATTAATATTATAAAGGATTTCTCCATCATCATACCCTTAGGTGTAAGGTGGCAAGCCCGGTTAGTGAAGTATCTCATACGTATATAAAAACACCACGTGTGGAACACTACTGCACGCCGCGCGCCGGTTCAATATAATGTGGTGATACACAGTATACACACGTATACATAATGTATATTGTGTGAAACACCACGTTATGTTGAACCGGCGTATACGTATATATTCACCAAGTGTGAAATAACTTGCAAGGTCATACGTGATTTGAGGTTTTACAGATGGATGTACAGATTGTACAGGGGTGGGTGGACCAAGGCCAACCTGACCTACACGCCGGTTCAACTGTTGGTTGACGGGCGAGGCTTAGGGCTTTCCTGTCGGGATTAGGAGATTAGACTGCAGTCGCTCTCAACAAAAAGAGGAGAAAGCGGGCTCCGGTCGACCAGGCGAATGCCCCGCATACAATCGAGAGCAACAAACGCTAAGGTGTATATCCTATGAAATAACTGCAAGCCGCGACTTGGTCGCGTTTTCTTACCAATGTTGGTCTTTTCGTGGACTATAATATTGTTTTTTTTGTTTGTGCACTTGTTAGATATATGTATAGTTGTTGATGTTAAGATAATAAGGATAAGGTCTCAGAAATTAGAGTCACAGACACCACTGATGTTTCCATGGCAGCCCTTAGCTTGAGCGCCTCATCAGATGCTTTTTTTACCCTGTTTAAAGGCCCCGGGCCGGGACTATAATGTTTATAGAAAATACTCAACTAAGTGTTCCGACTTCAACAACCTTTTTTTACGGTGGAACTTCACATGGCTATTTGTATTTACGTATTTGACATATTTGGCAAATAATTACCACGTGTGGACAGTAGAGGTGGTTACCGGGGTAAACAGTAATGTGATTATGAAGGAATCGAACCGACAAGAACTACAGTGTTCCGACTCACTAGCTTATTACTAGTTGCCCTGAATACAGCCTAGGTACGAAGTCCCAAGGAAATCCTGACAGCCCATAGCTGCTAGCTGCTGAAAAGATTATGCCCTGGTCATTAGTAACTCACCGTTATTCATATGAAGAACCTTCGCTACTTTCTTTATCGTTGAATCTAGTTTGGAGTCGGCGTTCTCGAGTTCAGTATTCAAGTCATCTAGCATGCTAGAACAAATAACAGACGATTAGGACAAAAATAAAGATTATTACTACATACATATTAGATTTAACCATATCTTAACTAGATTTTCTGGTCAACCTTACACTTATTTAATCAACGAACGAGTTTACCTAGCAGTAACATATTCATACCATCCTTCTGGAAATAGAACAAGAAACATTTTTTTCACCTTCACTTCTAGCTAAATTTCGCTGTAAGCTGTAAGGAACCTGATAACAACTTTACAGTAGTAATTTGGAGATTATACAACTACAATTCACACATACATACAGAGCAGAGGCAATCCACGCTTCCTGCCATTAAACCTTTCACACGAGCTTCAATCAATCGATTAGCCTATCGTATTTTACTACTGGAAATATGCTTCTCCCAATGAACGCCATTACTCCCGATTCTGCACCTTTCGCATCCAGTCAATCCCATCTCACAAGCTTACTATGGAATAAATTTAGTTATATCTCAGGGATACTTACACGGCCTGTTCGTCTAGCTCTATTCCGATCTGCTTAGAGACAGTCTTTAGCGATCCTACCGAGTTACTGATCACTTGAAGCTGGTCATTTTGAGATACAAGCATTTTGTCTTGCATAGTCATTATGTCACTGTCATAGTCGAATCTATTCGGACTATCAGTCTGGTTTGCCAGTTTTGAGTACTTAGTGTACTTTGGCGTTGAATTCCACACATTACCAATGTGTATGGGGCTCTCCTCGCCGAGTAAGGGTTCTCGAGCCGTGCCATCATTGTCGCGATTTCTGTTCAAGCTCATTTTGCTCTTCATGACCTAGAATAACGAAATTACAGGACACGTAATTATACTAGACCTTAGACCTATTTTCTGTCATTTTACACTGATTAGTGGAAACTTCCGACGGTATCGTTTTTAGGGTTCCGTAGCCAAATGGCAAAAAAACGGAACCCTTATAGATTCGTCATGTCTGTCCGTCTGTCTCTGTCCGTCCGTATGTCACAGCCGCTATTCCTTCTAAAATAAGAGAATGATAAATCTAAAAAAAATGATGTACATTGCCATGCAAACTTCCACCGAAAATTGGTTTGGACGAGATCCAGTAAGTAGATTTTTTTTAATACGTCATAAACCGCAATTTTCGCCTTTGCTCCTACGGAACCCTTCATGGGCGAGTCCGACACGCACTTGGCCGGTTTTATTTGTTAATGTTAAACTTGCGTGTCTCAAATACTGATAATGCGTAGTTATATCTAGCAACAATATCGAGGGAAAAGCCAACTACCGTACAGAAGATAGCCAAGATTATTTTTAATGTGTTGCTGTATGTTGTAGGGCGCAGGTAGCTTTTCAGTTTAAAGTGTGTCCGCTTTATCGTAGGCCGATACTGCTCTAGTGCTCTCTTCATTCCTAAATAATGGGTAACATAGAATGCATACTTACTAATACTATAGGTAAACGTGAAATTAACTCTGTCTGTTATACTTTCACGATTAAACCACTGAACCGATCTTGATGAAATTTAGTATAGTGATAGATTATAGTAGACCCTGAGAAGGGACATGTTTGGTGGCGATAACCGACGGGCATCAGTTAGTTCAAAATAACATGTTCCAAACAGTTTAGGTAAAATTAATCACAAAATGTAGGTATACTTACTTTAACCTCTTGCTTGGTTGCTTCTATGAAAGTTCTTCTCTCAGATATTTCTCGATTGTCAATTTTAAACTTCGAAGAATTCTTTTCAACTATGCGTAAGAAATATTAAGGAAATTGCATTAATCATACTATTTCATAAATATTTAAAATAATTGATAGGTACTACTAAGTCTTATGATGTGACATACTTAATAATCATACCATTATAAAATATAATAAGAATAATTTAGGCCTTTAATGTGTAACTACTGTACTCTCTCTTCTGTGCATTTCAAAAGAAATAGAGAGCAAAAGGTTTCTTCAGAAAGGATTCTTCAGCGTCGACAGCACGAGTGTAACGCCCCTGGTGTTGTCTCGGTAACCACTTCCCATCAGTTGGGCCGTGTGCTTGTCTGCCACCTAATAAGTGGTATAAAAAATGGCTTAAAACGTCTTGATGCTCTTATGTGGATAGATCTGACACCAGACAGAACAAAAACTACAATGCACACTAAAGGCTGGATCGCACTGGGCGACGCTTCACGGTAGCGAAGCGACCCGACATGTAACGACAAAATATTCTCCAAGAAATTGTACGAGTATGAGGCATAACGCACTACGCGGCAACGTAACTCCGCGACGCGACAATGCACATCAAAGTTGACCAACTCATCAAATCTGTCGCGCTGTGTCGCATCGCGTAGTTCCACAGTCAGTTTCGTCCATCTTCTCAAACGATTGACCGACAAAATTTGCCGCAAACTGTCGTGGCATACAGTTTAAGTGCGGTATACCTAATATTGTCGCTACGTGTCGCGTCCAGCGGTACAGCCTTAACACTTATGTTATAGTAGCTCTTTCAAAAAGGATATTAATAGTGTCTTCTAAGTCTTCAAGATCCCACTCAATGCTACGGAGTGCGTTTCTGAGTTCTGTAGAAGTCCATTCCACCTCAGGACTGTTGGGAATAGTTGGTGTCTTGGAGATCTCCTGCCACCTCAAGTATAAGCCACGAGTTTTGTTCAATGCTTTGAACACCTCACTGCATGTTCAAAAATATATTGGTTACAAAATGAATGTAAAATAATAGCAAATAAAAATAGCATTATACTGTATAGCAAACCAATAAAGGACATCATTCACGCTGCATAAATTTTTGGTCGAAAATTGAAAGTGCCGGCCAAAGAAAAATAATACGATATTTCGTTAGAGCTTGTTCTAACTAGCATTTTTTATTATGGCGTCAAAGTTGAGGGACCACTTCCCTTAATTTTATTGGAGATTAAAAATCTTGAAAACATACATTTTTATGATAATATTGAAAATGAATGAAAATTATTGTTCTATATTTGAAGAATAGTTAATAAAAGCAATAAAAAATAAACCTCATGCTGTATATCGTTGTTTTTTTTATTTTCTTTGACCGGCACTTTCAATTATTGACCTAAATAAATGAACGAAAAACAACGATATGCAGTATGCGGTTTATTTTTTATTACTTTTATAAATTATTCTTTCAATACAAAACAATATTTTTCTTTCACTTTCAATAGTTCGTATCATAAAAATGTATGTTTTCAAGATCTTTGAACTCAAATAAAACTGAGGGAAGTGGTCCCTCAGCTTTGACGCCATAATGAGGACAAGTTCTAGCGGAATATTACATTTGTTTTCTTTGACTGGCATTTTTGATTTTGAACCTAAATAAATGAACGAAAAACAACGATATACAGTATGGGGTTTATTTTTTATTGCTTTTATTAACTATTCTTTCTATAAAGAACAATATTTTTCACTCATTTTCAACATTTCGTGTCATAAAAATGCATGATTTCAAGATGTTTAAACTCAAAACCGAGGGAAGTGGTCCCTCAACTTTGACACCATAATAAAAATGTTAGTAAGAACAAGTTCTAACGAAATATCGTATTTTTTTTCTTTGGCCGGCACTTTCAATTTTGGACCAGAATGGGTGATGTCCTTTATTTTTTAATTCGTGAAAAAATAAAAATAGCATTATAAGAAGACTTTGATAGGTGTATGTCAATCAAAGGTAACCTTTTCCAAAATGCAAAGGGAAAACATTGAAATATTAATTTGCTATCAAACTAGTACAATGAAGTATTACAATAATTAAAGTGCCAAAGCTAATTCTCGTCATTAATTAAGTGTTATAATTACTGTTAATAATAGAAATCACAAAACATTTTTATTGAAGGTTTTAGTATAAATTTAGATTCAGTCAAATAACCTCCAAATAAAAATTGTACACAATCATAAACACATTTAGGGTGGTGGCACCATATATCGGCCATGTCAACATTTTTTGACCTTTGATTGATTGTAATTTTTTGGTTTATAGCATTTGCTTTCCTGCGATGCCTTTTTCGGGTAGAGGGATACTGAAACTCCATTACTACATTCGTAAAATTACCAATTCTTTGTTATTTTTGAAAATATAGATGTTTTTTTCCGGGTATGTCGATTTCCCTTAATATCGGCCTCTAACACCCTAATTTCTGCCGCCTGTGGCCCTAATATCGTCATACCTTTTCCAACGTGAATTTAGGTCAATAAAACTAAGTAAAGTAAAAAAATATAACGTTTTATATTCCAATTCAGGTTCAAATTATTTTTTTAACGCTTATCTATCATTAATTTGTCTTTTCTTTATATCTCAGCCTTGAAAATTACAGTAATTGCTGTTATTATAAACTAATGATCACAATGATTAAAAAAAATTAAGACAAATGAAGATTTCCAAAATATATTATTATAAGAAAAAATATTATTTAATAAAGTCAACAGAAAACTTGACTTTCTTTAAAGGTTTTTTCAATTTAAATGCACCAAACAGTGACGGCAAGTAAAATCTTCTTTAGCCACATCAATAAAATTTCGCCCACGATGAACTGTACACTTTAAGTGGAACCATTTGTATACATAAGTCACATTTAATATTTTTGGCTTCATCTCCTTCGACATCACTAATTAGTTCTACTTCACGGCCACCATAAAGAATTTTCATCTTTTCTTCTTAAAAAGGTAAATCATGAGGTCAGTTACGCTGTCCGTTAATATTCTCTTCTATTTTAATACTCTTCTTCTATCTACTAGTTTTATTTTATTTGACTGGTTTATGTTTTATATTCTATTGTCCAGATTTCTCTTTCTCTCTGTATCTATTCTTCTAGGAAGTCTGTCTTGTAAAGTGATCCTGAAAATTTCGTATTGTCGAAATGCTACTCTTCTTCTACTTCATCCTATCATTAATTCCCAGTCTCAATCGAAGCTTACACCTCGGATTCTGGGGTCCGCTTTGCCAGTCTTAACTGCGGATATGGCTAGACATCGATATTTTCCGCGAAACGTCTTCCATCTATCCTCCACAAGCCCAATGGTAACATCGAAGCATTGTATTACTGCCTGCTTCTTTGAACGGCATTTAGGGTGAAGTCTCCTAGTATCGGCCACTTCCTAATATCGGCCTTTTCGAGAAAATGAAACATAACTATGAAAATAACACTAAAATTATGATAGTTTTTATGCAAAAAGCGACTCTATATACGTACGAATAACATCCCATATTTTGGTGCGGGTACCTCCACATTTGAACGTTCAGGTGGCAATAGAGCACGTGCAGGTATCGATGGGTGTGATTTTGTGGCAATACCGAGTCAAATCCCGGAGTCGACGCACTGAGTGGGAAAGTATTTGAAAGGAATGAAATATACCTATGGTATTTTATATTATTTTTTATTAAAGAAAAACAGTCGAAGTACCGTTTAGGTAGTGTGTTTTTAAATTTATTTGTACTTTTTATGAAATAATCGCGGGGTCGAGATTAGGGATCTTTATTTTGGATAAATCTCAATATCGGCCACCTGGTCGATATTGGGGAAATGCATGAAAACACTAAACTGTATGTTTAGCTATTTTATATGTTAGCAGTAACATTAATAAGGTTAAAAATGAAATAGCAGCTCTGTTTGAGCACCAGATCCTAACATCGGCCGCCTAAAAACTTTTTTGCCAGCTACGGCCGATATCTAGAAAGTCGATGCGTAATAACGGCCACCTTAGTTTGTATAGGGTACTTACTTTCCTACAACCTTCAAACTTTACAATAAACAGGAACGTGGTGCAAAATGAACAAATACTTTTGTAATTTAATTTAATCAATAATATAATCATGTCGTCCCTACAAAAAGAGAAACGTTTCAAACCTATGGTTATATGACCTTAGGTTCTATGACCCCTATAGGTTCTATGACCCCTATAGGTTTTATGACCCCTACAGGTTCTATGACCCCTATAGTTTCTTTGACCCCTATAGGTTCTATGACCCTTATAGGTTCTATGACCCATATAGGTTCTATGACCCCTATAGGTTCTATGACCCCTATAGGTTCTATGACCCCTATAGTTTCTATGACCGTAGTAGAATAAGAGATGGAGTAAATGCCGTTCAAAGAAGCAGGCAGTAATACAATGCCTCGATATTGTCTAATGTTACCATTGGGGTTGTGGAGTATAGATGGAAGTCGCTTCGCGGAAAATATCGAGGTCTAGCCAAATCCGCAGTTAAGACTGGCAATGCGGACTCCAGAATCCGAGGTGTAAGCTTAGGTTGCGACTGGGAATTAATGATAGGATGAAGTAGAAGAAGAGTAGCATTTTGACAATACGAAATTCCCAGCACCACTTTACAAGATAGACTTCCTGGAAGAATAGATACAGAGAGAAAGAAAAATCTGGAAAATAGAATATAAAACATAAACCAGTCAAATAAAACAAAACTAGTAGATAAAAGAAGAAGAGTATTAGAATAGAAGAAGAGAATATTAAAGGACAGCGTAACTGACCTCATGATTTACCTTCTCAAAAAGAAAAAGAGAATTTTTATTGTGGTGGCTGTGAAGTAGAACTAATTAATGATGTCGAAGCAGATGAAGCCAAAAAATATTGAATGTGACATATGCTCCACGGCCTTAAAGTATACAGTTAATCGTGGGCAAAATTATATTGATGTGGCTATAGAAGATTTTACTTGCCGTCACTGTTTAGTGCATTTAAATTGAAAAGCCTTCAAAGAAAGTCAAGTTTTCTTTTGACTTTATCTAATAATATATTTTCTTTATAATAATATATTTTGGAAATCTTTATTTATCTTAATTTTTTTTAATCATTGTGATCATTAGTTTATAATAACAGCAATTACTGTAATTTTTAAGGCTGAGATATAAAGATAAGACAAATTAATGATAGATAAGCGTTAAAAAAATTATTTGAACCTGAATTGGAATATAAAACGTAATAATTTTTTACTTTACTTAGTTTTATTGACCTAAATTCACGTTGGAAAAGGTATGACGATATTAGGGTCACAGGCGGCAGAAATTAGGGTGTTAGAGGCCGATATTAAGGGAAATCGACATACTCGGAAAAAAACATCTATATTTTCAAAATTAACAAAGAATTGGTAATTTTGCGAATGTAGTAATGGAGTTTCAGTATCCCTCTACCCAAAAAAGGCATTACAAGAAAGCAAATGCTATAAACCATAAAATTACAATCAATCAAAGGTCAAAAAATGTTGACATGGCCGATAATTGGTGCCACCACCCTACTCCATCTCTTATTCTACTACGGTCATAGAAACTATAGGGATCATAGAACCTATAGAGGTCATAGAACCTATAGGGGTCAGAGAACCTATAGAGGTCATAGAACCTATAGGGGTCATAGAACCTATAGGGGTCATAGAACCTATAGAGGTCATAGAACCTATAGGGGTCATAGAACCTATAGGGGTCATAGAACCTATAGGGGTCATAGAACCTATAGAGGTCATAGAATATATAGGGGTCATAGAACCTGAACGGGTCATAGTCAAAGTCAAAGTCAAAGTCTTTATTTCTCAAAATAGTGCAACATTGTTACAGCTTTTTGACGTCAAAAACTCCTTAAAACTAAGTTTACCACCGCTTCCTAAGCGCTAATGGAGAAGAAACGGCGCAACAAACTCCACTGCGGCATTTTAAGGACGTCAGTTTACAAAAAAAATAAAAGGGTTTCTTAAGACTAAATATGAACGTATGTACATTTGTCTCGCGTCAAGTAGGTATATAAAAATAAAAATAAAACCTTATATAAAATAAAAATAAGACAACTTCAAGAGGGGCCTGCACCATGCTCAAGCCATACATTTTTGTCTTTAATATAATCGTCTGTCCTATAGTATGCTTTTTTGCATAGGGTGGTCTTTACATGATTTTTAAATTGGTTTTCAGGCATACCAAGGACCGATTCAGGCAACTTATTATAAAATCGTATACCTTCGCCTTTAAAAGAATGGTCATATAACCATAGGTTTGAAACCTTTCTCTTTTTGTTGGGACATCATTATGGCATACCTACCTGTTGACTAAAATTAAAATACCTAAGTATTTGTTCATTTTTCACCACGTCCCTGTTTTACAATAAACACAACAAGTTCGAAGGTTGTAGGAAAGTAAGTACCCTACACAAAATAAAGTGGCCGTTATTACGCATCGATTCTCTAGATATCGGCCGTAGCTGGCAAAAATAGTTTTTTAGGCGGCCGATGTTAGGATCTAGTCATCAAACAGAGCTGTTATTTCATTTTTAACCTTATTAATGTTACTGCTAATATATAAAATAGCTAAACCTATAGTTTTGTGTTTTCATGCATTTCCCCAATATCGACCGGGTGGCCGATATTGAGATTTATCCAAAATAAAGATCCCTAATCTCGACCCCTCGATTATTTCATAAAAAGTACAAATAAATTTAAAAACACACTACCTAAACGGTACTTCGACTGTTTTTCTTTATTATAAAATAATATAAAATACCATAGGTATGTTTAATTCCATTCAAATACTTATCAACGGAGTGCGTCGACTCCGGGATTTGACTCGGAAATGCCAACAAACGACACAAGTCGGTACCTGCGCGTGCTCTATTGCCACCTGAACGTTCAAATGTGGAGGTACCCGCACCAAAATATGGGATGTTATTCGTATGGATATAGAGTCGCTTTTTGCATAAAAACGATCATAATTTTAGGGTTATTTTTATAGTTATGATCCATTTTTTCGAAAAGGCCGATATTAGGACGTGGCCGATACTAGGAGACTTCACCCTATTTACTATTTTGGTAAAATGGTAAATCCATCCAAAGTGAGCTAGTAACTGGTGTTTCTCTCAGTATAAGTAGAAGTAATTTTGTTTAGATAAGTAGTTCTTTTCATACTAGTCTAAATTGAATATACCTACCTAAATTGAGGAATGTGGACTATTATTAGGATTTTTTATAACAAGCATTAGCCAGTCCATTCCTCTATAATTTAATAGCTATGTGAGTGCCTGTTTTTGTAGTTATTGAAAGTTGGAGATATCTATAGACAGTGATAGTAAGTCAATACTGTTAAAAAAATTAGGTACATAGGTATAGGTCCTAATATTTTCTATATAATTTTATAGGTATTTATATATATTTAAAATTATATATATTTATTTTAAATATATTTATTGTATGGAGTATGAAATAATAAAATAAAAAAGAAATACAATAAATGAAGTGTTGTATTTTCTCTCATAAATCCACCCTTCCCCCCTCTAAGGATATTTAGTAACATATATCTGATTACTTGTGATGCAAGCTCACTTGCACAGAGTTTCAGAGCAAAAGCGAGATAAATCTAGTCTTACTCTTAAAATAGGCAATGGATATTTTTTTTAAGAATGGCGTGAAAGGAATAATTTACCTCTGATTTTCCAACTTTAACTTCACTGTTTATACTCCATGGGATAAGTTATCAAGCTATCAAGTTACTCCAAGGCCTATAGTAGGCCTTGTGAAGCTGAAACTGTATTTATGGTGCCTGTGCAATAGCCACAATAGGCTCTTAACAATAATTGTGTATGTATCTCTAGCTTGCAAAAACACATAAAACCACACGGACAGCATCAAAACCATAATAACTTTTATTTGTTCAAATAGATAGCTATGTTTAGAATTCACATTGCATAAAGCTGCACTCCCACAAGAAGTGAGCCCAATTATTTATCTTAAAAATCCTACAATAATTTTCAACTAATTTTATTGTTGGAATCAAAAAAAAAAGTGCCATACCATAATACTTAAGACACCTCTTATATTCACAGTATAGTAAATATGCCTGCAACAGTACAGGTAAGTAAGGTAAGGCGCAGCATATTAAGTTCTATAAAATAAGTGTATTGGAAAAACAACAATCATTGAAACCTTCACATATTTGCACAGTGGAAAATGACATCTACTTACTCTTTAACGACGTAAAATGGGTCTTCTAAAGTCATGTCAAACAAGAATAACAACGTTTTAGCTCAAGTAGATTCATGTGATGAGAGACATAAGTAAAAAGACTTGCTATAATCTAAATCCGCACACCAGATAAACACAGGTGTATCCAGACAATCCTTCGCCTATCCCACAAAATATCGACACCATGATACGTACCTACTCTGTATATAAGTCGCTCGATGAAAACTGTATTCTCTGTCCTTTGCTAACTCATGTAAAGCAGCGACAGCTTGAGCTGCGTAACAACTCAATATTGCAATGCGCAATCGCACTACGGTCGCGGCGAGCTGTATATGCGACCTGGTGCGACATCACCTCTATACACCCTCAATATTATCACAATACCACGCACTTTCCACCTCGTTTTCCACCCAAACCCCCTATTCCCCAACCCTTGGCCACGGCCACCTTAGAGTATTAAAGAGTAGCAACAACTACGATTTCATTCATAAAATCGAATCAAGCTTGACGCCAAATCGCCATCTTTCGTTCTCATATACTTCTATTTTCATGAATGAACGTGTGTAGACCATAGACTTAGATTGTAGACGGTTACTATGTTAGGGATGTATCATGTATCTCTATTATCGTAATATTTGTCGATATCTATCTATCCTGTCATCTAATGTGTATTAACCAAAAGAGAGCGGAAAAATGCTAAGCTCATGATATTATGATAAATGATAATGATAATTTTATGGTTTATGTGAGATAAAGCGACAATAAAATAAATGATTATTTCTAAATATGATTGATAATAAAATTTAATATCTAAGAACTAAGAAGGCCTCATCAGATGCTTTTTATGCCCCGCTTAAAGGACCCGGGACTGTAGGAGGGAATTTTGTATGGTTAGTATCATTTATATACCATAAACGAAGTATATTTATTTCTTCTTCATCCTAGTGTTAACTCCCCGTCGCATCTGAAGCTTTCACCTCGGAGTCTGTCCGCTTTACCAGTCTTAACAGCGGATTTGACTGGACCTCGATATTTTCCGTGAAGCGGCTGCCATCTGCCAACTAAGTTGAGTGTCATGGGTTCTGATATTAGTAGATTGGAACGTAATTTAAATTTTGTAGTACAAGGCAAGGGTCCATATTGACATGCATAATTTTTTTTATTCTAATCTCGTGTTTTCCTCACGATTTTTGTGTGATGGTACTTTGTTAATATTTAAAATTAAAAGACAACTAAATAATTATGACGAAGTGAATGGCCTACCTACAACGTATGTGATGGAATTATGTGTTCTGAATGAAATTAATGAATGTGTTAAGTGTCATGGATTCTATTTCGTGTTGGTGTCGGCGACTTGAATATTGAAACGTTTTCAAAGTTTTTTATAGGTTCCACGATTATGATACGCATATCATCCACGAATTTGATCAGACTAAAGTTAATTTCATCGGCTCTCATACTATAAGATTTAGACAATAACTCGCCGAGCGGCGTTAGATATTCCTTTTTAGGGTTCCGTACAGTAATATGAAAAACTAGAACCCTTATAGGATCACTTTGTTGTCCGTTTGTCTGTTTGTCTGTCTGTTAAGACCTTTTTTTCGGGAATGTGTGGACGGATAAGTTGAAATTTTTATTATTATATGTATTATGAGTTTGTTCTTTAATTTAGTTCTGTACAGTGCGCGAGTCTGACTCGCACTTGTCCGGTTTTTTATCAAACTGTGACTTTTTCATTGCTATTATTCACAAGTGAGTTATAGATTCTTTTTTAAATCTTACAGGTTAAGTTTCTTTGTTCTTAAAAAAGTTTCGATACAAAAAAGAACGTGTTTAATAGAACGAAAACCAACTTGTAATACTTGTATAATAAACAAAATTATCACTCAAATTTAACTTTTTTTTTCTCAAGTACAGAAAAAAACAGAGTAAAAAAAAGTCAAATTCAAACCTCACTTTTAAATATGGCCGATCGCCATTGTTAGATGCGCGCGCATAGGAAAACGAATTGTAGTATTGTTTATTTAGTTTTATTTTATTCGCAAGTGTGTTGTAAAACGTCGTATGCCACGCATGAGTATGATAATTACCAACTTTACTCACTTGTACCATAATGTACTATTTTTAAATTTATTTTGATACTCTGGGCATAAAGATTATAATATTATTACCCTTCATTAAAGTTTTATTTTTAATTTTTTAATGTGTACATTTCAGTATGATGATGAAGCTACATTATGAGTGTGTTGAAAAATATATTTTAGCAAAAATAAGCTCTACATTTAATAAATGTTACATTACTGAATGTTACATTTATTATAATAACAGTAATAATTATTTTCAGACAGTATTAATAACCATGCACTGAAAAATATGTATTTAAACATACAATAATTATCATTTTAACGAAACAATTGTGATAATATAGGTAAAAAGTATTACAATATTATGTAACGAACTGCCCGTTCTCCTTTGTTGATGGATATATATTAATATAAAGGACATATTGAATAAAGCACTAAACTTGTACTCTTCCACAATTGTTTTATTTTTTGTTGCCTAACCGGTTTCGCCTTACGGCATTCTCAAAGGTTTACAATGGTTCAAACTATTATATTTAGCAAATATATGCTAAATACTAGCCTTTCGCCCGCGGCTCCGCCCGCGTGGATCTCTTATCTTCGGTTCTACTCAACCGATTGCAGTAAAACAGACGTAAGATTTTAAATTCCAACAAGACCTTTCTAATAAAAAAACTGCATTAAAATCCATTTAGTAGTTTTTGCGTCCATCGCGGACAAACATTTTCAATTTACAATTATATAATAGTATAGATAGATAGAAGATAGATTAATAGTTTAAACCCTTGTTTACATTTTTAGTCTGTGCTTCTTTTATATCGATAAGGTGGTTATCGACAGTTTACTGGGCTTCCCTATTATAGACGCCATTTTCCGTTCTCATCCAAATTTAGGTATACAGTTTTTTTTCGTAGGTATTTCATCTCCATATACTTCCATACTCAAAGACGGCCACCCTTTCTTTCTCTATGGTCAGCTCAGCTGCGAATCGCAGCCTGCGATTAATGTCAAATGTCAACAGTGCCAGATTGTCAAATGTAACACAAGTCAGCTTAAAAAGTTACATTTTCGAGGGAAAAGTTATGTATGCTGGTTTTTTCATATAGTAAAGACAAATCCTCTCGGATACCCCCCCCCCCCCCCCCTGCTGGAATAGTTATGTCTCGAACTGATTAAAACCGTGCGCCTTCTTGAATCATCAGTTACCGGAAACGCGAGTGGCATTTTTTTAAAGCGCGCGTGGATTATCTCTACAGAAACCCCCTTCCACCGAAGCCAGCGGCCTCGGACCGACTTAACTGCACCGAAGAGCATTCATTGCTCGCAGTAGGAGACGGCGCAGCCCATACACTCGCGCAACGTACCATCGCTGTGAGCAAAGTGGTGAGCGAGACTACTCCCATTCCTAAAGCCGCCACTAGCACCCATCTCGGCATTCCCCCCGTTGGGCACACTTGATCAGTGTGTGTAGCCCCGAGTCCCCTCTCGCATCACGGTGATATCCCTCCGGCGTTGGCTCCTTCCAGATCCGAAGCCGGTAATCCCCGAATTAGCCCGATGATCCCCGGTATCAGCCGGTACGAGAGGCTGCCAGCTCCCCATGCTGGGTCTTACCACCGCTATTACGACGTAGCCTGCGCGTGGTTACCCAAGTCGTAGCTTCAACTCCACTACCATGTCCATGTGGAGCTGGGACTTTACGGCTTTACTTTTAGCACTGAAAGAACGTTCGCCTCCAGGATCGATCGAAAACGAAGAACGATAAGGAGAGACGCGCAACGCGCATCGCTATCGCAATTATATTGGAATTAACTGGTCTAGTTAACTAACTATTGATTTTTGTCAAAAGAATTCGGGAATACCTAGTTCCGCTAAAACTATTTCTAAGACGGCATTGTACGGAGGGTGACTATAGTGTGCCGCCTCGACCTGCTTCGGCAAGAGTAACAGGCGTCTCCACCTGTCACCCCCATGCTCACGCTCGTAGAGGTCATTGACAGTATTACTAAGTTTATGGCTTTAACAGTAGGTATATAAATATTATTTATCAAAGATAAAACAAAACAATATGACTACAATAAAGAATGAAAATGAATGAATGAATTGAAAATACATGACATAAATTATTCCTTGAGTAATGCCTTGGTTCAAGCCAAAGTAACCTTTATTCCTGCCAAAAAATGTTTGAAATTGTTTATACCACCACCGGTCAAGCGATTTTTCTAACAATACGCTTGGTATTATTGGTGATACAGCTAGCGAATTGGATAATATTGACCACAGAACTCTAATTATTCTGACGAATATTGACCCCTAAGCGATACGGCAAAAGTTACGTCAAAGTTACATTTTAAGTCGTGTTACGCAGAAGTTACGTAAGAGGGTCAAAAGTTACGCAAAATGTAACAAAAGTTACAATCTGGCAACGCTGCAACAGTGTTTGCATAGACTTAGAACCTATTGTCAGAAAATGTCAGTTCTGCTATGTGAAATTGGAAATTGTGTTTGCAGATACGGTTATAATTTTTTCTTGAGGTTTGTGAAACACGAATCTGAGGTTTGAAAATCATCGAAATGCACAAAATGATACAACGAACGGTATGCATCTCTCTAAACAAAAATGGTTAATAGCGTTACTAAAGTTATTCATTATACCTACTACATAATATACTAGTCATTATCTAAATAGAATATTCGGCTCGGTAACAAAATAATAATGTTTTAAAAAAAAAATGGTTGCGGGTAGTTGTTGCAATCTCGTCGTCAGACTTCGTCCACGACGAACTACTAAATTTGTCCAAAAGATTGGATTTTGAGTTGCTGCGCGTTCGCTATTATCGTATAGTGTATCGGTTATTTTCATTAGATACGTATTATACCTATATAGATAAGTGTATCGTGATCGTGACTTCCTATATAACACCACTGAACAAACGGAATACGAGCGTGCATGACCAATACAGCACTGGATCCTGGTTACGGACTACAATGGGTTGGGAGTTGGGACTACACCAGTAAGTTACCTATCCCTACTAATATTATAAATGCGAAAGTAACTCTGTCTGTCTGTCTGTCTGTCTCACTTTTACGACTAAACCGCTGAACCGATTTTGATGAAATTTGGAATAGAGGTAGGTTAGACCTTGAGAAAGGACATAGGCTATGTTTGGTCGCGATAACCGACATCCACGCGGGCGGAGCCGCGGGCAAAAGCTAGTAATTTATAAATGTATTTATAACACGTTTATCTAGGATACCCACATTTATACTTGCCTTTTTTACGTCCTGAAATCCTCAAGGTTAGCACACCTAACGGCCACCAGGGGTAGTTATATTATACTCGAAAGTCTCTGACCAATTATTACAACACGGTGTATTATTTTATTACACTCCGGGTGACCATTTACCATCTACAGTTCCGAGATTGTCCTTCAAATTTGGGAAGCATGATGCCATGTAGTCATTGCTAAAAAATTAACATTGTCATCTGTAAGATAGTCTAGTATTATTATTTTTTGCTTTTCTTAGTCTAATATAGTTTGGCCAACGATAAATCGTTCAAGAAACCGGTGGCAAATTTGAAAAAGTAAGCAGTTGTAAGTTGTAATAACACTGACTATACTCCGACACTATGATTTTTATTATTACGTACCTACGCATTACAACCTAACTAAGTAGGTACATATGACTAATGATATTTGCTTATGTAGCGCTTAGTAAACTAAAAAAAAAATGTGATAGAAAAAAATAGGTGTTTGTAGGAGTACTCTGTACTCATAAATACAAACAACTTTTACAAACTCTTCTTTTATATGAAACATGGTTATAGGTTATAGTACATCTTTTTTTTAGATATTCATGGTTTTAATTTATATCACAATCGCGTCAATTTTTATTGCTAAATAAATATAAATACCAGTCACCAGGCCTGAGTCTATTAAAACATTATGTGGACTTTCGAAGTTATAATTTAATAAACACACATTAAGTAATACTCAATGTCCAATTTGAAATTATTAACGGATCAATTGTTACTATAATTTATTGGGTATCGAAAATTAATAATCATTAACTATTATATAGAAATGGCCAGTGCCAGTACTTAGCTATTATAAAGAATTAAATCACTTTGAAAATTATCGGACGAGAGCGTTTTATCCGTTCTTTTATCCCTTATTATTCTAGTCCATTGTGCTTATTTTTAATTTAGTTATGTAGAAATTAATGTAATTTATTATGTAATGTATAAAAAATAATAAAATGAATATAAAATAAAACTACAGTTTTTTAATAACTAGCAACATTGCACTTATGTCTGCGCCTCCCACTCCGTCCGTGCCATGCATTATTTTTAATCTATGGTGCATTACTCCCACCACCCCACCGTAGACAGTACATTTTAGTTGCTCTGCTCCCAGTCCAGCCAGTTGCTCAATGCTCATGCTCTGCAGTTGATTTCCTGACTTCATAGTTCACGCACGCAGGCCTTAGTGAAAGGTTTTGTTATTCTTTAATTTTAACAGTGTTTATAAAGACAAGTTACAATGAATTCAGCTTTGAATCCAGATGCGCCGGAATTTTTTCCGATTTTCACATCAGTCACACAGGTGAGTGATTCAGCTACTTCAATGACAACAGGCATGGTGTTTTTATAGAAGTCTCCAAATTCTGCGTAATTTTCGATATTTGGATACAAGGATGTCAATTAATCATATCTTTATAACGATAAAGTCCATTATAACTAGATCAAATCTCTGTAGAGGCTATATAAAGCAATCTTGCGATGCCATTGTCATCTCTTTTTTGTAAATTAAAAGTATCTGCGATTGTTGTTGCACTGATTGCCTATAACTTTATCATTATAACAGGTTTTTGACAGTCAATGCATGGTCTTTTGTAACTGTGTCACATTTGGTTATGATGTATCAAGTTGTGTCAATCTCAAGGACAATATTATGGTCTGATTTCTTTACCTGTCTACTTTTATTCTACATACATAAAATTTCTCATTTACTTTCATTTTTTATATAGCTACAAATTGACCTTATTATATGACCCATCTTGAGATCTAACCAAATTTATTTATGTCTAGGTGGCTACTGTTACATTTATATTGTTTTACAGTGCATTAATAAGTATATTCGTTTAAAGTAAGGCATGAACTATGTAGTGTTAGAATCATTACTGAAACTTCAAAATATATGGGGGTTTTGGCACCAACATGGAAAAAGCTCAGCATGGTATTATGTATTTCATGTCACAGAATTGAACTTACACAGTTCAAGTTTTTATATGTTAAAATGGTTAATTTCTATGTCTTTGACACCCAAAAGAGTATGAAAGTAGTATATTACTGTTAACTGTGATTTTTCATGTTGATTTCAAAACACCACAGATGCGTCTAGTAAAGTCACCACCACTTTACTGGAGTAAGACTTTAAATTGACTTAAGAATTTGATTTACCTTAAGAGACTGACAAAATGACGAAAAATGAATTTATTATATTACTTGTCATTGACATAGGTACTCAAAGAGCGTCCATGTTGAGGACAAAAATTTGTACTCTCTAATAATTTGTATCAGCTTATCTTGATTTGCAACAAATTTCTATCATGGAATGATTATATACCAGTTATTTTTACTTAATTAAATACATTATGTATTGTAAATTATCATGAAAATGCATATCATGATAGTTTTTTTAATGATTCTAACCTATAAACTGTGTTGTAAAAGGTTCATTAATTATCAAATTAGGTGTTGTTAATGTATTAATTAATGAACAATAATTTCTCATGTTTAGATTTTATTTTGCATGCCCATCATAGCTGAGGTGCATAATTTTATTATGTATATGCCTGTTACTTCTTTCATGTGACACTGATATTTAGAACTAGCTCATATGTGGTCATTATTTACACTCTCAGAGTGGGACAATCAAAATAGAATTCTAGTATATATCTTTCACTTCTTCATCTACCTACTCTTATAATTGTTTTCATACATGTTTCAACGCATGCTATGGTCTTTCTTTAAAATTACATTGATCTCAGTTACATATCTACATGTTATCATGAAACATGCAAAACGTCATGTTTACATGAAATACGAATGAAACATATAGCCATGTAGGAACCAAGTCACCTTTACAGTAGAGCTTAAACAAAAAATTAATTGTTGCACACTATCTTTGGAGCCAATTATATGATCTATGGGATCAATTGCCTGAATCTTCGATTTGCACTGTAGAGGTTTAATGGGTGGCTTATCGCTCATGATTCTTTTTTACTAGTCCTTATTATGTCTCAACAGCTTGAAAATCTTTTACTATCTTTTAAAGTTATCATATTCTTTCTTATTCGATCCATCAATGTTACTGCAGCTTTATTTCTAATATCCGCTGCGTTCAGTTTACTTTGAAGTGGTTTCTTTCACACCCAATATTCATTACAAAGTGGGGGGGGGGGGGGGGGGGGGGGACAGGCATTCCTCTTGTAGAGACAGTCATGCCTTTTTTAATACATTTTGGCTTATAATTATTTGTGAGTTAATCGAGATAAACCCAACACTATTTTTATGTCTACACAAGCTCCATATAAGCGTAACGCAAGTTAAGATACTATTAGGAGGGTCTCAGACCCTCATATATTTTCGAAGTCTGCAACTGACTAAGGTATTAAGGCATTAGTATAATATTATGTACTATGTACATCTTAAAATAATTTTACAGTAGTACCAGTTACAATCCTTATGATATGAGTGAGACAAATTGGATGAAAATTGATAATAATAATGATATTGCTATCCATTTTCACCCAATTTTTTCACTTAAAACTCAACATACTGCATTGATTGAGCTCCGATTTTGGCACAATATATTACCCGATTCAAAGATGGTACTTAGCAATTTTTATTTTGTATTTTAGTATTTTGCTTCAGTGGATGGTGCTGCAGCCGGGATATAGGATTATTTACGAATGTATTCCAGGGCAGAGTCGGGACCCAGGCTACTAGTATCCTGTACTATCTACAGTGGTCAATTTAATTTTATGATTATGATTTGCGTCCAAAGTGGTAATTGCAAGGCCAAGGTTCGCTTCTTTTTTTTAATTGTTATGTCGACTTTTCCAGGAGCAACAGCCTGTGGACTTCCTTCACCTGAGTGCTAAGCCGGAGCTTCGGCCAATGTTTGGCAGGTGCAACGACGGACAGGTACAGTTGGCTTTGGACCTTAAGGATATTGGTAGGGCCCTGTACACCATGTCCTGTATGTGTGCAAGTTATTATGAAATCATCTTGATTTAGTCAGGTACTGACTACAATTAAAATTTATAACAGTATCTTGACTTTATTAGGGTGTACGGTGCCCCACTAAGCCTTTTAGGGACAAGCCAAACTCAAATGTTACGACTGCATATCAGCCGAGGCTCTGGCGAAGGCTACCCTCTCGGGGTTGGGAGCTCAGTGCCACGTGCACGAATAATAATTCGAATTCGTACTGTAATCGTATCGAAGGAATGGAATTGCCCAGCTTCACACAAAGAGGTCGCCAGCCGCAACCACAGGACAGGCTTGCCTAGTGTGGGTTCAACGGATAAATATATATATAAAAATCTATTTGTTGTCATACTTCTCATAAATATGCGCGCGCATCTAACATTTTTTTTTTTCACTCATATCACCATGCTGCCTTGTTATCTACTTACTTATTTGAATTATGATTTTTTTTTCTCTGTAAATGCTCACAGAGAAAAAAAAATACATTTTAGTGAAAGTTTTGTTTATTAAACACGTACTACAAGTTGAAATTATCTTTTAAAATACGAAGTTGCATGAAATGAGCAAGCAATAGGTATATTAATTCGTTTGTAATATTGGACACGATCTTTTTTGTATCAAAACTTTTTTAAGAACAAAGCAACTTAATCAATGAATTTTTTATCATTATTATTAAGGCCCGTTCTCTTGATACATTTACGTTACAAATTCGATTATTATACGTGCTCGGGGCAGTGATGGTTGGTGCTCCAATAAAAGCCGTACAAGCCAAATTAAAAAAGAGCAAAAAGGGAAAATGGAACAGGCTTTCACCTGGGAGCCCAGCTCCCAGGTGAAAGCCTGTTATGCAACCGAGACCAACGTCAAGATGATATTTTAGACTTAATGATATTCAATTCATAATGTATAATAATATTTTTTGTTTCCAGGGAGGGTATAAGTCTGTGCACAAATCGATCAGGTCATCGAACGTAATGCCAATAGGCATTTCATATGACTTCTTCAAAACATTTACAGACTTTAACATATTGACAAGTCATTTAAGTAAAAGTGTTCTTTCTCAATCCAACCATATAGTAGCTACGGAGTTACCAGTTGTGAAATTAAAACTGTAAGTAAATCTAAATATAACTTTAAATATATTCCTGTTATGCTAAACTCTATTAATCTATTAAGCATATAAGATAAATGGCAATTGAAGAATATACTTCAATTGACGTTCATCTTATTCTGAAGAGAAATTGTCCAATGCTTCCTGCCTCTTGGTTGCTGTCCAATTGAGCTGTAACAAGTGCATACAATAAACGGTGCAACACAATGCTGCATTTGCCATTATGTCATTGAAAATAACCAGCTAGTTGTTGAAGGCTCTCATCTCACTTACCCTCATAAAGAAAGAGAAACTGCAGGCTCCAAAGTTTAAGCTGGAAGCAGCCCTGATCACTGCTTGGTTCAAGGAGACATTATTATTACAGTAACTAGGGGCCCTTATATATATATTTTTTTAGTAAAAATAGTACATAAATTCACAAAAAAGCTACCAACATTCAATGCGATTAATCAAAAGGTGTTAGTTTTTCAAACTTAAATAATATCATCCATCCAATTATATGCACTATACGCTTAGATATTTACTTGATAAAATTTCAATGATATAATATAATAACAACCTCTGCCTAACCCTCCGGGAATAAAGGCGTGATTGTATGTATGTATGTATCTTTGTGCCTTAGAGTGTTACGGTGGCTTGAAAGACACCTTGAAAATACCGCCTTGCAGTAAGTCGCGCATTTTCATGTCGTAGTCTCTAGTTAAATTAATAGATGGGGCGTACTGTAGGTACTGGGCCCGGAACAATTCCTGATTGATTGAACACTCGTCAGTCCTCTCAACATGTTCGTCGTTAAAGGACTGCAACATTCAGTCAAGGAGTGCAAACATTCTTCCGCAATTGCAGTTCATTATAATTTAAATCTTGTGACGAATCACCTAACATTTAATGTAAACGCATGAGTCTCGCAGGATATAGACTTGATTTAGTTTTCTGGGTTTTACTTAACACTCACAAATAACGGAAAATTAGCTGCTTGTTGAGTTAGTTCTCGTTTGGATCCTGTAGCAAGCGTCTCGATTAACTCCCAACGGTCTCAAAGAAATACTTGCGAGTTCTGTCGGGCCTCGGTCGCCTCTCATCGTGGAGGGCGGCAGGCCCCGGCCCAACGTCCAGACAGTTGTGATGCGACACGGTTTCGCCACTACCTTAGTCAACGTGGACGTGTTTTTAGTTATTTACCATCTTTGCACGTGGAACACAAATCGTAGAAACGTGTTGCTAGTTTATTTATAAAATGCTAATAAAGAAATAAACAACTGATAACTTTCTGAGGAAATCAAACAACGAATGTGACGCGAATCACGTCTAAATTTATGTGACGCGTCCATCGTCAACGAGCTTTGCGAATCGGTTCTCAAAAGTAATAGTACTTAATAAATTACTTAATATGTATAGATATAAAATGAACTTACATAATGTAAGTTGGCAGCTTAATGTTTCTTTCACTATAATTTTTAGCATATTTTCCTAACACATTGGACGGTCATTTGTCAATAAAAGCTTTTATTGTATAAACATATCTGATTGGGGTATTTGTTTGGGGTATTGGGGCGATCTTCGGGAACCAAGCCAACCCAAATTGCTCTGGCGCAGTCTTTCCTTTTGGGTTTGGGGCGTCAGAGGGCAGTTACTGTCATAAAGGCCGTATAAGATAAATCAACGACAGACTTCGAGGTGCAACTCGGATTGCACTCGGGAACAACGCTAAGATGATGATGATGACTTAATAATAAATGTACATTACGAACTTACGTAATATAAGTAGGCAGGATATTATGTTTATTTCGCTATATTTTGTAGTATATTTTCATAACATTTTGGACGGTCACTAATCGGTATATAAAAGTGCATTGTATAAACAATCTGATAACTACAATTTATATAGTTTGTGCATGAAGTAATTATTTATGTATATTTGCCCGTAGTAATGAACGCGAGTATAACACAGACAAAATTGTAGACACAAACGACAGTATATTAGACAGAGTCAACATAAATATCGACACGGCGAGTGGAGTGAACAGATCCTACAATCTTAGCAATGGGAACGCGCCTGTCATCTCTTCCTGGAACCACGCTCCTGTCATAGCGAAAATACAGGTATGTAATTAATTTTTAATAGTACTTTAACTTATTTATTATTAACATCTTATTCCCAATGACTTCTGTTTACTTATAGATTGGTAGTATGATAATACCACGTGCATCTTTTTGATCAATCGTACAAAAAGGCGCACTATGCCTATACAGACAGGTGTCAAATTTCTTTAACTCATTAATCTAGTATCTGCTGCATTCTGTCCGAAATTCAAAATTCCTTGCCACCTCACTCAGGAACCATTTTTTTATTCAACACCACGGATATGGAAGTATTTACGTAGAAGTCAATCCTTATTCCTATCTCGTTATTTGGCACATGTCCGTTTGTTTAGTGGTTTCCCCTACATCCACAGGCGATATCCTATACGTATAAATATTGGTCTTCTCAGCATGCCAAGGATAACTGGCAAACAAATAATATAACAACAATATAATAGCAACAATCTATTCTTATCAGTGTGTATACTGTTACAAAGTATGCGAGATGGGTCTTGAGGGTCACGGAATCCGATAGAAGAATTTTTTCTAGTATATCTGTGTCAAACAGGTATTCAGATTAGTAGATGTACCTGATCGGTTTCTCCATTATTTTAAAATCTAGAGCACAATAGATAACATTAGTGTTATCTGCTGGTAAATTCTTAATCTTCGTGAATTGTTACGTGCTATTTTTATATCCTTAATGGAAATGCTACGTTGAAAGGGCCCATTGTCTACATTATCGTCTAATATAACTATTTATAGCTTTGGCCTTTTCTCCGAAAATCTTTTCAAAGTTGTAATAGCTTATTCAAAAACATGTTCTTAGTTCTTAGAAAAGGTTTTTGTTGAAATTTCTTAACGATAACCCGACAGGGAAGGGCCTTCTTAATTAATAATTATGCAGGTACCTGAACATATAACTGTTTAGTAACATGCCTGTATAAATTTTGTACTCTTTCAAGGTCAATTGGTTTTGTATATATCGACCATTATCCACTTGTTAATAGTGTCCCACGTGTCACAGTCAGATGCATTGAAGTGGCGGTTAAGGTCTTGGCCTTGAGCTGGCCTTACATTCAATGCAACTCGTTGATAAAGACTTCTACATTGATCGCTCGTAGTTGGCGGCTTGATTGTCCTCGAATTGACGATCTTGATTACGTTTCCTCTTCCACGATACTGATCACAAAGTTGCGAACTACTGGTAGGAAAAGGCAGCCATTTGTAGCAACAGGGAATGAGGCTTCCTTCTATTTGATACTCATATTATGAAATAAATATACCTATGCATAAGATAACCAAGTGCCCAAAACCTAAACAACAAATCAAATCAAATGTATGTATATTATTTATTATTATTGATTTTAAAATAACGATGATAAATATGGAAATTAACGAATAAGGAAATAAATAAAAATACCGATGTTTGTCTGTTTCTATCTTGAATATTATTAGCAAATTTAGTCTTCGACATTAGAAAACTTTATATGCGGATTCCTACATATTCATTTGTATATTAAGATCCATGTATTTTGTAGAAGGTAGCGTTCAATGACTTGTTTAGTTGTTTATAACGAAGAGAATATGGTGTAAACATATTTATATACACTGGTCTACTCTCGTGTTGTACATACAACTGGCATAATTAAATATTACATAGCAGTACAACGTGATACGTCCATTCGAGACCAAACAAATTTTTAACCGTTTATAGATAAACAATACAATCAATATTGAACACAAGTAGCAATAATGAAATTTTATTGCGTCTAGAAGACGTCCTTGCTTCTTGTATCTGCTTTAGAGATGAGATCAAATCGATATTCGATCGGAACTGAATTTTGACCATTACCCGACCGACCTCCATACCCCTTACGAAGTGTAATGACCTACTCGATTGTCTCTCAATGAGATACTTAGAGTATAATTGCTTTAACTCAATAAAGGCTGGTTTTAATCGGTCGATAACTTGGTCGATATATGGTGACACTCCGCAGGCGGGATAACGGCTAATAAAAATAATAAACCGATAAAATATAATTATCGGATGACTTTCATTGGTTTTGTTCAAAGAGACAATAGCCCGCCATTTGACTTTATCCTTACATATTTCACAAGCTTCCTCTACTGCCATTATTCCTTTCATGCAAGCCCGCCGGTTTCGAAAACTGCTGTCCTGCCCTTTTCCGAATTTTATTAATTTGACCCCGGCTGGTCTGCCCATTCACCTGTGCCTTACATACCTGGTGTGTCATTCGCTCAAGTATACTTATATCCTTGTTGACTGTACATGTGCTCACGCCTTTTTCTCTCTAGATAAGGTAGAGATGATAACAGCTCGCCATCTGTTTCTGTCCTTGCACACTGCACAAGCTTCCTCTGCTAACATTTTTACTCACAATTAATCCTTACATGCTAGCCCTAGCCCGCCGGTTTTCTGTGCATTTGGCCTGCAACAAACTAGAATGTGATACTGGCTTTATTTTTATTTAGGTTTATGTTATGTATTTATAAAACTCAACTGCCATGCCGGTGGTTGATATGTTATTAGGAATATTACCTAAATAATACAATTTCCAACTCTCTTGCAGATGGGATCAACCACTTTAATTGGTGCTAAAAATATACCACGACCTCAGCTTAGCTTTAAAGATAAGATAGATAATTCGGAAAGTTTATGGGTGCCAAAAATATCCGACAAGCCAAACAATATCAAGCCGCTAGCCTTGAATATTCTTTACAATGATGAGGGTGAAGCTGTTGGGTAAGTGATATCCATACTAATATTATAAATGCGAAAGTAACTCTGTCTGTCTGTCTGTTACGCTTTCACGCATAAACCGCTTAACCGATTTTGATGAAATTTGGTATAGGGGTAGTTTAGACCTTGAGAAAGGACACATGCTATGTTTGGTCGCGATAACCGACATCCAAGCGGGCGGTTCGATTACTTACAGGGCATGGCAAGCGATCTTTCGAAATTCCTTAAATGCAGCTTCGTATTCTTTTTTAAATAAGAGAGTGTTTCCTTTGAATGAAATTAACTATCTCCGGTAGTAAGAGTAGGTACTCGTACCCGGTTCGACTACCGTGTGTGGCATTTTCAGAAAACTTTGAATACAGTTTAGTGTGTTTTTAAAAAAGAAACAGCACTGCATTTAAGGAATGCTGAAAAATCGTTTGCCACGCCTTATAATCGAACCGACTACAATTCGAAAAAATAACACCCTGTATTTTTATTACATCAATCGATAGGGTCGATCATAGGGATCAAATCTCTCTAACAAACTTGGTAAATTAAATGAAAGGAAGTCCATGAAAAAGAAGATTTTGTAAAATATTAGTCGGTTCGACTACCGGGTGTGGCATTTTCAAA
Organism: Eilema depressum; assembly: GCA_914767945.1. Taxonomy (NCBI): domain Eukaryota; kingdom Metazoa; phylum Arthropoda; class Insecta; order Lepidoptera; family Erebidae; genus Eilema; species Eilema depressum. The sequence continues at coordinate 23,051,134 of OU612012.1, read as the reverse complement.
AGTCTTTGAATGCAGTTTTGTTTCTTTTAAAAAATAAGGTAAAGTTTCCTTTAAGTAAAATTCGCTATCTTTAGTATGAGGGTACTTTCCTTCAAGGTAAAGTCGAAATGTTCCACCCTGTATATCGCAGCTCCGATATTACTTACAATGAAAATAATGACATTTGTACGTGTGTTTAACACAGTACAATGAAGTGGTATCAAAATTAATTATGGCCGCTGAAAAAATTAAGAACGCCACTGTCCATACTAGATTACCCAATCCCCTTTGTTTACAAGTTACACTATTGTTATTCTTGCCGATAGAATCAGTTTAAGAAAGTTCTTCTCACCTGTACCAGTATGAATATCACATGAACCCTTTCAGATATGAGCATCCATACAAAGTTGAGTTGGAATTGTTCCAACCGTCGTCACATATGCTCGAACCAGACGCAGAGGAACCACATTTTCCAGAACCATTGGAGGATACTAAATTCACGTACGTCGACACTGAGGCTAAACTGGATGCTCTCGTGGAACATTTGATTACTGTGAACGAGTTGGCTGTGGATTTAGAGCATCACGCGTATAGGACTTATCAAGGTAAGAGTGGCGCCAATCTTATCCCGGTGTTTCACTGACTGACTTACTCTCTCTGACCGCTCTCAACCTCGCGATTTAACTTTTGCAAGAGTCTCTCATTATCATAAAGTTGTTTCAAAAATTCATTTGCCTATTACATAATTTGTATTGTACTCGTCTGTACCGTGCGTGAATTCCGACGCGCCCAGTGTACAGAGCGGTCGTCAACTTTGTTGTTAAGTCAAGATAAATATGTTAGTCTTATTAAAGGTCAATATAATGTCAACCTTACCTCCACAAAACTTGTAGCGCAAACATGATTGAATTCTTTGCTTACAATTCATTCAAGAGTTTTCCTACTATTGTACAGTCGCAATCGGAAATTCTAACAAATTTTATAAAATAAAAAAACATTTGTTTTGTTATTTTCATTTCATGAATGGTTTTAGAGTTAAATTGAATGTTAACTAGGAATACGTTATGCTACTTCTGCGGGCGATTGTACTTACGTAAATAAATATAGATTACTCTCGTATAGTTAGGTTAGGACTTTGTAACTTGTAATGATTTTCTTTTGTTGGGCATAGTTTTTACAGTAATACTTATCAGTTACCTGTAAAAAGCGAACATAAGCGGTCGACCTTGACTCGTTTCACTATCATATAAATAAATATCCTTTGAAGATGTACATATTCTTATCCGCATGAATAACCTTAGTTCACCGATGTCACCTTGTTAGAGGAGTAAATATAACTTGTTTCCTTGACTTTGTGAGTCGTAAAAATATGTATATTCTTTATACTTGCAAATTAATTTTGATACTATTTGACACACATTCTGCTGTGACAACCTCTGTTAGCCGTAGAGCGTTCGACTGAAAGCCGCGGGTTCGATTCCCGCTTAGTGCAAGTATTTGTGTGTATGAATATGTGTACCTATTTGCATTGGGCTTCTGGAATATGTACATACGTAGACCATATACTTTGCAGATATAGCGTTCTTGCTTTTTGTGTGAGCAAGCTAATGTCAGTATTGTTCATTACATATTAAATGCCAATGTGTGCATGTCATGGGATAATATGTCTATGTCAAGTCAGTAGTAACCATTTTTTACGCCGCGTTCATATAACAATTACTGCGTATATAGTTTGTATATAGTCTAAATGTACATCATAAATATATATGTACTTCGCATTCTATAACCCATAACATAAGCTATATTGCAATTCATGCCCTAATTAGGATTATACTAGGATTGCCTGCTCATCGATTGTGTTATTTCAGGCATAACATGTCTTATCCAAATCTCGACTGATGAAGGCGGCGATTTCATCGTAGACGCCCTGGCCGTTAGAGAACACATCCACAAACTGAATATAGTATTCACCGACCCCAAGAAGATAAAAGTAAGTATCTTATGTGAATATGTATGAGTCCTAATATATACTACTTCTATTTTAAAAGTAGGTCTTAAGGCAGGTCGACTAACTTTACATTTAAATATGAGTCCAAGATTATAGTTAATTGATGTTGTTTGTGTATTTAGTAATGGTACTCAAATTGTTTAAAAAAACAGTACGGGAAATTTTACTTTTAATTTTCCCCTAAATTTGAAAGTATAAACATCATTATACTAAGCACAAGAATCGTTTTTTAATTTCATAATCAGTAAAACAATTAACTAACATTTTTCAAAGAAATATAGATTAGATGACTGTTGTTCAATATATCTGAATGAAAATCATATTTGGCAAAATGTGGGTGTTAACAGAACTCTGCCTGCCCCTTCAGAGATTTACAGGTGTGAATATATGTATGTATTACTCAGGATACATTTTAGCTTTTCTATCCACTAACCTTTTTAGTGATCACCGGCATTAATTCCACTCTCATAATGTTACCCCCCTAGACAAGTGGCACCGACGACATGACTGTGTTGACGACGGCCATAAACGACTGCCAAAATCCCACACATTCGTCATTCTATTCTACATTACACCAGTCAACGAATTGCCACTTATCTAGAGGGCTATCCAACTTCTACAACCATACATTAGGGTGGCATACTAGCACACCATGTTAACAGCCAGTCGCTCCCATAAAAGCAGTATAAATCACACCAAAAGGAGGAAGGTGTGAATACGTAGGATGCAACCAGGAAATACGCTAAGTTTAATGAACGGCGAACCAGGAATCTTAACATTATGCTAATTTCAGGTATTCCATGGCGCGGAGTCAGATGTGGTGTGGCTCCAAAGGGACTTTGGTGTTTACGTCGTGGGGCTGTTTGATACGCATCAAGCCGCCAAAGTATTGAACTTGACGGGGCTGTCGTTGAAGCACCTCCTTATGAAATACTGCAGAGTCGATGCGGATAAGAAGTAAGTTATATCTGATATCTATAATGTTATTAAAACAATTGTCTTAGGTTGTAGGTAAGAAGGTGATTTCAATGGTACATTTTGTGTTTTTGATGGTTTTGCAACATGTGACGGGCAGAAAATGCTCATGGCATTAAGTCCACCTTTGTACTGTTAACTGTTGCCCGCGGCTCCGACCGCGTGGATGTCGGTTATCGCGACCAAATATAGCCTATGTTTCTTCCCAAGGTCTCTCTCTGTACCTCAAGGATCTATCTCTGTACTAAATTTAATCAAAATCGGTTCAGTGGAATAGACTTGAAAGTGTAACAGACAGATAATAATTATAACTAAACTTCCGTTAGTTGATACTCATTCAATCAAAAACTATGTTTAATGAAATTGAGAGATAATTTTTCACACCCCTCTTATCAATCAATCAATCAATTAGCCTACTGCAGTCCACTGCTGGACATAGGCCTCTCCCAATACGCGCCACGTTTGTCGATCCTCCGCCTTCCGCATCCAGTCCGTCCCAGCCACCTTTCCACCCCTCTTATAGAACCCGGTATTTTCTGAAAGAAATACATTAATAATTGATCTGTTAATTATAGATATCAGCTGGCTGATTGGCGCATGCGACCCTTGCCGGAGGAGTTGGTGAAGTACGCGCGAATGGACACGCACTACTTGTTGTACATCTGGAAGAAGATGAGGGCAGAGCTGTTGGACAACGGCGGCTCGCAGCCTCACCTGCTGCTGTCGGTGTTCGAGAACAGCCGACATATCTGTGGCACTGTGAGTATATACACGACACAGCTCGGGACATATTATATCTTGGACCAAAAATGTGCTCTATACGCGCAGTACAAGTTTCTTGGGCGTCTTTTGAGGATAGCACAGGTGGACGAGCTCAAATGCATCATGCATAAATTATTACAAAATAATAAGGGTACCAGGGTCTCGTTTGTCTCGCGATTTAGGACCAAGATACGTGTCTTATGTCCCCGTGTCATGCGTTACCTATTTGATTTCAAATAACAATACATTAACATTGTGAATTATTTTGTTACAGACATACAACAAAGAGTTTTTGACGGACTCATCGCACTTGCCGCTGTACGTTCGCTCCAGAAAGTCGTTCAACTCTCAACAGATGGCAGCACTCAAGTTGTTGTACAAATGGCGGGACACCCAAGCTCGCTCATTAGATGAAAGCACATCGTAAGTATACTCATCGATACACATGATAATTGGCCGTGTTGGTCCCGGTGGAGTAGATAGGGCCACCCCATTTCTACCTGTGGGTGTTCTCCACCCGAACAGTAAACATACAGCCGATGAGAAAGTGCCCGCTTGACAGTAATAGGCTCGCCTCCTATTACGTTTGACCGAAAATTAAGTGGCGAAATGTGGGTGTTATTATCTCTCTCTCCTCTCTCTTCTTATCTCCTCTCGGGGATTTACAGGCGTGAGTGTATATTCATGATAATATAGAAGAGTTTGTTTGTTTGAAAGTGTGGGTATATAATGCCTTACATGTTCTTGAGGCCCATGCCAACTTTACCAGCAAGTCAGCCTCAGTGACGTGGCGCGGGTTCGATTCCCGCTCAGTGCAAATATTTGTATTTCCATTGGTCTGAGTATTTCCGTGCTTCAGAGAGCACATAAGTCCGTCGGTCCTGGTTGTCATACGAACATCTATGGTTATCGTTACGGTAGTTGCAGCCGTAAAAACTGGTATAACTACCATACTTCGATATCGCCAATGGAGTTGTGGAGGTCTGATGGCCGTCGCTTCCAGGAAAATATGAAAGTTAGTTAATAGGACCTCTGATGCGACCGGGATTATTGCAAGGATGATGATGATCGAAGTTTGGCCATTTCCTAGTCCACTCCAACGGACTTCGAGAAAGGCTCATGGGATGACTTGGCATGTCCTAATTTATGCCGCGTGGTTTTCACCCCATCTCCTCCCATGCGGTGTCGTACAATGCGACTAAGGGCTGTTTAACATCAGACCGATGTATACAGTCCAGACTCAGCCTCAGATGTATGACTCGAGTCATCAATAGTGCTCACCCTCCATTTCGTATGACGGAATACAATGATTGGTGAAATGTGGGTGTCAATTCACCTCTGCCTAACTCTCTATAGATGTGATTATATGTATGTATTTTTGTAGTGACTTTAATTCTACATATCTTTGAGTTGTCTTCATCTTTTCCATGTTAACATATATGATATGTTTGTCAACAGGTATCTACTACCCCATCATATGTTATTGTCTCTGGCCGAGACGCTGCCGCGGGAAATACAGGGTGTGCACGCAGTGTGCAGCCCGATGCCACCCTTCATCAAACAAAATCTACTGACTGTACATAAGATGATTTTGTCGGTTAGTGTGATATAACATTTTCTATATACTAGCTATTGCTCGCTGCAGCGCGATGATATTTATAACCTATGTTGGTACCTGATAACGTAGCTTGCTAATTGCGAAAGAATTTTTGAAATTGGTCCAGTAGTTTTGAGTTTATTCGTTACATACAAAAATAAAAAATCTTGCATCTCTATGATATTAGTATAGGTACTAATATATCTACAAAAAATATCTATAGTCCATTTGTATAGGGACTTAAGATGTGCCTATCAATATTTTTTATTTAAAAACTCTGTTTAAAAATAAAACACTAATTGAAGCAGTAGTTTGAAGCTATGGTACACAGTAGGAGAGCCACGTGTCCAGTATTTTTATTTGAGAATGTTTAAGATTGTGTCTGTCATACTTGTACAGTAGCTTAATCGATGATAAGTGCCGAACAGTACCTGAACTCTAATTTTCATTGCTACGTAACTACATTTATCTAATCTCATAATGAAATGTTAATATTAAAAAATTAAAAACAAAACTTTACTGACGGTCTTTACGCACAGAATATAAAAAAAAAATCTAAAAATTACATTCTGATGCAGCTCTTCTAGGGCCAACTGTTATCATAATGTAACTTTTTTCCATTACGATACAACTTCAGCTGATTTTTTCTACATAGTCTGTGGACGCAGTGCAACACGCATGCGCGATCATTTTGGCGCACCACTTTTCTATAATTTTACGCAAATTATATTAATTATTTCATGAGACTAAAGTAATGTATGAAATTGCACATAATTTTGTCTTAAAACACCTCAAGTGATACAATAAAAAAACTCGCCTGCGGTTCGTTTTTTTTTTAATTCACACTCGTGCTTCAAGAACCCTTATTATGCATACCCTATTAACAGTTTCATAAAATACTATTTTGCTGTGCGATGCCAAGTTTCGGCGATATAGATTATAATATATATTTTTTCAATCCCACCACCTCGGAAAGAGTATTTTTGCTTTTCGATATCTGAGTGCAAAAGTCGTTTTTATCCTCTAGAGGATAAAGTAAATTTGAATTTAGAACATCGTAAAACATCATTGAACCTATTTACTTCTACCTCTTATGGTGCCGAATTTATCATATAACTTTTTTTAATTTGTGTAAAACTTAGACTCGGAACCTCCTTGTTGTACCTACCTACTAACTAGTAACTTTTTTTAATTTGCTTTGCACGCGCCATGTTTTTTCACGTCATGTTCATTATTTTTTTTTTAAATTTAGTTATTTCCTCGCTGAGGTGGGATGAAATGTTACGTGTTGCACTCGAGTGCAAAGATTTTTCACTTGTAATCTTTTGATTCCCTCGCTAACGCTCAGGGTTCTAATTTTAGAACCCTTCGCTTGCTCAGTCATCAAATTGAGCACGTGGTTAAAAAGCAACTTTGCACTCTTGTATAACAAATAACTATTAATTTTCTAAGTTTATAACATTGTGGTGTAACAATTTATTTTTCCTACAGTGTCGCGAGTTGCCGAACGAACCGCAACTATACCAGATGCCTACCCATTTAATGAATACGCAGAATACGCTCCAGATGATCTCCTATGATGTTCACGATTTTTACCCTCAGTACAGGTATAGTGTAAAATTCCATTAGAAACTTTTATATTCCCTTCGTTTTTTTTATATATATAGGACACGTCAATTTGACTTTGCCTCGCCTGATGGTAAGCTGAAGGCAAAGTCGTGGAAAAACAGGGGCACCATTGTAGACACGTCCCATGTCACAATGGTGGCACTCAGTTTGACGGCCTCATCAGATGCTTTTTCACGCCCCGCTTATAGGATCCGGGACTGTAGGAGGAGGGAAACACGTAAACTGGTAAGGAATCCAGGTCTTAATGGTGCGGCAAAAGAAAGAGTCACCGAACCGTTTAGTCCTTGATGGAATATTCTGCACCGTATGCGGGTGGTATCAGAAGTCCTGCACGTGTTGTCCTATATAGGAAAGGAAAGGGTGGGATTAATTGCAAGAGCTCATCAGAACACCATAATAGATAAGGTAAAATACCGACAAGGAGGTCACATCTCTACGCATTTGCAAAGGCTTCGTCTCGTATTTAAAATTATTACTTATTTACTTATTTCAACATACAAACATATACTAACGCCTGTAAATTCCCGAAAGGGTAGGCAGAGGTGTATTAACACCCACATTTCGCCAACTGTGATTTTCGGTCCCACGTAATTTAGGGCGAGCTTGTTGCCGTCAAGCGGGCTCTTAGTCATAGGCTGTATGTTTACTGTCGGATAAGAACAGCTCTATACCTTAGTCGTCTTCTACGACACCCACAGGAAGAAATGGGGTGACCCTATTTGACTCCACCGGGACTAACGCGGCTACAACCGGTATCAGTGATTGGTGTATATGAAATCATCTCGTTCAAGTGATTTGTGTATATGAATTTATGAAGATTTATACTTTTATGAAGATTATATAAAAACCACGCTAAGACTTTTCTTGACCTTCAATTATAGGTATGGCTGTACTTATTACTAGAGATGAGAGTTTGGCCGACTACCTGATACTCGGCCAACCTTGGTAGTACCGGATACTCGCATATCCGGCCGCTGGATCTCCCACCGTGCAATGCTGATTGGTGCATAGTGTTAACGAGTGTTTCATTGACTTGAAGTGATTGTGATTGTGATAATTTATATATAAGGTGCCTCCTATAAATGTGATATTGTAATTTAAGATTCTTATATAAGTATTTTTGGTATAAATGTACAAATAATTAAGACGAACTTTTTGTATTTGTAAATAAAATATAAACATATTTTTATATAAACAGTGACGCGTGAAAAAGCTTTTGACCTACTGTATTGCTATATGCTTTGATCATTGCCATATTTTTTATATAAAAATGTTTAGCAGATAGGTTGCAATATGGTATTGTGTTATATATAATATATTATTGTATTATTTTATATTACTGTAATTAATCAAGCAACACTTGTTAACATATTATTGTATTTCATTGTATTTCATTGTATATATTACCATTATTTTTTTACTTGTACTCAATAAAATACCTATGTATATTATATAATATACATTTTAACATACCTACTGTTTTTTATTTCCGGTCGGAAACTTTGTGCCTTGTACCAGATAGTTTTCAAATATCCATTTACCTATAGTTATTATGATAGTATTTGAGGTACTACTTGCATAAAATAAGAATACTAGCTCATTCTTCGGCTTAGCATAGATACTGGTGCCCAGGACCAGTAATTGAGGTGGTGGTGTGAAGATGTAGGGATACTATAGCTAGGTACAAAAATAGTATCTATAGTTGAGTTGTACCCTGTTCATATAGAAGAATACCTTGTAGGTGGGATACTTGATCCCACAAATAGATACAGTGACAGAAATAATCAGATAGACATATAGTAATATTTATTTAATCGCATGAGGGCCCAGTTTTAATGAAACATGTAGGAAGTACTCGCATACTAATTCGATTATGTACCTACCTATACATACGAGTGAACACACTATATGGAAAAGTCTATTATATTGTACCAGTTTTGACTTGGATTGAGATATTAGTTTATAAAAGGACTAAGGATACCAAATAAACCCCTCACCAACACCCCCTCACAAACAAACCAGACCTTATTTTATTACAATTTATATATCTGATATATATCATACATATTTATAATAAACTAGCCGACCCCGCGAACTTCGTACCGCCTAACAGTCGATTCATTATTTTTCTTTTTTAAATTTTTCTCTCCGTATGAACCATCCTCGTACTTTAAGGAATATTCTAAAAAAAGAATTAGCGAAATCGGTTCAGCCGTTCTCGAGATTTGCGCTTAGCAACACATTTAGGTATTCATTTTTATATAATAGAAGATAGACTAGCTGACCCCGCGAACTACGTACCGCCTACAAATAACAGTTGATTCTTCAAATGTTTTTTAAATTTTTCTCTCCGTAAGAACCATCCTCGTACTTCTAGGAATATCCTGAAATAAGAATTAGCGAAATTGGTTCAGCTGTTCTCGAGATTTGCGCTTAGCAAAACATTTAGCGATTCATTTTTATTTTATAGAAGCTTATAGATAATAAATCATTCATATTTATAATGAACTAGCTGACCCCGCGAACTACGTCCCGCCTAACAGACGATTCTTAAAAAAAAATATTTCTAAATTTTTCTCTCCATCCTCGTACTTCAAGGAATATTTAAAACAAGAATTAGCGAAATCGGTTTAGCTGTTCTCGAGATTTGCGCTTAGCAACACTTTTAGCGATTCATTTTTATATTATAGAAGACTAGCAGACCCCGCGAACTTCGTACCGCCTAACTTGACTATGTCAATATTCATACGATACTAACGTCACTCAATTGTTTTGCCTTGCCTTGCCCTCTCTACTATAGTCCGACTGCTGTACCGCGCCTTAGGTATGTGCGCGGCGAGACGGGGAGGAATACCGAACGTCAGATTTGGTCAGTCCGCCGCCAGTGCTGGCGGCGGTATCTCGTGTAGTTTGTACCGGACAGTCTACGTCAGACGCACATGAGATTACAATTCAAAGATAGGTCGTGCGATATCCCGTGATGTGAATGTGATGTTTAAATAACGTCTCTGATTCAAGTTCCGATGACAAAACGATAGATGAACTAAAGAAGAGAATAACTTCAGTTGAAAAGTCCTGATTTTAATTATCAGTTTACTTAGTTTCTACTCATCATTTGCCTGTTTTTATTAAATATAACTATTGCCCGCGGTTTTACTTGGGTGGAATTTTGATTCTAATCCCACAAATTTATGGAAAGGGTTTCCCAGAAAATAAACTAGCATATAAATATGTTTTTCCAGAATAATCTATCCCTGGACCAAACTTCAAAAATCCGTTCAGCCATCCAAACATACAAACATCTTCAGAAACTTTCGCATTTAAAGTATCGGTAGAAAGTAGGATAGTAGGATATGATAGGATAAATATTTTTTGTTTGTATTCATTTAACTTACTATACTTTAGTATAATATAGATAGTTCATTGCATAAATAAATTATTTAGGTCCTTTGATTGAATTAATTATGTCTCTTATTATTCAATACATCTTTACGACTAGCTTAAAGAGCAGAAAATTATTAAATAGGTAATTTTATTAATATCCGGCCTTCAAAGTGTTAAATGATATCGTAAGATGTGTCCGACATAGTAGATCTCATCGATTCATGCTCTTTCTTTTCTTTGTTTTTCCTCGACCCCCGCCACACCGCGCGCGCCATGGGGACGGTACAGGTCCCCCGGTAGGACTATAACACTTGAACTTTACAAGTATTATTACGAATCGTTTGTATGGGAGTATAGAAAAGTGATGTTTTTAGACTTTTTCAGACAATTTTTTAAATTTTTCTTTCCATAAGAACCATCCTCGTACTTCAAGGAATATTCTTTAAAAATAATTAACAAAATTGGTTTAGCCGTTCTCGAGATTTGCGCTTAGCAACACATTCAGCTACTCTTTTTTATATTATAGATAGATAGAAGATATCGGACTTATTTAAAGCAGGGTTCATACTGCTAAATATGTGGCTAGCAAAAAGCTACATGAACATAATCACGTTCTATATATTTTTCTGAATTTTTTCAATTTGCTCATCTATGAGACGTCTCCTTAGCTTTAGTGATACGCTCAGAGCAGCATCAGATCTTGCCGAACAAAGTACCCAAAATGATCTTAATGCCTTGGTTCCCCCCCCCCCCCCCTTCCTATTAACTGATTGTTCTGATATTTGGTACACGCGTTTAGTTCGGACACATCAACAATTTAAATCAATACAACAGTTTGATTTGCTTTTAATACCTTGGTGATCTTGAATCATTTTGAGACTTTGCTGACAAGATAGTTCTGACGCTAACTGTACGTCATTACTCAAAGGCTAAGTATATTCTAGTGATTGAATATATTTTTTAATATTGTTTGCGCAGTGAGGATAGCGGCATAAAGCTGGAGCCCACGGTCGACTTGTACGAAGAGTATAGTCAGAGCCAAAAATACGCGCCAACCGCTCTCCACGTGGAGCCCAAATCTTTTGTAAGTAGCCTCACCGACTGTTTCACTCTTCACAGTCCACACTTCTCTAATAAAACTCTTATATACCTCGGGAAAAATATCTTGGACCTAAATCGCGAGACAAACGAGGTTCTGGTGCGCGCAGATTGTTTTGTAATAACATTGGTGAATATGAGCTCGTCCGTGCTACCCTTAAATATTCCCAAGAAACATGTACTGCGCGTATAGAGCACATTTCTGGTCCAAGATGTCTGTCCCGACGTGTAGTAACAACAAAGGGTATTTCAAAATAAAGAGTATCCACAAAGTACAATATTAATAATATATTTGTTTGTATTGTTACAGGTTTCGCATTTAAATGCCGAAGCTGAACAGTTTATTCCACCGTTCGACAGATATAGACATTATCGTACTCTAGCTCAGGTACATACCGTGACAGTTATCTAGCATGTGCATGAACCGTATTTAGTTACACGTTTTAAGATATAGTGTAAACAAACTGATGTTTTCACAGATTGAAGAAATTAGTGAATTGAAAGAGAAAGAAGCTAAAATAGCGGCTATCGGCAAGGGCAACGAGTTGATCAAAGCGGAAGTCCTTGTTAAAATACAACAAGCGCAGTCGCTGATTGAAAACGAAAAGAAGAAAAATTTGCCGCAGGGCGATATAATCGACATAGAAACGACCTCGAAGAAAACGCAAAAGCGTAAACGGAAAATGAACGCAGAGAAAGCGGATCCCAAGGAACCGGTGGACAACCCGGAGCACAAGAAGAAGGAACTGATTCATACTGACAGCAATAAGAAGAGTGATAGCGCCGTGAAACCGTTCCGATACAAGAACGCAGACTACAAGAAGTTTTACAATGACTCGAACAAGGACCACAAACAGAAACAACCCAAAATGAAGTTTAAAAAACATAAAAAATAACTGCATATTTAGTAAGCGAAACTATGCATTAATATATATAGTTCGTTTTATTCTACCCAGTAGTTTTATTTATTACACAGATAAACACCATTATAAATAATAAAGCTAGAACAATAATTATGTTGATACACACATTTTATTGTACAAAGCCAGTTAGTGGCACTAGTCGAGTATACATCTAGGTATAACGACATGAATGTCAGAAACTGCTCCCCGCTGAATGTTGGTGGACAGTAGTGGACCTATTCCGAAATATCGTCCGAAACGTCTTCCTTCACCTTTATTTTGTTCTTGATTACTCTTCGGTTGGCATAGGTGCCGGAGTCGTTGTGCTCCTTCGCGACACCTTTACCCTCGACTTTACTTTTACTCCTGACATGGAACTTCTTATTCACTTTTATTGGTTCCTCCTCCCTCACGAGGATTTTCTTATTTCTTGGCGCGACATGTGGTGCCGCGTGGACCTCTGTCACCGGCTTCTCTTCCTCCACTTGCACCTCACGTTTCAATACGCTCTTGAAGGTCTGACCGCGTGTCGGCTCATGGAGTGAAAAGGTTATCCTGTCGTGATGTATCTGTAGATGACAATAATTTATATTTTGAAATGCTCTAGTAGGAAAAGTGTGAAATTTTAGGTAGATATCATTCCCGTCATATTTACCCTATATTCGATTGTTATGAAACATTCCTCTTCATCTTCGCAAATCAGTGAGTTGACGTCTGCTGGCTTGGCTGCGTTTACTGGGCGGCGTCCCACGCGCACGAACCGCCACAATGAGCGTATTCGTGGCCCACAGGCTCGGACGATTTCGCTCACCTGTCAATTACAATATTAATATGGGGGGATTACAGTCGGTATTATAAAGTAAAGGGGAACCAACATGACGAGTAACAGTAAATGCTGGTTTCCGTTGTGACTACAGAGTACACAAGCAAACGTAAGTGCCTTCTAGATATTGCTCGTGTGCCACAAGCCACTAGATTGGTTACTAAATGACATTTCTTATATTAGACTTGTTTTTTTTTTTTTTTTTTTTTATTTATTTATTTAATAACAAGGTATACAATTTACATGTGCACTAGAAGTGTAACAAAAACCAGAAAGGTTTATCCGTACACTACGATCGTCGTTCTTTCGTGCTCGAACATAGTAGTATAGGTAGTAGTATAGGTAGATACATAATCAGTTCTTAAATACTAATCTTACATTTATGTGCTTATTTACAGTAGCCTACCTTTCTTAGTGTTTTATATTTTGAATAATACAAGTAGTATTTTTTTTTGTTGTTGTTGTAGGTACTTACATAATAATTATTTCATCCAAAATACTTGTCCAATAAATTATACAAATGACTTTCGTAATTCAGTAGATAATAGTGAATTATTGTTTCATAATATTTTACATTCTAAGGTGATAGAAAATAATAGTAAGACATACAAAATAAACTTTTTTTTTTTTCTTGTTAGGTACCTATTTAACTATATGTGGGTAAGTTAGCATAAAATTCCAACGGCGGCGATACAACACCACTTTACGGCACTGTTTTACTGATAGGTCGTAAATAATGCGTTTAGCGACTCTAGTTTCCATAATAGTGAAATTTCGAAGCATTTCCTCTTGATTAATATGCCGTAGTTTTGACAAGGCCAGCTAAGGTTCCTGTTAACGAAGTCTTAGCCTAGTTACCATCAAAAATATCTCTGCAAGTGCATAAATATACAGAGACTCACATTTTATGCAAGTAATTTTATTCTCACTAAAGTTAGCTTTCAAACAATATTCAAAATCGGTCATGAACGACTGAACCTAATCCAATATAATAGTTTATTTTTGTTTTATTTTAAGATTTTTAAGGATACGTAAGTACCTATAGGTTGAATATTAAGTTAAAAAGTCCGTCTAAAATACTTTCATTAACGTTAGAATGTTTATTGAACATTGTATCACATCGTTGGAATCTATCAATTAAGCCATCTTCACCAGTTTTTCCAGGCGTTCGCCCACAACGAGACATGACATGATAACGTCTCTCAATTTCTTAAACTACATTCGTAGCTAGTCAAGTCATCGCTTCGTCAGTGTTCAAGACCTCTTTCTATATCCTACTTTGATAGCGTAATATTAGGCAAACTCCAAGTTAATACTACGTTAAACTGCTGTTAAATATATTACAGATGAAAAGTGGCATATTCAAAGCGCGTTCTGTAGTTAAGTAGTCTGAGCACTGTCGAGTATGTTATAGACCGTGCTCATATGCAGTACCTACCTACCTAGTTAGTAATTTCAAATACAGACTTTGGTCTTCTTTAAATTAACTTTTATTTCTCTAATATCCATGCCATGCGGGTCACACCACATCTCCTAGCTTCTTATTAGGACAACACTCTTGAATCTTGATCAAACAATCTGCCAATAATAAGTCGATGTCTTGGAACCCATTCAAACTGACCTTTTCCCCTTTCCTATCTACCTTCAAATTAAAGTAGGTATCGGCGGACATAATACATCCAACCCCACAGTTTAGTTGGCCAGTGTGCGCGCTTACAGCCCAGCTCGATCAGACTATCGGCAGATCAAAAAGTGGTTTGCAGGGGCTCTTTAAGTCTTCTTCATAATAATACTTACATACAACATTTCTCACCCATAATGTAGGTACGGAGACTTCACCAAATCTTTAAGGCCCATACTAAGTTTCCTAGTCTATGCTGATTAACGCATGAGGCTCTGGCGTAGACTGTCCTCTCGATAAGTTAAAGTAGGCACAAGTTAGCAAGCAATTGTGGTCAACGCGGTGATGATGATCACATTGGTCACCCATAAGAACAATAGATAATGTCTCGTCTTAGTGAACGCCAACACTGTTTGAAAACACATTACCTTCATTTGTTCAGCTCCGTCGCATATACTTGACGTGTGAGGTTCAATGCCGAAGCTATTGATGCACGCGCGGTCGTCGGGCAGTAAAGAGTCTATTTGGAAGGCGCATTTCGGCAACACATCAGTACGTTCCTGTAGGACATACTCTAATGAAATATATGCTGGACCTAAGGTTTACAATGGAATCTAATCGGAGATCGTCTTACCCATCCTATGTCGTCGCAGTGCTTGGGCTCATCGTAGCATATATAGTAGTTAATGGCCTTTGAACCGTCTGTTCTCCTCTCAGTAGACCAAGTGTACCAATTCTCACCGAATTTGAACATACTATTTATATGACTTTGGCGGTATATTACTGGGAATATCATCTCGTTAGGGTGTTGCTGTTTCGGTTTCTCAGT
Source organism: Eilema depressum (assembly GCA_914767945.1). NCBI lineage: Eukaryota > Metazoa > Arthropoda > Insecta > Lepidoptera > Erebidae > Eilema > Eilema depressum. The sequence continues at coordinate 23,035,527 of OU612012.1, read as the reverse complement.
GGTCACCTTCTCCTCTTCCACATACTCGACTTTCTCCCTATCTTCGATGGGCTGCGCGGTGGCGGAGTGCTTGCTGCGCGTCTTGAGGAAGGGCAGCATGGTGACGTCAGGGCGCTTCTTGTGCTCCCAGCCGTCGGTGTGCGGCGCCTCGTCCTCCTCCATCTTGGAGTCCTCCTCCGAGTGCATCACCACTTTAACTTTGACCGCCAGCACGGCGTGCAGCAAACACACACTAAATACCAGTACACTAGCCCGTGCCATTTTCGAATGAGCCTAGTTGCAGTATGTGCTACAATTGTGCTGTTTCTATTGTTTTATCCGACAAGGGAAGTTGTTATTGCCTGCAGATCGATAACACGGATATTTATAAATATCCTACAGTTCAGCCATTCATAGGGCAAAAGAAGGAATATAGCCTTTGTTTGGTTTTATTTTTGATCTCGGTATGTAGCGGTACAGCGTTATCGCTAGGAGCAGGTAGAGTAAAGTCAAACACGCCATATTTAGATATTGGTTTTATTTGGGTACAAAGATGTAGAGTATAAAATAAAAATACTGCATTTGGTATCAACCTTTTTCATAAAACTTTGATTATGAAAATTAAGCATTTCGACAAATACATGTTACATCTATAAAATAAAATTAAAGCGTAAGTTGTATCTCTAGACTCTAACTTTTATCATTATTCGTTTATCTATATAGAAATTGTATAATCGTATAGTACAAATAAAAAAGCGAGTGAAGTTTGGACCATTGTTAGGAATTAAAGTTTTCCATAGTGCTCGATATATTACATCAGCCATAAGAATTCGTATTTACAAGATACATTATAATTTTGTTATAACTTGATATTTTGACATAGCATTAGGGGTAAGAATAGCGTCACTAAGGCAGAGAGGGTGTTTTTATTGTACATTATTATTATAAGTGCCTAATATTACTAACTATCGATACATCAGCGTCACGGGGCGAGCGCGCCCGTCGTAGGACCGCACTTCCGCTCACCTTCCTATCAGCTAACTGTGATCACTGAACGAATCACGGTCAGATAGAAAGAAAACATATATTTATTGTTATAATATCGCTCTACGTAGAAAATAATGTCGATTAGCCTAGTAACGTTGGTTCCTTTCGTGTCACTCGTCACAGCGCAGAGGCCATCGTTTGGTCAACTCAACTGACAATCGAACTCGATGTATGTAATAACACATTTGTATCACTCAATGGGGTTTACTGTTAACATTGTTTTCAAATATAATACGTTATACTCTAATGATAAAAGGAATTAACACGATCATGATATAGGTATGAGTCTAAATTAGTATCGGAATGTGTCCATAGTCATCAGATTCTTACCAATACTACTCAAGTCTTAGGTTCTTTTTTAAATATGCATAGTAAATTAAGATATTCCCTAAACTAAACTGAAATTATGACTTTTCATTATTTTCAATGCCCTAAATAGGTTAAAATATAAACAATCAAAATTGGGCAAAATTAATTGTTGTACCTACACGTGCAAACGCAACGTGCATCGAGATAAGTGCGATATTCTCTTGCACTCGATACATTTTGCACCACGCGCCAGCACGCTTTGACGCCACTACACGCCACTATTTTGTACGAAACGTTTTCGGGCGACTCGAGAAATCGAATTTTCAAATGTAAATACATATCTTTAAAACTATTCGTCATAAGAATATTTCACTAACAGTTCATTAATTATTGTAAAATGTACAATTTACGGAAAAAAAAAGTAGGACACAACCCTATTCTGTGACGTTTCGCTGAAGCCATGATCGCTTTGTTTCCTGATAACATTATTGTATATCATGGAAGCCGAAACTTTAAAGTTATGAAAACCTATCCATACTCATTTAAAATAATATTAATTTTATTCGTTGCATAAAAAAATACGTTCAACTCTAGACTTATGACTTTGGGAGCTTCTGATATGATATACTTTTAACATAAACAATATAAACTGTAATTAATAAGTACTAATGTTTTTATAAGTACATATATAAATCAGTCTTACAAAATTGTAAATTTAAATAGATTCAATGATTTAAACGTATTATTTATTTGATTGATTTGTGCACACAAACTTTGTGCAAAACGTATCATAATGATAGTGTCCTCTACACTGCGATAATGGTGATTCAAACATGACTAATAGCAACCTAAATCGCTCGCTTAAATCTAATAAGTGCTTAATTTATTAGGCTTCACAATAAGCCGTTTCAGTCCACAAGAGGGGAACGTAAGAACTAGTGTTAACACTATAAAGCTCACGTTCGGATACACGCATGATCGAATAAAGCCTCGTCTAGAGCTCGTGGTTTCGCAAAATTTTCACTAGCACAACACAACAAAACAGGAAATCTCTACATCTTTATGGTATACCTCGGGATTAATTTCTTGGACCTAAATCGCGAGACAAAAGAGGCCCTGGCGCGCGCGGATTGTTTGTAATACTCTATGCTTGGTGAATTTGAGCTCGTCCAAAGAATATTTTTCTTAAGGTGTTTGTTGTTAAATGTTTGGCATTATAAATGTTGTGAAAACCCATAGTGATGTAAAGATTTCCATATTGTGTTGTGTTGTGCTAGTGAAAATATTGCGAAAAACGTGAGCTGTAGCCGCACCTCAACTTCTTATAACATAAATCAGTCTAAAATAAGCAGTTAATATAACATAACAGTATAAATTGATTTACCCTAATAAATAATACAGTACAAAGAGTTAAATGAGAATAAATATAAAGTTAAATAAACAATCTCATATTTTCTGTTGCGTCACCGTGTATCGAAACGCAACTAGTCTGCCTCGTCACCTATATTGTCAGAACTCCTGCCCAATCTAACTTTAACACAGCAAACTACGGAAAATAGACAAATTTCAACAGCTATATAATATATCATTATAGTAAAACTAATATTTTAGTTAGGTCGTTCGAATCTTTGTATACGTGGAACTTATACTCGGGTTACACTTACGATAATGCCATGACGTAGGCCCGTGTATTCATCTATATCACTTCATTTTCAACTTAGTACATTATATCTCTAAATATTGTCCTTAGATGACTATTCAATATGAAAGTTATAACTGAATGTATGACGTCACATAGGTGCATTTACGGGTGCCTTTATTTATTACTTTTTTTCTCTGTACCAATATTTAATTTATTTATATTATTTAATTAGTTTGTCTGTGGCCTGATTAAAACCCAGAATCATAACTGTTTCTTTGATACATCAATATGTGGTATAATAATATCTATGTAACAATACCTATAGAATTTATTTTATTCGATTCAGATGCAACTATAACTAAATACTTACTATTATATTATGCATTAATTTTATGTTTACAGTGAAATGTTTTGTATGAAAATAAATAACTATAGAGTGGTAACTTTACGTTTTGGATTCCCCTAATCGTACCGTACCATGTGAAGTGATCAATAACCGAAATGTAGGATGCCTTGTTAGACACATTATTAGCGAAAACATTGCATGGTCTGGAGTAGGTAGCGGAATCTCACAAACATACAATACTAGGAAACGTAGGAAGATCGGTCGCTTATGTCTATTAAACGTAGCTCACTCGTAAAAGTTATGCAGTAGATAAAGATTTCCTATAACCTATTCACCGTCGACAACCGTCGGCGATAGTCCGTGAGCTGCTAAAGAAACACATTACGAACAACTGATTACAAAGTCCACGTTTCGTTCGTTTCACTGCGGGAGTGTCTCGAGCGGCCGCCTGCTAGCCGGACCACCCTCAAGCCGTGCACAAAGCCGATCGGAACGTGTGAAGCGCTCTAACACCAACACCATACTATTAAGTACAAACCCCCGCCGCAAGAAACACTCTGCACGAGCAAACCCAACCGGAGCGAGTCGAGGCCCACCGCTCAACGCACTGAGATTTATTATTGCACTATATTGTCGACATGTTTGTTAGTTACTATAAACTAATAAATAAATTGAAAATCTCGGCGCGATGAGAGTTTTAATGAGTAATTAAAACCGTGTGGTCATTTCTAGCGCGGATGCCTGGTAACATTGGCATCCGAATGTGCCTCAACTGTCGCTCCGTGTCGAATGCTAATAGCTCATGCCCGAGTGGATGGTCGGGCATGCGTGACGCCGGGATCACGTGGTGCTATAGTTGAGGCTTTTTCGTTGGAGGAAGAGGTATATTTCGGCGAAGGTGGGCCGGTCGAGCTCGTCGCGGCGCCAACACTCGCACATCAACTCGAACACGTCGCGCGGACAGCCCGCCGCGCGGTCTATGCACTCGAACATGCCGTCACCGGTCTGTAGGTGAGACAGGTTCTCTAGCACCTGGAACCAAACAACATCATCATTATTAACTTAACGTTGTACCATCAGAGGCTTTCAACTTGGAGCCGGGGTCCGCTTATTCCTTCTCCCTTAAATTTGTTTGTGTTTGTGGTTTGGATAACACGAAATTTGGTAGAGCGATTGCCCTCTAACCCCCCAATCCCAACAGGACCCCAAAAACAATCAACTTAACTCTTAAGAGTTCATTTATGTAAAATGCATTTGGCTCTATACTCAACAAATAAAATGTACATTTGAAATTCTCAACGGATCACTCTAGAGGAGAATGGGAAACGTAGTTGGTACAGTGAAAGTCAGGATGGATATTATGTTAGCGACGGCCATTACTCGCTTCGACAAAGCGAGTACTGTAACAATCTCATTCTGTGCCATTAAAACTCTTACTCGTCCTTTATCTCGTGCGGATACCGTTATGGATATGCACCACTGCCGTTATGGATATGCACCACTGGCCAACGAGCATGGTTATGTTAGACTCGAACCGACTTAAATCGCAGGCCATGTCGTGTCTCATACGCTGTAAGGTATTTCAGGGGGTTAAGACACGACGGTATTTCCGTCCCAATCAAAAAGTCCGACTGGGGAAGTACCTCCACTCTACAGAATACCGCGAGTATAATAACCTCGTGTTGTGTTTCCGATAGTGAGTAGGGTAGCCATAGTTCACTAGAGAGGTTATGTGCTGTCAGTGGGAAGAAAAAAGGCTTGCTCTGCTTGAGTGTGACTACTGGTGTTACAGTCGTCCATATGCCACATATTACGGTAACCACCTTCCATCAGTTCGACCGTATACTCCTCTGCGACTAAGTGGTATACAAAAAACAAAGGTATATAGTGTAAGGTACTCTTAGCTTGACGTCGTGAAGAGTGACATGCATGCAAATGGTCTCACTGCCATGGACACCCAAGATCGTGCGAAGGAAGAGCCGGAAGGCGGACCCTGAGCTCCGAGGTCATCTTGGCCTCGGATGCAATCAGGAGAAAGCGTCTACATGAAGATGATGAGTAAGGTACTCGTAAACATACCTCATTATCAGTGAGATGCTCATAAGGCCGGCGCCTACACAGCGTGAATATCTCATAAAGCGTGACGGCGAAGGCCCACACGTCACTCTTCGTGGTGTACTTGGCCCGGAGCACGGACTCCCACGCCGCCCAACGAAGGGGCAAGGGGATGCGCCCATCCACCTTGTAGTAATCACAGGCGTATGCTTCGTTGTCCGTGCCGAAGTCGCTGATCTTCACTAGGAAGTTCTTGCCTAGTAGGCAGTTTCTGTAACAATGTACACGTTGCACTAAGAAATTGTAGGAAAATGATATTACAAGAGTGTTTTTTTATCTCTCATGAGCAGTGAATTGATTGATATACATAAATAATAATACCTACTTTATGAACTGTCTAGAGTTATTTGAGCGGTTATACAAATGGTACTTAGGCCTTTAGTAATAAATTAATGAAATAGTACATTATGGTACAAGTGAGCAAAGTTGGTGATTACCGCCGAGGCGCCATTGAGACCCGAGCCGCCAGGCGAGGGTCTTAAGAGGGCCGAGGACGGTAATCATCATACTCACGCGTGCCATACGACGTTTTACAACACACTTGCGAATAAAAGAATACTAAAAATATTAAATAAACAAAACTACAAATTAATTCGTTTTCCTATGTGCGCACATCTAACAATGGCGGTCGGCCATATTAAAAAAAAGAGGTTTAAATTTAACTTTTTTTTTACTGTTTTTTTTTCTGTACCTACTTAGAGAAAAAAAAAAGTTACATTTGAGTGAAGTACAAGTTGAAATTATTTATTTAAATATGAAAATGCATCAAATGAACATACAATAGGCATATAATTTATTCGTACTATTAAACACGTTCTTTTTTGTATCGAAACTTTTTTAAGAATATAAAATTTAAAAAAGAATCTATAACTCACTTGTGAATAATAGCAATGAAAAAGTCACAGTTTGATAATAGGTGTCATTACGTGATTATTTGCGGTGAAACAATAGCACTTTTATGAGCAGGTGTGTTGTAAAATAATTAAACTGGGTATATAGGTACAGCTGTTATGTCATAATTTTGATATAACAACTAGGTATATACACCCAGTGTATTTTTCGTCCATTACCCGTGGCACTACTGCTTGGCACTATTAGTAAGGGCCTCAGTGAAAATAGTAAAATAACTATAATGGTTACTGAAATTATTATTTTGCATAATTATTATAAAAGCCTTGTAGTACCTACAATTATTAAATGGCACCAAGTTCACCAGCAAGTTATTAATACATAATTTCAAAAAAAAATGAGCCATAAATTAACCATTATTAACTAGAACACGTGAATGAACGAATGAAACTGTTTCAAATCTTAATGTAAAATACATGCAAGTAATTTCGAAACAAACAGTATGCTGTCAACAATTGCCTCGTTTGGTATCGCATTAGCATGTGTAACTAAGGTTCAAAATTCGTAAAAGCGCGTGTCATAATGCAATTGCATTTATCATTAAGTACATATGATATCCAGCGACAATAGCATGTAAAACATTATTTGACTGCAAGTGAGAAACATAACATAAAAAAGCGCAAGCACACATTCTGTATGATAATTAATGTATTCAAAACATTTGCCACGAATCTATGTTTTTGAAACTTTCCCCATGAATTTTTCATTTTGTGCTGTAGATTCCCCACCTACACAATGAACGGGGAATTATTCCACAGATTATATTTCATCTGCTAATGTGTGTTGCATGCCTAATGAATGAGGAACTCAAGAGCGCCTTTGAGAACGCAGTTAAGATGGTAGCAAACTACATTGAGCAAACAGCTACATAATATTGACGCCTGAAAACTCCCGAAGGGGTAGGCAGAGGTACGTATTGATTGGAAATGACAAGTATTTTGATGTTTATGACATACGTTGACGACTGTCGTATACCTACGTCAAATCCCATACATTTATCATTCCATTCTGCAATACGTCGGCCAATGATTTGTCACTTGTCTAAGGGGGCTGAGCGGGAATCGAACCCTCAACCTCTTATAAAACTGTACGCTATATCGCCACACAATAAAAGTGAAATGTTAATTGGCAAATAAACGATATTATTAACACAAGCGCCAAGCTCGAGACTATTATGTGCGATGGATCCGGCACGGGAATCGCAAGCAATTGTCGCAATTGATATACAGCGTGTCCCAAAATAGAGATACATATACATTTCTTTCTTTTTATTTCGTCGAGTAGTCCATCCTCCGGTGCTCGATTATCATTGGATTTTGGGACACGTTATATATACGACCAGAGATATGTATGCACTTTCACATGTAAAGGTGTTTACTTATCTCCGTGGCCATAATATGTATCTTGACAATGAAACAAATCAATAAAATATTGCGCTTCGGCCGTGTACGTAATTGTAGTTTCGTAATTGATTTCGAAGTAAGAATAATTATTCTTTGTACGAAACTGATTTCGAACAGAGAAGTATTTTTCCGTATTTGTAATCGCGGTTTCGTAGCAGGAAAAAACTTTTGCTGAAGTACATAATTTCGAAAGCGGAATTTCTATTCTTTACACGTAACTATATAACGAAGTATGTACTTGTTGAAAAAGACTGAATGCTTGATATGAAACCTTCATGAAACACTTCAGTCAAATAGCCATTTAATGTATTAAATTGTCAGAGTGTTTTGTTTTCTCATTCTTACCAAGTATATTGTACAAGGATTTTGTATTCTCTTTGATTCTGGCACTAGGTTGTCATCATAATTTATCAGATTTAATTTTAAAAACGTAGTTATTATATGCTCTTTGAATTTTAAATTGATTTAATATTTGATTATTTTCCGAAAATGAGTGCGACGGAAATGGCTTTTGTAGATACTCGTCGTGGAGGGGTTTCTGTGTTGTGCGATGGTCGGCGATATCATCGAAAAAATATTTATAAAAATAAAAATACATTTTGGCTGTGCTACAATAATACCAGATGTGGTTGTAAAGGAAGTATTACATTAAACGAAAGAAATGTAATAGTGAAAAGCAAATCACACGATTCAACTTGCAAACAAGATTTTGCACAAAACAATATACTAAGGGAACTTGACTCTTTAAAAACCAAGACCAGTACCAACTTCGAATCTATCCAGAAGCAATATGAAGCAATGGTTTTTAATCTTGAAAGTGTTGGTTTTAACTTCGTTCAACAAATTCCCCAATTTAACAATATAAAAACTGGCCTATATAATGCACGTAATAAAGTATTAGGTGCTCCAAAGCTACGATACACATCGGCATCTTCAGTTGTTATCCCTGGAAAGTTTCAAGATTTCCTTTTAGCTGATTTTAATGATGAAGAGAATGATACAAGAATAATTCTATTTTGCAACAAAAAGGCTAAAAAATTAGTAGCAGGATTCAAGCATATTTTATGCGATGGGACATTTTCGTCTTGCCCGTGTTCATTTAATCAATTGTATACAATTCACGGATTTGACGATACAACATCGGCAGTTTATCCCTTAATTTATTGTTTTCTACCCAATAAAAGTGCAAAAACTTATGAAACACTTTTTAGACTGATTGAATCACTTTTCCCGAACTGGCGACCAGTAAAAGTGACTATAGATTTTGAGTTGGCTGCAATGAAAGGTATCAAAAGAGTTTTTCCGAACATTACCGTAAAAGGTTGTTTTTTTCATTACAACAGATGTCTAATACGAAAAGCAAAGTTATTAAAGATGAACACAACAGTAAAACGAAGGCACGTGGCAAGGTGTGCAGGATTGGCTCGATTACCTAAAGAATACGTTCAAAGAGGGTACAAGTATATTATGAACAGAAGTCCTAATGGCAATAATGTAAAAAAATTTAATAAGTATTTCACTGAACAGTGGATGGAAAAAACTGATTTTACAAAAGTATGTTGTTGCGAAAAAGAAAAAATCCGCACGACTAATAATCTTGAAGGCTGGCACAGTAGGATCAACCGATTTGTTGGACGTAGAAATCCCACTTTAGCCCAGCTACTCGATACTTTGGTCAAAGAAACTAAAGTGATTGATATTTTCAAAAAGCAAACTAAAAAAAGTCAAAATTATTTAGAGATTGACTCTGAAATTGATGGTGCCATTAAAGATTTAAAAGACAAAAAAATCACATTAGGGCATTGCCTAGAAATAATTTCCCCATTTTCATTTAAATTTTAATTTAATTTTAAGTTTGTATTTTAAGTTCAGAATAGGATTGTTTGTTTTATTTTGTAATTTTATTTTGTCTGTTATATTCAATTATAATTGACAAAACAACAGATTTTTTGTTTCTCTTTCAATTTCGTCCAAAGAATAATAATTATTACTTTGAAATCAATTACGAAACTAAAAAACTAAAAACCGCGATTACAAATACGGAATAATACTTCTCTGTTCGAAGTCAATTTCGTACAAAGAATAATTATTCTTACTTCGAAATCAATTACGAAACTACAATTACGTACACGGCCGAAAGAACAATTTAACATGTATAAATTTTGGTGACTTCGTACATATTTCATGTGAAGACAGGCGCGGATCCAGGCGCGGAATTAGGTAGTGGGCACAGGTATCCGAAAATGTGTGAAAAGTGCGAACTCATGTCAGGCATGTTAAATACGCCCGGGGGGGGGGGGTGTCTATGGTCTCACATTGACCTGTTGAATTGAACGCGGCGAGACGAAAATCAAACCTTATGGAGTAGGGTGCAGAAATCGCAGGGGCAAATGCTAGTCAGCTTCCTCGAGTCAAGGGCACAGGGCCTCTTTTTCATTAATAGTTCCTTTAAGAAAAACCCCAACAGGAAGTGGACTTGGCAACGCCGGGACTCTGCGATAAAGAACAAAATAAATTATTTAGAGATGTCTTTGTGATCAACAAGTTTCAAACTGAAAGCGATTACTGACTTATCCGATGCTCTCTAAATATCAACATCAAAGCTGAAAGATTCCTAATGATAAGGTCAACCGACCTACGCCGCTCCAAGTAGCTCTAGGGTCCGAAAAGTTCCAATTGGAACTTCAAAATCGTTTCGCAATGCTGGAATCCTAGCGGCATTGACGAGAAGGCCGACATAGTGGTCAAAATATTGCAGGAAGTGTCTCGAAAGTTGTTTCCCGGAAAACGCATACCTACAGCAGGCTACAGCAAAAGTCCAAGCTCTCTCCTGAGACTCTCGAACTTATGAGGAAGAAGCGTGAACACTGAACAACCATATACACAGTCGTCTTCTTCAGATGGGAGAGCCTTAAACCAATAAATCAAAAAGCCGATACGACGCGACCTTAAACGCTCCAACACTCACTCCATGAGGCAATCGAGCGATATAGGGGGTCAAAAGTGTTCGCTCAGCAGTTGGGAAGGCCCCATCTGATGAAACTTACAACTGAGCTATATGCAGCACGGATGAGTAAACCGACGGGACACAGCGACGAAGACCACAGATCCCCACTCACGCGCCATTACACCGAGGCGATACCAAATGTCGAGTAGTGCGAGGTAGAGGCGGCTCTCAGGCAACTGAAGAACAACAGATGCCCTGGTGATGATGGAAATTACTACTGAGGTGCTGAAAACAGGTGGCGCTCCAATCCTGAAAGAGCTAGCGAGTCTCTTTAATTCCATCATCCGGCAAGAGCTAATACCTAGGGCACAGAGCGGGAGTGCGGTGGTACTGTTCTTCAAAAAAGGTGATAAGACTCTCTCACTCCTGAGCCATGTCTACAAGTTGTTCTCAAGAGTCGTCACAAATCACCTCGCGGATAAGCTCGACGAGTTCCAGCCACCTGAGCAAGCCGGGTTTCGAAAAGGCTATAGTACCGTAGCGTGGACCACATCTATACTGTTCGGGAGATTGTAGAAAAGTCGCAGGAGTACAATCAGCCGCTGTGTATGGCGTTTGTGGACAACGAAAAAGCGTTCGACTCTATCGAAACTTGGGCAGTGCTGGATGCCCTGCAGCAGTGTCCTGTAGATTCGCGATACATCAAGATGCTGAGATGTTTGTATCACACTGCCACAATGTCCATCCTGCTCCAAGACCAGAAGACGAAACCCATTAGCCTCCAGCGTGGAGTGAGATAGGGAGATGTTATATCTCCCAAACTATTCACCAACGCATTGGAGGACGTTTTCAAGACTCTGGATTGGACTTTGGCGGGGTACCAACATCCACGGTGCATCATGTGTACAGTACATCTCGCATCTTCGGTTCGACGACGACTTCGTCATAGTTGCTTAGTAGTGACTAAGCAACTATGACGAAGTCGTCGTCGAACCTTATGAGACCTTATGGAGTAGGGTGCAGAAATCGCAGGGGCAAATGCTAGTCAACTTCCTCGAGTCAGGGGCACAGGGCCTCTCAAGCTGTGCAGCATTTCGCCCAGTTGTTCCAGTGGGAACTGGGTGAAATGCTGCACAGCTTGAATGGAGCTTCTCGACAAGTTGGCCTGGGTGTAAACTTGAACAACACCATGATTATGTGCAACAAACATGTCCAGCTCGGTAAAAACAACTTCGAGAAAGAAATAGCCAGATCCAACTGGGGTGGGCAGCATTTGGCGAACTACGTCGGGCTTTCTCCTCCCCCCTACCACAATGCCTCAAAGGTTTTCAACCAGTGCGTCCTGCCTGCTATGACCTACGGTGCTGGATGGACTGGATGCGGAAGACGGAGGATCGGCAGACGTGGCGCATTTTCGGAGAAGCAGTGGACTGCAATATACTAACTGACTGATTGATTGACTGTACACCTCAGACCTGTGTGTGCTCCTTATAAAGGTGTACATAAAAGCCGCAATAATAGTGTGTAATTTCTGATATTGTAACAGTGTGAACAAATGCTAGTATATCGTCTATGCACTATACACTGTGTTCCAAATCACGCGTGATTCATGATTAATTTTGGTTTTTTTTTTCAATAAACCATAAAAAAGTGACGTCACAGGTCTATTAAGGTGGTGGGCATGCCCATATTGCCCACCCTAGTGGATCCGCGCCTGTGTGAAGATTTTGAGCTAAGGATTTGCTAAGGTGGTCAGTAACGTGGAACATGTTAAGTACTAGTAAATGTATAATGCCAACCTTAAATCTTATCTAACGCAAGCAATAAACTACGCCAAGCATTGACCAAAGTTAATAAGTGAATATTAATATAATATTCGGTGAATATTAATATAAGTATGTACTCTTTGCACAAAAAGTCATCACATCATCATATGAGCGCCAATCACCGTTTACTCAAAGCACTATGGACCACGAGGATCGCTCCCTTCCTTCTTCATAATTTGGTTTACTTGACTTTTACGGGATCGACGTCTGTCTGACCCTAGATAGGTAGTAAAGCCTATGCTTGAGCTTCAACAGTCAATCAGCAGGTATAAAATAAACACTATATTTTATTGGAAACATATAAATTACGTTCATTTAAAATTCTCACATGGTATGACATAGCAAGCCTTTCTCAAGATTAGCGCTCAGCAATAAATTTAGCGATTAGCGATTAATGAGTTTTATTTAAGTCATTTTCATAGCTTATATTTTCATTAAAATTTGAGGAAAATATAAACCAAGGTGCGGTGAGGAATCTTGGTTTATATTTTCAACAATGGTATAAGTATAAGGATCGTAATTCGACAACTGCCGACGTATGCAGCAGATACAGCGTATCCACTACTTGTTAAACTCTGATACGGCTAAAGGCGACCATTGAGAAGCTGCAATGAATTACGCATATGTGCTTCGGAAACATACCTTTAATCAAATACACGCTGTAGGAAAATTGTCAATACATATTATAAATATTCTGTAGAAGGAGTGAGCAGAACAGGTGATAACTTACCTAGCTGCTAAATCTCGATGAACAAAGTTGAGCGACTCCAAGTACTGCATACCGGCTGCAATCTGGGTGGCGAAATGCAGTAATGTCGGAGTGGCCGGTGGTGCCGCAGTTCTCAGAAAAGCGCAGAGGTCACCCAACTCTAGGTATTCTAGCACCACGGCCAGAGGAGGGGACCGACAGGCCCCCAACACACGGGCGAGGTTTGGCGATGATAGTGCGGCGAGGATACGGACGTCACGCTCGAATTCATCCCTGATGAAAATAATACAATGTGAATGTGACTTGTTTGACGTTAGATCAGCGTTTCCCAAACTTTATTATGCGGGTCAGTTATTTGTTTTCCTCAAAGTGATCTAACAGCTTTTTTAATCTGTGAATGCATTTATGGGAAGTAATAAAGACGAATTTCAACGTCTCTTAATGTTATAAGTAAGTTATTTTTGCTGTCGGACCGCAATTCGTCTAGGAAACGCTAAATTATTTTTTTGAATTCTACATAGAAAAGAGGCGTGAAGTAAATCATAACATGAAGATGTCAATTAATTCAGCTTCAAAAAAGTAAAATGCTTAACACGAGTCGAACGTTTTACAAAAACGGAGCAAGCTTATCAAATGAAGGCTGCCCTGTAAAGACAGGCATTTGGGTATTTTTCTGTAATTAAAATCTAACTGAGCTCATTATATAATATTAAGAATGGTAAAAGAGCTTTAAAAGGTGCAGATTATACCGCGTTTCTACCTAACCTATAATAGTAAGTTATTTGACAATAAAATATTATGAAGTCACAATTGTTTATTTCATAGAAATTGCCTTACAATTTATCGTTTTGATGTTTAGTAAAAAGTAACTAATTTGACTATAAAATTAAATTACCAATTCTTTAACAACACCGTGTTTCCTTTTTCTTAAAATCTCATAATATCCTCTACACTATTAGCTGAAGCCCACAACCGTAACATTATTGGTATCTATATAACCCTTTTTTTTATCGTGCGAAAATTCCCCACGGATACCTCCCCCGCCGGAGCCGGAGGAGGAGGTTATGTCGGACTCGAACCGACTAAAACGCACGCCGTCTGTGGGCCGTCAGTTGCCGGAGGTGGGATTGTCGTAGCCATATCCCTCGCACCCCGGCCGACCCAGGGCCATATCTCTCGATTTGGCCCTCTTCCGGTGTGGGGACCACGGAGTCCCCAACTCGCCCCCGGTATGGGAAGGCACGCAATGCGCGCCGCCGCCGCGGCCTGCTTCTGCTAGGGTGACAGGCGGCTCTACCCGTCACCCCCAGGCCCGCGCTCATGGGGGACGGAGGTCATTCTGCGACCTCCGACGCCCGAGTTGCCGCCGCTCATCGCGGGCCGAGCGGTTTGTGATTCTCCTTCGCTCCTCGCGGGCCGCAAGGTCTGCGATTCTCCTCCTTCTTTAGGTTTTACGCGAGGTGAAGCTGTATTGACGTCACACAATAACAGAAATGCCTAGAGTTCTACAAAAGCAACACCCACACAAACACACAAGAGTAAGCTGATAGAGTGTAAGTCAGGACATGTAGTACAAACATGTATAACTAAGCAGCGATCATACATGATATACCTCTCCTTAACGGTGGCGTCGTGGCAAAGGAACTTCACGGCCACGAGACGCTTCTCGGAGGTAATGGTCCCGTTGTACTCAGGCACGCCGTCTGCCTCGGCTACGTATACCTGCCAATACACATTATATATCTATGTATAACTAGCTGACCCCGCGAACTTCGTACCGCTTAACAGTCGAATCTTTATTTTTTTTATTTTTTCTCTCTGTAAGAACCATCGTCAATAATCCTCATACTTCAAAGAATATTAAAAAAAAAAGAATTAGCGAAATCGCTTCAGCCGTTCTCGATATTTGCGCTTAGCAACACATTTAAGGATTCATTTTTATATTATAGAAGAAGATATCATATAAATACACATAAAATATGCTGAAATTTTAAGGAGTATACCTAGTATGTGAAAATTTTGGATATACTGGAATTGGCACTCGGAATACTCGGTAACGCTTGGTACAGGAAATCGGAATATTTCTACTTTTGCTGCTCTAAAATTTTTTTCATTAGTCTGATAAGTAGAAGAGTAAAAAAAAATACAAAAAATCTAAAATGTTCACCACGGGTTCTAAGGCAAGGATTAGATAGTCAATATATATCACGATGTTCGCGATCCTCTCAACTCAATAACTATTGACATCATTGATGTGCAAACGCAATCCGTCCCTATATCTACACCGGATCATGATATTGAATAGCGATATTTATTGCCTGTATAATCCCTTCTATCTCTATTAATATAGAAGTACCTGCTCTGATGTGATGATGATGATGATAATGAAGTCATTAAAGTAAGTACTAACCGTGCCAAATGCACCTTCCGCTAACTTAGAGATCATTCTAAGCCTGTGCCGGGGGAACTCTATCACGTTGGTAGTCTCCAGACGCCTCTTGAGATCCATGAACACTTCCTGTTGACTTGGTGACTGAAACAAAAACAATAACAGTTTGTAAGTTATATTCGTGACTGCTATGCAATGCACGTCTCGCTATGTCACATGTAGGGAAATTTGGTTTCTCCTTTTTCATGTTTCTGGTCTCCGCATTCTAAGTTATCTTCTACTGTTGTGTCGCTGCCATTGTCGTTTAATTTGATCTAGGTGCTGCCACTTTCATTGCATCTCAGAGGTACTCACGAATTCCTTCGTTGTACATGGTGTATGGGTACCCACTTATCTCTTAAACTCCACCTAGCCGGTGCGTCCGAAGTATATTTAAGGACCTATTTGGTACAGGGAAGGTTATATCCAGAGGGAAAATTGAATGAAATTTTGAAATATTTATTATGCTAAGTATTCAAATCGATTAAAAAAGCGAAAACAGAATCGAGCTCGAGCGGGACTCGAACCCGCGATCTCAAAGCCACCGCAACCGGCACGAAGCCGATGAAATTCCTCTATACATCGGTCTTAGGGCAACGGTGGGAGCCGTCTATCGATACTCGTACGAGCTATCGGAACCATTGAATGATGTTACAATAATTTTTAAACATTGATTTTTTGATCACGTGTGATGATTTTCATAATCGACAGGGGGAAGATGTTGTAAAGTTACAAAAGCGTTATCAAAGCCTCACTCTAGTGCTGTGCTTAGAGCGCACGGAGCCAGCAGAACGCCTGGTGTCGATCTCGACGAGCTGGTCGTCCGTCATGAGCTCGGTGGCGCGCTCCGACAGCGAGTCCAGCTGCCGCCGCGTCAACAGCGGCGCCGACGACAGCTCCGGCACCGCGTAGTCGTAGTGCGAGCTGTCTGTTTGACGGGATAGCGCCGATATAGCATAAGGAGAAACAATTCTATAGCGAATCGGATACCTGGCCCTCGATTCTGCTAATTCATTGTCACGCCACAGAGACTGCGAGAAAATTCCATTTGATTTTACCCTCTAAAACTCTAAAGCAATACAATTAAAGTTTAAAATTAAATGGCTTTTTGTAGAGCGAATGAAAAAGTGAAATGAAACTCTTTTCATTTGATTTTGTGACTTTATGTCGATAGATAGATATAAGCCTTTATGCGCAAAATGGTCTAAAATTTAATGCCATTTTTTTCAGTCTGTGGTGTGACACTGGTTGTGCTTTAGCAGAATCGAGGGCCTGGTTTAGTGCAAGTGTTCAATGTACCTACATCATATTCTTTCCCCATTACCTTTCAGTGGCGAAGAGTGAAGATGTTCATAAGCAAGCCGGTTTAATAAAAACCTACCTCGATTCTAGTTTTAATTCACCATGCGACCCATTGGGAAACCAGCAGGAATCGGGTTATATGGACCCCCTCGCCACTGTTACCTTTTCATTTATAATCAAAAACCTGAATTTATAGCTTTTGCCAGTAAAGGAAATGAGATGGAGACGCGTTTCAGTGAAATCACGTTTCCCAAACTTATGAAAACTTATTAAATTAAGGTTTCATAATCTAATTGAAAACGAATTGACGTATGCGTTATCCTGAAGGTTTAATAACCAAGCGAAAATGTTGGTAGATTTTGTTTTTACATTATAATAAAGGAAACTAAAGATGTTTTTGTACGTTTTTTTTTTCTAATCTGATTGAAATCAAGCGTTGCTGTATCGGGTTTCAGACCGTTAGTACGATATTCAAACCTGATCTCCCTAAAACAAATAAAAGAAGGAATAATTACCTGAGAGCGCAGTGTTAGAATCCTGAACAAAGTCTTTCATCTCCAGCAGTACAGTACTATAACTAAAATACGGCGCGCATTTCAGTGCCTGGTACGGCTCCTGGTACTCATCCGACTTCACATCCAAACCGCAGTCTATAATCATTTTGTTGTCTGGAAGCATCGATGTTCCACATCCACTATAGCTATCCATCGTCCTCTTCTGCGACACGGTAGACTTAGCGAGCGGCGACGCGAAGCATTTCCTATGCCTATGCCTATGTACTATGAGGAAAATGGCTACGGCTAGGAGAATGACGAGGGCGGTAAGCACGCCTACTACTATTGCGACATATAAAGGGTCTTCTTGGTGCGCGGTCGATATAGGCACTTCTTTTAGGATAGTCTGCTTCTTTTCTTGCCCAGGGGCTGGTTTTAGACTCTCTGGCGTGTAGTTTCCTTGAGCTACGTCTGTAATAAACGTTAAGAGTATGCTGATGTCAAATACTATATATACATATACAGGTATGGATGAATTTTATCGAAAGCAGTAAAAATATAGATGAAAAGCTTGTAAATTAACTGTTTGGTCTCTAAATCTCTATAATGTAATTAAAAAGTCCCCTGACTTTCTCGCTAAAGTCTTCTTAGAACGAGGTCATTTTAAAAACCGTTGATTAGTTTAGTGCATATTATAACATTCTTTCTATTTTATTTTCGACGTTTCGTCAATTATTTTTATGATTATGGTATATACAATTTTTTACTGTTTGTCGACGTTCACTCACCAGAATCAAAGACGATTTCGCTGATAAGAATCCATCTGGCCGAGAACTCCAGTTCGATGCGCACCCACTTGCCAATGCGGTGGTGTAACTTGATGGTGACGTTGCGAGACGATTCAAATATGTTATCCTCAACATATGTGTAACGAATCGGTTCGTCCTGAAAGTGGCGCCCACCGATCGAGAACGATATTGTCGCTTCTGAGAATACCTGTCACAATAAAGTGTTTTATGTTAATATAGTACCTACTGGGATAGGTCAAAGGCGTAAACCTCTCCTCCAATTCCCAGGAAGTGGTTGTTTGAGTTACAAGGACTCGATGTCTTATATTTAAAACTTTCGTAAAGTTAAATCCCTTTCAGACCTTTCTGTTTCAATGTTAGTGGGGTGGTGTGTCAATACAGTCAATTGTGAGAGGCACCTACTCACTAGAATATTTAGAGTTGGTAATTAAAAGAGTATATTTTAGTTAGACACCTAGAACTCTAACCGGGCTATAATGTGATGTCACTGTGTAATTACGAGATATGTACTAATAATATGTAATTGCTCTGTTGTTTCATAGTTATCTGCGGTTCAAGTACCATTAATTATATAGTATTATTATCATTTGTCAATAATTAGCCAGTGATAAGAATGAGTGTCAAATAGATTGCATAAATTCTTAGAGTATATAAATATAGAGAGCGCGTCTTACTAAGTATGAATAGTGGCACGGGTATGAACAGTACCGAGGATCCTGGCTCAACCTCAATCAGTAGCAAAACAGTACCCGTCAATGTGACTTCGCAAATAATTTTTAATTCGATATGTTAAATCAATATTTTATATTACATCGTATATTTGTGGTATTTATTGTTTCTGTTATACACAAAATGACACCATTTATTTGTATCTTGGTTTTTATTTTATCCATAACATATCAAATCGAACAAAACGATTCATAACATTACACTAAATTAATAAGTGCAACTATTGATATTTTTGGTAATGCATGAAACGTCACTATAGGTGCACTATACCATTGCAAAAAGTAGGCTCGGCGCCAAAGACCTGAGTGATACGCGCTCTCTATAATTATATAAATGTATATTCTAAGCATAAATTACACGTAAAATAATTGAAGAAAATTGTTTAATTAAATAACTTACTGTCAAAGTGCCATATAATGGCACCTTTGTCAATAAAAGTTCAGCTGTTGTGACTTGTCAGTCATTTTTGTATTAATCTTAATGTGCTTGGATAATGTCTATAAGTACTTCATGTATATAATATCCAGGCACATACATTAAAGTCAGGACACTTTGACATATCACTCTGCAATTTATATTTACGTTCGAGTTCTTTGATTTTATTTAAGTAAAGACGGCCAATTAACGTTTGCCGGGTCATTTTATACACATTATTAAAATGTCTATTTCAATAACTGTATGCGTAGTATACTCGTAGAATTAAAAGAAAAGTCTCTTACCTGAACATCGCGCATAAATTTATTATTACAGTACAGATGGACCGCACTGAATTCGCGAACTTTATCGAACTCGAAGGTGATGACAGGAGGGTTCGGCCGCGAGTCGTTCCTCCATCCAACCCAAGCGGAGGTCTTGGCCGCCTCGCGGATCTCATCTCCCCCAAACCGTCCATCGACAAGTTGTCCCAGACCTCCGCGGAGTTCATCCCCCCATTGCCCATCATAGATAAGGTCGATGAGCTCCATACCGTTGCTCCGTCTGTCTCCTTTTGGCATTGAGTAAGAGACGACGCCGACTGTAAGAGAATGATTTCGAATGAAGGTGACAAATTATATGCGAGCAGCGAAGAAAGCTGGGTGGTATAGGAAAAAATCACGAATACTTATTAAAGATCTAAAGAAACATTGATGAACTTCAATAAAATAGTATGTCATCTATACTATTATGAAGTGGTATATTCTTTGTGTTTGTACATTGAACATTTAAAAAAAAACTGCCGGGATAGGTGTTAAGTAACAAATTTTTTTTTGGAATCCTTGTCTGTTTGTTCGCGATGGAATGGACGCAAACCACTGAACGGATTTTAATATGGTTTTTTTTATTATTAGATAAGCCTTGGTTAGACTTAAACTCTTTGAGAAGAATATATTTTAGTTGAATATAACCGGAAATATGATAAACTCACGCTAACCTCCATTCAAGCGGGCGGAGTCGCGAGCAACAGCTAGCTATTGATTAGCTGAATGGAATTGTAACAATTTTTAAGGACTTAATTACATCTCTAGTTTTAATCAACATACAACATGTGATTAACAATATTCTGAGTCTCCTGCATTTGTTTTCGGATCCGGTGCGGTACCTTTAGTGACATAACCGGAACATTCACTTGACTCACACAATGTGCGCTGAATAATAATCTAATAACGTAAGGTGCGAGCCTGCCACGATACATTAATCATTGTATGTTTTATTTGCTTTATTAGAATTAAAGGTAAGTATGGCGTGGTGCTAGTGAATTCGACAGCTCTACGCGTGGGTTTGATTCCCACTCAGTGAAAGTATTTGTATGCATGAATATGTCCATTTGCATTGGTCTGGGTGCTTCCGTGCCTTGGACAGCACGTAGCGTAGCACGAAGGTAGATGACGATCCCGGTTGCCATTCTAAAAAGGGTAGTTGGAATTCTAAAAAGTCAACCCTTTATAAAGTTATAGAATAACACAGCCCGCCCCCCACCCCAAAGACATGCATATTAACATTAAAAAGTCTTCCACTGTATATAAGTTATGTACACCAACCAAAAATTTCCGATGCATGTCAATGTATAAGGCAGGTCTATAATCAACTCTGGTAAAAGAAAATTCACCACTTGGAGTTTAGAGTGTCTAACTATCCAAAAATCTATCAAAGACATCCTTTTTAAATCAGCTTATCATTGAAGAGCCTGTGCGAGCTACGAATAGTACCTACGATCGCGCGCGCAACGCGATGCGCTACCGTGTGTGCCGCACGTGTCTGCCTGTCATCGAGTCACAATTTCGTGAATCTTGTCGCGAACCCCTACCATCGAATGGCGAACCCCACTTTGAGAAACCAGGCTGGCTATATTCATTTGCTTAATGTGTTGGATTTTGTCTTACAAAATACAGTACAATAATATCGACGAACGACAACGGTCTGAGTC
This sequence comes from Eilema depressum, assembly GCA_914767945.1. Taxonomy (NCBI): domain Eukaryota; kingdom Metazoa; phylum Arthropoda; class Insecta; order Lepidoptera; family Erebidae; genus Eilema; species Eilema depressum. The sequence goes on along the minus strand of OU612012.1, from coordinate 23,014,129 downwards.
CGATTCACACTATGAAAATAAAGTGAGATTGAAATAATATTACTTTTAAGAGAACCATCTCTTAGTCTACTACTAAAACAATACTCTATCAACAGGTGAGGTTGATTTCAAGCTCAATCACCAAATAAATCAGTTTCCCTAGTGAATATTAGTTTCCAAAAGCCACACATACCGACAAACTGGTGCATATTAACAATGAAATGTCTGGTTTAATCCGAGTGGATCAGTCCAATATCCCTCTCATGTCCTTTGTGTGTTACAACGATATTCAGTGATATTGCAATAGATATTTAGTCAATCGGCTAATACGACTGACGTGTCCGACGTCCGAGTCACTTTAATTAACGTTGTAGGACCCAAAGTAGCTGCCCGTGGATCGGATGTAACACGGCGACAATGGGCTTTGAATGCATTGATTGCGATTCAAATACAGTATACGGGGAATGCATCAGTTAGGTATTTACTTGTACCACATCGAACACAGGCGGTCGTTGTATACCTATGTACTGCTTCACTTCAATTACCTGGTGCATACCTATAGATTACAAGACATTGATAGTACTATATCTAAATTATTGAGCGGTGAGTCGGATATAATTATTTTATTTGATGCTCGTAAACGAGATATGCTTACAGTAAAATTAAATTCAGCCTAGTCAACGTTACGGAAAGCTTATAAGTTTTGAGAAATTCTAAACTAGTAGTTCTCTAAGTAAGTACCTACAGTCAGCATTAGATCAATCTGGACGAACAAAGTACTTAAAATGATCATAACGACTTGGTTTACCCTTTCCTGTTGGCTGATTGTTCTGATATTTGGTACACACCTTTAGTTCGGACAATAATATAATTTTGTCCTTGTACTCGTGTACCTTGGTATTATGATCTTCGACTTTGCAGTCAAGATCGTTCTGACGCTGCCTGTACAAGGTGCGTATAATATAAGTCTACAGAAAAGCATAATTAACTAAGTCTAGCGTTTTGTGTAAACTCTGAACAAAGTCATCCAATCATCAGTCCGACTCCTATACATAAAGTTATTTTTTTTAAAACCACCCAGAATTAAGAGAAATAAGACAAAGAGAAATGAGACATCGAAGTCGATGTAAAAGCCGTGTATTAAAAAAATAATAATATTACGAAGATGTGTAGGTACGTTAAATTGCAGAAGGTGACATTTTTCTCTCTGTTGACAATATTTTGACAGGTCTTAATCTGACGCATGACATTAAAAAAACGGCACATGCAAAGGAACACATTTATATAAGACTTTAAATGCAATCCCTTGCTAACCTGTCACTGATTTAACCTACGCGTCGGCGAATTTCATAAAAAACATGTTCCCTACTTATTCACTTAAAAGTACGCTGTTCGTGTCTCACTGCGACAAAAATACCCTCCAATGAATATCGACTGCGTTTATTTACATTATATAAGGCGTGAATCAAATAGTGTTTTATTTATAGTCCGGCATTAATTGTTACCGACACCTGGCTTGAGCTCTCGCACAAAGGGTCAGATGTTTTGATTTATAAAGTTCGTTATAATAAACCTTCATCCAGCATAATTTTCTTTGTTAGAGGAAATTGTGTAACTAATACCTGAGCTAATACTGTGAGCGTGACACGTCTTCGATGCAAATCTAAGCCTACGCACAGCTTGCGATCGTGTAGGCATGAGGGATGGCATGCATCGTGTCCTGCTCGGATGTTAATAACTTCCTTTTCATGCACAAGCTTCTGATAAATAAGTAAAGTTTGAACTGTGATATTAAACTAGTTTCGCGTTTATTACACAGCAGTTTGATACAGTTCTGCAGCAAACAGGGTAGGTACTGTACTTGAAATGTAAAATGAACAAACACCCTTCCGAAAACACGATGCAATTAATATGAGTATTAATTAAAAATACAGCTTCGGTTGCCCGGCTGTAGCGAGTGAGACTTTTGTGTGTCCGTTAGAATTTTCTGCCGAAGTTTGGAAACATTTGCTCATTATATTGTACGTATGTAACCAAAAAAATGACTAGCAAGGGTGTATAGTAAATATTTTCTTCATCCTAGCGTTAATCCCGGTCGCATCCGATGCGTTCAGCTCGGTGTTCGGGGTCCTTTATATTCAGTCTAAATGCGGGTTTGGCTGAATTTCGATATTTTTCGTGAAGCGAAAGGTTACCTGGAAGAAATTGCGTAAAGCGAGGGCGGCCTTATGCCCTTTGTACTGCTCTTGTCTTTTTAATTTCTGTATCATGAATATTGTAATTGGCGTACAGTAAAGATAATAAATAAATAAATACATATTTATTATATCAACTTGTTTAGATTATAAACAGTTGAAAAGTTTCAACAGTAAAGTAGAAAACGTAGGTAGGTATATTACCTACAAAATTGAAACTGTAAAAAAAATCAATAACGTACAACAATTCAGCAGGGACAGAAGCAGCTTCTAATGTACCCAGGTAAACAAACATTCATTATAGGGGAATGTGTGCATATAACCCAGCGGATTATTCCGAAACCGATGTTTCAGTGGCGTGCGGCACCCGGCGAAACGGCAAACGAAAACAGTTTAAAAATGCAGACGTATGATTAGCCCTAGTAATTTGCCACTTTTTACTTAATAACCCTTTGCATGTAGTCCCCTTGTCGGCGCTCGTTCGATAGCACAATTCGTAGAATATTCCACTATGTATTAGGTTAGTGCCGACTACTAACGGCACCCGACTAATGCCGCGTACAGGGGCATTAATCTGCTTGACAATGATTTTTAATCGTAGTCGTAACGTAAAAAGCCCGTGGATTTCAATTGGTTAACATGGAAAAAAGAACTGGCGTAGAACTAAACTTTAATGTGTCGGCTAGTACGAAGAGGTGTAGTTACACTAACGTTGGTCAATTTGAATGAGGGTACAGTACGTTTTACAACTATGTCTATGCTACGTTCCATAATTAAGATTATTTTAATGAAGTTCGTACACGGTCCGCGCATTATTTTGATTATGTTATAACCTATGGGAATGTAGATGCGTAATTACTTTTAGAAACCCTTTAAATATGAATACATGCCATAATTATGTGGACGTCTATAGTTCTATACTGTGGAGCAATTAGAGATATTACGCTGGTAATAAAATTTAGTTAAATTTTATACCTCCCTAACGAATTTAAAGAGCTTTTCTTCAATGAAATAAAAAAAAAACAATAATAGATTGCCCAAAAATCTAAGAAAATTCTAGAATATTCCGCTATTGGTCAGACAGAATGTGAAAACAGGACGTATCCTGTTGTCACATTCTATCTGACCAATAGTCCAACTGAGTCTGTTCGTAGCATCGAGCAAGAAACGAGCCTCGATGGTTCGTAAACAGTGATCCTACTTGCCCACTCATTGCTTTCACAGACCGTGACGTCACATGCATATTCCTTATTAAATACCATTACGCAATATGCGCCAGAGTGGCATACCATCAATATAGTTGATATTCGATTAAGGCGAGAGATTGCGAGAACTTCAGGTATTTTTGTTTTAGTGCGTTCGGCATTTCGCTCTGTAACGCCCCGAAGGTAGATATAGGAAAACAAGATCAATTTGGATCAGTTTCCTTCATATTGTAATATCGATTAAATTTAAAAAATCGGTAATTGAGTACGCGACTTCTGACCTATAGTCGGATTTTTAATTAGACGAACCTATCTGACATTAGCTAATGTCACTTCGTAAAATAATGTTGCTATATTCAGTATTAGTGATGCAACTGATTCATTCAGTTCCCGTTCAATCATATGAAATGAATGATAAAAAGAACTACATATTTATATTTTACAATAAAATTGTATCAAAGTGCTTTGATATTTACTAGTATGTAAAATTACAATCAGGTTTTTTACCGGTCTATGTCAAAGCGCGGCGGCAACACCAGTCAACGCCGCCAGTAGCTATAGCAAAAAAAAAAAAAACAGTCGCCATCTTGTTTGTGTCATTCGGCTTCTAACTTCTGGTCTGACGGCTCGAATAATTTCTCTGTGCACGGTGTTTTAAATCAGTTTTTAATTGTTGTTCTTGTTAAGTTTTTGTTCTTGTTAAGTTTTTATTCTTGTTAAGTTTGTGGTTACGTTGTTGTGTTAGTTGTTGTGTTTAGTTTATTGTTATATTGTTTCGTATAAACGATATGGATCCTCAGCCAAGCACTTCAGGTCAAAGCTGTTTGTCTCCAAGAAAGAAGAGACCACGAGTTGCTTTAAGCGTTACCGAAAAAAGTATGGTTAACAACGTATACAAATACGTATTTGAAGAGAAAGCTGCTTCACTGTTACCTATTGAAGCACCGAAAAAAAAAAGATTGTATTTCCAAAACAGCTGACATTTTGGGAATTGGTATGACCTCAGTTTACAGTGTTTTAAAAGAACACAAAGAAAACGAGCTGTACTTATAGACATTGTAAGGCAGCACAAAGATGAATATAGTGACAAGTATGCTGTCGACGAGATGGCGGCGGAGCATGGTATTATAATTTTACGTCTGCCCCCATACCACTGCGAGCTCAATCCCATTGAGCTGGTATGGGCGCAAGCTAAAGGGTTTGTTGCTAGGAACAACAAAACCTTCAAAATGGCTGAAGTCAAAAAATTGTTTGAAGAAGGACTTCAAAAAATAAACGCTGAAAAATGGAGTAGCTGCGTGGCTCATGTCATTAAAGAGGAAAATAAAATGTGTGGTCTCGACCACCTGATCGACACTGTATCCGACAGATTTATAATAAATGTGAACGACAGCGATAGTTCTGATTCTATGATGAGTTCTGATGATGAGTAAATTAATTTAAAATAAGCTTTGTTTTTCATTTTCTTTATAATTGCTATGTTGTATACATAATCTATTATATTCCTTCCACTACATGTAAGGATTGTCTTATGGACTACAGCTGTCATACCATACCAAGGACTGTCCTATTGGATATAGGACAGACTTGCAGGTTTTCTCACGAATTCACGATGTTTTCCTTCATCTTTAGAGCATTTGGTATTCAGTATAGGCAGATACTATAAGTATACATACTTATATACCATCACGCGTTTATCCCGGGAAAGTTAGGCAAAGGTGAATTAACACCCACATTTCACCAGTCTTTCTATTAGGTCCCACGTAATACAACTATATATATATATATATATATTTATAATATACTATAGATATAAATATAAATTAACTCTGCTACGTCCATAGCACGACTAGAATTCGATAACGGTACTCAATATCGGAAGTTCGCTCTAACCATTCATTTTGCTATCCATGCTATTTCATACATTCATCATGATATTTTATAGTTCACTCAGTCACAACACTATTTTTATTTCATCAAAAACTTGCAACACAGTAAACGTCAGATAGGTTCGTCTAATTAAAAATCCGACTATAGCACACTTTACTCTTCCGCCACGCTATATACACAGCCTACACAAGACATAATAAAATGCCCTTCGACCAAAATAAAAAGTAATAACAAGTTTTTTAAGTGCGAGTCGGACTCGCCCATGAAGGGTTCCGTAGTAGCAAAGGCGAAAATTACGCTTTATGACGTATTAAAAAAAAACTACTGACTGGATCTCGTTCGAACCAATTTTTAGTGGTAGTTTGCATGGCAATTTATATCATATTTTTTTTTAGATTTACCATTCTCTTATTTTACAAGTTAGAGGGGGGGGGGGGGGGGGGAGGGGGACACACATTTTTCCACTTTGGAAGTGTCTCTCGTGCAAACTATTCAGTTTGGAAAAAAATTATGTTAGAAACCTCAATAGCATTTTTAAAGACCTATCTATAGATACCCCACACGTATGGGTTTGATGAAAAAAAAAATTGAGTTTCAGTTCTAAGTACCCCCAAAACTTAATGCTTTTTTTTATTTTTGTATGAAATTCTTAATGCGGTTCACAGAATACATCTTCTTACCAAGTTTCAACAGCATAGGCCTTATAGTTTCGGAGAAAAGTGACTGTGACATACGGACGGACAGACAGACAGACGGACGGACAGACATGACGAATCTATAAGGGTTCCATTTTTTGCCATTTGGCTACGGAACCCTAAAAACGAGTTTAAAAAAATAAAACTAAGTAGGTACACACGGTAGCATATTAGATTGCGCTATATTTTTAACACGTGAACGACACTTGTCCCCTGTCCTGGGTGTGACTGTACTTCTTTATTCCAACAACCCGTCATTAGCGGCGGGGGCGGTAGAATCACCTATTAAAACTCTATTAAAGGTGCCAGTTTGCCTGAATAAGTAAGATGATAGGTGAATGAAATATAACCGATCAGACAGGATGACGTTGAATTGAAGGCAACGGGAATGTTACTGTCGTTTTCACAAAATGTAAGGTAGCTATGTAGTTGCATATCAATACTGTAGGCAACCTATTTAAGTAGTTAAGGATTTATGTTCGATACGGAAAAAAAAATTAAAAACATGCAATTCTTGTTGTGGCGCGGTCGTCTTAAAATTTAACAATTAATATTTCATCCACGTATTCATTCAAATACCAATATCAAATAAGAAACCTAGTATTAGGCCAAACAAAAAATCTGCCAATGCCGATTATTTGCTTGTTTGATATGCATCAGAAAAATCGCTATTTTATCTGGTTACCGTTATAAATACTACGCGTATGAATGCTGAACAAATATGAATTTATATTTCAGAATAAGCTCTGCGAACAATTAAAATTATTCACTTCATTTAATTAACTATCGCTGCAGCTATTTCAATATCATTCTGGTTGATCTGGTAAAGTGTCAAGTAATTAAAAATTTCACTGATGCGTTAATTGAGTTTATTTTTGCCGTATAGGTATGTTTTGCCGTGACTTATTTGAATTATTTGTTTTTACTGTGAAACTGCTTGAATGCGGGATTCATATCCAGAAACTCATTACTCTGCACTCATTCTGTGATCTTGTTTACTTCTAAGGAGGATTTTCTGGTGTTGTATGTACACCATGAGCTTAACAAGTATAGAGTAACTAGTGTGAATGGACTGAACGGACATAATATAGTAGTGTTACTGACATTACGGTAGGTAGCGCTTGTACAATGTACTGGCAGCATTCTTCAAGGAGTTAACGTCGGTGTAGTTACCTGCATACACAGATAAGATAACCTACTTTGGTTATATCTGTAGCTGCATAAGATTCGAACTTCTCGATAGACAGACCGAAAAAATATGTATGACTTTGTAAATTATTTTTTAAAAGTCATACATATTCAGTAATCAGTAATCAATAGGTGATATCGATAAGAAACATTAAAAATATCCCGCTTTTTAAAATTCAAATTCATTAACATTTATAATAGTTCCGACATTCGCCATCTTAATGGGAACTCATACATAAAAAAATAAGCTAAGCTAAGCTGTATCCAGCAAAAGCCAGATACAGCGTGTTTCCATGTTTGAAATGAATGCTCATGATAAATGTACATGCCATCAAAACAAAACTTGTAAGAAACTAAGTCTTGCAAGTCGCAACTCAGTTCTTCCACCGTAAAAAGTTGTGAGATCCATGTAATACCAAGTCGGTTAATTTATTCAGTCCTTACTTGAGGGAACTTCTGTTTTAAGTTATTACGTAATAAGCTAACCTAACAACATTTTATAGTGACCACATCAATATTAAAAATCTTTTCTGTTTTAAATAAAATAAACTGACTTGGCAATTGCACTAAACAATCTCATTTAATATAATATAGTTTTCATGCGATGCCGATGTTATTTGAAACTAATATGGTCATTATAAGATGTTGTTAGGTTAGCTAATTACGTAATAACTTAAGACAGAAGTTCCCTCAAGTCCTTACTTCAGAGAATAGTTACATAGCTGAACATTCAGACTTCTAGTTCTATACACAACGAAGTTATAGGGGGTCGAAAATGGCTAAAAGGATGGTACGGCCATCACGCCCCTTTTTTTGTTCGACCTAGCGGGAGCACTACCGTGCCTCCAAATATCAGGCACCAAGCTGTTAACCCCTCTGGCTCAGCTGATTGATTGTGTTAGGTTTAGGTTCACGTGTGCAGTATATTGAAACGAAAAAAGCCCTACCTGAAAACGAGATGACGGAGTCGCTATACCGGTACTGTTTTAATTGTAATTATTGATCTCGACAGTTGGACAGTTGCAAGCTCTAAGTCCGAGGACCAGGCAACGAGATTCAAATTCATTTATATGCAAAAATACAGTAACGACATGGTTCAGCACTTCACTATTTCATGGCATGCACATATTAGTTTGAAAAACACATACGTATCAGATCAATATTGTATATTATGGTAGATGGAGAGATGTATCTTAGTGAAATAAATTCTGCTTGGTTCTTTAATATACCTAGTGTTAAGATGAAAGTTAAGATTTATTTAAGTATTTATTTAATCCGGACGTTGACTGAGTTTAACCGAAAAGTAAATTTTTGTGACGATCTGACTCGTAGTAATGATTTAAATGATAATAAATTAATGAATATTAGCTTTGGTATGATAGAGTGATACTATAAACTATAATACAGTACAGCTGCTGAATTTCAGCTGAATTTGCTCAGCAATTCTCAAGTGATTGTCGAACATGGAAAGTAAAAATCTACAAACAGACAAAAAAAATATAAAAATCTCATTTTCGGTATCGGTATCTTTCCTAGAACACAGCAATATATATTTTTTAAATATTCAAGCTATAGTTCATTCACGTCGTTACGATTTTATTATTCATATTATGTAGATGATGATTAGATAGCACTTACCGCTCCAATAACAGCCGTACAGCTCGACCCTCATGCACACCGTGCGACGGTGCGAGCTACTTGGTATGAAACGGATCTTCGACGCCCATATTGGAGGATCCAGGTGATTCTTCTTTTCCAGGTACGTATTTGTGTTGCCCTCCAGAATCTGTAGACAATAGTATAATGTAACAGGATAACACTTCTGAGTATCTATATCGGTTAGGTATTGTGTATATTGTGTAAAATGTATTTCCCATTGTTAATTACGGTACAAAGTTGTACCTATTTCTACAGGTAAGTCGAAAAACAGCTTCAGCAAGCTTTTTACAGCTGTTTGTAAACTTGTAAACTGATTAAATTAATAGGTATATGTACTAAAATGGAATATTCCCTAAGTGCTTCCCGCACACAAAAAGATGTAGGTACTCGAAAATCCTGAATATTAGCCGAGCACCGCTCGCGCATTAGACGTCAGTAAATTAGGTATTTGCAACGTCAAACTACGTGTGTGTGTGTGTGTATGTCAGTCGTTTACGCAACACAATAAATGAAAATCTGGAAAGTTGAGTAAAATTCCGGCAAAGTTCTCAAAACTTTGCATCCTCAAACTGAATAACTTTCTTATAAGAACGGGGCAAATATTTTAATATGTAGAATGTAAGAAATAATGTGACTTAATCTAGACTAGACTATAGTATCAAAACTGCATTGTTTAAATACTGTAGAGGATACCACATTACGTACAAGTGAATTACCTAATCATCGGTCAATAAATCTCTTTTTGAAGCCATTTCTTTCAACTTTCCTTCATGAAAAATCATGATCATGCAGAAATAATATTAACTAGACTCGACGCGATCTTATTGACTACGCTCTCTATAAAAATATTAGGCATTATTTTGTACATAAAAAAGTAACAAATCTAGTTAAAAAAAAATTACAATAAATATTATCTATTTTAAATAATCAGTTGCAAAACATCGTTGCTCAATTTGAAAATTAGTACGAAAAGTAAAAGTTCATGACAAAGCAACATAGACCCACCCTCTCCCTTGCCAGAACAACACGTGCAGGACTGAGGTGTCACGTCACCCCCATGCGGTACAAATAATTCTGACTCCAAAACGGTTCAGTAGCTACTTTCTTTATCGTATGATATGATAAAGAGCTTGAAAGCTTTACACACATACCTACATGTTTCCTTTTACCTATAATCTCGAGTTCTTTAGATGTTTATTACTTACTCATGGTCAAACAACTGAATGAACCTGACTATATATATAGGCAATAATTGAAACCATATACTTGGTACCCCCTAAGCTTCAAGCAGGAAAAGTTTGAACAAAATTGGTCCAGTATTAAAGGCAGAAACTAGAGTTTTAATTTTATAGAATTTGAACAACTTTGAGCACTCTGTAGAATCGCATGTTGCCGCTTAGCTGTTCAAGTAAGTTACCTACTATGCCTATTGTTGTGTGTGTGTGTGTGAAGGTGTGTGCGTATTTATTAATGACTTATGACACAGTCAATGACTTTAAAGCAATGGATGAAACTATTTAATGACTTATACAAGTGGTTGCATTTTCTACATTTATTTTAATAATTATTTTGTTAGAAAATTTCGGATTTTATAAATCAGGGAACTTAAGTTTAAATTTAATTTGGTTCTATTCCTACGGACCAGGATGCTTCGCGGTTTCAGTATTTGCACATAATATATGTCGTATCCATATCGTATATGTTAGTAAACCTGAGGACTACCATTTTAAAATTCGAAGCGTCTGGAACGGCGACCTTTGCTTTTTGAGCAGGGAAATTGAAGGAACAAACAAAGAAAAGCCATAACAGTTTTTCTTCTAATACTACGGTAGTTTTACGGAAGTCTTCAGATTAAATTAATAGCTACGATACCCGTACCTACTTAATGTCAGGTATCGTCTTATTTCTTAATGATATTCTTTTGCGTATTCCCAGAAAAATCAACGATATAATTAAGAGTCGATTGGGTTCAAGGTAATCAATGGAAGTGGTTGTGAGAGCCCTGGAGTATTTACCTCCGCGTATCGAAATGCCGAAATAAAGGTTAATTGTATTGATATTGAAGCTAAGCGAATGTCCACAGACACAACTAAATAGGATATTTGGATACAATATAAGAGTTGAACTTTAACTTTAATTTATAGAACACTAGCGGACCCGGCGAACTTCGTACCGCCATATTTTCTGATCCCGTTCCCGCTGTATATCTCTAAAATTATCAGTGTTTCTCTACAATATTATGCATGTATTATACATATAGACCTTCCTCTTGAATCACTCTATCTATTAAAAAAAACCGCTTCAAAATCCTTTGCGTAGTTTTGAAGATTTAAGCATACATAGGGACGGACAGACAGCGACTTTGTTTTATAATATGTAGTGATGAAGTGATGATTATGAAAGTGGTTTGGTCAAATTCAACGGCTGCCTTTGTGAGTTGATATAATAGGGCGCGATTTATTTATTTATTTAATTAAGTAGACATACTAAACCGTTTAAAAATGCCACATTAACTCATTGGAGCTATTTCGTTAGACAGCCAATAATATACACTGATAATATTGACACCACAGATATCCGAACAATATTCACATGAAACTGTATGAGGTACGCGTCCATATTGAAATCAATAGTGCCTTCATCTTCTAATATCTAATATATAAAAATCAATGCCACTTTTCGTTGTTATTTTATAACTCAAGAACTGCTGAACCGATTTGGCTAATTTTAGTCTTGAAATATTCGTGGGTGTCCAGGGAAGGTTTAAAGTTTAAAAATATGGCGGTACGAAGTTCGCCGGGACAGCTAATTAAACTATAATATATAACATTTTGAAACGAATAAAGTAAGTAATCTCTGTCGTGCAGGGCACTAGATGTTCAATTTATATGAAAAGCCTTACAGGTAGTAGGTACACACAAGGGAGATTCTGTTTCAGTGTAACCGCAACATATTTAATGGACCTATGCACAAGCTACTTTGTACAAGTTATTTTGTCCAATCTGTCAATATTTAATGTAAAAGAGCTTTGTCAAGAGTACTTATGAGTCTAGATAGAATTTTGATATATTCTAATAGCATTATGAAGCGGAAGGGTAGTAGCACTCTAACTTATTTAATAATTTCAACGATGAAAAGTACTTTGTCATTCTACTAAGAAATAACAAAGGCATTTATTTAGATAAATCTTAATCTTATATCCCTTGAAAAAAGCTTAATAAATCTCATACAAAAGTATACCATACATATTTTACACCATGGCAATTTATCTATTATTACTTTTAGAAAGGTCGACGCAGCGGAGTAGGTTTTTATACGGTAAATACCTACATACCACGGGTTTTGTTTAAAGGTATACAGAATAGTACCAGCCTACAAAGTCATTACGAATAATAGGAATATAATGACAGGTTTAATGAAATTTTAAACCCATTAGTATGCTAACTATTCAAATCGATAAAGATTGGAAAAAGTGAAACGACTCAGACGGGACTTGAAAATTAAAATTGCTTTGAACTGTTTGAGCGGATTGATAAAAAAACTATTTAAAAAAATGATTGTAACATTGTCATGTCTCCGATAGTTCGTCCACCGTCCGAAGATGAACGAACGTACTATAGGTTCGTCCACCTTAGAATTTGAAACACTCTAGACGTGACTCGGGTAGCTCAGTGGTCAGAGCATTCCTCCTGTAAAAGACTGGAAGCAGGTTCAAGTCACTTTTTTCAATCTTCTTTTAATAGGTAATGACAAGTGACCATATAGTATTCCTATATTATACGGTACTATACTGTCACCAGGTACCTAGGATAGGATAATAATATAGTAGGAAGCAACCGTAGATATCAATACCCCTGCTAGCACAGCATTACCTACCTATAGCAAAACAAAACGCTCATACGTTCAACAGTTACAAAAGACACAACACACAACATGAACATAATACGTCCATAGGCCACGGTAACCACTTTCCACCAGGTGGGCCGTGTGCTTGTCTGCCACCTAAACGGTATAATAATAAAAAAATAATAAAAAAGCGTACAAATCTGGCACAAGCGAATGTAAGAGAATGTACCTATGAAACAAAAGGAAACAATTTTCATTTACACTCATCCTTTTCGAAAGCACGAAAAGAGTTAAGAAGTATTTTACATGTAAAGAATTGCAGCTCCGAGTTGTTTAGCAACACTCAATTCGCTTTCGTATTGTATTCTGTGCTTTGAATATTCCAACTAGGTATATACTATAGACATTTTAGTCTCAACTCAATCCCGTAGTCAACCATCAGATATGTTACTTAAGTGCACGTATTGCATATTCTGAATAATTAACTTATAAATTAAGCTGTATTTAGGAAGCTTCACTGCGATTTTGGTTGCCGTAGCATTTACAGTCTCGCATGCTAATAGTTAATTAAACATTTTCGCATAACGTGAAATGCGTTTCGCATTCCTAAAAAGTAAATACCTGTAATTCATTCACAGATTTCCAGCTGAACTAACTAAAACTAACAACGAAATAGTAAATGCCGTTTCATTTCACATATTATTTAGAACATAAAATGAGTAGGTATATAATATATACTCGCTTCCTCGATCTGAGTCGCGCATTTGATACCATTAATTAATTAAAACTCTCGATTTTTCATTTCTAACATTTGAGTAGTTACTCAATCGAAGCAACCACATTTTCATCATCTCTCTTTGACTCTATGGAGAGGGGTGCAGAAAGATAAAATGTATGTTAAACCCGTGGCGCATATTGGGAGAGGACAAAATGCTACAATTTGGAGCCCACATATGTATGGGCGAAAATCAATAGTTTTCGAAATAATTGACTTTTTAAGTTTTTTCCATAGTAACCCAAAATTCAGCCTTCAATTGCAAATTTAAAAAAAAGTAGCAAAGTGGGACTTATTCTAATTTATTTTTGAAGGCAACACTTTGACTAACATAAACTAGTAATAAAAAATAAAAAAAACTTTTAAATAGAAAAACTGTGGTGTCATAAAAAAAAATTCAATTTTCACCTTACTCTCCAGTAATTGTCGTATTTTTCAAAAAATTACTATGGCAGTGAGCGTACAAATTACAGGAAAAAATTGTGCGTTTTATCAGCTTTCCAAAAAGGTAATGACATCCATAGAATAATATTGTATTTATGAAAAAAAGTGAGTTTTAATAAGCGTGGGCGAAAATGCGACGGGGACATTTTCGTTGTTTAGGATCGGCATATTGGGTACCAGGTCATCCGTTTATGATTTTACCTGAGTTCGAAAGTGTCAATTGGCTTTATGCTGTGTCATAGTATTAATTAGTTACAATTTTGACATACGTAAGCGTTTTGTTTTAATTTGCCTACCCTCAAATAATTCGTGGAATTAGTTCGATTTCATTCATTGCTTTTATTGTTATTATTTAATATCACTTTTTTGTAATATGACCGCATATTCTAATAGTTCGAATACGCTGATGTCATGTTTTGTTTCGGTTTTGCTGATGGCAATGGTGCTGAAGCTCGCCGAGAATATCAACATTGCCTTCCTTAACGTCCGACTATACAAAGTCGTCATATTAATGTAGTTTTCTCATCTCTTCCAAGTAGAAAATCTTTGTCAGAAGAGATCAAAAATTAGTAACTCCGACTATGACAAATTTTGTGACCAGGATGTTTTTGATTTCATAATAGTTTCGTTGTAAGTATCGTATAAATTTATAAACTTGTGGGTGATTTTTTTCTTCTAATTCTTTTATTACTAATTTAAGTTAGACAAAGTGTTGCCTACAAAAATAAATTAGAATAAGTCCCACTTTGCTGAAACTTTTTTTTAAATTTGCAATTGAAGGCTGAATTTTGGGTTACTATGGAAAAAACTTAAAAAGTCAATTATTTCGAAAACTATTGATTTTCGCCCACACATATGTGGGCTCCAAATTGTAGCATTTTGGCTCCCCTAACACCCCCTGACAGGAATACGTCGAGTTACCAATAACCCTGTATAGAAATCAATGCCACTTTTCGTTGTTATTTTATAACTCAAAAACGGGCTCACCTATCTAAACCAAATGTTCAGGCTTTGTTCGGACCATTTAGTAGATGGTTTATCTGAAGTTTGCACAAAATCGGTCGACCGGTTCTTTATTTATCACATTTTTTGTCACAAATTAATTCAATAAATAGCGGATCATTGTGATTGTGCTGTCAAATTGAAACTTTTTTCAGTGTTGACAGTACAAACATGGCGGTACGAAGTTCGCGGGGTCAGCTACTTACATATAAATACTAATTGAATAAACTATGAATTTAAAACGTTTACTTAGGTATATACTGCCCATGTGAAATTGAAATACATTTTTTGTATCTCGAACATAGATTATATTTTCAATAGGATTTTCAGGTTTTCCATTTCTTAGAAACCGCAACCTACAAAACGATCATTTATCTACCTACCTTTGTGCGCACTTTTTGGGCTTCATTTGATTGCCTATTACTTAATAAAAATTAACCTGAGATGAGATTTTTCGACAGAACATAATTACATAAGACTGCTTTAGAATTCCGAATAAAGATAATGTAGGGTAGGTAATACTTCAATCAAAAACATTAATTAATTTTTGATTTTGGGCCAAAGTAATAAGCGAGGTGAATGCGAAGTAAACCTTTGTTTGAACCAAGTTAAAAGATGCGTAAGGTCGATTGATGTATAAATAAACTTAATTTCAATTAAGTTGCTGATAAATGTATGGGAGTGGTGAGGTGCTGTTAAAAGCATCATTTAGCATCGTTCAGCCATTTGAACGTGAATAAGTAACAAACATCTTCACAAAGTATCACAATTAGAATATTATTAGGATGGGATGGGATCATATCAGATGGGCTGAGATAATTCTACTCAGTACGGTTGTTTCACTCACCTCTTTGCCATGTCCGTCCCCTGGTCGGTACCGCACCCACTTGCCCAGCTTAGGCCTCCAGTACTCGAGCGCGTACGCCTCCGCATACTCTTGACCCTGCCCGTTCCCGAACCGGCCCTGTGTGCCCGTCCCGGTGATCACGTGTACAGTATGCAGGTCGATCTCCAGCCATTCTGTCGACTCGGTCGTGATTTGCGATCTTGGACACCACGCCCCTCCTTTTATGTCTTGGTTTAGTCTGGCAAAGTTTTAATAGTATGAGCACAACACAGAATTTAATCTAAAACTCGAAGTAGGTATTTCAAGTTTATTAATCATCTCAATTTTAAGAGTAACTAGTATCTGAACCTATATTATTTAGTTAGATTATATTAATATGTATTATGTATGTAGGTATATATAGAGAGGCCTCTTAAATACATATTAATCTATACATATAAGCTAGCTAGGTGTATGAGAGTCCCATCGAGAGTTTCAGGATCCAAGCCGACCTCTCCAGTAAGTCCGGCTAAACAATGTCTGGTGCAAGCACTCCTCTCAGGGCTGGGAAGCCGCCAGAAGACGCCCGCGGCCTAACCGAAATGCCAAACTACAACAAGCGGACCACGGACTCCGAAGTGCAAACTGGGATGCCACTGGACTACACTGGAGTATTAAACTTACTTATATACTTTTTTACCACTAAACGGATAGTTTGACAGTATCATACAGCTGTGGCTACTTCATAATTATTTTAGTGAAATTCACATAATATATTATTCAACCGGCAGATGCAAGTAAAACGCTTGTGGTCGCATATTCATGAACATGGCTACGTTAAACGAAGTTTACACGTTCGTTTCAGATCCACGTTTCTCCAGGTAAGTACACCCACCTTACCTTTTCTCACTAATTGCGCAAGAAATCTAAAAATAAGTTTATTATTGCTGTCTCAGGCAGGGATTCCGTGAAGTTGCTAATGTTAATAATAGATTAACTATTACTTCTGAATGGCATCGAATTTATTTAGTATCAAATAGGTACGTCATTTTGTATTGCTTATAAATTACCTACTGGATATTCTGTAGGTATCAAGATTGGCCGAATTAATATCACAGTATAAGAATATTCTTATACTGTGTTAAGAATATTCTTATACTGTGTTAATATTTTGCTTCGGTAAGTGCAAAAAACCGTCTGTAGTCACTTGTTATATAGTCAGATACTTCTCCTCTTACTATATTTAACTGACAGCATACAAACAAGTATAAAGAAATAATCCTAACTTTATCACGTAAATCGATTTTTTTTTTCGAAATTGTACTTTAGTGTCAGTCAGTATATCGAGATTTTTGTAGTGGACATTGAGTTCTGTGTGATTCACGGATAGCCGAGGGGCTAGGGCTTAATTTCACTATTGAAGTTTGTTCGTTGGATTTAAGTCTGCCCAAATTAGAGGTAGCTTGGGCAGACTTAAATCCAAGACTAGGACAAACGTTTCGCTTAATTGCAAGTATTGCAAGCTAAGACGAGAACCCTGTTTTGCGAAGTTGCCGGTAGAGTGAGACACTAATTACTAGAAGGTGATATTTAGAGTTATTAGCGGAGAAGTAGATTTGTTTATTACTTCTCGACTGCAATGACTTATTTAATAAACCTGATGAAAATCAGGCACGAACTAGCCGGTATGCATACAACTCAACTAATTTTACACTTTTAAAGTCACTATCAAAAATTACTTATCAGCTGTTCAAGAGAAGTAGGCTAATATAAACTTTTTTTTTATATGGGACACGACAATTTGACTTCGCCTCGCCTGATGGTAAGCAGAAGGCAAAGTCTCTGAAAAGAGGGTCACCATTACAGACACGTATCATGTTACAATGGTGGCACTCAGCTTGACGGCCTCATCAGATGCTTTTTCACGCCCCGCTTAAAGGACCCGCGACTGTAGGAGGAGGGAAACGCGTGAACTGGTAAGGAATTCCAAGACTTAATGGTGCGGCAGAAGAAGGAGTCGCCGAACCGCTTGGTTATTGGAAAGTGCTTTTCAATAACTTGATTTGATACACATCTGCGTAAAGATAGAATTAATTCGACGAAATTCTTTTTACATTCTGTTTCTGTCTTTCCTTACTTATTTTTGCCGTTTTTTTTTAACTTTTAAAACCTGAAACTTTCAACAATATGAAAGTAGAAGAAGTGAAAAACCTATGCCAGAATCGTAGCAAGTAGAAAAAAGATTTTGTCTCTGCCTGCCCCTATGGAGGTGTGACTAGACTATATAACCAAGCGTAAGAAGTTCATCAAATGAAAATTGCTCGACCCCACTTATTGTCACTATTGATATATCGATTGACCTTATTATGTAAGACCGCATGCGGAGATTAGTGGTGTTTATTCACCTCTGCCTAACCCTTCTGCGCTAACAGTCTAGATTATATATGCATCTCTGAAAAAAAATTATATATCATTGGAATGATCCTTTTATAATGTTTTCTTTTTATGTAGGACACGTCAATTTGACTTCACCTCGTCTGATGGTAAAGTGAAGACAAAGTTTTGGAAAGGGGCACTATTACAGACACCGCACGTATTTTTATATTTTATCAAGTACTGTCTAAGCATTGATTTCTTTTACAGTGATAGTGACAGTCTTAAACTGTTTCTGATTTGGCCTTCACGAACCCTGCCAGGGTGGCAAATAAGTACTTGTATGTATACTAAACACACTGAGTCGGAGAGAGAACAGAACTTTACGAAATGCCGGCGTTTATGCATGTCGGCGCAGTCGAAGTACCTACCATCTTTACTAATAGGTACTTATGCCAAAAGCTGGCGAGACTTCTACTTACATAGAAGAACTTAATGCCCAACCCGAATACCGAACAGAGGCATCATCTAGAATTAGATTGACCTGACCACCAACGCCTTACCTTGACATTGGGTGTTACATCCAACCGCCCAAAGGAACAAAACTACACAAAAAATAAACGAATTGGCTAACGATATCGATAATGCTTTCAAAGGTATATTAAACTCAGTGGTTTATTTAGTCTGGCTCGACTCGCATGGCTGACTTTGATGTTAAAATGTGAGCGAGCAAAGCTATTCATGTCAATAATAATCTCGGCACAGAAAAACTCAAGACGGCAGCAGGCGCATTGTATTACTCAACGCTCGCCGGTGCCTACTATATATCAATCAAAGCTAATAATACTGTTGTTATTAGTGCATTCACTTATCATGTGTCATGCGGCTGTGTTATCGTTCGCACCAATCAAATTCCGAGATGGCCAGTCATTAAGCCCATTGACGAGACACCGGCCTCTTTCCAGATATCAATGAGGCGTGAACAAACTTTCATAATTTATCACTTAGCTGACATACGCTGTAGCTATATGCTTTCCTTCACTTTGATACTATTTCAACTACTATTTCAACACTTTCGTGTAGTTCTATTCAAGTAACAAGTTGATGTAGCGATAAATCGTCAATGTTGTAACAAACATAACCCTCTGGATGTTCAAGTGTTCGATATTAGAAAAACAAAGGCGTCGCATATAAACTTTCATAATGAATGAGTTATAATAAACATACAATAACCGCTAGTTCACGACCGCATGTAGGTTCCGTATCGTAAACATGTGAGCGTCTCCGTCGATGCACACTCACGACTTAACATTGGACACTCTATAAAAGTTGAAAATACACCACGACCGTAAAAAACGACTTGACCGTAAGAGTCAGGCAAGAATAACTCTAATATTAGGAATTCAGACGTCGCTCATTCAATCGTGTACACGTTCATGGTATATTCAAAAGATCTCGAACAATGATGGAGATGTTTACACAGTTTAACCCTTATTCATAATGGAAACGTGAATACTTTATACATATTCGCGGTTAAACATCAAAATTGACCCAAATATACGTTCAACAGAGTCCTAGGATAGTGAACATTCATTGTTTAATCATTTCGAGATGTTCTCTATTAAATTTGTGATGTTAAATGGAGAATATAAAACGAATGTACATACCTGCCGTTTTGTGGAGCCACGTTGCCGTCGTTATAACAGGAGCTAGCGGTGATATCCCTGTCAGGAATCAAACCGCTCTCCATGCCCAGTGGCGCGATACATTGTGCTGTAAACAGACACAGATATAGATATATGTCGGATTAAATGTACAGTCGGAGGGCGTTCCGCGTGTGCTGACTTGATTCAACTTAAAGGGCATTTACATGCTCGGCTTGCCTCCAGTGAAGATGGCAGTACATCAACAGAAAGTGACATATTATATTTTATATTACGCTGGCTATAGGCCCTGCATTACAATATTTGCAAGTCTCTTGATTTATTTTTGTAAGTAGTTTTGCCTAGGAATGTACAAAATAACTTACAAAAGTTTCATGGTAAATCGATGGTATAGGAATGCATAGATTATAGAAGATCAGCCAATAAATATTTTTAAGTAAACTTCCAATTCATATAACCAGACTTGTTTCATAAGTCAATTTGTACAAAGCCAAATGTACCTGTAAATTTCAGAACAACAAAAAACAACAATCAATCGAAAGCAGGACAGCATAATAAAGAAAATTAGAAGATAATTGAGCTACAATACAAATAAATAACATGGACTAAAATCACGACAGTCAATTTAAACTTTGTAGGAGTGTGTCAAAAAGTTTTGATAAACTGAAATCGATTGCGTACTAAGAACAGGTTAATAAATTAAGAAGTACGATAAGTTATTATTGCGTGCCATACAATGTTTATAAAAAACCTGCCTAATTTGTGTCTCCCTCTCCACCACCCTTAAACGAGTAAGGGGATAATTAATTGTATTCGATACATCCGCACAGCATGTCTCCCACTTAACGTGAGCAAAGTTCATAGACACGGGTATTAATTAATAAAATGTAAAAGAGTGGGTACTAAATTAAATAAACATGAGACACAAGTTGTCAGGCGAATTTCTCATTGGACTTGTACAGTATAATTCTCAACGGGGTCGCTTATTAGTCAATCTAGGGCCCGCGTGTGCGGTAGGTATAAGGGCAACAAACGAATTGATGTACATTGCATATACTTGTATGGTGTATGTGATGTATGTTGATGTTGAATCATTTAATTAGCTATGCGGGGCTACGCATCACTGATGAGCATGAGCGGGCGCGGACGCTCTATTGTAATGTCCAAATTATAGTTATTTTCATTGTTCAGTTCCTTAACGACTTATAAATGATTTATTGTGAAATGCATATTGATTCAAAGCCCAAACTTGTAATCAAACATACATATATTTAATCGATAGTGATTACAGTCACCTCCGGCCTAATTTTGTGTGTGGTTTACTGTAGAACCGGATTTTCATTTCATATAATCGAAGTTAAACCAAATAGTTTGTGAGTACCAGGTATATTAATTTATGTGCGTTTATTTAATAGTGGTACAATTACCAGTATTAGATAAATATAGCTCCTTTTGGACAAAAGGTATGGCGGTAATTTGTTTAGTAGGATTATTATTGAACAAAATCGCTTTCGCTCATCCTTTCTGCCGTCCAGTGTAGTCCAGTGGCCATCAATCATTCCATTCAAGTACCAGAACTTATGGGGCCCTTATTAGACGAAAATTATTGTAAACTGTTTCACAATCGTACATTGAATTTCTCATACAAATTGAGAACACGGCCTAAAATGTGTAACCACGATACGGCTATCGCTAGGTAAACATGTGTGTTACTGCGGACCACACACGCGCCAGCTCACAAGACATAAATGACAAAAACGTGTGATCGTTTAAGAATAAGCTCTATTTTGATAACCAAGATCATTAAACCTCTAATGCTTATTAACGTTTAGTAACGAACGCATAGTGCTTAATAACCTTTAGTAACCGTTTAGTAATGGACTCTACATAATTGCGACAGTTACATTGCTATCGGAACGGAACCGGAATGGTTTCAAACAGTTCATCATGTTATAGGTTCTTGACGTCTGCCCAGTAGGCTTAATTTATATTCACACAGCAACAGCGCGCACAGAATGGAACCGAACATAGTCTTAAGTCAATGAGAAATCGCATAGCTAATGTACGTTGTACGTCTAGACTTACAAGTGCTTCTCATGTGTAACATCAAATATATCCCATGTTCAGTATAATGTAAAGATACCAGTAAATTAGAAACCATTTTGAGTTAGACTTAAATTTTCCCCTCCACCGAACAAAAGACAGGCGCTTATGGGTCAAATGCAAATAGAATTCGCTTGTTGCGTGTCTCGTTATTTAAGCAGGCCTCTTGTTGCTCAGCGCTTGAGAACAAATTGCAAACGTCATAAAGCCAGTTCAGAATATTCATAAACACGAATAAACGATCTTGGCTTAAGTTAAAGCATTTACTGGGACCAGTGGATCGCAAAGTGTTTGCGTGCTTCTGACGTCCGGCAAATTGGATGTACCTACTTTTTATGTCGGCCAGTTTAACTGTTCAATTTGAGAAACACTAAAGTGTAGTTTATAATGTAGCCAACGCTTTCAGTGGATGCTTTAGTGAAAGGCGAATAACGAACAAAAAGTAGAGTGGGGCAAGTTTCAGAAGCACTGAACTTGTGCGTGCTTATGCTATTGCGTGACATGTAGTCGTCTAATGAATAATAAACAGCGCAGCGGCGACTCGCTACTCATTCATATCCATCCACGAAAGGTAATATTCTTTTTTACATAAAGCGATCGAATGTCAACTTAAACCGCTCACAATATTGGCTTTGACTCGTATAAATATTTACGTATGCAGCAGCGGCTACTCCACGAAACCTCTCCGTTACCTGGATACGTACCTATGCATTGTCAGCCGTTTTACACGGTACACGCTAACTTACTCTGCCACATGTTTTCTTTTTAAATAAAACCACTTCGCGTGATATCGTTGTACTATTATTTTAATTACTTTCATTGTAAAAGGAGGGTCGTTAACATTTTGTTTCTTTTTTTCATGTTCAGTAGCTTTCACGATGGATGTGTACTATACGCACCTACCTATGAGTACATATACGAGTAGACAACGCTAACGGTTCGGTTAGGTAATGACTTTTCAAACTATTCAACGCAGAGCGGTGCGGTGCGTAAACCAAATAATAATTACACAGCCATTGATGGCAGATCGATAGAAAGGAGGCGAATGTACACTAAATAATAAAATACGCCTTTAAATGAGCTTCAAGCAATTTCGACAGGACCGTTTCAAAGGACGACCGTTGCGTTTCTTGTAATCGATACCAGACGAATAATTAAACAAAACAACGGGATGTGCCTACCAAGTGTGGGCAATGCATGTTTTAGTTAAGGGTTACGGGAATATAGGGGGCCCCAGGGTGTATACGAACCGGTGTGAAACGAGTAAAAGCCAAAGAGCTTTTTAAACCGCTCCTATAAGGATTATCTATGGCGCGTATAGAATATTTATGTGGCGGTCGTTATAACGACTATACCTACGTGTGTGTGAGATAAGCTTTTAATAAATAAATTCAATGGTTAGTCTATTAGCCAGTCGCAACGTAGATTTGTTTAAGTATATTTAATTATGTCTTCATACATGAAGTAGTGGGTTTAGAGCCAGCGACGTGTAAAATAAACCAAAACAGCGATGGCTATCAGCGCGTAATCGGATACAGTCATTGCTTGTTTATTACAAGCAACTAATAATTCTGCTTAAAGAGCTTAAAGCTGTACACATAAGAAATAAACGTTACTTGCACAAAAAAAATCTATTATGTATGCTTAAAATTTTACATTGAAGGCAACTACAAAGTCTACGTAGGTACCTACCTATAAACAACAAACTTCAATAAAATAGCAAGTAGTGTTAGTTTCTCGCGGTGGGTTATGGTTTCAAACAAGTAGCGACCGCAATGTTGTGTAAAAAACTGTTATTTGAACCAATTTGAACATTGATGACAATAATGCCTGGAAAGCTCTATTTTTTTAATTTTTGTTTATTATTTATTTATTTTATGTAGGTATTATTTATTTTATTTATTTATTGAGTTTATGGTTTATGTGGCATTTTTCGAATGAATTTGTATGTATTTTTAATTTGATAAGTAAAAAAAAAACATGAAAAGTGCTCAACGAAATAAAATGTAATGCTTGTTTTGTATGAAACGATCGTATTCCCGGTCGGGACGTATCTAAGATGCATTTGCGGCTTCCGTTTTAACTCTTTAAAAGTAAATAACATGACGTATTCACCATTGTCGCCGCCACCGCACCGGTCGTATCTACGTGAACTGATTATGAAGGCGACAGTGCGAAGCGAGCGACACGTTGCAAATAAAGAACGTGGATGGAGCCTTAGCAACAGGCTGGTTATAACTTCGGTTAACTTATCGAGCTTTCATGTCACAGTTAGAAGTTTAAGATGTCCTTAAAATAGATTTTGTTAACAAACACCCTTGTTTGTGTAAACGGTAAAGACAATTTTATTTGCTACTAAGCTGACCCCGCGAACTTCGTATCGCCGTAACTTAACTATGTCAATAGATGTCAAAATTCATACGATACTGTTTGCCTTCCAGGAAGCTCTCTACTAACACTTGAACTTTATGGTATGGTACTAAAGTTCAAATTGACTTTTAAGTATTACATATTACGAATCGTTTGTATGGGAGTAAAGAAAAGTGTTTTTAGATTTTTTCAGACAATTTTTTTAATATTTCTCTCCGTAAGAACCATCCTCGTACTTCAAGGGATATTGTAAAAATAAGAATTAGGGAAATCGGTTCAGCTGTTCTCGAGATTTGCGCTTAGCAACACAATCATCAGCGATTCATTTTATAAGCTTTCATTTTTATACTATAGAGATAGATTGTAATCCGTGTACCTATACCGTTTTACCCGCAGTAATATGATAGATAGTGTTATCGCTTGAGTTTTCTACCAGAACCAATGTCGCGACTTTCTTTCTTATTATAACACAGGTTTCATACAGGAATTAAACAGACCCTGATCTAACGTATGCGTTTAGCTCGAGAGTGTATTCTCGAGCTATACGCATACGTTAGATCAGGGTTTATAAAGTAGGGCACGCGAACCACCAGGGGTTCGTCATTCGACGGTAGGAGGTTCGCGACAAGATTCACGTAATGGGGTCTCGATGAGATGAAGGCACATGTGGCAGGCATCGTTAAAAATACAGAAATCGACTTGTTACCAATGGGGTTATTCGTTAAGTGGTTCGCTGTCACCTAGAAACTTTAATAGAGGTTCGTGGAACCAGTAGTTTAAGAAACCCTACTTTTTTTTAAATTAGATAGTTGACATAGGAAAAGTACTATAGGAAACTTCTAAGTAACACTTTGAAGTTTCTACAAGCATAAGTTTCCAGTGCACTGTTATTATTACCTATAGTGCCATATTGCCTAGTGTTCGTATACTGAAGGATTGCCTCGTGTATAAGTGCCGGCGAACGTTTGATATAGCTATTAGTAAGAACGTTCAATCGTCTACGATCTACGTCATGGATTAGCAAGTATGTTATTAGATAAATTATTAAATTACAATAGCGTGTCATTACGCTAATAGTAGCACGTCAGTTGTTGGAAATTATTCATTAATAATTGAGGTGTATCGATCGTCTTTACGTACATACGTATTGTTTAAATAGGAAGTAATTATACTACCAGATATGTCATAAAGTAAAAAAAGGCTAAACTCACTCACTTTTTGCGAAGTGTTTTGAGTTTTGGAAAACTTGGAAAAAATATGAATGAAATGTATAAAGTATTTCTTAAGTTAAGTTAAGATGTGATGTAACTATTAGCGACTGGCAAATCAGAGATTTTCAAAAAATAAGTAGGATAAATTATGGGTTTAAATTTTTAAAGTATGGTCAGCAAATAGTTTTAATTATTTTACATTACATAATAGAATAGGAATAATAGTACTAGCTTAGTTAGGAGGTAGGTACAGTAGGAAGAGATATAATCCCCAAGCGGGGCTCCGATGTAAGGCTGGAAAATAATAACCTTGCTGGGTCGTACTTACAGTAGCTTATATTAACGAAGAAGAAAAAGTAGCTTATATTAATTATATATATGTAGAGGCTCAGGGGGCTACTACCATCTCTAGCAGTATTGTGAGAATCATACCGTCAACATCCGTCAGGCAGGATACAGGACCGGTCAAACTGGGTCAAACAGTATATGTTACAGTAATGGATATACTTATTTGTTTAATTACTTGTCCTAATATATAGTACACAAATATCGCCGAATGACAACGGTCCGAGTCCGATTCACAATATGAGAGTAAAGTAAGATTGAAATAATATTACTTTGAAGAAATGGTGGCAAGGCCCCAGGTAGTAATTTTAGATGCACATTAATGATGGCTGACTCACATAATCTACAGTATAAAAAATCTTTTTTGTAATCGCACTTTTGCTGCTCGCTGTCTATATACCCATCTATACAAATAAATATAATTGAAATGTATCTTTGTAATATTAAAATAACAGCTTTATAATGATTGTATGATGAATTAATCTTAGTTTCAAGTACACGTCATCGTAAATAATGAGCAACTATGCTACTGAAAAAGGCTTCTAGTACATCGCGACTAACTATTTACTCTTGAGACATTTCAATATTTTATCGATGGTAAATTAAGGGCTATTAAATATTATTTGTGTAACAAAGTCGTTAATACAATTACCTAGTGCTTTCATTAACGTTCTAAGATAGAAGTTTTTGTTCAATTGAAATTTTGGAATATAACAACTCTAAAAGCGACTGGTGGAATTTATAATTCTTCGTGCAAGTTCAGCGAGGCACGCCGTCTCCGTTGCTCTGGGAGCAACGAGAACTTTCTAATTAAATATTAAGGCGGTCATACACAGACATCGACAGGGGACTTGCCACTATAACTTTTTATAGCATTATTATATGGTCATAAGTGCCCATGAGTTATCAGTTCATCACATGTTGTCCTTTGTGGTTTGTGGCCTCTGATGCCCATCGAACTCTGTAAAACACGTAAGTAGTAACCCACTTTTAATTACCCAACAAAATTTCATAGTAAAGAAATAAATTACACAAATTACCTTAGTACAAGTAAAAGTCAAACAACAAAAAGCTGAGTAAAGTTTATTTATGTAATGACAGGTTGTCTATTGACTATATCTATCCATTATAAGTTGTCTACAAATGTTTGTACTTTAATTAATTCTCACAACACTAGTGAATCTATTATTAATGGATTTTCATCATAATCGGCATTAATCAGTCATCTTATGTGATCAAGATCAGCATTCTCGACGACATCTGTGAGCAGTTCAAAAGAATGAACTGACAACCTTACGCTTCAATTAGCATTCATTCAATCAATGATGACATTGATGACGTATTTTCCGAGCGCGGTGCGGAGTTGTGGCGCCGCCGTCAAATTGCTGAAACATACCTATTTCCCGACCTTCAAACTTTTATTTCATGAGGTTAATAGCGAAAACGTGACTACAAGGAACATTATAAAGTACCTGGCTACCTGAAATTGCCCGTAAGTGAAAACTTTTGTTAGTACATAATATACCTAACCTACCTACTTACATCATTTTGAAGCACTTTACCTATGGAAATGTTATTCAAATGGTAGTTCAAAACGTTTATTGCGAAATTTGAACGCTAAATTGCAATTCGATTTCAGTCTGTTTTCATTCTGATTTTTGTCAAGTTCAAAAATTAGCATGTGTTTAATGAAGTAATGAAATGATAAAATATACCTACTAATTTTAAGATACCTTCTCACTTGTGTATACATATTATGTACATATTCATGCTTACATTATACCTACTGCGATCCGTCGTCCGCTTTATTATTCAGTCTCGAAAGTTGAACGTCACAAAGCTAAAATGGCCGCAGACTAAATTAATAAATCCATTACAATATACAATATCATCAATATGCATCATGACTATGATCAATTTTATTAGCGCAGTCCACATCGTTTTTAGGCTTTTCCCAATGTGCGGGACACAACGCTATTACAGCACTCATCCACAGCCTTCTGCATCCAATCCATCTGATAGATTAATTGACTGATTGATTTATAATGAAACTGGAACCAGCAACTAATGCATTATTCCATTGACTTTATTGTATCGAGTATGTAACGAGCTGTCAAATAAGATAAATAGCCACCAGTTAATCAGAATACTATTCATATTTGAAAGAAAAGTAAGGAAAGAGTAAAGTGGAAGAGAAAGGTAAGGAAGGTTGATCCCATCAAGTACCATGTGGGATATGATATACGAAAGCACAGAACAGATAATATGACGGAAGTAAAGTAACAAAGCAGTATAATGTTTGTCTACTTTCGTCTACAGATCGTTAACAGCACTGAGTTTGGTGTACAGAGAGAGGGGACCGAGAGTAAACTCGAGTGCAATATCACCGATATCTGTTAGTTAAACAGTGGATGATCGGGTGAGGACAATAGCCTTCGGGTCCTGCTCTTTGTTCACAGAACTGCAACTTTGAATATATGTGAAATTGTGGACGTTGATGGGTAGGTCGGCTCAGCGATTAACCGGGCCCAAGAAACAGTTGGAAATATTTATCAAGATCAAATTATGGTAGATACAGCCATCAAAGGTAAAAAATTATTCCATCGCAACTGGTTGCGAATCACAGTTGCGATTGCGGCCGAAGTGATATTGATGTGACTTTCGACTCTTGCGAGCAATGCTGCGTTCCTGCGGCCCCTTCAAAGGAGTGAATTGGAAGAAGACCATATTATGTTCGGTTCATTGAATCACTCTATTTTATTAATAGCTAAAGGTAAATAAGAATGTTCATTATACTTCGCAAATAGTTCCAAAGGCGTAGCTACCTCCCAGTTTGAATGACCAGCTTATTCAATAAAAAGTATTTCTGTTCAAAAATATGATTACTTACTTAATTCTAAAGTGAATATTTGTAGAATACTTCTGATGCCACGGACAGTGACCCAGATCGTGGGTCCAGGTAAAAATATTAAAGTGGCAATCATTCTTATTAGCTACTTACAGCTTGCGGCTTCGTTCCGTTTTAAATCTTTTGCCTTCTTTTCTGTGGCTTTCTGGACATGAAAATAGTATCCCATTACTACTATTCATAGCTGCTAATTATTCTTTTATTATTTAAAAAAAACGGGGATAATAATATGCTGAAATTGTGGCGGTTTATTTTGGCCTCAAGTATAAATTGTGTAGGTAGAGCATTAATATGTAGGTAAGTACTTGTGATTGTGTAAAGATTAAAAAAGTGCTAACGAAAAGGAAATGGCGCCTAAAAAACCTTTGACATAGTCTCCTGTGAAATGTCAACCACCATTTATAATTAGTAGTTGTCATGCAAAAGATCATTTTTACACACATTCCACCTCTTATCTACCTTTTGTTGAGTATTTACGCAAATCGGTAAAAAAATAGTTTAACAAATAAGTACCTACTCCACGATCTGAGCAGCGCATACCGAGTGGTTTCCGTCCAAGGTTGCCAACGAAAGATTAGTCAGAAGATTATGAGAGTTGAGTAGTAGTATAGTTTCTAGGATCGGGAACCATAACTACCTATACAACAATCAAAGACTTGAGAGTCACAATTAATTATGTTAAGAATTGTACATAAGGATTGAGAAATTGCCACTCAAACAACCCAGATTAACAGACTGCTCATCACTTTTTCATAATAACGCCCAGTCACATACTGCACAGCGGATTTTGACTAAATTAGCAGATCTAAGGCCCTTCACATCCATTATTTTCAACCCTTACCCTAACAGACTACCACGTTATCCGAAGTTTCGACGTCTCTTTGATAAGTAAAGCTTTCATTTTCGAAGCATAGAACTCCTTTGAAGAATTCATTGAATCCCGTGCAGCTCTACAGCTGTAATTGCAATTTTCTCATAGGTACTTTATGACATTTTATATGTAAAGATTTGCTTTAGACTTAATCTTAAATCAGTAACTTATTTCTAAAACATTAATTAAAATAAAACTTATGTCATTCATTACTTTTAAAATTTATATATTTTCTAAAACAGTATTATTATAGAACTGAACATTCGTAAAAAGTCTTACGAGTGCTGAATTCGGTTTAGCACAAATCAAGTTTTAATTCAATACAATCTGTGTACTTCATTTCTACGTTAAACAAGATCCAATATCGTTCTCCACTTCAACGAAATTACTTCGAGGTCCATTGATGAACGCAGTTCAGTGTCTCAAGGGGCAGTGCTGAAGTATACGGTATTTTATCTTAATACAAACGGCTGACTACATGTCGTTCGAATTCAGTAAAATCATGTTTGTAAAACGTGATATTTCAAAACTTACAAGGACTTTAGAATTATTTTGTGACATGTATGAGAAGTACCTATTTATTTGAAAGCAGCAAGCGACCTCTTAGTAGTTTCATTAATTAAATAGATTGCCTTGTTCACTCACATTGAAGAGATGGCTCTCTTCTCTAATGGAATTGAATGTAAAGGTAATAACGATAACTTGATAGCAATATGAAATACGAAGCACAGGAGAAACGATCGGTGCAACACTTCAGAGTGCGTCTCTACGTAACAAGCTTCATATGCCGTAGATATTTTCCCTTATTTATACGGAAGCTGTTTCAAGTTGAAAACATATTTGTATGTATCCCGTCAATATCGTTATTGTGATTGAACATGGGAGTTCCATCTTCGAATCATAAACCGTTTTCTTTATCAATAGCAAACCACTATTTTTTTTGAGATAATTTTAAAGCAATTAGTTTGCTAAACTAAACATCGCCGTAAGATGGATGTATTGGAAAAATTGGATCACTCTCGGGCGAAGCTCGGTGGCTCAGTGGTCAGAGCGTTCCCCCTTTAAGGGAAAGATCGCGGGTTCGAGTCCCACCCGAGAATTGATTTCGCTTTTTCCAATTTATTATAAACCACTATTTATTGTGAGTAAAGATGTAGAAATTGTTCAATAGCAAAGGAATATTTTAGTGAATTTTTTAAGCGTTCAAAATCGTTCGTTTTTGCAGCAGTGTTCCATGTTCCTTTATGATAGTTGGTGTCAGTTACCTTGTTTCAGTTTCTATTTAATAATGATACGATAGAAATGTCGCCTTCGTTTCCTTCCATGCGGTGTTGTACAAGGCTACTAAGGAATAGGGCTGTTTAACATCAGACACAGTAAATACAGTCCAGACTCGGCCTATACAATATACATGGCTCGAGCCAGCAATAGTGCCCGGAAAGCGGCAATAGGCTCACCCCCTATTACGTGAGACCTAATACAATGATTGGTGAAGTGGGGTGTTAGTTCACCTCTGCCTAACCCTCCGGGGATAAAGGCGTGATTTTATGTATGTATGTATGTTAGAAATGTAACCATTAATAAAAATGTAGCCATTTTGGCTCTTCTCCTCTCTAAATCAATAAGTACGTGTATAGTGAGACAAGATTTCTAGAACTCCCTCCAATATTTTATTTACAGAAGACATGATGGTACTTTTTTTAAGAAAATTTTCTTTCCTATGCGATTTGTTCACATTGCTATAGGCTACCTTGCTACGGACATTTTACCCCAATAAAAAGGGTATATTATGCAAATTCTGACTAGTAAAATATTACGTAACAATGACTTCACCTCCCTTTCCCCGAGATAAGGTTATGTAGTGATTTTTATCCCTTCCCCCGTTGGAACCCTTATGTAATTGATGAATTACCCTTACCACACTTTGGGGAAATTGAGCTTTCAAATCTAACCTAAAGCAAATACCTGCTTAGAGATCCAGTCAAAGTATTTACAACTTACGGAATTGAGTCACACTGATCACACATAATTCCTAGTTTTCTACCAAACCTTTGTTACGGAACACTAATCGAGAACATAGGCTGCAGTATTGTGTTATGTGTATCTCTCTCATCCTAGCGTTAATTCCCAGTCGCATCCGAAGCTTTTCAGCTCGGAGTCTGGAGTCCGCTTTTACCGTCTTAACTACAGATTTGGCTAGACCTCGATATTTTTTCGTGAAGCGATTGCCATCTGACCTCCACAGCCCAATGATAACATTAGGCGATATCGAAGCTTTGCAGCTAGACCGTTGTTTTTGGATTTTTTAGGGCTCCAACTACCCGTGACGACTGCCATAGATGTTCTTATGGCAACCGGGACCGACGGCTTAACGTGCTCTCCGAGGCACGACCAGACCAATGTAAATACCCATATTTCATGAACACAAATATTTGCACTGAGCGGGGATCGAACCCGCGCCTCCTGCGTAGCGGCCGCGTTCACTACCGCTACGCCACGGAGGCTGTCAATATGTGTATCATCTATACGTAATATCTAACTTTATAAGTAGAAGTGATATGTTCTTCTTTATAATTCTATTTACTGCATACTAAAGTTTATTAGGAAGCATCACATTAAGTTTGAAAGCAATACGAATAGGGGATTAAATTAATGATTTATACGTTTCGGTAATCTCAAGCCCAAGACGCACATTTTTGGAAACAAAATTAAAAGTGTTGTGTAATGGCTAAAATGGCATATTATGTGTAATAAAGATACTATATGGCAATGATTAGGCATAGTTTTTTACTTTTAGATAATTAGGGCAAATCGAGACTCAGGCATATTGTTGAACACTGTGCGACATCTATGGATAATGCAACTGAAAAGATCGTAAGGCATGACCTGATGGTGTAATGGTGCTTGATTGAGCATACCTACCGGTTCACCAGTATACTTTTTATCTTTCCTGTGCCGGTACTTTATTAACAGGCCTGAAAATGTGGTAATTCTGTGCTTGGCGTGCGTTTCTCGAGACGTCTGTCGAGGCTTGTGTAGTTGTGTCTTATTTTTTTTTAATATCGTAATCTGTACATTTTACAATAATATAATTAACTGCTAAAGTGAAATATTCTTACGACAAATAGTTTTAAAGATAGATATGTATTTGATTTTGAAAATACAATTTCTCGAGCCGCCCGAATACGCTCCATACAAAATCGTGCCACGTGGTGACGTCACAGCGTGTTAGTGCGTTAGTACAAAATGTATGGAGTGCAAGAGAATATCGCATTTATCTCGGTTCACGTTGCGTTTACACGTGTACAAATAAGATCGATTTGAAATTTAATAAGGAATCTAAAAAGTTATAAATTGTGACTTAATTCGATTGTTCATATTTTGACCTATTTTGGAAATTGAAAATAATGAAAAGTCATAGTTTCAGTTTAGTTGGGCAATATCTTAGTTTACTATGCATATTTTTGAAAAAAAAAAAAACTAAGATAGCGTTAATTCCCAGTCGCATCCGAAGCTTTCAGCTTCCGAGCTCCGGTCTGGGGTCCGCTTTACCAGTCTTAACTACGGATTTGGCTGGACCTCGACATTTTCCGAGAAGCGATTGTCATCTGACCTCCACAACCCAATGTTAACATTAGGCGATATCGAAGCTTTGCAGTATGACCGTTGGTTTTGGATTTTTTAGAGCTCCATCTACCCGTGACGACTGCCATAGATGTTCTTATGGCAACCGGGACCGATGGCTTAACGTGCTCTCCGAGGCACAGCCAGACCAATGCAAATACTCATATTTCATGAACACAAATATTTGCACTGAGCGGGGATCGAACCCGCGCCTCCTGCGTAGCGGCCGCGTTCACTACCGCTACGCCACGGAGGCTGTGTTGAAAAAAACTAAGATAATATGTACTAAGCAGTATTGGTAAGGATCTGATGACCCAGGACACTACCCTATTGTAGGGTTTGCTATCCTTCAAAATGCCGGAGTCCACAGCAAACGGTAGCCACGGCTTAGCGGTTGGCGGTAGTGCCCATATGTGTACGTCTGTGTATTTTTTCGTTAGTCGCCTCTTACGACACCTTTCGGATGAGATGGGGTGGTGATACTTGTATTCTTTCTCCATCACCACCCGATATGTTAATCGTGTGTTAATGTGTTTTCAAAGGTTAAACTGGCTCTATGACGTTTAATAATTGGGATTTGCAAAATAAAATTAAACAGAAACACCGCTAAGCAGGGAGTCTACACATCAATATAAGTAAGTACTCACATATGTCTAGAGCGTGTAGAGGCGAGGCCCTGGCGACCAGCAGCAAGGCTACTACTACTACACACAGCACCATCGCGTCGCGCTCACTTCATCATTCTACCGACACCCCAACTCTGCAAAAAATATGATAAATTTAGTACTTATAAAATACGATGGAAACAAAGTGCAGTCTTCTCTTAGTAGAGTATATAATATATAGAGAGCGTGCCTTACTAAGTATGAAGTGGCACGGGTGTGAACAGTACAGAGAATCCTGGCCCAACCTCAATAGTAGCAAAACAATACCCGTCAACGTGACTTCGCAAATAATATTTAATTCGATATGTTAAATCAATGTAGTATATTATATAAGTACATAGTAGGTATATTTATAAAATTTAAATTTCTGTAATACACAAAATCGTGTAATTTTTTTTGGATTTGATATGTATGGGTAAAATTAATTTTACCCATACATATCAAATCCAAAAAAAATATATACCTACATAAGATTCAACTACATTCATACGCGCAACTATTGATATTTTCGGTAATGCATGAAACGTCACTATAGGTGCATTATTACCATCCCTAAGTATCTGCCTACGCTGCTACGTGATACGCGCGCTCTATATAAAATGTATCCTCTAAGAGTCTTCGTCCTTGCAACAAATCGATAGCATGTCCTTAATTTAAACAGTGCCTAGGGGAGGCTATCTCAAGATTTTTATTTTTAACGCCAACTCATCTTAGTCTTGAGCAGATGCATTGTTTAAAAAAGAAATCTCTAAGTAACAAGCTGTGTCGACGTCTTCATTCACGTAAAACGTATAGTAATAGATACAATAAAGTGTATAATAAATAATAATAATAAAAAAAATACTGATGGATTCTAATAATTTTGCGCGAAACCTTGATTCTCTTACTAAAAGTAGCCTAAGTGACGTTTAATAATATCAGTGAATACCGTCAAAATTAGCACAGCCCAATACGACGAATGTTGTAAAAAAATAGTTTTATTGTGCAATCAATCTAAGCCTGTTTGCATCATTACAAACATACACTTTTTTTTTATTCAAATAGATTCTAGTGATTGCCCTCCACCTACATACATCATACAAACAAACCGTTTGACACAATTTTCATTACGCGCTCCTCGTTCGCGCGCGCGTTGAAACTGTATCCAATGCAAACAAGCCGAGCAGTGCACGCTAATCCTCAAAGGCGATGAGCAGTAAACATAAAGTCAATAAACTACAATCAAAATCAGACACGCGAAAAAGGCCTTTATAATGTTAGTATAGATGAAATATATAAACATATCGGGAAACGAGTTGGGATAGAGACTGCAGAAGGAAAAATACCTTGACCTATATTCCAAACTTAACACGAACAGTCGCGGGCAATAGTTAGTTTGTAAATATGAAATATTACTCAGGTCTTTACAAACGTCTGAACGTCTGTAGTTTCTAATAGTAAACGGAATCAAAATTGACAACTGAATAAAATTTAAGTGTATATTTGTGATCAAGTTAAAATGACAGTTTTTTATTGAATGTATGCATAGTATACGCGGTAGTTCTAACAAAAAAGAAACTTATGTCTGGCTGTTTGACTTGGATAATATCGGAAACGGCTTGATAAGGCCTAACTTAGACTACTTACTTCAATTTTAGAAAAAGATTTAGGGTATTTCTAAATTATGTACAAGGTTTGAATAGTTAGTATGAAGTATTAATTACCAAGATTGAAGAACTAAGTTAAATGACACGCCTGAATGAAGGGTTATTCCCAGTTGCCACCACTGTCAACGCCACCACTGGTGACAAATGGGATTTGTTTCCAAAAAATGTCCCACTTGCCACCACTGGTGGCGTCACCAGCGGTGGCAACTGGGAATGGTCACTCTTTTTGTTCCGGCAACTGGGAATAACCCAACCCCAGCACCTGCTATAATGTGTTTGTTAACGGCTCAAGGTTTTAGTTAAAATCGAAGATAACAAGGCAATAGCTGGAGGCATAGTGACTCTTACACCCATGTAGTTTCACTTTCTAACAAAAGCCTCACTTCTAACATATTGTACCTCGTTTGTCTGTACGGGCCCTTCAACTGTAAAACAAAAGAATGTCTGCTGCGGGCAAACAATAGCTTGAATGTCAATTATATGTAGACGTGTCAAGGTTTATTGTATCTTTGCCGCGGACAGTGCACATTTTCAAGTACTCATCAAAATAACAGCAGATTCAAATAGGTTGGTACTTGGTAGGTAGGTACGTATAATAAATATCGATAAATACTTAGGTCGAGTTGTTTGGAGCGCGGCGACCAAATGTGCTATGGGTACGTAGGGGTGTACTCTCCGGATGTGGTGCGCGGGGCGGGTGCGATATAGGAAATCATTGCAAAATGTTATAGGCAAATGGAGAGTATCTCACCTACTCAGTTATGTACCCTACGTGGAATAAAACGAGTACTCTTTACGATACATGTTGTTTTGAAATAGTTTTTACTTATAAAGGTGCAAACAAATTTAATGTAGCCTTATGTGGGAGAGATCCGGCACAATGATTATGATATCCTCTAGCTTCAAATTTTTAGGCGTGATTTATACAGAAAAGGTACGAGGCATAAAGGCGTACGGTACGGCACACGTAAAGTAAAACAATACGTATCGTCACGATCGCAGAGGAAAATTGCATCGGTGTGCCTTTTCTGTTTAATATACCATCTATTCTATGGTTTTATTCACACCTTTTTTAGTAGGTACGAAGGTTAAGGTAAAACGTAATGTTAATTAAGACTATTGGATAATATTCTGAAGAATAACTGAAAAACTCACGATTACTAATAATGTAGATGTATTACAAATGAGGCACCTAACTCCCCGTAAAGGTTAGGCATATTTACATGCACAATAAGCGTAACAACATGCCATAAATATATACAAAGTATAAATAAAGCTTTAAGAGGGTTAATACCTACTTAATTGTTATTACATGCAAAGAGTGAAATAAAAAACATTAAGATTTATTAGAAGTTTCAGACCTTATGTAAATTATGAGTTTATTGTCGACCCGGGAGTTAGCACGCAGCCTTAACCGGTTAATGTTCTTGCATAAATAATATATTGCTTGTACCTATTGTTCACATTAAGCCATCACGTTTCTGGACAAAGCCAGCTACCTTCCAGTGGTGAACGATACCAAAAAATGCCACTGGTGCTTGCTATAGAATAGAATAATAAATGTGTGGGAATGATACGTGTTTTAAAGTTTATGACAGTTGTAAACGTATGTCAATTCAATACATTGACTAGTCTATAATCTATTCTACTAATGAATTGCCACTTGGTTAGAGGCGCAGATTCTGAGTGGAATGGAACACGACGCGGCGCGCGGCGACGCGATGCTCATATGTATAATGTCAAGAGTACTCATGAGGTTAGTGGTTTGCTAGAAGGACGTATCAGAAATATTTGAGCTAAGTACTTCAAAACTACATATTAGCACTATTTATTAATCTGTGATATTAGTTCAATAAACGTAAGTAGGTAGAATTTGAATTGGCCGCTTATCTGAAATAACCTATATAAAAAAACCCATATATCAATATATACCTACTTATGTATATATAAAAAAATTAGAAGTTTTATTGACTAAGTACGTGCGCGACGTGACGAACTGACGTACAATAGAAGTTATCATTATAAGTTTACGACAAAACCCAAAACCCCAAACCACACTCCAACTGAAAGTCACGATCGTCAAAATCAATACTAGTGACCAACAACATATTATTATATCTACCATAGATCGACAGACGAGGCTCATGTGCAGGTTTATCTTGAGGTTAGAAGACCCATCATTTCCATAAAAAAGTACCTAAACAATAAAAGGAAGAGCAAGAGAGTGCACGGCTTCAAAGTAAGATTTGGGCGGATGCAATCCAGAAATAAGATAGAAAACATGAATGCGCTTTATTATGTAGATGGCATAAAAGCAATTCTCTCTAGTTGATACAAGATTCGCATAGTATAGCACTCCAGGCGTCGTCGCCTGTAAACTATTTAGCATAGTATTGCGTTCATTGTGTTAAGGACACTCGCTGAGGATAAATAATGGTGACTCAACTCAGCTAATTTCAACGAGTACGGTTTGCGCTGTAAGAAATTGAGCGATGCAGCGTTGCATCTCAAGATTCTCAAGCCATGTCCTCGACAGTTGCTCTCGAGCGGATGTGAGGAACTGGGAGAGATGGCGGCCTTTAAGTGCTAGTTACAGTCGGCAAAAAAATTAAGTTCACACGTAGTTGTATGAATAGGTGTGACTTATCTCCTTTGCTGATAGTTTTACATTGATTTTGCCATACCTAAGTTTATAAAGTCGTTATAAATTATGTTATTTACGTGTTCACCTAACAGTTTGTCTTTCTGACATATGACATTGGCGAATTTATGGTACACTCCCACAAAAGTCACTATACAAAAGTTGAAGTCGTTATAAGTCAGTCTGTTGCTGTCAGCTCATCATCGTTAAACCACCATTGTAGATGTCAGCAGTGAGCAATTTCTAAAATAACGGTCTTCAGTGCGACGGCCGTGATAGATGCATTTTAATTTCCACACTAAAAAACATAGGATTATGAAGGTAGTTCGGAAAATCACCCTCATGGTTCTTAATATCAACAGCATGGACCACTGCACATTGTCAAAGGCACCCGCGCTTAATAAAATTGCTAGTACGTAGGTGTTAGAATTCGGACTTGGTGACAGTTTTAAAGTCCAATTTTATTCAACCTGCACATTAAAAAAAAAGAGAGACTGAGCACAAAGGTACTTGCTCAAACATGACTCGTAGCGATGCAGGGGTGTCTGACGGAAGGACAAAGCGTTTTAATACTTTTTCTCCCTAACGGTTGTAACAATGTGATGGATCAGTTTTCAGTAGTAATTAAGTTTCTGAAAGTTCAAATCATTTGTGAAATCTCGTTCAACACAAAGATTTTTATTGTGCGAGAAGTCCCCAAGGATACCATCGGAGCCGGTGGGGGGAAGAAGGGGGGAGGGGGTAATGTCGGACTCGAACCGACTAAAACGCACGCCGTCTGTTGCCGGAGGTGAGATTATCGTAGACATCCCTCGCACCCCGGAAACACAGGGCCATATCTCTCGATCTGGCCCTCTTCCGGTGCGGGGACCACGGACTCCCCAACACATAAAGAGTGACAACGTCACAACGTTGACACACAATTTCACACAAATGGGGCTCCGTTTGGATTCCTATGAATACGTGACCTTAACAAGATATAATTATCTAAAATTAACTTTGAAAGTAATTTACTTTGTATATACCTTTACGTTTAATGACAACCTTTAATAATAATTATATACAAATATTCAGATTCCTCAAAGTATTTTATACTTTTATGATAGTTGCAATTAAAAATAGATCAAATTTGATTTAGTACGGCATCAGTGGTTTAAGTGTCATGGTACCATAATGTCATGTAATAAAAATACATATGTACCTACAATAAACGTGTACCTAAAACTTGCCGCCATTTTGGCAACAGATGTAATATTCTATTACGTATACCCTTCGCGAAACCGTTCAATGAACGCTGTTAAAATTAATGGCACAATAAATTAATGATGACAAATTAGGCCCCCGCGATGCCCGCCCCGATGTTTATGCTATGACAATCTGTACTAGGAAAATTCTCAGTGGTAATAAATTGTTTAGAAGGAATGTAAACCCCTCTTTAAACAAACAATCGATTACGCTTTTATTATGTAATTTTTTTATTAAACCGGTTTAATAGTCTACAATGTGATTATTGTCTTACGCACGCCTTTAGCTATGTTACAAAAGATGTGATCTAGGATCTAGGTTCGCTCTATCTCTTCTGACTTATACGGGGTGTTAACCAACGGGAATGACCCAATATATCTATGAACAAAAAAACGGAAAGTAGAAGTAATTTATAATTATCCGGCTAATACATTTATTTAAGAATAAATTCATCAAAACTATAATACTTCACGATATTTACTACTATCACAAATACAAGATTGTCATGAAATGAACTAACCCTATAATATTCAAAACATGTCGTTTAAGAAGTGGATTTAGTAAACTTTAATTAAAATGTAGCGAATACACGATCATTATGAAGTGTAACACAAGTGTAAAACATATCTCACTAGATATCATTCAAATACAAACAACGGATGAATAAAGGAGACAGGAAAAAATAAACACAGTATTGTCACGTCACTCCTGTTATAAAAGCACAGCGAGTCGAGGCCAAGTGCTCTTGACTTCCGAGCTTACAGGAGTGATGAAAGTATTCTCATGAACCGGAAAATCTATACCGTGGGGTCGTAGACTTGTTTCAGCGCATAAATTATGCAAATATATGTCTATCTATCAGGTACATCATTTAAGGTGTATCAGTAAATAAAGAAATATTGTACCGTGTGGTGCTGAGTTGAACATGAACTATTGAGTAAAGATTAAGAACTAGGGTAAGTTACGAATTTTAACCTGACAGTAATGTACCAAAAGTGAAAAATTATATTTTTTCAGTCAATTAATACAGCAATATAAACCGTTTGAGTGCCACATTAAATTATTTTAAAAGTAATATTCTGTAGGTGGAAAGTACTTTTAAAGGAAATAAATTATTGATCTTCTTCTTCCTCTTAGCGTTAATTCCCAGTCGCATCCGAAACTTTCAACTCGGAGTCTGGGGTCCGCTTAACCAGTCTTAACTACGGATTTGGCTAGACCTCGATATTTTCCGTGAAGCGATTGTCATCTGACCTCCACAACCCAATGTTAACATTAGGCGATATCGAAGCTTTGCAGTTAGACCGTTGTTTTTGGATTTTTTAGGCCAACTACCTGTAACGACTGCCATAGATGTTCTTATGGCAACCGAGACCGACGACTTAACGTGCTCTCCGAGGCACGACCAGAACAATGCAAATACTCATATTTCATTCACACAAATATTTGCACTGAGCGGGGATCGAACCCGGGCCTCCTGCGTAGCGGCCGCGTTCACTACCGCTACGCCACGGAGGCTGTCAAATTATTATAAATAAATTATTGATAATATATACACAAAAGCCTCCGAAGTTGTGGAGAGAAAGAGACGTTGCGTATACGTAGGCATACTTTTTAATGCAAAGTAAATATAACAATAGACCTTTTTAACGTAAATTAGTCACGTGACGGTATTCTGTGAAGGTTCTGACAATTTAATTGGCTCTTTGATAAAAAAAGTCCTTCTGAAATTATGATCTATAGGAAGCATATTTTAAGTCGTGTTACAAGAAAGTATATTACCTTCCAGCAAGTGATTAGCAAAAGAAACTCTTTTTATGAGTACCTAGTACGAGTAGTAGGTATGTTAAAAGTAATGTATCAAAGTAAACCGCCCTATTTCTCGATAAATAATTGGCTATGAAATATGAATGCACTAAGCGTAAAAGATTTTCGTCGGCAAATGGAGGTTGTACCGCTTCTATTAATAATGCACCGTGCTCCTGCGATCCTGCGCCGCGTGGAATTCTTGAGACATACATAGGTACTGACTAGATCTACAAACCGAGGTCGGCGTTGTAGATTTATTTTGTACGTCGTATACCGCCTGGCAAGTCGTAAAAGTCGATTGTAGAAATGTTTACTGTTACTAGCAGCTACGCGACAGGCTATTATCTAGATCTGACAATGCTGTGTGGCTGGTGTCTATTCTTGACAAGCGCAATTATTTCCCATACCATTCAGCGTCATCTATATAATCTATTTAATATAATATAAAATCCCTTTGATTATTTAATCCTTTGTCCTGAATGACTGAGGTATCCACGCACAGCCTAAACCGCTGATCGTAGAGACCTGAAACTTTGAGGGTGTGTTCTTTGTATGATGGAGGCATCCGATAAGAAGGGATTTTCCGAAATTCTACCCCTAAGTGGGGGAAAAAGGGGGGCAAAGTTTGTATGGGACTACGTGATTCCGTGGTTCAATCTACTTGAAATTTGACATAAAGTATTTTGAACAGAATTGATATAAATCCACATTTTTAGTTTATTGAAATTCATCCCTTAACTGGGTTAAAAAGGGATAGAAAGTTATTTTGGGGGTGAATTGCTTCAATGTTGATATAGACTACTGGCCCGTGTACAAAAATGATGGGTCATTTGAACCACCAGGTGACCTATATAGAACGATATAAGAACATAAAATAATAAGATTCAGCACTATGCCGTCACTTGTAAGCTGTCCAACTGAGTGCAGGTGAGTACAGGTACAAAGTACAGGTAGAGTGAGTACATTTTGGTCATATATTTTTGTACGGCATTCTTACCATCGATAGATCCATGAAAAATAACAAGCAAACGCGTAGTGCTGTACAAAAAATGGTGAGCCACAAAGTCGGAATTTTTATTTTATTTTCCGACATTACCAGGGTAAATTTGGTCATTTGATTTTGTACGGCATCAGTTTCATAATATTTCAATACTGCTTCTAATCCATTATTCCGCAACGCCGTACAAAAATCATGCGACATGGTGAAGTAATCGTGGGTTACAACCCCCTCTTCTTCACCTGCACTCAGTTGGACAGCTTACAAGTGACGGCATAGTGCTGAATCTTATTATTTTATGCTCTTATATCGTTCTATAAAGGTCACCTGGTGGTTCAGATGACCCATCATTTTTCTACACGGGCCAGTAGTCTAATATTGTTTGTGTGTGTGTTCTAGATTTAAATTTTATTCTTTTGAAAGGGGGTACGTATTAAAATCCTGAAAATTCATATTACCTACAACTAAAATACCGACGGTAACAACATAGAAATAATAAAATACCGCCAGTTGTATCATATTAGATTAAGTTTGTAGAATAAGGTAAAATATCGTAGGTTAGTATGTTAAATCTGAGATTTTGATCTATCAGTTAAATAAATGGTCGGAATTTTGATATTCGGCTCTTCGGTTGCTCATGTTTGCTGGTGATATTGCGCTGATGGACGCGGACAGGAGCAGAGTGGTGCGACGCATGAGAGTGTGGAAGGAGGCGCTTGAAAACCGCGGTCTGAAGCTAAATGTAGCGAAGACAGAATACTTGGCGTTAAATTCGACAGAACACACACCTGACCGCATATGCGATGATCTGATCCATCTGGTCCAGGTAGAAGGAGTACGCCCAAGAAATCCTGGCTTGACGTCGTGGAGGGTGACATGCGGGCAAATGGTCTCACTACTATGGACGCCCGAAATCGTGCGAAGCAGAGGAAAGAGAGCCAGGAGGTGAACCCTGAGCTCCGAGGTCATCTTGGCCACGGATGCAATTAGGAAAGTGGGTCTCCATGAAGATGATGATGATTCTGATATTAGGCTCTGCGTTTATAGGATTTATAACTTTCAGTATTTTGAACAGAAATCCATGAGATAACATTCGACCTTTCGTTTATAGGTCTTAAATTCTATACTTTCTACTTCGGGATTATAATAGTTATCCTTCAAAATTATATTGGGCGATATCGAAGCATTGCAGCTAGACCACTTATTAGACTTTTTAGGGCTCCAACTATCCGTAACGACTGCCATTATGTTCGTATGGCAACCGGAACTCCGAGGCACGATCAGACCAATACAAATCCCAATTCATGCATACAAATATATGCACTGAGCGGCGAGCGAACCCGTACCTCCTACGTAGCGTTCACTACCGCTACGCCACAGAGGCTGTCAAAGAGTCACGCTTTGTGTGCTCCAAATTCTCCTACACAACCATCTTGGGGCGACACGGTAGGAGCCATTTACGTGCGATAGTTCTTACGACTACAATCATTTTTAAACATTGTTTAGTGATTACTCCGCTCAAATAATTGACTGAAGTTGTCAGAGCGTTCCCACTGTTAGGGACTGGTCGCGGGTACGAATCCTGCCTACGTCGTTTCTCTTTTTCCTATCATATATTGTTTTGAATAGTTAGCATACTAATTGCTATAAAATTTCATTCAAATATCTTAGTCTATTCCGAACTTAACGCGGACGAAGTCGCGGGCAAAAGCTAGTAAACTAATACATATAACTCTTCAACTCAACGGTAGTGAACTGACTTCAAAATCATGTTCGTAATATTAAATTTATGTACTCGTAATATTCATTAGGGCGAAGGGAACTTTGTGGGGGAACCCGCAAGG
The DNA here is from genome assembly GCA_914767945.1 of Eilema depressum. NCBI lineage: Eukaryota > Metazoa > Arthropoda > Insecta > Lepidoptera > Erebidae > Eilema > Eilema depressum. The sequence goes on along the minus strand of OU612012.1, from coordinate 22,970,109 downwards.
TTAACATTGAGTTAGCTTCTTAAGGAAGTGTGAAGTTTGTCAACGCGTTAATCCCTTCTTAATATTAAATAAGACGACCCAGGAGGACATAGCGGCATTCCCTTAGAAGTTTGGAAATGGGAATACCATCGTGAAATACATGTAGGTACGTAGGCTCTCAAGAGGCCCAAATAACCATCGTAGAGTCAACAAGTACCTAACTATTTAATCGTAATAATGTAGCAGGTCGGCTCTGTTGTGATTAGTAGAATCATGCCCTATCTATCTATCTAATATAGCTTAGCACCACAAGACTCCGCGGCAGCTAAGTCTACCTAATTCTATAGGTTTAAATGTTGCTACCGTAAGATTATTATTTATTACTATATTAAAGGTCAAGCGATGGGCCAACAAGCTATTGAATTAAACATTTCGGAAACTTGGGAACCCCATAACTGTAGAACGAATTTCTGATTTTTTAAGGCTTCTCATACTTTGTAGAAGCTTCTTACGGAAACAAAGGTTAAGAAATTTTGTGTTTGAAAAAAATAACGACCATGTTTGTCAGCATTGCCAGCGGGTAGAGCTGCGGCCAAGGGCTAGTTATTGTAATGTTTCTACGTTGGAAAATTAAAAGAAAAAAGGTAGAAAAATACCTATTCCACGAATACCACTAAACTAATTAACATACGTTGGCAATGTACGTACTTAAAGCCTTTACGGTCAAGTGTTCAGTACGCACAACGGCCTCTTAGTTATTTAGAACGCATTTCGCCAATAGTAGGAACCACGATCAACTCAAACTAAAATGAGTTATTGCGTAATTCCATTGCTAAAACGTGAAAATCTCCAATAACACGTCGGGGTCACCTATGTTGGCGGCCAAGGCCAGTCTGGATCTCTGAGATATCCTCTCTAGGATTGATTAGATTCCCCAGCCTGACAGGCCGAAGTGACAAAACACCGCGGGGTCTTAGGCCCCGGCTACATCTCTACGGCACGGCACCGTCCGCCGTCGCCGTCGACGGCGACGGCGCCGCGCCGTAGAAATTCACGGCGCCGTGCCACGGCGCCGTGGAAAGTGTGACATGAGGGAGGGCAATTCCGCAATTAGAGTAGTCGACTTCATAGTTCGACGTCAAAAAAACTGTAACCTGAAAACGAAACTTTACGAACCTTTACGAAGCTTTACAAACGTAAAAATTCTGAAGTAAACATTTATATTTTATCCCTTTCACACTAGTCGCGAGCTTGACGGATGACGTCTCGATTTGATTGAAATGGCGATATTAATTCAGAGAAAAATTCAGTGTGGCGTACCATATGAAAATTTTCCCTAAATAATTATTGTTAAATTACATCTGAAATGTCTTTCATGATTAATTCTTTTTCGGATAAAATAAGGATAAGAATAAAAACTAAATTGCAATTTGAACGCAATTTGATTTATTGCATTGCCATACAACGTGGCAATGCTGCCAGTCTTCTGGGAACGTTACCACAAGAGGCATGCGATGCGGAGGAATTCCACGACGCGTTCGGTTTTAGTTTTTAATTTGTCCTTTTATATATATATTTTTAGTTTTATTGTTAATATTGTACATATTTAAAATTGTATTATAGTAGGATTAACCTGAATAAATGTTCTTATTTGAACTTAAATTAGAATAAAAAACGAATTGTAACGGATTCTATTACTGTTTCTATTTTTATGTAAATATTATAACAAGACGTTGACCATGGCTCCGCTTGCATGAAATAAAAGAGATCCTATTTCCGCAATCCCCAAGAATCTAATTTCGGGATACCTAAATTGTATTATTTCAAATTAAGAGGGTGTTACATACCTCCAAGGGCCACGGTAACCACTTCCCATCAGGTGGACCGTGTGCTAGTCTGCCACCTAAATCGTATAGAAAAAAGATCTATCTCCCTGCCTAGCGATTATGTCCTTTTTTATGGGTATCTGAGAGGATTTTCGCTCAACAAAAAGGACAGATTTATAGTTTGGATGACAATATAGACTACAATTTATCCCTGTATAGGTTCCTCTAGATAGTTTTTATAATGACTATGGCATTGAGATTAAAAAACACGACCGCAAGCTACTTTCGACCTTATTGACATTTCTTAAAAAATATGTTTTTTGACATCTATAGATGACGCTGATCTCGAATATGAAAAAAAAACTGGGTATTAGTTGCCGTCGATAAGGTCGAAAATGGCTTGCGCCTATTTTTTACATTGACTATAACCCAGAGACTCCAAAAATACGTGCAAGCCATTTTCGACCTTATCGACGGCAACTAATACCCAGTTTTTTTTTTCATATTCGTGATCAACGTCATCTATACATACATGTCAAAAAACGTATTTTTTAAGAAATGTCATTAAGGTCGAAACTAGCTTGCAGTCGGGTTTTTTAATCTCAATGCGATAGTCATTATAAAAACTATCTAGAGGAACCTATACAGGGATAAAATGTAGCCTATAATGTCATCCAAACTATAAGTCTGTTATTTCTTTATCGTGTGGGTATCCCTTCGGATGCCCACAAAAAGGACATAACAGTACAGCAGGATGGCTGGTACCTTATATACTCGAAATGCTTAAAAGTGTACGCCAACGCGCATCTTAGATCTTCAGGTAACTAAAATATGTAATATGATTTAAATTATACATAATTATTATTACTGTCTAAAGTTCATTTTTGATATTAGCAAAGAAGTTCACCTCATTAATTAAAATCTTCCAAATGCATGGGAAAACTAATTTTTATTTGTATTGACAACCCTAAATTTGACATAGTTTGTAATTTTTATAATACGTTTCGTAATCTTATTTCAAGAAATGTAAATATAGAAAAAATAAAATTAAGCGTGAAATGTAGTTCCGTTTGTTCTTTGATATTTGAGGCTGAAAAACGCACTCTCTCATCATATATTTAATACGTTTGTTGTCTCACTGTCACTTCTTGGTTGACGTATCATTTGTCTTTGAAAGACGCGATTCGAAACATAGGACCGTGATCCTATGTTGTGTTGGGGCGGATTTTTGCGTCAATTGCGTATCTAATTACTAATCAGAATCGCGACAATGCACCACCCACAAAAAATATGTTTTTAATAATGAATTCGTAATTTTATGAAATATTATTAATATATCACTGAAATATTAAAGTAAAATGTTGTAATATAAATAATAATATAATTCATGTAAATTAATAACATTGACGTATTTTTAGTAAGACACTATTTATGTCATTACGCGCTCGCCATCTGAGAAATTTAGATTGAGAATCGCCGCCTGCAACACACCGTCCACTTTTTGTAGCCATTTTGTTGCACGGCGCCGTGAATTTCGACGGCGCGGCGCCGTCGCCGTCGACGGCGACGGCGGACGGCGCCGTGCCGTGGAGTTGTGGCCGGGGCCTTAGTCGCTTCGAGTCAGACATTTCACCTTATCGCTGGGTACAGGTAGGTGAAACCCACCGGGGATTCACGAGATTCCGCACGTAATAAAGAGGGTATAGCTGGCAACTCACGAGTTACAGTGACACCTTTAGTGTTGCAAGTGCTCATAGGTTCTTGGACGGGTTTCACTTTGCAGTGACCATGAATCTGCTAAGCAAGCGAGCTTCATTGTAGATTGTATCTTTAGTTACCATCAGGTTTAGGATGGCGGTAACAAATCTACGTCTAATCATTAAAGAGCTCACGGTCCTAAAATAACCTCTTGATATTTTGCTTTGACAATGTGTTGGTTTTACATACTCACGTATGATAACTACGCTTTAAGCTTTATGAATACTATAGTAGCTACTTATTTGTAACTGTTTACATTTTGCTTGTCTCGCGTATTACGGCCGTATTCCTGAAGAGGACTTTTGCTCTCAATACAACATGAACAGTGCTTCTCAAAAGGAAGGCTTTCGTTTATTACACAAAGCAGCAACGTGGAAAACATTCTTAGGGTTTCTAGGCTCAGCATTTTGGTGCAATTATAATTATAATCTCCACTTAATTAAATTATTAGAGACGCAAGGAGCTACGAGTCCTTAGCCGGTCTCTAACCTCTCCGTCTTAACCTACTGTTCCAAACCTATAATTAAAAATAACTTTCTAATTATGATGAAGATTTGGAATTCCCTTCAATCTAGCTTTTCTTCAACTTAACAACAATTTAAGATGACAAATCCTGAAATGAAAAAGCTAGTACCAATAAGTGTTCTAGGTAAAAATGAGCGACATACCTAACTACTTCAAGAACCGGAGATATAAAGAAAACATACTAAAAAACATAAGAAACATCTTATCGTAAATCAGATCCCAGAAGTTTTTGAATTAAAATGTAAATTATAATTCCAAATTTTGATTTACGATAACATGTTACTAAAATATGAATATGACGTTGGGATTATAAAACTAAGCATTAATTTTATCATTGATAGATTAATCAACTTTTGTCATTGACTGTACGTAAACATTGGTAAGTATTTTTAGTATTTTTACCTGTTCATAAAAGTGAATACCTAACAATAAAGAAATTGTTATTCACAAGCAGCACATTTATCAAGTATAGAACTAAGGGATTGAAAACAAAAATATTTTGCCCTTAAATAAATATTGCAGAAGCTGACATGTAAACATTGGATTGGCTACGTATGTTTTTATTCTGTTTAGGTTTCTCTGTTCATGAGCAGTCTATATATAAATAAGGAAATAAATATCGCTGATAGGATTATCCAGACGGTTTCCCCTACCCCTATCTGTAGCTTATTATAATAATGATGCCATAATAATTTTTGGTTTTTCCGTATGAAAGGAACTTTATTCAGGCTAAAGCTGCAGAATAATTTCTCTACTGTAGTATTACCAATCGAGTACAATATGGGGTTCTTTGATTAACTAAAATAGATAATCAAAGATGGGGTTATTTATTTTTACAGGATCGGCAGCAAAAGTGACGTCGCTGGTGTGCACACGTCCATAGACACGGTACGGATTCAGCAGTATTTGGCATTTGATCGTTGCTGTCATACTCATCGTCATAAAACCACAAACACCTCACACACAACCTCATTCGCAAATCGAACCTCCATTCATATTTCCGTTCTTAACCGCTTTTGAAATCAGCCAGAATTGCAAATCGACAAGGCACGGTTTGCTTTTCACCGCTTCGGAAACAGAAAGGTTAGTGTGACGTGTGAGACAAAGCCGCCTCTCAATGCGAGTCCCTCGGTCCCTGCGCTCCAGATACGTCGAACTCACACAGTTAGAGGATTGCTCCGACTATACCGCCATGAAATATAAGTTACAATTCGTAACTATTTTCCAATGATTACCTACACGATAACTGTAAGTCAGTGTAAATAGAAATAGCCATTTTTAAAATAACAATTCTATAATGAGTCATTATAGAAATGAGACTTTCGACAATGCAGTTGACCTATCCATACAATATGATAGTTCTGTAAAATCTCTAGGTAGGTACTCTAAACGACAAGCGAATTGAGGTGTGTCTTACATGAAACTTGCTGAAAACTTTTTTTATCATTAATCAGATCGAAGACATGATGAGGAAATGCCCAGTCAGTGCATTCATGCATGTACAACCAGAGCGGATGTATGAAAACAATTATGAAAGTAGAAGAAACGAAAGGCGCATCCCAGGATCGTAGAAAGTGAAAATAAGTTATCTCTGCCTACCTCAATGCAGGCAGGCGAACTTTACAGACGTAACTTTATGAATTTTTTTGATATGGAGTAAAAAGATAAAAAGATAAACAGATTTATACAAGTAAAAACTCGTTCTTTAAAGCTCAAACCGCAATGGCTTATGAAGAAAAATGTTTATGCCCGGATCCTTAGCGGATAGGATCGAACTTTTAACGAGAATAAATAGCATGAGGTTTTGAAGGCAGATACGAGATGCGGTGCTTTCTTTTCGGTCTCACACTTCACAGTATAGTACGCTATAACCGTGACAGAAGGCTTTCCTTTGATAAAAACTTTTTATAGCATTAGTGTATCAAATATAGACTACGACTTCCTTAGCGTGACGGTACAGCGTTCGATTTTATGTTTGGTTGTAAGGTCGATGCCGGCTCAGTGCAAAGATTTCTATACGTTGAATATATCTATTTGCATTGGTTTGGGTGTTTCTTTGTTAAGTATTAACTTAACAGAACAAAAAGTAAGTCCGCATTACAACAACCTATTTCAAGGACCCGAAATTTTGTGAGGCGGTTTAGATCGATGATTCTTCAGGATAAACACAAGCATGTTCTAATTGTTTTTCTTCATCCAAGCGCTAAAACCTTTCTCTCCCTGCACTAATCCTAGAAGATCTTGGTGGAGCCCTGATAACGCCCAAAACCTTAGATAATTCAAAGTACCTGTTGAGTCTCTAGCAAAGCTCTCCATAAACCAAATATCAATGAATTTGATACACTCACTCACAAAAAACCTTATGTATCAAAACGTCGCAGTACATCGAAATTTTATCATCTAATGGGCGCTTTTATAATTTTCTGTCGGCTGGCACGATTTACCATCACTGTACAAAAAAAAACAAAATGTATGGAAATGTATGAAGATGCTTTTAAATTTCCGTCGACGGTTGCGATAACGTGTTATTACCGTTGCACACAATTATTGAGACTCCAGTCAAATCGTGGTGGCAATTTTAAGCATGAGGTATGACGAAGCTTTTAAATTTCCGTCAAGGATAGCGATAACGTGCTGTTACCGTTGCACAAAATTCAGGCGTCTTGTCAAATCGTGGCGGTAACAGTGAGAGATGGTAGGGAGATAAGCACAACGCAATGAAACAAAATCAATACGAATTTTATACTCACGTGCCGCCCAAATATCTAGATTCTAGGAACTTGCGATTGAGAGGTTCTGGGTTCGAATACTGGCTATTACACTATATACCGACGTGAACCCACTCCAAGCAAGGTTAGAGGGAATATTAGTAATTTCAGTTGGTAATATTCTTTAAAAAAAAAAAAGAGGCACTCTATCGATATAATTATGTTTTCGGGGTATTTTTTTTTGATAACGCGGTTATGTGTTTGTATTTTAAACAAAATAATTTTAAGAAACCAAGAGGACTCTTTTGTCCGCACTAAGCCTCTTTTTTGGGCCATTGTGCGTGATGTTGGTAAGGTTACTCGAGTAGCTCAATCAATCAAAGAATCAAACTAATCTTACAACAGTACATAAATACTTCAATACTAAAAAATAACAAGTGTCGGTAGGTTAGTGGGTAAAGAATCAGCCTTACGATCGGACGTACCGGGTTCGAATCTTGGTCATTCGTCGGTCACTCTACCGACGATCAGCTTAGCTGGAGGGAATGTTAGTAATTTCGGTTATTATAAAAAAGAAACTATAAAAAATAATTAAAGGAAATAAGAATGGTTTAGGTAGGAACATTTGATAGACTATCTAATGAAGGTGACTTGTTTAGTCGCATTTCCACGCAAGACACTACACTGTTCCAACTTCTAAAACTAATAAGTGCCGGGGGTAATAAAAGAGGAGACATGAATTTTTGATACTCGAAGTACTCGAACATAGATAATAAGAAATATTATTCATACCAACGTCAGTTGTTATAGTCTATTTCAAGTAATACTTACCAATAAAACGTAGCTGCTGAAATTTGTTTAGGTGTAGTTTCCAAAATTGTAGCCAGTAAAAGCTAAAATATGCGCACCGAATTGTCAATTGTTCTCAAAGTTATTAGTTCAGTAATATATTACTGCGTTTTCATCACATAAATCTTACTCATCGCGTATAAATGTAACAGTAGTCTTAAGTTCTTTCAGTTTAAACTAGTTACGCAAAGTTTTAACTACGGCACAAACTGACAATGTCTGACACTTTAAATTGTTCACCGATTAAGTGCTTATTATGGTAATATTCTTAAATTTACACTTACACTTAAGCACATGTAATTAATTAGGACCCTATTTAAAAGTATGTAGCTAGTTAATTCCTATCATAAAATCATAAAGTCTAGTATTTATTACAAGTAATATCGGCAGAAACTGTGATAATGTCTGACACTTCAAATGTTCACTGAATAAGTTTTTCTTATATTCTTACATTTACGCTTACACTTAAGCACATGTAATTAATTAACACCCTATTAAAAAGTAGCTAGTTAATTACTATCAGAAAACTTATAAAGTCTAGTATTTATTACAAGTAATCGGCAAAAACTGGGACAATGTCTGACACTTTAAACTGTTCACTGAATAAGTTCCTGTTATGGCAATAATATTACATTTACACTTACACTAACGCACATGTAATTTATCAAGACACTAATTAAAACTATCTGACTAATTGCTAACTATCGGAAAAATATCAAGTCTAATAATTTATTAATCAGAGAGAGAAATGTCCCCAAAGAATTAACTGTTCACTTTTCAGCAAGTAAGCACAGTAACACCTGAAAAAGTTTCAAATGCGTTCGGCAACTTGTTCACCGCGGCAGGTGTTCGGACACAACCTGTTAACGCAGCGTCCAGCGCAAAACTGATCCAGCCAGACAGAGTAATGTGTCTCAATCCTAGCCAGACAGGGACATCGCATAGTAGGCGTGCCTACGAATTGCTGTGAACACGTGGACAGCGAAGAACTCCGCCCTCTTTTAAAAAACTTTTCTAATAAGCTTATTCCTTTATTTGTTAATTAATTTAATGATTATGCCTTAGTTCGTTTTTTTTTTTCATACAGTTTTCGTGCGAGTAAATAATGTAAAAGGTACCTTTTGGCAGATGATTTAGACACTACAACGTAACTTACACGTTTTGAATGAAACATAAAAATAATCTAATTTAATTTGTTCAAACCTTAATTAAGTAAAACGTGTAATAATGAGCAATGTAACATTTATTTCTGTTAAATTTCTACAAATAATTTAAATTGCCATTGTTTCTGTTCTGATTTAAATCAGGTGAGTAGTATTTCTAGGTGATTAAGGGTTAATAGAATATTGAGGTTATAGGTTTTTAATCTGAATCCATGTTGTCACTTGGCATTATAAATAAATATTAATAAGTGGAGAGGACTGCCCGAGAGTGGGGCAAAATAGGCTAAATAAAAATATACGGACATACTACAACTACAGTGTTAATATTGTAGACGCCAAAATAAGCAAGTATAGCATATTAACTAGCTTGTAACTATGAGGCTTAAAAATCATTGATCAAATACAGTTGTGCTTTGACAAGTAATGAATATGGTGATGAGTAAGACGAGATTAGAGTTTAATATTTAATAACTAAGTACATACGTGTATAACATGTACAAATTGTACAATACACATTTGTTTGTATGCGGAGGTAAATACGCTTACCCACGCGTACAAACAAATTATATTAGTTTTTCTTTCCCTTCATATGAATATCTTTTTGCTTCTATTTCAAAATTAAAGTTTCTATTACATAATCTACTAACTACGCCTGCGATTTTACCCGCGTAGACATTGATGTGGGTTTTAATTTATTTGTGGACATTTGCCTTAACATCGACTATCTCCATAACCCCACTCAAAATCGTCTCAGCAAAACTTCTTTTAAGTGAACTATGGGTACAAAAAGTAACAATGGAACACCAGGTAATCTACTAGGCTACTGTGTTCCAACCTTGTTCCAACGTACCCATGCGAACGACGTCACTAATACTAACTGTGCGACAGGGTCGTAGGTCGAATTGCAGGTGTAACACGAAGTACTAAATCCTTCATTTGCATGTGATTCAAACGATGTGTCACACAACGCACACCCTTTAGACAGGTTTAATAAGAGCTAATTTTATTTTAACTTGCGTCTGACTTTCGCAAATTTTCATTTAATAAACTCACGACGCCTGTTAATATTAGGTAGGCAAAACTTTTGGGTTAACTATTTTATAATATTATGTATTTTCTTACTTGTTAAGGTCACATATAAAAATACCCTGATGTTTTCTTATACAAAAATATTTGATGTTTCATCCTAGTCTTAAATGGGATTTTCGTCAGAAGCTTTCACCTCGGAGCCTGCCCGTTTCCAGTCTAACTGCGGGTTTGGTTGATCTTCGATATTTTCTGTAAATCGACTGCCATATGACCTCCACAACTCATTGGCGATATGGCGATATCGAAGTATTGCAGTTCGATCAGTTATTGGACGACCAGACCAATGCACATACCCAATGCACATTCATGCATACAAATTTTTGCACTTAGTGGGAATGGAAACCGCGCCCTCTGCGTAGCAATCGCGTTCCCTACCACCACGTACAGGCTGTCCACTTACATGATTCTGAACACATAATGGAAGTTACTTTTTATTTACTTTGACCGTGGCAACTATCTTGTACCATTTACAAAATTCAAACATTGTTATCTAACAGTTGATAGAATGTTGTACCTACGAGTATTACAACTGTGTCACATGTTTTCCTATGTTGACAAATGATAAAGTGCCCACCTTTATTTAATTACATTATTGCCCAAATAGGGTGTATTTTTGAGACGGGACAGTAAGGGCGGGTACCTCAATCGTTATAGTCACAATAAAACGTTCTTAGGAGACTATCCCTAAATTTTAGCCGTCTAGAGATTCTTTGCAAAAGAAATATAGTGTTTGCCCGTCTTGGGCTAGTATAAGAAAGTTGCCTGTATTACTTTCTGATTCACAAGTAAGCTACAATCCACTTGAGCGTGTGTAAAAAGAGCTTAAATCGATACTAGCAGCTCTAAGGGTCTGAACCTGAGACATGTTTATCGTTATCGCAAAGCCAAGAGCTACGGGAAACTGTATACACTTGAACTCAACCGGGTACTTATTGGAGATAAATGGTATACGCGGTATAAAAAAGTACCAGCTGATTCGCATCCTGTAACAAGCTCAGCTCAATTATATTTCATTGTAGAGAGCTAGGTATGTACGCAGGGTTAACTTGCAAAGATATCACGCGTCCGAGCACACCTACGAACGCTCACCGCACAGATACCGCATCTACCACGACTACCGAAGTACCGAACCAAGAGTCTAGGCCTCACTGACTCCTACCCATTCATAGTGAACTCAGCGAATTATGAGTACTACTAAAAGTAAGACAAGTTTTACTTTAGCTGTTGTGAATTAGTGATTACAGTATTCGTGGCTAATGTATTATTATATTAATGTATTCGTGTCTGGTAGCTCAGAGTAGAGTTTTGGGGTAGGTTGCTTAGGCATTGTTATAAACGCCAAATATAAGAATAATTTTGTAAGCAGAAATATTTGCAGTGAGCGAACTCAAAAACTTTACCGGACAGATTTCAGCGGAGTGACAAGGAGTTATGGAAAACAAGAAGTTACGCAGGACAAGGTGTTACGTGTTTATATTTAATCACCAAGAGTTTTGTTTTTATATTGATTGCAGTGGCGCGGTCGTTTTTCACGTAATCAGGTATATATCTTTTTTTTTTCGAAAGAGGTTTATTCCGGAATGGTCCCATTACGTATAGATCTGAAGCCAACGGAATTCTTCACTAAATCCCACCATTTAGGCGTTGTTTATGCAATTACACAACGTAACATCACGCCTGTACGTGCTTAATGGGTTTGCAGATGTTCAAAATATGTACTATATTTCTTTAGATAATAGAATACCGATTTTAAGAATTGCATGCATACTACATTCGTTGCTTGCACTCCAGAGACACACAAGGAAACCAAAAACAAGTAGAGAACGAGAAATGGTTAAGGTACTGCTAGGTTTATAACCCTACTGTTACACGTTGGGGACATTACTGAGGTCAAGGTCGCGCTGGACTCGTCTAGACTTGGACTACGAAGTCAGATAACACATCTTACTAACGATGTAAAACATGAATGAATATCTCGTTCAAATTGTTAAGGATATTAGTTCTCATTAGGAAGATGTACCTTACTATGGTTGCAAATATGCGGGATTAGACTATACTTGAAAAACTTTTTTACAGGAACACTTTGTAGAGGACTTAATAAGGTCTGTTCATCTTGTAGGTGATTTACCGCGAGAATGCCGACCCTCCACTCTTCCCTGTACCACCAACCGTTCCAAAGAGTCTTCGTTACGAGTGATATGACCAAACATCTATACTAATCTATACTAATTTTATAAAGCTCAAGAGTTTGTTTGGTTGAACGCGCTAATCTCAGGAATTACAGGTTCGAATTGAATAATTCTTTTTGGATTAAATAGCCAGTTTAACGAGGAAAGTTATAGGCTGTATATCATCACGCTACCATAGCACGAAATAGTAATTACAAATGTCAATAAATCCGGTAGATTCCCACCCATTATTTTAAAACGAGAAAATTACGGGCCTTAAAGGGTAATGCGGGGATTCGAAATATGTCACGGGCGAAGCCGGGAGGGTCAACTAGTTGTAAATAAAAGCTAGCGTAGGAACGGGCTTGTTTGAATAAAACGGGCATACACGTTCACATTCTTGAAATAACGATATTGCCAACAACTATAATATCATCTACATTTAAAGTCCAGAGTATGATTATTGGTTTTCCGATTTGTAACTTTTTTAAAGTTATAATGTACCGCAGATTACATTAATCGCCCATATCACATTCTTCTTCTCGGATGGTCGGACGGTCGACGTTCTCGTGGCAAATCACCCACAAGATGGACAGGCCTTATTAAGTCCTCCACAAAGTGTTCCCTTACTGAGTGTACGCGCTGGGCCACGAATAGAGAGAAGTGGAGAAGTCTCGCAAAAGATGCGACCAACTTACTGGATGATCCATAACCAAGACCACTCCGTCAGGTCAGGAGAGTACAACTAAGAAGAATCACATTACAATAGGCTATTTTGACAGTTTGTCGGATTCTTCCCAATACTACTTAATATCTTATCACAGTTTGTTCTGAAAAAATATGCCCCGCAAAATAAGAAATTGCCTAACTAATAATAAATAAATATATAAATATTCTACAACATTCTACACAACGCTATCTAGACCTATGGCTTTTTATTATTGTAAATCTAATTTCAAATTACTTTTATTATGAACTATACGCATGTAAACGCAACATAGACCGTGAAAAATACGACATTCTCTTGCTCTACCACTACTTGATATTAAAGAATGACGTCACTTGCAAGTATAATTCTGTATGGAGCGTTTTCAGGCGGCTCGAGAAATAGAATTTTCAAAATCAAAAATCTTCAAAACTTTTTGTCGTAGTAATACCTATTTCACTTCAGCAGTTCATTATATTATTCATCATCATCATTTCAGCCATAGGAAGTCCACTGCTGGACATAGGCCTCCCCTATAGATCTCCAATAAGACCGGTTGGAAGCGGCTCGCATCCAATTATCGCATTATATTATTACACAATGGTAATTTTTCGGGAGTAAAAAAAAATTCAAATAGCCTAATACAAGTCCTCTTTGTTATTTCTAGTCAATAAGTTCAAACTTCACTAATTTCAAAAGTTTAGTTCGACTTTAATCGCGGTTACTATCATTTGTGAAATCCGGTCTTAGTCCGTAATAAAGTAAATAAAAGCGATCAAAAGAAGCATAGCTACTATGCCGAGACGATGACTCACGACGCTCTCAGACAACAACGCCTCTTTGAGAGCTTTTAAGAACAACATTTACTAATGAATGAACTAATGAAATGCAATCTTTTGACTTTCATTAGAACATTAAGTAATAGCTTAGTACTTTAAGTCCCGTATTCTAGAATGGTACTCATTCCTGAATCTTGAATATCTTGAATTGTCTGAGGACAGATTGTATAGACAGATTGATAGATTTGACGGATTGTTTATATAATCTGTCCGCAGATAAATCGAGATTCAGCACTCGATGAGTACCTATCTACCATTCTAGAGTACGGGCCTAAATGAAGACTTTTTCTTTTCAAATTTTTAGCTGAAAAACACGCGATCATGGTGTAGGTACATACATACCTTTGATTTACCTGACGTTTCGCCGTGGTCACACCTAGACGCAGCTTGTGGTGACTACGGCGGGCGTAACCTGGTCGGAACGGCAGGCAAATCAAATGTATGTATTGCTCGGGATATATATCTTAGACCTAAAATGTGCTCTATATGCGCAGTACACGTTTCTTGGGTGTCTTTTGAGGATAGCACGGAGTACTACTGCGGTTGACGAGCTCAAATTAAGCAAGCAATTACAAAAAAAAAAAAAACTGACAGCCTCCGTGGCGTAGCAGTAGTGAACGCGGCCGCTACGCAGGAGGCGCGGGTTCGATCCCCGCTCAGTGCAAATATTTGTGTTCATAAAATATGGGTATTTGCATTGGTCTGGTCGTGCCTCGGAGAGCACGTTAAGCCGTCGGTCCCGGTTGCCACAAGAACATCTATGGCAGTCGTTACGGGTAGTTGAAGCCCTAAAAAGTCCAAAAACAACGGTGAAGCTGCAAAGCTTCGATATCTCCTAATGTTACCTGCTAATGTTATGTGATGGCAATCGCTTCACGGAAAATATCGAGGTCTAGCCAAATCTGTAGTTAAGACTGGTAAAGCGGACCTCAGACTCCGAGCTGAAAAGCTTCGGATGTGACTGGGAATTAACGCTAGGATGAAGAAGATTACAAAAAAAATCCACGGGCGTAAGGGCCCCGTTTGTCTCGCGATTTAGGTCCAAGATACGTGTCTCGAGGTATAACTATACCATGATCGCGTTTATTCCCGTTAATATAATTGTTGACTTTTTCTTTTGTAAACTGCTTCTGATGATACAACTCTATTTGTTGCCCCAAGCTAGTAAAAGCTTCAAAAGTTGTTGAACATCAATAAATTCAAACGATCTCTACATTGAAATACATAATTAAATCTATGTAAGTATTGTCTTCTTCAGAGGACAAATTCTTGTTTTGCTGTTAATTATATGAAATGTTTTAGAACTAAGGTGATTGGTAACTTGAAATATGTATTACCCTCAGTAATAGATTACCATATTATTTACATATTTATTGACACATTACGGGGCAGTATCCTTATTTACGACACCTTACTTAATTCACAAAGTAAACACACTTATACAAAAGTGCTTAAGAATTTCTGAATAGCAAATGGGTCAAATGTGCAAATTTCTATCTTCACAAACTGTATTTGGTACATTGATAACAATGTATATGTCGCAGTAAGATAGATAAAGCAGTAATATAGTTATATCCCTAGGGATATCATTAATATCGATTTAGAAACTGAGTAGAAATCCCTACTAATATTATAAATGCGAAAGTAACTCTGTCTGTCTGTCTGTCTGTCTGTCTGTCTGTCTCACTTTAACTAACCACATGAATACACCAGAAGCTCTTTCTATGTCAAGACAACAATATGCAATATGCATACAGATATCTGACACAAAGTAAAAGATATCCATCACTTTATTGTTAGGCACTTGGCAGGTACACAAGGAAAATTCAGAATTCTAGACTGCTACTCGAAAGTACTACTGTGAACTATTAAGGCCCTCATCAAGCACAAGTTATCGGGCAATAAAAAATTAATGATTTCAAGTCATCAATTAATTCTTCTAAATTAAATCTTCAAAGTTCTTTATAAAGAACCCTATTTTTTAGTTGCTTGGGAAAACCATACCAGGGGAATATTGCCATAATATGAGCATTAAAGGAAGCAAGTTCTTCTTGAATTGCATAATTCTTAATTCTTTATTCCACACATACAATACAGAGTTCATATATAAAAAAATTACAAGAAACATGTACAAAGGTGAACTCTCAATATGGGTTCTCTCTCAGCAAACCTGGGATGTGATGTGAACATTAAAAAATATTTTGGAATATATGAAACAGGTACAATATGCGCCCATACAGGTTTTAAATGTCAGGGTGGAACTCCAGTCTGTTTGAGTAGGGTAATGGTAGAAAGATACCACTGAAGAAAGTAGAAGCAGAAAGGTACCTAATAAAACGGTACGGTGCTTGGTAGCACTGCTTAACCCTAGAACCGTACCCTGGGGTACAATCAATAAAAATTTTCGAAAATAGTTTATAACTTTTTTATTGTTATACGGTTTGTGTTGCGCGTCCTTGTATTTACGTGAGGTGGAGGGACGCACCGATTCCTTAGTCGGCCGACGGTCTTGCTGGTGATTGGACGCGATACGCTGCTTTTGGGGTACACCAGTACCCCTGGGTTCAACCCCTCTCCAAATAAGTATTGGGGATATATTGAAAAAAAAAACGGGAGATACCAGCGGTAAACCCTTCTAGTTTAAAAACTGGAAGGTGTTTTTTCTGTCCGAGGTCCAAAGACCACAAATCACACACACAATGTGTGAAATGCAAAACATATGGGTGTGTTGAACATAAGAACAAAATATGCCAAAATTGTTTGTAGTTCCTTATTATTTTGATATGATTATGATTAATATGTCTTAAATTATTGTGTTAACCCTTATGTAAGTTGATTTCATAATAAAAGTTTATTGATATTCCAAAAAACTGTTATTATTAATGGGGTTACCCAGTACCCCATGGTACCGTTAGTGTATGTGCAAGATGGGTACGGTTCTAGGGTTAAGAAATAGGGATTTGTACATCTTTAGTATAGTATAGTTCAAAGAAGACAGCTGGACATGTAAGCAATAAGAGGCAATAAGCCTTAGACCATGTATAGACACAACTTTGCTAACAAAATGCATAGCAAAAAACTGAGTGAAAAACGCATTTTGTGTGACTGTGCTAATGTCAATATTGTTCTTTAAACTGTCAATGTGTGCATGTCATGGGATGTATGGTTATATGGTTATGTCAACCTATATCTTAGTGGTAGCCATTTTTTCAGTGTAGAAATGACACTTACTGTGTCTAGGTATAGAGTTTGTAAATAGTCTAAGCATTAAGCCTTTGCTCAGCAATAAGTACTAATTAGCTCTATTCTGCACACAATTTATTTAAATGTCAAATTATCTTTTGACTGACTATGATACTGAATGAGGTATGATAGAGATCTTAGTTCTATCCCAATACTTTTGTAGATGATAAGAAGTGCATCCTGAAATTTTAAAGCCGGTAGCTTGGGATAGAATATAGAAAATGGGCTTTACTGCACAGATCTGTGTCATAATGTTGTTAAATTGGTCTATCTTCTGTCTTGTCCAGAAAAGACACCAGTTTCAGACACTGGTTGGGTTAGGTTAGGTACTGCGGGGGTGCGAGGGATATGGCTACGACAATCTCACCTCCGGCAACTGTTGGCCCACAGACGGCGTGCGTTTTAGTCGGTTCGAGTCCGACATAACCTCCTCCTCCGGCTCCGGCCGGGGAGGTATCCGTGGGGATATTTCGCACAATAAAAAAAAAACATGGCATAAGGTCATGAAATGAAGTACCACTGGTTATGCCACCTCCACACATCAATGACATAATAATATGGTCATTGCTTGCCTGTTCTATAATGGTCAGTTTTATCATATTTTTTCTTTTATGGTCATGACACTCATGACTCATATGTATGGTGGATGGTAAATGTATACTATGATCTATGAATGCTTACAAGTACACATTGCTATCTACAAAGTGTAGAGACAAAAAGAGTAGAAACCAAAGGGAAAGGCAGAGCAGTTACTTCTTAACATTAAAATCAAATACATGATGGTAGTGTTTCCCAGTTAAATTTGATAAATTAATGTGGACATTACTTATAAAGATGTAGATAGCTTATCAGGTTCTGTGTCAAAAATTAGGTTCATTTAATAGACCACTTGATCTATAATGTGGATATTCTTGTGATTTAAAGCATGGTTCCATAAAAATGAAGACCTCAAAACTATTATTGTGACATGACTTTAAAATAATCATTGTTGCTCTAAATAGTGCTTTCAGTGTATGTCCTAAGGGCTAAGTAGAGGTGTATTCGGCACAAAAATTGTTTTTTTTACCACATAAATTGTGGGTGAGCCTATTGTCGATATCATTTAGCTTGACCCTGGATTCAAACTCGAAAACTCATTCACAATAGTCGCATTCGCAACTTTTGCGCCACTAAGGCATAGGGAATTGAATGTAGGTCCCATAAATCACTAATTTTATGTTATAACTTTATGCCTATGTTAACAATAAATCATTGCAAAGTGAACACAAATAAACATCTTAATCACAAACAAAGCAAAAATAATAATACTATAATTACTTATAAAACATAATAAAATTAGCAAAACCAAGTCTGTTTTATTGGAATTTTAGAAGTCGTTTAAATTGAAAGCTGCACGCTGAATATCATATCAATCAACGAACGTACAAGAGAATGTATTCGTGAACAAGGAGGGCCCTTCATAGTCATAAACGTAAGTTATTTACGTTAGCGCCAGTGTTGAAACAAACAAAGGCTTTAGTATTCGCAATGTAACAGAAATACTTCTACATTATAATCTCATTTGTGACAAAACTTAACAAATATTGTATAAACATCATGCAACAACACACCTTCAAGTGCCAGGTACATAGGTGGAACCCGGTGACATGGGGAGTAAATTAACATAACTTCGTCCTTACACTGTTTCGAACACTGGCCATAACTTAAAAAGTTAACACAAAAGCTTCTTCACTGTTGAGTAAGATCTGAAGACAACATTCTATATATACTTTAAGTTAAAATATGTGATACAGATAGACATTCACTGAAAATATATAAAATAATCTAACACCTTCAATTAATCGACCATAGCTCTTTAAGTTCAGACAGATTGTGCTTGCTTGTGCGTTTTTAAAGACCGATATGAAAGCATAGTCTATGGCAATTCAAGCTACTGAATATCCAAAATAAAACAACCATAGAGGACCATCATGAGTGAATGGTTTTACATCGAAACGGAAGTAAACAAGAACTGACAGTACAAGATAATATCGAAATGAATGAACGAATTGTGAACTTAGAGTATAGAAAGAAGAAGAGATGAAGCTATACGAATTTCATTCATAAAATCGAATCAAGTTTGACGCCAAATCGCCATCTTTAATTCCAACATACTTCTATTTTCATGAATGAACGTGTTTCGACGGTTACTATGTTAGAGATGTATCTCTGTTATCGTTATATTTGTCGATATCTATCTATCCTGTCATCTAATGTGTATATCCAAAAGAGAGCGGAAAAATGCTAAGCTCATGATATTATAATAAACTAACTTTTGCCCGCAGCTCCACCCGCGTGGATAGTTATATTAAAAGATCATTCTTTTCTCATTGTTATTCAAGAAAAAATAGTCACTTTTTTTTCTTAGTAAATACTTACAAAGAAAAAAAGTAAAATTTTAGTGAAAGATTTGTTTATTAAACACGTATGTACTACAAGTTGAAACTATCTATTGAAATACGAAGTTGCATGTAATGAGCAAGCAATAGGTTATATTAATTCATTAGTACTATTGAACACGATCTTTTTTGTATCAAAACTTTTTTTTAAGAACAAAGCAACTCAACCAATAAAATTTAAAAATTCTTGAAGTCACTTATGAATAATAGCAATAAAAAAGTCATAGTTTTGATAATTAGGTGTCATTACCCCTTACGCGCCTTATTGCGGTGAAATAAGCTTTATATTTGCCATTTAGTATATTACTGAATGTTACATTTATTATTATAACAGTAATAGTTATTTTCAGACAGTAATAAACGTACACTGAAAAATATGTATTTAAACACACAATTATTATTTTAACGAAACTATATAATTATAACGAACTATATAACGAACTATATAACTATAACGAAATTATTTTAGCGATATAGGTAAAAAAGTTTTACAATAATTATTATGTTTACGGCCCGTTCTCCTTTGATGATGACAATTATTATAAAGGACATATTGAATAAAGCACCTGTACTCTTCCACAATTATTTTTTTTTTTTTTTTGCATAACCGGTTTCGCCTAACGGCATTCTCAAAGGTTTACAATGGTTTAAACTATTAGATTTGTTAAATATTATATTTGCTTAATATAATAGTTTAAACCATCGTTTACATTTATAGTCTGTGCTTCTTTTATATCGATGAGTAGTTATCGACAGTTTACTGGGCTTCTCTATTATAGACGCCATTTTGTTTTTCCAATCCAAGTTTAGGTATACAGTTTTATTTCCTAGGTATGCCACCTCTTTGTACCGTACTTTATACTCTAAGATTGTGAATGTATACCAGTACCAGCTATCAGCTATTAGAGGTGGACCTGGTATATTACTCACATACTTACTCATTTAAACTTATTTCAATTTTAATTTTTTTAAATATTGCACTTTAAATTATTCTAAAGGATTTAACAACTATCTCTCTAAATAATTGTTGATTTTAGTATATTGTAGTGTAGTCAAGTAGGTGTATACGTCATTTATTTGTAGAATACCAAAAAAATAATCCATGTTTACTAATAGGTACTCTGTGAGTAAAACCGGAACGGAAATAGTAATACGTATAGTTTTATAATATTTAATATCGTCTACGCTAGTACTATTATCTGTTCTGTGATATCGTCGTGATAAGTAAATATTCTTTGTTATATAATTATGATATTATTAAATACTAGCCTTGCGCCCGCGGCTTCGCCCGCGTGGATTTCTTATCTCCGGTTCTACTCAACCGATTGCTATCAAACAGAGGTAAGATTTGAAAGTCTGACCAAGACTATTCTAACAAAAAAAAAAAATCCGTTCAGTAGTTTTTGCGTCCATCGCGGACAAACATTTCCAATTTACAAATAAATAATAGTATTATTATTAAATATAAATACATATCCTACTAATATTATAAATGTGAAAGTTTGTGAGAATAGATGTGTGGATGTTTGTTACTCTTTCACGCATAAACGGCTGGACCGATTTGGTTGAAATTTGGTATGTATATAGGTTATACCCTGGATTAACATATAGGCTACTTTTTATCAACACACCACGCGGGCGAAGCCGCGGGCGGAAGCTAGTTTTTATTATAAATACAGAATTACAGGCATAATGCTTAGCAAGTTTATAATACGAAAAGTTTTGTTTTAAGTGTTACCATAACAAAAATTAGATAACATAACTTGAGCTCTGTAGCTCTGTCAACACAAAATTGGTTTTGTCTGCCTGCTTTCAGTGTTTCAGTCCAATCTTGTTTCGCGTTGTCTTTTCTATTATAATTCTTATTTAAATTAATAACAATGGCAAATATAGCAGCCAAACGTATCAAAAGAGAATTCAAAGAGGTCATGAAAAGTGAAGAGGTGAGCTGGACATTACTTCTTTAATTTTGTGTGTTGATAAAAACGGTTCATCGGTAGCAGTTACTTGCACTTTTGTTAATAATGTCATATTTTAGAGACATCAATCTGTGAGTGCAAAGTGCGCTGTAAAATAAAACGATTCCATCAATTGTTTCTCGTCAACCTATTGTACTGGAATTCCTATGTTGCACGCTGCTGTGTCAATGATTTAGCATATTTTTTTGTCTGTAATGGTTGTTTATCTGCTGCTGATATTAACTCATGTTCGGGTATTAAATTAACAAAATATGCTAAATATAATGACAAGGTAAACATACTTAATGTACATTGTTAATGGTTTTTTTAATATTAATTAGATGTTTATTAATAATAGAAACCATCACTTCAATTTCATTTCTACGATTCTTCACCTGAACCCAACAATTTGCGACTTACTTTAGCTTTGCGATTGACAGTTGACTGAGTAGGGAGAGTATTTTTCTTATTAGAAAAAGAAAAAAACATTGAATTAAACATGGTACTGCCCACAGAGGGTTAGGCAGAGGTGAATTAACACCCACATTTTACCCATCATTGTATTAGGTCCATGTAACCCTCTAGGGTGAGCCTATTGCTGTATTCTGAGCACTATATTGTTGACTTGAGCCATGTATCTGAGGCTGAGTCTGGCTGTATATATCTGTCGGATGTTAAACACCCCTATACCTTAGTTGCGTTGTACGACACCGCATGGGAGAAGAAGGAGTGGCCCAAATTCTACTCTGCCGGGAACCACACAACATTTAAATAATATAATTATATTGGTGTGGCCTACCTAAAAATATCTATAGATAGTTTATATCCATCTAGCTTGCTATCTAAATTGAAAATAGAATTCTGTTTTCAGAGATTACTTTCTGCACAAAATTCACTCTGTTCTTTATAATATTAGAAGTGACAATAGGTCAACAACCTCTATTAAAGGTACCATATTTGTAGATAACTATTTAAAAACAAACTGTAAATTAATCACTGAGTAATTCAGAGTCTATTGACTTGAAAAATTTAAATAAAACTCAATATGGCCTATTTTTACATGTATTTGTCATTGTGTATACCTATATCCACTCTTGTCCAAAATATCTTGAAGATCTAGTCAGTCAGTCTGCTAATGCGAGTCTAGTTCTTTTTCATTTTTTTATACCAAAATGATATTTTTTACAGGCAATAGTCATGAATCATGATTTAAAATAGAAAGCAAACACTTTTAAGACTATTATATAACATTTAATCAAATTCAATTTAATTCATAGTGTTACTTAAAACCATCATGAATAAAAGATGCAAGTAACGAAACTATATTATCTACATTTTAATGTACCAAGCACACATATTGTTAATTTCCTATTCTTTCAATGATTAAAAGCAATGAAAGTCATGACTAAAAATATGTACTATGAAACTCATTAATTTTTTATTTTTTATAATATTAGTAGGCTCTTTGTGTGTAAAATTGCTTGGTTCGGTCCATCTAACACCATTCAAATTAATGAATTTGAAATGTAGTGTTATAAGATGTAATTTGCCCCATTACCGACTTGAACTATTAGTAGTGATTAATAGTATTTGTAATTTAAATACATTGATGCATTTGACTGTGTAGTTATTGTATTGTATTAAAAGTACTAGGTAGTTCTCATGCATTCAAAAATAACAAAATGCAGATGATTCCTTAACTTGTGGCATCATGTTGTCAATTTGGTTATGTAGAAATATAAAAATAATTGTTTGTAAGGACTTGTGATACCTTCATATTATATTAGTTATATTAATATCTAATGAATGTTTCAATTGAACAAATGTGATTTTTACAATAAAGCATATCATGTAGTCATTATCACATTTTGTATACATTTTCATACTATTCCTTGTGACACTAACACAAGATCTTATGGAACATTATGACTCCTCTGGTGTTGCTCTCTCTCTCATAGGCCGCGGTAACCATTTACCATCAGGTGGGTCGTGTGCTTGTCTGCGACCTAAGTAGTATAAAAACATGCTTTTAGAACAGCATGGCACTAGAGGGGGCTAACGCAAGAATGATAATGATGAACTATGTGTGTTAAGTTGTGAATAATATATAGCTTTGTATTACAGACGGAATTTATAAAAATCGGGTCTGTAGTTTCTCGGTTTCAAATTCAGAAAAGAAACAAGTAACTACAGATATGTATTTTAAATTCTAATACATTATTGATTATGTGAAATAGTTTCAATTTTCATTCTATCTGTACCCTCATATATGAATACTAAATTCTAAAGCGAAAAACAAATATGAGATCATGATAGTCAGGGACGGCACCCATTAATATTCATAGTCTAAGCTAGCCTATGCTGTGCCATGCCATGTCCTATTCGGCCCCTGAGCTGACCTCAACTGCTGATCCACGACAATGGACGACCATCGAAACTAAAATTTCTGTAAACGCTAAGATAAGGTAAAATTTCAGAAATGAGGAAGTTTGCGCTTTAAGGCTTGCGCCTTTGTTTGTTGTCGCGATTACTGTTGTTTCTTTAATGATACTCATGGAGATGAATCGATTGACGTCAGAATCATAAAAATTGGCATACCCATTCTGTATTTAGAGCACTACAAAGGAACAAAGTTACCTAGACTGCTGAATACATCAGACTTCGCACCTCGCGCAGCCAAGTACAAAAGTTTTCTGTTATACTATTTACATACATATATCGTATCACGTCTTTATCCGCGGAGGGTTAGACAGAGGTGAATAGACACCGATATTTCATCAATCATTGTATTCGGTACCACGTAATCCGGGCACTATTGTTGACTCGAGCCATGCATCTGAGGCTGAGTCTGGGCTGTATATAACTATCTGATATTAAACAGCCCTATCCCATAGTCGCCTTGTACGACACTACATGGTGGTGGCCCAAATTCTACTCTGCCGGGAACCACGCGGCGGTATACTAATCAGGATTTTATTGAAACCTTTATCTTTTGAACTTTTTCTTAACCATATATGTAATTCATGTGCTCTCTAAAAAGGTCATCCATTTGCTCAAACATTGCAATTAAATATAAAAATACAAAGTCAGTTTGTTGGCACACGTGCAAGATCTTTGTTTTTGTTTTTCAACATTGATTGGTCTGTTTATAGTACAGAGGAGACAATAATTTTGCCAACTTTTTATTCCTTGTAAGAATATAATTATTAGCTTAATAACAGCAATCAAGAATCTTCTCTGAATTGGCAAAATATAACGTACGTATTTTTTTCTTAAAAGAGAGACTGCTTGTCAATTTAATATCAAGTAATCGGTACATAAACAGATTACGTAAAACGGTTTTATTGATTGCAATTGTATTGTCATCCGAAGTAAAGGTGTGCACCATATCACATCGATCGATCAGAAAGGGGGTAAAATTACATATTTTGACCCATCATTATCAAGCAGGTCAAGCTAAATAAAACCATTTAAAAAAAAAACACATTAATCAGTACGAATTACGTCGGCATTATTCCCGTTATTTCTTTCTTGTTTGTGTTCTTTATAAAGTCATAACGGTAAACCATAAAATTACCCTTTTTATTTTGGACTGAATAACACGATGTTATTTCATTCGATCTCTTTGATCAGTGGTGGGCAAACTTTCTAAATGGAGGGCCAGAAAGTTCAAGAAATTTCAGAGACGGGCTAGAATTATTGAAAAAATGCACAGCGATGGAGACCACAGAACCCCACTAACGCGCCATTATACTTTGAAGATACCCGATGTCGATCAGTGCGAGGTAGAGGCTGTTCTCAAGCAGCTAATTGTAGGACCAGCATCTACTACTATATACTTCTGGACCGGCAAGATTTAATTATAGCGGGCCATATACTATTCATATCGGCGAGCCGGATCTGGCCCGCGGGCCGTACTTTGCACATACGGCTACGGATCTGTAACTCTGATCCTTTCACATTATACCTACACCACTTATTTGACAACTGGTATCGATATTTTAAACGAAAAAAAAAGCAAGGTTTATCCCCCTTTGTAAAGCATAATTCACACATGAATGATTTACCTGTTAGAATTTATATTTATGTAAAAATATTGAGGCAAGTTGGTCGGTAATTTGGAACGTGTTAAGCTAAATCTGACGCGATGGCGACTGTAAAATATTCAGTATTTTTTACAAGCTGTAAAGGTAAGCCTGCATTGATAGAATAAATTGCGGTCGGAGAATGACCTCTAGCCATTCACACTTTTTCAACTTGTATTTCTTCGAGTTTCAGACTAAACTGAATGAATTCATTTATAAACATCTCCCTATCTCCTTCATATTTTGTATATTTATCCCCAAAGGAATTATTAGTAGGTAGGTATGCAAAATATTTTCCAACATGTTTCCTGGGGTTACCTATATTAATCCCGAATTTTAATATTCCGAATATCATAATCCCGGGTTTGGCCATTTTTTCACTATCCCGTTTTTTCAAATTCCGAAGTTTTATTTGCCATATAATCGCAACTCCGAATTTCATTTGCCCATTTATTCATTTGTACGACGTTTTATAATCCAGAGGAACGAGTTCCAGACACACGAAATCTAAATGCACAAAATCCAGATGACCGTAATCCATATGCACGAAAGCCGAATTTTTAGAACACAAATTTTTGAAATGCAGTTAATTGATATCTAGACAAACAATATCCAAATTTTTAAAACCAAGATTTTAACATCAAGATATTCACAGTTAAAGTAATAATATGAGGGTAAAATAAAATAAATCTCTCTAAAATCTAAACTAAAATAAATAAGCTCGACGAAGCCCCGCTTCGCTCCCGCCTTAGTCTTCTAACCTAACCTATCCGAGTCGGATTGCACTGAGTCGGGGTGTTAACGATAATTAATTTCGACATTGCAATTTCTAAATTAATGTAAATGTCTAAATTACTTACTGTACCTATTAATAAATGAATCGTATAAATTTACTGAGTTTTACTATTATACCTGTATATAATTTAGCTGGAACACGATTGTATGGGAACCAAATTAAAAGATTGTGAAAATTTGGTAAATGGTACGATGGGAAACAAAAAAATACTATTTGAAAATTTGGTTTTATTGCACCTGGCAATTGATTCATCTGGGAAATTAAAAATGGAATTATAGAAAGTTGTCATTCATTACATCTGTCTTTTAAAAGTTCTACCAACCGTTTTCGGGGTTTTAAGATTCGGGTAACAGAAATTCGATATTTCGATAGGTTACCGTTTCCTGGTCCTAAGGGGTTCCCATGACATGTTAAAACTAAGTCGTCCGAGAAAGAAGAGATGAAGATATAAACATATAAACTCTAGAAATAGACTCATGTTGTTTTAACATGCATGGTAGGTCTTCAGATCTAGGATATTGCAAAGTATATACGAGTTTTTAACCGATTTATAGAAATCTCTATTGTACAATCTCATTCGATTCAAACATACCTCTCTCCGTTTTTACTACTCCTAGGAGACTAGTCTGGTTACCACCCTTAGACCTTTCTTTCGTCGTAATCAATACTTTGTACCTAACATTAACGTGATATAACCGCCCTGTCCAATGAATCATTAGATATGTACTGTACCTTACAGACATAAGTGAGGTTCGTGTTTACTCATCCAAAAGAGCAATGAAGTAATTACATTTCAGTCACTGTTCAGGAGAACGTTTTAAAGGTCACTACAAACCGGAGGGCTTGCGTGAAAGGTTTAATGACATTAGAGGAAGCTCGTGAAGTGTATATGGATATTGGATAGAAGCAGAGGGAAATAGGTGTGAGCATATTGTAAATGAAATTAAATTTATTCGTGAGAGACCATGAAGATAACATGTTACATTTTTAGTTTTAGATACAGCATATCTCGTAATGTATTGTATTGAAACAACAGTGGCGTAAATCGACATCGACGCAGGTAGAGCCGCAGACCTAAGTTAATCTTTTAATATTTATATACCTGCTTATGTTAGGTAGGTATATTAATATTAAACGATTTCATGAGAACGTTCGAAAACACATTATACTTTTAAAACGATCTCCTGAAAAACAGCCAGTGCGCATTTTTATAGTTCCATTGGATCCGCGATATATTGAATTTGAATAATCACAGAACTCGTGACAAAAACTTGCGAAGCCGAAACATTTCGAATGTACCACAGTTAGTCGTAGGCAAAAGATAATATCGTTCCCGGCAAGCGTTGTGCTGAGGAGGAAGTGGCGATTATCGTCACTTATTTTATTTTTCTTTTTGTTATAGGTAGCGGGTGGCATAATCAAGCTAGAATTAGTCAGCGATAGCTGGACAGAGCTTCAAGGCGAAATAGCAGGACCACCAGACACACCTTATGAAGGCGGCACGTTTCTTCTTGAAATCAAAGTCCCAGAGACATATCCATTTAATCCACCCAAGGTAGGCACCAAGTCGAACTCAATGTTATTACAGTTAATCAAGGATAGTGCGTAGCAGTTTGGAATTCTCTTGGTGATCTCTTGAAGGTGCTGCGTTACAAACTGTGACATCAGGGAATAGGGGAGAGGAGGAAGTTCTCTGGACTTTGCTACCAGGGAAACTTACTAGGGTCTCACAATGACTGGTGTAGAGTAATCTTTCTGCAGTTACTAAGCCTATCAGTATTCAATTCAGTAACTCAGACTAGTGCAATGATGCCGTAGGTCTGTTATAAAAAAGTATGTAGGTATATTGGTAGAAAAACTTGTTCCTGAGTATTTTTTATAACATCATAGGAAATACTATTTACTATAGTACGCGCCAGTTAGTGTGGCAATACGAGTGAAACAAAGTCTTACGAATGCGAAGTAACAAGAAAGGTAAATCAAAAATTATTAAGAAATAAGAATTATTAAATTATCTTTTAACATTGAAACTGTCGTTTTTGCAAATTTCGTATACCTACACCACTGTATGGGGGAATCTAAATGACTCGTATTGCCACACTAACTGGCGCGTACTATATTAGGTATAACTTTCTACTAGCGTTGTATCTATTCCACATTTCCAGATGTAAATATTCCACAATTGTAAAATAATTTTCCGGTATTAGGTAACTACCATTTCTAGCGCTGTTAGTAGTCATTGGCTGAACTTTATCATCATAAAAGCTGTGAACTGCGAAAAGATAGGTTGTCAGTATATTTCTTGATTGCAACTACGCATTGAACTATGAATAGCTCAGAACAGTGACAACGTAAATTGAAGATCGAAGGGCAAAACAATTAAATCACGATAACGAGAGATGCTCCAGTTGCCTGCTTAGGACAGCGCTCTGTGTGCGCCTTGTATTCTGTTACCAACATATAAAAGCTATATGTGTACACAAAGATGTTTGTTGTTATTAACTGCCGCATTGAGGCAACCTGTAATGGTAGGTAGTTATTATGGAAGAATAAATAAATAAAAATAAATAAATAAATATATAATATTGTGTAAAGTTAAAAATAAATAATACCTACTGATGTTTTTGCTGAACAATATTAGTCATCATTATGTTATTTAACAAAAAACCTGTTTCCTCTTCCTGTTATCAAGTAAAATATCTAATCAATAAATCTGATGCATGAATGCACCCATCTTCCGTCCAGATGTTGGCCCTTATTCCATTACAAACATTTTCCGTTATATCGTTATCATCCATACCAAAAATGAAAACCTTGGAAGTTATTCAAAACACAAATCCTGCTCTTTACAGATTCGCTTCATAACAAAGATCTGGCATCCTAACGTATCATCAGTGACGGGCGCCATATGCTTAGACATATTGAAAGATCAGTGGGCTGCTGCCCTCACCCTACGCACTGTTCTACTGTCCATCCAAGCCTTACTGTCAGCAGCCGAACCTAACGACCCCCAGGACGCCGTCGTAGCGAAGCAATATAGAGAAGATATAGAACTGTTCAATCTAACAGCCAGACACTGGACCAACGCATACGCCGGCGGACCCACCATCATTTGGGAATTCAATCAAAAAGTCCAAGTATTATTAGATATGGGTATCGACGAAGACCAAGCCAGAGTGGCGCTATCAACATTCGATTGGATACTCGAGAGGGCCACGGAACACCTCTTTAGTTAATTAGTTAGCTCTACTTTTAAATACGTTATAACAGTCATATCATTGTCCAATGCTATGCTGTTAAGTTAGAAATAAAATCTTGTGACTCATAATGATTCTCCATGATATCGTCTGCATGATCTTTCTAATCAATAAAATAATGAAGGCATTTTATATTTATATAATCGCATGATTGAATAAAATTGTTATGTGTACAAAGCCAGCAAAATTTCACATTGGTAATATTACGTAGATAAATGCTGGGCAGCTAGTTACGATGAGGCACTCGTACTTGTAGTGAGAGTAGAGCCGTGGCGGCGCGTTACACATATACAGGGTAAGTGGGCGGAGACCCATCCGAAGATCTGCTGCGAACAACAATGAATGTAACGTAAGGTTAGTGTTCAAAGAGTTACATGTAAAATATTTTTTATACAAACGAGAGATCGCTTCCAGTACTTGTTAGTTTTATGTCTAATCATCTTAGCCTCTGACAATATATATAATATATATAGATACATTACCAAGCTTGCCAGTCGTTAAAACTATTTTAATTTCAAATTATAGATATATTAATGTTGAACTTTCTATGTAACAAATCATGAATAATTACAGTTAGTATAGGTCATAGATGTAATTACCTGTGCAATTGGTCTTAATTGGTGGTCTTTATTATATCTACTGATACCAGTAGCCTGTTTCTTAGAACAGCCAGAGTGAATGATAAGGACTATGAAGAAATAATATTTTATACATATTGTTGTTAATTCAGAGTTAATATAATATACACAATGTATTATTTACAAGGATTTTATATATAATATATCATACCCTTATGGTAGTAAGTGTCGTGCATAGTCTAGTTTCAAACATAGTAATTACCGAATGTATATTAAATAGAATCAAATAATCAGTTCGTTAAGGCCCCACACATTAACAGTCCGCCTGCAGTTTTTGATCCTATCGTTCGACCTGCAGTTCAAAGTCAATAGTGCCATCACACTAAAGCGATTTTGGCCTGCCGGCAGTGCCCTGCTGCCGCTTTTGCGACTACACACTAGCAGTTGTGAGTCGACAGTTCGCACCGTACGATAGCCTATCCACAAACTACATTCAGCGGATGTTCATTAGTCATCATAGGTAATTCACCTCAGACTAAAAGAATAACATTATTTTATTATTTTAGTCTGACGTTATTACGTAAAAAATGCTGACCGCCATGGACTGTCCGGCCTATAACTATCGGCGCTGACCGGAATCGTCAAGCAGCTACACACTCTCGGATCGTATTAGCCGTCAGTACAAAACCGTTAACAAAACTAAGTGTGTGGGGTATTGCGCTTAACTGACAGACTGATATCATCCGTTTGTCGTTCGGTAAACTGTTAGTGTGTGGGGCGCTTTAGAGTAGTCCTATCCGCACAAAATTGCGGGTAGCGTGACCGCTAGAACATGGATATAGTCTTCCCAGCGAAAAACACATACTTCCTAAATAAGCCTACTGTTATCATGTTCTTATCATTCACTACCGTGTTTACGTCAGGTTGTCAAATTTTCTTTAGTTTTACACCTAGATAGTTTTGTAGGGCTAGTTCGAATAAGCCCGATAATAAGGATTTAAAAAAAGTTGTAACAGTAATACATAATGAAAAAAAATGTAGCTCAGACTTTTATTTGTGACGTGACCTTTAAAAAACAAGCATAGGGCCCGATTGCGTTGAAGAAAATTGTTCTTAATTTCCATTTGTACACACAGTAAACAATACATACAGTACAAAATATGGATGTGTACTGTATTCAAATTACTAAGGCCAGCATAGCTCGGTATTGAGTTTTGTTCCTTCCAAACAGTATATTTTAATAAAGAATAAAGTTTTAGTTCATCTAATTTTTTAATTTTGTAATATCATTCATTGATTCCATTCGAAATTTTTTCGATGGATGGCTGTTGGAGCCATAAGAGGACGAAAATTTCAGCTATTCAGGATAGGTTTGCTTTTTTTTTGTAAAGAATACTAACAACCGAAATTACTAATATTCCCTCTAATCCCTCCAACTAAGCTAAATTGCTTGTATTAGGAGTGGGTTCACGTCGGTAGTGTAATGACCAGGATTCGAACCCGGTACCTTTCAATTAGCCTAGTTGGTCGGCTGCCTCTGTGGCGTAGCGGTAGTGAACACGACAGCTACGCGGGGGTGCGCGTTCGATTCCCGCTCGGTGCAAATATTTGTATGCATAAATATGGGTATTGGCATTGGTCTGGTCGTGCTTCGGAGAGCACGTTAGGCTGTCGGTCCCGGTTGCAATACGAACGTCTATGGCAGTCGTTACGGGTAGTTAAAGCCTTAAAAAGTCCAACAACTGGTGTAACTGCAATGCTTAGATATCGCGTCTATTCCATCTAGTTACATTGTAGTTACATTAATGTAACTAGTTGGACATTTTTGTTCCAAGTAGTTACATTATTTGGAAATCGCCAACCCATTGGAGGTCAGATGGCAATCGTTTCACGGAAAATATCGAAGTTCAGTCAAACACGCAGTTTATTACCTCAATTACCTGTATTAACGCTAGGATGAAGAAGAGAACAAGCTTAGTTGGTCGGAGTTCGGAGTATTGCCCTTAAAAGGGACTAGTCACGGGTTCAAGTCCTGTGTTGGATGTTTATTTAAAAAAAATCTACATACATACAACCACGCCTTTATCCCTGGAGGGAGAGGTGAAATAACACCCACATTTCACCAAATCATTGTATTAGGTCCCACGTAATAAGGGGTGAGTATTGCCGTATTCCGGGCACTATTGTTGACTCGAGAAATGCATCTGAGGCTGAGTCTGGGCAATATATATATCTGTCTTATGATAATCAGTCCTATCCCTTAGTCTCCTTATACGACACTGCATGAGAGGAGCTGGGGTGGTCCAATTCTACTCTGTCGAGAATCACGCGGAAGATAAGTTAAATCTAAAAGAGGAAAGGCTAAGCGGACACCGGACTCCAAGGTGAAAGCCCCGAATGAAACCGGAACCACATTGAACAGTGATGGTGACATTTATCGTTGTAAATAGTTTTTGTTTCACCTTACGAGTATACCAATCGTGGTAATTCAAGCGCCGCCACCTCAATGTTCGCAAGAAATTCAACGAAGCGTCAAATGTTTCAATATCGTATTAACTTTCTCATTTAGGTATATAAAAAAACGAAATCCTGACATTTTATGTAATAGCTATTCACATTCGATAAACCTATCTTAATATATATAAATCTCGTGTCACAATGTTTGTCCTCAATGGACTCCTAAACCACTTAACCGATTATAATAAAATTCGCACACCATGTACAGTTCGATCCAACTTGAGAGATAGGATAGTTTAAATCTCAAATTATAGTCGCAATTTTAATTTATCGCGATAACCAACATCCACGCGGGCGGAGCCGCGGGCAAAGGCTAGTATATATATATATATATAAACCTTCTGGACCTAGCTCCGAGATCACCTCGGCCTCGGATGCAATCTAGACGTCTCCATGATGATGATGACGTAGACGACGACCTCTGTGACGTAACGGTAGAACGTTTGGTCTATTTAGGTAATCTGTGGTTACTGGTTCGACTGCAAAGTCAGAAGATAGGTCACTACGCTATTTCCGTCCCAACCGAGCAGTCCGACTGAGGAATTACCTCCGCCCTATAGAATAATACCGCGGCTAAATAACTTCGTGTTGTGTTCCCGGCGGTGAAAGTTCCGTTAAAAACCCTTTTTTAACGGAACTTTCACCGCCGGGAACACAACACGAAGTTATTTATTTATACATCCCTATGTATGGTCACTTTATGGCCAGTCCGAAATGGCACGTGGCAGGTTGCGAACCGACCACCTCAGCGATATTTCTGGCTATTTCTTAGTGTGTTTGTCTGGCGCTCTTGGCTGGACTTCTTCGAGCTCGTTGGACATTTTTTGAGAAAGGGGGAACACCATTATCGAACTTCCCACAATCGATTAATCGTACGCAGAGGGTTTAAAAATCGTCATTGTTCGATAAATCAGTGGAACCACGAACAGAGTATCTGGGTAGGTACCTACGTGTACCACTTGATCGTGGATGACGTCAGTGCCACAGAAGGCGCAATTGGCGGCGGAGATCTTAGAATGACCGATCCCTATCCTCCATGAGCGCGGACCTGGGCCTAGCCTGGTGACTGTTCGGGCTAGCCGTCACCCTAGGAGAAGCAGAGCATAGGTGGCGGCGGCGAGTGCTATTTAAGGGTGCCCCTCTTTAGGAGAAGCGACTGGTGCGGATCGGGGTGTCGGGAATTTCTTTTCTTTACGTATGATGGTGGCCTTTTAAATGGTGTTAGAGAAGGGACAAGAACAATCCCTCAGACTAAAAGAATAGTATAGACGGAACGCTTAGAGCTAGCCATTGAAGCCGCCAAAAGCAGTACTATAAAGCAATGGGGTATCGCTTCGCTCTCCACTATATCGCCACCAGTATATTTATATATTATCTATGTCGCCACTCCTTGTGAGCAGCGAAGCGAACGAATGAGCACGTCGGATCACTGCTGAACAAAATATTATAAATATGACGTATTGTGTATTGAAAAGGTGTAAAAACACATCAACAATTCATAGAAATAATACTGGATTATCGTTTCATAAGTAGATAACTATTTCATAATAGATTTCATAACATTTTTCTAAATAATTTAGTTGCACAAACTAGGAACACAAAACCTCCGCCATATTCTACAGTGTTGCCATAATTTTTTTATCATTTCCATAAAATATTTTGCAGTATTTGTGGGAATTTGTAAAGTACTAAGTAAAAAAAACAGTATCATGAATGTTGACAAGCTTGATGTTTCTAATCATCATCATCATCATCAACATCATTCTTGCCTTAGTCCCGAACTCCCGATCACATCTGTGTCTGCAATCTACTTAATATGTGGCTTGGTTTTTTCGGCAATCTTGGGAGGGACTGCAATCTGACCTCCCAGCTTGAGTTCTGATTAGTGGCCAACCACTGACAGAGATATTCAGGTTACCAACATAGGCCTCAGTCTTAACTGACGTTTTACGTGCCGTCCGAGGCATTGAAGCGCTCAGATGAAATACAACTTAGGTCACCCATATCCAAATTACAATCGCGTCTATGTAGCTTAACCCACTGATCGTTTAGTGAAAAGTGAGCGCACTTGGCCACGAGCACTTCTACACTGTTGTCGTGTGTTGTGATACTGTTGTTTATCCGACATAAAAAAGGGGGAGGATTCGGATGTTTAATTTGTTTATGTTTATACGTGCTTAGCTCCGTCATGCGTAGACGGATTACTACATTGTTTTAGTTATTTGTTATACAAGAGTGCAAAGTTGCTTTTTAACCGCGTGCTCAGTTTTGATGACCGAGCAAGCGAAAGATTCTAAATTTGAATCACGAGCATAGCGAGTGATTCATAAATTAGAATCTTGAGCGTTAGCGAGGGAATCAAAAGAGCACAAGGTGTAAAATCTTTGCACTCGAGTGCAACACGTAACTTTTCATCCCACCTCAGCGAGGAAATAATGAAATGCTTCTTCTTCCTAGCGTTAATTCCCAGGGTCGCATCCGAAGCTTTCACCTCGGAGTTCGGGGTCCGCTTTACCAGTCTTAACTGCGGATTTGGCTGGACCTCGATATTTTCCGTAAAGCGACTGCCATGTGACCTCCACAACCCAATGGTGACATTAGGCGATATCGAAGCATTGCAGCTAGACCGTTGTTGTTGAACATTTTATGCATACAAATATTTGCACTGAGCGGGGATCGGACCCGCGCCTCCTGCGTTGCGGCCACGTTCACTACCACTACGCCACGGAGGCTGTATAATAATTATGTGTAATAATACCTACTAATAATAAAATATCAACAAATAAAATTCAACAACAATGTTCAACCATAGGACGTGAAAAAAAAATTATGCGCGCAAAGCAAATTTAAAAAAAAAGTAGGTACACCAAGGAGGTTCCGAGTTGAGTTTTTCATAAATTAAAAAAAAGTTGTATGATAAATCGGCACCATAGAGGTAGAAGTAAATAGGTTTAATGATTTTTTGAGTCCACAAACCTAGTACACACGATGTTCTAAATTCAAATTTACTTTACCTCTCTAGAGGATAAAAACGACTTTTACGCTCAGTTATCGAAGAGCAAAAATAGTCTTTCCGAGATGGTGGGATGAAAAAGTAATTGTGTAATTTCAGAAAGATAGAATCTAAAGTGTCTCTGCCTGCATGTGTTCATTCACATGCAGGCAGAGACATCAGCTCGCCATTCTAATAATCATTAGTCTAAATGATATAGAATAATAACATTTATTATAATGATATAATATAATGTTATTAATACATTTAAGCATTTTATGATTACAAACAAAATAAATATACATAAAAACACAAATGCACGACACAAATTCTGGATCCGGAGGATCACGTCGAAACCACGTCCCCCCGCCCAAACGTACCCATCAGGCTGGCAGCGTTGCCCCTCTGTATGGCTAGGGAGATATTCTGCTGCAGGTATTGGCCCGAGCGCGGATCACGCCCCTCCCTCCGCATACGGCACCCCAAGTCGGCCACGAACCTCTTGGCCTCGAGGCCCCATGGACCGGCCGTCTCCACCGCGAACGGGACAAAGTCGTACCCCGCGGCCTCCAGGTCGGCGTATTTGCTGTGTTTCAGCAAAGCCGCCGACTCGGCTCCCGCACCAGCCACCCTCTGAGTAGCCGTAAGGTGACACGACGCGAAGGTGCAAACACACGTGGCGTCCCAAATCAGGGAGCGGCCTCTCCTCCACGGGACCAGTGTCAACCCGTCCGGCCGCTTCCCGTCGGTGCGTGATAAGCCAGGGGGCTCCAAAACGCAGGGGATGCCCGCTGCAACCAGTGCCCCTCTCACAACCTCGTTTAAGGCGTGGTGCCGGGGCCTTCGTCCGGCGCTTCGGACGCAACTTAGACCGTGCAGACCATTCGCCTCCACCCCGTACTTTATTATAACAAATAAATATTCCATATGTCCAATAGGTACATAGATATTTCTGGGAGCCTTTTTCATTTGCCGGCAACATTACGCACACACCGTTGTCCGTTAGTGGTATCGGTACACGGTAATCCGAGTCACACACGCACACATTGAAAATGTTTGGCTTCAAGTGTTTGTTCGAAGCGCGGTGTCTATACTATTCTTTTAGTCTGAGGAACAATCCATATTTTAGCTCTTTTAAATGGTGTTTGAGTAGGGATAAGAAGAATCCATATTTTAACTCTTTTAAATGGTGTTTGAGAAGAGACAAGAAAAATCCATATTTTAGCTCTTTTAAATTGTGTTTGAGTAGGGACAAAAAGAATCCATATTTTAGCTCTTAGTTTTTACGCACAGTGGTGATACCTATGATAAAATATTCCTATTGCTCTTCGTGATGTTATACTTACATATTATACCTATTATAAAATAACCATAGGGCCGAATATGAATTTAGTTTGAATCGATTCAAGATACGAAGAAAGGGGTCGAGACTTAGAGCAAGTCTTGGACGTGGCTAAACCCACATCCAACAGTAGTATTAAAAATGTACTTAGGTATAACAAATCTGTGCTATTTCGTACAGTGGCGGAGGGCGACATTTTTCAAAACGAAAGTCGGTGCAAAAAAAATCTTATCAGTTTTAGAACGGCAGACTATGTTCAGATAATGCATTATGTAACTATATTATCTATTAGAGTTTAAATTTAAACATGTCTACCCTGGATTCCCTTTGTATAGCAAGCCGGCAGGAATTGGGTTATAGGAAACCCTCGCTGCTTGTTGTCTTAATTAATTTTGTACTTCTTTCTTAATAATGCATCTTAACTTGAGCGTTGATAAGCTAATGGTTAAGGAATCGACCTACGATTGAGAAGTCCTGGGTTCGAACCTCACCATAAAATACCGACGCTGTGAACCATGGAGAAGGAATTTTCTCCGTGCTGTGAACCCACTCATAACATAAAAAATTAAGCTTAGCTGGAGGAGTTAGAAGTACCTAATATTAGTAATATCGGTTACTAACACTCTCTGCTTTATGAAATTGAAATCATTGACTGAGTGGTGTGGTGACTAACAGCCTACAGTACCTGAGCTGAATGGAGGACTATACCTCCACAGCCACGTCTATCGCTAAGCAGGTAGCCAACCTCGCCCTCGTTCAAAGAAAAACAGTGGTTTGATAAACATTATAGGAAGTTCTTGAACTGTCTAAAGACAAGCAGATGGTGGGCTGATGTTTCGTCTACCCCACAGGGAATAAACTAATTTAGGTTTAATTATTGAGCCACTACTACAAAAATACCTACCTACTATATCGTCATCATTCAATTAAGTATCTACCTACCTACTTGTAATTAATTCACATCGCCACATTTATAGACGGCAACTAAGATGCAAATTTGCATCATACAATACAATATTTATGTTGTATTGTATTGTATTGATCGTCGATCGTGCTTCTCAGCTCCGAAGGCTGTTATTTACAACACGTAGCGCCATCTACCGGAAAACGCGATGACGACCATCTGGTATAGAACCTGCGAGTGGGGCTGCGCTCGCGCCTCTCGCGGTAGGCGGTAGCACGCATGAGCAAACAGCGAGTAACTTGAACAACATGCCAAGCAAGGTATCATTCATCAGTCACAGTTGACGCTACTCTGTGGACGGTGCTCTCTCGCCCCTCCTTTATGCTTTTGTACAATACGAGGAAGGCAGAGTGCATAACACATCATCAGAATGTGACATTATAAGTGCACTATTTAGTTAATACTTCCCTTCGTCTTCCTTAGTAACTACGTCAACAAACTTTTTATTACTTTCTAAAACGTATTTAATTTTCCGTGTGTGTCTCGCTCCAAGCTCGCGCCAACAAACGTGTGTGTGTATAAATAAATATTAATTTATAGTGTGTTAAGCTGTATCAGACATGACTATATCATATGCCGGTGAAGTTCCCAATGGTAGCAGTTTTGGATGTTTCTGGAGGATCCTTTGCAAGTAAGTTGAAATCATTAGTGTCGGGTCTGCAGCTTTGAGCGCTGCACCGTCCGCTACGGCTCAGGGCCCGCAGCACGGGTGAAACAGCTGTTCCGACCGATCTGTGCGCGCCTCATTCTTATATGACGAAATAACACACCTATGGCCCGTAACCACTCATTATACATTGACTTGACAATAGCACGGTCTTTTAACGCCTGTCTATTGTAAGGTGCATTTGGAAAATAACTCCGTCTTCGTACTGTGTTTACGTCGAACACCAGTTGAAAGTTTGCTACTAACTGTCATAGCAAATAGAAGAGCACAGCGTAAATACTCGTCGATCTCAGGTCTCAACGTCGTCGCACTGAAGAATGCTACTTAAATATTTGTATAACGCGAGCTAAAAGCGATTCAATGTCTGTACGTAGTTTGCTTGGCCCTGACAACGAAAGGTGGCGAAAGTAACCGTATCGCGTGCACCAATCGATTAAAACTTGATTCAATCATGCTTACGATCATATTCGGTCACAAGATTACACTTAGGTATTTCGTTTTTACTTGCTCTCGCACAATCAGGTATAAATAACTTTAATGTATGCCGTTTGTCCATCTCTTGTAAATTCTTACAAAAACATAATTATTTCAACAAGGATTCACAGGCTGTATTTCACCAGGGAACGCCTGTTGAACTACTGGTTTCTCGCGTTTTATTAAAAAAATCATTGATTAAGTAAGTAAAATGCGGTAACAGTTTGCTACAGTCGCAACCTTGCAGATCCTATAGTTGGTGAAGTCCAGCCCTAGTGTCTACCCAGTTAGGGAATGCAAATCTTGCGAGATTGGTGGTCAAGCGAGATCTCGCGAGATTATGAATACTGAATACTGCGAGATCTCGTCAATTTCGAGATCTCGCGAGATTGACAGTTTAGTGTTTTTTTTTTCACAAATAATCACAATATTTGAATAAATTAGGGAAAAAAAGGTATAAGTATATTAGTACCTACCTACCTATTATATAAGACATTTATTTTCACGAATTTCCATAGACCTTAAGCATCAAACATTGTTTGACGTATCTTTATTATTCTATATTCTTTTTTATTAAACTTCTAAGTGATAAACTTTGACGCACGTATGTACATCAAATAGCAAATGAAAGAAATAACCAATATTTTCTCCTAATATCAAACAAGAATCTTTTAGTAATAAAACTGTTCCTTTATAATATAACAAAAAAAAAACAACGAGAAGTCAATAAATGAAACTTATTATCTAAGTTGAGTTGACTATTAGACTGGGATATTATTATTAATTAAATAAAACTATAATATCTACTCAGCAGATCCATTAGATATTACAACAACTATTAGAAACTAGCTGTTACCCGCGGCTCCGGTATGGATGTCGGTTATCGCGATCAAGAATCGTCTGCTAAACGCCTTCTTACTATTGTTGGCCAGATAACCAGCCGCTGAGAAGGCCCTTTCGGATTCAACGCTAGTTGGAACCACAACTCTCAGGCAGTTAGTTATCCACGAACTGTAAAAGTTCGCCTTTATAACATCCAGTCTCGTATAAATTCGTTTCCTTATTGTTTAATGCTCCCAGAGAATTTCGTAGTTAATTTTCTCATAGGTTCTTTGAACGCAGCAGTCCGTAGCAGTCAGCAGCAAACCGACAGATACCGACAAACTTTTTTATGCTCGAGTGCAATCTCGTTAATCTCGAGAGATCTCGCCCCTTTTTCGGCCGAGATCAATCTCGCTAAAAAAGGCCGAGATCTAGATCGAGATCGAGATTGCATTCCCTATACACAATAGTGTCAACACTTGTAATCCACAAGCACAACATTATCATTCAACGAATTTCATTAAAAGATTATGTTTTCTACTCAATAGCTATTTAATACAAACATTAGCTATAACGATTTGGATATAAGTTGAAAGAACTGGCCACGGTTCCTAATATCTATAGTTTTTATAGGATGAGTAATTTTAAGACCAACCATTTACAGACCTATAATAATTAAAGAGCAAATTTGTTTTCGCGTGTAGATGAGAATACCGCTATGCCCGAATAGCTCATATTAATTTTCTTTTTCAAATGGATTACTGAACGGTAAATGCAATAAGTCACAATGAAAATAAAATTGCTGTTAGGTATATGCGTACTACATAACGAAACCCGTCGAGTCAACTTACGGTATAGGAACCCATTTAAACCCAAGCACTAACCATTATTTCACACATTCATAAACAAGTTTATGACTTTATACCATTAGATATAGATAATACCTATGTATTGGAACCCATTATGTTCAATTTGAAGTATCTATTTGATTGTTACAGTACGATCTAACTGGAAATTAAAAAAATTGCAGAACATCAAAAACTAGGTACCTAATCGTTTAGTAAAAGTCGGACTAAACTGCGGTACTATGTTTGATTCTATTTTATTAAGTAAACTGTGAGAACGTACTTAGATAAAGAGATCTTTAATGCTGAAATCAAGCTGATTTCACCAACCATAGGAATACCAGTTAATGCAATTCAGCGTTATCTTAGCGTTGCTCTTGGCGGCATCTGAAACTTTCACCCGGAGTCCAGGGTCCGGTTCCTCCTCCTTCATTATTTGATTTAGCTAATTGGCACCCCTGACAAGAAAATCTGCGCTAGAGTGTACCTACCGGTTAAAGAGGTTGGCATGGCTTCGAAGATCTTAGTGGGTAGTATGTACTATGTACCTAATGAGGAGTATGGTACTCCTCATTACATGTTCCTCATTTATAAGTAATATCTACTTACGTCGTGAGGACTTCGTTCAGTTATCTACCTGAACGGATTTTTAACTGCTATCAAGCCACAAAATTTGTACCGACATAATCTCGATCTCACAAAAATGTTATTAAAATTTTTCTTGTATCAAAGTTATAAACATCCAACATAGACTCTCATCTTCATCAGCTCGGCCTTGAGTCTCGGTTGCATCCGAGGCCTTTATCAGCCTTCAGCTTTAGCTTCAACCCTGGGTTTACTTTTCTGCTTTTTCTTCTCCGCTTCGCACGGTATTGGGCATCCATGGTATTGAGATCCAACATCGACTGTACCTAATGTGGTTATATGGTTTTGCGATTGAAAGTTGAATAAAATTGCATATCAATATGTTAGACTTTGTATTGATAAAATGCAATACGATTGAATTCCTACTCTCCTCGCTTTTTCTTAATCGATTTGAATAATTAGCATATTAAATGCTTCAAAATTTCATTCAATTGTTTGGGCCGCTTGGGCGTAATCATAAAAAATCAATGTTTAAAAATGATTGTAACATCATTAATTGGTTCTTGGTTCCGATAGCTCGTACGAGTCTGGTCCCCAAATTGGTGCTAACTAAGCTAACTAAGCTAACGCTCTGACGTGGCTGCTGCCCAATTTGAGGGGCCCAGAGTACTCCTGCAGGAGACTCTATGCGGGTGTCGTGCGGTCCATGGCTCTATACGGTTGCCCTGTATGGGCGGACAACCTGAAGGCCAGGCACGTGGACTTTGAAGCAGCGAGTCTCCTTGCCGGATCGCTACCGTGGATCCTGGAAGCGATATATCGTTTCCGAGAGTAGGCGCGAGAGCGGGGACACGATCCTGAGCCTGAAGAAATTCGGGCCGTGAAATCCCGACTCCACAGGGACATGGTGGCGGAGTGGGAGCTACGCCTTGGGCGACCACGCGCAGGGCGCGCCGTAGTAGCGGTGATGGTTCGCTGCGCGGATGCGTGGGCCGCCGGCGCCTCCTTCTGCGAGCAAATAATGCTCGTGAAGTGGGCGGCGGAGCGGGCGCGAAGGAGAATCGCAGACCTTGCGGCCCGCGAGGAGCGCAGGAGAATCGCTAACCGCGCGGCCCGCAACGAGCGGCGGCAACTCGGACGTCGGAGGTCGCAGAATGACCTCCGTCCCCCATGAGCGCGGGCCTGGGGGTGACGGGTGGAGCCGCCTGTCACCCTAGCAGAAGCAGGCCGCGGCGGCGGCGCGCACTGCGTGCCTCCCTATACCCGGGGGCGAGTTGGGGACTCCGTGGTGGTGGTCCCCACACCGGATGAGGGCCAGATCGAGAGATTTGGCCCTGAGTCGGCCGGGGTGCGAGGGATATGGTTACGACAACCTCACCTCCGGCAACCGACGGCCCACAGACGGCGTGCGTTTTAGTCGGTTCGAGTCCGACACAACCTCCTCCTCCGGCTCCGGCAGGGGAGGTATCCGACGGGATTTTTCGCACGTTAAAAAAAAAAAAAGATAGATCCCATCGTCGCCTCAAAGACGGATGTTTAGAGGAATGTGGATTAGCTTCGTGCGGGTCTCGGTGGCTTAGTGGTCAGAGCATTCCCCATGTAAGGGAAAGATCGCGGGTTCGAGTCCCGACCGAGGTCGATTCTCTTTTCTCTTTCTTAATCGATATTTTTAAGATTATGAGAAATATTCTCGAAGCCGGTTCTTCCTTCCATTTAATTAAACGGCTAGGCAAATGGCTTGGATCGAGACGTTTAATTACTTGCTTAGCCATTTCATTTAACAGCTAAGCAAATAACTTGTTTCTGCATGGCTATAAAAAAAATAACCACGAAGGCTAAAGCGGGAGCTCCGCTCCGCTCCCGCTCCACGCCACAGAGCTCGTCTAGATGGGTTCAAAGTCGTAGTTAATTTGTATAATAACAAACCCGGTTACCCGACAATTAATTATATTATACATATAGGCGCTTATATTAAGACTACACACGATCTACTCATACCTAGTAGCTAAGAATTGTGTTGTTCTTATTTTCTTCACAAATCCAGTATAATTATT
This sequence comes from Eilema depressum, assembly GCA_914767945.1. Taxonomy (NCBI): domain Eukaryota; kingdom Metazoa; phylum Arthropoda; class Insecta; order Lepidoptera; family Erebidae; genus Eilema; species Eilema depressum. The sequence goes on along the minus strand of OU612012.1, from coordinate 22,926,882 downwards.
CGTTTCTTACCATAGAATTAAAGACTCATAACCCGAGATCGATTAAGCAATATTTTTTGTTGTTAAGTACAGATTCAGAAGGTCGGTCGACACTGATATTAGTAATTAGTAAGCGGCTTTTGGCCGTGGCAAGTTGAGACAAGGTCTAAAAGTTTTGACGAATTCGAACTTAGCATTCAGATCAATGATCTTATAAACAAACTTGCTAGGTGCAGCATTGCGCTTAAAAACGGTCGCTCAACAGAAGCACGAGTGCAACAGGACATACACTGTTCAGTGAGTGTGAACGAGAACAAAGAATGACTTCAAACGTACAACGCAGTAAACTTCTTCATCCTAGCGTTATATTCCCAATCGCATCCGAAGCTTTCAAGTTTCACACCTCGGAGTCTGGGGTCCACTTTACCAGAATTACCAGTCTTAACTGCGGATTTGGCTGGACCTCGATATTTTCCGTGAAGCGACTGCCATCTGACCTCCACAACCCAATGGTAACATTAGGCGATATCGAAGCATTGCAGACCGCTGTTGTTGGGCTTACCTACATACAAACTTCTGACATGGCGATATTATCTACTTCAATACACTGCTTTCGATTTGGCATGTTGTGTCGTCAAAGAAGAGTGAGAGTCCGTTTAAAATCAGCTTCGGTTTTGTAAAGCGTCAACTCTGTCACACGACGCATATCATATTATCTAAGTATAAAAGCTTGATATCTTTTTAAACTGGTTAAAAAAAATCTACAGTTTCCACATTTTATGTATACCCATGTTCTAACTAGCTACTCTTTATAGGTGTCAAACTGTCAGTCTGACGCGCGATGTACGATGTACGAGAGAGAGAGAGCGCTCTACAAAACCGACGCACACCGATCTTAGCGAACTGTCACTCTCTGTACCCCATTTTAATTTAAGGTCATTGATTCAGAATATATGAAGACTGCAGTTAGCAACTCTTCTCAGTTTTGGCATTGCCTGAGAGAACTACCTCTGGCAGTCCCAAAACTCAAGATGAGGTCACACGAAAGGGAAATTTGTCATTAATATTCAAGATCAATATGCTTATTATCCTTCAAGATTTTAAAACACGTTATCATAATCATTCAACAGCCAAAAACATTGATACTTTCCTGTTTTCACGCGATTACCACGTGCGTGCGGCAGATGCAATTTAAAAGGTTAACAGCCAGTTACTACCTTAATGACGTAATTACTGGGTAGGTACGTCATCATTGTGAGGTGAAGTGCCTTGAAACTGATGACACGTTACAAGTTGTTAATACTCGGTGTTGGCATCCGAATATTTAATTAATTGCATCCAAGGTGAAGTGAAGGCCTTCGATGCAACTGGGACATACGGCTGAGATGATGATGATGCAGGATCGATAATTCCATAAAATATAGTTTCGTTAAGTGAAAAATAAACCGAATCTCTGGAATTAATAGTTGGTATGTTAAAGATGACATCTAATTATAATTCTAACTTTACGCTCGCAGCCACAACACGTTTGATTAATTATTATCATCACCTTAATTTGTAAATAAAACGCGGCAAACGCGTGACATAATAATAACTTTTCAGTTTTTAGAATCTCTATGGTGAACATTTGTTGAAGTGGTCTAACGGCCGTTCCCAATAACCTGTCTATCGCCAGTAGATATATACCTACTCTAAGAAAGTAACAATAGGATTTGACATAGGAACTATCTCTACCTTTACCTTTATCTGTAGTTATGTTATTGGGAACGGCCGTAAATTGTGCAGTTATGCGATCAATGTTTAATACGCTAGTAGGTAGGTATATATTAAGTTAATGATTCAACCAGACACAATGGTAGTAGATTTTTCGCATACCTTGTAATAATAGTTAGTTCCTCCTAGATTCTAAAAAGATAGGACCAAAAGATAGCAGAAGAAGGCAATGCTCCTCCAGTGGAAAAAAGAACATGCTCCTAATAGTTATCTTTGTTCAATTAGAATAGTTAGATGCGTGTTAGCTTCTATACTAGCGCCTCATTTGTAAGTGGCTTTGACACGTGTCACTTACAAATCTAATCTGTCGTTCAAGCCCCTGAGGACACTGCTAAGGAAACGTGACCTTCATGGTCAACGAGAAAACGTGGCTTTGACACCGTGAAATTCAAGTTTGGTTCCATCTCAAATCTTCTTTCTTCAAAAATGCCTGATTACAGTATAGTAAAACAAAATAATAATTCCATTTTAGTCTAATAAATAAAGACCACAATAAGTGTGCACTGATATCTAATTATAACGTCTTAGCACTCAACGCCTGAGCTTTTTTAACATTTTCCTCGCTGTAGGTAGGTTTAAATTTTATATTGCTTTATTATGGGAACATAGATAAGTAAACAAAACAAGTCTTTTAATATAATCATTCGAATAGGTATATAGTCAAGATAGCATAATTTACTTAAAAAAGTTTGGATGTATGGGACAATTAAACGTTCATAAAATTATCTTAAAAATTGACGATCAGACCAAATAATTCGTGTGTAACTGACACAATGACACTATCTCACGTGTGGTTTTGAAAATTGGTATAGCTATTCCCTAATGTGCCCAGCCCCCCTAGACAAGTGGCAATTCGTTGCTCGGCGTATGATGGAATAGAATGACAAATGTATAGAATTTGACGTTTTTGACATTCGTTGACGCCTGTCATATACGTCAAATCCCATACATTTGGCATTCTATTCCATCATACGCCGAGCAACGAATTGCCACTTGTCTAGAGGGGCAGATGAACATATTAAAAGTCCCAAAGAATATGGGAAACGAGCCACCGGTGGTGGAGAGAGGGGGATCCCTTATTTTTAGTATAAGTAGCATTGGTAGGTTATTAATTAAGGAGTCGATCAAAAGTCTCCGGGTTCAAACCCACTATTACTTAACATAAGCTATTTAAGTTAGCTAGAGGGGTTGAATGAAGAGTTAGTTACTCCGTTACACTGTTGCTATCTGGTACAAATAGGTACCCTTCAATATGGTACCGTATACAGCTTAAAATGGACTTACAACAAAACCAAGAAGTGTGAAACGGGACATTTTTGTATCAGTACATAATAATTGTCAGTTCTGTATAATACCTTGAAAGGCAATTCGTAACGTTGTAATATAGACCGCCATGTAAATACGACATACTTATTTAAACCAAGTTTTTCTTTGTCAATACTCAGCGTGGTCCGTTGTTTTTTTTTTCAATAGACATACATACATCATAATATATAGTTAATCACGTTTCTTTTCTATTGGGGTAGGCTCTACCAGTTCTACTTTCACAATAACCTCGCCGGTTGTGAGTATTCATGACTTTTCCTTTCCTTCAAACTTCCTCAATCTGAAGGCCTATTCTATAAAAAGACACGTTCAAAATTTAGTCTAGTCAAAATTCAATCTCCCAAATGTCGGTTACGTTTTTCGACGTTTGGGACATTGAAGTTAAATCAAGACCGTAAGTCGAATATCTCTTATTACATTCCGAGAATTTGGCTTTCTGGTTAGGTAACATATGAACATTCATACGAACGTATTTCAATAAGAAGATTGAACAAAATACGTATACCTATCCATCAACATAAAGATTCTTTCGATCGATAGTAATCAGTAAACAGTTTGAAATTGACCTACTTACATCAGACCGATCAGACGGGGAAGAAAACTGTTGTTAAAATAAGGTCAGAATGAAAGGGCATCCCGTCACTTAACTAGTGGTTCAATGAAACAGCGAACTCGTTTCTCAACTGGAGTGGAGGGAATTGAACACGTAACGGAATCAAGCAAGAGTGCTCTAAACCTTATTAGTAGTCAAGTGCCGTCTTCTCAACACAGAGAAGGAAAAGGTTTTTCTCTGTGTTGAGAAGTCAAAGCTTCAATCGTTAACCAGCAATGCGATCGCACTTCTCACCACAGGCGGGGAATTCATCCTCACACATTGCGACCGGAAACGATGCGCACTGTGCGGTATGAAAGGAATTTCATCCCTCGCACACTCAAGCTATGGAAGAACTTCCCGCGGTGGCTTTCCCAAGCGACTACAATATGGGGTTCTTCCAGAAGGGTATTAGAACGAATAGAAGATTTCCCCAGGGTCAGCAGCACGAGTGTGACGCCCTGATGTTGCATACGTCCATAGGCCACGGTAAACACTTTCTATCAGGTGGGTCGTGTGCTTGTCTGCCACCTAAGTGGTATAAAAAATGCACCCTAACCGCTGTGTCACTCCCTGCACTACCACCAAAGAGTCCTAAAAACTATTTTTGTGAAGTTAGAAGATATTGTGAAGAATTTGACTGGTCGTTATAACATTGGACTAACAATTACATCTACGCAGAATTTTTGTGAGAAACTCTTTATTCTAGAAATGTAGGGCATCGCGCTAGTAATTGACAAATTCAATTAAACCCATTCTACAAACGCGTGGGATGATTGTCTCATCTCATTGTCAGTGTGATGGTGCGAGCCAGGCTGATACGATCGATTTGTCCAGGACGGAATGTTTTGTGACCACAGGTAGACGTAGAGAGAGAGTAGTAGTAGGGTGAATTTCCCAAATGGCTTTTTTTTTTGTCTTCGGTGAAATTAGTATTTGAAAAAAGGAATATTGTTCTGAATTATTTTTTTTAGTATTCAATAGGTTGTTAATGAGTTGTGGCAAAAATATATTTAGGCTAGGACTATATATAAAGGTAGAAATAAATACATAAACCTCTATTTTCTTCAAATCGGTGCTGTCCCTCTACTTTTTTTACAAACAAAAAAGCTTATACACTAATGAAAATAAGTGAATTAAGTATAATAAATTATTCTATTTCATAGAATATTAGTTTTATTATTAATTTAAGTCATATTTTATTATATAATTAACGAATATTATTACTGAGAGGCACAAACGTACTTGTCCTGCGAAATGTTCTCAAATCGGTGACCAAAAGTAATTTACACATAACTTTATATCGACGAGTCCGACAGTGTCCCCACATCAATTTTATTTCTCTCGTTAGTGCCTGCTAGTGCGCAGTCAGGACGGACGTATGTTATATCACTGCATATTCCCGCCAATAATATAAGTACGCCATTTTAGTTGCTCCCGGACAATTATTTTATACTATCGGTGGTGGCATCTTTCTAGTGTAGTAAGCAGTTTTATTATTGTTTTTTGGTTCTAATAGAGGTAGAAAGTGAATTAGCTTCATTGATTGTTATTGAATTTAACCTAGATATTATGCATTTTTTCTAATATTCTAAAAAGTGTGAAATTTCTCACGTCGGTGTTCGCATATCGGTGTAATCGGTGGTCTTTATTACCACGGATATGATAATTTACACCGAAAATGATAAGAAAAGACGAATCGGTGTCTTACACCTAATATCGGTGTTTTGATTCATGATCAATGCACAGTTTTGTCACATCGGTGGATTGCTTTATCATATCGGTAGATATTTTTTCATATCGGTGAGTCGTTTTATCATATCGGTTGATCCCGTGCGATTTCGTTAAGTATACAAAGGAAAAATGGAACATACAAGAACATACATATAAACACATACATACATAGGGGGGACTTCAATGCCAAAGTGGGAATACAAGAACGCGACGAGAAGAAAATCGGATCATAAGGAGTGGTATGCAGAAATCGCAGGGGGCAAATGCTAGTCAGCTTCCTCGAGTCACAGGCATCTCTTCTTAATGAATAGTTTCTTTAAGAAAATACCCCACAAGCAGTGGACTATAATAAGGAACGATATAGACTTTTTTCATAATGGTACCTAAGCACATATTCAGAGATCAACAAGTGTGATCAACAAGTTTAATACTGGAAGCGATAACCGACTTATCTGAGGCTCTCTAAATATCAAGATTCTGAATGATAAGGTCAGCCCTCCCACCTACGCCGCTCCAAGTAGCTCTAGGGTCGCAATACTGGAAACCTCTAGGGAGGCATTGATGGGAAGGCCGACTAGTGGTCAAACCATTGCATTGTGGGGCTCCAATCCTGAAAGAGCTAGCAAGCCTCTTTAATTCCGTCATCCCGCAAGGGCTAACACCTAGGGCATGGAGCGGGAGTGCGGTGGTACTGTTCTTCAAAAAAGGTGACAAGACCTTGCTGAAGAACGCAGGCCATCTCACTCCTGAGTCATGTCTACAAGTTGTTCTCGAGAGTCGTCACAAATCGCCTCGCAGGTAAGCTCGACGAGTTCCAGCCACCTGAGCAAGTCAGGTTTTGAAAAGACCATAGTACCGTGGACCACATCCATATACTGTTTGGCAGATTGTAGAAAAGACTCAGGAGTACAACCAGCCGCTGTGTATGGCGTTTGTGGACTACGGAAAAGCCTTCGACTCTATCGAAATCTGGGCAGTGCTGGATGCGCTGCAGCGGTGCCGCCTCGATTACACATCGAGGTGCTGAGATGCTTGTATTACACTGTCGAAGAAGAAGACAAAACCCATTAGCCTCCAACATCTCCCAAACTATTTACCAACGCATTGGAGGACGTCTTTAAGACTCTGGGCTGGACTGGGCGGGGTATCAACGGTGAGTACATCTCGCACCCTTGGTTCGCCGACGACATCATAATAGTTGCGGAGTCGCTGGAACAACTGGGCAAAATGATGCACAGCTTGAATGGAGCTTCTCGACAAGTCGGCCTCAGTGTAAACTTGGATAAAACCAAGATACATAATCTTGGTTTTATCCAAAACGAACATGTTGTACCGAGAGCAATTGCCATCGAAGGAACGACACTCGAAGTTGTTCAAAAATAGGTATATCTATCTGGGGCAGGTTATTCAGCTCGGTAAAAACAACTTCGAGAAAGAAGAAGCCAGAACAATCCAACTGGAGTGGGCAGCATTTGGCAAATTACGTCGAGTCTTCTCCTCCCCCTTGCCGCAATGCCTTAAAACAAAGGTTTTCCGACCAGTGCGTTCTGCCTGTTATGACTTACGGTGCCGAAACGTGGCCACTGAAGGTGGGGTTAGTCCGTGACCTAAAAATCGCACAGCGGGCTATGGGAGCAAGCTATGCTTGGAGTTTCTTTGATGGATAGAATTAGAAACGAGGTCATCCGACATTACAACCAAAGTTACCGACATAGCTCGCAGAATAAGCAAGCTGAAGTGGCATTGGGCTAGCCACATCTGCCGATGGACTGATTGCCGTTGGAACAGACGAGTCCTAGAGTGGAGACTGCGAGGAGTAAAACGGAAGGTGGGACACCCCCTGGCCAGGTGGACTGACGACCTACGAAAGGTGGCTGGGAAGGACTGGATGCGGAAGGCGGAGGATCAGCAAACGTGGCGCATATTGGGAGAGGCCTATGACCAGCAGTGGACTGCAATAGGCTAATTGATTGATTTGTGTTACCAGCTTATAAACGTTCTTTTTTAAATTAATTATATATTATAAAAAAAGAATAGAAGAAAGTAAATATAATAAAATAGGTACCTATATAATTTCAAAAAATATAATATTTTCATTGGATCTTCAAGAACTCTATTCTCGTCAGATATGATCTTCTTCAGGTCAGGCATTCAGATTTAAGTCACTCTTGTAAAAATAAGGCACCTACTATTTCCTTTTTGATGTTCAAAGGTGGATAGATTATCATTTCGGTGAATATTTTATCATAATGGTGGATATGTATATAATTTCGGTGGATAAACTTATCAAATCGGTGTACAGAATAAATAATCGGTGCGGGTTTGTCATGTCGGTGGAAACCAAAATTAAAACTGAATTTTCTCCATAATCTTAAATGATACGTTGATGATATTAAATTTGGGGATACTTGATTATCACAAAGATTACATAAAACCTTAAAAATATACAAAAAACCTATAAATGAAAAAGTTCACCGATATGATAAAAAAAATGGCATTTGTTGAAATTCACCCAGTAGTAGTGTGGATAGGTATTCGAAAGTGGTATGGTCTGAAAAAGAATGGAAAAAGGTATGTCGAGGTGATTTGGGCACGAAGTATGTATGAGTACCAAACTAATGACATACGGCTCATATTCCAGAACGATACTCAATCCTTAATCTCGATTTATAAATAGAACAGGCCCTCGATTCTGCTAAGGCAAAACCACTGCAATACTATGATACTATGGACACTGCAAAAATGCCATTTAATTTTGGACTTGAAATTAATGCCTTTAAAGTCTACAATTAAATAGCTTTTTGTAGAGTGAATGAAAGAGTGTAATGAAACGTTTTTTATTTTATTTTGGACTTATAAGTACTCGTAGCAATAAAGTCTAAAATTGAATACCCTTTTTTGTAGTGTCTGTGGTATGACAATGGTTTGTAGGCCCTGGGCCCATACCATGAACTCTTAAAACAGGTCAATTCAATTATTGACCTGTTTTAAGATTTATGGTAGGGCCGCAGATTGTGTTCCAGATGACAGTTCTAATGTCATTGTGAGAGTCAGTCGGCCACTCGTGTAACAGGTAAACCGTAATCGATCTCACAAAACATTCAGTGATTAAACTGATGTATCTAGTTACCTACTCATTAAATAAAAGCTAGTAAACAGTGGCAGTCAGGAGTACTCGACACCAACGTGCTTGCTTGAATGGTTTAATGAAAGTAGAGGAAGCTCGTGAAGTGTGTAAGGACGAATATTCGTAAGGACTTGTGTTGGTTGGTTTAGTTGGCAGGAGGTTGTCCCTGCCCTGCTTATCCTGGAGGGAGGGAATGGTGTGTGGAATATGCTTGTATGGAAAATTTTCACTGTCATATCTAAATAATCGTTAACATTAGATTCTGTTTTGGTTGTTTTCTTATTCAGTAAGACCTTGACGGTAATGTGATAGATGCAGGTAATAATTAAAAAAACGTGCTGATTTGCGCAATTTGTAAGTTGATCACTTAGGTTTCTTTATTGAAATACTTAGTCACACCAGGCGCGATTATGTCGTCTAATTAAATAAAAGTACACTTGAAATATTCACCTTACGCCTGGCGTATTTCTCATATTTCTTAGTGCATAACACGATGTCAATTGGTCGGATGTTTCCAGAATAATTTGACTGGTGGTTATACGCTTAGCTATGCAATTATATACATTTTTTGTCAGACTCCCCGACGTAAAACAAGTTTTTAGACGCCTACATCGTGGCAAGACGTCACGGCAAATTAATTTAGTTTCATATTCTGGTAACGAAACGTTAATGTTCAATAATCTAACAGAAACTATAGTTAATGGCCAGTCTGCAATTATTGATTAACCGTTTTCATTTGCTTTAAGACCAGGCTGTCCTATCGTCCACGAGGATGGGTTTGTTTTACTTTATTGGCGCGCAACAGTGCAACTCTTTTTCTAAAATTAAAGTAGCTTAAGTTACGTTTTATCACATCAGCTATCTACAGTAAAAAGCCCGTCACAATCTGCCCAGCTAATTAGGAGATTACACTACACCCGCATACGGTGCAGAATATTCCATCAAGAACCAAGCGATTCGGCGACTCCTTCTTCTGCCGCACTATTAAGACTTGGCATTCCTTGCCAGCTCACGTGTTTCCTTCCTCCTATAGTCCCGGGTCCTTTAAGCGGGGCGTGAAAAAGCATCTGATGAGGCCGTCAAGCTGAGTGCCACCATTGTAACATGGTACGTGTTGTAATGGTGGCCCTCTTTTCAGAGACTTTGCCTTCAGCTTACCATCAGGCGAGGCGAAGTCAAATTGACGTGTCCTATATAAAAAAAAAAAAAAACAAACAGGCAAAAAGACAGACAGATAAAAGTCGGGCCGCAGCCCAAAGAGAAATGCTGAAGTTCGACGTTCAATGGGTGAAATTACTATAGCTTCCACTGTCGGGTAGAGCAATTGTTCATTTATTCTCATTTTGTGTCATTGCAAAAATTAAAAGACATTTTATTCGTGTAAGTATGGCATATGAGGGCAATATTATAACTATGATAAAAACCATCTCTTCTTAATAGTAAACATTAAAAAGTAATGATGAGATTGTGATAAGGTTGCTCAGTAAACCGAAATTACATATTATGTGTGTCAGTGTGTGTCATATGAGTCATACCCAATCTGTAGCGTATCGCCAAGTGTACCGTAACGGAAACGTAACAGCTTTCTTCCTAATTTAGTTTTTTGTTGTAATGATAATATAATTTGTACTAAATTGGAGGAGCTAATAGACTTAGCTATACTAGCGAGGTCAGCCTTAGGATAAGTGCCCATTCTTAATACAATGAGGTCCCTCCGTGACTCGGAGAGCACTTTCAGCCGCCTTCGGTTCCGGTTGATATCATCATCATCATCATTTCAGCCATAGGAAGTCCACTGCTGGACATAGGCCTCCCCTATAGATCTCCAATAGGACCGGTTGGAAGCGGCTCGCATATATGATATATTAAACATTAATATCTGTGGAATTCGTTACCTACCGGTAGTTAGATCGAAGGAGTCTGATAATAAGATCTACCTACAGAACTTCGTGATCATCACTGGGTTGTAGAAGTCAGTTCATGGAAAAGTTCAGCCTTTTCGTAGTAAGAATGAAAGCCGAGCCCAACGGGAAGGGGCGGGGGGATAGGGTGATGGATTATTACTAATTTGTTTATTTTTTTATTCTCAGATGGAGAGGCAGCGTGTACAAGCTGGTGTGGCGGGAGTTACTAGCGTATCTCACTCTCTACTACACCATCAATTTATTATATCGATTTGCACTAACCGAGCAACAACAAAGGTACGTTATCTATAGACTTATAGACTTATTTACTTCAAATTGATTGTGTTGCGGTTTCCAAGACTTTGTTCCCTTTTTTTTTTCTTATTTTGACTTTACAAGGGTCATCGTTACTCTTCTCCTGAATGGAAAGTTTGCATCAAAGCCTCGTCCGATAATCACCAAATGTACTGGCTAGTAGTTGCAGGTTGGCTTGGCCCTAAATATTTCGATGGAGCCCCATACACCAAAAAGGCAAGATCTCACACTCACTACTGTGATTCCTGTACGTCAGTGTACGTCAGGAGTCAGGGTTATCATTAGTTGCGAGAGATATGGGTCGGTCAATTTCACCACCGGCAACCTACGACCCACAGAAGGTGTGCGTTTTAGTCGGTTCGAATCTGACATAAGCACCCAGGCCGATGATGAGCGGGGGGATGTTAAAAAAAAGATCATCATTCGTAGGAAACAACAACAATAAAAAGTCATTTAGAGTCCGATTCATTTAGCTCAGTTGAACATGGGCTTGTACAAAAACAAACTAACATAGACAATGTACCTACCTACATGCTTATGTGTCGAGTTGTGGAGGTTTATCTCAAGAACCTGCGATCGCGCCCGGCTATCGACCCCTACCACATAAAACTAGCACGCTTTAATACTTATGCTCAAAACAATAAACTTGTTCTAAATTCCTTGTACCTATATTATACTTTTAATCTACCTACTAATGAAGTACCTACATTCCTACATACATATTAAGTATATTTATAGGATGGAAACGTTAAGTGAGTCCCAGACGATTATTTCGTAAAACTATAAACTGATATACCTAAAACCTGCCCCCCTAAACAAGTGGCAAGGCAATTCGTTTTCTTTTGACGTTCATGACATACGTTGACGACTGTCGTTGACTGTTGACGACTGTCTATATACGTCATACGTCATATATCACCCGTTACATACATTCGTCATATCATTCTATTCGACAATATGTCGGCCAACGAATTGCCACTTGTCGCTTAATCTATGATAACTATGACATTAAAAAAGTTAATTAAATCATAAATATATCGTCATATTTATGTTCACAATTTGTACGATTTGTTCATTACTTTGAGTCTAGAAAAAGAAAAAGAAATCTTGAGTAAACTTAATGTACCTATGTAAGTAGGTAATATTAATATAAGATTTGTTTTATTTTCTTATTGGAGTGCTTTACTATGTAGTATCTGTACTGAAAGAATAAATAACGAATAATATTACTAGCATCTTTATCCTATTATGATTATGATTATCCTGGTTAAGGATCTTAGTTTTTTGAGACTAGCAATAATTTACCCATTAGAGATTTCCCTCGCACCCTGAAATTGACTACGTAGCTAATTAGAAGCCGGAAGTCCGTTTCCTGTACCTAGTGAACACATTAACAATTAGAACCGACGAGAATTGATTTGCTTTGATGATAATAATATAATAAATATATGGACTACAAGACGCCAATGTTTTGCTAATTCTGTTAAGGAGCAAATAACAAAAAAATTATAGGTCAATTATTATAACGACGAACCCCGTGGCGTGATGGCGTCTCGGTAGGGCGTCATTGGTTCCATTTTAGGTCAATGGAAATATTTGTAAAAATATCTATTTTCATTAGTGTGGATGTTTCTAGGATAATATTTATACGTAGGGACAATGTAACATAAGGTACAATTTACGAAACGTGACATTGTCCAAACGAGACGTAGCCGTATTTAGCATTCAAGAATCCAAAAATTAGTTAAGCTACTTTAGCTCTCCGGGGTGCGAGGAAAATTTATTTATTTTATTTATTTATTTATTTATATACTTAGATACATTGCCTTTACAGTAATACAACTAATGCGACAATGCTCTTATAACTATTATACATAATATAATAATACCTATTAAACTAATTTATGTCAGTTATGACAAACACTGTAGCCTCACTCTTTCGAACTCGGCTAATGTACACAAAAAAATATCAATAACACGCGAGACCGTGTTCAAAGTATTTAGCGCTCGTACGAGAGGAGCAAATTGCAGCAAGTTTGTCCGCGGTACTGGCACATCAAAGGTTCTACCCCTCGGTAACTGTCGTAGCCTCATATTGGGAACAAGCAATCTCAACGATTCCAAAATTTGCGGGTTATTCAATTTGCCGCGGAATACCAAAAAAACATATTTAGCCAGTGCCAAATTACGCCTCACTTCGAGCTTATAGTATCCAACCATCCCTATGACAAAGAGGGTTGGATACATAAGTGGGTAAAATGGATACACCCCGTATTGTTTGAAATAAAGGTACCGGGTAAATTTATTTTGGAGTTTCTCCACCATGGAACTATATTTAGCTTCATGGGGATTCCAGATGATCGCGCTTGTTTCGAGCCTGCTCCTTACCAGGGCGTTATACAACGACCTCACGGCCGCGGTGTCCTTGAAGTCTCTGGTCTCTCTCAGCACAAAACCTAGATTTTTATAGGCCTTGGCACAGATATTGGTGATGTGATTCCGAAATGTAAGGTCTGGTGAGAACAAAACTCCAAGGTCGCGCACCGAGAAAGCACGGGGAATGGTCTCCCCTTCCATGAGGTAGCTATGATGAAGTGGCACCACCGCCCGCGTGAAGGATACGATGCTACACTTTGAAACATTGAACTGCAAACCATTCTCAAGACTCCATCTAACTACACGGTCTATATCCTCCTGAAGAAGTGTGCAATCCTTTTCATCCTTGATCTCATAAAATAGTTTCAAGTCATCGGCAAACAGTAGGCAACTCGCATTTTGAACCACATTTGGTAAGTCGTTTATCATGAGGATAAACTCCAGTGGTCCCAAATTAGAACCTTGACTCACGCCTGTCAGGGTGTGGTACGAGTTAGAAACATATCCTCTATATTCTACATACTGCTGCCGATCGCACAAGTAACTAGCAAAAAAATTTAGTAGATCTGTAGTAAACCCGGTCCTTGCAAACTTCTCCAAAAGGATGTCATTATCGACACTATCGAAGGCCTTCCTGTAGTCAAAGTATGCCACATCAAGCTGGCCCCCCACTTTGGCATCTAGCAATGGTGCTGCTATGTTCATGAAACACATAAGATTAGAGTCAGTGCTACGACCCTCTCTAAATCCGTGTTGGGCATCATTGAATTGCACCCTTACCTGCGAGCCTATATTGGAGCACAAAGCCGTTTCCAAGACCTTCGCGAATGCCGACAATACCGCCACCGGTCTATATTTGGTGACGTCGGAGCCGGAACCACCTTTGGGCACTTTTGTGACCCTGGTTAGCTTCCAACCGCGAGGATAAGACTGATCTCTCAAACAAATATTAAATAAATACTGAAGTGGTTGCGCCAACACCCTACTGCAGTCTTTCACTATATAAGGAGGTATGCCATCCGGACCCGTAGACCTCTTAGGTTTAAGGCGCGCGAGCGCCTTCCCTACATCCATCAGTGTCAGTTGGCCGACATGAATGCGTGCACCGCCTTCAGGCGCCACCCCAGCAGCTGAAAAATGCGTTATTGGGCCACCTAACACATTCAGCCTCAAGTATTTGAGGCCTGAAATTCGAGTCTGACATAACCGTCTCCACCGGCTGGCAGGACATGGGGATTTCAGCCCGAAATGGTCTAGTTTTGAACTTTTGACAGTTCATATCGAATACCTACCAAAGCTTTTTTCACGTTTTTCTTTCTTATCAAATTGAAATTACGTTTTGAAAATGCGGTCCTATTTCTTTCGTAATTTGTCATAGTTCTGTCGACATCTGAAGGATCTCCCAGTACTTGAGCTAAAAGTTCAAAGCACTATAATATTATATACGAAAAAAGATACGATCAAAAGTTTCGGGTTCGAATTCTGGCTATTACACTACCGACGGCAAAGACGTGAACCTACTCGTTAACACATTTAGGTGAGCTACACCTTAAAGGGGTATTATTCATAATTTCGAAAAAATAGTTTTAAGGTATCTGTAAAGGTATTAGTAATTTCGGTTATACCCATCATTATTTATTTTTATAACTTTTTAAGTTTTACAGTAAGTATTACGGTTGTATTGGTACTTATCTTTTCAGATACCGTATAACCGTGAACCCTGTCTAGATATTGAAATTGCACAACCTATACTGCTTAAAGTACCTAACTATGCTCACCTTCTATAGTTGTTACGTTTGCATCACAACAGAGATAATATAAAAACACTCGGCAACAACATACAGTGTCACTGCGTTATGCAGTATTAATTAAAGTTGTATCGATTCAGTAAAGGCTTGATATAAAAAGTGCGGAAGCATTGAATAATACGCTGTGAGCTGTGACTGTCCGTGAACAAGCCACGTCATATTATCATGACTAAGAATTTCTGGCCTTTTTACAATCTCTTTTGGAAAATACCTGTACGGTACTGTACCTGTGTTCGATTTCTTTCTGACTTTCCGTAGTAGTACTTTTTTATACTCCTAGGTCGCAGACTAGCACACGGTCCACCTGATTGAAAGTGATTACCGTGTTCTATGGACGAGTGGAAGGGAGTCACACTCGTGCTGCCGTAAGAACAGTGCCGTCAGTGCAGAAGACCCAGCAGCACAAGCCTTTGGTCTTGACAGTAAAAAACCTCTCCAGTGAGCTCTGACTACCCTACTCCCCGCCGGGAACATAACACGAGGTTATTTAGCCGCGGTATTCTCTAAAGCGGAGGTACTTCCCGATTGTGACTGCTCGCTCGGGATGGAAATACCGTCATGTCCTACCTCCTACACTCTCGCTATCAAGCGTCTGCTGTGTCAGGGTATGGATATAAGTTACTCTACCACGCCAAAATGACTGACCGGATAGAGATATAAATAGTCTGGATCTTGAAGAGTATCCTATAATTATGATACTTTTTTTTCAAGGAATAGATTCCGGTGGGTTGTGGGGACGCGATCGGTTTTTGAGCGGGGTCACTTTATAACTGACATATTATTTTAATGCACTAAAAATTAATTGTCATAAATTAATACTAGCTTTTTCCCATATGATCGTTGAAAAGAAAATAAAATTAAAATGATCATCATCATCCCCCTTAGCGTTGTACCAGGTTACTCCTCCACCTTTTGATTTGATTTATAATGCTGACTTCCGAACCCTGACAGCTGACAGTAAAGCCTGCACTAGAACCCCGTCCATCATTCTGCTTGTTTACTGGTTTGCAGTTGATGTTGACTTAGTAGCTTTTTGCCTCCACTACCCCATAATATTATTAAACTTTTTGAATGAAATAATATAATTATTATGAAATCTATGGAATACTGTGAATATAGTAGTCTACATTTATGCCATTGACGATTAGCTATGGATTAAAGCCGTGACGGTTAGTGATATGAGTGCGTGGTGAGCTGTAAACAACCCAAGTCCTTCTGATAGCAGCACGTGTGAGCCAATATTGCGGCGTAATGACCTCGAGTTGCGCTTTTATTCACTTAGTACCTATAGTGTTAAGGTTGATTTAGACAAAACGAACATAGAGCGAGAACAAGAGCATTCTTGGTTGATTTACACCAAATACACACTTTTAGTTAGGACAAAAAAATACAGTTTAATGAAACAAAACATGGAAGAGTTTTATTGAAGTAATAATAAAAACAAACACGTTCAAAATAATACTAAAATAAATTAACACTAGGTACAAACTACTCTTACTAAAATAAATAAATAAAATATTTACATGCATAATGCGTCGTGAAATTTGTTCACATCATCATCGACCGTTATCGTTCCCAGAAGGCTGGCAGCATGGCATGGCAATGCTTGTTCTCTGTGCAAAAAAATAACCAGCCTTCTGGTCACGCGTAGCGTCGATCAGCCGCTTTGCCAAATCTTTGTAAAAAAAGCGGGCACTTGGGCTCCATGTCTCCAACATTTCCACCCCAAACGGCTCAAAAATACAATCACCTGTTAGATTACAGTATTTGCGCCGTTTGAGGTTTTCCACAGATGCAGCAGCAGTGCTGGCACAGCCTGCTATGCTTGTAAGATGTGAAGGCGCAAGGGTGTCGACCCATGTTGCATCCCACACCAAAGGCCTATCCATCTTCCAAAGCAACGACATACCATCCGGTCTCTTGCCATCCTCACGCGCCAGTCCATTAGGTTCACAAATGGCTGGCACGCCAGCAGTGGCAAGAGCACGGCGGATAATGTCGTTGATGCAGGCGTGTCGCGATATACGCCCAGCGCTTCTGCTTCCAACATCGTCCAACATAGTACCTATGTTGGGCGATGGAAGTGCCTGAATCCAGAGACCTGACTCCCTTTACCCCAAAAGGCGCGCACTCTCTGAAACATGGGGAGACGTGCGTATCAAACTGTCTCTTACCAGCTTGCAGAGCGGCGCATCCCATTGTCTCTGGGAAAAAAGGTTACCAGGCAATTCAGTATTGGGACAAGCAACCTTCCAAGCATTAATGGCATCGGACTTGCACGACACCTCAGAGTTAACCTGTGTATTTATAAGAATTCTCCTGGTTAACTCCTCAGTGCTGTGGACCGATGACCAAAATGCTGGAAGGCTAACGTCAGAAATTTTGTGAATGCCGAGACCATTCAAGCGAACTGGTAAGGACGCTTGGAGCCAGGCTCGGTCGTTCAAGGCCACATTCAGTATTTCGCTGAGAGTGTTTTGAAGAATGTTGTAAATTTTTGCCAAAAGTGTCAAATGTTGCCAAAATTGGGATGAACGAAGTGCATGAGTAAATTTAGGGACAAAAAATTGCGTACGAATTGAGAACCTCCTTTTTTGAAGTCGGTTAAAAAGGTAAAACCGAAGTATAATATAGGCCGAATGAACACTTATTTTTTGTAAACGATCTGCAATAAACAAAACGGTTTGATTTGCTCTTAATACCTTGGAACCATTTTGGAGACTTTACAGTCAAGATCGTTCTGACACTGACTGTACCATAACTACGTACCTACACACTGAACCATGAACTTAAGTATAATCCGCGCGCGATCAAATGGGTAAGGAACCTTGTCAAAGAAAATAGAAAATGACAGTTCTCAAGTAGCGTTAGTAAAACAAGTGAGCTGTAGGGCGTACCTAATCCCTGGATCAACTGAACCGATTTTGAAAATTATTTTACTGATAGAAGGATACATTATTTGCGAGTGTCATAGGCTATAATATAAATGGATTGCGGGAAATACATATTATGTAAAGGACAACATTCACGCTGCATACATTTATTGGTCCAAAATTGAAAGTGCCGTCCAAAGAAAATAAATACGATATTTCGTTAGGGCTTGTTCTTACTAGCATTTTTTATTAAAGCGTCAAAGTTGAGGGACCACTTCCCTCGGTTTTATTTGAGTTCAAAAATCTTGAAAACATACTTTTTTTACGTTACGAGCTATTGAAAATGAATTAAAAATAGTCTTCTATATTGGAAAAATAGTTAATAAAAGCAATAAAAGTAAACCCCACACTTCATATCGGTCTTTTTCGTCCATTTATTTAGGTCCAAAATTAAAAATGACGGTGTAAGAAAACAAATGTAATATTCTGTTAGAGCTTGCCTTCATTATCATTTTTTATTAGCGCGTCGAAGCTGAGGGACCACTGCTCTCGGTTTTATTTGAGTTCAAAATTCTTGGAAACGTATATTTTTAATAAAATAAATGATTGAAAAGGAATGAAATATATCGTATTATATTGAAAGAATAGTAATATACTCTTGATAAAAGCAATAAATAATAAAGTAATAAAAAAATAAATATACGTGCAATAGTTTTATCTATGATTATGTATGTATATTGTTGACGAACCTGGCATAGTGTGACTGTAATATTTCTCATTATTTTTCCTCCTAGCGTTAATTCCCAGTCGCATCCGAAGCTTTCACTTCGAAGTCTGGGATCCGCTTTACCAGTCTTAACTGCGGATTTGGCTAGACCTCGATATCTTCCATGAAGCGACTGCCATCTGACCTCCACAACCCAATGGTGACATTAGGCGATATCGAAGCATTGCAGCTTTTTAGGGCTGGTACCTGGTAACGACTGCCGTAGATGTTCGTATGGCAACCGGGACCGACGGCTTAACGTGTTCTCGGAGGCACGACCAGACCAATGCAAACACACATATTCATGCATACAAATATTTGCACTGAGCAGGGATCGAACCCGCACCTCCTGTGTAGCGGCAGCATTCACTACCGGTACGCCACGGAGGCTGTCAATTTCTCATTCATTTTCAATAATTCGTATCATAAAAGATGTATGTTCCCAAGATTTTTGAACTCAATGATACTGAGGGCAGTGGTCCCTCAACTTTGACGGCATAGTAAAGGATGCAAATAAGAACGAACCGAAATATTGTATTTTTTTCTTTGGCACTTTTAATTTTAGACTAAAATGGGTGATGTCCTTAGAGATTTTTACGATCTGTCATAGAGTTATGAGAATTTACTTCGTTATCCATCGCTAACTGTGTCATCATTTTCAATGCGTTAGAATAACGACTTTGTTCTTGATTGAAATATCTATCAACTACCAGACCACAGAACAAATTTCGAACTTCGACATGAGTTTGCCAACGCTACCGGACCACATACGTCTCAGTTCCAAAACGTCAATCCCATTCACGCGAATAATACCTATATTTACTATTATTATTATCAGTACAGCTGAGGAATGTTGATTGATCATCGCTGTTCGTTTTGTGTCGACCTCGGCTACGTTATAATGAACAAATTTATCCTCAATCATATTTACTATATTACTGTCCTAAGTATTGATTTGTTTTTCCCAGAAATTATGAGATAGGCCATTTAAGCTTCTAGAACCTATTTGACAACTTCTAGGAAGCTGTGGGCTAGATTACAGGCTAAGAGATTAGCGCGTTCAACCAAACAAACAATCTCTTCAGCTTTATAATATTATAATAAAAGTATAAATTAGTATAGATGAAGGAGATTTGATTTATTATTGTGACGTTCTGCTAGCTTTTTCAATGATTTATAATTTTACTAGCTTTTACCCGCGGCTCCACCCGCGTGGATGTCGGTTATCGCCACCAAACATAGCCTATGTCCTTTCTTAAGGTCTAATCTACCTATAAACCAAATTTCATCAAAATCGGTTCAGTGGTTTAGGCGTGAAAGCGTAACAGCCAGACAGACAGAGTTACTTTCGCATTAATAATATTCAGTAGGGTTAAATACAATAGACCTAGTGTAATACAAAAGCATCTACTCCAATATGTGTAGCTAACTGTTCAGCCAATTGAATTTATTCGAAACAAATGTGATCTTCAGTACACATTTTTAATTGGCCAATAATAATTGGAGATGCAAAATAAACTACTTGTTTCTCTGTACGGCGTTTGTGTAATTGCTTTGCTATATAACTAAAGGGATGTATTGTCCATTAATGCCGAATAAATTTTCGAGCACAGGGTGAAAAGTTGATGGACATAACCTTCTCCCTGATTCTATTAGCCCATTTACGTACTCAAAAGTAACATGTAGCGGTCAAAGTTACGGTGTAGGGCTGAAAGTCCTTTTTTAGGGTTCCGTAGCCAAATGGCAAAAAACGGAACCCTTATAGATTCGTCATGTCTATCCGTCCGTCTGTCTGTCTGTCTGTCCGTCCGTATGTCACAGCCACTTTTCTCCGAAACTATAAGGCCTATGCTGTTGAAACTTGGTAAGAGGATGTATTCTGTGAACCGCATTAAGAATTTCACACAAAAATAAAAAAAAGCATTAAATTTTGGGGATCCCCATACTTAGAACTGAAACTCAATTTTTTTTTTCATCAAACCCATACGTGTGGCGTATCTATAGATAGGTCTTTAAAAATGCTATTGAGATTTCTAACATAATTTTTTTTCTAAAGTGAATAGTTTGTGCGAGAGACACTTCCAAAGTGGAAAAATGTTCTAAAAAAATATATGATGTAAATTGCCATGCAAACTACCACTAAAAATTGGTTCGAACGAGATCCAGTTAGTAGTTTTTTTTTAATACGTCATAAACCGCAATTTTCGCCTTTGCTACTACGGAACCCTTCATGGGCGAGTCCGACGCGTACTTGGCTGATTTTATTGTTTCTTTTTTAAGTTTTATTTTGATAGCTGGATTCCCTTAACTAAAAGTATCTTTATAGGCTTAAAAGTCAGATTAAGAGACATAAGAGTTAATCCAAATATATATTATTGTTGTTAAAAGTAGGTACTTAGAGAAGATGGTGAAAGTTATTCGCGGTATTCGTACTCGAATACCCGAAGTATGTTTGTCTTAAGCTGCGTTTACATACTCCCAGCAGAGCGAGGGAAGTGGTGAGAGAAGTGGGCAGAGACGTGGTGTGAATGGTATATTCGTCATGCCGCGAGTACTGCCGCGTATGTTGCTGCGAATGTCGGCTTGGTGGCGCGAGTCAAAGGAGCGGCAATACTAGCGTGATGAACTATTCACACACTCGCGATGTGCTCGCGATGAACGCACTTTGCATCGAGCGATCGTGGCTTTAAAAATATAAGACGTATATTTTATTATTGTAAATATAATATTATAGTTTTTATTAATAATCTATTTAATTAATTCGCTATGCTGTAAAAGCATAATGCGTACACTGCTACAGCGTTGTCCTCCATACGTTTACGTCCGTCTCCATTGCAGGGCGAATACTGTAATGCGGACCAACGTGATAATGCGCGTGTGTGAATGCTAGGGCATTAATCACGCGAATATTTCCGGCAAGGCGGCAACACGATGAGCAATGCGAGCGGCAGAGTGTAAACGCGGGGTTTTGAGGAAAAAAATAGGTACCTATTAGATATGAATTTAGGTGATTATTTCGTTGTTTAGTGTTACTTGCAACGAAAATAGTTATGCTTAGGCATTTCCAACCACGTATTATAGGAATAACACATATTTATTCTAAGTAGATATTTTTTTAATATAGCCTCAATTTAAAGAGTTCGTGAACAACGAACTAACGCGAATGTATTCCTTAGTACGTAAGGCAATTAGACGGGAAGCCAATGCGTGAACAACTTAGACCATCGTATATAATGGCACCATTATATAATGTTCTACAATATGACTTGTAATCGTGAACCTATACACAAAGACTCCATTATTATTCCACTTAGAAATACGTTAGTAATATTGCTGCAGATACAAAAAATAATAAATCATTATAAACAAGTGTATGACTTTGAAAAGATAGACAAATTGACGA
Source organism: Eilema depressum (assembly GCA_914767945.1). Classification (NCBI taxonomy): domain Eukaryota; kingdom Metazoa; phylum Arthropoda; class Insecta; order Lepidoptera; family Erebidae; genus Eilema; species Eilema depressum. The sequence continues at coordinate 22,904,906 of OU612012.1, read as the reverse complement.
TAAAGTTCAGTATAGGAATGAATAACAACGGTACAGCACATGTCTACATCTTCAAATCTCTTTAGAGTGGTTAATACCAAATCGGTTAAGAAAGAGAAAAGAGAATCGATTTGAATAGTGAGCATAATAAATGCTTTAAAATTTCATTGAATGGTTAATACCAAATCTATGGTTTTAATATATTTCAAATACATAGGGTTTTAACTGCTCAATATAGATTTTAAACTATCAGTCCGATCTACGATAGAGAGAACGCGTTACTAAACAGAAACAAGCCCATCTTAGCCCTACTTTCACCCTTCTTCTTGATACGATATGCTACATGAAAATCCGGGTACCCTACAGCTATAGGTACATACAAATTCTCTGCCCAGAGTAGATAAGCCTGATATTATATTTCCTGTAGGTACACATTCTTAATCTTTCGTCATATACCCACGCATCATATTACCAGCCCCTCCAGACAAGAGTCAATACGTCAAAATAAATGTCAATCCCATAAAATCATCATTCAATACAATACGCCGGCAAAAAATTGTCAATTATCTAGGAGGGCAGTTCTGGCAGTTCATATACATAGTTATTAAACTGCCTGGTTACTCGTATACCTGTATGTAAAACTATCTGCATTCAAGCTAATTACACATAAACACCGAACAACCAGACAAGGTTTATGCGACGGATGGTACCGTTTTACGTATAGAATGAATATGTCACTGCAACAATTTAATGATATAATTTGTAGTTGTGATAGCTTACAGCACAGAATACTTAATAGCGCTGTTACAGTATAAATTATTCAAACAATTAGATATTATGTACACCTACGATGCGATTATTAAGTAATAGAGATATGAGCAGTTATTCTCTGACCCTCGGTTATGAAGGTTTTATTGCTTCGAATATTAAATTATACTCATATTGTAATATTCATTGTTGAAGTCATTGATTGGACGAAGAAACATGAAGATGTTTGACAGCAATGACTTCATTTTTAGGGTTCCGTAGCCAAATGGCAAAAAACGGAACCCTTATAGATTCGTCATGTCTGTCCGTCCGTCTGTCTGTCTGTCCGTCCGTATGTCACAGCCACTTTTCTCCGAAACGATCAAGTTCTACTTCAGGAGGGTTTTAGTCAGACCAATACTTTTTTTTTTTTTTGGATTGATCTCCCGGATTGCCGTTAAAACTTATATGTTGTCCAATGTAGATGCTTAAATTATACAGAGGGGTCATAATGTGAATTGTTATAATCTGTCACGGCAGGTGTCAGTAACGGTGTCGCGAGATCAATGGTTTTTCCCATCTCAAAAAGTGTTCTATGAAAAATACCCAACGCGCAGATGATTTCACTTTAAAAATCACATCAAAATCTGTTTTAGTACCTTTTATATATTTATATATTTTAGAAGTTAGAGGGGGAGGGGGGGGGGGGGGGACACATTTTTTCACTTTGGAAGTGTCTCTCGCGCAAACTATTTAGTTTAGAAAAAAAAATATGTTAGAAACCTCAATAGCATTTTAAAGACTTATCTATAGATACCCCACCCCACACGTATGGGTTTGATGAAAAAATAGTTATTTGTTATACAAGAGTGCAAAGTTGCTTTTTAACCGCGTGCTCATTTTTGATGACCGAGCAAGCGAAAGATTCTAAATTTGAATCACGAGCGTAGCGAGTGATTCACAAATTAGAATCTTGAGCGTTAGCGAGGGAATCAAAAGAGCACAAGGTAAAAAATCTTTGCACTCGAGTGCAACACGTAACTTTTCATCCCACCTCAGCGAGGAAATAATGAAATGCTTCTCCTTCCTAGCGTTAATTCCCAGTCAGCATCCGAAGCTTTCACCTCGGAGTCCGGGGTCCGCTTTACCAGTCTTAACTGCGGATTTGGCTGGACCTCGATATTTGCCGTGAAGCGACTGCCATCTGACCTCCACAACCCAATGATGACATTAGGCGATATCGAAGCATTGCAGCCAGACCGTTGTTGTTGAACTTTTTAGGGCTCCAACTACCCGTAACGACTGCCATAGATGTTCGTATGGCATCCGTGACCGACGGCTTAACGTGCTCTCCAAGGCACGACCAGACCAATGCAAATACCCATTTTCATGCATAAAAAATATTTGCACTGAGCGGGGATCGAACCCGTGCCTCCTGCGTAGCGGCCGCGTTCAATACCACTACGCCATGGAGGCTGTATAATATGTGTATTAATACTAGTAATAAAATACAACAAAATAAAAATTCAACAACAATGTCAACAATATGACGTGAAAAAAATTGATGCGCGCAAAGCAAATTAAAAAAAAAGTACACCAAGGAGGTTACGAGTCTGAGTTTTTCATGAATTAAAAAAAAGTTGTATGATAAATTCGGCACCATAGAGGTAGAAGTAAATAGGTTTAATGATGTTTTGAGTTCACAAACCTAGTAAACACGATGTTCTAAATTCAAATTTACTTTACCTCTCTAGAGGATAAAAACGACTTTTACGCTCAGTTATCGAAGAGCAAAAATAGTCTTTCCGAGATGGTGGGATGGAAAAAAATATTTTGTATTTCAGTTCTAAGTATGGGGACCCCCAAAATTTAATGTTATTTTTTTATTTTTGTGTGAAATTTTTAATGCGGTTCACAGAATACATCTTCTTACGAAGTTACAACAGCATAGGCCTTATAGTTTCGGAGAAAAGTGGCTGTGACATACGGACGGACAGACAGACAGACAGACAGACGGGCGGACAGACGACGAATCTATAAGGGTTCCGTTTTTGCCATTTGGCTACGGAACCCTAAAAATGAATCCCTAAATGTGTTGCTAAGCGCAAATCTCGAGAACGGCTAAACCGATTTCGCTAATTGTTTTTTTAGAGTATTCCCTGAAGTACTAGGATGGTTCTTACGGCGAGAAAAATAAAAAAAGGGGGTACGAAGTTCGCGGGGTCAGTAGTTAATAATAAATCACAATGTATTATATTAATTTCTAGGTAGGTATTGTAATAATTGACGTTGTCATTAAGCGAAGAAACACGAAGACTATTGATAGCATTGACACAGTTTTATTTCATTCACCCCCGCAACCTGTAGTGATCGCGATACCGAGAGATATATCCATCTGCAAATGCCATTCATATTAATCCTTTCCATGGAGAAGTAAACATTTATTATAATGTCCTCGGGTCCTCCGTGGTCCCTTCCCTGAACTGCACCGTGGAAACTAGTGCTAGGTACTAGTAAAATTGTAGGGTTAATTGTTGAGCGCCAAAGGTTGCCTGGAAGAGATTGTTGTTTGCAATAAGGCCGCCCATTGTACCTACATTAGAATATAACATTTCTGTTTTATTTTGTTTCTTTTGGTGTACAATAATAGTACATTATGGTACAAGTGAGTAAAGTTGGTGACGGTAATCATCATACTCACGCGTGGCATACGACGTTTTTCAATACACTTGTGAGGAAAATAATACTAAAAAGTCATTTTATATAGTAGAAAAAAAGTTTATTTACAACGCAAACTTTCATACTTCTTCACTATTTCGTAGAATGGACCGTGTATGGTGAATGACCTCGGTATTTTATTTTTCGTCATAGGTATCTTCACTTAAAGCATCTGACCATGGTTCTCTATGTCTTTCACAGTTATATTTGTTAATTCTTGTATCCTACATGCACCAGTTACACCAAATATTAAAGCGACCTGAAAAAGATGAACAATAATTTAAGTTCAACACACAACTCGGCAGAAGTCGCGTAAAATAAACCAAAAAAGTGAATAGTACATTAATTTAACTAACCTTAGTAGCCAGATAATGGTTATCTGGAGCATCTTTTTTGAATTTTTCAATGTCGTTAGATGATAAAACCTTTGATTTTTTGCTTCTAAATCCATCGGATAGTCTCTTTAGATAAGCTTTCAAATTAGAGTACGTTTTTAAGTCCACTCCATTATTTGTTCGGACGGTGTTTATACTTAGAAGACTACGTATTCTTGTTGTTTTGCCATTGTATAAAATTTTTGTACGTTAATAGATATTTTTCCTTGGAGTTTTCAGGTAGTAAACTTTCCATAACGTTAAGGGCTTCACATTTTATATTGGTACAAAATAAATCATTTTCTTCACAACTAGTACATACCTACTTGTAGACATTTTATAATAAATAACTATAATTTCGACACTTAAAATTTTTTTCCTATCGGCGGGAAATATTAATAAGTTTTCGAATGCGCGCGCATCTAACCACAGATTAATCTAACAATGTATCGGCCATAGACTAAAAGAATGAAGTTTCTTTTTTTTGATAGCGTTTTGGACTCAACATGGGGAATTTAAAGTTTTTTTTGACAAAATAAAATAAAAAAGTGAAAGTTTTATTTAATAAACATGTATAAGTTGAAATTATCTATTTAAATATGAAGTTGCATGATGGATATCAATTTATTTGTAGGTTACTATTGAACACGATCTTTTTGGTTACCCAACTTTTTTTAAGAAACTCAACCAATAAAAAAAAAAGAATCTATAACTCACTTTTGTGAATAATAGTAATGAAAAATTCACAGTTTCGTTATAGGTGTACTTACGTGCTTAATTGCGGTGAAGTAAAACGCCAGTTACGAGCAAGTGTATTGAAAAGAATATTTATTATTATTATTATTGTTGTTTTCATGCTAGTTTAGGATCTTCTAAGGCCCTGGCAGGCGTAGTTCCTTTCAAGTTCAGACGGCAGTCGCTTCGTGGAATTAATATCGTGGAATTAATATCTTCTTTCATCCATCAAAATCATCTTTGTTTAGCAGTTATTGATTTTTAGGAATATCGATTTATATAATCAATATACCTAGGTATTTAATCTTTCATGGTCTTTTACATTACTATTAGAGCTATCGGGATATGTATTTACCATGTATTGATAACAATACATTACATGGTAAATATCCCGTTAGTTCTAATAGTTAAATAATATTTTTTTTTAGCTTTGACGTAAGATCGATTTCGACCATTTGCTGACTAGTACTAGGTACTAGATCTATAAAACAGCCAATCGTTATGCGATGCGTTGATATTATCTATTACTCCTTTGGCGGTATCCACAACCAAACGGCTCGTGAATAAAAAAAAATTATGGGCATTTAGGGATCATAAATTTAAAATTATCATTCGCACGTTTTTATATGGGAATGTAAAATCGCTTGCGCAGAGCACATCGATCAATACTTAAGTGAGTTCCATTGGTTCTGTTAAAAATAACACTTAATTGTTAGTAGTTGTTTCATGTTTTTCAATCCATCAAGTCAGTAATTGATGCTTGTATCGATAAAAACAGAAGAGGAAACTCGATATAATAATCTTACTTAAGTCGTATTTGAATTGAACGTACAATGCATAAGTGTTAGTTGTAATAATAATCTGCTAATATTACAAAAATAATATCAATACTTCCTTGATAGGTTGTATGTGATTTTAGTTTGCAATACTTTAACTTTTTTTTTTGACTGTTTGACTGTTGTGAGTTGGAGTTCCTTATAGACAAAACTAGCATATTCGCTCGATAGGTCCCATTAATAGGATTAACTATTTTTGCAATAGGTATCTAGCCACTTATATGTTGCACATATTCGCCTGCAGAGGCATCTTCAGCATTATCAGTAGGTAAGTATCCAGATCTAAGGACATCCAGCGGACTCCTCATTCATCTATCTACTTACGAACTTTTAGAGAAGACCTCTTACCTAGTTCCATCTGTTGTTAGGGTCAGATCACAGTTTTTCATGGCCTGTGTCCGAGTGTGCTCATCTATCGGACTACTCGAAGAGGCAACCTATCACTGAAGGATCCTATTCATGCTTTATATGCCTGAGTGAGCATGTAACTTTTTCAATTAGATATACTTAACTCACTGACTGTTAAGTATTGGGCAGAAGCTTTTGCATATGTTGTCAATATTTCTGGTTTACATGATATTTTCTTTCCCACAGGAATTCTAGTATAGTTTACACTTCATCCTTAGCACGTGTGAGGTTGTACCCGTAGTAGGTTGGAGAGCGTATGCATGCGTCAAAAATAACCAGGCTCTACAACCTTAAGCGGTCTGGGATGGATTGGATCTTTATCATCATACTATATATTTAATTTATCTATTCAGTTACATCGTGGAAAATGATATCATTACAAATCATCCTTTTTATTGCGCCTTCACGACATGCACTCGACATTGCAAAAGCATCCCTCAGATCTAGATTCTAGAATTTTACATTAACGTCACGATGTTTTGTAAGGTCAGGCAATAAATTATTGAAGACATAGGTACATATTTTATTTCATCATTCCAGAATTATGCCTTGTGATGCAATGTGGTATGGTATCCACATTTTGTTTCACTCGCGGTCAATCGATTTTTTTGGGTTTAAAAATAACAGGAATGTTCCCACCTTCCCCCCTTGACCTTCCTTATATAAAGCGTGTATAGATCCATATCTCTCTTTCTAGCGACTTGAGTTAAATACTCGTAGATAAACAAAATCCCTTTATTGGAACGCAAAAATATGAATATAATAGGGCTATTATATAGTGACTTCAAAAGTTACACGGGACAGCCTGCTGCAGGCTATACCTATATATAATTCTATAATAATAATATAAGTAATTATAATTAATGATTATGCGAGTTCATAATCATTAATGATGAAAGAAAACATTAGGACCATTGATTGTCATTTGGCATTGAACTATTCTCTTACTACGCACTTTTAGTTTTTATTACTATTTTTTATTAGGTACCTACTTATTCTTTTTTGAATAGCTCTTCTTATTACAATGAAAATTGTTTCGTTACCTCTTATATTATTTGAACTTTACATAATTAAATATTGCTATTCGGTAACCTAAAATCCTGAATTACTAGAACTTTGTACATGTTAAAAATAATTAAACAATAGGTATACATTATTGCGAAGCCTGTGAAGGCTAATGGTTATTGTGGGAAACAGTTCACAAAGTAATAAGATGAAATAAATAGTATTCGCAAGAGTTTTGCAGTTGCAAAGCGCTTTGAGCACTTACAATAGGTACAATGCGTTGTGAACAACTTGAATGATTTTGAGCGTTTGCAAGTGCAACATGTAAGTGCTTGTATTTGTTGTGTATGGGGCCCACTAAGATCTTGTGGGTCCCAGGCCACCTTACCTGCAAGCTGATTGATCTATGAATGTACGCCTATTGAAATTGATAGAAACTCTACAGCTTGCAACAAAATGGGCTTGCTTCTATTCGACAGTTTGATATAAAAGTATCACACACAAACGTGTTAGTAGGTCAGACGGCAACCGCTTCTGTAAAAGCCCAAATTATGGAAAGTTGGAGTAGGAGTGCCGATCCTAGGCTCCAAAGTGTAAGATTTAAATGCGGCTAGGACTACAGTAGTACCTAACCTGCTACTGTGTAACTATTTCACTAACTTCATACTAAATACTCGTACCTACCTTAACGAAATCTGCGCAGTATATACCACTGCCCATGCCCACAGGCCACAGCGGCAGCCAATACCGGCAGGTTTAATAATTGCCAGATTGTGAAAATGCTCTCTGGTAACCGCAAATAGCCATTTTGACAATCCAGCACATCTCTACACTTGCTAACCGCAAACCACAAGACTGAGTTAGCAAACGGAAGATGGTTTTTTATGTGATGTGTAGGTATAAATTTTTTAAGTGTTTAGGTGTCCCATGACTTTTGATTTGGCACGTGCGTCGGGTAGGAGAGTGAGATCCAACTATGTATTAGGTAATCTGCGGTGAGATTCCGAATTCCGACTATATCGACTTGTTTCCATTTTGTGTAGTTCTTTCTCTGTTCCACATCGCATTGACCGTTTAATAACTTTCGACGGGTTGTTTATGTCTAACCATGGTTATATAATCGACAATTACTGATTGATTCCTTTTTAGTCTTTCTACTGCCATTTTAACTATGTATGGGTGTATGTATGGGGCCCTATCAAAGATATACAGGACCCAAGCCAATCTCTCTCAAAACCTACGAAACTCAGATGCAGGATACCAAAACAACGTTGAGACGATGATGACTGCAATTTTACCGATAAGATAATCTGCATAATTAATATAAACTATCCTACAAACTAAAGAAAAAATAAGGAACTAGCAAATCTTCTTCTTCTATCGTGTCAATGATCCTCTTTTTTAACCCCCGACAAAAAAGAGGGGTGTTATCACTACTTTAAATTATTCGAGAATAAAATTCTGCATTTCGACCGCGCTGTCAGAGGCATTGTTTATAAGTAGATCGTCTTTACTTGGACATAAGGGACACGAAACCAAGTGCACCATGGACAGCGCGGGGGCTCCGTCACATGCGATTACGCCCGAGTCTCGCATTACCCAGCATAGATTTTGGCAATTGGCAAATAAAGGCTACTTACAACACCTACCTTAAAATCCCGCATGTTCGTCGACCCTGACTTCGACCTCCGAACCTAATATATTCTAGAGTCCTTGGACAAGGTACAACATAGTGACGCTCGTGCTCCTGCATTAATTAAAGCTCTTTGTTACAGGGTATTCGAAAAAGTGCGACAGTATTTTGGTGCACAAAGTGAATCAATCCCTATGTCGTTTGTGCTCGGCTTCTACGTAAGCCTCGTCGTCAAGAGGTGGTGGGAGCAGTACAAGCTGCTGCCGTGGCCGGACACGCTGGCCCTCTTCATCTCGGCTGGAATACCTGGAGCGGTTAGTAAAGTAAAGACAAGTATTCATTTCTTTAATTATCCTACTTTCATGCCAATAATATCATTCTCACTTTGAAGTGAGTAATAATAATCGTGATATTCATAATATTCAGCGATATTGTTAGAAACAATTTGAAGTTGGTTATTATTTGGTATATTGCCACCGCGAAATGTGTAATACATTGAGAATTGCAATAAAGCGAATTTTCTGTAGGTAACCTACTCATGTTTACGTAACTTGAGTTTTGTATTAAGTAGGTACATAATTAACATTGTGTTCAAACAAATGCGGGTATGGTCGTAGGTATGGTATGATTAGTATGAATATCTGTTTTAGTTCTCTGACTGTTTTACTTAATTATCATAATTGCGTTTTAAAGTTTATCATTAATAGGACTGTTAGTTTTAAATTTAACTTAAGTTTAATTAAATGAATGCGATATACTTGCTTCAGGAAGTTGGTACGTACGTTGAATAGCAGTCAAAAGTCACATCTAAATTTAAAAGGCTATTTATTATAGGTAGGTACATAGGTATGGTTTCTTTGTAATAATATAACATTTTTAATATGTTTTAGGTTAAACTTAGCAAATTTTACTACTTACTAACTTGGTTAATTCTAGAACGAACCTGACTCATGAGCCTCGTCTTTAAACTGATTTTAAGTAGATATAGATTGTATTCCAAAACTATACTTGAGTGGAGCTTTTATGACTGTTAATCACTTGAGTGATCATAAAATCTTCACTTAAATTTAGTTTTACAATACAATCTGCACTTCGGAGTAGTTTCAAGTCATAATGGAGTATCATTTTAGGCCAGAAAGCGCAATCTCACTGCACATTCTATAATAAAATTTAAGTCACTCCTTTCCTCATTTGCTATGTTGAAATATTAATACAGCACAGTTTTACTGTACCTACTACGTAACTTCTGAGTCAGGACCATCATCGTAGTAGCACTATCACTTAGCCGATATCTATAAACCTGTAAATAATTTCGTTCGAGAACGTTTCTGCGATGTTCATGCATTTTCTACGGAATTCAAATAAGTAGATACATTTTCTGTTATGCATAATATAATGTAGCTACGCGGCTTGCGAATTACCGTGTCATAAAAATATCTTAAGTACCTATTTCAGCTATATTTTAGGTGTCTACAATGAGCAGATTTTCTCAAGAATATTGAAAACATTGAGGAAGCAACCACAAGGTAATGTATGTTAATGATGGAGATAATTAATTGTTTTTACTCGTATATTGTCGTGCGATAATGATATTTTCGTCGTAATAAAACATGTTTGTTTACCATCACATCTCGTCATTGGGACTATCGTTAGTAACTATTTAGTAATCTGTGCTATCGTGACGCACAGGTAGACTATAACATAGCAGTTGTCACCTTTACGATTAACAGCTTGGAATACGATAAATGTGATAAATATTATGCTGGGCTTGCTACGCTTCATATAAATTATGTGATTCTTATCTCTAGTCTAATCTATCTCTACCAAATTTCATCAAACCCGGATCAGTGGTTACGCGTAAAAGCGTAACAGACATACAGAGAGACAGACAGTCCGACAGACAGATAGACAGAAAGACAGATAAACAGAAAGACAGACAGAGTTACTTTCGTATTTATATTATTAGCATGGATTTCTACCATTTTATCGACACACAATCAAATCAAAATATAAAAATCGTTCCAAATATCACCAGTGTATAATATTAGAAGTGAGACAATGTGCATGGTCCTCATTACTGAAATGAGTGTTCGATTGTTCCTATTTATTGACAAAGCATATTAATTGGCTACTTAGTGCTGGAGGTTGTCTGTTTTTATTCGCTAATGGCTCGGCCTTGACCACAATGCAACTTTGCAGTAAGGCTGTGTGCACGTACCTGTAGCAAATTTTTAGATCCGGGCACGTGTGTACACGAATTACAATCTAATAATATAAATCTAAATAAAATATAAAAACATTACACAATAAGTAGATATAAATGTACAGTTCTAGGCGTCAAAGAATTCCTCCCCATCGACGTGTATACTGGGAGTGTGGCCAGAAGGCTGGTGGAATTGGAATTGCCACGTTGAATGGTAATATGTACCAATTCTCTTAACATGTATTTGATGTTTAGAAATATCTCTAAAGAATAAACGGGCATTTGGCCCCATCTAATCATCATCAATTTCGGCTTTGTGTCCTGGTTACATCCGAGACCTTTAACCTCGGTATCCGTGGTCTGCTTCCACACTTTTTCTGCCCCACTTTGCTTCGATATCCATAGTAGTGAGGCCATTTGCGACGTCAAGCCAGCCCTTTTTGGGTCTTTTCTTCTTACCTGACCTACTTAGTAGTAACTAGTAGGCCGGTAGTAGTCTACCGGCCTGGTGGAATAATATGACTAGGCATTTGTTACCCACGTAGCAAGGCGGCTACCGTAAAACGTGACTGCACCAGCGAAGGCGACACTCCTACATGTTATCTGCGATGTCCGCACACAGAGGCTGCCGTTGATGGGAGAGATCCACCCTTATCTTTACGCATAACTTTGCAATAAATTCTTGTATAGCGCAGATTTATTTACTTCAAAATTATATACTTCTGCTCCACTATTCATTTCTATAGTGTGCAAATTCACCAGAAACTTAACTAATCTGAATATTATTTCTTCGAAGATTAGTGCCGCTGATGTACCTATAATATATTCAAATGTGTATTGTTATCTGAAGATTGTTGACGCCTGACTTAGAGAACTGTATAAGTAATAGAGTAGGTAGAAGTATGTTGAAAGAACCCACGAGTCAATGTCGAAGCTATATTTAAGTCACCTTTAACTGACAATGATCTTAACATAAGACTGCTGTGTGAAGCAGAAACTGGGTTTTAATTTTGTTGCGCGGAACTTAAAATAAAAGTAACCAAGTTATAGCTATGACATCAGCCAGTCAAAAACCCGTCAAAATTAACGAAGCCACCAATATTATTCAATAAAACTTTTTTTGTAAGTACATTTATCTCGAAGGGTCTAAAAATAAACAAACCCTTTGTTGATGATGATTGTTGTTATGATCTTCTACAATGAAAAATAACCTTCCAAGTATTCTCACGTTGAATAGATACCAATCTTTACGCTTGTGCTGTTCAAAATCTACCGGAAATTTGTCTGCTAGCGCTGAAGCAGCTCCGGTGAATAAGAATATCGTTACGAATTCGTATCGAATGAAAGATTCCATGTTGCGAGCGCCAGGCTTCTAAAACGATTAACTATTATTTAACAAATCCTCAAAATAACTTTAGCGCAGGCCTGGAGTCGTCTCCTATTTAATGGAATTTTAAGGCAATTTATTATGTATTTGGTTTTGTATAGGATATTACCTATATTGTATCTATAGGACAATTTGCAACACTTTAGAGGTTACTCGGTAGTTTAGTTAGAGGTCAATGTCACAGGTCGCGGGTTCAAGTCCCGTCCGAGTCGTTTCACTTTTTCCAATCTTAATCGAACCCTACTATTGATTCCACTAATCTTGAAAGAAGGGAAATTATCAGAGCTTCGTTCGCAGGGGGCCTTATAGGTCTTGGTGGCGTTCCTATACACCAAAAAAGCAACAATCGACTTGTATTCATAATGGACAATCGGTGTTATTTTGGTCGATATCAACCGCTGTAACCGTAACATCATACGTTCGTCTATTGAAATATTGATGAGTTTAATAATAACATCGGCAGGCATATTGGTGCTATTGATAAATTATTATGCCTACTTAGGTACATTCGTGTAGAGTGGCAAGGGCAATAGGTGACCATCCCCGCTAGGCAAGTGGCAAATGGCAATTCGTTGGCCGGCAATGTATGGGATTTGAGGTATATGACAGTCGTCGTACCTATTTGTCATAAACGTCAATCCCATACATTTGTCATTCCATTCTACAATAAGCCAGCTGACGAATTGCCACCTGTCTAGGTGGTATGCCAGGAGCTACACTCAATAACTTGTGCTATTTTGAGGACCGAATCACCTATTTGATGGACGAGTTTCTGATACTGATATTTATCTCGGGGTTGGCAACACAGACGGCAATCGCTCTCATAAAATTCATACGTCCATTTAGAAGAAGAAGAAGTAAGCGGATCCTAGGCAAAGCTCTCGTATGCTACCGGGATCGATAGGTAGGTACTAATGATTTAATGATGAAAAGAATTCGACAAACTAATATCCCAAAATTTTTATCTAGTCTACTTATTGATTATACCTACCTATCCTGCTTTATCTCGTTTTCAAGCTTTTATTAAAATAAATTTTACTTATTTCATAAATATTCATGATTTCTAAAGTTAGCTAAAAGTTGCGAAGTTATTACGTCAGTCGTCAGTATTAATTTACTTTCGTTTAGAGAGTGGTGTAAATAATACTTTTGCTGACCTATGCTAGATTAAAATTAATCATCATCTGAGCGCCAGTACGAGAACACTCTATAAAACCTTAGCCAGGCTCAGAAGCCAGGTATAGTTACCGGCAAAAACCATGAAACAATGTAAAAACAGATCAACCAAATCGTAACAAAAGGACTGATCAAACAGAGAAGCGAGCCCGTGCACCCGTGATTAGTTTTAGTTTTAGACCATAATGTATACAAACAACTTGCTAACAAAATGTATAGCAAAAAACGGCGTGAATAATACGTTTTGTGTGTCTCCCTTCATAACTTCATCTCTTATATCTACGGAGTATGGTCGCCACAAACATGGTACATGGTATCTAGATAACCGTCTCCGGTAGTTGAACGTACCTAAATATATTCTAACTGTAGGAGCCCTTCGACAGTATCTGTTAAGGACATAAAAGATAGTAATCTAACACGTTGAACGTCATGACGCTATTAGTGCTGCAGTCTCATTACCTGATCATAATCTTTCCGCCATTGTTTCTTCTTATTATACACTATAAGGTCGAACTACCCGCAGCTAGATATTTCCATATTTCAATGTCATTGCAAGGAATTTTTAATAATCTAATAATAAGGTAGGACACGATGGTATTTCGGTCCCAATCGATTAGGCCGACTGGGGAAGTACCACCGCCCTACAGAATACCGCGGGTATAATAACCTACCCTCATGTTGTGTTTCCGTCGGCGGCGGTGAGTAGGGTAGCCAGAGCTCAGTGGAGAGGTTTTGTGCTCTCAGTGGGAAGACCAAAGGCAAAACTTGTCCTTGTTCTGCTTGTCTTCTTCGCTGACGGCACAGAATCTCTCTGTTCTTAAAGGTCGGCACCACCATTCCATAGGCTACGGAAACCACTTTCCATCAGGTGGGCCGTGTGCTTGTCTTCGACCTAAGTGGACCTAAGTAATAAAAACCAATGTTTGTTTCTTTGTAGAGTAATTTATTTACGTTTACGAAGGGGATAAGGCATAGTACAGCTGCTAGCTTTAGATTAACTAACAAAAGAGAGAAGGCAGAAATAGAAATTATTATAAGCTTTTAATGTTAGTTGTTGCTAAGCAATCTGTATACTATATCTCTGTACTATAATTATAATTTGTAAAGTGGTCGTCTCTGTACATTGGAGACTGATATAAAAAAAAATACTTGGGTTATGTTATATTAACGATACCGAACAAAAAATATTTGTTTTTGGCATTCTTGTCTGTTTTTCTGCGATGGACACAAAAACTACTGAATAGATTATGACGCGGTTTTTTTTTGTTTGGAAGGTCTTGGTCAGACTTAAAATTTTTCGTTTGTTTGTTTGTTGATTGGGTTGATAGAACGGGAGATGTCACCAGAAGTAGCGAAGCAGGCAATGACTAGTTCTTTATATTATAATCACAATCATCTAGTGAAAGGATTTTGGAACGATGCGACTCTTCGTTTCTGAACAAAAAATATTTGATTGTGGCTTTCTTGTCTGTTTTTCTGCGATGGACACAAAAACTACTGAACAGATTATGACGCGGTTTTTTTTTGTTTGGAAAGTCTTGGTCAGACTAAAAATTTTTCGTTTGTTTGTTTGTTGATTGGGTTGATAGAACGGGAGATGTGACCAAAAGTCGCGAAGCAGGCAAGGACTAGTTCTTTATACACAATCATCTAGTGAAAGGATTTTGGAACGATGCGACTCTTCGTTTGTGGAGAAGTTAGCTCTAAAGTATTTTTTTTGTTGTCGCACAAGCCACGAATGAAGTTGCTGTAGCCCGTGGCTCTACAGAAATGTTTTCATAAATTCTTTATTCGTATACCTTGGGACACGTAGACCTATCTATACCCGTTCCATTATTTTATTGTATTTTAGAAGGCTCACACACCATGGTCGATATAACTTTGTTCTAGCGTCAACGTCTAAAACCCCAAACAAAAATTAGGCGTCAACACGTCATATTTTATTGACACAGTCACGTCAGCCAGAACGCAAAAGAGGTTACATTCGAAATCGACTATGCACTATGCAAATCGAAAAAATAAAAATTTGTAATTGCAATAGGTACTGGGGAGAGCATCTTGTTACCTATTAATTTATCTAAATGTATTTTTCATGCATAGCAGTAGGTATTTCTACTGGGGATTATTTAGGGAAATTGACTACTTTTTTATTCCCCAAATATGACCAGGACCACCTTATACTAAGCTGTAGCTCGTGGCTCCGCCCGCGTGGAATTCTGATAGTAGTGTGATGATATGTTATAGCCTATGTTGGTACTTGATAATGTAGCTTTCTAATGGTGAAAGAATTTTTGAAATAAAAACTAAAACCCAGCTACTGCAAAACCTCGCTCTTAAAAGTATTAAACAAGAAAATGTCAAGGGTAGCTGTAGTCGTAGGTATGCCACTCACTCTAACAAAACCATATATTCTAGGGAAAAGTGCCACACGACACACGACCACGGCTATTCCTTGATATTTCTTGTTTAATACTTTTAAAGCGTGATTTTTCATTAGATGGGTCTTAGTTTTAAACTATTTTTTTATTTATATTATTTTGGGACAAGCAACGCCCAATAATGCTAATTGAGACCCTTCAATTTGATACCAAACACGATATATTTATCTCAAGTTTATTTTTAACACAATACTATATGACCAACACACATTTAAAACACATAATAAAACAAATACATTTAAAAATATAAAAAACAGTGCCCCACTGGCATCGGGTACAGAGACCAAGCTACCGGTGTTCAGGGCTCCAAGGAGAGGAACTTCCTCATAATGCGTGCCGTGTCTAGCGGAACTGCCTTCTGCATCAAGCTCTTGAGCCAGCTGTCTAACGAGAGCCTCATGACATGTTAATCGAGGGTTAGGCGATGAGTCCGGAAACTAAAACGACTATCCGTACAATAATAGCTGAGTCCACATCCCACATGTCGACAATATCTCATGGACCAAGTCCAATTACTTAATTAATTTTTCTTTTTGTGCCCTGATGAGATTCTCGTCATGAGGGATAGTGAATAGTTATATCTATATCAACTATAACTGCACGGCGCTTTATTACACTATATCAGGCTTACAGAGAAAAATGCTTGCGGGTGCACTAGGAATCAGTGATATGGTAAATTTATAAAATGTACAAACACAAAATATCTACTGCTTTATTATTTATTATGTATAGACAGGTGTTAATTAATAAAAAATTCACATAAAATCATGATACCTATATTTTCATATACTTATCGATATATGATTTTTGCAAGCGAAGTTTTTAACTTTATCGATATTTTGAATTCACAACTTTCAATCACTATTTCCATCTGTCTAAAATACAATAAAAAGATGGATCCACTGTAGGGCCTAAATCGCGAGACAAACGAGAGCCTGACGCGCACGCGCATGGATTGTTTTTTAATAATCTATGATGCTTGATGAATTTGAGCAAGTCCACCGCCGTAGCTCCCCGTGCTATCCTCAAAAGTCACCTAAGAAACGTGTACCTACTGCGTGTATAGAGCAGTTTTTTAGCACATTTTAGGTCCATGATATATGTCCCGAACTTCCCGAAAATTAACACTTATAAAAGAACATGAATTCACAAGTCTTATGCGGCATCATCATTGAAATTTTTTCAATATAATTCAAAAAGGAAAATTAAATAAAAATGCATTGTACCTGCCTTAAAAATAAGTATGAATGACCTTTAGTTTCACTTTATGACTCATGTCTGTTCAAGTCGCGAAAGTTTAAAAATACATAATTGCTTTTACCAAAATATCGAATATGACCTTGAAAAACTGAGCCTGGTGTTGTGTTGTTCCTAATCCTTACTTAACTTTTTAAGATATTCTGAACTGCATTCACAGATTTTGGAAAATATACAGTTAATAAAAAAGACTAAAATTGGTATTTTCGAATTTTATTGTGATGAATGAAATATTTTT
The DNA here is from genome assembly GCA_914767945.1 of Eilema depressum. Taxonomy (NCBI): domain Eukaryota; kingdom Metazoa; phylum Arthropoda; class Insecta; order Lepidoptera; family Erebidae; genus Eilema; species Eilema depressum. The sequence goes on along the minus strand of OU612012.1, from coordinate 22,887,772 downwards.
TACAATTACAATTTACCAATCTATCCTATTTAATTAATTTAAGCAGTGAAACACAAGTCTCTACATCACAAAGTTCATACATTTTATATTTTGTTTGTTACCCATTAGTTATCACATCACCCTAACTCTTGAACCTGTCAAAACATACCTATATTTTGACAGATTCAAGAGTTAAGAAGATTAATTTCAAATCAAATTTTTGCCGACTGTACAATAAAGAGTAAAAGTAATTAACAACACAATGAACGTTCGAGTTATGTAAAGAATGACGAATCCCCGACACCCTCGACATTCGTCACTTTTCTTGGCGTTAATTAGCGTTTGTGTAGAAGTTAAAAGCAAGGTTATGTCACAGTGAGGCGCATTTGATAAATACCTGCCGGCGTGTATTCACACCGCGGAAAGAAACAATGACTGTTGTACATTATACATCCGTCCATCGAACGCTAACAGCACCTGACGGACTGGGTTTATGTGGTTAGTTAGTTTAAAAAAATAGAATTGATCATCTACATGTGGTGACGGAGAAAGAATACTAAGTATCACCACCCCATATCGTCTGAAACTCTGAAGGGAGTCATAAGAAGCGACTAATGGAATAAATTAATTTTAACTAACAAGTTTAACTGACTTCAAGAAACGAAAAAGAGGCACTGAAAAGCGAAAAATAACTTAATTTACAGACTTACTGATTTATTAGAAGTTGGTGCTTAGCCCAAGAGGCCATATTTCAATTGATTGCATCATAGTAGTTCAGACGCAACAAACAAAGTTGGCTGGCACCGACTTCTACTAATAAATCAGTAAGTCTCTAAATTAAGTTATTTTTCGCTTTTCAGTGCCTCTTTTTCGTTTCTTGAAGTCGGTTAAACTTTTTTGTTAAAATTAATTTATTTTTCTCTTTTTAGTGAGTTTGTACAGTCTCACGACTGTACATCGCATGTACACCTAGTGACCTGACTGTACATGTGCTGCTGACGCTGCACTACAGATCGTACCGGCGACGCGCGTCATTATTTGTTGCACAATACAGTGTATTTAAATCGACCACGATTCGCTTTGCTTTGACTACCTCAAAAGTATGCCAAAGCGAATACAAAAATAATTTTTAAAATCAATGCATATACACCAGAAATATAGCTGAATATTCTGAAGACTTCTGCGTGCCCCTTCAAAGGACTCAGGCGTGATGTTATGATGTGTAATGGCAGAAACATTGCAATAATATGCGATTGCAGCTATCGCGGCTGATTTCCTGGTACTTTTTGAAGAGTTTCTTGGTCTAATCTCGGAAACCCATCATCAGATCTTTACGAAATTTAAATGGGACCATTTAGGAATAATCTACTTACGAACAGAAAAATAATTTTTAAAATCCGTCTAGAATTGGCTTCACAATCGCGTAACAAACATACGAAAAAAAAATAGGGTACGAATTGAGAACCTCCTTTTTTGAAGTCTGTTAAAAATACGTTGACGATATCACTGCGATAGAAGTAAAACTCGAAATAAAACCCTGTACCAACCCGTCTGGCCAGCTTGGAAACAGTCATACCAAAGCCTCCCAACATTTGACTGCGATGGGCTAATTGATTGATTGATCTTCTCTTTAATATATTTTCTGTAAAAGGAATTACTAAATATTATAGTAATTAAATATTAGGATTCTCCCAATTACGAGGATCTGTATTCGCTTCAATTGTCTCACCAACCGCCTCTCGCCTCTACAGTATATATTTTAATGTTATTCAACCCCCATCGTCATAAAATAATAAACTAATCCACAAGCTGAGGAGGAGTAGGCGGTGCAAGTATACAACCGGAAGTAGTACTCATGAGAGCTAAAGCTAATAAGATGAGCAACCAACCAACACTTGCAAAACCACTTGCCTGTCAGGATTACTCAGGATTATTGTTACTTTAAACAATTTTATGAAATGCACAATAAAGGCTGGCGCTGACGCAAGGGATTCGTTTATTCCCAGTAGTTATTTTTCCAAGCGACTGCAGTATTGGGTTATTCAAGAAGAGCATTAGAAGGTTGTCACGGGGTCGGCAGCGCGATTGTAACGTCCATAGGCTACAGTTTCCATCAGAAGCGCCGTATGCTTGTTTGCCACCTAAGTGGTATAAAAAAATATTGTCATCTGTGCTTTTTAAGTACAAATTACAATTTATATTTTTGGTCTATCTATTCGTAAAGAATCTTTGCCGTGCCCGTGTCGTGACCGTGACGACAGTCAGCGCCAGCCTTAACAATAATAGGAACGTCAACATTTCTCTGCGATGCGGTTCAATCTAAGTCGTGAATTTAGCTGAATTCTTATGTATTGCACTCTGTTAAAATACCATTATCTGCCTCGTTTTCACAATTTGAAATGAAACGTCTAGAAACTTCTTACAGCGAGCGTATATTGCAATGTTTAGTAGTAGGCTTTTAGTAAGGGTTTGGGGTAGGTATAAAGGTTTACGTATAAATAAATAAATAAATATTGTACGACATTCTACACATCGCTATCTAGACCCAAAGTAAGCATAGCTTAACTAGCTTGTGTTATGGGTTCTAGAATAGGGATAAACATACTTAGATATTTTTTTTTGTAAATACATACCTACATAGAAACACAGACCAATGCAAATATTCATATTCATGCATACAAATATTTGCACTGAGCGCGGATCGAACCCGCGTCTCCTGCGTAGCGGCCGCGTTCACTACCGCTACGCTTATTAATCTGTGGCTATGCCACAGAGGCAGTCAATGCTGGGTGCAAGCCGATCTCGCTCACAAGCTCTTGATTGACAAGCTTTCCTGTTCCTCTGGACAAGTAACAATTCGTTGGCCGTATTGTAGAATTGAATGATGCATACGAGATTTGATGTTTATGACATACCTACTTCGACGACTGTCATATAGGTATGCCATTTGTCAAGCGGGGCTGGACGTTTATTAGAATAGAATGTTCAACATATAGGATTAACAAGTTTATGACAGGCGTCAACGTATTTCACTCCCATACTTTGTTTATTCTATTCTACAAACGAATTGCCACTTGTCTAGAGGGTCTGCCCCTCTAGATAAGTGGCAATTCGTTGCCCGGCGTATGATGGAATAGAATGCCAAATGTATGGGATTTGACGTATATGACAGGCATCAACGAATGTCAAAAACGTCAAATCCTATACATTTGTCATTCTATTCCATCATACGCCGAGCAACGAATTGTCACTTGTCTAGAGGGGCTGGTTGGGCATTCAAACAGTAGTCGCTCCCAAAAGCAATTAAAGAGTGAAGGGTACGTTTGACCACGTGTAGCCTATTTATTTTTGCCAAGTGAACTACAAAATGTAAGTTATAAACTTCATACAAAGTTTAGGATCTAGGCATGTGCTGCTTTGTTATAACGAAACAATAATGTATATTATATATTTCAGATCCTCTATATTTTTTTAGGGTTCCGTAACCAAATGGCAAAAAACGGAACCCTTATAGATTCGTCATGTCTGTCCGTCCGTCTGTCTGTCTGTCTGTCCGTCCGTATGTCACAGCCACTTTTCTCCGAAACTATAAGGCCTATGCTGTTGAAACTTGGTAAGAAGATGTATTCTGTGAACCGCATTAAGAATTTTACACAAAAATAAAAAAAAGCATTAAATTTTGGGGGTCCCCATACTTAGAACTGAAACTCAAAAATTTTTTTTCATCAAACCCATACGTGTGGGGTATCTATAGATAGGTCTTTAAAAATGCTATTGAGGTTTCTAGCATATTTTTTTTCTAAACTGAATAGTTTGCGCGACACTTACAAAGTGGAAAAATGTGTCCCCCCCACCCCCCTCTAACTTCTAAATTATGAGAATGATAAATCTAAATAAATTCATTTTTAACAAAAACGTTTAAAACCGACTTCAAGAAACGAAAAAGAGGCACTGAAAAGCGAAAAATAACTTAATTTACATACTTACTGATTTATTAGAAGTCTCTAATATATTTTCTTACGAACACAAAAAGAATTTTCAAAATCCGTCTAGAATTGGCTTCACAATCGCGTAACAAACATACAAAAAAAAAAAAAATTGGATACGAATTGAGAACCTCATTTTTTGAAGTCGGTTAAAAAAAATATGATGTAAGTTGCCATGCAAACTTCCACTAAAAATTGGTTCGAACGAGATCCAGTCAGTAGTTTTTTTTTAATATGTCATAAATCGCAATGTTGTTCTATGTATAAATGTATGTTTTTACGAAAAAAATGTATGTATGTTTATACGCATTCTATAACCCATAACACAAGCTAGTTTACGCTATGCTTGCTTTGGGTCTAGATAGCGTTGTTTGTTAGACTTGCTTTCGTTTTTATATTACAGATAAATTTTAATACACAAACATCAGCATTACTCAAACTTTAATATGCCCTGACCTAGTTATATTAATGTGATCTTGTCACGACCCATCGCACGATTTTTACCAGGAGTGCATGTAGGGAAAAACACATTCGTGTGTCTAAAGGAAAAAGCTTAACTCTGCTTAGTGCAATATATGTATTTTGATTATGTCTCTTACTCTTCTGAATGCCTTAAGTCTCTTGATTATGAGGTCATCATCTACTTTTCAATATAAAACACATTTCATCGATATCGAATCCATTATACTCGAGTACACGAGTATGATTGATTGTAAACAATGATATAAATGCTGCGACCTGCGCCCCGGCATTTTATTTTTAACCGACTTCTATACAAGGAGGAGGTTCTGAATTCGGATGAATCGGATGTAAATATTTTTTTTACTTTTGTACTACTGTACCGAGTTGCTATTTGCGACTCACCATTTGGGAAACGCTGACCTACACGTTTTTACCTATGTTCTAAACTAAACTCATTACACTTACAACTTACTTGAACTCATTCAATACTCAAGAGTTCAAACTCATTCATTCAATTCAATACTTGAACTCATTCACTCATTAACACTTACAGGGTTCAACGTAGATAGTTGAAATCCATACTAATATTATAAATATGAAAGTAACTCTGTCTGTTACGCTTTTACGCCTAAACCACTGAACCGATTTTGATGAAATTTGGTATAGGGGTAGATTAGACCTTGAGAAAGGACATAGGCTATGTTTGGTCGCTATAACCGACACACGCGGGCGGAGCCGCGGGCGAAAGCTAGTACTTCATATAAAATCATTGAGCGAGTCATTGATTTAAATTAACCTATCGATGAAATTAGTTCAATATTGAAGAGTAAATGATGAGTATGCAATGAGTATGATGACCTATTAATGACCTCACTCTCTAAGAAGTAGATAGAAAAGTACAACGAAATTTTCTGTTCTCCTCAGGAGCATCAGATCTGTGACTAAGTATAATATGGAAATTGCAAAAATCGTGGTTCAACTAGTAAAGATGTAAATCAACGAGTTCAACAGCTTTTGGGAAGTGTATGGATAGAGTCCGTAACAAGCTTTTAGCGCTAACATCCAACTAATCCCTACTAATATTATAAATGTGAAAGTAACTCTGTCTGTCTGTCTGTCTGTCTGTCTGTCTCGCTTTCACGCCCAAACCACTGAACCGATTTTGATGAAATTTGGTATAGGGGTAGATTAGACCTTGAGAAAGGACATAGGCTATATTTGGTCGCGATAACCGACATCCACGCGGGCGGAGCCGCGGGCAAAAGCTAGTTATTAATAAATATGAAAGTTTTAGTCGATGTTTCATTGTTTGTAAACGAATGACGCTCAAACAGTTGAGCGAAAATCGTTAAAATCTATCCGTGTATGCAGCCAGGATGCTGTAAATTAATACACGGGTAGATTCAAGCAGGCAAAAGCAAGTGATATATTATGAGGAGAGTTTATTGAAGAATTTTAAACGGCATACCACATTATTAACGGTGTGGTTGAACATTGTATTGGAGTTATCGACTGTTCATTTTCTATGTGTGCGCGTGCGATGCAATACCGCAGCGAATGTACAGTACAGTACCCAGCTCTTGATATGGCACGTGCGTCTGGAACGAGTTAACCACGTGTGTACAATTTGATATCTATATAGAGTTTGTTGTTTGTTGTTTACAAATTATTAGTTGTTGCCAGCAGCTTTGCCGGGGCGGAATTCTGAGCCTGTTCCGTCTATCTTCTATGTGGACCTATTTTAGGGAAAAAAGCTAATGTGTTATTCTATAGTTCTATACCATAGGTAATCTATCCTTGTATCAAGTTCGAACGTTTGAAATTGAGTAGTAAACATCCAAAAATCTTCAGAAACTTTCACAATGTATAATATTAGTAGGATTGTCACTATAGTTTCGGCTTTAACTACTCTAAAAAGATATCAAGTTATAGGAATAATGAGATAGAAAGATCACAGTAGAAAAGCGATGCAAGGATCTCGCTTTTTACCAGACGCGACGTGTCTAATCAAATGCCGGGTACTGTACCAATGAATATCGTACGATAACTCGATAATGCATTATGGTAAGAATTTGTTATGCCTCCGGTGCAAGGCGCACACATAGAAAATTACTGATTGCGCTGTTTCAGTTTTTACCTTTTGTGCTCAATTTAATATTCATTGTTAGAAACAAATGGGTGATTTTATGTTCAGAACGTGATTTTATGGTTTGTTTATACTTGTTTGTACCTTTATCTTGCAACGTTTATTATAACGTTATATAATATGCTAAAAGTAAATAAAAAAGGCAATATTATCGTCTCGACCTTATATAATATTTGCGCGATTATTTAGATGAAAATTTATAATATTTAGTGAAAATAATGGTATTCAGTGGAGGGTATTCTAGATAATCTACTCGTATCAATCTATTTCTGACTGCATAGGACACTTTCAAATCTAAGCTTGGAATCCGTTTATTATTTTATTAATTTGGTCTATTCTTCTGTAGTATACTTACATTAAAAAGTCTCTCTATGTCTATCTCTATCTCTATAAGGTATACGTATATATATACAACATACTAATACTATAAAGCTTAAAAGTTTGTTTGTTTGGCTAAAAGTCTTAGGAACAACTAATTCCAATTGAAAAAATCATTATGTGTTCAATAGTCCGTTTATTGAGGAAGGTTATAGGCTAATTATCATCACGCTACTACTCAAGGGAGCGGGGCAGTAACCATAAATGTCAAAAAATCCGATAAATTCCCATACCTACATAATTTGAAGGGGTGAAATAAGGTTTCGAAATGTAATGTAAAAAAGTCTATTTATAAACGACTGCCGTCAAAACTCTGCGTCAGATACTCTTCCGTCATTGACAAAATTTCACCTGCAAGCCGGTGCAAGCCGGTTCGCTTGCCAACCGGCTTGGCCCCGAAGGTCTTTATGCCAACTTGTTGCGGTAATTTTTGCGGTTCATGTCAGGTTGGTTGCGGTGAGATTCACCTCAATAATTGTACTTGTAATTAAATAGTTATGGTTGGCATTTTAATGGAGTAATTATTCACAGGTAAACAAAATATTAGTTTTAATAGACTACCAGTACCTACTTATATACCTATACCTTATTGTTCAGAATTAGTAGCTCTCAATTCACTCAATAATACTTTTGTTACTGATTTCAAACAAAATGATGAAGTAATTGTTCAGAGGTAAACAAAATATTAGTTTTAATATGCCTACCTACTAACAGTAAGTACATATTTTGTTCAAAATCAATTACATGGATTATGTTACAGATTCTGAATAATATAACAATTGTTATATTTTACATGTCATGTCCCAAAGACATAATATTGAAAACTTCAAGTAGGATACCAAAAGCCGCGTAGCAAAAGAATTCAAAAGAGGTTAGATCGATATATACATACCTACATATACTCACGCCTGTAAATCCCTGAAGGGGTAGGCAGAGGTGTATTAAAATTAAAACCCACATTTTGCCAACTGTGATTTTCGGTCCCACGTAATAGGGTCCGAGCCTATTGCCGTCAAGCGGGCATTTAGTCATGGGCTGTATGTTTACTGTCGGATGGAGAGCTGCCCAGACAGCCTTCGTGGCGTAGCGGTAGTGAACGCGGCCGCTACGCAGGAGGCGCGGGTTCGATCCCCGCTCAGTGCAAATATTTGTGTGAATGAAATATGAGTATTTGCATTGGGCTGGTCGTGCCTCGGAGAGCACGTTAAGCCGTCGGTCCCGGTTGCCATGAGAACATCTATGGCAGTCGTTACGGGTAGTTGGAGCCCTCAAAAATCCAAAAACAACGGTCTAACTGCTAAACTTCGATATCGCCTAATGTTAACATTGGGTTGTGGAGGTCAGATGACAATCGCTTCACGGAAAATATCGAGGTCTAGTCAAATCCGTGGTTAAGACTGGTAAAAGCGGACCCCAGACTCCGAGCTGAAAGCTTCGGATGCGACTGGGAATTAACGCTAAGAGGAAGAAGAGCTGCCCAATCCCTTAGTCGCCTTCTACGACACCCAAAGGAACTAGGAAGAGATGGGGTGGCCCTACTCCACCGGGACCAACACGGTAATCTCGATCGAAATAATTGTCCTAAAAACGTTTTCACCGTTTACCGCCAATATTCTAGTTCCTCCGTGATCATGGTGCTTGCAACAGCGCCGATATATCGGAAACTCCAAACAATACATAGTGAATATCCCGATAGCTCCTTACCTCATTATTATAAGTAGATACGTTAATTAGCAACTCAAGTGCGATTGTCGCACTGTCCGTCCACGCGTCCCTGACCCCGGCATTTGAGTAAGTAATTCCAATGACAAATTACCAATTGTTAATTAGTCACCCCGCGCCGGATGTGTCTGCGTTTACGCACGAAACGCTGTAAGTGTAGAAGTAGTACGCAGTCTACTGATTTGTTATGATAATGCTATTACACCTATTGTATAATGAATATACGTCATTCGAAGCAATATTGGCATACTCGTGTCCTGACAAACATAATTAAGTATTGCTAGAGACATATATCATGGATTAAAATGTGCTCAAAAGGTGGTATATACGCGCAGTACACGTTTCTTGGGTGGCTTTTGAGGATAGCATGTGGTGCTACTGCGGTGGACGAGCTCAAATTCACCAAGCATAGATTATTATAAAACAATCCGCACGCACCAGGGCCTCTGATTTAGGTCCAAGATACGTGTCCCGAGGTTTATTATACAGTATGGGCCCAGTTTCAGGTCTCTTCTACGAACGTACTCCTATAAAGTTGACCTGGGGCATTACTAAGCTTGTAATCGTACTTAAATCACGCTCATCGCATCATAATTCACATGGTAGGTAATCACACAATGTATGAATTTAAAAACAGAACGTCTAGGTGTTTCAAAGGGGTTGTTGTAAATTCGTCTCAGTGAATACTCGTCTCAGTTGAAAATAGTAGTAAACTCAATAGTAGAAAACATTTAAAATGATATTTCATGTGCGAAAATTCTTCTTTTCGATTAGTAGATGTACGATAGGGAAACATCAAAGTAATTAATTATTAAAGTAAGTAAGGGGGCACCCTGGCCCCTTTACAGCACCAAAGTTTGGGAAACGCATGAGGAAACGAATGAAACAATCAATTTCAAAACTGCAGCCTATGAGAACATTTTCTTTAATTTGTTGGATTGACATTTCATGTTGTTTTAGCAAATATTACTCAATTTTCATCGAGTAAAACATAATATTTTACAGGATTTATTATTTCAAAAATAAATATTCTAGTTACACAGCGCTTTCTAGTGGCAAAAATAAACTTTATTTAGAGAAATGAGTTTACGTCAAAGGGTTTGGCTTTAAAAAACCCACAATTTTAAATTAAACGTATTAAAAGTTTAGTGAACTTTACGGGTAAAATTTGCAGTGAGTTGTATCACTGCAAATTTTATCCGTAAAGTTCATCAAACTTTGCAGAAAATTTGCAGTCACACAATATCATACATTCATTAAAAATCTCGTTGCAGTACTTAAATGAAATCGCCAAAGCAAATCTGTCGCATCACAAAACTTGTGGAGTGCCTGCATGATTATTCCTTTGAAGTCCGGCCATTGACAGGATAAGCAGAATTGTGAGTCACGCCCGCGTATTGTTAACAATAAAATGTAAATTCTATTATGACGTATTATACTCGTACCTGCGTGACAGAATCTCATTGTAATTCACCGTAACGTTAATATTGATATTTAGTATGTGCCTCCAGAACTAAGTACTTCGGGAGTATAAATTGTACGAGTACAACATTCACTTATGAATGCAACATGAATAAGTATTAGGTAGGTACACAATTAGCATAAGTACTACCGAGGTCGGTGTTAGGATAGGTGACTGTCCTAACACATTGAGACCACTTTGTGCTTCGGAGATCACGAACAAATAATGTGGCATTCGTTACAAGTTTTTGAAGCCCTCAAAAGTCCGACGACTTTGTCTAACTAACTATAACTTCGATAATCACTGTGAGTTGTGGGCGTATGGTGCAGTCGGTTAACGTAATATACAGTATCCCATCAAAAACAATACTTGTAAAAAAATGCCAAGCCTCGCCGACCTCGGTTCTTCTGCCGCAAAAAGTTGTGAGATCCATGTAATACCAAGTCGGTTAATTTATTCAGTCCCTACTTCAGGGACCTTCTGTCCTAAGTTATTACGTAATAAGCTTTTATGTTTTAAATGTAATAAATTGACTTGGCAATCACAATCTTATTTAATGTAATTATTGTGATGTGCGATACATTGTGTTTTCATGCGATGGCCGTCTCTGCGTCTGCGGTTATACTGAAAGTCAACCCCAGGCTGGTGGGGAAAAGGTTGGAAATATGATGAATAATGTGTATTAGGTATAAAGACTAGGTTCAGCCGGACATAGCAATTTACTGATGGCAATAAAATAGTTCTCCCGTTCATTATAACCCTGACGTCACATTTGAAGAATTTGTTTGTTACCTTTGACAAAAAACTTATAAGTTACTTAGTTAACTACCTTATTAATCCCAATCAAAATAAATAAAAATAAAACTGGTAGTGCCGGTTTCTTTATAGTACAAATTGCTTTTTTATAATACTTGTACCTATTAATGTACATAATATACCTACATGTAGGTTGTAGGTATATGGTTGCGTGAGTATAGCTAAAGGAAATTAATAAAAGAGCAGCTCCGAACGAAAGTGAGGAAAGATAATTTTCTCAAAGATTATTAAATTTTTAACCGACTTCAAAAAGGAGGAGGTTCTCAATTCAATGGGTTTTTTTTAAATGTATGTACACCGATTACTCCTAGCTTTATGATGCGATTTCCGTGATTCTTTCGAAATAGTTGTCATTTGGTCCCATACAAATTTAACATAGTTTGGCCCAGTAGTTTTCATTTTATGATGTTTTTTGTTTTCTTAGTTCAAATTTTTACCCAACTTCTTATATTATGTTGTCCCATATTTCCGTCGTTTATGAACTGGTTTCGAAAAATCTTTTTGCATTGGGTTCGGTATTAGTCACAGGTAGTTCTATATTAATTTCATGGGTACTGGACCTTGAACTCCGGAGATACACCAGAGAACTCCTCGAAATCAAATACATAGGTGATAAGAAATTAGCTAGTTTTATGAAGATCCTGTGACACGGTGTCTATGTCACCTCATTACGATGGTCAAGAGTGTGCTAAAATTACCTAGTCTACGTCGGGCTAAATGACATCATTCATCATCATCATCTTCATGGAGACGTATTTTCCTGATTACATCAGAAGCTCATATGAGTTTATAAGGAGAACTCATTTGATGTATAGCATGAATGTCTCGTTTAAGTTATTGACAAGTTTAAGTCAATACTATGGTAAGTAGGTACTATTATTGAAGATTTAATGGACTGAATTGGACCACTAAATTTCTGCACCTTTCGAAGGCCTAACCATAGCTACTAAAAAAACAACGAAATGTTATAGACTACCCGTAGCAATCCTACTGTAGCTTACAGAATAGCCTATTATAGACACTAAAAAGTAAAAAAAAAAACTACGTTTAAAAAAACCGACTTCAAAAAACTATTCCAATAAAAATAAAATGCACTAAAAAGTTGAAAATAATTGTGTATTCTTCAAAAACTTTATTACAAATTATTGTTATTTTTGGAGTCGGTGTCAGCCTACAAATAAACTTCTATGCCAACGACAACATACCTACTTTGTATGTAATAACTGTAATACGTGTTCTGCCACAGTGCGGAGGAGGTTATGTCGAACTCGAACCGACTAAAACGCACACACGCACGTGGGAAGTTACAAACCTACCTTGGCTGACACCGACTCCAAAACTGACAATAGTTTGTAATAAAGTTTTTAAAGAATACCCAATTATTTTCAACTGTTTTAGTGCATTTTATTTTTATTGGAATATTTTTTGGAGTCAGTTTCTTTTCAATATTTTTTAAGATTGCCAAGTCAGCATCCATTTAGAGCGGTCAGTTAAGGAAAAATTCGCTAAAGCTTTCGATAAACTGGTACAATTACCTTTTTTTAAAGTATCCAGCCTTTGTTTTATGAGTACATATATATCAAATCCCTACACCCAAATTTAAAATATCTTACATCAAAACCATCCCTACTAATATTATAAATGCGAAAGTAACTCTGTCTGTCTGTCTGTCTGTCTCACTTTTACGACTAAACCGCTGAACCGATTTTGATGAAATTTGGTATAGAGGTATGTTAGACCTTGAGATAGGACATAGGCTATGTTTGGTCGCGATAACCGACATCCACGCGGGCGGAGCCGCGGGCAAAAGCTAGTTTTCATATACAAGAGTCTAGTAAGCTCTCTTTAAGCATAAAAATTAATCACTGCATTGAATAACGTTTTCCGTCCCATTTTCCCAATATAGTTTCATGTAAAAAGTCTCATGAATTTAGGTCACATATTTATTGATATATTATACTTACCTAGTGTTGACATAAAATCTAGCAATGATTGTCTCATGATTTAAAAAAAAATACTTTTGTACAAATTAAAAGTTCCTGAGAAAGGGTTCGGCTTGTACCAAATACGAATACGTTTAGTTTAACTAAATTTTACGCAATTTTTGCTCTTAAGACGAGAATGAACAAAACAAAAATTTGTTAAAAAGCTCAATAGTAAAAGTTAAACAATAATCAACTTCTCTTAAATTAAGAGTTAATGTTCATATTCGACTTTGATTGGTTTCTTTGGTGGTTGGTCAAGAAGTTGTGCAACCACCAAAGAAACCAAAGTCATTTAAAAGTAACAATTTTAACTCACGATTTCTTAACAAAGAAGAAGTTTTTTTGTTAAGAAATCGTGAATTAAAAAAATTACTTATTACTTTTAAAAGTCAATTCAAAAAGTTCAAAAAGAATTTCCAAACGAAACCTCATGAACTCTTTAAGGACTAAACTCATTTGAAAAGTTTTGCAACTTGTTGATTTTTTCTTGTACTTTTACGCAGCGACTTGTAGTTTGTAAACAGTGTACTTGTTGCCTAATTAAAATTTTGTAGCTTCAATTCTTGCGTTTTAGGTATGTTTTTTTAAAGTAGGTATTTATTCAATATTATTATCACAGCGCACATTGATCCCAGTTGCAATCAAAAGCCTACCAGCCTTCAAGCCTAGATACAACTGGAATTCGAAGTTCCTCCTCCTATTCCTCCGTTCTTTTAAGTAGTTAGTTACTGACGGGTAAGACGGCTGTCACTCCCATAAAAAGCCAAATGGGGACGACTGCCGTCTGACCAGCTGTCTAAGTGGAAAACCTTGAGAGCCAGAGCCTCGCCCCTCAATCAGTAGGCGTACTGGTGCCTGTCACACTGACAGGTCAGGTTGATTTGGTCGCAGACACACAGTAAAGTTATATAATTGATGTGTATAGATAGGTACTGTGGCGATGATCTTGTTGTGCGATCAAAATATTAGAAATATGATGATAGGATAGACATGTGGACAAAGATGAAGGAGATCGTATTGATCAGATAGTTTAGGCAATAATATTCAGGTTCAAATTCATGTAGGGGATACTTTTTTATACCACTTAGGTGGCAGACAAGCACACGGCCCACCTGATGGTAAGTGGTTACCATGGCCTATGGACGTATGCAACACCAGGGGCGTCACACTCGCTCTGCCGATCCCGTAAGAATCTTCTAATGCCCTTCGTGCAGAACTTTACTATAGTCGCTTGGAAAGATCACGGCAGGGAGTTCATTCCACAGTTTAAGCGTGCGGGGGATGAAGTTCCTTTCATGCGTACTGTTTCCAGTCGCAATGTGTGAGGATGGATTCCCTGTCTGTGGTGAGAGGTGCAATGGTAGAAGGTAACCGTAGGCATTATGTCGCACAATTCATCTGAACACACACCATTGTACAGGCGGCAAAACACGCACAGCGATCCAAAGTCTCTCCTGAGGCTGAGCGGTTCCACATGATGAAATATGATATGAGGAAAACATTGATGAAAACCGGTTTCACATAAATTGAACTCACGTGTAGGTACACCTAAAGCTCGTGAAGTTATAGGTGATGTTATTATGAATTTATTATCCATAGAGTATTTGTTGAATCACCTGTTAATATCTACCTATTAAAATTTGTGAAGGTGGTATCAGATTTACTCTGTGATAGCTGGCGACACTGGCCTCACTTTTCAAGTCGGTGCAACTGCTTTAGTGTTGTTTACAACGGACGAGGTTCTTGTGCAGGATTTCCAGGGTTTCGAAAAAGCCGACATAACTCATTCTCTGACCTTTTTCTCAAATTGGGGTCGGTTTTCCAATCTAACTGTGATGTGGTGTGATATTTTCCGATATTTTCCATCTGACATCCACAACCAATTGGTGATATTGAATTTCTGTAGCTAGACTAGTCGGTCATTTTAGGGTTCCAATTATCCGTAACGACTGCCATAGGTTTTCGTATAACAATCTGCGGCCTTACCTTACTCTTAAAACAGGTCAATAATTGAACTGCTGTCATTCTAACAACTGCAAATGTCACTTTGTAATGTCATATAAATATATGGGATTACAAAGGGATAACAAAGTGACATTTGCAATTGGTAGAATGACATGTCACTTTGTAATGTCATATAAATATATGGGATTACAAAGGGATTACAAAGTGACATTTGCAATTGGTAGAATGACAGCAGTTCAATTATTGACCTGTTTTAAGAGTTCATGGTATGGGCCCTGGACTAACAGTTTAACGTGTTTCCAACCATCCGTAACGACTGTCATAGATGTTCGTTTGGCAATCTGGACTAATTAACGTATCGTCAATGCACGGTACCCAGATCATTGCAAATATACAAATTCATGCATACAGATATTTGCACTGAGTAGAAATCGAACCTGCGCCCCCTGTATAGCAGTCGCGTTGACTACCACCACGCCACAGACACCGACATATCTACCAATCAAACATTAAACGCGTTACGGGCTCCGAAGTGTCAACTTTGGACGTAATTGAGCAACCACTGAGGATGACGTTGAAGGTAGCAACAATTGGCTCTTAGGAGGAGATGTGATCGTGACGTCATATACCAGCGACACTGGCATAGGTGCAAGGTCACGGTCGGAGACAACCATAAATCGTAGGACGGATTTGGCATGTGCACTTCTCCAAATCTGAGGTTCCATACTTCCAACGGCAACAGAAAAAATACCAGCCTATGCTGGTAGGGGTGATTTTATTTTTTCTGTTGCCGTTGGAAGTATGGACTATTCTATAACAGTACTACTAACGTACTAATTAATTTATAAGACAGTGACCTTTTAATTATTCACAAATTCCTATTTAAGTAGTAATGAAATCAGCTGGTTGGTTAATTTTATGACCTCGTTATTGATACATTTTGATAGTGAGAAACGCTTTCATTAAACTAAGTATGTACTTACCTATTTAAAATGTATATATCCAAGTGTGTTCATTCGTATTCTAGGATTAGTAAAGCAAGCTATTTAAGCTAGGCATACTTTAGGCACAGAACAGATAATAGCACTAGCGTACTTTATTTAGGTCTAGTCTAGATAGCGCTGCGTTAAATAGGTATCCCAGAATATTCTTAGAATTTAGTAGGAAATAGTTATTTCAAATTTTTTAAATGTTGGGTGTATATCACTCACCCCTCAATGAACTGACAGGAACTCTCGAAGTTAGGTCAGATGGCAGTCGCCTTCGTAAAAGTCAAATTAAACTAAATTTTAAGGAGAAGCAGAAGAGTGGACCCCAAGTAAAAGCTTTAGATGTAGCTACACCTTCGTGACCCGTACAAACAGACTACATTACACAAAAAATTACACAGGGTATATACCCCTATGCATTTTTTTAGTAAGGGTCTTAAAGACGTAGGTAGGTAGGTACCAAGGTAGATTAATAAAGCGAATACCTATATAGTTATACTATAACTATGTATTCACAATTTTTTTATACCTACGAGTTAAAATGTGAATTCCAGATGCCTTTGTCCAATTAGCACATCGTTTTAGCATATACTAATTCTAGGGGCCTCAAATTTTTAAATCACTTCTTGTATCGTGTGTCGCACATTACCTCTAAGAATTCTCGTTAACCCCTCTAATTATGCTAAATGCTTGAGTCAGATAGCGACGGCAATTCATTAGATAAGGTCCGGTCCAACCACACATACCGATCTATATTTTTATTAAATAGTCAAACCCGAATATAGCTTATGGCTGTGGCAAAGGTTGGAAAGCTGTAAGAGATTTAAGTGACCATTGATCATATAGTACTAATAATATTCCTGCAGCCTCAGCACTAAGAAATAGGAACACATCTTAGACTTTTATCGACTTAGCTTACCTCTCCTCATTCTATAAGTGAGTCCTTTGAATAAGATTGTTTAGTAAAGTTAACATTTGAAAATAAAATATCCAAGAGAGAAATCTGTGACTCAGGCAACAATAATAAATGTTGAAAGAACTGATATTTTGAAAATGCAAAGATAGCTAATAAACATAAAAGTGTAAAGCAAAGTTAGTGACAGGAAAAATAAACTCGTCCTCTGTTGCCCCCTGAAATGTGTGATTCAATGCAATCTTAACTTCAAATGTCTTCATTTTTTCACATTGAGCTCTCATTGAAGTAATAAAACCTTATTTAAGAAGGTACATATCACTACATATTATAAAATAAAGTCGCTGTCGCTGTCTGTCCGTCCCTATGTATGCTTAAATCTTTAAAACTACGCAACGGATTTTGGAGCGGTTTTTTTTAATAGATAGAGTGATTCAAGAGGAAGGTTTATATGTATAATACATGCATAATATTATAGAAAAACACTGATAAATTTAGAGATAATACCACGCGGGCGAAAATATGGCGGTACGAAGTTCGCCGGGTCAGCTAGTTGAAATATAAAAATAAATATAAATTCAGCAAGGTTCAGGAAGGTTAATAATTCAGCAGATAATCTTCAATACTGAATATGTATCTCCAATACTGAATAGGTACAGACATCATCTTCGATATTTAATGAGACAATATCTATAGTTTGAACGCCTACGCCTATTTGTACGTTTATTTTCTCGGTATTCCTCACTAAACACGCAACGGTATCAGTCAAACAATGTTTTGATATCATCACTACAAATCTTTGAATATTTGGATACAATAGTGTAATTCAATGCTATTCTACGTGTAAATTTTCCTTTTGTATACATGAATAACTAATTTCATATATCGTCGTCCTTGGTTCACATTGTTTCAGCTGAATACGCTTCGCCTAGTCACGTGCATGCGTTGTACTTTTATTACAATTTTTTCGGTAACTCTTGTTTTTCATTACCCATAAGGTACCTCCGCTTACATATTCTGATTTGAAAGTATCATCTCGAAGCGATTTCAATAATTTTTATTTCTATGATATGTCTATTCCAATTCAAATGAAGAAACTGCTTGCAGCAGCGAATTGTTTAAATTTGTTCAAATCTGTATTTTTACTCTTCACATACATTTGATCCTTGTTCTCTTTGTTACAGGACGAGACGGGACGACTTATGAGAAGAAATATTGTCAGATATGCCATTTTAGCGTATGTTATTACTCTACAAAGGGTATCTTTGAGGGTAAAGCGACGGTTTCCAACGTGGCAGCATGTCGTAGACTCTGGTAAGCGAACAAACGGAATATCTTCCTAAATAATAATATGTAATTCAGGCTATGTATTTTAACTAATTTGTATTTTTTCAGGGTTAATGCTGGAAAGTGAAAGAAAAGTTTTTGAAAAGATGGATGGGAAAAGTCCCATGTCGAAGTACTGGATGCCCCTCGTGTGGGCAACTAACATAATAAATCGTGCGAGGAAAGAAGGCCTCATCACTAGTGACCATATCGTACAGACACTGCTCGTAGAACTATCCGACATCAGGAGGAGGCTAGGAGCGCTGATAGGGTACGACACAGTGTGTGTACCGCTAGTCTACACCCAGGTTAGTAAACCACTTGTGTTTTTGTACTGAAATCGTCTCTTTCCCTGCTATTAGAAAATTGAAAATTATTAGTGTCCCTACATTGAAGATGGGTGTTGTAACTATACCATGATCTTGTTAATTCCTGTTTTAAAGTTTCTCAAGAATATTTTATGAAATTCAATTCGATAGTAGGAAAACCTACGCAAAGGACTTGGATACGGTTTATTTTATTAGAAACATTTAGATTCAAAAACTGGGGCGTGTTTGACCGTCATAGGGTTGAGAAAACTGGAGACATGAATCAAAAGTCGCGATAACCGGCATCCACGCGGGTGGAGCTGCGACATCATTTAGTCAAGAATAAAATGATTACAAACTATGCATACATCCTTTTAGAAACAACTTTGTTGAACTAAACATCTTATGAATAAGTATGTAAATCTAGTGGATCATAAGTAAATAGATAAACAGTATTTATTTAGTTGTAACAACGCAACTTCTACGATATTAATAACTTCATGCGGACAAACACAAACGGACTTTGCGTTTGTCTATCTTCACGATTCACCTTATAAGTGTCTTTTTAGTCAGAAAATAAAACGAACGAGGCTCTGGCGCAGGCTTCACATACTCTCAGAGTTAGGAGTTCCGACCACAGTCTTTCCCGGAAAAGCCGATATACCAATCAAAAACAATAAGCGGACAAGTGCAAGTTTTGGAAGCAACTGGAAGATCACTAGGATGATGACTTAATACGCAACAAATAACCTTGTATCTCAATGATGTGCTACGTTTGGATTTGACGAAGTGTCATTTTATAAGAATCAATATGACATATTATCGAATAATATTTAAATAACAAAATTTTCATGATTTTTCTTCGTGATATTTGAGATCTGTACATATTTGCCACTAATCTTAACCCAAAGGAAAAAATCATGTATTTTTTTTTGACGAACCAACTGGAATCCGGTCCTAGGTCCCTTATGCCACTGGTAGGAACATTTGTGTAGATTTATCCTACTTACTTACTAATCATCCTCATTGCGATAATTGCGATTTACCAGTAGCACCATTAGCAGCATAATTTAGCAGTTTTGATTTGTACATCGGTTTTCCGGAAAGCGAATGACGTCTGACCTCCCAAGACAGTCAGAAAAGTTCGCACCAGAGCATCGGCCGTTGTTTCTCCTTGAATATGAGGTTGGTTTTGTCCTCAAAGATGTTGGTACGCCCTGCACTAACTTACATTCAACTTAAACTATAAAGCAAAACGTTGAGAAACCCTCGAGGCAGCCCTATTTAAGTGCATTATTGTTTAAATACCTGCAGAATAACATGACGTGCAGAGCGATATGATCTGCCATGTGTCCAAGCTAATTCATTCGGATGATAGAACAGCAATTAATAATTATCTACGCAAGTACATATGGACGGGCGAGGTCTCACGCTTTTAAATACACGTACGTGAGGTTTAGAGTCGCGCTGTCACCATATTATTACCAAACAATTATTGACATATAGGTACTCGTACATATCATCGTTAGTTTGTAACAGTGTCGCTAGCTGATGCTAAATAGTAATGTTAAATAATTAAATTATATTATAACGAACTTTAAACTTTTGCTCACGAGTCACGACTCCGTCCGGATGAAATATTAATCCCGTTACTGAGACCTGCAGGAAACTTTTGGGATGAAGTTTCTCTGCACTAATCATGCAGATCCGTTTTCGCGTGAAAGAGTGCTATAAGTCTAATGCAGCTTCATAAAATATGTACGTAGGTGTAGACAGGTAATAATCATGGAAATACATCCATATGGTTGGTAACATCTGATGCGTTTCATAGTCATAGTTTTATAGAGAGAATGTACAGCGGTACCTACGCGATATTTTAAGAGTCGATTTACTGTCAAATAACAGTAAAATATCACACGAGACCCTAAGTGCTGAACAGTTGCATATTCTGACCAAAATTTCGAGGTTAGAGTTTATATACAGGGTGGAAGATTTTAACCTTACCTGGAGGGAAAGTACTTTAAATACTGGAGATAGCTAATTTCACTCAAAGGAAACATTCCTTAATTTTTTATAAGAAACAAAACTGCATTCATAGTTTTTTGAAAATTCCCTTGCCATGTCTGGTAATGGAACCGACTAAAATTCAAAAAAATAACATCCTGTATTTTTATAGTCTCAATCGATAGTGTCAATCATGAGGATCGAATCTCTCTAATAAACATGGTAAATTGAATGAAAGGAAGTCCATAAAATCTTAACTTATAAAATTTCATTCCAACAGACACAGTACTTTTGCTCAACGAGCCATGACATACCTTATCAATACTAACATAATTTAGGCACATTGTTACTAATACACTAATACTATGAACTAGAACTATGGTCTGAAATAAATGATTATTTAATTTAATTTTAATTTTATCAACAATAACGCCATTTATTTAGTAAAATGAGTATAGTAAATAACTGAACTTCGATTCCGATTTAGAATGTAACGTTATTGTGTGACTGCATGAGATAGTCAAGTTTCCCGATTTTATTTTTATAAAGAATATTAGTAATCGAAATTACTAATATTCCTGTTAACCCCCCCAAGTAAGCTAAATTGCTTGTGCTAAGAGTGGGTTCACGTCTGTAGTGTAATGGGCAGAATTCGAACCCGGGACCTCTTGATCGTAAGGCCGACTCCTTAACCATAAAGCTACCGACGGCGACGCTATAATCATGTCGATTTAGGTCCAAGATACGTGTCTCGAGGTATAGGTTGGACTTGGAAACCACTGCGTGGTACACCGCATCGCACCCTGGGCAACGGAGATGGCGAGAGAATTGCCTTAAAATACGTTAATTGAGACTTGAATTAACCAGAGACGGCGTGCGGTTTTAGTCGGTTCGAGTCGAGAGAGTAAATACCTCTGCTGGCCAGTGAGGGCCAGCCATGAAAAACAGGGACAAGTAATTTAAATATGGAATTATAATATGATACACTTATTTTGTTAAATCGAATTCGAAAATTGAGTTTTCAGGGATTTCCTTTCATTTAATTAACCATGTTTGTTAAACAGATTTGATCCTTATGATTTGCACTATTGATTGATGTCATAAAAATACAGGATGTTATTTTTTCGGATTTTAGTTGGTTCGATTACCGGGCGTAGCAAGCGAATTTTTAAAAAACTAAGAATTCAGTTTTATTTCTTGTTAAAAATAAAGGAATGTTTCCTTTGAGTGAAATTCGGTATTTCCAGTATTTAGAAAACCTTCCCTCCAGGTAAGGTTAAAATCTTCCACCCTGTATAGGTAAGTGATTGCTGCGTGCTCTGGATTCACCCCGGTGCAATTACAGCAGTTAACCTGGAGTTTAAAAAGCGTGGTTAAGTTATACGCCAGTTGGGATTCGTATTTTTACATACGTAGATTTTAGAAGTGTGGACCAATATTAATACGTAAACAAAAGAACCTACTTAAGAATAACATTATCAAGTCTCAAACAAAATCCATATCGTGTCTTTTATAAATCGTTTACTTTTCAAACAAAGCCAGATGTGTTATGACTTGGGAAAAAAACTAACTCTTTTGTATCCGCATAATGTTTGATGAGGTGCTTACACAATGTAAGCAATTCAATCCACCCAACAATAGTTAATCTGAAGTGAGAAGTGTTAAACCACATCATAAACACTGTAAGAAATTCTGACGCCTGTAGCACATCTCCGCCGCGAAACCGCGTATAGCGGAACCGCGGTAGTTTCGCCATGTTCTGTCAGTTGTACGAGGAGCGAAACTCTAGCGAAACGGCATGTTCTAATGCATAGATTTACCTATCTTCTATCTCTTTCGCCGCGCAGTTTCGCCTTATGCCGTTCACACCTCCGCGCTTCGTCCGCTATTTTGTCAGTGTTGTCACGTGACAATTTTACGTAACACGTAAATTGCAGGGCCGCATTAGGGGTCTTTTAAATTCCAAATGAATCAAGATCAGTAAAAAAGTTTTACTTTGATTATTTTTTCGCCGTCTACAGTTTTTTGTACAGGATGGTATTACCTACATTTGGTATTACCTACCTACAAAGTCCTTTTCTTGTTTTTTTTTTTGTTTGTTGTTGACTGATTTCAATAATGGGAGTAACATAGGCTAGCAAATAAAGACCCGCGACGGCATGCGTTTTTAGTGGGTCAGAGTTCAGTTCAGTTCGACAATCACTCCTGACCATATCCAAGGGAACTTTAGCACGAAAAAAAAGTGGGAACGGAATCCGAATTCCACGCGGGCGGAGCCGCGGGCAACTGCTAGTATTATACATAGCTGCTGCCCACGGCTCCACACACGTCGAATTCTGATCACGCTCCTACTTTTTTTCGGTAGTCCCTTCAAATACCACTCCGGTCGGCCATCGCACCTACTCAAAACCGCACGCCTCCTATTACGCACTCCCCGACTGATTCTAGGCCATAATTTAAGAGCCCTCAGGTGTGAAAAGCACGGTGTCCCCATTGTACTCCGAAAAGGAAGGATATGAATGTCACACCACTTCACCAGCGGGGTGAAGCGGTGACAGGTGGCTGAATCTGAACCCTCGGTCTGCACTCGGCGACCAGTCCACCAATAATGTCAAATGTGTTATGCCTAATGAATTTCGGAGTATCAAGTTTCTGCCACATGGAGGGAACCTCTCCACAGGGCCACATCCGTCGCTACATCTTCTTTTCTCTTTATTATATTTGTATACATATTATTATTTATAACTTAATTGTATTAATATTATATTTATCTAAATGTAATGTTAACGTATAATGGTACCAAATATAAAACTAATTTATATATATTATATTTGTGCAAATTAGTGTCCCCATTGTCCATACAAAAAGTGAACATCATGTCCTACAATATTATCTCATTTCCCTATCACTCACCATAAAGTAACTAATAATTTAACTAGACAGCCAATTACCCAATTTCGGCCCTGTTGATTTTGAAAGTTCTTGACGCACGGTATCAAGTTCGCGCATGCGAAAAAGACGTTATCATGTTGAACGGAGCAATCAGAAGTCAGGTAGTTGGCGCATGCGTTCTACACGGACCAGTTAGATTCCGGTACGCGCTCCATATTAGATAACAAGTGTCAAGTTCCGCTCATGTTTCGCTACTCCAGCTACACTTGAACACAGCGAAACTCAACTAGCAGTTCCGCTGTCCGCCGCGAAACGGCGGCGATGTGCTACGGGCGTGAAAGACACCGAATGGCGGCATAAGGAACTGTGTACAGCGGTTAACCAATGGGCCATTACCGTCACAAGTACTATCATTTCGCGATTTCACGTTTGCCAACACTTTGTTGACTGATTGAAAAGGAATACCTGTGGTTTTAGAAATGTGGTGTTGGATGGAAATAGATCTTACCTATAGATATATAGTCGCGGTATACCTGCTGATAGATGAACTTCTTTCGGGGTTGGCAGATCAAACGGCAGTAAGATGATGACGGCCTATGTACTTATGTGATAGTTATAAATATTCTAGAACTTTTCACATAGCGTTATCTGGACCCAAAGTAAGCATAGTTTAACTAGCTTTAACTACACATTGAATCATCCAAATCAATACAAATCTGTATGACCATGCATACAAATATTTGCACTGAGCGGGAATTGAACCTGCGACCTCTGACATAGCAGTCGAACGTGCTACCGCCACGCCACAGATGTCGTCAAAAGTATAGTTCCTACTACCTACTAATTAACACCAACAGCTCAACTACTCCGTACAACTATGACTAGTCACATTTCCTTGAAGAATCAAAACGTCATAGACGTTTTTTGCGAAAATGCGTTTATTGCGATATTTACCAAAACGGTAAGTTTTATTATATACCTATAATCACGCCTTTATGGCGTGGTTTGCACTAAGCCTAAAATACCACTTTTTCCCACTTAAACACATTTTTATACATTTTTTTTTCGGATTGCCTATTGAATATGACTCAAATCAACTACAAGATTCAAACAGAGACTAAAACAGCAACTGCAAGCGACTTTCGACCTTAATGAAATTTTCCTAATGACGTGTCTTTTCGCGTTAATAAATGACACTGATCACGAATATAAGAAAAGGAACTCAATAATTACGTTATGTCATTAAGGTCGAAAATTGCTTGCACTAGGTTTTTCATACTTAGCTTCCCTAACTAACTAGTCTGTGCTATCAAACAAATAGTCAAATGGGACCCCAAAGTATTACTACATGTTGTTCATTGTGATCTTCCGCAGCCTCCGAGGCGTAGCGGTAGTGAACGCGGCCGCTACGCAGGAGGCGTGGGTTCGATCCCCGCTCAGTGCAAATATTTGTGTTCATGAAATATGGGTATTTGCATTGGTCTGGTCGTGCCTCGGAGAGCACGTTAAGCCGTCGGTCCCGGTTGCCATAAGAACATCTATGGCAGTCGTTACGGGTAGTTGGAGCCCTCAAAAATCCAAAAACAACAGTCTAGCTGCAAAGCTTCGATATCGCCTAATGTTACCATTGGGATGTGGAGGTCAGATGGCAATCGCTTCACAGAAAATATCGAGGTCTAGCCAAATCCGTAGTTAAGACTGGCAAAAGCGGACCCCAGACTCCGAGCTGAAAGCTTCGGATGCGACTGGGAATTAACGCTAAGAGGAAGAAGTTCATTGTGATCTTCAAATATAACTACGTTTCATTAATTTATTTAGCCATACTAGATTTATATCAACTTTACCATTTTGTAGTGTACGACTGATAGTGACAGCTAAAAAAAACGTTTTTTGTTGAACCTCTGTAGATAACACTGTCAGCAATTAAAAGATTGATCTACCAAATACCTACTGCACAAACTCGTACAGGCTACTGAGAGAGTAGAGGTGGGTGAGTGTGGATATTGCTTCTCAAAATTAACCTTGGTCTTGACATTTAACAAAAAAACGTCCAAAGAAAATCATCAATTGTTGTATATTTTGGCTGGCGTGACTTATAAATGTGTTTTTCATGACTCAAGAGGCAAAAAGTTTTGTTTCGTAGAAATAATTGTTATATAGATACGTACCTACATCCTATTCTTTTTTCGTATGGAAATCCCCTGACGATGTGAATATTGTCTGAATCTGAACGGCTTAAATCACATGGCCGTCGGGGAATATTTCACTAAGGTTTATTCTTCTAGCAGCTCTAAAGATCTTACGATCCAATTTGATCCAGTTCCTTACTGAAAAACTGGAGGGCATTGCCACTTTCGTTACCTACTCAGGGTACTTACCTACGTCTCAAGGAGTTTCTTATTAGCACTCCAGACAGTAACGATATTAACTTAAATATAAACAAAAATGAGGTACGAGTAATAAGTAGTAATTATGTAAACATTTTTGTCCAATTAACTGTAGAACCGCTAATTGGCCTAAAATGTTTACATAACGTTGTCTAGTCTATTTAGTAAATATCTTATGAATCTTTTTGTTATCTGTTTGGAATATTAGATTAAAAAAAAATTCAAGACACATTAGGTATACCTTTTTTTTTATCGTGCGAAAAATCCCCACGGATACCTCCCCCGCCGGAGCCGGAGGAGGAGGTTATGTCGGACTCGAACCGGCTAAAACGCACGCCGCGCCGTCTGTGGGCCGACAGTTGCCAGAGGTAAGATTGTCGTAGCCATATCCCTCGCACCCCGGCCGATCCAGGGCCATATCACTCGATCTGGCCCTCTTCCGGTGTGGGGACCGCAGAGTCCCCAACTCGCCCCCGGGTATGGGGAAGCACGCAATGCGCGCCGCCGCCGCGGCCTGCTTCTGCTAGGGTGACAGGCGGCTCCACCCGTCACCCCCAGGCCCGCGCTCATGGGGGACGGGGGTCATTCTGCGACCTCCGACGTCCGAGTTACCGTCGCGGACCGCGCGGTTTGCGATTCTCCTCCGCTCCTCGCGGGCCGCAAGGTGTGCGATTCTCCTTCGCTCCCGCTCCGCCGCCTCCTTCACGAGCATTACTTGCTCGCAAAAGGAGGCGCCGGCGGCCCACGCATTCGCGTAGCGAACCATCGCTGCGAGCAAAGTGGCGAGCGTGAGAACTCTCACTCCCAGGGTCGCCACCAGCTCCCGTCTCGGCGTCTCCCACGCCGGACACTTGGTGAGTGTGTGCAGCGCTGAGTCCTCGCTCGCGTCGCAGTGATGGCACTCGGACGTTGGCTCTTTCTTCGCGGTCCGATGCAGATACCTCCCGAAGCATCCATGGTCGGTGATAATCTGCATCAGCCAGAACGAGAGGCCACCGTGTGGCCTCTCTAGCCAGTCCCCCATGATGGACATTAGGTATACCTATTCACTATCCGACTCATTAATAACTCTACCAGTGGAAACACCTTAACATGTTATATTATCGATCGTGATTTGGGTGCAAAAGGGGGATAGAGCTATATACCCTATGCTCCCTCTTTTGGCCCAAAAAGCCCTATTAGAATGTCATGGAAAGTCCATAGTAAGATGAGGAGGATATAAAGGTACAACATTAAAATCCTTTTGCAAGTGGGCTGGGTGGGTGATCTTTTGCTTTTCAAAACCATATTCAGGGCTTGCAGAGCAGCAGGGCAAGGGCAAAATAGTAATTTTATTTGAATCTCAGAAATGTCTAAACACTTGATGAATCTCTCTACATAAACAACACATCATCATCATCATCATCATTTCAGCCATAGGAAGTCCACTGCTGGTCATAGGCCTAACAACACATACTTAATTTTAATTACTATGACACAAAAGTAATAAAAAATTGTTGATAATCGCAAGAACTGTAATTGGCCGTCGACGGCATTTTGCGTTGTACCTAGTTGCTGTTAATTTGACCAATAAAAAAGGTGAATAATATATTTAATTTAAGGTTAATAAGTAACCGATTTCCTTTATTAAAACCAATGACGTATATTTAAACGTATATAGAAACGGCATGTAGGAACATCGTGGCTTTCAAAAACGACGCAAACACTGAGTATAAAAATATAGCTACTTACTCGCGTGAAGAAACATAGTTTATTATATCATTTATGAAAAGTATGTTTTAAACATTTTCAACACACTTGCTTATAAACAGGCTTTTATTTCACCGCAATTAAGCACGGAATGACACCTATTATAAAACTGTGACTTTTTCATTATTATTATTCACGTCGTGAGTTATAGACTTCTTTTTTTAATTTTCATTGATTAAATGCTTTGTTCTTAAAGAAGTTTCGATACAAAAAGATCGTGTCCAATATTACAAACGATTTAATATACCTATTGCTTGCTCATTTCATGCAACTTCGTATTTTAAAAGATAATTTCTACTTGTAATACGTGTTTAATATATAAAACTTTCACTAAAATGTATTTTTTTTTCTGTGAGTAAGTAAGTATTTACAGAGAAGCACCTTAGCCTGTTCCGAAAGGAACAAATAAAAAAAAAATGTTAAAACAAATAGATTTTTACTATTGTGTTTTGATTGTGTTATGTAGTATTTTTAGTATAATTTTATTCGCAAGTGTGTTGAAAATAGTCGTATGGCACTCGCGCACGCTAATGTACTATTATTATTACCAAACAGTGCCTCCCACGACTAAAAAGTGAGATAGGATACTGCATCTCGAAGAGGTTTTCCAAATAAGCACTACTGTCATCTGATCATCACAACCACAAATTCTGTGATTACAACTCAAAGTGATGTCTTGTCTATTTAATTCACTAACGTAATGACTACTTTGCCATCTGAGAAAATTCGAATGAACCAAACCATTAAAACGAGCCACCTGAGAATGAAAGACTACATTTACTAAATTTATTACGATAAAACTAAAATAAAAATTTAATCATCATCACTGCATATTATAAAACCAAGTAGCTGTCGCTGTCTGTCCGTCCCTATGTAACTATGCTTAAATCTTCAAAACTACGCAACGGATTTTGAAGCGGTTTTTTTAATAGATAGAGTGATTCAAGAGGAAGGTTTATATGTATAATACATGCATAATATTGTGGAGAAACACTGATAAATCGGGATCAGAATATCACGCGGGCGGAAAATATGGCGGTACGAAGTTCACCGGGTCAGCTAGTTTATGATAAAATGATACGTTTGTAGGTACCCGGTCCCCTAGGTAGTTATTATTATATATTTATAGGTAAAAAGTAGTTTTATTTATGCAATAAATTGCAAATCTATATCTATATCTATACTTATTACTTATTATTACTTACTAATATTATAAAGAGGAAAGATTTGTTTTTTTGTTTGTTTGTTTGTTTTTTTGTTTTTTTGTTTGTAACGAATAGGCTCCGAAACTACTGGACCGATTTCAATAATTCTTTCACCTATAGAAAGCTACACTATCTGGGAGTAACATAGGCTATATAACATCACGCTACTACTAAAGGGAGCGGAGCAGTGAGCATAAATGTCAATAAATCGGGCAGATTTCCATACATTCTTTACTAATATTAGATTTGTATTTTTGTATTCGAGTAAACTCAAGAACTACTGAACCGATTTTAAAAATTCTTTTACCATTAGAAAGCTGCACTATCACTGACTAACATAGGCTATAATTAATTTTCAAAAAAATAGGGATCCTGGATAAAACTTCAATAATGTAACCCAAGGTGTAAAAAAATGACCTAAAAAATTCCTTACATCGCGTACGCTGCGAAAACTATTGAAGATAGAACAAAATAATGTACTGTAGAAATGTATAACTTAAAAAGGTCTACATAAAAGTCCGCGACAGCATATGTCTATCTAATAAGGGTAGCTCACAATAACCATTTTTATCTTTTACAAATTATAAAAAAAATATGTGTCATTTTCGAAGCTATTTTTAACAATATAGTGTTAAGCCTTATCTGACTAAATACGTTAGATACATTGTACATTTAATGTAGATCAAAATTGCCCTTTACACTGTATAATTATAATGAATATTTTAGAATCTATTGCAGTATGAAAGTAACGCGCGACGATATAAATTCAAGCCGAAATGCCGATCAAAGTCAGACCACGGAATCTATACCTTTATATTAATTCTTATCTAAATAAATCGTTTGGTATTTAAGATTGTTTCAATACCTGTTGATTACTTTTTGAATTATTGAAATCGGACGTTCTATTCAAAAGATATTACGAAATTATAATGTCAATAAATCCGGTAAATTACCATACATTATTTGAAAACTAATTATTATTACGGGCATGGGCTAAAAGGGTGCAACCACGGGTGTTCGAAGTATTTCACGAGCGAAGACAGGGAAGGTCAGCTGAACACAAGATGCAACGGTAACGGGATCCGAATGCGGGATTGGAACCTCCATGTGACGCATCCTGGGTAACGGAGGCATTAACGCCCCTCACCCAGGGGAGGCGCTACCGCCTACGGCAAATACATACAGCAACGGGAACAGCTCTATAGAGGGCTGCTCAAAGGCTTCCCACATGTCCCTCTGACTACGAGGAGGCCCAGTAGAGAGCAGGAAAGGGAAGGGCTGGTCACCGAGCGCGGACGTGAGGATTATAGGTCCGGCCTGCTGTCATCCCTTCACGCCCGTCTCCTCCCTTTCCGGAAATCGATGGGACATCGTGCTTCCCACTTCTGAGAGGGCCATCTTAAAATTTTAGATGGCCCAGGGTCAGCCGGGGGGTGCGGAAAATGTCCTAGGCAATTTTACACTCCAGCAACTGAAGACCCGCGACGGCATGCTGTTTAGTGGGTCCGAATTCCACATGGCACTCCTGATGGCTGACGGGGATGGTATCCGAGGCAATTTTAGCACGAAAGAAAAGTTTGTACGGAATCCGAATTCCACGCGGGCGGAGCCGCGGGCAACAGCTAGTACATTATATAGTTTAAAATATATTTATAAACCAATGACTAATATCTTATCTTCAGGTGGTGACATTGGCTCTTTACACTTACTTCGTGGCTGCCTTGATGGGCCGCCAGCTGGTGCCCCCGGCTCCGGGCAGCACTTCTAAATATGAACCTGATGTTTACTTCCCACTCTTCACAGCCTTACAAGTAAGCATTTTTTCTCGTTCTGCATCCCTTATTCCCCAGCTGACGTCAATGTGTCACATAGTCTCTCAATTACTTGTGTAATCTCAAACATTCAATTTTGTTCCGCAAATATTAAATGAATAGGAATATTATACTTAGGTTTGTATGTATTAGATATTTATTTCACAAACTGAATTGGAATTGAAATTCGAAGAACGAGACCACAAAAGGTCTATTATGTTGTAAATTACACTGAGAAAAGCCAGACAAACTTAACAAGTACAATATTTTGGTTAGTGTAATGTAGGTCATACACGAATTTCTATGGGTTTTGTTTGTTTGGACTGCCCTAACTTAGCTTATATTAGATTATTGAAGATATTCATACTTTGCCGTTCACTGAACACCTCAGAAATTTAATAATCAACTCGCAATCAATTAAACATTTCGTTTTGCTTTGAACATATTTCTCTGATTTAAGAATCCTCCTCCTACCTCCTAGACTGAGCTATCTTCTATCCAACTTATTAGTTTAGCCTAGGTAGGTCTCTGATTGAATAGCAGATACGGTTCGTTTTCTACAATATGCGGACGTTAAGCATATGGGCGTGTGTTTCGGATTATTAAAATAAGGGGGTCAAGTTCAAATTCATGACCGTCGGTCAAACTTCCTCACCTTCTTCGTTATGAATTACTTACCCTTATGTAATTGTTTATATTGAATCAATTAGACACGGACTTCATTACCTGAGTCAATGCGCAGTAATTTCTGACCATGCAAAAAGCTTCAATCTCCCCGAATTTCACAATAATTGTGAATCTTAGATTCAGTATGCTGAACCAAATGAACTTAATCTCAGAAATCAGAATTGTGGTTTTATTAGACATTGTCTGTTTATCTGAATGTGAAGATATTTATTTCGGCAACAGTTCGTAAACAACTAACGAGTCATTCACCATCTCGCGATCGTCAAATTCGCGAGCGCGCGCGAGTTGGCAATTTTTGATTTCGAATTATTTTTTCGTCATCATCTCGCGCGCATGCTAAAATACAGTCAGATAAAAAAGGGTCAAAGAAAACATGAAAAGGAAACTAATGTATACTCGCGTCTTTACCTGCATTGGTTGATGCGCTGCGAATGTTTTTTTTTTTTCATCTTAGATTTCAATATAGACTTGCAAAGTGAGACTACGCCACTAGGGGGACACGGCCGATATTATGATATCTGTTATGAGTAGCTATGTCATCTTAATATGCGTCGTATGAAATTAGATTTTTTTTTTGCTTATCTTTTCCTTTAGGCTGTATTTATTAAGATAAATTTCATAATGTTTCACATATTAAACTAGTTAAAATATTTACAAGAATAAAAAAAAGTATTTATTGCAATTTTTATTTCATTACATATATTTTTTATGATAATTTGTAATTCATTTTAAATTAGTATAGTGTTTTAATGTATATATCTATTTATTATAAAAATATATATCGCGAGATGGTGAATGACTCCAACTAACTTATGTAGGCGTAGTTTAAGGAACGCCTATAAAAAGACACATTGCCTGTTCCTCAAACTAATATGGCAAGAAAGGACAAGTGAGTTAGTTGTTTCCGAACTGCTTCCGAAATAAAAACCTTCACACAAAGTATTGAAAAAAAATCCAACTTCCAATTAAAAAGTAGTGAAATAAAAATGTAATCTAATTAATTTTGTTATATTTCCTTCCAGTTTTGTTTCTACGTGGGGTGGTTAAAAGTTGCCGAGGTCCTAATTAATCCTTTCGGCGAGGACGACGACGATATCGAACTGAATTGGCTCATAGACAGGCACATAAAGGTACGTCATCGTTTAGGTGAACGTCTACAATGTACGAGTATAGGTGTACGGTAGTCTTCTGCGAAGGTTGTCAGACGTATCAGTTAGTGGCGTGTATTTTCACCTTGCTTATCGCGAGGCCAGACAGACCGAACGGCGCGGGCGTGGCCCGTTAATCACAGTACCGGTCTATTTTTAAAATCTTTGATTTTTACTAGATTAACACCCAGTTTCCGAAAGGCTGATCAACGTCCAATTAACTAATCGGCTGTTAAATCTCTTGTCAAGTAGCAATTGGGGTGCTAGAAACATGGTTCGTTTAAAACAGCCGATTAGTTAATTTGACGTTGATCACCCTTTCGGAAACTGGGCGTTAAGCTTGTATAATAATTTTTAATACATACTTACATACAATCACGCCTTCATCACCGTTAGACAGAAGTGAATTAACACCCAAATTTCACCATCCCTTGTATTTCGTCCCAAGCTACGTGGATCCTGGTGGAGTAGAATTTGGGCCACCCTATCTCTTGCCATGCGGTGTCGTACAAGGCGACTAAGGGATAGGGCTGTTTAACATCAGACAGATATACAGAGCCCAGACTTAGTCTCCGATGTATGGCTCGAGTCAACAATAGTGCCCGGAATACGGCAATAGGCTCACCGCCTATTACGTGGGACCTAATACAATTATTTTTAATATTGTAAGCGAAAAATAACTTAATTTACGGACTTACTGATTTATTAGAAGTCGGTACCTAGCCCAAAAGAGGCCATATTTCAATTGATTGCATCATAGTAGTTCAGACACAACAAACAAAGTTGGCTGGCACCGACGACGTCTAATAAATCAGTAAGTCTGTAAATTAAGTTATTTTTCGCTTTTCAGTGCCTCTTTTTCGTTTCTTGAAGTCGGTTAAACTTTTTTATTAAAATGAATTTACTTATTTTTCTCTTTATAGTGAGTTTGTACAGTCTCACGACTGTACATCGCATGTAGGTATAGTGACGCTGTACTACAGATCGAACCGGCCACGCTAAAAAAAGTTATTAAAGCATTATTCAAAAATAATTTTTAAAATCAATGCATATACACCCGAAATATAGCTGAATATTCTGAACACTTCTGCGTACCCGTTCAAAGGACTCAGGCGTGATGTTATGATGTGTAATGGCAGAAACATTGCAATAATATGCCATGCAGCAATCGCGGCTGATTTCCTGGTACTTTTTGAAGAGTTCCTTGGTCTAATCTCGGAAACCCATCATCAGATCTTTACGAAATTTAAATGGGACCACTTCGGAATAATCTACTTACGAACAGAATTTTTTTTTCAAAATCCGTGTAAATTGGCTTCACAATCGCGTAACATACATACAAAAAATAAATAAAAAAAAAGACGTGTGGCACTCGGGGACTGCCGCGGTAAAGCTATTGCATAGCATTTTTTATCAACTTATGCAATTATCCCCCCACTCCGACTCTATTTATACTAAACTCGCACGAATCGAGCCGAGCTGCTCCGAAATCGGCTTGATTCGTGCGAGCTCGGAGTGTCAGCTTAGGTTTGGACCTGACCTGACCTTGACCTTGACTTTGACTTGTGGCACTCGGGGACTGCCGCGGTAAAGCTATTGCATAGCATTCGGAGCAGCTCGGCTCGATTCGTGCGAGCTCGGAGTTGGGGGTGTTACCATTTTTCGTTACGGAATTTCTGGATTCGGTCTCCACGCTCAAGGCCCGCGATAGAAGCTATGCAATAGCTTAAAAAATATTGGGTACGAATTGAGAACCTCCTTTTCTGAAGTCGGTTAAAAATCAATGCCATTTATCGTTGTAATTTTATAACTCAAGAACGGGCTCACCTATCCAAACCAAATGTTTAGGCTTTGTTCGGACTATTTAATAGATGGTTTATGTGAAGATTGCACAAAATCGGTCGAGCGGTTCTTCATTTATCATATTTTTTGTAACACTGTTAGGCGGTACGAAATTCGCGGGGTCAGCTAGTATTTATATAGATGTCTCATTTACGCACGCTCAAACTGGAATTATTACCACAGTTATTACTCTACTGTAGTTTACCCACAGATATCCATGAATTTACCCAGACAATATAGGGCTCTTTAAGAGGGCATTTTTAGTTATTGACATGATCGGCAGCGCGAGTGTGATGCTCCTGGTGTTGTACACGTCCGCAGGCTTCGGTGACCACTTTCCATCAGGTGGAACTTATAGTTATTAGCCTCCTAAATGGTATAAAAAACGTTCACCTGCTGAAACTTACAAAGTTGCTATATTATTATCGATCTATATGATCAATGATCAGGTGTTCTACATGTCTAGGATTCAGGGTTGAAGTTCAATGTCTTGCCGATCGCCATATTAGATACCCACTCCGTCGGACAGGGTCAACTTCGATTGAACGTACATTAGTATTAATTAATTACATAACATGTAGTTAGCGGTCCACATATTTGAAAACTGTTTTGCATACCGGGACTGCTCTATATGTGGTAGGTATGAAACGTGTTTGCCCGCATGCAGGTACTACTTCCGCGTTTAAATTTTGCCCATGAAATATTTTATACTACTACCTATGCATAGAACTTAGTTATAACAATAATAGCAAATATTATGTAGCTCATAAAACTTCAACAATGTCTTTATTTCTATTTCCCCAGACCTCCAGATAGATACCTATCGGTATCTAAATTATGTTTACGAAGTTTACTCGAATTTACAATAATTTCTTTGTTTTTCTAGTTTACATGTAGATGTAGATGTAGATTATGTAGTGTAAAACGTGTAGGTACATACTAATGAAACGTCTTGCAATTTGTTAAACATGGTTCGCATTAATAAAATGGGTAATCAATATTCTTAGCTATTCAAAATATGCTCCCTAAATCAATTGCCCTAAATCCTTTAGTTCGTTGCACGATATAAACACAAATACCTATACCTAGACCATACCGCGCCCCTATTTCAGACAAAGGTCTAGTTAAAGATAATAAAAAATGATTTACTACTTAGCTACGCAATAAAATGCGATCTAGCTTGAACAGCAATCCATCACAAAATGAATACTTCCCAAGCGAAGTTTAAATTAGGTACCTACCATATCACCATCCACGAGATATTGTTTTGCTGCAACGGTCACATATACATAGTTAATCAAGGTGTTGTGGTAATTCGACTAAAATCGATACCCAAATTGGCTTGCCGGCTTTTTATGTAGGGAAGAGTAATGTGGACTTGTGCAAGTGTTAGGTATAACTACCGTATTAGGCCCCGATTCGGAGGGAGATCCGGTAGCGGTGGAAATATGATCGCCATCCCTCCTTTACTTCCTCATATATCAGATTGCTTAAAAAGTCTTTGTAAATATCGTGTGCCACTTTAACGCTGGACCGCGTTAGCGTAGACATAGATAGGCTTCAACCCCCTCTGTCTACTAAGCTTCAAAAATACTTTTTAACTACATTTCAGGCCGCATATATGATAGTAGACGAAATGCATGAAGAGCATCCAGAACTCTTAAAAGACCAGTACTGGGAGGAAGTGGTGCCGAAAGATCTACCGTACACAGTAGCTTCAGAACACTACCGTCGACACGAACCACCGTGCTCTGCAGACCATTATAAAGTAAAAGCTGAAGACGCTGTTTATGCCAATGTTCAAGCACCGAGGAAGAGCCACGATGAGACCTATGCTGACTATGTAAGTAAAACGATCTAACTACAACATCGTAGATCTAGAACATCGCAGGACTAGATATTCTGTAGTGCTGACTGCTGACTCATCAGGAAAGCTATGCGGAAATACACATTCTTTGGCAAAACACAGTGCTTCATCACAGTTCCCAGATCTCGTGGTCCGCTCTTTTACTCTTTCTCTTGATTTGGCTTGACAAGATCGGCTACCGTCTGACCTCCCAACTCCTAGAAAACCTCCCCAAATCCTCGTACGTCAACCGCAAGCCAATGCGGTTGAGGTTACCCATTACATAGGTATTTACACAGCACTGTCTGGACAAAAAGTACTGACCATTATACCCGGGATAAACATTCGTCCCTTCTTTTTTATTTGCATCCTGTCATGTTAAACTTTCGAACAGCAAAGTTTACCATACTCAAAAATATTATACGAGCGTACTCATATTTGCGCTTTGTTGGACTCGAGCCCTTGATGTTACTGTCGACCCCTTCGTCATGTTATACATAGGTAACCTAATACGTAAGTGTCCTGACTGTGAAAGAGGGTGCAATATTACGCTGTCTGGACCAAACTTCATTTCGTTTGATTTCGTTTGATGGTGAATGCAATTTTAAGAGTATTCGTTTTGTGAGATGACAACATCTATACTCTATACTATTATATATGTAATTGTAAATTGAAAATGTTTGTCCGCGATGGACGCAAAAACTACTGAACAGATTTTGATGCGGCTTTTTTTTGTTAGAAAGGGCTTGGTCAGACTTAAAATCTTACGTTTGTTTGATTGCAATCGGTTGAGTAGAACCGGAGATACGAGATCCACGTGGGCGGAGCCACGGGCGGATGGCTAGTGGGTTATAAATTAATGAAACCTTTGAACTATTATTTGTACAGTTATTTGAAATTTTGTAATGTCATCGTTATCTTAGAGTTTTTTTAGACTTGCGTGTTGTAAAGGAGCAACTGTCATCTGACCCCCAAACCCCGAGAGGAAAGCTTGCCGCCACAGCCTCGTTCAGTAATTAGCAGGGTACGGGCATGCAAGTAGAGGTGGCTTGACGTGGCCTCACACCCAATTAAATTTTTACCATTTATACTTACAGGAAAGTGTAGATACACCACTAGTGGAAAGAAGGAAAAACTGGTTCCAAAGACAAATATCTAGGATGGGGTCCGTAAGGTCTGCATCGACGGCGTACTCTTCTGGTGGTCTCTTCGGAAGAAATAGGCACAACTCAGTTGTGTACTCCAGTCCCGAAGCCGGACAGCCAGTGGGACCGGTAGCACCACATCACAAGATGTCATTATACGAACGACTTGTAGGCCGCAAATCTGGACGCGGCCAACACAGACAGAACTCTAGACACGGTAACGTTTATGATCAAAAATAATGTAATAATGCTATTTCATGAGACCGGGTACCGTCTCATTCCCAAAATCTAAGAGAAAAATCTACACCAGTACCTACCTCATCCGTCAATCAGTAGGTATATCAGATTGCAGGTGATATTTGCATGTTAGAGCCTTATACGCCATTTGAACACACGGCGCAACTACCATTCTCTATCATATTATCTGCCTACTTCTATTATGGTAATAAGTTCAATAATTCAACAAGAAAGCTCAAATAACTTCGAGAACACTGACGAGTACTCATAAATAAATGCTTATCTAGCTACTCTACTCATTACTATGTAATTATAACTATAGGCTGGTAACTTGCTGTAGACACATTTGCAGTTTTGATGTGGAAATTACTTAGTTATTCATTACTAGTATATTGCTTTCAGGCGGACAAAAAAGCAATGGTTCTGCCGTACCGATCACGCTTCGAAATCGACCTCGTATACCAACACCAGACGTAACAAAAGAAGTGATGGATCGAGAGAACAGGATAGCGATGGGCATGCAGAACATGGGAGTCATCATGGCTCAGGGCTATCAGAATGAAGTTCCTGTGCTAGGAGCGCTCGTATTGTCACCTATTCAGGAACTTGACAGCGGGTCCGTGAATAACACGTTACATGCCGGACAACCAGGGACGACAGCCCTGGCACAGGCGGTACTGTCGCCTGGTGGGATAACACCAATGTTGACAGCAGCGCCGGTGACTTTGTCCCCGATGGGCGTGTCACAACTCACTACTTTAGTAAGTTCAACGCCATCGACACCTCGCGCGGAAAGAGGAGCAGCCGACGGCTCAGGCGGGTCACCACATTCTCCTCGGGCTACAGTCACAGAGCTCCCGCCTTCAGACCGCGATAGCGAACATAGCGCAACCAGCACCGGTACACCGCCCGAGTTTACCAGAAAACGCAACAGCTCCAAGAGAGGAGAAGTCTATGTGTAGAACGTCCGTCAATGACGCAGTGCTAGAAGTGTGGTCGTTGAATTTTTTTAGTCGAATTGTCGTCTGAATAGTAACTAAGTACAGTGTGCGTCAGTCAAACTTATAAGACGCATTATTATGTCTCTAAGATTTATTTTCTATTCTACATGGTTTTCAAAAATGATTTCAATGTTAGAACCTTTAGTACTTAGTACGAATATTGTTATGCAATAAATCAAAAAGACTAAAATATGTGGCTTATTGTCCTGCAAGTCGATTGAGTAATTTGGTACCTTTCTAGAAGATTAGTTTATATATTGGTACAATGTAAGTACGCTATAGAATATGATAATGTGAGCTCAACAATGAAAAAGCTAGTTACTCTCTATGACGCTCGCTGTACACGTACTTAGGTACTTACTCCTAAGTTAGAATGAGTAGCCTCATTATATTTGATAGTCAATATCCAACGTAAGGATGGACTAAAATTGAATTTTATGCACAGACAGGGATTGAATTGTATAGATTTATATAAAGTATTTTTTATTATAGTTTTTTTTAATTTAAGTTAATTATTTTGTACTACTGTTTTATTTCTACCTGTTAATATCCTTTTAACCTGCCTAAAGTACCTACAGAAATGGAAGTCACGTGTATTTAGAAGAAGATACATGAGTTGTTGATATCCTCTCCTCTTAATCCATGTGTAGGGCTCCTAATACACTAAGAAAAAATTAGAAACGTTTATCATATCCCCGTTTACTGACTTGTCGTCGTGGAGGGTGACATGCGTGGAAATGGTATCAGTACTATGGACGCCCACGATCGTGCGAAGTGGAGGAGGAAGAGCTGGAAGGCAGACTCTGAGTTCCGAGGTCATTTTGGCCTCGGATGCAATCAAGAAAGTACGTCTCCATGAAGATGATAATGATGATGATGACCGTATCCCCGTTATCATTTTTACATCTGACATTTTATTTTCGGTAGGTATACTAGTATTTCATTCTTCTATGTCACCCTTCCAAAACATAACGTGGTGACGTTTTGAGTATTGAACACGGTACTTACTCCAAAGTTGTGACGATATCTAGAGGTCTCCCTCAAATGCAAACATTATCGACGTCAATAGTACCTAGTTGTTACTGTGCCCAAATTAAGCCCATGGATTCCGGCAAAACTTGCCCACCTTCCGTATAGCAAGTGTCCTCCTCTTGGAATTCAAAGTAAGTATACTCACTCTACTTAGTTCAGATCTGGAGCAGTCACGTCGAAGGCCCGCCTTTACTTGAGCGACGCAGCGATATGCTCCAGTACATTGAATGCTGTCTATACCTACACTAGAAAAAATTCTGTCCAATTGTTTTGAGTAAACTTTGATTAGCTTGCTGTCAATCGTTGTAGGCGTGGCGTATTGATCATGCAGCTCAGGGTTCTACAGACCCTACTCCCTTCTGTTATCTGTAAGGGTGACCCTCATTTTCTAGACTTTACCTTTTGATCATCATCTGGGGCAGCAGGCGAGGTGAAGTTCTAAGGACGGTACCGTTATAAAAACAACTTGTAGGTTGCATCCTGGGTTTGTACCTAATAACATGTTCTCAGTAATAGGGCGGAGCATTGAAGTATTCAGGGTAGATTGGTAAAAGACTTGCCTCCCGTATAGTAGCGCCAATAAACATAGCAGGGTCATAGGCTCATAGGGAAGTGCTTCAGAAGCCTACTTGACGGAAATTCCGTACTGAAACTTCCACGCGAGGGAAGAATCTTTCGCGTAACACTAAAATTTATTATTAATTTATTAGTCATTGATACGGATACATAATTGTATTTGCGTTCCAACGCGGAAGATCCGCGACAGTATTTCCGTCAAGCGTGTACTCTAGAGTTAGCTAAAAAAGATAATGTTGCGTTACCTAAATAAAACAATAGTTAAGAGATAGTATACATTATTTTTAATGAGATAATTTTAGTGTAAATCACATTCTTTTGTGTAAATTACATTTTTTTTTCGAATAGTCTTACGCTCTTAACAATAATGATAATCATCATTCAGAAAACCGGCTTCATATAAACACTAAATCAGTAGTAAATAAGTACTGATTGAACCTTACTTGGATCTGAGTTTCCGCCTCGCTAGTGAATTTTGTGCACGGTGGTAAAAATATATTTAAATGCCATACCTATCTAGCGCAATAGTCTAGCTAGACGCTAAGTTCACAGTCCATCGAAGCCAGTCTTCAGTGTCTATTTATTTCATAATACTAGGGTACTTAGTACTTATAAACATGCGGCATGCAGAGATCGTCGTACAGCATATCCCCAAGAGCTCCTGGGCAGGGAGGGAGGCCAGAGCTAATGAGGAGGTAGTTGATCACCTCCAGTACAGCCTATAATAAAAAAAACCGGTATTAATAGGTAATTATATGATCTCTCTAGGTACTTAGCTATGGATGCCTTCAGGATTTAGGAGGAGGGGCAAATATTCCTACAAGATTTTTGAGGTTCCAAAATATTGTATTTAGTTGAATTGTAATTTTATGAGTGAGATCGGAGTAATCGGAGAGCATTCGCACCCAGCGATCCCCATGATGGTTATAATGCACCTCCCAATCCCCGCAAGTTACTCCTGTGGTGTAACAAGCGTTCCAGGCACATCTGCTCCGTTTAGCGACCATTCCCCAGGATTGAAGAAGAACTTAAACCCGTATTCCAAATCGATACTCATTCCTGAATCTCGATTTATAACTAGATTCGAGGATTGTTCTAGATGACAGTTATCTATGTCATTATGAGAGTCGATCTGAGCGTTGTTCTGGAAACTGATCTTAAAGAAAGAGATAAGCAAATGTGATAGTAGGTACCTTTTTCCGTTCACCTCCAGATTGATGCTCATTTATAAACTTAGTGCCATCCGGACGTTCCTGAAAATATAAATTATAAATTAATAACAACCTCTGTATATACCAAAACACGTTAGGTACTTCAAAACAGCACAAATGATGTGTGGTACGAACAAATCTATTCAAATTAGTAGTAATTGTATGTAGATACAATGGTTTTAT
This sequence comes from Eilema depressum, assembly GCA_914767945.1. Taxonomy (NCBI): domain Eukaryota; kingdom Metazoa; phylum Arthropoda; class Insecta; order Lepidoptera; family Erebidae; genus Eilema; species Eilema depressum. The sequence goes on along the minus strand of OU612012.1, from coordinate 22,846,379 downwards.
AACCCATAAAGTATGCCACACCACCGAAAAACCCTTCTCCTGAGTACAGGCCCTGACGAGACCCACTGAGGCCCACACAAAATAGAATGTCAGGTTTTCCATAATTCTGTCTTAACCTTAGATACCCTCTATCAAATAATACTACACACTAGTAGAGGTTTTAAAGGCGGCTACGCAAGCAAACAAAACCAAAGCAAATAATGCATTTAGGTAATACTATATATACTCGTAGTAAAACAAAAATAAAAACTAAGTAATAAGGCTTACCACTGATTCCAAGAGAGTCATGAGCAGCTTTGAAAGGTACTCATTCATAAGTGATACTTGGCGTAACTCTATTCTGAGACCTTCCTCGGCGTTCGTTTGAATTTTAGCCAATCTGCAAAATAACCAAAAATTATTGATCCATCCCTAACAACTGAAGGCTGATGCTCGTAATATAAGTCTGTTTAAAATTCAGTCCTGACTCCTGACGGGGCTGAACTTAGACTTATATTACTAGAATACCGTTTTTGACATTGAGACTGAATCTAGGCTGAATTTTGAACAGATTTTTATTATGAAAAGTGGCCCTCTGTTAAAATTAAAATTATCATTTACTTTAGATTATGAATATTGTTAGTCATAGTTCACATATTTATTAGGTAAGTAAATACATATTAGTTTTATGTTGTCGTAAGCACCTAAATATTAGGTATATTAAATATCCTACTAATATACATAGGTACTCCATACTAATATTATAAATGCGAAAGTAACTGTCTGTCTGTCTGTTACGCTTTCACGCCTAAACCACTGAACCGATGTTGATAAAATTTGGTATAGAGATAGAATAGACTAGACCTTGGGAGAGGACATAGGCTATGTTTGGTCGCGATAACCGACATCCAAGCGGGCGGAGCCGCAGGCAAAAGCTAGTGGGACATATTTAAAAGTAGGTGTACTTTATTTATTGGCCTCTGTGGCGTGGTGGTTTTAGAGCGCGCGACGCGTCATCGTAGGTCGTGGGGTCGATTACCGCTCTGCGTAAATGCTTGTATATATGCATGGGTCGGGATGTTTCTATGTACAATGTTCATTTTACAAAAGAAAATGTATCTAAATATGTTTTTAACCAATTAACCTTAGTTTATTGTGGGTATTATCTAGGGTTTCTGTGTCGAGAATTCTCGTTCTCGATTTCCCGGGAAATCAACGCAATTTGTTCTCGGGAAAAATCGTGTCGAGAAATCGAGAAATCAAGAAATTTTAAAATTCCTTAACTTCATCTATGTATACAAAAGAAAGTCGAAAATTGTGTTAGATATGTTGCAGCCAGCTAGTTTAATCAGCCGTTCAATTACTGAATGCCTAGGCTGTAAACTAAACGGCGCCATTCAATTAACGGTCTGAATGATATTTAGCCGTATCGTTTGTTACAACATTTAACAAACTGGCTGGCTAATGCTTAGGTCATTCGTACGATGTGGTACCACACAGAAATAAGACAGAAAGTTGGTAGCTAATAGGTTTATTGAAAAAGCAGTGCAATCCTACTTGGATAGGTTAGGCTAGAAGGCTAACGCGGGAGCGAAGTGGACCGCAGCTCCCGCATTAGCCTTCGTGGGTTTTTTTTCAACACACTCGCTCATAAAGATGATCTTATTGCACCGCATTTAGGCACCTAATGACACTTATTATCAAACTTTTTCATTGCTGTTGTTCACAAGTGAGTTATAGATTTTTTTTAAATTAATTGGTTGATATGCTTTGTTCTTAAAAAGTTTCGTTTATGGCCGATCGCCATTGTTTAATGCGCGGGCATAGGAAAACGAATTAATTTTTAGTATTTTTAAGTACCATATTTTTTAGTATTTTTGTATTATTTTATTCGCAAGTGTGTTGAAAAACGTCGTATGAAATACACGTGGTATACGGTGATTATCGCTCAGTGTTAATCACCAACTTTACACATTTGTACACTAAGTATTATAACCGTGCAGAGACAAGAGATTTGCCTAGCTGATTGATTAAATGGCTATAATGGAATGAAGAACGGCGCCGTTTAGTTAACAGCCTACAGGCAGTTAATTGAACGGTTGATTCAGCTAGTTGGTTGCGACAGATAGATTGACTCATGGTAGTATGAAGGCCATTGGTGTATAGAGCCTTTGAGCGTATGAACCCCATATGTATATGGGTTCCATGGGTATATTGGCTCTGTAGGTATAGGGGCCCCGTGGGTATATGGGCCCCCGTGACGTATGTACCCCATGGTTATTACTACTTCTTACTATATATACGCCATATTGCAGCATATAAATCTGTGTAATAATTTACGAGATTAAGGGTTTGGATGTCAGACAGTAGACTCAACAACCGAACAAAATAGAATATAACTCCACAAAAAAACGGAAAATGCAAATGCTAGGTACAATAAACTTAAGATTTGGGTTATATATTTAGGATATAGTGATCTCGGTACTTACATCAGACCTATGTTTCAAGGATCTCTTGTATGTATGGTATAATCCCCATGAATTGTTTAGAAGATGAATAATGGAAGTTAGGCAATTGTCTGTAACCCATATATGCACTCCATAGGTGTATGGCGTTGATTACAGAAAAACCAATCAATGTTCTTACTTCCGCTTACATTTTCTTAGGATTTTGAATAGAAAGTTAGTATTTCTCGATTGCCCGAGAATTCCCGGGAAATAGCGCTCGAGAATTCTCGAGACCCGAGAAACTGAAAAGCTCGAGAAATCAGAAACCCTAGTATTATCTCTGTTACGTCGACGTGTCGACGTTATGTCGGGTCCGCTCCACTCACGCTCACCAAGGCGGTTTTTCTAGTTCTACTCGTACTAGCTTGCAAACGTTACAATGTAAACTCGTGCAATTGAAATAATGTTGCATTTTAAATGTAAAATAAATGAGAAACCTAATGTGGTAACCTGTAATTAAGATTAGTATCTAAGCCTTAAATCCCTATAAATAAACTTTTCAATACACTTGCTCGTAACTGGCGTTTTACTTCACCGCAATTAAGCACGTAAGTACACCTATTATGAAACTGTGAATTTTTCATTACTATTATTCACAAAAGTGAGTTATAGATTCTTTTTTTTTTATTGGTTGAGTTTCTTAAAAAAAGTTGGGTAACCAAAAAGATCGTGTTCAATAGTAACCTACAAATAAATTGATATCCATCATGCAACTTCATATTTAAATAGATAATTTCAACTTATACATGTTTATTAAATAAAACTTTCACTTTTTTATTTTATTTTGTCTACAAAAAACTTTAAATTCCCCATGTTGAGTCCAAAACGCTATCAAAAAAAAGAAACTTAATTCTTTTAGTCTATGGCCGATACATTGTTAGATTAATCTGTGGTTAGATGCGCGCGCATTCGAAAACTTATTAATGTTTCCCGCCGATAGGAAAAAAATTACCTACACAACTCATTTTAAGTGTCGAAATTATAGTTATTTATTATAAAATGTCTACAAGTATGTACTAGTTGTGAAGAAAATGATTTATTTTGTACACCGCCCGATATAAAATGTGAAGCCCTTAACGTTATGGAAAGTTTACTACCTGAAAACTCCAAGGAAAAATATCTACGTACAAAAATTTTATACAATGGCAAAACAACAAGAATACGTAGTCTTTTTCAGAAAATGTGTTCATGGCATACTTTAAAGAATTATCTTCTAAGTATAAACACCGTCCGAACAAAGAATGGAGTGGACTTAAAAACGTACTCTAATTTGAAAGCTTATCTAAAGAGACTATCCGATGGATTTAGAAGCAAAAAATCAAAGGTTTTATTTATCATCTAACGATATTGAAAAATTCAAAAAAGATGCTCCAGATAACCATTATCTGGCTACTAAGGTTAGTTAAATTAATGTACTATTCACTTTTTTGGTTTATTTTAACTACGCGACTTCTGCCGAGTTGTGTGTTGAACTTAAATTATTGTTAATCTTTTTCAGGTCGCTTTAATATTTGGTGTAACTGGTGCATGTAGGATACAAGAATTAACAAATATAACTGTGAAAGATATAGAGAACCATGGTCAGATGCTTTTAGTGAAGATACCTATGACGAAAAATAAAATACCGAGGTCATTCACCATACACGGTCCATTCTACGAAATAGTGAAGAAGTATGAAAGTTTGCGTTGTAAATAAACTTTTTTTCTACTATATAAAATTACTTTTTAGTATTATTTTCCTCACAAGTGTATTGAAAAACGTCGTATGCCACGCGTGAGTATGATGATTACCGTCCTCGGCTCTCTTAAGACCCTCGCCTGCCGGCTCGGGTCTCAATGGCGCCTCGGCGGTAATCACCAACTTTACTCACTTGTACCATAATGTACTATAATAAACTATCGTTAGATTAATTTATTATCATTATTAATTTAATAAAATTCGTTTATGTACATTTATTCAACATAATTATAATTACCTGCCGCCACACGTTGGGCATCTGTAAACATAAGTTTTCAACTAAAATATATCTCTTAGAATCAAACAAAATAAGTTTATCGGTCGGCATTGGCAATTAATTGGTAACTGGCTACGGGGACGCCCCCTAGAGATAGACTGACGACCGGAAAGAGGGGGCTGGGACAGACTGGATGCGGAAGGCGGAGGATCGGCAGAAGTGGCGCACATTGGGAGAGGCCTATGTCCAGCAGTGGACTGCGGTAGGTTAATAATTGATTGAGCGATTCTAATAAAAGATAGGTAAAGTTTTGTTTTTTAACCATGATACTAAGATATTGTTATTAACTAGTAAGTTTAGGTACATCTAAAATGAAAAAAAAATATAATTTATGCTCTGGCTTTAGTGAGTATCGACGATAAATGATACCTATTGTATGTCTCAGCTGTCAGCATTTTACATTTCCTGTCCTACTTCTAATGATATGGTAATAAATTGACAAGCCGATTTTTATAGGTATTTTTTTTCTTTAATTTAGGATTTCTGTTTTTTTTTAATTTTTTTTATACTAAAAGAATATTAGCAACCGAAATTAACTACTAATATTCTCTTTAACCCCTCCAACTAAGCTAAATTGCTTCTGCTAGGAGTGGGGGTTGTCTATTGTTTAAAAAAAATACTTGGGTTATGTTATGTTAACGATACTGAACACGAAAATATTTTTTTTTGAATTTCCTGTCTGTTTGTCTGTTTGTCTGTTTGTCCGCGATGGACGCAAAAACTACTGAACGGATTTTGATGCGGTTCTTTTTGTTAGAAAGGGCTTGATCAGACTTAAAATCTTACGTTTGTTTGATCGCAATCGGTTGAGTAGAACCGAAGATATGACCAAAGGTCGCGTTACCCGAGATGCACGCGGGCGGAAGGCTATGTTTTATAAAATTGTAAAATAATCATCTCTGTACATATTCGAAATATTAAAAAAATATCTACTTGGGCCTAATCGTTAATATAACAGATTATATAACAGATTATATTAACGATTCTGGACAACCATTTTTTTACACAATTTTGTTTGTATTTTTGTTCGTGTTTGATACGAAAAGTACAGAACGGATTTCGATGAGCTTTTCTTGATAGAAAGGTCTTAACCACGCTTATATTCACACGTTTGTTTGGGGTTGGTTGAATAGAACCGTCTGTAGATATGTCTAAAAAATGCGATAACCGACATCAACGCGGGCGGAGCTACGGACATCAGTTAATAGGTAGGTAATATTATGAGATTGTAAATTAGAGATATTTAAAGAAAAATACTGGGATCATGTTTAAATAAAGATTCTAAACCCACAGGTAGATATTTATTTTGGAATTCTTGTCTATTTATTCGCGACGGACGCTAAAAAACTCAACAGATTTAAAATCTGTCATATTTATTTATTGCAAATCAGACATATTATTATGAGTAAAAATCGCGATCACCAACCTCACCGTGAACAGAGCTGCAGGTCATAGTGAGTTTGATAAAAATGAAATTTTAAACCAATTAATATGCTAACTATTCCACATCAAAAAATAAGATTCGAAAATGTGAAATGCTCAAGTCCCTTACAGGTAGAATGCTCTGACCACTAACACCCGTATTCACAAACAATACTTCGCTATGCGTACTACGAAAATTGTGCAAAGAGCGACAAATTCTCAGTGCGTTCGTTTTGGCAAGCCTTTTTAGTCATAGAGAACACTTAATTAATACTTCGTTGAGGGAACGCACTGCGTTAGATACTGCTCCGTGATGTTTGTGAATTAATTTGACCAGCCCTATGCGCTCGAGCACACTATGAGACCTCACAGTGTTGTTTGTGAATACGGGTGTAAGCCTCCGAACCACGTCTTTAGCATTGCAAATTCTCTTTTATAACCATCTTGGGACGAAGGTGGGAACCATCTACCGATAGTTGTACGAACGTTCGATCGAAGATTGAATAGTTTGATTATTGATAATAAAAAACTGTGTAAACTATCACAATATAGGTAAGCCTTACATATCATTGATAATGTTAGTGTTGTCGGTGTCCTGTAAGTTGTCGTCGTCGTCAGATTCCTCTGATGATCCCTCTTGCTGGCTCGTGCCTGAAAAGAATTTCCTTTCAAATTAGTACCCTTTGAACCTGATCTGCAAACTAGCTAGGGTAGCTTGAGAGCTCGCCGAATGGTGCCGCAGGAAATGAGCTAATTGATAAACAAACAGTTTACTGTACACCAATAAGTTATGAGTTTAATAGTTCATTGGCGCAATTTACTAAGTAGGTACATCAATAATAATAATGAATCTTCCACAGTATTTTATACAACGCTATCTAGATTCCTAGTTCGTGAGATTAACATTCATTTGGCAAATATAATAATAAATAATAATGATTCACGGACTCATCGCCAAGAGGGAGGGACTCCACCAGGGACCACCGGCAGCTTAGTCTTTGTACCCGATGCCGGTGGGGCACTATTTTTTTTATATTTTTCAAGGTATTTGTTTTTTGACATAATATGAGTATTCAGTTAATAGGTACTGCCGTCAAGGTACAGTGTTTTCTTCATATTAATTAGGTATTCAGTTGACACCGACGTATATTAAATTAATGTCTACCAATAATATATCTACCTAATCCAATTATTATAATATCCAACATGAACAAAGTTTGACATCGATTTATACCCATCTAAGAGCTACCCATATGTTCATAAAATAATCTATAAATAGAATAACATACCTACTTACATACAATATTGTAATATGTAATATGTAGTACACCTACTACTTAATACATCATATTCCACTTTCACAACCATCCCCTTTTTGCGACGCTCATCAATGTCGTTGTATCTATTTACGTCCGCTAAGGTACCTAATAAGAAGTAACTTTACCAGTTTTGTAATACCAGAAAGTACCTATGTGAAAAGGAAAAGTAAAGTCTACAAATGACCCAGTCTTTGATTATTACAAACTTTGAAAAAGTCTGATATAATAAAAAATAGGATGTAATATTTTGTACGGAATGTAAACACGATTATTAAATGACTAGGTACATACACACGTACCTACCTAGTATTTTAGTAATATATTTTTTTAATTATGATGCATACGAGTATGTACACTCGCGTATGTAGCAGAAAAAAGTTTTTAAATTTATGTCTGTCTGGACCGATGTATGTCCTGCTAGACCGATTTTCACGGGATTTTCACAGGCAGCTGTTATTATTTACCTATAAGTTATAATATAACATACAAGTGCACGTGGAGGTAAGTCCACGTGGACGACGCGGCGGGCACAGCTAGTACATAATTTTATTAAAATAGCGATCATTTAGCTAGAATTAGTACCTATCTTATTTTTAAATACCTATATACTGTCTCCACATATCACATAGGTCTGCCATCATAATCATGTAAATACAGTCATCATTATGTAAATACAAAAATAAATACAAACTCAAATTATTTTCTTCATTTATTTATTCAAAAGAAAACGTTAGAAATAGAAATTAATTAATCTAACCACAAATTAGTTTAAAGGTACTAAGATTATAAGAAATCGTGAGCTGCGAGTAAAGATTGGCCCACGGTATCACTACTGTCACATTACGAGTACTATGCTTCGTTTGTATTCTTTTTGTTTTGTATGCAAGATATTTTATTTAACTAACTACCACAATAAAAGGTTCTATAATTCTTACTTGGTTCGGAACTCGCCATACTGCTGATGAACGTCTCGTGCAGGCGATGAAAGAACTGGAGAAGTTACATCAATAAGTGTCTCAGTAAATATTTTCACTAGTAGCTCGTGCAGTTGACGTCCTCAGCGTCGCGAGTGCGAAGGAAAACAAAGCCCAGGAAAGCTGTATCGTCAATTGCGTTTCAAAGTTCATATGCAATCGATAAACGCGCGCATAAGTAGGAACTACTGAACTAGGCATGTCCGCGACTCGGTAATCGCCTATTGGTCGACACTCGACAGCCACATCGTCTAAATATAAGTCACGCATTGCATTTACCCTGCGCCGCGCAGTAAGTCATAGGTAAGTACTATTGGCGGCATTTGAAATCGAATAAACTTTCCTCATTTTCTGTATATTAATAAAGTGAAGGTTCTGTCAGTATCGGCGCTCATTAGTAATTCGAGATCGAATTCTAATATTTTATTTACAATGTCGTTGCTATTGTTATTTTCAAAGTATTGATTCAATCGCATTTGATTCGAATACAAGTTGGGAACTCGATACGGTGGCGCCACACCGCATCTCTCATCTCATACAGATTCATGCCGACTTGTTGCTTTAGAGCTTATGCATAAACATGATCGTCGGGTGTCAGACAAGTTAGTTTACATTATCACGTTGCAAATATACAGTAGGCACTACTTTCTTTCTATTACTTTGTAACAGAAATGAGAACAGGAAACAAAACAACTACTGTTAATATAAAATATTATGTAAATAAGACACTGAAGGTCTACTACTTATTAAAAGATTTTTTTCTGTAGATATGGTATATTGTCTATCCGGACTCAAGGTGTATGGACCGGACTCTGACTAGGTAGATAGGTAAATTTTAGTCAGCGGGGTGAGCACGAACTACTATCGTAATCGTATCGTGAACGTAACGATAGCACGGAGCGATTGGCAGGCTTCAGGCAGGCGGCCAATCGCAATGCTCCGTGCTCTCGTTACGTTCACGATACGATTACGACAGTTGTTCGTGCTCGCCCCACAGGAATCAGGATGGTGCCCAGTGAAACTAACGTTATTTCCAACTCGAGCATACAAAGCAGAAGCAGTCCGAGACGGGCGGCAGCGTGATGTGCGCCACCCCTTTTATGGGCAAAGATGGGGACACTGTGGTTCCACGTTATGTCCAAAAAATTGCATCTTATTTATTATATCAGACTAATCTAAAGTTTGTAATAGCCAAAGCCTGTGTAATTTGTAGCCCTTACTTTTCCTTATTACATACTTTCTGGTGTTACAAAACTGGAAAAGTTACTTGACGTAAATAGAACTTATTCTATAGCCCTAGGTTAGCCGTACGGTTTTGTTCGGTTCGAGTCCGACATAACCACGGGGTATTCGGGGCGATTCCCACATGTAAATAAAAAAAGCATACAGTATTTAACGACTGTGTGGAAAATAAGCATGGAAAGAATGGAAAATTCGCTGAATATAGTAATAAGTATTCTGATAGTTTGCCATACTTTCAATACCTACTGTCTTGATACAAATATTTAAGAGCCAACTTTACTTAGTTTTATTCAATTCAAGAAACAGTAAGTAGGAACATTATCAAAATCGGGTCTGTAGTTTTCATAACATGGACTTATACGAGTAGACACTTGTGTTTCGTAATGTTTATTAAGAGGCAACTGGAATAAGCATAACAGCTTTCTTTAGAAGATTTGCTCAGTTGGTTATCAGTCATTTTCTTCATGTGCACTAGGATTTGGGAAGTATTGATATTTTCTCTTTGGCGACACTCCCGGGCATCTGTAGCTCATATAGATAAAATAGTCTAGGCTGTATACAGGCCTGTATACTGTATACAAACACAAGTCTTTGTTCAAAAGGGAAGGCGAGAAAATTTTGAGCTCATTGAATTAATGAGAGGGGCCCATATCGTGGATTAGTTAATGCTCACGTTGGCAGAAGAAAGAGCACGTAGCTATGGACCTACCCACCTACTAGTACTTAAGTATAAAAACTTCGCGTGACGGTGCACCAAATTCTTTTGAGCATAAAGCGTGCTTTTGATATCTAATAAAATTAATTATTAAGAAATAAAAAACCCGACTGCTGTCTATGTACCCTATGACACTCGGGAAATGAATACCTTTCATTTGAGACCTTTTGGTGCCGTGTTCGCTTTTCTATTCTTTTCTCCATATGGCTTCTTCTACATACTAGCGTTACTTCCCAGTCGCATCCGAAGCTTTCCCTCGGAGTCTGGGGTCCACTTAGGGTCGCCAGCGCGAGTGCGACGCCCCTGGTGTTGCATACGTCTATAGGCCACGGTAACCGCTTCCCATCTGGTGGGCCGTGTGCTTGTCTGCCAACTAAGTGGTATAAAAAAAAACCAGTCTTAACTGCGGATTTGGGTGAACCCTGAGATTTTCCGTGAAACGACTGCCATCAGACCTCCACAACCAAATGGTGACATTATGCGATATCGAAGCATTGCAGCTAGACCGTTGTTGTTGGACTTTTCAAGGTTCCAACTACCCCTAAAGACTGCCATAGATGATTGTATGGCAACCAGGACCGACGGTTTAACGTGCTCTCTGAGGCATGACCAGATGAATGAAAATACCTAGGTATATTCATGCATATAAATATTTGCACTAAGTGGGGATGGAACCTGCACCGCCTGCGTAGCGGCCGCATTCCTCTTTTTCTCCATTTGGCTTATCTCTCATTATTCTTTATAATAAATCAATAAACCCTCTTTTGTAAATCAATAAGTGTACCCGCTAGCACTGTGTAGTTAGCGCAGGGTCTGCAAATCCAATTTTCTAATTATGATCTAGGTATATGTACAGTTGACAAAGCAGATATGGTTGCACCTTTACATACAACTTCATATCAAAAAGTGCAACAGTATCTCTTTTGCCGACTGTACTTAATATTATAAAGCTGAAGAGTTTATTTGTTTGGTGTGTTGAACGTGCCAATCTCAGGAACTACTGGTTTGAATTGAAACATCCTTTTTGTGTTGAATAGACCGTTTATCGACGAAGGTTTTAGGCTACACAAATGTTAATAAATCCGGCAGATTTTCATACATTATTTTAAAATAATCAATTTACCTAAGATACAGGCCCTGGCCTAGTTTAGGTGTCAGAAATATAAAAATTACGGGCTCGTCACATGTTTTAAAGGGGTGATACAGGGTTTGAAATATGCCACGGGCAAAGAAACCGGGGTGGGCCAACTAGTCCCTAATATGAGCGCCTAAGTTGTCTTTAAAAAAGTTGCATTTTTATTAAGCATCCAGATGCCAACTAAGAATTCATCAGGACGTCTGGATTCTAAAGTGAAAAGATATTTACTCATAAAACCTACAGAGCTACGTTTTTTTTAATTAACTTGATCTAATAAAAAAGAAATAGTCAATACATAATGTGCAGGATCGCCATATTTGGTCGCAAATCCCACAGTGTACCCATATGAAATTTACATGGATATGCTCTTTTTCAAATGTTTCAATTTATTCAGTTGACGCAGTTTGGATTTATGCATTATTTATTGTAGAATTTTCCGGCTCTGCTACAATGATTTGAATTGTAATAGTGATACATTAAATATTGATAGGTAATATGTTATAAGCAGCTAATGGGGTCTTATTACCATTTTGGAGATGAATCAACCACAACTGAATAAATCTAATAATAAATAAATAAATCAGTAAGTCTGTAAATTAAGTTATTTTTCACTTTTCAGTGCCTCTTTTTCGTTTCTTGAAGTCGATTAAACTTCTTTGTTAAAATTAATTTATTCTAAGATACATTGATACTATTGGGATAGCATTAAAGATGGGACAATTAAGATAATCAATGCAACGACGTCCATGACCGTAGAATATGACCGCTAGCATAATGTGTAATAAATAATAAGTTAGTTAGTTTTGCCGCTAGCCAAGGGATAGGTAATGGGTAGGTAGGTATGCTTGTCTGCTAAACGGCGTAAAATATTCTGTTTTCTGGTCGGGCAATGAGCTCCTCGATGTTTGCGCTAAGTTATAACCTAACTTAGTGCAAACATCGAGGAGCTCCTTAGCTGGTAATAAGTATCTACATATATATATAGGACCTATAAATAAACTTCTCGCTCTTATGTAGGTATCTGTATCTGCTTACATCATCATCATCATCATCATCATCATCTGCATATAGACGTATTCTCCTGATTGCATCCGTGGCCAAGATGACCTCGAAGCTCAGGGTCCGCCTTCCGGCTCTTCCTCCTCCACTTCACACGATCTTGGGCGTCCATGGTAGTGAGACCATTAGCACGCATATCACCCTCCACGACGTCAAGCCAGGACTTCTTTGGCCTACCCCTTTTATCTGTATCTGCTTACATCAATGGTTTTATTCACTAGGTACCTAGTAAGTGGAAATATTTTTTTTGAGAGACTATGAGAGATTAGTAACCGAATGAGCTTGCAGCTGTAGGGTTACTGAGCATATCCTACTAATATTATAAACGCGAAAGTTTGTAAGTAGGTATGTGAGGATGTTTGTTACTCTTTCATGTAAAAACTACTGGATGGATTTTAATGAAACTTTACAATAATATAGCTTAAGAATATATTACCGACTAGCTTTTGCCCGCGGCTCCGCCCGCGTGGATGTCGGTTATCGCGACCAAACATAGCCTATGTCCTTTCTTAAGGTCTAACCTACCTCTATACCAAATTTCATCAAAATCGGTTCAGCGGTTTAGTCGTAAAAGTGAGACAGACAGACAGACAGACAGACAGACAGACAGACAGACAGACAGACAGACAGACAGACAGAGTTACTTTCGCATTTATAATATTAGTAGGGAAAGTAGGGATGAACGGGATCAGAATTCCAGGTGGGCAGGCAACAGCTTGTCTACCTAGCTCCTTCAGCTAAGTTAAAATGCTTGTTGTTAGGTGTTTTTACAGTTTTAACTTTATTGTATTAGTATCTATCCCTATCCGCCATCCGACCGTAAACATAATAGGTACAGCCCTACAAAGTACCCGCTAGTCTAGACGGCAATAGGCTCGCTCCCTATTACGTGGGACCGAAAATCATATTTGTTGAAATGGTTGGCTCCGAAGGGGTAGACAGAGATTTTGATACACCTCTCTTGTGTATGTATGTTAGTACATACATACAATCACGGCTTTATCCCCGGAGGGTTAGGCAGAGGTGAAATAACACCCACATTTCATCAATCATTGTATTAGGTCCCACGTAATAGGGGGTGGAGCCTATTGCCGTATCTGAGGCTGAGCCTTGGCTGTATATATCGTTGGTATAATATAATCTGTATGTTAGTACCTGTACAAGATATAATATAGAACAGATAATTAATTATAATACAGATACAATATACCTACTTAATTATAACTAACACCTCTGACCAAAACATCTAGTTGGGCACGAACTTCACAAAACATGTCGCCTTCGCCAGATGAAACTCGTCCAAAAAAACCTAGGTTCACAAAAGGAGAAAAATGTACTTTTACCTTCGTAATAATAACGTTTTCCGTAATTATTTTACTATGTATTATATATATTGTTCACTTGTGGGTGGTGAAACATACAGTAGACAACATGTTGAAAATATCTCGGCGGACACAGCCTGATTGTAAGTTTCATAATATTTTTCAGTGATTTCCGGCAACGGACTACCTAAAACATTCATTCAAAAGCACACATGACCATTAACTCAGAATAGATACTATCCAAAGGAAAATGTACAATTTTTGTAACACTGACATAAGTAGTGTGTAAGTAGTCAAAAAAATAATAAATTCGTAGGTAGATAGGTACCTCTCAATAGACAAGCTGTTTAGAATTTAAAAAATGGGATGTATTGGATATGGTGAATTTTTTTATTCCGTGCAGTCAGTCTAGTACCTAAGGTCTAGTACTAGGTAGATACTAGATAAATGAGTTAGTGACTTTTGATGCCTATTTGTTTTTAAAAAAAGAGGTAAACTGCTATCACCTTTAATACTTACTAGCCTTCCGCCCGCGGCTCCGCCCACGTGGATCTCTTATCTTCGGTTCTACTTAACCGATTGCGATCAAACAAACGCAAGATTTTAAGTCTGATCAAGCCCTTTCTAACAAAAAAAACCGCATCAAAATCCGTCCAGTAGTTTTAGCGTCCATCGCGAACAAACAGACAAACAGACAGGAAATTAAAAAAAATATTTTCGTGTTCAGTATCGTTAACATAACATAACCCAAGTATTTCTTTTTAAATAGGTATCTCCAATGTACAGACACGACCACTTTACAATTATATAATAGTATCTATAGATATAGAATATAGATATTTATAGATGTATTCTATTCCACAATAGTGTAAATGCCTAAGCTCCTCACTAAAAAACCCTAAGCATGCCTAAGCTGCTTAGGGTTTTTAGTGAGGAGGTTTTTAGAGGAAAAGATAATAATATAATAGGTACCTCTTATTATTAGTTTTGTGTAAACGTTACAAACCTATCTATTTATCTATTAATCAATCAGGTGCGTACAGATCATGTAACATGTTGTATAACTGGTGTTATATAACACGTCCACATTATCTAACATTGTTTTATAACTTTGCAACATTTAACAATACTGTATCCACTTCAGTGTCCACATTACTGAAACATGTTATATAACATTGTTTTATAACATGTTATGTTATGTTATGTTATATGATTTGGCGTTGACATATTGATTGTTGATCTTATGAACTTTTGATCTCGCGTATGTATTCCGATTTGTACGCACCTTTAATCAATCAATAAATCAGCCTATTTCCGTGTATACAGTATGGATGGATGTTACGATATCAGACCACCAGTACGTCGGCATGCTGTATGCGAACGATAGCAGACGAGTCATTTGCAATACTCTACTGCTTAATAAACTTTGGTCGCTGGCTCCCGGCCAGTGCACCTCCATGCAGACAGATCCTATGATGGTAGACTACTTGGGACTGTGGAAGATTCAGTATAAAATCAATAGAGAAAAATTTCGTAAGTATGGTTTTACTTACATACGAGTACAATCACGCCTTTATCCCGGTGGGTTAGGTAATTATTGTATTCACAATGTCCCCCCACGTAATAGGGGGTGAGCCTATTGACGTATTCGGGGTACTATTGTTGACTCGTGTCATGCATTTGAGGCTGAGTATGGTTTTACTTATAAACTAAAAATTTCAATAGCGCCTAGGAAAGTACATTTTAACTGAAGTTTAGTAGTAGGTGCAGTCTACAACATAATAAGTTGATTAATATTAAAAAAACTTTCAAATTTTTTTCAAACTGGAATACCTAAATGTATCAAAGAGAGAAAGGCGCTGACGTCTCCGTTGATCAAGTACCTAAGCCGCGTGGAGTTTCCGGATCAAGCACCCTTAATTCCCTGAATATCCCTTTATACTAAACTTGAGTACTTGTAGTTAGGTTACTACGCAGTACCTACTCTTTAAAAGAAAAAAAAAAACCTAATGAAGACTTTGTTCTTACAGGCTCCGACATCAAGCGGACTGTAACTCACGCTCATTTCAATAAGGGGAATTATGAGAACAACATAGGTTTAATCGAACATACGAAGTCGATCCGAGGAATATATTACGTAGGTAATGGTATTGCCTTAATTTATTATTTTACTAGCTTTTGCCCGCGACTCCCCGCGTGGAGATATCCACGCGGGCGGAGTCGCGGGCAAAAGCTAGTCGATCGGTATCGGTTATCGCCACCAAACATGTCCTATGTCTTTTCCCATCATTTAATTTCATCAAAATCGGTTTAGTGGTCGTGGTGGTAGACAGACAGAGTTTTCGGCGTCGTTAATTAATTCACCTGAGCTTCGCATTTATTATTTTAGTATGGATTAGAAATGTATTTCTACTAATACAATGGTAAAAAGTAATGTTAACATTGGGTTGTGGAGGTCAGATGACAATCGCTTCACGGAAAATATCGAGGTCTGGCCAAATCCGTGGTAAAAAGCGGACCCCAGACTCCGAGCTGAAGGCTTCGGATGCGACTGGGAATTAACGCTAAGAGGAAGAAAACAATGGTAAAAAGTTATCATAATATGGTAAGCCATGCAATAGTTATTAAATGGCGTGGCTGTAGATTACCTCTAAGTAAGTCGCGGCTTTGAATCCCGTACAATGATTTGTACTCAGCGGGTCAAATATTTTGTAGGTATTATGATTGTGCATAATTGCTGTTTGGATATTTCTATCTATAATTACCCACTGTATGCATTTTCAAAACAAAACGTAGGTAGGTACCTTTAATACAATATGGATACGACATATAGGCAATAATTGAAACCATATACTTGGTACCCCCTAAGCTTCAAGCAGGAAAAGTTTGTACAAAATTGGTCCAGTATTAAGGGCAGAAACTATAGTTTTAATTTTATAGAATTTGAACAACTTTGAGCACTCTGTAGAATCGCATGTTGCCGCTTAGCTGTTCAAGTAAGTTACCTACTATGCCTATTGTTGTGTGTGTGTGTGAAGTTGTTGTGTGTGTGTGTGAAGGTGTGTGCGTATTTATTAATGACTTATGACACAGTCAATGACTTTAAAGCAATGGATGAAACTATTTAATGACTTATACAAGTGGTTGCATTTTCTACATTTATTTTAATAATTATTTTGTTAGAAAATTTCGGATTTTATAAATCAGGGAATTTAAGTTTAAATTTAATTTGGTTCTTTTCCTACGGACCAGGATGCTTCGCGGTTTCAGTATTTGCACATATGTCGTATCCATATCGTATATATGTCGGCCTTGAGTAGGTAAGGTTAAAGTGGTGAAAAATCGTAAACGTTAACCTTACTACATTTTGCTTTTATAGCTACATTTTTTTATGTAGAACACGTCAGTTTGACTACACCTCGCCTGATGGTAACCTGAAGGCAAAGTCTCAGAAAAGAGGGTCACCATTACAGACACGTACCTATTCCTGCCGGCTTTCCATTAGGATCATGGTGCATGACGAACTAGATCGAGATAAGATCTTCTTTTCCACCGGCTTCCCTTTTGAACATTTTCAACTCTCCACTGCAAGATACTTTTATTTCAGTGTAGGCATTGATTTACATTGTTATTTTGTGTAAACACTACATTCTAAAAAACCGGCCAAGTGCGAGTCGGACTCGCCCATGCAGGGTTCCGTAGCAGCAAAGGCGAAAAATGCGGTTTATGACGTATTAAAAAAAAAACTGCTTACTGGATCTCGTTCAAACCAATTTTTGGTGAAAGTTTACATGGCAATGTACATTACATATTTTTTTTAGATTTATCATTCTCTTATTTTAGAAGTTAGAGGGGGAGGGACACACTTTTTTCCACTTTGGAAGTGTCTCTCGCGCAAGCTATTCAGTTTAGAAAAAAAATTATGTTAGAAACCTCAATAGCATTTTTAAAGACCTATCTATAGACCCCACACGTATGGGTTTGATGGAAAAAAAAAATTGAGTTTCAGTTCAAAGTATGGGGACCCCCAACATTTAATGCTTGTTTTCTATTTTTGTATGAAATTCTTAATGCGGTTCACAGAATACATCTACTTACCAAGTTTCAACAGCATAGGCCTTATAGTTTCAGAGAAAAGTGGCTGTGACATACGGACGGACAGGCAGACAGACAGACAGACGGACGGACAGACATGACGAATCTATAAGGGTTCCGTTTTTTGCCATTTGGCTACGGAACCCTAAAAAGTAGTAGTAGTAGTAGTAGTACCTACACCAAGTCTGAGTTTTTACAAATTAAATAAAACTTGTATATAGTAAATTCGGCACCGTGGAGGTGGAAGTTAGGTTTTTCTTCGGAATTCACAAACTTAGTGCACACGATGTTCTAAATTCTAGAGGACAAAGTAAATTCCTAATCCTCTAGCAGATAGAAACGACTATTGCACTCAGATATCGAAGAGCAAAAATACTCGTTCCGAGACGGGGGGATGAAAAAATATTCTTTTGATACCTACCTATGTGGCTGGAGGTTAATTAAATCAAATATTTTTAAGAAAACTGCCTTTCCTCCATTCTGAGAATATAAAAGTCAAAAGAAATTATCTCCCTTTGAAATATTGGTAGGTACCTAATTAAATTCTGCTATTTGAATAGCATTTTATTTTCCCGGAACATCTTGTAAGGGTACCCATATTTATAATTACTTAGTTACTTACTCATAAATCCAAAAAAACGCTTCAGTCTTATTATTGCCCCGCAACTTCACGAAAAATTAACCTGTTCCTACGATCTCCACGAAACTATTCTCGGAATATAAAAGTAGCTTCCAGACTATAATTATAGTCTGGAAGCTACTTTTATATTCCGAGAAATAGTTAATCTATCTCTGTGTCAAATTTTCTTTCACCCAAATAGATTCAACCGTTTTCGAATATCTTATTTTAACTCATTAAATATACTTTCAATATAACATCCATCCATTACAGATATTTCTAATTGGTTTTGCTCCCTAAACTATGTATGGAATCGGTAAATGGGGGAATAGAGAATAACCCACAGGGGGGTAGGTACATAATATTGTTCAGTATATGCACAGTATGTGGGCTACATAGGTGTTACACTGACTCATGGTTGATTGAATTCAATTGTTCTATAACACCTTAGATAACTAGCGGTGGTGGCTGTGATATTCGAAGTGCAGTAAATCCAATAATGTCTATTGATTTTATACCGGGTATCTAAATACCAGGGAATGAACGGGGGATAATGAATGAACCAGTGAGACGTGAACTAAAATAGCAGCGGAACAGGCAAAGGCAAACAGCTGTAATTCAGTTTGAAATGTTTGAATTGGTGGATGTGATTTTAACAACCGCATGAACTTATGATGAGATTATGAGATAGCTACCTATCCTTGTGTATTTATACCACTTAGGCGGCAGACAAGCACATAGCCTGCCTGACGGAAAGAGCTTACCGTGGTATGCAATACCAGGGACGTTACACTCGTGCTGCCGACCCTGAAAAAACTTTTTGAAGGACCCCATATTTTAGTCGCTTGGGAAAACTACAACAGGGATTTCATTCCACAATTTGAGCGTGCGTGGGACGAAGTTTCCTCCATATGCATACCGCACAATGCACACAGTTACCGGTCGTAATGTGTGAGGATCATGGAGAAGGAAATGATAGCGGAGTTGTTGCAAAGGCAATCGAGTCGCGTGCTTCCATACTGTCAAAAGGACTCCTATATATAGACGTCAGTTCTGTGACGTCACCACTCAGTTCTAGTGGCACGTCGTTGCGATAGGTTGTCATTTTTGGTTAAAAGTTCAAAGATAAAAATAGTTTTGACCCGATTTAAGAATGAAGTGTGCGGTACAAGGGTGTACAAATTGTAGAGATAAGATGTTTAAATATATTGATGATATAACATTTCATCAGTAAGTCCGCTATATTTTTATTTTCATTTTAGAAAAAAAATATCTTTATAGAACCATCTAGCGGAGAGAAGAAATAAGTAACCTTGTCTTACTTGTATAATGTTGTAACAACAATTCAATTCATTCTATAAAAAAATCACCACAATAATTTCACCGGACTTCATTAGTAATTCCGCAATTGTTATTTTATTAATTCTTACATTATATTTGGGTGAAATTGAAAATTGAAAATAAAAAAATTAAGCCATCTGTCGGTATCTGCCCAAATCATTTAGGGGGGCTAAATGATTCTGCTATAATTCTACAGATGGCCTTATTTAAAATAAATGGTGTGCATCATAGTAGTGAGACCACTATATTCACATTATTTTTAGGAAGCCAATAAAATTGTCAACATTATATTATATCATTTTAGATTTCCCAGTAACCCAGAAATAAAAAAATGCGTGGATAGGTACGTATTTTAAATAGACCTTCCAGCTGGTAGGTACCCCACTGTTAGCGACGACGCCTATGTAATGTAAATATAGTATGTAAGAAATAGTAATAAGGTTTATTTTACTTTTCGATATTCCGAGAGCACGTGGTTTTTACTACACGTGGAGTGCACGCGGTTTTATTACTGCACGTGGTTTTTACTACACGCGGAGTGCACGCGGTTTTTATTACTGCACGTGGTTTTTACTCTCTCGGGGAGTCGGACCTCTTCCTGCGTCCTAAATGTTAGCGACGACGCCTATGTAATGTAAATATAGTATGTGAGAAATAGTAATAAGGTTTATCTAAAAGAATTTTGTAACTAGGAAATAAAGAGTGCGAATGAGACTCCATTCATTGCCGCTTGGCGGCGCCACCTTCGCGGTAACACACCGCAAAGCTTTTGTAATTTTTAGGCTTATTTTTGTATTTTAATGTAGAAATTTATGTTATTTTGAAATGATAAAACCTTAGCTATAAGTTAAAATTGTTAAAATAGAATTCGAGAGGAAAAACGTAAGACAGACAAGTAAACAAAGCCTCTGATTGGCTGGAGCAAATAGAAGGGCTCTGATTGGTCGGAGTACCCTATAAATACCGGCTGTTTTGCCTCCCGAATTCAGTCCGGAACCGGCAGCCCTAGTGAACACACCTAAATAAAGAAAAGTCAGAAATCACTAGTTGGAAGTTTCACTTACTGGAAAGATCCCTCAAGAGAAGAGTACCCGTCTGCAGGTCAGAAAGCCGCATCAAGAGAAAAGTCAAGCGTTCCCGATCCTACGCACCGCATCGGCATCTTCGTCCACCCGCCAGCTACGAGACCTACTACCTACCCTATACTACAGTCCATTCGCCGCCCGACGGAAGCAGAAAGCTGCGGTTAAAAAGTCTATAGGCCGCCATATAGTTACCTATTGGCCGTCTACCTTATTCTGTTTCTGTCGTGAGCCAACATTTTTGGTCCTTACGAAGCCGGATTGGGTCAAGAATTGAAGAAAAGAAGATGCCAACCACAAGAGCAGGATCAGAACAATCGAAGACGTCAGAAGAAACCACCTCGTCGGACTGGAGCATGAATACGCCGAGTGAAGCTCGCACCGCCACGACGAGCACCGGTTCATCAACCACGGGTACTGCGGGGTCCGCAAGTACAGTAAGCAGGAAGAAGCCAGTTCCGCTGATTCAGAAGCAAGCAAGACTACAATCCTTCGATGGGTCAAGATTGGAGTCTGCACAAGGGGAGCCGACTCGCACGGCGCCTCCGCCCAGCATCATTGAAGAGGAATTTGAAGATTCTGAGGAGCAGAGTACCATCACAGCCAGCCATACAACGTTGCAAGACAGTCAGCGAAGTGTCACTTCACGTCGGGACGAAGCAAGCGCACCGACATCGAAGTATGAAGACTGTCTGCAGCGGCCTCACCCTAAGAAGTCGACCCGCAACACGGACACACCGTCCCGCTCGTCGCATAGGAAGAGAGCAGAAGTTCAAGCGAAGATGGCGTTGGCACTACGGGAGCTCGAGCTAGCCGAGGCGCGGTCCAAGGTAGCTCGGGCTAAGCTGGAACTCATCGCCGCAGAATCAGAAGAAGAAGATGCTGGAGAAGAGTCGTACGAAATAACCCAAGTTGAAAAATGGGTCGTCGAGACAGGGGTCGGGTCCACCGAAGAAAGAAAGTCTTCTGAACGTGAAGAAAAGAAGAGCGACATCCAGGAGTTAGCTCAAACTATTAAAGAGCTTTCTCAGAAGTCGCATGAAACAATGTCATCGAAGATGGTCGAACTCCCTCACTTCAACGGTTCCTGTGAAGAATGGCTGGCGTTCAAGAGGACCTTCGAAGACACAGCTGCCTCGTTCTCAAATATACAGAACATGGCACGCTTCAGAAGAGCGATCCAGGGAAGAGCAAAGGAAGCCGTCCAGAGCCTACTGTTCACCGCTGAAGATCCCTACGAAGTACTCAAGGCGCTGGAATCAAGATTTGGAAGACCTGGGGCACTAGCACTAGCGGAATTAGAGAAGATCAAGAGCCTACCTAAAGTCGCTGAAAACCCGAGCGACATCTGTACGTTTGCAAGTAAAATCAAGAACGCCGTTCAAACGATCAAAGCCTTGAAGAAGCCGCAGTACCTCAGCTCTCCTGAAACATTGAAAGCTATCACTGAGAAGATGCCTCCAGCTATGAAATTCAGATGGTTCGCCTACCATAGAAGCCGAAGGGAGGAAGACTTACAAGAGCTACTACTCATCGAAGAATTTTTGGAAGTAGAAGCCGACATGTGCGGTGACTTTGCCCCAATTGAAGAGCCTTCAGATCAGAAGAGGGGTACAAGAAGACCCGTGCATACGATTCAAGAAGAGTCTTCACATGAAACTGAACGAGAGAAGTTCAAGAAGAGTTGTCCCATATGTCAAGAAGAGCATTTCCTGATAGAATGCAAGAAGCTGAAAGAAGCAAACATTGATGAAAAATGGGAAATAGTGAAGAAAGCTAGAACCTGCTTCAAGTGTCTACGGTTCCAGCATTCAAGAAACAACTGTAAAGCTCCGAACTGCAAGAAATGTGGAAGATTGCATCACACTATCTTACACTCCGACAAGCCGCCGAAGCCATTTGAGAAGAAAGAAGAAAGAAGCTCATCAGAAGGAAAGGTCGCCTCCATCCACAACACCATCGGTGAAGAAAAAGCATACCTGAAGATCGTGCCAGTCGACGTCTACGGGCCGAGAGGACAAGCTCGGGTGCTAGCGTTGCTGGATGAAGGCTCAACCATCACGCTTCTAGACCAGGCGGTGGCAGAGAAGATTGGAGCTGAGGGCAAGAAAGAAACACTGACTATTGAAACAGTCGGTACGAAGATCGTCAAGGGCTCCCAGAAGATCCAACTGAAGATCAAAGGTGCCTTCAGAAGAGACAAGAAGAACATCACTGCGAGAACCATCGACGATCTCAACCTGTCAGAACAAAGAATAAAGAAGGACACTATTACCAGCTGCCAGCATTTAAAGAAGATTGAAGATCAACTTCTCTACACAACCGAGAAACCGAAGATGTTGATAGGTCAAGACAACTGGGGTCTTATCGTCACAAGAAAACTGAAGAAAGGAAAACCATCAGAGCCCGTAGCCTCACTCACTAGTCTAGGGTGGGTGCTACATGGGTGTGAAAAGGGTTCCAGCGCTGCGGTACACTTCATCCACTACGGTAGAGCCAAGACACCAGATGAAGCAATGGAAGACGTCATCCGAGAGCATTTCCAACTAGAATCACTTGGGATTCAGAACAAGCTACCAACGAACGACAGCGACAGAAGAGCCCTGGAGATCCTCGAGAAGACAACGAAGCAACTTCCCAGCGGTCAGTTCGAGACAGGCCTACTGTGGAGAAGCGAAGACGAGTCCTTGCCTAACAACTACAATCAAGCTCTACGACGCTTGGTGAACGTAGAGAAGAAACTAGATCGAGACAGCGAGGTCAAGCAGTCCTACGAGAAGCAGATCAAGAACCTCATTGAAAAGGGTTATGCAGAGAAGGCTTCAGACGTCGTCAGTGAAGGTAGAACCTTCTATCTACCTCACTTCGCCGTGATTCACCCGATCAAGAAGAAACCAAGAATAGTCTTCGATGCAGCTGCCAAGCACGATGGGAAGAGCCTCAACGACGTGCTGCTACCAGGCCCAGATCTACTGCAGTCGTTGTTTGGGGTGCTGCTGCGCTTCAGAGAAGGTCCAGTGGCAATCATGGCTGACATTCAAGACATGTTTCTTCGTATCAAGATTAGAGAAGAGGATCGGGACAGTCTTCGGTTCCTGTGGCGAGGTGAGAAGAGGACAGGCAAGCCAGAAGAGTATCGTATGACGTCAGTCATCTTTGGAGCAGCGTCATCACCGGCGACAGCGATATACGTCATGAATAAGAACGCAGAAGACTTCAAAGAGACTCGACCCGAAGCAGTGAAAGCCATCAGCCGAAATCACTACATGGACGACTATCTCCAGAGCTTCGAGGCTACACAAGAAGCAAAGAAGATAGCCGAGCAAGTAAAAGAAATCCATGCAAGAGCAAGTTTTCATCTCAAGGGCTGGGCCAGTAACTACGCGACTGCGTTGCCTGACATAGAAGAAGCAAATAAAGAAGATTCACTGCCACTCGCAAAAGAAGAGAAGACTCTGGGTTTAAGATGGTTGGTGAAAGAAGACGCGTTAGCCTTCAACATTGGGCTACGCAACACGCCAGAAGAGCTGCTGAATGGGCAACGGACTCCGACCAAGAGAGAAGTCACGAGCGCCGTTATGTCTACATTCGACCCATTGGGATTCGCCGCGCCAGTATTAATACAGGGAAAGAAATTAATTCAAGAAATCTGGCGTACTAAGACGGACTGGGACGAAGCAATAAGTGAAAAACAAGAAGCAGCCTGGCGAAGGTACCTAGAAGATGTATCAACATTATCAAGTTTGAAGATCCCGAGGTGCATCTCACCGTGCAGTCGAAGCGGACAACTGCATACATTCGCCGACGCAAGCGAAGAGGCCTATGCAGCAGTCGTCTATTGGAGGACAACAGAGCCCGGGGGACGAGTTCACCTTTCGATGATCGCCGGCAGAGCCAGAGTCGCGCCTACGAAGCCAGTGTCTATCCCAAGGCTTGAATTACAAGCGGCCTTGCTTGGTAGTAGGCTAGCGGCGTCGATCATAGAAGAGATTGAGCTCGAAGTACTGAAGACGACCTACTGGACCGACTCCAGCACTGTACTGCAATGGATCAACTCAGAACCTAGAAAATTCAAGACGTTCGTGGCAAACCGACTGGCAGAGATAGAAGAGAAAACGAAACCTGAAGAATGGAGATGGGTGCCTACCAAGCAAAACCCAGCTGATGACGCCACGAGAGGTGTCCCAGCTGAGTTCGACGGCAACGCCAGGTGGTTCCAGGGCCCGTCATTTCTCCGCCAGCCAGAAGAAGAATGGCCACGCCGTGACTTCAAGCAAGGAGGTGCGCTGCTAGAAGAAAAGATGGAAGTTAAAGCAATGGCAACGAAAGCAACAGACAATCTACTCGACCTAGAGCGTTTCTCGAGCTGGGAGCGACTGCTGCGAACTACTGCGAGAGTCATCACCTTCGTCAGCCGCCTGAAGACCCGCAAGGCAACCACCGCCGCCGCCCGAGAGAAGGACGAGCCCTGGAAGCCACAGAAGAGAGCCAAGCCCAGTAAGCTTCAAGTCTCCGCCAGCGCGAACAAGCAGCCATACGTACCTCTAGATGAAGAACACTTGAAGAAAGCAGAAAAATTATTGTTGAAGATAAGTCAAGCCGACAGCTTCTCGGCTGACTTAAGAAGTTTGAAGGCTAAGAAACCATTAGAAAATGCAAGTCGAATAAAGAAAATTGACGTCTACGTGAGTGAAGACGACATCATGAAACTAAGAAGCCGAACAAACAAGTTTCAAGATGAAGGCGAAAGAAAAATGAATCCTGTTGTGCTAGATGGAAGGCACAAAATCACGCGCCTTCTCATCGAACACTATCATAAGAAGTTCCTGCATGCAAACAACGCGACGGTCATGAACGAGATTCGTCAGAAGTATTGGGTCCTCGGCTTGAGAACAACACTGAAAGCCATATCTCACGGCTGTCAGTGGTGCAAGACAAGAAAAGGTACGCCGGGGAGTCCACCAGCGGGAGACTTACCAAGAGAGCGCCTTCAGCATCATCAGTTCCCGTTCACCAATGCCGCCGTCGATTACTTCGGGCCAATGCACGTCACCGTGGGGAGAAGAAGGGAGAAGCGCTGGGGGGCACTATTCACTTGCCTCACCACCAGAGCTGTACATCTCGAGTTAGTGCCATCACTAAGCACTAGCTCTATGATTATGGCACTCCGACGGATGGCAGCAAGAAGAGGAACTCCGAAGACAATCTTCAGCGACAACGGTACGAACTTCGTCGGGGCGAACAAGGAGCTGCAGCAAGCCGCACAAGAAAGAGGGATCACCTGGAAGTTCATCCCTCCTGGTTGTCCGAACATGGGAGGTGCCTGGGAGAGACTCGTGAGGTCAGTCAAGACAGCGTTGGCAGCGGTCCTAGAAGAGAAGTCGCCGCCAGAAGAAGTGCTTCACACGCTTCTAACCGAAGTGGAGCACACCGTCAACTCAAGACCCCTTACCCCCGTCAGCATGGACCCCACCGAAGAAGAAAGTTTGACCCCCAACCACTTCCTGTTGGGTAGGTCATGCGGCATGTCAGCACCCGGCGAGTTCAACGACACCGAGTTAATAGGACGACCCAGCTGGAAGACTACGCAACGGCTCGCGGACCACTTCTGGAAGAGATGGATCAAAGAGTACTTACCCCTCTTGATGCCTCGAAAGCTAGAGGGTAAGGAAACGAACGATCCGAAGATAGGCGACATCGTGCTCATAGTCGACGCGACGCTGCCAAGAAATTCGTGGCCCCGAGGCGAGGTCGTCAAGGCGTATCCAGGACCAGACGGAAGAACCAGGATATTGGACGTGCGGACTTCAGGTGGAGTACTCCGTCGGCCGACACGTCGAGTCATCGTGCTGGTACCTGCTACATCGTCGCTGCCCGAGGATGCAGTGCTACGCACCGTGGGGGAGAATGTTAGCGACGACGCCTATGTAATGTAAATATAGTATGTAAGAAATAGTAATAAGGTTTATTTTACTTTTCGATATTCCGAGAGCACGTGGTTTTTACTACACGTGGAGTGCACGCGGTTTTATTACTGCACGTGGTTTTTACTACACGCGGAGTGCACGCGGTTTTTATTACTGCACGTGGTTTTTACTCTCTCGGGGAGTCGGACCTCTTCCTGCGTCCTAAATGTTAGCGACGACGCCTATGTAATGTAAATATAGTATGTGAGAAATAGTAATAAGGTTTATCTAAAAGAATTTTGTAACTAGGAAATAAAGAGTGCGAATGAGACTCCATTCATTGCCGCTTGGCGGCGCCACCTTCGCGGTAACACACCGCAAAGCTTTTGTAATTTTTAGGCTTATTTTTGTATTTTAATGTAGAAATTTATGTTATTTTGAAATGATAAAACCTTAGCTATAAGTTAAAATTGTTAAAATAGAATTCGAGAGGAAAAACGTAAGACAGACAAGTAAACAAAGCCTCTGATTGGCTGGAGCAAATAGAAGGGCTCTGATTGGTCGGAGTACCCTATAAATACCGGCTGTTTTGCCTCCCGAATTCAGTCCGGAACCGGCAGCCCTAGTGAACACACCTAAATAAAGAAAAGTCAGAAATCACTAGTTGGAAGTTTCACTTACTGGAAAGATCCCTCAAGAGAAGAGTACCCGTCTGCAGGTCAGAAAGCCGCATCAAGAGAAAAGTCAAGCGTTCCCGATCCTACGCACCGCATCGGCATCTTCGTCCACCCGCCAGCTACGAGACCTACTACCTACCCTATACTACAGTCCATTCGCCGCCCGACGGAAGCAGAAAGCTGCGGTTAAAAAGTCTATAGGCCGCCATATAGTTACCTATTGGCCGTCTACCTTATTCTGTTTCTGTCGTGAGCCAACACCCACAAAATATTCCAGAATCTGTTCGAGGTCCTTCAATGAAGATGACTTCTATAAAACAAAAAAGTGATTTAAAAAATTACAGCCTAAATTTGCTATACCTAATTGTATATACGTATACCAGAAATACATAAGTGAAAATTTTACAATATAATAACATCATTTTTTTATATTTCTACATTATTTTCTTGCTTTATTAATTTCCTTTTTGAAAAAGTTAGGGATCCGTACTTAGCGCCTTCGCTGGCATAGGCGGGTGCGGGTCGCGGACGTCCGCTTCGCGTGCTTATTTCATGTTATTTCAAGAGCAGCGCTACGTGAGGCGGATACCCGTCATACGTGACGCGGGCGGCGGGGCCCGCCACGCGGGCAGCGGGGCACGCGCCGTGTGTCCGCGCGACGGAGCACGCGAGCGGGTCTGTTTCAACAAAATCATCGACCGCCGCTACGTTATCGTCGTCGTTGCAATAAACTTAGAATAATCCTTAGCTGCAAACTGAAAGCTTTTTTACGGCAAATACCTTTGAAATTTTTTGGTAAACGAAACTCAAATAGAATGTTATTTTGAAGGTCAGTCTTATATTATTCATAGAACAACATAATATATCAATATAAAATGCAAAAGCAGGAACCTGCTCCCGGATGCATTGCACCACTTGTACCCCCAAGCGAGTCGCGAGCCAGCCCTGCTAATAGGTATATTGTGTAAAGTAAAACCAAAAATTCCGTGAACCAAAGGAGTTCGCCTCTTTCACTTCAGTTTTGACAAACCGTGCAAAATTGTCTTTGATTTACAATAAACTAATTATGATAGCTGTACATTCTTATACGAAAACTTGGTTACAAATTCTCCACACAACAATCTAGACGTGACATAATATGGGCTAATTGGCTGACGCCTTTGTTCACGTCGTCGTCTTTTGGCTAAGTAATATATCAATAAATGATCCATAGTTACTGTTATCGACTGTACACCGACTCTATTGAAATTATACTGGTGATAGACGCCCGTCGCGGACGTCCGCGACGGAGCAGCGGACAGGCGGGCGCCCGGCACGGGCGCCCGCGCCTGACGTCCGCGACCCGCACCCGCCTATGCCAGCGAAGGCGCTAAAACTCCAATAATGCAACCCAATCATTATGTCCTTATATTCCTTATATCAGAATTCCACGCGGACGGAGCCGCGGGCAACAGCTTGTATATATAGTGGTCAATATGTAAGTGGTCCCGCTGTCATTAAACACATAGATTATTCTAGAATTCTGTGCAGCGCTTTGTGGCGAGTGGTAAAAGTACAATGGAAATTGCATGCATTATTTCTTGTTGGTTTCGATATGCCACACTAGATGGCATTCTAAAAAGTGGGAGGGGCTTAGACTTAGGAGAAGAGACGCGTGGGGGACGAGGTATGGCGTCATGCCCCCCGCGTCTTCTTCTCACCCGCATTTGGCGACGCGTTTTTATTACGAGAAATTTCACTGGAACATCTCCGTTTACTAATCATATTCTGTCCTCCGTGGTGAGGATGAACTCCCTGCCATGTTCCGAAAGGCCTGTGAGTTCAGTTAGGGATATTTAGAGAATTTTATGCAAGGAAAATCATAATTAAAATTTTTGTGTTCGGATTTTTATAGGTATCAACTACAATCACTTGAATGGATCACGGAGGGTCCAATCATGTGTTTTCTTTATTTATTTTTATTCATTTAAACATGGAAAGCATACAGCTAGTATTTAGTAACTCAACTCACCTAAATAGGTTTTAGACATGAATATAACTACTGTTTGTTAGCAGACTGCAGAAACAGCAACTTAGGTATCTGCTTCTTTGAATGATTTTCCCAGTCCCAAGAAAAAATAATATTCAGTGCGTACCAATTCTTGCGACACACAGCCAAAATGTTTCAAAGTAGTTAAAATGAAATTATTATTTGTACCTACGCTTACTGAAGCCTTAGAAACGAAGTTGGCTTGAGTTTTTTTGCGATTTGTACTCAAGTTCACAAAGTTTAGTAACAGCAGAAGCCGCACCAATATTTATTATGTGCCAATGCCTTGTTTACCCTCAAAGTTTAATTAAAAAGTAAGAAAACAAAAATAGTCACCCCGCGAACATGGCTGCTGAAAAGTAGCCGAAACCTGTGTCGAAACGTCGTACTCTGTGTGTAGGTAATAGCTGCTTTTTAATTTTGTTTAACAGTGACGTAAATTCTGAGGTGATGTAAGGATTTATAGATCTTAAGCCGTAAACGGACTTCTGCAGCCCACTCTACCTAACCTAGTAAACAGTAGGATGAGTGCTTTTCATATGATCCAATTTAAATTTGTATGACCGAGGAAGACGAGCAGAGGTACCCGGAAACTACTCTATCAAAGCATGCTTGGCCGCCGGCACCCAATTTCCAAATTGCTGCAATCGATGCTGTCTATGAATGAACTTAGAATGCTGTTGCATGTAGTTACATGAATAGGCTCCTGACATAGGTTCATTCGCTAACTTCGAGTCATTCAGTGAACTAAAGTTCACTGAATGGCTCGTGTCGAGGTTGAGAGGATTAACATTCGTAGTTTAGGTATCTTAAATCAGTGTTTCTCAAACTTTTAGCTTTTTAATGTTTCAAGACAACGACTTACTTACTTAAGTAGTATGTATAGATAAAAAAAAACCTTACATACCTACTTACGTTTAAATAAAAAAAGTGTGTGTATCTAACTATCTTTTATCTTCTTCTTCTTCTTCTTCTTCTTTCTAATATATAAAAATCAATGCCACTTTTCGTTGTTAGCTTATAACTCAAGAACGGCTGAACCGATTTGGCTCATTTTAGTCTTGTCATATTCGTGGGTGTCCAGGGAAGGTTTATAGGTGCAGCGGGAACGGGAAAAATATGGCGGTACGAAGTTCGCCGGGACAGCTAGTCTTCTTACATAAAAATCAATTGCGTTAGTCTCGCTAAAACTCGAGAACGGCTGGACCGATTTGGCTAATTTTATTCTTGAAATATTCGTGGATGTCCAGGGAAGGTTTAAACGGTTTAAACGGGCTAAAAAATATGGCAGTACGAAGTTCGCCGGGTCAGCTAATAAACATATAAATATTTGAATGAAATTTTTAAGCATTTATTATGCTGGCTATTCTATATTGTATGTATGTCTATGTATGTAATGTATTGGCTGTGAGAAAAAGACCGCGGTTTCGAGTCCCGCTCGCGTATTTCCTTTTCCGTGTACAAAAGGAGGTAGTACTGCCTTGAAACACGCACGAGTTTGTTGCGCTAATTCCCTTCCAAACTCGTGCTCAATTCCAGGCACATGTCCTCCATCGCGCACGGGTTTGCAACTGTTTTTTAAACACGTGTTCAAGGCGATGAATGGAACTTAGCCATGAAGTTCGCGCGTTAACTTTACCGCTCGCGTCTCGGTCGGTACTTCGCCCATTTTATCGGTCGGTACTGTGCCCAGTATACGGTAATAGGCTCACCCCCTATTACGTGGGACCGAATACAATGACTGGTGGAAATATGGGTGTTGATTCATCTCTGTCTCTCCGGGGATAAAGCCTTAAGAGGATGGAGAGAGAAAATAGGAGAAGAAAATAGGGAAAGAAAATGAAAATAAAACTACTTTTTAACGGATTCTATCGCGATTTATTTGTTATCAGTTACTTTTAGTCCGACAACTAACAAATAAATCGCGATAGAATCCATTAAAAAGTATAACCCGCGCTAAGTATCTTGGACCTAAATCGTAAGACACGAGGCTCTGGCGCCCGCGGGTTGCTTTGTAATAGTCTATGCTTGGTGAATTTGAGTTCATCTACCGCAGTACCATCCCGTGCTATCCTCAAAAGACACCCAAGCAATGTGTACTGCACGTATAGAGCACATTTTAGGTCCAAGTTACATTGCGCGGGTTATAGTTTTATTTCAATGAGTGACATTCGCGTAAACTATAGAAAATATCGTATATTTATTCCTCATGTCGCACAGTCGTCATTACAAGGTTACGTTAGTGCACCTTTTTTCTTCATTGACACTAGGGATTATACCCAGAACCGTATGTATAAAAACCTTTCTTCTATAAATCTATGATCAAAACTAAGAATTTATAGGCGAATGGGCGTTTCGTCCCATATGGTGTAACACTTTTTGACCTATATCAAATGAAAGGTCTCAATGAGTGTATTATTTTTTTGTATGGACATAAATCTGTATTTCGTGCAGGGTAAAAGTTGTGGGGGTTTCAGTTACTAAGAAAGTATTTAATTTATTTTAAATAATTAGTGTTTTTATGACAAAATACTTATTTATTTATGCTATTTTTACCCGACTATGTTAAAGCCAAAGGAGGATTATGATTTTGACAGGCTATGTATGTATGTATGAACTATGTATGTATATTCACTAATTCCCTCATAGCTCTTCAACTACTAATTAGAACTGGACAAGTAAGGTATTGTTAGAAGTGTCTTGATCGTCCACTTATTATAGGCTATATAATGTGTCACTGAATTTAATGTGGCGCCCTCTAGCGGTCATAAAGTACTGCGTTAAAAAATAAAATTGAGGTAAATATACCGTGTTTGATATCAAATTAAAGGCCTTAATTAGTACATTTCAAATAATATGTATAAATTATTGGGATTTTTGAATGAAAGGACATCACCCATTTTAGTCCAAAATTGAAAGTGCCGGCCAAAGAAAATAAATACGATATTCCGTTAAAACTTGTCCTCGCTAGCATTTTCTATTACCACGTCAAAGTTGAGGGACCACTGCGCTTGGTTTTATTTGAATTTAAAAATCTTGGAAACATACATTTTTTATGATACGAATTATTAAAAATAAATGAAAATCTTTATTCTATATTGGAACAATTAGTTAATAAAAGCAATAAAAAATAACCCCATATTGCATATCGTTGTATTTCGTCCATTTATTTAGGTCCATAATGGAAAGTGCTGGCCAAAGTACCTACACAAATATGAAATTCCGTTAGAGCTTGTCCTCGTTAGCATTTTTTACTATGGCGTCAAAGCTGAGGGACCACTGCTCTCAGTTTTATTTGAGTTCAAATATCTTGGAACCATACATTTTTATGATATGAATGATTAAAAACGAATGAAAATCATTGTTCTATATTGGAAGAATAGTCAATAAAATCAATAATAAATAAACCCCATTCTGCACACCGTTGTTTTTCACCCATTTATTTAGGTCCAAAATTGAAAGTGCCGGCCAAAGAATACTAGTATGATATTCTGTTAGAGCTTGTCCTCATTAGCATTTTTTATTATGGCGTCAAAGCTGAGGGTCCACTGCCCGACTAACGGAATGTCATATTTATATTCTTTGGCCGCTACTTATTTTCAATTCAGCACCTAAATAAATAGACGAAAAACAACGGTGTGCAGTATGGGGTTTATTTTTTATTAGTTTTATTAACTATTCTTCCAATGTAGCACGACATTTTTTATCCATTTTCAATAGTTTGTGTCATAAAAAATGTATGTTTTCAAGATTTTCGAACTCAAATAAAACCGAAGGAAGTGGTCCCTCAACTTTGACGCCCCAATAAGAACAAGTTCTAACGAAATATCGTATTTGGCCAGCACTTTCAATTTTGGACCAAAAATGTATGCAGCGTGAATAATGTTCTTTTGAAGCATTTATTATGCTAACTATTCAAATCGATTTAGAAAGAGAAAATTAAAATATTGGTTTCTGCTTTTAATTTTTTTTTGTTTCATGCTTTTTATATACCTATAATAATAGCAGGTTTTTTCCATAAAACCTGCTGTATCGTGATGTATAAAATATGACCTTTCATTTGATACCCAATACGAGTATATTTGAAAATAGATTAGATTTTGGATTGATTTTCATTCCTCATAATATATTTCAAATGGTTGAACCGATTTTTATGAAACATAGCTAAGAATACTCTCGACTAAACCATCTTTCGATCAAAAGAAACAGAATTGAATTCGGTTCAGCCGTTTGGGAGCTACGATGCCACAGACAGACTGACACACACGCATACACATACACACACACACACACACACACACACACACACACACACACACACACACACACACACACACACACACACACACACACACACACACTCACACGTCAAACTTATAACACCCCTCTGTTTTTGTTAAAAATATGTGATCGGTACAACCATGTACCATGTCAACCAGTAGGTGAATTAACCCTAGTTGAGTCAACCGTAGTTGTAATGACTGTCGGCGAAATGATACAAAACCGTAGAACTATACTGCAAAGCCTAATTGCACAAAAAATATTTTTTACTTACACCCTTATAACTTTGGACCTGCACGAATTTCTGATAAAAATCTTTCATTTTTACATATAAATCGACTAAATGAACATGTTTACACTGGTCGCAACTTGTTACAAGGGTTGGGACGCAGCTCATACAAAAGTGCCCGTTCTCCTTTGTATTTAATACAAATTATGCAAATACATTAAAAGATTGATGAACGGTTAATTTAAATTAAATGCTATGATTACTTGCGAAGGAATGTTTAACCTAATTCAGGGTTGAAGTTATCCATGATAATCTATCCCTACTAATATTATAAATGTGAAAGTAACTCTGTCTGTCTGTCTGTCTGTCTCGCTTTCACGCCCAAACCACTGAACCGATTTTGATGAAATTTGGTATAGGGGTAGATTAGACCTCGAGAAAGGACATAGGCTATGTTTGGTCGCGATAACCGACATCCACGCGGGCGGAGCCGCGGGCAAAAGCTAGTACTTAATAAAAATTTAAGGATCATACAATTATCTGTAGGGCGGCGGCGTCCTACCCTTCCCATGTTCCAATAATATAGCCATTAATTTTCTGATGTGGTGTAACCCCGAAAGGAAAGCCAGCGCCAGAGTCACGTTTGTTGTTCAGCGGGTGCACCGGCTTGCAGGTGAGGTTGGCTTAGTGCCCGAAGATCTTGGTGGACCCCCAAAGCACCGTTGGTCACGTGTCAATAGTAATTTGACAAAATAAGTATTTATTCTGATGAACACTATCAGTGTCATAATCATTGTCATCACTGCTATCCGCCCTCAAACATTATGATTAAATCATTTTCAATAGTATTGCCTATGCTTATATCACATTGAAAGTCGTTCAATATAATGTTTTTCGTTTTCTCGACGAATTTTCTGAAGTCCTATACAATAACATCTGCACACGCAGTTTCTAGCAGTTTCATCACCTTTCCAGTGCTGAAGGGTGGATTTGTGCCCAAATTAGCGTAAATAGCGTTATATTGGCAGTGGTAGGGAGGCAAACTTATGACTTTGTGCCCATATTCTAAAGCTAGTTCATGAATTACATAGCGTGGCTTGGACGACTTAGTTGCATTTACCAAGTGCAATAAGTCCACTTTCAGTAAGATTGGACTTCTTGCTTCCACTCCATTCCTTTCCAACCACCCCACTATGTCTTGTTTTTTGTTTGTTTGAGTTGGTAGTTTGTCAACTTACAGGGAAAAGAACGTGGCATTATCCTTGAAAAAAAATGATGGGTTTTCTAAACTGAGTAGCAATTTTTAAAACCACTCGTTACAGTTTTTGATGCGACCGTGAGGAGGCAGTTTGGAATAAATCCTCGAGAAGCTGAGCCCGCGTGATATATATTAAGGCGGACTCCTTTTTCCAAAGGTACCTACTTTTGAGGTGAACGCCGCTGTATCATTGGTCCATGACCGGAAAACTGTATAGTTCGCATTCAACCACGTTTCGTCAATGAACACTATATTTTCTCAATCAGTAATTCTCTTCAAACTCTCTTCAAAATAATATCGTAGCGTTTCAGTAGGATTTACCGCTTGTCAGATTGTTTGTATCTAAAGCCAATTGATTTCAAAACCTTTGGCAGAGATAACTGACAACCAGAAAATAACCTGCTTCATTTAAGGAACCCGATAGCTTTTCCGTGTAGGATATTCTTGTTTAGCCATGGGGTCCATATTTTTCTTTTAGAATTTCGCACACAGTCTTGTCCCCTGTTCCTAATGCTATGGATACTGGCCTGTCACTGGTGTCCTAGGTAAAAGTGATTTGATGAATTGTGATTTCAGGTGGGTATAAATTATAACCTTGGATTGTGTAAATTTACCGGATAAAATGTACGTGTCTTATTGTTTCCTAAATTTATAACACGATAGAAAAAAAATAAAAGACGGATTTATATCAATTTTTAATTTGAATTTCAATGTTCAGTTAAAATTATAGTACATACCTAATCTATAAATATTTTTAGGAATAAATTTCAGTTTATTCGATTCAGAGATGTTTGAAATTCTTATCGATTTATCCAACAGAATTGGCTTTTCAAACATGTCACCTCACTATGAAGCTTATGTCAAATGTGGCCTTTTAAAATGATTCTATATGCTATTTTTATTTTACCAAAAATGTTTAATCGCGTTACGCAGGGATTTTTTTTGTCTCAATATAAATTAAGTTCCAAGGAAAAGCTTTTGAAAGCCCAGGCTTTGAATATTATGTAGTGAATGAATATCGTCAGCGTCTGCATTCAATATTCTACCGGGCTCAATTCAAAAGCGTTGTCCGTACATGTCCGTACGGCAGTCCTTCGTCCGTTCAGTGATGGGGCACACGTCAGCTAGTGCACTATACGCAAATTTATACTCGTAGTTGCATCAACGCGGCAACGGCGTACAAATCTCACCGCGAACTCGCCTGTACTTCACACGCGTACTGTCGCGTGGTCAACTTTTTTCCGCCTACCCTCTTTGGACCTGCCGACAAAATGTTTTATTTAGACCATCGTTGCGGATCTTACCATTGCCTGCCAAGATACTACTTGCGACGCGGAAAAATTGTAAGTTGTTAGCATTTAATTATTTAACTATTGTTACAGCACCAAATAAAATCGTACTGAATGATGATGTGCTTATAAAGAACGCAAAAGACATGTTTCTCTTAGATTGGGATGTAGATTTATCAGCGGAAGGTTGGTACTGTTGCAATTTTATAATTATTACCTACCTATAAGTACCTAGTAGTAATTAGTAAATAAATATTATTTATTAGTGATCGTAATGATGTGATATTTTTTTCCTGATTTGTCTAATGACATTTACAGACTGAAATTGTATAAAATGGTTAATAGAAAACATGTATTTATTGCTGTTAAAAACATGCCATTTCTAGTTTTAAAGATAACTATTAACATTACATCATTACATATTATGTGGATAAGTTTAATAATTGTGGTGACCGACGACTTTTAACCGACCTCAAAAAAGGAGGAGATTAAGTAAATTATTATTATTTATTGTTTTTCATAATGAAATGATTCCCATTTTATAGATTGTGTGTTAGGTTCACGTTCCCAGTGTACTGGATAACTCAGTCAATTTTTAATTCACAAGCTCATGACTGTGAGTTTGAAGTCTACACCAACAGTAGGGGTAGGCATAATTATTAATTGTAATACATAGGAATTAGGTATTAAACAGTCTCGTTTTTATAGGTGATATTGCAGATGCCGTTGTAAATCCTGTTATGCCTATAAATTTCACAATGTGTTCATCTTACGCTGCGCCGATAGTGGAAACTTTACGCCAGTATGAATTTTGCGTCAATGTTGGAGCCCTACGCGTCATGACTTTGGGTTAGTTGCCATTTAGTTAGAAAGCATAGGATAGTTAAGGGGCCCCTCTAAGAGATAAGCCAAACGAACTTCTTTAATTCCGTACACCTGTTGATTAAACGAGGCTCTGGCGCACACTTTCGGGCTGGGGTTGAGAGATGAGTCCGCAGTCGTTCCCTTCCCATCAAAGCTGTATAAGTCTAACCAAAAGGAGTAGGAGTAAGTGGACCCCGGGCTCTGAGGTGATTGCCTCATACGCTGAGACGATGATGATGTTAGGTTACTTAAGGAAACACTTAGATTTTTCACGGCAAAATCAAATAATGCAGCTACCTTGCTTCAATGCACCACTGCTCTAAATATTTTAGTGACTTTTCCATTCTTGGTCAACGATAATCGCTTCCGTAAAAGTCAAGATAAATCGGATCATAAGGTGGAGAAAGGGTGGAAGGTATTTCGAAAGATCTTAGTATATAACCTAACTTTTTAGGGTTTACGTCTTCTATCTGTAAAGTACGAATAGTCTTTTTTTCGTCTACCCCATAATATGGGTGTTTTTAAATAGGTCTTTCACCAAAGATGAAATATCATTAGATATGTCATATGCTTACAAATCAACGTAGAAAATTGTGCCGAACACACACAGACACATTTTTAATTCATCTACATTTCCCTACTTAACCAATCGATTGAAAAGAGATGACACGAAAAAAACCATATAAAAGAAGAAGAAAGCTAGTGTTTGTCACTTGGACTTGAATGATAAGAAAGTACTCTCAATGCACCAATCGCTGCGATTGCTACATCGGTTTATCAAAGACTAACAAAGTTATTGAGAAAGAAGGTCAAAGCTCTCTGAATTGAGGTTATTGCCTAATTTTGTTTAGACAAAGATGTTTGTTTGACTTTGTTATTGTATTATAAAAAAGCTAGGTATGTTTTTTAAATTTCATTATTTTGTTGCTGCCAATAGTACAAATTTTAACAAGTACCTAAGTAGATACTTGTCAGTGAAGTGAAGTTCGCACTTATTAACTCACTTGAATCACATAGTATTAGTAGGCAATTATAAAAAAAGAACAAATTAAAATTAGGAGTTAGTAGTGAGTTTTCTGCCTACGATATTCTCATCTGTACTTTAATCTATGTTCGGAACACACACGTCCTTGTCGCTCACGCACCAAATTATATCATACTGTCTCTTTTATTTTCTAGCTGACAATTTTAACTTGAATATTATGAAAGTAAGAAATTTTATCTTTATCAGTCGAAATAAGTAATATTTCCATATGATATGCAATTCCTTGTGGTGTATTAACTTTAGAGTAATTGTTCGTGCAGTGTCTATAAACATACGATAGCATTTTCGTTATTTTTTTATGTCACTGATTCTTCCGCTCAACGTCCGACCGGCGCCGCTCGGCACGCGATACTACAAGGCAAACGTTCCAATTGACTCGTTTTCGGATCTTCACGATTTTCGCGCAATAACACATCTACTTCATTTTATATAAGATCATTGTCTTTCACCAATACTGCAATTTTTCCATTAAGGAATCTGTTTGTGGATTATCAAGCTTCAAAGTGTTAATTTTTGTTGGAGTCAAGTGTTTGCTCCCCTCCTGGACACAATTTTAAGCGCGAGTCTCTGATTTTCCTTTTTGGGTTCGCTCTGACTTTTAGGGGAGCGACTTATGTCTGTAACCACCAGAGGCTCGTCTATTTGGGCAGGTGTACCGGTTTACAGTTTAGCTCAGTTTGGACTCTGAAGATCTTAAAACTCCTGTCAAAAACTTCAGTGCTAAGTATGTAGATGAAGGTAGGCTTTAAGAGTTCACGAGTACCAAATAGCTGACCAAGACAATAGAGACAGCACGGCCAGACACGCACTTTTCTTTTCACCTTTTTTATGTAATCAGTGATTTGTGAGTACGTGTCGGTGTCAGTGAATCCATTGAAACGGATTATTGGATTGGATTTCTGATACATATAATTATTTTCAACGTGAGCCGGGTGCAGGCATTCAGATTAATAGTTTGGATTAAAAATACGCAACAATATTTGCGATAGGGCAAATAAATAAATGATTCCTCGTATACGCAAACAGTAATTAGTAGCTATTATGTGTACGAGGAAGCACGGATATTCGATATTTGAGTATCGATGAAACGAAAATACTTTGATTGAAATAATTTTCGGAATTTCGTTGAATGCTTTGTACCTTGGTAACCCCTCGCTTTTAAATGTGGTAATGCAACATGCAGGTATCATATTCTGTTTTAACATTTTGTAATACTGAATAGCGTAGCATCAAAATGTGTGAAATAGTCCACATAAATTTGATATTATGATTCAGTAATAACGGCAAATTGGTGAAATATTTTACCAATTTGAACTGTTAGATAAGTTTATATATAAATATGTACTTATACAACGTCGACTGAGATGTGTGTGTATGTAGTCAGAATTTCAGGCAAATGTATGGGTAATGCGACCTTCCTGTGCCTGTGCCAGTCATATAATTTTGTTATATAGTTAATTTCTGTCAACAGTGGTTTACAGAAACTAAAATTCCTGTGAAAAAGTTAGTTGTAAAAGTTGAAGATGTGATGAGCTTTATAAAACTTTTTATTTTTCACATTACCGAAATTTTCCGAAATCAAACCGAAGCTAGCAAATCTTTAGTTTTTAAATGTCCTAAATACGCTATACATAATGAATCTAAATCGTTAAAGATCTATTTTGTTAAACCTTTTTTTTAAACAGTGGTCGTTGATATCGTTTATATGGTTAGATACTTTAGTTTGTTGAATAAAAAAAACACAACAAAAGTAACCAATAACTATAGGAAAGTTTAACAGGAAATGCAAAAACGGAAAATAGATGTTAAAAAAATGTTAAAGAGAAGATACAAGACATCTACATATTTGAACAAAACTTACAGTTGAAACTGGAAGAAACGTAACGTAATAAGTTTTTTTTTTTTTTTTTTTTTTTTCATTCATTTATTCAGGAAACATACAGTCATGTATCTAAATAACATGATATTCTTTAAGACTTAGAGTTCCATAAAATATTTTAATTATAAAAATAATAATACGGCCACATTGCCGCACAAATGGTATACACAGAAGAAAAGAAAGAAAACGACTATTCTATTCGATGAACATAGCTCTTAAATCTTTTTTATAATTACTCAGACTGCTGCTAAACATGTCCAAGCTACTGCATTCAACATTATAGTGCCGAATACTGCGTCTGAAAAAGCTGTTACCGGTATACACAGTTTTATACAATGGAACAGAGAATAACTGGAGTAATCGGGAGCTGGGCCTAGGTATCCTAAATGATATTCTTTCTAAAATGTAAGGAGAATCAATCAATCAATCAATGTTAGGCGTTTACATTAACAAACTCAGTAATTAGGTTGAATATTAAACTAATTTGCCCGTGACTACATCACACAGATGAAAAGATGACGCTATGCTTACATATAAACAATAGTATTTGTCAATGCCCTACTATTGAAATGGTTGACAAGCATACATATCTCGGTCTGGTCATCGACAACAAATTTAACTGGTTACCACAAATCCATCGAATATGCGGCAAATTAAAAGCTTTTCTTGCCAACCTATATATCATCAAAAATAGGCTTCCTTTCAAAGTCAAACTTATGCTGTATAATGCCCTCGTGGACTCCATTATAGGATACGGCATCACTAGCTATGGCAGAACATTCAAAACTTATCTTGACCATATATTTCTAATACATACAAGAATTTTAAAAAACATTATTCCATCGTCTAAAAAAGAAACTTTTAAAGAAAATAATATGGAATTATACAAATACTGCCGGGTACTTCCTGTCCACTGTGCAGTCACATTCACTATTCTCAAAGAAAATTTCTTTATTAAATCCATACAACATGAGATATCGCACAACATTCAAACTCGGAAAAAAACTAATAAAAAGTTGGAAACAGTCCGTGCAGCAAACGTCTATGGTGAAAGAACCACGAAATATATCATTCCCCGTCTAATGAATAATTTAAATCATTCTTTCATACAAAGCATTACAAAAATTAATTTGAAACGTAAATTAAAAACACATTTTTTGAACAGCCTGTAGAACCCACATGCAAAACCGGTTTTGCTCAGTCGCAGCAGTCGCCCGCTCGCTGCATTTACCCTTTGTTCCCTTGATATGTTTGTTGGTTTGTATGTTATATTTATTATGATAATATTGTTATTAAAACCAAAAGCAACATAAAATCAGATTGTTTAATGGTGTGCCAGACAAACCCCCAGTGGTTTATGGCGTGCCAATGTGTAAGAATATTTGTATTATATTTTGTATATAAATAAATTAAATAAAAAATAAAAAAAAATGAAATTCCTTTACTAAAATGAACGTAGTCCAAGTTACAATCTTTATAATATCAGCTAGTTACCAGTGAAAATCCTGTCAAAAACAGTTTCAGCTAAATCAGACAGACAGGCAGACGATACTAATAAAATGTTATTTTTTAACTATGTATGCCTTGTATAGATTATAATGCAATTACTAGATGCAATTATTTACTGTTAGGAACAAAATGTTACAGACACTTTGAGGGTATATTCGTCATCAAAAGTATCAAAGGACGAAATTTGATTGAAAACATGGTTACCCTTTGCGGAGTGCCGACTTGTTGTATGTACCTAGGTATTAATCCATACCTTTAGAGTGACTTTGTATGCCTCCATGCATCTGTATCTGTTTATCGATATTTACATGACTGATGAAAATGGGGAGGACTGTGTTGATTTCAAAGGTAATATTGGAATTACCTTTGAAATCAACACAGTCCTCCCCATTTTGTTCGAAATATTAGTAGTATTTTTTTGTAATATTAAACACAAACATATTGTGTTAGTTGCATATATTTGCCTTTTATCGAAACGAGTTTCGAAAGAAGAAACATTATTCTTATTTGGAAACTGATTTCGAAACGTGGTTTCGTGGTTTGAAGGGTTGGTTTTCGTTGAACTTTTGCTTGTACATAGGTATATTTCTTTTTAATATCGTACCTACTCAAATATCGTATTTCGAATTCATATAAACAATATATTCATATATATAAATGCATACGCATGTGTAGTGTATGATGATTTAACAAAAAAAAATTTTTACAAAAAAATACGATACAAACAGTTATTTAATTTAATTTTATATGTATATAAGATGGATGTATTGGAAAATTTGGATCAATCTCGGGCGAAGATCGGTGGCTCAGTGGTCAGAGCATTCCCCCTGTAAGGGAAAGATCGCGGGTTCGAGTCCTGCCCGAGTATTGATTTCACTTTTTCCAATTTAAAATCATTTGTTTAGTTTAGCATACTAAATGCTTTAAAATTATCTCAACAAACAGTTATGTTTATCTTGACGATTTTCACTAACAGAGGTGATGTTAGGCGTACCTGATTAGACTACTTTGATTGTGGAAAAAGGATACTTACTTAAGTGTTCATTCGTTCAGTAATAGGAGCTTTTAAAAATAAAACCGTATGAAATCGCGGGCATAATAATTCATCTACGTCAAAGCGATGTCAGTAGTTTAGTGGTTAAAGAAAGAGTCGGCCTTCTTAATATCGAGAGGTACCGGGTTCGAATCCTGGCCATTACACTACCGACATGAACCCACAGTCACTCCTAGCACAAGCAATTTAGCTTAGTTCGAGGGGATATCAGGAATATTAGTAATTTCAGTTGCTTAATATTCTTTTTAAAAAAAAAAATCCCCGCCGCGCGCCGGTGCGTGTCGTCACTTGTAGTTTAAGTACGATTAAAATCAGTTAACGATTCGGCCAACCTCAGTAAGTATTATCAATTTCATTAATCCGATGTAATATCGTACTGTTACTTTTAATCAAACAGTAAAATATTGACTTATATCTATGTATTTTTTTATTTCATGTATACAACTTACAAGTATAGCTCCAATAAATAATGAATTTTCTTAGGTCTACGGTTAGTAATGTCATCTTGGCAGATGCTATACATTGCGTATATGATACTTCAAATAGGCTTGTGTCCACTAAGAATAAATCGGGTTGATGTATGTTCCTAGCGACTATTCTTGTTATAAAGATAGCAAAAAGCATAATAGTTTGGTATATAAAATAAGGATTACTTTTATTTTTATAAAATAAATTTAGAGAAATTAGACATTCAGTCACGTGACATCAAACACCAATCAGAGAGCGTGACGTCACGCCTTGCGCCCTGTGTTGACAACGTAGGTGATTTTTCGCCATGTAGGCCTAGATGAAAATTGGAAAACAGTTCTTTAAATTAATAAATTTATAACTGGAGTGAAGTCAAAACAATACCTATAAACTTAAATTATAATACATAAAATAATCTATAATACTAAGTCAAAGTAAAAAAAAAAACTAAGTTTTTAGTTATTTTTTACAGTTTTTAACTGTAAAATAACAAATTGTGATGATAACTTGAAAAAAAAAACGTTTTATATTAATATACTGATATTTTGGCGTTTGGGCTACTTTAGGCTACTTTGGGAATGAAAAACGGCGATATTAGGCCAAGCGTGGTTGGCAACACAACACTGCTTGCGTTTGCGTTATTGTTTTTGTTTACGATACGTAGTACGTACCCAGTATATATATTAATCTATGCACTACACATGAACTTGTTTGACAGTTTTGACACGGGGACACGGCGTGACGTAACAAAAGTCGCCATTACAGTTTGGAGTGTTTTTGACATAAATTCAAATCGACTTATTAAATCTCAAAATAAACCATGTAAATGATTGTTTTATATCAAAATAATATATTTTTGGGGTCATTTAGGTATAGAAGTATTGTATTAACCATTTTTTCAAATTTAGGACACAAGCCTATTGAATGCTACATAAAAGAAATCGCGGTAATGTATGTCGTGTCATTTCCGTCTCCGGATTCAGGCGATGATACCCGAAAAAAGCCGAATCGTCAACTGATTTTAATTGTAGGTACTTGTAAGCTACGTGTTATCTCCTCGATAGCTACGTTTGCTACGAAATGCCTACGCTCTAGATGTAGCTCTTTAGATTTTCACTTTTCAAACCCCAATAAAATTAGGTAGGTACAATGTTTTATTTGTCATTAAACTAGGTCCTTTACAACTTGTACCCATTGAGATCTAAGAAGGCGCGGGCGGATTTAGTTAGTTCGAGTTCGATATAAAAGGGGTGGGGGGGGGGGGATATTCATAGGTACATGAAAAACGAGGTATTTTATCACTGTTAGAAATATAATAGTAGTACAGTAATCTAATAATTTATTTATGTAAACTTTTTAGAACATGGTGCGCTGTTGGTGATGAAATCGAAAGTGATTGGATTTTTCTCGTGGGGAGATATGCAGGGTAAAGGAGTCCCATTTGTCATATTAAATTTTCTGCATTACCGGGAATGGTTTGAGAATATAATTCTGTAAAAAGCATTGTGTCTTATTTTAG
Organism: Eilema depressum; assembly: GCA_914767945.1. Lineage (NCBI taxonomy): Eukaryota > Metazoa > Arthropoda > Insecta > Lepidoptera > Erebidae > Eilema > Eilema depressum. The sequence goes on along the minus strand of OU612012.1, from coordinate 22,801,543 downwards.
CGTTAGTTATTATTAAGTATCGTTAAGTGGGTAGATACCTACCTAGTATTTGTTTCTTAGAAAAACAGTTGGTGTAGAAAATGAAGTTCTATTACAAATTGAAGTTGCAAAGTCATCTTTTATGTGTGTGTACCTACGAGGGTCCCACCAAAATCCACGGGACCAATCCATTCTCACCTGCTAACTGGTATACTGGTACACACGGCCAAAGGGATAAGTATAACTTGTATACACCTTGAGATACATCCTCACATGTATAGTCGACATAGGAGATACGGTTGCACCTTTACATGCAACTTTATATGAAAAAGTGCATCCGTATAGGAGATACGGTCGACTGTACCATACACGAACTTACCGACTTTTGTTAAAAACCTTTGCCGACACGTAAGCCTCGTATCTAACAATTGACGCGAAACATGTGTAGCTCAACAAGTCCGGCAACGTTGCAGGATACGCGCGATATTACCACCTACACCACATGACTCGCGGCTCGTGGTGTGTTCGACGAATGATCATTTGAGGATCATCATCATGACGATTGAACAGACAACATTGTTCCATGTAGTTGCACGTGTTTGATAAGCACCGTTGTGCAACAATGTTGTCTATTGAGAACCTGGCTTAAAGTAGACCTCTACGCCCTAGCCACCAGAATTGAAACCTACACCAGTACACTGCCTACGTGAACTTACTCAGCTCTCTTTTCAGAGACTTTGCCTTCAGCTTACCATCAGGCGAGGCGAAGTCAAATTGACGTGTCCTATATATAAAAAAAAAAAAGTCTAAGTTGAGCTTCATATTTGAAAATGTAGGTACACTTTCAAATAAAGGATAGAATAAGTTTCTAAAGAGTCGGATTATATTGGACTAGGATATATCAAGGATATATCGGGCTAGGATATAGATACCGTACTGCGACTGCGAGCGTGCAATGTTATTAAAAGCAAACATACTTCGCTTTTAGTAGAGAAGTTCAACTTTAGTTCCGGGCGAGGAAGAGGGATGGCGGTATCTCAGTTGTTGTAGATATAGTTACGTCACTAATTCTTGTCCAGAACACGGTTAGTTCTTTACCTAATAAATAAATAAATATTGTAGGACATTCTACACAACGCTATCTAGACCCAAAGGAAGCTTAGCTTAACTAGCTTGTGTTATGGGTTCTAGAATGCCGACCCAAAGTAAGCATAGCTTAACTAGCTTGTGTTATGGGTTCTAGGATGCTATACATAAACATACTTACTTAGTTTTTTTTTTTGTAATTACATACTTATTAGGTATACATAGTGAACACCCAGATCAATATAAATATACATATTCATGCATATAAATATTTGTACTGAGCGGGGATCGAAAAATCGCTAGCTACGCCACAGAGACAGTCGACGTATTACGTGTACGTACCTATTTGCCACTATAATTCTAGGAAAATGTTTATTTTTATATTGTTTTTCACTCTGCTTCTTTTATTGTTAGCTCCATGGAAATAATTATATTAACACGTTATCTCGTAAGTACTCATAATATATAACTCATGAACTCATGACTTATTTGTAAGAATCTACAGTTTCTATCGATTGAGATTGAAAAAAGTTAACGTCCTAGACGGGCTTGAATCCATTGACCACTATGACTCTGACTATGCTCTGAAGAATTGAGCTTTATGGAGCACGCTTAGACTCCTTAGAGTCCGTAATTTCGAGTGTCCAAGACAGCTCGTCTTGCATACTCGAAATTTTCCTGAAATCGTCTTCGGGTCGACGACGGTGTAAGGGTCTGGTCGCGGATTCCCATCCCAAGTCCCATCTTGAACTTTTTCCAATCTAAATTGATAGGAATAGTTAATTAAATCTACAGTTTTTATGTACATATTATGCTTATTTTATGCTACTTTTAGGTATTAGATACTAGTTTTTACATTTAGATAAGATACGATATACTTACATGATACCTAAACTTTTATCTGCTATTGTTTGATTATAAGGAGTAGAAAAAAAAATCAACTGTCAAAGAAATAGCTTTGCATGTTTACTTGTTATTCGCAGTATTTCCTGTCCAACTGTTCATTGGTACCTACACCAGTTGCGAATTTACCAACAGGTTGAGTTCTTGAGTTGAGTAGGTGGTAAATTTCCGAGAAGCTAAATTAATATACCTAGCCCTTAGCCACCAATCCTTAAATAAAAAACTGGCTATACAATAAACGTCGGGACACGTATCTTGGACCTAAATCACGAGACAAAATAGGGCCCTGCAGCCCTGGTGCAGATGGCTTTGTAATTAATCTATACTTGATGAATTTGAAGTCATCCACTGCACTAGCACCCCGTGCTATGCTCAAAAGACACCCTAGAAATATATACTACGCGTGTAGAGTATATTTTGTGCACATTTTCGGTCCAAGTTATAATAATATGTCCCGATACCTAAGTAGAGGATGACATACGCTTCAGTTAGCCATCACTGGCAGACATAGCGACTGCAAACTGTAATATACTCTCTCGCTCAATCACGTTGGAGTCATGTACTATTGTATACCTATAGGTAGTACTTACCTATATTGCAATTATCTTTGATATGTCAGCCAGTGGTGGTCTATCTACCTGGATTCTAGGTACACACTACCTGCTTATAGACAATAACTGTGGGAAGTTCAAAATATATAAAAAGAAATTCGTTGGCAACATCAAATCACATTTTTTTTAATATTTTCCATTTTGTAAGCGGATTGAATGACGTTATTTTGCATGGGAAGGATACCTAGGTACAGTACCTAGGTACCTACTTTGTTTGTTCGTTGAGTATGTATCATAAAGATTTAGCAAGTAATAGTACATTATGGTACAAGCGTGTAAAGTTGGTGATTACCGCTGAGGCGACATTGAGACCCGAGCCGTAAGGCGAGGGTCTTAAGAGAGCCGAGGACGGTAATCACCATACACGCGAGTGGCATACGATTATTTTCAACACACTTGCGAATAAAATAATACTAAAAATACTACATAACACAATCAAAACACAATAGTAAAAATCTATTTGTTGTCATACTTGTCACAAATATGCGCGCGCATCTAACATTTTTTTTATTTGTTCCTTTCGGAACAGGCTAAGGTGCTATCACTATGCTGCCTTGTTTAAATTATGATTTTTTTTTCTCTGTAAATACTCACAGAGAAAAAAAAATACATTTTAGTGAAAGTTTTGTTTATTAAACACGTACTACAAGTTGAAATTGTCTTTTAAAATACGAAGTTGCATGAAATGAGCAAGCAATAGGTATATTAATTCGTTTGTAATATTGGGCACGATCTTTTTTGTATCAAAACTTTTTTAAGAACAAAGCAACCTTATCAATGAAATTTAAAAAAAGAAGTCTATAACTCACTTTTGTGAATAATAGCAATGAAAAAGTCACAGTTTTATAATAGGTGTCATTCTGTGCTTAATTGCGGTGAAATAAAAGCCTGTTTATAAGCAAGCGTGTTGAAAAAGACTTTTAAACTTTTGCGAATATTTACCTATTGACTCTTGATCCCCTCAGATAGACCTTGACTTCACTCAGTTGCAATAGTTATTTGTTATACAAGAGTGCAAAGTTGCTTTTTAACCGCGTGCTCAGTTTTGAATATAATAAGAATCTTTCGCTTGCTCGGTCAGCAAGCGAAAGATTCTAAATTTGAATCACGAGCATAGCGAGTGATTCACAAATTAGAATCTTGAGCGTTAGCGAGGGAATCAAAAGAGCACAAGGTGAAAAATCTTTGCACTCGAGTGCAACACGTAACTTTTCATCCCACCTCAGCGAGGAAATAATGAAATGCTTCTTCTTCCTAGCGTTAATTCCCAGTCGCATCCGAAGCTTTCACCTCGGAGTCCGGGGTCCGATTTACCAGTCTTAACTGCGGATTTGGCTGGACCTCGATATTTTCCGTGAAGCGACTGCCATCTGACCTCCACGACCCAATGGTGACATTAGGCGATATCGAAGCATTGCAGCTAGACCGTTGTCGTTGAACTTTTTAGGGCTCCAACTGCCCGTAACGACTGCCTTAGATGTTCGTATGGCATCCGTGACCGACGGCTTAACGTGCTCTCCAAGGCACGACCAGAGCAATGCAAATACCCATTTTCATGCATACAAAATATTTGCACTGAGCGGGGATCAAACCCGTGCCTCCTGCGTAGCGGCCGCGTTCACTACCACTACGCCACGGAGGCTGTATACTATGTGTATTAATACTAATAATTAATACTAATAATAAAATACAAAATAATAAAAATTTAACAACAATGTTCAACAATATGACGTGAAAAAAAATGATGCGCGTAAAGCAAATTAAAAAAAAAAGTACACCGAGGAGGTTCCGAGTCTGAGTTTTTCATAAATTAAAAAAAAGTTGTATGATAAATTCGGCACCATAGAGGTAGAAGTAAATAGGTTTAATGATGTTTTGAGCTGTTCACATATTACCTAGTAAAGCCCGACCAGTAAAATAAAAAACCTCGCCATATTGCGGTAAACTATTGGAACTAATTTCTTCATATGGTAACAATCTATACAATGTCATTATGGTGATTATGGTCAGCCCTCGGAAACTTCACTACATAGTACTTTAGTATTATGCTTAGGTATTATGTTATCTGTGGTAGTAGTTTAAAAGGGACATCTACAGAATTTCTTCCTATACTAAACGGATAAAACAGACCAGCTGTCATTATAAATTGTGGCTCTGGTTCCAAAGATCGATAGATGGCGCCGCATGTTGAGTCGGTAAAACAGACCTGCTGTCATTTACACAAAATGTCAGTTAGTATGTCATAATTCATAACTTAAAACCGGCGCGGCCTTTACGTTGAATTTTAATGAATTCAACGTAAAGGAACAGGCCTAACGGTTTTGGATTATATATCCATATATCCAATGCATGTAGTATGTATGTAGGTATGCACAATATAGGTATGTATGGTATAATAACAGCAGTTGTCGGAATATGATTAATAGATGGCGGTAGATTCTATTCTGATAGAAGTTGGGTGGGTGACATAAAAAACTCACGAGAGGGCCCTCTATTTCCGATGTATTACTTTACTCTATGATTATGGTCATCTGTCAGTGTGGTGTCAATTGTGCGTGTTGTTGAGTTTGAGAGCGCTACAAAACTACAAAACTATAGTAATATGCCGAAAACTATTAAAAGCCAGTTAAGAAAAGTAATTTATAATATAACAAAGTATTTGTCGGATAAAAAGTAGGAAGGATTGGACTCTGTTCCTCTAAATAACATCACGGACCTTGTTGTCAACATGACGGGTAGGACATCATAGAGTACGTGCCACTGAAATTGGCCTAATCTACTGATTTTACTGTGACTAATTATTATTCACATTTTTAGGTATATCCCGATCTTCTGTAATAAAAATACGAAGAGAAGGTCAAACGTCAAATGTATTTTCTACGCCTAAGAAAAATAAGCCTAACGCAAAAAAGAAAATCATGCTCGATTATTTTGATCTCTGTGCTGTTAGGCATAAAATACAAGAATTTTATGCAGTCCGAAAAACAATATCGCGTGGTCCCTGTTCTATACATGGTGTAACTGTATGTCTAACTTCTATTTACCATTCCAAGCAGTAAACTATTATACGGATACTACTGTGTTGTGATTTGTGCCCAGTCCTTGTAACCAGTATAACACGCCGCGTCTATTTTTCTATTTTAACCAGAAAACTTAACAGAGAAAAACTTAACTTTTTAACAGAGAAAAAAAAAAATACATTTTAGTGAAAGTTTTGTATATTAAACACGTACTACAAGTTCTTTCTTTTTCTTTTCTTTCTATATTAATTCGTTTGTAATATTGGACACGATCTTTTTTGTATCGAAACTTAAGAACGAAGCAACTTAATGAAATTAAAAAAAAGAAGTCTATAACTCACTTTTGTGAATAATAGCAATGAAAAACGTGAACAACATAGTGAACGCGGCCGCTACGCAGGAGGCGCGGGTTCGATCCCCGCTCAGTGCAAATATTTGTGTGCATTAAATATGGGTATTTGCATTGGTCTGGTCGTGCCTCGGAGAGCACGTTAAGCCGTCGGTCCCGGTTGCCATAAGGACATCTATGGCAGTCGTTACGGGTAGTTGGTGCCCTAAAAAGTCCAAAAACAACGGTCTAGCTGCAAAGTTTCGATATCGCCTAATGTTAACATTGGGTCGTGGAGGTCAGGTGGCAATCGCTTCACGGAAAATATCGAGGTCTAGCCAAATCTGTAGCTATGACTGGTAAAAGCGGACCCCAGACTCCAAGCTGAAAGCTTCGGATGCGACTGGGAATAACGCTAGGAGGAAGAAGAAGCAATGAAAAAGTCACAGTTTTATATTAGGTGTCATTCCGTGCTTAATTGCGGGGAAATAAAAGCCTGTTCATAAGCAAGTGTGTTGAAAAATATTGGCATTTTACATGTGTATCACTATACTTGGTGTTGTCATAATCATAGATGTTTTTGGCGCCCCCAGTACGGGTTTTTTATTTTATTGGTCGGAATTTACACACGATGTTCTAAATTCAAATTTACTTTATCCTCTAGAGGATAAACCTACTGCAGCAAGGATAAAGTTGCAATCTTGTGCCCCACAACAACCGCTAGGAAATTAAAATAAAATCGGCAAAGTGCGAGTCGGACTCGCCCATGAAGGGTTCCGTAGTAGCAAAGGCAAAAATTGCGGTTTATGACGTATTAAAAAAAACTACTGACTGGATCTCGTTCGAACCAATTTTTAGTGGTAGTTTGCATGGCAATTTACATCATATATTTTTTTTAGATTTATCATTCTCTTATTTTAGAAGTTAGAGGGAGACTCGTGCGTGCACACAAAGAGTGCGAATGAGATGGTGCTACTTTAGTATCACTTTATGTGGCTTCACACGCTGGTTCTATACGTTCCGTCTATATTATTCTTTTAGTCTGAGCATCAGACAGACAATCTGATATAAAATAACTCTCAGACTTCTGTCGTTGGCTGTACAACAAAGTCAAAAGTAAATTGGATACTGTACCAACTTCGAGTTGAACTCAAATTATCATTGGACCTATCATTTTATACCCATCGCTGAGAAGCGTGATAACTGATGGATGAGGTAAATAGGGGCTGCGGTATTCATACGGAACTTCATACCTATGATGCTTCGGAGAGGTGCGGATGCGGGTGTAGGTACGATGTGCGGAGTTACATAATAGGATTATATGAGGAACTCTCTTATTAGTAGACGGTCATAGACATAGGTTCCTGAGGATGCGAGGGTTCCTCAGTCACGCACGCGATCTTTTCATGACCGTGAGCTATTCTATATTAAGTAGGTATGCGTTTAGAGGCGGGCACGCATTGTATGGAACGTGGAAATTAAGTTCTACGAGTATTATAAGGTACTAAAAAAAGAAAAAAAAAAGAAAAAAAAGAAAAAAAAAGAAAAAAAAAAAAAAAAAAAAAGAAAGAAATGTACCTACTAGCGGCCGCCTGCGACTTCGTATGCGTGGAGTTAGTTAACCCCCATTTTACCCCCTTAAGGGACACACGGAAATCCGTCCTTAGCGGTTGTCTACACCCTGTAAGGAACCTACCAGGGGCGTAGCTACCGCCGTATTTGCCGTATCAATTATACGGGGCCCCCGGGCCACCGGGGCCCCCAAAGTGTGTAAGGTAAAAGAATAAAAACTTTCTAATTTATTTTATTTTACAATGACAAAATTCTATAAAGCAATTCCTTTTTTTCCCGCCTTAAGCGTGCGTTCAAAAGTTGGCAACACTTTACATCGTTATGGCGGGCTGCGGGACTTCTCCGTTTTACTTAAGCCCGTACCAGACGCTCCAATTCGGTCGGGTCCAACCATCCGACAGCTTCCGCAAGCCGACAAGTGTTGCCGTTTCGGGAAAAATAAAAAAGTCAGTGTTGCCGTTTCGGGAAAAATAAACTTTACCAAAATGTCACTAGATTGTAAGGAATAAAATAAAAAATTAATTATTTATTATTATTATATTTTAATTATTTTATTCCTTACAATCTAGTGACATTTTGGTAAAGTTTATTTTTCCCGAAACGGCAACACTGACTTTTTTATTTTTCCCGAAACGGCAACACTTGTCGGCTTGCGGAAGCGGTTGGGTGGTTGGACCCGACCGAATTGGAGCGTCTGTAGCGGGCATTACTTCATCTTCAACTCAGCGGGGAATCCCCGGGAATCCTTCATCGATATCGCGATGTACGTGTACGTTGTTGTACTTTGCATTGGATGTTAAACCACGGAGTGCAGTGCACTGTTTATTTACGCCCTTTATATAAATGTGCATTACATTGTAATTCAGTACAAACAATATTGTTCTTCTGGTTTAGCAGTATTAGTTAGCAGTATTAATTTCTCAAACTAAAGAAAGATTTCAGAGCCTTTGCAACCTGAGTAGTATATTCGAAATATTACAACCGGAGAAACTCCTATCTTCTTCAAGCGAAGAGATATTAAATGCTTCCGGAAAACTGTCTGCTAAATACAGTAAAGACATCTCACTTAATCTTTGTGACCAATTAAAGGCTCTAAAAACATGCTTAAATTCTGAAATTAAAAAAAAATATTCCATTAAAGAACTCATTGAATTATTGCTAGTAAAATTCAATAGTCTTGCATCCAGTTTTCCCGAGGTAATCACAGCATGCTTTTTATTCTTGCTTGACCCTTCCAGTTACAACCGCAACGGCAGAAAGAAGTTTTTCAAAATTAAAACTAATAAAAAATTACTGAACTTCGATGGGACAAGAACGGCTGTCAGACATCTCACTATTGAGACTATTGTCCATAGAGCAAAGACATTTCATAACATAGACATGTCATATGCTTTCAAATCAACGTAGAAAAATGTGCCGAACTCACACACACACATTTTTAATTCATCTACACTTCCCTACATAACCAATGGATTGAAAAGAGAGGACATGAAAAATACAATATAAAATAAGAAGAGAGCTATTGTTTGTCACTTGGACTTTAATGATAACAATGTACCAATCACAGTGCGGTTGCTAGTCGGTGACATAGGCTAACAAAATTATTGAAAAAGAAGGTACAGAGCTCTCTGAATTGAGGTTATTGCCTAATTTTGTTTAGACAAAGATGTTTGTTTAACTTTGTTAATGTATTATGAAAAAGCTAGGTATAATTTTTAAATTTCATTATTTTGTTGCTGTCAGTAGTACAATTTTAACAAGTACATAAGTAGGTACTTGCCAGTAAAGTGAAGTTTGAGATAACTGCGTAATTTTGTTTAGACAAAGATGTTTGTTTGTCATTGTTATTGTACCTTCTTATATATAAAATTCTCGTGTCACAATGTTCGTTCCCGTACTCCTCCGAAACGGCTTGACCGATTCTCATGAAATTTTGTGAGCATATTGAGTAGGTCTGAGAATCGGCCAACATCTATTTTTCAAACCCCTAAGTGAAGTGATAAGGGTGAAGCGGGAACGGGATTTGAATACCACGCGGGCCGAAAATATGGCGGTACGAAGTTTGCCGGGGCAGCTAGTTAAGTATAAAAAGCTAGGTATGTTTATTATATTTCATTATTTTGTTGGTGCCAATAGTACAAATTTTAACAAGTAGGTACTTACCTAAGTAGATACTTGCCAGTGAAGTGAAGTTCGCACTTATTAACTTACTTGAACCACATAGTATTAGTAGGCAATTATAAAAAACAACAAATTAAAATTGGGAGGTAGTATGTAGTGAGTTTAATGCCTACGATATTCTCATCTGTACTTTAATCTATGTTCAGATCGCACACGTCCTTGTCGCTCACGCACCAAATTATATCATACTGTCTCTTTTTATTTTCGTGCTGACAATTTTAACTTGAATATTATGAAAGTCAGAAATTTGGTCTTTATCAGTCGAAATATGTATTATTTCCATGTGATATGAAATCCCTTTTGGTGTATTAACTTTAGAGTAATAGTTCGTGCAGTGTCTATAAACATACGATGGCATTTTCGTTATTTTTATAAGTCACTGATGCTTCCGCTCAACGTCCGGCCGGCGCCGCTCGACACGCGGTACTAGAGGCAAACGTTCCAATTGACTCGTTTTCGAATCTTCACGATTTTCGCGCAATAACGTATCTACTTCTTTTTATATATAATATCTTTGCCATAGAGGCAGAAACTTTAGAAAAACTAAAATCATCATCAGCCATAAATGATTTAATAAATCAGTTTGCCGAAAAAAAGGCAAGGAGAGTGAATATTTAAAATTCGATTTTTATTTGTAAAATGGGTAAATTATGTGATAAATAAATATTTCTTCTCACAATATTTTTTTTCTTTTGTGAAAAATCTTTACCTCCATATAAGGGCCTCCAAAAAAATTTTTATACGGGGCCCCGACAAGGCACGCTACGCCACTGGAACCTACCTGCCGAATTTCAAGTTTTTACCTGGGTGTTATAGTTTCTGAGATTTCGTGATTAATCAGTTTGTGCTAGATATTAAATAAAGTGTCTATAGACTATTTTATGAAGTTGGTAATAGCTAACTATTTAGTGCAATCCTGCAATCGAATGCACAATATTGTTACATTAATCAAAAAGAAAATAGACAAACAAAATTGACGCTACGTAGGTATAGGATTGCCAGTCACCGAATCTAATCCGCCGGACACACCAGCTGATTTGTCCGGACATTTGAGTAAGAAGCTGGGCACCCTACAATATTGAGAATTTTGTGTGTCAATTTGAATAGATAGGTACAGTCAGCATCAAATTGATATTGAACAAAAATAAGTACCTAGGTACTCAAAATGATCTTAATATCAAAGTTCTAAATTGCTTATTCTCCAACCAGATAGATAAGTAATACATAAAGAGAATAATAATAATGATATAGATAACACATAATAATATACTTAAAAGCGTCCGTATCTTGGCTACGGTTCGGTGATCTTTTCGGAGAAACCGAGGGTTTTGTCTTTGCAATTACGGACGAGGTTGTCATGACGAACAACTATCGGAAGTATTCTGTAGGACCATAGACTTACCCCGCGTTTACATACTGCCGCTCGCATTGCTCATCGCCTTGCCGGCAATATTCACGCGAATAATGCCCTAGCATTCAAACACTCGCATCATCGCGATGTTCATCGCGTTGCCCAACACTCGCATCATCGCGATGTTCATCGCGTTGCCCAACACTCGCATCATCGCGATGTTCATCGCGTTGCCCCGCATACAGTATTCGCCTTGCGATGGAGATGGACGACTTTAGTTAAGTGGACACCTAACCGAATGCAGTATAGGCATTTTATTAGGCTAGGCTATCTACTTAGATACTTAGCTAGTAGGTAATCAGGCTAATTTGGTAGGTAGGTAGGTACCTACCTGCCTACCTATTTTAATTTGGTAGGTAATTAGGCTAATTTGGTAGGTAGGTACCTACCTACCTACCTATTCTAGTTTGGTAGGTAGGTACCTACCTACCTACCTATTCTAATTTGGTAGGTACCCTAGCTACCTGTTTGGTAGGTATACTTAGGCTAATTTGGTAGGTAGGTACCTACCTACCTACCTATTCTAATTTAGTAGGTAGACCTACCTACCAAATTAAAATAGGTAGGTAGGTAAATTAGGCTAATTTGGTAAGTAGGTTACCTACCAAATTAGAATAGGTAGGTAGGTAGGTACCTACCTACCAAATTAGCCTAATTACCTACCAAATTAATATAGGTAGGTAGGTAGGTAGTACCTACCAAATTAGCCTGATTACCTACCAAATAGGTAAGTAGGTAGGTACCTACCTACCTACCTATTCTAGTTTGGTAGGTAGGTACCTACCTACCTACCTATTCTAGTTTGGTAGGTAGGTACCTACCTACCTATTCTAATTTGGTAGGTAGGTACCTACCTACCTACCTATTCTAATTTAGTAGGTAGAGGTACCTACCTACCTACCAAATTAAAATAGGTAGGTAGGTAATTAGGCTAATTTGGTAAGTAGGTTACCTACCAAATTAGAATAGGTAGGTAGGTAGGTACCTACCTATTCTAGTTTGGTAGGTAGGTACCTACCTACCTACCTATTCTAATTTGGTAGGTACCCTACCTACCTATTTGGTAGGTATAATTAGGCTAATTTGGTAGGTAGGTAGGTACCTACCTACCTACCTATTTGGTAGGTAATCAGGCTAATTTGGTAGGTACTACCTACCTACCTACCTACCTATTTTAATTTGGTAGATAGGTAGGTACCTACCTACCTATTCTAGTTTGGTAGGTAGGTACCTACTTACCTACCTTTTATATACATATATGTATTACCTATATTATTTAATTAGATCCGTAGCAAGCATTTCAATAAATTCTATTGATTTTTCGTTGGACCATTCGATTGGTTGCGTCATTGTCATGATAATAAATTCGAAGTAATCCTGTGACTGTGACACGCGCGTACACAACGAGCGCTCGATGCGAAGTGTGCGCGACTAGGGATGTTAAAAAATAATCGATTTTTAAAAAAATCGATTATTTTTTTCTAATAATCGATTTTTTATTAGCGATTTTTATAGTAATATTAATCGATTTTTAATAAATCGATTTTTTTAACTTAGCGTTTAAATCGATTTTCATAAATGCGAAATTTTCGTAACATTTTATGAACACTTTGTAGTTATAATATATGACTTCTCGGTTCTCGAATCACACTATGGTTACGCTAGTACTATTATCTGTTCAGTTTATAGTTTTATTTAATTTATGATTTTCTAAAAGAGTTACGAAAAAGTTTGTTCATATTGTTGGGATAATGATAATTATGTTGATATGGTATGATATGAAAAAGTTTGTTCATATTGTTAGGATAATGAAAATATGACAGACATAATTGACTTTGTTGACGTTTCTTTGACGACCAACTAACAGTTACACCGCTGCCTGTGTCATTATAACAATGACAGAGAATAGTGTGACGATTATTATTTTCTTCCCTAACCGTCACACCAGTGCCAGTGTGACACAGCGGTGTTAGGGGTCCATTAGACGCTACGTTTTGCCATGGTTTAACCATCAATCACGCCGTGATTGACCAATAACATAACGTCTAATAACCAATTGACCAATAACATTCATGATTGACGGCATGATGCATGACGTTTGCATAATAAGCGTGTAATGGACCCCTTACGGACGGTTAGTGGGTCGTCGTTTCTTTTAGTGTTGTCAGTAAAAAAAATAGTTTTGCGGAAATCAATTTTCTACATTTTTATGAAATTGAAATACCTTGAAAGTTTAAAAGAACATTTTTTTTAGTTTTGAATTGGTTATTATTTTTATTAATCATATTATTTTATTTTTAATCTGATAATTTCGTAACCTACTGACAGGTTTATTATTAGAATACGAAAAGCATGCAAATTTTTAAAATTAGAAAAAAAATCGATTATTTCACAAAAATCGATTATTTATTTATATAAAATCGATTTATATTGAGTAAAGAAAAAATCGATTTTTATTTAATCGATTATTTTCCTTCAATGTCACATCCCTATGCGCGACGCGAGTATGTGAATGCTTCATCGCGCTAGTATTGCCGCTCCTTCTCGCGCCGCCAAGCCGACACTCGCAGCAACATACGCGGCAGTACTCGCGGAATGACGAATATACCATTCACACCACGTCCCTGCCCACTTCTCTCGCCACTTCCCTCGCTCTGCCGCGAGTATGTAAACGAAGCATTAGATACTTGTAGGACGGTACGGTGGACAGCAGGCTGTCGGACATGCCACCGTTCCGTAGAACCACTCAGACATTATTATTTACGGTTGCTCTCTTCTTGCCAACGGCGAGTACAAGCACAGGCACAACCAAGTGGCCAAGATTGTACATCAGCAACTTGCCCTTAATTAAATACAACCTTGTGACTTCGGAGGTGCCATACTACAGCAGTGTTATTCAGTAACTTTTGTCCGTCGACGGGCCCATATAGGGGCGCAACGATGGGCAAAACGACCAATCACAATCAATAACGTCAATGTGCTCGTCGATGTTACCAATCATAATCGCTCTATAACACGTGACCTCGGTGACGTCACCCGCTTTAAGATGTTTTAAGGATGGATAGGGCTGGAAAGTAAATTTTCGAAACCGGTTTTAGTAAAAACCAATAAAAATCGGTTTCTATTTATAAAAAATCGATTACGAACACTTGACATTCTGGCATTTATTATTATTAAAATTAAAATTGATATTGGCATTGATAGCATTGTAAAATGCTATGAAGGCCAGTTTTTTTAATAAAAAAAACAGCTGTTGTCGATGTTAAAATCAAATTAAATGTCAAAAACGGTAAGGCACTTTGAAGTCGTAATCAAAAATGAATTAATTTTTTTTTAGTGTCCTTCTAAACGGGCCATGTTTTTCTGCAATATGTGGCTGCACTATTGGCAACTAATTGCCCGGCAACATCAAAAATATTTCATTGCAACTGATGGCCGAACAATCAATGGCTGGGCAATGTGTTGCCAACATATCTGCAATAGTATGGCTCTTAATGCAGATTCATAAACGGGCTACACAAACCGGCAACAATGGCTGACGAAATCACACTTGTTGCAGCAGCTTATATTGTTTTATTAAAAAATAAACAGAAAAAGAAGAGATTGTGGATTCGACCTTACTTAAATAGGCGTGAAACTATAGATAATTTAAGTAAGAAATAACCCTTGATAGTAAATTATTTATCAATTCGCGTAGAAAAGGATAGACTGTGTCATAACAAGGAGAGCGACTGAAACAACAATAGAACTGGCCGAGCAATATTGCAGTAAAATCGACCGCCTAGCGATCGTCCGGCAACCCATTGCGGCAATATCGGCCATATGTGGCAACACAAAACATGTTTGGCTATATTTTCGTGACGTTACTGCAATACTGGCCGGTATTGCTTGCAATAGTTGAAATGTTGCCGGGCCACAGTGTTGCAGCCACTAATTGCAGTAAAACATTGCCCGTTTAGAAGCACCTTTAAACAAATATAATCGAAATATTCTTTTTATATTAGGCGAAATTGACTTACTGTGATATTACAATTTAATAATAATAGGATACAGGAATACAACAACCGGAAAGGTAAGAACTAAAACTATGTTTTAATATTATTAAATCTGCTAGCCAATAAGCAAGATAAGTTGATAGTATTGCTTCGTAAATTCATTGTTGGTGCATAGATATTATTCATTTTCTTTAACTACGTCCATAAACATTTTTAAATTTTTTTAATTGTTATTGCTCTCAATATATATCACAAAAGCTTTTGAGAGACTTTGCCTTCAGCTTACCATCAGCGAGGGAAGTCAAATTGACGTGTCTTATTTAAAAAAAATTATAAAGTAATCGGTATATACCGGTTCTATAAACCGTAATCGGTTCACATCACTAATGAGGAGACACACTATTTATTTATCCCGATAGGTGGCGTATTATCGCTGGTGCTGTTTTGCTGTCAAACTTCATACAAATTGTTAGTAAATAAAATAAAAAGTCTTCTGTGCAAATAATAATGACACTGTGTAGTGCAATTCAATGTAAAAATAAAGGTACTCTTCGTTTCCCTACTGATGAGAAAAGACGGAAGCTGTGGATTAAAGCCTTGCGTATCAAAAACTGAAAACCAAATTCGTCTGCTAGAATCTTAGAATATGTAGCGACCATTTCGAAGTTGATGATAATTATTATGTTGAGAGCAGGTTTACTGGTAAGTTATTAAGTGTACTCTGAACATAACTGATTGAACGTGTGTATGAACAGTGCCAAAACAATACTTAACCCCATTATTTTTACTGTTTTTAGGCTTAAAACATAAAAGCATCATGGAGTACATAAACACTCAAACACCCTAAAGTGTTAGTAGGAGCTACACCTGAAGGATTATTCACGTAATGCTCGCCTGCTTATGGTGGATCCACGCCTGTTTTATGTGCTGCAACTTTAGAGAAGGAATTGTAAATAAAACAATTACATGATTATATTTTGTATTATTGTTTTTTTTATATTATAACCTTTGTACAAATACATATCTTTGTATATCTACTACTTAAATTAACTTATTCATTGAGGCTTTGCATTGTCCTCTGAAGTACATGTCAGACCCTACTTCAGCTGCCCGAGCAGTCACCAAATATCTGTTTTCTTACATTTGTGAAGCAGTTTTAACAGTCTTGTTGAACCTGCAAACAAACAACAACATAATATTATGCATTAGTAATCACAAAGCTATTAAGACCCCAATTAATAAATAGAGCTTGTACCTATAGTACAAATTTTAGAATATTACATTGCCACATTCGGATATCATCATACTCGTATTCGCTCAATACGGACGTCTCGAGCGATCAATGGGGAGTATCACGCATGAATTTGCCAAGCTATGGAAATGAGAACTAATATTATACTTACATACAGTACTACTTATAAACATACTTAGATATTGAGAATAATTGATTCATATTGTACAAATAGGTACAATATAAATAAATTATTCTCACAACATAATATACTGGTAAAGTATGTGTTTAAACGCTCACCTTTCCACAAACGACTGAATATGATGCCTGGTAAACGGAGGTATCTTAGTGTTAGCATTAACATCTTTATATAACTCATCAGCAGGCGTTAACATGGTATCTTCACTCGCCAGATTACGGGTAGTCTATCCACTACTGTTACCGAAATTTTTGTCGTAATCTTCCAGTCTGGAAATAGGTAAAGTGAAGAGTATATGAGATGTAAACAAACAAATGGCGATATACAAAATTATTCATTTATAACGTACCTTGCCACCAGATCCGCTTTTTTCCAGCTAGGGATGCATTTCTTTTCTTCAGCTCTTCTTTAAATTTGCCACTGTCATGCAGGAATACATTTTTATTGTATAAATCTCAAATAAATTCACAAGCATTCAGAAGCAAATGTCAATGACAAGATTGACAAGCAGCGATGGTGACGCCATCTGAGATTAGTTTTGCCTGTGTCTCCCCATTTCGTTAAAATATTTAATGTTGCCAGGATATATTTAACACTAATAATCGAGTATTAACAAAATCGATTATAATATTATAGGAATAGTCTTTTCTCGTAAAACTGTTCCTGTTTGAATAGTAATATGTACTTATATCACAATATCACAGCCATATTTCAAAATATTAATTATTATTTCAATCTCTTAAAGTGCGGCTACTATAATATTTATCAATCACACAAAACCTGCAACACAACATTATAGGCTCACCCTCTATTACGTGGGACCCAATACAATGATTGGTGAAATGTGGGTGTTAATTCACCTCTGCCTAACCCTCCAGGGATAAAGGCGTGATTGTATGTATGTATGTATGTAACTATGTACTGTACAACATTGTAGAGATTCGCATCTCTATGTATTGTGTTTTTCGAAAAACATTTATTTTATTTGGCACTTTAAAGAAATAATACTTTGTCTAGGTTTAACAACAAGCATCATAAAGAAAGTATTATTTCTCTAAAGTGCCAAATAAAATAAAAAAATGTTTTGAAAAACCATAGAGATGTCAATCTGTAGATATGTCGTGTTGTGTGTTTTATTTGAAATTGTTGTGATAAATATGACCTTTGGTTACACATATTGATGACACACTTGTATTTTTCCACGATATTTATTATTCTCCTAACCGGTTTCG
The DNA here is from genome assembly GCA_914767945.1 of Eilema depressum. Classification (NCBI taxonomy): domain Eukaryota; kingdom Metazoa; phylum Arthropoda; class Insecta; order Lepidoptera; family Erebidae; genus Eilema; species Eilema depressum. The sequence continues at coordinate 22,783,795 of OU612012.1, read as the reverse complement.
CCTTACGGCATTCTCTAAAGGATACATTGACGGTTACACCAAGTTAACAACAAGTTCACCAAGTGCCATCAATCAATAAATTATAAATAGTATGACCTTTAAATTCTAAATTAAACACAATAAAATCGATTTATTTAGTTTGATTATCATTTGCGATAGCCCGATTATCATGATTATAAAAAAAAAATTAGAAATATATATGGCAACACACTCAACTGTCATGTCATAAGTCATTAGCTTTGTTCATCTTTGTTTATGTTTTGTAATAATACCTTTGAGTATGGAAGAATAATACTAATAATAGTTTGTTGAATTTGTTGATTGTTCTGTTGTGTACCTACGTTTCATAAACAGTATATTAGTACTCTTATGTATAAGTATGTTAATATGTAATGCAACTATAAGTATTCGTTTTCCAGATCGAAATTATAGTGTCTTATTGTACATTGACTTTGTGTGTCAAGTCAACTGTCGAAATTCAATATTGCAAACAAGATCGCATAATCACACTGACACAATACTTGGAGACTATTAGACGATAGATCAAATCAACAAGTTTATATTTTTACAGAGTGTAATAATTCTATAGAAATATATAGCAGGCTGTCTTGTTGGTGTCAATACTGTTTGGTATCATTTTGTACCTTATACCTTAGTATTTCTTGTTTATGTTACAAAATGTATGGTGAAATAATAATAATAAAGGGCAATATGATTAAATAAACCTTTTTTATACTACTTACGTCACAGACAAGCACACAGCCCACCTAATGGAAAGTGGTTACCATAGGCTCTGGACAAGTGCAACACCAGGGGAGTCAAGCTTATGCTGCTGGCCCCGCTAAAACAGAGATTCTGTGCCGTCATCGCAGAAGATAAGTAGGACAAGCTTCCCACTGACAGCACCAAACCTCACCTGTGAGCTCTGGCTTCACTACTCCCCGCCGGGAACACAACATGAGGTTATTTAAGTACATAAGCTGCAGTATCATATACATACATATTAGAATTGATGGTACCTACTACCTACTAGCAGAGAAGCTATAAAGCAGTTCTGCTACAGCTGTGTAAAGGGAATTAAAAAACAATTTAAATCTACAAACAGTCATTTATTGTCAATAATTCATGCTGTAGTGCCCTTAGACTAATAGGCCTTTAAACCGCTCTCACTCTCAATAGTGTTTCAAGCTTGACAGTGGCATTTGTTATTATTATAACAGCGCTGGAGGTCCAGGTGTGCATTTCCTGAAATCATATCATAATGTTAAAGTTAAATAAAATAAGTACTGTATTTTTCTTTGAAGTATGTATTCATCTTTTATTATAATTTATTTGCTCACTTGTTACATAAATTAATTTAATTAAGTTTCTCTGTAGTAAGTCTTTAGAAAATAAAATATCAATAGATTTATTTATATTAATGTTTTCTCTAATAAATAGATATATTGAGTGTAAAGTTGTTTGTTTTTGTGTTATGTTTTAAATCCTATCCCTATCTATCCCACTTCCTAAGTTTGTGAGGATGGCCAGATGTTTGTTACTCAATCAACGGCTCAATGGATCTGGCTGAACTTAGGTACCTACAGGTAAAGATTATAAGTAAGTAAGTATCCCATGACAAAGATCCTGCTTGGTGGCAATGGGCTTGCACCTTAATATTGTTCTCACCTGACAACTCTTACTATTATTGTAACGATAAAATTGAAACGTCTCATCAGCTGACCTAAGTTTTATATTAAATACTATCTCCCAACCGGGTACTAGTTGATTCCCACTATAAACAAATTATGTGGGACCAAAATGTAGGTGTCATACACGTCCCTATATAATCCCTACATAACCAATGAAGTATATTCATTCACCATTACCGGTAAGAGTATATAAATGCACCTTTATCTCTATTATGTTGGAATACAAAACTATCATGTCTAGCACCTCCATATACTTTGTCCAAATGTGGCATCAACAATTACACTTATGTACTACCTAACTTTGTCTTATTTACTCAAGAATCCCAGTTATTCTTAGTTTCCTTATGAATAATAAGTCAAAGCATGCTACATGATTCCAATAATAATAAAATTCTTCTTAATAACTTGCACTTAAATAGATAAGAGTTTAGGTTAGGGAAATTACGTTACCTACCTTTAGCGTATTACTTGAAGCACTTAGGTACATGAACTTATGTAGGCAAAATGATTTATCAACTTTTTGCCTGCACACACAGAAATTATTTAACAATATAGATATGTAGAGAAACGGTGTTCATTTTTCTCTTGCTGCCTACTCGAGATAATCTCCTTATCATCACTTCTCTTGGTTTTTTACTTTTAGCATTTAAATTTAAAAAGCTTTATATAATAACTTAATATTTCAATTGACTTTGTTCCGTTTGTCTGCGTAAATGTTAAATTATAAGATTTCTATGTATCAGCAGTATATTTTGTTTTGTTGACATTTTGTCGAGTAGTTCCTTCAATGTGCCACACATCTTTGCGTCTAGAGCGCTAGTGTACAAGTTACTGAATGCGAAATTTAAGCACATCCTCGGTTTTACGACCTAGCGTCGTTGGGCCCGTCGTTGTGCGCTTACTGAATTGCACTGCAGGTATGTGCCTGATCCAGTTCTCAAAAATGGTCGTATCACATTATACTGGGAACATTACACACACTTTAACAATTCTTTTTACCCGACTGCGCGACGCAAAGGAATGGTAATGTGTTTATCAGCCTATGTTTGTATGTATGTGTGTATGTGTGTGTGTGTGCGTGTGCGTGTGCGTGCGTGCGCGTGCGCGTGAGCGTGCGTGCGTGCGTGCGTGCGTGCGTGCGTGCGTGCATGCATGCATGTATGCATGCATGCAATGTATGTATGTATGTATGTATGTATGTTCCTTTGAAGCACTATACAGACTAAACGCCTGGACCGATTTTTATGACGCACACGTCAATCCATTCCCCTTAGTCCAACGAGTGTCACTAAAGACAGACGTAAGTGAAAATTCAATATAGCGACTACCGGACGCCATATTGCGAAAATGAAAAAAATGAAAGTCAACAAACTATGTCAAGTGGGGTATCGTTGAACAGGTATTTAAAAAGCATGTTTAGTTTTCTCTCAGCATTTTTTCGATTCGATGGACGATCGATTCAAGATAAAGAAGGAAACAAAAGATCATGGATGTATCAGTAGGTATTTTGTTTGTATTTTCAAGACTCTACATAGGTACTTTAGGAACATTGCTTGTAGCTATAGTACGCGCCAGTTAGTGCGGCAATACAGGTCATTCACCCCTCTCTACCACTGACACGTTATTTGCAAAAACGACAGTTTCATTGTTCCCTTAACGACAGAAAATACTGTCGCTAGTGAATCGTGGTAAAAGTCATCTAGACAGCTCAGCGCTATAGAGATAGAGACATCAGTTAAATTTCCGATACTAGTGACATCTATGGCCTAGTTTTGTTACTACAAAACCCTACATATCTATACTATTATATAATTGTAAAGTGGTCGTGTCTGTACATTGGAGATATTTAAAAAAAAATACTTGGGTTATGTTATGTTAACGATACTCAAAGATATTATATATAAAACGATACTGAACACGAAAATATATTTTTTTAATTTCCTGTCTGTTTGTCTGTTTGTCCGTGATGGACGTCAAAACTACTGGGCGGATTTTGATGTGGTTTTTTTTGTTAGAAAGGGCTTGCTCAGACTTAAAATCTTACGTTTGTTTGATCGCAATCGGTTGAGTAGAACCGAAGATATGAGCAAAGGTCGCGTTAACCGAGATGCACGCGGGTGGAGTCGCGGGCGAAAGGCTAGTAATATTATATAATTATAAATATCTTAATTTTGAGAATTGAGACTGTAAATTGTTAATTTTTATACCGGTGGAGTTCAAACATATAAATTCACAATTTTCACAAGTACAAAAAAGGATTAAAGGACTAGAAACACAAATAAAAACAAAGTCGGTAGATAGTTATTTAGCGCCATCTATTTGTGTGTGTTCGCGCAGCGGAATGTTGTTGAATTTAAAGATTTTAATTATGCAGATATTTAGCACATGACGTCGTGTAAATGCTTATGGTAAAAAAAAAATTGTGCATGCAGCCATTGTGGAGAAATTCGCTAAAAACAGATTCCGCTGGGCGAACGTTGTCCTGGCGGAACTTTTTTTGAATTCATGGACTTAGAAGAAAAAAAATGTGTCCAAAAATTTGCGTGTATTGGCGTGTAATTGTGTATGTATGAATAAAATTAATGAATGCATAAACTTCGGAGAAATTCAAGTTTCCGCCACGCGAACGTTTGGCCATTAGCTAGTTTTCATATAAAGCGCTTATATAGAGAGCTGTAGATTTTTACATACGTTGTTTTGAATGTGCTTATAAATATTTGTTTAATAAAAAGATTTAGAAAAAATCGAAGGGTTTAACAGATAAAAATATAAACGTAAAATACGCTTATTAGGTCTTAGTTCGTAAAGTATGCACTTTGGGGTCTAGATTTTTACGTTTATACAAACCTTGTAAGTGTCTGCAACATGTTGCCAAGTATCAATGATGTTCCGCTAGTAATTAAAGAGCAATAGGACAATTTACCATGTATAGACCACTGTTTACAAAGCAGTCAAATATCACGACGTTCTAAAGGAATTGCATAGTAAAATATATTCCAATAATTAGCTTACTGATTCAACTATTCACATGCAAAATTTCATCTCATTATATTCAGTAATTAAAGATAAACAATGAAAATACTGACAAAGCATCGAAACCCTACATAACCCGACCAAGTTCGGATGGCTACAAAAAAGCGGCCGTACCATATATCTAAGTAACGTTCTTAACCTTCCAGTATAGTATTCATTAATATGGTACAGTTGCGTACACAAGCGTTAGGAAAAATAAAACAATAAATTGCATTTCTTGAATGAAAAATATTTTTTTATTAATAACGCCACTATCTACGATAAAAATAAATCTTCAATTAACAAGTAGGTGGGTACTTCTCTAATTAAATATCCGTCTACAATTTATTTCTCGCCACCTGTTACGTAAAAACCCAAAAATTGGCAAAATGTGGAAACGTAGAAACGTAGAAACCCAAAAATTGGCAAATCATCTATTTTTTCTCTCTAGCTTAATATTTTTGATCAATTCATATCTACTATACTTAGACTATTTAACCAAAGGTCTAGCCTTAAGCGTACCGCTTCGAACAAAATAATTCTGCATATTTTGGTGGGGTGCACGGGAACACGCTCACATACATAAGTCACTGCCGTACCAGTAGGTACAACGCTAATATCATATACTGAGACTGACGCAAGTCTCAAGCGCTTACTTAAATAAAGTACCTACCGCCTACGTAAATAGTACTTACTAATCTTAGTCAAATACAATTAAAAAGTAGGTGTAGAAAAAATAAATGATCTATAAATTAAATCGAAATAACAATTGTGTTATCACCTGTACCAATTCCATACCGGTATTATACTGTAAATTTTAGAATGTTACCTAAATATATTGCACGGCCGCTTTTTTGTAGCCATCCGAACTTGGTCGGGTTATGTAGGGTTTCGATGCTTTGTCAGTATTTTCATTGTTTATCTTTAATTACTGAATATAATGAGATGAAATTTTGCATGTGAATAGTTGAATCAGTAAACTAATTATTGGAATATATTTTACTATGCAATTCCTTTAGAACGTCGTGATATTTGACTGCTTTGTAAACAGTGGTCTATACATGGTAAATTGTCCTATTGCTCTTTAATTACTAGCGGAACATCATTGATACTTGGCAACATGTTGCAGACACTTACAAGGTTTGTATAAACGTAAAAATCTAGACCCCAAAGTGCATACTTTACGAACTAAGACCTAATAAGCGTATTTTACGTTTATATTTTTATCTGTTAAACCCTTCGATTTTTTCTAAATCTTTTTATTAAACAAATATAAGCAAATTCAAAACAACGTATGTAAAAATCTACAGCTCTCTATATAAGCGCTTTATATGAAAACTAGCTAATGGCCAAACGTTCGCGTGGCGGAAACTTGAATTTCTCCGAAGTTTATGCATTCATTAATTTTATTCATACATACACAATTACACGCAAATACACGGTAATTTTTGGACACATTTTTTTTCTTCTAAGTCCATGAATTCAAAAAAAGTGCCGCCAGGACAACGTTCGCCCAGCGGAATCTGTTTTTAGCGAATTTCTCCACAATGGCTGCATGCACAAATTTTTTTTTACCATAAGCATTTACACGACGTCATGTGCTAAATATCTGCATGGGTACGTATTTGAATACCTAAAATTATAATACCTAAAGTTAAATAACCTAAGTTCAAAATACCTAAAATCTAAATACCAAATGGTTTAAAATACCTAAACCACTAATACCTAAATTTGAAATACCTATTGGACTAATTACCTAATGTTTAAAATGCCTAAAGTTAAAACAACAAAGGTTGATATACCAAAATTTAATATACCAAATGGTCAAAATACCTAAAAATAATGCACCACACACAACAATATGTGGGTAGATCAGTAAAAAATATTTTGTATTGTACCTACGTTTACAGCCCGCATCCAGCGCTTTAAAAAAAGGGACACTGCCCACCCCGACTCGGATAGGTTAGGTTAGAAGGCTAAGGCGGGAGCGGAGCGGAGCGGAGCGGAGCTCCCGCATTAGCCATTAGGCAGTTAGAAAAATACGTACTCACTATAATATCAATTTGTCATTTAAAGCTTTGGGTATTTTAAAAGTAAGTCAAACAACCATTAGGTATTTAGATTTTAGGTATTTTGAACTTAGGTTATTTAACTTTAGGTATTATAATTTTAGGTATTCAAATACTTAGCCATTTTAAACTTTCGGTATTTTAAATTTAGGTCAACCCACCATTAGGTATTTAGATTTTAGGTATTTTGAACTTAGGTTATTTAACTTTAGGTATTATAATTTTAGGTATTCAAATACGTACCCATCTGCATAATTAAAATCTTTAAATTCAACAACATTCCGCTGCGCGAACACACACCATCTATTTGGCTTGCAAAGTAATAACGAGGAAAAAACGTTGTTCGAACTGAAACCACCGTGAGCGCTATGTAGAGTTAGAAAAATACTAGAGCGCCGCGTTTGTTTAATATTATCGAGAATATTAATTTCAATGCTACACATTTAACAGAAATTATAATGTTTCAGGTTTTTTATTTGAATATAAGAAATATGCTTTAATATATATGACATTTGTCGAGGTTTTAATATTAAAACAAAATATTTTATTGGTACTTATCATCCAAAATATCAAACTCTTATTCAATTTTCACTCATAATAACATTAATAGTTAGTTCTGATGCGGTACATTTTTTGCAATTACCATTTACTCTAGTAAAATGATAATGTAATAATATTTAATTCTTTATTTTTAGTGGCATCTCTGGTAGCTTCGTAAGACGGGGTCCCCGTGTATTATGATAAGCGAGCGATATTCATTAGCGCCAGTTTTTGTACTGGAAGCGATACGTCAAGTAACCTATTGTTTTTTTTTTAAGATGAAGGTGGGTGAATGACCCCGTATTGCCAGGCTAACTGGCAAATAGTATAGCGACAATTGCCACAAATAGTATGTTTCCGGCGTTTTGACATTCTGTTTCCAGTCAGCAATTTTTGCTGTTGACTGTACCTACGTACATTAAAATAATGAACTATTAACAGTGACAGAGAAAAAGTGGAAAATTATAAACAGCTAGCAAAACCGATAACAAAGAAATATAAGTATTGTTGTTATAAGCATGAGCTCTGTTTTTGTACCTTATTTGCTGCAATAATGCTCAATACTACAACCACACTTTAACCGTATTAAACGTGATAAAGTAAATAATTATCATACTCTTTGGTAAACACCTGTAAACACAGACACACGCGATATGACATTGATGACATTACATACGTTAAAATGTCATGTTGACAAATAATTTTTACCAAATATTTTTTTTTACATCGCCAGTGTTGCAAGTTTTTGATTCGTAATATTTCAAAATTTTGTAGTATTTTTGAATGGAATGTGGAGTTTGAATGCTTGTCTTGTCTTACATGCTGTAGGTAATTAATAACATTAGCCAAAGAAAATTACCTGATAGCTAATAGGTAATTAATTATTTCAAAATTATTTAATCCTATATTTTTACATTTCTAAATAAATAGCAAAATTATTGATAATGTATTTGAAATGTTAATCCCCCTATTATTTATATTACAATGGGTAAATTAAATATTATGCAAAATAGTAAGAAGCGGCGAATGACCTATTATTAAAAATAAACAATAGGTTCATCATTCATGTTCATGTAATTATTTTTAAAGTTACGGCCGTCAAACTTTTCAGTAGCCATAAAATAGAGAAAAATCAAATCCATATGATAGATTTTCGCCTTTAGACAAAAAAAGTAACACAAAATTTTAAAAAATCATAATCTATATATTTATTCTGTCAGCTTATTCCATTATTTTTATGGTTGTTTACTTCTAACAAAATATCTAGTTTGTAGGGGCTGGATTCAAGTCGTGATAAATGTTGACATTCAATATGGCGGTATGTCGTCAGTGCTATGCTGTGTCGTGGTGAGATTTGATTATTTAATGGTTTTATACTTATTGCTTCTAAATACAAATGATTACCGTCGGTGAAAACTACTTACCATTGTGTAGTTCATACGTGATAAGTTATTTGCCTTAACGGAAGTAGGTAAAAGAGGTGGGTCTTGTCTCGGCGTTGTAATTTCTGCACATCGTTCTATCGGACGGCCGATGCCTACCTAGATAGATGTTCCATCATAACGCTTTGTAATAGTCCAGCATTAATATAATAATTTAATACTGTTTTGCGATGTAATAGTGTGTTAATAATGGAGTCTAACGAAAGTGTTTATTGCAGCTTGTGAATATCGGGTTAAGCACGTATAGATAGCAACAGAGTTATACGGTATCCTTCTTCATCCAAGCTAAAGTACCACTGGCTCCGACTCAGCAAGCATTGAAGACATCTGAGGATTTAGTTTAACATAATCATAAGTAATTTTATTTTGAAACATTGTGATTTTGGTGTATAAATTGTGACTTTTGCGTTAGAGACCTCAATCGTGTTCTCCTGAACACAAAGACTAAAGAAAATGTGATTTGATGTAAAAAATTTGTAACTTCTACTAAAAACTGAACACCACACAATATTCTGTGATATAATTGGTACCTAGAAACTAGGATTTTCTATTTATATACAAAGAAGATACTGTCGCGATAAAATGTCTAGCAATCCTCAGTGGAAAATGTTCCAGCCGCCAGATTCACACTCCTCGCCCCTGCAAGACATCTTAGATCTACAACACTCTAACATGCAGTCTAAATCGTCTTACCGTAATGGTGAGTGTTTATGTTACAACACATCTTTTTTTGTTAGTGTACATTGTTTCTAGTTGGTTATTTTGAATTATGTTTTCCAATTTGTTGCTGCATGTCATCAGTATTTTGGTGTAAATGTGTGCATAACAATGTGACCTAAATTTTAAACAAGACCATTTTTGTTATTTTTACTTCCTAGTGTTGCAAAAACAAGTTCATCACAACCCACTTAAATTATGCACATTTAGATTTAGAACTTTTCATAGCTGCACAGAAAATAGCATGTTTATTTCTATATCAATCTGATGATCACAATGTACACATTCAATTAAAACAGGTTTTATTTTTAAATAACATTTAACTTCTGATTGTAATTCTTATTACAAAAGTTATCTGTAATATAAACAAACTCATGTATATCTACACTGAAACATATTAAATTCCTCTTCAGTATTCTTATGTACACAGTGTTAATGATAGCTACAAGAAAACCTTATGCTTATTAGAATAAAAAATCTAATTGGAACAACCTGCTATTGGTGAACACAATACTGTTTCATAAAGGTTGAATTTATGTACATATTCCCTTGAACTTACTTATCAACAATGTACATTTTTATGGTTCTCAATGTTTCTTATTAGATGTCTGGAATCTTAGTAATATTCTCTAGTAATACGAAATTTAGTTTCCATTATAAAAATAACCTGATTTCAAAATTCAAGGTTACATTTTTGCTACAGTTGAGCTGTGGTCAGTCAGGTCAGATCAATTTTAATGAGACATGACAAATAATGATGCTCAAAATTATTGTGTATCATTTTAACTGCAGAGTGCAGTATTTATTTTTTGTTTAACTATTTGTTATATGTAATAATTGAATGTATTGACTAATTGCTTTGATTTTTATTTTTTATTCACTTGATGTAAATACTTGCTTAAGTGTGCTTTTTCTCCTAAACAGTTGTCTTTTTGTGATGTTGCTACATGTACTAAATATAATTTTGAAGATTAAACTTGTTTACATAAAGACTGAATAATAATTTAGAAAATCAAGATATCCAACAGTAGCTGCTTTTGAACATTTTCATATTTAATTTCATATTTCCAATAAATTAAATGCATGACATTTTGTGTTGTCCACAGGCGAGTACCCAACTTCACCAAGGGATAATTACAACACACCTAAGAGTAGTGGTGGAAACCGATTTTCTCTCGGTTACAATATTGACGGCTGCCCGATGGGGGACTCTGTATATTCTTCTGGATCTACTAACAATTCATCTCAGTATGACTCTGTAAATCACCCACCTATTAGAGAGACTGGAATTATTGAGAAACTTCTCCACTCATATGGATTTATTCAGTGCTGTGAGAGGCAGGCTCGCCTGTTTTTTCATTTTAGCCAGTTTAGTGGTAACACTGAACATTTGAAGATAGGAGATCCTGTAGAATTTGAAATGACCTATGACCGGCGTACTGGAAAACCTATTGCATCAACTGTTACAAAGATTGCACCAGAAGTGGTGAGATAGACTGTACTTGTAATGTTATTATTATAAATCAGAGGATGACTTACTAATATTAAAATTTGTTATTCAGGTGATGAGTGAAGCACGAGTGACAGGCACAGTGACAACCGAGGTTAAAGGTGAAGGTTCTGGGGATAACACTGGAAGGATTTCTTATGAAAATCGTGGAGAATGTTTCTTCCTACCATACACGAAAGACGATGTAGAGGGTAACGTCATTTTGCATACTGGTGATGCTGTTAGTTTCCAAATTGCTACAAATCAGCGGTAAGTGTAATATATGTATTATTTGTTGTTAGTAAAGGGAAACATGACATGAATGGCCCACACATTCAATGTATATTATCACAATAATAATAATGTCATATTATTACAGAGGTACGTTGGGTGCTTGCCATGTTCGTTTTGAGAACCCCGTACACCCTGTAAAGTACCACGGAGTAGTTTGCTCGATGAAGGAAAACTTTGGGTTTATCGAGCGAGCTGATGTTGTGAAGGAGATTTTCTTTCACTACTCGGAGGCTAAAACCAAGGAGGAGTTGGTTTTGGGAGATGATGTCGAGTTCATTATTCAGACCAGAAATGTGAGTTTCACTGTCAAAGTAAATTGTATATTATTGACCGAATAGTTCTTATATATTATGTTTTATGTTGTAGGGTAAGGAAGTTGCTTGTAATATAACGAAGCTGCCAAGTGGCTCAGTGGTGTTTGAAGATGTCAGTCCTGAAATAATGCGTGGACAAGTTTTGAAACCTTTAGAGCGTGGCAATTTGGTACGAGTACCGCAGAATGACCCACTACCGGGTCGAATTAGGTACCGTGCTGCCGACCACTCAGAAGTTGAGGTAAGCAAATATATTTTGCAGCAAAGTTTACTGATAGTTCTATAGGAATATTCCAGGAAGTGAGCAAGTGTGACATATATTAAAATTTCTGTTCAGGTGCCTTTCGGGGACAAAGACCAGTGCGGTGAATTCACCCTTCGCCATGGGGACTGGGTACAGTTTCAGGTTGCTACTGACCGGCGAGATCAACTAAAACGAGCTACTAACATCTCATTGCTTGATGAGTCTTTCAACGTTTCTGGCGAAAGGTGAGCTGATTCTAGAATTTCTATTTGTTATGTTATCATGGGGTGTATTTTTTATTAGGGACTATACTAATCACAGTATCTGTGTACTGTGCTTTGGAATTAATTGTAAAAAAAAAACTGAAATAATGATTTCGTTGATTTCCTTTAAACAATAATGATATTATATAATGAGGATTGTAGGTAAGAATAGAAACAAATGGTACATATATACTACCTACAGGCAGAACTCATACATAGTTAGGGCGTGTCATACATACAACACCGTGTGCCGGAGTGTCGATATTGATTTATCCAACATGAGTGTCACCAGGTTAAGAAAAACCTTGTGTGAGGAGTACTTCTCCTAGGATGGCTTTGTGCGTGGGTTTTTGTGTCATTGTACCAAAGATAACTATTAGTAAACATTGTTATATGTGAAAGTTTATAATTGGCCATCATATAAACCCATTGTGTATACTTTTCTTCTGCTAGCTGTAAGCTCTCTAAACTGTAAAATAAAAAGTAAAATAAAATATGCATGCGTGTGCAAGTTATAGTGATTATTAGAGTACTTAATTTTTAAACATTACCTCACTCCTTTACCTACGTCTCCCTCATACCAGACTGACACAGATAACTCTACCTTGCTCACAGTTGTATTTTACATTTATTTTCATTGTTTTTAAACAGGAGAGAGCAAGGAATTGTTTGTTCCCTGAGAGAAGGGTTTGGTTTTATTCGATGTGTCGAAAGGGAACAGACAATGTTCTTCCACTTTGCTGAAGTACTTCGTCTTGGACTGGAGCTCAGCGTGGGCGACGAGGTAAGTTTCTAACATTGGTTTTGTGCTGTCAGTGGGAAGACCTAAGGCTTGTTCTGCTTGTCTTCTGTGCTAACGGCACAGAATCTCCCTGGTCTTACAGTGTCGGCAGCACGAGTGTGACTCCTCTGGTGTTGCACTCGTACATAGGCCACAGTAACCACTTCCGTCAGGTGGGACGTGTGCTTGTCTGCGACCTAAGTGGTATAAAAACAAAATCAATAGTTTCATTCAGCAGTTTGTCTTACATATTACTGCATAATAATGAAAAATTAAATATAATTTCTTAGGTGGAGTTTACTGTTGACCCCGTAACTACATTCTCTAATATGAATAACCGTCAGTCTGCGATTCGTATCAAGCACCTGGTACCCGGTACTGTGAAATTCGAGAATTTGATTGAGCATGGCGCTCGCGGTGTAGTCACTAAAGACGCACAAATGTACTCATCATCCTCAAGTCCGACCAGGTCACCTGTTGTAAGTATTATCGATATTTACAGACTCTTTAATCAATATTATTGAACCAACTTATTAACAAGAAATAATTTTAAATTGTAATGTGATCAAGCAGGAGCAAGATGGTGTGATAAGCTGGCAAGTAAATCAACAAACCAAAAAATCTCTTCCGTTCTCATCTAAAAAGTGTGAATCTAAGATGCTGCCACGTGTTGGTGACCTTGTAACTTTTGATGTGTATCAGGTATGAATAGCTTTTTTGTTACACGTGTTATTTGAAATATCTTACAATAGGCTTCCCATTTTAAATTAGAATCTTGGTTTCATTTTAATATTTTGGATTTTTTTAAGTAATTTGACCTAGTTTAGAACTGTTAGTAGCAAATGTATTAGTCCTGAAAAAGGGATCTTCATAAATACTTGTGTATATATGATATTGACGACCTCTATGCTGCCATATCAGTTTCACTGGTGCCTTAGAGGTCGGAGCTTTGATTCCCGCTCAGTGCAAATATTTTTATTACTACCGTATAAAAATATTTGCACTGAGCGGGAATCGAAGCTATTGCATTGGTCTGTCTCTTTCTTTATTTGTATATATTTACAAAAAACAACACATTCTACATTCTAGAATCCTTTTTACTTTTATTACCCTATGTGGGTAGTTCGGTACATTATTATTAGTATGTTTAATCATACCCACAGGTGAAACGAACTAAGGAGGTGGTAGCCAAAGCGGTACAAATACAGCATAGTCTGATGACCAATGGCAATAACAGTAGTAACGGCGGTGGAGCAAGCAACAATCGCTCCATCATGCCAGGCTTCATCGCCGCCCTGAAGGACGGCTTCGGGTTCATAGAAACTTCAGACCACAATAAAGAAGTCTTCTTTCATTTCAGGTAAGTTGGAGGTACAGTCAGCGTCCAAAGTAATTGATCGTTTAAGAGGTTAAAAAAATTAAATAAAAACAAAAGTATCCATAATGTTCAAATACTTATATAGAACCTACTAAGTAGTTTGAAAATTATTTTTATTATTCATGCAATCAATTAGCCTATTGCAGTACACTGCTGAACACAGGCCTCTCTCAATGTACGTCATAGCACCCAATCCTAACCATTTTCATTATCTGAAAATGATCATCTACTTTTGACGCTAATTATACTTGTGTTATAGTGATCGGCTAAATGCGACATTTTTCAAGTGCTAATCCCGGTTGCATCCCAAACTTGCACTTTGGGGCTCGGGGTTCGATCTTTTACTCCTCTTTACCCTTTTTTTTGTAAAGTAATTGTGATTGCTGGGCGATGCGAATGAAGTTCCTTTGATGATTCACGTTGGTTGAGATGAGTTGAACATTACAGATATGTAATACTAATAAATAATTTGAAAGTAAATTTTATGATTGGTTCAAGGCTGGTATATCATTTATGAAAAGATTTTTGTCTTATTTTATGAATTGATATAATGATGTACTAAAAACTTATGTTAATACTAGCAATTTTGTATTTTGTCGAAATTGATGGCGGCCATATTTAAAATGATATTAAATTAACACATTGTCTCAATTTCAAAACATTCTTTCATAAGTGTGATTACATTTCCTGGTGTATGTTTCGACTTACTACGTTTCCTGTATGGTTTGCCTTGATGTTACGAGCAACTATTGTATGAAATTGTGTAAAGTTTATAACCACGTCAGTTCCGAGTGCGAATTTTCCTCTTTCGCTTATTAAAAGCACCTTAGGCTGGATTTCACCAATGAATCGTTCATCTAAACTGGGTTCTCACGCTTTTCTCAACGTAATTCAGTAAATCTACGCAATATAGTTTCATTGAGGTTCTTTCATTGGTGAAATCAGCTCTTAGTTTAGTTACATGTACCCCAACTTCTTTCATCCTGAAATTATCTATAACATAAACAAATATAGGTATACTGTCAAAATAATTCCAATTTTATTATTGTTCGAAATAATAATAGTCCAAACACAGGATTTAGCTGAGCTGGAGGAGTTATGTCAATCAAATAACTGCCAGTATAAAAGTGTATATGGAGATTAAATTAAGTAGGTATAAAATACATAATAGTAATAATTATGGTACAAGTGTGTAAAGTTGGTGATCCAGGCGAGGGTCTTAAGAGAGCCGAGGACGGTAAAAGTGTATATGGAGATTAAATTAAGTAGGTATAAAATACATAATAGTACATTATGGTACAAGTGTGTAATCACCATACACACGAGTGGCATACGACTATTTTCAACACACTTGCAAATAAAATAATTCATTGTATCCTTCAGTTAAACAATTACATACAGTCTCTCTCTTCCGAACTAGGTCGTAACCTGTATCTCAGTTCTTTCCACATTACGGGTACACAATGTGGAAACAGTTACATAAAAATAAAGGTAATAAAGGGATACAGGATATACTCCGTTTGTTCATAAATAGTATGTCCTGCATCTGTAAAATGTGCATCCTTTGACCAAGACATTGTTATCGTACGTAATAGTTCATATCACAATGTCAGCGTACGAGTGATCGGAAATGTCAATGTCGGCAAAATTATAGTGCAAGA
This sequence comes from Eilema depressum, assembly GCA_914767945.1. Classification (NCBI taxonomy): domain Eukaryota; kingdom Metazoa; phylum Arthropoda; class Insecta; order Lepidoptera; family Erebidae; genus Eilema; species Eilema depressum. The sequence continues at coordinate 22,767,900 of OU612012.1, read as the reverse complement.
GAAACCCCTGTTTATTCAATTGAAATCCAATTGTGTGAATTGAGCGTAGGACACATATGCTACTGCACATTCAACAAGGTCAAAGAAAAATCGCGTAATAAAATATGCATCTGTGTTCGGACTCTGTTGGCTATTATTAGCCGGCCTGTTCTGCCTTTAAGTAAGGCAATCGATTCTGTGTTGTAGTCATGCAAGTGGGCCGTAGAAAGACCGGCGGTGAATCGATATCATTTTGTACTATAGTAGGTATCGATTATCAGTATCATCATTTACTAAACAATGACTTACCTGAAGCAAATTTTTTATTAATTAAACAATTTAAGTTTATGGTTGTTGTACTATTCGAATATACAGTCGCCCTCAAAAGTTCTTAAGTAATTTTTTGATTATTTTAAGTTCAAGTTATAGAGCTAAGGGGATTAGGAATTTGGACTGTGTTAAGCTAACACCGATGGCGACTGTACGCTTGCGAATAACAAGTTTAATTATTTAATTTTTAATGATCGTGCTACACATTACATTATTTATTTCAACCTTTGTAAAAATCACCGACATGCTCCATCGTACGTCTGACATTGGTAGAATTATCGACCCATACATCGGTATCCCTTACCTTGGAATTGATTACCTATCAAATCAAGAACAAGAGTAGGAGATCGGATCCTGTGCGCTAATGTGCAAGCTATGCATGCAACTGAGACTAAGGCTGTGATGATGATGATGATGATGATGATGTTGAAACAATAAAGTTATCATTAAATAATAGTCAAACACATACTGGCAATGGAAAATTATTGTATGCAAAAATATTTTTTTTATGGTCATACATACATTAGATGTGGTCATTCAGCTTACTGCTTAACAGCCCTATGTTTGATTATTTTGGCATTGTCTTCCTGTGGCCATATTCAGTGAATTTTAAAATCATATGGAGAATTTTGCAATATTACCATATCTATGAGCTTTGCTATTAGCATACCCAAATATTTTTTATAAATGCGAAAGTGAGGTTTTTGTTTGTTTATCACGCTTTAATACTTATTTACTCAATAAAATCATATCGAAATTTTGCGTAAACATTCATTCTGATAAAAATAGTATACTTTCGTACATTCACGCACGCCCAATCACTAAATGCTAGTATTACAATAAGTTTTACAGTGCAAAACCTAAATTACTGCGACATCAATATACATCAGTCTGTTCTATAGTCTCATTGCATTAAAAGCACTCCTGAGACATAGAATTTTATATAGTACCTGTTATAATGCTAGCGACTCAAAGATATGCTCATTTCGGACCTATGCTTCTTCTAACTAAGGATTTATCTTATACCAACCTGGATTTATCCATCAAGGTCATATTAATTTGTGCGATAAAAGCGAAATTGAGACTTAATTACAATATTTTACTATCACACACAAAATATTACATTTACAGCAATCTGGAAGGGAGTCCGGATGGATTGGAGCTTGGCTGTGAAGTGGAATATACCCTGGGCAGAGTGAATGGCGCTGGTGGAGGCTGCGCTAGTGCAGAATATGTTCGTGTGCTGCCTCGTGGCTCCATACCCGTTGCTAAACCACTAGACCCCACACTCACGGGTACAGTTACCAGGACACTCCGGGCTCTCAACCCAGACCAAGCCCAGTACTCAGGTATGTTTATAGACACCATTATTCCTCATCTTTCATAGGCGTACAGAGTCAACTTTATCCCCTTGCTTTAAAGCGACAGTAGATTATAGTGGTTTAAAGTGTGTTAAGCAGAGGAAGCTGAACTATATTCGCAATTGGAGTTTTCTTTCGGAGGTGATTGAGATTATTTCTAACTGGTCGTGAACAGTACTATTACACTAATAGGTGTTTTCTGTCAGTGGAAATGTGTGCTTGTCTTTGTCTGCTTAACACATAATAATACGTATAAAATGATAAAACACACATAATTACAATAATTCAGAAAAGATTTTATAGGAAAAAGTCGATAAAACAAAAATATATATTATATATTCAAGTAGGAGTATTTTGCCTCAAAATTTCATTAAAATAATTCACAGTACTTATCAGTGCTTTGGAGTTGACGCAGTTTCTTTCTGATAGATGTATCTAAAATAATTTAGTAGTAAATATGCGTCTAACTGCATTATGTGGATCGAACAACATACTACCGTTAGACGCTATTTGCATGCTTAAAAATCAATAGGTCACAATGATAAGGAGATTCGAGAGATACGAGAATAAATCTGCGATAACAATTCCTTCGTCATCTACTCATTCTATTTGACAAAATTCAAATAGTTACCAATGACGTGTCTACAGGACTGATACAAGTAGAAAGTGGAACATCGTACGAGTTCGGTATAATGGGCTTGGCTTGCAAGCGCGAGATTCTGCAGGTCGGTGACCCTGTCACTTTCCAGTCTGATGTGGAGGGAAGAGCCACCAATATTGTGCCAATCAGGAAGAAGAGGCGTGCTACAGTAGATGCTATCAAAGGTAACATCCTCTCCTACTCATGACCACAGAACTGAAAGAACGCCACCTCGCGTTGAGCGTGATCCACCTCAAATAGTACCTGGAAGGTAGTTATGGGTACACCTCAGGTAGGTAAGAAGGTTTCGAAAACCATCTTAGTTCCAAAAGCAAATCGGTGAGTCATTGTGACGCGTCATCAATTTGGTTCTATTCATCCATCCATATACTCACGCCTGTAAATCCCCGAAGGGGCAGGCAGAGGTGTATTAACAAACACCCACATTTCGCCAACTATGATTTTCGGTTCCACGTAATTGATTCTATTCCTTCAGGAAAACTAATCTTCAACTATAGTCTCTGGTGTCGGTCCCAATAGAACTTCTTGAGTTGTAAAGTACAGATAGTAACGATTTGGTTTTTTTTGGTAGCTTGGAGCTTCTTGAACCACTTATTTCCGCTGACAGTATTACACTTAAATGTTTTGAGCCGCTGTGTATGGCGTTCGTGGTCTACGAAAAAGCCTTCGACTCTATCGAAACCATAGAATAAGCGCTCTATCTGTGTTACTCACGGCGCTTATTTCAAGTGTTTGTTTTAAATGATACGTCGGAATTCCTTACCATAATATGAATTATTTACATCTTTTTTCATAAAAATCTATTACTTGGAGTTCTTTTATAACTATTAATACAATCATAGTACAACCTTTTAACTATAATACACATTCATAAAATTTCAAAATATTATTTATCTACTCTCATACTGAAATGTAAACATAAAAAAATTAAAAACAGTACTTTAATGACAATCTTAACGGACAGAGTGTCAAAATCAATTCAAAAAATTACATTATGATACAGTACTGCTCTTCTATGGGGAACTATATCATAATATTACTTTTTTTCCATTACGATATAGTTGCTGCTAGATTAAATATAAGTTTCTATGCAGTTTGTCTCTAGATAATCTGTGGACGCGGCGCAAATCGCAATCGCGCATGATGCGCGCGCCACCAACAAATGGATTTTAGTTAATGACGTAACCCTTTTTAGGGTTCCGTAGCCAAATGGCAAAAAACAGAACCCTTATAGATTCGTCATGTCTGTCCGTCCGTCCGTCTGTCTGTCTGTCTGTCTGTCCGTATGTCACAGCCACTTTTCTCCGAAACTATAAGGCCTATGCTGTTGAAACTTGGTAATATTCTGTGAACCGCATTAAGAATTTCACACAAAAATAAAAAAAAGCATAAAATTTTGGGGGTCCCCATACTTAGAACTGAAACTCAATTTTTTTTTTTTTCATCAAACCCATACGTGTGGGGTATCTATAGATAGGTCTTTAAAAATGCTATTGAGGTTTCTAACATAATTTTTTTCTAAACTGAATAGTTTGCGCGAGAGACACTTCCAAAGTGGAAAAATGTGTGCCCCCCCCCCCCTCTAACTTCTAAACTAAGAGAATGATAAATCTAAAAAAAATATATGATGTAAATTGCCATGAATACTACCACTAAAATTGGTTCGAACGAGATCCAGTCAGTAGTTTTTTTTTAATACGTCATAAACCGCAATTTTCGCCTTTGCTACTACGGAACACGGAACCCTTCATGGGCGAGTCCGACTCGCACTTGGCCGAATTTATTTAATAATGAATTTGTAATATGTAATAAAATATTATTAATAGAAATAATAATGTACTTAATATCTTAATTCATATAAATTAATTATATTGATGTATTTTTAGTAAGTAGCTACATTTTTTTAATATTTTGTGACATCTTCTTGTATGACGTATCTATAAACATTGTACGTCATTGAACGTAACGTTGTAATTTTATGCAAATTATTTTAACTTTTTCATGAGATTAGATAAAGTAGTGTATGAAACTGCACATAATTTGGTCTTAAAACACTCGAGAGCTGCTATAAAACCACTCACCTTCGGTTCGTGGTTTTAACTCACACTCGTGTTTTAAGAACCCTTATTATGCAACAGTTTCATAAACTACTATTATAATTATGTGTAAATAATCTGAATAATAATTTTTAAAACTTTAGGCGCAATTTTCTCGAAACTGGCTGTCATGCACTCACCGCTCTTATCTTTAGCACGGCAGTACTGTGATCGAAAAAAGGCTAATCCTATGATACATATTGTACACACATACATACGCTCACGCCTATTTCTCCGGGGCTGTCTGTTATGTTGGCTATCAGAATAGCCTAATGATAACTTTTTCATATAGTTGGGTTTCGCATCGGTTGATGGAAAAGTAATTGGGCTATGGCCTTAATTGACCAATTTCTATGTGGGCGAAACCGGTACTCGGGCCGCTAGTATAATAAAATGAAAAATATGTGTATTTATTTAGTTAATAACAACTCCAGAATCCTTAGCGAATAGCATCAGATTTAATTATCAGTGTTTTTTCATGTTTATTTTATAGGTGGTTTTGGTTTCCTGTCTTTGGAGGCAGAAGACAGCCGGCGGCTATTTTTCCACATGTCCGAGGTGCGCGGTAATCCAGCTGACTTGCAGCCCGGTGACCTGGTCGAGTTTGTGATGTTGACCAATCCAAGAAATGGCAAATCATCTGCTTGTAATGTTGTCAAAATTGGGTGAGTTCTTGTTGATATTTTATAAATAGATTGTTTTTGCCTCATTTTAAGATACAATGAGATTGATAATAGTATAACGCCTGATAGTAATAATTTGAATAAAAAAAATCAAAGCAAACACTAAATACAAATGATTTGAAGATCGTAAACGTATCTTCTTCGTCATACATTATCATTTCATACAATATTGACACTTATTCCGTAAAACGGGGTGAATAGGGATCAAAGGGTGAATAGTAATAAATTCATCAGCAAAATTCTGTAGTCATTTTCTTCGAAGTAGAACTGTGAACTAGTTCAATATAATAATAAACAGAATTCTGGTTAGATCCTTGAATTTCCGTAAAAGAAATTATTAAAACAATTCAACGAATTTTATCTCTATTCACCCAGTGTTCTCTATTCACCCCGTTTTATTTTGTAACTAGAATCTGATCTTTTAAAGTGGCAACTAGAATGAATGAATAGTTCCCGGCATATAACTTTGTTATGATTGGTTTAATATGATCTATGATTGGTATCCGCACCTCAGGCTATCCTCAAGAGACACCTAATACGCGCATACTGAGCATAAAGAGTACATTTTGTGACGTGTTTGTTGCCAAGATATATGCCGCTAAGTATAACATTAATTTGACTTGTGTTTGTAGTGGTAAAGGCATAGGCGGCAAGGCTCGCTGCGAGCGGCCGGAGCGGCTGCTGGCGCGGCTGCGCACGGCGTCGCTGGAGGAGGCCAACGTGCCGCGCGTGGTGCTGGTGCGCCCGCCGCGCGGCCCGGACGGCACGCGGGGCTTCCGGCCGCGCCGTCCCGTCTCAGGTACGGAGACTGCTTATACTTGCGCAAGCACGTTGCGGTATACTTGCGCAAGTCTAGACTTGTACAAGTATACTTGAACGTGTGTTGGAAGATAACTGCGCAAGTTTCAGACTTGTACAAGTCTCGAAAAAAGTACCAACTTTCGATTCCAAACTTGCGCAAGTCTAGACTTGTACAAGTATACTTGAACGTGTGTTGGAAGATAACTGCGCAAGTTTCAGACTTGTACAAGTCTCGAAAAAAGTTCCAACTTTCGATTCCAAACTTGCGCAAGTCTAGACTTGTACAAGTATATATGAACGTGTGTGCCAGCTGTTAGGGGCTGTCCATTAATCACGTGAGGCTTAAAAGGGGGGTTCGGAAAAAATCACGAAACATCACCAGGGGGGAGTATAATTATTGAGATATCACGTGTATTTATTTTTTCTTATAACTCGCGATTTTTGTCACGATTCTTAGTTTTTTTGCATTAAATAATGAATAAAATAATACACGTGATTTTGGCTGGGGGGGGGGGGGGGGGAGTATAAAACCTCACCACGTATCACCATGGTGGAGGGGGGGGTTAAAAAATTGCTAAAAAAAACATCACGTGATTAATCGGCGTCCATACGAGCGGCGTCGCACCGCATCGTGTGCCCCCGCTCTTACTATAGTATAGTTAATCTCGCTGCAGACTCGGTCATAAATCATTCGAGTGTTTCGCTCTCTTACTGTAGTATAAAACCTTATAAACGTGTTTTATTGTAAATCGACAGGTGAGCATTCTACCACTGAACCACAGATGCCGTCGGTCAACTAGCGCACATCCCTACGCCGATTATGATTTATGACCGAATCTGCAGCGAGATTTTAACTATACTATAGTGGCTCTTTTTTCTAGAAAGGCAACTTATTATGTACTTAACAATTAGTATACCAGCAGCTCATTCACGAAATCGCGGCGGGCTCGATCCCCGCTCAGTGTAAATATTTGTATTCATCAATATGGTTCCCGCCAGAGTAGAATTTTGGCCACCCCATCTCCTTCCATGTAGTGTCGTACAAGGCGACTAAGGGATAGGGCTGTTAAACATCAGTCAGATATATACAGCCACGACTCAGCCTATGCATAAGCTCGAGCCAACAATAGTGCCCGGAAAACGCTTCAATATCACCTAATGTCACCATTGGGTTGTGGCGGTCAGATGGCAGTCGCTTCACGGAAAATATCCAGGTCTAACCAAATCCGCAGTTAAGACTGGTTAAGCGGACCCCAGACTCCGAGGTGAAAACTTCACAATTGGGAATTAACGCTAGGATGAAGAAGAGCTTTTGTGACGTAGCTATATCGGATGTTCTTCTATATCGCTGGTACAGATTCCGCTCTGTGGAAACTGTTGTATGTGTGAATATGCATGGATCTCGCGCTCATGGGTGAAAACCTCGGATGCAACCGACAACAGCATTGTTCGGATGATGACCCTAATTATGGGAATAGTAATAGGATAGTTATCAATTATGCGCTTTTGAAATAAAACTAATAAATGTTTGAAGACTTGCCCAATTGGCACTTTTGTACAAAACGGGTACTAATGGGTGAATGTTTGTCCGCAGAGCAATTAGCCGAGTAAGAGATTGCGACAGCAGCACTAAGGCCTCAACCATGTAGTTACATCTTAATGGTTTGATTTTCCATTTCAAATTTATTTCATTGTATTCATGAGAGACTGACTTATCCTCCTTTCTTAGCAGCATTATGGAAATTGTTTTGTTATTTTTACTAATTCTAGGTGAAACAACAAATTATTGTCAGCTGTCATTAATACAGATCAAGGGAAACGCGTAAATATGTATGAGATCAATAAGCAAGGTACATATCAATTAATCAAACCGATTTGCGTTGCTTGATTTTATATGAGAGGTTCTTTTTCGCATACAGACGTTGTTCAAAATTCCGCTTACATCATTCCTTGGCCAATGTAAATGTTATGGTTTGCCAAGTTCAATATTGTTTACTGCTAGCGTAGTTTACACATGGCTATTGAACACGGAGCAATCCAGTTGTAACCACACTTACGCTCTGTTCGCTGTATTGGGATTGGCATTCGAAAACAGTGTAAATATTTTTATAGAAACTAGGTATAATGTGTATTAAATGCTCATAATCAAACAACCCGGCTAGTGGTGGATTATCAGTCGACGTGTCGAACGGAATATTAGAATATATTTAATAAAATATCGCATAATTATATATTGGATCATGAATCATGATCGTTGGCAATAAACAGCATCGAAGAAGCGTAGTGTCTCTAAGTTACTATGTAAGGAGTATGAGGAGCAATTGTCGATAGCCTTATGAGAAGCGAGGAAGACCTTGCTATATGGCTAAAATCAGTGTGACAACATGATCTGTCAAAGTTACAGGCATCCCAAATATTATTTTGCTTTTTTGATCGAATTCTTTCAAAAGCGACTGTAGTAGTTTAACATTAGCTTTGTGGCGCAAAGTTGCAAATGTTATTCCACTTAACGCGCCAGTTAATGGGAATTATTACCAAATTAAATTATAATTAACTTATTTATTACTCATATCAAATCGTATGTATTATTTATTAAAATTGCTAAATTATATCATAATATTTAGGATGCAATTTTTGGTTTATTGTAATTTTTCAGTGATTGGATACCAGTGGGAAAGAATAAATTCTGTACTTTCATAGCGAAATTGCTGAGTATGTTGCATTGTATGCACTGAATACTTCTTAAGGGGTAATAGACCACTTCATATCGATATCTTTAAAGATACACTGCTTTTCTGTCAAAATACCAGTGATCGGTTTAGCGTCACATTAGTGAAAGCTAAGCATTTTATAAGTGCATACTCATTCGTTGTACAAATCCCAAATAATTATTATTATTAGATTACGGCACATATATTTAAAGAATGATAATCGTTTTACAAATAAGTTAGAGTAATTGCTTATATTCATACACAGACACGAACGTTAAATTGAACAGATTTGAGATTAGTCACTTGGTAAACTGTAAGTGTAATAATAGTATGTACAATTTTATATCGATGAACGATGGACATTTGATGCACTATTGCTGCGGTTGTTGTTACGTTTAGTAGATCTCTTCAAAACGGAACATACTGTGATCAAAAAAAAATAAAAAAAAATTGTTGTGCAATAAAAATATAAGATGTCCTCTTAGGACCGTGCTAGTCTATTAGTATTATGCGATCCCCGCTTCTTATTCGTGCACTCTTCATTATGTTGTGTCGTCCTACATTATTCTATTGCGATGAAGGCTAACCTAATCATTAACGAACAAAATATTCATTGTTAATCGGAGAAAGCATTTATGCAATGACCTGGAATGGAACCAAAGACTGAATTAAAATATTTATAACAGTAATACTTATTGGTATTAGATTATTTTGATCGGCTAAATGATTTTAACCTAGACGGTGTTCATTGTGGCCATAGATTTGTTACAAAATATTTATTTCCTGAGCAAATATGAATTTCCTTTCAAATTTCAGTCATACAATAATGGAGTACGATTGTCTCATAGTCTGCTTTATATTTTTTACATTTCGTTGTAATATATTAGTATAAATAAGTCCAACACATACGAATGTAGCTTACAATTATCACGTTACATGACATTGTAAAGAGTTAAAATAATAGCAGTGTATTTTTTTAATTTTAGAAAAAAAAAATATAGGGATTATTTCGTTCATCACAAAAATGTTATTACAATGATTTGAATTTCGTGTAAGCTGTGCATTGAATGCACCTACGTCTTCACAAATCAAGCGGATCTTAACCAAAACTAAATCCAGGCAATTTACAACTGACACGAGTCCGGGTTTTAAGTGTTCCCCCATAGACATGTTTTTAGGCTTGTCAAATATTGCATTTACAATCTCCAGACTAGTCTATTTTAGTGTATGTGTGTGTGCGTGTGTGCGTGATAAAGTAGATCTCCCTATTGATTGGCAAGGGCTGACAATTCTTTAAATCCGACAAAGTGAAACTGTAACTCTAAATATAAAAAAATCTCATCCAAACGCCAAAGTGAAGGCAGTGAGACATGTCTTTGCGTGGTGTTTGAGATCCGGTATTACACTATAGTCATATAAATGATGTGACGAAATATAAACTTATAAAAAGCTCTATCACAATTCTAAACATTTATTAAATTTGACTTCATAGTTCACTGTATTAAATAGATGAGATAGCGGCACAGATTCCACTTTCGTAAACACTTTGTGACGCACCACCATACGGATGTTTTAGTCAATAGAGATGGATTGAGATCAATAGCTAATGAAATAGACTTTTACAGTTAAGTTCTATATTGCGGTCTTCGGGCAATGCCTGAACGTGTTATTTTGGTGTTAATATTTAGAGATTACAGTTTCATTCATCTACAAACCCCGACACGTCGTAATTCAAATCAATTCGATTCAATAATCAAATTATATTGGATTTGTTGATACCATCAATTTTGGTTTGCGAGGTTGCTGGAGCTTGGTTCTATTTAGTTGGCGAGGCAATTTTAGTTTACACCTTTTACTTTGTTAGGACCGGCGCCCACTGCCGGCATGGCACGGCACGGCATGGAATTTATTACTAATCAAGTTATTTTGAACCTTATCTCATATGCTTTTTAATTCATTTTACTTTATTCGTCAAACGATGCCACGGCAGGCTGTGGCATGCCGCGGCATCGTTTTTACGTAAAGTAAAATGAATTATAAAGCATATGAGATAAGGTTCAAAATAACTTGATTAGTAATAAATTCCATGCCGTGTCATGCCGGCAGTGGGCGCCGGCCCTTAGTATACTACGGGTCAGAATTGAAATTAATTTGTGTAATCGATATTTAATAGGTCTGCATTTGTAATAGGTCTGTTTCGTGAAAATAACATAAATGTGTTAAAGCTACGAAGTGTTTCAAAGTTTCAATGCTCCAATAAATTTTCAAATTATAATAAATGCATAAAATGTTTAAAAACAATCACAGGCGCAAGTTTTATCTAGATCATCCATACACCCCAGGTTATTTCATAATACCAGAATGGCAAAAAATTCATTTAAATAATACCAGTGATAGAAAATGAGAATAAACGCCCAGCTAGTTCTCGTGGTTTTACTTTATTTTGAATCCAAATTCGGTATTTGTTGATAGGTACGTTACGGCTTTTCACGGTTTACCAGATGCACGTTGCGGGCCAACGTACGGTTGGAAAACCGTAGCCCGTAGCGGTTTATGATCATATCGATCCATATGAGCGTATAGTCAGTACGCAAGTACTCATCAAAATTAGTTTTTGAACAAAGTCATTTCTATTTCTCAATGGCAATATCATCAAAGTACTTAATGTATAATAAACAATGTTAATGTTTAGAAACGGATTATGATCAGTTACTTTGACGTTGACTGTACCTTGCACTTAAAATTACATGCCTCACATTCAACCAGAAACTGAACCGCCCTGTGCGTGTAGCAACCGTCCGGCTGGCCGTCATAAGCGGCTGGACCGCTTAGCAAGCAGCTGCAACGCAGCGTAGAAATTAAATGTTACTTACCTATATATTGCTTGCGGGGAGCCCTGCTGCCTGAATTTCTGCATGTTAGGTCTCACTCTCTGAATAACAGCAAGCAGGTTCATGCGTACAGGAATCGACCAGGCGGTGTCTCACTTGTGTTCACGTGCTAGATATTTGTGGTCGTATTGTTTCTGTCGTGGTGTGACACGTGACTGTCACGCATGTCAATTACTTTGCTGTAGCAGCACCCGAAGTTCGGGCTAGCCTCGCGATTAGGTATCTCTATAGGTACATAAATTACCGTAAGGGTAATCACTTCCCCTGGCTAACTCATGCGTACTTCGAAAATTCTCTTTGTGAGTAGGTAAACTTGTATTCTCAAGTAGAAAGTTAAATATCACCAACCTTTGAAATGGTTTTGAATTTGACTATTTGTATAATGTGTTGCGCTGCCCAATAAACAATTGTAGTAAAGTTATATTTTTTGATATGCGTGAAATTTTAAAGAACAGTGATGTGGCATAGCGCCTCTGTCGTGTGACATAGCGATCATACTATTGTATGACATAGCGTCACCCATAACTTACCGCCTGTGAATCAAACCATTTTCTTTGACCTTTTAAGTTGGGTGGTAAGCGATGTGAAAGTACGACATTCGGCACGCGTAATAACACTATAATCTCGATTTCAATTAATAATAACACTATGCCATTATGTTTCAATCCTGTAACAATCAAATTCGTGATCTATAATTTTGAAGATGTACCTAAATTTGTTTTTTTTTTGATGTTTAAATATTGGTATTAGCCGTCGAATTTATTTGTTTAATATTTCAATTGTTTAATTATAAAAAATAATGTTTATATACGTAAATTCTTGTTGGTCTTAGTATAGGAGCAGATAGTGAGGGTAATTTATTATGACTTTTAGTGAGAAACTGCATTAATGGAACGTTGAAGATTGATGTTAAAGCTGCGGTAACTAATGAGAACGTAACAGGTTTCGAGTATTTTGTATTTCTCAGAGATATGAGTGCATTCCTACACCCGTCTCAAAATTGTTAGTGGCTAATGTAAAATTATCTTACTTATATAATTGAATTGCGAATTTCCTAGCTTGTAGGCACGTAATGTTGAGACGCATTTTTATTAGATTGGAGGAGGTATACACATCACATAGTATATTTTAAATACTTAGTAATCTTATTATTGATTATATGGGAATCGTTCGTAGATTTGATATTGACGAATGTGTAATAGGTCGATACTGATGCCTCAAGTAGCAGTTTAGATGCGTCTTGCATATATGTATTTACTCCAAAATGGTGAATGACGTTTTGGCTGTGGATTTCAATGCAAGTGAAAATGTAATAACTTAGGGTTGTTTGCGACTTATACGGTCGACTATTTGTACTCAGCTTGTTGAGGAACTGCGCCTATCACGGTAGTATTTGGGGGAAACATCGAGTCAATTACGAGCTATGTGATTATAACACAGTTGATCTGATCTTACCTTTGTTGTGGATATAGTTTTCTGAGTTCTTCCTAGCAACTCCATTCTCCTATAATTTGTAGAGCTAAGCTCTAATCGTTCCTTATTTATCATAAATGCATATCAAATCTATGAACGGCTTTCTTTTATCCCAGTATATATTATTATTTTGTTATATAATGGCATTAAACAAAGACTTACCCGCCGATACCTATATATATAATATACACCCCCACTTCACTTATTAAGCAATGTACTGACATAATGAGCAATACAATTCATGTGTTCATGTTGAAACGTAGTGAGAACCCTGGAGGATCATTAGATATACTAAATGTATATATTGCGATTCGTTGTGCGTAAAGAGATTTTTCTAAAATCTTGACTGCAAGGTGTAAAGCCACTGCCGCTGAGCTTGAGAATGAATTTGTAACTTGGTCTCGTGTTTTACGTATTTGTGAAAGGTAAATTGTAGAAAATATGTCTCGTGCATACAAAAAAAGAAACATTTCAATAGGTATCACTTTATGTATTTAGAACTCGCTATTTTGTAGATCAAGGACGCTAGACGTTTGTTGTTTGTTCGCAGTTGGGGCTTCACACCTTCTATAGGTAAGTCGTTGTGTCCGCAATATGTTAGTATATTATATTCTTGAGTGTTTAGAAATAAATCTTATCGCGTCGAATATTGTGTACAATGTCGCCAAAGACAATTTGACATCACAACAGTTTTCTAAAATTAATTGCAGAGTGATTCAATGTAGTTTTAAGATATTGTAGTGATCGTTTTGAATAAAGAGAAATGTAATGAGAAGCGACTAACATTGTGCTGTGTGTCAGGTGTGCAATAAGTTACGGGGTTGTTATCTATGAATAGTCGTAGGAAACCGATATGATATCCTGCAGTTCGTGTATCAAATGGTGTCAAATTGTCGCCCCTGGATCTATTCTCGAGTACTATAAGTGCTTAAGCTTTTTCTTATTATGTAATCCAAAGAAAGATAGGAATTTTGAACAAACGGAATATGCTTTACGCTTAAAAATACAATTTTGTTTTGCGGTATCGTGTATGTATGCCCATGTAACCAATATAAATAGTAATAGTGGAAATAATGTAATGATAATCGAAATATTTGATGTTGTAGTGTACGAAACTTAGCCCTGGATCATTTCGGGTATAGGTATTATTATAAACTAGTCTTAAACATTTACGCCCGGACGCCAGTCACGTGCAGATGTATTTTTAAGCTAAACTGGTAACAAACGACCTATATGAGATCTGATAAGGGAACTTTAGTATTTCACCTTTGTATTCGAAAATTTCTGTGTAGTTATGAATTTGGCGAACCAGTAAATTTATATTTAGTGCCTAAAAGAACCTCTGGGAGAAGAAAAAAAACCAAACAGAATGTGAAATTATTTAAGCATTTCAGAAATTACAAACTTTGAATAATCATAAGAGTTTATTTTTATTTAATTCTTCTAATGTATATTCTTTAGATGAAGTTATCTATGCCAAATGTTTATACAGTCCTGTACGTTTTTAAAAATTGTGATTAAATCAATGTACACCACCTTCTTCGAGTTATATGAGCTACTGTTTTTGTTTTTATCACCAAGCACCGAACCTCTCCTAAATTGTTATTGAAGTTGGCTTTTCTTAACATTATGGCAGTAATTGGTTACTGAACACCCTGTCAATGGCTGGCGAAAGTCTCCTACTCTCACAGTTTTTTAATTTGGAATTGTAGCACTGTCACATTTTATATCAATATATTATCAATTAGCCTACTGCAGTCCATTGCTGGACATAGGCCTCACCCAATACGCGCCACATTTTTTATACAGACTGGTATTTGTACAGGGCCTCGATTCTTCTAAAGCACAACCACTGTCACACCACAGTGACTGCGAGAAAATTCCATTTGATTTCAGCCTTTACAGTAATGCAGTTAACGTTTAAAATTAAACAACTTTTTATAGAGTGTAAGAAAGAGTGTTCAATGCCATTTTTTGCAGTCTCTGTGGTATGACAGTGGTTGTGCTTTAACAGAATTGAGGACCAGGTTATTAAATAAGTAAAAAATACAATGCGACTGTGCATATTATCCCGCGAATGGAAGTAATTTAATTTGCGGGATAATGCACAGCCGCATCGTATTTTTTACTAATGTACCACGAATACTTTAAACTTAGGGACTGACTTGAATCCGAGTCCAACATAGGTGTACTGTTCTACTTATACTTACTGTACTAGTGTTGGTCAACAGTGCGGGGTGTGCGGTTAGTTGTGTAGTCATGAAGCTAAACTGTTAAGCTGCGTCTACGG
Source organism: Eilema depressum (assembly GCA_914767945.1). Lineage (NCBI taxonomy): Eukaryota > Metazoa > Arthropoda > Insecta > Lepidoptera > Erebidae > Eilema > Eilema depressum. The sequence continues at coordinate 22,752,624 of OU612012.1, read as the reverse complement.
TAGACTAGCTGAGCACGAGCGGAGTAAATGAGCGGAGTAGAATTTGTGTAGTGTAGACTGACTGGCCTCAAACGATCACGCCTTCAGCGTTTGCTATGCTCCGCTAATTACCTGTTTTTTTACGAACACAGGGTCGGTGTCGGTATCGCCCTCGTGGCCAGTTGCTTCTTGATCTCTCAAAAAGGTTAACAAATGTCAACTGACTATATTATCTGCCTTGAAATAAATTTGAACATTCTAGTTTTTTTAATGACGATGGTTTAACAAATCGCTACCGCAGCGGCCGGTGCTGTTGTAATAACAAACTCGTCTTTATTCGTCGAGCACACTGCGGAAGACTACGTTGCAGGATAGTGCTTATTGTAAGTTCGTTTTACGTCCACACTTGACGCTGTGTAAATGAAGCTTTAGAGAGCAAACAACAGCAAGTTCATGGAGGAGCTGTGGTAGCCGTGTAGTATCCTGTCAGTTCGTGCACCAACAAACTTGAGAGTGAGTGCCGCCAAGTTTAACAGCTGTGTATTGTCATTTACAACGGGGACCCCGGAATTGGGATCATGCGGATTATGTGGACCATTCATCCATTTCCCCTGTAGCAGCTGCGAAAGTACCTATTATGACATATCCATATAATAGGTACATATTATAAATGCGAAAGTAACTGTCTGTCCGCCTGTCTGTACGTTACGCTTTCACGCCCATGTATTACCCGTGGTACACCCATTGATACAACTACCGAACTGGTTGTACCACAGGGCTTTTTAAACCACTAAACCACCCAACCGATTTTGATGCAATTTGGTACAGAAATAGATTAGTCCTTGGGAAAGGATATAGGTACCTACTCAGTTATACTGTGTTTATGTTTGATCGCGATGACGGAAAACTACGACATCCACCGTCGCGGGCAACAGCTAGTAAAGTAGAAACAGTAAGTAAAAACAGTCCTTCCAGGGTTAGTCTCAACTGACTAGCACGAACGATTTAAGCAGGTATTCGTGGGTCCACGAGAAAACGGAGAAAAAAGATTTAGGTAGGTAGGTACCCTGATACCTGATATCACAACTAGTTGTGCATACGTGGTTGGTCTACGAGGAAACCCTGCTTAACATTCCGGAGAGCATAGTGTTATAGTGCAATACTTGAATATAGGTACCTAGGTACTTTAGTAAGAAATTATAAAATATCAATAAATTTTATGTAGAGTATCAACATTTAGGTCCTACTCGTATCTTTATTCTTAACATTATTTTTAAGATCTAATTTGTCACATCGCGCATTGTTGTTTTCTTACATCTCCAATGCTATTCTTTGATACAAAATATTCCCCAGAACTAATAAAATTCGAGATAATTCAACTAATTTAAACACTTAGCGAAAGACAACAAAAAAGTATTCCCATTGTCAAATTACAGAAATAAATTTTAAACTAAGTATCAGTCGTGAGTTTCAAGAAAAAGTAAGATTCGTCGTGGGAGTAGTCGTGAAATTGAGATTAGCATACAGCTCCTGTATTTGGTTACAAGTACGATTCTTAAACAAGCTATCGTGGTCATAATTTGGCCACTTTTGTATTGCTTTGTAGAGGTTGGTGCCCGGACTCTTCGTGTCCTTGACATCCATTGCTCCAATGACGTGGAAATGGGGGTGCAGGTAACCCAGTTTGACTCCTACTTCAAATAACATCTGGGCTCTCTTTTGTTGCAGTTCCGTTACTTTCGAATAGGACGGCAGTCCTTCTCTGTAGTCACCTGTAAAAAGGAAATTTTTGATAAACAACCAAGATTCCGTCATTGGGTTAGTTTATTCAGAAGCGGTTTTTATAAGTAAAATAACGTAGGTACTCGTAGGTAGGTACACAAAACTATTGGGCCGGGTTCCCACTATGCCGGACCGGCAGATTTACTGGCTCGGTAAAACTGCCGGAAGAGCTAATGGCTAAAGAATATTATTATATATGAAGCTGTTCACATTATGCCGGATCCGGCAAAAATACCGACCTCGGCATTTTGGCCGAGTGTTTTGTCACCCGAGAATTTTGGGAAAACTATATTAATATTTCCCTATTGCAAGATAATTAAATTTAAAATATCAATCTTTCATACTATTCAATTTAATGCACTTGTGTGTGTATTTAATTGAATTGAACGACCTTCATCGACTATTTATTGTCGTCCAATTTCATTCAAATTTATGAAGGAATCAGAAGCCAGTAGGTCTCAAGTCAGAAATAGCTGCCTTTGAGTCTGAGATCGCAATCCTTACTCCAACCGCATACGAGAATATAAACGTAACACACAACTTGATGTTATCGATGATAGATGGAAAAGTTCACTCGTTCAATGTTTATTTTCATTTTGCTTTCTATTAAGACACCATCAGCCACCACAACACAACAATGTCGTCGTCCATTAATGTGCACAGTTCCAAATATTCGACTGAGGTGAGTACTTGTCTGTCCGATTTTCTTCTGGGATCCCGTGTTATGTGAACATTCTGTCCGGTGTCCGGTTTCCGTCAGATTCAGATCTACCGGTTCGGCATAGTGGGAACCCTGCCTTAGATAAAATTTATCTCCACTCAGTTTTTGTAGGTTACCTACATAACGTACGTTTTTTACTTACCCACGAAGGCCAAGCCCAATGAACACCTATTGTAACCTTTGGTATGGGCCCCGACGATGCTCCATCCTAGGCCTTCGTATACCCGTCCGTCGTTACCGATAATAAAGTTGTACCTGAAATTTATGTATTGTGTGTTCAGAAGAAATTGTTCGACATGATGGCACGGCCACATTCTACACACCGCCACAGAGCGGAATGTTGGGTTAGTACCCACTGGTCCCCTGGAATTCGTCCCCAGTGCCTATTCGTCCCTTCATAATTTTGAGGTGCTCACTCGACCCCTAGTCCTGCACACGACCACAGGCCACTAGTGGACCAGTGTCCATCTAGTGGACCGTGTGCTTATTTGACGCCCAAGTGGTAGGTATATTGGCGGTGGGTCCAATGCGTCAATCCATTGATGGGGTCGTCAGGGTAATTTCACGATGCCTAATTTTTTGCTAATTTCGGTGGTATTTTCAATCATAGGTTTTCCGATGAAAAAGTTTAATGGAGTTCTTTTAGAATATCTAGAATACTGATGTGTTTTAAAAGAACTCCATTAAATTTTTTCATCGGAAAACCTATGATTGAAAAATACCACCGAAATTAGCAAAAAATGGCATGCGTGAAATTACCCGTCAGGGATTTTTTTTTACAATAGCCCCACGGCTTTGTTTTAGATTTTTATGATTAGCTACGAAAGAAGATACTTACGGAATATCATAATGCAGCTTGCTAATAAAATAGCTCTGCAGGTTTCGTATTTCCGCGGCACAGTTGATGAACAGGGTGCATTCTGTGGTAACTGTGTGAGCGACGATGACGACTTTCAAAGGATTATAAGCGTGAGTTGTCTCAGTGGTGTTGTACTTGGTTGCCAGCCACATTTCTCTGGTTATAAACCACTCGTGAGGAGCTGTGGGCGAAAATTTTGTATAGTAAGTGGTGCGTGAATAGAGATTGAGAGGTGAATAGAAATAAAATGGTCAAATTACTTAGATTATGCAGGAAATTATTTGAAAATTACTGATGACCATTATAATTCCGTTTTTATTCACTAGTTCATAATCTAGTGTCCTATCATTTGACAAAAAACGAATGACAAATTTTCATTTGACAAACAAAGTTTGACAAAATTACACTTGATAAATGTATCATTTGACAATCTACCTATTGTTTAATAAACTACTCATTAGACGAAATATTTATTTGAAAAAAAAAATCATTAAATAAAACATCATTTTACAACTAGACAGCCTCCGTGGCGTAGCGGTAGTGAACGCGGCCGCTACGCAGGAGGCGCGGTTCGATCCCCGCTCAGTGCAAATATTTGTGTGCATTAAATAATTGGGTATTTGCATTGGTCTGGTCGTGCCTGGGAGAGCACGTTCAGCCGTCGGTCCCGGTTGCCATAAGAACATCTATGGCAGTCGTTACGGGTAGTTGGTGCCCTAAAAAGTCCAAAAACAACGGTCTAGCTGCAAAGCTTCGATATCGCCTAATGTTAACATTGGGTCGTGGAGGTCAGATGGCAATCGCTTCACGGAAAACATCGAGGTCTAGCCAAATCTGTAGCTATGACTGGTAAAAGCGGACCCCAGACTCCGAGCTGAAAGCTTCGGATGCGACTGGGAATTAACGCTAGGAGGAAGAAGTTGAGAAAGCTGCTAATTCCGACTTGGATAGATAAGGTTAGAAGGCTAATGCGGGAACCATGCAGAACTTTATTTAGTCAAATGAAAATTTTTAAAATAAAATTTTAGCAAACGAAATGTTTTCTAAATGTAGGTAATACATTTTGCGAAACGTGTATTATGTCAAATGATTATTTATTTTTAAAGTAAAGTAATATGTTTGCGAAATGAAAGTTTGTCAAATGATTAGTTTTTCAAACGTGGTTTGTCAAATGATGTTTTGTCATACGTTTTTTGGTCAAACAAGGGTGATCCTCATTATCTATATAAGTATCTAATACCTAGTATACTACCGACTACCTACCGACAATTGTCTAACTAGTACCTACCTAATAGAAATTAAGATAATAGGATGGAATATAATCTCTTACCACATCCTTTAGTTACAAACGTTAAGTGTTTTAATTAATGGAAACAATAGGTAGGTACATACCTACCATCATAATTATTATCTACTACCTACTTATATAGTGACAGAGTAGATATATAGGTAGGTATGGTATGGTAGGTATATAACCGTATTCAACCGTACATAAAAACTTCATATTTTATGATAATTTTTGACAACCTCTGTGGCGGAGGCCGCGGATTCAATTCCCTTTCAGATTTACATTGTTTTTTTACGTGTCCGACATTTGACTGCACCCCGCTAGATGGCAAAAAGCTGCGGTGGGGTCTAGAAGATACAGACCACAAGATTTCTGATGCTATTGGCCTTAAAAATGGTTCAGAACTTGACGGCCTTGATTGATGCTTTTTCACGCCCTGCTTGAAGAACCCAGGACTGTAGGAAGAGGGAAACTCGTGAGCAAGTAGGTAGCTAGAGCATTCAAGCTCTTTATCGTATATATGAATATTTAGGTAGGTACCTATACTTGGGTTGGCCCCTTCCGGCCACTTGGATTCTATGCCTATAACCCCATGGGATCCTAGTAGGTACCTACATATAATTTTATGACCTTTTATTCCTACTTTCATAGGATTCGAATAAACAGACGAGTTTATGGTAGCTTCACTATATTTTGGAGGAGCCTAGGAACAAAAAGGTCAAAAAATATATACCTACCCATTAGGATCCTTTAGGATTATAGGCCAGAGGATCCAAGTGACCAAACGGGGTTGGCCTGGGTGTGATCGAACACCTAGTTATTTAATAAGACCAGTCGGTATTATAATAACTTACCTACGTCGGTGACTTCAGGTTTTGGTTTAGCTATAACAGTGAAGTAAATAATGAGTATAATGCAGATAATAAGTATCACCATCGCAGTGGCGCAGGATATTCTCTCTGCTTTCGTTGTGCTCTTCGCTACATCCCAAATGTAGCGGTAGAAAGGTAAGTCTGTAAAAATATTAGAAGATTATTTGCGAATGTTAGCTTGATCAAGACACAGAACACAAAGCTTTTATTAATAAAACACAGGATACCGCTCCGGACATGTATCTTGGACCTAAATCGTGTATGGTAAGATTACCGGACAAAACCAGGTTTATCTGATAATTCTGTGTATGAAAAACCACTGCTGCAATTCCTAAATACTGGTGAACATGGTAGCAGCAGAGTTTGAAAGTCACAGAGGGCGCCTGTTAATTTATGTTAGCAATTAAAGGTATCAATGTAGACACAGATAGACATCTGTCTATCTATCTAAGACAAAAGCAACAGGAGCTTTCTGCAACCTTCAAACGCTGCTGCCATCACTTTCGCCAGTGCTTTCGAATGAGCAGTTTTCCAGTAGGTATAATAATCAGTTGGTTTTTATGTCATCAGGAGATGGCGCTAGCGTAGCTTTTGGTAATTTTAATGTACTCTGTGGTTTGTTTGTAGTATTTTTTTATGAATTTGCGATGTTGCCAAAGTTTTATTTCATTTACCCAATTATAATAGATAAAATACCATAAAACGCTTAATTCTTTTCGCGTCACTGTCTGTAATTGAAAATAATCATATTATATTTAAAATAATTTTATTAGAAAATATTATTTTATTATAAAAAATGCCGCGGTAGCCTAGTGGTATGGGTAATGGACTGCTGAGACGAGGTCTCGGGTTCGATCCCAGGTTTTACCATGGCACACACCAATGACTTTTCGATGCTTTTCGAAGTTATGTGTGTATTTATCGCAGGTTTATAAGTGCCCGGTTAATGGCAATAGGCTCGCCACCTATTACATTGGGACCTAAACATAAACGGCGAAATGTGGGTGCTAGCACCTCTGCCTACCCCTTCGGGGATATAGGCGTGAGTTTATGTTATGTTATGTTTATTAGAAAAAATGACAAAATATTTATGTAAAGTAAATCATTACAAAACCGAAGAACATTTTTCCATAAATTAGGGAACACTAGATGTGACACCACACTCTTCTTACCAAAAGTGCCGGCTGCGCCATCTAGCGCGTCTTTAGGAACGACATAAATACCCATTGGAAAACTGCTCATTGCAGCAGTGGTTTTTCATACACAGAATTTGATGATCTTTCAGATCTTCATCCTAGCGTTAATTCCCAGTCGCATCTGAAGCTTTCCCCTCGGAGTCCGGGGTCTGCTTTACCAGTCATTACTGCGAATTTCAATATTTTTCGTGAAGTGACTGCCATATAACCTCCACAGCGTTGCAGCTAGACCGTTGTTGTTGGATGCTAATCGCCAATCATAAACCGATATAAATTTATTAGGTACCGCCTGCTATCAAGCTTGTTTCCATTTTTTAGACAGCAGTCGGGTTTTTTTATTTGTAATAGTACCTAATTAATTTTAAGGGCTCCAACTACCCGTAACGACTGCCAGATGAGCCAGGTTTTTACTGGTAATCTTATCAAATAAGATACCGATTTTTCAATATGGATTTTTGGTATCACCACCAGATTTTGCAGCATAGCCATTTCGTGTTCTCCAATTAAAGGCGCGTCTTGTACATCTCATCCTACAAGAGTTATTTTTTTTTACTAATTGTACAGTAGAACTAAAAAGTGCAGTAGCAATCCTACGTAACTATAGCGTCAACATTCTAGCGCTACTTATGACCTTTTTCTTTTAAGACAGTTTACACACACACACACACACACATAAATTGTTCTTCCGTAGGAATATTATCGATAATTTCGTTGTTACTACTTGAGCAACCCGTGGCCGAGTGGTTCCAGCATGAGGTTTATGGAAATGCAAAGGTTGATGGTTCGAATCATACGATCTTGCAATAACACTTTTTGTGTTTCATTTATAAATTAATATCAGGTTGATGAATAAAATTTCTTAAGTAGAATTTATTATTTGTTAAACTTTAGCAAAGATCAACATAAAATGTAAAAATAATACCAACTTCATGCAAAATTACTTTATCAATATTTAAAATTATATTTTTGTCATAAATATAAAAAATCGTTATAAGCTGGAATCGAACCACAAATATCTCTAATCACTGTGAATCAATAGTATCTTGTTTCAGCCATTTAGCTATAAGTTAATTTACTAGGTTGGTAAATTATTGTATTAGTATCTAATGACACACACGCACATATGTAAACGTAAAACAGGGCCGGCGCGGCGCGCGGCCGCACGCCACACAATTTTGAACCTTGTTGTGCTAATGCACTTATGTGGTCTGTCTGACTGTACCTAATTCTGTGACAAACTCGTTTTGGTATTCGTTATCAGTGGTATTCGTTCGGAACAGAATATTAATGTGACAAAGAAGAAATACCACAAGATAGGAAAATGGATTGGAATACACCGTTTAGAGATGATGACTATACTAGGCACTCTATTTATTTAGTGAGGTAGTGTTTGTATTGTTGTTTTCATTTGATTTGTTTTTCACTGTTATCTAATCGATCATGCAATGACATTATCTTACTTCTGTTGATTAATTTCATAATGTGTTTTATTGATACATTGGGATAGAAGATACATAAATTGACGTGAATGCAATATTAAGCCTTTGTTATGCAATAATCTCTCATACGTTTCACTGAATAATCTTGAACTAATTATTGGAACATAATGTGGCGATGCGGTCGAGCGTTCGCTTGTTCGATTGCAATATCAGTAGTCGCGGGTTGGATACCCGCTCAGTGCAAATATTTATAAGCATAAATACCTATGTATAAATTGTATGATGATTTGAGTGTTTTTTTTTTGCATATTTTTATATAGGGCACGTCAATTTGACTCCACCTTGTCTGATGGTAATTAAAGGCAAAGTCTCGGAAAAGCGAGTCACCATAATAGACTCGTACCATGCTACAATGGTGGCACTCAGCTTGACGGCTTCATCAGATGCTTTTTCATGCTCCGCCTAAAGGACCCGGATCTGTAAGAACGTGAGCGTGAACGGGCAATACGTGAGCTGGTAAAGAATTCCAGGTGCGGCAGAAGAAGGAGTCGCCGAACCGCTTGGCTCTTGATGGAATATTTTGCACCGCATGCGGGTGACATCTACGTCCTGCACGTGTTGTCTGTCCTATATAGGAAAAGAGAGGTGGGACTAATTGGAAGAGCTCATCAGAACTTTCACCATGGTAAAGACGGTAAAATACCACCGAGGACGCCACACCTCTACGCATCTGCAAAGGCTTGAGGATGTTAGGGATCCATCCCAGAGATGCAAGCAGTATTCCACGCAGAAGTGAATTTGTGTCTTAGTGTGTATAGAAGACACCGCTCCTCCGTCGTGAAAAACCGTCTATCTTTGTTCAGGACTCCGAGTTTACGCGAGGCTGTTTTGATGATACTCTCAATGTAGTTTTTGTTATTCAGTTTGCAGCGAACATCCATACCGAGGATATTGAGATTGTCCTGTATTGGCAGTAGCGTGCTCTGAAAAGTGGGAAGGGGAAGGAAAGAAGATGGCATAGAACGAACCTACGTCTTATTGGCATAGAACTCGACCAGAGAGAGAGATTGAGAAATATAGCTCAGGATCGGGTCAAGCTCAGTGACGAGAAGCTGCATGTTTTCCGCGATATCAGCAATGCAATTCTGTAAGCGCCCAACGACGAGCACAACGTTGCGACAACCTTGATATAGATTATTATTGGTCAGAATGGGTGACGTCACTGGAGATCGACCAATGTAATCTATATCAAGGTTGTCGCAATGTTGTGCTGTCGTTGTGCGCTTACAGAATTGCATGGCTGACTACTTGGCCGCAGGATGTCCGTGATAACTCCCGGGCCCGGGTAAGGCGCTATCGTCTGCATAGCAATGAACGCTGTCAGTGGACATCATGTCGTTGATATGCAGAAGGAAGAGAGTGGGTATAAGATGGACCCCTGCGGCACTCTAGCATTTGACTGCAAGAACTCCGAAGTTTGACCATCGCAAAGGCCGCGAATACGGCGCTCCAGCAGAAAAGCTAGCCACCCAGTCGCACAGTCTCGGAGGCACACCGAAGGCTAGTTGCTAAGAACTTGTTGTTGTTGTTGCTTGCAAAGAAGCGATTTGTGCCAGACTCTATCGAAAGCTTTGGCGATATCAAGACTAATTGCCAGTGATTCGCCATGCTTGTTCATAGCCTCACACCAAAGACCGGTTACGTACGCCAGAAGATCACCCGTTGACCGCTTCGGCCTGAAACTGTATTGCCGGTCATTGATTAAGGAGTGATCCTCTAGGTGACGCATGATCTGTTTGTTTGTTGATGACGTTTACATTACGTTTAGTATTTACAAAAAAATGATAAGTAGAACAATATTTAGCCTCAATTAATTAGGTAAATTTATCTAATCTAATCACCTATCTTTGCTTATTACTTCGCTTTGATACATTTATTACCTCGAAGTAAGTAGGGCACACAGTAACATTCATAAAGGTCATCATTACTGTTTCTACTTCTTCGACCAGTGTTTGGAACGGCGCGGCGGCGCCGCCTTAGGACCAAGTAGGAGAATTAGGAGGAGTCCATTCATAAACAGTCAAACCGCTTCCCCTAGGTGCCCCCGCCTAGGAGAAGCGGCGGCAAAGGAAAGGGAGAGGTCTAGTATTATCCTATGCCGTAGAATGCGCACTGGGCAGCGGCAATCATAAAACGATCTTCGTTCTCCATGAGCGCGAGCATTGGGCTAATAATTGGTGCATGCCATCGCTCTAGTAGCAGTCTTAGGTTCGGATTCCAGAGCGGTACTCGGTCTTGATTCTCAATTTCTAACTATTAGGTATAAGGACAGATTATCATTGACAATCTGTCCTCAGTAATACGAGTAGATTAATAATATCTATCTGTATCAAAACAAAAAAATGATAAGAACTTTGTCAATCTTGCGATTTATTTAGACTAAATTTTGAAGAAACAAATAAGTTCCCTAGAACACTACATAATATTATTAAAAACTTATTACTTATTTAACATTTGAAAAAATTCAAGAAATTAAATAAATATATCCAAAGACATTTCAAATTATTTACTGTACATAAAAAATCACAATATACATAACAAGTCTTACTTAATTACACAACAGAGATAACAATATATATTACAAGCAGTATTTTAATACATACACTACATACTTTAATTAGAAATAAGCACCTAATTGAGATGACAATTAACTAAGAATGGAGATCATTTCTATCAAATAGAAAATTTTAACCTAAGATTAATCGGAAGAGGATTAAAATACTAAGGACGTTTTTCAGTCGACTTCAGGCCTGTAAACAAAATAACCCACCATGAATTAATTTCCGTAAATTTTAAATGATTACGCACTAGAAGACTGCTACGAAATAATTAATAAAAATTACTCATTCGCATCTGGAAAATTATTTTTTCTTATGAAGGTACCCACCACTCGGTTGGTAAATAAATAGCTCTCAGTTACATCTCTCATCTACTAGTCTCATCTCTCTCAATAACACATAGTATGGGAAAACACCCAATTATTGGCACCTTAAGCGAAATTTGTAAAATAATTATCATCTACGGAAATTATACGTCTTTTTTTGAGAAGAGAATAGTAAAAAGTAATAGTAGGAATATTGTTTCACGTTTCTTTGATGGTAAACAAATATTTAATTACTTGTACCTAATTATTAAAAAAATACAGTTTTATCCAATTTTATATATTTGCCCATATATTGGCATAGGTAAACCAAACTATTGGCATACATCAGACCATTGCCATTTGAAAAGGAATAACTATAGAAAAATCTCTTGATAGTACTTAAATGCAGATAAAGTGGACGATTGTGAGTTCTTGTTTTTTTACAAAAAAAAATTAGCTGTGCCAATAATTGGAGGAGTGCCAAGATTAGATAATGTTTCCCCTATATAAATTACCTACAGTAGCTGTTAGGGTAAAATTTCCATAAACAATTTCGACATTTTGTTAATATACTTTGTAGCAGTCTTCTAAACGTAATTAACGGTGAATTATTTCATTTTGCAGACGGGCCTGCAATCTAAAAAATATAACATTATTGTGCATATTTTCATTGCATCACATACCTACTTAAATTCCTTTATCTGACAGAGAATTTACCTATCCTAATAACGCCAGTTTAAGATAGTTTGGATTAAGTACATACCTAATTACCTATTGAAGATAAAATAATTAATACAGTAAGGAAAATACTGTTTGCATTTTATAAATTTCTGCAATTTCACATTTCTATCTTATCTAAAGATAGGTTTACTGATTTCTTATAATCCTTCCATATACATAAGTAATTAATAATTATTTACAACCTATTTTTCTATTCATTTATTGAAAATAGTCGTATAGTACAGAAGAGATAGAATAATTCAAAGAATGTAAGTACCTATCAAATAACTGTGAACATCAGAAATGGTAACCTTTCTTCTCAAGAAGAAACAATGAAAGGGTGGTCGTGTTCACCGTCCAAGCCTATAACCCTGACCCATGTAGGTACGTCACAGGAACGGTGACGCTTAGGGGCTGTGAGGAAGAAAACTCCCGTACACGTAAGAAAGCACCGGCTGGCGGAGCAGACGCTTCGATCGTCGTCGAAACTACTCAATTAGCATAGAGACCAATGCAATGATAACTGTTGCGAGAACTAAAACCCGAATATCAGCTATATTACCTACCTATTTATATAAAAAGGTAATTTAATATTGATTATGTTAGTATAGCATTGGGTATTTATCATATAATATATAATAATAACTCTATAAAGACTTTACAAGAAAAGGAGCCCACAGGCCACTGTAATTGACATGAACTGTGCCGGAAATACCTTTATTTATAATGTAAAAGTTTGTGAAAATGTTTGGATGTTCGTGATATCACGCTCTAACGGCTGAATGGATCTGACTGAAATTTAGTTCAGGGATAGATTATAGATATTATTAGGTATAGTCTGGAATAATAATGTAAGTATAAAAATGCCACACAGTCGTTGTGCCTTTAACCCTGTAATTTAACCGAAATCAATATTTAGGATTGATCAGGATGTCACTGATTAAGTGATTATACAGAATTTTTGTCTGACCTCCCAATCCATGGGGAAAACCTGCTTACAGGCGAAGTTGGTTTGGCTCCGAGGTTCTTGGACGCTGTACCTACAGTACACCATTCTCAAGATTCTATAATGACATTATAATTTCTTTTATGATAAATTATACCTAAGTGAACTTCTTTATCTACAGCTACAAGTAACACAATATAACACTGAGCCGGCGATCTTTATCGTACTAATTGATTCTATTTAATCTACGATTACGAGTATTGTTGTTTGGAAAATCAATAATTAAATGCAGTATAGGACAAATAAACAGTTGATATATCACAATGCATTGAACAATATGAATTTGTGTGATGCGCAAACAGCTTTCTGTTTGCGCATCACACAAATACATATTTGTCCAGTCCATGTCTGTACATGGATCTATGGGGTCCATTACACGCTAGGTTTTGCCATGGTTTATCCATCAATCACGCCGTGATTGACCAATAACATAACGTCTAAATAACCGATTGACCAATAACATTCATGATTGACGGCATGATGCATGACGCTTGCATAAGCGTGTAATGGACCCCTATAGAATCGCAGTTATTCAAGTAGAGTCAACGACCAAAGTAGCTTAATTAATTCTGTACAAAACACCAAATAGGTACAGTACAATTAAAATCAGTTGAACATTCGGCTTTTTTCGGGTATTATCGCCTAAATTCGGAGACGGAAATGACACGACATACATTACCGCGATTTCTTTTATGTAGCATTCAATTTGAAGTATCCTAAACGCAATGTATACCATCTGCCAAGATGACATTACCAACCACAGACCTAAGAAAATTATAGAGAAGCGACATGAATTTGAAAATTCATTATTTATTGAAGCTTCAATAAATAATGAATTTGAAGATATTAGAAATCGCGGTAATGTACGCGATATTCCCGCATTAGGCCTTCGTGGTTACTTTTTTTATGACCATCAAGAAATTGAAGTCTCGCAAAGCCATACGCAATTAAATATAGACCGGCAGCAGGCGTTGCCTAATCAATCATTTGAACTGAAAGGTAGAACAAATACATTTTCATCCCACCATCTCGGAAAGACTATTTTTGCTCTTCGATAACTGAGCGGAAAAGTCGTTTTTATCCTCTAGAGAGGTAAAGTAAATTTGAATTTAGAACATCGTGTTTACTAGGTTTGTGAACTCAAAACATCATTAAACCTATTTACTTCTACCTCTATGGTGCCGAATTTATCATACAACTTTTTTTTTAATTCATGAAAAACTCAGACTCGTAACCTCCTTGGTGTACTTTTTTTTTAATTTGCTTTGCGCGCATCAATTTTTTTCACGTCATATTGTTGACATTGTTGTTGAATTTTTATTTTGTTGTATTTTATTACTAGTATTAATACACATATTATACAGCCTCCATGGCGTAGTGGTATTGAACGCGGCCGCTACGCAGGAGGCACGGGTTCGATCCCCGCTCAGTGCAAATATTTTTTATGCATGAAAATGGGTATTTGCAATGGTCTGGTCGTGCCTTGGAGAGCACGTTAAGCCGTCGGTCACGGATGCCATACGAACATCTATGGCAGTCGTTACGGGTAGTTGGAGCCCTAAAAAGTTCAACAACAACGGTCTGGCTGCAATGCTTCGATATCGCCTAATGTCATCATTGGGTTGTGGAGGTCAGATGGCAGTCGCTTCACGGCAAATATCGAGGTCCAGCCAAATCCGCAGTTAAGACTGGTAAAGCGGACCCCGGACTCAGAGGTGAAAGCTTCGGATGCTGACTGGGAATTAACGCTAGGAAGGAGAAGCATTTCATTATTTCCTCGCTGAGGTGGGATGAAAAGTTACGTGTTGCACTCGAGTGCAAAGATTTTTCACCTTGTGCTCTTTTGATTCCCTCGCTAACGCTCAAGATTCTAATTTGTGAATCACTCGCTACGCTCGTGATTCAAATTTAGAATCTTTCGCTTGCTCGGTCATCAAAAATGAGCACGCGGTTAAAAAGCAACTTTGCACTCTTGTATAACAAATAACTATTTCATCCCACCATCTCGGAAAGACTATTTTTGCTCTTCGATAACTGAGCGTAAAAGTCGTTTTTATCCTCTAGAGAGGTAAAGTAAATTTGAATTTAGAACATCGTGTGTACTAGGTTTGTGGACTCAAAACATCATTAAACCTATTTACTTCTACCTCTGTGGTGCCGAATTTATCATACAACTTTTTTTTAATTCATGAAAAACTCAGACTCGTAACCTCCTTGGTGTACTTTTTTTTTAATTTGCTTTGCGCGCATCAATTTTTTTCACGTAATATTGTTGACATTGTTGTTGAATTTTTATTTTGTTGTATTTTATTACTAGTATTAATACACATAATTATACAGCCTCCATGGCGTAGTGGTATTGAACGCGGCCGCTACGCAGGAGGCACGGGTTCGATCCCTGCTCAGTGCAAATATTTTTTATGCATGAAAATGGGTATTTGCATTGGTTTGGTCGTGCCTTGGAGAGCACGTTAAGCCGTCGGTCACGGATGCCATACGAACATCTATGGCAGTCGTTACGGGTAGTTGGAGCCCTAAAAAGTTCAACAACAACGGTCTGGCTGCAATGCTTCGATATCGCCTAATGTCATCATTGGGTTGTGGAGGTCAGATGGCAGTCGCTTCACGACAAATATCGAGGTCCAGCCAAATCCGCAGTTAAGACTGGTAAAGCGGACCCCGGACTCCGAGGTGAAAGCTTCGGATGCTGACTGGGAATTAACGCTAGGAAGGAGAAGCATTTCATTATTTCCTCGCTGAGGTGGGATGAAAAGTTACGTGTTGCACTCGAGTGCAAAGATTTTTCACCTTGTGCTCTTTTGATTCCCTCGCTAACGTTCAAGATTCTAATTTGTGAATCACTCGCTACGCTCGTGATTCAAATTTAGAATCTTTCGCTTGCTCGGTCATCAAAAATGAGCACGCGGTTAAAAAGCAACTTTGCACTCTTGTATAACAAATAACTATTTTAGCCGTTTCATTTCGGTTAATGTGCACATTAACCGGCTAAACATGGAATATCCCGACGCAAACTATCATGTTATCGAACTTTAGCTGCTTCTCGAAGATAAACCTAAGTTTAGCCGGCTAATCTTAAGTTTATGTTCACACCTACCTTTAGCCGTAACAGATACAAGTCAATATTTTACTGTTTGATGTATTGATAATAATCACCAAATTAAAAATTTAAGAAACCGACTTCTACCGATTTTTGTTGATAATTTATCAATTAAAAAAGTAGAAAGTAAATTTTCTTCTTTTTTAAATAAATTATATCTATTCTTTGTTAAAATACATAGTTACATACATTATTCACAATTTCACGAGATTGAGCAACAATTATTTTACCACGCTTTAAATTTGTTGCAGGCATGATAAATAACTACTGTAAGTTAATTTTAATAAAATTTGATAGAATCGAATATGTTCACGAATGAAATTAGCGTTCATAATCATAAATGTATCATATACGTCAAATAAATCAATTATTTTTCTTATATTTCAATATCTTTGTGTTAGTTTTGAGCTACAAAGGAGGTTTTGTTGCTCATATCGTGCTTGTATTGTATTCATTATGACAACTGGTAATATAATTAAAGGTCATATCTGTAAATTGATAACTCTATGTAAGAGACGAGGGATTCACGACAATTACCGAGGTTGACCGAATGTTCAAGTGATTTTAATCGTACTGTACAATAATAACTAAGTAGGTATGTTAATAATTGTAAGTACAGTTTTGTAATTATTATAGTATTACCAATTTTATTTTTGTAGTTAACTGTACGTTTGGATCAGTATCTTACACAACTTCTAACTTCAATTCTAACACTAAATTATATGACTAACACTTTTAAATGCATACATCATATTCTGTATAATAAGTCGTAAGTATATTATGTCACTATCACTGAACACTGGGTTGAATATTGTTTATAATTGTACATAAATTGTTATCATCTAAACGTACACCACAAGTCTTCGCTACATAATAATATGGTCTCTTATCAATTCGCTAAAGCTGGCAGGCAGATCTGTTCGCAGAGTCCCAATGACTAAAACGTTCTATTTTACTCATCACATGTCGCCCTGGCGGTACAACATTGAACGCCTTCTGACAGTGTCCGAACAATGCATAATCTCGAGTTAACACATTTTTCCTCACTAATTCAAGTAAAATAACTTTCACGTGATCGAACTGCACATCAGTCGGTTCATCGATGTCATAGTTTCCAAGAAACATAATACTTATACTGTTTCGGTTCCATGATCTCACCATGACTCCTTCGATATTGGCTCCTCGGCCCTCGAATAGTAGTCCATCGGCACTGACGAGGAAGTTCGGACCGATGTCGGACCAGCTGCGTCTTTGGTGATCAGTTTGTATTTTCAATACGTTTATTATACACTCGTACTTTCCTTTGCAAAGCTCCATACCCGAGTGCCCGATAATTACATTTCGAACTGGCAGATTTAGGAGTATCAATTTAAATTCAGGCATCGCTTGCCAGTCAGCGCGTCGCAGGTACCAAGTTTCGTTTATATCTATACAAATGAAAGGTGTCACTTGAATTTTTGGTCATTGCATTGGTACATTAGAGTAAATATAATTTGAATTTGTACATAGATAGACAAGCAAAAATAAAGTTGGTTAAAGTGGCAGAAATACACGATTGCTTCTTTAAACAAACTAGGAACATAAGTAGGCATACGCTCTCGCCTCTTTCCTAGTGAGGTAGGCAGAGACCAGATGTTTCAAACTAAACGTAAACTTTAACAAGGTTTTTTACCCGACTACACGAAGGATTATGTTTTTCGCGTGTATCTTGTATGTATCTACTTAGGTATGTAAGTAGATATGTATGCTTGTAATATTCTTTACTACCTCATATCTTCTGAACTACTGAACGGATTTCAATGATTGATGCTGATGATTGATGTCTCAAATAAAAGGTATTCTTCTTCCATGTGTTCTTCGGTACAGGGTGCATTTTGGTACCAAAATGTATATCTATCTATACTATTATACCTATAATTGTAAAGTGGTCGTGTCTGTATATTGGAGATATTTGAAAAAAATACTTGGGTTATGTTATGTTAACGATACTGAACACGAAAACATTTTTTTTTAATTTCCTGTCTGTTTGTCTGTTTGTCCGCGATGGACGCAAAAACTACTGGACGGATTTTGATGCGGTTTTTTTTGTTAGAAAGGGCTTACTCAGACTTAAAATCTTACGTTTGTTTGATCGCAATCGGTTGAGTGGAACCGAAGATATGAGCAAAGTTCGCGTTAACCGAGATGCGCGCGGGCGGAGCCGCGGGCGGAAGGCTGGTTATAAAAAAAAATCATTCAAACTTATCTAATCGAGTAAGGTATCAATATAAAGGAAATTAGAAGGCGATTACAAACTTATCACCGGACATGCTCTTGAACGGATTTCATTGATAATTACAACATCTTTAACTATGTTTTTATCAGACATTTTCATGATAAAACTTACTGTTTTGTTACCTTTGATCTTCAATAAAAAAAAACCAGGTATCGGATTGATTAGGACCTTTTAGATATAATTTATGATGGTGGTATGAACGATCCTACCAACTTCAAGCTGGGTGTGAATATACCCTCGAATATTTAAAACCAGATTAAAAATTGGCAGTAGCCCTACTTCACTTGTAGCACTTTTATAGAGATACTAGCCTTCCGCCCGCGGCTCCGTCCGCGTGCATCTCGGTTAACGCGACCTTTGCTCATATCTTCGGTTCTACTCAACCGATTGCGATCAAACAAACGTAAGATTTTAAGTCTGAGTAAGCCCTTTCTAACAAAAAAAACCGCATCAAAATCCGTCCAGTAGTATTTGCGTCCATCGCGGACAAACAGACAAACAGACAGGAAATTCAAAAAAAATATTTTCGTGTTCAGTATCGTTAACATAACATAACCCAAGTATTTTTTTTTTAAATATCTCCAATGTACAGACACGACCACTTTACAATTATATAATAGTATAGATAGATAGATAGATGATTATAATAAGGTAACTTTCTTGTCGCCCTATGTGGCGTAACGTTAGCGGGTTCGACTACAAAGTTAGAAGTTGTGGGTTCGATTTTGCTTGAATATGTAAAATTGGATTGGTCTGGGTGTTTCTATTCATGTTATTAAAAATGTAACCTGATTTTTACAAAGAATATATCGATCTAAGTATGTTTATATCCGCATTTTACAAGTCCTAAAGCTTAATAAGCTATGATTACATGAGTCTAGATAGCGCTGTGTAGAATGTTGTAGATTGTTTTAAAGAAATGCAGACCGTACAATATTGTTTTTAACAACATGGTCATGTTTAATAGGTATATGCTTTTTTATTTAAAACCCTTTATTTTTGCTCGTCAGTATCCTTATCATCTTTAATAAGTTACGAGACGCGTCTGCCTCCCATAACTCACTATATCTCTCAATGTAACGCCGCGTTCACGACCGCGTTGCGAACAGATTTTCGCAGGATGCGTTTAAGTCATGATATAATTTTATTGTATTAACTTTTAAATCCGATATAACGGATATTATATTGTGACTAAACTGTAGGCATCCAGCGAAAATCAGATCCAGCATGTCTCCGTGTGAACGTGGCTTTAGTGTAGCAAAAATAGGTCGTTACCTAGGTCTAGACGGACAGCTTCCTTGGCCAAAGCAAAGTAGAGGATGAAGAATGTAAGGGCTGAAGCAACTACGAAGGCCCAGCACACGAAGACGGCGATGCTACAGCGAAGCCGCTTGGCATTTTGAGGTGATACCAGCTCTAGGCCCAGAATTCGGCCTGAAACATTACCAAATCGCGATTGTTATAATCCCGTATTAAATTGCTTACAATCAAATACAAAGTAAGCAGGAGTAACATGATACAGTATGTCCCGGACTAGTCATCTGGCACTTCTTCATCTTCATTCTAGCATTAATCCCAGTCGCATCCGAAGCTTTCACCTCGAAGTCTGGGGTCCGCTTTTGAGTCTAACTGCGGATTTGGCTACATTAATAATATGTAGGTAGACTTTTTTTTTTTTTTTTGAAAAGAATATTAGCAACCGAAATTACTAATATTCCCGTTAAGCCCTCCAACTAAGCTAAATTGCTTGTGCTAGGAGTGGGTTCACGTCGGTAGTGTAATGGCCAGGATTCGAACCCGGGACCTCTCGATCGTAAGGCCGACTCCTTAACCACTAAGCGACATACATAACATATATACATAAACTCACGCCTATATCCCCGAAGGGGTAGGCAGAGGTGCTAGCACCCACATTTCGCCGTTTATGTTTAGGTCCCAATGTAATAGGTGGTGAGCCTATTGCCATTAACCAGGCACTTATAAACCTGCGATAAATACACTTTCACTATTGTAACGGTTTGAAATAAACGTCTCATCAGCTGACTCAAATTTTGTTTTAATTTATTTATCTCAAGTTTTCTCCCAACCGGGAATTAGTCGATTCCCGATGAAACATTGGTTTTCATTTCAATTCCAGCTGACCATTTTATCCCTATTATAGGAAATTTAATGTTCACCAGCATATAGCTGAGCTTTGTGGGGACTCGCGTAATTTTGCACACGCGTAGGCAATAAATGTAAATTGTTATGACAGGTTTTTTTAAATTTTTGACCACAATATAATTGAGGATTGAGTTTAGTTCTGTTGCAGCGATGTTAATTAACTCTTTGATTTTTTAGCAGATGGTGTTAGTAGTACAATAACATTCTATGCAATGATTGCGACTACTGACAAATGCACGCTAAGCTCTAAAAATTGTAAAATTTCAATGGACTATAATAACCCTCCTTTGGCTCTGCCCTAGTCGGGCAAAAAGTGAGCAACAAACTATCTGTGTAGGTTACTTCGTTAGTAGGATATTCAAATTAAAAAGCATGTCATACTTCGATGGAATTATAAAATTGGTTCAATTTAATTCGAATTCGCGACAACCAATTTAGAACATATTATTTTATTAATGGCTTATATACTGAGATTCTTACTTTGTAAATATTGTGTGGTGACGGAGAAAGAATAATACAAGTATCACCACCCCATCTCATCCGAAGGATGTCGTAAGAGGCGCATAACGGAAAAATACACAGACGAAGGTCCAACCCCACCAAACGGACGGCATCGGCCCGGATTTTACAATCTTTAAACAAGTTCCGTTTGGTGGGGTTGAACCTTACACTGTGAGAGAAGGAAATCTCAAAATAATACCCTGTACCAACCCTCCTGTCCTTCTGGCCAGCATTGAAACAGTAGGCATAAGCCTCCAACATTGAGAGAGCCTACGCCTATGTCCAACAGTGGACTGCGATAGACTAATTGATTCATTTGATTGTAAAATCCTACTAATATTATAAACGCGACAGTTTGTAAGTATGGATGGATGTTTGTTACTCTTTTACGTAAAAACTACTCAATGGATGTTAGTGAAACTTTACAATAATACAGCTTACACATCAGAATAGCACATAGTCTATGTTTAGTTGCGATAACTGACATTCACACGGGCGGAGCCACTGGCACTAACTATTGTGTAAAATTTGTGATAAAATATTAATTATTTAAATAAGCATTAATTTGTGACATTCAATAGAGATTTAAAATACTGGCTGCATTTATCACAAAATAATCTGCGTATGTACATGAATGGGCAGAATATAGTAGCACATGATAAGATAACAGATGATAACCAAATTTAATTTAATTATACATATTCGAACCAAGCATCTCTTCGTGTGTAACAAAGTTATATGTAATGTACACTGACTTCTATGTAGGTATACTAGAAGTCATTGGCAAAAATGTACTACTTTTTGTAAATAGGTTGTATTCACACGCTGTATACGCTCACGACCCGCACACGACCCGCGCTCGCCCCGTGCCTACGTCATGATGTGAACGGAGATGCGTAGGTACATTACGACTATAGGAGAATGCGTACATTGCGACGAAAATAACGACGCAAGCCCGTTCTCGACCCGCTGCACCAGTTCCATGTCTGTAATGGCGAGACACCCGCGCGGCTCCCTCACTTGTCCCGCGCTAGACTCACGCTTGACCCGCGCTTGACCCGACCTATGCCCGCGTCTGTGTTTTCGTCCATTGAATTATGTGGAACTACAGTGTGACTACAGCCGCCCCGTGCAGCCGCGCCCGCCCTGCGCCCGCGCTTTGAAATTTGCGCTTAAGGCGCGGCGCAGACGGTGGGCCGGACCGGTCTTTTTGACCGCTTTTCTTTTTGCCTGCGCTACTTCATACAAAGACAAACTGGTTTGTGTGATCCATGGCGGGCACCTGCGGCGCGGCCTTTTTGTCCTTCATGTGCGTTGGTAGTATAGGATTCCCTTTGCGCTATCGTTCGCGGTGAAATTGACCGGGCCGGCCCGCCCCGCCGTCGTCTGCACCGCGCCTTAGGCTCTACAACTTTACATAAAATAAAAGATGAAGAAGAATAAACATCTGTAGATAATAAAACTGATTATGCATCAATTATTATTTATTGATTTATTATAAGGTAAAGATTTAATAAAGATTGTTGTAAATCACGTAGGTTATGTAAGTTGATAGCGTTTTTTGGTAGTCTGACCGAGTTAAATTCATCGAGAAAAACAACGTTTAACAAAATTACCTATACTTGATAAATTAATAATTTTACAAACTATTGTTTAATAAACTACGCATTAGACAAAATATTTATTTGGAAGAATTTCATATAACTATAAGGTAGATATCATTTCATAAATTGATTATTTTATAAACATGTTAGTTGCCAAACAGATAGATGGATTAGCTGCTCATTCCGACTTGGATAGATTAGGTTACAAGGCTAATGAAAAATATATCGTGATCGATTTATTTTTTCCTTAACCAATTATTCTCTTGTCTATGGACTGTATGAAAAAATCGTTATGGACAGCACTGAGCGGAGTGGGCGGTACCCATCAATGAAAAATGTCATTCTACGTTTGAAAAATGTCATTGTTTTACGTTCTCAAAATTGAGATTTTCATGGACTTGAACTGTTCAAGCGGGCTTCTTATTTTGCGATTACTTTAGTCGGGTTTTAGTTTGAAACTTATTTTTTTATCAGATCTATTTTTTTTAACCATTCCAGTCCATTTATCTCAAGTTTATTTTTTAATGCAGTACTTTATGACCGCTAGTGAGGGCGCCACAATAGAGTCAGTGACACGTCTTAAAGCCTTTAACCAGCGGACAATCAAGACGCTTGTAATGATACCTACCTCATTTGTCCAGTTCTAATAAGTAGTTGAAGAGCTATGAGGGAACAAATGTACATACATACATACATACATACATACATACATAGCCTCAAATAGCCTGTCAAAATCAAGACTCTCCTTTGGCTTCACCGTAGTCGGGTAAAAAGAAGATGCATCTTATTTTACAGAATTGACGCACGTCGTAGTAAAGGTGACATCCTTAAGGAGAAAGGTAGTATATACCTATTTGTTATTTAGGTACTAACACCTAGCTTCGCAAGAGGAAATAATAGTGAATAAACTAACTTAGTCGCCACGTACGATTATTCCCAGTAGTCCCCTCTAGCCCTGTCCCCCAGGGTGACAGCTGGGAATTGTCTTCCCATTTGTCACCGGGTAAGACATCGTTGCCGGTTACTTCCGAGTCCGAATCATAGTTTCCTCTCCCGAAAGAACCTTCTACAAATAACTAAAAAATGAATGAAATTCGTAATCGTTCTCAAGTTACCCAGGGACATAGGGTATGTTTTTATATACTTATCAATAAGTACCTAATATTCCATTTGGTTAAATAGTTCTGTTAACTAAAGCTAAACAATCTTGATGTGTTTTTCTACTCAAAAACATACCTACATATTAAACAAATAAATTACTGCGGCAGGACCTAGTCTGATTTCGGTTTTTAGTGGTGTTTTATATTTAACTTAGTTTTCAACTGTTTAAGTTTTACCTTATGTATCTTACCAAATGGAGTACCTACAGATGTAAATTATGTAGATGTTATTCCACAAATTAAAAATGACGTCGAAGTCGCTTAGATCACCTGTTGTAATAGTTTATTTAATAGTTGTACTTACCTATCTGAATTACGACTGATCGTTACGTATGGGTATGATAGAAAATGTTATGACCGAATGAATATTGCACTTCATTGATTTACATCATACCTACAATTTTTAAATATCGACATACTCTTCCTCTTAGCGTTAATTCCCAGTCGCATCCGAAGCTTTCAGCTCGGAGTCTGGGGTCCGCTTTACCAGTCTTAACTACGGATTCGATAGACCTCTTTTTTTTCGTGAAGCGATTGTCATCTGACCTCCACAACCCAATGTTAACATTAGGTGATATCGAAGCTTTGCAGTCAGACCGTTGTTTTTTTTTGGATTTTTGAGGGCTCCAACTACCCGTAACGACTGCCATAGATGTTTTTATGGCAACCGGGACCGACGGCTTAACGTGCTCTCCGAGGCACGACCAGACCAATGCAAATACTCATATTTCATTCACACAAATATTTGCACTGAGCGGGGATCGAACCCACGCCTCCTGCGTGGCGGCCGCATTCACTACTGCTACGCCACGGAGGCTGTCAAAATACTTACAGAATATATAATTTTATATTTGTATAAATATCGACATAATGTAGATAAAACCATCTCCTCTTTTTACGACTAAGCCTGGCTACCCTTTTATTAAACGTGCGCAAAATCCCCACGGATAACCCCCTTCCCCGCCAGAGCCGGCGGGGGTGGTTAGAATGGAATGGAACCACCTAAAACGCACACCACGTCTGTGGGTCGTAGGTAGCCGGAGGTAAGAGTAAATAAAAATCCTCCGTCCTCCGTAGTCCTGCGTAGCGGCCACGTTCACTACCGCTACGTCACAGAGGCAATCAGATTGCCAGAGAGTAGCGATATGCGAGAGATCATAGTCTTTATTGGTGGGGACCACGGCGTCTTCATTAAGCAGCTATGGGGAAGCGCATACCTATATTGTGCCGCTAGATGCACCTGGTTACCCTAAGAGAGAATTCTATGCTATAGCACCATCCGTCTTTATTCATGTACTGGTAGCAAGTAACATTATGATATATCTAAGGTTAAGGCCAAGGCAGGGCCTCGATCCTCCAAACTTAAGGTCCATATCACATTGTAATGTGTCTCTTGATTAATTTGACTTCTACTTTGAAACGTCACATAGAGGCAGTCCTACTCAGTCCATTGCATTCTTAGAGTATCTATCTTACTAAGATAGATACTCAAAGATTGGTATTTTTGTGTATTTTAAAGTTCAATATTCTTCGAATATCCAACAGCTACGATTGATAATTACGTGTGTCTACATGGCGTTGCCTTTTATGGCGGGTTTTGGAGGTGTAATAGCCATCATTATGAGTACCTATTTAGTTAACTACCAGAGATTTGGATGAAAACGGTTGGTATTAATTCAAATGACATGGGTCCTAGCCGTTATTCGGGTATTCTCAGGTAAGGTCATTTTGTTAAACAAGTCTTTTAGGGTTCCGTAGCCAAATGGCAAAAAACGGAACCCTTATAGATTCGTTATGTCGTCGACACTGGCAAAATCGCAAGCCAATAAGCAAGCGGAGCCATAAACCAAGAACTGAACTGATCAGATTCGTCATGCCTGTCCGTCCGTCCGTCTGAAAATTGGTTTGAACGATATCCAGTAAGTAGTTTTTTTTTAATACGTCATAAACCACAATTTTCGCATTTGCTGCTACGGAGCCCTTCATAGGCGAGTCCGACTTGCACTTGGCCGGTTTTTATAATTACGATCTATACAAAATTAATAAATTTTACTATTTTAACACCAATCTAAATCGGAGGAAAGCAAACTGTTCTCTTCTTTGAAGATCATTATGCAATCACAGGAAACAGAAAGAGATCTGCTTGTCAGAGGCCAGAGCGACATGACGCGAAATAGAATAATCCAAAAAGCGCTCCACGTTTGGTAGAATGTTAACACAGAAACACATTTACCAAATAAATAGTTTTATTGACATATTATCTATGGACCCGGTAATGGGTCGACCCACCGGGACCACGGGTAAACACTGACTTATTTCCTATGAAATAAAATAATCTAGACCAAAAATAAGCATAGGATGCTTATATAAAGAAACATCGGCTATCGAATGCCATCATGTCAATTCGTCATTTATCAAAAACATCACAAAGTACTCGCACCCATGCGGCCATGTGGTTATAAACATATGAGCGCGAATGCGTTGCGATTGTTTTTTACCATATGCGGTGTTAGGACATAAACAACGAACTATCATCATTTTTGTTGCTATGGAAACTTGTTGGGGTAGGAAGCCGATACCGGTATCCTGATTCCTTATATACCTAAGTACCCTTAGATTGTAATAATGGTGCCAGATGGCGGTAATATTTACTTTTTTTTAGTAACACATACCTACGTGTGATATTATGTAAAAGCACTCAGACCAATACAAATAGAGATATTCATGCATACATTAGTAGTGAGCGGGACGCGAATCTGTGGCTACACTCACTGGCTACCGACGTAGCAGTCGCTACGCCATCGCCACGGTGGCCGTCTCAGAGATAAATCCTATCACTTTAGTTAGCAACGGAAAAGTTTTCTTATAAACTGGTCGCGCTACTCCGACTTCGCCCATGCCATATTTTGAAACCTCGTATCACCCCATTAAGCCCATTTTTTTAGTCTTCATAAATGTATGGGAATCTGCCGGTATTGTTGACTGAGTTGAATTAAGATTACTGCTCCGCTCCCTTGACTAGTAACGTGATCATATTTAGTCTTTAACGTTCTTCGATAAACGGGCCAATACAAAAATAATAATTTATCAGTTCGAGCCAGTAATTCCTGAGATTAGCACGAAACAAACAAATAAATAAGCTTTTTAGCTTTATAATATTAATATAGATTAGTCGATAGATTATGCACATTAGAACTGGCTACATTGGCTGAATTGATTATATTATTACTTCCAACAGCGTCTGCCTTCCTTGTGCAGTCACGGACGGTGACTTGCCAAGTCAGATACCCGGTACCGACAGCGGTTTTCCCATAGTTGTTTTTTTTAATGGCGGTTTGACGTCATTGCCAGAATGTAATTGGTGAAGTAGACATAACAAGTAGGAATGTAAAAAGTTTGTGGCTGTGTGTAACGCTAGTATACATCGTATCAAGAGTTTGTTTGTATGAACACGATAATCTCAGCTGGTTCGACATGAAAAAGTTTCATATTCAACAAAGTAGTCTTTGGCGGTAAACGTCCAGTTTCAAATTAGAACAGTCAAATAGAAACAGGACTATATTCTGGTAGTGCAGTGTGCACGTAACTCGATGGCAAGTTGAAGAGTCAACTGGATGATTCATCTTTGATGCTAAAGTAGGTCTAATTAAGCAATTCTTACTTATGTACAATATAAATACCGGTTTCAACTTTTTATCCGTACAATAAAATATTCAAGCAAAGTATACCTACACATTAAGTTGATAAGTGGTATCTGCTGTATTAATAATAACTGGTAAAGCGAGGGTTAAAACTGTAGGCATACTATTGCATAAAGAATTATATATTATAGACTTGGAGGCAAACAATAATACCTACTAAAAAATATCTATACCTACACCAAATAAGCAATGGTATGGTTTAATTAAAACGTTCAGCTCAATTAAGTGGCTTAAAATATTAAAAACATTATCAGTAGTTCATCATCATTTCGTAAACAAGTCGTTGCTGTGCGGCCAAATGGATGCTACGTATCTGCCTAGGGTAGGGCGGGGCTAGTAAGGTATAGGGGCAAGTTGGGCAATCGAAATATCTCGAAAACTATTCACCGCACGTGTAGGCTTTAAAGCGGAATGAAAGAGTCGCAGGAGGGGTACTCATTGCGCGATCGCTAGAAGCGAATTGCGAGAGAGTGAGTATGACCAAAAAGTAAAAAAAATCATTGTTATTTTTCGACTGTACTAGCCAAATTTTATCTGTTTTCAATCAGGTAAGTGTTAATCTTCTACAAAATTATTGTACTTTCGATATATATATTGCGGTTCTATAAATCTTACCGTTTTTATCAAAACTTTACTTTTGTTTTGAAACTTCGGGTTGGGGTTAGTTGAACTGTAGTTGCTATAACTTAGCCTTACGACTTAAAATCAAAAGTAATAAATGTATACTATTATTTACTAGGATAAAAGAAACTTGTCTGATATGTTGTGATTCTGAAAGCTCACCAGAAAAAAAATTAGATCCAGTACCATACGTTGATGTTATGTTGATTCTACTTTGAATTAATTGTTCAAAGAAATTTGCTTTAAGGTAAGTTTTGTTGTTTCGTCTCAATAAAGATTTAATAAAATATATATAAAGATTGTCACACACATTTTATTTCATGGTTTGACTAGAAATTCCAAGTGTTCAACTTACCCCATATCCTTGCTCAACTTACCTCACCTATGGGGTACGTTGAGCATGTCTGACTTTCTGCACATAGACAACTGTAGCTCTTAAATCTGACTTATTAGGAATAAATTACCAAAACCAGTTTTGAAAAGGATACCTTACTTATTCATCAGGTCATAATAACAACTCACTAAGACCTATCATTAAGGAGCTATATTCGCTCAAGTAAAAATTTGCTCAACTAGCCCTACCCTACCCTACTACATACTAACAGGAAAACACGAACAAATAATTTCGCAGAATATAATGGCAATGCTCTTCAAATAAAATAATCTGTGCACACAATGAACGCTTCGCGTGTATTGTTCAATGTATCGAAGTTATCGCTACAAATGTCACAATACAAACAGTGTTCGCCAGCTAGAGCAAATACAAATAGACAACATACTCTATAAGCAACTGATTAACAGCTCACCTTTGACCACCTCGGTTTTGTCCACATTTTGCGTCACTGAGACGAACTTGGGTCCGATGTGGACGCGGGAGGATTTGCTAACATTGAGGTTGGCAATAGAAGGCTGCGAGCGGTCCACCGCCTGCATCACCCGATCATCCATCACCACAACTTCGGAACCACCGCTCGACCGCTCCATCGCCATGTCGTACTCTGGCCTCGACGCGACAGTAAAAAAATATTGACTAAGTTGGAAAATCCGAACGCGACCACAAGGGCGTGACGTAATCACACAACTTGTTGATTAACTTCTTGTCAGACGTCGGCTCGCTCCGTCGTCTGCTATGCGACTAGCTTCGGACCTTTGCATATTGCCGCGGTTATTAGTCCTTGTAAAATACGCAATCTACTGGCAGATTTGTAATATTCGCTGCATTATCTCTGTCCTCTCTTAGTCACCACCGGCTCCAACTTCAGGGCAATACAAGGTAAATAATATAATACCTTGTGGTATTTATATTGCTGTTTTGTGTTGACATGCTTTAGAGGCTGTCTAGAGTCTACCCGGTGGTATCTATTCAGTGATACTGATAACTTCACGATAATGATGATGAGCGTTTATGATAGGCATAAAATAAAACAAACAATTTGTAATGGGCATTTTACTCCAACTTTGTTATTATAAAAAGCCTTTTCGTTTCTCACTGTTTGGAAAAATACTTTTTACATTTGACACTTTTTGCTAGTGTTTGAAGTAGGTTGGTAGGTATTTTTTTTATACTACTAAGGTGTCAGATAAGCACACGGTCTATGTGATGTAAACATACTTCATACAAAAAGCAGATAATTACATACTAACATTATATCCAATTACAATACGAATAGGTACTTGTACGATTACACCATTTTTTATACTAATTAGGTGACAGACAAGCACATTTACTGCTATATTTTCAGTAAGTATAGGTACGAATAATACCTACTGCTATATTTTTCGTACCTGAGTAGGTATGAACTTGTAGACCGAACTACCATGTACTTAATAATCAACAAATAGAATTGGTTTCTAACTAAATTATAATATGGCGATGTCTCATTAATATTTATAATTATTCTAATCATTATTAATATCAGAGTGCTAATACTACCTACTATAGAATTGATATTATTTTCTTTTTTTAGTAAAGTCAAATATAATATTGTCAAAATTAATCAATCAACTCGCTCCTCACCGCATGACTCCGGACACGTATCATGGACCTGAAATGTGCTTAAACGTGCCCTATACGCGCAGTACACATTTCTTGGGTGTCTTTTGAGGACAACCAAGAGAATCAAATTCACCAAGCATAGATTATTTACAAAGCCATCCGCGGGCACCAGAGCCACGTTTGTCTTGCGATTTAGATCCAAGATACGTGTCCGGAGTTATACCAGGGGCAAAGGTGCCCATTATGGGAGCGACTGCTGTCTGACTGCCCAACCCCGACAGGTAAGCCTGCATCAATACCTCGTCCGTCAATCGATAGCATATGAGGTGTTTCAATGCTATATGTTCACTAATCCTAAAATCCTGTTTTTTGCAACAAAACAGACATTTTTTATGATGTTGGCACTTCAAACAAAGAATACTTTCTCTAAGGCGCCAAACATTTAACAACAAGCACTTTAGAGAAAGTATTATTTCACTAAAGTGCCAAATATCATAAAAAATGTTGCGAAGAAACATAGAGACGCATATCTCTACATATTTTGATGCGTGTTTAGAGAAAAATGTTGCGGAAAACATGAGCTATACTTAGCCGTACCTTTATTTGCAGTAGGCATGAGTGGCCGCGGTTACTGCGTTTTTTATTTAATAATTACAAGTTCTCTATTTGTTCACAATTCAGGGACTTGTACCTATTTTCATGGTCGTAATTCTTCCACTTCCTTATAACCTCGTAAAGATTTCCGCCTGGACTCTCCGTGGGCCTGAGATCCTTGTGGCCCAGCACGTGGAAATTGGAGTGAAGTTTACCGGTTTTGACCCCCTCTTCGAACAACATGTGGGCTCTCTCTTGTTGCAGATCTGTTACATTCGCGGTTCTGTAATCGCCTGTAATAAAACAAATATTTTTGCTGAGAGACATTCATTGACTATTCTACTAAACTGGGTGCCCAGAACAAAACACTGGCATACTGAGGTAGCTAACTACTAATCACACTGACACTGCCTCGTTGAACTGGTTATGGCTAGTGGATGATAATGCGAAGGAACATAAATATATTCATAACGTATAATTTGTATATTCATCTTTTATTTATATATATCTACATAAATTACAACGTACCCTACATACCTAAACTTAGGGCATTGTGCCCGAAATTTTTTAATTTTCAAATAATATATGAATATTTTCAGAATTTGTTGACATTTATGGTTACTGCTTCGCTTAATTGAGTAGTAGCGAGATGTTATTTAGCCTATAACCTTCCACGATAAACGGGCCTTCCAGACAAAAATATTTTTTCAAATTCGAACCGGTGGTACTTGAGATTAGCTCGTTCAACCAAACAAACAAACTCTTCAGCTTTATAAATATTAGTATAGATTTTGTAAATTTTAGTTTAATTCACCCACATAGTCATATTGTTGATAAAGATGTATGTTATTTCAAATATTTACCACATTTAACATGTAGGTACCTACAATAATTTTATTGAGTCATATACAAGTTCTGATATTTTCAGGGAGTGCCTTTAACAAAAACTGTCTTTGTTTGAGTTGATAAAAACATCGCACACGTGTAACAGCGAGCTAGTCAATTACCTAGTAATTGAACGGTCAGAACCTGGTCTGATTAGTTAATCTTATCTGAGTCTAACCTAGTTTAGAATTTAGCTTCATAACCGAAACTACTAGATACGGGAGGTTGCTAACAATGGACCACTTAACTTTGCGACCACATATTTAAAATAATATAAGTGATAAAATGACAGCAGTTTATTATTTTTAATCCAAGATCTTTATTTATGATAATCAAAGGCACAAACAATTCGAGCTTAAACTTTTTAATATAAACGAAGAAAACTAACTTTTGGGCAGTTGCCTTCTTTGAATCATGGGAACCACCGGGGTGCCATCAAATGAATAGGTGAATCCCACTATTTCCATTATGTATTTCCATTAATGGAAATACTGGGTCAGAGTCTCCCACTATTTCCATTGCCTCTTAAGAATTTTAATTTTTCAATATTCCCCGTTGACACAAAATTTTTATTTAATGAGGATTAGAGAACTAAAAAGCTCACTAAACCCCATCATATTTATTTCGAACAGTAACATAAGACCTCGACTCAGAGTACCCCGACTCGGATAGGTTAGGTTAGAAGGCTAAGGCGGGAGCGAAGCGGAGCGGAGCTCTCGCCTTAGCCTTCGTGGTTATTTTTTTTTGCGTCAACGGGGAATAGTGAACAAAAAGTTCAATTATCCCCATCAATGGGGATTGTCAATGGGGAAAAGTGTTGTGAAATGGAAATAATGGGATATAATTTGTACAAAACGCTTGTCCCACTTTTTCCATTTTGCATTTCCATGGAAATAGTGGGATACACCCAAATGAATTTCGAGGAATTTGTTCTAGAGGTCCCAATCAAGGTAACCTATTATAATCATCAATATGATTAAATTATGACTTACGAGTAGAGACTAAAAATATACAGACACACAGTTTATATACCGTTTATATACACAAATGCCAGTTGTCTTACGTCTGTAGGAGTAATGCAAGCAACCTTCCATCTCAAGAATGTTCATCTTCTAATTCTGGACGGAGATAATTTTCGGAACCCCGTATTTGCGCGTGTTCTTTGGCTTTTTGGTTTACTCTATCCAACCTTCGTTTAAGTGTTGCTTTCGGGACTCCGTATATTCCTCCGTATATTTTAAATGTTTTCTTAAGAGTTTTTTTTCCATAATCTAGAGATTGCTACTGTTATATAATTGTTAGTGTTGCAAAAGTTATGTGTTTATAATCGTAAAAGTTATGTTATAATAACGATACTGCACACGAAAATATTTTTCTTGGCATTTTTGTCTGTTTGTTTGTCTGTGTCTGATTGTTCGTGATAGTGATTAAGTCAAAGTCAAAGTCAAAGATTTTGATGCGGTATTTATTTGAAGAATTTTTGTTACATTTAAAATCTTACGTTTGTTTGATCGCAATTGTTTGAGTAGAACCGGAGATAAGGCTAATAAACACGAAAACCGAAATTCATGCGGGTGGAGTCGCGGGCAGAAGCCTATTTAGTGATATAGTTGGAGCCTATTCCCATAATTATGACCAAAAAATACAATTAAAAAGTTGCTATCATTGGACTGGTCCAACGGTGGAGCTCCCTTGAGGTAAGGTCCCTTTGAGAAAAGAATATCTAAAAAAACATGGTTAAACTTATATACAAAATTGAACAAGTCTAATATTTCACAACAGTACACGCAAACAAATATAAAACAATAATACGTAAATCCACATTGTTTCGAGTCAAAAAATAATATTTAGACCGCCGCAAACACAACCACACACGTTGCTCCTCTCCACGTGCCGCAGCGTCGCTGAGGCAAGAGAGGGGTTCAACTGAGCCAGCACGGACTCCTTTTGACTAATTTGGGTGTTGCTAGCTTGGATAGTTTTAGAAATACCTTGATGGTCCAACGAAAGAGCTGGTCCAATGATCACTACTTTCCCCTACTAATGAAACTTTGATCACGGCAAGAATTTGAAAAAAAAAAAAAATTTTGGTCGTTGATTGAAGATAAATGTTGTAGGTTCAGCTATATTTATTTACTAGCGGGCCTTCCGCCCGCGGCTCCGCCCGCGTGCATCTCGGTTAACGCGACCTTTGCTCATATCTCCGGTTCTACTCAACCGATTGCGATCAAACAAACGTAAGATTTTAAGTCTGAGCAAGACCTTTCTAACAAAAAAAACTGCATCAAAATCCGTCCAGTAGTTTTTGCGTCCATCGCGGACAAACAGACAAACAGACAGGAAATTCAAAAAAAATATTTTCGTGTTCAGTATCGTTAACATAACATAACCCAAGTATTTCTTTTTAAATAGCTCCAATGTACAGACACGACCACTTTACAATTTTATATAATAGTATAGATTCCTTTCCCACGGAATGAAAATATGGTACTTACTAAACTATGAAAGCTGTACGCATGGGGCTCAAACAAGATTCCCAGGACTAGGTCAGACTTACAAGCCAGTATACCTGCTGGTTGATAGACAAGCTTCTGACGTAGTTGTGTTGTGTTTGTTGTGTTGTGTTTTCTGGAGTTATGGCGGTCTGACAGCGTCGCGTCCATACAAAACGGCATAACAGCAATCTAAATTATAGTTAGGAATGAACCTTTTGCAGGAGCACAGTAGGCGTTCACCTAGCTAGGATGATCCAACTAGGAACCGCGTTAAGATAATGATTGTGTCTCACCTATAAATCCTATTCCCACAGAACAGCTGTTGTAGTCTCTTGAATGTGCTCCACGGACATTCCAGCCACGACCTTCGTATACCCTTCCGTCGCCACCAATTAAAAAGTTGTAGCTGTAACGCAAACCATGTTGAACTGATTAGTTAATGATTTATGAAATGCTACACGAGGTATAGCCGGTGTGGAAGTCATATCCCGGTGCTGTAGCCCATGGGAGCTTGTTGCAAGGACAAAAATGTAGCATAATGTATCTGTTATTTCAGAATATAGTGCATCCCTGTACCTACCGAATTTCAGCCAGATATGGTCACTATGTTGTTCACTGTATTGTATTGGGTAATAAACATCACGCCAAACTTTTACATTTATAGATAACTAGCCTTCCGCCCGCGGCTCCGCCCGCGGCTCCGCCCGCGGCTCCACCCGCGTGCATCTCGGTTAACGCGACCTTTGCTCTTATCTCCGGTTCTTCTGAACCGATTGCGATCAAATAAACGTAAGATTTTAAGTCTGAGTAAGCCCTTTCTAACAAAAAAAACCGCATCAAAATCCGTCCAGTAGTTTTTGCGTCCATCGCGGACAAACAGACAGGAAATTCAAAAAAAATATTTTCGTGTTCATTATCGTTAACATAACATAACCCAAGTATTTTTTTTTAAATATCTTCAATGTACAGACACGACCACTTTACAATTATAAAATAGTATAGATATTAGTAGATAGGATAGTAGGATATGACTTATACCGAATCTTATTACTATTAGAAATATGAAAGTTTGAATGAATTGATGTATGAATGTTAGAATGGCTAAACGTATCTAGCACATGCCTACTCTCCATCCGGGATGTTTTCCTGAAGGGCGTGGGTCAGTATAGCATATAGCCGGAGTTGCGGAGAAAATCTTATAAAGAAACAACAACAACAAAAATAAATAGCACTCCGGTAGTGCTAACAGAAGTAAAAAGCCTGTGTAAAATTGTTATTACGAGTACTTCACAAAAAGTGCTCAATGCGCTTAAAAAGTTTACACTTCAAAGAGGTGTCACATGTAAATTGTCACAATTAGTTGTTGTTACGCACTATTGGACGCATATTACTTTAAAACTATATCACTATATCATAATGACGTCACAACGGGCGGACGGGACGTGACAATACACGAGCTCCATAATTTCTTCGACAACATCGGCATAGCTTGCCACACCAAAACTTGAATTGAATTCCATAATTTCAGTCCACCCAAAATTCAAAGGGTGAACTTCAATAACCCGTTATTTATCGTTTAGGAAATATACTTACGCAATGTCAGACTCGGGTAGGTTGATGGCCTGGATTCTCTTCATTGCTGCTACACAATTGATGTACGTATAACATTCCGAGGTCACTGAGTGAGCTATGATAACCAGTCTCGCATGATCTTTAGTTGATGCTAGAGGATCGTATGGTACTGCACCCCATTGTCTTCTATTTATGTACCAATCAACAGATCCTGTAACTGATATGACATTGATATGATTAACTGTAGTTAGTACTACTCAGACATCGTGAGTGCATATAAGTAAAGGTATGATTCCGTAGCCGATCGCATACGACAACTGCCGATGCACGCAGCAGATGCACGTCATTCATTGCGGCTTCTTAATGGTCCCCTTTATTCGTATCGGAGTTTAACAAGTAATGGGTACGCTGTATCTGCTGCTTGCGTTTGTCGCTGTCGTATGCGGTCTGCTTCGGAATCATACCTTAGATAGATATTCCCAAAAAGGATAAATTGTGCAGAATTTAGCTTTTGTTTTGATCGACTTCTTTCGATTTTGTAATGCTCTAACTATTTATAACATAGAGGTGTATCAACACTCAACACCCAAATTTCGCCAGCTATGATTTTGGACCTACATAATAAAGGATGAGCCTACCGCCATTAAGCAATGGGCTGTATGTTTACTGTCACGTGGAGAATGGCGCTATCCCTTATACTACGAGAGAGAAGAGTTGAGGTGGCCTTCTACTCCACCGGTAACCAGGTGGCAGACAAGCGCACGGCCCACCTGATGGGAAGCGGTCACCGTGGCCTATGGACGTATGCAACACCAGGGGCGTCACACTCGCGCTGCCGACCCTGAAGAAACCTTCTAATGCCCTTCTTGAAGAACCCCATATTGTAGTCGCTTGGGAAAACTCTAAGTAACCCTATCGAATAAGAAAACTGTATACCAAATAGAAACGAAGCTTTAAGGTCCAACCCCTCCAAACGGACGGCATCGGCCCGGCTTTTACAATCTTTAAACAAAATTAAATCTTATATCACAGCCTTTAAAGTTTATATTACCAAGTCACGCATGACAGCTTGACGTGCGTCATGCCGCCGCACGTCGCTGTCAAGCTGTTGTGCGTGACTTGGTAATATAAACTTCAAACACTGTGATAATAAGATTTAATTTTGTTTAAAGATTGTAAAATCCGGGCCGATGCCGTCCGTTTGGTGGGGTTGAACCTTTAGCCTTACCTTTGTCATCATCATCTTTTACATCCTTCTTCTTATCTAGTACAGTGAAGAAAACTATGAGCACAATACAGGTAATGAATATTAACATAGCGGCAACACAAGATAATCTCTCC
This sequence comes from Eilema depressum, assembly GCA_914767945.1. NCBI lineage: Eukaryota > Metazoa > Arthropoda > Insecta > Lepidoptera > Erebidae > Eilema > Eilema depressum. Next base: position 22,715,813 of record OU612012.1, on the reverse strand, counting down.
AGTTTTGTCGTATTCTTTGCTACATCCCAAAGGTAGCTATAGAATGGTAAGCCTGAAAAACAAGTTAAGTGAATCAGAAACCTTCCGAGTGATGGATAGTGGACTCTCAGATAAATCGAAGTCTGGAGATGCTTTTATGACATCGCTAGTGCAGTGAAGAGTGTACTGATATCTTATGTATAATAAAATCAGCCAAGTGCAAGTCGGACTCGCCCATGAAGGGTTCCGTGGTAACAAAGGCGAAAATTACGGTTTATGACGTATTAAAAAAAAACTACTGACTGGATCTCGTTCGAACCAATTTTTAGTGGTATTAAGTTTAATATTTTAATATTAAGTAATAATTTTAAGTTTGCATGGCAATTTACATCATATGTTTTTTTTAGATTTATCATTCTCTTATTTTAGAAGTTAGAGGGGGGGACACACATTTTTCCATTTTGGAAGTGTCTCTCGCGCAAACTATTCAGTTTAGAAAAAAAATATGTTAGAAACCTCAATAGCATTTTTAAAGACCTATCTATAGATACCCCTCCGTGGCGTAGCGGTAGTGAACGCGGCCGCTACGCAGGAGGCGCGGGTTCGATCCCCGCTCAGTGCAAATATTTGTGTGCATGAAATATGAGTATTTGCATTGGTCTGGTCGTGCCTCGGAGAGCACGTTAAGCCGTCGGTCCCGGTTGCCATAAGAACATCTATGGCAATCGTTACGGGTAGTAGTAGCCCTTAAAAAAAATTCCAAAAACAACGGTCTAACTGCAGAGCTTCGATATCGCCTAATGTTAACGTTGGGTTGTGGAGGTCAGATGACAATCGCTTCACGGAAAATATCGAGGTCTAGCCAATCCGTAGTTAAGACTGGTAAAAGCGGACCCCAGACTCCGAGCTGAAAGCTTCGGATGCGACTGGGAATTAACGCTAAGAGGAATAATCTATAGATACCCCACAGGTATGGGTTTGATGAAAAAAAAAATTTTGAGTTTCAGTTCTAAGTATGGGGACCCTCAAAATTTAATGCTTTTTTTTATTTTTGTGTGAAATTCTTAATGCGGTTCACAGAATACATCTTCTTGCCAAGTTTCAACAGCATAGGCCTTATAGTTTCGGGGAAAAGTGGCTGTGACATACGGACGGATAGACAGACGGACGGACAGACATGACGAATCTATAAGGGTTCCGTTTTTTGCCATTTGGCTACGGAACCCTAAAAATGAACCCCACGCGGGCGATAAAAAAAAGGCGGTAAAAAGTTCGCCGATAATTACCGCCATAGTTTCAACAACGCCTAGGTGTCGCCATGATTTCCCGCCTAATTTATTGACATAATGTCGGTAAACTGTAAGTAGTGTAGTCACACCACTTCACGCAGTAATTTAGTCGGTAAAATCGAGTAGATATATAATGCCATAATTATTGCGGTAATGGCCCGGTAGCACAGCCGGTAGACGGTAAGGTAGTGTAACCATAGAATAAGAATGCAGCTAAAGGTACGAATTCGTAGCCGACCGCACACAGCAGATACAGCAGTCTATTTTCCACCTAACCATGTGGAATATACCCGCTAATAAAAATATTTACGAACATACAAGACACGCGCGAAAAACGTAGGTACTTAACACTTCTTGGTTGGAGTAATAAATAGAGGGGAGGGAGAGTGACTTGGCCCAGAAGGTTTTCCACCTGCTTGTTCCAATTATATTATAAATACCATACATACATATATTATGTATGCTCATGCCTGCAAATGCCCGAAGGGGTAGGCAGAGGTGTATTAACACCCACATTTCGCCAACTATGATTTTCGGTCCCACGTAATAGAGGGCGAGCCTTTTGCTGTTTAGCAGGCACTTTGTCATGGGCTGTATGTTTACTGTCGGTTGGTATTTTAAGTAAAAGCTACACAAAGACACTCTAAACATTTCTTACCTTTGCCCACCTTGGTATTTTTGATATTTCGCGTCACGTTGCGGATCTCAGGGCCAATGTGAAGATTGGAGCATTTGCTCACGTTGACATTTCCTACACCAGGTACGAAATGAGCCCCTAGCCCTGATACCCGATCACGTATCATGATGACTTCAGAACCGCAACTCGACCTCAGTGACCCTTCAGAGCTGCGACATAGCTGCGGTGACGACCCCTCAACGCTGGCACTTAACCGCGGTACCTCCTCAGTGTCACGACTTAGCTGCTGTGACTTCTCAACGCTGCTTGACTCCTCCATTTTCTCAGGGTCACAGTTCTCACCCATTGCTGTTTTGTGCTCGTGCGCCGGCGCCGACACGACCGACATTAGGAACACTTTATAGTTTGGTTGACTCCTACGGTCTTTATACAAACCTCTCACCACCACGGTTAATATACCTTTGGCAATCTGCTGACCGAGTTCTGATATTCGTTCATTATCAAGACGCCATATCATTGGTTCCAATAAAATAAAAGGTAAATATGTTTTAAGTCCATTAGTTTAAAGTATATCTGTGAGCTTTTTTACTGTTCTAAATATAATTGACCCAGTTTTTGGGTTTATCTAAAATTTATCTATTTGGTATTTTTTATTGTAGGCTAGTGTGTAACTGTCACAGGTAGATTTCGTTGAAAACAAATGTGTTAATCTGATAGTATCACGTAACCTGATTGAACTGTTATTATTGTCAATAATCAATTATGACCACAGCCAAGGCGTGGACAGTGAAATTCGAAGGGTTGTTCCCCTCGAATTTCGACTGTCCACGACTGGTCTAGGTAACACAATTGGTCACAGCATTCCAGTCGCGAGTTCAAGTCACGTGAACGTCCAAGTTCACAATCTCCAAAATACATATAATATAGCTGTTGCCCGCGGCTCCGCCCGCGTGGAATTCTGATCCCGTTCATCGCTGATATATAGCCTATATGTTAATCCAGGGTATAACCTATATACGTACCAAATTTCAACCAAATCGGTCCAGCCGTTTATGCGTGAAAGAGTAACAAACATCCACGCATCCATTCTCACAAACTTTCACATTTATAATATTAGTAGGAAGTAGGATGTACATGTTCAGGCCTGTAAATCCTCCAAGGGGTAGGCAGAAGTGTATTACCATCTGTGAACGGTTCAGTTAGTTGACTTATCGATTTAGAACGATATTATGCTAAAGCCATTATCATCTTTCGAATCTTTGCCCAACTCAGTTGGAGTTTATTTTTTGTAACTTCGATATTTTCTGTGAATTTATTGCCATCTTACCTAAAGAACTTACTGGCGATATCGAAGTTCTTGTAGTTAGATCAGACAAATGGCAATACGTTGGCCGGCGTATTGTAGAAAAGAATGATGAAAGTAGGTAGGTACTTATGGGATTTGACGTTTATGATATACGTTGACGACAGTCTTCGTTACCTATATCATAGAGTAGATTGTTAACCGAGGGTGGAAAGAATCAATTCCCGAGGTAGTTAGACGCCCGAGCGCAGCGAGGGCGGCTATGTCCGAGTCGGAATTGATTCTTTTACCCGAGTTTAAGCACTCAACTTTTCATTTCGAATATGAGGAAAATAAAACTAGTTATTTATCTAAGCTATTTATTGATAATATATTATAATAATATGAGCAGTACCTATTTAATATTCTTCACTGCTCGCTACTTCATAAAATCATCGTATGTGTTTATTTATGTATCTTCCTTTGAGATTTCTGGCAAAAGATTTTCAATAACACAATTTGCCTCGTCTATAATTGAATCTGGTGTCTACATTCCAGAATCGCTTGAACTCATTTTTAATATTCAATTCTAATGCTCGCACTTCATTCTCGTCGAGGTTAGGCGAGGTAGCGCGAGCACGAGAGTGTGGTGGGAGCCCTCGCGTCACATCGTCGCGCCTCGCGTCGCCTCGCCTGGCCTCGCACGAGGGGACGCGACGTGCGAGGGTAGACGAGGCGAGGCGCAGCCTCCACATTCTCGCGTTCGTTCAATCAGTATGCCATAGTCTTGCGCTTAATCGGACATTTGCCGGTATGCACCGTACTAGTACAATAAAGAAAATATCGGTATTTACTTCGTCAAACCTCGCCTCGCCTAATTTTTTTTATCTAGTTTTTTTTTTACATAAAACTCTTCACAGCCGACAGCAGTTCTATTTTTAAAGTTCATCCCGGCCCTAGGGTGGGAATACCCAATAATCAGATCAAAACAACACTACTTTCCGAGTATGAGAAATGAAAAATACTTTCCTCATTCCATTCTACAATACGTCGTTCAACGAATTGTCACTTGTCTAGGGGGCAGTTAATAGTCTTCTTATAATTCACCTACCTACTCGTAACGACTGCCAGAGATCTTTACACGGCAACTAATTCCAACGGATTAACATGCTCTAAGCACGGATAAGTTTCAATCTGTCAATCTGTTAAGATGTTTCCTAGTATTGGCTGGCGTATTGTAGAATAGAATAATGAATGTATGGGATTTGACGTAGGTACTTATATGACGCCTATTTTGATGTTTATGACATACGTTGACGACTGTAATGTACCTACGTCAACACCATACGCTCATCATTCTATTCTACAATACGGTTGGCTAGTTTTGCTAAGCAGTATGGTAACCGGTATTTTTATTTTTATAAAATTATGCTAAAATTTTATCTTATAAACAAACATTAAGCTTTAGCATGGGGGAACCATACACCAGTGACTTCTTTGTGTTTCTATACTAATTGTAAGTCACAAAATAATTTATATCGTGGAAGGCCCTAACCCGACCACTAACATCATCATCAGCGTCTTCATGGAGACGTTTTTTCCTGATTGCAATCGAGGCCAAGATGATGATGAGATGGTGCTGGCTAATAATTGGTGTCAGAATTCATTGAAACCTCTAATTTCTGCTACCTTTACACATTCTAAATTACTCTCTCTTGAAGTTAGTCCCAAAAACTTGTCTTAATACACATCGACACCTCTGGGTTCAATTGGCGTATAAACCAAAACACGACTTTTCAGGAGAGCAAAAAAACGATTTTATTTTCAGAAAAAAAATCATAACTTTTTTATTTTAGAAGCTACATAAAAAAATTCAAGGAGAAAGATTCTTAGAATTTGGGTATGAAGAAGGCTAAATCATTCAATCATATCGACACCTCTGGGTTCAATTGGCGTATAAACCAAAACACGACTTTTCAGGAGAGCAAAAAAACGATTTTATTTTTAGAAAAAAAATCATAACTTTTTTATTTTAGAAGCTACATAAAAAATTCCAAGGGGAAAGATTCTTAGAATTTGGGGATGAAAAAGGCTAAATCATTCAATCATATCTATCCCCTTTGGTTTGGAAGTTAGCATGGATATACGTCTTAGAAAATATCAATTTATGGTTTATACACCCCATGAAAATTGGATAACAATTGACAGCTTACAGCTTATATCCATATTTGGTAAAATTATGTTCAAATTAACTGATGTAAAAGCATGTAGCTGTAGATTTTTTGGCTGTAAAAACTATTAATTTGCACATCAATAGAATTATAATTAAAAAAAACAATCTCGATACTGTTAGAATGTGTCAGAATTACATTAGTATTACTCTTACTAAAGAATTATGGTCGATATACACGAAATTAAACTACCAGAAACAAAATTATCTTAGTTTTAATTAAATAAAACAGATAATTATGTCTATTATAATTATGACATAACATTATCTTATCAGTCATGATGATGTTATGTCAGAGTCGTGCGAAGTGGAGAAGGAAGAGCCGGAAGGCGGACCCTGAGCTTCGAGGTCATCTTGGCCACGGATGCAATCAGGAGAATGTCTATATGCAGATGATGATGATGATTATCAGTCATGATCAGATTATCAAACTTAAAAAGGCAATTATTTAAATCTTTAGTAACTCAACAAACAGTCATCTCTCCTTCACCGCGACTTCCTCGTACAACAGATTGTCCTCAGGGTGTTTGCCTTTAATTCAGCGGCACTTGGACAGAGCCTTCGCCGTTTTGGCCCTGGAACGCGCCAACTAATAGATAAGCTTTTGCCCCTCAGACGATTCCAAGTTGTTATATAGCGGTTGCAAGTGGTCTTGATGGCTAAAAACCAATCCCACCACTCTGTTAGTCCACACTCAAAGTCAGCGCTCTGCGCTCTGGGCATCATCTCCATTAACAGTTTCTCTCGGGACAAGGCAGATACTTTCTAGTCCCTGCCAGAACACCCGCTGTGATATCCTGTGTGTGCAGGAAACTCACAGGGATGCTTGCCAGAGTAGACCATACATCTCTGGACTATCCTTATCGCCGTCGACACAATAGAAGAAGAAGAAGTGGTCTTGTTTGGCCCTGGCTACCACTCACCTGGTGGCGCGTTTTGCATCTTTGTACGCGTCGCGGTCTTCGGCAGATTTGGACGCTTGCCACTTTTTAAGGAGGGTTTTCTTCACCCTGATCTCTCTCTGGACTGTGTCGTTCCACCACCAAGTGTCCCTGTCATACTTGCATCCACCCTTAGACGTACCGAGAACCGCCCTCCCCGCCTCAAGGATAGCTGCCTGAATCCTGTCCCAGTAAACCTGTACTGCTTCGTCTATAACATCAGCACTCTTGTCGATGACTTTGAATGACCACCTGATTCTGCGTTGGCCACGCTTGGCGCGTTTGTCTTTGGGTTTCACCCGGAGGTCCATGACAAGGAGACGGTGTTGGCTAGTGCGACTCTCTCCGGGTATTACCTTGCAGTTGGCCACCCTGCTGATGCTGTGCCTCCTAGTGAGAAGGAAATCGAACTTTCTTTTTGAAGAATCTGTTCACGACGGAAAGTTCGGTGACCGTACACTTTCTAAGGATATGCTCATCCTCTGGGTTACGGCTACCGTATCCAAAACCGCCGTGCACATGTCCAAACTCCTCACACCTGTCACCCACATGACCGTTCGTGCAGTGGTTTTAGCTAAAGCAAAACCACCGTCATAACACGGACACTGTAATTGGTTTTTGAATTTTTAACATTTAATTTTAGACTTTAAAGCAATGTCTGTAAAATTTAAAATTAAATGGCTTTTTGTAGAGTGAACGCAAGCGTGTAGTAAAAATATTGTCATTTAACTTTGGACTTTAATTGTATAGCAATAAAGTCTAAAATTAAATACCATTTTTTGCAATGGATATGGTTTATACGTCCATGTTATTTAAATGTTTGGATTTACGACGTCAATTTTAAATTACGTTTAAGAAATATATTTACTCGTCATGGCGTAAAATCCATTTACAATCAACGCAGACCTTACGCCCCGGGTTGGTAAAAATCTTGGTCATAACGTCTTACTAAAAATTTAAAAAAGATAAATTTGGCTGTTACATTAATATTTTATCTTTTTTGTGGTAGGATGATCTAAATTTTTTGGGTCGTAAAAGCATTTTTTTTGCGAATTTGAACATTTTAAATATACAGATTGATAGAGAAAAAAAATCTGAATTAAACGGTGTATATAACTCATTTTGGCCAAAATGGTTTATACGCCAATTGAACCCAGAGGTGTCGATATCGACACCTATGGGTTCAATTGGCGTATAAACCAAAACACGATTTTTCAGGAGAGCAAAAAAAACGATCTTATTTTCAGAAAAAAAATCATAACTTTTTTATTTTAGAAGTTACATAAAAAATTCCAAGGAGAAAGATTCTTAGAATTTGGGGATGAAGAAGGCTAAATCATTCAATCATATCTATCTTCTTTGGTTTGGAAGTTAGCATGGATATACGTGATATACGTCTTAGAAAATACCAATTTAAGCTGTACTTATATCCATATTTAGTAAAATTAAGTTCACATTTACTGATGTAAAAGCACGTAACTGTAGATTTTTTTGCTGTAAAAACTATTTACTTTGCACATTAATAGAATTATAATTAATAAAAACAATCTCGATACTATTAGAATGTGGCAGAATTACATTAATATTAGTCTTACTACAGAATTGTGGTCGATATATACGAAATTAAACTACCAGAAATGAAATTAACTTAGTTTTATTAAATAAAACAGATAATTATGGCACACATTATTAGTCATGATCAGATTATCAAACTAAAAAAGGCAATTATTTAAATCTGTAGCTATTCCACAGCCATCTCTCCTTCACCGCGACTTCCTCGTACAACAGATTTTCCTCAGGGTCTTTGTCTTTAATTCAGCGGCACTTGGACATAGCCTGCGCCGTTTTGGCCGTGGAACGCGCCAACTTATAGATAAGCTTTTGCCCCTCAGACGATTCCAACTTGTTATATAGCGGTTGCAAGTGGTCTCGTTTGGCCCTGGCTACCGTTCTCCTGGTGGCGCGTTTTGCATCTTTGTACGCGTCGCGGTCATCGTAAGATTTGGACGCTTGCCACTTTTTTAAGGAGGGCTTTCTTCACCCTGATCTCTCTCTCTAGACTGTGTCGTTCCACCACTAAGTGTCCCTGTCATAAATGCGTCCACCCTTAGACGTACCGAGCACCACCCTCCCCGCCTCAAGGATAGCTGCCTGATTCCTGTCCCAGCAAACCTGTACTGGTTCGTCTACAGCATCAGCGCACTTGTCACCGATGGCTGAGACGAGACTTTGGGACTTGGCTTCACCACCACCTGATTCTGCGTTGGCCACGCTCGGCGCGTTTGTCTTTGGGTTTCACGCGGAGGTCGATGACAAGGAGACGGTGTTGGCTAGTGAGACTCTCTCCGGGTATTACCTTGCAGTTGGCCACCCTGCTGATACTATACCTCTTAGTGAGTAGGAAATCGATCTGGGTAGCAAGTGTGCTCTCCGCTCTTGTAGGTGACAAGAAGTTCGGCTTTCTTTTTGAAGATCCTGTTCACGACGGCAAGTTAGGTGGCCGTACACGTTTTGAGGATGTGCTCACCCTCTGGGTTACGGCTACCGTATCCAAAACCGCCGTGGGCATGTCCATACTCCTCACACCTGTCACCCACATGATCGTTCGTGCAGTGGTTTTACTTTAGCAGAATCGAGGGTCAGGGCCTTGATTCTGCTAAGGCAAAACCACCGTCATAACACGGACACTGTAATTATTTTTTTAATTTTTATCATTTCATTTTAGACTTTAAAGCAATGTCCGTAAAATCTAAAATTAAATAGCCTATTGTAGAGTGAACGAAAGCGTGTAGTAAAAATATTGTCATTTAATTTTGAACTTTAATTCTATAACAATAAAGTCTAAAATTGAATACCATTTTTTGCAATGGATATGGTTTATACGTCCATATGTTATTTAAATGTTTGGATTTACGACCTCATTTTTAAATTACGTTTAAGAAATATATTTAGTCGTCATGGCGTAAAATCCATTTACAATCAAGGCAGATCTTACGCCCCGGGTTGGTAAAAATCTTGGTCATAACGTCTTACTAAAAATTCAAAAAAGAAAAATTTGGCTGTTACATTAACATTTTATCTTTTTTGTGGTAGGATGATCTACATTTTTTGGGTCGTAAAAGCATTTTTTTTTGCGAATTTGAACATTTTAAATATACAGATCGATAGAGAAAAAAATTCTGAACTAAACGGTGTATATAACTCATTTTGGCCAAAATGGTTTATACGCCAATTGAACCCAGAGGTGTCGATATCTATCTCCTTTGGTTTGGAAGTTAGCATGGATATACGTCTTAGAAAATACCAACTTATGGTGTATACACCCCATGAAAATTGGATGAAAAACCAAATATGGATATAAGCTGTACTTAAATCCATATTTGGTGAAATTAAGTTCACATTTACTGATGTAAAAGCACGTAGCTGTAGATTTTTTTGCTGTAAAAACTATTTACTTTGCACATCAATAGAATTACAATTAATAAAAACAATTTCGATACTGTTAGAATGTGGCAGAATTACATTAATATTAATCTTACTACAGAATTATGGTCGATATACACAAAATTAAACTACCAGAAACGAAATTAACTTAGTTTTATTAAATAAAACAGATAATTATGGCACACATTATTATCAGTCATGATCAGATTATCAAACTAAAAAAGGCAATTATTTAAATTCGTCACTCTTCACACAGCCATATCTCCTTCACCACGACTTCCTCGTACAACAGATTGTCCTCAGGGTCTTTGTCTTTAATTCAGCGGCACTTGGACAGAGCCTGCGCCGTTTTGGCCCTAGAACGCGCCAACTTATAGATAAGCTTTTGCCCCTCAGATGATTCCAACTTGTTATACAGCGGTTGCAAGTGGTCTCGTTTGGCCCTGGCTACCGCTCTCCTGGTGGCGCGTTTTGCATCTTTGTACGCGTCGCGGTCTTCGGAAGATTTGGACGCTTGCCACTTTTTTAAGGAGGGCTTTCTTCACCCTGATCTCTCTCTGGACTGTGTCGTTTCACCACCAAGTTTCCCTGTCATACTTTCGTCCACCCTTAGACGTACCGAGCACCGTCCTCCTCGCCTCAAGGATAGCTGCCTGAATCCTATCCCAGCAAACCTGTACTGGTTCGTCTACAGCATCAGCGCACTTGTCACCGATGGCTGAGACGAGACTGGGATTTGGCTTTACCACCACCTGATTCTGCGTTGACCACGCTCGGCGCGTTTGTCTTTGGGTTTCACGCGGAGGTCCATGACAAGGAGACGGTGTCGGCTAGTGAGACTCTCTCCGGGTATTACCTTGCAGTTGGCCACCCTGCTGATACTATACCTCTTAGTGAGTAGGAAATCGATCTGGGTAGCAAGTGTGCTCTCCGCTCTTGTAGGTGACAAGAAGTTCGGCTTTCTTTTTGAAGATCCTGTTCACGACGGCAAGTTAGGTGGCCGTACACGTTTTGAGGATATGCTCACCCTCTGGGTTACGGCTACCGTATCCAAAACCGCCGTGGGCATGTCCATACTCCTCACACCTGTCACCCACATGATCGTTCGTGCAGTGGTTTTACTTTAGCAGAATCGAGGGTCAGGGCCTTGATTCTGCTAAGGCAAAACCACCGTCATAACACGGACACTGTAATTATTTTTTTAATTTTTATCATTTCATTTTAGACTTTAAAGCAATGTCCGTAAAATCTAAAATTAAATAGCCTATTGTAGAGTGAACGAAAGCGTGTAGTAAAAATATTGTCATTTAATTTTGAACTTTAATTCTATAACAATAAAGTCTAAAATTGAATACCATTTTTTGCAATGGATATGGTTTATACGTCCATATGTTATTTAAATGTTTGGATTTACGACCTCATTTTTAAATTACGTTTAAGAAATATATTTAGTCGTCATGGCGTAAAATCCATTTACAATCAAGGCAGATCTTACGCCCCGGGTTGGTAAAAATCTTTGTCATAACGTCTTACTAAAAATTCAAAAAAGAAAAATTTGGCTGTTACATTAACATTTTATCTTTTTTGTGGTAGGATGATCTACATTTTTTGGGTCGTAAAAGCATTTTTTTTTGCGAATTTGAACATTTTAAATATACAGATCGATAGAGAAAAAAATTCTGAACTAAACGGTGTATATAACTCATTTTGGCCAAAATGGTTTATACGCCAATTGAACCCAGAGGTGTCGACATGGAAGTCGCTACTGTAAAACTGAATAAAACAATGTTTATTTTTTAATAATTTATAGTAAAAATCTAAAAACTAAGTATCAGTTTAGGCAGTTACTTAAATACAATTGATACATTTTATAATCTCCTCTTAAACTAGACTAGTTTAGTACCAAATAAAAACGTGCTACGAGTATGTTTATTCACTATTATTGGGGACTTAGCTACCCTAAAACTTCGAAGCAATTATCTTACTACATAGGTAATAAATATCTGGTCATGTCACATCCGTTGGGCCCTTTTTTAAAGGAAAAACCAAGAAGTATGAAATAACTAACTAACTAAGCTATCCATGTACCTACCGTATATTTCAGCTTGCCCTGGCCCTCGATTCTGCAAAAACACAACCACTCTCGTACCACAGTCACTGCAAAAAATGGCATTAAATTTTAGACTTTATTGCTATAGACTTAAATCGAAAAGAATTTCATTAGGCCGCCTTTTCACTATGGGATGTAATATATATTACATCTTGAGATATATATTACATCCCGCGATTGCTGTTTTCACTGTAAGATATATATTTGGGATAGTTCAGTAGCTTTACCATGAGTTGACACCAAAATTTGACAACTTCGTTACCCTATCGAACTGCGTACGCGAATCTGATTGGTCTGTGTAGAATGCATGCGCGAATTCCCTGACTTCTGATTGCTCAGTTTAAAATGACAACGTGATTTCGCATGCGCGATCAAACGTCGCCATTCAAACGGGCGAGACAGGGGGAGGCGTGGTGTCCGGGGACGTGAGGTAAAATATACCTTCCAATATCGCTCGAAAAAATATTTATAGTTTGGGATGTAATATATATTATAGCGTAGTGTAAACGGTCTCGTACAAAATGTATGACGAGCGATATGCCGAGATGTAATATATATTACATTACATCCCATAGTCAAAAGCCACCTTTACACTGCTTCATTCACTCTACAAAAAGTCATTTGATTTTGGACTTTAAGTCTATTAGTAATAAAGTCTAAAATACAATGCCAATTTTTGCTGTGACTGTGGTACGACAGTGGCTTTACTTTCAAGGGCCTTGGGGTGAGCACGAACAACTATCGTAGTCGTAGCGTGAACGTAACGAGAGCACGGAGCATTGCGATTGGCAGGCTTCAGGCAGGCGACGTAATTGAGTAAAACATTCATTTTAACCTCTCATAAGTAGTACCTACTAGGATAATAAGTAGGATAGTAGGATAACATTCATAAATATGTAGTTAATGCTATTATTTGAACAAAAATAAATTCAACTATGCATGACTAGTAGTAGACTGTTAATTAAGTTCTAGTACCTAGATACAAAATATTTTCAAATGAACTACGTATAGTAGAGTCTTGCTAATTTATAGTTTATAGTATACTCGTATACAGGTTTCTTACAGAATATTATAAGACTTTACAGAAACTTTCATGTGATCTTGTCTCTGTTTTAAGTTTTATTGCATCCAAGATTGATTTTATTACAGCAAGTTCTTGTGCTTCTTCTCACACATCTCCACCATTTTGCATTTGACATGCCGAATCATGCCTCTTCAATTCTGTGGCCGGATTAGTGAGATGCTATTAAGTATTTTACATTTTATTACCGTTCTCGGTCATACCTTCAACTAAGTATTTCAGAAACAAGAACGACAAAATCTTTAATATTATAGATACGAGTATCTTCTGCAAACTGTAACACACTGTGTACGTTTAAGTTTGAAATATCAAGTGAAACTAACACTTGTGTTTGACACAGTGTGACCTGTGACAATTCCGTTCTTAAACATCTGCTGTATTTCTTCACACGTTTTATTCCGATACAGATTTTTGTGATCATAGTTAGGCCACTGTTGTATTGCTTTATAGAGGTTACTGCCTGGGCTTAACGTTGCCTGTACGTCTATTGCTCCGAGTACATCGAAGTCAGGGTGAAGGAATCCAAGTTCGACTCCTTTTTCAAATAGCATGTGGGCTCCTTCTTCTTGCAATGGTGTCACTTTCGAGTGTGGAGATTGTTCCTCCCTGTAGTCGCCTGTGATGTGAAATATTAAACTACAATAAGAGAAATAAAAATAAACACAATTTTAAGCAAATATTTTCGTTTTAAGATGGTTATGGAGCGAGCTATACTTAGAATCTCTTCGAGGATAGAATTGGTAACGAGTCACGAGGTCATTGGACAAAAAAGTAAATTTTCCTACATCGCTCGCTGAAAAAGTAAACTGAAGTGGCGGTGGGCTGGACACAATCATCTGTCGAAGGACAGATGGCCGTTGGAGCAAACGAGCCCTCGAGTGGAGACCGCGAGAAGGCATACGGAACGTGGGTCTCAGATGGACTGATGGCTAAAAAAGGTGGCTGAGATATATTGGATACGGAAGACGGAGTAATATAGATCAGAAGCAATGGCGCACATTGCGTGAGGCCTATGTTGAGCAGTGGACTGCAATAGGCTAATCGATTGATTGATATTTTGAAAATGGCTCATTATTTCGTTCTGGATGTTCTCAGATAGCGCCTATTGAAACTCAACGAACGGGTTGCTGTGTTGCTGTAAAACTAATCCAAATTACTTAGCAGGCTTTAGCTTGAAACTTAGGTACTTACCTACGAAAGCCAAGCCCAATGTACAGCGGTTGTAACCAAACGTATGTGCTCCAACAATGTTGAATCCACGCCCTTCGTATACTCTTCCGTCGTTACCGATTAGAAAATTGAAACTGAAATACATAGATGTATGATATAAGTAATCGACTTTTCTAAATTTCCTAAATAGAATACCAATACTAGAGTTCTGGGTCTTGGATTCGCCCGGTAATACATTCGTGAAAAACCCCGAATGCAGCGCTATTTATCGACGGGAAATATATTTTACAACACACTGCTTATAAAATTGATTATTATGTCACCGCAAATAGGCACGTAATGACACCTATTATCAAACTGTGACTTTTACATTGCTATTATTCACAAGTGAGTAAAAGATTCTTTTTTAAATTTTATTGATTAAGTTTCTATGTTCTTGAAGAAGTTTCGATACAAAAAAGAACGTGTTTAATAGTACGAATAGATAAAATAATATGCCTATTGTATGGTCATTTGATGCATTTTCGTATTTAAATAAATAATTTCAACTTCTAATACTTGTATAATAAACAAAATTTTCATTCAAATTTAACTTTTTTTTTCTCTAAGTACAGAAAAAAAACAGTAAAAAAAGTTAAATTCAAACCTCATTCTTTAACCTAAATATGGCCATTGCTAGATGCGCGCGCATAGGAAAACGAATTAATTTGTAGTATTGTTTATTTAGTAGGTATTTGTAGTATTATTTTATTCGCAAGTGTGTTGTAAAACGTCGTATGCCAACGATGTGAAAGCGTAACAGACAGACAGAGTTACTTTCGCATTTATAATATTAGTATGGATTATGGATTATGGATAAGCAATATTAAGCATCCCGGACACTAATTATGCATTATGAATATTATGATGCGACCATGCTCAAATACGCCATTAAAATGAGGCGAAGATTTCGAAAAAAATGTCCCGATAAACTATTGTCATACGAGCAACGGGTTAATCCACTTAGTTATACTATTAGTTATACGATATAACAAAATGGACTGAAAAAGTCCAAACAGTTATACTGCTCAGTATAACTATATGGATTCGATTAATTTGGGTTGTTTTAGTTCAAATGGTTATACTGCTTAGTATAACTACATGGATTCGATTAATTTGGGTTGTTTTAGTTCAAATGGTTATACTGCTTTGAGTGCTTAGTATAACTACATGGATTCGATTAATTTGGGTTGTTTTAGTTCAAATGGTTATACTGCTTAGTATAACTACATGGATTCGATTAATTTGGGTTGTTTTAGTTCAAATGGTTATACTGCTTAGTATAACTACATGGATCCGATTAATTTGGGTTGTTTTAGTCCAAATAGTTATACTGCTTAGTATAACTACATGGATCCGATTAATTTGGGTTGTTTTAGTCCAAATAGTTATACTTCTTAGTATAACTACATGGATCCGATTAATTTGGGTTGTTTTAGTCCAAATAGTTATACTGCTTAGTATAACTACATGGATCCGATTAATTTGGGTTGTTTTAGTCCAAATAGTTATACTGCTTAGTCCAAATAGTTATACTACATGGACCCGATTAATTTTGATCGGATTCATCCATTTACCGTAAACAACAAATACAGTACTGCTGGCAGAGTGGCAGCTTACAACTGCAATACACTGCGGCTGGAAGAGCACCTCACCGAACTCGAGGTGGAACTAGGTCGCATAAACTGACCCGGTACCTGACCCCACCACTAAGCCGCCCGGTTTTGACAGTTTTCGCACGGTGTGGTCAAGGGTCAACCGGTTCAGAACTGGACACGGGAGATGCAACTACCATCTTCACAAGTGGGGACTTAAAGAAGCGCCGGACTGTGACTGTGGAGCTCCAAAGCAGACAACGATGCATATAGCAGAGGAGTGTCCACTCCGTCGTTTCCCCGGAGGAATGCGGGAGCTACATGACCTCACACCGGCAGCAATAGACTGGCTTCGCCAACTGGACGTTGACATATGAGGACTCGAGCAAAAGCCATACGACATGATGAATAGTATAACTAAGTGGATAGACCCCGAGCAACGGGCTGCACTTTAGTTTTAGAAAAGTAGGTACCTACGTACAATAAAGAGAATATGGTCCTTGTTTTGTTTATGGCAATTCATACTTAACTGATATATCATGCAATGCCATGACGCACTTTACAATTGAACATGTTTACTTAGAAAATACCTAGGAGTATTCTCATATGACTTGAGGCTAGGTACTACGTTGGAATACGTTGAAATACTTTGGAAGTAATTATTTTCCTAGAGTTTTATAAGTTCTATACTTCGGGGCCAAGCCAACCTCACGCTCTTTGGCGCTTTCTTCAAGGAGTTAGGTTGGTAGTACCTCTCACAAGTATTTTGAGACAAATTCTTTTTACCGATAACGAAGCCTCATGCTTTGACGCAGGCTCTCTTTTCAGTGGTTAACAGACCAATCAAAAACAATAGGTAGATCCCGGGTCCTAACTCTATATGTATATCTAGATTTAAGGACTAACTTACGGCATCCACTATAAACCTTCGTGGTTTAAGGAATGCTCAAATACCTACCATGTAATTATGTAATCTTTACTCATGAAAAAAAAAAAAAAACTGGATGCGACTGGGTAATCGCTATGAGGATGACGATAATGGCGTGGGTTATAGTGGTGCAATTAGGTAATGTGAAATATATCTACAAAGTCTAGGGATATTTTGTATTTCTAGGTATGATTCATGGATGCGAGCCGCTTCCAACCGGTCTTATTGGAGATTTATAGGGGAGGCCTATGTCCAGCAGCGGACTTCCTATGGCTGAAATGATGATGATGATGATGATTCAAGAAAAATCAATTTTTGAAAAACAATTTTTAAAATTTTTTGTTGATGGCATATTTCTTTTTTGCTTTCAAAATGTAATTTTAGGTCCCTACCGAATTAATACGAAAATAATAAATAAACGAAATGTAAAAGAATATTATTTTGTATTACAATTCCTGATAGGGTATTAAATAAGATATAATATATTTTGTTAAAAGTTTGCCTTTATGTACCTATTCCTGTATATTTTTAACTATCTGCTTTGAATTAAAATATCCCTAGACATGTGTTTTGAATTATGTAAGTAGTTCATGGTGCTCAAAAGACTGGACCGCTAACAGTTCCCTCGAATGCCCAAGTCTCTCCGGTGTAAAATAACCCTTATTTATGTTCAGAGCTCTGCTTGCAGTGACTTTTCCACCCCCTGTATAAAGCTCAAAGTATTAGAGTTATAGAAATACTTACGCAATATCATAACCCAAAGAATTAAGGAAATATGACTGAAGGTTCCTCAACGCCTCAGCACAATCGTCAAAATTGTGGCATTCTGCGGTGGCTGTATGAGCCACAATCACGAGTCTTAAGGGGTTAAAGCTGTCATCTATTATGTCATTTTCGTATCTAGTCGCCAGCCACATATCTCTGGTTTTATACCAATCATGAGGTGCTGCGGGCAAAATAAAATATTTAGATAGTAAAGTAATTTCAGTTAACTATTCCATTTCGTGGTATTAATGAAGTGCACTAACTACTACAGTCATTTGGATGGATAAAGCCTGATTTATAACAGAATTAAGTTGTTTGATATGATATTATTGATTACTAACTAGCACTTGTGGTCGGCACAGTGGTGGTACTTGTGGTAGTTTCAATTTCAAACATCTCCTGTATTTCTTCACACGTTTTATTCCGATACAGATTTTTGTGATCATAGTTAGGCCACTGTTGTATTGCTTTATAAAGATTACTGCCTGGGCTTAATGATGTCTGTACGTCCTTCGCTCCAAGTACATCGAAGTCAGGGTGAAGGTATCCTAGTTCGACTCCCTTTTCAAATAACATGTGGGCTCTTTGCTCTTGCAATGGTGTCACTTTCGAGTGTGCAGATTCTTCCTCTCTGTAGTCGCCTGTGATGTGAAATATTAAACTACAGTATGAGAAATAAAAATAAGCACAATTTTAATCAAATACGAGTATTTACATTTTAAGATGATTACGGCGTGTTATGCTTAGAGTCTCTTTGAGGATAGAATTGGTAACGAGGTCATTCGACAAAAAAAGTTAATTTTCCAACACCGCTCGCTGAATAAGTAAACTGAAGTGGCGTTGGGCTGGACACATCTGTCGAAGGACAGATGGCTGTTGCAGCAAACGAGTCCTCGAGTGAAAACCGCGAGAAGGCAGAAGGAACGTGGGACTAAGATGGACTGACGGTCTGAAAAAGGACTGACTGACCTACTGGATGCGAAAGACGGAGGATCAGAAGCAATGGCGCACATTGTGTGAGGCCTATGTTCAGCAGTGGACTGT
Source organism: Eilema depressum (assembly GCA_914767945.1). Lineage (NCBI taxonomy): Eukaryota > Metazoa > Arthropoda > Insecta > Lepidoptera > Erebidae > Eilema > Eilema depressum. Next base: position 22,697,279 of record OU612012.1, on the reverse strand, counting down.
AATAGGCTAATCGATTGATTGATAATATGAAAATGGTTCATTATTTCGTTCTGAATGTTCTCAGATAGTGCCTATTGAAATTGCAGTGCAGGTTTTGCTGCCAACCCTGTAGTCGGCCGTCTCATCTAAAGCAGTGTGGGGGAATTTCGAACTTACCGGCCAAATGACCAGGTTGGCCATAGTGGAACCGTCACCTCCACCGTGCACTACACCCCCACGTGGCCTACCAACAGGCATCTGAAGCACCTGGCCGGTCGAGCCTGCAGGAGCCGTACCTGCATCTTCGCAATGCCTCCTACCGCGAGGCTCCGCTTCTCGTCAGCCTTTTGGACTGTGGCGATAGGGCAGCCGACAACTGCCGCCCCCTTGACAGCAGACGTTAGCTTGAAACTTTGGTACTTACCTATGAAAGCCAAGCCTAATGTACAACGGTTGTAACCAAACGTATGTGCTCCAACAATGTTGAATCCACGTCCTTCGTATACTCTTCCGTCGTTACCGATTAGAAAATTGAAACTGAAATACATAGATGTGTGATATAATCGACATTTCTAAAATACTAGTAGTAATACAGTAATAAATTCTTCAAAAACCACAAAATATATTTTTCGCCATACGAAAAACCCATCCCTGAAGGATCGTACGTGGTGACAGCGCTCAATCTTTGCATAACATTTTCTAAAGCGTACTCAAACAACTTAATAACTCTAATTTATTCGAAACAATTTAATATTCTGCATAAGCACCGAACGCTAATCATGCATTATGTTGCGACCATGCTCAAATACACCATTAACCCTTTTCAAGTTCGGAGCTCTGCCAGCAATGAATTTTGGCACGCCCTGTATTTATAGCTTTCTTTAACTCAAAGTAGTACAATTATAGACATACTTACGGAATATCATAACCCAAAGAAGTAAGGAAAAATGACTGAAGGGTCCTCAACTCCACAACGCAATCGGCGAAATTGTGGCATTCTGTGCTGACTGTATGAGCCACAATTACGAGTCTTAAGGGGTTAAAGCTATCATCTATCATGTCATTTTCGTATTTAGTCCCCAACCACATATCTCTGGTTATATACCAAGTACCAGGTGCTGTGGCCAAAATAAAATATTTAGTTAGTAAGGTAATTTCAGTATAACATAATTAAGTTGTTTGTTATTATATCTATTGATTAATTATATTATTGATTACTAACTAACACTTGTGGTCGGCACAGTGGTGGTACTTGTGGTTTCGTTGTTAAACATCTGCCGTATTTCTTCACACGTTTTATCCCGATACAGATTTTTATGATCATAGCTAGGCCACTGTTGTATTGCGTTGTAAAGATTGGTGCCTGGGCTAAATGTTATCTGTACGTCCTTCGCTCCGAGTACATCGAAGTCAGGGTGAAGGTATCCTAGATCGACTCCTTTTTTTAATAGTAGTTGAGCTCTTTCTTCTTGCAATGGTGTCACTTTCGAGAATGCAGGTTGTCCCTCCCTGTAGTCGCCTGTGATGTGAAATATTAAACTACAGTATGAGAAACAAAAATAAACACAATTTTAAGCAAATATTTACATTTTAAGATGGTTGCGGGGCGAGCTATGCTTGGAGTGTCTTTGGAGATAGAATTCGTAACGAGGTCATCCGACAAATAACTAATGTTTCCAACTACGCTCGCTGAATAACTAAACTGAAGGGGCTGTGGGCTGGCCACATCTGTCGAAGGACAGATGGGCGTTGGAGCAAACAAGTCCTCGAATACAGACCGCGAGAAGGCAAACGGAAGGTGGGACTCAGATGGACTGATGGCCTGAAAAAGTTGGTAGGGTCATACTGGATTCAGAAGATAGAGGATCAGGAGCAATGGCGTACATTGCGTGAAGCCTATGTCCAGCAGTGGACTGCAATAGACTAACCGATTGATTGAGAATATGAAAATGGTTCATTGTTTCGTACTGAATGTTCTCAGATAGCGCCTATTAGACTCAATGAACGGGTTGCTGTAAAACTGATCAAAATTAGCAGACGTTAGCTTGAAACTTTGGTACTTACCTATGAATGCCAAGCCCAATGTACAGCGGTTGTAACCATACGTATGCGATCCAACGAAATTGAATCCACGCCCTTCGTATACTCTTCCGTCGTTACCGATTAGAAAATTGAAACTGAAATACATAGATGTGTGATATAATCGACTTTTCTAAATTTCCTAAATATATGTCAATACTAGAGCTCCAGGTCCCGGATTCAACCGGTAATAAATTCATGAAAAACCCCGAATCCAGCGCCATCTACCAACGTGAAATCTATTTTTCGCTCTCCAAAAAACCCATTTCTAAAGGGTCCTACGTAGTGACAGCGCTCAATCGTTGCTTATCATTAGATTTTCTGAAGCGTACTCAAACAATTTAATATTTTTAGACTTATAGATTGATGAATTGAATTAACTCTTATTTATTCGAAACTATTTATTATTCTGCATAGGCATCCCGTACACTAATCATGTTTTACAATGCGACCATGCTAATGTACTATTAAATTGAAGCTTCTCTTCATTTATTTCGCTGGTGGTGGATAATAGAATTTTTTTCATGGAGTTGGGTCGCTAGTACCTCTCGCAAGCATTTTAAGACAAATTCTTTTTACCGATAACGGATGAAGCTCTGACGCATGCTCTCTTTTCGAAAGTCAACCATTGATTTAAATTGTTACTTAATTAGTGGGTCAACATACCAATCAAAAACAATAGGTAGATCCCGGGCTCTCACTGGATGCCACTGGGTAATCGCTATGAGGATGGTGTGGGTATATAGTGGTGCAATTAATGTGAAATAAGTAGTTGTACAGGGTGCTTAAAAGACTGGACCGCTAACAAAGCGTCTTTCCGGTGTAAACTAACCCTTTTCATATTTGGAGTTCTGTCTGCAGTGACTATACAGCGTTATACAGGGGTGCACCCTGTATAACGCTCAAAGAAGTACGATTATAGAAATACTTACGGAATATCATCATTAATAGTATTAAGGAAATATGTCTGAAGGCTCCTCAACTCCGCAGCACAATCGATGAAATTGTGACATTCTGTGCTGACTGTATGAGCCACAATTACGAGTCTTAAGGGATTAAAGCTGTCATCTATCTCTGTATTTTCGCGTCTAGTCGCCAGCCACATATCTCTGGTTATATACCAATCATGAGGTGCTGCGGAAAAAACAAAATATTTATATTAATAGTAAGTAAGGTAATTCCTGTCAACTATTCCATTTCATGGTATTAACTCATTCGTCATTTGGATAGATAAAGCCTGATTTATAACAGAATTAAGTTGTTTGATATTATATCTATTGATTAATTATTGATAACTTTATCTATGTACTGTATCCGGTGCTGTCAAAGGTAAGTTTAAATGATTTGGATAATTTGGCAGCAATATCCCCGAGTGGACTGCTTGCGCCAGCGCCTCGTCCTTTGTTTAGCAGGTGCACTGACTAGGTGAGGTTGACTTGTGCCTGAAAGATCTTGGCGCGCACTCCGTGGTCCCCACACCGGAAGAGGGCCAGATCGAGAGAAATGGCTCTGGGTCGGCTGGAGTGCGAGGGATGTCTACGATAATCTGACTTCCGGCCACCGACGGCTCACAGACGGCGTGCGTTTAAGTCGATTCGAGTCCGATATAACCTTCTCCATCGGCTCTGGCGGAGGGGTACCACCTTCTAATGCTCTTCTTGAAGAACGACATACTATAGTCGCTTGGAAAAACAGCAGGGAGTTTTTTCACAGATTAAGCGTGCGGGAGATGAAGTTCCTTAGACTGTGCGTTCTGTTTCTAATTGAAACGTGTGAGTATGAATTCCCTGTCTGTGGTCAGAGGTGCGATGTTAGAATGTAGCCGTGTCGAACAATTCATCTGATTCCAGCATATTAATATCTTACCTACATCGTTTGCGCTGCTTTCCTCATTTTTGACTATCACAGTGAAGTAAAGTACAAGCACGATGCATACAATCAGGGCCACTATTGCGGCGACACAAAATATTTTCTCTGCTCTTGTCAAAGACTTCGCCCATTGCCAAATGTAGCGGTGGAGCGGTAAGGCTGCAAAACATTATACAAAGAACATTATAATAAGTTATAATATAGTAACCTGAATTACCAATAGGTATTCCTCTAACCTCTCCGACTAAGCCAAATTGCTTGTGTTAAGTACTGTAGGAGTAGTTTCACGTAGGTAGTGTAATAACCAGGATACGAACCCGGGACCATCAAGGCCGGCTCTGCCACTAGGCTACCGACGATTTTTACAAGTAGATAAGGTGTATTGTGGTGAGAAAATAAATCATTATCATTAACGTAGTGTAAAACTATTTATATTGTAGATTGATGGCACTGTTTAGTGTTTATACCTCGGGCCACGTATCTCGGACCTAAATCGCGAGACAAAATGACTCTGGCGCACGCGGCAATTATTGTAATAATCTATGCTTGGTAAACCCCGTGCTATCCTTAAAATAAACCCAAGAAAAGTGTACTACGCGTATATTTTGAGCACATTTTAGGTCCAAGATATATGTCCCGAACTATATCTACTGTTGGTGGAATGGACTGCACGGCTTAAGGCATTCTCAAGTTAAGGTTTGAAAAATCCTTTTAACATAGTACTACTTTGCATATGTAGTTTAATTAATACATATTTGGAACAATACAAGTGACCTAATTCAATATAGAAATGTGTTTATCGTTTCTTTATCGATATAAAATCGAGTTGGTCAAATAGAAATGGGATTTGGATAATAGTGAATTGAAATATTATTGTATCTTGAACACTACTACCTACTCTTGAACCTACTCGAACGTTTGAAGTGCAAGCTTTATCTACTCCTATCTGTGATGTCAACTTGTTCAAGTTTATTAACATCAACTAGCTAATATCTGCTTTACACAATATTTATGAGTTGCTATGGACTTCTCGTATAGAAAATGGGCGTTTTAAAAAAGCAATCGAATAGGCTGCCAGCGGACTTCAATCGGTTCAGTAGATCTCTGAACCGACGGGCTGGTAAGTTGCGAAAAAACGTGTTTTTCACGCGAAACTTTGGAAATTGGAAGTCTACAACTTCCAAAGTTTCGCTCAACAAATGAAGAGTTGAAACTTGGACATGTGGTAGCTTTTATGATGAACCTTAAAGTTATAAATTGATTTGATAAAATTTTTTTGATTAAATTTCATAACTTTCGGTGCAGCGCAGCCAAAAGTATCTACCTAATGAGTAAAATTTTACTTTCGTAAAATGACTAAATTAAGTGTTTCTGAATAACCTCAGTGATTTTTGCTTATTACACACTTATTCATAATCCCTAAATGTGTTGCTAAGCGCAAATCTCGAGAACGGCTGAACCCATTTCGCTAATTCTTTTTTTAGAATATTCCTTGAAGTACAAGGATGGTTCTTACGGAGAGAAAAATAAAAAAAAAATTACTGTTATGCGGTACGAAGTTCGCGGGGCCCGCTAGTAATAACTAATAATAAGTCGTAGATTAATCGCAACTATAAAAAACGTTTAAAAAATTATGGAAAGAAATTTGACGGCAAGATGCATTTGGGGTCTCAAGTTTGAATCTGGTCATAGAACTACTGGTTCTCACATTTTGCATACGCAATTACTTGTAGCGCCCGGTCTAAAGGCGATTTATCACTTTCAAATAGGCAAACCTTTGTTCTGTGTACCACATAAGGCGTATGATAAAATTAATAACGCCACTATTTTTAAGCACTGAAGTCTTAGGTTATCCAAACAACAAGGATGCAACAATAATTCGCAAGGCAAGCAAAACAAATCGTAATCAATAACAAAAATCGATATCATCAAACTGAGCTAACATTAGCAATTAAGTGTAGTTATAGATTATTTTCCATCAATAGTTAGCGGCTTACCTTTCGCTTTCTTGGTACTCTTAACATTCTGCGTAACGGTAACGAACTTCGGTCCGATGTGGACGTTTGATGATTCGCTTATGTTAAGGCTTGAAATGGCTGGTAGCGAGTGATTCCCCGCTGGAATCACCTGCTGATCGAGTATCGCCACATCAGAGCCGCAGCTCGACCGTCCTCCCGTCATATCGCCTTTCTTCCTTCAAATTTAGGAAATACTAAGAAAAATGGTAATTATATGTGTAATCACATTGATAAAATGTAATCAAATTAACAGATGATAATGTTCACTTTAGGCGTCGGGACGCGTCGTCGTCCGCTACGTAACTAACTTCGCACTTCGCACATATACAATCGCAAGCGGCAACTAATAAGCCTTTAGTAAGCTGTATGACGATATATGCAAACATATTCTCTGTCTATAGCGTCTTTTTCTATATCACCATCATTTACACTCGACAAAGGAGATATGATAGCACGTTTTGAGACAAAGTTATATGTATAGGTGTGGCTGTATCTTTTTTGTCGACTGTACATCGTAGTAAAATAACATTTAATTCTATTTAGATACGTAACATTGTAACATAGGTACAGCAGATACATCAATGATTTCTCAGTAAATGCTAAACAGAAACGCTACTGTTAATGTTAGGTTTACCGTTGATTATAATAATATATTATTAGCTGAATGTGACAGTGACGATTAAATTAAGCCTTAATTCATAGTTGTCAGCGGAAGACTATTAGCGGAGAACATAGCTTTATCACATAAGCAATTAGGTATATCTATCTATATAAAATTGTTTAAAAATAATATTATTTTTATAGATCATGATAAACATCGAATGGTGTATGTACCTGCAGTTTAGGTTAATGTTACTTGTAATTGTGTCTCACTGCGCCAACCAAATTATAATATACTAGCCCGCGTCTCGCCCGCGTGGATGTCGATTATTTATTTATTAAAAACCTCATGCACATACACAGGTGGACTTAATACCATAGGCATTCTCTACCAGTCAAGCTAATAGGTGGTGCAGAGAATAAAAACGTAGGTGCATTATGAAAGAAAACAAAAAACTCACTACTTAATAGATAAGCTGTAAGGTATAGGTACATAGGTACATCATAGAAGATACCAATATACGCATATACTTATATGTAATAATATACACATAGAAATATATATAAATATATGAATAAAATATTCATACACATAATAATAACAATACATATTAAATACAATTACCCACTATGAGGTTTCTTCCAATTTATGGAGCATGAGTTTCCGAACCACCGATTTGAACGTATCACGGCTTGAAGCCCTCCTGATCCCGAGAGGTAGCTCGTTCCAAAGAAATATAGATTGTACAGGGAAGAGGAGTGAATAAAGTCAGTGCGATCAGTAGGACAGCGCAAGACGAGGTTAAGTACATACTTGTCGAGCGCAGGTTTCTGTCTTGATTAGAGCCAAGATATTAAAAACACTCGATGATTATCTAGACCAAACATAGCCTATGTCGTTTCCCAAGGTCTAATTTATCTCTGTACCAAATTTCATCAAAATCGGTTCAGTGGTTTAGGCGTGAAAGTGTAACAGTCAGACAGAGTTACTTTCGCATTTACGAGTATAACACTAGTACGGATTCATGTGGTTTCGTATTTAACTTAATTGATAATTATCTATTATCGTAATTCGGTTGTTTAGGAACCTACTAACCCTTGTGGGACTCAAGTAAATCTCACCTGCTAGCCTGTGCACCTACACGGTCAAGGTCAGTCCGGTATCGGAGGTAAGAGCTAACTTACCGATCAAAAATAATAACCTCCAAAGTGTACATTTTTGACGCACTCGGAAAATCTTTAGTAGGATGAGGAATTTGCCTATTGTAGTCAACTTCTGGACATAGGCCTCTCCTAATGTGCATCATACGGTATTTAACGTGGTAACATCTATTTAGATGATTTTCTGCTGATAATCCTGCTGGGGTGACAGGTGGTCCTCCAGGCCTACACCCAGAGAATGAGCGGGCGCCCCTTGCCTGCTCTCCACTCCACTGTACCCTCTGCTAGAGAGGCTTCAGAGGGATATGTGAAGAGCTTCTGTGCCACTCTCTACAAGGCCGCTCCTGCCTGTGTGAAAGAGGCTCTGACATCTTCGTTGCCCAGAGTGCACCGCGTGGCAGTTCCAGACCAAAAACCCAAAACCATAACTGTTGTTCACGACGAAGGTAGTTAGAGAACTAAATCACATGAAGACGTTTAACTAACCTACTTTACTATGGGTCCGGCAGGCCATGATGGCCGATTTGACACGACTGGTTTTGCTCGTTTTCTCTTTTTTGGTGTGTGAAGTTTATTTTCTTCTGTGCCAGTCTCGCTATAGTTTTCTTTAGTTATTCGTCTAACATTTTGTTGTCCAATATTAAGCGCACCAAAAAAGAGAAAACGAGCAAAACCAGTCGTGTCAAAACGGCCATCATAGCGTGCCGCAACTATAGTTTCAGTAAGTAACTGGATCGTGCAAAATATATTTTCAACAAACTTGCTTATAAACAGGCTTTTATTTCACCGCAATTAAGCACGGAATGACACCTATTATAAAACTGTGACTTTTTCATTGCTATTATTCACAAGTGAGTTATAGACTCCTTTTTTTTTAATTTCATTGATTAAGTTGCTTTGTTTTTAAAAAGTTTCGATACAAAAAAGATCGTGTCCAATATTACAAACAATTAATATACCTACCTATTGCTTGCTCATTTCATGCAACTTCGTATTTTAAAAGATAATTTCAACTTGTAGTACGTGTTTAATAAACAAAACTTTCACTACAATGTATGTTTTTTTCTCTGTGAGTATTTACAGAGAAAAAAAATCATAATTCAAATAAGTAAGTAGATGACAAGGCAGCATGGTGATAGCACCTTAGCCTGCTCCGAAAGGAACAAATAAAAAAAAATGTTAGATGCGCGCGCATAATTATGACAACAAATAGATTTTTACTATTGTGTTTTGATTGTGTAATGTAGTATTTTTAGTATTATTTTATTCGCAAGTGTGTTGAAAATAGTCTTATGCCACTCGCGTGTATGGTGATTACCGTCCTCGGCTCTCTTAATTTCGCCTCAGCCGTAATCACCAACTTTACACGCTTGTACCATAATGTACTATTATTTACAGATATACCTATTCATAATACTGACTATCTTGTTTGTGTAAACTTATCGGATGTACAATTTACAGGATTTAAATACCTTGTTGATTAGATAATAATGGTTTCCAAATATGGTTTCTTTTGCTAAATAGGGCTTTTATAAGTATGGATTTATTGTACCTACCATCTTGATGTGGAAGATGTGTTATTTTTTAAAGATTGTTAGTAATAATGAATTTTAGCCAACTCTTAAAACAACTGGAACTTCATAAAAATACTAGCCGTTTAGGTCCGTTACCTTTCGTGTTCGAGGCTGATCAATTAGCCTATCGCAGTCCACTGCTGGACAAAAGCCTCTCCCAATGTTGGGTGGCTTTGGCCTACTGTTTCCACGCTGCCGCCGCTGGCCAGGCCCTCGAGTCTGCTAAAGCAAAACCACTGTCGTGCCACAGTCTTTGCAAAAATTGGCATTAAATTTTAGACTTTATTTCTATAGATTCTAAGTCCAAAATTAAATGACAATATTTCCATTACACGCTTTCGTTCACTCTACAAAAAGTCATTTAATTTTAAACTTTAACTGTATTACTTTAAAGGCTAAAGTCAAATGGAATTTTCTCGCAGTCTCTGTGGTGTGACAGTGGTTGTGCTTTAGCAGAATCGAGGCCCAGGGGCCCTAGACAAAGTGACATTCTATTGATGGAATCGCGCTGAAGCGACCATTTTTAAGGTTTTAACCATGGATTTCGGGACATTGCGGTGGTTATAGTAATAATGATAAGTTAAATAATATATTTCGAGTTACAAAGACTCAAATTTCATACAAAAAATATAGATATATTAATGATTTATGTCAATTTCAAACTACAATTAGCGATTCCACTGGCGTTTTCGCCAATAGAATGTCACTTTGTCTAAGGCCCCAGGAGTGTTGCTGCCGATTGACGATATCGTCTGCGTGTTTTTCCGTCAGTCACCTCTTACGACGCCCTTCGGATGAGATGGGATATATAGTGATACATATTCCTTCTCCGTCACCACATGGATTGAGATTCGAGGCTGGTAAATAGGGAAAACCATGGGAGTTTTCTTACCCAGAATGTCACCTTTATTTAAATAATGATAATGAGAAAGTGTGTAATTAAGCCATTTTACAAGATAAAAATTATTGATAATCATGCCTACAGTAAAAATTGAATTATAGGTATAATTTTATAATATTACTAGCTGTCGCTCGCTGCTCCGCCCGCGTGGAATTTTGATCCCGATCATCGCTACAAATCTTTCCTCTTTATAATATTGGTAAAGGTATTATGTACTTACTACTATTCTTAGTCCATCTAGCTAGGGGGACACTCCTTAGCCAGTTGGACTGATGACCTGAAAAAGGTGGTTGGGACAGACTGGATGCGGAAGGCGGAGGATCTGCAGTAGTGGCGCACATTGGGAGAGGCCTATGTCCAGTAGTGCACTGCAATAGGCTAATTGATTGGCCTAATTACGGCCACCCCTGTATAATTTTGTAAAGATTAGCACCCGGACTTAAAGTCGGTCTAAGATCCTTGGCTCCAAGTATTTGAAATTGATTGATTATATACTAGCTGTTGCCCGCGGCTCCGTCCGCGTGGATGCTGGTTATCGCGACCAAACATAGCCTACGTATGTCCTTTCCCAAGTTGTAATCTATCTCTGCACCAAATTTCATCAAAATCGGTTGAGTGGTTTCGGCGTGAAAGTGTAGACAGACGAAAGAGCTACTTTCGCATTTATAATATTACTAGGTTTTGCCCACGGCTCCGCCCGCGTTGATGTCGGTTATCGCGAGTAAACATAGCCTATCTCCAGATCTAAGGGTTTAGGCGTGAAAGCGTAACCGGTAGACAGCCAGAGTTACTTTCACATTTATAATATTAGTATGGATTAAGTAATAAATATGTATTAAATTGTACATATTTATATATAAATATGATAGAATACGAGCTAAAACACGAGTAAATTTGATTAAAAACTATTATATTAATTAAATTTGATATTTTCCAAATAGCCTATACAGGGCCCATATCATGAACTCTTAAAACAGGTCAATAATTGAACTACTGTCATTCTACCAACTGCAAATGTCACTTTGTAATCCTATATGTTTATATGACATTACAAAGTGACATTTGCAGTTGGCAGAATGACAGCAGTTCAATTATTGACCTGTTTTAAGGTTTATGGTAAGGCCGCTGAGTCACCAATACTACAATGATAAAAACTGAAGTCCAAATTTAGATTCGTTAAAATTCGGTAAAATCTACTTACACTATCTATTCTATTACACTATTAAGTCTTTATTTTATTATTATAATTTCCAGACGTCTTTTGGCATATCTATATATTCAAGATAATCCAATATTTGTTACAGGAACGGTCGTAGTGCTGGTAGAATTTTCTTTACTAAATAACTCCTGTATTTTTCCACAACTTCGACCTTTGAACAAGTTTTTGTGGCCGTAATTAGACCACCCCTGTATAGTTTTGTAAAGATTAGCACCCGGACTTAAAGTCGGCCTAAGATCCTTGGCTCCAAGTACTTGAAATTGAGGATGGAGGTAACCGTTTTTGACCCCCTCCTCAAATAGCTTGTGGACTCTCTCCAGCTGCAGTTTCGTCACCTTCGAAAAAGATGGGCCTTCCCTGTAGTCACCTATAAAATGAACAGACAGTAAGCTCACTGTTAAGATCGATATACGTCCAATCGATTACATGATGTTTTAATTTAAGGTTATGCTATCAGCCCCTCTAGACAAGTGGCAATTCGTTGCTCGGCGTATGATGGAATAGAATGCCAAATGTATGGGATTTGACGTATATGACAGGCGTCAACGAATGTCAAAAACGTCAAATCCTATACATTTGTCATTCGAGTAACGAATTGCCACTTGTCTAGAGGGGCAGACCAGTTAAAAGAAATACTTAGTAGATAAACTAAAGTTCGAAATAAGTAGTGGCGATGGGAGTTCTACAGGGACGATTTGCGATACAGCTAAAATTCTGTCGAATATGTGTCCCTATGGTCGTCCGACGGCAATTGACTCGCATCTTATTACTTGCGGACTGAGAATAACTGGCGGAATGAACTTTGTCTTTCCACAATATACAGGTCTGAGTAGTCGTAGTCGTACGAGTATTTCTTCGTTTTAGTCAAAGTCTGTGCAGATTATAGTCCACCATATCTTTAAACTAATGCCTCTTCTAATGGTAGGTGCGGGTACGGGCAGGTGCTAGTAGTTCTACCTGTCGACCCTACCTCTCTGGACTTGGAATGTAGTCTGATGTCACATCTGATAAGATAATTTAGGTACCTAATACCATCAATCATCATAAAGGGCTAATCGATATCATTAACTTTACCCAGGCTAGTACTTATTATATAGGTATGCTTTCTGAGAACCTGTACGGCGTACTCGTATCAGTGAAATAAACACTGTCCACGCATGTGATAACAATGTAATAAAAAATTGACACATAATCTGAATCATACCATATCATCAATCATATCTATGATTAATAAAAAATCAAATCTTTTTTCCCATCGTCACACCATAACATGAAAATTACTTTACTCATTTCCCTAATACTTTGTAGAAAATATCGCACGGAAAGAATAATAAGAAAATTGCGAAGAAAATTTTCAGAAAAGGCATACTGTATTGCACTAGGATGGATCTCCGGGCAACAGGTACTACACGGTAAACTCTTCTTTATTTTATGTGTTTAATCCTTGTCCAATCTCCACTGTACCCCTCTGCTAGTCAAAAGGACACTTCTAAAACCTCCGAACAGCTCTAAATAGGCTGTTCTCGTCTCGCTTGGAATTCGCTGTAGGCAGCGCTTCACGCTGCCATCCCTGTTGGCCAGGGTGCACCGCGTGGAGGTTCTGGACCAAGCACCCCACCCATGCATGTGCCTGCCAAGATTTGTCTGGTACTGAATACAAAAATAATTTGCATTCGCTGACGATTCTCGAATTCTCGATTTTATAAGCGGGAGGTATACGTCCTTAGTATTATCAATACAAGGGAGACGTACAGATTTATGAATTACTTTTTGATAGTTACCCACAAATCCTACGCCCAATGAACAGCTATTGTAACCGTATGTATGGGCTCCGACGATGTTCCATCCGAGTCCTTCATACACCCTTCCATCATGACCGATTAGAAAATTGTAACTGAAATTCAAGCAATGTATGTATTAGAATTATATAAATAGAAATGTTATAAATTAAATTGATTTACAAAGAGAAAAGAGAATCGACTTCGGGCGGGACTCGAACCCGCGATCTTTCCCTTACAGGGGGAATGCTCTGACCGCTAAGCAATGCGCGCCGCTTCTGCTAGGGTGATAGGTGGCTCCACCCGTCACCCCCAGGACCGCGCTCATGGGGGACGGAGGTCGTTCTGCGACCTTCGACGCCCGAGTTGCCGCCGCCCGTCGCGGGCCGCGTTGTTTGCGATTCTCCTCCGCTCCTCGCGGGCCGCAAGGTCTGCGATTCACGAGCATTATTTGCTCGCAGAAGGAGGCGCCGGCGGCCCACGCATCCGCGCAGCGAACCATCGCTGCGAGCAAAGTGGCGAGAGTGAGAGCTCTCACTCCCAGGGTCGCCACCAGCTCCCGTCTCGGCGTCTCCCACGCCGGACACTCGGTGAGCGTGTGCAGCGCCGAGTCCTCGCTCGCGTCGCAGTGATGGCACTCGGACGTTGGCTCTTTCTTCGCGGTCCGATGCAGATACCGCCCGAAGCATCCATGATTGGTGATGATCTGCGTCAGCCAGAACGAGAGGCCGCCGTGTGGCCTCTCTAGCCACTCCCCCATGATGGGTCTTACCGCCGCTACTACGGCGTGCCCTGGCTACTTTACCAACTAGGAACACTTTTAATTTTTAGTTATATATGCCTTGCCCCGAGTATCTACTACTAGACTGGTTAGTATAGTAAAATACATAGAAATCATTGTAGATACATACGTACAGTCAAGCCTCTTTCCCAGTGAGGTGGGCAGAGATCACATGTTTCCACTTGCTACGGTCCTGGCGCACAACTTTCGCTTCTCCTACTTTCATAATATAATTGTTTTCATACATGCTCGTCGTACATGCGGATGAATAATAAAAAAAAATTGTAGAATAGGTACTTACGGAATGTCATACCCGTTAACGTCAATATAGTAATTCTGTAAATTCCTTAGTGCCATAGCGCAGTCAAGGAAAGTATCGCAGTCCGCACTCACTGTGTGGGAAATGACGACGAGTCGCAGGATGTCATCTGTTCTGTCCGTATTGTTATACTTTCTCGCCAGCCATTTGGGTCTTGATATAAACCACTCATCAGCCGCTGTGTACAGAAAAATTATAAACATAATTTATCTATCATATGTAAAAAAAAGTAAGTGTACATAATATAATTGTGAGCTCTATCACTGTGTACAAGATAGATAGTGTTCCTTTATCATTATTTTAAAATTTTTTGGGGATTTTTATACTTATTGCAATACACTTTTTGCAATCCCCATTACACTTACATTTATTTGCAATATACTTATTGCAATACCCATTTAAGACAGTCTCAAGCAGACTGGAAAGTATCTACAAGGCATGCCTGGCACACAGATACGTGCCGAAAAGATGGAGGGAGGTGGGTGTAATCTTCATCCCGAAGCCAGGAAAGGGTGACTACACAAATCCCAAAGCACATCGACCAATCAGTCTGACCTCCTTCATGCTTAAAACCATGGAACGTTTATGCGAGAGGGAGCTGAGAGATGGTGCACTAAAACAGATACCCCTACACGCAAACCAGCACGCATACAGCTCCGGTAAGTCTACGGAATCGGCCCTCCATCTGGTGGTCAGCCGAATAGAGGAAGCGATCGAACACCAAAGCATTTGCCTAGGAACGTTCATAGACATTGAAGGAGCTTTCGACAAAACCAACTTCACTAGTATTAAGGCTGCCCTGGCAAAACACGGAGCGGAACCAGTACTAACAGATTGGATAACAAACATGCTCAGCAAAAGAGTGGTACGCCTTGGGGACAAAGACCAGATGGCCCTGATAGCCAAAGGCTGCCCCCAAGGAGGAGTTTTATATCCTCTGCTATGGAATCTAGTGATAGATGACCTGATCACAAGGCTGAACAAAAACAGGGACTATACAATAGGATACGCTGACGACCTTACCATCCTTATTTCGGGAAAGGCAGCGGGAACAGTCTGCAACCTTACACAACAGGCCCTACGCACCGTGGAAAAATGGTGTGGGGAATTCGACCTATCGGTGAACCCGACTAAAACAGAGTTAGTGATGTTTACGAACAAAAGGGTATTAGGTGAATATCGACTACCCAAACTCTTCAACACTGAACTTCAGCTGTCAAAAGAGGTCAAGTATCTTGGCGTTATACTCGACAGCAAGTTAAAATGGAACAGCCACTTAGACAACAAATTAGAGAAGGCCGCAATCATCTTCTGGCAGTGCAGAAGAATGATCGGCAAAAAATGGGGGCTAACACCTAAAATCATTCTATGGATTTATGAAACAGTGATCCGCCCCATGATAGCGTATGGCGCTATCGTGTGGTGGCCAAGAACTGAAAACAGCACAGTATCGGCTAAACTACAACGGACCCAAAGACTGGCCTGCATGGCAACCACCGGTTGCATGAAAACCACCCCTACAGCGGCTATGGAAGCTATGCTTGGTCTCCTGCCCCTGGATCTGTTCATCCGCCAGGAAGCGACAGCTGCGGCTATACGCCTTAGGGCTCTGAATCTATGGAGCGAAGGGCACACACGACACACATTACTGCTCTCAGACCTCATAAAGGAGCTTCCCATAATGGGAGCAATAAATGATCGTGTACCTAAACAGCATATATTTGACAAGAAGTACAAAATCCAACTTCATGAAGACCACCGATGTGAGGCACTATGCCTAGCAGAAATGCGTATCTTCACAGATGGATCCAAAACAGATAGAGGCACTGTTGCTGGAGTCTACTCAGAAGACCTAAATATTGCCATCTCAAAACCATTGGGGACCCACAACACAGTATTTCAAGCAGAATGCATGGGAATCATCCTGGCAGCCTCAGCAATAACGGCCAGGAGAGTGATGGGTTACTCAATACGCATACTCTCAGATAGCATGGCTGTGCTACAAGCTCTAAACGGCCACACTATAAACTCGGGATTGATACTGGAGTGCCATTTCAAGCTAAGCCAGATAGGACACACCAACAACATAACCCTGCAATGGATTAAGGGACACAGCGGTTCGCGTGGCAACGATGCAGCAGACGAACTTGCCAGAAGAGGGTCAGATATGGTCGCAATAGGACCTGAGCCCATTATACCAATCCCCTTCGCCTACCTACGAACAATCGTGGAGAAACGAACGAGAGATCAACACAACAACTACTGGACCAACCTGGAAGTATGCAGGCAGGCCAGGGAGGCTCTCCCTGTGCTCGAGAAGAGACTGACCAGGCGTCTTAGACAACTGTCAAAACTGCAGCTACGCACGGCTACAGCTGCCATCACGGGACATGGCTCCTTTAATAAACACCTTTTTATTTTAGGCATCACCGACAGCCCCCTTTGCAGAGCCTGCATGAGGGAGGAAGAAACGGCGGCACACGTGCTCCTACACTGCCCTGCAACCGCCACATACAGGGCTAAGTACTTCCCAGACACAGGTACGCTCCGGGAGATCACCAGCAGCATTAACAGCCTGCTGGCGTTTTTCAGCGAGCTGGGGTGGCTGGAATAAAATGCCCACCCTTACGCAAAAACCGCGCCATGACGTGGAGTTGCGGAAACCAGCCCGCCATACCATACCAATACCCATTTACTATCAATAAGTTCGAAGTGATATTTTACGTCATACCTACGTCCACTTCATCCTCTACAGTTTTGGGTGTGACAGCGAAGTAAATGATGAGCAGAGTGCATACAGTCAGGAACAACATCGCAGCCACGCAGGTTGCTTTCTCTGCTTTTGACGAGCTCTTCGCTACGTACCAGATGTACCGGTGGAATGGCAGATCTGAAAAAGTAGGTAAGTGAATCAGGGTAGGAAATGTTGAGTGTCTATTCTCTTAGATACTCTTTGGTCTATTCAGACATTTTTTATTTGAGGTTGGTGAGCAGACGGCAGTCACTTTCGTAAAAGGTAAGATCTTTTGGTGGGGAAAAGCGGAGAGGGTAGAAGGGTGCACTGTGGGTGTGTTCTTCAAAACATTTTTAAGGCTTATATTTCAATATTTTTACACTGTCAGCAAATCGTATAGGCAAGTGGGATTTTCAATATTAGTTTAAAATTAAAAGAATTTTACATGCAATTTAATTTTACTATGATTAGAATACAAATACTCATCATATTAATTTGTATTGCATACAAGCTCTGGGAAGAGCTCGTAAACTTTTCTGTATTGCTATTTTGAACACGAACGAGCTTTAAACATCTTGGGTGTCTTCGCCTTAATCGATAATACCTCTGGGAGTCTACTTTACTGTGTCTACTGGTTCCATCCTCTTGTTGTTTTTTTCTACAGACTATCAATTACTTTGTCAAACATGACAAGACTCTAATTGAAGGTTCACCGGTGTTTTTTTTCGATGACTTACAGTTTACGTTGATCACGTGGACAAACAATACTTTTTAATCAGCGGGTACCATAGTTTCTAGCATATAATTTAGGAACTAAACGGTAGCAGTGCATGTGATTAGATCAATTTAGTGACATTGAAAAAATAGTATAAATATTCGAAATCTTGCTGTGGCTCTTCATACTTTATCTTCCTGTGTCGTTAACATGTCGGCGAAAACGGTTACCGGCTTAGCCATGTTGGTGGGGTGCCTGGCAGCGACCGTTGGGGCTATCGAGATGGACGCAGAGATGGCTGAGCTAGCGAATATGGTGCGTGAACACTGCGTGTCCGAGACAGGGGTGGACATAACATTGGTGGACAAAGTTAATGGTGGAGCGGAGTTAACCCCGGACCCAAAGCTTAAGTGCTACATACACTGCACGATGGAGACCGCGGGCATGATGTCAAACGGCGAAGTGGACGTCGAAACAGTGCTGTCTTTGCTGCCACCTGCCATGGCCGACCACAACGGGCCTGCACTGCGCGCCTGCGGCACTCAGCCTGGGGCGGACGACTGTGACATTGCCTACCAGACGCAAGTTTGTTGGCAAAAAGCTAACAGGGCAGACTACTTCCTCATATAATGAGGATCTACGATGCAGAAGGTGGTCTGTAAAAATACCGCCACAATTTGTAATCGTTGTGTTATTTATTTATTAAAAAGGGTGATGGGCATCGTCGCGTTTGCATTATATCCTGTAACAAGCTCCACCTGATTCCTAAACATGCCCTAAATTCAGTAGGTACTCTGTTATTTCTCAGGTAGCTGTAACACAGGCTGTAAGCTTGGTCTTCATTCGCTGGCATGCTGTCGATCGGTAGATTTCACAAAAGTTGAGAACATTGGCACTCTCTAAGTAGAGTTGCCATTAATTTTGGTTCTCCCTTGTTTGGTATAACAACGTTTGGTCGAATATCACTTGAACTAATTTCAGTTACAATAAAGTCATTTCACATAATTATTCATTTGACCGAATATTTAATTGGTAGAATTTTATTTAGCATAATTATTTAGTTGGAATAATATCATTTCATCGAATTTTCGTTTGCACTAATTTTATTTAAACTAATGCTTCATTAGACTAATAATGATTTAGTCGAGAGATCATACCGAATATTCGGTTTAGTAATAATTAGTTTCCTTTCATTGTCAATAAACTGACGGTGGTTTCATTGTTTTTTCATATTTTGTTTTTTATCTGGAACTCGGCGGCCGCTGCCGCGGCACGCTCGCTTCGCTCGCTCGCCTCATGCTTGTTGTGGTCACAGTTCTAACCTAACCTAACCCTGCCGATTGCACTGAGAGTTTTTCAATTTTACTTGTATTGTTTTTCATGAAACATACTCTTAGTGGTTTTCTTACATCACGAAAATCGGCAGGGTTAGGTTAGGTTAGAACTGTGACCACAACAAGCACGAGGCGAGCGAGCGAAGCGAGCGTGCCGCGGCAGCGGCCGCCGAGGGCCAGATAAATAAATTTCTACACTACATTAACATTATTACTAACTTTACAATATAACTAACTAACACTACATACCAATTGAATATTCGATGAAATGCATATTAATACCAACTGAACATTACATGAAATGAGCATTATACTTTTTGATCAATAGCGCAAACGTTGTTATCGCAAATAAATATTCGATGAAATGAAAATTATGTCAACCGATATTATGCAAAGCAATTATTTTCTCAAACGTTGTTCGAATTAGTAACATTCGACTAAACGTTGTTATACCAAACAAGGGAGAACCATTAATTTTTACTTTCACCATTGAAGCAAGCAATGATTTAACAATAATTTCTAATACATGCACGACTGGGCTAAGATTTTGAACCATAGTGAGACGTCAGTGACATACCGGACTAATCATAATATACAGGGCGTCCCACGGCGATGCCACATGGAGGGAAAGTACCTTAAATCCTTAAGTTAGCTCATTTTGTTTAAAGGAGACATCATTTTATTTTTAAAAAGAAACAAAACTGCATTCAAAGATTTTTCAAAATTCGCTTGCCACACCCGGTAATCGAACCGACTAAAAACCGAAAAAGTAACATCCTGTATTTTTATGGCATCAATCGATAGTGTCAATCATAAGGATCAAATCTCTCTAAGAAACATGGTAAATTAAATGAAAGGAAGTCCTTGAAATCTAAAATTATAAATTCAATTTGGCAAAATAAAACACTTTAACTCAAAGTTCATCCATCCATCTGATACCATATTAACAATAAAATTCCATATTTAAACTACTTTTCTTTTTTTATCGTGCTGACACCGCTGCTGATCAGCAGTAGTATTTAGGCATGTCGAACTCAAACCGACTAAAACCGCACGCCATCTAAATTAACAGGTTATAAGTTGATCCATAGGGCAATTCTCTTGCCATTTTCGTTGCACAGGGTACACCGTGTGCAGGTTTCTAATCAAATCAAAGATATCTCTAGTGTTGATACCTTGTAAGAATTTCTTACAAGGTATCAACACATCTAAGATATCTCTAGTGTTGATATCTTGTAAGAATTTCCCACAAGGTATCAACATTAGAGATTATGTCTTTGATGAAATTTATTTAGTAAAATGAGTACTAAATGAATGAACTTTGTTACCTGTTTAGAATGTAACTTTATTGGGTAACTGCATGAGGTATGTGTAGGTAGGGTAGGTAGTTATTTTTGGGTGCTTGATTAGAAACCTACACACGGTGTACCCTGAGCAACGAAAATGGCGAGAGAATTGCCCTATTGGATCAACTTATAACCTGTTAATTTAGACAGCGTGCGGTTTTAGTCGGTTTGAGTTCGACATACCTAAATACTACTGCTGACCAGCAGCGGTGTCAGCACGATAAAAAAAGAAAAGTAGTTTAAATATGGAATTTTATTGTTAATATGGTATCAGATGGATGGATGAACTTTGAGTTAAAGTGTTTTATTTTGCCAAATTGAATTTATAATTTTAGATTTCAAGGACTTCCTTTCATTTAATTTACCATGTTTCTTAGAGAGATTTGATCCTTATGATTGACACTATCGATTGATGCCATAGAAATACAGGATGTTACTTTTTAGGATTTTAGTCGGTTCGATTACCGGGTGTGGCAAGCGAATTTTTAAAAATCTTTAAATGCAGTTTCGTTTCTTTTTAAAAATAAAATGATGTCTCTTTTAAGTAAAATGAGCTAACTTAAGGATTTAAGGTACTTGCCCTCCATGTGGCATCGCCGTGGGACGCCCTGTATATACTGCGAATAGGGGGTGACAAGCTAGCTATTTGCATAATATTGTAGAGAAACACTGATAAATTTAGAGATAATACCACGCGGGCGGAAAATATGGCGGTTCGAAGTTCGCCGAGTCAGCTAGTATATTATAATACCAAGTGTATTTTTTTTTTTTTCACAAAGTGTCACTTTGTTTCTACTATAAGTGGGAGCCAAATAGCTCTTTTCTGTTAGGATTTAGGAACTTCTTAGCGGGGCGGAATATTTATTTGTTATACAAGAGTGCAAAGTTACTTTTTCATCCCACCATCTCGGAAAGAGTACTTTTTTTCTTCGATATCTGAGTGTAAAAGTCGCTTTTATCCTCTAGAGTGGTAAAGTAAATTTGAATTTAGAACATCGTGTGTACTAGGTTTGTGAACTCAAAACATCATTAAACCTATTTACTTCTACCTCTATGGTGCCGATTTATCATACAACTTTTTTTTAATTTATGAAAAACTCAACTCGGAACCTCTTTGGTGTACCTACTTTTTTTTTTAAATTTGCTTTGCGCGCATAATTTTTTTTTCACGTCCTATGGTTGAACATTGTTGTTGAATTTTATTTGTTGATATTTTATTATTAGTATTATTACACATAATTATTATACAGCCTCCGTGGCGTAGTGGTAGTGAACGTGGCCGCAACGCAGGAGGCGCGGGTCCGATCCCCGCTCAGTGCAAATATTTGTATGCATAAAAAGTTCAACAACAACGGTCTAGCTGCAATGCTTCGATATCGCCTAATGTCACCATTGGGTTGTGGAGGTCACAATGGCAGTCGCTTTACGGAAAATATCGAGGTCCAGCCAAATCCGCAGTTAAGACTGGTAAAGCGGACCCCGAACTCCGAGGTGAAAGCTTCGGATGCGACTGGGAATTAACGCTAGGAAGAAGAAGCATTTCATTATTTCCTCGCTGAGGTGGGATGAAAAGTTACGTGTTGCACTCGAGTGCAAAGATTTTACACCTTGTGCTCTTTTGATTCCCTCGCTAACGCTCAAGATTCTAATTTATGAATCACTCGCTATGCTCGTGATTCAAATTTAGAATCTTTCGCTTGCTCGGTCATCAAAACTGAGCACGCGGTTAAAAAGCAAATTTGCACTCTTGTATAACAAATAACTATTAACCGCTTGCTCAATTTTGATGACCGAGCAAGCGAAAGGTTCTAAAATTAAAAATTAGAGAATCATAAATTAGTATCCTGAGCGTTAGCGAGGGAATCTAAAGAGCACAAGGTGAAAAATCTTTGCACTCAAGTGCAACACGTAGCTTTTCATCCCACCATTGCGAGGAATTATCTAAATGAATAGTTATTTGTTATACAAGAGTGTAAAGTTGCTTTTTAACGGCGTGCTCAGTGGTGATTCACGAATTAGAATCTTAAGCGTCAGCGAGGGAATCAAAAGAGCACAAGGTGAAAAATCTTTGCACTCGAGTGCAACACGTAACTTTTCATCCCACCTCAGCGAGGAAATAATGAAATGCTTCTTCTTCCTAGCGTTAATTCCCAGTCGCATCCGAAGCTCCGGACTTCGGAGTCCGGGGTCCGCTTTACCAGTCTTTTCCGTGAATCGACTGCCATCTGCCCTCCACAACCCAATGGTGACATTAGGCGATATCGAAGCATTGCAGCTAGACCGTTGTTGAACTTTTTAGGGCTTCAACTACCCGTAACGACTGCCATAGATGTTCGTATGGCATCCGTGACCGACGGCTTATCGTGCTCTCCAAGGCACGACCAGACCAATGCAAATACCCATTTTCATGCATACAAAATATTTGTTCTGAGCGGGGATCGAACCCGTGCCTCCTGCGTAGCGGCGGCGTTCACTACCACTACGCCACGGAGGCTGTATAATATGTGTATTAATACTAATAATAAAATACAAAAAAATAAAAAATCAACAACAATGTTCAACAATATGACGTGAAAAAAAATGATGCGCGCAAAGCAAATTTAAAAAAAAAGTACACCAATTAAAAAAAGTTAAAATTGTTTAAAAATTTGGATTATACACATAGAAGTTTAATGTTGTTTTGAATTCACAAAGTACACACGTGTTCTACAAACTTACTTTATTCTCTAGCTAGAGGATAAAAACGAATTTTACACTCTCTCTAAAACGGCTTTTGATATCGAAGAGCAAAAATACCCAGAGTGGAAGAATAAGTCGGGCCCTGGAGGGAAACTACCTTAAATCCTTGAGTTGGTTCATTTTACATAAAGGAGACATTAATTTATTATTAAAAAGAAAAAAAAACTGCATTCATAGATTTTCGAAAACTTTCTTGCCACGCTCGGTAATCGAACAGACTAAAATCTGAAAAAGTAACATCCTGTATTTTTATAGTATTAAACGATCGTGGATGTAAATCATAAGGATCAAATCTCTCTAATAAACATGGTTAATTAAATGAAAGGAATTCCTTGAATATTTAGTTTTTCACTTTTAAATTCAATTTATCCTACTAATATTATAAATGTGAAAGTTTGTGAGAATGGATGTGTGGATGTGTGGATGTTTGTTACTCTTTCACGCATAAACGGCTGGACCGATTTGGTTGAAATTTGGTACGTATATAGGTTATACCCTGGATTAACATATAGGCTATATATCAGCAATGAACGGGATCAGAATTCCACGCGGGCGGAGCCGCGGGCAACAGCTAGTATTAAAATAAAGTACATACTTACTTTAACTCAAGCATCCATCAGATATCATGTTCAATAAAAATTATACATTTAAATTACTTGTCGTATTTATTTATGTCGTACTCGAACCAACTAAAACCGCACGCCGCCTCAGGTTAATTCAAAAGTCTAACGTTACATTTTTTAAACGGAATCAAAGTTCAGTCATTTAGTCCGTTAATAAATAAATGATACTGATGGCTCCTTGAGTAAAAGAGCTGTATCTTTTAGAATTGAATTCATAAGTTAAGATTTTATGGACTTCCTCCTATTTAAATTACCATGTTTGTTAGAGAGATTTGATGATTTTATTGATGCTATAAAAATACAGTGTTAATTTTTTAGATTTTAGTTGTAGGCTTGCTTTTCCATTCTGTATATAGAGCGCGCGTATTTTTTTTTTAATACTACTTAAGTCGCAGATAAGCACACGGCCCTTCTGATGGTAAGTGGTTACCATGGCCTATGGGCGAGTGCAACGCCAGGGGAGTCACACTCGTGCTGCCGACCCTGTAAGAACAGAGAAGTATCGCTCGGGTCCGTTGAGCCGAGTGTTGGCACGGGTATGAACTATGAACAGTACCGTGACTGATGCTGAGCGATGGTATAGGTACCGTATAAGCGCACCTATAGTGACGTTATAAGCATTACCGAAAATATCAAAAGTTTGACTTATGAATTCGGTATAATGTTGTGAATTACTTACACTATTATTAAATCTGTAGTAGATCCGATTCTGTACATTGAAGATATTTTCAAAAAAAAAAAAAACTATTTTAAGGTTAAGTACCTATCTATAAATCGACACCGAAGCCGAAAATGTTTTTATTTTTATTTTTGTCTGTCTATCTGTCTATATGTCTATCTGTCTGTTTTGCAATGCGCAGATACATAACGCCGAAACTACTTCATGAATTCATACGAAATTTGGCATGTTTAAAGTTCTTAGATAAATTTTATCCTCAAATCAGCAAGGTCTTTTTTAAATCTTTAATTATTTATAGGACTTTTATCTGATGTCAGTTCTATTGTAACATCAACTACAAACTAAACTTAACCTAGGATAGGTACCTAATGTGTTTATGAGATGAGTAAAAACACATCTTAACAACGATTCAACATTGTATCTCTACACATCTCATAAACACCGAATGAGGCGCAGATAAAATAGCTTGGTATGAGCCTATGTCCTCTTTCCTTATATTAAAATTTAAAACTAATTGTGCTCTAGCATGACGATTCTGTTCACACTCCATGAGCAAATGTTGGACATCGTCTATTGTGCCACATGTTACCCGTATCAACTACTCTCATCTTGTGTCCAAACTTCCGTGATGGAATATGACCAGCCCCTCTAGACAAGTGGCAATTGACAAAACGTATGATGGAACAGAATGCCAAAGGTATGGGATTTGACGTATATGACAGGCGTCATCGAATGTCAAAAACGTCAAATCCTATACATTTGTCATTCTATTCCATCATACGCCGACCAACGAATTGCCACTTGTCTAGAGGGGTAGAACGTAGTCTCAATGCTGTAACTACTAAACTTCTGTATTGGACTGGCCACACCAAGGGCAACGAGGAGGCTGACTCTGGATAGTTGGAATGGAATGGAAAGGGGACTCTTTTTTTCCGCACTTAGCCTCCTTTTTGGGCCATTGTGCGACTCTGGATAGTTTTGTACAAAATTCCTTTTTCCTTTGACCGTTCATCGAAATATTCTTTCCAAATGTTATATAACAATTATGTTTTATAAAAGGATTTCCATATACTATGGTAATATTTTAAAATAATCTCATACCACTTAGGTAGCAGACAAGCACACGGCCCACTTGATAGGAAATGGTCACCGTGATGGGACGCCAGCTTTGCTAATTAGTCAGCCTCCTCAATACCCTTCAATCCGACCTGAGAGAGGGGATGAAAGTCAAATGTGAAATTAGCTATAATTCGTTACCGCGTGGCCCGAATTCATTGATTTCTTTTTTTAAGAAAGAATTTATGACGACCGACAACCTGCGGCGACATATTTTGGCTACCTAGCCATACCTGCCGACTCAAGTTGTTTCAATCAACAATCAATTAGCCTACTGCAGTCCACTGCTGGACATAGGCCTCTCCCAATACGCGCCACGTTCGCCGATCCTCCGCCTTCCGCATCCAGTCCAAGTTGTTTAAAACAAGACATTGTCCTACTGTCCCGGTTTTACACGACATCTTGCAGGTGTTACACTTATTTGCCACCCTAATAGTAGATATTTATCTCATGTTAAAAATAGTACTTAGGTAGTGTAATTAGCAGTTGAGTTTTTTGACACGTCAATATGAATTCACCCCGCATGATGGTAAGGTAAAATAATATCATCTTTATGAGTAAGTGTGTTGAAAATCATATTATTAAAGATATTGAACATAAGTATAAAAGTACAGAACTGTGTACTTTTATACTTATGTTCATTCTGTACTTTTATACTCTGTGACAACAGAGACACTCTGTTAGTTTGTCAGAGGAGACGCCGAAAATGCTTTCAGATGCTTTCATGTCCTATATTATGTTAATTCAGTGACTATTCACTTTCACGCAGATTAAAGGGAATACCTATTATCTAATCTTGAGAAAGTAAACGATTAATCCTATTATCATAGCGATCACACGCCGGACTATGAAATGTAGTCGCCAAATTATAATAATATCATTTACTTGGTAACGAAATTTATTTATTATATTATATTTTATCTATTTATTCAATAAGTTTAAAGCGGATTTTCGTCCAATACCTATAGAAATATTGAAAACCTGCAAGTTCTTTAACGAGCTCATACGAAGTTAAAAACTAATATGTTGAGTAATTGTAATTTCACCAATGTTCAGTACAGAACATGAAGTTTAGACAAAATAGTTAGACCACCTGGAGGACCCGGAAGTTGCATGTAAAATTATTAATTCCCGGCGGAGTAGAAATTAGGCGACCCCATATCTGCCTCCCTACCTAATACAATGATTAGTGAAATGTGTGTGTTAATTCACCTCTGCCTAACCCTCTGGGGATAAAGGTGTGATTATGTCTATGTATGTAGGTATGTATATAATAATTGAAACAAATATGTGTTGGACACAATTGAATAATTCGTACCTACTTGTTCTCAATCGTCTTAAAACCGTCTCTGACAAAAAGAAAATTATGATAATTTAACAAAAAAAAAGTCTTAACTCATTTCATTGACTAATTATTATTTTAGTGTATACCTATAAAACAAGTAAATCTGACATAAAAGCCTATTATCTACTCATGTGGTAAAAAGCGTTCAATCTGCAAGTAAGAAGTAGGTAGTAGTACTTTGTGTTGTGTAATCAACTAATCACGCAGCAACAGCAGCAGCATTGAAGAGTACAAAAAGAGAACAAAGTGTGAGGGAGTGTTTGTGTACACATGTTTGAACCCTCTGTTTGCAGTTTTTGAGAACATGTAATGTAAGAAATATGTATACAAAATCTACAAATAAACGACGTAAAATTTTTATCATCTGAGAATAGGTTCCATGACAATGGAACTTATTTTAGACGGCGAGGTGCTGCAATCGGTCTATTTATTCACGGGTAAAACCGGGATTCGGGTCGCAAGTTAGTAGAAATAAAATAGTTCTATAAATTAGTGCATTACTTTGCACATACCATAACCACATTATTACTTCTCTCAGTCTTTCTGTTTCAATATTACTATCCAGTTTTTGTGTGCTTTTAGATATTTTTATTTAACATGTTTTATTTTATTTAACATTAGGTATAGGTATGTACTTATTACTGAAAAGTGGAATACTTAATTGCATTTGCACAAAGCCAAGGCAGGGCAAAACATTTACGAATTGCATCACTAATTAACAAAATAGTAGGTACGCAAGCGACGAAAGAAGTGCACATCGTATAAGTAGTGTAGTGTATAAGTAAGTATACCTTGGGACAAATACCTAACACTTTTTAATCAGCGAGTATGGTACTCGCTGATTAAAAAGTAAAATAAATACCGATTAGTACTTAAATTATATGCTAGACTAGTGTCTAGCATATAATTTAAGTACTAATCGGTAGCAGTGCATGTGATTAGATCAATTTAGTGACATTGAAAAAATAGTATAAATATTCGAAATCTTGCTGTGGCTCTTCATACTTTATCTTCCTGTGTCGTTAACATGTCGGCGAAAACGGTTACCGGCTTAGCCATGTTGGTGGGGTGCCTGGCAGCGACAGTTGGGGCTATCGAGATGGACGCAGAGATGGCTGAGCTAGCGAATATTCTGCGTGAACACTGCGTGTCCGAGACAGGGGTGGACATAACATTGGTGGACAAAGTTAACGGTGGAGCAGAGCTAACCCCGGACCCAAAGCTTAAGTGCTACATACACTGCACGATGGAGACCGCAGGCATCATGTCAAACGGCGAGTTGGATGTCGACACAATGCTGGCAATGCTGCCGCCCGCCATGGCATCCCACAACGAGCCAGCACTGCGCGCCTGCGGCACTCAGCCTGGGGCGGACGACTGTGACATTGCCTACCAGACGCAAGTTTGTTGGCAAAAAGCTAACAGGGCGGACTACTTCCTCATATAATGAGGATCTACGATGCAAAAGGCGGTCTGTAAAAGTACCGCCACAATTATTGTAATCGTTGTGTTATTTAGTATTAAAAAGGGTGATGGGCATCGTCGTGTTTCCATTAAATTTTGTAACAAGCTTCACCTGATTTATAAATCAGGTTGCTGTAAGCTTTTTTTTATTTCTTTAAGCACGACTAGACTAGATTTTGAACCTAGTGAGACGTCAGTGACTAACTAGCTATTGGCAAATGAATCGTGGAGTTTGTTGCGCCGTTTCTTCTCCACTAAAGCGCCTAGGAAGCGGTGGTAGGCTTTAGTTTTAAGTAGAAAATTTGAATACTTAATAATAACATTTTAATCTATGCGAATAACCGCATTATTTATTCTATGCTTTTTGGATGTCATTGATGCTTTTTTTTTCATTCTATAAGTACTTTTCGTAGCGCCACAAGCAACCGTCATAATATCATAGTCACTTATATTGCCAAGTTTAAAAATTCCTTTCATACATGTTTCTTACACGGAAATGTAAAAAATATAAAAATAAAACAAAACTTGAATGACAGTTTGACAGTCTATAAGCTTGGACCGAAGAGGTTTCAAATTCAGTCTTTATTGTGCAAAACAGGTATTATAAAGATGGTCCCTTACATATTGTCAATCCAGCCATGTTCAGCCATAGGTATTGGCATACAATATTATAAGTAATCTTGTTGTAAATCAATGACAAACTGTTTTTCATTTCACTAAATTAGGTAATCATCATACTATTAAAAAAATTTGTCGATAGAATTTAATGTAGTTTTTATTTCATAGTCCGTGGTCGCGGTGCAACTCGCAAGCGAGTTTAGCAAATAGGTTTTGGAGCTAAACGTTTACAAATGAATTACACTGCAATTTTACGCAAATTATGAGATATTATTAGATTACGCATGACGCCCAAAATGCTTTCAGATGCTTTCATAATAAATGATAATTCAGTGACTAGGTATTCACTTTCACGCAGATTGACGGGAATACCTATTATTTAATCACGAAAAAGTAAACGATTTACGGTTTACCTGCTAATCCTACTATCATAGCGATCACTCGCCGGACTATGAAATATGGTCGCCAAATTATATTATGAAATCATTTGCGACTTTTTTTATTATAGATATCTATATATTTACTAGTTGTTACCCGCGGCTCCACCCGCGTGTCGTGGCGGTCGGTTATCGGTTACCAAACAAAGCCTATGTCCTTCCCCAAGGTCTAATTTATCTCTGTACCATTTTTCATAAAAATCGGTTCAGTGGTTTAGGCGAGAAAGCGTAACAGACAGAGTTATTTTCAAATTTATTTTATAACTAGCTTTTGCCCGCGGCTCCGCCCGCGTGGATGTCGGTTATCGCGACCAAACATAGCCTATATCCTTTCTCAAGGTCTAATCTACCTCTATACCAAATTTCATCAAAATCGGTTCAGCGGTTTAATCGTAAAAGTGAGACAGACAGACAGACAGACAGACAGACAGACAGACAGAGTTACTTTCGCATTTATAATATTAGTAGGGATAATAACTATCCAAGTATCCATCTCTGTACCTTCAAAATATATCTGGGTAATTTCACGAAGTCAATTTTTTTGCTAATTTCGGTGGCAGTTTTCAATCATTGGTTTTCCGATGAAAAAATTTAATGGAGTTCTTTTAAAATATCTAGTAGTATATAGTTTTCTAAAAGAACATTGAAATTTTTTTTCATCGGAAAACCTATGATTGGAAACTGCCACCGAAATTAGCAAAAAATTTGGCATCGTGAAATTACCCATCTAGAAAAATAAACTTTCAACCCAATTAAACCATTCATAATAAAAAGCAACCCATATTCGTTTCCAGGCTCTTAGTCATTTTTGTACCTACCAAATTTTAACATGAACTTTCAAACAAATTTTCATCTTCTATTCCACGTGCAAACGGGAATGGGAACTGATTTCCACGCGGGCGAAGAAAAATATGTCGGTTCAAAGTTCGCCGGGTCAGCTAGTTATTTATAAGACTCGATCAAGTGCGAGTCGGCCTCGCGCACTGAGGGTTCTGTACGAAACTGAATTGAGGCGTAAACAACAATTATACTATAATTGCGTTGAATTAGATGTTTGATTTAGAGTACTTAAGAGTACTTCCCGTTGAGCTAGAATCATGAAAGTTTGGAATAGCACAAGTAAAGAGAAGAATTTGAAAACTGTAAATATGTAGCTACCCGTACCGTACCGTACCCACTACTAACGTAGATAGGTGGAATAAGGACGGTGATGAGCTACATATAATTATTATTTACGGTTTTAATTTTTTTTTATTTGTGCTTTCGCTTTATTTGTGCTATAAGATCTCAACTCTTCCCAAATTTCATGATTCTAGAGGGAAGTTTAGTAGAAGTGGTTTAGTTTTCGAAAAATTCTCAACGGGAAGCATGCTAAAATCAAACGTCTAAATTAATGTAATCCAAGTATATATTTTTTATACTACTTAGGTCGCAGACAAGCACACGGCTCTCCTGAAGGCAAGTGGTTACGGTGGCCCATGGGCAAGTGTAACACCAGAGGAGTGATGCTAAAGAAAATTATGTTAATTTAACAAAAAAAGTAAACAGAATAATAAATTTTACCGCGGTTCATTGATTATTATTAATAGTTACTTAGGCATATAGACAAGTAAATCTCACTAACACTCAAACTAGCAGATCTTCTAATAAAACAAAATATGTTCAAATGGGTCCTACCCATTTCAACCAGTAATTTGTCTATCTGTCAATGTTTCTTCTTTCTTCCACTAAGTAAGTATCCAGTATCCAGTAAGTAAGTAAAAAGTACCTACTACTAATAACGGCCATTCCCAATAACCTATCGCCAGTTTTGACATTAGAAAGGATAAAAACGTCATCAATCAAAGTCAAAGTCTTTATTTCTCAAAATAGTGCAACATTGTTACAGCTTTTTGACGTCAAAAAACTCCTTAAAACTAAGTTTACCACCGCTTCCTAGGCGCTAATGGAGAAGAAACGGCGCAACAAACTCCACTGCGGCATTTTAAGGACGTCAGTTTACAAAAAAAATAAAAGGGTTTCTTAAGACTAAATATGAACGTATGTACATTTGTCTCGCGTCAAGTAGGTATATAAAAAATAAAAATAAAACTTTATATATAAATCTCTACTCTATGGTTACGCAATTCATAGTAGCAAAATAACAACAGGATTTGACAAAGGAACATCATTCTCTACCTTTACCTCTATCTGTAGATTTATGTTATTGGGAACGGCCGTAAGTGTTATGTAATCAGTTAATCACATAGCAACAGCAGCAACATTGAAGAGTACAAAAAGAGAACGAACCTGGTGGATTCACTGTGCAAAGAATGCGCGTGTGAGGGTGTGTTTGTGTGTGTGAAGGTATTGGCGTGCGTAGGATGTGTCTATGTGACGACGCGGCTGGGCTTCGAAATTTTTCGTGAAACTAATGCTACCAATACCATGAACTCTTAAAACAGGTCAATAGTTGAACGGCAGTCATTCTACCAACTGCAAATGTCACTTTGTAATGTCATTTAAATATATTGGATTACAAAGTGACATTTGCAGTTGGTAGAATGACAGCAGTTCAATTATTGGCCTGTTTTAAGAGTTTATAGTAAGGCCGCTGACCTCAACAACGACGGTGATATCGAAGTATTGAAGTTAGATCAGTTATTGGTCAACTAGCCGTATACGGCTGCTAAAAACGTTCGTATAATGTGTTCTCCGAGGCACGGAAATACCCAGACCAGTTTGTTCTTTTGCCGAAATATCGAATACTCAAAAGGTAATTGTTATAATAGTAGAATGATGTAGTTGATAGTTAAAACATATCTAAAACCCCATAGCTCGGCCTAGCCTAGACCTTAAAGTATGTTGGAAATGTAATCGAAGTGCAAGCACACAGGACATTCAGTCCTGAGCCTGACATCTCATTTATCGACTCAAAAGGAATATTTTTAATGAGCTTTCACATAAACTACAACTATGGCTTCAACGGCAACTGCAATAGGTGAGATACAAATTTTATTATCTATAATACCTAATAAAAATAATCCTTTTCAATAATACTAATAGAAATAGGTATTCTGATTCGGAACTGACAAATCGGATCATCCGGGATATCCTGCATTCATCATTGGATATCCGGCATTTCTAAACACAATTTGATGATTCTTTTTGTATTTAATAAACTTGCAATTATTGAAAACAACATCCATCACTTGTGTCCCTTCGCCCAGCATACTCACCATGGAATCTTGATATTTCATGAATGCCAAAAAATAGTTCTGAAATATTTTTAAATAGTTGCGAAAGGAAAAAATAGTTCTCTTATACTTACGAAATTACAGCCATAGTTCTATGAGTATGCTGGACGAAGGTTTCGTCCAGCATACTCACCTCCGTTTGGGGAATCTGCGTACGCTTCAAACATAATTCATACTTCAAAATATAGTTTATAAATAGTTCATAATGGTGTCCAAAAAGAAAAAATAGTGGTCTAATAACTCCGGAGTTATAGGCTTCGTTCACTGAGTATGCTGGGCGTAGAACTCACCTCACTGCGCAAATACCGAACGAGCTATACTTAGATACAATTTATATCTCCAAAAATAGTTCTTGAAATAGTTGTCAATATCAGTCTAATTTTCGCTTGAATTTTGACCTAGAAAACCATTAAATTTGGTTGTAAACTTCTACACACATTCGATTTTAGTACAGTCGGATACAAAACTTTCTAATATCCTAGGTACATTTTGTACTAGGTATAACAATTTTTTAACCCCCGATGCAAAAACGGACGGACGTGTCTGTGTGTATGTCTGTGTACATCGTAGCTCCCGAACCGATTTTTTTTTGTTTGAAAGGCGAATTAGTCGGGAGTGTTCTTAGCTATGTTTGATGAAAATTGGTTCAGTTGTTTAACAACGGTGTATATTATACGACAATCTACACAACGCTATACAGACCCAAAGTAAGTATAGTAACTAGCTTGTGTTATGGGTTCTAGTAAATATACAGGGTGGAAGATTTTAACCTTACCTGGAGGGAAAGTACTTTAAATACTTGAGATAGCAAATTTCGCTTAAAGGAAACATTCCTTTATTTTTTTAAAGAAACAAAACTGAATTCATAGATTTTTGAAAATTCGCTTGCCACACCAGGTAATCGAACTGACTAAAATCCGAAAAAAATACATCCTGTATTTTTATGACATCAATCAATAGTGTAAATCATAAGGATCAAATCTGTCTAAATAACATGGTTAATTATATGAAAGGAAATTCCTGAAAACTTAATTTTTAAATAAAATTTAACACAATAAAGAACTTTAAGTCAAGGGTCCATCAGATATCATATTATTGATAATAAAATTCCATATTCAAATTACTTGTCCCTGTTTTTCATGCGAATACCCCAGCAGGCCAGCAATGGTATTTATGTCGGACTCGAACCGACTAAAACCGCACGCCATCTCAGGTTAA
Organism: Eilema depressum; assembly: GCA_914767945.1. Taxonomy (NCBI): domain Eukaryota; kingdom Metazoa; phylum Arthropoda; class Insecta; order Lepidoptera; family Erebidae; genus Eilema; species Eilema depressum. The sequence continues at coordinate 22,663,397 of OU612012.1, read as the reverse complement.
TTAAAAAAAGGCAAGCCAATAAGACAATTCTCTCGCCATCTCCGTTGCCCAGGATGTTGTGGAGTGTACCATGCGGAGGTTCTCGACCAAGTACCCCAAATTACTTGTACTTCATGTAGTTTTTTTTTTTTTGAAAAAGAATAATAACCGAAATTATTCAAATTACCGTTAACCCCTTCAGCTAAGCTAAGTTGCTTGTCGGTAGTATAATGGCCAGGATTCGAACCTGGGACCTCTAGATCGCAAGGCCGACTCCTTAACCACTAAGCTACCGACGCCAATTTACCCAGACGAAGTTACCCAATAACATTACTTAATTTATATAAATTAATTATAAAAATTAATTTTAATAAATAAATGGCGTCAAAGATAACTTTATTGTTGATTATGGTGTCTAATGGCTCCTTGAATAGAAGTGCTGTCTGTTGAAATTAAATTTATAAGTTAAGATTTTATGGACTTCCTATTATTTAATTAACCATGTTTGTTAGACAGATTTGATTCTTATGATTGACACTATCGATTGATACTATAAAAATACAGGATGTTATTTTTTCGGATTTTAGTCGGTTCGATTACCGGGCGAGGCAAGCTAATTTTCAAAAATCTATGAATGCAGTTCTGTTTCTATTTAAAAATAAAGGAATGTTTCCTTTGGGTGAAATTCGCTATCTCCAGTATTTAAAGTACTTTCCCTCCAGGTAAGGTTAAAATCTTCCACCCTGTATACATATTATACAGCAGCTGTTGCCCGCGGCTCCGCCCGCGTGAAATTCTGATCCCGTTCATCGCTTAATATAGCCAATACTTTATTCTGATGTACAAGCTATATTATCGTAAAGTTTCATCAACATCCATTCAGTAGTTTTTACGTGAAAGAGTAACAAACATCCTCACATACTTACAAACTTTCACGTTTATAATATTAGTAGGATAGAAACCAGACCAATGCAAATATTCATATTCATGCATACAAAAATATATGCACTGAGCAGAAATCGAACCCGCGCCTCCAGCTTAGCGGCCGCCTTCACTACCGACAAAGAGGCAGTCAAACGGAGTGTGGCACGTCGCGCGTCGCGGCCTGCCGCGGCATCGTTTGACGAAATAAATTAAAATGAATTCTATATTCACTGAAATAAGATTCAAAATAACTTGATTAGTAATAAAATCCTTAGCCATGCCGTGCCATGCCGGCAGTGGGCGCCGGCCCTTACGACCCCCTCAAGCATGTAAGGGGAGGCGACAATGTATTCTTAGGCCGTCGTCGCCTTCTCGGCAGGCTGCAATAGACTTTAGTGTCCAGACAATTATTTTGGCAAATAATTAACCCTACAAGCAATGAAGTAATAGGATTTATTTACGCTTACAGTTTCATTTATTTTATTATTATTAAAAAATATATACTTACTAGCTAAATGCTAATATATTTTTTTCGACTGTTTTTGAATGTGAGATAATACCACAATATTATTCCCAATCACAACGCCCACCATTAGAATGTCTAATATTTTTATATTATAAAAACATGTGTGGACGACTGTACCTCATTTAACGTTAGTATGTAGAAGTTTACAACCAAATGTAATGGTTTTCTAGGTCAAAACTCAAGCGAAAATTAGACTGATATTGACAACTATTTCAAGAACTATTTTTTGAGACATAAATTGTACCTATAGCTCGTTCGGTATTTGCGCAGTGAGGTGAGTATGCTGGGCGTAGAACCTACGCCCAGCATACTCAGTGAACAAAGCCTATAACTCCGGAGTTATTAGACCACAATTTTTTTCTTTTTGGACACCATTATGAACTATTTTTGGAAGTATGAATTATGTTTGAAGCGTACGCAGATTCCTCAAAACGGAGGTGAGTATGCTGGACGAAACCTTCGCCCAGCATACTCATAGAACTATGGCTGTAATTTCGTAAGTATAAGAGAACTATTTTTTTCCTTTCGCAACTATTTAAAACTATTTCAGAACTATTTTTTGGCATTAATGAAATATCAAGATTCCATGGTGAGTATGCTGGGCGAAGGGACACGATCACTTGCAGCTAATAAGTATTTTAATGATAATACCACGAATACATAATATAACGCCAATAAACTATAAAAATATATAACATAAAATAAATTATTTTTAACATTTCGCTGTTACATTAATCAAAGACACCGCTTGATAGGCAAAATGAAAGAAGTGCTTACCAGATTCAATAATAAAACTGATAAAGTCATTGTAACTAACAGTTATTATACAAGAGCACATCTAGCCACAGAGCTAGCTTACATCTTACCTTGCACCACCTCGGTTTGGCCGACGTTCTGCGTGACAGACACGATCTTGGGTCCGACGTGGATGTTCGAAGACCTGTCGACGTTAAGGGTGGCAGCAACAGGTTTCGAGTGTGCCATCATTACCATTTCTGAAGAACGGTCTAACGGTTGCACTTCATCAGAACTGCAGCTCGACCGCCTCACCATTTTTTTACTCTCCATCGTACAAATGATCGATGCCAAGTGCACCACAAAGGAGACACTTCACTGCCTTGTATCAAACTTCAGTCGCCGGCTAATACTAGTTTTTTTTGCAATCTGTTTCAAACATTTGTTATTTATTTTGGCTAACTCAACAAATAAACCGTAATAAACTGATAACTTGGCAAATCCACTTCAGTGGAATTTGACATACGATTTTATTTAGATTGCTACCAATCTGAAAGTCGGTCATATCCACCTTTTACTTTATCGCGCATTATCTTTTATTTTTGATAACATGATTTTAAGTGACTACCTGATGCCACTGAGACATCAGGTGAGCTTATTCAAATAAAAAATAAAATAACAAGAAATAAATAACACTGCTTTTCTTTTGTTTTACTCGCTTTTATTGACAGTAATCCCATAACTATGTAACTTAATTTTTTTATGATTAACTTGGGTCCTAAATCATTCAAATGGAACTGCGGCAAACAAAGATATTCTTATAAAAATATAAAAAATACATAAAACTCTAAAGCATAAACTAAACATAATGCTAAAATCGTAACGAGGAAAAAGTTGAAAAACGTTTTCCAAAAAATATTATTAAGTAACTTGTTTATCAAAATCGATTGTCTCCCAAACTGTAAAATAAATATTTCCCCTGTAGTAATGAGTAAACAGTTTGGATAAAAATTTCATTACAGCTGAGTATCATGGTACATGTCTACAATGGTGACCCTCTTTTCCGAGACATTGCGTTCAGCTTACCATCAGGCGAGGTGAAGTCAAATGACACCATACCTACATAGGTACATATCGTATTACTTAGCTTTTGACCAAACTCTTGCCAAACGTTTCTAGAAAATTTCATCTGTAATGGATAGGCTACGTGATACTTTGATTCTGACATCATCATCATCCTGTGATATTTGTCGCAGTGATTTGATAATAATATCTACTTATTTATGCCGTTAACGCATAGACTTACATTTCGTCGTAGGGTAGGCCTTTGTAGTTGAATAGTCTATATCGCTAAAATCTTTCTTCTTTATTCTTTCCATTAGAATAAAAACATAATCAAAAATATGACGATAACATAATCATAACATCTCGTTAATGCAGTTTCGATGGCAACTCGTAGGTATAAACAACTGTATTAACAAGACCTAGTCACTGTAATTACCTGGTTATGATTTGCGTGAATTATTTTATAGTACCTATCCCACATTAATGACATTATGTCCTATATAATCATGAAATTACAGAATGTCCACATGCCTGCCTTATTGCAGGCCCTAGCACTATTAATTAGGTGAATTGTTGATTCAAGCGGATGTCATTAGGCGGCTTGTTAGGTTCTAAGTAATTACCTGCTTAGGTTTCTTTGTTTATTTTTCCATGCATGTGCCATACTCCTAGTTTGGTCTGGTACTTTAAATACAAAAATTATTTATTTTGAAACAAAATACTTCCTTACATACATACTTTCTTACACGGTTTCTGTATTGAATCTGCTTGAATTTATTAATTTTATTTTTAATTCAGTTAGTACGAGTATAACAGTTTACCGAACTTTAACTATACCTATTAAAAAGAAAAGAATTAAATTTACTATTTGCTTCAAACAGCGCTTTGACTATGTGTAATATTGCTTGGGATTGCAATGAAATTTTGTGGATAATATTATGATTTACCGGTGAACTTGAAAGATACGATAGATACCCGGCAGACTGCGGCAGGTCAGGTCTAAAACACTTTTTACATAGTCAGCGACTCGTGGCAGGGCAATGTCTACTTAGGCCAAGTCCCACTAATATAATATTGCATATCAGTTTTCATGGTTAGTTATTTTCTTTAAGTTTGTATTTTACTTACTTTCTTGTAAGTATTTAAAATAAATTCAATATTATTATTAGGTACTCAGCATTACTTATTTAAGGTTGTTAAAATAAGAAATGTTAATCACTAAAATGTTTATTTCACAGATCCGAGATAACAGCCTCAGCATTTACACAATTCATATTTGGTATGAAATTCAAAAGAAAATCGTTCAAAATAGATTTTGGTGTGTAGATACACATACACGCTTAAATTAATTGACGGGTGTGGAATGAATGGAAAGGAAAAGGAATTAAAAGGAATGGCACCACGCGTCTTTGGTTTGTCAACCCCTAATGGTGGGTGATAAGATAGATAGTCCTCAATAAACTAAAAATAATATTGGTGTAAGTACTGGTCCCAAAGTGAACCTCATCATAAGATTTAACCCCTTATAGACCTGCGTGCCAGCTTGACCCTTTCGACTCGGTGCAAAGACGGGCGTTGAGACTCGTCGGCAATCCCATACTCACAGACGATGTGGAATCTCTCAGTCTCAGAAGAGACTTTTGCCTCACTGTGTGTGTTCTACCGCCTATACAATGGTTTGTGCTCAGATGAACTGTTTGACATGATGCCCTCAGCTACATTCTACCATCGCACTTCTCGCCATAGCATAGGCGGGGAGTTCATCCTCACACATTGCGACCGGAAACGGTGCGCACTGTGCGGTATGAAAGGAACTTCATTCCTCGCACACTCAAGCTGTGGAATGAACTCCCCGCGGTGGTTTTTCCAAGCGACTATAATATGGGGCACTTCAAGAAGGGCATTAGAAGGTTTTCTTCAGGGTCGGCAGCACGAGTGTGACGCCCCTGGTGAGGCTGGTGTTGCACGCGTCCACAGGCCACGGTAACCACTTTCCATCAGGTGGGCCGTGTGCTTGTCTGCCACTTAAGTGGTATAATAAAAAGGTAGTTTGCTTATCGAAAGGAGGTGGTAGTCCGTGGTTACCTTAAACCTTATATCATCTTCCGTTAGCAGTGGTGTTTTTCTAAATTTTCTCTTCACGATAACTTGTCGGGAGATTATAATATTTTTTGAAATAAAAATCAATGTTAAAACTCAGATGTTTCCTAACATACCTACATAAAATAATTCTTTGTTAGTAAGTAGATACCTACTTGTTACTTTGTCTTATCTATCATTGTTGTTGTTACTAAAGACTATTAATTTTATCAACGGAAATAGAAGTCCAGTATAATTGAGACATCTATTGTATGATTAAAAAAATGATACATTATCGCGATTCGATGACTTATGGATTTTTTAATCGCTGGTGTGTCCCCATTTAACAACCAGGTACACGTGTAACAGCGGTCTGTGTGTGGTTATGAAGATACGGTAATTGAACATACCGTGTACCTATATACTACGCAGTTTCCGAAAGGCTGATCAATGTCAAATTAACTAATCGGCTGTTAAATCTCTTGTCAAGTAGTAATTGGGTTGCTAGAAGCATAGGTAAATAGTTTAATTTGATCATAGTGTTGGTTAACCAGCTATTTTAACCGACAAGACGATAAAATAAAACTGTTTAACTATGTTTCTCTTTCTAGCAACACAATTGCTACTTGACAGGAGATTTAACAGCCGGTTAGTTAATTTGACGTTGATCAGTCTTTTGGAAACTGGGCGTAAGTGTGAATTTTATATCTTTGTATAAGGCATTCTTCAGTACCGCAGGACGACCTATTTGCAATATTTGTTTATCATTTGGAAGGTTCATTACTCCGAATGGACATACACTACATATTTTTATTTGGATATAGTAGCTAGATTTATGAAGTCATTCGCTTCTTATGTCTGCAAAAGTTGTGCCTTATGAGCTTCCACGACGTTCAGAGTGACTATAGTTAAAGCTACGTGAGAATAAAGTAGGTATAAAAATTGGGCTATTATATTATTGGCATATTGAGTCCTCAAAATGATCTTAATACCTATCTATTAATAATGTTAATATCAAACTGTTTTATTAATTTAAATATTATTATCGTCAGTGAGTCAGTCAACAAGAAGTGGGAATACCAAGGTATTAAGATTACATATTTTGAATATTTTGCTAGTCAAGATCGATCTGATACCAACTACAGGCAGGATACGAGTATCATAGTAGGTAGCCAGTTTTCACGTTTAAGTTTTATCCCTAACAATCATCCTTCGTGCCTTTTTCCCAACTCAATCGGGATTGACTTACAATTGAACGCAATATTGTCTTTCCTGGAGAAATCCATACATCCCTTTGGATCACTTCGTAATCATTGAAGTAATTCTACTTTTCAAAACATCATGAACGCACACAGCCGTTTTTATTCACTGGGCTCCAATGATCGAGACGGAATAAGTTATCCATCACATGTGGCCCAGGGGACACATAACCACCTTTTACTTGACAATGTCCGTACACTTTATAGTCAGCAGTCAATACTCCCTGTTTAACAAGCTCTTGCAGAAGTACTTTAACGTTGTCAAACTGTGCACTAGTTGTTTCGTCAATGAGATAGTTTCCAAGAAACATAATACTTATACCTTTCAGATTCCACGATTTTACCATAATGCCCACAATATTTGCACCTCTGCCCTCAAACACCATTCCATTGCCAGCAACGAGAAAATTGGGGCCGATGTCCTCCCAGCGACGTTCTGATTGATGATCGGTTTGGATAGCTAGCACTTTCATGATGCAGTCGGATTTTTCAGTGCAAAACTCAGTTGCAGAGTGCCCTATTAGTACATTTCGAACAGGGAGGTTTAGTAATTCTATGCCACGGCAGTTCTTTGCGGACCATTTCTTTCGGCTGACGTACCACGGCTCTTGTATATCTAGAAAAATAATGACCTTATTAGCATTCATTTTTAAATAATAGTAGGTAGCAAGAAAATACATTACTTACCTAGCTGTAGACGTTTATCTTCTTCGTACAAAGCAAAGTAGCAGATGAAAAATGAAAGAGTAAAAGAAACTGCTAAAGCCCAGCACACGAAGACGGCGATGCTACAGCGGAGTCGCTTTGTGTCCTTTGATGACACCAGGTGAACACCTTGGATTCGAGCTGAAACATCATCTCAGGTTCTGTATCGTGTTTGGGCTGTTCGTGTGTGGGTGTCAGTGAAGAAGGGTGAACATTTTCGTAAAGGAAACCGGTAGAAAAGTTTCTTAAAATGTATAGTACGACAACAGCTGTTTTGTATGGAAGTCTCTTCGTTTGTAATTCAGATAACTACTTTATACCAGATGCTGAATTTAAACATCTCTACTACGGCTTCCCTTTGCAGAGCAAGCAGGCAGGAATCGGGTAATAGGGACCCCTCGCCACTGGCGGGCGTGTACGTGTATATTGGGTAGGCAGATCATCTACCTACCCAATATACACAGCACATCTGTATGTGCTTACCGAATACATCTACCGTAGATGTGATTCGGTAAGCACATACACATTACCTACAGTGGAAAGCAGAAGAGTTTTGATTGTAAATTGGAGATACGCTAAAGCTGACTCACACTTAACGCTAGCAATTTTACTTGGCTGGAGGGGTTAGACGACAATATTAGTACTTTCAGTTACCAGTATTCTTAAAATAAAACAAAATACATAAACATCGCTCGCACAGCACAGAGTTATACAGCATGCAGTAACTGAGGAATAAAGTGAGTAGTCAAGCAGCGCTGACACAGCTTTTATGTGTATAAAAATATCAGTAAAATGAAGATAGATAAAAAGTTAGTGAGTATTTGACAATGATATTATTAATCCATTTCGACGTTTATGACATACGTTGACGACTGTCATATGCGCCAAATCCCATACATTCATCATTCTATTTTACAATACGCCGGCCAACGAACTGCCACTTGACTAGGGGGGCAATTCAGTATCTTAGGAGCTATGGAAGAACACAGTCATAACCACATTACCATACTACCTTCATAATCTTTTTGGTTATGTGCTGTAATCTGGTAATAAAGGTAAACTATTTTGTTTAAATTGTATATTTGCAAGAATGCAAGAAGCTTTGAATATGTTGTGCATGGTGCATGGATTATAAAGAGCACAAAGGTATACAGCACAATAGAAATATAAGGAAGTTTGTCATTCACGCTTACCTCTAGCCACTTCGATATCATTGAAATGCTCGGTAACAGAAACATATTTAGGCCCGTAGTAGACGTTAGAAGACTGCGTCACGTCGACGTTGCCGACAACTGGATACAAATGAACAGGCTCCAGTACTAAGTGGGGAGAACGATTGACGGCAAGACCATCTTCCGTCAAAATATCGGAACTGCAACTTGGCATGCTAGCTATTGCATACTCCTCTCTTGGCACGACCGACGACATTGAAATATTTTCTTCGTAAACTTCTGCCGAATCTATTTTTAATATGTACACAGTAGGTAGGTAATAAATTAAGCAACTGCAGACCGTTGTGAACTAGTCGTTTATTGTATGTTCTATCATAAACACATCTGAATTTAAATGAAAGAAAGGTATGTAAACCCTAATAATATTTGACCCACTTTAGGCATTATCGTGAATTATCTATCGATAGGCGATAGCAGTTTATTAGCTATATGCATGTTCCAGGTACAGATTAGACCATGTTTGGTCAAAAAAATCCTAATTGTTTAATCGCGAATTGTGACATCATCAGCATTTTTACCGACACCTATATTACACAAGATAGTATTAAATAATAAAGGTATTGTGTAACTATACAGGGTTTAATTTAAAACGAATAGATATTTTTTGGTTTATTTTTTGGTAACATGCTTAGAGTATACATTATATACTCTAAGCAATGTATACTCTCATTTCTCTTCATAAAAAACTTAATCGTGAATTCGCTGCCACACAACTGAACAGTCATCATAACGGCTTCGTCCATTTTCGTAACTGTCAGTGTGATAACCAGCTACGAACGTGGAATTTTTTTCTTGCTTTCATAACCAGTTACGAAAATAGAATTAAATTGTCGTTTTCATAACCAACTGTCATAACCAGTTACGAAAGAAGAGTTTTTTTTCTATTTTTGTAGCTGGTTATGAAAGCAAGAAAAAAATTCCACGTTCGTAGCTGGTTATGAAAATGACAGTTACGAAAATGGACGAAACCGTCATAACAGGAGATACTAAAAATTCACCTGACGTGTTACAAAAGTTACTGAAAATTAAAAAAAAAGATTCATAATGTATAAATCTTTACAATGAATACATTTTATGTTCTATTTAATACTATGTAATGCGCGTGGATACCTATACCCAAAGTTACACTAGGGATAACCATCTCCGGTGTGACTTTTGGTCATACTAATCCCTAGTTCTGCCCATAAGTATAAAGTACTTTAGGGGCTAAATATTTAGTTCAACAATCGTGTTATGTAATATTAAAATTATTTTTATAGTCCAAAGCCTGGTAAAGTGTCGATTCACTGGGGATTCACTCTTCTATGAATATATTGTAGCAGTGTATGCGTAACCTCCGAAAATATTTACACACAAATGTTATTGGTGAAACGTCGTTCACATTAATGTTGCACCAAATTTGACCTTCAAATAAGATAGTATAATATCTACTTTTGTGATTAATAATGTAATCAGTGCATGAAAGTCTAATTGATTACATTACATTATCAATTGCATTCTAATTGAAGAAACTCGTGAAAATATAAGAGAAGCAGTGATTACCGTTATCGATTACCGTGGGCTCCAAAGGGGCTGTCCATTAATCACGTGAGGCTCAACAGAAGGGGTGATTCGAAAAATATCAAAAAATATCACCAGGTGGGAGTAGAGATATATCACGTGTATAAATTTTTTCTTAACGCGCCTAATTTTATATTTTCGCCTAATTTTTTATATTCTCATTACGGTGCCTAATTTTCTAGCATTAAAATATAATAGGTACATAAAAAATACACGTGATTTTGTGATTTAGGATAGGGGAGGACGGGGTAGTCTAAAACCTCACAACGTATAACCCTCCCCCAGGGCCGGATCTAGGGGGGGGCAAGCCGGGGCACGTGCCCCGGGCGGCAGCATCAGGGGGTGGCAAAATCAAACTTTGCAGATGAAAGGCCGCCCTCTTGGGGGCGGCCTTGCCTTATGGAAAGCGGCAAGCTGCACCCCTGGACCCCGTTGACTAGGTGTCTCCACCAGTTCTATTCTGAAGAGTTGATGGCTCCCTGTTCCCAGCGCAGCTGACGAAACACGTTCCACCGCAGACTACTGAGCCTCGGTCGCCTATGGCGCCCAGTGTGGATGACGACGACGACTCGAGGTCACTTGAGGTAGAACTAGGGCTGGCGGTGCAATGATCAGAGCCAAGAAGTAACAAAATCGCCCCGGGACCCGACGTCATTCCAGGACGAGAGTGGGTCCTTACTCTAGTCGAAGATCTCCAAGTCCCCAAGTGACAGAGCTTCTTAACGCATGTTTATAGCGGAGCCAATTTCCGCAATCATGGAAGACGAGGTAAATGGTCCCCGTTCGAAAGGGCGCCCGGTGGACTCACCGTTAGCCTACCAACCCATAGTGGTGATTGACGAGGTGCGCAAACTCTTTGAAAGAGTTATAGGGAAGTGCCTCATCGGACGCCGCTCCAGGTTGTGGCCGGAGATGGCGAATGGCCAATATCGCTTCAGCCAGAGGTGCTCCACCGTAGATGCCATCATGCTCATGAGGTCCATGCACAATGGCCCTAAAAATGAGGCTAAGTGCGGACAAAAGAGTCCCCTTTCCATTCCAGTCCAATCCATGCTCATGAGGGCTCTGGTGAAGGATGAGTTTGCCCGGGGCGAGGTAATGTTAGCGGTGTCCTTGGACATCACATCGCCAATGCGTTCAACACCTTGCCCTAGACTTACCAGGACTTCCAGGGAGGCGCTCGTGTACCATGAAGTGCATCTCTACCTTTGCCGCCTAGTCGGGGTGTATTTGATGGAGAGAGCCATCATCTACCTAACAGTGACCGGCCTTGGTCGTCATCAAATGTCATGCGGTACTCCGCAGAAATCGGTCTTGGGGTCACTCATTTGACAGGAGTAACCCTGTCAAAGGAGTGACTCCTGTGGAACATCGGATAAGACTGTGTGCTTCGCAATAAGGTTCAGGTGCTTCAGGGTGCATCTCCCAAGTCTCTCTGGTCTGGGAAATTGCTATATTAGTGGTGAAAGTTGACGTGGGAGCAGGGACGGGAACCCGAGCCTCGAGAACGACTTGGGCGACAGAGCGCAGGGCAAGCCGTGTTATCATGGAGGACTGGCTAGAGAGGCGACACGGACGGAGCCTGCCGTACCGGCTGATGCAGGTGATCTCCGGGAGAGGGTGTCTCGTGGACCACCTGTTTCCGATCAGATAGGAGTCCACGTCTGTATATAGTCTGTCGTCACTGTGATGCGAGCGAGGACTCAAGGTGGGATGAGGGAAAGATGGGTTATACTTTTGACTGAAAATAAAATCATGTCGGATAGACACCCCCCCCCCCCGGCATTCAAGGGAATTTACGTAGGGCAAAAAAGCGGCCGGGGAGGGTAGTTAAAAAATTGCTAAAAAACATCCCTTGATTAATGGACAGCCCAAAGTGTAAGGTACGGATGGGTTGGCGTTCGGATGGTGATGAAGTTTTTTGTAGCATTTTGTTCTTCTTTATCAGGTAGTTTGGTGATCAAATTACCATTTTTTAATAATAAAATACGGTGAAGACCGTATCTGGCCTCTACTTATTAGAATTCTGAAGTGACTTTGCTAACAAGCTTCTCTGCGGGATGCATTCAAATTAGATCAAATATAAAAAATAATAAAAATTATTATTAGTGACCAAAATTAGATCCTGCCGATTAAACAAGATCGACTTTCACATTCCTTTGGACACAGGGGAGATTGCTAAACCAGGACCTAAACAATATTAGCCAAAGGAAGCAGAATTTGGATGTACATTGGACCAAACTGTCAACTGTCAGTATACGTACATTACTGTTTCCAGGGCATAACTACTTATGATTGCAGAGGTGTAAAGTGTGAAAACGCGTCACAAGTGCGTAGGCGCAATAAGTAAGACAGTTTCCTACAATTGAGGTTAATAAAATATTGACTGTATTACTTTGGTTTTTGCTCAACCGTTAAGTATGTAGGTACGAAACAAGTAAATAGTATTAATTACTATGTGTATAATATGGTTTTTATCTATGGCCTGTTAAATTGTGACAAGACTGTCTGTCAATATACGAGCTCACAAACTGGTTATATAGTTTACTAACTGACCCGGCGAACTTCGTACCGCCATATTTTCGGCCCGCGTGGTATTCAAATCCCGTTCTCGCTTGATCCCGCTCCCGCTGCACCTTCCATTTACGGGTTTGAAAGATAGATAGTAACCGATTCTCAGATTCTCAGACTCACAGACTTTTCAGACTTTATATGTATAAAAAAATTCATAAGATCGGTCAAGCCGCTTCGGAGGAGTATGGGAACGAACATTGTGACACGAGTCACCCCGGTGACAAATGGGAAGACAATTCCCAGCTGTCACCCTGGGGGACAGGGCTAGAGGGGACTACTGGGAATAATCGAGAATTTTATATATTAGACTAGCTTTTGCCCGCGGCTCCGCCCGCGTGGATGTCGGTTATCGCGACCAAACAGCTTATGTCCTTTCTCAAGGTCCAATCTACCCCTATACTAAATTTCATCAAAATCGGTTCAGTGGTTTAGGCGTGAAAGCGAAACAGACAGACAGAGTTACTTTCGCATTTATAATATTAAGTATGGAGTATGGATTTAATCCTTTCCATCAGAAAAATAACACTATGTAGTCGTTCTGACTGTCGTAAAATATATGTACCTACAGTACCTATCTAGTAGTAGTACAGTAGTTACCTAGTCGGTTCTATTAATTTTTTTCTCTACTTTGGTCACTCCGCTCTTCGGCGGGTTAAGCCTGTAAACTTCCCCAAGAACTGAGTTATCGAATGCAAAAATTATCTCAAGAGCGATACTTAATAGGCTATCGTTACCTGCATATATCTTGACCCCCATCACGTAAAAAATGTACTCTGTATGCGCAGTACGCTTTTTTTTTGGGTGTCTTTAGAGAATAGCACCTGGGTTCTTCGACGGCGCTGGAGCTCGAATCCAGCAAACATAAATAGGTACCAAACAAATCAACGCGCGTCAGGTTCGCATTTCTCTCGCGACTTGGGGATCAAGGTAAGTATTTTGCGATATTTGCGATAACTATATCGCCTTCCTATTTCCACCTATTTCTTCCTTTAGCAATCAATTAGCCTAATAACAGTCCACTGCTGGACATAGGCTTCTTTAACGTTTGGGAGGCTTTAGCCTACTGTTTCCACGCTGGCCAGATGGGTTGGTAGTACAGGGGTTCATTTATATGTATTTTTCAGTTAGTCACCTGTTACGACACTCTTCGGATGAGATGAGGCGGTGATACTTGTAGTCTTCCAACACACGGATTCTTCCTTTATATCTATGCCTTATTATCTATGTAGGTATGTACTGTGTAGTACCTGCGCGTTGAACACGTCGATTAATTTATCGAAGCTTGCACTTTTGGGCCAAGGGTCTGCACACATACTTACTCCCAATTTTTGTGAATGGTTTATCTCGATTATTAATTATATTAACCGCGTAATATCGGTCACTGTAAATATACTGCTATCTTTTAAGTATTCTAGTCTCATAATAAAGAACGAATTTTCGAAACAAAACAGCCCATCACAACAATGGTACAACCTCATTATCATAATTTTTTCGACCGTTCTGGTTTATGGGTCTCTATTGTCATTAACCGTAATGTAACGAGTTGTTTATGACATAAACATGGGTTTAATGTTTCCATTAATTACAGTTCCAACATTTTCATAATTCCGATCGACCTGATTTCTTTTGTCAATGTTAGGGGGTATTATAGTAGATACGAAGGAGATTTTCATAGAAAAGTGAATGCGGAAATCGTGTAGGTACAGTCAGCATCAGATAGCAAAGTACTCAATATGGTCTGTGCATACCAAACTGTTTTATTGATTTCAACTGTATAATCGTCAGAGCTAAAAGAGTATCAAATATCAGAACAATCAGTGAACAAGAAGAGGGTAATACCAAGGTATTAAGATAATTTTGAATACTTAGAATAGAATAGAATAGAAATAAACTTTATTTTATAACTTTACTTTGCTAGTTAAGATCGATCTGATGCTAAGTCGACAGAGGAAATAAGTATACAACTTTATATTGCAAAGGTATCATATATTATATACATTACTTTATACGCAGTCAGTCAGCGAAGTTCAGTCAGAAAATACGACTGGCGGTTTGCTAAGATAACCGACATAGGCGTTTCTGCAATTTATACTTCAATGATACATTTACTTAGTGGTTCCCTTAGGTACTACTTTCTACCAGTTTAGAACGTAGTAAGTGGTAACTGCAGTAACTGGCTGGCTAAGAACGACGTGACATTATTCCGAAACCTGATCTTTTCATTTCTTTACTTTCTAAGTACCTTTTGTAGGTTTGTTAGTTTTCACCATAGACACTCGAAAAAGGGACCGCGATTCATCGAAAACAGTGAATAAAACGCTCTTTATTTCACTGAGTAAATATTTTTTTTGAATTTGGAACATGCGTGAATGTACGGCTTATAGTAAAACATGCAAAGAGCCACCTAAATGTAATAACTGACTGGATGAAATGTGGCTCAGTTTAAATTTAAAAAAAAAGCCGCCAATTTTCTGTGTAATTTTCCTTGTAAAAGTTTCTGTTTGTTTTTTAATCTTAAAATGATTTCATCCACTGATGAAAATGAAACTCCATATTCTCGAACGCGAAAAGACTCCGGAGTCTTTTCGCGGTAATCGGTAGCTTTTGCTGATAATTTGCTGCTTCTTTTATGTACTATCCATAACAAAATTTAATTCATAATCACGGAGTAATTATTTTCTCGTAGTCAATGATGAAAAGTAGCGTACCTAACACGTGAAAAAAGAATTCATCTCGGCTCTTGTATCCCTCGATCCGCTCAGGTTTCTATCTAGAATCCCTCGCTACGCTCGGGATTCTACCGAAGGGACCTTCGCACCTCTCGGGATACAACTTAGAGCCTCGAAAAAAATTCATCTTTTTTCACTTGTTGGGTAATCTTCTATTTATTCATTCAATCAGTAATATATTATCTTAATAGCTAAGGAGACTGACTTTTTTCTTAATAAATGTACTAGAAACCAAAACTACTAAAGTGTCGCTAACCTCCAAGGTAACCTAAATGGCTTGTGTTAGGAATGGGTTCACTTTAGTAGTGTAATGGCCAGGAATCGAACTCGTGACTTCTCGATCGTAAGATCCACTCCTTAACCATTAAAGTAACGCCTTAACTTCTTTTTCTACTATGATCATATTCCTCCCCTGCAGTCACTCAATATTATTTTTGTTACCTCTGTGGTTATTTCATTTTCTTATGAATACCTATTACATACGAAAATTAACTAAAAGCCCTTATCGTGAAAGTAACATTTGTAGGGTGTGTGCTAGTTTTTAAGGGAGCGTGTAGTCATAGACTCAACTGGTGTGGTCCTTGTCCTTCCATCAGCCACTCAATATTATGTTGTCTCATTTCGTTCTATGCGTACTTCATGCTTCAAAGCAAACAGAATGTATCAAGTGGAGCCCGTAAAGTGAAAGTATAGTGTTAAGTGTGTGTGAAGTTTACTTATGCTAGATTCTACGTTTATTCAATTAACTAACTGCTGCTTGTGGGTCCGCCAGTATATAACTAATTCCTAAACCTTTCCGCCAGCATATAATTCCTAAACCTTTTTCTGTTTAACATATAAACATCATAATAAATTTTCACGTTTTACTAAGAACTATGATGCAGTTACTGTCCTTCCTTCAGCATCATTCTTCTTCTCTTCATTATAGCGTTAATCCCAGTCGTATCGAAGCTCTCACCTCGGAGTTTGGGGTCGGCATTCCCATGCTAATAATGGGCAGTGTGTACATAAGAAGATAAATTATAGTACTTCGTTAGTTCATTTTCAAGGCCATAATATGTATATTAATGTGTCCCATTTCAGATAATTTCATCCAGCCGATTTTTGTGTGATTAAAGAAAATTTACTAACTTCAGCATTTATTAACAGGATCCTACCTTGCTGGTTTGATCGTAGTTTGATATATTCCTATGTTAAAAAAGAACTTAGCTATGAACCTACATTATATTTCAGAAAATTTAATATCAGTAAGTATTATTGTATAATGCTGACGTATGTAATACCTTCATAAATGTAATTAGTAAAAATATTAATTTCTTTGCATTCTTATTAGGTACATTTACAACCATGCTGAATTTATTATCTTTCCATAATCTTGCCTAACAATGCAGTTATAGAACCGACGCTGTACCTACGTATACAGAATGAAGCTGTGCTTCTGTTACAGACATAATTATTTTTCTTTCAATAAAGCTGTACACTACTTGTAGTCTTCTCTTGTAGTAAGACAATTAAGGTACTGAGCTTTTTATATCTTCAAAGGAAAAAATTAAAAAATGTATTGACCAAACAATTTTATGTTTATTTCATCACAAACTCATATGACATCATTACAAAGTAATATAGTATCTTATTCGAACAAAAACGTGTTATCTCAAAAATAGATCAATAAATTTATTTATTTATTTATTATATAATAGCCTTAAATGTCTAAATCTAATTTACATTAATATATAATATGCTTACACGTTATTTATATAATTACATTTTACTGATAATTTATCACGTGATTTTGTTAACCTACCTATTGTATATCTTGCCTACGTAATATTGGGACAAATCGATTTTCGACACTGTTCATGGACTTTTACCTCAGCATGTACTAGTCTAAAGCTGATGTAATTCTGACAATAAATAAAACTCATAAATTAGTACCCTAGTAGACGAGACTGCGCATTTGATAATTAATACTTAGAACATAAAAAATATTGCCATAGATAGTCCATTTGATAGAGACTGTCTGTTAGGGTCCTAATAAAATTTCTTCATATATAAATACTTTTAGGTTCTACCTAGTGATAAGGTTCTACCGTAAATATTGAAGTATGCAAACATAAGTTAGACAAATACACCTACGAGTACCTCTCCTAAAAGTAAACAACACGTTTAAAATTGTGACCTATTCCAAATATCTGTATGGATATCGTCTAGTGCAATTTTAAACGCAAATGTGCTAACACAAATCTTAATTTATCTACGTATGTAATATTGCTATAATTAGAAAATAAAAATTAATTTATTTGATCTAGTCACCTCACGATCAGATTCTTACACCTGACAAATCTATCGCAAAGGATGTTCAGTTATTTTATAAATTCTGAAGAAACACATTACCTAACACGACAGCTAGCCGCCTTCATGTGTATACAATAACAATAAAATTAACAATTGTAAAACTGACATAATCAAAAATGTGAAACTCAATTCTTCTAAGGCATCTGGTACATAAAATATAAGAACTTGGAGCAATCTAAGATCCTTATTATATTTATTGCTTGAACTGAATGTGATTTGATTGGACTCGAAGGCTGGATTACACCAGTGAAAGGCCGCAACTAAACTATTTTCTTAAGTGTTATTCAATAAATTTTATTGAGAAATATGTGGTACTTAACTCAGTTTATTTTCATTGGTGAAATCCAAGCTTACAAATTCATTATTCTATTTAAAATGTCATCAACAGGTCTAAAAAGGCCACTTAATAATCCAACAATCCTACTTGGAAAATATGTGATTCCCAAGGGCTTGCAGGGGAAAACCTCGATACTAAGTTATGATCGCCTTTGACCATAATATTGTAAATAATCAAGAATAAGACTGCAAAGGTTCACACATTGACAATTCATATTCCGTATTTGAAATTTCGGTACACGTAAAAAAGTAAAAAAAACCTGCTTAGAAATGAGTTCATTGTGATTCATCTTTGAGTTACAATTTACAAAATAAATACTAGAGTAATTGCTTATAACCTGTTGGGAATTCTTAAAGTGGTTCACTTATAACTGAATCATTCAAAGTGACTTTTTTAGGCCTGCTACTTGGTTTCCTATCATTAATTCAATAAATATCTAATTTCATGTTCATTTTGCACATTTTCAGTACCTAATCAGTGACGGATTTACACATTTGCCGCAAGCAGACTATTCAAATGAATCTAGGGGCTCGAGTTCGTTCGACAATGAAGTTCGTAACATACAACACAACTTGTTGAAGAATTGGTTGTGTGATATTTCGGTATTTAGATACAAATTAATTACATAACAAATATTCTTCTAAAAAGGCACCACTCAGCCTCTATCACTAAAGGAAATCCGTCACTGTAAATACCATTTGCTTTTTCTAATCTGGCAATTCGTAATGCGAAAGAAAAAAAATGCAAATGTTAATTATGGTCTTAATTATAAAATTAAAATTATTTAGCGCGTAGAAATAAAATAAATAGACCATGCCAAATTACATTTCACATTACCGTTATAGAGGCAATTCTTTAGAAGGGATATGTATTAATAAATTTGAATATTAACTCAAAGTTGTTGAAGTCCAACTATAAAATGAAAATTGTTTAAGAAAGTAGGATCAATTGTTGAGACAAAATGCTAAATTACTGATAACAATATTATTTTACATTCCTTGCAAAGAATAAATACCGCAATATAGCACAATGTAATAGCATCGGTCAGGACGAATTCCGAGTGACGTCGGACGCAAAAGATTGTAGTGAATACAATCAATTGGTTACGTACAAAAGGAAAGAGTAAACATATACTAAAATCTTTATACTTATTGAAAGTTTTCAAATCAGCTAAAGTTAAACGAGGGTAAACGTATCGAGTTCCCTTGGAACATTTCAATTTATTGGCGGGGCACTTTATCAGTTATACTTATGTTGAATAGAAATCTTTTCACAGAACCTAAATTGAAATCTGATATAAAATATTTTTTATTTATTTCTCATATTAAAAATATTAAAATGTAAGAAATACACATATAACACGCATATCTATACGTTATTTGAATAGTAAGCGGAGCCATTAATTAAATATGTATGTCCGAAATATTCCAAAATCTATTCTTCTATGTTCGCCACTACATTTTCTTCTGACCCAGAAAGTCTTCGTATTCTAAGCTTAGTTTAAATTTTCGAATTGATACAATTATTTAAACGCCTATATTGAATAAAAGACATTTGACCGGCAAACTTTACCCAACGATACAATCAAGAGCTACTTAATATTGGACAACTAATAAAGTACCCTTTCTAAAAAAGTAAAATCTATAAAAAAAATCCTCCATATTTCTTTCGAAATCGATTATAAAAATAACAAGCTTGGTATAACTTCAGTTTCCTTTATGTTCGTGAATCATTAGAATTAATGCTCTAACCAAGAAGTGACAAAACTCTTAATTCCTCAGCAATTTTGGGGCTTTGTAGTTCACAAGAATTCGATTAAAGTGTTGAAATGTGAAGATTATTTTGATCCCCAATTTATATATCTACATTTAAAATGTTATGCTCAATGAGATTCATGGGTTACTGATAACACTGAAGTTAAAGTTTGGACCTCGACGCGCCAATCAGCTGTTAAATAGTTGCTACAATGGCAAATAGTAGTTATGGTTTCTCTTTATGTTTGTACTTGTTAAGTCTTTTAGATTTTTCGCGTCTCTTCCGACTTAAAATAACTTAACTACTGGATACATAAATAGCCCTAGTTACATTCGTGATTATAATATGTATGGAGATGTCATTGTGATTTTGTACATACCCAAATATGTATGGCAGAATTGGTAAAGTATGGGCAGCGTGCAGAGAGCTTACCATAACGTGTTAGAGTTCAGTTGTTCGAGCGAGAAAAAGGGATGAAACTATATATCATATATACTTTCATCTCTTTTTCTCGCTCGATGTAATCACGTCATAACACCTGATGGTAGCCCTCAGATGTCCAACCTGCTGATGCGCTTTTATATGTGATGTGACGTTGAACATCAATGTTTCGAGCGCTACTTAAGACGCCGAAGATTGGGACGCATGCCCTTTGGCCATGGAGCACATGGCTTACAGATGCGTGATGATGATTTCGTCATCAATTTCATCCTTTTCATCATCTTCTTCAGGTGGCTGTTTAGCTGCCTCAGCAGCGACTGCTGGGTCCTCTGCAATAGCTTTGAGACGACGAGCCTGAAATAAAAAAAAACGAGCTTATAATATACCGAAAATCTTAGTTTCCGAAATGCACCTTTGGTTACCCCTTCGGGGCACATGTATTAAATAATGGTTTTATCCAAGTTAATTCATGTTTAAGTCCAAGCTTCTTGTTTTTTACATGAAAATAATTGTGTTTAAAGTAAAAAAGGTTATTTAACACCTTAATAGTTATGAATTTTATTATACACAATTTTTTGGTACATTAACAATTTTACAAAGAGAAGGATAAATCTTAATTTGGTAACCCTTGAGACTTTCCGAAGCTAAGATAGCAGTCCCCTAGACAAGTGGCAAGTCGTCGAATGATAAATGTATGGGATTTGACGCTGCCATTAAAGCCGTCAACGTACGTCATAAACGTCAAATCGCATAGACATTTGTCATTCTATAACAAATTGCCACTTATCTAGGGGGGCAGGTGTGCCGACTTGCAGGTGAGTTAGAGGTCGGTCTCAAAGATCTCGATCGGACTTTATACGCCCCATTAACTTGTATATTTTCAACCTTCTATATCTGAACGTTCTCTATTCTATATGTATATACACCTGATGTAGGTCCTATACAATTTGAGGTTCAAAACGAAAAATATTATTCAAATTAATTCTGTTATTGTACATAATAGAAACACTTGCTAACAATAGATATTTATTTTTAGTTATTTACGTGCCCTAAAAGGAATTTCTGCTCAAAACATTATGTTCCGTTCATTTACTCGCGTCCATCGGAAAACTAGAAAAATTTTGAGTAGATAACAATATCAGACAATTAGACGCGGTCCATATTCTTTTCTTCTTTACTCCTTACGCACGTTGTTGGTCGATTAACATACGTTATCTACTATTTAATTTATTTTGTCCTCTGTATCTTGTAACTCTAAAAGCATCAAACAAATATATGCCTTCAGTTGTACGGACAAAAAAATTGGTATCCATTTAGAACTAAACCCTGACTACTAACTTTTTGTATAGATGGTAATGTATAGAATATAAAGAAGTATCTCAGCATATTTATCCGTTTTCTGGAACCCACGCTACAAAAACCCAGCTACGTTTACTTTGGGTTAGCATTGTATAGAATATCCTAGAATATTTGTTAATTTCGTCATCACTATCTTCGCGTTAGTCTTGGTCGCATCCAAGGCTTTTATTTCAAAGTCAGGAATATTATCTAATCTATGGTCCAGGGTCCGCTTTCCAGTTTAGCTCTTTTCGTGATAGAAATCTGGAAGTTTTCATGTCCGAAGATGGGGTCCAGCCTTCCGTGCGATTTCTGTGATCGTTGCCGTTCTGTTTTTGGGTAATATACTTCTATTAGTAGTTACCCGCGGTTTCATTTGCATGGATGTCGGTTTCAGCAACCAAACATAACCTTTGTCCTTACCCAAGCTTTAGTACCTATATCTCTGTACCAAATTTCATCTAAATCGGTTTAGTGAAAGCGAGACAGACAGAGTTACTTTCGCATTTCTAATATTAATATGGATGATATCAATATGTGTCACCTTTCTCTTGTGCAAGATCTCGACTACGATGTACCCAGCGACGCCGATGAGCAGCATCACCATCATCACGTACAGCTTCATCCGGGCGCAGAGGTGCGTCGAGTACGCGTACGCGATTACGAAGCCGGCGCTCTCCCACAAGCGGTAGTTGGAGAATGCAGCTTCTTTGTTACGCCTGAACAGAACTCCGTAAAGACCTGGAATGGAATGATAGTTTGAATTAATAAAAAGAATAGAATTTTTCTCACTATATTAAAACTTTAATGGAAGCAAAGTTTGAAATTACTTTACAGTTCCATTTAACAAAACCAAAACATATTTTCACTACCAAAGATTTCAACGAGTTGCGCGTGCGCATTCCTAAGTGTTGATTTACTATTAACTTTACCATAAGGGACTGATTTCGTTCTAAATTTGAAATTATAATAAGTTGAAATAAAGGGTTTATTGTAAAATACACATTTTGTACTAGCTGACTCGACTGACTTCGTTTTATCAAATGTTAATAACGGGTCGCAGTTCAATAGAATAAATAAAACTGTTTCAGAGCGATCACCATGCAAAAGATAAATCTAACGCAGATTTGTTTTGTTTTGATGGATGTCAAATGTTTGACAGCTGGGGACGCGAAAAATTGAAAAAGAAAAAAGAATAACTATACAAAAAACAAACGAGCTTTTTGAGCATGGTAATTATTTACAAAGTAATTTTAACGAAGTTGATTTTAATTTTATCTAGTAAGCAATACAGTCATTGCCACGGTGCAGAGTATGGAAATTTTACTCACCGTTAACTTGAGTTTGCCATACAGCGTCTCCAACACCCCACAGACCGGAGATAACAAAGAATACAGTTGGTGATTCAGGATTCGGCCTCCAGATCAGAAGCCAGACGATCAGACCCAAGTGAAGGGCCGCTCCCATCACCAGGATAGGGAACCTGCCGATGTATTTCATGGCAGTACCGAAGAGTAAAGAGCAAATGGCATTGACCACCCCGAAGCAGATCATCACGTAGCCTATAGAACGGATACCCAGTGCGCAAGACACGTAAGCCTGTAAAAGAAGAAAATAATCGTAATATATCTATTGATATAATATCATTATTTTTGTAAAGACGTTTTGAAGCGATTAGTATACAATTTTTCAGCAATAGAACTTTTAATTTCCTAAAATATCTTTATAAAGCCTCTTGTAAGGTGAATACTGTGACGAATACCTGGACACGTCCTGGATATTCCGTAATAGTATAACAGTATAGAGATCATACTCTTTCTACTTGATCTGGGGGCACAGTAGTGTCCCCGCCAAGTTGAGTAAAGAAAGTGGCACGCTCGTACCATTCTCTTCTAGAACCGCTTTAGGCCATTTTCGAACTTCTTTGTTGATAAAACTAGAAGCCTGAACTGAAACTTGGTTTTTTTACAAGTTTTGTTTTAGATGGCATTTCAATTTTCAAGAAACAAATAGTAATAAAAAAAATCAGGAATGTTTCTACAGATTTTGCCGATAAAACGCCAAATTTTTTTCTAGATCGTAAAGTAGACCCCAGAAAAATGTATAAAACTACTTTTAACTTTTGGTAGTCTATAAAAAAAACCAACCTGAGTATAATCAGCTCCTATGAACGCCTGTTCCATGCCGATCCACAGAGTGATTGGGATCAGTAGTTGTTGATTAGGTTTCTTCAGTTGGTAAGCCGTAGCTGACAGTAGCTGAATGCCAGTAACCTCCCTTGAGGGGTCGGACTTCCTTTGTTTCTCACCATACCTGCGAAAGATTCAAATTTATTAAAGGGTAGCCACTTACTTAAATAATTCTAACATAGCTCGGCAGAATAGTTTTCGTGCATTGCTAACAGGAGCCGGAATTATAAGAGACACGTATTTCCAAATTATTTCAAAGCATCATGGCAAAGAAAATAGGTGCTGACCTATTTACTTTAATGGAATAATTTTTAATACGTGTCTGTATTAAAAACAAATTGATTACCGAAATTACTAGTATTCCTCATAACCCCTCCGGTTAAGCTAAATTTACTTGTGTTCACGTCGAACCCGGTACCTCTTGATTGGAAGACCACCTCCATAACCATTAGCTACTGACGACGATTGTGTATAAGCCTCCCGTATATGTATGTATATTTGCATGCCCTTAAGCCCGAACAAGTTCTTGGAACTCCAATGAAAAATGGTATTTAAGATCCGGTTAAGCTAAGTGACAAAATCCTTTAAATTTTCCTCAAAATCCACTCATTTGGCTTGGCTGGTGTAGATTCACCATAATGTGTCCTTAAAAAGACAATTCAGATTGATTTATTTTCTGTATGAATATTGATATTGTTGATGAGAATAGAGAGATCCAATACCGGTTGTCTAGTCTAGAATAAGTAGTGTCCTCTAACATCTTGAGTGGTCAATTAGCTACATCTGCTTAGACCATATAATTTGTATGTCCCATACATAATATTAAGTAACATAAAAAAATGCATGGCATAGCATTGCCATGCATTCAATTAGGTATATAATCATAACACAGTTTTTACCTTGGCGGATCTTCATTTTATTATTCCCATCTGACAAATTATGTCAGGGTAATGAATAAAACTATGTACCTATTGCCTTTTGTACTGAATAATAGCGTTTTTATAAGGTTGAAATAATCAACAAACCTTGACAGTGGATCGACAAGCAATGCCACCATGCAGACAGCCACGGCTACACAGGCGAGGTAGATGGCACTGATCTCATATATCTCGCTATCTGGAGGCCTGTGCAGATTCTGGTTGTCATGGTGACCACCTCCAATCATGCAGAAGTTGGCTCCGCAGGTGTTCAACAGCGTCATGCTTACGTTTTCTGTCCTTGAGGTTCCGGCATGGACCCCGGATGAGAATACTGCCAAATGAAGAACAGAGTTATGGAATGTGAATTTGAGATTAGTTGTTAATACTGGTGGTTTAATATATGACTACTAACAAAACAATATTCAAGAAGATAATTATTTAAGAAAATGCTGAGTACCTATCTATGCAAAGTTTTGGTGTTTGAGTTATAGGTCCATCGAAAAGTTACATTGGGGTTGAATTTGTCAGGGGATGGAATTTCCTTTTTTAGATATCATAAAAACTGTTTTCCAAGACGGCGACCGTGGGGCAAAGGTTGCAACTCCACAAACTTGGATTTAAATTTAAATTGACCTCCTTTATTATATCAAAAAGAAAATTGCATCCTTTGACACGTGTCTGCTAAGTCCAAAAATGTTAAACTTTAATGGACTATTAGAATTTTCAATAAGACGGTGATTGATATTTTGTTTTTTTTTTTCAACTTAGCTGTTAGTGTCCATTTAGTGTAATGTTAATACGTATATTGGCTATAGCTTACCTAAACTTGAGATCAAATTTCCCCACAATTCAGCGGTCTGCCAGGCTAGGAAGAAGAATCCGAAGAATCGCACGATAATGCCATCGACTGGTTGGTCGGTCAACTTCGCGTAAACGCTACCCACTTGTGTTAGGTACGTGGCTTTTGAAGTCCACATAGGGGCTGCTCCCAGACCCACAATCACGCCCGCAGGCACTAAAGTATAAAATGCAGGGTAGAATTGTGCTCCAATATACGGCGCATAGCACAACATTGATAAGCAGAGGGTCCATTTGACCGTTAGCCTTTTAATTAGGAATGTAGGTACGAATATACAGGAAACGACGAGAGCTGCGTAAATTGAACTTAAGGAAACAGTTCCTAAGCCATCTCTGGCATTTATTGAGGATTGCAAATTAGCAGTTCCCTGGAATGCCGTAAACTGGATCATGAACGCCGCACTGACGGCAGCTATATTCTTTAGTATTCTCCATTTTTCGTTTCTCGATAGTGTTACTCTACCGGTCGCGAAGTTATCATCCTCAGCGGGTAGCGGTGGGGGTTTGACGATATCGTCGTTTGAGTCTCGATCGTGCTGGTAGCCATCGTTTTTGAATCCAGTCTTGATAGTATACACGGTATCTTTATCCGGACGATCATCTTCACGTCCACCGCCGTGAGTAGCAGTCATGCCGTGTTTATCTCGTTATGCCCTGAGAAAGAAATAAAAGATAATTAACTTTTTGCTTGTTGTAATAAGTTATTTTTCTATTACCATAAGTTTAGTATTTTATATAGATACGAGTTAGTTGATTAGCTTCTCAGCACTTCAGAGATAGAATAAAAAATAATAAATGTTCAGATCATGTTGGTATTTGCGCATCATAGGTTATTTTATTAAAAATTCACGTGTAAGAATTCCTGTAAGAACGATTATTATTTTTATACATATAAAAATAATGATCGTTACTACACATGTAGGTGTGATTTAAAGTAAGTATTTTAGCTGAAAAACAGACTCGTATATATTAACCCTGTTATGTCGTGAAATATTTATATTTAAACATTCTTTGTTGATTGTGCCAGCAGACTTACGTCACGAAAATTGGTATTTAAAGTAGAACATTCGAGTCAATCTCACCTAATTCGTTCAGCACACAACCCGTCTCTCTGCTGCCGCTCAGAGTGGTTTTTGTGACTATTACGATTTGATCCGCATATAACGTTACAATGGACAATATCGGCTGAGTACATATCATCCTATTGTTTGGCAGGTTTCACAAAATGTGTCGTCATGACATAATCACCACATTTATGCGTGCGCTGCCAATTTAAAGAGCCTGCTTTGGGTTGATACTATTTTATTTATTTACATATTACGCATTTTTATTTAAATTTTAGGTTTGCAGTAGTTATGGGTAACGAACCGGATAAACGCAATGGAATTTATATTATTAATATTATTTCCCTTAATTTTCTAGTTTTATCGGTAATTTGCTAAATTATTATACCTACTAAAGGTTATGTGAGATTTTGAAAATAAATTGTATACTTTTGAAATCCATTTTTTTTTTCATTCGATTTTCAAAAATCGATTTGAAAAGTTAGCATAATAAATGCTTCAAAATTTCATTCAAATTGCATACTGTACATATCTACTGTAATTGGTGTACAATAAAGAATTATCTACCTAAGTATCTATTTAAATTGAGAATAATTATTTAGTTATCAATTCATACTTAGTATTGCCAATTAATAGACTTACATAAAAAACTTTTGCATAAACAATTTTTTTGAATAATAATACAGATGGTTTATGAAATTTAAAGAAGTAATTAAAAATGTCTATTACTATAATAACAGCAACTTGCGGAAATAAAATAACAATTAAATTATTAACAATAAATAACGAGGATGTAAATTTACTTTGATTTATTCAGAGGAGCTATTTACTATCATCCTCATAACGATTACCCAGTTGCTTCCAAGGGT
Organism: Eilema depressum; assembly: GCA_914767945.1. NCBI lineage: Eukaryota > Metazoa > Arthropoda > Insecta > Lepidoptera > Erebidae > Eilema > Eilema depressum. Next base: position 22,635,904 of record OU612012.1, on the reverse strand, counting down.
AACCTTGGAACCCGGAGTAAGATTTTATTTTTAATTGGTAGGTACCTATATCGGATTTTCCACATGTTTAACCCCCCAACCCCGTGAGAAAATCCTGGACCAGAATCTGATCCATTGTTTAACAGATGCACCGACTACTTAGCAGGTGACGTAGTCAGCTTGGACCCCAAGGTTGTTGTCTGTGTCTGTGTGTGTGTGTGAGTGTGAGTGTGTGTGTGTGTGTGTGTGTGTGTGTGTGTGTGTGTGTAGGCCTTGTGCATTGACCAGTGCCACTGATTAACACATAATTATTTTTTTAATTTCATCTCACGGTATTAAAATCATAGTCACATGCATGCGCAGTATACTGCACAATGTGTATCAACACGTGAGCCATAGGCCGCGTCCAATCCGCCATGTCTAAATTGTACATGAAAAAATGTTGCGCATAAAAAATCCTCAGAACTGAGAAAACAAGTCATTTAAATTTTAACAAACTCGTATATAAGTCTCGATTAACACAGAAAAAGAATCGTAGCATGCATCTATCAGATCTGTCAACAGTTCGGGAACTCTGGAATGAGGCGAGAGATGACGACGACATCGATGACTACTAAGATTCTAACGATGATAAATATTATGATGAAGTTTATCACCATCATTAGAATTTGATTTGACTTGGTTTGAGACTCAAAAATGACGTTCCTTCCGTCAGGGAGGCTATTCCCACTAGCAAAGACGTCAAAAGAAGAACTAGAACTTTGTGCATTTTGGGCTGCGGAAATCAATTCGAAAAGAAACCTGAAGAAAATAGTCTATCCTATCTTCTGCAGTCAAATCGCAAGCAAGAATTACTATTATATCTACTATAATTGCAAATTCGTTACTATTTTGCTAATTGGAGTGCCGATAAAGATGTGAAGTATTCTAACACCAATTATCCACAGCGAATATATTTAATGATTTTATGACTACAATTCAAACGTTCAATTTAATCAATGCTGGTAATATTCCAATGTTTTTCAACAAATTTGGCGTAATTAAATAATAGTTAAAAGGTAGGTACGCAAGAAGATAATTCAGAAGTTAGAGCTTATAAAATTCAATCAAAGTTTGTTGAACAGAATGTTTTTATATTAGGTACTACAGTGCTTGCTTGTTTATTTTATTCGTAGTCTGAAAAAAAAAAAAGGTTTTCTATAGGGATTCTGGGACCGTGGCCACGGTCCCGATAGACTCCCGATCTTAATACTGAAATAGTAGTTAAGTTTTCTGAAATTAGCCAATTACTGGGCATTTTTTTAAATTCTACATTGTAGGAAAAAAATTATTACTTATAAACTCTCGCGTCCGATGATGATGAACTTTTTTTTTTTTTTTTATATAGGACACGTGGCATGTTCACGGGTCGGGAACGGTGTAACGGGAACGGGATCAGTATCTTACATAGAAGTTTGAATAGTAGGTACAGCGGGAACGGGTCTGAATTTAGAAAATCCATGTTTTTCCCATGATCAATTAAATGTGGCATTTTCACGGGTTGGGAACGATGCAGCGGGAACGGGATTAGAATCTAACATAGAAATTTGGCTAAAAGGTACAGCGGGAACGGTATCTGAATACATGCGGGCGGACAATATGGCGGTACGAAGTTCGCCGGTTGTGTTTATATTGTGATTTTATATTTTTGATTAAAAATTGATTATTATGTACATTTTAGTGTTTTATTTTTGAAAGTGTATCACTTTTGTGCGTGATTGTATTTTAACTTTTTCAAATGAAGATGTACAAATGAGGTCAAATGGAACTCGTTGTTTGACAGAGGGTCTAATGGGCACTAAAGTAAAAATAAAATCCAAGATTGAGGGTCCAATTCTAACATGGAGGTCCAATGGATCATATTTATAGATAAGGTCGAATTTTGAGGGTCCAGTAGGTACGTAGCCAACTTGACTGCGCCTTGCCTGATGGTAAGCTGAGGGCAAAGTCTTGGAAAGAGGGTCACCATTATAGACACGTACCATGCCACAATGGTGGCACTCAGCTTGACGGCCTCATCAGATGCTTTTTCACGCCCCGCTTAAAGGACCCGGGACTGTAGGAGGAGGGAAACACGTGAGCTGGTAAAGAATTCCAGGTCTTAATGGTGCGACACAAGAAGGAGTCACCGAACCGCTTGGTTTTTGATGGAATATTCTGCACCGTATGCGGGTGGCATCTCAGTCCTGCACGTGTTGTCCTGTATAGGAAAGGGGAGGGTGGGATTAATTGGAAGAGCTCCTCAGAATATTCACCATAGTAGAGACGGTAAAATACCGCCAAGGAGGCCACATCTCTACGCATCTGCAGAGGCTCGAGGGTGTTGGTGACTTCAGGATTCCCAATAACGCGTATCGCACGTCGCTGCAACCTGTCAAGAGCATGTAGTAATACTAAGCGGAGCCATCCCAAAGTTGCGAGCAGTATTCCACACAGGAGCGAATTTGTGTCTTATATAGAAGACACCGCTGCTCCGGCGTGAAAAAACGTCTCACTTTGTTCAGGTCTCCGAGTTTTCGCGAGACTGCTTTTATGATACCCTCAATGTAATTTTTGTTATTTAGTCTGCAGCGAACATCCATACCGAGGATATTGAGATTATCCTGTAGTGGCAGTGGCGTGCTCTGAAGAGTTGAAAGGGGAAGGAAAGAAGATGCCTTTGCTCTAGACGCACATGCCTGCGTCTTCTTGGCATTGAACTCGACCAGGTTTTTCAGAGCCCCATTGATAAACTACATCTATAAAGACGTTCTCAAGTTATTATTGATTGTATCCTCAAGGTATTGTGTGGTTGAATGAACAAGGGAAATTAATTATGACAAGAAATGCTCGTTTAATCGTATTAGATAGTATCTATAATGGCCGCATTGCAATGTCAAGTCTTTGTTGTTATTACAATAATAAACGTATTTCCTCAGAATTTTTCCAAGTAAATTGTGTCCATCATCATAGTTCAGTGTCAATTCAGCTTAGCCTTAAACTGAGCTTAGCTTATAATATGATATCCCAAACCATGATCTATCATTTTTAACAAGAATCATCCGCCAAACAAACGAAGAGAGATATATGTAAACATAGTCTAGCAAACTAATTGCTTTAAAATTATCTCAATATTCATCCACATTCTTTAAAAAAATCTAGTAAGCTAGTTTAGTTTTACGATCGAAGTTGCAATATCCTAGAATATTTATTACTAACAAAACAGAACATAAAGAAAACTGCGCACAAATGCTAAAATGGAAGGACGAAAAAGGAACATGTAATTACAACGAGGCTGCGGCGGCAGGCTGGCGAGCAAGTGTCGAAATTAGTGAACATGTATTCACATCATGTATCTACCCAAATCGAATAGCTATCGAATGCCCCATTGTGCAATTTAATGACTGCGTACGAGCGACGCCTCGACTGTTTGTTGTTAGATTGGTAACACGAGTTATTGTTGCCAGAACTCATTGTCAGGTGCTTGTGGAATACTGTAAACACGCTAACGGATTACCAGAATACTTCACTTATTTAATTTTGTATTTCTACCATAATAGTAACTTTTATGAATTTACTTTGAGAAAACTAAGAGTGAATCGTGTTACAGTATCCGGGTTTCTTATAATATAGCACAAAAATCACTAAAAACTAAGATGCTGCAAGTCATAATTTCAATTTCACGAATAAAAAAAAATCTGCTTGCCTTATTTTGTTTTAAACTTTAATAGTTTGTGTTACCTTTCAGACCATCCTACGTCACCCTTTCTGTCACCCTATGTTTTAAAGTTCACTTGATTCAGCTTCTGCACAATCTGCACTTTAAATAACATGAACATCATTCCGGTTGTACTCCGGTATATCTTGTCAATAATACAGGAAATTCTCTAAAAAACCGGCAATTTACAGGAAGGTGAATTTCTCCAGATACAATGCATTAGGGTCACAAACGTTGGTAGTCAGGAATACCTTACAAGAGCTACGTTGACCTTGGCAATATAGGCAGACGTGAAGGATTCCACCACCCTATTATCAGCTTTAGAGAGTGGAAGTCAGAGAAGGTTTCGTAATTTAATAAAGTGGGAAGATAATACGCTATAATTGTATCACAGATTAGAGGCTGCCATCATGTGCCACACGTGCTCTTTCAGCATTGTTAAATTGTGTAGTGTCACGTAATGGACAGGTATGGTTTGATAACAAGTATAATATATGGGACAATAATATGGGAGTTTATCCACTATTGTGTGAAAGCCATTGGCTGTAATTTATCAACTAAGTACGTATTTACTGAATTTTTTCTGACACGCTAACGAACGTGACTGCATAGTAAATGATTAATAATTTAGGTACCAGTACCAATTGTTAACTAAATTTGTTCTTAGGTAGTCATTATGACGCTCTATAAATACACACCACTCGTTTTATAGCTTTAAGACCACGTTAAGAGTGCTAACACATTATTCCGGTCATCATTACAACTTGGCTCCATGTAACCATAAACAGGAGGGTGTTCACGTCGATAGTACAAATGCTATATTGATTCATATAGTAATTTACAAGATTTTTTTAATGATGGATTAAAAATATGTCGTGAATATTCCCCTTTTTAAACTACGTAAAAAAATGAACGACGCTAAGCGCAAAACTCGTTGGGACAAAAACTGTTGCATCCAGTTACACCTGTGACTCGTTGGGAGTTTTTTTCCCAACCAGTAACAGTGTTACTCGTTTGGGTGTTACTGGAGGGGCATATACCGTAGATTTTATTTTAATAAAAGATGATTCTACAAATCTAGATTTCGTTTTACTTAATAAATTATTTTATTAAAGTAATCACCATTGTTTTGTTGACCATACTGAAAACTCAGATATCTTTAAAATTAAATCGATAGGACGAATCAACGAATGAAAATTATTATTATAGAAAAATATTGTTTCGTCCCATGGGCCGAAATTATCATAGGACGAAACAACGAACTAATCAATGGGTCTGTATAAAAAATAGACGAATTGGTCGAACAGGACCAATTCGTCTATTTTTTTTGTAAAGACCCATTAATATACATACAGACACAATGAAGGTATTCATGAAAAAAAATTGGCATGGGTCACGGGAACGGGAACAGGCGACTGCTTTAAGTAAAGTTTAATGACAGTAAACGAAGATCGTGAAGCTGGCAAGGACACAAGTAAATGATGGCCGATAGTAGACATTAATTTGCTAATGGCAATAGGTTCCCGAGCAATTTGAAGAATGAATAGGCACGTGTAAAAAATCGTGCACGTAACTATCTATAGAACTGAACTATACAGATGATATCATACAGGTGATGGTAGTGATAATAGGGAGATAATGATAACTATTGCTAACAATTTACTATCATTAAGCGCTATTTTTTACAATTTCTCATTCCGACAATAATACAATACAATACACATAGTGCGCATTTATGTGCTTCTAATTTTACTGAATAGTTTTCTATTTGCATTGATCCGGATGTTTCTATGCATAAAGATTTTTAATAAAATTACCGCACAATACTCCAATCCCGAAGCAAAATCTGCACCAGTTTTTGAACAGGCACCGAATATTGCACTTCGGGATTTTAAACTTTCCCTGATTTGAACTTTCGGCATTTTGAACTTCGTATTTCGTCCATCGCGCTTATAAAGATCGATATTATGCAATTCGGGGTTTTAATATGTGACCAAGAAACTAGTGATCTACTGGCATCGGTTACGTTGTCAAGTGGCGGTTGGTCAGGGCTGGGATCCTCCCAGCACACACAAACAATGAAAACAAACTCCTCATTATGCACGCCTTATCGAAGAGAACCGCTTTCTGCATCATGTCCTTGACCCAGCTGCACAAAGCAAAGTTCTACAGGTGTTGTTAAAGCAAGGTGAAATCAACTTGACTAACCAAACGTCAAAGTAAATACAGCAAAGTCTACTGGCTTTTCTTTCTCAACTTTCACGAGATTCTAGTCAAGAGAATTTGTGACTTCAACTAAAGTTACACTTAACTATAATAAATGGAGGGCTGTTGTGTTTTTTCTCTTTGGAGGGATACCGAAGACCGCGCGAAGTGGCAGAAAAGAAGCCTGAAAGCGGTTCCTGAGCTCCGAAATGAGAACGTCAAATGCGAAGCCAATCTTTAGGATAGTGGTGGTTTTACTCATATCAATAAACATTTGATATTGAAAAGAATCTCTCAATGTGGACATTTATAAATACACATCACTTAATGAAAAATGATTACCCATTGGATAATGTGACCGATTGTGGTCTGACGGTAAGTATCTGCATTTACTTTTTCACGTGCGCCTGGGCACTCACACGAGTTTGTCAATCAAAGCGCGTGATCGACCTGTCAGTTGTCAGCGCGGAAAAAAATAAACAAATGTCACAAGAGACAATTGTTTACTTTTTGCCCGCGCATATAAAAGTCATCATTATGTATCTAAATCCGTATTTTAAGTACCATACATCAAAATTGTAAAGTGGAAATCCGTAAATAGGTTTTGTGTTATTAATTTTCAATTTGGTGATTTGCAGGTAATGGAGGTAATGGATAATTCTAGTGATGTCATTTGATTCATATTAAAAATAGTAGCTATTGCATACAGGTAGGTTTAAAGTTTATAAAGACTGATTAAAAACCTGGCTCTCAATTCATATATCTTTTTCTTCATCATGTTTATATTATAAGTTAGCAGTTTGGAGTTCAGAGTCCGCCCGCCCAATTATTTTTTTCGATACATTGGTTTAATGAGCGTAAATTAGGAATCCTTTGCCATATATTCGAGTAGCACAGTATTACTTGCTTTATTCATACTTCTGCTTGATATAGAAAATGAGCTAGTTAGCGCTAATAGACTTCTTGAATGACAGTTCGAACGAATATCGACACGGCATGCTTGCATTATGTACTCAGTCAAGACGTGAGATAAAGTATCCCGCATTTGTCGGAAGCACGAAGGAAGCACGCGTGTTCTATAAGTACATTATTTTCCTAGATGCTATACAGCACGTATTGTAGATTAGGCTAAACTAACTGTTAGTTAATTAAAAAAATGATTTTTTGAAATACCAGTTTTTATGAAAGCAGTTTACGATAATATTGTCAACGGTTTTCCTTATTCTGAGTATCGGCGTCGTTTTATTTACGACTTCTAGGTACTATGTACGTACCTGGAAGTGCAGTAAGACGTGGGCTGTATTCTTCTTATAGAATAGTATATTATTTATGATTTATTTTTTGTTTTATTACGCAAAATCTTTATTTAAATGAGATTGATCCACTTTGTTGCAGTGATAAATAAGATGTATGTGTATATAAATGTCAGTATATTAATATCTTTCTTCAGAAGGTTTGTGTTGTGAGACACCAAGCGCTAAATACTGTCTGGCACACCTGATCATTATAGTGATTAAATAACAAACATATAAACATCTTGACAAACTTTAGATAATTATCTATAAAATTAGATAGTAGGATACAACTCAGAACCTTTTATTTTATTACGACGGCTTATATCCTCAAGCAACGTAATTTGACAAGAAACGATTCAGGATCCTGAGGCAGTAACACATCATATTTAAAAAAATGTGGAACTTTGGTATTCCCTATGATCTGTAAAAGAAAAACTTGCCTACGTTTCCGTGCGCTAATTAGAATTACACTTTCAAAATCATCCATAGTTTCGTTTTCATTTAGATTTTAGGTATGAAACAATTAAAATGCTAGCTTTTTACTGACCCGTAACGTTTTTAAAGTAGCCTATATGTTATATCTATCCATCATTGTGCCAAATTTCATTCAAATCTATTCAACCGTTTTTGCGTGAAACAGACATACCTACTATTAATATTATTAGTATAAGTCTGGATCGTGCAGCCTTTATATAATGAATTCCATTAGGGAAAACCTACACTCTACTGTCCATGTCTCTGGTAATGAAGCTCGTACTACAGTCATTAGGAAAAACCTTGTTACAATAGTACGCCTGTAAAGGCTACGGATGCGCTTGTTTTATTTTAATGCTGTTGATGTTACCCTTGCGTTGAGATTGGTCTTATGATGTTTTGAAGATGATCCCTGGATCATTTTACGACGATATACAAGCCATGAAACCCTCATAATAGCCGCCAAATGTACAAAAAAAGAAAACAGTCCTACTTATTGTTTCTGTTTATTGAACTGTAGACTGTATCCTTTATAATTTATCACAGTCGATACAATAAACACGGAGTTTATTAGTCTCACGAGCAAAAAGTCATGACGTCGCCATTTTAGCCCGGTCCCACGGTCACAAAGCGTGATCATACAGATACTCATTGGTTTCCACTTCCGCTGGTTCAACCCCGTCATCACAGTAATGACGTTTTCAAGGTTAACCACTAAATTGCCCCTATCATGTATTTACAATATAGCTTGAAAGTGCTTTTGTTGGACACTATTGTCAACTCATGTGATTTTGGAACTCGTCGCCGTTTCGTATCAATGCCATGTCTGCTCACACTAGATGGCAGAATATAAAAATAAAGAAGCTGAAGTTTAGGAATGTTTGTAAAAATAATCAAATCTACAAGGGGGGTTTATACTAGCTGTGCGCTATAATATACTAGCTATGCGCTCTGGCTTCACCACAGAGCAGCTATAGCGACTTATCTGCAGACTTTCCAATTTTCTTTCATACAAACCTTGTCTTATCAATGACGAAAATTAAGGTTATCCAGTTATGTGCGGTAGTTGTTCAGGAGTTATGCACGTACCTACTTTCTGGTGATTTATTTTTATTATATGGATTATTTACTTATTTTATATGATAAAAATATAAAAAATATAAAACTATATGTATATTATATTTATGAATGAATATTCAGTGTCAGACGGAGGACAGCCCCTTGTGCGACAGACCTTATAAGATGAGGTGGGTCTCGTATTGTATTCCATCGTAACCCACGTTCTAGGAATAAAATTAATTTAAATCTAATGATTTTTGATGAGGTTCAGCCATATCCTAGGAAAACCGCCAGAAGACATCAACTGAGTTGAGAAAAGGCTCGTAGGAAACAGAGTATTGTACCGCCCCTGTCGGTAAGGACATAACAAATTCAATATACTAGGACTGGTCTCTGATAAAAATATTATACGACTGCGTGATTATTTTGAAAGGGAACTCCAAAATAGAGGACTACTATTACCATTGGAACGTGTGCGGAAGCCTGTTGCGGGTGCACTAGGAATCAGTGTTATGGTAAATTTATAAAATGTACAAACACAAAATATCTACTGCTTTATTATTATGTATAGATAGGTATTAATTAATAAAAAATTCACATAAAATCATGATACCTATATTTTCATATACTTATCGATATATGATTTTTGGAAGCGAGGTTTTTAACTTTATCGATATTTTGAATTCACAACTTTCAATCGCTATTTCCATCTGTCTTAAATACAATAAAAATTTGGATCCACTGTAATGGATTGAATATCATTTATATAATACCTACGTCATTCGTCATTCTTAACATTCTTATTTTGAATTAAATTTTATACTGCATCAAATCATAATCGATATTCACGGCGTGTGTCGATATATGTATATTATGATCAAGTTCAAGTTAATGTAATCACGTTAATGTGAATTTTGTCGGTGCCAATCGATTATACAAACTCAAGACCGGCTTCATTGACGGTGATAATTAATTACAAATCGGATTGGGTCAATCCGACACTGAAAGAGCAGTCGCCGGGAACGCCATTTTATGGACAAATACTACAAATAATTTAGAATCTTATCTATAGGCGAAAAAGTTCCTAGTCATTTGAAGGCAAAGAAGAGGCAGTAGGGCGGCACGCGGTGCTACGAGAATGTACGAACCTTCTAGCAACAAATTCTGGTCACTGCCAGCCGCTGCTCTTTCAATGAGAACTAGCCTTAATAGTTGTAAAAGAAAATAATATTGGTCTGTGGAGCCTTCACAGTACTTTAGAATGTCTGAAGCGACCTCAGGCACTGCATCTAGGAGTAGCTGAATTTACATAATCATTACATCGAGTGATTAGGTTTTTGTTTACACTTTTGTTGTTCGTGTTTCACACCAGCAATGAGGTCGGCTCGTTTAAAATTTAAATTGTACGCTTTTTCAAAGACCAACATGAGTTATACCTACTATATACTTCAGACAGGGCGTAAAATTAGGTTAAGTATAAAAATATCATTAACTAGCTCATGTCCGTTGCTCCACCTAGGTGGATTTCGGTTATGATTAAATTTTTGGTTACATGATTTCCGTTTCTAGTGAGTCTGATCAAGATTTTTCTAATACATTAAACCCCAAGATTTATTTAGCAGTTTTTGTATTCGTCGCGAACCAATAGACAAGAATTAAAAAAATAATATTTTGGGTTCAGAATCGTTGATTTAACCAAAACTAGTATTTTTAAATATCTTCAATGTACACAGACACAACAATGTTAATAATAATATAGAAGTTACAGATTTAATGGGTTTTTCCTTCACGCTTTGCTAGCCTGAAGACTACAGGCGAGATGAACTAAACACTTTTCGTTTCTCACGCTCAGTTGATTAGTTTCAATAGCTTGTAGTCCTCAGCTAGCGTTTTATAAAAATTAAGTGTACTTAGTTATGCTATCGTAATTGTTCGTACAAAATAATAATACTGAAAACTTTATTCTGCTGCTAATTTATTTCATATTCGTCCTTCGTATGAAACACGAAAGTTAAAAATACATTTGTGTTTACAAAGTTTTAACATTTTTACATTACTTTGGGTTCAGTTAACAATGGGAATCATTAAGCCTGTGGGTCACTCGGGCTGTGGACTCAATTCGGCCCAATGTGCTATTTTGCATCCTTCATTTATTTTATTACAGTATTTATTATAACATCGTCTGAATCACCGGGGTCTTCCTGACTATAATTATTATCTATTTTGAACAATGAGACAAAAGAATTTTGTTTTGAATAGTTAGAGCTACTTACGTCTTTGTAATAATCTACTGTGAAAATTGATGTTTGATTAACTTCCGTAAGATATAATACTATCAAAATACTTTGAAATGTGTAATGTGCAATGTGTGAAATGTGTATAGATGTTCTATACCTATTGAAAAAAAAAAGATTCTCGAGATGAATTATTGAGATCCTTCTAGTTTTGAAGTAGTATAGAATAGCGTTAATTTCGGCAATTAATAAAATGGTAATAGATATTTACTGCTTAAAGGTCCAACCCCACCAAACGGACCGCACCGGCCCACATCGCATCGCATACGAACGGACGCGGCCACATCCGAACGCGTCCGCCCGGCCCGCATCGCAACGCATAGTAACCGCATCCGAACGCGTCCGGCCGGACGTCGCCGCATACTACCGGCTAGCCACTTCGCTTGAGAACGTAACCCTTTAGCGCACGCTACGGTATCCGAACGGATCCGGTAACATGCGGACGGAGCTGTACGTGTGCCGCGGCATGTCGCGGCATGCCGCCACACGCGACCGCAGTCAATTTGTCGTGCGTGACTTGGTAATATAAACTTTAAACACTGTGATAATAGGATTTAATTTGGTTTAAAGATTGTAAAATCCGTTCCGATGCGGGCCGGTGCGGTCCGTTTGGTGGGGTTGGACCTTTAGTTAGAATTTGATGATCATGAGCTGAATCATCACCTTTGAACAGTTCTGACTAGTCAACTAGTGTTATATAATTAATTAAAAAAAGTTCCCACGCTTACTACGGTAAAAAACTCAACAAACGTCTTCAAAGCGACAAATAATTCGTCATATTTACGTTTGCAATTTATATTTGTATTATAATCATATTGTTGTTGGGTGTGAAGGTTAAAAATCATCAGCTAGAGCCAGGTCATTACCTGTCACGCGAGAATGACACTAATCGCGTACAAAATTAATATTTATTTTATATTTCGGAAATTGAGGCTTATTATCGTGCGTTAGGCATACGATGCTGCATTAATTGTTGGCCAAGGTCATAACACAATAGGCACAGCCGGCGCGGCTACAATCATATACGCAACACTAGTGCTGACGCTTGAAAAATAAACAATTTTGAAAACTGTTTATCAATAATACTCATGACATTTCACATGAAGCGTTCGTGGCTTCATAACAAACTGTATACCCCTAATCTTTAGCACCAACCAGCTCTTAGCACAGCCTTTGTTACTCTTAGATATGATAGGCGTCTATTGACACCATGCACTGAATCATCTGCATTGATTCATAGTCTGGCTTTGTCATACCAGTCGATAGTCTGTCCCTCTTATATCATAGTAGAAACCGTTATCTCTTTTTCATGAGTGCCAATACCTTAAAACTGACTACTGAGGCTACCAACAGTGTAAGCGGGTTGCGATGTCGAGCGCTTGGCAAGAGATTCAGCATCACGGGTTATATCTGGAGTGGGTTTCCCCGTAGATATAGCGTTTCACCCCCGAGCACGAAGCTACCTAGCTCTGACCGCCCAAGGTTATCAAACTGTCTGAAGAATAGGGTCAGCAGGCAGGAGTACAGTAAAGAAGACTTTTTATATTACGAAGACATTAATTGGAATTCTAGTGTCATCACTTTCAATAATTATAATAGACTACATACAATTTATTGTGTCGAGATAATTATGAGTGACTGTCGAGACTCTAGCTCAGGTTTTCCTTAAGAAGAATAGTAAAGAGTATGGTTAGGGCTGTCAAAAGAAGATGCTTAAGGAGTGTGGTTAGGGATGTCAAAAGGCAGTTGCTTACAGGGCATACATAAACCGAATTCTGAAAGATAGAGTAGGGAGACTAGCGTTCGGGTGAAATGTCTACTGTGTAACTTAATGGTTACCGATTAAAAGGATAATATAATAGATGCATGTAAACAATGAATGACGAAAAAAAAACAAGGAGGATGACTACTCATTAATTCACTTGATTCAGTTTATTGATTTATCCAGACTTAATAGAGATAGGAGATCGATTTAATGGTGCCTACTCACGCCACGATCGTTTTGCACTTTATCGACTTTAGGTCGGGGACCATGATCGCATGTCCCACTGATCTTGCATCCAAGGCGAATCTATTACAGGAATAAAAAGATATGCGAACTTTTTTTTTTTCAGATCTTCTGTGTAAGTGTTCAATTTCATTAATATTCGTTCAACTGTTTACATTGTGTAATAAAATAAAACAAACTTATGAACTATAAGATTTATAATTCATATAGGTATTTAGGTATATTCTAAGTAATCTAGATTTATCAAACAACCCGTACCGAAATAACTAAAACCAAACCGGTAACACCATACTACTTAGGAATATAATATTATATTCAGAAAGAATTAGGTTTAAAAAAATCATTACCGAAATTTAAAGTAAATATTTTTTTGTTTTGTGGCGCCCCTAAAGTCCCCTACCACGCATCCGATTGCGATGAAACTTCACCTACCGTTTTTGCTATATTTTAGACGTAAAAACCTTCGCTCGTAAAAAAATCGCAACTCACGACAGGCACACGACCAGTGTTAAACAAAATTGTACATAGACTAGTTTAGAGTGTCAGTGCTATAAAAACTATGATATTTAATAGAATTTACTTATTATTTATCCGTTATTCTAAACTCTGATGGGGATCCGTGTGGTGACGGAGAAAGAATACAAGTATCACCACCCCATCTCATCTGAAGGGTGTGACTAACGGAATACGCAGACGATTTCACTGCGAGAGAAGGAAAACTCGAAAAAAAATAAGCTGTACCAACCCGTCTGGCCAGCTTGGATACACCAAAGACTTCCAACATTGCCTGTGTCCAGCAGTGGATTGCGATAGGCTAATTGATTGATATTCTAAACTCTTAAATGTGATAAACGTATGCTAAATGTTATATAAAAATCAATTAAACGACGATACAGGTAAATAATATCAACAAGAAAGTTGTGTAAGTGTTTTATTATGCAGATTTTATTACGTAAGATAATTTACTGCACATGATGTTTATTGCTAAAAACGGTGGTTAACAGTATTTTACCGCCTACTACATAAATATCGTGGTTCGTGATTATAATGTAAGCATGCAGCGGCAATGTAACTGGCCAATAATTTATTAAATGAAATAGAGGTTTAAAATAGATTTTTGAACGCAATTGGGAAATCGCTACGATAAAGATAAATAAAAAAATCTAGTTTTTTTTAAATGCCTCATAATCTACCCTAATTGAATAGACAACAATAGGTATATACGTTTACTCTCTACATAAGGGGTCGTTGAACCATTTAAGTCATGTACCTACACAGTAATGAACACTAAAAAAAACTAATAACCAGCAAAAAAACAAATTCTAAACAACATGGTGCTCAACTTTTTCACCCAAGATAAACCCATAAGGGTTTAATGGGTGCTTTTATTCAATTTTGTAGTGTTTTTGTTATTTCAATAAAAAAAAAATAAAAAAAAAAAAAACTTAAAATGATACTGGTATGCAGCCGCATACCAGTATGATTGATGAAAAGCCTTTCATATTGTATAAGATATAAGAAAAATAGCAAAGAATCAAAGAATTAATTTCGTTTATTCAGTTTAGGAACGTAAGGGGCACATCATGAACGTCAAAATATTACAATTATGTCAAGAAGTAATTATAACAACAATAAAGTTAAATTATTTGAAAATGAATCTTTCGCTGGTTCGGTAAGTTGGTTCTACTGAGGAGATACCAGCAAGAAACTCAGAGAACTAGATTTTTCTTTGCACTTTGAATGTGATTTTTTACAACAAAAATACCTTGAGTTATTAAAAAGCAGTATTTGTAAAGGCTTGTTTACGCCAGTCAATAACATAGCCAAAAGTTTTAATCTCGTTTTGCATACGTAGGTTATTAAAGATAAAAATATCAACATGATTTGACCCAAAAAGCTGTCACTTTGTGACTCAGCAGCCTTGTAACAGAAACGTATCGCCTTAAATATTGCAATAATATCAAATTTCGCAAATTCTCGCAGGTATCTTTAAAGAAGAACTTTAAAGCATACACCAGTAAAGAGAAAAAATAAATAGTCCTCTTCCGCGTGTTGTCGACAGAATTGTCTCTCTCAGATGGTTATTTATTAACCGTTGAATGTATAGTAGTCTGTACATGTATATACATACGGTCGCACCACATTTCCGCAATGGTTTACATTTTGCTAGGTGTGGGCATTCCTGCCCCACTACTAAGTTGGTATTAATTGAATGCGATTGATTGTTCCATTGAGATTATAAATCTTTTGGTTTGTATACTTCAGTATGTAAGTCTTGCAAGTCCCAGTGGCCTTGCAAGGTAGGTACTTTTTGACTACACGTGTGTTGTGATAAGATGTTATTACACTTGCTTATTTGTTCTTGGTTCAAAGGTTCACGTTCGAACAAATTAACCGTGAAATTAACAAAGGTTTTAGATTACAAATATGAGTATCAGAACTCAAGCGTGATTTTATAGCCTTAATGTAGTTACATAATATTATTATATGCAATAGTTTGTTTGTATTATTGTAGTAGGTATAACCTCGTAGATTAATGAAAATTATATGGAGAATGCTTCCTACTGAAATATGAACTGTGCCAAAATTCCCTTGATTTTTTTCTCACTTTAAAAATCATCACTCATTATTATTCTCTTTCCTTTTTTTCTAAGCGTCATAGCGCCTCGAAGGAGACTAGTTTCCCAATAAATCCTGATTTGAGATCTAGGAAATAAAATCTATGAAAATTTTGAGACATTAATTATTATCTATTATCAAAATTACGGATTCGAAAAGCCTCTTAAAGAAATTGAGATAATTTTAAAGCATTTAGTATGCTAAACTAAACAAATTATTTTAAATTGGAAAAAGCGAAATCAATACTCGGGCAGAACTCGAACCCGCGATCTTTCCTAATCTTTTACAATTGGTTGGGCGGAGTTATCAAAAATCAATGTTTAAAAAAATGATTGCAACATCATTCATTGATTCCGATAGTTCGTACGAATATCGGTAGATTGCTCCCACCATCGCCCTAAGATGGATATATTGGAAAATTTGGATCCTCTTAAAGAAAACTTATAAAACTAAAGATTCGCAGTGCACCCGCAATAATATTGATGATAAAGTACATTAGTACATAATACCGTCCGCTCTATTAATTTTTATATTGACAGTATGTATTTTAATGTCAAGAATATTACGAGTGTGCGTTTAGCCTTACACGCTACGCGCAAAACTAAGAATTATTGTAACAAATAGCATTGAATCTAAAATATACTTAATATCGCGGCGAGATCACGCTATATTGTCATTACTCCGTGACAATTAGTCCACTGTCCACCGCCACCGGTTCGGGCCGGCTGATACCGACGTGGTACGGTCGAACGGGATAAATGTGGTTCTCACGAGTCGTTGATCCCTGTAATCTTGTGTAAACGTTGGACAACACTAATGAAAAACTTCCAAGAAAAAGTGTCCGACACTTTCTTGAAATTGCTAGAACTTTCTGGATTTATTCGGATGTGCTAGAACTTTCTGGATTCATTCGGATAAGTTTCATTATTGTTCAGTTGTTGGAATCTCATTTTGCATAGAATAAAGTCTGTATTTAAATAAAAAAATTCGCAAGACGTGTTCAAGTAGCAGGCAGCTCCGTTAGTCAGAGCATTCCCCCTGAAGGGACGTCGCAGGTTTAAGTCCCGCCCGGGATTTTCATTTTTCCCGGTCTAAGTCAGGAAATATTCTATAATAGGTACGTAAAATTGATCTCCCTTTACAGAACATTGCATTTTATAATTCACACATCGTTAAACTTGCGTTTTGAGAACGTGTGTTGTCAAAACTTACGAGGACATAAAATAAAATTCCAAAGTCGAATTGCAAACGAATCAAATTTGATTGATTCTGAAGGGGACACCTCACGAAAACCTAGGCAGGTTTCATTTTGAGCGATCATTTTAAAGTTTCTTACATTTTTCTATCTCATAGAATTGAAATATCAGGTTTGAAAACATGGCGTTACTGAATTGTGTTCATGGAGCTTCAGAGCGTGATTGATGTTGTGGTAGTAAGTATATAATCTCCTTAGTATTACAAAATATTATGAAATCGAATGAAAATATATCCGAGTTCATAGTTTCGATCGATAATAAAAAAGGTTCTTATCCATTGCCTCAATACCTAATAAAACTTTACATTCCAAGAAAATGTTTTTAAGCGAAGTCTTTTTTCACAAAAAGTTTAATTACAAACATTCAGGTTCTTAACCCACTACGTGAATTGTTTTTGTTCAAGTAATCCTTGTGTGTTGAAGGACGAGAATACTATTTGGGTGTCATCTCACAGTGTTTTGCGTTTCTTACAATAATATTATTGTAAGCATAGGTATTATTTTATCTTTTATCCAATAAATATAATATTCCATCAAAAACCAAGCGGTTCGGCGACACCTTCTTTTGCCGCACCATTAAAACCTGGAATTCAGGTACCAGTACACGTGTTTCCCTCTTTCTACAGTCCCGGGTGCTTTAAGCGGGGAGTGAAAAAGCATCTGATGAGGCCGTCAAGCTGAGTGCCACCAATGTAACATGGTAGGTAACCATTACAGAATGGTGACCCTCTTTTCGGAGAGTTTGCCTTCAGCTTACTATCAGGCGAGGTGAAGTCTATTTGATGTGTCCCGTCCTAAATATCTTATGTAATTTTTCATTATTCAAGTATTTGACAATCTGAATCTAAGATTGTAATGTACTATTTTATTGCATCAGGGACAAAGCTTGTCTTGTCACTAAATGCATTAGTTTTGGTGAATGGTGAACAAATGTTTATTAACACAATCATGCCAAAACGGTGAAACGGATCTGTATGAGAGAAAGAGTAGCCTCTAGGCTACTCTATCTCTACTCTACCTCTAGGCCTAGGCTACATTTCATCTCGGGAAAAGTTTCCTTAAGGTTACTAGAACGGCACTAATATTTAACGCGGGCGGACCTGCAGGGTACAGCTATATTGAAATACCTAACTTTACAATTATTTTAGTCAGTATTCAAGTTGATTTCTATCGGCGCTAAAATGGCCTCAAAATAATGTTACAAGTTTTTGCAAAGACTGGCTCCCATTGGCAGAATTCGATACAAATTATTGAGAAAAGAAAGTGAAAGTAGATTATTTAATCTATACCTATCATGACAAATATTTCAAATATACATGGATAGTATTGAAATTTAAATCAACATCGTCACATCGTCAATGAGTGCAACTTCCTTGGCATTTCATCCGAGGAGTTTTTGCAAGTACGAGTATTAAACATGTTTTGGAGGGTAACTTGTGTGAAGCTAAGCTAGCCACTGAGCTGAAATAATACTAATAACTCAGATGACGCCCTAATTAATGCAGAGTTTGAATATTTTCTTGCATGTCAGATTAAAGTTTTACTGACATGTCCAAAGTGACTGGATGATTTAGGTAGATACTGTCTTATAGACCCATATCAATGGTTTTTAGCATCCTAATTAACCATTAGAGACTGACACGAGCGGACTGCCATTCAACCGATTATTATACAGTAGGTACTTAATATAAATATTTGTAATGACTGCTCAACTTTTTCTAGTTATGATACAAAAAGTTGTATCGACAAAAAGCGCCACGGAAGCAAATAGTTTCGTTAACATCGATAGGTCATTTGGCGATTGGGTTCTTATATAAATAAATATGTAAGTGTGCATATTTGTTCATTCTTTGTTGTAGATAAATACCAGAGTACAAAACCTGTATCTACCTATTGTAGGTATGTACTTGTTCCTATTAAAGCATTAGTGGTAACTTTAACTGCGTTAGTAATTTCCGTTTAAATATGTTTTTGTGAATAATAGTATCAATTAATATGTAAGCATGTATTATATTTTTTTTTAGATATTGATACCATTTACAAATGTATAAACTAATGTAGATATATATATATATAATAAGTTGTATGTACGCGCATAACTTCCCAATGACTGGCTCTATGATGTACATACCTGGTCTTTAGTATTTGTAAGTCGTTTGCCTATAACGTAGTCTCTTGGTTTGTGTTGATTGAACTTGGTTACAAAATTCAGAGACCTATAGATTCATTCTCACGGGCAACTCAAATTGACTTCTGATTAAATTCGTTTATGGTTCCAAAACAGCTTATCTTGCCCTGGGATTGGCTTAGTCTCATGCTCGGTGGTATCGTTGGATACTACAATTGCAGATCTATAGTTCTCCCTCTAGACAGGTGGCAATTCGTTGGCAGGCGCATTGTAGAATAGAATGACGAATGTATGGGATTAGACGTTTATGACATGCGTTAATGACTGTCATATACCTACTTACGTCAAATCCCATATCCCAGCATATAGAGGCACAGTCCCTCAAGTAAGATGCTAAACTAGCAAGATGGTGAATGATTCAGACATAGTCTACCATTTTCAGTATTATTCTTTTAAATCAATTGTGCGAATGTTAGGAACTACAATAGCAATATAGTCTGTCCCGTACAATAAGCGTATCTAAATAACGCGTTACGACCAGGGCACATGATTGAGTATATTCCACGTCTATCTCATCGGTTCTTTCCCACCGTCCACCTTCCCAGACCACCTGGGTGTACGGTGATTATCTTCACGGGTCTCGTTAGTAATGGTAACATATATTTATTTATGAGTTTCCCTTCAAAGCTATTACAATTACCTACACAATAGGAAAGTTTCCAATCGGTTTTAAAAACTGCAGTTTCATTCAAATTCCAACACACTGCTGCGATAATAACGTCGCAATAGAAAGGGGACGCTTGCCTTTCTGCGTCCTGCGATATTCCGATATAAGTAACTATGTATCAACTATCCCCGGCCTGCCTGCTGTACTATACAATACAGCTATATACAAACACAGTATTGCGTAAAGAATCGGGACGCATTACCCCAATAACGCGTGCCGTATTATCGACCGATTATAACACGCCTGTGTGTTTTGAGGCTTAGAGTAGATAATTACCACTCAGTGGATTATTAATCTTTTTCCTTTTGTATTTATCAAGTCGAAAAAACCCGGACAGGTAAAACTGTCGTTAATAAAAGCACGTGATGTGTCAACTTAAGTAGGAAGTCCTTAGGAATCCCGACAGACTGGTTTTATTTTTATAATTGCAGAATAAAGGTTTATATTTCTCTGTGTAGCCACAGGAAGCTTATAGTTAATTATGACGTAAGATAAGACCTTTATGCGTTTAAATGTGGTATATTTACTTATTTGTGTACTATTAATTTCTATCTCTATGTAAATAGTCAATGTGTATTTCGAAAACGTTGTTTCTAAAGAAGTTACGAACGTGCCCTACGGGGTATTACCAATGGCAACGGGCCACAAATCCATGGTGACACATTCGGAACATCGCAAGACAATTTCGCAAAGGCCACAGTATGCCGATGTGTTTTCCTGGCTACTTAACTAATGTATAGTAACTTGTGTATGTTACGTGTATCATGTCGTAACCGCAGCGCTGCAGCATGATAATTATTTGAATTCTACAAACAAGGGTTACTACCATAAAATACTGTGGACTGTCTTCGTAATGTGATGGAAACTTCGCATCGGGCAGCATTTATAGAATTGGAAATTTGTTAGTATAATAAAATAAAATTTTGTATGTATTTCTTTTCAGTTTTTAGGAGGAACTACTTTCAGACGAAATGAAAAAGGGATAATTATTATGTAACTAAGTCATAACTTATTAATGAAAGGGTTAAAATTACACCCACGTAACAATAACACAATACATTACAAAGCTATATATTATTTTGGTATTGTTCTGTAGCTTACTACGTGTCTTATCCTGAATTTTGTTTACCTTTTAATTACCTTTAGTGAGAAAACGAAGTCATTAACAATACACAGCCTTATCTCGACCGTAGGTATACGATCTAGGCAACACGTTTAAAATTTAAATACATATTAAAATGAGAAACGTAAAAAAATAATTTTGATGAAAATATAACGGGTTTTTTAAAAAACCGTTGCTTCAAAAATTGTGTGTTACGTTAAATTGGTCAATTATCTTCACTATACCTATTAGACTAAAGTCTTGATGTCAGAAAATAATTAAGATATCAACGTCAGCAGAATTATTGTTATTGTACTGAAGTATTTAACGACTCAACAAGTCGATTCTTTTAAACTGACTGCAATTATTGTCGTTATAGATTCTCTTCCTTCCACCTCCATTCCTGCCCATTGTCTGTCAGAGATAAGACTTGGCGAGCTGATCTCAGTGCTAGGCTATGTCCATCTTAGTAACAGTATTTAGAAGTCTGCTCACCTTCCATTTATTTCCTGTGTCAGAAAAACCGAGTTACCCGACACTTATGCCACTTCCGTCCTGGCAAAACGTAAACTGTTGAAATTCGTCCGTTTCGTAGGTAATTGGTTTGACGGCTTTCAGACCAATTACCTACGAAACGGACTAATCTCAACTTAGATGACGAAAAGGCTCGAAAGATTTTCGCCATGTTTGGTCTATTTAAATAGCAATTAGCAACAACCACCCTATCCGCTGCCTCTGCCTGCCTGCATCACTCTAAGGTAGACTGTCAGATAATGCCATTGGCATTAAGTCCGCCTTTGTACAATGTACTATACATAAAGTTTGAATAAACCACTTTGATTGAATTATTATGTAGAGTGTAGTGTAAGTATGTAGTCTATATTAAACGATATATTGATGTCTAAACATGTTAGTTCATGACATGCTATTGAAATAGCTGAAGGCTTATCTTTGTTCCATCACAAACCGGTGCTAGTTTATGTAATATTATTATATCACTATTTATTAAATAGATTAATATTAAAGTTTAAAAATAAATAAGTAAATAAATAAACAACAACAAAATTTTTGATTGTGAGTTAAATAGGGCATGTATTTAAATCGATATTTGTATAGTCCCTTTTTTCTAACAAAATATTTCAAAGCTATATCAAATATACTGACTTGCACACTAATTATGCGCACCTACTAAATCAAATTAAATATACTGTTTAATGAAATTTGCAGAACAATTCCTTTGGTTAAATAAAAAAAATAACCACGAAGGCAAAAGCGGGAGCTCCGCTTCGCTCCGCTCCCGCATTAGCCTTCTAACCTAATCTATCCAAGTCGGATTTGCACACCTTTTTCAATAAATCTATCATTTGATTTAGTTAGTGTGCAAGTCAGTTTTTTTGCACAGCATTCATGTTTCTGGTATGCATTCAGTAAATTAGTGGAGTTACGTAGTTTTCTGAAAAATTATACAGATGTGCATTTAAAAATATCCCATTAAATAGATTGAATGGCGGGATTTATATTTTTAAATAATAATGGTTCTTAATATTTCTTTTGCTTTTGTGTTTGTACCTATAAGAATTTATTTCGCTTGAAAACGTACACGTACGTACTGTTTGCTTAAAATGAGATACGGAGGTTAAATAATATTCTTATGTTTTCTTTTGAATACAATCATTTGTCATTATTTTCCGATACTCTGTTGCTCGCGGCTGCGGCCAAACATAGCCTATGTCCTTTCTTAATGTCTAATTTATCTCTCTCTATACCAAATTTCATCAAGATCGGTTCAGTGGTGTAGACGAGAAAGCGTAACACACAGATAGACAGACAGATAGACAGACAGATAGACAGAGTTACTTTCGCATTTGTAATATTAAAATAGTATGGATTAGATTATAACATTGTTATCATTACATTTTCGGTCATAAATTGTGACCGATAGTATTACACTAACGTACCTACTCTTGCGCGCTCATTATTTTATTTCTACTCACATTGATGTCAATCACAATTATTCTTTAAATAGTCTAATATGCTAAAATGGACGACGTGGTGGAGTCATGGTATATTAAAAAGTAAATAACTGTTCAGTGACGTCTGGTATTATCGAAGAATATGACAGTTTAACATAAATATAAAACTCATGCAACATTCGCTGTGTTTTACAGAACAACATCGTGGAGAACGAATCCCACAATTTGCATAAATTGTGGAATTCGACTACATTATGCTAGTAAACATTTTGTTGTTTCTGTTTCTTTGTGTATGTTGAACTGGATGTCTTTGTAAAAGACGTCAATATTACGTTTATATCAGATCATTTAGGTATGCAAGTTAGTTTATTAACTTCGAAGCTTTATTTTATAATACATCAATCAAAGTGATACAAAAGCAATAATTACTTTAAAAAAAACTAAAATTATTAATACATAATTTATATTGTACAGCAAAATAAGAATTTAGAATTCCTAAAAAAAAATCCGTATTGCCGATTTAATTATTTGTATTATAATGTACTGCCAGTTTAACATATTTCTTTGCAATTCTAATATCGTAGTCGTCTGTAATGCACGTGTGTACCTAGTTAGACAATGATTGCAATTTGCAATAGAACTAAATAAATAGACGTCTTGATTGATTCATCAATGCACAGCATGCCACTGAGGCAACAAACGGGCTTCATAATAAATCAATTGACATGACATTTCATTCATTAAAATCGATTCTGTACTTTAGATGCTACCTGCCCTTTCTGATCTGTGGGCGTTACGGTTTTACTTATTACTCGGGACATTAAATGTGCTCTATACGCGCAGTACACATTTCTTGGGTGTATTTTGAGGATAGCACGGGGTGCTACTACGGGCGAACGGAAGCGGTCACCGTGGCCTATGGATGTATGCAACACCAGGGGCGTCACACTCGCGCTGCCAACCCTGAAGAAACCTTCTAATGCCCTTCTTGAAGAACCCCATTCGTTTTATAGATTATTACAAAACGATCCGAATGCGCCAGGATCTCGTTTGTCTTGCGATTTAGGTCCTAGATACGTCTCCCGTGGTGGTATGTAAATTGAGATATACAGAGATTGACATTGAATTATTATAAATTATTATAAACAAATAATTTTATATTTTCCTTTTTTTGCTTCACCGTTGTTTGATAAAATATATTTATCAAGTTCATAGAACTTAAACTATACACAGCAAGGTCTAACCCTCACAAGTATGTTGAAATTATCTTATATGTTAACAGAAAAACTTTTTCAACATTGCGTAATCAAACAATGCTTGGTCTCTGTACGACAGGTAATTTAAACTTCTAGACAAAACATTAACAGCTAATGATTTACGCATACCTATGATGATCTATCATTTATATGGTTATAGCCTCTCAACATACGTTCAGTTATAGAAAAACTCTACAGTTAGTAGATATTCTATATATTATTATAATAACGAGCACTAAGTTATGGAGATTACGTTAACAATCTACAAATTTTGATTAGATTAGTTTTGATTAGATTTTCTTATCTACATATTAACTATTTTTTGTTGAAAAAGTGAAACATATTCTTTGTTCTCCGGAGAACAAAGAACTTGTTAGAGGTTCGGATATTCCATCACATACCCTAATCTTTAAACGTTTTGTTGGGAACGATTATGAAGATGTGTATGTTAGTAGGTATGACTTTCGGTTACGTATCTAACGTAGTAACTGATGAACTTCTTCTTCCTCTTAGCGTTAATTCCCAGTCGCATCCGAAGCTTTTAGCTCGGAGTCTGGGGTCCGCTTTTTGTCAGTCTTAACTACGGATTTGGCTAGACCTCGATATTTTCTGTGAAGCGATTGCCATCTGACCTCCACATCCCAATGGTAACATCAGGCGATATCGAAGCTTTGCAGCTAGACTGTTGTTTTTGGATTTTTGAGGGCTCCAACTACCCGTAACGACTGCCATTGATGTTCTTATGGCAACCGGGACCGACGGCTTAACGTGCTCTCCGAGGCACGACCAGACCAATGCAAATACCCATATTTCATGAACACAAATATTTGCACTGAGCGGGGATCGAACCCACGCCTCCTGCGTAGCGGCCGCGTTCACTACCGCTACGCCACGGAGCCTGTCCTGAGGCTGAGTAACTGATGAACATTTCCTTAGAAGTATTTGTCCTGTGTTTTCGATAGTTCTATATTAATTGACTTCTGCAAAAGTAATATTTAACTAATTCTTGCTATCGTTAAAAACAACCTAAATACTTGGTATAGGTAGTTATCGGAAACACGTCTCAAAATGTACCTATTCTTTAGTCCGTATTTTTGGGTATCTTTTGGGGATAGCACGGGGTGATACGACGTTAGAGCACCTCAAATCTAAAAATCATTGATAATATGAAACCAATCTGCGCACGCCAAAGCCTCATGTCATTCTCTCAGGAGTTGGGGAAAAGATATATGCCGGTAATTACATGAGTAAAAATATAATGAAAATATCGCATCAACACGAGTTGTTGTCTTGTCAGGTTTAAGTAAATGCTTGTCATTAAGTTTCACAGTGCGTGGGTATATCAGGATAATATGGTACTGACAGCAGCATAGCAAATTAATATTACAATTTATATGATTAAAATGTCAGAGTATGCCAATCATAAGCTTGTAATGTGGAATATGTAGTGACGTAGGTTAAAAGTTGACGTGTAAGATCAATTAAGCGAAATGTCTATATTCAATCCTTTTTCCTTATGTCTTATAGCTGCAGTTATACTTGTGCAACTCAAATAAGTAATAATAATAATAAATAATTATAAGAATGTATGTGATTCTTAGCTCCAAGCATTGCACTAAACCACAGCCTTTTTCTGTAGACAATAAACACGTATTTCTGGATATGATCGGTCAATGACCTTAAGTGAATCTAAAGTTTTCAAGTTTCCATTGATTTCGCTCCGATATCGTCAGATAATATTGGTATCTCATTGTAAAATAAACATAATTAAACTAGTGGTTAGCGCTTATTAGGTATGTAGGTACTAGTAAGTGTCTGGCTAGGTACTATAATTTCTATTTATAGCTCGCGTACCTACTTTCTTGCGGTATATAGTTAGATTGGTAGTCAGCGAGCTGTAAGCAAGTATTTCTAGTTTCTTCACATGACAACCGAGGGATTAATATACTCCAGACGGCTTTTATTTTCAGCTTTTAACTTTTTACACAATGCAA
This sequence comes from Eilema depressum, assembly GCA_914767945.1. Taxonomy (NCBI): domain Eukaryota; kingdom Metazoa; phylum Arthropoda; class Insecta; order Lepidoptera; family Erebidae; genus Eilema; species Eilema depressum. The sequence goes on along the minus strand of OU612012.1, from coordinate 22,609,800 downwards.
CCATCTAGACTTTACACAACAGAACCGGAATCCCGAAATTATAAATGCTTAAGTTTATACGGATGAATGTCTGTCACTCAAACACGCTAAAAAGGCTGGACGGATCTGGATGAAATTTTGAGATAGATTAATAGTTTGGTAGGTATAGACCATTTTTTAACCCGAAAATAGGTTCTTAGACCATTTTTTAACCCGAAAATAGGTTCTTACGAGATCGGTAAGATTTTCCATTGTATAAGAAAGACAAGAATGCTAAAAGAAGATTTGCAAAGAAAAGTGACACCGAAAAACTATTTGTTACGCGAACAGAAATTTAGTGAAAGTGACCGCTGCGAATAACAGCCAATTTCATTGACGAAAGCCTTTAGCGCTCTATGACATGTTCGCTGGGTATATTGAACATTTAAATGTTATCGCACGGCGTTTGTTGCCAGACGGCTACCGGTGATAAAAGGAAACAGACAGATTTACCTATGTCTTCAGTATGGGCTACTACAAGAAGGGCATAAGAAGGTTCTTACGGGGTCGGCAGCGCGAGTGTGACGCCCCTGGTGTTGCACTGTAACTACTTAACATCAGGTGGGCCGTATGCTCATGTATGAAAAAGATCTACCTAAAAACGTATACCTAAGGTTACGGACCGAAGTCTCGGGTAATTTGTTACCATACAAATTCATTTATCGTTCACTTTGTTCAGTCTAAGCCCATCAAAAGAAATCGTAAGTATTTTATTGTAAACCACAACATTACAAATACCATTCCTACCGGACCGGACAAAGTCGATTTTATTCGACTTGTAGTGGTTATCGCCCTGGTGTGACCAAAATGAACTGGCACGCGCCAGTTCAGAGCCATTAGTAATATTTAACCAGGCCAGTATATATAACAACAGAAATCTCTCCAGTAAGTGGTTGTAATAATTACATCAGGACACAAGATATCTTGTTCGTATGATCATAAGATTGCACTGTATTCCCGATTAATTGATAACAATTGTGGTTGGTTTTCTAGAAAAAATAGTGTCTACTACAGAACTTCGATGTCACCGAATATCGAAATTCGGCCGTTTCTTATTACAACTGATACGGTGACACCGTGTATTTGAACCCATTATAAATTATTTTGTGTGACAGGACAGCGTCTGACAAATCAAAATTACAAACTGGCAGATATACTATACTATTTGCCAGTTAGCCTGGCAATACGGGTCATTCACCCATCTTCATCTCGAAAAAAACAATAGGTTACTTGACGTATCGCTTTCAGTACAAAAACTGTCGCTAATGAATATCGCTCGCTTATCATACTACACGGGGACCCCGTCTTACGAAGCTACCAGAGATGCCACTAAAAATGAAGAATTAAAGATTATTACATTATCATTTTACTAGTAGTAAATGGTAATTGCAAAAAATGTACCGCATCAGAACTAACTATTAATGTTATTATGAGTGAAAATTTAATAAGAGTTGGATATTTTGGATGATAATTACCAATAAAATACTTTGTTTTAATGTTAAAACCTCGACAAATGTCACATATATTAAAGCATATTTCATAAATTCAAATAAAAAACCTGAAACATCATAATTTCTGTTAAATGTGTATCATTGAAATTATTATTCTCGATATTATTAAACAAACGCGGCGCTCTAGTATTTTTCTAACTCTACATAGCGCTCACGGTGGTTTCAGTTCGAACAACGTTTTATCCTCGTTATTACTTTGCAAGCCTAATAGATGGTGCTATATTACTATCTACCGACTTTGTTTTTATTTGTGTTTCTAGTCCTTTAATCCTTTTTTGTACTTGTGAAAATTATGAATTTATATGTTTGAACTCCACCGGTATAAAAATTAACAATTTTCAGTCTCAATTCTCAAAATTAAGATATTTATGATTATATATTATACGTAGGGTTTTGTAGTAACAAAACAAGGGCATAGATGTCACTATTATCAGAAATTTAACTGATGTATCTATCTCTATAGCGCTGAGCCGTCTAGATGACTTTTACCACGATTCACTAGCGACAGTATGTTCTGTCGTTAAGGGAACAATGAAACTGGCGTTTTTACAAATAACGTGTCAGTTGTAGAGAGGGGTGATTACCGCACTAACTGGCGCGTACTATATTAACAACTGTAACTGATAAACAAGAAAAAAGTTATGCCGAAGATAATTCATTAGCTAGGTACCAGCTTATAGCTACGCTGCACATAATTATACTATTCATGTTGTCAATTGTTTTCTTTCTTTTTTTATTTTTATTTCTCAACAATTTGCAATGACAAACCAGCTCTTTGCCGGTAAATACAATAAAATATACCTAACACATGCATCTAGATTTAACATCTATAGCTACTCCATTTAACGTAAACAATCTTGATGTGTTTTTTTTTAATATTTTATTTAAAAACTGAGTTCATATTATATATTTTTCTGTTTAGAAAATCATTTTTAAGACTAAAAACCGATATCGAACCACTATCAGTCAGTTAGTTTAATATGAATATGTGTTTTTATATAAAGTTGCTACGAGATTGTTTACGATGTGTAAACAGTGTAAAGCAATATTTGTCAGATTCTCTTTCATGCAAAAGTGGCTGAATGTAATTTGAGTAGGTATAAGTAATTTGATATATATAGATTTGGCATAGATGACGGTCGGGAAACAGGTTCCTATGGGAATTGAGGACCAGATCAGTAGGTATATGTATTACACGGGATGAAATTAAAACAGAAATATTTAAAAAGATATGATTCACTAGTAGACGTCGTTGAGTTGCATTATTTAACCCACAATTCTAAATTTCGAAAAAAAAAAAAAATCTCATAAACTAGGTATTATTAAGACATTATTTCATATCAGATAATGTATGGTTCATGTTAATCTTGTCCGTTACTGACGTTAATGAATTGTTTTAGCAATTATGGCAAATTACAATGCACTGCACTAATACCTACTTGCATTTTTATTTATATACTCGATCCTAAGATTGTTGTATTAACTCGAACTACCTGGCTCCCTTATATAAGCAGGTAAAGTGAATCACAATCTACACAAATACAAACAGTAACTAAGTATGTTTGTAATATTAAAATGACATTTTTACATAAAAATACACATCAATGCATGATGTGAGTCTTGTCTCCGCGGGGACCCCAGTAGGAATGGAAACCCCAAGAAGTGCTGATTTGACGTCGAAAAAGATGTGTGCCAATGATCTCAATACCAAGGATACCCAATACCGTGCGAAGTGGGTGTTCGGATGCGACAGGGACTGATGCGAAGATAATGCTGATATGAGAATAGGTACTTACAAAAAAACGATTTTTTAATAATGGACTAGAAAAATCTTTCGTTCTAAATAAATAGCAACCGCAACAGTGATATAGTAGGTACCTAAAAGAGAATATGTTTTACAATTTAAGTACCTACTGGTTATTATTCATACTTCTAATTTAATTACAATGAATATTTATATAACTAAAATATGCTTCTTAATTAAATTATTAATTTAAAAATAAATAGTTTCTTAGCAAAACATTACAACGTGCAAAAAGAGTTGACCGTTATTAGACATCCAGCACAATACTACGGCGGACAACACTATTTTTAAATGAAAATACTCAACAATAACGAAATGAAACATAATTATATCGTGGACAATGTGCTATGACGACATCCAGGCTAGGTGTCTCTGTGAATGGTTTCCAATATTCGTTATTTCAACATACTATTGTGCCACGCTGTAAACACGTTGCTTTTACAAAAATGATGACGAAAATCTAATACAACTTATTATAAAGATACTTTGGCAGAATTGAGAAGCAGAAGAACACATACATACATATAATGTCGGGCTCTTATATGGTGTATCTTGGACCTGACGCACGCGGATCGTTCTGTTATAATCTATGTTTGGTGAATTTGAGCTCGTCCACCGCGGTAGCACCCCATGCTTTGCTCAAAAGACACCCAAGAAACCTGTACTGCGCGTGGGTATAAAGTACATGTTGAGCTCATTTTAGGTTCAAGATATATATGCCGAGCAATACGTGTGGTGGGCAGAGACCAGAAATTGTTTCCTCCTGCTACGAACCTGGCATACCTCTTTCTCTACTTCTTCTACTTTCATAATTGAAGGGTTGTAATTCTAAAGGGTCTAAGTGCCAAAAAACGAAAATCGATTTTATTACAAAAATACAATCTATGTGCCAAGCCTAATAATATCCAAATGGATCCAAGTGCCTGTGTCTTTGAATTTTTCACTCACACACAGATGAAGTTGTGGCGCGGTCTAAGTGCCACCGCACTTACGTTCGAAAGGGACTGCGCTGTAATTGTGTGCATGAGAGAGGTTGCGGGATATGTCGGCTGTTAGCGTAATATTATTGTTCTATTAGATATTACTAATTAATCTTTAAAAAGAAGTTTAATTAATTGAAGTTTGGATGTCCTAGAACAGATACTTGTCGAAAGTGTGATCTGTTGCAGTAAAATACTTGGAAGAAATGGATAAAATGACAAATATTGTAGAGCTAGAATCTCTGTCTCAATAGAATCTCAGTCTTCAGCTTCATAGCCAAATGTTTTTGTATTAGGCAAGTATCAAGTTACAACATCTTCGTTCGTGTTGCTGATAATCAACAAGGTGCATCATGTGTCTCTGGAACGAGTCGTATACAGGCAGAAGTGGTAATGAAGTAGGTTCTTGCATTTTCAAAGTACTGATCCTGAGTACATGATCGTCAACTAAAACTTAAAAAAACATGTTATTTGAAGTGATAACTGTATTGGACAGAACAAAAACTGAATGGTTCTGTTTGTCTTAATCTGTTTGGTAGCTAATGGTATTTACAGTGAACTACTTACCTATTGCTTGCGATCAAATAAAAAAAAAAAATGTTAAATGTTTTGAACCAAGGGATGTTGCAAAAATTATTCGAGAGTCGCGTCACAATAATCCGTTTGCCGTGGTTAATTAAGACTAAAAGGATTTCAAAAATTTCAACCAGGCATCGACTACCTTGTTAAATACAGCTAAGTTAAAAATCGCAACCATTCCTTGGATCCGCATGGATCAAGTAAAGTTACTTTATATTGCTTTAATGGAATCGCACAGTGATTCAGTACCGTGGGACACTATAAACATTTTTTAAAAAGGCAAGTCTACAACTTAACTTTCATACTACATTTTATTAATACTAATACTACTAGAAATTTGAAATAATATTTCAATAGAATAACTTACGGATTTCAAGGAACCATATACATACCCCCCGAAAAGAAACCTTTTTACTAACTTACACTTTACATTAAGCAAATTAATCAAATCGAAGCCTAAGAACTTATTTAATATCTTTTTTAAAGGCACTTAGCCCATTTTCAATATTATTTCCTGAGGCACTTAAGACATTCTAAATTATTAAATGTTCATGATATGTTCCTTTCCTTATTGCCGATTTTTAAAAGAAAAAAATCACATTTTGTAACTTTAAGATGTGTGTTTAATTGATATAAGTAAAAATTTTTGAATATTTCATGAATTTGTCTATTTCACAACTTTTTTTTGTTATATCTCTAAAACATAAAATTGGCACTTAGACCCTTTAGAATTACAACCCTTCAATTGTTTTCATACCTACATGCTCACCGGTTTCGGATACTCTTGAAATGTCCTTTCTTTATTAATGTCTTCGATCTGATTGACATACGTATGTCTAGGTCGACTCCTATTGGGTGCTCGTTCTCCATCGCAGAATATACCATTAATATTTCCTTATAATATGTATGTAGGTTTCAGTCAATATTACGTCTAACGCGTGATAATACCAAATCCTTCACCTCAGCTAAGATAATAATATCACCATAGAATCTAGGTATGTGAAAATAATTTAAATATTAAAATCTAACAGAGATAACATTGTATCGAGTAAATTTGTATAAAAAGTACTAAAGAGACATTGTGATTTTGTTGAAGTACTTAATTTTAAGAACAAAAACCTAATAGGTAGTTGGAATTCCCATGTAGAGGTAATTTACCTACATTCGTCATTCAAAACTGACTTTTTACACTCGAATCGTATTATATGAATTTAAAATACTTACGTAAAATGCGTTTTCCCGACCTTTTTTAAGTTTTTTAATTTATTTTTTATATATTAGTTTTAATTATATTTTGTTAGTTTTTATACTAGAGTATATATGAATGGTTTGTTATAAGTTTTAAGTTAGCATTAAATAATTATATAATACCGTATAATACAATATATTTCTCACACGATATCTTTATGGTCATAAAAATTATACCGACTAGGTACGATATAACAGTTCCTAAATCGTCTAAATTTAGAAGACTAAAAATATCTCATTTCTGATACTCTTGTGTGAATGTTTTCACAGTACCTACACACAAGTGAGTGCTTATAGTACTTGTACCATTGTACCATTATTACCTTGTATGTAAACATATTTAACTATAATTTAACTTCACGCTGACAGCCCACAACGCTTTTTTAAATACAGCGTGTTGTCCAATGCCACGGGTAGAATACACATGGAATGGAAACGTATGAAAAATATAACATTTCCGTAACGTTATCTCTCCTTATTTTTAGAATAACAATATTTTGTTCCTGATAAAAAAAAATCTTACAACCATTTAACTATGAGAATTCAAGCCAATCAGTCTTACTTGCGGCGTTACTTGTGATCACGGCTTAATAACCCCCGGGTCAATCACCACGTATAAAAATAAATATGACGTTATCGTTGTTAATTATTTCCACGAAGTCAGAATTAGAGAAAAACGGTGCCGCAGTCGCTACATCACATTCTTCGCACCACACCAAGAAGCAAGCTCTAAATTAATACTAACATTATTTTTTACTGCCTCAAAATCGAAATGGATTTAGATATTCTATCAGCGGATAGGAGTACATTATTATACATTGGTTTTCAGGCATGTACTCAAATGTAATAATCCTCCAATTATCCTCTAAGCATCCCCAACGCAATTGAGGACGAGTTTCAGTCTAACTATATAACAGCCAAACTACGATACAAATTTTCTGTGAAGCCATTAGCATCTGACCCGGGTTATGGACTAACGGGTGATTTCGAAATTCTAAGTTATGCCAGAAGAACATTTTTGTCTAATACTATAATTCCTTCTGGCTTACATGACAAGTTTTGGCGAAAACTTGTCGCAACTCATCTCACACCAACAAGTCAACTAATTACTGAATTACTTTATGAATGCATAAATTATGCACACAGTTAAAAATGTAGATATAATAAATTCAATTCGGGCCTAAACAATATGAAGTCTTATTCTAAATAGGATAAACTCGAACTAGCTCAACCACGCCTACTCTATGGAATCAACGGATATAGCGCAATCGAGGGAGCACAACAAAAAGTTACCTCAGGAAATAAAAGATACCGCCATTATAAACGAAAACTGAAGAAGTATCTAAATATATGCGAGATATGTAAATTTATATAAAACTGCATCACTATTTTTATTATATAAGTACCTACCTACTAAGGCCCTAGGACGCGACGATGCTTGTTTATAATAACAATCACAGTATTCACTATACCTGTCTCATTTTTATTTTTAAGAAAAACTTGGTTCTGCACATTTTTTATGAATTTATAGATTACTAGCTTTTGCCCGGTTTTGGTACGTCGGTTATCGCGACCAAACATAGCCTATGTCCTTTCTCAAGGTCTAATCTACCCCTATACCAAATTTCAACAAAATCGGTTCAGTGGTTTAAGCGTGAAAGCGTAACAGACAGACAGAGTTACTTTCGCATTTATAATATTAGTATGGAAGTATGGATGACTCAGAATACTCTGAAATAATTACCAATAATGGCACTTTTTAAGAGTTCAGTGTAGTAAAAAGTTTCTTGGTAATGTCATTATTTTTACTGACATAACATAACTTGAATTAATAATAGATAAATATAGTAATAGGTTTATAAAACATCTCAAGCACTCATGCATTCAATTAAGAGTTATGTTTTGTGTCTCTGATTATGATTTTAGATTGCAAATAAGATACGTCATGCAAAAAATATGACAAATATAATTTTGTCGTATTACAATGTTCCTTGGCAGTCCTCAAGATGTCACTTGACCTGCTCAAGGGTGGTGTGGGAAATAACAAAACCGCAACATTTGCGATCTTTTATTAATATGTAGTTGCGGTTTCCAAGAGTCTATTTCATCAATGAAGCTTTTATCAGTGTAGCTTTTATGAAGCTTTTAGATATATATAACGTTGTGAGATGATGGTATGATGATTATTTATTTTTGTTAGATTAGATTTAGTTAAATTATTCTCAAGTTATTATGTAATGTATGTTACCTATATGTACAAGGTTTCCAGTCTTATTTACATTTTTAACAAAAGAAACATTATAGTTATGCAATACTAGCGTGGCACCCCCGCTTCGCGTTAGTTTTTGCCTGCTATGAGATAAAGCCTATTAATGGAGTTGTTATATGCGAGCAAGTAACTCACATAGTTTTATATCAAGGAAATTATCTTTTCCTTGATATAAAACTATGCCAAATTGAGTAGAAGAGACTGATTGTTCGATAATTATGCAAATTATGCTAAAAAAATAGTTGATAATGATATCTATATAATTTGTTATAATAATAATATTATAATACAATAACTCTATAGCTTTCCGTTTGAAGCTAGGAAGAGAATATATAATTCCAGTTTAAATATAAGTAGTTATAATGACGAAGCACTACGTGTATATGATCCACGCGTTATTCCTGCATAGTTCTGTATTCAATAACCAATGCACTCTAAACTTCAGTATAAAGTATCATTCTCATAACACGCTGTTAGTAGAGCACACCCTTACATTACACAGCTAGGGGAAATTTACAATATTGTACTCTTGAACCATAGCATTTAAAATTTATAGATCGTAAAATTCTAATCAAATCACAGTGATAGAAAATATTTCAGACGAGAATCGCATATTCCAACTACACAAATGTAGAGACGCATCTCGAAGATGATCTCGTTACAAAACCAATCATCTGAAAGGCTCTGTACACTATAAAGGTAATGTTATGTGCTTATTTCCCGTATTGCCTCTCTGAAATTTAAAAATAAATAATAGTTGACATAGTCTGTTTCACATCAATATAAATATTTTATCGAAACTTAGCGGGCTGTCAATTACATCATCAAACATAAAAGTAAATAGGAGTATTTTCAACATCAAACTATACCTACATGAGTGACTAATACAGAACACGATGTTTAAACTTCTGTGAGTGAGAGAGACATAACTCTGTGGTTTCTTGTATTTATCTATTTGTTTCTCTACTACCCTGTTCTGTGTGTACTCTGCTTTCTATGTAGTCGTAATTTTAAAAATCATCATAATAAAGGACTTATCTCAGGACGCAGCTCTTTCCTAACATTTTCCCAACACTTCCGACAGTTGCTTACGGATGCCAAAAATATGTAATGTAATAATGAACTACAGATATCGATTAAGAGCGTGTTCACATTATCTGATCCGATATCTGTGTCGGACGACAATAGAATATATCGGGCTGGAGAATCTGAAAGACATATTTCATACATTTTACTTCCTCCAATATCGGATCGGATAATGTCAAAACGCTCTAAGGCCAGGCCACACAGGCCTACCCGCATATCTACTTTGATATGAAAACGTACCGTACCGGGAGATTAGATATGATTACGATTGATGCTTGTGTTATATTAAGTGAGATAATTCGACCTCATTGATAATAATAATAAACTTGTAGTTGTCTTCTTACTTTGTTCTAAACCCATTACCGTTGCCACGCTCCTACGTTACTGCCTCATACTCGTTACTGACACGTTTTTTAACTTATTGTTGCACGTATAACTTAACAATTCAAATAAGTTTCCTCTCTGCAAGCCATATCATATTTCCGTATTGATGGACAATGTGAATGTGGTTGAATTATAATACACAATCAATAACAAATAGCTAAGCGATCTGTTCGATAAAACACGTTGGAAACAGGAATTGAGTTAAAACAGACATATACCTATTATTATTCTTTTCAACGACTCATCACTTCATGCAAATTGCTTTGTGATTGAATTTACACTTCCTTCAATAACTTTGTAATAAGGATGTGGTACAATATAGTAGGATATAGGTAATAAATGATCCATCGATTTGCACGATTCTCGATTAGAATGAAACCTTTGCCAAGACGTAAATATCTACAGTGTAATGCGCTATTAGCCTATCAAGAAATGTACATAAGAAGTTTCGGACCGAAGTTTCAAACAATCGGTTTTATGAAACACAGTCATCCTACGAGCACAGAACAGATAATAGTACTCTACGAGTACAATGACGGACAAGAAACATGACATGTGCCCTTATTTTGTTCAACTGGTCTGATAGAAATCGCTTCAAGAGAGCGTCTTATTATTGCTTCGGTTGACTCTAAGTGACTTTAATCAGTTATTTACCTTGTGTAAAATAAAATGGTAAGTAGTAAGTAGGGTAGCCAAAGCTCACTGGAGAGTTTTTGTGTAGTCAGTGGCCAAAGACCAAAGGCTTGTCCTGTTTTATCTTCTGCACTGACGAAACAGAAACTCTCTGTTCTTACAGGGTCGGCAGCACGAGTATGTCTACCCTGGTGTTGTACACATCCATAGGCCATGATAACCACTTTCTATGAGGTGGGCCGTGTGCTTGTCGGTCACTTAAGTTTTATAAAAAAAACTAAATTTCTACGACTATGAACCACCCCCTTTTGGATTAGATAATGGATTTAGGTTTATATTCGTGTCACATAAAGACCTTGCGCACGTAGTTCTAGTTAGATAGTTATATAGCCATAAAATGATTGTTCGTATGTCATTATAAAGCTGAAGAAAAATAATAAGACGACGAAGGTAATAGGTATGATTCAGAACAACACAATGCAACAATAGCAATTAATTAAATGAAATACATACACACTATAACTATTTAACCCGGAAGGCTAACTCGTGAAGATGCCCCGGCCCTGCTCCACGTTTACAGTTAGGTATGTCATATACCTACCTATTTATTTTCTTTTTAACCGACTTCGAAAAAGGAGGTTCTCAATTCGAACCCAATTTTTTTTTTTTTTGTATGTTTGTTACGCGATTGTGAAGCCAATTCTAGACGGATTTTGAAAATTCTTTTTCTGTTCGTAAGTAGATTATTCCGAAGTGGTCCCATTTAAATTTCGTAAAGATCTGATGACTTTTTTGTTAAAATGAATTTATTAAAAATAATAACTTTAATAGTTAGGTATAATTATTGTCATCCTAATGCTCTACACGTGACTGTTGTAATCGTGGACACGTTACGCATATCTATATAAATCTCACGCTAATACCGTGACGAATAAAAAAATATATATTTGTAAAGTATGTCTACTTCTTTTTCTTTCGAGCGCACAAGTATTCGAAGCTTATAGTTTTGTTAGACTCCGGGAGCTACGGGCCTTGTCCTTGACCTTGGCTTATCTTAGCTACGGAGGTGACAGCCATTGACTTCAACACCCCAAGATGAAAGCATGCACCAGAGACTCATTGTGATCAGTAGGTAGGCGTATCGGCATGCTGGTTAGAACGACATTATATCTTATTAGTGTCCCATACTCTCTCGTTGTTACTCTCTAAAAATATCTGGATCATAAAACTAAAAATTTACAGTTCAAGGCTATTAACTTGTCATTAAACTATCGTAGGTCAGGAAAACGTGATCCAATAATTTTTAACATGCTCACATGTTCGTATAGATAAGCTATTTAGTTTTATCATTCGTTTTCAATTCTATGAGGCTCGTGACACGTATAATATAGCCGTTGGCACACATCGGATCACTAATAAGTGGAATTATGTTTACAGGAATTCGCGCGACCATGGTAGTACATACAGCCCATGTCTTAAGTGCCCGCTTGACGGCTATAGGCGACCCCCTATTACGTGGGACTGAAAATCATAGTTGGCGAAATGCGTGTGTTAACACACCTCTGCCTACCCCGTCGGGGATTCACAGGATTGAGTGTATGTATGTGTGATGGTACAAAACTAAGACCTCCAATGCGAGGTGGTGCTGTTTCGACCAAATACATAGAGAATGCTGCAGGTCGCCGCACCGAGTAAACACAGGAGATGGCCTTAACTTTGAATTGCCTGACATGGCAACTGCCGTTGGGTCTCCTTAGCCTACAGTTCTCTCTCGTTCTCGTTGGTACAAATTTTCCCAAATATTATGGAAAAACTTTAAGGTAGACACGGCGTCGTTCCTTTTTAGTACTTACTAAATTAATATCTGACATTTGAGCTTGTCATCTTGACATTGAGATGTTGATGTGAACACACACAATACTCGTATTTTTTGACATCTTTAGTCCGAACCTTGTGTGAATGTTAATAGCAGGCAATTATTTACAAGATTCTGGAAACATTTGTATGCTATGTAGGTACCTACATAAACTATTACAAATATGCAAATTACATCTGCAATTCAAAAATGTTACGCATTAAAGATTTACATTTTAATAGGTACGAAAATATCAAACAATGTAAAATCTAGTTACATAAATGCGTTCAAGGATATCGCTTGTGTAATTAAAGAAATTACAAGAACAAAGCAGAGAGGATATAATCGTTAAGATACTAAATATATATCGGTCATTAACGTCATTGTTTTGTTTTACATAATGTATAATAGTGGAAGTGCGCTAAGATTATGGTGATACCGTACACTACAATACTTTACTCAAAAAACAAATTGACAATGAATGAAAAACAACTCTGAGTTACTTTCTATCTTATTGTAATATTATTTGTTATTACCAATAGATTCGTTTAAAAGCAATGGAATAGTTTTTTGTTTAAAATTTCTGAATTGATTGAGCCCAAATTGTACGATATATAAACCGCTTCAAAGTTTTTATCTATTTATGTTTATTCCGCGTCATGCCCGCGTGCCAAATGTATTTTTTTTTAAATGTGCATAGGTATATTGGTCCGGAACAGTTTAATAGACAGGGCGAGATGTCTCATAAAAAAGTGAAGGGATATTATTCGAAATTTCCTGAAAGTAAGATTATAGGTATGTCGCAAAAAGTCTCAAAAATTCCATAAACCAATAAATAGGTTTTGGACTACGTCTAGGTACCGACTGAATACATTTATTACGACGATTACCACTTTCGTCATTAGTGTTATCTATTTTGATTATAAAAATGTTTTGAGATTATGCTGCGTTCTGATGTGATCATGAGCTGGGATAACTAGCTACAATAGGTAAGGTTCTCAACCAACGAGAAAGAAACGTGACGACAGTTTTCAATCAAACAGGCACTTCGAAGACGAATACCTACTAATAATTAAATATCCACTAGTACGTTGTCCCATTACTGGTCAATTTGAAAAGGTTTGGTCTATTTTAGCAAAGGTAAAGAATCTTACAAGAAGATAACAAACAAATTAGGCTTGATAACTGTGCTAGTATTTCTCGCAATCTGTGGAATTGCTTGGCATTCTTGTGAAGGTGGAAGGGGCACATAGGGGTACCGAGGCTTTTGTGCGAATAATATGTTTTGTGAGTGTTTAATTGCGTCTTCCATGCACTTATCAATCACCTAATGGTCATTTCTCCTAGTAAAATAATGTTCAATTCAGTCTCGATCTTATTAAATGACAAAAACGGTACTCTCGTACAAATTGACATCGTGATCGGATTAAACATAAATTTTCAGACAAGAATTAACGCTCTTGTCATTGAAATCTTGATCGTCTTTGACATTTGGGAGATTGAGGGTAGATCGAGACTGACTTTTATTAGGAAAATTGGCCGTCCAGAGACCAGTATGCTAGATTGTCACTTAAGTGTTGCACGGGACATATATCTTGGACCTAAAACGTACTCAAAATGTGCTATATACACGCCGTACATGTTTCTTGGCGGTCTTTTGAGGGCAGCACCCTGCAGTGGACGAGCTCAAATTCACCAAGCATAGAATGATTTATGACATAAAAATCGCGCGGCAGAGCCATATTGTCTCGTGATTTAGGTCTACATTACGTGTCGAGGTATAGTATCTGCCACAGTAGAAGTAGCCTTTTGGAAGTAATTAGTCAAAGCTATTTAGTTAATAATTCAAACCAAAAGCTTACGCAAATATCTCGTTATTTAAATTAATGAAGCACATGCAGCATAAAACGCGTGTGCTGCTTGATTATAGATACATCTATCATGCATGAATGTATTCTTTTTTACAGTGCAGTATAATAATAAATATTGCAATAAAAACTTCAAATGAATCATGAAAGTCAATTCTAATGTGCAATACAATAGGAAGCATAAATTACCACACATAAATTTAGATCAGGAGCCTTACTACCATCTCATAAAAGTAATAATAATTCAATCTTACTTTACTTTCATACCGTTAATCGAATTCGGACTGTAGTCGTCTGTCGATATTTGTGTACTGTATTTGGCAAGAGAAATGTTAAATCTAACAAAATAAACAAATAAATAGGTATATCCGCTGTAGTAAGAGCTACTGTTTGTTCCAGTTTGACCATACAAAACTTGTATCCTGAGTATCCTGACCGTTACAAAGTATAAAAGAATATCTACTACTAGAGATGGAGTAGATTACATTAGTAAACTCTATATTCAAATAAATCTGTACTAACTTAACTAATAAGTTATGATATTTAATCATTAGAAACACAAATCAAATCCAATGTCAAAATAACCCAACCTATCAAATATCAAAATCTTTTATTGATCAATACAAAAATGTTTTAACATATTTTACTACAAATTTTCATGTAGCCTTTATAAAATAAATACAAAATAACGTACCTAATAGGATACAGACTGCAATAACTTTTAACAAAACGCTCAACCTCGACGAAATCGTTTTGTATACTAGGACCTAACATTAGAAACTCGCTAGCTGCCTTGTATTTCGATATTTATCATTTTAACCGTGTGATTGTTCAGATGTTAATCATGCGTGAAGTTGAAAAATCTCACGTGCCTATCTCCACTTTGACTTAAACAACGCAGTAATAGTAACTTGCATTGCAAGTAACATTATTAAACTCTGTTTACACCAAATTCACTATACAGGAAGAACAAAGTAACTGTGGTTCATGTCAACGTTGATTGTTTAATCAATCGTGCAGTCATGATAAACACGACATTAAATGACAATATATAGGGAATCGCAACATCTTAAGTCACTATTATTCAATAATGAAATCAATAACTTAAAAAAATTAAGTTCTAGCTACTAATTTAAAAAGCATGCATTCTAAATCACTTGTCAAATAGCATATGGGAAATTGTACCATCTTTTAAACCTACTATTTATGAAGAAGTTCAATAATAGTGAGATATTATGTTTTATCTCACTACTTTATTTATTTTATATAAATACTATGAAGCCTAACTAACCACTGAAACCTAATGACGCATTGAATCACTGAACACAATTCGAACGCAAGATAAACAAAACAAAAAAATATAGCCGTTTCTGCAATTTTATTCTGTGCAGACTGTACTTATACCAGGATCCAAGGTACCATGGCAAGCAACCTTATTACGTTTTTTAGAATATATTACAGTTTGAAGCTCGTTTATGTGTAAAGTAATTCCATGTACCTATATAAAATAGGATTTCTTAGCTTATAAAGTTCACAGGGAAATCCTGTAAACAGTAAACATTAAATTTTAATACGTACTACGTGTTTGTGGTTATCGCGACGCAGATGCAGTGTCCCCGCAGTCCAGTGGCGGGGTCCGGGCGAGTGGCAGGCCAGTCCTCGGCGACTACAACCAGACCACACCGGTTAGAGCCGGTTCACACTAGACCGCATAGCCATCATTCGCTACAGCCAACGCCAGCAATTGAAAACTCCGTCTTACTTTACACTTGAATTTAGATGTTTTTGTTGTTACTTGTAGACAATTGCAGTATATATTAACTGTAGGTACCTGTTTAGATATGGTTTATTTTTTACTCGTGTAACTAAAGCTGGTAGGAATTCTGATTTTGAAAGGTATGTAAAGTTGTTTACCAGTAGGTAGTATTTATTAAATATCCTACATTAAGATTTTCTATGTATATGAATCTCTGTGACATATTAACTGTCTTTAAGCAATTTGGAGATCTATAGGGGAGGCCTATGTCCAGCAGTGGACTTCCTATGGCTGAAATTATGATGATGATGAAGCAATTTTATGATTGTAAATTGATCTGATAATGTCTAAAAAAACAAATAAGAACGATCCTCCAACGCAGAGCTGTTGAAAGAAAATTCTTGCACGGACCATTATAAAACGGAAATATTTCTAAAAAAAACACATGGTTACTAGAAATAGGTAACTTTTACGAAAAAGTTGTATATTTAATAAATTAAGTATCTTAAAAAAACTTGAGAATTTTTCAGAAAAAGTGGTTAATAACTACGCTCAGCATAACTTAAATAAATTAAAACGCTGACTAACGAAAACCACAGCGTAAATGCTTGCGTGATACTTAACTTAATAGGAGACCTTTATATATAAGTACGGTACCTACATACTCTTATTCGTAGCAGTCAAAGAAAAAAATGTACCGAGGAAGTGTTATAAATGTCATTCCAGTAGCAGTATATTGTATAATAAGGACAGTTGATAGATTTCTTACATGGTAGCTTAGTCTGCTTAGTATAAGCGTGTTTTTCGTTTCGAAGCGTACCTCGTACTACGCTCATTTTAAGTAAATTAGAGCTAGTACGTTAAGCAAATATTATAAGTAGTGTAAACATGTAAGGCAGGAAATAATATGTTTGAACAGTAGAATAATTAAACATTTTTTTCTTAAAACGTGATCACCATTCAACGATTCTTAAAGTGTATTTATCTTCTTATCGTTTCAATCAAAAACTTGGATGTGTTTCGTTTGCTAACTTCATAGCTAGCGAATTGTGTAGTCAGTTGGTCTGTGTACCTTTTTGTAATAACACTAATTCGTTGTAATTATTATGTAAAAGCAGTTAGTGCAGTGAAGCAAATTTGATCTAATAACGCGTCGGTAACCGCAGAAAATGTGGCTATGATTTACACAGACACGAAAATTACCAACTACTCGTAGTTTCATAAGGTGTCTCGAGAAAAAAACATCTGCGAGTATGTATACTAACTAGACGATTTCAAAGCGACTATGAAACCACAAACATTAGTTTACACGATGGCGATACATAAAGATTATTTTCCATTAACAACAATTGTTTTTTTTTTGTGAAAATGTACAAAATTGTCCGGTTCTGCCTAGGGTAATAATGGACAGAACCGTTCCGCTGGCTAGTTTGATTGGTATTATCAAAACTACGTAAGACATATTAGTTTTAATTTGTGTGGATTGTTTTTTACATTGTCAGACATACGCAGTGGCTTCCGAAAAAGCTACATTGTTTTGGTTATATTATCCAAAACAATGTAGTTTTTTAGGCATACAGGCGAACCGTTTAAAACACAATTAAATTTGAATATGATGTGCCTCGAAGAGCACGTGAATCCTGGATGCCATAAAAATATCTGTAGTATTGTTACGCGTAGTTGAGCCTCTAAAAACAGTGGGTTGTGGAGGCCAGATGGAACCGTAAATTAAATATCAAAACTCGGCGGTTTTGTAGTAACCAACCCCATCAGAGTTAGAAAAAAACTAAGAATAACATGCCTACAGGGAACAGAACAGATTTTAGGTATGCGAGCGTCGTAGGCGGAAACCATTCGTCTTTTAATAACTCGCGCATGTAGTTGTCTAGATGCCATCGTAGTTCCGCCACTGAGGAAGCCTGCATTTAAGTCCTTATTATCTTACAGATTTCGATCAAGTGCTAGACGCATATAAAACATAATTAAAATATCTATGTACGTTGTAAGTACCTATGCCTACATAATGTTATATTTCTGCACTATTCTAGTCATTCGTAATACTTATCAATTTTGTTGATATTTAAGATGACACTCTTAAAACTTAAATGAGAACCATAATCATAACAATCAATATAATCATTAATCATTTGCGAATACAAGTGCAATAAGGTAGGTATTACACAACTTTAAAAGTTTGATAATTCCGTATTCCACCTAACATTTGTGTATGCATTTTTAAAATTATTATATAAATTTTATCTTTTCACTAAAGGTTGGGGATTTCCCCCACGTCAAAAGCGCTTTATAAATTCTACGAATTAAGTAATTCACTGGCTGTGTTGTGTGTTATGATCATATTAAATAGAATTTTGAGACCGAGATGAATATTAAGTACCTATAAGTTTGATCGAAAAATAAGGTCATTACTTTCTAGAGCATTCTACATTCCCCACGATAAACTTATGCGAGAGATCAATTTGAAGTAATAATATGTCATCATTCTTCTGTGAACGTGACTTATTTTACTAGAGACGGACATTCTATAGCTAGTAGCTACATATCTGTTGTTAAATGGTTCACACTTTAGATTCATATTACTTTACATTAGAATTTAAAGATTCTTGGCATGCTAAGAACCCACAAGATATCAATTTTCGAAATATATAAATAATAAGCTTCGCAAATAGGTACTAACACCAATCTAATTAACGAATTACAAAGTCATTACTCCTATTACAACAGGTAAACACGATACTTCAACAAACACCAACAGGTTTGACGAAGGCTAATAATGTTCAGTAATTTGCTTAATGAGAGATTTCATCGGTGCATGGTTCATGATGCGATCTTTCACGACGCTTAGCGTTGTTGCAATGACACGCACTGCTAAACAAATGGATATTATCTTAAATTATATCTTTTCCTTATTTAAATTGATGCTAAAGGTTTTTTCAATATAAACACAGTAGTTTATGCGAAGACTATATTAGACAAGTTATACCGACTTTAGATAGGTATAGAGGCTATGAACATCCTGGCATTGTGTGAGCTGCCTGGAACAAGTTCTTAGATCAAGCTGTAGATCATAGGTTTCGCATTACAACACTCGATTAATTTGTACTAAGTATTATTCGTTGTAAATATGTTTTGAAATTATTACGAAGGTGGGAAACTAGCCTGCGGCTTATCCGGTGACCAACTTAATTAGGTAAATATTATCGGCCTGAGATATGATATAATAACCGTTATTATTTCAAGTAGATTTTATTTATTCTGAAGTCCATTTGAAAATTTTATTTTTTTATTTATGTTTACAATTTGTCATTTTGATATGACCATAATTATGAAACCTATGACAGCCTCCGTGGCGTAGCGGTAGTGAACGCGGCCGCTACGCAGGAGGCGCGAGTTCGATCCCCGCTCAGTGCAAATATTTGTGTTCATGAAATATGGGGATTTGCATTGGTCTGGTTGTGCCTCGGAGAGCACGTTAAGCCTTCGGTCCCGGTTGCCATAAGAACATCTATGGTAGTCGTTACGGGTAGTTGGTGCCCTAAAAAAAGTTCAAAAAAACAACGGTCTAGCTGCAAAAACTTCGATATCACCTAATGTTACCATTGGGTTGTGGAGGTCAGATGGCAATCACTTCACAGAAAAATATCGAGGTCTAGCCAAATCCATAGTTAAGACTGGTAAAGCGGACCCCAGACTCCGAGCTGAAAAGCTTCGGGTGCGACTGGGAATTAACGCTAGGATGAAGAGGATATTATGAAACCTGTGAAAATCACAGGATCTTAGCAGAATGATCGCATTCTGTATCCTTATTCCTATCCTTATACCTATATATATATTATCTATATGCCAAATTTGTTGAAGTGTTTTTGCGTGTTTCAATAAAAAGTAACATTTACTCACAAACATTAACATTTATAGTATTGTTAGTATGGGATTAGGTTAAAACTTAATCTGAATATCGTGTTTAGATTCCGTGAAACTTTGTTAAATATCGAAGACGATATTCAAACCAGCAAACACGTTTTTTGTGCGTAAACCATCCGTGCAAGATTCATAGATAGTGTAGGTATAGTCATTGTTGTTTTTATGGGTTTTGGATTGTTAACATAGCGTTTATTACTATTACCCAACACGGACTGAGGCGACGTTGATATTCTTGAGGTTACCAACTATTAGGTATTATACCTAGATTCTACAAAGATGCTTAAGAACTTCCATTTTTCTTCAGGTAGAACGTTGTCCACGCTTCTAGCATCGGGATGATAAAATTAAAACTAGTTGATTCATAGTGGTTATGAACAGTCACATGCGCTGTGGTAATCAATAGAAAATGAAAGTTTAATCTCATAAACATTCGCCGTTTCTCTCACTTTAAGTTATCTAACTCGCTCCAAGAATCAATCTAATATATGTAGGTAGGTACATATATATTATTATAATTTTGCACATCTCTCGAAATGAGTCCAGCCCTCCTAGACAAGTAGTCATTTGTTGGCCATCGTATTGTACAATAGAATGATGAATGTATGTGATTTGACGTTTAATATGACAATTTTCAACGTATGATAAAAACGTCAAAATATGTGTCTTAAATGTCAAATCCCATACATTCATCATCTATTCTACAATGCCAACGAATTGCCACTAGCTTAAGGGGCAGGTAAATAAAATTGCGTTATAACTTGGTGGTTGTGGTCTACACTTTCACCCATACTGGCGTTCCCAGACCTTTTAGCATCACCATAAATCATTTTAAAGACAAATATAATTATGTATTTTATAGTTATCTAATATATGAGCAAATTCATGTATACCGTCACTATCTTGGACGTTGTTACAATTTAGATAAAAATTTGTATATTCGAGTAGATAAGATTTTGCTTTTTTTAGTACATCTATATACCTAGATGTGAATAGAAAAATGCGAATATGTATAAAAAAAAATATAAATACAAGATTCTCGCATAAATTCTCTTGCACGAAAACTCTGTGAGACGCAATGAGATAGCGTTAAGAACAAATGATATCAATATGACCTCAAACTTTCAAATCGTTTATATGACTACAAGTATTAGATGCACAACTAGTTATGAATAAATTATAAATAACGTATATTATGTTCCTACATTAATTCGTGTCTCTATAAATAGACATAAGCAATCTCATGAACGTAGCTGCTAAGAGAAGTGGGATTAGAGGTTCCGCCACTCCCCTCTCGTCCTTGTTATCCTGCTATCTTACTAATAATATAAATGTGAAGGTTTGTAAAGCTGTTTGTATGTTTATTATTTAGTCTGGCTGAAATTTGTTACAGAGATAGATTTATTATAGTCTGGAATAACACATAGGTATAACACACACAGTGGGGACTACAGAGTCCCCAACTCGCCCCCAGGTATGGGGAGGCACGCAATGCGGCCTGCTTCTGCTAGGGTGACAGGCGGCTCCACCCGTCACCCCCCCCCCCCCCCTGCCTACCTTATACCTATATGATATACTAGCTGTTGCCCGCGACGTCGTCCGCGTTAAGTTCGGAATGTTGTTCATCCCCTATTTTATGCCCCTGGGGGTAGAATTAATCAAAATCCTTTCGCAGCGGATGCCTACGTCATAGTAGCTATATGCATGCAAAGTCTCAGCCCGATCGGTTTAAAATTGACCAAGTTTCATACAAACTTTCATCCCCTATTTTATTATACCCTTGGGGGTAGAATTAATCAAAATCCTTTCTTAGAGGATGCCTACGTCATAACATCTACCTGGATGCCAAATTTCAGCCCGATCCGTCCAGTGGTTTGGGCTGTGCGTTGATAGATCACTATGTCAGTCAGTCAGTCAGTCCTTTGAGTTATATATATTTAGATAGATAAACGTCTAAAGCAAATGTGCATGCATAAACAGTAATTCATTTATGACGTGAAGCACTACCTAACAGTCTCATTGTTTTTGTATTTACAAGAAGATGAATGCTTTGTAGTCTGCAAAAAATATCCATTTAACTTTATATTGTGCCGAAATAAGCTGTACAAACAAATCCATCAGTTTCATTGTATTCAGCTATACGATTCTATAACTAACCATAGGTATGATTGGCACTAAGGTGGTAAAACACAATTGCTACCAATGACCGCATAACGCCTGGGGTCAGGTAAACAAAAAAAACATAATTTACTGCAAAAGTTGTTCTGTAAAATTATAATTTCGTGATATTCATCACCATCATCTCAGCGTTGGCGTTTTACCAAGTTTCATCCTTGTATTTCGAAGCTTGGTGTCCCCTTACACCTGGTTTGTTTTATACTCTCTACTATTATAAAGAAACAACTGCCTCCTGACATCTCAAATCCCTAAGGACGGGCCTGCCACCCAGGTGAGGCTGTCTTAGACCCTAAAGATCTTAGAGGGGCCCCAAAACATCAATCTGAAGTCATTGGGTACAAACAAGTAACAGAAGATAATTCGATGAATTTATTGACAATTTCACAAAGAACTTGATAATGGTTAACGAACTACATAATGTTTGTTAGAAAAAAACAGCGAAGGTAATTTTGCTTGTGCGTGTAGAGTCTACGCGAATAAGTATCTGAATTATAACGGCAATAAGAAAATCCTATTGTTTGGTACCTACTATTAAGTAATAAACTATAAAGAAGATCTCGCTTAGTAACAATAAATACTTGGGCAACCGAGTTTCAATGGGCGTATTTTTTTTTACACGTGAAAATATATATCTAACCTCATATGAACTTTAAAAAGCAAAGCCTTATTTGAGTGCAAATTTTCATCTAAATCGTTGGAACGCTTTCCAAAATAGTAGTGTGTTAGTATTGTGACAATAGTGTGATAGTAGTGTGATTGTAGTGAGGTTGTAGTGTGATTGTAGCGTGATTGTAGTGTGATTGTAATGTGATTGTAGTGTGATTGTTGGGTGATTATAGTGTGATTGTAGTGTGATAGTATTGTGATAAGTGTATTAACAAGTCGTTTAATACCTGGTATTAGATAAGCATACATTAATATTTATGTCACCCATTTAACATTTTCGGGAGTAATTTCCATCTGACCAACACCGAGTCCGTTAATCAGGTGTACTGGCTATCAGATAAAAGTTGGCTTACATTTTGGTGGACCCCTAAGATATATGTAGAGACTTTAGTTAATTCTAAAGTCTGACATATAATAATTGTATCGGGACACAAAATAGCGATTGAATTTGTAGTCAAAAGTTATTTTTAATTTATAATAATGCCAGTGGATCATTAGTTTTGTCTGAAAGGTCCTTGTAAGTTAATATATGCGAGACATCCTCACATTAATCTCTGTTGAAATCCGCATTAGAAAAACCAACATAATAATATATACCTTGGTAACGCTTTTTTAACACTTATGTGATAATATTAGTATTTTTTTTATTTACACCTAAAATATACAAACAAGTAGCTTTTATCCCAGTGGAAAATTATTGCACATGTTGTGTATAGGGATTACGTTTGAAGCTATTAAGTAAACGAGCGATTCTTGTATAATGTATATTATATACACCACTATATCGACAACCACTTAATCGATATGGACGACAATTTGTGTACAGACATGACAGTTCGACTTTCTAAGTTTATCCGTATTGGTATCTTTCCTGAATATCTAAACAAAGCCCTGTCACCTATGTACCGAACTATGTAAAATAAGAATTGATAATTATATTGAAGCTGAAACCCCAATAGAAATAGGCGAGTAATGAGCAGTTTTCCAGTAGGTATAATAATCAGTTGGTTTTTCAGTCATCAGGAGATGGCGCTAGCATAGCTTTTGGTAATTTTAATGTACTCTGTTGTTTGTTAGTGGTATTTTCATTGTATCAGAAAAAATGACAGAATATTTAAGTAAAGTAAATCATTACAAAACCGAAGAACATTTTTTCCATAAATTACACTAGATGTGACACCACACTTTTCTTACCAAAAGTGCCGGCTGCGCCATCTAGCGCATCTTTAGGAACCCTTTAAATACCTACTGGAAAACTGCTCATTGGTCGGAAACATGTAATGAAAGATGATGAACTTAATCAAAAGCTTTAGCAATGTCAAAACCCTTAGGTAGCCAATACTTGTTTATTATTGCACCCTAAAGGTGAACGACCTGTGTTAGAAGAACCCTCGTCACCCGTTTCGATCTGGACTCATATTTTAGCTATGTTTATGTAATTTGAAATGCTTTATTTACGATGCCCAGTGTACACAAATATTTCAATTATGAAGTACTGCACATTTCTTTACCCAAACAAATCTCTTCAAAATTCTAATAATAATACATGCCTATAGAAAAACCAATTGTTGTATAAGTAAACGTCTAATGTAAGAAGATGTAAAAGTACTTAAAGTTTCCTTGTACATCGAGGTAATCTGTTGAAGTACCTACCTATGTATTTTTATTACAAGTACCTATGTACTATTATTAACTTCATCTATTTACATAACATCTACATAATTGTGTTATTGTTATAGAAGTAGAATTTAATACCAACAATAACTTTGTGAAGCTAATCGTAATTAAAACACTAATAATAAAGTAAAATTAGGTAGTACCAATAGTTTCAATTCAAAAGTTCAAAAAGTAAAATTACGTGTACGTGTAGGTAGCCGTGCCCGGCATGGAAGGAGGATGACGAGAATGATCGTCAAAATATGTGAAGTAACAGTTAGGTACATATTATAAAATAATAAAAGTCAAAAGAGGACATTCTCTTAAAAATTACCTGCCTTCAGAAAGATTTTACCTAAAGCAAATAAAAGTATAAAGTCGTTATATTATACAAATGTATCGGAGTTTAGCAGTGCTCGGCATAATTTGTTATCTTAAAAATCGAGTTGCAAGATTTGACCCATACGAATTACATAAAATTGCAAGTTAATAAAAAGTATGTATCGATCCTGCTATTTTGTGTTTACTTTAAATTCTAAATTCAAAACAGCTACCAAAATCGAGCTAATGTGGTGTGTCCACCGAGAAGTAAGAAAAGCAAAAGATATTAGGAACAGTCAACATGAGACCACCGTGACACTGCACATTAGCTTTGAAGTAGCTACTGCAATTGAGCACACTCATGCAGAGTCGATTCCTGGTATACATAAAATGAGGCTTGATAACGAGCCTAGCTCACACAGATATATAGTAGATAGCATCTAGATGGTACTATAATTACTTCGCCTAGAATAACTTCATTATTTATGGTTTGTACTTCCAGCACTACCACTTATATTTTATTACAACTCATAATGCAAGTAATAACTTGGTGCGTATAATCCTACTAATATTATAAATATGAATAATTTTGAAGATGTTTGGTTGTTTGTTATTCAATCATACTCAAATGGTTGAAAGGATCCGACTGGAATTTCGTACAGGCGTAGATTATATTGTGGAATAACAGGTGAGTTTCTTTTAACCCTGGAATAGGGGTTCCTGGAATCTTATGGGTTGCAAGAACAGCATCAGATGGCCACGTGATTGGAGTCGTGGGCCATGGGTTAGTAAATAAACCAGCTTACGAAAAAATATTTTGAGAATTCAAATATATTTTTAAATCCGTTCATATTGGCAACATGATAATTCTTTTACCTAACATCTAGTTTTTTTTACAAATTTAGCTTGATTGTAGGTACAAATTAATAGTGTTATGGTAAAAACGTGTTGTAAACAGATAACAAAATATGAATGGAAAATAAAATCGTTTGCAATTCGTCATGTGCAACCGCAAATAACTGGTTTTATGTTGCTATTTTTTGTCCTGTACTGTATTCAAGTTAATAAAACTGGTAGTGCTTATATACCTATACACCTTATAAGTCATGTGAGGCCATTGTTTTGTATGTTAATATAGAATAGAACCGCAAAATTTATTTGCGTACGTAAACATTAAGTAGATCAAAATAATTCCTCAAGCATTTGATTGTTATGTGGTTAATTACATTTGTTAATAAGTTAAACCTTTCATAGGAAATACCTCATTTATCATCATCAAATATGTGAACAATGTTTGTGAATAGACATTGGAAAGACAAATAAATTAACGATAATGAGGAGTAAAGTATAGATACAATTGATACAGAAAATGGAAAGAAACTGGTGCGACTTAACAATCAGCCGATATAAATGTGCATGTTCTATCAAACGACTTAATATATTGCGGGTGTTTAGTCAGCTGTCAAGATTTTTGGCCATTCAACAATAACATACGAGTATAAAGTTATGGTTTGACACGCGTCTTAACATAATTAATACATACAATTTCTCGTTATCATTCACCAAAAATGCTGTTTTTCGCGGGTATGTTTATATGTATGGTGTGTGCCTAAGTTTAATTATTACAGAGAATCTTCCCAAAGGTATCGTTACATTTGTGTTAAAAACCTGTACATTTAAGTAATTAAAAAAATCGAGATAGTGGGTTTTTTTGCACTAAATTGTAGGTCGTTAACATTTTTTTAATTAAACCTATGGTACCTACTCCATGGGTTTAATTAAAAAAATGTATCTATCAAAATGAATAAAATTAGAAGATTGTAAAAAAGCGGCTCATTATTCAATTGCTAAGTAAAATAGACGCACTGCAGATGTAAAAAACTTTCTAGGTTTGTAGGTAAGGATATAAAATATCTATAAAAATTAAGGAAATCATAAACTCGTTATAATTTGAATTTCAGCTCTATGAGCAATGTATATACCTATACCTACCAAATATTTCATTTACCAAGATCCAGTTATTGTATATTACTATTTGCGCAACATTTTTACAAGAATTGCGGATATCCTGTCAATTGTGTATTTCAAATCACCCAAACACGTTAAAAAGTCTATCTTCTTTCAAATATACTTCAAATGACGTATTAATAACAAATGATAGGTACTGTATATCTGTAGCTATAGCTATATTTTTTCATAAAACACCCAGTCTGCATAGTTTCAGATTTATATAATTATATAACTTGATGGACGAAGAAACGATGGTCAAAATGGTCAAATGGTGCTGCTGCATCCATAGGAACTCTTAAACGACGCAAATATTGTAATATAAGCGGTAATTATATATTTCAGCCGTTTGGGGTCGAGACACTGGGGCCAAGACTCTGGGGTCGCAGGCTCCAAGCGCCCGTCTACTATCGAAACGCCTAACAGACGCTACCTGTGACCAGAGGGTTGGTTGTCCTTGCGCAAGGATTGGTATTGGCATTCAACGTGGCAATGCCGCCAGTCTTCTGGCCACCCTTCCACTTGACATCGATGGGGAGGAATTCTTTGACGCCTGAACCTACGAGTTTGTCTATATTATGTAGTTTAATATTTTTATTTAGACAATACTTATGTATATTATGTAAATATTTTTCAAATAAAGATACAGAAGTACTCACTGGTAAATATGTGTTTATAACGAATTTACAATAATCATCATTTAGTTTACACGTGTCCCGTATCCTATTTGTGTCATTTACACGTGTCCCAGCACTTATCTTATTCGTGTCATTTCCTAGAAGTGATGGTACGTATATAAAATGTTGATCTTTTTAGTCTGCAAAATGCAAAACTGGATGAGAATGAAATGCACATAACATTTTAAAGGAACTAGGTGCTTTTTCACTTACAGATTTACCGCAAATAATATAGTATACCTATCCAAGCTAATTAATTAAAACTAACTACGTGAAAAAGCAGCATTCAACTGCCTGCTGACGATGAAACTTTGTAGCTTCATTGTGTTGTTTAAAACCTTGTTGATCAATGATGTGCCAATGATACCTTGCATGACGCTAGCTAGATGTCAGCTCCCAACATACCAAGATCATAACCCGTTGAGGCCATAAGGTCAATGTTAATACGCAATTAATCTTAAACTACTTAGCACTCAAGAAGCGGAATACTAATGAGTTTAATTTTATTAGCTGTATCAACAGTAAAATTGTTTTATTACTAAATCAACCGCAAGGTCAGTTAAGATTTTAGCCTTCAATGGTATTTCTAAACATTTACATATATAAACGAAGTCTCGTGATGGCTTAAGGATAAGTACCTACTTCCGCAGTCGTTGTAAAAAGTTTGCCAGAGAAAGTTAAATGTGAAACCACAAGAACTCGTATATTCGAATGAGTAATATTTGTCTTGTTACAGGACATGGGCGGTTGCACCTGCGAGTGCACACACTGTCGCACTCATTTTAATGTTATTCAGAAAATAGTTATGTAACATTTCTATTTCTTTGTCTTTATCCTGTATTGTTATACAAGGTATAAAAAATATGACTTCTACTATGCTCTACGGTGATAATAACCTTAGTCTTAGTGATTTTTTGGAACTGAAAGTAACGTAACCTGGTATTATTTATTGTACTGGCCACCTTTTACCAACCAACTATCGATATTATTCAATAGGTGCAGCATAAACGTTTTTCAAAATTTGTGGATGGGAGAACCATTTCCCTCTATACATTGACCTGGATTGCAAAAACTATACTTAATCCAAGTTAGTTACATCGTTAATGGTAAAAAAGTCAAGTATTTGCGTCAGGTTTGCTCGCTATCGCTGTATTCTATTAACGATTCTCGCATGCCCGCACTGCATAAATTCGGATGATTTAATACCGATTACTCGTTTTCATACATCTTTTACATCACATTTAGCCTTTTAAAAGAAATTGTGTTATGTCAAAGTCTAAATCGTTTGACAAAAATAAGTACGAGGACGTTGTGGCTTTCACTGCCAATATTCGTACTAATTCGATTGTTATGGTGCCAATTTCACAACTTGTAATAATATAAGTGTAGAACAATTTATTTTTCATAAAAGGATGTGACGTGAACAAGTTTTTGCTCTTATTATAAGTATTTGATGCGAGTACGAGCGAGATTCAAATCCTTCTTTTTATTAACTTTTAATATTCTGCAGAGCATTTTATGCCAAGTATTAAGTATAACAAAAACTTTGGCACCCAAGACAACCTCACTAGTAAGCAGACGCACACTTTCTTCTCCGAATTTGATTAGGTCAATGCAACCGGGATTGATCCAGATTAGATTGAACACTTATTAGAAACCAGTTATTCATAACTTCCTGTTAACTTTTAAGTACTAGACAATTGAAATCATTCAACAAGAAGTACGTCATAACATAATGTTCTCACTACACTTACTTGATCCCGTTACTTGAACAAATCACAAACACAAATATGTGTCACCAAATGTCAATGGGTGACACAAACAAACTTGTCACACATTCATTCAATCACACATACTTGACACTACATCTACA
The DNA here is from genome assembly GCA_914767945.1 of Eilema depressum. NCBI lineage: Eukaryota > Metazoa > Arthropoda > Insecta > Lepidoptera > Erebidae > Eilema > Eilema depressum. The sequence goes on along the minus strand of OU612012.1, from coordinate 22,580,495 downwards.
TAGCGGTGAGGTGGGGCGAGAATTACAACGGCACGTGGCAAAGTTGCCCTCAGAAGTCGCTGAACAGTGAACACTAACAAAATTACAAAAATTATTTGCATTGAAATAAATCAATAAATAATCTGATCTTCAGATTAGTCGAATTTTAAATTTTGCTTATTATTTTATGCAAAGTTTTAGTGTTAAGGTCTCGGTAACTTGAAATGTGATAAGCTTACAACGTTTGCGACTGTACCTGCCACTGACTGTGACTGATGTGTGCATTCAAACCTTGGCCCGGAGATGATAGCACGCCTGCTTCTAATTAAGATCAGACACTTCGGATAACAAGGCCGAAACATGACACCGCCCATTTTCCTTCCTCTAACCCGATCGACAAGGCGTCGTCTAAATTACCGCTGCCGTCAGATTGATCGATTTGATTGGCCATCTCTTTGCCAAAAAGGCTTCGGTTATTGCAACTTTTGGTTCTGCAGAACCGGTTGCTTAAGCCTGACCAAGATATTACTAACAAAAAATCACATCAAAATTCGCTCAGTAGTTTTTTTTTCCATTGGTGAAATACAAAAAAATCCCCAAAAAAAATGTTTTGTTCAGAAATCGTTAATATACCTATAACAACCCAAGAATTTTTAAATAATCTCAAATGTACAGACAGGACTACTTCACAATTATAATTATATAAAAATATAGATGATAACACGTGTTCATGTAGAGAGGTTACCTGTGCCTATAAACGCTACTAACTCCATTATCACTTGGCAGGTTCAATTAAAAGATCAATTTACATGCTTGATTTACTGCAATTGACAATATTAAACATGAATTATAAATAACTCACTACACTTTACATTTACATAATTAAATTTGTATGTAAACAAAATTCTTACTATATAATAAGGTTCGAAATCAATCATCATCATCATTTCAGCCATAGGAAGTCCACTGCTGGACATAGGCCTCCCCTATAGATCTCCATTAGGACCGGTTGGAAGCGGCTCGCATCCAGCGTGTTCCCGCGGCCTTAATGAGGTCGTCTCTCCACCTTGTGGGTGGACGTCCTACGCTGCGCTTGCCGATACGTGGCCTCCACTCGAGGACTTTTCGACCCCATCGGTCATCAGTCCTCCGTGCTATGCGCCCTGCCCACTGCCATTTCAACTTGCTAATCCGCTGGGCTATGTCGGTAACCTTGGTTCTTCTACGGATCTCCTCATTTCTGATTCAATCTCGCAGAGAGACTCCGAGCATAGCCCTCTCCATAGCCCGAAATCAATAATAATTAATAAATCCAATCCAAAATCTGTTTTAGACATTATGCTGCTATAATACTCGTAGTTCACGATCTAATTTATATATTTTATATTCTAACTAACCGAAGACTGTATTACGTTGATTTCCTTGATTCGTGAAGGTGCATATCACAATCCAGCAAAATATTATCGTGATATTATATAGAAATTCCTACACACACATATTATACTGTACTACTAGTAGGTATACTGTGTATCTGTTAATTTTTATAAAAATCTTGCATCTTGAAGATTGAATCTACTAGTTAATTTAATCTGTTTATAAATATGAATTCCTGTTTCCCTTGGCCACGCCATAACTTGAGAACTACTACCTACCGACTTCATTCGTTTATTTTAAAGTTCTTTATTACTTAGTAGAAGGTTCTTACGGAAAGATAAATTAAGAAAATTACCCAGAAAATTGGAGTGTATTAGAAAAATTAACGACTATTTCAATATTTCTCGCAAGAGAAGTCAAGAGTTAGTTGTCAATAAATTTCCGGAGACCAAATATTTTCGATTTTTCTTTATACCACTTAGGTAGCAGACAATCACACGGTCCACCTGATGGAAAGTGGTAAACGTGGCCTATGAACGTATGCAACAACAGGTGCGTTATACTCATGCTGCCGACCCTGAAAAATATCTTAGAATACAAATTCATGACATAAATTTTATTTTCATGCATCTTCTAAAAATCAGAGGTTGTTGTTCATATACATTTTTATCACATATATTATTATTTACAATGACCCACAAATAAATGTCGCTTGCTAACCGAACGTTCTCATTGTGCACCGAAAACTGCTCATTGACAGATCTCTGGGTCGCCGTAGACAATGCGATGTATGTGACTATATAGATACTAGACTCGCACGGTCAACACACCAACAACACCATTAAGATATTTTTATAAAAACGTTATTGTTATGTAACTATAGTCTGAATAATTTAAGTAGTACCATTTGACAGTTCGTTTGGGGTTCAGTGTCTACAAATCGAATCAGATAGCAAAACAAAACAAATACTTAGAAACAACAGGTCATAACATTAATGGAGGACGTCTCGCATTACTTGTTATAATAATTTATATTGTTTGTATCAAGTTAAAATCAGAAGAAATATAATGCAATATCTCAATTCTTAGGATCTATTGAACTATCAACTGAAATTAGAACTATTTTACTTTTTGTTCAAATCGTGCAGGTTTACGTTCTGTGTCTACAATCTGTCAATCTCACATGTCAAAAACACCCATTCGATTATTGGGACTGTAGTTATTGAACTGGGATGTTAACATACTGGTATCTCAAAACGCTCAAGTATTTAACGAGTAAAGGGATAAATTTTATGGAAAGGTCGCTATAGCAATTAACGTTTTATTGAACTGCGGAGTAATGAATTTCCCTTATCCTTATGAATTTATTGTTTATTACTTTATCCACCATAACATTTATTTGCTTACCGGTGACGATACTACTTCGTCACGTATCCGCAATTCAATTCGATAAGCAGTTAACATTTAAAACGTTCAAATAGAATTAAGAAGCGCTAATTTTGCGTCCATCATCTCCTTTTTGCAACTTTTTTACGTGCTAATGACATATCCGCCTAGTCTGTAGAATAATTAAATCTCAACCTTGGATTAAGTTTTCTTATGTCATTCGACAGGTTAACCACAATCAATTGTGAACCTAACTTGTAGCTACTTCAACAGGTCGGCAGGTCTAAAAAGGCCTCTTTATTGGAATCGTATTAGGATAATCTTTTGTCATGCGGCGATATAATATATATTATGTAGAATCTATTTAGTAAATCGCTAATTCTGCTCATGAGTGACCTGACCATTTTACAAAACTTATATATTGGGAATTAATAAAGTCACTCGTTTCTAGCGGAATCGCTCAATGTGGCATTTTAGACCTGCAGATAGTAAATCGACCGCAAAGATATTTTAGAAAGCTATTTAAATAATTCTGTGCCAAGTAAAAAAGTGATCGTTAATTGGTTTTATCTCAAAGTACCTAATATAATTATTTTTATGTTTATAGGCGCATCAAGACGCTTTAATTACCTTGATACACAATTCTAATTAAAGGATACGAATACATCCTGTCTACATCGTCGACAATGTACATTCATGTCAATGACAACCTATAACAATGTGTACTTTATTATTCCCACACATCTACGAGTATTGCTTTGAATATTTATAATATAAATAATATTGCCAAGTGAGGTGATACATTTATTTTTTTCAATCAGGAGTAGGTATGTGAACGAAGAAAAGTGACGCACGTATTTTCTTATGAGCATTTTATCCTGTGATTAATATAAAAATAATGCAGCTCTGTAGTTATAATTATTTCCTTGTAAATTAAGTACAATTAAATTTGAATTGAAAAAGTGTAAAAACGAACTAAAGAGTTGAATTTTAATATCAAATTCCACGTAGCTGACACCCTAGGGAGGAAAACTAGAGTTAAATCTTTATACCCGATTATTATATTGTGAACAGAGATCCTCACAAATAAACAATACAAATGTATTGCATGTCATTAATCATTCATTCGGTAACGATTATATACCTATTTCCGAATGAATTATTACGTATTTTAATCCCACTATTGCTAAGACCAGTACTTCAGTGAATAGGCAATAAGATCGCAAGTGGCCAAGCCTTAACAAAAGTTCGCATCTACTCAACGTGCTCAGGATTTTATAGGGGTCTGAAGTCAGACGATTTAAGGTTAATAACTAAAGAGGCTACTTAAACAGTTACAGGATGGACTATCGGTATTTTTAATTCATTATCGTCTAACTTTTGGCAAAAGTAACAATATATTGTTCACTGTTAGCGAGCTGTGCAACCATTTTGCGATACATCACATTATTCAACGCGAGCTATACGGACGCTATGGCCTATTGTTCCGAAGATCATGAGTGTATTGAAGAATCGTTTTATCGATTGAACTTGGGTGGCTTAGCGGTGTTATTGCATGGACGATTATTAAAATAAATCAACCTTAGAACCGAAGCTCGGTGGGTAGAATCTCATTTAGTTGCTATAGAAGCAGTCTAAATTCATTTGCGGACGGAATTCGCGATCTCATATTTATGTTGTTTTTTTCTTTTGTATCGTTTGATTAGTTTTGGTTCTTAGAATTGAAATCAGGTGCGTGTGGTGCGATGAGCAACTATGTATCCATCTCGGTCGACAAACTTGTTTGAGGTACCGTTCTCAGTTGCGACTTGCGAGTGAGAGTAATTACAGTTGCAGTTGCGGCGCCGGTCGTCTGGCTGAAAGTGGCGCCGGCAACCGGGCCGGTTTACTTATCTTATCACCGTATATGTACCGATATTGTGTGAGACTATTTCTATGGTGGAATCTATTTTCTCAATCAATTATGCTATTCCAGGCGAAAAGGGTTGATTAAGTTCAGTACGAGTATATTTTTATTTGTTCTTCTTTTTATTAATGCCGTAAATTAATCACAATTGCTACAATTCTGCTAATATCAAGTAAATTATTTTGTTTTTTAAATTACGAGACGAGACGTCAATGTTGATCTGTTTTTGCTACCACATTCGATATTTAAATTGAATGACGTTATGTCAGGCTAGCTCCGACCTTATTTTATTAACAAATATGTAGATCTATTCTAATGCGAATCTATTTTGTGTTATTGAAGATTTAATGATATTTTAATCGACCTTTTCGCTAATTTAACTATTCACGTGTTTGAACTTCCGCTTTATTTGTGTACCGGAACATATGTTTTGTATGCATAATACGTATTCTTTCAGGTCAAATCGATCTTCCTAGTCTGATATCCTCCATCTTGAGGTGATGTGTTTTGAGGTTACCTACTTGTCATATACCTACAGATTGATTACGATTGTTGTGGTTATATCTCCACTATATACAATTTTTTTTTACATAGTATTATTCAGAGTTGACTTAATCTATCTATACATACTTTTTCTATGTGGGAGACTAGTGCCTAAACTTTGCTCGATATAAATAAATATGTCGTAGCCATCTGGTCAAATTAATTAAGTATTTGGACGCCTAGGACACTCATTATCATCATCATCAAACGGCTAGGCAGATAGCCACAAAATAGAAAAACAACCGAATATCCATCCTTCAGTCCAATCGAAAACGATTGTTTGACATTCAACTATCTTCTTAAACGTTTTAACGTCTAGCCTTGGAGTTCAATGTACTAACCGATTTACCAGGGGGCACAAATCGCGAACGAAAGACGTTGCATTTAGCCATTTATATACAATACATACCATGAAGTCACTCCGGTTTTCTTACGGAAGGGCTTAAGCCGAATCGAAGTGTCACGTACCGTTTTCGGATCCAATTTCTGGATAAATGTGTTCCATGGCATTAATCAACCGGAATATTGATCCGCAACTGCGAATATTTCAGGGTGGGCCTGTTATAGGCCTCTGTAGATCTGTAGATGATTGCGACATTTTATACATAACGTTGGTAATTTATTATCCAACATAGTTACTAGTTAGTCAGTCAAAAGTCGAAGATAAAAAAATACGAACATATTTCAAACATCTTAGCAAAGATCCTGGCCCTCGATTCTGCTAAAGCACAACCACTGTCACACAACAATGACTGTGAGAAAATTCCATTTGATTTTAGCCTTTAAAGCAATGCTGTTAACGTTTAAAATTAAACGGCTTTTTGTAGAGTGAATGAAAGAGTATAATGAAACTCTGTTCATTTAATTTTATGGCTGTAAGTCTATAGAAATAAGGTCTAATATTTAATGGCATTTTTTGCAGTCTCTGTGGTATTACAGTGGTTGTGCTTTAGCAGAATCAAGGGCCTTGTTGCAAGTAATGTAATCTAATTCATATATTTTCACTTGGCGTATTTTGTTACTATGGAGTCGATTGTCCTCTGATTCCCCAACCAGCCGCCCTGGACAACTGGCAGTTCGTTGGCCGGCGTATTGTAGAGTAGAATGACGAATGTGCGACATTTGACGTATATGACAGTCGTCAACGTATGTCATAAACGTCAAATTCCATACTATCATTCTATTCCACAAAACGCCGGGCAACGAATAGCCACTTGTCTAAGGGGGCTGATAAGAAAGCCTTCCTACGCCTGGGCCTCCTCCATTGTTCGACAGCTGTTACATGAAGCAGATGAAGTTGTCTTCGGCCTCTAACATAATAAATAGGAAACTAATATTCCCAAACAAATTTGCACATAAATATTGTCCCAAACTGTCAGACGTTTAAAATTATTTAAATATCACACGCCAACGGTTCGCAAAGCATCTAACATGTTTTCTTTGTCGAAGTGATTTGTTTACAAATGAACGACTGTAGCGTCCGTGACGGGAACGATGTCCCAGTTTTCTGTTTACTTGTAGATAAATTTGAATAAATAGACGTTTAAAACAAACTTATTGATTTTGTGTACAGTAGGTACCTATTGTGCGGTAAATACAATATCCTATTAAATATTGGGTTATCTCAAATCGCAATTCCAGTAATGGGTGTGTTAGACCCCAGCTAGATATTAGGACCCTTTTCATTGACAAACGTGGCTCTAGCCAACCCTTGCCCCTAGGGGTTGGGGTAAGATGGCAATCGATCTCGTAAATGTCAACCAAATCAGATTATTAAAAAATGAGTAGGAGGTCCAAAAGTAAAAAATGAGCAGTTTTTGGACTAGGATCTATCTGATAAAGAGTAAATTATCAAAATGTAATGTTTATCCGTATTCAAAAACCCATATTAAACTATTCTTAATAATTGTCTAGATATAGTACAGTATGTTCTAGAATGTTATCATTATTAATTGTTCTGACAAACATAAAATTATCATTATTAAGAACATAACCGATACGAACGATATCAACGCGATGTGTCTTTGTTTACAATGTGATGTACTGAATACTAATGTCGTATGATTGTAATATTCTTAACCCACAAAGTGGACATAGAATCACTCACTAAAGAGCTATTGAAGATTAATAAGCGATCTAGACGGACATATAAAGATTTGGATGACATTTATTGGATGATTATTTAGTTCTAAGAATACTATTATTATAAAGAGGTAAAGTTTGAGACATTGTATAGGGTAATCTCTGAATCTACAGAGCTGATTTTGAAAATTATTTTACCAATAGAAATCCACATTATGTATGAGTGTGACATACTATATTCATATCATATCACATCTACATTCTATCATCGCACCTCTCGTCATAGGCGGGGAGTTCATCCTCACACATTGCGACTGGAAACGGTGCGCACTGTGCGGTATGAAAGGAACTTCATCCCTCGCACACTCAAGCTGTGGAATGAACTCCCCGCGGTGGTTTTCCCAAGCGACTACAATATGGGGTTCTTCAAGAAGGGCATTAGAAGGTTTCTTCAGGGTCGGCAGCACGAGTGTGACGCCCCTGGTGTTGCATACGTCCATAGGCCACGGTAACCACTTTCCATCAGGTGGGCCGTGTGCTTGTCTGCCACCTAAGTGGTATAAAAAAAAATAAAAAAAAAATCATCACGCCATCGGGAAGGGTAAAGGGTAGACAGATGTTTATGTTACACCCAAATTTCAGCGATTAATCGTCCCATGTGATGGTGATGGCTACCCTAAATTATCTGCAAGACTCAGCGCCACCACGGTATTTATGTTTACTGCGTCACTATTGTCAAATGAAAAATGCCTAACAAAAGAAACAATTGTCCGATCGTTGAATTAAATAGGTATGTTGAGTAACATAATTAGCAATTTTCTACTCAATTTCATTCAGATAAAGTATTTTATTACGTCACGAGTAAAGTATGAATACATCACCAGCCTTATGAATAATAAATAACCATTATGTGATAGGTAAGTAATTTGTGAATACTTCATTATAACGTTCTATATATGCACATGATGTCAAATCAGTTGCGTTTTCGTAACAAATCTGTATGAAGCACATCTTTAGCAAACAGAAAGATTAAAACAACTGTTTCACGTATTTATGAAAGAAAATCTGGCGCTCAGTATTGCGATTACAGCTTGTTGCTTCACCTGGCCCACGAAATAACCGGTAGGCTATTTTTAGTACCTACCGGGACCAGTGGATGCGGTGGAATGCCTCGGGAGCCTACAATTCCCCTGTCCATATTTATCTTCTCGCTTCGTGAGTAACTGGTAGATATACATTCACTGTCGGCTTGAAGTACAGTTTTTGTAAAATATTACCTTGAATTTATGATGTTCGACACCACTGTGCTGTAATTGCATAAGAAAAATATTGGAAACGCTAACTAGGTAATTACTTTCAATTCCGCCATTGGAAAATGTAAATTCTATGAAATGGACACAACAAAAGTATATATATATAGATACAACTTCTTACAGAAAATACATTTAAAACAACTAAGAAATTAATATACTTCAATGAGTTTTAGAAAACTAACTAAAAATCAACTTTTGTTTCACAAATGCACGTTGAGTAGAAAGAGAGGCACATAGCACCGTGTTGTATATATTCTGCAAGGCTATTACGGATTCCAAGCACGCGGCATCGCGCCGAAACAACCTTGTTGCAAGGCTTTTTCGTTGTAAACCGACGACTTTAGGTCGTGTGACTCGAATTCTACTTGGCGATGTACGGGACAGACATTTTTAATAACTGAACTATATCTACAAATTCATAGTTATGAATTTTCACTAATATTCAAGTGCGCAAAATTCATAATAAGGTAAACTAATATTATTAAGTATGTAGCTGGCATAAAACTCCGATCCACAGGAACTTATTCCTGGGATTAAAAGTTATTTCAAACTATAATCTACGAGTATCTATATCCAGCCAAGTTCTATTTGGTAAATTTTGAATGAAAAAGGAACAAACATCTGCACACGGGGTGCTCAAATTTATATATCAAAATGAGAAACTAAATCCCACCCATGCAAGTTTTAGAGAACAGTTACAGCTGGCGCCATTTAATTATTTAGTATGCCTACCAATACTAACTTCATGTATATATTACCATATATTCCCAACGATTGATCACGACACGACCAGAGAATGTTCAGACTGCTAACAAATTATGCCTTGTATAAGTTTTATCCCGTAACAGACTAGGTGACGTGCGGTTCAAGTTGTGTTGTAACGCTATAGTCGGTCACAAAGAATTCGTCATATATTATACATTTTAAGGTTGGGGTATTTTTGTACATTATAAAAGTAGTTAACCAAAGCAAAATATCCGTTTAAAGTCATTTTCTTGATATGCTATGACGTTGCTAAATCAAGAATTATTTAAGCGTCTATTTACGTTTTAGTATTCTATAGTCTAGCCAGTGAACAAATAAAGTATTGGTCCCAGTAATCTTTACATAGCTATCGAAACAAAATGTCATACACAGCAAATTTTAATACTTTTTTGTAAAACCATTCGCGGCGTACCTAAACGACAAAATCAAGAACCCGACTCACACACATAACATAAATCAACTGAATAACGTAAGGTAGGCAATAAGGAAAGTTTTGCATAAACCGTGTCGTTAAAAACGATTTTCGCTACCTACAAATTCTTACCGGAGGGACGGGTGTAGAACTTGTTTACGAGTGAATCCTTCCTTATACGATAGGGCATGAAAATATTTTGAACAGATTAAAAGAAGTGGTTTGTCATTTACTGTGTATTTGTGACAACTAGGCACTGCATGTCTAAAAAGGCCACTTTACTGGAATCATATTAGGATAATATTTTTTCATGCGGTGTTAATTACACGAAATTAGAATTATTATGATTCTGCTCATATGAGTGATCATTTAAGATTTTTAAAGGAGTTATTAATCTACAACTGGAAATTCGTAAAGTTATTCGTTTTTAGCGGCAACGCTCAATGTGGCCAATTTTAGACCCGCGGGACTGTTTGACTGATTACCCAAAGAGTCCGCTTTTAATAAATTAGTCAAATTTCTAATAAATTTATATTTGAAAGAGGACAGGACGGAACTTGATCCGGGGCGAGTCATTTACAAGGGAGAACTCTTGATCAATTGAGTTACCTGGACATGTCCTGAATATTTGAAATTCTCCTATAGGTACATGGCATTACGTCTTGGTGCGATGCTGGAGTTATCTAAGGAGAAGTAACAGAGCCAATATACTCGTAATATGTTACAATTCAAGGTTGAAGCCCAGTCTGGGATGTACACTTTTCCGAACGAGATAATTTAGATATAGGAAAGCTAGCGTACTATTGCTCTGAAATCTCATTAAGAAGTTAAATTTCATCCAAATCGACTCAACATGACAAACTCAAGTAACTCAACAAGCAAAATATTACTCGCCATGCCTTGATAAGATGTGCGTATATTTTTTTTATTACATAACATGTATCTAATTACATTGCGCTTCCTTAATTATTCAAAACATTTGTTATTAAGTTAAAGTTTTTTGTTCGTCTCTGATGTTTCACTTCTCATGAATAAGGTATCAAATCATCACATGACATTGACCATAACCACAATTATTAAACTTCATAAAAAATTAATGGACAGACAGTTATTTACCTGTGAATAGGACATATCGTATTAAAATCTTTTGTATTTGCTATTGTGTTTCCTTGTTATTTTATTTATTTCCTGTTTAACGTTTGGTTTTGTTATTTCATCAATAATATGGTGTGGGGTGTGCTTACACAATGTTTATGTTGTTTCAAAAACTTTTGTTGGTATGTATGTCCTTCATGCCTACCATTACAATTGAACATTTGCCAAAGGCTACAGTACCGTTTGGTGAGGCGAAAAGCACATCGTACCAACTCGTACACGTACACTCACTTTCTCAATAACTTCAAGTTGAATCACAAAGTACAATGGTGCGCCAATCGCTCGGTGTCAATGACTGTACGTGGTACGATGAACCAGACAAGTTGTTTGAAATCCAAATTTAATAAAAACATACTATGTAGTATGTGAAATGTATTAAATGAAATAAAATTATTTAATCACATCAAATGATCAGAATTGATACTCAATATAAAGGTACAGGCTGATCTGAGATAAAAATGACGCAGGAAAACTCTGATCGATCTTTTCAAATCACCAACTTATAAAGTGTTTTGGTTTTTAAAAAACCGGTGGAAAAACTAATTGCTAATCAACACATCGAGTGTCGAGATAATAAATAATATGATAAACGAAAGAAAGCTACTATAGATAATGACAGCTGTTTCCGTTAGCAGTGCTTATTTTATACCTAAATGTTTTTTTGTACCCATGACAGAAGGTTATGAAAAGTGTTTAAATATCAACTTAAAAATATAAATTTCAATGCAGCTTGTTATTCACCTCAATAACTGAAACTGGTTCTGAATATTATGTTTGTATTGTAACAGCTGAGGACTAACCAACTAGTTGAAGTTAGATTATAGAATATAAGTTTGCTGTGTAACGTGCACAACACATAAAAATATTACATCATGAGACAGACACGTATCGCAGAACTACATAATTGTGCACATATTTTTCTTCAACTGCTATTAAAAAAATGCCTGCGATGAAACTATTCTTTTAACAATCAGTTGGTGTGAATATTCATGTAATTTAGTACATGACATCTTCGGCAAATAGTACCTAATACTTGTGTTTATTTGCTATCTTAATTTATATAACAGTTTGGTCAACGGCCTAGAAAAATAAGGAAAATCGATAAAAAGAGTCAACACGCTTGTGTCTCTATATTCAATATATAACATATCTATTGATTAATAATTAAGAAGCGATATTGCATAATACTAGATACGATGACCTTTTATAAGTAAGGCTTTTTGGTGCACGTAACTATTATATTTTCTAGTAATGTTGTTATAATTATTGATTCCGATATATTGGTTTATTTGATGCGATCATATTAGAACAAAACCAGTTGAGAAGTTGAATGTTATCATATATATCATAGCACCACTCTTCACACATCATAGGCGTATATCAATAAAGGGTATGAATTAAATGTAGTAAGTCTCTAACTCCTGCTTATTAAGTAATAAAATAATTATGTTGTAGAATCTAATTGAAAGAATCACATACATAGAATTACCAATTACCATGTTAATAAAAACAAGTCCAGATCAATATACTTTGTTCATTTACGTAGAAATAAAACAGGATGTACGTTGCACGACTCGAAGTGAACAGAAAGGAGTATCTTTGACAAAGGAGATAAAGGAATATGCAGCCCATCTAAGGCCGTCTGCCTCATGCGTGTGTATGTAACAGACGTCGTGCGTCTACAGAAGTATTTGACTCTGCACTTTTCTTTTAAACGCATGGCCCGCCGCGCCGCAACGATCTGAAGGCTATTTTGCTGAAAATTGCCTCACACTACACATTAATCAATAATATATTTATTTGATTACTGTAATCTAGTGACCGAGGAACATAATTACGGATCTAAGTTTTATATATAAATAAGCTACGATTTGTGTTTCTATTGAACTAATAGGTATTTTTGTACCGAATGTGATACCCGAACCACCTCAGGCACAAGCTACGGGTTTAAACATGAATCGTAAACACGAAAATTATGCACATCCATAATTTATATTCCTAACCTTGTCTTTGTACCATTGTTTTGGGATCAGTTATCACTTTTGAAGATCGTGAAAGAACAACCAAAATAAATGTCAGCGAATGACGTCACGGTTAGATCGAGAGAAGTCATTGCGTTGCTGTTTAACTTTTTGCACAATTTAACAAGTTTTTTCTACCATACCTCAGGATTCACCGCGGCTATTGTTCATTGAATGACATATTGAAAAAAATGGGTATATACCTACTTAAAGACGACACACCTTATTGTTACTGCTGCGATGGAGGAGGCGTATTATGATCACACTATTACAGTACGTACCAGTGAATTTAAATTTTTAGATAACTTTCCGGAACAAGGTATGTAGTTAAAGTGATATGATCAATCGCGATTCCTTTATCAACATCATAAAGAATAAGAGCCATGAACATGTTGGTTGTAATTTGCGGGAGACTTGTTTGTTGAAAAAAGTCATTCAAGGTTTAACCACTCAGATATCGCACTTATGGTACGCTTATTTGCTTCGATAAACAACGAATGTATGCACTTTTGGATTTCATGAATGCTAGATAGAAATATTTCCCACTTACAATAAAAAAAATGGAGATGTGGTAATAAAGTTTGTGATTAAAATGTGAGATCTAACAACTACATACATCAATAACCATGTATTATTATACAGCAAGACAGTTCTTCCTACGCTTCCTTGTCAGGTGTTGAGTTACTGAAAGCCTTGCACCGTGTGAAATTTTATTTACTAAATTCTAAGGATTCCATATTGTCAAGTTCTGACAAAATGGAATTTAATATACTTGAAATAATTTCTATTTTTGGCTTTATGTACCTTAACAAAATGTTGTGTATAAACGCGTTCATAAAAGAACATGCTAGAAAACATTAAAATAATATACGCATTCTGAAAGTAAAAATTTTAATAACAAATGTGAAAATGGATGTAAATACTAACCATATGTTTTGTGTGTTCAGTTGTAGCCAGTGTAGCTGTGTAAATGTATATGTAGGTATGCTCGGTTTTGAATACAAATTAAATACTTGTAACTCATTTAACATATAAAATTAACTTGTTATATTAACATTAGTCATCGTAGCTGTGATACATATGAAAAGATATTTTAAGCCTCAGCTATAAACAAATTTCTAAATACATATGGAAAAAATAATAACGTCCAATCAACCTCATAACATAACGCAACATATAATCACGCCTTCATCCCCGTGAGGTTAGGCAAAGGTGAACTAATCCACATTTCACCAATCATTGTATTCCGTCTCATGTAATGGGGGATGAGCCTATTGCTATAATAGGCAATAGGCTCAAACCGGGCACTATTTTAACTCGAGCCATGAATCCGAGGCTGAGTCTGGGCTGTATATTATATCTGTCTGATGTTAAACAGTCCTATCCCTTAGTCGCCATGTACGACACCGCATGGGAAGAGACGGGGTGGCCCAAATTCTACTCTGCCGGGAACCACGTGAATCAACTTCAATGGGACAAATTCTACCTTTCATTAATGATTACCTATGATATATATGTAGTAAATATGTATATAGTGTTGTATGATGTATTGACAAATTTCTCTATTTGAGCACATTGTAAACACTGCATTGGCTAATTGAAAAATTATCATAAAAATCTTTGGAGAAAAATTTTCTCTACGTACAACCCTCTCCTTGATGCCAGTAATATTCATTTTAAGTATCTGTATCTATTAACCAACTAAAATCGAAACGCAATGCCCGAATCAAAATTACAAAACCAAAAAAAATTGTAAACACATGAACATTATGCAGAAGTTGACAAAAAATGACGGCAAAGGTGACTGTGATTGATATCTCAAAAGTCTACAAATAAGAGAATTACGTCACCAAACCGTGTAATTTATTAGTGGTACTATGTGTTTTAATTTTATTACAGTTTCTTTTAAAAGGAAAATGCAGATTTACAATCATTATACCGACCAAGGTCTGACAATTTGTTTCTATGTTTCATGTTTATTCGTCGTTCTTAGTATTTTCATCTAGTCGTTGCTGAAAGGTTTGAGTGCTTGGGGACGTTTTTCCCGTGTAGGTGGCCTCATATCACCCATGTCTACCTATATATAGGCCACAGTAACCGTTTGTCATCAGATAGACCGTTTGTTCATTTGCTGCTTCATTAATATTCAAAATATACATTTGTTAGGGAGGTTGCACAATACGTGAGGCCCCGTGACAAGGCTTACAAGAAGGATACTGTGGTAGTTAACTACTATATAAATTATAACGTTCAGTGTTGTTGAATATAACTCTTTAGACAGAGTTCTCCCTACGCCCATCATCTAAGCCTTGCTAGGAGCCCGGTGTCCGCTACTTCTCCTCCTTCCTATCTGATCTCCCAATTACGAGAGAAAAACCTATGTCAGAGTCTCGTCCTGTAAACAGCAGATATACAGCCTGCAAATTGTGGTTGATTTGGCCTATAGGATTTGGTGAGGCCCCATACTCCCACTATACTATCTCACTACGCGTATCAGCTGGTACAATCCAAACCAGGTACTCGACCCGGGGCACTGTCGAATTTGAGTAAAATAGGGTGAAAAACGACTGCTGAATAAACTGAACATTTTCACTAGGACCGCTGCTTTCACCGTTATGCTATCGCCGTACTAGCAGATACCTACCGACAGTTTAAAAAACGAGCACAAAATTAGTTTAAATAACAGTTTTAGTCTTTTTACACACGAAATAAGTTGTTATTATACAGACATATAATATGCATTAAGTGATTATTTCAATTTCAAATTATACATTAAACAGTTTTTTATCTGCGACGTTTGGTCCTGTGGTATAGTTTATGTTTATACGCTATCGTGGGTTTACAAAAATTGATAGGGTTTTCTTCATCCATACTTGGGTAAGTTTAGACCTCTATATCCAGACTCTAACATAAGGTTGTATGCATAAACATGACGAACGAGGATCGCCTCGTCCAGAAAGAAACCTACTAGAAAAGAAAACCAGTACCACCGGGGGCTGTTTTTATTTTCTGGGTTGGTAAATCAGACAGGAGTCAATCGCATAAAGATAAACCAAATCAAGAGAAGACTAGGAGAATTTGCTCCGGGGTCCAAAGTGCAGTTGCTACTAATGCAAATGGGGTCAACTTGGCGATGTTGATAATAATGACTAAAATAAGGATACTCCAGGCCGGAAGTACAGTCAACTTGGATTATAATTTGCCGCATAGGTATAGGTGCTGTATTGGCATTAACACTGTTGTTATCAATGAACATGAACATTCGTAATGTGTGGTTTTCGTAAACATCTTCGATGTTAGGTAAGTGTAAACACGTAACGCCCGTGTAATGCTCACAGTAGTATTATAACTGTTTCAAACACCATACATGATATACAAAAAAATGGATGAGAGTAATAAGCATATGAACAGACAGACAGTATTGCGTGAAGGGTTCAATGCCAGTAAAGGAAATCCATGAAGTAATGCCAGGATTAAATGGCAAAGAAAGAATAAACATAGACAAGGCAAGAATAAAAATATAGTCTTAACTAATTTATGAGGTGAGGATACAACATACTGGTGGGACTACCCAGTAAGATTATATCTAGACTACAGGCACGAGTACAAGAAAAAGTAGACGCATGCCAGGATCGTAATAAATAAAAAAGTGTGGTATCCAACCAATAGGCAAGAAGCGTGAATGTATGTATGTAAAATAGACAGATTATCATATTGCTCGCACTTTACTTATAAATGCATCAAAATTCATGTTAGGAAACGTCCTGCTTCAGAGATTACATATTAGAAAATAAAAGACATAAATAAGGTACATACGTACATACGTATAAGAAAAGATTGGAGGTGTAAGTACATGACTCACGTTGCTGTTATCGTTAAAATAATATCGCCATATTGACGCAACACCACCTGTATTAATTCAGCGCAGATGTTAACGCCAACTACCTTAAATAAGATATTAAAATTTTATTCCTTTATATATAATGTTACTAGCTGTCCCGGTGAACTTCGTACCGCCATATTTTTCCTGTGCCCGCTGCACCTATTTTCTCATCCTTTAAACCTTCCATAGACACCCACGAATATTTCAAGACTAAAATTAGCCAAATCAGTGCAGCCGTTCTTGAGTTATAAAATAACAACGAAAAGTGGCATTGATTTTTATATATTAGAAGAAAGATATTCATTTTATCTAGAGATATACTTCTTATTGCCTAGTGTCGCCAGTTAATGCCAGTCATAACTGTGCGTTGCAGTTTTGGTAGCAATGCAGCTGCTGCTCACAAAGTATCAAATTTTATTCCTGGATCTGTTTTTAAAATTTTAACTCCATAAGAATGGAACCTGAATTCCACTGTTATTGGGCGGATTTTATATTGCTCAGTGTGTTCAATATCAGTTCTTAGGTCATATAAACAGAGATCGTATGAAGTTCAAACTGTTTGCAGTGAAAACCCGGTTAGCGTGTTGTTAAATAGCAATGTGACTATTCTCGAAAACCATTTAAGTTTTAGTATGTTTGTGATAAGTTCTCAAAGCGGATATAATGCTGCACATGCGTGAAATAGTACTCATTAAGAGTAGGTGATAACGTTCGACCAGTTTTAATTTTAAACCAAAGTAAGAATTCGAAATAGTGTTCGACTTGGCACGTGCGGCGTGCCTAGTCTACTCATTCATACACCCAGGTTATTTGCACTCCACAATCGTCACGTCTTTTGTAAAGTTTATTTGCCACGACATCTGGCGTAAAACAAAAAGAAAATGATGTATAACAGCAAATATTTAAGTGTCATTATTCATTGGCAAAATAACACTTGTTCGACGAGCTGACGTACCCATCAGCAAATAAAACGATGTTTTTACTGGTGAACGTTTAAAAAAATAATGTAGCTGTCAATGCATGTCGAGTTGATACGAGCAAATACGTATCAGTTATAGTTAAATATTTTTAATGATTTCTTGGTGCTAGCAATGAAGTTTAACTGATTTGCCCTTGTTAGGTCTATAGGATGTTTAGTTGTTTCTAACACTATCCATATTATTATAAATGCGGAAGTAACTCTGTATCTATCTGTTACGCTATTATGTCTAAACGACTGAACCTATTTTGATAAAATTTGGTACAGAAATAGAGTCGGCCTTGCGGGAAGACATAAGCAATGTTCAGTCGTGATAACCGATCCACGCGCAATAATTGAAGTTTTATAGATGTAAATATCGTAGTTTTGTTATAGCAACGAGTCCGCTGCTATTATCAACATTTTTCTTTACACGATGCGATGACGTAGTTAGAGTTCGTAGACGTTAAATTACAATCGAACTTTGTTTTATAATCGTGATGCAACTAGGTATATTTTATGATTTGCCACACGTCTAACCGAAAAGAAACGCAACGTCCCCAAAAAATACCTTGTTCTTAAGTCTCCAGTACACTGTTACCAAATCTAGACAGCAGGCACGTCTCAGTAGAACCTTCCGAAAAACAAAAAAATTCTCGGTTTCACTGTTATCTGACCTTCGTAACTCATTTGAATATTTATATAATTTCAAAGTTAGGTATACCTTGTCATCTTTATCATCATGGCAATCATGAGACTGACAGTAGAGTCGTTTCTAAATCGTTTTCCATTTATTCACTTGACCCCAACAATTTTGCTTTAACTCATCAATCAACCATCGGTCTTTGTCAATTCTACAGACTTTTTTTTAAAACACAGCATCATTTTATTTGACATACTTAGGATTGAATTAAATTGTATGTCTGTCAAGTAGTTTATGATAATTTTATAATGTAGAATGCTCCTTTTTTTTTCTAATAAAAATGTATCGCGATAGTTTGAGTGGTGTAGAAACGCTTATTTCTTGATAGTGATACAATATTTTCACAATTAAATGATGTACTCATTAAAAGAAAACTATTATAACAGACTGATCTATCGCGATTTCTTTAGTATTTACGTATTAGGTATTTACATTGTTTCTGCCGTTTCGGTTGCTTTTCACCAGTCATGCCCACTTACGAGTTGTCATTGCAGGTCACGTCGTATGAGCCTACACTTTTTTCTCATTTCCATATTTGGTTTATTTTTACATTATGGGCACTCCTCTATTTTGCATTATCAGTCGATTGTCGCTACATATCAGGCGATTGTCGCTACAAACAGCACGGGCTGTCAATATAGTTTACATACGTTTAACTGTGTAAATGTTTAGAGGCTTGTTGCAAATTGATGATCGAATATTTACTCACAGTTATCACATCACTTCAAAATATCTCGCTAAAAGGTCAACTCTTCATTTTACAAAACCACCGAGTGTATATATAGAATTGTAAATATGGGACGTACATCACGCCAATAAACACGAGGCTATTACCGTACATCACTTATTATTATTCAGGGGTTATGAGGTCCATGCGTCACACTGTAATGTAGTGTCTGCCTGCCATTGGTGGAGAAAGGCGTGACTGATGATGTATCTCTGAGTCTTGTCGGTCATTACCCACCGTGAAGGTACCGTCGACATCAGTATTACCTTAACACATTCTATGTTAGTTCTTGGAGTAGAAAGACGATCAAATTTCTGGTTCGCCATGATCGGTTTTAAAGAGCATGCGGCGATCAAATTAATAATTTATAAATACAAGTCACGTCTGACTAACTCGGAGCGCTTGTGTAAATGGTTTCATTAAACATAGGTAAAGGAAGTAACATATCGAACTGTCATCTCTGTTTACCCCCAAGGGAGAAAGGCGTGAATGTATGTATATTCCGTTTTAATACAGTCAAAATTAATTGTAGTGACACGGTCACCTGAAAACCTGTTATTGACTAAACTCAGACAAGGTAAGCAAGAACGACAATATACTGTTATTTTTAGGGTCCCGTGTGGCGGAAACTGAGAGTTCTTGAGCATTAACGTATGCTTCTCACTCGATCGAACGTGAACAAAATTTGTTTGAAGTGAAAATTGTCGCCTAATAAGAATTCTCGTGCGAAATTACAGAGTTGCGCCTGCACTGTTGTGTGAATATTACATTATCAGGTAACTAAAGCTTATGATCATTTGTACACTTGTATATTGTATTGACAGTCTAATATTATCTTCTTTATTATCAAATAAAGAAATCAAATAAATAACTCAGAAAGCTACTGCAATATACCGACATAGGAAGGTGTGCTAGATGCATCAAAATCTCATATTCAAATAAAGTCTTGACTTGATGACCAGATATTAAGGATTATCTAAGGCAACTAATACAGAACCCACATCACAAATTGAAATTTCAATGTGCCGATATCCTCTCAGCTGGTGTCCATAAAAATAAAGTAAACATTGAAGTGGCTCTCGCAACGAAATCGAACCATACATAATGTCATTCACATTTCGTACACTGCATTTGCATAGAAAACTGTAACTACCTAATAGGTAATCGTAATCTTCCGCGGTATGAATAATTTAAATGATAAAGTTAAAAAATCGTAGAGTTTTAATTTAATATGAATAATTTAGGAACTTGTAGTCTGATTAATAAATATTCAATCATTTTAAAGCTATTATGTGCATGTAATTGATGCATTAGCCATACTGGATTTAATCGAAGATTAAAACTGTGATCAAGGTTAACTAAACTGCGTTAAAACTGAGAATTGAGCATACTTGAAAATATTTTCACTGGAGAAATCCAACCTTAGAATGGTATTATTATTATTCATTCACTTAATTATTTTAATAGTTATTACAGTATTGTATATTTACGGATAATGTTTATATAATATGAATATTAGCAGGAAGGTGAGCATTTATTTTATACATTGGTGGGTGCAAAATGCTTCTTATATTTTTCAAATACGTTGAAGGTCAGACCTTGTGATTTAAATTTCGGTTGTTAAATTTGCACTCGTGCACACTAAATGCAATATTTGAACAAAATGTAGAACTTATTACATTATTATGAACAACAATATTAATTCTATAATTTTCGCAAGACTGAATGTTTTAGTCCTCCTGTTTGCTATCGGTTGTATAAAGTAAATTCACAATTCTGATTCCACCACCGTAAGTTGTTATAAATGCTAATAGCTGGCAAAACTAGAAATTAAAAAAAAAGAACAAAAAATAGCATTCAAAACAATCTGAACACTCAGTTTACCTGCCAAAGTATACAGTGATAAACTTTAAGTGCCAGTGACTAAATAATGCAAATATAACAGTGCAATATCAATAGAATAGTGATGAAGAGGGTGATTTTTACTTCATAACGGACTAAAAAATCTGCCATTTTGGAATCTGAATCTGCAATCTGAGTCCGGATATGACCATAATAGCGATATATCGATCCCCATCCTACACCAAGGCTGACAATTTTCTCAGTTGTCTTAACACCATTTTAACCTCGGTACCAAAACAAAGAAATGTATTGTTGGTTGGTGACATAAACATTAACATAACTCCGACTTCCGACCATGAATATTTCAATGAATATATTAATCTAACTGCATCACACGGACTTTTACCGGCTTACACTTGTCCTACCAGAGACTGCAATTGTTTGGATCATACCATGGTCAAATCTAAATACTCACTTGTCTCTTTTATCTTGGATACAGATATCACTGACCATTTACCAATACTGGTCTGTGTAAAAAGTGAACTAATTTATAAGAGAGGCCCTCAGGTAACGTTGGAAGTAGAGTAACGTCAGGTGGCTATAGATATTGCGAGCACAGATTTTAACCCTATCATGCTAATACGCGACGCGAACCTAGCAACTGACCTTTTAATAAAAACAATTTCGTCTATCATTAGTGCCAATGCTAAAATCTGTTATATTCCATCCAGACAGAGAATAATAAAGCCCTGGATCACAAAGGGACTACTCAGATGTATGCGAAACAGAGATAGCATGCATAAAAAATACAAAAAGTCACCGGACAACTATATCTTAAAGGTTACATATTTCCGATATCGAAATTTTTGTAATAAATTGTTGTACCGACTGAAAAGAATTTCAGGAATTAGGAATTTCTTCTGAGGATGCTGTAGCTGCTTTGGTTGATAGAGTGGTTGAATCTCTCGACAAACGGTCTAAATGTCTGGGTATCTTCCTAGATTTAACTAAGGCATTTGACACTGTCTCTATCTCTGTCTTAATATCCAAAATGGAAAAGATGGGCATTAGAGGTACTGCACTGGCTATTTTCAAAAGTTACACACACACACACACACACACACACACACACACACGCACGCACGCACGCACACTCCTCATAGGCAGTTCAGAGACAGACAACAACTGACTTAGTTTATATTTTATTTATTTTAATCTAAATTTTGTTATTGTTCATCATTTTCTTTATTAATATCTGATAATAAACATTTACGTGTGTAGGGTGTAACTAACTTAAGTAATTAGAAGGAGAGCCCTGCCATCCATAATACAAGTTAAATCTTAGCTTGGATGGCAGAGATTCAATTAAAGAGTCAACTGTTACAATTTTACAAAGTGTCAACTGCTATGTGAACACATGTACCTAACTGTAATGCAAAATTGTAAATATGGTAATAAAGAAATTATTATTATTATTATTAGTTATTCAACATCTCACTAGTTTTTATGTCTGGCTCACGAACTATATTTTTACAATGAAGTTATTGTAAATTGTAAAAATATAGAACGTGAAGGCAGACAGATATATCATAATACTGCCCCATCTACACAAATATAAGAACATTAAATTTTTGCATTCTAAAACGTGTATTTGATAACTGTAAGGATCTAATAATAGATATTCTTGCCAAGTGAAATATAACACGCTAACGATATAAAAATTAGAAGAAATGTTCCAAATCCATAGATAAAAAGTTGTTATTTTGTTAATATATTATTGTTATCGTACAAGGCAATCGACGATCGAGGGGGACATTACACGTGAGCTACATAAATAAAGCCTATTATATACTTTCAACAGACCTAACTTCACAGAGTTATATATTTACTAATTTAAATTCGTTTGAAACGAGAATTTTAATTCGCTGACGTATTTTTCAGAACTAATTCTTAGATTCTAACTATAAGAGAGTTGACCTCGAGTTTTTGATACGAGCTAGGCTCCTGAATATCATCTGTGTCAGTCAGAAAATAACACTAAAGACTTTTACTGAAGGACTCAGATGCACTACTTATCATGCAATTTTTTTTTAATAGTAATTTATACTTAGAAATTGTGTCGATAATAATGAGTTGTATATAAACCAGTTGCGGGTCAATGCCGATGGATATATTATTATAGAATCAAGAAAAAGGGGGCACTTGCCTCATGTTGAAGAAGCTCCTCAGCTATCACAGTCCAAGCGATCTTGTTATTTCACAGTATTTTGTGTATATTTGTATTCCCGGTAAGTAGGGTAGCCAGAGCTCCCTGGAGAGTTTTTGTGCTACCAGAGGAAGACCAAAGGCTTATCCTGCTTTGTCTTCTGTACTGATGGCACCGAAACTCTCTGTTCTTAACGGGTTGGCAGCACAAGTGTGTGTCCCCTGGTGTTACACACGTCCATAGGTCACGGTAACCACTTTTAGTCAAGTGGTCCGCGTGCTTTTCTGTCACCTAAGTTACGTAGTACTATTATTTATTTTGTGCCTAAGTGGTTTTAAAAAGTATTTTTTCTTATAGTCTTTCTAACGTGTGAAAATCTCGTGTCACGTTGTGATTATATTCCTTCGATACGGCTCCATACACATTAGAATATTTATTTTTATATTTATTTTTATACTTTGCGATACACTACACACTACAAATACTATCTAGACCCATTATAAGGATAGGTACACATACAAGATAGTTGAGCCATTTTCTAATGTAAATAGGAACATACATAAATATTTATACATACTAACACACAGTCACATAAAACACACACATATTTGCGTACACTGTACGGCAATCAAACCGGTAACCTCCGACATAGAATTGAACGCTCTACCACGTCACATTACTATTTTTTTTTAATTCTTGTATTTTTTCATGTGAAAAAGCTATCTTATCACCAAGGGGACTGACTGCATATCTTAAAGATGCGGTCTTTGCAAGAACCGTTCAAATGACGCCATTTATCTGTGCCTAACGGTCTGGGTGACGTTGCGTTTGCTTTTTACATTTTAAATATTTTTGCATTTAGTACCTACTTGTACCTAACTGTCCACAAAAAACTAACATTGTTTTATTACCCAGTTATGACGTTTCTAAGGCCCATATTCTGCAACAACAGCTGTCAATCCACTCTCACTATGACATTCGAACTGAATCTAGAATACAATCTGTCTGTCTGACAGTTCGTTGGCTGACGTATTGTAGAATGGCCAACGAATTTCCAGTTGTCTAGGGACACACCCTCCACACTTCGTTGTATGCTGAATAAGGTGAATAACAAATGAGAACTAACGACGTTTGGTGCCACTTTTAGGCCGGAATATCGCCCTAAAAGTGACACCACACGTCGTTAGGTTGATCTATAACTAGATGGTAGATCTAGTAGTAGAACTAATTGGTAGATCTAGTTATAAATCGAGATTCAGGACTGAGTATCGTTCTGGAATGTCGGCCTAAAAGTGGCACCACACTTCGTTCGTGGAGGTTACATTCGACTATATTTGCTTTATTCGCACGCATAAGTGCACGAATAGCATAAAACAAATCACAGATATTTAGACGAATACAGCTTAGCCACATACCACATAACGAAGCTAAGGCTATGGCTAAGCTACTCGTACCTCATTTCGATAGCGATAAGGAAAGAAACTCTTCAAGCGTATCAAATATAAAATGGTAAGGAACTTGAAAATGAAATTATGATTGTGTTAATCATACCGACAATAAAAACCTTATCACGCTCATATTATGTATTGGGGTAGGTAGAGTTTTTTCAGAATTTAATAATTTCTCCTTCATCTGAGCGTCCCGGTGGAGTAGAATAGGGCCACCCCATCGCGTCCTGTGGGTCGTATAAGGCTACTAAGGGATAGGGCTAATATCCACCCGACAGTAAACATACAGCCTATGTCTAAGTACCAGCTTGACGGCAATAGACTCGCCCCCTATTACGTGGGACCGAAAATCACAGTGAAATGTGGATGTTAATACACCTCTACCCACCCCTTCGGCGATTTACAGGCGGGAGTATATGTACATACATGTATGGTTTTACTGGCGTGACCCGTTCATTGACGCTTGATATTATTAATATGCAAAGAAATGCGATTGGTTCTACCGGATCACAATATTGAATCGCATTACTAGATATATCTATTGACTGTCTTAACGCATCCCCAGAGAAACAGTACATATTAAGTTTGTGGGAGAAAAAAAAGACAAACATCGCATTTATTTTCTGATTGATAGATCACTTGTCAAAATAATGAACTGATCATAACGGGTCTTCATGATGAATCCTTATTATAGTTTTGTTGATGCGTCTGTCGGTTACCGTGCCGTGCAATCGGTACGAATTGATGGATCGAGTTCATATTCACGTAATGAGTTGTTGTTTCACAATCAGGGCACCTAGATAGGTAAATAAGGAATTTAGTGGAATTGATCGACTTTGAGAAGCAAAATCTATTAGTTTCTTGTGTATAATTAAAACGTCGTGCATGGGTTGGGTTTAAATTTTCGACACAATGTACTGATGATCCACTGTAAAGATAGCTCCTAATATATTTTTAATTTTCTTTTACTAGGTAATTATTCCCGTTAAATCCGGGACCCGTGCCCCTAGTATAACCCGCGCCACGTATCTTGGACCCAAATCGTAAGACATACGAGGCTCTGGCGCCCGCGGATTGCTTTGTAATAGTCTATGCTTGGTGAATTTGAGTTCGTCCACCGCCGTAGCACCCAGTGCTATCCTCAAAAGACACCCAAGAAATGTGTACTGCGCGTATAGGGCACATTTTGAGCACATTTTAGGTCCAAGATACGTGGCGCGGGTTATAGTATTTATGAAGAGAAAAACCGAATTCAATAAGCTGAAATTTTTTTTTTCAACAAAATGCCACCTTTCATTTACATTTACTATTAGATAATAAATTAGAACAATGAAATTATATCAACAAAATAACGATATAATAACAAACAAATTTAGTATTATGTCAATAGTCAATAATCCAGTTCAATAGGCGATGTACACTATGTACAGCTTGGGACCTGAGTCTACAATTGAATGTTGTGTATGTTGTTAGAACGGGCTCTCAGTGGCTATGTAAATGTTGATTTGACTAACACAATCATGTATGACATCGTTTTTTTTTTCTTAGATAATATACCAGCGACTGAAAAAAAATCTCATAGACTAATATAAAAATATTATTTTGAGATTTTTTTTCAGCTGAAGAAGACAAAAGGGCACTATACTAGGGTAAAAACCGTCCTAGTACTAAATACCCCTTGCTTATTTAGAGATGGGTGACGATTCAAAAAGGTCTATGCCCTGGCTGATATACCAGTGCTCCAACAAAGAAGGATACAATACTCCATTAGGGGCACCTATGCCTTTTCTTTGCGGTGTTGAGACCTCAACAACAATGGTGTCTATTATTTTCCAGAACATACTGTTTATTCAAACTTTGTGGAACAACAATGAATGGAATTTTCTAGCGGTAATCACCAATCGGAAAATCTCAGCAAGAATCAACAAATTACAAGTTATTCGCTAATAGCCTTATAGGGAAAATCTCGAAGTTAATAGTCAATTAAATACAGAGGCGAATTAAGATAATGAGGCATCAGTCTCACGAATAATAACAAAGGAATAAAATCTAAATAAATACGAGAGGTATTACTACAAAACCTTTTAATTAAAATACGTACATAGCACCTCTATTGTTCCATGATAATTTTATTGATGCATTTCGAGTATTTAAAGTATGTATTAGTCATTGTCTTCACGGTGGGTAGTTGGGTCACATATTCCATGTTATGTGGCATTCCGTGTTACCGAACAGTAAATAACTTATTTTTATTAGTATTATTGCAATATTGTTATATTACTTGCATAACTTGGCTATTTCAGATAAGGGTAGGCAATGCACAGATGATGTTGAATGGCAGCCGTGTTTAACTGCAGGTATACACGCATTATAAGCACATACTTAGGTAGGTAGTTGAAGTCCAAGTTATGAACAAAGCTGCGTGATCATTATCGCTTATGTAGAAAGGTCCGCCAGTTTGAGATTCCGGGATTATTTATAGTAAACATTATGAAACTACGAGTATACTTATTTGAATTTCAAATTAATTTGGCAGGCATAAAAGACAGAATATATCAATGAAATTAAATGAAAATGAAAATGCTCAATAGGTACTATATCACCCGGGCAAGTCTAAGCACTCTGTCGGACTGCATAATCCTCCAGTGAACTGCCCTACAGAAGTTTACAGCCTCGAGACCACACTGCAGATGTTATTCAGTCAACAAACCTAAAAATGACCATGAATATTTTCTTGGAGCCGTTTTACTATAATCTCATATAGCTACAAAGTTAACAACGCTCGCTAACAATGACCTGCTCCATAAAATATTTATCGGCACAAAAGTTCTTTAACTAATATGTGCATACAAGTCATTCGTAGAACGTTTCTGTTCAACGGCCGTCATTCTCCTTTGTGTTGTCGCGCTCATTTTGCCCATTATTTCTCAGAAACATAATCGCTCCGACATATCCATAAGAATTTGGATATGTTTGTGTACATATTAATATTCAATATTTTATGGACGATAATTATAGCGAAGACATTCATCACGAAAAAACACGATGCGCTCTTGCAAACTTTATTACCTGTTATTAATTTTAAGTCCTATTACCTAACTACTATCTGTAGGTATAGTTATATCAACATCATCGGTTTAACAAAAACAAATATTCACATATTTCTTATTCAGTATTACTATAAGAGAGATACTTGACAATCTTCACGTATTTTTGAACCTCCAAAAAATGTACACAATGTTGGTTAACAGTCTGAACAATTTTAATGGGTTTAATAATTTGCTTCCAAAATAACTTGGCATTGTAGTTGTCGTAGCGTATCTAATTATAGACTGGGCCTATTGTCATTTATAGTCGCAATTAATAATAATAATTCATTATACAAGTTTTAGCGTCCTTTGTTTAACCTTCCTATAAGTCCTCAAGTCGTCGCATCATTGGTCCGACAGGCCGAAAGATGCTGATGATGGAAATGGCCGATTATTCAAACCTCGTTATCTGAGGAGTCACTTTGCTGTCACTGCAAAGTGACTCCACAGATAATATAAACAATTTAGCTATATTTTTTATGAATATGGGGTAATATAAATTTAATAGGTATGTCGCTTTTCGATTTTAAATTGCACATAAATGATGTTCAACAAACGTTTAAAAAACTAACCTAGTGCTTATCGAACATTAAATTAAATATTAAAATGTCACGCTAACTTGCTTTTTAGTTCCACTGTAAGTAAATTACATTTCAATCTATTATCTGGTTTTGAATAAGTTGGCTCAAGTCACGGCTACATTATTTCTAGACGAGTTAAGAAAAAGTCACTATTTGTTCAACTGCCTGATATTTGTTTTTACGTCTAAATCAAGCCTCAGGTTGTCTGAAAGCGCGTATGAATCTCTACAAATGATTGTCTGTAAGAATCATATTATCTGAATTTAAGTGATATTGTGGTTGTTTGACTTCTTAAGATTCTTAATCAAGGAGTAAAAAAGCTCTGAAGCTTAAAATTTGAAGAGTTAAATCGCGTATGTTTAGTAAAAAATAAGCCTCTAACATTTAACGAATTAAAATTACTTTTTGTAATTAACGTCACGAGTCGTGCACACAAAATCTTGATTTACTACGTTTGATTACAGGGTGAACTTCAATTTTCGTGTAATACCATAAACCAATGTGATCTGTTGCTGATATGCAAGGCTAATAATAAACTTATCAATTATTTAGCTACAACTATAATAGAAAATGTACTTTTGTAGAACTACTCAAAGTGCGTCGCATATTCATAATAAATACTATTGTAAAACTATTCAGATGCAATAAGTTCATATCAATGGCATCTGTCTCCACTGGTGTTGTTGGCCTCGAAATCAATCTACACATTATAAATGCGATATTTATAATGTGCTATTGATGTATTCGTTACCTTAAATCTCAGGCTAGGACTGACACTTTAACTAGGCAGCCTGATTCTGGAGAAAGACTTGGACTACCGCACCTTTGTCCACATCTACGACAGGAGACAGGAGACAGACCGTGAAAACGTAAATTCTCTATGAATCAGTTTCACACAGTTTACTCATAAGCTATTAAAAACAATTTTCATACACAATGCGTCTGAATCTACTCATATGTACCTAAAACAGAGATGATCAAGTCCAGCCGAGTTAAACAAACTTCCTTGTATGTGCTGAGGAAGTAGAACTGAATCATTGTAAAAAAATTTCAATTAATAGCTTCGTCGAGATAAGCGGCCAATTATTAACTAGATACAGGCAGTTCGATCTTAGTTGTGTATCTTCTACAAAGTTGGTCATTCGAACAACATTATTACAGCTCATTGGGAGATGAAGCAATATATTTATGCAGTCGACTACATTCTTTAAAATTGACAGATGAGAGCAATTTAGTGCGTATAACTCTATAATGAATTATGCAATGTTTTTTGTTACTGCAACAGTATTAGGAAATCTGAATACATGAGACACACAAGGATATTTGTTAGGAAGTATTAGGTTTGTTTGTGATGACATTAATTTGCATACCTACTCAGTTTTTCATCAACCCGAGTAACCGTAAAAATTCGAAAAGTCGAAAAAAAAAGGATCTGAAATGTGAAATTGCAACCAATTTAATAAAATGGTGTTTCGTAATAATAATTGGTAGGTTTCCTTTTTGTACATTTTTAAAACTAATAATTCTAGAATGATGGTTACTTCTTTCCATCACGAGGTAATCTTCCATATGGATCGAGCCGTATGCAGGTGCGGGCACGTTTCAGTACACCTCAATTGGCTGTACACAAAGACGTGTGATGAATGTTATTTAAATGATAATAAAGTTGAGTAATAAATGACAGTCACGGAATAATATTCGAAGTTTTATTTCAAAATTGTTCAATACGTTTGCAAATCTTATACGTGCCAAAAAGGTGATATTTGAAGTGAATAGGTGTAAAATGTATTTTGTAGTAGGTACGCATCGACATCAATGGAATATTTTATGTGAATGGGTTACGAATAACAAGTTCTATGATTAAGCACACCATCGTTTTATCACAGCTTTCATATCATGGTCATCGTCCTCGGTGCGTGGCTTCCTCTCCTACCCTGCGTTTACAGATTAACGGTCTCCATTCTAGGATGTTTTTGCTCCAAAATTCGCAATCCTTCGGAATAATAATGGTCAGTCCATTACCACTTCAGCTTGCGTATTTTGCGAGTAATGTCATTCATTTTGTTCTTTGTCGTATGACCTCGTTACGAAATTTATCTTTCAAAGAAATTTCCAGCTTAATAAACTACTTACCCTGTTGTGCTACTTTTGGTTTATGGCCTAACTTTATCGTTAGCGACCACGTCTCCACACCGTAGGTGTATTAAGGTCGACAATCGCCTAAGTTTTGTGCTGCTACATACTAGCTAAATGCTAAAAGGTAAATAGCAACAGGTTTATTTTATATTTGCTTATATTAAAAATATTGTTAATATTTTGTATCGCTGAATGATAATGCTATATGTGCGCCTACATATTTACATAGGTACTGTGATGCAAGGCTTTCATGTTTTGAGAAAAAGCATAATTTTTGCTTGAGCTATCTTTTGTATTTAGTTTTAAATTATAACCTTTTTAATTAATCGTGAAATCTAAAATAGTTTCCTATGTTTTGGGCGTCGTCGACGATGCTTAGCATACAAATTTAAAAGTTTTAAACCTATCTATATATCTAAAAAAATATACATTATGATGTACTTTCGTTCAAGTTGACACAAAAACCAGTAGCGCGAACATTATCGACAATAAGAGTATGTGTAACAGTGTTATTGAGAACGTTCATTATGACAACGCACGCGTGACGGTTTTACACCTACCTATATATTTTTTCAAAACCACAATATGTATTTAATAAATACGCGAAACAATGATCCATTCCTTCGATTATGCGTCTCGGTTATATTAATTTACATTCGCCAGTGGTCAAATAGAACCTTCGGGCGTGTGAAGGTAATTGATGTAACTAACTAGGTATTTTGAAATAAGGAAATTCGATGCCAACACTAGTATTAATGATTATTTTATCGCACGACTTTGCTTTTAAGAGGAAATGTGGACGGTGTTTGCTTCACACAAACGTATTCATCTGTTTTCCTTTCTTCGTAGTTGATAATATTAAAATGTTACTCTTGTAAATCGGTGAACAATTGGAAACCGCGTATAGTATGGGAATCGTGAGAAGAATTTATTTATTTTGTAATCATCGACTGCTGCCCCTTGTCCCAATTACTTTTGTCACTTGTCTTTTACCCTTTTGTCGCGCTTTTTCCTTTATCCCCCAAAGGTTTGCTGGGAGAAAACTCAATACTGAGTTAAGCTCGCCTTTGTACATCAAAATGTATTTGCTATGACTCTTTGTATAATTTTTAGTGTGCAATAAAGAATTAAACAAAAATAAAAAATAAAATATTTGGGGTACTCCCGCCTATGATGAATAAAAATCGGCAGTGGATCATATTTGGGGATCCAACCGGAATAACTCACGCAACATAATACCTACATATCTGTCTCTTCAATACTTTCTTGTCAGATGTCATGCTCAGTTATTCCATTCCTTGTCATGTCATGCCATTTTTCTTCGGGCCTACCTTTGATCCTAATTTAGACATTTATATTTTTCTAACAGTATTACTCTCATACTATGCCTATGCAATGGCAGCCGTTTGCTTCACAACTTTTATAACGAGACACAAAACAATACTACGTGTTGCTTCCATGGCGTATTGTTTTACGGTTATATTTCTAAACAGGAACTTTTGCTCTGAGCATAAAACTATTCATTCAGTGTTGTTTTCCAAACTATATACCTATTTTATTTTTAATATTATGTTGTAAAGAATAGATATTTATGAATTATATACCTGGGACCTACTTAACATGTCTTTTTAATTTATGCACATAATTTCTTGCCTAATATAATTAAATAGATTCATTGTGGTTTCATAAAGCAAATAAGGAAAATGGTAATGTTATTGAGATTTACGTAGGTACATAACATTGCACCAAAAATGTCAAGTCTCGTAGATAGGGTACCATGTTATTCAATGCGTGGTAATTTTTAAAGATTTTTTCTCTAAATATTATACCCGATCGTAGGTAACCTAATTTCGTACCAACTATTTGTAAACCAAATTATAAATAGTTTCTCCCAAAGACACAAACAAAAAGGCAGCAAGGGGATAAAGCGTAAGACATAATAATCAAAGCAAAATTATTGATCCTGCCCTGCTATTTTCGCACCTACATTTTAAAGAATTTTAGCACTTGCATTTTATAAGAAACACGGTTTTATTCTAGTCAGCATTGATTTAAACAGTTACTAGTCAGTAAATAAGTCAAGGCTAAAAATCACATACATTTTGCTGTATCAATGCACTCACTATCACTAATAATGTCCACTTCGTCCTAATCTCCACTAACTTCGAAGAAATACTTAACATGTTCTTCCAATACCCAATTCACTAATGAATCCATGATAAAGACTGCAGCTACTAGGGACTATCGTTTACTATTTACTGAGGGATTGCGGACTGATTATTGAATCCTTATCGCCTAATTGGGTGGACCTTTTATGGAAAATTTAAGACGTCGTCGCATCGTTCGTACGTATATAATTTATCAATACTTATATTTTAATGAGAAAGTGGACAAGTTGTTTGACTAGTTAGAAAAAAAAACTACAAACAAAGATGTAACAATTTTATGGCCACTAAGTCATGTACTTATGTCCGACTGTGGACAATGTATTGACCGTAAGAGACTGTCATTTGTCTAGTGTATAATTGGGAATTATACATTTTAACATATACACATGCCGATGCCACATGGAGGGAAAGTACCTTAAATCCTTAAGTTAGCTCATTTTGTTTAAAGGAGACATCATTTTATTTTTTTAAAGATACAAAACTGCATTCAAAGATTTTTAAAAATTCGCTTGCCACACCCGGTAATCGAACCGACTAAAATCCGAAAAAGTAACATCCTATATTTTTATGGCATCAATCGATAGTGTCAATCATAAGGATCAAATCTCTCTAAGAAACATGGTAAATTAAACGAAAGGAAGTCCTTGAAACATAAAATTATAAATTCAATTTGGCAAAATAAAACACTTTAACTCAAAGTTCATCCATCCTTCTGATACCATAATAACAATAAAATTCGATATTTAAATTACTTTTCTTTTTTCATCGTGCGGAGACCGCTGCTGGTCAGCAGTAGTATTTAGGTATGTCGAACTCAAACCGACTAAAACCGCACGTCGTCTCAATTAACAGATTATTATGTTGATCCAATAGGGCAATTCTCTCGTCATCTTCGTTGCCCAGGGTACACCGCGTGCAGGTTTCTAATTAAGCACCCAAAAATTACTACCTACCCTACCTACATACCTCATGCAGTTACCCAATAAAGTTACATTCTAAATAGGTAACAAAGTTAATTCATTTAGTACTCATTTTACTCAATAAATTTCATCAAAGATAGTGTAGTGATAGTCTAGAAAGTGTTGATGTTGATACCTTATAAGAAAGTGTTTTATTTTACCAAATTGTATTTATAATTTTAGGTTTCAAGGACTTCCTTTCATTTAATTTACCATGTTTCTTATAGAGATTTGATCCTTATGATTGACACTATCGATTGATGCCATAAAAATACAGGGTGTTACTTTTCGGATTTTAGTCGGTTCGATTAAGGGTGTGGCAAGCGAATTTTTAAAAATCTTTGAATGCAGTTTTGTTTCTTTTTAAAAATAAAATGATGTCTCTTTTAAGTAAAATGAGCTAACTTAAGGATTTAAGGTACTTTCCCTCCATGTGGCATCGCCGTGGGACGCCCTGTATATAAGTCTCCATTATTTTTGCATTTAAGATTAACATAAATTTCAATAGGAACGAATGTGAATAAATCTTTCATCTCGTCTTTCGTTCATTCAGTAGGTAAGGTTCGTAAATAAATAAAATAACTTTAATTTGCAACGTTGTCATAGCACATTAACAAATTCTCTTTTCATACGCGTAAAGTAATTGAACTAATATTTGTATTTGATGCCATATTAGTAAAAGCTCTAACGAAACGTTTATGAAAGATAATCATCAAAATCAAACAGGTACATTTTGTGTCATTTAGTTAATACCCTAAGGATAACTCTAATAAGACCACATGCATCATCATGCTATACTTTAGGTTACAAAGGAGAACATTCACTCTCCATACATATCTGGGCTAATTTTGAAAGTGCCGGCCAAAGAAAAAAAATACGATATTCTGTTAGAGCTTGTTCTTATTAGCATTTTTTATTACTGCGTCAAAGTTGAGAGATCACTTCCAACGGTTTTATTTGAGTTTAAAAATCTTAAAAATATACACTTTTTAAGATACGAACTATTAAAAATAAATGAAAAATATTGTTCTACATTGGAAGAATAGTTAATAAAAGCAATATAAAATAAACCCTATACTGCATATTGTTGTTTTTCGTCCATTCATTTAGATCCAAAATTGAAAGTGCCGGTCAAAGAAAACAAATATGATATTCCGCTAGAGCTTGTCCTCATCAGCACTTTTTATTACGTCGTCAAAGCTGAGAGACCACTGCCCTCGGTTTTATTGGCGTTCAAAAATCTTAGAAACATATAATTTTTATGATACGATATATTGAAAATGAATGAAAAATATTGTTCTATATTGGAAGAATAGTTATTAAACGCAATAACAAATAAACCCCATACTGCATATCGCTGTTTTTCGTTAGTTTATTTAGGTCTAAAATTGAAAGTGCCGGCCAAAAAAAAATGATATTCCGTTAGCGCTTGTCCTTATTGGCATAAGCATATAAAAATAAAATACACGAGCAATAATACTGTTTCATTGCACTTCACCCTTCTTGTTTTATCTATGATAATGTATGTATAATGTTGACGAACCTGGACATGACGTGACTGCTATCGTCCACGAATCATCCATAAGGCATTGCCATTAGTGCCTTGTAACTGTGGAATATGATGAACTCATTTACTAAGTTCAATTGGAAATGCACTTTTAACCAATATAAATCAATATTTCTCATTCATTTTCAATAATTCGTAAAAAAAAATGTATATATCCAAGATTTTTGAACTCAAATAAAACCGAGGGAAGTTATCCTTCAGCTTTGACACCATAAAAAAATGCTAATGAGGACAAGCTCTAGCGGAATATCATATCTATTTGTTTTCTTTGACCGGCACTTTCAATTTTTGAACTAAGTAATTAAATAGTCACACTTTATACTAAATATTGAACCCTAAATAAAATCTCAAGGAATCGATTTAGAACTTTGGTGTAGTAATAAAAAATGCTTACAATGTTGTGTTCTATCAAAATCAAGCACTTTTTTTTAGTGGCCGGCAAAATATTTACTAAGTTCAATTGGAAATGCACCTTTAACCAATATAAATCAATATTTCTCATTCATTTTCAATAATACGTATAAAAAATGTATAAACCCAAGATTTTTGAACTCAAAAAAAAAACCAAGGGAAGTTGTCCTTCAGCTTTGACACCATAATAAAAATGCAAACGCGTACAAGCTCTAGCGGAATATCACATTTGTTTTCTTTGACTGGCACTTTCAATTTTTAACCTAGATAAATGGATGAAAAACAACGATATGTAATATGCGGTTTATTTTTTATTACTTATATGAACTACTCTTCCAATATAAAACAATATTTTTAATTCATTTTCAATAGTTCGTATCATAAAAAATGTATGTTTTCAAGATTTTTGAATATATATATATTTTATTATAGCTATGACGCCTCAACTTTGACGCACTAATAAAAAATGTTAGTAAGAACAAGCTCTAACCGAATATTGTATTTTTTTTCTTTGGCCGGCAAAATAAAAATTAGCCCAATCTGAATGATGTCCTTTGATTGTGAACTTCAAAGATAACTTTTGCGGGAAATCCCAAAAGCCATCGTCGTTGTAATTATTCGTATCATCTCACGTTTAAAAAATGGAAGAAACGTGATTAAAAATCTAATATCGTAGGTAATAAGCACTATCTTGAAATGTTAATTAGTACGGTATTAAAAAAAATCTTCGAAGGAGGTTATTACCAACAGACAAGTTTAGAGTCCAGGATGTCGTAGATTAGAATAGCGAATATCAGCTCATTTGTGTGCATGATAAATTATCAGATACGAAACGAATGGGGGCGCGACTTTGCCGTCTACTTTTTCGTCTCGTAAGTTAACCTAGAAACTCAGATCAAGATATTTGCTAACAGGATATTGTCGTAAGCCCAGTAACGGTTCTTGCCGGCGCCACTTATATTACAACTACGGCAAAAGAACAAGTCATGATCGATGTGACATAGGTACGTCTTTGTTGTTGAAAAAGCATGCTGCATGGGCATGAAACCTGAAGGGGTATTAAAAAGTATGAATATTTTGGTGCACATTTTGGTACCAATATGAAAACCTTTCTGAGTTCGAAATTCGGATACTTATTTCTGAGCCACAAGTTCAACTAAGATGTGAATTTTATAGAATAGACAAGAGGCATAAAGGGATGATTCCGTAGCCGACCGCATACGACAACTGCCGAGGCACGCAGCACATGCAACGTACCCATTACTTGTCAAACTCCGATATAAATAAAGGGGACCATTGAGAAGCCGCAATGAATTACGTACATGTGCTGCGTGCGTCGGCAGTTGTCGTATGTGGTCGGTTACGGAATCATACCTTAAGACTTAAGGCATGATCAAAGTATAATCGTACTTAAGAACGCAATGTGGCATAACGATCGTGTCAATACGTACGATTTTGCTTAGATTATGACTTACACCTTTTGGCCTCTTCTGTACAATTCACACCCAAAATGCTGCGTATCGAAGACATGGTCTTTTCTTCATTTCAGGTCTCCTCTTTTTTATTTGAAGGATTATTGTTCCTTCCAGAACTGTCATGGGGGCGTAGCCTTTTACTTATAGTAATGTAAAATACCGCATTCAATGTAAATATTTCAGGCAGGTATTTCGTTAATTATGTTTTATGGCGCATCAATAACATTTAATTCAAATTCGTTTACTGACCTACATAGATACAGGTTGACTTGTTAGGTACATCGATTTGTGTAAGGCAAAGTAACGTTGAAACATGTAGATACCGATATGGGCCACATTATACATAGAAGTCAACAATGCTAAAATAATGCCAATCGTGGTCAGTTGCAATCTATCGCGAAAGTAATTACCGTGCTGAGCCAAAAATTATGGTCTGCTTGGCCGCAGGATATCACCCATGCAAGGAACTATAATTTACATAGCAATTTATGCTGTCAATGGACAACTTATTACTGAAATGCAGAAGAAAGCGATACCACAGACACCTGAGGCACGCGGGCAGTGACCAATAACACGCCGAAGGCCGATCGCCACAAAGATTTCGAATCTGACGCATGAAGTTAGCATTATTATTTTTCAAATTTCAAAGTATAATAATGGACTGCAATAGGTAGAGGGTTGGGAGTTGGTGCAGTTATTAAACATGAACTATTGAGACAGATCCAGTGGTGTCATACTTCCATCCCTGAGGGGCCTGAGCACACAGCTCTGAGTCCTCTTTCTTAACCCTAGCGTTAATCCCGGTCCCATCCAAAGCTTGCACTTTAATGCCCGGGGTCGCCTTTCTTACTGTTTCTCCTGCTTCTTTATACATTATTGACTAGCCAGAGTTAAAAGAAAAGAAAGGACACGACGAATCATATCGCCTGATAACGAATAGGTGTCACTGATCAACTGTGTGGCTATAACGTGGCTATAAATATGTAGTCATCAGTATTTACCTGTAAAGGTAATCCGCTCTTTTTAGCTGAGAATTTTATAACACATTAACAATTTATAGCACCAAGTCGAAACGCCAATGATGAAAATGCTAGGTAATTTACGAACGCGTGTAACGAATAATCGCTGTACGTTTTTTTCGTGTGCAGTTTACAAATGAAGCACGAATATAAATTAAATTCAACATTATTATCCACGGTAAAAAAACAATTGCACTCACTTAGTTACGGTTAAATAGGTCAAAATACATCGTCTCTTTATTTTAATAACTCGCTTTGACTGAATGTACAAGTACCTCGAGTGCATTTGCCTATATTGCCAAATCCACATACGGCCGACGCTCTCAAATAACCAGTTTCTTCGCTTATCGCGGCATCCAGAGTCAAAGCCAGTTCAAGCCCGCAATAGGCCCGCTATAAAATCCAAAATAACTTAAGATTGTGGTTGACTTATGCTTAACACAGGAAAATATAAATACCTAAATGGCTCTGCCTGTTATTCTACCAAAATGTTAGTACCTACCTGGGTTTTTCACAATCGCTTCATAATACGTAAGTATATGATGCGTAACAAACCATTTTTATAATATTGAAATTAATTTCAAATTAATTTTGTAATTTATAGTTTGCACAGTATTATAACAGTGGACTTGGTTCATGGTTGAAATTGCGCTAGTCTGTGTTATGATTTGAATATATGTACAATTAGCGACAAAAGATGTTGAACTGTAAGTATTTATATTGTTCGGCAAATCTATCTTCTTTCTTTACTATTATACAATTGTAGATTGGAAATGTTTGTTCGCGATGGACGCAAAAACTACTGAACGGATTTCGATGCGGTTTTTTTTGTTAGAAAGGTATTGGCCAGACTTAAAATCTTACGTTTGTTTGATTGCAATCGGTTGAGTAAAACCGGTATTAGAGATACACGCGGGCGAAAGGCTAGTGTTATATACATGTGAAAATAGGGCAGTAATTCTCGTGTTTGTTATCTTTTTTTTTTTGTTTTTTTGTAGACATTTTTATGTATTTTTTGTATATTTTTTATGTAAATAGGTGGATTTGAGAAGAGGTCTTTAACTATTTTTATACACATAGATAAGTACGCCTATATCAAATTTTATTTTTGACTTTTTTTATGATTTGTCATTCAAAATATATAAATACCTTTAATGAAACCACCAACCCCTCTTTTTACAAGCGGTAAAACAATCTTTGCCCGTTTAGCTAGTTAATGTATTATATAGGTACCATTATGTGTATAATATATGTATTATATGGTACAATTATATGTATTATGTATTATATAGGTATAATAATTATATGCGGACAGAGTACCTAACACTTCGAGGCAGTTGTTATTCTTTATGGTTGTGTGCGTCATTACTATTTTTTTAACCATTGTTAAAGGGATCATTTATTTTGTTATTTTTTTTCCTGTATAGGTTATTTGTGCATTTGTGTAGTATATAAAGATTTTCCTGCTTCCTTTCTATCGTTCATAATTTTTGTTTGTACTGATTTTTCGGGAGACAAGATTACTTACTTCATATTAAATTTTATTACTTGATAAAAAGTTTTAGTGCTGATTTATAAATTAAAATGTGCTAAGTTGCATTTGCCGCTGACTGTACATTCCTATAAATAATTATATTATGCTAAATGTTTGCTTTTTTGTTGATTTTTTTGTCAATTATTATGCAAAAATGACTGAATAGATTTGACCGCAATGTTTCATACGGGTTAAAAGGAATGGGAACGAAGCTATTAATATACTCGTAATATAGATTTTTCGCTAAATTCGTTCATGTTAATTGAACGATCCCATGCGACTCCATGTGATAACTCGTGCTAGAAGTACCTACCATCCTAGATTTATGAGATGTGTGGTACGTAAGGGCTACCGGTTACTTATAGGTACCTACCTAGTTTACAGACTCCATGAACTTCACTTTTTATTTCTTTTATTATATGCAAATCATATTTAATAGGTGAACCTACCCTATAATATGCACTATGATTCTCATATTGTTACATAAATAGAAATTATATGATTTATGTTACAATATAGAATAACGTTAAAAAAACTGATTATATTTACCTACTTTAGTTTCACCTAATAGTTAAACCGCATTTTAATGTGTTTTATTTTTTTAATGTGTTACGTTTTTCGGGAAAGAGAACTCAAATAGTCAAACAATAGAAACATTGAGTAACTATGTATTTATTCATTTTTATTTATAATTAAAATAAAATAAATTAATCTACATAAAAATAGTAGCTAATATTAAACTGGGATTTAGTTATGTTGTTACTTCAAGTTATGCTATTTTAGTACATATACCCTTTGATTTTCCGGTACATTTTTCATGTGCCTGTAACGTTTTTCAGTCAATTTTCACCTATATGCGTACTGTTACCATATTTTTTGTCTGCTGAATTTGTAAAAGTACCTAGGTAATAACCAAAGTAGGTAGATATACCTACAAATATTTAATTAGATAACACAAAAGACAAATCATCCGAATCTCAAATGTTCTCAAGTTTTGTTTTATATCAAAATTAGAATACTTACCTACTTTTAATATATTTCATAAAATTAGCACCTTTAATATTATTATCTTTTAAATTGGTACGAACGTTGCGGAGTAGTTGCTAAATAAAAAATAACAATGTAATCATAGACACTTAAAAAAAATACAATAAATTAGTAAATATCCGCATTGTACGCTTTACGTTGTTTTGTCACGTTCTGCTGACCGACAATTGATAAAACACCGAGAAACATTTGAAACTAGCACTTGAATAAGTAGGTACCATTTATCTGCATAGTTCAGGATTTTCCTAGGCAGGCCGTATTTTGAGGTTCTCTTGTTAGCTAAATATAACATTAAACTTTAAGGTCAGTGCATTTTCTTAACATCTTTGATAAATATTTATGAAGTAGGTACACATGTTTTTAGCAACAAGACGGCATAATAAATTTAAATACTGACATACATAGCATTTAATCATTCACAGTAGATGCAAAAAAAAAATTAACAATTATAAAGTTACATATTGTAAACCCATAATACTTGCTGCAACTCATTTTATTTTATTTCTCCAAATTTTAAAGGTATTGTAAGTAGCTGTAAACAGGCTGATCGTAATCAATACTAAAAGTATGTGAACAGGCAAGGTAATAAAAAATGTAAATGCATTTAAGAATGCGTAGACAATATTTCCGTTAATAGTAAAAATTAGGCTAGAACATTGACTGAGTTTGCTTCCTAGTAGAAAATTCATTAACAATGATAAATTAAAACGGGCCAATTCGCTTTCATTCTTAGAGGAATACAAAATCGTGTTTACGTAGTTTAAATACAACCTAAGCGCTAACAGATTATGTAACAACTGTCCACCTCCATGTTTCTTCATGCCACCACACTAACGCATTGC
The DNA here is from genome assembly GCA_914767945.1 of Eilema depressum. Lineage (NCBI taxonomy): Eukaryota > Metazoa > Arthropoda > Insecta > Lepidoptera > Erebidae > Eilema > Eilema depressum. Next base: position 22,538,964 of record OU612012.1, on the reverse strand, counting down.
TATATCGATCTAGATACATGCTGATAATTTTAAAATAATTACGTATTTTTTAAATATTTTTGGTCACATATGGAACATTTATAAAACGTTACTTCTATTATATTGCACACTTTTCAGTTCAGTTATAATGCTATCTTCCTATAATAATTAAGACATCGCGATAGATCGCGATCCCTGATTTAAATATTACCGGTAAATATTTGTATCTTCAGCGCGTACCTACACAAGAACAAATTAATGTATGTTTTATACGATGTTTTTATAAATGTGGTCAGAAAGCCTTCGTCTTCGAAAATTTATGTCGTTTATACAGATTTCGAAATCACAAACGGAATGTAAACACGTCCTCAGGCGTCATTCCACTTACGACACATTCTATAAGATATCATAGACCAGTATTTGAACTCTATGTCTATGTTACGTACTGGTGAACAAATATTTCAATATAGATATCACAGAAATCAATAATATTTAAATAAATAATAAATAACAAAATAATTGTTTTAAGATAAACAAATTTACAAGGAATGGATAAAAATCTGTTTGTTCGTGTTTTATTCACTGCCGTATCTATTATTTATCCAATTGTGATAAATTTTTGTCAAGTTATTGCTTGCATTTGCGCAAGGCTAGAACAATAAATTTATTGAACCCGATAGGTACAACTGCATACGGGTTAGACAATTTTATTGGCAATTTTTTCCCCATGCGAAGACCGACAGACCTGATCATCTTAGTAGACAATATAAAATATGAGTAAAATTCAAACAAAGTTGTACGATTTCCAAAGCGTTTATAACGGTAGTTTCTTTTTGCAAATTTTCTGCACTATAATATGTAGATAGATTATGTTTATGGATGTCTGTTAATAAAGTGGCAATGTTGAATAGGTATGTTTATTTTCATTCTTCCGGCATCGCCATAATAATTAGGACGATACGCTTTTGTAGCTCTTCAAGTTCATTTCTGTTCTTTTATGAGGAGGCAAGTTCACGACTGGTACCTATATTGGAAAATATAATGAAGTAGCATGGAGCTACTGGATGGGGAGTTGGTGACTATATGCTTTCTTGAAGAATTTGGAGTGGCCTACGATATCAAGATTTCCGAAGTTTGTAGGTACTTTGGACGCAACATGAAAACATTGAACGGAACCTGACGTTTATTGTTTTAGATTGACATGTCAGTTTTAGATTGACATGTCAGTTTTAGATTGACATGGCAGCTGCCGTCCGACCTGCAATGCCCGAGAGGAAAGCCTGCACCAGAGCTTCATTCATTGTTTATTGTTTGACTTGGGCCCTGTAGGTACCCGAAGCCAGCAGCCTCCTAGTCTCCTACAAACCCTAAATATACAAATGCCTGATATCAATGATAGCAAAATAGTAATTGTGGTACATAACGTAAAGAGATCAATAAACACTATTTATAGTACACCATAATTAAAGCCCGTTCTTCAATTGTCTATTGCCTACATTTTATCAGCGGAATATTTTTTATAGATCATTAAAAAGTAATAAAATAAAGAATAAATATATTTATTTAAAACCAGGTTATTTATTTTCTTTCCTTGCTCGCTTTCTATGCCAGTGGGTGAACAACTTATTCATACGATTTGTTACTTAAAGTAGGAATTTAAAGTTTCAGAATGTCTAGTCCCCCGCCTAGCTGTATAAAATAATATTTGCAAGATAATACGCATTTGCCATCGATATAAAAGAATGTAGAAAAAAAATAGTAATTACAAAATTAATTCAAATTTATTTCAAGCTTCCTCATTCGTTCAGAGTCACAAGGTTTTTATAATGTTTACTTACCTATATAATCTGATACAAATTGAATGTATAATTGTAATATTATGTATGTAGGTTAATAGGCAGGTAAATAACATTCGTTTTGGATTTATTTGTCGCAGATCAATTTACAATCTGGCTCAATCGCTAATTAGATTTATACAATTAATAATTATTTTTATATTTTACTGTTAATTAGGTTTTAACTATATTTACGTTTTTTATTTTGGCAAGTAAGATATTGTTCTGCTGTTTCAACCAAGAGGTAGGTACAGGGAATATCTATAATATTTATTCAATGTCAAAATCGAAGATTATCTATTGTGAGATAGGATTGTATCAAGCAAACTTTGAGATATATTTTATTGTAGAGGGCGGTTTTCTAATTAACGTTGTGGAGCAATCCATTATTATGTATTGATATTATTAAATATTACTATCTCGCGTTTCCAAACATTCATCAGAAATAAAAATATCGGTGTTCGTTTAACATTATCTTCCATTACACTAATTATTTCCTAATTAATTGTATACAGTAACGCTAGATATCCACGTACCTACTACCAAGATAGTGCAGGTCTCAACTACACACATAGACTTATACATACATGTATGTAAATATTATTTCTATTAAGTACAAATATTTTCAATTAGGTACCAACTGTTTGACTGGTCCATCATACTTCTATCGTATTTTTTTTTGTCAGAAATTTGCGGCTTACTAAAGCGGTAGTTCGCTGTTATTAAAATAGGTTTCGCGTGTAGTCGCGAGTGGATAATGCGAACAAAAGAACCAAACATACGCGTCGAAACGAATGCCACTGTTTCTCCGTATCGACACCAGATCTTCTACAGAACGGCACATACATAAGTCTAGAAAAGCAGATAAGTACAAAACTTGTGGTGCCGTGACTAGTTTTGGTATTACAACGACGGCTACTGAATATTTACAAATACCGTCAAAGCTGTTAACCTTAACAGTATAACGTGCACGAACTGCAGGTAATCGGTAATCCAAGTCGAACCGCCGAGTCTCTGAGGAACGCCAACGCATAATTTGCGAGTAGGTATCGCAGATCGCACTATGCGGTGAAGGCGCCCGCGCACGCCGCGACACTCCTTTCAAGGAGGTGCGGGTCTTTTGGAAAGTAAGATCGAAACAACATTATCGATTTGATAATGTGAACTCGCAAGTGCAGACAGTCGCTGTGCCTAATAAAAAAGAAAAAAGAAAAAATATGATTCTCTCACCTGTAAAAAAATTTCAGAGGTCCAAACCGCTTCGGATTCCTTGCAGGTGTCTGGTGCCAAGAGAGTAGTCCGGTTTTGCATTCACGTACCGAAGCACGATCACACTGCGTGAGAGAAAGGGCGCGCAACTCGTTCACAAGTGAACACTATCGCGTGTTGTAGCTCGGCTGTGCGGTGCGAGAGTGGGCGTCGCGAAACCGTGTTGGCGTTTGCGGGTCTCAGCTTGGACTGAAGGCCGCGAGGTGCGGGGGCCACTTTATGGCATCGAGCGCACCCCGCCGGCGGCGCCGCTGCGCCCGCGCAGCCGCCACCGCAGCCTGTGACCACATACCCACCACAGCCTGAAATTTCATTAATCATTACTCTTCGTTTTTTCCTTCTACATTTTAATACACCTTGTTTTTCATTGAATAAGTGGCATTTTGCTTGAATAGCCATTACAGTACTTATGGTCATTTTTCAGCCACTTGCAGGTTTCGCAGCATTTATTAGAGGCGTTAGAATGTTTTTAACAATAAATTTGTAGGTCATCCTTCCCCAAAACCTAATGATATTTTTTGTCGTCTTTGTTGAGATCACAAATCTCCTTACACATAACATAACTCTAATTTTTTTTCTTAAATTCATAGCTTAGGTATCTACTTAGTTGAAGGATCATCATCATCATCTTCGCACTGTTCACGGTTGTATCCGAGGCCTATACTCTACACCTCGACATTTTGGTTTATTTTCATCATCGTCATCATCCTCATAGCAGGCCGAATTCCGTCTATTGTTTTTATTGATATATCGGTTTTTCCGGAACCCATTGCCGCCTAAACTCCAAATCCTAAAACGGAAGCCTGCACCAGAGCCTTTCGTTGTTTAGCAGGTACGCGGACTTGCAAGGCTTAGGCCTCAAGGGTGTTGAAGGCTCTCTACGCTCGGTCGTTTGACCTCCCAACCCTGAAAGGAAAGCCTGCACCAGTAGCTTGTGTTACACTATTTTTATATATTTTTCCTCATTGAGGTAATTAATCATTGTAGAAATTTAAATCGGAAAAAATTACTGAACCGCCCCCTTTCTAGGGGGAAAATTCTGACCAACTGAGCTACTTACCTGAATATTTGTTCGGATTTAAATTTATACTTAGCAAATAGAAATAAAAAACATATTTTCATACGTTAATTTATAATTTCGTGGACATTTATCTGTGAATGTCCTGAAAATATTATTAAAAAATGATCTCTAAATTAAATCAGTTCAACGTAACTGAAGCATAAAAATGATATTATATTAGGCGCTCAGTCGATGTCAGTAGGTACGTTGTACACAGACGCAGCAATATTAATTTTATTTTCCCCAAGTTTCCCCAAAAACCTCCAAAATGTCTCTTTTAGGATTTTTTTTACTTCTGTATTTTTAATGACTTATCCCCTACTCAGCCTTAAGGGGAAAAGTGGAATTATTGCTTCACTATTTTTTACATACATACATATATTCACGCCTGTAAATCCCCGAAACGGTAGGCAGAGGTGTATTATCATTTATCACCCACATTTCGCTAACTGTGATTTTCAGTCCTACGTAATAGGAGACGAGCCTATTCTACTGCCTGTGGGAAAACAAATATAACCTAACAACCCACCTGAGTAACCTGTAGCTGAGATTAACCAGTTTTGCGTTACCTCGTTGGTCCCGTGGATTTCACGGTTCGAACTCATGCAATGATTGGTTCGAGTGTTATTAGTTGAAATAAAAGCCTGGTAAAACCGGACATAACTAGGTATTACTCCAAATATGTACCATTATTAAATAACATATTTGGGCAATATAAAATCCTTTATCCAGTAACACTATCAGCCAATTATATGTTATACTAGCTGTTGCCCGCGGCTCTGCCCTCATGGACTTCTGATTCCGTTTCCACTGCTGATCCTCCCCGAATGCACATAGCCTATGACATTCGCAAAATAATGTGGCTTTCTATTGATATATAAGAATTTTATAAATCGGTTAAGTCGATCCAGAGATTACCGCCTACCAGGGCCGGTCGCAGCTTGAAGTTTTGGGGGGGTCACTTCGGAAATTTCTTAAGAAATTTAACTTTACCTCTTTGTAATAATAGTTTGTAACAATTCGATATGTGCTATATTCTCATTAGAAATCAAATAGAATAACTAAAAATTAGATCACTCTTGGCGCTTATAGAATGCGTATAACTCGTATTTTGGACCTAAATCGCAAGACAAACGAGGCTCTGGCGCCCGCAAATTACTTTGTAATAATCTATGCTTGGTGAATTTGAGTTCGCCCACCGCAGTAGCACCCCGTGCTATCCTCAAAAGACACCAAGGAATATGTACTGCGCGTATAGGGCACATTTTGAGCACATTTTAGGTTCAAGAAACGTGTCCGGAGTTATACCTCTGATAACCTGAAACTGCGCATATTGCAATCGTACTTAGACATTAATGCTTAGTTTGTTTATCTACCCTAATGAGCGCTTACTAGGTGTTCCAAGGTCGCATGCAAGTGTCATCTCAAATAATTATTTTCAGCGCTGTGATTCAGCGCTCTGAGTTCTGGATAACAATTATTCCATTCGATACACATTAGTTTAATATTTTACAGCATGTTGCAATCGTAAAATATATTAGGTCTTTCCTGTTTCTCAGAACTGTTTGTGTTCATGGTGCTTTATTTCATTTATGGGTAGTTTGCCTATTTGTCTCTTTAATCTCCTTTTTGTTAGAAGAAAAAGAAGGAAGGAGCTTTGTAAGGGGATTCCACACTGCGGGATCCCTTCCGGTTTTAGTTCACCGGAGACTATCGACGTCAGATGGCAAATGTTTAAAACCGCATGGTTTTTCATCACATGGGCCTGTGTGGCCTGATTGATAACCAGAGTGTGCCCAAAAGAAAATATCCCAGAGACCCCGACGGCCCGACCTGCCTTGGCCAACGACATAGGCGACCCCGACGTGTTCATGTTATTTCTAAATCCTCTAATTTACTTCTGATTCATTTTGTTGCGACTCCTAGACTTTTAACTTTCCCTGGGATTTCCCGAGTTTCGTTACTCGGTGTTTTATAGGTCACTGCTGTTAATACGGACGTACAGTAGTAGGAATACTTACAGGTGGCTTTACTCACATGTTTCCTGTAATGCAATAGTTTGCACTTTCTGGAAGATTTTATTTTATTTCTATAAATATTTCTGTCTACCTCTTGCCTTGGGCCCTGAAGATTTTGATACCCACTTCCTTCCACTACCCACAGGGAGTCCCACTTTGAAAAATTTATTAGTACCCGCTGAAGAGTTCTAACATTCACATCCTGAATCCTGTGCATTATCAGATCAGCTCAATCCGAGAGTTAGAGGTGGTTTTGTTTGACCCATATCAACAAGGATAATTCGAACATTATGATAAATCAACAAGGATAGTACGTATCAGTCGAACTAAAAGTAAATAATATCTATATCTATCTATCTATCTATATATATAAAAATCAATTGTTGTTCGTTAGTCTCGCTAAAACTCGAGAACGGCTGAACGGATTTATCTTATCTTAAGAGTGCGCATAAAGCTAGAAAAAAATCAGATTTCACCCGCACCCCTCGCACGTCCCGCTCTCGCCTGTCGTCGCTCCGGCAAGTCCGCCACCTATTTTGTGTGGCAGCGACCTGCCATGTATAGTTTGAAGGCGCACAGTATACCCAAAATACTCAGATAAAATTGTCAAAATACGAGTTGCATCATTAACTATCTACTTTGGAAACACAATAAATTTCTTTTTGGTAAAAAAAATATTTCTGATAAAATGAAAAGGTAAGTAAGTAAGTAAAGGAATATGTCGTCGTTGCGCTTGCCAAAACCTCTATGTGTTTTTGGTCAAGTTTTCAGGAGAGACATTAAACTGTTTTATTACATAATTGATGAGCGTATCAAAAAACTAAAAATGTAGTATGATGCCAAAAAATATTTTGCATGAACTGAGATATAAGTGAAAATTATAAACGGTACTATCCATCCACAATTTTTTTTTTCCATTTTGATACACATACCTATCAGAATTATCTTCCTAGCGCCATTTCTTACAAGTGAAAAATATATACATATCAGATTTGTTATGGACCTCAATAGGATTTATATAAGGGATAAATACTGACAGATGGCAAGGTACATAACATACGAAGTAAATAAATACCCACTATAAACTTTATTAAGGCATACAAGTAAAAAAAATAAAAGTAGTACAACTGTTCCGTGTACAGGGTCCTACTAACACCTTTGAGACCCAAGCCAACCTCACTTGCTAGTCGGTGCACATGTTAAACAACGGATGAGGTTCTGGTGCCGATTTTCCTCTCGGAGTTGGGAACTAATTGCTGATCGTTCCTGGAATAGCCGATAATACGATAATCAGAAAAGAAGAGCAAACTCCGAGTTCCGAGGTGCACATTATGCTGCCAATTAGTTATAAACTTTAGTTGCATCTGAGCCCTTCCCCTCGGCGTCCGGGGTGCGCTTTTCCAGTCTTTTTTTTAATATAGGACACGTCAAATTGACTTCGCCTCGCCTGATGGTAAGCAAAGTCTCTGCAAAGAGGGTCACCATTACAGACATGTACCATGTTACAATGATGGCACTCAGCTTGACGGCCTCATCAGAATATGCTTTTTCACGCCCCGCTTGAAGGACCCGTGACTGTAGGAAGAGGGAAACACGTGAACTGGTAAGGAATTCCAAGACTTAATAGTGCGGCAGAAGAAGGAGTTGCCGAACCGCTTGGTTCTTGATGGAATATTCTGCACCGTATGCGGGAGGCGTCTAAGTCCTGCACGTGTTGTCCTATATAGGAAAGGAGAGGGTGGGATTACTTGGAAGAGCTCATCAGAACATTCACCATGGTACAGACGGTAAAATACCGCCAAAGATGCCATATCTCTACGCAACTGCAAGGGCTCGAGGGTGTTGGTGACCTCAGGATTCCCAATAATATGGACCGCACGTCGCTGCAGCCTGTCGAGAGCATCTAGTAAGTACTTTGCGGAGCCAACCCAGAGATGAGAGCAGTATTCCACGCAAGAGCGAATTTGTGTCTTATAGAGAAGGCACCGCTGCTCCGGCGTGAAAAAACGTCTCAGTCTGTTCAGGACACCGAGTTTACGCGAGGCTGTTTTGATGATACTCTCAATGTAGTTTTTGTTGTTCAGTTTGCAGCGAACATCCATACCTAGGATATTGAGATTGTCCTGTAGTGGCAGTGGCGTGCTCTGAAGAGTTGGAAGGGGAAGGAAAGAAGATACCTTTGCTGTGAACGCGCATGCCTGCGTCTTCCTGGCGTTGAACTCGACCAGGTTTTCCGAGCCCCATTGAGAAACGTGGCTCAGGGTCCGGTCTTCTTTTTTCCGCGATATCAGACTGCTTGGCCGCAGGATGTCCGTGATAGCCTCCGTGTAAGGTGCTATCGTCTGCATAGCATAGCGCCGCAAGTTTCTAGACACACCGTTTAACATCTTTTCGAGTATAGGAGTCAGCGACGATCACCGCCGTAGTCACTTGGAAGACTAAGTCAAGCTGGTATCAAAGAAACAAGGTAGTACATCACTGCGGGGCAAATACTCCTTCTTTAAAACGCTCCCGTTCTGCCCCACATGGAGTACTGCTGTCACAGTTTTGCCTGGGCTAGCTAGACCTCTTCGACTTGGTGCAAAGACGGGCGCTGAGGATCGTCGACCATCGCATACTCACAGGCGGGGTAGTAGTCCCTCTCAACCTCAGAAGGTACTTGCTGTGGTTGTTTTACCGCCTGTATGATGGTTTGTATTCAGAAGAATTGTTTGATATAATGCCTAGAATATTTTTACTTTATATCGCCGCTCCGCTTGCCATAGACAGTGAATTCACTCTCACACAAATGGTGTAAAAACGTCTCACTTTATTCAGGACTTCGACCTTACGTGAGGCTGTTTTGATTTAATCATCTGTCTCGTTTTGTTTACTATTATAAGATTATTTACGTTGTTACAAAGGTAGAACACCAATTTTACAACCAACGAACCGAAGAAAAACAAGCTGTCAAATTGTCTATGTGCAAACCAATTCTGACATGTGCAACATGAGGATGAAAAACTCTTGATGTGAACACATAACCAATTTTGCAGTGTCAGAATTGCACATGTATATTTTGTCAAATCTATTTCTAGAAGGAATTAACACTTGGTTGTTTTTTCAGTTGATGCGCATTTTTTAAGGCCATCTAGCGAATAAAAAAAAATTAGAAAAAATGCACATAACGACTTTGGCAGGCGCACCGACGATTTGACGATTTGAGAAAAACAATGCTTTTACTTTAATTTAACATCTAGCGATGTTCGTCTAACTATATGTATTGTGATAAATTACCCAAATATTTTTTTTTTGCGAATTCAATTAATTTAATACTAATCCTGAGTCGGGTCATCCAAATAGTCCAAATAGTGGTTCAATATTACTGATGAACATTGTGTATAATATGGTTGCCCTATTTTATCATTACGTATAAGAAGCTAGGGCCCTGACATATTGAATCAAGGCTGGCTAAAATATACCGCTCATTCCACTCTGGTGCAAAATTTCCATCACAATTTGGATCTAGTTCTCTCAAAACTTCAACTTTCTCTAAATGTTTAATGGGAGATCTGTAAAAATAATTGCAAATTAATGACAAATCAATCACATAAGCATTGCATTGCTATTTTAATCTACTTGTAGATAATTTGATATAAATGCTAAATAAGTACATAATGGAAAAAATCAAACCCACAATAGGACTTGAATGCCAGGGTCGCAAACCTTGGCGTTCCAGCGTTCTTACTCTGAGCTATCCTTCCACGGGCAGTCATCCGCTTTCCGTGTGGTCAATTTTTTTTATTAAAATCACCGGGATACTCGTATTTACCATGCCGTTTGAATGTGTGAACATTCGGTACTAATGTGAATGACCATGTTAATCTCAAATCATATCATTCTACTTGTTCATGTTCATATTAATTTGCATATTTTACTGAAATGTTTTCTGAATGTGAGAAAAATCAATTGCAATAAGCTTACAAAGTTGACGAAAGTTTTTTATTAAGCGATTCGACCGGATCGGATTCATCAGCTTATGTGATATTACGAGCTGAAGCAACTTTGAAATGCATTAAAATTGATAATACAATGTATAAATACTTTCGCAATATATTTAATAATTATATTAGTGCTATATAAATAATATTATACAAAAAACACGCGAGTAGTCAAAAACATCTATTTGATTTGCATATACTATACCCGAGCCGACGTTACTCCAGAGTTACCTAGCAACGGTGGATATTTGGTAACAAACTAAAGAAAGTAAAATAATATAGATACATTACCTTCGAAAATTAGCCATGAGTTGAATTCTTAGTTTCTTATATTCTCTTTTAGAGTGTTTCTTTTATATTTTTTTAATTGGCTCATTTTTACAGACTTTCTTGACACGGAAAACAGAAATACTGTCCTCCCGTCTCAACGGGGCGAGCCCGACTAAATGATGAAACAACAGATGGCCGACACCTCGGGTCAGGTGCGATAGAAAGAGAGCGTTATGCGCGGAATAAGACCGTCGTAAGCGCCAAATTCATTTTTTTTAATTACTCGTAAAATCCACACAATTTTTTCGAAGTGAAAATAGAGTCACTGGGTTACATAATTTTACACTTTGTATTCAAATATTGACTCAGTTGTGTGCATAATATTGGAAATAAATTGATTTTAGTAGTAAATAAGGCATAACTTTGTGATTTTATTCTATCGAAAAAATATTATTATTTTATGTTTTCACCATGAGCAGTCCCTTACAAATATAACGTATTTTCTATTAAAAAAAACCCAGCTCATTTGTGGCTTACTTTCGGGTATAAACATCAAATCTACGATCGGCAATTTAGCTTTATACCCCCTCTTAAATTGCCATGCATGCCATGTGATTTAGTTACATTTCGCTTGCTTCATTCTTTTTAATGTATTCCATTTCTCTGAGTAAAGTATCTGAATTTGGTGGAGAGATTATGTTGTCAAACAGCATGTCTCGATAGTTTGCTTGATTGTAGCGCTAATCTCAGGACGTAGAGGTGCGAATAGTTATTTGTTATACATGAGTGCAAAGTTGCTTTTTAACCGCGTGCTCAGTTTTGATGACCGAGCAAGCGAAAGATTCTAAATTTGAATCACGAGCATAGCGAGTGATTCATAAATTAGAATCTTGAGCGTTAGCGAGGGAATCAAAAGAGCACAAGGTGTAAAATCTTTGCACTCGAGTGCAACACGTAACTTTTCATCCCACCTCAGCGAGGAAATAATGAAATGCTTCTTCTTCCTAGCGTTAATTCCCAGTCGCATCCGAAGCTTTCACCTCGGAGTTCGGGGTCCGCTTTACCAGTCTTAACTGCGGATTTGGCTGGACCTCGATATTTTCCGTAAAGCGACTGCCATGTGACCTCCACAACCCAATGGTGACATTAGGCGATATCGAAGCATTGCAGCTAGACCGTTGTTGTTGAACTTTTTATGCATACAAATATTTGCACTGAGCGGGGATCGGACCCGCGCCTCCTGCGTTGCGGCCACGTTCACTACCACTACGCCACGGAGGCTGTATAATAATTATGTGTAATAATACTAATAATAAAATATCAACAAATAAAATTCAACAACAATTTTCAACCATAGGACGTGAAAAAAAAATTATGCGCGCAAAGCAAATTTAAAAAAAAAAGTAGGTACACCAAGGAGGTTCCGAGTTGAGTTTTTCATAAATTAAAAAAAAGTTGTATGATAAATCGGCACTATAGAGGTAGAAGTAAATAGGTTTAATGATGTTTTGAGTTCACAAACCTAGTACACACGATGTTCTAAATTCAAATTTATTTTACCACTCTAGAGGATAAAAGCGACTTTTACACTCAGATATCGAAGAAAAAAAGTACTCTTTCCGAGATGGTGGGATGAAATAGTTATTTGTTATACAAGAGTGCAAAGTTGCTTTTTAACCGCGTGCTCATTTTTGATGACCGAGCAAGCGAAAGATTCTAAATTTGAATCACGAGCGTAGCGAGTGATTCACAAATTAGAATCTTGAGCGTTAGCGAGGGAATCAAAAGAGCACAAGGTGAAAAATCTTTGCACTCGAGTGCAACACGTAACTTTTCATCCCACCTCAGCGAGGAAATAATGAAATGCTTCTTCTTCCTAGCGTTAATTCCCAGTCAGCATCCGAAGCTTTCACCTCGGAGTCCGGGGTCCGCTTTACCAGTCTTAACTGCGGATTTGGCTGGACCTCGATATTTGCCGTGAAGCGACTGCCATCTGACCTCCACAACCCAATGATGACATTAGGCGATATCGAAGCATTGCAGCCAGACCGTTGTTGTTGAACTACCAACAACGGCTCCAACTACCCGTAACGACTGCCATAGATGTTCGTATGGCATCCGTGACCGACGGCTTAACGTGCTCTCCAAGGCACGACCAGACCAATGCAAATACCCATTTTCATGCATAAAAAATATTTGCACTGAGCGGGGATCGAACCCGTGCCTCCTGCGTAGCGGCCGCGTTCAATACCACTACGCCATGGAGGCTGTATAATATGTGTAATAAAATACAACAAAATAAAAATTCAACAACAATGTCAACAATATGACGTGAAAAAAATTGATGCGCGCAAAGCAAATTAAAAAAAAAGTACACCAAGGAGGTTACGAGTCTGAGTTTTTCATGAATTAAAAAAAAGTTGTATGATAAATTCGGCACCATAGAGGTAGAAGTAAATAGGTTTAATAATGTTTTGAGTCCACAAACCTAGTACACACGATGTTCTAAATTCAAATTTACTTTACCTCTCTAGAGGATAAAAACGACTTTTACGCTCAGTTATCGAAGAGCAAAAATAGTCTTTCCGAGATGGTGGGATGAAAAATATATTATTGTATTGAACAGTCCATTTATCGAGGAAGTTTAAGGCTATATCATCACACATATCAAAGAGAGCGGAGCAGTAATATCAAATGTCAATAAATTCAGCATATTCCTGCTTGCTCCTTCGAATGAAGTAATTATGCTTCGGAGGAGGAGTGGGCCGGCTGGTCATAGTACAATATTTGAATCGTCATGATTACCGGAAATGCATTAGATAAGTACCTACAAACCTAATAAAGACTTCTAACTACCATACAAACACAGAGTACTTAATTCAAACGAGTATCTCGTTAAGCTGGATACTCACTTAGCAGTGTAGCATGTAACGTATCAGATACGGTATTAAGTGAGTACGTAGGCACGAGCCCGCTGCGAGCCGCTCGCGCGTGGAGCGCTGCACGCTCGCAGTGACCCACCGAGTGGCGGTATCACTGCGAACACAAAGGCGGCTCGCCGTTACCAAATACTGCAGTATTGTGGGACCCTAATGATAAAAATTAGTTTAAAAAAACATCTAAAACTGGATGTTATAGCACTAGCCACCATTCGATCCGCAGTGCGCGTGACGTCGTAGCGAGCACTGCGGATCCGGCTCGTAGCTAGATACGCGGTGGACCGTGGACGAGCCGGACCCACTTGCAGGTTCATACAGTATCTGATACGTTACATGCAACACTGCTAAGTGAGTACCTAGCTTTATCTGTGCACGTTGCATGCTAAATGTAGGGTATTATCAAACAAATTACGTTCTCTTGGTAAAGATCTACTGATACGCCATTGTTACAGCAAATATGCAATTTCACCTGACCACTAATCAACAGTAAGTTAACTATATAGTATTATTCATACATTATTAATGACATAGGTATTGACACTATCATGGTAAAGGTATAGTTATCTACATATCTTTGAATTGTCTGATGTTTCTTTCAAAAGGTTGCTCTAAATACCCTTATTAACTAAGGTAATTCAAAGGTTACTTCTAAAATAAGGACACTGTGAGTATAGTCTGTGACGGTACTGACGGTACATGCCTAAATGAAAATATAAAAATATCAAGAATGTGCGGGTAGATGAAGAATCTTCCACCTCACTCACTCGGCGAGGGAGCCTGTGCACCACTGAGCCAGTTAGCCTGTGATTACACCCCGTGCGCTTCAGGACCTGCGTATCGTATGATGTATCCTTCTTGAGAAGCTGCATTTTTAGCGCTCACTGCTAAGCAACTCCAACGTTGAATCCTGACGTTCGATCACGCGGAATCACAGTCTTATGTCCCTTTATGTGTCACTAGGATAAGACAAAATATTACTGTGGGTCTATGCTATACAAAATGAAGACGAAAATGTAAGGTATTGTGAGCTATAATATAGGGTTAGTTCTGTTTCCCCCTTTTACCGATTCCTCCCGGCAAGATATTATATAAATATGTATAGACAATCGTTACTGATTCCCCTCGAAATTTAAAAACTCGTACAGAAATTAGGGAAACCTAAGTACTATGAATAAATCTCTGAAAGTTGCATCTGTAGGTACAGTTAAGCTGTATCTTCTCAATCCTAATTTTGTCCTCATTACATCAATCTGATCCGCTAAGCCCCTAACCCCGAAAGGATTAATGCGCCAGAGCCTCGTCCTCTGTTCAGCAGGTTGACTGTCAGTCTCTCAACGATCTTGGTACACTCACATATAATTAAGCTGTATTGAGGGATAAATACTGACTGACCCACTGACTTGAGATTTGAGTCTACATTGATTATATATTCTAGCAGTAATTTCGTTCAATAATCTCTAAAGTATCGTAAGTAGTGCGTGATTTCCTACACAAAAAATTTAAACAATATCTGACTGACTTCCGAAACTAAGTGCACGGTAATAAAACTGCGTCTGTATCATTCTGAAGAACAGATTTACTTGATTAAAACAGTTTTGCACGAAAACGACATATTTAGTGTTTAAAGACCTGCATATCTTCTAGTTTATCAGTTATGTTTACCGTATAAATTATCGTCCTTTGTATCCAAAGAAACGTGTTTCTTCATCATAATGTCAAGGTCCTCAATAAAGTAGGTACTTTTTAGTTTATACCTACAGGGTTAGTTCACTCGAGTCACCGCAAGCCGCGCATACTTCGCTGACAGGATATTATGCAAATTATTTGCAAATCGTGCGTTATTATTTTAATAATGACACTATTTTCTCTGAGTTGTTAATGTATTGTGCATAATAGTATATAATCTTCCTTATGATTGTACAATTTGCATTAAATTGAAAACGCCGAATTAAGGTACATCCTTCCTAATTGATTTACTTAACAAGCTTCTTCCTCATTCGTACACCAATTATGGCTGCATCCAAGGCTGGCTTTGAAGCCCGGCCGTTCTTATACTCGAGATCAAAGGATCCCAAATGGGAGGTTCCAGGATCAGGATCGCCCGTAGGATCCTAATCGTAACTGCTGTCTGATCCCCCAACCAAAGGAACATAAGATATTTCTCACACAAACGGCGTGTTTGAATTTGTGTAGTAAAACCCAAATTCACGATTCCGTAAACTTTCTAAACGGTTCGTATAATAGCCACCCTTGGTAAGCTATCTCCCAGGATAAATATAAAGAGTTGGTCAGTCAGCATCAGGTCGATCTTGACGAACAAAGTAGGTACTCTAAACGATCTTAATGCCTTGGTTTTCCCCCCTCCCTGTTGACTGATTGTTCTGATATTTGAAACACACCTTTAGTTCGGACAATAATACAATTTAAATCAATAATAGTACATTATGGTACAAGTGAATAAAGTTGGTGATTCGGTAATTCGCTCTGACGGCTCAATGGCGCCTCGGCGGTCCGAGGCGCCATTGAGCCGTCCGAGCGAGGACGGTAATCATCATACTCACGCGTGGCATACGACGTTTTACAACACACTCGCGAATAAAATAATACTACAAATACTAAATAAACAATACTACAAATTAATTCGTTTTCCTATGCGCGCGCATCACTAACAATGGCGATCGGCCATATTTAAAAGAATGAGGTTTGAATTTAACTTTTTTTTTAATCTGTTTTTTTTCTGTATTTAGAGGGAAAAAAAGTTAAATTTGAGTGAAAATTTTGTTTAACACAATTATTACTAGTTGAAATTATTTATTTAAATACGAAAATGCATGACAATGACCATACACTAGGCATATTAATTTATTCGTACTATTAAACACGTTCTTTTTTGTATCGAAACTTTCTTAAGAACATAGAAACTTAACCTATAAAATTAGCAATGAATAATAACAATGAAAAAGTCACAGTTTGATAATAGGTGTCATTACGTGCCTATTTGCGGTGAAATAATAGCAATTTTATGAGCAGGTGTGTTGTAAAATAATTTTATTTCCTCTTAATACCTTGGTATTAAGATCAATTTAAAACTTTGCAGTCAAGGTGCGGTGGTTTTCCCAAGCGACTACAATATGGGGTTCTTCAAGAAGGGCATTAGAAGGTTTCTTCAGGGTCGGCAGCGCGAGTGTGACGCCCCTGGTGTTGCATACGTCCATAGGCAACGGTGACCGCTTCCCATCAGGAGGGCCGTGTGCTTGTCTACCAACTAAGGGGTATAAAAAAAAGAAAAAATAAAGAAAAAAAGGTCGTTCTGACGCTGACTGTACACCTGCGAGTTTTTGGTATGGTACTTAAGGAGATTTGAGCCAAACTATGCGTACCACAATAGTTTTTAAGTCAGCGAAGATTTAGAGCTGCTATCACGATACATCATTGGGAGATAATTATATAGCTTTAGAGATCCGGTAGCTTTGAACTTTGGTAGATAGGCTACTTTTTTTCTTTATAACTCTTAATTATCATACAAACCATCAGTGGTATCTCTTTCAGAGCACGTACCGACGTACCTATATTAGTGCGTGCGCGGTTTCGGCCCGTATGCAATTTTGAGTTCAATGCTAGTTACATAAAATTTACTTTGAATTCCTTCTACAAGAATCACCTAAATAATGTATAAGACGTGGTGCCCATTCACTTTGCTTAGCTTAGCTTAGTCCCTTTTCTTATTTTTTTTTTTCATCTTTAGGGTGAAAAACAAAAAAGTTTTTATAGCATAATCTACAACAGATAGACCGGAGTCGATAATTTTGAAAATAGTAAAAAGGGAAAAAATAATAATAGGATGAAACCCGTTATAAAAGGACGAGAATATAACAAAAATGAAAGAAAAAATAATTTACGGGCGATCTGAGGTCTGGAAGCGGAAGGGGGTGAGTTTTTAAGGGTAAAAACGGTTTATCTCGATTTCCGGCAAAACTATAAGTCCTATGGAAAAAAATTAAATGACAAAGTTGTAGGTAATAATAATAACCTACAACAGAACTGCCTCTGTGGCGTAGCGGTAGTGAACGCGGCTGCTACGCAGGAGGCGCGGGTTCGATCCCCGCTCAGTGCCAATATTTGTATGCATGAATATAAATATTTGCATTGGTCTGGTTGTTTCTATGTATAATATGTACTATGTATTTACAAAAAAAAAGTATCTAAGTATGTAGGTATATCCGCATTCTGGATTC
Organism: Eilema depressum; assembly: GCA_914767945.1. Lineage (NCBI taxonomy): Eukaryota > Metazoa > Arthropoda > Insecta > Lepidoptera > Erebidae > Eilema > Eilema depressum. The sequence continues at coordinate 22,521,379 of OU612012.1, read as the reverse complement.
CATAACACAAGCTAATTAAGCTTACCATGGGTCTAGATAGCGTTGTGTAGAATGTTCTAGAATATTTATTTATTATTATTATTATTTATTTTGTAAATACACTTTTTTCACATAACCTCAAAATTTATGTGAAAAATTGAATTAAAATTATTTTTCCTTTTATTTTTGTTATATTCTCTTCCTTTTATAACGGGTTTCATCCTACTATTATTTTTTTTGGTTCCAAATTTATCGACTCTAGTCTAAGAGTCTAACAGAATATTATGTTCCCAAAAGTAAAGAGTTCCGGCTTTTCAATTCATTAATGTCTGTCAATCGTTTTTCGTTCATCAAACTAAGGGTCACCTGTAACAGTGCAGTGCCTGTAATGCTAACCCTCTTTCCTTCATCTTACTATCAGGCGAGGTCAAACCATATTGACGTGTCATATTTAAAAAAATAACGTCATATAATCAAATCAACGTACCAATAGATCATCATAAGTAGGAAACAGTGCCCATTGTAAGCAAAGGCGCCTTTTATATCCATATGGGCAATAGGTACAAAGTAATTTGTCAGTTCGTAGCCATACTGTAAACCACTGATCTTCATAGTATCAAGTGAACACCCACAATCAATAATTTGATATATCTTGATGCCACCCAGGAGCAAGCCACCACCCCCCTACCCCCAAATCCCGAGAAGATGGTACCTACCTGGTAAAAGCTAACAAAAATATAATTTCAACCATAGTCGTAAATATTTATTCACAATATTTAAATTCTGTCCTTAGCGCGTGTCACAAATGAGTGCGTTCATCTCTAAGTTAATCATTAAATATAATATGTTTTCTTTTTTTTTTTCAAATCTGTTATTCATTCATATTCGAATCCAACACGACTGATGTAATGATTCGGTGTAGTACGTATTTAACAAACTAAGACAAGTATTAATTCTTCTAACTACTTACACCAGTCGGACATTTGCTACGAAAAGTTAGTCTGGCAAAACAAGTAACATTTGCTACGTTGTAGGGCTATTTATCAAATGATACATTGTTGCTACGGTTAATTTAGAAAAGAATATTCGTAGCGGGTGTTGCTTCCACGTTATATCAGTACTTTCATTGAGAAATTCAGTGTAAGTTAACTTCACATACACTTGCTGATCAACGAACGAGACTCTGGCGCAGTATTTCGTCACGGGGTTGCGGGTTTATTCGGTAGTGGTCACATAAAATTAAAAGTAATCCATTAAGTAACATCAAATTAGGAAAAAAAATTATCAAGTCATACATTGTTTCTACGGTTAATTAGGGAAAAAATATTCGGGGAGATTACGAACTTTAGCGAAAATTCACGATGTTTTTTGAAAGAAAAGAAAGATTTTCTCCTCAGGTTTCGTGACTATCGCTGAAAAAAAAAGTGTTAAGATTTTTAACATCAGAGAGCTGTGACCTATTTTCTATTTTCCTATTCACCTATTTTCTGTCGCCAGTCCCCCTAGACAAATGGCAATTCATGGGCCGGCGTATTGAATGACGAATGTATGAGATTTGAAGTTTATGACATGCCTTGACGACTGTCACCCTAGGCTGCGAGGTGGAAGCTTCGGATCCGATTGAGAATAAACGCTACGGTGAAGAAGTCTAGAATAACACATGTTACTTTTTATACCAGGCATATTCACTTAATGATCCTTTCCTGAACTGTTTTTAGGTTATTATATTTATTTATTCAAGTATTATACTTATTTTCTTTTGAGGTGGACGGTAAGGAAAGCTTGATATATGACGACTTTTTAAACAAGAAGTCATCTGGTCATCTGGTTTCTGGTCTGTATGATTACGAGTAGATATACTGAGCTACTCAGAGCCTTAGCTACTCAGTAAATTTATACTAAAACATATACCGTACTTATTTAGATACAGTAAAAGAGTAAATACTTTACTCTTTTACTGTATTACGGCCATTACGGCTCTTTTACGGCCATTACAAAAATTTTATGGAAAGCTAATATTTATGTCAACAAAAGGAAAAATAACTTTAGGTACAGCACAATTAAAATCAGTTGAACATTTGGCTTTTTTCGGGTATAATCGCCTAAATATCGGAGACGAAAATGACACGACATACATTACCGCGATTTCTTTTATGTAGCATTGAATTTGAAGTATCCTAAACGCAATGTATACCATCTGCCAAGATGATATTACTAACCACAGACCTGAGAAAATTATAGAGAAGCGACATGAATTTGAAAATTCATTATTTATTGAAGCTTCAATATTTAATGAATTTGAAGATATAAGAAATCGCGGTAATGTACGCGATATTTTTTATTTAATGTATACAAGTATAGCTACACTTGTATACATTAAATAAAAAAATACATAAATATGTTACGGCTAAAGGTAGGTGTGAACATAAACTTAAGATTAGCTGGTTAAAGTTAGATTTATCTTCGACGAGGTGTTAGTGTTAGTTTCTTCTATCTTTAGCCGGCTAAACTAAGTCTAACCGCAGGCCCTTGGCTAAAAATGTAGAAGGAAATAGGAAAGGAATAATCACTCTCATTTCAGCTTTTCTATGCCGCCAATAGTGCAAACATCAAAGTGTCCACTCCGCTCAATCAGACTTGTTATTTTTTTTTATGACCATCAAGAAATTGAAGTCTCGCAAAGCCATACGCAATTAAATATAGACCGGCAACAGGCGTTGCCTAATCAATCATTTGAACTGAAAAGTAGAACGAATACATTTTTAGCCGTTTCGTTTCGGTTAATGTGCACATTAACCGGCTAAACATGGAATATTCCGACGCAAACTAACATGTTATCGAACTTTAGCTGCTTCTCGAAGATAAACCTAAGTTCAGCCGGCTAATCTTAAGTTTATGTTCACACCTACCTTTAGCCGTAACAGATACAAGTCAATATTTTACTATTTGATGTACATAAGTAACAGTACGATATTACATCGGATTAATAATAATTGATAATAATCACCAAAATTAAAAATTTAAGAAACCGACTTCTACCGATTTTTGTTGATAATTTATCAATTACAAAAGTAGAAAGTAAATTTTCTTCTTTTTTAAATAAATTATATTCTTTATTAAAACAGTTACAAACAAACATTATTTACAATTTCACGAGACTGAGCAATAATTATTTTACCACGCTTTAAATTTGTTGAAGCCATGCCATGATACATAACTATTGTAAGTTAATTTTGATAAAATTCGATAGAATCGAGTAGGTATGTTCACGAATGAAATTAGCGTTCATAATCATAAATATTGTATCATATACGTCAAAATAAATCAATTATTTTTCTTATATTTCAATATTTTTGTGTTAGTTTTGAGCTACAAAGGAGGTTTTATTGCTCATATCGTGCTTGTATTGTATTCATTATGACAACGGGTAATATAATTAAAGGTCATATCTGTAAATTGATAACTCTATGTAAGAGACGAGGGATTCACGACAATTACCGAGGTTGACCGAATGTTCAACTGATTTTAATCGTACTGTACTTACTTTAAATTTGTTGATATACAATAAAAAAATATCTATCTATACCTTCCGCTATTGAGGTCAATATTTCAGGTCACCAGTGCAATCCTCATCTCAATATCGGAAAGTATAGGTATACTTTCCGATATTGAGATGAGAATCCTACCTAGTTTGGGCACCAGTCTCCCACATAATCAATCAATTAGCCTATTGCACTCCACTGCTGGACATAGCCTCGCCACATAAACTGGTTTAATACCTACTGTTAGGTTAACTCAAAGTCAAACTATGTATCGTTATTGTGGTGAGAAATTCTTATTATTATATTATTACTGCTAACATTAAGACTAAAAAGAAGAAATCGATTGATAAACAGCTAGAAAAGGACTGCAAAGGGTTTGCTTTGCATTTTCAGTTATTTATTTAGTTATATATACTGGGCACTGTTGTGACAGGCAGTTGTAAACAGACAAACAATGGTAAAATTAACATATAACAAAAACATAAGTATCGTACATTCATTCATATGCATTTATTGGAGCATTGTTATTACATTACAAACTGACATTTTATTTTATTTATTTGTGTTGAAGATGTCGGGATATCTCGTGTAGGGTCACGATGTAGCTTGCTTATATGCATATTAAATTAATGTGATGATTGAATCCATACTATGTATTATTATAAATCCATGGATACTAATATTATTAATGCAAAAAAGCTCTATCTGCCTGTCTGTCCGTCTGTTACGCTTTCACGCCTGAACCACTGAAATGATTTTGATGAAATTTGGGGTAGATTAGACCTTGAGAAAGTACATAGGCTATGTTTAGTCACGATAACAGACATTCACGCGAGCGGAGCCGGAGGCAACAGCATGTATGTCTGTCTGTCTGTTACGCTTTCACCCCAACCTCCGAACTGATCTTGATGATATTTGGTACAGAGATGGACTAGAGATTGAGAACGGACATACATATGTTTATAAAAATGAACGAGGGTTAAAAAGGTTCACATGGGCAGGGGCGTATTTACCCTAGGGCCAAGGGGGCCATGGCCCGGGGTGGCAGGTTGCGAGGGGCGGTGGAGCCGCCCCGAGCGTCTATCTCTGGAAGATTAAGGCGCCCACAGAGAGGCGCTCAGGGCGGTTTTGCCGCCCCTCGCTACCTGCCGCCCCGAGCGTCTATCTCTGGGCGCCTTTTAGAGTCAAGATTAAAGCGCCCAGAGAGAGACGCTCAGGGCGGTTTCGCCGCCCCTCGCAACCTGCCGCCCGAAGCGTCTATCTCTGGGCGCCTTTTACAGTCAATATTAAGGCGCCCAGAGATAGACGCTTGGGGCAGCTCCGCCGTCCCTCGCAACCTGCCGCCCCGAGCGTCTATCTCTGAGCGCCTTGCTAGTCAAGATTGCGTATTCATTTTATTGAGTAATTTTTTTTTATTTTAATAATTCGGAGCTTAGTTACAATATGACTGTCACTCATTATTTTAATTGACATTCTAATTAGAAAACCCTAAATAACATTTGCGTTCAAGAACGATGTAACTGAGGCCAAGCACCTTGGGCGCCGAAGACGGCAGCGCCTTTCTCTCGCAGGGAGACGTTACCGCCTACGGTTAATTCCGGCCGAGCCGGTAGCGGCCCTGTGAATGGCTACTCATAGGGTTTCCACAAATCCTTATGACAAGCAGGGAGCACAGATAAAAGCAGCTAAGGGGCGGCTGGTTCTCCGAGATCTGGGGGTGACAGGTGCGGCCGCCTGTCACTCCAATACAATCAGACCAGTGACGCGGCGGTGCAACCCGTACCTACCTCCCTTTGCGGGGTTCATCCTTCGGCTGACCTGCATCCGAAGTCTATTTAAGGACTGTCAGGTGGTGTATGGGCAGCCTCTGTGTTCTTCACACGTCAACTGGCCAGAAAGGGCTCGTAAGTAAGAGAACCAGATATGCCCACTTCAGATCCAGTCACCAAATACGTCCAAGGACTTGGGTAACTCCGGCTGTGGCTTACTTGGTTGCTTCTGATTTCGTGCCGTCACCATCCAGTCCTAGCCGCCGATGTTCCACAGAAGCGGCCCCAGATCCGCGACAGCCGGAACACCGCGCCACAAATCTCACTTACCAAACCATGTCCTACTTGGGTAGATACTGGCTTTCACCGATAAATAAGCCCCGACAATGACGCGAGGATAAAGAGGCACCCCGTGCTGAAAGAGTGTAGCTCTGACGCAGCTCCACGGCAAGGTGTTAAAGACGTAGGCAACAATAGACACTGCCAGCATCAACTCGCCGTGCCACTGCTTCTTCCACCAGGGCTCTCAAGCACGTGTTGGCATCCACGATGCTCCCGACTATAACCAAATTGATTGTCTACCAAATTCGGCCTCACTCATGTAAGGCGCTCGATGTGGCACTTCACGAGGAATAATTCGTTTAAAACACCTGCTTGACTTGTCGATCAATACAATGAGCTGGTAGGCGAACGGTAACTTTGTAGAAGAGGACCAGTTTTCCTGCCTTTCAAATTTTCAGAATCCGTCTCTACTTGAGGCATACGCTAAAGAGCCCTTCAAAACCGGATCCGAGTGCCTTTAGAGCCTAGAGTGCTGCCAGGTCCCAAAGCGGTGCTTTTGCTGTTGCCTTTGAGCCATAAAACGACTCCTTCACAATGCTGCTTATTGCTTTACTCAAGTGAGTTTTGTTTGCCATATCATCTTCTACGTAGGGCGATTTAATGGAATGGAATGCAAATATGTCCCCTTGAAGGGATTCTGGTTGAGAGCTTGGGTTAGTGAGGAGATCGATGGGAGTCACTTCCCTCGCACCATAAAATAGAGATCTCACGAATCAGGCTTGAAAGTCTCTAGCAACTTCTGACGGGCCCCTATTTTGGGTCAGCCCCTTGGGCGCAGGCTAACGCTAAACGCGAACGTCACTTATGGGGCGGCAAACCTAAGTGGCCCGGGGCGCCAAATCTTTAAATACGCCCCTGCACATGGGGAATCAAAGTTTGTTAGAAAGTTCGTAATTTTTTAAGATACCCTGATGAAATTTGGTACACATATACCTAGATTAGATCTTGGGAAAATACATAGGCGAGGTTTGTTTGCGATAACCGACATCCACGTAGGCGGAGCTGCGGCCAACAGCTAATATAAAATAAACGTGACAATAATTGAAGCACACGTGTATCCGCTCACACTCGTAACACAGGTACTTAAGGCTAAGCAATCACTTAGCTACACATGAAAATTGCACTACTCCCAATGACGTATTATTACAGTAGTTATATATAATTGACCCCTCCCTTGATATGTGTACACTACTCATTTGGTATCACTTGACACGGGAATTATACACTCCTAATACTTCATGAGGGCGGTCCAGCAGTTACTTATATTGTTGTAGGGTATCATTTTGAAACAATACAAGCCGCGCAGTTTCCACGGGAAGTTCGAGTCATGCTAATAAATTTAAGTACTATAGAAGCTAATAAATTTAAGTACTATAAATACTATAGAGGCTTGTACGTATTCATTGATATACTTAGATCTCGATATAATAAAGTTGATAGATGGTAGGGGCGTTGATTAAAACCTACTCATTTGATATTACTACTCATTTGGTAACAATTGTCACCACACGGAAATTATACACACCTAGTACTTCATCAACAATAATGAGGGCGTTCTAGCAGTTACTTATATTGTTGTAGGGTATCATTTCGAAACAATACGAACCGCGCAGTTTCCATGGGAAGTTCGAGTCATGCTAATAAAGTTAAGTACTATAGAGGCTTGTTGTAATTGGGATAAATCTCGTTATCTCGTTATAACAAGGTTGATAGATGGTAGGGGCGTTGATTCAAACCACGTATAGGTACTATACACCATTTTATTCAAGGCTTCAACACCTGTGATTTGTCACCCTCATTATGAACCTATATTTTGTGTTATTAAAAGTTGTATATATTAACTTAGTTTGGCCAAATTTGCCTCATACTTAATGTAATAAATTTTCATCCTTCCGAGGTTTACCACTACTTATTAATAGAAGATACGTACTTCATGTTAGTCAGGTACAAGATGTTGTGATGCAAAATTATACTATGCTTATATTTAATTAGTTTTCAATGTACAACCTGAAAATGACGCAAGGAACGCCCACCTACGGTGTATCAGCCCCATACCTATGACTTTAAAAGAAAGTTTTTTCAATTGTTATAAGAAGTTGAAATAAAACTATTCTACTCTATCAGTCAGTTCTAGTCTATCATAGTGTAAACTAGTAGATGAGGTAAAGATCTTAATGGGTCTCACATGCTCTAACGCCGAAGGCAGCAAATTTTTATTATATAACCAGGTCCGCCTGAGTTAAATTTTGATCTTGTTCCCGCTAGCCAGTGGAACCTATCACTGGTATACTAAAGCATAAGTGATATACCACGCCATAAACTATCCCTGCATCAAATTTCAGCCAGGTCCGTTTGAGCTGTTACTGCTTTATTGAGTAACAAACATCCAAACATGTTCACATTTATAAATATTAGGAGGATTAGAAGTAAGATTGATCATCTTACATGCTATTGCACCTTTCATGTTTTTCAGCCGACTCAACTATACTGACTAATCTTGTGGTGAAAATGGTCTACAAAATGAAGTAGGGAAAACCCCAGTTCACCGTAATGTTGCGGTTTCAAGCTTGCTAATAGTTTTAATACAAATGCCACAGGTGTAGGAAGGATAATATTTCTTCTGTGGGCTGTGGCTGTGGCCATATTTTTGGACAAACCTCTAGCTAGAATATAAATGTTCTTCGTCATCATCTCTACAGCATTCGGCTCGATTACATCCAAAACTTGTACTTAGGAGCTCAGGGCCCACTATCCTACTCTTTTCCTTTTTATTAGGCTTACCTAATTGGCTTTTGCGAGAGCGACTACTGTCTAACTTCCCAATCACATGAGGAAAGCCAGCGCCCCAGGCTGTCTTCTTAGTGGCGTCACAAAACAACCGGATAACATTTATTTTTATTAATGATTTATAAATAATGAAGATACCCAATGACGACGTGCGTGTGATGTACGGCGGTACAACGTTCCACTGCTACATCAGAGGTCGCGGGTTCAATTACCGCGCAGTGTAAATATTCGTTACCATGAATAGATCTATGTATTTGCATTATTCTGTGCCTTTTATGTACCTATACAATGTACATAAATAAATATGTTTGTGTATTGTTTGTACGTTTATTATAAAATGTAACTATGTAAATAATTATGTTTGTCTACACTCTGAAACCCATACTGCTACAAGCTAAGTCTTATATACATATTTGTCATTCGTTACATTTTTGAATAAAATTAGAAAAAAAGCGTTGCCTTTTTAAATGTTCTGTCAATCAATCAATTAGCCTATCGCAGTCACTGCTCCCATTTGTCACCAGTGGTGGCGTCGACAGTGGGGGCAACTGGGAATAACCCGGCCATCGGGTTCTCCCAATGTTGGAAGGCTTTGGCATACTGTTTCCACGCTGGCCAGACGGGTTAGTACAGGGTTTTATTTCGAGGTTTCTTTAAGTATCGTATCCTAACTGCGAGAGTAAGGATACAACACCCTTCGGATGAGATGGGGTGCTGATATTTGTATTCTTTCTCCGTCACCACGCAAATGATAATTTTATTTTAATGGTATTTAAGTGTTAAGAAAGAATATTCTAAAATATTCTATTTAAGTAAATACCTATCTAGATCCAAAGAATAGAGTAAAACAATAACTTTTGCTTTAATCATCGTGTTATGCATATTAATAAAATAATAAAATAACGGTACTCCACTCGGTGAATTCAACAAATTGACGTGTCCTATATAAAAAAAAACTTAAATATTTTTTTGTTAATACATATCTATCTATTATACATACGCATACCTACCTATCTATATATTTATAATAATAGGTAATAATATAATAATATTCAACAGCAAAATTTGCGCTTAGTAGACAAGGGCCTAATTGATCAATCTACAATGCGTGATGATGAGATGACGTTAATAGTACGGCATTATTAGACGCGATTGATACAACACGCAAAAGCTCATAATGACTACATGACTTCAACCAGTTTTATTCGGATATGAGTTGGATTTATGCGATTCGTCAACTACCTACCTAACGATATAATAACTGCCCCCCTAGACAAGGTGGCAATTCGTCGGCATATTATCCTACTAATATTAGATATAAACCCAAAAGTTTGTAAGAACTAGATACTGAATGAAACTGAAACTACTGAAACTACCGAATGGATTTTAATGAAACTTTACAATAATATAGCTTCAGAATAACACATAGGCTACTTGGTAATATTTTATTTTTATTAGCGATTATCAGAATTATTATTAAACTTTTCTAGAGTCTGTGTCTGCGTGATGGCAGTGCATTCCACGGCTACCTACTACGCAGGAGGCACGGGTTAGATTTCCGCTCAGTGCAAATAATTATATCCATGAATTGGTATGGGTCTTTTTGGTTTTTGCCATACCTACTAACATCTATGATAGTCGGTACGGGTATTGAAGCCACAAAATAAATAATTAATTACAGAACTTCGATATCGCCTATTAGTTGTGGCGGTGAACAATAAATGGTAGCCAGAGCAATAAAAGGTAGCCAGAGCTCACTGGACATTTTTGTGGGAAAACCAAAGACTTGTCCTGCCGGCACATGCTAAAGAACATTTCGAACGATCGAGCGATCTCGACAGCTGAATTTCTTGAAGTCACGTAAATATGTCGTCACTTGTGCTCGACAACGCAACGTCACCTAATTTAGATACAGCACGCGAAATTGAAATCTCACCGCGGATTCAGTTGTTGAGTCCCTTCGATCGATTGAATTGTTCTTACAACATGTGTACTATGCTGCTCTGTCTTCTGCACTGACGGCACAGAAACTCTCTGTTCTTACAGGGTCGGCAGCACGAGTGCGACTTCCCTGATGTTGCACACGTCCATAGGCCACGGTAACCACTTTCCATCCGCTGTGGCGTGTGCTTGTCTGCCACTTAAGTGGTATTTAAAGGCAGATGGCGGACTGATGCCTCGGCCTACCCCGGGGACTAATAGGAGTGAGCATATGTATATTTTGTAATCATTTTGAAACTTAAAAAATATGAGAAATAATTTTCTAGGTTTATTACGTTTATCAGTTTGTGGTGAGAAAAAAGTTGTGACTAATAGGAATGGTATACAAGGTGGGCTATAATGCCAAGGTGGTTAGTAATTTATTCCCTGTATTTTGCGGTCACATAGATGACTACTGGCCTATATAGGTATGCCTAGTAATAAAACCCAAACAGGTAAAGTGTTCTACAATTATTGAAAAACTATACGCACAGGAGTGAAAAAGACTTTATTTTTTCTGACCGCATCGATCGTTCGACGGCAGCAGACGAATAGATCTCTCAAAACCCAATGCCCGTAATTTTGATTTTCCATACAACCTACTTATGTAGATATTATCATTGATAGTGATAGGCTTCTTCATCCTAGCGTTAATTCCCAGTCGCATCCGAAGCTTTCAGCTAGGAGTCTGGGGTCCGCTTTACCAGTCTTAACTACGGATTTGGCTAGACCTCCATATTTTTCCGTGAAGCGATTGCCATCTGACCTCCACAACCCAATATCGTAGCTTTGCAGCCAGACCGTTGTTTTTTGGACTTTTTAGGGCTCCAGCTACCTATAGATATTCTTATGGCAACCGGGACCGACGGCTTAACGTGCTCTCCGAGGCACGACCAGACCAATGCAAATATCCATGTTTCATGCACACAAATATTTGCACTGAGCGGGGATCGAACCCGCGCCTCCTGCGTAGCGCCCGCTTTCACTAATGCTACGCCACGGAGGCTCTCGTTTGACCTCTATCTCGCCTGATCAGCCAGAGATGATATAGTCTACGGTGAAACACGTTTGCCTGAGAAGGTAAGTAGGTACTTACCTTCTCAGACAAACAGGTGCCTATTAATTCGAGATTTGAAGTTTCCAGGTTATAGCTTACCTGAAACACAATTCAAGCAGGACAATCCGTTAATAAACTGAATGAACTACTAATCTGAATAAACTTTTAAATTCATACCCAAGTACCGCCACCAGTGGCCACGAATTGCAATATAAAAAAAATCCCGACCCAAAAAGATCCTATAAAAAGTAAAATAATAACTATTACCTTATGACCTACCCTATGTACGAGTATTGACCCTTTTGTTATTTGTCTCGTCGGGGGACCGCTAAGCACCTTTGTATTCTCCCCGACGCGACGGTCAGACGGCGGTCATACTCTCGAAATAAACCATCTTTCAAACAAAAGAAACAGAATCAAAATCGGTTCAGTCGTTTGGGAGCTACGATGCCACAGACAGTCTGACACACACACACACACACACACACACACTCACACACACACACACACACACACACACACACACACACACACCCATACACACGTCAAACTTATATAACACCCCTCTTTTTACTGTGACTAGAGCGTCATACACGCCTCAGTGATATACCTAGCTAATTGAAGATAATGCCGTACTTTGAGAGACCTAGATTATGAAGCATAGGGAGGGTGATCGGTGATGATTATTGTAGGCACCCCACGCTTTTTAAATAAGATTTTTTTTATTATAGTAACTGATGTTTTGCTATGTATGTAGGTAGGTACTCTTTATAAAGTATTTTGTTGTTTTTTAATTTGGTCTTTTTTATATCGTGCGAAAAATCGTCTTCTAATAAAGTTTGTTTTTTTTTTACTTTTTTTATTCTACTAAATGTTATCATCGGTATTAAAAACATTTCGTTATTATCGGTTCTCGACGAGTATGCACAAATTTAACCGACATTTTGAAGTGCTCCAGAATCACGTTCATTCTGTTACAAACAAACACACGAATTTGATATAAATATTTGAATTTCCAGCAGGGACAGCCTCCGTGGCGTAGCGGTAGTGAACGCGGCCGCTACGCAGGAGGCGCGGGTTCGATCCCCGCTCAGTGCAAGTATTTGTGTGAATGAAATATGAGTATTTGCATTGGTCTGGTCGTGCCTCGGAGAGCACGTTAAGCCGTCAGTCCCGGTTGCCATGAGAACATCTATGGCAGTCGTTACAGGTAGTTTGAGCCCTCAAAAATCCAAAAAAAAAAACAACGGTCTAACTGCAAAACTTCGATATCGCCTAATGTTAACATTGGGTTGTGGAGGTCAGATGACAATCGCTTCACGGAAAATATCGAGGTCTAGTCAAATCCGTGGTTAAGACTGGTAAACTGGACCCCAGACTCCGAGCTGAAAGCTTCGGATGCGACTGGGAATTAACGCTAAGAGGATCATCATTTGAATTTCCAGCTAAAGAGTTGCTAATCATATAATCAGTGTAAAATTATTCTTCTTCATCCTAGCGTTAAGGAAGGATGATTCCGAAACCGACCGCATACGATGATACGACAACGACAGACGCATGCAGCAGATACAGCGTACCTACCCATTACTTGTTAAACTCCGAAAAGGATAAAGGGGACCATTGACAAGCCGCATTGATAAGAGCAACTGCCGCGTGCGTCAGCAGTTGTTGTATGCGGTCGGCTACGGAATCATACCTTTAATTGGGATTATTTTAGTTTGACTTAAATTTTCTTAGGTACAGAGCATTTGCAGTTGCATTCGAAGTTCACCTCCACAGCCTCCGTGGCGAAGCGGTAGTGAACGCGGCCGCTACGCAGGAGGCGCGGATTCGATCCCAGCTCAGTGCAAATATTTGTGTTCATGAAAATTGGGTATTTGCATTGGTCTGGTCGTGCCTCGGAGAGTACGTTAAGCCGTCGGCGCCCTAAAAAGTCCAAAAAAAAAAACAACATAGCTTCGATATCGCCTAATGTTACCATTGGGTCGTGGAGGTCAGATGGCAATCGCTTCACGGGAAATATCGAGATCTGGCCAAATCCGTAGTTAAGACTGGTAAATCTCGGACTCTGGGGTCCCCCAGAGTCTGAGCTGAAAAGATTCGGAAGCGACTGGGAATTAACGCTAGGATGAAGAAGATTCGAAGTTCACCTTGGAGTCTGGGGTCCGCTTTATCCAGTCTAAGTGAGAGTTTGGCTGATCTTCGATATTTTCTGTGGAGCGACTGCTACCTGACCTCCACAACCTATTGGTGATAGCAGTTAGACCAGTTGTTGAACTTATTACGGCTCCAACTGCCATAGATGTTCGTATATCAGTCTAAATCTAAAATGATTCCCAAACATTTTCTTTCCTTAAACTTAAAATCTTAAATTCTGTTACAGAGATCTTTCAGACAGCGGAAAAATATTTCATAAATAGATGTATGACGCATCTATGAATCATAATGCTTAATTCTATGATACAATCTGTATTAATACTTTTAACTCTGTTCTGTGTACCTATAAGTTAATGAGCTGGCACTTAAGTCGTTTCGTTTATTATGTTGTGATGACTAATTACAAATAATTACTTTGCCTTTACTGAAACGAGATTATAACTGATAAGTAGGACCGCGAGTGTGAGAGATCTTCACATCACACAATGAATGATGTGGATGTTACTTATTCTGTGGTATCACTAACAAAATATCGAAGTCCAACCAAATCCGCAGTTAGACTAGTAAATCGGAACCAGACTCCGAGGTGAAAGCTTCGGAGGCGACTGGGAGCGTTAGATGGCGTTAGCTAGGATGAAGATAGGTAGAAGGTGCGTATAAGTTAGTAACTGTTAGTAGGGGAGAGTTGGATATTACCGAGCCCCTAAGGACTTGGGTCCATAATTCGGAAAATGTTTGATATTAAAAGAAACAAAATGCAGTAATTAGTAGGATATTTATTCAGGTACATATACCGTATAACAAAATAATCGACAATTTAAAAAGGAAATAATTATAGTAAAATTACAAAAAACGTTAAAGGCGTGGTATTGTCAAACTGGTCTGATAATATCGTGCCTAGGTTTGATAAAATCGTGCCCACATTAATTGCACACAAATCGGTGAAAATGATTGTTTTAATTTTTTATGATAAGATAAAGAGGGTGGAGGGGGATTTATGTAGATAGCTAGGGATTTAGCTTTTAGAAGAGGAATATCTTCTAAAAGTTAAATCACTACCTATTTAAAGTATAACGATATAATGTCATAACAAAAACTTAAATTCTTTATAATTATTTTAACAAAACATAAATGGTTATTTATAACTTGAAGTCTTAGTAACTCTTTGAATTAAATATAGACTAGTCAGCCTCAAAAATAAATAAAATCAATATTATCCCATGACCTCTTTTTTCTCTTGGGCACAGATCCATCCATCTAAAACGAAAATAAAATGAAATTATGTTATGGTAATTTGTATGAATTTTATTTTAAATAGTCATAGTAGGTACTACACAATTCAAATAGACGCACAGGCAGACACATCATATATAACTATTTTTCGGGGGTAAAAACAAGTTAATGTAAATAATATATTACTTTCATAGTTTACAATATCGCGCCCCGGGCGCGAAATTATCAAACTTACTCATTTCATTTTTTAACATCCAAATAATATAGAAATTTCTATAGTATTTAAAAACGTATTCTAACACGGAATTCTACACTGTACAAGCATTCAAAATGTATGATGTCAAAGTATTATATTAATACTAATACAGTATCACTTACCTCTTATCGAAAGTATACGAAATTTTATAAGGATTGCCGAAAAAAACTTGTGCGATACGTACTGTCTCCGTCGTCGCGCGTAGCGTACTATTGCTGCGCGGGGAAGGGTGTAGGTATGTTGAGCTTCGATGTTTACGCACTGTATCGCAAAACGAGTGGATGGTTTTTGAATTATGCTGACGCGCGGAATTATCAACCGCGCGGTAATATCCAACTCTCCCCTAACAAGATATCTACCTTTTTCCGTGCGGAAATTTCCACGGATACCTACTCTCGTCGTACGTCGTCTCCGATCTTCAGCTACCGAGCTGTTAGGCGAGGACTCCGTGGTCCCCACACCCCAAAAGAGCCAGCTGGAAAGCTAGCCATCTGCTAGGGTCGGCCGGGGTGCGAGAAATAATCTCAGCCAATCTCACTAACCAACCAACCGACGACCTAACAGGCAACTGCTGCTGTTGTTATATTGGACTGGCATAGTTTGAAGAGCAGTAGAATGATTTTTATTCCTGAATTCTTTACCCACGTGTTCGGGGCGGGGCCAATTCTTACCTGCAAGCCGATACACCTGCTGATTGACGGACTCCTTTTGGGGTTGAGAGATCAAACGGCAGTCATTTCTATATAAGTCGTTTAAGTCAAACTAAAAGAAGGAAAAGGAATCAGTGGATGGGCTCCGAGGTGTAGGTACCTACCTAAGCCTCGGATGCAACCGGGAGGGGGAGCAACCAAGATGATAGGTTCATTATCCAAGAACTAGGTACCTGTTTCCTTGCGAATCTGGCTATACCTACTTATAGGTAGATAAATGTATAATAGGTACGTACCTAGTGTACGTACCTATTCTTACCTGCAATGTATAATAGGTACGTACCTAGTGTACCTACCTATCTACCTACTCATTATTAATAACTAGATATTACACATTTCGATTTTAAAAGTCGTTGATATTGCTAGAAACTGAACCTTGTTTAGAGGCATACTCATAGAAACTAGTCTACTTGCGATTCGATCACGTGGCTTCAAATAGCAGGTAGGCATAGCACCAATAAATCGATTCCTCTTAAGAACTTGTTAGTACCTAACGCATGTATCGTACGTAGGTAGGTAGCTTATTATTATTTCACCATTATTAGTTTTATTGGCCATTGTTACACGAGAGCGAGACGTCAAAGTAGGTATGTAGCCTACCTACCAAAAATAAATGCAGTTTAAAACTTAATGGATAACTTAATAAGAAATCCTCATAGGTAGATTGTAGGATTCGTTTGTTTTTATACCTTTTGATACCGTCACATCCTTTTTCTCGATGAATGATCTTACGCAAGTGAATTGCCTATTATTGCTCTTCAGGCAGAGTAAGTACCTAATAGGTATAATATTTATGTCGATTTGCCTCCGAGCTACCGCTCATTCATTAGATGTTTCTACCTATACCAACTTATCTGCCAACTATGTATTGACCTCGATTCACCCATGAACATCTGCAATAGATGGACCGCAAATGCGTTGCAGCCCTATGAACAAAGAGTACTTGCATAGGTACTTTTGCTCTTAATAGGAGCGACTACTGCTGGCCTACCAATTTCAAATGGAGAGGCTTCGTCCGTTCATCAGCAGGGCTGCTAGCAAGTGACGTTACCCGAAGATCTTGATGGGGCCCTAGGAACATTATTTAGCTTTCAAGAAACCTGATGACTGTTAGGATTAGTATGTAGGAATCCTTAGATACATTAATTAGCAAACTATTGTAAAATCAATGGCGACCCAGCCATTGTAGTCAATAATATTTTAATATATTCCTCTACGCATAGGCTGTTTCTTTTTTTATTGTGCGAAAAATCCCCACGGATACCTCCCCCGCCGTAACCGACTAAAACGCACGTCATCTGTTGGTGGTCGATTGCCGGAGGTGAGAGTGGACAGCAGGTGGTTTGATAGGAATTAAATTTCTAACTGACTACCTCGGTGGATGGATTGAGTGGTCCGTTGGTAACAAAGGAGATTATTGTAGACATACTTCACCCAGGGCCATATCTCTCGATCTAGCCCTCTTCCGGTGTGGGGACCACGGAGTCCCCAACTCGCTCCCGGGTGAGGCACGCATTGCGCGTCGCCGTCGTGGATAGTTCGAAATGCCTACCGGTGAGATTTGTCCTATAATGAGTATCGATGAATTAGTTAAGTACCTACCTAATGCTTTTTGTAGTTTGACTACCCTACTATCGGTGGGCAAAATTCCTAATGGGAGGCCAGAAAGTTTAAGAAATTTCAGAGGGCCAGAATTATAGGAAAAATGCACAGCGATGGAGACCACATAACCCCACTGATAGTGAATAGCGATTATACATTTATACCTTGAAGATACCCGAAGTCGAGCAGTGCGAGGTAGAGGCGGCTCCCAAGCAGTTACTGTGACAACAGAATCTACTAACATAAGTACTTATGCACCGTCAAAATGTAATTATGGCCGGGCCATAGACTATTCATGTCGAAGGGCCGTCGGCGGGCCGGAACTGGCCTGCGGGCCGTGTTTTGTCCATCATTGATTTACAGTGACGGACTCAAACTGTATCACAGTTCAGGATTAAAATTAGGATTATAAATCAAATAAATATTTTAAATAGATAGCGATGCATCACGACGAGGACTAAGGGATTTTTTGGATTAACATGAATGATAAGTGGAGACGGCCGCACACTTATTTATTACCAATACGCAGCCTCTAGGGTCTCTAGTTTTTTGATATAAATTACAACTTGGTGCCTCCACACATTCTTGTAAAAAAGGTCTTGACGAACAACGAAATAATCTTATAAGGGCTCAGTATTTTCCATTTGAGGTAGGTGCCATAAAATGATCACAAACGCGAGGTGTTCTCAAAATAATTTAAAAAAAACCAAGCGTAATAACAAAACATCGTACTTTATTTCGCAGTACCTATATATTCCTTAAGGCGTTTGTAACAGAAGATACAATAATTCAGGTATCAAACATGTTAAATTAGTTGCTCAATATATAAACTACATATTTCTTTACGAAATATTCGTAACAGACATTTTACAAGAATCAAGTAACCAACAGTGAGTATATTATAAATATAACTAACACATTTCTTCATAGGAAATACAATTGGCGACGATTAACTCGTACATATAACTATAACAATCAAAATCCAGAAAATTAAGCTTTCTGTGCATAATGGCTCAGCATCATCAAGACGAGAATTAGCTAAGAATAAATAAACACTACGTGAAGTAATGATTTAGTTATGTTACCTCCTAAATGTGTTCTGCAGATTATTATTATTACATATTTATTATACAGTATTATACACATGTATCATAATATAATAGCTACCTAAAGATAATGCCATAATTTTAACATTTAATGTATAATTTCATAGCCCAATGTATGTAATTTAAAAATACATTTGCATCCTATTCAAGGAAAAATGTTCTAAAATTCTCACATATTTATTGCTTGGTGTTAATTTATCCTATAAATATTATATTTCTAGCACATTTCGGTGACTTAGCCGTAAGATAATTTATCATCGCGAATTTATTATTTATAGCTAAGCTAATTAATATTATTTTTCAAGACGGACAGCTACGGTATAACAAGGGAGTAAGTAGAACAAAATTTAATTTATACCTACATAACAATTTAAAATTTTATGAAAATGTACTTTCAATATAAACCAAAATTACAAGAAGTTTGTCTTGAATGACTTTATGCATTATTTAGATGCAGAACAAATACAAACAGTAACGCGAGGTCTGGATTATTTTAATTCGATAGTGATATCAAAAATATTTTTTCTTTCGTGTACTAACGGAGGTTAGGGTGGTATTACACTTGTCAAATATCTTTGTCCAATGTACATTTCATCAAAGAAATTGACAAAAATTGTACATCAATTGAATCAATTGAAATTGAAAATTGTCATTTGGACAAAGATATTTGATAAGTGTAATACCACCCTTAGTTACTTCATTGCATTAGATAATATGTACGACTTAATAGCACATTGCATACTTGCAATATACTTTCGGTAGGTACGTGCCACGAATGTTCAATCCTGCTTCGTCCATTTGTAAGCACATTTTTCTGAACGGTCAGTTGTCTAAATATGTTACGACAAAAGCTGAAAGTTATCAAAATAGATGAGTTAATCACAATCACTAATATGCTTTTGTACATTTCTTTGGAAGCGTATACAATTATGTATAATATATACTATCTCATATTTGATCTACCCGCATACAACCAATGTGGCCGACTTTGGCCCAAACATCTCATTTTGCGAAGCAACTCTAACCCAGAAAATTCAGTATTAATCATTGTAACGTTATAGGCTTAAATGGCGCTATAACTACGTGAAATATATAACATGACACTATGTAATCAATAACAGTACTAATCTATCAATCATCTAACTACATACATTTTAAATGACAGTCTCTAGGTAAATATATTTGTATATGAACAGTTATACAATACTGAAACAAGCACAGTTTAGATACATACATGAAAAATATGTACTATAAAACAATATAAGGATAATATCAAAAGGCCCACCATACACATGGCGGTAATGTATGACCAGCTGCCTTTTTTCACTTTAAACTTTCACCGGCAGCATTATAATAAAAGAAGCCATCAACATCGTGGGACATACGAACAGCTTTTTTAAACTTTAACTATATGTTATATTGCATTAATTAAAGTAGCACTTTTAGTTGGTGTTCTAATATTGGTAATTAATATGTTTGGTACACTAAGCTTCAAAATCCAGAGTTTTCAAGCTCCTTCTGTATGGCAGCAGCAACCCAAACGTACAGTGTATGAATAAAATAATGGAATGTTAACTGCCTAACTAAGCTTGATCATAATTTCCTGGATTTATGAGACATTCGGATCGACGTAGTACCAATGTCTAAGTAAATTGGTTTTACGGCAAGCCCGCCAATGATTACCACCTGCGCTTCACCCTTAATTTTCAGGATCTATTTTTTACTCGATGATCTGTAATGGAGAAATCAAATAAGTTGTTAAGTTTTCTTCTGTTAACAAGACACAATGAACTACCTGCCGTGGTTTTTTCAAACTACTACAGTATGGGCTTCTACAAGCAGGGCATTAGAAGATTCTTATGGGGTCGGCAACGCAAGTGTAACGCTCCTGGTGTTGCATACGTCCATAGGCCACGGTGACCGCTTCCCATCAGGTAGGCAGTGTGCTTGTCTGCCACCCAAGTGGTATAAAAAAACATTCGCGCCTCGTTCCCATTAGGATAGGCAGAGAACAACATCTTTGCATTTGCTCAGCACACCTTTTGCACGGACAAATTCGCTGATTGTGGGTACTCAGCCTGGCCTTTCTTTTCGACTAGCTCGATCTTTACCGGGATTATCATCTTAGCGTTGTTCCCGGTTTCGCCCAAGGCCTCAGAGCCCAGGGTCCATACTCCTGCTCCCCTTTGGTTCGGCTTACAATTCCCAAACCTGATAGGATAACCTGCGCCAAAACCTTCTCCGTCTATCAGGAGATTAGCTTTGGTACTGAAGGTCTCCATTCCTCCCCTCATAAATAAATTTAGTAAAACTTTTTGTTCGTCCTCACAACGTGTTTGAACCATCTAAAGAAGCATCTCTATCTCTGTCCTGATATCACAACAGTACCATATAGCGCTGTTTCTCAATTACAATATACCTAGCTGTTGCCCGCAGCTCCGTCCATCGGTTATCGCAACCAAATATAGCATATTATATCTCCTTTCTCAAGGTCTAATCTATCTCTGTACCAAATTACAACAAAATCGGTGGTTTAGACGTAAAAGTGTAAAGCCGGGTACTCATTAGCGAGCTGTAACCGTAACCGTTGCATGCACTGTAACCAAAAAGCATAGTGTGTACGTGGTTCGCTAACCTGCAGCGAGCGGTACGCGTGCGGTTTGCTGTGAGCCGACGTTTACAACGTACTCATTTCTGAACCCGTAACGTTGCACGTAACTGTAACCGTTACTGTGACCAAAAACATAGTGTGTACGTGGTTTGCGAGCCTGCAACGAAAGCTACACGAGCGACTTGCAGTGAGCCGACGATTGTCGGTTTTTGCCGCGAATCAAAGGGCGCTCGCAGTGCGCTCGTGGACGTCAAGTGGACCAACAGGACAGGTTGCTAGCCGCTGCGATCATCGAGTAAGACTTTTATAAGTATATATGCTGCACAAGTGAGCTGCGCCGATCCAGCTTATCAGTGGCCTCCTCGTACACATTAGAACCTCGTTACTGTATCTGTTTGGTTACAGTTACAGCTCTCAAAATGAGTACGCTCGGTGAAAGCGTTCCGGCGACGACGCGAGCCTAAACTACAAGCGTAGGTACACATTAGAACCTCGTACTGTATCACAGAAGGTACGGTTACGGCTCGCTAATGAGTACCCGGCTTAACAGACAGACAGCGTTAAGCCGGGTACTCACTTGCGAGCCGTAACCGTAACCGTTGCATGCACTGTAACCAAAAAGCCTAGTGTGTACGTGGTTCGCTAACCTGCAGCGAGCGGTACGCGTGCGGTTTGCAGTGAGCCGACGTTAACAACGTACTCATTTCCGAACCCGTAACGTTGCACGTAACTGTAACCGTTACTGTTACCAAAAACATAGTGTGTACGTGGTTCGCGAGCCTGCAACGAACGCTACGCGAGCGACTCTCAACGAGCCGATCGATTGTCGGTTTTAATCCAGCTTGTCAGTTGTCACTGTTGTCAGTGGCCTCGTCGTACACATTAGAACCTCGTTACTGTATCTGTTTGGTTACAGTTACAGCTCTCAAAATGAGTACGCTCGGTGAAGCGTTCCGGCGACGTCGCGAGCCTAAACTGTAGAGCCTAAACTACAAGCGTACACATTAGAACCTCGTACTGTATCACGCAACTTCGGTTACGGCTCGCAAGTGAGTACCTGGCTTTACTCTCGCAATTTATAATATTAGTATGGAAGTATAGATTGAATGTACTCACTACCACGCGGCAAGACGACCGCTTGACTATCGGGCACGGTGCAGATGTGAAGGTTATTGTGGAACATGTACTGTACGGTCAGGTGCTTGTCGTCGCCCACGCAAGGGTCGTAGAAGCCGGGCAGCTCAGACTGTAAACAATTACAATGCATAACTGATGTATATGACAGAATGTATTAATTACTCGTGAAGATTGTATTGCTCAGGTCGTATATCTTGGCCCTAAAATGTGCTCTATAGGTATAGTACACGCTTCTTGGGTGTCTTTTGAGGATACGAGGGGTGCTACGGCAGTGGATGAACTCAAATTCACCAAGCATAGGTTATTACGAAACAATTCGCGCACCAGGGACTCGTTTGTCTCGCGAACAGTAGCAAAAATCCGTCAAAAATCAATGTTATTTTTGTATCAATAGTCTTTTCATTTTTAATCGCATCTAGCTGTATATGAATAAATAATATGTATAATATAATATAAAGTGGATGATCACATTCTTAAAATTCGTTTTTGACCAAATCATATTTTATTTTTCTTAAATGAAAATGGCGTTTGAAGTAGTCAAACTTATATATAGCTCATGTAATCAATTTAATCAATCATTCTGAATCAGATTTTTGAGTTCGTCTAAAGCTCCGTACTCACATACGGTTTTACTCGATCGAGCAATCATGTCGAGTAAAACCCATGGCATGGGCTTTCGTCCACAAATTCAGCATTACTCTATGGAGTGACGCGCACTGTTCAGTATTCACCGAACCGTTCGAGCCAAAACATATCTGTTCAACAAAGGAGACGGTGACTGCATTTAGCAAGTGTCGCAGTTTTTAATCATAAAAGAATTAAATTCTTCTATAACACCTTTGGAATAAATTCGTAAATGCATTTTTTTTATTCTACACGTGTTTTCACGACGAACAACAACGCCGGACTGACGCTCGACTCGCGCCACTCGCAGCGACGTACACACGCTTGAGTCAAGTTCGATGGCTCGCTTCGAGTAGGTGCGAAGGAATTTACTTTTATTTAATTCCATCGAGCCAGCTCGATGCGAGCCAGCTGTGAGTTTTGCGGTACACACGTTGATTTTTACTCGTTTTCGAGTAATACTATCTACTAGGTACGGAGCTTAAGGCATCCCTCGCACCCCAGCTGACCAAGGGTCATCTACGATTTCGAGATGCCGGGTACTAAACCACACGTATACTTCTGTCATTCATTCATAATACAATTAACATAGATAACTAAACTTATGAATAATATAGTAGATAATAACTTGCTGTCAATGAACCATGAAAAAAACGCAAGCATTGACAAATCACAGCAGTCTACACCAGTTAAATATTTTAACTACCATTCATGAATGAGCATTCTCAAGAATATTTGCAAATATTATGCGGGTAGTATTAATAGTATAGGGGCTTACTATTTTTGTAAATACCTAAATAAATTACATTTTATTTAAATTAGTGTTTGTTGTCGTATATCATAATATTGTCATGGCGTAATCCATACAACATTGTACGACATGATAATAATGACTATCCAAGTGAATAATGACATACCTTACTAGCTTCGAGGAGTTCTAACCGCGAGTCTTTGACGAGACACTGAATGGGTATAGTGACATCGACCACCTCGCCGAACGTATTCGCCGTCTCTGGAGACGATGCGTCCCCTGCCTGCTCCATCCCCACTTCGTGGTCAGAAGCATCTATGAACAAAAATGATTTTGTAAGTTATGGGTACCAGTTTGAATTCATAGATCCCAGTTTCAATTTGACAAAAAATCATTGTCCTCGGATCGTGTCGAGTTGTATAGATCTGCTTTAATTTTTCCTCCCAATCTAAATATTAGTCTTCTATATTTCTTAAGCCTCAGACGTCAAACCAGCACTTATTGGATCTTCTGCCACCGGGACCCGGCGGAAGAGGTATATCCAGATATTAATGTAGTTACCCACGTAGTCAGGTGACTGCCGCAAAAAGTTATCATGTTTTGCGTGTACCTGCAAACTCTCCATATTTTCTCTGCGATGTCACTGTTCTCAATCACGCTACACAACCGCTTGAAAGAACATAGTATTCTAAGGTGGTTTGGATGCGTAGAACGAATGAATACTGAGCGAATAACACATCAGTGCCCGGAGCACGAAAAATATCTGAATTCGTAACATAAACGTATCAAGAGAACGGAGCGGAGCACTGCGATTGGCCGCCTGCCTACTGTGAACCTGACCTGTGTGTGAAACCTGCCAATCGCAGTGCTCCGTTCTTTCGATACGTACACGTAACGTTGATATTTTTCACAGGTATGTGAGGCATAGGTAACCGAGCAGGTCAGCTAGGATTGCCCTTGCAAAACATACACTGAACAAATTAATTTTTAACTGAAAAAACGGCATGTCAGAAGCACTCGAATGCAATCGGTTGCTGTGCCTATATTGAGGATCTACATAAGCAAACTTTCAGCCCTAAACTAAACCGTAAGTCTGAACATCTCTCTTACTCTATGATGACAGTGACGTCGACGACACTCGTGAAGTGATATGTCAACAACACTTACCAGCTGGCAATTTCCCATACATTGCACGCAAGATGACGAGGCCCTTCTTCTTCTCCTCGTCGGATCTGATTCTCGAGTACGTCTGCCTCATAAGTTCCACTGTAGCTCGCGCTTGTCGTTGCATTTCCTGCAATCTGAATTATGGACAACGCGTTTAGTGAAAAATTATACTAAAATACATCTTCCGTTTATAAAAATGTTAAGTATAATAATTGTGTATGTTATTAAAAACTCAAAAGTTCTGCAACGATTGAGTTCCAATTTTGACATGATAGTTCATAGCCATTTTTTCCCGTAGATAGATTTAACTGCTATCGGGAAATAGATTTTTTTTCGAATTGATTCGCGCCCATACCCATGACCCGAAGATAGGCCCTTGTCCAGCAGTGGACTGCAATAGGCGAAATCAATTGAAATCGCTAGGTTATTTAAAATTAGATTAGAACTTCCTCATAACCAAACAATTTATGATTGGCAAATGATAGTATGAAATAAAATGACGACTTCCATTACTAAGCCTTTAAGTCTTACCTTTCATAATTAGCCTCCATAGACCTCTGGCGGTCACGCTGCTGGCGCTCCCTGGCTATAGGGTCCAATACAAGCTTCTTGAGCACGAGCCAGGAAACTAAAGGCACTACCGTCGCATAAAAAACTGGCGAAGGCATCACTTCCTCACAAAGATGAATAGGCACCACTATTGTTTGGGAAGAACACGTCCACCTGTGGAGCAATGAATTAAGTTATAATCCGTGCGCGATCAGAATGGGATTGACGTTTTGGAACTGAGACGTATGTGGTCCGGTAGCGTCGGCAAACTCATGTCGAAGTTAACGAGACGAAGTTGTTTCAATGCGACTGGATTTCAGGACGCGTTTTTTTTTTAAATGCGAGATTTATATTTTATGATTGTTTTAGTGAATAACTAAGAATGAGTGGAAATAAATTATTAAAATATTTTTAATATTATAATATTTTTAAAAGACCCGACTGATACTAAAAAGATCGAAACAAGTTTGATAGCATTTGGTCGATGAGAATGGGATGTGACCTTTTGGAGATACGTATGTGGTCCGTCGGCCAGCCGTAGCGTTATTATTTAGCGTTTTATTACTTTATTATTTATTGCTTTCATCAACTATTCTTCCAATATTATACGATATTTTTCATTATTTTTCAATCATTTATTTTATTGAAAATGTACCCACGTTTCCAAGATTTTTGAACTTAAATAAAACCGAGGGAAGTGGTCCCTCAACTTTGACGCTGTAATAAAAAATGCTAGTAAGAACAAGCTCTAACGAAATTTTTTTTTTTTCTTTGGTCGGCACTTTCAATTTTGGACCAAAAATGTATGCAGCGTGAATGATGTCCTTTACATAATATAATATTTCCCGCTACCCATTTATAGCCTATGACACTCACGAATAATGTACCTAGCCTTCTATCAGTAAAACAATTTTTAAAATCGGTTTAGTTTATCCAGGGATTAGGTAATTATCGGCTCACTTATTTTACTAACGCTACTTGAGAACTGTCATTTTCGATTTTCTTTGACAAGGTTCCTTACCTATTTGATTGCGCGCGGATTATAACATAATATAATTGTGCTAGCTGTAATCAGGTTAGGTTGGGACAATCGTATCTCTGCTATGTTTGTAGGTAGTAGGTTGTAGGTAGGTAAATACTAAGGTGTTCCTTCAGGGTCCAGAGTGCTTTGGAGATCCATCAAGATCTTCGGGCTCCAAGCCAACCTCACCTGCAAGCTGGTGCACATCCTGAACAACGGACGAGGCTCTGACGCTAGCTTTCCCTTTGGGTTGGGGGTCGGACGGCAGACGCACACGGAAAGGCCAAAAAACGCCATATCAAAAATGAAGGCATTAGCCGGAAGGCGGACCCTGAGCTACGAGTTCATCCTAACCTCGAATGTAATCAGTAAAATACGTCTCCATGAAGATGATGATGGCTTCGGTGTTCTTACGGTACGGGTTAAGTCGAACCGAAGTCTCACGTCGTCTTCGGGATAAATGTGTTCCATGAAACCTATTCCAGGCAACATACAATACCACTACGGGACTTGAACCCGCGACCAGTCCCTATCTATCTAAATCCAATAAGTAGCATACTAATTGCTTTAAAATTTCAGTCAATCGATTGCTGAATACTTCATGGGAGGTGTACAGGTTGCCGCCAAGGTCTGCCAACACCTACTGGCCCCAGGCATGATGCAATGCAACAACCACCATCACTCAAGCACAAATACTTAGCACTTGCTGTTTCCTGATTGCAATCCAATTAAGAATAGATGGACTTAGATGTCGTCCGCATACGAAGCAGAATATTCCATTAAGAACCAAGCGTTTCAGCAACTCCTTCCTCAGTCATACCATTAAGCCCTGGAATTCCTTGCCAGGATACGTGTTTCCCTCTTCCTACAGTAAGCATGTGATGAGGCCGTCAAGCTGAGTGCCACCATTATAACATGGTGACCCTCTTTCTCAGGCGAGGTGAAGTCAAATTGAAGTGTCCTATATAAAAAAAAAATCTTGTTTCATAAACTAAGTCTCACTTAAGTTTGAGCATAACTCCACTAGGAACTCCTAGCATGACAGCAGCTGACACGCTGCTGTTTTGTGACACTTTTTTCTCCGCACCATATTCAGCTATCGCGCCAAACGTGCCGAACCTGAAGTAAATAATAATTACATTAATACATTTCTTTCTGAGTATTTATGAAATACGCAAAGGCAATGCGTTATTTTACATACTACCATGTTATACTAAATATATTTATATCCTACTAATATTATAAACGCGAAAGTTTATAAGAATGGATGTATGTATGGATGTTTGTTACTCTTTCACGTAAAAACTACTGAATGGATTTTAATGAAACTTTACAATAATATAGCTTATACATCAGAATAACACATAGGTTATAGATTAGCGATGACCGGGATCAGAAATCTACGCGGGCGGAGCCGCAGGCAACAGCTAGTTCTATATAAAGACTAACAGCAATACAAATGTTACTGGGAACACCAGAGCCTTTTTTTTACGATTACTAGCAATAATGTATATTGGATGTCCTGTAAATTGTGGGTTCTGTATTTTATGAGAGTACAACTGGCAAATAATGGCAAAAAGTAAACTATATGGTAGAAGTAGTAAGAATTAATGAACTTTTAGAAACATCTTTACGTCAAATGATATTTGTACCAATGTTGAATTTGCAAGCGTGTTGTATTTTGGTGTACAGAGCCTACAAACATCCTAGAGGCCCAAGTCAGCCTCACCAGAAATTGGTTCACCTGCTGAACCACGGATGGGGTTTTGGTACAGGCTTTTCTGACAGGGTTGGGAGGTCAGATGGAAGCCGCTCCCGGAAAATTGTAATAGTGTTTTTCATAGTTCAAGTAGAATGATCAATAACATCTAACTAAATTTTGTGTCTCAACTCTCAACATATAGCATAGTATCCAAGAATCTAATGGGCTTACTGTATTATAACATCCTGGGTACGCTCCTGCTTAACCCACTACTTACAGGACACCCCTTATAGCTACAACACATAACAATTCGCAACACAATCTCATTCGCTTTCAGTTTTGCCTTTTAGGGTTGAATACACAAAACATTACGTTTTGTGTATCGCACACAAAATCAATACAAAGCATAAATTATAATCGCAACTTAAGTCCAGATGCAACGGAAAGAAAATCAATCGCAAAATAAAAATGTGGTCTCCAAATATTTTGTCGTTTAAGGGTCCAACCCCACCAAACGGACGGCATCGGAACGGATTTTACAATCTTTAAACAAAATAAATCTTATATCACAGCATTTAAATTTTATATTACCAAGTCACGCATGACGTGCGTCATGCCGCCGCACGTCGCTGTCAAGCTGTTGTGCGTGACTTGGTAATAAACTTCAAACACTGTGATAATAAGATTTAATTTTGTTTAAAGATTGTAAAATCCGGGCCGATGCCGTCCGTTTGGTGGGGTTGGACCTTAAGTGTACTCCAATAGCGCACAGCTTTAACTGTGTAAAGAGGGCCCTTTGGTTTCTCCATTACATGTGCAATGTTTACTGATGAGTTCTTGAGTACACTATTATATGCCCATGTTCAGTTAAAATCTGTGCAAATAAGCAGATTTATGGAGGCTTATACTGATCTTTTGCTTTTGTAAACCTAAATGTAGTGCAATAGTAGATATCTTTATATCTACTATTTCTTCAAATATACGTTACAATGATATTTGATCATAACAACGATTATAAAATTACAATCGGTTGGCCGCTCTTCAGTCAAGATTTAGAGAGTATTAAATCCGATTTCGCAGAAGCTGTCACTTATGGATACGTTTAGGTATACATCAACATGCAAAATAAGAGTCCATTTTGATCAAGCAACACAATTTATACAAAGCGTTTTAACTTAAAAGGATAAAAACAAAAAAAAATTGTATTACAATGAGAATTAGGGAGATAATAATAATATAATCTTTTCATTAAATATAGAATATAGTAAAGGAGCGGTATATTATTACAAATTATACTACCTACATCAATTCTTATTTTGTCATTTTTATTCATTTTAAAGGTATGATTCCGAAGCCGACTGCATACGATAACTGCAGACGCATACAGTAGATACAGCGTACCCATTACTTGTTAAACTCCAATACTGGATAAAGGGAACCATTAAGAAGCCGCAATGAATCTCACGTATCTGCTGCGTGCGTCTGCGGTCACCTTCGGAATCATACCATAATCGTCCACCCAACCAGTAGTGAATTATTTGACAGTTACTAGTTTTGCCATTTTCACATTTTATAACAATGCTTTTAATTGACAGTCATCTAGTCTATTATCACACCATTATTACGGGCACAGCACACTTATGGCTAGTAGCAATGTGGCAGGTTCGCGGCTTTACAATCTATCCGGCTAGTCGCACCATCGACTGTATTTTGTATCGATTGTATGTCAAATCGTTGTAATAAAAATAAATCGAGCGAGTGCACAGCGGTTCTTACATTTGTTTATTTTCAATGAAGATCAGACAAATGACGGAGTGCACATCGCTGGCCCCGGGCAATAAGCGGTAAACCGCATTAAGAATTTCACACAAAAATTAAAAAAAACATTAAATTTTGGGGGTCCCCCCCATACTTAGAACTGAAACTCAATTTTTTTTTTTATCAAACCCATACGTTTGGGGTATCTATAGATAGGTCTTTAAAAATGCTCTTGAGGTTTCTAACAATTTTTTTGTCTAAACTGAATAGTTTGCGCGAGAGACACTTCCTAAGTGGAAAAATGTGTCCCCCCCCCTTCTAACTTCTAAGATAAGAGAATGTTAAATCTAAAAAAAAATGATGTGAATTGCTATGCAAACTTCCACTAAAAATTGGTTCGAACGAGATCCAGTCAGTAGTTTTTTTTTAATACGTCAAAAACCGCAATTTTCGCCTTTGCTACTACGGAACCCTTCATGGGCGAGTCCGACTCGCACTTGGCCGATTTTTTTAATGATACAATTTGATTTTTGGCTTCTCTGAGTATCAATTTATCACTCTTATTTTTTTTTTTATTAATATTTCTGTAGAATAAATTACAATAACAGCTTTATTGCATGGAAAATTATCTTACGACTAAGTTATGTATTATTGCATTACTCTAAGAAACATAACACAAAAAGCCGGCGAACATCTTTACACTAAATTTATAAACAAAGAGTAACCGTAATAAATCTAATGACTTTATAAACACACTAACTACTGAGATTCAGAAATGTAAGAAAATAATACGTCGTAATTTCCACTTTAGATCTCGAGCGTACCAGCCGATTACCACCTTCTTCAGGGAAATTTTATAGCCAAAGAAAAAAATAGCGCTTCGTATTAAGTGTTTACAGTTTATTGATATAATTCGTTTATTTCCAAAAACTCGGTTAATGATGTTGCAATTGAAACAGAATCATCTATAATTTGTATTATACATTTTTTCAATTATTTCTTGAAATACTTATACTTAGTATTACAAATATTTTTTAAAGGATAAAATTGTAAAAAAATTTGCTTTCATTTGACATTTTGAACGCCTGTTTTGGATCACTGTACGCTGCACTACAAACAAATTAGCTTCTTTTATTTTTCCTGTAAAATTTGATTTTTGACATTTACCGCTTTATTTCCCGGGGCCAATGTGCGTAAATAGATCATGATTATACCCGAGAACACTAGATACCTTTGTTTTAACACAATATCCCGAAGAACGCAGCGAACCGTCAATAATGCAGCGCACCGGTACCTACCGGTGCGCTGCATTATTGACCTCCGTACACGTACATGTGTTTTATACAAAAAAATCACAGCACTCAACCACATCGGACACGCTATATTGCAACTAACAATAAGTGTATTGTGGCCCTTATTCAAAAGAACTTACTTCAAAGCCAGTCTTAATTTCATATCCTGCTGGGGCATCTTCATCATAAAGTTAAATGATATGAATGAGTGTGGGTTTCCGATTTGTAGTGCAGTATTAGTGTGATATTTTTCAGAGTCACGAACATAAATAGAAGTCATTGAGGATCCCCCTTGACCACCCGCTCGGTATGTGAGGTAGCCCACTGAATGAGCGTCTAGTTGTAAAGCCATTGCTGTGAAAAATATCCACAAATTTGTACAGAGAAAGAGAAAAACGAAACATATGGGAAACTGTTTGTTGTCCTAGCAACACTGGGTTACAAACCACAAGCAAATATTTTTATCATATCTAGCAATCATCAAAATAAAACTTACTTGATATAAGACTTGGTGATACGCCTCTAGGTGTAAATTGCAAAACTGTTCCACAGTTCAAAAACATTAATCGAGATAAAGTTCTAAATATCTTAAACCCAACCATAGGTCCATTTCCTATTCCACATTCCACTTCTGTCCAACCTTTTTCAGAGCTAAGATTTCTGTTGCACACATTAACAGAACCGGTACCTGAAATATGGAGGTCAATTGTATTTCTATATACATAGGAATAGTATGTACTATACACGGCTTATGGTTTGGTACTCTGGGAAAAAGAGATATAGTTTGGCTGAGATCAGCAATGTAATTCTGTAAGCACACAACGACGAGCACAACGTTGCGACAGCCTTGATATAAATTGCATTGGTCGATCTCAAGTGACATCACCAAGTCTGACCAATGACAATCTCTATTGAGGTTGCTATAACAGAATTGCATTGCAGCTTCCTCTCGTAGCGCATATTGGTAGAGGCCTATGTCCAGCAGTGGACTGCAATAGGCTAAAAATTGATTGATTGCTTTCATTCTATAGTGCAATCTCTCTATCGCACATCAGACTGACAGTTTGATATCATCATCCTTGCGTTAGTTTAGGTCGCAACAGTGGCCTTCAACTACGAGTCAGGGGTCTGCTTTTTACAGTCTAACTGTGATGCGGCTGAACTTCTGATATCTTCAGTCTCAGTCAAGCGACTGCCATTTGACCAGCTCTCAGCCAGGCTCTCAGTTGTCTTCCGGACAATGTGCCAATACAAAAGTCGGATACTGTATCCAGATAATAAGAGGTAATGATCACCTATTCCATTTTGTGTTGATATGTTTCCAGATAATGTCATAGTGTTTCTTAATGTCACTGGGGCATCAATAGATTGTTGTATAGTCATTCCTGATACCTCAATAGTAGGCATAAAAGTTTGGTCTTCCCTAAAACAGAAAATCACAATAATATAACATGCTACACATTACTCATGAACATTGGAGGTAGAATATGCAACTAAATATATAAAAACCATAGTAGTTAGTAATGTCACCAACTAGGTGATTAATAATAGCCTTAATAGTCTTTTAGTCCATGCACAGTCAGTTTGAATAATAATAAGTAACAATCTGAGCGGTACTAATAATACCCAATGGTATTATAGCTGTAATAAGTGAGTATGATTAACAACTAGCGGTGAAAAATCAAATCTAATGTTGTTGTCAAAGCATTTAATTGACTTAAAGGTCCAACCCCACCAAACGGACGGCATCGGAACGGATTTAACAATCTTTAAAGAAAATAAATCTTATATCACAGCATTTAAAGTTTATATTACCAGGTCACGCATGACAGCTTGACGTGCGTCATGCCGCCGCACGTCGCTGTCAAGCTGTTGTGCGTGACTTGGTAATATAAACTTCAAACATTGTGATAATAAGATTTAATTTTGTTTAAAGATTGTAAAATCCGGGCCGATGCCGTCCGTTTGGTGGGGTTGGACCTTAAGTGTTTATTACTTTCTGAGTGCCAGCAAACCCCTTTACAACAATACGATCAGCTGATCCAACTTGGTTCTAATAATTGTTACATTGATTAACGCCAACAGCGACAACATATCGGCTAATTGCATTGTTTGACTTGTGTATTTGTATATGATTAGCATATTATTAGTAGAGCTTTGTACTCTCATGGAACGTTGTCGCTTGATATCAGTGGTGGGTCTTTAATATTTGAAAGATATTATGCATAACTGATAAAAGAAATGGATGCACATTATGTTCAAATGTTCTTTATCTGTAATCTATACTGCTAACTTGTCCGCCATCTTTTGTAAGTACACATCAAGAAGTTCCAGTCAAGATGGAGAGGGAATACAAAAAAGAATAAAGAAAATAAGCAACACTCACAAAATTTCATACTCATCATAATATTTCATAAACATGTCAGTTGCATTGACAGACAATGTGATAGTTCCGCGAGGATTTGCGCTCTGCTGAAGTCTCCGATCTTCCCTCTCTCTTTTCAACCTGCAAAGTAATTTTTTTTTTTTTGTTACTTTTGGTATGCATAACACTTCGATCTTTGACTGTCAGATTAGGGTTGCCAACTCTTTTTTCGAGAAAAAAAGTATATTTAGGTCTGAGAAGAAAATTGAACAGTATTCTAGAAAATAGAACAGTATTTTACAATTACATAAATTAATTTTAACAAAAAAGTTTAACCGACTTCAAGAAACGAAAAAGAGACACTAAAAAGCGAAAAATAACTGCGGTGCCTAGCCTAGCCCGAGAGGCTTTTAATTTATTTTTCTCTTTTTAGTGAGTTATAATTGATCCATCGTCCATCCTTTGCTTAGGTTCCTATCATCAGCAGCTTAAAATCACGAGCAGATAATTTTTAAATGCAAATACTGAAATTAAATTAATGTTAAAACAGCAGAAACAGTGTTTTGCCATCATTTTGAGGATTTCCCTAGATTCTGTTATCCAATCCTGACTCCCTTGATCCTGTCATCCTATTCTGGCTCCCTGAATCAAAACAAAGATCATAAAAATCCGTTTCACAAAATACGGTTTTACATACAACGGTTCGTCACCTATTTTGCCCCCTTAGGTCTGTCTGTCTTAAAAGAAAGCATGGTTTCGTAAAATCTAAAATGGTAATATGGTTCCCATCCCATCATTTTTTTATGGATAAATTTTAAACATAACATAAACTCACGCACCCACATTTAGCCGTTTATGTTTAGGTCCCAATGTAATAGGTGGCGAGCCTATTGCCATTAACCGGGCACTTATAAACTTGCAATAAATACACACATAACTTCGAAAAGCATCGAAAAGTCATTGGTGTGTGCCACCGGTGGATTAATTAAAAGATTTAATATATGGCTGGCAAATAGAAGATAGCTGTGAACTGTATTATTTTCTATATTATGATTTATCATTAATACATTTTGGATTATCATGGGACAATCAACACCTAAACTTATAAAATAATTGCAAATTGGTGCCCAATTAATTAAAATTGTATCAATTGCTGCACATTTTTGTAGTGTTATGCATTTTGATGCTGAAAACAGTATTTTGGATACTGTTTATTTGTTGAACAGTAAACAGTATAATTGGGTGTAAAACAGTATAATACTGTTTTAAACAGTATGGTTGGCAACCCTATGTCAGATATACATTACTGTCTGACATCATACTAATTAAGTGATGATATTCATCATAATGTAGTGCAACCTGCAGTAACCATAAAATGTAAATTCATAGGCACCAAAATTAAGTAAATATTGTTTTGTGTACGGCACTTATTCCTTTGTAGTGACAACTCGCCTTGAGCCCATAGAAGTGTTACCGTCAGACTCAAAACTACCACACAATGTCTCCGACAAAGTCATATTGTCCGGACAATATGACTTTGTCGGAGAGTTGGTATCAAAATCTTGGTTGTCATCGCTGGTCAACTTTCAAGCTGATTGTTCAAATGATGATCAATTCAATTTATATACAGGTTACATCCACAAAAAGTACTTAGAAACTGTGTTGTATATTTATGAATGTTGCATAGCTACCTTTCATATTCTTCTCTAATTTCTCTAGGTGTGCGAGTACGGAATATCACCTCCCACCCATCTACCTCAAGACCACGTTTACCTAGAAATTAAATATATATTTTGTGTGAGCATAAAGAACACTTATATGTTAATTTTTCATCTCGGCTTACTTATTTTCGCCACATTGTCCTTATAAGCTTCTGTGGTTATAGTCTTGTCTTGTGTGAATAGTCATATGTTTCAAACAAGAGCATTTTGTCATGTCTCTTGATTTTAAATCAATCACTGTATCTAGTAGTGTTAAAAGTAACTTTGCTCATTTACTGAATAAATTAAGAACAATTACCAAGTTGAGACTTAATGATTAATATTTCATTAAAATATACCAACCTAATGTATCATAAATAGCCCTCTTATGTGAGTCAGAAAGAACTTCATATGCTTCTTTTACTTTATTAAATATCTGTTCAGCCCATTTTTGTTTATTTGGATCTGTGCTATGTTTGTCAGGATGAAACATAAGCGAGAAGCGGCGATATGAACTGTTTATTTCTTCAGGAGTTGCCTGTGCAAAGAAAATAAAATTTGAAAATATAATTTAGTTTTAAAAGATGACCACAGATCCCACCCCATATTCTATAAGGTAAGTAGGCAATATTTGCTTTTTGTTACCTAAGCAGTACCAAACAGCAAATATGCCAAGTGGTCACCATAGTTTAAGAAGGCCTAAAACAAGGTTTTCACTGTCTTCGCCCTGGAGAATAATCTCCAGGGCGTCGATTCTACTAAAGCAAAACCATTGTCACACCACAGAGACTGTAAAAAATGGCATTAAATTTTAGACTTGCAGTGTCAGTAGCATGAGTGGTTTTGCTTTAGCAGAATCGAGCGCCATGACAAAATAAAAAACATCATTTACTAAAATTTTCTGGTTTGCAGCCCATTTAATCTAGCTTTTAATAAGATTTTTGAGCTTATTCACATTACTTAAACACAACACATCTGCTCATAGGTAGATTTAATATCTTAATATGTTTAGCTAAAAATGCTTAACATCTAGCACTCTTCCTAATATCTGCAGTAGCTGTAAGTTTTTATTGTCAGGTTCTTTGCCCACAGCATTGCCATTGCCTTGTGAACCGGTTGTTAAAGTAAACACAATAATCCTAACCTTGACCATAAATGAGTCAGACCTATATAAATAAATATATTTGTTTTGAAGTCAAACCATAGCATGCACTTTCAAAGTTTAAAGGCATAGTTTGGCCATGGCAGATGGTGCTGCAATTGGACAATTTAGATTTCATATTCTAATATTATCAGCAAATTTATAATCATAATATTCCTTATATGATTACCTACATCACCGTAGTCAAAAGAGGAAGATTGAAACTTGAAATTTCGGACGTGAATCACAGATTATAAACGCCGAAGAAATAAAATGATTAAATATATTATAGTATGGTGAAATAAGGGCTGCCGAATGCATCGCTCCTAACCTAAAAAATAGATTATTTCGATAAACTAAAATGTATTTGAAATAGACCTGAATAAAATAGTGTGAAAAGCACTTTCAAAAAATATAATAATTTGATGAATGTTATTGAGAAGAATTTAGATATTTGCCGTTATATAATATTGATAATAAAAACCGCAAAACAGTTTCTAAAATGCACGTGATTTATATTTACCGTTTTGGAAACATTCAGTAACTGATAGTAGTTCTCTTCAAGCAAGATATTATCGCCGTCTTCATCCATTTTTTACAGTAAAAATATAATTTCTAATCAAAATTACGACATTCAAGTCCTTCAAAAATTGATGACTATTTTTCTTAGCTCTGCCGCTGCAATGACATGAGGGCGCCACTTGTATAATAGTGTTCACAGATAATAATAATTACCTATTAATAATATTTTAAGAAAAATGAAATTGCCAGTATTTTTTAAATAGTCTTGACGACGACGACGACGCTACGGTTTGTTTTACTAAAAAAAATAGTCCGATATTTGTCGTTATTCACAGATATTTTTCAGACAACTGGTACTTACTTACACTTAGAACAGACACTCGACAGCCCCTGTGGCGTGGCAGTAGTGAACGCGACCGCTATGCAGGAGAGGAGACGTGGGTTCGTTCCCCACTCATATAAACATAATCTAATATAATGTTTTGACTTTGACTTGAATATGGATATTGTGTGATCGAGCCTTGGAAAGCCGATGGTGACCTTGTTTTCAGAGACTTTGCCTTCAGCTTACCATCAGGCGAGGCGAAGTCAATTTGACGTGTCCTAATATAAAAAAAAGACGCGGTCCGAAGATGGAGGGTGGGCCACAGGGGACATGATCCCCAAATCATGCACGTCAAATTGAAGTCTTATAATAATAAAAATCCAATTCTTTGCACCTAGTCGCGCAGGCATCCAGCATCAGATGCTCTCAAAGTTACGATGTTCGTTTTGCTGAAGGAAATTTAACTTATTTTTCGAGATAGGTACAATCGAGGTGGCGAGTCTTCTTGCTTTCTGAGTTCTCCCCACCATGGAACCCTGGAGGTGGTACCGATATAGCTATATCGGTACCGAAAGGACGCGTGCTTTCACGAAGGGCTGGCTAGAGATACCCCACGGGGGTCTCTTGTACCAGCTAATAATGGTGATCTTCGGGAACGGGTGTTTCAGGGATTACCTGTGTCGGAGGCAGAAAAAGTCAATGAATGAGTGCCATCATTGTGATGCGAGCGAGGACTCAAGGCTGCACACTCTGACTTACTGCCAGCCGTGCCAGGCCATAGGAAACGCGGGTTCGTCGTCCTTTGAGTCTTTTCCTAACATAGTTGGGGTCAAAGAATATAGTAATATTTATGAGAAGAATGGCAACTCTATACAAAAACTTGCATGTATGGAAAGTGAAGTGCTGCCGCCCTGCCGCCCCCTGAACTTCAATATTTTCCGTGAAGTTACTGTGACTGAACTGAACCAGCGAACTGAACTGACCGAAGTTTTGTAGTGAAACTACTGACTTTTTTATGGGCTCCAACTACCCGTAACGACTGCCTTATATAATAGAAGACGCAGGCAAGTGCGTTTACAGCAAAGGCATCTTCTTTCCTTCCCCTTCCAACTCTTCAGAGCACGCCACTGCCACTACAGGATAATCTCAATATCCTCGGTATGGATGTTCGCTGCAGACTAAATAACAAAAATTACATTGAGGGCAAAGATATTATATTGAGGGTATCATAAAAACAGCCACACGAAAACTCGGAGTCCTAAACAAAGTGAGACGTTTTTTCACGCCGGAGCAGCGGTGTCTACTTTATAAGACACAAATTCGTTCCTGCGTGGAATACTGCTCGCATCTTTGGGATGGCTTCGCTAAGTACTTACTAGATGCTCTTGATAGGTTGCAGCGACGTGCGATACGCATTATTGGGAATCCTGAAGTCACCAACATCCTCGAGCCTCTGCAGATGCGTAGAGATGTGGCGTCCTTGGCGGTATTTTACCGTCTCTACTATGGTGAATGTTCTGAGGAGTTCTTCCAATTAATTCCACCCTCCCCTTTCCTATACAGGACAACACGTGCAGGACTTAGATGCCACCCGCATACGGTGCAGAATATTCCATCAAGAACCAAGCGGTTCGGTGACTCCTTCTTGTGCCGCACAATTAAGCCCTGGAATTCTTTACCACCTCACGTGTTTCCCTCCTCCTACAGTCCCGGGACCTTTAAGCGGGGCGTGAAAAAGCATCTGATGAGGCCGTCAAGCTGAGTGCCACCATTGTAGCATGGTACGTGTCTATAATGGTGACCCTCTTTCCAAGACTTTGCCCTCAGCTTACCATCAGGCAAGACGAAGTCAAATTGACGTGTCCTTTAAATATAAAAAAAAACCTTTTTTGGCAACCGGGTTAACACGCTCTCCGATGCAGGGGAACACTAGACCACCATAATATGTATGTGACCCACTTCAAAATTTCAAACTGCCACCGCGCCTGGCGGATAGCACGTTAAGCTGTCGGTCCCGGTTGCCATAAAAATGAGTTGTGAGCTTAGAGTATCTGATACTCTAAGGTTGTGAGGGTGAGTCGCTTCGAATTTCAGTGAAATCCGCGGTTAGACCAAAGGGTTAGACTGGAAAAGCGGACCCCAGACTCTAAGGTGAAAACTTTGGATGCGACTGAGATTAATGCTGGAACGAAGAAGAAGAAGGTCCACTTAAGAACACGGCACTCGATAAAAAATACATTAAATTATTTCAAGTTCATAAACCAATCGTTCCAATATCCAAATTCGCTTTGCTATATTTTTATATCATTGGCATTTTTCTAACTCCTCATTGACAATGGAATACCATACCTTATACTAAGCACTTATGGGGTCTATACCCCTCCCCCGCCCTTTGAGAATATCCTCCGCTCATTTCGATGCCGACGTATTTTTTTTTATACCTGCTTCACCAACACACGCTGTGATGTAGGTTATGGTATTATTGGCAATACCGAAGCGCAACCAATTTTCATATTTTAAATCCTATATTGCTCTATGTTCTTAAACAGTCACAGCTTTTTCTTAGGGGTAGGAAAAGACTACTTAATTAATTGATATTTTGTACTTGCGATGAACTCCCTCTTCCTCTTCAAAACAATTTTTTCATACACATCTGCCCATTGCGAGTTCCAAGCAAGGGCGAGCCACGAGCTCAAGGCAACGTGCAAAGGTGGAAGTGCACAGACTTTATACGAGATACGAAGTGTATGCATGGCAAGTGCAGGGTGTTTAGGGCAAGGCTAGGGCCAAGCCCAGGGAATCCCTCCTTGACTTGAAAAAAGGCATCAAGGGACTCCTTACTATATACTCTAAGAGGGACTCCCTCAGGGCCGCCGCTAGCTATGTGGGCGCCCGTGTG
The DNA here is from genome assembly GCA_914767945.1 of Eilema depressum. Taxonomy (NCBI): domain Eukaryota; kingdom Metazoa; phylum Arthropoda; class Insecta; order Lepidoptera; family Erebidae; genus Eilema; species Eilema depressum. Next base: position 22,481,295 of record OU612012.1, on the reverse strand, counting down.
CAAAGTCGATTTTGCCGCCCCCTAAATAGGTCTAAGGACGCTTACCCCCCCCCCCCCGGTTGTTATATAGGACTCGAACCGACATATTTTTTTCTGTAAGGAACAAAAATGTTTATTTTGTAAAAAAAACAGTAAGTACAGTACTGTACATTTGCTACATAAACAGCTGTATTTTTTTGCGGGTAGGTATGTCAGATTTTTTACAGCTTCAGTAAACTATGTTGTATAAATTTCAACTTGATGCCCTCACCCAATCACGAGAAAAAAAGTGACAGACAGACAAGCAGTCAAAGAATCAAAGTATTTCGTTTAGGCACATAAAGAGCACATGAGCACATAATTTGGAAACGAATCTTTCGCTGGTTCGCTAAGTCGGTTCTACTGAGAAGATACTATTCCGTTTTTAACCTGCGGTGCAAAAATGATGCTTCGTAGCCCCCGAACGGATGAACTTTTGAAAGGTGAGTCAAATTCAAAGGCATATTCTTTATTTTTCAAGTTTACTACCACTTCCTAGGCGCTAGTGGAGAAAAAACGGCGTAAAAAAACTCCACAGAGTGTAATCGGGAGTGATCTTAGCTATGTTTGATGAAAGGCCAAAGAGTATGATAATATATAGAAGAGTGGAAACTATGCTTATCACTAATAACAGAAACAGACAGTAAAACGAAGTTACAATAAAATAAAGACAACTATTGTAATAACAAGAGATAATCTCGAAAAGCGCATCAACATCCGATTCGAACGATATAGAGTTAACAATGACACTTACATGACGTTACTAGGCAAAATGGCGTTGTTTGTTGCCCCTAAAAAACCAATCCAATGATCAGGGGCGTATTTAAAGATTTGGCGCCCCGGGCCACATAGGTTTGCCTCCCCATAAGTGACGTTCGCGTTCACCGTTAGCCTGCGCCCAAGGGGCGGACCCAAAATAGGGGCCCGTCAGAAGTTGCTAGAGACTTTCAAGCCTGATTCGTGAGATCTCTATCTTATGGTGCGAGAGAAGTGACTCTCATCGATCTCCCCACTAACCCAGGCTCCCAATCAGAATCCCTTCAAGGGGACATATTTGCATTCCATTCCATTAAAGCGCCCTACGTAGAAGATGATATGGCAACCAAAAATCACTTGAGTACAGCAATAGCTTGTGAAGGAGATGTTTTATGATGTTTTATGCATGTTGCCTTCGGCAACAGTAAAAACACCGCTTTTGGACCTGGCAGCACTCTAGGCTTTAAAGGCACTCAGATCCCGTTTTGAAGGGCTCTTTAGCGTATGCCTCAAGTAGAGACGGATTCAGAAAATTTGAAAGACAGGAAAACTGGTCCTCTTCTGCAAAGTTACCATCCGCCTACCGGCTCATTGTATTGATCGACAAGGTGTGCAGTGTGCAGGTGTTTTAAATGAATTATTCCTCGTGAAGTGCCACATCGAGCGCCTTACAGGAGTGAGACCGAATTTGGTAGACAATCAATTTGGATATAGTCGGGAGCAACGTGGATGCCAACACGCGCTTGAGGGCCCTGGTGAAAGAAGCAGTGGCACGGCGAGTTGATGCTGGCAGTGTCTATTGTTGCCTACGTCGTTAACGCCTTGTCATGGAGCTGCATCAGAGCTGCACTCTTTCAGCACGGGCTGCCTCTCTATCCTCGCGTCATTGTCGGGGCTTACTTATCGGTGAAAGCCAGTATCTACCCAAGTAGGGCATGGTTTGGTAAGTGAGATATGTGGCGCGGTGTTCCGTTTGGCGCGGATCTGGGGCCGCTTCTGTAGAACATCGGCTAGGACTGGATGGTGACGGCCCGAAATCAAAAGCAACCAAATAAGCCACAGCCGGAGTTACCCAAGTCCTTGGACGTATTTGTGACTGGATCTGAAGTGGGCATACCTGGTTCTTTTACTTACGAACCCTTTCTGGCCAGTTGACGTGTGGTGAGCACAGAGGCTGCTCATACACCACCTTGCAGCCCTTAAATAGACTTAGGATGCAGGTCAGCCGAAGTAACGAAAACCGAATTAGATGGAGTTTCTTAAAAGAAATGGACCCACGGTGTGAATGCGGAACTACCTCACTGCTAACTCAAGAACGCAGGAACTCATGGGTGCCTCTGAGAACGCCATCAGGGTGGTTGCACACTGGGCAAACAAAATATGACACAATACGCCGTCGACTCGTCTGCCGTCTATCTCTGGGCGCCTCAATCTTGACTCCAAAAGGTGCCCAGAGATAGACGCTCGGGGCGGCAGGTTGCGAGGGGCGGCGGAGCCGCCCCGAGCGTCTATCTCTGGGTGCCTCAATCTTGACTCTAAAAGGTGCCCATAGATAGACGCTCGGGGCGGCAGGTTGCGCTGGGCGCCTCAATCTTGACTCTAAAAGGTGCCCAGAGATAGACGTTCGGGGCGGCAGGTTGCGACGGGCGGTGGAGCCGCCCCGAGCGTCTATCTCTGGACGCCTCAATCTTGACTCTAAAAGGTGCCCATAGATAGACGCTCGGGATGGCAGGTTGCGAGGGGCGGCGGAGCCGCCCCGAGCGTCTATCTCTGGGCGCCTCAATCTTGTCTCTAAAAGGTGCCCAGAGATAGACGTTTGGGGCGGCAGGTTGCGAGGGGCGGCGGAGCCGCCCTGAGCGTCTTTGTCTGGGCGCCCTAATCTTGACTCAAAAAGGTGCCCAGAGATAGATGCTTGGGGCGGCAGGTTGCAAGGGGCGGTGGAGCCGCCCCGAGCGTCTATCTTTGGGCGCCTCAATCTTGACTCTAAAAGGTGCCCAGAGATAGACGCTCGGGGCGGCAGGTGGCGAGGGGCGGCGGAGCCGACCTGAACGTCTTTGTCTGGGCGCCTTAATATTGACTCTAAAAGACGCCCAGAGACAGACGCTCGGGGCGGCTCTGCCGCCCCTCGCAACCTGCCGCCCCGGGCCATGGCCCCCTTGGCCCTAGGGTAAATACGCCCCTGGCTTCACGGAAAATATCGAGCCAAATCCGCAAAGCGGACCCCTGACTCCGAGGTGAAAACTTCGGTTGCGATTGGGAATTAACGCTAGGATGAAGAAGACTTGAGAAATTGAATAATCAAAATCAAATATACCTATTGTATAATGATATTGTTATAATTCAAGCAAAATAAATATTAAAAATATACATATTTTCTTTAACCTATTTGTCATTAGAATATTTTACTTTAGCAAAACATCATATTACTATAGAATGTACATTTGTCGACAACAAATAAAATAGTCCACATCCCTATTTATCTACTTACTTTGTATCGAATTTCGGGCGCCGCGTAGCGGCGATGCGATGTTTTGGTTCAACATGCAAACGCTTTAATATGTATTGCATTCTAGTTTTAAGGGATGCTAATTGATGGCAATGTTAATCATCTAATAGAAACGAAATTAAATAGTATAAAAATAGTCCACATTCCTATTTACCTACTTACTTTGTATCGAATTTCGGGCGCCGCGTAGCGGCGAGGCGATGGTTCAACATGCAGACGCTTTATTATGTATTGCGTTCTAGTTTTAAGGGATGCTAATAGATGGCGATGATAATCATATAATAGAAACGAAATTATTTTTAATAGTATTTATGTGGGGTGTGTATACGTACAAGGGGGCGGCAAATAAAAAAGAGGGGGGGGGCGGCAAATCTGGGGATTTGCCGCCCCCCTGGACGTGCCGCCCGTGTGCGGTGCACCCGTTGCACCCCCGCTATCAGCGGCCCTGGACTCCCTTGTCTTCATCCTGATTTCTCTTTCTCTCACGAAAATTAGGTATTTACATTCTCGTGGGAGAAGGTACCGTACATAAATAAATTGAAGGTTTATTGAACAAAATTCATTTTCCTATCGACTTAGTGTCGACTGTTTTCAATACCTTTGATTTTAAATAAGTATAATATGATACTTATAATAAGTATTATGTAAGTAAGTTAAGTATACTTATAGCTGCATAAAGCTTTCATTTTGAATGTATCCAAATCCAAAAAACTCAATAATCTATACTCTATTGGTAGTTGCCATTGCCACTTGCCAGTTGTTATCGAGACGTCAATGACGCAAGCATAGACAATTTTATGAATTTTATACAAATTGATACAATTTCTGAATCTGATTCCGATCTGTGATTTGCTCTCTCATAGATATTTAAAATGTGGATTAATTTGAGTAATATTCTCAAGAATAGCCAGTCGGTTGTTATTGTAAATGTAGGATTTTAATTTGTGTATTGTTGGTTTCACTCTATCAAGCTCTTCAGGATTTTAAAAGGTAGTGTTGTTTTGTCTACGTTTTTATTTTTATTAAAGCTTAACCGTCTATATAATGTAACTGTAAAAATTCATGTATTTTGATTCATAAACTACTTAGAAAGTTATTAATTACTTCATGGATTATTAATTATCTACCTGTATGTGTGGCAAGGGCATAAATACCTGGTGCAAAACTTGTGTAGGTGGATGTTGTTTTCGGTTTGTATGTAATAAAATGGCTGTTTCAATATATGTATTGAACTGTAGTTGTACGCGCAAATTGTAGTCTGTCTAAATATAAATTGAGACATCAAGTTTTATAGCCAGGCCTTAGTTTTCACCTAGAGGTATGTGCTATGTCAGAGATGCACCAATAATTTCACTAAGCAAGAACACAGGCTTTCCCCTCTCAGGAGCATTAATTACACACACAAGCATAACTTATGTGAAAGTATTGTAATAAATAAATCTTCATATTAAATTAGATACCAGTCTATTAATTTATTTAAAAGCTGTGGCAGTTAACATATGATTTTATGTTAACTTCTACACTTCATTATAAATAATAAGAATTGAGAATATCAGTAGATGATGTTTGGTTTCCAATTTCTGAGTCATGCCACTGTTAAATATAGGCATAGGGCATAGGACATAGGGTGTAGGACAGGGCATAGGACATAGGGTGTAGGACAGGGCATAGGACAAAGGGCATATAGGACATTTTAATATAATCTTTATGTCCATAGGTATAACAATTTACTCATTTTCATCATCTCAATGATAATGATATTCACTATTGAATACCTCTCTCAAAGACCTTCACAGTGAATAGTTTGCACCTCCCATATACAAGAGCTTTCAACTCTCTCTTTCCACATTGGCTGGTTGATTCATTGGCACATTGTAACTCTTTTAATAAAATATAATACAACAATAAATATAATTCTATATCATTCAAAAGAGTTTTTGTTTTTGGTATTAGTAGGAAGACCACCAACCCTTCTTACCTTTGGGGTAGTGGCAACAATAACTTGCCTGTTTCCTCTGTTCTTATACACTGTCCTAATAGGATTGCAGCAGGGTTTTCATTTCTGCCCATGGAAGGTTATCAAGTAAGCTTTTCTTCATCAGTATTTACTATTCATTAAAATCCAAGCAAGAAACCCTCAATAGTGTATGTAGGTCAACATTATGTTAGCGTACCTGAGGCTGTAATTTTGGTATTATCATGAATATTTAATGGAATATTGTGAGGAATATTACTACAGATTTTAAAAGCATAACTATAAAATTAGGTTTACCCATTTATTAGCTCTAAATTTTTAGGATGTATTTTACGGACTGTTATATTACAAATAAATGTAATGTGAACATTTCTAGAAAAATAACCAATCTCTTGAAAGTTGCAAAACAAGTATGGTCTTTGAATATTGATATTGATACACTGAAACTGTATAAGACCAGAAAAGATCAAAATGTAAAACATTTATTTCAACCAGACTATGTGTAAGTATTAAGCTATGCTGTCCATAGCGTACATCCCAAACTAAACCTTTATTCCCACTAGTTCAGTTAAAACCCAGGATTCCCGTTTCCTTGTGCCAATTCATTCTGTTGTCAAAAAGCAAAAAGCTATTGTGTCATAACTTTCGCAGTCACTACAATGTTGATGTTAAAATTGAGGATGCCTATGTTATTTCTTTTTATTAGTGTGCAAAGCATTATGCTTTCTTTTGTTTTGCAAAGCTGACATGCATTAGAAAGTGTGTTAAATTTGGGTTTCTCCTCAATAATGTTTTATCAAATATTCATATTGGCATTTGTCAGATGATGATAATAAAGATGAATATCATTAGGTTGTGTAAAGTAAAATATTCAGTATCAATCAGATTTGCTATCTGTTTCGTTCGAGAAATGTAACTCATCTCTTTTTTACTTTGATAAGATAGGTAGGTTAGGTAACAGTGTTTGAAGTGTTCTGCAGCCATACATATTTTTATATGTAAACTGTTTTAATAGTATCTACAATAAGATTAACATTACGAAAAATGCATAGGAAGCTAAGTAGGACAGGTTTGTTATTTTTGATCTCTTGTTCTGAACTATTTTTAACATGATGCAAGTGTCTTGCTTACTAAATTGACCTTGAGTTATTTGTTTGTGGGTGACATTACTACATACAGTACATACAGTAAAACTGACAATTATTTCGGGAGAGGCGTATGTCTGCTGGTCTCTGCGCGGTATAGCCATCAATTTTCCGCAAGACTAAGCTATATTTTTATGTGCGCCGACTCAGAGGAGTTACCTCACGTTGAGGTCTTCCGTCTAGAGAACAGAACGCGGAATATGAGCGCGCCGTGTCTTGTTCACTATTAGCGATAGGATACATATCCTGCCTATTTTTTGTCTCTGATTCTAGCTGATTACAAAAGGCTATCTTTGAGCGTGATTGACGGTAAAACTGAGACCGCCGAATCTAGATGAGTTGATTTTAGATCTTGTTCCTCACAGTCTCGAAAAGCTTACGTTTATGTACATTCTAATTGACGGGAACTACAATTTTTTCATCAATGCCTAATAAAGACAGTTGCCTGTCTGTTCGTAACGAAGACTCAATGTCACTGTTGCATTGATTAAACTTAAACGAGTCGATTTAACTTTTCGCAATAAAATCGGTAAATGGTAAACTCAGATGGTAAAGTATAGGTTTTCTTACTTGTATAAGATCCCTGAACTTTTTTCAAAACTAAATTACAGCTGAAGGTTCTACATAACATAACTAGACGTAATTTGCGGTTTTATCAGGACATGGTATATTCATTATCATCATAGCGTTATAACTTGTACTCGGTCGCATTCAAGGCTTTCGCCTCGGAGCCCGGGGTCCGCTTACTCCTTCCCTCTTCTTATTGGTTTGGAAAATACGGTTTTTATGACCTAAAACCTCTTATTTTATAGCGATATAACGTCTAACCGCGGGTTCGATCCCCGCTCAGTACTAATATTTGTATGCATGAGGTATTTGCATTGGTCTGGTCGTGACTCGGAGAGCACGTTAAGCCGTCGGTCCCGGTTGCCATACCGCGTTTGGTATGACCATGAATGTGTACCATTATAAACTAACCGCCTTCAAAATGAATACGGTTTTCGATAGAGCGTCGCTCTTCCCATGTGTTGAGGCTAGATTTTTATGCGACCGTTAGTGATGTCACAGACATGTCCTACATTTAGCGGTAAGTAATACGGAAGCTCTTTAGTTCAATTTGAATGCTTACATCCAAATCCGAGGGGAGCATGATTGTGCACCGCAGACTAGTTTAAACCATGTGCTGGTCTGACTTCTTATAATCATTCGTACATTGACTGCTATTCCGCGCATCTCATTTAGGTCTTGTTTGATCTACAATGACGTCAACACCGATTTCTCAAGGAAGTTGTTACAAACCTGTCGTCATAAGGAGACACGTCACTATTGACGACGATAATCCAATTTTTATTATAATTAATATGAGTTACCTACATTTAGTTAATCTGCCACCATCAATGTTCGTCTAAAACTACTATCTTATTTATCATATTTTTATCAATTTGAACTACTTACTGTAAATAGAATTCAACAGGTTGTTATTTCCTGACATCTACATGCTTTTATTTCTTCATGCAATATCATAAATAACCTAACCCGAAAGGTATGGTATGTCTACGATACCTAACTTAATCCGTCCGTGTCGTAGCTCGCTTGCTCACATGTGTCACTTTAATTAGGTATTCTAATCTATGCTTTACGTTATTTTATGCCTGACTCCATTGGAATAATTAATTTTGCGTCCGTGTACTAATCATCAACTCTATCATCACTACATATTATAAAACAAAGTCGCTATCGCTGTCTGTCAGTCCCTATGTCATTGTATGCTTAAATCTTCAAAACTACGCCACCGATTTTGAAGCGGTTTTTTTTAATAGATAGAGTGATTCAAGAGGAAGGTTTATAATAATATGTATAATACATGCATAATGTTGTAGACAAACACTGATAAATTTAGAGATATGCAGCGGGAACGGGATCAGAAAATATGGCGGTACGAAGTTCGCCGGGTCAGCTAGTGACTTATAAAACCATTCAGTCGATTGTTGTTTTATACAATTGTCTGCATAGAAAGCAGCACACGTAGCAAAGAGTGATTAGGTATATCGCAAACTGCCTGAAAATAAAATCAGTCAATCAGTGCTCCAAAAAATATTTACGAAAATACTAAAGGTCGACTACGGTCTACGACTAAGAATTGCTTGTCTACTTGTTTTGGATAATCTACACAGAAAGGAAACTTAAACTTAACGAAATTTAATTGTTTCCTCGAGGTTAATTGTTTCAAAAAAAAAATGACCTAATAAACCTTATTCTTACCATTTCGCAAAAAATACCAAAATATCAAAAGTTAAAAAGTAGCATTGAAAAATTACATTGTGTCAAGAACGCAAGAGGTCATGTAGTTTGAAGATGACGTAGGTATCGTCAAAAGTAGATAGTCTGTAGGTATAGCAGTAGGCAGTGTGTAGTATTAAGGTATGATTTCAAAGCCGACTGCATACGAGAACTGCCGACGCATGCAGTAGATACAGTGTGCCTATTATTTGTTAAATTCCGATGCGTATAAAGGGGACCATTGAGAAGCCGCAATAAATTACGCGCATTTGTTGCGTGCGTCTGCACTTGTCGTATGCGGTCACCTTCGGAATCATACCTTTAAGATGTAAACTGGATGAGAAATAGGCGTGGTGTAATATAGGTACCTAATTACTCCGAGAAAGCTCGATTAACAGTTTATTTGTTAAAAAGCGATGTGTCTGCATCCCGCCTTAATAGGCCGCCTGTAAGGCAGTCATCGATAATCATTCTAAGAATATTACATCTACAATCTGCGCTCAGAGCCATTTTCAGCACGGTTTTTATAACTCCACTATATTTGGTCGCATAATTTATTGCATTTTAAGGATTTCACTGTTAACAAACAATAAAGTTACTATTAATATTTGTTCCAGATAAAAGATACTTAGCGGCCAGAATGCCGTCTACCCACCTAAACCTACGCGAGGATGACGTAGTGCGGTTGTCCCTAGAATTTCTACATAACCGCGACCTGCACATTACGCAACTATCGCTAGAGCGTGAAACCGGTGTCATAAACGGCAATTACGCTGATGATGTACTATTTCTACGTCAACTCATCCTTGATGGACAATGGGATGATGTCCTGGAGTTCATTCAACCGCTCAGCGCACTTAAAGCTTTTGAAGCTGATAAATTTAATTACGCTATCTTAAGACATAAATATATAGAACTGTTATGTATAAGATCTGAAATAAAAGCTTATAATAATGTTGAAAATATAGTAGATGAGGTAGTAAAAGTTCTAAGTGACTTAGAAAAGCTAGCGCCTTCGAAAGAAGAATATTCGAATCTATGTTTATTGTTAACACTGCCAAGTATTACTGATCACGCCCAGTTCAAAAAATGGAATCCAAGTAATGCAAGAGTTCAGTGCTTCCGAGAAGTGTATCCTCTGGTAGAACAATTCCTTCCATGTGATAAAAAATCCAGTGGTACTGTTTCCAAATGTGCAAAAAATGATCGTTTGATGCAATTACTTATTAAAGGGATATTGTACGAATCATGCGTAAACTATTGTCAAGCTAAAGCAACGGGATCCAAGGAAGCACAGTCCAATGAAGTGAGCTTTTCACGACTTCTTGATGGTTCAGGTTTTGACGAATCTGATCTGAGTTTGTTATCATGGTTGCAATCAATTCCGGCCGAAACATTTAGCGTACCATTTGAACAAAGAATGTTAAATGTAGACGTAGAAAAGTTAGAACGTCCCTCCTTACATACATCTTGGACAGAGCATATGCTCGTGACACCTATAAAACCACGGACATTTCCACATTTGGCCATGCCATTTAGAAGACCTCGTTCAGCGGCCGACGCAATGACGAGATCGTTGCGGCCCCTTCCTGATGGTGCTCCCCGACATCCCGCTGTGATGGCGCTGTCGGCTATTGACTATGGCCCTTCCTCTTCGTGCTTCGCCGGTTTTCATCTCACGGGGATCAAAGGCAACAAGTTAATGAATACGTCCGTTGACCGATTGTTCGATAGTAAAAATGCTGAGAGCATTTTCAATGGACTAAACGAGTCGTCTTTGAAGACCATAGACGAGGCCTCAAAACATGTCGAAGAACCATTGAAACCTATCAGCGAATTTACAGCTTCGACGAAAACTAATGAAACCAATAGTGTAGGTGCGTCCAATGCCACTACTCCCGAGCACCGGGGACATGATTATTCAGCGTCAACATCAATCTCGAATACCGCGGTCTCGACTGAACGCTCATCACTCGCAGAACGAGCGCCGCACCAACCGGAATCGGCTATGTTGCCTGGCAACGATGGAGATTTTAGAAGGGAGCTCTTGAAAGAGTATCAGATTCAAAAACAACGTGAGTGTGACGATTATCTCCGCAATCTTTGCTCATCCGACATGCGGCAGCAGAAAATGTAAATATTTTATGTAATTAAATGCATATAATCAATTTCGTTCCACTGTATTACCTTTACTAATCACTTTTATAATATATTCCAGGATGGAACAAATTGGAGATACTGCACCACCCTTTCCGTCCGCTATCAAGAGTCCACAGCTGGTGGCACAAGATCAAAACCCCGACACTTTAATAAGGTACTTGTATAAATCATTATTCTTATTTATAATTTTTTTTAACTTAGCTGCTACGAGCAATATACTTAATTAAGAAAAAAAGAGTGAAACAGTTAACGATCTAAAAATTGCTTAGATTATTGCCGTATGCACTGCATCCACATCGCAGACAGCAATAATTTTCTTACGGAGTAGTGTACTTTCATCGCTAGAGCGAGCAAGTAATTCGTTCTGAATGTTTAGTCGCCATTTTTGCTCTTGAGCCGTTTTCTCCAACGAGCCGATAAATTACAATGTAATATGTAAACTAAACTAGTGATTTCCGTTTGTGACGACGTTAGTGCATGAAACTGAAATTACCTTATAGGGTGTGTTTGCGAAGTGCCTTTCTAATAGTAGCAATTTATTCGTGTTTCAGGAAAAACGATAATATTCTTGAAGCACCAGAGATGGGAGATCCGAAAAACGTAAGACTTATTTTATATATAACTAACTCGTGACATTGACCGCATTGAACGTATTTAGCCTTGACCATTGTTTTTGACTCACGTTGAAGATTAGTGTCAAAACACGTCTTGCCTTTATGGCGCGGTGATGACCACAAAAAGTTTCATATGCTTCTTCCGACTTATATTTTCATAAAAATGTTTAGTATAGTTAAAACTAGAATATTATTATAGATACCTACGCTTACTATTTTTCTATTTTACTAATAACATTACAAAACTACTGGAATCAATAGTATGGTAGGTAGGTTAATGTTACAAATATGGGTCAGTGCAACCTTGATATAACGACCCTCGATATAGCAAAATTCTCGATTTGAGTATTAAAATTATCTGAGAGCAAAATGTCTTTCGCAGCATAATATTCACACTGCAATTTTCTTCATGAAAGCGTTCACGGTCCAAATCGGATATTTTTTTATAAAGATTTTCTAGGTCGACACTAGTACGTAATGAATGATGACGTTTGTTGAAACTTGTGATTTTATTTTGACCATTGATCACGTCAGATTCATCAAATGAAGTGAAAATAATAATGTTAAGAATTTCTCTCAGTAGTCGCTTTTGTGTGGGAATTCGTGCAGTATTTTCTACTGTCACATAATTATTATAACAATATATAATTAAGAGTAAATGTGGATGGGCCCCACGACATATCGTTTAAATTTAGATTGCCTTATAAAGATGTTTCAACAATTTTTTGAGATATCAACCGGCACTTATTATTTTTGTTTTCTATAGCTTGTTCTACAGTTCAACGCGTCTATTTTGACCTCATATTCATTTCAACACAAACTGTCCTAGAAAATATTATATCTAAGGTTAAAGTTTTGACGCATTTCCGTTCTACCTATTGCCATTTTAATGTATCAGAAAAAAGTATTTTAAATATTTTTATGCTACTAAAGTAGCAAACAAGGATATGGCTAACTAGTAGGGAAACATCACTGGACATTTGTAATACTAGGACAGTCATGTGCGCGCATTCGATCCAGTAAAATATACATACATGTTTACATATACTCACGCCTTTTCCCCTAAGGGTACCTACCCCTTACCGCCATCAGCTTATGTTTCTCTTCAGATGCCGGGTGTAAGATTGCCTAAGGCATGTCCCTCGCAACCTGGCTGATTCAAGGCCATCTCGTTTGAAATGACTTTCTTGGGTGTGAGAACCACGGTGACCTCATCTTGCTCTTGGAAAGGGGGGGAGGGGGGGCAGGGGTCTGTAAGTAGTCACTTTGGAAAACGATGGCGTTAATAGTAATTCCTTTCGTATCGCCATCATTCTGGTCTTTAAGGGTGATGGAGGTTCTAAGTCAATTCATCCGTACATAATACCGTTTACGATTATAGGTCCATCGGCAATATTAATAACTTAATAAATAAATAATAAATAAATATTGTAGGACAATCTACACAAAGCTAGCTAGACCCAAAGTACCTAGGTGCTTCTGCGTAGCGGTCGCGTTCACTACCACTACGTCACAGAGGCAGTCATGTCAGTCAGAGGCATTCAAGTTGTATACGTACTCAGTCAAACGATAGGCAGTGTAGAGAATTGCAAAGTATAGTATGGTATGGTATCACGGGCTGGTATCCGCAACTCCACGTCAAGGCGCGGTATTTGCGTGAGAGTGGGCATTTCACTCGATCCACCCCAAGTTGTTGAAGAACGCCAGCAGGCTATTCACGATCTGGTGCTGGTGATCTCACGGAGCGTACCTGTATTTTTGAAGTTAAGTACTTCAAAAATACAGTTACCTTTACCTTTAATACAATACCTTTTGAAGTTAAGTACTTCAAAAATACAGGTAGCCTGTATGTGGCGGTTGCAGGACAGTGTAGGCACATGTACCGTTTTTTCTTCCTCTCTCATGCAGGCTCTGCTGAGGGCTGTCGGTGATTCCTAAAATAAAAAAGTGTTTATTGAAAGAGCCTTGGCCTGTGATGGTAGCATTAGCCGGGCGTACTTGCCCTTTGGTTAGTTGTCGAAGGCGCCTGGTTATTCTATTTTCAAGCACATGGAGTACTTCCCCGGCCTGTCTATATTCTTCCAGGTTTATCCAGTACGTAGGATTGCTACTGCACTTTTGAGTTCTACTGTACAACCCACTTGAAGGTATTATTCCGAAGCCGACCGCATACGGCTACGGAATCATACCTTAATATATCTATCAATCAACTAACCTATTGCAGTCCACTGCTGGACATAGGCTTGCTTGTTTGTGCAAAAAAACCGGCACTGATCAAAGTTGTATTTGCTGTTTTGTCTAAATAACAAGATAGGTACGAGTATATCTAATTCTAAAGTACTTCAAGATAGTATAAATTAAGTTTATCTCAATTTATGAAAATGATTAAGATAAATCAAAGAACAGGCATTTTAATAATTTTCCTTTTCTGTTCGGCACCAGTTATTTATGCTCAAATTAGATTGTCCAGGTCTTGCTGTGGTATACTATCCCATATTCTTTTTGAGTATACAAAATATGCTCTTATCCACAAAATTTTGAGATAAATGACCATGTCTCTACTTTGTATTGTGTCCCAAGTATGTTCGATAGGATTCATGTCGAAGGATTGCGTCGGGTAGTCCATAATGCAGACTTTATATTCCAGAAGTGCAGTGGCCAGATCAAGCCACCACAGCGACACGCCACCGTTACATGGTGAACATTCCATTTATACGCGCGAATTGTTTTGGTAACTTCATGCGTACAGCTAAGGAGTGGAACTCCCTGCTTGAATCTGTTTCTGGAAAACTATAACCTGGGAACCTTCGAGTCTCGAGTGAATAGGATACTTCTAGGCAAACGTGTTTTATCGTTGACCAGACCTTTTGGTCAGATAGAGGTCAAACGTTAGCCAATCAATGATAAAAAAAATATGTTCCAGGAGTGCAGTTGAGACCAGCTCGATCGAAGGTACGTGCGCGGGCATTATCGTTTATGAATTGAAACTGAGCCATATGAGCCCTGTGTCCGATAATTACAAGTTTCACTACCTCATCACAGTATTGCCTTGCGGTCCTATTCCCTCTAATCCAAACAAAATCGGTTCGGTAGCATGATGTAAAAAGACCTCTTGAAGATATTGAAGCCGGCCCAGTCTGACAGAAACTCGCACCCTTCACGAATCAGGAAGAAACCCAAATTGAAATTCATCAGAAAATAGCACTGTTGGCTATTTGTCGTCACTCCATCGTATGTGTTGTTGAGCTCACAAAAGTTTTCGTCCGCGATTGTCGCGTCATAATGCTGGTACCTGAAGTGGTCTTTAGGAAAGAATACCGGGTTCATGTTCACACTTTGGTCGCTTATTAACAATATTGATGATCAGATTGCCTTTGAACCATTTACATAGCCGTGACATTGGGTTGCCTCCTGGCAGTATTTCGCCGAAAAAGATCCACACCTATAGACAATAGGTGTTCTAAGGATGGTAGGTAATGAAAATTTGATCTGAAATAGATGATAGAATTATATTAATGAAGGTGAATATCCTTAGATAACTTGACACCATCATTTTCAATATTTTTTTGATACAGATCGTAATTAATGTTTCTGAAATTCGGGTGTTCGTTGTTTTAACTGTTATTCCTATGACCTATTTTATACTCGGTCACTCTTGTAAAGTTTTGGCTGCCATCTTCCGCAGTGGCCGCAGTAGGTATGTTGTGTGCTTCCGCTAATGTTGTCCGTGAATATTGTTAAGATACAGCATGTCTTAGGTGTACAGGGCCCTACCAAAACCTTCATGGCTCAAGTCAACCTCGCCTGCTAATCGGTGCACCTGCCAAACGAATGAGGTTCTATCGCAGGCCTTCCTCACTTGGGCTTCGAAGGTCAGATGGCAGTTGCATCTAAAAAATCCAATAGACCAATGTAAAATAATAAGCAGACCCCGTGATTCAAAGTGCAAGTTTTAGACCGGGAATTGCTAGGAGGATCATGATGATTACATGTCATAGCTATCCAGCAGAAACAACGTGGGAGACAGCAATTTTGTTTAATGCCACACTCCCTTGAACCGTCCTCCGTCAAGTACAGAATTTACCTACTGGTTTTGCTCCTTAGAAACGTGCAAATGTAAAGGCATAGGGGAAAGTAGCGATCATTGGACCAGCTCTCGTTGGACCATCAAGGTATTTCCAAAACTATCCAAGCTAGCAACACCCAAATTAGTCAAAAGGAGTCCGTGCTGGCTCAGTTGAACCCCTCTCTTGCCTCAGCGACGCTGCGGCACGTGGAGAGGAGCAACGTGTGTGGTTGTGTTTGCGGCGGTCAAAATATTATTTTTTGACTCGAAACAATGTGTATTTACGTATTATTGTTTCATATTTATTTGCGTGTACTGTTGTTCGAACAAAGATTGTTTGAACTGCATTCTCATCGGCTTGCGACTTAGCCATACCTTCTTGGTTCATAAGCGAGTTAAGGAAACTGAATTAGATTATATTAGAAAGTTAATAAAGGTATATCAGTTTAATTTTACTTTTTATCTGTCGGGTTTTAATTGATCAAGAGGATTTTTTAAACCGTCGTTGATTTTTTATTCATAAAAAGACTACTAGTAACTGGGTTTATATTTTGGTAAAAGTCAATTGTTATGAATTATATAAGGAACATGAAACTAGACTGAATGCTATGGAAGTTTCACATCGGCAGCTGAATGTTGCCTAGGAGCGACAAAACTTTACGGGTTGTTGCAGAGTCTCTGTTTTTTTACAGCGTCAACGGAAAGTGTTACAAGATTTCTTGACGGTACGAAAGTGTAACTTTGAAAAGTTTTTCCAGTCGGAGATATTCAGCTAGGGATGATGCTTGTTCGAGTCTCAACATAGACTGAATCCAGGTTATAGTGGCCCTTGAAGCTATAAAAGTAACTCTGGTAACCAAACTGGTTAAGTTAGAAACGAAACTACAGGGTTATTTAAACAATTAATTATCCTGGAAACGGCCACCTTGTCTGTATTTTGGGGAGCTATTTTGAAGCAATTTAAAATTGTTTCAAAAGTTCCAAAATATTGTTCCAAAATGTTGACTAAGACCTGGAGATCGTGTCCAATGTCAATAACTCGCTAGTTAACTTCGTGCAAAATAAAAAAGAATTCATTGACGATTTTGGGAAGGCGGGCAAAACGAAATCATCCAAAGAATACGAGAATAGTAAAAAGAGTTATCAAAAGAAAAAAATATGATCATATGAGTCGCGAAGGAGCGCTATCATTACAAGAACGTGACCGTGCGAGTAAATACCTTTCCCCAATCTGTGACCAGTTGTTGAACGAGTAGAGGAGACGGAAAGTGTCATTATGATACATCGCAAGTTTACCTTCTTAGGTAAACTAGACACGATATCTGAGGCAGAAGTTAAGACGGAATGCTGTTAACCTTCACGATGTGTACCCCATTAGATCTCGCGATCGACATACAAGAGGAATGTAATCTATTGAAACTTTTTGTCGGCTTATGAACACAAAATGAGTTTCCGGCAATTAGCTTATTTATTAAAAATAAAGACCTAAAAGAAGCGTTTCGATTTATAGAGATTGTATTACGTATTTTCCTTTGTACTGCAGTGACACATTGCAGTGCAGAGTGCAGTGCGTTCGGTTTCTGTTCTCAAAGGAATAAAAAGTTAGAAAAGTTCCACTATAAGCGAAGAACGCCTTAACAGTTTAGTTGTTTTGAAGAAAGAAGCTGAGAAGATTTTGTTTTGTAAACCAATTTATCCACAGAAAAATAATATAATTTAAATAATTCATGTATTGCATAAATGGTTTATTTTAATTTAAAATTTTCAATTTATTATTTCACACCGCAAGAGTTAAGTCATCTATTGCGGGATTGTTTTTTTCCTAGATGAAATACTTTATGGTCATGGGATGGCAAAAGCTGACTGGCACGGGGACGGGGCACAGTAAATCTTTAAATAAGCCCTTGATCGATAGGTGACTTGTGAGGTTCAGTCCTGTCAGTTCTGTATTGTCATCAAGTCCATGTTTGTGTAAGAATCGGGTTTCATTACGGTATTTAATCCTTTTATTACGATCAGTTGAGTAGTCAAGGCGTGAAAGCGTAACAAATGAACAAACTCACTTTTGAAATCATAATATAAGTTCGGATTGTCCATTGATTTCAAGGGACTAGTCCTAGACTGGTATGCGTAAATATAATATGGGTTTGCTTTTTTTGGTATCACCACCTCGGATATCTTTCCAATGGGGTCAAAAAAATGATCAAATCAATTAATCTTACTTGTTGCCAACGCTCCTTCGACGGCAGCTCTCGAACCACCTGCTCAAGTACTTGCTCTCAAGGTTTTTTTTTTGCAAGCCATGTCATTTTAAGTACCTAGCTCCTATACTTGAGAGAGCGTAGTTAATATCTTAATACTATGTAAGTATTCGGTAATAGCTACGTAATAGTTAATATTATAGTCTTAAATGTCAAATAAATAATCATAATTATAATTTTGTTACCAAACTTTCCAATCTGTCCTTATGCGATAAAAGGTTTAAAAATACCTATTACTTTAATGAAGATATCTAAAAGTGATTTTGTAAAATCAGCTGCATTTCTTTTTGATAAATGGTTGCAAAAATAACTTACACTCGTTAATGGAGCTTAAAGTTCGAGAGAAAGTTCAAGGTCTATATAAATAAACGTCAAATGTTGTTTGGCACTAAATATTACGAAATAGACAACACGCCTTACAAGATGGTAATTTGCATTGAAAACAAATCGAAAATGTCGAAACAGTACATGCTACATTTTGTGATGATGTTTTGTGTTTAATTAACGTAAACGTGTGTTTAATAATAATAATAAAAAGTAATAATTTACATAAAAATAATTCCAAAATCTTAGAAGTTGTAATCAAACAGCAGTCGTGTAATTTGAGTTGAACTAAATGGAATAGGGGGTGTTGATGGGAATCAAGAGGTGGATCAAAACCAAAGAACCATTCAGCTGGTGAGGGGAAGGGATGCATTTCATTCGTAACGTTTCAATAAGTCTATTTTGATCCGCATAAACATATAAGACAGTATTTATTATATTATTATTGTCTTCATTAGATATATTATTGTCTTACTGTCTATTAACTCTGCTTTTTTATCTGTATCTTCTTTTATGTCGTAAAAGAAGAAGGCACGGTTGCTTTTATTACAAACACGCTGACAAAAATAACATTTTTTTGTATAATTCGTTTTCTGATATAGTCTTCATATTTTGCATTGCTATTTCATTTCCATAATCTTATATAATAACATTAATCACATATTTGACTTTCTAAATACTTATTTACTTGTAACTAAAGTAAAGGCAACTTGGGTAGGTACCTATTTTGAACTTCGAAATTCAGTATGACAGTCGTATTTATAGACGTGAGATTTTACTCTCAAGCTTATTACTCTATAGACTTGAGACAAGGCACCAATTCAAAGTTCATTTGTTACACGTCTAATCAGGGCAAGAGTTCCCCATAGCATTGTTTAACCAAATTACACATCAAAGTAATCAAAATCTTAACAGAACACGTCTGTAGTTAATAATTGCTACAATTTGCCTAAAGTTCTATATTAAGGTATGATTCCGAAGTCGAAAGCATACGACAACTGCAGACGCATACAGCAGACACAGCGTACTCATTACTTGTTAAACTCCGATACGGATAAAGGAGACAATAATTGAGAAGCCGCAATGAATTACGCGTATCTGCTGCGTGCGTTTGCAGTTGTCAAATGCGGATTAAGGATGGATATTAGGAGACGAAGGATATGTTCTATGAAACCATTTGGCAAAAGAGTCCCTGTGATCGGAAGCAAATAAAATCGAGTTCATCGAAATAGGAATAGGTACATATCGTCCATTAGGTTCCAGTCCTTGTAATCTGTCTATCAGTTTGACCCAGTTTAGTAATAAATTCATTGTGAATTATTATTCATGTTTTATGTCAGTGAACTTGGCCAGTTACGTTTTGTACTGCGGATGTTTTATTTCGTACCTATCCGGCTGTAGCACCAGTGAGTGTCAAATATCGAATATTTTCGCGATTATAATAACACACAAACACTGTCATGCTCTGAAATATTCGTGGCGATTGTGTTATATCTTGCCTCTGAGTAATTACGAAAAATATTATGAAATTATCCTACCTAATTTCATAATATTCAATGGCTCCTCCAGGTACTCGTGTTTACAAGGGATTACATCAATGGACTAACGTATTGAACATAATAATTAATCACTATGAATAAAAGTAAAATACAATATTGTAATTATTTTATATTCATATAAAACCATTTTTGCGCCCCGATTACTAAAAATACTTATTCGTATTCGTAACGTAGAGTTATCGACAGAACGGAGCAATGCTATTGGCCGCCTGTCTACACTGTGAACCTGTGTGCGTGTGTATGTGTGTGTGTTTGTGTGTGTGTAGCCTGCCAATCGCAACGCTCCGTTCTCTCAATACGTTTATGTTACGAATTCGAATATTTTACAAACTCGACCCCAAGCCATTTCGTTCAAATTGTTCAAATATACCTATTGTCACTTAAGATATTCGCAATGAACTTTATTTTTTCCAAAATGTTGACATAATTTTGAACATCATGACTGCGTAGATATATTGCTGCATCGGATGCGGCGATATTTGAATTATTGGATGTGAAGAACAAATTGAATAATTGAATGCTTAAATAATTTTGCAGTGACTGCTGAGTTACTTTTGGCGCTTTAGCTGCTTCAATAAAAATGACAAATTGTTTGCTGAAATAAATTTAAATTCTTATTGTTGAGACATTTTTGCGGTTTTAACAGCTGCAATCGTTATGATGCTGATACTATTAGAAAATAGACAAAGCCTTGACGTTAAAAAATCCATGGAGCTGTAAATCGTAAATTACGATACATAAATCACAACCTTTCAAAACGTCAAGACGCCTACAAGCCTGTTTACATGTAGTTTGTATATAAATTATTTACTAGTCCGATATAAACGTACCGACCGTTCTTATTTATTATTGCTCTGTGATTGTGACCTTCAGATGTACTGGATTGAATCATTTTACGCCCACTTTTGATATCTAAAACGCTTATTCACATAAATAATGAAACGACATATTTTATACAAGAAAAAGCCAAAACTGTTCAGGAGAGGAATGTACTACATCAATTTGTTTAAGTTGTTAGGGTTTTGTTAAGGCTGTTTTATTGGTACGATCTGTCTAGTCGCTTACTCCAAGTGTTCTATATGACGTCAGCTTTTTTCTTTCACACCCACGGTTGTTATGGACATTCAAATGAGGTTATTGAAGATTAGTCAAAACAATTCAAAAATTGTTTTGAGTAGAATATAGTCTGTCTGAGAAATTTTACAATATTATAACTACAATATAATTTAACTTTACCACAGCAAAGTTGGTGCAGTATTGTATTGTGTATGTCTCCTCTTCCTTCTTCACCTCAGACCTCTTAACCGATAACAGCCGGTACCTATTGGCCCACGTTGGGGCTGACCATTAATCACGTGATGTTTTTTTTCTAACCCCCTCTCCTCTATGGTGATACGTGGTGAGATTTTAGACTAACCCCCCCCCGCCCCCCAGCCAAAATCACGTGTATTTTTTTATTTGTTATTTAATGCTACAAAACTAAGAATCGCGACAAAAAACGCGAGTAATAAGAAAAATAAATACATGTTATCTCAATATACCCCTCCCTGGTGATATTTCGTGATTTTTCCGAAATACACCCCCCCCCTCCCCCCTCCCCCCTGTTGAACCTCACGTGATTAATGGATAGCCACTTATAAGTAAATGCTGAAATTAATATCAAACTTCTTTCGAGAATTACATAAAATTGCATTAAACTTTTCGAGTTACTTAAAGCACTGATTACTTAATAGTTGAATGTTCTTTTTTTATTTATTCACATAGCACAGATTGCTTAATAGTTGCAAGTATTTTTTTGTTTATTCACATGGCACAGATTACTTAACAGTTAAAGTTATTGTTAGTATTATTTCGATTGTTCATATTAGTTATTATTAGTATTTATTTGTTTATTTACATAGCACAGTAATCTGTGCAATGCTATAATACTAACAATAACTGCCAAGCTTTGAGTAATCTCATTGCTTGGAAGTTGGAAGTTATTGTTATTCTCTTAGCACAGATTACTTAATAGTTGAAGTTTTTCTTAGTTTTTTTTCATATAGCACAGATTAGTAGATAGTTGAAGTTAATGTAAGTTTTTGGTTTGAACATGTAGCACAGAATACTTAGACAGATAACCAAAAAAATAACAATACAATCCTTGCTACAATTAGCAAGGATCCGCCTGAATCACAACTGACAAATTCCAACTTACAAAATCGATTTGTTACGAAAGTTGTATGTAGGTATATAACTAGGCATATACTAAATATGTACTTTTGAGAATCTATTTTCTGAGTATCTTTATTAAACTTTCTTTTCAATTTGTGCCAATACACCGTACGGTCTGCTTTAGGTAGTTGTTACTACCATATCAGAAGTATACCTTAGTATACCACATATTATATTATATTATATTATACCCTATAGGGTTTGTTACTTTAATCAAATTTTCAATAAAAAGGCCAAAAGTGTAATTATTTTCTGTCTGGTTCCATTTATTGCGCAGTTTATTAGTATTAAATTCTGGATTAATAAAATATTTTGAGGGCTTCCATATAACTAAGTAACTCTGAGAGACCTAAGTAGATATGTTTTCCTCCCGAGTTGCAACGAATTTATTATGTAACTAGCTGATGAATTCGTTCAGTAGTTTTGGCGTTCATCGCGCACAAACTAACAAGCAGGCAAACAGATAAACAGATAACAATTCCAAACAAAATATTACTATGTACAGAGTCGTTAATGTAACATAATCCAAGTATTTTTTTGATAATTACAATGTACTGACACGACTTATATACAATTTTATAATAGTATAGATAGATGTGATGAAAACATTAGCAATTAAATGCAAGATGCAAACTTTTCACTGTAGAAAACGTTCGACGGAAAAAGAATATTATCATGTACTAATTGTTGTAGCTTAGAATTTCATTTAAATTATGACTAATTGTGATTCCTGGCAGCGAAGCTGTGTAGGAGGAAAAGTAATCATCGTAGATATACGTGCAAGATATATGTACAAGGTATACCTTGCACGTGTATCTACACACGTTGATTTGGTACTGAGGCGGAACCTGTAGTAGGGTGACTGTATTTATTGCTCGTGTTATTTAGTATATTCTGTTTCGAGGATTTCCTTCGTTTTTACAAAAAAATTGAGGAATTTTACACACTGTCAATCCTTTGAGCAGGTACATTATTAGGTAGAAGAACACATTCATTCGTTACGTAGTACAATCCTGAAACAGAGCTCGTATCTAGTCTAAAAAACATAATTCTGATTTAGAACAATATGTCTTGTGATATAGTACTCAATATTAGTAGGAGAAAATTAGGATTTGACACAGGAATAATTCCTAGTAGCAATTTTCTTTCGGAATTCATAGAGACGTTACTGGCAGTCTAAATTTCGATTTGCGTGGTATTCGGTTCGTTGCGTTCTCCGCCATCTTGAATTTAAGGGTACATTTTTGTTTACTAAATAATTCGTTTATTTTCAATTTTACAGGAAAAATTATTACTACAAAGTTGTTTAGAATTAAATTTTCTACAATTTTGCAGTTCATAATTTTTTCCCAGGATCGATATTTTTTGATTTATACCCCAAAAAGTGGTAAATCTTTGTTTGACTTTTTTTGACTTAAGAAAAATGCCTAGAAGCAATTTTCTTTCGGAATTCATTAAGGGAGGTTACTAGCAGTCTACATATTCATGAGTTTCTCCTAGGATCAATATTTTTCGATGTATACCCCAATAAGGTGGGGAAATTGTATTCGATTTTTTGACAAAGGAAAAACTCCTAGTAGTTATTTTCTTTGGAAATTCGTTAAAGCAGGTCACTGGCAGTCTACATTTCGATTTGCGTGGTATTCGGTTCATTGCATTCTTCACCATTTTGAATTTAAGGGTGAAAGGGGGTTGGGTAATGTTGGCGTCGTGTTGGAATTGAGCGGCCATCAATGAAATTGGTATAATATGAAAGTACAGTATAAAGTGATCAAAAGTTACTATGGACAAACTTCTCTAAAGTATATCGGGACTAAGCTATACAGGGTGGTATTTTTCAACTTGACTTAGATGGAAGTACTCTAAATACTGGAGATAGCGAATTCCACTTAAAGGAAACATTCCCTTATTTTTTAAAAGAAACAAAACTGCATTCAAAGTTTTCTGAAAATGCCACACCCGGTAGTCGAACCGACTAAAATCTTCCTAAACCTTCTATTTCATGGATTTCCTTTCATTAAATTTACCAAGTTTGTTAGAGAGATTTGATCCTTATGATCGACCCTATCGATTGATGCAATAAAAATACAGGGTGTTATTTTTTCGAATTGTAGTCGGTTCGATTATAAGGCGTGGCAAACGATTTTTCAGCATTCCTTAAATGCAGTGCTGTTTCTTTTTTTAAAACACACTAAACTGTATTCAAAGTTTTCTGAAAATGCCACACCCGGTAGTCGAACCGACTAAAATCTTTCTAAATCTTCTATTTCATGGATTTCCTTTTATTTAATTTACCAAGTTTGTTAAAGACATTTGATCGTTGTGATCGACTCTATCGATTGATGCAATAAAAATATAGGGTTTGTTTGTTTGTTTGTAAGTTGGCTGGCACCGACTTCTAATAAATCAGTAAGTCTGTAAATTAAGTTATTTTTCGCTTTTCAGTGCCTCTTTTTCGTTTCTTGAAGTCGGTTAAACTTTTTTGTTAAAATGAATTTATTTTTCTCTTTTTAGTGAGTTTGTACAGTCTCACGACTGTACATCGCATGTAAAGTGACCTGACTGTACATGCGCTGCTGACGCTGCACTACAGATCGAACCGGCCACGCTAAAAAAAAAAATATTAAAGCATTATTCAAAAATAATTTTTAAAATCAATGCATATACACCGGAAATATAGCTGAATATTCTGAACACTTCTGCGTACCCCTTCAAAAAACTCAGGCGTGATGTTATGATGTGTAATGGCAGAAACATTGCAATAATATGCCATTGCAGCAATCGCGGCTGATTTCCTGGTACTTTCTGAAGAGTTCCTTGGTCTAATCTCGGAAACCCATCATCAGATCTTTACGAAATTTAAATGGGACCACTTCGGAATAATCTACTTACGAACAGAAAAAGAATTTTCAAAATCCGTCTAGAATTGGCTTCACAATCGCGTAACAAACATACAAAAAAAAATTAAAAAAAATTGGGTACGAATTGAGAACCTCCTTTTTGGAAGTCGGTTAAAAACCATTGTATGATAGCAGTTGTCATAATAATATTATCTCTGTTATCACAATATTGTTTTCGTCCTTTAGTCAATTTTCATCTTTTTTGGCGCCGATTAGGTATTCGTTAGCTTTTCCTACAAGCTCCCTCTGAATTTATCGGTTAGTAATATAATCTACCTCCACTTTGACAAGCAGGTCGAATTCACCGCTAGATATCGATGCTGAGATCAACGGAAATTATTATGAGCAATATTTTGATACCAATAACCAATCAAGGACCATCTTTGATTTCGATGATGGATCAGAATCAGATCAGTAAATGGGACTAGGTACCACACACGCCTGCTTTTTAAAACTGTAAAATCACCATATAATATCGTATTCACCATATCACCATAGACATATGGTGTTTTATAACAATCTCCACATATAGAGGTCGACGATTCCTACACTAATACATTGGTAGTTAGTTCCTTGTTGAACGTATTCTATTATCTACTTGATTTTTGATCTATGGAATATAGCCTTATTAGAAAAGTTATCGAACGACTTCTTAATATTGCACACCTTTTAAGACGGCTTCAACTATATGCTTTGGGCCCACGCTTTGCAGCCAATTTTGTTCAATACTAACTAAAATACATATTTAAGTAGGTTGTCAAGTCAATGTCTTTCTTTCGTGAATACAGTTTCTCTCTAGTATTGAATATATCGACTATTTCAGTATTCCGCCGTTGGTTTATTTCTGATGCCTTTAAGATATGTTTACTCCCTGTTAGTAGCGATCCTCGCAGTGCAGAAAAGGCAATCATTTTACGAAGGCCTTCATCAACAGGAATGACTTTGGAGCGTTGCAGTTCCTGTAAAAAATAGTTTTATTCCTGTCTGAAGTTCTATTAAGTTCAGTTCCTAGGGAAACCATGATAAATTGGTAATTCTACAATAAGTTTAATTTTTCAAAGCACCAAGGAATTATTACCCTTTGTCGGAAGGAAGTCGGAAGGACTTACGGGCTCGCCCTCAGGGGAACGGAATTCAAAATTCAAAAGCATTTTATGGCAACGCATCTTCTAACATATTTATTTGTCTTTAGTTTTCAAAACTTGTAAACCCTATAGAGGCCCGGCGTCTAAAGAATGTCTATCCAAACTTATGACCCACTTTTGGTGCTGCACAGCTGTTATGGTAAAATAAAGCCGAGGACGGAGGGCTCATTTCTATTTGTTATGTTGCCGTTTTCAATCATACGCCACTCGCCAGTTATTACCAATCTATAAAATAGGCATTACTAGCTTAATTTTGAGAGGAATGGGTACCCGTTTAAGGAACCGTGTAATCGGCGAGTTAACGTTATTAGCCTCGTCAGTTAATTGAGTTGATTACTTTGGCAGATACACTCGTAAACCATTAGTTTATTATTTTAAGTAATTGGATAAACACACACGTGGTAACGAGTGTGGGCTCATCTCATTATTAGATTAACGATTTAAGCACGAAATCATTTTAATACCATCCTCGTATTAAAGCAAAATTGAAGCGCGTTTTTGTCATATAGCATGTAGCTATGAGACCTTCGCATGAACTTGAAGCAACGCCTACATTGCTCAGGTCCTTGTTTATGATGATGGTTGTCTTCAAGTATGTATTGGTTCATTATTTACCTCTTTGTCACCTATATTTATATCTACTATATAATTGTAGGACACAACGATAATCGTAGTCTCGTTGCTCGCGCGCATGCCTCTTATGAGTCATCGGTAAGCGTTCTGCGCACAATGCCGTCCGCACTCCGCACAGGCCAGTCGCAACACGGCCTACCTAGTGGACATACATGTCATTTAATTAATTTTAACGCGTTGCGCACGATCGAACTTTGTTAAGATATTTACTTGAATTGTGAATTAAAAATATATCGCAAGGGCAAAGTGTTCACGTTCGGTGAAGATGACTGCGGTGAAGAAAGCAACGGCGATGCGGCAGTTGGACTCTATGTTTGGAAATATGAGTTTGGAGGCGGAGGGCCGGTACTCACCGGTCGTCAGCTCTGTCATCGAACAGGACCCTCGCTGCGAAGTACATGGGCGCTGTAGTACGCCGTATAGATCTTCACTTTATCTTCATAGTAGAGAATCTACTCCTGGCTATTACAGGGAGTCGGTTTCGCCCACGAATGGGCTGATTATCAGGTATTATGAAATTACATTTTTAGAATATTTGTATCAACGTCTATCTTCTAACACGAATAATATGATAAAACAGGCGTCGAGATTCACTGGGTTTATCGGGTTCGCCAGCGAGGGAGTTGGAGCACCCATCGACCTTCCCAAGCATCCTGCGCCGCGACCGTTACAGCCCCTCAGTGACGCCACCCCGACGTGATACACCAAGCCCAACGCAACGACTTCAAAATCACAAACGCCACTCCATGGGGTCATTCCCTAACTTGAGCAGAAGCAATATTGTTAATTACAACAGACGAGATTCTATATCCAGCAACGGTGTCCGAGATATGAAACGAGACTACGTCGGCTCAATGAATTCATTGTCCCGAAAGAGTTCCATCAACACTACGAAATCTTCTACAGACTCTTTGGATGGGTGGCACAGTACTTGGGACTCAGACAGAAATAATTCAATATCATCGCTCGATAGAGTCTCAAATGGAAATAAGGTAATTTTATCTGAGTCTGTAATACCTATACATTATTTAAAATCTACTATAAATAACATCTGATTCTCACAGATTGACTGTTTAAACAGTAAAAAGCAAGTTTTTATTATTTTAATGCCAATGAAATCATTATGTTATGTTATGACCGACTCCAGTCAATTGTGTGTAGTGCAATGTGATATTTATGCTCGTGATTGTATTGGCTTGTGGCAACAGTTCTATTTTATGGAATTGCAGATTATGAGTTATGTTCTGAAAGATTTAACATAATGACATCCATCCTAAATTTTACAGCTAGTAGGTCGGCAGTATCGCTAGTAGGTTACAGCTTAAAGCTTTCTTACTTATTTCGAAATCCATTCTTTAGGAAGATCTTTATGAATTGAATAGTTTAAGCAGAGTCATGCAATGGCGTAGTTGTAGGTCATGTCAAACGACTTTTAATTTTTTTCTAAATAAGGATACATTATCGTTGTTTGATTTGAGTTCGATGATAACGAAAATAAGAACATTTATAACAAACTTGTTATATTTATTCATCTGAAACCGATACATAATAATATGAAATGAATGACTATTTGTCCATTATACTATACCTACTATACAATTCATCCGGCTGCAATGACATTATGTTAATTTGTTTGGCACATGTCTGTTCAAAGACCCGATAAAAAGGCCTAAGAACGCATGACTTACATTGGTCAATTTTGTAAAGAGGATTATAAGTACAGTGATGATGTTTCGTTTAGAATATCGTGGAGACTATTTTCAACTCCTGTAAATTAGACAGCGAACAGTAGAATTTTTTGTGTGGTACATCCCCTGGGCGCTGTAAGTGTACATGGCTCTGTGATAGGGCCGTTCATTTAGCGCGGTCGTTCGTGCTGACCTATACTGCCATAAATGGACATGACGCCGCCGCCAACTGCCGACCGCCACGACTAAATCATGACAATATTTACATTTTATCTCACATGCCACTGCAATATTTAACTTTTTTGTTGAACAAGAAACTAAAATTTGACATTTGTGCGTTTAAACAACAGTTAAGAGACTAAATAAAGAATTTCCAATTCATACATCCAGCAAGAATTTAGACGTTACCTACTAACATCGATGTTAGCGGTTTATAGAAGACACTTGCTTACCTGGTTCATATTATACATATACCGTTTAAATGAAATGCTATTTATACTTCGATTAGAATTATTTAACAACCCTGTGTAGGGAGGTATATGAGTAACCAAGTAGGTGAGCACATTGCATAGTTCAACTAGACCTGTTCTAAGATGGTCAAAGTCAAAGTCCAAAATCATTTATTCTGTATAGACCGTTAAAATGGCACTTACAAAACCATTCTTGGTGATTATTCTTACCCCTCCGTGCCTTCGTTAAGTCATCAGTCCCGGTTGCCATATGAATATCCGTGGCAATCGTTACGGATAGTTAGAGCCCTATAAAATCCGACAAGTTTCATCGCTGGATATCACCAGCGAAGGTTAATTTCCAAATAACCTATAGGAATCTGCCGGATTTGCCGATCACTCGGCACTAGGGTGTATTTTTGAAACGGGGCAGTAAGGGCAAGTACCTTAACCGTTATAGTTACAGCAAAACGTTCTTAGGAGACCTTCCCTAACTTTTTGAGATATTTCGAACTGCATTCACAGATTTTGCACAAAAAATTTCTGTGCCAATCGATTCTATTTCATTTCATATTCTATTTTATTCTATTCTATTTACTCTATGGGACCATTTTAGCTTTGAGTACTAGGAAAGACAGAAATCGCCGAAAACGTTTCCCATACATTTCGGCAAGCGAATAAAATTTCTACAATGGTCAAACCTTTTGTTATGGGCAGGAAGTAGGTAGGATTGACTATAAGGTAAATAAAAAGAATTTTAACCCAGAAATTTCGAATTTGATTCGAATAATATCTTTATGTTATTTTTAGTTTCAGCTGAGAAAATTCGTAAAGTTATTAATTAAGAATTTTGGCTAAAATGTCTTTTAATTGTGAAAAAATTGACCTATTAGAAGCCTATTTTGTCAATAATCAATCGTAGCCCCGATCTAACGCCACTCGATTTTTTTTTATGAGGCTTCGTAAAGAAACGACCTGGCCCTCGATTCTGCTAAAGCACAACCACTGTCACACCACAGAGACTGCAAAAAATGGCATTAAATTTTTTTTTTTTTCAATTCATTCCAGTAGTTCCTGAGATGCGCTAATCTTTAAACCAAACAAACAAACTCTTCAGATTTATATTATTAGCATACTCGTAGATAAATCTTATTGAGGTTTCGGAGGTATTACGTTAATTCCGTAATTAGTTCTATAAATTACGAATTCAATGTATTCTACATAAAATATCAGACAAAATAGATTGAATTTTAATTGAACAGTAGGTAATTGGATCCCATTGTATATACCCCAGACGATATTTGACCTCAGACAAGATCCTTGTTAATCATTCAATAAATTGCAATTGATCAAGAGACGAAGACGTCGTCGGCACTACACCAACTACAAATGACTCGGTTCAAACGTACGATTGTATCGCTAGTCGTACCAACGTCTTTTTCCTTAGAATATATACCTCGGGACATATATATTGGACCTAAAATGTGCTCTATACGCGCAGTACGCGTTTCTTGGAAGTCTTTTGAGAATAACACAGGGTGCTAAGGCGGTGGATGAACTCAAATTCACTAAGCATAGATTATTACAAAACAATCCACGGGCGCCTGGACCTCGTTTGTCTCGTGATTTAGCTCTCAAGATACCTGCAAAAGGATTTTAGTTATAAAGTCTGTGACTCACTTTGGAGTCATGGCTCCAGCATCGGCTTGTGTAACATAAATATGGTTAAGTTTACGCAATCTGTTATAAGTTATGCTTTATCGTCGGTTATTGTTTCGCTCATCGTAAATATTTGTTGCTGGTCTAGAAAAAGTGCAACAATTAGTGTGAGATCTTGCTCTACTTCTTTGTACACGGTATAAGTTTTATACTTGCCGATACATTGTGGATTGAATCAAGTACCCAACAATGGTATTTTGATTAACTAGCTCACATTATTACGTGTTTTTTCTATTACGAAGATCAATGGCAAGATATATTGAGGCTGTATGTCTTTATCATACGAGTCGAATAGGTTCCTTATGACAAATAGTAGAGGGAAAATCTATACAAGGCTAGGCATATAAGGCCTGTTCGCGTCGGACACAATCCGTTTACAGTTTTTGTAATTCATTATCATAATGAATATAATCAATTATGTTTATTGTTCGTGAGCTATTCTAATTATAAGCATCTTTGCTTCTATACATACGAGTAGTCCCTAAATGTGTTCCTAATTATATATTTGTTGTTCACGTGTAGGTTGGAATTAAGATTATGATGAGTTTCTTCTGACATAAATTTGTTTATTATTATGATCTTTATATGGAACAGCCTTGAGTTCCTTCATAACAAATAAGGTGACTAATTAAATGTATGAATTTTCCTATGTTATTCTAGACTTGTGTGGGTGCCTGGGATGATATTCACATTGTAAGATTTTTTGTCGTCACCATGAGTACCTACCGTATTCATCAATAACGAACGCGTTAATCCAATATTACGAAATGTTTTTCTGTTATGCCATGGTTTTTAATAACTAGTCAGGCGTAAGAAAGAAGCGAAAGTTGCATGTGCGCGTGAAGAATTATGTGCTCTTTCTAAAACTTGCGTTTTGAAACAACTCTTACAGGCAATAGTGTCGTAATTAATTTCTTACATGCTACAATATAATTCCGTGTTCAATATTCTAGTTACATAAAAGTAATTTACGTTTACAATATTTCTTCATAAAGTACTGATGTATGGGCAGTAACGTTTAGTTTCAAAGTACTAACTAGAGAAGAATCGTAGGTACTAAAAAGTTGAACCTGTGATAATCTATGGTCACTAAAATATGAAACAAACTAACAAACCATTAAAAAGACTCACTAGGGCCAGTAACGTACGCTGTCTTACACAATTTTGCAATTCACGAGTATGTACATGAAGTGATATCTGTTTGGTCTGCTCGCGAGCAATATCTGAGCACACTCAACGCGCGTTGACCGCGCACGGGCTACCCCTTTCACTTATATTCGCATTCAACGGATCGAGCGGAACGCTAGCGCGCCTTTCTCTCTGTTTGCGTCTCTGTCTAACGTGCGTCGACGGTGGTGCAACACCTGTGGTGGGCCGGCGCAGGCCGCTCGCCGCCCGTGACAACAGTAGCGCAGTTTCCTCGACCACATCCGCACGGAACCGACACCACCGCGCTCGGATGATCAATCGCGATTTGACATGAAGTCCAAACCGGCACATTATATAGAAGCACCGTTCCGACCGTGGCCGCCGCTTTCCCGACAGGCACAACCCAATTTTTACTTCCGACCGCCTGACCCGATGGATTTGAGGCATTTTAAAACATCATCCTCTAAAGGGTCTACCTACTCGGATTTCTCCGGTATGAGTGCGTATAGCAATAAATCGCGAGATTATTATTTTTTATCGCCCAGTTATCGTTCGACGGGCGCTCCTACGCCCGGAGGTCACGCTGACTTGTACGGTGAACGGGATCGCCCTCGCCAGCTAAGGAATCCAAACCCTTCTCCATCAGCTGCATGCCCTTGCAGTCGCTCGCGTTCCCTGGAAGATGTGCGCACGGATGTAGTGACTGAATGGGAGGACGACGACGAAAACGGCAACCGTATAGTTGCACCAGCTACAAAGTTTAATCGTACGTCGTACAAAACAAACATTGCTTTCCAAAAGCAAGGATTCCTCACAAGACACTCTATGGAAAATCTAGTCGATAGACCACCGCAGTTACTGCCACCCAAACGGATCTCTGCCTTTCAGGTAATTGAACTAACTTTCTATCGTGACAGTTGTAACTTGTGAGACGACTAACTGCATTTGAGCAGTTGTTTTTGCTAGATTAACATCAACGACATAGAATTAATTTTACTATAGTTTTTCATTATAGTATTTAACTGTAACCACTGTTTCATATGTATTTATGCGTACTTTCTAAGCTCTTAAATCTACATGATTATCTTGTTAATGCTAAGCGAAGTAAATAAATTGGATATTTATGGTGCTTTAGCGAATGTGTTAGGATTTACAATGATATATAGGTATGGTGTACAGAGTTTGTCGGCCGAGTGTTATGGGAATGGGAATGGAAGCATCGACGCCTCGTTAGACCCGTTCAGCTCCGTTGAACCGCAACGCACCGTCCTGCGTGTGTAACGGATGTTCAATACTTGTTTTTTTACAAGAGTTTACACACATATATCGTAGTTATGCTCCAATATCATATTTGTAAGTACGCAAGCGAATTTAGGTTAACTCATAACCAGAACGAGTTTTCATCTATTAATTGATTCGGCTTTTGCAATGCGAGTGTGAATTCTTTTGTTGGACAGTTATTGCTTCATTGAGTCCATTTCGGAATGAGGCATCTAATTATGTAAGACGTACGAAATTATGTTTTTATCATGTAGTTGTAATGATATTACAGTTTATACTTACTATACAGTCGTACTTGAAAGTAGCTTAGGCTTGGGAATCGACTTTTTGTCTGTTTCTTCGCACTGCCTGATTAAAGCAGAAATCCCGGCCAAGGCACCTCTTTATAGTCTCTTCTTTCTCTCTTCTTAAGTAGATGTACCAGTTCAGGTATCCAAGGAGGTTATAGTATTTTCTTCAATATTCCACAGTAGTTCCGTAGATGGCCTTTCCAACAAGTAACTGATTTTGAATGTTTCCTTTTTTTCATCATTGTTTTTACAGGTCCGATAGACCTGTTTTACCTATAAACATGAATCTATTCAAATATTTATTTTATACAGGCCACATTAAAAACAGAAACTAGATCATGCCTGCTATTAATGCTCAACCCAAATGTATTCAGCATCCTAATCTTACAAGCATATTCTGATAAATAACACTAAAACATTTACGAAAGACATTAGATGATACAAAAATTGATAAAAATGTCTAATTTAGCTGACATTCCTGGTTGCGTAGAAGACCGAAACGTTACTTTATGTAATTTTTAATATAGTTAATGATTATGTATTTATTATAAGTATTTATATATTGATCAGCCAAGATTTTCTCTAAATTTTAATTGCAAATGTGTTTTATAACATCAAATGTAGTTTACGATAATACGGAAATCGTTAAATGCTTTATTACATAACTATGTTCTAACAGTGATTCAACTTATATTTATACAGTATGCCAGATTTCCAAATGGTATTCATTATCGTCTCTACGAAACGGCATAGCATGAGTACGTAATCATGACGACAATGCATCTATTTATCTTGATTTCATATAAAGCGTTTTAACATACAGTTTTTATTGGTCTATGTCTTGAGTTTTTACGCTTTCTTTATTCCAATGAAAGTAAGAGGAACATTTTTTTTTCTTCTACAATTATCTAAAAATAAAATTATACATTACTTGCCTGTGCCCACATAAGACAATAAGGTATAGTTACAATTATTACGTGGTCGTTATTTGACAGATAACTAAATCTACTACACATTTAGTAAGTGACGTAAACTTAAAATACATAACCCACAAAAGCCGGACATTTCGTAACTAACAAGATATGTTTCAGTTTTTTTTTGTCAATGCATAAACAAATTCGTATGAGAAAAAATGCGGTAAAGTACACTTTCTATTAAAACGTGTTCGCGGCAAACTGCGCTACAATGAAACGAAAAGCTACACCAATTACCCGATTTGAACCGTTTCAAACGAGATTCAAATGCGTGTCTTGTCGGCGTGATTTCGTATTTATACTTTAGTCTCTGATATCACTTTTATATCTTTAAATTATGCTTATTTTATGCAGACTGAACAAAAAAGACAAACAGCTGAAGAATTGATTTCTGTGAGAGACTCTGTGTTTGGTTATTGGATTACGCTATGCTTGCTATGACAAATGAGAAGTCATGACTTTTATTAGGTGTTAACGTAAATTGCCGTATGGTTTTCGGTAACGTAGTAGGACGATCCTCCTGGGAAGGAGCCATCCTATCTTTTACCGTGTGTATCGTTTTAAGACCGTGGATAACAGTGCTATCCATATAATCCTTATAGATAATTAATTATACCGTAGAGTCGCCTTCCGTGGGACTGAAAAACGGAGTTGATGAAATGTGTATTTTAATACTCCTCTGCTTGTACCTTCGGAAATACACAGCGTGAGTAATTACGTTATGCTATTTTGGAGATGTGACTCAATAAATATTTCGACCGTAACATCATGCATCATGTAATAAGTGCACAACCTGTTATCGGTCAGGTGTGTGGCATAGGCATAGTAAGTACTATGTTAACAAACTGGTTCCTACTAGGCCATCTTGCAACTCCCGACCTGCCTTATCTGTCTATACAATAAAACCTGTTCTAGTTACCACGCTGGGTTACACCCTCTGTATTTCCTCTGTGGTTATACCAAATATTCAGCTTCATTCATTTTCTGTGCAATGCTAGGACAGTTTATTATACAATACTTAAT
This sequence comes from Eilema depressum, assembly GCA_914767945.1. Classification (NCBI taxonomy): domain Eukaryota; kingdom Metazoa; phylum Arthropoda; class Insecta; order Lepidoptera; family Erebidae; genus Eilema; species Eilema depressum. Next base: position 22,446,166 of record OU612012.1, on the reverse strand, counting down.
ATCTCGCTCGATTTCGAGAGCCTTTCTATAGGAATGATTTATTTTTGAGCTTCTTATGTCATCAATTTATCGTTAATGTTTATTTATAGATATGTCATAATAAACGAAAATGTTTTATCGTAAACTTTTGTCGCTATTTGCTTGGAATATAACTTATCGAACACTTTTGGGTTTCACACATGACTCATGTTTATGTAAGTGCGGCAAAGGCTCGTTGAATTTCTACTTATGGTATCATACATATCATATAGGTATCGAATGTTAGTCGATTGACTGCGTCATGGTCTTGGTTCGTTGAGGAATGTGCGTCACCGTCTCCGACGCGAGCACCGACAATGCACACTAGGTTGCTTGCTTTGTTTCACGGTTTCACCACGATGAGGTCGCTAGAACTACCGGTCTCGTTTTCTTCTTATCGTGTTAAGTAAACATTTCAGATTGACATGGCCAATGTCATCGTGATATTGTGTACCCTATACAATTGTATGACTAAACACTTCTATGTTGCCATAAAATACTCCTAGTCGTATCCGAAGCTTTCAGCTTGGAGTCTGGGGTCCGCTTTACCAGTCTAGTCGCCAAAATATACAAGCATAAATATTAAATATCTACAGATACTATGTATTTTTCTTAAAACCTTTATATATTTTTTATTAGTGTTTAGGTATTACAATCTGAAACAAATTTCAATTGAAAAGTACCTATCAGCCGCACAAAATTGTAGTACCCAATTCTTTTATAAAACCTACTCGTTATTCAGATCTTACAAATATTTTACACACTTTGTTTCTGATTGTTTGATTCTGATAAACATCCGAATATGTGAAACTCGATCACATTGTTATCGATGTGTAAAAACTTATGTTTTGACTAGTTTATTTTTAATTTCCTGTTACAGATTGCTAAACATTGAATCTAGCACATCAATAAATATATAATTATTCCTAATTTTTTCATTGTAAATAGTTTCGTAAAATTGACCATAACTTATTGAACGAACAAGCAGAAGCACACACTTCCTCATTTAAGCTCTTAAGTATTAAGCTCTTATTTATTGTATCATAATAATGATGATGTGAAACTTTATTAAGGAGAAATTTGTTGCAGGCACAGAACAGGAATGGCGGTCATCAGGGTGTACCTCTATCAACACCAAGTAGTGTGGGCGTAGGACCTGAAGTAAATGGTTCCAGACCTACTTTCAAACCCGTCACAGTACTGGAGGATCTGCAAGCAGTCCGGTGCGCTGAGTTTCATCCCAACGGCAAACTCTACGCCATCGGTTCCAATACGAAAACACTCAGAATATGTACATACCCGAAGATTGAAGATGTCAAGTAAGTTTTACTTTTATTTATCATACAATGGTCTAAACTAGCAAAAGGTCTTGCAACTATTAATGACAGGATGATACATTATTATTGCTGGCTAGAGGCCATGTTGAGCTTGTGGAAAAATGTTTTTCATTCTCCTTGTTAATAGTTATTGCATGTTAGACAATCGTTAACAAACATCGACAAAAACGTATTAATCTATTGCTTCAATTATATCTTATTACTGGCGTAGATGGATACAGCTGCAGAATTTCTGCTTCGGTATAGAATTTTTGTGTTTTTTTATATGAGACTGAAGAGAAAAAAATATAAATAAGAGTATAAATTAACTCATAGGACCAAATTAAAGGACTCCACCAGGACTGAATTAAAGGTTGTATTTAAAACTGCGATGTTTGGCGGGATACCGCCAGTGATAACCGGTAGTGTCATCTCTTGTTTGATAATATCTACAGATAATATATTATGTCAAACTGCACTCTGTGATTGGTGTTCTGGTAAATCGATTTATAAGAATATCAGCATCTGAATCTTCATAGATCTTGTGATATACGAGTATGTGCCACAAAAAATGTACAAATTAAAAATATCTCTTAGTAGTGTAGTGTTATGTGCACTGTAACTTTAACGCAAAATTGTGAACACAAAAAAAAAACCATACTGATATTAATGCGAAAGTAACCCTGTCTGTCTGTTACGCTTTTACAGCTAAACCACTGAACAGATTTTGATGAAATTTTGTACAGAGATAAGTTAGACCTTAGGAAAGGACATAGGACAAAGGCTCCGCCCGCGTGGATATCGGATAACCGATATCCACGCGGGCGGAGCATCGAGCAGTCGCTAGCAATGTCAAATAATGTGAAACTCATAAAATATTATCTACTCAGTCGTGTAAGATATGAATGCCTTTTGGGATGTGGCAAGCATGAACAAATGTGGTGAAACGGCCGCGTAGCCTTCGCGCTAAAAACGCCGACTTTCAATTCCGAGTTTATTTCGCTTAGTGTTTTCTATTTAGGTTTTGTGAACTAAAGCTTACACAGCAAAGTCCACTAGTCAAAATGCGAGGGAAATGCCTGAATAGGTATGAGACAAGAAACGGCATGTTTTAGTCGGTTCGAGTCCGATATAACTAACCGCTCTGGTCGGGGAGCAAGGGGGCATCCGTAGGGATTTCCACACGATAAGAAATGCACCCCAACCTTCTACGTATTACGTTGAGCAGATCAATTTGTCGTTCACAGTTCGAGTTTCCGTATTCGGCGTCTCTCGCGCGGAGGTGACCGTGGACTTTCTTCAACCGGTTGCCGTCGCGTTTTTGACCTTCCCCAATTCACTGTCAATTAATCGACTGAAACTCTTGACTTTTATACATTTTAATACGTCGGTTATTTAATCCCAGTCGCACGCATACGAAGCGTTCACCTCGGGAGTCTGGAGTCTGCTTTTTGCAGTCTAACTGTGGGTTTATCTTAACCACAGATATTCATGGATGCAAAAATTTGCACTGAGCGGGAATCGAACCCGCGCCTCCTGCGTAGCGGTCGCGTTCACTACCACTACGCCACAGAGGCTGTCAAATCAATAGGCTAATTGATTGATTTCATTTGTTAACATTTCCAGTGAATAGGTACTTATGGAAATGTCCCCTTCGGCTACGCGAACTCAGACAAACAAAATAAAGTCATTTATCTTATCCTCTTGAAGTTCTATTTACCTTAACGGCAAAAAGTTGTCCTTGCTTATAGGTAAACAAAAGGAATCTGTAGATTACTTAAGTAAAGTATTTTAACATAATGTTATTCAATTTTCGTTTATACATCGCATATTTGCCGACGCATTGATTATAATGTGTCTGCCCCGAAATTCATTCTGTGATAAAATCTATAATAATAACATGAAATGTCAAGGCTTTTAACGTTTCGCGAAAATGTCGTATCACTTCACTCTGTGGTGTATTGTGGACTAAAGCAAGAGTTTGAATGAATATTAAGGTTGAATCGAGAGAATACTGGATGAATTGATGAGTCCTTTGAGCTTGATAGGTACAATGTGCCAGTGTTGGAGACGGTCAGACAGTAGTGAGATTAAATACGAAAGGTCATCTCGCCATAACAAAGAATTCTCACATATATCCAGGTTTATCTTTAATTCCCTCACTCCTTTCCTATTCAGATCAACACGTTTTATTGCACTTGACTTGACTTGTTATCCACAAACAGTGCAAGGAATGTCATCGAGGTCTAAAAGGTTTGTCGCATCATAAATACTTAGAATTTCGACTATTCCAAGTTGTTACAAACCCAGGTCCTTTACCTAAACGGTGTGAGAAAAATCATCTATTAGTATTAGATACTTCTTTTTAGTATTGCTCACTGGTGGCATTTTTAATAGTGGCCTTCACTCTGTAGATGTCATCCCTACATTCAAGGGTTTTCAAATATTTCTTTCACACAAACCTTGTTTTGACATTAGTACGAGGTGTTGAAGTAAATGTAGTGATAACAAGACATCGTGTCTTTGTAGCTCAGTTGTTCAGAGCATTCTCCCTGTAAAAACTGGTTGTGCCTTGACTTGTCGTAGATGTTGACTTATTCCGATCTAAATATAGGCTCTCACTAATTAAAAAAATACACAGGGTATATACAGCTGTTATGATCAAAATAATCATATAAAATTATGACATAACAGCTGTATACAGGTACCCTGTGTAATTTTTAAATGGTTAGGGCCCTAATGTTTATACTGGGTGGCGCAAAAGTAAAGACCCTATTTGGTTCGGCTATAACATTTTTTCTAAATTAGAAAACTAGATTTAGGTTTTTTTAAATGTATATTTGTACCATTAAATTTCGTACCATTAGGATTTAAAGATGATGTCTTTTAAATGGTGACCTCCAGAGTTGATACACATTTGAGCCCTATTTATGACATTTTGCATAACTTGCCGTAACACTTCCTGCGATATGTTCGTTATTTCTTGACGAATGTTTTCTTTTAGAGCTGCGAGAGTCTGTGGCTTGTTCACATACACCCGAGATTTCAAAAAACCCCAAAGAAAGAAGTCTGGACTGGTCAGATCGGGTGATCTTGCAGGCCAAGGCAAATCGCCAAAACGAGAGATAACTCGGCCTGGAAAAGCGTTTGACACAATTATTCCACGTTCTTGGGGAGTAAAACGGTCCATGTTTATTTTCAGTGTATTTTACATTTGTTCACTACACAATTTTCAACAACAGAATGACAGAAAATTTCATATAAAAAAAATAAAGGTATTTTCTTTAGTGCCACTACTTTTGCGCCACCCAGTACCTATTATCCTAATTTATTGAATATCAGTTCTTGGACACATTTGTTACTATACGTAGATGGGGATCGCAATATCAATAAATATCTGAATTGAGAACCTCCTCCTTTTTAGAAGGAGATTAAAAAAGCGTTGCAATATGATACCGTCTGAAGTTTTCGCGAACATCACAGTGAGTTCATTCTGCGTTAATAATATTACTGATAATATTATCGGTAATATTATATCGGTATAACTTTAATCATGATTAAAGTTCTTTGAGACAACTTACACTTCAAAGTATGAGACAACTATCATCCATCCTTAATCACTCCGCGACCATGGCTGCTGAAAAATAGCCGAACCGTCCGTCGCGCGTCGGCCTAAATATAAATAATAATAAATTATTATAGAATTCGTTAAAAAGTGGTTTTATTTTAATGAGCATTGCAATATTTGCAATGCACTTGAGTGTTCTCATTTGTTAATATCTTATTTATTTCATGATTCTTAAACAATGTATAAGGCAAACTACTTCATGAAATGGTAACAATGAGCACATACCCTGCTATGACCGAATCAACAAATTCAGTAATACCTATTATAGTGAATTGTTGATTCGGTGTCAGCAGGGTGTTGGCTGGGCTGTGACGAATGATGCTGTGTCATAGTAATTAACAAGAAGAATACTCATTGAAATAAAACCACTTTTAATGAATACTATCGCGACATATTTGTCAGCCCGCGACCATGGCTGCTGAAAGGTAGCCAAAACGTCGGGCTAAAAGTAAATACATACTAGCAAATATATCGCGATAGAATCCGTTGAAAAGTTATTTCAACGAATGAGATTCGCGTAAGCTACAGACAGTATCACGAAGTATACTTTTGTTATGTATGTCGATCATTTTATGGTACTTGAAAAATACCTTAGTTGTAATTTATAAAATGAAGGGTTTCGCCAAGATGATTAGTCCGTTTTTGTAGAATCTGCTTAATGATAAAACCGTGAATTACAACAAAGGAGACGGGGATTTCTGGGCCAAAATGTAATGAGTTGGGTGTCCTATCATTTGACAAAAAACGAATGACAAATTTTCATTTGACAAACAACGTTTGACAAAATTACACTTGATAAATGTATCATTTGACAAACTATTGTTTAATAAACTACTCATTAGACAAAATATTTATTTGGAAAAAATTCATTATATAAAACATCATTTTACAAAATTATTTTAAAAACATGTTAGTTGACAAACGGACAGTTAGTGATAGATTATTGAGAAAGCTGCTCATTCCGACTTGGATAGATTAGGTTAGAAGGCTAATGCATTTAGCCTTCGTGGTTATTTTTTTTTATAACCATGCAGAACTTTATTTAGTCAAATGAACATTTTTAAAATAAAATTTTAGCAATCGAAATGTTTTCTAAGTAATAGGTACATTTGCGAAACGTGTATTATGTCAAATGATTATTTTTAAAGTAATATGTTTGCGAAATGAAAGTTTGTCAAATGATGTTTTGTCATACGTTTTTTGGTCAAACATGAGTGAACCAATGAGTTGAGATATGGCTCAAAAAAAGCTTTTCTATTTCAAAATATAAAAAAACCCGCTCAATTGACAATCTGGAAGACGAGAACTCTTAAAACTAAGTTTATTCCACTAATAAAATAAAATAGGTATCGATTACTATGAATGATTTAAACATTATTGTCTATAAAGACACTTGCACCGCAGTATTATTTCAATCAGATTGAACAAATAGAATCATAATAATAATAATAACCAATTAAAATCATAATAATAATGTATAATAAAAATTATTTATGAATCGATTTTCGTTAATAGATTAATTATTTCTCATGTGTATCAACTGTATTTTTAATCTGTGCTATGATAGCTGACACCTTCAGTCAATCCGTTTATTTATTCAATCTTCAAAATCAATTAATTATCGAGATAAAATATATAGATACAATTGTTTATAAAATATGTACAAAAGTGTATCATATCAGTGTGCTATCAGTTTATTGGTTTAAATCAAATCACAGTTCAAAAACGTTCATGTCTTGCATAACCTCACTTATTTAATCTCTTAAAACTCTGCTCTCAGATCTCTCAGATTACCAAAATCTGCAGAATTTTCAGGGATGGTTTAATATTATGTAAGCTCTTAATTGAGACCACTCTCATCTTTTTACATTTTGGCCCAAGAATGTATGAAAGCGTATCCATCTCCTTCCTGTATCAATTATTATGATTAGGACGCTAAACGTAATAACAGAAATGATTACGGATCGTAAAATTGTTAATAGTCACCACTTTTAAAACAAGCTACATTATCAGCAGTGATTCTGCTTTGATGATGTCACTATAAATATAAATTGATTAAAATCTATAGAAACTGTTGTTAGAATCGAAGAGAATGCTTCGTTTATATGTAGTAGAAACAGTATCTCCTACGTATACCTATTAACGATTGCAATGGAGTTACAGACAAAGCTTAGTTTGTTGTTACACTTACAGTACTGTACATTTTTAAATGAGTTATGCGCTCTCTCGACTTATTGCGATTCATGCGATATAAGACTGTCACTATACACACTTGCGGCTCGAAAGCGATGACTCAACAACAAGTTGATGACCTCAAGTTAGATTTACACACAGTGCCACTTTTCTTAGGATTAAATTCATTCATTTAGAATACCTACATTTCATTAAGTTTAATAGACTATATGTATTTTGCATCACAAAATTAAATAAAGAAAGATTACTTATAGGTACATTTAATCATCTGCCTAAAATTTGTCAAAATTGAGACTATGTGTTAGGTATCTATTGCTTTATATTTGGTTATATTAGATAATCGGTCAATATAGAAAGGCTGCATATTAAGCATAATTATATCACAATATCGTATAAAGTTAAATTAAATTCTCTAATTTGCATAGTTTTTGAAATTTCTGTATATGAATGTATCCGTTAATAGCATATTTAATTATACATTTATAGCTGTATATGGATGAGTACGTATTACGTGTGCGATTTCGTATTATACGTGAAATTAGGAAGTTTTATCCAAACACTCAAAAACGTACGCGGCGAGAATGTTAGCCATATTCGCTTCTCGAGATCTCGCTTACGAAATACTTCCACAGATTACGTTGCGGTCTTCATAATGCTTACATTCACGATCATTGACAAGTACCTACTATGTGAGATGTTGCCAAATTTATGAAATGTACATTAAATAAAGTGACACAGCAAAGTTGACCGATGTATTACATTATTATGGATCACTATCTATCGAATGTGGCCATGTCTGTACAGACATGGCCGCCATATTAATGAGTGAAGTATGGTTCATTTATTGACGTCTCGACGATTCTTGAAAGAAGTGGAGTAACAATACGTAATTATGTATTAGATATGATAATTGATTTAGGTCCGTTGTCATTCACGGTTTTATTATTCCTTCTGTACAGTGTCCGGCGGCTTTTGATTGGGCACCTTTTATAGAGTAGTTAAAACTGTGTTATAAAATATTAAAATTAAAACTATATCTTCGGTTTTAACTAGGTACTTAACGGTTAACAAAACAAGAGCAAGGTGAGCTCAGCCAGAATCTCACTCTATTTTCCCAAAGTCCTCAATGAAAATCAGAGATCTGTACAATTTTTTAAATTATTCGCCTAAAGATCCCATAAAGAATGCGTGTACTACTCTGTACACTGTAATCCAGGGCAATTCTTACAAAAATAATAATAAAATTTAGCAGAGGAGTGTATGACTCCTCACTTTACATACACCCTTTATATAGTTGTATATTAACGAATATTTGTTATGTATGCAAAGTGACGGTTAACAGTGTTAGAACAAGCTAATAACTAAAAATATCAATTTCACACGTTTTTAGGGTTCCGTAGCCAAATGGCAAAAACGGTACCCTTATAGATTCGTCATGTCTGTCCGTCCGTCTGTCTGTCTGTCCGTCCGTATGTCACAGCCACTTTTCTCCGAAACTATAAGGCCTATGCTTGAAACTTGGTAAGAAGATGTATTCTGTGAACCGCATTAAGAATTTTACACAAAAATAAAAAATAAAAGCATTAAATTTTGGGGGTCCCCATACTTAGAACTCAGTTCTGGTTCAACTCAACTCAAATTTTTTTTTTCATCAAACCCATATGTGTGGGGTATCTATAGATAGGTTTTTAAAAATGCTATTGAGGTTTCTAACATATTTTTTTTCTAAACTGAATAGTTTGCGCGAGAGACACTTCCAAAGTGGAAAAATGTGTCCCCCCCCCTCCCCCTCTAACTTCTAAAATAAGAGAATGATAAATCTAAAAAAAATACATGATATAAATTGCCATGGAAACTTCCAGTAAAAATTGGTTCGAACGAGATCCAGTCAGTAGTTTTTTTTTAATACGTCATAAACCGCAATTTTCGCCTTTGCTACTACGGGCACAGAATAAGTAATGCTACGGGCCCTACCCTTCATGGGCGAGTCCGACTCGCACTTGGCCGATTTTTTCTTATATACTTACTTATATAATTATTATGAGGTACCTATATTACGATTTTAATGTACCTATGTCGGTTTGACAAAAAGTACTAAAGTTATCGTTTTAACCGCTGTACAAAGGTTGGCAATAACTCCTTTTGTTCTTCTCTCGCCACATTATAATAACAATGCTGCTATATTGTACTTTTTAAATAAGGTCCGGTTGGATGTGGCAATTTACTGTGGTAATGAACTCAATGCTTACACTGATCGATATGATATATTTTTTATTATATGTATGTTTGTACAGCCTTATGCGCTGTACGGTTCGAGTCAGCCCCAACAGACGTAAAACTCGAATTCGTCGAAGTCGCGGAGACCATTTAATAATTTTCTACAGAAAATAGATAGAAAATGCATGACACCATTTCCACATCTATTTGAAACATAAAATACCTATGTATTATTATATTTAGTGTATCTCGGAAACGACTAGCAATTTGGATGGAACCATAGTGTTCTACAACAGCCTTATGCGTAAGTTCTATAAACTCCGTGTATATAATGTTACCGGCAATCTGTATAATGCAGGCATTTTATACAATGCCTAGGCAATTTATGCTATTATGTAGAATGCCTACTGTTCTACCGGCATTGTGTGAAATAAATAGATGTTGGTCTATATTTGCGGATGGCTTTCCGCAATTAGATTTCTGAATGGTTATAAAACAAAAATAACCAGGATGGCTAATGCGGGAGCTTCGCTCCGCTCCTCCCCCGCATTCGCCTTCTAACCTAATCTATACAAGTCAAATTGCTCGGTGTAGACAGCGCCCTTCCTTGGATAGATAGGTATAGGTTAAAAGGTTAAGGCGGAAGAGAAGCACCCACATTAGCGCTAGTGGTTGCTTTTTTATAACCACCATTTACGTTTCTTGATAACATTTCATTCATTGCCGGCTGTGCACTCGGTATTCTATACATTGCCTAGGTATTGTGTAGAATACCGGATTATACATATTGACGGTAACATGTATATTAGACTAAATTGCCATTTAACAGTAATAAAATATGCAATTCTTGAACATTCTCTATAGTAGTAGATTAACTATATTTTGTAGTAATGGTTAGACAGACAGCGGCATATTTCCTACGGTTACGATAATTCAAACTAATTACCCGCGACGATACAACGCAATAGCGTTATGGATGTAATTTAGCGATTTCTACACACTAGTCATTGGAATAACTTAATATTGCATATTCTCGGTTATAATGAAAAGGGTTCCAAGCACTATTGTCACTGCTCCGCTATAGAGATAGAGCAGTTACAAAATTTATGATGAAATGTTAACACTAGTATAGCGTATTATTACTACCATGAGTCATGCATGTGTGATGTACAACACATTATATAATCCGAGATTTGTCCATTACTAAAATGAATTGTACCTTATATTATAAGGGACTGATACGTGCTATCACTACAATTTGCGTGTTTACTTAAACTATAACTTTTTTAAAGTTGCAAATTGGTGCTAATTCTGTTTCGATAGTTCTGTCATTGGCATCATCAGGTGGGGACATTAGTGCTCCAACTTTGTTATAACGCGCAGTATCATCTACGTGCGACCATTTATTTTGCAATGGTTATTATAAAGCAGATCATTTATAGATTGTTATAGTAATAAAGTACGTCATGTTCTTAAACGATCGCGAGCGAACTCCGCTCATTCAATTTCATCCATTTTCAAATCTGACTTCTCATGTCTGTTATGAACTTATGACTTACGGTGCCGACCCACTGTCGAAAGTTGCGATGTGGGCTATGGTATGGCGTGCGTTCTTCTTATGCTTCTTTGAAGAAATATTAGACGAAGAATACGTCTCTGCACTATCAGTTTCTGGATATATAAAAGGCCTTCGCCTGTGTAGGCGTTGTTCTGCAGACAGCATCGGAAATACTTAGGCATATGAGCTGCCTTCATTTTTGCGCACGAGCGTACGCGTACCCCCAATTTTATTAATTTACATACTTATTTTAAAATTAAGTTTGTTTAGTAATTTGTGCATTTTTTTATGAATCGTGCTTAATTTTTTTAAGTATTGCACAGGTAGTTATCAATAAATTTTAAATAACCTGAACTTTTGGTACTGTTGGCAAAAAAACTTATTTCTCGGGGTTAGAGGTCAAACGGCAGTCGCGCTCATTATAAGTATTGTAGAAGTAAGCGGACTGAACCAGGAACGACGCCAAGATGAAGTTGATGACATGTGGACGTTACCTATTGGCAATCTATTTCTAATTAATCAAAGAGAGATCAGGTATAAAATTAATCGATATTTTATAGTTGACACTCGTACGAGTATAAACGACGTAAATAGTACATTAATTAAAAATGCATCGATGTATTATAGTTGTAGTAAATCTCTTTTAAAAAAGAAAATCGCAGTGCACGTAATTGTGAATTGTTGTTTATTTCACGTCTCCAGCACGAAAACTTCGCTGAATAAAGCATTTTCGTATTAGTCGACTCGTTTAGATTGGTTAACTTAGCCTATGTTATGTTAACCAATTGAAATCCACCAACTAGTCGTGTTACAAGTGACTAAAACTTGTCTCAAACAGAATAATGCCCCAGTTTAAGGGACACGCACGATTGAGTTGTGCTCGTATAATAAGAAAACCAACATGTGTAGTGGTCTAGTAGTGTTGGAAAGGACATATGAGTCGTTGAGCCCTATTAACTTACCTTACCTATTAACTTGGACACAGTATATGAGACTTCTCTAAGTAAATACATCTCTGTTACCTTTCTGTACTTTATTAAAAGATAGAACTATTTCTAGTGTGTTACTACTAACAAAAGGTCAGAATTGTCTGATATATCTTGTAATAACTTTCATGTCTACGTTTCGCGCTATTATTGTCTAGTTAGTAATCAGTATATTATTTTAGATGGTGTTACCTACATACATACACGCCCGTAAATTACCGAAGGGGTTCGCCGACATAAATACTACGTACGTTGGCATGTTGATTTAATTAAAGTTAAATTCACCAGAAGTTAGGAAAAGTAAACTTTACAGTTATTCCTACTAATATTATAAACGTGAAAGTTTGTAAATAGGTATGGATGGATGGATGAATGGATGAATGGATGTTTGTTACTCTTTCAGGTAAAAACTACTGAATGGATTTTAATGAAACTTTTAAAATAATAAGTAGATATAACTGAGCGATGAATGGGATCAGAATTCCACGCGGGCAACAGCTAGTATTATAATAATATAACTAGCTGATCCGTCCCAGCTTCGCCCGTGGCATACTTTGAAACCCCGTGTTATCCCTTTAAAGCCGTAATTTATTCATTTTTAAATGTCCCATACATTTGCCAGATTTGTCGACATTTATAGTTACTGTTCCGCTCCTATGAGTAGTAGCGTGATGATATTTAGTTTATAACCTTCCTCCATAAGCGGGCTGCTCAAAACAACAATAATTTCTCAATTCGAACCAGTAGTTCCTGAGATTAGCGCGTTCAACCAACAAAACAAATTATTCAGCTTTATAATATTAGTATAGATAAAAGAATCTAAGATGTAAGAAATATTCAAATTTTATCTTTAGTCACCGCGCGGCGAAACCATATTCCGCCGTTGCCGTTGGCCTGACTTACGTAGGCACTCGGGGACAGAGATATTAAGAGCCATATTAAACTGTAAAATATACATTAAAAGGAAAACTAGACAAGTGTTTTTAATCATCCTTCGAATGGCCGTTCTTCAGTTATGGTTTTAGAGTAGGTACGTATTGAGTGACTTGAAAAAAAATTCTAAAGTGTTGTATTTTTTGCAGGGACAGCAGTGCTCCTACTGCTCCAACAGTCTTATTGAAACGAACTAAGCATCACAAAGGCAGTATTTACTGTCTCGCCTGGAGTCCAGCAGGTGACCTACTCGCCACCGGCTCTAACGACAAGACCGTCAAACTCATGAGATTCAACAGTCATGCCTGCAATTTGGAAGGTCAAGAGGTGAGTTGGAATTATTTTCAGTAATAAACTGATACTAGGTACGTGGTAAAACAAATAACTGTATTGGGCATGATACCGCGAATGTGGGATTCCAAAATAACACCTTTCTTATGCAGAAGAATTTTCGTAGATAACACATAAAATTGCCGATTGGACAGGATACCATAGGGCTGTGGTCAACTCAATAAGGTTGTCTAAAGCCCCCCTAGAAAAGTAGCAATTCGTTGGCCGGCGTATTGGATTCGACGTTTATGACATAGGGGAAACATACCTAATCTTGGCACTCCTCCAATTATTGGCACAGCTATGTTTTATGTAAAAAAACAAGAACTCACAATCGCCAACTTTATCCGCTATAAGTAAAGACTTTTCTATAGTTATTCCTTTTCAAATGGCAATGGTCTGATATATGCCAATAGTTTGGTTTACCTATGCCAATATAGACAAATATTATAAAATTGGATAAAACTGTAATTTTTTAATAATTACAAGTAATTAAATATTTGTTTACGATCAAAATAACGTGAAACAATATTCCTACTATTACTTTTTACTATTCTCTTCTCTTAAAAAGACGTATCATTTCCGTAGATGATAATTATTTTACAAATTCGCTTAAGGTACCAATAATTGGGTGTTTTACCCTAATTGTTGACGACTGTTACCTGTATATACGTCATATCCCGTACTACATTCGTTATTCTATTCTACAATATGCTGACCGACGAATTGCCATTTGTCTAGGGGGGCAGGTTACCTTTCATCTTCAACAGAGTACCAAATTTAGTAAGGATGAAAGGTAACTTGTACTGTACATAAGTAATAGTTCAAGAATTAAAGAGCGATAATTGAAATAAGAACACTGAAAAAGAGAATAAATTGGAAGTAAAATAATATATTATCACTATCATAAAGAATCATCAAGATTGATTGTCGATTGGGTACGGTACTGACCCAATTAACCGATATGAAGTATTGTTTTTATAACATTTATTGAAATACATTACCCAAGTAGCGGGTAAAATTAAAACTTGCTATTTACATTAAATAGATAATCTAAATTATAAAAACATCGTTCTCTTAAAGGTTTATTTAAAAAGCTCACGATACTAAGCAGCCTTAATATATTACAAATAAATTGTGACTTGATGGCGTTCGATAATCTAATACGATTAAATCGACAATTTGTCACAATATCAATCATTTACGTCCTATTAAATGGGCCAGGTTTGTTTGATCTGTATCTCATTAAATTATGTAAATTGCTCTCGCACGCGACTTCGTTATCTGTAACAGTGAGAACGTAATTCTTCATCTTCCACTTGAAAACCCACCGTGTAATGTAAACGTAAATTCACCGTAGTCCGTAACTGGGGACCATTTTAAAAACCACTTTTTCAAAACGCCTGTTTTCAAATGGATTAAGTAGGGAGAAAAACGTAATGAAACATTTGCTATTTAGTATGTGTACCTGTCAAAACAATGAGGTTAATAAACTTTAAGAATAATTCAAAGTTGTTTGTAATTTCAATTAGATTTTTGAATTGTAATTTGATAAGTTTTGAAATAGCATATTTTAAAAACGTAATTTTACGGATTTGACTCTTGATATATGACATTCTCTATCTATATACCTAGTTAAAACATACTAACTCCTTTGTTCGTTGAAATATTTTTTACACGGCCTGTACGTATTTATCCTTAGAGAGTGCCAATTTTGTTAATTAATTTATTATTTATCTGGTCGTGTCAAATGTTATCGTGTAGTTAAGATATGTGGCGGTATATTGAAAGATGATATTGTGCTATTAATTGTTTTTTAGCCTTGTACTATCTGTACAAGTAATATAAGACGTAAAAGGTGATTCACATTGAGGAAAATAGATTCCGAATAGTTAAGTAAAAATAATATATCTAATGCTATTATCATGAATATGTAATCTATACTAATATAAAAATATACGTGAAAATGTGTTGTGTTGTTGCAACAAAAGGGGGGCAAAGGGGAGAATAAATAGGTACCATTTTAAAATAAATAACGTAAGTATGGATGTGTGGATTACGGATTTCATTTTAGTGTTACTTAATTCTTTAATTCGCAACATTTACTTAGCGGTGAAAGGTTTATAATTTTTTTTTTTTTTTCCTTTCACGGCACTGTAACCTGTAACTTCGTATCTCTCGAGTCTATTGGATCATGTCTCTTTGGCCCCGTGAAAGAAAGAAAGAATTTTTTTTTTAATTTACAATGCTCACAACGTGTTTCTTATGTGTGACAATCATTGATCAACCGATCTGATAGTGTTATAGATATGACGTTATAATTATATTATAATCGTAAAATACTAACGGATTATACTTATTTGTCTATGATGTTTATTTCTATAAATTGTATAGATACTGAATTTATTGCTCCAATAGTTTATAACATCCGCCAGTTAGTTGTTTACCTTTATTGCCATCAGACCATTACATTTACCGACCTTCACGAGATAGACACAAGTCTTGGATGATGTGGCCTATCGGTATCGTTTAGTCTCAAAAGGTTTAAGTCTCAAAATAAGATATGGTTGCAAAAGGTTAAAATCTCATAAGATACAAATCTCGAACGAAATCTCCCAAGTCGCAAAACATATGGCCTTCAACTGGCTTTGTCTTAGACCTTGCTTTACAGTTTAAGTTTATACTTTTATTACATTCAAAAACTGCAAACTGATGAAGCCAAGTTGTACCTTCATGTGACTATACCAAAGATTAGGTATGCTGAAATATAGTTAAGTTTTCTCTAGACGTTCTACTTAAAAGATAAATAACTATCCTGTCTTGTAGCGAAGGACAAGTTATATAAACTGAAGGATATTAGAGATGAAATAAAACCCCAATTAAGAAATCTGAAATTTTATGACTGAAGAAATTTTATCTTGAGTAAGACGCTTTTGCCTATGCAAATGTTTTTCGTACAACCTATAGATGTCTTGAGAGAAATAGAAGGAACGATTGTAGTTTATGCTAGTGAATAACTATTTTATAGGCTTATCTGATAGCGTTGCGTAAGAAAACCTAAAATTAGTGTGATATCTATTCCATTACTTTATCTTTTAAAATATTTGCTATTACTACTTACTGCTACAACTATTTGTAATGTGTAGTAATACGTAGATATGAAGGTATCTTACACTACAACAGTTGGATTGATTTTCGCAAAAAGTATCGTACAGTGTAATAAATAGAACACTGGCTCGATGTAACGTTTCGTCTTTAATGATCGTAATAAGTGCGGAAGACTCCGTGCCTATTCTACTGATCTCTTCCGTAACTTTTGTGGTGTTATATGTAAGTAAGCATACTTACTACACCACAAACGCTTGTAGGTATATAACAGTGTTCTTGGAATTAGCTATACGTATTAGAATTGGGTACAAATGTATCCACTAGAATTCGGTAAATTTTGACGTTTAACAATACGTTACTTTTTTTTGACTTAACAGAAGATTGTTAAGTTACAAATAGTAACGTATTGTTAAACGTCAAAATGTATTAAAACTGGTATAAAGTAATCATTTATGACATCAAACTTTATTGCCTAATGTCAAATCTTTACAGTGCTATTTGGTTACGATAATATTTAGGTAATGAAGATTGCATTTTTGCCGCTCTTTTACTATTCTTTATTAACCTCGGCAAATGATTTGAAGGAATGTACTCAATTAAAAAGAAAATAAATGCGTGTAATTGCGTGGAGTGTGCCGGGTTAACAAGTTGGTCTAGTTCCCTCGCACAGTGTTCTACGCAAACGTGCCTACGAATCGTGATTTCCCGGAAAATTAGAATTCTCTAGAGTTACTGTCGTCGCCTTCACCGTTCCTACATAAATATTTCGTTGTTTTCATACTATTTCTTATCAAATAGTGAGATCTTTAAAATATTCAATACAGTAAAGCTAACTAGGGAACCTAATCTTAGCTTATATGGTGTGATGAAAGTTATTAGTCTAATAATACTTTAGTTGTTAATAGTAAAATACATTTCATTTATTATTTCATATGATATTATGTCACTGTTTGAATTCCCTTAATGAGAAGAAGACTGCATATTTACGGAACTCTATTACTCGGGCCCCGCCCGGGTGAGATTCTTCAAGTTCTTTCTATTATGTAAAATGTCCTACTTTATTGTCCTACGTTAGCAGGTGGTAAAACAAATGACTGAAATGCTATGGGCTCTTTATGCTGTTATTATAATTTGAGCAAGAGCAAAGGGTCATGACATCGTGAGCAGCTTATGACGATTGAAAATGATTCTCGCAGTATAACTTCATGTTACTAATAAATTTAAAACATTTCGTTACTGTTCATTCGCATCAAAATTGAAGTTTAATCAAGTGATATCTAACGATAATTTAATGTAGTAGGTATTCTGTCCTCTGCATTATCGTAAACTATAAAAATATAACGGACCACCGCGATAACCACAGAATCTCGGAAGGCAAATACTAAAATTATGATCATAATATTACATCTAGTCTTTCTAGTCTGAACCATACTTTTGTGAGTATGGTTCCGACTAGCACTAGACTTGTTCTAGCATAAACCGTGACCATGTATTACTTGTCATCAGGTTGAACTGACTATGCATGATGGTACCGTTAGAGACGTGTGCTTCATAGAAGATACTTCGAACAAGACCAGCCTGTTGGTAAGCGGCGGAGCTGGTGACTGCAAGATATACGTTACAGACTGCGCTACAGGAAAGACTTTCCAGGTATTGTAAAATCTTCAGCTTCTCATGCCATTGTCATAGGTTCTCGTATCAACTTATTTTGTAAAGCCATTGGTTACATCTTGGTCATCGATCATCTCCAACCAATAGGCGTACAGTATCTACGGTTTGTTTCCTGACTAGTTTTCTATTTTTACTTTGGCGTTGATCAGCCTTTTGGAGGCCTAGCGGCTAGGCTTGAGGCTTTGTCGTGTTCAATGGCTAAGAAAAATATCTTGTTACATAAATTAAGTAGGTATCCGGGTAGATTACATTTTTATTAGTTGCGTTTCATTTTTGGCAACTGATAAATACACTGTTTTATGAATTAAGTTATTTGAATCTATGACACATATACCCTTTCTCTTCTATAGTATGTAACTTGGTGGTGTTCAGATAGAGTCTTGTACATTTGTCGTATATTTTATTTGATTGCCGTTTACAGCATTTCCGTGTAACTCCATCATTCCGTGCTCATAAGAGCTTTTATCTTTATTGGAAAAAGGGTTTGAGTTCCTCGTGGCTAGTGAATACAATCATTTTCCATAAATAGGTTTTGCAAATTGCGTCGTTTATGATATTCGCATATGAAAAGATCTAAGAATGAAACGCACACACTTCTCAGAAAATGCTATTAAAGGAAATATATGTTTTCGAGACTAATTCAAACATACATATTATACATTTTTACCGCGAATAATAAATTCGTATATACCAATTTGAAACTTATTCAATAGAATAATTGTATATTAGCAATAAACATCCTTGTCATCAAAATGAATGTAAGTGTCAACGCGGTTTGCCATTTTACTTCTAAACGTAAAGCCCCTGAAGTGACCGTTCAGGAGTGGCTTGACCACATTAACCGACCGAATTCTATGCTATTTAACAATTCAGTTTAATCTCATCGCCAGATCGGGCTCCCTTTTAGTACCTATATAAATCTTCATCGCTGGGAAAGTGGCAATGATAAATATAGCTCACGTTTAATTCAATTTCATTAAACGATTTTACGTAGATTTGAGAAGAGACGTTCACCACCTTGTATCCATCTTCTTCGCACCATTACTTTTGACTACAGATCAGGGGGGCTACCATAGAACATACGAAACTTGGTGCGCACGAAACATTAACGAAAGTGAGCATTCAGTCATGTAGGAATCATGAAGTCACTTCTGTTTTCTTACGGTAACCATACTGTTTAAGCCGAACAGAAGTGTCACGTCCGTATGATACGATATCGGTATAAATTGGTTTTATGGAACCGATCAGATCCCCAACGGCGTTTGTTTCATGGTAGGCCTACAGATCTATGTAGCACATACGAGTATGTATATATTTGATCTGTTCATCGTGAATTAAAGTACGATCTGCTATTTTGTGCAGGCGCTGAGCGGTCACTCTGGTCACATACTGTCGTTGTACAACTGGGGTGGAGCGATGTTCGTTTCGGGCAGTCAGGACAAGACAGTGCGTTTCTGGGATCTTCGTACTGGCGGCTGCGTCAATGCTATATCGCCCCCAGCGGGACACCCTACTAAGGTATGTATCAGTTTAAATATAGAGACACCTGAATACGCAGTCTTTGAACTCCATTCGATTCGTTGAAGTTACGAGGTTTGGGTATTAAGGTATCCATACGTTTATTTATCAAAAACCCACATTTTGAACTTCGGTATTTCGTACATTCGAGATTTTGAACTATCGGAATTTTGAACTTTCGGCATTTTGAACTTTCGGCATATTGAACTTTCGGTATTTTGAACTTTCGGGATTTTAATATGTCTGTAACCGTCCATACTGCAAAAATATGCACTAAGTATATTCAGGTATGTAAGTCTTAATTTAAAGTGGGGATCTGGGGTGTTCACTGTAATCTTTAAAATGGCGTAAATGATTTAGTTAGTAGAAGGTTTACTTTACTCTACATCGTAAATAAAGTCTTTATTTACCTGATGTGCCATAAAATGTTTATTAAACAAATATGCAACTGTTACCGTATGAAGCCGCTCCCTTTGATACGAAGTTGACTTTCTCTTTGAATTATAAATGCCTATTAAAGCCGATGCCCATAAACTCACATTTACGAGTATGATTAATCATGTAATATGAAACTAAGTTTATTTATAGATTTCAACAGACAACAGGCCTAAAATTAAATGTCTTTTAGTAGCCAATCGTGTTGTGAACTATTCTGAACAATTGTTCATCATGTTTTGTACATAACTGTGGGGCACTTCATCATGATATGTAATACGTTAGTGGTCGTGATCCACCACTAACATATATAATCCATGACCATATGATACCAGTTGCATGGGGCTTTATCTTCGGGGTTCGAGGCAAATAAGTTAGTAATCTCACGGTATTTCACGGATTTAGGAGGTCAGGCGGCAGTAGTACTCGCAAAAGCGAAGATATAAGCCAAATGAAGTCTGAACAAAAAATTCTAAACAGATTACTTTCTATATTACTTGATTTTTGTTACAGACTGTAAAACGCTAATGTAAAAATAATCATTAAAAATGTCATCAATTAAGTAAATCAAATAGAAGTCTCTTACAACATAAAATTCGTGTGCGGCTTACTTGCGGGTACATGATAGTGCGGTAAATGTTGAGACTTAGGTACGTAATGTATCTTATACCGAAACGACTATGTCGAGGAAAATTTTCTCCAACAAATGTCTCCGGATACAAGCTTTAATAAAAAGAGATTTATTGGACTAGGCGTATTAATGGCTATTGTTTGCCAAAGTTATGGCTCATTAATTTTACCTGCACCGAGAAATAGTTTTCTCCCCGTCGTGGTGGTGTTTATAGGTACATCAATTCGGACGTTTAGTGAATTAATAAATACGTACCGTTTCGCTATAGTCTGTTAAAAGTTTAACAGTATTTGTAGGTAGGTACTTACTTTATTTGCAAAATACGTTCACGAGTTATAAAATGACAGCGAAACCTTATCTTCGCGATGCTTTTTATATTGTATTTCGACGTGGATGAGTACGTCAATGTAATAATAAACGCTTAAACCTGGGTCAATTACCGAACCAAGGCGTGAGAACGTATAGTTCTCACACCTGGATGACGTCACGCCTCGAGACGGGAAAAAGAGTGAGGGTCGGGCTAAGACCGGGTTCGGTCTTCTTCTTCGAGTCAATGTCTAGATCTGGATTTTTAAATTTTGTCGGCCCAAAACTTGGCCACAGCAATAGCCCTCCTCAGTTGCTCTATAAAGGTCGTCGGTAGTACAAGTGACAGGGCACAGCGAGCTAGAAAGCAAATGCGACATGGACTGGGATTGGACCCCGCCATCGCAGGACTCTTGCGACCGCTCGATAAAGCCCCATTTTGCCATATTTATGCTCCAGCTTTATTTGATCTCTACACAAACGACCAATCGTTTGTGTAGAGATCAAGATTAAATATCATTTCATACACAAATACTGTTTACAATAGGCTTGTGTCCACTAAGAATAAATCGGGTTGATGTATGTTCCTAGCGACTATTCTTGTTATAAAGATAGCAAAAAGCATAATAGTTTGGTATATAAAATAAGGATTACTTTTATTTTTATAAAATAAATTTAGAGAAATTAGACATTCAGTCACGTGACATCAAACACCAATCAGAGAGCGTGACGTCACGCCTTGCGCCCTGTGTTGACAACGTAGGTGATTTTTCGCCATGTAGGCCTAGACGAAAATTGGAAAACAGTTCTTTAAATTAATAAATTTATAACTGGAGTGAAGTCAAAACAATACCTATAAACTTAAATTATACTACATAAAATAATCTATAATACTAAGTCAAAGTAAAAAAAAAAAACTAAGTTTTTAGTTATTTTTTACAGTTTTTAACTGTAAAATAACAAATTGTGATGATAACTTGAAAAAAAAAAAACGTTAGCCAAAATATACTGATATTTTGGCGTTTGGGCTACTTTAGGCTACTTTGGGAATGAAAAACGGCGATATAAGGCCAAGCGTGGTTGGCAACACAACACTGCTTGCGTTTGCGTTATTGTTTTTGTTTACGATACGTAGTACGTACCAGTATATATATTAATCTATGCACTACACATGAACTTGTTTGACAGTTTTGACACAGGGACACGGCGTGACGTAACAAAAGTCGCCATTACAGTTTGGAGTGTTTTTGACATAAATTCAAATCGACTTATTAAATCTCAAAATAAACCATGTAAATGATTGTTTTATATCAAAATAATATATTTTTGGGGTATAGATGTAAGGCCGGAATAATTCCAAATATTCCGTGAGGATAAAACGAAAAATCCCGAATAATTCCCAAATGACCCGGAATAATTCGGAATTATTCCGGTCGGTTCGGTTCGGTATCATTAAGAAAAAATGTAGTCTTGACTCTTGATGACTCAAAATGCAGTTATGATTAGCGTTATAAACGGTTATAGATATTGGTATAATATCGGTATAATTAAGAACATACAGTCTACATGTATTCTTATTAATACCGATATTATACCAACCGTGCTAAAACGAATGAAGTGGTGAATTATAACAACATTTTCTTGATTTTACCGAGTTAGGGATATAACTGAGTACCTACTTATACACTTTTAAACTCTTTATGAGTGTTTTCACACCATCCGATATCTGTATCGGACGACGATCCGACATCCGATATCCGACACCATTTATTATGTTGTTTTCATATAAATATCTGTAAATATCCGATAAAATCGGTCCGATTTGGCTATTTGCTCTATAGCACAGACTAGTTAAGGATGCTAGGGATAAAAAACCTTAAAAAACGTAGTGCAAGCAATTTTCGACCTTAATGACATGACATAGAATCGAGTTTTTTTTCTTATAATATTCGTAATCAGTGTCATCTATTAGCGCAAAAAGACACGTAATTAAGATAATGTCATTAAGGTTGAAAGTCGCTTACAGTCGCTGTTTTAGTATCTGTGTGAAAGTTGTACTCAAATTATATAATATTTCTACATATGTATAATAAAATAAGTAGGTACCGTACATCTTGACTCCAAGTCGCGAGAAATGCTCGTATTGGTTTGATATGCTCTATGATTGGTGGATTTGAGCTTTTCCGTCGGTACACGGGGTACCATGGTGGCGGAGAAGCTCAAATCCACCTAATCCACAAAAGACATCCAAAAAACGCGTGTACTGCGCATATACATACATATAAGTAGGTACATTTTGTGACGTCACTGAGGTCAAGATATATAATATTCCGGAATCTACCTAGCTATATACCAATACCTACACGTCTGTACTTAAGTTTTCGTTTAGTAGGTAGGTGGAAGCACAGTTATTTCATTTTTTGTAGGTGAGTTTAGCGGGAATAATTCCGGAATATTTGAGAATATTTGGGAATAATTCCGAATAATATGGAATAATTCGGAATTATTCGGGATTTTTACATCTATATTTTGGGGTCATTTAGGTATAGAAGTATTGTATTAACCATTTTTTCAAATTTAGGACACAAGCCTATTACCTATCAAACGGTCAATCCAATGTGCGATAAAAAAATGGTTTACCTAGCCGTGATGAATAAGTTATTTAATTCAATTATCGACTAATATTTCAAGGCATTTCTAATAAATAAATATTCCACAACATCCCACACAACGCTATCTAGACCCATGGTAAGCATAGTTTAAATAGCTTGTGTTATGGAATCTAGTATGCGGATAAACATACTTAGACACATTTTTGTTTTGTAAATACATAAATATTATAAATATAGAAACACCCAGACCAATGCAAATGATGCAATAATGATGTATCTCATCTCCCAGGGGTCTGCAGTAGCTTCCCTAGCAGTAGACCCGAGCGGCAGGCTACTCGTGTGTGGACACGACGATGGATCCTGTGCTCTCCACGACGTCCGGGGCTCGCGGGCCCTCCAGCGTTTCACTCCGCACTCGGGCGATCTGCGCAGCGTCCGATTTTCACCCGGCGCTTACTACCTACTCACTGCGGGATACGACGGAAGAGTTGTGCTAACTGATTTGCAAGGTAAGCAGTGAAGTTTTACTTTATTTTGTATTGTATACTCTCAGACTATAAGAATAACGTAGACGGAATGCATAGAACTAGCGTGTGAAACCGCCGAATTCTAATTCTAAGGTTCTCAAGTCGTATTTTTTTCGAGTTGACCCATCATTAATTTCTACACCTATTATGGTAAAATATATATAAAAAAATAAATAAATTCATTCCTTGCTTCTTTCATTCAATCTTTCATTCATTCAGTCATTCATTCATTCATTCATTTAATCATTCATTTATTTATTCATTCAATCATTTTTTCAATCACTCATTCAATCATTCCTTCAATCCTTCACTCCTTCACTCCTTCACTCCTTCATTCATTCACTCATTCATTCATTCACTCATTCATTCATTCATTCATTCATTCTTCATTCATCCATTCATTTATACCATTTCGCTCGCACTTGTATGCACTGCACATTGTTATTATATTCGTTGGCTTCACAGATTAGTTCTATGCTTTCAGTCGATGTTATTATTTGAATCTAAGTGTCTATTTTACTTCTCACAAGCGAGACTTACTTATATTCTTACATTTGTTCCTGTAGGTGACTTGACGTGCCCCTTACCAAGCGTGCCAGTGGC
Source organism: Eilema depressum (assembly GCA_914767945.1). Taxonomy (NCBI): domain Eukaryota; kingdom Metazoa; phylum Arthropoda; class Insecta; order Lepidoptera; family Erebidae; genus Eilema; species Eilema depressum. The sequence goes on along the minus strand of OU612012.1, from coordinate 22,421,576 downwards.
TCGCCATCCAGACAAAGTGATATCGGCCAGGTGGCACCCGGACGACTTCTCCTTCCTGTCCACCTCTGCTGACAGGACCGCCGTGCTGTGGACGATACCGCCAGTCTAGCCCAGCGGCCAAGAGCTCTCGCTTATACCAACTTTATGATCGAATTACTCAATTCGCCGTGCACTATACCAGTGGGGTGAGCACGAATAACTATCATAATCGTATCGTAAACGTAACGATAGCACGGAGCATTGTGATTGGCAGGTTCCAGGCAGGCGGCCAATGACAATGCTCCGTACTCTCGTTTACGGTTACGATAGCTGTTCGTGCTCACCCCACAAATTTTCTTTAAAACACAATATTAGAGCGAATAATATACAAACATAGACGATTATTTTAACAAACGGTGAATTTTACGGTTAGTATGTTTATTCCACTATAAATATTACTGATACGTCTAGAGGATTAATAGTACGTTTGTACGACGTACGAGTTTTGCGATTTACTCGGAACTGGCTGAATGAAACGGTTTTATTTATTAGTTAATGTAAGTTATAACTACTCAAGACACAGTTACACGAATACTTTTGCACTGTAACTTAACCACGTGAACTAAATTCGCTTATTATTACGTAATTATTCCAGTAGCAACTACTTCGCGTACAACTGGTCATTTGAACAATCTCATAAAGGGTGGGTAACCTTTATAGTCGATATAATGTAACTATCAATAATAGAAATGTATTTTTGTAATATAAAACGTAGGCTTAGAGCAGACACCTACTCTGAAAGATAGAAAATAATATATTTATATCTCAGTGACAACACATTAAATAAGCTCCAATATGCGTAAAAATTGTAGATAAATAAATTACAGTAATACTCAGACGCACAATTTCTTTTTAAATATTAATAAGTGAAATAGTATTAATAATTAATCCAGTGATAAGTGACATGCTTTTGCATGACATGTTGATGTCCCGTTGATGACACCATTCAGCCTTTCAGAGTGCGGTTAGTTTACAAAATACCTGCTTTTTAATCGTGTCTTCTATATCTGTACTATTGATGTAGACCTATATTGTAGCTTACATTAATATCTACTAAAATCTTGTTCTATTTTGAGAAAGTAGACGTACTATCATTGTTTGCGATTCTTTTGTATTTATGCTTGTGCTGTATGAATGCTTTTAATCTTATTAATCCGATTCAAACAAGAGCTTTAAAGGGGTGGTTTATCCACAATAGAAGCTACATAAACTTTGAACCGAATGAAACCTAAAATTTCGAAAACATGGTGTAAATAGTTGACGACTAAATGTTCAACATGTTGAATGATTTTAGATTTATTAAATGATGATAATTGTGGAGAAAGCGCCCCAGTCTGACAACATACGTAGACAAATACGTGATTATTTTGTCACAAGAACCATTTAGTCTTAGGTTCGTAATTGTACTGATCTTATTAGTTACACAGTTTTAGTTTGTGGTTAAGAATGTAAATGTATAGTGATACGGTGTAGAATTATATCAAGTGCTGGTTGCTAGACGAGTGCCAGTGCTAGGTCGCTCGTACACTAAGGTAGGCACTGTCCCAGAGATGTACCAGGCCGGCTATCGTATGAAGAATTATTTAATTTGTTTTAGACATTTGATTGTATCGAATAAAACCAGAGAGGCGTAAATAAAATATAATAATAAAGCGTTTTGCGTTCCATCGCTGCGGGCAACCGCTGTGTAAGTAATTAACTATATTATTAATTATATTAATATTCTAAAGAATCTTAAAGATTATAATGTTACTTAATGTTACTAAATTGTATTGTAATATAATTGTGTACGAGTTTGCACAAATTTATTGTCATTGGTATACCTCGGGACTCATATCTTGGGCCTAAATCCAGACAAAGGAGGCCTTGGTGCTCGGGGACACAAACCAAATTTGTAATAATATATTCGTGGTGAATTTGAGTTCGTCCACTGCAGGAGCACCCCGTGCTATCCTCAAAAGACATCCAAAAAACGTGTGCTGCGCGTATCTATAGAGCACATTCTAGGTCCGAGATATATGGCCCGAGCAATATGTACGATCATTTGCATAGTTTATGAACCTTGTCAAACAAGTACTTACATTAAGTAGTGTTTGATAGAATCATAATATTTATATTCGGTTGTGTTATATAAATTACCAAAATATTTATTGTACTCATTGATATACAAAAAACTCAAGATACACGGTTCCCAAATTAGTTGTGCACTCAATTTTGTTTTTTAGTAGCAACCTTAAACCGTATGTAGTAAAGTTCAATTTGCAAACCTATTATACTAATTGGCGACAGTTTGTAGTGTAAATTTTGTATAGGGTTGTTGGGTATCTAAGGGGTTTTGTATATCAACGATTGTAGTATTCGTATGCGATGTATGACAAATTTTCACCAAGTGCTTGACATGATTAAAATGAACAAAAACCAATAGTAGTATATAGGTAAACTAAACAGTTGTCTGCAAAAGGACAGTTACAAGTAGGTACGTCAGTTACGCGTGATATCAGAGATTCGACAATTATTGACGTTTCAGACACGTTTATAATGAGAAGAAAATTCTGTTCAAATATTGACTACATACTACTTAAGTTTTCAAGACTTTTTTGACATATCTGGTATTTTGCGTATCTGACGTTTAAAGTAATTGATTTTTTTCGAATCTACCAATTATTTTTTTTATAAAATAGCAGTAAGTTAATGGCCTAACTGTATGCCCACCAGTTTCCAGTAGAAGAGATGTAGCGACGTAGTAGGGACATCACATTATTCAATTAGTATTTTTATGCTGTACCTAGTCTTTTCTGTAAAGTGAAGTGGGGTCACGGTAGAAGTGGAGACAGAGGTAAAGTCCCTAGTCGAGAAACATTGGAGGAGCCTAATCCTACAATCAAAAATTTTAGGTTTCTTGGATAGATATGTTTGCTTTATTGTCTTGTTCCCAACCATGGAGTCATCCTCACGGGGAAATTGACAACAATAATTTGTTATTCCAGTCTTCCCCCATTTTTCAGTCTTCCCCCATTATCCAGTCTTCCCCCATTTTGATTAAGTCTCTTTGTATCCAGATATACACAGCTACGTAACATAGTTTAAGCAAAGTTTGGAGACGTTAGGCTACTAACGTGACCTTGACAGTCTCTTTCACTAGAGTTTCACTTATAACTCTTATAAGTCATTATTTATTACTCTTATGGCGATGGGGATAACAGGACTATAGGTAAAACGGGGTGAGAGCAACCAAGGGCCAATAAAAATAAAATTGTCAAACAAAATGTGTAGTTACAAGTTCGATTTAATAATGCACAGAATCTATAAATAACTGGTTAGGTATTTGGGATTTTGTAAAATAAATTTTAATTATGTAGTAGGTATTCACGGGGAGAATTCTATTCATTCTGTTTTACTGTACACCAATCATACAAACAGTTCGTTTTGTATATATTCGACCATAAGTTGACACAGCTTAAACACATCGCAAACAGCTAGTACCTTTCATATGTAGGAATTAGATAGAACTATGTATGTTAAATTCAGCGTCCGGATAATTTATTGAAATAAAATTATATAACAACATATAGGATTAATAATCTATGTCTCAAATTTAACCATCGAAACTGTAACCAGATCTTTGTTAAACCGAATTTCTTTAACACCTGTATCTGTTATCATTTAAGAATATAATCATATTATTTACAATATTATTGGTTTTTATTATACCTCATAAACATCTAGATTTGATCGGAAAATTCAGCGTTCAGGACAGGGCTTGTACCCGAAACCCGCCTCTTTCCCTAGAAAGGAGATACCTACTCTGACTTGAGCTATCTACGACCTGAACACGAAAAATATTTGACAAAAATATTTACACACCCACACACGGTAAATTCACAGTAGGCAGCAGGCTAATCGCAATGCTCCGTATTGCTTGAAGTGTGGAGCCATCTACCGAAATGGTTACGAACTAAAGGAATCCGTTTGTGCATGAAATATATTTAAATATTAATTAGGTATTTATGATATTATAATCATTTTTAAACGCTGTTTTTATGTTTTTGTTGTTGTTAGATATTCTAGGTCTCCGCCACATTAATTGAATGTATGTCTGTCTTGCATATTGACTTTTTTCCTATTGTAATCTCTTGAACCTCGAGAGATTGGAAATTAGTTCCGCGAGCCTCTCCCATATAGGTATGATCAAGCACGTCACATAAACAGTGACTTCATTAAATATTGATTTACAAATTCAACTATACAAACTTTCACATTTATAGTACCTAGTAGGATTGTATAATCATACTTATATCATCATCATTATCATACATGAACTTTCTCGAACACTTACTCAAACATTTTTAATTGTACGGCGAGAGATTCATACATTTTTCAAGAGTTGCCGGGATAGTAAGCAGTTGCCGACTAGGTACGGGCGCTTAGGCTGCCAATCCATTTATCTCTCCAAGCACCAATGCATCAACACACTAGCTTAGGCAATTGGCAAAATGTTTGTAGAAGAGAATAGAATAAACAATGTAGGTATGGGATTGAAAGACGTTGACGATTGTCCTAAATGTCAAAATACGTGTTAATCACATAAAATCCACCATAAGTAGGCTATATAAGGTATCATCATTATAAGGTACTAGCCTATTCTACAATAAGCCGGTAACAAATAGCAAATAGTTGTCTAGGGGGGAAGCTATAAAAACGTACAAGTTGCGACAGTCTCCGCAATGCGATGCAGTTTCACTAAATTGCGCGATTTAGATGCACTGACTGAACGCAGGAAGGATAAATAGGAAGTAAGTAATACGGGTGCCGGGTGCCCATGCTATATCCCCGTTTGCATAATTTGTAGTTCAGTACAGTATGCAGCTTTTGATTTGGCACGTCGTCGTCGGGATTAATAGTAAGGTTGCAGGTTAGATTGACTTTCTTCGCTTTTGTAAAGTGTTATCTCCATTGTATATCAGTTACTACCTTTATAGAATAGTTAGAACCGTTTATACCTACTCGTAGATCACGAACGAAAAGTCAACCGAACTATAGATTCGTTGAATTAAAACTAACGAATTCTATCGCGATATATTTGGTATTACCCCCACATAGATGCTGAAAAGTAGCCGAAACTTCGGGCTAAGTGTAGCTAATAAAATTATGGGTATACCTGGGTATACCGCCGTTTGCCCGAATTTTATTTACCCTAATATCATTTAACAGCCATTAATAGTCAACAGCCATATATCTATCTAATATATGACGTAATATTCATTTGCCCTACTCTTATTTGCTATATTAGTCACGTGCTAGAAGATTTGTTTCCCATAAATTCACTTACTATATGTAACATCACTTGTCATAATCATTGTAAGCCCTAATTATCACATGCCATAACATCATCTGCCATTGATGATGGGTGTGTAACGGTTGCTAAATCAGGAGAAACTGGAAACTTTTTTATAAATCACCCAGAAGTAAATATTATGTCTAATAATCATTATAGCACTTAATTATTATGTCTAATAATTATTATGGCAATTAAAAATATGAAAAACAATACGTACCTACCTATGGCGCTCGTATCTTATGGTATCTAAGTTTCGGGCAATTAAAAGTATGTCATGTGTCTTTTAGGGCAAACAGAACATTCGGGCAAATGAAATTCGGGAATATGATGATTATGGCATATAATCTACGGGTAAACAATAGACAACCAAAATTATGCAATACAATTCGTTGAGAACTGTTTTGAATTGAGTGATGTTCGCGTAAACTTCCGATGGTATCAACTATAGATTCGGTTTTAACTGCTCCTAAAAGATATTGAGCTAATAGCAACTATTCCAACTTTTAGGTAATCTGTGCTAATAGGTAGGTACGCGCACGGTGCGTTAGAGCGAACGCTCTAGAAAATCAAAGCAAGCCGATCTTAATTTAGACTCTTTACCTACATTTCTTTCCGACGACGCGACGTGTCTAAACAAAAGACGAGTGCTTTATTCACCTCGTTGCAAAGAAAACTACAAAAGCTAGCATGTTGCGGGTACAACTAGTGATGAAAGAGACTAAGTTGTTTAAGTCCTTTAAAATATGACTTATAAAACTTGTTCAGACTAAAAAGACTATCTTTAGACTAATAAGACTAGCTTGAAGGCTTAAAAAGCTTAAAAGACTGATACAACTAAAACGACTCAGTCCTTTAAGAAAATACTTACACCTTAGTCGGTTAATAGTATCTTATACAGCTAGCCTTTTAAGTCAGTGTCCCCATTATAATTATCCAGAACTAAATATGAAAGAGACGGTACCTCATCATCATCATCATCATTATAAAGACGCATTTTCCTGATTGCATCCAGGCGCGGATCCAGGCGCGGAATTAGGTTGTGGGCACAGGTACCCGAAAATGTGTGAAAAGTGCGAACTCATGTCAAGCATGTTAAATACGCCCGAGGGGGGGGGGGGGGGGATGTCTTTGGCAGAGTTGGTCTCACATTGACCTGTTGAATTGAACGCGGCGAGACGAAAATCAAACCTTATGGAGTAGGGTGCAGAAATCGCAGGGGCAAATGCTAGTCAGCTTCCTCGAGTCAAGGGCACAGGGCCTCTTTTTCATTAATAGTTCCTTTAAGAAAAACCCCAACAGGAAGTGGACTTGGCAACGCCGGGATTCTGCGATAAAGAACAAGATAAATTATTTAGAGATGTCTTTGTGATCAACAAGTTTCAAACTGAAAGCGATCACTGGTCACATCAAGGTTGAAAGATTCCGAATGATGAGGTCAACAGACCTACGCCGCTCTAAGTAGCTCTAGGGTCCGAAAAGTTCCAATTGGAACTTCAAAATCATTTCCCAATGCTGGAAACCTAGCGGCATTGACGAGAAGGCCGACATAGTGGTCAAAATATTGCAGGAAGTGTCTCGAAAGTTGTTTCCCGGAAAACGCATACAGCAAAAGTCCAAGCTCTCTCCTGAGACTCTCGAACTTATGAGGAAGAAGCGTGAACACTGAACAACCATACACACAGTCGTCTTCGTCAGATGGGAGAGCCTTAAACCAATAAATCAAAAAGCCGATACGACGCGACCTTAAACGCTCCAACACTCACTCCATCCAGGAGGCAATCGAGCGATATAGGGGGTCAAAAGTGTTCGCTCAGCAGTTGGGAAGGCCCCATCTGACGAAACTTACAACTGAGCTATATGCAGCACGGATGAGTAAACCGACGGGACACAGCGACGAAGACCACAGATCCCCACTCACGCGCCATTACACCGAGGAGATACCAAATGTCGAGTAGTGCGAGGTAGAGGCGGCTCTCAGGCAACTGAAGAACAACAGATGCCCTGGTGATGATGGAAATTAGTACTGAGGTGCTGAAAACAGGTGGCGCTCCAATCCTGAAAGAGCTAGCGAGTCTCTCTAATTCCATCATCCGGCAAGAGCTAACACCTAGGGCACAGAGCGGGAGTGCGGTGGTACTGTTCTTCAAAAAAGGTGATAAGACTCTCTCACTCCTGAGCCATGTCTACAAGTTGTTCTCAAGAGTCGTCACAAATCACTTCGCGGATAAGCTCGACGAGTTCCAGCCACCTGAGCAAGCCGGATTTCGAAAAGGCTTACCGTGGCGTGGACCACATCTATACTTTTCGGCAGATTGTAGAAAAGTCGCAGGAGTACAATCAGCCGCTGTGTATGGCGTTTGTGGACAACGAAAAAGCCTTCGACTCTATCGAAACTTGGGCAGTGCTGGATGCCCTGCAGCAGTGTCGTGTAGATTGGCGATACATCAAGATGCTGAGATGTTTGTATGACACTGCCACAATGTCCATCCTGCTCCAAGACCAGAAGACGAAACCCATTAGCCTCCGGCGTGGAGTGAGATAGGGAGATGTTATATCTCCCAAACTATTCACCAACGCATTGGAGGACGTTTTCAAGACTCTGGATTGGACTTTGGCGGGGTACCAACATCCACGGTGAGTACATCTCGCATCTTCGGTTCGACGACGACTTCGTCATAGTTGCTTAGTAGTGACTAAAGCAACTATGACGAAGTCGTCATCGAACCTTATGAGACCTTATGGAGTAGGGTGCAGAAATCGCAGGGGCAAATGCTAGTCAGCTTCCTCGAGTCAGGGGCACAGGGCCTCTCAAGCTGTGCAGCATTTCGCCCAGTTGTTCCAGTGGGAACAACTGGGCGAAATGCTGCACAGCTTGAATGGAGCTTCTCGACAAGTTGGCCTGGGTATAAACTTGGACAACACCATGATTATGTTCAACAAACATGTTGTATCGAGTCGATTTCCATCGAAGGGGTCACACTCAGAGTTGTTCAAAAATATATCTCCTGGGACAGGTTATCCAGCTCGGTAAAATAACTTCGAGAAAGAAATAGCCAGATCCAACTGGGGTGGGCACCATTTGGCAAACTACGTCGGGCTTTCTCCTCCCCCCTACCACAATGCCTCAAAGGTTTTCAACTAGTGCGTCCTGCCTGCTATGACCTACGGTGCTGGATGGACTGGATGCGGAAGACGGAGGATCGGCAGACGTGGCGCATTTTCGGAGAAGCAGTGGACTGCAATAACTGATTGATTGATTGACTGTACACCTCAGACCTGTGTGTGCTCCTTATAAAGGTGTACATAAAAGCCGCAATAATAGTGTGTAATTTCTGATATTGTAACAGTGTGAACAAATGCTGGTATATCGACGTCTATTGCACTATACACTGTGTTCTAAATCACGCGTGATTCATGATTAATTTTGGTTTTTTTTTTCAATAAACCATAAAAAGTGACAAGTCACAGGTCTATTAAGGTGGTGGGCATGCCCATATTGCCCACCCTAGTGGATCCGCGCCTGATTGCATCCGTGGCCAAGACTCCACTTCGCACGATCTTGGGCGTCCAAGGTAGTGAGACCATTTGCACGCATGTCATCTTCCACGACAACGACCATGTAAGAGAACAGGCCTAATGATATTCTTATAAACCTGCCCCTTCAACCTGACTGGCATTTTAAGATCACACGTGACGCCAGTCATTTCTCGCCATTTGGTCCACGCGGCAGCAATGTGCGCCCTAACGTCGTAGTCGATTTCACAAGCCACATGAAGTACAGATCCCAGGTACTTAACCTGGTCCGTGCGCTTGACCAAACCACGGGGGTTGCTCATGTGAATTTCTGATGCTGTCTTCATCACTAGTTACAACGGTGTTGTAGGCTCCAATATCTATTGAAAATTGCCAATGAACACGAAAACTTAAACTATGGATGTTTTGAAAAAATGCGAATTAAAATATGCTTTGGTTGCTACAAATGCTGCGTAGGTACGAAGGCGAAGACTTTTTAACCAATTTCGATAAAGGAGCGGTTCTCAATTCGGATGTTTATTTTTTTGTAATACGAGTAATGTAAATATGTGTTCTGTCAAATTTAATGTGTAGGTATAGCGAAATAGGACTGGTGTTCGCTTCACAAGGAATCCTAGTGTTAAGATCAGTGGTCAAATATTTTTAAGAGTCATGTAAGTAAACTGAATAGGTATCAATAAAATGTTTCAATGATAAACATCTACGCTCAGGGTTGGGAAATAGCCATAAATACTGAATCGAAAGAAAGAGAGTAGGTATGCAACCTGGCGCAATATTAAAATTAATTTGTTCACTGTAGGTCTGTAGGTATATAATGATAATTTCAATACGCCCAAAAACAGCTCGACACATGAGTTTCGGTTCATTAACGTTCTGTTTCATTAAGTAGATAACGCGTTTGATATTGGAAAACCAACTGGAAGGTTATAAAAGAGATACTATTCGCATAAAAATGAATGTTCAAAATGATAACACGGATGACTCTACGGTGAGTGTTGCTTCTCCAATTTTGCCTTTGAAAAACATTTGGCGACTCGACAGTCGACACATCGACATAGATCGGGGTCAGTATTGTATCTGACTATAGATAGATAAGCACACTAGGTAAAACAATCGCTTTCTTTTTGATATTGCTACAAATTCACGTTTCTCAAAATTTTCCCTCTTTATTGTGCTATAAAGGTATGATTCCGTAGCCGATTGCATACGACAACTGCCGACGCATGCAGCAGATACAGCGTAGGACCTATTACTTGTTAAACTCCGATACGTAGGTATAAAGGGGACCATTGAGAAGCCGCAATAAATAATGCGTTATGCTGCATGCGTTGGCAGTTGTTGTATAAATAAATAAATAAATAAATATTCTACAACATTCTACACAACGCTATCTAGACCCATGGTAAGCTTAATTAGCTTGTGTTATGGAATCTAGAATGCGGATATACATACTTAGATACTTTTGTTTTTTTTTGTAAATACATACATATTATACATAGAAACACCCAGACCAATGCAAATATTTATATTCATGCATACAAATATTTGCACTGAGCAGGGATCGAACACGCGCCTCCTGCGTAGCAGTCGCGTTCACTACCGCTACGCCACAGAGGCAGAGAGAGAGAGTGCGGTCGGCTACGGAATCATACTTTAAGACATTGCTTTTAGCCAAATTTTATGAATCTAGGTCGATAGGTACGATACTTATGAATCGAAATTTTCTCCCCTTCCGGCGGATGATCGAATTCCTACTTTATACCTCCAAGTCCTCCACCTCCAACTTGTTATCCATTATATATCTACTCGTAGGTATGTGCTACGAATAGGTGCTACGTGTAAAACAATAGCTGTCGCTTGTCAAGTCCCTGGGGGCCTATTATTTGGATTTTTTCCAAGGATTGTTCGTTTCAAGTTGATAGGGTAAAATACTTTGCTTTGTTATTTAGGTACTTATTAGAGCATAATATTATTTAATTAGAGAACGGTTTTTAGACATATCCGTAGTGCCTTTTTATGTGAAAATCGCCCATCCATCCTCACCAGCTTCCACTTACCGACTGCAGAACAAGGACAGAGACAAATGGTGGGTGTTGTTTTTGACATATAGGGAAGGAACACGTGAGTATATTGATAGGTATAAGTAGGTACCTATATATGAATGCAATTAATATTACCAACAGATTATTGAACACATTTATTAATACAGCAATAAACATTGAACAAAGAAAGATTTCGTTTATATTCACTTTAAGTAGACGATTAGTATGTAGATTAAATAGTATACCTCGGGTCACGTATCTTGGACCTAAGTCGCGAGACATACAAGGCCCTGGCGAGCGCACGCGATTGTTTTGTAATAATCTATGCTTCCTGAATTTGAGCTCGTCCACTGCCGTAGCACCTCGTTCTATCCTCAGAAAAACATCCAAGAAACGTGTAGATAGGTACAGCGGGCATAGCGCACATTTTAAGTCCAAGATATGTGTTCCGAGCAATACCTATACCATTCTTCATATTCATGTAATCTAGAACATTGTGTTTACAAGTGTATGTGTAAAGGGTGCATATAGGAGGCCCACTTATAACGGTTAATTCTTGACATTTATTAATCCTATGGCATATACCTACGTGTATATTGATAAATACTAACATGTAAGTATAACATACATCAATTACAATCGGAGTAGTATATTTGCTCTTTAAATATGATGATAAATACAAAGATTTTAAAGTTTTAAAATGTTCCATTGTACCTAAATTAAGTAAGTACCTATAGAAATGAACGTTTACAAAAGTATTTCAAAAATACAATAGTTGTCAGAGATGTCTCTAAATATCGCAGCAATTTATAAAAAGATCGCAGTCAAGGCTACGTAGATACGGCTTCTAAATTTAAACAGAAAAATCATATTCAATGAATATGATTCCAGTAATCATTTTTATACAAAGACTAATTAAAATATTAGAATAAGTTATATATGTAAGACTAATCAGTTATTTCATTATACACTATAACATTTATATAGACACCTGCTTATGGTAACTCTTAGATATCTTTATACTTTGATAATATAATTGGTAATATAACGTAAACACTTGTCTAATACAAATTACGCCTGCTTTCATGAACTACCTACTTCCTTTTTTACAATCGATACGTAAAGGTTTCACTTCTCACTTTCATTACATCTCTATAAATTTATGAATATGGTTATAAACATAGACCCAAAGCCAGTTCGTTACAGACAGAGACAAGAAGTTATATGAAACATTAATGGTAAATTACCTACCTAAGTATATTAACAGCCTTTAACACAGAAAATAAATAAATATGTACATGTAAGTTTCAACTAAATATCACTACAATAATATTTATACTTTTTATTAAACTTTTAAATATGTAAAAAATTAAAGAGCGCTAATTACCATGATGAATTGTATATTAATAAATGAATAGCCGTATAAATCCTTCCGTCGCATAATGTACCTTTCGCAAAATGCACCCCATGCGCAAAACGTACCTTTCTCAAAATGTACCTTTCTCATAATGCACCTTTCTCAAAATGTACCTTTCTCAAAATGCACTTTTCTCAAAATGCACCTTTCTCAAAATGCACCTTTCTCAAAATGCACCTTTTTCATATTGTGCTTACCTTTCACAAAATGCACTCTTGCGATAAGCAAAAGATTGATTAAGAACCCTTCGTAGGTCGTCAGTCCACCTGGCTAGGGGGTGTCCCACCTTACGTTTGACTTTTCATTTCCTGTATCACTGTAAACGAGTTAATCAATCTTTTGCTTATCGCAAGAGTGCATTTTGTGAAAGGTAAGCACAATATGAAAAAGGTGCATTTTGAGAAAGGTGCATTTTGAGAAAGATGCATTTTGAGAAAGGTACATTTTGAGGAAGGTTCGTTTTGCGCATGGGGTGCATTTTGCGAAAGGTACATTATGCGACGGAGCCTTGTATATTAACTAATTTTATATCTACCATATACATTTATAATTTTAGTCGTCGCTATTACTTAGTACAAGTGATAAGTAAGTAAAACATCAATCTATGAATATCTGTACCTAAGTTATGCTACTGTTAGGTTTCACAATTATTGAGATGGTCCTTTTTAAGCTCAAGGTGAAATAGGATATAAAACCTATTCATAGACCTAGCCTCTCTTTCTTGTGCAAATAACAACTACAGAAAACCTCCTTTAGCACTGGCATGGAACTGACCATGTCACTTTTCTTTAATGTTGTGGCTCCCTGTGGCTCCTTTAATTAGCAGGAAATACAAAGAATTGATAGAACAAGGTGCATCTTAGTTCATGGGATCCTTTAAAATTACCCGAGCAACCTTATGGTGAACGTCTGAGTAACTTCACAGGAAGGACGCAGTAGTCACGCGCATAGGTACTTGTTATGAAAAGGACAGGAACCTTCAGAAAGATGAAAGAAGGCCTATTGGGGTTGGTAGGCAATACACTCTATGAGCTTATCGCCTTTGTCGTTAGATATTTTTGAATTTACATATTATTTACTTTTTCTTTCGTTTTTCGTTTTGCGATACCATTTGTGAACGTTATGAGGAATAGCGTCGAATTAATTACGTTAGTTGCGCAATTTAAAATTTTAATGTCATTGGCATCATTTATTTTAGAATAATAAATATCTAAAGGTTATATATATTTGTTTTATAAACATTAATAATCTTAGTAGCTTCGCTTTACCCTGTTCGCGTACAGACGAATCGCCTAAATCGCCTAAGATTTAGGTATAAAAAGGACTAAAAATGTTAGCAGAATAATTTTAAAAGTTGGTGAATTCCGTTAAAACATTTAGAATGAAAACATGAGTCTGGCATGGTAAAGGAATTAATCCCAAATGGCTACCGGCGTTGACGAAGCATACACAATTCTATAGATCTAATCTCTGTCAATTATGGATATTCTCATTAATATTTTGGGTTAATATGTAATGAACGGGATCCTGCCGTTTGGCAAAATATGTTTCGTCAAATTTCACTTCCCAAAAAACTTATCGCAAATTTTCATTTCCCAAAAGAATCTTTATCAAATTTACATTTCACACTTTAATCACTTGGTCAAATATTCATTTGGCCAATATTCATAAATATTAATTAACCTTTCCGCTGACCCGAGTCACGGAGTCAATAATACTTAAGTAGTATTCTAAACTTGAGTGCCAAATGTAAGTACAATGTTGCCTTTATGTACCTAGCTAAGCTATAAGAAGTTCGTCAGTTTTAATCAATCAATTAGCCTTTGGCGCTCATTGGACTATAGCTAATATAAGGAAGCACCTATGTATGTGATAATTTGATGAAATTCTAAAACAAAAGCAAGATGAAAATTGGGCAAAGTAAGGGAAGTTTCACTTTTTCCAATCTTAAACTACATGATAAGATGAAGGCTATAATACACATGATGATAGATTATGTAATCTGAAGTCTTCTGTCTTCTGTTGAGATTCAGTACCAATCCCTAGTTGCGTAGTTTTCGGCGGCTCGTGAGGGTTTTGCCCATCTTCTTCTTCCTCGCAGCGTTAATTCCCACTCGCATCCGAAGCTTCAGCTCGGAGTCTGGGGTCCGCTTTACCAGTCTTAACTACGGATTTGGCTAGACCTCGACGGTTTTGCTTGTATTGGAAAGAATTTACTATGTACGTTCGAATAGGATACGAGTAGGTACGTTCCCCATTAAGTACGGCGTTACTTTTATGACTTTTGACAGGAAAAAGATTTGTGCTCGACTTGGCGGGGACACTGCCGTGCCTCCAGATACATACATCTTTTATTACTTTAAACAACATAATAATATTATATCTTTTATTAATAATATTATTTAAATGAAGCTAAATAATTGGCTCAAAAGTAATTCAAGTCGGTAACATTTCGATTCCTAAATCCGTCTTATCCATTACGCACCAGCCGCTCCATTTTTATTAGTTTACAAAGTGTTGTAAATAAGAAAGTACAAGAATGTGAAATATATCTTTTTAAGTTAACAGAATTTTCGATAAAAAATTCAGCGAAGTTAGTCGCCTGACAAACGCGAAGGGCGCATTAATATTTCATCGGCAGAAAGGGAAAGTACTGGCTGAAGACAAATTACACGACGGCTTACTGTAGCCAAGTAACGGCAGTTATAGCTGTTTTGGTGAATCTCTTTACTCAATACACGCGTCTGATACTTCGGGGTATATAGAAAATGGGATAATAAGAAGTCTAGTGACTTATTCCAAGTCCGTGAGTACGGACCGTAAAATATTAAATATTCCAAAGATGGATAATATTATTTATTGACTCAATTAATAAATTACAATTATTCCCTTAATTAAAAAAAAAATAACAATACATTAAAATTATTATTTAATATTCCAATATATTATTTTTCAAATCAAATAATAAATATTTACTTAATTTTATTGGGTACTTATCTATTGTAGTATGTATAATTATTATGTTGTTATTGATACTATAGATATTGCAATAAGCCTAAAATATTATGTTAATCTTTGCTTCCAGTAGGTACTATAGGTATTTATATTTAAAAAAAACCATACATCGTTGTGTTAAAAAAACCTTTACATGTTTTGATTCATAACGAAAAAGATTAGAGGAAGGTCGATCTTGGTCGAGTTTCGTACTAGAGTAGTACATGAGATCACCCATGGATGAATTTTGTCCTTTTTTATTTTGCTGAAGATTAGGTACCCAAGTGACGTTTGACGAAATCCCTGAAGAATTATGAATAAATGACGGCACCATCTACTCGAATGCCATAGTCTTTGATGATATAGAGCTTTGGTTTATATTTATACGTATTCGATAAGCCTATACTCGAGCGATACCTACCTATAAAAGAATTCGCAATCAAGCACTTTTAGGTCCAAATGTAATTGTCCGAACAAGAATGAGATTGATATCAATTTATGTGTTCTGTACTCAACCACTCGTATCGTATATTGAGATCAGAAATTACGTATATCTTTTACGATATTAGGTTCTTAAAATAACTTTACGAATGTAACATTAAATCACTTGATGTTATGAATTTATGGAAGATGAGTATTTATAAGAATAATTTATGAATTTCTTGGCATTAATGGAAATGTACATAAAGGGACGAAATGTGGGTGTATAATGCGACTCGTCGGGTTTATACTGCTATGAATATAATCTACATTTACATAATATATGTAGTATCTAGTACCAATATGTTATATATACCTACTCCAGACTACTCTTCGGGTTTATACTACTATGAATATAATATATCAACATTTATACTGCTAAGATCCGCCTTTGTACAATGATTTTGTATATGTACAAAAAGTTTACATATTGTTATGTAGTATGTAGTTTCAATATGTATGTACGGAGTACTCTCTAGTTCATATTTATATTTGTAGTAGGTATGTATGTAGTACTTCTACGTTTGTTGGGAAAACGAATATTGTTGGGGAGGTAGCCTTAAAACCAGGAGAAGGACATATAGGATACTTTTTATTTTTTTTTACTCAATGGAAAATTCGATGGTGCTGAACTGATTTGGCTGAAAATTGGTGGGGAGGTAGCAGAAAACGATACCCATTGGGAAACGAAAATCGTTAATTATCTCTGCTTCTCCAAATCAGATACGCACATTATTTGCTATCATCATTTCGACATGCTTTCCATCGAACCTAGAATGTGGGCGTATGCTTACAAGCATAAGCCCAAAGAATCCTATGATGACGTGAAGGTGAGTGAAAATATTAAGCTCTTGTGAATATTTAATGTTCATAAGCTCCACAGACTTAACATCAACATACTAATTAAGATGGAGTAAGTAAGGTAGAGATAACAAGACAAAAGACAGGTCATTTGCCACGTAATATAAATATATTAGTCAAATAAATCTGCACGAGTCATTTCAGTGGAGAACCACTTTTTCTATTAGTATAAATTAGGCAGCTTTAGATGGGTTTAGATATGTATAATAAAATTGTACCCTTTTTTGTAAACGGCACCTAGACTAGCCTAGACGGTCGGTGGCCGCAATAAGCAGTTCAAGGGCACTATACGACCTGCGGACAGTTCTGGCGTGGCTCAATAGCCTACAGTATAGTCCGTCAGGATTGAAAATACAACTCCAATGTTGTCAACTATAGCTCAAAGCACTCATTTGTATAATCACTATATACGCGACAGTTTACTCGTAGTCTATGTGATCGAGGCTTATATCTGTCACATCTATACAGAGTTTATGTCATCGCCTTTTAACATTTGAGCACTACGATCGGGTCTTACGAGCGATCGAAGGCCTGCGATCGGGTCTGGCACAGATTTCTTCTTATGACGTTGCCATGCTATGGAGTCCCCGAGGGACTGGATTGCCAGCTTTTTGTCCAACAGAAATATCCAAGCCGTCGTCGACGGTAGCTGCTCGGACCGCATGGACATAAGCGCTGATATCCCACAAAGCTCCGTGTTGTCTCCGACCCTGTTTCTACTGCATATCAATGACATGCTATCTGATGGCTCTATTCATTGTTATACAGACGACAGTACCGGGGACCACGTGTCCGTGGTACTGTAGTTTACACAGGCCATGCAACTATCCCTCAGTCTAAGCTTCGCGAACAACTTGTGTCCGAAATCGAGACTACTCTCTCTGAAGTATCCGATTGGAGACGACTAAACCTAGTCCAATTCAACCCCACTAAGACACAAGTATGTGTATTCACCGCTAAGAAAATACCATTTATTGTAGCACCGCAATTCCTGGGCACACCGCTTACAATTTTCTCGAGAATCGGGATCCTTACTGTCGATATCTCCAGCGACGTGCAGTATCGCAGTCATTTGGAAGACAAGGTTAAACTGGTATCGAAGAAAATTAAAGTGAACTTCTTCTTTATAAAGCACAGGTTCGGCCCCATAAGGTGCCTGCTGTCGCCTTTTTGCCGGAGTGCCTGCATACCAGCTTGACCCCTTCGACTTGGTGCAAAAACTGGCGTCCATGCTCGTCGGTAATCCTATAATCGCAGGCGATGTGGAACCTCTCAAGGTCAGGAGGTATAATTAATGTATAATGGTTTGTGCTCGTATGGATTGTTTGTCATGATGCCCATAACTATATTCTATCATCGCACCACTCGCCATAGACAGGTTATTCATCCTCACAGATTGCGACCGGAAACGGTGCGCATTATGTGGTATGAAAAGAACTCCATCCCATGCACGCTCAAGCTGTGGAATGAGCTCCCTGCTGTGGCGAATACAATATGGGGTTCTTCAAGATGGGCATTAGAAGGTTTCTTCAGGTTTGGCAACACGAGTGTAATGCCCCTGGTGTTGCATACGTCCAACCACTTTCCATCAGATGGGCCGTGTGCTTGTCTGCCACCTAAATGGTATAAAAAAACGACTTATTGGTCAGCTCGCCACTTGAAAACCCGCCACTCGGTGGCGAGTTGCCCCGAATTATTTTAATTTATTTTTCATTGGTCAACTCGGCCCACAATGTAAGTACGTAGTATTTTTGTACAGTCGCGTACAAAAATATTGTTTGATAAATGTAGTACGTACATAAAACCCAATTTGACGATTACCAAAAGTATAATGTCACTGTTTTATTAGAAAAGGCGTTGCCTGCTGCTGAAAAGTAGTGGTAAGTAAGTAAGCAAGTTTTTTAGCTGTGAACAATCAGTATTAGAACAAGGTTTCATATTGGGAATAAAGGATTTAAAGAAACATTATACTTGCGATCAAACTCTGATAAAACTTTGGGCGAATTATCATGAGTGATAGAAGTTATCCTTTAGTAGGTACGAACTTAAAAACAACTTGAACACGTGGGTATTAATGCTAAGCTATACTTACTTGCGAAAAGGGAATAAAAAGGTATGTTCTCCTGCCTGTATGAAGTACAAAATCAAATATTGCATATTTGATTTCACAACAAAACCACCACCGTCTTTAAATAAATATAGGTTCAACACATGTAGGTTCCACAAATCTTCAAGATTAAAATTAAATGACTTTGGTTTAGTTAGAGCGTCATAGGTTAATGGAATTACAAAGAGTCTTTCTTATGAGTCGATGGTTCTGCGGGCGGCACACCAGCGGCAGACATCTTGCGGCGCTCAAGGCGCGCGCGAGATACTGGCCGGTAGTACTGCTCGCTACGCCGCCGTCAGCGCTCCGGAGTTGGCGCCTCCGACTCCAGCTCCATCCACAATGAGCTGATCACACGTCCATCTGTTATCAGACAAAAATAACACTTATTTAACTTATATTTGGATGTAACCTAACTGAAACCGGCTACAAGGGGAGGAGAAGACCTAAAAGGAGGTGGATGGACTGTGTGAAATATGATATGCTTAGAAAAGGAGAGAATGTTGAGATGACTGCAACTTAGAGATGAACGGAGAGAACACAGATATTGCGCCTACCCCAAATAAATATGGAATAAGGGCAGCAGGATGATGATGAATCTAACTGAAAGCCGTTTATAGAACACAGGACACACACAACATATACACATATAATATATAGCCTGAATGGTGGAGTAGAGTGTTAAACTTTAGATTTATTACTAATTTGTTTCTACCCTCTAATATTCACTGGGAGGTAAACAACTTTGGTTTGTATGTCAATTATGTCATAGGGGTGCCGATTGGTTTATGACGTAGGTATATACCCATGTATACTCTATTCATTTGGCCGTGAGACAAATGGTAAACAAAGAATACAGTAGTTCTCAAACTTTAGGATACGAATCTTTGGGCCAAGTCTTTGAATATATTAATAACAGTTTCCTTACCCGTAGAACGCATTAGAGTGTACTTCATATACCTACTTGGAACACTTTTTATTCGGCGAAGTAAAAGCGCAAGCACCGCTCGGACCAGGTTCATTCATTTTCACCAGAATCAACGTTTAGAAACTTAACAATAACTGAATATAAAACATAACACAACTATGAAACTTAACAAGAATAACAACTTTAACAAAGAATTATCAGGCATTAACTAAAATAATCCGCGGAGAAACTCTCACTCACGACAACCAGTTCATCAAAAGTAAAAATGGTGGGTATAACGTCGCTAAATACGGAAACTAAGTATTAATTCTACTTTCATTTCTTAGAATTATTGTTCACCTTCATTTAGTAGTATTATAATGCGTTTAAAGTTAGTCAACTATTATGAATATTTAAATGTTACTTAAAAAAGTAGGTATAAAAAGTATCAAGCTGAACGAACTTTTTAATATTCAGCTTGTGGTAAAAAATAACACCTAAAATATGCTGTTTTATTTATAATTTAACTTGCCCCTTACATAGTTTAAATATTTTATTGTTATAATATGTTCAATTTATTGATAGCAAAAATGAGACCTTAAAGAACCTTTTCATCCCACCACCTCGGAAAGCGTATTTTTGCTCTTCGATATCTGAGTGTAATAGTACATTATGGTACAAGTGAGCAAAGTTGGTGATTACCGCCGAGGCGCCATTGGGACCCGAGCCGCCAGGCGAGGGTCTTAAGAGAGCCGAGGACGCTAATCATCATACTCACGCGTGCCATACGACGTTTTACAACACACTTGCGAATAAAATTATACTACAAATACTAAATAAACAATACTACAAATTAATTAGTTTTCCTATGTGCGCGCATTTAACAATAGCGGTAGGCCATATTTAAAAAAAATGGGGTTTGAATTTAACTTTTTTTTACTGTTTTTTTTTCTGTACTTAGAGAAAAAAAAAGTTAAATTTGAGTGAAAATTTTGTTTATTAAACAAGTAGTATGTATTACAAGTTGAAATTATTTATTTAAATACGACAATGCATCAAATGAACATACAATAGGCATATTAATTTATTCGTACTATTAAACACGTTCTTTTTTGTATCGAAACTTTTTTAAAAACATAGAAACTTAACCTATAAAATTTAAAAAAGAATCTATAACTCACTTGTGAATAATAGCAATGAAAAAGTCACAGTTTAATAATAGGTGCCATTACGTGCCTATTTGCTGTGAAATAATAGCACTTTTATGAGCAGGTGTGTTGTAAAAGTAGTTTTTATCCTCTAGAGGATAAAGTAAATTTGAATTTAGAACATCGTGTGCACTAGGTTTGTGAATTCAAAACATCATTAAACCTACTTACTTCTACCTCTATGGTGCCGAATTTATCATACAACTTTTTTTTAATTTATGAAAACCTCAGACTCGGAACCTCCTTGGTGTACTTTTTTTTTGCTTTGCGCGCATCATTTTCTTGCACGTCATATTGTTGAAAATTGTTGTTGATTTTTTTTTGCATTTCATTATTACACATATACAGTATACAGCCTCCGTGTCCGTGGCGTAGCGGTAGTCATCGCGACCGCTACGCAGGAGGCGCGGGTTCGATCCCCGCTCAGTGCAAATATTTGTTTGCATGAATATGGGTATTTGGTGGTCTGGTCGTGTCTCGGAGAGCACGTTAAGCCGTCGGTCCCGGTTGCCATACGAACATCTATAGCAGTCGTTACGGGCAGTTCGAGCCCTAAAAAGTTCCTATAAATTTTTTTAGCGAAACTTTTGCATCGAAACTTTTTAAGAGCAAAGCAACTTAATCAATGAAATTAAAAAAAGAAGTCTATAACTCACTTGTGAATAATAGCAATGAAAAAGTCACAGTTTTATAATAGGTGTCATTCCGTGCTTAATTGCGGTGAAATAAAAGTCTGTTTATAAGCAAGTGTGTTGAAAACTAATTTTACTCTACTTTTACGTAGTCTATGTCATGATAATGAGAAAATTGCCACCAAAATTTCAAATTTCAGTCCATCATCATCATCCTTGTGCTACCCGGTCGCATCTGAAGTTTTTTGTCCGGGGTTCACTGTTCCAGTCTAATTGCGTCGCGGTTGAACTTCGATATTTTCCATAAAGCGACTGCCATCTGACTTCCACAACCCATCCAGCAGCTTAATCAACCCTTCATTATTGTAAAGTTTTAGCGATATAGATCTTAACTCATTAATATTGTACTCACGCAGCTTGCAGGGTGTTGTTGGGAGTGACATATTGTTACTGTTAGTAAAGTTACTTCTCTTACACTTAGGCAAGGAAGGAAAATTTTCGTAAGGCGCAAAGGTCAGTAGATTTATGGGTATTAAAGATTAATGGGTAACGGTGCAGATGTTATAATATTAATGAAGCCTTCCTTATATAATAATACCTTTATTATGAGGGTAAATCATATATAGGTAAGCGAAATCTCAAAAATTATAACACGTAGGTACAAACTTGAAATTTGGCAGGTATGTTCCTTATAGGGTGTAGGTAGACATCCGCTAAGAACAGATTGTACGAATCTCTACCCTTAAAGAACTCCTCGCGTATGAAGTCACCGGCGGCCGATAGTATAAAATAAAGTTAACGACCTATGTGGCGTAGTGGTAAAGCGTTCTACTGCTAAGTCAACGGTCATAAAATCAATTCCTGCTCATTACAAATTGAATAAACTTATAGGTAGATGAGAATTATAAAAACAACTTAGTAAATCCTGTAGCGAACATAACTCAAGTGACAGTGAGATATTGCACTTATCGTTTAGAAGTAAAATAAGTAAAACCCAAATCACAACAAGTCCCGGAAAACGAGAACCTCCGGAAAGGACCAGCGAGTGACATTTCTTAACAAGCCGCACAAGTTTACCACTTAACTGTAGAAACTCTTTAACAAGGGTCGATGTAGGGGTGTGAGTATGTGAAGAGCTCCAAAAGTGCTCCAGCTCCAACGAAAACCAAGGTGGCCAACAGGCGTGAATAAGATAAGATAAGATTTTTTTAAAGAATATTAGCAACCGAAATTACTAATATTCCCGTTAACCCCTCCAACTGGTTGTCTATTGTTTACCTGAAGATTATATGCCATAATCATCATATTCCCGAATTTCATTTGCCCGAATGTTTTGTTTGTCCTAAAAGACATATGACATACTTTTAATTGCCCGAAACTTAGATATTATAAGATACGAGTGCCATACGTATTGCTTTTCATATTTTTAATTGCCATAATAATTATTAGACATAATATTTGAACGCCATAATGATTATTAGATATAATGTTTACTTCTGGGTTCTTTATAAAAAATAACCATAGTGATAGCGGGGTCTATTCGCTCGCTTCGCTCGCTCAAACGACCCCGCTATCTAACTTCTAACTTCTAACCTAACCTATTCGAGTCGGGGTGCCGTAAAATCCCGATTGCATCCAGTTTCTCCTGATATAACAACCGTTACACACCCAATGTCGATGGTAGATGATGCTATGGCATGTGATAATTATGGCATGTGATAATTCGGGCATGTGATAATTAGGGCTTACAATGATTATGACAAATGATGTTATGATAAGTGACTTTATGGGAAACGAAGCTTCTAGCACGTGACTAATATAGCAAATAAGAGTAGGGCAAATGAATACTACGTCATATACCTAATATTATGGCTGTTGACTATTATAGCAAATGATATTAGGGTAAATAAAATTCGGGCAAACGGTGGTATACCCTTCCAACTAAGCTAAATTGTTTGCACTAGTTATTATAGTACAAACAATTTAGCTTAGTTGGAGGGGTATACCGCCGTTATACTATACTATAGGAGTGGGTTCACGTCGGTAGTGTCATGGCCAGGATTTGAACCCGGTACCTCTCGATCGTAGGTATGAAGCTAATAAACGTACGCAAAGAGCAACGTGTATTTTACACTACTCTCTACAACAGTACGGGGAGATTCGAAACCATATTAAGTACCTATATAGTACAATAAATATGTCTTAAGGAGTAGTCTTTTTGTAAAAGCAGTTTAGGTTTTGGCCAAGCATGAGCGCTCTATAAAAATGAGTTATTTTAATCAAAAAAAGATTTATCGTATCGACTCTTATTTTATTTTATTTCATTAGGTACAAAAACAGATAACAAAAATTTTCGAATACACTTTTTGAACTTGATATCCAATAACATTTGCACATGTTATCATTGAAGGATCATTGGATAGTAAGTATGGGCAAAAGAAATCAAGATACCTAAGAGATTATTTGAAATTCATGAACCTTACATTGCAAAGCTTGAGAATTTGGCGATAAGAAAGACTGCCTCCAGAATTTTAGTCAATCTATGTCCGAATATTCTATTCGAGAGTAGTCGAATGGAAAATTCGGACATAGCGAATCGTTCCCCACTCACTAGTGACTCTTTTCATCAAATCACTCGTGTCGAGAGTAATTCAATGGCTGGTGTAGTTATATAATTTCGGAAAAGTACTCTGTAAACTCATGCCTATGGGTTAATATACTACAGTAACCGATGCACAACACCTGATTACCTTTTTATCGTATTACTGTATGTTTGTTACGCGATTGTGAAGCCAATTCTGGACGGCTTTTAAAAATTCTTTTTTTGTTGGATAGAGGATACTTTCAGAGTAGTCCCATATCCTAGACGTCTGGATCTAATGCTGCGATCCTGGAGAAATCAAGGGAAATCCTCCAAAACCGGGCTAATGCGCCTAAAAAAGGGTCGGCAGCACGAGTGTGATGCCCCTGGTGTTGCATACGTCCATAGGCCACGGTAACCACTTTCCATCAGGTGGGCCGTGTGCTTGTCTGCCACCTAAGTGGTATGTAGGCCTACGGCGCCTACTTTTTATATGATAGCCATCAGATGAATGTTGTTTCATTTACAAAATATGCCTAGGCGCTTTCTAATTATAGTATAGTGAAAAATAATAGACCGGAGTCGATACTTTTGAAAATGGTAAAAAGTGAAAAAATAATAGTAGGATGATACCCGTTATAGAAGGACGAGAACATAACAAAAATGAAAGGAAAAATAATTTACGGGCGATCTGAGGTCGGGAAGTGGAAGGGGGTGAGTTTTTAAGGGTAAAAACGGTTTATCTCGATTGCCGGCAAAACTACAAGTTCTATGGAAAAAAAATAAATGACAAAGTTGTAGGTAATAGAGAGACCTACAACTTTTGTAACTACACTTTTTTCACATAACCTTAAAATTTATGTGAAAAATTGAAATAATCCAGTTTTTGGTTTTTTATTTCTAACTTATGCAAAAACAATTTTTTTCTCACGAAATTTGGTGAAAAGTTACCTTGTTATGTCCTAAAGGCACTGTAATTTTTTTGATTTCAAATATTTATTTTTTCACCTTATTTTGGCTTAATATCGAAAAAACACCCCAATTTTCAATCGAAAATTCTCACGTCAAAATATCCGTTTTTAAAAAAGTCGAGGAGATTTTTGTTCGTTGAATGTAAAAAATATATACATTACTATGGTAAATGTTCTCAGAAAATGCAAAGAAACATGGCTTAAAATGCACAAAGTACATCACCCATTTTGGTCCAAAATTGAAAGTGCCGGCCAAAGGAAAAAAAATAAAATATTACGTTAGAGCTTGTTCTTACTAGAATTTTTTATTATGGCGTCAAAGTTGAGAGACCACTTCCAACGGTTTTATTTGAGTTTAAAAATCTTGAAAATGTACGTTTATAGCACCATGGTCATTATAGCACCATGGTCTTTATAGCACCATGGTCATTTCTCCCCGAAAGGTTTTTATATATCATGTATTACCTCTGAAAATAGTTTCTATAACAAGGTGTACCGTGGAAATTTAATATTTTCAATGGTACATCTAGGGCTAGGTGGACAAAGGTGAACCGTAGTTAAAAAAGAATTACCACCGTACACCTAGGTGGTCTTGGAAGGTGTACGGTGGGAAAGAACCGGTTTTTTATGATACGAACTATTGAAAATGAATTAAAAATATTGTTCTACACTGGAGGAATAGTTAATAAAAGCAATAATAAATAAACCCCATATTGCATTTTAAACCATGTTTCTTTGCATTTTCTGAGAACATTTACGATAGTAAATGGATATACATTTATATATTTTTTTACACTATCAGAAAGAAGAGATTTCAACGAACATAAATCTCCCCAACTTTTTTTAAAAAGCTGATATTTTGACGCGAGAATTTTCGATTGAAAATTAGGGTGGTTTTTCGACATTAAGTCAAAATAAGGTGAAAAAATAAATATTTCAAATCAAAAATTACAGTGCCTTAAGGACATAACAAGGTAAGTATTCACCAAATTACGTGAGAAAAAAATTGTTTTTGCATAAGTTAGAAATAAAAAACCAAAAACTTGATTATTTCAATTTTTCACATAAATTTTGAGGTTATGTGAAAAAAGTGTAATTACAAAAGTTGTAGGTCTCTTTATTACCTACAACTTTGTCGTTTAATTTTTTTCCATAGGACTTGTAGTTTTGCCGGAAATCGAGATAAACCGTTTTTTCCCTTAAAAACTCACCCCCTTCCACTTCCCGACCTCAGATCGCCCGTAAATTATTTTTTCAACACACTTGCTTATAAACAGGCTTTTATTTCACCGCAATTAAGCACGGAATTACACCTATTATAAAACTGTGACATTTTCATTGCTATTATTCACAAGTGAGTTATAGACTTCTTTTTTAATTTCATTGATTAAGTTGCTTTGTTCTTAAAAAAGTTTCGATACAAAAAAGATAGTGTCCAATATTAAAAACGAATTAATATACTTATTGCTTGCTGATTTCATGCAACTTCGTATTTTAAAAGATAATTTCAAATTGTAGTACGTGTATAATAAACAAAACTTTCACTAAAATGTATTTTTTTTCTCTGGAGTATTTACAGAGAAAAAAAAATCATAATTCAAATAAGTAAGTAGATGACAAGGCAGCATGGTGATAGCACCTTAGCTTGTTCCGAAAGAAACAAATAAAAAAAAATGTTAGTTGCGCGCGCATATGACAACAAATAGATTTTTACTATTGTGTTTTGATTGTGTTATGTAGTATTTTTAGCATTATTTTATTCGCAAGTGTGTTGAAAATAGTCGTATGCCACTCGCGTGTATGGTGATTACCGTCCTCGGCTCTCTTAAGACCCTCGCCGTACGGCTCGGGTCTCAATGTCGCCTCAGCGGTAATCACCTACTTTACACGCTTGTACCATAATGTACTATTCTTTTTATTTTTGTTATATATATTCTCTTCCTTTTATAACGGGTTTCATCCTACTATTATTTTTTTTGTTTCAAAAATTATCGGCTCTAGTCTAAATAAAAATTACAACTTTAATAATGATACTCACGTACGTAATAATTGATATTTATGAAAAAACATTAGTTTATTTTTATTAGTCATATGTACGCGTTCTGCTATGGCGCGTGGCTATGCTAGAGAGTATAATATAATAATACTATACCTACTTCCTAGTAGACCCATAAATGAATGTGTCAGCATTTTCCAAAATTTTAATAATAAGGGGGCAAAATAGCTGACGTACCGTTGTATGTAAATTTTTATGATCTTTCTTTTGTTGGGGAGTGAAAGGTGGTTCAGGAAGCCAGAATCGTATGACAAGATCCAGGACGTCAAGATTGGATAACGAGGTCTAGGGAAATCCTCAAAATGATGGCAAACACGGTTTCTGCTGCTTTAACATAATTTAATTTCAATATTTGCCTTTAAAAATTATCTTCTCGTGATTTTAATCTGCTGATGATAGGAACCTAAGCAGAGGATGGAAGATGGATCGATTTTAATTAACTCACTAAAAAGAGCCAACTATATATAAAGCCAACTTTGTTTGTTGTGTCTGAACTACCATGATGCAATCAATTGAAATATGGCCTCTCTTGGGCTAGGCACCGACTTCTAATAAATCAGTAAGTCTGTAAATTAAGTTATTTTTCGCTTTTCAGTGCCTCAATTTTCGTTTATTGAAGTCGGTTAAACTTTTTTGTTAAAATGAATTTATTAAAGTTATATATTCTGTACTTAGGCATCTCTTTAATATTAAAGACATTTTTGGTTCAAACCCCTATCTAATCTACATCTAAAAATAAATCGCATATTTAGCAGCTTACTCACAAGCAATCACTTTGATTTTGAATCAGTATCTTTCACTTTCATGAAACATCACAAATACTGTTCGCTATAAATAACCGTGAGCAGGTTCTGTTCCTTTTGTCGCGAGACTTGTTATTATTGAATATACTCTTTGTGTCACAATGATATATCGCTTTACAAAGGCAGTATAATCCTGTATCAATTGTACGCCCTATTTACTAAAGCGTTGCTTCAGCCAACATGTAGCCAGAGCGACACATATTCTCCGCCACGGAGTATCTCAAGTGTTTGTCCGAATGAATACGTATAGATCTAGTAAATATTGCGTTACATAGACGTAATAGTTAAGGCGAGTTGGAGAAAGTTTTGGAGTATAATATGCCTATGAGCATCGCCAGAGTTTTGACGTATGTACATGCTTGAGGTATCACGGATGGATTTATTATTGAGGTCCTTTTAGATACTAGCGTTCATACACATATACAAAACATTGTTATTTATCACTAGGTGCTAGGTCTTCGGTTGCCGGAGGAGAGTGAGATAGCCGAAAACATACCCCTATATCCATATCTATCGCACCCCGGCCAACCCAGGGTCGGCTCATCCCTTCAACTATACCTATCATCCGTAAATGAACTATTCTTACTCAAGGTGTGGTCTAACTCCTTATCAATAAAAGATGTAGGTACTAATATATAAATATGTATTATATCTTAAATAGGATCTAAACCAGTATGAAAATATTGTATTGTGAAGTATATTAATGATAAGCAAAATAAACAAAATCAAAATCTTGTCGAAACTCTATGACACGGACTGTTAGGATGAAGTACTACCGCGCCTTAAGGCACGTGCGAATTGCGAATCATGTCAGTCGCGTGAAATTGTGATTAATGGTAAAGTCCGACCAATAAAATAAAAAACCCGTACTGGGGGCGCCAAAAACATCTATGATATGACAACACCAAGTATAGTGATACACATGTAAAATGCCAAGTGTACAAATATTTTTTCAACACACTTGCTTATGAACAGGCTATTATTTTCCCGCAATTAAGCACGGAATGACACCTAATATAAAACTGTGACTTTTTCATTGCTTCTTCTTCCTCCTAGCGTTATTCCCAGTCGCATCCGAAGCTTTCAGCTTGGAGTCTGGGGTCCGCTTTTACCAGTCATAGCTACAGATTTGGCTAGACCTCGATATTTTCCGTGAAGCGATTGCCACCTGACCTCCACGACCCAATGTTAACATTAGGCGATATCGAAGCTTTGCAGCTAGACCGTTGTTTTTGGACTTTTTAGGGCACCAACTACCCGTAACGACTGCCATAGATGTTCTTATGGCAACCGGGACCGACGGCTTAACGTGCTGTCCGAGGCACGACCAGACCAATGCAAATACCCATATTTAATGCACACAAATATTTGCACTGAGCGGGGATCGAACCCGCGCCTCCTGCGTAGCGGCCGCGTTCACTACCGCTACGCCACGGAGGCTGTCATGTTTTTCATTGCTATTATTCACAAAAGTGAGTTATAGACTTCTTTTTTTTAATTTCATTGATTAAGTTGCTTTGTTCTTATATAAGGTTTTATATAAGGTTTTATTTTTATTTTTTATATACCTACTTGACGCGAGACAAATGTACATACGTTCATATTTAGTCTTAAGAAACCCTTTTATTTTTTGTAAACTGACGTCCTTAAAATGCCGCAGTGGAGTTTGTTGCGCCGTTTCTTCTCCATTAGCGCTTAAGAAGCGGTGGTAAACTTAGTTTTAAGGAGTTTTTGACGTCAAAAAGCTGTAACAGTGTTGCACTATTTTGAGAAATAAAGACTTTGACTTTGACTTAAAAAAGTTTCGATACAAAAAAGATCGTGTCCAATATTACAAACGAATTAATATACCTATTGCTTGCTCATTTCATGCAGCTTCGTATTTTAAAAGATAATTTCAACTTGTAGTACGTGTTTAATATACAAAACTTTCACTAAAATGTATTTTTTTTTTCTCTGTTAAAAAGTTAAGTTTTTCTCTGTTAAGTTTTCTGGTTAAAATAGAAAAATAGACACGGCGTGTTATACTGGTTACAAGGACTGGGCACAAATCAAAACACAGTAGTATCCGTATAATAGTTTACTGCTTGGAATGGTAAATACAAGTTAGACATACAGTTACATTACACTATGTATAGAACAGGGACCACGCGATATTGGTTTTCGGACTGCATAAAATTCTTGTATTTTATACCTAACAGCACAGAGATCAAAATAATCGAGCATGATTTTCTTTTTTGCGTTAGCCTTATTTTTCTTAGGCGTAGAAAATACATTTGACGTTTGACCTTCTCTTCGTATTTTTATTACAGAAGATCGGGATATACCTAAAAATGTGAATAATAATTAGTCACAGTAAAATCAGTACATAGTTTAGGCCAATTTCATTGCACGTACTCTATGATGTACTTACCCGTCATGTTGACAACAAGGTCTGTGATGTTATTTAGAGGAACAGAGTCCAATCCTTCCTACTTTTTATCCGACAAATACTTTGTTATATTATAAATTACTTTTCTTAACTGGCTTTAATAGTTTTCGGCATATTACTATAGTTTTGTAGTTTTGTAGCGCTCTCAAACTCAACAACACGCACAATTGACACCACACTGACAGATGACCATAATGACATTGTATAGATTGTTACCATATGAAGAAATTAGTTCCAATAGTTTACCGCAATATGGCGAGGTATTTTATTTTCCTGGTCGGGCTTTACCTACATTAATTTTTGACTTTCATTGAATCTATGAAAATCCGGTCGCGAAGCTTTGAAAACTCTGATTTAAACTTTTCCTATACTCCATTTTATTAGGTACCTACTCAACTAAATATAAACAATCTTGTAGCGAATAAACTAGGCTACTGAATTAACTTACTACGTTCGAACGGTTTTTAGTCTTTAAAATAAGTTTCTTAACAGAAAAATATTAATAAACGGAATTTTTAAATAAAACATATTAAAAGGACACAATCAAGATTGTTGTTTATATTTTGTTATTTACCTAACCAAATGGATTATTGGTATATTTGCGAATATCTACTCGTAGAATGATTGATTGGGGTGTATAGTACCCTGCCTGCCCACACCTTTGCGTCTCAAGTAAATCTTACCTGCAAATCGGTGCACCTGGTGAACAATAGCTTCTGGCGCAGGCTTTACTCTTAAACGACAGTCGCTTACGTAATAATCAACAGACTATTCACAAATAATATGCAGATCCTGGGCTATATTGAATAAATAAATATTGTAGGACGTTTTACACTACGCTATCTAGCTTGTGTTATGGGTTCTAGAATGCGGATAAACATACTTACATACTTTTTTTTTGTAAATACATACATATTATACATAGAAACACCCAGACCAATGCAAATACACTAATAATATATGTAATGATGATCATACTTGATTTACCTTACCAATTCAATTTTTGATATAATCGCCTGCATTCTTTGACAATTCATGTGCCTAACATATTATATCATTCCCTAATATTACCAATTGGTAGTTACATACTTAGTAGTACTTTGCAAAGCACGAGTTATATAAAAAATATGTAGTTATCATCAGTTTACCAGATTTCTCATCGGCTTCAATTTCTGGTGCCTCGGGAGCCTCAGTAGCCTCTTCAATGCAACTCTGTTCATCAGGGAACTGAACATGTTTCTTCACGGCTGAGCGACTTGGCTTCGACAGCACAGAAGCTATACAGAAAAAAAAAAACGTATATTAGACAATGCCAAGTAGCACTTATACTTAACCATAAAGGAGACTTACTCGTTACGTTATCTAAAGTATAAGCAATCTACTGTTTTTATTACAGTGACAACCCCTATAAATTTTCTCTAGAGTGGCTTTCCAATCATTAAATTGGTGTCCTAGATCCGATTCTTTATAAACCTTATGTCGTGAAAGGAGTAGATTGCAACTCAAATATAGCGCCTACTAGATGGTAATACAACTTTATTTTAACAATTTCGACTAGCGCGCGTTCGAATCACGGAACAGAAAATAATACCGAACTGAATACTAGTGTAATCTTCTTAATTTTTCTGTTCCGTGATTCTAATGAATAGACTATGACCAAATAAATGCTATAGTTGCAGGAAGGCTTATTCCTATCTATAAATTATTAACACGATAGTAAAAATAAACATATGTTTTAATAATCCATACAACCATGCAACTAACAATTCAAAGTTATATGAGAATAATAACAATATACTTAATTGAATAGATTCATTAACGGTTGCAGACTACCCTCATTTGGGACCTGTCTAAAATATCCACTTAAGTACAAATTCATTTACAGACAATTACTAGCACAATACATGTTCTTTAACGGTCATAGGTTACAGAGAACGCATGCGATACAACGAGCCGTCACGTGTCAGATCGAATCAGTGTGTCGAGTGAGTAAAAGCCCTCAATAACATTGCTCTCTGTCATTATGAAGGTCGGCCGTAGCCGTGTCCAACTCGTCACAAGCCTGCGTGCGCATTCACTTTTTGTTGCACTATAGCTGGGTGCTCTTATACAGGGTGTAATCGTTAAGTGTGTCCACGCGATTATTCTGTAACTATTACAGATATCAAAAAACTTTAAACTGATATCGAAAGTACGTTACCTAATGAGTAAAATGACATCAATAACTTTTTAAAAATCAAACGAAAAGTATCTAACATTTTGACATTAAACACTCCCATACAAATGTGTTTATTAACCTAACAGAGTAATAAAACTATCTTTTAATTGAGTAATATTTATTTCTTAGTAAGTACAAAATTTTGTATTCAAAGCAGATGTTGGAAGTGACGTCCTTGTTGTGCGACACAATGACGAGCTCTACTTACAGTTTCTAAATGAACTTTGCTTAACATTTGCGGAGTAATTAAAGCAATTGCACGACGGCGACGTACGCGATTCTGTAACTCTTCTAGGCTCTGCATTCTCTCAGCGTATACTTTGTCTTTGATAAATCCCCATGAAGAAATCACAGGGCGTGAGATCGAAATCACAGGGCGTGAGATCCGGGAATCTGGCAGGCCAAGGGGTTGCACTGTTATTGGCTATGAAACCATCAAATTTGAAGTGGTAAGATAATTAATCTACTCGTGTATGTACTTGAAAATCATCATTGTCATATCATACGTAATCATAAAATATGATTAAGGTAAAATGAGTACATACTAGACCACTTAAAATAAGGAAACTAAAATATCAGTACTAAACTAAAATATTCTTTTAAAATAAGGGCACTAAGGCCCGTATTCTAGAACTTTCTACTAATGATTACTAATCTCATACCTACTAAATGTACGGGAGTGTTTAATGTCAAAATTTTAGATACTACTCGTTTGATTTTTTAAAGTCATTTTCCTCAATAAGTAACGTACTTTCGATATCAGTTTAAAGTTTTTTGATATCTGTAATAGTTACGGAATAATCGCCTGGACACACTTAACTATTACACCCTGTATACTTGTAGAATAGGTCTCATTGATGTCAGTGTCGAGTATGTGTTTAAAAGGTCACAATTTAGGTAATTTGGGTCCCACCTTTTAATGAAAACTCTTGAAACCAGATTGCAGCGCCAGTTACCAGGGCCAAACTGAGCCTAAAACCTTTGCACAATTATTAAAAGGACGATACAAATAATATGAATAAACGACAATAAATAGACGAAGTTTTAAAGTCAGTGGATGAAAGTTACAGCACCGCAGATGCCAATCTGTCGGCGCTCGCTGTAAACAAAAAGTTTTGAATATCTTCCAATATAATATTAATATAAATTTTCTAATCAATACCACGCAGATTAACAACAATATAGCCCATTGTCGCCACCCTGCATATTTCCGTATTCCGTACTGCTACAGAATTTCCTTATAGAAAAACCCAGTAAAAATATCACAGAAGCCGTAAGTTACAATATATATTCACCAAAGATACGAGGAAATTTGCAACTTTGTGGCTGTTTTACATATACAACTTTATTTCGAAATTCTTTTAGGAGGATAAAGATACAATGGAACATAATCAAAATAATAGAAAAAGCATCTCATGAGAAGATTATACATATTTGTCAAGGAATTCGTGAGTGATAGAGAAAAATTCACTTATGACCTAGAATTGCACAAACAAAAATTATCTTATTGAAAAGAAGCATTTTTTGCTTTCAAGTTGACAACAAAGATCCTTCTTCATCACCCCATTTCTTTCGTAATTTATTCCAGAATTATCTTCAAAAGTATTACAGTGCAGAGCAGCAAATCACCTATCATTTTTTTATACTCATTTTGATAGGTTTTAATTTTCTGTTTGTTTTAATACTCTTCATTCGTTTCATCTTCAGTTATATAGGTATAAGGATATAAATTAACCTCGTTAGGTAAGTATATTACAATCTTTAAACTAATCCAGCTCATTCTATGAAGCTCCTATCAAACTAACTCCTAGTGTTACACTTAAAACCGTGTCTGTAAACAAAGCCAATTCATTCGAATCGAATTATCGCGTCATAAACGCTATCTATTATATAGTTGTCCGAAGACTTATATGGCTATAATGGCGAAATCCTAAAGGACCGTCGGTTGTTAATAAACAATTAACTGCGATCGCTGTTCCACTATCCGTCTTTCATCCAATAAACGAGAATAAACGAGTTAACAATAGTTGATGAGATGGAGGCTCACGGGCGTCCAATTATTTACTTAGTTATTAATTAGCTGTAATATTCGGTTAGTCTCTCTATGTAATTGATGGGTATATTTGTTCTCCGGCAGAGTAACTTATCATGTACCTACAATATCCAATATACGCTACGGGCATTATCCAGAAACTTCGAGAATGGTCCTTATGATTCATAAGATTGTAGAATTTTTATTATAAATATAAACTGAACTTTTAGACTGCAACACAATTTATACAGTATACAAATGTTGCTCGCAGTGCCCCGCAACTTCTACCAGTGCAGAATACAGGCATAATCGTTAATTTTTAATATTTCTAATATTCTGTGCTATTTTTTGATTATTTTCACAATTAAGTTGCAACGCCGAACAAATCGTCGTAATCATTAGAGCCCGGGATTTTTCCTTTCACTTCTCCTTTCTATAGTTTTGTTCATATTGACTTTTAGGGGAGCAGTAAATTTAAAAAAAAAACAATTCAATTAACTTCAATTTATAAATACCTAATCTTTAAAATATGTTTAGTTTAAATAAATGTTTAGTTTAATTTTTAGCATTTGTAACTTAGGTTCAGTAGGTACCTGATATAATAAACGTAAAAGTAAAATGGTACTATTCAAGATCTAATCTTACCATATTCCTGGGGACTAGATACGTAAATAATATAATCTAGATTATTACAAGACTGAAATAATATATGGCCCCTCTCCAAAGTACCTATGACTGAAATGGCCTAACTTTAAGGAGCAACTACAGACTGATGAATAATGATATGTCTCAGCCAGTCATACGATTGATGGGTTAGTTAGAGGATAAGCGCAATAGGTTCTAGCCAATCTAGCGCACGCGTTTCTAAAGGGGGAAAGATAAAACTATTCCAAAATTACAGAACTGTCAGAAATTATGGCCAGAATCAGTTGAAGATTGTGGACACCTTGGCGGGCTTACCATCTCTCCTCACAATACGTCTGAACGCCTCCACTATTTCATGCGTGAGCATACGAGCGTCCGCACGTTGTGCAAACCGTTTGGATTGTTTTGCACGATTTTGTGTTAACTATCTCCACGAGATTAGCTCAATATTATTTGCACGTAAAAACACATACACATGTAATGTAGGCCTTGAAATCAGTAGATAGTCGGTAACTTTGGTATGCAACAAAGAAACAAGGTTTCTCTGTTTAATTTGTGTATTCTTCTCAAGTTAATCTTAAGTTAACGAACACACCTTACGCAAATTAAGATGACCCTAGGAATCGGTCGTAAAAAGGGGAGAAAATAATTGCCTTTTTTATTACGAGGGCGAGGTCAACTTAAGAGGGAAGTAAAAATTGGAGTTATTACACTACGTAAACGAAGTGTTTCGTCGTAGTGTCTTCTTGTAGCGATATTCGCATATGATCGTAAAGGTACAACATAGTTAATAAAAGCAGTAAAAAGAGGCATTGTAATGCATTTGAATAATAAATGACATTAACTTGACCCACACAGCATCTTACACTCCGTAAGTACGGAAAAATATTCTCATAATAAAAATATTCATGTTAATCCAAGGGGAAGATTTTCATGCAACATCGTAATATGACACTAAGTGATGAGAGTCAGCCACAGTTAATTTTAAGGGCTTCTTGGTTGGTTGTTAGGTGAACGTAATATGTAAGTTCATTAGCTCGCTTCTAATGGTTATGACATAAAACTCACTCCATCACTTGATACGTGGCTTACATGATAGTGATGCATATTTAAAAATACAATGTTGCTTCTAAACAAAGAAACTTGTTTACTTGTAAATATTCACGTCTGAATTTCCACATGTATAAGAAAGTGTACGTAAGGGTTCTGGATGTCGTTGTTACCCACATTGCACTATTTTTCAGTCCTTCGTAATCTATCTTTTATCGGTAGACTGTCCATCACTTTCCAGAAGTTGTGTGACGAAATTTTCCAGCGTTTGATAACCGTTTACGTTTTGAAATAATGTTTATGGTAAATCCAGGATTTATAAGTAGGTACCTACTAGTAACTTTGGATATGGCTGTTCGTCAAATGTGGCTTTCTCATTTTGTTTGTGGCTTTCTCATGTATTTTTTATTAGGAATAGATAGAAAGTCATTCATTTTTGCTTTCTAAATACAAATATATTTCAGTCCTAGTGATATACCTATTAAATAAAATCGGCCAAGTGCGAGTCGGAATCGCCCATGAAGGGTTCCGTAGTAGCAATGGCGAAAATTGCGGTTTATGACGTATTAAAAAAAACTACCGACTGGATCTCGTTCGAACCAATTTTTAGTGGAAGTTTGCATGGCAATTTACATCATATATTTTTTTAGATTTATCATTCTCTTATTTTAGAAGTTAGAGGGAGGGAGGGACAAATTTTTCCACTTTGGAAGTGGCTCTCGCTTAGAAAATAATTATGTTAGAAACCTCAATAGCATTTTTAAAAACCTATCTATAGATAATACACAGGTAAGGGTTTGATGAAAAAAAATTTTTGAGTTTCAGTTCTAAGTATGGGAACCCCCAAAATTTAATGCTTTTTTTATTTTTGTGTGAAATTCTTAATGCGGTTCACAGAATACATCTTCTTACCAAGTTTCAATAGCATAGGCTATAAGGCATAAACTATAAGTAGTTTCGGAGAAAAGTGGCTGTGACAAACGGACGGACAGACAGACGGACGGACAGACATGACGAATCTATAAGGGTTCCGTTTTTGCCATTTGGCTACGGAACCCTAAAAAGAAACAAATTCGGGCGCAACCGCGACTCACCCAATTACGGTAAAGAAAACCTGATTACTTTGGGTTCAATTCTGATTCTTTTCCTACATTTAAGTAATATACCTAGTATTCTTTTGGTCTGACACAACATAGCGACATGTTGAATAGATTATAAGGCCTCTGACTCCGTGCCACATACGTGACTCGTGAGGGTACTTCAGAAATACAAAACTGATGAAACCTTTTTAAAAAAAATCCGTTTAACTACACTGTGTTTTCACAACTGAGTGTGTATATTATGTACAATGTGCTTACTCAGTAAACTAAGATAAAAATGTTATAAATCATCTATGAAAGTCTCAGTATTTTTCAAATTCCATTTATTGTTGCAGAAGGATGATGTAGAAACAAAGTTACCACATTTTACGTACCTATAAATAGCTTAATGCTAGGTGTACGCGTATGTACTAATATAATTGTAATTTAGTTTTACGATGTCTGTAGTACCTACTGTATGGCCGCGTATAATAAAATGTATAATGTAGCTACATCCTTTGACGTCAGGGTTTTATTTCATTAATGAACTATAAAGAAGTCAGATACATTATTCTTTAATACGATATACAAAATAATTCCGAATGTAAGGACTGAAACTACCTGGTGTGGCCAAATATTCCAATATTATGGTTGGTTACGTGAGTCACACATCACTAAACACAATGACTCGATTGGTTATAAATAACAGAGAATGGACCTTTCGGAGTTCGGCTTATATTCATCTGTCCAAACGTTTTAATATTAGTAGGAATTAGTATAAAGCAGTACCTGTCAAAAAGTACTATGGAAACTGTCACTACTGTATAAGTAGGTATACTACCTACACCTGTAGCAAAAAAATCTGCTAGTGTACAGGTTCCAAGTGCTAATTGAAACAGAAGCCTGAGGGTTCCATGTCCAAAGATAAGGTCCGGTTCCACATTACCGAGGTCGTTACCGTGTCGCTTTTGGGAATTGCACTCATATTATAAGCGTAATTATACTTACTAATGGTCTTGGTAGGAGCTTCAGAGAAGTCTTCCGGGTCACAGCGACTCGGCATCGGTCTGCCAGCGGAACGGCGACGACCACTGATGGCAGAGCTAGTGGTCGTAGTGTGTTGGGCAGTGGCCGTGTACTGTACAGTCACAAGCTGTGAAAAAGTAGGCATCGTTATTAAACGGACAACAAAAATAACTACACTTAATTATGACTTACAAAACATTTGAACATAGGAGTTAGCACTGTTCATTTGCAGCCTAGTACAAAGAGTCCATCATTATCACAATAGTTCCGGTTGCATACAAAGCTTTGATACAAGCCGTGAAAAAGTAAGAGCGGGTGAGGTCAAGCCTTCACGGGAGGAAATGATGTTGGGCCCTTCAACTCCAAGAGGAAAACCTGCACCTGAACCGCGTTTGTAATACTGCAAATGTACCAGCCGGCAAGTGAAAAGGTGCTTAGGCCCGTAAATCTTTACAATAAATATGTTTTCAAGTATCTAGTATTAGCATAGAAGGTAATCCAGCACTTAGTATAATAAAATGATCGCTCAGCAACTTCCACAATTTTGACTGTAACAAGTTCTCCATGTTTTATAAGGGAAGCTTTTACCGTATTACTTTTATTATATTCTTCGCCGCTTTGAGTCGAAACTCAATTTGAATTATTATTTTAAATATAATGTCTATTTATGTTTAGCAAAATATGTGAGTCTGTGATATGTAAACTAGGCTTGTCAAAAGGTAGCGAACATAATTAATCCGTTTGATGTATTTTGTTTGATCTTCCCTTAGAGAGCTATAACGTCCCTCAGACGTTAAAATTTCAAAGAAACTCTGTTTCTATGTAAAACGTGTTTTACATTAGAATCTCGCTCCAATCACGTCAAATTGAAATATTTGTCATTACTACCATCCGAGTACCAATCACGATTGCATCCACATGCCACAGCTGCACTTTTGAACCGTTCGCCTACTCTTCTATTGGAATTTTTTAGATTGGCTTTTACTGCCGTAAACTGTCTGTCCTCCTAATTCACAAAGAAATGCCTGCACCAAAGCCTCAGCTGTCAACGAGTATCCACATGATATATCTACCTGTTTGCACTCGTTTTGAAATAAATCAATATTTTATTCTACAACATTCTACACAACGCTATTTAGACCCATGGTAAGCATAGCTTAACTAGATTGTATTATGGAATTTAAAATGCGGATAGACATACTTACTTAAAGTACGCGCCAGTTAGTGTGGCAATACGAGTGGAACAAAGTCTTACGAATACGAAGTAACAAGAAAGGTAAATCAAAAATATTAAGAATTCAGAATTATTACATTATCTTTTAACATTGAAACTGTCGTTTTTGCAAATTTCGTATACCTACACCACTGTATGGGGGAATGTAAATGACTCGTATTGCCACACTAACTGGCGCGTACTTTAGATACTTTTTTTTGTAAATACATAGTTACATATTGTACACAGAAACATCCAGACCAATGCAAATGTACATATTCATGAATAAACATGTTTGTTGTGCCTTAAGCTCTTAAGTATTACCAGTATTAAGTACTTCTAAATCTGTTTCACACAAGGGGATTTTAATATTGGCCGTAAACGAGCAGGGTGTAAAAACGCATAAAAATGAAATATGTTTTCGTTATTTTATTGTGTGTGATGTGTAATCAATCAAAATGAAGCTTATATTATTCGCGAATATTTTCAATATAGCACAGACCTCGTTAGGCTTCTATTGTTACTTTTAAACTTAATTTATTTTCCGTTTAGATAATGAAATAATGTATGTTTTACATATTGGGGTGCACACATGGTTCGGGTTGAATTCTAATGGTGAATAGTCTGTTTGCTTGTGGAATGTTTACCCCAAAATAGCAAAGTTAAACCAGTTTGCAAATTCAAGGTTGTCAACACTCTGCCTCACAAAGCAGTATAGAGTGTGCCTACAGCGATTACATAACTTGAGCGTTATAATTGAATTACGATTTTATGAAGGAATATCCCTACTAATATTATAAATGCGAAAGTAACTCTGTCTGTCTGTCTGTCTGTCTCACTGTTACGACTAAACCGCTGAACCGATTTTGATGAAATTTGGTATAGAGGTAGGTTAGACCTTGAGAAAGGACATAGGCTATGTTTGGTCGCGATAACCGACATCCACGCGAGCGGAGCCGCGAGCAAAAGCTAGTATACTATATTAAAGTGATTATCGCAAAATTAATTACTTCCTGGGATAGGTATATTCTGGTATATGTTCATATATTTCTTATTTATGAATTAGGACTTTAGCTTAACAGTTAAGTTAAATTATACTACGGACGTGAAAACCAGCCTAACAGAAACCAACTTAACTTAACTTAACTTAGCTGTGGCGGGTAATTTTGACAAATGCTCTATATAAAAAGTTAAATAATCGCGTGGTAGCAAATTCTTCTTCCTCCTAGCGTTAATTCCCAGTCGCATCCGAAGCTTTCAGCCCGGAGTCTGGGGTCCGCTTTTACCAGTCTTAACCAGGGATTTGGCTAGACCTCGATATTTTCCGTGAAGCGATTGTCATCTGACCTCCACAACCCAATGTTAACATTAGGCGATATCGAAGCTTTGCAGTTAGACCGTTGTTTTTGGATTTTTGAGGGCTCCAACTACCCGT
Organism: Eilema depressum; assembly: GCA_914767945.1. Taxonomy (NCBI): domain Eukaryota; kingdom Metazoa; phylum Arthropoda; class Insecta; order Lepidoptera; family Erebidae; genus Eilema; species Eilema depressum. The sequence goes on along the minus strand of OU612012.1, from coordinate 22,380,477 downwards.
AACGACTGCCATAGATGTTCTCATGGCAATCGGGACCGACGGCTTAACGTGCTCTCCGAGGCACGACCAGACCATTGCAAATACTCATATTTCATTCACACAAATATTTGCACTGAGCGGGGATCGAACCCGCGCCTCCTGCGTAGCGGCCGCGTTCACTACCGCTACGCCACGGAGACTGTCCGTGGTAGCAAATATTAGGTAATAATCTGTAGTAGTTGTGAGCTTCAAGTATTATTAGGTTATTGAGAACAAATCTTTCAGTATTTGCCCATAGGGACTGGAAATGCCTCGTTCGACATTTCATTTTTAACGGTCCCATAAGAATTCCCTTTATATAATTCAAATATGTCAGGTGCTTGTCAGGCGCGGGTCCCCGTTAAACATGTCACATAGATGTTTATGTTTCTGCCATATGTCTATTACGAAAAGGTAAGAAGGATCGATTCGTATGGGTTTCCAATTGATTGTCCACCGTATTGGAAATAAATTGAGGCCGAAAGATGAGACCCAAATTACTTGGCTAGACAAGTTGTGCTTGCTTTGGGTCTAGCTGGATAGAGCTGTGTGTGTTTGTTCATTAATTATTTATCAAATTACAAGGAAGAGGCTAATATTATTGGTTTTTTCAATTAGAGGATTATGATAGGTACCTTATTAATTATCATGATTTCATAGAAATTTCACCCTTCATGGTGCTGTCTCAAGGAGGTTGCCAGTATTATTGGTCTTTCAAATTAGAGGATTGTATACAGGCGGCACTTTATTCTTTAGCCTGATTACTTGGAATTAGTAAAGAAAAGGCGCGAGTATAACTACATAAATGTATGTTGGTATGTACAGTCAGCATCATAATGATTTCAGCTGTTAAAATCCGCAAAAATATCTCAACAATAAGAATTTAAATTTATTTCATCAAACAATGTGTCATTTTTATTGAAGCAGCTAAAGCGCCAAAAGTAACTCAGCAGTCACTGCAAAATTATTTAAGCATTCAGTTATTCAATTTGTTCTTCACATACAATAATTCAAATATCGCCTCATCCGATGTAACAATATATCTGATGTAGCAATATATCCATGGTGGCCGGAGGGATAATTTTGAACACCATGACGCCCACTGCCGGCATGGCACGGCATGGCATGGCAAAGGATTTTATTACTAATTAAGTTATTTTGAATCTTATTTCAGTGACTTTAGAATTCATTTTACTTTTTTTCGTCAAACGATGCCGCGGCAGGCCGTGACATGCCACGACGTGCCACGACGTGCCACGGCATCCCGCAGCATGCCGCGACGTGCCACGGCATGCCGCGGCATGCCGCGACGTGCCACATTCCGTTTGACTGCCTCTTTATCGTAGCGGTAGTGAACGCGGCCGCTACGCAGGAAGCGCGGGTTCGATTCCTGCTCAGTGCAAATATTTGTATGCATGAATATGAATATTTGCATTGGCCTGGTTCTCACCTACTAATATTATAAACGTGAAAGTTTTTAAGTATGTGAGGATGTATGTATGTGAGGATGTTTGTTACTCTTTCACGTTAAAACTACTCAATGGATGTTGATGAAACTTTACGATAATATAGCTTATACATCAGAATAACGCATAGGCTATATTAACCGATGAACGGGATCAGAATTCCACGCAGGTGGAGCTGTGGGCAACAGCTGCTGTATAATATGTATGTATTTACAAAAAAAATTGTATCTAAGTATGTTTAAAGGCTTTCTAGAACCCATAACACAAGCTAGTTAAGCTATACTTACTTTAGGTCTGGATAGCGTTGTGTAGATTCTTCTTCTTCCTCTTAGCGTTATTCCCAGTCGCATCCGAAGCTTTCAGCTCGGAGTCTGGGGTCCGCTTTTACCAGTCATAGCTACAGATTTGGCTAGACCTCGATATTTTTCGTGGAGCGATTGCCATCTGACCTCCACGACCCAATGTTAACATTAGGCGATATCGAAGCTTTGCAGCTAGACCGTTGTTTTTTTGGACTTTTTAGGGCACCAACTACCCGTAACGACTGCCATAGATGTTCTTATGGCAACCGGGACCGACGGCTTAACGTGCTCTCCGAGGCACGACCAGACCAATGCAAATACCCATATTTAATGCACACAAATATTTGCACTGAGCGGGGATCGAACCCGCGCCTCCTGCGTAGCGGCCGCGTTCACTACCGCTACGCCACGGAGGCTGTTGTGTAGGTTGTCCTACAATATTTATTTATTATTTTATTACATATTATTTATTTATTTTATTATTATTATTAATACTAAATCCCAGTCAACCATAACGACACAATCACACAGCCAACTTCGAATCCACGAAGAGCGAAAATGATACTAGAGTAGCTGGGCTTTTAGCAGGTTGCCACGGCATGCCGCGGCATGCCACGGCGTGCCAGGGCATGCCACAGCGCACCGCGGCATGCCGCAGCATGCCATGCCATGCTGTGCCGGCAGTGGGCGCCGGCCCTTAACTGTTTCAATAAAAATGACATATTGTTTGCTGAAATAAATTTAAATCGTAAGGGAAAGATCGCGGGTTCGAGTCCCGCCCGAGAATTGATTTCGCTTTTTCCAATTTATTATAATTTGTTTAGTCTAGCAAACTAATTGCTTTAAAATTATCTCAATTAAATTCTTATTGTTGAGATATTTTTGCGGATTTTAACAGCTGCAATCATTATGATGCTGACTGTACCTATAATGTTTACCTAATGTTCGACCTACAAGTATAATACCGATGAATCAGATGATGCTTTGAAAAATACACCGCCCAGGTCAGACGCACCCAGGCCAAATGAAAACAAAAAAGTTTATTAATGGTAGACAGGCTCGTGAGGTGTGTAAGACATAAATAAATAGCGGACTGTCGTTTTTGTCTATCTCAGGGGACGAACGGGCGAGTATAATATGCCATTAGATGCCTACTATGAACCTCGACTCTTGTATAAGAGTACTTAGGTATAACTATATAGGTAGGTAGGAGGTAGGTATCAATGGGTACACTTTTACTGTGACAGGCGAAGCTATAATGGTGTTAGAGAATAATTACGCTAAAACACGAGTCGAAATTTTAACGAAACTGAGTTATGTCCTTTATTCGGCTTCGAAAGACGTTTTATGTTTAGATGTAACCTAAACTGAAAAGGAATGTTGATATAAAATGCAATGTAAGACCGTAATGTTGCAGTATCTATAAATTCTCCAAAAGTGTCATATCAATTTTTACATAAAAACGTGATTTCATGAACCTATTAATTCCTGTAATATTATAATTACAGGGGGCGCATTACGCATACTTTTGCCGCACCATTAAGACCTGAAATTCCTTACCAGCTCACGTGTTTCCTTCTTCCTACAGTCCTGGGTTCTTTAAGTGGGGAGTGAAAAAGCATCTGATGAGGCCGTCAAGCTGAGTGCTACCATTATAACATAGTACGTGTCTATAATGGTGACCCTCTTTCCTGAGACTGGCATTCAGCGAGGTGTCAATCATCAGGTGAGGTGAAGTCAAATTGAATATATAAAAAAAATGTTAAACTTAGTTTTTGTTGATGCTGGTTAGCATTTACGATCAATAAGTATACGTAGGACGAATGAGTCTGAGCGAAAGACACACCTGGTGAGCCACATGTTTGTGGGCAGACTGGCCGGGATCGACCTCTAACATACATAATCAAATTAATGATGTATTTAAAAGGGCAGGGACTAAATCACTTGAGTTTGACAGATTTTGACAGTAGAGGGAACTCATAAAGTGTGTTAGCATAGAAGCAGTTTGGCTGTTGTCCCTTCCTATACCGAAGAGAAAAAGGTGTGAGTATATAATTTAAAGGTATATTTATTAATTTAAACTTCATGCGCACATGTACATACTTAATGCTATAGGTAATCTCTACTAGTCGACCTTATAGGTACATGTAAGTTTAACGTAATTGCACAATTAAACAAAATATCTATACATTTTTTGTAGAATTGGTTTTCCACACAACACATACATACATTACTGGTCAAGTGGTCAACCCTTTAACTAAAATGTAAGCGAAAGGCTTGGATGGGGTCGCATTAGTGGTGTAATGAACTGAGTTTAACACTGAACGCTTCGATTGAAAGGTAAATAGTTTTAACTTGTAACTATGTCTAGGTATGTGGCTGTGCGTATGTAATTAGTAACGGTCTATTACTTTACAACGAGGTATTTACTTTTTATTTTACTACTGCTAATGAAAGCCTAGGTATATTAAAAGTGTTGTGAAAGTCAATTCTTACATTTATGCATTTGGCAGAAATAACAAACCGTATTATACAATCATTAACATGATATTGTAGGTTGCTTAAGATTGTAATAAAAGTATACGTACTACAAGTTGAAATTATCTTTTAAAATACGAAGTTGCATGAAATGAGCAAGCAATAGGTATATTAATTCGTTTGTAATATTCGACACGATCTTTTTTGTATCAAAACTTTTTTAAGAACAAAGCAACTTAATCAATGACATTAAAAAAAAGAAGTCTATAACTCACTTTTGTGAATAATAGCAATGAAAAAGTCACAGTTTTATAATAGGTGTCATTCCGTGCTTAATTGCGGTGAAATAAAACCCTGTTTATAAGCAAGTGTGTTGAAAATTAATGGATTATATCGCGATATTCATATAGTGCTATGTTATTAGTTGCATTCATCCTGATTTCATTTGCTTTTCAGCAGCCATAGTGACCGTAACTTCCAATACATAGTTTCAGTTTCATGCCTAATTCCTATAGTTAAGTATTTTTGAACTCTAAAACTTGTTCTAACAGAGCATTTTCCATCACAATATTGTAATAAGGTTTTCTCTCAAAATTATGCTATCTGCAAGAAATCCAATTACTCTGATGCACAAAGGTCCATTTCATCAAGTTTTTACATTGAAAATACTTAGGTAAATATGATCTGTCCAAAACAAATTTCCTTTTAAGTTGTCATTCTCTCCGAATCTTTTTACGGCAGAAGATAATGATCCGTATAAATAAGAACGCTTTTTATGATTAAAGAGCTTGAACAATTTATTTTTATATCTTTCTTTATCTAATATTTATATTTAATTTGTAATGAGAAGTTCGAATATTAATATATCCTCACCATTCATATTTCCGTAGGTGTTGTTTTTCTACCTATCTTTGAATAGTAATACCTATATCATGGTGGTTTCACTCGTATGAAATATGCTGATCTCGATTTGCGACCCACGGGACTTCTATTGACGGGATAAAAAGTAGCCCATGTACTATTTCAGTGTCTCTGTGCCAGATTCGTTCGATAACTTGTTAGTTCAAGAGTAATAAACTCAAAGACTTTCATATTTATAATTATAGTTTTCAGAATTTAGGTCGTAAGAAAGTAAGAAACATTGAGTAATAAAAACATAAGCCGCCTCTAATATCTGGCCTGCCTAGGCCCGACTACTAAGCCTTGTAGGAAATCTGTCCCTGATTGTGTTCGTTCTCAGCCCGGATATGACAATTTAGAATCAAAGAAGAATAGTTCTATGGTTCTACGTTCCGCGTTCAAATAGCACTTGGTAAACTTCCTGCTATTTAAATTTTAATGCTTTATTACGACCATATCAGCAATCTGATTATGAATATGCACATACATTTTTTTATACCACATAGGTGGCAGACAAGCACACGGCTTACCTGATGGAAAGTGGTTACCGTGGCCTATGGACGCGTGCAACACCAGGGGCGTCACACTCGTGCTGCCGACCCTGAAGAAACCTTCTAATGCCCTTCTTGAAGTGCCTCATATTGTAGTCGCTTGAGAAAACCACCGCGGGGAGTTCATTCCACAGCTTGTGTGTGCGTGGGATGAAGTTCCTTTCATACCGCACAGTGCGCACCGTTTCGATCACACCTATTTCCTAATGGGGTAGACAGAGACCATCAAGTTGCCAATAACAAGTTACATACGTATATACATAATAAAATAATTAAGTTACAGTACGATCCTGGCATACATCTTTCACTTGCAGTAGCGAAAAGTGTATGCCAGGATCACACCTCTTTCCCAATGGGGTAGGAGGAGACCTTGTTGTCACGTGCGATAGTTGCTACAAACCTGGCATACTCTTTCGCTTATGGAAGCGAAATTTCACGAGCGAATACCCTATGATTACATTTGATGACCTTGAAATTTGACCAAAAAAATGGTTAACGCTTCACACACAGTTTAGCATTGGTCTGTTATTATGCTCGTATGTGTATCAGACGACCAACTATTCGCTTTACTAAAATATAGTACTGGTTAGAGCCCCATGTTTAGATACATATAGGTACCTACTTACTTACAATTATTTTTTTATGGACAATGTACCGGATATCCATTTGTTTACCATTGTTCTAGTAATGATGGTGGTCACGCTATTCCGAAGCATGTGAAGATAATTTGTCGCAATGCGTTGCATAATGCGACGCGTTCAGGCGCTTAGCCACGAAAATTGTAGGGTAGGTTCACAGTAGTTGACATTGATTGAGTCAATGAAGTAATTACAACAAATGACTACTATCTATACTTCGACCTTTTATTAGCTGCAGTAAAATAACGTTTCAAAATTTATCATTGCGTAATAGGGATGTGATTCAGTTCACAGAAGATCTAATCGTTCCATAACTAACTCATAATGATCATACTTAATTCTCTTTATTATTCATAAAAAAAATAAGTTTAAAACTAAAACCCGACTACTTAAAAATCACGCTCTGAAAAGTATTAAACAAGAAAATATCTAGGATAGCCGTGGTCGTATGCCACTTTTAGAATAGCATGTATGTATCGTTTTATTATAGTAAGTGGCATACGAGCACGGCTATCCTAGATATATTCTTGTTTAATACTTTTCAGAGCGTGATTTTTAAGTAGTCGGGTTTTAGTTTTAAACTTATTTTTTTATTTATTTTATTTTGGGGCACCCAACAACTATAATTTATGCATATTTGAAATGTGCTAATTGAGCTCTTTAATTTGATACCATACACGGCATATTTATCTCAAATTATTTTTTCAACACAGTACTTTATGGCCGCTAGAGGGCGCCACATTAGATTTAGTGACACGTCATATAGCCTATAACCATCGGACGATCAAGACGATTCTAAAAACGATATGCTATATGTCCAGTTCTAATAAGTAGTTGAGCAGCTATGAGGGAACAAACGAACATACATACATACATACATAGCCTGTCAAAATCATAACCCTCCTTTGGCTTCGCCGTAGTCGGGTAATAAATAAAAGGCTGTATAAACTTTGATCCTTTTTACCCGACTGCGCGACGCAAAGGAGTGGTAATGTGTTTTTCAGCCTATGCATGTATGTTTGTATGTTAAGCTGCGTTTACATACTCGTGGCAGAGCGAGGGAAGTGGCGAGAGAAGTGGGCAGAGACGTGGTGTGAATGGTATATTCGTCATGCCGCGAGTTCTGCCGCGTATGTTGCTGCGAATGTCGGCTTGGCGGCGCGAGTCAAAGGAGCGGCAATACTAGCGCGATGAACTATACGAGACCGCTAGATGGCGCTAATCAGTAAACACGACTTTCGTTATTGCTCCTCGAATATTTACTTTTTAAAATATTTATATCGATTTACGGAAAGTGTATAGTAGTAGAAAGTGATAGTTTTTATTAATAATCTATTTAATTAATTCGCTATGCTGTAAAAGCATAATGTGTACACTGCTACAGCATTGTCCTCCATACGTTTACGTCCGTCTCCATTGCAGGGCGAATACTGTAATGCGGACCAACACGTTGATGCGCGTGTGTGAACGCTAGGGCATTAATCGCGCGAATGTTTCCGGCAACACGATGAGCAATGCGAGCGGCAGTATGTAAACGCGGGGTTACTTTGAAGCACTATACAGACCAAACGCCTGGGCCGATTTTTATGATTCAAACATCAATCGATACGACCTATTTATAGGTGCAGTCAGAATGAAACTCTTCGTTAGTCATTGAATTCATTCCTTTATGTGACTTTCACTCTTAGTATTCTATAAAATCATTAAAAGTATTTAGTAGACTAGACAATCTACCCCAAAATTGCGATCTATTTTGACCCTTCAAAATAGTAGGTATATACCTCTGACCTATATCTAAAAGTAGCATTCATATTCATTCATTCATGAAAGCTACTTTTAGCGTAGATAAACATACATACATACAGTCACGCCTCTTTCCCAGTGGGGTAGGCAGAGACCACAGTTTTCCACTTGCTACGATCCTGGCTTACATCTTTCGCTTCTTCTACTTCATAATTGTTTTCATACATGTAGATAAAATACCTATTCCCATATATAAAATGTCTAGTCTACAAAAATGACAGTATTTTGCTACGCTAGGCACGTTGTTAAAGTTAAATGACAATAAACTATGGTATTAGTTACATAAGCCTTTCGAAAATATAGTGTGATAGCAGTAAATATTGATAAGTCGACTTCGGGTATTTTATCCCTTCGCATCCCTAGATAAATAAATTGGTACAGTTTTAAGCTTGTAAGTAGGTATATTTGCGACGGTAACAGTCAAAATTAAAGTCAACATTTTACTACGCTATACAAATAAATAACACTGAAGTCAATCAATCAATTAGCCTATTGCAGTCCACTACTGGACATAGGCCTCTCCTAATATGCGCCACGTTTGCCGATCCTCCGCCTTCCGTAGGTCGTCAGTCCACCTGGCTTAGGAGTGTCCCACCCTGTGTTTTCCTTCTTGCGGTCTCCACTCTAGGACTCGTCTGCTCCAACGGCCATCAGTCCTTCAACAGATGTGGCCAGCCCACTGCCACTTCAGCCTGCTTATTCTGCGAGCTATGTCGGTAACTTTAGTTCTATGTCGGATGATCTCGTTGCGAATTTTATCCTTCAAAGAAACTCCAAGCATGTCATGGACTAACCCCACCTTCAGTGGCCACGTTTCGGCACCGTAAGTCATAACAGGTAGGATGCACTGGTCGAAAACCTTTGTTTTGAGGCATTGCGGTAGAGGCGAGGAGAAAACCGTACGTAATTTGGCAAATGCTGCCCATCCCAGTTGGATCCTTCTGGCTATTTCTTTCTCGAAGTTGTTTTTACCAAGCTGGATAACCTGCCCAGGTAGACATATTTTTGAACAACTTCGAGTGTCGCTCCTTCGATGGCAATCGGTCTCGGTGCAACATGTTCGTTGAACATAATCTTGGTTTTGTCCAAGTTTACACCGAGGCCGACTCATCGAGAAGCTCCATTCGGGCTGTGCAGCATTTCGCCCAATTGTTCTACTTATATTGTGAGATTTTTAATAATATGTCCATATGCATACAATACACATTAATTACAAAAAAAAAATGTCTTGACATTTTTTTGACTGTTCCGACTATTGCCACAAATTGCTTGGTTAATTATTTACATTTATAAACATATTGCTAGGGTTTCGCACAAGAACAACAACAACGATACCCACGAAACTGTGAATAATAGTACATTATGGTACAAGCGTGTAAAGTTGGTGATTAGCGCTGAGGCGACATTGAGACCCGAGCCGTAAGGCGAGGGTCATAAAAAGCCTCAGTGGTAATCACCATACACGCGAGTGGCATACGACTATTTTCAACACACTTGCGAATAAAATAATACTAAAAATACTACATAACACAATCAAAACACAATAGTAAAAATCTATTTGTTGTCATATGCGCGCGCATCTAACATTTTTTTTATTTGATCCTTTCGGAATAGGCTAAGGTGCTATCACCATGCTGCCTTGTCATCTACTGACCTACTTATTTGAATTGTGATTTTTTTTTCTTTGTAAATAATCACAGAGAAAAAAAAAACATTTTAGTGAAAGGTTTGTTTATTAAACACGTACTACAAGTTGAAATTATCTTTTAAAATACGAAGTTGCATGAAATGAGCAAGCAATAGGCATATTAATTCGTTTGTAATATTAGACACGATCTTTTTTGTATCGAAACTTTTTTAAGAACAAAGCAACTTAATCAATGAAATTAAAAAAGAAGTCTATAACTCACTTGTGAATAATAGCAATGAAAAAGTCACAGTTTTATAATAGGTGTCATTCCGTGCTTATTTGCGGTGAAATAAAATCCTGTTTACAAGCAAGTGTGTTGAAAAATATTATATTCCACGAGAGCCCCGGCTCCGGTTGCACCAAAAGCTTGAACTCTAGATAGATAGGTAGATAGATAATTCTTTACTGTACATCATTATTGTTACTATAAAGCCCTGGCCCCTAATTCTGCTAATTAAAGTCTAAAATTAAATGGCATCTAGTACCGAACGAAAAATGTAATGAAATCTTTTCCACGTTACGTCCAAAATTAAATGGAAAAGATTTCATACCAATAAAGTCTAAAATTTAATAGCATGTTTTCACTGTCAGTGGTATGACAGTGATTTTGTTATTACATAAAATTATAGGAATCGGGACCTAGGACCGCACTCCTACTCTTTCTCTAGATTTGGGAGCAACTGCAATTTAACTCCCTAAGACCCTAAAGTATGTAAGAGGAAAACCTGCACCAGACACTCGTTCGTTAATCAGTTTGAACTAGTAGGTGCGGTTGACTTGGGCTCTGAAAATCTTGGTAATCTCTTAAGTACCTACCGGCCAGTGTGACTACACGTGGCAATATAAAAAGACGTGTATTATTTAGCCTGAAAGTTAATTCACTTTATGTATAAAAGTTCTCGTCTCCTAGATGGCTTACAGACTGTCTTTATTATCGATCTCATACACGCCGTTACGGTAGGCAAGGTTGATTGATTAACATGCCAACTGCGATCAAAAGGGCTAATGGCCTAGAACCAAACAATGTCTGTCTTATTGTTAGTAGATTACCGGTCGCCAAGCTCGCATTATGGCGTGATATCACTACGATAAAGTGTACAAGTGCTGAACTCTAGCGATCAACCATCGCTATAGATTGTGTCTTGAACACTTTATTTGATAGGCACTTTATTTTGGTTTGGTAAACAAATGAATCTAATTCTGTCTACGCCGACATGCACTAAGTATATTTTAGCATAGTACGTACGTAATTTCTTAGTTAATTTATAGCAAATGTATTCCTAAAGCGTTGTATATTTTCAATTTGAATAGATACGAATTCGTTTTTAAATAACCTTTTCATAAATAATATTCTTAACTAAACGAGATCTGCAAACGCCAGTCAGTTAATTGCTAAATCATACTACCTGCCGCACTAGCGTTTCCATTATAAAAAAAAACATAAAGGAAGAAAATTTCATTATATCTCAAGCATCAAGCATTTATTTATTCTTTCTTTGTTCTGTATCGAACAAATTCTAAAAAGAAGAACCTGTAAACAGCAGATGTTTCTCGATTCGCATGTTTTTATGCTATTGTGTTTTTTATGTATTCGGGCATATTTGCCAAAAACTTTAATTTCCCGACTTTTTTTCGAATTTATACAGTAATATAATAATATAAGATATAAAAAATAGTGTAGGTATTATATTTTGCGTTGTGGTATAATCATACAAGAATTCCATTTATCAAGAGTGTTAATGTACTCAATGAATTCAAGAGCCGATTGTGATATTTCGGATAGGTATAGCCACCTTCTGTAGAATTAAGTCAATTATGCGAGGTGGTGAACTTGTAAGCAAACATTTGTTTTAGCTGGAGGGATTAATAAGTATTAGTGCCGATTGAAGTCCGTATGGTATTCCGAAATACCGCTCACCGAATAGGACGGTTGTCCGATAACACCCTACTCCGACGGTTAGTTGAACGAAAGAATGCTTGGCCGATGGAACGTTTCACCGAAAAGATGATTCATCGACGGTTGGTAGTCCGAATGAATCCTTCGCCGATGGAACGGTTCGCCGAAAACACTCTTCAACGACGATTGGATAAACGAACGAATCTTTCGCCGATAGCACTGGTCGTAGGGGAATTCTTTTGCCAAATGGATAGTTTTTCTTTCAGCTTGACCACACGCTTAGCTGTTGTAGAAGTCATGTTAAAAATACAGGTAGTTAATAATAATATAAAACATGGAAGTGTGGCAATAAAAAAAATAAATTATGTTTTGTGTAGTTTCTCTATTGCTACACTTCAAGCTGAAAGAAAAACTATCCATTTGGCAAAAGAATGGCTGTTTTCTCGTGGAACCACGAATTTGTTCCACTAGTGGGACCACGAGGGAGAGTTATTTCTCGTAGACCCACTACTTATTAATCCACTAATTTGTCTCACTGGTAGAACCACGAGGGAAAATTATTTCTCGCAGACCCACTCACTCTAATTCCCCTACGACGAGTGCTATCGGCGAAAGATTCGTTCGTTTATCCAATCGTCGTTGAAGAGTGTTTTCGGCGAACCGTTCCATCGGCGAAGGATTCATTCGGACTACCAACCGTCGATGAATCATATTTTCGGCGAAACGTTCCATCGGCCAAGTATTTTTTCGTTCAACTAACCGTCGGAGTAGGGTGTTATCGGACAACCGTCCTATTCGGTGAGCGGTATTTCGGAATACCATACGGACTTCGTGCCGATTGGATAGTCGAAGCTTGACTCGAAATATTAACATTCGAAGGTTATTGTGGATAATATTGTCAAACAGTAGAGATACTCCCTTTCCTTTCCCTTTATTATTATAGTTATTGCAAACGATACCTGTGCATATAAATTTTTCAATCTTTTATACCACTCAGGTAGCAGACAAGCACACGGTCCACCTAATGGAAAGTGGTTACGGTGGCCTACGGCCAACACCAAAGGCGTCACACTACCGCTACCGATCCTGTAAGAACCTTCTAAGAATAATAATAATCTTCTTAAAGAACTCCATATTGTAGTCGCTTGAAAAAACACGGCAGGGAGTTCATGCGTGCGGGGTATGAAATATTGAATAGGTACATAAAAATGTGTACAAATGAATTATTCTTCCAATAAGCAAAGTTCCTAGTGATAAAAAGCCACAGGGGGGCCCCGTTCTACATAAAGAAATTCTAGTTATACAAATGTGAGGCAAAAATGAATTGAACCTTGATATATCAATTTGTCTCTTTTTTCCAATATACAGTTGTGTCTTCTAAAAAGAGACAAAACATTTAAGTTATTGCTCACTTGGGAAAATGAGTATAAGAATTTGACAACGTGCCGACTGTGCCAAAATTTATGAATGATTTGCGCCAACATTATGAATGATTTGCGACAGCCATTGATGAATTTTTCTAGACCATACTACAACAAGCAGGATAGTGATGTACTCCAATAAATGATTTGACGACGAAAATATTCTTCTTTACAAAAACAATAAATGTACTCTTTTGAAGAAATACGAATTGACAAAATTGTAATGTCTTCTATTTTTTTTATACCACTCAGGTGCCAGACAAGCACACAGCCCACCTGATGGAAAGTGATAACCGTAGCATATGAACGTGTGCAACACTAGGAGAGTCACACACACACTCCGTATTAGAACTGGGCAATTGTGGTATTGTTAGAAACGTCTTGATCATCCGCTGGTTATAGGCAACATGACGTGTGAATGACTCTCTGAAACTCTGACTCTAATGTAAAAAAAAACTTGAGTTATATAGACCGTGTTTGGTATAAAATTAAAGGGCTCAATTAGCACATTAAAAATTTGGGTGTTGCTTGCACCGCACCAAATAATATAAATAAAAATCAAGTTTAAAACTAAAAGCCGACTACTGCAAATCACGCTCTAAAAAGTATTAAGTAAAAAAATATCAAGAATAACCGTGGTCACATACCATTTACCTACTCTAACATAACAATACATTCTAGGGATTCGTGATTCTGCAGTAGTCGGGTTTTAGTTTTATAGTTGCGCTACGTAGGTATCTTGAACCTAAATCATAAGACATACGAGGCTCTGGCTGGCGCCCGCGGATTGCTTTGTAATATTCTATGCTTGGTGAATTTGAGTTCGTCTACCGCAGTAGTATCCCGTGCTATCCTCAATAGACATCCAAGAAATGTGTACTGCGCGTATAGGGCACGTTTTGAGCACATTTTAGGTCCAAGATATGTGGCGCGGGTTATAGTATAGATAGATATCGACAAATATTAGTATAGATAGATATAGTAGAAGGTGCACCCCTAACATAGTAACCGTCGTTAAACGTTCATTCATAAAAATGGAACATAGGTATACACGTCAATTCTGTAGGTATACCCCGTCTGTTCTCTTAATCTAAGTCTATGTAAAAAGCCTTTATTTGTTCGTATCGTGGATCAAAATTATATAAGAATTTGATTGTGTAACAAACATAATAATTGTCGATTACGAGCCTTTTCTACTATGTTCTTAGGAACCTGAAACCCGAAAGTTTTAATGACAGTAGAGGAAGCTCGTGTAGTGTGTTAAGGTGCTTATAAATAGAAACAGGCTGCGAAACAGGTTGCCGGTATCGGCTATCGGTTGCCATCATGTCAATTCGTCGTTAGTCAAAAAATCACAAAGTATTCGCGCCCATGTATTTTTAAACATATGGGCGCGAACGCTTCAGACCCACGGTACCCCTGGTCATACCCCTGGTGGTACCGTGGGTCTTTTAATGTTAAACGGTACCACCAACTAATAGTGATGTGATGTTAACATCGTTGCGATTGTTTTTCGCCATGTTACCCCTCGTTTACACCAGGGTCTAAAACATGTATGTATTTGACAAGTTTTATGACATGTCTTCGTTCCGAAATAGACATGTATACCTAAAACATGTTGCAAGATTTGTTGACAACTTATCATACAAGACAACATGTCTTTTATGATAACTTGTCAACAAATCTTGTACGATTTGTTGTCAACAAATCTTGAAAAAACTACCTATAATTACAGCCAATGTACGCCATTTCTCTTAATTCTTCACCTTCCGCATTCAGTCTGTATACATGTTATCCATCAATCATGGATACAGTTTAAAACTTGTTTTTGACAAGTCGCAAGACAGAAATTGCAGTAAAATAAACAAGACTAGTCTAAAACACGACAGTGTTGTGTAGGTGTGAACGCGATCAATGTATCAGACAAAGTACAACATGTCGCAGACTTCAGTGTGAACGCAAATGTGTTGTAAACTTGTATGTATACAAGTTGGCGACACAGTGTGAACGAAAAAGTGTTTGAGACAAGTCTCAATACATGTTGAATACGAAAAATTGTGTTTCGACGACTTGTATCTCAAACAAGTCTACAGCATGTTTCTTGGTGTAAACGAGGGGAACGTAAACGACAAACTATAATCATTTTTGTTGCCATGGAAACTCATCGGGTCAGGTAGCCGATATCGGTAACCAGTTTCTTTATATAAGCACCCTAAGGACGGCAGCAGGTGGCGAGTTGTTGTCCCTGCCTACCCTAGAGGGGAAACGGTATTTAAAACCCTACATAATCGTATTGAAAACCGATTTACTATACCGAGTAATGGAAAAACAGAAACAAAGGCTTTTGATCGATAAAAATCTCATTATTCTTTTGCTATACTTAATTCTAATCATGTACTGTTTCGCTATTGTGCAAGGGTGTTGGTAAATACGATATCGAACATGTGGCACCGTAAGCGATATAAAAAGTAGAATCCGTTATGAATATTAATAATGCTGTTGAGCCTCAGTCTTCTCAATTGGGTCATACAAAACATAAACATCACGGAACAATGTCACAGGATTAATGAAAAGCATACAATCTGCAGGACGACTTGTGGCGAGTTGAACGATTGTGGCTAAACATCCTAATTTCTCAGAGAACTTGGGTTTTGATGGCTAACTGACCAGTCAGCCCCCTTTGACAAGTGGCAATTCGTCGGCCGGCGACGTATTGTAGCATAGAATGATGAATGTATGGGATTTGACGTATATGACATGTCTTTTGACGTTTATGACATGAGTTGGCGACTATTAACCTTTTAATCCCATTAATTCATCATTCTATTCTATAATACGCCTGCTAACGAATATCCACTTGTCTAGAGGAGCAGATCTGCGATCTCTTGTTCACCGCAAGATTACCAATAACGCTGAGTATTATCAACGTATCGGCTACATTATGATATGGTAAATTGCCTTCAACTGATAGGGATTTTCGCCTTGCCCGCAAAGAGTTTTACAGAAATGAGTCGATTGATACACGATTCTCCCCATGCACAGCACCTTTTTCGCGACCCAAAATATAACACTATGTTGAATAGTTTACATATGACATAATGAATCGGTATACTATGTGAATTTCGTGTCAAATAGGGTGAGTAGTCGCTTGTCATGGCTTCAGGTGTTTTTCCTGTTCATATTATTGGAATTCAAATTCGATAATATTTGTGTCCGTGGTTGACATACCTACTGGAGTTGTAGGTATCTCAATATAAATAGATATTCCAGGAATGTAATGTGTAGACAGCCTCCGTGGCGTAGCGGTAGTGAACGCGGCTGCTACGCAGGAGGCGCGGGTTCGATTCCCGCTCAGTGCAAATATTTGTGTTCATGAAATATGGGTATTTGCATTGGTCTGGTCGTGCCTCGGAGAGCACGTTAAGCCGTCGGTCCCGGTTGCCATAAGAACATCTATGGCAGTCGTTACGGGTAGTTGGAGCCCTCAAAAATCCAAAAACAACGGTCTAACTGCAAAGCTTCGATATCGCCTAATGTTAACATTGGGTTGTGGAGGTCAGATGACAATCGCTTCACGGAAAATATCCAGGTCTAGCCAAATTCGTAGTTAAGACTGATAAAGCGGACCCCAGACTCCGAGCTGAAAAAGCTTCGGATGCGACTGGGAATTAACGCTAAGAGGAAGAAGAATTCCAGGAATGTAGGTGGGATTCAGTTATAAGTTCTAACATCTACTGCATGTAGTCCATTAGATACTGCAACCGGGTTTAACCGCGCTGTGATGATGAATGTCGGGACTGCGTGACATTGTTTTACTTTTATCGGTGCACTTATTAGATAAAACTTACCCGGTCTGAGTAATCAAATGCCGCAGTACCGCGGCCCGCAAGGTATTCTTGGAATTGCGATATCACGCATACCATAGCATAAACCTGTGAAAGAAATGTAATAATTAGATTTTCATCCCACCATCTCGGAAAGTGTATTTTTGCTATTCGATAACTGAGCGTAAAAGTCGTTTTTATCCTCTAGAGCAGGGATGGCGAACCATTGGCACGCGTGCCAGAGATGGCACGCGGCACAATTTTTTGGGCACGCCACCAGTGCTATAACCCACGCCACGTATCTTGGACCTAAAATGTGCTCAAAATGTGCCCTATACGCGCAGTACACATTTCTTGGGTGTCTTTTGAGGATAGCACGGGATGCTACTGCGGTAAACGAACTCAAATTCACCAAGCATAGACTATTACAAAGCAATCCGCGGGCGCCAGAGCCTCGTATGTCTTACGATTTAGGTCCAAGATACGTGGCGCGGGTTATACCTGGGTTAGTAAGTGAGCATTCGGTAATTTCAGAAAGCATGATATAAAGAGGCGGACTATGCCATATTATCAGAAATTAATATTCTCCCAGCCCCAAATAATCTTGGGATACATTTATTTGGGGTCGGCCAAATGAAATCCATATTCATACTAATATTATAAATGCGAAAGTAACTCTGTCTGTCTGTCTGTTATGCTTTCACGGCTAAACCACTGAACCGATTTTGATGAAATTTGGTATAGTGGTAGATTAGAGTTAGACCTTGAGAAAAGACATAGGTTATGTTTGGGCGCGTTTGGAAGCTAGTGTGAAATAGACAGAGTAACTTCATTCAAACCACCCCCTCCCCTCCCGTCGGCACGTCTAGGACTTCATTGACTTCATTGAACTTTTTTTTAGAAATATGGCACGTTGATGCATAAAGGTTCGCCACCCCGCTCTAGAGGATAAAGTAAATTTGAATTTAGAACATCGTGTGTACTAGGTTTGTGAACTCAAAACATCTTTAAACCTATTTACTTCTACCTCTATGGTGCCGAATTTATCATACAACTTTTTTTTAATTCATGAAAAACTCAGACTCGGAACCTCCTTGGTGTAATTTTTTTTTTAAATTTGCTTTGCGCGCATCAATTTTTTTCACGTCATATTGTTGAACATTGTTGTTGAATTTTTATTTTATTATTAGTATCAATACACATATTATACAGCCTCCGTGGCGTAGTGGTAGTGAACGCGGCCACTACGCAGGAGGCACGGGTTCGATCCCCGCTCAGTGCAAATATTTTATATGCATGAAAATGGGTATTTGCATTGGTCTGGTCGAGTGGTCGTGCCTTGGAGAACACGTTAAGCCGTCGGGTCACGGATGCCATACGAACATCTATGGCAGTCGTTACGGGTAGTTGGAGCCCTAAAAAGTTCAACAACAACGGTCTAGCTGCA
This sequence comes from Eilema depressum, assembly GCA_914767945.1. Classification (NCBI taxonomy): domain Eukaryota; kingdom Metazoa; phylum Arthropoda; class Insecta; order Lepidoptera; family Erebidae; genus Eilema; species Eilema depressum. The sequence continues at coordinate 22,362,042 of OU612012.1, read as the reverse complement.
ATGCTTCGATATCGCCTAATGTCACCATTGGGTTGTGGAGGTCAGATGGCAGTCGCTTCACGGAAAATATCGAGGTCCAGCCAAATCCGCAGTTAAGACTGGTAAAGCGGACCCCGGACTCCGAGGTGAAAGCTTCGGATGCGACTGGGAATTAACGCTAGGAAGAAGAAGCATTTCATTATTTCCTCGCTGAGGTGGGATGAAAAGTTACGTGTTGCACTCGAGTACAAAGATTTTTCACCTTGTGCTCTTTTGATTCCCTCGCTAACGCTCAAGATTCTAATTTGTGATTTGTGATTCAAATTTAGAATCTTTCGCTTGCTCGGTCATCAAAACTGAGCACGCGGTTAAAAAGCAACTTTGCACTCTTGTATAACAAATAAGTATTGTTGGTTGCTTTTCAGCAGTCATGGGAAAACAAAAAGGGTAGTTTTTAGGCGACGTCAAGATCTTCCGGCCCCGAAGCGACCTAACCTGCAACAGGTACACCTTTTTGCTCGGGGTCGGGAGGTCAGCCGACATTCGCTCTCACAAAAGCCTTATCTGCCTAACCAAGAGAAGGAGCAAAGATTTAGATGCAATAAGGGAAGACTAAAATCATGATGATCTTAATGAATTCTAATTTTGTTGGCAATTTACTTGTCCTAAAAGGTTTTAGGAATTATTAATTACAGCGCAACCAGTGGCCTATGTCTCCAGGGACCATTTTCTACCAGACGAGACGGACGACAAATTTGTTTGTAGGTACCTGAGTGGGATTAAATGAAAACTTCATAAATTCCAAACCGAGTAGTCCAAACAGATGAAAAGACAATTTACGCTTCGTTTCATTCCGTCGAAGATTCAATGTTTCATTCACACAATAGGAGATAGCCACCTGCCTACTAAGTGGGCAATTAGTAAAGTGAGCTAACTCTGAGTAGGTATTTAGGTAAGTACCTATAGGTATAAAGTAGGATATTTTTCGATTTTTATGATCATGCAGTTACGACTAAGGTAATTCTAAACTATTTTAATATATAAGGTAGTTAAATATAATATTTGAAAAATACTATACGTTACAACACTATCTTTTTAGTTAATCTAACAAACATTAGTATTTTTAAAAACTAATTATTGTTCTATGGTGTGAGTAGCAGTCCATGGTCATGGTCCTTAATAATCCAGGGAGCAGTGTATTTAGATATTTAGCACAACCTCGAAGTAACTATACAAACAAAAAGCTACAATCACTTAGTTATTATTCTCAAGATATTACTAACAAAAATTCATTGTAGGTACCGTATATTATTGTGTACAAACGACCAATTTTTTACACAAATCTCACTATAATCATATTCAAGCTTAGTATAGACAAAAATATGATTCCAATACTTGTCTCAGAAATAAATAATCCAACGCTAAATAAGAATTAATATGTACTCAACTGAAATAAAATCCTCAATAACGTCGCTCTCTTAGACATGTATTAGCAACTTCGGCCAAATCAAAAGGATAAGGAGGAAGATGAGCAAAGATATAAACGGATAATCCTCAGTCATCGTCAAGAAACGCAAGAGAATTCCAAATAATATATACACATTATACACCTTCTTATATTCGGAGGGCTGGCCGAAGCTCTTTGATTAATCGCCAGTATTATGTAGCGCGGATACCAAAAATACCGATTTGTTTGCACAATTATGATGTATTGCATCTTTTGGTGTAAAACCTTTTACTGGCTACTGATGGCTTCCCTTCACTTTTGTTTTGTTTAGGGGTCTTTAATAGATCTATGCATCCTACTATTCTACTAATATTATAAATGTGAAAGTTTGTGGGAATGGATGTGTGGATGTGTGGATGTTTGTTACTCTTTCACGCATAAACGGCTGGACCGATTTGGTTGAAATTTGGTATGTATATAGGTTATACCCTGGATTAACATATAGGCTATATATCAGCGATGAACGGGATCAGAATTTAACGGCCGCGGGCAACAGCTAGTAGATAATATGTCTATTTAATAGATGTCCTAAATGTGAAAGTTTGTGAAGATGTTTATTGTTAGTCAAGTTCAAACGGTTGAATAAGTATTGCTGAAATTCGATACAAGAATATTCAGGAAAACACAGGTTACTATTATCCCAGGTAGGTTTCCTTGGGTTGTGGAACCAGGATTAGAATTTCACACGAACAGTGATGTGGGTAACAGTCAATTCACGCCCCTTTCCCACAACCGAGAGTCTTAGTCTATAGATAATATTATTTGGTTACGTTGGTTACGATCTTTGATTTTATGTGTTCCTAAATAAACGGGTACCGTACCTACCACCTAAAAAAATTTCATGGTACTATCACTGTCATCATTATATATGAATGTATGAAACATATTTAGACTCTCAAGAGGAAATTTCTAGAAAAGCTTTCTTAATTCGATAGACTGTGATACAATTTACTACTTTTACCTATTTAATCGCTTAAGTGGTACTATGTTACGCGATGAGGGCTCCCTCGCCTAAAATAAAACGTGCTTACGACGTTTATGAATGTTTTAGTAGGTGAAATGAAGCGCTAAAATATTTTAGGGATCAGACCCTAGCCATTTTGTTACTAACGTGAACCTTCTCCTAGTAGATGTAGCGGTCGACGTAGATAAGTGCTCGTAGGATTTAAGGTAGGTATTCAAATACGAAGCTGCAGCCCAGTTTGCACTCTGAAGCCCGAGATCCGCTTGTTGTTTTTGATTGATATGTTGAGAGCGACTGCCACCTGACAGCCCAACCATGAGAGGAAAGCCTGCGCCAGAACCTCTTCCTTTATCTACTTACCTACTTACTACGTTAACCGATTTGCATGTGAGGTTAATTTGGATGTTGGTAGGGCCTTCTGCACCCCTCTAGCTAAAATCCTTACTCGAACTAGTGCAAAATATTATATGACTTAAATTTTTTTAGTGTAACCAGTAGCATGGTTCAATTGACTTTACATTACCGCTTAAAGTACTTACTGTTATTTGTTCTAAGTTACCTCGCTCACAAACGACTATAAAGTACTGAAGTACTGTGTACACGAGGTAAACAGAAAATGAAAGTGCTTCAGACGCAGTTTTTGTTTGATCGCTTGGTGATTCCCATATTTCTGCCAATAACGCAGCACGACTTTAATTTCGGCATGAAAATGCAGTGTGAATGAAACGATAAATATTTGTCATCAAACGTTTTTTTGAAAATAATGTTTTGATAGGATCGATAATAATGCCTACATAATATATCTCACAGTATCTCGATTGTTGGTGGTGCGGTAGGATGTGTAGCGGTAAATTGAGAAAAGAGAATATTATTATACAAATGTATATGAATTATTCAGTTACATTACCTTCGTCTGTCATAGGAGACCAAATAAACGGAAAAGTGAAGGTATAGGTTGTGTTCATTATTCCCACGGTAACGTAATCCGTGTACCTTCTGCAATCCTCGCGCGAGTCCTTTATAGCTTGTGGAGACGCCCACTCGCTGTTTTCTTAGAGTAAATCCTTACTGTTATAAGACCGAACTCGTGATTATTTTGAGATTAAATTAAAACCATACCAATACGGGATTATATTTATATTTTTGTGAGCAGAATACTACACGTCCTGATTGAAAAACTATTACCAGTTATGTCACCAATATTATAATTTATTTCTCTAACATGTGGTCTTCTCCTAAAATAACTTTACAATTTAAGACGTGGGACAAACAATATATTAATCTCCTAGTAACTATGGCTACTTATTCACTTTTAAGTTGCTTTTCTAGCAAAATAATAAGTGTAAATAATAAAATCCCACAAAATATATTTGTTAGGAAGAAATTTTTGTTTCAACGAATGATGATTGATATAATATTTGCGTAAAATTTCGACAATATCATACAATATTATTTTAACTTAACAAAACACAAGGCTTTTGTTATGTTAAAGTAGATATTGTTGTTTACGAAGAGTTGTTCAAAATGAAATATATTTATAATGAAGCTTGCGTCACAGTTGTTTTTGCTCCTTGGTTTATAGAAATCCTAAAACTTGTATTGTAAGCATTTACGTCCTTTTCTATAGCGCTTAGATAACAGCAAATAAAATTCAATATTCTTTATTCATGAAAGATTTACGGCTGCTACATTTACATCCAGATTTGCGACGCAATCTTTTTGCATGACGCTTCGTGAATAAAATCGGACAGTGAAACGACCATTCTCTTTCAATCGCCTGCAATTACAGTAGCTATATTTACAAATAGCTGACCCGGCGAACTTCGTACCGCCATATTTTCCGCCCGCGTGGTAGCCTATATGTTAATCCAGGGTATAACCTATATACATACCAAATTTCAACCAAATCGGTCCAGCCGTTTATGCGTGAAAGAGTAACAAACATCCACACATCCACACATCCATTCTCACAAACTTTCACATTTATAATATTAGTAGGAAGTAGGATTGTACCTATAAGTAAAATAGCAAATGACACACTGCTCAAAAATTAAACAAACTGCAAGTACTTAAATGTTAAACTTAATGTATTGTTACAGTGCATTCACTTTAAGCCTCCAAAAGTTATTACAATTTTAAAGACAAACAGCGAGCCATTCGCGCAATGAATAAAATTAAATTCTAACCCGGAACCTCGCGATCATCAGCACGTACTCCATTAAAGAATCCCTGAAAGCTTTTACTTTCAATCAGTCAAGAAAACTTTGTTTAACTCTTGAGTCTACGTTGATCGCTTAAACTTTTCAAAGAATTAGTCAGTTATCTTGCGAAGGTGCTGAACAAATTTATTAAATCTTATATTTAAATCGATAACATTTTCCGAAATATTGATTTGGAGGAACAGGATTTCTAATTTAGAGAAGGAAATCGGAAAGTCAAAATGACATTGCTTATTGATATTACGATTTTATGTTTCTCTTTTGTCACGGATAACATTCTTTTTGTTATAACGATGCCCGGCTTCCTCGTAAGGCTTGGTGAGATATGAGTCAATTACGCAGAGGCCCATGGAGATTTTAAATCTAATGTGGGATCAGATTATTATCTTGCCTATTTTCGATCTTACTTTCTTATTATTTCTTACACTTCGTCTTTGGTTATAACATCAGTCCGTCGTATTCTCCCTATTTTTTCTTCAACGTCACAGTTTAATAAGTAACAAGCTTCTCTTCCTTTAGTTGTTTACTTGAAAAAAATGTTCATTTAGTTATAACACAGGTATTTTGTAAATTAAAAACCACGTCTCGTTACACAATGCGAGGAAAATAAATGTAAGTTGCGGAGGGATGATCAATTTTAAATCATCAAAAAGTTTTGTATGCGAACCCTTGTTATGCTCGTACATATTCAACGATACACGAAATGATAACCCTTTGACAATATTTATATCTACATAAAAACCCCAAATTCCGATTCGAAAGGGTTGCTATCAACATATAGGATTTTTCTGTGCAACAAAATTTTATTTTCCCTTAAAGTTGTTCATAGAGTTTTGGTATTTTGTAATGAATTTATTCGTTTTGAATGTTTATGCTGTAACATAATTTTGCATACTTATGTTGTTAGAACTAAAAATGACTTGTATGTATACTACTAGATTATAGGTAGTCATAGAATCTCACATTTTTACCTGGATGTTATAAAATTTGCATCTATATTAGTATAACATTTTTAACCGACTTCAAAAAAGGAGGTTCTCAATTCGTACCCTATTTTTTTTCTGTATGTTTGTTACGCGATTGTGAAGCTAATTCTAGACGGATTTTGAAAATTCTTTTTTTTTTTCGTAAGTAGATTATTCAGAAATGGTCCCATTAAAATTTCGTAAAGATCTGATGATGGGTTTCAGAGATTAGACCAAGGAACTCTTCAAAAAGTACTAGGAAATCAGCCGCGATTGCTGCAATCGCATATTATTGCAATGTTTCTGCCATTACACATCATAACATCACGCCTGAGTCCTTTGAAGGGATACGCAGAAGTGTTCAGAATATTCAGCTATATTTCCGGTGTATAAGCATTGATTTTAAAAATTATTTTTGTATTCGCTTTGGCATACTTTTGAGGTAGTCCTATATTAATTTTCATTGATATTGGACCTTTAACCGACTTCTAAACAAGGATTAGGTTTTCAATTCGGATGTTTTTAACCGACTTCAAAAAAGGAGGAGGTTCTCAATTCGGATGTTTATATTTTTATATATATATTTTTTTACTCAAAGGTTATTGGTTCGTGGTCGATTTAAATACACTGTATTGTGCAACAAATAATGACGCGCGTCGCCGGTTCGATCTGTAGTGCAGCGTCAGCAGCGCATGTACAGTTAGGTCACTATACATGCGATGTACAGTCGTGATCGTGAGACTGTACAAACTAACTAAAAAGAGAAAAATAAATTAATTTTAACAGAAAAGTTTAACCGACTTCAAGAAACGAAAAAGAGGCACTGAAAAGCGAAAAATAACTTAATTTACAGACTTACTGATTTATTAGAAGTCGGTGCCAGCCAACTTTGTTTGTTGTGTCTGAACTACTATGATACAATCAATTGAAATATGGCCTCTTGGGCTAAGCACCGACTTCTAATAAATCAGTAAGTCTGTAAATTAAGTTATTTTTCGCTTTTCAGTGCCTCTTTTTCGTTTCTTGAAGTCGGTTAAACTGTTTTGTTAAAAATAATTTATATACAAATATAGATGCCTGAACATCAAAGTCATTTTACTAATGCCAAACTTTGTAACGATTATTATTAATTAACGCAGTCAACTGGGATTAACGCTAGGATGAAGAAGAAGAACGTAGTCAATAAAAAAGCTTAACAAGCAAATTGTTCGATCATCCGATCCATAGAGAACAAGAATTTTTAATAAACGCAATATTTTTATTACGGCGAGGAAAATGCAGGCAAACCGTAATATGGAATGTTCGTATTTTGCTTCGCAATAATGCCAGTATTGATAAATTATTTAATAATTTCCTTACTTCTTCGATATTTGTTCATTGCATCTGTCGGTAAGGCTCTATTAAAAACAAGCAATGAGAGCTTGATCAGAAAAATGCCGACTTGATAGATACAACTTGAATTTATATATTGCTGAAATACCTTCTGTGCGCATATTCAAAACTAGAAATTAAGTTAAATATTCGACAGTAATAATCTTCGCACTTCGAGGGTAATGTTGGGATCCCAACTGACTGAATTCAGTCCTGTATTAGATATCTGTTAACTAGAGGTTTGCCTTACAGGTAAAACAGTACCTATTCACTCACGTCAAAGTTATGATGAGGAAAATCAAGAGAGAGAGAGAGAGAGAGAGTATGAGAGGGAACCCCGGGTTCCAAAATACGAGCTTCGGATGCAACCGGGAACTTTTCTGGAACAGTAGACCTCGCGAGCACCCTTTGCCACATTTTTCTGATACCCTTAATCAAATCTGGTATCCTTAAAAAGGCCATTTAAAAATACTATATATTTATATCTTCGTAATTTAAATAGCCTTGCATGTTACACCAAAAAATAATAATGATTTGTTCTTAAAATAAAAACCGGTGCGAGTCGGACTCGCTCATGAAGGGTTCCGTAGCAGCAAAGGCGAAAATTGCGGTTTATGACGTATTAAAAAAAAACTACTTACTGGATCTCGTTCAAAGCAATTTTTGGTGGCAATTTGCATGGCAATGTACATCATATATTTTTTTAGATTTATCATTCTCTTATTTTAGAAGTTGGATACACATTTTCAGGGGGGGGGGGGGGAGGGCCGCATTTTTCCACTTTGGAAGTGTCTGTCGCGCAAACTATTCAGTTTAGAAAAAAATGATGTTAGAAACCTCAATAGCATTTTTATAGACCTATCTATTGCATGTGTGACATGTATGGTTGAATGAAAAAAAAATATTTCGAGTTTCAGTTCTAAGTATGGGGACCCCCAAAATGTAATGCTTTTTTCTATTTTTGTATAAAATTCTTAATGCGGTTCACAGAATACATCTACTTACCAAGCTCAACAGCATAGGTCTTATAGTTTCGGAGAAAAGTGGCTGTGACATACGGACGGACAGACAGACAGACGGACGGACAGACATGACGAATCTATAAGGGTTCCGTTTTTTGCCATTTGGCTACGGAACCCTAAAAACGCTACAGCAAACTTCCCCCCTTTTTTCTCATCTGTTTTTTATAGCGAAGTTCACCTTCACAAGGCATGTTCAGCCAAAAATCATCAAGATCCGTTCATAAATAAGTAACGCGACAGCAAACTTCTCCCCTGTTCTCCCCCATTTTACCTTCCTATCAAAAATTAAATCTCCAAAGAACCTGTCAAAATCAAAGCAAAATCGGTTTTGAAATGCATCCTCTAGATCGGAACTGACAAACAGATATACATAGATACGGACAAAAGCAAAATCAGCCACCTTGTCGAAACGCATAAATGAAATGCATAAAATCTTGTCTTGTGTATGATGAAAATAGTGATGAGTCCAGCCAAATCCGCAGTTACACTGAGTGGTAAAGCAAACTCCAGGCTCCTAGTTGAAAGCTTCGGCTGCGACTGGGATTAACGCTAGGATGAAGAAGTGATCTTGAGGCATTTTAATCCTGAACACATTACATTAGCTCATTTTACTCAACAAAAATTAGACTATTCAAATCGATTAAGATATAGAAAAGAGAGTCGACCTCGCTGGCTTTGTGGTCAGAGCATTCCCCCACCCCAGTAAGGGAAAGATCGCAGGTTCGCGTCCCGCCCGACGTCGATTCTCTTTTCTATATCTTAATTGATTTGAATAGTTAGCATACTACTTAAATGCTTTCAAATTTCAATAAAAAATTAGACTAGTTTAACAAAATTCCATTTAGTGTACTTAGCGTTAAACTCCACAGATCCCACACCTGTCCGCATAGGCGATGATTTGGTCGAGCGCACGGACCAGGTTAAGTACCTGGGATCTGTACTTCATGTGACCGGTGAGATCGACCACGACGTCAAGGCACGCATTGCTGCCGCGTGGGCCAAGTGGCGAGAAATGACTGGCGTGACCTGTGATCCTAAAATGCCAGTCAGGTTGAAGGGGCAGGTCTATAAGACGATCATTAGGCCTGTTCTCTTGTATGGTTGTGAGGCGTGGCCGCTGCTCGAGCGACACAAGCAAGAGCTGCGTGTCACGGAGATGAAAATGTTGCGGTGGATGTGCGGCGTTACGCGTAAAGATCGCGTACGGAACTCTCGCATCCGCGGCAGCCTCCATGTCCGTGACATCGCGGATAAAATGCAAGAGAGCCGCCTTCGCTGGTGCGGCCACGTCTTGCGGCAACCGCCAGGCTACGTGGGGAACAAATGCCTGGCAATGGTACCCCCGCCGGGTCCAGGTAAAAGGGGTAGGCCAAAGAAGTCCTGGCTTGACGTCGTGGAGGGTGATATGCGTGCAAATGGTCTCACTACCATGGACGCCCAAGATCGTGCGAAGTGGAGGAGGAAGAGCCGGAAGGCGGACCCTGAGCTTCGAGGTCATCTTGGCCACGGATGCAATCAGGAGAATACGTCTATATGCAGATGATGATGATGAACAAAATTCCATTTAGTGAAATGCGGTCTTTGTTATCAAGAGCTCTGAGGACCTAACTTCCGCCACGCATTTAAGCTCTTAAAAATGAGGTCACCTACATCTTACAAGCACTCTTATGATTTATGTGAGTTACTGGGTTATTATTTGAAAACATTTAGTGAGCAGCCAGATCCATCTGAAGTGCCAAACATGGACAGATGGCTGCCACTTCAGTTCATCTTCTAGAGACAATAAAAGTATGCTCTGAGCTCGAAGTTTTCTAAATAACTATGAAAATAATAGGTCGAATTTTCATTGTTATACTGATAAAGTCTGCCGGATAGTTTATGGATGACTTATGGTTTATGTATGCATGTAATGTTTACAGATAATATTAATACCACGATTAAAATACGTCAATATTTCGTACAAATATTAAATCTGGGTCGCTTACAAGGTTAAGTTGATATTTCGTAGCCGCCGGCTACACAGATCGGTACAGCTACGTTCAATTAAATTCAATTTCTGGTGCAGTGCGTAAGCATCCATAAAGGTATGATTCCGAAGCCGAACGCAGCGTACCCATTACTTGTCAAACTCCGATGGATAAAGGGACCATTGACAAGCCGCAATTAATTACGCGTATCTGCTGCATGCGTCTGCGGTTGTCGTATGCGGTCACCTTCGCATATATATCTTATTTCAACTAGACTGTGGGTTATGTTCGCGTAGAATAGTACAAAGAGTCGGAAAATATGATTGAACGTTGATTTATAGCAACACTGGTTACAAAGTAAACGACTACTTACTTAAAGTTATTACTTTTGCGGCTATTACCGTAATTGAGAAGCTAAATAGTAAATATGCTTAACCAAGTGCTACATTGTGATTTGTACTTGGAAACGTCGCGTCGCCATCATTATCATAGCAGAATTCTTGTGTATCCTTTTCTGTCACATATTATACCTACTGCAAAATGCCTTCATAATGCTGGCTTATGTGGATGTTGAGTCTATAATATATTATTTCTATACATCTATTATTTTTCTGGAGTCCTGGAGTTTCTGTCACATAACATACCTACTGCAAAATGCCTTCATAATGCTGGCTTATGTGGATGTTGAGTCTATAATATATTATTTCTATACATCAATTTCTGAATGTGCATGATTGTAGTAAACTAGGCGTTCCTTAAACTCTTTAGCTCTATTAATACTAGACATATAATTTACGAAATTATTGCACAAACTTTCTATTTTATTAGAAGATATATCGGCGGTACTATTTTTCTGGGGTCTTGGAGTAATAGAAGCCCAGGAAGATGAATTTCATAGGTGCATGATCGTAGTAAACTTGGCGTTCCTTAAACTCTTCAGCTCTATTAAAATAGACATATAATATCTAAAATTATTGCACAAACTTTCTATTTTATTAGACGGTATATCGGCGCGGCGGTATGGGCACATCGCACAATGTGCTGACTCGTTGTTGCTAGGATTGTTTATGTTTACGCCCGACGAAAGTTAGGCCTTCACGCACCCACCGAGGGTGATCGATTAATCATTTTGGTAGCTCCCTGTTAAAGGAACTTATGTAGTTATTTGACGTTATATCATACTATATTACGTGCCTACTTACCTTGCGCATCGATTTGATGGGTCGGACAGGGTAGATTTTAGATTATGAAAAGTAGTTGTAATCTGGTAGGTACTGTCGAGTCATCATACGAGCACTTCCGGGCTTCAAAAATATACTTACGAACGTTTAAAAAGTTAATAATAATGTGACAACTATAAAGTATAATTTAGTTGTGGCTAAGATTCAGACTCTTTAATATGGGACTACTTGCCTGTCTCAATAATATTATATACAGCCAAAGGGGTTAGACGCAGTCGGTGCACTTCGCAACTTGTACACCATGCTCAAATGGTGCACTTCGCAATTGGTGCACTTCTCAATTGGTGCATTTCGCAACTGGTGCACTTCTCAATTGGTGCACTTCGCAAAAAGAGCACTTTTTAAGATGAGTGGAGATTTGGCAAATTGTCTAAAAATGAAAGAATCTTTGGTTTAGCGCAGGTAATTTTCTTAAAAATATAATCAACTAACACCCTTTCAAGTAGGTACACACTTACTTACAACTTAAATAATTTTTATTTATTTACCAAAATCATATTTTTATTTATTCACATAATATTAAATTATACATGGTTTTAAGTTACTTGAATAATTGGAGAAAAATGATCTTTTTCATAAAATGTTCCACAGTGATATTTCCGGCTTCCAATTTAACTAATAGTTTCTTATATTTTCGGTCAAATATCACATCACGATGTTTTTTGTATTAATATTGAAAATTATTTAAGTTGTAAGTAAGTGTGTACCTACTTGAAAGGGTGTTAGTTGATTATATTTTTAAGAAAATTACCTGCGCTAAACCAAAGATTCTTTCATTTTTAGACAATTTGCCAAATCTCCACTCATCTTAAAAAGTGCTCCTTTTGCGAAGTGCACCAATTGAGAAGTGCACCAGTTGCGAAATGCACCAATTGAGAAGTGCACCAATTGCGAAGTGCACCATTTGAGCATGGTGTACAAGTTGCGAAGTGCACCGACTGCGTCTAACCCAGCCAAAGGCAGATTACTGTATGAACAACAATAAAATCATTATTATATCTGAAACATCTAGCGCAGGCTTTCCTCTAGGGTTTGTAAGATCGACAGTCACTCCCATAGAAGCTACATAAGCCAAATTTAAAGGAGGAGAAGGCATAAGACCTTGTGGCTTGAAAGCTTAGTCTGGTACCACCTGGAACCATACTAAGACGATGACGAGGAATTTTAAAGTGGCAAATAAATACGTGTATAGTGCTATAATGTTCATGAACATCTTATTATCAAGGAAAATTGTAATAATATAATGTTTATATTTACGCAGTGCAGGCAGAAAATTGACAAATAGAGTGATCGTGTGTGAACACGTGCTCGAGGCAACTTCGTTAAAATTTAATCTCACAACCACAGACGCTCTATCCACGACCTAATATGTTTAATACGTAGTACTTATATGAATTCTGTGAACGCTTATACATAATATGTATGTATGTCTGCAAATCGTTTAGCATCCGCTTATACATAATATATTATATTATGTATAAGCGGATGCTAAACGATTTGCAGACATTATTGATTTAACATGGTTCTTACACTGACTTCAAAAAGGTATATTGTATGCGTAAGTATATTATGTGTATAAACTTCTGATTTGAGTTCGGTAAATATTTTTTAAATCCATCTAACATAAATAACACAACTCTCTCAAGCTTTTTAATTAATTCTGCAGTCAACATGGAATTTTTCAGAGTACGGAATTCTCGCAAGGAGTGAGTTTATTATGGTAATATAAAATTCGATGAATGTGAGTTGATGAATACGATTTATTTCAAATACAGTGTGGGTGGATGTACACCATATACACTTATGATGAAGGTACCTCCATGTACGCTAAAATGTACATAAAATAAATTATGTTCGTGTACTACTTATATCCTTCGGAAGTGGATGTTTACAAGCATCCATTAGAGAAGTATTTTAGGAAATTTTACTCCAAAAGGGGTAAAATAAAAAAGGGCGGAAAGTACGAAGCCTGAATAGACCCGCTACCCTCTGCTAGTATCAGATAAATTTGAAGATTTATTTAAACTGAACATTGAACTGAACTTATTATATTGTTAACTGAGTTTAAAAATATACGATACTAGAAGCTCTGTTATCGTTTGAAAGTGTTTATTGTTATCAGAAAATAAGTCATGACTAATACGATTAAATCAAGAGCTATAACTTAATGTTTAATGTGAGATAAAAAATATCATAAAGCGTGACGGTAGTTAAATATTTTTATGATTGCGCAATAAAGTCAACAACGGTGGGAGCCGTTATTAACGCTCTGGATATTGAAAAGATAACGTAGTGGTGTGTGAGACACACCAAATCTTCGGGGACCAAGCCAACCTCCCCTGCATTATCAACAAAGCCTGATGATCGAGACTATTGGTTTATTTTGGTTTTGGAGCAAATGCTGTTTGACGAAAGTCAGCCTGGGCCAATTATTGCTAAGCTCTGAATAGTGTATAAGGTCCATATACCATGGAGTCCCCACTCTTATATACATTTGGTTGCAGTTGAGTCTACTAACCGTACAACTGCAAATTCTACAATATAAACATAATGGAAACCTTGCTTCGAAAATGCTGTAAAGATTGACGGCTACACTCAATGATATTTGGGGGAAATTTAGAAAACCAATATGCGGTCCAATATGATCGAGATTGAGGACAAGGATATTAGTCTATGTCATAGTATATGTATATTAAGTTTATGGTGTATGTTGACTTATAACGACAGTGAAATCACTTGCGCCATGGGATTTGAATACAGTGACCAACTGGGGCCTTCATTCACATATTGTTGCATATTTGTAAAAGAGGTGGTGACTGGTATCGTAAATAAATTAATAATAAATAAATAAATAAATATTGTACGACAATCTACACAACGCTATCTAGACCCAAAGTAAGCATAGCTTAACTAGCCTGTGTTATGGGTTCTAGAATGCGGATAAACATACATAGATACATTTTTTTTTTGTAAATACATACATATTATACATAGAAAATACTTTTAAACACCAATTATTTATCAATTTAAGTTGATGCTTTAGCAAAAACAAGCGCCTATTTTATGTAGGCTTCAGCAGAGGTGAGTAGGTACCTACAAACCGTACTTGGTCTTGATAACTAGAGACTTTGTGGTATACCCATGTTTGTACCTGTATGTATAATGAGATCACTCCAAGGAGACCTGTGATGTTAATCGCAGTAAGTGAGTTACGTCGGTCTCAAAATCTGTTTATCGGTCATATTATAAGGCGGCATTTCAGTCTAGTTCCAATTTGCCAGAATTATTATTTAAGTATTAGATTCTAATTTAGCGGAAAATTACTTATATTTTGTGGTAAGGGCGCAACGGATCGATATGTTTTTTTGCATATAAATAGAAATGGAATGAACACCTATACTGTTTTAGCCCCTTACAAATGTCACACAAGAAATCGAAATATATTTTCTATTTCAGATGAGCAAGTGTATAATAACTACTATGTTTGGGTTAGTGTTGTATGGTCACAGTAATTGTTTGGACACACTTTTTTAAGCTCCATACATTTTGGGAAATTTAGTCACACTTAATAAATTTGAATAAATTTTGGTGTTGTATCGTCACACTCTTTTATCACAAAAAATATAGTACAGACCGCAAAATAAATCTTAATATTTTTATCTATGTTTGTCCTTTACATCATCGTAACGGTGCAACAGATTTTAACGGTTTGACCGATTTTAATGATTCTTTTCTACTGAAGTCTTAAAGTATTCGTTCGATGTCTTTGATTTTATACGGCAGAAATACGTTTGCCGATTCAGATAGTATTTTTTTTGGTTTTTATTTTCATATTCATGATATAATACGTATTATTTTCATATTTTTAATATGCTTCCTATTCCATTGCAAACAACACCGGCTTTAGAGTGTTCAACTCATTCTATTTGCTCGCTCATTCTATAGATTCGCTCATTCGTGAAGTTGACTTGGCCGTAAACTTTTCGTTCGCTTGGTTCAATAAACAAACATCATTTTGTTTTTTTTATTTTACAGATAGCTGTGAGTTATGACTATAAAGACTAAAAAGTCGATTTGAGTTCGTCATACCGTCATGAGTCGGTTTGAGGTGGTCTCCGCAAGAAAAAAAATCGGCCAAGTGCGAGACGGACTCGTCCATGAAGGGTTCCGTAGTAGCAAAGGCGAAAATTGCGGCTTATGACGTATTAAAAAAAAAACTATTGACTGGATCTCGTTCGAACCAATTTTTAGTGGAAGTTTGCATGGCAATTTACATCATATATTTTTTTAGATTTATCATTCTCTTATTTTAGAAGTTAGAGGGGGACACACAGTTTTCCACTTTGGAAGTGTCTCTCGCGCAAACTATTCAGTTTAGAAAAAAAATATGTTAGAAACCTCAATAGCATTTTTGAAGACCTATCTATAGATACCCCACACGTAGGTATGGGTTCGATGAAAAAATTTTATTTGAGTTTCAGTTCTAAGTATGGGGACCCCCAAAATTTAATGCTTTTTTTATTTTTGTATGAAATTCTTAATGCGGTTCACAGAATACATCTACTTACCATTCTTACCAAGTTTCAACAGCATAGGCCTTATATAGAATTTTATTGTTATATCAGATGGATAGGTTCCAACCCATCCATCTGATATAACAATAAAATTGCTTGAGTTAATGAGTTAAAGTGCTTTATTTTGCCAAATTGAATTTATAAGTTTAGGTTTCAAGGATTTCCTTTCATTTAATTTACCATGTTTCTTAGAGAGATTTAGTCCTTATGATTGACACTATCGATTGATGCCATTTAGTCGGTTCGATTATTCAATTGTGGCAAGCGAATTTTTGAAAAAAATTGAAATCAGTTTTGTTTCTTTTTAAAAATAAAGGAATATCTGCTATGTAAAATGAGCCAACTTAAGGATTTAAGGTAGTTTCCCTCCAGGGCCCAACTTATTTTTCTACCCTATATAATGATAATATATAATTTATTTGCAATTATAATTCCGTAAATACAAATGCAAAGGCAAATGAATAGGTATTTGCAAAAATATAACAGAAGTCAAAGCAAAAGGATCAGTTTAAAAAAAAAAGTTGTAGGTGAAGCGTCGGTACTTAGTGGTTAAGGAGTCGGTCTTACGATCGAGAGGTTCCGACCGACGTGAACCCACTCCTAGCACAAGCAATTTAGCTTAGTTGAAGGGGTTAACAAGAATATTAGTAATTTCGGTTGCTAATATTCTTTTTTAAGAAAAAAAATACATGTATGATTCGGTCATGCAATTGAAAATATTTTGTATTTCAGAAATTTTGTAGGCATTTGGAATCAAGTAATTTAATGTATTCGAAATATCACGTCCCCAAAGGAAATTAAAAAGTCTAAAGTAACAAACGTATGACACTTTTGCAACGAAGAAATATCATCGCTTTTTTGTCTATTTATTTCAACACTTGTGACTCTTGTGTTCAAGTAGGGCATTCTTATTATTTCAGGCATTTTTGTTCCCCTTTTCCAAGCGATAGGCTCAACTTCACTTAACATAATAAGTAAGAAGACTCGGATTTCCCCGTAACAGCCTATTCGCAGATACAGCGTGACCCTGACTTGCTCGAGCTCGGCACTCCCAAATCCTTTCGTAAAAGCGATATACAGGATATCGCTGTTTTCGCCATTGCCTATCGCTCCTTATCTGATAATAGTAGGTAGGGTGATGGTAAATTAGGAACATACTTACATCATCCTCAGCTGTCAGGTAATATTATTTAAATAAGCCGTAATTCATCCATAAAGGTGGTATTCCGAATCAGATCGCATAGGACAACTGCAGACGCACGCAGCAGATACGCCTATTTCTTTGCGGGCTCTCAAAGGTCCCCTTTATCCGTATCGAAATTTAACAAGTAGTAATGGGTACGTTCTATCTGCTGTATGCGTCTACAGTTCTGTTGCCGTATGCGGTCGTCTTTAGAAATGATTCTGAATCTTGATTGGTTTGGTTCCCGCGTTACATCTTTAAGGGCATCGTCAGCCGATGATAACTTTTCCACCAAAGTATAACCACCTGACATGATTATTCATTTATAATAATATCGTCTGACAACATAATATGCAGGGTGAAAAATACTATCACAACGTTGAAATCTTTTAAAATAAAATGCCGTCTCTAAAAAGCTCAATACTCTAGCAAAACTGACTTCTTTAATTTAAGTACCGGATTCATCTGCTGTACAATTGTGGGTACCTACAATATAAACCCAGTACGACAATGGTCGTAAATTAAAATTATAACTTTTCTTCAACCGCGGTAGTGCCGTCCTTTCTGTGCCGTTTTCTTCCCTCGCACCAACTAATTTCCGAGTCGCGTTGTAACCTGACTGTTCCTTGTAGAAAATATGCCATACTACCATTCTAAAAGTTTGAGATTCCGACTGCTATGTCTTCAGTAGGTATGTAGTAAAAAGTTGAACAGAATTCTTGAGAATTGGTAAGGGGGTTTTGATTTTCGTGATGAACCTAGATACAATAATTATAGAACAGTGTAATAAAATAATATTAACACAATAATAAAAACTGATAATGTATTGTAAAACAGAATAATATATCCTTAAGATTAATTTCATGGTGGCACTTCACATGGCTATCTGTGTTTGCTATTGGGCTTTAATTTGGCAAAATATTTGCGTATATGCAAACATACAAATATATATACAAAATTGGTCAATTGTCTTTTGGTTTCATATTGAGCGTTACGCAAAGTTGTTATAATTTGAAAATTGTTATAAAAAAGCTAAAAAAAATGTACTGCCAAATTCTAAAATAAACCAAAAACAATTTTCACACCAACCATACACAAAATGAAGGAGCGTGGGAATAATGACGCTGACGATCAATAAATGTATTTGAGTAAACGGTAAACTCGAGGTTTAAGTAAGACTTCGCCAAATATTGTGGATTCAATCGCCACAAGGGACGACTATTTGTTGAATATACGAATAGTTGGTCTGTTCTGATTGTGGGTGAGTTTCCTTAATTGTTTGTGCGAGAGCCATGAATCAATAATGAAGGATAAAGGAACAGATAAATTAATTACTTGGGCTTTGTAGGTAACTTAGCAAAGTACCGAGTGTCATTGACTTGGCAAAAGCAGATGTAATCTAATAAGAGATTACGTTATATTTCACAGTACGCTTGTTACAAAAGCAACGCAACGATTAACACACACGAATGGTTTCTCACCACACCCCAAGTGTACCCACCCCCTCTCTTCGTTATCACTGGGCCTCCGTCTCATGCCAACAATCTATACCTACCTACTTATAATGATAGAGAAGAGGGGTAGTATCTGTATATTGTATATTTTTGGTAATTTTCACCGAGGTGGATTTATATCGATATGAAGTTTGTTTTTTGGATCTTTTTGTATTAATAGCTATGTACCTACGAGTATGTTATCACATCAAGCAAAAAGTTGACATTGACTTATGTAGGTACATATCTAAATGTATATGGTCCTTTCCTACTTCGAAATAGGCAGTAAAACAACACGCCTGCCACTTCTACTCATTTCACGAGCTTTCTTTACTGTCATTAAACTTTTCATGTTGACCGGGGCGGGTCAAGTGCTTTTGATCTGTTTTTTTTTCAGTACCTACCTAACTAATCTATTTGATCAGAGTAATTAAAATGTACTGATAAAGTTGATCAATATTTAATTGACACCATCTTACCAACACATATTATGTATATTGTATATATAATGTATGAAACTGTAATGTAAATCTTTCTTTAGAAATAAAACATTTTCATTTCATTTTCAGTATATTTTCTGCGAGGTCGACCCAGCTAGCCTGTACGTAACTGTGAATTAAATACCTACGCGGTGGGTCATTCGTTCAATATTCATTCTTTCTATTATTGCCCAGGCCACATTTGCATACCATTTTCAGTTCCCGTTACAACCTTCTCTTCTGAGCCACATTGCTCTTATGTATCTCTTTATCTCTAGCTCTTATTCAACTTGCAACTTATATTTG
Organism: Eilema depressum; assembly: GCA_914767945.1. Taxonomy (NCBI): domain Eukaryota; kingdom Metazoa; phylum Arthropoda; class Insecta; order Lepidoptera; family Erebidae; genus Eilema; species Eilema depressum. Next base: position 22,342,772 of record OU612012.1, on the reverse strand, counting down.
TGAGTACCTTTTATGCCCCGGAGAATTCTTTCACGGAAAATATCGAAGCCCAGCCAAATCTGCAGTTAGACTGATAAAGCGGACCCCAGACTCCGAGGTGAAAGGTTCGGATGCGACTGGGATCAACGCTAGGATGACGAAGAAGAATATAAAATATAATATCCCTTTACACCCGAGAGATGAAGTTCTTCCATATCGTGTTTAAATGTTATTGCTTATCTTCCATAGTGTTCAAATATTATGAGAAAAATGTTGAAAAAATTCCTGGTACACCTGGTTTCCAGCAATCAGACCCTCACGATTGTGAGTTTCAGGAAATAATTGTAAGTCGCACGATCGTGAGTCTGTGTTATTGTATGGCAATATAACAAGGAAAATAGTAAAATAACGATTGATTATTATAAACATTATATTTATTTTAATAAAATATTATAAAATCAACGCTTTTACATTTACTGGCGATCTCGATCTGTCACTTGTAGATGGCGAACATCTCGATTCTCGTACAGTAGATCGTGATTTTCGCGAAGTCGTTCTTAAATTTGGCGAGACTGGCAATTCACACAGCGGCGGTGATGGTAGTGGTACTATTGCCATGGAGGAAGATGGTATTTCTTCGTCATCCTGTTCTTCCTCTGACACGTCGTCTGCAGTGTACCGGAACAAGACGTCTGGATCGAATTCAGTTTCATCTTCGTCTAAATCCTCAAAATCTGAGATATTTCCGTCCGCCAAAAGGTCACAAATTGTTTGGTCCTTGAGTGACCGCTCTGAAAGTAAAAAAAAACATGCATTTAAGAATAAATTAAGGTAAAAGACAAAGTAACATTTGTTATTAAGTTTACGTAGTACAATCGAGGTACCACGATCGTGCGAGTTTAAATTTTGAGGAACAGTATCAACCGATAAATAAAGTAATGTTCAAAAAACACATGTAGTATTGTTTAACAACTATTAAAGTAGCAACTTACATAAAAAAATGTTAGTAAACCATTAACATTACGAAAATATCAAATACTTACTTGTTCGAGCCGCGTGGTCAAAAAACGCAGCCATCTCTTTGGTATCTTCCGGACCACTGACGCGTTTCAACCTGTCCATATAGTAATAAAGTGTGTTTTCGCGGGTACTCAGATAGTCTCACGATCGAGCGACGACGGTTGCGTCCGCAAAAGTTGTTTTGTGTGTAGTGTAGATTTTTTCAAAGTCAAAACTCACGATTGCTTAAGCTCGGGTGCAAAGGGATATGATAAGAATCTTATTGTACCGACGCAGTTCACACCATAAACGCCATTGCTTTAATTTTTTTATATAATGCTTCTGGTAGCTATATAATTTAATATTAGGACAGATCACACCTCTGCATTCGTCGGATGGCGAAGTTCCGGCACTCCCAATCACCCTACACCTTTTTTAATACACCTCTGTCTACAACTTCAGGAATGCGTGGCGTGAGTGTAAGAATGTATGTAATGTGGCGTATGTGAATATAATATTTTAGATATAGAGCTTACAGTACAGGGCGTAATTTTCTGTTATTACTCACGAAATGGAAAAATACATCTTTTTAAGCACTCCCTAGTTTGCTATAATGATATAATTTATGGTACTTGAGTACCTAATATTTGGTGTGAAAATCGTGGCATCGTCGCGTCGCGTCGTTTGAAATGACAATTAAATCGATTTTTTTGAAGTTGATATAACTTTATTAAAATTATAGTTATTTTTAATTTTAACTAGCTTATATGCTCTTCCATGTGCATAACAACTAAATGAATAAAAAAAAAAATTAAATCTTCAAAATAATTGTTTTCTTAGGTCCAGTAGTCCCTCCAAAGGAACTGCTAAAAGGAACTGAAGGAACTTTGTAGTCTCAGTAGTTAATTTAGTTCTTTTGAAGGAACTATAGGGACAAAAAAGTCCCAGTAGTCCCTTCAAAGGAACTTGCAAAGGAACCACTGGGAATAAACAGTAAAATACACGATTTCCTCCTGTATATTTCTATAAATATAATTATGTTTTCATAGCTTTCTGTTTCTATTCCAGGTTTTGATTGAAGTACGCGGAATTATTTATTCTAAGAACACTCTTTAATTTGCTATTGCCGACTTCATTCATATACTCACACTCACGTCGGTAAATCCCCGAAGGAGTAGGCAGGCGAAGGGGTAGGATTAACACCCACATTTTGCCAACTATGATTCTTGGTCCCACGTAATAGGGGGTGAGTCTATTGCCATCTAGCGAGCACTTTGTAATGGGCTGTATGTTTAGTGTCGGATGGAGAACAGCCCTATCCCTTAGTCGTCTTTCACAATACCCACAGGAAGAGATGAGGTGGCCATATTCTACTCCACTGCAATCCTTCGTATTATAGTGCTCCAAATTGAGTACAAAGATTCCGTTACAAACAAATCTACAAACCGAGTTAATAAAACGACATATTTATTATGATAAATTATGAGGATTAATATGACCGGTTATAATTATTTTTGGTAACTCTGTAGGTACCAATTAAAGTTAAAATTATTTAACTTTGAATCTACGCCTCACTCAATTCTGATGAGCTGCCATTACCAATAAACTATCTCTTGACAGGCAATCTCGCTTACCTGTTAATTCTAAATATATCTAATGCTAACTGCCTGGGTACCAGCTTCTCATGGTAATAAATTGGTAAAACCCCTACAAACCAATTACAAAACATAAAATTATTTTATGATATTGCTTTATTTCGGCTAATGAAAACATTTCAGAGTTTGTAAGCCATGTAATAATCTATTTCTAAGATCAGAGATGTTAGATAAATGTTAGATCTTGATTTATGCTTACTGTTTTCCTCATGATATATACAGTAACGTCTCTTTTTCAATGGGTAAGCAGTCACAATATCTTTTCACTTGTTACAATAATGGTCACTTTACCCCTGCAGAGGGCTGCTCGGCAGCTTTCTACGTGTTCTTCTGACTAGCACAAAGCACAGTGCCACAGTGACAGCTGCCTGTCACCATTTCACCCCCGCCAGCGACCCGAGAAGGTGAACCGGTTTGCTGTTGACTCTGTTTACGGCCCCGAAAATCTTAATGAGCCTCCATACTTACACTCTATACGTCACTTTTTATGTATAGGTACATAAATCGATCTATTAATTCAAAAGTTACACATTCAGAAACTAAAGGTCATATAAAACGTATTGCATATATTACCTCTTTATTATGTCCGTTGAATAGCCTGTACATTTTGATTTTGTGGACTAATAGAAATATGAGAGCTTTTCGCAAAAGGTGAGGTAACTCCCAGAGATAGTCAAGAAAAGTTTTATATACGACATTGTACACAATTGAATGAAGATTATTGGGATGGTAAGGGTTTCGCTGAACCACAGGTTGAGAAGGTGTAATTGGGTATAAACTCAGACATAGGTGAGGTCAATTTTACGTTGGAATGATATTTTTACTTTTTTATAACTGTGGATATCATATTTTTTTATAGGATTAGGCAGATGCGTAATGAATATCCTCTGGGTTTTTGGTCCTTACATTTAGTCAGCGTCAAAAGAAGATGATGATAGTAGATTTTCAAACTTAAAAATCTGAATGAAAAGGAAATCAATAAAATTTACTTTAGTGTTCTTTTTTTTATATAAGACACACCAATTTGACTTCGACTCGCCTCATGGTAAGCTGAAGGCAAAGTCTCGGAAAAGAGGGTCATCTTTATAGAAACGTACCATATTACATTGGTGGCACTCAGCTTGACGGCCTCATCAGATGCTTTTTCACGTCCCGTTTTTCTTCTCTTCTTCTGTTCTGTATTTCATGCTTTTTTTTTTAGTATAAGAAAGATTTAAAGGTGATTTGTAAATTAGAATGTTACTTTTGTCCTTGACTGCGCATCCAATTTATTTGATTTTAATCCGTAGCAACTCATCACTTTGTAAGACCCTTCTCAAAACATAATAAGTGCCTATTTAAAGAGGAGGGTAACCAAAGATTAAGCTTGTCATATTTCCGGAATGGCCAGCTTAAAGTCCCGTCAAAAACACAGAGGGTTGTTGATACACATAAATATAGACTAGCCTATGACCACGGTTTCGCCTGCACGAATGTCGATTAACGCAACTTTTGCTTATCGCCGGTTTTACTTAAGTAATAGTGATTAAACAAACGTAATAGTTAATGTCTAACCAAAAACAATATCCGCTCAGTGGGTAGTTTTTGTATCCATTGAAAACTAATGGACATGATTTCAAAAAAACAAAAACAAAATGACAGAACCATTAATGTAATATAACTCACTTAGGTATATAACCAACGATTCCGTGAAATGGCGAAAATATTAACTACGGTTGTCACTATAATGCATACTGTTTTATTGCAAATTTATGACAATTTAGCACGATTTGACATTATTGAAGAGAAAGTGGCGGTTTCCTTTAGTTAACGGTATTTTTGGTTTTCCTATTAATAGAGAGGCAGACGGATAAAATTCAGAAAGTTGTTATTATTGTCACAAAATTACAATACGATTTTTAAAAAAATCTGTTATTTTAACATAACAAAACATAACACTCAATTATATTAATTTGTATAGATTACGCAACGAAGAATAAATAAGAAATAAGGAGTAAAATGGTGTATAAGGAAAAACCTAATTAAATGGAAGGGAAAGATAAAACGCAGTTATTACGTGCTTATGAAAGAAAGGCGAGTTATATTAACATTTCAATATTGCACGTACAACACGGTAGCCGAGCCCTGTTCCATTTGAAACATTAAGAATAATGAATATGATGAAAATACTTTAGAATAATAGAGTAAGTTAAGGTAATAGAATAGAAAATTGAATAATTCCTTAAATCGATTTAAAAGGAGAAAAGAGAATCGACCTCGGGCGGGACCCGAACCCGCGATCTTTCCCTTACAGGGTCGGTTCTCTTTTCTATTTCTAAATCGATTTGAATAGTTAGCATGATAAATGCTTCAAAATTTTATTCAATAACTAATTCCTTAAAAACAAGTAAGTAATTCTTAAAAGTGAGCTTTTTCTATAGTTTTTTTTCACTTTGAACTAATAAAAAGTAAATAAATTTAAGAAATAAGACGTCATACCTACTCCCTCATTTCAAATTACCCTATTTCTATGCATTGTAAACCCGCTTTTGAAAGTCTATAATCGCATTGTTTACAATGTTTACTGCTCTCTTTGAAAATAGTCTTGTATGTAGATTTCCTGCTTTGAAATAGACGTTACTTCTTTTCTTCGCTTGTCTCATTTAAAGGTCGCTGTATCATAGAAGCACAGTGATTAAAAAAGCGCAGAAAAAAATAAAAATAAATGAATTACATACATTTGCATGCCTGCATTTCATCTCTTGAATTGACAAGAGATGAAATGCGCGTAAAACTTTTATACGCATACTTAAGTAAATGTGATAGTAAATAGAAATATATCGGTCTATTCGGGTAGGAACGATATTAAATGCACGGTTGCAATATCACTTGTTGCTTCAGTGCCTCTTGGTAAGGGCCCTTGCTCACTAGAGAAACTTCAAAGCGAGTGTCTTTCATTTATTTGCGCAGTCAAGTTAGATAAAAGTCTAACTAGTTTTCAAGGCTTCAAATTGATCACAAATTTGTGAGTTATTGAATTTACACGCTGGTATTAAATTACTCGAGAGCATAGTCAAAGTTAATTTAAGTCCTTGAAGCAAATAACAAATCAACTGCCATAAAGCCAGAAGTAGTTATAACTCTGTTTTGTTATGGCCCGCCATATTTATTGGTTCGCTATTTGAGGTAGAAAAACAATATAAAGTTGGTTAAGTATACCTTCTTATCGACATCGTCGTCATCCGAGTTGTCAAACAAGAATACGTACTATCTACACCTACGCTTTTATTTTCAAGTTCTTTACGCTATGGAACTGGTTAACATACCAGATCCTATAATATATGGAACATCGCCACTTCATAGACCCTGTACACTAGCTGTAGTAAATTGTCCGTTCCATTTATATGGAACGGACAATTTCAATTATTTAAACTATATTTATATATACTTAGTTTAAAATAATTGAAATAGTTTCAGACTATACCACGCCATTCTCGTGATTGCGCCCTCAGAGCGTAGTTTTGCCTTAGTTCAACTTAGCTTAATATTATAAAGTATTGTATTGACTTAGGTATTGAGCAGGCCGCCTTGCACTTTCGCAATTATAGTAGTCATGATGGTAATATAGGCACAAATAAACAGTTTTTATTATCCTCCTATAGCTAAAGCTGACAATGACCAGCCCCCCTAGACAAGTGGCAATTCGTTGACCAGCGTATTGCAGAATAGAATGAATGTATGGGATTTGACGTATATGACAGTCGTCAACGTATATCATAAACGTCAAAGTACGTGTCATATAAATCAAATCCCATACATTCATCATTCTATTCTACAATACCAGCAAACGTAATAGAGAACACTCTTAAAACACGGCTCTTTTCTCCTCTCCATTCTCAGCATTCCTTTGTTTAACCCGTATCATCCCAAGCATACGTAATTTCATTCCTTGTGCTTGAAAATTACAATAGGGTATAGAAATAGCACTAAGAACTAATTACCATTGAAAAAAAAAAATTAGCTACTTTACTTTTTTTTTTACCGAACCGTTACAAAAATGGAACAGTAGGACGATAGGCCTATGTAGATTTCTTGAATGCACCACTATAAGGATATGTGAATAAAAGGATAAGCATAAAGAATTTATTGTTTATTTTTTTATTAGACTGTTATAATAAGACTATAAAAGTGTACTAACTAAAATTATACATTATAAAAGAAATTATATACTGTGAAAACTTATGAAACATTTATTATGAACTGCTACTTTACAAGTATCGCAGATCATGGTTGTGTTTTTATGGCAAAAGCCGCATCGTGTTTGTTTATTTTGTTTTATAATATTGTGTTGTGTGTTCTTGTTCAGTCTGATACTGTCTGGAACCCGTTTAATTACAGCTAGAGAAGACCTAGGCAAAGACATTCTGTATAATATATTAGAATTAGTGGTAGTGTCTTTTGTTTGGAGATACGTAGTCACAATATATCTTGTAAAAGATAGCAAATCATAATTGGTGCCCTGCTTTGATAATGGCGACAACTTGTACAGCTGAAAAGCATTATTGAGACAAGCATTGATGGGAAACATAAGTAGCTGCCAATACCATCTCTTCAGGCGAATCGATATGCGATAGCAACCCACATTCTGATCTAAGCGATCCACGCCACCCATGAATCGGTTATAATTGACGATGCACCGGGGTTGGTCTACGTCCTTCTTTTGCTTATCACAGTAGCGTTTTACTTTTCCGACAGGAGCCGAGCCACATTGAGTTGATGCAACTGTGACAATACTATTATCATTGTATCTAACCAATGTAATGCCAGAGGAAGTGTCGGTGCACTGATTGTATGAGCCTCTTTTCGTTTTTTTCATCTCCTTTTGGTCCTTCAAAGGGGCGTTCCCTACTCTATTTGCCCGTATGGTACCAGTAGCATCATGACCTAACTTTTGTATTTCGTCTAGAAGAGGTAAAGACGTAAAAAAATTGTCCATATACAAGCTGTAGCTACTAGATGGAAGTTTGGATATTAGATCCAGTACTACAGATGCTCCCACGCCCAACTCAGGGTGGGTATTACCTGTACTTGCCCCTTGATACAATTCCCCGTAAATCAGATATCCTAGACGGGTACAGATTGACCAGCTCTTATACCCAAAACGAATCGGTTTTCCGTGGATGTGCTGTTTAGCTCCATGTTTCCCGAAGTACGGTATCATGGACTCATCTATGCTAAGGTTTTTGTCTCCTGGATAGTATTTTAGCCACCTTTCGTTCATAAGATTCCAAAGAGGACGAACTTTAGCAAATTTGTCATTCGAACAGAGATTATTGTTATCTGCAGCATGAAAAAATCGTAATAAGTCTTCAAAACGATTTCTTGGCATGGCCGATGCTACTCCTTGAAAATTACAGTCAACACTTTGCTCCCAATACATCCTATACCTTGCTACGCTGTTATAACCAGATAAAATCAGAATACCCATAAAACGCTTTATATCTGCAATAGTTACTTTAAAATTGTGACGTCCTTTTTGAATGGCATTTTTCTCTGTTTCTGAACGGAGAAGCTCAAATACTCTATCATCATAAAAGAGTTCAAAAAATTTTACGGGATTATCTAAATCTTCTAGAAAAGATGGTGGAATAGTCTCTTTCTCGAGTTTTTCGGGTATGTCAACAGATCGCCAAGTTCTAGTAACATCAACTTTTCTTCTTTTACAAGAAAGAGAACGTAGCGAAACATCATTTGCAGTCGCATCGACTACAGAGCTCTCGGAGACATGCTCTGAATGCTCTGATACCTCAATACCTTCTTGAGTAATGACTGTAGCTCGCATTTCCGCTTCTGCTAACAACTGAGACCGGGACAGGTGATTTATGTCGTTTGATTCTTCATCGCCGCTGTCTTCGTCACTATTATCGTTATCCGGAGGTGTTATGTACACATTTGCCGACAAAACAGTATCATCGTCTTCCAAACATGATAGAATATCATTCACAGTCAACCTAAAACAAAACCATTATGTAGCTAAATAAATATTTTTTACATGTTCCGTCCGGGTATCGAACCCGGAGTATGCTCTGGATAATGTCATATGCATATTTACATACATACTACTTACTTCATGTACAAACTGACTGCATATTTGCTACACGAAGTAAGTAACAAATGGAAAATAAAAAAATATTGTTCTATATAACTACAGTAGTATACGTTCCTACTGTTAGAATAATGGAACAGTTAAAAAAAATACACAATATTTCTAGCAATAATAATTTTTTGGATAAATCATTGCAATAAATAGGTAAAATGTAATATTATGAAACAAATAAAGTAAAATTATTACTAACTACAGTCAAATATATTAATAATACTTACGTTTTTCTGTGAGACATTTTTTTTTTCAATTATCACTAAAATAATCCACGAATTTCAGTACGTAATTCCCGCGAAAATGAATTAATGTCAACATAATGTTATTGCTCATAATTTCAGTTCTGCCACAACACAGAAAATTAAATCGAATTCGTTCAGAAATAAATAATAAAAATTAAAAATTAAACCGATCCAAAAATGGAACACTAGGATGATATGGGTTAATATTGAAACAGCTCCATGTCACGATAGTTCACTCTATCGAGCTTCCCACAATGGGTCTAAATGTGCTATTTGTTCTGAAAAAACGTTGCAAACATTTCAACTTTACACTCGGGCTTTGTTTCCCGACACTTGCTGGTCGTCCATGTTCCAGTCAAAGTTTGTTTGTTTGAATGATAACTGCATTTGTACGTGGCATTCTCTATTATGAATAACCATTGAGGTCACTGGAACGGGAACTAACTGCTTCATAATTAAACTAGCTGTTGCTCGTGGGTCCGCTCGCGTGGAATAATGATCCCGTCTTTCGCGAACCTACTTGGGATAGTAAAGTTTCCTAGTTGTGTGTGAATCGGACTGAGGTGTAATATTTACAACTCTGCTGTAGGTCTCCTGGGGATAAATTTGAAAACAAAAATCTTTTTCATCTGAACGCTAATCCCGGTTGCTTTTAAGGTCTGAAGCACACCTGCCGCCTGACCTATACTCGTGTGCAAAAGGTTGGCTTCAACCTCGAAAATCTAAGTGGGCCACATATTGGGTACCTATATGATGAGAATGAATTAAAGAAAAGAAAAATGTAATACTCAAAATAAAGGCCCCTCCCAACATCACACAAGAAAATTTCTTAAAAATATCTTATGGCTCGATTGCAGCCCCACCTTTCGAGTAATCTAAACCATCCATGGACCTACTCAAACACAAACGAAATTTTATCTTATATACTCTGCTGTTATTGCTTATACCACCAATTTGCAAAACCAGTTATTCGTGACCCCTGTTTGTTTAGGACTACGTATGACAACGAGGTCAATCTACTCAACTGATTGAACTGACATGCATTTTTATTTTACATCAGAGTCTCAGTCGTACATACTACAGTATGTACAACTCAACCTGAATATAGAAAATCGTTGAGTCATTCTCAAGTTTTTCGCATACAGCCAGATGTAAATAAAGTGTGAATAAAGTCTTTTCCATTACAGTATTAATAAATAGTACTAATATCATCTAAATCCGAAACTAAGCAGAGCTTGTCATATGAGTTCTAGAATGCAGGTTCTAAAAATATACTTAGACACATCCAATACATTGCAAATACTTTTGACTCGTGCCTACAAAGCCTCATCCTTACACTCGAACCCGCGACATCTGACTTAGCAATTGAACACTACCACTACGCCACAAAAGTCGTTCATGTAATTCAATATACCGATGTATGTTCAGTGTATTATTTTATGTAGCAATAGTAGGTAAATTTCATACTCCCAAAACTTACTTAATTATGTATGAACCGTTTGTTGGCTTCATTAAATTAAATGGCTACCGCAATAATTACGTTTAATAATAGCTTTTAATGAATGAAGGTACTGACAACCAAATCATTTTACTTTAAAATTGATAATGATATATTCACGATACAGCTACTACGCAGTGCTTACCAAACCTGAATCTATTAGGTAATCTGTACCTGAAGTGAGTATTTGGAGTAGGTATAGACAAAAAAATATAATATTTTCGGACCAACTTGAAGGCTGATATAGATTACATACTACAATAAAGTATACTCACACATTACCCATTACACATACGCTAAACGGGAACGCCTACACATCATCTAGAAAGTTAACAGCACGGTTATAACATAAACTTACTTTTGCTCGCGATTTCATCCGCGTTAAGTTCAGAATAGACCTAAGGGAATTCCTCAATAAACTCGTACGTTATTTTTTAAATTATTCATATTGTGAAGAAAGTGTTTTTCGAGTGACTAACCAATACAGGCGTGGCTCAACTACCGAGAACTGCGGAATTAGACAGACTTCTTCTATGCTTCTGAAAATTAAACCTTTTCTTGGGAAGCGCTTGACCAAAACATAATCATGTATCAGTTAACAACACGGTTTTATACATAAATAGGAATGGTTATATTATATCTTCTTAATCGTAACGTTATAATTACCACTCGCATCCGAAGCTTTCAGCTCGAACTCTAGGGTCCGCTTTACCAGTCTTAACTACGGATTTGGCTAGACCTCTATATTTTCCGTGAAGCGATTGCCATCTGACCTCCACAACCCAATGGTTTTTGGACTTTTAGGGCTCCTACTACCCGTAACGACTGCCATAGATGTTCGTATGGCAACCGGGACCGACCGCTTAACGTGCTCTCCGAGGCACGATCAGACCAATGCAGATACCCATATTTCATGCACACAAATATTTGTACTGAGCGGGGATCGAACCGCGCCTCCTGCGTAGCGGCCGCGTTCACTACCGCTACGCCACGGAGGCTGTCATACTCGTACATCATGCTATACGATTCGGGAATTCGGGAACAATATGAAAGAGTCTACATTTTGTTAGATTAAATACAATTTCGTAATTCAGTACTTAGTCTATAAAGTTTTGATAATGCCTTGTTCAGATTACGCGGTTCTACAAAGTGCCCATGAAGGCCAAAAACGGAGCTATGCGTATCTTGAAGTGCCCTTGAACTAGTTTCACTCCTCGCGTTCAACTGAATACCCTACGCTTTACCCTTGAGCGTTTCTTTTCGCATTAAACTCTAGACTGTATTGTCAAATTTAGAAATACAAATTGGAGGTAATATTCATTTAGTCAAACACTTTTCCTTTTATATTTTGCTTATGTTTGCTTATCCGTAGTCAATAGAATACTATAATAGGGTGTGTAGTCGGGTGATGACCACTACTTTTTGGAGGAAGGAGTCACATCGGTATAACTCCGGACACGTATCTTGGACCTAAAATGTGTCTTTTGAGGATAGCACGGGGTGCTACTGCAAATTCACCAAGCTTAGATTATTACATTACAAAGCAATCCACGCCGCCGCCAGAGCCTCGTTTGTCTTGCGATTTAGGTCCAAGATACATGTCCGGAATTATAGCTCCATATTGGTGCCATTGTTTTTTTAAACGAGTAGATGCATCTACTGTCGCCTTGTTTATGTCGTAATATGTAGGTACTTTGTGCATTCATTTTACTTTGTACTCACTTACAATTGGTAGTGTACATCGGCATTGGTGAACCATGGTGTCAAAATACCCAATGCATTGAAAATTCAAAACAAAGTTAATTTTATTAACCATTCGCAACTATTTTCTGATGATCATAATAGTCGTATGTAATATCTCTGGCATACCTTTTGAATTTATCCACCGCTGCTCACGAATACCAGTTTTACTCGTATTAATATTTAACTATTAATCCCGTATAAGGCAATCAAAAGAGATCAGTGAGCTTATGGAGGTCGCAGGGGCTCATTTATGAACTATATATTAGGTACCTACCTATATCTAAAAGCTCGTGTAGACGAGGAGAGTTTCTCGAGAAAAATCGTACGCGACTATCGTTAGCAATAATCGCCAAACCATTATCGTATCAAAGTGTTGACACAGGCAAACACTACATTCGCCTACGATTATATCAAACGAGATTCGCATGTGACAATGACATATCGCATATGTTTGACATAATGATTATTGCTTGAAGCGTCGTTTACACGAAGAGAGTTTCTCGCCAGCAATTTTTTTCTGTCCTTTAAACATTCGTATCATGCAGGCGACTCTCCTCGTGTAAACGAAGCAAGTTTTTCTGATCTTTCGATAATCGTATCATGCGGGTGAGGAACTCTCCTCGTGTAAACGACGCTTTATAATATAACATTGTCGTATCCCAGTGTTTATCTGCAAAAGCCTCTAAAACAGCTTGACCGATTCTTATGAGAATTTTTGTGTGCATATTTGGGACAGAGAGTAGGTCGTAAACTATTTTTAAATATCTGAACTATAAGGGTGGTTATATCACAGGTTCATCTGAAGCAACCGCAAATAAACAAACGTAAGTTTTTAAGTTTGACCAAGACCTTTCTAAAAAACCACATTAAAACCCGTTAAGTAGTTTTTGCGTCTATGGCGAACAAACAGACATGAATTGTAAATAATAAAAATTTGTGGTCACTATCGTTATAACTGATAAGTATAACATAACCCAAGTATTTTAATATCGTTTTCAATTTACAGACACGACCAATTTACAATTTTATAATACATAGTATAGATTTGTCTTCTTAGAAAAGACTTCAAGATATCTAAGCCGTACATCGAATACTTCTTTGAATGAACTGCTTTAGTCCCTGCGTGCTTTGAAACGGGAACGGGTGGAAACGACACTAACCCATACGAACTAATCCCTTAAAGGATCAGAGTCTGCGACACTCAACCTAGTTTGTTATGATTACCAGATGATTATACGTAGGTACCTATATCATTTGATTGTCAGGATTAGTAGTTGTGTGAACAGCAGACCTCGCGAGTACTTTGATATATTTTTCTGGTACCCTTAATCAATTGTGGTACCTTTCAAAAAAACCTATCTTTTTATTATAAACACTTCTTGTTTCAGCCAGAAATTATCAAGATCCGTTCATAAAATAACGCGACAGCAAGCAGCAAACTTTTCTCACCCTTTTCTCCTTATCAAGAAAAGCTCTCGACAAAGGTTGTGTTTTAAGCTGCATCCACATTCTGCCCATCGCATTGCTTATCGTGTTGCCGGAAATATTCGCGTGAATAATGCCCTAACATCCACACGCTCGCCTCATCTCGATGTTCATCGCGTTGCCCCGCATTCCAGTATTCGACTTTCAATGGAGATGGACGTCAACACTGTACAATAGGAGCGTAGGCATTATGTTGTATTTTTTACTATTTTTAGGGTTCCGTAGCCAAATGGCAAAAAACGGAACCCTTATAGATTCGTCATGTCTGTCCGTCCGTCTGTCTGTCTGTCTGTCCGTCCGTATGTCACAGCCACTTTTCTCCGAAACTATAAGGCCTATGCTGTTGAAACTTGGTAAGAGGATGTATTCTGTGAACCGCATTAAGAATTTCACACAAAAATAAAAAAAAGCATCAAATTTTGGGGATCCCCATACTTAGAACTGAAACTCAACTTTTTTTTTTCATCAAACCCATACGTGTGGGGTATCTATAGATAGGTCTTTAAAAATGCTATTGAGGTTTCTAACATAATTTTTTTCTAAACTGAATAGTTTGTGCGAGAGACACTTCCAAAGTGGAAAAATGTGTGTCCCCCCCCCCTCTAACTTCTAAAATAAGAGAATGATAAATCTAAAAAAATATATGATGTAAATTGCCATGCAAACTACCACTAAAAATTGGTTCGAACGAGATCCAGTCAGTAGTTTTTTTTAATACGTCATAAACCGCAATTTTCGCCTTTGCTACTACGGAACCCTTCATGGGCGAGTCCGACTCGCACTTGGCCGATTTTATTTATTTCTAGTACAGATTATAGTAAGTACTTATAGTACCTACTTACTACGGAAACTAGTATTGCCATTCGACCATTCTATAGGCTGCGTCATTTTTGTAAATAAATTGATAGGTGCGTACGCCACGAGCGCTCGATGCGGAGTGAGTTCGACGCGAGTGTGTGGACAATTAATCGCGCTCGTATTGCCAATCTTTTGACTCGCCTCACGATGCCGACATTCGCGGCAACGTACGCGGCAACATTCGCGGCATGACGAATATACCATCCACACCACGTCTCTGCCTACTACTGTCGCCACTTCCCTCGCTCATCGACTAGTATGTGGACGGAGGGTTAAATCAAAGAACATGTCTGCCAAGTTTGATGAAAATCAGTTAAGAAATGCGCAGACAAATGACAAATACACCGACATAGATACGGCAAAATCGATTGATTCACCTTGTCGATACAGAAACTCTCGCTCGCTCGGTCTGTAGAACGGGCCCCTGACTCCAAGGTGCAAACTGCTGCGAACTTGTAATTGGGATTGGCGCCCAGAGAGGAATGAGACTGGCAATTATGTACAGTTTGTTTCATCTAAATCATTAATTATCTTGGGTTAAGTTCATGTTATGACTTATGAGTTTCTACGTTTTCTATTTTAAAACTCAGCAGAGACTCACTCAAATGACATTTGGCGATGAAACACTGCGCAAGACAAATGCAGTTAGGACGTATCGATCTGCGTAACAAATTGCATGATGGTCACCGGTCTATCAGTGTTACGTCAAAATACCGATGGTCATAGTGCGTCGTATGATCGAAACAGGCAGGCAAATTTGCTTACCTCTACCTACCGATATTGATAGAACGAACAGCTAGAAATAATTGGGACGTGCGCTACGATATTGCGTTTCTGTGTCTATTTCCTGGTTTTGAGTATGATATTGATGCGCAAAAGACAGCCTCCGTGGCGTAGCGGTAGTGAACGCGGCCGCTACGCAGGAGGCGCGGGTTCGATCCCCGCTCAGTGCAAATATTTGTGTGCATTAAATATGGGTATTTGCATTGGTCTGGTCGTGCTTCGGAGAGCACGTTAAGCCGTCGGTCCCGGTTGCCATAAGAACATCTATGGCAGTCGTTACGGGTAGTTGGTGCCCTAAAAAGTCCAAAAACAACGGTCTAGCTGCAAAGCTTCGATATCGCCTAATGTTAACATTGGGTCGTGGAGGTCAGATGGCAATCGCTTCACGGAAAATATCGAGGTCTAGCCAAAATCTGTAGCTATGACTGGTAAAAGCGGACCCCAGACTCCGAGCTGAAAGCTTCGGATGCGACTGGGAATAACGCTAGGAGGAAGAAGATTGATGCGCAAAAGTCCTTCTAAAAATGATGATACCGAACCTCCACTTATTCTTTCGAAATAAACTGTGGATCAACCTTAACGTGCTAGAGGGCCACGATTCAGAAAGAGGAAGATTAAGTAGAGAAGAGTTACATAGGCCTCACATCTCTCTACTTCTTGATCGCGGCCTAAAACCTAATCACTTAGGTATAGCACGACATGGTAGGCCCACTGCACTTGAAAATCGTGCAACTTACAGACAGATCTTTGCCATAGAAAAGCACTCGGTTCTCATTCAAGTTTGGGAAATCCGTCGGAAAAATAAAAGTTTTGCATCTAGTAATTATCTCGTAAGGAACAATAAAGGTATTGAATGTGATCTAGGATATGCAAACACTATAATTATATTAAAATCTTTTTTGGGCTTGGTTTAAGCTACAAGCAGAATGCTTTTAAACTACTTTGATAACATGAATTGTTTTTATCTCTACCTTACACAATAATTTACAATCCTACTTACGTAAGACACTTAGAAATAAAGTGCTCATTTTTATATACTGATGCATGGTACTCCCGTAGTTTAACGCTAGCACTACTTTTCCTGTAGGTATGTATAGGTACTATGCCAAATTAAAATTCACCTCTTTATCAAACATCGAAATGCCGCGGGCAACAGCTAGTTAGTAATAATACTATATATCAATAAATGTATTTAGTAATCTCAGCATGTCCTTAACCATTATTGATTCTCAATGGATTTGCCATCGAGAGGTTGTCTGGAAGACATCATGATAATTTTCACAAGCTGATAGGATCAAATAAAGCTACCACCGAGTTATTTTTTTCATGACGTGTTATACGTTCTGCGAACGACGTCAGTTACTCACAGCACACACACAGCCGTGCTTTCGAGGCCTTACATAAATTTCAGTCTCATTTTGCTAACTTTCAATGCTTTAACTGTCTATATGTTATATTTATTTTTGGTGAATGTTATTTTCAGCCCCTGTACTTAATAATATACCTATGTATAATATAAAGCCTGAATTGTACATAAAAGGCAAAAGTTTTTATTTTTTAAATCAGGCTTATGATTGATTGATGCTTGAGCTACTTGATGTTTTCACTATCAATCATCACATAGGCTACTCACAGTCTACTTATGTATGATACTAGGTATTAGTTCCCAT
Organism: Eilema depressum; assembly: GCA_914767945.1. Lineage (NCBI taxonomy): Eukaryota > Metazoa > Arthropoda > Insecta > Lepidoptera > Erebidae > Eilema > Eilema depressum. The sequence goes on along the minus strand of OU612012.1, from coordinate 22,325,721 downwards.
AAATCTACCTCATCATATTATTATATTATAAAAATAGCTTTGGGCCGCAATCCACCCGTGCGGATTCTATTTTTGGTCACATATCCCCAATTCTACTTCACCGTTTGTAATACAACAGTTTTTAAGTTATACCAAAAAAACTGTAAAACACACATCAAAACGCAAATACAACAATAAGAATATTGTATTTTTTCTTTTCAATGTGTACAGTTAATTAATTTTAAACTTTATAGTAATATAGATGGCACGCAAAAGTTTGAATAATGTTTTTGTATCAAATGCATGGTCAGCAAAACACGGTAAAACAATAAGCTATATCTCTTTTTTTGATCGATCCGGTGACCATTACGGAAGGAAATTGTCACTTCGATGCCGAAGCGAATGGGGCCCCTGTCACAAAATACATTATTATGATTGTTCTGAAACTTTTTACGTCGTGGTCATTCCAACCGCGCCGACTTTGATTTACTGGCATATTTTGGGTATTGTTTTACAAAGGACACGCTATAGAACTAAATGGGGTAAAAGTAGTTACGGGGTGTATGGAGTCCCAACAAAACCTTCGGAGTAGGTATGCTAACCTCACCTGCAAACCGGCACACCTACTGATTGAAGGATGAGGTTCAATGGTAGATTTAGGTCCCAGTCCAAAGAGAGTTCTGGGTTGAGAGGGCAAACGGCAGTTGGTCCCATAAAAGCTGTAATAGCCAAATCAAAAGGAGAAGAAGTTAGTGGACCCCGGGTTCCTGCAGCAACCAAAGTCTCCAAGACGGCGTACGTTTTAGTTGGCCGTTTCCCGTTAGCTCCCACGGGGGATGGGGATGTACCCACGGGGATTTTATGCACAATAAAATATAACCCTGGGCTCCGAGGTGACAGCCCCTGATTCATCCAGGAAAAACGCTAAGATGATAATGATGATACAATAAAACTACAGAAAAATGATATACTTAACCATTAAACTAACAACGTTTAGCATCTACCAGTTTTATGCAAAGTATTATTTTACGTGACTTGTGAATATAAAAATCCTTCTTAAGTTTATTTTTAGTAATGATTTAAATATTTTCTATTCTAGTTCGGGTAGGGTTGACGAACTAGGGGAGTTTGCAAGACTCCTTTTATATCTACTCAGACTTAAAAGGTTTTTGGGCTTTTAGGCAATCAACATTTATAGGTAGGTACCTAAATCATTTTAGAAACACTTTTGTGAAACCTAATTTCAGGAATTAGTTTAGATGCTTTAAGTTTTATTAAGGTAATGAAAACGTATCGGCGTAATACTCGTAGGTATAACCCAATTACCTTTAGTTAAAACCACACTGAAGATAACTAAATGTAAAATTATATTTTAAATATGTTAGTAATATTCGTTATCGCAATAAACCTTGCAATGATTCAATGTTCGGTGACCATGTGAGCATTATGTGGCAATCGATGCGGGTTGTATAGGTCACAAATTCACAATACATGGCAGTCGCTTCACGGAAAATTCGAAGTTAGGTCATTTTCATAAACTAAATGCTGACCTCTGACGTGATGCTCGGAGGATGATATTATATTATTTAGTAAATCATAATTTAATTTATTCACCGTACCGTTAGCACATCTTCGTGCAAAATTAAAATGCTGTAAGTAAATAGACTCGGAACAGCACTTGTACTAATTAGACAACAATGCGATTTTTTCACTCGGATAGAGGCAGCTGACCTAGAAACTAAGAACTAGCTTCAAGTGTCGCTAATTAACACTGAGTGGTGCTTCTGTAGCACTCTATTTGAATATCCGGCCTGCAGAGTGGTGATACGTAAAATAATCATAACAGAGGTAGGGAACTACAGTCATATTTGCTGACCCCCCATTATAAATACCCATATTAGCTGTTCTTTATGATAATTACATCATTTTATTAATAACTAGCTTTTGCCCGCGGCTCCTCCCGTGTGGATGTCGGTTATCGCGACCAAACATAGCCTATATCCTTTCTCAAGGTCTAAACTACCCCTATACCAAATTTCATAAAAATCGGTTCAGTGGTTTAGGCGTGAAAACGTAACAGACAGACAGACAGAGTCACTTTCACATTTATAATATTATTATGGAGTATGAATTATAATGCCTGTATAAAGTGAATATACAGTAGGTATGTACAAGTAGAAATTATTATGTATACCTAGTTGAATATATGAGTGCCTAAGGAGCCCCACGAAGATTTTTGGGATTTAAATCAACAAAGATGGACGAGGCTTGGTGCAGGTTTTCCTGTTGGAGTCGGGAAATCACACGGCCGTGGGATGAGACTTACATAGACTGATAATCAGCTGTTCAGTGTTTAACAACATGACTTAGTCGACGCCATCACTATAATAGGTGCCAACAAAGAACTACATTACCACAATGGTGATTCTCAGTTCGACGATCGATGTAATTTAATAATAAGGACATAAAATATATTAATACGTAAGGATGGGTCCTAGCACCCTTGATGCTGCTCGGGTTATTAGGTAGGTACTCACGTCCATTAAGGTTTAGAATTACTCGGTAACTAGGCGCTTTATCACCTAGCTATATGCTAGCTAGCATCAGCTTGCACCCTTTTGGATGAAGGCATCCGTAGTAGGAAATTATTTTTACAACACACCTGCTCATAAAAGTGATATTATTTTACCGCAATTAAGCACGGAATGACACCTATTATAAAACTGTGACTTTTTCATTGCTATTATTCACAAAAGTGAGTTATAGATTCTTTTTTAAATTTTACAGGAAGTGTCTATAATTGTCTATGTTCTTAAAAAAGTTTTGATACAAAAAATAACGTGTTTAATAGTACGAATAAATTAATACGCCTATTGTATGGTCATTTGATACATTTTCGTATTTAAATAAATAATTTCAACTTGTAATACTTGTGTAATAAACAAAATTTTCACTCAAATTTAACTTTTTTTTTCTCTAAGTACAGAAAAAAAAACAGAGTAAAAAAAAGTTAAGTTCAAACCTCATTTTTTTTTAAATATGGTCGACCGCCATTGTTAAATGCGCGCGCATAGGAAAACGAATTAATTTGTAGTATTGTTTATTTAGTATTTGTAGTATTATTTTATTCGCAAGTGTGTTGTAAAACGTCGTATGGCACGTGTGAGCATGATGATTACCGTCCTCGGCTGTCTTAAGACCCTCGCCTGGCGGCTCGGGTCTCAATGGCGCCTCGGCGGTAATCACCAACGTTGCTCACTTGTACCATAATGTACTAATACCCGGACTGCCAAGGTAGGATTATGTTTTTCATGCGTATCTTGTATGTTTATAAAGTTCTTTGTTAAAGTTACGGTTAAGGTATACTCGTAGTAAGGTTCTTCTTAATAGACTAAGTATCCTTAGGTATTAAAAAAATCAATATGACCAATGATATATTATAAACTAATACATCATTGAATATGACCTATCTTTTTGCACTAAATTGTAAGTCGTTATTTTTTTTAACCATACTGTCCGAATTAGTTTTCAAAGTGAAAGAAATTACAAAAACATAATATATATTTAACTGTTAATAAGTATGGGATTAAATGTATATTATTTTTAAAATCAGCATTTGGATTTTTTGTCGCCATATTTAATTCGTTTTATTGATAAATTTAGGTAGGTAGGGACCTACCTACATTTTCGTTGGATAAAAAAAGTTTCGAAAACGTTTTACTGTAATGAATTGGTAGGGTATGGTAGGGTACGTGTTATTTTCGACCGATAACAATTACTAAATTAGAGTAGGTGGCACTTATTTTTAATGGAATGGTGGGACCCACCCCTCAATTCCGGACGGGTCGTGGAAAAATTTCTGGTTCCGTCTCATTTTATCTCCGGAATATGATTACGTATTATTATGCGACTTTTTAAAGTATTAATTGAATAATTGGTCAATACAGATTTAGCCAAAATATTAGGTAATATATTTGCAGATAGATATATTATCTGTAAAATAGGTATCTACTCAAACACAATTCTGTAAAACGAGACAAGTACAGAACCTGGGCATGTTGTTACAGTAGCAATTTGACAATATTACTAACAATATTCGTAATAAAAAAATTGATTTGACTTATGAAGTTAATTAATGGTGGACAATTATACATATATGATATCACAGAGCATTTAATGGAGAAGAACAATGTGAGTCGATGTAAATGTGTGAATCCTATGTACGACAAAGAATAGGTATACGGTAGCACTTTTTCATATAAAGGTGCAACCGTATTTCTTTTTCGGCTGTACATAAATAAGATATTTTATTTTCAGCCTAATTTCAGTGTCACGTCAATACATGAACATGACTTGACCTCGCCTGACAGTCGCATGGCAAACGAATATTACACAAGTAGTTTCTCTCTCAACTTTCAATCGCAACAACACATTTAGCTGAATTTATCGTTACGTATTTGTGAAATGTTAGCCGCGCAGGCCGTGCTCTCCACGCTCTCGCATCACCGAGAATCAGCTTAAAACTTTTAGAAATACAAACAGGTAAGTGCAACGTGAACGTTTACGAGAGAATTTTGACTTCGACTGAGGCACTAAATCGTTCATGGCGTAACGATAGGTAATATAAATTGATCGGTCGGTATCACTGTGAGTTGTACTGGGACTCGATTCTGCTAAAGTAAAACCACCGTCTTAGCACGGCCACTGCAACTTTTGAAGCAATGTTTTTAAAATTCAAAACTAAATGACTTTTTGTAGAGTGAACGAAAGCGTGTAATAACAATTTTGACATTTAATTTTAGACTTTAATTCTATAGCCATAAAGTCTAAAATTTAATAACATTTTTTACAGTGGCTGTGGTATCACAGTGGTTGTGCTTTAGCAGAATCGAGGGCCTGGTATTGGTGGACGCTTTGATGTTTCACAGTAGGCCCCACTTGATGCGGACCCAGCAAATATTAGTGGTTCTAGGCTAATTGTGTATACCGCATCATGTCTGAGGAGACGGCCTCAACTTTAGCTTGCATGTACTCATGTTATTTGGTGGTGGATATACTCGCCGTCGTATATCCAGATGCTACGGGTAGGGTCCACAAGTAGTGAGATGTCACCCGCCAATGCCAAGCTCAATGGTCATGCATGAGGCTCATTGCGCTGGTCAACGCATTGTGGCAGCCCTCCAGCCGGTCCGGTCATAGTTACTGAAGGGCACATCATTTTTTAAGACAGTCCTGCTTGTTGACAAAAAAATCTGCTTGCTATCATTGAGACTGCAGCAAACTCAGCTCAGCGCAGCATACTTAATATGCTCGAGGTTTATCCACGTTGGATAGCGCACCACTGGAATCTCGCTTAGGTACTTACTTCCTTTATTCTATAACCCGCAGTAGTAGTGGTTTTAGAGATTCGCATCTCCCGGTTCACTGATCTGATCCACAGACAGTGAACCAACCAGCGTTCATTTCACCTACCTACCTCTTGGGAACCATAAAGGCGTAAACTCTTATCTTTATATTATTTATTATCTAAACTTTCGTTTAATTAAATCTTTTATCACTAAAATAGCTACGTGTTTATAATGGAGACCCTCTTTTCTGAGACTTTGCTTTAGCTTACTATAAGGTAAGGTGAAGTCAAATGGAAAAAAAAACTTAATTGTAAAGTGAATAAGACGATGTGGGTTAAAGATGCCTCACAATAATCAAAATTAAATGCTTGACTTCCAACTAATTAGTAGGTAGCTTGAAGGGCACGGCCTTTAACAGTAAACATCTGGGGGGAAATGTGGCTTATGTCAGTTAAACTAGTTAAGATCAAGCTCAAGGCGTGTCAAGTAAAGTGACAGCTATATTATAATATTGTTCCATATAGTGCAACGCGAAGAGTGACAAGGCGTGACATTACACGACAGCACTGAGTACGATATGCATACCTATTGTGTGAAGACTCCACTAACATACACCTACATACCTATATATCAGGTTTGTACGAATCGATGACTTAAAAATACCCTGTGGTAGAAATAGTAGGTATAATGTGACCTTTGTGACCACAGCAAATAATTAAATATTTGGCGATAAAGAGTCGAGCAACATTGGCTGCCCTTGCCGATCGACCTGCGCATTTAGACACGGGTCTCTTTTACAGGTTACAATATATTGGTATGGAATTTTTCCTTAATGCTAGGGCAGATCAAAGGCGACATTATAAAGGGACGGATAAGTACCTCACATCGATTGAACACTTTTGACCTGCACGGTGTTCACATTCCCCACGGATTACATTCACGAGCATATTTGTTTATTTTGTTATTCATATAATAAAATACCTTCTTCCTCCTAGCGTTAATTCCCAGTCGCATCCGAAGCTTTCAGCTCGGAGTCCGGGGTCCGCTTAACCGGTCTTAATATATATAATTGTCATCTGACCTCCACAACCCAATGTTAACATTCATATAATAAAATACCTATAATAACGTTTTGAATAAATTACATATGAATAATATTTATGTGGTAGTTACCCACCGACTTAAGAGGGCTCTTGTTCCAGAATAATCGTGGATATTTAAGGTACCTATTTGGTATTTAACTGTTAATTTGCGTTTAATTGTTCATACGAATTTGACGCTTTCTTGAACCACTTAAATTATTTAAATTTGCACATTGTCGGTTGCGAGTGTTGTAACCGCAGTCATTGCATTCAGATTCCTGTTGGTATTCATATAATTTTCTTATTGAGCGTCTACCGTTTAACTTCTACAACTCCGAAGGAAAGTCTACGTCAGAATAGACCGTCAATCAACAGGTGTACTGGCTTGCAGGTGAGATTGGCTTAGACTCGAAGATCTATGTGACCCCTATACATCCAATTACTTATATTATGTATTTCCCTTTATGTATACATATGTCAGTGGTAAAGAAGAGACATGAAAGAAAAATGCAAACGGTCACTGTGATGCGAGCGGCATGTCCCCAGGACAAGTGTTCGTATTATGCACTTTGCAGGTAGATACAACATCCGACTCCCCACCCACATTAATAAAATGTGTCAATTTTGTACCCCTTGTCATTTCGCTGCGAACCCCGAGTCTTTTCTAAAACGACGGTTCTCTAACAAATTGCCGGACTGACGATGACGGTAGCAAGAAGGGGCGAGGTCGGGTGGCGATGGTGCCACACATTCACCCGGGTGACTCTGTTAGATCTCTCGTGCCATTAGGTCCTGTGAATAGTTCCATATAACACGACTGTTGAAATGAGTGCCCCTTAGAATTGGACATAATATCATAGCTTTATAGAATAAAATATACCTTCTAGTCTTACCAACGATCAAAGAAGCAGTGTAAAAGACTAGAAGAACACTTTGCAAACAAAAAAGTGTGAAATGTGAAGCATTAACGCTTAAAGAAAAATCAAAGCAAAATTGCATCCACGTATGGCATAAGGCGACGAACGAATATGGATTTTGCTTTGAATATTATACATTAAGCCTTATGCCTTCTCTACATAATTCACCGCCTAAAAATCTTAATGTTTATGTAAAAAACTATAAAAAGTTAGGTACTACTAACTTCCGCCCACTGCTTTGTCCGCTTTATCTTTCTAGGACTCGAAAATAACGTAACTTTCGTGGTGATAGATTTTGCTGATTCGGATCAATAGTTTCAAAGATTTCCCCCTGAACAAACTTCCAAACATACTCTACTTTCTATAAGATTAGTGTATTAGTTATTAGCTGTATTTCATAAGAATAAATCTCTTGTAAGCTACAAAAAAGAATGTGCCGAGATTGTATCAAAAGTCAAAGGCAGGAAGAAGCGTTTTGTCGACATTGTGGAACTTATCCCTGCGGGTTGCGGAGACAAACTATTTTACACCGCTCAGACGCATTTCTACTTTCAACAATGGTTGCAGAGCGTTACATCCGTTTATCAGGAAAATTTTGTGTTATAGTAAGTATTGAACTACGTTTTTGTACCAATATAGTATTATTAGCTATGGGTAGGTACCGTCGCGTCGCTCTAAAACAAACTATCTTCTTATTGAAAAATATATATTAAGATAATAGATAGAGTTAAATATTATGTACACGTACAATTGCCCGATACTCGATACTCGTACAAGATACTCGTAAATTTCAAAGACAACAGTTTGAAATTTACGAGTTGGTATCTACGTATTTTATTTCATGTAAAGTTATGGGTAACAATCATAATTTTATGATACAATAATTAGGTAGATACATAAAATAACTATAAAAAATATATCTCGGTCAAATTATTGTATTTAATGTTCGTTCGAAGTATACCTATTGTTATTATTACATTTAAACCCTGTGCAGTCCAAATCCAATAGATTAGGCTACGAAGCCCAGCTCCCGTCTTAACATCCGTGGTATTATTTAATACCATTCATTAGAGTAAATCTACTTTCTAGGGAGCGATTCCCAGTATTTTTTATTTTATTTAATATAATATTTTCACTGTATTTGTGTGCTTTCATCCTCAGAAAAGTTACATAGATGAAATAATACCAACTCTAAACAATAATGTTATTGAATAAGCACGACTACATTACACTTATATAATACTAGCTTCCGCCCGCGGCTTCGCCCGCGTGGTGTGTTGATAAAAAGCAGCCTATATGTTAATCCAGGGTATAACCTATATACATACTAAATTTCAACCAAATCGGTCCAGCCGTTTATGCGTGAAAGAGTAACAAACATCCACACATCCACACATCCATTCTCACAAACTTTCACATTTATAATATTAGTAGGATTGTTCTTCAAGTTGATTTCTGTATGAAACGATTCCATTGTACAGGTTTGAGCTAATGGGGTAAGTAAAAACCACTTGGTTCTACTTACAAGATTCTGACTTCCATTTATTGCTTCTTCTACTTTGATCGTTCTTTTCGAGTAGTGTGCGAGTAGTATATAATAGATACTTACTCGCCGGTCACTCACTACATTCCATAATATAATAAAAGTTCAAAATAGTACCTAGTTAGTCCCTACTAATATTATAAATGCGAAAGTAACTCTGTCTGTCTGTCTCACTTTTATGACTAAACCGCTGAACCGATTTTGATGAAATTTGGTATAGAGGTAGATTAGACCTTGGAAAAGGACATAGGCTATGTTTGGTCGCGATAACCGACATCCACGCGGGCGGAGCCGCGGGCAAAAGCTAGTAATACATAAGATGTATGCAATTTATCATATTGTGTATTTATTAATGTGAAACATGAAAATGATCATCATTTTCCAAGCCTTTTCTCAACTCAGTTGTGGTCGGCTTTCCAGTCTTACGCTAAGGCGGCCGAACTTCGATATTTTCAGTGAAGCTACTGCCATCTGACCTCCACAATCAATTGGCGATACCTATCGAAATTCTATAGATAGACTAGTAGAGCTTTTGAGGGCCGCAACTACCCGTAACGGCTGCCGTAGATATTCGTATGGCAACGGGGACCGACGGCTTAACGTACTCTCCGAGGTACAGAATAAGTGAAACTTGAAAATACAGATGTAAAAGAATCTAAAAAATGGAAACTGTACTACGTTTGTCCTTGTCACGTTCATGTGATGTGCGATGTCTTCTTTTTTGTTATCAACCCTGTAGATAAAAAGGTGCAGGGTAGAATAAACTAAGTAATTAAAGTACTTCGCCCGTGGCAAGTACCTACATTACAAGTTTACTTACTCAGTATTATAAGACTGAAACGATGCGATGTACCTGCTTGTTTTCACTAATGAACTCTTCGTAAATTTAGATCGGAAAATATTTACATCAAGGACGGGACTTCAACCTTAAACTTTAAATGAACTGAGCTAACTGGACATGTCCTGGACTTTTCTAAACATACGTCTTGGCGCGATGCTACTAATGGATTCAAAATTTCATTAAATTATCTTTTGCTCTTTTCTGTTTCCGTCTAAAACTTACATTTTATAACCTTTCAGAACAGTTTGTTGGCTTTTGTGAAAGAAATTCCTTGTAATGTTCCGTTCTTAACTGTAACCAATATTTTTTTAATAGAAATTCATATCGTATAGCAAAAACCCGAGATCATTAATTGGGTTTGTAAATTAACTCTGAATGTTCTCGCAAAGGTTTAGCTTGAAGTGGTAATGACTTCTACCGTTTACCTTAATAAATGTTATATTTTTTCGAATACCAAGAATATTACCGAAGTAGATTCGTATTAACATTACGGAAATAAACATGAAAGAAACCATAGTGGTAATTTTATCATCACATTGGTAACTCTCCAAACGTGAGAAAAACTCATGCATACATTTTAAACTAAGCATATGACTGTATTCTGCAAAAGTTAATACCTAAGTTCTACGGTAGGGAAAATAATATGTTTAATGTTATGTTCGTTTGCAGTGTATCTTTAAAAATATCTTCATTCTAAAACAATAATATAAGCATCCGTATTGAGAACCTCCTCCTTTTTAGAAGTTGATTAATAATCACTAGGTAAACCATTAATAATAAAGGTTATTCACCGTACCGTTAGCACATCTTCGTGCAAAATTAAAATGCTGTAAGTAAATAGACTCGGAACAGCACTTGTACTAATTAGACAACAATGCGATTTTTTCACTCGGATAGAGGCAGCTGACCTAGAAACTAAGAACTAGCTTCAAGTGTCGCTAATTAACACTGAGTGGTGCTTCTGTAGCACTCTATTTGAATATCCGGCCTGCAGAGTGGTGATACGTAAAATAATCATAACAGAGGTAGGGAACTACAGTCATATTTGCTGACCCCCCATTATAAATACCCATATTAGCTGTTCTTTATGATAATTACATCATTTTATTAATAACTAGCTTTTGCCCGCGGCTCCTCCCGTGTGGATGTCGGTTATCGCGACCAAACATAGCCTATATCCTTTCTCAAGGTCTAAACTACCCCTATACCAAATTTCATAAAAATCGGTTCAGTGGTTTAGGCGTGAAAACGTAACAGACAGACAGACAGAGTCACTTTCACATTTATAATATTATTATGGAGTATGAATTATAATGCCTGTATAAAGTGAATATACAGTAGGTATGTACAAGTAGAAATTATTATGTATACCTAGTTGAATATATGAGTGCCTAAGGAGCCCCACGAAGATTTTTGGGATTTAAATCAACAAAGATGGACGAGGCTTGGTGCAGGTTTTCCTGTTGGAGTCGGGAAATCACACGGCCGTGGGATGAGACTTACATAGACTGATAATCAGCTGTTCAGTGTTTAACAACATGACTTAGTCGACGCCATCACTATAATAGGTGCCAACAAAGAACTACATTACCACAATGGTGATTCTCAGTTCGACGATCGATGTAATTTAATAATAAGGACATAAAATATATTAATACGTAAGGATGGGTCCTAGCACCCTTGATGCTGCTCGGGTTATTAGGTAGGTACTCACGTCCATTAAGGTTTAGAATTACTCGGTAACTAGGCGCTTTATCACCTAGCTATATGCTAGCTAGCATCAGCTTGCACCCTTTTGGATGAAGGCATCCGTAGTAGGAAATTATTTTTACAACACACCTGCTCATAAAAGTGATATTATTTTACCGCAATTAAGCACGGAATGACACCTATTATAAAACTGTGACTTTTTCATTGCTATTATTCACAAAAGTGAGTTATAGATTCTTTTTTAAATTTTACAGGAAGTGTCTATAATTGTCTATGTTCTTAAAAAAGTTTTGATACAAAAAATAACGTGTTTAATAGTACGAATAAATTAATACGCCTATTGTATGGTCATTTGATACATTTTCGTATTTAAATAAATAATTTCAACTTGTAATACTTGTGTAATAAACAAAATTTTCACTCAAATTTAACTTTTTTTTTCTCTAAGTACAGAAAAAAAAACAGAGTAAAAAAAAGTTAAGTTCAAACCTCATTTTTTTTTAAATATGGTCGACCGCCATTGTTAAATGCGCGCGCATAGGAAAACGAATTAATTTGTAGTATTGTTTATTTAGTATTTGTAGTATTATTTTATTCGCAAGTGTGTTGTAAAACGTCGTATGGCACGTGTGAGCATGATGATTACCGTCCTCGGCTGTCTTAAGACCTCAATGGCGCCTCGGCGGTAATCACCAACGTTGCTCACTTGTACCATAATGTACTAATACCCGGACTGCCAAGGTAGGATTATGTTTTTCATGCGTATCTTGTATGTTTATAAAGTTCTTTGTTAAAGTTACGGTTAAGGTATACTCGTAGTAAGGTTCTTCTTAATAGACTAAGTATCCTTAGGTATTAAAAAAATCAATATGACCAATGATATATTATAAACTAATACATCATTGAATATGACCTATCTTTTTGCACTAAATTGTAAGTCGTTATTTTTTTTAACCATACTGTCCGAATTAGTTTTCAAAGTGAAAGAAATTACAAAAACATAATATATATTTAACTGTTAATAAGTATGGGATTAAATGTATATTATTTTTAAAATCAGCATTTGGATTTTTTGTCGCCATATTTAATTCGTTTTATTGATAAATTTAGGTAGGTAGGGACCTACCTACATTTTCGTTGGATAAAAAAAGTTTCGAAAACGTTTTACTGTAATGAATTGGTAGGGTATGGTAGGGTACGTGTTATTTTCGACCGATAACAATTACTAAATTAGAGTAGGTGGCACTTATTTTTAATGGAATGGTGGGACCCACCCCTCAATTCCGGACGGGTCGTGGAAAAATTTCTGGTTCCGTCTCATTTTATCTCCGGAATATGATTACGTATTATTATGCGACTTTTTAAAGTATTAATTGAATAATTGGTCAATACAGATTTAGCCAAAATATTAGGTAATATATTTGCAGATAGATATATTATCTGTAAAATAGGTATCTACTCAAACACAATTCTGTAAAACGAGACAAGTACAGAACCTGGGCATGTTGTTACAGTAGCAATTTGACAATATTACTAACAATATTCGTAATAAAAAAATTGATTTGACTTATGAAGTTAATTAATGGTGGACAATTATACATATATGATATCACAGAGCATTTAATGGAGAAGAACAATGTGAGTCGATGTAAATGTGTGAATCCTATGTACGACAAAGAATAGGTATACGGTAGCACTTTTTCATATAAAGGTGCAACCGTATTTCTTTTTCGGCTGTACATAAATAAGATATTTTATTTTCAGCCTAATTTCAGTGTCACGTCAATACATGAACATGACTTGACCTCGCCTGACAGTCGCATGGCAAACGAATATTACACAAGTAGTTTCTCTCTCAACTTTCAATCGCAACAACACATTTAGCTGAATTTATCGTTACGTATTTGTGAAATGTTAGCCGCGCAGGCCGTGCTCTCCACGCTCTCGCATCACCGAGAATCAGCTTAAAACTTTTAGAAATACAAACAGGTAAGTGCAACGTGAACGTTTACGAGAGAATTTTGACTTCGACTGAGGCACTAAATCGTTCATGGCGTAACGATAGGTAATATAAATTGATCGGTCGGTATCACTGTGAGTTGTACTGGGACTCGATTCTGCTAAAGTAAAACCACCGTCTTAGCACGGCCACTGCAACTTTTGAAGCAATGTTTTTAAAATTCAAAACTAAATGACTTTTTGTAGAGTGAACGAAAGCGTGTAATAACAATTTTGACATTTAATTTTAGACTTTAATTCTATAGCCATAAAGTCTAAAATTTAATAACATTTTTTACAGTGGCTGTGGTATCACAGTGGTTGTGCTTTAGCAGAATCGAGGGCCTGGTATTGGTGGACGCTTTGATGTTTCACAGTAGGCCCCACTTGATGCGGACCCAGCAAATATTAGTGGTTCTAGGCTAATTGTGTATACCGCATCATGTCTGAGGAGACGGCCTCAACTTTAGCTTGCATGTACTCATGTTATTTGGTGGTGGATATACTCGCCGTCGTATATCCAGATGCTACGGGTAGGGTCCACAAGTAGTGAGATGTCACCCGCCAATGCCAAGCTCAATGGTCATGCATGAGGCTCATTGCGCTGGTCAACGCATTGTGGCAGCCCTCCAGCCGGTCCGGTCATAGTTACTGAAGGGCACATCATTTTTTAAGACAGTCCTGCTTGTTGACAAAAAAATCTGCTTGCTATCATTGAGACTGCAGCAAACTCAGCTCAGCGCAGCATACTTAATATGCTCGAGGTTTATCCACGTTGGATAGCGCACCACTGGAATCTCGCTTAGGTACTTACTTCCTTTATTCTATAACCCGCAGTAGTAGTGGTTTTAGAGATTCGCATCTCCCGGTTCACTGATCTGATCCACAGACAGTGAACCAACCAGCGTTCATTTCACCTACCTACCTCTTGGGAACCATAAAGGCGTAAACTCTTATCTTTATATTATTTATTATCTAAACTTTCGTTTAATTAAATCTTTTATCACTAAAATAGCTACGTGTTTATAATGGAGACCCTCTTTTCTGAGACTTTGCTTTAGCTTACTATAAGGTAAGGTGAAGTCAAATGGAAAAAAAAACTTAATTGTAAAGTGAATAAGACGATGTGGGTTAAAGATGCCTCACAATAATCAAAATTAAATGCTTGACTTCCAACTAATTAGTAGGTAGCTTGAAGGGCACGGCCTTTAACAGTAAACATCTGGGGGGAAATGTGGCTTATGTCAGTTAAACTAGTTAAGATCAAGCTCAAGGCGTGTCAAGTAAAGTGACAGCTATATTATAATATTGTTCCATATAGTGCAACGCGAAGAGTGACAAGGCGTGACATTACACGACAGCACTGAGTACGATATGCATACCTATTGTGTGAAGACTCCACTAACATACACCTACATACCTATATATCAGGTTTGTACGAATCGATGACTTAAAAATACCCTGTGGTAGAAATAGTAGGTATAATGTGACCTTTGTGACCACAGCAAATAATTAAATATTTGGCGATAAAGAGTCGAGCAACATTGGCTGCCCTTGCCGATCGACCTGCGCATTTAGACACGGGTCTCTTTTACAGGTTACAATATATTGGTATGGAATTTTTCCTTAATGCTAGGGCAGATCAAAGGCGACATTATAAAGGGACGGATAAGTACCTCACATCGATTGAACACTTTTGACCTGCACGGTGTTCACATTCCCCACGGATTACATTCACGAGCATATTTGTTTATTTTGTTATTCATATAATAAAATACCTTCTTCCTCCTAGCGTTAATTCCCAGTCGCATCCGAAGCTTTCAGCTCGGAGTCCGGGGTCCGCTTAACCGGTCTTAATATATATAATTGTCATCTGACCTCCACAACCCAATGTTAACATTCATATAATAAAATACCTATAATAACGTTTTGAATAAATTACATATGAATAATATTTATGTGGTAGTTACCCACCGACTTAAGAGGGCTCTTGTTCCAGAATAATCGTGGATATTTAAGGTACCTATTTGGTATTTAACTGTTAATTTGCGTTTAATTGTTCATACGAATTTGACGCTTTCTTGAACCACTTAAATTATTTAAATTTGCACATTGTCGGTTGCGAGTGTTGTAACCGCAGTCATTGCATTCAGATTCCTGTTGGTATTCATATAATTTTCTTATTGAGCGTCTACCGTTTAACTTCTACAACTCCGAAGGAAAGTCTACGTCAGAATAGACCGTCAATCAACAGGTGTACTGGCTTGCAGGTGAGATTGGCTTAGACTCGAAGATCTATGTGACCCCTATACATCCAATTACTTATATTATGTATTTCCCTTTATGTATACATATGTCAGTGGTAAAGAAGAGACATGAAAGAAAAATGCAAACGGTCACTGTGATGCGAGCGGCATGTCCCCAGGACAAGTGTTCGTATTATGCACTTTGCAGGTAGATACAACATCCGACTCCCCACCCACATTAATAAAATGTGTCAATTTTGTACCCCTTGTCATTTCGCTGCGAACCCCGAGTCTTTTCTAAAACGACGGTTCTCTAACAAATTGCCGGACTGACGATGACGGTAGCAAGAAGGGGCGAGGTCGGGTGGCGATGGTGCCACACATTCACCCGGGTGACTCTGTTAGATCTCTCGTGCCATTAGGTCCTGTGAATAGTTCCATATAACACGACTGTTGAAATGAGTGCCCCTTAGAATTGGACATAATATCATAGCTTTATAGAATAAAATATACCTTCTAGTCTTACCAACGATCAAAGAAGCAGTGTAAAAGACTAGAAGAACACTTTGCAAACAAAAAAGTGTGAAATGTGAAGCATTAACGCTTAAAGAAAAATCAAAGCAAAATTGCATCCACGTATGGCATAAGGCGACGAACGAATATGGATTTTGCTTTGAATATTATACATTAAGCCTTATGCCTTCTCTACATAATTCACCGCCTAAAAATCTTAATGTTTATGTAAAAAACTATAAAAAGTTAGGTACTACTAACTTCCGCCCACTGCTTTGTCCGCTTTATCTTTCTAGGACTCGAAAATAACGTAACTTTCGTGGTGATAGATTTTGCTGATTCGGATCAATAGTTTCAAAGATTTCCCCCTGAACAAACTTCCAAACATACTCTACTTTCTATAAGATTAGTGTATTAGTTATTAGCTGTATTTCATAAGAATAAATCTCTTGTAAGCTACAAAAAAGAATGTGCCGAGATTGTATCAAAAGTCAAAGGCAGGAAGAAGCGTTTTGTCGACATTGTGGAACTTATCCCTGCGGGTTGCGGAGACAAACTATTTTACACCGCTCAGACGCATTTCTACTTTCAACAATGGTTGCAGAGCGTTACATCCGTTTATCAGGAAAATTTTGTGTTATAGTAAGTATTGAACTACGTTTTTGTACCAATATAGTATTATTAGCTATGGGTAGGTACCGTCGCGTCGCTCTAAAACAAACTATCTTCTTATTGAAAAATATATATTAAGATAATAGATAGAGTTAAATATTATGTACACGTACAATTGCCCGATACTCGATACTCGTACAAGATACTCGTAAATTTCAAAGACAACAGTTTGAAATTTACGAGTTGGTATCTACGTATTTTATTTCATGTAAAGTTATGGGTAACAATCATAATTTTATGATACAATAATTAGGTAGATACATAAAATAACTATAAAAAATATATCTCGGTCAAATTATTGTATTTAATGTTCGTTCGAAGTATACCTATTGTTATTATTACATTTAAACCCTGTGCAGTCCAAATCCAATAGATTAGGCTACGAAGCCCAGCTCCCGTCTTAACATCCGTGGTATTATTTAATACCATTCATTAGAGTAAATCTACTTTCTAGGGAGCGATTCCCAGTATTTTTTATTTTATTTAATATAATATTTTCACTGTATTTGTGTGCTTTCATCCTCAGAAAAGTTACATAGATGAAATAATACCAACTCTAAACAATAATGTTATTGAATAAGCACGACTACATTACACTTATATAATACTAGCTTCCGCCCGCGGCTTCGCCCGCGTGGTGTGTTGATAAAAAGCAGCCTATATGTTAATCCAGGGTATAACCTATATACATACTAAATTTCAACCAAATCGGTCCAGCCGTTTATGCGTGAAAGAGTAACAAACATCCACACATCCACACATCCATTCTCACAAACTTTCACATTTATAATATTAGTAGGATTGTTCTTCAAGTTGATTTCTGTATGAAACGATTCCATTGTACAGGTTTGAGCTAATGGGGTAAGTAAAAACCACTTGGTTCTACTTACAAGATTCTGACTTCCATTTATTGCTTCTTCTACTTTGATCGTTCTTTTCGAGTAGTGTGCGAGTAGTATATAATAGATACTTACTCGCCGGTCACTCACTACATTCCATAATATAATAAAAGTTCAAAATAGTACCTAGTTAGTCCCTACTAATATTATAAATGCGAAAGTAACTCTGTCTGTCTGTCTCACTTTTATGACTAAACCGCTGAACCGATTTTGATGAAATTTGGTATAGAGGTAGATTAGACCTTGGAAAAGGACATAGGCTATGTTTGGTCGCGATAACCGACATCCACGCGGGCGGAGCCGCGGGCAAAAGCTAGTAATACATAAGATGTATGCAATTTATCATATTGTGTATTTATTAATGTGAAACATGAAAATGATCATCATTTTCCAAGCCTTTTCTCAACTCAGTTGTGGTCGGCTTTCCAGTCTTACGCTAAGGCGGCCGAACTTCGATATTTTCAGTGAAGCTACTGCCATCTGACCTCCACAATCAATTGGCGATACCTATCGAAATTCTATAGATAGACTAGTAGAGCTTTTGAGGGCCGCAACTACCCGTAACGGCTGCCGTAGATATTCGTATGGCAACGGGGACCGACGGCTTAACGTACTCTCCGAGGTACAGAATAAGTGAAACTTGAAAATACAGATGTAAAAGAATCTAAAAAATGGAAACTGTACTACGTTTGTCCTTGTCACGTTCATGTGATGTGCGATGTCTTCTTTTTTGTTATCAACCCTGTAGATAAAAAGGTGCAGGGTAGAATAAACTAAGTAATTAAAGTACTTCGCCCGTGGCAAGTACCTACATTACAAGTTTACTTACTCAGTATTATAAGACTGAAACGATGCGATGTACCTGCTTGTTTTCACTAATGAACTCTTCGTAAATTTAGATCGGAAAATATTTACATCAAGGACGGGACTTCAACCTTAAACTTTAAATGAACTGAGCTAACTGGACATGTCCTGGACTTTTCTAAACATACGTCTTGGCGCGATGCTACTAATGGATTCAAAATTTCATTAAATTATCTTTTGCTCTTTTCTGTTTCCGTCTAAAACTTACATTTTATAACCTTTCAGAACAGTTTGTTGGCTTTTGTGAAAGAAATTCCTTGTAATGTTCCGTTCTTAACTGTAACCAATATTTTTTTAATAGAAATTCATATCGTATAGCAAAAACCCGAGATCATTAATTGGGTTTGTAAATTAACTCTGAATGTTCTCGCAAAGGTTTAGCTTGAAGTGGTAATGACTTCTACCGTTTACCTTAATAAATGTTATATTTTTTCGAATACCAAGAATATTACCGAAGTAGATTCGTATTAACATTACGGAAATAAACATGAAAGAAACCATAGTGGTAATTTTATCATCACATTGGTAACTCTCCAAACGTGAGAAAAACTCATGCATACATTTTAAACTAAGCATATGACTGTATTCTGCAAAAGTTAATACCTAAGTTCTACGGTAGGGAAAATAATATGTTTAATGTTATGTTCGTTTGCAGTGTATCTTTAAAAATATCTTCATTCTAAAACAATAATATAAGCATCCGTATTGAGAACCTCCTCCTTTTTAGAAGTTGATTAATAATCACTAGGTAAACCATTAATAATAAAGGTTATTCTTTTCACCAGCTAGCTTTAGCCATTCAGTAGTCCATTCGGAAAACCAATGTATAAACAGAGAAGTTCGAAACTTTTACGGTATTTAATTACAATAATTAATTATTTGAATCCCGTTGACGTAACTTTCCGGTCTGGTTATTAAAGTAGGGAAATGTTTGAGATCCATTATGAAAATAAGCCTCGAAACTGATTCCAATTTGTCACAATGTTTTGTTATCAGGATGTTTTAAATGTGTTCGTATATAATTTTGTTTATGTATAACCTTAAATAAGACTCTAATTGTGTAAAGACCTATCTTCGATTTTTTTAACTATTTTTTATAGCTTTATAGGTAGGTATTTTTTTAAATATTTGTTGCGTATTTTTGATATAATGATCAAATCAATAACTTAACCTAATCAGGCGGATTACGAGTATAAGCTAAAGAGTAAGATCTCAGAAATGAATTACATTCCAAGGAATTACAAAAATCGAGAATGCTACATTGGCTCTCAGTTTGACGGCCTCATCAGATTCTTTTTCACACCCTGCTTAAAGATGCACTCCGCTTGATAGTGAAGGTAAATAAGTGGCTGCCAAATAAGTATAATTCGAAAAGTAACGAACACCATTCTAGAAGCTCTTAGTTCTAAAATGGAGGTCTTTAGTTTAACGCTCTTGATAGATAATTTTTCACGCCAGGCCAAAATATTCCCATAGAATCTACCTAGAATTACATCACCAAAGCGTTATCGAGCCTACACCCTATTCGCCTGTCACCCTAGCAGAAGCAGGCCGCGGCGGTGGTGGGTTGAGCGCGTCCCCCTATCCACACCCGAGTCGATGGCCCTGACTCAGCCCGGGAGTGAGGGATATGCCGAGGCTAACTTACCCTTGGCAACTGATGACCCGAGACGGAGTGCGGTTTTAGTCGGTTCGAGTCGAAATAACCACCCCGCTGCCTCCAGCTACCTATCCGTGGGGATATCCGCACTTAAAAAAAGCCTACACTCCATTTTCACACATTATTTAATCCATTACTTTTCAGTTTCAGTCCTACTTTAGGTACTTTACCAGTTTTGTCCTTTCTCAATGACGTCTGAGAGAACCTTTCAAAGCAATTAAATTTACTTGTTATTGAATTTCGACGTTTCCGACTTCTGATTCCGGCATAACGAGGCAATATATTTAAACAATACGTCCACTGAGTTAATTAATACCCTTCTATTCAATCTACTAACTCAAGACGATATAATTACGAGTATATTACGGTTCTATTTAAACCATAACAAAGATATTACTTTTGATGTGGAACATCCACTACCCCGGGTCAGGTCGACTTATTGTCGGCATCGTGACTTTGCTTTGACTCGATGCGAATACGTATTTTAAAATAAAGATTAAATATTTATTTCTTCTTTGGTTATGTAGTTATGCCATTTTTTTTTTCATAAACCATATCCTTTCATGCATATTTTTACACAAAATAGTTTCCAAGTTACATTTTTGGGTCGCGTTCCGTTAGGGTAGGGCTTTGCTTTTATGAACCTAAGATATTTTACTGATTACGTTATAAAATACGCATAGAAACTTGAAAATGTCAGTTGTGATTCATATCTTTTGTTCTACGAGTATAACTAAGGTCGTAAGTTACCTACATAAATTCAAATCAAGCTAGAAATATCTTCTTATATTAAGTAAAGTAAAATATAACCCAGATTCGACATAGCGAATTTATTGAAGATAAAACCTTATAAGAAAAAGACGAAGATAGATGGTAACGATATAATTTATTATTAATATCGCCATCGGTGAAGGGTCCCGAAGCTATGCTGTGGGATGGCTCATTAAACGAGATACGAGCGCACGCCCTATATAAGACTCAAGCCACGGGGAGATAATTTTTACAACCGACATAAGAATTACTACTACAGTTGAAAACCCAAGAATAATTTAAGAGAGGCAGTGGTTAATAGTTATGTTCCCCATACGGTGCTCTGAAATGGTTCTTGAGTCGAAATGTTATAATAGATAGAGATAATTAATCTACAAGTAAGGATGGGTGGAGTAAGTTCAAAATACTAGCCAGTCTAGCCACCCGTTTAGGCTGACTAGTATTTGGAACGCACTACTCGTATAATTAATTATTTAAAGTTGGCGTTAAACATCATAAAAATTAACTAAGTATACCTATATAAGATTGTAAATAGGTGGTAATTGAAATGTTCACACGCTGCCACATTTTAATTTTCATAATTGAATAACATCACAACACTTTGCTTCTGATTGAACCATTGGACAATTATTTAAGATATCATTAAATTAGTAATCTGGGGTCAGGTATCTTATTTGCATCTCTAATATTTTTTATTAATTTAGATAAAAATATTTATTAACTACTTACGTTTAACACGATGATGAAGAAGTCGAGAGTGAAAAGGAACGACGTGATCGGGTTGAAGTTCATCTGAAACAAAAAAAAAAATTACAATTTCATAATACTATTTACTTACATAAGTGGTACTACCTAGTACCTAGTAATAGGTGATAGGTACTACTTACTATAAGTCAAAAAACCCTAATTTTTCGAATCGGTTTTGGAAGTAACCATTTGTGATCCAAAAATACACAAAGTATGAATAAATACACAAAGTATATCATATCAGCCTGCTATCAAGCAAATACGCACTGTGCCCCGAGCACGAAAGATATTTGAATTCGTAACGTAAACGTATCGAGAGAACGGAGCACAGCGATTGGCCGCCTGCCTACTGTGAACCTGTGTGTGTGAAGCCTACCAATCACAATTTAAATAAGTTCAAAACTATGATAAAGGAACACTATTCACTGTGAAAAATAGCAAGTTTACTATATCAAGATATGTGTAGTCAGTGTGTGTGTATAGTATACCTATTACATAATATTAATTACCTATATGTAAGTATTAGACAGGATTACTTTGTTTTTATGTACCTATGAACATTGAACATGTATGTATGTGCGCACTATGTCCTTATTATATTTATATTGTAAAAGTAGGTACACCAAACAACTATATACCACTCAATCCAAAGGTTGCCTGGCAGAAATCGCTTGAAGCGATAAGGCCACCCATTGTACTGGTTCCGTAGTTGGAGATTCTAATAATGATGTATTTTAATAGTGTACAAAGTTTATAATAAAAATAATAATGCTCCGTTCTCTCGATACGTTTACGAATACGAATATCTTTCGTGCTCGGGTACCTACTAGTAAGTTCGAAATCCTGACAATGCGTACTACTTAGTAACATTTTCGATATCAGTTGTTTATACGTGAGAACATACTTTTGTAGCTTGATTAAATCACATTGCGCAAGTGTTTCATTATTTTAATCTAGATATTTGTATTGATCTTTGACATTCTACATAGTATTTCAATTGATCCATTTAGTTTTGCGTACAGCAGTAGTTCTAGTTATAGTATATAAGTAGACACACATGCCTGTGGTCACAGCCTGTGGTATTACACCCGTATTCACAAACAATACTTCGCTATGCGTACTACCAAAACTGTGCAAAGAACGACAAATTCTCAGTGCGTTCGTTTTGGCAAGCCTTTTTATTCATAGACAACACTTAAGTAATACTTCGTTGAGGGAACGCACTGCGTTAGATACTGCTCCGTGATGTTTGTGAATTAATTTTACCAGCCCTATGCGCTCGAGCACACTATGAGACCTCACAGTGTTGTTTGTGAATACGGGTGTTAGTTTCATCAAGTTCTAGATTAGTGTTAAACAACTTGATAACAGATAAAATACGATTATTAATTAACTGTGCCTGAATTAACCAAATATGGCATTATATTAACCGTGACCTAATTATGTAATTGAGAATGTGGAGACTTTTTTGATTGGCCAATTTTTCAGTTTATTCAATATAAGTGGGTAAAGCCGTATCTATTGTAATTGTAAAAATAAGGGCGGTCAAAAATTGCCTGAAGTGCTTCGAGAAAATGATAGTACGGCTGTGCCGCTTTTCTTTGCTCGACTTGGCGAGGGCGCTGCCGTGCCCCCAGATACCTTATTTGTAATGGTAAAATAATTAACTTTAATAGGTAGGTACTTATTCATGAAGTTATTATAATTAATTAATTAACGAATATAAGTAATTTTAAACTCGTTGTCAATTAAAACATGAAGTAGGTATACTCTTTATGTTGTACCTACTCGGCTCCAACCAATTAACAAAATTTCATAAATGTTTTTGGCCGTCAATTGGAAAATAATTTAGTTACTTATTACAATTATATGCTTATTTTTACGTGCCTTGGTACTCGTTTATATAACAATTCATAAACACGTAATCACTCTTTTACGTCGCGCAGTCGGGTTTTTAAATTCTATTGATGTATGTGTACAACGCACTTCGATCTGCAAACCAAAGGGAGAACGGAGGGTTACTGTCCGGTCCTACTGGTAAAGTGGCCGCGCACTCCTTCTCCTCCGTTTGGTTCGATTTATATGTTTTGTTTGGATGCGACTTTCGTCTGACCTCCCAAGCAGTATTCTTAATACGATAAACTATCGTAATCGTAACGTGACAGTATCGAGAGAACGGAGCATTGCGATTGGCAGGCTTCACACACACACTGTTTCAAATAGTAGGCAGACGGCCAATCGTAATGCTTGTTCCTGCGTGATACAGAGAGGAACACCGTGACGACGACTGGGACTGGTGCTTACCGTTAAGTTTGATTTGGGCTCCAGAGAGTTCGATGGGGCCCCAAAAATATAATTCTATTATTTTAATTTCACTCTGTTGGACTCTGTTATTTGATTGGTTTTCTCTTTGGCTCCAGAAGTTAAAATCAGGAGTCACTGAACATACTAAGTAATTGTCATTATCAATCGAACTTATAAAAACACTAATTGACCTAATAACAGAATAGGTTAGAAAACGCCTAAAGGCAACTTATTTCTGAAGAATATCACGTGGCTCTAATATATCACTAAGACATAAAACATACCGCCAAATGCGCGAACAACAATCGTTAACACAAGAAACTAGACAAAAAACTGAAGTAACAAAAACAGTTGTACGTACGCAGTTGTTAATAACTTTTTTATCTATGACAGTGTGGCGTTATAACTTTAGTTCAGTCGGTTGTTGGAAAACTCGTCCACTTTCTTGTGAATACTATCTACTAATACAATAATATAGACGTTTGTATGATTCTTATGCGCCATAACAACTGTAAACCAGCGATCATGTGACAGCTAATTAAATTAATAAGCTTGGGAAAAGATTTTTGTAACTTATCTGAGGTATAAACTTAACTTAAGTATAAAAGCACTTTAAAAAGTCTGGCTTAGACTTTATTTAAAGAAGAATATTTGCAAATTAAGTTACGTCCCTGAGTGGCAATTTATCTAAAGTTTAAAGTTACAATCTTTCAGCGGTAGGTTTAAAAAAATATAGAATATGTAGGTACAATTAATAAACACACAGTCAATTTAGCTGTTAT
Source organism: Eilema depressum (assembly GCA_914767945.1). NCBI lineage: Eukaryota > Metazoa > Arthropoda > Insecta > Lepidoptera > Erebidae > Eilema > Eilema depressum. Next base: position 22,300,845 of record OU612012.1, on the reverse strand, counting down.
GGTACCTATGAAAAGGTCTTGACCTTAGAGTATACATTGCTATAGAACGCACCTTACAAGTATGAACTGCTACCACGGGTATGAACAGTACCGAGGCTCCTGGCTCAACCTCAATCAGTAGCAAAACAATACAACAATAATATTTAATTCGATATGTTAAATCAAAATTTTATACAACATCGTATATTTGTAGTAATAATGACGCAAAAATACCGCAAAATGACGCAATTTTTTGTATTTTGGCTTTAATTTTATCCATGCATATCAAATCGAACAAAAAACTTCATAACAACTAACTAAGTGCATCTATTGATATTTTAGGTGCGCTATACCATCGCAAAGTATCTGCTAACACTCGGCGCCAAAGACCTGAGTGATAGGCGCGCTCTATATTTATAATGTATACTCTAAGGTCTTGACCTTAAAGTCAGGGATGCAAAAGACTGACTGTGAAGTAAAAGCCGGACAGTGAACACTAGGGTCCGAGGTGATAACCTCAGATGCGACTGGGACTCAACACTGAAATGTTTAAAACACAATTTTCTCGGTTTCATTGATTAAATAGGTGTAATAAAAGAACTGTGAGTTGAAAAACTATTAGTACGAGTAATAAAAAGAGCGGAAAGCTATAAAGTATTTTTTGTCCGATGCTTAGACACGTTCATGACCTATATAAAGGGAACGAAAATACTAGGCTGGGCTCTTTATTACCTGCCCAGTAAAAGTAGCTACACATTTAAGTACTGGTTTGTTGAAAGACGGGCGTTCAATAAAGATAATAATATGCCTAAAGGAATTTCGACCTGAAAGTGTACCTTATGATGTTCACTTCATTACAGGTTCACCTGTAAGGCGGTTTTCTTTTTCAATTCATAGACTATATACATGATGGATTCTATTGCCAAACTTCCTATTTTGCTGAGAGAGGACCGCTTATTATTGCAGTCATATTTCCGCGTTGGACTGTTTCCGTCTTAAATTTCTCGGAAAGTACCTACTGAACATACCGGATATTCAATATTTTGCGGAGGATCATCATCTGATCGTGTTTGGAATACGGAACTGCGCAGGGATAACTGAAATTCAGAACTATTTTGTTCAGGATTATCGCTGTGATAACTTTGATCTAGATAATCAACACTAATATTATAAAGAGATTAGATTTGTTTGTATAAAATCGATTTTATCCGCCCTCACGAGATCAAGTTAGGACGCAGGAAAATGAGGTTTGATGAGGTCGATGACGTTTGATCAATTGGCCATAATAGTCTTTCTAAAAAATGTAGTATCTACTTTGGAGGAACGAAACGAGGAACGCGTCGGGGTAATCAATATTCAAACAACAGCCACCATTATACACTGCCAAGCCAACGTATGCTGAAGTACTACTAACAAAATTGTTTAGTTCCGCTATTTTACACACATTACACACCCTTTGAGATATCTAAACTTGGGATAGCTATGTAAATACATATAAGTACAGTTTTCTTTAGTAACATACATACACTACATAAATACTAGTGGTTTTGGCATTGACAGCAATATTCCATCAAATATATATCATTTTCCTCTATCCCATATGGAGACATAAATATCGTCTACTTAAAATATGATCAAATTTCTTCGAAGCGAGAGGCCGAGCGCCGGAATCTAGAATAATAAATTCGATACAGGAAGCTCATATCTAGTCAAGTGGCGTCGTTAGAGTTTGGTACTTTATAAGATTAGCTCACAGCTGCTGTGCCTTGTATAGGATGCATATTTTTATTAAAGTTTAATTTTGGTAAGGTTTCTTATTCAAAAGTTGGCGAGTTACTATATACAATACATAAATACCTTGCAATACCTACTTAAGATTTCAGACTTGTTGATCGTGTCTGGGAAGTTCGGCATGCGCAGTATGCACACAATACAATATTTAATAATTTCCACAATTGATAAAAGAAAAGTATTCAGATTCGATTCCTGGCTCAGGTTAGTGTTTTTGTATGTAAAACTATTTTTAATGATTCCTCAAGATACACTCCAGGGCGGCGCGCGTGTGCTTGTCTGCCACCTGAGTGGTATAAAAACTAAAAATAAAAATAATAGAGGACACTCATGAGGTGTGTAAGGACAAGGTAAATATCGGCACAGATTTATACTATGATATCGGGCTGATGTCTCTGCCTACCCTGAAGGCCGAAGGGAGTAAAGCATGATCGCATATGTGTAAGTACCTATGATTACTGAACTATTTATTTCTCCAACCATTTCATCGATACTGAAAGTAATCTCCGAATGTCTATTAACATAAGGCAGAATAAAACGCTTGAGTTCGTCGCCGCTTTGATTTGGTCCTGTCGAAACCCATGAACGTCTAAAGGGTGATTCTTTGTAAACCAGATTAGACATGTTTTTGACTGAAGAACACATCAATTTATTCTCCAATTATCACAAAAATTTCAGGTTACATAATAAATAAAAATGTCTATCGACGCATATATTAATTAATTGGGATTATTTAATGCAAGCAATAATTTAACTAACAGAAAACAGTAAAAACTAATTAATCTGGTGTGTCCCCATGCCGCTTTTTGTTGAATTATTAGATTTTTTGCGATCTTAAGAAGCAATTATATTAAAATAAGAATGTTGCATCGATATTTGAATATATGTTTCTTGATATGTTATAACTGAAATTCAAAATAATTGGATATCTTCGTAATTACATTACTTTAAAAAATGTCCCCGACGAAAATGATAATTCAACTGGCGCATCTTGTTCAAGCATAATTTCAATGTAAACACAAAATATTTGCTTAATGAATACCGACTCGTGATTGGTCGCGTCAGTCAGTAGCGAGCTATCGAACACTTCCAGGTTCAAGTGTTATATTTTGTTAAAAAATACGACTGAAAGTTGTTATTTGGGAGTTTGTCACGCATGTCGCATAATTAATCTGTATTTTTTCATGGATTGCGGGTTTTTAGTTATGTTTTGAAACTTAACCAAGGTCTGTCATAATGTTATCTATTCATGTTAATTACACCTTTAATTCTATCTGTTCATAAATAAAGGTGCAGGGTTCGATTAACTATAACTTTCTTATTTGTCTGGCTCCCATTAGTCTGGTTTTATCTGGCTTTTATGCCCAGATGAATTTGACCGGGCCAGATAAATTAGGATTAATTATAAATTCATTTTAACAAAAAAGTTTAACCGACTTCAAGAAACGGCAAAGAGGCACTGAAAAGTGAAAAATAACGTAATTTACAGACTTACTGATTTATTAGAAGTCGGTGCCAAGCCCGAGAGGCAATATTTCAATTGATTGCATCATAGTAGGTACGAGTAGTTTAGACACAACAAACAAAGTTGGCTGGCACCGACTTCTAATAAATCAGTAAGTCTGTAAATTACGTTATTTTTCACTTTTCAGTGCCTCTTTGCCGTTTCTTGAAGTCGGTTAAACTTTTTTGTTAAAATGAATTTATTTTCCTCTTTTTAGTGAGTTATAATCGATCCATCTTCCACCCTCTGCTTAGGTTCCTATCATCAGCAGCTTAAAAATCACGTGAAGATAATTTTAAAAGGCAATTATTGAAATTAAATATGTTAAAGCAGCAGAAACAGTGTTTTGCCATCATTTTGAGGATTTCCCTAGATCCCATAATCCAATCCTGACTTCCTGAATTCTGTCATACGATTCTGGCTCCCTGAACCACCTTTCTCTCTCCAACAAAACAAAGATCATAAAATCCGTTTCACAAAATACGGATTTTACATACAACGGTTCGTCACCTATTTTACCCCCATAGTATCAAAATTTTGGAAAATGCTGGTACACATAGGTATTCATCTATGGCTCTACTATACTCGTACTACTATAATATATTATAGATATTCCCTAGCATAGCCATGTAGAACGCGTAGGTACTTATGACTATTAAGTCCCTGTATTTCATAAATATTGATTATTACGTACGTACTGTAAAGTATCATTATTAAAGTTGTATTTTTTATATTATTTTCGCTATACTGTAATTTTAAGAGCAACGCCTGCATGTTCTTTGAAAATAAAACAACATTCATCTGATTGCTAATAAAAAAGAGTAGGCGCTTGAAGGCGCATCAGTCTGGTTTCGGAGGATTTCCCTTGATTTCTCCAGGATCATAGCATTAGATCCGGACATCTTGGATATGGGACCACTCTGAAAGTATCCTCTATCAAACAAAAAAAGAATTTTCAAAATCCGTCCAGGATTGGCTTCACAATCGCGTAACAAACATACAAAAAAAAAATAAAAAAAAAAAAATTGCGTACGAATTGAGAACCTCCTTTTTTGAAGTCGGTTAAAAAATAACAACAATAATCTCAACTTATGACCAGTTTTTTTACGTTTTTATGAGCTTTAATGAAAAAGAATTTTTAGGTGCAAGGGAGTCCACCAAGATCTTGGGCCCCAGGCCAACCTCACCTGCAAGCCGGTACACCTGCTGAAGAACGGACGAGGCTCTGACGCTGGCTTTCCCTTCGGGGTTGGAGGTTGGCAATTGCCCCCGGAAAGGCCAAAAAATGGCTGACGTACTCTGCAGGCAGAGAGTGGCCGTGGCGTTCCTGCAAGAGACTCGTTGGGGTGGCAGTAGCTCCATGCACATTGGGGACGGCTACCAGCTTATGTACACAGGTGCACCTGATTCGTGGTGCTCTCCCGGACGTTGCGACTTATGGTCGTGAGGGTGCTTATCAATGGAATTGTAACCCACCTGATAAGTGCCTACACGCCACATGCTAGGCGTAGCGAAGCCGAAAAGATCGTTCTGGGACTAACTCGAGGAAGTTCAGGCTTCGTGACATCCCGCTGTCGCAGGGAATCATCCTGAGTGACCTGAACGGTCATGTGGGTGGCGGGTGTGAGGAGTTTGAGCGTGTCCACGGTGGTTTTCGATACGGTAGTCGCAAGTTGCAACCCTATGCGACTGCCGTTCATACCATCGTGAACACGTACTTCAAAAAGAAATCCGAACATCTTAACACCTACCGTACAAGAGCGGAGGGCGGTCTACCCAGGTAGATTTCCTACTTACCAGGAGGCACAGGATCAGCTAGGTGGCCAACTGCCCTTGCAGACGGCAGACGGTGTTGGCTAGTGAGAGTCGCCCCGAGTGTAACCTTTTACACCCGGGGTGACTCTCACTAGCCAACACCGTCTCCTTGTCATGGACCTCCGCGTGAAACCCAAAGGCAAACGTGCTGAGCGTACCCAACGCAGAATTAAGTGTTGGCTGTTTGATGAAGTCTCGTCTCAGCCATCAATGACAAGTACGCTGATGCTATAGACGAACCAGTACAGGTTTGCTGGGACAGGATTCAGGCAGCTATTCTTGAAGCGGGGAGGGCGGCGCTCGATATGTCTATGGGTGGACGAAAGTGTGACAGGGACACTTGTTGGTGGAACGACACAGTCCAGAAAGAGATCAGGGCGAAGAAAGCCCTCTTCAAAAAGTAGCAAGCGTCCAAATCTTCCGAAGACCGCGATGCGTACAAAGATGCAAATTCATCCCCAGGAGAGCCGTAGCCAGGGCTAAACGAGACCACTAAACGGCTATATACCAAAGTTCAAGTTCAAAGTTCAAAGTTCAATGTTCAATGTCCTTTATTTGTTGAATATGGTACAAAAATGTTGTTTACATTATAGTGGAATCGTCTGAGGGGCAAAAGTTGGCGCGGTCCAGGGCCAAAGCGGTACAGGGTCTTTTCAAGTGCCGCTGCACTCAAGACCCTGGGGGCAATCTGTTGTACGAGAAAGTCGCGGTGAAGGAGAGATGACGCCCATCTACCACGGGCTGCTTAATAAGCAGCATATAGAGGTGCAGCCACCAGACCTCCCTCCGAATCAAGGACTAGTGCCACCGATAACGCCTGCAGAATTCGAGACTGCCATTCGCCGCATGAAGAACCGGAAAGCTGTAGGACCCGACGAGGTCCCTACCGAGGCTTGGAAGGCAAAGGGTGCCCATGGTGTAAGCATTCTAGCAAATCTCTATAACCGCGTACCCGGTGAGATCCCAAGCCAGTGGAGGCTGAGCATCATCACACCAATCTTCAAAGGCAAGGAATCGGTGCAGGAGAGTGGCAGTTACCGCAGATAACCGACTCCCAGATCCGACAGGAAAGTACACTCTCGGGTTGTCAGTACGGGTTTCGTCCCAGGCACGGAACCATGGACCCGGTGTTCGCCCTAAGGATTGTGGTGGGGAAACACAGGGCGAAGAACACGCCTCTGCACTGCCTATTCTTAGACATACAGAAGGCCTTCGACTGTGTTCCTCGCGCGGTAATCTGATGGGCATTGCGGGCCAAGGGAGTCCCAGAATCTTACATTGAAACCATCCGAGACATTCCGGTTCTGTGGTTCGGACTGCTGTTGATGACTCCAAAGCCTTCCCCGTCACCGTCGGGGTACACCAAGGATCCGTCCTTAGTCCTTACCTGTTCAGCGTAGTATTATACGTTTTGTTGGACAGCATCAGAAACTCGCATGAGCAGCCCCCGTGGTTGCTCATGTATGCTGATGATATTGCGCTGATGGACGTGGACAGGAGCAGATTGATGCGACGCGTGAAAGGGTGGAAGGAAGTGCTTGAGAACGGCGGCGGTCTGAAACTAAATGTAGCGAAGACAGAATACTTAGCGTTAAACTCCACAGATCCCATACCCATTCGCATAGGCGATGACTTGGTCGAGCGCACGGACCAAGTTAAGTACCTGGGATCTGTACTTCATGTGACTGGTGAAATCAACCACGACGTCAGGGCATGGATTGCTACCGCGTGGGCCCAGTGGCGAGAAATGACTGGCGTCACGCGTGATCCCAAAATGCCAGTTAGGTTGAAGAAGCAGGTCTATAAGACGATCGTTAGACCTGTCCTCTCTTACATAGCTGAGAGGTGTGGCCGCTCCTGGAGCGACACAAGCAAGAACTACGTGTCACGGTGATGAAAATGCTGCGATGGATGTGCGGACTCTCGCATCCGCGGCAGTCTTCACGTCCGTGACATCGTGGATAAAATGCAAGAGAGCCGCCTTCGCTGGTGCGGCCACGTCTTGCGGCAACCGCCAGGCTACGTGGGTAACAAATGCCTAGCAATGGCACGGATGGTGCCCCCGCCGAGTCCAGGTAAAAGGGGTATGCCCAAGAAGTCCTGGCTTGATGCCATGGAGAATGACATGCGTGCAAATGGTCTCACTGCCATTGACGCCCAAGATCGTGCGAAGTGGAGGAGGAAGAGCCGGAAGGCGGACCCTGAGCTTCGAGGTCATCTTGGCCACGGATGCAATCAGGAAAATGCGTCTTTATGCAGATGGTGATGATGATTGCCAGATATTTTATAGTAAGGTTGATTGAAGATAATATGTTGTTCTCATTTATCTGCATGCTTCTAATTAATATGGTGCAAAAGCCCATTCATCTGCCTTGGTCATCATTAATCTGGTTGACCAATTTATCAGCACAGTCTATATCCTAAACTACTGGGTACAAATCAGTGCCTTCGAAATATGATATAACATATAATGAACTGGTCACGATTTTATGTGAGTTAAAGTCTAAAAGTGAAAAAAAAATTGAGCCATATCAATGAGGCAAAAACACTCGGTTTCAAAGAATGACCCTAAAATTCATCCGTGGATAGGTATGCGAAAAGATTCGATAAGTACGCTTTTATGAGGCTTGTAACAAGACCTGATTTTATTCTGGGTATCTACTTCGGCTACACTGCATGGAGAGGAGATACCTTATTTTTCGTTCATTAGGTGCATTTTTAATAAAATGAAACCTACATCTAGCAATCATTATATAGTCGGTTTCGCACAGTTTACTTCGTTCGTTCGAATTGTTTATTTTAGTTATTTACATTTTGTGAAGACATGAGTAGTCCTTTGGATGCATTCGTGGAGACTGATGCAAACAAACGCAAATGCAAGCACAATATCTTAATGAAACATCAACAGAACACCACTACAATATGATATGTTAAAAGCTGCTAATAAAACATGTGTTTGTCTTCCATATTCTATGTATATCTTCACTACACTAAAACTAATTATATTTTACCAGGCTGTTGGCCGAGGTTTTGCCCACGTTTATCATTGAAATTTTCTTTTATAGAAACAAAAGAATTAGGTATCTAATTTCGTGCAGGCGTTGGGAAGTTATACGCGTTCATACATCGGCGATTCATTTTCATACGATAACTAATATCCGGAGAGGATATTAGTTATCGTATACCTGTGCAATGTGCATTAGTGCGGGGACCTGCACGTCGTGCAAATCGTATGGATTTTTTGTACACTGGAAATTATTAGCACGAAATTAGCTCAGTATTATTTGCACGAAGTTAGTTTAATCTTATTTGCACGAAACGGTGCAACGGACGGTCTTCTTCCACACTTTATCCACTCAGATGTATTGTATTTCATCATGTTGTTCAGGACCAGCACCGTTCACTGTCCTGCATGAGCGGTCATTGGATATCATTCACTGTAGAAATCTTGCAACGTTCGCTGCATTCAATTCTATAAAGCTTGGACTGGACAGGATTGTTGCGGCTGCTGGGATTTGAGTAATTAGGTGTAGAATTGAGCATTGTTCGTCTTATCTTTCAGAAGGCTTTACATTTGTTATTTGACTCCAGTGACTTTTATGTAGGTATAATAGACAAGCCGGTCGGAACAACATTGTAACTCGGTTCCTGGGTGAGTGGGCATGAATTTTGAATTTCGAATTTAGAATGGGAATCTCTCCGAATTGCAATTCAAAGTATTTCGGACAGTAGTTTCCGCACAGCGAGTATAGTACTAAGTTAATGAACTACTGTATTTCATTACTTACTAGGTATTGCTCGGGATACCTATATATATCTTGGACCTAAAATGTACTCTACGAGTATACGCGCAGTACATGTTTCTTGGGTATCTTTTGAGGATAGTTCTTTCTTTCTTTTGAGGAGGTAGAGGGGGACGAGTTCAAATTCACCTAGCATAGATTATTACAAAACAATCCGCGCGCGCGCTTCATTTGTCTAATTTAGGTCAAAGATATGTGCCCTGAGGTATATATAGGTACATACATACTTGTTGGACTTGGACTTTATTAATAAGTGGCTCGTGAACAGTACACACACCATTGACGGAAATGAGGTGCATAGTTCGTGAAATGTATCAATACACCTCAATATTTTCCCAAAGGATTTACAGATTAAATGTATTTTAAAGTCCAAATTTCTCATTCTGTCCGATATTCACGGCACAGTAACAACACTCGAATTTGCCGTTTTATTAGTACTTTATCTTGAAACTATTCATTAACCAATAATGTCCACCTATAGATTAATTTCGTCTTCATCTTAGCTTAGCGTGAATCCCAGTCGCATCTGAAGCTTTCACCTCGGAGTCTGGGGCTTTTCCACCTATAGAGCAACTATTAATCACCACATATACAACACATTGATCATCCGATTTAAATATGTGATGTCATTTAGTCCTGGTCTAGATTAATAAACTTTCTCAAATGAGATTAAGTGCATTCTAACTATCGTACTATGTAAAGTAAGATCCTACATCAATATTGCGTTTCCATTTTCCGAGAAAAACGGGAGTTACCTATCCAAGCTTGTATACGTGACCCGTTGCAATAGCCATTTATTTTGCTGCCCTCGTAAGTCTTATGTTGGCCTACAAAGCTGAAAAAATCGTAAATAGCATATATAAAGGAAAATATAAACGGTGTAATTAATAAGAGACATGTCTTAAACTGTATACATACTACATAGTTGTCTCCTCTGTAAATCTATTGATGTTCAATAAATAATTATCTATCTATCTTATAGCACAACTGCTTGGAGTAACGTTTATATTAGGTATTTTATTTTCATGTCGGATTATGCGTTTATTTTCAAATAGATTGTACATTTTTCGTTGTACAGTTTGGAGACTATGTACTTTTTGATTATGTAAGTTGTATAGGAAATGAAATGTTTCATGGTTTATTACCTACTACTATTTTGTAAAGAAACAATGATACAAAATCTATTGTGCCAATACCACGTACCTACATACAAGTCCGGATACCCAGCGAGAGCCAGTCAACACGATGACACTAAACAAAATATACACAACACACACAACATCTACATTCGACTGACTGATGTTATCATTATCATCATCATCATGATCGGGTATCAAATCTACTTCTTATGACTGCCTCTGTGGCATTATCGGTAGTGAACGCGGCCGCTACGCAGGAGGCGCGGGTTGGATCGCCTCTCAATGCAAATATTTGTAGGCATGAATATGAATATTTGCAATGGTCTGATCGTGCCTCGGAGATCGGAGAGCACGTTAAGCCTAGAAATTATGTATCATCATCATCATTTCAGCCATAGGAAGTCCACTGCTGGACATAGGCCTCCCCTATAGATCTCCAATAGGACCGGTTGGAAGCGGCTCGCATCCAGCGCGTTCCCGCGGCCTTAATGAGGTCGTCTGTCCACCTTGTGGGTGGACGTCCTACGCTGCGTTTGCCGATACGAAATTATGTATAATATGTATGTATTTACTAAAAAAAAACAATCTAATCTAATGTTTATTTATTTATGTATTTATATTTATTTACTACATTGTTTGTATTGTGGATGGATAGAAAAATCTGGGCGAGTAAGTCGCACTATAATCGACTCTAAGCGAATTATAATATTGATCGTTATGCGATTTATTTACCGTTAAAAATAAAATGACCCCACTCAACTGCAACGTGTAATGGCTTTCGATCAAATATCAGGGTTGGTACGAAAACTGTTGGCCTGAACGGATTTTATTAAGCGAGATAAAGCTGATAAGATAAGATGAAGATGAGATGAAGAAGTTAGAAATGGGTTGAAAGAAAATATGGTAAAATTTATTGAGCATTAAATAATCTGAAAATAACTTGACAATGTCACAAATATGTGTTGCTATTGTAAGTACTCCTATTATTGACAACAGCCAAACGCAAATCACGAATAAAAAAGTTCTAACAAAAATAAGAAAAGCATAAAATTCCACTTTACTATTATTATGGATAAATGATATGATTGGCTCTGTAATCTAAACTTGCTATACAAGTAGAGCCGCAAATATCAACTAGGCTAAATATTATTGGGAACAGAACACATAATAATCAGCAAGAAAGAATTCTTTTCGTGTAGTTGCGAAGATTTTTGGGGGCGTAATAACCGCTTACGAGCACCTCGGTGACCTAATTCTTTCAATTGACTCGTACGGGTACAATTCACGTAATTGAGGCAAATATTATATATTTATTCCTTCGATGACTTGAATGATAATAATATTTTCAACACACTTGCTCATAAACAGGCTTTTATTTCACCGCAATTAAGCACGGAATGACACCTATTATAAAACTGTGACTTTTTCATTGCTATTATTCACAAAAGTGAGTTATAGACTTCTTTTTTTAATTTCATTGATTAAGTTGCTTTGTTCTTAAAAAAGTTTTGATACAAAAAAGATCGTGTTCAATATTACAAACGAATTAATATACCTATTGCTTGCTCATTTCATGCAACTTCGTATTTTAAAAGATAATTTCAACTTGTAGTACGTGTTTAATAAACAAAACTTTCACTAAAATGTATTTTTTTTTCTCTGTGAGTATTTACAGAGAAAAAAAATCATAATTCAAATAAGTAAGTAGATAACAAGGCAGCATGGTGATAGCACCTTAGCCTGTTCCGAAAGGAACAAACAAAAAAAATGTTAGATGCGCGCGCATATTTATGACAAGTATGACAACAAATAGATGTTTACTATTGTGTTTTGATTATGTTATGTTTTATTCGCAAGTGTGTTGAAAAAATCGTATGCCACTCGCGTGTATGGTGATTACCGTCCTCGGCTCTCTTAAGACCAATCTCGCCTCAGCGGTAATCACCAACTTTACACGCTTGTAGCATAATGTACTATTTTCTGTTGGCACTGACATGAAAATTGCCAGTTTTGATTTAACTAGGATATAAGTTGAAAAGATATTTGAATTATGCCACAGAACAGATAATAGTACTTACCTACTAGCGTAATATGTTTTTTTAGCTTTTGTTTTGATTTGTTTTTTTTTTACTTTTTTGCGATGCTCTTAAATAGAATAGTAAAAATGTTTAGATGACGCAAAATTAATGTAAGGTTTGTGGTTCGATTTCCAAATGGATAACTATATGTACGAGTATGATTCACAAATAGATACTCTCTAGCCTAACACGAGCTACGAAGGTATGTAAGTAGATACCTACAGATCTACGTGACTCAAGTTTACCAAAATTTACTGGATTGGAGTTAAGATTTTAGTGATAAAGTGACAAATTATTTGTATTTTTTTTTTAACTGACGACAGACCCCACTAAAGTCGAATATCGCACCTTAAATGAAACAGATAAAATCATAAGAACGTATTATTACAGTTAAATTGACAAGACCTCGAAGGGTCGCTCGGCTGGTTCAGCGATCGACCCTTTGGCACCGGAGGGCTTCAGGCACGGATAACTCGAATATAAGTTAAGGTATGGTTCGTTGGCAACAAATTTTCGTTCACACTGACGTCACAGTTCTTTGGAGGAAACAAATTATTGAGTATACTTTAAGTATATCTTCTATATTACACTTTTATTATCTTCTCACGTTTCTTACTTACCTATTTACTTTCATTTAGGTATACGAAATCTACGCAATCCTTAGTTCACATAACAATTCGTAAAAAAATTCAAAAGGTATCTACCTAATCTTAAGACATCCTAAATATTTTTGCATTATTTATGTATTTCATTTACATTTTTGTATATGCAAATGCATAAGTTTTTACACTAGTCACATGAGTAGATCTACTCATGTGCACTAGTACAGCATACGCATACAAAAACAAACGACATGCGTATGCTATTTGTATTTAAATATCTCCAATGTACAGACACGACCACTTTACAAATACCTATATATTGGTAAATATTTAGATTTAATATCCTGAAAAGGTAAAACTCGTGAATGACGCTATTGACCTGCAAATAAAGTGAACTCCTAGTTTGACCTAATACCGTAGTAGAAGTAGTTAAGTACCGAAGTTAAATGCGTTAACTTTCTTTATTTCTTCATGACTCAGATTTTTCACATTTAATTCATTGCATTCTATTTGCCATGAATTTTTTTGTTTTCAATACTTCCTAGGACTTGAATAGAGGAAGATTTTTACTTTAATCGCCTACACCAACTAAATTATACATTATTGATGAAAATGTATAACGGTATAGATAGAAATACACATGGCAATTTTTATAATTATCAATCAATCAATCTAATATATAAAAATCAATGCCACTTTTCGTTGTTATTTTATAACTCAAGAACGGCTGTACCGATTTGGCTAATTTTAGTCTTGAAATATTCGTGGAGGTCCAGGGGCCCTAGACAAAGTGACATTCTATTGATGGAATCGCGCTGAAGCGAACCATTTTTAAGGTTTTAACAATGGATTTCGGGACATTGCGGTGGTTATAGTAATAATGGTAAGTTAAATAATGTATTTCGAGTTACAAAGACTCAAATTTCATTTAAAAAAAAGTTATATTAATGATTTATGTCAATTTCATACTACAATTAGCGATTCCACTGGCGTTTTCGCCAATAGAATGTCACTTTGCCTAAGGCCCCAGGGAAGGTTTACACAATGAGAAAATAGGTGCAGCGGAAACGGGAAAAATATGGCGGTACGAACTTCGCCGGGACAGCAGACTAGTGATGTATGAAAACGTTCCTTGTTTATTACTGGATGTTTCATTATTACGTTATAGATACGTCTGTTTACAAAGGGCATTTTTGTCTATAATATTTGAGAAAGTTGTTTAAAAAAATTACACTTCTTTTATCATTTTTACATAAAAATAAATCCTTAATTAATTCTTATTTTCCTTGGTCTGACCAAAACTTAGGAACGACTTTACCGATTTCATTCAACCTTTTTTTTTAAATAAATTTAGTGAGATTTTAACGCAAAAATAATTCAGAAAATTGCGCAGAAAATTGGACTGAAATATTTACGACTTATACCACGCTGGTTCTGTTTTCTACGAATACGAGGTTTGTAAGTTCCTGAAGATGTTTAGATGATTGTTATTCAATCACGCTCTACTGGCTGAACGGATCTAGCTAAAATTTGGTACAGATTACATACGGGTTATTTTTTATCCCGGTAATCAAAAGTATAGGTTCTTATGGGTTACAAGAACGTGATTAAAAAGTATCAACTGTAAAATTTTAAGTGTAAATACCCTTCGCTGAGTTGTACACCGAATCGGCAATGTATTATAAATTGTAATAAAATTCATAATTCATCTTTCAATTCTGTAAGAGCTTGGAAGTTCAAATTCAAATCATTTATCGAATTTAAAGTCATAAACATGGTATATTCTATCGTATTCGTATAATACTTGTATAATCTCATCTACATTTTTGCGAGATTGAAACGATTTAAGTAAGTAATCGGTGTAATCTACGAACGAAGAAAATCAGGAAATGATAAATAGTATATTACTATGGAGGTTGGATAAATAGGTAATTGCTAGAATGAGCAGAGTATGAATTCTGAGCCCCTGGGCCCCAGTCGACGATTTCAATAACACCAGATAAACCTACTATTTCCGCCGAGATTGTCACCGCAATTATCATAACTGCAGTGTCTTTTTTTAAACAAACTCAATAAAACCTATAAATGTAGGACTTTCCTTGAATTAATATATATTAATCCTTAAAGTAAAAAGTGTATTATCTCTGGTTTGTCAGAGTATTCTAGAAAGTGCTACCTAGCTGATGTCCATAGCTCCATCTGCGTGGACGTCCGTTTTCGAGATTAAAAGTATCTTAACGACCTATTCTGAGACCTACCAAATACCGAAATACATTTCTTTTATATAAAAATTGGCCAAGTCATTTCGGTGGAGTTTGGTTACATACACTGAGACACGAGAATTTGAACACCGCAAACTCACCTCTTTATAATACAGACCTATTGTTAGGTAGTATAGATTTACATAAATCGAATGACTGATTCATTCATAATGAAACAGGGGTCCTATTTTCCCTGCATAATTTACACCTTATAATAATTTATAGACTCCAACAAAATTCGTGTTATTTTTCAATTTGAGTTTCGACGTGAAAACAATGCATCTCAAATGGCACACTTTATCAAGGACGCTTAGGGATTTATCACTAAAACAAACGGTGTGTTGTTGGTTCAGTCGTAGTCAGTCCGGAAATTAAAACCTTGTAGCCGCACGGCTTATTCCAGGTTTATCCTGTCGGATAATAAGCTTGATAATGACGAATTGAATACCTCCGCAAAGTACTTAGGTACTAGATGCTCTCGACAGGTTGCAGCGACGTGCAGTCCGCATTATTGGGAATCCTGAGGTCACCAAAACCTTCGAGTCTTTGCAGTTGCGTAGAGATGTGGCATCTTTGGCGGTATTTTACCGTCTCTACTATCTACCATGGTGAATGTTGTGATGAGCTCTTCCAATTAATCCCACCCTCTCCTTTCCTATATAGGACAACACGTGCAGGGCTTAGATGCCACCCGCATACGGTGCAGAATATTCCATCAAGAACCAAGCGGTTCAGCGACTCCTTCTTCTGCCGTACCATTAAGTCTTGGAATTCCTTACCAGCTCACGTGTTTCCCTCCTCCTACAGTCCCGGGTCCTTTAAGCGGGGCGTGAAAAAGCATCTGATGAGGCCGTCAAGCTGAGTGCCACCATTGTAACATGGTACGTGTCTGTAATGGTGACCCTCTTTTCAGAGACTTTGCCTTCAGCTTACCATCAGGCGAGGCGAAGTCTAATTGACGTGTCCTATATAAAAAAAAAAGAAAAAAGTAACGGATCCGGCTTTTCATGTAGGTAAGGCAATAGCGGTAAACCTATATTTATATGCCTATACCACGAACTAAGCGCCACACATCAAGGTGCCCCCATTACAAACTTTTGACAATTATGTGTATATTTATGAATCGGCATAGAAACGGGCGAATTATGAGTATGACTGACAATGGAAATCGTTCATCACTGTAGATAGATCTAGGTAACTTAATCTTAGAATAATTGAGCATTTTTGTTCCGGTGATGGTAATTTTACAGTGCCAGCAGTTTAATGACGAAGAAAGAAGGCCAAAAAAACATATGAAATAGAATTCATAATAATTCTTGGCGCGTTCTGTGTTCGAAATTAAAAATGGCTGACAGAACGGATTTCCTTATTACGTTCTCCGAATGTTGGCAGGTAATCCGTTATCCGTTTTCTTTAAAAATATATAAATTCATGTTTCATTGTGCAACTCACATAGGTATGTGCTGGTATGTGGTATTTTGTGTATTCTTTGTTCCATTTTAATCTGTGCATTGTCTCTTTTGTTACTTGACAAGTGATAGTTTCCAGGATAGATAGGTGTTTCCAGGTATATTTCGGTTATGGCTTCGGTATATTTTGATGGTGTTGATTTAAAAGTTTGATATTTTCACAGTTGCAAGAGGTTGCAGATCTGATCATTTGATATTAATTTCAACTTAATACCTCCATGAGAAAGAAGTCTAGACAGACAATCAGACGGATGGATAATCAAGATCCTTTATTTTCCTTTTGAGGTACGGTACCCATAAATAGAAAAGAGTAAGCTAAAATCCAATTCCAAGACTTGTAATTTTACAGTTAGTACCTAATACCTGCGTAAACGAATATTGTAACGTGAACTTGAACATGTAACGTGAAAGATGATAATAATAATAAAAATGTGCTATAATAAAATAGCACTCAGCGCTTTGCACACAAAGAAAGCCATAATTGAGTTTTGTATCCTGCTACCTCGATCTAATTCATTATTA
The DNA here is from genome assembly GCA_914767945.1 of Eilema depressum. Lineage (NCBI taxonomy): Eukaryota > Metazoa > Arthropoda > Insecta > Lepidoptera > Erebidae > Eilema > Eilema depressum. The sequence continues at coordinate 22,283,882 of OU612012.1, read as the reverse complement.
TTACGAGTACTTGACCTTGACTCCCTTGAGTGCCACTGAACGTAACGTACGTTACTCGAGAATCCAATACCATGTCACCTAGTATACATTTTTGTAGAAATATTATGTGATCTTACTTTGCGTGTGTGCGGCCTTTGGGGCCCAAGCAAACCACTTTGTATCGGAGTCCGGGGTCCACCTTCTGGCCTTTAGGTACTTCCCATTTCCCAAGACCCCTTGCGGTCTTGGGCATGTTCATGAAACGTTTCTTCCTGTGCCCATTATATTATTAATTGCTATCACTGATATTAATTGCTATCACTATCCTATTTACCTTACCTTAGAATCACTATATTAGTCATTGGTTTCAAATATTTTACACATGTCATGTCACAGTTAATATTCTGTTCGAAAAACCATTTAGGTACCTTCCAAAACTCATTCATCGGCAATCAACCAATAAACAACAATCTACGTTTTAAATTTTGATACAAATATATTTAAATTTAAAGGTCAGGTGTCTAAAAGTATCTCAAAGAATTTTAGTTGTGATCAAACTAATTGATTATGTACCTACATATTGTACATAACATTTAGATACTAAGGATGTTATCGGATTCTAAGTTTAGCAGCATCAACCTTTAAATTTGACACATGAAACAAATATAATGAGAACAAAATAACTAACATAAAATTTTAAAATAAAAGCTCGCGAATAACAGTTTCATACTTTAAACTCAAATAAATATCAACTCTTGCAATTACGCAAAGCCAAACTAAAATAAATGCCAATACTGGCAAGAAGTTGATATATTGTTACTGTTAGCGTTAACTGCACCAGGGAGCCTGCTAAGGACGTTATTTCATAATTGGAGACAGTTATACTAAATCATATATCTTCATCCTAGCATAGGTACTCGTACATACCCACTACATCTACACACATCATCTGACACTACATCTTCATCTCAGTCGCATCCGAAGCTTTTAACCTCGGAGTCTGCGTGCTCTCCGACTTCTTCGAGGCGACCAGACCAATGTAAATACTCATGTTCATGCATACAAATATTTGCACTGAGCGGGGATCGAACCCGCGCCTACTGCGTAGCGGCCGCGTTCACTAACACCACGCCACGGAGGCTGTCAATATAATATACTAAATCATACATGACTGATTCGAAGCTTTGCTCTAACAGGAAACTAAAAACAATCCAATACGAGGTGGATCACATAATACCCTTATCGTCAAATCGAAGTGCGTAAATTGATTCCTAGAATGGCACTCTAAATCTACTCTGTAATACGTAACCAGTGCGTACTCCGTAATTCCCTTCAGTATGTTCATTTAGATCTTTAATTACGCATTTGAGTTATAACATGGATTAGAGGCCCCTTGGAAAACGTAAAAGTGAAAATCTCTGTAGAAGTTCGATTCTGTTTAATTAAAAGAAGCAATCGATCTAAATAAACCTAATGAAGGTGAGCGTTTTGTACATGGCATGGCAATTAGAAGAGTTTTATCTACATTTTATTTAACTATATTTTAATCTTTCAGAACGAACTATACCTACTAAACATTGTAACATTTTAAATACACAATTTTAAGTAACCCAAAAGAGTGAGAAACGATTACACCCTTGTACTTACTCCCGCTTTTTTTATACCTACCACATAAACAACTAGATATACGCACAAGCGTACTATACGTATGCGTAAAATTTATAGGGCTGAGTTATTCCCAAAAAACGCCGCTTAGTTTGTACTTTGTAATGTAAGAAGCGAGATCATATATTTTCAGTGATTTGACACACGATTGGAGTTTGTTACGGTCTGAATACGAACATGCAAGTAAAGTGCGCGGTGGGGTGAGGTAACTCAGAGCGAACGGAGAAACACAGCAGGCTTAGCGAGTGTCCGTTCTGTACGTAGTGCTGTTATATATTCAGTGCTATGATGGTATTCAGTGGTAGTAAGTGCGAATGTTGTGTAGTATACGCATTATGTGTAGGTACTGGTTTTAACCACAAATCTATAGACAAGACTTATAGGTAGATAAAATAGCACATACGTTTGAAGTCTAGTATTTGCTTGAAAAGCTGTCTACAATTTGTTCATAAACAAAAAAATAACTAACAAGTATATGAATAAATAAAAAAAAGAATAGAATAATACGGTTAATTTATTGATGGAGTCACTTAAAAATAAAAAGTACAAAATATAATATCTGTGACTTACAGTCTGTAAGTAGAACAGGTAGAGAAGATTCACCATTTCCACCAGAGTTTCCAATCCCATGGTCACCACCCACGGCAGCAACATAAACTTGATATCCTGAAACAAATATAGATAGTCAATCTCATGCAACCAACCGATAAACCAGGCAAAACCAAATGTGGACTACCAGTGACCTCCCTCAATGAATACCGAAAGAAAATTGCTACTAGGAATTATTTCGTTATCAAATCCTATTTCTCTTGGAGTATTTTAATTATCAGGAAGTTCCTATGAAAATAAAAACTACAGCACGTGCATGTTTAAGTTTAGTAGAGGAAACAGCAAAGCAGGGGCCCGATGCGCTAATTTTACGTTTTAGTTTTTGTAGTTTTGGTAACTTACTAAGACGTAACGTAACATTTCGATGAGTAAAACTGTAGTTTTCTTTGTGGGTTTTCGGTAAAAAGAAAACGTAAGTATATATTGACATGCTTGTCATATGTCATATATGACATGACAAACATGCCAGACCAAAAAAATAACTACAATTTTTTTTTTGCAATAATTAGGTACATACGTTAGTCCGTCGAGAAAGTTGTGACGATTGAGGGTGGCGCTGCTTTACATACGTTAGTCCGTCGAGAAAGTTGTGACGATTGAGGGTGGCGCTGCTACGATTAACCTGGTATCCCTGTAATATCGCGACTTGACCTCTTATTTTTTGTGAATGCCGTAAGGCGAAACCGGTTAGGTGAATAATAAATATCGTAGGCGCGGGCCACGCGGTTTGCGATTCTCCTTCGCTCCTCGCGGGCCGCAAGGTCTGCGATTCTCCTTCGCTCCCGCTCCGCCGCCTCCTTCACGAGCATTACTTGCTCGCAGTAGGAGGCGCCGGCAGCCCACGCATCCGCGCAGCGAACCATCGCTGCGAGCAAAGTGGCGAGCGTGAGAACTCTCACTCCCAGGGTCGCCACTAGCTCCCGTCTCGGCGTCTCCCACGCCGGACACTCGGTGAGCGTGTGTAGCGCCGAATCCTCGCTCGCGTCGCAGTGATGGCACTCGGACGTTGGCTCTTTCTTCGCGGTCCGATGCAGATACCGCCCGAAGCATCCATGCTCGGTGATAATCTGCGTCAGCCAGAACGAGAGGCCGCCATGTGGCCTCTCTAGCCACTCCCCCATGATGGGTCTTACCGCCGCTACTAAGGCGCGACCTGCGCGTGGTTGCCCAAGTTGTAGCTCCCACTCCGCCACCATGTCCCTGTGGAGCCGGGATCTCACGGCCCGAATTTCTTCAGGTGTTATCAATATACTTGTTTGTTTGTTTAGTGTATCATCAACGCATAATGATTTAGATTAGAATGTGGCTGTTAATACACCTCTGTATAAAAACCTTTTTTTCTTTAAAACCGAGGTTTCATAAGGGAAAATGCATACCCCGGATTCCAAGGATGTAAAAGAAAACTGGGACTAACGCAAAGAGGATGATGATGTTGTTTAACATTTATAAAAATGAAATCAATAGAAGTAATGAAATTATGAAAGAATGAAAGAAAGTATAATATAGGTATGATATAATTTAATAAATGTTACATTATATTCTTTTATAAGAATAATGTATTCACAACAATAAAGTAATGGTCTAAGTCGAGGTACCCGAAATGCTGCTTGAAACTCCTGCTTAATTTATTTGATCCTCTTCGATCTTTTCCGATATACTTAAATGATATGGCATGGTATTTCTGAAAACATCTGAAAGAAATATAAACGTAAGTACTGAAAAATGGATCAAGAATGTTCAAAAACGTTTAATTGTTGTAGGTTTTTTTACAAAATCGTAGGTAAATGACAACCACAAAAATTGAAATAATGCTTTGAAACAAAGAATATTCACTTAACACTAATAATTTTTAATAGATTACACTTTCCATATTGTGTTTAACATTAAGTATATGTACGTACCGGTTAATTTGACCATAACATCGTCCAACTCGGCAAGCAGCTTGCCGGCCTGAAATTGGGCCATATATCGCAATAAATCCCTGAAATACTTTTGCTACGACTTGACCCGCACAATTATTATGTACATGTCAATAAATTCTTGAACTCTAGACTATGTAAATATATTAAATGAACGCAAAAGATATACGAAGCATCTACAACAGAACAAGGAATTGACAGCTGACTGTTTAGCAGTTGATGAGTGTTGCAAATATAAGGCATTGGTCATTTTGCGTCAAAAAGAAAATATTAGTTCCTCAAACATTCATTTCCTGATTTTCTTGACTCACTACAACAAAGAGAATACACTGTTTCCGATGTATTACTTTACTCTATGATGCACTGCACTACAATTCACTAACCAAGACATTCACCCAAATAAATTCATCTACACATAACGCACACACACGCATGAAAACGCCAATCAACATTCATACACCAGGATCAGGAAACTTGGCATCAGCCCGTCCCTGATTAACGATCCAAGAGGTTGATAAAACAAAAAAACCGTTAGAAAATAATAATAATAAATATCTTTTCACGTACACACTAATTATACAGCCCAAAGTAAGTTTCATTTAAGAACTTGTTGAACATTTTCTTTAAATGAGCCTTTTCCCTCAGAATAAACGATAAACGTCAAATGGTCTTCTTTTATTGCTAACAATTTTGTACGGAACCCTTTGTGCAGTCCGACTCGGACTTGGCCGGTTTTTATCTTCTATGGTTATTATCAATCAGAGCTATTTTCTTTTTGACATTTGACAGTTAAAAAATCAAAGATCTGAAGACGGCCTCCGTGGCGTAGCGGTAGTGAACGCTGCCGCTACGCAGGAGGCGCGGGTTCGATCCCCGCTCAGTGCAAATATTTGTATGCATAATATTAATATGAATATTTGCATTGGTCTGGGTGTTTATAATATATGTATAATATGTATGTTTTTACATAAAAATGAATCTAAGTATGTTTATCCGCATTCTAGAACCCATAACACAAGCTTGGGTCTAGATAGCGTTGTGTAGAATGTCCTACAATATTAATAATAATAATAATTATGGATGTATTTAAAAATGCAATTTATATGTGATTTTAATTAATAAAGAGAGAATAATAATTAATTCATCAAAACGTTTTTTTTTTTAATAAAAATTGATTCGGTAGGAACACATTTGAAAGAAACTTTAGTAGAAAAATTATATGCCTAAATCGACAGAAGTTAAGAACATATGCCTGAATCGACTTCCACTCTGATCAACTGGTTGATTTGTTCAATTGATCGGAGTGGAAGACGGGGTAGTACCACAAAATAATAAATAGTTACTGTAGTACTATGGATTATTCATCATTTATTCATTAAACAATAGTACTACGTACAGAAACTAACATAATATGGCGCTTGGCGCAGCCTAGGTAATGGTAACACCAATGACTCTTCCATTTTTTTTTAAACCACTTAGTTGGCAGACAAGCACACGGCCCACCTGATGGGAAGCGGTCACCGTGGCCTACGGACGTATGCAACACCAGGGGCGTCACACTCGCACGGCCGACCCTGAAGAAACCTTCTAATGCCCTTCTTGTAGAACCCCATAATTGGGGGTTGTGCTTTATTTATTAATAGTTACAAGTACCCGCTTGACGGCAATAGGCTCAGCCCCTAATACGTAAGATGGAAAATCAGTTGGCGAAATGTGGGTAATACACCTCTGCTTACCCCTTCAGGGATTCACAGGTGTGAATATAGATATGTGTATATGGGGCTGCCCATTAATCACGTAAGGATCAGGGATTGTACGGAAAAAATCACGAAATATCACCAAGGGGAGGAAAAAATTAAAACTACCCCCAGTATATTGAGATATCACTTGTATTTATTTTTTCTTATAATGCGCGATTTTGGTCACGGTGATTAATTTTCTTAAAAATGTCTAGGGGGAAGGAGGGTTGGTCTTAAACCTCACGACGTATCACCATAGTGGGAAGGGGGAGGGGGGTTAAAAATTGTTAAAAAAAATCACGTGATTAATGGACCTATGTATGATCATCTGTTTCCTCTTGAACTACTTATTACAACTGGACAAATGAGGCATCGTTAGAGGTGGAGAAACTTGGGTCTAGACTGGTAAAGCGGACCCCAGACTTCGAGGTGAAAGCTTCGGATGCGACTGGAATTTAACGCTAGGATGCGTTGCAATGCGATGCGCACCCCTCGCCGCCCTTTCTAGAGGCAATATGGAGACATCGTGGTTCCCACACACGAGGGGAGCATCTCGAAACTGGAGATGTTCCTGGGTCTGTCGGGGTACAAGGAATATGTTTTAGGCAATCTTAAACCCAAAGCGCTGCTGTTTCAGTCGGTTCAAAGCCGATATGACCACCCTTATCACCCGGCGGGATCATCCGAAGGGATTTAATAAAGCATAGTATGGTTCGATGCCCACTCTGTACAAAAATTTGCATGCATGATATATTTGCATTGGTCTGGGTTCTTCGGTATATTATAAAGTACAGTCCGCATCGATCGATCTTGACTAGCATAGTACTGAAAATTATCTTAGAATAGAATAGAATAGAAATAAACTTTATTGTACACCAAACAAAAAGAATACTACAAATCCTAATACCTTGGTATTCAAATTATTTCCTTCCATCGATTTGATGCTGACTGTACAAACACGGTGGTATTGATGTGTAGGAAAAATTTAACTGCTAGTTAAAATGATGCTGACTGTATGTATTTGCAAAATTTTTTTTTTTTTTTTTTATCCGCATCTAGATCCCAAAACACAAGCTTTGCTTGCTTTGGGTCTAGATAGCGCTGTGTAGATTGTCGTAGAATATTTATTTCTCTGATTTTATGTCATGACTTTAGCAATCACTTATGCTATAGTCAAAATGAATAGAATTACTAACCAAATGATTTTTCTGTGATTGATACCAATTCAATATTCATAATTTTAGTAATCAATCAATCAATTAGCCTATTGTAGTCCACTGCTGGACATAGGCCTCTCCCAATTGTTGTAAACCTAAATGCGTTTTACAAATCGTGAAAAAATTATTGGCGATTTGAAAACCATGATTTGAAGCATAAAAACCTAACTTCTGCTTTGACATATCGTACTGACTACCACGTTAATAAGTTATCGAAATGGAAATCACGCTTTGAAGAAACGTGGTGTAAGTAAATTTTGACGTAGAGCCATTTGTATGGGTGACGCAGGTTGTCAAAATGACATTTACCAAAGTTCTGCTAAGTTTTACTTTGACAGATCTTACAGACTACCACGTTTTTAAGTTATCGAATCCATTTCGATCACAAGTCACGCGTATACAAAACGTGGCGTTAGCGCATCGGGCCCCAGTACCTATTTTCGAGAATAATAAACAAACTTACAAACTACTTCATAGGCTATAATGTAGAAAGTTTACGTGAAACTGTTAAACTGTTACTGCAGCAGCTTCAGAGATCAAGTCGGTGGTCGTCTCATGGCATGAAATGTTTAGTTATCGTGAAGCGTCGAACTTTGTTTGATTGTTGGTGTTACTAGTTGCTATTGACACGGAATGTGCTCAAAGTATTTTGCTGTGTTTTGCTTCTTGGTTTTGATTAAGCGAAAATATGAGTTTCAAGCTGTACCTAGGTACCTTCTCTGAAACTATGTATATCACAGGGTATTTTGGAATTTTTATATTTATTAGAGTGGATTATCATTTTTACCGATAAATTCAAATAAATATGTGTTAATTCAGCTCTACCTAACCATCCGGGGATAAGGGCATGATTGTATGTATGTATATTCAAATAAATTTAGATTTTGAATGTAGTAGATACATACCTATGTAGGTGAATACAGTTTGATCTGTATGCCCCGATTTTTATTCAAGATTTTCCCAGATTCCAATCCCTTCCACTTTAGATGCAATTTTAACTATGTATTCACTTCAATACTACATTGCGTCAACTCCAGTGAAGCTGTCTATTAATTTATAATAATCTATGTCTGATAATACGCAATTACATTGTCTCCACATGACATGTTAATTATTCTAGCCGTAGTGATAGGTGGTTTGAAGGTGACAGTTCAGGTTAGGCATCGTTGTCCTAGACGAAACTGGTGCAGGGTGGCTTAAACTCAATCAATCGATAAGCCTATCGTTGTGTATCGCTGAATATTGAATACTAATTAGTAAGTGTTTGTATGTTGGTCGAAATTCTACCTGAATTATTATTAAAAATCTGAACAATAAATTAGAGAAAAAACTGTTTCCAATATTTTATTCATAAAATTGAATGTCTTTAATAGCTACTAAACAGAAACAGAGGGGGAAATATCAAAACTGCGCAGTTTTCCTTTAGGGTATTAATATCTAATAGGTCTAAATATTATGTGTAGTCTAAACTATAACAGTACTATATTGAATTGCTCACGTATTACCTACTCTTAGCTTAATATGTAGACGGCGATTTACTACCTGATAGTATACTGTGTAACTGTTGTTTGATAAAAATATGTAATCCAAATTCAAATTCAAATTCAATTCAAATTCAAATTCAAATCGATAGATGGCAAAACTAAAGTATCACCGCTAACCTAACACTCTGACCGTGCCGGTCGGAGTGTCAGCTTAGGTTTTTTCGTTACGGAATTTCTGGATTCGGTCTCCACGCTCAAGACCCGCGATAGAAGCTATGCAATAGCTTAATACACACAATAATAAAAAATAGAAAATAAAGTTAAGATTGACTCTTAACATTTATTAAAAACAAAGATAAGAAATATAAAGTAAACATCGCAGTAATAATAATTTCGTACTTTACCTACAGTTTACAGGGAAGATTTTCAAAAGCCATAAAGGAAGAACAACTATGGAAGTTCGTATGCTTCGATAGCTTGTCTAAAAACGAAGGATGTGAAGGAAATATTGGAAGGAGCATCCACGTTCCTTTTGATCGGTCAATTGTAACCGGAATAGGTGCGTATGGCAGTTCATAATGGCGAACTAGTCCCCACTTTAATTAATGATGGCGAAAGTCGGGTATAACAGAATAATCATGGAATATACTTCCTTGATTAGTCTGTCATACCCCACTTTCGCTTATTAACACAGTTGAAATGAGTTCACTTCGCAATATGTCTAAAGTAAGATTAATTGATAAAATGAGGAATGAAGATATGGAGTATGATATAGGTAGGTACAGGTACTGATGTTCATATTTATAAAGACATAAATTTTCCAGAGGCTTAGTATTCTAAACGAATAAATAGGTACTAATCAAATAACAAATAAAATCGGCCAAGTGCGAGTCGGACTCGCCCATGAAGGGTTCCGTAGTAGCAATGGCGAAAATTGCGGTTTATGACGTATTAAAAAAAACTACTGGCTGGATCTCGTTCGAACCAAGTTTTAGTGGTAGTTTGCATGGCAATTTACATCATATATTTTTTTTAGATTTATTATTCTCTTATTTTGGAAGTTAGAGGGAGGGGGGGGGGACACACATTTTTCCACTTTGGAAGTGTCTCTCGCGCAAACTATTCAGTTTAGAAAAAAATTATGTTAGAAACCTCAATAGCATTTTTAACGACCTATCTATAGATACCCCACACGAATGGGTTTGATGAAAAAAAAAATTGAGTTTCAGTTCTAAGTATGGGGATCCCCAAAATGTAATGCTTTTTTTTTATTTTTGTGTGAAATTCTTAATGCGGTTCACAGAATACATCTTCTCACCAAGTTTCAACAGCATAGGCCTTATAGTTTCGGAGAAAAGTGAATGTGACATACGGACGGACAGACAGACAGACAGACAGACAGACGGACGGACGGACAGACATGACGAATCTATAAGGGTTCCGTTTTTTGCCATTTGGCTACGGAACCCTAAAAAGGCTTTAGTACAGGCTCTCCTCTTGCTTGGAATATAGTTATAACAATAACATAATTACATACGTCACACATATACTCACGCCTATAAATCCCTGAAAGAGTAGGCAGAGGTGTATTATCACCCACATTTCGCCAACTATGATTTTCGGTCCCACGTAATACGAACAAGCCTATGGCCGTCAAGGAGGCACTTATTACAATGTGCAATTATTAGACTAAGATGTTACATTATTAAAATTGATTTGTTTCACTGATTCCAAAGATTGCTTTTCTTATTTTTATTTTACTTGGCATTTTAGATAAATAATACCTACTTTCTCTAAGGTGCCAAACATTTAACAACAAGCACCTGAAGAGTAAGTACTATTTCTCTAAAGTGCCAAATAAAATAAAAAAAAATTCTGAATAACCATAGAGATGTAAATCTCTATAATGTTGTGTGGCGTGTTTTTAGTGAAAATATTGCTAAAAACATGAGCTGTAGATGCACCTTAAGGTTACGAACATTGTGGTTATGCTCACATAAACGCCATTACTTGTGGTGGTATCGTGGGCTGGGCCGTTTCCTTTCCGTTAATCCGGAGAGTGAATCGATGGTATTTGTGGTTATTAGTTGAACTTGGCAAGACATGGGCTAATCAATTGAATTTAGGTATTCATGTGATTTTGCTTTGGTTCACAATTTGATAGCGCACTACCCTTGCTTGTCTTTTTCTTTGTACACGCCTAATTAGATAACCTTGTATTTAGTCTACTACTACTATTGTCATGAATAAGTTTAAAGTGAATAAATGAATCTGAATCTGAAATGAATCTGAATCTGAGTCGGTTTAAGTCCGACATAACCACTCTCGTCCCGGTGGCCGGCGGGGGTGGTATGCATGGGGATTTCTATACGAAAATAAAAGTGTTGTTATAATAAATTGGGAAAAGCGAAATCAATTCTCGGGCGGGACTCGAACCCGCGATCTTTCCCTTACTTTTTTCTTTAGTCTTTTTCTCTTTTTTCTTTTCTTTTTTTTCTTTTTTTCTTCTTCTTCTTCTTCTTAGTCTAGCAAACTAATTGCTTTAAAATTATCTCAAGTGTTGTTATAAACTAAATTAAGTAGAAGTGTTAATTTTATGAATGATTTTTCGTTATAGAAAGTCATAAAGTTGAAAAGTTGGCATACCTACATTTGACGTATGTGATAGGTAGAAAGGAACTAAAAATATGATAGTTTATTATTGGTTGATTAATTTCATGAGAAATTATGTAAGAGATTAAATTGTAGGTTCACGTAATCGCATGTTATTCGCAGTATTCCACCCAAATAATATTACATAACACTTGTGTTGGTATGCAGGTTGGTTAGCAGTAACTAGTTAGATTGCCACAAAGCTGTGGTAGCACAAATACCTAATATCGTATAGTAGATATTGTATATTGTAAATAGTGACTTAAGCATTGCTCTAGTAACAATATAACTATAACATATCAATGGAACTGATGACGGTGATGAAACTGAGGATCTTCTTAGTAGAAAAAAATGAGTAAAAAGAATGATTGATTCGTGTCTCATGAAAGCGCCTAATGTATTGATATACCATTCTTATTTACATATATAAATATTCTACAACATTCTACACAACGCTATAGATCCATTGTAAGCATAGCTTAACTAGCTTGTGTTATAGAATGCGGATAAACATACATACTTTTTCGTAAATAATACATTCATAATATATATAGAAACACCCAGACCAATGTAAATATACAAAATATAATATTAACATATGAGCCACAATAATACAATTGCTTTCACTGAGGGGGAATCGAGCCCGCGCCCCTTGCGTAGCAGTCGAACGTTTTACCGCTACGCAGTGGCGTAGCGGTAAAACGTCCTAAACTTCCAGCTAGTAAACTCACCCTTGGAGTGATTAGAAGATCAACATTTTTTGCATGCACATTTATTTCACAATGATTTTTTTTCAAAGGTTTCTGTTTATTTTGTTTTACCAAAGTAATAATCCTGCTTCCGCCAAAAAAAGTTGTTATTTTTACTGTTTGCTATTTCAATTCAATTATTAATTAAAATGATCATCATCAAGATACAAAAAAAATATTTAGTCGAATTGAGCCGCTTCTTCTTTATTAGGTAAGCCGGATAAAAATATGTATTTACTTGTCCATCAATATAATCTTCAATTCTTTTAACTTGGGCAAAGGCTCCTTTTGTTTACGTATCGAAGCGATTTCGGATTAACGATTAAAATTCTCTCTAAATGATTAAAAGTCGACGTAGATGGCAATTTGCAAATTGAAAAAGAGGTACCTATGTCCTATAGATTTATTCTTGCTTAGCTAGAGAAATGAAACATATGAATACCACTACATTTACAGACATTCTCCTTGGTTTCCCCCTATTCCTGTTGACTGATTGTTCAGATATTTAGTACACACCTTTCGGATTTTTTTATAATAATAATAATCGTTTATTTGCGAAAATGGGTACATAAGGTTATTACATAATATATTATTTTTGAACAGCCAAATTCCGCCTCAAGGCATGCAAATATAGGTACATAATATTATAGTCACGCAACCATTTCAATTTTATACTAAATGTCATAATGAAAAAGATTGCAAATCAATAAAATTACGTTATATTAAATAAAAAAATACACAATAATTCCAATTTTCATAAAATGTCTAACAATGTCAGTAAATAAGTAATGTCATAATGAATAAAATTACAATTCATATAACGGTAACTAGTATGTCAATATTTCGAGAAGCAAAAACAGCATTATATAATGTCACCACGAGCCAAATTAAAATTTTCATATCGGTTTTACCAGGTATTACACACACTTGTCATCTAAATATTCTTGCACACTATAGTATGCCTTTTGTATCAAAATATTTTTCAGTTTATTTTTAAATTCGTACATATTATCGGTGCAGCACAGTTCAGTCGGCAGTTTATTGAAGATCCTTGAGGTCATACATAGAACACTTTTATTCATAAGAGCAGACCTATTCTGAACTATTTTTATTTAATGTTTATGTCGAGCTCCACAGAGCTGTTAAATAACCGCATATTGCCTTTGACAAATGAAGCCACCTCCATAATATATAAGCTTGGGAAAGTTTCATTTGCATCAGTCGACCTATGCATGTCATTTGCACAACGACATTAGACGTCGCGTCGCTCGATTTGTATGGGGAAATGGAGTGCTCTATCGCATTTAGACGTATACGTAGTTCGCATGAGTGTTAAGATCATAATGAGATTTTGCAGCCTAGATCGTCTTGACCATGCCTGAGATGACCATAGGTTGCCTTTTATGTACATTTACATTGTGGCTGTTTTAGTGCCGCATCAAGGCTTAAACCAATCGTGGTTTCATGCTTTTTTATTTAGTAATAAATTTGCCCCAAAAATCTAAAATATATGAGGTAGGTACTGTTAATCAGACAACTGTTATATGTATATGTATTTGAATCTTCGTTTAGTTCTCTAGGTTGTAATTGGACAGACAGACCAATTATTAAAAAAAATGTTGTAGGTACAGTGTATACAGTGTATTCAAATAAGTCGTTAAAAGTATTTATATATCCATTATGTAGATTTACTAATGCTGATAAAAAAATCTAGTCTGGTATTATTAACTAAAATCACTGAGTTTTATTATGTAGTTGCATGAATATTATTTCACATGCCGACCGCATCGAGGTTCGTGTACCCGGGTCCAAGCGCCAATTAAAGTAATATTTATGTAACTAATCTATTATTAGCTTAATTGAGACGATGATGATGCATAGTCATGAGAAAAGGTCATTTAGTATCCTTAACGGGCGAACCAGACGAGCAAAGTTACTGCAAAAAGGTAGCACCGAACCATTTTAAAATAAAACTAGCTGCCCCGGCGAACTTCGTACCGCCATATAATGGCTATTAAAAAATAAGGGTTGATCGTAGAAGGGTGAAAATTGAGGATTGTATGTCTATTTTTGTATGTTGTATCATAAAAAAATAGAAATTAAAAATTTTGTCTAAAAAATAAAAAATTAAATTTAGGGGTGGACTACCCCTAACATTTAGGGGGATGAAAAATAGATGTTGGCCGATTCTCATAGATACCAGATAAGCACAAAAAATTTCATCAAAATCGGTCGAGCCGTTTCGGAGGAGTTCGATTACGCACCCCGTGACAGAAGAATTTTATATATATATATAATTTTTAAATGACAGAGCTATCCCCGAGTACGTAATAATATTTCGACAGATACTTTTATTGTTTTTTTTTTCGAAGATATATATTTTCGTATTTGACACTAAATACTCATGTGCTAAATACAGCAGTATCGACATAGTTACTACATTTAGTATCTTTGTAATTCTTATACTCTCAGATACAACAAACAAAGTCGGTGCCAGCCAACTTTGTTTGTTGTGTCTGAACTACTATGATGCAATCAATTGAAATATGGCCTGTTGGGCTAAGCACCGACTTCTAATAAATCAGTAAGTCTGTAAATTAAGTTGTTTTTCGCTTTTCAGTGCCTCTTTTTCGTTTCTTGAAGTCGGTTAAACTTTTTTGTTAAAATTAATTTATTTTTCTCTTTTTAGTGAGTTTGTACAGTCTCACGACTGTACATCGCATGTATACCTGACTGTACATGCGTTGCTGAAGCTGCACTACAGACCGAACCGGCGACTGAAATTAATATAGGACTATCTCAAAAGTATGCCAAAGCGAATACAAAAAGAATTTTTAAAATCAATGCATATACACCGGAAATATAGCTGAATATTCTGAACACTTCTGTGTACCCCTTCAAAGGACTCAGGCGTGATGTTATGATGTGTAATGGCAGAAACATTGCAACAATATGCGATTGCAGCAATCGCGGCTGATTTCCTGGTACTTCTTGAAGAGTTCCTTGGTCTAATCTCGGAAACCCACCATCAGATCTTTACGAAATTTAAATGGGACCATTTCGGAATAATTTACTTACGAACAGAAGAATAATTTTCAAAATCCGTCTAGAATTGGCTTCACAATCGCGTAACAAACATACAAAAAAAAAAGGAACGAATTGAGAACCTCTTTTTTTAAGTCGGTTAAAAAATATGTTACGTTCCGGTGATATGAGCGGTGAGAGTGATGCGAAAACAGAGCTCGGTAGCGGTCATAATATGCTCCAGGACGTCGACGACTGTAATCGCCTTAAAAAAAAGCACGCGGTGCTATTAGGTAGATCATATTATAATTTTATGCTCGGGCAAATACATAATAGAAAATGCTGAGGTAAATTTCTACTGATGAGAAGGTATGCTCGACAGAGTTACGGTTAAGAGGATATTTGGGCAACGTGTGAGAGACATTATCTGGTGTTAAGAGTCTTTATAGGCTCCTTAGCAGATTTACTGCTTCAGTAACATCAAAATTTAGAACATCCAAAAATAAATTTACCAATATAATACTGAAACGTAGACTTCACTAATGAAAATGCTTGTTCATGCAAATTTTTATACATAATTTTACACAAATGTATCAGCACAGGAGTAAACCGTCTTCAATGCACACTAAACCAAGAGGCCTATCCATCTTTCAGTATAGCAACAATACGATTTGATAAATGACTGTTCCTAAATAAAAACTTCACTGAAATTAATTTTTGTTTCATAATTAGAAACTCCTTACAAAGCTAATGCCGCCGGTCTTTTGTCTAATTTAGCGTAAAAATAAACTTTTGAGAAATAAAAACGGTTTCTGTGTAGTATTAATTAAACACGGTTTTTTACGTGGGAATAATGGTTTTAACAGACCAAAGTTATACTGAAAACATATTGCGGGGATTTTGTATTGTTAGTCTAGTAAATGAATGCTCACAAGAGGGGTGTGGATGGAAAAGTCGGCTGCAGAAATTTTGACTTAAGAACTTTGTTTGGACTAGTTAGGAGATCTTCTTCCTCTTAGCGTTAATCCCAGTCGCATCCGAAGCTTTCAGCTCGGAGTCTGGGGTCCGCTTTACCAGTCTTAACTTAACCTCGGATTTGGCTAGACCTCGATATTTTCCGTGAAGCGATTGTCATCTGACCTCCACAACCCAATGTTAACATTAGGCGATATCGAAGCTTTGCAGTTAGACCGTTGTTTTTTTGGATTTTTGAGGGCTCCAACTACCCCGTAACGACTGCCATAGATGTTCTCATGGCAACCGGGACCGACGGCTTAACGTGCTCTCCGAGGCACGACCAGACCAATGCAAATACTCATATTTCATGCACACAAATATTTGCACTGAGCGGGGATCGAACCCGCGCCTCCTGCGTAGCGGCCGCGTTCACTACCGCTACGCCATGGAGGCTGTCCCCACTACGGACTAGTTAGGAGATAAACATACTAAAAGTCCTGACCCCTCCGAGGTGAGCCCGAGGGGGGAGGGGGGAAAGAAGATCTCGTTTTTTGGTTTTTTGCTTATTTCTCGGAAACGGTGCTTTGTACGAAATTGTGTTGTATGGCATAATAAAAGCTAATTTAATTCTCTACAACTTCGTCTTTTGCACTTTGTATCTATCTCCCTCCAATCATTGCCTAGCTATGAGCTTCTAAAGGCGGTCGATATTAACCACCTTCTCAGAGTGGTGGTAAATAAATGGTTTCTTGAATTTCATTGTGGACGTACAGTCAGAGCTCATAAGTGCATTAGCACAACTAGGCTCAAAATGGTGCGGCGTGCAGCCGCGCGCCGGCCCGGTTTTGCGTTTACATATGTGTGTGTGTCATTAGATACTAATACAGTAATTTACCAACCTAGTATATTAACTGATAGCTAAGTGGCTGAAGCAAGATACTATTGATTTACAGTGATTAGAGATATTTGTGGTACGATTCCAGCTTATAACGATTTTTTATATTTATGACAAAAATATAATTTTAAATATTGATAAAGTAATTTTGCATGAAGTTAGCATTCTTTTTACGTTTTATGTTGATATTTGCTAAAATTTAACAAATAATACAATGATATTAATTTATAAATGAAACACAAAAAGTGTTATTGCAAGATCGTAGGATTCGAACCATCAACCTATGCATTTCCATAAACCTCATGCTAGAACCACTCGGCCACGGGTTGCTTACTTAGTGACAGCAAAATTATCGATAATATTCCTACGGAAGAACAATTTATGTGTGTGTGTAAATTGTCTAAAAAGAAAAAGGTCACAAGTAGCGCTAGAATGTTGACGCTATAGTTACGTAGGATTGCTACTGCACTTTTGAGTTCGACTGTACCTATTATCAATGATATCAAGCAAACTGGAAGGCCTTTAATGAAACAAATTGAATGTCATAGCCATGATAATCATCTTAAAACGTACTTAGGTAACGTTTACTAAAGAAGGTGAAAAGTTATATATTTATCTGGAAAAGCGATATCTACATTATGTTGGGACAGCCTAGAAGTAATTTACATCGATTTTTGTTGGCAGCCATTAACCATAGCTTCTTATGCAGAATTTTTGTGGCCATGAATGTAAGATTGATGCTTTGTGTTTTAAAATCGTTGTTAGACAAATTCGAATGACTATTCGATCTATGACTTGTATATATAGACGTATAACGTGTATACCATTTTTGATAAGTCGTTCGTGGGCTCGGGACCAGATCACAGGCAGAAAAAATCACAATTAACAAGGAAAAATTAATTACGGTATCAGAATACCGACACCACTCGCCTTTGATTGCGATATCAAAAGTCGTCCAATTATAGCCACACCCTTCGTATTTAGCTCCTTGTGACTTCTTCGGCTTCCCAATTTCAAATGGCTTGGAAGGCAAAGATTTTCCTCAAACCAAGGGTTAGTAGCCGAAACAAAGATTTATTTTTCAAGGCTTGGTAAATAATATTGTTGATGAGTTAAATGGGTGAAAGAGGTGAATGATCGTTGAAATAAATATATAGTTTATAGAAGATAAATAGTTGTAGATTAAAGAAATATATTGGAAAAGGTTTGTTTATGTGATCTTTTGTTGGATATGTGTCTACCCTACCATCAGAGTTTACTCCTAAATGGAAGTGTTTTTATATTTATTTTTGCGACTTTATGTTCAATTTCAATGAACTTATAAATCAAATCATATCAAATTTATGGGTGAATTTCCCAAATGGCTTTTTTTTTTGTCTTCGGTGAAATTAGTATTTGAAAAAAGGAATATTGTTCTGAATTATTTTTTTTAGTATTCAATAGGTTGTTAATGGGTTGTGGCAAAAATATATTTTGGCTAGGACTATATATAAAGGTAGAAATAAATACATAAACCTCTATTTTTTTTCAAATCGGTGCTGTCCCTCTACTTTTTTTACAAACAAAAAAGCTTATACACTAATAAAAATAAGTAAGTTAAGTATATAAATTATTCTATTTCATAGAATATTAGTTTTATTATTAATCTAAGGCATATTTTATTACATAATTAACGATTATTATTACTGAGAGGCACAAACGTACTTGTCCTGCAAAATGTTCTCAAATCGGTGACCAAAAGTAATTTACACATAACTTTATATCGACGAGTCCGACAGTGTCCCCACCCCAATTTTATTTCTCTCGTTAGTGTCTGCTAGTACGCAGTCAGGACGGACGTATGTCAAATCGCTGCATATTCCCGCCAATAACGTAAGTATGCCATTTTAGTTGCTCCCGGACAATTATTTTATACTATCGGTGGTTCCATCTTTCTAGTGTAATAAGCAGTTTTATTATTATTGTTTGGTTCTAATAGAGGTAGTAAGGGAATTAGCTTCATTGATTGTTATTGAATTTAACCTAGATATTATGCATTTTTTCTAATTTTCTAAAAAGTGTGTAATTTCTCACGTCGGTGTTCGCATATCGGTGTAATCGGTGGTCTTTATTACCACGGATATGATAATTTACACCGAAAATGATAAGAAAAGACGAATCGGTGTCTTACATCTAATATCGGTGTTTTGATTCATGATCAATGCACAGTTTTGTCACATCGGTGGATTGCTTTATCATATCGGTAGATATTTTATCATCTCGGCGAGTCGTTTTATCATATCGGTTGATCCCGTGAGATTTCGTTAAGTATACAAAGAAAAAAATGGAACATAAACATATACATTACATATGGGGGACTTCAATGCCAAAGTGGAAGTACAAGAACGTGACGAGACGAAAATCGGATCTTATGGAGTGGGATGCAGAAATCGCAGGGGGCAAATGCTAGTCAGCTTCCTCGAGTCACAGGGGCTCTTCTTAATGAATAGTTTCTTTAAGAAAAATCCCCACAGGCAGTGGACTATGATAAGGAACGATATAGACTTTTTTCATAACGGTACTTAAGCACATATTTAGAGATCAACAAGTGTGATCAACAAGTTTAATACTGGAAGCGATCACCGACTTATAAGAGGCTCTCTAAATATCAACATCAAGGCTGAAAGATTCCGAATGATAAGGTCAACCCTCCCACCCACGCCGCTCCAAGTAGCTCTAGGGTCCAAAAAGTTCCAACTGGAACTTCAAAATCGTTTCGCAATACTGGAAACCTCTAGGGAGGCATTGACGAGAAGGCCGACATAGTGGTCAAACCATTGCAGGTAGTGTCTCGAAAGATGTTTCCCGTGAAACGCAAACACCTGGGACTGTCGAACTTATGAGAAAGAGGCGTAAACAACCATCTACACAGTCGTCTTCGTCAGATGGGAGAGCCTTAAACCAGCGAATCAAAAAGCTGATATGACGCGACCTCCGCCGCTCCAACACTCGCACCATTCAGGAGGCAATAGAGCGTAATAGGGGGTCGGAAGTGTTCGCTCAGCAGTTGAGGAGGCCCCATCTGACGAAACTTGAAACTGGGAATGGCAAAACGAATACCTCAAAGTTCGAGATACTCAAAGAGATCGAGAAATTCTATGAGTAAAATTCTAATTCGACGAGTAAACCGACGGGACACAGCGATGAAAACCACAGAGCCCCACTTACGCGCCACTACACCGAGGATATGCCAGATTTCTAGCAGTGCGGGTAGGATGTGGCTCTCAGGCAACTAAAGAACAACAGGTACCCTGGTGATGACGGAATTACTACTGAGCTGCTGAAAGCAGGTGGGGCTCCAATCCTGAAAGAGCTAGCAAGCCTCTTTAATTCCGTCATCCCGCAAGGGCTAACACCTAGGGCATGAAGCGAGAGTGCGGTGGTACTGTTCTTCAAAAAAGGTGACAAGACCTTGCTGAAGAACGCAGGCCATCTCACTCCTGAGTCATGTCTACAAGTTGTTCTCGAGAGTCGTCACAAATCGCCTCGCAGGTAAGCTCGACGAGTTCCAGCCACCTGAGCAAGTCGGATTTTGAAAAGACTATAGTATACAACGCATTGGAGGACGTCTTCAAGACTCTGGGCTGGACTGGGCGGGGTATCAACATCAACGGTGAGTACATCTCGCACCCTCGGTTCGCCGACGACATCGTCATACTTGCGGAGTCGCTGGAACAACTGGGCGAAATGATGCACAGCTTGAATGGAGCAGACGAGTCCTAGAGTGGAGACTGCGAGGAGGAAAACGGAAGGTGGGACACCCCCTAGCCAGGTGGACTGACGACCTACGAAAGGTGGCTGGGACGGACTGGATGCGGAAGGCGGAGCATCAGCAAACGTGGCGCATATTGGAAGAGGCCTATGACCAGCAGTGGCATAGGCTAATTGATTGATTTGTGTTACCAGCTTATAAACGTTCTTTTTTTTAATTAATTATGTATTATAAAAAAAGAAAAGTAAATAGAATAAAATAAGTACCTATATAATTCCAAAAAAAAATATTTTAATTGGATCTCCAAGAACTCAGTTCTCGTTGGATATGATCTTCTTCAGGTCAGGTATTCAGTTTTAAGTCACCCTTGTAAAAATAAGGCACCTACTATTTCCTTTTTGATGTTCAAAGGTGGATAGATTATATCATTTCGGTGGATATTTTATCATATTGGTGGATATGTATATCATTTCGGTGGATAAACTTATCATATCGGTGTACAGAATAATAAATCGGTGCTGGTTTGTCATGTCGGTGGAAACCAAAATTCAAACTGAATTTTCTCCATAATCTTAAATGATACGTTGATGATATTAAATTTGGGGATACATGATATCATAAAGATTACATAAAACCTGAAAAATATACAAAAACCATATAAATGAAAAAGTTCACCGATATGATAAAAAAAATGGCATTTGTTGAAATTCACCCTTATTTATTTGCAAGAATATGGTATATAAGGTCTTACATTAATGTTTTGTTACTACATATTCTGCCACATACGGCGTGCATTTATATGATGTAGTAGGTACATAATAATTATGTGTATGTAATTATATAGTGTGACATGCAATCTATGACAATAGTTACTGTTATATTCCAAATAACATTAGGAAAAGCACACGTTAAAAATAGCAACCTAGTTTTATACAAAATAATAGATAATATTGTAATGAATTTATGATTGTTTTACAAATGTGCCAGTAAAACAAAGTTTATTTTTAAATATTTATGTAAAATTTATAAAACCCAATTCGATGTTTGTATTTGATTTTTATAATTTAATCTATATCGGTAAGTCAATTGATTCGAAATGCCATTGCTTCGTTGTCTATGAAGAGTGAACAGATTGATCGATACATTTCGTTCAGTCTGCAACGAAATTATAAAAGTCGGGTATTTTTAAAATACGGTGGCATTCTCTGATCCGTTGTCGACCGAGACAGATATTCTAGCGTGTGGATAATATAACTCGTTATTACGAAGCAAGCCGTTTTATTTATTACCTGAGTTCTGAGAATTCGTCACAGTTCAGAAGTGGGATCAGAACCCAATCTAAGGTACGTACAAGTGTTGTTAATGATTACAAATGAATCTTATTACAATTTAGATTAGAAGTTGAGCATGCCATGTGTGTATTGTTATTAATGTACGCTACGTATACCTAGAATAGAAAATCAAGTGTGCCTTATTAACTTAAGGCTATGTGTGCTTACTATGCCATGTGTGCTTAAAAGGTTAGAGGTTATGTGTACCTAGGATAGGAAGCCAAGTGTGCTTTAGTTACTTAAGGCTATGTATGCCTACTATGCCATGGGTGCTTAAAATGTTAGAGGTCATGTATACCTAGGATAGGAAGCCAAGTGTGCTTCAGTTACTTAAAGCTATGTATGCCTACTATGCCATGTGTGCTTAAAATGTTAGAGGTCATGTGTACCTAGGATAGGAGCCAAGTGTGCTTCAGTTACTTAAGGCTATGTATGCCTACTATGCCATGGGTGCTTAAAAGGTTAGAGGTCATGTGTACCTAGGATAGGAGCCAAGTGTGCTTCAGTTACTTAAGGCTATGTATGCCTACTATGCCATGGGTGCTTAAAAGGTTAGAGGTCATGTGTACCTAGGATAGGAGCCAAGTGTGCTTCAGTTACTTAAGGCTATGTATGCCTACTATGCCATGGGTGCTTAAAAGGTTAGAGGTCATGTGTACCTAGGATAGGAGCCAAGTGTGCTTCAGTTACTTAAGGCTATGTATGCCTACTATGCCATGTGTGCTTAAAATGTTAGAGGTCATGTGTACCTAGGATAGGAAGCCAAGTGTGCTTCAGTTACTTAAAGCTATGTATGCCTACTATGCCATGTGTGCTTAAAAGGTTAGAGGTCATGTGTACCTAGGATAGGAGCCAAGTGTGCTTCAGTTACTTAAGGCTATGTATGCCTACTATGCCATGGGTGCTTAAAAGGTTAGAGGTCATGTGTACCTAGGATAGGAGCCAAGTGTGCTTCAGTTACTTAAGGCTATGTGTGCTTACTATGCCATGTGTGCTTAAAAGGTTAGAGGTCATGTGTACCTAGGATAGGAAGCCAAGTGTGCTTTAGTTACTTAAGGCTATGTATGCCTACTATGCCATGGGTGCTTAAAAGGTTAGAGGTCATGTGTACCTAGGATAGGAGCCAAGTGTGCTTCAGTTACTTAAGGCTATGTATGCCTACTATGCCATGGGTGCTTAAAAGGTTAGAGGTCATGTGTACCTAGGATAGGAGCCAAGTGTGCTTCAGTTACTTAAGGCTATGTATGCCTACTATGCCATGGGTGCTTAAAAGGTTAGAGGTCATGTGTACCTAGGATAGGAGCCAAGTGTGCTTCAGTTACTTAAGGCTATGTGTGCTTACTATGCCATGTGTGCTTAAAAGGTTAGAGGTCATGTGTACCTAGGATAGGAAGCCAAGTGTGCTTTAGTTACTTAAGGCTATGTATGCCTACTATGCCATGGGTGCTTAAAAGGTTAGAGGTCATGTGTACCTAGGATAGGAGCCAAGTGTGCTTCAGTTACTTAAGGCTATGTATGCCTACTATGCCATGGGTGCTTAAAAGGTTAGAGGTCATGTGTACCTAGGATAGGAGCCAAGTGTGCTTCAGTTACTTAAGGCTATGTATGCCTACTATGCCATGGGTGCTTAAAAGGTTAGAGGTCATGTGTACCTAGGATAGGAAGCCAAGTGTGCTTTAGTTACTTAAGGCTATGTATGCCTACTATGCCATGGGTGCTTAAAAGGTTAGAGGTCATGTGTACCTAGGATAGGAGCCAAGTGTGCTTCAGTTACTTAAGGCTATGTATGCCTACTATGCCATGGGTGCTTAAAAGGTTAGAGGTCATGTGTACCTAGGATAGGAGCCAAGTGTGCTTCAGTTACTTAAGGCTATGTATGCCTACTATGCCATGTGTGCTTAAAATGTTAGAGGTCATGTGTACCTAGGATAGGAGCCAAGTGTGCTTCAGTTACTTAAGGCTATGTATGCCTACTATGCCATGGGTGCTTAAAAGGTTAGAGGTCATGTGTACCTAGGATAGGAGCCAAGTGTGCTTCAGTTACTTAAGGCTATGTATGCCTACTATGCCATGTGTGCTTAAAATGTTAGAGGTCATGTGTACCTAGGATAGGAAGCCAAGTGTGTTTCAGTTACTTAAGGCTATGTATGCCTACTATGCCATGTGTGCTTAAAATGTTAGAGGTCATGTGTACCTAGGATAGGAAGCCAAGTGTGTTTCAGTTACTTAAGGCTATGTATGCCTACTATGCCATGTGTGCTTAAAATGTTAGAGGTCATGTGTACCTAGGATAGGAAGCCAAGTGTGTTTCAGTTACTTAAGGCTATGTATGCCTACTATGCCATGTGTGCTTAAAATGTTAGAGGTCATGTGTACCTAGGATAGGAAGCCAAGTGTGCTTCAGTTACTTAAGGCTATGTATGCCTACTATGCCATGTGTGCTTAAAGGATGTTTCATAGGGGAAATAAATGAAATTATTTTACTTTATTACCCTCAAATTTTAAAATAGTTATAGGTACCTATTATAAAAAGAAAAAATATATTATTGAAATTTAAATGATTAAATGCATATACCAAAGACCCATTGAAAAGGAAATTTTATTATTAACAAGTATATACAATAAAATTAGTATACCTACTTACATAATTACAATGATATTTTATTGTTTTGAGGAATGAATTCTGACGAAGTGATGACTCCTGAAGGTTCACCTACTCGCAAAGATGATTGCCAAAGGAAACGTAAACGATCCTCCTCCAAAGCAGCTACTAAGTCTAAAAGAACCAAGAAGCGATCAAAGAGGAAACGTAAGCAGTCTTCCAGTTCCTCCTATATGTACTATATGAGTACTTCTATGATAAGTTAACGTTGCTAAACAGATGTGAAATAAGAGGCAAAAAGGCCGTCGATTGTATTATTCACGGAATACTAGATAAATCAATCAGAAGCAGTGCCCAGGCACTGACTTGTTGCGAACCGGAAGACTAACGTCCAATATTAGAAAATAATCTATTTAATAGGAAACGTAGCGATATGATAGTTCGACCAGTTAATGCAGCTACACATTCAAGCGAGAATTTGGTTACTTGCTACTACTAATAGCCGCGAAAAAGGACACCCTTACTTTCGATGCCCTAAACCCCTTATTAAATGTTCAAAATGCCAAAGGGTAGGCCATAATAATGATAATTGTAAACTAGAACCATTACTTTTGCGAAATGAATCCAAGCAGGCAGGTAACGGAGATCGAAAAACCCTGACAATATCTACCCTCAATAACAATAGTGACAAATTTTACAAAACTGTCAAGGTTAATGATAAATCTTTAATTGCTTTTATTGATTTCGGCAGCGAATGTAGTTTAATAAGAGAATCTGATGCCCAAAGTCTGAATTTAACTAAAATTACAACAGATTTGCCAGTGATCAAAGGATTCGGGAACTCGAAAGTTTTTCCAGTATATAGGAGCTGTATTGATCTGCAATTAGATGAAGTTGAGGTGAATATAGAGGTATTAGTAGTTAGCCATCAGTTTCTTCAGTCGGCCCTACTAATAGGACAAAACGTTACTGAACTTCCTTGCGTAACAATATTTAAGAATAGCTGTCAGTTAATGTTTTACCAGAGCCTTGATACCGAAACCATA
Source organism: Eilema depressum (assembly GCA_914767945.1). Taxonomy (NCBI): domain Eukaryota; kingdom Metazoa; phylum Arthropoda; class Insecta; order Lepidoptera; family Erebidae; genus Eilema; species Eilema depressum. The sequence continues at coordinate 22,258,263 of OU612012.1, read as the reverse complement.
ATACAACCGGTGCAGTGTTTGGCTATATGGTTTGACTCGTTTGTTTTACCTTTATATTTAATATCAGCTATATGCTGTACTGGTTTATTATACTTATGTTCATTGATTATTTTCCATGTTGTTCTAGAGTTGTTGTTAGACATTTTAATGGCATGTATGTTCTGTGCTCTTTGTGTCAAATTTATAATTAATTTTACAACACACCTGCTCATAAAAGTGGTATTATTTTACCACAATTAGGCACGTAAGGACACCTATTATCAAAATGTGACTTTTTCATTGCTATTATTCACAAAAGTGAGTTATAGATTCTTTTTTAAATTTTATAAGAAGTGTCTATAATTGTCTATGTTCTTAAAAAAGTTTTGATACAAAAAATAACGTGTTTAATAGTACGAATAAATTAATACGCCTATTGTATGGTCATTTGATGCATTTTCGTATTTAAATAAATAATTTCAACTTGTAATTGTATAATAAACAAAATTTTCACTCAAATTTAACTTTTTTTTTCTCTAAGTACAGAAAAAAAATAACAGAGTAAAAAAAGTTAAATTCAAACCTCATTTTTTTTAATATGGTCGACCGCCATTGTTAAATGCGCGCGCACGGAAAACGAATTAATTTGTAGTATTGTTTATTTAGTATTTGTAGTATTATTTTATTCGCAAGTGTGTTGGAAAGCGTCGTATGGCACGCGTGAGCATGATGATTACCGTCCTCGGCTCTCTTAAGTCAATGGCGCCTCGGCGGTAATCACCAACTTTGCTCACTTGTACCATAATGTACTATTAGTCTTTTGGCATAATTATTATACAATATCTTATTAGCTAACGTCTGTTTCTTTCTATATTGCCACAAAAGAGACCTTTTACGCTTGCTGCACAATTTGATTCCCTTTGAAATCCAATTAGGTCGCTTGTTACTGGATCTTTTTGTCATTGTGGAAAAACATAAATTGTATATCAGTATAAAGTTGTCATGAAAGGCATCAAATGCCACATCAACATCATCAGCACTGTATACTTCACTTAAACTAAGCTGTTTGAGATTTTTAGTAAATATTTCTATATTGTCTTCACAATAGTCACGTTTAAACTCATACCACCAATCAATACCGTACACTCGGTCTACTGGACATTGTAATATCTGTGCTGTATGGTCAGACATTTCTAATTCTAATTTTTTTCCCTTACAACCATCATGTTATATAGCACATTGTCAATGCACCTTCCACTTGCTATTCTTGTAGGTTCTTGGATAGCTATACTAAAATAGGCTTGTGTCCTAAATTTGAAAAAATGGTTAATACAATACTTCTATACCTAAATGACCCCAAAAATATATTATTTTGATATAAAACAATCATTTACATGGTTTATTTTGAGATTTAATAAGTCGATTTGAATTTATGTCAAAAACACTCCAAACTGTAATGGCGACTTTTGTTACGTCACGCCGTGTCCCCGTGTCAAAACTGTCAAACAAGTTCATGTGTAGTGCATAGATTAATATATAATACTGGTACGTACTACGTATCGTAAACAAAAATAATAACGCAAACGCAAGCAGTGTTGTGTTGCCAACCACGCTTGGCCTAATATCGCCGTTTTTCATTCCCAAAGTAGCCTAAAGTAGCCCAAACGCCAAAATATCAGTATATTAATATAAAACGTTTTTTTTTCAAGTTATCATCACAATTTGTTATTTTACAGTTAAAAACTGTAAAAAATAACTAAAAACTTAGTTTTTTTTTTTTTACTTTGACTTAGTATTATAGATTATTTTATGTATTATAATTTAAGTTTATAGGTATTGTTTTGACTTCACTCCAGTTATAAATTTATTAATTTAAAGAACTGTTTTCCAATTTTCGTCTAGGCCTACATGGCGAAAAATCACCTACGTTGTCAACACAGGGCGCAAGGCGTGACGTCACGCTCTCTGATTGGTGTTTGATGTCACGTGACTGAATGTCTAATTTCTCTAAATTTATTTTATAAAAATAAAAGTAATCCTTATTTTATATACCAAACTATTATGCTTTTTGCTATCTTTATAACAAGAATAGTCGCTAGGAACATACATCAACCCGATTTATTCTTAGTGGACACAAGCCTATTGTCACTTGTACAAATTTCTCGAAGTTTTACTGATTCCGAGCTATTTTCCAATTTATATTGAAATCACCGCAAATTATTATTTTCTTACCATTTAAAATTTTCAAGATTTGATTTACACATTCAATTTTTTTTTTATTATTAGTTATTATTAGTATATTGAAGTTCTGCAACTCTACCTTCATGTGTTAAAGCAATCGTGTACCGGACGACAGACTTTCCACCTCCTGGGATGAATGGGAGGTCTTATCCAAGAATATCATCATCATATTATCAATAGTTACGGGTGTAAGTAGGTATATAACGCTTTCACCTCGCAGTCCGGGGTTTGCTTACTCTCCTCGTTTTGGTTTCACTTATGGGAGTGGCTGACGTCCGACCGTCCAACTCCGAGAAAAAGACTACCTACGTCAAAGCCGTCTATCAGTCAGTAGATATACCGGCTTGCACGTGGGCTTGGACGAAAATCCTGGTGCGGGCTCACAAAATAGTAATAATATTATTTACAAAGAAGATAGAGGCGTGACGTCATGCCGTGTGGCTGTTTATTTGAATGCGTGTACAAATATTATAAAAATAGAAATTGTTCATCAACAATCGCATGACGTCATTTTCATGTTGGCCGCATGATTAATAGTAGCCAATACGTTATAAAAATAACTTATCATTCGCGTTCTAAACCAGAATGATTGTAATTAATTTTGCTTGTCTTCTCCACAAAGGTACACCATATATCATTTCCACTCATTGCCATCCACACAATGAAAGCTTTTAGTGTAATTAAAAATAAACAGAGTTGTTAGTTAATAACGATGTTTTAATTAAGGGTGATTAAAACATTGTTTATAAGTTACCTATACGGAAACGTTTCGGTGCTATGATATTAAATCATTTATCACCTTGAACGTCTTCGCATGTAGACGTTCTGACGCAAGAAAAAGTAAATGCGTTGAGAGGCACAAAGGACCGTGAACCCCTCGTAAACTCCCTCGCCCTGCGCACCCCCGGAAGGCACTCTCAAAATACGGGTACACCGTTCCACCGCTTTGTAAAATTTCTACGCAATCGCATTAATTAACTAATATAACAACGGTAACTTATTTAAATTAAGCTAGAATTGGATGGATTTTGATATTTACATTAGGTACATGCCGATATTAGAGCTTATGAGTTTGAACAAGGATCAAGAGCATATGTGTAACATAAATGCTGTGTAACTTGTAATATTCGTAAAAAATCTTGTTTGGTCCTCGCGAGATTGGGAGGCCAGCGGCAATGTCATACGAAAACGCAAAGTACACAATAAATGTACAACCCGTTTACTTTAAGTTTGGACCTGGCGGCGATGACGTTACATAGACGTCAGGTCCAAACTTAAAGTAAGCGGGTAGTACCTATATATATCTTCTGTATTAAATATAATAAAAAAGAGAACATACGAGAGCGGTTCTAAAGTATTGAAGCTTTAGATGCAACAGGGACTAAAGCTGTGGTGATGGCGATGAGCACCGAACCACTTACAATGTTACATTACACCCGGTACCGCTGGTCGGCCCCCACCTTTCCATTCACGTTTATTTACACAGCTATGGCTACGGGCTCTGTGCCGTAGTGTGGTAAGTACAATTCGTGACCAACGTCACGTCCAGCGATTGTAGGACAAATCTGTGCTACGTGTACCTACATACAAGCGCCGATATTATTTGGGCGTTGCAGTATTTTATTCCATCTGTTATAAACCCTACGGTATAATCGTGGATAAAATATATTTAGGTCTCGAGCAATATCTGAACCTTAAAAATTAACATTAATGCGTACCTTGGAGTGTTAAGTTACTTGTGAGGGAGATTGTACATAATAATTGCCCTTACGCCACTAAAACCAAGTTACAACTAAGTTTAGTCTTCCATCACGGTTTGAAATTTAAATTGTTTCCGACTTTACCCCTCCCTAGAGTTAGTAACAGTAGAGTACCATAGAAAATATAAAAAACTAGTCTTCTGCCCGCGGCTCAGCCTGCGTGGATCCCTTATCTCCGGTTCTACTCAACCGATTGTAATCAAACAGACGTAAAATTAAGTCTGATCAAAACCTTTCTAACAACAATCGCCCATCGCGAACAACTTACACTTATAGAGCTTTGTATTGATTTGTTATTAACCTCCCACATACCTAGGTGAAAAACAAACAAATTCATAACGATTGGAGTGGTAGGAAAACAGACCCTGGGCTCTAAAGTACAAGCTTTGGCTACAACCGGGATAGCTGCTATGATGATGATGATACTACGCATTAGGAACATAACCGTTAAAAGACGCGAATTTAGAGCGCACTATTTTAAAATGGCCGGTGTGGTCACCCATTATACCACACCGTCTTATAAATAAAATACCGGCCAAGTGCAAGCCGGAACTCGCCCATGAAGGGTTCCGTAGCAACAAAGGCGAAAATTGCGGTTTGACGTATTAAAAAAAAACTACTTACTGGATCTCGTTCGAACTAATTTTTGGTGGAAGTTTACATGGCAATGTACATCATATATTTTATTTAGATTTATCATTCTCTTATTTTAGAAGTTAGAGGGGGGGACACACACTTTTTTCTACTTTGGAAGTGTCCCTCGCGCTAACTATTCAGTTTAGAAAAAAATTATGTTAGAAACCTTAATAGCATTTTTAAAGACCTATCTATAGATACCCCACACGTATGGGTTTGATGAAAAAAAAAATTTGAGTTTCAGTTCTAAGTATGGGGACCCCCAAAATTTAATGCTTTTTTTTCTATTTTTGTATGAAATTCTTAATGCGGTTCACAGAATACATCTACTTACCAAGTTTCAACAGCATAGGCCTTATAGTTTTGGAGAAAAGTGGCGTGACATACGGACGGACAGACATGACGAAACTATAAGGGTTCCGTTTTTTGCCATTTGGCTACGGAACCCTAAAAAAGACTTCTTGTAGAAAACACTTAACGGGAAATTAGTCCCTTTGAACTATTCAAAAGTGAATTTAACTCAAAGAGGGTACTCAGGAGATTGATAGTCCCATAAGAGTCTTTGAAGTAGTGGCAAACGACTGATAAAAGCTTTTCCCATGACAAAATAAAGAACGTTACTTATTGCTAAAATGATTGTGATCTGATAGTTTCATAAGATTACTTTCATTTGATTTTACCTACAAGATTTATTGTTGATGAATTTTCCTTTCAAAGATAATTTTCTGCTGATAATGTATATTGTGATATTATACCTACACTGGGATGGAGAAAAATATACGAAGTGTTGTTTAGGCTAGTGTTTAGAAAGGTATTCAGACCCTTTATCACTTCCGTAGGAAATTATAGTTTTCTTAACCTAATATTATTTGTATGTGACGAATGAACTCAAAAACTACTGAACCAATTTCAAAAATTCTTTCACCATTAGAAACCTGATAATGTATATCAGGTACCAACATAGGCTACCTATATATCATCACGCTACTATCAGTAATGAACAGGATCAGAATTCCACGCGGGCGTAGCCACGAGCAACAGCTTGTGTTTAATATACCTATCAGAAGTTAGTGTCACGTAATAAAGAATAATATCTAGGCACACATTATGATTCAAAAACAAAACGGTCTTCTAACAAGAAACCCTTGATATAAAAACCTTTAGGGCCATATCGTCCACTCTATCAAAATGTCCACCGTATCAAAATGTCCACTGTATCCTACTGACCACTTCAAGATGTCCTAATATCAAAAAGACCACTGTGTCAAAAAGTCTACTGTATCAAATTGTCCACTGTACGAGTATTAGAATGGTCACTGTATCAAAATGAGCTCTTAATGTATTACGGTCGATTCATAGAATTATGTGCAAGTCGCAAATTGATCGCAGATTGATTCTTTCGTCATAAATTAAGAATGTCCAGCACGAATAAAATAGGTATTATTCGTTTACACAAAAAAAATTATTTAATAGTTTTTTTTTTTTTAGTTAACTTAAAATAACAAGTAAAGGCCATATTTGTAAATTTCTTCAGACTTCAATAATAAATAATCATATTCATAATAATCAGGGAAAAGATGTTTGACAATTCACACTACAAACTTGTAAGAACTGTTTTGAACAACTTGTTCCTACGAATTTATCCCCGGATGAAATTATAAGTATATCAAATCAATGTTGGTGCACCAAGGAATTATCTACTAATACTAAGTAATAACAATAGGAACGTGTTACAGTAAAAGTAATCAAGTCACTTAATTAAGTCTTTGCTTTACTTGACAACTATTTTTCGTTTTAACACAACATAATGTTTAATAGAAAGCTTTTAGTGTTACTTGATATTTGTGAGATACCTAAGCTGTTGGGTATCGGTCGTTGTTTAGAAATTGAAGTCTCTAACCTTGCTAATGGTCCATTCAAATTAGGGGTTAAATCTCCAATTAAGATATTAATAGAATTTAAATAAGATATTCGTAAATTGTTCTACTTAATATTTTAGCAATTAGTCTTAGGTAAGTAAATAAAATAAAACTTAAATAAATCAAAATATTTAGTTTATTTTATTTACAAATAAATAAGTAATACTAATAGTTCCACACTATCCGCGCTGCTTCACATGTTAAAAAGTATAAATAAGTTTGATCTAAAATTTGTAGAGAATTTTACTTATGTTACATTACTGATATCAAAGGAAAGGAGATACGTGCAAGGTACCGATTTTCGTGATTCAAAATATATATTAATAATGAGCAAGCTGTAAACTGTACAAATATATTGTTGGTACTCTTTTTTGGTTTAAATGGCTGCTCTCCATCGTCACGTGGAACTCTTTACTAGTAAATGTAAATAAGTACCAGCCTCCCGCAGTATCGGCACCATGTCGTTTAACATGCAAATTGAATTATCACAACACCTTTTAAGTTATAAGTTCTAAATTTAGAATGACCTTCACGACACGTTATTTTCAACCCTAAAACCGGTAATAAACTGTGTTTACGGTTTCGGCGACTGATATTACGTAGGCTACGTAAGATAACTCGATACATAATATATTTACGTTATGCCCATAATTTGGTCACGTATTCTTATCAATTTTCTACATGTACAGTGAATGTTGAATGATCTTAATACATTGGTATTTCCAAATTCCTTTTAAAAAAATCAATCAAAGCAAATCAATACTGAAAGCAGTACAAAAGGCCGGAGGTTCAACTACTGAATCCACAAAATCTCAATAAACGACTTTGTGACTATTTGTGGCCGCGACTCTACAGAAGTAGGTGTATTGTTTCAATTTACATACCAAATAACATAATACGGGTATAATTACAGTGGGTGTGTAATCTACACTAATATTATAAAGAGGAAAGATTTGTACCTATTTTTGTATGTTTGTATGTTTGTAATGAATAGGCTCCGGAACTACTGTACCGATTTCAATAATTCTTTCACCTATAGAAAGCTACACTATCTGGGAGTAACATAGGCTATATAACAGCACGCTACTACTAAAGGGAGCGGAGCAGTGAGCATAAATGTCAATAAATCGGGCAGATTTCCATACATTAAAGTTGGACCGGAATCCGAATTCCACGCGGGTGGAGCCGTGGGCAACAGCTAGTGTTTGATATAATAACAAATGCTCTAATTTCACTCGAAATAACGTTCATATGTTATAATTTTCATATATGTTATAATATCAAATAACCTAATTTCATAGTATATGATCTAATGTTTTATATGATATAATCTTCCTTAATAACATTTAGTATAAAGTTCATATTATATAATTTTCAAAATGCATAATTTTCTTTTAATATAACGTTCATTTAACCTAATGTTCTTTTGACCTAATTGGTCGAAAATAACCACGAAGGGGATGGCGGGGTCGTTGACCCTTCTAACCTAACCTATCCTAGTCGGGGTGCCCTAAAGTCCAGATTGCATCCAGATCCTCCTGGTAACAATAATTGGGTGTGGCTGATGTATAGGGTTTGCTAGCACCATGTTAGGAGGCGTTTAAAATCGTATCAGATATTCTAACCAAATTATATTAAAAGTTACTTAGAGATTATGAATATTATAGTAAATGAATAATATAGATACTAAATGAATATTATGTCAAATGTGCATTATAAGAAATGTTCATTATATCAAAATAAATTAGGTAAAATGAAATTATAACTACAATTCATTATGACATCTGATCGTTATATTAAACAAAATTATATTAAGTGAAATTATGCCAAGTGAACGTTAGATTTTTTGTTATTATATCAACCGTTACACACCCAATTACAGTATAGGAGTAGGTATTAATAAACCACTAAAGTTGTGTTAATACTTACCAAATGTAGTCTACACACACTTAGGTACAAGGGTGCATTTATTTTATTTACTGCTTTTTAGGGTTCCGTAGCCAAATGGCAAAAAACGGAACCCTTATAGATCCGTCTGTCTGTCCGTCCGTATGTCACAGCCACTTTTCTCCGAAACTATAAGGCCTATGCTGTTAAAACCGCAATCGTAAGGATTCAACACAAAAATAAAAAAAAACATTAAATTTTGGGGGTCCCCATACTTAGAACTGAAACTCATTTTTTTTTTTCATCAAACCCATACGTGTGGGATATCTATAGATAGGTCTTTAAAAATGCTATTGAGGTTTCTAACATAATTTTTTTCTAAACTGAATAGTTTGCGCGAGAGACACTTCCAAAGTGGAAAGTCTAACTTCTAAAATAAGAGAATGATAAATCTAAAAAACAAAATATGATGTAAATTGCCATGCAAACTTCCACTAAAAATTGGTTCGAACGAGATCTAGTCAGTAGTTTTTTTTTTTTACGTCATAAACCGCAATTATTGTCGCCTTTGCTACTACGGAACCTTTCATGGGCGAGTCCGACTCGCACTTGGCCGATTTTATTAGTTTTAAAATCAATTCCCACTGAAAAAACAACTGCCGGCATCGGTTTTTTAAGTCAAAATATTGCAAACCATTTTGAATCATAACTACAAGAGAAAAAGTTCATAGTCATTTGAAGACTAAGAAGGGGTAACGGATAGCTGTATGAACTTTGACGCAACTCTTTCTAACAAACGGTCGTAGCCGGCCGCTGGTCTTTTTGTTTAAATTGAACCTAATTTTTTTTTAAAGATGGAACAACTTTATCTTGTCATTACAATAACTAACTATCATCTAATACTAACCTTGTAAACTCCTAAGATCATCAGGATACATGCAACAAGTCCCAAAGTGCTGCAGGCCAGTAGCGTAATGTTGAGAGAGACGGTAACTGCAACCAAATAAACCATACTTAGAAAACAGAACCTGAAGTTTATCACTGAAATAGGTAATGTTAAAAAAGAGCTGAACTATCTTGGAACTCAAATCGATTTCAGTTGGAAGTAGATCCACTTCCCTCCTTAAAAAATAAGTAAAAAGAAAAAATGCAAACGTTCCACAATCAGTGAAATCATTATGAATATTACGAATCTTAAGGAAACTTTAAACACATAATACGAAATCCTCTTGACTCCTGATGGCTCGGTCAATGAGTTGCATGTCAACTCTCTTAAGAGAAATAACAAGTGACAAGGTGCACTTACAAACTGCACCACAATCAACATGCCACAATTAGGTAATCCCCGCTACCTACTGGCACCGGATATTACCTATTAATTAAGGCGCGTTCGTTGTAAATACTAGTGTGAAGTGCTGTTGTGCATCTTTAAATGACAGTTACATGATGTGTACTGCTGTGACGTCTGAGTGGATTATTTTCTCCTCGGCTATTTAATTAATTAATTATTGGAAAAACGTCATGCGAATTTTGATAGGTGGTCTATTAAATCGTGAATATTTATTGGAATATAAACGTAGTGCGAGTTTTTAATAGCTGAACTTTCGAACCGATAATTGAATAAATTCTTTACACTTCTCACTCTCGCTTGACTCTTAAGCAATAAATATCTGTGTGTACGGTAATGAATTGTCTTTTTTAATACATTATTATATTTTCGAATTCTCATAATTCGAAAATATAAATGAATTTATCCGGAATTGATGACCGGCTAAGATTTTGTTAACAACTCAAAACATGAAAATATCATTATAAAGTTTTAGATTTTTTTGAACTAGATAGAATGTGCACAAAAATAACTGTAATAGTAGTCTATACATTATGGTACAAGTGAGCAAAGTTGGTGATTACTGCCGAGGCGCCTTTGAAACCCGAGCCGTTAGGCGAGGGTCTTAAGAGAGCCGAGGACGGTAATCATCATACTCAGGCGTGCCATACGACGTTTTACAATACACTTGCGAATAAAATAATACTACAAGTACTAAATAAACGATACTAGAAATTAATTCGTTTTCCTATGTGCGCGCATCTAACAATGGCGGTCGGCCATATTTGAAAAAAAAAACATTTTCACTCAAATTTAACTTTTTTTTTCTCTAAGTACAGAAAAAAAAAGTTAAATTTGAGTGAAAATTTTGTTTATTAAACAAGTATTAGGTACAAGTTGAAATTATTTATTTAAATACGAAAATGCATCAAATGAACATACAATAGGCATATTAATTTATTCGTACCATTAAACACATTCTTTTTTGTATCGAAACTTTTTTAAGAACATAGAAACTTAACCTATAAAATTTAAAAAAGAATCTATAGGTAACTCATTTGTGAATAATAGCAATGAAAAAGTCACAGTTTGGTAATAGGCGTCATTACGTGCCTATTTGCGATGAAATAATAGCACTTTTATGAGCAGGTGTGTTGTAAATATTGTTATAAATAAAAATTAAGAATTCACTCGAATGAGCCTTGCCATTTTTTTGGACCAAGATAAAAGGGTTCGTGGATTTAGGAGCTTGGTTCTACATAATATCTGATAACTTTTTAACAGTAAAAGTTTGCGATTCTTAGCAGCCTACTTTACATTCAACGTTGTTGGTGGGATCTTTTTATATCAATGTTTTTTTGAAAGTGTAAGTTTCTTTGTTCGTGTTGTTTCGTTCGTCACGGACATTTAGAATTCAAAAATAAATGTATATTATGAAGATTGAAGGTATGATTCCGAAGCCGACCGCATACGACAACTGCCGACGCATGCAGCAGATATAGCGCACACATTACTTGTTAAACTCCGATGCGAACAAAGGGGACCATTGAGAAGCCGCAATGAACTACGCGCATTGTGCTGCGTACGTCGGCAGTTGTCATATGCGGTCGGCTACGGAATCATATCTTAAAACTATTATTTATTTATTGCTGGTTATTGAGTGTTCCTTTGTCATACATTCAAAGTTCAATACCTGCACGTTCATCAATGAACATTTAGGTAAAAGTGAAACGAAATGAAGAAAAAAGAAAACGTTGTCATGCAACCCAGTACAATGCTTATCCGTTTAAGTTGCCTATAGTTTTTTTTTGTTAGATAAGTATCTTATGGTTTGATTAAGAAGAGTAAAACATTGCACGAGATAAAATGTTGACACTGTGTCTCATCTCCTTTCACGAAATGAAGCAAACACAATAAGTCTATTTATCGAAGTACACATGAGCGCCATAATACATTCTGATTATCTTGAATTGCGTTACAGCCCACGCACCAATCACTTTTAGCGCACATTTATTGGTGATGTTTCTGTGTGTATCGGCAATTTGCTACACACACTAATGTTATGCCTGAAGGCTTCCAAACTGTAAGAGAGGCGTTAAAATATAATCTAGTAGACGAATGTACCAATTTGTAAAATAGTTTAAACTTTAGACTACCTCGTTGGTATCGCAGTGTAAGCTCGTCAACAATTAGGTATGTTTACGCACTATCTTGAGGTTTTGAGACCGATTTTCAAGCGGGATTATTTCCTAATTTAGCTCATATGTTGGTAGTTCATCAAAGTGCTTATTATCCTTAACCACTGCCTATGATAATATGTAAGTTAATAGCCATGTGTTTTACAGACGCCGCCTTCTATATAAGTGTGTGATTTGATGTGTGATCATATTTTGTATAAGAGAGATAGGATTAGTTGCAGCCAAGTGATTTAATATACTAAGGTATATTTTACTTAACTTAAGGTATAAGGCCTAAGGGCTGAGACATAAGAGAGGTACGGTGACTTGTGTGTGTTTATCGAATAGAAGAATTTATGTCGTTGTATTTAGAAGAGTAATTTAGTCATGCTTCTGGTTATAGTGATGTGTTAAGTTCCAATGTCATTCTTCTATGGGCAACGTTAGTGTCTGTCTAGTAAACATGCCCTTAGTGAGAGATAGTTAGTGTAAACTAGTTGTAGTGTAAACGTAAGACACGACAAAGCCTCTATGAAACCACAGTAATAATAGCTAAGATTGATCTGTTCACAGGCGCAGTATCGTTGTGTAACATGTTCAATGCGCGTGGACTTGAATATAATAATAGGGAATAAAATTATGAGTGCCCTCACGAATTTAAATGCCTGTATCATGATTTATAAAATGTATGTGTTACGTGAACACTGTTATGGTTATCTCTTCAAGTGGCAGTGAAAATATTTCAAGTGACGGAATGTATGACTCCAACAAAGGGCTCTCGTTAACCTCCCATCGGCTTAGTTGATTATTTTTCTGTAAAATTATCATTTGCCATGCCATGTACAGGAATCAAGTACACCCACAACCGGCGTACATGTATGAAAATAATTATGAACGTACAAAAAAAGAAAGGCGGCTGATAAAATCGTAGCAACTGGAAAGAAATTGTCTCTACCTACACAAAAAGGTAAATAACGCGACAGCAAACTTCCTCTCTTCCCCCTTTTTCCCCCTATCGAAAAAACTCATGATGAAATTTGTTTTTTAAATCAAAGAACACGTGAGCCAAGTTTGGTGAAAATCTTTAAAGAAATGCGCCCTCTAGACCGGAACTGACAAACACACAGACATACCTATATAGATACGGATGAAAGCGAAATCGGTCGCTTTGTCGAAGCGGACAACAAAGTCTCAGATAATACCAGTATCAATCGAATTCAAGTCAAAGACGTTATTTGCCCGATCGCAAGTTGGAAGGTACTTAAGTAGTCAATTTTATTCTTTAAATTTTATTGCAATTCCAGATATTTTACTAACAGTCCCTGGTTTGAACTATCATGAAGTCGTATATCGTAAGTAGTCTATGGTGAGTAATATGTGCGTGAAAGTCAAAGTCAGTTTTTTTTTCATTGGGAATAGGTATACCTACATCATAAGTTTCATGACATTTTTTTTTAGTCAACTGGAATAATACACGTGCTAACCTAATTTTCGAAATTTAAAAGAGAATCGGTAAGTACATAAAAATATATCTGTACTATGATATACACTCGTCAAAATCCTCAAAAGCAATATTTAGAAATGATGGAATATTTTCGTATTTCTTATGAATTTCGATATTTGGCTCCATAGGCAATAATTTCAACTATTTCCTTCATTCGTAGCGCCGTTACATACCGAGTGGCTCATTCATATATGTATGTCATGCTTGGGAACTTGTAATTACTGGAGATTCAATAAGAATACGAATTAAAGCCTCAACGAATCAAAGGTCATTTTTACAAAGGTATTCACGACCCTCATAATACGTTTAGTACTTTGACACATACAAAATAAGGACATTCAATTACCTTATTTCGATCTTTTTCAGAAACATTGAACTGCCGATGAACTAAAGAGACTATTTATAAGTTTGTTACTAATTATAGGTATGTACATAAGTGCACGAGTATGTTATATTTAAGGGTAATATGATAGTTTTGGGTTGTTCGTTCGGGTTGTCGTTGTTCTTGAGAACAACCGGAACATAATTTGAGCTCGACCGACCGAAGCGGCTGTATGTCAATATTATGTGAGAAACTAACCGTACGAAAATTCCTAAAGAGCTTCTAGGTGAGTAAACTCTATCAGCTCGTACTTGAATTGGCACCCTCATCGCACTCCCTCGTTGAATAAACTTACTACAAGTGTATTTTATGAGTGTTACAAAGGCGAGGCATTATTAAATTGGGTACATTTGAATACTTTGCAGCAGTTCTTTGTTTGAACCGAGAACTATAAAACTTAAGTAGTTCTTTTGTTTTTCTTCAAAGCGCATCGTGACATGAATTATTTTATATAAACTCGACCCGTATTTCATATGTTTAAACATATGACGATATACATATGACTATTGTTGTATATCAAACATTTATAGACGTAAATGTTTGGTATACAACAATAGAGTTAAAAAAAACATATTAAAAGATTGATACAGATGCTGTGTGCTTCCAGTTCAATTTGCTAGACCCCGGAGTCTAGCAAATTAAACTTGAATCTGCATATTTGACGTGGTAGGTATATACTTACTTGGCGTAATCTTTTCTGGTTCCAGGAAGCTATCCGATTCCGGATCAGTCATTTCTCCATTCAAGTAGCTTTGCTCCATTTGTATAAAATGCCCCATGGTCACAATGATGACTGCAAAATATACCTGAAACAAAAAACCCAAATTAAAGTCAAAGACAAAAATCATTTACTCTGTATAGACTATTAAAACGGAACTTACAATCATAACGTCAAAAGAAAACATATTAAAGACTAGTTTAACAAATGGACCATCGTGCATCGGTTCGACCCGTGGCCACGACGACGGGAAGACTCCGGCAAGAAAATCAGCGGGCATTTTTTTTGGTCTGTTTACAAACTTCTACTTAGTCTACTTAGCCTAAATACAACAACAGAGTAGCATAGTAGAGCGAACAGCTCAGTTTTTATGCTTGTTTATCATCTAAATAGTCTTGAATTTTATAATAGCCTTTTTGGCACAGTTTACTCTTAACAACATTTTTAAACTTATTCACAGGTAAACCCCTAATTTCATTAAAGAATTTGTAACAAGGGTATACAGTTGCCCTCGAAAGAATTACTAACTTTTCGGAGTAGATTTCGTGTCAGCTTATCTGTGATGGAGGCAAAAACTACTGAACAGATTTTGATATGGTTTTTTGGTTTGGAAAGTTTTGGCCCCACTAAAATCTTACGTTTTCATTGCAATTGACCAGAAGTCGCAATAATCGAAATTCACGAGGAGCCCCGGCTCAGCTAGCGACCGAAGGGTAAAAACCAAAATTGAAATCACTTTGTGCAAAAACAAAGGCGCAGCTATAAACAATAATAACTATTCCTCATCTCCAGCTGATGTTTGGTCGACGAAGGCTCTACGATGACTACGTTAAAAAAACAAACAAATGCTTTCTTTAGTGTTAAATTACACTATTACATTGGTTGAATTCATTCACAACCAAGGCCAAGAATGTGTATCTAACCGTATTCAAGAAATCCGCATAATCACCGCCCAGTGTAAGCGGCGTTATACACCTACCATTGATAATCCGACACACACTTGCCTCCCGGGAGGTTAAGCCGCAATTTCTGAAAGAAAACATATTATGGCGGCATGGTGACATTCCCTTTTAATTCAACGGGGAGCCCCGTGGCCGCTATTCAACTCGGTAAAATGTAAGATTACTAAGATTACCTCGCACAAATATTAACTTAAACGTGAGACTAGTATAATAATATTATGTTGTTTTCATCTTCCGCCATTTTTGACTGAATATATCATGCATAAGGCACTTGTGTCATTGCCCTATGGCTAATTGCCTGCTACCATTACCCTGGTGCTATAAAACCCAACAAATAAATGTATCTTTTCGATGGACTATGAATAATTTTCTAATTTACAATTGCAATAGTCGCAGTTTTAGACCAACCAAACGTTATTTATGACAGTCTGTGTTTGTCTACTCAGGCTTTATATTTGAAAGTTTAGCGACCCTGAGCTCAAATGCTCAAATGCTAAACGAATGGTTGACCCTAGGTGAATTTTGTATTCCCATAGCCTTAAAATGGCGTACCATAATATACGACTGGTCACCGGCCTTACTTAAATTTTACCTAAATGCATTCCAGTTGACCCTCCCCGACCAAAGCAATCTAGTCAGGTGGGGAAAAGCCACAGATAAAACATGTAACTCATGTGGTGAAGCAACTGGAACGGCTAGGCACCTGCTAGTGGGTTGTAGGACGCTATTAGACCGGGGTCATTACTCGCGCCGACATGATAAGGTATTAGAAATCATACGTGAGGCTGTAAGTTTGGCGGTAGCTAGAGCGAAAAAAGGATTAACCACAAACCAAAGAACTGACATTGTGTTTGTAAAGGAAGGCTGCTCAAAGAAATCACCTCAAAAGCCATATTCAATTTTGATAGCTGCCGTTGACTGGACAATACTCGTAGACACGTATGAAAAGCACTATAAAATACCGGAGGATATATGTGCCTCACCATCCAGACCCGACATATTCCTTTTTTCACGATCGCATAGGCGTGCAGTGCTTGTAGAA
This sequence comes from Eilema depressum, assembly GCA_914767945.1. Classification (NCBI taxonomy): domain Eukaryota; kingdom Metazoa; phylum Arthropoda; class Insecta; order Lepidoptera; family Erebidae; genus Eilema; species Eilema depressum. The sequence goes on along the minus strand of OU612012.1, from coordinate 22,241,729 downwards.
CTCACAGTACCGTGGGAAACTAATATACCTAAAGACCACGCTATAAAGACAAACAAATACTTTGACTTGACTAACGAGTTAACCAAGAACGGCTACGTGGTTAAACTCTACGCCGTAGAAGTAGGAGCAAGGGGAATTCCAGCTAAATCCCTGTACAACTTACTTAAAGACCTCGGATTGCCAAGAGCTTCAGTAAGCTCTTTACTAAATCGAATATCAAAAGCGGCATTGATAGGATCTTACCAAATTTGGATAGGTAGGGGGGGGAACACTACTGACGGTGGAGGTGAGCGCTGATGCATCACAAGGTGGCCACCCTAAACCTACATCTGGGTCGCAAGTCCCAGTCGCCGTCACGGTGTTCCTCTCTGTATCACGCTATGGACCCGGCGACCGCACGGTGAATCCATGGAGTGCTGAGAATCGGATCTCTTTAAAATCTGACAGCCCGGAGAGACGGGATGACTACTGGAAAGACAGTTGACGCTGGAAAGACAGATGACAATTGGAAAGACAATGGACTGCTGGAAAGACAGCCGCGGGCAAGGGCCTAGCAAGCCCTGCCCTAGAATTCATCGCTAAAAGTCCAATAAAGAAAAATACCTCCAGGACAATCCGAGAGGGGGGGCGAAAGAATTGTCCACCGGTGGATAAAGCAAACGACAATGGCGAGAATACGGACTTAACATGTACAACGTGCGGGAAAGTATACAAGAAGAGAGCCTGGTTTCTGAAGCACTTAAAATCACACGATGGTGTTGGAGCAAGACAGTCGTCTGTAAGTTCTTCAACTATTGCCACGGATAGAGTTGACCCTCATATATCCCATGGTGAGCCAGAGTGTGACACAAACCAGGAGCCCATCAATATCCGGGCCCGTCTTAGCATTCCCTCTTTAAAGTCGACCACCTGGAAAGCCCACGACCAAAACCTAGCCATCCTGTTAGAACATCCCGGAACAAAGCAGGATCTAAACAGTCAGGTAGAATCTTTCCAGGTTAGCATTTACTCATACCTGCATGAGCATTACCCACCATCATTACCTTACGCGCGAAAAAACCGAGAAAACGCGTTCAAAATTAAAATGAGAAAAAAAAAGCGGGACCTTATCAAACGACTACGGTTTGCTAAAGCTATGGGCGATAATCAACTTAGTCATCAACTGGCCAGAGCTTTAAGGTCAATACTGAAATTAATTCAAGGAATTTCTTTTCAAATAATAAATGAAAATAATAATTTTATTAGAGCCAAACATGAAGTAGAGTTCGATAAGGACCCGTTTAAATACTCGAGGAATATTTTTAGCGACAGAAAGCAGGATAGGCTACCGCTAAGTAACGATCAGATCCATAGCTACTATAAAAGTAATTATGAGGTGCCTAAATACAAAAAACCATACAGTAAACCAAACGCGCAAAAACCAGTAAGCCCTCATTTTACATTTGACTGTAACCCACCTAGCTTAGACGAAATAGAACAACAAATCAAAAAGAAACCAACAAAAACCGCCCCAGGGCCTGATGGCATACCTTACATTATCTATAAAAAATGCCCATCGGTACGTAAACATCTTCTAAGCATATTCAATAGGATCTGGTCGAGCAAAGAAGTCCCAGCGGCCTTCGGTAAAGCTAATTTTGTGCTCATTCCAAAGAAAGAAATAGTAACTAGTCCAAAAGACGCTAGACCAATAGCATTAACCAACACAATTTCAAAAATTTTCTTCTCATGGCTTCAATTTAAAATGGCAAATTTCATGATAAATAATAACTATTTCAGACCAAATCACCAAAAAGGGTTCTTACCCGGAATTTCAGGATGTCTAGAACACAATTCGTTACTGGCGGAAAGTTTAAAAGATGCCAGATCAAACGAAAAGCAAATAACAGTTTGTTGGATAGACTTAGAAAACGCTTTTGGCTCAGTACAACACGAGCTTATGTTGTTTGCATTGAAATGGTATCACTTTCCGTCCACCATTTGGGAAATAATATCCTCTTATTATGGTAAATTAAAGTTTGTGATTAATACCAAAGATGGATACACGCAACCTTTAAATTATAATGTCGGTTTGTTCCAAGATTGCTGTTTATCACCTATAGTTTTCAATATAGTAATAAATATTTTAATAGACAACATTTCCACACATGACAAGAAGTGGGGCTATCGGTTTAAGCTAAACGGTAAATATACGGAGTCCATCCTCGCATTCGCGGACGATTTGGCAATACTGACTCGCAACCCAAAGCAGTGCCAGGACCTACTGCGTAGAGTGGATGATTTCTGTGCATGGACAGATGGAATGAAAACAAAACCTAGCAAATGCTACTGTCTATGTCTGGGTAGGCGGGGTACCAGGTATACTTCATATGACCCAGGGCTTAGTATAGGCGGGGAAAACGTTTCAACTATATCTGAAACCGTGCCCTTTAAATTCCTCGGAAGAAAGATTGATAACAGAGGTTGCACTCCAGCTTTGGACGAATTAATTGATAGTTTCATTATCGATTTAAAAAAGGTAGACCAACAACCAATAACCACTTCCGCGCCCTCAACATGTCATAAATCAATTTTAGCGCTCGCCGCATGACGTCACCTCTCGCCCGGTAATCGAGATAATGTAAACAACACTTGAACCACTTGATACCGTTCGAAAGAAGTGTTCTTCGCATTTCACAGGCTGCGGGGACTTTGGGTCATAAAACACGCCCGCAGCCTGTGAGCTCATTGCGCGCTTGTAGGGATAAGTAATGTTAAAAAAGCTTGGATCTATGACAACTATTTAACCTCGCGTCTTAACTGGCCGTTTCTTATATATGATATAAACCAGAGCCTCCTCAAAAAACTAGATGCGAGTGTCACAAAGACACTGAAGTCGTGGCTAGGGCTAGCTCAGTCGGCCGACCCGTCGGCACTATATAGATCCGCGAATAATTTTGGAATGACGTTAAAGAAGCCATCAGAACTCTATAAACACCTAAGAGTAACTAAAATGCACGTCTTATCGAAATCTAAAGACGAAATAGTAAAAGTCCTTCCAAAAGATAAAAATGCATCGGAGCTCGAATCACGCCTCCAGTTCCATAAAAAATTCATGATAGGCTCGCAGACTGGTAGAGTAGGTCTAGGGAATATTCAGAAACAAACAGATAAAGAAATAACAAAATCTTTTCTTCAAACAGACGAAAACAACACCTATAAGGTGCACGCAATGAACCTAGAAATGCAAAACGAATGGTTGACCCTAGGTGAATTTTGTATTCCCATAGCCTTAAAATGGCGTACCATAATATACGACTGGTCACCGGCCTTACTTAAATTTTACCTAAATGCATTCCAGTTGACCCTCCCCGACCAAAGCAATCTAGTCAGGTGGGGAAAAGCCACAGATAAAACATGTAACTCATGTGGTGAAGCAACTGGAACGGCTAGGCACCTGCTAGTGGGTTGTAGGACGCTATTAGACCGGGGTCATTACTCGCGCCGACATGATAAGGTATTAGAAATCATACGTGAGGCTGTAAGTTTGGCGGTAGCTAGAGCGAAAAAAGGATTAACCACAAACCAAAGAACTGACATTGTGTTTGTAAAGGAAGGCTGCTCAAAGAAATCACCTCAAAAGCCATATTCAATTTTGATAGCTGCCGTTGACTGGACAATACTCGTAGACACGTATGAGAAGCACTATAAAATACCGGAGGATATATGTGCCTCACCATCCAGACCCGACATATTCCTTTTTTCACGATCGCATAGGCGTGCAGTGCTTGTAGAACTCACAGTACCGTGGGAAACTAATATACCTAAAGACCACGCTATAAAGACAAACAAATACTTTGACTTGACTAACGAGTTAACCAAGAACGGCTACGTGGTTAAACTCTACGCCGTAGAAGTAGGAGCAAGGGGAATTCCAGCTAAATCCCTGTACAACTTACTTAAAGACCTCGGATTGCCAAGAGCTTCAGTAAGCTCTTTACTAAATCGAATATCAAAAGCGGCATTGATAGGATCTTACCAAATTTGGATAGGTAGGGGGGGGAACACTACTGACGGTGGAGGTGAGCGCTGATGCATCACAAGGTGGCCACCCTAAACCTACATCTGGGTCGCAAGTCCCAGTCGCCGTCACGGTGTTCCTCTCTGTATCACGCTATGGACCCGGCGACCGCACGGTGAATCCATGGAGTGCTGAGAATCGGATCTCTTGTGTTCACGTAGATTCAGTTGCTGACGTGGTAAGCCACGTACAATTTGTTGTGAAAACGTCGAAAGGTATAATAAAATAGTTTTTTTATCTAATACTAGCTGTTGCCCGCGGCTCCGCCCGCGTGGAATTCTGATCCCGTTCATCGCTGATATATAGCCTATATGTTAATCCAGGGTATAACCTATATACATACCAAATTTCAACCAAATCGGTCCAGCCGTTTATGCGTGAAAGAGTAACAAACATCCACACATCCACACATCCATTCTCACAAACTTTCACATTTATAATATTAGTAGGATAGTAGGATTAGTAGGATACTCGATATTAGATTTAAAAAAAACTATTTTATTTAGACTGACAAATTAGTCGGACATTGATTTCGAAGTGAGTGAGGGTGTTACGTTAAATTTTAGTCCTGCCCTAGCAATTAACTTCACGACCATCGAGGACACCGGCGTCAAATTCAATTTCAAATGAATTGCAGGTTGCCTTTGCAATTCAATCTTTGGACAGTTAATGACTTTTCGCATAGATTGATTAAATTAACACTGAGTTCACGTAAACTGACATCTAAGTCACTACATCTATACCCAGACGTTTTAATAGAAGACTTTTATCATCACTTACAACCTCATCGTGTTGATACCTATTAGAAAAGACTCAGACTAAATCAGCAGACTGGGCTCAGTGGTCACTAAAACATCTGTTCAAGGCAGAACAGCGCGCAAAGTGACATCTACTTGAAAAGTCAGTTGTATCTAAGGTGGAACGATATGGTGCTAATAAGAAATGATAGCTGCCACGTTTGAAATGGCAGTGGGTATAGTCACATATACGATCGAGTAACGTAAGAGTGTCATCAGACCCCTTATTCTGAGTGACAAAGTGACATCAATTTGAAAAGTCAGTTGTATCTAAGGTGGAACGGTATGGTGCTAATAAGAAATGATAGCTGCCACGTATGAAATGGCAGTGGGTATAGTCATACATACGATCAAGTAACGTAAGAGTATCATCAGACCCCTTATTCTGAGTGACAAACCGTTTGATATAAATTTCGCTTTCGTGAAAATAACCGCATAGTTGGTCTAAATTTTACGTACGCCGTAGTAGTGGGAGCAAGGGGAATTCCAGCTAAATCCCTGTATAACTTACTTATACTTAAACACCTCGGATTGCCAAGAGCTTCAGTAAGCTCTTTACTAAATCGAATATCAAAAGCGGCATTGATAGGATCTTACCAAATTTGGATAGGTAGGGGGGGAACACTACTGACGGTGGAGGTGAGCGCTGATGCATCACAAGGTGGCCACCCTAAACCTTCATCTGGGTCGCAAGTCCCAGTCGCCGTCACGGTGTTCCTCTCTGTATCACGCTATGGACCCGGCGACCGCACGGTGAATCCATGGAGTGCTGAGAATCGGATCTCTCTCTCTTCTATGTTAACCAAATTGTAACCTACTGTTTGCTCATGTTGCAACTGCGTTCGACATGAAAAAACAGTAGCAGTGAGAGATCAGGCTTTTTCTAGAGACGAGTCTCATCTTTTTAAAATACCTGCTGAAACTACTTTGTACTGACACAGTAACTCGTAACGGCTCGTAATTTTTATTCTAAGAGCTTGAAAAATCGTTCAGTTCATTCAGTTTTAAAATATCATGGGCCTGTATTCAACACGACCTCTATACTGTGTATACGAAACCACTGTCGCGCCTCAGTAGTCAGTCTAGTACTAATTATAATAAGCGTCGGTAGCTTAGTGGTTAAGGAGTCGGCCTTACGATCGAGAGGTCCCGGGTTCGAATCCTGGCCATTACACTACCGACGTGAACCCACTCCTAACACAAGCAATTTAGCTTAGCTGGAGGGGTTAACGGGAATATTAGTAATTTCGGTTGCTAATATTCTTTATAAAAAAAAAAAAAAAAATTACCTATCGCGCATTGAAAAAGTACTTGATTATTAAATTTAATTTAATCATGCCTACGAATATTATGCCTTAAGGCAAGAAATAAATTACGTGACGTACCATTGTGTAAACTGCAGCAGCGTAGCAGCCCCTGCGCAGACTTCGCCAGCAGCAGCACGATTGTATAATCGGCATTGCTGCGGCTGCTGAAAAAGAAAAATAATACAGTCTAATAGTAGTAACAATGAGAAATTTGTTCTCCTGATAGTAAGAATGTATTTTTACTACCATCAATAACACTGTAATCTCAATATTGTAGCTATCGTAGCCATATCGTAGCCGTAACGTAGGCGTAGCTTAGCCGTGCCGTAGCCATACCGTAGCCGTAATGTGTTGAGTTATAAAACCTTCTCGTGGTGTAGCCACTGATAACGGAAGCAATAAAATCTCTTTACAACACACCTGCTCATAACAGTGATATTATTTTACCGCAATTAAGCACGGAATGACACCTATTATAAAACTGTGACTTTTTCTTGAGATAATTTTAAAGCAATTAGTTTGCTAGACTAAACAAATTATAATAAATTGGAAAAAGCGAAATCAATTCTCGGGCGGGACTCGAACCCGCGATCTTTCCCTTACAGGGGGAACGCTCTGACCACTGAGCCACCGAGCTTCGCCCGAGAGTGACCCAATTCTTCCAATACATCCATCTTACGGCGATGGTGGGAGTAATCTACCGATATTCGTACGAACTTTTTCATTACTATTATTCACAAAAGTGAGTTATAGATTCTTTTTTAAATTTTATAGGGAGTGTCTATAATTGTCTATGTTCTTAAAAAAGTTTTGATGCAAAAAATAACGTGTTTAATAGTACGAATAAATTAATACGCCTATTGTATGTTCATTTGATGCATTTTCGTATTTAAATAAATAATTTCAAGTTGTAATACTTGTTTAATAAACAAAACTTTCACTCAAATTTAACTTTTTTTTTTCTCTAAGTATAGAAAAAAAAACAGAGTAAAAAAAGTTAAGTTCAAACCTCATTTTTTTTTAAATATGGTCGACCGCCATTGTTAAATGCGCGCGCATAGGAAAACGAATTAATTTGTAGTATTGTTTATTTAGTATTTGTATTGTAGTATTATTTTATTCGCAAGTGTGTTGTAAAACGTCGTATGGCACGTGTGAGCATGATGATTACCGTCCTCGGCTGTCTTAAGACCCTCGCCTGGCGGCTCGGGTCTCAATGGCGCCTCGGCGGTAATCACCAACGTTGCTCACTTGTACCATAATGTACTATTTCATTGTCTCTGGAGGTGTTACTGCTTCCGATAATGTTTTGCTAAAGAGGGAGTGGTTCAAGGTTCTCAATTTGGATGTTTATATTTTTCATCCCTTCTACGAGTATTAGAAAAGTGTCGCTTTGCTCCTCTATAACACGGAGCAAAATAGCTCTTTTCTTTTAAGAACTTTTTACCGGCGGGAAAGAGATTTGGTGCGGTCAATATAAACTAAATTATAGAAGCGCGAAGATTTCGACATGACCTGAAGGGAAAGTACTTCTACAATCATTAGTATTTTCGCAAAAAGAATGTTAAGTGCTTTCACAGTTTATAAATTTGAGTATTCTCTTTCACAATTCCTGTCACGGACAAATTATGTCTACATAAAAGTATGTATCTATTGGATTGGATCTTCGCAGATTCGGTAAGTAGTTGATGTGGTTTTAGTTAGCCAGGGTCAAGAGTACCCGCCACTGACGACGCACATGTATGAACACAGTTATGGCAATAGAAGAAGCGAAAGGTGTGTACCAGGATCGTAGCAAATGGAAAAGATGTTATCTCTAGGGAGATGTATATATTCACTATATATTAATCTCTTGCCCATTGAGTAGGTACCCAATAGGAAAGAGACTTTAATGCACTACCCTATGCCCCGTGGATGTCGGCTATCGTAACTTTATTCGGTTCTAAAATATTTTTGTATTCAGATCGAAAATCTATAACACAAGATTTTTTTTTTTTTCAAACATCACCATTGTACTGATACAACTAGTTTACAATTATATAATAGTACAGATGTAAGTAAAATGAACCAAATATGAAATGAAATATTCTGTGAAACGAAACTTGAAACTTGTTGCTATATTCTGAAACCTTTAAACGCTCTCACCTAAGACCCGACCTTTCTGGGTCGAGTTCATTGAAAGTAAACAGAATTGTTATTCAAAGCCGCACTTTCTTTGAAAGTCCTTTTAATAACAATAAAATAACAAACCTTCGTATATCTAACCATTATTATAAAGGTACGAGTTGGTAGTCGACCGCATTCAACAACTGCAGACCGCAGCAGCAGCAGATACAATATACCATGAAATAGATTTGAATGTGATGTGAGACAGCCCCCGTGGCGTAGCGGTAGTGAACGCGGCCAGTGCAAATATTTGTGTGCATGCAATATGAGTATTTGCATTGGTCTGGTCGTGTCGTAGTGGTCGTGCCTCGGAGAGCACGTTAAGCCGTCGGTCCCGGTTGCCATAAGAACATCTATGGCAATCGTTACGGGTAGTTGGAGCCCTAAAAAATTCCAAAAACAACGGTCTAACTGCAGAGCTTCAATATCGCCTAATGTTAACATTGGGTTGTGGAGATCAGATGACAATCGCTTCACGGAAAATATCGAGGTCTAGCCAATCCGTAGTTAAGACTGGTAAAAGCGGACCCCAGACTCCGAGCTGAAAGCTTCGGATGCGACTGGGAATTAACGCTAAGAGGAAGAAGAAGATTTGAATGTGATAATATTGTTTATTGTTTTAATTCATTGCGGTTTCTCAATGTTGTCTACCCGTATCGAAGTTTGACAAGTAAAGTATGGGAAAAAAATATATGTACGGTATATAGGTATGCTGTTTGCTGCTGCTGTAAGCTGTAAGGTATGAATTCGTAGCCGACAGCATGTGAGCTACATATTTGTATTTTAAGATAAGAAATGCCAATTGTTTGGCAAAGTATGAACGACGATTAAAAAATAAAATCAATTTAATAAAATTGAACCTTAGGCTCAAGTAGTACCCCAGGGCTCAGCCCTACAGAGACGTCTTTCGAATCGAGGACAGCGGGGACGGCCACGAGTCTATTAGATATGAAATTATATTCCGAACACACACAGTACTGTCAAAAAGTTTACCGAAATGTCAACTTTGCTGTTTGGCATAATAAATAGGTATGCGATCCAGTAAGAACATTATCTTAAATTTTCGTTGATATATTTTTAACAAAATATCTCACTGAAAACACTAAATAACTATTTTTCATCTAAGATTTTTTAACGAATATGCAAAATTCATGTTTTACCGTAATTAAATCCTGAAAAAAATTGTTTCATTTACAGTTACCGATTAAAAATAAAGCTTCAGTAATAGTAAAATACATTCCCGTAAAAGAAATATTGCTAGGCGTTAAAAATACGCCATCATATCAATTGAGCAAAACAAAAATCAATAACACTGAAAGGCAAGAATTTCACGAAAGGACAGACAGGCAGCTGAAACCTTATTTTATGCACCGAGGCTTTTTAAAATACTATTCACTATACGTACGTCTTATGAATATAAGAAACGAGATTTACCAAGCATATAATATTCTCTTCGTCTTTGCATTTGTCTTTTTTTGCTCGCGTGACCTAAAGATGGTTTAGCGTAATGTAGAAGGCAGAAGAGCTGTATAAAGGTTACAATTTAAAAGATTGTACTACAAGATTGGTCTCTTAATTTTCTTTTATTTTAAACGTGCTCATACTGCTCATTCTCTAAATTTCTTGGGCAGAAACAAATGTTAATAAGTCTACCTAATATTTTTTTGAGTCGTAATATTCATGTTTACTTCTTACTGTAATTACGCAATGCAAATAACTAAACTTGTTTTACATAAGTCTTGTTTTCATGACTTATGTACATTTATTGTAACATCTGCCTAATTTCCCTCAAATTGCATATTATCTATTTCATGGTAATTCTATGGTTCTTATTCAATGAATTAACATACATTAAAGGTAGAAAACTTTCTATGGAAATTCTTGATTTGGTCTTGATCAATTATAAAAGGAGGACAAATTCAGAGCTATTATTATGAATTTACTGTCAATTTACCTATAGCAGAGGACTTTAGGAGAATAGATTGATGAATTGATTGTGCATTTAATATCTACAACTTTTATATTGCCTAATTTCATGGTCCTCGTAACCAAGCCTCGATTACCTACCTATAGGCAGAATTGATTTATTGATGAACTGACTGGAAAAATTTAGAATAAGTCTCAAGTTCAAGCGACCACACTAATGCGTCTAAATCTGAAAGAACCTTCTAATTTATATATATATAATATAACAACACTGCCGTCGTAATTAAAAAGGGCACAACTAACATTTTATGCCAAATTGAGTTACCTATATACATATTCGGAATCAGGAAAAAAGGTCTATCTGCCCAATTTTTTGTGTATTTTTAGCAACAAAATAAACAGAGATAGCATAAGTTTATAGGGCACAAATGCACCATTTTTCAAGTTTTTGTAAGGAAAAAGGTCACATTGTGACATATGTCTTCTATTTTATAATTATGGTTTTAACATTTCTAATTGACAAGGCATAATCGATGCATTTCAATATAGAAAGGGCTTATGTGGTATTTGTGCCAATTTTTTTACCAATACCGTAGCAAGAAACGTAAACGAAAAGGCACAACTGGCAGTTATGCCTTTACTATTTACTCCACACCTTATAATTTCATATGAAAATATACACACTAGCGGAAATGCCTTTCCTACTTAACATCTGTGAAGAGAGTGCTGAAGTGAAGGGGGCGAGGTATGCGTAGGATTGCACGGATTGCGCCAGTTGTGCCTGACGTGTCAAGACGAGTCCTCGCCTGTCGGCGCGACGCTCTGGTAAGATTGTATTTTGTTACTTATTTCTAACTACCTTGTTCTATTGTACAGGCCCATCTCGCTTCTGAGTCATGTTTACAAGCTGTTTTCAAGGGTCATTACGAACCGTCTCGAGCGCAGGCTTGATGACTTCCAGCCTTCCGAACAAGCCGGTTTCCGAAGAGGCTACAGTACCATAGACCACATCCATACGCTGCGGCAAGTTATACAGAAGACCGAAGAGTATAATTTGCCACTTTGGTTAGCGTTCGTGGACTATGAGAAAGCCTTTGATTTGGTCGAGACATGGGCTGTGCTTGAGTCTCTCCAGCGGTGCCATATTGACTATCGGTACATCGAAGTGTTGAAGTGTTTGTATAATAACGCCACCATGTCGGTCCGAGTACAGGAACAGAGTTCGAAGGCGATCCCTTTGAAAAGAGGAGTAAGACAGGGAGACGTGATATCTCTGAAACTGTTTACGGCCACTTTGGAGAACGCCTTCAAGCTCCTGGAATGGAAAGGATTCGGCATCAATATTAATGGCGAATACATCACTCACCTCCGGTTTGCCGACGATATTGTAGTCATGGCAGAATCGATGGAAGATCTCAACACAATGTTCGATGGCCTCAACCGAGTTTCTCAACAGGTGGGTCTTAAAATGAACATGGACAAGACGAAGGTTATGTGTAATGCCCATGTTGTACCCACCTCAATATCTGTTGAGAGCTCGGTTCTTGAAGTTGTTGACTCGTACGTCTACCTAGGACAAGTAGTCCAGTTAGGTAGGTCCGACTTCAAGAAAGAGGTCAGTCGCCGAATCCAACTCGGCTGGGCAGCGTTCGGAAAATTGCGTAATATCTTCTCGTCCGACATACCTCAGTGTCTCAAGTCGAAAGTTTTCGACCAGTGTGTGTTACCAGTGATGACTTATGGCACTGAAACGTGGTCTCTCACTATGGGCCTTATGAGTGGGCTCAAAGTAGCCCAACGAGCTATGGAGAGGGCCATGCTCGGAGTCTCTCTGCGAGATCGAATCAGAAACGAGGAGATCCGTAGAAGAACCAAGATTACCGACATAGCCCAGAGGATCAGCAACTTGAAATGGCAGTGGGCAGGGCACATAGCTCGGAGGACTGATGACCGATGGGGTCGAAAAGTTCTCGAGTGGAGGCCACGTATCGGCAAACGCAGCGTAGGACATCCACCCACAAGGTGGACAGACGACCTTATCAAGGCCGCGGGAACGCGCTGGATGCGAGCCGCTTCCAACCGGTCTTATTGGAGATCTAATAGGGGAGGCCTATGTCCAGCAGTGGACTTCCTATGGCTGAAATGATGAAAATGATGAATTAAGAATCAAGATATATTATCTTTGTAAACTTTTTTGAAATAAACGTTGATTTTCTTATAACTTTATTTTATTCGTAGAGAAGTTTAGTATTTTCTAATATTTTACTTTTCATCGTAACTGATAATAATACGATGAAAAGGCACAATTTAATAAAAGTGCCTTTTCATTGTAAAATTCAAAAATGTTACTCAAAATTTTACATTGAAAAGGCATATTTCCTTGTATATGCCTTTTAAACGTAACATGATTGATTTTATCCTATTTTTTATGTTAAGATGAAACGAATTATGCTAATTATCAATTATATGCATTAAAATTATAATAAAAGTTTGCTATGGTCATATACGTACTATACAAATGCAAGTATTACCATTCGCAGAATTTTGGAAAATATAGTTTAGTGGGGTATTTTTCAACAAAAACAAAAAAAAAGTTTAATCTCTATTTTCTCAATATTTACAAAATGTTAGTTGTGCCCTTTTTAATTACGACGGCAGAACAAAGGGGGCGTGATTCCAAGTTGTAGCTCGACACACGACAGTTTTGGCCACAACGGCTCCGCTGGGACCGCCCCAAAAAAATAAAAATGTAGAAATATCTCTGTATCTTTGCACCAGTACCTTGGTCATTTATGTTGACCATCAGCCGCCAATTACTTACCAATTTCTAAGTTCTCAATCTAAATTTAAAAAGAAAAAATACTTGTTTATTTTTTTTTTATAGGTACATAATAATGTGAAACAATGCATTGAATACCTTCATCGCTTCATCTTGATTTTCATAATATAAATACCAATAAGAGTATTTTGTAATCATTATTTTCTTCATCTTCCGACTGTTCAGATTCCATTTCGTGATCACTTTATAAGGAAACGTCTGGCAATAGGTATCTATTGGCAACGTAACCTTTTTGCAGCTATTTTGCGATGTTACTGATAATAAAAAATTCGAGCAAAAATTTCGATCTAACGGTTGTATTTTTCATTACCACAAGAACTTTTTATATACACGTACAATCGCTAGTGCCAGTGCACATGACATATCTTTAAACCTTCATAAATCTTACATTTGTCCGACACCCACGTCAATACTTAAAGGATAAAAATCATTAAGGCTGTGTACTTTCTAGCGAAGTAGTCTAAAATAGCCACGTCATCTCTTTCTGTGGGTACTACACAAGATGAATTACGGATACGGCTGTTCACAGAATATATTTTAGAGCGTAACTGCCCGAAATTACATATAACTACGCTAATTTTAATTAATTTCCGTGCAGGTACGAGATACCTACCACCTAACTGAAACGCTACATGTGTAGTTGTTTGTTGTTGTTTGAACAATTAGTGACATTACGTCAATAATCATGCAAGTAAATGTGTTGTACACGGAAAAGTAAAGTAAATATTTTCAATGTTCAGTTTCACGAGGAATATGATATTATTATCATACCACCAATTAGTACAACCGATTTAGCTCAATTAAGGGGCAAACCTAGAAAAAAATCCTAGTAACAATTTTCTTTCTGAATTCGTTGAGGGAGGTCCCTGGTAGTCTAAGTTTCGATTTACCTCTTGATATGTATTTACGTCAAAATTATTAATTCACACATTTAGTTCATAATCGGAGTACAAATTCCGGTAGAATTTTAGAGCCCAGGGTTCGTTCTCTTACTCATCTATAGTAATAGCTACTAATAACAATATTATAAAGAGGTAAGATTTGTATTTTTTAACCCCCGACAAAAAAGAGGGGTGTTATAAGTTTGACGTGCTGACAAGCAGTATAATGTTCTTGCTGCTAAGCTGTAGAACAGAGTAAATACAATAATTCGTATATATAATAAGCAAACACACGAAGGAAAAAAGGTTCTTACTGAATACGGTTAAAAACATTGAGCTATGACGGCACCGAGGCGCTCATAAGGTAACTCATTCTTAAACACGCGCAGCACACACACACACACACGCACGCACGCACGCACGCACGCACGCACGCACGCACGCACGCACGCACGCACGCACGCACGCACGCACGCACGCACGCACGCACGCACGCACGCACGCACGCACGCACGCACACACACACACACACACACACACACACACACACACACACACACACACACACACACACACACACACACACACACACACACACACATACACACACATACACACACACACATACACACACAACTGCACCGATTTTGATTCTGTTTCTTTTATTTCAAAGATGGTTTAATCGAGAGTGTTCTTAGCTATGTCTCATAAAAATCGGTTCAGCCATTTGAAATAATATAAGAGGAGTGAAAGTGGCAATGCAAAATCTAATATTTCCAAATATACCCGTGTTGGGTATCAAATGAAAGTTCATTATTTATACATCACGATACAGCAGGTTTTATGGAAATCGGTAAAGCGGTTACCTATAAAAAGCATGAAATAAAAAAAAAAATTATACATTTAAAAACCCCCGACCCAAAAAGATCCTATAAAAAGTAAAATAATAACTATTACCTTATGACCTACCCTAAGTATTGACCCTTTTGTCATTTGTCTCGTCGGGGGACCGCCGTCTGACAGTCGGGGAGAATACCAAGTTGCTTAGCTACGCTGGCAGAGTCGCGAGCAACAGCCAGTTCTATTTAAAATCTGATTTACATTGGTTTTTAAGTGACTACCCTCTGCCCGAAAAGCAAATCTACGATAGAACCTCATCCGCCAATTTACCAGGTGGTCAGCTCACAGGTGAGGTTACTTTGTGTCCCGAAGTACTTAGGGAACCTCAAGCCAAGAACATAATTCATTTATAAAAACAAAGTGAGTGAAGCATAATGTACACAATTTCTTGGGTTCTCGCACAAACTTGTTAGTTGAGAATCTTATTACGAAGCTCGTTTACTTGTGTAAGCGTGTGTAAAATTAAACAGTAAGTTAAGTTGAAAGTTTTATTAACACAATATTTTAGTTGTGTTCTAAGGGAGTATAATATTAATGAAACAGAACCACACAGAACTTTATTATTAAATGTACCTATATAGGTATATGTATACATATGGAATAAAACACTATTTTATTTATTATTTAATGTTTCCGGTTTCGCCTCACGAGTCACAGCAAACTTGAGCTAGTATAAGAAATATTATGGATAGTATTGTGTATAAGTACAGATAGAATGTTCAAAATTGTCATTATAAGCGTTTGAGAATGCCGTGAGGCGTGAAACTCTGATCCTGTTCATCACTGATAGTAGCATGATGAAAGCCTATATTTGTACCCGATAATGTAGCTTTCTAAAAGAGAAAGAATTTTTGAAATCGGCACAGTAGTTTTTGAGTTTATTCCTTACATACAAAAATACATATCTTTCCTCTTTATAATATTAGTATAGATGTGTAACAATAATAAAAATGGCAACACTGATCGGGAATGGCCGCAAAATTTTTCTCCGAAATAAATATTTCTCGTTTTTACGAAATAAATTGATTTGAACCAATTCATGAATCACATTACCAATCACAATGCATTAAAAATAAAAGCATTGATTTAAATTGTTACTTCATCATTGTTTTGAAGTGTTGTGTCTGTTGAATTCTGAAGTCTGAACTAAAATAATTCCGAACGCTGATCTGCGGGCGACAAAAGCTCGTCATTTTGTCGCCACTGAAACCCGCTGGTGCCTTGCTTTTACATTGAGCTGAGACAAGACGCCGCTCCCAAGGCAACCGGCGGCGGCTCCACGGCAACGAACGACAGCCAACTGCCAACGCGCCTGTCAGAGTGTCAGTCTCCGTCACCAATTTGATCAAAATCAAAAATGTATTATTATATTTTTATTTTTTTATTAGTTTTTTGTACAGTGTTAGTGTTTTATGTATATTTTTATTTCTAGTACAATTTCAGTACATTGTGATGCGGAGGTAAGTCAACCTACTGCGTCGCTATTGAATCTAGTGCGATGCCCTCACTGTTCCCAAGCCCGTTTTTTTAATGGCGAGAGAGGCTTGAAAATAAGTACATGTTGGGAAAGCACAAACCCCGACATGTATTTTCAAACCCTTCTATGTCTGCCGCCACTGCTACAGTCGCCGACCATGATCGTATTGAAATTCCCTTTTAGCAAAAATTGACTCAATTAAAAAATTCCGTTCCGATTTTGAAGAGGATTCCTCGAGGTGCAAGACCTACCGTTGCTAAAAGCTTATTTAAATAATAGGTCTTGTAGTTCGAGAAAACTCTAAAACGACTTGGGAGCAGTTGCTCACCTTCCCATACAAAATTTTACATGTCAGGACCGAAAATCGATCAGCAAATTCTCTAACATCACAAATTAAAAATAATTGCAACGATTCTTCAGACAATTTAGATCCAAAATTTACAATTTTTCGCAAAAATAATATTTACAATTTAGTGGAATCTAAATGAAGGGATGGTGACATTAGTGGTGCATCGAGACTACTTTTTAGTAGCGACGTAGTGGTGCCTTGCTCTCCGGAAACCCTTGCTGGTCTGCGGAGTAAGCATCCGGCGCCTGTGGATGACCTTTCTTTTCCTGAGACGCCTGACGCCAACACTGAGTGCCTACGCGTAACGGCCAAGGAAGTGTTGGCAGCCGTTACCTCCTTTCGAAGTGGCTCTGCTGGCGGCCTCGATGCATTAACCCCACAGCATTTAAAAGATCTTCTGAGGTCGAGTGCTGGGGAGGCTGGCGAGGCACTTCTGAAGGAGCTAACGGCCCTCATGAATATGATGCTCTCCGGCAGTGTGGACGATGCCATCATAGACATTCTGTATGGGGCTAATTTGTGTGCCCTACGCAAGGGAGATGGTGGCATTCGTCCTATTGCTGTGGGATGCACATATAGACGTATGGCAGCCAAGCTTTGCTGCCGTTACTACAAAGATGACTTAGGTATGAAATTCCAGCCCCTCCAACTTGGTTTTGGTTCCAAGGGGGGCTGTGAGGCTGCCATACATGCGTTGTCAACCTACGTTGACTCCAGGAAGAGCGAAGTTATTCTCAAGGTTGACGTGAATAATGCGTTCAACTCGGTGAACAGGGACACCTTGTTGACTCAAGCAAAATTCGAAACTCCCAAAATTTATAACTACCTTTGGCAATGTTATACCCCTCTAAATTATTATACAAGGACCATCTTTTGGAATCTGCTGTTGGTTGTCAACAAGGAGACCCTCTTGGACCGGTAATTTTCAGTTTAGCTACTCAACCTATTATTCGGCAGTTAAATTCTAAATTTAACGTATGGTACCTAGACGACGGGACCCTAGGAGGAGATGTGGAGTTTTACAAGATTTGGCCTTTATTAAAAATGAATTTAGTTTAATTAGTTTAAAACTAAATAACAACATTATGCGAGATCTTTTTAAATGACGTTTCGGACAAAGTTCCTACTATTTCTAAATTCAATTCATTAGCTCCCAACATCAAAATTATCGAAAAAGATGCCCTACGCCTCCTCGGGTCCCCAATCTTAGAAGATGCCTACACCTCATTTATTGAAGAAAAAATTCAAAATTTTAGTGACATTTCGGATCGCCTGCTGAAAATTAATATCCATTCGGCTTTCACTATCCTTCGGTATTGCCTTTTTGTTCCTAAATTCACCCATGCTCTGAGATCTGTACCATTTTGGAAACATTTACCAATTTTAGAAAAAATGGACAAAACTATACAAAATACTCTCACCAAAATTTTAAGTGTGGCCTTGGATGACCGAGCTTCAACTACAAGCGTCTCTACCGATTCGCTTGGGTGGGCTCGGTATTCGCAAAATTTCAGATGTCAGCTTACCAGCGTTCCTGTCTTCAGTCCACAGTACGGAAGAATTAACTAGGAAAATCCTTGCACCTACACTAGTTAATTCTGAAGTATTGTATAAGACTGACGCAGTGAACGCTTGGAAAATTGCATGTCCAAACACCGATCTCCCAAGGAACCTTTTCTCACAGCGTCGGTGGGACGGGCCGCTCTACAGCTTAGTAAGACAAAATTTACTTAACACATGTACTAATGCTGTTGAGCGTGCCCGTTTACTGGCGGTTGGAGTGTGGGAATCGGGTCTTTGGCTATCTTCCGTCATCTAACGTAGGGACTATGTTAGATGACACTACCTTCCGCATCGCTACATGCCTACGTTTAGGTGCACCGTGTGTTTCTCCGCATCAATGCCGTTGTGGAGAAGCCGTCGACAGACTCAAGCACCATGGCCTGTCGTGCTGCAGGAGCGCTGGGCGAATTCCACGGCATGCCAGCCTCAATGACATAATCCTCCGTGCTCTTGTCACCGCTGGTGTGCCAGCTGTGCTTGAACCAAACGGTCTGGCGCGCGACGATGGCAAGAGACCGGATGGCATGTCATTAATGCCATGGAAAATGGGTAGGGCTCTATCTAGTGTGGGACGCAACATGCGTCGATACCATTGCCCCTACCCATGTACCTGGCACGGCTGGCTGTGCCGGTGCTGCTGCTGCTTCTGCAGAGGCTCTAAAACGACACAAATACTCCAATCTCATCGGAGATCATGAATTTGTGCCGTTTGGAGTTGAAACGTTGGGGTCATGGGGTCCGAGCGCTCCCAATCTCTTCAGGGAGATTGCGAAACGTATGGTCGACGCTTCTCGTGACCAGAAGGCTGGTCTCTTTTCAGGTCAGAAAATAAGCATTGCCATTCAACGTGGCAATGCTGCCAGTCTTCTGGGAACGTTACCACAAGAGGCATGCGATGCGGAGGAATTCCACCACGCATTTTTTTAATTTTTTTTTTTTTATTATAATTTGTATATTATTAGTTTTAGTTTTACAATTTAATAGTTTAGTTTTCTTAGTGATTCAGATTCATTATAAGATATATTGTAACAAGTTCCACCAAGTGCCATCAATCAACAGCAGAAATAGTCTGTACCTATCTATATATAATTATATTAAAACGAATCTCCATTTCCTCTGGACACGGCGCGTGAACGATATGATCGTTTCCGGTAATTATTTTTTGTCGTTTATTATTGTCAGAAAACGTTCATATGAACGAATATTTTGGAAAATCCAAATGAATAGTTGGCACTCGAGTAACGCCGGGGTAAACAGCTAATGTAATAAGAGTACCCACATGATTATGAAACGAAGCAGTATGTTTAGAGTCCGCGCCAGCATATAAGTCCTGCGGCAAAACTCGGAACTAAAAAGCATCACCGCCATACGGTGTGTTGGTTGGTTCAGGCCATGAGAGGTAAGGTTTAGAGTTGCCAGCACGTGTTTATGATGTACTAGTGGACATTATAGTTCCCGCATAATATCTTGATCCGAATCGCGTCACAACATTATACACTATTATTTTAATTTATTTATCCCGTTGTTTCAACCTTATTTCTTTTCATTTCCAACCGGTTTCATGCGGTTATTAATTTTTTCCCAAGTCCCTTATTTTTGACGTTATTTACACCGGCCTACGGGTACGTTGGATGCCAACCTTACAGTTATAAAAAGACCTTTTCATGATGTAAAAAACCATTCAGAAAAAAATACTACGTATATTTTCTTTACTGAGGTTGCAAAAACTTGAAAGAGATTACCACTTTGCAAGTTAGGAAAACGATATAGCACACATACATACTCATACATAATGTAAAAAAATAATCTTTCTGTTTATCTTTGGGGAATTTGTGATTCCCCAAAGATAAACAGAAAGATTATTTTTGTGTTACTGAAGTGGTCTTTATCATGCTACTATTCAAGCAAATATGATTTGGTACGCATTTGCGTAATATGTTTACGACGTCTGCCGGGCCCATTCCTAAAGTAATCAAATAAGTTTTGTGAGAACATAAGCAGCTTTCAAAGTGATATTAATAGAATCTTCAATTTCTTTTACGTGATTCAGCTGTTTTGGACCCTTATACTCGATTTTCAATACTTAGCGGAAGTAATATAATAAGTATTAAGTAACTGAAGATCACTACTTCTAATTTGGCTTCAACTAAGATGTCCTCCCTTAATCCTTGTATCTATCTAAGTACACAAGTCCAATACGTTTCTATCAACCTTTTTCCTCTCTTACCAATTTCTGAATCTAAATATCAAAATCAGTAAGGTGATTTTAGACAATATTGTAATACTAAATAATATAATACTATTAATACGTCATGTGGTAATACATAATGATTATACATAATGATTATACCTAACTATTATGTATCGTCAAAACTTATAGTTACATTCAGTACTTAAACTGTAAACATAAAAATCGATAGCTTTTTTTGACACAATTAATTTTTTTTAAATCGAGCTACAGAAAAAAATATTATGATATTAATTCTATTAAAACTGAAGAGACACTTCACACTGAATTGTTCATATATTTTGTAATTCTTTAAAAAACTATAATTACATAACCAATTCACATTAGTTAGCAGAAATAATATCATAGAACCAATTACCTATTATATTAACAGATACTCATGCAAGAACATGGCGGCTTTCAAAAATGCCGCAATCACTTAAGTATAAAAATATAGCTACTAATAATACATCAATGTTATTAATTTATATGAATTAAATAATTATTTAGGTTTTTTATAATATACCGTTGCATAGAACAACGTTGGTTATATGTTGATATCCGCCGGTAGGTATACGAACTCGGCAAATTACGAGATCGAGAAATTCATTTTTGGAAATTCATGAGACGCAGCCATTGTGTTGGATTTTATTGCAGTCGTTAAATACAATCTCGGAAACTCATTTTTGTACATGAACAACTGATCAAAGTGCCTCCCCTGGAGATACAGAAAGTTGACTCAGTGACAGCACAAAAACTCGCCAGTGAGCTCTGGCTACCCTACTCGCCGCCGGCAAGAGAACTCGGCGTTATTATGACCGCGGTACTTCGGACTGCTCAATTGGGATTGGACGGAAATACTGTCGTGTCCTACCTCCGGAGATTACTATTAGATAACATACCCAATAGATATATATGTCGGAGGGTACGCATCGCACTCAAAATTGAATTGAAGAGATGAAGCCACTGACTTGAATGCCTTCGAGCGTAATCTAATCCAATATGATTTTTAGAATGTACCTAGTTCTAATGCTATGTTTCCTATTAGATTATCTTATGACAAGGATTTGTTTGTAATAGAATCTAAACTATTGACTTGTACTCATAAAAAGTACTTTGCAAAACAGATTATTGATTAACAGCTAACTTACCAAAAAAAAGACAATGTAACTTAAACAGATTCAAAATTCACTGCATCCTAATATCGAATCGGGAAATTGTACAACGATAATTATTATTAACACACATATTGGCAGAGGTCCTAAAAAAGGACTTTGAGTGAAGTTGAACGCCATGTTGGATTTTTGACAGAGCGTTGTTCAGAGGAACACGAGCAGAACGGGTGGAAAGATGGACGTGTACGCAGGAAGCGTAGAAAAACATGTTGATGAGTGGTTATGGTGGACCGTTTTCCCGAAACGAGACGTATAAGTTGAAGCATTGTAAATACCGGTCGTAAATCATTGTG
The DNA here is from genome assembly GCA_914767945.1 of Eilema depressum. Classification (NCBI taxonomy): domain Eukaryota; kingdom Metazoa; phylum Arthropoda; class Insecta; order Lepidoptera; family Erebidae; genus Eilema; species Eilema depressum. The sequence goes on along the minus strand of OU612012.1, from coordinate 22,219,769 downwards.
AAGCGTATCGAACTCACTGCACAAAATGCGTGTTTCAATAAACTTAAACAACCGCGTTCGCCGTAATATAATAGTTTATGTGCATCTGGATTGAGTGATCTTTTTTATTTTTCAACGAAACCAAAGTGTACATTTAGTCAAAAATTTTCAAAACTTATAACCGATATCCAAAAATTTGTCACTCACAAAATAATGAAGATATTGATCAATATGTAGATCACTCAATACAGATATTTTGCAAAATGGCTTCAAGCTGTTTCTTAGCCAATACATAGTACTTTGTGGACCAAATTTTCGTACCAAAAATTTGTACCCAATTTGTCACACTGTTTTACAAAAAATCAAGGAACTAAAAGGTAAATCCAGGTATCTATGATAGTTTCATTCGATCACTCAATTCGGACAAATTTAGATTGAGTGATTCAAGAAATAGGGTATTATGTAGACATAATTATTATTTTATTTTCGCTATAAATGTAAAACTCGAAAACATTTTTACAAATTAAAATCACAACGCCAATATTTATAGTTAAATAGTTATGAGAAATTAAACCTTTTTAAATTTGCTGAACTGAGTGATCGTTTGAAACGCATCCAGGTAACTATCCCTTTTGTTTAAATGTACACTAACTACGTTGAAAATTTGTACTACTTTGTGACTAAAATTTGGCATAAAATTCATTTGTATATGTCCTTTCATATAAGAGATCTTCGTTTTACAATTAATTTTCAAAGAAAAGTGCAGTAGGGTGACCATAATAATATGAGATCATTAGAAAATTAAAGACTACTTATAATGTTTGTCAATTTTTATTTAGAAAGCAAACTACTCTTTTAAATCGCAAATTACGTAAGTAAGTAGGTAGGTACATGTAAAAAATAAGTGATTCATTTTTACTATCATATGTTTTTTGCATATTATCATCATAGCAAACCATGCGTCCCATTTATATATCCGTGGGCTCGAGAGACTAGAGACTATGATTTTTGCCCTAACTTTAATATCGCCCAAGAAGCTGCCGTTTCGTTCTTCTATGTTCATAATTGGTGAGTAAAATAAAGCAAAGCGTCACTTTGCCTGTAATATTCAATGTGTTATTAGCACTTGAAAAAAGTATGGTAGGCTATTTAAAAAGGTATGCTTTTTCATAATTAGTTGAAACCTCACATTTTAAACGTACAAACCCAGCGTAGCCGTAAAATAAGACAACAATTCTGTATTGATCCGTTCAAATTGTTTTATCATTACTTCGCAATAAATTCAATTTCCTGAAGGTCTACGAAGTTACGCTGCTTTTGGGTTTCTTCCTTTTGAAAGCTTTGTGCACCAGTTAATAACAAGCTATTGCTCTGCACCTGTCTGAGTCCTTTGCACCAGTTAATAAATCCTTTTAATATTCTTCAATGGTGGTAAACAAGTACACAGCCGCATAGTAGGTACCGCTTACCAATACTGGTACCTACACAGTGCTGATTCATTATAGCGCAGAATATATATGCCGACTGCCGTCTGTCCTCCCAAGTCTGAGAAAAGAAAGTCTGCACCCGGGCCTCTTTCGTCAAGCAGCAGGAGCACCAACTTGTAGGTAAGGTTGATTTGACCACAAGGGTCTGGGTGGGGCTCCATTCGTTCCGACTGAAGTACTTGTGTGTCACAAATAGACTATACTTAAGGTACGACGAAGATGGAATAGAATAACTGACAGTGTTTATACAAAATTAGCTTATTCTGTAAGGGTTGTTTTGATTACATTACAAGTTAAAGCCCGAATCCCTTTTACAGACTTAGTTAAAATATTCCTCAAGTTACCGTCTAAAGGTTTTTACTTCGTAGTAATTGTTTTTGCCAAACGATTTGATAAATACAAAAAGTGACTAGGTTCAAAAATTTAGAGACCAATTTTTTTAGTTCCTTGCTATTAAGATAACAAATTTAAATTCGGCATAAACTTGCAAGGAAACGATTGCCTATCAAAATTAATGACACAGCTGACACTCGTGTTATGACACTCCTTACACATAGAAAGAAACACAATACTAGACCAGTGCTGATTAACTACAGCTTTATCTTTAGGGTGGAACCAGTAGCATAATCAATTGTAATAGTTATTACCTGAGGGATTATCTATAATCGTATAAGGAGGGATTTTTTATATAGCAGGAATTCCGGCTTACTACAACATGGGGGATACATCCAAAACGTTCTGAAACATGATCAGTACACGTACCACTACAAAGAGACGTGCAATATTAATATCATAATAATGTATAATACATAAGTAAAATGTCCTTTTACGCGTCATCGGGGTTAAACAAAGTCCATGATTTTTTAGCCGTCCAGTAATAGATACCTCAATAGTTTTTTCAAGGAACGTGTGGTGTATCTGCGTATATTTGTTAGATACCTACTTACCTATAGTTGATCGGCTACAGTAAATAATTCAGGCAATAAATAATATACAATCGAGCTAAATTATGAAGGAAAATATTATCGTCATTTGATTAGGGTATTAGAAATAGATGTGGTACCTACATCAAATCTGTTTGATATAGGTAGATCTTTCTCGGCGAAAGTGGAACGCCCATTATACATTTATGGACAACTTTTATAGTTTGTCATCATGGTGAGTATTAAATTTTACTTTTATCTTATACTAGCCGCCCCTCCCCGGCTAAGCCACCGACATACCTACTTCAAAACCACGTGTCACCCCTTTAAACAACGTATGGGAATTTGTCATATAGTTTACATATTATGGTCACTGATCTGCTCCCTTGGGTAGTAGCGAAATGTTTAAATATAGTCTACTAGCTTGTCTGCTAGCTCGCGTGGATGTCGGTTATCGCGACCAAACATAGCTTATGTCCTTTCTCAAGGTATAATCTACCCCTATACCAAATTTCATCAAAATCGGTTCAGTAGTTTAGGCGAAGGTAAAGATTTTTTTGTTGAACGCCAAAGTTGAATCTTTATAATATTAGTAAAAGACTCTTGCCGGACTGTTTAGATCAAAATCTTACAGGGATTTTTTCACGTATCATGTCACGGTGCCTGATTCTACAAACTAACGCGGTAGCGTAGATAAGTCTTGGATCCGCAGTTTCAAAACAGTAGGCACATGCTGTAAGAACATTTCGAACGATCGAACGAACTCGAAAGCTGAATCTGCAGTGATATTTCAATATCGCATGATGTTTTGGTGAGGTCACGTTGTCGAACACGTAAAAATACATCACCCTCATGCTCAAGAACGTGACGACACAAAATTTACAGCAAGCAGAATGGAAATATCGCCGCGGATTGAGCTGTCGAGTTCGTTCGATCGTTCGAAATGTTCTTACAGCATTTGCCTACTGACCGACACGCACCGCATAAAGTACATAATACATAAAATCTGTAGATTGGTTCAGAAAACATAGAAATGCGCCTTTAGAGAGGAATATCAGTGGTATCAGTTACTTAACGTCAAAAACCTGGTACACAAAATTATGTTATAGGTACTAGCTGACCCCGCGAATTTTGCCTCGCATAAATGAAGAACCGCTCGATCGATTTTGTGCAAACTTCACATAAACCATCTACTAAATAGTCCGAACAAAACCTAAACATTTAGTTCGGATAGGTGAGCCCGTTCTTGAGTTATAAAATTACAACGAAAAGTGGCATTGATTTTTATATATTAGGATTTTGTCTGGGACCCAGAGTCCCATTTTGCTTTATCATAGTAATAATGTCATCCTAAGGTAGGTACAGCAGGATAACAAACATCATCTGTCGACATTATGACCTATTAAACCTGTATATAGAGATTGAAGCGTAAAGGAAAGCATCACAACAGTAAATATTGCGTTTATTGATACTCTATAGGTACTTTTGTCACTGTAATATTGTCCCACTAGCGCTATTTTTATTGCATGTTGTATATATATACTTAGAACTAATAGAACTAATTTTGATAAGTCTTTTGTGGCGGCCAGGATTAATTCGGAAGAGGTAGCAGAGCGGGGTACTTAAATAAAAATAAAAAATACCGTAGCGTCACCCCATGAGAACGGTATCCCATTTTTTCGTCAGCCGACGTTAATCCTGTGAATTTTGAATTGGTAGCGAGTTAAACACTAACATAGTGGTTTATAATGAATTGACTTAGATTGTTAGTTATTGCAATTAGACATCTGATTTAAAGATGCGCTGATTTTGTGTTCGTGCAAATACGAATAATCGACCGAAAATTCGATCAATAATGTTTTCTGATTCTAATACAGCTGCAACTTATATCCACAGCCGTTTAATATGATATAAATATTGCAGCGGCACGTCCCGTGTACCGATGTGGAGATAGATAGGTTTCATAGAGCCCAAAATACTTGTAACAAAGTGGCTGCAGCTAAATTACTTCAGATACCTGTCGCTAACGAATATGGAAATTATTTATGAATACCGCATTAACAGCAAACCAACCAGTGAGCCGATTATAGCTGAATTTAATTCAATAAGTGAATCGTCGGTGAATTTCATAATTAAAGAGTTAAAATGGAAGATTAACGTACGGCTTATTTTTATATACATGCTGACCGACTACACCCGCGTACATTTCATTAAACTTAACACAAAGAGAACGTAAGCTTTTGTTTGGAAATTGTTTGGAAAAAGAAGAAGTATTAGTAAGAGTAGTAGTAAGAGAGAGTAAGAAGAAGTACAGCTGCCTAGGTACCTACAAAGCGCTTCGTTCATATAATTCACATCATTAACTATGATTATAGCTATAATTCGAGGGGTAGTGACCCTATCAAGATCTCCACAGTCCTAGTCAACGTTACTGCGAACTTGTCTACCATCTCAAGCTGATGATGCTCTGGCGGTTTTTCCTCTCGTGGTTGGGGGGATCGGAGCAGGCAAAATAAACCCAACCATCGGAAGGAGAGTGGATCTCAGGCTAAAAGTCCAAGGCGTTCGGACATTATATACAATGCTAAAACTGTAATGAGAGAGAAATAAATTAATGTAAATAAATAAATAGTTTTTTTTTTTAAATGGTCGGATTTTTTTTCGATTGCTACCTTGGCCTACTATGAAACGGTTGTTCAGATTACCTAAACCCACTACCGTTACAAAAATTGTAAGAAGTATGACCAAATGCCATTGGCTTATAATCTAATTCGACACTCAAACAAACAAGAAGGCTAATAATAGAAAAGGCATTTTTTTAAATCATTTGATTTAATTCATCTTTTGTGGTTTTATAAAATGCCTGAGTTCATACGATAAATGTGTTAATAAACGCCTTTTGTAGCTCGCTGAGATTATACATAAAATTCTCAAGCCAAAACTCAATTATACGTTGTACTCTCGAGAAACTGGAAGAAGAACACAGATACGATACGAGAACAGGGTGCCGTGTGGCTTAAAAGAGGATCCTGTAACGAGAATTTGAAATTGTTCTATTCACTCAGTATGCAGTAACAAGTTTCTTGCAATCTGTTCGAAGTTTCTATTTAATCCGATGCAAAAAAAAAGTTACAAAACCAGGTAAATTTCTGCACGAACCTACCTTTTGAGGTTCTAAAGAACATTCCAAATATCCTCGGCGATGCGTGCGCTGCTGAAAATTTTATGCGGGGTTAAAGGAATAAACGGCTTTCCCAAAAATGTAGCTTTATCGTAAAAATAGTTATCTAAGATAATTTCAAAGACCATTCGTGAGATCGGACATTCTAAAAGTTCTACGCGGGGAGTTCCTTTGAAGTATGAAATTCAAAGTGAGTCATAAACGGCTTTATCTTTTGATGGCATTGACTTAAAAGTTTGATTCGTTCCACAGCTTTAAGAGATCTCACTTAATTTTGATACAAATTTTAACTTGATACCTCCACGCAATCCTGAGAATATCATGATAGATAGATGGATAGACGGGTGGATGGACGGACAATGCAGTGATCCTATATGGATGTCGTTTTTTCCTTTTGTAATGTAGGTAGGGAACTCTAAGAACGACAACTCTACGTAAAAAGCGAAAGCGAAAGTAAGTTTTTGACGGTCGACAACAAATAATAATGCGTTATAGTAAAACCATTCGTTCGTACCCTATTAATAGATAATTTTATAATCTACTTGCTAAATCTAAATGCTTTAAGCATTTTTAAAGTTGCTCTCACCGTTTCAGAAATATATGTTTACATATAGACAAAAAAATTGTGACACAATTTCAGACAGACACAATTTTTTTAACGTAACATAACTTTTTTGAAACATATCGGATCGATGGATACTTTTTCAGATTTCATCTTAACGATGTCTCTACAGTTACATAAAAATGCAGCTTTTCTATTTCATCAATAGGTACGCCCTACCTCATATGTGGTAATGGCCACAATCCCAGATTCTAGCTTTGAAATACTTAAGTGTCCTCTTTATTCACCCGACCTTACTACAAAGGATCTCCATGCCTTTCTGCGGTTGAAAAAGTATTCGAGTGGACGCAGACTGATAGATGATAATTGCAGTAGTCGCTGTTCACAAGTAGATTGGTACTTATGTAGGATGAATCGAAATTTCAAACTTTAAAGAAAAACACTACAAGATACTAAGGTAAAAGTTAAGTAATAGGTACATCCTGCTTTTTTAGGAGATAAAGAGACAGTTAGATAAAGAGGCAGTGAGAAAAGTAAAAGTATTGCAAGCGTTATAAAACTAATTTACAATATCAATATTTTCTTTACGGAATTCGATCGACTAAACCTTTATTGTTATGAATCCACTTCTGGAAAAATGTTGACCTTACTTACAAAATCGGTAAGGGATGAGAGGTAACAGATTTTACGGCGATAACGTGTTCACTTTATCGAATTTTTGTGTGGACAACGCGGTTATCTGATTAATGTCGCTTTCGGTACATAATACGTTTACGTGTACCAATAAAAGTTCTGATATTTTGGTAATACAACAATTAACGGGTATTAGAAAAGAAAACAGGCATTTGGGCCCTACTGCTAACCGACTGAAAATACTGGCATATTTTTCTAAAGGAAATCACTCAATACGGTTCTAGCTAAAATAGAAAGTGTGTATCAAAAACGAAACGAGTAACATTTGTTATCAATCGAATAAAGCGGGCTAAGTATTAGGTAATATAGAAAAAGAAGACGGATGACAACAAAATTGACAAAAATTATACTATGTTTCGTTCTGAGTGAGAGGCATTTCCTATATTCGTGAGAAAAACCCAAGACTCCCCCATTATAATACAATTGATTCAACTTGATTCATAGGACTCGTTATTGTTACCTCTTTGGAATAAAAGCCTCTCCTTTGTAGTATGATTAAGAGGGTGATTTAAAATATAATTAATTTTATTGTAAAATAATGAGTTGTACGTACTTTTATTTAACAAGAGGTCTAAAATACTTCTAACAATGAAAACAATATTCTCTTCGAAACTTAAAAGTGCGAAGCAATGAAAGGTTATCAATGATGGGTGGTATCCCTTATTTTCATACTAATTTCATTTTTATGTAAAACTATAGGTAGGTGTCGGAGAACTATTTTTTTACGTGCGGATATCCCCTCGAATACCCCCCGTTGTCGGAGCCCTGGGTGAGTTCATTTTTCCCCAAAAAAAGGGAGGGCGCGCAGCTGGTACGAGAGGCCCCAGTGAGGCCCTTCTAGCCAGTCCTCCATGGTGGGCTTTAACGACGCTATTACGGCGTGCCCTACGCGTGTTTGCCCAAGTCGTAGCTTACACTCCTCTACTATGTCCCGGTGGAGCTGGGATCTTGCGGCCCGGATTTCTCCAAGGTCGGACCCATCCCCGCCCCGCACCACATTTCGGTCCCAATATAGCACCGCAAGGGCTCTCGCCTCGTGGTTCTCGTGAGGTTCGGTAGCGGCGAACCTTATAACATATATGATGTCGAACAGCCTCATGCATTTGAACAACATTATATATTTTTTAATTTAATTAAAGATATTTATTATATTATATATTTATAAATAAAAGCTTCGGATGAAAAAGAACGTAACCAGGCTTGCATTTGTTATAAGTAAACCCCTCCAGGTTTCAGTACTATTAAAGTACGTACTCTTTACACGGTATCCAATATCACTAAATAATGAATGATCTCTGACCCATGTTTTGAATGAAGTCACGGTATAAATTTAAACAGTAATATATGTACTTAGTTCAGTGATGTGATGTGATAAGTGATAAGATAACTAATAAGAAATATAAACAATAGGTACGTTAAGATAATTTTCTATTAAATTCCTGCATATTTAGAATTAAAATGGTGTCATCCTGGCCTAGTAAACAAAAGAAAAATATTTCCTTTTTTTTTTCAATAAATTAATTATGGATTTATCAAGTTTTTAATTTTTAACTCCTTGATTAGGGATAGGCAGATTTGTGAATATAAGTAACATTCAAACATCAACTGTAGAAATTAATTTAATTCTGCGTTAGCTGAATTAAAGTGTATCGAAACTATTAAAATATTACATTACAAATAAATAATGAATTTGAGATATAAAGATGCAACTTGATCTTAGCTAATATTTACAAATGATACGCAAAGCATTGAATCATAATACAAAAATTTTGTAACATTTTATATACCTACCTATGTCATTATTATTCTTATTCAAAAATATTAAATTAAAATATCAACTAAGAAGTTTTAATAACTTGTTACACGTTATTCTTTTCAAACAAACTTAACATGATCGCAAGCGGTGTGAATGGTCTCGCCAAACTTTTAAACTCTCTTCGTAATTTTTTATCGCCAGCCAACTTAATATTAATTACAAGTCAAAAATACTTTAACCAACACGCAGTAAAAATAACGATTAATTTCGAACTTCGGAAAGTACCTAAATATGTTTAACAATGTCCAAATAAATTGCGAACTTAAATATTTAATGAAATAGAATCTTACCTGCTTAAAACGGTCAACGAAAAAAAAAACAGATGCACTGGATCAGTTCTTATGTTGTACCATGCCAATTACCGAATTCTTTGGTAAAGATGTAAAACTTTATTTTCAAGTGTACGTTCATGGTGAAAGCGATAAACTTGCAACGAGTAAAATTTTTGGTGTAATTTAATTTTTAAAGTTTTTAGTTTAAAGCTGAGTTGGTATTGTTTAGACTTCGCTTTCGTGAGCGCGAGTTGTGACGGCTGTCGCTTGCGGGACACGATTGTTCCACCCTCGCTTCGTCGGCCGACTGTTCGTTTCGTTTGCCCACGACTCGTCGAATGCGGAGTAGCTAATAGCAGCTAGTGATGTGCGCGCTTTCTCCATATATCAATAATGATAATATATTTATAATTAAAAATATATTTATAAAGGTTTATTTTCTCAATACCTATTGAATAAATAAAATTATACTTTCATTGAGTTCTTTCTTTACAAAATATTGTTTTTTGTGTTTTTGTTTCCAAGTTGCGGAGTAGATATTTTTTTATGAAAAGCTTAAAATAAAAGTTTAAGATTTTTTTATTAATAACTACCTGGTAAGTACATAGAAGTTATTAAATAAATTACAGTCACTTAGAGAACTGTGTAACTGTGAAGTTGTAATTAGTTATCTTGAAAAGTCTAGTATTTGCTTTGTCTATATAAATTGCTGAACACACTACACATGTTATTTGATATTCTGTTGAAGTATTAGGTCTAGTAAAAAGTAGGTTTATACCAATTTTGTTTGTGTTATAGGTACACTTCATCAATTACTTAGTCATGCTACAGACATGTAAGAGGTACAGAACTGCTGGCAAAAAGGTAATAATAGTTGATTATAATAAAGATTTGCAAAAAAATAAATACAGCTTCAAAAATAAATTACGTTCTCTACCAAAACTTACATCAATGACACCAAAAAGCCTCTCAGAAGTCTAAAACAAACTAGATAATCAATCATCCTTTATGCGATTTGTAACTTACTTTTTATTATTCTAGACTAGACGTTCATGTAAAACAATGCAGATAAGCTACGTAGGTACCTAGTAGGTACGTATAATTACTTATTTATCGTTATAAAAATATTTTTATATTTTTAGAATTTACATACAGTTTACTTAGACTTGCCAGCGTGATCGAATGTGAATGAACTTATGTGTATTTTAAGTATTTTATATATATCACGTATCATTATATTAGTAGGTATCACGTGAAAATCGACCCCTAAAACATCACATGTCCCATCTCTAAACGTAGGCCGCCCACCCCTCGCAACCTTAGCTTCGCAATGTAAAATACACCCGCAACTTCCCAAGCTAACTACGACACGACTTGATGATTCCACGGAGAGATAAATTATTACTTCCAAAAATTTAATAATGCAGACAAGAAGAGAAGTTTATGAACTTATGAAGGGTAGGGATTCCCCGTTCGTATCTGAAAAATCTGACTCGGGTCTCAATAGCTGTGAAATAATATAATTATTTGTCCAGTGGATCTTATAACTACGTACATTGATGAATCGCAAATGGGTTGCCTAACTTAATTGCTTACTGCGTGAAGAGCGACTTTCCCAGGGGTAACTATAGAAAGTATATTTCCTATCGCTATGTTCCTACATAGCTGTTACTTATTCTACTGCCTATTTATGGCGTACCAATGTTGTTTAAAAATATAAACTATACATAGATTTATAAACAACTTACCATTTCAAAAACGAGCGTTAGTGAAGACAGCATCATCATCATCAGTTGCTTCTTTGGCGCCGCCCGCCCTTCCGCCCTTCTCTCCATTATTTGCCTTCCGAGAAGTTAACTTGAGCTCTGAGGATCTCTGTGGAACCCTATACACCCCGAATTTGTTATGAAATTTAGAACTCTTCTTGCCAATTTAAATTAAGTAGGTCAACGTAGAAAATTAGGAAATTAACCACAGATTACTTCCCTGTCTAATACTCCAGAGTAGTGAGGCAGCTAAAATTAACGCTATTTAGTGTTACAGTAATAAAATTTCTTCATACTTATATTACAAATGTGTAACTTTGTGAAATTGTTTGGATGTTTGTTATTCATTCACGCTCTAACGGCTCTACGGATCTGACGAAAATTTGGCACGGAGATAGACTTTTATCCCGGGAATGATTTTCTATGAGTTGCGGAAATGGGATAAAAATCCACGCGGGCAAGGCCGCGGACAACAGGTAGTCCAATATATTTAATCAATTACCTAACATAAGCAGAAACTTCGATCCACTGAATCTTATTCTCTTTGATCTATCAAACTAATCTTGGTTAACTTGGGTAACTTCAGTTTTAATCGGGCAAAGTACTAAATTCTATATGACTCGCCACAAAACTTGTTATTGATCTGGTTCAGCGATGAGTAAACTTTGACTACTTAGCTGTAGTTAAAGTTTCGGAGAAATGGAGCTTTAATTAAATGACTTTTATTTATTAACGATGCGTTAATAAATTTTTATTATATTTTATTTATTTATCATATTATTTCAAACATAATTATACGCTCATAATATGTGGAGATAATATCCTATGGTACATGATCAAATAGATTATGCACATTTTTAGAATCATACTGCTACTGGTAGTACGTGTAGGTAACACTGTTATTACTAGCACAGGCAGGTATTTATAAAATTTTGTGAAGATATTTGGATGTTTGTTACTCAATCACTCGAAAACGTCTGAATACCTACATCTGGCTAAATTGGGTACAAGCTTAGATTAGGTATAGAATAGCTCTAAAGTTTACTGCCTACATGAAGTATTCAGAGAGTTAGGCCTACAAACCGCTTCGCCTGCTGATTCACGGACGTGGCTGAGATGCAGGTTTCCTCTCGGGATTCTCTAAAAGGAACCTATTCACGCGAGACTAGAAGATTTTAAGATTAAAGCTTTCCCAAAACGCACACTGGTATGATTCCGTAGCCGATCACATACGACAACTGCCGATGCATGCAGCACATATAGCGTACCCATTACTTGTTAAACTCCGATACGGATAAAGAAAGAGGACCATAGGGAAGCCGCAATGAATTGCGTGCGTCGGCAGTTATCGTAGGCTACGGAATCATACCTTCAAGCAGAGGATTTGACTCACGAAGGATAGAATAAGTTTTCTTCTCCAGGATTTGACTCCTTTACTGTAGGTACATACAATAAATGTGTTTTAGTCATTATGCTGATAAAAACATTTATAAACTTTAGCATAAACTTAAAAAAAGGAGAATTTATGAAGTAAGTTTTATGTGTGAGGAAATCTATAGGTATTGGCTTACTTACAATATGTGTCCAATCTAATTCATTCACTTTCGGGAAGTGAATTTTCACCGCAATTACAAATTTCTTTCACAGTGGAATGTTGTTGAATAACCTTACCACACCCTGTTTTGCATAACGCTCCCCTTAGTTAATTAGCACATTATGTTCTACTTAAGTTAATAAACATAACCTAGTGAACATTATTTTAAAATTAACCACGATATGTAGATGTTCGCGTGTAAAGATGGTTGTATTGTATACTTATTCACACACACAGTAGCTGTTACCCGTTGGTCCACGCGAGTGGTTACAGTCAGCTTCCGTGGCGCAGCGGTAGTGAACGCGGCCGCTACGCAGGAGGCGCGGGTTCGATCCCCGCTCAGTGCAAATATTTGTGCACATGAAATATAGGTATTTGCATTGGTCTGGTCGTGCCTCGAAGAGCACGTGAAGCCGTCGGTCCCGGTTGCCATAAGAACATCTATGGCAGTCGTTACGGGTAGTTGGAGCCCTAATAAATTCAAAAACAACGGTCTAGCTGCAAAGCTTCGATATCGCCTAATGTTGCCATTGGATTGTGGAGGTCAGATGGCAATCGCTTCATGGAAAATATCGAAGTCTAGCCAAATCCGTAGTTAAGACTGGTAAAGCCGACCCCAGACTCCGAGCTGAAAGGTCCGGATGCGACTGGGAATTAACGCTAGGATGAAGAAGAACACACCGCCCATCTAGGTACTAGGTATCAAATTCCAACTACTGTTTGAAAAAATGGATGGATGGATGGACGCTTATTTCTCGATCACGCCATAACGTCTAAAGGGTTCACTTCATATTATAGTATTAAAAAAAAAACCAAAGACATAGGTAATCATAAAAACATTAGCAGTACATGTACAACACTAGTGAAGTGGAGTCTTGCCTTATAATATTTTTATTACGATACTATTCGACAGTTCAATTCCTTCAGAGATTAAAGTCCGTTGCATGTATATTATCTGTACAATCGCCCCATTGGCTCATAAATCGCACCTGGGTTGTAAAAAGCGCTTAATGTTTCATGCCGGCATCCGAAATGAAAACGAATATAAATTATATTCGTTTTCCTACAGAACGTTACGATAAAATATGTTCTATCCATTTAGTTTATTTCATCCAAGAGAAAATATAAAACAATGGTAAATTGAATTCTTTTCATAAATATAATGTTATGATATTAGATAAAATACTCGCCTGAATAAACCACAAGAGCACTGCGGGAACCATAATCCAGAATCAACTCTGATTTCTTTGTTCTGTTTTTAGCATCGATGTGAATTCATCCGGTATTCTTGTTTTTTATACCACTTTGGTGGCAGACAGGCCAGGGAAATTAGCCTCTGTGATATTCCAGATTATAATCTAACCCTGTATCAAATTTCAGCCAGTTTAACTGTTTAAGACTGATTGAGCAACAAACGAAACGTGCTACAAGTACCTACCTTAACATCTGAAAATTCATCTGGGCATTTCAATAACTTTTGGACCAACAGCTTGTTCAAATGTTGGTATAATAGATGAAGGTACTTATGGGCATTTTTGACTATTTATTAACGAGAAAGGTTGTTTCTTCAGAAGGTATTATTATTATAATGAAGGAACAACTATTCGTCAAAGTCACGGACACGTTATCTTCAAAAACTTTATTTTTAACGAGTAGGTACGTAGCGCTCTACGCCATCTGCGTAGCGCGCTACGAAACTACTTATAGTGAGCTCTAATACTGTCAATAAAGAAAAAAAATAGAAACCGTTGATAGTTTTCCTATTATTATAGGTTCGGACTCGTGGTTACCCCGTTTTGTCACCCCAGGGTTACCAAGAGTAATTTCACTTACTCGTAGTCACCCTGCGGTATTTGTTTGTTCATTTTTTTGACAAAGATTTAGATTGATTCTCGAACAATAAGCGAACACTGGTTCCCATGAGCATACGTCAACTCTTACCCCTCGTTTACACCAAGAAACAAGTTGTAGACTTGTTTGAAATACAAGTCGTCAAAACACAATTTTTCGTACTCAACATGTATTGAGATTTGTCTCAAACACTCATGCGTTCACACTGTGTTGCCAACTTGTATTTAGACAAGTTTAAAACACATTTGCGTTCACACTGCAGTCTGTGACATGTTGTACTTTGTCTTTGTCATTGATCGCGTTCACACCTACACAACACTGTCGTGTTTTAGACTAGGTAGTCTTGTTTATTTTACTGCAATTTCTGTCTTGAGACTTGTCAAAAACAAGTTTTAAACTGTATCCATGATTGATGGATAACATGTATACAGACATGTTTACAACTTGTCGTACAAGATTTGTTGACAAACTTATCATAATAATAATAATCATAATAATCGATCTATCATCACTGATAGGACTGTTGTAGCCAACAAGCCTGACATTGTGGTGATAGACCGATCCGAACGCCGAGCTTTGATTGCTGATATTACCATTCCTCATGACGAGAATCTCGTGAAAGCTGAGAAAGATAAACAAGTTAAGTACTTGGACTTGGCCCACGAGATTGTCGACATGAGTGGAATGTTGACTCAGCGATCATTGTACCGATAGTCGTGTCAGTGAACGGATTGATAGCAAAGAGCCTCGACCAACACCTGAAGAGGCTCGGGTTAGACGGTTGGGTCAAGGGCCAGATGCAGAAGGCTGTGCTTCTTGATACGGCGCGCATCGTGAGGAAGTTCCTTTCTCTGGAGCCCTAACCACCGGTAGCTTGGTCCCTGTACCCGATACCGGTGGAGCACTGTTTTTTATATTTTTAAATAAATGTTTTTATATGTATTTAAAAATATAATTTATAAGTTTATTTAATGTAATAAAGAGAATAATCTTATCATAATAATAATCTTATCATAATTTGCCACCAGTGGTGGCAAGTGGGACATTTTTTGGAAACAAATCCCATTTGTCACCAGTGGTTTCGTCGACAGTGGTGGCAACTGGGAATAACCCATTGTTAGACCTTGGTGTAAACGAGGGGTTAAAATTAGAACTACTTAGGTGTGCTCGAAGATGCAGGTTCATTTAATTAAAACCGTGGTGTAGTGTAGTAAACACGACGCGGTTAAAGCCAATTATATAAATTGAAACTAGATACGCGGGGCTGTCAGAGACGGTTCACTCTTTGATTAGATTGCTCAACCACGACAACCACTTGTTCCTTGCGATCCGTGATATTTTACACCACGGAATATCTTATTCAATATGTTTAATATCCACTTAAGTTATTTATATTAATGCGCCTCTTCATGTGTACTCTTTAAATAACCATAGATTTTACACAAGTTGGGCGTTTGCAATTTTTTAGCAAAAGGGAACTCCAAAAAGCTTTCTTCATTAACAATCAATTAGACTACAAAGTAAAAATGCACGCAGCATTGTTTGGTGTCCCAGTCGTGTTTAGCCGACCGCTAACGCAGCTCGCCCCGTCAAAGCATAACACAAGTAACGTACATTTAGTCACCTCCAAAACAGGGTGGCATGCACATTATTAGTTTATTTTGTTAATAGCACACACGCGCTGTACGGTACCACTTCAAACAATTACAACAATGGTAGTACAGAGGGGGTAATGGCAGGATCCAAGTTCAAAATTGTTTCTGCACGCTACCCAGAAATGACAAAACTCAGAGGTTCGCCTTTGTTACTCGCAGCTTTGTCTACTGCAGTGAGTAAAACACAAATGTTGAAAGTTATTTTTTATGAACAGGAACAATGATTTACTTTATTTTTCTGAAAAAGAAAACTGAATGCGGCTAATGGGATTTTTAGTCTGGTGTCCGCTTGTTGTGTACTATAGTACCTACACATTGGGAGAGACTTTATACATGTACAGCAGTGGACTGCCTTGATTAAGTTATTATTCATCGCTGTCTCAAATAGACTGGTCAGGTTCTTTAACAAGTACCTACGGCCAACTCTGACTTTCGAGCAACCCTCAACAGAACCGTTTCTATCTCTGTTGAGGGTTGCTCGAAAGTTTTCCTCATGACTCTCTAGAAGAGGAGTAAGATCCGGGCAAAATAGACACCATGATTTCACCTAAGGCCGTCATCTCAAAGCCAAAGTTGACCCGGGGTCAACCGGGGTGAGAGGGACTTGCCTAATTGACTTCTGTATATTACTGCTTACCCTTACTGCTACTTCTTCTTCCTCTTAGCGTCAATTCCCAGTCGCATCCGAAGCTTTCAGCTCGGAGTCTGGGGTCCGCTTTTGCCAGTCTCAACTACGGATTTGGCTAGACCTCGATATTTTCTGTGAAGCGATTGCCATCTGGCCTCCACATCCCAATGGTAACATTAGGCGATATCGAAGCTTTGCAGCTAGACTGTTGTTTTTGGATTTTTGAGGGCTCCAACTACCCGTAACGAATGCCATAGATGTTCTTATGGCAACCGGGACCGACGGCTTAACGTGCTCTCTGAGGCACGACCAGACCAATGCAGATACCCATATTTCATGAACACAAATATTTGCACTGAGCGGGGATCGAACCCACGCCTCCTGCGTAGCGGCCGCGTTCACTACCGCTACGCCACAGAGGTTATTAGTATAGCCACTGAACAAAATATGGTACAGCCTTTGTTCTTTTTTAATTTAAACTTTATGCACATACATACTCGTTAAAATTGTATATCAATAAAATACATTATTTTTCATTATTATTCTTTTTTATATTACTTTTACTTTAATTTTATTTATATTATACCTTCTTAAGAAACTTCAAAATTATATTTTCAGCAGTATATTCATCACCAACCTCATAACGATTTGGTAGTTGTGTCCAGTTTTGGAGTCCGTGGTCCGCTTGTTGTTTTTGATTAGTATGTCGGCTTTTCGAGTGCGTCTACCTTCTGACCTCCCAGCCCCGAAAGAAAAGCCCGCGCCAGAGCCTCGTTCATTGCTTAGCAGGTGCACCGACCAGCAGCTGTAGTTGGCTTGAGCCCTAAGTTAATGGCTGGGTCCTGCACACCGTTTTCATCGCTTAATTATACATTCTTTTCAAAAATTCAAACTGCCTTGACACAATGCTCCAACAGCAAACAATAATGAATCGCTCTAATATTTGCATAAAAGGTCGATTTAATTTAGTCACCTATACTTACACACATACACACACACCCTATTTATTTTACGACGATCACCATAAGCAATTAGGAACCCACTGGACCTTTAGGAACTACCTACCAGCTTACAATGGCTTTTAATATATATAATAACAATAATATAGAACCCCCTAGAGGCTAGTCGTTATTTCTATAGGATGCACATAACCTTTTTAATTTATTTCGACCTTCTGTTATGAAAAACGTATAACCGGGTTTAAAAAAAGTACATAATCTGTATGCCATCAATACAGTATGTATAAGAACCAGTTAATTTTAAGTACCTACTTTTATAGTAGAGTCATACAAGCTGTTAAGTCGGCATTCTATCTCATATGAAATTTAACTTTGAAGGTTTATAAAAACTTCGATACAGGTAAACTGCACCATTGAGAAGCCGTAATGAAATAAAACAGTTAATAATAACACATTCAGGGCCTCGATTCTGCTAAAGCACAACCACTGTCACACCAGTCACACCACAGAGACTGCGAGAAAATTCCATTCGATTTTAGCCTTTATAGTAATGCGGTTAACGTTTTAAATTAAATGGCTTTTTGTAGAGTGAACGAAAGAGTGTAATAAAAATATGGTCATTTAATTTTGGACTTTAATAAAATATAAATAAAGTCTAAGTCGTACCTTTTTAAACTATTATTCAGTTTATAGTGAAAGACTATATTGAAACAATTTGCTAAATGCATCAGCAATCGACGAAAACAAAATAAGATATTCGCCGTTTGACACCACGGTCGCAAGTTATTATGAAAATGGTCCCAAACAGCCAACTCAAAAAACGTTCTTCTGCGATTGACACCGTGGTGTCAATAATTCGTGGTGTCAAACAGCGAAGGACCCAATTATTCGAAGGTAATCTCTTCTATAATGGCGAACAGGTCGCTGAATACAACCCCCCCGGCTATTACACTGCCGACATGTATGCGTTTCCAACTCAATGTGCTTATTTAGCACTAGCTGTTGCCCACGGCTCCGCCCGCGTGGAATTCGGATTCCGTTCCAACTTTTATTTCGTGCTTAAGTTCGGACACCACCCCCGTCGGCCATCAGGAGTGATTATGTCGGACTCGGACCCACTAAAACGCATGCCGTCGCCTATCTTCAGTGGCTAGGGTGTAAGATTGCCTAGGGCATATTGCGCGCTCCCCGGCACACCCTGGGCCATCTACAATTTTAAGATGGCCCCCTCAGGCTGGAGTGGTAAGATCGGTGTCCCTATTGAATCTCGGAAACCTGTAAACCTCACGCCTACGCTCGGTGACCAGTCCTCCCATTGCCTGCTCTCCACTGTGCCCTAAGTAGTCAGTAGTCAGACAGGCTTGTGGGAAGCCTCTGAGCAGCCCTCTACAGAGCTGCTCCTGTTACGGGTGGTATTTGCCGTAGGCGGCAGCGCCTCCCGTGGGTGAGAGGTGCTACCGCCTCCGTTGCTCATGATGTATGGTATGGAGGTTCCGACCCCGCATTCGGATCCCGTTCCCGTTGTATCTTCTGTTCAGCTGACCCTCCCCGTCCTCGATCACTGAGTACTCGTGACATAGATACTCGTACTTCGAACGCCCGTTGCACCCTTTGAGCCCATGCCCGTAATAAAATTAAATAGTTTTCATATACATATCCATGGGAATGTACCGGATTTAATGCCATTTATAATTTCATAATATCTTTTGAATTAAACGTCCGATTTCAATAATTCAAAAAGTTATCAATAGGTATCGAAACAATCTTTAATATGACTTTGATCGGCATTTCAGCTTGAATTTATTTCGCTGCGTTTTTTTTTTCATATTGCGATAACTCTTAAAATATTCATTGTAATTATATAGTGTAAATGGCAATTTTGATCTACATTAAACATACAACGTATCTAACGTATTTAATTGGATAAGGAATAACACTGTATTGTTGAAAATAGCTTCGAAAATGATATATTTTTTTTTTGTAATTTGTAAAAGATAAAAATGGTTACTGTGGGCTACCCTTATTAGATAGACATATGCTATCGCGGACTTTTATATAGACCTTTTCAAGTTATACATTTCCACAGTACATTATTTTGTTATAATTATATTCAATAGTTTTCGCAGCGCACGCGATGTAAGGAATTTTTTAGGTATTATTTACACCTTGGGTTACATTATTGAAGTTTTAGTAAAGATCTCTAATTTAAAAAGAAAAAAAATTGTCTATGTTAGTCAGTAATAGTGCAGCTTTTTAATGGTAAAAAAATTTTTGAAATCGGTTCAGTAGTTCTTGAGTTTACTCGTATACAAAAATACAAATAAGTAAAGATGTATGGAAATCTGCCGGATTTATTGACATTTATGCTCACTGCTCCGCTCCCTTTTGTAGTAGCGTGATGTTATATAGCCTATGTTACTCCCAGATATTGTAGCTTTCTATAGGTGAAAGAATGATTGAAATCGGTCCAGTAGTTTCGGAGCCTATTCGTTACAAACAAACAAACAAACAAAAAAACAAATCTTTCCTCTTTATAATATTAGTGTAGATAAATGTATGATTCCGAAGGTCACCGCATACAACTGCAGACGCACGCAGCATTGCGGCTTCTCAATGGTCCCCTTTAACCGTATCGGAGTTTAACAAGTACCTAATTGGTACAATACGCTGTATGTGCTGCATGCGTCGGTAGTTGTCGTATGCGGTCGGCTTTGGAATCATACCTTAACTGTACCTACAGTTGTATAACTACAAGTTCTATAACTGTAATCAGTACTATTATTCTGTTATGTGCTGTAATAGTATACTTCTAATATTCTGTTAGACATAATATACCTAATAGTCATGTGCCCACATCACTACAATACTACACTGAGACAACACAGAACACTGCCCATGACACTCTGATCAATATTGGCTATGGTTTCATAATAGTTTAGCTTTATTATGTCAATCCCAGCGGCATTCGAAGCTTTCACCTCGGTGTCTGGGGTCCGCTTTACCAGCCTAAATGCGGATTTAGCTGGACTTCAATATTTTACGTGAAGCGACTGCCATCTAACCTCCACAAACCAATAGCGATATTGGGCGATATCGAAGCATTGCGGTTAGACTAGTTGTTAGACTTCTCAGGGCTCCAACTACCCGTAACGACTGCCATAGAATGTTCATATACTTACTCTCCGAGACACTACCAGACCTGTGCAAATACCCATATTCATGCATACAAACATTTGCACTGAGCGGGGATCGAACCCGCGCCTCCTGCGTAGCGGCCGCGTTCACTGCCGCTACGCCATAGAGGGGATGTCTAATAATTTAAGTCTTGATATATGTATTATAAAAAATAGAGTCATGAGTCATGATCGAGCATGTCTAGTAAGTTATAACCACCGCTCGAGGACCTCGTTAATGCCAGGGGTACAGAATCGTAAATTAGATAAGTTTGATCTATTACTTAGGAAAATTAATCTAACTTCATTAATATTTGCATTACTATCGTTATATTCCAAGCGGAGATAATTTATTCTAGCTGAAAAGTTAAGGTGAGGGGAAGCCGAGAAATATTGTTTTCAGATTTGTTTTCTTGGTAAATTAGGCGTAAATAAAATTTTAAGAAACTCTAATACTACTCGTATTATCATCAATCTTGGGATTTTTTCGCAGCAACATAAAGTCATGTACGGGAGACCGAGGGGTTTTGAAACAAATGTGATTTGAAACAGTAGGGGAAGGTGGTCACCATTCGTACGCTTTTTAGTTTTTATTTTTTAAATTTATGATTAATAGTCGAATTTATCTAGTTTATATACCTAAGTGTAGCAAATATATTATAGTTTATTACAAAAAAATCCGAAACTATTATGTCAAAAGGTTAAAGAGTTATTGTTATTTTTCTACGATAAGATATTTGTACGAACCTACCCCGTACGTGGGGTACGTCCGTACAGTAGGTGGGGTACTTTCATACGCAATGGGGTAGATTCATACAGGGTAATTAAAAAGCCTATTAAAGTCGTTGAATTTGTATTAATTATTATAAAAATATTTATTTATCAAAGAACCAACTTAATAACATTTGACTTGACTCATATTCGATAAATTTTTCATTAGAAACATAACAAAATAAAACTTTTATTCTTAGTTTACTTATTGATAAATAATTCTTAGCTTCACAATCAGTCTAAGTGATATCCTTACAATTATTTTCTATGAGATCGTTTTACAGTCTTTGAAAATCTAAACTTAAGGTAGATAATCATACATTTGGTTGTTACTTTGGAAGTTATTGCACATTATAATTACTTAAATTAACTGGAAAAGTAAAAAGTCTAGCCATTCTAGCTGTACAGCCCGATCGAGGTTGTGGATCAGGGAGGATGGCGACATCGGTTATATACATACAGGGTGTGTATGTCTTCTATATCAGGGAAAAAGAATGACCATGATGATCCCAGTTTCTTCCGAAGATAAGCTACTTTCAGCTCTGTACCCGAATAATGACTGAGAACTTTTCCGACGTAGTAAACAACAGATGTCTTTTTTTCAAACTTTACCAAAACAAAACAATTAATATCTTTGATTTTATCTGGTGTCAAAATTATTTTTTTCTTTAAATTATTTAAGCATTTTTCTTCTTCCAAGGAGAAGACCTGTAGACTCGTGAACTTAGAATGAAATGTTCGTGAAGGATCATCGGTGTTACAGCCATCTTTGAATTTCTTGACTCTGCTTTCCAACGTCGATGTCTTAATGTTATATTTCAGTGCGCTTTTCCTATACGACAACCGTCCTTGAATCACGTCATAAAACAGCTAATTTCATGGACTCTTCATCTACCTCTTGAGTACGCGTACCCTTTTTTTATATTTTCGTACCATGATTCTGCAATATAATATTATTTTACGGTTTACTTTAAAAAATAAATTATTTATTAGAACTACATACTTCTAGGGCTATGTTTGGTCGCGATAGCAGATATCTACGTGGGCGACGACGCACAGTGGACCGTTTCATACAAGCTAGACGTCGGAAATTCTAATTATATTTTAAGTATTTTTATTTATTTATTTCCTACGTATTTATGTAAAATATAACAATAAAAGTGATCTTCAATACGTATTGTATATACTCGTTCGCACTAATTTTGCCGCTATCGTAGAGAAGGAGGACGGAACGCGGCTTACAAACTTAGCGCGAACGGGTAGTTATTTAGTCCATTGGGCTTACCTATTATATATATATTAACTTATAATTGGACAATCATGAGAATGATGATGAATGATGAGAATTTCAAGTAGTCAAATAATGGTTAGTCACCTTTCTTTACGAGATCCTGCGAGATCCCATCAACTTCCATATTCGTGATAAAACAATATGATGCAAACTCGTGCGAAGTCAAACAATGACTGATTTTTAATTTAGGGGGTTGGAGCTTTAAAATAAGCTAGGTACTGTAGGGACACCAAGGTATACTAATATTTAGATTCTCTGTTAAAGTAAAAATTGGGATTTATTTAAGGTATAAAATAGGTTCAATTCAATATTTTTTTTCTACGAGAACTAAGTGGATTAATAATGTAAAAATCCATAAATAGAAAGTACATACCTTCATTAATATCCTCAATTTTTTGTTTCACGTTCACACACTCACAACTTATAAAAATCAGTCACAACAAAGAGACACAAAAATTGCAAAATAATTATTTTTTCAAGTAACTTACTTTATAAACTTTTCTGCCGTCATGCTTAATAACGGCGTGAGGGTAGATCATTAGTAATATTGTTTTTGAGGTCCCTGATTATCTGTAAATCAATAAGACTATAAGAAAAAGCTTAATTAAGTAATGAATTTCCGACGTCTAGCTTGTATGAAACGATCCACTGTGCGGCGGGGCAAAAGATAGTGCTTCATAAAAGCAAAATATGTTGTGCTATCTTCACGATAATTTTAAAAGGTTTCTATATTTTATTCTATAAAAATCTAATTTTCATGTACTGGTGGTTAATAAAAGGGGAACATTCGTACGCGTACGAATGCTCCCCTGTTTGGCTGTCCGAATGCACCCCATGCCTTGCACAAAATTAAAATATAACTTTATAGAAATTCTAATATAGTTTCAGAAATATAACAATTAAAGCTCAAAATAGTCAATGTTAACATTAGTATTAATCACCACTACTTTGTCAAAAACATAACAAATCTACTTACAATATCGAATTAAGTTTAGGTAAAAAATTTACTCACCGCGCGCGAAAACACGTTAAGTCGTGTCAGCCGAAACACTGTGGTACGATACGACTGGCGCGAAACTCTGCTAGCAACATGGCGGCCGGTACATCTACCCACACAAGCAAAAGCGTGTGTGTGTGCCGTTTAGTTTTTTTGTTATAATAACTGTACGAATGTGCCCCGCGTACGAATGGTAACCACTTTCCCCTACCGATTTCTTGGAATTTAAAACCGTTAGCGAGCGGCAATGTGGTATTCCAAACAGTTCCCTCCTCCCGCCATTTATCGTATTTTTACTATGTCTATATTTTGATAAGAGTTTTGTATTTTGGTTTAAATTATACCTGTTTCGAAAGGTCTTTAATTAAAGATTTATTATATATATTTCATATAAATGATTCCTGTGTATTTGCGCCTTGATTTTGGATTGAATAAAAATTAGGAGATTTTTTATAACTGAGGAGATTTGAAACAGGCTATTTCAACGGATATTCGGATTCCGTTCCAACTTTTTTTCGTGTTAAAGTTCACTCGGACACTACTCCCGTCAGCCGGACTCAAACCCACTAAAATCGCATGACGTCGCGGGTCTTCAGTTGCTGGGGTGTAAGATTGGGCATATTAGGGCATATTTTCGACCGCGTTTTTCGACTGACCCTGGCCCATCTACGATTTTAAGATGGCCCCCTAAGGAGTGGGAAGCACGGTGTCCCTATCGAACGCCGGAAAGAGGGCGACGTGTGCGTGAAGGGATGACAGGCGGCCGCACCTGTAATCATCACGCCTGCACTCAGTGAGTAGTGACCAGCCCTCTCCGTGCCTGCTCTCCACTGATCTGGATATCGGAATCTACCGAATTTATTGACATTTATAATTTCATAATATCTTTTGAATACAACGTCCGATTTTAATAATTCATTCAGTAAAACAATCTTGAATACCAAACAATTTATTTAGATAAGAATTACATAATACAAAGGTATACAATATACATGCCGTGGTCTAACTTTGATCGGGCTTTCTGCTTGAATTTATTTTGCCGTGCGTTACCTTCATATTGCGATAGCTCCCAAACTATTCATTATAATTATATAGTGTGAATGGCAATTTTGATCTACATTAAATGAACAACGTATCTAAAGTATTTAATTGGATAAGGAATAACAATTTAATTGTTAAAAATAGCTTCCAAAATGACACATATTTTTTTTATAATTTGTAAAAGATAAAAATGCTTACTGTGGGCTATCCATATTAGATAGACATATGCTATTACGGACTTTTATGTAGACCTTTTTAAGGTGTACAATACTATAGTGCATTATTTTGATTTATCTCGTGGGGTTCAGCCAGCGTTTGCAATGTAAGCGCAAAAAATGTGCTTATTTACGATATGACATTTGAAACCTCTAAATTTAGCAGTGTTTATCTACAATATTAAGCATGTATTATACCTACATATAAACCTTCCTCTTGAATCACTCTATCTATTAAAAAACCGCTTCTTAATCCGTTGCGTAGTTTTAAAGATTTAAGCATACATAGGGACGGACAGACAGCGACAGCGACTTTGTTTTATAATATGTAAGACCTTGGGAAAGGACATAGGCTATGTTTGGTCACGATAACATAACTGACATCCACGCGGGCATTGAATTTATAATTTTAGGTTTCAAGGACTTCCTTTCGTTTAATTTACCATGTTTCTTAGAGACATTTTGATCCTTATGATTGACACTATCGATTGATACCATAAAAATACAGGATGTTACTTTTTCGGCTTTTAGTCGGTTCGATTACCAGGTGTGGCAAGCGAATTTTTAAAAATCTTTGAATGCAGTTTTGTTTCTTTTTAAAAATAAAATGATGTCTCCTTTAAACAAAATAAGCTAACTTACGGATTTAAGGTACTTTCCCTCCATGTGGCATCGCCGTGGGACGCCCTGTATAAAAATCAATGCCACTTTTCGTTGTTAGTTTATAACTCAAGAACGGGGCTCACCTATCCAAACCAAATGTTTGGGCTTTGTTCGGACTATTTAGTCGATGGTTTGTGTGAAGTTTGCACAAAATCAGTCGAGCGGTTCTTCATTTATCACATTTTTTGTAACTAATGAATTCAATAGGTAAATGGCGGATCATTGAGATTGTGCTGTCAAATTGAAACTTTTTCAGTGTTGACAGTACAAGCATTTTATGTCATTCATGCGGTCATCTATTGACAGGGCGGTACGAAGTTCGCGGGGTCAGCTAGTATATATATATAAGTGAAGTGATGATAGTGATGATGATGATGATGATGATGATGATGATGATGATGATGATGATAGTGATGATGATGATATTTATAGTGATAGTGATGATAGTCATAATGGGCATGTTAATTTTATTTGTTTATTTTGTTTCAGTATGCCTACTGATTATAAAAGAAAGACTGACAGAGGCATGGCGAGCCGCGAAATATATAATCTAGTAGCAGAAGAAGTCACTTGGCGACAGAAAAATCTCCGTGAAAGTCTTGCTTATAGGATGGCTGTACAGTACAAAATAACAATTCCATCTTCTTAAAATGTTAACGAAATGGCTGGAGAGGTTTGGCTTAGATCGTTTATAAAACGTCACCCGATATTGCTCGAGCTACGAGTTCTAATAGAGCAAACGTGCAACTTTTTTTTTCTAAATTATACCGCAGTAGTTGACAAATACAAGTTGCAAGGGAAGGATATATGGAACGTTGACGAATCTGGCATCACGACTGTGCAGAAACCAGACCGCGTCGTTGCCCGACGAGGACAGAAACAAGTCAGTGCCATGAGTTCCGCAGAGAGGAGCACATCGGTTACTATAAACTAGCAGGAAATGCCCTTGGGAACTACATACCTCCAATGTTCACCTTTCTGTGGAAAAGATTTATTAAAAAGTTAGTTTTGTATTTCAAATAATTTTATTTACCATTTTCATTTAATTCACCATGTTTCTTAGAGAGAATTGATCCTTATGATTGACACTATCGATTGATGCCATAAACATACAGGATGTTACTTTTTCGGATTTTAGTCGGTTCGATTATCGGGTGTGGCAAGCGAATTTTTAAAAACCTTTGAATGCACTTTTATTTCTTTTTAAAAATAAAATGATGTCTCCTTTAAGTAAAATGAGCCAACTTAATGATTGCTTTCCCTCCATGTGGCATTGCCGTGGGACGCCCTGTACAAGATGCAATCACGGAGGACAGAATATGAATGGATACAATCAATAGGTACTAAATACTTCTTGCGAATTGTATGAGTCTGAGAACAACTCGTTTCAGGATTGAAACGTGTATATAAACAACGTGTATGTAAATAAACGTGCAAAGTAAACGTTTCAATCCTGAAAATGTAGCTGATAGGATAGGTAGGTACAAAAACCCAAAGTAAACACGTTTTCTCCGTATTCGTTATTGAAACAATGCTGAATTGATAATATTTCAGCACTAGGTATCTTTTGTAAACAGTGGGGGCGCCCCATTGTTTACAAGTGCATGTGCAAGCAGCCGCCATAGTGTGGAATGAGAATATTTTTTCACTATGCAGGCATTGAACAGTTTTTTACCCTTTTTATCAATATTACACACGGATATTGCGAACTCGAGACTCTTGCATTAATTAAACCTAGGTACATCAATGTGGCATAGAATGTCTCTATTTGATGAATAACCGACCCGCCCTGGATTTGCCCGTGGCTTCAATGTGGCATGCGCTTCAAATTTTTGAATTTCGATATTTAAAAAATTGAAATAGGTCCTACCTACCTACCCGAATTTTTTAAATTTTCCATAATGTATGGGAATCTGCCGGATTTGTTGGCATTTATTTTACTGCTCCGCTCCCATGAGTAGTAGCGTGACGATATATAGCCTATAATATTCCTCGATAAACGGGTTATTCAAAACAAAAATATTTTTAAATCGATTCAGAAGGAGAAAAGGCAATCGACATCGGGCGGGGCTCGAACCCGCGATCTTTACCTTACAGGGGGAGTGCTCTTTTGCTCAATTCGATCCAGTACTAAGATGATGCATTGCTCCCTGTTGCATCTGAGCTAACAGCCCTTAAATTTAATCAACAGGTGTATTGGCTTGCAAGTAAGGTTGGCTAGGCCCCAAAAAAGGTTTTGGAGTTTTGGTAGATAGATACACAAATACAAAAATAAATTGAACTGTGCCAACTATCCATCGAAAATAAGTTATAGTTATAGTAGAATTCGCAGAAACCTTGCAAAACGTATTAGGTACAAGATCTAATAGCCTAAATATAGGAATAACAGAATGTATTCAGTCGTATTAGGATTTTTATTGGAAACGCTTGTAATAAGACTGCTTAATTTTTCAAGACTGTCGGACATGTCGGATATGTGAATGTCAGACAATTACACATTTATTTTGTTGATGATTACATCAATCTCGGTGGAGGTAGTACCTACACAACCCAATTGAGCAGCCGGACTAGGGAAATACCTCCGCCCTACAGAATACCGCGTCCATAATATCCTCATGTTGTGTTCCCGGCGGTGAGTAGGGTAGCCAGAGCTCACTGGAGAGTTTTTGTGCTCAGTGGTAAAACCAAAGGCTTGTTCTGCTTTTGTCTTCTACACTGACGGCACAGAAACTCTCTGTTCTTACAGGGTGGCAGCACGAGTGTGACTCCCCTGGCATTGCACGCATATACAGGGTAATCAATCCGAATGGGTCAGTAGGGAGAAGTCAGAAACTATGAGAGATACTTAGCAAGATTTGTTCTTAGGAACCAAGGCTTCGATTTTAGATCTAATAATAATGAAATTCAAACTTTTCCTCAAACTCTCATACATAACCGGGAATCGAACCTGGTTGAAGTGTCTGTGAAAGAATTCAGTTTTTTTTTTCGTTGTTATTTTTGATGATGCTAATCATAAGTCACAGTACATAGCACAACACAATAATAATGTGAAAGTTATCTAAAATTAACACAAAGTGGTTTTGAAAAGGCTCGTTTGATTTAAAACAACATTAATCCCAAGAAAACAATAAGTTATTAAGTGTTCCATTTTCAAATGCATAAGTACTAATATTATAAATGCGAAAATAACTCTGTCTGTCTATCTGTCTGTCTTTCTCTCTGTCTGTTCCAATTTTCTTCAAAATCGGATCAGTGGCTTAGGCGTGAAAGCATAGCAGACAGACAGACAGACAGACAGAGTCACTTTCGCATTTATAATATTAGTATGGATATGGATTTGAAAATGGAACACTTACTTAATAACATTTTGTTTTGTTGGGAAGAATGTTGTGTTTTAAATCAAACGAGCCTTTTCAAAACCACTTTGTGTTAATTTTAGATAACTTTCACATTATTATTGTGTTATGCGCTATGTACTGTAACTTATGATTAGCACCATCAATATAACAACGACAAAAACCGAAAAAAAATCTGAATTTGTTCACAGACACTTCGACCAGGTTCGATTCCCGGTTATGTATGAGAGTTTGAGGAAAAGTTTGAATGTCATCATTGTTAAATCTAAAATCGAAGCCATGGTTCCTAAGAACAAATCTTGTTATCTCTCATAGTTTCTGACTTCTCCCCACTGACCCATTTGGATTGATCACCCTGTATAAGCTATTAACCACTTTCCATCAGGTGCTCCAAGTGCTGGTCTGCCACCTAAGTGTTATAAAAAAAAACTCTACATTATGCAGTCTTTTGAGAACACAAAGGACTGTACTTATTATAGCAAAACTAAATACAAATGCTTGCGGAATTATCAATTAACGGTAAACCGCAGCGTGATATAATTGTGTATGTCGCCGCCAACTAGCTTAATCAGTTCAATTAACCGCCTACGCTGTTAGCTAAACGTACAACATTTAACAAAATGGCTGACTTTTGCTTAGGCCCTTAGGCCGTTCGCGGGGTGGTCCCCCAAATAAGATACAAAGTTAGTGATAGACTTTTTCAGTATTTTCAGTATATTTTATTCATGAACAATTTTTACATTGTGTTTGAACATTTTACAATATGCAAATGCGGCGCTCCCGCTTTAGCCTTCGTGGTATTTTTTTTTTATAGCCATGCAGAAACAGGTCATTAGCCTAGCCAGTTTGTTAAATGTTGTACGTTTAGTTAACAGCCTAGGCAGTAAATTGAATGGCTAATTAAGCTTTTAAGATTTTCTGTATTGGTGACTAGAACTTTAAAAAGTTAAATAAAACAACACAGACAATTAATAAACTGTTGTAGGTATGTACCCACTACTTCCAACTAAATCTAAGTTACTTAACGAAGTACTTGCTTCAATAACCCCGTTTAGAGAGTTATGCCACAATCTAGGTTATTATGCTTTCTTTTTTAGCCTTATTGTATGCCCTACACGTCAGTACATAAATATTATAACAGGTTGCATTGAATTGCTAGTTTCGTATACATAACTCCGTTATAGTTTTGTAAACTCGCACGTTTGAAACAAATGTGATAAGAAATCTTAAAAACCAACTTTAAGTTTAATTTCAATCAGTTTTCCACACGCTATGGCATACTTAAGGTTTCTTCTCATCGCCTTTTTAGTTTTAATTTTTACAGATGATTATGTGAGTACAATTTCAGAATATTTTTAACAACACTAAATAAGACCCGTATGAATCAGGGATGTTATGGATATATAATTTCGGATCCGGATACGGATATGGATATTCGTAAAATATAATATCGGTTTCGGTTACGGTTACGGATATTAAATTATTTCGGATTATCCGATAGTTTCGGTTTCGGTTACGGATATTAATTTTTTAAGGAACTGTATAATGTAATACAAATAAGATTATATATTCGACTTTAATTTGTACCTTGTAGGTTTCGCAATCTGTCATACAAGTAATTCTTTCTTTACAGCTACTCGTTTTGAAGTGTTATACATATAGGTAACTAATTAAATGCAAAATATAATTAACGTTCGTAATTTGTTATAGGTATATGAATCAAATGAATCTCGATTTATAGTTAATTAAATCTGAGGACCGATTGTTTTCTTTTGTATACCACTTAAGTGACCGACAAGCGAATGGCCCACCTGACAGAAAGTGGTAACCATGGCCTATGGACGAATGCAACACTGTGCCGTCAGTGCAGAAGACAAAGCAGGATTCCCATGGATAGCACAAAAATTCTCTAGTGAGCTCTGGCTACCCTACTCACTGCCGAACACAACACGAGCACAGAATAGATAATAGACACGAGGTTATTATGGCCGTCTAGATGACAGTCCTAATTTCATTCTAAGAGACAACATAACAAAGTCACAACTAAGCGTTGCTATGGAATACGGGCCTAAGCTGGTTAGTGCATTCTCATACAAATACAATTGTTTTAACCATTCTTTTAACTCATTGAGACTGCTCACTACGAAACATACTTCGATGAATTGATGATAAAGTCACATTTCACACGTGTGACTTTGACCACGTTTATCAACACTCATTTAACTAAGACAGACATATCTCTCAAGTTCTTTTACTCTTAGCAGGGGCAGATCCAGCTTTTAATTCGGGGGTTCATGGTGTAGCCGAGGCTCAGTTTCGGGGTAATGGGGAGGCTGGTTTTATTGACTACGCAATTTCAATTGAACAATGCAATGAAAATGTGTATGAAATGATTGATTCATGAGGAAATAATGATGGAGGCTGGGATGGGCGGATGGGAGTTCTCTTGCTTAGCATGTTGCTAACAGTGATAGTGCAGAGTAATACCGACCGTGTGGGCTGTCACCACCTTCTTTTGCGAGCGAGTAAAGCTCGAGAAGGAGGCGTGAGAAAAAGAAGAAGACTCAATTCTCTCCCGTTCCGCATAGTCCACAATGCGCAAAGGCGACTCGGGCATCGTAGGTCGCTCAACGACTTCCGTCCTCCATGAGTGGCCTGAGCCTGGTGATGACAGGACCTGTCTGTTACCCAAGCAGAAGCAGGCCGTGGCGCTATGTGAGCCTCCCCCCTATCCGCCAAAAGTTATAAAGACTATTATGTAACATAATATAAGGAACTGTGGTGCTGCGGCAGCACTACTGCGTGCAGCCACAGATTAATAAATAGTTACTACGTAAGTGCAGCGGAGGTCGGAATCTTATGTTTGCTCGAATGCATAAGATTTATTTTATAACGGTTTTCATAGCGGTTTTATTCCTACCTAATATAACATTAAATAAAAATAGAACCATAATCTCAACACACGCAAAAATTTAAGAGTAGGTACCTACTTAGGTAGGTATACTTATTCTGTTTCTCGTTAAAAGTTTGAGAGGAACTCGAGAATTTGGTTGACATTTAGAACGACATCACAACCGTGGCCATTATAAAGTAGGTATCTACACTTAATTGAACGATTATCAAGATAAGCTTTCAGTTATAATTAAGACAGGTTTAACTTTTAAACTAAATTCGTACCTATATTCATTCAAAGAAGAAAATTGAGTTTGCGGAAACTTTCTGATGATGAAAAGGTGTGTCCTATTACGCAATGTAGAGAAGGGACACAATATTTAGTGTACTTTTCACTCATTATTGAGACAGTCAAGGTATACCTAATAGAGAGTGATACCTAGCTACATAGATCACCAATAACTGCCGTTTGATCTGGAATTACGTTTTTATTTTTATTTTATAGATATTAATTACGAGAAATACCTAGGACTAATCTCGTTCCCGTGATTCACCGGAACTTTTTCCCAGAGCATCACCTCTTTCTGTTCCAATAGGGATGATGACTTTACTCTCGAAAAATGACCAGTTTACAATAATAAATGAACTGCTAATATTACCTACCTACTTCATTCTATTTATATTGAATGATATAAAATTGCAAATGCATAGAGCGTAAGAGAATATCGCAGTTATTTCGGTCAATTGAAATTTAATAGAGAATCTAAAAAGTACTATGTAAATCAACGCTAAAAAGTTATAAATTTGAACTCAATTGAATTGTTTATATTGTGACCTACTTTGAGAAATAAAATAATAAAAAGTCATAGTTTCAGTTTAATTGTCAATATTATATTTTGCAAAGCATATCTATCTATTTTTTCAGCAAATCCTTAGATATTAAGCATTGGGTAAAATCCATTTCATTACATTCATTACAATCATTTTTATGGACAGGTTCGTGGTTAAGCGGTACCAGTTAGTCATGTTAGAATTAGGCTCTAGAAATCTTATTTTATTTATTTATTTATTTAATCTTATTTTATTTTCACAGCCGTTTATCAGTTGTTTTGACTCCTATGAAATTATTTAATTTTGATCTAACTTTCCAGATATGCAAGATAGTTTTACCACACAAATTGCGGTATTTGGAAAATATGTTAAACGCTGATGTTGTGGCCAAAGCTGCGAAGATTCGACAGCAAATGGAAGCCAATCCGAGCATCCAAGATAGTGGAAAAGGCTGGCCAATTCTGTTATCCCAATTACAAGACGACACCAGTCGGAAGCATAATTTACCATACAAATATGGAAATTATAGACGCTTACCAAATTTCAAATAAATACCATCTTGAATAAGTAGTTTAGTAACAATACCTATAGATTTAATATAAGATTTAAATGATACAAATAAAACCTTTTATTAATAAGAAAAATGAGAATTTTTTACTTATTTAGCTGGACTACACGGAATAGAAAAAGCCTTTTTTTCTATTCCTTGTTATGCCATCGAAAGTATGGTTTTCAGATGAAAATGATGATATTAGGCAGATGCCTAATATCATTTGCTACTTATGTACCTACCAGTCGCTTATGAAGCTTTCACCTCGGAGTCCAGGGTCCGCTTTTACCAGTGTGGACATGTCTTTACATTCTAATTTAACAGTAGATATTTACCACTATCTATTTAACCTATAGCAACAAACTTAGTATCTAATTGTAAAGAAGTCTATTAATAGGCACAAATAAACGTCGATAGCTTCGTGGTATAGGAGCCGGTTCGAATCCTGGCCATTACACTACTGACATCAATCCACTCCTAACACAAATAATTTGGCGTAACTGGAAGGGTTAACAGAAATAGGTATTTGTTATATTTACCCGATTGCGCGACGCAAAGGAGTGGTAATGTGATTATCAGCCTATGTATGTATGTAGATATGTTTGTATGTTCCTTTGAAGCTATAAACAGACCAAACTCATGGACCGATTTTCATGATTCACAAGTTAATCGATTGCTCTTAGGCAAGTGTCACTAAAGACATGATGATAGTGAAAATTTAATAGGTATGGCGACTATTAAAAAAAATGACAGTCAACAAACTATGTCAAGTGGGGTATCTATCGTTGAATAGAAAAATCATTTTCAGTTTTCTCTCAGCAATTTTCGATTCGACGGACCGTTCAGGATCTATATCGATTTAAAGTTGCGTAACAACCATCGTAACAAGTTTGATAGCAGGCGGTACCCATTTGCAAATCACAAACCGGATTGAAATTAATGAGTACCGCCTGCTAGATTGTTTCGATCTTTTCAGTATCAATCGGGTTTTTTATTTTTGTTTAATAATGATGTAGGTATCTACGACCACTTAGGTACCTCCTCTTAACAAAATCACCCAAACATAACATACTAGCTACTTACGAGTAGAACGAATACCTATAACTTGACAATGGGTTTATACAGCATAAGCCGCACAGCCTACAGGGTGTTTTATTGCAATGACTTAGATACATCATGAAGGAACCCTCTTTGGAGTGTTACACGGACATCACGAGTGTTGTGTTTTGGTATTTAATAATCTTAGTCCATAATTGTATAGACACACACACAGCCTCTCTATAAAAATGCATGTCAAAAAAACGGGATGAAAAATGCGTTTTGTGTGAGCAAGCTACGAGAATGAGAATGAGATTGAGGTGTCGTAAAAGGCTACCTGTGACGACGATACGTCTCACTAGAATAACTGTCAATGTCTGCATGTCGTGGGGTGTATGTGTCGCAGCCAACTAGCTTAATCAGCCGTTCAATTAACTGCCTAGAGGCTGTTAACTAAACGGCGCCATGCAATTAACGGCCTGAATGATATTCAGCCATTTAATCAAAAAACTAGGCAATCTCTTGTTTCTGCAAGGTTATAAAAAAATAACTAAGTACGAAGGCTAATGCGGGAGGGGTTGTGAAGCCGCTTGCTGCGTCTATAAAGTTTGTAGGTATATACTTAGTAAAGTTATTATTATTCTAGATAGATACGGTCTATGGAGACCCCACCAAGACCATCGATGCCCGAGCCTACCTAGCTGCTTTTTCCAGTTTAACTGCGACGAGGATGAACTTCGATATTTTCCGTGAAGCGACTGCCACATGACCAGGGT
Organism: Eilema depressum; assembly: GCA_914767945.1. NCBI lineage: Eukaryota > Metazoa > Arthropoda > Insecta > Lepidoptera > Erebidae > Eilema > Eilema depressum. The sequence goes on along the minus strand of OU612012.1, from coordinate 22,184,809 downwards.
TCCACTACCAGTAATGACTGCCATAGATGTTCCTTGGGAAACAGGAACCGTGATCTTCCGTCCGAGGCAAGGTTGAGACACTAACCAAGTTTGTCTTAGGATAAGTTATCATTCTTAAGACATCTCAATGTCTTGGTTAGTGTTGCTTAACCTTGAAATATGTTAACCTGGGTTATCACTTAGCAACGAGCCCCTTCGTGAGGTCTGAGGTCAGTCCTCATTCTCTTCCTTATAGGCGATTATGTCAAATTGAAAGAAGAAAGAGAGGTTAAAACCTCGAATACAACCAGAAACCGAGAATCCGCTTCGTCCGTCTAGGAAACCGAGGTTTCGTAGCGGTTTCCTTGAAGGATTTTTAATACGTCTACGTAACTGGTTTCCATGAAGTATTTTTTCATACTTCTACGTAACTGGTTTCGAAGAAGTAATTATCCAATGTCTCATAAGCCGCCTATGTAACTAAGAAAGAAGAAAGCGAAAAAAAAAATGGTAGGTAGTTTCTGTTGTCATTCTACGTGAAAGAAATAGTGAATTATTAAATTGAATTAAAAAATAATTGTATAAAATAGAAAAAAAAAATATTTTACAACTAAAAATATCAAAATAAAATTGTGCATTTTATAAGGTGAAAAACCTAAATGCGGTGGCCCACAGTAATTTGGCCGTTTTTCAAATCCTTTAAAGCATTATCAATTTTAGTACTTATCAATCTCTACGTAGCGTTTACTTTTCTTACAGTTAGTTTTAAAAATATTGCTGACTTTGGTTTCCGATGAAACTATTAATTCGGCTATGGCACCCTTCCAAGGTGTTGGTTGTCCTAATCTGATATATACCTATGACGTCTTTCATAATGATAAGTGGCCAGTTATATAGACGTATAAATAAATCCTTCATGGGAACCAGTTACGTAGAAGTATGAAAAAATAACTTCATGGAAACCAGTTACGTACCAAGACGTATTAAAAAAGCCTTCAAAGAAACCGGTTACGAAACTCCGGTTTCCTAGACGGCCGAAGTGAAAGAAAAAACGAGAAAATGATTATTATAACTCTAAGAATCATCCAGTTATGCATCTTTACTACCTACCTACTTTTTCGCATACAAGATGTCGATAAACATTTATTAAAAGAAAACCCTCTTAGGAAGAAATGAAAATTTAGTAGGTACCTACTCGTTCTCAAGACACTATTTCAACCTGCAGGAGAGAAACGGCTATAATGAAAAGCTATCGTAAATAAGGATAGGTACTTATAATAATTATGTACTCGTGGTAAATAATGAAATTCTGTGTTTTACATGAAACTTCTTCATCCTAGCGTTAATTCCCAGTAGCATCCGAAGCTTAGCTTTCACCTCAGAGTCTGGGGTCCGCTTTACCAGTCATAACTGCGGATTTGGCTAGACATCGATATTTTCCGTAAAGCGACTTCCATCTGACCTCCACAACCCAATGGTGAGATTAGGCGATTTCGAAGCATTGCAGCTAGACCGTTGTTGTTAGACTTTTTAGAACTCCAACTACCCGTACCGTCAACACCCAAATCAGCCAAGGTGACTGTTAAATCGTTAAAGTGTGCGTTAACACTACAAATATTCACATGAAATAGGTTCAGGTTATTCTTTTTCTTATCTATGTTTGTATTGTGAGCACTGATCAGGAGCGCACAAAAACGACCTCGACACACTCAAAGCCTCTAAATCATCATAATATTGAAATTAAATTATCCACTGTTAAGTATTACTTGGTCTGTTCCCTGATATGAACCTGTGGATTGCCCGTGTGTAAAGAGACTTAATAGAGTACATAAATTATGTTTGAGTACGACCTTAAAGAGTAGTAGCACAATAGTTATTTGTTATACAAGAGTGCAAAGTTGCTTTTTAACCGCGTGCTCAGTTTTGATGACCGAGCAAGCTAAAGATTCTAAATTTGAATCACGAGCGTAGCGAGTGATTCACAAATTAGAATCTTGAGCGTTAGCGAGGGAATCAAAAGAGCACAAGGTGAAAAATCTTTGCACTCGAGTGCAACACGTAACTTTTCATCCCACCTCAGCGAGGAAATAATGAAATGCTTCTTCTTTCTAGCGTTAATCCCCAGTCGCATTCGAAGCTTTCGCCTCGGAGTCCGGGGTCCGCTTTACCAGTCTTAATTGCGGATTTGGCTGGACCTCGATATTTTCCGTGACGCGACTGCCATCTGACCTCCACAACCCAATGGTGACATTAGGCGATATTGAAGCATTGCAGCTAGACCGTTGTTGTTGAACTTTTTAGGGCTCCAACTACCCGTAACGACTGCCATAGATGTTCGTATGGCATCCGTGACCGACGGCTTAACGTACTCTCCAAGGCACGACCAGACTAATGCAAATACCCATTTTCATGCATAAAAAATATTTGCACTGAGCGGGGATGGAACCCGTGCCTCCTGCGTAGCGGCCGCGTTCACTACCACTACGCCACGGAGGCTGTATAATATGTGTATTAATACTAATAATAAAATACAAAAAAATAAAAATTCAACAACAATGTTCAAAAATATGACGTGAAAAAATTGATGCGCGAATTAGGTCGAGACGAACGGTGAGGATGTTTTTAAAAAGCAAAGACTGGGACGTCAATCCCATAAGAGTGGTGGAACAGAACTGGTTTATTATCTCAAGCTTAGGACTACGATACATTGGTTCTTATTACTAATGGCTTATTACTAATGGTTGTTCTGGTTGGTTATGACGACGTAACTCCTCCCTCCTTAAGTGTGAAGCGCGCGGAAGGCAGCTGTTGCAGTTGCAAGGTTTCTTGTGACTGGATCTGTCTGGCTTCTGGCGTCGCTGATCTCTTCTTGTAGAACCGATACCGGTGTACACAGAATCCTGTGGTTGCGATGATGATGATTACGTATAAGCATACGGTAGGCCAGCTAGGTTTGGTTGTAACTACCGATTCTTCTTCTGTTAATTGCTGCACCTTTGTTTTCTTCAGAAGGTCGTTAAGGTCGTCGAGCGGGACTTCTTCTATATTTAGCGTGACTGGCATCTTCTTTCTTGTTGTAGCGTAACGTGTTTGTGGAAGGGGTATACTTTCTTTGATGTCCATGTATTTCTTGTGGGTGCTCAGCGTTCTTCCAGCTATCTCGATGGTGCATTTGTTGTCAATCGTAATTAGTATTACGCCGTTACTTCTTTTATAGGAGACTTCGTTGCCGCAGGTTGTCTTTATTACTTCTTCTTGTTTTAGAATGGCTATCCAGCAGTTTTCTTTAATTTGGTTGAGTATATTGTTCTCATAGTCGGCCGTTGCATAAGTGCAGTTGTTTGGTTCATTATGTTGTAGTAGTTGTGCTATGCAGTCTTCAGAATGTTGTAGTTGATGCCATTCTATGTGTCGGCAAATGGCGTCATTCTCCGTGATGTGCAGACATGGCTCGTGAGGATACGCGAACTCGTTGCTGCCCAAGATTAGGTACGGGTTTCTAGGTATGAGGATAGTATTGTTGTTGTTCGGGATTGAGTATAAATGGAGTAAGTTATATGGATGGTTAGTCACCAAGGGAACTTCTAATACAAAATTTAATGTTTCATTCGTACTGTACGCTTTAACTACAATAGATTTCTCAAGTAAGTGTATATTTCTCAGCGTTGGTGAATATGGCAATTGCATTTTATTACTGGCAACATCCTTTTGAATACCTATTAGTTCGGCAACGAGGTAACTGGGATCAACTATACTTGGAGATAACTGTCCTATATGAGAGAAAGTTATGGCAGTCTCTAGGGTAAGTAATTGTTCGCAAAGTTGCTGTAAGCAAATTTCAATCTGATTGTATATTTCCAGTGTATATATTTGGCTTTCTAATGCCTGATTTCGCTGATTCAATTCGCTAATAGCTCTAGATATTTCTTTCTGATTTTTAACTATTTTTTCTAATTTACTATGATATTCTGTTACGAAATCGGACATTATTCCTAATGTTTCACCTTGTTTCCTTACGGTTAATTTCCGAACTTCCTGCACTTGATTTTCTATTTTAATAGCATCTTCCTGGTCTAAATTTCCAGTGATGGCTTTTATAATTGAGCCTAATCCATTAATAAGACCTCTCTTAATTCTAGGTATATAAGTTCTTCCTAAACTAATAGCATTAGAGCCTAAGTATACTAACTTACTTTCTACTTTTCCTATGAGGTATTCTATCTGATCTCTTATAACTACATTATCTTCGTAATTTGATGTATTTTTTTGAATTAATTTGAATGTATAATAGTCCCTACCTATCTCGATATATATATCTCTTATCTGACTAATGTTATAGATTATAACTAAATGGAAAGTATCAACTTGCTGGTGAACTGTCGCTTCTTTGAGCACCAGGATACCGTTGTGGCTGTCTATAGGTTCAATCATTGCGGTGACTCCGATGAACCAGAGGGCTGCGCCGAAGGCGAAGGCGTACCTGCAACATTGCCAGGACGTCTTAGCATTCGAAGGTGTACTCTGATCGTTTTGGCATTTACGTGTTTGCCTACAATCTCCGCAATTTGTTCCGGATGTAACCTCACTATGGTATAAGGTCCTATGTACCTGGGTTCAAGTTTATTGCTACGCGCGCTTTTCGCTACTTGTTTGAACACTTTATCTCCCACCTTAAAGTTGGGAGTTTCCGTATTTCTATTACTTTTTTCGATTACAGATTGTTTATGTTCTGTCATTTTAGTAGTCACCAGTTTTTGTACGTTCTCCATGATTTGTTTATGTTTGTTTATGTATTCTTGATAGAATTCTTTTGGATAATGCAACTCCAGGGGATTCCTACTGTTGGTGTGTCCAAATAATAACTCGAAAGGCGTGAAACCGGTCGTCGAATGTATCGTGTTGTTGTACGCGATTATTGCGTATTTCATCAAATTGGTAGGCTCACTTTTATCGGTTATTCTTTGGATTCGTATCATTTCTGCTAACGTAGAATGTAACCGTTCTACTGGGGAATTGGAGTTCGGGTTGTACGGAGTAGTAAAATGTATGTGTATGTTATGCATTGCACATATCTCTGTTATAACCTCATTATCAAACTTGGGGTCAGAATCAGTGGTGATCTTGGTTGGCACGCCTATAATTGAAAATAGACTAAGTAAAGCTTCCGCTATGTGTATACTGGTTGCGGCGGGCAGGGGCATCGCCTGCGCGTACTTTGAAAAGTTATCTATTATTGTTAGAAATGTCACACCACCGCTACTGTATAAATCCATAAACAAATGCTCCATTGGTTTATGTGGCGTATCCGTAAGTGACAGGGGTAATTTTAACGGGTTGCGTTCATATTTAGACTTGAGACATTTTTCGCATTGATTGATATATTTTTGAACAGTTAGCAACATGTTTGGCCAATGGTAATTCTTATGAACCTGCTTGTATGTCTCTTGTATGCCTCTGTGTAAGGTTTTGCCTTCATGATATTTTTTTATTAATTCTATTTGTTCAGTTTTGTTCTCTACTAACGTGACTCTTGTTGTGCAACGAACTAACTTCGGTCCTCTATCACTAAATACGGTTTTTACTATTCTGCAGAATATGGGATACAGTTCTTCGTGATGGAAATAACAGTAGAATTTTCTATCTGCTATGGTATGTTCCTTAAGAAATTTTATAATTTGTTGTTCCGTATCATTAATTGGAATGAATACATCCTTTATAATGATTTTTCCTTTTGTTCTATCGTCTACACGGTATTCTAAGCCGGGGCATTTTCTGATGTGGAACTGTTTCAGTTGTCTGTCTATCGCGTCTGGTATTTCGGGGATCTTATAGTCTGTCTGTTCGGTCGGGTCTACTTGAATCGACTCCGGTGTGTCTATTTGTCGATCAATAGATTGGGGTGCTACGAAAATCATTGAAGTATCTATTAGTGTTTCCACGTCTATTCCGTCAAGATCATTGTCTACGTCAATTGAGGTACCAGGCTGCGGTTCTGTGTGTAAGTTTGGTTGATTTTCATTGTCCAAAATCATATCGATTATTTCGTCATCGCATAGGGGTATTTCAACGTCGTTATTATATACTATTTGGATACGAGATAAAGCGTCTGCGTTTGTATTTATTTTACCCTTTTTATATTCTATTTTGTAATCATATTCGGCTAGCTTTAAACGCCATCTAGTTAATTTGGAATTAGGGTCTTTGAGCGTCATTATCCAGGTTAATGGGCGATGATCTGTATATATTGTAAACTTTTTGCCGTATAAATAAGGGCGGAAATACTTTATTGCCCACACAATTCCTAATAGTTCCTTTTCAATCGTTGCATACCTTTGTTCTGTTGCCGAGAGCGTTCGTGAAGCGTACGCTACGGGTTTGTCCGAGCCTACCTTTCCTTGTGATAACACCGCACCTAACGCTACGTCGGATGCGTCTGTGGTAAGAATGAATGGTTGCTCAAAGTCCGGATACTGTAGTATGGGGGCATTAGTAAGGACTTCCTTACATTTTTCGAATGACTGAATGAATTCTGGGGTCGCTACTACTTTCGCATTTTTCTTTAAGCATGACGTTAAAGGTTTAGTTAGTTTCGCAAAATCCTGAATAAATTTACGATAGTAGCCTACGAGGCCTAGAAAGGACTTAATTTCTTTCTGGGTCTTAGGTAAGGGGAACCGCTGTACGGCTGCGATTTTATCGGCGTTTGGCTTAAGTCCTTCATCTGTTAGGGTATGGCCAAGAAACTTTACTTGTTTTTGAAGGAATTCAGATTTATTAAGCTGTACTTTCAGATTATGAGAACGGAACCTGTCAAATACTTGTTTACACTTCTCCATATGTTCCTGTAACGAGGTAGAGAAAATGATTGCGTCATCCAAATATGTCAAAACATTATCTAAACCACGTAAAACTGCGTCCATTAGCCTCTGGAACGTGCTGGGCGCTGATTTTAGGCCAAACGGCATTCGCAGGAACTCGTAATGCCCTCGTTCGGTGCTGAAGGCCGTCTTCTCTACGTCGTTTGGGTCCATTTCTACCTGATGATAACCCGAGGCCAGATCTAAAGTTGTAAAATATTGTGCCCGTCCAAGTCTGTCAAGTATGTCGTTGATGTTGGGTAATGGATACTTATCTTCAATGGTCTTTTCATTAAGTCGTCTATAGTCTATCACTAACCTCCACTTTTGTTGGCCTGATGCATCGATTTTTTTTGGTACAATATGTACGGGGCAAGACCACGGTGAGCTGCTTTCCCTAATAATGTTTTGACGTAATAATTCGTCGATTTGTTTCTGTATTTCTTGTTTTTGTTTCGGCGCCTGTCTATAATTGCGAACGTGAATGGGAGTGTCGTCAGTGAGCCTAAGCTTATGTTTAACCTGATGGGTAAAAGTGAGTGGGATATTTTCGCAATAGAATATGTCACGGTAATTATAGCACAACCTTTCTTTTTCTCGTTTCTCTTCCGAATTCATGTGTTCCGTTCTAAGTCTACAAAGATTATTTTTGAGTAGGTTATCTACATCTCCATTGGTATACGAGGTATTGATGCAGGAAACCGAAGTGTCATTCTCCGAAAACGGGCCTAATTGTATCTTATAATTGTTGACTAAACTAATTTTGTTTTCCGACTTGTTAATCACCGATGTTGTTATTGTTCCACACTTCACTGATACTAGGGCGGACGGGAACACGAGTCCGTCACCGGTTATGTGTTCTGACAATTCATAATCACCGTCGCGATAATTACACAAGAGATTAACTACCTGTTCACTCTGCGGATGTATAATCGTATACGATCGCATATCACCTCGTATGGGAATGGTTGCGACCTCCGTTCTCAGTATCATATTTTTCATGTCAATCTCGCAGCCTAATTGCGACAATAAGTCGACACCTATGAGTCCGATAAAGTCCGGGTCGAAGTTGAATAACAGGAACTTGTGTGTGTGATTAACGTTAAATAATGGCGGGAGTGTTATGTAAGCTACGGTTTCATGTTTGGATATGTTGTGTGCGGTCTTGATGTAATGAATCTCACGCTCGAGTCTGGAATTATCTAATATTGCGTCCGGTGAGATAAGCGATTGCGAAGCTCCAGTGTCGAGCAAGAAACGACCACCCAATTCCTTAATATAAATGTATGGTAAACGGTTTTGGTACTGAAAGTTTATGTATACTACGTCTCTGTTTCTAACTCTGGACATGGGTAAAAATTTTCTGGAGTTTCTTCGATTTTTACGTTTTCTACTTCTTCCGGCGCTATTTCCTCGGGGTAGGAAGCGTCGGGCACCTCATCGGTTTGGAAATTAACGGGCGCGTATGGCGCGGGTTTGTATGGATATGCTATGTTAGGGTTACCTGGCGCGCCCGGTTGGTGGACCGGTTTTGCGTGTCCTACAGGGGGACGATTCGGTACTGCCCGTTGCGTTTGTTGTGGGGGCCTATTACTGGTGTTAGGTGGTGGGAATCTGTAGTTAGGGTTCGGTGGCTGGAACCTCTGATTACCAGCGACACCTGGAGCTGCCGGATTCGGCCTATTTAAGCTCACATTAAGCCTGGCTCTTCTATTTTTCTGCTTAACATCCTCCTGCTTGGCCAGGACTATCGCATGTTCGAGTGAACCGGCACTTTGTGTGCGCACGTTAAGCGCGGTAATGGGGTCCAGTTGGTCTAGAAACACGTTAACAGCCATTTTCTCATAGTAGCCCTTTTTAGACTGATCTATGTTGATTAGGGAGTAAGTCAATTCCCGGATCTTGTCTGCAAAGGCTTCTATGTCAGCTGACCTTTTTGTGACCTGCATCAGCTCTTGGACGATTTGCACCTCGTCCCTAAACTCTCCGAACCTACGGGTAAGGGTTTGTTTTATATCGTCCCAACTATTGAAGTCGGAACACTCCGACAACGCCTCTACGGCTTTGCCGGACAACTTATTTCTAATAATGCATGCTACACTAGGGCTGTTGCTGCCCTCTATTAGTTCTAGCGCGTTATCCATGCTCTTTATATAAAAGTTTAATGTCTTTTTATTACCGTCATAGCTCGGTATCAAAAAGGCTAAGTTGCGATAATCAATTGTCGCCCTGCCTACTTCGTTCTTTACTTCTTCGTTTGCCATTTTCTACACAACACACGAAATAAGTACACAAAAATAATAAAATATGTAATACACAAAATGTCGTAAGTACGAACAAAAATAAAAATCAAGTATAGAATTCACAATGTTAGTGAAATCTCACAGGAATCTCGAGAGCAAACAGAGTTATATGCTTACCCCACGAGCATGCCGATTCTGAGGCTGAGTACTGCCACTGCTGCTGCTTGCACTGCACCGCGCGAACTCGATAGTGTTCTTTTGAAATCGCGTCACAGACGTCACGTTCCGGGATTTTACCGATTCCGCGAGTTGTATGATTTGACGCGATCCTACCGACTGCGCCAATTAGGTCGAGACGAACGGTGAGGATGTTTTTAAAAAGCAAAGACTGGGACGTCAATCCCATAAGAGTGGTGGAACAGAACTGGTTTATTATCTCAAGCTTAGGACTACGATACATTGGTTCTTATTACTAATGGCTTATTACTAATGGTTGTTCTGGTTGGTTATGACGACGTAACTCGCGCAAAGCAAATTTAAAAAAAAAGTACACCAAGGAGGTTCCGAGTCTGAGTTTTTCATAAATTAAAAAAAAAGTTGTATGATAAATTCGGCACCATAGAGGTAGAAGTAAATAGGTTTAATGATGTTTTGAGTTCACAAACCTAGTACACACGATGTTCTTAATTCAAATTTACTTTATCCTCTAGAGGATAAAAACGACTTTTACGCTCAGTTATCGAAGAGCAAAAATACTCTTTCCGAGATGGTGGGATGAAAATAATATAAGTAACAGTATCTGATAGATTAAGACTCGAATAAATTAATATGCTTATCGTATGATCTGTCCAGTTGCGAATCTGTCCACTTGCTACGGAGGGGTTCATCTGATGCATTTTCGTATTTAAATAAATAATTTCAACCTGTAATACTTGTTTAATAAACAAAATTTTCACTCAAATTTAACATTTTTTTTTTCTCTATGTACAGAAAAAAAACAGTAAAAAAAGTTAAATTCAAACCTCATTTTTTTTAAATATGGCCGACCGCTATTGTTAGATGCGCGCACATAGGAAAACGAATGAGTTTGTAGTATTGTTTATTTAATATTTGTAGCATTATTTTATTCGCAAGTAAAACGTCGTATGGCACGCGTGAGTATGATGGTTACGTACATAATGTACTAAACACCGACTCTGACACGACAGTGACAGCTTCATTTGGTTTCTAAAGGTGCGTACAAATCATATAGCATAACATGTTATATAACAATGTTATATACTGAAACATGTTATATAACAATGTTATATACTGAAACATGTTATATAACCATGTTATATACTGAAACATGTTATATAACAATGTTATATACTGAAACATGTTATATAACAATGTTATATAACATGTTTCAGTAATGTGGACACTGAATTTAGTACAATGTTGCAAAGTTATAAAACAATGTTAGATAATGTGGACGTGTTATATAACACAAGTTATATAACATGTTACATGATCTGTATGCACCTTTAGTTTCGTTTTATTGCTGATGTGTAATACAATTCCTCTTTCTGTTGCGTTCATATTCAATTTGGTACTCCAATATCACCCCATTTGAGAGGAGAGCAACTTCCGCATCCGTGGCATCCTTGTCCATGACATCGCAGATAAAATACAGGAGAGCCTAGGAGAGCCTTATTTGCTGGACACGTTTTTTGGCAACCGCCAGGCTACGTGTAACAAATGTCTGGAAATACTGCCTCCGCTGGGTAACAGGGCAGACCCAAGAAGTCTTGGCTCAACTATCGTCGTAGAAAACGATATGCGTGCCAATTATCTCATTGCTAGTGATAGTGTGATACCCAAAACCGTGCAAAGTAGAGACAGACCCTTACCCTTTAGAAAAGTCGGAAGACCCCGGGCTCTAATTTGAAGCCCTTGAATTCAAAACACAATGATTATAATAAGAGCAAATATATAAAAATTAAATAGACCAATAAAAATACTAATTATTGTACATAATGGATAAAATGTTGTTTTATTGATATTCATTTTTGACATTGTCATTTTGATATTGTCATTTCTGTAATAGCAACAAAGATAAAAGATGATTTTTTAGTTTGTTGAATACAAGAATTCCCTCAGCCTCAGTGGCATGGCATGGCGGTAGTGAACTCGACTGCTACGCAGGAGGCGCGGGTTCGATTCCCGCTCAGTGTAAATATTTGTATGCATGAATATGTCTCCTTGCATTGGCCTGGGTATTTCCGTGTTTTGGAGAGCACGTTAAACCGTCAGTCCCAGATGTCATACGAACATCTATGGCCGTCGTTACGGCTAGTTGGAGCCTGTTGGAGCCCTAAAAATCCCCTTTTGAGCGAAGTACCTAAATTTCACGATGCCTATGAAGCAAATTGCCTAAAACGCGAAATACCTGAAACTCGAAGTACCTAAATTGCACGATGCCTAAAAACTTAATTTGCCTACAATGTACTTTGACAACAATGTTTAATGCATAAGAATGGAAATGTCTTAAATGAAGATTGCCAGCACAATACAACGGTACGGGGCATTCAGGTACGGTCGGCCAGATTGATTTACCACTTATGACAACACTTCTTATGTAGGTAGGTCTTGGATCATTATTAATTTCTATAGTACACATAATATATCGTCACGTGGTTCCCGGCAGTGTAGAATTTGGGCCACCCCATCTCCTCTCATGCGGTAAGTATCGTACAAGGCGACTAAGGGACAGGGCTGTTTAACATCAGGCAGTTAAATATACAGCCCTGACTCAGCTTTAGATACTTGACTCGAGTCAACAATAGTGCCCGGAAAATGGCCACTTCAGACCCACGGTACCCTTGGCCATACCCCTGGTAGTACCGTAGGTCCCAAGATGTGCAATAAGCATAGCTTAACTAGCTTGTGTTATGGTATCTAGAATGTGGATAAACATACTTAGAAACTTTTTTTTGTAAATGCATACATATGATATGATACAAAGGTAAAGGATAGGAACACCCAGACCAATGGAAATATAGATATTCATGCATACAAGTATTTGCACTGAGCGAGAATTGAACCCATCCATACGTATCTATAGTTAAAGTCATGTTTTTATGGGTATGGCCAGGGGTACCGTGGGTCTGAAATGGAATACGGCAATAGGCTCACCCCCTATTACGTGGGACCTAATACATTGATTGGTAAAATGTGAGTGTTAATTCACCTCTGCCTAACCCTCCGGGGATATAAGCGTGATTGTATGACTGTTATGACATTAAGACTAAAGAGTCGGAATATGTGTCATATTTTAGCAAAAAGATTTCTTGATGTAATAAAATTGGACTCATGCTTTGTAGGCAATTGACTAGCACCGGCATTATACTTTGTAGACATTAAACAACATAGGCATTTTGCTTCGTAGGCATTAAAACCTTATAGACATTAAACTTTATAGGCATCCTGCGTTTTAGACATTGACTTTAGGCAATTTGCTTCATAGGCATCGTGCAATTTAGGTAATTCGCTCAAAAGGGTAAAAATCCAACAATAGTGTACACAATACTTTGATGTCGCCAATGGGTTTTGGAGGTCAGATGGAAGTTGCTTCACCGAAAATGTAAGTTCAGCCGCGTCGAGGTAGTACCTACTGGAAGAGGTGGACCCCGGACTCTCAAAGAAGGCCCCGGATGTAACCAGAATGAACGCAAGGATGATGATGTTAATGTAATGCAAATACGAGTAGTAAATTCTATGTTGTAAGCTTTCAGCTCATTTATGTAGGTAATCACACTAATCACTGAATATGAACATAATAATATGACATGAAATAAAAACTAAATTAATAGGTACTTATATCTTGTCAATCTTGACTGTGAAGAATTGACTTTCGACAAATGAATTCATCATCATCCTAGCGTTAGACCTGGTCACATCCGAGGCTGCAGTAAAGGTAAAATCTCAGACTAAAAGAATAGTATAGACAGAACGCTTCGAATAAACACTTGAAGCCAAACATTTTCAATGTGTGCGTGTGGGACTCTGATTTCCGTGTACTGATACCACTAACAGTGTGTGCGTAATGTTGCCGGCAAATGAAAAAGTCTCCCAGAAATATCTATGTACCTATTGGACATATGGAATATTTATTTGTTATAGGTAATAAATGTTATTATTCTATATCATTTAGACTAATGATTATTAGAATGGCGAGCTGATGTCTCTGCCTACCGCGGAAGGAAATAGGCATGTGAATGAACACTGAGTAGGTAAAGACACTTTAGATTCTAAAGGATAAACAACAGTATCACAACACACAACAACAGTGTTGAAGTGCTCGTGGCCAAGTGCGCTCACTTTTCACTAAACGATCAGTGGGTTAAGCTACATAGACGCGATTGTAATTTGGATGGGTGACCTAAGTTGTATTTCATCTGAGCGCTTCAATGCCTCGGACGGCATTAAAACGTCAGTTAAGACTGAGGCCTATGTTGGTAACCTGAATATCTCTGTCAGTGGTTGGCCACTAATCAGAACTCAAGCTGGGAGGTCAGATTGCAGTCCCTCCCAAGATTGCCGAAAAAACCAAGCCACATATTAAGTAGATTGCAAACACAGATGTGATCGGGAGTTCAGGACTAAGGCAAGAATGATGTTGAGGATGATGATGATGATGATTAGAAACATCAAGCTTGTCAACATTCATGATACTGTTTTTTTTACTCAGTACTTTACAAATTCCCACAAATACTGCAAAATATTTTATGGAAATGATAAAAAAAATATGGCAACACTGTAGAATATGGCGGAGGTTTTGTGTTCCTAGTTTTTGCAACTAAATTATTTAGAAAAATGTTATGAAATCTATTATGAAATAGTTATCTACTTATGAAACGATAATCCAGTATTATTTCTATGAAATTGTTGATGTGTTTTTACTTTTTACACCTTTTCAATACACAATACGTCATATTTATAATATTTTGTTCAGCAGTGATCGGACGTGCGCATTCGTTCGCTGCACATAAGGAGTGGCGAGCGAAGCGATACCCTATTGCTTTATAGTACTGCTTTTGGCGGCTTCACCGGCTAGCTCTAAGCGTTCCGTCTATATACTATTCTATTAGTCTGAGAGGTAAAATGTATTTCAGGACCCGATCGTGATTGGTTGATGTTGTTTGTTAAGATTTTTAGGTAATAATTGACGCTGTGCAGTTCATTAGTAAAAGCACAGATAAATAAATACTATAACTACACGTTTTAGTACTTAACCTCCTCAAAGTAGATTCTTCTTGATTACACATTTTCCTGCCCAACGATTTAAACCATATTGATTTTATAAATTTTAAAGATGCAGTATCTATTTAACAATGATATCAGTACTATTATACGATAGAATAATAAAAAGTGAATGACAGGTCAACGGTTGTATGGAAAGGAAAGTGGACATCATTCAATCTATAATATGTTGAACGGGGCCCCCCTGTGCAAGAAACGAAACGTAATATTTTTTGACGAGTGTGTTGTCGTTTGTTTAGGGTTGGCGATTCTTTTAAAAAAAATCGATTTTTGAATCGATTCGAATCGTGACCTGATGAATCGATCCACAAAAAAATCGAGGTCTAAAAGATCGATTTCCTAAAAATCGATCTTTGTACTAATTTGCTTTTACAGTGTATAAAGTATAAATCAATTTTATTAAAAACACGACAGAAATTATAATTAACGATCTTTTAATCAGTAAAATCAGGGAAGTCAAAGTCGATAATAATATTTATTTTTATTACCATTTATCAGGTAGAAAATCATTTATTTTCAAACTACAAACATTTATTTTCAAAATTTATTGGTTACAAAGCAAATAGATAATTTAGCTTATAGTTCCCAATGCTTAATTTCTAAACTTTTTAAAAACAACAGTTGTCAAGTCTACTGGGATCCGAGCGGTTCCATCACTCATCACTTGCGAACTTGCGATGTTTCCGGCAATTGAAAAATAGGCGCTCACAATCACAACAACAGATGATCCCACAATACTCATATGCATCAGTATCATGGGTATTGAGTGAACGTGGTGATAAATAGAGTTTTATCGTTCTTGTCAGTAAAGTACAGGATCATACTTCAGGTGCACAACTGCCTGCGATAAAATAATGTTTGAATTCTTCATTATAAGCCTTGACTTTCCTGTGTAAGTGCACTATAAGTTACTTTTTCACAAGCAAGTTATGAAAATCCCAAATTCGATTGAGAGTTATTGAATGATGACGCAATGACAATCACAGCACAGACACGAAAAAGTCAAAGATTATATACGTAACTCATTTTTATTGAAGAGAAGTGACGCGAAGGAGACTAAACACAGCCATCTCGCGAGTTTTTGAGTAATTAACCGGCAGCACTCTTGTAATGCGAGCACCTTCAACTAATTGTATGGTTTATATCAAAACAGAAACAATCAAAGGTCGATTTTATAGGGTGATGTATCGATCCAATGAATCGATTCAGTACGACGGATCGATTTAAAAAATCGATTTTTTTGGCTCGAAAAATCGATTATTCGATTAATCGATCTCAGATCGCCATCCATACGTTTGTCGTTGTCTGTCTGTCGATTTATGTGTCATTGCAGGTTTCATGATTTGTAATATTTTTAGCCTACTCATAGAAGAGTACAAAACATATAAAGGTAACTGTTACTATGTGCATAAGAGAGAAATAGCATCAGTGTGAAATAATCACTGACAATGTCGCAAGCACTGGAAACTCAGAACTGAAAAGTGTTAAAAACATCGTCCGTCTTTCGTAATAGTTTGGAAATAGAGGTAAAAATCTTCAAAAAATGTTACATGCGACATGGACGTAGTTTTCTATGGCTTGTGATGTTTCATGAATAGTGAACTTTCAAATAAGTTACTAGTATTAGGCTACTGTGGAAGATGTAATCAGAATTTCATATGGTCCACGTCGAGACATGGGTTCCAGAATAAGGTAATTACGAACATTTCACAACACTATTTTGATTCTTGGTGTCTTTATTATGTTGTTGTAAGTTTTTAACATCAATTTTGTTTTAGCAGTAAAGCCTCTATTTTTGTGTAGTAGCCATTAACCTCGCCAATTTCACATTTTTATTGGGAACATCGTAACTCCATCTTGCTTTTCGTTAATATTTACCTTTCAATTTCATATGCAACATAACGCCCTCCACGAGATAACAGTAATTTGCGTCGTCCGCTGATATAAAAGTTTCCTGTAGTGGTTGTCTGGTCAAGTTCCTATTTATGAATTGAATTACATTTGTAGTCATTGTGATGATAAATTCGCGCGATAACAATACTTTTATAAAATGTGGGTTATTCCATGGGGTGCAGATAATTTTGTATTCTGTTATAAATTATGATAAGTATTACTTTAATATATGTAAACAGTTCATTATTGTATACATCTACTTTTTTACTTTAGTTTTTTATCGTAGGTAATATTCAGACTTCCCTTACGTTTTGTGTATGTGCAGTGTATTACTGTCATATTCTATAATTTTATTTACACTGGTACATAAGGATAATTTTGCTTATTTGGTGCTATTTGTAAAATAAAATTACATTTTGAACTTAATAAGATGCTTGTTAGAGATTGGAAATGAGAATGACCCATTTTATGCATAAATTAAATTGATACCTTACCTAATTTCCTCTCAGAGCTCCTTGGTTCTGATCCCAGTATGTAGCAGCACATTTCCCTGAAGTACTGTTTTGCCAATAGCTGCATTATAAAAGTAAATCAAGGTGGAGCTCCTAGTGTCAATATCTCAATCCATATTACATACATACCTGCCCTCACGCCTATTTCCTTTGGGGTAGGCAGAAACAACAACCTGCCACCTGCTTCTACCCTTACATACTTCACAAGCTTCCTCTACTGTCATTAAATCTTTCATGGAAACCCACCAGCTTCAAGTGCTTTGGATTTACCTTTTTTTCAATACCTTAGCAGTACTTATATGCTATGTGTAAAATATTTCCATAGCTAGAAATAAAAAGAAGCTTAGAAAGTAGGCTTAAATCCAGCCTATTGCAATGGACTGCAGACATAGACATCTCTATGATAGTCTACCTTGTGCATCCAGTGATATCAATCTCTTAAAGTAAAATTGCAAACATTTATGTGTGAACTCAAACTATTGGTTTCATATCAATATTGTTAAAGTAGGGAAATGTTGCCGAGTTTTGGGCTGGGCACATCTAATTTTTATTTTAATATTGCTGCCATTGACACGAAGAAAAAGAAGTAGAAAAAAGTTATCAGCTCATATCAATTAAACCTAAACCACTCTGCACTGGCTGGTGGAAAATGATCAGGGAGCAACAGGCAAGCAAAGAGCACGCCATAGCTTATGTGCTATGTGACACTAAGGTACTACCTTAGTGCTTATTTTAGGAGATCCCATTAAGACTTAGCAACAACTTTGTTATAATCCCTACTAATATTATAAATGTGAAAGTAACTCTGTCTGTCTGTCTGTCTGTCTGTCTGTCTGGTATTACGATTAAGAGTATTGGTACATGAATTAGCTATACAAACTTTATGTAATTTGTCAATAAATTGATTATCTGACATATTTATAGTCATTGTTATAATCAAATAAAAGATGAGAGTACAAATTTCTTATTGGGATCTTAGACTATTATAATATACAGTACCATAAACCCTAATATGCAAACTTCGTAACTCCATACGAGGTCAAAATCTGCATATTTAAGGTGTCAATGTCTTCTATTATATCGTAATATAATTTACTATACTTACAAAACAGTACAATAAACCAGTACATCCACATAAATATTTATTAATCAACAATAATTTCATGTACACATTGCTTTAAATTTCAGAGACACTGTACGCTTCCTTTTTGAATTATTCTGTGAAGTATCACCAGGTGATCATCTAAAGGAACCACATATACTTAGAAAATACCCAGAATCTTATAGAAATGAAGGAGAGCTGAAGAATATACCAAAATTTACATTTCCATGTCACTTAGAAAAGTAAGTTACTTTATTACTTGTCAGTACTCATATGAAAGCTCAAACTTTACCCTGAAGCCCAAAACCCACTGTTCACCTTTCCTGCCTATAATTTAGTAGATTTTTGCGGGCCAAAATGTTATCTGGCCATCCAACCCCGAGAGTTAAGTATATGCCAGCGGCTTGTCCATCAATCAGCAAGCAGATCTTAGTGGGGCCACATACACTCATTATCTTGCATAAATAAAAAAAATTACATACACATTTTAAATTGTGTGTGTGTGTGTGTGTGTGTGTGTGATTTAAAATGTCGCCATAATAATAGGGTTTGCCGCAAAATAGTCTTATCGGGGACCTAAATCGCGAGAAAAACTATTGTATTTTAATAATCTATGTTTAGTGAATTTGAGCTTGTCTACCGCAGTAGCACCTTATGCTAGCCTCAAAAAACGTGTACTGGATAGGTCCAAGATATATGTCCCGAGCAATACTACTGTTTTGCTGACAAATCCAATGTAGTCTAGGGTCTAGTTTAGAGAGACGTCGACATGGCCCCGCTATTATTTTCCTTCATTATCACAAGATAACACGAAGAGTTCGGCGGAGGTCCCGCAGAGACCTCTGGCTATCTTTTCTAACCTCTGTCTGTCGAGGCGCGCGGTGTCGTATTCTGCCGACAATAATCGATATATTTGGCGACAGGTATACTATATTTGGCGGCAAATCTAAAATTTTGAGTACCAAAGATTTAGATTTTCCATTTAAAAGTTATATCAATGTTCATGTATAATTGTATTTTTTTACAGTACTTTTGCACAATACTATTCCTTTGTGTTGACTTCAGAGGATTCGAAATACACCTTTTGTTTCTGTCGGTATGACCCAAAAAGTAACACTGCAGTAGTGTTATTGTCTCACTTGCCATGGCACGACATATTTTACAAGTAAGTATGTATATTTTCTTAAAAATATAAAACTGTGTCTTGTCTTGAGATAGATATTTATATTCATGCCTTGTATAATTTTAAATAGTAATTAGTTCTATCTAAATTTTATAATTTTAGAGTATTTGCGTATTGCGTATGAGTAATATTAACATTGCTAGTCTGAAATATTTAGAATACAGTGCAATATATTACAACTGGCCTTGATAAGCCAGCACTGATTGCGTGACGTCATCCGTGACCGTGACTCATAGTAGGTAACCAAGACATTACAATTTATTCAGTGACTTTAAGATCTACCATAGTGTTCAATTTCAAACATGTTCCATTTAAACAGGTCAAAAGTGAAATCACTGATGATATATTTGCTGTGCGACCATGCCACTGATCAATTCGCGAATTGACATTGTATGCGATATTTAGAAACATATTGCATATGATGGTTTATTTACATATTTGGTTTATAACCAACTGGACTTGCCAACATAAAACTTGAGAGTACTTACTCACCACCTCTTAAATTTTACAATTGATTTTAGGTTATGAATGTGCATGGACTTGCAATATGTGCTTTTCTTTATTTATATCTATGCCATTTTGTCACAGACATTATTTTACTTTTTTTGTTTCTATAAGTAATTTATTTGCGAAATATGTTATTAAATTTGTAGTGTCACCATATTCAACCATACCGCAAAAGCAAATGTTTGATGACATAGTCAGTTATAGTTTTATACAAGCCTAGATCTATACTCCATTCGGTTAGGTAACATCAAGATTGTTGACGTTTAGTTAAGTACCTAACCGAATGGAGTATAGGTATCAATCAATATTTTCACAAATAGGTACTTTAAATCTCTTTGCTGGCGGTAGGAAGATATTTGAAACATATATTATACTAGCTGTCCCGGCGAACTTCGTACCGCCATATTTTTCCCGTTCCCGCTGCACCTATTTTCTCATCCCTTAAACCTTCCCTGGACACCCACGAATATTTCAAGACTAAAATTAGCCAAACCGGTTCAGCCGTTCTTGAGTTATAAAATAACAACGAAAATTGGCATTGATTTTTATACATTAGAAGACTGGCTGTCCCGGCGAACTTCGTACCGCCATATTTTTCCCGTTCCCGCTGCACCTATTTTCTCATCCTTTAAACCTTCCCTGGACACCACGAACATTTCAAGACTAAAATTAGCCAAATCGGTTCAGCCGTTGTTGAGTTATAAAATAACAACGAAAAGTGGAATTGATTTTTATATTATTAGATATAGATATAGATTCTACATCTACAATGCGCCTGTGTCGAATTTTCTAATGGACTATTCTGGCCTTATTTTTTCAGTGCTTTTGTTACATGTGGCTTCAGGATAAATAAACGTTTAGATTCTTGTTCCAGCATTAATTACACTAATTATATTATCATTAATTTTATAACCGTCTACATATAGTGCGCTACCAAGTTTAAAAAAGTATTTTTTACACAAGCTTATTTTTTAAAATGAAGTAGGTATACCGTGACACACATTGGCTTACTTACGTTGACTCAACAGACAACCAGCAGAAAACTGGATGTAATAGTACATTATGGTACAAGTGAGCAACATTGGTGATTACCGCCGAGGCGCCATTGAGACCCGAGCCGCCAGGCGAGGGTCTTAAGACAGCCGAGGACGGTAATCATCATGCTCACACGTGCCATACGACGTTTTACAACACACTTGCGAATAAAATAATACTACAAATACTAAATAAACAATACTACAAATTAATTCGTTTTCCTATGCGCGCGCATTTAACAATGGCGGTCGACCATATTTAAAAAAAAATTAGGTTTGAACTTAACTTTTTTTTACTCTGTTTTTTTTTCTGTACTTAGAGAAAAAAAAAAGTTAAATTTGAGCGAAAATTTTGTTTATTACACAAGTATTACAAGTTGAAATTATTTATTTAAATACGAAAATGCATCAAATGACCATACAATAGGCGTATTAATTTATTCGTACTATTAAACACGTTATTTATTGTATCAAAACTTTTTTAAGAACATAGACAATTATAGACACTTCCTATAAAATTTAAAAAAGAATCTATAACTCACTTTTGTGAATAATAGTAATGAAAAAGTCACAGTTTTATAATAGGTGTCATTCCGTGCTTAATTGCGGTAAAATAATATCCCTGTTATGAGCAGGTGTGTTGTAAAGAAAATTTTTAAATATGTATAATTATGTATATGTGTACACTTTGCCCATATTCTTTGTTCAGATAGTGTACTGGACCTTGTTTATTTTTTAAAGTTATGATAACCGTTCTGGTGTAGAGTTACTTATTATATTGTATTAACTGAGCGCTGTGACTTCGTCCACTTCCAAAATAATTATTATGGGGTTCAGTATCGTAAATCGTAACAACATAACCCAAGTATTTTGTTAAAATTGGGATATGTCTGTACACTGGACAACAGACAGTACAATTATTTAATAGCCTTAAAAGATGCTATATTAAGACGTTTATATAAACGTCTAATAAACGTGTATAATCAAAGATCACTGTGTATTTTATAAGAATAGTTTTTTGGCTATTTGCGAAGTTATAATCTGATGGGGTACCCAGATACACCTCTATAACTGATATTCTTTTAGTTTTTTCTGTTTAATTTGTTCATCGTCATAATAATTGAATACTTATTGCTTTCAGATTATTGAACTGTATAGCAAACTTAATAAATAGTCCAGGGAAGGGAGAACTTTCGTCATTCCTAGAAGCATGTCGGATACGACCGCCCATGCCGGGGCATACGCTGAAAGTTACCTACAATGCCGGACACAGTGTTTTCACATGCCAATGTCCTGAAAATAAACTGCCAAGTATTCCGGAAAATGTAAGTACTTAATAAATAAATTGTAAATTCACCATCTTGTCCTTGCACCCGTTGCCTTCAAAGTTTCTCCACCTTTCGATATGGCTAATCTGGTAGTGATTGCCGTCTCTCCTACCCTCGAGAGCTAAACCTGCGCCAGAGCCTCTTGATTTATTAAAAGCAATTTCTGGTAAACCTGCTAAATGGATTAGTAATTTTTTTTAATTTTTCTGCAGTACTTTGTGACCATCACAAAAATAACTTTTAATCATTATAACCTAGGAGAGCCGCCGGAATGTGGACGTGCTTTCCAGCTTTTACCCATTCACCTCGTTCAGTCTTATACGTACGAAATAATTGCTAATATAATTTACAAAAAAAAAAAAAATACCGATCTCTCCTGAATTCGACTATTCGGATCTATATTTTACTACACTTAATGACGTTGACATAGGTTTAGGAACATATATTATTTTGAAATCAAAATATGTAGATACCTTAACATTACCTTAAGGAATATACTTTCAGTTCAATTTAACGGAATACTTCAGTGCTATGGACACAAAATGCATGGCTGGGCTGTGGGCGGCGTTGTTACAGGAGCGAAGAGTGGCTATCGTTGCCACTAAACCTTCGCGACTATCAGCATGTGTCCAGGCAGCCAATTCAACACTCTTCCCAATGTCTTGGCAACACATATTCATACCGATATTGCCAAAACATCTTGTAGATTATCTATTGGCGCCTATGCCATTTCTAATTGGAGTTCCTAGAAGTGTGATGCAGGTAAAGTGTTCATTTTTGTTCGTAATCAAAAGGAAAAATGAATTTTTAAATAGGTATTCTTTTCATTTATATCACAATATTTTCTTACAGACTGTGAGATTGGCGGAAATTGGTGATGTGGTTATTTTAGATGTAGATGAAAATGAGCTTAGAAATCCCTTCAATGATTTAGAAAGCCTTCCAGCAGATTTAGTAAGTAAATGCTTTGTTTAATTTAATTAAATTATTATTTAAGTACTGTCGACAAAGAAGATACGGTTGCACTTTTTTATATAAAATTGTATGTAAAGGTGCAACCATATATCCTTTGTCGTGTGTGCTGAGTTAAAACAAAACAGATAAGAGATATTTTTGGGTTTTGTATCATTAATATAACATAACCTAAGTATTTTTTATATCTCACAATGTACAGACACAGTTATTTTATAATTTTATTGTATTACTAGCCTTCCGCCAGCGGCTCCGCCAGCGTGCATTTCGGTTAACGCAACCTTTGCACATATCTTCGGTTCTCCTCAACCGATTGCGATCAAACAAACGCAAGATTTTAAGTCTGAGTAAGCCCTTTCTAACAAAAAAAACCGCATCAAAACCAGTAGTTTTTGCGTCCATCGCGGACAAACAGACAGGAAATTCAAAAAAAATATTTTCGTGTTCAGTATCGTTAACATAACATAACCCAAGTATTTTTTTTTAAATACATATGTCCAATGTACAGACACGACCACTTTACAATTATATTATAATAGTATAGATATAGATAATTATATAGATTTGGTATTTGCATTTTTTTCAGGTAGCCAGTTTGAAAAAAGCTTTAAATGATAAAAATGCCCTCGGTGATGCAGTGTCTCGGGCATTTTTACGTGCCCTTGTGTGTTTGATTGGTGGATACCGTGATGCTATTAAGTAAGCTCGCATTTTGTTACTTACCTTTCTTATTAGTGTATATTATTGTGAATTTGAAGAGGTTAAATATAAAGTATACGAGTCACAAATATTTTTTGTTACACTCAAACGTTAATGGAGGCCCGTGTTATGCTTTATTTAATAAATTAAATATTTGTTTTAGAATTGAAAATGGTCAGTTAATTACCTTCAACCCTGAAGCTTTTGTTAGAACAAGAAAACATATGCAACCATTCCTTAAAAAAATATTGCAATCTCAAATATTC
This sequence comes from Eilema depressum, assembly GCA_914767945.1. NCBI lineage: Eukaryota > Metazoa > Arthropoda > Insecta > Lepidoptera > Erebidae > Eilema > Eilema depressum. Next base: position 22,160,930 of record OU612012.1, on the reverse strand, counting down.
CGTCAGGTAAGTTCATTACTTTATTATAATGAAGTAAGAGTTGATTTCTGGTCCCACGTGTACATATGTCGCAGTCAACTGGCTTAATTAGCCGTTCAATCAACAGCCTAGCCTCTTTATACCTCGAGACACGTATCTTGGATCTAAATCGCGAAACAAACGGGGACCTGGCGCACGCAGATTGTTTTGTAATAATGTATGCTTGGTGAATTTGAGCTCGTCCACCGCCGTAGTAACCCCGTGCTTTCCTCAAAAGATACCCAAGTAACCTGTACTGCGCGTATAGAGCACATTTTGAGCACATTCAGGTCCAAGATATATTTCCCGAGCAATACTAAACATCGCCGTTCAACTAGCGACTTGAATGATATATATTCAGCCATTTGATCAAACAGCTAGGCAAATGACTTGAATCTACACTAATATTATAAAGAGGAAAGATTTGTTTTTTTTGTTTGTTTGTAACGAATAGGCTCAGAAACTACTGGACCGATTTCAATCATTCTTTCACCTATAGAAAGCTACAATATCTGGGAGTAACATAGGCTATATAACATCACGCTACTACAAAAGGGAGCGGAGCAGTGAGCATAAATGTCAATAAATCCGGCAGATTTCCATACATCTTTACTTATTTGTATTTTTATATACGAGTAAACTCAAGAACTACTGAACCGATTTCAAAAATTCTTTTACCATTAAAAAACTGCACTATTACTGACTAACATAGACTATTTTTTTTTCTTTTTAAATTAGAGATCTTTACTAAAACTTCAATAATGTAACCCAAGGTGTAAAAAAAAACCTAAAAAATTCCTTACATCGCGTGCGCTGCGAAAACTATTGAATATATAACAAAATAATGTACTGTGGAAATGTATAACTTGAAAAGGTATATATAAAATTCCGCGATAGCATATGTCTATCTAATAAGGGTAGCCCACAGTAACCATTTTTATCTTTTACAAATTACAAAAAAAAAAAAAAACATTTTCGAAGCTATTTTTAACAATACAGTGTTATTCCTTATCCAATTAAATACGTTAGATACGTTGTATGTTTAATGTAGATCAAAGATGCCATTTACACTATATAATTACAATGAATATTTTAAGAGTTATCGCAATATGAAAAAAAAAACGCAGCGAAATAAATTCAAGCTGAAATGCCGATCAAAGTCAGACCACGGAATCTATACCTTTGTATTAATTCTTATCTAACTAAATTGTTTGGTATTAAAGATTGTTTCGATACCTATTGATAACTTTTTGAATTATTGAAATCGGACGTTTAATTCAAAAGATATTACGAAATTATAAATGGTATTAAATCCGGTACATTCCCATACATTATAATATGTATATGAAAACTATTTAATTTTATTACGGGCATGGGCTAAAAGGGTGCAACGGGCGTTTGAAGTATCTATGCCACGAGTACTCAGCGATCGAGGATGGGGAGGGTCAGCTGAACAGAAGATACAACGGGAACGGGATCCGATGCGGGGTCGGAACCTCCATACGATACATCATGGGCAACGGAGGCGGTAGCACCTCTCACCTCCACGGGAGGCGCTGCCGCCTACGGCAAATGGTTTCCGGGATTCAATAGGGACACCGATCTTACCACTCCTGCCTGAGGGGGCCATCTTAAAATTGTAGATGGCCCAGGGTGTGCCGGGGAGCGCGCAATATGCCCTAGGCAATCTTACACCCTAGCCACTGAAGATAGGCGACGGCATGCGTTTTAGTGGGTCCGAGTCCGACATAATCACTCCTGATGGCCGACGGGGGTGGTGTCCGAACTTTAGCACGAAATAAAAGTTGGAACGGAATCCGAATTCCACGCGGGCGGAGCCGCGGGCAACAGCTATCAATGATATTTCATTAATTGTCTAGCCTAGACCGAATTTCTAGGTGGTTATAAAAAATGTATGGTATGTTACATACCATATATTTTTAACATACATTCCGTATGTATCTTAAAGACGAAACCTCACCCTCCCCCCGTTTCTAATTGTGCGCGGAACAAATCGCGACTCCACCGTCAATCTGTTTCTAGAGCGAAAACTTGTCCAAAAATCGCCTTCGATATTTTGAAGTTATACACCCGCCATTCTGACGGATACCTCTTATGGAGCCTCTCTGTGTTCGCTCTAAGGTACGCACATAGAATAAATTCGATGTATGAAGAAAAACTACATTTCACTTTCATCATCATCATTTCAGCCATAGGAAGTCCACTGCTGGACATAGGCCTCCCCTATAGATCTCCAATAAGACCGGTTGAAAGCGGACATTTCACTTTATTAATTTAGAATTTACGGAATTTTTGTAATCTATTCACTGTATTCTTATCGATTTTCAGTTCATAGATGAAAGATTGGATTTACTGAACTCTGGACGAGGTTTCAACGACGAATTCGAGGTGGAGTGCAACTTTTATGCCGACAAATTAAATACGGGTAGTGGACAGAAGCTGAAACAACAATACCGAGACTGGGCTAAAACTGTCAAGAAAGAAGGCGGTGCATTCTTTAAAACTGTCAAAGATAAGGTAACTTTAGCCACTCGTTTATTGATTAGTGTTACTAATACATATACCTAAAATAAGAGAAAAAAACACTACTAAAGCTTTCAAATATATCTTACAAAATTAAAAACGGCTATAGCTGCAAATATGTATCCTGTTTCGCTGCTCAGGGCTAAAACTTATTCAAAGTTATTTACAATGCAGTGTTTGAGATGTTTTCTTCGTTGACAAATGTGTAATACAACAGTTGCCTAGTCCTTACAATTAAAATGCATAACATTCATTTACCTAAAAATTAACAATAATCACGCTTCTTAGTGTAATTTTATTGTATTATCATACTCACACATGACCATTAGAAAATCATTCTCAGAACTTATATAATACATACAAACATACAATCACGCCTTTATCCCCGGAGGGTTAGGCAGAGGTGAAATAACACCCATAATCTTATCTATATATGCATAAAACAGACTAGGTACTTCTAGGAGTTATACATTAGGCAGATAAGTCAAATTTAGCGCAAATTGCTTTAAGTACAATACTGTTTATTTTATTTTATCTATGATATGCTTATTCGGCGAGCAGTATTTGTAGAACTTTCTATTTTTCTTTCCCTTTTTCTCTCCCTCTCGTCGAGCACGAGTGGGAGATTTATCTTTAATTTATAACTCAAGACTGAATTCTAACATTACGGGTTGATACATGGTCACAGAATATCTTTAACGAAGCGAAAGTCCCATGGCGACTTTATCAATAAATATTTAACCATTGCCCATTAAAATCTCTTTGCCGCGGTATAAAATAAAACTGCCAATTTTTATAATTATCTCCTGCTGCTAAAGTACGTAAGTGATGCTTGTGATTTTGACTACTCACATTTTTATTTGATACCTGTATAGGTTTATATGTATACAAGGAGAGGCTGATAATTTTTCGTAGTATAAACACTCATTTGTTTGGTTCGTTAATTCTTCGTTCCTGGAACATCGCCAATAATCGCTATGTCAACGAAAACTGAAGATGTGGAGCACCGCGCAATGATTAAAATCCATTTCAAAAGAGGAAATAGGTACGGTAAAATATGAATAGGATAGACTTCTGCGGCTATAAAGCGGATTCTGCGGTTCAGACACAACTTCCTCCTGGCAACGCTTAATAATTAAGCGCCTTCGCTGCGTTTAGCGGGTGCGGGTCGAGGACGCCCGGCGCTTGTGTCCGTGCCGGGCGTCCGCCTGTCGGCCTGTACGTCGCGGGCGCCCGCCTGCTCCGTCACGGGCGTCCGCGACGGGCGATAGCGTCAGTGTAGAGTCGATAACTATAGATCATTTATTGTTATATTACTTAGCCAAAAGACGACGACGTGAACAAAGGCGTCAGCCAATCAACCCATATGTCACGTCTAGATTGTTGTGTGGAGAATTTGTAACCAAGTTTTCGTTATTAAGAGAAAATGGGCAAAAAAATTTTAGTCATGTTAAAATGTCACCGTCTACATTTGACAAACTGTTTTCGAAACTTGAAAACATATTTAAAACGTATTTCATAATATCTGTCCTCAGATGAATTGAGTTTGAGTTGAGCGTCATTCAAGAATACGGGCCTTAATTTATTGCAACGACTGTACAAGCACGGCGCGTGCGACACGGATAACGTAGCGGCGCTCAATGATTTCGTAGAAACCCGCTCGGGTGCTCCGTCGCGCGGACACACGGCGCGTGCCCCGCTGCCCGCGTGGCGTGCGACGGGTATCCGCCTCACGCAGCGCTGCTCTTGAAATAACATGAATCAAGCACGCGAAGCGGACGCCCACGCCGTCGCCCGCTAAACGCAGCGAAGGCGCTAAGAAATCATTATATAATTGTTATAGAATGATTGCCCCCAACCATGATTATGTTCGAAGGTTTTTAAAAGATCGGCAGCAGGCGCGTGGCATTTCTAGGTTTGTAAGCGTTTATACAGACTACGGTGGTATAAAAACTGCAAACACTAAACTCTAAATTTTAAATATCTATCAGATTGATAGCTAGAATTATTTATTTTATTATTATTTATATTTGCAACTTAGTAGATACCAAACATTTACCTCAACTCAATTCATCATTAAAAGGTTCGGGGATCAGTCATTGTTCTTTCTGAGTTTATTTATATGTTCATGTTATACCCTACCACATCAATGCATGCATGCTGTAAGTACCTATTCGAGTTGTTCTTTTTTGCTTTAAAATATAACTATTTGCAGGCAAATCCAGCAGTGCAATCAGCGGTTAAAACGGTGAGTCCAAGTGAAGTCTGTTGTCTGCAACGAACCTATATGTTTCGCACTGTTATACATAACTTGGTGGAGAATACTTTACACATATTAATTGTTTTCATTTCCTTTGGTGATGGTATTGCGGTGTGTAATGTATTGTTGACATTTTCAGCTATATATTGTTAAGTCTTTTTGTAGAATGTGCTTATTATTTTATGTAATTATTTATTATTAAATATTGTTGATGTGATTTTATTGATTCATTTGTGCTCATTCTATTTATATACTTTCTAACACCCTATTAGTCAATTTTGACTATGGGATGACATTTCAATCATGGCCGTTTCTAGAACTGTAATGTAAAAAAGGTAATAAATGCGCGTATCGTATAGTTTTGAAGTACTAAAAATTGGAAGGGCACAGAAAATATGTGTTTTACTTATTGTCCTATTAGAATATTTTTATTATTACTACATAGTATGAAAAATTCATGAAACATATTTTTCAATAAATTCCTATTAGTGTATTATTTAAAAAAATACATTCCTTTTCCTTCCTCGCTCAACCTAACGGAGACGTCTTCAAAACATTCTTGTGATGACCCGACTTTAAAATCATACAAACAAAACTATAGCAAATGTATTACAGCGTGATTTATGTATTGTATCGAAGTCCCAGAAAGGTACCAGTCAGTTAGTCAATCCTCAGTGAGGCTGACTGATTATCACTAATTTAGTATTGTTATATGTAATATATAAATATTAAAAATACCCTTATCATTCTTTGATCATCGAAATTTTGTATGTAGTCTGTAGGAGGTAGACTAGTAGAAATATTAAAATAATACATTATTAAATTTATATAAATTGTGGTTAGAAAACTATGACTATTTGATGTATTATACACAGCGTGTAGTTCACAACCTAGATTGATCTGACTGAAGTATTTGCTCCACGAAGTTATGAATATCAGATGCTCTTCAAAATTTCATCATAATGACTACTCAGCACTGGGCCCCTTACCAATGTATTTATTGCATGTAACTGCATTCCGGTATTTCAATGCACACATTTCTGTAACATGTATGACTTGATGTTTGATATTATACTCTTTTAGATTTTCCTCGTATTTTATTTAATAGCTTTACTTTATCCATGTTTTTAGAAGGGGCATTGCAGATAAAAATTTTCAAATTAAACTCTTTAGTTTTGATTTTTACTAGATTATACATAATTAAAAATGTTTAAAACCTTTTGCAAGAAAATATAGAATGACAGGTTTTCCCGATTGTACACTAAAACGTCCAGCGAATCTAACACATGAGCTCCTCAATATTTTCTACCGTCAGGATTTATAAATTAGAATTAGTTCTAAGAGTCACCCTACTCTATTATTAGTAGATTTATTATCATACTATTTGAAATATACTTATGTTTGCCTGCAACTGTATTACCTATACAGTTTCTTATCCATTTGATGCAACCGAATTTCTAGTTTTAATAGCAATTAGAGAATAGTCCATGGTCAGTCTTATTTATTTATGGTCACAATTGCACCACAAACACCACAGCTCGACATAAACTGAGCTTGATAGATTTTTGGGTACACATCTTTGTAGGTTTTATGTCCTACCTAATTGGATCAAACGATGCTTTTACTTGAAGCATTATTTGACTTACTATCGTTAATCGTTCATTCAATGTTTTCCACAACAATTACAATTCTCAGTATTCAATCAATTGTATGTCCTAACTAAATAATTTATTATTTATATTTTATGAAGGTCCGCCAAGGTGGCAAGAATATGAAGTCAGCAGTGAAAGGATTGAAGAACAAAATACCAAGAACAGGATCCCGACCATCGTCTATAAACACTACAGACGATAGCAGGTAACAAATTCAAATCTTTGTATTAATATTTTAATTGTCGAACAGATACAAAAGATTACGACTGGTGAAGTGAGGCTTGAAGTATCGAAAATATTTGGTAGAGGTTAGACAAGACTGTTATTTTTCTTCCACTGGGGCTTGCCGGCCACTAACAGTAGTATGAGGCGCCACTAAGGCTTTCGGGACGGGGCCTAACCAATCTTACCTGCAAGCCGGTACATCTGCTAGTTGATGGACAGTTGCAGATGAGGGTCCCGTCCCTCTAAAAAAATAGTATAATAATAATAAAATCGGCCAAGTGCGAGTCGGACTCGCCCATGAAGGGTTCCGTAGTAGCAAAGGCGAAAATTGCGGTTTATGACGTATTAAAAAAAAAACTACTGACTGGATCTCATTCGAACCAATTTTTAGTGGTAGTTTTCATGGCAATTTATATCATATATTTTTTTTAGATTCATCATTCTCTTATTTTAGAAGTTAGATAGGGGGGGGGGGACATTTTTCCACTTTGGAAGTGTCTCTCGCGCAAACTATTCAGTTTAGAAAAAAAATATTTTAGGAACCTCAATAGCATTTTTAAAGACCTATCTATAGATACCCCACACGTACGGGTTTGATGAAAAAAAAAAAATTGAGTTTCAGTTCTAAGTATGGGGACCCCCAAAATTTAATGCTTTTTTTTTTATTTTTGTGTGAAATTCTTAATGCGGTGCACAGAATACATCTTCTTACCAAGTTTCAACAGCATAGGCCTTATAGTTTCGGAGAAAAGTGGCTGTGACATACGGACGGACAGACAGACGGACGGACAGACATGACGAATCTATAAGGGTTCCGTTTTTTGCCATTTGGCTACGGAACCCTAAAAAGGGGTGGAACAATCGAACCGTTTTCAGAAGTATCGTTTTTATAACTCGGGACATATTTCTTGGACCTAAAATGTCCTCTATACGCGCAGTACACGTTTCTTGGGTGTCTTTTGACGATATCACGGGGTCACCCGCGGTGGACGAGCTCAAATTTAATAAGCATAGATTGTTATAAAACAATCCGCGTGTGCCGGGGGCCTCGTTTATCTCACGATTTAGGTCCAAGATAGTGTCCCTAGGTATACTACAAATTGTATTATAATATGATTATTTATTATATCGCCGCGTGGTTCCCGGCAGAGTAGAATTTGGGCCACCCGATCTCTTCCCATGCGGGCTCGTACAAGGCGACTAAGGGATAGGGTTTTTTAACATCAGACAGCCCAGACTTAGCCTCAAATGCATGGTCAAGTCAACAATGGTGCCCGGAATACGGCAATAGGCTCACCCCCTATTACGTTGGGACCTAACACAATGACTGGTGAAATGTGGGTGTTAATTCACCTCTGCCTAACCCTCCGGGGATAAAGGCGTGATTATATGTATGATTATTTACACTCTACTTCATGCCCGGTGGGTGGTCTTTTCACAGGTTTTCCTGTGGGTCGGCGACGCCCGTATCGTCGGACTCGTCAGATTCGTCGCCGGCACACGACCCAGTGTTACCTCGTGAACCTGCGCCAGCCCTGCCACTCGATCTGCTGACCGAAATGGAGTTCCTATTTGCCAGCAAAAATGAACAACGGCGCGATAGTTTCCCGAACAGTTCGCAGAACTCGGACATCAGCCTTCCTGATAAAGCAGTAAGTGACAAGAGAATGTGCACTCTAATTATAGGAATGTAGATGTCGTTCTCGATAGACGCTTTTATTCTCTCAACACTCTCGTGCTATTAGTTAAAAGTCATGAATTTCGATACGCCACTTTGCATAATATTTTCGTTCGTTATGTAATTTTAGTTGTATATTGAATTATATTATAGTGGCGTATTGAAAGTGTGATTAGTTTTATTATTGGCTGTTAGATAATAGATACCCTTTTGAAAGAACTAGCATACCTAAAGTTTCTTAATAAATTCACAGTATAAAAAGAATAGTGCCATATTATCTTCTCGTTGAACAGTACATACTAGAGTACATCAGTACAAGTATGTTTGATAAGTTGGTTGAAACTGTGTAGAAAGTTTTTACCGTTATATGAAGACAATTTTCTTACTTATAATTATATTTTATTCAGTTGAAACTACGAAATGAACATTTTAAAAGGTATCTATTACACAGCCTGTCATTTAGTTTCTTGATACGCTTATTTCATTATGTAATTACACTATTTGCTTAGTTATATTCCTCATATGTGTTTAGTACCATGAGAATGCGTTACTAGCATGTACGCTCCTAGGAGCACTGTGGCACATTATTTAATTTTATTTTGCAGAAAACACTGTCACCATGTCTCCCACCCCGGTTACCGGAACGTCCCCAACCCCCCGTCCGCTATCCAATTATTTTCACGAGGAAATTAATCGATTTGTCTGACGCGCCCACGCCACCGCCGCGTGCCACGCCCGCGGTCAACAACAACGTTCACTTTGTCAGTAACATCACTAAAAACGACGTGAAATCTACACCAGACTTCCATACGAGTACAATATGCTTCACAGAAGGCAATGACAAGGCTAAATTAAAACTGACCCTGTCGTCGAACCAGAGGAAAATGTCTCAACCCAGCGCGCCCCCGCCATTGCCTTGTAACGGCAAAGCGCCCAACCCCCCGGCGCCTTCGGTAGGTAGGGCTCACCTCGAGGGCGCCAGGCCCCGCCTGGCCGCCCGGGCCGACCTCGCGCCGTACAAGGCGAAACATCAAGAGGTAATTGTGATATGCCTATTTGTAATCATATCTATTTTGTACCTTGTTATAAAATAGAACGTGATAGCTGCGTGAATTGCAAGAGTGATATATTTTGCACTAACACATGAGTTTTGACTAAGTATTTAATTATTTACTTACTATTTAATAGTGAATACTTACTATATCAATAATTTTAAATATTAAGAAATAGTAATATAATTATATATCTAACAATTTAAAGTTGGACTTACCCTCTATTCTTCGCAACATTTAAAACTTCTAAAAATATTTACTTTCAATATGAGCACGGTGGAAATGTCTTATGATATGAATCACACGGGAATAACATCTATTGTAACAAAATAAAGATGTAGGCACATGATCTTGGTAGCACAAAGTGAGAAGCAGATGCGCATCTAATATCTTAGTTCAACCATGTGTACTAGATACGTCGCGCGTCAACATGAGATGTGACTGGTGACGTGAATGACATGATAAAGAAAGGGACATGTTTATAACATTTTGTTTTTTCATATAATTGATTAACGAAATCTATACGAGGTTATTACCGTTACTTTCGATTTTATATCATCCATGACACTTATAAGAATGGAATGTTGATTGATACCGTATAACGGACACTTGCTTTATAAACAATATGAATGCTTATAATAACTTGATCTAGAAATTAGACACTTCTTATATTATTTTGTTATGTTACCATGCACAGTGAAATAGTAACGTTCCTACTAGTTCTATTGACAATGTTATTTGTAATGTTAGTTTTGTTGATATCGTCATAATGATATTAATTATAGCTATAATATTTAAAATTATTTAAGTATAGTGCATTCAGTGAGATTATGTTTTGTTGATTAGAAAATTATAGAGATTATTAATTAGCTTTTTCTATTTTTATTTTAAGCGGCTATCTGAAGTGGCTCAAGCATGAGGCTGCAATGTTTCTAGTATATTTATGCGCTTTTAGCCGTTATGAGAATTGTATGATTTATTAAATTATGATTCCATGTGTATGACTATATGATCTCACTATGTGATTCTATGACATAATTTAAATTAGATGTACAAATGCTGAAAAAATATTTTAGTTTGATCGTTCCAAAATAAAGGCGATCACAATAAAACTAGTGGGAAATAGTATAAATATACATCTTTGTAATTTGTACTCGTCATATTTATTTGAATGTGTTATGCCACGAACACTTGTATATATAATACACTGTTTGTCGTCTGTCATTTAGATCGAGCTTCCTTAGAACTTGCAGATGCATGTTATTGAATATAAGTGTGCATATATAATGGATTTTTATTTTATAGAAATATAATGCTCTCGTTCAAAAAGCGTAAAGCGTCACCTTTATTAATTATTAGGGAAGCGTAAACTACTTATGTGCATTGTTTCTGTACATATTGTATACCTCACCTTGTGTAAGTAATATTATTTAACAAACTTCTGCAAACAAATTAAAAGTGCTCTCACTTGCGCCATGCCTATCAATTTTGGTAATTTATTTAGTAAATTGTAGTACTGCATTGCTTCTATCAATATCTAAATTACTAATCGACGACCACTCACATACTAAAAGGCAACGGGACACCCGGCGAATTATCTCGCTTTGTGTTTGTTTAACTCACATATTTCTTTTTCAGTCGTGTGGCTCAGATTGTGATCTCATTAAACTGGACGATTCACCGACAGACCTAGAAGATTTTGATCCGCTCAAGTGTCGAGATAAAAGTCAAAAAGTTGAACAAATCAAATCAACAGACAGTGCTCTCTTACACGAATATGGACTAGATTTTAGCCAATTCGGATTGTTAGACTACTCGGCAGGATCGAGCGCGCGACAGGAGCCCGCCTCCAATGTTCCTAAAGGGTGGACCACGTTTCATTAGTACATAGCATAGTTCTCTTAGCCACTCTCTACTCAATGTATATTTGTATAAATTGCGTCAACGTATATTATGTAGAAAGCTTCTTTTTATATACACATTTTTATTACAATTTATTTATTACAGCAAAAGTGATCAATAGTTGTTATTCATGTATAGAAATAATGTATATAGTGTTACATATCAATGAGTTGTAAATTAACTAAAACAGTAACAGTGATATTTGTATATGAGTTATAGGTCGATGCGTAAGATTCATGTGTATAGTAATTGTAAACTAAATTTTATATTTTATTTGACAATGGATGGGTCAGCAAGGGTGTTTTCTTTTGAAACAGGCCCTAGTGCTTCTAGTTCTTCCGAATAGTCTTATTTAGCTGTGTTATTTATATAACGATTATATTCGTTCCTACGTATCGCATCACCAAATTTACACATATTTGATATGAGTTCTGTATATAATATTTCACAAGTTATGTTTCTTATTTACAGTACATTATTATTGAAGACATTTTCTCAAAATTCACAGTGGTTTTATATTTTAATATATTCTGAAACGTATTTTGTACGACCTTTTTTTAAACAAGAAACATAGCATCGTTTATTTACATCTATATGCGTATTTAATGAAACTCGATATAATTAAAAGTACAATTAATTACCTGTTTATAAGATATTGGAATTATTTTGTCTAAATCTATATTTGTTTATATATTGGAGAATAATTTTATTAAGGTGCTTTATAAGATTAAGATACCTACTTACGGTTACACGAAAATAAATTTATTTCTTTCCGTTCTATACTTATAGAATTGATATTAAGTCAAATAGTAACAGCCAATGCTTACAATCGCTTGTATTTCAATTTTCCATTAATAGATTGGATGGTGATTAGACCACAAACAAGACGTAGCATGAAATTGTGAGACTGAGATTTGGTCGTGTCAACGTATGTAGGGTAGACAGACATAAATAATGAATTCAATTACTTTGTTAATTAATGTTGGGCTCAGCTTTGTACCTGATATCACAAACGGCTCCGTTCGACACTGTTACGGGCTTGACCTTGACATCACAACTAACCTTACTACAGTAAAGATAGATCTCACAAATTTGTTCGCAAGGATCGAGGCCGCCAATCAAAACAAATACAGAGTCTGGAAAGGCTGTAGCTGCGTCGATAAAACGGTAGCCAAATTATTGTACCTGGTTCATTACGATATGCAAATGCAACCAAGTGATATAATAAATTCCGTACATTGTGATCTATTAGGCGCTGCACAAACCACGGTGGGAGGCGGGTAAATGCTGTACCTTGGGACATATATCTTGGACTTAAATGCGCTCTATATGCGCAGTACACGTTTCTTGGGTGTCTTTTGAGGATAGCAAGGGGTGCTACGGCGGTGGACGAGCTCAAATTCACCAAACATAGTTTGTTACAGAACAATCCACACACCAGGGCCGCGTTTGTTTCTCGACTTAGGTCCAAGATATGTATTCCGAGGTATAAGGTTGCACTTTGTCCACGCAATAGCTCATGTCGCCAGGCATACATGAGGAAAATGCAACCTAACAATAATAAGAGTGCACTACGGGCAGTTCGCCCCGCGCCGACGGCTTCGCTGCGCCTTAAAGTTATCATAGGGCAGTTTTGTTTTGATAACAAATTATTTGAAAGGCCTGGCTTAAGATAGACTACTTTTCTGAGTTCAGCCGTTATCCTCACGATAACAGCGCTAACGCCACGAATATTGTAGTTACACAATGTGATCTGGGAAAATATTCCCATTAATCAATAAACAATTTACAAAAGACATATTCCTGGGTTTCAGTTTAGGTTCATAAAACTGCTGTATTAAAAAGAGCTGATGTGAATTTGCCAATTGTCTTCGGTTCGCCTTATAACGGTAACGGCAATTTTTTACTGAAAAAGGAGGTTCTTTGTTTTTTTATGTTCCCGAAATCTTTTTCATTGCCAACAGGTGAATCTGATCTGAAGAAAACGATGGAACTCTTCAAATATTATAGGAACACTTTCTGTTTCATTTGTAACAATCATGGTGCTCGCAGTGAAGTATGAAAAGGGGCCTTATTAGGACATTGAAAAGTTACATTTGGAATTGCATTTGTCAGAGGATACAATTTTCTTTTTTAGATATCAAGAGGGGTGGGAGGGGGTTCTCAGTTTTAAGGTGAATCCATGTTTGTTAGAGTTGGGTAGAGGTACACGAACCACGGCCACCTTCTTCGAAAAAAAAGTGTTTAAATGATTGATTCCCATGATGTCTGTAAAAGAAAATATACCATTTTGACAAATGCCTGAAAACCCCAAAAAATGCAACCTTCGCACGTTCAAACTGTGGAATAATCTCTTATGGTTTTACCAAACTTCTACAATATGGGGTTCTTCAAGGGCATTACAAAGTTCTTACCGGGTTGGTAGCAAAGCAACGGTATGACGGCTCTGGTGTTGCACACGTCCATAGGTCATGCATGGTAAACAATTCCTATGAGGTGGGCCTTGTATAGGTACTGCCTAATTAAGTGGTATAAAAAACAATACCTGCTTTTCGTCAAATGGACTTGATCATAAAGTCAACAGTGTTGGTCACCCAATAATATAGGACGAGTTGGGTCGTCGCAGATGAAGTGAAGCTGATGGTAAAGATCAACAATTAATTGTCGCTACAGTGGGTAAGATTGCTGGGATGGACTGGATGCTGCATGTTCAGCAGTGGACTGCAATAGGCTAAATAATTGATCGATTAATACCAGGTAAAAGAATACTAGTAGAAGATAAGGCTGCCTTTACACCGCGGATGTGCTATGCTACGTATTATAGTTATGGATGCGTTGGATATCCACCAATCATATTTATTGGTCCAAGTAGCATTGGTGGAAAGGGGTTCAGATAAGCTCTGTTTCGTTACTCGCTACTCTACATAGCATAGCACAATGGAAACGGACACAGTTTCCTAGCTTAGCTTTTACATCTTAGTAACATAGCTGCATTGCACATCTCCGGTGAAAAAGCAGCCTAAAGGGCAGCACATTAGGCTACCTATTGTAAATTACAAAGCAATTATAATATAAATTTTAGTTCCACTTGTATCCGGTTACTTCTCATTGGGTAAAATTGACCTTAGACTGAACAGTTAATTAGGTACGCCACACCCTATATGGTCTGGGTTGACCACTCTTGAGTAGGCAGAAGTAGATGGAGTTTGCGGGCTGTGTGAGTGGACTATCATAGTCCACCAAGTACGCGTATTGAAATATTTTAATCGACTTCCACTCTGATCAACTGGTTGATTCGTTCAATTGATCGGAGTGGAAGACGGGATTTTTTCATGGCATTTCTAAATAAGCTTGTCGTATGGGTCCTAGAATACAGTTAAACATAAAAAAGCCCAGACCAATGCAAATGTATGTATTTACAATGAGCGGGGATCGAACCTGCAACCTCTGAAGAGGCAAACGCTCAACACTATCTGAGATTTTTGCCTTCAGCTTACCATCAGGCGAGGTGAAGTCATATTGACGTGTCGTACCTAGTTATATAGGTATAAAAAATATGACGAATAAAGGAAATAATGATACAAATACTTATAATACAAAACAAACGCAGTTTTCGCAATAGCTTTTTAATTGTAACAATCTATTTAGCCCAACCCTATGTCCCAGTTCCTATTAAACCATACTTAGGTATTAAGTTCAGCACCTACAATGGGCAGTCCATTACTGTACATTTATGGCGCTGGCGAGGATTGTCTTCAGTGGGTATCATCCCACTACTACACTAAAATACTCAAAAGGTCTCCAGGGCATATTGTACAGGTAAGTCTACCATAGGATCGGGTATTTACAAAAAGTACGATAGCCGTGATAAGGAGAGAATTATAATAAAACGCTAGGAATTCCGCCACCTTAATCCTAGTTTGTGCGTATTAAGTTACAAGTTATTTAAATACCTGTTGAACGGCTCAGTGGATCAAACTTCATTTGGAAAAAAAAAAGATTGTATTACTAGGTAGGTACAGTCGACACCTAATAAATCGAATCTATAATTGGAAGCCAATACCCAATTGTATTGGTATTTCTCTTCTTAGTATTACAAACATCTCAATACTACTCTTTAAATTTCGACTTATTGGCAGTCGACTGTATTTGCGTAGCAGTACCTAAAGGATGTATGGGCAGTTCAACTCAATCCAAATTTTGAATACGTGCAGAATCTATTTGATTTTCGCTTTTACTAGCAAGGTTATTTCTGTTCAAGAATTTTTGTGCTAGTACCTACCTTCCACGAGCCATAAAAGGAGTTTTAGAGTAATTTCCGATAGATATCAGTCGTTTTTTAGTTATCATCTTGTCGCTCGTTCTTGTGATCGCTCATGTCTTCCAACATATAAACCAAGTCATTTGGTTGTTCATAGCGAATAACGGATGAGTACCCTGTAAAAAGAAAAACGTTCGGTAATGATATATTTCTATAAATTATACACGATATGTATAGACATAACTATGTTAGACGTATATAGAATATAACTTGCGCAGTTCTACTGAAATAAAATTAGACTGAGCAACTCAAAAACCAGCAAAACCAAATCATAATTGGTCATACCGTGTCACGCATGCGGGCGTCTGCAAGTCGTGCAAAATGTATGGACATATTTTGCACGATTCTGTGCAAATTATCGGCACGAAATTAACTCAGTATAGTTTTCTCAAAAGAGGCGCCCGCATGCGAGGTCACGAACGCTGCAGCGCATGCCCTAAATGTCCTGAACATAACACATGCAAAATAAATAAATAATCATTAGACTATGCCATACTAATAGCTGATGATCAAAGTAATAAACACATGTGGAATTTACTTGCATGAGTGAATATTGAGATTCAGAACCAAACAGCATTGCAGAAACTCCAAAATCGAAGATCACTTGCAAGTTTAAACTTCGAGACATAATCACTATCCTTGTGGAGACGGAACATGGGAACGACAAAGTATAACGGTCAAGTGGACGACCAATTCCAAACGTTTTGTGCGGGGTTGCGACGGAGACAAGGTATCCCAAAATAAAGACAAACGATCCTTAGCTATAGTAGATACTTTATGATCCTTCACAATTCCAAGAAACAAAAATTACAAGATTTACCTTAATTTTATATAATAGTTATTGTGTTGTGTGTACGAATTATTTATATTCGTAAGCTACTGCCATAAATTTTCATGTTAGATTATTTCGGGGAAAAGAACTCTGGGGACACTCGATTAAAATTCTTGTTGTTACATACACAATTTTAAAATCCGATTAAATTAAATTAATTAATAAAAATTGTGTAGTTACCTAAAGAAGAAAACAAATAAAATTATATTTTATACTGAAATGGAAACAATCACAGTATGAGGAAAGAAACAACAAAAGAGACAATAATATGAATTTTAATCTTAACCAATTAAGTTGCACCTTATACCATTGGAAAATAACAGCCAGTGATAAGGAAATAAACATAAAATAACCTTTACAGGTGAAGAGAAAAACAATAACACAACACGAAAAAAGTGTGCACGAAACGTATACATACTGTAACACATAACGGTATCAAATAATAATTGTCTATTTCAAACAGTCTACAAACTACCTAGTCATTTTAAATGAAGGTCCTCCATTTTAATGCTCATACATAGCAGGGTGGACAGGGTGGACGGTGCTGTTTTGTACATAGTGTATTTGATTACAGTGTAGGTATTTCATTATACAAAGTCCATCAAAATCCAAACTAAGCATAGCTTGTAACATAGATTTCAGAAATCGGAAAAACATACTTAAATACTTTATTTTTAAATATATTATACATATTTTATACATAGAAACACTCATACTAAATCAATATTATAAAAAAATATCTAATATCATCTTTTTGGCTCTGGTTCTATCATATTATAATTTTTACAACACACCTGCTCATAAAAGTGCTATTATTTCACCGTAACGTACCGTGTTTAATAGTACGAATAAATTAATATGCCTATTGTATGTTCATGCGATGCATTTTCGTATTTAAATAAATAATTTCAACTTGTAATACTTGTATAATAAACAAAATTTTCACTGCAATTTAACTTTTTTTTTCTCTAAGTTCAGAAAAAAAAACAGTAAAAAAAGTTAAATTCAAACCTCATTTTTTTTTTAAATATGGCCGACCGCCATTGTTAGATGCGCGCACATAGGAAAACGAATTAATTTGTAGTATTGTTTATTTAGTATGTGTAGTATTATTTTTATTCGCAAGTGTGTTGTAAAACGTCGTATGGCACGCGTGAGTATGATGATTACCAACTTTGCTCACTTGTACCATAATGTACTAGTATCTGTGCTTAGATAATTATAAATATTATATAAGAAGAAGAGTATTATATACTTAGTGACATTAAAAGCTAGGTTGGTATAAAAATTAAGGGAGGCTACCATCACATGTCAGCAGGTAACAGTGTAGGGTACCTATCCTTCTTTACTTAGCTATAGTAATCATTTAATGAGTACGACGAATCACTATTATTCATACGCTTATGTATGTTATGTTAGTAGGTACCTTCAAAAGGTAGATAAAATCTCAAAATTACCACTCAACAAAGAGCTGACATAATATATATTTCTAATAACACTCACTAACTAAAACTTAGGTACATTGATTTATAACCAATTGTTAATACCTCTATAATCTCAAACGAATAAAGCATACATGTTGAAAATACGGATTAATGGATTGACTAGTAACTCCAATTACTAGTACCTGGGTACTCTTTAAAATACTAAACGGTGAGTCTGCAGGCAAATATTTATTTTTTTAATAAAAGCCGGATTAATAGTACTATTCAGTCTTCTCATTTGGAATGTATAGGTAACCCTAGCAGCAAGGTAAGTACTTGTTTCACCTAGGACTTCAAATAAAATCTACTAATACAATAGTTAGGTATACAGAAACATGGAGCATATAGTATCCACGTCGTTACTTTGATAACAAACGTGGGAAATTAACGGTGGAAAAAGCTGCTATTTGTATGAAATTGTTTCATGGCATTACTTTCGAGTATTTTACTTATATATTATGATATCTTATGAGTAATTATCCTTATATAATAAAATCGAGTGCAGCGTCAGTTGCGATGTGTAAAACTTTGCATTCATTGATGAATTGTATATAATATAGACCAACCGTAACCGCTACACCGCGTCCTGGGTATGTGCGCGGTGAGACAGGGGAGAATCGACCGTCAGATTTGGTCAGTTCGCCGCTAACGCTCACGGCGGAATCTCGCTTGCTCTCGACTCGTGCTATTTCTTTACCTCGTCCCCCGCTACTTAGGGCGCGGTACAGCGGTTACGGTCGGTCAATAGAAGAACTACTATTAACAGTGTAGTTATATTAATATCAAACGTGGTGATATAATTTATTGCTCTTGCTCTTCTTTAGCTTTACCTGATGGCATTCCTCCTTTGCCGAGTTTTTCCAGAATACGGAAAGCAACCCAGTTTATGATACAGCACACAAAGGCTCCAATACCGAATGCAAGGAATGTGATCGAGCCTCCGTACACCGCGTAAAGC
Organism: Eilema depressum; assembly: GCA_914767945.1. Lineage (NCBI taxonomy): Eukaryota > Metazoa > Arthropoda > Insecta > Lepidoptera > Erebidae > Eilema > Eilema depressum. The sequence continues at coordinate 22,142,004 of OU612012.1, read as the reverse complement.
CGACCGCCAACAAAACTGCCGAGTGCAGTACCGACGCCCTCAAACACGGCGCCCACCAATCCCTGTAAAATAAATTAAGGCTAAATCAGGACAACATAATATAGAAAAAACTCCCAGTTTGTAGATGTAATTGCCTAGAAATTTTCAGTTAGAACAAATAGCTACAAATCTTCAACCTAGCGTTAATTCCAGTCGCATCCGAAGCTTTCACCTCGGAGTCTGAGGTCCGCCTTTTCTATTCTAACTATGGGTTTGGCTGAACTTCGATATTACAGCCGAACCCGCAATTAGACTGGAAAAAGAGGACCCGATACTAGATGGATGAATAGCTACAAATATGAATAGATTAAGTTGGAATGCGTCTAGGTTGTACCTACCTGTATTGTTGTTTCTGTTCCAGGTGGCGACACTATATTAGCATAAGACGTCATCGTAGGGTAGAACATTCCGAAAGTAATCCCTTGGAGTAGCTCTATCGGCAGTACCCACCATGCGTTAGTCAGGAACGAATACAATACGAATCTCACACCGAACGCTAACAATACTATACTCGTCATATTGATATGTCCTACTTTTTTAAGGATGTGACCTGTAATCAAGCGATGCGCATGTCAAGTAAAGTGTATTTAATAAAATCTTACGAAAAATAAATAAAAAAAGCATTTGGCTGTCGTCAATGTAATAGACTTTTAAATTAGCAAGTATGTACCTAAGGAATTTGGTTTACAGGCGCGGTCCGAGGGGGAGGGAGGGGGGGTCACAGGGGACATGACCTCCCCAAAACCATGCACGTCATATTGAAAAGTCCCAGTACGAGGGGAGAGGGGTTAAATTTCTTAAGGAATTTCCGAAGTGACCCCCCCCCCCCCCTGTTGGTTTAATGCATTGATTTAAACGGTTATAGTCCTACCGGGGGAGCTGTACCGTCCCCATGGTGCGCGCGGTGTGGCGGGGGTCGAGGAAAAACAAAGAAAAGAAAGTACAAGAATCAATGAGATCTACTATGTCGGACACATCTTACGATATCATTTAACACTTTGAAGGCCGGATATTAATAAAATTCCCTATTTAATAATTTTCTGCTCTTTACGCTAGTCGTAAAGATGTATTGAATAATAAGAGTTATAATTAATTCAATCAAAGGACCTAAATAATTTATTTATTCAATGAACTATCTATATTATACTAAAGTATAGTAAGTTAAATGAATACAAACAAAAAATATTTATCCTATCATATCCTACTATCCTACTTTCTACCGATACTTTAAATGCGAAAGTTTCTGAAGATGTTTGTATGTTTGGATCGTTTGCTCGTAGCTCAATCACGCTCTAAAGGCTGAACGGATCTTTGAAGCTTGGTGCAGGGATAGATTATTCTTGAAAAACATATTTATATGCTACTTTATTTTCTGGGAATAGCTTTCCATAAATTTTTGAGAAAAGAATCAAATCCCACCTAAGTAAAGCCGCGGGCAACAGTTATATTTAATAAAAACAGGCAAATGATGAGTAGAAACTAAGATAACTGATAATTAAAATCAGAACTTTTCAACTGAAGTTATTCTCTTCTTTAGTTCATCTATAGTTTTGCCATCGGAACTTGAATCAGAGACGTTCTTTAATATATTTATTTTTTTAAAATATCGTTCTTCACATCACGGGATATCGTACGACCTATCTTTGAATTGTAATCTCATGTGCGTCTGACGTAGACTGTCCGGTACAAACTACACGAGATACCGCCGCCTGGCGGCGGACTGACCAATTCTGACGTTCGGTATTCCCCCCCGTCTCGCCGCGCACATACAGCGGTATCGGTGGGACTATAGGTACTTAATTGATCTCATTGGTTTAATGTTAATAAAAACTTACCCGAAACAAACAAAAACGGGATCTCCCCGCCAAACGTTTGTATCGCACTAACTAAACCTTGTAACGTTTTTATATAGTCTGAACCATTGCAACTTGTGTTCGATATGTCTTCTAATAGCCAAAAGAGGAATTGCCAGATTAGGCCAGTGCACATGCCAACCGCTATAGTCCATAACAAGAATACAAGCGTCGGCAACGATGTTAATAAACTACCAACATCACCCAATATATTCATTGACATTTTCGTTGAATCAGTCTGTAAAAAAGTTGCAAATTAATCCATATTTCTAACCAGTGGGTGTCAACTGAAATAATTATCTTAAATCTAATCGGTCTTTTAACTCCTTATGTTTCATTTAGTGTATTGTAAATAAATCCACTTTCTTCCGGAGCAAAGTGGGAGGCAATTTAGGTATAAATCTATTTATTAACTTAAGTATCCTCTCCCTTTGCGAAAAAAAAAACTATATTCCACCGGAATTATGACAATTCATCTAAAGGTTTCCGATGTAAAACTTACGCTGTCTAATGTCTACATTCTTATTTCATCAAAAGGTAATGTAAGATAGCAAACCTTCAAAAAGAATGAAACGCCGACATCTCCAGCCATAAAGACGGACATCAGTATAAAGGCAACAGTGTAATTTTTATAACTGCCTTCACTGAACAAGTCGATGAGAACACCAGTCAGCAATGAGAAAATACCCCAACCGAAGGAGCCCCACAGCCTCTGCTTACCATAATGGGATACTTTAGTACCTGAAAATTAAGCTGTATGTAGTACAGTGTGTTGCGAATTCAGGGAAAAACGCCTGCATTGCCAAACCACGTGGGGCCACTTTTACTTATGCAGAACTTCATGCAAATTTCTATTTCGATCTGATTGCGAAGGAACCTGAACGTTATATGTATGTATAGGAACACACTCATGAAATTAAGCTCATGCAATGAGTTTTATTTTAAGAAAAAAGATCACCCTAACCCTATACTCCTATTGTTGGAGTTACAAAACAAGAATACAAATTACGAATTATGCGAGATTAGTCCAAATCAGGGTAGGTACGCTTGCCAATGTTTAAGAATTTATACAACATATATAGATACGTGGTGATGGGGGTCTTCGCATACCAGCTGATATCACTACCCCTGACTCAAGATAGGTTAGATTAGGAAGCTAAGGCGGGAGCGTAACGAGGTAGAGTTTCTGCCTTATGTTTTGTGCTTATATTTTATAGCTACACAGAAATCCCTACTAATATTATAAATGCGAAAGTAACTCTGTCTGTCTGTCTGTCTGTCTATCTGTCTGTCTGTCTGTCTGTCTGTCACGCTTTCACGCCTAAACCACTGAACCGATTTTGATGAAATTTGGTATAGGGGTAGATTAGACCTTGAGAAAGGACATAGGCTATGTTTGGTCGCGATAACCGAAATCCACGCGGGCGGAGCCGCGGGCAAAAGCTAGTAAGAATATAAGGGTCGAAATGCCCCCTTTTACAATTCGAGTTGGCAAATCTCAGCTTTTGTCGGCAAATATTGGAAAGCAACCTAAAGTAGTGACTTTCCAATAACAGTAGTTCGATTTAATCGTTTGTTTTTATTTTTATATAGGACACGTCAATTTGACTTAGCCTCGCCTGATCGTGAGTTGAAGGCAAAGTCTCGGAAAAGAGAGTCGTCATTATAAACACGTAATGTTACAATGCATACAAAAATACCTAGACATGGTTTTAATTTTAAAATATATTTTTAAAGTATATTGTAAACTTTTTATTGAAATAGCTTTTATGGAATTGGATCAATTGCGAAATGGTCTTATGGTGAATAAGTTGAATTCGACTAAGTGCGAATTAGATGAATCATGCCTAAAGGTTAAACATGCACATCTGAAGCATTGATCTGATATTTATTATTTTAATTATGATATACTAGTATCTGTTCGTTGCAGCGTGGAGCTATTATAGCGTTATGAAGTGGCTTGTCTCCTTTCTCGTCATATGTGTTCCGATCTGTGATCAACAATACTCCTTTACTTTTAATAGATTCTTACTGATATAATCAATTTACAAGTTTCTTTAGCCTTCTTTGACGAAGCTAGGCAACCCCTTTGCAACCATCTGCCTGTGTAAAAAATCGATCAAATAAATACTTAGAGAAGCGGATCTGTCCTGAATTTAAAAAATGTGCAGTGGAATAAGTTCTATCCATTTACCTGCAGACGACAATCTGATGAAATTAACATACTGTGTAAATAATGGTTCCTTTGCCCCATTATTTATTTTTTACTTCGTCTAATCTTAATGTTCTTAGTGACAAGATTCCGCTTGTTTCTTCAGTGACTTGGCTACGGAATGTCTATATAGACATTCCGAATGCAGAAAGCTATCTATAGAAAGCGATAAAAATAATTGAATTCTGTATAACAAGTACGCTACTCACACAAGTGATAGAAAGGGTAGTCGAAAAAAGTTATAATAGCCGCAACAGTGTAGGATTATTTAAATTTACCTATAGTGCGCCATTTATAGTGGGTGAGACTAATTTGTGCCAACACTAGAGTAGTTTTTGTTCAAGAGGACTTTGTGGACTCTTTCAGCATTTACAGGTATGATAGTCTGTATCCGAAATGCAGCGCTCCATAATAAGTGACTTACCTAGAAGGTCGAAGCAGATAGCGTCAGCAAACGTCACCACTACGGCCTGACCCACCCAACTTACGATCATCAAGAAGAAGAATATAAAAAACAAACTTGTATATTCGTTTCTACTGTCCAACCGACTGTCTGTTGCTGCTTCTATTATTTCATTTACCTGAAAATTATATTATTCGAATTACATAATTAGGAAGTAAATTAACTAGGTACTCCAATAAATTACATCGGTTCAGCAGAAAGGAAAAGAGAGATGTTGGTTAAGACCCGCTTGCTTCGGTTTTATAGAGCGTTCTCTCTATCTACATCAGACTGATAGTAATTGGATATCTTTACCTATATTAAACTGTCAGTCTGGTGAGCGAAAGAGAGAACGTTTTACAAAATCGAAATATTTTACTTTACAGACTTTATTTTCTTGCTGACGTGCCAAACAAAAAGTCGAGTACCTACTTATACTCGTACATAATTCAGTTTATTGAATCTCCTTTCGGAAAATCGTGATCTAAATAGTAATCTACTTCAAGCCAAATACTTGGACTACCTGATTGACTTGATTGTTCGCGCACGTAAGATAATAGTTATAAAGAGTGCTTTTGGGTGATATATTATGTCTCAGCTAGGAATATTGCCATACATATTTGACATCCTTTTTGGACAACGATCACTGTAATTTTCTGGCCAGACCAGGGTTACAGTTAGTGCTTAGTGCAGATACAAAGGTGATTATGGGCTCTCTCTGTTTTTAACAACAAGTTTAGCAAAGTTTTATCGAGTTAATCAACAGTTTGTATTATATATTTAATAGGTACATATTACGAATTATTAGTATATCAGTTATATACTTACCATAGAGTTATCGCAGTGAATGTCGCATGATGACTGGAAAAGCTCTGATTTCAGCTTGTAAGTTGATCGAGATGCACAGCTTGGATAGTGTATGGTAACTGAAATTAAGTAACAACCATTAAAGTTAGAATCCTTAACAGTTCGATAATAACTAGACCTAATTAGAAAATAGTTTTCTTACCACCGCCTTGGTCGTCAGGCAATTCGATGTGTTTTAGCCGCATGTATAAACATTCGTGTTCAAGGATTGTTGACGAGAGATTCACTACTCCGGTGAAAGATAAATGTGTTGGGAATTCCTCTCCTATCTTCGTTTTGGGTTGACAATAACTCGACTCATCTGCCTTCCACCATTCACATATTTCCATCAATCGCCACGGAGCTTTTACATCTAGATCACATGACGCCTGTAATTTTGTTAAAGAATAGTAAGAACTTAAAGCAGTTGAATACAGGGAATACTTAATTTACCGTTAAAGGTTTCTAAAATAACTATTTACTTTACAATAGCAAGGCAATTATTAAGGTACTGGAAGATCCTACTTGCCTCTAAAACTCTAAACACAAAGTAATAATATGGGGTTTACAGTAGGATGGAAATATTCTTAAGCTGAGTTCGGTCCATGTTTATGGCCATCATTTGCAGTATAGATTGTATTGTATATATTTATCTTCTGAAAATATAACATAGTAAGCAGCCTTGAGAAGAATATCAAATGACAAAATGATCTTATGAGGGGTTAATGGTACCTACCTAAATGATTTTTTTGTTAAGAGTTAAACTGCTTTGTTAGAATAAATTGTCACTATTTTGATAAAGCATCAGCTTAAAAATCGAAACAATGATGAAATCACGTACCTCACAAACAAAATCTTGCTTTTCCTTAGCTATGTCTAAAAACTGTTCAGTGTTGTTGGTACACAATTTGTAGTTCATATGTTTATCTACACAAGTCATATTGAGCGATTTGTCGCTTATAGCAGTCCTAAGTTTACTGTCGTTGCATTTTACCTTACATGGTTCGTTTACATCCACGTAACCGTCACCGACTCGACACACTGGACTATACTTCGCTCCTGAAACAATATGTGTAAATAATATGAACCCTTTAAGCTATGATGTAGGTACTGCTTATATGGAGAAACAAGTCCAAATACGACCACTTATTACTTACCGATTAAGATACAGAAAAGAGAATCGACTTCGGGCGGGACTCGAACTCGCGATCTTTCCCTTACATGCGGAATGCTCTGACCACTAAGCCACTGAGGCGCGCCCGAAACCGATCCAAATTCCTCTATACATCCGTCTTGGGGCGACGGTGGGAGCCATCTGCCGATACTCGCTCGTAGGAACTCTCTCTATACGAATCGACGAACGAGGTTGATTCTCTTTTATATGTCTTAATCGATTTGAATAGTTAGCATAATAAATGCTTTAAAATTTCATTCACTTATTTATTACATAGCTGCTCCATGATAAGTTGGCAGTGGCGAGGGGTTTCTATAATACGATTCCTGCCTTCTTAATGGGTTGCATGGTGCATGATAAACTAGATCGAAGTGAGTTTTTTTTCCACAGTTTTTAATTCCAATTTTATAATGAACAGTTCTATAAAGGGAAGCCCCTTTATAGAACTGTTCATTATAAAATTTACACTTCGCCGCTGTAAGTTGGAATCGTCTGAATGGCGAAAGCAAGTTGGCGCGTTCCGGAATCAAAGCGGCATAGGATATTAAATTTTCAAGTGTAGCTGTGTTCGATGTTGCCGATGGCAATCTGCTATACGAGGAAGTCATTGTGAAGGAGAGATGGCGCTCATATTTCCACGAGCTGATGAACAAATTGCATAAAGAGGTGTAGTCATCAAATACCTTGGAATTAAGGACGAGTTGGACTAGGTGGGATAGACTAATGCGGGAGAGCGGATGATCGGGTGCTACGGTGCTTATGTCCAGCAGAGGACTGCAATTGGCTAATTGACTGATTTGTGCAATAAATATGAACTAAGCCATATGAATATATCAAATAAATGCTATATAATACATACAAACATATATAAAAGTTTGAAATTAAACTCTTTTTACTGCGTTATATCGCGATTTATTAGATATTTGTAATAGTCTGAGTATTTTATCTTAGTCATAAATATTTGAGATTTTAACAATTTATGACATCACGTTTAAAATGTAATAACGTGTAATGAATTGCATGAACTATCCGAAATTCACAAGAGTTTTTAAGACTGTGACCTTGCGTTACAAGATTACAGTCCACAGTCTAAAATGTAGGCGAGTAATATCATAAAAAAATATTAACTCAAATTACCATTTGCATAATGTTATAACTACTCGTAATTTTAACAACGGCAACGGCGACACTAATTTAATAGTACATTATGGTACAAGTGAGTAAAGTTGGTCTGTAGGTAGGTACTTAGAGCTAAGTACAGAAAAAAAAATATATATAATATATAGATTCCACCTACCTTCCATGAGCACATTGTTCGTATTCAAGTAAATGCATTTGTCATCTCTCAACGTAATGTTGCCTATAGTGGGAGAATATTGTATATTGTCAGTGTTGCTGTAGCAGTATTGCGGTATGTGCCAATGCTCACACACTGTTTGCCACATTTTAGGTGTCGTCATATCACAGGTCATCTGCACAGACAAAAAAATCTTGAAATATAGGTAAATGGGTATAACTTATGTTTTCGCTGTTGTATTAATTCCTTTATTTACCGTTTTGAAGGCTTCTTAAAAGATCATGCACAGGTCTCATGACCATGTGACCACGGGTCATGATACTTTTATGGCGTATGTGTGATACAATTTTGTTGTCGGTCGAAATTGAGTAGGCTTACTTTAATCAATGAACGAAATACAAGTATTATCGTGAAGATTTTTTTTTATTTCTTCGAAGAATCAACCTTTTAGGTTTCAGACGATAAAGTTAACCCTAGAATACTAATATAAATTTACCACAGCTCAATACTAATGATCGCTTGGGAGGCTACTTTTTAAATAAAACCAATTAATTATATTAATTATTTATTATTTTTTTATAAAAATCATATTAATTAACAGGTCTGGTGACATTCTACCTTTTCAAAAACTAAACTCTAAATTCTTCTTCAAAATCAACATTAGTCATAAAATAAGACTTAAAACTTACAGTTATGAACATTTTTTCTTATAACAAACAGTCTTGAAACAGTCTGGTAAAACAAAAAACTTTTATATTTCTACTTTTTTGGCATCAATATTATTATTCAAGATATAAACTTTATAAGACACTAAATCATACTTATGGTAACAACACAGTTTTGTCTACAAACTAATTAATTAAACGAAAAAACGAAAAAATAAATAACTTATCTACCATTAATACTAATGATCTCCTCCCAGGCGATGCAGCTTATATTTTGAAAACGAAGCCTCCGCGCCGGGCCCGCTTTCGCTGACGTATGCGGCGCGGTGTATACCTAATTGGCCCGAAAGCACAATACGACTCGCGAGCGCGTTTTTGAAATGACCGGAATAAACTGAACGCGTGCGGCGATGTTTAGTATTCTAGGGTTAAAAAGATTCGACGACCTCTTAGGGCATCCTACAGCACTAGGTATTAATGGTTTTCAATAGATTTAGTTATGAGTCAGTGAATATGACTGCTTAATTCATGATATAAAAATGGGACCAAAGTCTAACAGGCTAGTAGAAAAAATTAAGATAGCCCTCGTTTCACGTACAAATCGTAAAAAAACTTCGTAGACAGGTTATCTAAATTTCTATAAATTATAGTAGTAGATAATTGTGGACGCCATGTTAGAAATTAATCTGTGTAAAACCTCTATAATGTATATATTCGGGTAATACAGATAAGCGAATATAATAAAACTAGAACGTCCTTGTAGACAGTGTACCTATTTGAAATTTTCCCTGCGGTGGCCAATATAGATAACAACTATAGCATACTTACTTGACAACGCGTACTATCATTTAAATTCAGATAGCTTAAGGTTGTATTTATTTTACAGATATCCATTGATTCAGAGTTTGCATAACAACTCTGCAGGACAGTGAACCCATCGTCGCAGTCCAATTCAACCTTTTGATTTCTGTGTTCAGGTACCGCATAAATAGCCCAGAAACTCAAAATGATAACTAATTGAAAGAATATGAATATAATCTTTTGCTTTTTAAACCTGTAAAGGAAAAAATATGCAAATATAACAATTTTTGAGGAGGGGGAATTATTACCGAAAACAGTACGTAGCTTCATATTGTTGTATTTTGCAAGTCGGAAAATATGGAAGTTCGGCCAAATCCGCAGTTAGACCGGTAAAGCGGACCCCAAACTCGGAGGTAAAAGCTTAGGATGTGAGTGGGATTAACGCTGGGATGAAGAATGGTCCAGTTTCCGGCGAGAATATTTAGGCACACTAAGTACTTAATAATATCTAATACATGCCTATAGATATATAAAAAGCAACGTCATCATAATATAATATAAGATAAGATGATACTATTCTGATTAAAGGATAAATGCCAATATAAAAATATTTATTAGCCATAAAATCATACCTATCTGCAATAATGCCAAATAATGGTTTCGCAATTAAACCACATAAGGGTAGTACAGTGTAGATTAATCCCACTGTTGCCGAAGAAAACCCTAATTGACGCGCATATGTTGACAAGTATGGGACCAATGGTGCAGTGCCTGAAAATAAATTGTAATTTAGAAATCAAAGGTTACAAATCACCGCCTGTTGCCTCATGAGTGTCACGCATGTAAGCGCACGCACATCGCGTCGTGCTAATCGTATGGCCGGTGCACGATTTTACGTAAATTTATCTGCATGAAAGTTTGACACTAGCTGTTGCCCGCGGTTCCACCCGCGATGGTTATAGCGACCAAACATAGCCTATGTCCTTTCTCAAGGTCTAATCTACATCTATACCTACCTAATTTCATGAAAATCTGTTCAGTAGTTTAGGCGTGAAAGCGTAACAGACAGACAGATAGATAGACAGAGTTACTTTCGCATTTATAATATTAGTATGGCTTCCTTCACGGAACATTATTTTAAATCGGGGATGATTAAGTGATAATCATCCTTACAAATTGTCTTATTAGGTACAGTCAGAGCTCATAACTGCATTAGCACAACAAGGCTCAAAATGGTGTGGCGCCGGCCCGGTTTTGCGTTTACATTATGTGTGTGTGTGTGTGTGTGTCATTAGATACTAATACAGTAATTTACCAACCTAGTGAATCAACTGATAGCTAAGTGGCTGAAGCAAGATACTATTGATTCACAGTGATTAGAGATATTTGTGGTTCGATTCCAGCTTATAACGATTTTTTATATTTATGACACAAATATAATTTTAAATATGTATTGATAAAGTAATTTTACATGAAGTTGGCATTCGTTTTACATTTTATGTTGATCTTTGCTAAAGTTTAACATTAACTTAAGAAACATATTTTATTCATCAACCTATTATTAATTATAAATGAAACACAAAAAGTGTTATTGCAAGATCGTAGGATTCGAACCATCATCCTTTGCATTGCCATAAACCTCATGCTAGAACCACTCGGCCACGGGTTGCTTAAGTAGTAACAACGAAATTATCGGTAATATTCCAACGGAAGAACAATTTATGTGTGTGTAAATTGTCTTAAAAGAAAAAGGTCACAAGTAGCGCTAGAATGTTGACGCTATAGTTACGTAGGATTGCTACTGCACTTTTGAGTTCTACTGTACATATCTTGAAGGATATACAAGATATGTACCTAATAAATATCTGATTATTTCTGGAGTTATATCTTTATGACCAATAACAGCACTCAAATTATAGTAAACGAAAGTTATAAGCACGCATGGTCTTGATGCAGACAAAGCAAAACCACTGTCATACCACAGACTCTGCAAAAAAATCCATTTAATTTTCGATTTTAAAGTAATGGCTTTAACGTCTAAAATTTAATGGCTTTTTGTAGAGTGAGTCAAAAAGTATAATAAAACTATTTTCATATTTTTTTTTACTTTAAGAATACAGCAATAAAGCTCCAATTGATTTGAATGCCCTTTTTTGCAGTGTCTGTGGTACAACAGCGATTTTTTAGCAGAATCGAGGGACACAGCAAATGTGTGCTGGCAATATGCGCGTTTCCGGCTTCTTTGCCACGCTGTTATTGACAATAAGTTAACGACTTTGTTGTCAATTGATTTCAATTAGTCTGTGACTGTACCTACCCATATCCATCCACTACTGATAGTCTCTATAGTTACATAACATCAAGGATATATCGTTTTTGGCACCTAGCAGAAAAGTTATCATTATAGCACAGGCTAATATCATCATCAACATCACATAATCATGAATTCATCACCAACGGGATGACGCAAGGACAGACTGACGTGATCTACACGGACTATAGCAAGTGTTTCGACCGTATTGACCACCGCGTGCTACTGGAATACACGGAGACCTGTACCGCTGGTTTTCCTCTTATATAGAGAATAGAACACAGGCTGTGGTTCTTCAGGGTTATGCTTCCGGATGGAGCTCTGTTCCGTCGGGTGTCCCCCAAGGCTCGATTTTGGGACCTTTGTTGTTTTCTCTGTTCATTGCAGATGTCAAACAGTGCTTCCATCGTTCCTACATCCTACTTTATCCATAAAGTCGTGCAGGACATTTCTGATGCTCATCAGTTACAAGATGACTTGTATAGGTTTGAGAAGTACTGTGAACGTAACAAACTTCAATTAAATGTGTCCAAATGCTTTCAAATAACATTTTCACGTCGCACATCCCTAATTAATTATAAATACACTTTGAACAATGAAGTAATTGGCACAGTGAATAGCATTCGGGATTTGGGGATTACACTCGATGGTAGGCTCCTCTTCGATCAACACATTAACAACATCGTGAAAAAAGCATCTAGGGCTCTGGGATTTATACTGCGAGCCACGGCCTGTTTTCGGTCTCTAAAACCAGTAAAAATTTTGTACTGTTGCTTCGTGCGCAGCCACTTAGAATATGCATCTCAGGTCTGGAGCCCTCAATATGAGATTTATAAGTCCCGTATCGAGGGCGTCCAGAGGAAATTTCTTCGTAGTCTGGACTACAGGGCACGGCAATATTCAGTTGACTACGAACATCGATGTAATAGATACCATTTCTTGCCTTTGGAGGTAAGGCGTGATATTGGTGATATATGCTTCCAATCCAATATCGCGAATAGCAGGATTGACTGTCCGCAACTCCTGGCCACGGTATCGCTGCGTACCAATGTGCTGAGGCTTCGACAGCGGCCGGTCTTAGACATACCGATGGTAACTACGAACTATAGGTTGAATGCCTTCTCAATCAGAAGCGCATCTAAATTTAATGAGATTCCGCAGCATCTTAATATAGACCTATTCAGCACTAGTGTGGCGACAATTAGACGATTGCTGGCAGACTTTTACTTTGGTGAGGGAAGGGCAGGGTAACGTTCATTGCGCACTGTTTTTGATTATGTTTTTTTTTTTGCTTCATTTTTAATTGTGCCTATTGATTTTTTGGTTGTTTTAATTTTTAGTTTTTGTTAATTTCTTAATATGATTTTTTTGTTTTGTGTGATTCTTAGTATATATATATATTTTTTTTTTTTTTTAATTTATAATTTTTTATTTTTTATTTTTTTTTGTTTGGTGTAATTGCTGTAATTCTTATTTTATAACTGTTTATAGTGTTATCTTTGTTTATTTCATGTAAATATTAAAATGTGAGGGCTTGTAATTGGCAATCTGACAATGTTGATTGTGTACTCATTGTGATCTATTAGTCCGTAAGCTTTCTTTAAAAAAAAAAAATAAATAAACATCGTAGCCTCAATGCTGGTTCTGGTTACCTTTGAGAGCATAAGCTAAATAAATAATGGTGCACCAAACCACTAAGAGAATAATCTGTCTTAGCATCACAGCAGTCACCAATAATAAGTTCTCAGCAGAAATGAGACAATTTTTAATATCAATCAATCAATTAGCCTACTGCAGTCCACTGCTGGACATAGGCCTCTGCCAATACGCGCCACGTTTGCCGATCCTCCGCCATCCGCATCCAGTCCGTCCCAGCAACCTTTCGCAGGTCATCAGTCCACCTAGCTATGGGGTGTCCCACCTTCCGTTTACCTTCGCGCGGTCAGCACTCTAGGACTCGTTTGCTCCAACGGCCATCGGTCCTTCGGCAGATGTGGCCAGCCCACTGCCACTTCAGCTTGCTTATTCTTGCTTATTAATTTTTAATATATATTTATACATATATTGCAAAGGCCAAAAAGAGGCTAAGCCCACTAATGAAATTATCTAGAGTGGACTTATGTCGCTCGTCACACTACCCAAAAAGAGACCAACCCATCTAGAAAAGTGGCAATATGTTTGTAGAATAGAATATGTTGTTCAATGTATGGATTGACATATGTTACTGCCATAAACGCTAAAATACGTGTCAATTCCATATCATAATCTAGACTGATTACAATAAAATTATATTCTATAATAGCCAGCAAATTGCAACTCGTTTATGGGGCAGATCAGTCAGAGCCCACACAGATGGGCGATTATGTCAGATACACTGAACTCAGAAAATATTGGGGATCCAAAGTTTAGGTAGATTTGATCTGAAACCTTTCCTAAGGTTTAAGGCATTGGTCAAACTGTGAAGATCAAGGCATCCACTTTATATTTTCCATCATCCTTAGGGCCGGCACACATTATTGGCATTAGCAAGAAAAATATCTCCTTCAGCATCATCCCTAAGGATGTTGCAACATGCCAAAGCGTAGTTTTCAACAGTGCCGACGGACGCCGAAGGATCCTTTTCCTTGCCGATACCTATAATGTGCGCCGGCCCTTAGAGGGAATATTAGTAATTTCGGTTGCTAATATTCTTTAAAAAAAAGTTGCAACCAACCTTAAACTTATTGGAAATAACAATTGATACATGAAATTAATTAATGAATAAAGATGGACACAAATAGGGAAGAAATAAGAAAATCTGTATCAGAGTAATGTTGAGATCAGAGTTGATACTCAAATTTTTGACAGTTGTCTATTCATTTTCTAGATTCATAGTAAGCGTTAGAGTGCCTGTAAGTTGTAGGTGACCCATTATCTATTCAGGTACTATACTATTTAGGAACCATAACTAGTCCCGTCTAGTGTGTGAGAGACCAAACATGCCTTACAGAACAACAAGTTGTGTTGTGTCGATTTCAATGATAGAGATCAAAACTGAATCCTTGTGATACATATTTTATTGGCTTCAAAAGGTTGGAATAAATTAATGAGGTGACATACTTGACCCTAAACGAGTTGCATATGATAAAACACTTACTTCAAGCTACCTTGGGGACATGACATTTCAAGTCATATCATATTCATAGGATATAATGTTCTAGCTATATTACTTCAAGATGCTATACTTACTTGAAAATATAAAATTATACAAATATGAATGATTAAATCTTAAGAGTAAGTAACCTAATAAGTAAAAAATAGTAATGGGTATTTATGTATGTGTGATGCACACATGCATAATATATATTCATAACTTTGGCACAAAGGTCAAAGTAAATTGTAGTTGGAAGTGTGAGAATTTTAAGTGAAATTTAAGTAAAATAGGAATTTAATAAATTTAAGATGCTAATTGTAGTAATAGTAAAATGTATAGCCATAATTATTTATTACAGAATATAAGCACAGATTTTGACTTGCAACTATTTTAATAATTTAGTTAAAATATGGTCTTCCACTCACCAGCGTTAAAGAAGAAAAAATGCCCTTTTATCGGCAATAATTTTTTATTTATTTGCATTTTCGTAGGCAACATTTATAACTGCAACAAAAAAATAAAAATAAAAATAAAACTGCATCAAACTAGTTTTAGAAAACTTTTAAACAGCAACCCTATTGTCCCTAGTACAAAAAAAAACTGTCCAAAGAGCATGAATTGTAAACACTTTTAATTAGAATATTTTGTGTACATGGAACAGTTGAACTTAATGCTAACGATGAATGCTAATATGACTGTTTTATAAAGTGTTGAATCAACTAAATTAAAAATGTAATTAAAACCTAAACTTAGATGTTCAATTTACTTATTCTTACTTTTCAACGGCCGTTTGTAACTACTGATCTTCTAAATTCAGTCGAATGTCTAATATTAAATGTAAATCCACCACAACTCAAGATAATCTCAACATTTTCAATGTTTTCAATGGACAACACATGAACACAAGTAACACAACACACATGTGCATGTGATGTGATGTGACAGTGACAACTTAACTTAGTGTGACAATGTCATTATGACAATATTGACAAATGTGACAACTGAGAACTTGACAAGTGCACAGAGTAAACATGAAAGCATTGATAGAAAAAAGGGCGGGAAATTTCGATTAAAGTGGACGCGGCATTTTTAAAAATACAAATTTGCAAAAGGATAAGTATTCGACGCCCCCAAGGAATAAATCTGTATTGTACTATTACTGGGTTATTCCTGTTATTGCATTTTCGGTATTTATGGGTCGGAATCATCATCATCATCATCATCATTTCAGCCATAGGAAGTCCACTGCTGGACATAGGCCTCCCCTATAGATCTCCAATAGGACCGGTTGGAAGCGGCTCGCATCCAGCGCGTTCCCGCGGCCTTAATGAGGTCGGAATTCGTAATTTCCTGCGATAATATCCAACTATTTAAGTACGGGGCTGTCCATTAATCACGTGATGTTTTTTTTGGCAATTATTTAACCCCCCCTCCCCCATGGTGATACGTGGTGAGGTTTTAGACTACCCCCCCCCCCCACTTCAGCCAAAATCACGTGACAAAAATCACACTTTATTTGAAAAAAAAAATACATGGTGTACGGTGATACTTCGTGATTTTTTTTCTGGACCCCCCCCCCCCCCTGTTGAGCCTCACGTGATTAATGGACAGCCCCTACCGATCCTCTGCCTTCCGCATCCAGTCCGTCCCAGCCACCTTTCGCAGGTCGTCAGTCCACCTAGCTAGGGGGTGTCCCACCTTCCGTTTACCTTCGCGCGGTCTCCACTCTAGGACTCGTTTACTCCAACGGTCATCGGTCCTTCGGCAGATGTGGCCAGCCCACTGCCACTTCAGCTTGCTTATTCTGCGAGCTATGTCGGTAACTTTGGTTCTATGTCGGATAACCTCGTTGCGAATTCTATCCTTCAAAGAGACTCCAAGCATAGCTCGCTCCATAGCCCGCTGTGCGACTTTTAGTTTAGGTCACGGACTAATCCCACCGTCAGTGGCCACGTTTCGGCACCGTAGGTCATAACAGGCAGGACGCACTGGTCGAAAATGTTTGTTTTGAGGCATTGCGGCAGGGGGGAGGAGAAGACCCGACGCAATTTGCCAAATGCTGCCCACCCCAGTTGAATTCTTCTGGCTATTTCTTTCTCGAAGTTGTTTTTACCGAGCTGGATAACTTGCCCCAGGTAGCTATAATTTTGAACAACTTCGAGTGTCGCCCCTTCGATGGCAATTGGTCTCGGTACAATATGTTCGTTGGACATAATCTTGGTTTTATCCAAGTTTACACCGAGGCCGACTTGTCGAGAAGCTCCATTTAGGCTGTGCAGCATTTCGTCCAGTTGTTCCAGCGACTCCGCAACTATGACGATATCGTCGGCGAATCGAAGGTGCGAGATGTACTCACCGTTGATGTTGATGCCCCGCCCAGTCCAATCCAGAGTCTTAAAGACGTCCTCCAATGCGTTGGTGAATAGTTTGAGAGATATAACATCTCCCTGTCTCACTCCACGTTGGAGGCTAATGGGTTTCGTCTTCTGGTCTTGGAGTTGGACGAACATTGTAGCAGTTTCATACAGGCATCTTAACACCTCGATGTATCGCCAATCAACACGGCACCGCTACAGGGCATCCAGCACTGCCCAGGTTTCGATAGAGTCGAAGGCTTTTTCTTTTCTACAATCTGCCGAACAGTATGGATGTGGTCCACGGTACTATAGCCTTTTCGAAACCCGGCTTGCTCTAATCTAATATCAATCAATCAATCAATTAGCCTATACGCCAGTCATTTTAAGCAAAAAGGTCGGACTAATTCCGGCGGAAGGTTTCTTTGTTTTAAAATGTTCCTTGGGTTCCCCTGAACATATCTGGAAAGTTCCCCATAGATCCCATGTACGCTCCCCCCTCCCCCCCTTCAAACGTCTCCCTAAATCCAGTTTTTTCTTTTTTTCTCAGAAACGGTGAAAGCTATAAGAAAGTTGTCCAGGTACCATATAATTGCTATAAAATTACCTACCAAACGACAGTTCATTCATTTCAATGTGAGCTATAGTCTCTGAAATATACCTACAGAAATTACACCAAAAAAAAAAAAAATGGCCCAAAATTATTCTTTGTACTAAATTTGAAGAAAAATTACTGGAGTTGTTGCAAAATGATGTAGGCACAAGTAAATCTTCATACATTAAGAAATAAAATGATGATATGATTCATTGTTATGGCAGCATTGGTTCTCGAGTTACAGCGAATAGTGTCAAAAAACAACAAAATATAATTTTATAGTACGAAGACAGTAGAAACTTTGAAGATGATGATGCCTAAGGTTTAAATTATGGCAATTAAATATCCATACATATGATCACGCCTCTATCCCTGGAGGGTTAGGCAGAGGTGAATTAACACCCACATTTCACCAATCATGGTATAAGGTCCTCAGGCAATAAGTAATAGCCTATTGCCGTTTTTCGGGCACTATTGTTGACTCCAGCCATGTATCTGTGGCTGAGCCTGGTATATCTCTCTGATGTTAAACATCTCTATTCTTTAGTCACCTTGTACGACACCGCATGACAGGAGATGGAGTGGCCCAAATTCTTCTCTGCCGGGAACCACGCCGCAATTAAGTTTAAATAAACGGACTTAATAAAATAATTCCCCCTGAAATACTAAACGATTTATCCTTTCAGTAACGATGTAGCGCCACAATATAAATATAATGGGAAAAAAATATGCAAAACGGTTACTCCGATTTTAATATATAAGGTGTCAAATAATACCTACTTCTTGTCATGTTTTATTATAAAAAAAATAAAAGCTTTAACTATATCAAAAACTATCTGTTTATTAAAAAAAATGAATAATTACTAGTCCCCATGGAAGCCTTCCCCGCTTCTGACAAGCTTATGAAACTGATAAGCTGTTCCTGAAAAACGAATTAACTAACCTATTCACACTAGTCTTAAATACACCCAAGTTATAGCTATCCGGCAACACAGATTCGGGCAAGGCCGTTTGGTGCGTATAAGTGGAAAGTCCATGGTGTATCAGTGGCGGGTCACCGTGCGTATGGTCGTTCGATGGTGGAAAGGGTTTGGCGGAATTAAGTTGTGCAAATCTTGTGCACACTCCATGAAGTGCATCCGATAAAAAATCGAGAGTCATGCAACTCTTAGCTGATGTTCTAGGCTCTGAAGCTTATTTTCAACTAGAGCGTCGTTATTGATGAGCCTCCAAGAGGCTTGTTTCTCTATTGACTCAAGGGATTCAAGCTGGTATTTGGCTGAACCGTCACAAAGGTGCGAGCAGTATTTTATGCACAATCGAACTTGCGCTTGGTAGAGAATGAGAAGTTGTTCCAGTGTGAAGTACTAATCTTACTTTTGATAGCATTCTCAGCTTTTTAGCAGCTTCGCAGAGAAGAGACACGCCTGACTGGGTTTTGGTTGCGTTGAAGTTGACCAAGTTGGCATCTCCCCAATCGGAGGATGCCTGCAAAGGAAAGTTCAACCGCTCAACCATGGTTTCCTTAAGAGACCGGATCTCAACCATGCCAGCGTACGGCCGTCTCGTAACTCTCTACCATTGTGATGTCGTCTGCGCACTCAATGGTTCCGGGCTTGAGCAGATCGTTGATATGGAAAAGTGTGACAGAAAGTACCGACCCCTAAGGGACCCCAGCGTTTATTTGCAAATGGTCCAACGAACTACCGTCAATGATACGGAATGACCGAGTTCCCAGAAAGATTGCAATCCAGGCATACAAGACAGCCGAAGGAAGGAAGTTTGTTGAATAAGTTATCGTGCTAGACCCTGTCAAAGGCCTCTGAGATGTCGAGGGAGACCCCTAGCGCTCAATGGCCTTATTCTTAATGTGGCATATCCGTGGTCCGTTTATTTAAATTTTATAACCATAAGGTGGACTGACGACCTACGTAGGGTGGCAGGGACACACTGGATGCGGAAGGCGGAGGATCGGCAAACGTGGCGCGTATTGGGGGAGGCCTATGTCCAGGCCTATGTAAGTACCGCGGTAGCCTAGTGGTATGGGTAATGGACTGCTGAGACGAGGTCACGGGTTCGATCCCAGGTTTACCATGGCACACACCAATGACTTTTCGATGATTTTCGAAGTTATGTGTGTGTTTATCGCAGGTTTATAAGTGCGCGGTTAATGGCAATAGGCTCGCCACCTATTACATTGGGACCTAAACATAAACGGCGAAATGTGGGTGCTAGCACCTTTGCCTACCCCCTCGGGGACAAAGGCGTGAGTTTATGTTATGTTATGTTAATCTATGTCCAGCAGTGGACTGCAATAGGCTAATTGATTGATTGAACCATAATTTGACCCTTAGGCATCATCATTTTCTAAGTTCCTACTTTCTTCACACCAGAAAATTATATTGTGGTGTTTGACACTATTCGCTGTAACTCGAGAACCAATGCTGCTATAACAATGAATTATACGTCATTTTATTCCTAAATGTATGAAGATTTACTTGTGCCTACATCATTTTGCCACAACTCCTGTAATTTTTCTTCAAATTTAGTACAAAGAATAATTTTACGCCAAATTTTTTTTTTGGTGAAATTTCTGTTGGTATATTTCAGAGACTATAGCTCACATTGAAATGAATGAACTGTCGTTTGGTAGGTAATTTTATAGCAATTATATGGTACCTGGACAACTTTCTTATAGCTTTCACCGTTTCTGAGAAAAATAGAAAAAACTGGATTTAGGGAGACGTTTGAGGGGGGGGAGGGGGGAGCGTACACGGGATCTATGGGGAACTTTCCAGATATGTTCAGGGGAAACTAAGGAACATTTTAAAACAAAGAAACCTTCCGCTGGAATTAGTCCTAGGTTTCAAGGATTTTTTGTCTAAAATTACTGAGCTACTACTGCAGTCCACTGCTGGACATAGACCTCCCCCAATGTGCGCCACGTTTGCCGATCCTCCAACTTCCGCATCCAGTCCGTCCCAGCCACCTTTCGCAGGTCGTCGGTCCATCTGGCTAAAGGATGTCCCAGCCTCCGTTTTCCTACGCGCGGTCTCCACTCTAGGACTCGTTTGCTCCAACAGCCATCAGTCCTTCGGCAGATATGGCCAGCCCACTGCCACTTCAGCTTGCTTATTCTGCGAGCTATGTCGGTAACTTTAGTTCTTTGTCGGATAACCTCGTTACGAATTCTATCCTTCAAAGAGACTCCAAGCATAGCTCGCTCCATAGCCCGCTGCGCGACTTTTAGGTCACGGACTAACCCCACCGTCAGTGGCCATGTTTCGGCAGCGTAGGACTCCGCAACTATGACTATGTTGTCAGTGAACCGAAGGTGCAAGATGTACTCACCGTTGATGTTGATGCCCCGCCCAGTCCAATCCAGAGTCTTAAAGACGTCCTCCAATGCGTTGGTGAATAGTTTGGGAGATATAACATCTCCCTGTCTCACTCCACGCTGGAGGCTAATGGGTTTCATCTTCTGGTCTTGGAGCTGGACGGACATTGTGGCAGTGTCATACAAGCATCTCAGCACCTCGATGTATCGCCAATCGACACGGCACCGCTGCAGGGCATCCAGCACAGCCCAGGTTTCGATCTAATATCATAATACATTATTACAAATTCATTTGTGTGGCTACATTTCGATAATAGTACATTATGGTACAAGCGTGTAAAGTTGGTGATTACCGCTGAGGCGACATTGAGACCCGAGGCGTAAGGCGAGGGTCTTAAGAGAGCCGAGGATGGTAATCACCATACACGCGAGTGGCATACGGCTATTTTCAACACACTTGCGAATAAAATTATACTAAAAATACTACATAACACAATCAAAACACAATAGTAAAAATCTATTTGTTTACATAAATGCGCGTGCAACTAACATTTTTTTTATTTGTTTCTTTCGGAACAGGCTAAGGTGCTATCACCATTCTGCCTTGTCATCTACTTACTTATTTGAATTATGATTTTTTTTCTCTGTAAATACTCACAGAGAAAAAAAAATACATTTTAGTGAAAGTTTTGTTTATTAGACACGTATTAAAAGTAGAAATTATCTTTTAAAATACGAAGTTGCATGAAATGAGTAAGCAATAGGTATCTATATTAATTCGTTTGTAATATTGGACACGATCTTTTTGTACCGAAACTTTTTTAAGAACAAAGCAACTTAATCAATGAAATTAAAAAAAAGAAGTCTATAACTCACTTTTGTGAATAATAACAATGAAAAAGTCACAGTTTTATAATAGGTGTCATTCCGTGCTTAATTGCGGGGAAATAAAAGGCTGTTTATAAGCAAGTGTGTTGAAATAGTACATTATGGTACAAGCGTGTAAAGGTGGTGATTACCGCTGAGGCGAGGGTCTTAAGAGAGCCGAGGTCGGTAATCACCATACACGCGAGTGGCATACGACTATTTTCAATACACTTGCGAATAAAATAATACTAAAAATACTACATAACACAATCAAAACACCATAGTAAAATTCTATTTGTTTTCATATGCGCGCGCAACTAACATTTTTTTATTTGTTCCTTTCGGAACAGGCTAAGGTGCTATTACCATTCTGCCTTGTCATCTACTTACTTATTTGAATTACTTATGATATTTTTTTCTCTGTAAATACTCACAGAGAAAAAAAAAATACATTTTAGTGAAAGTTTTGTTTATTAAACACGTATTACAAGTTGAAATTATCTTTTATAATAGGAAGTTGCATGAAATGAGCTTATCTTTTATAATAGGAAGTTGCATGAAATGAGCAAGCAATAGGTATATTAATTCGTTTGTACTATTGGACACGATCTTTTTGTATCGAAACTTTTTTAAGAACAAAGCAACTTAATCAATGAAATTTAAAAAAAAAGAAGTCTATAACTCACTTGTGAATAATAATAATGAAAAGTCATAGTTTTATAATAGGTGTCATTCCGTGCTTAATTGCGGTGAAATAAAAGCCTGTTTATAAGCAAGTGTGTTGAAAAGTAATATTACTGCAAAATATTTTCTATTAATTACTGGTTAAAGCGATTACAGGTTTACTCTCGTGATTTATGAGATAGACATTTTCGGTACCTAATACTCTGTTACAGTAATCATTTGGGAGCGTGATATACGTATATTGGCGATAACTACTTCGCACTCGACGCGTTCCTGACATGTACCTATCTAATGTATTTTACTCACACTAATTTAAATACACGGCGCACGCAGTGTTCAGTGCGTCTCTATCTAAACAAGGAAATAAGCTGCAACAGGTGATCGCGCACGTCTGATTGTTTGTTTACGTGAATCACGAAAGTTAGTACCTATAATAACTTTCGTGGTCCACCATGAAATATGGTCTAAGACAATCAGTAGGTCCCACGTAAAGCTATATCTAGGCATACTAGATTTCGGTTTAAACGCACCCTTTAGTAATCGTTTCATACGATCGTCAGTACCAATATTATCTTTGCATAAAAGTAGGTAAAGATAAAGTGTAACGGTGATTATTTAGGGTACCGTAGGAACAACCAGCAGAAAACTGAGCTGTTATAAAATTTTTTTGACAAAAAAAGAAACCGACTTCAAAACCCCTTTAAATAGCTATCTATTTAAAGGGGTTTTGAAGTCGGTACCTATGTACTAAAAAGAGAAAAATAATATCAAATGTAACAAATCAAATATAGAACAATTAACATAATTTAGCCTAACTTTAACCTTAACTTATAACAAATTACCAATTTTTGGAGTCGGTGCCAAGAAAAATACCTATCACCGATCTGATTTATATTATTTCCTTCCTTCATCCTCCTTCCATCCATCCATACTTACAAACTTTCGCGTTTAAGTATATTATTAGTAGTATATACCTACTTAGAATATTAATCTAATATAGAACAGACTTGATATTATCACTTAAATTCTTAGCGAATTAGATAAAAAAAATTAGTTTATTAAGTTAGCGACATTTTATATATATAGCATTTAAATCTTGACCATCAATGGAAGAAAATAGGTACAAGAGAACTCGATAGCTATAAATTATAATATATGAGAAAATATTCTATTAGTTACATATTATTATGTATTACAATATGAAAGAAAGGAAAAGAAGGAAAACGGAGGGTGGGTGGGACGCCCCTAATCAGGTGGACCGACGACCTGCGAAAGGTGGCTGGGACGGACTGGATGCGGAAGGCGGAGGATCGGCAAACGTGGCGCATATTGGGAGAGACCTATGTCCAGCAGTGGACTGCAATATGTTAATTGATTTGATTGATTGATTGATAAGACTAATAAAAGAGTTGCGTTACATTCATTTTTGATGTGTTTAGTAGTTTGTATATCTGTCGTGTAAAATAGGCCGCGTAGGGGATTGGCACCGACTCCAAAAATTGGTAATTTGTTATAAGTTAAGGTTAAAGTTAGGCTAAATTAGGTTAATTGTTCTATAATTGATTTGTTACATTTGATATTATTTTTTTCTTTTTAGTACCTATCTATTTAAAGGGGTTTTGAAGTCGGTTTCTTTTTTTTGTCAAAAAATTTTTATTTCTTTCTTTTTAGTGCCCTTTGTGTTCTAGAATTATTATTATTTGAGATTGTAATGAATACACCATTTGTAAGACTCACACGCGTTTATTACTCATATTACAATGCACAGGTAGAAAATAGGGCTCTATCACTCGCAGCGAATGCTCCGATATATGAATAAATAAATATAAATAAATATTCTACAACATTCTACACAACGCCATCTAGACCCATGGTAAGCTTAATTAGCTTGTGTTATGGAATCTAGAATGCGGATATAAATACTTAGATACTTTTTTTTTTTGTAAATACATACATAATATTATACATAGAAACACCCAGACCAATGCAAATATTTATATTCAAGCATACAAATATTGGCACTGAGCGGGGATCGAACCCGCGCCTCCTGCGTAGCAGCCGCGTTCACTACCGCTACGCCACAGAGGCAGTCATAATCGACGCAATTTATATTTACGTAAGTTAGCAACACTCTAACGTGACTAACTTTACCATCAGCGAGTTTGATAGAGAAGTTGTCTTCACGAAACTCCATCCCCATACGTTGAAGGAGAGCGTAAAGCGACCTACCCGCCAAGCTTCTACGAGCAGTGGTACCTATCTACCAACGCGGTACCCCTATAGGTTTCAATACCTATGCGCAACAGTGGCCTGCCTCGCTGGGTCTCGTATCTCTCGATACTACACGAGCTCAAACTCATTCGCTCTGAGTAGTCAGAGTCCACACAGTCAAAAGAATACAATTCATCAGTTGCAGGTTTTACATTATTGCTAACATTATTTTTACACTTCGGACAATTCGCACGAATATAACCTTTTTCACCACAACCGTAACACACAATATTCGGTTTCACACTTTTCGCACTATCGCACTTATCTTTCTCGTCCGTGGGCCTCGCTAGTAACATCCTACACGCGTCCTGTAGGTGCCCAAACTGTATGCAGAAGGTACAACGCGGCCTTAAAGAAAAATAGAAAATCATTCGAATTGAAAACCTAATCCTTGTTTAGAAGTCGGTTGAAGGTTCAATATCAATAAAATTAATACAGGACTACCTCAAAAGTAAACCAAAACGAATGCAAAAAGAATTTTTAGTTAAAATCAACGCATATACACCGGAAATATAGCTAAATATTCTGAACACTTCTGCATACCCTTTCAAAGGATTCAGGCGTGATGTTATGATGTGTAATGGCAGAGACATTGCAATAATATGCGATTGCAGCAATCGCGGCTGATTTCCTGGTATTTTTTGAAGAGTTCCTTGGTCTAATCTCGGAAACCCATCATCAGATCTTTACGAAATTTAAATGGGACCATTTCGGAATAATCTACTTTCGAACAATAAAAGAATTTTGCAAATCCGTCTACGCATGGCGGAGCTATGAGCGAACAAACATAAAAAAAAAATACACATCCGAATTGAGAACCTCCTTTTTTGAAGTCGGTTAAAAAAAATTATACACATCCGAATTGAGAACCTCCTCCTTTTTTGAAGTCGGTTAAAAAACGATATTACACAATCGTTTGAGCATTCAAAAGGATTGATGAGGTTGTCTAAACAAAACTGCCACCATAACCAGAGAGAAGTACCGTACTGCTTGATGGTGTTACTGGAGAGCGATGCGACCATCAAGTCCAGCGCCCCTACCGGCCTACCGTAGACTACTAGAATCTACTAGGATCGCCGCCCGCAAACCTTCGCGACTCCCATAGACTGGTGCAGTTAACGTCAAAAATAAGGATTTTGGGAAATAATTAATAACAGCATGAGACCGGTTCTAAATGAAAGGGAATATGGTAAAAACAACAGGAAAAATAAATTAAACTCGCTACGAAGTACGGGGGTGAAATGGCGTGCATTAGGCGTGAAAAATGATAATCCTCGTTTTGCAGCGAAAAGTTAAATACAAAAGTTGTAGATAATAACAAGGTCTACAACTTATGTATGAACCGTTTTCAGATTACGGCTTTGAGAAAAATTGGAAAAACCTATATTTTGGTTTTTTGTTCTTATCTACCACAAAAAGTTTTTTCACATAGCTTTTTATTCAATATATTTATATTTACGTCTTACTTTGATGCTTAAGCAAAAAAGAGACCTCATTTTCAAACGAAAATGCCCAAGTCTAAAAATACGATTTTTTTATAAATAAGAATGCATTTATATTGGTTTAATCGTCTATTTACATAATATTGTAAAAAAATATGTCATTTCTTTGGCAAAATTTTACAGGAAATGCGATAAACTGAAAATCTTAATTTTCAAAAGTTACAGGTATTATTGTGATAATTATTTATTATTTCCAATGGATATCTTTGTAAAACTAAGCTATTGTGTTACATCAAATCTGTAATGTGATAAACGGCAAATACTAATTTCCAAATGTTACTTATATTATTATGAAAATTATTCATTATTTATAATGAAAATCTAAGGTATTGTGCTACGTAGGCCGGGGTGCGAGGGATATGGCTACGACAATCTCACCTCCGGCAACCGACGGCCCACAGACGGCGTGCGTTTTAGTCGGTTCGAGTCCGACATAACCTCCTCCATAAAAAAAGGTATTGTGCTACATGTGAAATGCGAAAACCTTTGTAATTTTAAGGCATTGCTCTTTATATGAAATACTAATTTTCAAACGTCACATATTTTCAAAAGTTCCATTATTTCCAATGAAAATCTCTGTAAAGGACATCATTTATGCTGCATACATTTTTGGTCCAAAATTGAAAGTGCCGGCCAAAGAAAAGAAATACGATATTTCGTTAGAACTTGTTCTTACTAGCATTTTTTATTATGATGTCAAAGTTGAGAGACCACTTCCCTCGGTTTTATTGGAGTTCAAAAATCTTGAAAACATATATTTTTTTATGATACGAACTATTGAAAATGAATGAAAAATATTGTTCTTTATTGGAAGAATAGTTAATAAAAGCAATAACAAATAAACCCCATACTGCATATCGTTGTTTTTGGTCCATTTATTTAGGTCCAAAATTGAAAGTGCCGGTCAAAGAAAACAAATGTGATATTCCGCTAGAGCTTGTCCTCATTAGCATTTTTTATTACGACATCAAAGCTGACGGACGACTTCTCTCGGTTTTATTTGAGTTCAAAAATCTTGGAAATATATATTTTTTATGATACGATATGTTGAAAATTGAAGAAAATCATTATTTTATATTGGAAGAATAGTTAATAAATGCAATAAAAAATAAACCACATACTGCATATCACCGTTTTTCATTCATTTATTTAGGTCCAAAATATAAAGTACCGGTCAAAGAAATCAAATGTGATATTCCGCTAAAACTTGTCCTTGTTATAATTTTATCTATCGCGTCAAAGCTGAGAGACCACTGTTCTCAGTTTTATTTGAGATCAAAAATCTAGGAAACATACATATTATGATACGGATTATTGAAAATGAAAGAAAAACATTTTTCTATATAGGAATAATCCCTACTAATATTATAAATGTGAAAGTAACTCTGTCTGTCTGTCTGTCTCGCTTTCACGCCCAAACCACTGAACCGATTTTGATGAAATTTGGTATAGGGGTAGATTAGACCCTGAGAAAGGACATAGGCTATATTTGGTCGCGATAACCGACATCCACGCGGGCGGAGCCACGGGCAAAAGCTAGTAGTTAATAAAAGCATTAAAAAATAAGCCATATACAACGTATCGCTGCTTTTCATCCATTTATGTCCAAAATAGAAAGTGCCGACCAAAAGAAAAAAACACAATATTCCATTAGAATTTGTGCTCATTAGCATTTTTTATGGCATAAAGGCTGAGGGACCACTGCCCTCGGTTTTTATTTGAGTTCAAAAATCTTGGAAACGTTCACTTTTAATAAAATAAATGATTGAAGAGGAATGAATATCGTACTATATTGGAAGAATAGTTATGTTGATAAAAGCAATAAATGATAAAGCAATTAAAAATAAGCAAAAAAAAATACACGTGCAATAATAGTGTTTGATTGCACTTCACTGTGCTTGTGTTTTGTCTATGATAATGTATGTATAATTTTGACGAACCTGGGGCCTTACTCCCAAAAACGAACATGAACGTTTCGGATCGAAACGAACGGTCGCCGAACACGGATCATTAAAGTTACTCTGAAAACCTTTCGGTGACGACTGACGGATGCCGCCGTCTTCGGAATCATAGACTAACGATCGAGTCTAGATGAATAGTGTGGACCAATATATTATAAACATCTAAAAACCGTTAACAAATGAAAAATCAACAAATATAGTTGTATTCTCATGAAAAGAGCGTCAAATTAAAAAATATTATGAGATTTCTATTACAAAGGTACTGTTAGATCACTAAAATGTAATTTTTCAAGAATTTACGTATATTTAATGTGAACGATCCTAAAAACCCTCGTGCCATAATATTGTTCTATGTTTTTAATACGTACTTTGACAGTTTGACAATTTCAAATTTGAAACTTTGATACCCGTATGCACTATCTCTATTAAGATAATAGAGATGAGTGCCTGTCATGGTGCCCGTATGTGTGTAGCGCCATCTACTGGGGTCATCAAATACTTCCGTAATGGATAATGGTTGTTGGTTTGGTTCAATGCCCCTTTGCCAAAATGTTGTTTTTTATTAGGAAGTAGAGGAATGATTTCCTCGCATAGCTCCTCAAAAAGTACCCTAGTCAATCTATAATTAGAGACAAATTCCATGTCCGGAATTTGCCTCAAAAATTTTTTTTCACGAAGTCGGTGACGATTTTGGCTTCGCTCAGCCGCTTCTTCCCTCATCATTTCGTCCAACAATAAAAATATCGCCATTTTCTTATATAAAAATTCAGCTTCGAAAGCCTTACGAAAGGTATATAGCTTTCGTTGAATTTCAAGTAATAATCCGCAAAATTACTTGTCAAACAACGACAACGAAAACGTCAAATGTATTTTGGGAGTAGGTGCACCGACAATGATCGACCACCTCAATGTCAAACGATCGAAGACGGATACGAAATACGACACGAAACACTTTCGGGGTAGCTAAATGGCCGAAACGTCAACGAATACGATAGTTTTCGATTTTCGGAGTAAGGCCCCTGGACATGACGTGAGTGCTATCGTCCACGAATCATCCATAAGGCATTATCATTAGTATCTTGTAACTCTGGTTTGATCATTTGCTAAGTTCAATTGGAAATGCGCCTTTAACCAATATAAAACCAATAGTTCTTATACATTTTCAATAAATCGTATCATAAAAAATGTGTTTCTAAGATTTTTGAACTCAAATAAATCCGAGGGCAGTGGTCGCTTTGACCCGATAATAAAAAATGCTAACGAGGACAAGTTTTAGCGGAATATCACATTTTTGTTTTCTTTGGCCGGCACTTTCAATATTGTGGAACTAAATAAATGAACGAAAAACAGCGATATGCAGTATGTGGTTCATTTTTATTGCGATTATTTACTATTCTTCCAATATAGAATAATGTTTTTCTTCAATTTTCAATATATCGTATCATAAAAAATATATATTTCTATACCCCTAAGTATACCAAATTTCATCAAAATCGGTTCAATGGTTTAGGCATGAAAGCGTAACAGACAGATAGACAGGTGGTTTTCCCAAGCGACTACAATATGGGGTTCTTCAAGAAGGGCATTAGAAGGTTTTTTCAGGGTCGGCAGCGCGAGGATGACGCCCCTGGTGTTGCATACGTCCATACGCCACGGTGACCACTTCCCATCAGGTGGGCCGTGTGCTTGTCTGCCACCTAAGTGGTATAAAAAAAAACAGACAGACAGACAGAGCTATTTTCGCATTAATAATATTAATATGAATATGAATTTATAATGAAAGTCTTTGTAAATGTGTATTGTGGTATATTAATAAATAAAGTTCATTATCAACTTTATTTCAGTTCTTAAAGATTTGATCAATTTTTACCTTTGATACTCCAAACGGTCTGCAATGAGCTTTAGGGGTCCATTACACGCTTATGCAAGCGTCATGCATCATGCCATCAATCATGAATATTATTGGTCAATCGGTTAAGACGTTATGTTATTGGTCAATCACGGCGTGATTGATGGTTAAACCATGGCAAAACCTACCGTGTAATGGACCCCTTACTCTTTTTGTTGATTATAACTTTGATAAAAAGCTAACGATATTTTCTCGCATTTTACGTGTTTATTGTCGACCAAATAGTCGATCAAACAACAAATCTTTATAAACGTCAACTTTCATTTCAATATCAATGTGAAAGGTGAAATTTTTGGTAAAATATAAAATATTAAGCTTAAGATACATAGGTAGTACTTATGCCGTTATAATAAATTCTGGTGGAGTATCGTGTTGGAAAATGAATGAGACTACTTGCATAATCTATAATAATGCATATGGAAAAGATTGTATAAAATAAAAAAAATGCTTTACGGCGTTTAGTGGAATCTAGCAAAAAAAGGGTAGACAATAAATACTTAGAATTGCAAAAATTACAATCAGCTCACATTCATCGGAGTTGTCAAACAGATAATAATAAAGACAATGCAATTACTGCATTTTGTACTTCAAAACCATTCAAAACAAAGAAAGTCAAACATAACAAGACAAATAAAAAATAAAGAAGCCGTTGCATTTAATTTCAACTCGCATGTTTTTTTTTGCGGAGGATCTTTTACTAACAATGCCAAACAAGGCGCATTTTCTTACATAACTTTTCAACTCCTATCATCGGATGTCCGAAAATATTTCTCATACCATTTAAAGTCATAATGATCATTCTTCATAAAAATTTAACAAATAAAAAATATAAATAAAATATAAATATAAAATCAAAATATATAATCATTGAAATTCATAATATAACTTATTATACGGTTGTTGTTACTAATATTTGTTTTTAGTAAATTATGGTACAAGTGAGTAAAGTTGGTGATTACCGCCGAGGCGCCATTGAGACCCGAGCCGTGAGGCGAGGGTCTTAAGAGAGCCGAGGACGGTAATCATCATACTCACGCGTGGCATATGACGTTTTACAACACACTTGCGAATAAAATAATACTACTAATACTAAACAAACAATACTACAAATTAATTTTCCTACAAATTGAGTGGTACGTTATCCCGGTCCTACGCTCAAAATAAAAATAATGTCTCTGCTCAAAATATAGCAATAACTTCGTTTCGATGAGACGATGGGTTTATAACGAAAAATATCGATCCTAGGACAAAATTATGAACATCAAATGGCATGGATGGATGGATCTGTATCCCATTCCGAATGAAATGACACCACAATCATAATAATTTCTGAGGAGTCCAAAAATAAATTGACCTAAAAAGTACTTGATAAATAGACTACTGTAGAGTCATTTTTATATGCCCCTTTTGAAGTTTCATCAAAATTTGACAACGTAACCTTGTAACGGAGGAACAAAATATTGTATAGCTCAAAATGCATATTTATTGCATTAGGGACAAAATTGGGCAATTTTACGGTTCAGTCGTGATAATTTCAACAGAGTCAAACATGAAGTAAGTAGACTTCAATAAAAACCCATTTCAATACACGAAAAATATTTTCAAGGAACAGCCTTGAAAATATTTTTCGAGTATTGAAATGGGAAAGCTATATTTGACTGAAGCCATACGAAATGCCTAAACGCGCGAGCCCATACGTAGATCCAAACATCCAAAGACGTATGATCTTCAGATTAATCTTCAAAGTACTCCACCCAACGAAGATGAAATAAACTGTTAAATTAAAAAGAAAACTTCCAAATCTGCCCAGACCCCAACGGCATTCCTTACAAAGTACCTATATAAAAAGTGTCCGACAGTTCGTAAACAGTAGAGTTTGGGTCACCCCATCTCTTCCCATGCGGTGTAGTACAAGGCGACTAAGAGATAGGGCTGTTTAACACCAGACAGCTCAAACTCAGCCTCAGATGGCTCGAGTCAACAATAGTGCCCAGTATACGGTAATAGGCTCACCCCCTATTACGTTGGACCAAATACAATGACTGGTTGAAATGTGGGTGTTGATTCACCTCTGCCTCTCCGGGGATAAAGAGAATAATAATAAAGAGATCTCTCTCCATCCTCTTAAGAGGATCCTCTTAAGAGGATGGAGAGAGAAAATAGGAGAAGAAAATAGGAAAAGAAAATGAAAATAAAACTACTTTTTAACGGATTGTATCGCGATTTATTTGTTATCAGTTACTTTTAGTCCGACAACTAACAAATAAATCGCGATAGAATCACGAGGCTCTGGCGCCCGCGGGTTGCTTTGTAATAGTCTATGCTTGGTGAATTTGAGTTCATCTACCGCAGTACCATCCCGTGCTATCCTCAAAAGACACCCAAGCAATGTGTACTGCGTGTATAGAGCCCATTTTAGGTCCAAGTTACAAACTATAGAAAATATCGTATATTTATTCCTCATGTCACACAGTCGTCATTACAAGGTTACGTTAGTACACCTTTTTTCTTCATTGACACTAGGGATGATACCCAGAACCGGTTTTTTTTATACATAAAAACCTTTCTTCTATAAATCTATGATCAAAACTAAGAATTTATAAAATTTGTATTTAATACAAATTATGCAAATACATTATGGGATGGTTATTAGGGTCCCATTCCCTTGTCACACACTGGAGGAGTTTATAAATTAAACACTTGGAGATAGGTGCACATGAGAACTTTATACTCATAATATAGGTACACTGAATATGACTACGTAGGTATGTATACAAGTTACGGATACTTAATACTATTATAAAACATCTTAACCTATTGTTTACATTTGTTACTACTAAGACAAAGGCGCGAACGAACCAAGTGACGAAGTGACGCCAAGCTAAGCTTGAAAGCGACGCCACTTGAAACCGAGAGAGAGAGGGTAAGTTTTTTTGGGGACTAACCGTCTCTCGACTCGAAGTTTTGGTAGGTGTTACCAAATGTGAAACATTCGTTCGGAAAGTCTAAAACTATAACTAAACTGTAAAATACAATACTACTAAATAATATAAAATACTTAATAGCTATGTACTTAATATTATATTATAATAGCTACACCACCCCCCTACGGAGAAAAATAGCCTAGCGAACATGGAAGAAGAACCAAGATTACATATCGATAGGGGCTTTAAAACGGACCCTGCGCCCTGAGCGTGTTGTATAATTTTGCGGCGCGGGCAGCGTTGTCGCAGCAGGTGGTGGGGTGGCAGGTGAAGGAGATGGTGAAGTGGAAGGGCCATCTGCAGTTGGCACGGCAGAAAGGTCGCGATCCTGTGGCGCGTCAACGTAAGCGGGTTTGACACGATTCAAACTAACCTCCACGTTGCGGGTGCCAGTATCAATGGTGACAGTTTTGTCGGTGCGTTTGATAACCTTGTAGGGACCGAGATATGGGGGTTTGAGGGATGGTCTAACAGTGTCATCCCGGAGAAATATGTGTGTCGCCGTATCGAGATCTTTGGGTACAAAAGTAGATCGTTGACCGTGTCGTGTGGCTGGTGTTGGTCTCAATTTTGACATCATATGTCTTAATTGTGTGACCAGGCTGTTAGCGTCTTCTACACGGTCTGATGGAGCGGTTTGGGAAATGAACTCTGAAGGCAGACGTAACGGTTCCCCGTAAACCAACTCGGCAGGTGAGCACTGTAAATCCTCCTTGAGGACAGCTCGCATACCCAGGAGTACGACTGGCAATGCTTTGTGCCAAGATTCCTGGTGGCACATCAATGCAGCCTTTAACTGGCGGTGCATTCTCTCAACCAACCCATTTGCGCATGGGTGATAGCTCGTGGTGCGTACACGTTTGATGGAGCAAAGTTGAAGAAGCGACTGAAAAAGTGCCGATTCAAATTGGCGTCCCTGGTCGGTGGTGACTAAGGAGGGAACGCCGAACCGAGAAATCCACTCTCTGTGAAAGGTTTCAGCTACTTCTTCTGCACTAATTGTTGTCATAGGCCATGCTTCAGGCCACCGCGTAAACCTGTCAACACATGTTAGGCAGTATTGAAAACCCTTGCTGTAAGGTAGCGGTCCAATTATATCTAAATGGATGTGGCTAAACCTTTTGGTCGGGGTTGCGAAGGTTCCGAGCGGAGTTTGTGTGTACCTGACAATCTTGCTTCGTTGGCAAGCAAGGCAGTTGCGGGCCCATGTTCGGCAGTCTTTTTGCATGTTAGGCCATACAAACCGATCTGCCACCAAGCGTGCGGAAGCTTGCACACCGGGGTGGCTTAAATTATGCAGCCTGTCAAAATGTGCTCGTCGGAAAGCAGGCGTAAGGTACGGACGAGGTTTCTGTGTGGAAACGTCGCAAAAAATAGTAATGTCAGTACCAGGAATGTGCACTTTTTGTAGTTTTAGTGACGAGCCTGTTTGAGCCTTAAGGAGTTCTTGGTCGTTCTCCTGATCTTTAGAGAGCGCAGTGTAGTCGTCTTCGAGTTGAATGGCTTCAACACGGGACATTGCGTCTGCCACGACGTTATCAGTTCCGCTAATGTGACGGATATCGGTCGTGAATTGGCTAATGAATGAGAGCTGATTAAGCTGCACTGGTGGAAGCTTCTCTCGTCTTTGCTTGAAGGCGTAGATTAGGGGTTTGTGGTCTGTGTAGATGGTTACGTGTTCCACTTCCAGTATATGACGGAAATGCTGGACGCTTTCGTACACAGCCAATAGTTCCCTATAGTACGCCGGCCAACCGGACTGCTTTTCGTTCAATTTCTTACTGAAAAATGCAAGTGGTTGCCATTGCTGGTCTACGTACTGCTGTAGACATGCTCCAACGTGTGTTGAAGATGCATCAACAAAAAGTCCAAGAGTGGCTCCTGCTACTGGATGGACTAAGGTTGTAGCACTGGCAAGATGCTCCTTACATTTTTGAAAAGCGTCCTCAAGTTGAGGTGACCAAGGAAATGGCGTTTTCTTTTTCCCTTGAGTAGCCGTTAAAGCATTAATGAGAGGAGCTTGTAGTGCGGCAGCATTGGGAAGAAAACGGCGATAAAAATTTAGCATGCCCAAAAACCTACGAACGCCCTCAACAGTTTTGGGCTGAGGGAAACTCTTCAGAGCTTCTATCCTCTCGGGAGGTGTTAAAGCCTACAATAGCCAAGTCCGCATTGATGGGATACAGTGGACTGATCTCCTGTCTGTATGGGATTCAGACAGCGTTGTCAATTCAGCATGCCAAAACCGTCCACGATGGTTTAAGGGGACTGAAGCATCTGAAAGATGACCTACATGTGGCATCAAAGTCTCTGAGGAAACAGTTAGACCATGATCGCAATTTTCAGGAAGAACTCGCTACCCAAGTCAACCATATGACAAAATCTATGGCTGACTTGATGGAGAAAATTGAGATCACCACACTGACCCTGACCAGACCCAAATCGTCATCAAGCGGCACCCCAGTGCATCACACAACCACTGAGTCGACAAGTTCCAAACAAGAGAGGGTCAAAGAACACATTACACTACAACCCCGCTCAATATACACCACAGCTGACCTGAAGGTGGTAATAGATGATAGAGAGACCATAAATCTAACGGCTCTAACAATGGCTGGTAAGGATCTGGCAGGACTGGGGAGACTAAAGGTGAATCCCAAAGGTCTGATCCGTATCTTGAACTTAAATCATCCTAAACTCCGACAAAGACTATTGATGACCCCGGAATTCATCTCCCGTCACAACACATTGCAATCCTCTGAGGCATATCAATACATAACACAAATCCTCAGCGGATTAAGAGGTGACATTCCCCAGTGGGTGAGGCTAGAATAGACCCTTGACCATATAAATTCCAGGATAAGATCCAACATCTTCCAAAGCTCCATCCAAAACATTCCTGAGTGCCATGAAGCTGAATAGTCCTAAATTTAAGATAAGAAGCATACCAAAAACTAGATTAAGAATTAACTTTTTACTTTTGATACAAAGGCCTTTATAGATATATATATATATAAAAAAAAAAAAAAAAAAAAAAAAAAAAAAAAAAAAAAAAAAAAAAGAATACGAAATTATTCCCTTTATATGTCGGATCATTCTGATCTCCTTTCTCTCGTCATATCTCATTTTGAGTTTCTCGATCTGTTTTTTATCGATATTCCAGCGTCTACAGCTGCTCTCATTGCCATCATCTTTTTAGGGATTGGGATCCTTTTTCTAGCCTGTGGATTATTACTTCACCACACCCCTTCCTCTCAAAAAATGGATTCATTCGATCTTTCCTCCCTGTCGGGGATAAGAACCATTATGTCGAAGCAGGAAGAATTACCCGGAATTTCCGAGGACGCCCAAATGGAGATGGGGAGGCTGAACAGAGACATCCCACCAGGTTCAGGCGGACCATTGGAGACCAATCAGGCCATAAATCCAGATATCGAATATGAAGACCCCTCCAACAATTATGAAGAAGGGTATGATCCTTCCGATATCCCCATCCCAAAATGTAATCCACTTATCTGTCACGATTTATCTCCGTTTGCCAATTTCTCCCGGATATTAAAAGTAGATCCCGATCCGCTATCCTCCAACACTCTTCAGGCTCTTGATGATCTAGGATCTCAGAACCTAATGGATAAGACCAAACTAAGTGAAGTTTATAGAATGGTGGTTAGATTGTCCGGATCAGATTGGTAGGTGTTACCAAATGTGAAACATTCGTTCGGAAAGTCTAAAACTACTTATAACTAAACTGTAAAATACAATACTACTAAATAATATAAAATACTTAATAGCTATGTACTTAATATTATATTATAATAGCTACAACATTAAAAGATTGATGAACGGTTAATTTAAATTAAATGCTATGATTACTTGCGAAGGAATGTTTAACTTTAATCTAATTCAGGGATGAAGTTATCCATGATAATCTATACTTAATAAAAATTTAAGGATCATACAATTATCTATAGGGCGGCGGCGTCCTACCCTTCCCATGTTCCAATATAGCCATTAACTTTCTGATGTGGTGTTTTTGGCCTTTCCGAGGGCGACTGCCGTCCGACCCCCCAACCCCGAAAGGAAAGCCAGCGCCAGAGTCACGTTTGTTATTCAGCAAGTGCACCGGCTTGCAGGTGAGGTTGGCTTAGTGCCCGAAGATCTTGGTGGACCCCCAAAGCACCACTGGTCACGTGTCAATGTCAATAATTTGACAAAATAAGTATTTATTCTGATGAACACTATCAGTGTCATAATCATTGTCATCACTGCTATTCGCCCTCAAACATATGATTAAATCATTTTCAATAGTATTGCCTATGCTTATATCACATTGAAAGTCGTTCAATATAATGTTTTTCGTTTTCTCGACGAATTTTCTGAAGTCCTATACAATAACATCTGCACACGCAGTTTCTAACCGTTTCAGCACCTTTCCAGTGCTGAAGGGTGGCTCAGTATTGTTGCGCGCTGCATTTCCTTTTATTTGTGCCCAAATTAGCTTAATAGCGTTATATTGGCAGTGGTAGGGAGGCAAACTTATGACTTTGTGCCCATATTCTAAAGCTAGTTCATGAATTACATAGCGTGGCTTGGACGACTTAGTTGCATTTACCAAGTGCAATAAGTCCACTTTCAGTAAGATTGGACTTCTTGCTTCCACTCCATTCCTTTCCAGCCACCCCACTATGTCTTGTTTTTTGTTTGTTTGAGTTGGTAGTTTGTCAACTTACAGGGAAAAGAACGTGGCATTATCCTTGAAAAAAAAAATGATGGGTTTTCTAAACTGAGTAGTAATTTTTGAAACCACTCGTTACAGTTTTTGATGCGAACGTGAGGAGGCAGTTTGGAATAAATCCTCGAGAAGCTGAGCCCGCGTGATATATATTAAGGTGGACTCCTTTTTCCAAAGGTACTTGCTACTACTTTTGAGGTGAACGCCGCTGTATCATTGGTCCATGACCGGAAAACTGTATAGTTCGCATTCAACCACGTTTCGTCAATGAACACTATATTTTCTCAATCAGTAATTCTCTTCAAACTCTCTTCAAAATAATATCGTAGCGTTTCAGTAGGATTTACCGCTTGTCAGATTGTTTGTATCTAAAGCCAATTGATTTCAAAACCTTTGGCATAGATAACTGACAACCAGAAAATAACCTGCTTCATTTAAGGAACCCGATAGCTTTTCCGTGTAGGATATTCTTGTTTAGCCATGGGGTCCATATTTTTCTTTTAGAATTTCGCACACAGTCTTGTCCCCTGTTCCTAATGCTATGGATACTGGCCTGTCACTGGTGTCCTAGGTAAAAGTGATTTGATGAATTGTGATTTCAGGTGGGTATGAATTATTATAACCTTGGATTGTGTAAATTTACCGGATAAAATGTACGTGTCTTATTGTTTCCTAAATTTATACCACGATAGAAAAAAAATGAAAGACGGATTTGTATCAATTTTTAATTTGAATTTCAATGTTCAGTTAAAATTATAGTACCTACATACCTAATCTATAAATATTTTTAGGAATAAATTTCAGTTTATTCGATTCAGAGATGTTTGAAATTCTTATCGATTTATCCAACAGAATTGGGTTTTCAAACATGTCACCTCACTATGAAGCTTATGTCAAATGTGGCTTTTTAAAATGATTTTATAATATTTATACTGATGATTGATGGCAATTCTTACTGATATTCCCTCTAACCCCTCCAGCTAAGCTAAATTGCTTGTGTTAGAACCCGGAACCGCCGCCGTCTGACCATTGATATTGTCGCAGTTATTACTAACCTAGTGTAAGGTAAGTGTACCAATAATAGACACTGTACCAATAATAGACACTTTCGAACAAAACCCAGTATTTTAAGAAAAGTAACCATTTGTTTTATAATATTTGTTTATCTAGACTGGGATGTATAAAATCATAAAACAAAATGATCTCAAGCCGAGTTGAAATTATTTATTGTTACTATTTGAAAACTGTGAAAAATCTAGTGTAATATAATAACATCAGAACATAATAATCTTTACTATTATCTAATTGTTTTATTTAAAAAAAAAACACTGTGATTATTAATTTTAGAATAGAATAAGTACCTGTTAATTTGTGTGAATACGACGTGTTACCTTTATGCACTAAAGGAAATTATGTCATCGGTAGGTACCTACATACTTTTATCATCTGTGATTTACTATTAAAAGAATTAATGTCAAGTATATTTTTTACAACTGTTGTCAGAATAAATAAGAATATTATGATTTGTATTATGACCTACGGTGCCGAAACGTGGCCACTGACGCACAGTGTAACGAATGTATTGGAAAATCATTAAAAATCATAAGTTCCTTTTAATGGTATATTATAATTTGTAAACTATAAAAGTGTTTTCTATAACCATTTCCCTCTTCCCAGTTACAAACTAAGAAAAAAAAAGTCATACCAAAAAAAAAAAAAACAATAAATAATCAAAACAATAAAAAAGTAGTCATTCGCTATCTGATGAAGAAGTTTCTTCGTTCGATGAACTACCTGACAGCGAAATATCGTGATTTTCTTTAGTTTCGATGTATTCCTCGACATATTTACTAAAATTGGATGTTATTTTCCGATATTTAGCAATACCCGGATCAGATATAGGTACCTATAGCTATAGGTACTTTTTGACACTGAATCCTAAATCTGAATCAAAGCTAATGCTTGAAGTGTTTCTAATTCTAACTCAACACTCTGGTTCTATTTCAGAAGATCATCTACCTCTACTCTGCGTTTCTTAGACGGAGTGCGTACCTAACTCTGAAAAATCTTTCTCAGGTCTTCCTCTTTGCCGACATGTTACCGCTTGTCGAAGGTTTTGGTTCCAAGATATATTGAAAAACTGAATCTTCCAACTTCACTTCAGTCTCTAACCAATCACTATATTTGCTTAAAAAAGTGTTCTTTGTTCAGTGACTTTCAGTCCACTTTTTGCTGATTTTCAATAAAATAAATTGGGCAGATTTTAGTAGATTGGTTTATATGATCGGGGATGGCATGCAAACCATAAACATTTTGTATATGATTGATAATCACGTCTACTTTTTAATTTTTGGCGACATTTTCAGTGATTTCAAAACAAGATTTAAAAGTCACTTTCGACGTAGGTACTCGCTAAAAAAAATTATAACTATTATTTCGGCAAGAATCGGCAAATACAACTAATGTAATATATAAATGTACAATATTATTCATACACTATAAAAAATTTAGAAAGGTATAATGAGGTGTTTTTTTTTAAACCTTCGATAAAGTTACAAATCCTTTTTTTTTAGCCTATATTTATTAATCATTTACACTCACCCATGGTAACAGATTTTTTAACAAATAACTAGGTCAAAGCACTGAGCAATAGATAAATATTGTTAATAAAACTCGTCTATACTAATATTATAAAGAGGAAAGATTTGTTTGTTTGTTTGTTTGTTTTTTTGTTTGTAACGAATAGGCTCCGAAACTACTGGACCGATTTCAATAATTCTTTCACCTATAGAAAGCTACACTATCTGGGAGTAACATAGGCTATATAACATCACGCTACTACTAAAGGGAGCGGAGCAGTGAGCATAAATGTCAATAAATTGGGCAGATTTCCATACATTCTTTACTAATATTAGATTTGTATTTTTGTATTCGAGTAAACTCAAGAACTACTGAACCGATTTCAAAAATTCTTTTACCATTAGAAAGCTGCACTATCACTGACTAACATAGGTTACAATTAATTTTCAAAAAAAATAGGGATCCTGGATAAAACTTCAATAATGTAACCCAAGGTGTAAAAAAATGACCTAAAAAATTCCTTACATCGCGTACGCTGCGAAAACTATTGAAGATAGAACAAAATAATGTACTGTAGAAATGTATAACTTAAAAAGGTCTACATAAAAGTCCGCGACAGCATATGTCTATCTAATAAGGGTAGCTCACAATAACCATTTTTATCTTTTACAAATTATAAAAAAAATATGTGTCATTTTCGAAGCTATTTTTAACAATATAGTGTTAAGCCTTATCTGACTAAATACGTTAGATACATTGTACATTTAATGTAGATCAAAATTGCCCTTTACACTGTATAATTATAATGAATATTTTAGAATCTATTGCAGTATGAAAGTAACGCGCGACGATATAAATTCAAGCCGAAATGCCGATCAAAGTCAGACCACGGAATCTATACCTTTATATTAATTCTTATCTAAATAAATCGTTTGGTATTTAAGATTGTTTCAATACCTGTTGATTACTTTTTGAATTATTGAAATCGGACGTTCTATTCAAAAGATATTACGAAATTATAATGTCAATAAATCCGGTAAATTACCATACATTATTTGAAAACTATTATTATTACGGGCATGGGCTAAAAGGGTGCAACCACGGGTGTTCGAAGTATTTCACAAGCGAAGACAGGGAAGGTCAGCTGAACACAAGATGCAACGGTAACGGGATCCGAATGCGGGATTGGAACCTCCATGTGATGCATCCTGGGTAACGGAGGCATTAACGCCCCTCACCTAGGGGAGGCGC
The DNA here is from genome assembly GCA_914767945.1 of Eilema depressum. Lineage (NCBI taxonomy): Eukaryota > Metazoa > Arthropoda > Insecta > Lepidoptera > Erebidae > Eilema > Eilema depressum. The sequence continues at coordinate 22,100,204 of OU612012.1, read as the reverse complement.
TACCGCCTACAGCAAATACATACAGCAACGGGAGCAGCTCTATAGAGGGCTGCTCAAAGGCTTCCCACATGTCCCTCTGACTACGAGGAGGCCCAGTAGAGAGCAGGAAAGGGAAGGGCTGGTCACCGAGCGCGGACGTGAGGATTATAGGTCCGGCCTCCTGTCATCCCTTCACGCCCGTCTCCTCCCTTTCCGGAATTCGATGGGACATCGTGCTTCCCACTTCTGAGAGGGCCATCTTAAAATTGTAGATGGCCCAGGGTCAGCCGGGGGATGCGGAAAATGCCCTAGGCAATTTTACACTCCAGCAACTGAAGACCCGCGACGGCATGCTGTTTAGTGGGTCCGAATTCCACATGGCACTCCTGATGGCTGACGGGGATGGTATCCGAGGCAATTTTAGCACGAAAGAAAAGTTTGTACGGAATCCGAATTCCACGCGGGCGGAGCCGCGGGCAACAGCTAGTTATATATAAACACAAGAATGCACAGTAAGCCACATTCAACAGCGAATTTATTTTGATGTCTAGTAAATGATAACAAAGTGGGCACTTTGAAATAATATTTTGAACACCTATCTTATAAATTGTTTGATTTGGTGTTGCGATTACGTAGTCTGAATTCTGTCTAATGATATACCATACCCTACACATGTGTAAAAAATAATGCATTATTATATTTTTGTATATGGGGCGACACACTGTGTGACGGTGGGGTTAGTCCGTGACCTAAAAGTCTATGCTTGGAGTCTCTTTGAAGGATAGAATTCGCAACGAGGTTATCCGACATAGAACCAAAGTTACCGACATAGCTCGCAGAATAAGCAAGCTGAAGTGGCAGTGGGCTGGCCACATCTGCCGAAGGACTGATGGCCGTTGGAGTAAACGAGTTCTAGAGTGGAGACCGCGCGAAGGTAAACGGAAGGTGGGACACCCCCTAGCTAGGTGGACTGACGACCTGCGAAAGGTATCTATGTATAATAAATGTATGTATTTACAAAAAAAAATGTATCTAAGTATGTTTATCCGCATTCTATAACCCATAACACAAGCTAGTTAAGCTATGCTTACTTTGGGTCTAGATAGCGTTGTGTAGAATGTCCTACAATATTTATTTATTTATTTAACGTTCGACATGGTGATTTTCAACGACTAGACTAGATGGAAATAAAAGCGAGAATTTTCAAAGTAGATGGAGCGGGAACTCTACATAGTGAGACTCAACCTCGTGGGAATAAATCATATTATTTACGATAAGTGGTGCGTATGGTTGGAGTTATTGCAAGACATGTCTTAGGTACGCATACCTAGATGCTACATATTTGCATGTTCAAGTGAAGAAGCTGTCACCGAAACAAAAGCGGGGGTCGTCGTGGGGAGGTGGACTCCTCTGACGTGCAGGTAGCTGCCCCCATCATACCCTTCCACTCAACCGAAACTCATTCAAGGCGAATATAGGCCATATTATAATAATTTACAGTTGCATTTATTTAACGATGCGTCATCAAAGGCTATTTGTGCGGTGGCTTATTGGCGTTAGAGGCATAATGGTAACGAAACGCAATTCTGTGTAGTTCTGACACAGGCTAATAGCTCCAGCTGCTCATAAGTTTAATGACTTTAAGTTTTAGACCTTTCCGGGTAGTTGGTACAATTCCTAATTGGTACAACGATTTCAGAAATGTTAATTCGTGATATTTTTTTTTCCTAATTCGTTTAATTCCTAATTTGTTCAATTCCAATTTGTTCAATTTCTAATTCGTTCAATGCCTAATTTAGTTCCTTTAGCCAACGATGGCGATGATGACAAAACATTATTTTTATAACAAGCAATGCTAGAAAGTTGTTGCCGACACTGAAAATATTTTTTGCGGAGGGAACTTTCAAGTCTATGAGTAAACCATTTTTCAACTATATACCATTCATGCAGATATATAAAGCACTGAAACACCTACCAATGTGTTTCCCCTTATCTATGTACGTATTTTTACCTGATAAGAGTGAAAAAACATACAAAAGAATGCTGACATTGATTCTGGAAGCAATACCTGAATGGAGCCCTGAAGTCATTCATTGCGACTTTGAAATACCCTTCATCAATGCCGTAAATATTTTCTCAAGCTTACCATTTGGCGAAGGGCAAATAAGTTTAATCGCTGAAAAAAAATTCGTATCCCTAGTTACATTATCTTGCCCGTTTACCAACGAATTACATATCGGAGGCATGGTTAGCCCTGTTGCAAATTGCTCCAGACACTCAAAAAATATATTTTCTAATCAAATATACAGAAAATCAGTGGCTCAATACTAAAATAGTTTCATTGTTAAGTTGCTATAAAAAAATACACACAACTAAGAACTCTGTTGAAGGATGGAATCACAAATTGAACTGACTTATTGGCCCTAATAAAGGGACGCATCGACGAACTTGAGTGTCGATAAAAAAGACTGTTTCGTCCTATGATAATTTCGGCCCATGGGACGAACCAATATTTTTCTATAATATAATAATTTTCATTCGTTGATTCGTCCTATCGATTTAATTTTAAAGATATCTAAGTTTTTAGTATTGATTGAAAATCAATTCCCGTAAAGCTAATATTACGTTTTTACATTGAATTTGACTGAACGAAATAGGAGAAGACAGTTTAGCTGAATGTATTTTACTGGTGAAATCCAACTTTATGTAGGTTAGAACAGCTAAGTGCTTGTTTTCAACTCGTTATAAGTACCTAACTTTGACACATTTAATTTTTTTTTTATATTTCATGCAAGTTAAAACTCATAGATATTTTTCATGTTTTGTAATATTTAACAATGAAAAGTATATCTATTATTATTTCTATAAATATGTAACAATTTATTTTTTATCTATGTTGTTGATTTAATGTACAGGGCGTCCCACGGCGATGCCACATGGAGGGAAAGTACCTTAAATCCTTAAGTTAGCTCATTTTAGTTAAAGGAGACATCATTTTATTTTTAAAAAGAAACGAAACTGCATTCGGAGATTTTTTTAAATTTGCTTGCCACACCCGGTAATCGAACCGACTAAAATCCGAAAAAGTAATATCCTGTATTTTTATGGCATCGATCGATAGTGTCAATCATAAGGATCAAATCTCTCTAAGAAACATGCTAAATTAAATGAAAGGCAGGCCTTGAAACCTAAACTTATAAATTCAATTTGGCAAACTAAAACACTTTAACTCACAGTTCATCCATCCATCTGATACCATATTATTAACCCTTAACCACCTACCCGGAGTCTATCAGACTCCAGCGAAATTGTTTTTCATTGTAACTCCTCGCCTACGCATCCTTAGTCGTCAAGCGTCCTAGTACTTTCCACCCTCCACCCGCAGCACCGCACCCGCGCTCGTCGACGTCACACGTGCGCGCGTTCTCTCGTTGGTAAGTTTTAAAATATTTTTGGAGTCTGAGAGACTCCGGGTAGGTGGTTACGTGATTTTTTTGTGATCATTCGATTTTTTTGTTTTATTGAAAAATGGCATCAAATGACAAAATACTTGAACGCTGGCTAGAAGAAGAACTTTTAAATGAAGACGACTTACCAAATTCAGAATGTAGTGATATAGACTTCAAAGTTATGGAAGATTTTGTGCTAGACGAAGACTCTGGATCGGACTCAGAAATTGATGGCGATGAAGTACCACATTTAGTGGAAGAAAATACCGAGTGTCTGCCTCCATATGAGGTTTCGTAACCTCATATAGAGCGTAGAGTAACAATCCCAGGTATACAGCGGAAAATTCGCTTTCCCTTCGTCGCGTGCTACAATTGGACCCAGAAAGTGCTTCAGAGTCTTCAGGAAGTAGTTCTGAACCACCAGAACCGCTTGCAATCTGCAAGTACTGCTCTATATGGGACCCGAAAAAGAAAAGAAAAACCCAGTACCTACGTGTGTTTCCATTGCAAAAAGCCTATTAGCCTGGGATGTTCACAAATGCTATGCGAATCCTGTCGCGAAAAATTGTAAAGTCTGAGGCTTGCAATTTTGTTTAAATTTTTCCATTTCATTTATAATTCCTGTTTTGATTAATTAGTTCATTATTGAATTTTGATAAATTAATCGTACGAAGTTCGAATTTTATGTTTAACTTTTATAATGGGTCTCAATACTGTAAGATGTCGACTTTTAGTTATTTTTTGAGTCTATTACATATATAAGCTTTCTTGTTAAATATATTAGACTTTTTATTCTATTATAATTACTAGCGTGAATAAAAAGCTTTAAAAATAATATATTCATTATTCATATAACTTCCTACGTCATATTTTTTTTTGTAGAGCGCTATCAATATTGGAGTCTGATAGACTCCGGGTAGGTGGTTATGTGACTGAAATTAGGGGTAGGTGGTTAAGGGTTAACTATAAAATTCCATATTTAAATTACTTTTCTTCTTTTATCGTGCGGAGACCGCTGCTGGTCAGCAGAAGTATTTAGGTATGTCGAACTCAAACCGACTAAAACCGCACGCCGTCTCTATTAACAGGTTATAAGTTCATTCAATAGGGTAACTTTCCCTCCATGTGGCATAGCCGTAGGACGCCCTGTATAGATACCTACACTATTAGTTTAATTCAAACTATAGTAAAGGTAATTTTTTGCTTTTAATTGTTAAAGTCATCATTAACCTAAAATTCAACACCATTTAAGATTTTATGATTTTTGTTTAAATTAGTAGAAGGGACATTTTCTAAAATTCGATATTGAAAACTTGCTGCAGTTTATTTCTTTCAATAGTCCTTCACTGTATGATGGAGTGAAACTCTATCGTTGAGTGTTGCTGCCTATGCTTAGCTATATATATGCTGCTTAGCTAAATTATAGCCTATTTTTTATTAAATCCTATACTTACATTAAAAAAAGAAAATTAGGGAGGTAAGAGCCGTGTCTGGCCGAACTTCGAAGCGATTGCGATGCGGCTCCTCCTTCCCGTGCTATTGGCGTTGGGCGGCACAGCTCCGCCAATGAGACTGCGTTCTGCCCCACTCGCCATTACTTCATATTACGAAGATTACGATTTCCCTGATTAAGGAAAATGATCATTTTTCAACAAATATGCATCGATCGTACGGAAACAACGTCAAACACATCATGATTACCGCTTAAGCTACTGAGATCAACCGGAACAAAGAATCTTGTAAATTTTGAGGCTCGTAAAAAATATCGCTTCTTTTTTCATATTTAATTGACTGAATATTTGAGGCTTAATATATGTAAGTGTGAGGACGCCTACGCGGCGGCGGCCGGCCGTCGAGCTTTATGTTGATATTGTGCACGAAGCGCGAGATTCGTGCGAGCACTTGAGTCAGTCCACTGCACGGCTACGGCACGCGCTACTCGCATCGCGCTCTGCTTTCGGCTGCCGACCGACGCGAAATTAATCTACGCCCGCCCGCCCAACGAACGCCTATTTCGTTATTTTAAAAATTAATTTAAATAATCCTATCTTAAAAATTAATTAAATAGTTGAAGTAAAAACGTTTGATTGTTTACCGTTGGACTATTATCATAGTAACAAATAAGTGAAATATTAACTAAGTACGGAACTTTATGAAGTGATGACAAATTGAGGGTGATAACGGTTCTGCTATTGCAAACATTGTAAGGAGACATTACAGCACCACGACGGCGGTGGAGGATTATCTTGGTCCTGAATTTCAAAAAGTGGGTGAGTAATAGAAATAGGTTTAAAATTAAATGTGTTTCAGCATTTATACTACTGCTGAAACAGAATAATATAGGTAGGTAGCTACGAGTATAATGAAGTACTTATAGAAATTTATTCATACATTTTTAATCTGATTTTGATATGATTTAGTGCCAATTTTGTTCTAATCGGAATTATGATTTTTCGGTATTATTATTTTATTTTTGACTAACATACCTTTATTATAAAATTATAGGTGTATACCTATATTTTTGGTAGATTTACGTGAAATCCTCTACCTACTTAAACTACCCATTGAAGTTTTATACCTGCTTATAATTCTGTTTTTGGCTGGCTAAGCGTATCCCTGTGACTGTTCATGTTCTGTATTGTAATGTGTTGAATTAGACACTTTCCTCGAAATATTACAAAAGTTGTTAATTTTGCCTGATAGACAAATTACCTACCTACAGAGACCTATTTAGTAGGTACGAGGTGAGAAACAATAGTACCTACCGACTCTCGTGGTAAGGTATTTTCCAATGCAGCTACTGGAAACTTGGCAGTATGATGATGATGAGGTGGCCCTCAAAATAATCTTCATTGCATTTTCTAAAATTAGCGATTTTCCTCCTTTAGATTTGATTTAATTACGCGACTTACATACATATATTCATCACGCCTGTGATTCCCAGAAGGGCAGAAATATATTAACACCCATATTTCGCCAACTATGATTTTCGACCTCACGTAATAGGGGGTGAATCTATTGCTGTCAAGCGGGCACTTTTTCATGGGTTATAATAATTATGTCTACTGTCGGATGGAGAACAGCTCTATCCCTTAGTCTCTCTACCCACCCACGTTATCACTACACTTGCATGCTGCCAAGAACTAGCATTTACTAATGAACGCATCATAAATTAGCTTCGATTAGACTTAGTATAAAATCTATACTCATATTATAACGAGGAAAGATTTGAATTATTAAAATCGGTCCAGTAGTTTTTGAGTTTATTCGTTACATAAAGTAACGAATAAACTCAAAATTACTTGACCGATTTCAAAAATTCTTTCGCCATTAGAAAGCTATATTCTCAGTTACCAACATAGGCTATTTATACTATCGAGCTACTATCAGCGATGAACGGCATTAGAATTCCATACGGGCGGAGCCGCAAGCAATAGCTAGTGTGAAATATAATGCATTTTTTGGTTCCAAACCACAGAATATGTATAGGACGTACCAAGGAGGAAGTACGTCTTAGCTGTCGTTTATGAGTCATAATTCTGTAAAGATGTTCAAGTGTTCAACATAAGTGAATCAGGAACCATCACTGTCTAGAGTCCCGTCGTCAGCATGTGAGAGTTAGGCGACACTGGCACTTTTCCCTAGAACAAGGTTTATGGCACTTCCTCTTAATTTTACATTCATTTTTTATAGCATTCTGAACTTGAATTGCGTTGGTAGGTAGGTACTACGCTTCACAGTCAGCAGCGCAGGTACAGCCACCGTCAGAAGTCAGATGTCAATAACAATAATACCTACAATGTCATATTCTTTTTGTTCGGAAGTAGGCGATAGGTACCTTGGAATTTAACAAATAAACGTGTTAAGTTAATAGTATAGTAGATGCGTTGTCCGCTCTCTAAAATGGCAATACAAAAATCGGTTATTTATTATGATTTTACGCACTAATCAGAGACGCGACAGTGCACTTCACAAAAGTACGTCACTAATTAATTTCATATCAATGGTATTATTATTCAAATAAATAATAATATAATTTATGTAAATGAATAATAATGACGTATTATTTCCTCACGCGAGTTTTTTTTGTACTTAATGTTCCTGCATGCCGTGTCTATATGGAGTATCATAATATTATGACGTATTAACATCATTGTTTACTACACATTATGACGTGTACACTTTACAATATCAGCTATCAGTCAGTGAAAATCCACTAAGTCACTGACAAAAACTGAATTTTTTCAAAGTTACTTATATTTATTACTTAGGTATATATTTTTATAGATACTATTTTATATTTCTTAATCAAAAAAAAATAAATAATAGATTTGTATACACGTATCTTCTATACGTACGAGTATACATATAGTACATATCGTATATACAGATGATACATTTTCCAACATTTTTCATTTAAGTTTCAGAGGGTTTCAAATAGTTACCGAATCTAACTAGATACTCATTGCGAATACATCTCTAATATATAAGTACCAACAAATCTATACCATGATAGCTTTAATTTCCGTAAATATGTAGAGGTAAGCACGAGTAATACATTCAATCAATAATTAACAATTAATAATATTCTAGGAGAGCCGACTCCAACTGAGGCTCAGAGAACGATGAAAATACTTCTAGGACATATTACCAATACACAGCACTATCTAGATCCTAACTAAGCATTAGGTACTTGAAATATGGATTCTAATGACCATTGCAGATAGACATATTAATAATATATTCGTTCATATATAGGTATATTTGTACTGAACGGGAATTGAAACCACAACCTCTGACATAGTTCGTCGAATGTTTAAAAACTAATACCTATGTAGCATCTATATGTAAATAAAATCAATCTTTAACTAATTGATAAGTAACTAACAGTGAATAACTGCCTATCAAATAATTTCCACCAATACAATATTTACAAGTAAAAATATAGCTGTTGATAAGATTCACTTTAACAAACAATACGCCTGCTACCCGAGCGATCAAGAAAGGTCGTAAAGAGGTTTACTTGCAAATTGGGATTGCGGATTTTTATCTGAAAATAAGAAACACTTTAGTACCTACTACGCGTTTATTTCGATTATTATAATATCATCGTTGATATTGTCGAAAGTTTAAACAAATATTCTCTATTAATTGCAAAAAATCTATATTGTCTGATCATCCTGAAAATCAACGGAAACGTCTAGATATAGTGTTGAACAAAAAATCAGATCCACTTCCAACTACTCTTCTTATGGTAAATTCTTAACCTTCTGGGGATTGGTATCCCTCGTTTTGATTATTTTTTACAATATACCTACCACCTAGTCATGAAAAATGTGTGTAGACTGAATTTTACAGTGACGCTTCAATTGTCAACAGTGGCCCGAAGTACTGATGGAGCAGGCCTCGATGGAGGCTGCGAAGACGACGTCTCGCGGCTGACTCCTGGCCTGCATCCAGAGACAACCTTCGACATGAACGATCTGCCGTCGAACACGTATACGTTGGACACACGTAGAATGCAACTATATTCACATCCACACGTACATCCCACGGTGAGTCAGTGCCTTTGTTTCAGATACCTCTAGTCGAAACCAATGTCATACAAAAGGAACGTATTGCCTAGAATTTTCCTCTGTGACACTAGAATATGATTGAATCTACGTCAGATCTAAATTATCAGTTAGAACGATTTAGATGTTGTTTATTTGTATAAAGTGCACGACGACAGAAATACCTACGCGTCATATTTGTGTCGTCTATATTATTATGTTTATTGCACTGAAGAGTTGTTAAGGTCAAATTTTGTCCTAAGTAATTTTTATACAAATGTCTTCTAGTGAACACGTTCCCGCGAGCTACGGGGACCTATTACTGATACAAAAATCTATATGCCGTTCCAGACTAATATCTATCTTTGTGCCAGTTTTCATTCCCATGCTGTGCAGTCAACAAACATCTATCCATCTATCAAAACTTTCGCATTTATAATAGTAGGTAAGTAGTAGCGAATATTAAAGTAAGGTTGTACTATAGTCGTAACAGCAGCGGTTGAAAATAAATACGTTTCAACCGAAACGTGTCAAGCAAAACAACTAAAAGAATGGGTAAAAACTAATACATATCGCATAAATCTGTAGCAAAACAAATACGTCTTTAAATTTTAAAAGCTTCGATAATAAAAGCAAAAATCTGACGTTGAAAAGATGAAATGCGTTGCAAGGCGCGAAAATAAGAACAATTTAAGGGTATAGTGCCGGCTGGGCGTAGGGTTTCCACTATGAAAGTGGCCATTCGACTCGCCTTCGTTACTGTGCCAGTTCACACGAGCAAATTCATTTATTTTTTCTGATTCATACTTTCTGAGTACATACGTATCTACTATTTATATTTCTTTGTAATTGTTACTATTTACACACTAAACAAAGAGAGCTTTGTCTTTGCGATAGCAAACATATGAACATTTACAATCTTAAGGATTCTATTTTTAACTATATTTTTTAAATTGTAATAGAAGTTATACCGGCCCTACCTAACCTAACCTGTTTTTTCTTGTAGTACCTAACCATTATTTCACATAATTTTTAAGTATTGTTTTATCTTTGATTTAAGAAAACGATACGTTTCTTCGTATTTTAAAGAGCCCTGAATGTTCCACCAAAGAGTTATTAAGATCCATTCTTAAAAAACACCAAAGAATCTTGCCCACTTCTTTCTCATCTGTTTTTTTTAAAACGAAGTTCACCTTTACGAGGCCGCATGATTTTTTTTCATACCTACCTGTGAGGAATCATGTCCTTGATGTTTCAGCCAAAAACCTTTCATAAATAACGTGACAGCATACTTCCCCCCTTTTCTCCCATACGGAGAAAAGCAAACCTTATAGAAACAGAGACTCGTTCGCTCCGCTCGCTCTGTCAATTAGGAAACAAAGATCAAGCTGCGTTTGTCTGTGAGCGATAAGCTCAAAAAGTACCTACTGAACGGATTTTCAGCTCATGTTCAGATTCATGTTACACTCAATCTTGGTATTTAAGTATCATTGATTTAAATTGTTACTTATTATGTACCTATATACAAAATGCCAAATGGTATATGATTGCATAGTATGTCTATCTCCTAAGGATAACCTACAGTAACCATTTCTATATTCTAATGTTTACAAAAAATAATGAGTCATTTACGAAGCTATTTTTAATAATACAGTATTATTCCATATTCAATTAAATACGTTAGATACGTCGCACATTTAATGTTGATAAAAATGGGCAATTTTGAGCAAGTATATACCTATATACTTGTATAATTAGATGCAACGAATAACTTAAGAGATATCGCATATACTCGTAGTAAACTAGCTGTTGCCCGCGGCTCCGCCCGCGTGTATGTCGGTTATCACGACCAAACATAGCCTATGTTCTTTCCCAAGATCTAATCTATCTCTGTACCAAATTTCATCAAATCGGTTCAGTGGTTTAGGCATGAAAACGCAACACACAGACAGGCAGAGTTACATTCACATTTATAATATTAGTATGGATATGGATTATGCGTGACGAAATAATATCATAAATAATCACTCCATACATACGGTCATCACATCGAGACTCTATCGCATATTATTCGTATAATTACGAAGCTATTTTGACACTATATTAGCATGTAGGTATATCTACAGAGTCTATATTGCACCCGTGTGAAGCCAGGGTCGGTTGTAGTTATTATTAATTTGAAGGTTTGTGACAATGTATGATGTATTCTGTTATTCTTTTCACCAAAAAATAACTGAAAAAATCTGGAAGAAAGTCGATAGCGATATAGTTTAGCTATAGTCTGCAATAACACATAAGCCAGTTATTATGTGCCTATAGGTCGCGGGAACGGGATCAGCGTTCAACGGCCAGTAGCTAATAAATAGAAGTAAACTGTAAGTTCAAAATGATTCTGTTATTAGTTTGTTATAATGAAATAATGAATCTGAGTTTATTTGTAAATACATAGTGTTTGCTTATGTAATTAATTTATTTTATAATAATTACTTTCATAATAACCAGTAAAGATCATGACGTTTAACAGGCTCCGCACTCCGCACTATCGCAACACTGAACTCTTGTTATCACAAGACGTGTTCCGTCACCACCCGTTACATCACCGACCTTGTTTAGTTTGACTTTTTCTCGCCATTTTATCGCTTCATTGATTTATAAATCAACATTGAATAACATTCAAAACTCTTTTAAAATGCGTGCACAGATTTTCTTGTCTGTGCTATTGACATTTGAATAGTTCCTTTATGCATGGAGATTCAGGGGCCAATCAGTGACACTACGTTTTTAAATGCGTTATTAAAATTCGAAACGTAAAACAAATGTCAAAATCTCATAGATACTCTCAAACTATGTGATGAATGATGATGAATGAATGATTCTGATAATGAACTGTCATGTCTGCCACAGAAAAGGTAATGCCATTGCAACTGAACCTGAACCAATAAAGAGAAATTCAACTCCGTACGATAAGGGGTAGGTAGTGGTTCTAATTCAACTAGCAAAATTGGACCTTTAGAAACTAATACACAAATATTATGTAACTTGCAATACGTATAAATCGTCTAGTAGCCTCAGCGGCCTACGACAGTGGCAATAAGAAGGAGAGGATTTGATTGTCAAGTCGGTCAATGTGATTCATGTAAAATTCTAGAAAAAATGCCTGGTTGACAGCAATGGGCTCACAGGCGAAATATTAGTTTAAGACATCTCTGTCTACTCATTCGAGTAGTCATAAAATATGAGTAGGTATTTACTTATAAAGAATAAAAAAACATTGTTTGGACTGATGCAGCGGCTACATCAGACAAATTGGAAGGCGACAAAATAAGGAATGAGTAGAGAATGAGATAATGAGAGAATGAGAGAATAAGAGGATGAGAGAATGTGAGAATGAGAGAATGAGATAATGAGAGAATGAGAGAATGAGAGAAACGAGAGAACGAGAGAATAAGAGAATAAGGTGTACATTGTGATCAGAAACATTAATATTTACTAGGTATACATGTTTTAATCGCTTATGCTTATCGCAATTCACACACCACTGTAGCCAAGAGCCCATGACAGTTCAAGTACATGCGCATGGTAGGTCGGTATTATAAGTCAACATTTTTCGTTTTGAAATTTTCTGTGTTCTCTATAAGCGTACCTGAAACACACTATTTTGTAGGATTATGCCCAAGCTTTATGTACTTGAGCCTGAGAAAGATAACCACTCAATGGAAACTTACGCAGCACTGGCACAATTTTATGAAAATTAAAGTAATTATGACCGAAGTAGTTTTATCAAATGTCCCTGACATAAGTTCATCGCGAACCGAACAACAGATTGTCAATAAGATTTCGTAGGTACCTATTACATATAGTTAACTATTTATCACAAATATGTTAAAATCCAAAATATTTCTCATAGAAATGACAAAAGTTAATATTTCAGTGATTACAAGTATTTTTTTCTAACCTAAAGATTCCAAAGCCGACCGCATACGACAACGACAGACGCATGCAGCAGATACAGCGTGCCCATTACTTGTTAAACTCCGATACGGATAAAGGTGACCATTGACAAGCCGCAATGAATTACGCGGAACAGCCTGCGTGCGTCGGCAGTTGTCGGCTACGGAATCATACCTTTACCGCCCTTATCTTGCCCACTAATGTTTGGTAAACTTTGATAACTTGAACTTATAATACATATCAAATTAATAAAACATATATTATACAAATGACAAAATGATGAAGAATTCTAGGTACTATGTTGACACATTAATTATATCAAACTAGCTTTTGCTCGCGGCTCCGCCTGCGTGGATGTCGGTTATCGCGACCAAACATAGCCTATGTCCTTTCTCAAGGTCTAAACTACCCCTATACCAAATTTCATCAAAATCGGTTTAATGGTTTAGGCGTGAAAGCGTAACATACAGACAGACAGAGTTACTTTCGCATTTATAATATTAGTATGGATGGATACTCGAATACTAGAATTACTATCCTCCCAATAACATCTTTGAGCACCACTTTATTCCAGTATTTACACACAAATAAATAGGCAACTATTCGAATAGCTCGTTACGGTTTTCCATCTATTAATTTAAATATATTATAACATAACAACACCTCTAGGTGCTTGGAACACCGCAGTGGAGTTGCTGTACTTTATATCTTATAAACTTAGTGGAGTTAAGTTATAACATACTAGCTGTCCCGGCGAACTTCGTATCGCCATATTTTTTTCAACCCGCGTAAATTTTTGATCCCGTTCCACTTGCTGCACCTATTTTCTCATCTTTAAACCTTCCCTGGACATCCACGAATATTTCAAGACTAAAATTAGGCAAATCGGTTCAGCCGTTCTTGAGTTATAAAATAACAACGAAAAGTGGCATTGATTTTTATATATTAAGATTAGAATCGATAAGTTTCAACAAGCAGGGCTAGCAGCAACAAGGAGGTACTAGGTACTTTTCAAATTTTGGCCACCTTTTTTTTTTATACCACTAAGTTGGCAGACAAGCACACGGCCCACCTGATGGGAAGCGGTCACCGTGGCCTATGGACGTATGCAACACCAGGGGCGTCACACTCGCGCTGCCGGCCCTGAAGATACCTTCTAATGCCCTTCCTGAAGAACTCCATATTGTAGTCGCTTGGGAAAACCACCGCAGGGAGTTCATTCCACAGCTTGAGTGTGCGTGGGATGAAGTGCCTTTCAAACCGCACAGTGCGCACCGTTTCCGAACGCAATGTGTGAGGATGTATTCCCCCTCCAGGAACAGAAAGTTGAAAGAGGTGCGATTATAGAATGTAGCTGTTGGCATCATGTCAAACAGTTCTTCTGAGCACAAACCATTGTATAGACGGTAAAACACACACAGTGAGGCAAAGTCTCTTCTGAGACTGAGACGTTCCACATCGCCTGCGAGTATGGGATTGCCAACGAGCCTCAACGCCCGTCTTTGTATCGAGTCAAAGGGGTTAAGCTGGCATGCAGGCGCCACAGCAATAAGGTGACAGTGGGGCCATGTGGGGCCGAACCTACGCCTTATAAAGGATGAGTCGTTGCCCCGTAGTGAAGTACTGCTTCGCCCTGTTAAGCACCCCAAGCTTCTTTGATGCCAGCTTCACCTTGTCTTCTAAATGACTACGGTATTGGACGTCGCTGGAGATATCGATACCAAGGATCCCGATATTCAAGGAAATAGTAAGCAGTGTACCCAGGAATTGCGGTGCTACAATGAATGGAGTTTTCTTAGCGGTGAATACACATACTTGTGTCTTAGAGGGGTTGAATTGGACTAAATTTATTCTGCCCCAATCGGATGACAGACAACCCGAAATAAATGGTGTGTTTAAGCATCATTGTAACGAAATTGCTACATACGTATATCTGATGTTTTATAAGATATAACTGTTATTGATACACAGATTACAGTACAGATTTAATATTCAATGTACCTGAATACATTATCCTTGAAGGAGCATGGGCCCTATTCATTCTCTGTAAATTTATTGGCTTTCACAGAATCAATTTGTAAAATTATTCAATAAGGTGATGAATAAGATTCGAAAACATTCATGTTATTTCCACAGAGAGTTGCAACTTGCATCATTCAGAGCTCTTAGGTATGTACCTATTATTATTGGTCCTATGTGAGCGTAAATTTGAGTAGACTTGATGAAATATTGATCACGCCACAACCATAGCTATAGCCTTCTATAGGTTTGAGAATGATGTTTGAAACATATTTCATACGCTGTACAGTATAAGTGCGACGGGCGGACGATGACGTCGACTCAGCTGCTTCGGCACGCGGCGACTCGAATGACTCCACTGTAATTCGACCGAACCCTGTGACAAATGTGAAAATTATTATGATTTTAAAGTACGCCCGAGAGGTCTTGCTTGCTACCGTCCAAAGTTCTTTTAATACTTTAGCGCTACTTATGTATAAAACTAAGTAATAAAGGTATTATGAGTAAATATTGTTATATAACATTTCGTACGTAAAATTTGACTTGACAGCTGTATATACCCTGTGTTTTTTTTTATTAAACAAGGTCTAGGAATATTAGCAAAATCTACAGGACTCGAGCTATGAAGATCTTGGATCTACAAACCGGTAAACTTGACGGAAACCGGGAACGGAGGTGGTTTGACGGCATTATTTCATGGTCAGATCATAGTTGCTCTCATAAAAGTTAAATTAATCAAATTAAGGTGTAAGGGAGTCCAAAAACAGATTGCGAGCTCCAAAGTGCATGCTTTGGATGCAATTTAAATTAGCGTGATGATGATGATAGCGACATTTTTTCGACCATCGACTATCCGACCCCCCACCCCAGGAAAAGATATATAGAGCCCCACTACTACCACTCTATACCTACTGTCAGACTTAACACCTGTCTGAACATCTTTTCACAAGTCTTGATAATTTCGGAGGTTAATACCTAAATGAAAACGCGGAGACAGGGGAATCAAAATATATAACACACTTTTTTAAACGTTCATGATAATACGAATACAGTAGCACTACATCACGTTTGTTTATGCATTTATAGTGGGAACATAAGTGATTAGTAACTCTCATACTCTGATGTAAGATGAGGTAGGTACATTTTTTACGTTGCACAAATGCAGTTTACTCGTACGTATCTTTTAGTCGGGTTTTACGTTTATCCCTAACTAGCTGCTGCCGCTTCCCCCATGTGATATATTCATTCTGTACCCCCAACCCACAGGTATCAATTCGCGGGAATAGTAAGCATATTATCTGCTATTCCAGACTATTATTATAACCTATATCTGTGTCAAATTCATGCAGTTTTCTTTGCTACAATTTGGTTGGCAATTTCTTTGGTCAAATATTTGTCGCAATGAAAACTTGTAAAAATATTAGAATTATTTTTTTGTTCCAAATTAAATGCTCTACAACTTCTAGTTCTGTTCCGAATATGAGGCGTAGCACCAAAAATAAAAAAGTTATTATCAAACACAGAGGACCTATTTGGAAACAAATTTTCTTGACAAGGGTTTCATAGACCTGGATTTAACTTAAAACTACCCCCTTCTATGATTAAGAAATTAGAAGGCGTAGGTATGCCAGGATCGTAGCAAGTAGAAAGATGTCTCTACTTACCATATAGGTAAGAGACGTAATTTTATGAAAGTACCGCATTCTATTTATTGACATCCAGAAGAGAAATTCAGGATATTAAGATTTCCAAAACTTTTTCATAAAAGTGCGTTATTGCACCTACCTCTACGTGACTTGCGCCGTGGTAGTACCAGTAATCTGAGCATACTCTGATGACGACATACCTACCATTAAAGTAGACTAGGACCACGTCCAATTCATCAGAACTGACGCTGTATGCAAAATAACAGCAAACTAACGTGCAGAAAAATGATTTATGTATATGAAACTGCGTCAATATGAAACTAAAGACGTAAGTAACACGGTACTTACTATGAATTATTGAAAATTTAAAATAGGCTATCATTGAAGATGTAAACAAAAATTAAAAATCTGCTAATATTTTTGCGCCTTAAGGTTAAGAGATTCATTTGCGTCATTCCTGAAGTCAAAACTTTGTTACTTTATCAACTTCTTTCAAGTTGTATAATAACTTAAATGCACTGAATCATTAAAATGTATGAAGTTGAGTCTAGAGGGTATGAGGTACTTTGATCGTGCCAATCTGGTTCTGACTATAAACCAATTAGCCTTTTTAGTTAGTAATCATGTAACAGATATCAGGTAACAAATGATTTTAAATATGTAATAAGTGAGTCCTTGTTACTTGGAATAAATTAATTTTGATTTAATTTGATTGACTTGATCATATTAGTTCACATATTTGTGATATTGGGTTCTCAAAATGTGCACCATAGCACCTGGTAGTTCACCTTTCACATCCATCGTCGTCCGGTTTCAGTAGTTTTATGGATTTTCAATAGTAAGTATCTCTTTTCATGTTAAATTTTAATTCACTACATTCAATGAAGTTGGAGCTCCTGCGTATGGATCCCATGTCCATATGTAAGTCGGGTCGGTCGGAATCGGGTCTTTCCAATAGAAAGCTTAAGTAGGTAACCAAGACAAAAAAGTCCTCGTTTCTGTAGCTTGACATTTTAAAGCAATTAATTTGCGTTAGCAGCCTAACTCAGCGGTCAGAGCATTACCCCTGTATGGGTGGAACCCGCGAGTACCGCCTGGCTGTTTTCAGTCTTTCCTACCTTTCTATAATTATTTCGACAACTTTCAAATAATTTCCTCTATGTTGAGGTAGGTACATCTTAATGTTTGATTGAGCAAATTGACACTTAATAGACATTTTAATTATTTTATTTATTTAGATATTAAAATAGGTACTAGAATTGAGTGTTTACGAGTATATGAAACTTAACCATTAGTTAAGTTTCACAAAGTTATAATATTATATATAGTTATAATATTATCGCTAGAAGCAGTACAATATAAATAAAAACAGCACCACCTAAATCAAAACTAATCATATCTTCTAATAGGGTTCTAGAATTTGGATAAATACAATTTATTTTTACATAATTATTACTCAAAGAAACAGTTCGTAACCACAGCAAATAAATGTATTCATGCATACAAATATATGACGGGTGTAGAGCCCGCGACCTCTACGTTACGCATAGGACGTTGATGAAAATAATAATATAAATTTATCTAGTTACTCACTTTAAATAAATACCTACATTGAATGAAACTAGTGAAAAACTATTTTCTATTCCACATAACGGGGATTCAAACCCCATCCGAATATACAAAATATTATCTTTTCAGATGAATAAAAGTGTTCTAAGTACATGTAAAAACAGAAATTTAATTGACTGTTACTAATTAATCACGATACTTTTCAAAGGGGTCGTTGGAAGATTAGGTAGGTAATAAGTTTAAAACTAAAACCCGAATACTTAAAAATCACGCTTTAAAAAGTATTAAACAAGAAAATATCTAGGATAGCCGTGGTCGTATGCCACTTTTTCCTAGAATAGAATGTATTGTTTTGTTAGAGTAAGTTGCATACGACCACGGCTATCCTAGATATTTTCTTGTTTAATACTTTTTAAAGCGTGATTTTTAAGTAGTCGGGTTTTAGTTTTTACCCGACTACGGCGAAGCCTTATTTTTATTTTTTTTTATTTTGGGGCACCCAGCAGCTATAATTTATACATATTTGAGATGTGCTTATTGAGTTCTTTATATCTCAATTTTATTTTTTAACGCAGTGCTTTTTGACCGCTAGAGGGCGCCACATTAGATTTAGTGACACGTCTTATAGCCTATAACCAGCGGACGATCAAGACGATTCTAACGATATGTTATATGTCCAGTTCTAATAAGTAGTTGAGCAGCTATGAGGGAACAAACGAACAAACATACACACATACATACATACATACATAGCCTGTCAAAATCATAACCGTCCTTTGGCTTTGCCGTAGTCGGGTAATAAAGGGATCATAGGACAGGAGGCGTAGCGTCACAATCTTATTGTGAGTACACGAAAGATCTGTGTGGTGTGCTACAAAACCTCCTTTATAGTGTAACTTGGGCAATGGAAGCGGTAACAACTCTTCTCCTTTCTTTGTTGGAAGCTGGTTCTGGCTGATATTCTTTCAATTGCTAAACGCAGAGTCGATAATCTTGAAATTTTGATGAAGAATATTTGGAAATAAGAAGCGTTTAATTTCAATTAATAAATTAAACTCTGTAGACGACACTGTACCTAAACGGTATCTAGTTAATATGTACTTTACTATTTTTTCGGCCAGTTTGTTATGAGTACCTCTCTTCTCTTCTTCATCCTAGCGTTAATCCCAGTCGCATCCGAAGCTTTTCACTTCGGAGTCTGGGGTGCGCTTTACCAGTCTAACTGCGGATTTGACTAGCGTGAAGTGACTGCCATCTGAACTCTACAACCCAATAATGATATTGGGTGATATCGAAGCATTGCAGCTAGATTAGTTGTTAGACTACGACTACACGTAACAACTGCCATAGATGTTCGTATGGTAAACGGGACCAACGGCTTAACGTGCTCTCCGAGGCACCACCAGACTAATGCATAGCATTCATGCATACAAATACTTGCACTGAGCGGGGATCAAACTCGGCGCCTCCTGCGTAGCAGCCTCGTTCACTACAGCTACGCCACAGAGGCCGTCCGAGTGATTTAGGAATTTGATGCGAATCCGAAGCGGAACTCAAGTTACATACCTATATGTATCGAATGAGTGTTTCAATTAGTTTTTACATCCAGAGAAATAAATCCGCGGATACAAACGGTGGGCGCAAGCGAAATTTAATGACTAGTACTACTTACTATGCACTGCATTATCTACCTACTATTACGTTTCAAGAGATTATGGCTGGTGGGCATGACATGTTCACAAGGAACTTTAGTTTCCGTTGCGTAGACACAATCCGTAATAGTGCCAACTAAGCAGTCTGACCGACGATCTTCAATTTCGTCACAAATTGTAACATTGGCATCATTTATTTACTATTCCGCTTTATTTATTGAGGTCAGTTGCATTACAACATTAAATTATAACGTTTTCAATTATTTTGTACATAAGTAAACATTTGCTTTAATAAAATTGAAACTAATTTATTCAGTTATACGATGAGAGACCGAATATTCTAATTTTTAAGCCTGTCGATGGCTTCTGGGGTGTGAGAAGATTATTTGTCTTTTACCCATAACGTATCACGAGACTTCCGAGTAACAGTCAATTCGAGTTCCATAAATGAATTACACGATCTTGACACACTAGAAACATCGCTGACACTGCCATGTCGTTACACAATAGCGATATCTCTTTACTTCTTACTTTTCTCTGTCAATATAGACAAAATGTTAGTATTTTGTCATTTTTTTTAAACTTTTAAGCCAAAAATGTGGGCAATGAAATGAGAGTGTATAAATATGCTATTACTACGACCCCTACTGCTTTATAGAATAAAATGTGAATATATGCATTATAAATAAAAAAAATAGCACAAGTTGTCGCGAATTACTTGTAATTATTATTATCATCATCGCATTATTTTCACATTTCTTATAATAAATACGAGAGGTGAAATGTAACAGAACTTATAATTCGTGATAAAATCAACTCAGCTTAGCCACAGAGGGCACAGAGAGATCGGCGCTTGCTCCTTTTTTTTTGGAGAAAAGATGTTTCTTGAAGTGTACCGTACCTAGCACGGTACTATGCTACGTCACATATGATAGGCAATTAGGCATATAGACGTAGATGACGTAGAACTACTCGTATTTAAAAAATCTTGCTTGTGTTTCTCTACGTTTAAAGTAATAGGTATATACTAAATATTTTTTGACTACATCTGCCTTCAGCTTCTATGTGAGAGGAAATTAAGTGAAAATATATTCAAAGAAGTAACTCTTTACTTTTCGATTTCAAGTAACAAGGTAACAAAAGATAGTAATTTTTTTAAAACTTATTACACTGTCATCGATCCTTGATAAGTGTTAGGAATCAATTCGATATTTTTAAGTGCTCTTAAATCGATTACCAAGATTACCTCACATACACACATTTATACCTTTTTTTTTAACGTGCGAAAAATCCCCACGGATACCTCCCCCGCCGGAGCCGGAGGAGGAGGTTATGTCGGACTCGAACCGACTAAAACGCACGCCGTCTGTGGGCCGTCGGTTGCCGGAGGTGAGGTTGTCGTAGCCATATTTATACCAAGCGCGCGTAAAAGCGCGTTGATTCAACTGATGCGGATTTCAAAGCCTTTCTTTATAATGCCGTAAAGAAATAATTCATTAAACCAAATCAGTTCTACAACATATCAAAACTATATATTTGATCTTTGTACCTATTATTTCATCCACAATAATAAAACAGTTTTTTTAAATTAATTTGAGTGTAGTACGTGAATTACTTATAAAAAAGCAATTTTTTGTCTGCTTGTCTGTTTGATCCGCGTAATCACAGCAATGATATGTACTTAAGGCTTTACTTGACCTAGATCAAGTCCACGCGGACGAATTTTCATTCCATCAAAATAGAATATGGTATGTAAGGTGTGCCTAATTAATATTATTTTTGCAGAAGTTACGAAGTGCAATAATGTAAAGATGGCGTGCGCAGGTCATATATTGTGTTGAGAAAACGCAGCGCTAGCCAAAGTAATCTGCACGTGCAACAGAATGTTCAGTGTTTGTGCATTTGTTCAGAGCTCGTGGGTGGCCCTGTACTACTTTTTTACTTATGTATAATTTACTCGAGCGTCAACTTTCATTCGAAATACAACTTCAACCGAGATTCGATCTTAAATGAGGGTTGTAAAGAACTAAATAATCTGATATAGCTAAAGAGAGTAGCTTATCAGAAATATTGCTAAGCCACACAGCTAATTCGGTCGTGTACAACGTACAATGGGCCTATTTCACGAGCCAATTAACTTTGTTGGATTTTTATTATTTTTATTACTCTTGTATCGAATGTCCTTTACATATATAAAATTGTGCTAAACTTGAATGCAATAGAAAAATGCCTAAGACTGTTCGGAATTAAACACCTTTATAAAATTTTACATTAGGTATTAGTGACCAAATTTTAAATCACTAGTGTAAAATTCTAGTAATATGCAAATGTGAAAGTTTGCAAAAATGTTTCAATTTTTGGTACTCACTAACACTTAAACGACTGAACATAAATATGACTGCATTTGGTACAGGATAGATACCTATAGGCTGAAACAACACGTAGGTTATTTTTCTCACGAGTAAGCTGCAATGGATTGCGAGAACGGGGTATGAATTTCACACTAATGATTAGTAGATCGGATAATTGATAACATACTGTTATCCAAAAAAAAAAATTTTAACTGAAAAGTTTTAATGATGCAAGTGAAGATAATTAGGATCATAATTTAGATTTCACACGATATCTTCATGTAATTGTATAATACATATATCACAGTCGTAAGGAGTTACTGAAATAAGAATGATCTCTTCAGCCCCCCTAAACAAGTGACAATTCGTTGGCCAGCTATTTTGTAGTAAAGAATGATGAATGTATAGGATTTGACGTATATGACAGTCGTCAACGATATCATACACGTCAAAATACTCATCATATACGTCAAATCCCATACATTCATTATTCTATTCTACAATACACCGGCCGACGAATTGTCATTTGTAGCGTTGGGAGGAGCGCCTCATTGCCGACCTGAGCAGTGAGCAACTATTTAAAAGTGTTCCTTCATGTTAGTTTAAAAAAGAAGAAACTAATGCGGGCACATAGCAGTTGGATTATGTCCACCCTAAACTATTCCTAGACGGACTAAAAGTGAGCAGAGAGTTCGTATAATGGTCACCGCATACAGAAAATACTACTCAAGTACCTACACAACACATGGTCAGGGAAGTAAGCAGGTATACACCTTTACATTATGAAGGTGCATGTAAAGGTGTATACTTATCTCCTTAACGTACGTCAGTCATAAACTTTTAAATTTAAAATTCGAATGTTTTGTGCAAGATTGATACTGTAAACAATATCCTATACTGATTTATTAATGAATGTTGATTTACCACTTACATTGTAACAATTCCAAAACAATCCAGTTGTTTTTTGATCATGGCAAATTGATTTTTTGCTATGTTAATCGAGCTGAGTTGTTATTTCGAGGGAGAATATAAATTATATTTACAAAATATTATCATGTCCCCCCGTCCACATCCGGTGACGCCAAACCCTGCATACGCTTAAACTTGGTTGTCTTTGTGATAAGCTCTAATGTGACTTGCAAAACTGCGCTTGACCTCAGAGTCTGACATTCAGATCAATAAGCCACAATTTACAAATCTTCTCGCGGACTACAGAAGTTTATCCCAGAATTGCATGGTCACTGTGACATCATTCCGGTTTCGGCTACTTCTTACTGGCGATGCTACAGGCCATGAGGTTCTGTTTGTACATCTTGTTTACGCTTTGGAAAACTCCTTTTGGTAAAATACTGTGGTCCATACATAAAATGTAGATAGCATACAATCATAATATTCATAATTGATGATTTATGTTTCCAGAAGTTACCATACAAGGTATTTAAGATACGGTTCTGCCAATGTGGAGATTGAGGCTAGTATTGAGGATAGTAGTCAGAGAAAGGGCAATTTAGTCCAAAAACGATACAGCTAACCAGTAATTTATATTTAATAGAGAAGGTATCCAGTGTGGATGAGTTACAAAAATAACAATAAAACACAAGTGGTGTTACCCGTGTGCCCCAATTTTACCAGTTATAATTGCGTTCAAGCTCAACTGAAGTGGGTCCTCAGTTCTCAGGTTTCTTCACAATATGTTCAAAATAATATTTTTTACACGTTATTTCATATGAAACTAGCTGACCCGGCAAACTTCGTTTCGCCTTAGAATCAATGATGTTGTATTTACCTTAATAGCTTTATCAATTTCTTAATTATTTGAGAATAGAAAGCATTACGACAGGTTTTTCAATGATTTCACATTAGTGTAAATATAAATTGTTCCAAGGCAAAAAAGGTCAATATTGTCGCGATGGAACAAACTCATGGCTTTTTTTGGGATGGTTATACAGTTATCATTGGTTATGAGGCCCATATACCCCATACGCCCACGGAGACCCCACACTCATAGATCATCGGTGCTCATACACTTATGACGCCCATAAACGAACAGGGCTTAAATACCTTTGAGACACGTATACTTATGGAGCTCATACAGTCAAGGGTTCTATATATCAATGGCGTTCTTATTAATAAGGAGGCCAGTCAATTTGATGACCTAAATACCTAATAAAAAATTTGCCATGAGGCACGGAGCCCCCAAAACCGACCCGTAAAGATGATCGCGGCCTAAGCAAATCTGCAAGTCGGTACACAAGACTCTCCCAATGTTGGCAGGCTTTGCCCTACTTTTTCCACGCTGCTGGCCAGACAAGTTGGCACAGGGTTTTATTTCGAGTTTTCCTTCTCTTCTTCTTATACGCAGATGTTATCACTTATCGTCGCTACACATGCCTACTTTTGATATTGGCTTTTACGTGAACAAATGGCTTTTTTTTACGTAAATTCCAAACTTTCAAAACAAAACCAATAAATTAATTTATTTTTCACCATTGACACTCGAAAAAGGGCCCGTGATTCATCAAAAACAGTGAATAAAACGCTCTTTATTTCACTGAGTGAATAAAAAATTTGAATTTGGAACATGCGCGAATGTATGTATTGTAGTAAAACATGCAAAGAGGTTGCACACTCACACTATAAAAACGTACTAAAAGCCACCTAAATGTAATCACTGGCTGGATGGAATGTGGATCAGTTTTAATTAAGAAAAAAAAATACCGCCATTTTTCTGTGCAATTTTTCTTGTAAAAGTTTCTGTCCGTTTATTAATCTTAAAATGACTTCATCCAGTGATGAAAATGAAATTTTCGAACGCGAAAAGACTTCGGAGTCTTTTCGCGCTAAAGCGGTGGCTATCACTGATAATTTGCTGCTTCTTTTATGTACTATCCATAACAAAATTTAATTCATGATCACAGAGTAATTGTTTTCTCGTAGTCAATGATGAAAAGTAGCGTACCTAACACGTGAAAAAAGAATTCATCTCGGCTTTTGTATCCCTCGATCCGCTCAGGTTTCTTTCTAGAATCCCTCGCTACGCTCGGGATTCTACCCCAGAAACCTTTCGCTCCTCTCGGGATACAACTTAGTGCCTCGAAAAGAATTCATCTTTTTTTCACTTGTTGGGTAATCTACTAGGTATTATTTTATTTTATTTTATTTTCTACACTTTTATTTTGACTTTGTGCTTCACTATTGTGACATTTTATTGGGTACATACCTGTAAATAAAGAATTTTATTATTATTATTATTATTCCTCTTTATTCATTGTAAGATCTTATAAATTATATTTTTAAATAATTATATATACAAAAACATATATTTAAAAATATACAAAAACATATATTTAAAAATTATTTAAAATTTATTATTATTATAAAACCGGCCAAGTGCGAGTCGGACTCGCCCATGAAGGGTTCCGTAGCAGCAAAGGCGAATATTGCGGTTTATGACGTATTAAAAAAAATTACTTAATAGATCTCGTTCAAACCAATAAAATTTTCGGTGGAAGTTTGCATGGCAATGTACATCATAATATATTTTTTTTAGATTTATCATTCTCTTATTTTAGAAGTTAGAGGGGGAGGGGGGAGGGACTTCTCGCGCAAACTATTCAGTTTAGAAAAAAATTATGTTAGAAACTCAATAGCATTTTTGAATACCTATCTATAGATACCCACACGTATGGGTTTTGAGTTTATTTCAGTGCTAAGTATGGGGACCCCCAAAATTTAATGCTTTTTTTCTATTTTTGTGTGAAATTCTTAATGCGGTTCACAGAATACATCTACTTACTAGGGTTTCAACAGCATGAACCATAAAGTTTCGGGTCTGAAACATACCTCCGACAAACGTTTCTCCGCCGAATGAGTCGCCGACAGAACGTTTCAATTATCAGCGGAGAAAAGTGGCTGTTACATACGGACGGACAGACATGACGAATCTATAAGGGTTCGGTTTTTTGCCATTTGGCTACGGAACCCTAAAAACATAAAATCGGTACAGCCGTTCTTGATTCTTAAATGGTGTAACTAACACGATTGTCGACTGGTATATAGATAATAATGAATATATTATCAAAATATAAATTGATGTTCTTGTCATGTAAGATATTAGTCATTCTGAGTTGATTCGGATCTTTCTAATATTTAGATGTCAAAACATGCAGTGCCGTTGAGTCAACATTATGCGGTGCCGAACTGAATCTTGAATTAACTTTATTCCTTTTTTACCTCATTGGGGTTGAAATTTCGAAAGATCTTTGCTTAGTTGAATGCTTTCAACATCTATGTATGCAACATCTGCCAAAATTTGAAAATTGTAGCTGCTGTGGTTTATCTGTGGTAATAGCGGTTATATCATTCTCTGAGCTTTTCCCAACTCAGTTGGTGTCGGCTAATTGTGATGCGTCTGAAATTGACTGAGTTCTGCAGTTAGACTAAGTAGTCGCACTTTTGTGGGCTTCAACTACCCGTAACGGCTGCCATAGATGTTCGTATGACGTCGGGACCGATGGCTTAACGTGCTCTCCGAGGCACTACCGCCACGCCACAGTGGCTGTGAGGCTGCAGAGCGGTTATATATAGAGTATATTTTTATCTAGATAGGTATAGGTATTAACTATTGCTTAAGTCTAAAGTTATATCAAAGTAGCCGGACTTTGCTTTCAATTGTGGTTACTATTGAAATACTACAAAGTTTGCGTATTGCGTAACTTTGCCATTTCTTAGATATATTTACAATTTATAACGCACTCAATTTTTAGTAGCTTTTAACTCTTGTTGGTTAATATGCTGAGTAACCGAACTCAAATCCAAATATATTTTAGTGGTAATGATGTGAGTAATGTGTTATATGACATCGATGAACACAAACGTCGCCATCGCGTTGGCATAGTCTCATTTACAGATAGTTTGTGATATCAATAGAAATTCAGAGTTAATCAAGGAGAACTTATAATGCGCGTGTTAGATTGGTTAATCTTAAATCATAATATTATATTCGATGATTTTCTTATATTATGATAAGATGGAATTTTCGTAATGCGTCTCGTTTTGAGATTGTGGGCTTGGAAACGCCCATTAATTACCGCGCTATTTTCGTTTAATCCCACCCTGCGATCCACTGTGTCGGCTCGTCACTATATTCGAAGTTAGCGCACATTTTTTATCGTATTGAATACATTACTTTCGTTATATTATACTCGTCATATAAGTGCTTCAGTATAAACCAGTGTAATATTTGTATTCTATGGAAAAAGTCGATGTTTGTGTGCTCTCGCTGAGATTCTCACTCCGACACGTAGATCTTATTGAGGAAAAACATTTATAAGGGATGTTTCATCAATAGGTGCAGGTATGAATGAAAATCAAAATAATTAATGGTGTTAATTCATTTTCCCTATTATCTATATGATGACACTTGCCGGTACCACCAGTACCACCACCCTATGAGACTTTTTGCGAATATAGGTAGGTACGTACCTACGTATCTTTCAATTAATTTCCAAAGATAAATACATTTTTGTTGGTATATTTTTGTAAAATATAACGTGCTTGACGTTATATTTTACATGAAATAGATACATGTTCGTATAAATGTCCGTATTACTAATCAAGATGTTAATAAATTTTCTTATATTGGGTACTTAAATTTTCTGATAGTAAAAAATTTCTCAGTTTGAGTTCTTATGTTTAATTACATTTGCATAAATTAAATAATCACGAGACTGCCAATTACACAAAATATTTGGTTTTTCTCTTATTATTGTAGCACACAGCCATTGCCATGGCAAAAAACTTTTATTCCTTGACCAATATTTCTTTATATAGTAACAAGAAAAATGGCCTGCCACAGAAGATCTCGCATTTATATTCCAATTCAAATTTTTTGGTACAGGAATTTTTCTCGAGTGTCACGATGCAGCAAATAAATATTGGTCGTGAATTGGAGAAATGAATCGATCTCGCTCTTATATAGATGATTCCGAAATTTTATCTCTTTCACCCTAATAGCCGGCTGACAAACATGTATCAGCGGTTAATAGGTGCGCTCACGCAGCTGTTGCGAACAAATCAGCTCGGATATAGCTGACACTGTCAAAAAGCTAACACCTTGGCGCATGATATAAGCGAGCCGCGGTGATAGATCCGTACCATATTTTTCCTTATTGTTAATGGTTATTTTAACGGTTTAGGGCATTAATTCGCTATATGGAAGTAAACTAATCGAAGGTATTATAAAAGCAGAGTAATTTTGTTATTTCATCACTAAGTCGTTCAATAATAAAATGTAACGTATGAAATATAGCCAGATTCACTTTTATACAGTTCCTAAATAAGTTTTATATTTATAAATATTCCGAATGTATTGTTGTGGAGTTGGACAATAATTGAGCCGCTAAGCGAGAATCTTATAGCTTGTGCCGAAACATAACAAGCAAAGACATCACGAGGAGGGTCGCCTCGACGTTCATTCAAGATCGGAGAAAGCATCCTACGTATTTAAAAATAGATATTGTAGAATATTTATTGGCCATCTCTACGGGATTCGATTTAATATTAAGATTAGAAAAATATAGTACGCACGTGTTTATGCGATGGACGCTAATTTGTTCACGGACATAAGTATTTTGTAAATATGTCTTATGGTAATTCTGTGTAGGGCAGATTGTTTAAATTTAAATTTAATATGGAATAAAAGATTCGTGTATTTTTTACGGTTTTAATTCAAATTGCTACATAATTTGAGTATTCTAAGGATATAGTACTAAGTTAATAGCGTGGTGAACAAATTCTATTTGATGTGATACGTTGACATGGGTATTGAGTAAACAAATCGTAAATTATACACAAAACTTTAACGTACTGATCTTACTAAGTCTAAGATACGGAATAATATTCAATTTGTGATTTGATTTGATGAACAAAACAGTATTTATGATTAGGTACTATTAGAACTATTGTGATATTTATTGTTTTGAGTATTTAAGAGTTTAGATTTAACGAAAAGAGGAACCTTTTTATGTTTAATATTATTAATTTGTTATTTAGGAGCTGTCAATACACGCGGTGTCCACACACGAGCTTCTGAAGCCAAAGGACGAACCTTCATATTCATTGGCGCCATCTGCGAACCTATGTACAGTCAGCTTGCACCATGCAGGTTAGTATCGATCTTGTTTTTATATAGATTATGGATATTGCATTGTATTTTGATCGTTGTTGCTGTTCATTTTAAGTTGAATCTCACCAGTTTCAAACATAGGCTATGTTAGATGCCTACCACCCATTCAATTAAATAAATCGTTCTTGCCTCTTTTAGTTGTTGCTGTCATATAAGAATTCAAATTCAAATCAATTTATTGAGAATGTGACTATTCTGTCTTAATTTAAATTTTATTTATTTCGACTCGCTATATAAAAGTTACCTGTAAATCCATACTAATATTATAAATGCGAAAGTAACGTCTGTCTGTCTGTCTGTTACGCCTAAACCACTGAACCGATTGTGATGAAATTTGGTATAGGTGTAGATTAGACATTGAGAAAGGACATAGGCTATGTTTGGTCGCGATAACCGACATCCACGCGGGCGGAGCCGCGGGCAAAAGCTAGTATTTTTATAAGCCGAAAATCCACTCGTCTAAAAAGCCCATTTTACTAGAATTGTATTAGGATAATATTTTGTATTGCAGCGATATTTACATGAAATTGGAATCTGCTTAGTAAATGAATTATGTGATTCTGCTCATAATATTAAGTGACCATTATACGAATTTTATAGGAATCTATTGAAATCTAGTGGGATTTCATCGCATAATGTGGTATTTTAAGAACCACCGATAACCGTCCAAAAAGTACCGAATATCTTATACGTTTTTGTATTGGAAGTAATGATTGTTATTTATAAAATGTGCATGTTGCCTTTTTTATAATACTATGTCAACAAACAAGTAAGTGCCCGTCCGCTCAAGTGCTATTATTGGCAATCTATCGAAAAATGCTTCTGACATCAGTCGCATCAAGCGCAGTCACTCTAATGTGTATGAAAGATCGTCCTCCTTCCTTCCTCGTCTGAATGAATTCTGATCCACTGCACTCCAAACTAATAAAGTAGTGCAGTAAACGGAGTGTCCTGTGTATCGAAGTCTTACCCAAGTTTCGTGGTCCAAGCCAACGTCACCTGGCTGCTGCTGACTTGACAGCTCTGATGCAGGTTTAAAAAAATATATACCACAATAGTCTTCATAGTACTATATCGCCTATATTATAGGTTCTAGAATACGGATGAACATACTTAGACACATATTTTTGTACATAGACACATAGTATAAATAGAAACACCAAGACTAATGCATACCAATATATTCACTGAGCGCGAATCGAACTCGCGACCTTTTATTTAGCAGTTGAATACCCTACCGCATATATAATATGCAATGGAGAACTAGGAAGGTGACTAGGAAACAATATTGGCGCTGACTCGGATGAAGAAGAACATTTAGTCACGCTTTTTTGTAGGTTTGCAGTACCTACCTCATTCAAACGGAAAATGTCATTAAAAATATATAATTTTTGTTCTTTTCTTTAATTCATAGATAGTTTATTAACCGACAGAATTTATTAGTTTCATGAAAAACTACTTACTACTACTACAATTAAGTACTACAATCTTGTGTGGGTGGAACCTTGACCGACTATCATCAACCGCTGAATTGTAATTTTACTTAGTTAGTTAGTTTTCCGCTCTTGCTCTTACTTAATTGGTCGCAATGGCGAAGGTTGAACATTTTCCAAACACAAACTGGCTATCCTTTTAGTATTTTATTTTCAACTGGCTATTGCCTGCAGCTACACCTGGGAAATTGATCCGTTACCGTTACCGCTACAAGTACATATTCTTGGGACAAAATATAGTTAATTTTTTTTTATTTAATTCTTTATTGCACACTAAAAATTATACACTAAGAGTCATAGCAAATACATTTTGATGTACAAAGGCGAGCTTAACTCAGTATTGAGTTTTCTCCCAGCAAACCTTTGGGGGATAGAGGAAAAAGCGCGATAAAAGGGTAAAAGACAAGTGTACAATTATAGAGGATTAATATTATAAAATTAGATTATATAGATTAATATATAGAACACAAGTACATATACATTACATACAGTAGACATTATTACATAAATACATATAATATACATAAATATATATCTATATACATACATATATATTTGCATCAAGTGTTTTGATTTTTTACGTAGTAACAAAACTAGTTATTAAAGTATAATATAAATCGTGATATATGAATCTCCACCTTCGATAAGAATCAAGGAATCAAGGTTAATTCTTCGAATAAAAAAGAAGTTGTCTCGATTCGATTGTCAAAATCAAAATAAAAGTCAAAAACGATAGCATTGAAAAGAAGGCCAAATCTTGCAATATTCATAAAATTATACCTCGATCTCTTGTTAAAAACGATTACTATGTCAAAGTTCTTTTTTAAACATTGTACTTTACCATTTTTGACAAAATCGGTCCAGTAGTTTTTGAGTTTATTCGGTACATACAAAAAAATCAAATCTTTCCTCTTTATAATATTTATAATATTAGTATACTCTTAGCTTTTGCTGATTTTAACAGCAAATCGAATGGAGACCACTTCTTATTGTATTAGAAGAATTGGCCTTCATTTCGGACCAAACCTTTTTACTACTCGTACGTTGGTAATATATTATTTTTCTGTTTACATTATAAGGTACTCGTAACATAATAATTCTTATACTGAGGTGGTGTGAAGTTCGCCTATTTTCTTAGAATTGTATCTATCAATGATTCGGCGTTTCATTCGTTAGTTATTTCTCCGAAACCGCAGGTACCTAGGTGCGTAGATAGTTAGTACATCTTTACATATTCACATTTTGCTAGCTATATTTTCTTATGGAGGCACATTTTTTCACAAGTTTTGTGCGGTGCCTCTGTTAAACAATCGTTCTGAATTTAATAAGGATGACTATTTAGTTAATCGGTACTGAGAAATCATCATTTCATCCTTAGATGAATTAAAAAAATCCCTTTTGATTCATCTAAGACTAAGATTTCATCTGTGTTCATTAAAAACTTATATACCTACTGCCTTTTTACGACGATACTTATCATTTTAATTAACGGAGAGCAGTAACAGGAGACAACTTGCCTTTAGGCAACACATCTGATATTCCTACTAAGAGAAATGAGGATCTTATTACCAACGATGGGGTTACGAGGGTAAATGCAAGTTTATAGTCATCTATGTAGACAAGACAAGCTGTTTAGAACAATAAATGTTAATCTAGATGTAAGGTGGGTATAGATTTCGAATTTGGACGCAAAAAAATAATAAATGAGTTAATACATTTTGAATCCTGTTTGTATATAATTTGTATGGTACTCGTATGTGCGCCTTTTTTTAAGTTTTGTAAGTCATCTGTGTTCTAGCGTCCCGGTCGCATCCGAGGCCTTAACCTCGAAGAACGGGGACAGCTTTTTCCAGTCTTTATTTTTACTTTTTACTGCCATCTAACCTCCACAACCCATTGGCTATAACGAAGTATTGCAGTAAGGTCAATTGTCGTACTTTTTAGGTTCGTTGTTCGTATGCCAACCGGTACCGAAGGCTTAACGTGCTGTCCGAGGCACGGAATGACCCAGACTAATGTAAATAGACATATTCTTGCAAACATACATTTGCTGTGCCCAATCCGGGCTTCATGTTGAGACCATAAGCTACTTAACATCTGTAACACACATGAATGCAATAAATATTTTGACTTTGACTTTGACCTCAAATAATTACTTGTACTGAGCGGGAATCGAACCCGGCATCTTCGTAGCAGTCGAATGCACTATCACCACAACATAGAAGCTGTCAGGTTGTGGTCTTGGTACAAAATTAGTGATAACTGATGAACTGTTAAAGTGAAATATTTTTATTACGACAAATAGTTTTGAAGATATTTGATTTCGAAAATTCAACTATTCGAGCCGCTCGAAGACGCTTCATACAAAATCATGGCACAGAGTGCTGGCGCGTAGTGTAAATGTATGGAGTGCAAGAGAATATCGCAATTATCTCAGTCCACATTGCGTTTACACGTGTACATTGTGTACAATGCATAATAAGATAGACGTGAAGTTTAATAAGGAATTTAAAAAGTTATAAATATTGCCACATTTCGATTGTTTATATTTTGACCTATTTTGGGAACAAAAATAAAGAAAAGTGATAGTTTCAGTTTAGTTAGGGATTTGGACGTTTTACTAGTAAGTCGTTTTGTCACTCTAGACATTCTCATTTTATAGACGTTTAAACATGTGGACCTTCTGCAAACAATGACATTTTTCCCTTAAGGACCTTCTGATTCGGAGGGGTGCAATGCATAATATTTTCGAGAAAAAACTAAGACATTAAGCAGTTTGGTTAGAATTTGATTCCTCAGGACAAATTACCCTATTGATACCAATTATATGTATTTTCTTCTGAACAGACATTCTAGTAGTATTTGAAGAAGTCATTGGGTATGTAAGTACAGTACCTAGTCATTTTCAGTTCACCGACCAGATCAAGGTTATGTTTCCCTTAATTTCTGTACTTTGATCTGATGAATTTTTCATTGTAACAATGTTGGGACTCGCATATGTATTTATGGAAATGAGCATAATCCTTGTTGCACTGTATTTTGAGTCGGAGGAATAAATGATCGAGGTGTACAATCATCAACTTCATCCAAGCGACTATACCGGTTGCATCCAAAGCTTACACTTTGGCCATTGGATATTCTTAAGAACTTTAAACTAAATTATGATCAAGTTACACGTTTCCTAATTCGACACCAAAGGGCTATAAGTACTTTGACAAAGACAATATTCAGCAATTAGACGTGATGCCATTGCCTGATCATTATCACGACATTGGCGAACAAGCACATTTGAATATCACATTAAGCTTTATACGCGAGATAGATTCACACATTTTTCTACCGGGGAAACGGAGATGAAAACCCGCCATTTGCTTCTGTCCTCACACATTTCAAGAGCTTCCTCTAATGTCATTGACCTATCAGTTTCGAGTGTTCCTGTTATTTTTCTTGCTTGCTTTTCCATTCCATTGGATCAGGATATCGTTAATTCAATCAAATCAATTCAATCTCAATTTGCATCACTACATTCCCTATCAGGCCCCACTGCTCTCGTATGACACGAGGCGTGTCTGTAGTTATTTTATCAATTACCTTCTTCAAACATCACAGAATGATCTCATCTTAACTACGTTAGCATCATCTTTAAGATTTTTCTATCATACCCAAATTGTAACACTAACAGTACACATATCATCATCTTCCTGCCCTCTTCCTAAGTTTATTTGGGGTCAGCGCAACATATTGTGTGCTTTTTCCATTCATCTCTAGTTGCAGTCATCTCAACATTCACTCCCTTCTTAACCATATCATCTTTTACGCAGTCCATCCACGTCCTTTTAGGTCTTCCTCTCCCCTTGTAGCCATCCACTTCTATAGATAATGCCTTCCTATCTCTACGCATTATAATGTCCGAACCAGGACAAAATATCATACGAACACATATACAAAATATTATTCATGTGTACAAAATATGTTAAGTTCAAAAAATGTTGTTTATTATTGATGTCAAAAAATATTTTTAGTTTACTTTACTCTGGTCGACCTGAGTTAGAGCAAACAAATACGATTAGATAGTATATTTACAGAAAAACAGTCAAGAACTCCTTAGACCGAATGCTACTATTCTTCCACAGAAAGAAATTTAGAAGGAAGTCCTAGCTTTCTCCAACAGCGGGATAGAAGGAGTAGATAAGTGGTGGGTTCTGTGCCCTACCGTTACTAATATTATTCAAACAAAGTCAAAGCAAAGTGCGACCAGGTTGAGAAGTATCACTTATGTGATTTCTGAGCTTTTATTTGGCAGTTTGTGATCCCATGTCACTTTGTCCCTACTAAGTAGGTACTTACTACGTACGTATAACTAAAATAAAACAGTAACGTGTCGGGTTCATTTTTACAAACAATACTTTTCTTATAGGAGCATATACGGTTTTGTGATTCAACTTATCGACTGCGACTTAACGTCGCACCACTTCAAATGCTTGCTGTGTTGGCACGAACTTAGGAATATTTAATTTACGACCCAACCAGTATTGTTCATTCAGAACGGTCTCGGGTTGATTGGCGATATTAAAAGTGTCAAGCGGCCGGTGCCGGAAATTCATTGATAGATTTAATCGCCCTGCACTGAAATAACGTACGACGCAGTAGGATTTGATTTGAGGAGTAAATGGCTAAGTCATTAATGCCGTCCGGTCTGCCAGTGCGGTTCTCCGCACTAAAAACTGGTGCTATTTTCAGGGAACTAACAGGGATCCTTGAAAATTTGCAATTAAAGTCGGCTTACGTCAATGTACGCTCGTTTGTTAAAGCAGCTATTGTTCGGCAATGGACTCCAATGAAAATGTTTGGCAACTTAACAATAAAACTTTGTCATTCTTGAAATTTATTGAATAATGCAGTTTGGTTGCAAATAACAAATTGAGTCAAATTCGTACAGGTCTCTTAATTTTTTTTACAAAAAATTATATACCTACAACCTAGACATTCTTTGAACATCCGTAAATTGTACCATAACTACTTACTAAACTTGCACATTGTCCATTTAATAAAATATAGACGGCATAACCTTGGTGTAACCCCAGATTTGCTACAATTGCAAATTGCAGCACTAACAATAACATGTCAGTTGCTGTACCTACTTATCTACCTACCAAACAAAACACCTATACCAATAAAGAGCAAGCAAGGCGATAATTTACTTTATCATATGTGTTGCGTAAGATACATAAATGCATTAAAAATTATTAATTAAGATACCTATACTCCGTTTGGTTAGGCAGTTAATTAAAGGTAAACAATCTTGACGTGATTTTTTACACAAACATAATATTAAACAAATAGACTACTAAGCGCGGGCAGATTAAAAAAACCAGACCAAATAATTGGTGTAGTTTTGAAAGTTGATACCGAATATTAAGGCGCTCAGATGATCACTCAAATTCCCCAAACGTGGGACATGAGCCGGCAGTGATAGAGGGAGGGGTAATGTAATCTTTAGTTAGTTCTACAGTCTTTCAAGTAGCAAATCTAAAAAATAACCGATGCAGGTATTTTAAAGATCAGTATAAAGCTAATAATGGTTATACGAGAAAAACAAAACACCGTAAAGTTTGAAACTTTTGAATTTGCCTAGAAAAGCAATTTTATTGATTTTTGTTTTTATTACTTTTATATGTTGCAAAGTCATTATTTACTATCAAATATGGAATATAAGAATAA
Source organism: Eilema depressum (assembly GCA_914767945.1). Lineage (NCBI taxonomy): Eukaryota > Metazoa > Arthropoda > Insecta > Lepidoptera > Erebidae > Eilema > Eilema depressum. The sequence continues at coordinate 22,063,636 of OU612012.1, read as the reverse complement.
ATGTGAGAAAGGCGCAACCAAGAGAGAAGCCTTCCCAATGAAACAAATTATAATAAGGTTAATAAAATATAATGGTAGCATAAGTTCCGAAATAAAAAGACCTATCCCTTATCGTTTGGTCTTTTACTATGTATACATACTATACATATAATAATAGGACCTTGACTCAATGAAGGTTGGAAAGTTAGGGGCATTTTAGCTAGCGTGTTAACCAACTGGGCCCTATTTAATAAAGCCTACAAATTGTAATTTACAAGTTACCTACAAGTCTGCAAGTTTCTATTCAATAAAGAATGTGAGTTACAAGTTTAGGTGCAATGGTAGAAATCTACTATTCCTGTTTAATAAACATTTTCTTTTACAAGTTTACATATAATTATTGTAGAACGATTCTGATATGTGTTAAAACTTCACAACTATTCAGCGTAAAAAAGTGCTGATAATAAGTAAGTGAAATAAATTAATAATAGATTTTTTTTATATATAAGACACGTCAAATTGGCTTCGCCTCGCCTGATGGTAAGCTGAAGGCAAAGTCTCTGAAAAGAGGGTCACCATTACAGACATGTACTATGTTACAATGGTGAGAAAAAACTCCAAATAAACACAATTATTGTACTCTCTCGTCTAATCTACTAATCAGGGCCGAAATCTACTACCCGCAATCTACTTGCCGAATCTTTCGTAAGAAGATAATTTTTAGTGTTGAAATATCAGAATTTACGTTTACTGAAAAATTCCGTGTAAGTAAGACTACCGTCGAATATTTGATAACGAAAATTGGACAATATTTGCAACACGACACTATGGGAAAGGCAGCCCCTATACCCATCTAACAAATTTTGTGTGCATTGCTCTGGATGGTGAGTCACAGACTCACAATACAACGTTAAAGCAGATGCACGTAGTGTAAGTAAAGCTTCAATACACAATTGCAATAAAAATGTATGGAGGATCATAGTCAGTAAATTATTTGGAGAGAATAGAAGAAGTCCGCTAGCCAACTAATTGTACAGATTACACATTGTATATGAAGTATAATAAATCTAGAATAGCAGGCAATGGAAATCATTTATTAAACATTATGGTAGTGTGTGGGCCGAATCTGTTTTTTTATGCAAGTGCAAGATGGCCAGGATCAGTTCATGATGCAAGGGTAGTTTTAGGTGCTCTTCACTATCTAGAGAATAGGGTAATGGGTGGAGGCCATTTCCCAATGCAATTATATTAGGTGATAGTAGTTATGGCCTCACACAATGGTTAATAACCCCTAAAATCCCAGTACAAATACCAAGAACAGTAGCACTCGAAAGATTTCTACGTGCTTTTAAAACAACCCGTAGAATAGGAGAAAATTCTCTTGGAATACTGAAAGAGAAATTCCCGTGCCTGAACCATTTGAGAGTACAGCCTATAATCATAGGCTGTACTAGTAAATATCATATTTTGCAGGATTGTTTTACATAATGTGGAAAGACGCCTTGGATTGCAATATTATATTCCATACTTGGAACAAAATGATGCAGAAGATGACATAACATAACATAACATAAACTCACGCCTATATCCCCGAAGGGGTAGGCAGAGGTGCTAGCACCCACATTTCGCCGTTTATGTTTAGATCCCAAAGTAATAGGTGGCGAGCCTATTGCCATTAACCGGGCACTTATAAACCTGCGATAAATACACACATAACTTCGAAAAGCATCGAAAAGTCATTGGTGTGTGCCATGGTAAAACCTGGGATCGAACCCGAGACCTCATCTCAGCAGTCCATTACCCATACCACTAGGCTACCGCGGTCATATTCATCATAGTTACAGAAGATGACGAAGCTACAAATAACAGAGACTAATTTCATAGACTTTTCTAAAATGTACATAATATGTAGACTTGTAATTACAATTCCAATTAACAATTTGTAGCGATAATTGAACAGGATCCTAGGCCCCGCAAATTCGAAATTCATTTTCAACATCTGCCCAAGTCACCCAAGTACCGTAACATACCTAATTGTTTTTCTAAATAGGTGAAATGTACGGTATATGCCCATCCAGTAACACCCAAACGAGTAACACTGGTACTGGTTGGGAAAAAAAATCCCAACGAGTCACAGGTGTCACTGGATGCAACAGGGTTTTGTCCCAACGAGTAACAGGTGTTACTGGATGCAACAGTTTTTGTCCCAACGAGGAACAGGTGCTACTGGATACACCATTTTTTGTCCCGACGAGCAACAGGTGTTACTGGACGCAACAATTTTTGTCCCAACGGGTCACAGGTGTTACTGCTTGCAACGATTTTTGTTCCAACGAGTAACAGATGTTACTGCTTGCAACGATTTTTGTTCCAACGAGTAACAGGTGTTGCTGCTTGCAACGATTATTGTCCCAACGGGTCACAGGTGTTACTGCTTGCAACGATTTTTGTTCCAACGAGTAACAGGTGTTACTGCTTGCAACGATTTTTGTTCCAACGAGTAACAGGTGTTGCTGCTTGCAACGATTTTTGTCCCAACGGGTCACAGGTGTTACTGCTTGCAACGATTTTTGTTCCAACGAGTAACAGGTCTTACTGCTCGCAACGATTTTTGTCCCAACGAGTAACAGGTGTTACTGCTTGCAACGATTTTTGTGCCAAAGAGTAACAACAGTGCTGTAAGCAATACATCTTCTCTCAACCAACGAAACTTCTTCAATGGGTGAATAGAGATAAATGGAGGTTAGGTTTTTTAAAATAAATTTCTTTTACCAAATTTCAAGTGCCTAACCAGAATTTAACTGACCATTTTATTTCTATTCACGCTTCGATCTCTATTCGCCCCGTTTTACTTTATTTAATTTGCGAAAAGCTGATATCATTTGATGTTCACTCGAATAATTGTTTAATTTTTCTTTTAATCTATGTTCCTTCGAATTCATCCATTTATTTTACCTTTCTCAATCTCGACATGGCCGCTGGGGCTCCTTAATATCACATATGTTAAGGGCCACAGGCCCACCTGCTAACGTGTGCTGCATGCCCATCTACCTGTACATCGGTGGACGTAATGAGTGCCTCCGAGAACGTGAACCAGGTAGCAGCATACTGGGAAAATAGAGTTAGAGACAATAAGTTCCCATAATATTCGTAGTATTTGTCGAGACTATTCAGTGCCGCCTTTAGTTTGATCTCAGCTTCAAAAAAAGTCGGTCGGAATTTTATAGAATAGAATGCCAAATGTGTGGGATTTGACGTGTATCACAGCCGTCAATGAATGTAAAAAACGTCAAATCCTATACATTTGTCATTCTATTCCTTGATACGCCAAGCAACGAATTGTCACTTGTCTAGGGGGGCTGAGCATCCGCGTATTAAAATCTCTTACTCTCGGCACTCAGCAAAAGATATAGTATCCCACCTTCAAATATGTGCGGTATTCTGATATTTATATTACGAAGTATGTCAAACGCAAAGATATACGTCAAACCTACTTACATGTGTGCGAACTATCAATAACTCGCTCGTTCACTCACAAACTTGCAAATTACAACTGATTAAAAACCATTTGTATTTATTATTCATTAGGTATACTTGGGTCTGTTTTTAATTTAAATATGTCGTGTAAGGTAAAAGTCGATCCTCGGATCGACGTGTTATACAATAAGGTCAGTTTTCTTACAAATTATTATTATACTAGCTGTTGCCCGCGGCTCCGCCCGCTTGTATGTCAGTTATCGCGACCAAACTTAACCTATGTCCTTTCCCAAGGTCTAGTCTACCCCTGTACCAAAATTTGATAGTATCAAGAGTTCACTAGTGAACTCTTGATACTATCAAATTTTGGTATGCCGTCATCGCAATTCTGCAGCTACAGTTTCTAAAATGCTATTTAATAAAAATTATGAAGTTGAAATACCACGCGAATCATCGTTTTTTCTACTGCAGAAGGAAGAAAGGTTATGTGTAAGGAAAACGACTTTTTCGGCGACGGAACTTTTTGTCAACTTTGCAGCATTCACGGTGATACAGACAGCACTAATGACTACAGTGGTGTAAAACCATTAGTGTATGCTCTCATGAGTAGCAGGAGCACCAAAAGTTACATAATTCTATTTACCATTATTAAGTCGCAATTGCCTGGGTGGAATCTTGTGACATACAAGTGTGATTACGAAAAGGCTGCCATGAGAGCCGTCACTGTAGTGTTTCCACAAATATTGTTGAAGGGCTACTACTTTCATTTTGCACAAGCAAATGTAAAAAAGGCGCGAGAATTAAAAATGACAACTTCATCTGATTTTACAAAATTTGGTGTGTTTATAGGGAGTCACACCGCACCACTAAACTCTTTGGAGGCATGGCACAACAAATTGAATAATAGTGTAGGTAAAAAGAACCCCAATTTAATACATTTACTACACGTTATAAAAGACGATGCAGCTCAACAAATTGTTGTAATACAAAATTATATATGTAGGGCAATTCTATTAACAAAAGTAAAATAAATCTAAGAAGACGTTATTGAAAAATGAGTTCATTCAAGAAGCGCAGGAAGAACTAAAAAGTGGCCTAATATCATTTGGCCCCTTAGTGGACATTTTGAGAAATTAAGAAGGTGCCGCTACTCGACTCTTCACTCACTTGTCTACTTGCCTCTGCTCGACTCTTTCTCTCGCCTCTCTGCTCGCTTCTCTACTAGCCTCTCTGCTCACTTCTTTACTCTGCTCTCTACTCGCCACTCTGTTCGCCTCTCTACTCAACTCTCTCTTTTAACATTTTTATATAGACACGTCAATTTGACTTCATCTCGCCTGATGGTAAGCAGAAGGCAAACTCTCGGACAAGTGGGTCACCATTATAGACATGTACCATGTTACAATCATGGTAGCACTCAGCTTGACGGCCTGGAATATTCTGCATCGTATGCGGGTGACATCTCAGTCCTGTACGTGTTTTACTATGTAGGAAAGGAAAGGGGGGGGACTAATTAGAAGAGCTCATCAGTACATTCACCATGGTAGAGACGGTAAAATACTGCCAAGGATGCAACACCTCTACGCCTATCTGCAAAGGCTCAAGGTTATTCATAACCTCAAGATTTCCAATAATGCGGACAGCATGTCGATGCAACCTGTCGAGAGCATTTAGAAAGTACTTTGCGGATCCATCCCCCCCCCCGCGGATCCATCCCCCCCGCACCTCCAGATGTGCGAGCAGTATTCTGAAGATGCGAGATGATATTTTTAGATCACCATGCTGATCATTTTGGGGGTCCCCATACTTAAAACTGAAACTCAAAAATTTTTTTTTCATCACACCCATACGTGTGGGGTATCTATAGATAGGTCTCTAAAATTGCTATTGAGGTTTCTAACATAATTTTTTTCTAAACTGAATAGTTTGCGCGAGAGACAGTTCCAAAGTGGAGAAATGTGTGTCCCCCCCCCCCCCCCCCTCTAACTTCTAAAATAAGAGAATGATAAATCTAAAAAAAAATATATGATGTAAATTGCCATGCAAACTTCCACTAAAAATTGGTTCGAAACGAGATCCAGTCAGTAGTTTTTTTTTAATACGTCATAAACCGCAATTTTCGCCTTTGCTACTACGGAACCCTTCATGGGCAATTTCGTCTTTTATCATAAAATTAGTCCGCTCCAGCACAGAATGACCACATCTCATAATTGACCACTTCTCAAAATGATCACATCTCAGAACGACTGTTCTTAGATTGACCAATACCCAAAATTACAACGTCGATTGAAAGAGAGTTGGACCGGTTCATTTTGACATCTGGTGTCTTTCACTCTCACTTCTATTGAATTAGAAATTAAAGACCTCAACATTAATTCGGTCATTTTGTCTCGAGTGCTGCAGCGCAGCTGACGGATATCATGTCACTTTGATTATTCTCTATGTTGCGTTTAAACCAATTCCACGACGCACAACCTCCGTTGACAGCATATTGAAAGAAAGGTAAAATATATGGATGAATTCGACGAAGCCGTGTAAACAATTATTAAAAAAAAAATTAAGCAATTATTCGAGTGAACATCAAACGATATTAGCTTTTCGAATTAAGTTACATACAGTAAAACGGGGTGAATAGAGATCGAAGGGTGAATAGAAATAAAATGGTCAGTTAAATTCGGGTTAGGCACTTGAAATTTTGAAAAAGAAATTTATTTAAAAAAATCTAACCTCAATTTTATCTCTATTCACCCATTGAAGAAGTTTCGTTGGTTGGGAGAAGATGTGTTGCGTACAGCAACACTTACATCATGCATGAGACACTCTGTACTTTCCCAACCAGTAACATCAACATTTTACCAATGTTACTCGTTGGGACAAAAATTCTTGCATACAGTAACACCTGTTACTCGTTGGGCCAAAAATCGTTGCAAGCAGTAACACCTGTTACTCGTTGGGACAAAAAAGGGTGCATCCAGTAACACCTGTTACTCGTTGGCACAAAAACTGTTGCATTCAGTAACACCTGTTACTCGTTGGAACAAAAAATGGTGCATCCAGTAACACCTGTTACTCGTTGGGACAAAAACTGTTGCATCCAGTAACACCTGTGACTCGTTGGGATTTTTTTCCCAACCAGTAACAGTGTTACTCGTTTGGGTGTTACTGGATGGGCATATATGTACCAAATATATGTACCTTAGAGTATACATTGTATTTATAATGTATACTCTAAGATATGTACATAATTACAAATTTACGTAACGGGCGTTTTCTATGTAAATATGTAAACATTTACTGAACAGTACTTGTAAGGGTAATATTTGTTATACATTTACTTGTAGAATTCTTAAATTAATTGTGAGGTTTATTAAACAGCGCTTATCAGAAAACTTCACAAATAGGTATGTCATTTATCTACATAATTGTAGACTTGTAATGTTTATTAAATAGGGCCCTGGTGGTGAAGTTCGGTACTTTTTCTGTGGCTCGAAAACTGTTTCAACGGGGCGAAGCACCAACGGCAACGTTGAGTCAAACTTACAAAACTCCAAATACTGTTGCAACTAGAAAACAAAATTTAATAATTCATTGTTGTGTACCGATTGTTAGAATTTTCGATGCTTTTCGAAGTTATGTGTGTATTTATAGCAGGTTTATAAGTGCCCGGTTAATGGCAATAGGCTCGCCACCTATTACATTGGGACCTAAACATGGACGGCGAAATGTGGGTGCTAGCACCTCTGCCTACCCCTTCGGGGATATAGGCGTGAGTTTATGTATATTATGTTATGATTGTTAAAAAAACTGCCACGATGTTTTTACAATACAGCTTCAGAGGATTTAGCTTCTATATGAAATATCATGTGTGTGTAAATAAATGCACTGAATGTCATAAGAAAAATGGCTCTTTATGTTACCAAACCAATACACGTGACGTTCAACATGTTCAATAGGTATAGATGATAGCATGAGCTTAAGGTAGGTATAGGACCCTTTGGCATATAGCAATAATGTTAATAACAATTAGGTATTCAGGGGATAGGCCAATAGAACCAAACCCGCTCCATATGACATAAGACAAAAGGTCATGGTTTATTGAAAATACAGACAATAGGGATATTATTCACAATAATGAGAAGGCAGTGACCAATCTCATACGTGCATGACATTATCACTGTCTGTCTCATATACAGTGAAAAATAAAAGATAATAGATCTAGCCTTTATTTTTCCATTCCAACTAAGTTCCCACGATGCTTCAAATTCAGACCAAATTGTGGTACTCGTACAGGTGGTTTGAACTTCCTATGAGTACAGGCAGCCATCTCCGTTTATTCAAAAGCGCTTTTGGGACACGAGTGCGCCACTTTATCTGTTCCGTCTTTCCTAGATGTTGTTCACTAAAAAAACCTTTTTTGAGACCCTTAGTGACGGGTTAATGTTTTATATGTCAACCAACTAACTTTATCAGCCATTCAATCAATATTCTAGCCTCTTTTTCTAAGCAGCGTCGTTCAACAAGCGGTCTGAATGATATAGTCAGCCGTAGCGTTTGTTACAAAGTTAATAAACTGGCTGGCTATTACTTAGGCCATAAGTTAGTGGTAGGTTCATTGAGAGAATAAATAATAATAAATAAATAAATATTTCTCGCTTCCTCTCATGGGGCCTCGCGGTTAGTCCGCAGTTTGCTGTCGCGCGTGGGTGCGGGCATTGATATCCCCTATTTCAGGGAAGCCCATGAGACCTGGACCAGATTGTATCCGGAATCTGTTCCGCCCGCGAGACCGGGTGAGCAGAGGGGCTGGGATAACGTGTCTGGGGCGTGCATTCTCGCTCGTTTGCGTGACGGGGCGTCGGGTGTCGAGTTGGCACGTCTTAACGCTTCTTCTGAGCCGGAGTCAGGTGCCTGGCTGCAGGCCCTACCATCCCCTAACCTGGGCACGCTGCTGGACGACGACTCCCTCAGAGTGGCTGCCGGACTCCGGCTTGGCTGCGCCGTGTGCGAGCCTCACACTTGCGTCTGTGGGGCAAGGGTGGAGGCGAATGGTCTGCACGGTCTAAGTTGCGTCCGAAGCGCCGGACGAAGGCCCCGGCACCACGCCTTAAATGAGGTTGTAAGAAAGGCACTGGTTGCAGCGGGCATCCCCTGCGTTTTGGAGCCCCCTGGCTTATCACGCACCGACGGGAAGCGGCCGGACGGGCTGACACTGGTCCCGTGGAGGAGAGGCCGCTCCCTGATTTGGGACGCCACGTGTGTTTGCACCTTCGCGTCGTGTCACCTTACGGCTACTCAGAGGGTGGCTGGTGCGGGAGCCGAGTCGGCGGCTTTGCTGAAACACAGCAAATACGCCGACCTGGAGGCCGCGGGGTACGACTTTGTCCCGTTCGCGGTGGAGACGGCCGGTCCATGGGGCCTCGAGGCCAAGAAGTTCGTGGCCGACTTGGGGTGCCGTATGCGGAGGGAGGGGCGTGATCCGCGCTCGGGCCAATACCTGCAGCAGAATATCTCCCTAGCCATACAGAGGGGCAACGCTGCCAGCCTGATGGGTACGTTTGGGCGGGGGGACGTGGTTTCGACGTGATCCTCCGGATCCAGAATTTGTGTCGTGCATTTGTGTTTTTATGTATATTTATTTTGTTTGTAATAAAAAGATCTAAAAATGAATAAAACTAATAAATATAAATAAAGGACATTTATTTATTTATTTATTATACTAGACCACCAATACTGAGAAGGGTGCTGCCGCTGATAATAATAATGTATTGGTATGTTATTGTCATTTCGACAATATCATTTTGGTTTGTAGTCACTCGCAACGTGAAGCCTGTGCATTTCTGGTCGCTGAGTGCTCTTTTACAGTTTTATTTAGTTCTGTTGAGTATTTATCATCATATCAACATCATCATCATTCTTGCATTAATCTATTAGTATAACTTCATTATACTTTAAAATGCCAAAACATATCGTACTTAAAGCACAATCGAGAGAGTTGGTGTTGAGACTTCGGGACTATTTTGAAAAGGAAACTCGTAATGGTGGACCTCTTATACCACTCACGCAAGTCAAAGACCGTGTTGCAGCTTTAGGAATTAATAGTCCAACGGTGACAAAAAATAACGAAGGAAGCTTACGGCTGCAGAATGGAGAAAAATAAGCTATCAAGTCCTAAAACGAAACGTTAGCCCAACAGTTAGCTAAACAGATTGGATTCTCATTTGGAACGGCGCGATATTGCTTTATCCCGATGCGATTTTTTACGTAAAGCAAAGAAAATTGACAAGTGGTCGAATGTCGTTTTCACCGACGAGACCTGGCTTAATGCCAACCATTCCCTGTCTAAGGCTTGGACTGACGACACTGCAGCCTCCACTTCCATAGTTCCTATGGAAAAAGGAGAAAGGCTAATTATTTGCCCCATATCACTCTCAACAAATTAATAAAAGCCCTAAGCAGGCCAATAAAAAACATGAAATCATAAACTAAGAAGCAGCCAATATATAATTGACGCAATGGCAGCAGAATATACGTCCCTCAGAATTCTTCCATAGCATTGCCAGTATAATCCCATTGAACTCATCTGGGCACAAGTCAAAGGACACGCTGCAAGACAAAATACAAAACCTCCTTTCACAGCAAAGAAAATGATGGACCTTCTACAAAATGCGTGCGCTAATGTTACATCCGAGAATTGGGCGAGTGTCGTCGAAAGAACAAAAAGTATAATATTGTATCGACAACTTGCGAATTCATGAATTAATAAATCAACGCTACCGAAGATTCAAGTGAATCCATAGTATGTGACTATGGATTCACTTGAATCTTGTGTATTGAATTGAATCTAGTGTAACTTCGGATAAATAAAAATGATCTATAGTCACACAGTGTGACTACGGATAAATTAATTTATCCATAGCCACACCAGTGTGGCAATTTGGTGTGATTACGGATCGGTCGCCGGAGCTCATGCGGTGAAGATTCCGACGATTCATTGTAATACGATAATTTTTAAGTCCAGAAGAAGGGTTATTAAATTATACAATAACATACAACATACACCAGTCTCCTAGCTTTAATTCCACCATATACAATTCCTCACCACCGTATGTCACTTCTATTCAAGAGTTGTGCTTGAGGTGATTAAAATCAAGAAACATGAAAATTTCAATTGGGAAGATGGGTTTAAATAAGAGTATTATAAAGGTGCTTCTAAACGGGCGATGTTTCACTGCAATTAGTGGCTGCAACACTGTAGCCCGGCAACATTGCAACTATTGCAAGCAATACCGGCCAGTATTGCAGTAACGTCACGGCCATATAGCCAAACATGTTTTGTGTTGCCACATATGGCCAATGTTGCCGTGATGGGTTGCGGGACAATCGCTAGGCGGTCGATTTTACTGCAATATTGCTCGGCCAGTTCTATTGTTGTTTCAGTCGCTCTCTTTGTTATAGCACAGTCTGTCCTTTTCTACGCGAATTGTTAAATAATTAACTAACAAGGCTTATTTCTAGACTTAAATTATCTAAAGTTTCACGCCTATTTTAGTAAGGTCGAATCCACAATCTCTTCTTTTTCTGCTTTTTTTTTTAATAAAACAATATAAGCTGCTGCAACAAGAAGTGTGATTTCGTCAGCCATTGTTGCCGGTTTGTGTAGCCCGTTTATGAATCTGCATCAAGAGCCATTCTATTGCAGACATAATATTTGCAACATACTTATTGCCCAGCCATTGATTGTTCGGCCATCAGTTGCAATGAAATATTTTTGAGATTGCCGGGCAATCAGTTGCCAATAGTGCAGCCACATATTGCAGAAAAATATGGCCCGTTTAGAAGAGCACTTAGATTTCATGTTGCAAGATAATTATCTTGCAACATGGAATCTAATAATACTCGTACTCGTATAAATCATGCAACCTCGTTTTTCTACGTGGTCGGATACACGCTGGACAGTTTGCCTACAAAATAGGGACATTGTGAGTGTGGTTTAAGAGTTATATGATGGAAAATGGCGAAACGTATATATCCAAAATATTAGGAATGTGCGGGTGGATGAAAAACTTTTTACCTTACGGATTCAACGACGGCGGGCGTGCTCCAAACGTAAATAAAACTAAGTGTGAAGGATTATATGCGATTTAATAGGATATGCGAGGAATACACTCAATCCTAAACACTAAATACTTTGACATCAATTAGTGCAGTGATCGAATGTATTCGTATGTATTCGATGTAAATTATCGAATCGCATATAATCGTTCACACTTACTTGCATTTACATCGCCTGACAGGCATTTGCTATCCACGTAGCCTGGCGATTGCCGCAAGACGTGGCTGCTCCAGCGAAGGCATTTTATCTGCGATGTCACGTATGTGAAGACTGCCGCAGATGCGAGAGTTCCTCTCGAGATTTACGCCTGACGCCGTACATCCACCGCAGCATATTCATCTCCGTGACACGCAGCTCTAGCTTGTCGCTTCATCAGCGGCCGCGCCTCACAACCATGTAAGGCCTAATAATCGTCTTATAGACCTGCCCTTTCAACCTAACTGGCATTTTAGGATCACGATCATCATCTACTAACAACCTTGAAGGATGGAATCATAAACTTAACAAGGCAACAAAAGTAAAGAAACCGAATATTTTGCATATCTTGACTGTTTTAATGGAAGACGCTAGCATGTACAGTGTCAGAATGAAACAATTTGAAGAAAATTGTTTTACTCCAAGTAATCATAATGTTGATATTAAAGAAAAAAAAAACGAATGGATAAACCATGTCTTGCAACAATATAAAAAAAAAGAAATCTCTGTAGGAATGTGCTTGGAAAAACTTCGACTGTAGTGTAAAAAGTTGACCTGAGTCTACCATGAGTTTTCACGGCGTTTTACTCTGTTTGATTGCCAGATTTATAAGTAAAAATGAACAGCGGCCCTAGTTGTACTACTTATTTGGTAGCAGTATCCGTGCTGTTTTGTTTCCTTAATCACATTTTTTCTGACAAGTACACATGTTGTTATACCATGGATTTCAATGGAAATAGCAAATGGGATCCATCGTTAATACCTAAAAAATGGAATTTAAAACTGGGATCCAACGAAAATAAGTCATTTGAGCGAGGATCGAACCCGCGCCTCCTGCGTAGCGGCCGGCCGTGTTCACTGTCGCCATGCGGAGACAGACTGTCATTTCAACTATATACTAGAGTTGCAGAATTTTTTTGCAGACGTATAACTGATGATAAGCAGACAATGTAACTTAATTTGTACTTATATAGATTACTGATCTGACTACGCAATGCTAAAGAAAAGAAAAGCAATTTTTGAGTTTTAATTTATCATTGTTTATTAATTAATTATTGTAACTAACATAGTAAGAAATTGTTATTAACCAAATGAGTTAATATAGTTTTAATAAAGAAATTTTATTATTATTATTTTTTCAGTTGTGATCAATGAGGTTATTAGTAACAATATAAATCAATGGTTGTGATTGCTAGTTGCATATTATGCCAAATTATGCGAATGGCGATATCAATATACCAACATAGAACTCGAACTTTCGGCGCAATGTTTACCTACTATTTTTTCTTTCTTTCTTTCTTAAAATACTACCAAATTATTCTTACTAAACGATTTTCTTTAGAGGCTGTCGTTTACAAAGAGCAATTGTCAGTTAAAAGACTAGTGAGAAAATAGGTATTTATGACAAATACTGTCTTTCTAGATCTATTGCTGCTATCCTTATATAACGACTCGTCATGCTTAAGTGTTCATGTTTGTAATAGGAGTAATGTAGTGAAGTACAAAATATGTTTATATTATAATCACAGTCTTCGGTTCCTTGCTACGCTCTATGAGATCATTGTGTTACAACTACTTGGAGCTTACTACATATTTATTTTATGTAGGTCGATATCCAGTTGATGGTTTGCAGTATGATGATTAAACGTAGTAAATAATTAGTAGGAACTACCCCCAGAATAGTTAGTCTTTTAACTGTTCTGTGGAGTTACCTAATTTATTATCAAATGATCAAAATAATATTGGAACCAAGTTAAGATTTGCTATTGCTAGATTTTATAAGATATGTAGTTATACTCAAATCGATTATGATTGAAAAGAGAGACGCACAGACTGGACTTGATCCTGCAACCAGTCAACGTTCTGTGGTGTTGCCTAATTATTATCAAATGATCAAAATAATATTAGGAACCAAGTTAAAATTTGCTAGTGCTAGATTTTATAAGATATTTACACTCATTAACACCATAATCATTACAGTATTGTGCCCTAATTGCATCCGACGCCTTCACTTTGAAGCCCGGAGCCCACCTCCCGATTTTGCCTTCCCCACTTGGCGCGATCTTGGGCATCCCTGGCAATGATACCAAGACAAAGACAAGATAGTTATATTATACAAGATGAAAAGATTATAATCCTTGCTGTACAAAGTAGAGTAATATTTTTCTTCATTGTATTTTCATGAAGAACTACTAAAAGTATAGTACAACCAATTACAGAATAAACGGATATGCACAATTGACGGTCTTATTTCGCGGTTTTAATTTCTTGTTACTATCAAATCGTGATGTAGGTCAGGAGATTCTTAGATCGTTTTTGAGTAATGGAATGTAATATCCCAGTTTACTATCAGAATACCTAGATATAAATGAAATTTATGAACTTTATATTAGTCATACAAATTACTAAAGATAACGTCAAGTTATGGCAATACCAGAGCCATCCTTATCTCGAAACAATTCAGTGTATTTTAAGCCCATGTAATTTGGTGTCGATAAAACGATAGAAGTCTGATTTAACCCAGTGGATATACTACTATACACCAAAATTATCTAAATATAGTTTTATTAGAACCATCCTATCCATTCTGGATCTAATAACCATTCTGGATCTAATAAAACCTTTAGTCAAAGTTGTATGTGTCAATCAATCATTACTCCAAGAAAATTAGGATTAAACAAAAAAAAAATCCTAGTAGCAATTTTCTTTCGGAATTCGTTGAGGTATGTCACTGGAGTCTAAATTTTGATTTGTGTGGTATTCAGTTTGTTGCTTTTCGAATCTAGAATTTAAGGGTATATTTTTGTTTATTTAATCATTCGTTTTAATCTTACGCGAAAAACTGTAACTACCGAGTTCTTTACAATTAAATTGCCTACAATTTTGGTTCTCATCATTTTCTTCTAGGATCGATAATTTTCGTGTTAATAAAGGGATGAATTTTTGTTTGCTTTGTTTGATGTGGAAAAAATCCTAGTAGTGATTTTCTTACAGAATTCGTTGAGGAAGGTCAGGTTACAGTCTACATTTGGTTTTGCGTAGTAAGTATTCAGTTCGTTGCGTTTGAGGGTAAACTTTGGTTTACTGAATAAGTCGTGTAGTTTTAATTTAACACGAAAATAGTTACAATTTCGTGTTGCTTAGTAATAAATTTGCTACAATGTTAATTTTTTTTCCTAGGACCGTAATTTTTTTATTTAATGCCCCAAAAAGTGGTGAACCTTCGTTTGATATTTTGACATAAAAAAATATCCTAGTAGAAATTTTGTTTCGGAGTTCGTTGGGGGAGTTCACTGGCAGTCTACATTTGGTTTTACGTGGATATAAAAATAAATAAAAAAGGTACTTTTATTCACATTGTTCCTAAATTAGGTACCGTGAATGAGTTAATTTTGTTATTGCGTTTTATAATTATTTAAAAATTTAATCAGGATTATTTATTCAGGTTTAATCAGGATTCAAAATAAATCTGAATCCTGATTAAACGAACAAACGTTGGCAACCCTATCCTGAAGTATTGATTGTGATCGTAAAGTGGCCCGTGACGAATCCAGTACAAATATGAGCGTGTACTTCTTGCTTTTATGTGTCGCATTGAGCCACCTTTAACACAGTTTACACCTAAATCGATTAGACATCGAGAGAAATCGATTAGACCTGTGCTGATAATTCATTTACGTTACGATAGGCTTTATCATTGCAATTCTTGCGTTTCAACTGGTACTAAAATATCTACATCTATTATAAATGAGACTAGTGTTGAAAAATTGGCCCTAAAAATATCTTTCAACGTAGGTAACCATCGGTATTAGCTTAACATATTCTAGGTTATCGATCACTGTAGCTCTAAAACTACCTAAAATAGTAAACGAAAATTGAAAAATGTTAAATAAATAAATTTATTGATTCATTTATATCAATGTAAAGATCGTTTATAAATTTTTTAATGTTCAGTAACTTCTGAGAGTGAGTCTTACTGGTGTCCATCGACATAATAATTGTGTTGTGTACGCCTGGTTTCAATCGGTCAAATCGTTGAAAATACTAAACTAACAACACATAGGTAGTTGTGTCGCCAATTATCTTTAAATGCATATATTATGTACCTAAATTATTTTATTAAACTTAAAGGAATATCTCAATTTCAATAGTTTAACGGCAATAGGCTCAATCCCAATTACATAGGACCTGATGTAGATTTTGGTGAAACGTGGATGTTTATTTGCCTAACCCTATGGGACGCGCCATATCATTATTAAAGGGGATTGGGTAATCTAGTATGGACAGTGGCGTTCTTATTTTTTTCACCGGCCATAATTAATTTTGATACCACTTCATTGTACTGTGTTAAACACACGTACAAATGTCATTATTTTCATTGTAAGTAATATCGGAGCTGCGATATACAGGGTGGAACATTTCGACTTTACCTTGAAGGAAAGTACCCTCATACTAAAGATAGCGAATTTTACATAAAGGAAACTTTACCTTATTTTTTAAAAGAAACAAAACTGCATTCAAAGACTTTTGAAAATGCCACACCCGGTAGTCGAACCGACTAATATTTTACAAAACCTTCTTTTTCATGGACTTCCTTTTATTTAATTTACCAAGTTTGTTAGAGAGATTTGATCCCTATGATCGACCCTATCGATTGATGTAATAAAAATACAGGGTGTTATTTTTTCGAATTGTAGTCGGTTCGATTATAAGGCGTGACAAACGATTTTTCAGCATTCCTTAAATGCAGTGCTGTTTCTTTTTTAAAAACACACTAAACTGTATTCAAAGTTTTCTGAAAATGCCACACACGGTAGTCGAACCGAGTACGAGTACCTACTCTTACTACCGGAGATAGTTAATTTCATTCAAAGGAAACACTCTCTTATTTAAAAAAGAATACAAAGCTGCATTTAAGGAATTTCGAAAGATCACTTGCCACGCCCTGTAATCGAACCGACTAAAATTCTAAAAAATAACACCCTATATTTTTATTGCATCAATCGATAGGGTTAATCATAAGGATCTAATCTCTCTAACAAACTTGGTAAATTAAATGAAAGGAAATCCATGAAATAGAAGATTTAGAAAGATTTTATTCGGTTCGACTACTAGGTGTGGCATTTTCAGAAAACTTTGAATACAGTTTAGTGTGTTTTTGAAAAAGAAACAGCCCTGCATTGAAGGAATGCTGAAAAATCATTTGCCACGCCTCATAATCGAACCGACTACAATTTGAAAAAATAACACCCTGTATTTTTATTGCATCAATCGATAGGGTCAATTATAAGGATCAAATCTCTTTAACAAACTTGGTAAATTAAATAAAAGGAAATCCATGAAATAGAAGATTTAGAAAGATTTTAGTCGGTTCGACTATCGGGTGTGGCATTTTCGGAAAACTTTGAATACAGTTTAGTATGTTTTTAAAAAAGAAATAGAACTGCATTTAAGGAATGCTGAAAAATCGTTTGCCCCACCCTATAATCGTAAAATTCGAAAAAATAACACCCTATATTTTTATTGCATCAATCGATAGGGTCGATCATAAAGATCAAATCTCTCTAACAAACTTGGTAAATTAAATAAAAGGAAATCCATGAAATAGAAGATTTAAGAAGATTTAGGAAGATTTTAGTCGGTTCGATTACCGGGTGTGGCATTTTCAGAAAACTTTGCATACAGTTTAGTATGTTTTTAAAAAAGAAACAGAACTGCATTTAAGGAATGCTGAAAACTCGTTTACCACGCCTTATATCGAACCGACTACAATTCGAAAAAATAACACCCTGTATTTTTATTACATCAATCTATAGGGTCGATCATAAGGTTCAAATCTCTCTAACAAACTTGGTAAATTAAGTAAAAGGAAATCTATGAAATAGAAGGTTATAGGAAGATTTTAGTCGGTTCGACTACCGGGTGTGGCATTTTCAGAAAACTATGAATGCAGTTTTGATTCTTTTTAAAAATAAGGGAATGTTTCTTTTCAGTGGAATTCGCTATCTTCAGTATTTAGAGTACTTCCATCTAAGTAAAGTTGAAAAATACCACCCTGTATAGCTAAGTCCCGATATAGTTTAGAGAAGTTTGTCCATAGTAACTTTTGATCACTTTATACTGTACTTTCATATTATACCAATTTCATTGATGGCCGCTCAATTCCGACACGACGCCAACATTACCCAACCCCCTTTATGTATGTATAATGCATGCATACAATGTTTTTCAGCACCCAATAAAATGCTTGGTACAAATCAAAGTCAATACAAATCGTAAAAATTATATTTCAATATAGGTAGGTAGGTATAATAATATAACATAACAGGGTGAGATTAAATTCAGCGTGGAGCTTATCTAAGAGAACGACATCGCTGGGTCCTATCTAGCGGACGCGCGGACGCAAAGGCGCGATCCGCGGACCCGCGCAGATCTTCTCGAGCTCCTGACGTCAGCTGGGGTCGCGTCCCCTTAACCTCGGTGCTCTTGTTGCAAACCGATCGTAACTCATCCGATTATTTAAAAAACGTGATCTTAATAGTAGCTCGACCATATACAAACACCACAGGTGGATTTTTTTGTTATGGACTGAGGACTTATCACAATGTGATTAAGTTTTCGTGTTCTTGGCGAGGAAAACTTTAAGATCACACTAAATACCAAAGGCTTTTTCATTTTTCTTTTTATCTCTGAAAAAATTAAGATAGACTAGAGTTGATAATTTTTGAAACAAAAACAAATAATAGTAGGATGACTTGTAGTTTTTCCGGAAATCGAGATAAACCGTTTTTACCCATAAAAACTCACCCCCTTTCACTTCCCGACCTCAGATCGCCCGTAAATTATTTTTCCTTTCATTTTTGTTGTATTCTCGTCCTTTTGTAACGGGTTTCATCCTACTATGATTTTTTTTCACTTTTTAACCGACTTCAAAAAAAGAGGTTCTCAATTCGTACCCAATTTTTTTTTTTTTTTTGTATGTTTGTTACGCGATTGTGAAGCCAATTCTAGACGGATGTTGAAAATTCTTTTTGCGTTCGTAAGTAGATTATTCCGAAGTGGTCCCATTTAAATTTCGTAAAGATCTAATGATGGGTTTCCGAGATTTGACCAAGGAACTCTTCAAAAAGTACCAGGAAATCAGCCGCGATTGCTGCAATGGCATATTATTGCAACGTTTCTGCCATTACACATCATAACATCACGCCTGAGTCCTTTGAAGGGGTACGCAGAAGTGTTCAGAATATTCAGCTATATTTCCGGTGTATATGCATTGATTTTAAAAATTCTTTTTGAATAATGATTTAATAATTTTTTTTGTAGCGTGGCCGGTTTGATCTGTATTGCAGCGTCAGCAGCGCATGTACAGTCAGGTCACTATACATGCGAAGTACAGTCGTGAGACTGTACAAACTCACTAAAAAGAGAAAAATAAATTCATTTTTAACAAAAAAGTTTAACCGACTTCAAGAAACCAAAAAAGAGGCACTGAAAAGCGAAAAATAACTTAATTTACAGACTTACTGATATAGTAGAAGTCGGTGCCAGCCAACTTTGTTTGTTGTGTCTGAGCTACTATGATGCAATCAATTGAAATATGGCCTCTCTTGGGCTAGGTACCGACTTCTACTATATCAGTAAGTCTGTAAATTAAGTTATTTTTCGCTTTTCAGTGCCTCTTTTTTGGTTTCTTGAAGTCGGTTAAACTTTTTTGTTAAAAATGAATTTATTACCATTTTCAACATTATCGGCCCCGGTCTAAGAACTCTGGGGGCTGTTTAGTATCACTACGTCTTCAAAACGGGTAATTTCATGATTAAATACAAAATTGAAAAAGGCCTTTGGTATTTAGTGTGATCTGCGTTTTCAAAACACGTGATTTCAGTTCCATTACAAAGAAAGAGGGCAAGTTTGGTATTAAGTATGGTGTGTCAAAACAAAAGTTACCTACCTACATTTTAGTGAGGCTATTGAACTATTATAATTTTGTAACGCTTATTAATTTATTTTTTAAATCACCCGTTTTATAAACGTAATTTTACTGAATCGGGCCACTGCACTGGTCCGGAAACTAAAGCGCTTGTGTTGCGAAAAATAAAAAAAATAATATCTCATACATTGTTGATATTTAGGTACTTCAATTGCTTGCATATTGCATCATTGCCAGCACACACTCGAGGCGTACTTACTATCGTGTTAAGTCATTATAATGTTACCGGGCGCAAAACGTAAACCAAACTTTTACACAAATAGTTTTTGCTAGAAATTAACGTAATGCAGTCTTTAAAAATTTAATTGTTAGCAACTGTCTGATTATTTAAATATGTGGAAGGTAGCACTTTTCTTGTTTAATAGTGCTAGATAGCCAGGATAGGAGGGGGACCCGGTGCTATGGCTAATTTTTTAGAGACCTGCCTAGCAGGGAACTGCTATGGAGACAGATCAATGATTGCAAAGAACGGAGCACTAAATACTATTGACACAAAAAAAAAAAGTAACTAACAGAATATACCCCAACATCGATGAAGCTGGAGAAGATTCAGACAGACAGACAGTGAAGAGACGACTCAGTACATACTCATTATAAGATACATTTCAACTTGTAATGCTTGTATAATAAACTATATAAAAAAAAATATAAAAAAAATCTTATGTAAGTATTTCATCAAAAAAATAATTATACATAACATAAACTAACCTAGATCTATACATACATACATATACCTACATATAAGTATATAGACATTGGTAATGGAAAAAATTCAATAAGTATTTCAGATGAGGAAGTCAAAATAAATATTACGAGTAATCTTCGTCATGGTGTGAGCGATCTTATCAGCTTAACTAACAGAATATACCCCAACATCGATGAAGCTGGAGAAGATTCAGACAGACAGACAGTGAAGAGACGACTCAGTATATACTCAGTATAGGCGACTCACTATATATCACATACATACATACGCTCACGCCTCTTTTCCTCCAGGGTAGGCTGACAACAGCCCGCCATTTGACTCTATCCTTACATACTAGTACTTCGCTCAAATAATATCCGTCGACTTCGTTCATTCTAAAAATTCATCTAGATAATGATTGGTTTTAATCTGTCTTTTATTTTTCCATTCATAAGGTATTTTAGCTTTTTGGAATATAATTAAAAATGATGTGCAAATAACTAACTACACAAACACGAAGTCGATAAGAAGCGAGAGTATAAATTGCCCGAAATTTCAGTCCGCATTTTCGAATATATCTCACATTAGATCTATCGTAGTATAGATGCGTAAAATCAGTTAGAGGTCCTACTCAGACTCATGGTGTTATCTAACTATAACACCGATCACCCGTCATCGGGGTGTTACCGCGGTCCACAATGCGCGCGCGCACCTTACCTAGAACCTTACGTTATTAAACTTTATTGTTTGAGAGAACAATTACCTTTTGTACGAGTTGGGTATCGACGCCATTATCAGTAGACGCGTTAAGTAACGGTGGGGGCTCGAGTTCTAGCGTAAGTCGCAAAAGCTGATATTACAACCTTTTTAATACGTCTTTGTTTGATATTCTTGGAAACATTTAACCAAAATCTACTGTTACAAAATATCTAGTAGCTCGGTTATTTTATTACAGAAAAATCAATGAAACATGAACGCGAAAAAGTATATCGATGAGTATTATGGATGTATTATGTCATACAAAATACTAGTGCAGACCATTACTCATACTTAATTACATAACACATTGTAGTCAGCAATCTTTTACTAAAGCGACTTATTGCTTATTTTGCTTGAAATTGAAACGAGGGCAACAGTGTTCTTGATTTGAATTCCAAAAAACAAAACCTTGAGCGATTAAAGTGACCTTAAGAAATCAGATGACTTGCAAAGGTGTATTTTTTTCAGTTTGATAATAAAAAATAAATAATACGACCATGAAAAGTTGAAGACCAGCAGAATTTAATCTGAGGAAATCCGTTCAACTGAATTGAGTTCCCAAAACTTCTGAACATAACTTATAAACTTACATGCAATTTAAATGGTCTTGATAAAGATTTACGTAATTGAAAATCAGCTCAAAAAGTGTCACACGAATCAAACGCAAACAAGCACACGACTCATCTCATTCAAGTGTTTACCGTGGCCTATGAGCGCTTGCCATACCCAAATCCATAGGCCACCGGCGCGTCACGTAAAATCAATACATATTCTTCATCTGAGCCGATTTCATTGGCTTTCACGGGAGCGACTGACGTATTGCCGAATAAAATTGGTACAGATATAGATTACAATTTATAATAGAACTAGTTTATATCGTGTCAGTCACCCATTCTCGAAATCCAAAGCCATGAGTTATTCCAGATTATAATCTACCCATTTCATTTCAACCACATCTGTTCAGCAGTTACAGCGTGATTGAATAACTAATATACAAATATCTTCAAAAACTTTCAATTTATAATGGATAAAGTTTAAAGACGATATCATTTGGTCAAAATAATAATAATCGCCACAATGATAACTCTTAAGTATTACCCAAATGTGTGCGTTTACAAAATGAAACTAGCGATATTTACAAACAATGTTGAACTTTTTTTAACAATTTCAAACATCTTGGTGGACGATTAATGACTGTTTACGTTTATTTTTAAATAATGGCGACTTTTTTCCTCCGTAACCAGGTGTTTAACTCAAGGATTTCTCAGGTCGCGATACTGGAAAATCGCTAATTGATTGATAATATTATGTTACTTGCCGCAGGATATATGAAATAATTAGTCTCTATTAGGCGTATCCTGCAAGTAAGGGGAAGAAGGTATTTTGCCAAATAATATTAACATTTTGAAGGCGTAGTCTAATTATTTTTCCTACTTTGCGTCTGTGACAGTTAGGGTACTACATCATAATGTATAACTTTTTACCTCAAATACAGTTTTAGTTTAGTGTAATTTGTGAAGGTACTTCACCGTCAAGCCTACATTATTAATCTTATCTTAAACCTTTTAGATTTAGAATATTATCACTTGTGTTATGCTTGGATACTATTCCAATGTCAATAAATCGTTTCAGAACCATAAAATGTATATCTTTTAAATTGCGGATAATATTGACTTAGTGGTCTTATACGGTCGGAGCTGCAGGCAACAATAGGGATAAGGGATACAGGAACGTATTTTTTTTAGCTACCTGTATGTATACTTATATGTAGAGTTATAATATGTCTACTACGAAGTCTATATTTAAGTACAAACTGATTTTGACATTTTGGAAGCGGTCAAAATCACCCCAATATAGACCAACATAGAAAATTTTAAATGGGTTTCAATGATAAAACAAAATAAACATTTACCTACTAAATGTTTAGAAATGAATCAAATTTACTGAGCTACTATCGTTTTAGTATCTGTGCCTGAACGACAGGTATTTCATTTTTGTGATTAATTCTGTTACGTAGCGTACTTATATAGATAAAGTCTCACAACTCGGGGAACATTCAGAAGCCAGTTATTCAACGGCATGGGTAATTCGCACTGCTCCCGAACTAACGTTTCACAATTGTTATTTGTTATTAATTTCACGAACGATACGCCGGCTTTTAATGTTTTATAAATACGACGCATTGTTCTATAAGCGACACAATACCTCGCGGTGTTCGCGGCTCGGCTCGAATCCGATATGCAACTACATCGGCGTGCGGCGTCTGTCTGACGCATTCTTCTACACAACACAAATTATGGAAATATAAGGATTTTGATGTTACCGTTTTAAAATGAATTATTAAAATGATCACTCTACAATCCCTGGAGGTCTTCAATAATAATTAGGGTCGCTTGATCTTGAAACAAGTCAGATAACAAAGGTTACTCGTGAGCCGTGTCACGTTACGTTGGTATAAGATATTAGAGGGTTACGCACCGATTCAACTTGGAAGTGGCGACTTTTATATTATTTATACCTGCCTATTTTCGTTAAAATACAAAGACATACATAGCTACTGCAAAGTCTGTACCTATAAAAGTATGTGGTGTGCATGTTTCGCTACCTACAACGTTAAGCGACGAATTCCGAGAAACCCGTATCGGGAGGCACGTACGCGTAAGATTGGCTAAATCTCAAGTGTTAAATGTTACAACATAATAACAATAATGTATACCTATTGAATATACTTTAAACATTACTTTTGTTACACTCTAGCATTTCAAATATGGAAATACTAATTGAGAACTGCCTGACTAACTGTAAACTATTAAGGAGTTTGTAACTTTCAAGATTTTTATCATCTTTAGTTTGGATGACAATATAATTTAAATCAATAAACAGTTTGAATGCCTTGGTATTAAGATCTTTTTGAGACTTTGATAGTCAAGATCAATCTGATGCTGACTATACCTAAGTAGGTTTTTTATTAATTAATGATGCAAGTATCTTTAGTTTGATCTAAAAGAGTATCATTTAATTTATTTATAAAAATACTTGGGTTTAACATAACTGTAGTTATGTAGTTACGTAAATTAATGAACCAATAAAAAAAATTGAAATTCCTATACCTAAGTTTATTTCTTCGCATTGGACGTATAGTGGATTTTTATATGGTTTTTTATTACAAAGGTGTCGATCAGACTTAAAAACTGCCGTATGTTTTAATGCAATTTGGTTAACTAGATCCGGCGTTATGACTAATAATAAAATTATCATGCTAGGATTTGAATTATTAATTTCATCAAATAGCATCAGCCAGTAAATAAACATTGCCACTAGGCCTAAGGGACGATAAATACAACGTCAACGTTTTGATATCGTCCATCATTATCGTTAAAAATTCGCTAGAGCGTTTCCGTTTCTGTCATTGTGCAATATGAAACCCAGTATACTAATACGTACCTAATTCGGTTTATCGATTTCTAGTATTTATGGTTTTCAATACAATAAAAGCTAATGACCTGTATGTACCTACTGCCTACCTACGTTTTGGAGAGGTTCTACTCGTATTAGAGGTACTGTTGAAAAGTTCATTGCTTGGTGATTGAAATTCAATAATTTATTTTACAGCTTCATATCCTAGAACAAGGCTATATAAGTAATTATTGCATCTATAACCTAAATAGTACTTACATTTAAAATTGTTGGATATTTACCTCTCCCTTTGCGGATAGTATTATATAAACCATCACGTCAAAGAAAAATAATTATTTTGATTACTGTGTCACTTATCATTCATTAGTAAACTTGAAATAAAATGTGCCCTTCTAAACGGGCCATATTTTTCTGCAATAATGTGGCTGCACTATTGGCAACTGATTGCCCGGCAATCTCAAAAATATTTCATTGCAACTGATGGCCGAACAATCAATGGCTGGACAATGTGTTGCAAATATGTCTGCAATAGTAGGTATGGCTCTTGATGCAGATTCATAAACGGGCTACACAAACCGGCAACAATGGCTGACGAAATCACACTTGTTGCAGCAGCTTATATTGTTTTATTGAAAAATAAACAGAAAAAGAAGTAAGCCTTGATAGTAAATTATTTAACAATTCGCGTAGAAAAGGATAGACTGTGCCATAACAAAGAGAGCGACTGACACAACAATAGAACTGGCCGAGCAATATTGCAGTAAAATCGACCGCCTAGCGATCGTCCGGCAACCCATCACGGCAACATCGACCATAATATGTGGCAACACAAAACGTGTTTGGCTATATGGCCGGGACTTTACTGCAATACTGGCCGGTACTGCTTGCAATAGTTGCAATGTTGCCGGGCCACAGTGTTGCAGCCACTAATTGCAGTAAAACGTCGCCCGTTTAGAAGCACCTTTTTTGTAATGGCGACAATAGAAGAAAATTTCAGTACACGTTCAAGAAATGTTATTAAAGGACAATTAACAAAACTATTCAAACCTTGAGAGGAATTTCGGAGATCGAATACAATTGGCGAAAATGTTAATATTTAATAGATTTGGCACGTTGGGAGGAACAGTGAGAGGCTGACGTAGATAACTTCGGTTTTGTTGAGCATTCACTCTATTGCACGTCGGACTGAAAGTTACCAAACTTTCAGTTTTTATAGACAAGTTTTGAAGTTTCGTGTTTATAAAATATTAAATCTACAATTTCGGTTTTACCAGATATCATGCTGTTGATATACGCTGTGCAAAAACTGATGCTAGTTACTCTCTCTCATCCTAGCGTTAATTCCCAGTCGCATCCGAAGCTTTTCAGCTCGGAGTCTGGGGTCCACCTTACCAGTCTTAACTACAGATTTGGCTACACCTCGATATTTTTTCGTGAAGCGATTGCCATCTTACCTCCACAGCCCAATGATAACATTAGGCGAAGCGAATCTTTGCAGCTAGACTGTTGTTTTTGGAATTTTTAGGGCTCCAACTACCCATAACGACTGCCATAGATGTTCGTATGGCAACCGGGACCGACGGCTTAACGTGCTCTCCGAGGCACGACCAGACCAATGCAAATACCCATATTTCATGCACACAAATATTTGCACTGAGCGGGGATCGAACCCGCGCCTCCTGCGTAGAGGCCGCGTTCACAACCGCTACGCCACGGAGGCTGTTGATGCTAGTTACTAAAATACTAGTTATTAAAATACTAAGTATGGTAGATATTAGGTACTATTATATAATACTAGGTACCCCATAATATTAAGTAAATGAATAGGTATGTATCCAAAGATACGAGTACATTTATATTTGTATATTCTACCTTCTTCAGGTTTTACTTTTGTGTTCATAGGTGCTTCGCAGTATGACAACAGAATATGTCTCCAGGAAAACAACACCGATACGCAGAATTCTCAAGGTGTCAAAGGGGAGGAAGAGCTTTCCCGAGTTTACCAGACTCTATCGTTGCCATCGTTACCAAGAGAAGATACTAACTCCAATAACAGGTTTGTTAGAAGCTCAATGTCCGAGAATATTTTTTTTTTACTTTTTTTAGTTATACATTGAAATAAAACGATTTTTAACGGATTCTATCGCCAATGTTATTTTATTATTACGGTGTACCTGCTTAGGATGATCCGCGAGGCTATTGTAATTCAAAAACGTCCTAATCTTGATATAAGACGGTTGGAATGCACCTACAGATTAGGATCAAGTCATTCACTGAATTAAACCTAAGAAAACTCAAAATACAGTGAAACTTGGATAAGTGGGACCTGGATAAGTGAGAAACCTCTATAACTGGAACTCATGCTGAGGTCCCTACACCTTGGTACTGAATTACCTCTATTAGTGGGACGAAACAAACCTCTATATCTGGGATTCGTTCTTTCGATTTTATCGTCATAGTTACCTCTATAACTGAGACAGCGACTGAATTTTATATGCATTTACCTCTGTAACTGAGATAACATCGTTTCTTTTGTTGACATACTTATTCTAATTCTACCCACAAATTATTCCGCACCTAATTTTGAACCTCAATGACCTTCAGTTTTAGTTTTGCTTACTATCATACGGATGTTTAATTTAGAAAAATGCCGAAACGAAGGCTCCAATCATTATCAGTAAGTGAAAAACTGAAGTTAATATCCGTTTAGGAAATTGGTAAAACACGCGATAAAGTTTGTGTCCAATTTAATATGCCAAATCTACTCTTGAAACGACATCAATTGGTGACCAAAGCATATTTATTTTGATAAAATTTATAACATCGAAAAACATCTGATTACCTACTGATATCCAAAAGACAAACTAAAATGACAGATTTTTATAATTAATACCAATGATGTATTATTTTTATAGATACGTCATACACGAAGATGGCGGCTTTCAAAAATGGCGCAAACACAACATATAGCCACTTCTAAAAATACGTCAATGTTATTAATTTATATGAATTATATTATTATTTTTATTAATAATATTTTATTATTATGTATTTATTATTAAAAATGTTTTTTTTGGGTGGCGCACTGTCGCGATTCTGATTGGTGCATAAAATGATGACCAAAAGTCATCATTTTTTTGTCGCCATTTTAGAGTGCGGACAACATATCTATAGTTTATAATATATCATTGATTAATACATTCTGTTTACAATTTTGTACCTACTACATAATTATAAAAAATCTGTCTTTTTTAATTTGCCTTAATTTTTTTTTTATTCCCAAAAAAGATTAGACTTGCGCATAAAAAAAAAAAAAAAATGTTTAAATAATACGTTATTTTATTTTAATAATTGCACTTCTATAAATGAAATAACCTGTATTCTGACCTCTGTTAATGGAACCCTCTATAAATGAGACAGATATTTATTTATACCTGGATATCTGAGACACTGGGTAAGTGGAATACCTCTATAAGTGAGACAAATATGCTGGTCCCTTCAGGTCTCACTTAACCAGGTTTCACTGTACTATCAGACCTAATGACACTGTGAACTCATTGTGCGTAAATAATAATAACACCGACGGTTCAACATAGCTAAGGTAGGTAATTTGAGACACCTACCATGTTTAGTCTCCCTGTGACCATTATCTGCTGAAAAGCAACAGAAACGTTGGGTTCAGTGTAAATAACCCAATTAACTCAATTTGTACGATTTACATTAAGTATCTAATTTGCCTATCTCGGGTAGTTAAAAACTATTCACGATGTTACTGTCAGAGTTATAGCTCAGGACATATATCTTGGACCTAAATCACGAGACATATGAGACCCTGGCGCGCGTGAATTGTTTTGTAATAAACTATGCTTGGTGAATTTGGGCTTGTCCACTGCAGTAGCACCCTGTGTTTTTCTCAAAATTTTCTCAAAAGACACCCAAAAACCGTGTACTGCGCATACCGGGTATTTACCATAAGTTTTTCAAACGTAAGATATAATTCTACCCTCCTTCATTAGTACCACTGGTTTCACTATACACTCAAACTCGATCACGCTTAAGACATTAGACGACTTTACTTTTAAAACTCTAGTTTTAATATCTATTTAGGCGCTATTAATAAACTTTTCGCAGTATTTTTTTGAAAATGCCGTTTTATCTGAGTCCTATTATTATATTTATGTTAAGCTAGGTCACAAGTTAGAAATGCAAAAATATAGAAGCCATTCCTACGGTGTGATATTTACCACATAGGTACCAATTTATTAACAGATGATCTTAGAAACCTTTGTAAAATAATAAACAAGACAGTACCTAGGTGTATAATATTGATCTTGTCCTCTAAAGAGTACTATTATATTTACACATCATTTAATTATTTATTTATGTATTTCAATGTAGAGAGCGTTTGTAAATTTGGTAGTGGTTATTAACTTTGTCGGTGACTATACCTACCAATGCCAAAGTATCCACTAAAGTTGCTATTACACCTTCCTAAATTTAGAATTCGATATTTAGGACGTCCTGAATTTAGGAAAGTGTAATCGCATTTAGGATGGTAGCATCCTAATTAGGAAACGATTTAGGATGCGGACGGCTTCCGACGTCCTAAATGGCTAAATCGGATGAGTGTAATCGCATTTCCTAAATTTAGGACGCTCAGTAGTCGCTCACCGCCGCAGTATCGATATATATTGTATCGATATTGATAATTTTATAATAAAGCTATCAATATCGACATAATGCGTATGTATGTACGTGTGTATGTAAGTATGTATGTTTGTATGTATGTATGTACGTATGTATGTATGTATGTACGTATGTATGTATGCATGTATGTAATGTAATGTATGTATGTATGTATGATGTACGTATTTATGTATGTATATAAGTATGTATATATGTATGTATGTATGTACGTAGGTACGTATGTATGTACGTATGTACGTTGTATGTTATGTATGTATGTATATGTATACGTACGTACGTATGTATGTATGTTATACGTATATATGTAGGTATGTACGTACGTATGTATGTATTATCGATTCTTTTTTATTCAGAAGCATGCGCGCAATGAGATTATTGACCGACTCTAAGTTGCTAACTTAAAAATTAAGTAACAAATTAAAAAAGCAGCCTCAGCAAATAGAGTCGATCATAACAATATTATGAAATGTAATTTGTTAGAAATATATAACAGTAAACATCATACGGTAACATTATCAAAGTAATATAATAGATAAATATAATTTATCATCCATCTCTATTCGACAGCGACACGTCCGTCACTTGCCGCTCGTCCTCCAAAACTGATTTAGGATCCTAATTTAGTGAAAGTGTAATCGCGAGCTCCGGCGACTGAATTTCTCGTCCTAAATCGTTTCCTAAATACCGTTTCCTAAATTTAGGAAGGTGTAATAGCGCTTTAACATCGTCGCTTAGAAAAATTATCTGAAATGCTACTTAAGTACAAATATTCAAGATTTAGGTTTATAGGACGAAACTATCGCCACTCCCGCTTAAAGGCATGATTATACAGAAAAGGAGATCTTACGGCGTAAGAGATTTGCAAGAGACATGATGATATCGCAACAAAGTCGGCTACAAACTTCACACTTCTAATATTAGAAGGATTTCTCATCAAATGTACAAACGATGACATTTTCTTTTTGTTGTACAGTAACCCAGAAACGAAGAGTAAATCTAAGTCAAGCACACCTGCTAGCCCTGGCAACTCTGAAATGAAGCCTCAGTCCACTACACCAACATCGCAAGCGCTAACTAAACCACCGTATTCCTACGTAGCCCTTATTACAATGGCCATACAAAATAGCCAGACAAAACGAGCGACACTTAGTGAAATATACGCTTATATCACCAAGGAATTTCCGTTCTTCGAGAAGAATAAAAAAGGATGGCAGAACTCTATACGGCATAATTTAAGTCTTAATGAATGCTTTATTAAAGTACCTAGAGAAGGTGGAGGGGAGCGAAAAGGAAATTATTGGACCCTTGGTAAGTTGTTAAGTAGTCCAAGCGTGAATGTAATTTCAGTGTACAATCTGGAAATATTAGCTTCAACCATGACATTGTTCAAGAGCCGGTGTTATTCTTGAAGTTTGTATTTTTTTAATTGTGTTACGGGTATGCTTCGATGCAATGCGAATGACGCTTCTTACTGCTATGCAATTATATACGTTATGTAGGTACCATCAGCTCATATTAATTTCACATCTTCGATAGCGAATTGCAAGCGAAAAATTCTTGCTACAATGTTTATAGACTCTTGGGTGGTGAGTGTAGTATTGTTGTAGATCCGCAATGTGGTGAAATGTTCGAGAATGGGAACTTCAGGCGCCGACGGAGGATGAAAAGACCATTCCGTGCCACGCCGTATTCGAAAACACTGTTCGGAGACGGATACCACGTGACACATGTCGGACAACATGTGCCGCCTCACATGCAGCCCCTGCCTCTGGGTGCCAGAAACTACTTTGGGTCTGCATCACCATATCACCCACCTTCGTATCCCAGATATGACACGTAAGTTGCTAAATCAATTTATACAATAATTAAACTCGATTTGTCACAATTCAATTTTGATCCGAATAAAAATAATAAGTACTTACCTATGATTTATAAAAAAACAATGAGGTAAAATATTTATATAATAAATGTTACATAATTAAAAACTTTCGTAAGACGCTATTAATAAAGTTGTCGCAGTATTTTTTGGAAATGCCGTTTTATCTGAGTCCTATTATTATACTTATGTTAAATGCAAAAATATAGAAGCCATTCCTACATATTACAATCTAGAGAATAGTGTGGTGTAGTAGTAGCTACTACACAACACAGCTCTATCAAGATTGTACACATATGTGGATATAGCTATGTCCTAGAAAATTTATCTTAATATGTATTAAATGTATGTAGTGTTAAGTATCAACTTCAAGAGTTCAAGATTGAAGAAGATTGACAACATATACCTAGTTTACAATATACACGATGCCAGTCTTCTTCAATTATAATTCAAACTGGCAATTAATGTACGACATTACTACATGTTAATAATGATAAATATTTACGTTTCTCATGCTCGTGTTTACAAAACAATTACTAATAATTTACTGATTATGTTATTAAAGAATTTTATTTCCGATTTCCTACACACATGTGTTCAGACTGGAAAACAAATCAATTAACGGTTTTTATAAGTCAATTGGTATTAAAAAGGTTTGTGGTTATAAACTTGTGACCTTAGTAACAACAGTAGCAACTACTAGGTATATAATATATGAGATAGTGTACATACATTAATAACATATTATATCTATATAGTAAGTGGTCATGTATTATTATTTGATAAGAGATATTTAATTGCTTGAAATCGTTAATAAAATATCGCATAGCGGTCGTCGGTCGTCCTTAAGATAAATAAAATAGGTAGATACGCTTACATAACAGCTGAGATACGTACAATTCTGTATTTTAAGCGCATAGTAAATGATAAGTACTTACATTATATGGGTATAATTGTTATACTCGTAATAACAGTAGAGCAATATTTTTTGCCCATCGCCGCGCTGGTCAGTGTTAAGAGTGGACTGTTCAGTTCATTTGGGTCACTCAAATCTGCTGTGATGTGTTAAATCACAGCAGGAGTGACCGTGTGAAAGTTCTACCGATCATTCGTAATTCATCCTCACCAAAAGTTCCTTTCCGTTGCCGGTTAGGGTTACACTTACAACTAGTTGTAGAGGAGATTTTCCGTTCCATAACAATGCAGGTACCTACAGCGAAACCTGCCCGCCCTCTAACCTCTTTTTTGACTGTAAATAATAAATACAGAATATACAGAGGAGCAAAGGGGAGGGAGATTTAAAGACTAATATTGTCACATGTTTCTACACGTGT
The DNA here is from genome assembly GCA_914767945.1 of Eilema depressum. Classification (NCBI taxonomy): domain Eukaryota; kingdom Metazoa; phylum Arthropoda; class Insecta; order Lepidoptera; family Erebidae; genus Eilema; species Eilema depressum. The sequence continues at coordinate 22,031,104 of OU612012.1, read as the reverse complement.
TACTTGACATACCTATATTCAGGAAGTCCTGTAACATAAACAATTGTAGGTGTGAGCATAAAATTGCTCATTGCATCGAAATAAATTCATGTAAATGGTTTAGACAAAAATATGTTTTATTAATGAAAAACAATTGTTAAGAATTATTGATCCGCCATTGGTCGAAGGCAGGTGAGATGGGCGGGGTCTGTTCGCTTTATCTCTGCCTATGCCGCGGCGAGTTAATAAACTGCTCAAGGTTCTTCATCTTTACGACATAGTTGCAGGTTTAAGTTTAGAAATTCAAATACGGACATGTCCCTCGTGGTTAAGGTGATTACCTACGCGAATGACTTTGAGAGTATTTGGTCAAGCGGGGCACCGAGAGGTACGGGGCAGGATCAACGGGGTTCGTGCACGCATACAACCACGTCATTGAACGAAGCCGCTGTACTAAACAATAAAAATCATTGCACATAGAGTATGTGATACTAGATAAGACATAAGACATAATTTGTGTTCGGTGTGGGTGTTCGAACTGACTACCGCAAAAACCGAATTGCAAATACTGGCTAAGCCCTATTAGTCTTCTACTCCATCATCATAGTGTTCATATTTGAACTTATAAAATTATTTAAAACATAAAAAGTGACGTCACAGGTCTATTATGGTTGTGAGCATTGTGCCTACAACGGTGCATCTGCGCCTGCCCCAAGGTTTATTTTATCTTTGTACCAAATTTAATCAAAATTAGTACAGTGGTTTAGGCGTGAAAGCGTAAGAGATAGAGTTATTTGCGTATAATTTATAATATTATGTATCCAACTCTACCAAATTTCTTCAAGATATCTTCAATAATAAACTTTCATCCCCTATTAATTTAATACTACATATAAGGCAATCAATATCCGTTTCCGAGCACTTATCCATCTTTGTACCAGATTTCATCATGAACTTTCAAATAAATTTTCATCTGTCTGTTGTGCTTTCACGCTTAAACCACTAAACCGATCTTGATGAAATTTGGTACAGAGATAGATTAAAGTATGGGAACGGACATAGGTTACCTTTAACGCGAAAAAAAGGGTTAGGGGGGAGGGGGTAGGAGATGAAAATTTGTTTGAAAGTTTATGATGAAATCTGGTGCAAGATGGATAAGTGTTCGGAAATGGATATTGATTGCCTTTTATTACTAAATTAACAGGGGATGAAAGTTTATTATTGAAGATATCTTGATGAAATTTGGTACTTGGATATTTAATATTATAAATTATGCGAAAATAACTCTGTCTATTACGCTTTCACGCCTAAAATACTGAACTAATTTTGATGAAATTTGGTACAGAGATAGATTTAAGCATGGGAACGGACATTAAGCAGGTTTCCTTTTTACACAAAAATAGGGGGTCAAAGTAGGGAAATAGGGGATGAAAGTTTGTATGAAATTTCGTCATTTTACAAGATATCCTGATAGCCAGGTCAGTCTTAAGATGGGTGACCATTCTTAACAGTATATGTGATTATTGAAAGTTTGGCAGGAAAAAAAATGTTTGACTCCATATAGAAAAACAAAATTATTGTTAGAATTGTGACGTGCAGCTAAAAGTTAATTGCAATTGACGCATTACGAAGGTAAATATTTTATTTATTTAATTTAGCTTATTTTAGTAGGTAGGTACGTTATAATAGTTTCTTATTTCAAATTTCATTTAGTATTATTTATGTATTGTACATATTTGAAAAATAAACAATCTTAAATTAATAAATTAAAAAAAACTAAACTAAATATTTAAGAAAATGTAATCTGGGCAAGTTTACAGGCTGTAATATAATAAAAAAAATTGTTGCAATTATTTTTTTGTCAATTGTCTTGATTGACGCCCTATACTGAATGAAATCATCATTGTGTCTAAGCGCCAAGTGAGCGCAAAAGAAATCCGCGTTTATAAGGACTCAAAGACCCTTAAATCTAGACCCAAAGTAACCACACCAACTAGCTTGAGTCATGGATTCTGATATGCGAATATACATACTTAAATAAGTTTTTTTTAATACATTTTGTAAATACATACATAAAAACACCCAGGCCAATGCAAATAGATTCATGCATACAAATATTTGCAATTAGAGGGAATCGAACCCGCGACGTCGAATGCTCTTACGCTACGCCACGATGGTCGCGTATAATCGTAAGTGCCTAATCTATGAAGGCTATGATCTTTGTAGCGTCTTATACAACACACTCACACACTGACACTGGTGAGCGGGGTGCGGGAGGGGAGGTTTCAGCAACCAAACATAGGTCCGTTCAGCAACGCGCCTCAGCGCATACTGAATTTTGAACGAGCAAGGCCTGCTGGAACCGTAGAAATCAGTAAAACCAATTTTAAGAGATAACTTGGTAGGCAACGATTACGAACTAAGAAGGTCATGTCACGCTAATATACTTTTTTAACATATATGTGAAGTTTCAGATTATTTGGATACTTAATGTAGAAAATATTTGGTTTCAAAAAAAAAGATTAGAATGATGTTCAGAGCCTCTTTTCTACTATATTCTCCTTTTTTTTTCATTTACGAAAAGGTCAAGTTCCGCTGTATATCCTGTAGAATGCAGGCATATAAATTTCAGATCTGTAAGTCTTATCGTTAATAAGAAAAACGGTTTCGAAATCACCGATTTTTCGACGTTGACCTGATTAGGGGCCTTAAAACTGTTATTTGTAGCATAATTTTTAAAATAAAATTTGAATTGATAGTGAAATTGAATTTCTAAACATGCGAGTATGTAGGTACCTGTATCAGTTAGAAAGTACGTACGTTTTCTGTATGTTCCGTATTCTAATTTTCTATTTGACGCTGAAACGAATGTCTAGTATAACGAGTAGGTAGGTTACCAAGGTACCTAGGTAACTGATATGTATTGGAAATACGTACATTATTGTTTTTATTTAACAATAGCCGTAGGTATTGATAAATATCCTATCGCATAACTGATTTTCGTGTTAAGTAGCGAGTGCATAGAAATAATTTAGATATTCAATTTCTAAATGAAACCTCAGTTTTTAAATACAGAGTAAAAAAGTACTCCAATCGTACAAGAAAATAAAGAGACACTCTTGAGTTTTCAAGAAAATGTCGACTAAAGTGATATTAAAAAAATTTCAGCACATGGTTGACTCAGTCGCCGAGCGGGCTGGGATACGCGGGCGCGTGCGGTAGTATGGGCCGCAGTCCCCCCGGGTGTTCGCCACACAGCGCGTTGCCACACCAGTCGTCGCCTGTCGCAGTCAACCCGTTCGCCACACACCAAATACAGGGACAGGTGGGTCATTAAGGGGATGTTTAGCACCTCTTTATTTTATAATAATGGTTTTTTTGATAATATTTTAGTTAGACACTAGGTAGATTCAGTGCTTCACGGATCTGTCTAGGGTTTGGTTTCGGGCTTTGGGGAGGGGGTTTAAGAAAATGAAACAGCAGCAATGAGCATAAAATTTCGTTATCATTTAGGTATTGGGTAAATAACAAAAGGTTGATAGGTATGTAGACAATATTTAAGATTTCAGAAAGGGGAAGCCCAAGGGGGACTACGCCAACGTCATGGGCGAGGCTCTGGTGCACGAGTTGGAAGCGCATAGATGGCAGTCACTTCCAGAATAGCCACATAAACCTAACCGAAAGGAAGAAAAGGGGCTTCGAGGTGAATACGTCGGATGCAATTGGAACAACGCTAAAATGATGATGATGATGATGAATAAATACCAGCGACGTTATGTTCAAAAAAATCTATAAAACATACTCATATAATTATTGTACCTAGGCATTCAACTTTGAAATGTTTTAGATTTATCAAAACGATCATCATACTCCTAAAAATATTTTATACACACATAAACTCTGAAAAAAATGCCTGTCGCGTTATGACCTAAAAAGTTACCAAATCATATCATTAAAATTAAGATGACCTGAGTTAGGTGTGCTATTATATGTTGAAGAAGATACCTGTCCGCTTATGCAAACGCATAACGCATTATTATACTTGAGACAATCCCTATTCTTTGCTTCTAGTTTTCAGTGTCTATAGTTTCTTTATTAACTACTGCCTAGTCTAGTTTAACGTGGCTAATACTTTCTGAAAGTACGTATTTAGAACATCACATAATTTTCCTTTTTACTATTATAGTCCATAAACTAACTGCAGCTGTTTTAGGATAGGTACAATCTATTTCATAAATACGTAGGTACGCTATGTAGACACGTAGCGTGGGTATTCATGAAAAATAGACTCCAGATATCCAGACGAATAAGTACTTTTTCTACTTAATAATAGATATAGGTTTGTTGCCAAAATTAAATATCATTCATTTAACGCTTATGAATATCAAAAACAACGGCTTCTATAATTACAACCATATTGCAATAGATAAAGCCTGTGAAAAATAATTTTGCAATAAAAATGACAGCTGTTTTTAATCGCCAGTATTTATAATGAATATTAACAAATTGTATTGGTATAGGTCATGAGTATCTTAATATATAAAACAAAGACGGGTTTGTTACAACACTTATAACTCGAGATCTGCTGAACCAATATTCATGGTTATTGATTCGTTGGATTTGCCTCCGCCCTGAATAGCATAATAAATCTTAAAAACAATGAAAACTCGATATGTGTAATGAATACTTAATCATTTCATTTCATCTATTTATATAAAAGAAAGTCGTGTTTGTTACAACACTTAAGTCAAGAATGGCTGAACTGTTTTGGCTGAAAATTGGTGGGGAGGTAGCTTAGAACCAGGAGACTGATACTTTTTAAATTTTTTTTGTTAATTTTTTTTTTCACTCATAGGAAAATTAGAAGGTGAGGAAGTTCTCATTCCAAGGATCCCGATGATCCCAACCGACATGCCGCTTGAATTTAAAAGACTTCAATTTTCGATCCGTCTTGCATTGGCCATGACCATAAACAAATCACAAAGGACAATCCTTAAAAGACCACACTGAATCTAGAAAATCCATGTTTTTCCCATGGTCAGTTAAATGTGGCATGTTCATGGGTCGGGGACGGTGCAGCGGGAACGGGATCAGAATCTTCTAACATGGAAGTTTGAATAGAAGGTACAGCGGGAACGGGTCTGAATCTAGAAAAGCCATGTTTTTCCCATGGTCAATTATATGCGGCATAATCACATTGTTCACGGGTCGGGGACGGTGCAGCGGGAACGGGATCAGAATCTAACATGGAAGTTTGAATAGAAGGTACAGCGGGAACGTGTCTGAATCTAGAAAAGCCATATTTTTCCCATGGTCAATTATATGTGGCATGTTCTGTTCATAACACGGGTCGGGAATGGTGCAGCGGGAACGGGATTAGAATCTAACATGGAAATTTGAATAGAAGGTACAGCGGGATCGGAATACCACGCGGGCGGCAAATATGGCGGTACGAAGTGCGCCGGGTCAGCTAGTAGAATAATAAATGTTAAATAAACATCACTGTGGGAGTCCTATGAAAAGAATATAAGTAACTGAACAGAGAGACAAAGAAACAAAAGGGTAGTGGTAGCAGAAGGTACATGATCAAATTATGGGTCAAGTCAAATTTAAATAAAAACAGTGCGAGGCGGACTCGCCCATGAAGGGTTCCGTAGCAGCAACGGCGAAAATTGCGGGTTATGATGTATTAAAAATCTACTTACTAGATCCCGTTGAAACCAATTTTCGGTGGCAGTTTACATGGCAATGTGCATCATATATTTTTTAGGTTTATCATTTTCTTATTGTAGAAGTCAGAGGGTACATATATTTTTCCATTTTAGAAGTGTCTCTCGCTAAAACTATTTAGTTTAGAAAAAAATATGTTAGAAACCTCAATAGTATTTTTGAAGACCTAAGTATCTATAGAATACACGTACCTATGGGTTTGATGAAAAAAATATTTGAGTTTCAATTCTAAGTATGGGGACCCCGAAATTTTATTACTTTTTTTCTATTTTTGTGTGAAATTCTTAATGCGGTTCACAGAATACATATACTTAACAAGTTTCAACAGCAAAGGCTTTCGAGTTTCGGAGAAAAGTGACTGTGACATACAGACGGACAGACAGACATGGCGAATCTATAAGGGTTCCGATTTTTTTTTGCATTTGGCTATGGAACCCTAAAAAAGGTATAATTCCCTTACATTGCTTTGTTCTATAAAAAGTACCTCTAATACCATTGTAATTCTTTTAATAACTTAAACCACTTGATCATAAGGAACTCTATGGAATTCTAGTCCAGTCCAGCATAATTATTCACAATCATAGTTAGATGCAATGAAATAAACGAGATATTCATGGTGAATTTGTTAAGAAATCATATTGTCATCATTTGTGGTCCAAGTCGAGATAACTCCGCAATGTAATCACGAAATTATATTAATATTATAATATCTTCCATACCTTAACAGTAGCCTGAAGGTATTGTACGAGAGGTGAAATCTTCCACCCTACGAAGGTGGACGAGTCTGCATGCTAGTGCGTCCTCTTAATTTATTTTGGGATATAATAAACCGTGCGAATAAAATAATAAATGAATGACTAATAATGAGTTACTTTAATTCTAACCGAGCAGCGTTAATAATGAGTGGGCGACTAAAATACTGAGTGACCCGTGATACAGAAAGTGTGTTGCTAATTGTGAAGTTATGAGGATTCGAGTATAGCACGCCCCAACTTGGAAAGATTAGGTTAGAAGGCTAACGCGGGAGCCGAGCTCCCGCTTTAGCCTCTGTGGTTATTTTTATAAAACCATCCAGAAATAGAAGCTCCGAAAGGTTATTTAAGTACGCCATATTCAGTAATTTTGACACCCATAAATTGAATTTATTTTCGCTCGTTTAAATACATGCCTTTTAACTGGGCTATAAAATGATAATTCACTATAGCTGCCAACCAATGATATATTAAATATAAAGACGTAGATGTGTTATTGCGCGAAAATCGTGAAGATCCGAAAACGAGCCAATTGGAACGTTTGCCTCTAGTACCGCGTGCCGAGATAGTTCGTGGGTGATTGAGTAACTGCGAAGAGTAGGGGAGATAAAACGCAGCCCTGTGGGACACCAGCAGTTGTTGTACACCAAGAGGAGTTAAACTCTTTGACACAAACACTCTGCCGGCGACCAAACAGGTAACTACGAAACCAGTCAATCACCGTTGGAGATATGTTAAGAGTGCTCAATATGCTAAGTAACACGTCGAAATCTACGGTATTAAACGCATTACTAAAGTCTAACAGAGTAAAAAATGTCAGCTCACCGTTTTCCATACCCGCCGTAACATGAACCAGACTAGTGGTAGTGCTGTGCCCAGGCCGGAATCCGGACTGGAGAGGATTCAACAGTGCATTTTTTTAAAGGGAATTAGAAAGTTGAGTGTGAATGAGACGTTCTAGAACTTTGGAGAAAAACGGTAAGATAGAAATAGGGCGATAATCAGAAAAGGAGGTAGGATTTTTCTTTTTAGGAATAGGGATAATTTGAGCCTCTTTCCACGTCTTTGGAAACATGTTACTGGTTATTGAGAAGTTTAAGATATGACAGATTACAGGTAGAATTTCATCGATGATAAGGTGGATCATTTTGCGGCCGATACAGTCTATACCCATCGCGTTAGAAGTGATTGACATTATGCTCTTCTTAACATCACAAGCCGAGAATTGACTAAAGAAGTATGGAGCGCAATTGGGAGTTGAGACAGATGAAAGATGCTGTAGTGTATTTTGTTTTGTCATTTTATCAAATTTTGACGAAGAGGAGAAGTGTTCATTAAGAGAATCTAAATTTACGTTGTTAGGGATCGAATTTTGACGAGATTTGCCAACTCCCAATGTCCTTAGAAATTTCCAGACTTTTGCTGGATCCTCGTTTTCCACTGAGTTATGAATATAACGGCGTTGCGTGTTCCTACACACCCGATTACAGTGATTTCTAATGGCGATATAATTTTCCCGGTTTAAATCCGAAGGACGCCTTTTGTATTTCGACTTGGCAGACGCTTTTTTTGTTATAAGTGCCTTGATTTCCGTTGTTAACCAAGGCGATGGAAGATGTTTCACTCTTATTCTGCGAACTGGAGCATGTACATCATACAATTTGATAATATTGGTGGTAAATAATTTTACTTGCTCGTCAATACAGTTTGAGCTGAAAAGCGGACCCCAGTCCAGGCAATCAGCATCCCTACGCAAGTTGTCGAGATTTATACCACCAAAGTTGCGCTGCATGAGAAATTTGGATTTCAGTTTAGGTGGACGAAGCTGATAAGATAAAAATAGCATGTCATGGTAGGAGAACTGATCAGCAGTAAGCTGACCATGCTTGGCTACGTGCTGAAGTGAGGAAACTATGGTCAGGTCGAGCAGAGAAGGAACAAGGTGGGGAGCATGATGAGTTGTATCGGAAGGAAGAATTGTCAGATTGCAAGATTGGACGATAGACTGGAGAGTTGAGGAACGGGAGTCGTTCTTAACGAGACAAGTGTTGAAATCGCCCATGATTATGCTTTGACCGTACGCAGGCACAAAGGTATCAAGGAGAAGTTCAAATGAAGAAAAGTAATTTATGCTAGAAGAAGGACAATAAAAGACGCCAAGTAGAAGTTTAGAGCGCAGGAGTTCAACCTCCAGAAGGATGTGTTCACCAGCGTGCGGTGGCTGTGGCGACAAACTGAGAACAGTATACGCAATGTGTGTGCGTAGATAGATTGCCACACCACCCGCCCGGCGCTCCACACGATCGTTTCTGATGAGGTTGAACCCTGGTAGAGTGTATTGTGAGGTGGGTAAACATGGCTTTAGCCATGATTCCGAAACAAGGATTGCATGTAGTACATAGTTGCATAGGTACCTAATTGTTAAAATTTGTACTATTGGCAACAACAAAATAATGAAATTTAAAAACATACCTAGCTTTTTTTATGATACAATAACAAAGTCAAACAAACATCTTTGTCTAAACGAAATCAGGCAATTATCACAAACTTCACTTTACTGGTAAGTACCTACTTAGGTAGGGTGGAGTTGCATAAGTTGTACCGGCTCGTAATTTGTACCACCTCAATATCTACCAAACTGCAATGCTTAGGTTTGATGTGACAACACTAAAAAGTAGAGCTACCAACATTACGCAATCGCTGTCAGTTTGGATTCGATAACACAACTGAGGTAGATGTAGTAAACAAAAATCACTATTTTGGCGTTCTGATAAAATTTTAGAGCTATTTACCTAAGGGTTTCTTGTGGCAGTGGTAGGTACACTGCAGCTGTTATATATGTTTTTGGAAAGTAAGCATATCAGTGCACTTTTTTGAGAATATAATTTTAATGTTTGGTATTTCGAGGTTATAATGGCGGCTCGCATAAAAATAAAACTTGGTGTTGCCTAATTTGTACATACTAGGTAGTGTAATCCTAAAATTTACCGGTACAATTTAGATATAACTTGATGTTTAAACATTATACGTTATTAATATTTAAAACTTTATGTATAATAATTTTTATAAAGATGTTTAACGGTAAGGCTAATTTCAATTTGTAGGAGATACTAGAATCTTATTTAGACCGTAAAGTACAATTTAAGATACCTATGGTACAATTAAGGAAACCGGTTTCCTAAATTGTACTTTTTTAGACCTTTTGAAAAACTTTTATTGTCCTAATTGGGTTATATCCCCGCATTTTCTAGTTATAAAATATGGATACCAATAGAACAACCTTTTTAGTTCTTATAATATAATCCTTTTAAGTGATATAGTTTTTGTGATATCTTGTAAAGTTCGTTAACTGGTACAATATCGGCAACCTTACCCTACTTGTTAAAATATTGTACTATTGGCAGCAACAAAATAATGAAATTTAAAAAATATACCTAGCTTTTTTTTAATACAATAACAAAGTCAAACAAACATCTTTGTCTTAACAAAATTAGGCAATAACCTCAATTCAGAGAGCTCTGTACCTTCTTTCTCAATAATTTTGTTAGCCTATGTCACCGATGTAGCAACGGCACTGTGATTGGTGCATTCAGTGTAGTGTTATCATTAACGTCCAAGTGACAAACAATAGCTTTTTTCTTCTTTTATATGGTATTTTTCATGTCATCTCTTTTCAATCGATTGGTTAGGTAGGGAAATGTAGATGAAGTAAAAATGTGTGTGTGTGTGTGTGTGTGTGTGTTCGGCACATTTTTCTACGTTGATTTGAAAGCATATGACATATCTTATTATGAAATATCATTGCTGCCAACTTTTTATTTTTACTACTTGCTTAATGTTTTTAAACCCCTATTTTGGATTAATTTGTCGCCGCATTAAATACATGCCATTTATTTTGAGATTTTTCTTTGCTTTTTTATTTAATTATTAAATTTAATACCACACGGTGGTCATAAACCTAACAATACCCTGATCATTTCACGTTTATTGTTGGATTATAAGGAGTTCCCTGTTGTATCTCTGGCATCCAAAGTCTAATCCAATAAAATTAATATGGGACCACCACGAAGCTAAACCGAACCCAATGCAAAAATAATTTTAAAATTGGTTCATGAGCAACGAAAATATTGCCGAATATATACCGAACACATCTGCAAACTCAATTAGAGGGAGTGTGATGTTATATTGTGTAAACAACAATGCCCAGATATGCGATAGCTGAAATCGCGGTTGATCTACTGGCATTTATGTATTGGTATTGAAGAGTTCCGTTGTCTGCCCCAGAAACTTACCATTAGATTTTCATGAAATTTAACAGTGACTATTTTACAATAAGCCTTCATCCAACCAAGAAAAGTATTTTAATAATATATGAGTATAATACTAATACCCAAACATACTTTGCTACAAAAAATGTACAAACATCCGAATTGAGAACCTCCTCTTTTTTGAAGTCGCTTGAAAAGCAACTGTTCTAAAAAATTAACAAGTGCAGTAAACAAGTATTGTAATGCTCCTATGAACGCCGATGGCGTGTTAAGAGGCTAATTTCATTTCAGTAATTAAATCGAGATTAAAATTTGAGTAGCGTATCAAAAAGCAGTAAAACTGTATGTTCGCAAATTGGCACTTTGACTACTCAATAAACGACTTTATCGATGAAGAAACTCTGAACAAATACGGCACGATAGGGTGTGAAGAAAATTTAAATCATCATCATCCCAACGACGACGGCTGACCCAATTACATCCAAAGCACTTCACTTGCACTTCAGAACCCGGGGTCCACTCACCTACATTTTCTCTTCCTGAGGGCTAAACATGACATGTTAAAGAGTGTCATGTCCCGAGTGAAAAAGAGGTAAGGAGCTATCACCCACCATAGCTCCATTTCCGGCCTCTTCTCGGAATACTCAAGATGAGAAAAATATTCGAATAATGTAATGAATAATGATCTAATTGATATAGTTCAAGAACTGAATCGAATTAAATGGATGATACGGTTCCTTTATTTCACGTCTAAAAGTGACATTTTGGACCATATATCTTAGTTGACTTAAATGGTATTATTCTGATGAAGAGTTAATATCGATATAAGCAATATTAACTCTACGTATTATGGATGGTACCGTATTTACGTATTATTTTCTCATTTTCAGCTACAAAGTCCATTGCAGCCCATGCAATCAATGTCCATGAACACTTACAACGCAATAGGAGTGAGTGCTATTGGTGAGTAAAATTGTTAAATTTTAACAAAGTTTATAAACCTGTCTTTAAATTATATACAAATCATAATAGTAGGTACATTATGGTACAAGTGAGCAAAGTTGGTGACTACCGCTGAGGCGCCATTGAGACCCGAGCCGCCAGGCGAGGGTCTTAAGAGGGCCAAGGACGGTAATCATCATACTCACGCGTGCCATATGACGTTTTATAACACACTTGCGAATAAAATAATACTAAAAATACTAAATAAACAATACAACAAATTAATTCGTTTTCCTATGTGCGCGCAGGGTGCGCATTTTCTTACATAACTTTTCAACTCCTATCATCGGATTTCCGAAAAATTTTCTCATACCATTTAAAGTCATAATGATCATTCTTCATAAAAATTTAACAAATAAATATTGAAATAATCGAAACTCATAATCATTTCAATAAATAACTTTTATGTTCATAAAGGTGTTTTATTCTAATATTGAATAGCTATTGAATTAAAATATTGAAAATTGAAATAAAATTGGAAAAATATTGAATAACTTGATAAACATATCAATGTACAAAGTATTGTTTATATAAGGCTTCATTTCACAAATTAATTATTTTTAAACATTTTATTTGGCAAACAGACAGTTAGTAATAGATTCATTGAGAAAGCTGCTCATTCCGACTTGGATAGATTAGGTTAGAAGGCTAATGCGGGAGCGGAGCGGAGCGAAGCTCCCGCATTAGCCTTCGTGGTTATTTTTTTTTTATAACCATGCAGAACTATATTTAATCCAAAAACAAATTTAAAACAAAATTTGTCACTCTAGAAAAATGATAATATGAGTTAAAATATTTTCTTGGTAATACCCTTTATAAATACAAAAATTATGATAATTGAATGTTATGAAGAAAAAAGTTATGAAAAAAAAAATATGATCGCTAACGGTTATGAACTCCGTTGTTAGAAATAGAAATGTATGAATAAAAAATATTATGAAAAAGAAAATTATGAAGAGTGATTATTATGAGCACAAATCGGTAGTAAGACAAAGAACCAAAATCAAAAAATCAAAGTCAATATGGACCCGTGCGCGCATCTAACAATGCCGGTCGGCCATATTTAAAAAAAAAATGAGGTTTGAATTTAACTTTTTCTTACTGTTTTTTTTCTGTACTTAGAGAAAAAAATAGTTAAATTTGAGTGAAAATTTTGTTTATTAAACAAGTATTACAAGTTGAAATTATTTATTTAAATACGAAAATGCATCAAATGAACACACAATAGGCATATTAATTTATTCGTACTATTAAACACGTTCTTTTTTGTATCGAAACTTTTTTAAGAACATAGAAACTTAACCTATAAAATTTAAAAAAGAATCTAAACTCACTTGTGAATAATAGCAATGAAAAAGTCACAGTTTGATAATAGGTGTCATTACGTGCCTATTTGCGGTGAAATAATAGCACTTTTATGAGCAGGTGTGTTGTAAAATATTTTTAAACTTGTACTCTCAAGATTACAAAAGTAGATATTTTTAGATCAATAATATTTAAGGGTTTAGATGACCAATGCAAATTGGAAAAATAATGTAAAAAGGACGAAAATGCGTATTGCATGCACTAATAATTTCTTTTTTGTTAATTGGGCAAAATGGACCATACGCGAAATGTCCAACCTCTAAATTCGCATATTAAATATGAAAAACTTTCACAAAAAAAGGTTTCTACGAAATATTCTATTTTGGAATAAGTTACAATTTAAGAAATATCATAATACAAGTAACTAGCTTACTAATTTGAAATAATTAATAAGAACGAAAGGTTTACTTAAATAAAACTTATTTTATTTTTAACATCCGACGTAAAAACGTTAGGGTGTTTTAAGTTTGACCTGTCTGTCTGTGGCATCTGTTCGGGAGTTATTCCCGAATAGATGAACCAATAATTTTGTGCAACTATGTTGGATGAGAATGGTTCAAGATGGCCACCACCACAAAGTGGCAAATTACATATTTTTCACAACTCCCTGAACCATCATTCTCTGAGCCTTTACCCATCTCAGTTGGGGTCGGCTTTCCAGTCTAACTGCAATGCGGCTGAACTTTGATATTTTCAGTGAAGCGACTGTCATCTGACCTCCACAACCAATTGGCGATATCGAAGTTCTGCAGTTAGGCTGGTTGAACTCTTGTGGGTTCCAACTATCCATAACGTCTGCTATCGATGTTCATAAGACAACCGGGACCGACTCCCTTAATACAGGTATCAAATGAAAGGGCCTAACTAGTAGAATACTAGAAAGAAAGAAATATACATATCTACTCTATTTATGACAAATATCTAATACAAAATGTTATTTTATTTAACAGATGTCCTCCACAAATGATTGACAAGTATACTCACTTACATTAAATTACAGTCAGAATTATTTAAAAAATCAAAGATTAGTATTCAGACAAGAGGTTAATTCATTTTCATATAGGTAATTTTTACTACAATCGTTTTCGTTTACAGATGGATCTCCTAGCCCCGGATCTGGTTATACGCCTTCGAACGGTGGTTTCTCACCAAATAGACATCACGATATCGTCACGTCATCGGACGCAGCTGTTACTCGATTTCCTTTCTGGACTGAAGGTAAATAGTTTGCGATAGAATATTTTATGAGTAATTACATAGTATTTTTATTTGTAACATCCACCCTTTGCCCTGACATAATTCATCCGGGCTCATAGATATTGGCACACAGGAGAAAAAAGGAATGGTAAGTTCTTTTCATCTGTCAAATAAAAGTATAAATATTTTTGAAAAATGAGCACCTATTCGCAACTCGTCTACCCATCGGTTTTGAAGATGTGATTTTAAGAGCAGATTGGTTTCCAAAAATGCCGGTTTAGTCAGTAAGCATAAATAATGTATTGCCAAAATATTTGACGCCTATGTATGGTAAAAATATACTTAGGACAGATTGTCAGAATTAATATATTATTATAGATGTATCTATCAACGAATCCGTGAAATGGCTAAAATCGGAACTACGGTTGTTACAGGTCAAATGCATACGAGTACTGTTTTATAGGACAGCAAATTCAATATAGTACGATTTGACAACATTAAAGGGACGGTGGCGCCACCCTTCAGTTCACAGATTTGTTGGTTCGACTATACCTAATTCGATATTTAACTGTCAAGTTAAAGTTTTGTTTCTTGATTTAAAAATAGTGTTCGCTAAACATACGAGTAAAATACTTGTAAGTTAAATAAAGACCCTTATGATGTGTGTCATAGTTTTGATAGCTTGTGCATTTTTCTTCGGTGCGGTCAATCATTTTTATTCTGTTCCTGTTCCTTTTTCTTAAAATTCAACAGTAATGACCTCTATCGTTTTGGTATCACAACTAGAATGCTTATTACTGCTTCTCCCGTAATTGTTAGTTCGATGTAAAAATAATAGATGGCGGTGGTGGTATTTCTATACCCACATGCAAGAATAATGAGTCTAGATTAATACAAATAATAAAGCTGAAGAGTTTGTTTGTTTGTTTGTTTGAACGCTCTAATCTCAGGAACTACCGATTCGAATTGAAAAATTATTTTTCTGTTGAATAGTCAATTTATTGACGAAGGTTATAATATAGTCTATTTAACATCACGCTTCCATAAAAGGGAGCGGAGCAGAGATCATAAATGTCAACAAATCCGGCAAATTTATATTCATCGTACTAACATATTGAAGAGGAAATATTTGTATTTTTGTATTCGACTAAACGCAAAAACTACTGGTCCGATTTCAAAAATTCTTTTACCATTAGAAAGCTGCATTATCACTGACTAACATAGGCTATATTATATTTTCAAAAAAATTAGGGGTCCTTACTAAAACTCCAATAATGTAATCCAAGGTGTCAAAAAATTACCTAAACATTTCTTACATCGCGTGCGCTGCGAAAACTATTGATGATAGAACAAAATAATGTACTGCGGGAAAACTTAACAAGGTCTACATAAAAGTCTGCAATAGCATATGTCTATCTCCTAAAGAAAACCCACAGCAACCATTTTTATCTTTTACAAATTACAAAAGAATAATGTGTAATTTTGGAAGCAATTTTTAACAATACAGTATTATTCTTTATCCAATTAAATACGTTGAGCATTTAATGTAGATCAAAACTGCCATTCAAACTTTATGATTACAATGAAGAACTTCAGAGTTATCGCAATTTGAAAAAAATTGACGACGACATAAATTCATGCAGAAATGCCGATCAAAGTCAAACCATGGAATACCTTTGTATTAATCCTTATCTAAATAAATTATTTCGTATTCGAGATTTGTTTCAATACCTGTTGATTACTTTTTGATTAGTTTAGAAAAAAAATATGTTGGAAACCTCAATAGTATTTTTAAAGATCTATCTATAGATACCCCCCCCCCCCCACCCCCTCCCCACACGTATGGATTTGATGAAATAAACATTTTTGAGTTCTAGTTCTAATTATAGGGACCCCCAAAATTTAATACTTTTTTTCTAGTTTTATGTGAAATTCTTAATGCGGTTCACAGAATACATCTACTCACCAAGTTTCAACAGCATTAGGCCTTATAGTTTCGGAGAAAAGTGGCTGTGACATACGGACGGACAGACAAATAGAATAGAATAGAATAGAAATAAACTTTATTGTACACCATACAAAAGAAAAGTATACATAAAATAAAACTTATGAACTTTATGAACCGGAGGTGACGAATTTATAAGGGTTCCGTTTTTTGCCATTTGGCTACGAACCCTAAAAAACGAGCCGTAGGGTATGATATATTATAAACTATAGATACATTGCCCGCACTCGTCATTTAAGCCCGGTTTTCACTTTGATTAGTAAAATTGTGAGTGCTTAGCTGATTAGTAAATTTGTGAGTGCTTAGTGAATTTGTGAGTGCGAGTAGCGTCCAATACTGTTAAGCTATGTGTCTATTGTTCATGCAAGCAACAACGATGGACGAAATGTAGCGTTCGCAATTATTAAAAATAACAAAAGAACTATTAAACGGAGTTCTATTAGAAATAGAAGAATATATTAAGTCAGAACGTAAAGAACCAAAACTATGGGAACGCAAGTGGATCAGTAGAAGATCTGTACACGGAGCTAGCTACCAACTCCTCAAAGAAACTGAGTGATGAAGATCCAATGGAATATTATCGTGCACTTAGGATGACTGAAGAGTCGTTTAATGAATTATTAAATCTTGTTGCACCATACAGAAATCTGACACATTTATGAGGTGTGCTTTGCTGGCAAACGTGAAACTACATGCAATTTTATACTTGCACATGGGTGCAGTTTACGCACCATACAACATTTGTTTAGAGTACCAAAATCGACAACCTCTTTAATGATATCAGATGTATGTGATGCCATTTACAATGCACTGAGAGATTATATAAAGGTAAGTTGAAATAAGAAGCATTCAGTAGGTAAAATGGATTTATTTTCAAAATCATTAGTAGTTATAGATTTATATCCAAAACTAATTACTTAAATATGTAGCTATATGTATATATTCTGTTTTATAGGCTAATTTGATTGATTCTATTTTGGTGTGTGTGTGTGTGTGCGCGTGTGTGTGTGTGTATGTGTGTGTGTGCGTTTACATACGCGCGCGTGTGTACGGGTACGTGCGTGCGTGCGTGTGTGTGTGTGTGTGTGTGTGTGTGTGTGTGTGTGTGTGTGTGTGGGTGTGTGTGCGTGTATGTACGTGTGTATGCGTGTGTGTATATATGTCGGTTGGGGTTATTACATTTTTAATCAAAATCTTCGAGCGATGCTACTGCTTGAGACAAGATATCGTCATTCTCTGATAAAGTGATGTTTCGGATCGAATCAGTGTGGTGGGGTGGGTACTGGGTATACGGTGTGTAAGGTGTGGTAGTCTGGCTTGGTGATGAATTGATTTCTTGCAGGCGTGAATTGCTAAGATAGTTTTGAATTAACATTTGCGCCTGTATTGCTCTCTGCAATGGCATATTTTTTAGTTGGGCAGCTATGCTTCTGCCAAATATGTCAAATTCGTTTTCTGTACTTGTTGAATTTAGCTGATCTGCAACGTTTTTCACTTTGCTGACAATACTATCAAGGTCCTTTAAAGTTCTTTTTCGAGGAATCTGTGACTTTTTTAGTACTTCAACATGTGTTTCGAGATCTCGAGTGCTAAATATTTCATCATTTGTATTAGTCGTTTCAGAATGTGTGTTTGTGTTTACTTCCGTAAAAAAATGACTTCCATCAAGAACTTCTTGTTGAGAACCGGATTCCTATGTAAATAATATCATATTATTAAAATCATTGTTACAGGTACCAAACAACGCTGAATGGAGAATTATTGAACAAGGTTTCAGAAATTCATGGAATTTCCCTGGTTGCTGTGGCATCGATGGCAAACATATTAATTATCAAAGCCCCTTTAGATGCAGGAAGTTTTTATTATAATTACAAAAAACAAATAGCATTTTGCTCATGGCAGTAGCAGATGATGACTACTGCTTTACTTATATTGATGTCGGCTGTAATGGACGGGTATCGGATGGTGGTGTCTTCAGTCATTGTAACCTCAGTCAAGCTTTGGAAAATAATTTACTGCCGGAAGGTCACACTCTAGTAGGAGATAATGCGTTTCCTTTAAAACCATATCTTATGAAACCATACGGTGGCAACCAAACATCATATAAACAAAAAAAAAATATTTATAGATTATCTAGAGCAAGACGAATAATAAAAAATGCTTTCGGTATTTTAGTAAGCCGATTCAGGATTTTCGAAAAACCTCTTCCATTTCAACCCGACAAAGTGGAGAAAATTGTGAAAGCTTGTTGTGCCATGCATAACTGGGCGAGAAAATCCAAAATTCCCGTACAAATCTCCACAATTGATGTAGAGGATACTGAGACTGGAAATATAATTCCAGGAACTTGGAGAGGGGTACCATCAGGTGGACTCCTTCCATTTCATATGAGAACGCAGAATAGATCATCTCAAAATGCACAAAACATTCGCAATAACTATGCCGATTACTTTGTAGGAGAGGGTATTTTTTTAATGTGTACTGAAATGCAGTATGAGATTAGATAAACTACTATTATGCAATTATTATTATCAATGACGTTTTATAATGACCTATATTATCATTGAAAAATTGGTATTTGTGATTAAATAATAAAACGTAAATAAATGGGTTACTTACTAAATTGCTTTGCGTATTCATGCATTCGATCTTTACAGCTTTTAAAGCATCGTCAAGTATAAAAAACCACTTGATATGTGGTACATATACGTCGGCCGTTCCAGCCCCTGATCGTGAACTAAGATTATTTTTTTTAGTTTCTTGTGAATATGTTGACCGTATATTTCTTATTTTATTATACACTTCTTTACTTCCGAAATCTGGAATGCCCATATTCTCGCTTATTTTTAGAAGAGCTGCTTCCCGGGCTCATCTTCGGTCCATTTAGCCATTGTTTTTAGGTATACTCGTATTATTATTAGTATAATTATTATACAAACACACACAGAACAGTGAACGCTGAGGCCTGATTCCAATTTATACATTTTGAAAATTGAACTGCATTTTTTTTTAATATACATAATATAACCACAAGCACAGGAATTTTTTTACGGATTGAATCTATAATCTATTATATAATAATTATAATAAAAATGAATCCCTAAATGTGTTGCTAAGCGCAAATCTCGAGAACGGCTGAACCGATTTCGCTAATTCTTTTTTTAGAATATTCCCTGAAGTACGAGGATGGTTCTTACGGCGAGAAAAATAAAAAAAAGGCGGTACGAAGTTCGCGGGGTCAGCTATTATATAATAAAAATAGGCATTCTGCTTACAAAAAATACGGTATGGTATATACAGGGTGTCCCAAAATTCAAGGATGAGCCGGCAACAGAGGGTGGTCCTACTTATGGCTGCTCTGGAAAAAATAAGAAAAAAAATACTTAGGTATATCTCTTTTTTTTTAATTATTTAAACTTTTTTAAAATCCTTCAAAATTCGGTACCCCTAATGATATTTTCAACTACCAGGCCCACAATTTTGCAAATATTTTGGAACTCTTTTCTGTATTAGCAAGCTAATATTTTTTAAGTAAAATAGAATCACATTTCATACATTGCTTTTATTGAAAATCACCAGAATTATTTTGTACCCAATGCATTCATCATCATCAAAATCGTTGACGGGCCTCGTGACTAATTGGTAACCTAGTAGATTAACACATAACAAGGTTAAGCAACACAAGCCAGGTTGGTTTTCGGATGGATGACCATTCTTAAGACATTGAGACACCTCCATTTCTCAGAAGTACCTTAGGCCGTCGATCACGGTGGCCATACGAATATCTATGACAGTTGTTACGGGTAGTGGGAGTCCTAAAGGTCCAACAACTGGACTCACTACATAACTTTGATATCGCCAATGGGTTGTGGAGGTCAGGTGGCAGTTGCTTCACGAAAAATTTCTGGCGAATGTACTATCCATTACGATTACAGCTTCAGCTAGATCAAGTAGGTTTCAATACATTTTGTTTCTACATAATCTGTGGACGCGGCGCATCACGCATGCGCAATATCTATATAAGGTTTTAAGCGCCAAGTAACGTTTATGAATAAACGCTGTAGGTAATTTTACGCAAATTTCATTGTCAAATTAGTTATTGTTTAAAAAATGTCTGAAAATGACAATAGTGATACTGAAGAATATTTTACACGTACACCACCATTCTCGAAGCTGCAACGAATATGACAATGAACCTCTTAACTTAATTTTCTGAAAACGTGTTGTTATTATACTTTCAAGAGTTAGCTGACAAATATAAGGCTTCGTATTTATGGGCTAAATACTCCATGATTAAGAGTAGGTACTCTAAGTATTTACGACAAAGTCGACGTAACTAAATATTCTAAGCTGATTGCGTTTTTAAATATAAAGGGACAAAAGCCAGGACTTTTACATCGGAGGACATAAATAAGTTCTTGAATGAAGCCCCAGACACGTTATATCTCTTCACAAAGGTATGTTTAGTTACCTATTTATCAGTTAACCAAGTACTTTTTTTGATAATATCATGTTAATATACTACTTTAATTTGTACATTAATTGTTACAGATTGCACTAATTTTTGGTATAATGGGTGCTTGCTGACGACAAGAGTTACATATGTAACTAGCTTACCCCGCGAACTTCGTACCGCCTAACAGTCAATTCTTTTTTTTTTTCTTTTTTTCTCTCCGTAAGAACCATCCCCGTACCTCAAGGAATATTCTAAAAAAAGAATTATCGAAATTGGTTCAGCCGTTTTCATGCTATGTCGTGACAACGGAAAACGGGTTTCATTTTTATATTATATAGATATACAATTTAAGGATGTTGAAGTCTTCAAATCAGTTATATTACTCAAGATAAGCAATACCAAAACCAAGATCGACCGTTCATTTACAATTACTGGAAAATACTATGACAAATGTAAAAAATATATAGAGCTGTACCAACCGTGTGCAGCAATCACAGTTTTTTTCTGAACTATATTTCCGGTAAATGCACGAAACAAAGAGTAGGCATCAATAAATTTGGAGCGTTTTAGGAAAAACAATTGCCAGCTACCTTGAACATCCCAACCCCCTAAAAATGTACACCGGACACTGCTTTCACCGAACTTCTGCGAGCTTGCTGATTGACGCTGGTGGGGATAAAACGGCACTAAAGCGTCACGGTGGTTGGAAATCGACGGCAGCTGCGGAAAGCTATATAGCGGATTCCATGTTAAACAAAATTGCAGTATCGAATACTATTCTCAATTCTATTGAACACAAAAAAAATGAAATCAATATTAACGTGCCCACTCCAATTATGCCTACCTCGAATAACGTCTCCTGTCCAGTACAAATACAATTTCATAATTGCAATATTCATAATATAAATAACTATTATAAGTAAGAAATAAATTTGCTTTTATATTAACTTCGGCGTCTTATTTTAAATATTATAATATTATATATTATTAATTTCATGAGGTTATTAGATAAAGTAGTGTATGAAACTGCACTTAATTTGGTCTTATAACACTCGTGTCTACTATAAAATTACTCGCCTTCGGCCCGTAATTTTAACTCACACTCATATTTTAAGAACCCTTATTATGCAACAGTTTCATAAACTACTATAAAAGTATTTTTATTTACAACACCTGCTTATAAAAGTGATATTATTTTACCGCAATTAGGCACGTAATGACGCCTATTATCAAACTGTGACTTTTTCATTGCTATTATTCACAAGTGAGTTATAGATTCTTTTTTAAATTTTATAGGAAGTGTCTATAATTGTCTATGTTCTTAAAAAAGTTTTGATACAAAAAATAACGTGTTTAATAGTACGAATAAATTAATACGCCTATTGTATGGTCATTTGATGCATTTTCGTATTTAAATAAATAATTTCAACTTGTAATACTTGTGTAATAAACAAAATTTTCACTCAAATTTAACTTTTTTTTTCTCTAAGTACAGAAAAAAACAGAGTAAAAAAAAGTTAAGTTCAAACCTCATTTTTTTTTAAATATGGTCGACCGCCATTGTTAAATGCGCGCGCATAGGAAAACGAATTAATTTGTAGTATTGTTTATTTAGTATTTGTAGTATTATTTTATTCGCAAGTGTGTTGTAAAACGTCGTATGGCACGTGTGAGCATGATGATTACCATCGTTGCTCACTTGTACCATAATGTACTATTATCACATAATATAATATTTTTCTTATTAATACTAATTCGTTTCGTGAAATCCTTTAAATTCACAGGGATGTCACTTATTTCGTGCTATTTAACTTTGCTAAAAATCAAATTATCGCAGGTGGATCGCCTAGCCCAAACCCCAGCTATGTACCATCTAGCAGCTTCTCGCCGACTCGCCGCCACGAAGCTGTCACTTCGTCGGATGCAACTAGCGCCCGTTTCTCATTTTGGCCTGATGGTAAATATAGAAAATACTTAGTAGATCTTTTTCAGAGCGGCAGTTAAATTTCAAAGAAGTTTAAACGTAATACGGGGTGCGAGGGTAATGCCTTATTGGGCTACCTTGCACACCAACATTTGAAACCCAAGCCGGCGGCCAAGTCCGCAATAACCGCTCCACCGGCCGGTGCGGTGGTGGGGCAATATCTGTGGGGATTTCCGCACGCAAAAAAAGGTATAAACGTAAGAAATTATAATGAATTGCAAGGATTTATAAAATTATTGCGCATCTTATTACCGTACAGGATATTTACATAAAAAGAGACAATCCCCATAGGAGTTCCCCTACTTTCTTTTCTTCTACATTCGAAGCTCACTTGAATGTATAAATCATACTACAATAAAATTTACTGATCTTCATTTCATGTAAGTTGTCTTATATTTATTTAAGAATTCTCATTAACTCTCTTTTCATATGCGTAGTCGCATTTATTTTATTTATATGCTATTACTTTTACAGTTGGGGTAAAAGAGGAATCAGCGTCGAGTCTCGTATCAAATACAGCACCGTATTCAAAATGTTTCATGTAAAATGGTTCAAGTTAGCGGGCAACACAAGACTAATAAAGTATCAACTTTAATAGACTATTAAAGTTTGTATCATAAGTACTTACTATGTGCGAAATAGCAGGAACTATTAGACTTTAATAAATATTTTGGTGTAGTGTTCGATAGATAAAATACACGTGCATTTAATTAAAATGAACTTGAAATGATGAATGGTCAAACATATAATAATATTATAATTAGATGCACAGTTCTGATTTAGTTGACCTTTTCTTGGTAATTTTGTAAAAATGATTGCGGCGTATTGATTTATATATGTATGTATGTACCTATTAACTATATTTTCCTTATCGTAGTGTACAATTATTGTGAAAATAAATTTGTTAATAGATGTTGTTTAGAAATCTTATGTTACTTGATAGAGGTAAAAACTAGAAAGTCAACAAAACAATTAAATATAGATTTAAAATGAAACAATTTAAATTATTTAATATTTATATAAGAAACAACTTTGGACATTGTTGGAGTAATAAACAAACATTTACAAAAAAATACATTGCATCGCCTAAAAGGATTTGAACTATCAATATACATTTTTGACAGGTAATGCCGTTATAGTAAGCTTTATAATATCACTAGAGTTGTCTTATTAAATCAATTAGTATACACTGACATATTGCATCCATAAAATTGTATATTTGCAGCACGTAAGTAGAGGAAATATTATTTGGATGATTTGTTTATACTTGAACATATACGAGGAGTCACTGATAAATTCACAAATCTAGGGTAATATCGAGATATCGTTTGAGGGGCACTCGATTCGGTTAATCAAATGTTATGATAAAGCTACTTGACGCCGCCGGTCGCACAGTTGAAGCTTGTGCCCGAAATTGTACAACTATCTACCAGAACATTGTATTACTAATATTATTACTTTTCGCTATGAAGCTGTATTTACTGTTAATGATATTAAAGTTTGGTTCATACAATTGTTTAATTAAGTATGTATAGTAAAAATATTTTACAACACACCTGCTCATAAAAGTGATATTATTTTACCGCAATTAAGCACGGAATGACACCTATTATAAAACTGTGACTTTTTCATTGCTATTATTCACAAAAGTGAGTTATAGATTATTTTTTAAATTTTATAGGAAGTGTCTATAATTGTCTATGTTCTTAAAAAAGTTTTAATACAAAAAATAACGTGTTTAATAGTACGAATAAATTAATACGCCTATTGTATGGTCATTTGATGCATTTTCGTATTTAAATAAATAATTTCAACTTGTAATACTTGTGTAATAAACAAAATTTTCACTCAAATTTAACTTTTTTTTTTCTCTAAGTACAGAAAAAAAAACAGAGTAAAAAAAAGTTAAGCTCAAACCTCATTTTTTTTTAAATATGGTCGACCGCCATTGTTAAATGCGCGCGCATAGGAAAATGAATTAATTTGTAGTATTGTTTATTTAGTATTTGTAGTATTATTTTATTCGCAAGTGTGTTGTAAAACGTCGTATGGCACGTGTGAGCATGATGATTACCGTCCTCGGCTGTCTTAAGACCCTCGCCTGGCGGCTCGGGTCTCAATGGCGCCTCGGCGGTAATCACCAACGTTGCTCACTTGTACCATAATGTACTATTATCGGTGCCTCCCAAAATCCTCTAGAGCCTAATAAATATTATAAAAAAGTAAAGGGCATGTTACCAAAATATGACATAGAATTGAATATGACTCTTCCTAATTTAAAGATATTTTTTAAATTATCAATATCACAAAATTCTGAAAAAGGTGTATGATAAGCTTAATGTGTAGTATAATAAAATGTATGTCATAGAACGGCAATAAAATTTTGAAAATTTATCTTTTTAAAACTTATCTAATCTACTAGTACGTTTCATGAACCTAGATCTAACATTTCATTTGAAACACTCACCCTTATAATAATGTTGAATTATTCAAATAAAATATTGCTTTGATACCAAGAAACAATATATCATCAAAAATCAATTTTAAAATTCTTTCAAGCCAGTTTCATTACATTAATTTCTTTCATGTTCTTCATAATTCATAGACAGTTTTTGAATACATTACAAATACCTTTTCTTTAAATGTTGCAAACTGTCGGTAGTATTGTACATATTCTTTTTTTTTTGTAAACAATGTAATGATGGAATTATACAATTTGTGATTTTTTATCGTATTCTAACTTTTTTCCATTTTATGGGTTATTATTTAAATTTAACCATTATTTTAATATTAATAGTTAAATTGTAAAAACCCTCTTGTGGTATCAAAAATAATTTATTTTATAAAATTGGTAAACCCAGTGTTTAAATAAGTCAATAAGGTTTTAATTATGATTTATCTAACAACTTTGATAAAAGACTCTTCCTCCATGTATAGATTTATTGTCATTGTTCATTTCGATGTATCTTTTTTCTTTATACGAAGCGATTTACTACGTGGCTCTGCAGCTCGATGAAGTAAACCTGGTGATCTTTCTACACTTAATGAATGTCCACGTTCACGCACTGGGAGGGGCTGAGAATACAGGAGAATAGAGGCGTTGTATGCCGATGTCATTGGTAACTCGTTATAACCCGTTGCATCACATCCTTTAAGAATATCACTTCTTAATTCTGAAGCTGCCATTGAAGTTACGTCATCCGAATCAGAATCTTCAACCTCAGCTTCCATTGATCTGAAAATACAAATGGCTTGGGTCAGTTATATTTGTATAAATGAGAAAAAATTACATTCGCAATGCTGCAATAATATTCCAAAAGTCGCAAGGGCAATTTGATCGCATCACTTTAAATTGTCTTCATAGGTATATAGATAGCAATGTATTTTTAGATAAAATAACTGACCTTATTTCTATTTTATTAATTCTCTGATTTATTTTAGCTTGCTGTTCTCCAACATCCGTAAGTAATCCTTGCATGCGATTAGTCAATAAATCAACAGTGGTTTCTAATGTATGTACTTGTTCCTCCAAACTCTGGTGAGTTAATTGCGCATTTTCAAACACAGCTTCATCAAGCAAGCCATCCTGTAGTATATAAAAGAAATAGAATTATGTACTAGTAATGTTGTTGAATTCAAAACATTTGTAGCACCATTATTATAAATGTTCAATGAACAAACCTTTCTTAATAACTGACAGCCTCGTTCAGTAAGCGTTGCTCTTGCATCCGGATAATCAGCAAGCGCTTCCCATAAATCTCTTTTAGCCAAACAAAATAAATCCGAATATCCCAAAGCTCTAACATTTGCTGTCCTTCTGTTGCCAGTACGATTACCAGCAATTTCTAGGACACTAACTTCTCCAAATACCGATCCAGCACTCAATGTAGCTAATACGGTTTTACCGTCATCAGCTACAACCTGAAGTCTTCCCCTTTTAACGATATACATTTCTTTTCCTACGTCACCTTTTCGGCAAATATAGTCACCCGGACTGAAAACTTGCAGTTTTAACTTAAGCACAAGTGCCTCCAGTAACCCTGGTTCGCAATCTTGAAATATCCTTACTTGGCGTAATGTATCCAAATGAACTCGAATGGCTATTTCTGCTTTCAATTTATCAGGCAAAGAAGATAAGACGTTTTCTTCATCCAAAGCTCCACTTTGTGCCCATGTATATGCAAACCAACGAATAACTCTACCTTCAAGTTCACCACTAACTTTCCTAAAAGCCATATATTGTTTAACACCGTCCATTTTGTTTTGAAACTCTACTCTGGCTACGTTCATATTAGAAATCATAGATCCAATATTTCCGACTATTGTTGCAAATATCAAAACACCAGCCAGGAAGTCTGCGACCACAAAAAGATATTCAGCGTCATACTCCGGTTGAGGCGTTTCGCCGATTGTCGTGAGTGTCAGTGTGGACCAATAAAAACTATAAATATATTGATGTGCCAGTGACTCATTCCGTGTACCTGTTATATTGTATACCCAACTATCTGTACCAAATCCAATTGCATAACTGATGGCAAAATATACACAAGCATTCCAATGAATAAGAACGAGTATCGCCATTACAACCTGTAAAATAATTGCGATATTGAGAATTTCACATAATATGAATATATAATTTTATAGGTACTGTCACCGACCTTACAAATCCTGAAAGCATTTGGGTAGCTAGTGGCTGTCTCAGTACGATCAAACCACTCCCACATTCGAGGAAGGCGGAATAGACGATTTATACGTAGAATAACAGGGCACGGCAAACGATTCTGAAACACAACCAATATTGACACGTTCGTAATAACAAAGTTGAGGAATGGCTTTGTGGATCATTTCTGTGTACTCGTGGTTCCTAACGTAATCTATGATGTGAATTATTATGGTTCGTTTGAGGTTTTTTCGTTCCGTGGATTACCATTACCTCTATATATAACAATGAATCGATAAATGTGTTGCTAAACGCATATCTTGCAGGATTTGTACGAAATCTTCGCTGCGATTATGATTGTAAGGATAAAGTTCGTATGAACGAAAATTCTAAGAAATTCAAGGGAGCATTCATCACCAAGGTGACGCCACCGACCGAGGCGATAGCTAGTTATAAATCAGAATTATTATTGGCTGGATGAATTCTAATTAAGAGTATACTAACAGCACCACAGGATCCCGGTCTCCACCAGAAGTAAGCTATATCAGTAGGTAATAACGACATCACATCATATCCATAAGAAACTGATTTGAAATAGTGTTTTCTTAACATTTTTGGATCTCTTACCATGAGACCTTGTTCGAGGTATCCTGTAAACAATGGAAGCATTAAAAAAGTTTCTTATTATGGGTCCAGTCTGGTCAATAAATTTGCCACAGTACTTGAAAAACAATGATTAGAACTAAACAATAAAATCTATAATTAATTTACGTTTTCTCTGTCTATGTTCATTATCATTTTAATATTATACACGATTGCATCCGAGGCATTCTCGAGGCAAAGATTTAAATCGGGCGTCTAGATGCGTCCAGCTCAAAACTTAGCGACATTGATCGCATCTTACGTCACCTCATTCATGTTGGCAATTGTGCAGGTATTGGGGCATAGCGGGCACAATAGGAGGTGGTACATCGACTGCAGAGGTACACCACAGTCACTAACCACGCTTCCAGGTAACGCTATTTCACCCGGTTCGCCCTACAGCAGCAAACCTGACACCTCAATTTATTTAAGGACTTTCAGGATGCATTGCAGTTCATGCCCAGGTAGTAGGCCCTCAGCAGGCTGGATGTTGTCTAGAGGATTATATTTTCACATTTCATATTTTTGTCGCAGTCGCAAAATTCAAAAACTTGAGCAGAGGTAATGCTAACTGCGCATTTTCAGCTAAACCATTCGCGGTAAAGTGAGGTAAAGAGCAATCTCTTGAGTTAAAAGGTTAAGTAGGAGGAGGGATAAGGAATATTAATAATTAAATAATGATCGTTTAGAGCCTCCGTAACACCATTATAGATGATTTCAATGTACGGAACTACACTCATTAGTTATGCGGTTATGTCAATAGCATAAGTGACAGTGACAAGTCAAGCGATCTAGCATATAAACAATTTGATACCCACACTCAAAGCCGCACCTTGCGTCATCAAATTTAGCTAACGTGTGAACAAACATTCGACCCAGCCTAGTTACTTTTCCGCACAAATATTGCATTCCACTTGTGGTGACAGGATTTCAGGGGTAGAGTGATTGATTTCGTGAATGATTTCTTTACGATATTGGTATCAAATATTTATCAGCTTTATTCTAATAATGTGTGATTAGGAAAAGAAAAAGCAAGACAATAATTTCAATCGACTTCTAAGGTTACGGCAGAGTGCGCATAACACCACTGTCAAGTTATTTATCTATGTTCTAACGGTTCCTATACGTATGAAGGTCTATCGATATAATTATCTACTGATAAGTTGGTCAGGAATGTGTACTGGTTTGGCTCTAATTTTAATTAAAACCTAAAGTATTGTGTGTGCGATCTTAGACTACATATGGCATTAAATTTATAAAGTTACCAGTTCCAAGTAATACAATGAATTAAGTAATTATTCCTTTTATAGAATAAAATAAAGTTCAAATAGAGAATCACGTGCCAGTACTGTACATGACTTGATTCTTAGATTTGATTGCTGACCGATATACGATGGTCAGTTTCACGTGACTCAAATCAGCAATCAGGAACATAAAACACATATCGATTGTATATATCAGATATTTGTTTGGTGAAGAGAAACTGTACTAGAACTACGAATGTGAGTGTGATGTACTGTATAAAATTGAAATAATTACACTAATTTGAAAAAATATATAAGTCAATGGCCTATGAGTAGGTATATCGGCAACACTGTGAAAATACTTGTAATGCCCAATATCCTTTAATTTTCATTTAATACTTTCAAATTAATTGCAGGATATTTTAAGGTTGGTTGATATTTTGTTAATTTTACATGAATATTAAAAAGTAATGTTAGTGTGATAATAGTGGGTAATTATAGAACAATCGAAAAACGAATGTCAAATAGCAGGCAAAAACTAATACTCCGAACTGTGTAATCTTGGACAATCTGCTTGGATGGCAAAACAGCATTGTCACTGTTGACCATGTCGACCCGAACAAATACGGCCCCCTAGCTGGTGTGGCACCTCTCGAACCACGAAAACGAAAAGAAACAATATTTATTAATATGTATCACATGAAATTATAATACCAAATCGAGTCGCGTGGGTCGTGAACTTCAACCTCTGCAGCAACCACCTTCACCAGTGCTTAAGAATTGCAGGACTGGTTTTTCATACGAGTACACAGCATTTCATAATCTTTCAGTGATGTGCCTGTTTTTTTTTTTCGTAATTCGATCGTACTAGATACCTAGTTCCAGGCGGCTTTTTGCAAGCTGCCTCTGACAAAGCCAGTCATAGAGGCTTGCAGCACTGCACTATCATGTAATCCTTAACTCTCCTCCATTTCCAAAAACAAACGAAATTTGGGAAAGTAAATGGCTATTTCCAGAACACTCCAATTAAAGACGCGTTTCATGATATACATTATCATCCAAGAATCTGGTCGGGCTTGAGTCGGCTCTCATACTAATAGTATTTATTTATTTTATTTATTATACACTTTATTGAACACCATTAAAATACACAATTATTATAATCTACAACTATGGAACTAGTACAATGGGCGGCCTTATCGCTTTAAGCGTTTTCTGCCAGGCAACCTTTGGATGGTTGCTCACATTTCAACCTACTTGCTCAAATTTCAACAGATACCTATATATTATAATAAATTGGAAAAGCGAAATCAATTCTCGGGCGGGACTCGAACCCGCGATCTTTCCCTTACAGGGGGAACGCTCTGACCACTGAGCCACCGAGCTTCGCCCGAGAGTGATCCAATTTTTCCAATACATCCATCTTACGGCGATGGTGGGAGTAATCTACCGATATTCGAACGAACGAACGAACGTAAGATGGATGTATTGGAAAAATTGGATCACTCTCGGGCGAAGCTCGGTGGCTCAGTGGTTAGAGCGTTCCCCCTGTAAGGGAAAGATCGCGGGTTCGAGTCCCGCCCGAGAATTGATTTCGCTTTTTCCAATTTATTATAATTTGTTTAGTTTAGCAAACTAATTGCTTTAAAATTATCTCAATAGATACCTATATAATTTTATTGTTAGACGAAACACTATACAAAAAGATAACTGAGACCCTGTCTGTCACCAGGCTATATCTCATGAACCGTGATAGCATTTGTTAAAAGTGAAAGAGACTGAAAGAGTATTTTTTTTTCGAAACAAAACTAAGATGAATCCTCAATATGGTGATGTACAAAAAAAAATACGTCAAGAATTGAGCCATACGTCTAATGAGGTTGATGGCCTTAAGGTAATTGCCTTTAAGCACAAGCAAATTAAGATTTAACAAAGAAAAAATTCTTAGTAGGTAGCAATTTTCTTTCGGAATTCGTTCGGAAGTTGTACCATTAACGGTAGGTACCACTGGAAATTGGTGGGAATTTTTTTCCCTGTAGAACCATCATCTATTGCAGGTGTTCAATATTAACTAGGACTATCACTGGTAAATACCCTCTTTAATAACAACAATGCGATACGAGGGTAATAAATGTAACTAGCCACTTCAAATACTGTGCATTGTAACTACTTGTTAATAATCTCTAGTTATTTCATACCCATTTAAAGAGATAAATACCGTACCTTGACAGTGACGTGATATCTTCTAGTGCTTATTCTAATTTCATGCAACAATATTAACATTTAATAAATAAAATAATGGATTTACGTATCGCCGTCGCCGATGGTCTATGTAGATATAGGCACGATATAGGTATGTGTAATACAACGTGTCAGAAGAAAAGATTTTCTTAGTAAAGGGTTTGAATACTATTATCATGTGAACTACAAAACTGGTAATGGAAACGCCGAAATTTCAAGACGAATAAATACAGTGGGACGATTACAATGAAGGTATAATAGGTAAGTACTATTACTATTATTATTGTATTACTAGGTATTACTATTGTACAATTTGGAGTTGCAGGTCTTCTGGGCCACAGCTGGGTCACAGCTGGTTAAATGTAAAGCACACTCCAGTTATTTTTTACCTATTGAAAACAGAAACATGATGTCTAAAATAATAAGCGACAGCATAGACAAAGCAAGTACCTACCAGTGTAAAAGAAACAAAATGACTGTAACGTCAGTTGTCATCCTTTGATTCAGTAAAAAGTATAATGTACAGGCACAGGAATAAATTAGCTAAAGTAGTAAAATGGCATATGCTTGTTCTTGACTTCTCCCGTCCCATCACAGTATGATGATTTACTTCTTGCTGACGGTATACCGTCGTTTACCCGAACTTTATTTACCCTAATATCATTTAACATAATAGTCAACAGCCATAATAGTAAATGACGTAATATTCATTTGTCCTACTCTTATTTGCTATATTAGTCACGTGCTAGAAACTTTGTTTCCCGTAAAGTAGTGACTTTGTGTTATGTTTGTTATGCTATGTGAATGATGTTATGATAAGTGTATCATAACATCATTTTGTCATAATCATTGTAAGCCCTAAATATTACATACCCTAATTATCACATGCCATAACATCATCTGCCATCGACATTGGGTGTGTAACGGTTGTTATAGGAGAAACTGGATGCAATCGGGACTTTAGGGCACCCCCATTTTTTTATAAACCACCCAGAAGTAAATATTATGTCTAATAATCATTATGGTGTTTAAATATTATGTCTACCTAATAATTAAATTAATTTTAACAAAAAAAGACGTGTGGCACTCGGGGACTGTCGCGGTAAAGCTATTGCATAGCATTTTTTATGAACCTATGCAATTATAATAAATATCTAATAATATAATTTGATTTTCAATTTTGAGTTTTGATTTTTGAGTTTTGAGTTTTGAGTTTTGAGTTTTGAGTTGAGTTTTGAGTTTTGAGTCTGAGTCTGAATTTGAATTTGAATTTGAAAACTAACAACTTATGCAATTATAATTACTTACGTTAAGCGGAGCTACTTCGGAGCAGCTCGGCTAGATTCGTGCGAGCTCGGAGTTGGGGTGTTACCATTTTTCGTTACGGAATTTCTGGATTCGGTCTCCACCTGTCTCCACGCTCAAGGCCCGCGATAGAAGCTATGCAATAGCTTAAAAGTTTAACCGACTTCAAGAAACGAAAAGGAGGCATTGAAAAGCGAAAAATAACTTAATTTACAGACTTACTGATTTATTAGAAGTCGGTGCCAGCCAACTTTGTTTGTTGTGTCTGAACTACTATGATGCAATCAATTGAAATATGGCCTCTTGGGCTAAGCACCGACTTCTAATAAATTAGTAAGTCTGTAAATTAAGTTATTTTTCGCTTTTCTTGAAGTCGGTTAAACTTTTTTGTTAAAATTAATAATTTATTAGTGAGTTTGTACAGTCTCACGACTGTACAGTACATCGCATGTATAGTACTACAGATCGAATCGGCGACGCGCGTCATTATTTGTTGCACAATATATTGTATTTAAATCGACCACGAACCAATAACCTTTGAGACTATCATTACGACGTTACCAGTGAAAACTGTCCACTTATTTATACTGTACTTATTTATACTGTAACCTTTAACTTAACAATATACGTCACAACTACTTTCGGCTATCTTTCCTTTGGGTCTCCACAACAACTACCACTACCACATACTCCACAACAGGAGTCGATGTGGATATTTCCAGGATAACGTAAAAAAATATATAAAAAAACATCCGAATTGAAAACCTAATCCTTTTTTAGAAGTCGGTTAAAGGTCCAATATCAATGAAATTAATATAGGACTATCTACCTCAAAAGTATGCCAAAGCGAATACAAAAAGAATTTTTAAAATCAATGCATATACACCAGAAATATAGCTGAATATTCTGAACACTTCTGCGTACCCCTTCAAAGGACTCAGACTCAGACTTTTTACTAGCTAGAGCTACAACAAACAAAATGATAGAGTGTACGCACACAGTAGTGAAGAAGCGAGCAACCGTATTACACGTGTCCAACGAGGTCATTTTCCATCCTCGCTAATGGTATGGTTCGGAGTTTCTTATTGGGGCTCAACAGAGGTACATTTTTGTGAGAAAAGAAAGGTGTAAAAACGAATGCAGTTGTGTATCAAAATAGAGTCCTGACGAACCTTGTGGAAAATGTTTCTCATACCATGTTCAATAACAGGCACTGGGTATTCCAACAAGATTCGGCGCCAGCTCACAGAGCGAAGAGCACACAAGACTGGCTGGCGGCGCGTGAAATCGACTTCATTCGGCACGAAGATTGGCCCTCCTCCAGTCCAGATTTGAGTCCGTTATATTACAAGATATGGCAACACTTGAGAGGAAAAGGCGTGCTCAAAGCTTCATCCCAATTTGGAGTCACTCAAGACATCCTTGATAAAGGCAGCCGCCGATATTGATATGGACCTCGTTCGTGCTGCGATAGACGACTGGTCGCGCAGATTGAAGGCCTGTATTTAAAAATCACGGAGGTCATTTTGAATAAACTTTATTGTCATAAGAATCTATGTTTTGTTAAGTTCATTTTTAACCCCCTGCAAAAAAGAGGGGTGCTATAATTAACCCCCGACAAAAAAAGAGGGTGTTATATGTTTGACGTGTGTATGTGTGTGTGTGTGTGTGTGTGTGTGTGTGTGTGTGTGTGTGTGTGTGTGTGTGTCAGTCCGCCTGTGGCATCGTAGCTCCCAAACGGCTAAACCGATTTCGATTCTGTTTCTTTTGTTTGAAAGATAGTTTAGTCGAGAGTGTTCTTAGCTATGTTTCATAAAAATCGGTTCAGCCATTTGAAAAATATGAGGATTGAAGGTGAAGTTCAAATATACCCGTGTTGGGTATCAAATGAAAGGTACTAATTTATACATCACGGTACAGCAAGTTTTATGGAAATCGGTTAAGCGGTTACCTATAAAAAGCATGAAATAAAAAATTAAAATTAAAAAAACCCCGATCCAAAAAGAACCTATAAAAAGTAAAATAATAACTATTACATTATGACCTACCCTAAGTATTGACCTTTTTGTCATTTGTCTCGTCGGGGGACCGCCGTCTTACCGTCAGGGGGATATAGAGCATACCAAGGTACTTAGCGGTCCCCTGACGAGATAATGACAAAAAGGTCAATACTTAGGGTAGGTCATAATGTAATAATTGTTATTTTACTTTTTATAGATTCTTTTTGGGTCGGGGGTTTTTTAATGGTATAAATGGTTACATTATGAATAAACTTGTTTCAATTATTTTATATTAAACATGTGACAGAATTTATGACCTGACTGTGTACAATCATTATGTACCAACGAGACATATGAGACATATCCCTATTGCATGAAATAACAACAACTTAGAGCAAGTGGAAAGTTTTAGGTATCTCGGCAGTATCTTAAAAGTATATCAAGATGAACACCGGATACTGTACCAGATCCAGAATTGCAATAGCTAAGCAAGCGTTCAATAATAGACGCCATACACGCTAGGTTATGTATGATGGTTATGCATACACATGCAGAACCGAGTTCCATAGTGCACATACACGTTAAACTAGGGTTTGCATGCATAGTATTGCCATTAACTCTCAGTTGAGTAACGTGACGTCTAGGTACCTCTCATTTGAGCTACTGGACGATGTGTGTAGTACGCCAATACCAAATTACAATGATGGACGAAGATGTGATAGCTGTACTTGGCTTAACACTTGTTCTGCAGAACAGAAAAAGAAAAAGAGATCGCACTAAATGGTCTAAACCCTGGTTATTGAAAACAAAGCAATTCTCCCACGTAAATTTGATAAATGAATTGAGATTTGCACCAACAGATTACAATTAAAAACTTAGAAATGCAGGCATTCTTGAAGGACGCCATACGCATCAATTTTGATAAAAAAAATTGGCAAAAATATCAATTTTGTTATTTACTCGGGTGCATGTACAGGCATCGATAACTGTACAGTTGACCGCACGCTAGGTTTTGCATGATGGTTATGCATGTGCATGCATAACCGTCATGCAAAACCTAGCGTGTATGGCGGCCACAAGAGGAAGAATTTATTCAAGACAAAAATATTTCATTACTGGTGAGGAAAAGATTCATTAAAAGTTATGTTGGAGCATTGCACTCTATGGATGTGAGGCGTGGATTAGGACACAGGGGGACAGAGACAAGATAGAGGCGATTAAAATGTGGTGCTGGAGAAGGATGAAGGGGATCAGCTGGGCCGAAAGAATATGATGAAATAATAGAGGACGGAAGAGGAAAGACGATTGGCCACTTGATAAGACACGACATATAGTTATAAATAAAACTATCATAGCAGGGAAGGTAAAAGGAAAGAGAGAAAATTCTTTTTAACAAAAAAGTTTAACCGACTTCAAGAAACGAAAAAGAGGCACTGAAAAGCGAAAAATAACTTAATTTACAGACTTACTGATTTATTAGAAGTCGGTACCTAGCCCAAGAGAGGCCATATTTCAATTGATTGCAACATAGTAGTTCAGACACAACAAACAAAGTTGGCTGGCACCGACTTCTAATAAATCAGTAAGTCTGTAAATTAAGTTATTTTTCGCTTTTCAGTGCCTCTTTTTCGTTTCTTGAAGTCGGTTAAACTTTTTTGTTAAAAAGAATTTATTTTTCTCTTTTTAGTGAGTTTGTACAGTCTCACGACTGTACATCGCATGTATAGTGACCTGACTGTACATGCGCTGCTGACGCTGCACTACAGATCGAACCGGCCACGCTAAAAAAATTTATTAAAGCATTATTCTAAAAGAATTTTTAAAATCAATGCATATACACCGGAAATATAGCTGAATATTCTGAACACTTCTGCGTACCCGTTCAAAGGACTCAGGCGTGATGGTATGATGTGTAATGGCAGAAACATTGCAATAATATGCCATTGCAGCAATCGCGGCTGATTTCCTGGTACTTTTTGAAGAGTTCCTTGGTCTAATCTCGGAAACCCATCATCAGATCTTTACGAAATTTAAATGGGACCACTTCGGAATAATCTACTTACGAACAAAAAAAGAATTTTCAAAATCCGTCTAGAATTGGCTTCACAATCGCGTAACAAACATACAAAAAAAAAAAAAAAAAAATTGGGTACGAATTGAGAACCTCCTTTTTTGAAGTCGGTTAAAAAGTAGACCAAGAGGAACGTTTACGGCACAGATAAAGGAAAAGATAGAGCCGCGTCGTATCAGGAGGTCAAAGGATTGGCGGAGGGAAAAGAGTGGCGATTACTCCACGGACAAGAGCGCAGGTCTTAAGTTTAGGTCTAACAGTTTGGGATATTTATGTATATACAGTTCGGTCATCGAAGTCAGTCTAACAGTTTGGAAAATAATTGTACAAACAGTTCGACCATCGGACCACGCTGGTAGAAAAGTCTAACTACGAAACGGCCGGGTTCTTCCTTCACGGTGTTGCTTGCTATACATAATTTTTAATGGGTACCTACCAACCTGATGATGAATACGACTGTGATTTTGTTGTTTACATGTTTAAATAAAGTGGCGAATTCAAATTTGTATGTCTTCATTTATGAACATTCGCTAAATGCGACAAAATTTGTTGTAAATGATACTCGTATTATAATAAACATACATTCGCTAAGCACTTATTTCGTTCAAATTTCTCTCCACCACTCATTTCAGAACTAACCTGATTCTTATAAACCATATTAGTGTATCACAAGAGAAACATTAGTTAGATAAGAAATGTCTTTAACATACCTTCATGTAAGTGAACGACGGTGTCAACGAGATAAATGGCATCACACAAGTAGTCCAGGACATACCATAGCGATCTTAGGTTGCTTCGATTATCCAACTCCCAGAATACAGCTCGACCAACAACGAACACCACATTGTATAATATAGCCAGTGATACCACAGCTAACCACTAGAAAAAAAAAGGTTTGAGTTAATTAAGCTTGTCATGATATTTCTGTATATACCTACCTTATTCAGGTCTTTCTAAACTTATTAAGAAAGGCCTGACGGTGACCTGTTAGGGTCAGGGTAGAGTAGGAATATAGCATAAGTTTCAAACTCTTAACAACGTGCCCACTTTCGGTTGGCTTATTATCGCCTTTCAAGAAAGCAATCATGGAAATTCCACAGACAATGAACTGCACATCTAGATGTAAATTTAATGTCTCATTGAGATTAATCAATTAGGCAAGCAGGATCATTGGCTTTCCTTAGTTGTTCAGGCCGTTTCTCTTCATATAATTCTTTCTGGCCATTGCACTATCGACGTGAACTCATTCCTACCACAAAAAATTTAGCTTATCTGGGGTATTGCTCCGCTGTACCCCTGGTTTATACCACCGGTGGTAGAACGGGTAAAATTGGTATGCTCGATGGTTCCCTTCAGGGGTACAGTGGGGCATATGTTCACAAATGTATTCGATTGTTCTACTGCAGGTATAATAATGCATGCACACGAGTGCCACTTTCCACTATCGCGAACACCACTTCGAAAAAGGTGTACATATATAATTTTATTATATTAATTACTAATTATGTTCTGTGGAAATTCCAAATATTCAAACAGACTTTGTTTTAGCAGATTACTCCCACGAAGGTTCACGTATAGTTATTATGTTCACAAATGTTACTAGTGAAATTGGTCACTTATTCACATTCAAGAATTTTTTATAGACGGAACTTTTGATAGTTGCCCAAACCATTTTTGCAGTTATCTATTTACGATTCATGGCGAGATAAATTTACAACTCCCGTTAAACCCCATATCAATTAGCCTACTGCAGTCCACTGCTGGACATAGGCCTCTCCCAATATGCGCCACGTTTGCCGATCCTCTGCCTTCCGCATCCAGTCCGTCCCAGCCACCTTTCGCAGGTCGTCAGTCCACCTAGCTAGGGGGTGTCCCACCTTCCGTTTACCTTCGCGCGGTCTCCACTCTAGGACTCGTTTACTCAAACGGCCATCGGTTCTTCGGCAGATGTGGCCAGCCCATTGCCACTTCAGCTTGCTTATTCTGCGAGCTATGTCGGTAACTTTGGTTCTATGTCGGATAACCTCGTTGCGAATTCTATCCTTCAAAGAGACTCCGATCATAGCTCGCTCCATAGTCCGCAGTGCGACTTTTAGGTCACGGACTAACCCCACCGTCAGTGGCCACGTTTCGGCACCGTAGGTCATAACAGGCAGGACGCACTGGTCGAAAACCTTTGTTTTGAGGCATTGTGGCAAGGGGGAGGAGAAGACCCGACGCAATTTGCCAAATGCTGCCCACCCCAGATGGATTTTTCTGGCTATTTCTTTCTCGAAGTTGTTTTTACCGAGCTGGATAACCCCAA
This sequence comes from Eilema depressum, assembly GCA_914767945.1. Lineage (NCBI taxonomy): Eukaryota > Metazoa > Arthropoda > Insecta > Lepidoptera > Erebidae > Eilema > Eilema depressum. The sequence continues at coordinate 21,991,898 of OU612012.1, read as the reverse complement.
ATAGCTATAATTTTGAACAACTTCGAGTGTCGCCCCTTCGATGGCAATCGGTCTCGGTACAATATGTTCGTTGAACATAATCTTAGTTTTATCCAAGTTTACACCGAAGCCGACTTGTCGAGAAGCCCTATTTAGACTGTGCAGCATTTCGTCCAGTTGTTCCAGCGACTCCGCAACTATGACGATGTCGTCGGCGAATTGAAGGGAAACCCCATAATTTTGCTTTATTGTGTGATATCAGATGAAAACTTATGAAATGAGATTTAATTTAATAAAGTCGCAACTCAACGATTGGAATCCCAAAACGATACATTGCGACTACGAAGCTGCTACCATAAATGCCATAACGATTGCTACTTTCATTGGTCACAGAAACTGTGGCGAAAAGCAAAGTCGTTAGGTCACACTAGTACTACAGTTGAAAGAATAATATCCCTGTGTTCAAGATTGCCATTATTGCCAGGGGATAAAGTTGCAACGGGCTGGACATATATAAAAGAGGGAGTGTCAAGCCAATGCCAAAATTTATAAAGAATGTTGGCCGTGTGATGCCGGTGGAGTAGAATAGCATCACCCCATATCTTCCCGTGGGTGTCGTAGAAGGCGACTAAGGGAGTGTGGAGAAGGACTGACCCCTTGTACCTTCGTCACACATAGTGCCCGGACTGAGGAGTATTTAAGTTTGTAAGAACTGTCCTGGCTGTAGATACATCTCCCAAAGAACAAACGGAAGGATCCAAAAGATTGGCCAAGCCAGTGGTTGCCGTGCCGAAGGCTGCGTGGTTAGGGGCGTGCCTAGCCATTAGCGTGCTCTTATGCCCTGGGACCGGGCGAACCCAGATTCAGGCTAGCCTTACCCAAACATGCGGGGCTCTGTTTGGGCGGACAAGATTTTTCCCTAGCTTCTCGTGGGAACGCAATGGTGAATAATATAACTGTTCAGAATGGCGGCGACGTGGTTCGCAACCCGTCACGTCTCGTTTCCAGTGGGGGCGAAAAGTGGGCTACAGTTAGCCATTTTGCTACTTTGAACGTTAGAGGAGGAATGAACGATAAAATTGAAGAAGTATGTCAGCTGATGACTGTAAGACGTCTGGATGTGCTTTGTGTAAATGAGACAAAGCGGAAAGGGTGTGAGACCACCACGCATGGACCATACACAGCATATTGGTCGGGAGTAGCGGCTTCCAGCAGAGCCAGTAAGGGCGTTGGTGTTCTCCTTTCCGCTAGAATGAACGAATGTGTAACTGAATTTGAATATGTGAGCCCAAGACTCCTTTGGCTGAGGTTGAAGGTTGGTCTTACCCGCATCTTTATTTTAGGGGTATATGCTCCACAAGATGCGGCGTGGCAGCAGTCCCTAGCAGCCCAAAGAGAGAGACAGGAGTTTTGGGATAGTATGAGAGATATACTGAATAAATGCAAGCAAAATGAGAGAATTATCATGCTAGGTGATTTTAATAGCTGGATCGGAGTGAAGCGGGATGGATATGAGAGTGTGCTGGGAAAGTTTGGTGATGACAGAGTAAATGAAAATGGAGAAAGTCTGCTTGAAGTATGTTTGGAGGGGAATCTTGTGGTAACAAACACAATGTTTGCCCACAAAAAGATCCACATGTATACTAGAGAGGAAGGAAGCCAGAAAAGTATGATTGACTTTGTAATCGTAGATGTAAGATTGAGAAAGAATGTTTTAGACACTAGGGCATACCGCGGTGTTGGCGGCATTGACACAGACCACTTCCTGGTAGTTAGCCAAATAAGTGGCCTCTTTAAGCGATGGCGACACCGGGTGCATGAACCTATTAGTGTACTAGAGCGTATAAAAGTTGAGAATTTGCAAGAGAAAGAGATAAAAGAGGAATTTGTGAGTAAATTGAGGAACAAATTTGATAGCATAAATGAGACGTCTGAGGTTGAAAAACAATGGAAGGTATTTAAGGAAGGACTTGTGGAAGTTGCTATTGAAATGTGTGGCGTATGTAAGAGAAGAAAAGGATGCAAGCGGAAGACTATAAGTGTAGAGATCCAAAAGGCAGTGTCTGAAAAAAAGAAAGCGTGGTTGGACTGGTTGGCGGCAAGGGCGAATCAGAGAATGCAAACAGCAACGGATGAGGAAGTAAAAGTGGCAAAAGATGAGTATAAGAGAAGTAAACTAGTGGTAAAAGAGGCTGTAAAAAGAAAGAAAGAGAAAGATACAGATGATTTTGATAGAAGGTTATCTGATGACTTTCAAAAGAATATTAAGTTGTTTTGGAAGTCAATAAGAACATCCAGGGCGCAAAATACCACCTCTCAACTGGACAAAATCAGAAACCAGGATGGAAGCTTTGCGAAAGGAGAGCAATGTGTGCTAAAGAGATGGAAGGAATATTTTGAAAGCTTATTTGAAAAAGAGGATAATATGCAAGGACAAGTCCCCCATCTGGATATAAATGAAGGTGGTGACGAAAGTGATATTAGTATGAAAGAAATTGTGGATGCGATGAACAGTATGAAATTAGGTAAGGCTGCAGGGTATGACCGGATTACCGTTGAGATGTTGAGGGCTGGACAAGGCGTGGTAGCTAATCAGCTGTACTCTCTTTATAACCTTTGCTGGAGGAGCGGCCGGGTACCAGGAGACTGGTGCAAAGCCGTTATCGTACCGCTTTATAAAGGAAAAGGGTCACAGCAAGATTGCAAGAACTACCGCGGCATTAGCCTGCTCAGCGTCGTCGGTAAACTGTATGCAAAGATTTTGATTGGAAGAGTAAGGAATGAAACGGAAGATAAAATGTGGGATGTACAAGCAGGATTCATGAAAGGAAGGGGGTGTATGGATCAGGTCTTTTCCCTACGAAGCATAGCCGAAAAATTCTTGGCTCAAAGACAAAAGGTCTATTGTGCTTTCGTAGATTTGGAAAAGGCCTATGACAGAGTGGTGAGGAATGAATTGTGGTCAACATTGTCTATGTATGGGGTGAGCGGCAGCTTGATACGAGCACTTAGATCACTCTATGAGGGTTCTAGTGCTTGTGTCAGGATAGATGGAGTATACACGGACTGGTTTAACATTGAGAAAGGTGTTAGACAGGGATGTGTGGCTTCACCAGGGCTGTTTAACCTATTTATAGATAATTGTCTGAAAGATTTGCAAGAAAGTGCGTATGGATTAAAAATGAATGATCTGACCATCAAATGTCTCCTATATGCTGATGACCAAGTTATTTTGGCATCATCGGAGGAGGAGCTGCAGGCGATGGTCAGTATTATGCATGGTGCCCTAAAAAGCAAAGGAATGAAAGTGAATGTAAGTAAAACGAAAGTGATGGTTTTTGAAAGAGAAGAAAGTATGACAGACTGCACAGTTGTGATTGAAGGAGAGAGATTAGAACAAGTGAAAGAGTTTGTGTATCTGGGGTCGAAGTTTACGAGAGATGGAAAATATGAAAGTGATATTGAAAGAAGAGTTATGGCTGGAAATCAAGTAAATGGGGCAATGCATAACTTTATGAGCAGCCAGAATGTATCGAGAGGGGCGCGCCTGGCTGTACATAGAGGAGTGCTCGTCCCTACACTTATGTATGGTAGTGAATGTTGGGTTTTGAAGAAGAAGTATGAAAGTAAATTGAATGCTGTGGAAATGAGAAGCCTGAGAAGTATAGCTGGGGTGAAGATGACGGATCGAGTGAGGAACACTGTAATAAGGGAACGTTGTGGTATGGTTGAAGATGTAGTGACTAAGATAGAGAAAGGGATGCTTAGATGGTTCGGACACGTGGAGAGAATGGACGAAAGAAGACTGACGAAACAGATTTATGAAGCGAGGGTGAATGGGCAACCCGGTAGAGGTCGACCTAGACATACGTATGTCAGACAGATTGAAGACATATTAAAGAAAGGAAATGTCAAGAGTACTCGAAACCGGCGAGCATGTATGAAAACAATTATGAAAGTAGAAGAAGCGAAAGATGTATGCCAGGATCGTAGCAAGTGGAAAGCAGTGGTCTCTGCCTACCCCGCTGGGAAAGAGGCGTGACTTTATGTATGTATGTATGTGGAAAAAGTACTGTAAAGCAAATACAGTTTTATAATTTCTGTGTTTGGACATCGCCATAGAACAAATAATATTGTTGAATCATGGAATGCCAAAATAGTCAAATATGTAGTTCAGCATATAAACAATATATTACGCCTATTAAATGTCCTTAAAAAAATGACTCGTTAGGGGCCGTTCAAGTACGTAAGCACTATTTCTTTGTTTTGCTTATTTTGGATGACATGGGGGGTAGGGGAGTCTAGATGATGATTACGTCATCGGTAGTTATTTACTTTTTTACACAAATGCAATCTAACCTCTATCCTAAATCTATTTTCTTATTTTTTATAACTGCAAAATGTTTACGTTTATAAGCATGGGGGAGGGGGTAAGAGCTTTGCTTACTTTTGCTGACAAGGGTGGTGTGGGGGTAAATAATTGTAATAAATCTGCTTACGTAATATTTGAACGGCCCCTTACCTATAGAAAATAAAAAACGTAATAAAGAATTTATTTTCAATGATGATTTCTTAAAACATGTACAATGTCAACTACCTAATTAATGGTTTAGTTACTGTCGGTCATGCATTGGAAAAACTTTTTTATTTTCATGGCTATAATATACTTAATACATCAATATTACTTGCTTAAATAACGGTAAACGGGAATTACCTCTCCACCCATCAATGGACTGGTCGATCCTTATGTATATACACCTTAAGAGAAGAACTCAGGAGGGGAATGTTGGGTCATACATATTTTCTCCACTGTACCCCTGAAGGGAACCATGGAGCATACCAATTTTACCCGTTCTACCACCAGGGGTACAGTGGAGCAAAACCCCTTATCTGAAGGATTTACTGGAATTATTAGTAATTCTAGATACTTTTTTAGATTTAGGTACTTTATAAAACCGAAGAGAAAATTAAATTTTCGAAGTATGTATGTAATTCAAAAATAGCTCCTTAGAAATCCAATATATCCCTGTATCTCCCACTGGAGCGTTCATCTGAGGCCTACACTAGATGGCAGGTATTAATGTACCAGTCCGAGTGCCATCACTGCGACGCGAGCGAGGACTAGGCGCTGCACACGCTCACTGAGTGTCCGGCGTGGGAGACGCCGAGACGGGAGCTGGTGGCGACCTTGGGAGTGAGAGTTCTCACGCTCGCCACTTTGCTCGCAGCGATGGTTCGCTGCGCGGATGCGTGGGCCGCCGGCGCCTCCTTCTGCGAGCAAGTAATGCTCGTAAAGGAGGCGGCGGAGCGGGAGCGAAGGAGAATCGCAGACCTTGCAGCCCGCTACTAGCGGAGGAGAATCGCTAACCGAGCGGTGGCAACTCGGGCGTCGGAGGTCGCAGAATGACCTCCGTCTCCCATGAGCGCGGGCCTGGGGGTGACGGGTGAAGCCGCTTGTCACACTAGCAGGCCACGGCCGCGGCGCGCATTGCGTGCCTCCCCATACCCGGGGGCGAGTTGGGGACTAGATATGGCTACGACAACCTCACCTCCGGCAACCGACGGCCCACAGACTTCTCCGGCTTCGGCGGGGGAAGTATCCGTGGTGATTTATTCGCACGATAAAAAAAAGGTATTAATGTACCAGCCGTTCAGAAATTTTCTTTCAACTTTACGAACTGCCTAAAAGATGTTTTTATTTACTTGTTATTAACCGACTTCAAAGGAGAGGAGGTTCCCAATTCGGATGTTTATATTTTTGATTATACACTTTATTGCACACCATTTAAAAAAAATAGATAATTAAAATCTATGACTATGTAAGCAGTACAAAGGGCGGCTTTATCGCTTTTGCCGTTTAGTTTTTCTTTATAACAGAAACATTAGGGTCATCTTCGATAGTAGCTGCCCTGACAACAGGGGACTTAATCGCCAGTAGGGACCTGCAAAACCCCCATGTCCCTGAGTCTGATCCTGCTGCATATCAATGACATTCGGCCTTTTGACGGTATTCATTGTTATGCGAACAACAATACTGAAGATACTTATTACACGTGTCATGTCAACTTTACTTGTTCCATAGTAGAGGAAAATCGTGATCAACTTGAGTCTGAATCTTACAAGAGACGGAAAAAATTTAAACTTAGTTCAATTTAACAGTATTAAGACAAGTCTCTGAATTCACCGTTAAGAGAACTACTCTTAGGCATGTAACTAGTTCAGTAGTTCTCCACTTCATGCTGTCGTCAAAGTATTAGTTTTTATATTCTTCTTAAGTCAAAATTATACTCAAGTGACCGTATATTGCTATGAACACTTATGAAATTAAGTTTTTTGGTATCCAAAAAATGTCATGTGCTCAACTAGAACGAAGCAGTACCTACTTAACTGCGAAAGAAAGACCGTTTGTTATGAGTCGTCAATACGGCTTTACATGACTCTGTTCTTAAAGGGTCGGCAGCACGAGTGTGACTCCCCTGGTGTTGCACTTGTCCATAGTCCACGGTAACCACTTTCCATTAGGTGGGCCGTGTTCTTATCTGCAACTTAAGTAGTATAAAAAAAAAAATTAAGTAATGCGGTAATTTATAGACTAGAGCGTCTATCCTAGATCTGGGTAACAATGAAAGCTATTTGATACGAACATCAAAGAGTTAACAGCTTAGAGTATACATTATACTCTAAGGTTAACAGTCTCAAATTTCATGCAGCCGTTTGGAAGATACATACGAGGTAATAAAGAAATGAAATTTTAGTTCAAACACAAGATTCGTCGGAAAAACAACTCTTCTTTGGATGATCTGGGATAGTTATAAAGTTTCAATTAAATAGTAAGATTATTATCTTATAGAAGCAAAAATACTAAACAACTTTGATATGGTTACCTTTTTATGTATTTTTTATCAAAGCGGGAATCATTAAATACTCATGTGAGTACTTAATGATTCCCGCTTTGATGTGTGTGAGAGTGATGAACATGTGTTCGTTTTGATTGAGTAGACAAAAATATTTTGCCAGTCAATACTCATTTGAAATTAATTGCAATTTAGATATGTACACACGATCTCGATTCCTGTATTGATTAAATTTTCAAAGTATTAAGGTTTACCTATACGAAACGATATAACAATGAAACATGAACTAACAATAAGTAATGTAAATGTTTTGTACATTTTCACATGATATATTTCTAATTTAATATTTAAAATACTCGTATAAATATCAAATTAGAAATATGTAGATCATGTGAAAATGTGATCTATGTCTAATTTAATATTAAATTAGAAATAGGTCATTATGACTATCCCGAGTTAGTGGCACTCCTCTGAAACGTACATACTTAATGTTTTTTTTTAAATATATATTAGGTATGAGAGTAGCTCTAGTATTTTAGTTATCTATTGCAACAGAATGATTTGAAAATATTGTGTTGACTTATACGTACGTGATAATGTGCAGGCAGAGTAGGATCAAATGCTAGCTTCAAACCACATAGTAATTTAGACCTCTTCGCTTGATACAGTGGTTCTTCAGGATCGGTGAAAGTTTGCGCTGCAAATTTGTTCAAAAACCAGTCTGGTGGCTTGGAATGCCTTTCTCCACTAATTCGATAGCGCAAGTTTCTAGTTAATCTGTTGAATTGACGACGTAACCAGCTGTGACTGTTGTTCACTTCGTTCGCTACCTGTTCAAATAAAAACGTAAAGTTAATTTTCATAGTTAGGCTTGGTAAAGTACTGAATGACGATCGGACAAGCAACCTCACGATCACAACTTCAATGCTATTGTCATTACTCTAGTTACTAATCATACTGTAGAGCCTTGTTACTTATGAATATTCGGCATAGTAATACAACTGTTGTAGTCATAGATAACACTTTTACCTACACGACAGTTTAAATCAGCGTTATATAGGTTTAGAGAGTTTATTAAAATATGATATTTTTAATATCACTTGAATAAAAATTAAACCGTTAACGTCCCTAACTTAGCTGTTACAAAATAGGATAAATATTTATGTATAACAATAAACCGTAGTCAATGAAACTACAGCTCGGGGTTATGAATCAATTCCGGTAGGTAGTCCATTTGGTAAACTTTATTTAATTGACTTTTGTAAATTTCGTACTAATACACAGTCGTACGGTCTAAAATAAATATTTTTTGATCAGATTTTAATTAGATTTTCATATGAAAATGTAACTTCTTTACACAAGCGTTATTATGACAATTAGTTATATTGGCGTTATCATAGAAATAGTATGTACAAGTCACAAGTGTTCCTAATTGCTACTGTTACGAAAAATAAACTAAATAGGCAGTCATTTAAAGATGTACCATGCCACACTGGTGCTTGACACTGACACATCGCCAGCTAATGAGCTAGTTATTAAGCGCACAACGTAAACTCGATGGCTAAGTACATTGTTATGACCGATACAAACATCTATAGCACTCGATTCTGATGTCATAATTGCGAGTGTTTGCATTTTAATTACTTGTTTAGATAGGGCTATTAAAGTGGAATCTATCAATTGATTTAAATTTGTTTGTTACTCTATTAATAACAATATAATAGCAGGACTAGGGCACTGGCATAGCAATGTGAATGTTCTTTTATTATTTTTACCACTAAATGGACCTCACTGTGAGTGACACTGTGGGGGAGACAAATCCAATAGCGGTCACTGAAGGTTTCATCAAGCCATGGTACTAAACGTAGCCTATTCCTGTTTTGCTTGGCTTTGAACGCGCTCACGGAGCAAACACAGAAATCAGCAGCATAGACATTGTTACCTGCACCAAAAGAAATGAAGATGCTGAGGTGGATAATCAGCATTATCAGGCTGATATAGGCTGAAAATTCAAAACGAGTAACTCATTTGAGAAAGCTTAGGTTGATATGCTGATAAGATGTAAGAATTTGGTAGTACGGCTTTCTCTGCTTGCGCAATGGTCAACTGTATAAAAGGATTATTGTTAGTTTTGAATATCGAAATGAAAAAATTATCGGTATCACCACTATAATAGATAAAAGGTTAATATAGAAATGATAAAATTTAGTAACGTTAAGTGCAGAGGCTCATTCAACATGTCGATAGAAGTTTTGCGCGAATCAACTGAGATGCTTCTGATATCGTTTTGGACTAAAATATCCTTGCAGCATATGATATTTGGGGATTGGTTATAATCGCTGTCTGTCTATCCAGTGCATCAAAACAACGATGTAAATCTCATCACAGCATTGGCAGCAAAACACAGCGCAGCTGCCTATGCGGTTAGAAAAATAAGGTCACTAACTGATGAGGAAACGGCACGATTAGTTTATTTTAGCTACTTTCATACCGTTATATCATAATGGTCTGCTGCTGTGGGGCTCAGCTGCCGATATTGAGACTGTTTTCATATTACAGAAATGAGCGTTAAGAGCAATCTACAGCCTCAGAACCCGTAAGTCGCTGAGAGAACTTTTTAAAGAAATTAATATATTAACGGTTGCTTCACAATATATTTAGATATGATAACATTTTATATGTGCGGAAGAACCTAAATCTGTTCAAAAACTCGGGACGTTCGGCCTCGGTCGGGCGTTCCAGGACCAGACCCCGGATCGCTCGCTGGCTCGGAGATTCGTCTCCCTGCAGTAGCTCGGCTCTCGGCGTACAGGTGGGATGGCAGCTGGTCTCGTCCTGCTGTTATCTGCCTCAGCTGGCAGATAGGACTTCGTCTGAGTGGCGGTCTTCAACCGGAGTGATTTCTCAGCTGAGTTATAGGAGTCAACTAGACTGCTTCCTTACAGAATAATAAGACGGGGACTGCAGAGTTCGAATCCCGTTCGGGCAGCGTGACAGCTTCCGTAGTAAAATAAGTTGTGTGCCCTCTCTCTCCCCGTCGCCCCCTTTTATAGCGGCAAGGTTCTAGAAGTATGCTCTCTTCTAGAACCCTCCACGACTTGCCGCTACTCGCCGCCAGAGGTCATCTATGATCTTCCCTTTCTTCTTCCCCAGCTCCCCTGGCGAGCGGGTCGCGAACCCTAACTAATTGATTATAACTGTTTCCTTTAGTACCCGCACTCGCTCACAGATGGCACTGTGCCTTTTCTGCAACTTGCGTTATATTACATTACACCTAATAAAAAGGATAATCGAGTTCTTTGAGTTTCTTGCTGGTATCTTACCAACTACCGAACCAGCGAAAGAATCATTTTCAAATGATTTGTTTTACTTTATTAAATATATACTCGTATATATCATTTTTTAACTTCTTGACATAATTGTAATATTTTGACGTTCATATGTGCTTTATAAGTGCCTTAACTGAATAAATGAAATTGATTCTTTGATTCTAAAAACTTGTTGGAAATATTTTTTAAACTGTAAAATTCGAACAGGAGGTAAGTGTTTTGGCATGGAAAGCTGTAAAGTCTTTTATAAAAGTTAATGATCTAATAGAAACGATTGCTCTCACTTTAATATGTAGATAATGTATTTATCACAAGGAGTATTTAAGATATGCAAATAACTTTTTTTTGCGACAACAGTCCAATACGAGATCTTATAACTTACATAAATAAAAGTATCTGCAATACACACTATTAAAGGCTGATTTAAATTCAGTGCTCATCCACCAACTGACACTTACATATGGAATAAGACACTCAGCGCGATCTAAGCCAGCAATACGAAATAAGTATACTCACTAGCAATATTAAGTAGTTTAAAAAGAGGAAAAGTATTCTTCATAATGAGGAAGTTATTTATAAATTATATTGTAATTGAGGATAAACAAAGAAACCTACGCCAAAGTAACGGGTCAAGGTCCATGTACACCTACATGTAATATCTTTCAAATATTCATAGATGATTCACACCTCCTTTAGCCCCTCCATCACCAATCTCTTCATCGTCCCGTCCCCCATCGCTGGTTTCTCATTGAGGCCATAACTACAAGTGCGAGTATTATACTCCATCCACTTCCAATTCAGATTATAGGATCCCGTTACCACCTCAGGTCTCATTTGTACGTTAAAGACGGCGATACCAAAGGAGGTAATATAAGAGCAAAGTTTTTTTGGAGGTAGGTACTAATCACTATTTAAGCTAAAAAAGAAGTTAAAAGAGCCGCGCGAAATCACAGAAAGATCAAGAAACACGAATCGCAAAAATTAGTTAACACAATACCTACATACTCGCAATACGAGAAAACGAATCAGGCGTACATCAAGAGGTAGCTGAGCGCTTTACGAGAGTATGATTCTCAAGTCAGACGAAACTCCTGAACAGCGAGAGGTTCGTTTTAGCAATTTACGAAAGCATAACTCTGAAACTAAATAATAAACTAATATTTTATGCAGATCTACTATCAATACTGGCATGATTGTCATCACAGAACACCTAGAAAATTTAAATAAATCGCGGGGAGCTTTTGCTATGGCCATACACATGGCTGGGGTGCACATTTTCTTACATATCTTTTCAACTCCTATCATCGGATGTCCGAAAATATTTCTCATACCATTTAAAGTCATGATGGCAATAATATCTGTTTTTTTTTTAACCATAAAGAACTGTTTTTTAGTCAAATGAACATTCTGAATAAAAAAAATATAATTTCAAACTGTTCTTGGTAGTAACAGTATTAATAAAAAAAATATGAGCACTAACCAAAGATGAAATATATCATAGATATGTCATATGCTTACAAATCAACGTAGAAAATTGTGCCGAACACACACAGACACATCTTTAATTCATCTACATTTCCCTTAGAGTAATTGTTCGTGCAGTATCTATAAACATACGATAACATTTTCGTTATTTTTTTGTCACTGATTCTTCCGCTCAACGTCCGACCGGCGCCGCTCGGCACGCGATACTACAAGGCAAACGTTCCAATTGACTCGTTTTCGGATCTTCACGATTTTCGCGCAATAGCGCATCTACTTCATTTTATATAAGATCATTGGCACTAACGGTTATGAGCTCCGTTGGTAGTAATAAAAATGTATGAATAAAGAAAAATCGGCCAAGTGTGAGTCGGACTCGCCCATGAAGGGTTCCGTAGCAGCAAAGGTTAAAATTGCGGTTTATGACGTATTAAAATGAAACTACTCACTGGATCTCGTTCAAACTAATTTTTGGTGGAAGTTTGCATGGCTATGTACATCATATATTTTTTTTAGATTTATCATTCTCTTATTTTAGAAGTTAGAGGGCCCCCCTCTAACTTCTAAAATTAGAGAATGACACATTTTTCCACTTTGGAAGTGTTTCTCACGCAAACTATTATGTCGGCCACACACGTTGCGGTATACTTGCGCAAGTCTAGACTTGTACAAGTATACATGAACGTGTGTGCCCGCTGCCAGCGTTGCGTTCAAGTCTGAGTAGCGTATTTCAGTATATGTGTAGTACTCTGTGGTAGCGTACTAGGCGCGCGCCTATACGTACGTATGTTCTGTGATCAATTTCCCGCCAAAATGAGTGAGATTTTCTTCATAATAAATTCATTATCCAGACCTCCAGACGCAAATGTTATAGCTATTTGTTTTTTTTATATAGGACTCATCAATTTGACATCGCCTCGCCTGATGGTAAGCCGAAGGCAGTCTTGGAAAGAGGAAAGAGTATGTATGCATGTATGATGTATGTATGTTTTTTTTTTTTGTATACAAGGTTCCGTCAATTTGAATTTGCCTCGCCTGATGGTAAGCAGAGGGCAACGTCTTGTAAAGAGGAAAGAGGATGTATGTATGGGTGATGTATGTATGTATGATATATGTATGTTTTTTTTTGTATATAGGTTCCGTCAATTTGAATTTGCCTCGCCTGATGGTAAGCAGAGGGCAGTCTTGGAAAGAGGAAAGAGTATGTATGTATGGATATGAAAGTATGTGCATACCTTTGTTTTTTTTTTGTATATAGGTTCCGTCAATTTGTCTTCGCCTCGCCTGATGGTCAATCTATACATTCCAATCTTTGAATGCAACATTCAATTTATATAATAAATTGATGCGCGAATACTCACGTTTTTTATACATTCCAACATACATACATATACTCACGCCTGTAAATCGCCGAATGGGTAGGCAGAGGTGTATTAACTTTTTTTTAACCATTATTTAATCCACACAGTTCGTTTTGTATCTAACTTTTAATTTTTACCCGACTACCGAAGAAAAGAGGGTAATGGCGGTTTTCTGGCGCCAAAACCAATGTTATAAAAAAAATTACTCGATCTTATCGAGTAGGGTATCTTAATGCAGGAAAATATAAGGAGATTACAAAAAGTTATATCATAACGAAAAAGTATAAAATAAGACAAATGATTAAAAATAAAAAAAAACCCGACTGCTACTGAAAAGATTGAAATATGTAAGTTTGATAGCAGGCGGTACCCATTAATTTTGTTTCAGTTTATGATTGGTAAATGGATACCGCCTGCTACTAGACTTATTTCAATCTTTTCAGTAGCAGTCGGGTTTTATATTTTTTGACTGTTTATACTGGAGATTGATGGCACTTGGTGGAACTTGCTACACATATTGAATAAATCACTTGTACTTTTCCACAATTATTTATACGTATGGTTTAGTTTAAACCATTGTAAACCTTTGATAATGCCGTAAGGTGAAACCGGTAAGGTTCAAATAAATAAATAATTGTGGAAAAGTACAAATATTTTTATTTTTTAATAATTTTCTGCATACTTATTGCCAACTACTGCCAATGCGTCATCCATCGCAGCACGACATACCTGGACGCTCGCTTTGACAAAAATGACACTTGTACAAGTATACTTGAGCGTCTGTGGGCACATCGAAAAAACGCGTACTTGTACAAGTCTAGACTTGTACAAGTATACCGCAACGTTTGTGGCCGGCATTAGTTTAGAAAAAAAATGACGTTAGAAATCTCAATAGCATTTTTAAAGACCTATCTATAGATACCCCACACATATGGGTTTGATGAAAAAATTTTTTTTGGGTTTCAGTTCTAAGTACGGGGACCCCCAAAATTTAATGCTTTTTTTCTATTTTTGTGTGACATTCTTAATGCGGTTCACAGAATACATCTACACTTATCAAGTTTCGAAGAAAAGTGGCTGTGACGTGACATACGGACGGACAGACAGACAGACGAACGGACAGACATGACAAATCTATAAGGGTTCCGTTTTTTGCCATTTGGCTACGGAACCCTAAAATGGTATGAACAAAAAAATAGGATGAGTGATTATTATGAGTATAAATCGGTAGTAAGGCAAAGAATAGGATTTAAAATTTTATGGGAGCCAATATGGACCCCATGGCTGACGACGGCGAGATATGAAACATAGCTGCATTAAAACAATCTATTTGGTTTTAAGAAGAAGGTTTTGAACACACTATCTATCTTTTCATTCTGAATATTGCGAAATAGTCGAAATTACAAATGTTTGTAGGCTAGGCGGGCTGGCTATAAATGAAACCTCGGGAGTAGAATAAAATCAGTTCAGTTTGGAGAGCCCTGTCGAAAGGGAGCAAGAAGAAGTGATCTACTGAGACGGAAGGGTCATGGCGGTTGGCACAAAAGGAAAGGTGCACCTGATTCCAAAAAATATTATTTGTTATGCGACGTTATGCGACGATACGCGTGTTTGATAAATTAAGTGTTCCCAACAAACCTCTTTTCATCAATCAATGTAGTTTTTATACAATTTCAACCTTTTTAGGGTTCCGTAGCCGCCTTTGCTACTAAGGAACCCTTCATGGGCGAGTCCGACTCGCACTTGGCCGATTTTATTGTTTTCCTTTAAATACTTTTTCTTATAATTTCTTGTTCTTTTGTTTTTTCCTTGTCATTACAATATAAAATTATATTTATTAACAACCTATGCTTTTATTTTCTTCTAAGAAAAAATATTTATTTAAGGCATAATAACCAGGTAATAAAGTGGTCTCTAAATGTAAAAGTGAATAGGTTAGTTCACATATTAATTCACTCATTGTAAAATGGTTATTACAAGGTCGCAAACTTACCCAGAGGAGTATGCCCGACCATGCTAGTGTTGATATACCTCCTACACTGGTCACGAGAGGGGTACCACTCCGGGTGCATTCAACTCCATTTCCATTTGACTCGAGTACGTGAACACGTTCATTTGGCGCGCGCACCAGCCGCTCCTCCGGGACAGTCGTTGCGAAAAAGCTCGCAGAGGAGGCCCAATATGCGCGCCAGCTCGCAAAACTACAAGCTACTCAGGCTGAAATGGAGCGAAAAGCTGCTGAGGCCGAGTACCAGGATAAGTTGGCGCACTTGAGGCAGAGGCGAGTGAACGCGACTCTCATAGTTCCCACGTCGAACAATGGTTGAATCAGGGTAACCAGCTGTGCAATCCACCAAGCAAGCGCAACAATGCGAGTCGCAACGTTGTGCTCGACAGAGATTGTCATTGGTCGATCTCCAGTGACGAGACCCAATCCGATCAATGACAATCTCCATCGACAACGTTGCGACTCGCATCGTTGTGCTCGCTTAGTGAATTGCAGGTAGGGAGTGCAAATTACTGTTTATGTCCACAGATATCTCAACAACGTGACGACGCCGTCATTCTGAATATGACAAGAATCAATCAATCAAGAATCAATTTCGTTTATTCAATTTAGGCACATATAGAGCACATATGAACGTCAAAATTTTACAATTGTGTCAAGAAGTATGTGAACAAAAAATAAAATATTAAATAAATTAAAGTAAACCATTTGAAAATGATTCTTTCGCTGGTTCGGTAGTTGGTTCTACTGAGAAGATACCAGCAAGAAACTCAGAGAACTCAATTATCCTTTTTATTTTTTTTTATTTTTTTTAATACGGTTTTTATACAATTTACAATGTGCGGGCAAGAAAGTGATTAGGTTGACCATGCATTTTTATCATTAAGATATTCTTCTACTTTATAATAAGCTTTTTCCATTAGACTTTTTTTCACGTTTATTTTAAAAATATTAAGTGGCATGGCATGTCAACCAAATCCTGAGGAATTTTATTGAATATTTTTATACTGTTGCCTACAAATGAATTACCAACCTTATGAAGCCTGAGTATTGGCACTGCTAGTTTATCTTTATTTCTCGTATTATAATCAAGTGTGTCCGAGTTTTTTTTTAAAGATTTAAGTTCTCTTCAAGACCATAATTCTGAATAAGTGCCTGCCACACTGCCTGTAACTGCCACAGAGATATTAGAAGGAGGACGGCTCAGTTGGCGTCACGCAACTTGTTCATTCAAGCCCTAAACATGTTGACAAATAAATATGCGTGTAGCAATAATAAAAATATTAATTAAATTACCTACCACTTTTTGACGGCAAGCAGCCGCTAGATTGGCTCATGTTTAAACGTGCCTTTCAGGATACTTCAGGCTCATTTTCAGAATGAGAAAATATAAAGGCGGAGCGCGCGAAGCCGTAAGTATGCTCTTAGTTATGACACCCTGGGAAGGCGACATCATTGAAGCTTTGGAACGCCGCTTCGGTAGGCCGAAGCAAATAGTATTACAAGAGGTGAACGCAGTAAGAACTTTGCCGAAGCTCAGCTTAGAGGTGAGATTTGAATATTTTTGCCATTCGTGTGCGCAATTGTGTTGCCACATATCATAAATACTATTTTGGGGAAGGAGGAGCTCAAACTGTCATGTCGTTCAGCTATGCCATCATCAGAATATATCAATGTTATCGACTCACATCATTTACCCTCACCAATAGTAGCGAACGTTGCCCATTTTAGCTCAGGGATTAGATTAGTAAGGGCTACTGCAAGAGCTCATCTATTCATTGCGGGTTCTGTTTTTTTTTTTTTGGGTGAGGGACATGTTTGGAGTTAAATTCCTCTGCGCACGGCTCACGGCCTGTTGCTCCTTCTATCAGTACTCCTGCACCACTGACAACATCAGACATCATTCGTGCAGAACGTTCAATTTTAGAAAGTGAACAAATAGGCGGCACTGATAATCACACCCAAGTAAACAGGTGAACGATTCCGTTCGTCCTTTCACACCGTACGATCGACGAGGAATGCCTTTATAAGTACGCTGTAAATGGGCGAATATAGTAGTTTCGGCTTTGTTCGTCGTTCAATATTGAAAGGTTACAGTTACGCCTATTTCAAAATAGCGGTTTTTGGTTCCAAATGCTTATATTAATAGTTATAATTATTAATATGTTATTCATAAATATAATATCTGTTGAAAGTTGCATATTTAAGCACGATATGCCATTGGGTATTTGAATTACTCATGGTGGCGTAAGTGCATGGCCTCTACTAATAGAAAGGAAAAAACGAACTATTCGCCTTTCTATTAGGTTCTTTTTTTCTAGTTTCTCTTAAATTCTTTGAAGTAGAAGGGCCAAAGTGTGTATTCTGAACACACTAACATATTCATACTAGCACTATACCCTCTTATAGAAGCTTATTCAATTATACACCATGCAAAATATCAGCCAAATCTGTTGAAAACGTACTTAGATATTCGCGAAAATCTGATTTACAAACTTTGAATGGCTCTCCTGTAAAATTTGCTTTTTTCACTTACGCCTATACCTATACGTAGGACCCATCGATATAATTTCTTGTTCTTTTGTTTTTTCCTTGTCATTACAATGTAAAATTATTATTTTTATTACCAACCTATGCTTTTATTTTCTACTAAGGGAAACTATTTATTTAAGGCATAATAACCAGGTAGTAGGTAATATTAAGCGTCATATAAAATATAACTCGAGAGAACATTTTTTGTGTTTATATGGAAGTTATAGATAGTTAAGTAATATCATTCTTAAAAGCATTACTTTTTAGTAATTCACTAAACTAGCTCATCGGTAGTTACCAACTGTCAAATTACACGCTAGTTTACAAGTTCATTTACTTATTAGGTAGAGTACCTACACAGTACGTTACTAAAATATATAATTATACCCATCAATTTATTACTGATCCCTTGGCTCAAAAGGCTCATTAAAAAAAACAATTATAATTAGTTAATGGAATTTGATATCATGGTAAACATGATATTAGTTGCCCTTAAACGCTATCGATATGTAAATAAATAAAATTGTCAAATAGGTGCCAGCAGGTCAGTTTTTACTGTTCTTCCTATATTAAAAATTTATGGCTGTTGGGAAATTCAATAATGAAATCAATTCAATTATTTTCAGGAAAGAGGACCACTCTCGTTAGACAGCCTGCTCAGAAACTTTTCCACAGTTCAAGGACCCAGGCTTTCAGAAAGAAAGTAACACGTGTTGTGTAAATAGTTCCAAGTATTTCTGGTGTGTCAAAGAAAAGAGTTGCTAAGGTGCATACGGATAGCGCGTTGCTGTGTTACGCGTAGTTGGGAAACACTGTCCACGCGTACATTGGATACGTGTACAACTCCTGTACGAACCGCCGCGAAACTGTACGCGAAGTCAATCCATCCAGAGTGCTCCGCGAGCCCCAGTCTTTGGAACTTTCAGTTCCTGCATCTTGGAGTAAATCGTTATTTCGATAATAAGTTGAATCAATCTGACAATATTTTCATTATTGAAACTCGAAGAACACGCGTGTCTATTCATTTTGCCGTCCAAATATAACGTACCCGGTCGTGTGCGTCCTCTTTAACGCACGATCAAAAACCGACCGACGACGGTAGCTCGCGCTGTGAGCTAGCTCGCGCGGTACGCGTTATATCGCAGCCTTAGCTGCAAGTATGGATATGACGATCCGGACACGCGTAAACTGACTACGCGTACCAGTGTACGCCCTATCCGTACGCGCCTTTAGGTATATTTGGTATATAGTAGTTAAATTATTATATCATCAGAGATGACAATTTTTTAATTGAAAAATGGAAAATATAACTGTTGAATTTTATTAAAAAAAAAAAGACGTGTGGCACTCGGGGACTGCCGCGGTAAAGCTATTGCATAGCATTTTTTATGAACTTATGCAATTATAATAAATAATAATTTGAATTTAAATTTGAATTTGATTTCTGAGTTCTGAGTTCTGAGTTCTGAGTCTGAGTCTGAATTTGAATTTGAAAACTAACAACTTATGCAATTATAATTACTTACGTTAAGCGGAGCTACTTCGGAGCAGTTCGGCTCGATTCGTGCGAGCTCGGATTGGGGGTGTTACCATTTTTCGTTACGGAATTTCTGGATTCGGTCTCCACGCACAAGGCCCGCGATAGAAGCTATGCAATAGCTTAAAAACCGTCGAGAGCTCCCCCGCCAGTCTGTCGCAACTATGTACAAAAAAACCTATTATGAAACGGGGGAGAATTATAATGGCGACTATATTTGTCTCACTCAATTTCTCAATTTGTCTCGCTCGTTCTTTGATGAAATGTCATCTGTCTGGACTGTCTGTCACTGTGGATGTCTAATCGTTATTTCCAATGTTTTTCTTTGAATGTTATTAGTGAAATAATTGTGATAATTTATATATAATTGTATTATAAATTATTTAAGGATGTTCTCTAGGAAAGACTGTTTTATACATTGTTGTAGTGTATATATCCATAGATACTCAATTAATGAGTTCAGCAAAATAATCATCATCACTATAACAAAAGATTAGTGCCACTTCAGAAATCATGGCTATCTATAACCTGTATAATGACAAAAAACAAGTTCAATAATTATGTCATTATTTTTGTTTCTGCTAATTACCGTATGTACAAGGTACAAAAGTGATTAAAGACGAAATATAATGAAGCAAACGTCCTAATATTTGGTAAATAAAAAGGGTCATAATGTTACTACTACGAGCTGCAGAATTGATTGAAGAAGAAATGCGACGCAGAAATTACAAATATTTTTAAAATAATGTTTTTAAATAAATATTTAATGTGAACTTATCATTTTGAAACTCAAACTGAGGCTATACTCTGTTTTTAGGGTTCCGTAGCCAAATGGCAAAAAACGGAACCCTTATAGATTCGTCATGTCTGTCCGTCTGTCTGTCTGTCTGTCTGTCCGTCCGTATGTCACAGCCACTTTTCTCCGAAACTATAAGGCCTATGCTGTTGAAACTTGGTAAGAAGATGTATTCTGTGAACCGCATTAAGAATTTCACACAAAAATAAAAAAAAAGCATTAAATTTTAGGGGTCCCCATACTTAGAACTGAAACTCAAATTTTTTTTTTCGTTAAACACATACGTGTGGGGTATCTATAGATAGGTCTTTAAAAATGCTATTGAGGTTTCTAACATATTTTTTTTCTAAACTGAATAATTTGCGCGAGAGACACTTCCAAAGGGGAAAAATGTGTCCCCCCCCCCCTAACTTCTAAAATAAGAGAATGATAAATCTAAAAAAAATATATGATGTAAATTGCCATGCAAACTACCACTAAAATTGGTTCGAACGAGATCCAGTCAGTAGTTTTTTTTTAATAAGTCATAAACCGCAATTTTCGCCTTTGCTACTACGGAACCCTTCATGGGCGAGTCCGACTCGCACTTGACCGAATTTATTTTAAATAAATGTACTGCCTCCGGGAGTTTGAACGCTTATTCATTTTCAACATGTAACTTGTATGACGCAGTACTTTAGTTGAAAAATGGAGTTTCTGAAAATATAAAATTATTTTTAAAATAGCACAGACCACTGCTTTTGTCGATATCGATAAATAAAATAATATTAAGTGGCACATCTCTATTTTTCCCGTATGTTGGCAACTCTTTATGTGTTACAGTTGTTAGGTTGGCTAAATTTAGTTAAATCTAAAGTGGCTAGTTGGTTAAATCTATGCGTTTACCATAACATAATTGTCTTTTGATAATCTTTACAAATTATAGCAACATCTCAGATACGATCTAACTAGTTTATTATTTTAAGTAGCTTTTAACTATTTTACTACAACGTTTAAATAGCACCAAGTTCATAAAACACTAATCTAATGTTGTGTAAGAAGCAAACTACGAATGCTAGACACGAACGTTCCGTTTGCACGCCTGAAGTCATTAAAAGTAACTATAATTAGTGACCGTCCTTTCTTCTTTAACTTTGTCTACAATAAAATTGAAAAGTGTACCTAAGACATTTAATAAAGATTGTAATCTATTTTTTTATGTTTGAAACAAAAATTGACTGCATCCTTCCTCGTCTTATGGCAAGCTGAGGTAAAGTATAAAGGTGGTGGACCCTACACCACCATTCTAGGGACGTAGAATTTATCGTACGACAAAGAAAATTATTACCGAATAATGGTTCGCATGTTAATTCAATGTAATCCTTCCTGCGACATAATTCGATTGCATAGCTAGATTAATCGCATGAAGTGGATTAGAAATCTGCACCATTCCATTTGGTCGTTCTATGAGGATTTTTTGAATCCTTGTTGATCGATCGGTCGCATTACCTGGATTGTTCAATCCACATTGTTCGATTGATCGCACTATGAGGATAATTTGAATGCTTGTTGTAGTACCCTTCTTAAATTCACATTGTTCGATTGATCACCCATGGGTTACAAGCAAGTACTTGTTATATTTATAGTGCAGACATTGAAGCATTATTGCTCCGAATTTTTTTACTGTGAACCGAATTGCATACAATTTTGGAATTAGGTTCATCTTACCCTTTACTTCAAAAGTGAAAATGATTTGAACTCCGCAACCACCCTGGGGGCGGTAGCCACCCCTTCTCAGGGGTGAATTTTTTTTTTCAAAATAACCTCGAACATCGATAGAAGGCCTAATTTTGAGCAAAAAATCATCTATAAAGTTTATAAATTAATCCAATACTTTTCAACTTATTGGCAATTGAAAATTCGCAATTTTTTCACGTTTTTCATCGGTTTTTTGCAAATATCTCCAAAAATATACGTTTTATCGAAAATTTTATAAAGAACAAAATTGTAGCAGGTAAAACAATGAACAATTTGGTTTTTTATAAAGTATTCTAAGTGCAATATTAAGCTAGATGTTAAAGATCAAAGCCGTTTTTTATTTTGTCTGAAATTTAATCGATGTGGTCAATGCCATCTAGCGGCGAGCAGATGCATTTTATGCATTCTAATACAATAGGGTTTTGTAGTGCTTAAAATAAGCTTTAAAATAAGTACTATTAAAAGTCTTTTGCACGTAAAATAAGTGAGCTGTATTGCAAATAAGGGGAGCATCTAATGTTTTTTCTTTTAAATCAATGGGTTTCATAAGTGCCATTTCCACCAAAATTAAAATTAATCGTATTCCGCCTAGAATTAACTTCATTATGAAGAGTTTGATAGATAGTATCAGTTTGGCTGCTTCAGGACACATATTTTTTCAAAAAAGTCACGATTAAAAAAAAACAAAATTTCAAATTTTTAAAAAACCCACTTTGTTTTCATAATATTTCAAAAATGACGACAGATACGTGTAAAAGTGTACGGATTAAAAATTTAGGTATTTTTCTGACAAACAATTTGGTTTTTTTGTTTTTTCTGTCAAACAAAAATTGACGGAGCTATGATTGTTTAAAGAGCGCGTGGCAGCGCAATCACAGCCTCTCTTAAGCCCTTTAACCCTTCACCGTTTTAGAAAAAGGTTTTTTTACTATATATTGCAATGAAGGATGTTGTAGCTCTCTTAATTACCTTTACAATGGTTTTTTATAAATTGTGATAGCATGAAAATTGAAGGAGTTATGGTCCAAAAACTTATCATATTTTTTTTCTACTTAGTAACTGAAAATTCCGGAGTGTGAATATTTGGAGCAATGTGAAAGTACGCAGTATAATAGAGACCCACAACTATTGTAATGTGTATATATATAGCTAATATGGCTCATATATTTTGGAAACGTAGGCATGAATACATACCAACGTTCTTATATGTATATATAACACATTTGAGTGAAGGGGCCAACGAAAAAGCCATGTGATCAGCTGTGCGTGCTCCGTTTATTCGTTATAATGTGACCAGTATATTTCCGTCTGCAAAGGAATGAGCACGTGTTTAATATTATATTTTAACTAGACACCCAATTTCAATACATTTTGTTTAATAAAAAAATGTAAGTAGATAAAAAACCTGTTTTTTTAATAATATCTTATTAAAATTGTGCCATAATAGTAGATTATGGTACAAGTGTGTAAAGTTGGTGATTACCGCCGAGACGACATTGAGACCCGAGCCGCAAGGCGAGGGTCTTAAGAGAGCCGTGGATGGTAATCACCATACACACGAGTGGCATACAGCTATTTTCAATACACTTGCGAATAAAATAATACTAAAAATACTAACACAATAGTAAAAAATAATTCGTTTTACTATACGCGCCATAGATATCTTGGTATAGATAATAAATAATAGAGTTCAGTGATGCGCGCGCATCTAACATTTTTTTTATTTTGTTCCTTTCGGAACAGGCTAAGGTGTTATTACCATGCTACCTTGTCATTGGTTATTATTATATACTTATTTGGATGATGATTTTTATTTAAAAAAAAAACAATTTAGTGAAAGTTCTATTTATTAAACACGTACTACACGTTGAAATTATCTTTTAAAATACAAAGTTGCATGAAATGAGCAAGCAATAGGTATATAAATTAACTCGTTTGTAATATTGAACATGATCTTTTTTGTATCGAAACTTTTTTATGAACAAAGACAACTAATCAATGAAATTTAAAAAAAAATCTATAACTCACTTTTGTGAAATAATAGCATTGAAAAAGTCACAGTTTCATAATAGGTGTCATTACGTGCTTAATTGCGGTGAAATAAAATCGTATTTATAAGCAAGTGTGTTGAAAAATTATATTATCCAAAAATCTAATGAAAATATATTCTACTACTAGTCATGAATAATAATATTATATTTTTATAATAATAGTACGATTTTATATAATTTGTAAATATTTTATTCAATAAATGGCAATTTTTTACTCTAAATTAAATTATTTTTAAATATGTAATCATACACATTTACTGTTTTAATTTAGGGGTAGTTATAAGGGTAGAAAAGCTTAAGAGTATGATAATCATTTTCGAGAGTGTGAAATAATATTTAAATCCTTTTCATTTTATCAAAAAAAAAATTTAACAATTTTTTATCAAAGGGTAGTTTTCAAGGGTTAAAAATTTGATAATTATTATAACATACATAAACATAACATAAACTCACGCCTATATCCCCGAAGGGGTAGGCAGAGGTGCTAGCACCCACATTTCGCCGTAATTATTATAGAGAATATAAAATATTACTTACTCTATACATACATCTTTTTATGTCATACCAAAGTATTTTTTTGTGATTTTTTTCAATTTAGGGGTTGTTTGCAAGGGTTGTAAGATTTTCAAGGGGTTGAAAATGATTTTAATATGAGGTAATTATGTTAGAAAATACTTTACAATTTCACCACTTACTATTAGACATGTTTTCTAGCGATAAAATGGCTCAATGTCAATTTTTCCATTAAGGGGTTGTTTACACCCCTTAAAAATAATAGTCGGAGTTCAGATCATTTTCACTCTATTATACTACTAATAAGAAAATACTATCGCTATAATTTTATGTATGTATATAAATACTCTCATTGGATAATGGAAGATCTAGAGATCATCAAACGCAAAGGCGGGAATGTTCTCTTACATAAAGGACACCAATATCTTAAAAATAAAACATAAAAAGCTTCTATTTGGATTTGCAGTGCCAAAAATTAAAAAAAAAAACCATGTTACGGATTAATTACTATACATGTAAGTAATTGCTTGAAGTGAGCAATTCTTATACCTAGATTAGTATAGTGGTCAGAGAACAAACAAAAAAAAAGTTAAGTTAGTAAAAGTAAATATTTTTCTGTTGATGGTACTTTCTTTAGCTTTACAAAACCCTTTTCAGCAACTAGGTATATACAATGCATGGAGACTGGAGACAATGGCAAATCCTCCTCCAAATGTACAGCCCATTCTATAATCTTTGAAAAAATCTCTAAATGAGCTATAGAAAAGAGTAGTCATACTTGGCATCATTTGTAATGATGATAATACATATATCAAAGTATATGTATTATCATCATTACAAATGATATATATGATGAGGTCTAAATATCAAAATAGATTTTTGTCTACCTACACATTTAGGCACAAATTATTAGCAGAATTCAAGGACAAGAAAATTTCTGTCACATATGTTTTCGACGAAAATGATGATTTTAGCTATCTGACACAATGAAAGATTTCGATTATGTAGGTACTTTTTCTTCATAATGATTTTTGCTGTCTGATGTATGAAAGATTTGATTTAAAACTTATTCATAATAATAATCTGTGATTTTTATTTTTAATGAAAATATTTCTTAATTTATTGTTTGCATTTCATTCGTAATAATAATATCCTTGAACATAATCGCGCATCGTCCTCTAGTCCCGTTTAAATGTCTGACTTGTGCTGTCATACGCTGTTAAGAGTTGGCCATTTCGTTAGTAAGTCTTTTTAAGAATTAGCCCGACGAAACGATGAAAAAATATCACTAAAATTAGTGAAAGACAAAAAAATTAAAGGGGTGGAAACAAATATGATCCGCAAGACCAAGAGCATCAGTTTCAAAATACTTATACCACTAAACCACTATAAGGAAAAGACGTACCTACTCATAGCCACCGATAACACACAGAAAAGATGAAAGATTTTATTGGCACATAATCTTGGGTACAAAAGTTGTGACATGTAAGACAAATCCATGTGTTCCACATGGGCCCATATTTGGATAATACCAGGGTTGATCAGTAAGTACCCGTTTTTGAAAATAGATGGAATTGATAAATAAAATTGACATTACCATAATGTTTTATAGTCGGTTACATGACATCGCGCGTAATTTGAAGTTATTTTATCAGCTAGGTATTTTTTTAGAGCTGTTTAATTTTTGGTGTCTTGTGTTTGTAAGTAAAATGGAAAAGAACAATACTGATCCGTAATTCGTTTTCTATGTTTGGACGGAAAAACTTGCGACCGAATAAAAGTAAAGTTGGATGCTGTGTTTGGGGACCCTTCAATTGTGAGGTATTGGTACAACGAATTTAAACGTGGTCGTACGTCTGTTTTCGACGATGAGCGGCCAGGACGTCCCTCAGACGTAATTACTGACGAAATTGTCAAAAAAGTCCACGATATCATTGTCGCTGATCGCCGAACGAAAGTTCGAGAAGTAGCTGGAAAAGTAGACTTCTCGTACGGTACAACTATAAAAATTTTAAGTGACAAAATTGGTGTTAGAAAGGTATCGGCGCGATAGGTGCCGCGCTAGTTACCACCAGAAAACAAACGGGCACGAGTAACAATATTAAAGCAGTGTTCGGATCGTTTTAATCAAAATCCGCAGGAGTTTTTTCGTCGAGTTGTGACCGTAGATGAAACCTGGATCCATTACTACACTCCAGAGACCAAAAGATAATCTAACCAATGGATTTTTCGGGGTGAGCCTGCTCCGAAGAAGGCAAATACCGTTTCCTTAGCCTGCAAAGTTATGGCGACGGTATTTTGGGATTCCAAAGGTATTATTCTCATTGATTATTTATAGAAAGGGAGAACAATAACAGGCCAGTACTACAGTGATTAGTTAGATAAATTCGATAAAAAATTAAAGGAGACACGGCCTTATTTGTCAAAAAAGGTACTCTTTCATCACGACAATGCACCGGCGCACTCCTCTCACATTGTAGTGGCTTAATTGCAAGACTTGCGGTACGAATTGCTTCCTCATCCACCTTACTTGCCCAATTTAGCTCCGTGTGACTTCTTCCTCTTCCCCAACATGAAAACCTGGCTCGGAGGAAAAAGATTTAACTCCAACGAAGAGGTTATAGCCGAAACAGAAGCTTATTTTGTAGGGTTTGAGAAATCTTATATTTCGGAAGGGTTAAAAAAATGAGAGAAACGTTGGGAAAAGTGCATAAGCCTCACAGGAGACTACGTCGACAAATTGAATAAAAAAAAATTAAAAAATAATTGTGGCTTCATTTCTAACACGGGTATTTATTGATCCACCCACGTATGTTTTCTGCATATTCTCTCCGTGTGAGAGAATTGAGGTTAGGGCACAATAAC
Organism: Eilema depressum; assembly: GCA_914767945.1. Taxonomy (NCBI): domain Eukaryota; kingdom Metazoa; phylum Arthropoda; class Insecta; order Lepidoptera; family Erebidae; genus Eilema; species Eilema depressum. The sequence goes on along the minus strand of OU612012.1, from coordinate 21,964,854 downwards.
ATGCCTATAACCAAGTCGGATGATGTGCATAAGCGCTTCCCGGTATCTAAATATGGTTTGCATGGCGCCCACCATATTCTATAGAAGGAACATCCTACTTTCCTGAGAGATCTTCAATAGTACAAAGTCTTAGGTCAATGACAGCATGACTATGTATGATCAGGAGTGAAGGAATTCATAGGAAGAAATATGCTGCAGTAGTGAAAAGGGCAATGTCTCATAGACAATCTGATTAGAACTAACTAAGACCACAAAACAAGCATCTGAGATCTCCATACTTTAGTAGAACCACTTTAGTAGCTGAAATTTCACTGGTAACCACAGCAAGAACAGCCACTCGGATGTTCTTCCCTTTGACAGTATTTTGTGAAGTTTAATATTCTGATGCAGACACCAAAACATTTCAGAATTCTAGTATAACAGAGACACATACAAAAAGGCGAGCATCTAATCTACGTTGAGAAAGAGCTTTCCCAAATGGCTCTTTCTCAACTTAAAATATACTATCAACCACACTTGGAGAAATGCACGACACGCTGAAGAAAAAGGATGGCAAAGTAGAGATGGGGACAACCTGACAACTCAATAGAGGGACATGTTCAGCATAAGGCTAAGAACCCCAGGCGATCCCACGACATTCGACATTCAACTTGATTTGAACTTTTGTAATTATTATATTTTTATTTCTGATAACGTGAAACTTCATGAAAAAAAAAATTGTAACGTTGTGGATTTTATTATGAATAAAATATAATTTGCTTAAAATAATCTATATTTTAGTAAGTTTGCATGGTGCCCTAAAAAGTAAAGGGATGAAAGTGAATGTAAGTAAAACGAAAGTGATGGTTTTTGAAATAGAAGAAAGTATGACAAGCTGCACAGTTCTGATTGAAGGAGAAATAATAGAATAAGTGAAAAAGTTTGTGTATCTTGGGTCGAAGTTTATGAGAGAGTATAACAGTGATATTAAAAGAAGAGTTATGGCTGGCAATCAAGTAAATGGGGCAATGCATAACTTTATGAGCAGCCAGAATGTATCGAGAGAGGCACGCCTGGCTGTACATAGAGGAGTGCTCGTCTTTACACTTATGTATGGTAGTGAATGTTGGGTTTTGAAGAAGAAGTATGAAAGTAAATTGAATGCTGTGGAAATGAGAAGCCTGAGAAGTATAGCTGGGGTGAAGATGAGGGATCGAATGAGGAACACCGTGTTATGGGAACGTTGTGGTATGGTTGAAAATGTAGTGACTAAGATAGAGAAAGGGATGCTTAGATGGTTCGGACACGTGGAGAGGATGGACGAAAGAAGACTGACGAAACAGATTTATGAAGTGAGGGTGAACGGGCAACCTGGTAGAGGTCGACCTAGACATACGTATGTCAGACAGATCGAAGACATACTGGGTGGCGCAAAAGTAAAGACCCTATTTGGTTCGGCTATAACATTTTTTCTAAATTAGAAAACTAGATTTAGGTTTTTTTTAAATGTATATTTGTACCATTAAATTTCGTACCATTAGGATTTAAAGATGATGTCTTTTAAATGGTGACCTCCAGAGTTGATACACATTTGAGCCCTATTTATGACATTTTGCATAACTTGCCGTAACACTTCCTGCGATATGTTCGTTATTTCTTGACGAATGTTTTCTTTTAGAGCTGCGAGAGTCTGTGGCTTGTTCACATACACCCGAGATTTCAAAAAACCCCAAAGAAAGAAGTCTGGACTGGTCAGATCGGGTGATCTTGCAGGCCAAGGCAAATCGCCAAAACGAGAGATAACTCGGCCTGGAAAAGCGTCCCTCACTAAGTCCATAGTGTCGCGCGCTGTGTGTGCCGTAGCGCCGTCTTGTTGAAACCAGATGTGCTCCAGCCCCAATTCGTCCAAACTGGGTATCAAAAACTCACGTAACATGGTTCTGTAGCGTTCTCCAGTGACAGTTATCGCATTGCCTCCAGCGTCTTCGAAAAAATAGGGTCCGATCACTCTGTCAACACAGATGCCACACCATACAGTAACTTTTAGTGGGTGTAGAGGTGTTTCTTGAATAATGCGCGGATTATCAGTGCCCCAGAACCGAGTATTCTGCTTATTGACATGCCCTGAGAGATGGAAATGCGCTTCGTCACTCATAACCAATTTTGAAGGAAAATCATCCTCTTCAAGGTTGAGGTTTATGACGCGCTGGCAGTAATCTAGACGAGCTCGGTGGTCAGCAGGCAGCAGCTGATGAGTCATTTGAGTTTTATACGGGAACATCTTTAAGTCTTTCACCAAAATACGCTGCAGGGTCCGTCTGGAAATGCCCAATTGCGTGGCACGTCGCCTCGTTGATGTTTCTGGACACTCTTCCACATCTTCGCGCACAGCATCGATATTTTCAGCTGAACGGCCTGTTCTTGGTCTCCCAGACTTAGGTCTATCCAATGTTGAGCCAGTTGCTTCAAGGCGTGTGGCAAAGCGTCGAATTGTGCGACCAATCGGTGCCGGACGGTGGGGAAATCGTCGACGAAATTCACGTTGTGTTCTTATCACTGATGAATTATTCCGTAAGAACATTGACACAATTATTCCACGTTCTTGGGGAGTAAAACGGTCCATGTTTATTTTCAGTGTATTTTACATTTGTTCACTACACAATTTTCAACAACAGAATGACAGAAAATGTCATATAAAAAAAATAAAGGTATTTTCTTTAGTGCCAGTACTTTTGCGCCACCCAGTATTAAAGAAAGGACATTTCAAGAGTACCCGAAACCGGCGAGCGTGTATGAAAACAATTATGAAAGTAGAAGAAGCGAAAGATGTATGCCAGGATCGTAGTAAGTGGAAAACTGTGGTCTCTGCCTACCCCACTGGGAAAGAGGCGTGACTGTATGTATGTATGTTTAGTAAGTTTTGATATTTAGTTACTTTTTATGTCTATGATTATACGAGCTAGATTGAACTATACTATACCTCAGGATACATAATATCTTGGACCTATGGTATACCGCCGTTTGCCCGAATTTTATTTACCCTAATATCATTTGCCATAATAGTCAACAGCCATAATATTAACAGACATAATATTCATTTGCCCTACTCTTATTTGCTATATTAATCACGTGCTAGAATCTTTGTTTCCCATAAAGTCACTTACCATAACATCATTTGTCAGAATCATTGTAAGCCCTAATTATCACATGCATATCACATGCCCTAACTATCACATGCCATAATTATCACATGCCATAATTATCATATGCCATTACATCAACTGCCATCGACATTGTGTAACAGTTACAGTGTGTAACGGTTGTTATATCAGGTGAAACTGGACGCAATCGGGACTTTAGGGCACCCCGACTCGGATAGGTTAGGTTAGAAGGGGATGGCGGGGTCGTTTGAGCGAGCGAATAGATCCCGCTATCCCCTTCGTGGTTATTTTTTTATAAACCACCCAGAAGTAGTTTGGTTAGGTGCCATTTCAGTTAGGTTAGAACTGTGACCATTAACCCATCCACCCATCACACCCATCGACATCGACAGCCAGAAAGAGCAAGAAGAAAATATTATGTCTAATAATCATTATGGCGTTTAAATATTATGTCTTATAATCATTATGGCGTATAAATATTATGTCTAATAATCATTATGGCGTTTAAATATTATGTCTAATAATTATTTTGGCAAATAAAAATATGTAAAACAATACGTATGGCACTCGTATGTTATGGTATCTAAGTTTCGGGCAATTAAAAGTATGTCATATGTCTTTTAGGTCAAACAAAACATTCGGGCAAATAAAATTCGGGTAAATGAAATTCGGGAATATGATGATTATGGCATGTAATCTTCGGTTAAACAATAGACAACCTGGACCTATATCGCGAGACGGCCCTGGTGCACGCGGATTTTTGTGTCTAATAATAATCTATGCTTGATGAATTTGAGCCCGTCCACCGCAGTAGCACCTCGTGTTATGATCAAAAGACACTTTAGAAACGTGTACTCAACACAAACGGCAAAATTGTAAGGAAAACAAACCCACAACCTAAGGCACAAAGACAGACTATCACTACCAACATCTGGTCTGTCTATGTTTCACTCAGGCCCATATATAGATAATGTCCATAAAAGTATATAACAAAATACCGCAGGCATTGAACGATTTAGAAAGTGAGCATAAATTTAAAGAAAAGTTACAAGAGTACCTAACACAAAAATGCTGCTTTAGCTTATAAATTTTAATAAATATCATGATTTTATTTAATATTATATAAGTTTGCTGTACCCCAACAGTGCTTCATGTTGAAACTCAAAATATTGACAAGATCTGTACAACAAATGAACGCAAATAAAGATTTTGACTTTGACTTTGAAAATGCATTCAACTACGAGAGATGAGATTCTGTAACGAAAGGGAACCATGCGAGCCTAATGTTGAGCTTGAGGCGGAGATGCCATTGTCAATAAATTCAGGGATACAGATTAAGGCGGAGGGGCTGGTAGCACCTGAAATTTGGTTGAAGCTGATGAGCAGATTCCGAGTTCTACTAATACAGACGATGTATCGCAGCAACTACATGGTGATGCGCGAACCTATAATTTACGACCGAGACTGCCTACTTACCGAAGACAATGTCTGCACTCTAAACTCGACTGAGCCGACAACTGTCAAAGAGGCTTTACAATTGAGCGATGGCAAATAGTAGCGGGCAAGTTGCATGCAAAATGAGATTGATGATGAAGCTTAGTAGGTGCTTGGTGAAAGGAAAGTGAATAAAAACAAAAAAATATAATGTAATGTAAAATCGGTGAATATTTAATAAATCGGGACCATATTTCCACAGCGAAGATGTAACCAAAGGGGTCTGGTGTCACCAAACCGATTGTACATGTCTCCATCAAAGATCACGTCAAGTGAATTTAAGCATTTACAGGAATCTGATGATTGAACAATACTATGGTCCATTTCACAACAATTTAGTAGACAATCCAGGTACTTAAATTATGTAGGTTGACTAGGTTGTATACGGTGTAGTTATTTAGTTCATTTTTGTTATTTCGTATTCCAAATTTTCTTTCTTCAATTACTTACTTGCTAATTGATTACCTACAAAAACGTCCAATTCTTACAAAAGTAATTTAAGATGTTTTTATAACTGCATATTAATTAATACACTGGTTTTTTACTTCAATTTATGTACATATTTTATACATACTTGTACAATATTTTAGATCAAAAACTCTGATGTAACTTAAAGTCGTAATCAAAATATTTTATGTGAAGTAAAATAATATTTTTATACTATAATGACTACTTATTTCTTAAGAATACTTTCAAAATAAAACGTAAGAAAGTATATACCTAGTAGTATAAATAATTCAGTATGCGGTTTTTATCGATTTTCTCACAATTCTCATTTTTACACATAAGAAAGTAGCTACTATTATAGGTACGTATATAACTGATAAAAATAATAAATAATCTAATCAAATTCGATTATTTATTATATAAGATGGTAATGTAACTATTATATAATGATAAATAATAGTATATTATGGTACAAGTGTTAAGAGAGCCGAGGACGGTATGCCATACGACGTTATACAACACACTTGCGAATAAAATAATACTACAAATACTAAATAAACAATTCTACAAATTAATTCGTTTTCCTATGTGCGCGCATCTAATAATGGCAGTCGGCCATATTTAAAAAAAAAAAGAGGTTTGAATTTAACTTTTTTTACTGTTTTTTTTTTCTGTACTTAGAGAAAAAAAAAGTCAAACTAATTAATTAAATTAATATATAATTATATATAATTAAATAAATAATTTCAACTTGTAATACTTGTATTACAAGTTGAAATACGAAAATGCATGAAATGAACATACAATAGGCATATTAATTTATTCATACTATTAAACACGTTCTTTTTTGTATCGAAACTTTTTTAAGAACATAGAAACTTTAACCTATAAAATTTAAAAAATAATCTATAACTCACTTGTGAATAATAGCAATGAAAAGTCACAGTTTGATAATAGGTGTCATTACGTGCCTATTTGCGGTGAAATAATAGCACTTTTATGAGCAGGTGTGTTGTAAATGGTATTTACAACACACCTGCTCATAACAGTGATATTATTTTACCGCAATTAAGCACGGAATGACACCTATTATAAAACTGTGACTTTTTCATTACTATTATTCACAAAAGTGAGTTATAGATTCTTTTTTAAATTTTATAGGAAGTGTCTATAATTGTCTATGTTCTTAAAAAAGTTTTGATACAAAAAATAACGTGTTTAATAGTACGAATAAATTAATACGTCTATTGTATGGTCATTTGATGCATTTTCGTATTTAAATAAATAATTTCAACTTGTAAGGTAACTGTACCAATGCTCGACACTGTACCAATGCTAGACACTTTCGAACAAAACCCAGTATTTTGAGAAAATTATCCATTTGTTTTATAAGACTATTGACTTAAAAGATGCCTAATGGTATCTATAAGATATGTTCAAATATTCGCAACACCATCCGAAGTAAATTTAGAAAGACTGTTGACAGCAAATAATGTGACTCCGTGAACACGGTCGTGTTATTTCTTAAGATTTTTGCCAAGGGTACTGATTTTTATAGGTGTGATTTTTTTGTTTATAAGTTATGATTATTACTAATTTTAGTATAAACGTTATAAATATTGAAGTTATTGACATACTTGGACCATTGGGACAATGATGTCTAGCATTGGTGTTTTCGACCAAGTGCATAATAATTTAATTTAAAGTAAAAGTATGATAGATTTTAAAGATTTTATGGGCAAAAGTTAATGTCTAATTGTTGCTGTAACAGTTAAAAAAGAATGTAACGACCATGCTGTAATTAATTTGTTAAATTTTTTAGATTGAAATTTTATTTTTCCTTAAAGTGTCGAGCATTGGTACAGTTACCTTACTTGTGTAATAAACAAAATTTTCGCTCAAATTTAACTTTTTTTTTTCTCTAAGTAGGTACAGAAAAAAAAACAGAGTAAAAAAAAGTTAAGTTCAAACCTCATTTTTTTTTAAATATGGTCGACCGCCATTGTCAAATGCGCGCGCATAGGAAAACGAATTAATTTGTAGTATTGTTTATTTAGTATTTGTAGTATTATTTTATTCGCAAGTGTGTTGTAAAACGTCGTATGGCACGTGTGAGCATGATGATTACCGTCCTCGGCTGTCTTAAGACCCTCGCCTGGTGGCTCGGGTCTCAATGGCGCCTCGGCGGTAATCACCAACGTTGCTCACTTGTACCATAATGTACTATTATAAATATAAAAGCGTTTATACTCGTATGTAGTGATGACACCTTATCATACATAAGCACAGCACTTGTTTCATAAATAATTATAAGATCATAATGAACTTACCGGTCCCATGGCGTTCAAACCTAACTTGGGAATAGTGTAAACAGGACTCATTGTATGTATTAATTATAGTGCACCTGGCCACCGGTCAAACCTATTATTTCATTTTTAATATCCACTCTCGTTCACCACACCGGTGTCTTCAAATAAATAGAGACATTAAGACTCGTCGACAAATAACATAGATCGGTATCAAAGTAATTGTTAGAAGGCTGGGTCACGAGACCGACTTAGCACGAACTTCAATTAATGAAAATTTGTTAACACGACTAATAGTTACGAAAGCGACGTATCTTCAGTTAAGATCATAGTCACTGTAACTAAAAGACATTATTACTAATGAAGTATTTAACACTGGAAGTTAAAAATAAATTTCGCTACGAATAGATTGTATCGTCCGTTGCTTCCACAGTTGAAATGGGAATGAGCAACAAGTCCAAAATTAATAGGTAGTCTGTGCGTGTCCAAGGCAGTTCCATCGAAACAATAGGCCATGAGGAGCGCGCCACACCATGAGCCACTTCCCGGTGTCACGTTTATGACGCGTTCACCGTAGGTTCCGTCGTAAATACTGATTGCCCGACCACCATCGCCGAACGTAATACGTCTAATTGCCCCTTTAAAAGTTAATGCATTAAGTTGATCATGTTTCGATGTCTCATCGTAATTACGCCGATGTTTGCGATCTGAACGTTTTAAGTAAATTAAGCATATTTTTGGTAAGTCTGTAGTTTCTTGTTAAATGACTATACTGTTTTAATTTTAAATTTAATACTTATGAAATAAGTTGAAGGACCTTAAGAAAATAAAATACTTTTTTCTACATATATACAGGGTGGAAGATTTTAACCTTACCTGGAGGGAAAGTTCTCTAAATACTGGAGATACCGAATTTTACTCAAAGAAAACATTCCTTTATTTTTAAAAATAAATAAAACTGCACTCATAGATTTTTGAAAATTCGCTTGCCACACCCGGTAATCGAACCAACTAAAATCCGAAAAAATAACATCCTGTATTTTTATGACATCAATCAATAGTATAAATCATAGGGATCAAATCTGTCTAACAAACATGGTTAATTAAATTAAAGGAAATCCCTGAAAATTCAATTTTCAAATTCGATTTAACAAAATAGAGAACTTAACTCAAGGATCCATCACCTATCATATTAAGAATAAAATTCCATATTTAAATTACTTGTCCCTGTTTTTCATGGCTGGCCCTCACTGGCTAGCAGGGGTATTTACTCTCTCGACTCAAACCGACTAAAACCGCATGCCGTCTCAGGTTAATTCAAAAGTCTCAATTAACGTATTATAAGACGAACCAATAAGGCAATTCTCTCGCCATCTCCGTTGCCCAGGGTGCGATGCGGTGTACCACGAAGTGCTTTCCAAGCCCAACCAAGTATACCTCGAGACACGTATCTTGGACCTAAATCGACATAATAGTAGCGTCGCCGTCGGTAGCTTAGTGGTTAAGGAGTCAGCCTTACGATCGAGAGGTCCCGGGTTCGAATCCTGACCATTACACTACAGACGTGAACCCACACCTAGTACAAGCAATTTTGCTTACTTGGGGGGTTAACAGGAATATTAGTAATTTCGGTTACTAATATTCTTTATAAAAAAAAACCGGGAGACTTGACTACCTCATGCAGTCACACAATAACGTTACATTCTAAATCGGAATCAAAGTTTAGTCATTTAGTACTCATTTTACTAAATAAATGGCGTTATTGTTGATAAGGTGTGTGATGACACGTTGAGCAAAAGTACTGTATCTGTTGGAATGGAATTTATAAGTTAAGATTTTATTGACTTCCTTTCATTTAATTTACCATGTTTATTAGAGAGTTTCGATCCTCATGATTGACACTATCGATTGATGCTATAAAAATACAGGATGTTATTTTTTTGGATTTTAGTCGGTTCGATTACCGGGTATGGCAAGGGAATTTTCAAAAAACTATGAATGCAGTTTTGTTTCTTTTTAAAAATAAAGGAATGTTTCCTTTGAGTGAAATTAGCTATCTCCAGTATTTAAAGTACTTGCCCTCCAGGTAAGGTTAAAATCTTCCACCCTGTATATTATATACTAGCTTTTGCCCGCGACTTCGTTCGCGTTAAGTTCGGAATCAGTCAATTTTTTGGGCGGAGTAATCACTAAACAATGTTTAAAAATGATTGTAACATCAACTCGATAGTCGTACAAACTTATCGGACATAGATGGCTCCCACCGTCGTTCTCAAGATAGTTGGATAGGATAACTTGGAGCACTCAAGGCGTGACTCTTTGAGAGCCTCTGTGGCGTAGCGGCAGAGAAGGCGGCTGCTACGCAGGAGGCACCGGGTCGATCCTCGCTCGGTTCCCATATTTGTATGCATGAATATGGATATTTGCATTGGTCCGGTCGTGCCTCGTAGAGCACGTTAAGCCGTCGGTCCCGGTTGCCATACGAACAACTGTGGCAGTCGTTATGGGTAGTTGGAGCCCTAAAAAGTCTAACAACTGCGCTAGCAGGCTGTAATACTTCGATTCTTTTTCTTCCTCTTAGCGTTAATTCCCAGTCGCATCCGAAGCCTTTAGCTTGGAGTCTGGGGTCCGCTTTACCAGTCCTAACTACGGATTTGGCTAGACCTGCAATACTTCGATATCGCCCAATATTTCTATTGGGTTGTGGAGTTCAGATGGCAGTCTCTTCACGAAAAATATGGCCATTTACTCGCAGTCAAACAATACCTTAACTATACTAAGGAGTGCCGACGTGAATGGTGAACAGAAGCAAAAAAAGCAGACTGTATAAAAAACATAGGTATAATTCACAAAAATGTGTTCAAACCGCTTATAAAAATTTTCACTTCAAAAAGCCCCGTGTGTTTACCAGCACTCCTGAAGAATCACATTTTTTTTATATAAAATCATTCGTATTGTTTTACCCAAAATGTTCTACATACATACTAATCACGCCTTTACCCCGGAGGGCTAAGCAGAGGTGAATTAACACCCACATTTCACCAATCTTTGTATTAAATCCCTTGTAATAGGGGGTGGAGCCTATTGCCGTATTTCGGGCACTATTTTTGACTCGAGCCTAGTATTTATGTATCTAAAATGTTCTAGTCCTCACCATTTTAAATTTCGAACTCTGCATTCCTATGAGGCCGTGTTCAAACTCTTTGAATATCGAATGAATTTTCAAGGGTAACTATTATAATCCAGAAGTAGAATTTAAGACCAATAAACGAAAGGGCAAATAATAGAATGCTGAATATTATTTGATGGATTTCTGTTCAAAATACTGGAAAGTTATAAATCCTATAAACGCAGAGCCTAATATCAGAATCATCATCATTTTCATGGAGACGCATTTTCCTGATTGTATTCGTGGCCAAGATGACCTCGGAGCTCAGGGTTCGTCTTAAGGCTCTTCTTCCCCTACTCCGCACGATCTTGGGCGTGAGTAGTGGTAGTGAGACTATTTGCACGCATGTCACTTTCCATAATGTCAAGCCAGGACTTCTTGGCCCTACCCCTTCTACCTGGACCCGGCGGAGGCACCATTTCCAGGCATTTGCCACACACGTAGCCTGGCGGTTGTCGCAAGACGTGGCCGCATCAGCGAAGGCTCCCTTGCATTTATCTGCGATCTCACGGACATGAAGGCTGCCTCGGATGCGAGAGTTACTTACGCTAAATTTCATGCGTGACGCCGCACATCAACCGCATCATTTTCATCTCCGTGACACGCAGTTCTTCCTTGTGTTGCTCCAGCAGCGGCCACGCCTCACAATCATGTAAGAGGACCGGCCTAATGATCGTCTTATAGACCTGCCCCTTCAACCTGACTGGCATTTCAGAATGACAAGTGACGCCAGTCATTTCTTATCACTTTGCCCACGCGGCAGCAATGCGCGCCTGGACGTCGTAGTAGCTATCACCAGTTACATGAAGTAGGTACACATCCTAGGTACTTAATCTAGTTTATGCGCCCGACCAGATCATCACCTATGTGGGATCTGTCGAGTTTAACGCCAAGTATTCTGTCTTCGCTACATTCATCATCAGATTGCCGCGCCGTTTTCAAGCGCCTCCTTCCACACTTTCACGCCTCGCCGTCGCACCAATCTTCTCCTGTTCGCGTCCGTCAGCGCAATATCACAGCGTACATGAGCAACCGAAAAGTCGAATATCAAAATGCTGACTATTTTTACCGATAGATTAAAATCGGTAACCACTTTCCATCAGGTGGGCCGTGTGCTTGTCTGCCACCTAAGTGGTATAAAAAAAAAAAAAAAAAAAATCTCAAAGATTCAAAGATTAAAATCACAGAAGAAAGGTATTCAAACCTACGATATAATCTAATATGATAAAATAAAACTGGCGGTATTTTATTTTTCGATGTTATCGTCTATATTTTAGTTGTAAGTAATATGAATTTTCAGGATTATAATACGCACCCGCTTTCAAATATGATGTGTCAAAATATAATGCCATCAAAAGAATAAAATTTAAAACAAAAGAACTAAAGACTAAAGAGTATTAATATCAACCTCGAAGCAAGTCACGTGACAAATACCTTTCTACCCTTTTTTAACCCAGTTATGGGATGAATTTCAATAAAATAAAAATGAGGTTTTACATCAATTCTGTTCAAAATACTTCATGCCAAATTTGAAATAGATTGGACCACGGAATCACGTTGTCCCATACAAACTTTGCCCCCCTTTTTCCCCCACTTAGGGGTGGAATTTCGGAAAATCCCTTCTTATCGGATGCCTCTGTCATGCAAAGAACACACCCTCCAAGTTTCAGGTCTCTACAATCAGCGGTTTAGGCTGTGCGTTGATACCTCATCATTCAGGACAAAGCCTTTTATATATATATATAGATTATGTTGAAAGATAATAATTTTATTGATTTTACCTAACGTACGTGACACTTTTTAATTATGTTGAAGTTATGACACTTTTTGGTCTTTATTGGTGTAATAAAAAATAGTTATTTGTTATACAAGAGTGCAAAGTTGCTTTTTAACCGCGTGCTCAGTTTTGATGACCGAGCAAGCGAAAGATTCTAAATTTGAATCACGAGCACAGCGAGTGATTCACAAATTAGAATCTTGAGCGTTAGCGAGGGAATCAAAAGAGCACAATGTGAAAAATCTTTGCACTCGAGTGCAACACGTAACTTTTCATCCCACCTCAGCGAGGAAATAATGTAATGCTTCTTCTTCCTAGCGTTAATTCCCAGTCGCATCCAAAGCTTTCACCTCGGAGTCCGGGGTCCGCTTTACCAGTCTTAACTGCGGATTTGGCTGGACCTCGATATTTTCCGTAAAGCAACTGCCATCTGACCTCCACGACCCAATGGTGACATTAGGCGATATCGAAGCATTGCAGCTAGACCGTTGTCGTTGAACTTTTTAGGGCTCCAACTGCCCGTAACGACTGCCATAGATGTTCGTATGGCATCCGTGACCGACGGCTTAACGTGCTCTCCAAGGCACGACCAGAACAATGCAAATACCCATTTTCATGCATACAAAATATTTGCACTGAGCGGGGATCAAACCCGTGCCTCCTGCGTAGCGGCCGCGTTCACTACCACTACGCCACGGAGGCTGTATAATATGTGTATTAATACTAATAATTAATACTAATAATAAAATACAAAATAATAAAAATTTAACAACAATGTTCAACAATATGACGTGAAAAAAAATGATGCGCGTAAAGCAAAATATTAAAAAAAAAAAAGTACACCAAGGAGGTTCCGAGTTTGAGTTTTTCATAAATTAAAAAAAGTTGTATGATAAATTCGGCACCATAGAGGTAGAAGTAAATAGGTTTAATGATGTTTTGAGTTCACAAACCTAGTACACACGATGTTCTAAATTCAAATTTACTTTATCCTCTAGAGGATAAAAACGACTTTTGCGCTCAGATATCGAAGAGAAAAAATACTCTTTCCGAGATGGTGGGATGAAAAATATATTAGATACTCGTAATAAGCATGGTTTTATTCCAGATATGGATATTATCGACGCCAGTGGATATTGTATTATGCTAAAGCACAAAACTGTTACAAGAAAATTCTCAAATAATTTCATACTCTACTTAAGTTTCGAATTTAAGGCTATGTACCCATACAATCTCAAAGTTTGGACACTATCACCGAAATAGCCATTCAACCTCAATTTTCAGACCCTGCAAACCTCCTCCAAAATATGATAATCTTGACCCTCCAAAATATTGGGCATTTTTAGTACCTTTGGACTTTCAAACCTTTTTAGAGCCCAGGATCCTTCTTATTGGTTTGGTTTGGCATTTAACTCACGAGGGACACGAGAGCTTCACCCATCAATCAAAAGGTACGGCTTGACTCACGAAGACCACAAGTAATTTTAAGCAGTTTATAGCTTGAACATGCGTATTGGCGTGTATCGTTTCCTAATTCGTAATAATAGTTTATGAAACTGTTGCATAATAATTCGGTTCTTTATAGCATCTCACGAGTGTTTTAAGACCAAATTATGTGCAGTTTCATACACTACTTTATCTAATCTCATGAAAAAGTTAAAATAATTTGCATAAAATTACAACGTTACGTTCAATGACTTACAATGTTTAGGTATAGATACGTCATACAAGAAGATGTCAGACTAAAAAATGGCGCAAACACAAAATATTAAAAAATGTAGCTACTTACTTAAAATACATCAACATAATTAATTTATATGAATTAAGTATATAACATTTATTATTATTTCTATTAATAATATTTTGTTATTACAAATTTATTATTAAAAAAGGGTTACGTCATTGACTAAAATCCATTTATTGATGGCGCGCGCATGCGCGATTGCGATTTGCGCCGCGACCACAGATTATCTAGAGACAAACTAGATATAAGCCCGTTTAATGTAGCTGCAACTGTATTGTAATGAAAAAAAAGTTATATTATGATACAGTTCCCCATAGAAGAGCAGTATCATAATGTAATTTTTTAAATTCATTTTGACACTCTGTGCGTAAAGAGTGTCATTAAAGTACTGTTTTTAATGTTTACATTTCAGTATGAGAGTAGATAAAACAACCTTAAACAAAAGTCTTACCTCTTCAAAGGGCTCAATTGCCGCTTCTAGCCGATCTCTGTATTCAGGGTGCATGTGGATAGGATTTAGTGGTTGTGGTGTAAAAGATTTATCTGAATACTGAGGCCGCAATCCTAGGCTCGTGTTACGATTGTTTAAGCCTGAGGGTCCAGGGTGTGGCCCCGGTGAGCCAGATAATGTAAACGGCTGCCCATCTCGATATCTGTGAAAGAGTATTTCTTGTTAATATCGTTTCATTTCCTTTGGAGAATATGAATCTGATTATGACATTATGATAAAACACTGCAGAGTCGTTATTAAGAGTAAATAATTAGATTATATTATCAGAGCGAGGACGTTTTTTAACTACTTAGGTGGCAGACCAGGCCACCTGATGGCAAGTGGGTAACGTGGCCTATGGACGTGTGCAACACCAGAGGCGTCATACTCGTCCTGTCGTACAGGATCCTTGTAGGTAATATTCTTTTTCTCCTCGGTATATTCCCGTGGCTTGGAATTCTGCTAATTTCAGAGCTTCACCGTGCGCGGAATAAAGTTCCTTTCATACCTCAATGTGCACACTGTCTCCAGTCGCAACGTACCGGGATGAATTCACTGCCTGTGACGAGTTATTATTGAGTAGAAAATATGTAATTTAAGGAAAAAAGAATAAGGTACATACGGATGAAGATGGTCATGTGAGGTATTGGTGTATGAGTTACGCTTATTTAAGGTCTGGCGCGAGTCGCCGCGAGCCGCTGCTATGATGTACGCCCACATGATAGTGGTGCCAAAACGCACCCCCCAACATTAGGAAGAACTGCAACAGAACGAAAAATTTCTTCAGTGACCTATCATAAGTTAACAGTTTGCATGCATTTTTTCACATCGCTATGAGTTTAAGGAATAGTATTTAAAGATTTTGAATGGTGTTTTTCTAATAGATTCGACGATCGCATTGAACTGGCTGAAATCTGGCATAGGGCATAATTTATATCATATTATATTCTTCATTACAACTTGGAATATGATATACCGGCTGTATGTGTTATATAGCCGGTTTCTTAAAATGCCTTTCAAATCATTGATAAACTAACACTGCTGTTAATTTAACATGGATGTCAAATCAACTTGAGTTCCTAAAACGTTGATCAGGGTCAAAATGTATTTTGTTTTGATATGCGGTTTGTTGGTGATTGTGGTCACACTGCTCATTTTTGTTCATTAGTTCATTCTTATCAGTCAAAACTGCCAATAGGCCGGTTCCAAAACGGATAAAAAAATATTACGGACTGTCATTGTTGACAAAATATGCGGAGAATTTCAAATTTCATAAAATGACATTAGACAGTGTAAACTGACACGATTATCAAATTAAACTACATATTTAACCATGCTTCTAGCAGCTCAATTGCTACTTGACAAGAGATTTAACAGCCGATTAGTTACTTTGACGTTCATCAGCCTTTCGAAACTGGGCGATAGACTACTTTTTATTCGTGGAAAGGGATTCCACAGGTTACGTAACCTTTCTGTGGACAATCCAGATAGTCGGGAGTTTGTAGGCGCCCAAAGTCTACTGAAGGCACATAATAATCTAAATGCATATTTGTATATTGACTTTCTTCGAATTAAGTAAATCTAAAGGAAAAGTTAGAATAATTACTATTTGCCTCTAAATTTCAATTTTAATTAAGTAAGAAATAATTGATTCGTGTACGATCTAAACTACGTGCTAACGCTTCACTTTACTATACGTACGAGTATGCTCAAAACAACCGTGAAAAACAACACTTATTAGTATTCTTAATTCATCCACGTATAATGGTGAGGGCATTCTCGAAGCTGCGGGTATTGATTATCGCGTAAAGCGTTATTTTATTGTGTTGCATTTTATGGGAGTGTAACTTGACTGTTGTTCATAAGCATTAGAATCTTTTTTGAGAATGTTTCTGAATGATTTCATTACCAACAATACATAATATTTACATGAGTGGGTGTACTGTGTAACTTTCGTACTTTATTCCATTAGGTAGTTTATAAATTATTTTATAAATTATATTTCTATCGGCAGTACTTACCTAATTAATTTTAAATAATTAAGATAAAAGTATATGTTTAAGCACAACAAAGACGCGCATGATAAAATATGAATATGCCAAAAACAGGTTTGGTATGCTGGCCACGATGCGATATTTTGTTTTCGAGAATGAAATTCAGTCGTATCGTTCATTACAAAATTTATTAAACTGGCTAGTTAATGCCACTCGAACAATAGGTCACCACCCCGAAATAAGAAAGAAAGTTATAGGTTTATTGAGAAAGCGCGCAACTTGGATAGATTAGGTTAGAATGTTATGTAGTGGTTATTTTTATAACAAGTTATTTGCCTATCTGTTTGATTAAATGGCCAGGCAAGTAATCAAAAGTCATCGATCCAAGCAATATGCCTGGCCGTTTGATCATGTGGCTAAATATCATACAGACCTTTAATTGAACGGCGCCAATTAATTAATAGAAAGGACGGTTAATTGGACGGCTGATTAAGCTAGTTGGCTGCGACATATACATTAATTATAGCTAATTGGTATTGGTCTAAGGATATAAATATAGGTACACTAGGTACAGTCAGAGTCCATAAGTGCATTAGCACAACAAGGCTCAAAATGGCGTGGCGTGCGGCCGCGCGCCGGCCCGGTTTTGTGTTTACATATTATGTGTGTGTGTGTCATTAGATACTAATACAGTAATTTACCAACTTAGTAAATTAACTGATAGCTAAGTGGGTTAAGCAAGATACTATAGATGCACAATGATAAGAGGTTCCAGGTTCGATTCCAGCTTATAACGATTTTTTTATATTTATGACAAAAATATAATTTTAAGTATTGATAAAGTAATTTTGCATGAAGTTGGCATTCTTTTTACATTTTATGGTAATATTTGCTAAAATTTAACAAATAATACAATGATATTAATTTATAAATGAAACACAAAAAGTGTTATTACAAGATCGTAGGATTTGAACCATCAACCTTTGCATTTCCACAATCCTCATGCTTTAACCACTCGGCCACGGGTTGCTTACGTAGTGACAACGAAATTATCGATAATATTCCTACGGAAGAACAATTTGTGTGTGTGTGTAACATAACATAACATAACATAAACTCACACCTATATCCCCTAAGGGGTAGGCAGAGGTGCTAGCACCCACATTTCGCCGTTTATGTTTAGGTCCCAATGTAATAGGTGGCGAGCCTATTGCCATTAACCGGGCACTTATAAACCTGCGATAAATACACACATAACTTCGAAAAGCATCGAAAAGTCATTGGTGTGTGTGTGTAAATTGTCTTAAAAGAAAAAGGTCACAAGTAGCGCTAGAATGTTGACGCTATAGTTACGTAGGATTGCTACTGCACTTTTGAATTCAACTGTACATTGCAAAATTAAAATATTTTCCTAACCGAAATCTGCAATTTAAGAAGCGTTTATTCTAGTTATTCTGTGTAATCCTGTAAAATTTCTTTACTGTCAAGCCAAGGTCATGTGAATCTTACTGAATATACCTAACTAAGCTGACTAAGTTGAATTCTTTCAATATTGAGAACTGTCATAACAACTATATTGAAACTTATTACATTACTTCGTAGTTGTTAAGGTTGATCGGATTTTGATAAGAATATTAAAAACCTTTTAAGTGAAGAGAGCGATCTCAATTTTAATGTACCTCCAATTACCGGCGTACGTGTCTAAAGAAATAATTTTAAAAATAGCCCTGAGATACCCTCGCAAATGCTTAAGTTTTAGCAAAGTAGGTAATAATACGATTAAAGGTGAAGGAACTTTATAGAAATTTAACTGAAATACTTTATGAAGTACTAGCTGTTGTCCGCGGCCCCGCACGCGTGGATGTCTGTTATCACAACTAAACATGGCCTTTGTCCTTTTCCAAGGTCTAAACTATCTCTGTACTAAATTTCATCAAAATCGGTTCAGATAGACAGACTGAGTTACTTTCGCATTTACAATATTAGTATGGATTAAAGGGAACACCCAAAATTCCGAAACAAAATACTGAGTATTCGAAAATAGTATGACAGGGGACAATAGTAAAATCCTGGTGGTGATACCAAAAATCAATATTGAAAAACTAAAAGAAAATCGTTATCTAATATGACAAGATTACCAGAAAAAACGTAGGCTCACCTGGAAGATCATCAAATTCTGTATATGAAAAATCAGTGTTGCAATTCGTAAACACTGGCGAAAGTGGTGGCAGCAGCGTTTGAAGGTTGCAGAAAGTGCCTGTTGGTTGTTCACTTAGATATTGGATCAACGGACAAAATTACGATTATCATACCAATAATTTATGGGTTATTTCCAAATAAAAATAAACCGGTCAAGTGCGAGTCGGACTCGCCCATGAAGGGTTCCGTAGCAGCAAAGGCGAATATTGCGGTTTATGACATATTAAAAAAAACTACTTAATGGATCTCGTTCAAACCAATTTTTTTGTGGAAGATTGCATGGTAATGTATATCATATTTTTTTTTTAGATTTATTATTCTCTTATTTTAGAAGTTAGAGGTAGATATTTTCCACTTTGGAAGTGTCTCTCGTGCCAACTATTCAGTTTAGAAAAAAAATACGTTAGAAACCTCAATAGCATTTTTGAATACCTATTATAGATAGGTACAGGATACCCCACACGTATGGCTTTGATGAAAAAAAAAAACAAAATTTTGAGTTTCAGTTCTAAGTATGACCCACAAAATTTAATGCTTTTTTTCTATTTTTGTGCGAAATTCTTAATGCGGTTCACAGAATACATCCACTTAAAGTAGTCTCAACGTAAGAGGCCCACTATGACATTTGTCATTTGGACGTAACTAGGGATGTAACCACACCACTCGGTACACGATACTCAAGATAAATCGATTCAAGTTTGTATGCGTATTTGATCGATTAGAATATGTATTGTATTGTAGTGTAAAGTTCATTGGCTTAAAGTTCTAATTAGAAAATTTAATCTAAACTTTGATATTGTAGGTATTTTTAAACAATACAATACTGCGAAAAGTCAATTTTCTTTCATTTAACATTTTTATTACAATAATATTCACTCAATAATAACCAATAGAAATCGCATGAAAATGAATCTTTAGTAAATCATTTTCTTGATACCTACTGTCTGAAGTTTACGCTTATATCACTTATTGAAATGAAACCACTTTTTAACGGCTTCTATCGCGATTTATCTGTCACTATTTACTTATAACCTTACGTCGGCTACTTTCTAGCAGCCCTGGTCCCGGGGTGACTTAAGATGATATTTGAAGCCTAGGAATAAAAAAACCTAGATAACAGCAAACACAACAAAGTCACAAATTGGGATAATGTCAATTTTGTCGATGAGACTTGGCTGAACTCGAATCATACCGTGCCGCAGTCATGGACAGATGATACCAAGGCCTCTTGCTCAAAAGTGCCAATAGGAAAAGGTGGACGCTTAATCATCTGCCACGTCGTCGGGTCAGCTAGTGGTGGTTTTGTGAATGATACCTTGCTCGCATTTGAGTCTAAAAGTACAAAATAATATCACAGAGTGGTTTACTAACCTGTTAGCAAACCTCTCTGAACAGTGCATAATAAAATTATTGTGTACAATGCACCGTGACCACTCAGTTCAAATAAATAAAGCACCTACTCAAGCAAACAAAAAGGCCGATTTAGTAGCATGGATACAAAGATCAGGCGTTGAAGCTGATACGAAATAGTTAAGAGCTGAATTGCTGTAACTGGTAAAAAAATTAAACCTGCAAAATTAAAAAATTAAATTCATGAATGGGCACTTCAGCATGGACATAAAGTGACAAGAACGCCGTCATACCATTGTCAGTACAATGCTATTGAGCTGATCTGGGCTCAAATGAAAGGATATGCAGCACGCCACAATACAAAGCGGCTATTCTCCACTAAGAAAATGATGACATTGCTGAATGAAGCTTGTGCCAGTGCCAGGGCTAGGTTTCTAGGCTTCCAGGCTTCTAGACATAATTAAACCTACAAATCTTGAAGTCTACAAGCCTAAAATTTAAAAAAGACCTAGAAAACAGCAAAAAACAGTCAGACTTAACGAAACCGCGAGTTCATTCTACGTAAATAGTCGCTGATGTTTAGTCACTCCGCGACCACGGTTGCTGAAAGTTAGCCGAAACTTCGGGTTAAAGTAATAAAGAATTAATCGCGATAGAATCCGGTAAAAATGGTTTTATTTCAATCACGTTCTTCTGATGATGAGCCAAAATCGTCTGTTGAACTATCGTCCCCCGTATTTATAATTAATTTATTTTCAATTAGTGACTCTCGCGGGGCTTGAACCATCGTGGCCAACAGCTCTTACCAATAGCTACCTCGAGGTCCAGTAAAAAAGCAACCGCCAGGGTTAAGTTTGAATTCATCGGCGGAATTGGCGAGCGTCTTGCGCGGTACCCATCAGGTAGTCGTGCTTTTTGGTGCTCGCCAAAGCTGCCGAGGGAATCTTCTGCCAGTCCTGTCTTCCGTCACTGCAAAAACCCGACGGTAGTCTGGCCCATGGCGCTAAGGAGAAAGCCGATCTCTTGGGTTATCTCTTTGCGTCAAACTCGACTATGAACGACGGGAACTCCGAGCCGCCTATTAGTCCCAGCTGTGGTGCTTCCATACCTGAAGTAAAAGTCACGCAACGGGTGGTCCGGCGTAAACTTAAATCCCTAGATGTTCGGAAGTCAAATGGGCCGGATGATGTACTGGCGATGGTGCTTAAGCACGGTGCCCCTGAGTTGTGGCCAGTGCTTACACGCCTTTTCGCGCTCTCCTATTCCACGAGACAGGTCCCGGCTTCGAGGAAGACTGCATTCGTGCATCCTGTGCCTAAGAAAGGCGACAGAACAGATCCGTCCGATTACAGGCCTATCGCTATCACCTCACTTCTCTCGAAGGTGAGAGTGGTGGAGCGTATGATTAATACACAGCTCCTGAGATACCTTAGTGGTAACGATCTCCTGAGCGACCGCGAGTACGGTTTTCGTCACCGTCGCTCTACCGGTGACCTCCTATTGTATCTCACTAACCGATGGGCGCAAGCCATCGAAAGTCGAGGTGAGGCACTAGCGGTCAGCCTAGATATTGCGAAGGCCTTCGATTGGGTCTGGCACAGAGGTCTTGCGAAGTTGCCACGCTATTGACTCCCCATAGGACTATGCGTATGGATTGCCAGTTTTTTGTCCAACAGAAGTATTCAAGCCGTCGTCGATGGCAGTTGCTCGAACTGCATGGACATAAACGCTAGAGTTCTACAAGGCTCCATGTTGTCTTCGACCCTGTTTCTGCTGCATATTAATGACATGCTGTCTGATGGCTCCATCCATTGTTATGCAGATGATAGCACCGGGGACACGTATTACATGGGCCGTGAAAATATCCCTAGGTCTGAAGTGGAGGAGAGTTGCAAACAACTTTGTCCGAAATCAAGACTACTCTCTCTGGAGTATCCGATTGGGGACGACTAAACTTAGTCCAATTCAACCCCACTAAGACACAAGTAATATGTGTATTCACCGCTAAGAAGGCTCCATTTGTTGTAGCGCCGCAATTTCTGGGCACAGCGCTTATCATTACCACAAGTATCGGGATACTTCGTGTCGACATCTCCAACGACGTCCAATACTGAAGTCATCTGGCAGACAAGGTCAAGTTGGCATCAAAGAGACTTGGGTTGCTCAACAGAGCGAAGCAGTACTTCACAGTGGGGCACCGGCTCCTCCTATAAAAGGCGAAGGTTCGGCCCCACATGGAGTACTACTGACACCTTTTTGCCGGAGCGCCTGCGTGCCAGCTTGACCCTTTTGACTTGGTGCGAAGAGGGGCGTTGAGGCTTGTCGGCAATCCCATACTTACAGGCGATGTAGAACCTCTCAGTCTCAGAAGAGACTTTGCCTCACTGTGTGTTTTCTACCGCCTATATTACAATGGTTTGTGCTCAGATTAACTGTTTGACATGATGCCCACAGCTACATTCTATTCTCGCACCTTTCGCCATAGGCGGGGAATTCATCCTCACACATTGCAACCGGAAACGGTGTGCACTGTGCGGTATGAAAGGAAATTCATCCCTCGCACACTCAAGCTGTGGAATGAACTCCCCGCGGTGGATTTCCCAAGCGACTAAAATAATATGGGGCTTCTCAAGAAGGACATTAGAAGGTATCTTTAGGGTCGGCAGCACGAGTGTGACGCCCCTGGTGTTGCATACTTCCTTAGGCCACGAACCACTTTCCAACAGGTGGGCCGTGTGCTTATCTGCCACCTAAGTGGTTTAAAAAAATATGGCTGTATGTTAGTTGAATAATGTATTAAATTAAAGAAATAAAAAAATGTTCGTCGCGAAATTAATAATAAGCAGAATCAACTAAAAAATCTATGATGATTCCCGTGGATTTACAGTAAAAAAGTAAAACAAGTCGTATTAATATTCAGTCCATTTTAAAAAATTTAAAATAAAACTGCAATAAGTTGAACAGGAATTAAAAAAACTCACATTGTTTCAAATGAAACAGAATTAAATCGAAAATTGTAGGTACAACTTATAACATTTTTACTAATAAAGCGAAATAAGTTTTAATTAATGCACTTTTAGATTAAATAATAAACAATGTTATAGTTAACTGCCAGCAATGCACCGAATTATTTTGTTTTATTTCACTTTTATTCCTACAAGCAACGATCCGACCTCATACGGAGCTGGCGCATCAATGAATCGTTCACTTTACCGGTACCAACTTGTTCGCGCGCGTTAGTGAGAAAGAGACGGACTACGTTTTATCTTGCTCAATTTGATCGTATTGCAATGGCTGTTCGAGTGAAACCTTTCTCCTAGTAAAGTTATTACACTTTTTGATGAAATCTCATAAAACATGAATTTTGAGTTATTTCTTTGTTTGAATAGGGGTGCGAAATGTCAATAAATCGGGCAGATTTCCATACATTCTTTACTAATATTACATTTGTGTTTTTGTATTCGAGTAAACTCAAGAACTACTGAACCGATTTCAAAAATTATTTTACCATTAGAAAGCTGCACTATCACTGACTAACATAGGCTATAATTAATTAAAAAAAAAAATAGAGATCCTGGATAAAACTTCTATAATGTAACCCAAGGTGTAAAAAAATGACCTAAAAAATTCCTTACATCGCGTACGCTGCGAAAACTATTGAAGATAGAACAAAATAATGTACTGTAGAAATGTATAACTTAAAAAGGTCTACATAAAAGTCCGCGACAGCATATGTCTATCTGATAAGGGTAGCTCACAATAACCATTTTTATCTTTTACAAATTATAAAAAAAATATGTGTCATTTTCGAAGCTATTTTTAACAATATAGTGTTAAGCCTTATCTGACTAAATACGTTAGATACATTGTACATTTAATGTAGATCAAAATTGCCCTTTATACTGTATAATTATAATGAATATTTTAGAATCTATTGCAGTATGAAAGTAACGCGCGACGATATAAATTCAAGCCGAAATGCCGATCAAAGTCAGACCACGGAATCTATACCTTTATATTAATTCTTATCTAAATAAATCGTTTGGTATTTAAGATTGTTTCAATACCTGTTGATTACTTTTTGAATTATTGAAATCGGACGTTCTATTCAAAAGATATTACGAAATTATAATGTCAATAAATCCGGTAAATTACCATACATTATTTGAAAACTAATTATTATTACGGGCATGGGCTAAAAGGGTGCAACCACGGGTGTTCGAAGTATTTCACGAGCGAAGACAGGGAAGGTCAGCTGAACACAAGATGCAACGGTAACGGGATCCGAATGCGGGATTGGAACCTCCATGTGATGCATCCTGGGTAACGGAGGCATTAACGCCCCTCACCCAGGGGAGGCGCTACCGCCTACGGCAAATACATACAGCAACGGGAGCAGCTCTATAGAGGGCTGCTCAAAGGCTTCCCACATGTCCCTCTGACTACGAGGAGGCCCAGTAGAGAGCAGGAAAGGGAAGGGCTGGTCACCGAGTGCGGACGTGAGGATTATAGGTCCGGCCTCCTGTCATCCCTTCACGCCCGTCTCCTCCCTTTCCGGAATTCGATGGGACATCGTGCTTCCCACTTCTGAGAGGGCCATCTTAAAATTGTAGATGGCCCAGGGTCAGCCGGGGGGTGCGGAAAATGCTCTAGGCAATTTTACACTCCAGCAACTGAAGACCCGCGACGGCATGCTGTTTAGTGGGTCCGAATTCCACATGGCACTCCTGATGGCTGACGGGGATGGTATCCGAGGCAATTTTAGCACGAAAGAAAAGTTTGTACGGAATCCGAATTCCACGCGGGCGGAGCCGCGGGCAACAGCTAGTAATAACATAAACAAGGTAATTTTTTCTGTTTATTTAGAATTATGTATTTTAGTTTTTACTTTTTTAAATAAAATAAGCAACTTACAAACATGTGTTTGAATGTGCAAATGTCATTATAAAAGAAGCATATAAACTAATCATAACGCGTTCTAGACCATGTTAAAACCCAGTTGCGTAACAAGATTATATACTTTTCGTTAAACAACTGATTTTATAATGAATTCTTCATTGGCAACTGGATGTGAAACAGGAATAGATATTCTTTTTTAACAACTGGTTGCGAATCTCAGTTGCCAATGTGGTCTGAGGGGATTTTTTAAATTTAATTCATCATAAATTTAATTTAAAAATAAAATGCGATTATGAATTGGAGCAAATCAAGGCATAAAAAAATATTTCCTGATGTTAATATTTCTGGCTGTTACTACCACTATAAAGCGGACTTTGTGGGAAGGGGACATTGTGAGAAGCAGATATAATGGGAAAAAGGCATTTTGGGAAGTCGTCATTGTGATCCTAATAGTACATTATGGTACAAGTGAGCAATGTTGGTGATTACCGCCGAGGCGCCATTGAGACCCGAGCCGCTAGGCGAGGGCCGCGAAGGTCTTAAGAGAGCCGAGGACGGTAATCATCATACTCACGCGTGCCATAGACCTTTTACAACACACTTGCGAACAAAATAATACTACAAATACTAAATAAACAATACTACAAATTAATTAGTTTTCCTATGTGGGCGCATCTAACAATGGCGGTCGGCCATATTTATAAAAAAATGAGGTTTGAATTTACTTTTTTTACTGTTTTTTTTCTGTACTTAGAGAAAAAAAAAGTTAAATTTGAGTGAAAATTTTGTTTATTACTTAAACAAGTATTACAAGTTGAAATTATTTATTTAAATACGAAAATGTATCAAATGAACATACAATAGGCATATTAATTTATTCGTACTATTAAACACGTTTTTTTTTTGTATCGAAACTTTGTTAAGAACATTGAAACAAAAAAAAATTAAAAAAAAATGTATAACTCACTTGTGAATAATAGCAACGAAAAAGTCACAGTTTGATAATAGGTGTCATTACGTGCCTTTGCGGTGAAATAATAGCACTTTTATGAGCAGGTGTGTTGTAATAGTACATTATGGTACAAGCGTGTAAAGTTGGTGATTACCGCTGAGGCGACATTAAGACCCGAGGACGGTAATCATCATACACGCGAGTGGCATACGACTATTTTCAACACACTTGCGAATAAAATAATACTAAAAATACTACATAACACAATCAAAACACAATAGTAAAAATTTATTTGTTGTCATATGCGCGCGCATCTAACATTTTTTTTTTGTTCCTTTCGGAACAGGCTAAGGTGCTATCACCAGCTGCCTTGTCATCTACTTACTTATTTGAATTATGATTTTTTTTTTCTCTGTAAATACCTACTCACAGAGAAATAAAATACATTTTAGTGAAAGTTTTGTTTATTAAACACGTACTACAAATTATCTTTTAAAATACGAAGTTGCATGAAATGAGCAAGCAATAGGTATATTAATTCGTTTGTAATGTTGGACACGATCTTTTTTGTATCTCAACTTTTTTAAGAACAAAGCAACTTAATCAATGAAATTAAAAAAGAAGTCTATAACTCACTTGTGAATAATAACAATGAAAAAGTCACAGTTTTATAATAAGTGTCATTCCGTGCTTAATTGCGGTGAAATAAAAGCCTGTTTATAAGCAAAAATGAAAAGGAGATTTACATTTATGCCAGGGATTCTTCCATGAAGTTACGATGATAACCAAATTAATAGGTATTGTCTATTGTGCTGATACTAGTTTTAAAACTTATGTATGTACACAATGTAAATATAAAATAGCAAGCAGGTGTTGGTTTTCATAAATGATGTGATCACGTCTAGTTAATACGAAAGCCGTTTATTGCAATGCTGAGTACCAACTGATTATTATTTGTTAAGTGGATGGAAAATGCACGCAATATCTTTTAAGGTCTCTTTTATGGGGCGCATAAAATATAGTTAGTCAAATGAAACATAAAACGTCTAAAGAATTCGCTGTAGACGTTTTAAAGCGGTCATTTAAAATATTAGGTACTATTAAAACGTAAGGATAAAGCGAGTCACAAGTTATAACAATTATTACAGAAAAGCTTAAGATATTGTATGAAATAAGTGGTATAAAAAGATGTTGACAGGAAAAATGATAAAGGTTCATTTACATTTTTTTTTTACTTCTTTCTTTTATAAATTTGTACAATGTCTTGTTTTTATTATAATTATTTTTTATTATTATTATGATAATTACAAGACAACTTCTTCAACAACTTCTGAACGGATTTTGATGAGGTGTTTTCTGTTTGAAAGGTCTTGATCACACTTAAAATCTTATCTTAATCTCCGTGAGGGCGAAACTGCGGGCGGAAGTTATTTAAGTAAACGTTTAATTCTTATCAATCATTTGCAACAATTTAATATAAACAATCTTTCAAGGCAACAGCAGTAATTTTATTCTTTGCGATATCCCTTAATAGTTTTTGATATTTAATAACGAAGTTAATTGTCTTGTTGCTGCGGTTCTTATGTTTGCTACCATCATACAAACTTTTTATTATTTTGTGCCAGTTGAAGTTAGCTTCTTTTTTAAACTTATGAATACAATTAAACAAACTGGGGTTTCTTCCCATCCTCACATTAGGGCGGTGATGCCAGCCTTCCACAATGTTGTTAGTGTGGTAAACTGAATTTAACACACTTACAAGTTCTAGTGGAAATATCCTCATCCATTCCTTTTCGAAGTATTTCTCAAATTTATAGATAGCAATCACAATTAAGTGCAATTTGTGTTTGTGATACCCAGGTTTGTCGTATTTTATTTGTGGGCAATAATGGTATGTTAGGAATCATTCTTAACATCGACCTTTGTGCTTATTCAAATTTAAAGATTTTGATTTTTCCAGATGGCTCTGGAATAATGATATTGGCCACCCGTTATCTCAAAACTCTCGGAAACGCTTCGCACAGCTCCAATAATAGCTAGCTCATAGTCGCACGTAAATCTCTCTATATTCAAATGCATATATTCTTTGATAAGTCGAAGTCTGGTAGGTATATGTATTTAATGTTTTATTTGGTAGCAAACCAAATATGATAGGAACCACATTTGTTGAGTGACGTTCTGATCCTAAATCTACTTTGACAGTGAAAATTTCCTCGCACACTTCGTAATAGCAAGAGCTTTTACGATAAATATTAAAGTTAATGTCTATACAAATTATAAAATTGTAAATCATCAATAATAGATTTTTTTTGTCATAATTTTGTTTCGCATAACAATAGCATAAACTTGGATATGTATCGATAATTAAATATTAGAACTATTATTATGTCGCAGAAAATTCACAATTCAATTTCTGTTTGATTTGGCTTTTATTAAATATGAATTTAAATTAATTGGTTTAGATCTAAATTACAATAAATGCAAGATTTTTTTAAATGACGTTTCGGACAAAATTTCTACTATTTCTAAATTTAATTCTTTAGCTCCTAATATCAAAAGTCCCCAATCCTAGACGCCTACACCTCATTTATAGAGGAAAAAATTCAAAATTTTAGTGACATCTCGGACCACCTACTCAAAATTAATATTGATTCGGCTTGTTCAATTCTTCGGTATTGCCTTTTTGTTCCAAAATTCACCCATGCTATCAGATGCACACCATTTTGGAAACATTTAACAATTTTGGAAAAAAAATGGACAAAATTATAGAAATTACACTTACCAAAATTCTAAATGTGGCTTTGAATGACCGAGCTTCACTACAAGCGTCATTACCGATTCGTTTAAGTGAGCTCGGTATTCGAAAAATTTCAGATGTCAGCTTACCAGCGTTCCTGTCTTCGGTCCACAGTACGGAAGAATTAACTAGGAAAATTCTTGCACCTACACTAGTTTAATTCTGAAGTATTGTGTAAGACTGACGCAGTGAACGCTTGGAAAATTGCATGTCCAGACACCGATCTCCCAAAGAACCTTTTCTCACAGCGTCGTCGGTGGGACGAGCCGCTCTGCAGCTTAGTAAGACAAAATTTACTCAATACATGCTCTAATGCTGCTGAGCGTGCCCGTTTATTGGCGGTTGGTGAGTGGGAATCGGGTCTTTGGCTACAAGCTCTTCCGTCATCTAACGTAGGGACTATGTTAGATGACACTACCTTCCGCATCGCAACGTGCCTCCGATTAGATGCACCGTGTGTTTCTCCGCATCGATGCCGTTGTGGAGAAGCAGTTGACCGACTCGGACACCATGGCCTGTCGTGCTGCAGGAGCGCTGGGCGAATTCCACGGCACGCCAGCCTAAACGACATTATCCGCCGTGCTCTTGTCACCGCCGGTGTGCCAACTGTGCTTAAACCAAACGGTTTGGTGCGCGACGATGGCAAGAGACCGGATGGTATGTCGTTAATGCCATGGAAAATGGGTAGGACTCTGGTGTGGGACGCAACATGCGTCGACACCATTGCCCCTACCCATATTCCTGGCACGGCTGGCTGTGCCGGTGCTGCTGCTGCTTCTGCAGAGGCTCTTAAGCGGCGCAAATACTCCAATCTCATTGGAGATTATGAATTTGTGCCGTTTGGAGTCGAAACGTTGGGACCATGGGGTCCGAGCGCGCGCAATCTCTTCAGGGAGATTGTGAAGCGTATGGTCGACGCTGCTCGTGACCAGAAGGCTGGCCTCTTTTTAGGTCAGCGAATAAGCATTGCCATACAACGTGGCAATGCTGCTAGTCTTCTGGGAACGTTACCACAAGAGGCATGCGATGCGGAGGAATTCCACGACGCGTTCGGTTTTAGTTTTTAATTTGTACTTTTATAATATATATATTTTTAGTTTTATTGTCAATATTGTACATATTTAAATTGTATTAAAGTAATATTTATACATTAAATTATTACATAAATTACACCTAAAAAAACCTAATTAATTAGATTACAATCATATAATATATGTCGGAGAAGGGACGAGACCATCGACACTCGACGCGACGGTCATACGATTTGTGGGCGATAAAGGGTAGATGCCAGCACAAAACTGATGTTATTTAACAGTTTACTTCATTTTCACAACTTTGACGCGTACCCTTTAAAACATCTTTAAAACTTATGAAACTAATATGGCGAACTTATGAAACTAATTCAAGTCTATTGAAAATTTGAAACACGCGTTTTGTGCAGTGAGTTCGAGACGCTTCGCAAATCACAATGATTGACAACCGGTATTTACAATACTTCAACTTATACGTCTCATTTCGGGAAAACGGTCCACCATAATAACGCATCAATACGCTTCTCCACGCATCCTGCGTACCATGCGTACACGCCCTTTTCCCGACTCCTTGTGTCTCTACTTGTTTCAACCTGAACACCGCCTTTTTCAAAACAAACCCAACATGGCGTTCGACTCCACTCAAGGTCCTTTTTTGTACGACCTCTGCCAAAATACGTGTTGCAATATTTCTATGTGGAATACAGTAAAATAAATTTGAATCTATTTTAGTTACATTATCTTTTTGTGGTAAATTAGCTGTTAATCAATAATCTGTTTTGCAAAGTGCTTTTTATGACTAGAAGTCAATAGTATAGTTTCTATAACAAACAAATCTTCGCTTTAAGATAATCTAATAGGAAACATTGCGTATCCGTTTTGCAAAGTACTTTTTATGACTACAAGTCAATAGTATAGTTTATATAACAAACAAATCTTTGTCTTAAGATAATCTAATAGGAAACATTGCATTCGAACTAGGTACATTCTAAAAATCATATTGGATTAGACGCTGGAAGGGTATTCAAGTTGGTGGTTTTATCTCTTCCCTCCCTCCCTCCGATATATACAATATTAGAGGCATTTCTGTTTAAATTCATTTACTTACCCAAGTTTTTTTTATCTACCTGAAAACAATCGACCAATTTAGCCTATCACAGTACGCTACAATAGTACTTATATAATTTTATAATAGTATAGACATCAACTTTTATATTTTTCGTAAAAGCTCTTGCTGTTATTTTTTGTTCAACTATGATATCGTGATAGTTAAGTTAGTAGCAGTACCAAGACACTCACAAACGAAAGACAATATTTGAGACATACCTACGATTAACTTGTTTGCTTTAGTCATTATGGTCATCACATCAAAATCTAGGACGCATTCGAGGCCTTCACCTCCAATTTTTATTTCCATTATCTATACTATTATTATAAAGTAGAAAGATTTGTATTTTAGTATGTATCGAATAAACTCAAAGACTACTGGATTTCAATCAATCATTAGAAAGTTTCAGTATCAGGTACCAACATAGGATCCGAATTCACGCGGTGGGGCCAATGAGCAACAGTTAGTCTTTCATGATTACACACTTTTTTTGTTTCCCCGCAACATACCTCATTTCAATATTAAGCTATAAAATTTAAAAGTGCAAAATATGATTAACTTTCGATTGTTATGAGCTAAATATTGAAATCAAATAGGTAATTTACGTGTAGGTATATCTTGACCTAAGGGCGTTGAAATCGAATTCACCAATTATAATATTAACTCGGTGAAGTCTAAACATCAACTACATTCGAGTTTAGACTAATATTATATCTTGACCTAAGGGCGTTGAAATCGAATTCACTAATTATATAAACTCGGTGAAGTCTCTACATCAACTACATTCGATTTTGGACTGGTAACGAACGAAGCTTGCGCCTTGCGTGTCGATAATCAGGTAGTTAATTTTTAAGTGCGCGATTCTTTGACGCCTTTTGTGCTAATTCCACGTTTGAGCGAAACGTGTCTTTCGGATAACTTAGCTAAGTCTTGACACTACTGGCTCCCTTAACTTAAGACACTTAGCTAGGTAAGCTAGGTTCTCAAAGTTGTCAAATATATTCAACGAAGTAAAAGAAAAAGTGCCTAAGATTGAGTACATACATGCCCATTGCAAATTTGTGCTGGGTTTGAGTAGGCAAAATTATAGTCAAGACCTGAGATCCTCTTTAAGGAGTAGCGTAACTTATCGAGAGACAAAACTTTCTAGCACGAACTAGGTATGATTATTTTATGTACCGGCAGAGTAAAATTTAAAAATTGTTAAATGTTTTAAAATTATACAACCGTATGATATTCTTGTTCGAGTCATCAGACAACAAATAAGTTTTGCTTTACCCTTTACTGAGTTTTCTTTCCAGAACTTATTCACACTATCATACACCAAGGCGTGGATATGTTACAGTGGCAGACGCGAGAAAAGGTTCATGTGATGAGCATTGTAGCTAGAAATGTTTTATTTGCATTTATCACACACATCCGAACTCAATTTAAGAAACATCTAACTAAGATATTCGAGTAATACAGCAAAATACACATAATTTATCTAAACAAATATTTTTTTATAAACAAATCTAAATAATCATCAAAGATTTAATAGAGTCTCTATTATATCTTTGGTGATTCTACTTTTTTCATTCGAAAAACTTTTTCTTGATAACCCTTGTTTTCGTTGGTAGGTACTATCGCTATATTCGAGAAAATTGGTAGGTCTTACGATTTTTTAGGCTTCTGGTATAAAGTACGTTCTCAAGTGAACGTTACTTGGATCTTATTAACCCTCAAATGGACTCTCATACCGTCGAACTCGTTCTACAGACGTTGTTGAGATCTCCATCACGAGACTGAATTAATTACATATTGCTTCATCAAAAATTGGCAAATATTTGGTCATAGTACCTTTATTTGGGCTAGTAAACTCTTATCTTTGTAACGACACAAATATTTGGAAGGAGGTCTTCTCACCGGACGACCCATCCCAAACACGGCGCTTCTAGACTAAAGACATTCTAAAAAAAAAAAGTGTGGCACTCGGGGACTGCCGCGGTAAAGCTATTGCATAGCATTTTTTATCAACTTATGCAATTATAATTACTTACGTTAAGCGGAGCTACTTCGGAGCAGCTCGGCTCGATTCGTGCGAGCTTCGGGGTGTTAGGTTTTTTTCGTTACGGAATTTCTGGATTCGGTCTCCACGCTCAAGGCCCGCGATAGAAGCTATGCAATAGCTTAAAAAACAAGTAAAAGAATCAAAACTATTTCATAATATGGGTTCCAGAATGCGAAAAAACATAATAAGATACATTTTCTTTTCTAATTACATAAACCCATATTATTGAGAACGCTAAAACATAATCATACTTCCAAATATTTGCTCTGAGCGGTAATATAACCCGCGACATATACGTAGCAATCGAACGCTCTACCACTACGCTATAAAAAAAAGTATTTAAAACCTATTATTAAAGTAAAATATCTGTTAAAGTTGCAAGGCATGTTGACAGAAGGTGAAATACAATTTTGTAACAGCAGATTTGTTGTTTGCGATAACTGTTCAATACAAGGTGAATTGGAATATCAATTTAATTCAGTTAAAACCTCCAGCTGAGGTAATTTCCATTAATTGTCGCTTCAATTCTTCCATCAGAGCGAGGGAGAAGCAGTGTCTCGGCGACTATTAACTAATTAACCAAACGCATTACACGAGCTTTTCTTGGCTACTGCTCCTTAGTTCAGTAAACTACATCATAATCTTGTCATATAGGTACATTGTGTATAATTCCGATCAATGATAAACAGAGGATAATATAGTTAATTTATTAGTTTAAGGTCTGTAATTTCGCATATAATTTTGTCTACAGGTGTTAAGGGAAATAATCGAAATTAATTAATTACGTAAGCCTTTGAAATTGTGTTTATCTTTTTAATACTAACGTGTTTTGTACTCATAAACGTATTAATGTATTTTCGTTAATGATCCACAAAGGGAAAGGTATATGTTTGTTGCATGTCATGTTGGTAGAATAATATTCCCTACAGGGTTTCGCTTAAAGGTGCTTCATTTTATATTTTAAGGAGCGTGACACAGTAAACATATATATTATTACATTTCACTACTGTGCGTGTCCAGACACAACATATTGTTACCTATCAAAAAGTACAAGTAAAGTACAACACATACTAGTTATGACCTATAATCAGGAAAAACTGTGGACTAAATAATGCCAATTTTAGTCACTCTTATCTGGACCTACAATCTTTATAGCTATCTTTTTATTGTCGCGTAGTTTTATTGAAACGTTAAGAAGAAATGCGAAACTAATATGAATTGTTATTCTTACCTCCTCAGTGCAATGTTAATCCGCAAATTCCACGTTAGCACGAAATATTATGTCACCGATGAAGTAATTTATCAAATGATGAGTTAGTAAGTAATTAGTGTACACATGTTCGAATGGCGTGTGCGTGTAAGTCGCGACGGGCGGCCGGGCGGGCGGCGCGACAGTGCCGGATGAAGGGCGGGAACCATCTGGCCGGCTACAGGCGCTACAGCCACAGCGTGTTGTGTGCACGCAACACGGACTTGACCCGACGGCGCCTCCAAGCTCCGTCTCGTCTCACTAGTTTTCACTGACGAATATTTGATACCTATTCGATTATGGTAATGGTTGTAGAAGTAGGCATGTCGCCTGCGTAGGTAGTACAAATGCTGCACTTTCATTCTCAGGTATTGCATACATATCAATTTGACCTCATAAGTGTCTCTATAACTTGAATACCTATTTTTAGTATCTATTAGGGGGAGGTATAGAATATTATTCTTCATTATTTATTATAGCAATCCAAGACAACATACACAGTTATTCTGACACTAAGTAAGCAAAGCTTATCTAGTTTGTAGCATGGATTTTTTTATACTTCTTAGGTGGCAAACAAGGTCGCCCACGACCCACCTTATGGGAAGTGGTTACCGTGGCCTATGGACGTATGCAACACTAGGGGCGTTACACTCATTTTGCCGACCCTGGAGAAACTTCATAATGTTTTTCTTGAAGAACCCCATATTGTAGTCGCTTGGGAAAACCCCCGCAGGGAGTTCATTCCACGGCTTGAGTATGCGAGTGATGAAGTTCTTTTCATAGCGCGCAGTGCGTACCGTTTCCGGTCGCAACGTGTGACGATGAATTCCGTGCCCATGGCGAGCGGTGCGATTATAGAATGTAGCTGTGGGCATCATCATGTCAAACCACACATCTGAGAACAAACAATTGTATAGACTGTAGAACACACACTGTGACTGTGAGGCAAAGGAAGCCTACTAAAACTAATAGGTTCCACACATCACCTGCGAGTATAAGATTGCCAACGAGCTTCAGCGCCCGACTTTGCACAGAGTCGAAAGGGTCAAGCTGGCATGCAGGCGTTCCAGAAAAAAGGTGACAGCAGTACTCCATGTAGGGCCGAACCTGTGGAAATGGATTCTGGGATGCGGACATAAGTACTTATGTTTATAAGTACTTATATTTGTTTACATACATATCTATATTTTATAGCGTTATACACTACCTACCTATGTGAATATACATAATATTCATGCATAGATTTTTACTGCATAGTAATTCAATGAGCGGGCATCATACCCGCAACCTCTGACTTATTTATTTATTTTATTTGGGATAACAAACAGTAGTACAATTCATTGTTTTACATAATAAGCGTCTAGAATAAATTTACTTATCATACTACCAATAACATTATCCACTTATTACTAAATATTACTAATAAGGACTTTTATTACTAATAAGACTTAGCAATCGAACAAGCGACAACAACGACAACAAAGCGTAGCTGTAGAGCCGCTACGCTTTGGCGTTATGGCGTAGCACTATTTGATTTAAAATGAGTCTTGTCTTGTCAGCTAGCGACAGAATACTGATCGAAGAGAAGGAAATTGCGAGAAAAATAAAGTGAATTAATAAAGTAAAATATAAACTTGCCTACTAAAGGAATGGAAAATATATTGTAATTTCATTCTTACCTACTAGTGGTCCGTGGGGTGGTTGACATTTGCCCATGTTCATATTATTAAATTTTCGTTGTTTGAGCTATATTATTTTATTTTTATTTTATTTTATTTTATAATTTATAATTCGATTTTAATGAAATAATATACAGGGCGTCCCACGGCGATGCCACATGGAGGGAAAGTACCTTAAATCCTTAAGTTAGCTCATTTTGTTTAAAGGAGACATCATTTTATTTTTAAAAAGAAACAAAACTGCATTCAAAGATTTTTAAAAATTCGCTTGCCACCCCCGGTAATCGAACCGACTAAAATCCGAAAAAGTAACATCCTGTATTTTTATGGCATCAATCGATAGTGTCAATCATAAGGATCAAATCCCTCTAAGGAACATGGTAAATTAAACGAAAGGGAGTCCTTGAAACCTAAAATTATAAATTCAATTTGGCAAAATAAAACACTTTTACAACACACCTGCTCATAACAGTGATATTATTTTACCGCAATTAAGCACGGAATGACACCTATTATAAAACTGTGACTTTTTCATTACTATTATTCACAAAAGTGAGTTATAGATTCTTTTTTAAATTTTATAGGAAGTGTCTATAATTGTCTATGTTCTTAAAAAAGTTTTGATACAAAAAATAACGTGTTTAATAGTACGAATAAATTAATACGCCTATTGTATGGTCATTTGATGCATTTTCGTATTTAAATAAATAATTTCAACTTGTAATACTTGTGTAATAAACAAAATTTTCGCTCAAATTTAACTTTTTTTTTTCTCTAAGTACAGAAAAAAAAACAGAGTAAAAAAAAGTTAAGTTCAAACCTCATTTTCTTTTAAATATGGTCGACCGCCATTGTTAAATGCGCGCGCATAGGAAAACGAATTATATAATTTGTAGTATTGTTTATTTAGTATTTGTAGTATTATTTTATTCGCAAGTGTGTTGTAAAACGTCGTATGGCACGTGTGAGCATGATGATTACCGTCCTCGGCTGTCTTAAGATCCTCGCCTGGCGGCTCGGGTCTCAATGGCGCCTCGGCGGTAATCACCAACGTTGCTCACTTGTACCATAATGTACTATAACTCAAAGTTCATCCATCCATCTGATACCATATTAACAATAAAAATTCCATATTTAAATAACTTTTCTTTTTTTATCGTGCTGAGACCGCTGCTGGTCAGCAGTAGTATTTAGGTATGTCGAACCCAAACTGACTAAAACCGCACGCCGTCTCAAGTAACAGGTTATAAGTTGATCCAAAATGGCAATTCTTTCGCCATTTTCGTTGCCCAGGGTATACTGCGTGCAGGTTTCTAATCAAGCACCCAAAAATAACTACCTAGGTACTCTACGTACCCTACCTACATACCTCATGCAGTTGCCCAATAAAGTTACTTTCTAAACAGGTAACAAAGTTAATTCATTTAGTACTCATTTTACTAAATAAATTTCATAGATATCTCTAGTGTTGAAAGGTACCTTATAAGAAAGTGTTTTATTTTACCAAATTGAATTAAAAAATTTAGGTTTCAAGGACTTCCTTTCATTTAATTTACCATGTTTCTTAGACAGATTTGATCCTTATGGTTGACACTATCGATTGATGCCATAAAAATACAGAATGTTACTTTTTCGGATTTTAGTCGGTTTGATTACCGGGTGTAGCAAGCGAATTTAAAAAAATTCTTGAATGCAGTTTCGTTTCTTTTTAAAAATAAAATGATGTCTCCTTTAAGTAAAATGAGCTAACTTAAGGATTTAAGGTACTTTCCCTCCATGTGGCATCGCCGTGGGACGCCCTGTATAGTACTAGCTGTCCCGGCGAACTTCATACCGCCATATTTTTCCCGCTCCCGCTGCACCTATTTTCTCATCCTTTAAACCTTTCCTGGACACCCACGAATATTTCAATACTAAAATTAGCCAAATCGGTTCAGCCGTTCTTGAGTTATAAAATAATAAATTCATTTTTAACAAAAAAGAGGCACTGAAAAGCGAAAAATAACTTAATTTACAGACTTACTGATTTATTAGAAGTCGGTACCTAGCCCAAGAGAGGCCATATTTCAATTGATTGCATCATAGTAGTTCAGACACAACAAATAAAGTTGGCTGGCACTGACTTCTAATAAATCAGTAAGTCTGTAAATTAAGTTATTTTTCGCTTTTCAGTGCCTCTTTTTCGTTTCTTGAAGTCGGTTAAACTTTTTTGTTAAAAATGAATTTATTTTTCTCTTTTTAGTGAGTTTGTACAGTCTCACGACTGTACATCGCATGTATAGTGACCTGACTGTACATGCGCTGCTGACGTTGCAATACAGATCGAACCGGCCACGCTACAAAAAAAAAATTAAATCATTATTCAAAAAGAATTTTTAAAATCAATGCATATACACCGGAAATATAGCTGAATATTCTGAACACTTCTGCGTACCCCTTCAAAGGACTCAGGCGTGATGTTATGATGTGTAATGGCAGAAACATTGCAATAATATGCCATTGCAGCAATCGCGGCTGATTTACTGGTACTTTTTGAAGAGTTCCTTGGTCTAATCTCGGAAACCCATCATCAGATCTTTACGAAATTTAAATGGGACCACTTCGGAATAATCTACTTACGAACACAAGAAGAATTTTCAAAATCCGTCTAGAATTGGCTTCACAATCGCGTAACAAACATACAAAAAAAAAAAAAAAAAATTGGGTACGAATTGAGAACCTCCTTTTTTGAAGTCGGTTAATAACAACGAAAAGTGTGTAAAGTTACAACGAAAAATATATAATCTGACGATTTCCACAAGCCGAAGTAACAAAACTTCTTCGATAAAGTTTAATGCGTGCAGCTGCGTGATGCCTATATTCTCCTCTCCTTCTCTTCTTTCTCTCTTTTCCATTGGACAAGATCTGATTTACGCAGCTTCCAGCCTTCAAAGCACATTACCCTCTGGTCTGGCAGTGAAGAGCTTATGTATCTAACAGTAAGAAAGTTATTAACATTCTTTCAAAATATGGGCACTTGCTCTTACACAACTTTAGAAGAGCTAGAGACTGAGCTGACATTTTCGTCGGTAAATAGTGCTCACGTATGTCCTGGAGACATTTTACAATCAATCGCAATCTGAGGATGAAATCAAGCCAGGAGAGGAAGATGATTCTACTGATCAAGATGATGATTATGTACTTACTCAATAAATTACAAAAAAAAAAAAATTGTTATTAATACGAGTAGTAATTCTACTTAAAAGACATATAGGTGCTTTTTTATTTGCATGCTTTTCAAGAGCTTTTCAATTATATAGAGCGCGCCTATCACTCAGGTCTTTGGCGCCGAGTGTTAGCAGATACTTTGCAATGGTATAGCGCGTTTTTTATTTGATTAGATATGCATGGATAAAATTAAAGCCAAAATACAAAAAAAAGCGTCATTTTGCGTTACTACAAATATACGATGTTGAATAAAATTTTGATTTTACATATCGAATTAAATATTATTTGCGAAGTCATTTTGACGGGTATTGTTTTGGTACTGATTGAGGTTAAGCCAGGAGCCTCGGTACTGTCCATACCCGTGATAACAGTTCATACTTGTAAGGCGCGCTCTATAGCAATGTATACTCTAAGGGTCCTACGTAATAGGGGGTGAGCCTATTGCCGTTTTCCGGGCACTATTGTTGGCTCGAGCCATGTATAGGCTGAGTCTGAGCTGTCTATATCTGTCTGATGTTGAATCATTAAGTAAAAAAAAGAATTGTCAGATTAGGCGAATCCCTCTAGATAATCGTCAGATTATGAGACAGCACGTCTAGGACATATAGCTAAACCATATACAGGGTGATCAATCCAAATGGGTCAGTAGGGAGAAGTCAGAAACTATGAGAGATAGCGAAATCTGTTCTTAGGAACCATGGCTTCGATTTTAAATTTCATGATATTTTCTTCAAACTCTCATACATAACCAGGAATCGAACAGACAGGGACTGGCCTGTAAAGAAAATCAGATTCTTTTTTCGTTGATATTGTTGATGGTGCGAATCATACATAGCACAATACATAACACAATAATAATGAGAAAGTTATCTAAAATTAACATAAAGTGGTTTTGAAAAGGCTCGTTTGATTTAAAACACAACATTCATCCCAACAAAACAAAATGTTATTAAGTGTTCCATTTTCAAATCTATACAAATATTATAAATGCGAAAGTACCTTTCATCTGTCAGTCTGTCTTTCTGTATATAAGTCTGTCTGTTACGCTTTCATGCCTAAACCACACCACTGACCCGTTTTGATGAAAATTGGTACAGAGATAGATTACTACTTAGTACTACTTAGTACTACACCACAAAACCTTGAGAAAGGACATAGGCTATGTTTGGTCGCGATAACTGACGTCCACGCGAGCGGATCCGCGGACAATAACTAGTTTCAAATAAGTTGGCGCGCCTACTAAACGAATGATGCATAATATCGATGTGGATAAGTGGAATATTCGGCTAAATCTGCTAAATGATTCATAATGATGACCGATTCATATTAATGAGGACATTTTGCAAATACCTACATATTACGAGTAAGAGAAAACAATATGTCAATACTTCGATATTTTTTGTTGTGTTCCTGAGTTTATTATACTTACTTATATTAATGTCTTGTGTACACCTAAAACTACCTGTTCTGGCAATATAGTCCATACTGGTTGTCTGGAAGAGATCGCAGACTTGCGATAAGACCGCCCATTGTACAACTCTCTGTCATGTACGTATCTTATGTATGTATCCTATGTTTGGTGTGCAATAAAGAGTATTTATCTTATTTATCTTGTATTGTTAAATCGGGGGAAAACCAAGGTACTTCAACTGGTACAAACTTGGCCATTGCTTTAAGAAGGTGAATTAAAGAAAGACGCCTTTATGCTATAGTCGCACTGGATCAGCAGTACCTACTACTGATTGGTAGGGGCAACTGGCAGTACGAATACATTATTGTCTCTTAAGTCGCAAATGCCAGAATGGGAACCAAGTGAATTTATAACAGATTTTGTACAAGCTGCAATCACTGCAATCAATACAACTTTTCCCCAAATTAAACACCAC
Source organism: Eilema depressum (assembly GCA_914767945.1). Taxonomy (NCBI): domain Eukaryota; kingdom Metazoa; phylum Arthropoda; class Insecta; order Lepidoptera; family Erebidae; genus Eilema; species Eilema depressum. Next base: position 21,923,886 of record OU612012.1, on the reverse strand, counting down.
CATTGTTTTTTCCATTCTCAGGATAAGCCTAAAAAACTAAGCAACTGATACTCACAAAAAGGAATAAAAAAATGGGAATAACCAATTAAACAAATCAAATCAAATCAGTTACTGAACAAAATTGTCAGTTTGTGAAGCGGTATTGCCGCTTCTCCCAGAACCTAATATTGAAGAAGGGTTTAATTATATAATAGTAAACGAAAGTAAACTTTTAAAAAGTAATGAAAGTCTGAAACAGTTCCTATCTTACATCCAGAATTTTTGGATAGCGAAAAAAGCACTGTTGTGTTGTTTCGGTGACCAAAATCCGATAACTAATGTTTGCGAGGGCTTGAATAGTCAATTTAAAAGGAGACCAAGTATTTGGTAACACCTATTGAAAATTATCAAACAGGAAGCAGCATTTGACGCGGTGAATGCAATTACATTAGAACCTGCAGAAAAATGATCAAAGAATATGATAGATCGAAAACCCTTTATTTTAAACGTACAAACGCAATTTGACGTACCCCTATTTTTAGAAAAGTTGCGATAAGTGGCTTATTTCTCGGTCTTAGGCCCGTATTTTAGGATAACGCTCAAGCATAGATATAAACACAGATCACCAAGTCATTTCTTGAGTAAGAATCGTTACTTACGTATTTCGAGATCTGCTTTCGAGTCTCAGATGGAGCATAGATAATGCAAAATGGAAATTGTGAATCAACCCTTCTCGTTTATACTTTTTATTTATTCGGTAATTTTGTTCCCCTTTACGCATACTTTAAAAGCATAGAAATTGACACGCTCTTAAAATCAATGTAACAATTCAAAATTATGTACAATTATTGATTATTTAGGCAGAAGCTACTTTTTGGGGAAAAACCCTCCCAAATCTTGCTCTAAAATTGATGATTTAAAATAATAGAATTTACTCAATGCATTTACGGTAAATAAGTGTTAAAAGCCGTAAAAGAGATTTAAATAAAACGGTATATATATTTTTAGTTTTATTGTTAATATTGTACATATTTAAATTGTGTAGGATTAACCAGAATAAATAGTTACAGTTTCAATAAAACGGTTACGTATCAATTCGCATAAGTTAATTTCGCATAAGTTCGACTCATATAAGCATGGTTCATATAAGTTCATTTCGCATAATGGACGACTCGACTAATGGTTCATTCACATAAGTTTGATTGAAATAAGTTTAATTGCTATAATGGACAATTTTATTCATATAATGGACGATTCTATAATGAACGATTCATATAATGGACGATTCGTATAATGGGCGATTCATATAATTGCGCGGGGTGGACACCGCCCACCCCGACTTAGATAGGTTATGTTAGAAGGCTAAGGCGGGAGTGGAGCGAAGCGGAGCGCCCGCCTTAGCCCTCGTGATTATTTTTTTATAACATACAAAGATTTTCCGCTCCGCCATAGCTTCAAATATTTAGATAACATATTTTACAACACACCTGCTCATAAAAGTGCTATTATTTCACCGCAAATAGGCACGGAATGACACCTATTATCAAACTGTGACTTTTTGCTTTTTGCTATTATTCACAAGTGAGTTATAGATTCTTTTTGTTTTTTTTAACTTTATAGGTTAAGTTTTTATGTTCTTAAAAAAGTTTCGATACAAAAAAGAACGTGTTTAATAGTACGAATAAATTAATATGCCTATTGTATGTTCATTTGATGCATTTTCGTAGTTAAATAAATAATTTCAGCTTGTAATATTTGTTTAATTAATAAACAAAATTTTCATTCAAATTTTACTTTTTTTTTTCTCTAGGTACAGAAAAAAAAAACAGTAAAAAAAAAGTTAAATTCAAACCTCATTTTTTTTTAAAATATGGCCGACCACCATTGTTAGATGCGCGCGCATAGGAAAACGAATTAATTTGTAGTATTGTTTATTTAGTATTTATAGTATTATTTTATTCGCAAGTGTGTTGTAAAACGACGTATGGCACGCGTGAGTATGATGATTACCGTCCTCGGCTCTCTTAAGACCCTCGCCTAGCGGCTCGGGTCTCAATGGCGCCTCGGCGGTAATCACCAACTTTGCTCACTTGTACCATAATGTACTATTATCTACTCTCATACTAAAATGTAAACATTAAAAAATTAATACCAGTACCTACTTTAATGACACTCTTTACGCACAGTGTCAAAATCAATTTAAAAAATTACATTATGATTACTACTCTTCTATGGGGAACTGTATCATAATATAACTTTTTTTCCATTACGATACAGTTGCAGCTAGATTAAATATATATGTGTCTATGCAGTTTTTCAGTCGCGGCGCAAATCGCAATCGCGAATGCGCGCGCCATCAACAAATGGATTTTAGTCAATGACGTAACCCTTTTTTAATAATAAATTCGTAATAATAAAATATTAATAATAGAAATAATATGTAATATACTTAATTCATATAAATTAATTATATTGATGTATTTTTAGTAAGTAGCTACATTTTTTAAATATTTTGTGTTTGCGCCATTTTTTAGTCTGACATCTTCTTGTATGACGTATCTATAAACATTGTACGTCATTGAACGTAACGTTGTAATTTTATGCAAATTATATTAACTTTTTCATGAGATTATATAAAGTAGTGTATGAAACTGCTCATGTTATTAGCCCATAATATTAGCTGTGAAATGAAATATATCATACATACATAGGTAAATACTTATAATCACGCCATTATCCCTGGAGGGTTAGGCAGAGGTGAATTAACGCCCACATTTCACCAATCATTGGATTCGGTCCCACGTACCTAATAGGGGGGTAAGCCTAAATTATATCATTGAAAACAAAAAAACGGACAATGCAGATATAAAAAAATTACCTGGAATAAAATAGCAATGAAATACAATAAGTCGAGTATTATCAGTATTATCATAGAACCTGTAAGTACCAACTAATAATATGTCCCAGCTATATTTACCTATATCTACCTATATATTTCAACCATTCAATAAACATTTTTTGGAAGGAAATTTCTAATACGTTAATTCAACATTGTATCCAATCAATGAATACACCCAAAAGAAAATGCTTGTATATTTTTTTACTAGAGAAACATTAATGTATCATTGGTACCTACTACCAGTTGTACTAAGTATGTGGTACCTAGTAGTACTGATCCAGTGCGGCTGTAGTTGGAGCCTTGCAATGATATGTACAAAATTCAACCCTATTTCAAAAGGAACAGAAGAAGATGAAATTACGTTCCAATAACCTACTTACGAAATCAAGGCCGTGCTATGTAAAGTCGTAGCAATGAATAACTGGGAATGCGTAGCTACTTCAACCAATTTGAACTCTAGTTCAAAAACCCTTTTTGAACCAGATTTAAACTCATTCTCTCTTAATTTCAAAGAGCAACTAAATCGTCAACTTGCCGTCTTATAGCCGGTTCCCACGGTCTGCGATATCGCGGACGGACGCGGACCAGCTCGCACGGCACACCGTGGGAAGGGTCTCGTCCGTGGTAGCAGAGGACGTCCGTGGCGGTGCGCCAGTATCCGTCGCGAGGCGGTAACTTCAAAGGTGCGGTGCGGCGCGATCATTTTCCGAATCATAATCCCACCGCGCACCGGTAGGATCACAGCACAAGGAGTATTTTATGTCATTCGGTAATTTTCTACCGTGATTCCACTGCTATGGGTGACAAAACAAAAAATAAATAAAATTAGATATAGGTATGTCTATGTACACTTACGTTAAACGACATTTTGTGGTATGCTGATATCCACCAGCGACGTGGTTTCTTTTTACTTTTACTAGATCGCATAATTTGGTAATTGTTAATTAATACCACAGCCGCGGCTGCAGCGACGACACGTTTCTCTTTCACTTTGCATTTTGAAATGGAGTTATCAAAAGATCTACACAGACCAACACGCACCGTTGGAAGAGCCCTGTCTGCGTGCGTTGCCGTCCGCGATCGTCGGCTGTGCGTGATGATCCGCAGAATCGCGGACGGTGGGAAGCGGCCTTTATAAGTGGTGCCGCTGTCGGTGCTTATCACCGACGTTAACCTTCAAAGTTCAAATTCAGGTAGCGAAAAAAAAATATGTAAAAATGGCATTTTTTGAAAACGGTGGGGGTTTTGGGGATATTCTTAAAACAAGGGTTAAAGAGTCTATGGGCTATTCCACCTTCAACCACAGGGTAGAATCCAAGAGAGCTTTGTCTACTGCTGGAACATTCAGTAATTTAAGTTCTTAGTGACGAAACACTCGAAACGACGAAACACTCACAATAAAACAATATCGAATGCAGCAGGTCAGGAACCGGCATGCATCCAAAATTTATAGGAAATGTTTAGTGGAAATAAGACATAAAGGCCTTAGCATCACGATATCCAATACCATCATTCACTCAAAAAAAACCATACAATTAATATAAACATAAGAAAAAATGCTGGTTTAGAAAAACTTCGTACGACATCATTGCCTGATGTACTCAGGTTCCGTCAATGTTCCTAAGTTTAAGTCACTGGCAGATTATTATGATGATGACATGAGAATAATATTTTTTGTTTTTGTAGGGATGCACGGGTTCATATGGAACAGATTAATGTTTATTTTATGGATGCTACATTCAAGACCAGTCCTTTTCCATTATTACAATTATTTTAGCATTCATGGAGACTTGGGTAGTATTAGTGATAGAACATAATGTCATACAATTAGCATTTGCTTTTATGTCACATAGAACTGAAAAGGCTTATGAAATTGTATTTGATTACGAAACAGCCACTATGAATGCGTTAAGATCTAAATTTAAAAACGCATCAGAGATAGGCTGCTTTTTTCATTTTCGAAATTGTTCAAAGCGTAAAGGAGTCGAGAACATGCTTTCGGCTAAAACACATAAATATATATGTTATAGGCAATGTGTATAATGCAGGCATTCTATACAATGCCTAGGCAATGTATAGAATGCCGGGGTCGTTCAGGTAATGTATGAAATGATATTCAATGTTTAAACTATTTTACACTTTGCCTAGGTAGGTAATGTATGTAATGTATTTTTACAACACACCTGCTCATAAAAGTGCTATTATTTCACCGCAAATAGGCACGTAATGACACCTATTATCAAACTGTGACTTTTTCATTGCTATTATTCACAAGTGAGTTACAGATTCTTTTTTAAATTTTATCGGTTAAGTTTCTATGTTCTTAAAAAAGTTTCGATACAAAAAAGAACGAATACGAATAAATTAATATGCCTATTGTAGTATGGTCATTTGATGCATTTTCGTATTTAAATAAATAATTTTAACTTGCAATACTTGTATAATAAACAAAATTTTCACTCAAATTTAACTTTTTTTTCTTTAAGTACAGAAAAAAAAACAGAGTATAAAAAAATTTAATGAAACCTCATTCTTTTAAATATGGCCGATCGCCATTGTTAGATGCGCGCGCATAATAAAACGAATTAATTTGTAGTATTGTTTATTTAGTATTGTAGTATTATTTTATTCGCAAGTGTGTTGTAAAACGTCGTATGCCACACGTGAGTATGATGATTACCGTCCTCGGCTCTCTTAAGACCCTCGCCTAACTAGCCTAACGGCTCGGGTCTCAATGGCGCCTCGGCGGTAATCACCAACTTTACTCACTTGTACCATAATATACTATTACAACACACCTGCTCATAACAGTGATATTATTTTACCGCAATTAAGCACGGAATGACACCTATTATAAAACTGTGACTTTTTCATTGCTATTACTCACAAAAGTGAGTTATAGATTCTTTTTTAAATTTTATAGGAAGTGTCTATAATTGTCTATGTTCTTAAAAAAGTTTTGATACAAAAAATAACGTGTTTAATAGTACGAATAAATTAATACGCCTATTGTATGGTCATTTGATGCATTTTCGTATTTAAATAAATAATTTCAACTTGTAATACTTGTGTAATAAACAAAATTTTCGCTCAAATTTAACTTTTTTTTTTCTCTAAGTACAGAAAAAAAAACAGAGTAAAAAAAAGTTAAGTTCAAACCTCATTTTTTTTTAAATATGGTCGACCGCCATTGTTAAATGCGCGCGCATAGGAAAACGAATTAATTTGTAGTATTGTTTATTTAGTATTATTTTATTCGCAAGTGTGTTGTAAAACGTCGTATGGCACGTGTGAGCATGATGATTACCGTCCTCGGCTGTCTTAAGACCCTCGCCTGGCGGCTCGGGTCTCAATGGCGCCTCGGCGGTAATCACCAACGTTGCTCACTTGTACCATAATGTACTATTCTTCTCTATGATTTAGTTAGATAGATACTAATCTTTTGAGAGATAATCCTAATTTCAACTTCCACCAGCAGACAGTGCTGATAAGACATGTGTTCTATTGGTAGGTATGCCTAAGTACCTATGTGTTTTTTGCGTAGAATGTTTCTCACATAGCAGTGAAAGAAAAGCTGCTCATTCCGACTTGGATAGATTAGGTTAGAAGTTTTTTTTTTTTTATTACCATACAGAATTTCTATAGGCCACGGCAACCACTCTCTTACCATAATCCCTGTGCTGGTCAGCCACCTAACCTGATGGAAAGAGAGTTGTTACCGTGGCCTATAGTTCTGCATGGTTAAAAAAAAATAACCACGAAGGCTAATGCTGCCTTCTAACCTAATCTATCCAAGTCGGACTCAACAATTTTTCTTTCAGCAGCAATATCCATTTTTCAAATTTTGTTTGCTAACAGTACTTATTTATCAAGGCGAGACGAATTTTCGCACATGAAATAATATCATTTTGAAGAGTCGAATTTACAACAACCCGTCCATTATACACATTGCCTGATGCGCTTCGGGCATTGTATACAATACCTAGGCAATGTATGAAATTAATCGTATTATACACATTGCCTGAACGTTTTAGGCAATGTATAGAATGCCTAGGCATTCTATACAATGCGGGATTATACACATTGCCTATAACATATATACTGTTATTTTAATTAAAAAAATATATGATGGATTGGCATACATAAATAACGAAATTGGGTCCGATGATTTGAAATGAATAAAATTAAAAAATTGCTTCGAAAAATGTTGGCCCAAAATTACTTCGAAAAATTTAAAAATGAAGTCGGAATTCATAAAGGAATGGTCGGTTTACTTCCAACGTCATCGGACAACGAATGTAGTAGAAGGGTGGAACTACAAAATTAACGGCCTAATTCAAAAAAATTCGATGATGCAAATTTTGCACATTTTAAAAAGAAGATTTCGCGCTTGCAAATTTAAAATCAGACCAATACAAAAGATTCGGAAAAGAGATGTTGACAAAAAGAAGCAACCACTCTATAGAAAGAAATTAGTTTATAGGAGATACGCAGTTGCAGATAACTTGTGGAGAAATCTCAACAGAAATGTTTTTGCACAAAGTCTCTCTTTTTACTACTTCAATTTAATTCATTCATGCATTCATGTATTCATTCATCCACATAAATGGATGACTGGATAACCATTCATTCTTATAAATATTTTTACAACACACCTGCTCATAAAAGTGCTATTATTTTACCGCAATTAGGCACGTAATGACACCTATTATCAAACTGTGACTTTTTCATTGCTATTATTCACAAAAGTGAGTTATAGATTCTTTTTTAAATTTTATAGGAAGTGTCTATAATTGTCTATGTTCTTAAAAAAGTTTTGATACAAAAAAGAACGTGTTTAATATTACGAATAAATTAATATGCCCATTGTATGGTCATTTGATGCATTTTCGTATTTAAATAAATAATTTCAACTTGTAATAATTGTATAATAAACAAAATTATCACTCAAATTTAACTTTTTTTTTTCTCTAAGTAGGTACAGAAAAAAATACAGTAAAAAAAGTTAAAGTCAAACCCAATGATATTAAATATAAATAGATGTGTTATTGCTATTTCTACGTTGATTTGTAAGCATATGACATATCTATGTTATGAAAATATCATTGGTCAAACCTCATTCTTTTAAATATGGCCGATCGCCATTGTTAGATGCGCGCGCATAGGAAAACGAATTCATTTGTAGTATTGTTTATTTAGTATTTGTAGTGTTATTTTATTCGCAAGTGTGTTGTAAAACGTCGTATGGCACGCGTGAGTATGATGATTACCGTCCTCGGCTCTCTTAAGACCCTCGCCTGGCAGCTCGGGCCTCAATGGAGTCTTTGCTCACTTGTACCATAATGTATCTACTATTAATCTGCTGTGTTTTTTTTTGCCATCTTCTGGCCAAAATATTGTTATTCTTTGCGGTTCACTATAATAAATCGGCGAAAAGGCTTTGGAACTGTCGAAGGTATTTCTACATCTCATCATTATTTTATATTAAACATAATTTGCCGATTCGATCGAGAGTACCCCGACTCGGATAATCAAACTCGGATTGTCAAATTTTGTTGTCAACTCATGGTAAGGCTACTGAATTATACTTCGCGGCGTTTTACCGGCGCACCTCCTCGTTGTACGACCATCGTGCTATCGACGTGTCAACGCGAGGAGTACAATATTCAGCTTGCTACATTTTGCTGCTGACTGAAGATTCAATCCACGGCTTATCCACGGGGAAGGCGTGTTTTTGGTTGTTTAATCATAATCATAATCATAATCATAAATCATTTTATTGCGATATATGGGTAGGTACACAGTTGTTTGGAGGTACACTCTTGGAGAAATATTATATTTCGTGGCGGAGTTTCCACGTGTATACTTCAAGGGAAAAACTGTTACCACCCAGACCTTCACGCATATTATTTCTTCATGAAAGGTATTTTTATTTAATACTATATTGCAATCGCGGCATTCGTGGTGCATTTCATTCAAGAAAGCTCATGAAAGAAAAGGACAGCAACAGTACGACGTAACATTTGCAAACTGGATTGAGAGGTTCGTGTATTGGAACTCAAATCGATTACCTGCTCTACGAAATCTATGGTTTGTCGCTACCTCCTTGATCGGTTGAGTGAAAATTCTGTCATTTTGTTGTCATTGTCTTTTTTATCCGTTATTGGATTTTTTTGTATTTGATTATATTTAATTTACGCATTATTGTTGCACGGTTATAATATTATACGTATACCGAAAATAAGTTATATGTATAAGTCTTGCGGAGATCATCGGTATTATAATGGCGCAGCTTAAACAACTTATATCTGACCGGGGTTATGTAAAAGGTACGATTTCTAGAATAATGCATTTTTGTGAAGGTGAAAGTTTACAATCATCTTCCTCTGAAATACTTCAAGTAAAAAAAACTCGCCTTATGAATGCATTTGACATTTATGAGAATTATAACAAACAAATTTTAACCCTAGCCCCAGAAGATGATGAGGATTACGAAGCGTATGAGATTAAATATTGCAATAGCATTGCGGCACTAGACTATCAACTAAAGGTGCGGCTAAAGCCTCCTGAGCCTATCAAAAAACAATCAGGTGAACTCAATTACCATCCTAAAATTAATATCCAAACATTTGGTGGTAAAAATATACAAGACTATTATCCATTTATCAATTTATTCAAATCAGTGATTCACACTGATAAAGATTTAACTTCTTGTCAGAAGCTTTATTACCTTCGCACTCTACTAGAGGGCGAGGCCTTAGATTTGATTGTAAATCTAACGTTAACAGATGAAAATTACCCTGTAGCATTACAGCTACTAGAGGATAGATATAGTAACATTCCGAAAATGATAAATCTTCACATTACCTACATCAATTCTTGAATTGCAACCTTTTACCAAGTGCACAGCACAAAACTTGCGTTTGCTTATAAGTAATGTAAACTTGCACTTAGCTTCTCTGAAAAACCTAAAGCAGCCGGTCCAGTATTGGGATTCTCTATTAATAAATATTTTGGCAAAAAAGGTGGATAGTTACACTAACAGGGGTTTCCACCTGGAGCGAAATCCAAGAGAGGTGCCTACATTGTCAGAATTTCTTAATTTCTTAGAAAAGCGGGCTCTCGCTTTGGAGAATTCTGAAGGTGAAAAGCCAGTGCCTTCAACCAGTGGTTCACTGAGAATGACCGTATTGAGTTTGTTAAAAAACATAATTTGTGCACAATTTGCTTAAATGAGCATCGCGGTAAATTAAAACACGCTTCTTCACATGAAGTCGCTTGAAGAGCATCAGCCAGCTTCGCATACTGCAGTACCATACAATGAAAATAAGTGTGATTACACTCTTATGGCTACACATAATATGGTGCAAAGTAAAGATGTTCTTTTACCGACAGCTATGGTCCAATTAAGGTGTAAAAATGGAACATCAATTACTGCCAGAGCATTGCTTGATAGTGGCTCACAAGTTTCCAAAACACAGGGCAATAAGTTCTTAGTATTATGGCAAATGCTAACAATGTGGCTAAGCTTGCAAATATAACATTTTACTCTTTGATAAATGAATATTCTACAAGTGCAACATGTTTAGTTGTCAAAAATATCATAATAACTTGTAGTCTACCTCAAAGAACATTTGATATTTCAAAGTTTAACTTTCCCTCTTATATTAAGTTAGCAGATCCAAACTTCAATAAAACTGCTGAAATATCATTGCTATTGGGTTGTGACATATTTTTCCAGGTGTTGCAGCGTGAAACACTGCCTGTTACACCATCCGGCTCATTTTTAATCAGCACCACACTCGGTTATGTTGTTGCTGGCAGCCTGCCTGTTTCTACTGGCAAGGTTTATTCTTCCAATTTTTCCATTTATAGCAAAGGAATTGATGTGAGTAGTAATACATTACCTTCTAATGAAAATATTAAAGATCATCTCTTAGAGGAAATTAATAATAATATTTTCAAATTTTGGGAACATGAAAAAGTACCTATCCTTTACCATGAAGGTAATAGTGAGCATCAGTTAGCTGAATTGCATTTTCAGAATTTAATTAAACTTAACAATAATCGGTTCACTGTAGGTCTTCCTTTAAAATAAGAATTAGATAATTTACAATTAGAGGATTCTTTTTCTTATGCATTGCAAAGATTTTATAACTTAGAAAAAAGATTCTCTAAAGATAAGGTCTTGGCCAAAAAATATAAGGAATTCATTCCTTCCTTCGCCAAGGACATGCCAAAATTTTTGATATTCAAAATTATGATAAATATAAACTCTGGTAAGGTGTATTTTATGCCTCATCATCCGGTGGTGAATCTGAATAGTAAGACAACTCCAGTTCGCGCAGTTTTTGACGCGAGCATGAAAACTAAATCTGGTTCATACGGAGTGAAAAGCTCAGAATTTCTCGCTACTCGCTGTTTAGCTGAGTTGGCTCAGAGGTATAATGATAAAATATCCCTTAGCATCAGCTGTGTTGAAGTATTCAACATATGTCGATGACATTCAATGCGGTAGTAATAATCTTGCTGAATTACAGGCAACCAAGTCAGAATTAATTTCATTGATGAAAGAGGCTAGTCTTACACTGCACAAGTGGTGTGCTAATAACACTACACTATTAAATGATATTCCAACTGAATTGCAATATTTTGGCAATATAGATTTTGATAAGAATGGAATGTATATGAAAACTTTAGGATTATCCTATGATATTGTAAGTGACTCATTGAACTTTCAATGTCCTGAGAAACAAATTCTTGATATTTATACTAAAAGACAAATGCTGAGTTTCATTAGTAAATTTTGGGACCCTTTGGGTCTCGTTGGTCCACTATTAGTTAGAGCCAAATATTTAATGCAACGAGTATGGTATGCAAACATAAATAGGGATGATAATAATTTACCTGATGATCTCAATAAAGAATGGGTTGACTTTGCCAAAGAGTTGGCACGAATGTCGTGTATCTCGGTTTCCCGAAATATCAATGTACGATCTTCCAACAATATAGAACTTGTCGGATATGCTGACGCCTCAAATATTGCCTATGGCTGTTGTATTTATTTAAGAGTGTTCGGTGAAGGCAACGTTGTCAAGGTCAATCTTTTGTGTTCAAAATCACGTTGTCATTAGAATATACTTGTAAAGTTTTTCTTTATTTAGACTCACAAATTGTACTGGCGTGGCTTAATACAGCACCTGTAAAATTAGGTGTTTATGTAGCCAACAGAGTAGAAAAAAATCGGGAATTGACTGCACCGTTTGTGTGGCGTTATGTAAAAACTGAGGAAAATCCTGCGGATTATTTATCGCGCGGAATCTCTCCAATAATATTGGAGAAAAATACATAGTGGTTTCACGGGCCTGAATATTTATTAAAAAGTGATGACACTCATGGTAAACAGTTCAACAAAAATGATATGTCAATTAATATTCCAGATATTTTGCCTATAGAACCAGTATGTAATACATGCCAAAAAACGAATGAGTTTAACCACATTTTAGAGAAATACTCTGATATTGAAAAGCTTACTAGAATAATGGCTTATGTAAAAAGATTCATTTACAATTGTTTAAAAGTTAAGATTAATAAAGGGAATTTATGCCCTGAAGAGTTGACATCTGCCTTGCATACTGTTATTAAACTAGACCAAGAGAGACATTTTCATACTGAGATTAAACATTTAAGAGAAAAGTGTACTTTAAAAGCACACCTCAGTAATTTATGTCCATTCCTAGATTCTTCTGGACTTCTCCGAGTGGGAGGACGGCTTCATAATGCTAATTTGTCATTCTCTCAACAACACCCAATCATATTACCTAAAGCGTCGTGCATTACTAAAGCAATTATTCTTAGAGAGCATTTGCGACTCAAGCATGCAGGGCAGAAACTGATTCTGTGTAATTTAAATCAGCAATATTGGCTTATAAGTGCAAATAGAGAAATTAAATCTGTAATTCACAATTAATGTATAATCTGCTTCAAGCTTAAGGCTAGAGCCACTACTCAACTTATGGGTTCTTTGCCAGCGGATCGTGTGAATATCACTCGCCCATTTCAGATAGTAGGTACAGACTATGCTGGACCTTTTCAGGTAAAAATATCACGAATTAGAAAACCTGTTATTACAAAGGCATATATAGTGATATTCATATTATGCTTCGTCACTAAGGCTATTCATATTGAACTAGCATCTAATATGACTACCGACACGTTCTTGGCATGCTTAAAAAGGTTTATCTCTCGTAGAAATAAACCTACAATAGTTATTTGTTATACAAGAGTGCAAAGTTGCTTTTTAACCGCGTGCTCAGTTTTGATGACCGAGCAAGCGAAAGATTCTGAATTTGAATGATTCACAAATTAGAATCTTGAGCGTTAGCGAGGGAATCAAAAGAGCACAAGGTGAAAAATCTTTGCACTCGAGTGCAACACGTAACTTTTCATCCCACTTCAGCGAGGAAATAATGAAATGCTTCTTCGTCATCCTAGCGTTAATTCCCAGTCGCATCCGAAGCTTTCACCTCGGAGTCCGGGGTCCGCTTTATCAGTCTTAACTGTCGATTTGGCTGGACCTCTATATTTTCCGTGAAGCGACTGCCATCTGACCTCCACAACCCAATGGTGACATTAGGCAATATCGAAGCATTGCAGCTAGACCGTTATTGTTGAACTTTTTAGGGCTCCAACTACCCGTAACGACTGCCATAGATGTTCGTATGGCATCCGTGACCGACGGCTTAACGTGCTCTCCAAGGCACGACCAGACCAATGCAAATACCCATTGCAATGCACTGAGCGGGGATCGAACCCGTGCCTCCTGCGTAGCGGCCGCGTTCACTACCATTACGCCACTATGTGTATTAATACTAATAATAAAATACAAAAAAATTAAAATTCAACAACAATGTTCAACAATATGACGTGAAAAAAATTGATGCGCGCAAAGCAAATTTAAAAAAAAAGTTCACCAAGGAGGTTCCGAGTCTGAGTTTTTCATAAATTAAAAAAAAAGATGTATGATAAATTCGGCACCATAGAGGTAGAAGTAAATAGGTTTAATGATGTTTTGAGTTCACAAACCTAGTACACACGATGTTCTAAATTCAAATTTATTTTATCCTCTAGAGGATAAAAACGACTTTTGCGCTCAGTTATCGAAGAGCAAAAATACTCTTTCCGAGATGGTGGGATGAAAATAGTTATTTGTTATACAAGAGTGCAAAGTTGCTTTTTAACCGCGTGCTCATTTTTGATGACCGAGCAAGCGAAAGATTCTAAATTTGAATCACGAGCGTAGCGAGTGATTCACAAATTAGAATCTTGAGCGTTAGCGAGGGAATCAAAAGAGCACAAGGTGAAAAATCTTTGCACTCGAGTGCAACACGTAACTTTTCATCCCACCTCAGCGAGGAAATAATGAAATGCTTCTCCTTCCTAGCGTTAATTCCCAGTCAGCATCCGAAGCTTTCACCTCGGAGTCCGGGGTCCGCTTTACCAGTCTTAACTTAACTTATTTGCCGTGAAGCGACTGCCATCTGACCTCCACAACCCAATGATGACATTAGGCGATATCGAAGCATTGCAGCCAGACCGTTGTTGTTGAACTTTTTAGGGCTCCAACTACCCGTAACGACTGCCATAGATGTTCGTATGGCATCCGTGACCGACGGCTTAACGTGCTCTCCAAGGCACGACCAGACCAATGCAAATACCCATTTTCATGCATAAAAAATATTTGCACTGAGCGGGGATCGAACCCGTGCCTCCTGCGTAGCGGCCGCGTTCAATACCACTACGCCATGGAGGCTGTATAATATGTGTATTAATACTAGTAATAAAATACAACAAAATAAAAATTCAACAACAATGTCAACAATATGACGTGAAAAAAATTGATGCGCGCAAAGCAAATTAAAAAAAAAGTACACCAAGGAGGTTACGAGTCTGGGTTTTTCATGAATTAAAAAAAAGTTGTATGATAAATTCGGCACCATAGAGGTAGAAGTAAATAGGTTTAATGATGTTTTGAGTCCACAAACCTAGTACACACGATGTTCTGAATTCAAATTTACTTTACCTCTCTAGAGGATAAAAACGACTTTTACGCTCAGTTATCGAAGAGCAAAAATAGTCTTTCCGAGATGGTGGGATGAAAAATATATTGTGATAATAGCGCATATTATAAAGGTGCTAAAAATGTACTAAATGATCTGTATGAGTTGCAGAATTCCTCAAGCCATCAGATTGAGGTCAGTAAGTTCTGTTGTGCTGAAAGAATTTCATTTCACTTCATTCCATCATATTCGCCAGTTTTTGGTGGCTTGTGGGAAGCTGGAATTAAAGTAAAATTAAAGTAATGCTGTGATATAAGATTTAATTTTGTTTAAAGATTGTAAAATCCGGGCCGATACCGTCCGTTTGGTGGGGTTGGACCTTAACAGTCTTATTACAAAAAACAAAACAAAGTCTGGTTTAGACCCGAACTACAGAGTCCAGGCTTAATCTCAAGACCATGGTTTACACCTCTCCTTATTACAAAAGCTGAATAATCCGGAGACTACTTAGTACCTGGTTTAGACCTTGGCCTAAATAACAACCACAGATAACTCCAACTATTGTTCGTTCATTATGATATCATTCGGTCGCAACGTTTCGTTTCTAAAATTTCTGAAATCACTAATAAATAATATTTACTAAAAATGCTGAAAAAAATATTTAATCATAAATATTTTCATTAAATTCAATTGCATGAATAATAGTTATACTTTATTTTATAATACAATATCATTATTATGCTATTATTTAGCAATCATTGTTATAATCACAGATATCCGTGGTTATAATATTGTTATCATTGTTATAAGACGTTAAATGGAACGAAACGTAGTTCGCCGGAGTTCGCGCGTTCTGTTCTAAATTTTTTCCAATTTTTATACCCACTTTTAAATTTAGTTTAGTATACATAATATACCTATTGAAAGTTATTTTACGAGTTGGAACGAGAAAAATAAAGAGAGCCGAAAATTGGACTTCCGAAAAAAAAGTAGGTACCTATGCCAAAATATGACGTATGTCAAGTCTGATGTATTATTATTGTGATTTATACTTTAGACCAACGTTAAACTAGGGGTCACGCAGGTTTATCTTTAGACCAGAGACTGATAGTCCTAGGTTTAGTACTAAAACGCTTTTTGTAATAACATTTTCTTTAGACTATGGTCCAAAGACGATTTAGACCTGGGTTTAGAGTTAGTCCGTGTTTTGTAATAAGGCTGTAAGGGTTTTAAAGTAATGCTGTGATATAAGATTTAATTTTGTTTAAAGATTGTAAAATCCGGGCCGATACCGTCCGTTTGGTGGGGTTGGACCTTAACTCTCTTATTAATAAAAATCACGTAATCCATACTTAATCTGAAGTTACACTTGGACTAGTTAATCTCAGAGTAACGTCGTATTAAGCACGAATTAATATTGTTATTAATAAACGTGGAGTAACCTCGAAGTAACTATACATTCCTTACACTGGGATTAAGGCGTGTTTTATGGCAACCCAGTTATTTTAAAAGTAAAAAATTGTGTCTGTGAATGAACTAAGAACGAATGTAATGCTTAATGTTGACATAAGTGTTCTGTGGTTGACATTATGGACACTTGACAGTGCTGTTGACGCGCGGTTTTTGAAAAGATAGAAAACTCAAAAAAAAACCACCAAAATTATTGAATTGAATTGATAAAAAACTCATAGTACCTATCATTTATAATTCTGTATTTTAAATCCTTTAAAATGAGCCAAAAACGGAATAGATCTATCAACTGGGATGAAGAAGAAAAGGTAAGTCACGTCGAAATATATTTCGTGATGATAAATTTTATTAAATTTAGCTTGGTGATTTTGTATTGCATTATAATAAGTAGGTACTTGTATTTTATTGTTTATTGTAATAGGTAGTTTTTGATATATGTATTATTCACTTACCTCTCCGCGGGCCCATGTTCTTATGGCAGCCAACACTTTCAAATGGGGTGGTATAAAACCACCTCTTGCATCACCAGATAAATAATTTTTCAACATGTCAATAATGAAACAGGCAGTTGCCCGCGAAAATCTATACTTATATTTAAATATATCTTCCTGAAGGTCTTCGAGTGGATTGTTTCGTATCTTGTACAATTTTATACGTCTCGCTAATGTTGTATTCTGGTTTTCAATTTCAATAACTTCATTTATTAACCTTAGATCATCTATAAAGTAATCCCTCTCGACCCTCTCCATTTCAAATAAACCTACGACAAGAATAAAATTTACAATTTAGGATAGATCTGAATCTAATCTACGGTTACTCCGTCGTTAAACCACATGGCGCCTGGGAATAACTTTAAACCGAGGAGTAGGCTCGGATTAGCTTACTCCCTTCTTATTCCATGTTTATTAATATGACATTTCACTATTCCAAACGTAAGTCGTAGACTAAAGTTAATCTAGCTCTAATCCACGTTTATTAATAAGAGTGTTAGGGTTTTATGGCAACCTTGACATTGTAATGCCTTATTGTCCATGTGTTGTGCATATAAATAAATAAATAAAAATAAAATATCCTTTTATTTTTTTAAATCCGTAAAATTTATTAATTATCATGTGATACCCATAGCTAGATAATAAAGAATGATGCCCACTTTCCATACATCCGCTGACCTGTCTTTCAATTTTTATACTGCTATCGTATTACTGTACTGGTATCATTGATGAATAGATACTGCATCTTTAAAACCATAAAACCAATAATGGTTTAAATCTTTAGACAGAAAAATGTGTAATCAAGGTATTAAAACGTGTAGGTAAAGTATTTATTTATCTATGCTTTGACTAATGAACTGCACAGTGTCAAAAAACTTAACAACCAATGATCGTGTTCTGACATACCTACATTTTACCTATACGCGGGTGCGACCGGGTCTTACGCTAGGATGATGACGATCTCATATTATCGAAAGTCAATTCTCCACAGTCAAGATTGACAAGATATAGGTAGGTAATAATTTAGTTTTTATTTCATGTCATAATATGCTCATATTCAGTGATTACATGAGCTTTCAACATACAATTTACTGTTTGCAATTTTTATCATCATCATCATCAGCCTTGCATTCATTCTGGTTACATCCAGGGCTTTGCACCTCTTCCAGTACTACCACGACGCGGCTGAACTTACATATTTTCGGTGAAGCAACTGCCATCTGACCTCCAAAACCCATTGGCGACATTAAAGTATTGTGTAGACTAGTTGTTGGATTTATAGGGCTCCAACTACCCCTAACGACTGCCATTAGATGTTCGTATGACAACTGGTACTGACGGCTTAACGTGCTCTCCAAGGCACGGAAATACCATGACCCAGGCCAATGCAAGTAGACATTTCATGCATGCAAATATTTACACTGAGTGGGAATCGAACCCGCGCACATACAGGTATTTGCTCGATCTACGCGGCCAAAATTATTTTAATGCATAATTGGTATCTAAACAAGATAAATAAACAATAAAAATACTTAATATTTTTTAATAATACTATATTTTACAAAAAAACGCCTTAGTGGAGTACCTAGTATAGTAATATAGCTTTTTTTAAGTTAATTCATCGCTTTCTGATGAATTTTCTATTATTGGATTGTATTCTGCAGACACAAACAGTCAAAGTTTCAGGCAAAAATGTTTTCGCTTTCCTTTTTTTTATATTTCGCATGCTACTTAGCAGAGTTCTGCTCAGTTCAGATCCTCTGCTAAGTACATACATGTTGTATGTATATACTTAGCAGAGGATCTGAACTGAGCAGAATTGGTTAATTATATCTTGATTGCAATTTGTCCTCGAACATTTTCTTGCTAAATCTTGATGGTAACAGCTGAAGTGTTTATTTCTAGCCACAGCTGCATCTCGGAAAGCTCTCCTATTGACAATAATGCCTTTTCAATTATGACTGCGCCATAATCGTTATCGTACACGATTCTTCTTGGGTTTTTGTAATTAACTCTTTACGAAAATGAACCGGCGCGGCGCTTTGGAATAGTTCGTCGCCTCAACATAAACACAAAAACGATGCCCATGATGCGCGGTTACGCATAAAAAGTAATTTAAAAGATGGAACTATCCCAATTACGGAGTTAAAAAATGTCAGTGAATAGGTTACAACAGGCCGGCACAGGCCGTGGGAATACTCAGTACGGGCCGGCACGGGCCGTGACAGGCGCATCGACGTCTGGCGCGGCCCGTCGCCTGACGAGTTTGGCGAGTAATGTCTTTATTGAAAAATGACTAAGTATAAAAATGACGATTTTGAACCGTGGGACCGCAGCTTAAGATTGATGCATTGCGGTCAATTCAAATCTGGCGGAAAAAACCTTTTGCAGTTTGAAGTGTTAATTAAATATGAACTTTATTATATTTAGACACAGTCGTAAATAGTATGCAGTAGCATGATAAGTAGTTGCTGGCTCTTACGTTTTGCAAACTCACTGTAGCGCCTGCATTATAGTATGTAAACAAATATAAATAAAACAAATCTGTTGTTCAAATATTTATTCAGCTAGGTATAGGTATACGTATACGTATCTATTTTTGATACATGTTACAAGGCACTTCATTAACTTAAGTATAAGATATTATAAAACAATATAAATAATCACAATCTCATAACAATAACGTTCTATTTCATTTTCAATAGTTACAAAAAGTAATTGGAATGTATGCTTGTTTTTAGTTAGCAATTAAAATAATAAATTACATCTATAAGTAGTATCTATTATATTATAATCGTAAAGTGGTCGTGTCTGTACATTGGATATATGTATAAAAAAAATAGTTGGGTTATGTTAGATAACGGATTTTGATGCGGTTTTTTTTGTTAGAAAGGGCTTGGTCAGACTTAAAATCTTACGTTTGTTTGATCGCAATCGGTCGAGTAGAACCGGAGATATAAGAAAAGGTCGAGTTAACCGAGATGCACGCGGGCGGAAGGTAGGTACAATTTAGTACATTTTAGGTACATTTTTTGGTAAGTGGTACAACATGATTCGCAACAGCGTAATTCTAATTTACTTTCCGTATCGGCTAGTTTAACGCATGCTGATGATGCATTTACTGCTATGATTGATTTGGGAGATGCCTATGTCTAGCAGTGGACTGTACCTATTGATTGATTGATATTTTAATTAAAAATTCCGGGCAAGGCTTCAATTAGATTTTGTACTAAGCTTCAAATAGATTGGTTAATCAAACTGACGAGGCTGACTTAACATGCCCTTCGACATTTATGTAACATACAAGTAGTCCGTACGATCAAGGGCGAACAAGTAAACATGTTGACCACACATACCAACACATATTTTGACAATCGATCGAGCAAGGATATGGAGAGCTACTCTCTTCTCCTAAGTACATTACTAGTGAATGCCAACAGGGTACGTAAATATGTTTGTGAATAAGAATAGTAGAAGTTTTGCATTTCGTTTACTCATATTGTTTTTGTTTTATCTATTAGAGCGTCGTTTTACATAGAAATATCTGTGGCATGTCACACGATGCGCTGTGGCGCCGCACCGGATTTGCAACCACCGAGACGAGGCGGGGAGGGGTGAATGCGTCGTCGGAGCGGCACCGCTCAGTTGTTTATGCGACACAGGGAAGGGACACCGCCCGCTCGTTTCATCCAACATAGAAGGTATTGATATGGACTACCTCATAACATTAGTCCAAGAAAGCGAAATTCTATGGGATAAATCCAATATAGACTTTAAAAATAAAAACAGACAACATACTGTCCAACGCTGATAGGGCGCCAGCGGCGCCGCTGCGGCAAAACAACGTTCGGCGCCGCACCGCTCGTGTGCCCGCAAATACAGCGAAATTTTTGCGGTACAGCGCCGCAACGCATCGTGTGTCCCCGCTCTTAGGGTGGCATTGGTTGTTAGAAACTTAAATTTAAAAAATCACTGGTTGGGGCTTCAGGGTCTAATTCGAGCACCACCCACCGGGCCTAATAAAATTTTATCATGCCTATAATTTTCGTGCAAGTTCAAAAAATAAGTCGACATAGTTTTGATAGATAGTATACTGGAATAAACGTTTGATATTATGTTAAATTTGATGATTAATGGGATAAATCCACTGAAAAAAGTTAGGGTCGATGAAAATCAATATGCACTGCAAGACTTTGGTATAGCAGGACCGCCATTTGAACCGTATATCGATTTTGTAGCGAGATGCCTACTATCGGCCTTGGTTGACTGTTTTGCGTTTTCATACAATTAGTAGCATAACGACTGCTTCAGAAAACCTCCAAATACGTAGTCGCATTATGCCTACTTTTTCGTTTTTGTTACTGTCATATCGCAGCTTGCTGTACTTTGTGAAATATAGTTTCGGGAATATTAAGATCCCTTATTTAATACAGTCGTGTTAAAAAGTCTTAAAAACGTAAGTACCTACCTACTTAATAATGTCGTTATATAATTTGAGTATACATTGTACCTATACAAATCTTTATTTAAAATCAAATTAAGGTGCAAGAAGGTTAATCATAGTACATAAAATAAAATAAGAACGTCATGGGTGACTTATGTCGTATAATTAGATGAAAGCATAAAATACGATCATGATATACGAAAGAACCAGATCTATTATCCAAAAACTATAAGACAAATTAAAAAAGCAAAAATAACAAATGATAAAAAAATTGTTCAGGATTTTTTTGACCAACATCTTGAAATGGGGGTTTGTTTACATTACATAGACTAAGCAAAGTTCGGTTTTTTAATGAGGTTAAGTACCTACATATAACACTAGATTTTAATAATTCTCCATTTTAATTATTATGAACGTTGACTTTGTTGGTAATTGAAGTATAACTTTGTGTTAATTGAAAAGAAGTGTTTGGCACCATAGGTGGTTAGCCTTAGAAATATGATATTTATTTAATTATTTACTAGGTATAAGAATACATTACATAAAACCGTTATTATGTTCATACAATTACTGTTTTGTGTTAGATTGTACAATATTGTAGGCAAAACAAACAACAAAAAGATTGGTGAGAACGCAAGTCGTCATTATGCGGCTATTTGGTCTATTTTGAATAATCTTCGCCAAATCCCAATGTTTGTCCTAATGCGATGATATGTACCTATGGACTTTTCAAAATAATGCCATTGTGCTATATACTGCAAGTAAAAACAATAAGATAGACTAAGGCCGATAGTAGGCATCTCGCTACAAAATCCGCATATCGAGCCACAAACTTATAGAGGAAGATGAATGGATGAATGGAGTTAGTTACGGAATTCCAACAATAGACGGACAAATACACCTGAATACGAAACACAATAATTATAATTAACACATGTTACGCCGATAGACAAACTTTTCGAAAGATAAATATGGAACTAAACTAGACTACGGTTGAATGAATTCGTCTAACCTCTAACATGTATAGTAGGGATGCAATATTATACATGACACATAAGGAGGAGAACGAGCAATTTTCTGGTCAAGATAGAAGGAAATGAATAAGTGAAATTAACAAATAGCAAGTTATAGAAGAAGACAAAGCTGTTATAGGGACATTTTGTTCGACACCCGATACACTCTAGGTGTCGGAGTAATCGCTCCAAAATGTATGAAACAATTTTTTCACCGGTCACAGTTGGTCACAGTTCGGCTAGGATCTGGTAGGTAGCGCTGCATTAAACTTATTTCAAAATATTTAAGTACAGTACAGTACAGTAATTGGTTAAAAATTAGACCTTAACAATTTGTAACACAGCAATTTACAGTAGATACTTACCTATAAGTTGAGAAAAAAATGTTTTCATTTCTCATACTCGGAACTTATTATACTACTTTTAGTGATGTTTTGATCTGAATATTGGGTGAAAAATGCTGTTTCCCTCCCTAGGGAGGCAAAAACTCATACAAATTACTTCCCACCCAAGGGCCGGAATGAACTTTAAAAATAGAACTGCTGTCAGCTGTGAAGAGTTTTATGTAAAAGAACTAATAAAAAAAAATGCGGCCATGTGAATAATCGCTTTCTCCCTTATTCGCATAAGGGCAACTTTTCAGAATGGCAATTTCTCATAACGGCAACTTCTCAAAAGGGCAAATTCGCATAAAGGCAAAAGTATAATGTAAACGAAAAGTGTTTCAAATAAAAACTTTTACTGCAACAAATGACAATAAAAACAACACTCAAACTACCTACTTTCAAAATAAGGATCAAACACACATCCCTGTCAATTGGCAAAGTGTCCAAAAGGCTAGCAGTATTACCACGTTGAATGGCAATACTGAACTTTTCAGCAGTATCTACGGATACCATCAATAAAGCGTTCAGCCAGTGATCTGCATATTTACAACGTTTAAGGGTTTCAGCTTCTGCAGCAGCAGCGCCAGCACGGACCGTTGCTGCTACAGAGCTGAAACCCTTAAACGTTGTAAATATACGAGTGAGATTTTGGCGCGAGTTTTAGGGTAGATAATTAAGACGGCAGTCGCTCCCACCAAGGTACTAAAACACGTAAGCTAAATTCAAAAGGCTAAGAAGAAGAAGTAAGCGGACCACTAGAGGTGAATACCTACCTCAGATGCAACCGAGAACAACGCTATGATAATAATGATTATGATAGGTGACAATAATAGTAATATACACTCAGTCAAATTGGCCAAATTAATACAATTTAGAAAAAAAGGGCAGGTCAGAAGTACTCGAAACCGGCGGGCTTCCATGAAAGAATTAATGACAGAAGAAGAAGCTCGTGAAGTATGTAAGGATAGAGTCAAATGGCCGGCTGTTGTCTCTATCTGATTATGATTATGATTTTATAATAAGTTGCCTGAATCGGTCCTTGGTATGCCTGAAAACCAATTTAAAAATCATGTAAAGACCACCCTATGCAAAAAAGCATACTATAGGACAGACGATTATATTAAAGACAAAAATGTATGGCTTGAGCATGGTGCAGGCCCCTCTTGAAGTTGTCTTATTTTTATTTTATATAAGGTTTTATTTTTATTTTTTACATACCTACTTGACGCAAGACAAATGTACATACGTTCGTATTTAGTCTTAAGAAACCCTTTTATTTTTTGTAAACTGACGTCCTTAAAATGCCGCAGTGGAGTTTGTTGCGCCGTTTCTTCTCCATTAGCGCTTAGGAAGCGGTGGTAAACTTAGTTTTAAGGAGTTTTTGACGTCAAAAAGCTGTAACTGTGTTGCACTATTTTGAGAAATAAAGACTTTGACTTTGACTTTATCTACCCCGGAAGGAAAGAGGCGTGAGCGTATGTATGTATGTCTTCAGTCAAAATTTCAACTATTGCAATTTATGAGTATGCCACTAAAAATGGTAATTTAAAATTTGTTTAGAATTAAATTTCAAAAAGAAAAAAAGATGTTTCATCGCCATTATTCGTGTAAAACTAAAAATAGACGACTTATTCAGTAAGTAAAATTTCACACTTCAATTCAAAATGGTGAAGAATGCAATGAACTGAATACCACGCAAATCGAAATTTTGACTGTCAATGACCTGCTTCAACTAATTTCCAAAGAAAATTACTACTAGGAGTTTTTCCTTTGTCAAAAAATCGAATACAATTTCACCACCTTATTGGGGTATACATCGAAAAATATTGATCCTAGCGGAAAATTATAAATACTAAAAGGTAGGAAATTTAATGCTTAACAACTTTGTAGTAACTATTTTCGTGTAAAAATAAAACTAAACGACTTATTCGGTAAACAAAAATTTACACAAATTCAAGATGGCCGATAACGCAACAAACCGAATACCACGCAAAACCAAATGTAGACTGCTAGGGACCTTCCTTAATGATTTCCGAAAGAAAATTGCTACTAGGAATTTTTCATAAGTCAAAAAAGTCAAACAAAGATTTACCACTTTTTGGGGTATAAATCAAAAGATATCGACCCTAGAAAAAATTAAGAAGAGTTAGACTGTAGAAAATTTAATTTTAAACAACTTTGTAGTAACAACTTTTTGTGTAAAATTAGAACTAAACGATTTATTCAGTAAACAAAAATGTATTCTTAAATTCAAGATCACGGAGAACGCAACGAACCGAATACCACGCAAATCGAAACTTAGACTACCAGGGACCTCCCTCAACGAATTCAGAAAGAAAATTGCTACTAGGAATTATTTCTAGGTTTGCCCCTTAATTGAGCTAAATCGGTTGTACTAATACTGAATAAACATGAGCGAACTCTTATAATACATTTAATCAATGTGATCAAATCTGTAGCTGTGGTAAAAATACTTCATAGTTAAGTAACTTATTATACTTAAGAGCTAAACTGTACCGAAACTGCCTTTATGCGAATTTGCCCTTTTGAGAAGTTGCCGTTATGAGAAATTGCCATTCTGAGAAGTTGCCCTTATGCGAATAATCGGACTCTCTAAACAACCAGTGTGAACTTACCGCAAACTTCTTTGAGCGAAATAAGCTGCAACAATTACGCGGTGAGTTCCATATTTAAAATTTAAAAAGTTCACATAAATTGGCGGGATATTACTCGTATTATATCGTTATGTATCTGTGACGGAATTAAAAAAAAATAGGTAATAATCTTTAGATAAACAACTAGTTTTATTTTTCTCATATTCGAAATGGAAAGTACGAGTGTTTAACACGGGTAAAAGAATCAATTCTGACTCAGATATAGCCGTCTAAATACCTCGGGAATTGATTCTTTCAACCCTTGGTTAACAATCTACTATTTAACGATAGTTTATAAAGATAATTCTAACTCATACTTCATATTATGGCAAAACAACGTTCGCCGGGTCGGCCAGTATAACTATATAATTTTATATAATAAAGAGGAATGTGCTAATATTATGCTGTGCCAAGACTGATTTTAGTCATTGTTTTATGTTTTACCCTGCGCTTGGTAATACTACTTCATAATACTGATTTGGACTAACATTATTCTATTACCTGATTTGCTTCGCCTTGACAATATGTTAAATAAATAAATGTTGCAAATTAATGAGCTTAAAATCTTACTACGGCTATTCATATAAGAGACAGCAACGTTTTCGAGAAAAAAATCACGACAGCTAGTTTTTAAATATGCTATCTCTGTCACACTCCCGGATGTCATAAGGGCTATCTGGTTACATAAGTAACAACAAGAAAAATACTTGGCAATAACAGATTTATGTGTCAAAAAGTTTAATTAAAAATTAATAGCTATTTAAATTTTTGAGTGTAACTAAAGAAAAAACTTGCATCCTCTGTAATGGAAAACACACCTTGAGCCACTGCAAGGAATTTAAGAAGAAGGATATATAGATAGCCGTATCAATAATATCAAAGAAAATAAAATCTGCTACAATTATCTGGGCCGTGATATTCTGTCAACAATATAAAATTCCAGTCAATTGCAAAATATGCCGTAAACGTCACCAATCCTCGCTCCACAAAAATATGAGTGTTAAAGAAGAATCCATGTAACCGCCAAATGAAGATACTAACAAGGAGATTGTGTCAAGCTTGCATGTAGGAGTCGTAGAAGGCAGAGCATTACTAGCTACTGCACAGCAAAGAGTGAAAAGGGACACGTCACGCAATACGAGTCTTTATCGACCAAGGCTCTTTGGTGTTCATAAAATATTCAAAATAAAGAAACCTTCCTAAAATTATTTGAAAAGTTGATACCTTACAGATACGATGCGCACTGATGAACGCAAATAACTACTACCGTCAGCCAGATATCCTGTATGGCGTCCGGAAGATTGAGAGAGATAGCTTATCTAAAAATTGGCCATCTAAAAATGTATTGTTTCCCGACTTTACTAGCTCTCATACGATTGCGTTCCTGACAGGTGATCGTGAATCATATACGTGGCCGAAAATAATGATATAAGTCTCCTAAAGCGAATCGGAGTTTGATTACTTTTACTTGTTCGTATGTCAATAACAAATGTTTTAAAGATTTTAGTGACATAACACAAGGCACATACGGAACATAGAAACCAGACCAGAACTATTAATATTATTCATCTCTTAATACTCGTAGCAGGTAGCTTGAAGAAAATGATGAATTTATAATACTTCATGACCATCAATACTTCATGACAGGCGGGCGCACGGCGCGGACGACCGCGCCTGACGTCCGCGACCCGCACCCGTCTAAATGCCAGCGAAGGCGCTTACGGTGCGTACACATTATATAGCATAACATGTTATATAACATGTTTCAGTAATGTAGACACTGAAGTCAGTACAATGTTGCAAAGATATAAAACAATGTTAGATAATGTGGACGTGTTATATAACACAAGTTATACAACATGTTACATGATCTGTACGCACCTTAGTGACACGTCAGAAACGCGTCCTGTCAGTGGCCGAATTATAACTACATAATTAGTACGAGAAAATTAGGATTTGACACAGGAATAATTCCTAGTAGCAATTTTCTTCGGAATTCATAGAGGGAGGCTACTGGCAGTCTAAATTTCGATTTGCGTGGTATTCGGTTCGTTGCGTTCTCCGCCATCTTGAATTTAAGGGTACAGTTTTGTTTACTAAATAAGTCGTTTATTTTTAATTTTACACGAAAAATTATTACTACAAAGTTGTTTAGAATTAAATTTTCTACAATTTTGCTTTTCATAATTTTTTCCTAGGATCGATATTTTTTTATTTATATCCCAAAAAGTGGCAAATCTTTGTTTGACTTTTTTTGACTTAAGAAAAATGCCTAGTAGCAATTTTCTTTCGGAATTCATTAAGGGAGGCTACTAGCAGTCTAGATTTGGTTTTGCGTGGTATTCGGTTTGTTGCGTTATCGGCCACCTTGAATTTAAGGGTAAATTTTTGTTTACCGAATAAGTCGTTTAGTTTTATTTTTACACGAAAAATATTTACTACGAAGTTGTTAAGAATTAAATTTACTACCGTTTAATATTCATAATTTTCTCCTAGGATCAACATTTTTCGATGTATACCCCCCAATAAGGTGGTGAAATTGCATTCGATTTTTTGACAAAGGAAAAACTTCTAGTAGTTATTTTCTTTGGAAATTCGTTAAAGCAGGTCACTGGCAGTCTAAATTTCGATTTGTGTGGTATTCGGTTCATTGCATTCTTCACCATTTTGAATTTAAGGGTGAAATTTTAGTTATTGAATAAGTCGTCTATTATTAATTTTATACTAAAAATGGTAATTTAAAATTTGTTTAGAATTAAATTTCAAAAAGAAAAAAAGATGTTTTATCACCATTATTCGTGTAAAACTAAAAATACACGACTTATTCAGTAACTAAAATTTCACCCTTAAATTCAAAATGGTGAAGAATGCAATGAACCGAATACCACGCAAATCGAAATTTACACTGCCAGTAACCTGCTTCAACTAATTTCCAAAGAAAATTAAAGAAATAATGATTTCCGAAAGAAAATTGCTACTAGGAATTTTTCATGAGTCAAAAAAGTCAAACAAAGATTTACCACTTTTTGGGGTATAAATCAAAAAATATCGATCCTAGAAAAAAATTAAGAAGAGTTAGATTGTAGAGAATTAAATTCTAAACAACTTTGTAGTAACAACTTTTTGTGTAAAATTAGAACTAAACGATTTATTCAGTAAACAAAAATGTATCCTTAAATTCAAGATCACGGAGAACGCAACGAACCGAATACCACGCAAATCGAAACTTAGACTACCAGGGACCTCCCTCAACGAATTTAGAAAGAAAATGGCTACTAGGATTTTTTTCTAGGTTTGCCCCTTAATTGAGCTAAATCAGTTGTACTAAATATATTTCTACAGTAGTAGGAGACATTTTACAAACTGTTATATACTTATAAGTTTGAATATACCGTAACATTATTGTTATTGCTTCAAAATCGTAACCAAATCAGGCACTTCAATTTTGTTCAAGTTTATGTGTGTTATTTTCATCATCATCCGGGCGGTTAACTCGGTTTGTACGCACATATTAATACGGCAATCTGATCAAATATGTTTGTATTATCTTCCAATCTATACGACGCGCGACGTAAGGTTAAGTATAAATTATGGCTTAATTCTTACATACATGGGATTGGACCCTTATAAACAATGTTATACTTACATAAAAAAAATAAAAACAAAAATCTGATTTAGTTCATAAGGCTCTATCATACACATTAACACAGCAATAAAAAAATGCCAGAGATGTTGTAAAAAGAATCACTAATGAATGTATTGAAGCATGTTTTTTGTAATTGTTCCTGAGGATTTAACACATAATAATAGAAGTCATAAATCATCATAACTGTCAATACTTCATTGTCATTAACTAATAAAAATATTGTAATAATCGATAAAGATAGTAAAAATTTATTTTTCACCATTGACACTCGAAAAAGGGCCCGTGATTCATCAAAAACAGTGAATAAAACGCTCTTTGTTTTTTTTCTAGTGAAACATGCAAAGAGGTTGCACACTCTCACTATAAAAACGTACTAAAAGCCATCTAAATGTAATCACTGGCTGGATGGAATGCGGCTCAGTTTAAATTAAGAAAAAAATATGCCGCCATTTTCTGTGTAATTTTCCTTGTAAAAGTTTATGTTTGTCTCATAATCATAAAATGACTTCATCTAGTGATGAAAATGAAACTCATATTCTCGAACGCGAAAAGACTCCTGAGTCTTTTCGCGCTAAAGCGGTAGCTATTACTGATAATTTGCTGCTTCTTTTGTGTACTATCCATAACAAAATGTAATTCATAATCACAGAGTAATCGTTTTCTCGTAGTCAATGGTGAAAAGTTGAGTACCTAACACGTGAAAAAAGAATTCATCTCGGCTCTTGTATCCCTCGATACGCTCAGCTTTCTATCTAGAATCCCTCGCTACGCTCGGGATTCTACCGCAGAAAGCTTCGCTCCTCTCGGGATACAACTCAGTGCCTTGAAAAGAATTCATCTTTTTTTCACTTGTTGGGTAATCTACTATTACAACACACCTGCTCAAAAAAGTGTTATTATTTCACCGCAAATAGGCACGTAATGACACCTATTATCAAACTGTCTCTTAAGACCCTCGCCTGGCGTCTCGGCGGTAATCACCAACTTTGCTCACTTGTACCATAATGTACTATTTTTCTTTGTGACATAAGCATAACACAATCCTTACTTCTAATCTTTTCTCATGATATGAGTACTGTAACATTTTGTTATCGTCGAACATCCTCGTATGTCGTAACTATTAAAATACGCATCACATAAAAGGAATCAGTATATCAATGGAATAAAACCGTGGGAATGTACAGTGTAGCTTACGTAACTATGTTTAAAGTGTGATCTTACTACTCTTTATATATAGATTTATTTGTTTTTGAATAATTTATTGACAAGTATTTCATTTGTTGTGTGAGGTCTTACAATGGCCTAGTAGAGTTAGGATTTGACCTCGCTAAATTATAATATTAAGTATATAAAAAATTTCATCTGTCCTAGTGTTTTTTTTTCTCGGCTGTACCTTTGAAAAAGTAGGCTTTTTGCTACTATGTCATTTTGCGATTTAGTCATAATGCGTAGTAGAGAATATGATATGTGGATTATTTACTACATAGGTTTTTTGCAATGTAGGTGCTGACAACCGGACCGAAATTAACTAGGTACGTCTTTTCATTCAATCTTCTACTTATAATATAAACAAATAGGTAGGTAAAGTAATTTGTGATGAGCTAGACTAAACGATTTAAATTATCATCCTTAAGCTTGGCTTGTTTTAAAGAAATTAGGAATGGTAAAAGTACTACATTAAGTACAATTCGAGGCTCGCTGTTGCCGCCAAGCCGCATGAAACCCGGCAGCTGTGTCGGAATCGGAATCCCCCTCTTCACTTACACCGATATGGGCTCGTGGCTGAAACACATTTAATATTTACGATTAATACTACCTTTTTTTTATCGTGCAAAAAATCCCCACGGATACCTCCCCCGCCGGAACCGGGGGAGGAGGTTATGTCGGACTCGAACCGACTAAAACGCACGCCGTCTGTGGGCCGTCAGTTGCCGGAGGTGAGATTGTCGTAGCCATATCCCTCGCACCCCGGCCGACCCAGAGCCATATCTCTCGATCTGGCCCTCTTCCGGTGTAGGGACCACAGAGTCCCCAACTCGCCCCCGGGTGTGGGGAGGCACGCAATGCGCGCTGCCGCCGCGGCCTGCTTCTGCTAGGGTGACAGGCGGCTCCACCTGTCACCCCCACGATTAATACTACCTAGTATATAGTAGTAAAACGATTTAACATTATTATCTAGTATTTAGTAGTAGTAGTAGTCATTATCTGCGATTAGGTCACTGATATTCACTGTGGTTTATGAGCGTTTTCAGATTATCCGATCCGATATCGGTGTCGGATCGGACGACGGTAGCCGACAGCCGAAAGCACCATGACACCATGACACCATGTATTGTGCTGTTTTCACAATACATACTCCGACACAATCGTCTAAATTCGCTTGATAGCGCGTGCAGATCATCATGGCAGACTATAAGAGAAAACTTTATTTGCTGTAATTTATTATATCTGAAACACAAAAAATGATCTATCCAAAGAAAGCATTGGATACATTCCATTGTGGACGCTAGATGTTCAGAGGGAGCATTTTATACTATTTTTAAACAAAGTTACAACACGTTTTTTAATTACTTTGGTATGAGTGAAACTTAAAAAGTTTTTTAATTACTTTCGTATGAGTTATTTTGTAATCCATCTTTTGGTTGCCAATTTTGAATGCTTCAATTTTGGCTGCCAATTTCAGCCTCATCTCACAAGCAGTATCAAGAAACAAGACACACATTTTCGAATAAGCACAAAGAAATGCTAGTAACTAATAAACAAACCAGTTCAAAATGGTTGCTACGCATTGGGCTTTGCGCACAAAGGTAAAATTTAGATACACGTATTAACACACTTGCAAACAATATCGTCCGACGGGTCACGGGCATCCGAAGGCGCCACCAACACATTCGGTGTCGTCTCCAATATCCGATATCGGGCGGGACAATTTGAAAGGCAAATAAATAGTTATTTAATACATTTTACTTCCACTGATATCGGATCGGCGTCCGTCACCGATATCCTGTAGGATAATCTGAAAATGCCTCCACATGCCACCTCGACCTGACACTACGTATCTATGCAGAATGTTCTAATTTAATTTTCTGTCAAAGATACTTTGCTGTACTAAGTTAGCGATTGAAATATTGCGATTCGTGTATCTTTTTTTGGTGTAATATTGCGTTTACCTTTTAAGGAAAGGTAAAGAAACTGTAATGTTTTAGCTCGCGAGTACAAAATCGTGTTTGAATAAAGTCTCACGCTATCTGTAGGTACTGTTGCATATAGCGCTGAACAAAACGACAATGGCAGTTCGAAAGATCCGTGGGCAAGAATTTATTGAATGGCGGAATTTGCACGTAATTATGTAGTGACTAAGTTATATTGCGCTTTTTTCAGAAAGCACACCAAGCCATCGGTCACGGTGCTGGTTGCTATACGAATATCTGTGGCATCCTAAAAAGTTCGACAACCTGATCTTACAGTAAGACCTAAAACCATTTATTTTGTTGTCCGTGGATCAGCGACTATACAACCAATAGACATCTATTGTTTCATATTTTACAAACAAAAAATTCTGGCAACTTGCTGAGGTAGGAGTAGCGGGGAAGAGGCAAGGAACGCCTTTTGATTGGTCATACGATCTTAAATAGTAGTGTTAGGGATGGGACGGGTTTAATTAGTACGATCTATATTATCGACATTGTTTGTAAGCAATGAAACAAGGGTTATTATTATATTAATTATTTTTATATACTAGCTTTTGCCCGCGGCTCCGCCCGCGTGGATGTCGTTTATCGCGACCAAACATAGTCTATGTCCTTTCTCAAGGTCTAATCTACGTGAGCGTTTGGACCGCGGGTGTAGTTATTTTGATATATAACTTTTCATCAAAAGAGGTACACTGAATTCTATTAAAGGTACACTGAGGTACACAGCGAGTGTATATAATATCAAAAAAGAAATGGCGAAATTAGCGTCTCCTAACAGAAATAAAAGTACACCCGCGGTCTAAACGTTTAGACCGCGGGTGTAGTTATCTAATATATAAAATTCTTCTGTCACGGGGTGCGTAATCGAACTCCTCCGAAACGGCTTGACCGATTTTGATGAAATTTTTTGTGCTTATCCGGTATCTATGAGAATCGGCCAACATCTATTTTTCATCCCCCTAAGTGATAAGGGTGCAGCGGGAACGGGATTTGAATACCACGCGGGCCGAAAATATGGCGGTACGAAGTTCGCCGGGGCAGCTAGTTTTGATATAGAACTTTTTATTAAAAGAGGTAAACTGAATTCCATTAAAGGTACACTGAGGTACACAGCGAGTGTATATATTATTAAAAAAGAAATAGCGAAATTAACGTCTCCTAACAGAAATAAAAGTACACCTGCGGTCAAAACGTTTAGACCGCGGGTGTATTTATTTTGTTATACAACTTTTTATTAATACACTGAATTCTATTGAAGGTACACTGAGGTACACTATAGGTACTATCATCCTGTAAGAAATCAGCAGAATTCTGATCGGTACACCCGCGGTCCAAACGCTCACCTAATCTACCCCTATACCAAATTACCACAGGACCACATACGTACATCTCAGTTCCAAAAGGTCGCATCTCATTCTCATCACGGCGGATTATAATGAAACGGAAATTTCTTATGAAATTTTAGGATCTGCAACATATTTATCGACAGCAACACTTTCATATTTACCCACATCCCTAGCGCTTGACCGAACGAAAGAGGTAGTGTCAAATATACGTGTGTAAGAAAGAGATATGAATACGCTGTTTTCGCCGTAACCATTGGCAGAAGCGCGTCGCCTGTAATGCGGTGTCTATTGGTTGTATGGTCGTTGCCGTGGCCCTACCACCTGGTCCTACTAGCTAGTAGGGGACCATTCTATTCTTTTTACCCTTAGTTCTATCAGTAGGACCATGGGCACCTAACATTACCTACGCTACTGGTAGTACCTACTACGGACATTTGTGCTTGTCCGTAGTTCTATCAACAGGTAAACTACAGACAAGTTGTAGCAGTGCCCATAGTTTAACTAGGAGTAATAAGATCTTTTTCCTGGTTACTTATCGAGTACCTATTATTTTATTCTAAACGTAAGGTGATTAATAAATCATCATGTCACGTTGACGTTAACTGGATATAACGGGCAATCTCGCAATGGATTTTATTGAACGGAAAGGCGGTACTGTGCTGTTACATGATGGACTCCAGTATTATAAATTGAGGTCTTATAAAAAAGAAGTCAGTTTGGAGGTGCTCTAGTCATAAAAAAATTCGGGTCCCTTCGGAACGGGTACCTTACGAACTTGGGCTCTCAGGAACGAACCCAAAATTACTACGGACAATAAAAAATTACTCTTGATCCTACCACAGTTTAGTAGGACCATTGGCCATACAAAATAATGATGTTTTTGTTACAGCCCTACTGATTGAATTAGGGACAAAAATGCTTAAAACGCTCTGGAAAAAGACTGCGAATCATTGATAAACATAGTGTAATATAGAGAGACACTAGAGCAAATTTCAATGATAAAGAAACCTGATCGGGTGTTGAAGGCGTGCTACGGCTGTGCGCAGCGCCGATGCCTCGACGACCAGTGGCGCCTCGGCGGCGTACTTTGCTGTTTACAGGGGGAGGCATCAGCTTGTCGTCTTTCTGAAATATGTGATAAGGGAAAATGAATCATATCGCGACCTAAATCATATAGCAACTAGGTAGAAAACTGTTTCGGGTAAATTACTAAAATGTGACAATGAGCAAAGTGCCTTGAGGCAAAGTTGAACATTTTATGAGATTATTGTTCTTGTCGCTCGCCGTCTCGCGTTTTGCTGCTGCTTGTAGTTATGTATCCGTGATCGGATTATTTTATAAAGATATGCTACATATTATCGCACACAATACGTTCATGTTACTACAATTTACTATATTTATATGATAGGTGGTGATCAGTAGAGAATGTGTGGCTGAGTAGTACCACAAAATGTTAGGGTTAATTTATTTAGCTTTAAAATATTATTCTATATAGTACCTAAAATTAAATGAATTATCGATCATACTTGGATATTGTCAGCTGAACCCCAGCTTTTAAGCTGATCCCCGTCATCTGATCGCCTATCCTCTCGAGCAGATTTGGGCAAGTATGCCGACGACCGAGTCGCACCAACACCTAAGAAATTACTGAACGCCTCTGTAGTTTTTTTCACTCTCACATTCAGTGAACCAATGCGAAGAAACCCTTCCTTTTCTGTAAATAAAGAAATGTATTTTTGGAATGTTTAATTACAGATCACGAAACAACACATTTTACGCAGAATTCTGACATTTCGTAAGTATTGCAAGTTATAACACCATCTCACTAGGTAAGGAACATAATTATAGTGAAATAAAAATAGATATGCGTATCATATTGAATAAATCACTTGTACTTTTCCACAATTATTTATTTATTTGAACCTTACCGGTTATGCGTATCATATCACAATACAGCAGGCATTAGTCCCCAATTTATCATATGTAACGAACCTTCTTGACCACTTTAATCTTTTACGCAAGACTTTGTTGTGCTTAGCTGTATACGCATTACACCAAGAGCACTTTCATTTCCTTCACTTTTCAAATTCAACGATGTTATCAGCCGGCATTCTAACCGGAGAGCTGTCTCAAAAATGACAACTGTTTACAACCACACCCGATATCATCCATTATTTTTGAAATGATCCTCAGGTTATAGGTAAGTAACTACCTATATCAAAAATCAACTTCGACATAATAAATTATTTTTTAATTCAATATTGAAGTACCCCAATGTATAGTTTTTATGTTTCGGGACTTATCGCGATTAATTATTATTTGGAACTTACTTGTGCCGACGTTTCGGGTGCGTTGTAGCACCCGTGGTCACGACTTGACTGGTCTGCGAGCGTCGAGAGGTGCGCGGGATTAATTTGTGCGCCTACCCTCCACTACTTATTTGTGAATGGTAAGGCTGGCGACACACAACACTCACTACGTCAGTTTTTAATGGCACTGTGTTTTTGGGTTTGAGTAATTTAATCACTGGGTTCCACGTCCCAGACAGCCTGAATCCATCTTCCCTATTTAAATTTTTATATTTTTTGATTTCAATAGCTTCACGCACAATCCGTGGATAATAGTGGCGATCAGTGGAGAGGACTCTAGGCTGATGAAACTCAATCCAGTGATTGGCCCCCGACTCAAGATGTTCTGCTACTGCCGATTTATTGTGCTGACGGTTTTTCACAGCCGCGATATGTTCTCTGACCCTTTCTGCAATGGTTCGCTTCGTTTGGCCTATGTAGGAACTACCGCAGCTGACGCCCACACCCAGATCAGGCTATGGAAAAGGTATGTAGATGATGTTTTCTGCATCTTTAAAGGCAACAGTGAGCAAGTTTAGTGGTTCGCTTTACTGAGTATCTCAACTCATTACATGTGAAGACACAGTTTACGTATGAGATTGGGAACAACAGGACATTGTCTTTCCTGGACATCAAGCTAATGGTGCGAACCGATGGCTGTTTGGCCCACACTGTGTACCGTAAACCCACTCACACAGACAGATACCTGCACGCCTCCTCTCATCATCACCCACTTCATTTAAAATCAGTAAGCTCGACGCTCATCAAGCGAGCAAATGACCTGTGTGACCCTGAACACCTGCAGCAGGAGTTAGATTATGTTCAGAGGTTCTTCAAGTGAACGGGTATGTTACGAGTTCTAGAAAGCCGCGACGTGTACCGAGGAAGATGTTACCGGGTGTTGACCGCCAACCGGCGTACATGCCATATGTGAAAGGTATAACGGACAAGATCGGATCCTGCTTACGGAAGTTTTCCATTAAGACTATCTTCAAACCGTGCGCCAAAGTAGCGAAATACGTGCGAACATCGAAGGACGTCATACCTCTACAAACACCAGGTGTCTACAGAGTGGATTGCAGCTGTGGTAGTTCCTACATAGGCCAAACGAAGCGAACCATTGCAGAAAGGGTCAGAGAACATATCGCGGCTGTGAAAAACCGTCAGCACAATAAATCGGCAGTAGCAGAACATCTTGAGTCGGGGGCCAATCACTGGATTGAGTTTCATCAGCCTAGAGTCCTCTCCACTGATCGCCACTATTATCCACGGATTGTGCGTGAAGCTATTGAAATCAAAAAATATAAAAATTTAAATAGGGAAGATGGATTCAGGCTGTCTGGGACGTGGAACCCAGTGATTAAATTACTCAAACCCAAAAACACAGTGCCATTAAAAACTGACGTAGTGAGTGTTGTGTGTCGCCAGCCTTACCATTCACAAATAAGTAGTGGAGGGTAGGCGCACAAATTAATCCCGCGCACCTCTCGACGCTCGCAGACCAGTCAAGTCAGGGGAATGAAGCTCTCATACAACAGTGTTTTACATTACTACTAGCGTCACCTAGCGGGCAGCAAATCATTTACAAGCCCTTTAATGCTTATTATATGAAACAGATGGCACTGATGCGCAAAAATGTTATAATTAATAATAAGTAATAAAATTTATGTTTCTATTTATTTTATTCAACTTAATTTTTACGGATAATACATAGGTACCTATCCCATGGATTATCGAATATCCTCTTAAATTTTAGTTATGGTATGAGGTACCCACAAATTAACCATAAATTTAGTAAACCTACCCACAAAGCTACAAACCTCCCTGACGATATCACTTCTTACGTATTTATGTATTCTCTTTGACATGACTAATGACAGTTGATGAAATTTTTAATGGATTCGACGGATTTTTCATTTTGAAACTTTGTGCTGCTAATTATTTTGATTTTCGATATCTCGGCGACTGTGGATTGCATTGAACTTGATGATACCTTCTATTTACGTTTGACCCCGGCTTTTCTCTATTGGACTTGTGATTTCTACTTTCGTTTGACCCGGCTTTTCTTTATTGGATTTGTGTCTTCTACGTTCTTGTGACCTGGCATTTACTTGGACCTACTTGGACTTTGTAATTTGTGCTTATAATGGCAAATGCATCTGTTAAGCGTTGTTATTGTGAAGTGTGTGTGTGTGTGTGTTCTTATTTTTTCATATTATATGAAACGATTATAGAAAAAATAAAAAATGTACACATCGATTATATTTTGGTAGTTTTATTTTTCAATCATAATATTTTATTATAACAAATAAATAATATATAATATATATAGGTAAAACTGTATTAAGCCGCCATCTAGTGCGCCACTATAGTAACTATATACGCCACCTGGTGGGCAGCAGTAACAAAAGATGACTATTTGTCTCTCACTCTATTGTAGAGTGGCTTATCTATACCCTATTTATATATTTCATCTATGAGTCAAGTCGTGACCACGGGTGCTGCAACGCACCCGAAACGTCGGCACAAGTAAGTTCCAAATAATAATTAATCGCGATAAGTCCCGAAACATAAAAACTATGAGTTTACACCGCGATAGTTTAAAAATAACGTTACCCCAATGTAAGTACATAATCTACATCAAAATAAGAGACTACGAAAAAATTGCTGTTGTCAGAATTCTGTGTGAAGAAAAATCCGGTCACAGTGTATAAAGACGACAGATAATATAGGTGATGTGCTGTTTGTTATACTGCGTTTACATACTCGACGATGAGCGAGGGAAGTGGCGAGAGAAGTGGGCGGAGACGTGGTGTGAATGGTATATTCGTTATGCAGCGAGTGCTGCCGCGTATGTTACTGCAAATGGTTTACTAATGTTTGGCAAAAAACCAAAGTGTCACATGCCAAAGTATGTTTCCCAAATTTTCGTTTGGCAAAAAAACATTTGGCAAAACAACTTTTCGCAATTTTGCAGTTAGCAATACTATTTTTGGCAAATTATTACTTACCAAATAATTATATAGCAAAGTTTCATTTTACCAAGTATTAGGTTGTCAAATATGGTTTGGCATAATATGATTTACTTAGAGTCTAAATTCACTGCATTAAAAATTATAATTTTAAGATCCTATTTTTAAAATACAATGCTGCATCGATGTTTTTTTCACCTTGGACAAATAATTTACAGGTAAGAACTTCGATAATAATTATATTGTTATCATACAAATCATTTCCAGTTCCATTTCTGTTGGGGTCACAGTTCTAACCTAACCTAGTTTTCTAGCAGTTCCAATCTAGTCTACGTTTTACAAACTACGCCTTTACTACGCCTTTACAAAATAAAGCATTTGCTAAATGTATATTTGCCTTAATGAAAATTGAGCAAGTAAATATTTGCCAAATGAATATTTGACCAAGTGATTATAATGCGAAATGAAAATTTGCGATAAGTTTTTTGGGAAGTGAAATTTGACGAAACATATTTTGCCAAACGGCAGGATCCCGCTGCAAATGTCGGCTTGACGGCGTGAGTCAAAGGAGCGGCAATACTAGCGCGATGAACTATTCACACACTCGTGATGTGTTCGCGATGAACACACTTTGCATCGAGCGCTCGTGGCTTTAAAAATATAAGACGTATATTTTATTATTATAAATTTTAATATATTATAGTTTTTAGTAATAATTTATTTTATTAATTCGCTATGCTGTAAAAGCATAATGCGTGTGTAAGCAGTGTTGCTACAGCGTTGTCCTCCATACGTTCACGTCCGTCTCCATTGCAGGGCGAATACTGTAATGCTTACCATCGCGATGATGGGAGTGTGTGAATGCTAAGGCATTATTCGCGCGAATATTTCCGGCAACACGATGAGCAATGCGATAGGCAGAGTGAAAACGAGGTTACTCGTAAACAGTAAGTATAGTTAATAGTTTTACTAGAATACCGTATTGAAATTAGCCACAATAAAACGACACATTTCTTTATTCTACTGGGTGCTACTTACCTAAAGCTGACCTTAAACTTAGCGCACAAAGGAAATAAAGTCTTTGCAATCGTTACATTTTTGTGGCATGATGAAAAGTTTTCAAGCAGTGTTTTTTTTTACAAAATGACTTATATCATATATATAGCCGAACCGACAAAATTGGTTCTGTCTACCACGTCAACGAACAATTTTAAATTATAAGGTTCAAACAAAAATCGGGAATACACCCTTATGGAATTCGGATTGACGGCATAATACTTTTATACAGTAGTGAAAACCATAAAGAACAATGCCCACTTTCCATACATCCGTTGACCTGTCATTCAATTTTTTATAACTCTACCTATTACTGTACTGGTATCATTGATGAATAGATACTGCATCTTTAAAACCATAAAATCAATAATGGTTTAAATCGTTAGACAGAAAAATGTGTAATCAAGGTATTAAAACGTGTAGGTAAAGTATTTATTTATCTGTGCTTTGACTAATGAACTGCAAAGTGTCAAAAAACTTAACAACCAACATCAACCAATGATTTTCGGTAAAGCAACTGCCATCTGACCTCCAAAACCCATTGGCGACATTAAAGTATTGTGTAGACTAGTTGTTGGATTTATAGGGCTCCAACTACCCCTAACGACTGCCATTAGATGTTCGTATGACAACTGGTACTGACGGCTTAACGTGCTCTCCAAGGCACGGAAATACCATGACCCTGGTCAATGCAAGTAGACATATTCATGCATGCAAATATTTGCACTGAGCGGAAATCGAACCCGCGCCTCCTGCGTAGCATTTG
Organism: Eilema depressum; assembly: GCA_914767945.1. NCBI lineage: Eukaryota > Metazoa > Arthropoda > Insecta > Lepidoptera > Erebidae > Eilema > Eilema depressum. The sequence continues at coordinate 21,883,163 of OU612012.1, read as the reverse complement.
AGTTCACTACCGCCATGCTACTGAGGCTGAGGGAATTTTTGCATTCAACAATAACTAAATAAAATACTTTTTAACTTTATTGCTATTACAGAAATGACAATATGAAAAGTCAAAAATGAATATCAATAATACAACCTTACAACATTTTATTCATTACAATTGGTATTTTTATTCGTCTATTTTTTTATTTTTATAATGTATGTGTTCTCTTATTATAATCATCATCAAAATAATGTTGTGTTTTGAATTGAAGGCAGGAATCTTAGAGCCCAGGGTCAGTCTGCCGACTTTTCTAAAAGGTTAGGGCCAGTCCACACGGCGCGTTGCGTTGCGTCGACGCAGCACTGTGCCACTGCGTCGCGTCGTTTTACATACAAATAATCATAGTGTCCACACGGCGCGCAAATATTTTGACGCATAGCCGGCCACACAGGCGCTGCGTTACTACGATGCAGTCACAGTCACAACGCGTACACCCCCGCCCGCTTCGCCTCCGGGGCTGCAGCTCCGTCGTGTGTGCGTTGCGTCGACGCAGCGCGCCGTGTGGACACTATGATTATTTGTATGTAAAACGACGCGACGCAGTGGCACAGTGCTGCGTCGACGCAACGCAACGCGCCGTGTGGACTGGCCCTAACCTTTTAGAAAAGTCGGCAGACTGACCCTGGGCTCTAAGATTCCTGCCTTCAATTCAAAACACAACATTATTTTGATGATGATTATAATAAGAGAACACATACATTATAAAAATAAAAAAATAGACGAATAAAAATACCAATTGTAATGAATAAAATGTTGTAAGGTTGTATTATTGATATTCATTTTTGACTTTTCATATTGTCATTTCTGTAATAGCAATAAAGTTAAAAAGTATTTTATTTAGTTATTGTTGAATGCAAAAATGAGTCGAAGACGTTTGGGACACAAATTCTACGGACACTGTGTCCCTAAGTGTACTTTCAAATTTATTTATTTTTTCGAAGACGTTACGGACACAAAATATAAAACGATAGTTTTGTACAGTCGACATGGAAAACTTATTCAATATTGGATAGGTTGTACAAAAGAAAGTGTTAATATGTTGTTGGAGGAAGTGCCTGGAATAAGGGAAATTCGGAGGGGCCCATTGGGCTTCTGGTGGTTTTATTAAAACTAAGGACAGGTGATTCTGATGAAAGAATATATACATTTTAGTTAATGTGCCTAGGCGAACTTTAGAAGTTCTTTAACAGGATTTGTGCCGGCCAGCTTGGGATTAGCCATATTCAGTGATGCCAACTTAGGGGTTTTCCCCCTAAATTTAGGGGGAAAGAACATGTTTAGGGGATTTTCTAGGGGGTAAATTTATTTAGGGGGATTTTTAGGGGTAGATTATTCAAGGATTATCGTTGTTTTTTTTAAGTGTCCGCCATTGGTGCTTTACTATTAATTTGTTTAATCATCCAAATAATGTTGTGACGTATCTTAGTCACGAAATAAAAAATCACGAAATCTCACCAGGGGGGAGGTATAATAAGATATCACGTGTATTTATTTCTTCTTATAATGCGCGATTTTTAGGATAGATAGATAGATAACACTTTATTGTACACCAATAGATGTACAGTAGAGACAAGTAGGTATCATGTATACAAGGACCATCAGGGGGTACCGCACGATATCCTTTGAAGCGGCGAGTCTCCTCGCCGGATCGCTACCGTGGATCCTGGAAGCGAGATCCCTTTCGGCGCTATACCGCTTCCGAAAGGCGGCGCGGGAGCGGGGACACGATCCTGAGCCTGAAGAAATTCGGGCCGTGAGATCCCGGCCCACAGGGACATGGTGGCGGAGTGGGAGCTACAACTTGGGCAACCACGCGCAGGGCACGCCGTAGTAGCGGCGGTAAGACCCATCATGGGGGAGTGGCTAGAGAGGCCACACGGCGGCCTCTCGTTCTGGCTGACGCAGATCATCACCAATCATGGGTGTTTTGGGCGGTATCTGCATCGGATCGCGCAGAAAGAGCCAACGTCCGAGTGCCATCACTGCGACGCGAGCGAGGACTCGGCGCTGCACACGCTCACTGAGTGTCCGGCGTGGGAGACGCCGAGACGGGAGCTGGTGGCGACCCTAGGAGTGAGAGTTCTCACGCTCGCCACTTTGCTCGCAGCGATGGTTCGCTGCGCAGATTCGTGGGCCGCCGGCGACTCCTTCTGCGAGCAAGTAATGCTCGTGAAGGAGGCGGCGGAGCGGGAGCGCGAGGAGCGAAGGAGAATCGCAAACCTCGCGGCTCGCAACGAGCAGTGGCAACTCGGGCGTCGGAGGTCGCAGAATGACCTCCGTCCCCCATGAGCGCGGGCCTGGGGGTGACGGGTAGAGCCGCCTGTCACCCTAGCAGAAGCAGGCCGCGGCGGTGGCGGGTTGGGGACTCTGTGGTCCCCTCACCGGAAGAGGGCCAGATCGAGAGATATGGTCCTGGGTCGGCTGGGGTGCGAGGGATATGGCTACGACAATCTCACCTCCGGTAACTGACGGCCCTCAGACGGCGTGCGTTTTAGTCGGTTCTAGTCCGACATAACCTCCTCCTCCGGCTACGGTGGGGGAGGTATCCGTGGGGATTTTGCGCACGATAAAAAAAAATAAAAAAAAAGGTATCATGTATACAGCTAGATTCGATTTTTATCATGTTTCTTAATTATCAAGCATTCAAAAAAATATTAAAAAATACACATGATCTTGGTTAAGGGATAGGGGGAGGGGGGTAGTCTAAAATCTCACCAGGTATCACCATGGGGGAGGGAGGGTTAAAAAATTGGTAAAAAAGTTTAGGGGTAAAAACCCCTGTTTCTGTACTTGCATAAGTACTTGCACAATTGATTAATTGTTCCCTGGCCATATTGCCAGGGAACAAGTAATCAATCGTACTTTGTTAATACCTAATGGGCTGTATGGTAAAAGACATAATAGTATAGTTATCTGTGATGGCAGATGTATTAATATTAATAAAAGCGCAAACTATAATGTTTCAAAAACAAACATCATGTCTCTCTCCAATCGCTACAATCATGAATGGTTTTAATGCGTCCGGTCCATAAGAGCTTAATCCCAAAATGTCTAGCTAATCAATAGGACTGCATCTCATAATGCCGGAAATTGAATACGCATGAATTTTGTAACAACTGAAGGTCATTCAAGTGCAGAAACAGGGGTTTTTACCCCTAAACTTTTTTACTAATTTTTTAACCCTCCCTCCCCCATGGTGATACCTGGTGAGATTTTAGACTACCCCCCTCCCCCTATCCCTTAACCAAGATCATGTGTATTTTTTAATATTTTTTTGAATGCTAGATAATTAAGAAACATGATAAAAATCGACTCTAGCTGTATACATGATACCTACTTGTCTCTACTGTACATCTATTGGTGTAAAATAAAGTGTTATCTATCTATCTATCCTAAAAATCGCGCGTTATAAGAAGAAATAAATACACGTAATATCTTATTATACTTCGACGTTGCATCCTCGAGATTTAATATTCACTTGGTAGTCCACTTCTCATTCTACTAGGCATCGCACAATATTTTAGAGATCTGGAAAAAAAAAGGTTTAGTACCTACCCCCCGCCTACGCCCCAGCCGGCGGCGGCGCTCCCGTCTTATGTCATTCGCTTTTCTTGTGCGGGCATCGCAACACCTATTAAATCAAATTAAATATTTTTCTGTGAATTCTTATATACTTTGCCAGTTTTTCGTGTGTATTAAGCAAAGTGAATATGGGGAAACGTAAGCAACGCAAAAGTAAACACATTCGCAAGAAAATTAGGCGATTAGAAAATCAATTACGAAATTATTCTTCAGACACTCGGATGAGGGTAAGTCGTGAACTTTTTTACCACTTTGTTCCAAGTAATACGGTCGGGTTACACATGTAACTTTACTATGGTATATTATAAATTATAAATATGAAAGTCTATTATACTCTTACAAACTAGCTTGTCGTACCTACATGGTACAGCGCAATACGATGATAAGAAAACACTTGTAACTTTACTATGGTATTATTATAAATTATAAATATGAAAGTCTATTATACTCTTACAAACTAGCTTGTCGTACCTACATGGTACAGCGCAATACGATGATAAGAAAACACATGTAACTTTACTATGGTATATTATAAATTATAAATATGAAAGTCTACTATACTCTTACAAACTAGCTTGTCGTACCTACATAGTACAGCGCAATACGATGATAAGAAAACCTAACGTTCTTCTCCGTTGCTCCATGTTATTTTGGGAATAAATAGGTACTTTGGTGTACATAACCTGGCAAGATCCTACTATCGGTGACGTAATCACAGTCGATAATTACGGATACTTACCCCTTACGGGTACCTAGTGAAGGTGGTCATACTGCGTGACGCGATCACAGCTGATAACCCATATATTTATTTCCGCTCAAGCGGTACACTACTCGCTATACTCCGTGACGTGATCACGGCTGATAGTGATAACTAACAGTCTCGTGTCGTAACGTGATTACGCCCAATGACTCAAAAATACAAAAATGACCTAGATGTCATTGAAAATACACTACTACGAAAGTAGTAAGAGAGGTAACGCAATCGTTCCTGTTTTGTACTAACAGAATTGCATAACGTGGATAACACTTACATAAGTGACGCGACTATTCAAAGCTGGGAACTGCACTCCGATTCTGACGGTAGCTTACCATCTTCACATGTCAGATCCCTAGTGTTTCCCGCTCCTACACAAAATGTCAACCATCTGACCCAACTCCTACGGAGCCAACACTATCGGGGTTCAACCCAATGGAAGCAGCCGAAAATTCTAGCTCCGACTTGGCTAATGCGACAGTACCTCTTTCCAGTGATATCTTAGAGGCCCTTGGGGATCCAAAGAGGAAAGATGAGGTCCTTGGTCCTGCTATTCCCGATGAAATCGCTAAACGTTGGGGGCGTATCTTAACGGATGGCCTTACTAAAAAGAAAAACAGGAGATAACTGACAGGACCTTCATTCCAGACAACTCTCGCCTGGCTAAAGCCCCTTTATTAAATCCCGAAATCACACCAGTATTGGGTGATCCAATTAGAAAGAGAGATAAACTTTCACAAAAAGCCCAAGACCATCTCGGATTAGGAATTGCAGGACTGACAAACTGGTACTCCGGAAGAAAGTCTCTGAGATTAGTCAAATCTTCTTAGATTTACATCATGAAAATACAAAGACCAGGAGGAGACTTACTCCCTATACCCTCCTCTGATAAAAAAGAAGAAATATTACCTGAATGATCGCGGACGTTAAAAGAGACACATTTCTTTTCGGAGAACTTCTAATTGAGACGGGACTCCAAATAAAGCGTACTGACGCGACGGTACCACATTAACCCGCAAGTATCCACAGGGCCGAGGGACCGATACACTGGCCCAGGGAGCAAACGAACCGCCCCGTCAGCGGACCGCCCGCCAACGGCAGGGAAGACCAGCAGGCCAGCCAACAAGACGCGCAAGTTATAGATCAGGTAATATCCCATGCAGGTCGTCTTCACCACTTCCTACAGGAGTGGAAAAACCTTACCGACGATCCTATTGTACTTACTGTAAATTCAAGGTATTCATATCCTGTTCAAAAATTCAGTGGTACAACATTATGTACCCGAAAACATTAACTTAATTTTGCCTTGCCGAGAAACAAATAGTTCTAGAAATATCTAAATTACAGGTACTCGGGGCAATTATAAAGTGTGATTATAAACCTGGTCAATTTTCATCAAAAATTTTTCCTAACTATTAAAGGTGACGGTACATTTAGATTTATTCTTAATTCGAAAAACCTTTTGCGGAGGTAATATATAAACCACTGATGATTCTCTGTTTATTTACCGACCGTTGTCGTATGAAGTAATATCTAATTAATTAAATAAAAGTGCTTGTATACTATTAGTTTCTACTGTATGTAGTACTATACAAAAAGTAACTTAATACCAAAACAGGCATAGATATTTTTAGGATTTGAATTAGATTCACGTGGTACGTGTTTGAAATTACCGAAAACGTACAAAATTAACGGATTACAGCGAAAAGATTTCTAAACGACACTTTATGCCAATATTTAGGACTCTTGTGCTCCGCCTGTCCTGCAGTGTCGTACGGTTGGTCATATACCAAACGATCCGAACGCGAGAAATTCTTTAGCATTAAGAGAATACAATGACGACTATGGCCTCAATATGGCAATACCCCCTTATTTTTTTATTTTTATTTTATTTTAAACTTTATACATTATTGATGATAACACACTGGTATTTTTCCAAGATATTTATTGTTAGCCTAACCGGTCTTGCCTCACGGCATTCTCAAAGGTTTACATTGACGATTATGAACATTTGGCTTATTAAAGACTACAATATAATAATATTTCATTTATGTAGGTAGTTTTTAAAAATTATGTATACCAGTATCAACTTTTTCCCCATAATCAATTGTTTAGTTCAGCCTTACATTATTTTTGTAAAAATTAACATATTAAACATAACACAATGTCAAAATTATATCACAATTTACATTACAAATTTAAATTTCAAATACAAATGGACATGTCAAATGAAAGTAACAATGTCAAGTTAATATTATAAAAATAAATTAAATTTAGAGATAAAATAAATTATTTTTAACAGAAGCGTTAGATACCTACTCTATCATTCCAAAAAATAGTTGACACGTATGGCTGTCCTGAAATAGACCTCTTTGCAACTAAAAATAACGCCAAATGCTTAATATACATCTCATGACATCGAGATCCCGAAGCAGAGTCTATAACATAGATACATTTACTATAGACTGGAGGGGGGAATATTTCTTTTACGCCTTTCCTCCCTTTTCATTGATCTTGAAATGCTTACGGAAAATTGTTAACGATAATACCACGGGCTTAATCGTAGTTCCATACTGGCCAAGCCAGCCGTGATATCCCCCTTTTTTCTTTTCTTTTCTTAAATTGTCCAAATTAAAGCCTGTACACTTTAAACCTAAGCCAGGTTTGCTATTGCCTCCTTCCAGGACCCGCCACCCCCTTTGGAGGCGACTTACCCTGGTGTCATCTCTATTATCAGGGGAGTGTACGCAAGACAATCTTTGAGTGCCGAGACAACAGATATTATGATTGCATCATTGTCTACAAATTCGATTAAACAATACGATAGTGCTATTAAAAATGGTGGCAATTCTGCACTGATATAAATTTGAGGGTCCGTAGACTTTATTCACTTTGGCTTATTCAGCCAGGGTAATTAAGTATACTATTTAGTAGACTTAATTCACATGAACTATTATGTAATAGATATCCCTATAATATTAACGTCTCTAACATCACAGTTTGCAGCAGGTGCTAGCTATTTTACTATAAATACTCTCCGATCGGCCTTGGCTCTGTTTTTAGGCAAACAAGTAGGTAATAATGATGAAATAGATAGATTTTTAAGGGTATATTTGAGATTAGACCCAACTTTCCTAAATACAAGTCAACCTGGGACCCGAATTTAGTACTGGACCTATTGGCCACATGGTACCCAAATGACACATTGAGTATAGACAAACTGTCTAAAAAATTGACGGCTCTTCGCGCGTTGTCAACTGCACGACGAGTGCAGACGCTATCTTTGATTCGTGTGGCTAATGTCAATGTCACCACCGATAATAATTAACGACGTAATTAAAACATTTGCACCAGGCCGCGCAATGCCGACATTACTCATTAATTTTTTTCCTAATAAGCAACAAATATGTCCCGCGAGGACATTACTATCCTACATTGAAGCTACTAAAGGTTACCGGGACCATCCACAAACCGATAGGTTAATACTAACCGTTAAAAGACCCGTCCATAACACAACCGCTCCAACTATCAGCCGTTGGATTGAAAATGTAACGACGGAGGGTGGAGTCAATACCACTGTTTTCTGAGCGCACAGCACGCGCCATGCCACTACCTCAGCAGCTGCTCGGAGGGGCATATCCATCGATATTATAAAGAAAAACCGCGGGATGGACCGGAAACTCCCTTGTAATTGCAAGGTTTTATAACAGACCTTTGGCCATGGAGGATGGTAATAGCTTCGCAACAATGGTATGTGATTCTGACTGAATATTTCATGTTAGTCCTTGTTAGTTACAACACTAATAGTGTAAGATTAAATCTATCTCCTTTGCACAAATTTTCTTTCGGTTTCCCACCTATTTCACACCATCGCTAAACATCTACCAAGTGAATATTAAATCTCGAGGATGCAACGTCGAAGTATAATTGATGGTTAAACAAACTTACCTGTAAATGAAGTTTGACCATAATTATACGAGACGTTGCATCCGAAGGGATTTATTACCCGCCCAATCCCCGGCATGCTTATTACCAAAAGGCAAGCCTCCCGATTGCGTGAAATAGGAAATAGCTCTAAAATGAATGACATAAGACGGGAGCGCCGCCGCCGGCTGGGGCGTAGGCGGGGGGTAGGTACTAAACCTTTTTTTTTCCAGATCTCTAAAATATTGTGCGATGCCTAGTAGAATGAGAAGTGGACTACCAAGTGAATATTAAATCCCTTCGGATGCAACGTCTCGTATAATTATGGTCAAACTTCATTTACAGGTAAGTTTGTTTAACCATCAATTATACCTCCCCCCTGGTGATTTTTTATTTCGTGACTAAGATACGGCACAACATTATTTGAGTGATTAAACAAATTTATAATAAAGCACCAATGGCGGACACTTAAAAAAAACAACGATAATCCTTGAATAATCTACCCCTAAAAATCCCCCTAATTAAATTTACCCCCTAGAAAATCCCCTAGACATGTTCTTTCCCCCTAAATTTAGGGGGAAAACCCCTAAGTTGGCATCACTGAATATGGCTAATCCCAAGCTGGGCTGGCACAAATCCTGTTAAAGAACTTCTAAAGTTCGCCTAGGCACATTAACTAATGAATATATTCTTTCATCAGAATCACCTGTCCTTAGTTTTAATAAAACCACCAGAAGCCCAATGGGCCCCTCCGAATTTCCATTATTCCAGGCACTTCCTCCAACAACATATTAACACTTTCTTTTGTACAACCTATCCAATATTGAATAAGTTTTCCATGTCGACTGTACAAAACTATCGTTTTATATTGGTGTCCGTAACGTCTTCGAAAAAATAAATAAATTTGAAAGTACACTTAGGGACACAGTGTCCGTAGAATTTGTGTCCCAAACGTCTTCGACTCGCAAAAATTCCCTCAGCCTCAGTGGCATGGCGGTAGTGAACTCAAATGCTACGCAGGAGGCGCGGGTTCGATTTCCGCTCAGTGCAAATATTTGCATGCATGAATATGTCTACTTGCATTGACCTGGGTCATGGTATTTCCGTGCCTTGGAGAGCACGTTAAGCCGTCAGTACCAGTTGTCATACGAACATCTAATGGCAGTCGTTAGGGGTAGTTGGAGCCCTATAAATCCAACAACTAGTCTACACAATACTTTAATGTCGCCAATGGGTTTTGGAGGTCAGATGGCAGTTGCTTTACCGAAAATCATTGGTTGATGTTGGTTGTTAAGTTTTTTGACACTTTGCAGTTCATTAGTCAAAGCACAGATAAATAAATACTTTACCTACACGTTTTAATACCTTGATTACACATTTTTCTGTCTAACGATTTAAACCATTATTGATTTTATGGTTTTAAAGATGCAGTATCTATTCATTAATGATACCAGTACAGTAATAGGTAGAGTTATAAAAAATTGAATGACAGGTCAACGGATGTATGGAAAGTGGGCATTGTTCTTTATGGTTTTCACTACTGTATAAAAGTATTATACCGTCAATCCGAATTCCATAAGGGTGTATTCCCGATTTTTGTTTGAACCTTATAATTTAAAATTGTTCGTTGACGTGGTAGACAGAACCAATTTTGTCGGTTCGGCTATATATATGATATAAGTCATTTTGTAAAAAAAAACACTGCTTGAAAACTTTTCATCATGCCACAAAAATGTAACGATTTACATACAAATAATCATAGTGTCCACACGGCGCGCTGCGTCGACGCAACGCACACACGACGGAGCTGCAGCCCCGGAGGCGAAGCGGGCGGGGGTGTACGCGTTGTGACTGTGACTGCATCGTAGTAACGCAGCGCCTGTGTGGCCGGCTATGCGTCAAAATATTTGCGTTGCGTCGACGCAACGCAAACAACGCGCCGTGTGGACTGGCCCTTAGGGTCTGTCTCCACTTTTCACTGTTTTGAGCATCACTGGTAATGAGATAATTGGCACGCATAACACATTCTACGACGATAGTTGAGCTAAGACTTCTTAGGTTTGCTCTGCTACCCGGCATACGTGCGTGATAAAAATGTCTGGCAATACCACCCGTATTGCCAGACATTTTTATCACGCACGTAGCCTGGGGGTTGCCCAAAAACTTGTCCAGCAATGAGGCTCTCCTGTATTTTATCTGCTATGTCATGGACAAGGATCCCACGGATGCGGACATTGCTCTCCTCTCAAATGGGCTGATATCAGAGTATCAAATTGAATTTGAACGCAACAGAAAGAGGAATTTCACTACACATCAGCAATAAAACGAAACCATGAAACCAAATGAAGCTGTCATGTCATAGTGTCGGTGTTTGTTTATAGCGTAGAGAGAGGACAAATACAATTATTATTTGTAATCGTAGCAGGTACCAGTAACACAATATAACAGTGGTATACCTACTAGGTATACCTAATACGATTATTTCATATTATTTTGATATCTTATAGTCAAAATAATAGCGACAATGAGCGATATTATAATCTATATGTGTATTGTGTGTGCGTTAATCCTAAGCCTGTTAAAGTATGAAGGAAAAGTTGGTCACTATTTCGTATTTATGTTATAGGCAATGTGTATAATACGATTAATTTCATACATTGCCTAGGTATTGTATTAAATGCTCGAAGCGCATCAGGCAATGTGTTTATTGGACGGGTTGTTGTAAATTCGTCTCTTTATAATGATATTTCATGTGCGAAAATTCGTCTCACCTTAATAAATAAGTACTGCTAGCAAACAAAGTACCTAATAGATTAACAAAGCGTCATTTATTTGCGATCCTTTAAGACGCCCTCTATGGATTTGAAAAATGGATATTAGTGCTGAAAGAAAAACTGTTCACTCCGACTTGGATAGATTAGGTTAGAAGGCTAATGCGGGAGCGGACCCAATACAATGATTTAGTGAAATGTGAGTGTTCATTCACCTCTGCCTAACCCTGCGGGGATAAAGGCGTGATTATGTGTGTATGTGTGTGTGTGTGTGTGTGTGTGTGCGTGCGTGCGTGCGTGCGTGCGTGTGTGTGTGTGTGTGTGTGTGTGTGTGTGTGTGTGTGTGTGTGTGACTAATATTTGTTCTTGTATATAAAAAATATGCTATTCTATGAGCTAATTATCTAGGCAATACGGGCAAATTGCTTATTCTGATCAGACAGGTGAAAAGTGGGCATTGTTCTTTGTGTTTATAAAATCTTGTTACACTTTAACTATGATTAATGATTACTATGATTACGATTCATTCATTATTATTTTCATCGGTACTTCAATTCTTACCGTGTTTATATGACCATGTACGTTTCATATGCATGCAACGTTTCACTTAACACTTTTTAATTTTAAGTACGTTTTCTCTATACAACAATTCATCGAACTGAGTTATACTGAGGGATCTTTTTATCTAATGAGCGTAATAAATACTCAATATCAGACGCTTCGTAATGGTGGGTAGTTGGAAAATAAAATGTTAGACAATGCAACAGGACGGCACTTGGTTTACTTTGTTTATTATTTAGATAAATTCAGTTCATAGTTGTGATTAATCATGTCGGATGATATAATTATTCGAGAATGTGACTTGATAATAGAAAAATCAGTGCGCGGAAAAGACTTGTTGATATTAAATGGTTATCAATATATATACAGGGTGTCCCAAAATTCAAGGATAAGCCTGAAATATTTTTAAACTCTTTTCTGTATTAGCAAGCTAAGAAGAATGGTTATCCATCACCACCCTGAAAAATTGTGGGATATTTATCATGTTTTAAAAAAATTTTTTACTAATTTACAAAAATAAGTAAAAAAAATTTTTTGTCGTAAAATTTTCATACATTTTTACTTTCGACCCACTTTATCTTATTTATTTATTTATTTATTAAAACTTCATGCACATATGTACACAGGCGAACTTAATACCATAGGCATTCTCTACCAGTCAACTTAATAGGTGGTGCAGAGAATAAAAAAGTAGGTGCATTATGAAAGAAAATAAACCATTAGGTACTATAAACTTAGTAGATAAGCTGTAAGGTATAGATACAACGTAGTAGATACCAATATAAGCATATATGTAATAGGTAACTAATAGATAATATATACAATATATACATGGAAATATACCTACATAAATATACAGGGCGTCCCACGGCGATGCCACATGGAGGGAAAGTACCTTAAATCCTTAAGTTAGCTCATTTTACTTAAAGGAGACATCATTTTATTTTTTTAAAGAAACAAAACTGCATTCAAAGATTTTTAAAAATTCGCTTGCTACACCCGGTAATCAAACCGACTAAAATCCGAAAAAGTAACATCCTTAATTTTTATGGCATCAATCGATAGTGTCAATCATAAGGATCAAATCTCTCTAAGAAACATGGTAAATTAAATGAAAGGAAGTCCTTGAAACCTAAAATTATAAATTCAATTTGGCAAAATAAAACACTTTTACTCAAAGTTCATCCATCCATCTGATACCATATTAACAATAAAATTCCATATTTAAATTACTTTTCTTTTTTTATCGTGCGGAGACCGCTGCTGGTCAGCAGTAGTGTTTAGGTATGTCGAACTCAAACCGACTAAAACCGCACGCCGTCTCAATTAGTATGTCATTCAGAGTATAAGTTGATCCAATAGGGCAATTCTCTCGCTATCTTCGTTGCCGTTGGGTACACCGCGTGTAGGTTTCTAATCAACCACCCAAAAATAACTACCTACCCTACCTTCATAGGTACCTCATGCAGTTACCCAATAAAGTTACATTCTAAACAGGTAACAAAGTGCATTAATTTAGTACTCATTTTACTAAATAAATTTCAACAAAGATATCTCTAGTGTTGATAGATACCTTATATGATGGTTCCTTAAGTAAAAATGCTGTGTCTGTTCGCATTGAATTTATAAGTTAAGATTTTGTGAACTTCCTTTCATTTAATTAACCATGTTTCTTAGAGAGATTTGATCCTTATGATTGACACTATCGATTGATGCCATACAGGATGTTACTTTTTCGGTTTTTAGTCGGTTCGATTACCGGGTGTAGCAAGCGAATTTTTAAAAATATTTGAATGCAGTTTTGTTTCTTTAAAAAAATAAAATGATGTCTTTTTTAAGTAGAATGAGCTAACTTAAGGATTTAAGGTACTTTCCCTCCATGTGGCATCGCCGCACACTGGGGCAACGTATATGGAAGCGGTACCCAAAATCACATTTCTAAAATGAAAAACTACTTTGAAAAAAATTGTTTAGACATTAAAGTTAGATAAATTTCAGATCAGTTTGTGTCTATTTTATCAGTCCAAAGGTTATCGGTTCATTTATAGACTACTGTAAAGTTCGTAATCTTCGTAGTTGTTGGATTTGCAGGATTTTTATTGGTGAACTTAAGTGTCTTTTACTTCAGTTTAAATTAAGTTATATCAAAACTAAAAAATGGCGAGTCAAGATCAAGGTTAGTACTATGAAAAGTGAACATTAGATTGAATAAATATATTACGTTAGATCAGGAATTTAAATTTAAACTTTGGTATTTAGTTTCGTAACGAAATAGATATCTGAATTTTGCGCAAAGTTCTTTTGAAACGAATTCATGTTTAAGATAGCGTAAACCTTCCTTAATAAGACACTAAAAGCAATACCAAAAGAACTTTGCGCAATTTTTTTTAATTCACAGGTATTTAAGTATTTTTTAATTAATTTTAGATGCATCACCGAAAATCGTATTTAAGAGAAAATATTTAGTAGAAGTATTATTTAAGAGTAAATACAAATCATTTGATCGCAAATTTAAAGAACTTTTGGATCTACTTGCTTCTAAAACTTCTTGTCCAGCGCAATCTCGCAATGAATCAAAATTTACAACTTCGTAACTTTCGACAACAATTTCAAAATATCAAAAACGATCAAAAACTATGAAATTAGACATGTTTTTTCTATGGGTTTTATCTAATTTTTGTAGACCAAATTTTTTGTACCTATATTTAACAATGTTCATTAGTTATGATGGTTGAAATATCCTCCCTTCCTCCCAACTCCTCAGAACACACTACTACCACTTACCAATTGAACAGATAAAACTATATTCAAATCGTCATTAAACTATACGAAAACCTGGAGCCCTGCTTATAGACATTTTTAAACGCCAGAGCAGTGGTTCTCTTTACAGAGTCAATGGCTGATGCTTCTGGTTTCATGTAAAATGTTACCGACCCAGGCGCGGTCACAGCTTGAAGTTTGGGGGGGGGGGGGGGGGGGGGGGGGATAACTTCGGAAATTCCTTAAGAAATTTAACCCTCGTACTGGGACTTTTCAATATGACGTGCATGGTTTTGGGGGATGGGGGTTCATGTCCCCTTCTTCTTATGATCCCGGATTCTTTCACACCCCGCTTGGGTGTAAAAAGCAAGGCCGTCAAAGTTGGAATAGCTATTTCAGAATCGCTAGCCTCTTAAATGGCCTTATAGTTTGGTGCTTTTGCTGAGTCGAAGATTCTGCAGTACGCAGTCTAGCCTGACTTTGCTGAGATGCAGTATCTCTTGCCTCTCCAAGTTCTTCGATCCAAATAATCTCTTCTTTTCAGCATTTTGCTACTTTTATTGTTTCGATCTATTCACACAATTCACAATTCTTAGGTGCGATTTACTACAAATAAAAAAGGTATGTCAATAATAGATATAACTTTTTTATTTATGAACTAAATGTTAAGTTTACATAAATACATTTAGTTTATTTAACATTTAGTGTTTTTTTTATTGAAATCGATTGGATTGTGGTACGCTTCAGCCTACCACAATCAATTATTGTTTTGGCTTCTATTACGTTAATAAAGTCCCCCAATAATAGTTTTTTTCTAATTTCCATGCCATGTACGGACACCGATCGGTTACAATTTTATTATATGTATAGATTTCAATTAAATAAATTTAGGTTCATCTGTTAAAACACTATGAAACGTAGGAATATTCATTGAAAATTGGATAAAATTCACTTATTTTATTACTGCATAATTTATCTCAAACGCCAAAAATACCACTAATCTCGAAAATTTTAAATTTTTTTACTGGTATGATTATTAATCGTCAAAAATTATTATTCTGTGGCAAATTTCATTTCAATAGCACAACTATTGTCTGAAATATTAAAAAAAAACCTCCTCCTGTAAAATTTGCTTTTTGTCGCTTACGCTAAGTCGGCGGTAATGGCTCGATATGAGCATCTATGACAGTTGTTACGGGTAGTCGGAGCCCTAAAAGTCTAACAACTGCACGCACTACATAACTTTGATATCGCTAATGGGTTGTGGAGGTCAGGTGACAGTCGCTTCACGGAAAATTTCGCGGGTCTGCTGTTTCACAGTTAACCATAAAATCCGACTTTGTATTTTGTAAAGGTTCAGAGGATGATGAAAAGAGGATGAAAATCTATAGGTATTTTTAAACTATAGCGGTGTAAACTCATAGTTTTTATGTTTCGGGACTTATCGCCAGCCTTACCATTCACAAATAAATAGTGGAGGGTAGGCGCACAAATTAATCCCGCGCACCTCTCGACGCTCGCAGACCAGTCAAGTCGTGACCACGGGTGCTGCAACGCACCCGAAACGTCGGCACAAGTAAGTTCCAAATAATAATTAATCGCGATAAGTCCCGAAACATAAAAATTATGAATCTATAGGTACTGTTAAAAAATTAAACAAACATAATGGTATAATTTTATAATTATTGCATTATTGTTAATATATTATTTTTATTTTACATGTTTTAATTGTTTGCCACCGGCATTAATACATTATTTTTCGTGCATATCTTTTGCCAGAAATATAATCCGCAGCCGCATTGATTTTCGAGCTAGTAGACAGACGGTCTTGTAGGTTTGTATCCTTGGAAGTGGACGTTTTAGGAATTGTCCTTTTTGGGAATTGCCGTTTTGGGAAGTGGGCGATTTGGGAATGGTCGTTTTGGAAAGTGGGCGATTTGGGAATTGTCCTTTTGGGAAGTGGGTGTTTTGGGAAGTGGGCGTTTTGGGAAATGGTCCTTATGAGTCAAAAGGGATATTTGAATGAAACTAGTCCAGCGTTGCAATTGCTTTCGGAGACCTAATTGTTCTTAAGATATAATTCCAATAAAACTCTGAGCCTCGGATTTCCCGTCTAACTGTGAAACAGCAGAAATGCGAAATTTGCCGTGAAGCGACTGCCACCTGACCTTCACAACCTACTGGCGATATCAAAGTTATGTAGTGAGTCCAGTTGTTGGACTTTTAGTGGTCCGACTAACTTTCATAGATACTCATATGGCCACCGGGTGGACGGCCGAACGTACTCTCTGAGAAACGGAGGTGTCTTAATGTCTTAAGAATGGTCATCCATCCGAAAACCACCCTGGCTTGTGTTGCTTAACCTCGTAATGTGATAACCTACTCGGTTACCACTTATTCACAAGTCCAGTCAATGATTTTTTATTGAGAATGAATGCATTGTGATGTGTACAAAGTAAATCTGATGATTTTCAATAAAAGCAATGTATGAAATGTGATTCTTATTTACAAGGTTCTGTCACGGACATTTAAAGCACATATTAATATAGAATTTTGCAATTCTGTTAAATCGATAAAGTATATTTGTAAGTTCATCAATAAGGGTAGTGATTAGGCGACTTTCGCACTAGAAAACAAAAAGGACGAAGTCAAATTATATGAGAGTGGGCGATATTTAAGTACTTCAGAGGCAGTTTGGAGGATATTAGGATTCTCCATACACGAAAGGTTTCCCGCAGTTATACATTTAGCTGTTCACCTTGAAAATAGCCAACGATTTTAATTCAGACAACCTCGCCGACAAAGTTAATAGCCCACCAAAAACGACATTGTTAGCATTTTTTGATTTATGTCAAACAGATAATTTTGCCAAAACCCTTCTTTATGTGGAAGTGCCTTCATATTTTGTATGGCAAAAAAAAATTTGTGAGAAGGAAAAGAGGACAACCCGTAGATGGCTGGCCAGGAATAATGAAAGATTACGCTTTAGGTAGAGTGTACACGGTTCACCCCAATAACACCGAGTGTTACCATCTTCGTTTACTTCTGCACGAGGTTAGGGGTCCATCGTCTTTCGATGACTTAAAGACTGTTAACAGTGTCTTCCAACCAACTTTTCAATTAGCTTGCATGAAACTAGGCTTGCTAGAGGATGACAAGCATTGGGACTCTACCTTAGAGGAAGCAGCCTTATGCGAGTCGCCATTTAAAATGCGTGAACTTTTTTCTATAATGCTGACATTCTGTCAGATTACCGGTGCACTAAGTCTTTGGGTAAAATACAGGGATAGCCTATCAGAAGACTTCAAACGACAAGTAGAAAGGCTTTCTGGCCTTATAAATGATGAAATTTACAATAAGTGTCTTATCATAATAGGAGAATCTGTTTTAGCATTAGGAGGACAAAACCTACAGGCGTACGGGTTGCCTCAACCTCTTACACAGAAGTTCTGAACTCTTACACAATAACCGGGACTACCTGAAGGAAACAAGTTACGATAGCAATGCCTTAACAGAAGTAGTATCAAGTAGTGAAGGCTCTCTAACCAATGAACAAAGACATGTCTATTATAAAATACTTTCCAGTATTGGCGTGGCGTGGTGTAGGTGATATCTTTTTTTTAGATGCTCCTGGTGGAACAGGCAAGACCTTTTTATTAAATTTATCTACTGTTGGCCAAAGTGAGTAGTAATCGTGATATCGCCTTAGCCGTCGCATCATCGGGAGTTGCTGCCACGCTGCTGGAAGGCGGTAAAACTGCACACTCAGCATTTAAATTGCCTCTCGATTTTATACAAACCGAAACACCATTCTGCAATATACCCAAACAAAGTAATATAGCAGAAGTACTCCGCAAAACAAAATTAATTGTCTGGGATGAGAGTACTATGGTTCATAAAGGTGGTTTCGAAGCTTTAAATAGATCTTTACAAGATATAAGGAACAATCATTGTACAATGGGAGGTGTTACTGTATTGTTAGCAGGCGATTTTCGGCAGACTTTACCAGTAGTGCCCCGAGGAACGCGAGCGGACGAAATTAAAGCATGCGTGAAGCGATCTCATTTGTGGACTTCAGTGAAAAAATTGAGTCTTACCAAAAATATGAGAGTCCACCTGAGGGGAGATGTTACTGCCGGACAGTTCTCAGATCTATTACTTAAAATAGGAAATGGTGATATCCCAGAACTGAATAATAATATATTTCTGCCTACAGAGTTAGGTACAATGGTTTCCACCGTAGAAGAGCTTATAGATAAAATTTACCCGGATATCAATATTCACGGTAAATCTGCAGAATGGTTTTGTGAGCATGCCATCTTAGCGCCAAAAAATGAACAAACCGCCATCATAAATGACATACTTTTAAGATCATTCGAAGGGGTCTAATGTCAGTATAAATCCGTCGACTCTGATACTAATTATCCAGTCGAGTTCTTGAAGACATTGAAGCCTCCTGGTCTGCCAACTCACATATTAAAATTAAGAGTTGGCGTACCAATTATGTTGCTGCGCAATATAAATCCTGCTAAACTATGCTATGGCACTAGATTACAAGTGAAAACATTGCATAGCAATGTAATCGAGGCAACTATACTAACCGGTTGTTCTCGAGGAGAGTCTGTATTTATCCCTCGGATTCCGCTAACACCATCTAATTACCCCTTTGAATTTAAGAGAGTGCAGTTTCCCATCAAAGTCTGCTTTGCAATAACAATAAACAAAGCTCAAGGTCAAACTCTTCAGGTAGCGGGAGTAGACTTGCGAGGAAGCTGCTTCTCCCACGGTCAGTTGTATGTGGCGTGCTCCAGAGTAAGCGCCCAGAGTAGCCTGATAATTCTAGCACCCGAAGGAAAAATAAGAAATATTGTTTACAAAGAAATACTACGGTAAGTATGTGTGTGTCCGCACGAGGCCAGTTGTGTCCACACCTACCCAGCCCCTCACAGTTACCATGAGAAGACTACGCATGAGGCCAGTACTAGCTAGCCACTAGCGGTGGTTCACACACCTTCCTAGCCCCTTGCAGTTCCACCATGACAGGTCCCAGTACGAGGTCAGTTTTGATTAGCCGCCAGCGGTGATCTCCTCACCTATTCTGCCTCCTGCAGTTTCACCATGAGAGCTCACCGCACGAGGCCAGTTTTAGTTATTCCCTAGCGGTGACCTCCACACTTATTCCTGTACCTCGCAATTCCAACATGAGAGGTCACCGCACGAGGCCAGTTTTGACTAGCTGCTAGCGGTAACCTCCACACCTATCCAGCTCCTCGCAATTCCACCATAAGTAGTCACCGCACGAGGCCAGTTTTGGCTAGCCGCCAGCGGTGACGTCAACACCTATTCTGCCACTCGCGATTCCGCCATGAGAGATCACCGCACGAGGTCAGTTTTGGCTAGCTGTCAGCGGTGGTGTCCCGCTTCGAAAAAAGGGAATGAAAAGAATTAACGCAATTGAAAGAATATTCCATAATAAATCAAATATGTACATAATTCACTTTTTGCGATCTATAGCCAACCATGTCGATTTATAACTTAATCAAATATATTTTGTTAAGTAATTTTTTTCCTTTTTTTTATAAAATAAATACTCGTATGTGGAAAAAAGTAAATAAAAAGGTCAATAAAAATGAATAAATATTACGGACGCATTTCACACACGGTCAGTCAGCCCCAAACTAAGCATAGCTTGTATTATGGGAACTAACACAACTGATATATATCCGCATTCTAGATTCCATAACACAAGCTAATTAAGCTTACCATGGGTCTAGATAGCGTTGTGTAGAATGTTGTAGAATATTTATTATTATTATTATCTCTTTATTCATTTTTTAAAACCTATAAATTACATTTTTAAATACATTATTATCTAAAATAAAAAGCATATATTTAAAAATATAAAATATAGAGCCCACCGGCATCGGGTACAGGGACCAAGCTGCCGGTGGTTAGGGCTCCAGGGAGAGGAACCTCCTCACAATACGTGCCGTGTCGAGGAGTACTGCCTTCTGCATCAGGCCCTTGATCCAACTATCTAACGCGAGCCTCTTAAGATGTTGGTCGAGGCTCTTGGCAATCAACCCGTGAGCCGATACGATATATATTATTATTATTATTATATTACTTAAACATTTTATATGGATACATACATATTTATATTTAACACCCATTAAATGCTACTTATAATTTTTGTAATATAGGTAGGTACTATTTTTTTATATATTATTATTTAATTGATATTACACACATATATATAACATTTAAAAGGCAAGTAATTATAATTTAATAATAGAAAATTGATAGTTTGTAATTACGAAAAATAAAAAAGCTTAATAATGATTGAAATCGGCATTGTTGTTTATCAGATTATTTTTAAATTGAGCTAAATTTATGGTACAATTAATTGTCTTTATCATAATATATAAATTATATAATAAAAAATCAACCTATCCCAGGAATCCACTTGAGAGCTACCTGCGATCGGTTGATTGTTTCTTTTTATATTTAACATTTAACATGAATATAGCCTTCGTATTGCAAAAAAGTAATTAATATTTTTTCTTTAATTTCATCTTTTAATCAAAATTAAATCCTTCCCTCCTAGGTAGCCGCTGAAGTTAAATACACTTTGTTCCGTCAAAACATATTATAAAACTTTCCCGACATAGTAATGTATCTTCCATATCCTCAAGGTATCAAGGTATCCAATCTACCTTGATTGGAAATTGAAGACGGATGTCCATCTCCTATGCTTACATAATCTACTTTTACAACACACTTGCTCATAAAAGTGATATTATTTCACTGCAAATAGGCATGTAATGACACCTATTATCAAACTGTGACTTTTTCATTGCTATTATTCACAAGTGAGTTATAGATTATTTTTTAAATTTTATAGGTTAAGTTTCTATGTTCTTAAAAACATTCCATACAAAAAAGAACGTGTTTAATAGTACGAATAAATGAATATGCCTATTGTATGTTCATTTGATGCATTTTCGTATTTAAATAAATAATTTCAACTTGTAATACTTGTTTAATAAACAAAATTTTCACTCAAATTTAACTTTTTTTTTCTCTAAGTACAGAAAAAAAAAACATTAAAAAAAGTTAAATTCAAACCTCATTCTTTTTTTAAATATGGCCGACCGCCATTGTTAGATGCGCGCACATAGGAAAACGAATTAATTTGTAGTATTGTTTATTCAGTATTTTTAGTATTATTTTATTCGCAAGTGTGTTGTAAAACGTCGTATGGCACGCGTGAGTATGATGATTACCGTCCTCGGGTCTCAATGGCGCCTCAGCGGTAATCACCAACTTTGCTCACTTGTACCATAATGTACTAATTATCTACTCTCATACTGATAATGTAAACATTAAAAAAATTAAAACAGTAGGTACTTTAATGGCACTCTTTACGTACAGAGTGTCAAAATCAATTTAAAAAATTACATTATGATACTGCTCTTCTATGGGGAACTGTATCATAATATAACTTTTTTTCCATTACGATACAGTTGCAGCTAGAATATATACAGGTTTATATGCAGTTTGTCGCTAGATAAATAATCCGTGGTCGCGGCGCAAATCGCAATCCCATCAACAAATGGATTTTAGTCAATGACGTAACACTTTTTAATAATAAATTCGTAATAATAAAATATTATTATTAGAAATAATATGTAATATTCTTAATTCATATAAATTACTTATATTGATGTATTTTTAGTAAGTAGCTACATTTTGTTTTTAATATTTTGTGTTTGCGCCATTTTTTAGTCTGACATCTTCTTGTATGACATATCTATAAACATTGTAGGTACGTCATTGAACGTAACGTTGTAATTTTATGCAAATTATTTTAACTTTTTCATGAGATTAGATAAAGTAGTGTATGAAACTGCACATAATTTGGTCTTAAAACACTCGTGAGATGCTATAAAACCACTTACCTTCGGTTCGTGGTTTTAACTCACACTCGTGTTTTTAAAAACCCTTATTATGCAACAGTTTCATAAACTACTATTACGTGGTCATAATCGCGGGAAAAATCTAGTAAGTAATATCATAAAATTTAGTTTGCGTCAACACTTTTTCTATTGCTTTTTACGTGTTTTGATAATACATGCTAAGCAGATTAGGCAATAGTGCATTATGGTACAAGTAAGCGCCATTGAGACCCGAGCCGACAGGCGAGGCTCTTAAGAGAGCCGACAGGCGAGGCTCTTAAGAGAGCCGAGGACGGTAATCATCATACTTACGCGTGGCACGCGACGTTTTACAACACACTTGCAAATAAAATAATACTACAAATACGAAATAAACAATACTACAAATTAATTCGTTTTCCTATGCGCGCGCATCTAACCACGGCGATCGGCCATATTTAAAAGAATGAGGTTTGGTTTTTTTTTTCTGTACTTACAGAAAAAAAAGTTAAATTTGAGTGAAAATTGTGTTTATTATACAAGTATTACAAGTTGAAATTATTTATTTAAATACGAAAATACATCAAATGGCATATTAAATTATTCGTACTACTAAACAAAACACGTTATTTTTGGAAATAGAAACTTAACCTATAAAATTTGAAAAATAATCTATAACTCACTTGTGAATAATAGCAATGAAAAAGTCACAGTTTGATAATAGGTGTCACTACGTGCCTCATTGCGGTGAAATAATTTCAATTTTATGAGCAGGTGTGTTGTAAACTATGTTATATGGATGAAATAGGAATGTAAATAGGTATAAAGAACCTTGATCAAATATTACGTAGATAATAGTACATTATGGTACAAGTGAGCAACGTTGGTGATTACCGCCGAGGCGCCATTGAGACCCGAGCCGCCAGGCGAGGGTCTTAAGACAGCCGAGGACGGTAATCATCATGCTCACACGTGCCATACGACGTTTTACAACACACTTGCGAATAAAATAATACTACAAATACTAAATAAACAATACTACAAATTAATTCGTTTTCCTATGCGCGCGCATTTAACAATGGCGGTCGACCATATTTAAAAAAAAATGAGGTTTGAACTTAACTTTTTTTTACTCTGTTTTTTTTTTCTGTACTTAGAGAAAAAAAAAAGTTAAATTTGAGTGAAAATTTTGTTTATTATACAAGTATTACAAGTTGAAATTATTTATTTAAATACGAAAATGCATCAAATGACCATACAATAGGCGTATTAATTTATTCGTACTATTAAATACGTTATTTTTTTAATCAAAACTTTTTTAAGAACATAGACAATTATAGACACT
Organism: Eilema depressum; assembly: GCA_914767945.1. Lineage (NCBI taxonomy): Eukaryota > Metazoa > Arthropoda > Insecta > Lepidoptera > Erebidae > Eilema > Eilema depressum. Next base: position 21,859,487 of record OU612012.1, on the reverse strand, counting down.
TCCTATAAAATTTAAAAAAGAATCTATAACTCACTTTTGTGAATAATAGTAATGAAAAAGTCACAGTTTTATAATAGGTGTCATTCCGTGCTTAATTGCGGTAAAATAATATCACTGTTATGAGCAGGTGTGTTGTAATAGTACATTATGGTACAAGTGAGCAACGTTGGTGATTACCGCCGAGGCGCCATTGAGACCCGAGCCGCCAGGCGAGGGTCTTAAGACAGCCGAGGACGGTAATCATCATGCTCACACGTGCCATACGTCGTTTTACAACACACTTGCGAATAAAATAATACTACAAATACTAAATAAACAATACTACAAATTATTCGTTTTCCTATGCGCGCGCATTTAACAATGGCGGTCGACCATATTTAAAAAAAAAATGAGGTTTGAACTTAACTTTTTTTTACTGTTTTTTTTTCTGTACTTAGAGAAAAAAAAAAGTTAAATTTGAGTGAAAATTTTGTTTAATAAACAAGTATTACAAGTTGAAATTATTTATTTAAATACGAAAATGCATCAAATGACCATACAATAGGCGTATTAATTTATTCGTACTATTAAACACGTTATTTTTTGTATCAAAACTTTTTTAAGAACATAGACAATTATAGACAACTTCCTATAAAATTTAAAAAAGAATCTATAACTCACTTGTGAATAATAGCAATGGAAAAGTCACAGTTTAATAATAGGTGTCATTCCGTGCCTATTTGCGGTGATATAATAGCACTGTTATGAGCAGGTGTGTTGTAAAATAGTATTCCACCAAATAGTTTTACACAAAATAACTTTTGGATATAATGTCTTTAGTTGAAATGAACCACTGGTATAATGTTTGTTTGTTTCATAGCAGACTCGTACAAGTAAGTGGTCGAGCATCAGTCATAGTTAAAGTGTAACAAGATCTATATCTTGTTACACTATCACCTATGTAACGGATTTCGCATTGGCGTAGTGAACCCCATAGGTCTAAAAATATTTCGCGCTTTTGAAATGCACTATGCGATAGAGACCACATTGTACAAAACCGAAGCAAGTCGAACTTGACGGACGGACGGACGAAGAAGACGAACTCTTGAAGACGGACTCTCACCATTCTTCCAGATGTGCCAAATCAAAAGCCTATCTGCTCCTATGTTTTGTCGTCAATAATAGATACCTGTTGTACCTTAAGAGACTTGTTAAGCGACTCACACAACTATTTACATGAAACACAAATAACGAGTACTAACACCCAGAACTAAGTACGAGGAGTAGAAAACAGTGTAACCTCAACCTCAAGATGTGCCAGTGAAAAAATTCCCACAATACCATCGCCTGCTTTATCAGTTTACACGTTACATTTTGATGTTTTTTTGCTGCAGAATACATGTGGAATTATTACGATTTCATGAGTGAGTAAGAAGTAGTCACAATTAGACAAGTAAGCACTGTGATTACACGGACACAGTTAGAAAATCTTACTTGACTGAGGGTTAATATTGTGTGATGTAACTCTTAGCACCGGAGGTGAGGCAATTGACCTCCTTGTATCGTGTGTTTCGGCCTCTGGAAAATATATTTAGCTTGAATATATCTACTACGTTAAACCATAATTAGTTATTTAAATCCATAATATATTCAATTTAAGTACTTAAACTTTCATGGTCGTTCACATCACTATTAGAACTATCGGGATATTTACCATGTATTTTTTGGAGTTGCCGATATTTCAGCGCTATTGCAAGCACCATGATCACGGAGGAACTGTAGTACCTACTGGTGGTAAACGGTGCAAAAGTTTTTAGGAGTACATATATTGATCTACCCTCTTTCGAGTTCTTTAGCTACGCGTATGGACACTACCACTGGTTTCACTCTCACTAAAGTGATCTCAAAATAAGAGTGTCTCTATGACATTTGTCTTTTGGACGTAATTAGTGACGTAACCACACCACTCGGTACACGATACTCAAGATAAATCTATTCAAGTTTGTATGCGTATTTGATCGATTAGAATATGTATTGTATTGTATTTTAAAGTTCATTGCATTAAAGTTCTAATTAGAATAATCTAAACTTTGATATTGTAGGTATTTTGAAACAATACAATACTGTGAAAAGTCAATTTTCTTTCATTTAACATTCTTATTACAATAACATTCACTCAATAACCAATAGAAATCCTCTTGATACTGTCTAAAGTTTACGCGTATATCACTCATTGAAATGAAACCACTTTTTAACGGATTCTATCGCGATTTATTCGTCACTATTTACTTTTAACCCTACGTCTCGGCTACTTTATAGCAGCCATGGCCCCGGGTTGACTAAACTACTAAAGATGATATTTGAAGCCTAGGAATAAAAAAAAACCTAGATAACAGCAAACACAACAAAGTCACGAATTGGGATAATGTCATATTTGTCGATGAGACTTGGCTGAACTCAAATCATACCGTGCCGCAGTCATGGATGAATGATACCAAGGCCTCTTGCTCAACAGTGTCAATAGGAAAAGGTAGACGCTTAATAATCTGCCAAGCCGGGTCCAGCTGGTGGTGGTTTTGTGAATGATACCTTGCTCGCATTTGAGTCTAAAAGTACAAAGAATATCACAGAGTGGTTTACTAACCTGTTAGCAAACCTCCCTGAACAGTGCATAGTTATTATGTACAATGCACCGTACCATTCAGTTCAAATAGATAAAGCACCTACTCAAGCATACAAAAAGGCCGATTTAGTAGCATGGCTACAAAGACCAGGCGTTGAAGTTGATACGAAATAGTAAAGAGCTGAATTACTGCAACTGGTAAAAAAAATTAAACTTACAGAAAAAATACAAAATATATCTTGATCGATTTATTTTTTCCTTAACCAATTATTCTCTTGTCTATGGACAGTATGAAAAAATCGTTATGGACAGCATTGAGCGGAGTGGGCGGTACCCGTCAATGAAAAACGTCATTACGTTTGAAAAAATGTCATTGTTTTACGTTCTTAAAATTGAGAACTTCATGGACTGTAAGGGCCGGCGCCCACTGCCGGCATGGCACGGCATGGAATTTATTACTAATCAAGTTATTTTGATATGAGATAAGGTTCAAAATAACTTGATTAGTAATAAATTCCATGCCGTGCCATGCCGGCAGTGGGCGCCGGCCCTAACTGTCAAAGCGGGCTTCTTATTTTGCGATTACTGTACAAACTCGAAACTCGATCTCGATCACGTTCACGACACACTATGCTTACTGTATCCACTCGCGATTTTGTTTTAGCTTGCTCCCGGTTGTTTTTACATAAACGGACCACTGGATGCCAGATTTCGGCAGTTGAAACCCAGAGGGTAGATCGATATTATATTTACTCCTAAAAACTTTTAGACCGTTTACCGCCAGTAGGTACTACAGTTCCTCCGTGATCATGGTGCTTGCAATAGCGCTGAAATATCGGCAACTCCAAAAAATACATGGTAAATATACCGATAGTTCTAATAGTGATATTAAACTTAAATCAATAAAACAGCATTGAAAAAATAGTACATTGTGAGCTCACCTTACACTTAGAAGATATTTTTTGTAGAAGTGATTTCTTCGAAATTTGTTAATATTTAACTAATATAGATGATAAATATCATGTATCATGTAGATATAGCAAAGTTTAATGATACATACATCCGTTTAAATATTTTTAAGTTTAGATTTTCTGTATCTATACTATTACATAATTGTAAATTGAAAATGTTTGTCCGCGATGGAAGCAAAAACTACAGAACGGATTTTTGATGAAGCTTTTTTGTTAGAAAGGTCTTGGTCAGACTTAAAATCTTACGTTTGTTTGATTGCAATCGGTTGAGTAGAACCGAAGATAAGATATCCACGCGGGGGGAGCCGCTGGCGAAAGGCTAGTTATTAATATAACTTTAGCATAACTTTTAAAACTGCGTTTGTTGACGAGTGATAAACAAAAAGATAACGTAAATAAACTTACTTCTGTAAGACCCCGGTGAAAGTGACGTATCCATGTGCACTAGGTACTGTCTAGGTTTCCTGCCTGACCAATCTCGTACGTTCGGATCGCCATCTGCAAGTATATGATTTACGTTTTTAGTTTTTGATCCGTTAAACATAACCAAAGTAATTGGACGGTTTTATTTGGACGCAAACCATATACATTTTTGAGTCAATTGTATGCAGTATGCAATATCAATCGTATGCTACCAACAAATAAAATAATATTATTATGTATTGCGCTAATAATAAGTCTATAAAAATAAGTATTATTATTGTTATATGCAAGATGTTTGAGGTTATAATAACATGTAGGTACAGTCGACAAAAAAGATACGGTTGCAATTTTTCATATAAAGTTGTATGTAAAGGTGCAACCGTATCTCCTCAGAGTATACGTAGCGTATGACCTACGTATTAGCTTCATTTAAATAAAAAGAGTAAACTTACCATATACTTCAACTAATAGTCTATACACGTTCTCGTGACGAAACTGCATCGCGATGTGTAAAGGTGTGTACCCCTGAAAATAAACATTTTTACGTGAATCTCGTTACACTAAAATTTAATCAGAATAATATTCGAATCACTCATATAGATATACTTAATACCTATGTCACAAAGATAAACATAATTATCGATAACGTCAATATGCAAGATAGTACCTTTATGACGATATTGTATGCAATATTTTCACGTTGTGAGGGTGCGCTTATACCGAATCACGCTTATACCGATCGTGAAGGATCACATCTGCTCCCAACTTCTCATACATGGCTTCCCTCCCGTTTGCGTTTCCAATACCTTATAGTCAATATATTCTCAATAGATATTAAACTCAGTTGGATATTACTGAATGTATAGATACCATGCGCCAGCTGTAGCATAAACTAATCGACAGCAGGTAGGTACCTGGTGACTGTTTTGATTTTTTTACCATAAATAAGTGTACCATAAATAAACTGAATCAAAGAACAGATACGAGTATTAAAATTCGAAGGACGCCACAAAACCAATAATTATAAATACTAGTATTTCTGTAATAATAACAGTTTAGACCTCGCGAGCACCCTTTGCCACATTTTTCTGATCTCAATCAAATCTGGTATCCTTCAAAAACATTAAAAAATCAACAAGTACGTATTTATAATAATACAATACTTATTTTAAACAGTCGTGGAAGTTTCACCAAAATAGAATGACGATCTATTCTTAAAAAAAAAGCCGCTGCAGATTTCCCACTATTTTCCAATTCTTTTTTTTTTAATATAACAAGGTCCACCGTTACGAGGCATGATTTTTTTCCGGAATCATGTCCTTGATATTTCAGCACACACTTAATGATCATTTAAAAAATAACGCGACAGTAAACTTTCCCTCTTTTCTCCCTTATTTTCCCTTCTATCAAAAAAGCTCTCTACAAAAGTTGTGTTTTAAATTAAAGAAAATGTGCGCCAAGTTTGGTGAAAATCGGTAAAGAAATGCGCGCTCTAAGCCTGAACTGATAAACACACAGACATACGGAAGAAAGCAAAATCGGTCACCATGTCGAAACGGAGACTCTCGCTTGCTTCGCTCACTCAGTCAATAATAAGAGTAGAACTTGATGTTTCTACCAGAACCGATATCGCCGCTGTTGTTTGTTCTATACAGTTTTATTGAGGATAGATTAACGAGATCTTACCGAGACTTTAACTTGCATTATAAAACAATGAACATTTATCAGTGCCATTCATTCAAAATAAAACAAAAAATAAGGCAATTGGATTTCATAAGGACGTCATCTTGCACTTTGATGCGGTTTATGTGTTAGTTTAAATGGTACCATATGGGCAATATTTAGGTACGTAAAGTTGTCATAAAATAACAACAGCTTTATTAGGAAAGGAGGGACATTAAAATGTTGAGTGGTACCCAGATAAATTTACCACTGCTTCCCTTGAATCCACAAGTAGTCCAAGCAATAAAATTCTCGGCGGACTTACCCCATTCTACTTCCGTCGCCGACGATGCCGCACACCACATGAAAAAGATTGTAACGACATTTTAACGATATACTAAAACAGGCAAAATAACTTGCAGTAAGTAAATTTGATTGAACGTTAAAGATTCTAGGTAACAATAAAGTGCGCGATTACTCTCACCGCGGATGTAAACACATAATTAACTTAGTCCGTTTAAAGTCTACTGCAATCGCTTAATTCTTATGACTGAGACGTGTTTTCTTCTCAATATTTCTTTATTGTGCTTCTATTTTCTGCATTATTATTTATTATTCTGGAGTACATTGTTTTCGGACAGTCTTTCGGTAAAATATTTGCGGTAGAGTTTATGATTTTTTGTTTGCAAAGAATGCTAATATCTACTTAGCAAGAAGTGTATAAATATTATGTGCATGTGATACAGTAATTTCAAATTTAAAATCTTACTTATAAAACTAAACAATACACAAGATTCATGAGTTGACTTCAACGATAAAAATAATATTTTGTATCTAAGAATACCTATAAACTTGTTTCTACATAAATTTCCATTTGTTTAAGTATACCTACCTCATTTCGTTCAATCATTTAGTTTCCTGATCGCCGGTTTCTGAATTGAGAAATTGTTTTTGGGCAAAACGTCACTCATTTCGACTAGCTAACGGCTAGCCGCAATGCGACGGGCCAGAAGAGCGTATTTGTGGCCCTAAGATATAGTTCATCCGGTAATACCTAAGCGTTTGCTTTAGCAAAGATAGATACTTGAAAACTTAAAAATTAAATATAGGCGTGACCCTGTCTGCCGGCAAGTGATTTGTATAACCGTTGTTGGTGGTTACAAATGGAGAATTTCATTATTACAAAACTTCCAACCTTCATATTGTTTCGATGTTACTCGTATGAATAATGGTGAAAATTCATATGCAGGTTATTTATGAGTGTCCACCGTAACGTTTCACATCTTACGATTTTCTCTTCTAGGTACGTCAATTTATTCGAAAAAGCGCAAAACCACTGGCCTTTTCAAGCATCGTCACGTCGCGTCGCGTCTCGGTGTGAACTGACCCTAAATTGAATTAAATCAAACATCTGGCTATTCTTGTCTCTATTATAATTTCTGAAGAATTCTTTGTACATAAATCCTACGAATAACAAGTATATATACCTAATTACACAAGGATATTTAATGAATTACTTGGTTCCCACTCACCGATCGTTCGTTGACTACGTGTCGGGCGATCCCACCCAATAGTTTCACTAAATTTTCATCACCGCGTTTACATGCCCAGTGCATCGCCGTCTGTAATAAATGAACTTATAGTGAACACAAAGTAGCCCAATTTGTAAACTCATTCAACCTAAAACTGGAAGTTACATAAAGTAGTGAAACCTTTAAAGAAATTATAGTACAATTTTAAAATCGATAAGTATCTACTAAGTTATGAAGTTAAATATCTAGAACCTAAAATCAAAACACGATTCGATCACGAGAAGAGTTTAGTAGGTCGAGACACAAATTACTTGATTGCTAGCTTTTTATTTTTATATATGTAAAACATTTTGATGGACAATATAATGCCGAAATTATACCTTTTATAATCGGAACGTATTAGGATGATTTGCATCCAGATTAAAGATTATATTTTCGTGAAGGTAGGTGTTATTAGCATAGTTATAGGCATTATCTTGCTATCATCGTTGGTCATTTTAATATTTAAAACGTTAAGGTAAGCGAAGCATAATTTCAAGGAACCGTATTTTAGATGGAGGCTGCGTTTACCTGCAGTTAATAATAAGGAATTTAAGCTTGTTCTACTAACTGTTTAGTTACATTAGACGAAATTTTAATGTAGCTCCTATGCAAGTCAACACACCTCGCTGTATACGATTAAAATTGAAATTGCGATTTGATTTATTTACCGTGGTAAGATATTATAATCTTACCACGGTACTTAGATTATTCTAACCTAACAATATTATCATTTAACCATTCAACAACTATCGTGATTATTATTGATTGAATTGTTATGTAAAATATTCCTTCAATTATAATATATTCCATCAGCCTCGATTGTATAAATAATAACTGCTACTCTAATATCCCATAACTACCTAAACTCTAACTTTATTTTAAAACCAACTCCATCAGTTTGTAAAACAAACCTCGAATGCAAAAAAAAAACAGTCATTGATATTACAATATTTTAAGCAAACTAAAATTTATGTTTCGTTGCAAAAAAATTCAAATAAACTTAGACCGTATTCAAAAGACAATCTTTTAGTTTGTGAAGCATTTGACCCACGCTCCGAAGTCCATAAAATCACCGTCAACTAAGGTGTGCCAAGATTTTCAGTCAGCAGTTAAGTCTTGCGAATATATATTACTTTATCCGAGCGCCGAGGGTACGAGTTACGTACCAATCGGCGTATGTACAAGATGTAGGCGTGATCGTCGCTGATTCAGTGGGGTAGTTAGTGGCGGGCGGTCCTAGGTTCGACGTCGTCCGGAGAAATATTGGCCCCGAGGGAAGCGCTGTTAATTTGCAGCGCACATTGGGTACAGGCACGATTTTCTACGTATCTACCTACGCATTTAACGTAGGCTACGTCCATATTTTTGAAGGTATTTTAAGGGAAACAAATACTGGCTCACATCAGAGAGATTTAGGTATATTTTGTGAGGATGGGCTACAGTTAAACGAAAACATCTAAATCATCTCTCGTTCATCGGGATTGATGATGATAATCAGACCTTAACTACGCTTCGAGAAATGAATAAAATAAAAACGAAGTGTGAATAACATTTGAAACTTATCAATAAGGAGGCATTTGTCCATAAAACTGAAAAATGGGGTCATGATTTTCTCATAGCTCTTTTCTTACGAAATCGGAAATAGTTGCATACATCACGTGTTGAATGTTGCTACTGCAAATACGTGTAAGGACTAAACGAGGAGACACGATTTTGAGAGTTTTGAACTGAGCGAGAATTATTTTTAATTTTTAATAATACATAATAAATAAAATAAAAATTATTTATTGCCAAGCTATTGCAAATAAGCATTTTGCCTTTTTCTATTATTCTATCATGAGTTTTATTGGTAAAAGAAACCTTTAGGAACTGCGAAGGCGAAAGGAATAAAAACTTACTTGACCGAATAGAAGCAAAAAGTAATGAGGTCATTGAACAATGTTTGCGAGCTTTTTCGGAAGTTACTGTACATATTGCACGTTATTATATCGACAGTCGCGGTCTCAACAACAGCAGCAGTTCAGCATTTTTAGTTTCAGATGCTCCAAAGACAAACAATAATTTCGTTTGCGCGGAATCGTTAAGGTGTGAGAGTAATTCGCATTCAAGCCCACCGAGGTGTATTTTGTACGTAATAACAGGACAAAAACAAGTAGGTATTATCAACCGTATAAACAGACGTTCAGTTCAATTGGGCATTACTAATTGCATAGCTGATGTTCCCAGCTTAGTAGTAGTTGGAGCAAAGTAATATAACAACTGCAGCAAGTAGCAAAGTATTCCAAAAAATAGTGGGACAATAATAAAAAAAAAATGGGCGGATGTAATTTTTTTGGAAAATGATTAAAAAATTGTTGTATAGAACAATGGATTTTTTTCTTACGGCATAAAAACAATTTGAACCCTTTTTTCCAAGATCAACTTCAAACTGACACTCCTTGATATATAAAAAAAATAAAATTCGAAATAACCTAACATTTTAATGAACTAATAGACATTAGTTCTGACTGAATTTTCTCGTGACAATAACCAGTCTGCTCCTATAAATATTTATTATGGTAGCAGACTAGGGTAAGCGAAACACTGTCGAATTCAATGAAGCTCCCAAACAACCGATTGAATACCATCGTATTTTATGCTGTAAATATTGTAAAATATTATGCGGCAGCAAGATAAATTGTCGACCATTTACACTAGTTAGTAAAGTTCTTGGTTGTGTCGACTGGAGGGCATCGAACAAACAAATTCGTACTAGTAGGAATGTTTTATTGTAACCGTAATTTACAAGTAATTAAAATATACTTACATACTACATGTTGCACGCGTTCACACCATCGATGGCAGCAGCATATACCGGCCGCAGACATGCGGGAATAATATAGAAATGTAATTAGTTCTTCGAAATTATTCATGAATTTAGGTATAAAGAGAAAATAAGTCTTATGGTAGTGTTTTAGAAAATAAGGGTCTTTCGGATATTCTTAAAATAAAACTCTCATTAAGGCAACGTTTCCGGGTCAGCGGACGACAGAATATACAAATTTATTGTCGGTTAACCTAATAAATTTAAATCAGGATTACGTGGTTCGTGCATAAAGCCAAGCTTTATAATATGTCCGGAATAAATCTCTTGTCTGCGTCAAACGAGTGACTTATCATTTAAAAAGAACCCACTTAAAAAGGCCTAGAGACACTTTACAGTTAACTGCTTTAAACCATCGTCGCACGTTCGGGTCACAAAAGGGATGAGAAGTACCGAACCCGTAAAATGTTGCACCGTTAAATCGTTAAAAAACTCTTTATTAGTTTACAAACTTAGAACATGGTTTATAACAAAAGTTGTTACTTATATATTTTATGTTCTCATAGTAGGTAATTACTTGAGAAAATATGTTCAATTAGCAGAAATGTAGAGGTAACAGACGATAAAACTTGTGGAACTTGTCTTAGTCATGAAATAATGAAAAAACTATCGCAAAGTTTTAAAATGTAAGGGTCTGTCTTCATGTTAAAACTTAAGTGAGAGAAGTGGGCAACCTACTTCGGCGCTTCGAGGATACAGTATTCGGAAACCAGTTTTAGGAACTATAAAGTTATCCGACTTCCGTCCATTTCAAAGTGTAAATTGTTACGGGCCATTTGATTTTTGATGTTTAAAAAGCAATGTTATGTTTTGATACAACTGGAAAATGTATAGCCGAGTAGCCTACTCATGTGTTAACTTGCATCACTAGGACGTATAAGTAAATAAATTACACCGCATACCAGTACGAGGTGTCCTTCGTAGATGCGGATGGGACACTAATGTGGGCGGGGAACTTGACAATGGGTATTATTTTGAGACAGATATTTGTTTAGAATGATTTATTTTGTGTTACAAATATATCCAAATGTCTATAAAGAGAGGTTTATGTCCTCGAAATGAATTACCTACTTACAGTATTATTTACAAGAATGCAAACCTAAATGAACTATCTAACTTTGTCGATTTGTGTCAACGTTATACACACCACTTTTTTACAATTTTTACTGATAGAATCTAGTTCTTCTCTTGAACAATAATTTCATTGCCATCGATTTTAAAAACTCATCTATAATCACGAAATAGTAAAAATATATCAGGACACTTCAAACTTGTATGAGTACTTACTCGTAGTTGCATATTCTATTAAGTTCAGATAGGATATACCTAACTGCTACATGAGATGATAATAATAATTAGTCAATTGTAATTTCATAAAATGTTTGTTTGTTCGTATATTATGCAGTGCCGTAGGTACAGTTCATCCCGATTGCAATAAAACTTTGTCAACTTATACTTGTAGGTAGGTACTTTTACGAAGGATATAAGCAAAGCATGTCTGTACAAAACTTGTACTTACTTCTACATGGGCCACATTTGTTTTTTAAGAAATTATGTCGGGTGAAACTGGGACTATATAAATTAACTAATGGACCAACGATCTGGAAATATAATTTATTACCTACATAATTTATCCTCTCGGAAAACGTTGAAATTGTAGCACCAATCTTAAAGTTCCCTTAACAGCAGTTATCGTATGACCCGATAGCAACACACGTAGAATAATATTGTATAGGGTTCACACTCTGTTTCCCTTCACTAGCTAAGTATATTCGTGTATGATGAGGACACGGACTCATGTCCCCGTGTGCCGACCAACATCCGCTACCACGTCATATTGATTGCGTTTGCATGTACATCAATTAGGATCCGCGGAACGATGCGTCTTCCACGCCACTAATTATCCTCTTGTCACTGTGTAATTATGCGTACAGGTTGACAGCGACGTTGATATACGCACGGTAGCTATTAATTTAGATATATGTACCTGCTTATGCTTATTGCTGAAGTAGTTCGCGACACTGAATCTAACGATAATTAGGTATGTACTGTACACCCTACAATGAGATAAGTACCTATAGGTTTATATGTGAAGCTGTATGTATAAATGTATTTGGCCGTACGTACTAAGGATACCTCAAAACATATAGTAGGTACCTACATTATAAGAAATAATAGTCCTTAAAATAACTTAGTAAGAGATAAAGAAACAAATGATACTTACACCCTGTAGTTGCAGGCACAGTTTGAAGACACCGAAAAAATAATTCATATATTAGTACAAAATCATAGTAAATGCAATAGGAGGCAGATTAAAGAAACAGGAAAAAATAATAGAATTAAGTTGACATTACCCATTACCTAAAATAAAAGTTGTGATATACCGTGTTCTCACATAAAACCTATTATGGCATATCTTTTTAAATATATTGTTATTATTCCATGTTATTATTTCACGTTATCACCATACCCCAAACCGCGAATTTGCTGACGGCAACGATGAATATGTTTGAACTTTCTGCTAAAATCGTTCATTGTTGATAGTCGTATCGGTTCACGGTCTAATTACCAAGAATACCTCGAGAGACTCGCGTTAGGCGGCTGGATCAAAGGATTAGTCAAGGAGATTCTCTCTGGAGCTCCAAATTCTAGTAGTTTGGTCTCCATGTCCCTTGGTGACGGAAGACTAAGATATGATTACGTAGCCGACCGCATACGAAAATTGCCGACGCATGCATCACATACGGATAAAGGGGGCCATTGAGAAGCCGCAATGAATCACGCGCATGTGCTGCGTGCGTCGGCAGTTGTCGTATGCGGTCGGCTACGGAATCATATCTAGGTATGATTCTCAATGGCCCCCTTTATCCGTATCGGAGTTTGACAAGTAATGGATACGCTGTATGTGCTGCATGCGTCGGCAGTTGTCGTATGCGGTCGGCTACGGAATCATACCTTACATTTTATTAATTAGTTTTATGACTTTATATTTATTAAACACTAGCTGACCCCGCGAACTTCGTACCGCCTAACAGTCAATTCTTTTTTTTTTTTTTCAATATTTCTCTCCGTAAGAACCATCCCCGTACTATAGGGAATGTTCTAAAAAAAGAATTATCGAAATTGGTCCAGCCGTTTTCATGCCATGTCGTGACAACGGAAAACGGGTTTCATTTTTATATACAGGGTGTCCCAAAATTCAAGGATAAGCCGGCAACAGGGGGTGGCCCTACTTATGGCTGCTCAGGAAAAAATAAGAAAAAAAATATATCTCTATTTTTTTTTTAATTACTCGAACTTTTTTAAAATCCCTCGAAATTCGGTACTCTTAATGATATTTTCAACTACCAGGTCCACAATTTTGCAAATATTTTTGAACTCTTTTCTGTATTAGCAAGCTAAGAAGCATGGCTATCCATCACCACCCTGAAAAATTATAGGATATTTGTAGTTATTTTAGAAAAATAAGTCAAAATATTTTTTTGTCGTCAAATTTTCATACATTTTTACTTTCGACCCACTTTATCTTATCTCGGTGAAAAAAAAAAGTACGGACACCACTATGGCATTCTTTTTCAAAAATTGGTGCAACTATCCAAGATTTCAAAATGGTATAATTTGGGTATGATACTATATTGAAATACTAAAAAAATATTTTTTTTTTAAATAAGAATCACATTTAATACATTGCTCTTATTGAAAATCACCAGATTTATTTTGTACACAATGCATTCATCCTCAATAAAAAATCATTGACGGGACATGTGACAAAGTGGTAACCGAGTAGGTTATCACATTACGAGGTTAAGCAACATAAGCCAGGGTGGTTTTCGGATGGATGACCATTCTTAAGACATTGAGACACCTCCATTCCTCAGAAAGTACACTAGGCCGTCGATCGTAGTGGCCATACGAGCATCTATGACAGTTGTTACGGGTGGTCGGAGCCCTAAAAGTCCAACAACTGGACGCACTACATAACTTTGATATCGCCAATGGGTTGTGGAGGTCAGGTGGCAGTCGCTTCAAAGAAAATTTCGCGGTTCTGCTGTTTCACAGTTAACCATAAAATCCGACTCTGTATTTTGTAAAGGTTCAGAGGATGAAAATCCATGCTGTTAAAATATTAAACAAACATAATGGTATAATTTTATAATTATTGCATTATTGTTAATATTTTTTTATTTTTACATTTTTAATTGTTTGCCACCGGCATTAATACATTTTATTTTTCGTGCATTTCTTTTGTCAGAAATATAATCCGTAGCCGCATTGATATTTCAATGAAACTAGTCCAGCGTTGCAATTGCTTTCGGAAACCTAATTGTTCTTAAAACAATTCCAATGTTTTATTGGAATTGTTTCTGAGCCTCGAATTTCCCGGCTACCTGTGAAATAGCAGAAATGCGAAATTTGCCATGAAGCGACTGCCACCTGACCTTCACAACCGACTGGCTATATCAAAGTTATGTAGTGAGTCCAGTTGTTGGACTTTTAGGGGTCCGACTCTCTGAGAAACAGAGGACGGAGGTGTCTTAATGTCTTAAGAATGGTCATCCATCCGAAAACCACCCTGGCTTATGTTGCTTAACCTCGTAATGTGATAACCTACTCGGTTACTACTTTGTCACAAGTCCCGTCAATGATTTTTTATTGAGGATGAATGCATTGTGTACAAAGTAAATCTGGTGATTTTCAATAAGAGCAATGTATTAAATGTGATTCTTATTTATAAAAAAAAAATTGTTTTTAGTATTTCATTATAGTATCATACCCAAATTATACCATTTTGAAATCTTGGATAGTTGCGTCAATTTTTGAAAAAGAATGCCATAGTGGTGTTTATACTTTTTTTTTTCACCGAGATAAGATAAAGTGGGTCGAAAGTAAAAATGTATGAAAATTTGACGACAAAAAATATTTTGACTTATTTTTGTAAAATAACTACAAATATTCTATAATTTTTCAGGGTGTTGGTGGATAGTCATGCTTCTTAGCTTGCTAATACAGAAAAGAGTTCAGAAATATTTGCAAAATTGTGGACCTGGTAGTTGAAAATATCATTAGGGGTACCGAATTTCGAGGGATTTTAAAAAAGTTCGAGTAATTAAAAAAAAAATATAGATATATTTTTTTTCTTATTTTTTGCAGAGCAGCCATAAGTAGGGCCACCCTCTGTTACCGGCTTATCCTTGAATTTTGGGACACCCTGTATATAGATTTATCAATTTAATCTTCTTCATCTGGTCTTTTCCTGTGGGGTGAGCACGAAAAACTATCGTAAACGTATCGCAAACGTAACGAGAGCACGGAGTATTGCGATTGGGAGCCTGGCTACACTGTGAGCGTGTGTGCGGGTGAAGCCTGCCAATCGCAATACTCCGTGTTCTCGTTACGTTTACGATACGATTACGATAGTTTTTCATGCTAGGGGTACAGTTTCTAATCGGGCTCGGCTCTCTTTATCCGTTCTCTTCAGAAACGTCTGTTCTGGGTTATCGTGGGGTTCAATTCCTCCTCCCTCAGGTGCATCCTTATGGTCAACGTCCATGTCCCTACACTGGGGTCTGCCACGGCCTCTCGGTTCTTGTGTTCGTCGGGTCAATGCATGACGTGATTGTACCACCTCAACCATATTTTTTTGAGCTTTAGAAGCTGCCTCGGATATACATATTCGACCCCCCCAAGCAATAAGTCGGTAATGTGCTATTATGGGGTTTTTGTTGTTATGCGAAATTCGGCATCTATGGGTCGGGACACATGTCTCTAATTTTTTTCAGAATATTCCTACTGATATTAACGAAGATATTATTTGCAATTACCACTTTATTGCACGGAAACATGTATACACATGAATAACCAGAAAAACCACATAATACAGTGATACAGAAGTGTTTTTCTTTTCGACATTCGGTAAGTTGCTATTACCAGTTTATTGCGGTGAAAATTTTATAGTGATTGCCGGTAAACGCATATGCGATATTTATTCCGTATTATATTTAGGTATAGAACATAAATGGGTAATAGAAAGTAACAAACATTTTTAGGTAGAAAATTATTAACATAATATAAATTTGAAATTGAAAAATAAAAAAATGAAATTTAACAATCATCCGACAGGTTGCCCTCTACTGTGTCCACATTATCAGTACATGTTAATGAGTTATAGAACAAGTGGTAGAGCCGTGGGATTGCTCCAGATTTACACAGACCCAACAGATCAGCATGCAAAGGCTTGCTGATTGTAATCGACTGGTGATAGGCCCGTTGAAACTGGTGGGCCAAGTGGCAAAAATGACTGGCGACACGTGTGATCCCAAAATGCCAGTCAGGTAGAAGGGGCAGGTCTATAAGAGGATCATTAGGCCTGTCCTCTTACATGGTTGTGAGGCGTGGCCGCTGCTGGAGCGACACAAGCAAGAGGTGCGTGTCACGGAGATGAAAATACTGCGGTTGATGTGCGACGTCACGCGTAAAGATCACGTGAGGAACTCTCGCATCCGCGGCAGCCTCCATTTCCGTGACATCGCGGACAAAATGCAAGAGAGCCGCCTTCGCTGGTGCGGCCACGTCTTGCGGCAACCGCCAGGCTACATGGGTAACAAATTGTCTGGCCATGGCGCCTAATGGGTCCAGGTAAAAGGGGTAGGCCCAAGAAGTCCTGGCTAGACGTCGTGGAGGGGATGTATGCAAATGGTCTCACTACCATGGACGCCCAAGATCGTAAGAAGTGGAGGAGGAAGAGCCGGAAGGTGGACCCTGAGCTCCGAGGTCATCTTGGCCACGGACGCAATCAGGAAAATGCGCCTACATGTAGATGATGATGAATTACATAATTATCTATTTTCATATTTAATCTTCTAATTTAATGTAAAGATACATTTTAAACAAAACGCAGACGTTTAATGTTGCAACGAAAATAGCATGTCCGAGGAGTAATGAATTTAGTCTACGTATAAATAAATCTAAAAATTGTTAGACATGCTGATGCATTTAGGTGCCGGTCCAATATAACATGCCTAACATATATATTAATAACATATTTTCAGCTACATATAGTAAATAAAATGAATCACACTTTACTTTTACTAGTTATAGAACTCAATAAGAGATATCATTTCTCGGCAAAACAAGTCATTGGTCTTAATAATGCCCGTTTTGCTCAGCTCCCTTCGTTTCTTTTTCGTAGATTGAACGTCGGTAATAACTAAATTATGCTAAAATAGTTACCATTATACTGTGTTTAGGTAACCCACCGTAAAAGGATCCTGAAACAATAGAAAACATGATAAGGGTATACATACTTATAATATTATCAAAAAATTAAGAGAGATTTTGTGCCTTTTAATAGGTTTTATCTCCTAAGTGTGTAGACCCTTGTTTTTCATATGAAAAGACGCTGCTCTGCTGCAGCAGAGGTAAAACAAATGCTATCGTTCATTAGGCCCTAAAAGGTATGCATACGTAAAGAAATAAAAATAAAATCAGCCAAGTGCGAGTCGGACTCGCCCATGAAGGGTTCCGTAGTAGCAAAGACGAAAATTGTGGTTTATGACGTATTAAAAAAAACTACTGACTGGATCTCGTTCGAACCAATTTTTAGTGGTAGTTTGCATGGCAATTTACATCATATATTTTTTTTAGATTTATCATTCTCTTATTTTAGAAGTTAGAGGGGGGGGGGACACACATTTTTCCACTTTGGAAGTGTCTCTCGCGCAAACTATTCAGTTTAGAAAAAAATTATGTAAGAAACCTCAATAGCATTTTTAAAGACCTATCTATAGATACCCCACACGTACGGGTTGGATGAAAAAAAAAAAATTGAGTTTCAGTTCTAAGTATGGGGACCCCCAAAATTTAATGCTTTATTTTTATTTTTGTGTGAAATTCTTAATGCGGTTCACAGAATACATCTTCTTACTAAGTTTCAACAGCATAGGCCTTACAGTTTCGGAGAAAAGTGGCTGTGACATACGGACGGACAGACAGACAGACAGACAGACAGACAGACAGACAGACGGACGGACAGACATGACGAATCTATAAGGGTTCCGTTTTTTGCCATTTGGCTACGGAACCCTAAAAACGACACTGCAACCGCACTAACGAAAGAATAATAATATGTATACATATTATTATTAAGCTAATGATACTAATTGAACTGATATTGTATAGACAGGAAGTCAGTTAGTAGAATACTGAAAATGGTTGCGCATCTATAAAAAACAGTAGGTAGGTATAATTCCTTACACAAAATATGTTCGATCGTCGGTCAACCAATAAGTGCACACGTGTTTTATTGTTTTTTATGAGATTTATATAAATAAATTATTCGTTAAACACGTATGTCTTATAGTTTAAACTCGTTTT
Organism: Eilema depressum; assembly: GCA_914767945.1. Lineage (NCBI taxonomy): Eukaryota > Metazoa > Arthropoda > Insecta > Lepidoptera > Erebidae > Eilema > Eilema depressum. Next base: position 21,841,019 of record OU612012.1, on the reverse strand, counting down.
TTTATCGTTGAGTTTTGGTAATAAACATTTCTAACTCAATACGTTCATAACTAAAATGTTTTATTTTTGTATATGAGAATAGTTATTTGTTATACAAGAGTGCAAAGTTGCTTTTTAACCGCGTGCTCAGTTTTGATGACCGAGCAAGCGAAAGATTCTAAATTTTGAATCACGAGCATAGCGAGTGATTCACAAATTAGAATCTTGAGCGTTAGCGAGGGAATCAAAAGAGCACAAGGTGAAAAATCTTTGCACTCGAGTGCAACACGTAACTTTTCATCCCACCTCAGCGAGGAAATAATGAAATGCTTCTTATTCCTAGCGTTAATTCCCAGTCGCATCCGAAGCTTTCACCTCGGAGTCCGGGGTCCACTTTACCAGTCTTAGCAGTTAAGACAGGATTTGGCTGGACCTCGATATTTTCTGTGAAGCGACTGCCATCTGACCTCCACGACCCAATGGTGACATTAGGCGATATCGAAGCATTGCAGCTAGACCATTGTCGTTGAACTTTTTAGGTCAACTTTTTAGGGCTCCAACTGCCCGTAACGACTGCCATAGATGTTCGGATGGCATTCGTGACCGACGGCTTAACGTGCTCTCCAAGGCACGACCAGACCAATGCAAATACCCATTTTCATGCATACAAAATATTTGCACTGAGCGGGGATCAGGGGGCCGCGTTCACTACCACTACGCCACGGAGGCTTTATACCTAATATGTGTATTAATACTAATAATAAAATATAAAATAATAAAAAAAAAACAATATGACGTGAAAAAAAATGATGCGCGTAAAGCAAATTTAAAAAAAAAAGTACACCAAGGAGGTTCCGAGTCTGAGTTTTTCATAAATTAAAAAAAGTTGTATGATAAATTCGGCACCATAGAGGTAGAAGTAAATAGGTTTAATGATGTTTTGAGTTCACAAACCTAGTACACACGATGTTCTAAATTCAAATTTACTTTATCCTCTAGAGGATAAAAACGACTTTTGCGCTCAGATATCGAAGAGAAAAAATACTCTTTCCGAGATGGTGGGATGAAAAGGTCTTTTTCATGGCACAGTATAATTACAAGAGGAAGAGTGGGAACCTCAAACATTAAGGGACACGAGTGAGCGCGCAAGGTACCCGTTACCGTAATTCCTGACAAAACAATTGTTCTAGTAATTTTCATTTGGATATACGTCGTTTTGATTGAACGAAATTATAAAATACTAGCCGACCCATCCCGGCTTCTCACGTGTTACATTTGGAAGTCCCGTCCCGTATCACTCCTTTTAGTCATTTATAGGCCCGCAATATTTATACGATAGTAACGTCACTCAATAGGCTATTTGACAACATTAACAATATACTAAATTATGGTCATCCTATTAGAAAATAACGTTAAAAGACCCTACGAGACTACAATTTACTCTCAAATATACATGTGTATTTTATGAGAATTTCAATTATAAAAATGTTATATTTTGTTGATTTATTGTCTATGGCAAAAACGCTCGTGATTGGTCAGAGCTCTGTGTGACGTTTTTCATACAAAACATCTCCAGTTGTATGAGCTATTATTGTTTGTTTCGGTGTTATTATTTGCTTTTTCCTTGATTATCGCGAGTTTTATGGACATATTTTGTGATTAAGTTCGAAATGAATACAAATTTTGTGCGAGCTGATGATAGCAGCAACTTACAGTGACGTCAATACTCACACGCATCGCCATTTTGATTAAATATAGCGTTTTTCGCGCACTTTTGAAAATTTAAACTTAATCATTGATTTTTTAACATACCTAATGCATTGTTTTTTTTATAGAAATATTAATGTGCAATAAGCAATCATTTAAAGTGGTTTTTGAACATTAGTCAAATAGCCTATTGTTTTGTCTTCCCGGAACCTTTCCACTGACACTTACCTAAACTTTATAGTATGGTATTAAAGTTGAAATTGACTTTTAAGTATTTAATTTATTAAGAATCGTTTGTACGGGAGTATAGAAAAGTGTTGTTTTTAGACATTTTCATACAATTTTTTAAATTTTTCTATCCGTAAGAACCATCCTCGTACTCCAAGGAATATTCTAAAAAAAGAATTACCGAAATCGGTTCAGCTGTTCTCGAGATTTGCGCTTAGCAACACATTTAGCGATTCATTTTTATATTATAGATAGATAGAAGAAGAAGATAGAAAGAAGATAGACTAGCAGGCTCGCCGGTCCAATTGTGTTTTAAAACCGTCCAGGAATCTATTGAAATACACCAACCAAATTTAATTCAAATTGGTTCAACCATTTAGGAGGAATTAGTTGAATACACATTTTAATCTCAGTAAGATCCGAGGTATATCTGTAGATGGAAGGCTGACTAAACGTTAATTTACAGAATCAGCGATAGACTGTATAATATTGTTATAATTCTCAGTACCTACCTTTATTTACATTTATTGTATTTAGGTATAAGTTAAGAACAACTCTCTCACGATATTACTTGGATGTAAAAAGTTTCGAATTAACTATTAAAAGTTTCGGAGTAGTGCCCATAATGTTCCTCGTACCGCCTCAGATGCTCGGTGATCACCGAATTATCTACTAAACTGTAAAAAACGTAGATAAAAGTGAAGGCTGTGCATATTCCCATGATCGGGAAAGACGGCGTTTTAATGCACCCATAATCGTCGATCGCCGGTGGATCATATATGAAATATGTAATACCGCTAATAGGTCTCGGTGGGCAGCTTCCTCAGCGGTCGCTCAGCCAATTTCGCCGTTGGTAATAACTTTAATATCCCATCAGTGCTATACCCCGTGCGTGTACAAAGATGAGGCCAAGTAATAATAGTGCGTGAAGCGCACCCGTCTCCACAATCAGTAATTCAGACCTTTACTTAATAAATCTGGTTAGATATCATAGAGCATACTAAGTTTTATCACAATGATTTTGTTGCCGATTCCTCAGAAATATCTGGAGTTAGTGGAAAAGCGGTATTGCATATAACTATTCCATGAACGTTTCACTTTGTTATAGGTACTTACAGTATGTTATGAAAATAAATCAATTATTATTCGTTCTCATTAATTAATTTACATATGTCAAAAATAATGGAACGCATATCATTCTTGACGCTGAAAGCCTTCAGGTACCTAGGTAGATAATAAAAATTAAAGTAAATTCCAGAAACTTTCAAGAATTTATACTTTTCCTAAATATTAGGTACCTATATAAAGTTGATTTACATACATATAAAGTTTTTTACAATAGATTGAACCTGACTATCCAACGTGCTGCACTGTTATATGTTTATAATTTTCTTCTATGTATAATATGTATGTCATCATCCTCCTGCCCTTATCCCTTATCGTGTGCGTGATGATTTCTGATATCTGTGCCTCATCATCCAGACCCGACATATTCCTTTTTTCACAATCGCATAGGCGTGCAGTGCTTGTAGAACTCACAGTACCGTGAGAAACTAATATACGTACAGACCACGCTATAAAGACAAACAAATACTTTGACTTGACTAACGAGTCAACCAAAAACGGCTACGAAACTCTACGCCGTATCTATAAGTAAGAGCAAGGGGAATTCCAGCTAAATTTACAACTTACTTAGACCTCGGATTGCCAAGAGCTTCAGTACGCTCTTTACTAAATCGAATATCAAAAGCGACATTGATAGGATCTTACCAAATTTGGATAGGTAGGGGGGGGGGGGGGGGGGAGACGACGACACTATTGACGGTGAGGTGGCCACCCTAAACCTACATCTGGGTCGCAAGTCCCAGTCGCCGTCACGGTGTTCCTCTCTGTGTCACGCTATGGACCCGGCGACCGCACGGTGGATCCATGGAGTGCTGAGAATCGGATCTCTAGATTTAGTAGAAGTTGTAAAAAAATTGTAGAACCGATTTAAAAATTTGTAAAATAATTATACCTAAGTACTCATATTTTAGTAAAAATATAAACACTTCCCAAAATATTCATCAAGATTAACAAACATTCAAAACTTTTATAAATGTTTCAAATATATCCCTCAATCCTCAATCCGTAACTAAACTGAGTTTTATGTTTTACTCAATGAAACATCCAGTTGGACATGGCAAGTGGACCATGACGAGTAATTGGTAATGTGTTAACGTAGTCTAAATTAAACGAATTTAATTTACTCAATGACGAAGTGCAATCTACGTTGTGGAATGATAACTACATAATTATACATATTAGACAGCCTCCGTGGCGTAGCGGTAGTGAACGCGGCCGCTACGCAGGAGGCGCGCGTTCGATCCCCGCTCAGTGCAAATATTTGTGTTCATGAAATATGGGTATTTGCATTGGTCTGGTTGTGCCTCGGAGAGCACGTTAAGCCGTCGGTCCCGGTTGCCATAAGAACATCTATGGCAGTCGTTACGTGTAGTTGGAGCCCTAAAAAATCCAAAAACAACGGTCTAGCTGCAAAGTTTCGATATCGCCTAATGCTATCATTGGGCTGTGGAGGTCAGATGGCAATCGCTTCACGAAAAAATATCGAGGTCTACCCAAATCTGTAGTTAAGACGGTAAAGCGGACCCCAGACTCCGAGCTGAAAAAGCTTCGGATGCGACTGGGAATTAACGCTAGGATGAGAGATAACTACATATTCATGACTACTGCAATTTCCAATTTGTGCAATTGCAAAATTCATACCTACTAGGAAATTAAAACCTCTTATCCACTAGGCACTATTGGAAGCGCAACACGTTTTCAAAAAGTTCGGCAACGTCGCGGAACACGCGCAATGTTGCCAGGCGACGCGCAGTTAGTTGCTTGTTCGACAGATAACATTATTCAGAGTTGTTGCGCGTCTTTATTGTGCATTACGTACTAGTAATATATGTATACCTACTAGAAGATAAATAGGTACCTACTAAAAATTTATTGTTTTACAGAATCATCATATCTTCCCAATTCGCACCTGATATATTTATCTATACAGAGCTCCACAAGCGTCAGAATATGATAGGAGTTTTCATAAAACTAATTACTAAACATCAAAGCAATAAATAAAATCAGTCGTCGCATGTCATCTTGAAGATACGTAAACCAAGATCGTAAAAGATGAGCTCGTATGGCTGTAAGCATGGTGAATGAGGATTTCTAAAATAAGAGGCGATTTATTATCATAAGCATTGCAGACACAGTGACGCAAACATTCGTCGACAGTTATTAAGCGCTAGAACACTGCATCGGGGTGAAGCGGGCGCGAACCGCGCGACGATATTGTCATCTCTCTTGTGTGCGGCATCACTTATACTCACAAGTCACCGCTAATACATAAATCAAAGTTAAGACAAATTCCAGTTCATTATTCTTCTTCAATTTACGAGAATATTTACAGGACTTAGTTTGTAGAATAATGAAGAGAAAAATCAATATATTAATATCTAACAAGGCTTCTAGTATAAAGGTATTATTTTTTCTTAATTTAACATCTTGAAATAAAAGACAAACAAATACTTTGACTTGACTAACGAGTTAACCAAAAACGGCTACGTGGTTAAACTCTAAGCCGTAGAAGTAGGAGCAAGGGGAATTCTAAATCCCTGTACAACTTACTTAAAGACCTCGGATTGCCAAGAGCTTCAGTAAGCTCTTTACTAAATCGAATATCAAAAGCAGCATTGATAGGATCTTACCAAATTTGGATAGGTAGGGGGGGGGGGGAACACTACTGACGGTGGAGGTGAGCGCTGATGCATCACAAGGTGGCCACCCTAAACCTACATCTGGGTCGCAAGTCCCAGTCGCCGTCACGGTGTTCCTCTCTGTATCACGCTATGGACCCGGCGACCGCACGGTGAATCCATGGAGTGCTGAGAATCGGATCTCATTAATTAAAATTTTCGTTGTTGTTGTGTTTTATGTAGTTCGGCACCAGAATTTAACAATAATTATACGATTTCGGTACCGAATCATTCTTGTACCTTCATATCCGTGGAATGAACATGATCTATCAGCTACAATACGCAAAGGGTGTCAAATGCAGAGTAACAACCTTCGACAATCTAATTGATCAATTCCAAATCGCTTCCCAAGGCTAGCGGCCAGAGACAACATCGTTTAAGGAGGCCTCTATGAAACAAAATATTGGAAATTATTCGACGATATTTCAGTCCTGTTGAAGATAATCCTCAGGGAAACCCCGACAATCTGCAAGCAAGTCTGCAAATCGGCATACATGCTCTACTTCTCACTTTCATATTTAAATTTTTATATTAGTTTTTACGTGAATTAAATGGTAGTTTTTTTGTAAATGCCAATTTTTTTATTATAATTATTATTTATTCGGTTAACCGAGGCAAAAACAAACGAACAAAATAAACATTATCAAAATCGATCTAGTCGTTTTAACGTCGTATTTAATACAATTTTCTACTTTCTTCTATAACACATACCTAGGTATAGATTTTTTTAGTCATCAAATGTAACAACCTAACAATCTCAATGAACCATCTTAAAATCAATCATTGTTTCTGTTTGAATCATAATTCAAAAGACTTTATATAGAAGGATTGTATACAACAAATATCATATATTATTTTTACCGTTTGGGTATGAAGCAAATATTGTGAATTTAATTGTATAGCTGTTAACGGGTGCACCCCGAGGATGTGTCGTTAATAGAGCGTTGTGTCTCTTCATTTTGTTTGAACGTTCACTGACTCCGTTATTTCGGAGCGACTAATAAATTGCGTGATGACAGGTGTCAGCTGCTCCACCGCCTCTGCACTCTTGCGTCGATGTCTCATTCCTCACGCTCTACTCCTAAATTCTCTTATTTTATCAACGCTCCGCTCAATTTTCATTTCGTTCTCTCGTTATTCTATTTGTTTGTGTTATCGTTAGTTCGCTTCAGTAAAAGTATTTGGATGGATGTTCGCGTTGTTTCAATAGATAAGTTAAGTTAAGCTGATTGAGATTGAGAAAGTCAATGATGTAGATGGAAAATCCATTCCAGTCCTTTGAAAAATACTCAAAATGATTAGGTGTTATAGAGAAATAATATCAAAAACATAAAATGTACGAGTTCTTCACCGACAGGACTCGAGAGACTGGACACACAGAAACTTAAAATTAATTCATTTATTATTTCCTCAACTGGTGTCCGTTATGTTAGCGTACACAAGAGCTATATCGAGTTGGTTACTATATGCCATTAAACTCTGTGTAAATACTGCCTTATTAGTGTAAAAATAAAAAAAAACTCTTCCTCTTTAGTCTAGGAAATAAACATCATTTTCACTGAGTACGCTGGCGTCACAATCAAGCTAGCGTACACATGACCGTACCCGAAAACGGCTAATTGTAAAGCAACAGAGTTTACACATTATTGAATAAGACTATTCAATGACATTCGGAGCTGGCGTTATGGCAGCGAACACATAATAGTTCTTATTATAGAAAAGGAAATTTTCCTTTAATAAATGCTATAATTATGTATAAAATAAATAGTGCGTGATATTCTGCCTCTATTAGTGTAAATGCTTTATGCGAATTCGCAGTGGAATAATTCATTGTGACATATGCATCATAGATTTGTGGAGATTGAATCAAATCAAATCAAATCGAATTCTTACGTACCTATAATAGTTCTTTGACTGAATTGCTGGTAGCCGCATTTTAGCAGTAAGGATTCTGCTTTAATAACTAAAGAAGTGAATGGATGAAGGGGGTAACTAACATTTTTGAGATTTTTGATTTTTTGCTATATATGACGGTTATAGGTGTTACACAAATTTTATTAGACCATAAAACTCCGCAATTAAAGCTTAGTTTCAAAAATACCAGGAGATCGCGCATAACTGCAAATATTTCTTAAGAATGTATACCTACCTATCTTTGTCACAACTATTTAAATGTGTATGGAAAGGAGCAGGTTAGGAAGCAAGCCAATAAGAAGACATCACTAGGTAGGATTTTTTTATCACAGATCTCCAATTTACAGACCATATACCATTATTTAATGGTAGGTATAGATTTAAGTTCGGTAGGTATGTACTGATGAAAGAAAAGCAAAACTTAGATAGGTGCAGTTATTTATTCCGTCTAATATCGCTTTGCTGGGTCTGTCGTTGCATCTTTATTTTTATTATTTAAACTTAAAATAAGCTATACCTTTTGATCATTAGAGTAATTATTTCATACTCATTAGTATACATTCACACTAGATTCATTCTATGCGTTAGACAAATTCAAATGTGAAATCTAGAGATTTAAATTTATGGCATTCGTTAAATTAATCAAATACGAATGCTTAATGCTATGGATTTGAGGCCCATTAAATTTAAAATAACAATATCTCATTTCATTTCGCTGGAATTAATCGGACATAAAAATGAAATATAGTCTACTTTCAGACAGACTATGTCGACATTAAACAAAAGCAGATAACGAAACGCTTTCCACCAAAAACAAACATGAGCAAAGAATGATATGAAATAAATCAAAACATATACCTATGTATTTCTTTTTACTATCGTTAATTACAGAAGGGCGTATATAAATAAAGAACGCGCATCCATTGAGGCGGCGTGGAGGCGATCACCACGGCGCGCCTTGTCGCTACAAGCAAATGCACTTATCTTACCGGGATGTGAAAAACTGATTTCAACTCGCTATAGTCGATTAGTTGCACCAACACAATACATTGACTGTACCCGGTGTCAATGCCTCTCGTGGTTACGTTTGAACAGGGTTTGGAGGAAACAATAAAAAAGTCACCAATCTGGTCCTAACTCACTATAATGTGCTTCGTTTATTTCATTCTATGGCGCAGTCTGTAATACGACTTTAAAAATACAATGCACTAATAGTACACGATGGTACAAGTGAATAAAGTTGGTGATTACCGCCGAGGCGCCACGTGGGTCTTAAGAGAGCCGAGGACGGTAATCATCATACTCACGCGTGGCATACGACGTTTTACAACACACTTGCGAATAAAATAATACAAATACATTCATTTTCCTATGCCCGCGCATCTAACAATGGCGATCGGCAATATTTAAAAGAATGAGGTTTGAATTTAACATTTTTTTACTGTTTTTTTTTTCTGTAGTACTGAGAGAAAAAAAAAATAATTTGAGTGAAAATTTTGTTTATTATACAAGTATTACAAGTTGAAATTATTTAATTATATACGAAAATGCATCAAATGACCATACAATGGGCATATTAATTTATTCGTAGGTACTATTAAACACGTTCTTTTTAGTATCGAAACTTTTGTAAGAACTTACCTATAAAATTTAAAAAAGAATCTATAACTCACTTGTGAATAATAGCAATGAAAAAGTCACAGTTTGATAATAGGTGTCATTACGTGCATAATTGCGGTGAAATAATATCAATTTTATGAGCAGGTGTGTTGTAAAATCTATTACATTACTGGTTACAGACTACTCATGTCACGAATACGCTAAATTAATTATTAGTAATGAAAGCGTAATTATAAGAGTGAACCGATATATCATTTGAAGTCGAGATGAGCCATCGTAAACCCGTCAACGACTGCATGATAAAAATAAACAGAAGTCTTTAAAACATTATCGATTCAAATAAATTGTCCGGCCAAGAATATCAATAAATTGAAAATATAACTCGTAAAAACATATCATCGATTATTGTAAACAGCTGGCGGGCATTTATGCAAAACGAATTGCTCATTGGACCAATTCAACAGCGGTAGCGAAGATAGAAGAATTTTAATCGAAACTTACAAATATGACCCGCGGGTTCCTATCGATTCACGATACCTGTACTACCACTAAGTTAAGCCAATTCTCAAGTCTATACGATATCAACGAATAAGTGAATGCACAATTCCTGATACCTACCGAAGCTATGGTTAGACACACCAGTAATTTGCTAAAAACTATCTAAATATAACAATTTACATGATTGCTTCGCTTTTACTCTACATAAAAGGCCTTATTAAAATCTTGAAGGGAACTTAATTTGCGATGGCAGCTACATCATTAATCTTATTATGACTTTCAGAAAGTTTAAACTTTTTAGTAGGAGATAGTATAATACTCGTATAGGAGTCATGTGAAAATACACGAAAGATTTTCCAAGCCGGCTTTAAGAGGTACTTACTGCTGGAATTTAAAATAGATTTCCTTAATTAGAGAATCGAAATCAACCAGGTTAAGGTCGTATCTTTCTAACGGGTAACTGCCAAATACTGGTAAAACCACGAGTCAAAATTCATGATGCGGTTATAGTTAAGCTTTCATCTCCATCGCTTTTCTTTGAATTGGTTTAAACAAATCGAGGCTACTTTGGATCGGCGGGCAGATCCTAATTAAAAACTATATACAGTCGCTGCCGTATATTACACAGGGGCCTTAGGCAGTTAGTCACCGCGTTTGGACACCTCCCAGTCGTTTAACGTACGTATTGCAAAGCTTAGCCGTAAATGAGAGACACATGTTCTATGGAAGTACGAAATGAAAACATATATTGTCTACATACTTTTTATGTTAACGAAATACCCTTTTACTGCTGAACTTTATTTGTGAGCGATTCTAAAATACGAGGAAATGCCTACGCCATTTAAAGAATAAATTTTATAGAAGAATAATGTATTATGATTTAATGTCGAATTCCATAATACTAACTAGCTGACCCGGCGAACTTTGTACCGTCATTTTTTGTTCGCCCGCGTGGAATTCAGATCCTTTTTCCATAATTTCTCACCGTTTAAACCTTCCCTGGACATCCATGAATATTTCAAGACTAAAATTAGCCAAATCGGTTCAGCCGTTCTCGAGTTTTAGCGAGACTAACAGAATTTCGAATGCATTATTATATTATGTAAAGACGTTCATATCCTGGCCATACATGCAGACAGTATACACCTACCGTATCGCTGTTGCTATATCACTATCACTACATATTATAAAACGCTGTCGCTGTCTGTCCGTCCCTACTCCCTATGTATGCTTAAATCTTCAAAACTACGTAACGGATTTTGAAGCGGTTTTTTTAATAGATATAGAGTGATTCAATAGCAAGTTTTATATGTATAAAACATGCATAATATTGTAGAGAAACACTGATCAATTTAGAGATAATACCTGCCACGCAGGCGGCAAATATGGCGGTACGAAGTTCGCCGGGTCAGCTAGTTAAAATATATTTAACAGTGAGAATTCAGTGTCGGCCAAGATTCAAAAGGCGGTCTTGCTCGACAATGTCTGAATAATCGTGCGGTTCTACCGTCCCGGCCGATTTTTTCCCACATCGTCGTCGGGGCTATCTTAGCGTCCTTCCATATTTTGGGAGGTGGTGTGATACAGCGTTATGAAAATAATAAATAAAGACGTACTAATAGGTCGTGTTGATGGTACCTGGTAAAATTTACATACTTTAAGATGTAATGACATTCATTTAAGTACCTACAAATCCCTTCGTAACTTGACTAGGTACAATATTGGATTATATCAATCAATCAATTAGCCTATTGCAGTCCACTGCTGGACTTGGTATTGGATTACCGATATTGATTATGATCAGACCGATAACCAATTATAGATTTAAACAGAGGCATACCTACACAATAATAATATAGGTAAAAATCACTCTTAGTAAAGCACTCAGGGATAGTGTTGTAACTGATCTTTGAGAGAAAGAGTAACAGGAAACGTTATTCAAAATTAAATAATATGACATTACAAGGATCCATTGACACTACCCGCAACAGTAGCGTAAAAGAGAAGAAAATAATTAAAAATACTCGAGTTCATAATCTTAAAGACAATTAAAGAACAAATCACAAATAAAGCTAAACACACCAAGATAATTACATACAATATCGATTTGAATGTTTGATCAATTCATAATTAAAACAATTGTAAACACAAAAACAATAACTGAGAGTGAGCGTGCGCTGGAAGCAGCCGGGATCCGATTCTTGTTTATAAGGCGGCCGGCCCACCTCGTCCGCACTAAAAGTTTGATCTTATCTCCAATATTTTAATAGGTTCCCGTGGCGGCACCTTCGCCAGTAATTGTATAAAGTATCTCTGGAGGAATAAATTCAATATTACGGACTGGGGCCGGCCGGCTGTGGATCCCTCCGCTCTACCTCGTGATAAAGCTTAAATCAACACACGAAGTAATTACAATCGGGCCACACTTCATCACAGATGCGAATAATGATTAACTATCGCTCGCTTTTGATTCCGTGCTGTTTGGTACAGCCTGTGCTGATGTCATATCGTTGATCAAACACAAGTGGAATTGGCTAAGATCATAAGAATTTTAGTGGTTAGCTATTGGTAGCTATTCAACATATCCCTTGATTTTCAAAAAGATTATCTAAATCATCATTTTAAGTTTATGTTGATAGATTATTTAGTTGAAGCATTATCGCTTACACGACAAAATTTGCGAGTACTAGTAAACGACCAATTGGTATTTAAGACTTGGGATATGGCACTCAATAAATAGGCACTTCGGCCCAACGGATGCTAAGTAGTGAGCAAGCTTAAAATATGAAGCCACCATCAGCAATCAGGATCTCAAGAACACAAGAATAACGATAATCTCGGTAACGTAAAACGGTAGTCTACACGACCCCTTACGGACGGCCTTACTGACACCCAGATTGAAGGATGCGTGTAGATTAATACTGATAATAAAGAATTTCTAGTTTTGATGGTGTATTTCGAGATCGAATTGTTTTCATCTTATGGAAGGGTGAGAGGTTAGGACTAATTTAAACATCTCATCACTCTCCATTATGAACGCGGTAAAATACTACTGAAGAAGCAAGGTCTCTACGGAACAGCAAGCTCAAGGGTATTAAGGTATAAGGGTTTCTCATTATGCGAATTGCACACGGCTTCAATAATTAACTAACATGAGTTTCATAGAAAAACCTCAAATGAACTTCTATAAGAAGTAGGCGGCTAGAGCCTTATACATCTACATAAAAGTATAGCAAGAACGTGACAAAGAACTCTTTTAAATAGAAAGTAGACAAAATATCATCAACCGTCGCTTTTCATTTTGATTAATTAAAAGTTTTGCGTGGAACAGAGTAATCTTAACGCAAGGGTTGTACTTAGGGAACTTCTTTTGTATTTTATTCTATAAAGAGAACTTTTTCAGTAAAACAAGCTCAATCTGCAACAAAATATAAAAGTTTTACAATAACGTATACGCCTTGGGCGGTAAGATCATCAAAGAATCCTTCTTCTGAACTTATTTAACACTCGTTTACTCAAGAGGATTTTAACGAAATTAGAAATACGATTATCTACATTTGATTATTCGCTATGCCACCGTAAAATTAAAAATAAAGTTTTGTTATAACACTTTCACTGGTTTGAATTTTTCGCTTAGAATGGTATAACGTATTAAGTTAGCTACGTATGCTTAGATATATTATACAAAGCGCTGTAATATTTTAGCTTAATGCAGAAACAGTGTCTATACGCATACCTATTCGCGTTTCTAACATAATGAGCTCTGTTACACGACGCTCAAATTCGGTACTGCCGTGGGCGGGCGGCGGGCGGCGGGCTCGCACCTACTTCGCTGCAAGCGGCCTATCCCAATTAGCCTTAAAATAATGAACATGTTTTATATTTCCACCCGAGTGCGGCGTGTACTTATCCCCGTTTGCCCCGGGAGGTCATGCGGCTGAAGCCCTCTCGCGATGTTTTACACAGGAGTATCTTCAAGTACCTACGTAATGTAATTAAAGGGACACATTGACAGGGTTATATATATATATATTATATACAGGGCGTCCCACGGCGATGCCACATGGAGGGAAAGTACCTTAAATCCTTAAGTTAGCTCATTTTACTTAAAGGAGACATCATTTTATTTTTAAAAAGAAACAAAACTGCATTCAAAGATTTTGAAAAATTCGCTTGCCACACCCGGTAATCGAACCGACTAAAATCCGAAAAAGTTACATCCTGTATTTTTATGGCATCAATCGATAGTGTCAATCATAAGGATCAAATCTCTCTAAGAAACATGGTAAATTAAATGAAAGGAAGTCTTTGAAATCTAAAAATTATAAATTCAATTTGGTAAAATAAAACACTTTCTTATAAGGTATCAACACTAGAGATATCTTTGATGAAATTTATTTAGTAAAATGAGTACTAAATGAATGAACTTTGTTACCTGTTTAGAATGTAACTTTATTGGGTAACTGCATGAGGTATGTAGGTAGGGTAGGTAGTTATTTTTGGGTGCTTGATTAGAAACCTGCACGCGGTGTACCCTGGGCAACGAAAATGGCGAGAGAATTGCACTATTGGATCAACTTATAACCTGTTAATTGAGACGGCGTGCGGTTTTAGTCGGTTTGAGTTCGACATACCTAAATACTACTGCTGACCAGCAGCGGTCTCAGCACGATAAAAAAAGAAAAGTAATTTAAATATGGAATTTTATTGTTAATATGGTATCAGATGGATGAATGAACTTTGAGTTAAAGTGTTTTATTTTGCCAAATTGAATTTATAATTTTAGGTTTCAAGAACTTCCTTCCATTTAATTTACCATGTTTCTTTGAGAGATTTGATCCTTATGATTGACACTATCGATTGATGCCATAAAAATACAGAATGTTACTTTTTCGGATTTTAGTCGGTTCGATTACCGGGTGTGGCAAGCGAATTTTTAAAAATCTTTGAATGCAGTTTTGTTTCTTCTTAAAAATAAAATGATGTCTCCTTTAAACAAAATGAGCTAACTTAAGGATTTAAGGTACTTCCCCTCCATGTGGCATCGCCGTGGGACGCTCTGTATATAATTGCGACGAGTGTGGTAACGTTTTGTGTGTAGAGTGATCCCCACAATATAATAGTCCAAAAGGTTGCCGACTCTCGTTAGCCCATTATTGTGTTGTTCCGGTTCATGTGTTTCTATTGTTGTTTATACCACTACGAATGGAACAGCGTGCTACGGTCGCTATTTTAATGATGTGTTTAATTAAATATAGGTATGTATCTGACGGACAGGAAACGTTTTTATAGCATTGATAGATACGTTTCCATGTACCTATTTCCTTTTTCCAGTATTTACCGACGATTATTTTCTCTCTATGAAAATGAGTTCGAATTCAGACTAAAACCCTTTATCCTTGCCTTTTCACATTTATGGTCTATGTAGGTTTTAAAGCAACACATGCATTAAAGAAAAATATTTATAAATGATTGAACATACCTACATAATATAGCTATTGATTCTCATTTTGTTTCTTGATCAATGACTCTAAAAAAAGTTTAAAAACCTTTTTATTATTGGTAAAAATAAACTAAAAAAATAAAGTGGGAAATATCTGTTACTTCTAACATGGCATAAATTCTGATGATTTAGCGTCCAAAATGGTTCTTATGGATTATTTTCGGCAACCAATGGTTTTCCCAAGCGGCTACAATATGGGGTTCTGCAAGAAGGGCATTAGAAGGTTTCTTCAGGGTCGGCAGCACGAGTGTGACGCCCCTGGTGTTGCATACGTCCATAGGCCACGGTAACCACTTTCCATCAGGTGGGCCGTGTGCTTGTCTGCCACCTAAGTGGTATAAAAAAACCAATGCCACTAGTCCCACCTACAATGGTAGGTACTATCCAATGATTAGGGAAGCAATACAAAGGCCATTTTAACATGTTACATTTGTAAGCATCCATCACAATTTACATACAAGCAATACATTAAAAATTTGCCGTGCTGACAAATAAGACGTGGTACCAGGCTAAACATATCAAATAAACATTTAGCCACTTCCTGCCTGTTTAGTCTACAAATAACGCAACTTCTCAAAGATTTAACTAAGCCTGAATAAATAATCAATTTAGTTGGGCTCGCGCGGCTTCTGATCGATTGCCACAATGCCGGCTGGATGATATAGTCGACGAGCCGCGGCGATAAATATCCCGAGACAAATGTTTAGAGTGTCTCCGGAGAGTTGCGGTGACACTAAATTTAAAAGCTTCAATTGTACAGAAATAACCAAAACACGGTTACGATCTTTCGAAAACAAATCGTGTATCGGTTGGTTGACGACAATCGTGATTGACTGCGCAAGTGAACGTCTCTAATATAAACAAATTAATAGGGAGCGGGTCGAGCCCGCTACGGTGGCGGGTGTAATTTAGAAGACACTCACTCACCCGCAGGGGTTTAGATGAGAAACCGCTCTCAAGCATTCATTAACGCATTTACTAAAAAAAAATATTAGACGCGTCAGTTGTAAATCACACACGGATTTTTTTTTTGTTTTTATTAACTACACATTTCCTGCCTTAGTATGATATTTTCATTATGGATGACAAAATTAAGGAAACATAATTCATAAGTATATATACCTAATGATTTCTATGATCTTATATATTATTTATATCTTAAATAATATTTAAACTACGCTTCTAAATCAACAAAACTTTCAGCTATGACAACGATGTTGTTGAAAAGTTCAAAATGTGCCTTAGCATTATTATCAACTCCCATTAAAATGTAACATGTGTTAATCACAGATCCTGTTAGTACCGTTTTATCAAACAGAGTAATTTTAAGAATGACTGCGTCTATAAATAATGGAGTCTTTACATTAATTATGAGCTTAATTATGTAGAATCCCTTTGATTTACAAGCCGCTCATTGCCGCCGCAAACGAATTGTAGTGGCTTAGCGGAGCACCTCGAGCCGTGCCTACCGCCTCTTGGTTGTAATTATTTTTGTCGTATGATGGCTTTACGGAGTGCGAATAGTATTGAGATGAAAGTGAAACAAGTTGATGATCGCATCACTCAGGGATTAAGCGATTACCTACATGTATTTTGGTAATTATATGCCTGTGTCACGGCTACAGTATAATAACAATTTTTTGACATCAGATTATTTTTCATAGTAAATTCCTAAACTTCTATAACATTTGCCCAAGCAATTTAAATTGTTAACTTCACGGAACGATTCCTACTGAATATCCGCATCCGTCATGTATATCGAAAGCCCAATGTAATTTATATAAATAAATTTTCAACACACTTCCTTATAAACAGGCTTTTATTTCACCGCAATTAAGCACGGAATGACACCTATTATAAAATTGTGACTTTTTCATTGCTATTATTCACAAAAGTGAGTTATAGACTTCTTTTTTTAAATTTCATTGATTAAGTTGCTTTGTTCTTAAAAAAGTTTCGATACAAAAAAGATCGTGTCCAATATTACAAACGAATTAATATACCTATTGCTTGCTCATTTCATGCAACTTCGTATTTTAAAAGATAATTTCAACTTGTAGTACGTGTTTAATAAACAAAACTTTCACTAAAATGTATTTTACAACACACCTGCTCATAAAAGTGATATTATTTTACCGCAATTAAGCACGGAATGACACCTATTATAAAACTGTGACTTTTTCATTGCTATTATTCACAAAAGTGAGTTATAGATTCTTTTTTAAATTTTATAGGAAGTGTCTATAATTGTCTATGTTCTTAAAAAAGTTTTGATACAAAAATTAATACGCCTATTGTATGGTCATTTGATGCATTTTCGTATTTAAATAAATAATTTCAACTTGTAATACTTGTGTAATAAACAAAATTTTCACTCAAATTTAACTTTTTTTTTTCTCTAAGTACAGAAAAAAAAAACACTAAAAAAAAGTTAAGTTCAAACCTCATTTTTTTTTAAATATGGTCGACCGCCATTGTTAAATGCGCGCGCATAGGAAAACGAATTAATTTGTAGTAGTTTTCGCTGTGAGTATTTACAGAGAAAAAAAAATCATAATTCAAATAAGTAAGTAGATGACAAGGCAGCATGGTGATAGCACCTTAGCCTGTTCCGAAAGGAACAAATAAAAAAAATGTTAGTTGCGCGCGCATATTTATGACAAGTATGACAACAAATAGATTTTTACTATTGTGTTTTGATTGTGTTATGTAGTATTTTTAGTATTATTTTATTCGCAAGTGTGTTGAGAATAGCCGTATGCCACTCGCGTGTATGGTGATTACCGTCCTCGGCTCTCTTAAGACCCTCGCCTTACGGCTCGGGTCGCAATGTCGCCTCAGCGGTAATCACCAACTTTACACGCTTGTACCATAATGTACTATTATCAGCATGTGGCTAGGAATATAAAATAGGTACCTACATCTGCTGCAATATTAATAACTAGCTGACCCGGCGAACTTCGTACCGCCATATTTTCTGCCTGCGTGGTATTCTGATCCCGATTTATCAGTGTTTCTCTACAATATTATGCATGTATTATACATATAAACCTTCCTCTTGAATCACTCAATCTATTAAAAAAACCCCTTTAAAATCCGTTGCGTAGTTTTGAAGATTTAAGCATACATAGGGACGGACAGACAGCGACAGCGACTTTGTTTTATAATATGTAGTGATAGTGATGATGATGCAAATCAATAAAGATGAGTAATTTGTGACATAATTCGAATTTTATAAAATTTTGTTGAGCTGTTTAATTTATTTTAAGTTACTACATAATTAAATTTAATGCCTACAGAAACAAAAGAGCGCATTTTTTTACTGCATCGAGTTCCTGTAAAATAAAATTATACGGTAGTCTATAAATGAATGTAAGAAACACTTGTACCTGAATGTAATAAATAATTATTTATTACATTCATTAATAGATTCTACCGTTTTTTTCCTGACCAAACAATTGTTTATTAGAACGAGTTGACAAAGGAAATACGGTTACAGTTTTTCATATAAAGATGTACCTATGCAAACGTGAAACCGTTAGATACCTTTGTCGACTGTACATAAAAATTATGTTCATTTAGTTGTTGATCAAGCAGGTACCTATTCTAAAAACTTTTCATGTTCCCCGAATATTTAATAAAACGATTTATTTATCCTTACCTACTCCCTTTTATAGTGTGACAAATTAGGTGATTATTACCCTATTAACCCATCAAAAATATCTATAAAAGATTTTAAATAGGTAGGTACCGCAAAACATTTACTTGAGGAGGGGATCGATGATGGGCGCAGTTGTTCGCAGATTGCCGAAAGCATGCGGCTGCGGGCACTTAGCATGTATGCCGGCGGCGCTCGTTGCAAACATGAGTCCAATATAGGGCCACCAAAACCACGTGTTAAATTCCGAGTAGGTACGAGTATGTAGGTATTGATTCCCCTATTGTCACGATTTGTTCATAAATTTTATTATTTATCTTGGCATCATTTTTATAATAGGTACATCTTGTTAACAGGTTCTATAGATAGATAGATGAAGGCAAATGTGTAAATTAGGCCCTAATAGGGTTACGTAGATTCAAAACTTAGGAAATATAATGTTGATTAGTCTAGCAAGTAACTTTGATATACCTAGTAATATTTTTATTCAAGCATAGACGTGTCGGAGGACCCTAACTGGCAGAGGACCCGAAATGTACAATTTGGATCCCCCATATGCATGGTCGAAAATCAATAGTTTTCGAAATAATTGACTTTTAGAGTTGTTTTCCGTATTAACCCAGAATCTGGCCTTCAAGTGCAAATTAAAGAAAGTGAACGCCGAGTTGGAATTTTTTAATTTATTTTCTCAATTGATAAATTTAAACAACCCAAAGTAGTAAAGAAAATAAATAAAACAATTTAATCAGAAAGATACTATGGCACTAAGCGTACAAATAACTTGTACGTGATTAAACGTACAAGTTATTTGTACGCTTTCCAAAATGACAGTAATATCCATAGAACAGACTCTTTGGCGTGGCGGTAGTGAACTCGATAGCTACGTAGGAGATGTGGGTTCAATCCCCGTTTAATGCAAATATTTGTATAGATGTCTGGCTGTGTTTGTGCCTCGAAAAGCACGGTAAGCCGTTGGTCCCAGTTGTCATACGAACATCTATTATATAGCCCTAAAAAGTCGAACAACTGATCTAACTGCACTGCTTCGATATCGCCAATGGGTTATGGCAGCCAAACGCGCAGTTAGACTGGAAGAAGCGGGCCCCAGACTCCGAGGTAAAAGATCTGGATGCACTGGGATTAACACTAGGATGGACGGGATGGATGGATGGAGGGGATGTAGTAAGCCTTCCCGAAGAGCGTTAAGTTCGGCACATCGGTCCTAAAGTCATCCGTTTATTATTTTACCTCAGTTCAGAGGAGTTAAATTAATGTATGCTGTGTCCTACCAATGTATTAAAAACTACACTCCTTTGCAAAAAAAATGGTTGGTTTTGATTTTCTCTATATTATTGGTGATTATGATATTAAACCCTGACCTTAACCCCATTGAGCACGTTTGGGACCTACTTAATGTTATAATAATGTATCAAAAGTAAATATTAGCGACATCTGGTGTCACTACTCGTGTATTAATAGTTCCTAGTAATTATGTAGGTACTTTGGTAAATGTACTATGTAACTGTATGTGGGTGAAAAAATAAAGTCAGTCTGCACAGAATTACCGACGCGTTTTACTTTAGGTTATGGGCTTATCCCGGATTTTCCGAGTATTTCTAATAAATTCACATTGAAAGTAGTGTATAATCGCAGTAGTCGTGTAGTGCAAGATGTCAACAAATTATTTAACCAGTGTGCCTAAGTTGAAGGGCAGGGAAAATTACGACATGTGGTCGTTTGCAGTGGAAAATTTACTCGTGCTAGACGGTACGTTACATTGTGTGAAACCAGTGGCAGGGAAAGAGATAAAACTCGAAGAAGATGCGAAGACGCGGGCCAAATTATCCCTAACCATTGATCCAGCTTTGTACGTACACATCAAGACGACAACGTCCGCGAAAGAGTTGTGGGATAAATTGAAATCCTTGTTCGACGACTCAGGTTTTTCAAGGAAGATTTCGTTGCTACGTCATTTGATTTCTATCAGACGGGAAAATTGCGAAAATATGACGACCTATGTGACTCAAATTGTTGAAACGGCGCAAAGATTGAGTGGAACAGGTTTTGAGCTAACTGATCAGTGGATCGGATCGTTGATGTTAGCAGGATTACCAGATAAGTTTTCACCGATGATTATGGGAATAGAACATTCCGGAATTCATATCACGGCTGACGTCATCAAGTCAAAGTTGATGGACTTAGAACCGGTAGAGGCGACATCTAGTGAAACGCAGAATTCTGAATCGGCGTTTGCTTCGAAATGGGTGAAACAAAAACCCAGATCTGGCAACACCAATCGGGGCGGGGCCTCCGGTAGCGGCGGGATGTCAAATGTCAAAGTGACAGGTGAAAAGAAAAACAACATTGCGTGCTACAAATGTAAAAAGCCGGGTCATTATCGGAATCAGTGTCCAATTACTGACAAAACAAACAATAACAATACTTCTAATGCGTTTAGTGCAGCTTTCTTGAGCACTAAGTACAGTAAAGAAGAGTGGTACGTGGATTCGGGAGCGAGTGCTCACATGACTGCGGTCGGCAGTTGGTTGCGAGAAGTTTCAAATCCACAGTCGTTACCCGATATTATAGTGGCAAATCAGGAGAAACTACGAGTTACATGCAAAGGCAATATCAATATATCAACAGATCAAGGTTTTACAATAACAATGAAAGATGTTTTGTTTGTTCCAAGTTTAACAACAAATCTTTTATCAGTGAGTCAGTTAATCAAGAACAAGAACAGCGTATCTTTCTCTGAGAGTAAATGTTGTATATACAATGCAAAAAAGGAACTTGTAGCCATAGCAAATTTGTCAGACGGTGTTTACAAATTAGATGTTAGTGTTGAGCCAGTGATCAATACGTGTCTACTTGCCAAAGACAGTGCACAGTTGTGGCACAGAAGATTGGGCCATATTAACGCTAACGACTTGAACAAAATGAGAAATGGTGCTGTGGCTGGTGTCAGTTATGATGGTGATTGTGGTATAACAAAATCAAACTGTATAGTATGCTGCGAGGGGAAGCAATCTCGTCCAGCGTTTTCCACAGGAACAAGGGCAACAAATATATTAGAAATTGTGCATGCTGATGTGTGCGGGCCCATGGAAACGAAATCTATTGGTTCAGCAAGGTATTTCCTACTACTTGTTGATGACTACAGCCGCATGTTATTCATTTATTTCATGAAAGAAAAGAATGAAGTTTTTAATCACTTTAAAAACTTCAAGGCTATGGTAGAGAAGCAGCAAAATGCTACTATCAAGATCTTGAGGACAGATAATGGTGGTGAGTTTTGTTCTAAACTCACAGAAGATTTTCTGAAGATGTCAGGCATTGTACATCAGAAAACAAACCCCTACACACCTGAACAGAACGGATTGTGCGAGCGGAACAATAGAACTGTTGTGGAGAAAGCGAGGTGCTTGTTGTTTGATGCTAAGTTAGATAAGAAATTTTGGGCAGAGGCGGCAGCAACAGCCGTTTACCTAAAAAACCGATCTATAGCATCAGGCCTAAACACAAAGACCCCATATGAAGTATGGCACGGCAAGAAGCCTAAAATAGATCACATTAGAATATTTGGCAGTCCAGTGATGGTCCATGTTCCCAAGGAGAAGAGGACCAAATGGGACAAAAAGGCCAAGCAGTACATCCTAGTGGGCTACTCAGAACAAGTGAAAGGCTACAGAGTCTATGATCCAGTTAGTAACCAGGTTACCACTAGCCGGGATGTAGTGGTAATGGAACAAGCAGTCTCAGAAGATACTCCTGCACCCAGTGAAGCTACTTGGAGTGTGAAAGAACATTTTACAGATCCTGAAGTGGTTGATCGTTCAGTAGGGGATTTAGACAGCGAGGAACGATCAAGATCAGAGGCTACATACAGCTCTGACAGTGAAACTTCAGTGCAAACATTCTTCGAGGCTGAAGCTGATGAAACTTATGTTCCAGATACTCCATCACCAAGCACCAGTCCAATAGGAACGCCAGAATCGAACTCTGAGGACATCAGTAGACCAAAGAGGGAGCGGCGGAAGCCTGACAGATACAACATGGTGTTGTTGGCCAGTGCAGATTCTGAACAGACAGTGGCAGAAGCCTTGAGTGGTCCGGAGAGGCTACACTGGAGGAAGGCTATGAATGAAGAGTTGGAGTCATTCAGAAAGAATGATGTATATGAACTTGTCGATATGCCTAAAGGAGCTACTATAGTGCAATGTCGGTGGGTGTTGAAGAAAAAGCTCAAGACTGATAGTGAAGTACAATATCGTGCGCGATTAGTGGCTAAAGGTTTTACCCAAAAACGTGGTATTGACTATGATGAGACTTTTTCACCCGTTGTGAGACATTCAACCTTAAGATTATTATTTGCAATAAGTGTAAAGTTAGGATTGGACATTACTCAGTTAGATGTTAAAACTGCTTATTTAAATGGTTACTTGAAAGAGAATATTTACATGTATTTACCAGAAGGTTTTGTGCCCAAAGAGGGTGATAAAGTCCTTAAACTCAAAAAGGCAGTGTATGGATTAAAACAATCCGCCTTAGCTTGGTATGAGAGAGTAAGAGATGTTTTATGTAAAAATAATTTTAAAAATAGTGTTCAAGAGCCATGTTTATTCATAAAGAATTGTAAAGACATAAAACTTATTATTGCGTTGTATGTCGACGATTTCTTAATTTTTTCTAATTGTGAAAGCGAGACAGAGAAGGTAAAATGTATTTTAAATGCTGAGTTTAATGTGAAAGATTTAGGTGAGGTCAAGCAATACCTAGGAATGAACATTAATGTAAACAAAAATTGTAATAACTATGAGATAACAGTAGATAAACAACTGTACATAGAGGAATTATTACAGAAATTCCAAATGACTGATTGTAAAACAGCTGATACACCTATAGAGAGTAAATTGAATGCAACTAGAGCAGAAAATTGTGCATCAGGCATTAGTTATCAGAAGCTTATAGGTTGTCTTATGTATTTGGCAGTTATGACTAGACCTGATATAGCTTACTCAGTAAGTTACCTAAGTCAATTTAATACTTGTTATAGTGTTGAGCATTGGAACTATGCTAAGAGAGTTCTAAAATACCTAAAGAAAACAAAATTGTATTGTTTAAAGTTTAGTAGTCAGGGTGAATGTTTACAAGGATTTGTAGATGCTGACTGGGCCAGCGATAGCTTGGACAGAAGATCTTATACAGGGTTTTGTTTTGTAATGTCAGGCTCAACCATTACTTGGCAGAGTAGAAAACAGAAAGTTACAGCCCTTTCCAGTACTGAGGCTGAGTATGTTGCGCTTTCTGAAGCTTGTAGGGAGGCAATATATTTAAGAGAATTATTATATGAGCTGACTGAATCTCTGGTTAATATTAAGTTAAATTGTGATAACCAGAGTGCATTGAAGATGGCCACCAACCATCAGTGCCACAATAGGTCAAAGCATATAGATGTGAAGCATCATTTTGTGAGGGAAGTTACTCAGAGTGGTAAGCTTGAGATTAACTATTTGCCTACCAATGAAATGCCAGCGGACATATTGACCAAAGGCCTAGGCGTTGTTAAACATTATAAATTTATGGAAAGCTTAGGTATTGTCAAACTATTGTAATACTTAGATATAGTTAGGTATTGTGCTGGGTTGTATGACAACTACATTGCCTATTGATAGTTTATTTACTTTATTTTGATAAGTAGGGGTGTTATAATAATGTATCAAAAGTAAATATTAGCGACATCTGGTGTCACTACTCGTGTATTAATAGTTCCTAGTAATTATGTAGGTACTTTGGTAAATGTACTATGTAACTGTATGTGGGTGAAAAAATAAAGTCAGTCTGCACAGAATTACCGACGCGTTTTACTTTACTAAAAAGGCGAGTACGATTTTTCCAATCACCTTCATAAAACTTCAGAGAGCTTAAACATGTGATATCAGCTTAATGGAAACACATTCGACAGAACATCATCAAAAGCCTGGTGGAAATCATGCTAAGACGATTTCATGCCACAATCGCTGTGAGATAATAATTGTTATTTATTTTTATTTTTAACGTCTTTTTTACTTAATTACTATAAAAACGGCTCAGTGTTCACATTGGCTAAAACCGATTAATGGATGCAAGTGTTACAAACTATATTCTTATTGATAATAAGACATTTTTAGTCATTTAAGCTAATAACATACCAACAATATTAATATTATGCACAGATTGTGTTTTAGGTAATCTGTGACATTAGCACAAAATTTTAGTTACAACTCTGTGCCGCGAAATTTAATTTGGTTATCAGGTATACGTTTGTTTTAACAATTATTTAATATTACCTTTATTTTATTATATTGATTAATTATTGAATTTTATTTACGAATATGCAGATATCATATTCTGTTATTGGTTTTGCCGATGGCAGTGCTACAGCAGCTCGCTGAGGTTAGCAAAGGTGCAACGTTTCAACGATTGTCAGAAACTGAAACTGTGCAAAAGAAACAAACAGCGGTAGACCTCGGCAGTACAAAGCTTCAGATGAAGAAACAATACTTCACAACCCTAACACTTTGACGACTGATGTAGCCTTGGCCTGTCTCAGTGGAATATATTGTCCACAGTGCACTAATCTGGTCGTTATCCATATCACTATCAGCCCGTGCATACTATGCATGAGTGCTCTCATGCATACCTAGTATGCAGCGACAAAATTCAATTACAATACAACGGCATAAAGCGACAAAATTCAATTCGCCTGGCATGGCTGCTGCCATAGCGCAGCGGCATAAATAAAGTCCACATTTTCTTCTCAACTACAAAAACAGAAGCCTGGAGAGAATTCGAACCTACACCGGGGCTCCGACGTTCGAGGGTCCACTAAGTTTAGTAGCCCAGCGGGCCTTCGCTGAACTAGTGAAATATTCTCTCACTTTCGAAATGTAAATTAAATAGTTTGCAACACAACTAATCATGGCAACTCATTAGAAAGATCTTGGAAAAGATCCTTGTAGCCAAAAAATAGTCACAATTCAATAATTAATTTTTAGTGACTTAGACCAATAAAAGATGACACGATCACTGCTGAACGATCAATCTTCTTATTACTTTACGAGAGTTTAAAAAAACTTTACGAGCAAGATATTGTTAATGATGAATGTCAAATTCCTGAATTTCAAAATCATTCTACTTTTCGACTTCTAAATGGTTCATCTTTTTTGCTTTCTTATTCTAAAATACTAGATAATACTTACAGTCAACCTTACTGGGTATTTGCTTCGCTGAGGAATAATATAATACGGCGTACCTACATGCATTCGAGATTGGAGACATTTATCAGAAATAATCAAACAACAATAGATCAAAGCGTAAGTATTGGAGCAACAGGATAGTCGAATAATTTGTTTTCGATTGCATACAAGCAACGATCGGAAGCGGCCAGTCTGCCGGTAGGCTCCATTTCTACCTAGTATTTAGAAACAATAGCTCTGTGCAGCAATTAGTTTATCCAATAGCTGGTGGTCGAACGAGTCGTAAATCTACGCTTTTGCCGCCAGTGGGCTCTCTACGTGGTTGTGGTGCCGTATGTAGATTCAGCTCGGTTAATTAATGTACCATGCTAAAGCGCGAGGTCTCTCCCTCACATCCCCAACTGGGTTACATAAATTGTGCACACAGTCTACGTGTACGATAACTTCAGTTTTAAAGGGTTTTTTTTAAATTCAGCAATAAATGGTGTTATGCAAAAAAAAACACTACATAAATAATTTAATACTTAATAAGCTGATCTGAAAAGCGTTTTTCTGCCATATCATTATCAAAGAAATCGAAAGAAAGTACAAGATTGCAGAATGAAATGTCAAAGTGACCCAACACTATGTAAATGACTTCACGTCAATGAATATAAATTATGTTGCGATTAAAAAAATGGGAAGTGGGGGTAGGAGGACGAAATATAATTTACAACTTTACCAATCAGAAAAAAAAACATGTCAATAGGTCAAGTCGTTTCGTAGAAGTGCGAGCACAAACATGTGTCATGATTCATTATGTCATGATACTTTTATATAACGAGATTAAAATGTAATGATTTTCAAATCCGAATCTATAAAGCAGGGATATAAGATGGGAAAGAAGTAATAAATGCCTGCACGATACATATCTACATATCAAGACCAGGCTAGGATTGCTGTCTCCTATTAAGCACCGCAAGAAAGATATTAGTACCTAATACTCGTAGTAGGGCATATGATATAGAGCAAAATCAATACAATGTTGTAGGTATATTTCCTTTCTCGACCCTTCCACAGAACCTTCGCTGAGTTGTATTGAAATTAACTCACAATGTTTTAGCGCCGCTAACTTCAGAGTAAAGTTTTCAAAGAAATTTTCTCATAAAATGTGATCTAAGTTTAAAATGTCATGTTTTCAATGCACACTCTAAGACATTAGTAACGGAAAGGTGGGATATATGAAGTGTTTGGTAACAGGCTGCGTTAGGAAGAACTTAAGCAATAGTTAACAATGTGATCTTCACAATCCCGCGCTTGAGTGACGTATGGCGGGAGACAGCAAGGGGCGTATGCCCCTACTCTACCACCCTCATTATCCCTTTCATGCTGAATTTCAATTAGCATGCTTTCGTGTTTTGCAATAACAAACCGAACCCGTTTGTTGAATACAATGTGTTGGATAGACACCCTTTGATAGCGAATGATATATATGTATGTATTTATTGTGGAGTACAAATATCAAATACACTAAACCTCCTATAGTTCAACATCTTCCCGTACATTCAATCTTGTTAGTGATACCCATAGACTATACAGGGTTATTGGTAACTCGACGTATTCCTGTCAGGGGGTGTTAGGGGACCCAAAATGCTACAATTTGGAGCCCACATATGTATGGGCGAAAATCAATAGTTTTCGAAATAATTGACTTTTTGTGTTTTTTTTCGTATTAACCCAGATTTCAAAACACTTAAGATAGAAAAAACTTGGGCCGTTTCATATTTTTTTTTATTTTTAATTTTCTCATTTCCCTCCAGTCATTGTTGCTTTTCTCAACTTGGGCCGTTTCATATTTTTTTTTATTTTTAATTTTCTCATTTCCCTCCAGTCATTGTTGCTTTTCTCAAAAAAATACTATGGCACTAAGCGTACAAATTACTGAAATAACTTGTACGTTTAATCAGCTTTCCAAAAAGGTATTAATATTCATAAAATATCACATTACTCGTAAAGAAATATGAGTTTCAATTAGCGCAGGCACAAATACGCCAATAAGGATGCGCATGGTTTAGGTTCGGCCAATCGAGCCTGGAGTCATCATCATCTGCATATAGACGTATTCTCCTGATTGCATCCGTGGCCAAGATGACCTCGGAGCTCAGGGTCCGCCTTCCGGCTCTTCCTTCTCCACTTCGCACGATCTTGGGCGTCCATGGTAGTGAGACCATTAGCACGCATATCACCCTCCACGACGTCAAGCCAGGACTTCTTTGGCCTACCCCTTTTACCTGGACCCGGCGGGGGTACCATTGCCAGGCATTTGTTCCCTACGTAGCCTGGCGGTTGCCGCAAGACGTGGCCGCATCAGCGAAGGCGGCTCTCTTGCATTTTATCCGCGATGTCACGGACATGGAGGCTGCCGCGGATGCGAGAGTTCCGTACGCGATCTTTACGCGTAACGCCGCACATCCACCGCAACATTTTCATCTCCGTGACACGCAGCTCTTGCTTATGTCCTTCTCCTGGTTCTAAGCTACCTCCCCACCAATTTTCAGCCAAATTAGTTCAGCCGTTCTTGACTTATAAGTGTTGTAACTAACACGACTTTCTTTATATACAGGGCGTCCCACGGCGATGCCACATGGAGGGAAAGTACCTTAAATCCTTAAGTTAGCTCATTTTGTTTAAAGGAGACATCATTTTATTTTTAAAAAGAAACAAAACTGCATTCAAAGATTTTTAAAAATTCGCTTGCTACACCCGGTAATCGAACCGACTAAAAGCCGGCGTGCGGTTTTAGTCGTTTGAGTTCGACATACCTAAATACTACTGCTGACCAGCATCGGTGTCAGCACGATAAAAAAAGAAAAGTAGTTTAAATATGGAATTTTATTGTTAATATGGTATCAGATGGATAGATGAACTTTGAGTTAAAGTGATTTATTTTGCCAAATTGAATTTATAATTTTAGATTTCAAGGACTTCCTTTCATTTAATTTACCTACCATGTTTCTTAGAGAGATTTGATCCTTATGATTGACACTATCGATTGATGCCATAAAAATACAGGGTGTTACTTTTTCGGATTTTAGTCCGTTCGATTACCGGGTGTGGCAAGTGAATTTTTAAAAATCTTTAAATGCAGTTATGATTCTTTTCAAAAATAAAATGATGTCTCCTTTAAGTAAAATGAGCTAACTTAAGGATTTAAGGTACTTTCCCTCCATGTGGCATCGCCGTGGGACGCCCTGTATATAGATTTTCATTTCATTTCTTTTCATTTTCATTGTTTTTAATATTTATTATGCTATTCAGGGCGGAGACAAATCCAACGAATCAATAACCATGAATATTGGTTCAGCAGATAAGTGTTGTAACAAACACGACTTTCTTTTATATGTATATATATAGATAGATATCATTATTATGCTATTATTTAGCAATTATTGTTATAATATTGTTATCATTGTTATAAGACGTTAAATGGAACGAAACGTAGTTTGCCGGAGTTCGCGCGTTCTGTTCCAAAAATTTTCCAATTTTTATACCCACTTTTAAATTTAGTTTAGCATACATAATATACCTATTGCAAGTTATTTTACGAGTTGGAACGAGAAAAGAAAAAGAGAGCCGGAAATTGGACTTCCGAAAAAAAAGTAGGTACTTACCTATGCCAAAATATAACATATTTCATAGTATAATATCCGATTGATTTCATAATTGACTAGTTTTAACCCAATTTTAATAGTTTTAGGCAAAAATACGCCAATTCATCTCACAATCCTTCAAGTCTGATGTATTATTATTGTGATTTATACTTTAGACCAACGTTAAACTAGGGGTCACGCAGGTTTATCTTTAGACCAGAGATAGTCCTTGGTTTAGTACTAAAACGCTTTTTGTAATAACATTTTCTTTAGACCATGGTCTAAAGACGATTTAGACCTGGGTTTAGAGTTAGTCCGTGTTTTGTAATAAGGCTGGATGTGGATAGGTTTAGAGAACGAAGCCGCACGCATAAGTAAGTTATTTTTTAAAGGACCATTACATTTTCTTTTAATTCAATTTTGGGAAGAGCTCATCAAAAATATCTGGCAAAAACGTGCGCCCGATGACATAATGACATATTCATATCAAACCAAAGATATTATATAAAAAGAAGTAGATATGTTATAGCGCGAAAATCGTGAAGATCCGAAAACGAGTCAATTGGAACGTTTGCCTCTAGTACCGCGTGCCGAGCAGCGCCGGACGGACGTTGAGCAGAAGCATAAGTGACTTAAAAAAATAACGAAAATGCCATCGTATGTTTATAGACACTGCACGAACTATTACTCTAAAGTTAATACACCAATAGTGTAGATGAATTAAAAATGTGTGTGTGTGAGTTCGGCACATTTTTCTACGTTGATTTGTAAGCATATGACATGTCTATGTTATGAAATGTCATTGTATCAAACTATCAAAACTCACAACCCTAAAATCAGGTAACACTCGCGGTTTGTTTCTATTATTATTCGTTAGATTTATTCAATAAAAATATGAAAATTACAGTGTGAAAGCCAGCAAACTATAAAGCTGGAAGCTTTTAAATGGAAACACTATTGTTGTATCCAAAAGTTGATGGTTGAGCTAGATATAAAAATAGTTGTACCTTGCAGTTGCACATTTCAGATAAATAAAGACATCTCATTGATAATGACAAAAATAATTTCAGCTTTAAAAATGTTTGTGCTATAAAGTAGGATCCAAGGTCCATAATGCGCAATATTTTGATGACGTAAGATATGATAATCCACTGTAAGTGTAATACCTACTATGAGGTCCGATCTCGTCTGACTGTTATGTTGGAATACAAAATAGTTCGGTGGTGTACATGCGCGAGTACATTATTTCCTGTTATTGTTCTAAAATGCCAAGAATACGACCTGACAGGTTGTCAATCAAATGTGAGATGAGCTACCTCACGTCACGTGCTAAGCGCACTGTCCAGCGAGAGATAGGATAAAATTCATGTTGGTGCTTTCTTTTAATTCTTCGAATGTTATAGATATTAGGAGACTTTCCTTTTTCAAGATCCATTCAAAAATAACGCGACATCAAACTTCCCCCCTTTTCTCACCCATTTTCCCTCCGATCATAAAAGCTCTCGACATAAGTTGTTTTAAATCAAAGGATATAATTATATTGTGTGTCAAAGTTTCGTGAAAATCGGTTAAGAAATGCGCCCTCTAAACCAGAACTGATAAACACACAGACATTGGACAAAAGCAAAATCGGCCACCTTGTCAAAACGGAGACTTTCGCTCGCTCCGCTCGCTCGGTCAATAACTGTATAAAACACTAACAGTTTTAACGTCATAGTTACAATAATCGCCTGTTGTCTATGAACTTATAATGTCTTGAAGAACTTGCGCGAAAATGAATTCAATTTTACAATATTATCTACTCTATACAACTCACATACAACACGTAATATATACTCATTACTCATCTCATAATCACAACACGTTTAGTAACATTAAGCCTTGATGTTACTTAAGTATTCAATTGATATTTTAATGCCCGGCTAATATGAAATTATCTTAGGTAATATATTCCATATACATAAAATCAAGTTAATGTAATATATTTTCAATTACCTATATACTTATATCAAAACTGCTGTTACAGCGATAATCAAAGACATAGGTTAATATTAACAATAAAAATATTGGATTGTTTGCTGCCAACACCTATTGGCGCCAGAACCAAATTACTAAAGCAGCACGAACGCTGAGCTGTTTCCTTTCAAATTTGATTGCGCCCAACATCACACGCCCATGAACTCTATAATGAAACAACCGTATAAAAACAAAACTATGGGCATATATGATTAGGCTGATACACGAGTAAGGTAGAACCACTAAACAAACAACCATTACAATAACGCTGCGTCACCGTGTTGGAAATCACTTATTGTAGGCGTGACTTGCACTCCCGCGGAAGTGCCTTATGCTACGCGTCTAACGGCCGCTTTCAATACTTGATCGTGAATCTAAGATTGTTTTCTATCCTGATTTTATCAAAATTTTCAATTGATGCGGAATCCAAATTTCAATATTTTCACAAAATAGGATTGAAACTACAAAAATACCACAAAAATTTCAAACAAGGTTGTTCAAGTTTTCATTCTCCATAACTGGCTAATCGTCACCGGCAAATTCAACTTAGAAATCCTCGCTGATTTCCAGATGCTAAAACTTTGTGACGAAAATTTGGATTTATTTTCCCAGAGAGGTATCCCATCCCATAGACGACACAACAAAAATCAGCACCGAAAAATTTGTCAACAAATTTTCAACAAAAATCAGCAACAAACAATAGGGGTGCGGACTATTTTTTACTATCTTAAATTGCATATTTAACAATAACCTAATGAACTGTAAAAGTGAAATATTCTTATAATGATAAATAGTTTCGCAGATATTTGATTATGAAAATTCAATCTTCCTGCAAAAGTACTGCTAATACCCGCCAAAATACAGGGTGGCCCAAAGAACGACCAAAATGGAGGGGCACGAGAATAGTAGCAGTGCGTAGCGCGGTCTTTGTAATTTTAATCACCATTAGGCTGAAGCCAAACGAGCGTAATTTTTTGAGTTGTGAGTCGCGTAATTTCGGTAGCTGCGTTCGATTTCATTGAAAACTTCTATTTGCAGTCAACTTATTTTGCGTCACCGTGTGAATCAAACAGAATTTTTGTATGAAACCGAATGCAGCAGAAATTACAAAACCGAAATTACGCAACTTACAACTCAAAAAATTACGCTCGTTTGACTTCAGCCTAAGTCGTTTCGCGTTCGACTGATCGAACGACGCAGAATTTTTTTTCCCTGTTGATCCGACCGGTCGGACGACGAGGAATTTCTGTTCCTGTTGATCCGACCGATCGGATGACGCGGAATTTCTCTTCCTGATGCTCCGACCGATCGGATGACGCGGAAACACTTTCCTATTGGTCCGACTGGTCGAACGAAGCGGACTCGTTTTTCCTATTGGTCCTACCGGTAGGACAGACGGGGACTGATAATAATAGCCAAACAGACATTGATATGCCAAATACATACTCCCATACCTATATTGTTCATCTTTCATTGGCCAAACTATAGCTGCGCACTCGTTATTGTAAAAGTGTTTAGGCATATTATGCACTTCTCCTCATAGAGCAAGAGCTGATTACACTAACTCTAGTCTGATCAGATTCCTAAACGAGATGTACATCATTAGACGCGCCTTTATTTGGAGAACACGCAATGGCTATGCTGCAAAGCTAAAATGAATGAATTCTTATTCTTATTATGAATTCTTTTTTCACGTGTTAGGTACTCTACTTTTTATTATTGACTGCGGGCAAATCATAGAAAATAATTACTCTGTGATTCTGTGATTATGAATTAAATTTTGTTTATGGATGATACATAAAAGAAGCAGCAATTTATCAACAATAGCTGCCGCTTTAACGCGAAAAGACCCCGAAATCTTTTCAAGTTCGAGAATACGAGAGTTTCATTTTCATCACTGGATTAAGAGACGAGCAAAAACTTTTACAAGAAAAATTGCACAGAAAATTGGCGACATTTTTTTTAGCCATCTAAGTCATGCATGTGTTGTCCTGTATAGGAAAGGAGAGGGTGGGATAAATTGTAACCATCGAAACATTCACTGAGACAGCTGAGACAGCATAGCAGACGCTCGAGGGTGTTGGTGACCTCAGGATTTCCAATAATGCGAACCGCACGTCGCTACAATCTATCGAGAGTATTAGTAAGAGAGCTTGGATCATTAACTCCGGTGCCATCAGCGTACTGAATGAGATGTACATCATTAGACGCGCCTTTAATTGGAGAACACGAAATGGCTATGCTGCAAAGTCAAAAACCTGGTGGTGATACCAAAAATCAATTTTGAAAATGCTAAAAAAATCGGTACCTAATATTGAAAGATTACCAATTTTCGTTTGTTCCTGGCAATAGAGGAGATTTAGGACTATATGAAAGTGCAGTGCTGCAAGCCTCCATAACTGGCCTTGTCAGAGGCAGCACCTTGCAAAGTGCCGCCTGAAAACAGGTATCTGGTACGATCGAATTACCAAATAAAACCGGGCTCATCTGAAAGATCATCAAATTCTGAGTATGAAAAACTGGTGCTGCAAATCTTAAACACAGGCGAAGGTGGTTGCAGCAGCGATTGAAGATCGCGAGTTGCGCGTCTCGGTTTGGTATTTTCACATTTATACGATCGAGTTACCAAAAAAAAAACAGGGCTCATCTGAAAGATCATCAAATTCTGTGTAGGAAAAACCGGTGCTGTAAATCTTAAACACTGGCGAAGGTAGTTGCAGCAGCGATTGAAGATCACGAGTTGCGCAACTCGGTTTTGTAATTTTCACATTAGTACGATTGAGTTACCAAAAAAAACAGGGCTCATCTGAAAGATCATCAAATTCTGTGTAGGAAAAACCGGTGCTGCAAATCTTAAACACTGACGAAGGTGGTTGCAGCAGCGATTGAAGATCGCGAGTTGCGCGACTCTGTTTGGTATTTTCACATTAGTACGATCGAGGTACCAAAAAAAAACAGGGCTCATCTGAAAGATCATCAAATTCTGCGTAAGAAAAACCGGTGCTACAAATCTTAAACACTGGTTTTTTGGAAATTCGATCGTACTAATATGAAAATCAAACCGAGTCGCGCGACGCGCGATCTTCAAACGCTGCTGCAACTACCTTTACCAGTGTTTAAGATTTGCAGCACCGGTTTTTCATACTCAGAATTTGATGATCTTTCAGATGAGCTCGCTCTTATTTGGTAATTCGATCGTACTAATATGGAAATACCTACCAAATTGAGTCGCGCAATGCGATATCTTCAAACGCTGCTGCAACCACCTTCACCAGTGTTTAAGATTTGCAGCACTGGTTTTTCTTACGCAGAATTTGATGATCTTTCAGATGAGCCCTGTTTTTTTTGGTACCTCGATCGTACTAATGTGAAAATACCAAACCGAGTCGCGCAACTCGCGATCTTCAATCGCTGCTGCAACCACCTTCGCCAGTGTTTAAGATTTGCAGCACCGGTTTTTCCTACACAGAATTTGATGATCTTTCAGATGAGCCCTGTTTTTTTTGGTAACTCGGTCGTACTAATGTGAAAATTACAAAACCGAGTTGCGCAACTCGTGATCTTCAATCGCTGCTGCAACTACCTTCGCCAGTGTTTAAGATTTGCAGCACCGGTTTTTCCTACACAGAATTTGATGATCTTTCAGATGAGCCCTGTTTTTTTTTGGTAACTCGATCGTATAAATGTGAAAATACCAAACCGAGACGCGCAACTCGCGATCTTCAATCGCTGCTGCAACCACCTTCGCCAGTGTTTAAGATTTGCAGCACCAGTTTTTCATACTCAGAATTTGATGATCTTTCAGATGAGCCCGGTTTTATTTGGTAATTCGATCGTACCAGATACCTGTTTTCAGGCGGCACTTTGCAAGGTACTGCCTCTGACAAGGCCAGTTATGGAGGCTTGCAGCACTGCACTATCATATATTATAGTCCTAAATCTCCTCTATTGCCAGGAACAAACGAAAATTGGTAATCTTTCAATATTAGGTACCGATTTTTTTAGCATTTTCAAAATTGATTTTTGGTATCACCACCAGGTTTTTGACTTTGCAGCATAGCCATTTCGTGTTCTCCAATTAAAGGCGCGTCTAATGATGTTCATCTCATTCAGTACGCTCATGGCACCGGAGTTAATGATCCAAGCTCTCTTACTATATCTAGTGGGTACTCTAGTAGTTACTTTGCGGAGCCATCCCAAAGATCCATCCATTATTATTCCTGCCGTATGTAGAAGAAATCAATTTCCATAGCCAATGGGAAATTACTTCTCTACGACGATTCTCCGATCAGTCGGACCAACAGGATAAAAAAAGTCCCCGTCTGTCCTACCGGTAGGACCAATAGGAAAAACGAGTCCGCGTCGTTCGACCAGTCGGACCAATAGGAAAGTGTTTCCGCGTCGTCCGATTGGTCGGAGCAACAGGAAGAGAAATTCCGCGTCGTCCGATCGGTCGGATTAACAGGAACCGAAATTCCTCGTCGTCCGACCGGTCGGATCAACAGGGAAAAAAAATTCCGCGTCGTCCGACCAGTCGAACGAAGCGGTCGGACCACGTGGCCACAGCCATTTTATAATACAATGGATAAGAAGATTCAGATGTAACATGGAGACTTGGTTTCAGCAAAACATGGCTACATGTCACACTTCAAATGAGAGCATCGACGGGTTACGAGTTCCCATAAAAGTTGGTTTCATACTGGGGTGACATCTCTTGGTCACCAAGAGGCTCCACTCTCACGCTAGCAAGCTTGTTTCTGTGGGCAACAGCTTCGCAACAATTCAACAACTTTGCAGCAACTGAAACTGAATACTCAACCATAAATGGAATCCATTTCAAAGAAAGCTCTAGCGAAAATTTTACAAAATTGTAATGCCGGATTGGAAGAATACTGTAACCATCCAGGACATTATTTAGACGATGTACTTTTAAAAAAGAAGATTTCAAGTTAAAAATGCTATAAATTGAAATAAATAAATGTCTACAAAACTATACAGCTTTGTTTTCCTTGAATTCTCAAAAGTATATTTCACCCTGTACTACAGATTTCATTGTCTATTTTGATTGCTGTACAGTTTTGATGCACAAAAATTCTAAAAATTTAACCTATTCCTGCAGACGAAATAATATTTAATAGTAAGCAAAGATTGACAATTTGATGACTGTTTATCACCAATTCATTTAAACGGAACATTTGGAAAGTTGTTGAGAAATTGACTCGCTTGTGTCTCTGGACGACAACCACTAATGCCTACCGAGAGTTCAACTATAGTAAAGATCGATCCATTCAATAAGCATTTCTTTTTTGCTGAAGTTCCACAATGAGCAAAACAGAAACCAATAAAAACACCTGCTACAGCTGAACTCGGAAGAGCCCGCAGGGAGCCAGCTAGAAAGAGAAGACCGTAGTTCGGCCGAGGTACAAGAGATACGTCTCCGGCAATCTCATCTCCTCCGGCAACCTACAACCCACAGACGGCGTGCGTTCTAGTCTATTCGAGCTAGCTAGCTAACAAATCATACACATAAACGTTTGAACAGAGGTAGCCAAGGGGTACTTGCGCACTTATTTATACTTCAGGACCAGATTTCTATCACTGGTATGATTGGACCTTATGGTTCTACCTGCACAATACCTTTTCTGGTGTTGTCAGTTTCGGTTATTTATAGTTACAATTACAAGATTACTAATACAGATGGATTGCGTTCACTTGCTACGATTCTGGTATATCTACATAGATAAGCCTTAACTTCTTTACTCTCATAATTATGATATAAATATGATCAAAATTGTAGCAAAACATATGCTATTGAGTGTTGAGTACACCGTAGCACTGTGTTGAAATAGTACATTATGGTACAAGCGTGTAAAGTTGGTGATTACCGCTGAGGCGCCATTGGCGAGGGTCTTAAGAGAGCCGAGGACGGTAATCATCATGCTCACGCGTGGCATACTCTCGAAAAGGGGCCCGTGATTCATCAAAAACAGTGAATAAAACGCTCTTTATTTCACTGAGTGAAAAAAAATTGAATTTGGAACATGCGCGAATGTACGGATTGTAGTAAAACCTGCAAAGAGGTTGCACACTCTCTCTATAAAAACGTACTAAAAGCTAAGCTAAGCTAAGCTGGATGGAATGTGACTCAATTTAAATTAAGAAAAGAAAATGCCGCCAATTTTCTGTGTACTGTTTGACTCTTAATCTTAAAATGACTTCATCCAGTGATGAAAATGAAACTCTCATATTCTCGAACGCGAAAATACTCCGGAGTCTTTTCGCGCTAAAGCGGTAGCTATTATTGATAATTTGCTGCTTCTTTTATGTAAAAATTGATTTCATAATCACATAGTAATGTTGTTTTCTCGTAGTCAATAATGAAAAGTACAGTACCTAACACGTGAAAGAAGAATTCATCTCGGCTCTTGTATCCCTCGATCCGCTCAGGTTTCTATCTACCGCAGAAACCTTCACTCCTCTCGGGATACAACTTAGTGCCTCGAAAAGAATTTATCTTTTTTTCACTTGTTGGGTAATCTACTATTATTTATTAATGCCTTCACTTATGAATGTGATTTTAGTGTTGTTGAAAATTATTTGATAGCATTTAATTATTGATAACACTAGTTGTGCCTTTGACGGCCACCTCTTGCGGCAACCGCCAGGTCTCGTGGGTAGCAAATGCCAGGCAATAGCGCCCCCACCGGGTACAGGTAGAAGGGGTAGGCCCAAGAAATCCTGGGTTGACATCGAGGAGGGTGACATGCGCGCAAATAGCCCTCCATGGACGCCCGAGATCGTGGGAAGTGGAGGAGGAAGAGCCGGAAGGCGGACCCTGAGCTCCGAGATCATCTTGACCTCAGATGCAATCAGGAAAATACGTCTCCATGCAAATGATAATGAACCAAAGTTGTTTTTGTTTCTTTCTGTTTATATAAGAACTGATTCTACTAAAAACTTTCAGTAAACATTAACTTATGAAGTTATGACTGTGAGTTTAAGTTTTATTGATTTTTTATACTTTGTCGATTATTTGTTGTTTAAATATGAACTGTATCATATAGGTACTATTCAGTAATTTTTCATTTTATTTTATATTATAATTATATTTTATTTGAATAATAGTTTTCGTAATAAAAAAAGGCAGACCCTATAAGGCCTATGCTGTTGAAACTTGGTAAGTAGATGTATTCTGTAAACCGCATTAAGAATTTCACATAAAAATAGAAAAAAAGGTATTAAATTTTGGGGTCTTAGAACTGAAACTATTTTTTTTTTCTTCCAACAAACCCATACGTTAGAGATCTATAGATAGGTCTTTAAAAATGCTATTGAGGTTTTTTTCTAAACTGAATAGTTTGCGCGAGAGACACTTCCAAAGTGGAAAAATGTGCCTCCCCCTCCCTAACTTCTAAAATAAGAGACTGGTAATTCTAAAAAACTACATGATGTACACTGCCATGCAAACTGCCACCGAAACACAATGTATTCATAGAAACCTTCATGTTCTTCTACAATCAATATTTTCCAAAATATAAATTTACTGTAAATTTGATAAAAAAAACCAAAGTGGATATCAAAGGGTGTTAAGATTTGTAAGAAAAATAAAACGACAGCTTCTTAGCTCAGTAATTTTAGACAAAAAAACCTTGAAACCTAGGACTAATTCCGGCGGAAGGTTTCTTTGTTTTAAAATGTTCCTTAGGTCCCCCTGAACATATCTAGAAAGTTCCCCATAGATCCCATGTACGCTCCCCCCTCCCCCCCCCCCCTCAAACGTCTCCCTAAATCCAGTTTTTTCTATTTTTCTCAGAAACGGTGAAAGCTACAAGAAAGTTGGCCAGGTACCATATAATTGCTATAAAATTCATTGTTATAGCAGCATTGGTTCTCGAGTTACAGCGAATAGTGTCAAACACCACAATATAATTTTCTGGTGTGAAGAAAGTAGGAACTTAGAAAATGATGATGCCTAAGGGTCAAATTATGGTTCAATCAATCAATTAGCCTATTGCAGTCCACTGCTGGACATAGATTAACATAACATAAACTCACGCCTTTGTCCCCGAGGGGGTAGGCAAAGGTGCTAGCACCCACATTTCGCCGTTTATGTTTAGGTCCCAATGTAATAGGTGGCGAGCCTATTGCCATTAACCGGGCACTTATAAACCTGCGATAAACACACACATAACTTCGAAAATCATCGAAATTCATTGGTGTGTGCCATGGTAAACCTGGGATCGAACCCGTGACCTCGTCTCAGCAGTCCATTACCCATACCACTAGGCTACCGCGGTACTTACATAGGCCTGGACATAGGCCTCCCCCAATACGCGCCACGTTTGCCGATCCTCCGCCTTCCGCATCCAGTGTGTCCCTGCCACCCTACGTAGGTCGTCAGTCCACCTTATGGTTATAAAATTTAAATAAACGGACCACGGATATGCCACATTAAGAATAAGGCCATTGAGCGCTAGGGGTCTCCCTCGACATCTCAGAGGCCTTTGACAGGGTCTAGCACGATAACTTATTCAACAAACTTCCTTCCTTCGGCTGTCTTGTATGCCTGGATTGCAATCTTTCTGGGAACTCGGTCATTCCGTATCATTGACGGTTGTTCGTTGGACCATTTGCAAATAAACGCTGGGGTCCCTTAGGGGTCGGTACTTTCTGTCACACTTTTCCATATCAACGATCTGCTCAAGCCCGGAACCATTGAGTGCGCAGACGACATCACAATGGTAGAGAGTTACGAGACGGCCGTACGCTGGCATGGTTTAGATCCGGTCTCTTAAGGAAACCATGGTTGAGCGGTTGAACTTTCCTTTGCAGGCATCCTCCGATTGGGGAGATGCCAACTTGGTCAATTTCAACGCAACCAAAACCCAGTCAGGCGTGTCTCTTCTCTGCGAAGCTGCTAAAAAGCTGAGAATGCTATCAAAAGTAAGATTAGTACTTCACACTGGAACAACTTCTCATTCTCTACCAAGCGCAAGTTCGATCGTGCATAAAATACTGCTCGCACCTTTGTGACAGTTCAGCCAAATACCAGCTTGAATCCCTTGAGTCAATAGAGAAAAAAGCCTCTTGGAGGCTCATCAATAACGACGCTCTAGTTGAAAATAGGCTTCAGAGCCTAGAACATCAGCTAAGAGTTGCATGACTCTCGATTTTTTATCGGATGCACTTCATGGAGTGTGCACAAGATTTGCACAACTTAATTCCGCCAAACCCTTTCCACCATCGAACGACCATACGCACGGTGACCCGCCACTGATACACCATGG
Source organism: Eilema depressum (assembly GCA_914767945.1). Lineage (NCBI taxonomy): Eukaryota > Metazoa > Arthropoda > Insecta > Lepidoptera > Erebidae > Eilema > Eilema depressum. Next base: position 21,799,939 of record OU612012.1, on the reverse strand, counting down.
ACTTTCCACTTATACGCACCAAACGGCCTTGCCGGAATCTGTGTTGCCGGATAGCTATAACTTGGGTGTATTTAAGACTAGAGTGAATAGGTTAGTTAATTCGTTTTTCAGGAACAGCTTATCAGTTTCATAAGGTTGTCAGAAGCGGGGAAGGCTTCCATGGGGACTAGTTATTATTCATTTTTTTAATAAACAGATAGTTTTTGATATAGTTAAAGCTTTTTTTTTATAATAAAACATGACAAGAAGTAGGTATTATTTGACACCTCATATATTAAAATCGGAGTAACCGTTTTGCATATTTTTTTCCCATTATATTTATAATGTGGCGCTACATCGTTACTGAAAGGATAAATCGTTTAGTATTTCAGGGGAAATGATTTTATTAAGTCCGTTTTTTTAAACTTAATTGCGGCGTGGTTCCCGGCAGAGAAGAATTTGAGCCACTCCATCTCCTGCCATGCGGTGTCGTACAAGGTGACTAAAGAATAGAGATGTTTAACATCAGAGAGATATAAACAGCCCAGGCTCAGCCACAGATACATGGCTGGAGTCAACAATAGTGCCCGAAAAACGGCAATAGGCTATTACTTATTGCCTGAGACCTTATACCATGATTGGTGAAATGTGGGTGTTAATTCACCTCTGCCTAACCCTCCAGGGATAGAGGCGTGATCATATATGTATGGATATTTAATTGCCATAATTTAAACCTTACAAATACAAATACAAATACAAATAGCCTTTATTACTGATACCATAATAAATATTACATTAAATATATCACATTTGTTCCACATAACATTATTTTTTATTTTTAAGTAGTAAACTTCATGCAAAATTACGATTTAGATTATTCTGCTACATTGCTACTTGCTCATGCATTGCATTAAATTAAGTTCAATAATGGCTACATACCTACATCCCTAACAATCATACAGTTATTATCAATTTATTAAGTATATTTTTTATTAATTAATTACATTACAATTATTGAAATTTGGAATAATTAAAATAGTACAATAATATTATATCACATTTGCTTTAAAGCAGAACTATGCTTACTTCATTTATTTTAACTAAACAGCTCAATTTCTAAATGAGAAGTTCATGCTTTAATAATTTTATTCATAGTTTGTTTATTTATTTATTTATTTATTGTATTTACATATATATACACATACATGTACACATACATATATATATGTATATACTTCTTAACAATTAACTACATACTTGCAATTCGATACATATTTAGCAACTATATTTTGAAATATTTTCCTTTTAATTTATTATAAGTTAGTAGATGATTTATATTACCCAATTCAATGCTTCTTGTTATAATATGAATGTTATTCCAAGACATCGGTATCAGCTTGCCCTTTGGCATAGGCCTCCCCTAGGTTCCGCCATAGGTTTCGGTTTCTGGTTATTCTGTGCCATGTTGTTCCAGCATTTTTTTTGATTGCATCCTCCCATCTCGTTTTCTGTCGTCCCTGCCTTCTTTTCCCATCACGGGGGTACCATGTAGTGACATCTTTAGACCATTTGTTGCGATTGTCCCTTATCATATGGCCTGCCCAAGTCCACTTTAGTTTTTTCACTGTATATGTAACATCTATGACTTTAGTCTTTCTCCTTATACTTGTTAGTCTGATTTTATCTCGCAACCTGATGTTTAGAATGCTTCTTTCCATTTTCCTTTGGCACACACCAAGTGCTTCAAGTTGTTTTTCAGTCGGTGCCCATGTTTGACACCCATATGTCAAACATGGCAGTATGCATGAATTGAATATTGTGGTCTTATTCTTCATTGGTATATGTGGGTTCTTCATGATTTCTTTGAGTGACCAATATCTTTTCCAAGCACTGCTTATTCTAAGGTCTATTTCCTTTTGCATTTGGTTCTCTGGAGAAATTATTTGTCCTAAGTAGGTATACTGATCTACATATTCTATTTGGTGTGAATTAAGAAAAATCGGCGTTTTTAAATAGTTTGTCATTAGTTTTGTCTTGTCTGTGTTCATGGTCAAGCCTACGACTTGACTCTCTCTGTCTAATTGTATCAACATTGTCTCTAGGTCTTCTTGATTTTCGCTGAGCAAAATGAGATCGTCTGCAAATCTCAAGTGATTGAGCTTTTCGCCATTTATATTGATTCCAAATGTATCCCAGTCCATTTTCCTAAAAACATGTTCTAATACTGCCGAGAACAGCTTTGGTGATAGGGGGTCTCCTTGACGCACACCTTTTTTAATTGGGAACTCGGATCCTTTTCTCTCTGTTTGTATTTTTGCTGTTGACTCTTTATATATGTTTTTTATCATCCTGATATATTTTGGGTGCACTCCTTGGGAATATAGAGCTTCCCATATGTGCGTATGTTTCAAAGAGTCGAATGCCTTGTTGTAGTCTACATATGCCAAATAGTATATTTTCCTGTACTCGTTACTTTTTTCAATAACTTGTTTTATAACGTGAATATGGTCCATTGTTGAAAAGTTGCTTCGGAATCCAGCCTGCTCTCGTGGTTGATTTTCATCTAGTACTGAGCTGATTCTGTTTAGTATTACCTTCGAGAATACTTTGTATAGATTGGGTATTAAGCTGATAGGCCTGTAATTATTTATTTCAGCTTTATCACCTTTCTTGTGGAGCAGTATGATGGTTGATGATGTCCACTGTTTTGGTATTATTTCTTCAGTGAGAATTTCATTAAATAAATTTGTGACAGCCTCTATAATGTAGTCCAGGCATCCTTTCAGAATTTCATTTACTATTCCATCTTCTCCTGGAGCCTTGTTATTTTTCTGGGACAATATTGCTTTCCTTATTTCTGTTTCCAGTATTGGAGGAATATGCTCTTCATCAGGTTCTGGTAGGTAGTGGGTGCTAGTATAGTATTCATCGCTATATAAATTGCTGTAGAACGTAGTTGCTATTTCTGTGATTTCTGGTCGTTTTGTTTCTTTCTTCCCAGATGTTTTGTTTCTGATATATGGAATCCAAGAGGTGCTTTCCCTCAGTTCTTTCAAGGCTTTCTTTATGCCACCAGATTTCTCAATATGGTATTGAATAGTATTATTTCTTGTTTGCTTTCTATGTGTTCTAATCTTTTCATTAATTTGTTTACTTATTTGCGCTATCTGTTCTCTATTTCGTTTCCTGTTTTCTAGAAGAGATTTTCTACTTTCTATAAGGGCTCTTGCTTCTTCTCCAATCTTGTCTTTGGGTTTTTCCAGAGTACACAATTTTTTAGATATTTCCTGTAGCGTTTCTTCTAATACATTGTATTTCACTTGTACATTACAATTTGTGTTGTTAGTCAAGATCTTGTCTTTTAATGGAATCAGCAGGTTTTCTGGAATTGGGAGTGGTACCTGGTTTGATTTAGTCCCTTCTTGATTGTATTTACGCCTTGTCTTCGGCTTATGTAGGTAGATTGCTCCTCTTACCATTCTGTGGTTTGTGTTAAAATTAAGTTTGTTGATTATGCTGACATTTTTAAAGAATTGAGGTTTGTTAGAAAGTATAAAGTCTATCTCATTTTTTGTTTGCCCATCGGGGGACACCCAGGTCCATTTTCTGGTTTTACTTTTCTTAAAGAAGGTATTGAGAATTTTAAAGTTATGAGCTTGTGCCAGGTTTACTAGTCTTTGTCCATTATTGTTTCTTTTCCCAGTACTATATTGGCCCAATATCAAATCCTCATTTTTAAGTCTCTCACCAATCTGGCCATTGAAATCTCCCATGAGGAAAACTGTCTCATGAGTACTCTCAAGCGTCCTCTCCAGGTCTCCATAGAACTCATCCTTTATGTCATTTGGTGCCTTTTCTGTTGGTGCATACACTTGGACTACGGATACACGACCATATTCAGGCAAGACAATATTTAGCTGGGCAATTCGTTCTGAGATCCCAATGAATGACTGTATATATTCACCATAACACTTTCTAACAAGAAATCCAACCCCATATAGGCCCGGTGTATGTCCAATGTGGTAGAAAATGAAGTTCTCATGTTGTTCAATTCTTTCACCCATTCTCCTCACTTCACTTAACCCAACAATGTCCCAGTTCACAAAATTCAAAGCATATTCAAGCTCCTGAAGAGATTCATCTGTTCTTAAAGTCCTAGTGTTAAGTGTTGATATATAAATGCATTTTTTCTTATTTTCTTGATTGGGGGTAGTTTTTTTATTCTTATCATTATTTAATAGTTTTTCTTCTGATTTCTTTTGGTTTTTTGTTTTCTTTTGGTTTCTTGGTGGCAAAGCCAGGGGGTATTGGTCTCTTGCCCCACGGTGACCAACCGGCTTGGGGTGATTGTTGTATCTAGAGTAATTTTTATTTGTGTTCTTTGGGGGTTTCCGATTACCGATGTCTTGTAATTCCTATGATTTTGATGACGTTGCTTCTGTTAGGGAGTGTGATCTAGATCTCATGTATGCAAATGGATCAGTTTTGTGTAATTTTGCTGGGGCTAATATAGTTTTATTTTTGTCACCCAATGTTTCTCTTTTCCTCTTCTCATTCCCTTTAGGTTTTACTATAACTTTGTTGTTTAGAATGTAGGCTTCATTTCCTTTTTCTCTCTCTTGTTGGAGCTCTCTTTGCAAAATTTTCCGTTTTTGTAATGTTTCTTTTGAAAAGTCTTCAGTAATGTACGCATACTCTGGCATTTTCTTTTTGTTTTTTAGAATTTCAATTTTTTTGTTAAATGTTGTAAGAGTGATTAATACTGGTCTTGTTTTTCCCTTTGTCTGTTTTCCAATTCTATACAGTTTATCTATGTCGTTATTCGCAATTTCCACATCCAATTTCCTTATTTGCTCGGTAATATTGTTGAATAGGTGGGTATAATCTGTTTCATTTTCGTTGAATCCATGAATTATAATGTTGTTCTTTTTGGCGGTATGTTCTAGGTAATCTATTTTTTTGTTCAGCACTTCGATTTCGGATTTTAGGACTTTGTTTTCTTCTATGAGGGGCTTGATTTTTTCATCCAAGGTAATCATGATCTTTTCCGTATTTTCCTTTATTAAAGCAGCTTGTTTTTCCATTTCTAATTTCATCATAACATAAAGTTTAGAAATTGACATTTCTTCTGACATTGTTCTATTTATTTATGATAAAAAGTTCGATGCAATAACAAAACGTCTTGTAGGTAATGAGAAGACAATATTATACAAATTGGGCGCTTTTATGTTTTGTAGTGCTATGCGATAACAAAACGCTTCGTGTTTGGGCTGAAAGTGCTGGAACGCAACTTCTCTTTGTTATGTTGGCTGCACTTAACAAGTGAATGACAAAAGTTTTGGAATGGTATCACTGAGTTCAGTTCGTTCTTTGTTTACGGAAGTTTTTAAAATGTTTGAAGATTGGTAATATTTTTTTCACTTTGACAGGTAAATGTTGAGGTTAAACTAAGTTTATTTCACTGTTTTCTTACTGTTAATCTTAACGTAAGCACTTATTTTTTCTCTTAGCGTTACTTTTAATGTTTTTATCACTGTTTTATTTCACTTTTTGTTAGTTTTAGAGTCTTTTACACTGAGTTTTTAATATTTTATTTGGAGAGCACTGACAAACGTCTTGCCTTATCTACCACCGGAACCGGAACCGGAATTTAAACCTTAGGCATCATCATCTTCAAAGTTTCTACTGTCTTCGTACTATAAAATTATATTTTGTTGTTTTTTGACACTATTCGCTGTAACTCGAGAACCAATGCTGCCATAACAATGAATCATACATCATTTTATTCCTTAATGTATGAAGATTTACTTGTGCCTACATAATTTTGCAACAACTCCAGTAATTTTTCTTCAAATTTAGTACAAAGAATAATTTTGGGCCAATTTTTTTTTTTGGTGAAATTTCTGTAGGTATATTTCAGAGACTATAGCTCACATTGAAATGAATGAACTTTCGTTTGGTAGGTAATTTTATAGCAATTATATGGTACCTGGACAACTTTCTTATAGCTTTCACCGTTTCTGAGAAAAATAGAAAAAACTGGATTTAGGGAGACGTTTGAGGGGGGGGGGAGGGGGGCGCGTACATGGGATCTATGGGGAACTTTCCAGATATGTTCAGGGGAACCCAAGGAACATTTTAAAACAAAGAAACCTTCCGCCGGAATTAGTCCGACCTTTTTGCTTAAAATGACTGGCGTATTCTATGGATGCAACGCCTAAAACCAAATATAATTAACAAAACGCGATATAAAAATTACTCAAAATTATTTAAAAAAATCATATTATTAACAAAACGTTCACAGAATAATTATACTATCAAATCCTCAAATAATAAATCTAGGACTACCTGGCAAATAATTAATCAAGCCAAATTTAATATACCAAAAAATTACATACATAAAATAAAATTCGATGATACTGTAACTATAAATGCAAGCCAGATCGCCACTGCATTCAATAATTACTTTGTTAAAAAAATACAGCCCATATCCCTTAAAGAGAATTCAATATCTACTACATCATTGATCTTAAATAAAAAAGAATCTATATTTATGGCTCCCTGTCTACCTCAAGACATTTTAAGAATCATACTGAGCTTGAAAAATACCAACAGTGTCGGATATGATGATATTTGTACATTTGCAATATGTGTATATATCAAGGCGTATTTCTGGATGCTCTTAAAATATCTGTAACTAGCTTTCGCCCGCGGCTCCGCCCGCGTGGATGTCGGTTATCGCGACCAAACATAGCCTATGTCCTTTCTCAAGGTCTAATCTACCAGTGTACCAAATTTCATCAAAATCGGTTCAGTGGTTTAGGCGTGAAAGATAGACAGATAGACAGACAGACAGACAGACAGACAGACAGACAGACAGACAGAAAGACAGACAGAGTTACTTTCGCATTTATAATATTAGTAGGGATAAAGCCATTATACAGGTGGAAGATTTTAACCTTACCTGGAGGGAAAGTTCTCTAAATACTGGAGATACCGAATTTCACTCCAAGAAAACATTCCTTTATTTTTAAAAAGAAATAAAACTGCTGTTTTTTTTTTTTTTTAACGTGCGAAAAATCCCCACGGATACCTCCCCCGCCGGAGCCGGAGGAAGAGGTTATGTCGGACTCGAACCGACTAAAACGCACGCCGTCTGTGGGCCGTCGGTTGCCGAAGGTGAGGTTGTCGTAGCCATATCCCTCGCACCCCGGCCGACCCAGGGCCAAATCTCTCGATCTGGCCCTCATCCCGTGTGGGGACCACAGAGTCCCCAACTCGCCCCGGGTATGGGGAGGCACGCAATGCGCGCCGCCGCCGCCGCGGCCTGCTTCTGCTAGGGTGACAGGCGGCTCCACCCGTCACCCCCAGGCCCGCGCTCATGGAGGACGGAGGTCATTCTGCGACCTCCGACGCCCGATCGAATACAGGATGTTATTTTTTTGGATTTTAGTCGGATCGATTACCGGGCATGGCAAGGGAATTTTCAAAAAACTATGAATGCAGTTTTGTTTCTTTTTAAAAATAAAGGAATGTTTCCTTTGGGTGAAATTAGCTATCTCCAGATTCTCCAGTATTAAAGTACTTTCCCTCCAGGTAAGGTTAAAATCTTCCACCCTGTATAAGAAAGATGATAGAGAAGTCATGGAAAACTACAGACCAATTTCATTGATGCCTATTATTGCTAAGATTTTCGAAAAGTATATACACAAAGAATTATATGATTATTTGGAAAAAAATAATTTAATATGTAATGAACAAAAAGGATTTCGTGAAAGGAAAACTATTAATTTGGCAATCTATGAGTTTTTGTATGAATAAAAGGAGGTAAACGTTGATAGGAGAACATCTGTCTGCGCAATATACTGCGATATGACGCAAGCGTTTGACTATGTCAAACATGATACTCTCCTTAAAAAACTAGAAGCATACGGTGTAAGAGGAAATGTGTTAGATCTACTGAAATCATATCTAGGGAACAGAAAACAGTGCACGGAGATAGCCAGAATAAATACAGCGACGAAACACGAGGAAATACATCAGTCAGCACAGAGAAATGTCATCTATGGCGTTCCTCAGGGCAGTTTACTTGGACCGTTGCTCTTTACACTCTATATTAACGACTTACCGAAATCTACCCAACATAATATGACATTATTTGCAGATGATAGCACATTGACAATTTGTAATGACAGCAATGACTTAATTAAATATAAAACTGACATACATAACACATTGACATCCATAATTAAATGGCTAGACATTAATAATTTAAAAATTAATTAAAAAAAACTAAAATCATGCATTTTAGCCAAAGAGTAACGACACCTGGAGTAGATTTAGAATATCAGAACAATATAATTGAAAGCGTTACTACGACAAAATTCCTTGGACTAATAATTGATCAACACATTAACTGGAAATCACACATAAAGCAGCTCTGTAAGAGAATTTTTAGTTCTGCCTATGCTCTGCATACGCTGTCAAGCATTGTTAATAAAGATGCTCTAATAGTAGCTTATCATGGTGTAGCTGCATCCCTGTTACGATACGGGGTCATTTTCTGGGGGAACTCAACAGATACAGGAGATGCGTTCAAGGCACAAAAGAGATGCATTAGGTCAATGTTTGGTTTAAAAAGTATAGATAGCTGCAGGGCTTACTTCCAGGAGTACAAAATTTTAACACTACCAAGTCTATACATTTTTGAAGTTGTAATGTTTGTGCAATCTAATCCTCACTTATTTCCGACCCTAGAAGCAACAGTTCCGCGAAACAGACGGGATAATAGCAAGCTACGTTTGCACACGGCAAAGACTGCCCTTATGCGCAAAAGCATTGTTTGTATGGGGCCTGTAATATTCAATAAATTGCCAAAGTATTGGAAGGAGCTGAATTGCAATGCATTGAAAATTAATTTAAAACATTTTCTATTGAAGAAAGCGTACTACAGTGTTGCTGAATATCTAGATGATGAGATTGTCTAAAAATAAATTGGAGCTGCTTGACTACATAGCATTGTATAATTGTACTGTTTGATTTATTATTGACATTCTTGTTGCTATTATTATTTTTATTATTTTGACATTAGCTTTGGACTCATTTTGCTATTTAATTAATTATTGACATTATTAATATTTAATTGATAATTACTATTATTTATTTATTTTTTTGACATAAATTATTATTATTTGAATATTTTTGTAATCAATTACTAAATTTTTCTAAAATTTGTACGCGGCCATAAATACGGCTAAACACGTTGGACTTAACACATTATTTTAATATCTTGCATGCACATGTATGTATAACACGTGTTTACACAAATAAATAATTTGAATTTGAATTTGAATTTGAAAATTGGTTTGAACGAGATCCAGTAAGTAGTTTATTTTTAATACGTCATAAACCTCAATTTCGCCTTTGCTGCTACGGAACCCTTGATGGGCGAGTCCAACTCGCACTTGGCCGGATTTATTTAAAAGTAATTATTATACACCTAGGTGCCTAAAGTTTACTAAAAGTTTATTTAATGCACCTAGGTGAAATAACTCTGGTGAATTAAGTTAACGACGGGATAATTTTATATCGTTCGTAATTTGAGATGATTAGCTAAGCGGAAAAGTCAGAAACTAAACAGGTAAACAAAATCAATTGCATATTTACATTAAAACAATATTCGAGTAGGTATCTAAGTATATATAATATTACAGAATGAGAGATTAAATTAGATTCGAATGATACCACTACAATTATAAAACATAGTCGCTGTCGCTGTCTGTCCGTCCCTATGTATGCTTAAATCTTCAAAACTACGCAACGGATTTTGAAGCATAGAAAGAGTGATTCAAGAGGAAGGTTTATATTATGTATAATACATGCATAATATTTTTGAGAAGCACTAATAAATTTTGAGATATGCAGCGGGAACGGGATCAGAAGATATGGCGGTACGAAGTTCGCCGGGTCCGCTAGTTATATTATAAATTGTAAACCATTCGAGAACAAGCTACGCACATGTAAAGTAAATTATTCAACTTGTTTGAATTAAGTGTAACTGTAAAGTAATAATATTCAGTAACATTCATATAAAAATCACTTCTATAAGTTCATTAATGTGCGAAAATAAACCAAATTTTCTGGTTCAAAGTACTAGCACCCGATATCCAGCTTTACTTACAGTGCTATAAAAATAGCTAAATAAGTAGGTAGATGTAGCTACTTACCTTGTTCCGTACAAATTACATACCTACGTGTAGTTTGCACAAGTATTCGAGTCCTTTTTGGGGACACAAACAATAAGAGGTAATATATTTGTCTATTTATCTATTATTCAAATAGATACCTTACTTATATTCGTTGTGTTTAACATGCATAACTAAACAATGGCTCGGCGCGCACGTTCGCAGGACGGGTCAAATGAGGCGCAGCGTCAAATCTCGGGTTGCACCGACTTGGCGCCGGCCGACACATTCGAGAAGTTAGCACACCCATTGGAAACCACAAAAAAAAACAATATACCAAAGTTCTTGCTGTCGTGCTTCAGTTCACAAAGTAACAAGCGACCGTAACAAACGCGTCTGTCGGGGAATCGATTTCATCGAAGTTCTGTGCTTTTACATCTCTATAAATGAATTTAGTTCATTTATAGAGATGTAAAAGCATAGAACTTTTTATTTATTATATACTTTATTGTACGCCAAATTACAATATTGTGATACAGGAATTTTTTTATTATTTAATAGTAGTAAAAAATAACAATTCTACTTAACATAGTTCAATTTTAAAGTCAGTTTAGATCCTCTAATAATTACAACACAGTAAATTAAAATTCTACAACTCGTAGTTAAACAAACTTTAAATCAATTAGACTACTAGCTTTGCCTTAACTTTAATTAGACTGAGATATGTCAACGGAGCCGATGCTTTACAACAGAATAAATCAAGATTTAAATGGCTTTCCGCAACGACACTCCCATCGCCGACTTGGCGTTAATAGCGCGTGCAACCGAAATCTTAGACGAATGTTTGGAAATATTTTTTACACTGAAATAGTATATTCGAGTCTGAGAGCAGGCGCCACAAAAAAACAACACGTATATAATTGCAACCCACTTAACGACACTAATTAGAGCATGGTAAACTACAAAAGGTATAAAATTTATTGTAGGAGCTTCAATGATATTAGACAAACATAATAAAATCCGTAAGTAGTCATTCAAATGAAAGGCGACTATATAAAATTTTACGTATATTACCCGATATAAATGTAATTAACAATACGACTATTGGATAGTATTAATATTACTGATGGTATAGTAACTAAATCGAAATGATTTGGATTTAATTACTTGCATCACTAACTCCGCCCCCGTTGAATCGAACACTCGTAAATCATCAATAACAACACCGAACTTTCTTCTTTTTTATTGACCAAATCTTTATCAACACAATTACACGACTGTTATGGAATAATTAAATATTTTAGGAACAAATAGAATTTTTGTAAGTAGGTGTACGTTAACTGTTTACAAAACATTATTCTTAAGATATACTAATGCATTCATAGATGTAGGAATGCTAATGGCAGGTATAGGACCTGGCCAATTTACGCGATCATGTTTAATTTAACTACGATTGCTTGACATCTCGATCAATTTATAGTGGTCATGAACAACAAACAGCTACTTACAACAGCCAGCAAGTCAAAGATATGATCTCGTTGTTCTCAGAACGCACTATTGTTTAATTTGTATAGGTAATTATGAAACGTAAACGACGTTGTATTTGTCTGCAATACTAGAATTACATTGTATTGCTCTATCTTAGATTGTGTAAGCCAACTGAAGTACGAATAGACAAATAATGAAAAACATAACACATGTAGCCACAGAGTCTTTCTCAGTATTTTATTTTTTAAGGTTTTAACATTTTAAATACTAAAAGCAAAGAATATATCAAACGATAACCTGACATTTAAAATGTTGATTTCCCCATGTCTGTCCTAATATTTCTTACAAAGAATAAACATATAAAATGAATTCAACATTAACACAGTGTAAACGTGAGTGCCATGAAGTGTTAGAAAAGCTTATAAAATCAACTAATATATCTCAACTAATCTTCGTGAAGCATTAAAGTATAAATATTAAAGATGAGCTCCTTTAGATAGGAAGCGACGATGACATATTTAAATTTCTCATTTCAAAGAGAAACATACGAGATCTACAATAAAAAGAAACTATAAGAACTCACACAGAGAAATTTCCACAAATCTATAATTCCATCAGCAAGTCAGGCAAATACGAAAATAAGCATCAAAGTGTTTTTTAGAGGAGAGACGACAAATGTCAACCAGCAAGGGACAGTGGCAAACACGTGTTACATATTGTCTGACAATATTTACTGATGCTTTATTAGCTCGGGAAGCGGATAGAAGAAAATAACTGCCACATCTTCTAAAGCAAATGTTAAATAATAACTTGAGTGATTAACAGAACTAAAATCGAACTTACTGACGAAGGAAACATAGGTACTTAACAAATTACGTTCTGTAATCATCATAAGAAAACAGCTTAAGTCTTACAACAAATCACACAGTTAATTCTCATTAGGTTTTTAAACCACTATACACATGGCTACGACAGTATACCAATAAAATTTAAATCCAATTGCGTCGACTCTTGATTTACAACGAATCAATAAAAGGGAAGGCCATCATTACCTTTTTTATTGCGTATTCAATAAAAGTAATGTACTCCGTAATCAATGCGACGACAGAACAGATGCAAATAAAAGGTTGGGATCATTTACTAAAAATGTTTGTGAATTAAAAAGCATCAAATTGATTGGATTAGCAAAGTTAAAACTGATCCCACTTCATAACCACTACTAAGAATGTAAAGCAATCCTTGGCATATTAGGGTAAAAGTCATAAATTTAAACTAAAGATTTTGGATCACAAAAATTATTAATTTCAATTTCATAGAGTTCAGTTACAAATAGTTTTAATTAGCTTAGCGGATACCATTGTTATTTACTAATCGATGTCGTATAAATCAGTAAAATCTCCAGAATTAGCGATTCCGTGAGTTTATATGACGGCTATACATCAAGTGCGCTCGTTGAAACAGCGTAAACACAATAGCTGAATAGAAAAAAGATGGGGTTTGAGAGATGGCTCGTAAAATAAAACAAGGGACTACGTCCGGAGATATGTCAAGATAGCATGCGGCGGGGGGGCACGGGCCGGCGCCGTACGCGCTCCTCGAGGCCCAATTAGAAGCACACCTTTTGGACATGTGCTCACTCGGCGCTAACTAACGCCTAAAATTTAAAGATTCAGACAAACACATCCGTTATCGTTTATCACAATTTTTTTTTATTAAATTACTTGACATGCCATTAGGCTCGTGACAAGATTTTGCAAATATTTTAGTTTGATCATTGAAATCTTTAAAAAAATATGTTACCCATGTCTACCTGATAGCTAAGCTTAGATACTTCAGTCAGGTAACTGGTAACAAACCTTTATTAACGTAAATATTTGGTTTGGTGATCAAATAATTTCAAAACATAATACACTTTTTAGGTATACACAATTACACATTTATATAACTACTGTGATACAAATCACATTATGCTCGTAAAGCACATCTGTGATACATGAAAAGATTTATCTATGCTACAGATGATGGTTACTAGTTATAACTCCATAATGATATTATTGAAATTCTAGGTACAGAAATAAAGATACATTACAAGATAGAAGATATTTGACCAGGAATTTTTTTTTGTAATATTTTTGCAAAAACAAAATTTATTACCTTTGTCTTCACCAGCTTTGCATTATCTTTGCACATTTTTGCAAGAGCGTGATAGTCTCCTTTAGCTGCACACAAAATCCATTGCTTTTGTTTTGAATCCAGTGGATCAGCTTCACTCTTTTGATCTAACTACAGACAAAAAAGTTTGAAATGTATTATTAACACGAAATTATTCGTGTATTAATCAAACTAATTCCATCATTAAATACTTACAGAAACTCGATCTTCCTCATCCACGCCCTGTGAACAAACATACATTTATGACGATCATTAGAGTTTTAAGATTTCATATGCCAGAAGACAGTACGGACAGTCCCATACTTTAAACTTAAGCGTGTTCATTCATAGCGGACAATTTATTAAACATTGTGTATCAACGTACTTAACGTCTGAAAACAAAAGATTAGGATTGTAAATAAAGACGATATTTACATACATAATAAATATCTTAACGACACATATAAATTAATCGGAACCTAATATTTCAAAATTAATAAATGAGTACTTATATTGTGAAAATAATATTTTGAATTAATGGTCAATAAATTCGAATTCTCCCGTCTTCAGGCTTGCGCTGTTATCCATGAAGGAAAGCATTGGTCGGAAGTGATAATTATGGTATGGTATAGTTAAAAACTCTATGCTATGTACATTACAGTTCATTTCAGTTTAATGTACGCATAACGTTATGATGTTAGTGGCTGGTGCTCTGGGCGTGCGTTGCGCAGCATGGCCACTTTACCACCTGTCGTTACATATTTATGTCTACACTATTGGCCTCACTGTTAGGGACTCCGATATTGACAAGATAACATCCTTAATGTGATGTGTTTGATTTAATAATAAGATTAATTTTTGTAAGATGTTAGTTCCAGGTTCTACGGAAATAAGAATTAAAATTTGCTTGACTATGTTACTTCAATCCTTAGTAGGTACCTAGTCCTTACTATTATTATAAATACGAAAGTAACCCTGTCTGTCTCTCTATTACGCTTTCACAAATAATCCATTGAACCGATCTTGATGAAATTTGGTACAGATATGGACTAGAGCTTGGGCTTGAAAAGACATAAGCTAAGTTTGGTTGCGATAACCGACATCCATGCAGGTGGAGCCGCCAGCAACAGCTAGAAGTTTATAATGGTTACCCGTATAAAGACAAAGATGAGCTTTAAAGATAAAATTTATAATAAGGCTTTTGTACAATGTTTCTAGGAAGATTAGCATAAGCTTCACGCAAATCGATACATAATGAGGTAAATATGATGATAGAAGTAGTTTTATTGTAATAATTAGATGGGTTAAGTAAGATCGTGTTGTCATAATACAGTAAAAATGAAATTGATATTAATGAAGTAAATTGAAAGGGCAGGCTCGCCAGTCAGTCGCCGAAGGGTCCCAAGCGTGCGTGCCTCTTACCTCGCCGTAGGACGTCGTACGCATCACGATGTTCGCGCTGGGTCGCATTATGGTGGCGACGACGGCACCACATTACGATCGATACCCGTCACAACGTTCAAGCTTTCAAATAATTTATATGACAATATTTTAAGATAAAATACTCAATATAATTCATTTAAACAAAATAATGTTTCGATGGAAATTCCAATACATTTTCGTGGTTTATTTTAGCTTTTACTCTTTAGAAAAACGAATACAGCTCACAGAGATAATCATTATTTTAGTATTACCTAAACGTGCGCTCACCATGGAATCATAGAGCCACTCTGTTCGGTTGATATGAAATAAATTACACACAACATAATTCACGTAGATGGGATTGACAGATCCATCTTTTTTAATTAAATAGAATAAACTCCATTATACTATAAGCATATTTATTTTGTAAAAAGTTTTTAGCGAAATCGACTTGTTGAAGTCGGTACCAAGCATAGATCAAGGTCACTTCACCTCGCATAGTCGGACTGCGTTACGTTAACTCCTATAACCCTTACGTGCCAAAATAAACTAGAAATTAGCAACAATAAATTACGAATGAGTATAACATGCTCTGAATAATCAAGTAAGATTATCTTTCAACGTACATATGGTGCGGAATTATGAGAAATATGGGTATGTTAGTCCACGTGTACGAAGATAATCTAAGTATCAAGTATCTTGAAGTATTAGAACTCTTAAGAAATTATTTAAATGTTTTACCCGAAGAAGAGCGAAACCGGGTAATTTTACAGCAGTATGACTACTACCTATTTCAATAACAATTTCAATACCTGGATTGGTACAAACGAACGGTACAATCAAATGGCCTGCGAGGTCTGCAGACCTCATTCCATTGGATTTTTTATGGGGATATGTAAAAAATCTACTTTACAAAAATAAGCCAGTTAAGAATTGGGGTTCAAAATACAATTTTGAGCATATATCATAGAACGCTACTAAAAGTAACGGGTAGAGAATTTCTAAAAAGAATAGATTTGTGCGTACAAGAAAATGGAGCTCATTTCGAGCAATTAATTAGTTAATAAGAGCCTTTCTTTTTTCTATCAATTAAAATAAATTAACATTTTGTGGACTTCCTATCATTCAATTTACCATGTTTACTTAGGTACTTGGGCCTGACTCAAAGCGGTAAGCTCTAATCATACTTGTCAAAAAAAGAAGTTTAGATTTCATGGATTTCCTTACATTTAATTAACTATGTTTGTTAGAGAGATTTAATCATTATGATTGACCCTATCGATTGATGCCATAAAAATACAGGATTTTATGTTTTCGGATTTTAGTCGGTTCAATAACCGGATGTGGCAAGCGAATTCTCAAAAATCTATGAATGCGGTTTTGTTATCTTCAGTATTTAAAGTACTTTATTTCTTTCTTGACTGGGCGGGTCAGCTAGTTATACCATGCCAGTACTATATGCGCCACAAGTTTGCACCTACACATGAAGCTAGAACAACACAGCTTCTAGATGTTGGTGAAGATGAACAAGAGGCCCTGACTGCCAGTATTAGTTCAGGATCCATGGTCTATTTTTGCATTTGATTACTAATCAAGCAAATTTTCCGTGAGTGACTTCAATTTGATGAGACGGCCAACAATTTCTGGTAGGTGGATCGCGGTAGCTAACAGAGTTAGCAAGGATAAAATTATGTCGAGTTGATAATTCTCAAAAATTTATTACTAACTGGATTTTTTTTAAATCTCAAGATAATTATCTAAAATATTTGTCCAAGGTATTTTGTTAACTGAAAAACAAACCAGCTGAATATTTTTAACCGTCATTTTGTCCTAAAAATTCCGTGGTACATTATCGCGATGCTCCAATTGAATTGTACCTATATTTGAAATTAAAAATCAATTTATTTCACGAGAAAAAGAAATGAGTTTTTGGTAGATTTCACTCAACAAGAAGTTAAAAAAACCGGTGAATAAAAGTGCAGTTGAACTCGCGCACCGTGGGTTCCGTACAAACTTGAAATTTTTATTTTTAACATTCAAAACCGGTGGACTTGCATAAGAGGTTTAATGATAGTAGTGCAGCCGTATGTAAGGATAGAAACAAATGGTGGATTTTGACCTACAATGTATTTTTTTAGTATATTGTAGAGTTCCCCGCAAAAATAAGTCCTCAATAGTACCGCATTGTATACCGAAATTGAAAAAAAAACATTGTTTATAATTATTGTGTTAGCTCTTGTAGTAATTGTGTTACTAATAATAATGTTGGCAATTTTTAAGCACCCAAAAGATCAAATTCAAATAATGAGTAACGACGGGCACGAGCACAAGTAACAAAATGTACTTAAACATAATAGTACATTATCGTACAAGTGAGCAATGTTGGTGATTACCGCCGAGGCGCTATTGAAGTCTTAAGAGAGCCGAGGACGGTAATCATCATACTCACGCGTGCCATACGACCATTACAACACACTTGCGGATAAAATAATAATACAAATACTAAATAAACAATACTACAAATTAATTCGTTTTCCTATGTGCGCGCATCTAACAATGGCGGTCGGCCATATTTAAAAAAAAATGAGGTTTGAATTTAACTTTTTTTTACTGTTTTTTTTTCTGTACTTAGAAAAAAAAAAATTAAATTTGAGTGAAAATTTTGTTTATTAAAAAAGGATTATAAGTTGAAATTATTTATTTAAATACGAAAATGCATCAAATGAACATACAATAGGCATATTAATTTATTCGTACTATTATACACGTTCTTTTTTGTATCGACTTGTAACTTTTTTAAGAACATAGAAACTTAACCTATAAAATTTAAAAAAGAATCTATAACACAATGAAAAAGTCACAGTTTGATAATAGGTGTCATTACGTGCCTATTTGCGGTGAAATAATACTTAGTACTTTTATGAGCAAGTGTGTTGTAATAGTACATTATGGTACAAGCGTGTAAAGTTGGTGATTACCGCCGAGGCGACATTGAGACCCGAGCCATGAGGCGAGGGTCTTAAGAGTGCCGAGGACGGTAATCACCATACACGCGAGTGGCATACGATTATTTTCAACACACTTGCGAATAAAATAATACTAAAAATACTACATAACACAATCAAAACACAATAGTAAAAATCTATTTGTTGTCATACTTGTCATAAATATGCGCGCGCAACTAACTTTTTTTTTGTTCCTTTCAGAACAGGCTAAGGTGCTATCACCATGCTGCCTTGTCATTTACTTATTTGAATTATGATTGTTTTTTCTCTGTAAATACTCACAGAGAAAAAAGAATACATTTTAGTGAAAGTTTTGTTTATTAAACACGTACTTACTACAAGTTAAAATTATCTTTTAAAATACGAAGTTGCATGAAATGAGCAAGCAATAGGTTATTAATTCGTTTGTAATATTGAACACGATCTTTTTTGTATCAAAACTTTTTTAAGAACAAAGCAACTTAATGAAATTAAAAAAAAGAAGTCTATAACTCACTTTTGTGAATAATAGCAATGAAAAAGTCACAGTTTTATAATAGGTGTCATTCCGTGCTTAATTGTGGTGAAATAAAAGCCTGTTTATAAGCAAGTGTGTTGAAAATTAAATTTATGCCGAGCTTGGAGATCAATTATCTTATTCACTCGCAAAATGCCATATTTTTACAAGGAATGATTATGTTCCTGCTTTCTTTTGTAAAGGAAAAAAGAAACCTAACAGTATTTTAAAGAAAAATAAAAAAATAAGACGCTTTTATTCAACTCCTACTAATTGAACGTACAGCATTAACAACATCGAATGAGGTAGTTTAAATTTATTGAAGAGAAAAACAAAAAATGATAAACAACAAAGGACGGTATGAGTTACTTGAAACAGGGTATACCAAAGTCAAAAAATGTAAATGAAGAAATCATAAAACAAAAAATCATAGGATATGATCCTTCCAGTTTGCCACTAACAAAACAAGAATTGATGCAACAAATTAAAAGAACTGTATTCATCTGCAATGTGCACACATACTTTGTTGAGTCGAATACGAACTTGAAAGTATACATGACTGGTCGTCCTAGATAGTGCTTCAGAAAATTACTCTCTGACATTGATGCGTCCAGTGGTTCTGGTTTGTAAGACTACATATTTAAAAGTTAATTAATTAAGTCTGAAGTTCACCGCTAAGGAAGTTCAGTAAGGAGTCATAAATGCGAAAGTAACTCTCTATCTGTCTGTCTGCGTTTCTGTCCAATGAATGCTTTTTGAATTTGTAACATGAAGAAGTTAGGTTTTTGCTTTTACTCATTTTTCTACTCAATTGTATGATGCTACAGAGCGTGTATTATGCATTATCTTACTATTATCACTGAATAGCTGACAGCTAATTCATCCGTTCCTATTTTCCATAGCTTCGACAAGCCTCGTTAAGTGGCATCCGCGTTGTTGATGGCTGCAAGTGATTCTCAGGCTCGAAAAGCACAGGGAGAACAATGAAATCGGTCATATTTTCCTGCCAACTCGCAACGGACCGTACTGCGTTATCGTTCTCATCGTGCATAACGCTTATTATTCAAACTAAGCGATGCCGTACCTATACTCAAACTGAAGCTCATTTTTACGCATCAATGAGAGATTTATTGCATCGCAAAGAAAACCGAAAAGTGACAAGCAGCAGTTTTTAAACATTAAAGACCATGAATGTAGGCAAACTATTAGGTAATTACAATTGCTATGTGAACAATAACAATATCGTTGTTGTTTATAACGGCAGAAGAGACAAGACATGTCTATGGGTTCGAGATCTTTGATGTAAGAACGAATCAGTAAACTTAACTCTAAATATGGAGATGAAGGTAATAAAGCGGTTTATTAGCTGCCTAGCCAGTAAAAACGAATTGGTTTTCGACTTCATCTTAAGAAGTTCCTATTAAAGTATGCATTTAATTAACTTGCTATTTTATTTCAGATTTAAATATTTATATGAGATTTGTTGGTAAATTAAACAATGCTTCATTTGCGTGTAAGTCCCATAACGGAATGTGGTCAAATTACGCGGCAGAATATGCAAAGAGCGTATACCGACTTAATTAGCAGGCAAGTCATATTATTATAAACAGGCAAAAGCAGCCAAACTCATGAAATGCGTGGTTACTACAGTGCACGATTGACCTTTTTGGAGCTTTAATGGCCCACGTGCGCCAACAATCACACATTCACACGACAAATTGACAATCGAACGCTAGTCACGAGCCACTGTTTAATATACAGTACCTCTTGAATAATAATCATAATATTAAATACATTATTTAATCGAAACACACAATGGTCAAATCAGCAGAAATACATATTCAAGAAAATATACCCATATCAAGATTTTTTGCCTATACCATCGTGTTAATTATGATGTTATAAACAAGTTAAATATTACAAGTGATAAAAAACTGAATTTAAAAATATAAGTAGCATTTATTATACTCTGACAGACTAACGGAAGTAAGTGTACACGCATAGGTACATCGGCGTTCTATTTCAGTGTTGATTTATGCTTTGAGATCTTGTTTGGACGTGTGGCAACGTGGCATATTAGTGAGAAACGGATTGTTCATTTATAATTTATTAGTTTCCGTGGCGGCATTAAGTGAACTCTCTTGAAACAGAAACCCTGTCAATCATGTCTGCGAATATCTCACTGACATGTTAATTGCTAAAGTGGACATCTTTAATATTCATATCAATTCATTGATTAATCAAGGCAAAACAGGCAAAACTATAATGGTTTTTTGTACTGTAGCACATTGTATTAATATTTTATGTTGGGCTTAGATACCTTTTGTATAGATATGTATGATTTTACAAGTAGGTTAATGCGTCATCTGCGTCCTTTTAATAGGTTACAATTGTAAAGTCCATTAGGTGTGCGGAGGTGCGAGCTAATATTTGTCATTAGGAGCTTTTGTTGTTCATGTTGTGTAAGCTTCCCTCATGTAGGGGTTGTCCCGTTCACATGAGCCGAAATTATTATTATATAAATTTTTGCACTCGCGGCGAACATCCCTCGTCGGTTGTTTCCAAAATGTCCCCTTAGGGTGTAGTGCTGTTGCCTATTTTCGCATTCGTTTATTTATATATTTTATTATACTTGGGAACGGGTAAAATTATAACCGAACACTTCAAAAGATTTACTTTGGAGGGTGTTATATTCTGTTAGCAAATTTTCCGTTCCCTTCTGGTATCCCGGTGCGATAACAAAAATTATTATTGGTAATAATCATAATCGACATCGTTTGACCGCCAAAGGGCCATGACGAAGGTTTTACAATTCAATTAGCTACGCCAGGTGTCGACATACAGGGAACTTTAACGCAACACAACAATTTAATATTCAAAAAACTTTTATTATAGTGGATACAAAATTCATAGCTGTTTTGTTTGCTGTTTCAAACAATTCTAATGTTTGTGCCTTTATAATAGAGCTTTAAAATATGAATAGACTAATTGACTTCACGGGTGCACCCAACTCTAGAATGGTCAATAGTATCTAATTAAATATGTTACATTTGATCAGATATGTTAAATTTGGTCGAGTGCTGCAGCGCATCGGCATACTTCAGTATGAAGTCAGCACTGATGCTGGAGGGGCGGTTGGGGCGGCGCCAAGTCGCCAGATGCTGCGAGTTAACTGGGAAGCATGAGACAGGAATTCACGTATACCTACAGAAGATTATGAAGACATATCGTGTGACGGATTGACATTGTCATTCTATAAATAAATACCTATATATGCAATGAAAATTCATACGAAGTTATTTATTTGAGATGGTATTTTAACAAATTTAAAACTTTTGATTTATTTTCTGGACGTAATGAGTCGGTGGAAACGAGTAAATCGGACATTGACATTGACAAAATGAGGGAGACTCAATGAACGCTTACAATGAGTGTGAGCTGAAAAAAAATCTATACTTGCCAAATGCCAAACTTAGTGGCAAGAAATACAATATTATAGAGATGGATCATCTGAATTATCTTCTCTATAATATAAAAATGAAACGCTGAATGTGTTGCTGATTGCAAATCTTGAGAACAGCTGAACCGATTTTACTAATTCTTTTTTTAGAATATTCCTTGAAGTACCAGGACGGTTTTACGCAGAGAAAAATACGCTGCTACTTAAGGGAGCGGAGCAGTAATCATAAATATCAACAACTCTGGCAGATTTCCATACTTTGCAGGTCTAAGTAGGTATAGACTATAGATGACTGAAAGGTGTGATATGGGACTTACAAATGTGCCGCGGGCGAAGCCGGGGCGGGTTGGCTAGTTAAATATAAAAATACTTCTTGAACGTCAAAACCGGATGCAAGAATCGGAAGGGAATAAAATTTCTTGTTAGAATATTATGGAAGTGGTCGCGTTCATACTCATACTGAAGTAAAAAATACAGTTTTGAAGATGAATATATTTTATGGAGTTTCAACGCAACTGTAAAGGTACTAAGTTGTTAATCAAGGCTCTCATTGTTACAGATAGTACCTACGTAATAATTTAGGTAATAGACTACTCATTCCAATACATCCATACTCGTACAATTTACGTATGCAGCATTAACAAATACTTTTTCCAAATTCCAAGACGATCATTTAAATTATGTAATAACACCGTAAAACACTATTACTACGAGTATATTTGCCATAAATTCTTCAGATCAGCTCAAAACAAAACGTTACAATAGAATAGACTATTGCTGTTTCATTGATTACGCATTTTTTACCGGAATTAAGCCTCAATGGAGTTTTAATGTTTTTGTGTAGGGTAAGCCGGGACATAACGGGCTCCCGAGGCAAAGCGGGCACCCCCTCTCTCCTATATAATTTTATTCTATCCCGAGACGAACTTGACGATCCGTGCTGCAGACGACCTCGCGCGAGCGAGCGAAGCGGGTGCGTGGGCGCTACTGTAGGTATTTTGCGGGTCGACGTAACAAAAAAAACGTAAGTTGATGCCTTTGATATAAAATTTATGTTATTTGTGTCTATTATAGCAAACTCATAATTGTGATAAATTACCTGTCCTTGTTTTCATAACTAAATTCGAGTATTTAAGTAAATATTTTTTTTTAAATAACCAGACAGTTTTACGTGTACTTTACGTCGGGAGCATTATGAGCGGGGTAAAATTATTATCTTCTTTTTTTCAGGTTAAATATGGTTCGTCACTATAAAAGGAAGACAGATCGCTCCAAATGGAACTTGAAGGATATGGTAATAGCCATTAGGGAAGTGAGTTGTGGAAGATTAAGCTGTAAACGGGCCGCTGTAGAGTATATGGTATCAAGATCATCCTTGCAGTGAAAAATTTAAGGATACAAAAACAAACAGCATTTATCCTCAACAAGTTTTTAGCAGCTGATACTACAGATCTGCCTGTTCAAGATGCAACTGAACAACAAACCACCGCACCATCCTGTTTATCTTAGAACATATTTCCGCCCTGTCTGCAGTCAGGAGATACTATGCCAAAACTTAAAGCACCTTATTTAAAAACAACCACAAGGAAACACGGCAATATAGCCACAATCACCGGCTGTAACGTTGTAGATTTATTTTCAAAATAAAATTAAATAAATTCACAACTTACAATAGTTACAATTTTTTTTAGTAATTTCTATTCGGTTAGCTAAGTTAGTTCGGTTAGTTATCTATGGTCGCGCGAGCGAGACTGGACATCACTAGCTACCTACTACCTTATGTGTCAAAACTATGGCACTTGATCGCCCCTTTCTTTTGGCGAACTACGCCAAGGCAGGTCGCTTTTGACCCCGGGCCCACTGCTGTCGGCTACGGGTGAGTCCTTGAGATCAACATTTCAAACTTCTTCCTACAGGTGAAGACGGTGCAGCTTATTGCCTGCTAAATGCATGGCTTTATTTTATTTTAATTTATATTATTTTGTACTATTTCAGCCTACCCTACTTAGCACCACGAGTCGATGACGTCTACGGTCAGAGGTCGCGTCGCCTGCTTGCACTCTGCTGCATTATTTTTCTTTCTATAGCTTAGCTACGCTGTCTAGCCGCTGGAGAGATTCTCTTCGCCTGCTTTATTTTAGCGGTTCACTTGGACGTATTTACCTTGTGACGTACTGATACTGACCCGCACTTCTTTCTTTTTCCAGGGTCTTCGCATCGGGCTTCACGCCATCATTCGGTTGTGAGTAGAGATGGGCGCCTTCCCGGTAAAAATGGGTGTTTTGGGAAAATTTCCATTTTTACCCATTTTTACCCGGGTATTTTCCATTTATACCCGGTAAAAATCAAAAATGTAATTCTATCATACTTCCACACAAAATTATGACTTTTAATATAAATATTATGTGTAATGTCAATTACAGTGACACTATTATTATATTATTTGCATTATTTCAGAAGGATTTTTGATCATACATCATTATGGCATAAAATATTGGAAAATTTACGAAATATTATCTAGTTTTGAATGTTAACTTGTCTTAATAAGAGTAAATACGCGTCGCGTTGCCCATAGATTAATATATAGAGTGGAAAAATAAGTCGGGCCCTGGAGGGAAACTACCTAAAATCCTTAAGTTGGTTCATTTTACTTGAAGGAGACATCCATACTTCCATACTAATATTATAAATGCGAAAGTAACTCTGTCTGTCTGTCTGTTACGCTTTCACGCCTAAACCGCTGAACCGATCTTGATGAAATTTGGTACAGAGATAGTTTGAAGCACGAGAACGGACATAAGCTACTTAATTTTGAGAAAATGGGGGGTTGAAGGGGGGAAATAGGGGATGAAAGTTTATATGAAAGTTGGTAATTTTTCAAGATATCTTGATGCAACTTTGCACGGAGAAGCTTTAGAGCTTGGAAAAGGACAATGGCTATCTTTAACTCGAAAAAAAGGTCAGGGGAGGGGGGGGGGGTAGTATAGCGGATGATTTTTTTTTCAAAGTTCATGGTGAAATCTGGTACAAAGATGGATTAGAGCTTAGAAATAGATATAGTTTGCCTTTTATTACATAAGGGGGTGTAAAAGGGGGGGGGGGAGGTTAAAGGGGATGAAAGTTTATTTTTGAAGATGTCTTGATGACATTTGGTACATAGATACGCGAAGAATGGTGAGTAAAAGGGGGGAAATAGGGGATGAAAGTTCGTCATTTTTCAAGATAACTTAATGCAACTATTTACAGAGACGGATTAGAGCTTGGAAACGGACAAAGGTTCCCTCTTACTCGAACAAAAAAGGGTTAAAGGAGGGGGGGGGGGGGGACGGAAGTGAGGATGAAAATTTATTTGAAAGTTCATGATGAAATCTGGTATAAAGATGGATTAGAGCCTATAAACAGATATAGGTTGCCTTTTATTAAGAAAGATTTCTAAGCTCTAATTCATCTTGTACCTTTCTACCTACCCTACCTTTCCTTCCCTATCCCACCCCCCCTTACCCTTTTTTTCCGCGTATTAGGCTGACTTTGTCTGTTTCCAAGCTCTAATCCATCTCTGTACAAAGCTGCATTAAGATAACTTGGAAAATCACCAACTATCCTACACACTTTCATCCCCCATTTTCCCCCTTTGACCCCATTTTCGCAAAAAATGCTTGCCTATGTCTGTTCCCATGCTTCAATCTACATATGTACTAAATTTCATCAGGATACCTTCTAAAATAAAGTTTCATCCCCTATTTACACCCCCCCCCCCTCTCCTTTAGTTCCCCCTTTCGTAATAAAGGCAACCCATATCTGTTTATAGGCTCTAATCCATTTTTGTACCAGATTTCATCATGAACTTTCAAATAAATTGTCATCCTCACTCCCCCCCCCCCCCCTCCTTTAACCCTTTTTTGTTCGAGTAAGAGGGAACCTTTGTCCGTTTCCAAGCTCTAATCCGTCTCTGTACAAAATTGGATTAAGTTATCTTGAAAAATTACGAACTTTCATCCCCTATTTCCCCCCTTTTACTCACCATTCTTCGAGAAAAAAGGTATCTAAGACCATTCCCATGTTTCAATGTACCATAATGTATCATGTCTCAATGTATCTATGTACCAAATGTCATCAAGACATCTTCAAAAAGAAACTTTCATCCCCTTTAACCTTCCCCTCCCCCCCCCCCCCTTTTACACCCCCTTATGTAATAAAAGGCAAACTATATCTATTTCTAAGCTCTAATCCATCTTTGTACTAAATTTCACCATGATCTTTGAAAAAAACATCCCTCCGCTATTCTCCCCTCCTTATAGCCTTTGTCAATTTCCAAGCTCTAAAGCATCACCGTACAAAATTGCATCAAGATATCTTGAAAAATGACGAACTTTCATATAAACTTTCATCCCCTATTTCCCCCCTTCAACCCCTCATTTTCGCAAAATTAAGTAGCCTATGTCCATTCTCGTGCTTCAAACTATCTCTGTACCAAATTTCATCAAGAACGGTTCAGCGGTTTAGGCGTGAAAGCGTAACAGACAGACAAAGTTACTTTCGCATTTATAATATGTATTATAAATGCGAAAGGATGGATATGGATTTGTCAGAACCTAACTACAGTTAAATAAACAATATACATCAAATTAATTCCAATTTAAAGCGTTATATATATTGCCACACAAAAATTGTCGAAACGATTCGGCGTGCTATAGACTGTCAAATATCAAAAATAACAGATTTTATCCTAATACTATATACTTACCTACGTATGTTTTTGACTGGTGAAACTAAAAAATTTGAATGGGGCCGCAAGTAAAGTTTTTTTTTCTTTTTTTTTCTTTCTAAAGTAAAATTCTACATGAATAATCGTATCGAATTGAATCCTAAACATTTTTACCCGGGAAGAAATGAAAATACCCGGTATAAATGGGTAAAAATGGGTTTATTCCCATTTTTACCTTCCCTTCCCATTCTTACCCGGGGTAAGAAAGGGAAGACGCCCATCTCTAGTTGTGAGGCACACCAGCGAGGACCCTGGCACGCCGGCAACAACATCAGCTCCGGTGTCACCAGCTAAGTGCTACTACCATCTTGCACAGCGGATAAAGCCTCGGCAGAATATTTTATACCGAACCTACCCCTGAGGTTCCCCTTCTAAATACCTTACTTCATAAATTCATGTAACAACCCTTTTATTCTCGATTACAAATTGTCATCAATATTGTAAATCAATCTTATTATTTCTCATATCTCTCTAGCCAGGTTAGACCTGTTACAATTAACCTTCAGTAATTGATTTTTACAGTGCATAATAAGTCACTTTATATTCGCCTTATATTAACTCACTTTTAGGTATCATTAAACCAACGACCAAACTACTTTTTTTCGTTACATTGGCGCCCCATGTTGGGCGCCAATGTAACGAAAAAAAAGTTTTAATAATAGGTTTTAATGTGACCTAGGTAAAGAGAAATTAAGGTGACTATATGAGCCTGTAAAGAGTAAATTAATATAATATGTAATGGTGTCTAACCTGGCTAACTGGAGACAAGAGATTTTTTCGTTACAGCCCCATAAGAAAGATATAGAACATTCTGAAAAAGCAAAACTAGCAACTACTAAAAATAAGAAAAATAGCTCGAAAGTAAAGAAAGCCATAAAGATTATAGAAAATGAGTCGGAAGAAGATGACGTAGAAACTACGGTGATTGCCACCTTCAATCTCCTGAAGGTCCACTGTTTCTGCGCGAGTGAGGAGGACAACGACTAGTCGCTTCACATTTGTTCTTTTTGTTTTCGATTGTAACCTATTTAATTAATATGACTATTTTGCCCCACATTATGACCATTTTACCCCATACACGGAGCATATTTTTTTTTAAATGTTATTTGTATCACGTTAGGTTTTTTTTAAATACATTGTAATTCTATGGTTTTATTGACGATTTTCCTTAAGGGGCATGCAATGCTCCGAGTTCCCCAGTTATATTGTGTCCGTTATGTTAGCGTACACCAGAGCTATATCGAGTTGGTTACTATGCCATTAAACTCTGTGTAAATACTGCCTATAACCAGAATGAATGCAAGGCTGATGATGATGATGATGACAAAAATTCCAAACAGTAAATTGTATGTTGAAAGCTCATTTAATCACTGAATATGAGCATATGACATGAAATAAATCTAAATTATTACCTATATCTTGTTAATCTTGACTGTGAAGAATTAACTTTTGATAATATGAGATCGTCATCATCCTAGCGTTAGACCCGGTCGCACCCGCGTATAAGTAAAATGTATGTCAGAACCTGTCAGAACACGATCATTGGTTGTTAGGGGTCCATTACACGCTAGGTTTTGCCATGGTTTAACCATCAATCACGCCGTGAGTGACCAATAACATAACGTCTAATAACCGATTGACCAATAATATTCATGATTGACGGCATGATGCATGACGTTTGCATGAGCGTGTAATGGACCCCTAAAGTTTTTTGACACTGTCACACAGTTCATTAGTCAAAGCACAGATAAATAAATACTTTACCTACACGTTTTAATACCTTGAATATACATTTTTCTGTCTAAAGATTTAAACCATTATTGGTTTTATGGTTTTAAAGATGCAGTATCTATTCATCAATGATACCAGTACAGTAATACGATAGCATTTTAAAAATGTAATGACAGGGCAACGGATGTATGGAAAGTGGGCATCATTCTTTGATAGCACTAATTTAGAAGTTTCGATTTTTTTACAGATTCAAGACGTTTACAGATTTAAGTAGGTATTAGTAGGATTTTTATACTTTTGCATTTGGTTAAATTTACTACCTCATGGCGAATGCAAGACGGATCGGAAAATGAACTCGTTTCTTCATTTTCCGATTCGTCTTGCATTCGCCATGACCATAAACAAATCACAATGCCAATCCTTAAAAGTATGTGGTCTGAATCTAGAAAATCCATGTTTTTCCCATGGTCAATTATATGTTCACGGATTGGAAGACCATCTGCGTTATTTGTTCTTGCACTTAATAATAAAACGAAAAATGTCATCTCTCACAAGGTGCTTCACTAAAGAGGTGACTGCCCCGTGGCACTACCCAATGGCGCTACTGGTAGTGTCAAGGGTAAAATTCTTGCCCCATGGCACTACCGCTAGTGTCAAAGGAGTGGAAGCCAATCACTAATGTACATAGCCAATAAAGAATCATTAATTACATTAATTATCCAAATAAAAAATTTAAAAATCAAAAGTCTGATCAGTTATTACCAACCTCTCAGGCGGAACAAAGTTCGCCGGGACAGCTAGTTAATAATTTGAAACCCTAGTCAATCCAATTTAAATAATTACAAGAACTATGGCTTCAACCTTTGGTAGAATGTCAAGCGTGGATGAAGGTACCAGCCCCCGTAGACAAGTGGCAATTCGTTGCTCGGCGTATGATGGAATAGAATGACAAATGTATAGGATTTGACGTTCTTGACATTCGTTGACGCCTGTCATATACGTCAAATCCCATCATCCCATCGTACCATTAAACTATCCTACAGACGACGCGACGCTATGACGACATAGGTTTGTATCTAATATACTCGATCCACTATTTGGGATCCGTCAAATAGCGAAGGTTCCATTGAAGATAATTTGGAAGAAAAAAAATATAAACAGAAATTGAGAATACTTAGGAATGAAAGAAAAAAGGAAAAATAGAAATGCGTCAAAAAGAGTTCAGTGTAAGTTCTCTGGGAAACTATAGCGAGATATAAGATAAATAAGATATGATAGAAGATCATGTACTGGCTATGTATTTCTATTTCAGGGTGGAGCAATTTCGTGGAACTGTGTATGAACAAGCGGCAATGTGGCTTAGATAAATGCAAGAAGAAATATGGCGACACTTGGCTGTTACACCTGTCACCATTTTATGTGATAATCCAAGTGCTATTAAACTTTCAGGTACCGAGAATAAAATTATCATTTCAGATCTAAGCACATTGATATACGTCATTATTTTGTTCGAGACAAAGTACGACTGAAGAAAATTGTGATCAATTACGCAATGTCCATTCAGATGGTGGCCGACTCCCTAACAAAGGGGACTACACAACAGAAGTTGGAATTTTGCTCTTCGCAAAAATTTGCTTTTGCTTTTAATAATAATATAATATAATAATAATAATAATAATATATATAACAAACCCCGTTGACATTTTCGTTCCCGTTGTAATATACTACCTTACTGATATACTTTATAAGTTTCATTTAATAGATTCATTTACTTTAGATTAATATAGCCTGACAATCATATACCTATAAACACAGCAGAATTGACATTAAGAAATAATTATGCATGGAACACCGCGGAACAACCTCTATGATCTAGAGGTATTGCTGTTCATTGTTCTTTACCTGAATTAAACCAAAAAAAAATCCTCATGAAAAAGCTATACAACACTAAACAAGAACGTAAATAATTCCAGCCTAACGTGCTCAGACGATCAGTGAGAGTAGTTAAATATCCCTGATAAAAACGGAAAGCATAATAAAAAGAAAATAAGCAGGTATAGAAGACATTCTCACGTTTTAAATTGTTCGTCGACGTATTTATTAATGAATGTCGGACGACCAACAGGTGCTGCGCGCTTCGCAACTTGACCACAAGCCCCCAAAATTTTATAATTATTTACTCATTTTCAAAACAATAATTAACTATCTAAATAAATACTTCGGGACGATTCGTACCACATGATTAAAACACAACGTATTATTAAAATACAATAAATTATTATGCATCAGTTTACAAATACTTATAGCGGTTTAATTGGAGGTTGATGTATGTTTTTCCTTGTGTGTGTCAATCGATACTGTGAGTTGTATTCAAAATTTGTATGTTATGTTGTATTTGTATATTATGTTTTGGTGGTTTAAATTTTTTGTGATATTTAAATACTGTGCTAAGAAAACAGTGTTCATGGAAATAATGAAGTGGTGTCCAAGCTATCTTGTCCACCGACAATTTGTTCTTAAATATCAAGTGGATGTAGATAACGAGTGGATTCTGATGCACTGTACCCGACACATGATCGTGTTCCACAAAACAAGGATCAATTTACCTTGAGCATTCAGTATCAGCACTGATAAGATTAATGTAGACAACTTTGTCCCACACAGTTACAATAACAGAGGTACAGGTATCTTATCTAAATATTTCAAAAGGTCCTTAAAATAGTATTATGAATAGTTTCACTTCTTAGTCATACACAATGATGTGTGACGAGAATTGAGACATGGATAATTCTCACGAGGTCGGAACTGTCTATCCTAGGCTAGTTTTATATAACAAATAACACATGGAGAAATTGTGTATAATAAGTCAAATTACATCTGTGATCAAGAATGTGTTTATAGTTTTGGTTGATGGGATTTTGTATTTAAGTATTATTATTATTTAACGCATGATTTGTATAGACCGCGCGTAGGAAAACGGAAGGTGGGACATCCCTAGCCAGGTGGACCGACGACCTGCGAAAGGTGGCTGGGACGGACTGGATGCGGAAGGCGGAGGATCGGCAAACGTGGCGCACATTGGAAGAGGGCTATGTCCAGCAGTGGACTGCAGTAGGCTAATTGATTGATTGATTGATTTTTGTATATTTCAAATTGACAAGGCTCTGGAATATAACTAACCAAGCATTATTGGAACGGAGATTTCTAAGCCTATTTGTTAATCCTGTGTGGCATGGCATGGTGCTTTTTGGTTGAGGTTTGCATGTTTTTAAGGGGATTGAAGACTTCTTCGAGCCCGCGCTTGCCGAGGCTCTAGCAGTCGATTCCGGAAGCGAGGATGAGGAGGAGTTGACGGAGGAAGATCTACGGGCAATCTTGGAAGGAGATGAAGTCGTCGAAGAAGATGCCAACAACATAAACATGGACTGGTCCGACAACATAAACATGGACTGGTCCGACGACTTAACTACTTTCAGGGGTGTTCCTGAATTTTGATACAAAGAATGAGATAGCTATGGTACGTTGGAAGGACAATAATGTCGTTACAATGGGAACTAATTTTGATGAAATAGAGCCTCTGGGCAAAGTCAAACGATGGTGTAACATCAGAAAGCAAAAGGTTGACGTAAATATACCAAAAATGTTTGTCAACTATAATAAAGGAATGGGTGGAGTTGACCAAATGGATCAGTCTATCAGCCTTTATCGGATTTCAATAAAAGGAAAAAAGTGGTGGTGGGTTATATTTACCTATTTGTTAGATATGGCGATATCAAATGCTTGGCGACTACATGTTTTGCTCAGTAAAACTAAAGAAGAGATAACTTACATGGACCAGTTATCTTTGAGACGAATTATTGCACGGACTTATTTACGTCCAACGAAAACTAAGAGCCGTCCGTCATCCTCAGCGGCACTAGGGGGTCGGAACAATAATGGTCATAATCCTGAACGGATGGGAAACCCACTGCGATGTGTTATCTGTCACCAAAGAATTCGCTGGCGTTGCGAAATATGTATGAAAACGCTATGTGTTGAACGACCTTGTTTCAAACAATTTCACTCCTAAAGCGCCCACTGTACACGGCTGAGTACACCCCTAAAAATTGATATGTACAATTTTTTTTTTCATTTTATCTTCTTATATTGCATATTTTATCCCTTATGGACTAATAAATAGAAAAATATACTGCAGTTTCATTTTGGGCGTTAATGGGTTAATAACGACATAGTATTATGTACCTACTCTTGGAAGGCCGCAGCTTCTTTGGCAATTTAATATAGTAATATTCAAATATTTCATTCATTCGAATAAATTAACTTCAAACACCTCAAAATACAGTCCACGCTGTACGGAATAAAAAATATCCAAATAAATTAAAACAGTAAGTAGCCATCTCATAATGGGAGCAATAAATGATCGTGTACCTAAACAGCACATATTTGACAAGAAGTACATAATCCAACTTCATGAAGACTACCGATGCGAGGCACTATGCCTAGCAGAAATACGTATCTTCACAGATGGATTCAAAACAGATAGAGGCACTGGTGCTTGAGTCTACTCAGAGGACCTAAATATTTGGGGACCCACAACACAGTATTTCAAGCAGAATGCATGGGAATCATCCTGGCAGCCTTAGCAATAACGGCCAGGAGAGTCATGGGTCACTCAATACGCATACTCTCAGATAGCATGGCTGTGCTACAAGCTCTAAACGGCCACACTATAAACTCAGGATTGATACTGGAGTGCCATTTCAAGCTAAACCAGATAGGTCACACTAACAACATAACCCTGCAATGGATTAAGGGACACAGCGGTTCGCGTGGCAATGATGCAGCAGACGAACTTGCCAGAAGAGGGTCAAACATGGTCGCAATATAGCATGGCTGTGCTACAAGCTCTAAACGGCCACACTATAAACTCAGGATTGATACTGGAGTGCCATTTCAAGCTAAACCAGATAGGTCACACCAACAACATAACCCTGCAATGGATTAAGGGACACAGCGGTTCGCGTGGCAATGGTGCAGCAGATGAACTTGCCAGAAGAGGGTCAAATATGGTCGCAATAGGACCTGAGCCCATCATACCAATCCCCTTCGCCTACCTACGAACAATCGTGGAGAAACGAACGAGAGATCAACACAACAACAACTGGACCAACCTGGAAGTATGCAGGCAGGCCAGGGAGGCCCTCCCTGTGCTCGAGAAGAGACTGACCAGGCGTCTTCGACAACTATCAAAACTGCAGCTACGTACGGCTACGGCTGCCATCACGGGACATGGCTCCTAAAGGGCGAAAGGGCTAAAAAACAAAAAAAAAACAAAAAATTTAGGCGTCACCGACAGCCCTCTTTGCAGAGCCTGCATGAGGGAGGAAGAAACGGCGGCACACGTGCTCCTACACTGCCCTGCAACCGCCACATACATGGCTAAGTACTTCCCAGACACAGGTACGCTCCGGGAGATCACCAGCAGCATAAACAGCTTGCTGGCGTTTTTCAGCGAGCTGGGGTGGCTGAAATAGAATGCCCACATTGCCCACCCTTACGCAAAAACCGCGCCATGACGTGGAGTTGCGGAAACCAGCCCGCCATACCATACCATAAGTACCAACAGTAAGTAGGTATATTTTTGCAATAAAAATTTAATCGTATGTATGTGCCAATGCCGTCCTAAAATTATTAGAACAGTCCCCTGATAACATTTGAAAACGGCACTGTGTTTAAATTCTGTATTGTTGGGAAATATTCAAAACGTGAAAGGAACGCAACCATTGTGAAGTTCATTGGATTGTGGAACTAACAGGCAGTCACCGCCATTTTTAGAGCTGTTTTTCTGGTGAATTATGCACTTCAACTAGTGAAAACAGGACTGCTTCCACTAGTAGCCCAGACGATTTCGCTTTCTGATAAACCTTTATTTGAAATCTTATTGAAAATTTACCTTTTACCTTTATTTGAAAATTTGTTTAAAATAATCGAATATAATTATAGTATTTAGGTATTTAGTCACATCTGTTCAGTTCATCTTTCATAAATTAATCTGACGAGTTAAAATGATTTTGTTGTATTAGGTTTCTGACGAAAAATTTCAG
The DNA here is from genome assembly GCA_914767945.1 of Eilema depressum. Taxonomy (NCBI): domain Eukaryota; kingdom Metazoa; phylum Arthropoda; class Insecta; order Lepidoptera; family Erebidae; genus Eilema; species Eilema depressum. Next base: position 21,765,154 of record OU612012.1, on the reverse strand, counting down.
TACCCTGTCATTTTCCTAAGGTAGTATTTCCAAATGTCACCAAAAAGTAGCCAGTCAAAAGAAAAAAGAAATACTAAAAAACAAACAGCTGAATGTTTCACATATCAATGACTTAAAAAAGACCCACAAAAAAAGAAATTACGGAAAATGAAAAGAGGCAATATCAAAAGAAAACGGTACAAGAAAATTAGTTGAGGATATGAATCGCCGTGAGCATAAGGCTGTAATTGGAAAGTGAATCCCATCAAAAACAATACTTGTAAAAAAATGCCAAGCCTCGCCGCCCTCGGTTCTCTACCGCAAAAAATTGTAAATGAACGTTGTAATTAATTAATTAATTAATTGAAAGTTGTAAATAAATGCAGTATATGAACCATTTTCCCAAACTACTATTGTTAGGTGTTTTTACCATTGGATGAAAAAATGGAAAAAGGCCAAATTTTCTAAGGATGAAAAACGTATCGTGGGGATGTGTGTGATTTAACCTTTGTTGTCGGAAAATGTGATGTTACAGGGTTGGGAATATTGAACATTTTTATTTATTTGACATTATTATACCGACCCCACATGACATGTCCGCTAGACTTAAAAAGCTTTGTTTCATAAAATATATAGTCATTTTTGAAGAAGTCAAACTTTACCCACATTGTACGTGTATTTGGGCAACTACACCGCACGAATAATGTTGCTGAATCGTGGCACTCGCAACTCAACAAGAATTTGAATAAAAACACTGTGACAATTTTGAGGCTGTTGAAAGTACTAAAAAACATGGACACGTTAACTCACATAAAAATTAAAAATAACATAGTTTCCAGAAGAGATGAATTAATAAGGCATATCCAGATGCAGTTCATAAGTGGAGAATTACCATAGGGCATGCCATAAAAAAATTAAGATAAAGATAGTTTTAACAGATACCTAACTTACTTTCATTTATAATTTAAACGTGTTTTAAATGAGTTTTTCATTTATTGTAGTAATAGTTGTGTTACAGGGATAAAACAAGTTTCTTATTACAATTTTTCATCGCACAACTGGTTGTGCCACAGGTCCATCGTTATAGAAATATGAAATGATCACACAAACTAGTTGTGCTATTTAGTTGGTATATGGGTCCGGGGTGATTTAATTTACTATTGTCCTTCATTTTAGTAAAAAAATATATATATGTAATATATTTGGCAGTAAGAATTTACCTCTAAATGCAAAATGCATTTTAATGTCCAGTAACCCACTACGAATCTCCATTTATCTTAATACTGTGACTATGACCACCACAGTGAGATTCACCGAATAGACCTAACATTATCCAAACTGATCTAAGAATCCTTTCTTAGAAGAACAAGATAAAATAGGTACCTAGCTACTCAGAACAAAAACGAAGGCCTTCGATAGAAACGAAACACAATGACAGAAATATGATGATGATGATGACACCCATGGGAAGAGACATGGCAGCCTTTGTACTTTAATTCGCAGGAAACCATGCCGACAGTGCTAACTACAATAACCTAGTCCAAATACCTACAAAGTCCATAAAAACAAACATGACAGAATTGTAATAAGCACAATGCTATTTTATTTTATTTATAACTAGCTGGCACGGTGAACTTTGTACCGCCATATTTTTTTAGCCCGTTTAAACCTTCCCTGGACATCCACGAATTTTTAAGACTAAAATTAGCCAAATCGGTCCAGCCGTTCTCGAGTTTAGCTATTGATTTTTATAATATAAGAGAAGATGATCAATGCCTATGGGCTATTTGACTTTTTTTTATTCTCAAAAAATGACCATTTTGAAATAATATAATGAACTACTAGTGAAATATTCTTACGAGAACTAGTTTTAAATATATTCGATTTTGAAAATTCAATTTCTCGCAACACCCGAAAACTCTCCATACAAAATCGTACCTACTAGTAGCCGTAACGTCACATGGTAGATGCGAGTAGTGCAAACGTACCTAGCTATGAAGTGCAAGAGAATATCGCATTTATCTCGGTCTACATTGCGTTTACATGTATATAATCTATACTAATATTATAAAGAGGAAAGATTTGTTTGTTTGTTTGTTTTTTTGTTTGTAACGAATAGGCTCCGAAACTACTGGACCGATTTCAATAATTCTTTCACCTATAGAAAGCTACACTATCTGGGAGTAACATAGGCTATATAACATCACGCTACTACTAAAGGGAGCGGAGCAGTGTGCATAAATACTAATATTATAAAGAGGAAAGATTTGTTTGTTTGTTTGTTTTTTTGTTTGTAACGAATAGGCTCCGAAACTACTGGACCGATTTCAATAATTCTTTCACCTATAGAAAGCTACACTATCTGGGAGTAACATAGGCTATATAACATCACGCTACTACTAAAGGGAGCGGAGCAGTGTGCATAAATGTCAATAAATCGGGCAGATTTCCATACATTCTTTACTAATATTAGATTTGTATTTTTGTATTCGAGTAAACTCAAGAACTACTGAACCGATTTCAAAAATTCTTTTACCATTAGAAAGCTGCACTATCACTGACTAACATAGGCTATAATTAATTTTCAAAAAAATAGGGATCCTGGATAAAACTTCAATAATGTAACCCAAGGTGTAAAAAAAATGACCTAAAAAATTCCTTACATCGCGTACGCTGCGAAAACTATTGAAGATAGAACAAAATAATGTACTGTAGAAATGTATAACTTAAAAAGGTCTACATAAAAGTCCGCGACAGCATATGTCTATCTAATAAGGGTAGCTCACAATAACCATTTTTATCTTTTACAAATTATTAAAAAAATATGTGTCATTTTCGAAGCTATTTTTAACAATATAGTGTTAAGCCTTATCTGACTAAATACGTTAGATACATTGTACATTTAATGAAGATCAAAATTGCCCTGTACACTGTATAATTATAATGAATATTTTGGAATCTATTGCAGTATGAAAGTAACGCGCGACGATATAAATTCAAGCCGAAATGCCGATCAAAGTCAGACCACGGAATCTATACCTTTATATTAATTCTTATCTAAATAAATCGTTTGGTATTTAAGATTGTTTCAATACCTGTTGATTACTTTTTGAATTATTGAAATCGGACGTTCTATTCAAAAGATATTACGAAATTATAATGTCAATAAATCCGGTAAATTACCATACATTATTTGAAAACTATAGTAATTATTATTACGGGCATGGGCTAAAAGGGTGCAACCACGGGTGTTCGAAGTATTTCACGAGCGAAGACAGGGAAGGTCAGCTGAACACAAGATGCAACGGTAACGGGATCCGAATGCGGGATTGGAACCTCCATGTGATGCATCCTGGGTAACGGAGGCATTAACGCCCCTCACCCAGGGGAGGCGCTACCGCCTACGGCAAATACATACAGCAACGGGAGCAGCTCTATAGAGGGCTGCTCAAAGGCTTCCCACATGTCCCTCTGACTACGAGGAGGCCCAGTAGAGAGCAGGAAAGGGAAGGGCTGGTCACCGAGCGCGGACGTGAGGATTATAGGTCCGGCCTCCTGTCATCCCTTCACGCCCGTCTCCTCCCTTTCCAGAATTCGATGGGACATCGTGCTTCCCAATTCTGAGAGGGCCATCTTAAAATTGCAACTGAAGACCAGCGACGGCATGCTGTTTAGTGGGTCCGAATTCCACATGGCACTCCTGATGGCTGATGGGGATGGTATCCGAGGCAATTTTAGCACGAAAGAAAAGTTTGTACGGAATCCGAATTCCACGCGGGCGGAGCCGCGGGCAACAGCTATTCATAATAAAAGTAATTTGAAATGTAATCAGGAATCTAAAAAGTTATAAATTTGAACTGAATTTGATTGTTTATACAGTGAAACCTGGTTAAGTGAGACCTCAAGGGACCTGCAAATTTGTCTCACTTATAGAGGTATTCCACTTACCCAGTGTCTCAGATATCCAGGTATAAAAAAAATGTCTAAAAGAAAAATCTTCATTGGGAATTATAAAAGGTAATAAATTAGGTACCAAAGGTGCATTTGATTATAAATATCTTTGTTCTGAATTATTCTACAAAGAGTAGCTATGGCATATTAAATTTGACATAGATTTCATCGCGTGTCTTCCCAATTTCATAAAAGGATATTAACTTTTCACATATTAATAGCTTTAGTTTCGGTATTTTTTAAATAAACATCTGTATGATAGTACCTACCTAAACCAAAACTAAAACTGAAGGTCATTAAGGCTCAAAATTAGTTACGCACGGGATTTGCGGGTTGAATAAGAATAACTAAACGAAAAAAAGAGGTGTTATCTCAGTTATAGAGGTTAATGCATGTGAAATTCACTCGCTGTCTCAGTTATAGAGGTAACTTCGACGATAAAATCGAAAAAACTAATCCCAGATATAGAGGTTTGCTTCGTCCCACTAATAGAGGTAATTCAGTGCCAAGGTGTAGGGACCTCAGCATGAGTTCCAGTTATAGAGGTTTCTCACTTATCCAGGTCCCACTTATCCAAGTTTCACTGTACATATTTTGACTTACTTTCGGAATTAAAAATAATGAAAAGTAATAGTTTCAGTTTAGTTAGGTAATATCTTATTTTGTAAGGCATATATTTTAAGAACAAACTCAGATTTTTAACAGTGATGGGAAGAAACGGAGGACCTTGTCAAATGCTAAACAACTTGTTTAGCTTTTTGTAATATAATAAGGAATAACATGACGTCAGTGACATAGTTATATTGTGATTATATCCTTTACTTGTATATAATTTTTTTAATAGTTTATTTGACTGTCCCATGCAGTGCATTACAGTATTGGCACCATAGACTGACAGTAAGCTGAACACTAAAGCAGAAATGAATAATACAGTTAGGCTTGTAGGAGCAAAAATTTTAACTAAACAAAATACTTTTACAATAAGTACTTATGTACACATGTACCTGCTAATTGTGACCAATGAATTTGGTAAGGAGATAAATGAATATGAACAGTATTATAAATTCAATGGAACTTTAAGAATATAATTAATTTATTTGTTGTTACTATTTGATTGTATACATTGAGCTGATGTGTCAGCCTCTGTATCCCAGTCATGTTGAAATACCTACAATTCAATTTAGTAATACTAGATGCCTATAGGTGCAATACAGTTTAACCAGTCTACCCACATCAACAAACTCTCACCTAACACTCGCAGTGCCCGGGCACCGGTTGGTATTTTACAGGTTAATAAACTTTATGACTCTAGGGTTATAGTTTGTTCATAGCCAGTGATCTAGTCTATTTTTAACATTGCTCACTGAAACAACTGTCACAACATATAGCTTTAGAGCGAGTAGTCCACAACTGGAATAGACTATCAGAATTGTCTATTCCAGTTGTGGACTACTCGCTCTTAAGCTTGTACCACGCAAGATCTTCTCTGTTTTCTGTTTGTTGTGTATTTGACAGTTGATTGTTAATTCCTAAATGTGGGTATTAAAATAAATGTTCAGTTTTTGGACAAACTCGAAATGGCGTGTATCTTTTAGTGGCGACGAGGAAAATTAATCGTGATTTATACTAAAATGGCATTCAATATAGCGAATATTGTGTTGCCGGGGCCGTATAATGCAAAAACTGATGTGTGGCGTGATTATAAAGAACAGTTACTTTGTGCGTTGTCCGCCGCGGGACTGTCTTTGAGCACGCCGGGTGAAGAAGAGAAATGTCGATCATTGTTCTTGTCTCAATGCGGAAAAGACACTTATGCCCTAATTGCCGCGTTGTTAGTGCCTGTACGTCCGTGTGATGCTAAGTTTTCGAACATTTTGGGACTTTTGGACAAGTTTTATGAGCCTGAAGTAAACGAAATTTTACAAGCGGGAAAGTTCTACAAACGGTCACAGTTACAAAAAGAAAGCATGCAAGACTTTGTAGCGGCTATAAGTTCATTGGCGGCTAAGTGCAACTTTTCGGATTTGGAGCGGCAAGTGCGGGACAGACTCGTACTAGGAGTACGCGACGATCGTCTGCGCCGGGAGCTGTTGAAGACAAAAGGGTTGACATGCAAGGCCGCAACGCAGATGTGCCTCAATTATCAGGCTACCTTCGAGGATATGTATCCGGACCAGCATTTAGAACCCTCCTCTAGTCTAGCAGCGGTAGAACCGATGGAAATTGGCAAAATCAAGTCCAATGAGTGTAAACATTGTGGCAGATTTCACAAATCTGGGGAAAAGTGTCCTTTTGTGAATACAAAGTGCTATAAATGTCATAAATATGGACATATAGCTAGAGTCTGCGAGAAAAGGTCTAAAGTACATCAGATACAGGAGAGTAAGACAAAGTCTGTAGAAGATATATCACCAAGTTCCGAAGATATGATGGGGGTCTATGTATGTGCAGACAGTTACCAACCTCCGGTTAGAGCAAAGGTTTTCATCGATGGAGCTCAATTGATGATGGAGGTGGACTCAGGGGCATCTCGTAGCATTATATCAGAGAAAACGTTTAATAAATTATGGTCTACTCCACCTGTTGTACATAAGAGTGACATGAAGTTAGTCACATGGACTCGAGATGCCTTGAAAGTTAAGGGAGTGGCTAATGTTCATGTTGTAATGGGACAGAAGGACGCCCAATGTGAACTGGTTGTGGTATCTGGTGATGGACCAAGCCTCTTGGGTCGCAACTGGTTTCATTCTCTGGGCTTGCAACTGACGGGATTGTACTGGGCCGAAGAAGATTTAGTGCCTTGGAGAAAAGATTTTCCTGAGTTGTTTGGAGAAGGTTTAGGCACATATAAAGGTCCTGAAATTTCACTCCACCTACGTTCGAACGCAGGACCGCGTTTCCTTAAGGCTCGCCCAGTACCATTTCCACTGAGACACCAAGTAGAAGAGGAACTTCAGCGTATGGTAGATACAGGAGTATTATCTCCTGTGAGATACTCTGACTGGGCTACTCCATTGAGAATAGTGAAAAAGGATGATGGATCCTTACGTATATGTGGGGATTATAGATCTACGGTGAATGCATCTATACAAGTAGACAAGTATCCACTTCCGACCTCAGTAGAAGCCTTCGAGAGGCTCAGTGGGGGTAAGGTCTTCAGTAAATTGGACTTAAAGCATGCCTATACCCAAATGAAAGTGGACGATGAAACAGCAAAGTTATTGACATTGAATACTCATATGGGCCTTATGAAGGTGAATCGTTTGGCTTTTGGTGTTAGTGCGGCACCATGTATTTTTCAACGTGTGATGTCATCAACGCTGGCTGGCATAGATGGTGTGGCTTGTTTACTAGATGATGTGGCCGTGGCTGGAGTGAATCTTAAGCAGCATAATGAGAGACTGCGCAAAGTTATGGGAAAACTGAATGACTTAGGCTTTAGATTGAACAGTAACAAATGTGTTTTTGCTGCAGACAGCATCTCATTTTTAGGTCACATTATTGATGGTGAAGGCCTTCATCCAGCACCTGCCAAAATAAAAGAGATACAAGAAAAACAGGCACCTACAAATAAAGAAACTTTAAGAGCTTTTCTGGGATTGTATAACTTTTATCAGAAGTTTTTGCCAGATAGAGCAACTATTCTGGAGCCTTTGTATAAGCTGTTAGAATCTAAAACAGTTTGGAGATGGGGTGAAAGCGAGCAGAAAGCTTTTGATAAAGCCAAGTCTTTGTTGTCATCGGACTTGACACTGGTGGGATATGACTTAAACAAAGATTTACTGCTGATTTGTGACTCATCAGAATATGGAGTTGGAGCAATAATAGCTCATGTAATGGATGATGGTTCAGAGAGACCTATTATGATGGCGTCACGTACCCTGCAGACACATGAGAGGAAGTATGGGCAAATTGACAAAGAAGCCCTTGCAATCATGTTTGGGTTGTTGAAATTCCATGAATTTTTATTAGGCCGCAAATTTTGCATAATAACAGATCATAAGCCTTTGGTGGGCTTATTTAATCCAGCAAAACCAATTCCAGATCAGATTTCGCCTAGAATGCTGCGTTGGTCGATAAAATTGTCATGTTATGAATATACCATCAAATACAGACCTGGAAAATCTATTGGAAATGCTGATGCGTTGAGTAGATGGACCGCACCTACAATTGGATCATTGGCTGAAGAGAAGCTTAAGGAAGTACTGCTATTGGAAGAGCAACCGGAGGGCTGGGAGGTCAGTCCGGAAAAGATAGCTAGAGAAACCAAAAATGATGCTTTACTACAAAGAGTTCTATTCAAGGTACTGCATGGCTGGCCAAATAAAAACACGGATCCGGAGTTGCAGCCGTTTTGGACCAGAAGGGAGGCTCTTTCACACACTAAAGATTGTTTATTGTGGAGTAACAGAGTCATTGTACCTGCGAAGTTACAAGAACAGGTACTGAAAATATTACATACCCCTCATGCGGGTATAGTCCAAACTAAGGCTTATGCAAGAGGCTATGTGTGGTGGCCTCAGATGGATAGTGAAATTGAACATATGGTAGCCAGCTGTCAACAGTGTCAGTTGGTAAGAAACAGTCCACCAAAGGATCCACAGACATGGATTATGTCTGAGAAACCATGGCAGAGGGTTCATATAGATTTTGCAGGGCCATTCTTAGGTAAGACTTTCTTTGTGATGATAGATAGCCACAGTAAATGGATGGAGGCAGAGATTGTGAATAGTATGAGTAGTGGAGCTGTCATAACATTGAGGAGAAGAATATTTGCATCTCAAGGCTTGCCAGATGTGGTAGTTTCTGACAATGGTAGAGCCTTTACGTCTGATGAATTCAGCAAATTTTTACAGAAAAATAGAATTAGACACCTCCTTTCTCCTCCATATCACCCAGCTTCAAATGGGCAGATAGAGAGAGCGATACAGACTTTTAAGAATAAAATCAAGAAGATGACTCATTTAAATCTGCCATGGAGTGAAATGATAAGTAAAACTCTTTTCCACATGCGAACAGTACCTAATAGCGTAACAAATAAAACGCCCGCTGAGATCCTTAATGGCCGTAAGTATAGAACAGCCATTTCTTCGCTCCATCCTGACAGTAACCCGAGCCAGGGCGAGGTGCAGCAGGAGACCGCGGCGCAGCGCACGCCCAGCAGAGCCTTCGCGGTGGGCCAACCTGTGCTGATCCATATGTATGGAGCCGGGAGTAAGTGGCAGAGGGCTACTGTAGAGGTGGTGGAGGGACCAAGCTCATATAAGGTGAGAACGGAAGATGGAGAGTTACACCGGAGACATGTAGATCAGTTGTTAGCTAGAACTGTGAGAACAGAAGCTACATTAGGTGGTAATGAAATACCAGATGTGTCAGCAGCGGATTCGCAAGCAACGAGTGAACCGCCTATTGAAATACCACCACCAGAAAGGTGGCCAGATATTATTGGTGTACCTACCTAATGCATCAGATTAATTTTGTGTACTTAATTAATTTCTATGATCCTTTTAAAGAGGAAAGATATGTTGTGTATTTGACAGTTGATTGTTAATTCCTAAATGTGGGTATTAAAATAAATGTTCAGTTTTTGGACAAACTCGAAATGGCGTGTATCTTTTACTGTTCATGCTGCAAGTGACATGACTTCAATGCATTGTCATCCAAACAAAATGTGTATGCATAATTTCATCAAAATCAGTAGAGATATCTGCTATACAATTAAGTTGCAAGATTTGATCAGAACAACTTACCTACATTACAGGTACTAAAAACTTATAAAAATGCATGTTTCTACCAAAACTACTTCTATCCTCATCTTCCATTAAAAAGCATCGAAATAATTAAATAATAAACTAGTATTCTTTGACAAAGTTTGCACTATTTCCTCCACTCTCAAAATCACAATTTTATCCACTACTTTTAAAGAACTGTCATTAGTGTTACAGTACTAATCAATCAATTATTGTTCTGGAGCAAATACAGTTCTTCCATCTATCAATTCAAAACATGAAATTGCACTCATCACACACAAAATGGTAACCTCATCACACAATGGTAGTGGCAGGCAAGAATAGATGGAGAAAATAAGTGTTGGAATTCATATTGCTACAGTTTGGTGTATTTGTCAATTTATATTATTAATATAGGTACATTTCACATAAGTACAAGCTAGGATTAATTAGAAAACTATAAAAAAGTCTATTCTGCATTAAATAATCCTTTTTCGAAGGATTACTGAAGTTAGAGGTGGCAAGTGAGGCATGCTAGGATAGAAATTAATGGACTACCGTTCTGGCTTCCCAAGAGGAGAATAGAGTGGGTATAAATATATGTATGTCTAAATATTTAGTACCTACTGAAGAATGCACATCATTTAATTGTCTTTGAAAACACACACACACCCACATCATATTAAGTGTCATGAAGATTTTATTTGAGTAAGTAGGTATTTAATATTTAAAATTAACTGACCTGTGAACCAACATTGCCGCTAACCTTGCTACTTTTAAGAACATCACATTCAGATGCCATTCTGTTGAACATTTGTTTTCTTTCCTTCACGGAGATTGTCTGTTCACTATCCACAAGCATGCTCTCACTAACTGCTGGTGTTAATGTAGATGGCATTGTAGTATCTAAGCTAGCCTCATCTGCAGTTTCTAGTACAGATGAGGGCAGTCCTTGTAAACTAGGAATACTTGCTCTTTTATCAATGCTTTTTTCTGAAGATCGCCTTCTTGGGTGAACTTTGGGAGGTAATTCTTCACTTGGCACTGATGACAAACTGTCTTTTGACTCACTTTGTAGAAGTTGATTAACATTATTATTTTGGAAAGTGTTATCTTGTATGAGATTTGTCAGTATACTGAAGTCTTGATTAAGTTGCAATGGTAAAGGTGGACGCTGTGGAGGTACATCTTCACTATTAATTTCTGGTTCAGTTGAAGGCTCCGCTACAGTCGCACTCATTGAATCTGCAGCTTTCTCAATATTATCTTCGTTATCTTTACCGTTACTCGTCATATACTTCTTTTTAAGTATCAACCATTTCTCATTGTTTTGGTTTTTTATATTTGCTAGGGCATTGACATGTTTCTTAAATGTGCTTCTGGCTTCATCTGCAGTAAATTTTTCACATAAAAGAAGTACACGATAAGAAATTAATGTGAAATAATGATAACCATGGTTCTTACTCACCTCTCATGTCGGGATTCATAAGAAACACTTTGAAATGTTTTACTAACTCGTGATTCGTAACTTTGCCATTATGGGCCAACATGAACTTTAAAATCTCATCAAAACTTAATTCTAAAGGAGGTAACATGATGATTTTATTGGGAGAACAAATTAAAAACGCTGTGCTGTAAGAAACTTGAACATAACACAAAACGTCAAGGACTAATCAGTCTCGCTCTCGTCAAGTCGTCACTTGTTTTTGATTTGACATTTAGTGGCTGCGCTTCGTTCTACGCAAAAAATGTAAAACATTTTAAAACTTATTATGTACCTACCTATGTACAGTACAGTCGACAAAGGAGATACAGAGTTGCACCTTTACTTTACATTACATCTCAGAATACAGAACAAATTTTTTGTTTTGTTTGTTCTGTATTCTGAGCATTACATACACTGTTGGGTTCTCCGATAGTCGAGCTTTAAATGAAAAAGTGCAACCGTATCTCTTTGATTAACTGTACATCCCTACTAATATTATAAATGCGAAAGTAACTCTGTCTGTCTGTCTGTCTGTCTGTCTGTCTCGCTTTTACGACTAAACCGCTGAACCGATTTTGATGAAATTTGGTATAGGGGTAGATTAGACCTTGAGAAAGGACATAGGCTATGTTTGGTCGCGATAACCGACATCCACGCGGGCGGAGCCGCGGGCAAAAGCTAGTAAGGTAATATACAGGGCGTCCCACGGCTATGCCACATGGAGGGAAAGTACCTTAAATCCTTAAGTTAGCTCATTTTAGGAGACATCATTTTATTTTTAAAAAGAAACAAAACTGCATTCAAAGATTTTTAAAAATTCGCTTGCTACACCCGGTAATCGAACCGACTAAAATCCGAAAAAGTAACATCCTGTATTTTTATGACATCAAACGATAGTGTCAATTCTTGTTGATCTAATAGGGCAATTCTCTCGCCATCTTCGTTGCCCAGGGTACACCGCGTGTAGGTTTCTAATCAAGCACCCAAAAATAACTACCTACCCGACCTACATACCTCATGCAGTTACCCAATAAAGTTACATTCTAAACAGGTAACAAAGTTCATTCATTTAGTACTCATTTTACTACATAAATTTCATCAAAGATATCTCTAGTGTTGATATCTTATAAGAAAGTGTTTTATTTTACTAAATTGAATTTATAATTTTAGGTTCAATTTAGGTTTCAAGGACTTCCTTTCATTTAATTTACCATGTTTCTTAGAGAGATTTGATCCTTAGGATTTACACTATCGATTGATGCCATAAAAATACAGGATGTTAATTTTTCGGATTTTAGTCGGTTCGATTAGGTACCGGGGGTGTGGCAAGCGAATTTAAAAAAATCTTTGAATGCAGTTTTGTTTCATTTTAAAAATAAAATGATGTCTCCTTTAAGTAAAATGAGCTAACTTAAGGATTTAAGGTACCTTCCCTGCATGTGGCATCGCCGTGGGACGCCCTGTATATAATATATTTAAATTCCTTTAATTCCCTTCATTTTGATATCCTACTCGATAAAGGGGATTGGGTAATCTAGTATGGACAGTGGCGTTCTTAATTTTTTCAGCGGCCATAATTAATTTTGATACCACTTCATTGTACTGTGTTAAACACACGTACAAATGTCATTATTTTCATTGTAAGTAATATCGGAGCTGCGATATACAGGGTGGAACATTTCGACTTTACCTTCAAGGAAAGTACCCTCATACTAAAGATAGCGAATTTTACTTAAAGGAAACTTTACCCTATTTTTTAAAAGAAACAAAACTGCATTCAAAGACTTTTGAAAATGCCACACCCGGTAGTCGAACCGACTAATATTTTACAAAACCTTCTTTTTCATGGACTTCCTTTTATTTAATTTACCAAGTTTGTTAGAGAGATTTGATCCCTATGATCGACCCTATCGATTGATGTAATAAAAATACAGGGTGTTATTTTTTCGAATTGTTCGATTATAGGGCGGGGCAAACGATTTTTCAGCATTCCTTAAATGCAGTTCTATTTCTTTTTTAAAAACATACTAAACTGTATTCAAAGTTTTCCGAAAATGCCACACCCGATAGTCGAACCAACTAAAATCTTTCTAAATCTTCTATTTCATGGATTTTCTTTTATTTAATTTACCAAGTTTGTTAAAGAGATTTGATCCTTATAATTGACCCTATCGATTGATGCAATAAAAATACAGGGTGTTATTTTTTCAAATTGTAGTCGGTTCGATTATGAGGCGTGGCAAATGATTTTTCAGCAGGAAGATTTTAGTCGGTTCGACTACCGGGTGTGGCATTTTCAGAAAACTATGAATGCAGTTTTGATTCTTTTTAAAAATAAGGGAATGTTTCTTTTCAGTGGAATTCGCTATTTTCAGTATTCAGAGTACTTCCATCTAAGTAAAGTTGAAAAATACCACCCTGTATAGCTAAGTCCCGATATAGTTTAGAGAAGTTTGTAACATAGTAACTATTGATCACTTTATACTGTACTTTCATATTATACCAATTTCATTGATGGCCGCTCAATTCCGACACGACGCCAACATTACCCAACCCCCTTTGAATGAAAAATATTTTTTGACAACACGCATTTCAGCATCAAGAATCCACCCTATATTTTTTTTTGACATTATACATTATGCACCCTATAACCTTTGGGTTTTTTTTCTGTAAATACTTAGAGAAAAAAAAAGTTACATTTGAGTGAAAATTTTGTTTATTATACGAATATTACGAGTACCTACAAGTTGAAATCATTTATTCAAATACGAAAATGCATCAAATGAGCATAAAATAGGCATATTAATTTATTCGTACTATTGAACACGTTCTTTTTTGTATCGAAACTTTTTTGAGAATATAGAAACTTAACCTATAAAATTTAAAAAAGAATCTATAACTCACTTGTGAATAATAGCAATGAAAAAGTCACAGTTTGATAATAGGTGTCATTACGTGCCTAATTGCGGTGAAATAATAACAATTTTATGAGTGAGTGTGTTGTAAAATATGTTTTAATTACTCTCTGGTCGAAATGATGATGGATAATTATGTATAATTGTATAATGCCCGGTCAATTTGATCATTTGAATAATAATTATTGTCAAATTGCACTCTCATATTAGGCATTATTCGCAATTTTATGACCGGGCATTATGTATAATGCCCAATTGACTACTCGGTCCATAACATAATATACATTGCCTCGGCAAAGTAGGTATATAATCGACAAGAACACTCATAATATTTAATACCTACATTGCCTGATCGTGCCCGGTATTCTATGACATAATGCCTATTTTTTTTATTGCCTAGGCCTAGGCATTGTAAAGAAATTTTAATTTAGGATTGGGTTGGGGGCAATTCATCACGCAATGTAGCAAAAAAATAATCTGCTTTTTAGTTTGGGCTACAAACGTATATCGATAGGTAAGAAGATTCACGGAGGATTATGAGGATTGCACAAGTACTAATTCATATTGGAGGAGAACTTGGAAAACTAGTAGGAACCTACCTGCTTTGGTTCCTTTCCTTTACCATACTGCCCGTAGGTACATTTAGAAACTAGTCTTAAGTGTAGGTCTTGCGTCAGGAGCACAGGTCAAGAGATTGCATAGGCATAGGGAGTGCAATTCAATAGGTGCTGTATCTACTACATTTTACTCAATGATTTTATTAGTGAATAAAACACAAGAACTCCGTTTAGTTGGTTGTGTTTTCACTGGTGAAATCCAGCTAATGAATATTTTGTCGGTTTCAGTAGTGCTGACGAAGGTCGCCCAGGCGAGGCGGCGTCTTAGCACGCTATTATTTCATAATCAAGTTATAATCGTGTTGACACCTTGTACCTAACTTATAATAATTGTTATTATCGTTTTTACACAAACTTTAAACATATTAAGTAATTAAAATTTTAATTACATGATGTAAATATAAATGTAGGAATGTAGGTAGGTAGATTGGTAGGTAGGAACAGTTAAGAAGAAAAGTAGCTTAACAAAATAATTTATGACCACTAAGGTAAATCTACCTATATAGATAAATAAATAAAATTGGAGTGTCTGTTTGTAAAGTTAAAATAACAGATTTTTAATGAATGCATATGAATGAACACGTACCTATACACGATATTCTTAACAAAAATACCTAGGTATCTTTCTGTCGATGTTGGTTTATATCGAGTAAGTACCTACCTAATCTCCGAAATGTCAGGGCAGATTTTGACGGGATATTTACTTTATTGCAGACAACTGATGTTAGGTATTATAGGTGTAGGTCATTTTTATTTTTTGTCCTTAGGTCACTTTCATTTTAGGAAATAGGTAGGTATTTTAAGGCTCTGCTCAAATAAAAAAATAACACCTAGATCGAAGTCTACGCGACTGGGCAGGGGCACAGCTGCGTTAT
This sequence comes from Eilema depressum, assembly GCA_914767945.1. Taxonomy (NCBI): domain Eukaryota; kingdom Metazoa; phylum Arthropoda; class Insecta; order Lepidoptera; family Erebidae; genus Eilema; species Eilema depressum. The sequence continues at coordinate 21,749,602 of OU612012.1, read as the reverse complement.
AAATAAAACATGAAGTAAGTGGGCATACTAATGTTGTCCTCAGGGGTTATAACACCACTTATATTATTATTGTTACATGTACATAGGTGTATGTACAAAGATCTGTACCTAATTACCTAGTATTTTATTGTTATGAACTTTAGTCGTTGACTATAGGTAGGTACCTACCTATGTTATTGTAACTCATAAAAGTAATCAATGAAATCGAAGACTTAAGGTACCTACCAACTTTTATTCATAACATACATAACATATTCTGTAATCTTCGTGCAGTTCGAACATTTACAGCCGGTTTCTGAAAGGTCTGTCAGAACATTGATCAACTAACACTGCTGTTAATTTAACATGGATGTCAAATCAATTTGAGTTTCTGATACGTTGATCAGAGTCAAAATGTACTTTTTAATTTGATATGCAGTTGCTACTTGACAAGATATTTAACAGCCGATTAGTTAATTGGACGAGGTTTCCGGCGACTGGGACCGAAATTAACTCGGACCGCGGTCCCAGTTGCCGGATTCATTTAAATTTAATATTTTTCTTCCATCAACTGGGACCACCTTCTTCTTCCTCCTAGCGTTAATTCCCAGTCGCATCCGAAGCTTTCAGCTCGGAGTCTGGGGTCCGCTTTTACCAGTCATAGCTACAGATTTGGCCAGACCTCGATACCTTCCGTAAAGCGATTGCCATCTGACCTCCACGACCCAATGTTAACATTAGGCGATATCGAAGCTTTGCAGCTAGACCGTTGTTTTTGGACTTTTTAGGGCACCAACTACCCCGTAACGACCGCCATAGATGTTCTTATGGCAACCGGGACCGACGGCTTGACGTGCTCTCCGAGGCACGACCAGACCAATGCAAATACCCATATTTAATGCACACAAATATTTGCACTGAGCGGGGATCGAACCCGCGCCTCCTCCGTAGCGGCCGCGTTCACTACCGCTACGCCACGGAGGCTGTCCACCACTGACGGACGGACCACCTATAAATGTATCAAAAAATCTATTATTTTAGCCAAAACAGTACAGTCAAACAAAAAAATGTTAGTTTTAATTTAAAGAAAAAACTCTTTGATTGAAAAATGTCATCTATCGTATATGTCAGGTATATTTATATGTCAGGTATAGGCTATGGCGCTAATTTTAAACTAATAGTGAATGTTGACTATCACTATGATATTTTAAGTAACAGAGGTGATAACTTAGAATACCATCCAAGGTGCCACCAAATCGCATACAAAAAAATTCATTCAAATCGATCCAGCCGTTTAGGAGGAGTTGATGAGTGACGCTTCACGGTAATTATTAAAGTTCGATCCTAACTGAGTTGGATAAAGGCTCAGGGAATGGATCAATGGTAGGTATTTGAAACATATTCGGGCTTCCCTTAAAATAGCTTAAAAGTTATGCGAAAAAACGCGTACCCTACATTGACACTAGAGTATCAATTTGTTCCTAGACAGTGTTGGTATGCGGTGGATAGGGCGAACGGATGGAGAACAGCCTTATCCTGTAGTCGCCTTCGACTACGGGAACTCCATCTGTCATGTATGGGCTGTTCTTCATCCGTCAGTAAATATACCTACCTACAGCCTAAGACAGTGCCCACTGGACGGCAATAGGTTCGCCCCCTGAGACTGGTTATACGAGACCGAAAACATAGTGAAATATGGGCTTTCAGGCGTGAATATGTGTATGTAATAGTCATGAAGGTACGTGTAGGTGTGACCAACCCCCCCGCCCATATAAGGATAGCCGCAGCTCAGACCGATTTGACATAATTTTTTTTTTGCTAAAATCGAGGTTTCGTAAAACTGAGCCGATTGAAATTTTTTTGACACCGTTTTATTAAGAAATAGCGTATCTCGGTACCAATCTGTAATTTTTTTGTGAAATATCTTTTTCAAATTTGTCTGGTAGTAGTAGAGGCATTTTTCAAGACGAAAACACGGGTAAGAAAATCTATGGAAAAGTGACTGCTAGGAAAATCTATCTTTTCGGAATTGCAGGAAATAAACTCATTCTAAATATATATTCTACAATATATTCTACAACATTCTACACAAGTACACAACGCTATCTAGACCCATGGTAAGCTTAATTAGCTTGTGTTATGGAATCTAGAATGCGGATATACATACTTAGATACTTTTTTTTTTGTAAATACATACATATTATACATAGAAACACCCAGACCAATGCAAATATTTATATTCATGCATACAAATATTGGCACTGAGCGGGGATCGAACCCGCGCCTCCTGCGTAGCAGACGCGTTCACTACCGCTACGCCACAGAGGCAGTCAACATGCCTAGAATGTCATGCCTAGAATAAGTATACCTTTTTTTTTTTTTTTTTTTTATCGTGCGAAAAATCCCCGCGGATACCTCCCCCGCCGGAGCCGGAGGAGGAGGTTATGTCGGACTCGAACCGACTAAAACGCACGCCGACTGTGGGCCGTCAGTTGCCGGAGGTGAGATTGTTGTAGCCATATCCCTCGCACCCCGGCCGACCCAGGGCCATATCTCTCGATCTGGCCCTCTCCCGATGTGGGGACCGTAGAGTCCCCAACTCGCCCCCGGGTATGGGGAGGCACGCAATGCGCACCGCCGCCGTGGCCTGCTTCTGCTAGGGTGACAGGCGGCTCCTCCAGAATAAGTATACCTATTATACATAAATGATTTTTTCCCTGAAGGGGTGCCAGAGGCAATCTTTTCCCTTATTAAGCTTCTGCTGACCGCTCGAGAACGTATCAAAAATCTTTCTGCATATGTGGCATTGGTGCTTTTGCGCATGTGCTTTGCCCTCCCTAAGCTGACGTACCTGTTGCGGACCGCGATAACCTGGGTTTGTCCGGCAGACGTCGCGGCTTTCGATGACATCTTCAAGTCCACAGTTGAGTCGATCCTCAATGTATGGCTCAACGAAAACCAATGGGTACAGGCGACTCTCCCCAACCGTCACGGGGGTATTGGGTGAAACGCGCGCGGGATGTGGGTTTGCCGGCGATGCTGGCATCGGCACATGGGGCTGCGGACCTTGTTACTGCTATCCTCCATAATAATGGTGGCAGAGTAACCGTGCCCTTTGCAGCGGACGCCGAGACAGTGTGGCTTGCCCGCAGTTCGGCGGCGTCAGGCCCTGTCACGCCTCATGTCCAGCGCGCTTGGGACGATGGGACTGCTGGAAGGCTTAGGAGGGGCTGGTGGAGATACCACGGGGGCCGAATCCGATCTGGCGAGGCTTCGGGCGGCGTCGCAGCCGGAATCGGGAGCATGGCTGCACGCGCTGCCTTCACCTCACCTGGGCACTTTATTGGACGACAATTCTTTGCGGGTGGCAGTGGCCCTCCACCTGGGCTGCAAGGTGTGTGAACCCCATAAATGCACCTGCGGCTCCATGGTGGGCAGCGACGGTCAGCACGCTCTGAGTTGTCGAAGAAGCGCGGGTAGGTTTCCGCGTCACCATGCTTTCACCTACATACTCCGGAGAGCCTTTGTATCGACTGATACCCCAACCACGTGTGCCGTACCGTCCTGTCTTCAGTAACCGCTGCAAGAAAACCGGTGACATTCGCTTCGCCTCGTACCTCGGGCAGAGGTTGGCCGTTGCTATACAGCGGGGCAATGCCGCTATATAGCAACCCCTGTTACGGGGACCTATTTGCCCTATTTGCCCCTGTTACGGGGACGGGCGGCGGGGCGGGTTAGTTGATTAATTTTGACAATTTTTTAAGGTGACATATTACTGTAGTTTTAATTTGTTTTACTGGTGTACATTAAAGAAATTACTAAAGCTAATGATATTTTTGAATTGATCAGATTTTGCTTTAAAATTGCAATACTTTTTTTTTTAATTGAATAACAATACTGCGAGCTCTCGCGAGGTTGGCAGTTTTGTGTGCTTTTTTTGAAAATAAACGCAATATTTGGATAAATTAGGAAAAATAATAAAAATCATAAGTAGGTATACCTACGTGGGTATTATAAGATTTATCTCGCGCCACGTATCTTGGACCTAAATCGTAAGATATACTCGTACGAGGCTCTGGCGCCCGCGGATATGCTTGGTGAATTTGAGTTTGCCTACCGCAGTAGCATCCCGTGCTATCCTCAAAAAACACCCAAGAAATGTGTAGGTACTGCGCGTATAGGACACATTTTGAGCACATTTTAGGTCCAAGTTACGTGGCGCGGGTTATAAACATTTATTGTAACGATTTTTTTTAATAGTCTTTTATATGCATCAAACATTGTTTATCTGCCTATAATTTTTAAATAACATTCTAAGTAGGTACCTAGTAAACTTTGACGTACGTATCTATCAAATAACAAATGAAAGAAATAACCAGTCTTAACTTCTAATATCAAACAAAAATCTTTCAGTAATAAAACAGTTCTTTCTTAACAAACAAAACAACGAGAAGTACCTAAAAAAAATACTTATTATCTGAGTTGAGTTGACTATTAAACTGAGATATTATTATCAATTAAATAAAACTAGATCCACTCAGTAGATCCATTAGATATTACAGATTAATTAACAAAATATACCAATCAAAAGGTTTATTCAGTTCAAATCAAAAGCCTAATACGTATTATTTTGAAAGTCGCTCCTAAAGAAGAACAAAATGTCCAAAAAATCGTCTGCTAAACGGCTTCTTAAGGTATGACTCCGAAGCCGACCGACCGACCGCATACGACAACAGCCGACGCATGCAGCAGATTCAGCGTACCCTTACTTGTTAAACTCCGATACGGATAAAGGGGACCATTGACAAGCCGCAATGAATTACGCGATCTGCTACGTACTTTTGCACTACTTGTCGTATGCGGTCACCTTCAGAATCATACCTTTATTTTGTTGATCAGATAACCAGTCGCTGAAAAGGCCCTTTTGGATTAACCGCTAGTTGGAACCACAGATCTCATGGCAGTTTTTATGCACGTGCAATCTCGTTAAACTCGCGAGATCTCGCCCTTTTTTCGTCCTAGATCAATCTCGCTAAAAAAGGCCGAGTTCTCGCGAGAACGAGATTGCATTCCCTAACTCCAACAGGGGTTAGAAATAAAAAGTAAATGTAAATCGGCGTTTTTCAAAAATTGTCCCCCAAGAGGTTGGATTAAGGGTAGAAAATTTATGCAGAAACTTCTCTCCTACTTTCGAAAATAAGAAGCATGAAATTCAACATTGCTTTAACTGTAAATTTCATGTGCAGTAAGGTTATACATAGATGAATGAGTAAGATACGATACATTACACTAAACTGCCCATTTTATACATTAATGTGTAAAATGGGCAGTTTTGTGTAGTTTTTTTTAAGAATAATAGTAGGTAACCGAAATTAAAAATATTGCTCCTAACCACTTCATCTAAGCTAAGTTGCTTGTGTTAGGAGTGGGTTCACGTCACGTCGGTAGTGTGATGGATAGGATTTGAAACCGGGATCTCTTGCTAACGATGCCGACTCCTCAATCTCTATGCTACCGATTGCTTGGTTTAAGTACAAAAAAGTAGTAAGTACCATACCATTATATTGACTATAATCCACCGTCTGGAAAAAATATGATAATACCACAACTACTTACTTCAGTATTTTACGCATCATTGAGGATTAGAAATTTCGATTTCGAGCAAATAATAGCCTGTAACAGGCAGTCTTTTATGTAGAAAAGTTTGTCTTAGGGTGCTTGGTCCGGCACCTCCACGCGATGCGCCCTGTGTAACGGTGATGGCAACGCCTGTCTCCCGCAAGGAAGACACTGAAGCCTACGGCCAATTCCGGCCTGGGCTGTAGAGGGCATCTTCCTCGCAAAGGTCAGTTAGGGCAAGCAAGGGTCGGGCTGGTTCTCACGGTTTGTTACCCAAGGGGGAACGGGCCTGCGTATCGGCATTGGCGAGATAGGGTAGGATGGGGTCATCTCAAAACTGTAGACAGCCCATCAGCTGGGGTACGTGGTAAATACCTTATTAGGTATCCTTACACCTCGGTAATTCAGACACGAAACGGCGGCGTATGGTTTTAGAGGTTCGAGTCCGACATAATTATCCGTGTATGGTATCCGTTGTGACGTCCGCACGAAAAAGAAATAAAAAAGGTCTTTATTCTAAGCTTAATTAAAAATTCTTACTGCAAGGGCTATTCTGAATATTATGTGCTTTGCATAATGGATGGACCGAGAATATAATAATATGCGGTAAGTCCCACTTGATGCTATGTTGTGCTATCAATGTGCTTGAATCCAGGACATAGATTCCTATTGAAGGTAATCTTTAAAGATTTTATTTTCTGTTCCTGAGTCAGGGCATTCTCATCTTAAGCCTGATGTATTTAATACATGATAATAATATGCGTAACAATGTGAATTTATGTAAGGTTACCATTTTATTTCCTCTCATTTGCCTGGATTATTAACCAAGTTTTCATTTCCGTGTCCGCACTTCCCAGATACATACATATTTTATAAAAAAAAAAAAAGATGCGGATGCATTTAAGGGAGTGTTATGGATTGAGTGATATTATACTTAATGGAATGAAATAATATTTTGTTATACTTGTATTTATTCGGGAGCACTTCTTAGGCGTAGTTAGATCATGGAGCTCGGCTATAGAGAGAGAGCTTTCATAGAGTGCAACCCGGACATAGACTTATATCGATTCACAGATTATGTTACAACATCGATATACAACAGGTAGACACTTAGGTGCATCCGCCTCCAACTTAGACGGCAGACAAGCACACGGCCCACCTGATGGAAAGTGGTTACCGTGGCTTATGAACGGGTGCAACACCAGGAAAGTCACACTCGTGCTGTCGACCCGGTAAGAACAGAGAGTTTCTATGCAGTCAGTGCAGAATCCAAAGCAGGACAAGCCTTTGGTCTTTCCACTGAAAGCGCTCCCTAGAGGGCTCTAGGTACCCTACTCACCGCTGGGAACACAACATGAGGTTATTATAACCGTGGTATACTGTAGGATCTGTCCTATAGTATACCACGGCTATAATAACCTCATGTGCCCATCCCAATTCAGCAGTCCGACTGGGGAATGGGATACCGGCGCAGCAGGCTTTTCAATTCGTAAGTTTTGATCAAACAGTGTGACTTGGCTGATTTTTGGCAGTTGCACCGACACTCTCATGTTCACTGAGCTTTAAGTTTAAGTATCTCTGATATGTTTTACAACAGTTCCATGAAATAGTCAAGCCACGCTCTACAATAAATTGCCATTACCATTATTATCGTAGTAAATTTTTATTAAACTGAACAACTTTTTATTACACATACGAGTACACAAGCGTTTGCTGCTTCAACGGAGTAAAATTTCGTTATTTGAAGTAAGTAGTTATCGCAATTCAGATAGACTCCATCAGCATCTGATTTCTCGTAACATCATTGTCATTCGATATTCATAAGGAGATAGATACAATTGTAATATCGCATACCTCCTTATTTCATTAAAGCCTTCAGTACCGGCTTTATTTAATAACAGTGGCGAGGGATTCCTACAATCCGATTCCTGGTGACTTCCCAATGAGTCGCATGGTGCATGATAAACTAGCTCGAATTAACTTTTTTTTTAATACTACTTATATCGCAGATAAGCACACGGCCCTCCTGATGGAACCGTGGTGAGGTTACCGTGGCCTATGGGCGAGTGCATCACCAGGGGAGTCACATTCTTGCTGTCACTGAAAGATTCTGTTTCGTCAGCGCAAAAGCTAAATGGGACAAAGCCTTTGATTTTCCCACTGACAGCACAAAATCTTTCCAGTGAGGTCTGGCTACCCTACTCACCGTCGGAAATACAACATGAGGTTATTAAGGCGCGGTCTTCTGTAGGGCGGAGGCACTTCCCCAGTCAGACTGCTCGCTTGGGACGGATATACCGTCGTGTCCTACCTCCTCGAGTCCAGTGGCTTCCCTTTTGCAAATTTTTACCCTTCGTGACTGATGAGTAATGTCAGGAACAGCAGCTTTATTTTCAACGAAACCCAATGTTCTGTTCTCTAGTGTAGAATACTTAGTCAAACAAGAGAGACTTTTCTTCACTCTCATCATTAGTTTATATTTTTCTTTTTGTGTGGTTTTTACTAATTGGGATTCTGCGGCCTTATTCTGTACCTACCTATTTATTGAAGATGATACGATGATTAACCTACATGGTGAAAGACAGCTCGGGAGTTCGTTACCGATCAACAGGTGAGACAAAATATCTCAAGAGGGGCATTTAAGGTATTATTTTAATTGTAGCTTGAAGTGTACCTAATAACTTGACTTTCTAAGGTTTTTTTTATAGTTGATATTAAACTATAATAAAAAGGGTACCTAATCGCTGTATGTAAGGAAGCAAAAAGAGAAGCAACCAGGTACTCGTAGAAGATAATAAATTGATGGTCGAAACATCAAAAATGAAATACCTACTTCCTCTTGTGAGAATGTAATAATATTCAGTGAGGTAGGTATGCCGTTTTGTAGACAATGTTCAGTTTAAATTAGTTATCGAGCAAACTTTATCCTGATTAGATTTTCCTGTGGTCCATCACTAACCGGGACGGGTCCATGTCCTACCTATGAACAACATTGAAGAACTTTTGTTGTGGACTTCCCGCGACTAACAAGAATTAGACATTTAACTTTTAATTGGCGCTTGTACGGTCTTCAGAAACTTTGTTCGCCGTAAGTGTTTAACTATGTTATAGGTACTCTACGCTTTTAATAATGACCAAAGTTGCTTTCTGTGCTAAAGTTGTTGGGTTTTCGGACTCAACAATCGATGGTATAGCAGTTTGTACATATCCGCATATTCAGTAGTCTAAATGTAGTATAGTTTAGTTACGTATGACTATTCTTGAGACTAACATGCTAAGTGCCTATCAGTTTTGTATACCTAGTAGGTATACTCGTAAGTGTGGTGTGTTTATATTCTTATTAATACCTACTAATTTAATGGCGTTGATCAGCCATAATGTTGTATATTTTGTAAGTAGGTATTGGTATTTTTACTGTTTTCAGCAAGAGTTCCTGTCTCGAAAGGTACCTATAGGATATTTACGAATGTAGTATGAAGTGTGAATGTAGTGCGAATAATTAGTATTAATTCTAATATTAAACACTAACTAAAGTTACTTTATGTTATGTTTCTTGTTCGAATATTTGAAAAATGGTTGTGCTGATCACCCATTAATAGCACAACCAGTAGTGTTGGAACTGTTTCTGTAGAAGTTCTTCTTCATTCAGTTTTTTTTTTAAATTATAGTGATGGTGATAAAAACTGGTAAATAGAATTCTGGACATAGGTACGGCCATGTTGCGGCCGCGAACGGACGGCGGAAAATCGCGGCCGCCCATGGGAGGCGTGCAGCACCGAACTAGGCGAGCGGGACGGCGAAATTTGGGTGGAGGAGGCGCGAGTGAGAGGAGTACGAGGCGGCGCGAAGCAGAGGGCGTACGAGCTCGCGGACCGCTTCGCACTCCTGTTCCGGTCGCGTCGACGGGCGGCCGGGAACCCGCGCCTCACTATACTGACTCCGCATACGCTGCTCAAGCCGACTTTTCTCCTAGTACGTTTTTTGAATGCGCGCCGGTAACTGCGGGCACGTGATACGCCCGCGGTCGCAGCTGTTTTTTTCTCTTTCACTCGGCTTTGTGACAGACGAGTGTCGCGTGCGATCTCACCCATTTCCCGCCACTTCCAGTAACCCACGGAAAAGTAAAAAGTCTGTAGAGCCGTGAAGTTTTTGGCGCGAAATGTGCGATTTGTAGTTGATCTTATTGGGATGTTGGAAACATGTGTTATACACTAAAATGACTCATTGTTATTAGTTTGTGAAGATTTTTAGCTGTGATTGACGAATCGCGTTTTTATCTAACTAATTAGAGGAAGTTCTGTTATAAGAATGGATGACTGGGAGCGGCATGTTACTCCACTTCTACAAGACATGGGGTGTACGAATGAAGATGCCCAAGATGACTTCTTTAATCAGCAAGACGTAAGTGATAAATGTAAAATGTAGAGTAGTATTGATTAACTAGATGATGTGTACAGCATACAAGAACTTACTTATGTAGTTACCTAGGTAGGTACTCTCACCGATTAAAAACTGATTGCTCTGATTAGACAATATTTTTAAATTTAAAATACAATAACAACAGCTGGATTCAGTTATAAGACAATTTTTTATGTAAGAAAACAGAACTTTATATTTTAAAACTTACTTATTTTAAAACTTACAAGAATGGCTAAAGTCGCAAAATTGGTATGACACTGACCAAGAAAGTAAATGTAAGTAGTTAAATCAACGTAGTTTCCTATAGCTACATTGACCTAACAGACGCAGTAATGATGAATGTCGAGATGAGATATAAGATGAAGTCATGTGAAAAGCAGTAGGCACATGCTGTAAGAACATTTCGAACGATCGAACGAACTCGACAGCTCAATCCGCGGCGATATTTCCATTCTGCTTGCTGTAAATTTTGTGTCGTCACGTTTTTGAGCATGAGGGTGATGTATGTTTACGTGTTCGACAACGTGACATCACCAAAACAGCATGCGATATTGAAATATCACTGCAGATTCAGCTTTCGAGTTCGTTCGATCGTTCGAAATGTTCTTACAGCATGTGCCTACAGGTATCAAAATGTACAAAATAAACAAAATTAGAAGTAGGTATGATGGCTAACTAACAGCGTCATTTAGATTAACAGCGAGTTATTACCGAACTCAATAATTGGCTGCAGTAAGCGAACCTACCTACATTTGAAATTCTACATGTCTATTATTATGTGTCTTCTTAATCGCTTAATCAGCCTAGTTTAACGATGTTATACTTCCGCTAGAATACGAGTGTGTTGTTAGTTATGAATAGCTCTCTTTCATTATGTTTTGTTTATCGAGTTTGAGATTACATGAAAGTACAGTGTGCCTACTGTGAATGTAATATAATAAGTTGTTACTTAAGCACATACCTAGTTTCTATTACTGCTACATTCTATTTTATATTATTTTAATCATATTATAGGTAATAGGTGTCTAGAGCTAGTTTTGTACCACATGATGATTTTGGTTGTGGTGTATCTAATATTTTTCCTAATTTATCAACTGATAAATTAGGAAAAATATTTAGTAAAACTGTTTGACTTAACAGGGAATGTAGCTAGATTACTAGGAATTTTTATATAAAAGGAATCACTTACCTATAATAATTAATAACCACAAGACTAAATGGCATTAAATAAAGCCCGCGCTACCTACAATATAATAAGAGTTCACACGAAATATCAAATCAAGCGGTAGGGCCCTTACAATCTTACACTCACACTAATATTATGGAAAATGACGTTACCCAAAGTCTGTCGTTTCCTTTTGATTATGTATTTCGTTCTTAGCTTGCCTATCTAGGTACTTAATTATAAAAAACTAGCTGTCCCGGCGAACTTCGTGCCGCCAAATTTTTTTCAACCCGCGTGAATTTTTGATACCATTCCCGCTGCCCCTATTTTCTCACCCTTTAAACCTTCCCTGGGCATCCACGAATATTTCAAGACTAAAATTAACTAAATCGGTTCAGCCGTTCTTGAGTTATAAACTAACAACGAAAAGTGGCATTGATTTTTATATAAGTAAGTATATATAGATAATAGGTACCTAATACGTAATCAGCGCAGGCTTAAAAATGATGTCACAACCTATTAAAAACCTTTTTACTTTACACATTGTGACTTTGCTCTTTTGTGCAGCACTGAAAGTTCTTCCCACCAGAAATCTGTATTAATCAATATCTTCCTATAATATATTTGTCTTTTTGTTCGTGCCTTTGATGCTTCGTTATTTCTGATTCAGTATGAATTCTTATAAATGAATAAATTAAATATTGTATAATTAGATATTAACATAATTAATCTTTGTCTTTATAATTATAGATAAGTGCCTATTTATAGACAGGGAACGTGAAAACACATTATAACTACAATAAGTAGGACCTACTTATCAACAAATAATAGCTCCTGTCTTGAGACTAACGTAAGTAAGTACTGCAGATAACAAAAGAGTATAGTTTATTTTCTATAGTAGGTAATTATGTTTAGTTTAGTTTTTTAGCAGTATTAAAATTTGTTCTTGAGTATCACTGCACACCAAATAAAACATTTGGATAAGATTTTACAGTACCTACTAGTTCACACTAATTGCATATTTTTGTGAAAAGATTATGCTAATGCTAATGAATATCAGCCTGCATTAACTGCATACTTACGGTTCCAAACAAATTACTTCATAATTTAAAGTTTTTGTGTAGGTAGGTGTAGGTGTGTGGACTATGAGTAGGGTAGCCAGAGCTCACAGGAGATGTTTTGTGCTACCAGTTGGAAAACCAAATGCTTGTCCTACTTACCTTCTGGGCTGAAGGCACAGAATCTCTCTGTTCTTACATGGTCGGCAGTAAGAATGTGACTCTCCTGGTGTTGCACTCGTCCATAAGCCACGGTAACCACTTTCCATCAGGTGGGCTGTGTGCTTATCTGCGACTTAAGTAGTATAATTTTCTTTTTTAAACTTCAAAATGTAATAAATATCTATACCTCCCTAAACCTAAGAAGAATAACAATAGTTGGATAATGCATCATAATCAAAATATATGTGTGTGTATTGAGTTGTGATTTCCTTTGTTTTCGTGCTCCGGCACCAGCGAGCAAAAGACATAAGAACGAGGCTCTGGCGCAGGTTTACAACTTGCAGTAGGATGTAAAAAAAACAAAAACAATACAAATATGTAGAAAAATATTGTAAATATGTGTAGATTTGTAAATAAAAAAGAATTTAACGTACGTACCTACCTACTTCCTTTAATCACGTACCTAACATACAAATTATGGTATCTTTCACTCCTTTATTAATTGTCAATTCAAATGTGTAGCTAAAGTCTGTGACGACAGGGTTATAAAAGTGCTTTGTTTATTTACTTATTTAGCCAATCCAACTTCATATAGTTACACTACGAAACTTCTGTGCCTTTTAAATATTTTATCTGATGGAAAACAATATTATACACGGTGTCTAAACTATTAATTGTTGGATGCAAATCCTAATAAGTATAGAGCGTATATTGCCCAATTGCTAGGGCTTTGTCTAACATCGCGGGTTAGACCAGTTTCGATATAAAGCGAAATTCGAGTCTGCTGCCATGTGGCAAGCTGCCCGGAGCCCGGTACTGCTGTTATGCTTAATTATCCGAGTAAGAGCGCCATTCACCGCAACATTCGCGTCTCTACAGTGATGTCTTTGGTAAAACATGAAATTTTTATAGGCATTTCTATTGAATGACTAATTAGTCATTCAATAGAAATGCCTCATGATCATCATCATCATCATCATCATGATGATGATGATGATGATGAGAAATGCTTATAAAAATTTCATGTTCTATTGCTCGGTCAGTTGACCGAGCAATAGAATTGAGGATATTAGATATATTATGGTGTGGAAATGTCCAATACTTTAATTAATTGAAAAGTGATAATTTTAATTATCTTCACGCATCTTTTGATCTTATAAAAATGTGTAATGTTTAACATTCTAACTATTAACACGAGTGTATTATTAGATTATATTAAAAGAGCTTAGTTGGAAATTGGATGAGGTACCTACCTAATTAGTTTAACACTGAAACGGTATGCAGGAGATTCCGGTTATTTACACACTAGGTTATAATAATCAAATAATTCAAATGTCTAACCACTCGAACATAAATAGGTTGGTGTTGTAGTCCAGCGACAATAACTAGAGTTGTCGTAGATTTTCTAACCCAAAGACGTCTACGTTATTGTGAACCGCACTCGCGAAAGTTAGGTAGGTATCCTCATTAAAATTAGATAGTGTTTAGAATAAAAATTGTGTCACACTTCGTAAAGCTTCGTCCATAGCTCCAATACACCCAACAAAACATGTAGTTAGAGATTTACATGTGAATAGTTTTTCACAACATTTTTTAATATATTTGGCACTTTAAATAAAGAATACTTTATATAAGGTGCTTGTTATTACATATTTGGTACCCGGAATCCGTTAAAAATTAGTTTTATTTCAATGAGTGATGATCGCGCTAACTTCATAAAATATTGTAATAAATGTTGTGAAAAGCAAATAAAAAAGAAATGTAAATCTCTAGGTATATGTTTTGTTGCGTGTTTTTAGTGAAAATGTTGTGAAAAACATGAGCTGCAGTGCAGCAGTAGGTACCTAAGATGGTAAGACGAGTGTGGGCGCGAAGTATTACCCCTTAATTAAAACATATAAAAAATAACGCAAAATTAAAAAATCTGGTTAGAAGATCTAAATCAATCTGCCAATACCTAATTGTCTGCCAATAACTTTTATCAATCGCTTTGCACAAATGACGGATAAATATAAAATACTAGCTGACTGAATAATTGTTTTGCCGTTATTAAAAATTAGTGTTGATAGTACATAAGTGAAAATTGAAGGTTGTATGTTGTATATATTTTTCCCCTGTCAGTCCTTGGTCAATCAACGTTCTAAAGGGGATTGGGTAATCTAGCATGGACAGTGGCGTCCTTAATTTTTTCAGCGGCCATCAATAATTTTGATACCACTTCATTGTACTGTGTTAAACACACGTACAAATGTCATTATTTTTATTGTAAGTAATATCGGAGCTGCGATATACAGGGTGCAACATTTCGACTTTACCTTGAAGGAAAGTACCCTCATACTAAAGATAGCGAATTTTACTTAAAGGAAACATTACCTTATTTTTAAAAAGAAACAAAATTGCATTCAAAGACTTGCAAATCCCACACCCGGTAGTCGAACCGACTAATATCTTACAAAACCTTCTCTTTCTTGGATTTCCTTTTATTTAATTTACCATGTTTTTAGAGAGATTTGATCCTTATGATCGACCCTATCGATTGATGCAATAAAAATACAGGGTGTTATTTTTCGAATTGTAGTGGGTTCGATTATAAGGCGTGGCAAACGATTTTTCAGCATTCCTTAAATGCAGTGCTGTTTCTTTTTTTTAAACACACTAAACTGTATTCAAAGTTTTCTGAAAATGCCACACCCGGTAGTCGAACCGACTAAAATCTTCCTAAACCTTCTATTTCATGGATTTCCTTTTATTAAATTTACCAAGTTTGTTAGAGAGATTTGATCCTTATGATCGACCCTATCGATTGATGCAATAAAAATACAGAGTGTTATTTTTTCGAATTGTAGTCGGTTCGATTATAAGGCTTGGCAAACGATTTTACAGCATTCCTTAAATGCAGTTCTGTTTCTTTTTTAAAAACATACTAAATTGTATTCAAAGTTTTCTGAAAATACCATACCCGGTAGTCGAACAGACTAAAATCTTTCTAAATCTTCTATTTATTTATTTATTTATGACATCTTAGGAAAACTTACAGCTAATAATGTAGTGTTACATAATATAGTTATGCTAAGAGACGGCCAATTAAAAGTTTTCACTGTTAAGCGGTTCAAATTATGTAGTAAGTAGTAGGTAGACAATATTCTCTCACAATATATATGCAAGCCAAAAATACAATATAATATAGTGGTTAATTATTGTCAAAGAAACAAGAGCTAATGTAATCGAACCGACTAAAATTATAAAAAATAACATCCTGTATTTTTATTGCATCAATCGATAGGGTCGATCATAAGGATCAAATCTCAGAAAACTTTGAATGCAGTTTTGTTTCTTTAAAAAAATAAGGGAATGTTTCCTTTTAGTGGAATTCGCTATCTCCAGTATTTAAAGTACTTCCATCTAAGTAAAGTTGAAAAATACCACCCTGTAAAGCTAAGTCCCGATATAGTTTAGAGAAGTTTATCCATAGTAACTTTTGATAACTTTATACTGTACTTTCATATTATACCAATTTCATTGATGGCCGCTCAATTCCAACACGACGCCAACATTACCCAACCCCCTTTCCCGTAAACTTCTCTTTGGGTACTCGTACTACGGTCTTTACCTGGTATATGTTTTTAGTATATTGTATCTATGTATGATAAAGAATACAGTGGTAAAATATTGGCAGATATGTATCTGTCTCTAAAATTATCTTATGTAGCACAAAATTACACCATAATTCTAATTAATTTATTACGTTTCAATGAGAAAGGACAGCCCGTATAAATCATTAGATATTATTTATGTCAACTCTCAAATAAAACATCTTTCATCAATACTAATATTTTTTATTTTCAAATGGGCTATAAAATACATCATTTCGCTCTAGTCAGCTTAATAATAAGCTTTGAGACATTAATATGTAATAGTCAAAGCTAATGAAAGGATGAAGAAGTTAAAGCTGGGTAAAAAGAGGATAAAGACTGAAATATCCGGTTCCGTAGAGTAATGGAGTGAGATAAGTATTCGTTATAAACCGAATTGACATCGTATTTTGGATCGTAATCAGCGAATCATATCATGTTCGTTAAGGAGCTATCGGAGACTGGTGGGTAGTCTACCCGTTTCAACCCGCACGGGACTTGGTAACGGCCTCTCCGTCTCTCCCGTGCGGTTTGAGTTCGATTGACTCCAAAATAACCAAATGTAATGACTAGTGGAATTATAGAAAGAAGTTAGGGCTAGCGTTAAACAACTTGTTTTTCCTTACTACTACAAAATGTATTCTTTCTTCTATTTTTTTTTGTTTTCAAGATTTACTAAATTTAATTTAAAAACATGATGGCAAAAGAGTCCGCTACAGAATTCACCTAAGTACAGGTTAAATGGAAGTAGGACACGACGATATTTCCGTCCCAATCGAGGAGTCCCGTCTGGGGAAGGAACTCCACCCTACAGAATACCGCGGGTATAATAACCTCGTGATGTGTTTCCGGTGGTGAGTAGGGTAGCCAGAGCTCATTTGTGCTGTCAATGGAAAGACCAAAGGCTTGTCCTGCTTGTTTTTTTCACTGACAGCACAGAATCTCTCTGCTCTTAAAGGGTCGGCAGCACGAGTGTGACTCACCTAGTGTTGCACTCGTCCATAGGTCACGGTAACCTGCGAGGTATAAAAAAAAACGCGTATAAATGAACGCGTAAGCTCTGATTGTGGAATAATATCCTTGTTGTGGTTTTTCCAAACGACTACAGTACTCGCCCCTTTAGTGTAAATGGCAATTTTAAGCTACATTAAATGTACAACGTATCTAACGTATTTAATTGTGCTGTATTGTTAAAAATTGCTTCGAAAATGACACATTATATTTTTGTAATTTGTAAAAGATAAAAATGGTTGCTGTGGGTTTTCCTTAGGAGATAAACTGCTCCGCAGGCTTATTAGCTAACTTTTCGCGACCAGCGAGCGAGCGATGAGCAGTAAGAACGAGATCACTGCGTGATAGATCGCGATACGTCAAAAAAAAATTGGTATTACGTAAGGATTTGCGATCAGATCGCCTTAACAATTATAATTATGCTGCGGAACTGAAAAATAGCGATAGTTTTGTTTCTAAGACTAATTTATATGTGTTTCTTGATTTACCACTGGTTACCACAATGAAAATTTCTGTATTTATTATTTTCACAATGGCGGCCATTAAAAAAGGACCTTTTGAGTGATCGCGATGACATTTCTTATCGCGCCTTTTTCGCTGATCGCTTTCTGTCAAATGTGATACGTAATACCAATTTGTCGTTTTTTGTGCGATTACCGCGCAAATTTTGCTATCGCTTTGCTATCGCGAGTTAGCTAATAAGCCTGCCGCTCCCTTTTGTGGTAGCGTGATGTTATATAGCCTATAACCTTCGTCAATAAATGGACTATTCAACAGAAAAAGAATTTTTCAATTTGAATCGGTAGTTCTTGAGATTAGCGCGTTCAACCAAACAAACAAACAAACTCTTCAGCTTTATTATTAGTATATAGATATACAAGGTATTACAAGAACCGAAGGTAAGCGAGGCCGAGTAGTTAGTAAATTACAATTTGTAAGGATATAGACAGGTCCCTGGAGTCGAATCTTTTCGCCTGCTACTGGTAAGGTAAGGTATTCGGAGCCACTGCGTTCAATGTGCTCCATAGCACCGAAGCTTCACCTTCCACATCCAGTTTAGGCTTGCCATATCTGCCCGAGGACTGAAAGTCATTGAGTTAACTAGTCTTATAGTAGAAATCATTGGATTCGGAGGGTAAAAACCCACAAACTGGTTGGATGGGTGACCTTAAAAGTAGCTAGTATTATCCGTGTATTAAAAGTATAATTTTAGTGATAATAAATAATCGGAAACTATACATATTGCAGTCTAAATAAATGGATTATAGTGAACATAAATAAGTATAAGAAAAAATACTTAAGAAGGTATGACTGACCCTTGAGCTACCTACGTCGTTTATTTCCTGGATGAACGGCTAATAGATTTTTTTAAATTTCTTTATTAGTCACTTGTACAATAACAAAGTGAAGTGATGAAGGTTTAACAATAGTCAAAGTCCTATCACTATCACCTTTAATAACCTATGTTTGGTGAATTTGTGCTTGTCCACCGCTGTAGCACCCCGTGCTATCCTCAAAGGACACTCAAGAAACATGGTGTACTGCGCGTATAGAGCACATTTTAAGTCCAATATATATATTGGTATGTCCTAGCAATAACGACATCTACCCTATAACTCAAATGATATATTCTTATAAGCGATGTCACTTTATATCTTCATATTAATTATTTTACAACACACCTGCTCATAACAGTGATATTATTTTACCGCAATTAAGCACGGAATGACACCTATTATAAAACTGTGACTTTTTCATTACTATTATTCACAAAAGTGAGTTATAGATTCTTTTTTAAATTTTATAGGAAGTGTCTATAATTGTCTATGTTCTTAAAAAAGTTTTGATACAAAAAATAACGTGTTTAATAGTACGAATAAATTAATACGCCTATTGTATGGTCATTTGATGCATTTTCGTATTTAAATAAATAATTTCAACTTGTAATACTTGTGTAATAAACAAAATTTTCGCTCAAATTTAACTTTTTTTTTTCTCTAAGTACAGAAAAAAAAACAGAGTAAAAAAAGTTAAGTTCAAACCTCATTTTTTTTTAAATATGGTCGACCGCCATTGTTAAATGCGCGCGCATAGGAAAACGAATTAATTTGTAGTATTGTTTATTTAGTATTTGTAGTATTATTTTATTCGCAAGTGTGTTGTAAAACGTCGTATGGCACGTGTGAGCATGATGATTACCGTCCTCGGCTGTCTTAAGACCCTCGCCTGGCGGCTCGGGTCTCAATGGCGCCTCGGCGGTAATCACCAACGTTGCTCACTTGTACCATAATGTACTATTTTCAATGCACTTCATGCAAAAGTTATTTCATTTTTAATCATAAATATTCTTCTACTGTTCGTGTCACAGTAATCATCACTAGAACACTCCCATGTAATGTCCGAAATAATATCTACACTTAAATATTCAATATATGTCTTTTAATCGCTCAGTGGTTTCAAAATAGTTAACACAACTACAGTATTCTACTGCATATTTAGACGTAAAGCCGTCGTCTACGTAGGTGTCATTATGTTTCAGTCGACAATCATGATTCCTTCAAATTAGAGTTCAGTATGCGATAACTGCGACCGAACCTATCATTTTCGTAGCCTGAAATGACAAGTTACGTCGATTATTACGTGCAGGGTGGGGTGGCAGCCTTATCTTTTGCTTTCATCGATTTGAAAACAACGGAAAGTTGACATTAAAAGTAAAGGATTTTCCATCTCTATTGTATGTAGAATATAAGGCTTTACTTTATGTGATGAATATTTTATTATTAAGCTATTGCATAGCTTCTATCGCGGGTCTTGAGCGTGGAGACCGAATCCAGAATTTCCGTAACGAAAAAAACATAACACCCCCGACTCCGAGCTCGCACGAATCGAGCCGAGCTGCTCCGAAATCCGGATTTCGGAGCAGCTCGGCTCTATTCGTGCGAGCTCGGAGTGGGGGGTGTTAGATTTTTTAACGTAAGTAATTATAATTGCATAAGTTGATACAAAATGCTATGCAATAGCTTTACCGCGGCAGTCCCCGAGTGCCACACGTCTTTTTATAATCTTTTATGTTAGTCATTATTTAGATGATTTAGAAATAATCCCTGGACATTATTTCGCTTGCTAATGTAAAGAACTACAAGTATCATATACCATTCTATTATTATTATCAGCTACCGGATTCTTGCTTTTCTTGTCCTCTTCTAGTCCTTCTGTATACTTCTTTTTTGGGCTAGTCTACTCGTGGGCAGGTCTTGATATTCTGGTTCACTTTTAAAATAGATGGCCTAGTTTGGAATACGAGTGACATTTGTATGAAATACATGATAGAATGCAAGTACGTATTCAATGTTAGGGCACGCCGTAGTAGCGGCGGTAAGACCCATCATGGGGGAGTGGCTAGAGAGGCCACACGGCGGCCTCTCGTTCTGGCTGACGCAGATCATCACCAATCATGGGTGTTTTGGGCGGTATCTGCATCGGACCGCGAAGAAAGAGCCAACGTCCGAGTGCCATCACTGCGACGCGAGCGAGGACTCGGCGCCGCACAGGCTCACCGAGTGTCCGGCGTGGGAGACGCCGAGGCGGGAGCTGGTGGCGACCCTAGGAGTGAGAGTTCTCACGCTCGCCACTTTGCTCGCAGCGATGGTTCGCTGCGCAGATTCGTGGGCCGCCGGCGACTCCTTCTGCGAGCAAGTAATGCTCGTGAAGGAGGCGGCGGAGCGGGAGCGCGAGGAGCGAAGGAGAATCGCAAACCGCGCGGCCCGCAACGAGCAGCGGCAACTCGGGCGTCGGAGGTCGCAGAATGACCTCCGTCCCCCATGAGCGCGGGCCTGGGGGTGACGGGTAGAGCCGCCTGTCACCCTAGCAGAAGCAGGCCGCGGCGGCGGCACGCATTGCGTGCCTCCCCATACCCGGGGGCGGGTTGGGGACTCTGTGGTCCCCTCACCGGAAGAGGGCCAGATCGAGAGATATGGTCCTGGGTCGGCCGGGGTGCGAGGGATATGGCTACGACAATCTCACCTCCGGCAACTGACGGCCCACAGACGGCGTGCGTTTTAGTCGGTTCGAGTCCGACATAACCTCCTCCTCCGGCTACGGTGGGGGAGGTATCCGTGGGGATTTTGCGCACGATAAAAAAAAAAAAAAAGTACGTATTCAATGTTTCTATTTTGTTTTTCTAACTGCCTTGACTGTTGAATAACGTTCCCATATAGGTACATACCTACTTAACTCTTTTTAGCTTTCTTAAACTATTGGCTCTAAGAACCCCTGATACAGTGTCTAGATGACAAAGAACCCCTAACGATACAGAAATTGATTTGATACAGAGTCTCACACAAGTACCTGCGTTGTAGCAAATGGTAAAAGAAAATTCACCACTACGTGAGAGTTGGAGCTTCCTGTTTACTCGTCCAAAAATCTATCAAAGAGCCTTTGAGAGAGAGCTACGAATACAATCGTGCGGGACCACGATGCGCCACCGTGTGTACCGCACGTGCCTGCCAGCCATCGAGCTACCATTTCGTGAATCTTGTCGCGAAGCTCCTACCGTCGAATACCGAACCCCTAGGGGTTAGCGTACCCCACTTTGAAAAACCCTGTTCTAGAACATGTTTTTATTAGATTATAAGAAAATGTTTTCAATGAGTATATTCATTTACATAATCTATCACTTCTTCGTCAACGAATATCTTGAACTCTTCTCTGTTGGTACTTTAGCTTTATTGACATTTATTCATCAGCCTGCCTTTTTGCTGTCTGCTATTAGTCGTTATTTAGTTCTAAAGTCTTCGTGAATCTTCAGTGGTGCAATTTTGTTCCATTTATGTTGATTCCATACATGCTAACTTATAAAGACATAAGTTAGATATATGAAAATAAACCTCACTAATATACCTACGCTGACCAGTTTCCGTAATAGGTGCTACTTTAAATTTTAATCTTTTTTATGCAAGACATAGGGCTACAATGGTGGCCCTCCATTTGATGACTTCAACAAATGCTTTTTCATGTGCGGCTTGGGTATAGGACCCGTGTTTGTAGAAGAAAACAAGAAGTGTGCTAAAGATCTCCCAAAATCCCAGAATTCGCTCTTGCGTGGAATACTGCTCGCATCTCTGGGATGGCTCCGCAAAGTATGCTCTCGACAGGTTGCAGCGACGTGCGGTCCGCATTATTGGGAATCCTGAGGTCACTAACACCCTCGAGCCTTTGCAGTTGCGTAGAGATGTGGTATCTTAGGCGGTTTTTTACCGTCTCTACCATGGTGAATGTTCTGATGAGCTCTTCCAAGTAATCCCACCCTCTCCTTTCCTATATAGGACAACACGTGCAGGACTTAGATGCCACCCGCATACGGTGCAGAATATTCCATCAAGAACCAAGCGATTCGGCGACTCCTTCTTCTGCCGCACTATTAAGACTTGGAATTCCTTGCCAGCTCACGTGTTTCCTTCCTCCTATAGTCCCGGGTCCTTTAAGCGGGGCGTGAAAAAGAATCTGATGAGGCCGTCAAGCTGAGTGCCACCATTGTAACATGGTACGTGTTGTAATGGTGGCCCTCTTTTCAGAGACTTTGCCTTCAGCTTACCATCAGGCGAAGCGAAGTCAATTTGACGTGTCCTATAAAAAAAAAAAAAGAAACCTAAACTATTGTTATTTTAATGTCATGTACAGAACAGTAATAGCGTTAGTTTAAAAAAGTCAGAATTAAGAGACAAACTTAATTTAAGAAACACACACACACACACAATCACGCCATTATCCCCGGAGGGTTTGGCAGAGGTGAATTAACACCCAAATTTCACCATCACGGTCCCACGTAATAGGGGGTGAGCCTATTGCCGTTTTCTGGGCATTATTGTTGACTCGAGTCATGTATAGGCTGAGTCTTGCTGGACTGTATATAATTCTGTCTGATGTTAAGAAAAACCCCAATTGTGAATTTTAATAACTAATTTGGAACTAAAACATAATATAGTATGATGGAAAAGGTAATAAAGGAAGAGAACAGAAGAGATCATATTTACATAATTTATGCAAATAATGCTTATATATCTTAGTTATAGCTTAATGACCATATTTATCATGTTAATTAATTAAGAAAAAATATGTTACATAGGACAGGTTTTTTAAAGATTGTTTATAATTAATATCATATTTTAAAATATTTATAAAATCATTCTTCAGGATTCCTCAGAAATACTATAATTTTAAAGAATCCTCACCTTTTTAGGATTGTGTAGCATTCATAGCCGTAGGAAGCAAAAAAAAGGGAGCACATAAAAATAAATAAATCCATTAGCCATTTTACATTCGTTTTTCCAACTGTGGAAGCTCTGACACGGACCACTTGGTAGTGGACAACTAAGTGCTGTTACTAGTTTCCCCTTTGTGTCATAATGGGTTCGCTTTTAACTGCTATGGCGTGAGAAAGTCCACTAGTGTATCGTTCAGGTGGCCTTAGGAATTACTTCCTTGGACACGTGTACCCGTCATTTGCCAACGGCCCATCTACCCGCATTATTTTACTTAAGAACCGGTAATTTTAATGAAATTCTACACTATGGTGCAGCTGTGCCACACTCGGCTGGACTGCGCACAGCCCGAATAAATTTCATGTATGTATGCCAAAACGCATAATGAATTTTAATAAACCTGCAAACGTCAGGTTAATTGATTTTAAGTAGGTAATATAGTACCTACAACTAGATCGACTAGATCGGACTAGTATCAATTTGACTCTGAAAAACTGCTGCTACTGTGTATTTTGCAAGGTTGATGCCATTTGATTTCACCTTATGTTTGGTGGATAATTATGATACTTTAGACTTTGTGAACCTAAAGGAACCAAAAATGCCCAAAAAAATTATGTAACAAAACCTGTTGCGTATTTCGATAATTTCGAGATTATCGTAAATATGGATGATCCGCTCAACGCCGTCGATTTAATTATATCATAGTCATAGATTCTTATTATTTTATAGAACAGCAATAATTGTTTCATAATGAGGTCAATAATAATTCTACTTAAGCTAAGTTTACCACAATATGAACCCAAATAACGAGTGCTATATTGAATCAACATCAAACTGAAATGTTATCCTCTTAAAATTTCACCACTAACATAACTAGAGAGTGTATCTGGTGAGATAATATGGGTGACATAATTTGTGTAACGATTGAAAATAACCACTTTAAAGTTTTGTTTCATCCTATAAATCTAGCCTCAAAGATAACACCAATAAATTATGACAACATTTTGGCTGTTATAATGCCATATTTAAACTGAACACATATTTATATACCTTTTCGACTAGGTAAACCCAAAAGCTGTCAACCTTTGATATTGAAACGAGATTGTCAAGTTCGACAAACACGTACAAATTGTAAAAGAATTTATTCATCGTGTGTAATATACATAACACAAAAACAAGCTGTCAAGAATGAAATTAGCATTCCAGTACGCGACTGCAACTGCGTCGATCGACATAAACGAAAACGTTCATTAAGCGCTGACGGTGGACATTATCTCCTTATCAAAGTATAGCCTTTCTGTGTGAGCGTTATTATAACATTTAATATAATAACAAAAATGATAATGAGGTAGCCCGCTGTTGTATAATAATTACAATATTAAAAGTATAAATAATTCAATGGCCTATCGGCGATGGAAGCACGCGACGGACTTCCGGAGAGTCTAATGAATGCGTGCTTCATTTTCGAGGCGCTTGACGAACTACGAAAATTATATAATTATCGTGTAACTGAGTGTATACCGATAAGTGGATGCGAACTTCGAGATAATGGCTCTTTCAGCCTTCTAAGCCTTAGATGTGCACTTATTAATAAGATATTTACTTTTACCATACCATACCATTAAATATATATGAGATAGCAATAAAAACAGTTCATGATCTATTTTTAGTACTACTTGATAGGTGGTTCACTTCAACTGTTAATTAACGAAATAAAAAAGTCAATAAAAATATAAATCCCGACTGATAGGTACTGAAAAGATCGAGACAAGTTAGTATTAAGTACCCATTAATTTTCATCCGATTTATGCGAAATAAAAATACGAATACGAAAATGCATCAAATGAGCATAAATAGGCATATTAATTTAAGTATTCGTACTATTGAACACGTTCTTTTTTGTATCGAAACTTTTTTAAGAACATAGAAACTTAACCTATAAAACTGGACAGAGAATCTATAACTCACTTGTGAATAATAGCAATGAAAAAGTCAGTTTGATTATAGGTGTCATTACGTGCCTAATTGCGGTGAAATAATAGCAATTTTATGAGTGAGTGTGTTGTAAAGAACATTACAAGATTACATACATACATACACGATAACATATCCCTTCTTGGCAGTTGGGTAAAAAGAGAAGACTATTCTAGATGATAAAATGGTGGTCTACGAGTATATTTTGACTGCTTCGACAGATGCTTTACACTCAATCTGTTTAAAAACCCGGGATTATACCTATGCATGACGTAGAAAGCATGTGTGGGAATGAATCACTTCTGTGGTTCGGAACGGTTTGATTTCAGTCGTAATTGTTTAAAATACTACATAGTGGTGATAACTTCTTTTGTCCCTATTCAGAAAGACTCCTTACTCTTTAGCAACCCAGGATCGGAATGAGCCCAAGGTAGGTACCGCTGCAATGTGAGTATCAAAATAAATTATAAGTTAAAGAAATGATCAGACAGGACAATGACCAGACGTTAAACATCATAATGTAGTACTGGCCATCATAACCATCATTGACGCCCATTAAACACCGATAAAATAATGTTACTTATTAGATCGGAATAGAAGAAATGCTAACACAATTATCAACTGACAAAACAAAACTGATAGCCTTACCTGGTTGCACTAAAAAAAGAACCCAGCTCAGCATTCAGCAGCAGTTCAGCAACAATTGTGCTAGAAAGTCAAACATACATCTTCTAGAATATAAAAATGAATCCCTAAATGAGTTGCTAAGCGCAAATCTGAAGAACTGCTGAACCGATTTCGCTAATTATTTTTTTAGAATATTCCTTGAAGTACTTGGATGGTTCTTACGGGGAGAAAAATTTAAAAAAAGATGAATCGACTGTTAGGCGTTACGAAGTTCGCAGGGTCGACTAGTTTAATATGAAAATGAGAAAATATTTGTTTTACAATAATTGTTACGGTCTCATGGTAATAAATATTATAGGTAATATTAATAAATAGCCCTGCCGTAATTAAACAAATAACCCTAAAATAAATCTCCTGTCTAAATATTAAATAGTCATTTATTAGTCTAAAAGCAGCTTTTTTTTTAAATTGCACACAGAATGTATTATTATCGACTTTGTGGAAATAAAAAGGTCATATATTATTAACTAATTTATTCATAATGGTCATCCAGTGTCCATGGATTGCATGTCGCTTTTCTTGTTGAATAAGATGAACGTTCAGTCAAACACAATGTTAACAATATATTACCTACTATGATACTTATCTCGTTAATCTCGACCGTTTTAACTTGTAAATTTGTCCACACTGCGCGCATTGTATTATAATTACAGTTTGTATATCTGTTTGAAAATAAATAAATTAACGAGAAAGTAAAATTTGAGTGTCTCTGAATTCATCATAATCTGATATATAAAAATCAATGCTACTTTTCGTTGTTATTTTATAACTCAAGAACGACTGAACCGATTTGGCCAATTTTAGACTTGAAATATTCGTGGGTGTGGAAAGGTTTAAAGGATGAGAAAATAGGTGCAGCGAGAACGGGAAAAATATGGCGGTACGAAGTTCGCCGGGGCAGCTAGTACTTTATAAGTTGTATAGCTGCGTCCGTGGAATGTAATGGAGACTAAACTATTCATTCCTACGTATAACATTAGTAGTGTTGTGCCTGTTTTTATTATTGATATCAGGGTCATGATTATTGTCAGTAAATGTTTATTAACACTTAAATTACATAACTATGTTGTATTAAACTCGAAACATTTAGAAGCATTGTACCTAGCGTAATATAAAATGTGGTCGCTGACCCACTGATCCCTTAAAATTTAGTTTCCTGAAGACACGGGCACTGGGGACTTGTGTCTGTATCTATCTCTCAAATTGTCTATTAGTGAATTTGACGTTTCATTTTGTTCAGTTTCAGTGTGAATATGAATTTGTAGAGATGAACACCGTTATTGCCACCATTTGTGTCTTTATGCAGGTGAGGCGGTGTAGGCTCCACTAAGATATTCGAGAACCGAGATACTCTCACCTACCAGTCCTTTCGCCTGCTTATCTCCTTCTTCTTTATAATTTAACAATGAATCTAACTTTACTGACTGTGAAAGCCGCCGAGCCGTTTACCAGTAAGTCACAATATTTTAACCTTACTGTATTTTTTAGTTATCTATTCCGAAAAATACAATTGGTTCAACCAAAGTTAGGATTTATTGCTGGTATTTAAAACTATACTTATGTCGTATTTCTTGAAGTTTGGCATGCTAAACTTACAACATATGTTTTGTTTTTTACTTTCAGAAGTAGATTGTAGATTATGTTATTAAACTTGGTTTATAGCATCACTTTCTTTGGACAGTGTCCTAGATATGACTGGATTTATTCTACCCTTTTGATACTGAAACTATGCGTGTTTGATGAAAACTAATAAAAACTACAAAAGTAAATTTAACTCTTAATTTTCTTCGCATGCCCATCGTTTATTAAAGTAAATTGTAGAACGTTCGTTGGTATGTTTATGAGAAATTTATTGCTTTTTTCCGGTTTACTAATGCAGTTCAAGGTAAAGTACAAGTGCGATAAAACCTTTTAACATTTATTATCAGATGTTATATCGTAACACAATATGTTTACAAATTTTATTGTGGTTGACAAAAAACAATGTTAGTTTTTTATGCTAATTCGTAGTGTATCACTTTACGATATGTATTTCTAATTATATACATACAATATCAAACGAATGACATCACGATATTACATTCATATAGTTCGGTCTGTTAAATAGCTAAGAGGAGATATCACCAATAAATAGTACCTAGTAATAGTATAGTAATAGTCATTAAATCGGACTAAATCGCATAACCATTCTTTTCACTTGTAAAAGGAGGAAAGGATATTGATGCATACAAAATATTAGTTTGTATCCTACCTAATATGTATCAATGTTTAATTTCTACTGGCAGGGATAGGTACACAGTTAAGCACACGTTTTAAGTTTAATTCAGTCATGGTCGCTTGGTTGAGTACCTATTTGTTACAAATAGACTAACCTACAGGTTGTTAGTTGTAAGTCGCCACGGTGTACTGTGAATCATCATTGAGTCATCCTTGTCGTCAAGCATCACTAATACTTCCTTATATGTATATTCTTTTTTCTGTCCAACGGATCTACCGTATCTGCCTCAAACATCATTTATCACTACTTGTCTTTCTTACGCCCAGTAACCGGAAGGCTGAGTGATCTTTTGTTTAACGCGCATGCAGATAAAGTCCCATTACGATCCCTTACCTTACATTTATGATTATATTTAAGATGTATCTTGTTATTTGGTAGAAAACTGTAGTCTGTGTTATTAGGTTAACTTGACATCTGTGACTTTCAGTTTCACTTTCACCCTACTATATTGACACTTGGTCTATAGACCCACCTATGGTCAACCTACCGAATAAAGCGCATATGATATTATGATTAGTAGTTAAAAACTTGAGACAATGATAACACATTGTCTGTAAATAAATTTGATACCTAAACGGTATCAAATTTATTTACAGACAAAGTACAAGAATAATTTCTACAATTTTATTTAACTTTCACAAACAATAATTATTATTGTCAACTGTTTACTTGCATATTTCTTAGAGTTTTTCTAGAAGGTAATTTAGGGTTATCAAATCAATAATTGCCAGTATTATCCGCATTTGTAGAACAAGCTTGTGTATTAACTGCTTAGCATAGTAACATTGATGATGACAATGTGACAGTAGGTAACTAAAATAATATAGGCTTATAGTTTCTGCACGTTTACGTCTTAGGATCATAGCAGACATATTAACTCGAAAAGGGATCGTCACCGTATCGCCTGTGGTATCGCCTTCCATCTAGCTAGGCGACGACGACGCGCGCGTTTACGGCTCGCTTACCTCTGATTGCCAGAACTCCGATTCTAGACTGTATTAGAGCAGGCTGTATGAACGAGCATCTCTACATTTCCGGACAGCAAATGATCGCACACCGTGTGCGTTGAGTACGTGGTAATTCCGCAGAGGACTTTTTATTGACGGAGCGTACTTTTTGCTCCGCCGCGGAGAAAAATCCCTCGTTTGCGTTGGCCTTATATGGCATTTTTTGAGTTGTTGCGGCGAAGGAGAGCCGTACTCCGTAAGCACGTGTTTTTGTTATTTAAGGCGATATGGTTGAGATCAGTTTCCCAGTTGATATGTCTGCTATGACCCTTAAGTGTCTGTGTCTTAAGTGTGACTTCTAATAAATTAGTACTTAAGTCTGTAAATTAAGTAATTTTTCGCTTTTCAGTGCCTCTTTTTCGTTTCTTGAAGTCGGTTAAACTTTTTTGTTAAAATTAATTTATTCTATGTCAGTAGCACCGAGCAGATAATTGCGTAGTTGTAGTCTATTTATTGCATCCATTATACGTATGTACGCTATGTGTACATACAAAATAAACTCAGTTAATAAGTGTAAATCGACTCTGTAGTCGATTTACATGGCTCACTAAATGCTCAATACATACTTACCTAATAGATTCCTGTTAAGTACTGAGTTAAGTTTTAATTAATGATGACTTAGTATTTAGCCATAGGTATTGAAAATTGACAGCCTCTGTAACGTGTCGGTAGTGAATGCGACCGCTACGCAGGAGGTGCGGGTTCGATCCCCGCTTAGTGCAAATACCTATTTGTATGCATGAATATGGGTATTTGCATTGTGTCTGGTCGTTCCTCAGAGAGCACGTTAAGACGGCGGTCCCGGTTGCCATATGAACATCTAGGGCAGTCATTACGGGTGGTTGGAGCCCTAAAAAGTTCAACAACTGGTCTAGCTTCAATGCTTGGCTTCACGTAAAATATCGAGTGCCAGCCAAATCCGCGGTTAGACGGGTAAAGCGAACCCCAGACTCCGACTCCGCTAGTATGAAGAAGAATTGCAAATGGATGTCTAATTTAGCTTTATTAATATCACAGAGTATCGATAGAATTTGATAATCGTGAATGTGATTACTAATTTACAAGAAATTAATACTTGACGAGTACCAAATACATAATAAATCAATAGAACCGTTTCGGAAACTGGCTTGGTCAAGAGCTAGTGGCGCGTGGCTACTGGTGACAGGCAAAGTCGTGCAAGCCAACTTCTGCCAGCCCTCGCTGTCCCAGTTGTGCAAAACTGATGGATCCCTGGTTCATGAGCCGCAACAAAAAGTAAATTTTCTGGTTAATCTCGTTGCGGCCCACTCCCGAATCGATGATTGTATTATGCAGTAACCGATTCTGCCCATCAGTGACCACGCAATGCCTGATATCGAAATCAGGCAACGCGATGTCCGCACAGTACTGCAATCACTCGATGTTCGGCAAGCCAGCGATCCAGATGGTACTCCAGCGGTGGTTCTTCAAAAATGTGCAGCGGAGTTGACTCCAATGCTCACCGACTTTCCTACATCTCGGATACAGTGCCATCGGGATGGAAAGAGGCGAATGTACAGCCGAGTCCATAGCCGTCACCTCACCCACTCTCTTTCTTTTGCATATCAACGATATACTCTTCACTAGCAGCTTTTTTTATTAGATAGCACCTTACACGGGAGTTATTACGGACATACTGCGACTAAGTAGCCTGATATCGCGGGAAAATTTTCTGGTCACTGAGCTCGACCAGATCCTAAATCACATTGCTCAATGGGGCTCTGAGAATCTGGTCGAGTTCAATGCTAAGAAAACGCAGGCATGTGTGTTTATTTGCAATAGATTTTTAAGGTTCTCCTAAGACTTGTATTAATGAATAGTATATTAAATTTTTATTTTTATTTAATTTTAAATTAATTACTGGTAACTGTTAAGTTGGGTAATAATAATTGTTTAGTATAAAAATTAAAATATTTGCATGTCACATACCGTGGCTAAACATGTTCGGCTATAACTGATATACTCATTAAGATCTGTATCGTACCATGTTTATGAGCAAATAAATTCTTTCTTTCTTTCTTTCTTTCCTTCCCACTCTTCAGAGCCCACCACTGCCACTGCAGGATAAACTCCTCGGCATGGATGTTTGCTGCAAACTGAACAACTAAAACTACATGAGTATCATCAAAACAGCCTCGTGTATACTCTGAGTCCTGAACAAAGTGAGACGTTTTCTCACACCGGAGCAGCGGTGTCTTCTGTACAAGACACAAATTCGCTCCTGCGTGGAATACTGCTCGCATCTCTGGGATGGCTCTGCAAATTACTTACCAGATGCTCTCGACAGGTTCCAGCGACGTGCGGTCCGCAATATTGGTAATCCTGCGGTCAGGAACACTCTCGAGCCTTTGCAGATGCATAGACATGTTGCATCCTTGGCAGTATTTTGCCGTCTCTACCGTGGTAAAAGTTCTGATGAACTCTTCTAATTAGTCTCACCCTCTCCTTCCATTCACAGGACAACTCGTGCACGACTTAGATGTCACCCGCATACGTTACATAATATTGCATATTCCATTCACCTTTCCTCTACAGTCTCGGGTCCTTTAAGCGGGGCGTGAAAAAGCCTGATGAGGCCGTCAAGCTGAGTGCTACCATTGTAACATGGTACGTGTCTATAATGGTGACCCACTTTTGAGACTTTGCCTTCAGCTTACCATCAGGCGAGGTGAAGGAAAATTGACGTGTCCTATATAGAAAAATATGAGTTGAAATAAAATATCTAAAGTAACTGCCTATAGTCAGACAATAAAGTTGCACACTTAGTTAAGAATCACTATCGCTTTTCAGGGTTCCATATCTAAAAAGTAGGTACAGAGGAATCTTACTACATGTGACTCATCTATTGTCAAAATTGGTGAGATATCGTATGTGCATTTCATAAAAAAAAAACGTGATAATAACAATATTTAAATAACATAATTCATATAGGTACATTAATAATAATGAATTATTTCTTCACGCGAGTATAGCTGTAATTCTTTTTATACTGTTTGAGCCATTGTTGAAAGCTGCAATGTTCCTGCATGCCGTATCTATTACAATAGTACGTCATTGAGTAGCACGTGATTTTTATATAGGTACTAGCTAGTGAGATTTAGTACGCGATAATGACGTCATTTTTGTCAGCATTGTCACCTCACCTACATTAAACTATAATACATGTTACCTACTTGTCATCTTTGTAAATCTATTGGTGTACAATAAAGAATTATCTATCTATCTATCTATCTATCTCAGTCACTGAATGTCCACCGCTTAACTTAGGCCTCACATTGCCTGTTTTACCAGATCATTAATGATAGTTCATAAAACAAAACAATGTGAGAAACGTCCGGCTGCACAAATTACTCCTCGTGTCACGCACGAAGGGCTTAACCCGTATCTACGAGACTGTAAATTGCACTTGAACAGTAAGTGTCGTATTAGCAAGTAGGTTTTCCACATTCTCACCTTCTATTAAGGATATTTGCTCCTAAGTAAGAAGTGATATTAATGTATATCTGACTTTAATATAACTTTTACTTAAAAGCGATATCTTTAATGTTATAGCTTGACATAACATACCTATGGTTATCTACACCAAGGATATTCTCGCCTGAAAGTACGGACTTTTACATACATATTGGTATCTCTAGGTATTGGTTTTCGAGATGCACAAGATTACGTAACGTGTAAGACAACGTGAGATTTATAACTATCATAATATTATTTACTGAAACAGGATTATAATAATTATTAGGTATACTTCTATAGTAGATAATACGGCGTTACTTATTGCAATTATAAAAAGTTATTTATTATTTCAGTTGTCCGTTATATTTTTATTTTGTTCACGAGATACATTCGAATTTAATTAGATACCGATGACTAAAACAATCTATTTTCTGGGGAGCGCGCTTTCGGTTGTACCTACTCATTTAAATATCCAATGAAAAATATTTAATCAGCCTGTCTTTCCACTTAGGTATTTGTTTTGGACTTATTATTATCAAGATGCAACAGTGAAATAATAATTAAATGCAAACGGTGGTGTGAATCGTCAAACAAATTCATATTTTCGTAACGAAGTATCGGGTGCGATAGTCGAGGCAAGATAACGTCCAATTAAAACAATTCCATCAAAACATTTTGTGTCAGGTCATTCCACCTGCCGCTTAGTAATAATTTATTCATAAGGAGTCACCGCCCGTCGGCATGGCCAGCGCGTATTTTATCGTAAAGTTGCGGCTCACGAAAACTCGAGCAAACTTCCTGTGCTCGTATGAACTTACTACTAACCACTTTTTTAAAGCTATTCTACCGGGTGTCTATAATATAGCCCTCAGACTGCCATAATTAGTATACAAGTGGATACTTAACACATGTACTCCATGTTTTTAACGCAGCAACGTCGTTATTAATAATATGTCTTTAGTCTTAAACGATCACAGTGAATGAAGTTGAAACGGATGTGGGACGCATTCGTATGAAATCGTCTGTACCTACATAGTTTTGAATAATGTTATTAACGTATAAACATTATGACAACTGTTTATAAATTTATTTCAAACAAAGATTATGACAATGTGTACATGTAAAATGTAATGCACTCTTGGTGTAATAAATAAACATTTGAATTGTAAACTAGACAAAACCTTGATTTTAATCAACAAATAAAACAAAATTAAATACTAAACACTATTTTTTTGTAAATTTTAACGCTTTCAATGTTTTAAAATAGTCTAAATACTTTTTTTTAATAATTTTTTTTCACGTATACGGTTGGTATTGGGTTAAATTTCAGGTGGTTCAAAAGTCCATATCTGTGAGATACAGATTACTTAATATCTACTTTGTTAAATTACTACTACTTATTTTAATAGCCTTTTAGTTCAGTCCATCAATCGCTGCACACAAATATGTATTTTAATCATTGGTTGCAAGTGTTATTATTACTTTGCAGTCCTATGCAGGGCAGCAAGGCAGTTGCAGTTATAAGCGCTGTGATGCTAGGGCTGCCATAATGGTAACATATCCTATTATTTTATAATTTTTTTAGCAGAATTATGGTCATATTTTTTTTTTACTTATTGACTAATAATTGTTAGAAGCTTGCTCCTGTCTCCGATATGATAGATGATAATTGTAGTTATAATTCCCGGATCAGTTAAAATGCTACTGGGTTTTTATCTTAAGGTTAATCACCGAAGGTGAATGACTTTGACCATATAAATGCTCAAAGTCATTCGCTCATATTTAAACCGTAAAAATCAGTAAAACTAATTTTAATAGATAATTTTATAGGCGATGATTACTAACTAAGAAGATCACGTCATGCTAATACACTTATTTAACATATATGTGAAATTTTGATTAGTTTGATACATATTGTAGATAATATTTGGTTTCATAAGAAAGAGTAGAGTGATTTTCGGAGCTTTCTTCTTTTTTTAAATTAAATAAAAAAGGAGGAAATACTTAAAAAGATTAACTACATATTTCCTCCTTTTTTTATTTAATTTATGAAAAGAAGAAGTTGTTCTCTATATCCTGTAGTATGCAGGCATGTGAATTCCAGATCTGTAGGTTTTATAGTTAATAAGAAAAACGGTTTCGAAAATACCAATTTTTCTATGCTGACCTGATAGTAGCGCAGTTAAAATGTTTTTGAATCAGCGGTTTCCTCTGCGGTAACCAAAAGAGCTATTATTTGCTGGCTCTTCTAGTTGAGTTTGCTTATTCCTACCGGAGAAATCATGGTTCTGCCCTAAGGACCCAAAATATTTTCATCACGTTTCAATTATGATCGCATGACGATTTGTTGTTAGTCTGAAAATTTGTATGGTAGTACTCGAGGTTTCCAAAATTGACTGAGAGAGCGCGTGTCCAAGGAAAGTTAGCGGACGTTACCTAGTTAAGAAATTGTTTTGTGTCTCATTTATTCGTTTCAAATGACCTATGACCTAGACGCCAATTTATTTGTTCTAATTTCCACAAAATGTTACGATTTCAAACAGAAAAATGATTTCAGTTAATTAGTAAAGGCGCTTGGATTTCATTACAAGTAGTGCATCTCTTTCAGGACTAATAGACATTTACAAATTCATAATCATCAGACGGTAACCCTTAATCGATTGAAGCGGGCAAAGCAATAGTAGAACTCGCGAATAGTGATATGGTTATTTGAATTTAAGAAGCCACGACTGTCAGTCGTGGCTTTCTCTAGTCCACATAAATTGCCAACACGGTACTACTTCAGTTTACTTAAAATACATTTTAATTCAGATGGTAAGAATTAACTTAAGCTGAACCCGCATGTTTCATTTTTATGTAATAAACGATACGATGGAAAAGTTATAATTATAATACATAGTTGCCGATACCTATGTTAGGGTGGATGGGGCTGAACAAGGTCTTTGGCGTCGAAGCTAACTTATGATTAGCCAGGTATATGACTGACGGACGGGGTTTCAGGGAATTAGATTAGGGGGTCACACGGCAGCCGCTCCCGTAAAGTCAAAGGAAACCCATTCGTGATAATTACTAGTCGGAGAATGGACTCAATAAATCCAAAAATAGAAAGATAAGGATCCCGATCGATTTAAGGACTTTAAATGCAACTGGCGCATGCAATGAAGAAGATGAATTGAATACACACTCGTACCTATTAAATGAAAGTTCATCAACACATTTTTACTAAGCAGTAAATAAATAATAAAATGAGATGAGCTTTGGATTAACATTGGTCGCAGTGTCATTAGGTGCTAAATCGAATTATGCAGTTACGTATAACGATGCAATAAATAGTTAACAAGTGATTTGAGTAAAGTGTTACTTAGAATCAAGAGGGTATTATACCGATCGGATAGGGTGCTATGTGTGTCTCTCAATGTTCTCGGAAATGTGGTCGTTTAAAGTCATCGTATAAAGCAACTAGAATTATTTTCAGGTAGCGTTTAACTATACACAGTTACAATAAATCGTATCTAAAAGGTACAGAGGAACGTGTAGTAACACGTGTACATACTACATGTGTACTTTTGTTAATGTCGATGCGGAAAACAATTAGATAATAATTTAGATATACTATTACTATTGTCAAAATTGGTGAGGTATCGTATGACCTAGGTCTTTAAAACATCGCGGATGTAGATCGAAGTTTTGATGGAATGATGGATGATGAACACATTTATCTTAAAGTATCCGATGATGGGTTTTGTTCGAATATTGCATAGTAACTCCTAGATATTAACAAAATCATTCACTTTGACAATATGAGCTCCGTTACCAATCTATGATACATCATTAAATACTTCTGTCTTCTGACACAGTATCATTCCACTTGACACAGTGTTGAACTTTCGTACTCAATTCTTCATTCCTAGTTCTGTTCTGTTCTGTTCTGGTATAGTAAGAAACGGCTTCATTTGCCTGACTGTTACACAACTGTAGCCCACAGCCTCTTAATGTTAATTACTAATAAGTAATTGATAAAAACGGACGTTGGCCACTTAATTCAGAAAATACATGGATAGGATCAACCTTTACTCGCGACTCTATTAATAATATCTGGAATAATATCTGGATATATAACTTTAAACGCAATCCACAGGTGCACCTGCACGCGGTATCAACTTGTGTACAAAATTTCAGTTCCAGTTAACCATTTAGGTATGCTAGAGCGATGAAATCACGAACCGCGTTTGAAATGATATTTAATATCAAACACCCCTAATTTGAGCTCCCTAAATGGCTCGGCCAAAGGAATGATTTTTGTAGCCAAATCAAAGTATTTTGGTAGCCAATAAAATTTTAAATACCTAACTAAAAACTTGTCATTACCTAATATACAATATTTAACGACACTAGTTTTGTAGATTGACCTATTTAGGTATAAGCACTTTTATGGTTATCTATTTATTATTATTTATATTAAGGTAATACAGTAGTTTATACAAATATCAGGCCCAATTAAAAAAAAAATGTTTATTGACACTTATGTCGAAATACCACACTAACGATTTGGTCAAAAATTTGTAATTAATTAGATAAGATATTGCTTTACAAGTTTATCTATATACATACATACCTATGCGAGTAGGTACTCCATTTATTTAGGTACTTAACTAAATGTAAACAATCTTGTAGCGACTTTTTATAACATATGTACATACTAATTGTTGCCCGCGGCTCCGCCCGTGTGGATTTCGGTTATCTGACCAAACATATCCTATGTCCTTTCCCAAGGTCTAATCTACCCCTGTACCAAATTGCATGAAAATCGGTTCAGTGGTTTGGGCGTGAAAGCGTGACAGACAGACAGACAGACAGAGTTACTTTCGCATTCATAATATTTATTTTATTTTTTATTTTATTTTACAATTTTAGGGAAACTTACAGCTAAAAAAGGTACAATATTATATAATTAATATGATGAAGGCCAATTATCGGTTTCCACATTTAGGTAAAATAATATCTGGATATATAATAAGTATAGATATAGTGATATACATAGATTAAATAAATAAACTAAGCTATAGGCTAACTAACTTATTAGTGGTTCGATATAGGTTTTTAGTCTTTAAAATGAGTTTGGTACTAAACAAAAAATATTAAAGAAACTGATTTTTCAAATAAAATAAATAAAAATAAAATAAATTCAGACTTGAAGATTGTTTACTTAATATAGTTAAGTAAGTAGGTACAATGAAGTATATGTATTTTCATAGAGAACAATAACACCCGTATTCACAAACAACACTGTGAGGTCTCATAGTGTGCTCGAGCGCATAGCGCTGGTAAAATTAATTCACAAACATCACGGAGCAGTATCTAACGCAGTGCGTTCCCTCAACGAAGTATTATTTAAGTGTTGTCTATGAATAAAAAGGCTTTCCAAAACGAACGCACTGAGAATTTTATCGTTCTTTACACAGTTTTTGTAGTACGCATAGCGAAGTATTGTTTGTGAATAAGGGTGTAAGACCCAGCGATAGCAACAATTAATGATATCAATAGCAAGTATAGAAATGTACCTACCTAATTAACATTTTTTGACATATCCAATCAAAATATAATGTAGCTTACCCTATTGCGTCTGAGGTATTTGGGAGTTTTTAGTAATATTTTGTTGTTTAAATTCAGATACAAATGCTTAAAAAGAATTGAAGTAGGTAGGTACTTATTTATATTCACAAAGTACCTAGAAAGTTAACCTTGGAATTATTTCGCAGTAGGTATACTTGAACCAAATAAATATAATGGTGATAGGTATTAACTTTGACACTCTTGCGTTCCTTGATATACAATAATGATCGTGGTATAGGTACAGACAGCCTGTAATCACGGCCGGTGTCGAAATGTCAGGTAAATCAAAGGTACCTAAGTATGTAAGTTCGGGAAAGAGCCAACGTCCGAGTACGTCTACGTATGGGAAGAATATGTCTACGTTAATCTCACCTCCGCAGCTCCGGCAACTGACGGCTCACAGACTGCATGCTTTATAATCGGTTCGAGTCCGACATAACCTCCCCCTACTTCGTTGGCATCTAGGATGTATAGGTAAGGAACGACCACGGGACCAAATCGGTTGTGTGGTCTTTGTAAGTAAGTAACCTGATATTATTTGGGACCACTAATATAATGCTCGCGTTATATGTTGCTTAACTAATGTCCTTTATCATTGTTGCTGTTTTAGGCATGATCTGCGGGCATTAATTAATGAATGAGTCAATTACATGAAAATGTTCAAAATAAAGTAAACAAAAACTAAGGTAGTGTTGCATAAAGGGTTAACAAGGTCAATTTATTGTTGTGAGGTGTCGATGGTGAAGGCCCCGAGAGGTGGCCGGCGACGTGGCTGTCAAGATAAACATCGCGGCCCGCTCCACGATAACGTGGTAACGAGCCTTACGTCCGCAGTACGGTCGCGTACAACACTCTTTCACTTTCATTTTTATACAATTATACGTTACGTGTAAATATCTTATTTGATAACTCTTAAATTTTTTTAAGGTTTGGCTTTGCTTTTCAAGATAGCACGTTGATGCAGTCTCCTGTCGGAAGAGGCTTTTAAAATTAAATTGTGTCAATTTAGATTTCGAGTAAAAAAAATTGGGAAAGTAGCCCAATGATTTTAGACTGTTGCGAGTTCGAGTTTTATACTGAGGTTCGTTTTGATATTCTAAAACGGTGTTTTCTAATTTTTAGTTAGTTTTTAGTAGCTTGGATGGAAAAACAAATATATCGATTGAACTGAAATAGTTAGATACTAATGGAAGTGGTAGTCCAGCAAAACTATTTTCTTCCTATCACAACTTTCTTTTGGATACACTTATTGATAATAATATCGTTAAGAGTGCAATTTGGTGTTCTTTCAATAACTAATGCTATTTTTTAATATCGTTATCTTACACATGAATACTTCATTATTAATAATTTATAGCTTTTCTTTTTCAGAAAAAAACTTGCTGCTCAAAAAATTTAATAACGATTAATAGTACTAATTAGTTTGCACTTTTGTATTTAAATCTGGTGGCACTTAAAAAGTAAAATAGAGGATTTTTTATACCGAATGTATAAAGAAAGGGTACAAGGTACAATGTAATATACAATAAAAAATATCACAGAAATACTTACTACCTAATTGGTGTCACTGCATTGGACTTAGTGGGCAGCAGACCAAATACCCATTTGTATCTTCACAGACAATTGTGAGGTTAATTGTGATTGTATGACAAAAGTAATTTAGCCAAAAATACTACACGAGACATGATATGAAAGTCCTTAGGCACAATATATAACACACTAGTGCTGTTGCCTGCAACTAATGCGGGATATATTAGGTTAGAAGGCTAATCCTTCTAACCTAATATATCCAAGTCTGATTGGGCGGAGTGGACACTGCACTTCACACTCACACTCGGTGTTATAATAATGAATAAAAATAAATCTAAACCAAAAATATATGACCTCGAATAATAGTGTAAAAGATGGTTATGTTGAAAAAATATAGGAAAACTAATAAAAGTATAGTAGATGTTTATTGCTACTGACATTATGAAGTTGAATGCTTCGAATTTATGAACAACTAGCCTTCCGCCCGCGGCTCCGCCCGCGTGTATCTCGGTTAACGCGACCTTTGCTCATATCTTCGGTCCTACTCAACCGATTGCGATCAAACAAACGTAAGATTTTAAGTCTGAGTAAGCCCTTTCTAACAAAAAAAACCGCATCAAAATCCGTCCAGTAGTTTTTGCGTCCATCGCGGACAAACAGACAAACAGACAAACAGACAGGAAATTTAAAAAATATATTTTCGTGTTCAGTATCGTTAACATAACATAACCCAAGCATTTTTTTTAAATATCTCCAATGTACAGACACGACCCCTTTACAATTATATAATAGTATAGATAGAGACAGAGTAGTTAGGAATTGTGATTGTTAGGATGAAAAATGTTAGGAAGAGCAGTTTCTGATTTTCAATTATATATCGGAGTTGAAAATTTATGTGAACTTTGGCGACTCCCAAACTGAATTCCGACAAATCATTCTACGACAAGATTTTACTTCGACAACATGAAACTCCGATACGACTAAATTTCGACAATATGTTTGAAAAACCTTGTCGTAGAAGGATTTGTCGGAATTCAGTTTGGGAGTCCATACTTACAAACTTTCGCGTTTATACTATTATTAGGATAATATGTATGTATTACTTGTTAAGTATTTAAAACAAAACAAAGTGCAAAAATAAAACAGTCAATTATTAATTAGATTGTCGGACGGGATAAGAAATAACTTGTGTCGATGTCTGTACCCCCACTTACGGTTGATTGTAAACAGCTTTTAAAAAACTCCGTTGTCCCTCCTTTATCTTTGTAGCAGGTAGATACTAATTATATGTTATTATTTAATACAATGTTATTACCTAGTACGCCAACGTTACCTTATAAAACAAGCAAGACACTGATAAACTGCTAAAACAACTTGAATACGGGTGTATCATTGTTTTCATTAGGAAACTTTCGAAGCAACTAATATTTAAGTTTCATTGTGGTTTAATTGTTGACCTGAGAATACTGTATTCATTATTCATATATTCTAATTACAAAATATTCAACAGACGACGCCATAATCATTATTAAGTTAGCTACTATTACTAATAATAAGCATTTTATGAACGTTCATTGTATTTGTGGTGAAACGATATCGTTAGGTTAGAATTTTTATTGATCGTTTCATTGTTTATCTTTTTTAGTTGTTGCATGTTGAGAATGATAGTAAAATGGGTATCAAAAAGATACCTGGCATACCTATAAATTCGGTTTGTCACGGAAAAAAATATCATGCAGATTAATATGACATGTGCTCTGTTGTTTTAGTTACAGCAATCATTGGTACCGATAGTAAATATTTGTAGTTTTATGTCTAGTTGTCTACTCGATTAGAGTTGTATAGACGGTTCATTTTATGTTCGTTTGTTATTAAATAAATAAAACAATGCTTACGGGAAATCCCAGTGTCTAATGTCATTTCGCTTTATGAGAGTCTACACGTTACGAGTTACCTATTAACCAAGAAAATCATTAAAGCAATGCACTCGATTACTGTTATTAAAGTTATCGGCAATACAGAAGCCCATCGAAATAGCGATATTCCATTCCTTTATGGAGCGCCTGAGGCTGCGAGCGGTCAAAGACAATCCTTAAATCGAAACATCGCGGATGCCGCTGGCAGTTTTTATTTGAGAATATTTTCCTAACTAATTAAAAGCGTTAAAATAAGAAGATAAAAACTGGCTTCGTTATCGGAGGCATCGACCCGCTTTTGTGTAGCGGCCACCAGCGCGGATGCGAGCAGCGCCCGGCGCTTAGTCGCACTCAGTAATTAACTAAAACCGAGCGAATCGAGCCCACCGATGGGATGTATCCGACGCACAACAAAGGACGAACAACTTTTGAAAAATGCACATCCACACATAAATTGCACTCCACTTCGGCATCTCTTACACTTTTATTTCTATTTCTTTTCTTATACGAGCGCTTTTGCAATGTACTCACGTAGAAATAAATGCCATATTTCAAATACTAATCGACTTTGCAATATAAATGTGCCTGTAAAAAACGGATTTACAGTAGCCTGCTTATTACATACAGATACGAATACCTATTAACTCATATCCCAAAGGCAGGTACTAAATGTAAAAGCAGTATTATTATAATGAAAATTTATGTTGTGATTCATTGCCTTGTTGAGTTTCTAGTTCATCCGCGTTTATAGCAGTTGTCTATAATCACCAAATACCGGCGGGGATAGTAGGTCCTATATTAATTTCTAACGTAGGTTTATTATAATTATTTAACTTAAGTAGTATTTTTTAACAGTAAATAAATTAAATCTGATTTTTCAACAAACGCGTCGTTGTTTGTTTGTAATGTAATTATCTAGTGAGCAAAAACGTTGGGAATGGATTTGACTAACACAGATAAACCACCCGGGGGCGAGCGGGCACTCTGTGGTCCCCACACCCGAAGGGGGCCAGGTCGAGGGAGATGACCCTGCGCTGGCCGGAGTGCGAGGGATATGTGAAAGATAACCTCACCTCTGGCAACCAACAACCCACAGACGGTATGCGTTTTAGTCGGTACACATAACCTCCCCCACCGGCTCAGGCGAGAGGAGGCAGGTATATCCGTGGGGATTTTTGCTTTGGCCTTTGGCCGGTATAAGTACTGAAGTTGGGGGTCGGACGGCAGGCGCTCCCATAAAAGCCAAGATAAAAGAGTCCACGAACTTCGGGCTCTGATGTGAAAGGCTCGGATGCAACTGGGAATAAAAGTAAGGTTTTGGGTGTTCTTCATCTTCTTCTTCCTCCTAGCGTTAATTCCCAGTCGCATCCGAAGCTTTCAGCTCGGAGTCTGGGGTCCGCTTTACCAGTCTTAACTACGGATTTGGCTAGACCTCGATATTTTCCGTGAAGCGATTATCATCTGACCTCCACAACCCAATGTTAACATTAGGCGATATCGAAGCTTTGAGCAGCTAGACTGTTGGTT
Organism: Eilema depressum; assembly: GCA_914767945.1. Lineage (NCBI taxonomy): Eukaryota > Metazoa > Arthropoda > Insecta > Lepidoptera > Erebidae > Eilema > Eilema depressum. The sequence goes on along the minus strand of OU612012.1, from coordinate 21,706,291 downwards.
TTGGATTTTTAGGGCTCCAACTACCCGTAACGACTGCCATAGATGTTCTTATGACAACCAGGACCGACGGCTTAACGTGCTCTCCGAGGCACGACCAGACCAATGCAAATACTCATATTTCATGCACGCAAATATTTGTACTGAGCAGGGATCGAACCCGCGCCTCCTGCGTAGCGGCCGCGTTCTCTACCGCTACGCCACGGAGGCTGTTTTGGGTGTTACATATATGAAGAAATAATCAATTTTATCTACATGTCAAGTGACCGTAGGTAAAATTGTCGGCTAGGGCTAGTACCTAGTAGTACCTACTTTGGGTTTCGTTATAGGTATGATGGCTCTCCGAAATTTGAATCCATCAATCAAATAGTTGCAGTCCACTGTTGCTGAATATTTAGATACTGTCTGTCAGTCCTGGGCCCCATTTTATAAACTTAAGCGATTCTCACCAAATGTTATAAATTGTTCCTACTAATTAATATTATAATTGATAAAAAATTGTGAGGAAGTTAGGATGTTTGTTTTTACTCAATCACGCTCTAACTGCTCAACAGATTATAGTCTGGCATGACACATAGGCTTCTATCCCGGAAATAGGTTCCCATGGGTTGCGGAAACATGATAAGAAGGTTCCACACGGGCAAAGACGCGGGCAACAGCAAGTATAATGATATTTATATTCTTTCACAGCAAAATAACATTCGTAGGTATAAGAATCTCTGCACATTAATTCTAAAATGTGACTAAAGACACCAGAAATCGAGTTTTAAAAATTTCACATTTATTTTACCTGAGATACCAAAATACTTACTGGGGTAACATTTTTAATAGACGATAAAATTATTTGTTTATTGTTTACTTGCTTAAAAAATAAACAAATATGTTAATTTTAAATCTATTCACAAGCACGACCCGTGTGATTGGTATCGCGAGTTTGATTCCCACTCAATAGAAATACACAATGGTTTCCAAACATATCGGTATTATATTAATGCTGACATTACTATAATAACGATATTTTTGGACAATATTATATATTTCATTACATTTTGATTAAAATACAAAATAGTATAATGAATGAGTCATTCTAAGTACTCCCAATCAGTGTAGTATGTACCTACTTACGTTCTTTTGTTCTGTGGTTTTTATAATATCTATTACATGTAACAACATGTGGTCTCTATGCTCATGTTTGATGTATAAAGCCACTCATTGTCCTGTCAGGTTAGTTGACAACGATATCAATATTAAATTCAAAGTAATCAAGTCAACAGCAATTTATCAAGAAACTTAGCATGAACATATGAAACGACCGAAAGTTCTATTGTTTTGTTAGGTCAGTATATTTATTATCTTTGTAATGTACAGAATCATTTACAACAGATTCAATAACTATTTATCATTTCACCTAAACAATTTATATAATTAACCGCTGCTATTCCAAATTGAGATTAATTGTGGTCTGGTTAAACATTATTAATATTTTTATGTAATAAGCACTTGGTATGATGTGTTGACGTTCACATTGTTATCAATTAGTACCAATTTAAACGCATTTTACACGTTACATAACACAAGCTAAGATAGCACGAGACAAGAGGACATATTAAAAGAAACATAAAATCAGAACATTTCTTGAAAATTAATGATTTCTAAAAGTAATGCCATCAATTACATATTTAATTCTGACGAAGCTGTCTATCTTTAGAAAGAGATAATCTGTATCGATTGTGTTATAATTTCAAATGTTAATTTTTTTATAAATGCCCTTATTTTATTTTTAATATCGATGATATCTTGATATAAATCTAGATAATTAAGTGGTGGGACAAAAAATGGAGGCGTGATATGTTTTCGGGATGTCGACTTTTATAAAACTAGATGGTAATGAATGAACACAGATAAGACAAGATGAAGAGGATGGGTTCAGGGGACTGGGGACACGTTTGGCCTCTTTGTGAATGAACATTTTCGATGTCCCTTCGCCCGCGTGTGTGAGTGAGAGGTATTTGTTTTGCGTGTAGTCAGGCGTGTGTGACAAAGGTCGTTGATGTAGAATAGGTTTAAGGGTTTTGTGAACTTGACACTTGGGAAAGAATCTTAAAAGGTTTTACATCGATGTTTAAATTTGAAGAATTTATATACCTATAGAACTTTTATTTTAGATATTTTATTTTAAATTAATATGAAACATTTTTAGATTTTGTAATCTCATGCATATTGACCTGAAAAACCCTGTCAATCAGTGAAAATCAGCTGACGCATTTAATTTCATGAAATGGACACCTTGACACCTGCGCGCGAGACTACGGAGAATATTGCCCATAAGACAGAACTGCTCGTTTGCTTATCATTAGCACCTGAATGGTCTGCAAAAAACTACCCTATAGGGCAGCGCTAGCGCGGCATTAACTATCGCTTACTTGTGAGTGTGTCTTCATACGTTCGTGTACCTACCAATTCTAGCTAATATACCTAATATCGCTGTCGTGATGTTGCATACCGCACTGTTAAAGGTGACCACTAATTGCATAATAGGTACTAATTTAAAGTGGTCAGTAGTCAGTAAAAACAACTATCTGAAAGCTAGAACATACTTATTCCCTGCCATTTAATTGCGCGGTAAGAAACATTAAAGAAGAATGCTGCCTCCGATAAATTAGTAAGTTGTTAATTAAATAATTGAATAATCAAACTTGTCAACAAGTAGTTTATATTTGAACCCATACATTTAAAATTGTTGATGACGAGGGTTACTAAACGTATCAAACATATATTATCTATGTATTTTCTTATAATGAACGTTCCTATAATCACTGTATACTTTTGTTAAACTCTGCTAATAAAATATTTTTCTCAATATTTAAAAAACAAGTCTCACTTATGAAATAATACCACAAAAACGAAACAGTCTATTTAACAGTTAATAAGCAGTACTTTAAACAGCATGAAATTGTATCCAACAAATCATTAAACACGTTGTATAAGATTCTAATTATACATTAAACCTTGTTGAGTGCTAATTAGTTGACTGCTATATTGTTAAGCGAAACGTTATATCCCTTCTTTTGCCGATAATAATTAATGGGCGTTTCATCTTTAAGTGGTGTGTTGTCTATTGACAAATAAAAAGTAAGTGGGTACTAAATGATATTAAAATAATAATGTTTATGCTTTGCAATAAAATTTAGAATGAGAGTAGGTATAGTCCAAGAGCCCGTGACCAAGCCACCTTTCTAAGCAACTGGTATCTTAATAAATACTATTATAGCATATTAATATGTAAGAGTGTAAAAATAAACAAAGAGTTTATTGTATCATTCATATAATAAACATCTTTAAACAGATACGCATTTGATTAAATAGATAGGTATACGCAAATAATGTAAGTAATAACTTAGCAAAATCTATCTTGTTATTTCTGCTATACAAATATCTGGATAGTATCCCATAGAAAAGTACAATAACTGAAGTTCTATACCGTAGATATGTATTGTATACGTGTGTTCTGAATTGTGGTGGGTTTGTTATGTAACAATTCATCAAAGTTATACAAGACGGTTTCAAAGTATGTCAAAGCAGTAGTTAACGCCGAGGTTTAAAGCTTAGTGAGATTGAGTTCAACATCAAGAAATGAATGTTACATCAGTACATTGGGTTTAGCTGGCAGGCAGAATAAGGCGAGAACGATTATATGTGACCACAGGCATTGCGACGTCACCATCCCTCACACCGTTATCTTCGATTTTATTAGTTTGTAATTAGTCGAGACTCAGAAAGGGAGAATAACGTAGTGCTTTGCAAAGAGATTTAACCATGAACCATGATGCCCATGACTCAGAAGCAAGAACAGTATCATAGTATAAAGGTTACCAGCAAATAAATGAAATGTACCAGATTTGTATTGGCAATTGATGTCGCTTTCTTATTAGTAGAGACACTCTGAGGTAAACTATGAGCAGAGACATTAGAAAACTGTGGAGGTCTAAACTAAGGAGTAAAGGTGGTATGTAGAAGGTTTTGGGTCTGCAAGTCTGCATAGGGTTGAGTAATAAGTAGGTAATAGTGATGAGAATACCTATTGTACATTATGTATAATAACTTATTGAAAATTAAGAATTGTTGCTGCTTTTTTGGATTGAACACTGTAAATTTATAGATTTCTTTTTCAACTAGATAGTTGCAAAGTAATACTTAAACAGTATCAAGTTTTTTTTGTTAGAATTTATACTGTGTATACCAATTTGTCCCGAGGCGAACGACATGTCCGTGTTTAAACTACCGTATGTAGGTAGGTACATTACCTATACCTATTCACTAATCTCCAATTGTAATTCGTCTGCGTACCTTCGCTAACTGGGACGTTTTCACAAATTCGCTGGTCCAAAATTGTGGTACGACTTTTGCCTTCCTTAATATTATAATCTTATTTTAAACACAGAATACATTATGAAGGAGTCAAACCAAGATGTTACTTGGGGCGACTTGATAAAGTTATATTTTAGAACTTTTTCTACCCCAAGTATAGTTACTTTAGAATACTTAGTAAATATATTATTAATTATACGAGAATATACAAATAATCTACATAATGATGGCAAAAGTATTAAAATAACCGGTATTGATATATTATATGTAAAGTAACGTGTGAATTGTACCTACTCTCTAATTTTGCATACGGATGTTATTTTGCTGGATGATTTTTTCAACAAAAATGTAGGTACACACGTCGTTTCAACAGTAGCAAATAATTCGATCAAATTGGTCTGTTTTTGTTGCTGTATTTTGTTAACAAAAAAAAATATCGAAAATATTCTGAAACAATTTACCAACACTATTTCAAGTACCTACCTACCACACCCGTGTATTATTTACAAATAACGTGAGTCTCTTAGGTTTCGTTTAATTCTTTTTTATATAGGACACGTCAATTTCACATCACCTTGTCTGATGGTAAGCTGAAGGCAAAGTCTCAGAAAAGAGGGGTTACAATGATGGTGGCACTCAACTTGACGGCCTCTTTAGATGTTTTTTCGGGTTCGTTCATTTTCGTAACTGTCATTTTCATAACCAGCTACGGAGGTGGATTTTTTCTTGCTTTCATAACCAGTTCATCATTTTTCATCATCATCATTTCAGCCATAGGAAGTCCACTGCTGGACATAGGCCTCCCCTATAGATCTCCAATAGGACCGGTTGGAAGCGACTCGCATCCAGCGTGTTCCCGCGGCCTTAATGAGGTCGTCTGTCCACCTTGTGGGTGGACGTCCTACGCTGCGCTTGCCGATACGTGGCCTCCACTCGAGGACTTTTCGACCTCATCGGTCATCAGTCCTCCGTGCTATGTGCCCTGCCCACTGCCATTTCAACTTGCTAATCCGCTGGGCTATGTCGGTAACCTTGGTTCTTCTACGGATCTCCTCATTTCTGATTCGATCTCGCAGAGAGACTCCGAGCATAGCCCTCGCCATAGCTCGTTGGGCTACTTTGAGCTTACTCACAAGGCCCATAGTAAGGGACCACGTTTCAGTGCCATAAATCATCACTGGTAACACATACTGGTCGAAAACCTTCGCCTTGAGACACTGAGGTATGTCGGACGAGAAGACATTGCGCAATTTTCCGAACGCTGCCCAGCCGAGTTGGATTCGGCGATTGACCTCTTCCTTGAAGTCGGATCTACCTAAGTGGACTACTTGTCTTAGGTAGACGTACGAGTCAACAACTTCAAGAACCGAGCTCTCAACAGATATTGGGGTGGGTACAACATGGGCATTGCACATCACCTTTGTCTTGTCCATGTTCATTTTAAGACTCACCTGTTGAGAAACTCGGTTGAGGCCTTCGAGCATCGTGTTGAGATCTTCCATCGATTCTGCCATGACTACAATATCGTCGGCAAACCGTAGGTGAGTGATGTATTCGCCATTAATATTGATGCCGAATACTTTCCATTCCAGGAGCTTGAAGGCATTCTCCAAAGTGGCCGTAAACAGTTTCGGAGATATCACGTCTTCCTGTCTTACGCCTCTTTTCAAAGGGATCGCCCTCGAACTCTGTTCCTGTATTCGAACCGATATGGTGGCGTTATTATACAAAAACTTCAACACTTCGATGTACCGATAGTCAATACGGCACCACGGGAGAGACTCAAGCACAGCCCATGTCTCGACCGAATCAAAGGCTTTCTCATAGTCCACAAACGCTAAGCAAAGTGGCAAATTATACTCTTCGGTCTTCTGTATAACTTGCCGCAGCGTATGGATGTGGTCTATGGTACTGTAGCCTCTTCGGAAACCGGCTTGTTCGGAAGGCTGGAAGTCATCAAGCCTGCGCTCGAGACGGTTCGTAATGACCCTTGAAAACAGCTTGTAAACATGGTTCAGAAGCGAGATCGGTCTGTAATTCTACAGTAAGGTATTGTCACCTTTCTTAAAGAACAGCACCACCACGCCTCTGTTCCACGCTTCTGGCGTTATGCCCTCGAGGACGACGGTGTTAAAATCCTCTGAAGGACTTTAAGTACCGGTGTTCCACCCGTTGTTTCAGAAGCTCTGAAGTGATTCCGTCGTCACCCGGCGCCTTGTTGTTCTTGAGCTGATTCAGGGCCATTCTAATTTCGTACAGGCTGATGTCCGGAATATCCTCGGTGAAGTGTCGGGTCAACTTGGCTCTTGGGTCGGTCGCCATGTTGCCAGCTGGATTAGCGACAGAAGCGTATAGCTGTCCATAGAACCTTTCGATCTCCTCCAAAACCTCAGCCTTGGTCGACGCTATACTGCCATCTTCTCTCTTCAGCTTAGTCAACTGGCTTTGCCCAATAGACAGATTTCTTGCGAACACTTTGGAGCGTTTGTTCCGCTCGATTGTCTCTTTAATATGTTTAGTATTAAAGAGATGTATGTTACCTACTTGTCATCTTTGTAAATCTATTGGTGTACAATAAAGAAGAAAGAGCGTCGTTTAGCCATGAGTTTTTGGGTGTGATCGGAGAGTTTCTGAGGTCTATTTGCACGGCGGGGTCTGAAGTGCTTAGAGCCCACCGTTTGCACAGTTTCTACGAGCCTGTTGTTGATCTCGTCCACCGACGCAAAGTTCTCTAGGCAATCAAAGCGATTTGAAAGCTCAAGCTGAAAGTTCTCGGGGTTTTGGATTTGGACACGAGTAGGTCGGAGTGTAGACTTCATCAGGCGGGACCTTTCGAGTTTAACGTTAATACCCAATGTGCCTCTTACGATTCTGTGATCACTACCGGTTTTCACCCTGTGGATCACGGAGATATCACTGAATACTCGTTTCTCGTTGGTCATGATGAAGTCTATCTCATTCCTCGGGGAACCATCAGGGCTCATCCAGGTCCATTTCCTGTGCGGCGGCTTCTGAAAGAAAGAGTTCATCATAAGGAGTCCCTCTTTCTCCAGAAAGTCAGCCAGCCTCTGTCCCCGCGGGTTCCGTTGTCCATGTCCAAATTGCCCCACTCTCAACTCATCATCGCTTTTCTTACCCAACTTTGCGTTGAAGTCCCCCATAACAACTGTGAAGTGGGTCTTAGACGTATGTATGGCCCTACTTACGTCCTCATACATAGTCTCCACTTCATCATCTGGGCGTGCCGAGGTCGGTGCGTATACCTGAATGACCTTCAGCGAATACCTCTTGGATATTCTGAGTATTAGGTATACAACCCTGCTCGACACACTTTCGATGGTAATGATGTTGTTAATGAGGGATCTGTGAACGAGAAAACCGACACCACCTTGCGACTGCTGGTCGCCTCCCCGGTAGTAGAGCAGGTTGCCGGATCCTAGGGTTATCGTGTCTTCGCCCTCTCTACGGACTTCAGACAACCCCACAATATCCCAGTGCAACCTACTCAACTCTTCTTCCAGCTCAGCAATCCTCTCGTCAGTCCTCATCGTGCGTACGTTGTGCGTTACCAGGGCCAGTCGTCGTTTGGGGTGGTAGCCGGATCTCTGCCGGAGATTCTTAGCATCCCCTGCTCCGCCGTTACCCTGGCCGCTACCGGAGCCAGGGCTAGCGGAGCTGCCGGGGACTAGGAGCCTGGTCCTATTTGTGCCTATCATAGGGGGAGTTTGCCCATAATCGCCACGCTGGGCAGGCGTGTTGGCAATCGCAGGACGTAGCTTCGCGGTGAGGATGCTGCTGCCCATCCTCGCCCTGTGCCATTTTAGTTACGGCGATTTGAAATGGTTATACCGCCATTGGTCGGTTTCGTTGTACCTCAGTCGGCTCCTACGACACCTGGTACTAGAGGGGGGTACTATTCCACTCTGCCGGTACCCCGCGGCTGACCAGTGACCAACTGATAACCAGTTACGAAAATAGAATTAAATTGTCGTTTTCATAACCAACTGTCATAGTCAGTTATAAAATAAGAATTATTTTTCTATTTCTGTAACTGGTTATCAAAATCACGTCCCGCTTAAATAGGTCAACGTGTTTAAATTGTAAAGTACCTACAATTTATGAATTTATACTGAAATAAACTAAAACTAGGTACTAAACTAAAATAATTACAAGAATATAAGAGAGGAATCACAAAGTTCAGGTCTGTTATGTGAGTTATTAGCTTGTAGCTATTCTCTAATTAAAAATGTGGCATCAGATCGACTCAAATCTTGACAAATCGTCTTAAATTACTTAAATCAATGACAAATATAAAGTAAAGATAAAATATCGGAGACCATTTGTATTCACAAAAGTACCTACTATTTAGCAAAGATATACCTATCTACTGGAGCAGGAGCAACTTGGTAATTTCCATTATCTGAGGAGCAGACTAAGTGCAACCTGTATGTTTAAGTTGACTCGCACAAAGCAAAGTGTCTACAAAAGCTGTGACAAAAGCCTCAATAGGTATGTATGGCGGTTGCGTTGCCTAACATCGTTTATGCTAAACTTAAGCTTAAGTATAACGAAGAGCTTCTCAAATATAAAGAGAAGACTGAAAGGTATTACATGGAATCTTCTCAGAGGGAGAAGTCACTTGGAGACTCACGGTTTTTTGGTTAAATTCAAAGTCTGACAGTTTGAAGCTCAACGATGCACTTAATTTGACCGTCAAAGAGATCAAATAAAAAAGCTACCATAGGTGTTGATACATTCGGTCGGTTACCGCCGGTCCCGGTTGCCATAATAACATCTATGGCAGTCGTTACGGGTAGTTGGAGCCTTAAAAAGTCCAAAAACAACGGTCTAGCTGCAAAGCTTCGATATCGCCTAATGTTACTATTGGGTTGTGGAGGTCAGATGGCAATCGCTTCACGGAAAATGTCGAGGTCTAGCCAAATCCGTAGTTAAAACTGGTAAAGCGGACCCCAGACTCCGAGCTGAAATCTTCGGATGCGACTGGGAATTAACGCTAGGATGAAGAAGAAGGTGTTGATAAATTTTAATTACGAAAACGGTGTGCTCAGGGGATAAATTTAATAATTAATAAGATTTAATATTTAGTAAATTGAATAGTGCAGGATTTTGCAACTGCCATACTGTCCTTGTTGTCTGTACTCTGTCTGTTGAGATTTTCACTTTACGAACACCTAACAGTTACTTAACTCGAAACATACCTAAGAAGAACCTATGTAAACACGCACCAGATTGCTTCCAAAATCTGTTACTTCGAAAATCTGTTTGCTTATCCACACCCCGCTCACTCTGCCTTGGCGTTAAACAAATACAAGACTAATAAACCTCACTTCAGTGGGTGTCGTATCAAACAGGCCCCTTTGTTTAACCTCTTTGTTGATTGCTAATGAATCGCAAATCGCGTTTGTAAAGGATAGGAGCGTATTGTAAATGTCCTGGTAAGTTAATATTTGCAGGTATTTATTGGCCTTTATTGCCTATATAACATTTTATCAAAACTACACGAAGCGTCAGTACATGATTCTGTGGCCAATTATAATTAGGGGTCATTAATATGCGCTCCGACTGTTTTTGTGACTGATTACGACCAGTTATCGTCGTAGATTAGATCCGTTGCCATTTAAAATAATCAGGCATTTAGTGCTTTGTGTATCCGTAGCTGGCAAATGAGAAAGCTTTTCCTTTTTCATCGCGTTTTGGATTGAGCCGTATTAAAATTCATTATGATTGGCTCTAGCTTTTATAAATTATATTTCATATATAATTTACAATTCACGTTATTGTAAATTATTTATGAAATATAATTTATTATAGGACAGAAATAAACTTCACAGAATTTGTTCAATAAGAATAATCCAACCATGAAAACAAATCATAGCCAAATTTAACAGTCACACTCACTTTTCATTCTAAAATGTAGTCATGAAGTGATTTTTATTTTAAAGTAACGTGCCTACATATAATTTCTCTCAATATAAGTACTGAGCAAAAACTGATCACATTGTTACACCTTGTCACGATCAGTTGCGAAAACAAACGGATGGCGTGATCCGTAACGACAAACCCAATAATTATCTAACATGTTCATAGACATAACTCTAGGTAGGAGTATAATATCAGGTATCGATGAGTTAATAATGCCATAATATATACTGCATGGGTACAAGGCAGGTACAAGCAGACAATCAACGCCACGTGCAGATTTTCTCATAGGATTTCGTGACATGTAAATGCATTTCTGGGGAGTTCGTCTTGGAAAGCTCTTAGCGCTTCACCAACATAACTATACTTCGACGTATATGTAAAGTTGCATACTGAGCTCTATTTCAGTTTAAATTTCTATCTGAATACGTTCGAATATTCTGTAATGCTGTGCCATGCCAGCCGTATGTAGTCGTTTCATTATTTGTTTGGATAGATTAAATCTTTATATTGCAGGATAGACTGTATTGTTCAGCTTATGGGTATATTTAAATATAGGTAGGTACTAGTGGCCCGTGTGGTGGTGGTAGAGTTCGATCGTAATTCATTATCAATTAGTGACACTATGAAATGACGTAATAAAACGGTGCAAGCGTGTATGTGTGTTTTTTTAATCAATGGCGAATCATTCTGGTAAATAATGTTAATTGATGATGATTTTCTTTCAAATTCAATGATGCAATTTTAGTCCTCTTCAAAAGCGGACTCGAAACTGCTTCGAGCATTTCAATTCCAGAAAATACCGCTACCTAGAACCAATGATCATTAACGATACTGAATATTTTTTTTAGTATTTTTGTCTCTTTGTTTGTGAGAATCAGGTGCTTTGGCGAGCATTGGGAGAGGCCTATGTCCAGCAGTGGACTGCAATAAACTAATTCATTAATATTAATTATACATTTGTTAAGTGAGCCATGGACATCACCGTAGCTATGCAGGTATCGCATTTATTATTCTAATTGCGCAAGGTGGCACTACCTACTGGGTTTGTATTTATAGATAATTAATAATATATTACATGTGTTTTTGTCGTATTAAACCAGCGAGCGTACTATTTTAGATTTTTCCGCAGCCATTTGAAATGCATTTAGATTTTTTGTAACCAAGTAGATTTATTTTATTATAAGAGAATATTCTCGCCAGGACGTGCGGGTCCAATAGCTTATTTACAGCCCCATCGAAATACTGCAAGTGTATAAAAAATGCGTCCTGGATTTTTGCATCGGCAGCGGTTGGAGCGCCAAATTTAGTTTTTTACTTATTTTTTTATTACTCATGACTAACTAATTCTACCAACAGTTTGGTGTGGTTGCTGGCTACTGAAAAGGATAATAATAAAATAACAGAAAAGAAATCACGAAAAAATTCGTTAAAACAGTTTTATATCAAAATATGTTGGAAGTTTGAAAATAAATGTTCTAGGTTATGTAGAAACTGTCTATTGGACGTTTTACAAAGGAAATCTTTTCAACATTTGCTTACGGTATCTGAAAACTTGTTAAACGATTTAATTAAAAAAGTCTAGTATTCACTTACGTTATTAATTGATTTAGTTAAAACTAAAAAATATCCCAGTTTCAGCCCTGTAATACCTATTAAGTATCTTCCCTTTGTATGGATCGCGCTGCCAATATTATCCTCTTAAAGTAACTTAAAAATTTCCACTGCTACCGCAATAGACTGGCTTTTTTTATAATTGGCTGTAAGAAAAGAAAGTAGCTTTTCTTGGTATGTTTCGATGTTCTTTCTTCTCTGCCTTTCTTGTAAGCGTCTTGTACGAGTAAAGTATTTATGACTAAATTATGCATTCGCGTAGTGTGTGTGTGGAAATTAGCAATTTGTGATACTTATGTATTGGTTCGTGATAATTGTTCACCCCATTATCTAGAGCGCGTGATAATTGCTTTTTTATTTGCAACTACCTACTACCTTCTGCTCGCGTTTTCTCCGTTTTTCTTCCCTTCTGGCACGCTGATTAGAGTCCTACAATAATCTACATATGGGAATAAAGTAGCATATGTCCTATTCTTAGTCGTACTTTACGCATGTGCAACATTTTCCCAAAAGAGACGGGGACTTCTGGGCCAAAATTGTAATGAGTTGAGGTAAGACTTAAAAAAAGCGGTATTTTTTTCTATTTCAAAATATTAAAAAACCAGCTCAATTGAAAATCTTAAAGACGAGAAATCTTAAAACTAAATTTATTTCACTAGCAAAATAAAATATCGATTACTAAAAATTATTTAAACAATATTGCGTATTATAACACTTGCATCACAATTTGATATTAAATCAATCAGAGTGAACAAAACTTAATCATAATAATAATAATAACCATTTAAAATACCAAATAATAGTGTAATAAAAATAAATTCTGAATCGATTTCCGTTAATCGATTAATTATTTCTTGTGTTTATCAACTGTATTTTTAAGCTGTGACAGCTGACAGCTCCATTTTCTGTCAATCAGGCCCACGAATGTATGGAAGAGTATCCATCTCCTTTGTCTGTTTGTGCGTCATACACCGATATAAAAACTCATTTATGAATTTTTAGCATTTACCTACATATAACATAGTGCCTTCATCTTAATTATATTTTGAAAAGAAATAGAATGGTTAATATGAAATATTTTTAGTCGAATATTAGTTGAAGTTCATTAAAATCGAGTCTTGATTGAATCAAATCAAGGCATAATTATTTTCCACACAGTTTTCACAACTTCATTGCATACTTCTAAGGGTAGTTTTTATGTAATATGTATTTAATTAATATGTGTTTGGTTATTTAATTTAAAGTTAAAGTTTACATGGCAATGTACCTACAACATATTTTTTTTTAGATTTATCATTTCTCTTATTTTAGAAGTTAGAGGGGGGGGGGGACACATTTTGCCACTTTGGAAGTCTCTCGCGCAAACTATTCAGTTTTGAAAAATAATATGTTAGAAACCTCAATAGCATTTTTAAAAACCTATCTATAGATACCTACACGTATGGATTTGATGAAAATATTTTTTTTGAGTTTCAGTTCTAAGTATGGGGACCCTCAAATTTTAATGCTTTTTTTCTATTTTTGTATGAAATTCTTAATGCGGTTCACAGAATACATCTACTTACCAAGACAGAGACAAGACAGACAGACAGACGGACGAACAGACATGACGAATCTATAAGGGTTCCGTTTTTTGCCATTTGGCTACGGAACCCTAAAAAGAAAGCCACCTTGTTTTATACTTTTCTAAATTTATTAGTTTTGAATGAATAACACCTAGGAATAAAATTATACCTACACAGAAACTTTACGACCTTGTTTGACTATAATACTGGTAAATACACAATTTCTCATCCTAGATATAGTCTTTCTCGTAAATCAGGCTTAAAATAATTCGCAAACCGTTGTATAATCTGTGTTGACTAAAGAAGTTCGAAGGAAGATAAATAATTTATGTTAGAAGAAGGACAATAATGAAACAGCTTGTGATGGAGGTGGCTATGATAGAATCAGTGGCGAGGGATCCTTATAACCCGATTCTTGCCGGCTTCCTACAGTAGTTTACAAAAATGAGTGCGGAGATAATGACTTAACATTTACAGATACAGATTGATTATGAAGTACGCATTTAATTGTAAGGTACATAGGTAAATGCTTATCGGTAAAATTGATATCATTATTTACAAAAGTTTATAGATATTTTAAAATATTATTTTATTCATATGTCGCATGATATTGAACACCAATGCTACATCACAGCGCGATGTCAGATGGCAATAAAGCTATACGATAAATGCTTTAACTCTCTAATACCCTCAGAAAAAAATAGGCAATTAACTAAAGTAAATGTCAGCAAACAAAGTTGACACGTGTACAGCAGATACAGGGGACAACCATTGATAAGATGTTTCCGCCATATCCGACCGCTTTAGTTTTTTCAAATCACTCGAACCGATTAGCTCTGACCCTTAAATGAGGCAGATGTTCGAATTTATTTACATGACTATCATGATGGTAGGCGCCAATAAGTGTCTTAACCTATCGTGTATTTACTATCGTCAGCTTTTAAAGTAGTCTATAGCAAATGTAGTAGTCTATAGTATTCGTACCTAATAGAGTTAATATTAAAAGAAATTAAACAAATCAACCAATTTGGTGTCAACCAAACACGCTTAAAAATAATTAGGAAGAAATTATTTTTTGAAAATGTCACTATATATATTAAATTCTAAATTTATTCAATGTCAATCGCTGCCGAATCTTTCCCTATCCTACTATGTTTACTATTAGGCACATACCTATAATATTTAGAATGGCCAAAGTTTTTCTTTATTTTTACATAACTTAACTAAAATATTATATTATGTAAACAAACAGATGCGACTGGGACTCAACGTTGATATGATAAATGGTTTTAATTCATCACCTCCACGTTGTCCTAGTCGCATCCACTTATTATATATCTTCTATACTATTATATAATTGTAAAGTGGTCGTGTCTGTACATTGGAGATATTTAAAAAAAAATACTTGGGTTATGTTATATTATCGATACTGAACACGAAAATATTTTTTTTGAATTTCCTGTCTGTTTGTCTGTTTGTCTGTTTGTCTGTTTGTCTGTTTGTCCGCGATGGACGCAAAAACTACTGGACGGATTTTGATGCGGTTTTTTTTGTTAGATAGGGCTTGGTCAGACTTAAAATCTTACGTTTGTTTGATCGCAATCGGTTGAGTAGAACCAGAGTTGTGAACAATATTGATATTATACGGAATATGAGCGGAAATATAGATGGCGCTTTTTTATTCTTATGGATGAAATTTTATATCTTATTACATCCGAGCAAGTATGTAAAATATATATATAAAATAGACTTTAATTTACATTTACAGTTGTGTAAACAAATGCGATTTTCATCATGAAATTATTATTTTTTTGCAATGAATTTATTTCCACCTGCGTAACTAGATGGCGTTAACGCGGTTTTGAACTTACTATGGTTTCGTTCCAACTGGACGTATATAAGCATTTTTAATCGTTTTTTTTTTTCCAATTATCTAATTTTGTCAGTTATGAAATAGATGTCGGTACTGTTTTCCACACAAAGATAACAGACAGATTACTTAGAGCTTGATGAACAGGTGAAGGATATAGTGGAGTAGACAAGAGATACAACGGGGAAGCGAAGGAGTAGGGGAGAGGGTGGGGGAAGGGCAAAGGTAGGTATTGGGAGTAGAGAGTCGAGTAGATATTATGCAGGTAAAACATTTTTTTATATCACTTAGGTGACAGACAAGCACACAGCCCACCTGATGGAAAGTGGTTACTGTGCCCTATGAACGTATGCAATACCAGGGGCGTCACACTCGCCCTTCTTGAAGTACCCCATACTATAGTCGGGAGTCGTACTGTAGTCATGAGGTCGCAAACAAGCACGCGGCCCTCCTGATGGTAAGTGGTTACCTTGGCCTATGGGTGAGTGCAACACCAAGGGAGTCACACTTGTGCTGCCTACCCTGTAAGAACTAAGAGCAGGGATGGCGAACCTTTTTTGTGGCTATCGTATAACACGGGCGCATCTAAATACCTAGGTACTTTGTGGTGGCACTGCTGGCGTGCCCAAAAAATTGTGCCGCGTGCCGCCTTTGGCACGCGTGCCATTGGTTCGCCATTCCTGGATTAGAGCGTGGTGAGGGATATAGTGGAGTAGACAAGAGATACAACGGGGAAGGGGAAGGAGTAGGGGAGAGGGTGGGGGAAGGGCAAAGGTATGGGGAGTAGAGATTCGAGTAAATAATGCAGGTAGAAATTTTTTTTTATACCACTTAGGTGGTAGACAAGCACACGGCCCACTTGATGGTAAGTGGTTACCGTGGCCTATGGGTGAGTGCAACACCAGGGGAGTCACACTCGTGCTGCCTACCCTGTAAGAACTTAGAGAATCTGTGCCGTCAGCGCAAAAGATAAGTAGGACAAAGCCTTTGGTTTTCCCACTGATAGCACAAAGCACAAGCTACTCTCCAGTGAGCTTTGGCTACCCTAATCACCGTCGGAAACAACACGAGGTTATTAAGCCGCGGCCTTCTGTAGGGCGGAGATACTTCCCCAGTCGGACTGCTCCATTAGGACGAATATACCGTGGTGTACCTACCTCTTCGAGTCGAATAGAGAGGCGAGTACAATGTCTAACCAGCGTTCAACGCTCAACTTTCAGCACTATTTACAACACCACGCGATAAACGACATCCACGCGGGCGGAGCCGCGGGCAACATAATATATATAAATCTCGTGTCACAATGTTTGTCCTCAATGGACTCCTAAACCACTTAACCGATTATAATAAAATTCGCACACCATGTACAGTTCGATCCAACTTGAGAGATAGGATAGTTTAAATCTCAAATTATAGTCGCAATTTTAATTTATCGCGATAACCAACATCCACGCGGGCGGAGCCGCGGGCAAAGGCTAGTGTACATATATATTATTATTGGCGATTTTGGCACCCTACGCACACATCACATCTTTTTTAATAGGTACCACTTAGGTGGCAGATAAGCACATGGCCCACCTGATGGAAGCGGTTACCGTGGCCTATGGACGTATGCAACGCAAGGGGCGTCAAACTCGCACTGCCGACCCCGTAAGGACCCATCTAATGCCCTTCTAATACCTACGATTCCTATTTCTACAAACTAAACACCATTATCGTGAGAATGATACAATTAGGTACAATTCGATGTACCTATTATTTATTTATTGCTTTCAGACTACCTGCTCTAACCGTCAATCTAATGAGTAATGACTAATGACTGACAGCGGCACCGTGTCAACCGTGACATTAAATTTTCGCATGTCTTCAGTCCAATTTCTAAGGCTG
Organism: Eilema depressum; assembly: GCA_914767945.1. Lineage (NCBI taxonomy): Eukaryota > Metazoa > Arthropoda > Insecta > Lepidoptera > Erebidae > Eilema > Eilema depressum. The sequence goes on along the minus strand of OU612012.1, from coordinate 21,689,050 downwards.
TTCGTTTCTGCGATACAATAGAAAATAATACCTCATTAAGGTGATTACATACGCGAATGACTTTGACCATACAAATGCTCAAGGTCATTCGCTCGTTTTTCAGCCGTAAAACTCAGTAAAACTAATTTTAATAGATAATTTTATAGGGGACGATTACAAACTAAGAAGGTCACGTCGTGCTAATACACTCATTTAACATATATCTGAAATTTTAGATTATTTGGATACATATTGCAGAAAATATTTGGTTTCATAAGAAAGAGTAGAGTGATGTTCAGAGCCTCTTTTCAACTATTTCCTCCTTTTTTATTGAATTTATGAAAAGGTGAAGTTACTCTGTATATCCTGTAGTATGCAGGGATGTAAATTCCAGATCTTTAGGTTTTATAGTTAAAAAGGAAAACGGTTTCGAAAATACCGATTTTTCGATGCTAATCTGATTCGGGGCCTTAATAACATTAAGTGATCGGATTATAATATAAAACAAATATATGATTCCTGTGTTGAACGTGAACACAGTGATTAATGACCACAAGCTGTTTGACTACGTAAAATGTGTTTGTGTTAATTAATAAATAATTAATAGGTTCGGATCTGAGATCTAACGGCTGGTACCTACAGTATACTTGAGTAATTAATACGAAAGACTTTTGAATTAGATAGTTAGTAGGTAGGTACGCTTAGTATTCAGAAACAGAAATGAACGTGAAGATACGGTGAATAAGGCCTTGTAATGTAAACACTATTTTGAAAAGTCTCAGTCGCATCTAGTCGCTTTCACGCTTGACCCCTTGTCTGCTTTCCAGTTTTTCCTCTTCTACCTAGCACTATCTTGGGCATCTCAAGCAGTGAGACCATTCTACCCCACATCACGCAGCCGTTCGGTCGGCGCAACAACGAAGACGATTCTCTTGCATTTGTATCTAATGATCTCAATATACGATCCTGGAACCCCTTTGAATTGGTAGGCACCATCATCGGAAGAGGATCACAGTTGAAAGGTTTCTGTAAGCATATCCCGATACATAATCTGCAACATGTAGGTATTTCTCCACGGCAACCGTAAGCGCAAAAACCGAATCCATGATCTCGTGACATACCTACTCCTGTCAAATTCGGGAGTTAATTGTCCTCTCGTAGAGCTTCATGGTGTGGAGTTACCTTTTTGATGCGGGTTATACCAGGATACTAAAGGTATACAAGATAATTCATACAGCAGAACGTTTGCCATGTCAGCTAGGTAGAAGGTACTCTATACTCGTATTAGGACTAAATGGGTTTCCTATTCTTTTTTTGTGATTGACTAAAAAGTTAAAACAAGTAAGATTGGTTTTATCAGTTTTATAGCTCGATGAGTTATCTAAATATTATCATCATACTTTTAATACCCATCTATAAAATAAAAATAAATATATATGTAGGTATATCTTTTGAACTTTTTCAATTAAATAATCATACTTATTATTGAATTGAAACTCTTATTGAAGAAATATCTGTAAACAATTTTGAAACCAATCTTAAAATGAAAAATGACAAAGAAAATGTACCGGTCTACGTTACATGGATTATAATTGGCTTTATTTTGATAGAGATACAAGTAATAAGACCCGGACCCGGAGCCCGAAAAAGGTCCACGAGATTCACCGTATTAATAACGATATCATTACCTGCTTACACATTCCGGTAACTCTCATTTGGGCTAAGAAATAAGACTTGCCAGGTTGATGGTTCCAAAGTGAATATCTCGACTTGTAAAATACTCTATAAAATGATGGTATAAGGAGCAAAATGACGCTAGGTACCTACTTGAATAAGCCGTGGGCAAACCTATCGTCACTGATGAAATTCACATACGCCTACTATAGACATATCTACAGTAGGCGTTGATGTTGATGATAATGCAATAATAGATGATATAGACAATTCATTTATCTAAAAAGTTTACGCAGGATGTAATTAGCATTTAAGAACGACTACGATGAACGTAACAACTGAAAAATCAAAATGCGAAAGCTAAGCAGTTTTCGTATTTTGATTAGTCACTTATTATTTGAAGATTACAGTGATAATATTAGTTGCTGGATGGGAATCTAACTAGAACAGTGGGCCTGCACTAACGCAACACGAACATCACACGAACCTCGCTTAAAATAGCTGTCGTTTAGTATTAATCGATTCGCCTATTGTGGTCTACTACTACTGTTGGACATAAGCCTCCTTAGGCCTCCCCTAATGCGCGCCCTGGTATTCAGTTCACTACCCTCAGCATACTGACTATTCCAATTACCTTTTTAAGTGAATGACATAGCCCTCCTAAAATATAGAAGACTAGCGGCCCGGTACGCGCTTCGCTACGTGTGATAAATGAAGAACCGCTCAACAGATTTTAAGCAGACTTCACATAAACCATCTACTAAATTGTCCGAACAAAGCCTAAACATTTGGTTTGGATAGGTGAGCCCGTTCTTGAGTTATAAAATTACAACGCAAAGTGGCATTGATTTTTATATAATATAAGACTAGCTGTCCCGGCGAACTTCGTACCGCCATATTTTTCCCGTTTTCTCACCGTTTAAACCTTCCCTGGATATCCACGAACATTTCAAGACTAAAATTAGCCAAATCGGTTCAGCCGTTCTTGAGTTATAAACTAACAACGAAAAGTGGCATTGATTTTTAGGGTTCCGTAGCCAAATGGCAAAAAACGGAACCCTTATAGATTCGTCATGTCTGTCCGTCTGTCTGTCTGTCTGTCTGTCTGTCTGTCCGTCCGTATGTCACAGCCACTTTTCTCCGAAACTATAAGGCCTATGCTGTTGAAACTTGGTAAGAAGATGTATTCTGTGAACCGCATTAAGAATTTCACACAAAAATTAAAAAAAGCATTAAATTTTGGGGGTCCCCATACTTAGAACTGTGGGGTGAGCACGAACTACTATCGTAATCGTATCGTGAACGTAACGATAGCACGGAGCATTGCGATTGGCAGGCTTCAGGCAGGCGGCCAATCGCAATGCTCCGTGCTCTCGTTACGTTCACGATACGACTACGACATAGTTGTTCGTGCTCATCCCACTGAAACTCAATGTTTTTTTTTCATCAAACCCATACGTGTGGGGTATCTATAGATAGGTCTTTAAATATGCTATTGAGGTTTCTAACATATTTGTTTTCTAAACTGAATAGTTTACGCGAGAGACACTTCCAAAGTGGAAAAATGTGGGTCCCCCCCCGCCCTCTAACTTCTAAACTAAGAGAATGATAAATCTAAAAAAAATATATGATGTAAATTGCCATGAAAACTACCACTAAAAATTGGTTCGAACGAGATCCAGTCAGTAGTTTTTTTTAATACGTCATAAACCGCAATTTTCGCCTTTGCTACTACGGAACCCTTCATGGGCGAGTCCGACTCGCACTTGGCCGATTTTATTATATACTAGCTTTTGCCCGCGGCTCCGCCCGCGTGGATGTCGGTTATCGCGACCAAACATAGCCTATGTCCTTTCTCGAGGTCTAATCTACCCCTATACCACATTTCATCAAAATCGGTTCAGTGGTTTGGGCGTGAAAGCGAGACAGACAGACAGACAGAGTTACTTTCACATTTATAATATTAGTAGGGATTAGATTGATAATAATAATGACATGCTGAATTTGATTTCGATACTGTGTGTTTGTTACGAATTATGTGTACCTACAAGGAGGATAAGTTGTTATAACGGTAAAGGTATGTTCAAACCACACATAAATCTATAATTACACAAGGATGTAAAATATTCTAGAACATTCTACACAGCGCTATCTACATCCAAAGTGTTGTATTATGGATTCTAGAATACTGGTAAACAAACCTATATAGCCTCATTGTTTCTGTAAAAACATACCTACATAAAACCTTAGACTAGTTTAAAGATTCTCTTCTCTACATAGTAGATATTATTGAGTTCCCATATATGAGGAAATGCTAAGTACTTCATTGAAGTACCTATCAACGTTTAGGCGTTTGGTCAGTGTTTCTGAGTAACCAGAGCCTGGATCTTGTCAGGTTTTGATGTCAGTTAGGTCTTGGATGGCAGAATAAACACGTTTCAGTAAAATACCTTGTTTAGATAGGTACCTAAGTACCCATTTTAGTTTGGCGATAGTGAAATTAATGATGAATCGACGACTAAAGAAATGGGAAAGAACAAGGGCGTTATTTAATTCAATGATTATATGAATAGAAATCTTTTTCGGGCTTTACGTTAAAAATATCATCTACGTAAAATGTGTGAATTACGTATCGGCATAATAACCTCCAAAATATAATGACAATCACAAACCACAAGATCTATTATCAACAAAAATGGCGTCGGTGTGCGTTGGACCACGCATTGGGAAGACACGACGATAAACGGTCGACGGGCAATTCAGCTCGTGCCTATTCTACAGGCGAATTCAATTAACTGTACAAGGCACGGGAGTAATAAATTCTCTAAACAATCAGAATTCGAGCCCTGGTAATATGTCCGTCCGGTTGCATACGCATTGCGGCCCTGGATATGTTTAATCAACGAATAAACATGGTGTACAGCGACGGTTTCGAGCCGACACATGTCTATCTATGTGCGCGCACCCTTTTTCTGACCACCCGTAAAAAGGTTTATGTGCCCATTGTTGCTGGAAAGATTACTTTTTGGCATTTATTCAGGGAGAGTTAATTAATGCGAATTACAAATGGCTGATGGTTATAGCGCCTATACTTTTTTCAACGAAATGTCTATCCCCTAGAGTTTTATACACACACTTAATTGATATATATAGGTAGCTACGGTTGTTTTATTGGATTAATTAATTGGAGAAGCTTATCATTCTCGCCAAACTTGCTTTATACTTGTAGATCATTATACGCCGCACACGTAGCTCAGTAAATTAACATAAGTAATACCTAAATAAACATAATACACATCACTGAGGAAGTTGGTAAGCACCCTTTACAACGGCATGTCGTGTTCTCCGCGGGGGAGAGGGTGGCCTAAGGCGCATCTCCACAAAAACGAAATACATCTCTTAACAAACGTTACATGCGAGCAATACATTACTACTAAACAGAGCCCTTTATCTATATCTTCGTTAGAACACAGCATCAAATTGTAACAAAAGGATTATTCACCTAAGCGGATTAAACTGACTCTCTTAATTAACTTGAATATCCACGAAGCAAGTTTCTTTGTTTCTCTATCGATACTAATTCTTATGCACCCTAGGTATAATTTTACGAATTGTATAATATTATGTTATATAACTAACACGTCGGTTTGCAAAAATAGTAGTGCACACGTGACAGGCATTTTCGCGGGACGCAACTGTATGCAGCCTCTCGTCTCGTTATTATCCGATCGACACGCGGAAAAACCTCCATGCTCGCTAATTTAGGCTTAATTAACCTTTACACGAGTCGCAGCCTAGCGTCGCCAACGCGACAAGCGTATCGCTCCACCGATCCCGTTATCTGATCCATCGTAAAAATTAATTACGTACACATGTTCATAAATATCTAAACTGTTAGCATTTACGGCCAACGTTCGCCTCGATGGTTCACGCGAACGCTCACGCACCTACTGTTGCGCCCGCGTAATTAGTGAGCCGGGGCAAAAACTAAACATGTCAACCACTACTTTATTTAGTGTTACTTTTTGTATTACTTCCTGTCGTGAGAGCGAGACGCCTGGGCGCTCTCCGATATTCCAAAAATGCAAAATTGGCTCAAATTGCTTGTTATTAACGATGACAGATGTCTTGGCGCCAACCCTTGCGACCCGTTTAATTTAAATAGAACCTTAGGCCAGGTCACTCAGAGCGTGTTTTAGAATAGAGCACGCAACGAAATCTCAAGGCGACTGATCGGATGTGTTGATACTGAAGCTATGGATATGCAATTAGTGACAAAAACTTTTATTTTTTGTCCATAGGAATGAGCTGTTCAGATATGGACTCGGTAAGCCGTTCTTGACGTTCAGAATTGTTAATATTATAATATCATTATTATCCTAGTGGTCAACTTAAAATTGTATTAATTTTCTAACAACTAACAATTTTGTTAAAATAAATATGAACGTGCGATATAACATAACTAATATTAACATAATTATTTGAAAGTTGAAGAAGTTCTTTTGTTTTTGATAACATAGGTGGGTACCTACCTACTTGTGTAGTTATTAGATAATAATCTCGGTCATGCTCCGTAAAATTCCAGATTGATATGTTGTTAAAATGTTTCTTAGTTTTCTGTATTATTCGCATATTTGGTAGGTACTTATACATGTATACGTATTTACGTAGTAGTCTGGTCAAAGTAGACCTAAGAATAGGAGTGACGGTACAATAATTCGCACCCAGCTCGAATTAGGATTGTTTTTAAATTTAGAAAGTCCGTATGAATCTGATACCTGGAAATAGAATATAGGTAAGTACCTACTTAGGATCAAAGGTCACAAAACAGGTTTTAGACAAAGTTAAAGATCATGCAACTATCTATAAAACCCGGTCAAGTACGAGTCGGACTCGCGCGCTAAGGGTTCCATACAAAACTAAACTGAGACGCGAACCTGTGCTTCGTAAACGGCAATATATTGATTGTGTTATTGTGTTGAATTAGAAGTTTGATTTTAGGGAATTTCCCGTTGAGCTAGAATCATGATATTTGGAATGTCTATATTCTATTGGTACCTATATCTATTTAATGGTTTATACCTACTCCCTATTAACATACAGGCAGTTTATTTGGTTGTATATAACAAGATACCTAAAAAAATCATATTCAGCACCAAGTAGTAAAAAAGCCATAATTAACCTGATAACAAAATGCTATAACAAGTTTTGAGTTGAAAAAATTAAGCGAACCAAACATAAGGAATGTTTTTGAACTTTCGCAATTTTTACATAATACATGCCTAATTAGATTGAGTTTAGTTTCGCCACGCATCTACGAGTATAGTCCGTTTTTAGGGTTCCGTAGCCAAATGGCAAAAAACGGAACCCTTATAGATTCGTCATGTCTGTCCGTCTGTCTGTCTGTCTGTCTGTCTGTCCGTCCGTATGTCACAGCCACTTTTCTCCGAAACTATAAGGCCTATGCTGTTGAAACTTGGTAAGAAGATGTATTCTGTGAACCGCATTAAGAATTTCACACAAAAATAAAAAAAAGCATTAAATTTTGGGGGTCCCCATACTTAGAACTGAAACTCAATTTCTTTTTTCATCAAACCCATACGTGTGGGGTATCTATAGATAGCTCTTTAAAAATGCTATTGAGGTTTCTAACATATTTCTCTAACTTTTAAACTAAGAGAATGATAAATCTAAAAAAAATATATGATGTAAATTGCCATGAAAACTACCACTAAAAATTGGTTCGAACGAGATCCAGTCAGTAGTTTTTTTTTAATACGTCATAAACCGCAATTTTCGCCTTTGCTACTACGGAACCCTTCATGGGCGAGTCCGACTCGCACTTGGCCGATTTTATTTTTTATTGCTGCGTGGTTGCCGGCAAATTAAAATACAAGGGTACCCGTGCCCAATCTCTTCGCTTGGGTGTCGTATAAAGCGACTGAGGAGTAAGGCTCTTACTATAAGTAGGAGGTAATCTATCTAACAGCGAAATTGCAGCTCATGAAAAAGGTCCCCGTTGATGGTAAAGCCTTAAGCAATGGTGGAATCGAAAAATAATATTCGTGAAATGAATGTTAATATGCTTCTGTCAAAATCATTGGATAGACAGGTGAGTAGGTATAATATGTAGAACGTAGGTATGGTTTGGTAGCAGAACGTCCCATTCCCAAACTCCCAAACAGAGTGACCTCTGTTTCAGATGGTCCCATTCCTAGATAGTCCTATTCCCAGATCGTCCTATTCTTAGATTGTCCTATTCCCAGATCGTCCCATTCCCAGATGGTCCCAGGGATGGTAATGACGCAGTTTTAATGATAGGGGTATGAATAAAAAATACTACTTAATTAACTTTTATTGAAAAATTTTAATTACAATAAAGCATGGAAAATAAACTGTATCAAAGAGTTGTCACCTTTTAGTAGTAAAATAATAGTAAAACAAATGATAAATCATAATTAAAAAATATATTTGGATTAGACACTGTATCACATAATATTTTTTTATAACCACCCACACAAGGATTTTCCGCTCCGCTATAGCTTAAAATATTTAGTTAATATGTTTTAATTCACAATTTTGAGTTCAACTTAATTACGTAAATAAACAGTCATGATTTAACGTTCTTTTGTGTTTTCTTTTCTATATTAAAATTCTGAAGTCAAAATCCTTGTATGTGGTTATAAAAAAAAAACCACGAAGGCTAATGCAGGCGCTCCGCTTCGCTCCGCGCCCGCCTTAGCCTTCTAACCTAACCTATCAGAGTCGGGGTGGGCAGTGTCCATCTTAAATACTGAGAGCGATAGATACTTTGTCATTTGCTTTACTATTATTTTACTACTAAAAGGTGACAACTCTTTGATTTAGTTTATTTTCCATACTACATTGTAATTAAAAATTTTCAATAAGAGTTAATTTGTATGTTAATTAAAGTAGTATTTTTTATTCATACCCCTATCATTAAAACTGCGTCATTACCATCCCTGGGACCATCTGGGAATAGGACAATCTAAGAATAGGACGATCTGGGAATAGGACTATCTAGGAATGGGACCATCTGAAACAGAGTGATGAGTTTGGGAATGGGACGTTCTGAAACCAAACCCAAGTGAGGTGCTAGTCCAATATAATTAAGTTTTAATGATCACAAAATGATAAGATACGAAAGTCCAACACACAAAAACTCAGCTTCACTTATGCAAACACACAATAACGCATCAAGGAACTTAAATGGCCTAGGTATTGTAACCTTCGTTCCCGGCCGTGATATTTAGATTGGATTCTGGAAGAATCATGGTAGAGTCTACCCTTTCGCCACAGGGAGTGAATTCAATCAAAACGTCCCAGAAATAAAACATCATCCTTATAGCACATACCATAATAATGCTTAGATTACGTAATTACAACATAATACCTTACAGTACTAATTTCAGTACTATCTTGAAATTCGTTTGACTAAAATGAGTTTCACGTTTTAGATTTATCTGTTTTGTGATTCTATTCAACTATGAGAAACAAGTGGCGAGGGCGAGTGTCATCTTCTTAAGACTGCCTTTTCACCACAGATGTGATATGCTATGTTGCTATGGATGCGTTTGAAATCCACTAATCATATTCATTGGTCTGGCGGCATAGCACTGGAAATGGGTTCAGGTAAGCATGTAAAGTAGATTCGAATTTTGAACATTTGTAGAAAGTTTTCATTCTGTACGGTTATGCGATTGATATATCCCATAGCGCTATTACACCTTCCTAAATTTAGAAAACGATATAGGACGAGAAATTCAGTCGCCGGAGCTCGCGATTACACTTTCACTAAATTAGGATCCTAAATCAGTTTTAGAGGACGAGCGGCAAGTGACGGACGTGTCGCTGTCGAATAGAGATGGATGATAAATTAGGTTACGATTTTGATATCGATGTTATTGAATATATTACTTTGATGATGTTACCATATGATGTTACTGTTATAAATTTCTAACAAATTACATTTCATAATATTGCTAAGGTCGACTCTATTTGCTGAGGCTGCTTTTTTAATTTGTTACTTAATTTTTAAGTTAGCAACTTAGTCTGTCAATAATCTCATTGCGCGCATACTTCTGAATAAAAAAGAATCGATAATACATACATACGTACGTACATACATACCTACATATATACGTACATCATACATACATACGCACGTACATACGTATACATACATACATTACATATGACGTACTTACGCACCATACATATATACGTACATCATACATACATACAAACATACATACATACATACGTACGTAAATACATACATACATACATACATACGTACATACACACGAACATACATATGTACATACACACGTACATACATACATACATTATGTCGATATATCGATAGCTTTATTATAAAATTATCAATATCGATACAATATAATATATCGATACTGCGGCGGTGAGCGGCTACTGAGCGTCCTAAATTTAGGAAATGTGATTACACTCATCCGATTTAGCCATTTAGGACGTCGCAAACCATCCTTATCCTAAATCGTTTCCTAATTAGGATGCTACCCATCCTAAATGCGATTACACTTTCCTAAATTCAGGACGTCCTAAATATCGGATTCTAAATTTAGGAAGGTGTAATAGCCACTGTAGCTCGAGCTGCTTAGCTTCATAGCACATCTGACTCGCTACGCTACATAGCTTAGCACAGTGGAAACAGTCACATAGTTTCATAGCTTAGATTTTACATCCTCCTAGCATAGCTGCATAGCACAACCAGTGCCGGATTTAGGGGGGGGGGGCAACCGAGGCCATGGCCCCGGGCCTCCACAAGAGCGACGCTTCGAAAAAAAAGTGAATACTAATAAATAAATTATAGTTTAGGTATCAACATGAAAATTGATTGTACAAATTGTACTATAGATGATTGAAGACATAATTGAAATTGAAGGATTGAAGATGTGAAAAAAATATTTTTATCGAAGTACCTATTACATTTCTGTACATAGCGTGATCATTATAATTTATCAGCACAGAACTCTCTAATCTATCATTTTAAATTTAAAGAAAATAACATTAATTATCAAACAGAGAACATAAAAAATAGCTTGATTGCGATTACTAAAAAAAGCGGACAGTTCTATATTTTGAAAAAACTTTGCGCACTCATTGGTCGTGTCGTGTCGGGCTAAAGCTATGCAAGCTCAACAATGACGGCTATTTGGAAATTCAAAAAGCTCTAACCAGTATATCTTCCGAAACGAGCAAAAATCGTACGATAGCGCTCTTTTTCGTAAATGAGAATCCTAAAAAAATCGACTGATTTCGAACCTATTCCTCCTAAGTATTGAGAGCGATTTACTTCGAGAGTTTTTTTATATAAGACATGTCAATCAATTTGTCTTCATCTTGCCTGATGGTACCTAAGTAAAGGCAAAATCTCGGAAAAGAGACTCACCATTATAGACACGGGCCATGTTACAATGGTGGTACTCAGCGTGACGGCCTCATCAGATGCTTTTCACACCCCGCTTAAAGGACCTCCCGATTCCTTTTGGAAGAGGGAAACACGTGAGCTGGTAAGGAATATTCGAGGTCCTAATGGTGCAGCAGAGGAAGGAGTCGCCGAACCGCTTTGTTATTGTTGGAATATTCGGCACGGTATACCGGTGACATTAAGTCCTGCACATATTGTCCTAAATAGGAAAAGAGATGGAGAGACTAATTGGAAGAGCTCATCACAACATTCACCATGGTAGAGACAATAAAATACCAAGGGCTCGAGAGCACCTAGTAAGTATTTTGCGGAGCCATGCCAGGAGCCATTCCACGCAGGAGCGAATTTGTGTCTTATATAGAAAAGACACTGCGGCTCCGGCGTGATAAAAGTCTCACTTTGTTCAGGACTCCGAGTTTACGCGAGGCTGTTTTGATGACACTCTCAATGTAGTTTTTGTTATTCAGTTTACAGCTAACATCCACACCGAAGGTATTGAGTTTGTCCTGTAGTGGTAGTGGCGTGCTCTGAAGAGTGGGAACGGGAAGATAAGGTGCTTATGCTGTAAACGCACAAGCCTGCGTCTTCTTGGCATTGATCTCAACCAGGTTCTCAGAGCCCTATTGAGAAATATGGTTCAGGATCCGGTTGAGTTCAGTAACGAGAAGCTGTCTTTTTTGCGATATCAGTCTGCTTCGCCGTAGGATGTCCGTGATAAGTCCCGTGAAAAGGCTTACCACCTATCGATTGCATGGTCGGTGGACAGCATGTCGTTGGTATGCAGAAGAACTAGAGTGGGTAATAAAACGGACCCCTGCAGCACACCAGCGTTCACCTACAAGAACTCCGAAGTACACTAAGGATGTGAATACTGCGCTCCTGCAGGAAGCTAGCCACCCAAGCGCACAGTCTAGGAGGCAGACCAAAGGAGCTTGGAAAGAAGTGATTTGTGCCAGATTCTATCGAAAGCTTTGGCGATGTTAAGACTAATTGCCAGTGACTCGCCGTGCTTGTCCATAGCCTCAACCCAAAGATGGGCAACGTACTCCAAAAGATCACCCGTTACCACTTCGGCCTAAAACTATATTGCCGGTCGTTGATTGAAGAGTGATGAGAGGATCACTCTAGGTGGCGCATATGCGATCACTGATGAGCAATGTCGGTGGCTGCATACTACAGTCATCGATTCGGGAGTTGGCCGCAAAGAGATTAGCCAGCAAATTAGAGTTAGATTTCAGCGACATCATAGACAAATTTTCGAGGAAAAAAGCTTGGAACGTATCCTTCAACTCTACATAATGTACTTAAATGTACTTTTTTTTACATCCTTATATATTTTTGTCCTCGTTTAAAGCTAACAGATTTTATTCAGTTTCACCATCACCACCGATTTCTTACAAAAAAAATCGGCGAAAAAATTGCACATATTATTTGGAAAATAAGTTAGGGCCAAGGGGCCTCCACACCTGTGTGGCCCCGGGGCCTCCACATCTCTAAATCCGGCACTGAGCACAACTCTGATGGCAAGGCAGATTTACAGTATAATTTCAGAGTAGAAGTAATTAAGGTTCATTTTGAGATCGATGCATTTTGGTTAGCCTTACTAGATGACTGCTTCAGACTACGAATAATCTGCTAACAACCGAGATAGCCGTGACGCCCGTAACTGAAAGCGAAGCGGATGGAGATTCAATTCAATTCAATGAACCAGTGTTCTGCGCAAAGGTAACGGTGCGTCTTTTGAAAGCTATCTCTATGTATGTAAACTAAGTATGATGACTTTGTTTGTTCACAGCTGTTATGTGCTGGTTGAATTCAAGATGCACCTAGATTAATTGTTGTTGGAACTCCAGCATAAATGCATTTTAGACCACAATTCAATATTTCCAACTGTTCTAGAATTGTTTTGGAAAAGCGTTGGTAGCTTAGTGATTAAGGTGCTGGCCTCACAATCGAAAAGTCCCGGGTTCGAGTGCTGTTTATTGCCAAAGTGAACCAGAACAAGTAGTTTAGCTTAGCTGAAGGGATTAACGACAATACCAGTCATGATTACACTAGACCCCTTTTAATGGTTTATTCAAGCCTGCTTGTTGGATCAATTTTATTCCTGTTCACAAGGTGATCTAATATTTGATATACACTTTCAGTTCGAATGACAATTCAATTTCAATCAATATAACCTAGTTTTAAATATTTTCTCCCAAATCATTTGATACATTTTCCGACTATCTTAATACCTTTACTGTAACTTTTTAAAACGAAGTTGGCAACACTTTTGTGTCGCTGATTAACTGCTCTGTTGGTTATGGAACTAGACTGCGAGAATGAAGACTAACCAACCTTATCAATAATTTATAACAAGAACATAAAAAAATTGAGTAGAAATTAATATTCCCTTGACAGAAACAAAAAGCTTTATTATAAAATCAACATCTATATACAGGGTGTCCCAAAATTCAAGGATAAGCCGGCAACACAGGGTGGCCCTACTTATGGCTGCTCTGAAAAAAATAAGAAAAAAAATATATCTTAATTTTTTTTTTAAATTACTCAAACATTTTTAAAATCCTTCGAAAATCGGTACCCCTAACGATATTTGTAACTACCAGGCCCACAATTTTGCAAATATTTTTGAACTTTCTGTATTAGCAAGCTAAGAAGCATGGCTATCCATCACCACTGTGTTACATTATAGAATATTTGTAGTTATTTTACAAAAATAAGTCAAAATATTTTTTATTCGTAAAATTTTCATAGATTTTTACTTTCGACCCACTTTATCTTATCTCGGTGAAAGAAAAAAGTATGGACACCCTAATGGCATTCTTTTTTAAAAATTGGCGCAACTATCCAAGATTTTAAAAAGGTATGATTTGAGTATGATAATTTCATAAAATTGTCAAAAAATTTTTTTTTAGTAAATAAGAATCACATTTCATACATTGCTTTTATTGAAAATCACCAGATTTACTTTGTACACAATGCATTCATCCTCAATAAAAAATCATTGACGGGACTTGTGACAAAGTGGTAACCGAGTAGGTTATCACATTACGAGGTTAAGCAACATAAGCCAGGGTGGTTTTCCGATGGATGACCATTCTTAAGACATTGAGACACCTCCATTCCTCAGAAAGTACGTTAGGCCGTCGATCGTAGTGGCCAGTTACGGGTAGTCGGAGCCCTAAAAGTCCAACAACTGGACGCACTACATAACTTTGATATCGCCAATGGGTTGTGGAGGTCAGGTGCCAGTCGCTTCAAAGAAAATTTCGCGGTTTTGCTGTTTCACAGTTAACCATAAAATCCGACTCTGTATTTTGTAAAGGTTCAGAGGATGAAAATCCATACTGTTAAAATATTAAACAAACTTAATGGTATAATTTTATAATTATTGCATTATTGTTAATATTTTTTTTATTTTCACATTTTTTATTGTTTGCCACCGGCATTAATACATTTTATTTTTCGTGCATTTCTTTTGTCAAAAATATAATCCGTAGCCGCATTGATATTTGAATGAAACTAGTCCAGCGTTGCAATTGCTTTCGGAAACCTAATTGTTCTTAAAACAATTCCAATAAAACTCTGAGCCTCGGATTTCCCGGCTAACTGTGAAACAGCAGAAATGCGAAATTTGCCGTGAAGCGACTGCCACCTGACCTTCACAACCCACTGGCTATATCAAAGTTATGTAGTGAGTCCAGTTGTTGGACTTTTGGGGGTCCGACTAACTGTCATAGATACTCATATGGCCACCGGGATCTACGACCTAACGTACTCTCTGAGAAACAGAGGACGGAGGTGTCTTAATGTCTTAAGAATGGCCATCCATCCGAAAACCACCCTGGCTTATGTTGCTTAACCTCGTAATGTGATAACCTACTCGGTTACCACTTTGTCACAAGTCATGTCAATGATTTTTTATTGAGGATGAATGCATTGTGTACAAAGTAAATCTGGTGATTTTCAATAAGAGCAATGTATTAAATGTGATTCTTATTTATAAAAAATTTTTTTTTTAGTATTACATTATAGTATCATACCCAAATTATACTATTTTGAAATCTTGGATAGTTGCGCCAATTTTTGAAAAAGAATGCCATAGTGGTGTTCATACTTTTTTTTTTCACCGAGATAAGATAAAGTGGGTCGAAAGTAAAAATGTATGAAAATTTGACGACAAAAAAATATTTTGACTTAATTTTGTAAAATAACTACAAATATTCTATAATTTTTCAGGGTGTTGGTGGATAGTCATGCTTCTTAGCTTGCTAATACAGAAAAGAGTTCAGAAATATTTGCAAAATTGTGGACCTGGTAGTTGAAAATATCATTAGGGGTACCGAATTTCCAAAGATTTTAAAAAAGTTTAAATAATTAAAAAAAAAATTGAGATACATTTTTTTTCTTATTTTTTCCAGAGCAGCCATAAGTAGGGCCACCCTCTGTTACCAGCTTATCCTTGAATTTTGGGACACCCTGTATATATAAATCAATGCCACTCTTCGTTGTTAGTTTATAACTCAAGAACGACTGAACCGATATGGCTAATTTTAGTCTTGAAATATTCGTGGGTGTCCAGGGAAGGTTTAAAGATGAGAAAATATGTGCAGCGGGAACGGGATCAAAAATTCACGCGGGTTGGAAAAAATATGGCGATACGAAGTTCGCCGGGACAGCCAGTCTATTATATAAAAATCAATGCCACTTTTCGTTGTTATTTTATAACTCAAGAACGGCTGAATCGATTTGACTAATTTTAGTCTTGAAATATTCGTGGGTGTCCAGGGAAGGTTTAAAGGATGAGAAAATAGGTGCAGCGGGAACGGGAAAAATATGGCGGTACGAAGTTCGCCGGGACAGCTAGTTTTTTATAAAACATACTTAATATTACGTGAAAGAGTAATAAAATAGCGACATTAACCGTTTTGCGAGTAATTTGTCTTGGAATTATATGGACCGTATAGCTAGATATCAATTCTATAGGTATAAGTAGCTACTCAAGCAAAGTACTGAGTGCCTAGTGCGATTGTTTCAATAATTTGCTCGTTTTATGCGTTCAAGTACCATTTCTATCGTGCTGAAGTCCCCTCGGATCCCCCCAAAATGTGATTTGTATGATATTGATATTGGATATGTGCCACCTGGTGGCAAATTTATAAAAAAAGAATAGGCGGTATATTATAATGCGAATATTATTATGGAAGTCGCACTTGGCAAGCTGATATCACTAAAAATTCACGCTTACACGCACACAGCGGTCTCACAAACACCAAAGGACGTACAGGACAGGTCAACTATGTTATGTTACTATAAACTTTTGTAGTGGTAATAAGGTATAAACGGTTGCATAATATAAACCTTGCACTTCGGAACTCAGAGTTCATTGACCTGCTCTTTCCACTTCCTTATAGGAGGAAAGGAAAGTCTACGCCAGTCTCGTTCGTTGATCAGTTAGTACTTAATGTGATGGGCCTATATCATATTTTAATTAGATGGCATATGCCCGCGTGTAGGTTGATTATAGTGACTTTAAGTCATATCTCTGATTCTCCTGAACCAACTGCGATCCAATAAACATAAAATTTTAGGTCTGATAAAGGCCTTTTAAACAAAATAAACGACATCAAAATGTGTAGTTTTTGCGTGCATCACTGATAAACTGACAGGAATTCCAAAAAAGTGTTTTTGAGTTCAATATCATAGCATAACCAAGTATTTTTTTAATATCTACAATATACAGACAGACATAAGTAACTACTTTACAATTATAATGTAATAGTGGATACGAGTAGGTACATCTACAAAACGCCGTAAAGGTTGCAGTAAAGTACCTACCTAGACCTCTTGTTCATTACCCAGGGCATCAACCCGTTTCCTTATTTTTCATTTAAATGTAGGTACTAAACATTTTGATTTCGTGTGTTCATTGCTATTGTAAGTGCTAATTAACGTTTCTATATGTAGGTACCTACTTTAATGTGCGATAAAATACCTATGGTGTTTAGTACTTTTTTATCTCTATTATGCTACTTAAGGGTGTTTCATTAAACATGCCAAGGGCAAGCATGTTGATCTCAATTAGTAATTATGCTCCATGATCATTGTGAAAGATTAGGGCTACGGGTAGTGTTTCTCATATTTGCCGCATTGATAGACAAATTAATCAATCAATCAATATCGCAGTCCACTGCTAAACTTAGACCTCTCCCAATGTTGGGAGGCTTTGGCCTACTGTTTCCACGCTGGCCAGACGAATTGTTACAGGGTTTTATTTCGAGTTTTCCTTCTCTCGCAGGGATATCGACGGCGTATTTTGCCATTAGTCGCCTTTCTCCGTCACCACACGGATACGATTATAAGTCGAGCATTCTGCTACTGAATCATCGGGATCAGTGGCTCAGTGGTAGAATGCTCCAAATAGACAAATACCTAAGTAAAATAAAAAATAGATTGTTTTCAAATATCCAGTAGGTGCAGCTACTAGGTACGAGTATTTCTAATTCAAATACTACGACCTCCAGTGGCCAAAGGTAAATATTTTCGAAAAATAAGCCGGTAGAAAAAAACATCCTACAGCAATCTTGCATGGACTTATTCAGAACGCCCAGAAGTCTGGGCGTTCTGATTTCAGATACTCAATTTAATACCTATGGTACTGGATTTCAATTACTAAGTTTACTACATGCCCGAATTGGCATGTGCCCGAGTGTATATATATAGGTATATATATATGTATATGTACATGTAAATCTACACATGTACACCGGATGAGAGACAAGGCGCCATCGCCACAATAGAAGAAGATTACTTCTTCATCCTAGAGTTAATTCCCAGTCGCATCCGAAGCTTTCACCTCGGTGTCTGGGGTCCGCTTTACCAGTCTTAACTGCGGATTTGGCTGGACCTCGATATATTCCGTGAAGCGACTGCCATCTGACCTCCACAACCCAATGTTGACATTAGGCGATATCGAATCATTGCAGCTAGACCGTTGTTGTTGGAAATTTTAGAGCTCCCACTACCCGTAACGACTGCCATTGGTGGTGTTCGTACGACAACCGGGACCAACGGCTTAACGTGCTCTCCGAGGCACGACCAGACCAATGCAATTACCCATATTCATGTACACAAATATTTCCACTGAGCGGGGATCGAACCCGTGCCTCCTGCGTAGCAGCTGCGTTCACAACCGCTACGCCATAGAGGCTGTCCTAGAAGAAGAAGATTACTAAGTATAAATTCAAACATCTCTACCACGGCTTCCCTTCGCAGAGCGAGCTGGCAGGAATAGAATTATAGGAACCCCTCGCCACTAATGGCCTCACGCCGGTAAATCATTCCTGTGGGTGCCAGATACGATATTATTTAAGCTTAATGCTATCCTTTGCTCTCTGACCTTCATCATAGATTCTTACCACCTAGTGGAGAACATTCATAAGACAAATATGTTTGCTTGGGCGACATTTACATTTTTGGCATAGTAGTCTAAGCATATTATTTCATCATGCAAAACATAAATAATAAAAATAAAGAAGATAATCTTTAAATAAACAAAATAATTGAGATAAGAGATGAGATAAGAAATGTTTCAGAATAATAAAACTGAATTCGTTAAGTAGTCTCAATACATAAGTTTGCACTTATGTTGTGATAGGCAAATTCTCAGTACCTAGGTGTCAGCACGGAATCTGCTAAGTAATATAACGACGGTAATATGTAGATGACCTATTTTTTACCCCACTATGGCGAAGCAAAAACGAGGGTTATGATTTTGATCGGTATGTTCATTTGTTCCCTACTTCCTACTAATATTATAAATGTGAAAGTTTGTGAGAATGGATGTGTGGATGTTTATTACTCTTTCACGCATAAACGGCTGGACCGATTTGGTTGAAATTTGGTATGTATATAGGTTATACCCTGGATTAACATATAGGCTATATATCAGCGATGAACGGGATCAGAATTCCACGCGGGCGGAGCCGCGGGCAACAGCTAGTTTACATATGTGGTTAAGATCACAATATACTTAATTGGCGAAGTGTGCGTGTATCTAACATCCCTTGGAGGACAAACAGGCGTGAAAGAATAGTTTTCATCGGAATACTAATCGTAAACATGCTTCAATAAATAGAACCCAAACTTGCTCGGACCTGTATGTAAATGATGGTATGTATGTACATACCTACCAATAAGAATATAAGATTTAAGTATAAAATAAATTCCAAATGGAGAAACTAAGCCTTTGACTCTTAATTTACTCGTACGTAAACATTAAAATATGGTGGCTTTATTAGCTTTTTCAATTACAAAATATTTTATAAAATAAAAATTAAATATTATGATGTTTCGGGGTCGAAACGTTGGGTTCGTGGGGTCCGAGCGCACGGTCGCTTTACACGGAAATTGCAAAGCGACTGGTCGATGCTTCGCGTGACCAAAGGGCTGGCCTGTATTTTGCCCAAAGGATTGGCATTGCCATCCAACGGGGTAATGCCGCCAGCCTTTTGGGTACGTTACCAGTCGACATCGATGGGGAGGAATTCTTCGACACCTGACCCCTTTTTCCTTTCCCTTTCTTTTTTTTGATCTTGTAAATATTTTTATTTATTAATTTAGTTTTGTTTATCTGTATATATTTAGAATATGAATTGAATAAATTTTAAATCATGATTTCAATATTATGATTAGCACTCTGAATAAGAGTTGTAACGTAGTGTGACCCTGCTAGGTAGGTAGACACAGGTACTGAAAATGAAAGTAATGAAGCACACCGACTGATTTAATTTAATAATTGTAGAGACCTATTCGAATTTTAAGTAAATAAGTACTAACTAGATACCTAGACGACTAGATATTAAGTACATTTTAAATTAAAGGTACTTATCTACCTACTAGAATATTCCAATTGGTAGATATTCTAAAAAATATACTACACAGCGCTATCTAGACCCAAGCTAATCATAGCTTAACTAGGTATATATAGCTTGTAATATTCTTGAATACGGATAAATATATGAGATACATTATTATATATAGGTATACCTACAACCTACTATGGGTACATAGAAACACTTACAACAATAAAAATATACATTTTAAATGCATCCATAGTTACAAGTATTTACCTACACTGAACGGGAACTGAACCCGCGACTATCAGTGTTATAAGTTAGTGGACACAGCCTTGAAGTTGCCTGTACCTACCTACAAATGGACCTTTGAATTTAATATCGACTTTAGATACCTATATACTATTACCCCTCTTCCTTTACTTATTCACATTCGCCTATTTTGCCATATATCCCCTCTGCATGAAACCTCTGATGTTTCCATGCTCATAATAAACTACGATAACCGTTTTCCTTCAGGATAGTCATGTGATTGTTTGCTACATTAGCATAAATCAAATTACACTATAACCTTGTAATATGCTCCAGGTCTAAAAATACAAGACTAGATAAAAGTTAGTTCAAATTCAAATTCATTTATTCCAATGGTTACAATGTAATGAAGACATTACAATTTAGTATACATTAACAGCGTAATTTAATGAAGTCTAGTTGCGATAAAAAGAACTAGAGAGGTAGAATTATTAGGTAAGTATAATATGAACTTTTTAACACAAGAGGCTATCTATCTAAATATTAATTTGAATTTCGTAACAAAGAAAACATGTTGCAATCTTCCCCATTAGCAAGAGTAGATACCCACCTAAGTAGATTTATAGTCTTTCCCCTATCTATTACTGCCTAGCGAGTAAGGAGTCCGTAGATTCGATGTGCGCGAGTACAGCGCCACCTGTGCTCCGACCTCTACATTACTTCCCGTCTCCCTTTTCCCCGTATTTCAGTTAGTACCGCCACCAACCGCCAATTTTTCTCATAGTCACGTACGGAAAGATTCGTTTCATAGGTAGGTATACTCGTATAGATACCTACGTAACTTAACTTACCTACGTAACTTTGATTAGGTAGGTACGTTCGCATAGTTTATAGCAATGGTAAAATAGAAACTTTCAAATAGGTACCTAACGAATTAACAAACTAGTAATCATGTTAATTTTTTTGAAGTTTATTAGATGTTACTGCCTGTGCTTAACATACCTATTTTTGAAAAGTATATTCTTTATTTCAATCAATCAATCAATTAGCCTACTGCAGTCCACTGCTGGACATAGGTCTCTCCCAATATGCGCCACGTTTGCCGATCCTCCGCCTTCCGCATCCAGTCCGTCCCAGCCACCATTCATTATTTATCTAATATTTATGCCTTGGATAGTTACCTATTAAATTTATAATTATTTAACTAGTATAATATTATTAATCTAAAGAACGTCGTCAGGTGGCTTGGTTGTGGTTCATTTTATCAATTAATCGAACTAATATGTACTACCTAAATACCTACCAATATCTAGGTAAGTATGTACTTGTACAATAGTGATGTCAGCTTTCATTCTGATTGCCGATGAACTTATATAAATCTGCTGTCTGTATGAACGTAAACCTTTTTTGAATTTTTAATCGTCGATCATCCTTGAAAGAGAAAAATAAAAAACAATAATTCAGAATGTATGCTAATCACTCATATTACCCTCATACTTAATCTTGTATGCTTAAGATAATGTCACCTCCAGTTATATTCCTTTACTTGTCCCGGTTCACTGTACCTGCCTAGTACCGACAAACGATATAAACCTTTACCCAATATCAACTCGATCGAGTTCAGAATCGACTATAAAGACTATCTCTATAGTCGATTCTTAACTCTACGCCGCGTTGTTCGTAAATCTGACGAGGTGAAACAACTTGTCCTCGGCCGAGCCATTTTTTGCCACTAGAGATTTGTTTGGCCCGGGTACAAGGCTGGCGGACTGTCTCGACGGAAACCCATAAACATGATCAAGTCGAGCCGACTCTGCCGCTTTTTTCCAGCGCCCCACCCGGATGTAGGCGGGTACATGGAAGTGGGCGGGTACGTGATGTGGAGGGGATGGCACGCACCAATCCACTGTCACGTTTCTGTCCAACGTTTTGAAAAAGATAGAAAATTTATCAGGCGGTTGGCGGTCGATATGAGACTCCGCCCCGGGGGCGGGGCGTAATTGGCCGTCTCCTACGGCGGAGGGGCGTCAGGCGTCGTACGCGCGCCAGTCGGTGTTGAGCCTCGACCGTGTATAGAAGGTGTAGGCCGGTCGCACACAAGCACGAACGCCCGGCATGCGAAGCGCGCGCGCACCGGCCGGCTGACGCGCAGGAATGGCAGCGCGCCGCGCAGTCGCCGCGCACACAACCAACTGTGATACAATTTACTAACTTAATTTCTTACTAGAAGTTGTAGAAATATTTATAGGAAACTAATACGTCCGTGCTATAGACTTTGAGAGACAGTGTTAAGTGTGAAGCCGCCCATATGATCGTCCCGATGGCAGCGTATGCGCAATTTGGCTATTCATATCCGCCCGCCTCGCAGGTTAGTACTTACCTTCATACGCCTGCAATCCCTAATTAATTAAATACCTATTCTCAAGTATACCTTTAAAAATCTGTTCTTGTTATTAAGTTACAATTTTCACGAATGTCAATGTAGTTTATTACGTACATACAGGCGTGTTTTGATAACTCTAGTAACTCTACATGAATACTAGGATATTTCTAAATGTAGATACAAGATAGATACCATTTGCACAGATCACATTGTTATAGGTAGGTGAACATAACAGTTTGGAAGATAGATATTTGTTTTTGTACTTAGTTAACTTTTACTTGTTAGGTACCTTGTTGTACAAACATGAGCCTGTACGGCTCTACATTTAACTTGCATATAAATCTTACATACCTATACCTAGGTAAGTAACCTATATGCCTGGTAAGTTATTCACGAGTGTTTGAAATAGTCTAGCATTTCTTATTTAGTTATTGTTTTATATATCTATAAGTATGAATAACGAACTAGGAAGCTAGGTTTTCCTCAAGCAGGTAGTTACCTTCCTACTTTGACGTTTAGGTAGTTACTTATTTAAATCATACATTTAATTAGTAAATAGATGTATGTAGTAGATATTATATAACAAAATTGTAGTGTGTTTATAAACATTACAATAATATTTTGTCTAAGCTTTGTTCCAAACGATTACTTATTAAGTTTATTTATTAACATCCAAAATAAAGTTATTTCAGAGACATATTAGGCCTAAATATATATGTGTACCGAAAAATGTACTTGCGTGATTTCAAAGATAATGATGTACTTAGTATGTATTGAAGATAAACTATCAAGAAGATAGGTAATCCGCAGTTTAGGCCTAAGTCTGCTGGTACCGTATTTACATGTTTGTTACTACTTATTTATGTCTAAATGACAAAAATAAAATAAGAGCTGAACTTGAACTTGTTAATATGTACATATTTGCATTTGATGTCAAATTAGGTGTACCTACATAATTTAAAGCATAATTAAAATAATAAACCGGAGCGTTTATTTCGCACCTATAGGTTTTATTTATCACCGCAACATATTTTATTTGGTGTAGATGCGTCACTTCACAAAACTGTTTTTAGATCTGTCACCTAAAGTTGAAACCTGCTCACTTAGTTCCAACTTAGCTAAATCAAACCACTGAAACAAGAACATACTTAATTATTTGAGGATGTAAACATACGAACGATATTCTTTATTGTTAGAGCCTATATCTACATGTTTGTACCTACTTATTAATTCAGATAATATTACCTATCCGTAATTTGATCATAGCTATTTAAAAATGCGCATTTACATAATATTTTAATACCTGAAATGCGAACACCTACTGCGTAAATGTGTATGTTATTATATTTATGACTACGTAATAGTAGCATTGACTATTATTTCTGTGAATCTGCATTAAAGCCTGTATAACAACTATAATGCGTCATCAGGAACTCACATTTCACCGGCAAGGGAATTAGATACTTACTAATAGAATCCGATCAGCCGTGTCTATTCTCACACATTGCGACCTTCGAGATATAATAAATACTTAGGTAATAGAATAAAAAACAGGATAGTTTGAAATAGGTATGTATACGTATTTGAATAGTTTAGCATCTCAATCTAAAAATTAAGTGTTACAAAGACAGACTGCACTTATCGTAATACAAGTTACTTAAACTTAATTTGGAACGTCTTAGAATATTCATTGAAATGAAAAAAAAAAGATAAGTTTAGACAATGTTTGGCTTCATTGAAAAGCAACACATTTCTTGTTCATGAACAAGTAAATATGATTGACTGCAAATAATGAAAGAATACTGCGACCTGGTTTCATATTTGTCTGGTCCCGTACCAGGTCGCAAATCATCATAATTATTGTTGGAAGAGTTTTAACCGTGGAGGTAAATAATGTTTTTTTTAAAGTGTAATGAAAAACTGGGCAGGCTTCTGACCTGCCCAGTTTTTCTACCCAGTTTTTACCTACTCAAAACCGACAGGCTTGCATGTAAGTTTTAATGACAGTAGAGAAAGCTCGTGAAATATGTAAGCTATTGCGGGCTATTGTCTCTGCCTACCCCGGAGGGATATAGGCGTGAGTGTATGTATGTATGTGTGTAAAATGGTTCAATAATTATTTTGAACTTACTTTTTTGCATTTTGTGTTATACCTACATTTGGTGATACATAACATGCATACTAAGTGGTGCGCTACGGAAGTGGAGATCACTACTAGCTATGGTAGCAATTCTTTAAGAGAAAATCATAGGAAAAGAATACAGACAAGCCTTGTTTTACTTGCATCATTTACAATTTAGTTTAGTATTACGTTGTGTTAGGGGTGTAGTACCACCGTACATGGCTCTCCCAATGTGTGCCATTGCTCCCGATCACTGGATCAATTTTAAGGTAACGACCTCAAAAAGGTGGTTGGGATGGACTGCCATCCCATTCCCGTTGGGTGGTCGTCAGTCAATCTGGTTGAGGTACGTCCCACCTTCCGTTCGCCTTTTCGACTCTAGAACTCGTTTACTCCAACGACCATCGATCCTTCGATAGGTACTTCGATAGGCCCACTGCCACTTTAACTTCCTTATGGTTGCAAGGGTTATGGAGTAAGATTAATAGACCCCGAGGTAGATTTCCTGATGGAAAGGAGAAGAGCGGACCCCGGGCTTCAAAGTGCAAGCTCAATTTTTTTATGTATATAGGATACGTCAATTCTCAAAAAAGAAGGTCACCATTGCAGACACATACCACATTACAAAATGGTGGCACTCAGCTTGACGGTTTCTTCAGATAATTTTCACGCCTGCTTAAAGAACCCGGGACTGTAGGAAGTGGGAAACACGTGAGCTGGTAAGGAATTCCAGGTCATAATGGTGCGCCAAAATAAAGATTCACCGAGCTGCTTGCTTCTTGATGAATGAAGTTTGGAAGTAAAGGCTCATTTACACGATTATGCGAGCATGCAAATAAGGTAGTAGTAGGTATTAAGGTATAATAGGGTAAATTGTGTGGTACTAACTTTATTAATGTTCTTTGAATACTATATAGTTACATCTACCAAGTTGAATAGGTGTATAAAAATATTCTCTTTAGTAACAATATAAATCAATGGATTAGCCATCATGTCGGTAGTAGCGCTGCTTATTGGTAGGTTTTTGTACCAATAAATTTTAAGTTATTATTTACACAAAATCAAAAAATGTATATAAAATCTAACAGCTGTTGGAGGGAAAATATACCGTTACAAACAAATAAGTAGTCACTATTATACAATGGCTTAAGACTGTATCAAAAGTAACTCGGGCAACAAGCCAGTTTTTACTTCAGAAACTTGAATATTATTGTCTTCAATGTGTATGACATAAAAATAATAGGTATCCTTCCTCATATTAGATTTTAATATCATACTAGTTGTTACCCGTGGCGCCACCCGTGTGGAAGTTGTATTAAGTATATGATTGTGAACAAGTTCTGTCTGTACTTAAATTGGCGATAGGTATATGAAAATACTTAAGTTTTGTTAAACTAACGATTCTAACCCGTAAAATATTTTATTTGGAATACTTGTCTGTTTGTTCGCAGTGGACGCAAAATCTACGGAATGGATTTTGATGCGGTTTCTTATTAGGCCCCGTCTTGGTCAACATTAATTTAGCTTATGAATAGCTTTTTAGAATACTGAATTAAATACACAACAAAAATTTGATTAATTCGGTAGATAATGATTGTACAGGATTCAATTCCAATTGTGAAAGACAATTTTATGAGTCTCACGCATGTGATAAGTGATGGGCTGCCAAGTCTACTTCCACTATGTCGCCAGGGGCCACCCTGGCGACATAGTGGAAGTAGACGTGATGAATAAAACTATTGCACTTTGCAGTAGTTTTATTCATCACGACCTGTGCATGATTGAGCCACTATACCTATCTCTGTGCTGGAGTACCTACGCGTTGACCTGGCAGTAATCTGCATTAGATTTTTATTCTTATTATCTACAGGTGCTAAAATAAATGTGTAACTTTGATTTATATATTTGATACATATTGCGTTGAGATTACGAAAAACCTTAACATCTGCCTATGTATGTAGATTTTTGTGACCCTTTTTGATTACCCTAAGTTTAACTTTTTTTTTGTAATAAATGTTATGCTTTTCATGCAATGACTAATGAGCAGGATGCAGTTGTTTCATGTTATATTTACGAGTATTAGTAATATTTACTATTTTATACTCCTTGTAGTACTAAATTACTAGAACTTTTGATGTGCATCAGTAGTGATGTTCCATTTAATTAATTTAACAGTTTCTCGACCAGTATTGCATTAACGGGTATCCTGCCCCATTATTATAGTATATACTCCTATACTCAATGTCGTTAAAAATAACTGTATAAATGAAGACTATTTACTTGTTTCTTAGCCACTAGACAGTTAATTTACCTTTATTACTATATTAAAAGTCTGTGGACTCGTGAGCCACTATAAAGAAATATCCATAGGTATTAATGTTTCACAATTTTACCATAAATTATGCTGTTTTATTCTTTATAATAGATACAGTGGGCTTTAGTTAGCATTCTCGGGACTAAACAATTTGCTATTACACAAACTATTGTTTGAGCGGTAAAATACACTCGTTCGCCGTTCGATACCACTTGTGGGAGTGGAACTGTGGACAAGCTGTAGAGTTGGTCTTTGCAACAAGTCGAAGAATTGAGGTAGGTTATACTTACGTGAGTTTCTTTCAATGAGGCACCATGAGAATTTAGCACGATGTAGGTGTCCACTGCAATGACAGTAATGAATATCGTCATAAAATGATATGTCTTCGAATTACAGCAAAAACAGAGACGGCGACAGTGCAGTCCGCACCTCGCCCTCCACGTATGATATATTTATTTAGGTATTATAAGTATTTTATGTTACCACTAGCTTATTATTTATATTTGAAAGTGAATATGGATTCCATTAATAATAACTCCAGTTTAAAAACATTTCCATTTCAACAGAAAGCTGACATTTAAAACTTCAAATTTGTTTGCAATATATGTAACAATTAATTATATTCATTAAAAACCTGTCAATGGAATTGATTAATTTAATCAGTTGCAATTACGCTCTCAGTCGGCGACATTTTATGGAAAAGCCTGGTAAAAAGTGTCTGTGTTGGATAACGTTCAGTTTTTAAGCGCTTAATCTATCTATCTATCTATCTATCTATACTATTGTATAATTGTAAAGTGATCGTGTCTGTACATTGGAGATATTTAAAAAAAATACTTGGGTTATGTTATGTTAACGATACTGAACACGAAAATATTTTTTTTGAATTTCCTGTCTGTTTGTCCGCGATGGACGCAAAAACTACTGGACGGATTTTGATGCTTTTTTTTTTGTTAGAAAGGGCTTACTCAGACTTAAAATCTTACGTTTGTTTGATCGCAATCGGTTGAGTAGAACCGAAGATAGGTATGAGCAAAGTTCGCGTTAACCGAGATGCACGCGGGCGGAGTCGCGGGCGGAAGGCTAGTATCTTGAATATGATTTTATTCTGTTATTTTAACCTAACATTCTCCAACATCACCTGTTGCAGTTATACGCCGAAGCGACGGGTGCCGCATTTAGGTACAGGTGTACTTAAAATTAATTCAAAAGAAATAGAGTAGCCGTTGAGGCTATGTCATTATTATCTAAATTGAAATGTAAATGTTAGACGTCGTCACCAAAAAGTATTACATACGCCTGACATCGCGGTGTTACCTACTTAACGACAGGAAGGCGTTTACTAGACCTTACGCTTTATCCAAAATTATACCTTCTGAATAGTATTCTCAGTATTTGGTGAATTTAACGCTGGAATAAATACGACCAATGAGCTGACATTCAAAATAAGAAGAAGAGGGTAAGATTCGGAAATTTCCTAAAAAAAATCTTAATATGGTACCTACCTATTTGTAACACAATCAAAAAAGTTAAATATAATAGAGTACTTTGTACTATTATATATATTTTTAGTTTTATTGTTAATTTTGTACATATTTAAATTGTATTATAGTAGAGTTAATTAGTTATCTTCATTAAAATATGTATTTTCCTTGAAATAAATGATTACAGCTTAAAAAAAAATAGAGTACTGAAAGTACACTACTATTTTCTTCTCATACCTAAAAAAATAGATCATATTCCTTTGCAACATCTTTTTGATTAGACGAATTAATTTTATTGATCAGGGACCAAATCCTGTAACCTAAGTAAGTAGGTACCTAGAAGTATCCCTTTACCAAACTGAGTCATTGCTTTGGTCGTTCCCACCTCAACCAAGTGACTAAATACAACATATTTTTCCTAATATCGCTAACTATGATTAGATTATACAATTTGTTAATTTACTAAATGTTGATAAGCACGGATAAGCAATATTATCTGTGAAAGCAAAATATGTAGTACAAGTACCTATAGGTATGTATTTACTTTGAAAAATGCCGAGGGTATAAATTCTGAATCTATGATAGAATTTTTTCCTGACCTATTTCCTGCTTTCTGTAATCCCTAAGTCGTCAAGCGCGGCCGAATCTGTCAAGGCCATCAATATAAAGACAACCATTGTAAAACTGATAACATCTGGAATGGTGGCTTTTCCTTTTTTGGAGTTCACTTTAGCTTATCATCAGGCTGGGTGTAGTCAAATTGACGGCAAATATTCAAAGTTAAATTACTTAGGTACTTGGGTGATCACATTTGACGTTCCTACAACTGCATCTAAAACGTGCACAATCGAATTATTACACTGAGAAATTCTAATAGAAGATGAACTATTTATATTAAATTTGACGTTTCGTATTTTGGTTTTTTGTGACAATGTGAGATCTAAAGTCAACATAAATTAGACGTGTGCAGAAGTACCGATTCGACAGAAGTAGGCGGGATATGTGCAAAGTGTAGGTAGGTATATCAAATTTGACAAAAACAAAAAATAGAAATAAACCATTATGGTTGGCAGTATTAAGACGTTATCTATGAAAGCAGACGGTTACAAGGGAAGAGAAAGACCTAAGAGAAGATGGATGACCTGCGTGAAAGATGATGGCAATCAAAGATGGACGACAAGAGCACACATGGTTCACCGCCCCATATAAATATAACCCTATATTTGAAGAAGCAGGAAGCTGATGATCGTAATTGTCCTGCACAGCAATAATCTTTGAACTCTTATGTAAACTTATTTTGGTACGACTTCTCACACTGGAGCTGCATTTTATTTTAATATTGGGCTATTCGTTACGTAAGGTTCATATCCAGCTGGTTAATAGGGTCAACGTAATTCCAAAAGGGAATGGTTCGTTAAAACATTATTAGGTAAAGAGAATACCCTATATATTATATCTTCTTTGTCATCTTATTATGGAACAACAACGTTAATTTTTAGGCAGGAAGGTACGAGTAGGTCCTTTTTGTTTATTTATGTATGCCCACTTTACTTATTATAAAAAAAAAACATTTAAACTAACTAGGTAGGGACTTTATTGCAAAAGCAGTACCTACCTGTTAAATAAATGAAATATCTACAGATTTTTGATAGTTAATCATATTAACTTTCGAAGAATTCACCAAATCAGAATATAATTAGTTCTCAAGGTAAAGATTTCTCTATGAAGATAATTTGAAAAAAGCACGTGGATGCATATCTGAAGCGGTGGGCTATTAAAGAAACATGTAGCTAATCTTGCATGTTATACATTAATCAGTTATCTATGTTTAAATGTAAAAAGTTAGTTATCGATTATACCTGTAGGTATCAATATTGTGAAAGATTTAATCTTTTTGTTGTACACTGACGTTTGAGAGTCTGTCACTCAACCGGGTAAATGATTACGTGACCAATTAAGCTAATAGATAAGAATAGATATTAGTGACCCATTCATCACACATCCATAAATAAACCCATAAATATGCAATATAGCCATTAACGTTCATTCTCACGATGAACACCAAAAATCTCACATGTTTATCTTTTAAAAACGCATGTAAACAAGTACTTGCTAATAACCACTACATTACTCTTTAGATCATATCTAAGAAACATATAATTAGTGTGGAATTAAGACCCGAGAGTATAGTTTGTCTTTCTTCCAACATTACAAAGTGATTTTTAATGTCATTAAAACAAAATATTATATTAGGTATTGCTTTCCATAAATTTTCATTAATTTTATCTGTCAAGAACGTTAATACATTAACTACACGTAACATTCTTATTATTAAACAAAATTAATTAAAGGAACAACAAATAATAATTATCATTTTCGGTTAATGTGAACGTGACAGACATATTGACATTAATAGGAAAAAAACTATTAAATATCGAACTAATCATTAATTATAATCCTTGAAAGGTGGTGACTTCGATCGTTTCAATAGATAGGATTAAAAGCTATTAACATCTGTTCCACTGTTCAGACGATTGTAAACCTTAAAGCTCAGAACTTGTCGTCTATAATGCTGTGGAATTTAATATTATGAGATAGTTTATGTTATACTACACTTTATTTGACTATACTTAATATTTGACACTCCGTAGGTCAACATAAAAAATGGTATGACCTTGTAAATACAATGGTTTTACAACACGTTCGAATTCGTTGCAAAATACTCTTTTATATTAATACTAGTCGACCCGTCCCGGTTTCGCCCGTGCCTTTTAGTCAACTGTAGGCCCGCAATTTATTAATTTTCAAATAAAGTATGGAAATCTGTCGGATTTGTTGACATTTTAATGATTACTGCTCCGCTCCCTTAAATAGCAGCGTGATGAAATTTAGACTATAACCTTCCTCCATAAATGAACTATTCAACAAAAAATATCACATTCAAACAAACAAACAAACACTCCAGCTTTGTAATATAATATTAGTATAGAAGTAAAGACTAGCTGACCTGGCAAACTTCTTTCCCCTTAGAATCAATGACGTTATTTTTACCTTAGTAAACTGTATCAATTTCTTAATTCGTTTGAGAACGGAAAGCATTACACCCACGGAGCCTCCAAGACGTATGTCATCGGGGCCCATATACCTATAAGTGTACGGGGTCTATATACCATGGGGTTATACGCTAGAGAGGCCTATACCCCAATGGTGCCACCCATAGGCTCTCAACACTGATAGGTCCCATATACCTATGGATCCCTTAGGACAATGGAGCCCATATAGCCACGGAGTCCATATTCCAACGAGGCCCATAGGTCATCGGGTTCCATACACTTATGGGTCAATATAACTATGAAACTCACAATCATAAGTCAAGGTCAAATATAAATCATCAAAATCGATCCAGCCGTCCTGGACTCATAAACGGTGTAACTAACACGGTTTTCGACTTTCTATTACGAGTATGTATATACATATGGATGTCGGTTTTCGTAACATAACGAAGCCTGTATTCTTTCCCAACCTTCAGTCTATTCCTGTAGAAAATTTTAACAAAATCGATTCATTGATTTAGGCGTGAAAACGTAACAGGAAGAGGGTTACTTTCGCGCTTATAATATTAGCATGAATTATTTACAAGGATGTATTAATGATTTTACTTTAACGAACATGAATGAATACACAAGGGATGAGATTAAAAAGAAAGTGAATGCGAGCAAACGAACGACACAGTAACGTGCAGTCAGAACCGAAGAATCAGAGGCAGAGGCAGAGGAATCACGACAGTAGACTTAACGTACAGATATAATTAGATCTGTTCTCATATTATTATGTGGAGTAAGGTTGTTGGATCGAAAGAAGATGCAGTTATACCTACGAGAGCAAAAAGAATGCATTAACGAGAATTGAAAAAATCGATGAACGAGGGTAACAATAAAATTTTTATAAACTTAACATTGAAAGATTATTCACAGATGTTAATTATTTTACATATTAAATCTCTTTTTGAAGTATTATTTGCTACTGAACTTAATTAAATTGAAACGTTTTTCTATAGTAGAACACTAAATCTCAAAGCCATGTTAATTATCTAAATGCCCATAAAACAAACAACATTATTAAACATAAACGGAATCGACTAATGTGAGCACCCTAAAACTTACTGGTTAAAAAATGTTCCAATTGAAAATAGATGACTCGTTGACAGATGAATGGCTGGACGGGTTGATAAACGAGCAATCTCATATACGCCAATACACTGTTCTGTCGTAACCTTTACGGGAAACCACAAAATAATATCAATACGGCGCCTCTGTTAACAAATAAGATCTGATAAAGTTTTAAGAGCAGGTAAAGTTGACCCTTGCATTAAAATTTGGATATACGAGTAGGTATATTCACTAAAAACGCACCCTAATAAACTTTCAATTTTATCAGTTTCGTGTTTAGCGTGTAGGCAAGGAGTTGCATGTCGTGGTTGCAAGCCGGTCCTTGTTGGGCCGACTAGGATTAACCAATACTTAATCCATTTATCGTTTCGTGATCTGTCCGCTGGTCAGCTTTCCTTATTATGGTTAACGATAACCACTTCACACGTTGAAGTCTTTAGTTGTTACTCTTTCTTCATTACCTAGTTACTCGTTCTATTTTTAGTAGGTATACTTGCCTGCTACGAGCATGATTTATAATAAGTGTATCACAATACTAGTTGAAATGCATTATTTTTTCAAAACCTCATGAATGATAACAGGCAGACGAATTTAATTCAGTACACAGTGTATGTATGCAGTTTGTAGGCAATTCTTTAGATTATTTTATCGATAAGTATTAAGTGCCTGCCTTTCATGTACGCCGCTGATTTCATATTGTGATTAAAATATTTTGGGTTTGTTTATCAAAGTTTTTCAAAGATAAATTACTGATACAAAGATCTTACGCGACACCGATTTTTAACACATTGTCATTTTTTGACTTTGAAAAATTTCAGTACGTCTAATATCGTATTTATATCAGCTCAGTATACATTTGATTTACTACGTATTTATTTACGATTAGAATGCACCAATGAGCCAGTTTGTCGCTCAACACAAGAGCAGAATGGCACATGTGCAAACCCCACAACAATTTTCCGTCTAATTGAGCGAATGCAATTGAGCATTCAAGTTGATTCGATAGCAGTTAATAGTTAATAGCCTTCTGATACGGGTCCCTTGCTAGGAAATGAAACAAACTTGAAAGAAAATTGCTCTGGGTAACACAGTTTGTAAACACTGCTATGTAAACAACACATCATTATTTTTTTTATTTTATAAGCTCCTTTCAATTACTTTCGTATATAAAGAGAATATTTATTGGTTTCCATTAATACATTTTATACCTGTGTTATATTTAAGTAGTAATTTTTAAATTGTCTCCTTTTCTGTATTTTTTTTTACTTGATTGATTCTCGTCCATAATTGTTTGATTTTAATGGTATGTTTTTTAAATCTTTTTGTTGTTAAAAATATTTCTAATTAATTATGTTATTTAAAATATTTTAGTGTAATTAAAATATTTCTTAGCTAGAATTTCTAAAATGAACAAGATGATAGAGTCATGGGCGAGAATCTAGTCTATGTAGGAGAGGCCCAAGTCCCGCGATGGTCGGCAATTAATTAAAATTAAAGATAGAATTAGGAAGCGTGATAGAATCATCAACATAATAAGAATTGCTTTAATACTGTGACTTCTGCGAGCAATTGAATATTTAAGTGTTACGAGTATGTATGTTATCTATGTATAAAAATATACAATCGCCGCTGCAATCACAGAATAACGAGTTGTTTCAACATGGTTGTGGCGAATTTGAGTTCTTATTATTTCACAAACACGAAAAAAACTAAGTTTATTGTATTTGTAGTAACTGACAATGTATCTACGGTTATCAACACTGGTTTTTAAGTATATTAAGCAATTACGACAAATTTACGATTACGATGTTTTGTTTAGGCATTACGGTTTTTGCTTAGTAATGATACAAGAAGACTATGATTTTCACCTAATAGAAATCTGCCTTGGTGGCGCAATTTTGATGAAGATATTATGTTTGTTTCATGTGTTGGTATATAACAAATAGTGGTTTGCCCTGTTTCTGTTAGTTACTGTGCATAGAGTCTATGTAGGTATTACTTTAGAAAGTTAGTTTTAATTTAACATTACAAAATCTCAGAGGACTAAGTATTAAAATAGATACCTACCTTAATAATATCTATAGTGTTGAGCTAATTTCTATTAACAATATTTTCGATATTCAATTTTCATCCTAAAATAATACAATATAAGTGAATACTCGTAGAGTATTTATTCTTGTCAGGACCCACTTATATGTAATGAGCTGACTGCCTTGGATTACCGAAGGTAGATACTAAAAACTAACGTTACCCAACAAGTTCTAGCGCATTTTTTTTCATACCATTTTTTTCATGCTATTGCATAGACATTATTAGGACAATCCTACTAATATTATAAATGTGAAAGTTTGTGAGAATGGATGTGTGGATGTGTGGATGTTTGTTACTCTTTCACGCATAAACGGCTGGACCGATTTAGTTGAAATTT
Organism: Eilema depressum; assembly: GCA_914767945.1. Classification (NCBI taxonomy): domain Eukaryota; kingdom Metazoa; phylum Arthropoda; class Insecta; order Lepidoptera; family Erebidae; genus Eilema; species Eilema depressum. The sequence continues at coordinate 21,653,897 of OU612012.1, read as the reverse complement.
GGTATGTATATAGGTTATACCCTGGATTAACATATAGGCTATATATCAGCGATAAACGGGATCAGAATTCCACGCGGGCGGAGCCGCGGGCAACAGCTAGTTATTCATATTATACTACTGAAGTAAAACATGGTCGCTCTTTTAGTTGGTAAACGTTACTCCCTCTTGCTTCTTGATAATCTCCAGCTCAACTTTTCAGGAAATATATTGTTACCTGGAAAAAAAAAGCGATTTCATTTCTTTGCAGATATGATGTGGTATGTCCCATAACAACCAGTTTCCATAATATTCAGTGCTCCAAAATCTACAATCTAAACGTGGGAAAACTGCCAGCATAAGTAACACGAAACAAAGGGAACCAAGAGGTGTGGCACTCCCATCTCGGTAAAACAATAACTGATAACGCCTCTTTCAAAATAAAGAACATAGCGTTACCAGTTCTATTGCTCTAGGTTCTTTTAGCAAACCCATTTGATCATAAGACAATCCGAAACAATAAAAAATATTGAGCAATTAACTTGAACAACATTGGTTCCTCAACAGAGTAAAACCTTTCAAAGCACAATTTTGTGATCATTGAAGAAGACGCTGAATTATTTTGTGCTTGTAGCCTTTATGTAACGTGGGCGGGTGTACCTACGACCCATTTTAACTCGATAACGAAAGACTAAAGCAAGGTGCAGAGAACACCGTCTTTGCCGCCATAATCAGAACCTACATCAAGATAAAGTATAACGTCAAAGTAAATTAATGTTTCCGGATCTAACTTCCATTGATTTTCACCTTGTTAGCAAAAAAGCACTTGAGTGGTATATTTATAGACGGGATATATGCTCATACACGTTACTTTTTTTTTTTTTTTTTTTATCTTGCGCAAAATCCCCACGGATACCTCCCCCACCGTAGCCGGAGGAGGAGGTTATGTCGGACTCGAACCGACTAAAACGCACACCATCTGTGGGCCGTCAGTTGCCGGAGGTGAGATTGTCGTAGCCATATCTCTCGCACCCCGGCCGACCCAGGACCATATCTCTCGATCTGGCCCTCTTCCGGTGAGGGGACCACAGAGTCCCCAACCCGCCCCCGGGTATAGGGAGGCACGCAATGCGTGCCATAGCCGCGGCCTGCTTCTGCTAGGGTGACAGGCGGCTGTACCCGTCACCCCCAGGCCCGCGCTCATGGGGGACGGAGGTCATTCTGCGACCTCTGACGCCCGAGTTGCCGCTGCTCGTTGCGGGCCGCGCGGTTTGCGATTCTCCTTCGCTCCTCGCGCTCCCGCTCCGCCGCCTCCTCGCAGAAGGAGTCGCCGGCGGCCCACGAATCTGCGCAGCGAACCATCGCTGCGAGCAAAGTGGCGAGATTTGAAAATTGCAAAAAAAATCATCACGTGATTAATGGACAGCCCCTTACAAGGGCCACTCGTCTAGGGCACGCCGTAAGGTCAGCGGGGAGTGCCTCTCGTACCGGCCGAAACAGATGTTTCAGGGACCACCTGTTTCGGATTGTAAAGGAGCTGACGCCTGAGTGTCATCACTGTGTTCCGTGCCCACACGCGTGGATTGCCGCTGCATTTTTCTGTGACGAAGTAATTCTCGAAAGGAGACGGCTGCGGCGGAGCGGGCCCGTGAGAGACAGGACCTTGAGAGTACGAGTATACATAATATATAGAGCGCGCGTATCACTCGGGTCCGTTGTGACGAGCGTAGGCACAGGTATGAACAGCACAGAGGCAGATGCTCAGCGATAGTATAAGCGCACCTATACTGACGTTTATGCATTACCGAAAATATCAATATGTAGTTGGACTTATGAATTTAGTGAAATGAATTTTTTTGCTCGATTTGCTATGGATGGATAAAATGAAATGAAAACAATTAATACTACAAAGGTACATATATACGATGTAAGTGTGTAAATCCCTACTAATATTATAAATGCGAAAGTAACTCTGTCTGTCTGTCTGTCTGTCTGTCTGTCTGTCTGTCTCGCTTTCACGCCTAAACCACTGAACCGATTTTGATGAAATTTGGTATAGGGGTAGACTAGACCTTGAGAAAGGACATAGGCTATGTTTGGTCGCGATAACCGACATCCACGCGGGCGGAGCCGCGGGCAAAAGCTAGTACTGATATCAAATATCGAATCAAATATTAATTGCTAAGGCACTTTGACGGGTATTGTTTTGCTACCGATTGAGCATGAGCAAAGAGCCTCGGTATGAATGATACTCTTGCCTACGGTTTATACTTAAGAGGCGCGTTCTATAGTTAATGTATACTCTAAGACTCTAAGGACAGGATTCCCCCGGCCCACCGAGCCCACGATAAGCCTGTGGCGCACCGGAGGCAACTCAGGCTACGAAGCGGAGATCTCTCAACAACCTCCGTCCTGAATGATCCTGAGGCCTGGGGGTAATAGGTGGAGCTGTCGAATAGAAGCAGGCCAGAGTGGTGGCATGATGCACCGCTCCCCTTCACCTTCCCGGGGGAAAGGGTACACCGTGGTACCCATCTGAATACCCAAGATGGTTAGCGGTTTTGGTCGAATCGAGTCCGACGTAAGGTTGTACTTACCCGGTAGGATTTAGTTATTTATTTGTGCTTTACATACTACTAACTGACCCGACAAACTACGTTTCGCTTTAGATTCAGTAATCGTGTTTACCTTAATTAAATTTAGTTATTAACCGGGGCCCATACCCCTATGGAGCCCATAGGTCAACGGAGCCCCTTTTTCATGGGGCCTAAACAACCATGAGGTTCGTGTACCCACGGGGCCATGTACTTATAGGCCCATACGTCACTGAGGGCCATATACCCATGGGGCGCACCGACCCATTTACCTACGGAGCCATATAATCACAGGGCTCATATACCCACGGGGCCCATTACCCATAGGACCCGTATACCTAAGGGTCACATACGCTCAAGGGTTCTATACCCAAAATGTACAAAAACCGCAATAGGGCTTCCTGGGCGTTTGGGATAAACCATACGTCCACGGAGATCCCAATACCCGCCCATAAAAACTTTCGCGACCCAAGCAAGTCTGCAAATGCTCCACTTCTCTCTTCCACAGTTTGGTTCTCGAGTTATAAATGGTGTAACTAACACGATTTTCGACTTTCCTTTATATATGAAGATGTACATCCAGACTAGGTATAAAAAGGGCTCCTCGATTAATGGTAACAGATACAAATCACCTGTGACTTAATGCTATGCAGCAATGTCATATTTACTTAAGGTAGCTTTTTGTGTATACCTATAATGCATTCAGTGTTTAATTATTTATTTCCTCCTAATTAGGTATCAACTATTAAATTCATATATGGAGTTTACAACTTTAACAACACGTTTTTAGTGATTAAATTCTCTAAATATAAATGGGAGGCGAAGTTGCAGACAGTTCTTGCAAAAGTACATTCATCCTTATACCTTGAATTAATGCAGACCCGGATAAACTTGCAAATAATAGCATTTAAATTTTATGTGATGCTCACTACTTAGCATATTGTCTTTACAGTTTTTTTTTCTGTGTAAACTGTGAAATATTCTTTATATTTTCTATTCATCCATTCAATAAAAAAAGTCTGTGCCTAAGAGTGTATGCAGATACATACGGATCGCTTGCGGCAAAATCATTATCATTAATTCACCCAAATTTTGTGCGAACGCCAACGTTGTGCGTAAAGTGGTTCCATTTATTTCAAAATCCGGTGGGAGGTCACAGCAAAAGTACACAATAAAAGCCGGGTCCGGTAGCACAGTTTAATTGAGTCCTCCGACCTCATAATCCGTGCCTCCGCCCCACCCGCTAAATGTTATTTATAAGCGAAACTCCAAACAGCCGGCGGCCGCCGCACCTACGCCGCCGTGTATAAATTTTAGCCTATTGCACCCCACACTGGCCGGCAGCTACTGGTGAGTTTCAGCGACAAATCATTACTTTTACTGTTTTTCTTCGCGTTCACTCTAAGCTGGTAATTAATTTGCAGCGATTATTGCTATTGCTTTTATGCTTGTTATTAAACTTGTCGATAATTTAAGATGGAACACGACTCTCAAATTGCAGCGTCGCGGCCGATTGCCCTTTTGCATACGCTTAGATTGTGTTTTGTCGGGAATAATTACTCAACGCGTTTCCATTTGATTTGTTAGCGATGTACAGCTCACACACCGAACACCCGCGCCTCCATATTCGTGTAAGTTTTTTAGTTTTTTATTTGTAGCTTCGGAGTCTAATAAGTGAGTCTAACTAGACTAGACCTATAACTTATGTAGATTATTATTGTATATTTTTGGTTTCAATTTATCATCAAAGTTTTCATTTATTTTCTTATTGTTATATAGGTACATATTCTAAAATACATTCGAGTTCGGATAAAGTAACAACTACTAAATTTAATATTAGGCTGTTATCCCACCGGTTTCAAATTGTTCCGTTGGTAAAGATCAATTTGTGCTGAATTATTTTGTACAGTAATTGCTGCCGGCAGTGAAATATTTAATAATTTATTAAAAAATGTAATGTTAAGTAGCTATTATGTCTATTCATAAATTGCTAAGCAAATTGCGTCAGCAATTTGATGGTTAATCATCCTGTCATCGGAGTTTAACTAGTAAGTAGCAATTAATTGTGATACCTAACGAGTAGATGACATTTTTATCCGTTATTTTAAGTTGTTAAGTAACATTAACATACTTTTACGCTCTGTCGGCTTCGAACGTTGCAGAATTAATGTCCGAAGGACGCCGATTGAACATGTGGGGAGTACATTGCTCGCATCGCATCAGAAGCCATAAATGAAGTATCCGTCGAGTATTAACTACTGGGAATTTGGCCATCGGAATTATCGATGCAATCCGCTTGACGAGAATTGAATCGAAGTGCGTTAAATAACCATTAAGTGCTGTCGCGAGTATTATTGCAATTTATCGGGCTGTGGGCCTCGAGTCGATGCATTGTGACGCATCTCTAATGGTATGGTGTCCGCAGTCCGCACGTCTGCGCGTGTCACAACATTCACATTTGGCGCGACGCGTCATTTTATCGTGTTCCGAACGTCACGCACTCCTCCAACCCGTTTTTCGTGACTACACGCGTCACGCACACACCTCATTTTAATATTACTACAAGAATCGTTCGTCATTGGTTTTATCGCACACTAGCCATATCATATCATTGTTTTTGCACATGGTGTATTCTGACATAGGATGCTTTGCTCGACGTAGACGAGCAAATGTTACTAGACATTAATACCCACATGATATATTTGTACAGAACTTATACATCGTTATACCAGGCGCATCGTACCGTGCTTCGGTACATAGCAATATTACGTCAGTGCGGAGTAATGTACACTCGACGACACATAATCGTGATGTAGAAAGGTGTTTGTGCCTTAAAATAAAGGAGCATTTCTGAGTGACTATTACTTTTATAGGCATCTCTACTTGGCAGAGCTCCGTATTCCGTTGTCATTGTACTTGAGAAGATGCAATATGAATTTGTATGTTTTTAGTTTGAAAGGAAGTTGAACTTTGTGCTCGACTGTACTTGAACGTTCAATGTGAGACAATTTTTCCGCAGCATCGCTGCAAAGCGCCACATAATATTTCCAAGGAATGGTGCTCGGAGATTTATGTTTATGATACGTATAATAGTGGCGTCAATTGAAAACTGGCAACGATGGCGACGACGACCTCTTTTGTATTCCATCTCGATGCGTGGAAATTTTGTAATGTTCCCTTCCATTACTGAGATATTTTATTAGTGTATAAGGGCGCCTTACGAGACCTTTAACAAAAACATGTTTCGAAATATGTTAAAGAGATACTACTACATTTATCACTTACGAACCGGGATTAATTTTAGTATCTCTTTACCTCCGCCCTGTAAGCACGTCCGATAATGATGATGTTAGAGTTATCTTCTATCTAAGTAGCCACTTTTAAAATGAGAAAAATGGTTGTTTAATGATTCAGCCTCGCGCACTGGTCAGGTGGAGTAAGCACGCATGGAGTGCCCTCGCAGTCGAACCCCGCTTGCCCCTCGCTCGTCCTCGTTCAAATTAAAATACGACTCCCGTTCGTCAAGCGTCTCAAAAGAAACAAGAGTGGCGTTTACAGCCCAATCATTATAATGATCGGTTATCGATTTGCTGTATGGCGTGTTTTTCTAAAGGACCAAAATTTTGTGCGTCCGATTACGCGCCGCCGCGTCGCCCGCCGGCTATTCCGTAATCTATTCCTACCGTCGTCACGATATCGTCGACTTATCTTCTTCGTTCACTCTTATAATTTTGGAAAATTCATATAATAACATCTGATAACAATCTCATTATTATAATGTCCTCTTTAACATATCCCGTTGGTTGAGGTGAAATTGGAACGAGACACGGACCTTCGGGACGAGATAATGCCTTTGCTAATGTAATGGAAATTATGAGATCATCATTGAACCTTTTAACTGTGCTTTTATAGTAAACATATTTGACGACCATTCTAGGGTTGTATTCTTGAAGAAGTACGCTTTCTTTTACAAGAATAGTAGATATACAGCAGTTAAGTAATATTTAAATATTTTATTTTTACTCAGGCACTTGGCGAAAATTGGCATATTTATCGAAGTGTTTACCTGGAGTCAAAGTCAAAAACCATTTATTCTGTATAGGCCATCAAAACGGACTTACAAAACGTCAAACTCAACAAAAAAAATTATACTAAAAACTAGCTTAGTAAATGGACCTCCGGTTCGAAACGCAGCCCCGGCCTGAGAAGACTCCGGCAAGAAAGTCAGCAGGCAATTTTTTTTGGTCTATTTACAAAAAGTGGGTTTTATGCTATACATATCGTTGTATCTCACCACTAGATGGCATTGCAATACATTATGTTGTGTAACCGAGAACCTACCTACCAATGTTTTTGCTGCTGTTGTTGATGTTCACCCCCTATTTTATCCCCTTGGGGGTAGAATTAATCAAAATCCTTTCTCAGCGGATGCCTACGTCATAACATCTACCTGCATGCCAAATTTCAGCCCGATCCGTCTAGTGGTTTGGGCTGTGCGTTGATAGATCACTATGTCAGTGAGTCACCTTTGAGTTATATATAATTATGTATTACTAGCTGACCCGGCGAACTTCGTACCGCCATATTTTCGGCCCGCGTGGTATTCAAATCCCGTTCCCGCTGCACCCTTATCACTTAGGGGTATGAAAAACAGATGTTGGCCGATTCTCAGACCTACTCAATATGCTCACAAAATTTCATGAGAATCGGTCAAGCCGTTTCGGAGGAGTACGGGAATGAACATTGTGACACGAGAATTTTATAATTATAAGACTAGCTGCCCCGGCGAACTTCGTACCGCCATATTTTCGGCCCACGTGGTATTCAAATCCCGTTCCCGCTGCACCCTTATCACTTAGGGGTATGAAAAATAGATGTTGGCCGATTCTCATAGATAAGCACAAAAAATTTCATCAAAATCGGTCAAGCCGTTTCGGAGGAGTATGGCAACGAAAACTGTGACACGAGAATTTTATATATTAGATAAGATTTAGATTCAGATTTCGATATACGTTGATTATTGTTTACTCGTATAATAATACATTTCAACAGAAATTTAATCGATTTTCTTAAAACTTGGCATAGGTATTATCTATCTACTATTTTTCTCATGTACAAGATTTTCACCCCAAATAATACCTACCTGGAAAAGTGCCTGAATGTCTATAAACTGGTAAAATACGTGAGACCAAAAACAGTTGGCAAAATGCGAGTGTCAATACTCTGTTTACATCTTTGGGGGTATAAAAGTGTGAGTGTACAGTTTTCAATTATAAATGAGCTTTCTAAATAAGTAAAGATCTGATGCCAGGTCAAAGTTTATCTGGTCTTTTTACTGTCCCTCTAATCGAAGACTGTCCGACATTAGGAATTGAATATTCAGATTGTCGCATGTTGCGTGAAATACCGTCGCTCTGGATCATCAATATGTATGGAGACTGACAACGAATCGGTATAAGGGACAAGCGGTCTGCACGGACAGCGTCGAATACGCCCTTCGTCCGAATCTTATAAAATATTCACGGTAGACTGAGAGCCGGGGCTATCAAACCCAATATACATTCGTACTTACAGATTGGTCGGCTATACCTCATTTCAATTAGATAATGTGGGTAGGTATGTAGTTATGTATGGAGCCTATTGCCTGGGGTACACGTTTTGTTTGCCTTCTTACATTAAAATCTCCACATTCATGTACATTACACAACGTTCAACCATACCACAACGTTCCCTTATCACGGTGTTCCTCACTCGATCCGTCATCTTCACCCCAGCTATACTTCTCAGACTTCTCATTTCCACAGCATTCAATTTACTTTCATACTTCTTCTTCAAAACCCAACATTCACTACCATACATAAGTGTAGGGACGAGCACTCCTCTATGTACAGCCAGGCGTGCCTCTCTCGATACATTCTGGCTGCTCATAAAGTTATGCATTGCCCCATTTACTTGGTTTCCAGCCATAACTCTTCTTTCAATATCACTGTCATACTTTCCATCTCTCGTAAACTTTGACCCCAGATACACAAACTCTTTCACTTGTTCTAAAATTAAGTAGCGTTATTAAAAAAAAAATAACCTTATTTGGCTTGGTCAGGCCTTATCTCTTCCAAATATGTAGTATAAAATATTATTTAAATGAATTAATACAACCGTGCGTTCCGAGCACTAACAGAGGTAGGCCAGAAAAAAATTGAAGAGTGCAGCACAGAAACGAAAAAATCATGAATAACCCATCGGAGTTTTATCCGAAGAGGCTTTAGAAGCAAGGCATAAAGAATTTAGAAAAAATCGATTAAGTCATACCAGAAAATCAGTATGGATAAATACTAATAAGGACTTAATAAATATTATGCTTGTTACATCCGACCCTTATGTATCTAGCCTCAGGAAAATCACCCTAAATAAATCTATACATGACGTTTCAAATATTATGGAATATATACAAATGACAGAAATAAAAGATTCCTCGTGTTCTTGCGATCTACCAACACTGAGTTATCTCAGTAGCTCTGAATCTGAAGGATCCGATGGTGAATAAATAATATTGAAATCAATGAACTGTGTGAAACTGTCTTTTTCCTTAACTATGTATTTATTTTTTATGTTACAATCATTTCTTTTTAAAGTTAATCGTACAACAATACTGTTCTAAAAATAAAATCGATGTTTGTTACCATAATTTAAAAGATTATGATTAATACCGTTTTTTCCTATACTATCGTCCCACTGTGCGTAGGCGAGATTTTTATAATATCACACTAGTGTTTTAAGACCAAATTATGTGTAATTGCATACAAATTAAATGGCTTTTTGTAGAGTGAATGAAAGAGTGTAATGAATCTCTTTTCATTTCATTTTTGACTGTAAGTTTATATGTAGAAATAAGGTCTAAAATTTAATGCAATTTTTTACAGTCTCTGTGGTGTGACAATGGTTGTGCTAAAGTAGAATCAAGGGCCGGAATGCATGCTAAATGAAAATATCTTACCCTGCCTGTGAATTAAACCCAGGACTAGATGCACAATAGTCACACTCGTAACAGCTGCGTCATTAATATAGTCGTTTATTGTGTAGTTTACACAATTCGTTAGATAGCAATTCATGTTTTCTCAAAATCAACCTACACAACCCAGCAACAAAAACAACAATTTTGTTTTCATTTTATAATATTGGGCCGTGGCAGACAAAAATATGTCTACCAACTGATGGTAACCTGGTGTGACATCATCATCTCAATCACGCGATGTTTACAGCTGAACGTTGGTCCCTTCTAAGACTACTTTTACTCGTATAGTGACTTTTTTTGTCTCCATCTAACGGCTCCTAGAACTTATGGACGCATGTAAGCTTTCAACGCATAAAAATAATACTCTGCTGATATTTTATCGATGGTATAATTGTATTGATTTGTTAAATAATATCGATCTTAATCAGATCTTGATCTATAATAGACGCGCACTTGAGTAGAATTCAATTCACGAAACAGTAATAGCCGACTTTGATATTGCTGTATCCATAAACCTCGCGGTATGCAATAGTACATTATGGTACAAGTGAGCAACGTTGGTGATTACCGCCGAGGCGCCATTGAGACCCGAGCCGCCAGGCGAGGGTCTTAAGACAGCCGAGGACGGTAATCATCATGCTCACACGTGCCATACGACGTTTTACAACACACTTGCGAATAAAATAATACTACAAATACTAAATAAACAATACTACAAATTAATTCGTTTTCCTATGCGCGCGCATTTAACAATGGCGGTCGACCATATTTAAAAAAAAATGAGGTTTGAACTTAACTTTTTTTTACTCTGTTTTTTTTCTGTACTTAGAGAAAAAAAAAAGTTAAATTTGAGCGAAAATTTTGTTTATTACACAAGTATTACAAGTTGAAATTATTTATTTAAATACGAAAATGCATCAAATTACCATACAATAGGCGTATTAATTTATTCGTACTATTAAACACGTTATTTTTTGTATCAAAACTTTTTTAAGAACATAGACAATTATAGACACTTCCTATAAAATTTAAAAAAGAATCTATAACTCACTTTTGTGAATAATAGCAATGAAAAAGTCACAGTTTTATAATAGGTGTCATTCCGTGCTTAATTGCGGTAAAATAATATCACTGTTATGAGCAGGTGTGTTGTAAAAATAATTTAATTGATAAGTAATTTTATTATTATGTAAGATTTTTCTTTTCCTTTCGTGCAAGTGGTCGTCTTAGACTTCTTCAGCAAAGGAGAACTTTAACAGGTAAATTTGTTAGACAGAATATTATAAAAATATAACATTTTAAATAAGTGTATTTATATGAGTTTGCTACGTTGACTATAGGTACTTTGTAGAATTCATAAAAAAAGATTTTTTTATGTCTGTTTCAATTGGTATGAATTTTCGATGAATGTTGTATTTCACATAAAAATGTTCGTGAATGGTGCAACATTGTGTTTGTAACATTTTACAATCTAAATGTTATCCTAGATGCACCCAAGTAATGTTAAGTGTAAAAGATAACGATACCTATATTAACAGCTGGTTATGTTACTTGCACCCCCCTCTTGAAAACAGCAGATATCGCCCACATAAAACATTAATCCGAAACCCTCTCTTTGCTCAACACTCTTCATTTGACAGATTGGACTAAATTACTAAAGCTTTTTATTTAGTTTAAGGGTAATATCAATCGTAGGAGTATTTCTCTTTGAGAACTTGTTTGTTCTGTATCTCAGCCCAAGTAGTTTTTATTAGAAGTTTTGTTGACCGTAGCAGTCAAGCGATGATAGAGCTACGGCCCCTGTGTGTACAGTGACATAATATTGCTTATGTTTGATTTGATCAGTCCTTCACCGTAGGAAACCCTGTTATTGCTCCTGCCCTCAACATTTTATTAGCTTAGAAGTGGTGGTTACTTTTCTTAACCAGTCTATAATTATTCATTGATCGATTTAATTAGTGAGATAAAAGTTATCAGAAAAGGTCGTTGGTGATTCTCTTTATGGACCAAGTGTTAGATTTGCATAATTGCATTTTAATGTAAAGCAATTAGTGGCTTAGCAAAACAAAGCCATTAGGCTACTTTGCGCTGTTCCATGATACGTACCAGCTGCTTCTGTTTGTACATTCGTCTCAAAACTTTACTTCACACGTTGTCCATCCAATTAGCACATGTTATGTGACATTTCCGGAGCTTCCTTTTTTACGAAGCTTCTTTACTGCCCACTATATCTACATAGTATAAGAGGACTTCATAAAATGCAATGCATACTTACACAGGTCTAGTTCGGAATTTGAGTTAAAAAAGTATCATCGCCGCTTATAAATTATGGCAATACTTACCCCACTTATCATTCATGGCATTAGTCGGTGCATAACTAATAGAGGCTATGTTGGAAGTTAACGGATAGTTAAGGCAGCGGTTCAGTATGAGAAATTCATATTGTTTATTTAATGCCTTATACATGTATTTACAGGATAATATCGCCAATGCACAATGTCGATATTATACGGCGCGATTATCGAGCGGCGCGCGATTGATATCGGAATCACAATTTCATACCTAAATATCGCCGTTATCCATAATTACACAGTGTGTATGTGTGTTATCTTGGGCTATTACTAATTACACAAATGCACGCAAGCAGTGATAGCACTGTTTATACAAATATGGCGGACCAATAAGCGGGTTGGCTCTTTGTAATTGTAGCTCGTATTAATCGTGGCATATTGTTCGCACCAACGATTGCTGGCTACAATTTCAGTTAATCGAGGGGGATGTAACCTTTAACATTTATTTTGTAATAATGTTTAGACATCCATTTTATTTTATTCAGTAAACACATGGTTACACTCGGATACCAACAAAGACGAAACATGTAAGAGCGTAAATCACCTATAGTAAATCTAGAAAACAAAGGGGATTGGGTAATCTAGTATGAACAGTGGCGTCCTTAATTTTTTAAGCGCCCATCAATAATTTTGATACCACTTCATTGTACTGTGTTAAACACACGTACAAATGTCATTATTTTCATTGTAAGTAATATCGGAGCTGCGATATACAGGGTGCAACATTTCGACTTTACCTTGAAGGAAAGTACCCTCATACTAAAGATAGCGAATTTTACTTAAAGGAAACATTACCTTATTTTTAAAAAGAAACAAAACTGCATTCAAAGACTTTTGAAAATGCCACACCCGGTAGTCGAACCGACTAATATCTTACAAAACCTTATCTTTCATGGATTTCCTTTTATTTAATATACCAAGTTTGTTAAAGAGATTTGATCCTTATGATCGACCCTATCGATTGATGCAATAAAAATACAGGTTGTTATTTTTTATAATTTTAGTCGGTTCGATTACAGGGCGTGGCAAGCGATTTTTCGAAATTCCTTAAATGCAGCTTTGTATTTTTTTAAATAAGAGAGTGTTTACCTTGAATGAAATTAGCTATTTCCGGTAGTAAGAGTAGGTACTTTTCCTACATATTAACATCCAAGAAGTAATTATTGTAATCAATTAGCCTATTGCAGACTACTGCTAGACATAGGCCTCTACCAATGTGCGCCATTTCAGTCCATCTGGCTAGGGGGGGGGGGCTACTTTCCGGTTTCCTTCTCGCTAGGAATAGTACTCTAAATACTGGAGATAGCGAATTTCATTCAAAGGACATGTTTCCTTGTTTAAAAAAAGAAACAGAACTGCATTTAAGGAATGCCGAAAAATCGCTTGCCACACCCTGGAATCGAACCGACTAAAGTTCGAAAAAATAACACCCTATATTTTTATTGCATTCAATCGATAGGGTCAATCATAAGGATCAAATCTCTTTAACAAACTTGGTATATTAAATAAAAGGAAATCCATGAAATAGAAGATTTAGAAAGATTTTAGTCGGTTCGACTACCGGGTGTGGCATTTTCAGATAACTTTGAATACAGTTTAGTATGTTTTTAAAAAAGAAACAAAACTGCATTTAAGGAATGCCGAAAAATCGTTTGCGCCGCCCTATAATCGAACAATTCGAAAAAATAACACCCTATATTTTTATTGAATCAATCGATAGGGTCGATCATTAGGATCAAATCTCTCTAACAAACTTGGTAAATTAAATAAAAGGAAATTCATGAAATAGAAGATTTAGAAAGATTTCAGTCGGTTCGACTACCGGGTGTGGCATTTTCAGAAAACTTTGAATACAGTTTAGTATGTTTATAAAAAAGAAACAGAACTGCATTTAAGGAATGCTGAAAAATTGTTTGCCATGCCTTATAATCGAACCGACTACAATTCGAAAAAATAACATCCTTTATTTTTATTGCATCAATCGATAGGGTCGATCATAAGGATCAAATCTCTCTAACAAATTTGGTAAATTAAATAAAAGAAATCCATGAAATAGAAGGTTTGGAAAGATTTTAGTCGGTTCGACTACCGGGTGTGGCATTTTCAGAAAACTTTGAATACAGTTTTGTTTCTTTTAAAAAATAAGGGAATATTTCCTTTCAGTGGAATTCGCTATCTCCAGTATTTAGAGTACTTCCATCTAAGTAAAGTTGAAAAATATCACCCTGTATAGCTAAGTCCCGATATAGTTTAGAGAAGTTTGTCCGTAGTAACTTTTGATCACTTTATACTGTACTTTCATATTATACCAATTTCATTGATGGCCGCTCAATTCCAAGACGACGCCAACATTACCCAACCCCCTTTAGGTAAGTATTTAGAATAAATATATATCTGATATAGATATGTATAGAAAATTAACAGACATTATAAACTCTTAAAAGTCAAGAGAGTCAAGACGTGTCCTTAGCTTTCGTTTTGTAACACAATTCTCATGTCGGTCTGAGGGTCCACAAACTAACAAAGGCTTACCTCTGTGCAGGCCTCGCTCTGTTTAAAGACAACAAGTTGGTGCTCTTAAACGGAGCGTTATAGGTGAAGTGGGGTCTTTAGTGTGTGCACAGTTTCTTATGCTATTATTTATAAGTCAAACCGGCCCAATGTTTGACCAAATCTGTTTACGTCCCGATTCCCTTTAATCTTTCACCGCCTAAACTATACCTACTCATATTTATTATATAAAAAAAGTTGTTGTGTCAAGGACGCTGTAGTTAGATTTGAACCTACAGTGTAACCTTAAAGGTATTATTCCGAAGCCGACCGCATACGACAACTGCTGACGCATGCAGCAGATACAGCGTACCCATTACTTGTTAAACTCAAGGAGACCATTGAGAAGCCGCTATGAACTACCCGCATCTGCTGCGTGGGTCGGCAGTTGTCCTATGCTATGCGGTCGGGTACGGAATCATATCTTTATATTCTCGAGTAGGTACTCTTTTGTAGATGTGAGGAAGCATCCGAACTTCAACATTAGCATTAGTATTAGGATGATAGCGTGGCAGTAACACTACTGGTGTAATTAATGTACCTATAGGTCTTACCACTATACGCCTTTAGTGGTAGGTATTAAAATAAGAAATGTAATAATCTCATGTTCTTGGCGGAGAACTTTGTTCAAAGATACTACGTATGTAGGTAGTAGGCATGTAGCCTGTAGGGCATGTCCACACTTGCTAACCCGTCACATCATTAAAGAAATGAATAAGCGTCTGTAGGGTCTTATCCTGGACCACAGAATTCATACAAGTACAGACACGTCTGGATTGACATTATTTCAAGCCGTGTCGATTTACGAGTATATATTATGTATAGGTAGCTGTTAGACTTGGTATTTCGACTTCAACAGATGAATTTGCGCGTAAGAGTTGTTGTCTAGATCAACGTCATTGCTAGCCATCTCGATCGATCTACTACCTGTTGAGCCGGTCGGTGCCGACCGACTTCAACAATAAAGTCCTATGTCTTTTTTATCTTTTGAGTTTTTCGTGTCTGTAATTAATTCATTTTTGCTTTGCAGTGCATTTTTGTTCTAGAAGTCAATTAATGTTTTTGTTAAAATGGGCTTGGGATTAAACTGCTCTAAAACATATCTTTGACATTATTTGATTTAGAAAATAATAAAAAAATTGCCCGATTTGCATCAAAAGACGGACACTGAATACTTGATTGAGTTTTCAGTAAGTAATGAAATCAATTACCTACATACAATAGACAAATCAGTTCACCCTTGTTTAACAAAAAACGTATGACTAAACATCATTTTACAAAACACGTTTGAAAAACTAATCATTTGACAAACTTTCATTTCGCAAACATAATTACTTTAAAAATAATCATTTGACATAATACAGGCTTCGCAAATGTATTACTTAGAAAACATTTCAATCGTCAAAATTTTATTGTAAAAATGTTCATTTGACTAATAGAACTTGATGCAGAAGCATGGTTACGAGTATAAAAAAAATTACCACGAAGGCCTAACCTAATCTATCCAAGTAGGAATGTGCAGCTTTTTCAATGAATCTATCATTAACTGACTGTTTGTAAACTAACATGTTTTTAAAATAATCAATTTGGGAAATGATGCATTGTACAGGATGTATTTTTGAAACGGGGCAGTAAGGGCAAGTACCTTAACCGTTGTAGTTAGAGCAAAACGTTCTTAGGAGACCTTCCCTAACTTTCTGAAATATTTTGAACTGCATTCACAGATTTTGCAAAAATCTAACAGTTAGCACACCCTGTATAATGATTATTTCCAAATAAAATATTTTGTCTAATGAGTAGTTTATTGAACAATAGTTTGTCAAATGATAAATTTATCAGGTATTATTCTGTCAAACGTTGTTTTTCAAATGAAAATTTGTCATTTCTTTTTTGTCAAATGATAGGACACCAGACGAATCACGAATCAGACGAATCACCAGACGGACACCAGACACATTATTGACCTGCCGACGAACCGAAGCAAGCGACAATCTCCGTTTCGACAGGGTGGCCTTTGTTTTGTGAATTTTGCTTTTGTCTGTCATCATCAAGGACATGATTCCTCATAGATTGTTGTAAAAACAATCATGCCTCGTGAAGGTGAACTTCGTGAAATTTGCTTTAGAGTTTTTTTAAGAACGGATAGTCATTATGTTTTTGGGAAACATTAAGGGGGGATGTAATTAAAGGATCATAAAAATATGTCGAAGGGTGCTACTGTTCACAGAACTACCTACTAGTAATGTTCTTTTGAATGTTATTAAGAAGAAATCAAATACGTATACGTATGTGATTTCTTCCTAATATAGAAAAGGAAAATAAGAAATTTTTTCACTTACAATTTTTAATACTTCATATAATTTGATGCACTTTAAAGTTAATTACACATCGTAATAAATTCTAAGAACGAATAGAGAACTAAGCCAGAGTCATATATTTATAATATCAACACGAAATTAGTGCGAGTTAAACAAGACGTTACGATTAACAAATTGTGCCGATCACGTCGTTACTTTGATCAACGGAGCGCTAACTCGGTTTTCATAATATGTTTACTAATTATTTCCACGAAGTAATTCGAGAGGTTCTCCAGTCGGACGGGACGATGGGCACGTCACAGAGATGTTTAGATTAAGCCGATGCCCCTGATATTATCTTACCGTTCTGCCCTAGAAATGGAATTAATTTGCATTTATTTAAAAATAAACGTCAAGAAAGCGCTCCACTTGTTAGGCGTGCTCTCAAATCGACCGAGTAACAATCTTTTTAACTGTTAATTAGTTTGTGGTTGTAATGAATTGAATCATTACTTTGATATTTCTTATGTTGTCTCTTATTGTCCATGTGCATGATGATGATTACCTTTAATATAGGTCCTATATAATGCAAACCTTGTACAACTTCGATCCTACAATGAGATGAATTAATTCTAATATTTTTACTATTGCGGTTAACTGGCGTTTTTTACACCCATTTTACACTTTTATACTTAGGTAAGTACACCTATTAAAAGAGATATAAGGGTTTTATCTAGCTATACTAATTATAACGTTAAAAATAGTTTAAAGTTCTAATCTCCAAAACTTCATGAGGTATTTCAATTTCATGGGGACTTCCGTACAACCGATGATCTAATATTTTACACCCTCAGGGTTGAAAGTTCCAAACATTCCTTTGTGAGTTCTTACTACAGAAAAAGGTAGTTGTAATACAACTTCTACCAAAGTTTTTACTGTTGAACCAATCAATCGGGATTTCAGGAGGTCTTACTATAATTAGGTACATAGTTTTATAAATCTATACATCAGACTAGCCTTCTGCCCTAGGTTCTACTCAACTGATTGCGATCAAACAAACTTAAGAACAAGCCCTTTCTAACAAAAAAACCGCATCAAAATCCGTTCAGTAGTTTTTGCGTCCATCGCGAACAATGCGAGCAGCGATTTTTGCGGTCGGTTTCGGAATGATTACGCAACTGCTAGTGATGTACAAGCCTTGAGGCGTCGAGTCCTATTTCTGAAGCCTCGAGGCGGAATGGCAAGACTCAGTGAGCTCGGTAAGCTCGGAGTCCCGAGCCTAGCCAAGCCGCGAGTTTTATGAGCCCGAGCTCTAGGCAAAGAGCGAGTCTCTTTGAGACGCCTCGAGACTTGTACATCACTAGCAACTGCTGCGTGCGTCGGCAGTTGTCATATGCGGTCGGCTACGGAATCATACCTTTACTTTACGAGGTTCAAAATAAATATTTTGTAGGTGCGTTTTAAACATATGTATTTTTTGTGCAAGACTATCAATTTTTGTGAGTGATTGCCAGCCTTTGTTACTAGTCATACTAGTGGGTACGTATTTGAATACCTAAAATTATAATACCTAAAGTTAAATAACCTAAGTTCAAAATACCTAAAATCTAAATACCAAATGGTTTAAAATACCTAAACCACTAATACCTAAGTACTTAATAACTAAATTTGAAATACCTATTGGACTAATTACCTAATGTTTAAAATGCCTAAAGTTAAAACAACAAAGGTTGATATACCAAAATTTAATATACCAAATGGTCAAAATACCTAAAAATAATGCACCACACACAACAATATGTGGGTAGATCAGCCACACACAGTCTACTGCTGAACATAGGCCTCTCCCATAGACTTCCAGAATGACCGATCTAAAGCAGCCCGCATCCAGCGCTTTAAAAAAAGGGACACTGCCCACCCCGACTCGGATAGGTTAGGTTAGAAGGCTAAGGCGGGAGCGGAGCGGAGCGGAGCTCCCGCATTAGCCTTCGTGGTTATTTTTTTTATAACCACACATACAAGGATTTGGAACTTCAGGATTGGAGCAGACAATCCTTGTATGAGTGGTTATAAAAAAAAATAACCACGAAGGCGAAGGCGGGAGCTCCGCTCCGCTCCGCTCCCGCCTTAGCCTTCTAACCTAACCTATCCGAGTCAGGGTGAGCAGTGTCCCTTTTTCTTTAAGCCGTACCACATATTATTTCTTAAATTGTCGGTATTTTAATTTTCGGTATTTAGAACTTTCGATCATATAAACATTCGGGATTTGAATATTCGGCCTTCCGTTCGTAGGGCTTATGAAATTCGATAATTTCAAATTAGGCATTGTAATACGTACTCACTATAATATCAATTTGTCATTTAAAGCTTTGGGTATTTTAAAAGTAAGTCAAACAACCATTAGGTATTTAGATTTTAGGTATTTTGAACTTAGGTTATTTAACTTTAGGTATTATAATTTTAGGTATTCAAATACTTAGCCATTTTAAACTTTCGGTATTTTAAATTTAGGTCAACCCACCATTAGGTATTTAGATTTTAGGTATTTTGAACTTAGGTTATTTAACTTTAGGTATTATAATTTTAGGTATTCAAATACGTACCCCATACTAGTATCTGGCATTAAAATAGTTACATATTTGTTTATACAAGAGTGCAAAGTTGCTTTTTAACCGCGTGCTCAGTTTTAATGACCGAGCAAGCGAAAGATTCTAAATTTCACAAATTAGAATCTTGAGCTTTAGCGTGGGAATCAAAAGAGCACAAGGTGAAAAATCTTTGCACTCGAGTGCAACACGTAACTTTTCATCCCACCTCGGCGAGGAAATAATGAAATGTTTCTTCTTCATCCTAGCGTTAATTCATAGTCGCATTCGAGCTTTCGCCTCGGAGTCTGGGGTCCGCTTTACCAGTCTTAACTGCGGATTTGATTGGACCTCGATATTTTCCATGAAGCGACTGCCATCTGACCTCCATAACCCAATGGTGACATTAGGTGATATTGAAGCATTGCAGCTAAAACGTTGTTGTTGAACTTTTTGGGCTCCAACTGCCCGTAACGACTGCTACCAATAGATGTTCGTATGGCAACCGGGACTGACGGCTTAACGTGCTCTCCGACGCACGACCAGACCACCAAATACCCATATTCATGCATACAAATATTTGCATTGAGCGGGGATCGAACCGGCGCCTCCTGCGTAGCGGCCGCGATCATTACCGCTACCGCCGCTACGCCACCACGGACACGGAGGCTGTATATGTGTAATAATGAAATGCAAAAAAAAATCAACAACAATTTTCAACAATGACGTGAAAAGAGAATGATGCGCGCAAAGCAAATTAAAAAAAAGTACACCAAGGAGGTTCCGAGTCTGAGGTTATCATAAATTAAAAAAAAGTTGTTTGATAAATTCGGCACCATAGAGGTAGAAGTAAGGCCCCGGCGACATCTCCACGGCACGGCACCGTCCGCCGTCGCCGTCGACGGGCTACGGCGCCGTGGACGGTGTGATTTAGGGTAGGGCAATTCCCAGACGAAATTTTTACTTTTTTTATTTTTTTTGGTTACCTATGACCTTTCTCAAGGTCTAATCTGCCCCTATACCAAATTTCATCGAAATTACATAAAAATCAAATACGTTTTTAATAATGAATTCGTAATTATGAAATACTAGCTTTTGCCCGCGGCTCCGCCCGCGTGGATGTCGGTTATCGCGACCGAATATAGCCTATGTCCTTTCTCAAGGTCTAATCTACCCCTATACCATATTTCATCAAAATCGGCTCAGTGGTTTAGGCGGGAAAGCGTAACAGACAGACAGACATACAGACAGACAGACAGACAGACAGAGTTACTTTCGCATTTATAATATTAGTATGGATTATTAATATAAATAATAATATAATTCTTGTAAATTAATAACATTGAAGTATTTTAGTAAGTAACTACATATATATCATTGCGCGTTCGCCAACTAAGAAATTTCGACTGAGAATCGCCCCCTGCACCACACCGTCCACGGCGCCGTAGCACGGCGACAGCGGACGGTGCCGTGCCGTGGAGATGTGGCCGGGGCC
The DNA here is from genome assembly GCA_914767945.1 of Eilema depressum. Taxonomy (NCBI): domain Eukaryota; kingdom Metazoa; phylum Arthropoda; class Insecta; order Lepidoptera; family Erebidae; genus Eilema; species Eilema depressum. The sequence goes on along the minus strand of OU612012.1, from coordinate 21,633,037 downwards.
TAAGTAGGTTTAATGATGTTTTGAATTCACAAACCTAGTACACACGATGTTCAAAATTCAAATTTACTTTACCCTCTAGAGGATAAAAAAGACTTTTGCACTCAGTTAACGAAGAGCAAAAATACGCTTTCCGAGGTGGTGGGATGAAAATATTTTTTTGTACTTTTTTTTTAATTTGCTTTGCGCGCATCATTTTCTTTCACGTCATATTGTTGAAAATTGTTGTTGATTTTTTATGCATTTCATTATTACACATAATATATACAACCTCCGTGTCCGTGGCGTAGCGGTAGCCATCGCGACCGTTGTTTGCATGAATATGGGTATTTGGTGGTCTGGTCGTGCCTCGAAGAGCACGTTAAACCGTCGGTCCCAGTTGCCATACGAACATCTATAGCAGCCGTTACGGGCAGTTGGATCCCTAAAAGGTTCAACAACAACGTTCTAGCTGCAATGCTTCAATATCGCCTAATGTCACCATTGGGTTATGGAGGTCAGATGGCAGTCCCTTTATGGAAAATATCGAGGTCCAGTTAAATCCGCAGTTAAGACTGGTACCTAAAGCGGACCCCAGACTCCGAGGTGAAAGCTCGGATGCGACTGAGAATTAACGCTAGGATGACGAAGAAGCATTTCATTATTTCCTCTCTGAGGTGGGATGAAAAGTTACGTGTTGCACTCGAGTGCAAAGATTTTTCACCTTGTGCTCTTTTGATTCCCTCGCTAAAGCTCAAGATTCTAAATTTAGAATCTTTCGCTTGCTCGGTCATCAAAACTGAGCACGCGGTTAAAAAGCAACTTTGCACTCTTGTATAACAAATAACTACATTACACTATAATATAAATATTATTTACATGTTTGAAATCGAGATTTTCTCTTCTTTCATTTGATATCGGTGATATCACACTCCATACGACAGCCAAATTTTTTTAGAGGCCTCATCTTTTTTGGGCCTTCGTAATATTGATGATATTCTATTGTACCCAGACCATCATAATAGAGTGAATCTCATTCATTATCATCAGTTCTGTATCTTAGAAGCTACAGTGGAACATACGTGATATACCTACCTACTTATACATACTGTTAACTACATTACCACAAATGTTTTGTGCCGTGGTCTAGTAAAAAACCTATCGTAGAATAAAGTTACAGTATCAAGGTACAATGTTAACGTAGATTTATTGTATGTGCAGTTGCTGGTGGGCAGCAGCGGGGCGGGTCCAGGCGGCGCAGCCACCTCTCCGGACGGGGGCTCGAGCTCGGCGCCACCGCTGTCGCCGGGTGGCTCCGGCGTCGCTGGCGGTGCGCTATCACCTGGCGCCGGAAGCCACGCCAGCACTCCCGCCGCCTCCTGCTGCGATACACCACGCCCTATCATCACCGACCCTGTCTCCGGCCAAACCGTCTGCTCATGCCAATATGATGGAGCTCGACTCGCCCTCAGTTCCTATCCTCGCCTCTCCAGCGCAGCTGTCGGTGTATATGGAACACCCTACCCGTCGACTGACCAGAATCCTTACCCCAGTATTGGAGTTGACAGCTCAGCCTTCTACTCACCTTTGGTATGTAAAAAATGATATTAAGTAATAAATATAATGTAGTAGGTATTCGTTTGATTAAAATTGAATTCAACTGTCAAATCAAGTAGATTATAAGTATTTTGATTCAGTAGAACTACATCTTATCGATGTGTACCTATGAAAGCTAATTGAGAAATAAAAGAGTAGTTCTTTATTCTATTAATATGAACGTCGAACCGGATGTACCTATCAGTTATGCTTATGATACAGTTTATTTCGTAGTCGCTGTTGCTCGTTCTCGCTGTTTACCTTCTAAAGCAGAATAAACAGGCTGCAAATTGGTACGAATAGGTCGTTTGCCGTTTGCCCGTATACGAAGCAAGGTTTATCGCTCTCGACTGCGATACAACGTGTTTAGCTTTTCTGGTGTGGCGTGCGAGCCACCGCCGAACCGGTCCGGGCGCGCTGGGCCAGAAAACCACCGACACCTCGCAGACCTCGCCACGCCGCCGCCGCCGCCCTGTCACGAAACATTAATATTTAAGCTCAAAAAATAAATTCAAAAGGCAACCGCTTCTATTATACCAATTACCCTGTATTTCGGACAATTTTCTGAAATATTGTGATGTTAATTGAAACGATACGAAATTTCATGTTTAATTTTATTATTTTTGAAGTTCTGGCAGTTAATAAATGCGTTTTTTTTATAAATTTGCAACAAGTAATCATTTTGTGGCTAACCAAAGAATGACTAGAACTACTGTTAAATTAACACCTTGCCTAAGGCGACAAATCGGCGGCGGTCTACAATGTGGCGCCCATAAGCCAATGGGCATGGGGTTACCATAGAACTGTAGTAAGTGAGCTACCACGTGCCATGCCCTCCTGTATTGCATGTATATTTAATGTAGGTTACCTAAACATTACTTGATAATAGGCTTTTTCCATTCAGTAGAATCATTTCTATGTCGGTTTCTCACTACCTACGCTTATTCCCGTGTAACACAGGTGAAATCCGTTAAGCCCTGAAAATTGTATTGTACCGGTGATTTCTTTTATTTTCGATTTTCAGGGGAATTTTTAAGAGTTTAACCGTAACTCACTGAAATATTCAGAACGACCGTCTCTGTATATTATGCGTATGTGTGAGTGACACTTGGCACGATTATGACATACATAATGCCTCTTGAATGTTTTCGTCCATATTATGTTGTAAGTATATATCGTGTTGTTAGAGTTTTTGAAGAGAACATGAATTAGAAACTAGATAAGCTATACTTTCTTTGAATCTAGATAGCGTTGTGTAGATTGTCCTACAATATTTTATTAATTTATTCATTAATTCCAAAAAAAAAGTTTTTATGTTCAGTATCCTCAAATGTTTTTTTCAAATATCTCTAATGTACAGAACAACCACTTTAAAATTGAAATAACCTACAGGTAGATTACTGGGTAGCTAATGTGCAAGCTGTGGATGCAAGAGCAACCGAACTATTCAAAGAATGCCAGCAAAACAACCATGATTACTGCTGTCGCATATCTAGGCATTGTTTACGCAATTCCATGCATATATTGCCTGTACCCGTTAAATAGGCTCTCAGATGTACTTATTCAGTATATTCAGCAATATTTCCACATTGGAAACTGAAATTCACAACCGGTTGCGGAAGAAGAAAAAATGGTCTTTCGACTTAGTTTTAGGTTTATTATCATGATGGGAAACGCTAGGTACCATACTGTGGTCAAAGATGTACTGGATTGTCTACACTACACTTGAATTTATTATCCAGACAATAGAACTTCATAATGACGCGTTACTTTAATGTGACTTTAGCTACATGAGGGTATCATGTCGATTCCATGGGTCTACCCTACCCATGGTGCCTAAAACTATGGTTGCAGATATGCTGAACTGCTCTAGACTTGGACTTGAACAATGGAACGTGCTAACAACAAAAATAAATACAATTTGAATGAAAAATTAAACTCACATCAAAAACAAAATGGCACAAAAAAATAAAAATCAAATGGTTACGGAATTAATTCTACAAAAATGCGCGTAAGACTACTAAATCTGTAATTCATTTATTTTTAAATTTTCAGTACCTTTTTCTATTTGTTACTGGTTTTTTTTTTTTAATCAGATTGAAGTCCTTTACATAAAATTAAGTAGGTACATATTTCTATAACTGGGTGCAGTTAGTATGCGAAATACATTCAGTAATTAATATTTCTCTGTCCTTTTTCCGTTCCTACAGTACGTTGTCCATTGCGATGAAAGGTAAATTATGCAAAGAAGTATATTTTTTAACGTGAAAATAAGCGAGGGACGACCTTAGAAATCATGTTGGTCACTATAACCGGACATAATTTCATACAAATACGTCACCATAAGCGGCATGTTATTATGAGCGTAGTCGAGGAGTCATTATCCTTTGTTACAAAGAATTTTTCAGAATTCTTGAAGAAAACTTCAATATTAAGCGGTAACTAAACGTCGCGCCGCGCGTCGTTGAGAATTACGTGACTCTCCCGAACACTGCCGAAAGGCCGAAAGTGTTAGGAATCATGTCGATCACTATAACTGGACGTAATTTATTAAAAATGGGTCTTAATGAGCGGCATGTCACTATATGCGAAGTCGTTATATCCGATTCAGCTAAAAATAATAATATGAATACCAAACTTTGCTGTGGAATTCCTTAACTTCATATTTCATAATAAGCGGTTGGTCAATTTTCTGCCAAAATTTGAAATGCTAAACAAAAGAACTTCGTAGGTACTTACTCGTTTAATAAAATTATATTTTAAAATACCAACTTTTGTTTCTGTTCGTATTGTAAGTAATATTGGTTGATCCTGCGACCCCGGCATGCGGCAGGGAGATATTATATCGACCATTTATTTAACGAATTAGATATGAAGGTACCTAACAACCTACACTATGTGACCCCGTATGTTTAATAACAGGTGTTTAAATGTATGTATACTGTCATTGTGTATGCCCTGTTCATACCTAACTCACGACAAGCCCGGCCGGTTCCGTGCAAGCGACGATTTAGCGAACAATGACGACGCTCTACCGCAAATACGCTTGTCTGTTCCTGGCTATGTAAGTGTTTGGAGAGAAACAAGGAAGAATGAACCTTATTCGGAGGACACACAAGAGATAATCGTTTGTGATAGTAGGAAACCGTTGTAAAGCAAAATATTCAACTGCCATTTTTGTACACGAGCAACTCCGGTGGCAAGGTCTGTTCGAGTTGTGACTTACAATACGAGCAGCGCCATCTATTGTATCCGTTTGAGAATCAATAATAGGGGTTTGTTTAATTTATGTAACTATCTGCGTTTAATAACATCACGTTACCTCCTTATTGTTATAATTACTGATGTTGAATACGATGGCCGGTGGTATGGTGGGTCCGCAGGGAATAAAACAGAGACGCGGCCAGATTTACTTATATTTTTTTTATTGTATTGGCAGCAGTAATTATTAAATTAAACTTGGTTAATTTTACACTTTTTTAGAATTCTATTGATGTTGTTTGTTTAGGGAGAGCTCCCAGACACTAAACATTTAAACAGACATGTATGTAGGCATAAAGATAATATATTCAGAGTGGTTCGTTTGCACACTTTAAATAACATCATTATTAAATCGTGCGTTAAAAAATGCATTAATTTTAGAGTGTCTATACAAGGAGCGCTATAATTGCATGTCGATGCATGTAAAATGAGTTGCGAACTAAATAATGACATTATCAAATCTTCATTGTCCATTGTAGCTCGTGATACACATTTGATAATTAAGTCGACATTTAATCTGTAGTGATTAATGAACTAAGCGAGCACTGCAGGCTGACCACCCACGGGGAGGAGACGGCTTAATAAGACCCTCATTAACACCTTAATGGCTATTCTCAATTCGCCTGATTTCTCTTGACTTTTATTTAGTTTTACTTTCTCGGTCCCACGCGGCCCTTGTATATCTCTTCTCTCATTCTTTGGCCCTCTTTTAATTGAATTTCTGGTCTCCTTTTTCTAAACTTATTCTCTTTGACTTAAGATTAGTGATGTATTTAAATTGTCGTTTTGTTACGTTTTTATAGTCGACAGAAACGCGCCTTGTCTTTTTTCCCTTCCCCTGTTTTCTTATCAAACTTTTAATTTGATGATTACAATGAAAGACGTATAGGGTTGTGGGAGTTAATGTTCGAATAAATACAGTTGCTTTTGAAGTGTTAAGTGGAGAGCGTGCGGAGCGCTCCTCTTGTCGGTCGGCCGTTATGTTGACATCACGTATCATGTGTCTATCAATGGACTATAATACTGGGTATTGAAGGGTTATAATATGAAGGTTTCCGTTTCCAATAAATGACTAAGGACATTTATTTTGCTTAAACATGCTGATGCGCTTACTTTTGAACTAATAACGACTGATTTTATTGCTTCCCTTCACGATTCACCACTAGTTTGTTTAATGAAAATTTACAGTTTTATCACATATTATGTCGTATTTATGCCTTGTCTTCAAAGGCGGAAAACAGTTTGTTTTATTATGACTACTTAAACATAATTGTACTGTGGTAGGCCTAGCTGTAAAAATTTATGGTAGTAATCAAAATCTAAGTTAGATAGCCATTATAAAAATACCCGATATAAACAAGATCATATTAATTATATAAGTAGGTAGATACAGCAACATTAATGTTGCTATTTATATATCGGAATGTTACCCGTCGGTAATGAGTAATGACGAGAAGTTATTTATTATTTACTTTTGTTTAGTTTCGTTTTACGACACAAGTTCCGGGAAATTAATAATAATCAATCGGTAAAAAATAAATTAAGTTTAACGTTCATATTATATTAATTTATAAGTTCATGAATCAAAGAATCAAAGAATCAATTTCATTTATTCAATTTAGGCACATAAAGAGCACATATGAACGTCAAATATTACAATTATTATGTCAAGATAAAAAAAAGATACATATTATTAAATAAAGTAAAATAAATCATTTGATTCTTTCGCTGGTTCGGTAGTTGGTTCTACTGAGAAGATACCAGCAAGAAACTCAGAGAACTCAATTATCCTTTTTATTTTATTTTTTAATATAGTTTTTATACAATTTATAATGTGCGAGCAAGCAGTGATTAGGATGACCATGCATTTTTATCATTAAGATATTCATCTACATACTTTATAGTATCCTTTTTCCATTAAACACTTTTTCACTGTTATTTTAAACTTATTAAGTGGCATGTCAACCAAATCCTGCGGAATTTTATTAAACATTTTTATACAATTGCCTACAAACGAATTACCAACCTTATGAAGCCTGAGTATTGGCACTGCAAGAGTGCAAGTTTGTCTTTAATTCTTGTATTATAATTATGTGCGTCAGAGTTTTTTTTTGAACAGATTTAGGTTCTTCTGCACATATAAAATGTTATCATAATATATTGTGAAGCAACCGTTATATTAATTTCTTTAAAAAGTTCTCTCAGCGAGTCACGGGGTCTGAGGCTGTAGATTGCTCGTATCGCTCGTTTCTGTAATATGAAAACAGTCTCAATATCGGCAGCTGAGCCCCACAGCAGCAGACCATACGACATAACACTATGAAAGTAGCTAAAGTAAACTAATCGTGCCGTTTCCTCATCTGTTAGTGACCTTATTTTTCTAACCGCATAGGCAGCTGAGCTGAGTTTTCCTGCCAATGCTGTGATATGAGAACCCCATTTCAGTTTACTATCTAAGAACCCCATTGCAGTTTACTATCGAATGAACGTATGTGAATTTAATTGTGAAGGCCTTTCAACTACGAGTAGTAGAAATTAAAATGGTTACATATTGTTATACATTTTTTCGTATAGTTATCTAATATTATAATTTCTCGCCATATAAAATTTACATATTGTTGTAAATTATAAATTATAGGTACTTACTCGTCGGTGCAGTATTGTTTTTATCTCCAAGGAACAATGGCAATTTCGTATGTGCTCTCTGCGTAAATAAAATATGAGCTTTGATATAAATTCAATTAACTTGATTTCCCTCATGCATATGTACGTGAAGAACCTACTGCTACTGCATTGAGCATTGTGAAGGCATAGGATGGTTAGTAAGCTACTTTACTACCCTTACGATTCAAGGTCTTCAAATATTAAAAAATAGGGTAAGTTAAAAATAAAGCTAACGATGGGCTTTCTGTATAAACCCATCGTGAGCTTTATTTTAACTTAGTTACTACCGTCAAATGCCACTATAAACTTAATATCTGCCTCTGTTCTTTTATCCTATCTTAAACTACAAATTATTACTGTCAAAAATTTACGCAAAAATCACACATAAAACCATTTTTGTTAGGTATTTATTATTTATAATAATATTATCCCGCTGCAACTATCATCTTCAATTAGCCCAGGACCGTAACTGATATCAATCGAAACATTGGTATCTGTGCAATTAATAAAATAACACATAATAAATCATGAAGAACTTTAAATATTATTATTACAATAAAAAAATTGTTATAGATCTACCCTAGCAATAAATACGATTGTAAGTAGCTTCAACAAATTGGATATAACAACAACTGAACAGTACCTCCCATAACACAATTGGCATAAATAAGTAAAGGAAATACCGTACATTCTGTCATGGAACTCATAAGAGGCGAATATACTCACTTAAGAACACTGAGTAAATACAATATAAATAATTCATTCATTTCGATGTATTTCTCAAGTATATAGTTGTTTAATCAGTAGGTACATCTATGCCTGAAAGGAATGTTCTAAGCCCCATTTTAGCTCCAATCTTGGATAGATTAAGTTGAATTAATGAATTTTAATACTTTTAGGGTTCCGTACTTCAAGAGGAAAAAAACACGGAACCCTTATAAGATCACTTCGTTGTCCATCTGTCTAGACCTTTTTCTCGGGAATGTGTGGACGGATCAAGTTGAAATTTATACGAAATGCAAACCTCTTTACGGCTGTAAAAATCAAACTTCTAGACCAACGCATAAAAATGATATTGCTGTTTATGTGTAATAAAGTTCGTCCTTCAAGTCAGTTTTGTACGGATCCCTCAGTGTGCGAATCGAACTCGCACTTAACATTTTTTATACGATAATTATGTTGCCTCAGAGCGATTACCTACTACAGGCACATGACGCTCCGGGTTCGATTCTCAGGTTTATAAAAATATTTTACTACTTTTACGAAGGAACGAGGAGCGATATTTCTCTGATAGTAAAGTACGAGCACTACTATACCTAGCGGGTTGCGGTCCAACAATTAATATTGGGACGTTGTACAGTTTGACCTCGTGTGAAAACTTTCATAGAGTGATGCAGGATCATTAGCACCCTCTTAGTTCGTTAGATGACGCTGACTGTATTTGGTTGTCACAGGGTTTTCACTTAGAAACTGTAGGCACATGCTGTAAGAACATTTCGAATGATCGAACGAACTCGAAAGCTGAATCTGCAGTGATATTTCAATATCGCAAGCTGTTTTGGTGATGTCACGTTGTCGAACACGTAAACATACATCACCCTCATGCTCGAGAACGTGACGACACAAAATTTACAGCAGAATGGAAATATCGCCGCGGATCGAGCTGTCGAGTTCGTTCGATCGTTCGAAATGTTCTTCCAGCATGTGCCTACTGCTCAGCAACCGCTCAGAAATCACTAGAAAAAGTGCCTGCATGACGACATATTCACTTTTAGCTTTATCCCCCTGTTTTTACATTGCAATTCAATACATACGGTTGATAAGAAACCGCCAAACTATAGTTGTGGTTTCCAGGCCAAAACTTTAATTCATCTATTCAATTATAATACCTTTAATATTTATATAATAATTATACCTACCGAAAATTGGTGCCTATTTAACAAAAAATAATATCTATTAGCAAAAAAAAATCATTACATGTATTTTGAATAAATATTTCTGCAGACAAGTAGCATGTTGGAGATAATTTATGACTTAGAATTTAATGGGAGTTGTACTAGTAGGTAATACTAGTTATAAAATCTTTCTAGGAACGATTCTGTAGACTGCGAAGCATGTTCGACACCAACGTATTCTCGGACTAATAATGTTAGATTAATGTCACTTGGAACAATAAAACGCGTCTTAAGATGGGTACTAAATCTGAATGTGGGTGCTTACTCTGAATGCCCCTCGTTCGAATAATTGAGTTTTCACATTTGATTTCCGAATCGTGTTTCTTAATACTGTAAAGGGAACGTGATTACAGATTAGTGTACCTATTGTGTTTTTAGTTTAGATTAAAAAAAATGCTTATTTCATTTGTGATGCTAAATTTCCTTTGTGAAAAACCGTTCAACAAAACTGCATTCTCGCGTTATTAACCTTATGAAATTCAATATTTAATACTATTTAATAATATTGTTCAGTTTTAATTGACTTCGGTGCCTACCATTAGTAAAGTCCGCTCTGTAAATAATAACAATGTGAGTTTAGGCTATGATCCCAAAAATAGCTTGGTATGGTCACAGATAACATAATACTAGTATGGTACAGTATACTATAAGTCAATTATATGTATTTCAAAACTATAAATTCAAATACTTACATTAATAAATTAATTTTAACAAAAAAGTTTAACCTACTACAAGAAAAGAAAAAGAGGCACTGAAAAGCGCAAAATAACTTAATTTACAGACTTACTGATTTAGAAGATAATTTAGAGAATGATAAATCTAAAAAAATATATGCCATGATATAAATTGCCATGCAAACTACCACTAAAAATTGGTTCGAATGAGATCCAGTCAGTCGTTTTTTTTTAATATGTCATAAACCGCAATTTTCGCCTTTGCTACTACGGAACCCTTCATGGGCGAGTCCGACTCGCACTTGGCCGATTTTATTTCTACTGTAACCGTCAACTTAACAATATACGTCACAAAAACTTTCGGCTATCATTCCTATGGGTCTCCACAACAACTGCCACTACCACATACTCCACAACAGGAGTCGATGTACCAGGATAACGTAAAAAAATATTTATATAAAAACATCCGAATAGAAAACCTAGTCCTTGTTTAGAAGTTTAGTCGGTTAAAGGTCCAATATCAATGAAATTAATATAGAACTACCTCAAAAGTATGCCAAAGCGAATACAAAAAGAATTTTTAAAATCAATGCATATACACCGGAAATATAGCTGAATATTTTGAACACTTCTGCGTACCCCTTCAAAGGACTCAGGCGTGATGTTATGATGTGTAATGGCAGAAACATTACAATAATATGCGATTGCAGCAATCGCGGCCGATTTCCTGGTACTTTTTGAAGAGTTCCTTGGTCTTATCTCGGAAACCCATCATCAGATCTTTACGAAATTTAAATGGGACCATTTCGGAATAATCTAATTACGAACAGAAAAATAATTTTCAAAATCCGTCTAGAATTGGCTTCACAATCGCGTAACAAACATATAAAAAAAAATAGGGTACGAATTGAGAACCTCTTTTTTTTAAGTTGGTTAAAAAGAGGAATTTCTATAAGATTTAGACATCTTTATGTCGGTACCTACGTATGTCATCATAAATTATATTTCAGTCTATCTATATTATTACCATTATAACTCTTTCATCAATAACTAATTAGTCAAGAGCGACCTTGCTTCTGAGTAATGACCACACTTCATTTTAATTTCTTTTTATTTAGCATCAACGGCGAAAGAGAATTTGACAGCTGCTCAAAATGAACTGTACTATATGACAAATTACATAAAGTTGTAAATTGATCAACCAATAACGGTTGAACATGTGTGACGGTGTAAATAGGTATGTGTGCGTTTATCTTCACACAAGTAGGAGTATTTTGTAAATGGATAAGCTATATTTAGATTGGGCGGTGTACTTATTAGATATGTGTGAGTATAATGGCTGTTTTATTTTGACAGAAAAACTGCGTTTACCGCAATTCTCGTGAATTGCGCTCGTGTGTTAAATTATCCTATAAAAACAAATCGTGTAATACGTAATTAGAAACTCACTTAAAATGTACCTAGATGGAGGTTTTAATCATGTGGTCAAGCAAGACAAGTTGAAAATTTAAGAGTTAGGATACATTCACATTTAAATGGAGGCGTGTATTGAACTGGGAAAGGGTTCCCATTGAAGCGGAGATGGGTGAAGCTCAAAAGTAGAAATGAGCGGCGCCGCGCTGTGTTGTATGGATAAGTGGTACGTATCGAAGATGAGTGGAATTGTGTAGCAAAGTGGAGCAGAGAAACGTTTTGATGTGTTCTGGTACTTCTGGTTATGACATCATGTATGACGTACCTACCTACTTACCTATATGTCAAACATACGATTACAACTACGAATATGATAGATAAAATACTAAGTATATGACACAAAAAATGGCTATCTGCAATCTGCTGCGTGTGAGTGTACCTGTCCTCAACAGTTTAAAATAAATGAACATCGGTAAAAATACATAAAGACACACCAAATTATCTGTAAAAACTAATGATTTTTATTATGCCACGGACACAAAATAAAGTTCAAAACTAAAAACCCAACTACTGAAAAAGCGCTCTAAAAACATTACTTAATTAAGAAAATTTCAAGGATAGCTGTGGTCGTGTGCCACTTACTCTAACAAAAGAATATACATATTTTAGTCTAGAGAAAAGTGGCATACGACCTTAAAGTCTATAGATAAACCAGCGGACGATCTAGGCGCTTCTAACGATAGCTCATTTTGTCCAGTTCTCTCTTGACGAGCTGTGAGGGAACAGACGAACATACATACATACATAGCCTGTCAAAATCATAACCCTCCTTTTCGGTAGTCGGGTAAAAAGTAAAATAAGAAAGTAGAATGGCAATGGCATAGTAAATTACACAACCGACATTATTTTATAAATTTTTGAACTTGTCTATTTTTAAAACTTCTTTAGCAGTGTCATTAGGTTCCATAAGTTCATAAAGTAACTATTCATAAGTTATCCATAAGATCTTTTTGCATGAGCTATCGAATATCCAAGTTTCAGGCAATGTTTTTTAATATTCACGACATGACAAAATTGTTCCAGACACTGTAGATGACATTGATCCAAAATATTAATAATTGACAGGAAAATATTATAAGTATTGTATGAAAACAGTAAAATCTTTGTTTTCACTTCGCGCCGCTATCTTTGCTCCACTATTGTGCAACCACGCCGCTATGGTGCACTCTGTGCTTCGAAAATTACAAATTGGTAATCGCACATCGAAAAAAAATTGTAGTTATGAAAATCTTTTTCGACTTTGTTATGACTATATCCATTGAAGAGTAGCAAAGACGATCCATGAGCTTTCAAGTTTTTGCCCTTGTCAGCCTTAATGGCCATGAAGTCTAATATTGAAATGTTTACTAACACAATTGAGACTGAAGATTTTCTAAGCAACACATAGGTCATTATAGATTTTAGTTTATTACTCATTCATTGTTATTGCATTTCAACTAGATTGTGTGAATACCTTACATTGACCAATATAATGGAAATTAAGAACGCGTTCTGGATAATGAAAACTTTTTAATATTCTTAATGAAAATGTGTAACTGAGTAAGTGTTACAGTACATAATATCAACCGCCATTGCTTTAATGATGCAATAGAGAGCCGGTGAAACGTGGGTGGGCTTATCAATAGGTACATCGACGATTTGACATAAATGCGTTATACTTAGATTACCTGTGACAACCGATAAAATGTTGTAAAGCGCCGCCTAACTGTGATTGACACCACACATATTTACACTTGGATATCCTGACGTAGATACACCTTCTGTATCGGCCGCGTTATCTAGTGGGCACATAAGCGTTTTAACGATACGACGAAAGATGGTCGAAATGACGTTCAAAAAAATGTATTAAGTTCCGATAAATGTGACAGCCGCAGCACGCAGTCGTTGTCATTCAGCGATAATGACGACGATGCCACCCTCCAACCCTCGTCTTACCTTAAAGGCGTTAATTGGTTAACAAATAAACTTATCTTCGTAGTAAGCATTTACTTGCCAATTTTAATGAGTGGTCAAACAGAGCAAGCGGTTGTGTGGTCAGCCGCGCTGGGGCTCCACCGCTAATAAATCTTCGGATTTTCCCCGATTTCCCGACGTCCCGCGGCGCCTGGCGCCCTACCCCTACGTTCACTCTCGCGCCACTCTTATAAATTACCTACACGCTTTCGCTATAAATCACACAATGGTTGGGCTAAATGCATTTACTATTGTTTGAATACACCTCGAACACCACTATCGTGACCGATGTCCGTGTGTGTTGATGCATATTTCATTCGGTGATCATTTTCGGTTTGCATTCTGATACCAATACGGCAGCCGTTAGTCAGCAATTTTGGACGATACAGGAAATTTGTAACATCCCTTTGTTAGCTCCGGAACTGAAAGATATTGCGTTCGTTCCGTGTGAAGGCGTCGCATATTCATCTTGGGCGAAAAGTTTGACCGGTCGTTTGACCGAAGGAAACAGCCTAATGCGAGATAATTGAAAGGTATAAAAAATTGCCGAGGGGATATGGCTTAACTTGAAAATAAACAATTATATTGTGTGTGCCGTTTACTAAGCGATCTGTGACCAGTTAACAATATAAAGGTGCTTATTTCGATTGTTATCTCGGCCGGAAGTAAAAAAAAAAACGTGATCCAGACGTAATTTTTGTCCGCACCACTCGCCTCGCCCAACTCGCTAAGCATTAGTAGAATAAAAAACAAGGTGTCGATTAAACTTGAGATAGCTTTTAACTACGTTCTTATTTAATTTTAAGTTTGTTTTAGGATACCTTGGCGTCGTGTTTTGAAACTTATTTGCATAATGAGAAAGTTTATAGAAGTAAATTATACTTGACATTAAAGTAAAAAATTACGTACCTACGTAGTACATAGCACCTACTGATGTTTTAACTACTGTATAACTGACATAAAGTGTTACTTAGTTGAGACACTTAATATAGATAAGTATAACAGGGATATATAGGTATAATACCTATACCTAAGTAGGTATTATCATTGAATTGAAATTAATACTTCATTCTTACTAGATGATTCACTCAATAATATTAAATATTAATTTGTTAATATAATATACTTAATTATATTTAGGTATAATAAGTAAATTAGGCACAACCTATATTCAAACTCCATAATTATGAGTGGAATTAAGATGGTACGTGCATCTACACGACTTACACGAGGCCTCATACGATAATCTCGTAGGTACGTATCTACTTAATTTAACAATTAACATTCTTGACAGTTCATCCTTTTATCACAATTTTGCACAAAAAATTGGAATACAATAACAAAATGAAAAGGCAAAATTTGACGCCGTTTATAATATTGTGACACAACACTAAATCCTATTTTGCGATCGATTTGGGGCCACCATGGTAGTACAGACGCTAATTCACAATGAAATAAATGATACGTCATCGACAACAATGGCTTAAAGAAGACATCTCGTCGTGCATGCGATAGATCGGTACTTTCGGTACACATTGTATATTCAGCGGAAAATAATCGGAGGAAAGCTCTTTGCAGTTGGGGAATTTCGAGTGAGTTTTTTGCGAGTTATTGTACCGATTCGGACAGATGTCACAGGCATGGGATCCACAACAAAAGCGCTCTGGGGGCGCTTTGTCCTCTCCCCCCGACCTCCCTGAGTCGACCATTAACGCTGACACCTCTAACATTCATTTTTGTATCAAAATAATACACATAATTTATTCAATGTATTTATAGCTATATTCAGTGTATAATAGTTATTACTCTAAATGGTTTTTAATGTCCTTATTTTATAAGTAGGTAATTTATAAGTGCAGTGGAACTTTTACAGCTGCGTTTCACCCTCAAATGACGGCTATTAGCAAGATATCAGATCAATACGATAAACGCGGGGTTCTGGAAATTTTATGAGCTCTTCTACTCTGTTTTATCTTGATTTAATGCTCGCTCTCTTATTAATTTACCATGAATTGGGGATTTAAGTATAAACTTTTGAACGAATCATTATGAAACTAATAAATAAATAAATAAATGTTGTAGGACATTCTACACAACGCTATCTAGACCCAAAGTAAGCATAGCTTAACTAGCTTGTGTTATGGGTTCTAGAATGCGGATAAACATACTTAGATACATTTTTTTTTTTGTAAGTACATACATATTATACAAAGAAAACACCCAGACCAATGCAAATATACATATCATGCATACAAATATTTGCACTGAGCGGGGATCGAACCCGCGCCTCCTGCGTAGCAGCCGCGTTCACTACCGCTACGCCACGGAGGCAGTCATATATGTAATACTTACTAGTAAATAGGTAATACTTACCTGCTTACATTATTAACTTCAAATACCTATTACAGGAATATATAGGTGTAAAAATACAATGAAATAGAGTACCTTGGGTCAAAAATAATAACACTTAATTATTCTATAAATGAACAAACCCTTACTTACCAACAATGCTTACCAACACACTTTCCAAATAAGCTGCACGACAGTTACGCTATTTTTGTGGCGTTGTGGTTTGAGGAAATACGGATTAAGAGTAGAATGAGGTAACGGTGGTCAGGACCCACGGGACGAAAGGCGTGTGGTGGACCGCGGCTGCCGCCACTCCAGCTCCGTGAATCAATCACGGAGACTCAATAATTGATCGTCCTCGACGGCTCCGCGGCCGGCACGGCACCGACGCTCCCCCGACCTAATTACCTCTCTCGCCCTCCACACGCGCACGGCTCATTAAGAACCGTCTGTTGTTTGTTTTCCTAATTAAAGTGGAGCTTTATCGGTCTCGGGGCTCCGTCTAATTGATATCATTGCGAGCGTTTACGATCATTGAATTACGTCGGCCGCGATCGGTTACCGTCGGGTTCGGCAGTTAAATGTGACCGCACATTGTCTGTGTCTGAGCTCCAATTGACTTGTTTAATCCTGGTTTATCGTTTATTTATTTACGGTAGGCCGACTGAGCGACGCATTTTATCATAACTTATGTAGGTACATAGTATATTGTGACAAACTTTTTTTTTGCAAATAATTAGTAATTTACATAGCAGTTTTGGTCACGTTCATTTAGTAATCACAATTCTCACTAATAAGCTTGCAAACTTCCAACGTCGAGTTTAACAGCTGCGTACAACTCAATTCCAAATAACGAAACACTGGTCAATTTTCAATAATAAAGTGTTGTAAAAAGAAATGTTTTGATTAAGAACACAATATCATGCATAATAAAATAATATTAATTCAATAACAAAGAAATAACTTTCAGTTCTCGAAGTGGAAAATAACCAATTTCGTTTAAATCACAATCTAGCAATTCTTTGATACCCGTGAAATTGCCGTAACGAAATAAATGTTAAATAAAACGTAAAATAAAATTATTGTGCCTCCGCAAACAAATAATTGGAACGGGAACGTAGCTAAAACGCCCGCGCCCGTCGCCGCTCGTTTTATGGCTTATTTGGGGGAAAGCTTTATTGAACTTAGCCACGTTGTCTGCGTGACTAAGAAATACAGCCCTTAAATCGAGTTAGCCACGACTCAGAATGGCATGTTGGTCGTGGTTGCGTCACTGTCGTGCGCCATGAAATGACTTTTTCGTTTGTATTCGCTCTTTATCCACTTAGTCATTCTTTTTTCCACTCGCCACAATTCACTTTTAGATTTTGCTAGTAGTGTTCCCTACCGCTATTATTTTATGTCATGAGTTTGTTGTTATTCGTATGATTTTTTAGTAGGTAACAGTAAACTATAGAGTCCGGTTCTTTCTACATTTTTATAAGTTATATTATTCTGCATAAGAAAAAAGACAGGTGAAAACATAGTCACTTGGTGAATGTGTTTGTTTTTGGCAGCGTTAAGGGAAATTGTTACAATGCTACCATACACTGAAGTTATGCCAATATAATGGTGCATCGTAGCTAGAAAGCTGAATCGCGCTATGATTGAGTGTCGTCGATTTGGCAACTCGGCGGGTCGGTGCGGCGCCTCAGGCGCTGTCGGGGCGCGCGCTAGCTCAATAAGCGGCTCCAACCACCGATGGGGTACGAATTTATGAACCGTCAAATAACTTATCACCAGTTTAATGCAATGAAATAAACGAGCCTTATTTATGAACCGCGCAGATCAGTCGAACGTGAACTTTGTCTTTTTTTGTTTCTAGGGTCGCGGTGGTAGTTGGCTTTTATTTATGGATCTAGCGGCGCGTGTGAATAACGTTAATAGTGGGGCCGGCCCCTTTTCGCTACTGTTTATATTTATTTGGGGTTGGTGTAATGAGTCTATCTGGCGCGCTGACTCGCGGAGTCTGTGGAGAATTGATTAAAATGTTGTTAGGCCCAGTCTTACGGAAAAGGGGGATGAATTGTTACGGATAAGATTTTTTTGAGAGTTAATAAATAAGTTTTGTCACCCCAGTTCAGTAAACAGACTAATTAATTATGTTCTGGAAATCTCAATCAACAGCGATCCAGTAGGATAAGTATAGGTATTTGTCTAAAAATAACTGAATGGCATAGGACTCATAGGTATTGTGAGTCAATTATTACTCATTTTTAATAATATCCAGTATCGAATAAAGTACCAGTTGAGGTCTCTACCTCAACAGCTGGCACCAATTGAGTACCAAACAGCTTTAAAAATACCCATTTATGGGAAAATTTTAAGTTTTGTTTGTGAAATAATAAAAGCTTCTTATAAATTAGTAAATATCTAGTATTTATGTGATATACTTTGAAATAAAATATGATTCTACTAAAGATTGCAATTTGTACTATTTATACACATAATTAATTTATTATGAGATCGTGGAATCGCAAATCGTTTTTTTACTAGGTACAAATCGATTAAGATAGAGAAATGAGAATCGAACTCGGACGGGACTTGAGCCTGGGACTTTCTCTTACAGGGGGAATGCTCTGACTACCTATTAAGCCACCGAGGCCCGCCCGAGGCCGATTCTCATTTCTCTATCTTAATCGATTTGCATAGTTAGCATAAAAAATGCTTTATAAATTTCATTCAATTACCAGGCACAAGTTAAACAACTAAAAAACCTAACTGGTAAAAATGTGAAAAATTATAATATCGTCACTCAAAATAAATGTGAAAACTAAACATGAATATTAATAGTAATCAGAAACATACTCATTCATTTTATAAAACATGTATGATACACTGGCCGGATAATACATGGTCGTAAGTAATAATAGCATAATCATTAATGTTCGGGCAGGCACGTGCTTTCTCGAGTCGCTAATGTCGGGGGCGAGACAATCATCACTCATAGTTAGTGAACCCCGGGTCCCGAACTTAGAGGGCAACCTCACTACCCTGTCACTGCCAGGAAAAGGAGCAATTTTTATCACCGTCCCACAAAAGAGTTGCGGTTTCGAATTTGTCACAGGCTTATTTGCTGGGGAACGTCAGAAAGTGTTATGTTTACTATACAATGATAGATAGGTACTAATGGTCTGATGATCATCTTTCACAGAGGATACCTACTTGTGTGATTACACGACTACACAAGAAAGTAATGTACTGTTTTCAGAGTTTATATATGTGAGAGTTTTTTCTTCCTCTCAAATGCTTTTATGGTATATCCTAAGAACGAGTGACACTGGCTATAAATTACTGTTGTTTTTTTTTACTTCTTATGCATCTATAATGGGGACTTTCAACAAGTTGCATTACACACATTACTATACTTACAATAAATACAAACTAGTACATTATTAAGAGTTGGTATTTCAATACGTGTAATTTTGAAGAATTATTTAAATACTAAGCTTTAGCTCTTATAAAATAAGGCGATAGGGACGTTCGCAGTTTTCAATATAAGATTATGCAATAATTGAGTGTTGTCGCTACATACGATAGATTCAATTATTTGCTCGAAGTGTAGTCGACTAAACAAGTTATTACAATTCACTGTAAATATAGGTGGAATAACTTTTGATTCCATAGAGCCAGTTCACACGATGAACATTTTGTGAAAAGCTTATAAAACACTTCGCAATGAACAACATCATCGCGATCAGCTTAGCTCAGCCCTACATTAATCACACTCGTACACACACATATTGCGTATGTGTACTAGTAGCGGTGTAGGTAATTAGATACCTCATCAATTAATTTCTATCTCTAAAAACCGGCCAAGTGCAAGTCCGACTCGCCCATGAAGGGTTCCGTAGTAGCAAAGGCGAAAATTGCGGTTTATGACGTATTAAAAAAAAACTACTTACTGGATATCGTACAAACCAATTTTCGGTGGAAGTTTGCATGGCATTCTCTTATTTTATAAGTTAGAGGGGGGGGGGGGGGGACACATTTTTCCACTTGGAAAAAATTATGTTAGAAACCTCAATAGCATTTTTAAAAACCTATCTAAATTTTTTAAAAACAATTTTTTGAGTCTCAGTTCTAAGTATGGGGACCCCCAAAATTTAATGCTTTTTTTTCTATTTTTGTGTGAAATTCTTAATGCGGTTCACAAAATACATCTATTTACCAAGTTTCAACACCATAGGCCTTACAGTTTCAGAGAAAAGTGGCTGTGACATACGGATGGACAGACAGACAGACGGACGGACAGACGGACAGACATGACGAATCTATAAGGGTTCCGTTTTTTGCCATTTGGCTACGGAACCCTAATAAAAAATAAGTACCGAAGGTTGGCTTTATGCAACAGATCGAATCGACTGCACGCTCAATTAAGCAAACGCATCATAATATATTTATTGTCTAAGCACGGAAACTCGCAATTTCCCAGGCGATTGAAGTGTGATTGATAGACATGTATAAACGAAAGCGTTACTCATCGTGTAAAGCTGGCTTCGTGTACCTAGATATTTGTTTTGAAATCCTATAGTGTCGCAGTTGTGCATCTACTGCCATTAGATAAACCTTAAAACAAGTCCGCCTTTGTTTTACAATACTACGAGGTCCACCCGGAATAACTTGAACAGGAATACCTGGAATAATATATTAACGTCGATATAATTTTAGCAGTTGATTTTTTCCCAGTTTAGTTAAATAGTCAAGATCTAGTTAAATTGCACCTAGTGTCATTATAATTTTAGGGTCTTCTACATTTTTATAGGTGGGATGGAAAGATAAGGGATTATTATAAAACCGCATTATGAGCTCAATGACGAGGTAAACAAGCTGGGCTTGAAAACAATAAAATTGTTACACTGTGACTAGGATGACTGACACTATCCTTGTTGTTACAGTATGTTATATAAGTGTGGTACATGGAAGAGCATTTTGTCGTGAGTAGGGAAGTCATCAATCACAGTGAGTCTCTATAACGTGTCAATCACTACGAGCGTCTTCGTCTCTGAAACTGGGTTCTTTTTGTAGGTCATTCTTAGGAAGCATTTAATAATACACCTAAATCAAACATTCAAAAGTAACTTAGGTTTTAATTGCTATACAAACGTCTTTAAGTATTTTTGTACTTAAAGTGTACAGCGCCCTGTCAACACCTTGGGGGCCTGGGTATCCTGGGTGTACCTGTAAAATGGACGACGCTTGGCGCATTCTTTTCTCTCGGGGTTGGGAAGTCAGAGGGAAGTAACTCCCAGAAAAACCGACATACCAATCAAAAACAACAAGTGGACTCCAAACCCTAAAGTGCAAACTTGGGACGTAACTGTGCAAGCGCCATCAGGATGATGACGACAATTAGCTTAAAGTATTTAATGGCAAGAAAAAAGATATTCTGGTAATAGATGAGTGGAAAAAGGAACGAAACTTCGTCAACACAACAAAGTTGCAACTCTTAAGTAAGGATTATTACAAAATAAAAACAAATTACACAAGACAGAAACACAACGACACACACTTTTCTTACTTAAAGATAGGGGAACAAATAAGCTTGGTCTTTTTATTCAGTTATCGCGTCACAACCAGTGCCATACGTATCATAATGCTTTTCATTTTATTATCAGAGCAGCTAGGGTGAGACAAGGGACCGACTCCCGAGGCGCGCTCGTATCGTTCACACTTTTAATTTAGTTGCTCCTAATGTATGCGAATAACTGAGTAAAGAGGGTAGCATCCCCGCACTCACTGCCTCGCTGTTAAACAACTATCACGCGGAGGGAGCGTTAGGCCTTAATAGTTTTCCCCTCTGTTTCCATACATTATGCAAATACGCCAGTGATATGTCAGCCCGTACACTTGGGACTTTTATTGTTGTTCACCAGTTTATTCCCTTTTATTAAGTTAACTTTAATTAAATTCAAGCCGACTTATTTGTAAGGCCGATTGACTGAAAGGTATTAAGCGTCGAGATTTATCCGCTTACATGAGCTTAGGAATGCGAAGTGCTAGGCATTAATGGCTAGTGAATTTAATATTATTTAATGACGGTTTGTGTAAGAGCTCGTCGTAAAGTCAATATTTCAGCAAATTGGTACAACCGTACTTCAGCAGCTGCCGAGAAGGACATCCTTTGATAGTTTAGTAAATCAACGTCAGTGGACTACTTCACATTTTTAATGATTTTCGAATCAGTAGCTTTTCGTATAGACTGAAATAAACTGTATCAGAAATGAAAATGCAACTCGACTTAGCTGATGGCATGTTTGTTTATTGTATTGTGCGGTATTTCAGAGTAACCCTTACGCGCTGAAGGAGGGCGGCGGTGAAATGTCTGCATGGACGTCGGCAGGCTTGCAACCCTCGGGTGGCTACTACCCCTACGACCCGACGCTTGCTGCCTACGGGTAAGTCCCCAGGGTCCAAGAGACCCCATAGGTCCACAGTGCCCGCGCCACTTTAGATAAAGCCCACGCCGCGCCGCGCCCGGATTAACATAATACCTCCCTATCGAGACTTATCTTTCTAATAGATTGCAATGCGACAGGCTCATGTTTCTATTTGGCGACTCATTTTGACTTTAATAAATTTTGTTATGTCGTGCATATGTGATCCCTTTTATGTTTTAGTGATATTGGATGAGGTTTAACTGAGTGATACAGTACATTGAGGAGATTTTAACTTATGTACCCCGTGAACTGTTTGCAAAGGCTTTAGGGTCAACTTCTTTGGGTTAATGAGTTTAACAGTCATTTGATTAGTATTTATTGACGAAATATTATGCCGCGATTAACATGTTTCACTATCACTATTTTACTGCTTTACTGTGTGCGGTGAGGTGTCAAATAAATACAAAAAACTTAATTAGGCATGCCTATTATGTTATACAAAATATGGCAATGTTGACAATACGGTTATCTCTCTAGATAGGTTGGTAGTTAGGTATATATATATGAAATATGATATGTTTGAAAACGTAAATTTACGTATAAATTTTGTCGAAAACCTCCAAAGAACTCAACTTTATATCTAAAGACGCATTCACCATAAGGACGCTTTATTGATGAATTCACCTTCCAACAAAAAAATCTAGTGCATCAGTAACTGAATACACATACGTAATTGGTGTTAGGGTGTGCTGTGCGTGTCGATTGCAAGGGACAAATGACCGAGTAACCACTCCCGGTTGTTCGCCGTCCTGTTTCGACACGTACACAGCCGCGGCTCTGACAGAGACGGATGATACTACTTCCATTCGCGCTAGTGCTTGATTAATTCACAGTTTTTCTTTGAAACGCGATCACTCGACGCGTTGCGTTGACGTTTTGGGCAAACTTATCAACCCGCCAGATATGTCGACAAGCAAGGGTGTTGTTATAAGGTATGTATGTCTCATTTATATACCTAGGTGGTTTCTTCTATACCCATACTATGACTAATAATCGGTAGTGGACGTCATAATAGTGTCATAACAATGTATTATGCGGACGCGTCAATTAAATATACGTTTCACTGCGCACTTGAAATTTATCCTTCCATGAATCACGCTGAAACTGCCTGAAAATAAAAACAAATCATGATACATCAAAGCGAAGTTATGCTGACAATTCGGCTGCGCTCGACTTAATATATAGCAGGCGGTGCGTTATAATCTAAAAATAATTAGACGCGACATTAGTTTTTATGCGTAAAAAAGATACGGCGTTACGGTATCGTGACGGGACGTGCACGGAAATACACCGTGATATATAGCGGCCCCGATGTTCTAAGTTATTCCAACACAATTGTTCACTACGACGAGGCACGCATAGGATGATCACTTTGCGTTGACAAATACTCACTGCAAAGCGACTAACTACACTTCATATTAAATAAAAACGCAAAATGCGGCAACATACTTGTCGCAAGATACTAAATAAATTCATTTATTTTAAAAGTATAATTAATTACACACAGTTACCAATGCAATTGTTGTTTATTCATTTCAACGAAAAACTTCATAAGAGGCTCATAAAATGTTCAGGGGGTCGCAATAAGTCAGTTGGACCGAATAAATAGCCTTACAAAGAAACAAGTACGGTGAAAAGCGTACATAAGCAACAAAACTTGGCTGTGAGTGTAGGCGCACTCGAGTTAAGTACCGTTGGTGTATTATTTGGAACAGCCTGTAATCTGCCACGCCCGCCGCGCGCCGAAATGAAAAATTACTCAGCTATTTTTAACAAAAGTCTCGAGCACAGAAAACGTACAAAAATTAGAGAAAAGAGACGAGGGAGCACTTGTACCGCACCATTGAGATCAAAATGCGCAGGAAATTACCGCGCCCCGAGCGCGGAGCTCTGAGGGAATTATTTGTGTGCCAACGATTTGGGTTGTTACTTTTTAAATAAGCCAACTAAGGGCGCTTGTTAACGAGACACGCAGCTTGAACGACATTTATGGCCGTTTAGCACATGTAACTTAATTTATTTTCAGAGATTTTAATCGATTATTATTTTGTCCCATCACTCAGACAAATAATATAAAAGATTAAAACGTATTAAAGTATATTATTTTAGTGTAGCGTATAAAACGGATAATGCTCATTAAACATTTAGATAGTAATATTTTGAAAGCCATAAATGTCTGAAATATCCGGCATTATGTTATGACGACGTGCGATACTTACGTTAGAATTTATTAATTATATTGTTCGCGAAACCTGAAAAAATGACGATATGGAAAGACAATTACCGGTGCCCGTAGATCATAATTAATATATCATACGGCGTTGCAATCAGGTGGAGGTTATTAATAAACATATCAGTGTATACGCAGACGCGAGGTTCGAAGTCAGAGCGTCCGTCCGGCTGCCTGGCGGAAGTCGTGGTAATTTTCCTAATTACAATATGATTGATATAGGTAGATACATGTACACTTTCGCAATTATTCAAAATATGCTCTTGAATATTTCATTGACAGGTAAGAAATCATATGTTCAGACCGGGGCGGGAGAGCGATCGCGCCCCCTTTTCTGGGGCCAAGATGGGGACTTCGTGGTCCCTACACTTAAGGGTCTAACGGGGTGCACAGGATTTGCCTTAGCCTATGTCACATCCCAAGAAGGGGTGCGGTTTTAGTTGGAGCGAGAACAACTTCTTGTACGTACTTAGATTTTTTTTAATCTTTTTGACAGGTAAAAATATCCGACTTTAAAAAATGATTATTTGATAATTTAAAAATAATAAAAAGTTATAATCGGAAATTTATATAAAAAATGTGATGAAGGGAGAGAGTACCTATATTACCTATGGCATTGCAATGTACATTCTTTAATTATGTACTTGAACTCAAATAAATATACACAATAAAAATATATACAATGCCCGGTCTTTTATTTGACACGACTCTCGACGTATAGAACGAGATTTTTATGCTACGGCTACGGTGCTTCCATTTTGTAGAGCATTCTCCAAAACATACATACATTTTTAGAGTACCTAGTTAAAACCAAAACCAAGTTTATATTTTTTTACACAATGTAGAGAACGCTCTACAAAACTGTAGCAAGATAATTTTAACCGGGTGGTCATTCCTCTTATATCCACTGAACTGTGGAATGAAAAATCTAGTAGGTACCTAGGTAGTCATGATCAGTAAAGTAAATCAAAAACAATTACTTCTTTATAGATAGACCATTAAAGCGGCGCTTACAAAACGTCAAAATAAAAAAATATCAATATATTTTGGTCGAGGTCTAGGTGCCTGAGTACACTGGCCTATGGTATCCTATATCATCATACTAATGATCACCGTCTTTTTGAAGACACGTGTCAATTTAATTTGTTTTGCTCGGTTGCTCGAATAACTTGCTCTCATGGATAATTATGTTGACTGCAAAAATAACGCAGCGCACGAAATGTTTGGGAAACAGAACCACTATTTTAAAATAAACTTTTGCACAACTTGAAACGTTGTTTTGGTGTAAATTAAATGGTTAAATATGCTGAACGTAAATTGCAGCTGCATTTGCTGAGTTGTCAAAATGACTGCCACTTTGAAACTGATGCCAGCTCGAAAATCAAAGTCCAGAAAATACATCCTGCCGTGTCCAGTACATGGCATTATTTAGTTTAGAGCATCTGGTACAGTAATCGAAGGAAGATACTTTTTTAACGTAACGATTTAACTTGCGTAGGTAGAAACATGAATTTAAACAACTGACTCGATAAAAAAATCGGCTAGGTACGATATTAGACTCGCGCTCTGTACTTAAAATACAAAAATAACATTGCTTTTGGCAAACTGATAAACTCGCAGCAAACTGAAAGGACTTAAAGGTTGACCAGGCCACATTTGCTGAAGGCCTGATAGTCGTAAATGAGTGCTCGAGTGAAACCACAAATCAGTAAACGGATGGTGGAACGCCCCCGGCCGGATTAACTGACGACCTGAAAAAGATAGCTAAGTAAGGCAAATGGCACACAGTCCCGCATGACGCAGCGTAGTGCAGGAGTGCCTATTTTACTATTGAATAACTACGCGTGCATGCATCTTCGGTGTGTTGCACTACACGTATTTTAAATGCAAAGAGTGGTACTTAGAAGCATAGTAAGAACACACACTCCCGCTGTATACTGTGTGATGGCAGGGCAGTATGCCAACCACTTTAATACTGAAGGTGGAGGTACGAGTGGTGTGGTGCAGGCATATCCCACATCAGTTTTTCACAACTGTAAGAATTTGTGGACTCGATTATTTGATATAATTTCATCGAAACAAAGGTTCACGGACAGACTGACAGACGGACAACGAAGTGATGCTATATAGGTTTGGTTGAAATAACGTTTAACAAATTTTATTACGATTTATTTGGTGTTATTCCAAGATTTAGCTGTTTCCTTTTGAGCTACGTAGCTAACTAGGTGACAGCCACTGTGGCGTAGCGGTGGTGAACGCGGCCGCTACGCAGCAGGAGGCGCGGGTTCGATACCCACTCAGTGCAAAAATTTGTGTGCATGAAATATGGGTATTTGCATTGGTCTGGTCGTGCCTCGGAGAGCACGTTAGCCGTCGGTCCCAGTTGCCATAAGAACATCTATGGCAGTCGTTACGGGTAGTTGGAGCCCTAAAAAGTCCAAAACAACGGTCTAGTTTCAAAGCTTCGATATCGCCTAATGTTACCATTGGGTTGTGGAGGTCAGATGGCAATGGCTCCACGGAAAATATCGAGGTCTAGCCAAATCCGTAGTTAAGACTGGTAAAGCGGACCCCAGACTCCGAGCTAAAAGGTAATTAAACGCTAGGATGAAGAGAAGAAGAGCTAGCTAGGTATTATAAAAAAATACTCTAATCTGATACTTCAACCAAAAGGGAAGGGATTCAGGTTTCATCTATTTATAAAGAGCTTAACTAGCTAGAATAAAGAGAACTTGTTAAAAACATAACTCTTGACGGTACATCTACACTCAATAAAGGAGTCTAGCAGCCGCAAATACTACATCGATAAGAAAGAATACATCGAACTCAATAATCTAGTTCCTAAAACGCCTACTCGTCTCGCACTTGAATTGCGAATCCTAATTCTAATACAACCCGAACCTCCCCACGACGGGGGTTTTACTTATGTACGCATTCGTACATAACTGTATGAGTGTACGGTTTACGGGGGTGGGCACGTAGAGGCCGCAATTCCCCCAAGCGGGTAGATCGTAAACCTTCGATACCGCGAATTGAATACTCGGCAAGCGCAAATATGTAGCAATGGTTGTAAGCGCCCGCCCAACAGCGCTTTTCATCGGGGTGACCTAATGTACACATCTACGTATTTTTTATTGAACTGTTCGAATTTAATTTATTATCTGCCTATCGTAGGTATATTATGTCTGTTATGTTAGTAAGAAATTTAGATTTTTGGATTAGACTCATTTTGTATGGATAGCTAAAGATTTTTAGAAAACTCACTTAATTTAAATTGATTGATGCTTTTCCATTTCAAGACAGTTATTATGTGGGAATTTTAATAAAGTTTAACGCAGGAAATGTCACTGAAAGTTAATCTACACATTTGCTGGGTAGACACATCAATATCAACCATTAATCAAAGCTCGGCCATTGGTTTATGTGCGCGTCTCTAAATTAACAAAGATACAAAGTATTTCCGCCCACGAAAGTATTAACATTCTCAGAGCCGAGTGCATGTGTTCTCACAGGGCGGGCGCGACGAGTAAGTGGACTGTCTAAATTAATTAACAAAGCTTAAAGCATTCAACCCCACGCAACAGCTTCAGAGCTGTAAACAACTGAGCGTTGTCGAATCAATAAAGCATTAAAGCAATAAAGCGCTGTTTTTCCTATGTAACTGTGGAGTCTTCGCTAACTGCCGTAGATTTTGAAGAGCTTATTCATGTTCAAACTAATGCGGTTTGGTTTCAGCGGCTTCATATGGAAGCGCGCTTGACACGTGTATTAATATAATGCGTGGAATGCTATCGCTATCTTGTATTTAAAAATTCCTACCCTTATATTGTTTATACTCATAATCTTATAAACAAAAACTATTGAGGTCATACTATAACTTAAAGAAGTGTGAGCTGCTGGGCTACACCTCAGTGTTAACACGTAGTGGTTTAAATCACCGGGTCGGACATTGCGTGAAGGCTTTGTCGTCGGCCGGCCAGGCGGTTGAGCGACTAGCAATACCGGTGATGTCCAGTAAGTAAGATGGCGTCTCGATCGATTGGTGGTGAGTACGCCCACGCAGCCCACGCCTGCGCTGCACCGCCCTGCAATTGCAACTGAGATGCAACGTACCGCCCTCTTCTTCAACAACAAATCTCAGACAAAACTTCTGACTTAAGCTATTCAATACACTAAAATAAAACGAATAAACTACACATACCGACCTCTCGTGGTTATTATTTTCTAAACAGACGATATATAAAACATATCTAACCTAGTTGATCCGAACAATAGTACCTACAGCAAAAACACAAATCCCGTCAATCTTGCAAATGCTATATGCGTATCATTCTTAACACGTAGAACCAAAGTCGAAGTATCTTTCAATACAAACTCAAAGCTTGTCAGTCAACATTGCAATTTGCGTGAACATCAGACTCGGTAGGATCATTTTTTAACTATTTTCACGCGCGAAACCTATTTATTGGGCCCTTTAGGCCGCGCCTTTGTCATGTAGACGGGAAAATCGAAGTCAGGTACGAGTACTGGCTGCGTTGGGGGAAGCCACAATTACGATCAAAATGCGGATGCAAATGGGACCGTGGGCCCTAAAGAGTTTAGAACGTCGCCCTGTGCTACGATAGCTTTATTTTTGCTGTCGTTCCAAGAAATCTATTGCCTCAAATAAAACGTCTATCTGCTAAGAATTTAAAAGTCACTTTATTGCTCACCGCATATTTACGTTTCGATGCATAAACTGTATAACTAACTGAAATTTGTTATACTGAAACCTCTCGTTATATTGAGAATTTATTGATCTCATATTTTATTACAAAGTTGTATAATAAATTATTTAAGTCGTCCTATATCATTCACAGACCTAGCGTTTTGCAAACGGCAAGGGTACCTATAGTTTTAGATATTAGTAGCCAATCTTTCTATGGAACCTACCTATTTCACAGTAGTTCCATGACTTACGAAGCTTGGTTAGTAATATTTAGTTATTGCCTTACACATGTTACAGTACTGTAGTACAGTACCGATTGCTTATTTTATCACTCAGTAAAAAGTATCCAAATCCTCACTTCAATGGTATAATCGATGCGAAAGTATTAATGCTGTGCTGAGGTCGGAAGCGTACTTTCCCATTAGGTATATGTAAGTATAAACATGTTTGTCTACAGATATGGAGCCGGGTACGATCTAGCCGCCAGGAGGAAAAATGCGACACGAGAGTCAACGGCAACGCTGAAGGCGTGGCTAAACGAGCACAAGAAAAATCCCTACCCGACCAAGGGTGAGAAGATAATGTTGGCCATCATCACAAAAATGACGCTGACTCAGGTGTCGACGTGGTTCGCGAATGCGCGCCGCCGACTAAAGAAGGAGAACAAAATGACGTGGGAACCTAAGAATAAGACAGACGATGACGATGACACCATGCTTTCCGACGAGGAGAAGGACAAAGATGAACAGGAGGAGAAAATCAAAAGTCATAAAGGTTCGTTAAGTTTGATAGCATGCAACGCCCGCTAGTCAATTTAATTGCATAGTTTTAAAATTACAACGACTAGGAAGATTGAAAACTATCAAACTTTGACTGTCGGATGTTGATTTTATTTGTAAACGTAGTGACTGTATCATTGTGTTTTCCTTTTTTAACTGCTATGCGATTGATTTTTCTGGTGATTGTGTAATGTACATGTGAAACGTTTGTGTCGATAACTGCGATTGCGAATATCATTTATAATAATATACTAATTACACTTGAATGTGTTATTTCATGTACGACTTACGCCGGTGTTGTTAACCGTTTTAAATTGCTTTAATTTTGTCGGTGTATAAATCGTCGAGTGAATTGGCATAACGCGGCTGCGGGCTGGAGGGTGTGCGGCCCTCGGCCCATGAGGAGGCAAGGGGCCATGAGGGGCGTGCGGAGCGCTGGCGGGACGAGGGAGGACTGGGTCTCAGGCGTGTAACTGTGCGTAACCGCTCCTCGCTACCGGATTTCCTATTCGTAGTAAAGTGGGCGGCGCCCGGGCCCAAATTTCATATAACGCGTCTCCTGTTCGTCGCTACAACGCAACGGGCCGACGCTCGGAGGTCGCGTACAGCTTGTCTGACGATCTGCCCTACTTCATGTTCTTGCCAAAGGATTTGTCGAGTTCGTGGATCGTTTCTTTTATGAGGATATTACACTGGAACGTAAGTAAGTACGGTTTTGGGGATTTATAATGTACTAACCGATTCAATACGACGTAGGGCGGGGATTTTTTTTCAATGGAATTTGTATTATTCTTGACAGTTCAATAGGTATAGGTAGAAGTTTCGTGCAATCATGTAATTCTACAGAGAATTACATGATTGCACGTAATATCTGAAACTTCAAATATTCAACTAGATATTTTCTCTTTTCCCCACGAAGAACCAATTTACATAACCGTTGCAAGTAAAAATATTTATTGTGTGCATATTCTTAAAAAGCTTAAGTGCATAATAAAATCCAGATACTTATTGGACACGGTACGTGAGAAAAACAGCTAGGGCGGCAGTTAGTGTCGGTTGTCAACAACATAAATTATAAGTAGGCATTGTTACAATAAAGATGGCTTCAACAGAGTGTGTTCATAGCAAAGTTCGCGGCGCTAATGGAGTCGCGAGGGCGTCACGCGTAACGCCCGGCATACGCTCGTGTAATGAAGCTCACTATTGTTGGGCCTCAAATGTACTTAATTTGCGGTATATGACGAGGGCCACTCTCGAGAACGTTCGTAAGTGGTATTAGGATATATAGCCGAAGCGTGCGAGATATGGAAGTGATGGAACTAATTGGAAATTTGTAGTTTGTTGCCCAAATATTTTGCAGTGGCATGAGAATTTTTTGATGGGTTATCGGATCGATATAAGAATTTGCACGAAATGTAGGTAGGTATAAAACTTAGTCCCGGAATAGTTACAATTTACAATAAAATTAGTTGTTACCACCACAAATTAATAATCGTTAAAGTATATGTACCTTCTACACATCTACTTGTTGTACCTATCTACTAAGTACCCACTTACCTACATAAAAATCAGTCGTACCTAATCATTTAGTCGGACTAAGTGCATCAATAAAAGTTGAAAATACAACAAGCTTAAATATTTTAAAATTGCTTTAATTTAAGTCTGACTAGGTAAAAATTACAAAAGCTAGATGAGACATTTGATGTAAGTAAAGTTTGTTCTTTTTATTGATACCTTGATGTCTTTTTCATTTACTATGAAGTTTTAAAAAAAAATTGCGGTATCTGTTGCACAAAATTAGATGCTAATACTAATCAGGACCAAACACGCGTAGAGTCTAAAGTAATTTAAGAATAGGAACGATTTTTTTTTTAATTACACCATTGTTGCACATAATCTATATTTGACAGACCCACAAACACTTATATGTTTCCATTAAAAGCGCATCTAGTCGTAGACGCGGCGCGGCGCCCCCTTTGCACTAACAACAAAAGACGCAAGACGACGAAGACGCAAGCATTGTATTCGGGATTATGAGCACGCGCCCCCGCGGTGATTTCCGCTGACGACGACGCGACGTCGACGTCGACTGCGGTAGAGAGTCGCGCGATTGTTATGTCATAATATTTTTATCACATTTAGATAATAGTTCAATACAAGTATGAATTACCAAGGTAGACTTTGCAAATTCAGAGCACAGCAATTGGAAATACGACGCATATATTTTGATCTGGTTTATTTGTACAAGATTATACATTGTCATATAGATTCATCAGGACTAATTTCTCAACTCACTTTTAATATTAAATTTAGTGCACGTAGGTCTAATGAGACAAATCTATTTTCCCTTCAGGTTTACAAAAATAATATCTCTTTCTTTAACCCTTTAACAAGGATGGCCCGCCAGTATAACGAGGTGGCAAGGAAGACATATTTGAATCCAATTTTAATAGATTCATTAAAATTCTGAAAGACATCCTCCATAGCAGTTGGGCCTTAAAAAAGGTTTGAACACGTCATTATTATTATTATTATACTTTTTAAAATTTTGAGCTTTTTCTGTTTTTTAGGGTTCCGTAGTCAAATAGCAAAAAACGGAACCCTTATAGATTCGTCATGTCTGTCCGTTCGTCTGTCTGTCCGTCCGTAAGTCACAGTCACTTTTCTCCGAAACTATAAGGCCTATGCTGTTGAAACTTGGCAAGAAGATGTATTCTGTGAACCGCATTAAAAATTTCACACAAAAATAAAAAAAGAAGCATTAAATTTTGGGGGTCCC
Organism: Eilema depressum; assembly: GCA_914767945.1. Classification (NCBI taxonomy): domain Eukaryota; kingdom Metazoa; phylum Arthropoda; class Insecta; order Lepidoptera; family Erebidae; genus Eilema; species Eilema depressum. Next base: position 21,600,161 of record OU612012.1, on the reverse strand, counting down.
CATACTTAGAACTGAAACTCAAAATTTTTTTTCATCAAACCCATACGTGTACAGTATTTTTAAAGACATATCTATAGATACCCCATCTATAGATATGTCTTTAAAAATACTGTTGAGGTTTCTAACATATTTTTTTTCTAAACTGAATAGTTTGCGCGAGAGACACTTCCAAAGTGGAAAAATGTCCCCCCCCCCCCCCCCCCTCTAACTTCTAAAATAAGAGAATGATAAATCTAAAAAAATATATGATGTAAATTGCCATGTAAACTTCCACTAAAAATTGGTTCGAACGAGATCCAGTTAGTAGTTTTTTTTTAATACGTCATAAACCGCAATTTTCGCCTTTGCTACTACGGAACCCTTCATGGGCGAGTCCGACTCGCACTTGGCCGATTTTTTTAAAATATTGTTTTAGCTGTGTGCACACATGTGGTTATGTTACAATCCAGAACGGAACTGTATTTTAGTATTATAGTTTTTCAATGATTGTAATGTGTTTTGTGCGCCTAAATAAAATAAAAAAAAGATAGGTGTATTTAATTGTAGGGAATCATAGAGTGCCTTTAACTTAGGTACTACAGACGCCTACTACCGAATTATTTATTTACAAGTACACGAATTTGTAGACTACGAGAAGAGTTTTGATTATAGTAGATACCTACCTCCTAAGATGATAAGAAATAAAAATGCATATACAGTTATTCTTATTTATAAAGTGAAAATTAAATTTTTTTTAAAAATTGTGAGGAATAGAAGAAATCCGATCATCTTCATCTACGGCTCTTAGCCCGTAGCTCGTAGTTTTGTAGTCCGAGTTTCGGCTTCCAAATTAAAAAAATAAAAGAAACCTAGTAGAACTTGCATAAAAAAGGACTAACATAATATTGATATCTCACAAAATGTTATTTCTTCTCTATGGGTAAAGGAATCTTGTGGTCATTTGTATATTAAAATGCTCTTCAAGTTACACGTCACATAGGTACCTATTAGAATAATAAATTTTCTCATGTAAATCATTTGACATCAACTAAAGCTTTAAACCTGTGTGATAAATCGGGATTAGCGTGAACAAACATGTAATAATATAGCAGACATCACAAGATTAACAAAGCCACACAACTTTCCTATTAAAGTAATCCTAAAGCCAGATCGCAAATAAACCATAACATTTTTCGCTAACGTTTACAGTCATTCTTTTCCAAAATGTCAATGTTAGTGACGTGTAATATATCATTTAAAGTCAGGGCAAACAAAACTCATATAAAAGCTTTCACACGCGATCGGCGTCGTCGTCTGCAAACAAACACACAGAACTATCCAAAGCTAAGCCACTCATGAATAAAAGCTTCATTTTCGGACCCCACCAATAAATGTTAATTTTTGTCGTGAGCACTCGCATTGTAAACAAAATATTAATCCGGCGCGCGTTAATGGAAAACGAGTAGAAGTAATACAAACAAGTGTGTGTCGGCGGCGGCGGGCGGACGGCGTTCGCCGGAGAGGAGCGCGCCGAGCAATAAATTGCACTGACCTCAGCTGTAAAGTGCAGGGCTGCAGTCACACATCACAGGGTGTTCACACTCCGCGCTCTACCCTCGAGAACCCTTCAACTCCGAGTACACACTCTTACGGAATTTACGCACATTCGAGCATGTAGTTAATTTACATCTTCCGTCATTGTATTTAACTTCATATCTGAAATACTTTTACAATCTTAGTAAATCCGTAATAACATAGTAAGAAAAGAACAAAATCTTTGTTTTCTCAATCTCAACACATCTAATTCAATATAGAAATGTAAACAAATCTTAGACGAATTATTACACCCCAAACAACGAGTTTTTCTAAAGTGGAAACACTATGGGGAGAATGGGACTGCGGCGCCCCAGGGCCACTGAGACGGGTTATTATTATGTCTCACTTCGCCCCCAGTTTGTGAGTAAAACACACAGAAGGGAAAACCACTCAATGCGGAGTGTGTGCCATGCTTCCATTTCCACATGATAGATACCTACCTACTGCCGCGCGTGCCTCGCCGCGAGCAGTAATTACATCTGAACTATGTCGCAGCTTTTGTTAGAACTGCATTTATTGTACATACACAAAGGTTCTGAATGGCGCAGTCACCTTACAGATTAATAATGTCACACTAATCAATAACAACGGTTACGGCAACTTAAACAATAATGTTATAATATCACACTATGCTATGATTTGCTATAGGCTAAATCAATCAAAAAATAGGTATCTAAACTTAGTATTTAATGTGCCCTTAAAAGGTAGAGGTAGGTAGTAATCATTGTTGAGACATGGCATGGCACTACTAAAGTGCTTATCCTTATACACAAACAAGTCTCGTTCAGTAAATGTAAGCGCCGGATTTCCTTCGGTACATTAATTAAGTTACTCCTTGTTCGTAGTTTAGTTATTTCATTGAAGCTGGGTATCGGAATCATTCATTCCGTTTGGTTAACGAGTTTGAACGCATTGATTCAGTCAAGTTTTGTTTATTAATAAACATCAACATTGTAATCAATTCATTAAAATTAATTACAATTTACAGCTACTTACTATTTATTTATTAAAATAAATATGTAAGTAGCTGTAAATTGTAATTAATGAAAACATTTATATAAAACTGGCATAACTAACTAAATAATATTAATAACATCGTTATTAATTTGTAAACAAATTAACCCTACGGATACCATAAACATTGCCAAAATAAAATATGTATTACGAAATTGTCTATCTCCCGTTTATCTCCCGCTATTGTGGGTTTTTATTAGATTAATACAATGAAAATTAAAACAATTTGCCGGATAAATATCTTCGCGCGGAGTATCAGTGGCGTCCCTATTTATCCCTAGTGAAGGGCAATGCGGATAACCCCTCTTAAAAGCTAGGAGCAGTCAGCATTAAATGGAATAAAGAGAATAAAGTCGAGCGGTCGCGTCACCCCGCGCGTCGTGTGCTGCCCCGCCTCACCCCCGCGCGCGCCCTGGCCTTGCTTGCGGGCCTCTGAATTTCATTAGTATCCCCGGCCCGCAACCGCGCCCACCGAAAGCCACTTTACAACGGAAAATGGCATTATGATAATACTTAGAGCCTTATAAAATTCACTGAATAAACATTTTTATGTAATTGTACAGTAACATCATTCTTTTTAAACCGAGAATCATTCTTAGATACTGAATTTATTGCAGTTTCATAAACCTACTCATTCTAAAAGGCAACTAATACAAAAAATATTATGATTAGTTATTAAATAAAACATCCAGTTACCTCTCTCGATTTTAACACGATACAAATTTGGCTTGCTTGATGAAAATAAGTATAAATATGAGAATTTGAGGTTGACGGTTAATTGTACCGCACGCATTCCGCGGAGGAGTACAACACCCGGGGCGCATCGGGAAATGTGAAATAAATGCTGGCCTTAAATACGAAAGGGATCGGGCTACGCGCCCGCGGCGGGGGTCCGCGCCCCAAAGTGGTATTTTCACTTCGCTAATCGGATAACCACTTAACGAATGGGTCACTGCACGCCTAACGTATTTTCACACGACTTTTCTGGAGGGAGATTTTGCTTTTTACTAGCTAAAACTTACGTCCCGCTTGTAACGGTCACGTCAACGATTCAATCCGTCCCGTATCGATTTTTGAGAACATTGTAAGCCCTCTTTATTCTTATTGTATAGGCGCGTTAGTTATGGACTCGGCTATTGCGACTAATCTGATTATAATGCCATGTGATCACGCGTTTATTGCTAGTCGGACGTGCAATTTGATAGATGAATCCGATTATCTTTACAGATGAGGAGCGGAAAAGTGACGAAATGCTGCAGGGCATGCATCACCAGATGCTGGGATACGGCATTAAAGAGGAGGCAAAGCGCGGAGCATCCGACTGTGGCGTGCCAATCCCCGCATCGAAGCCGAAGATTTGGTCGCTGGCTGACACTGCAGCGTGCAAAACGCCTCCACCAGCCGCGCAACCTTGGCCACAGCACGCGTACGGCCCACCGGAGCGAGCTGCGCCAACGGACGGCAGCGCGAATGGTTTTGTGCTACCAGCGACGGCAGCCGCAAGTCCGGCTAGCGGTTCATACGGTCGTTATGGCGGTTTCGCTGGCGGACAATACGGCGGGCAACATCCCTGTGTACACCCTGCATCATTTCCCGACGTGCAGACTGATACACCACCACAAACTCCTCCGAACATGAAGGTGCCTAGTGTCGCAAATCCGCTTGGCAGCGGTGGTGGCTCCGGCTACTGCTTCCCTCGGCACCAACAATCACCACAGCGAGACCCTTACCACAACCCTCACCACGCCACCAACAGTCACCAGCCCAATCAACCACACCACAACGAGGGATCTGCGGCCTTCAAACCGTTCTACAAAAGGTTATTATTTTTCATATATAATTAACTTTTTATCTTCAGGCAATCAGTTAGGATATTTCGAAGTCAGCAGTGCCTGCCGCTAAATACGTAATCGGTATAGGTTAAGTCGACTTAGATATTGCTAACGTCACGTGAAAAGAGTGAATGTTTCCTATTCCAGCTCGCTACAACATCCCAACGGTTTCGTGTCGGCCGTCTGAAAGCTGGCCACGCACCACTGGCGGTGAGTTACAGATTGATTCAGATTGACGAGCTTGAACATTATTGTGACGCTACGCACACAACATGTAAATGAGAATCATACACCTTAATGGACGATCGTGGTGCTGATATCAGAAGGCATAAACTAAGTTGCGGTTTAGTAGCCCAGGCTCGCGCCGGGGTGTCATGTTGGTAATTGAAAACAATGGAGTTGAGTCGAGGCGGAAGGGCCATGCGACGCGCCGTTCGAAGGAGGCGAGATTGCAATCTTGTGTCATTTGTCACTGTCAGAGCGACGCGTTCCATAAGCCTACGCACGTACAGCTGACCTGCCCAAATTAGCTCTTTCTTCAGATACGTAAAGTCACTTACGACGTAGGCGCCCTACTCCTGACAGATATACAGAATAATCCTTTGCACTAATCTGAGCGCTTTAAGACTGATTAGTGATTACTATCGTGTGTCTATTGCTTTGGTTATAAAAATGATAAAATTTCAATCGATTTTGATTGTAAAAAGAAACAACAAGATAGCAATTTACCATTTATTTTACATTCTTAGATATCTATTTCCGGTAATCATCATCACTACTTATTATAAAACAAAGTCGCTGTCGCTATGTATGCTTAAATCTTTAAAACTACACAACGGATTTTGAAGCGGTTTTTTTAATAGATAGAATGATTCAAGAGGAAGGTTTATATGTATAAATACATAAATAATATTGTAGAGAAACACTGATAAATTTAGAAATATGCAGCGGGAACGGGATCAGAAAATATGGCGGTACGAAGTTCGCCGGGTCAGCTAGTTAATAAATATGATAAAAACTGAGGGACAACTGCTAACTCTCTTAGGAAATATTTAAGTGCTCAAAAACCTTAGCATTACCTATATATTTCTCAGAGATGTCCAAGATTTTCTAAGAAGAAGTAGCGGCATTTGCGTCCTCGCTACAATAAATCGCGAAGTCGCCGTCACCGCACAGGACGGCATCGCTAAGAATTTTGTTTTGGCCAAACACTCACAAATTCACTTCTATAAAACTTTTGTATTATTTTAGTTTTCACGCCTTTTTGTCCCTCGAATTCCTTGACGCGAAAATAACTCCTTATCGCGGCATTCTTAAAGTGAGCCAAAACGAACAAATTTAAATCTGCAGTTTTCTTTTTACCCGAAATAACATTCATAGAACATTTTAAGCTAACTTCCAGTTCACAGCGTATTATTTTTTTCTGATGACGGTACTATAGGGAACATCATTTTCATTGTTTCCCAACGGGATAAAGATAAACAGGATGTGTCATCGGCTAGTGATTTAGTCTACCATGTTCTAGTTTCGTACAATGTAGCTAATTTGAATAACATGAGGATGTGTATAGAAAAACAGAAATTTCGAGTTTGTACAATGAGTGTTGTTGATGGCTGAGGATGTGCAGTGTGGTGGTGCCACACTGGCGACGTGGTCGTGCGACAGCCGGGCGGTCCGCCGAGCGCCCGTTAACGCGCGTACCGCGAGTGTGCGTGGGTGCGGCATCTCAATGAATCCTCTTCATTCAAAATACAACCTCCGCGTTAAAAGCAGCTTTACTTTTTTTTCGGCGCCCTAATCTTTCCTCTTATCTCTCGATCCTGACGCGGGTCCTTCTCTGTTTCATTCAGTCGCAGGTCGCTTGGGCAACCTGTTTGACTTCTTTTTTCATTGACGCCGTACAAACTTTAGACACCCGCGACCGAGGTCGAATTTTTATTTCTTTCACATTTTGGTTTTCCGGTCCAGGCCATTCGTTAATAAATTCTCAGATAATGAGACTGAACGTTTCGTCACCTCATCTCGATTGGCTTAGGTTTTTTTTTTTTCGTTATATGTGTGAACGCGGCGGCGGGCTCGCACCGTCGACGCCGCGATAGAATCAGAACAGCTATTGGAATGGGCCGTCTTTTTTGTTAATTTAAATACCGCTATTCTTTTTAAGATATATTTTTATTGTTTTAAAATAAACCGAAATGATGGGTCCGGCGAGAAAAGGATCCTTTGAATGAACTTTATTACGATAGATACATAAAATGAATGTTCTGTTCGTTTGTTACAGGTAAAGCATGTGAAACCTGGGTCGCTGCATTACGTCATCTCCTAGGGACCGTCAGATATTACAGTGGCACAGTGTTTCAGTTCTACAATAAGATCAACGACATGAATATACATAGTTAAATAGACTCAGGCTGATAAGACGTCTAGGTCTAGAGACCCTTTATAACATTTATTGATTTGGTAACAATTGTACTTTTATTTGTACATCACATATTGTAATTATTACATTTCTAATTATAGTGCACAGATTGTAATGATGATGTATAAAGTCTTTCGTTAAGTACTTACACACCTTGTGTTGGATGTGGTAACGGCTTTGGTTGTCACTCTAGGTATTTTGACGAATGGAACATTGTATGAAATCAACGTTGCTCAGTATTTGTATAGATGTAAGAATATTATGGAGATAATGTCCAAATTATTTACCTACTAGGTACACAGCAAGCGGAAGTATGTATAAACTAGCCAATATTGGTTTTAGTTAATTATTGTAAATTAATAAATCAATTCCACGCGTGGAACTTTTGTCATACTTTAAAGGAATTAATAAATATGTCTTAACTAAGTTCTTCCAAACTTATTTTAAATATTTGAATTAGTTGGAGCAATAAATTATTAGTTAGTTCAGGTGCCAGACTTAACTTTGATTAGATTTAAGTGTAATTGTACATTGGGAGAGTAGACAATGAGGGGTGTTAGGTTTGGTGTCGCCCTACTACACAAAATATTGTTTACTTTTGTTAATATCTAGATGAATAGTCGACAAAAGATCGTCGATTTGGTTATTGTTGTTGTCCCTGTATATAAAAAAAGTTTTGTAGATTTTCTATTTTAGTTTGTCGAGTTGTGTACAAAGTAATTAATATTATTTACCGCGTTCGATCTTATTGATGGACACTTCGATGATGAACATTATAAATATTGTTTAAAAGTATTATTAGTATACAACATACATGTAAATAAATCTTCTATGAATAATTTTTATTTTTAAATCGGTCGCAGCCACTTTTCAGGATGACCATTATGAAACGATACTATAAAGATCTTTTTCAATGTCGAATTATGTCATGTGGGTAATCTAAGAATTAAAATGATAATGCTTCTGGAAACAAAACTCAAAAGCAAAATGTTTCAACAGTTCGACTAGCTTAGACCATTCGTTGCCATATTTGTGTACTCTTACGGAAAATTGATTGGTAATGGCGGATAAGCACATTAGCTTAGCACTCCATTGGGTTGAAATTTGTTTAGATAATTTGTTTGATAGTTAGCGCTGAGAATGAAAATGAGACCGGGGTGGAGCGCGGCTGGCTCTGGCGGTAATTAAACGGAGCTGTGAATATCTAAAAGATATGTTCAAAATTTTGTAACGAACACATTTCAAACATACATCGATCGATAATATAAGATAATTTATTAAGCAATCTACATACATATAGAAGTAATACTTAATTTCCCACATTAGGAGAAGTGTAATTTAATTTATGGGTCACAATAATAAAAGCAATAGTTTTGAGGCTTGTTATTATGGAATATTCATCTGACGCAAAACCTTGAGTAGTTGAAGAAATTTAATGTGACCAAATCGAATACATTCGCTTAATATTAAATGTTCTATATAGATATTTATAGAATATATACCTATTAATTATTATGAGTAAAATTATGTAACGATTGTAATTAAATCTTTATTTCAACGGTGGCAGTTTGATTTTAAAACAACCCTTTGGCAGATTATTAAATTAAATCATATAATATTCAATTAAAATAGATATGTATGATATAATTTAATACAGGTATGTACTATACCTACTACTATAGTACTGTTCCTACAATATTCATTGTTGTACCGAAGTTACAGATTAATGCATGTAAACCCTTTTTGCATACCTAAGTATATCAAAGCATTAGTTGAGTGCAGTTAATGTTCTCGTAAATACGTTTACCCTTAATAAAACAAAAAGACCGAAACTACCTGCGCATCGCATTCGCCTTCGTCCTTTACATTAGTTAGCAAATCAACGTTTTTCAGCTCACTGTTACAGCTTTAAGATTTTTCATTTGTTTCTAATTAATGAATTAAGTACGCTTGATCTTGGTATACCTTTCACTTAAACATGAATTAATCGAACTAAATTAAAAGAAACCCACTTAGAAAGGTTCGATCTAAAGGTTCATTCAAAGAAAATAGGGGAAAAGTGTATAAATGAGCCGCTAAAAGTCGTTGAGTGTGGAGGGCTGCCTCCCTTGCTCAACACTTAAACAATGCTTAAAAGCTAATAAAACGAACCTTTTTTTCCTCAAGGTTCGTAACAAAGTTATAGCTATCGTTTCGAAATCAGCAGATTGTATTAATTAAAAAGATTTATTTCGATTATTTTACCTCCGATACGATTCGGTTATGGAGATATTTGATTCCATTACCTGTGGCTTGCTAACTGGAATGACTCACCTTGACTGCTTCACTCATAGTATTTCGATTTCAAAGAAGGTAAAATAATTAATACGTATTTGTGGATAGGTACAATCGAATATTAAATAACACTTAGGTATAATAAGCTTCAATAAAATTTTATAATACTTTGTATTTATTACTTCATTAGCATTATGGTCATGACCACAATCACGGTATTTTATAATAGGTAACGTTAAATTATGTACACGTAGATTCGGTATCGGGGTGACGATGACCACTTACCGTCAGATGAAATAAAAAAAACAAATAAAAAAAATAAAATAAAATAAGTAAAATAAATCGACTCACCCGTGAGTGTTATCTATCAGGATCATTCAGGGGTTCACTTTGTATTAGTTCGTTACATAGTTAGAGGGGGTCCCGTACGTAGTTTCGAATGACGTTGCAGCGATAGCATGTACTTTGTGAACTATGTAGGTATGTACTGTGGAAGAAGTACCTACAACATACATAGAGTACCTACCTATAGAACTAGAAACTTTTTGTTCAAACAATAATACGCAATAAGTGCTTAACGCGCCTGTTTTCACTTCAAAGAGTTGTCATCAATTGCTAGAATCGGTGATTTGTCACAATTTGTCAAAACTAAGTAAACTTGTGATTTGTATCGGTGTGAAGAAAAACAGTAGGTGACGATGACGCGAGTTCTATGATTTTTATTCACCCAAAAATTTTTCTCTTTAGAAGTGCAAGACGCGCTTAAAAAAGTTTTCATTTCAGAAATCAAAATGAAAAAGCAACTTATATATTTAATTACGTTTTGTTTGATTACTTGGGTATCTACTTCTCTACACGAGGGGCGTTTTTCTTCGTTCAGACACAGAATAAATAATAGTGCTTAATAGACAGCCTCCGTGGCGTAGCGGTAGTGAACGCGGCCGCTACGCAGGAGGCGTGGGTTCGATCCCCGCTCAGTGCAAATATTTGTGTTCATGAAATATGGGTATTTGCATTGGTCTGGTCGTGCCTCGGAGAGCACGTTAAGCCGTCGGTCCCGGTTGCCATAAGAACATCTATGGCAGTCGTTACGGGTAGTTGGAGCCCTCAAAAATCCAAAAACAGCAGTCTAGCTGCAAAGCTTCGATATCGCCTAATGTTACCATTGGGATGTGGAGGTCAGATGGCAATCGCTTCACAGAAAATATCGAGGTCTAGCCAAATCCGTAGTTAAGACTGGCAAAAGCGGACCCCAGACTCCGAGCTGAAAGCTTCGGATGCGACTGGGAATTAACGCTAAGAGGAAGAATAGTTCAGTATCACAAGTAACCTAACCTTGAACTTTTGCTCGCGTCTTGCGTGGTAGCCCTACTGTATTATGATGCATTACGAAAACATACGGCTGACAGCGACTTTAATGGGAGACAAAAGGCAATGAGTACCTAATTATTTCACGATAATATGCACAGATAATAGACATATTAATGCTGAACTATAACAATCTACGATATGGCCTCGATATATACCTACATCATATTGGGAGAGGCCTATGTCCAGCAGTGGACTGCAATAGGCTAATTGATTGATTGATATACCTACATGTTACGGTCAATTCAAAGCTGGCGGAAAATGCTTTTGCAGTTTTAAGTGTGAAGTACACATACCTGTTATATAAGTTCGTTTAATTCACATTAAATTGCGTTTGTAAATTTTTCTCAATAAGTTTTATCAAATATGTAAAAACTTGACACTCAATTTAGTTAAATGCAATTGCACTGATGATATCCAGCCTAAGATTTATTCAACAAGCTTTCAGTCAGTGCAGGGCAGTAGCATGAACTCATGGTCCATTCGTCTACCACGTAAGCAAGACATGCCTTACTTTGTTAACATTTTGTAAATACTTAGTTCACATTTGGCAAACTTATTGATATTACTTTCAACTGTAAGTATACATAATGACGAATGTGACAGATGTATGTGATACGCATCTCATTAACTTGAAGATATTAAATTCCAACTTTAAGGAAGCTAATATTTTATCATTTAGTGATATCTACGTATATATTATAATAGAGCAGTTTTTTATTGGCCTAGTTTCAATTAAGTCTATAAATCTATTTTCAAGAACACTAATTCACTTCGACTGGAAGGCCCAAATTAATAAATTAATTCAAATACTTGAGATTCAAGATTAGCTCATTATAGCAAATAATTTGATTATTTCGTCATTTGAGGTATTTATTTTTAATCTATGATTTATTATACACCATTAATTTATATAAGTTACTAGTTACTTCCGGGGTGGTTGGGGCCCAACAAGTGTTTCGAGATGAGTGACGGACGAGGCTCAGGCGCAGACATTCCTCTGAGGTTTGGGGTATCGCTCCTGTATATAAAAATCAAAATTAACCAAATCATGGAGGAGTGGGAGAGTGGACCCTGCCCTTTTGAATGCAACCGGGTTTGGCACTCGAGCGACGAAGAAAAGAGATAAATGTCTGTTTCTATGAGCTGATCGTTCGTTACAAAAAAAGTCGTACTATTGTACGCCTGAAATATATAGAGCAATTGACCAACTGGATCATATTCGGGCAATATCATAAACATACAGCCACAAACAAACCGCACTGATTGCTTTACTTAATCAAATCCATTGCTATAACAATTGAATCTGTAATAAAACCGCTAGTGCTAATAAAACGGTCATAAACATTGACAGTACAAATAGCGACTAATAACCTGTGGAACCAATCTGAACGTACGAATGTGACACCAATATTATTTTATACGCACCTTTATAGAGATGTGTTGCAGATGATTGCTGCAATAAAATTGTTTGGTGTCCCAGGATTCAATTAATTGTATTTCGGATTACCCGCAACAGCACAGAATATATAAAACTTTCCCAAGTTTACCTATAGGTACTTTCAAAATATATAGTTTCCATCAAGGTATATCAAACATATTGTAAGCTCTACTTTTCAATTTAATTACTGTACCTAGAGGAAGATCTTGCAGTATGTAAGGATAAAGGCAGATGGTGGGCTGTTGTCTGTGCCTACCCCGGAGGAAAAAGTCTTATTATGCTCACTTTGTACTTACTTATCCAAGCTAATATCATGACATAAAAAATTAAAACACTTTCTTTAGACTATCAAAATTATTAATGAATGATGCGCAATAACTTTCTTTGTCTGTCTGCCTATCTACTACCTTCTTTCACGTAAACCTCTGAAACAATCTGAAGATGACAAAGTACTTTTTTTTCTTTTTCTAGTTCTAGTTTACGAGCTGGTGATCAGGTGATCGCTAGTAAAACAGAATCATCTTAAGTTATACCAGAACATAAATAAATATATTAATTATGTTCTCTGGTATAACTCAGCTACTTTTGGGATCTGCAGTCTATTTCTATGTCCGGCGGTTGGGCATGTCACCCATTCTTTTAAATTAATGTGATTGCTTTTTTATATAGCTGCCAATTTCTCATAATGTACAATAATGTAAATGTAATTGCAATTGTAATGTAAATATAGAACCTTATGTTGTTTAAAGAGAGGTTAATGTTTGGATAGTTAAGAAGGATAGTAAAAACTCAACACGACTCCGTATCAATATAATATGCAACCTTGCCATGAAATCAGTTAATAAACGAGTAGGTATTCTAGAAGGGATTTCGGAGTAATGGTCGCATTTAGTAAAAAAAGCAACCGACGACGCGACGTTACGCTATTAATTACCCGCACTTGAAATTCAACCAGTAGGTAATGAAAATTTGACAAATCTCTGACACAGCATTGATTAGATACCTATAGGTATGTAAACTTCAGGTAATTCATACAAACTGCAGTTCTCTCTAGGAAGTCTAAACTATAACGTACTACTACGCTACCGTTTAAAGAGCTTCCAGCGTTCTGCAACAGATGGCATTCAAATCCGTTGAACCTTACAATCAGTTTGTATGCCTCAGTTAGATATAACATTCTAATAATTAGGTAGGTACCTACTTCAATTAATAAAATTAAAACAAAGTTTGCTGTTACGTTCGAGTGAATCTGCGCATTGATTTGTGATAGGTATTACATAACTGTGATTACACGAAGTACCTGGGTACCTAGGTACCTAATCAATTAATTATTATTATTCATGAAGTTCATAATCGTTTATGGGATGTGTTGATGATGCAGGTTCTCAGAAATATCCACAGGTAGCGGGAAGCCGCCCACTGAGCTAGCATAGCGTAGCGCTATGATCATCGTACCGTGGAGGTGCTTTAGTTGGTTATAAACTAGTAGGTCGAGAGGTAACGACGGTATCCAACGACATAGATGTCTTTCAGGTACGGGTTACGGCTGGAAACTTCATCTCCTCCTCTAATTCAACTCTGTGATTTAAAGAGAAGTAACAACTAACTCTATCTGTTAATATTGTAACAGTAGGTACCTGCCGGGAACTTGACATAGTACCTGCACTTTCAAGCCCGGTCGAACTACGGTTGTTCTTCACTGCCAGCCATCGGACCGCTGTATTTCACGTTAATACATTATCCAGGACATTACTTATCTCACGAAATTACATGGTGTATTATATCAGTAAGAAAGATGCCATCGTTGATCCGTTTTTTAATCGAGAAACTTTCAAAATGATCCTATCGATGTATCGTAGCAGAAGCATAGAATCGAGAGTGCAGCGAAACTTTACCAACGTCTCTAGGAATCTCATACAGAGGATATAATATGAGGAGCGTTTGTCAATGTTCTTATAACTCACAACTCTGAAGGAACGCAGGGACCGTGGAGATCTAATGGAAACATTTAAAATCTTGAATGGGTACTACGATATAAAGAATTTTGGCACCGTATTTATTCGTAACGAGAATGCATATCTAAGAGGGCACCTCACCATTCAGAGCTTCTACAATGACAATCATCACAGATATTTCATTAGTAATAGAGTGGTCAGAGCGTGGAGCACAACACAATAAATTCCAGAACATGATTGTGTAGTCTCAGCAGACAGTAAGTATCAATCAGTTCAAAAACAGACTTCATACATATTACCTCAAACTAGAAAATAAAAGAAACTATTAAAAGAAAAGGAAATCAGTTGTCCAAGACTGCCCTCCTGCTCACCTACAATAATAATATTAGTAGGTACCAAGGGTAATTTGAGGTAGAACCAAAGGTAATACGGCACACAGCAGGTTTTAGTATAGTTAGAGCCTTTCGTAACTGACGACCGAGAAGCGGATAATATTCTCAATTTTTTCATTGGTGACATAATTTTGGATGTTTGATCGATTACCATACTGGTCATCTTAGCCACAATTAACGCGTGCAGTGGGTGCACAATCTTTTTATACCTAAATAAAGAGAGTGTACACATTGTTCCTGCACCTGGCGTCACGGCACACAACAGATTGGATACATAAGAAATCTATAATCACGCGAGGAAGCATGACAGCATAAGACAGCATCGTGCTGTTTGCCGTCATAGCATACTTTTGAGGCGTAGGTACCTATAGATGTTCGACGTCATAAAAGAAAATGGTCACCGATAAACAAACCGAAGCAACATTGCAACAAACACGGTGGAGGTCGATGGACACAATAATCTTACCGGTTTCAAATCAAATATCGATTCCTTAAAGAACAGTTTTATTACACAAACGCGTTTATGTTGTTATCTTCATCAATATTTTAGTCTCGTCTTTGGTTAACCCAGGCCGCGGAACGCGTCCAGTTTGCGGTCCGCGGTTGGAACTTGGCGTCGGCGGCGGTGCGGCCGTCAACCGCGCCCCTAGCCGCCCGTACACGGAAATTCAAATAAATATTTAGATTTCCAACATCGTTTACTGCTTTGTGAATGTTATTCCGCTATTGTTCACCGAGGAGAGCCCTTATTGCGAGCGCATTTCGGGTTGGCTTTTTGGAGCTTGTAAATTTTATTAGGTGTATTTACGGTATATTTGAGAACATCAAAAATAAAACGTATAGATACGCCCATAATATGCAATCGGTGATTTAACGCATTGGAGAGTTGATTATTGTATCCGGAATTATTACAGTCATAAACAATGTGAGATAGGCCAGGTGACTTCGGTCCACCTGTTTCACGTCAAATGTGTCGAATCTAAACACTTCAGATTTCGTTACGAAGGGGCAAATTTATTCATAACCTCGCATTTATCACCGCGGGCCGCTTCGAGTAGTTTTTCGCATGTATGAGAAAATTGCCGAGGCGAAATTCTATCACGCCGCGTTCTGAGAAGGGCGAGAGCCGTTAGACTTTCGTGCACCTTGCCGAAACCAATAAATCAAACTATTGCGTAATACTGCCCCTATATGCATGGAGATCACTGCGGACCTTCCGTTTTATTTATTGCACTACTAAACAGATTTTTATGAACGATTTATGAGATGCAATGCAGACATTCGACTTGTTAAGAATTTTATATTTTGATTCAAAGCATTCCGAAATGTCTTCAAAATACAGTTGAATGACCTGTTAGCATGATTTCATGACGGAAATAGTTACCACCCACCTATTGATTAGCATGGTACACCCTAGGTGGTTTTAGTTCTAAAGTCATTTGGTTATTTGTTATTGACTATAGATATTTATAATTTAATGTCTACTTATTTCATGTGGGTGCTTCGGTAAACTAAACAATTCTCATTTACATAAAACAATCATTAATATATTCTCGTCATTTGCAGGCCGAGATTTACCTAATTATTTATTGTGACATAATGTGTTAGATGCATGTTATTAACTAAAATAGCCATCAATAAATCTCTATGACTTCGATAAATAGGTTTGGCCGACGGTTCACGCCGATAACAAACTAGTGGCTACCAGATGTGTGCCGGGCGCGTATCGGAGCATCGATCGCTCTCTACGTCCGAGATGTGATCGTCAGCATTCCTCCATCCCGACATCGGAGATAGCTGAAAACATTACATTTAATAATTTATCTACAGCCATTCGTCTGGGCTCGGCTCCCTGTGTCTTGCATCGGATGAGTACCGTCCGGCGTCGTACCTTACGACACGCACCCACCGGTTAGATAGTGTCCTTACAAATATTAATGCCGTTAAAGATAAGGCGGTTTACATAAATGAAATTTGCTGCAGATACCAAACAGATTAAAAGGCCGAGTTTCTTAGATATACTTAGGTACTTAATAACTGATTTGAGGCACTACTGAACTGTTCTCTTTATCTTTATTCCTATACTCTACAATCGCTAGCAAATAGTAAAAATATAAAAAGTATAATAAAACGAATGGTTCACTTTTTCACAAATATATGATGTAGCTAAAATTTGTCATGCCTGTAGCGTAGTATATGTCAGGTAATACTACTATCTGATATGCATTGCTTTATGAGTTTAATATTTGCAAAACCTACCTACATGCAAAATAAAAAAACTAAACTTTATGTCATAATCGGGTGTATAAGACAAGCATTAATTTCTGTTTGAAAACATGGGTTGTTCCGTCTTCGTACATAGATATTATATTTTTATTGAATGAAAAGCATCAAATCATTAATCATTAGCATCAAAGGAATTAGGTACTCGTTGTAAACGAGAGAATAGATTAAAAAGTAAAGCTCACTAAGAATCATCGTAACTACGCACTTCTCAAAGACAGGAGATCAAAGATTTATTTCATTAATATTTCCATCGAAATCAAGTACCAGACTTGGAAATACTTTCACGGCGCAGTCAACGCATAATCCAAAGGAAAATCAATGAGACATTCCTACACGGGGCGGTCGAGGGTTCGCGGTTCAGACGAACTTTGGAGTTTAAATGAGTTCACCTTTCGCCGTGATTGTGCCATGGTGTTCTCACGTACGTAATTCTGCAGATTGCTTTTTACAGAGATTATTAAGGGTCACGCTTTTCATCATTAAATTGCAACCGGAATACAAATGGAATTTGTAATAATTATCAACAGTTGTACATATTTATCTTATAACTTTGGGTATAGGTAGATGCTTTAAAAGTAACATGCTATTTTTAAATGAAAATTACCGGCTATTTGGTAGGTACCCAATAGCGACGACGACGGCGCTTAACAATTTAAGCAACAGAAAATAACAAAAATAAAGGTTGATTTAGTTTTCACATTAACAAAAGCGGACAAGACAATATAAAACTACATAAATCGATCCCTGCCGCGTGAACTGTGGACTTGCTGCACTCCACCGAGAACATGAACAAAATACTTTATTGCGCTCATCGAAACATCCCTGGGAACACGTTACGCGATCGATGAGTTACGGTACATTGCGGCTGCCAATTTCGCGGTATAAAATTTCTCTATGGACACGACAAAGGCAGCTGTCATCGTGTAGCTTGAAGGGTCGCCGCATCCCTTGAGGCTAAGCCCCTGCCGTCCGATGGAGACACGCACGTCGTCTGAAACTCGCCTAATCCGCACCTACTCCACACATAAAACCCATCTAATTGTTAATAAAAGGAGGAATTCGGAAGCGTGCGGTTACATCACTTAGATGGACTCTCTAATTGATTTTTACTGCTCTTCTAATTTAATGCGAGTTTATGGGGTTAATCGGTGCTAAATATTGTTTAGCGCTAATTTTGTGCAGCCTGCTTTTGCGATCGTTAAGGGTGTCTGCGAGGGAGGCAATTTTGTGGAGGCTTTGTTTGAGCTGCTGTCGAGTATCTGAACAGCCTTTTGTTCCGGCTACGGATCTACCACTTATAAATCTATATTATAGCATCCTTCTCTTCGGCGATGTAAGGATTTATTGTGAGGTAAGAACACGTTTCTTCTTCTGCTTAGGATTACCCACTCAAATAAAATATAATGTCTTTCTACATAGTTTTATTGAAATCGTTATATCAAACACAAAAATTACTATTCGTCATAATTCAAATTTAAAAAAAAATTAAAACTGGTTAAATATTATGATGGCCAAATTGCAATCGCTTATTTATTATTTCCTTTTGCCAGTGAAAATTAATGAATTAGGTAGGTATACGTGCTAAATTTTATACAAATGGATTGTACGGAAACGAGGCGAATAAATATTTAATAAAGCAATACCCCGGAAAATTATCATAATAGGTAGGTACTCACCTACATATTCAAATCAAACCGCATGTATCAACTAGACAGGCAAAACACAACCAAAAGTAAAAAATTCCAGCATTTTATTCTATTTCAAAGTCATCTTAATAACTCCAACAATATTTTTTGTGAAACGTCTTATTTTCTAGTGAGTAAGAATTTGTTGGGACTCCTTGAACGTGTACAACATAATGTTATTATAATTTATGTCATACTAAGCAGGTGAAGATATACGAGCGGGTCATTCATTTTATTAAACATGTTTGCTAAGTCGATTTTGTTATTTTTTTTTTGTCGCTCGCTCGTGGGCATCTATCACGCAGCGTGCGGGCGCTTTCTCGCGCAGCTCTTTATTACGGCACCAATGATTTCCGGAGGTCGAGCAGAACAGCCACTCGGCACACTCCTTACTCCTTCTGATCATAAACCACACGACTTTTGTATTTGCATAACACAGATAAACTCCAATGTTGGTTTATATAACATACCTATAATCACATAAGTAAGTATTCGATTGTAATGCAATAACAATTTAGTACTTAACTACTGTAAATATTCACTGCATCAAAAGTTGAGGCTTTGTATATTGAGGCTTAATAAAATTTACAATAGAGATAACATCGAATAATTGATATGCCTGAAAAAGAGGCGATTGTGTACGACGCGAGTATGTTGTTATGTAAGTACTACTTATTAACTTTGAAGAAACAAATCACCTACTAGAGAAACCGCCAGAGATAAGACAAATACTGAAAAAGACTAAAAGGAATCGAAGAACATCTGAAAGATATATTTTACTACATAATAAGAGAAACATTCGCGCAAAACGCGAACATTGGGAGCATCCATTATACGATGTCACCAACAGAACGACCACCTCTCGCAAAAGCACTTTGTATTAAGTCAACAAATCCAGAACGATTCAAAGGACATTTGTTTCCATGAATAATAATATGTAAATACATTATTATATACACATTTGGTGAGAGCTCTCGTGACTACTTCGTGATACAGCAGTGTGCTAAGCTGTGCAATTTGAGAAAATTGGTGTGACTGTTATTTTGTGATTAATGTACAGTTGTAAGACATTTGAACTCTAGGGCAAGTGGAGTGTACTGTGTGCCATTACTTAACCACAATTTCATCGAAAGTGCGTATTCAAGAAATACATAATAATTATTATTATAATGTTAATTATTCTATTATATGGTGCTAGGACACCCGAGGCACAGATTAATAAATAGTCTCTCCCGAGGTCTCTCGTCGTTTACTTACGGTATACATAGATATAGTGTCGGGAGCCTCCGTGGCGTAGCGGTAGTGAGCGCGGCCGCTACGCAGGAGGCGCGGGTTCGATCCCGGCTCAGTGCAAATATTTGTGTTCATGAAATATGGGTATTTGCATTGGTCTGGTCGTGCCTCGGAGAACACGTTAAGCCTTCGGTCCCGGTTGCCATAAGAACATCTATGGCAGTCGTTACGGGTAGTTGGAGCCATAAAAAGTTCAAAAACAACGGTCTAGCTGCAAAGCTTCGATATCGCCTAATGTTACCATTGGGTTGTGGAGGTCAGATGGCAATCGCTCCACGGAAAATATCGAGGTAAGACTGGTAAAGCAGACCCCAGACTTCGAGCTGAAAGGGAATTAAACGCTAGGATGAAGAGAAGAACATATAGCGTCGGGATAAAAAGTAGTCTATGTTACTTCTGAATAAAATAGCTCTTTAATGGTAAAAGAACTATTAAAATCAGTTAATTAATTTCAGAGTTTATCAATAACAAACAGAAAAATCTTTCCTCTTTATAATATTAGTCTAGAAAAAAAAAAACCCCATCGAATTGAGAACCTCCTCCTTTTTGAAGTCGGTTAAAAATAGGCTAGATACAGCATGTGTGGTGTTTTCTCAATCGAAATGAGAAATGGGAAGCAGAAAGCTTGTGTCGGCAGCAATGTTATGTATGACACACTACGATTGGACGGAGGTACGTAAATTTATAATTACATAGTTAGGAGTAGAATTGTCATTTATATTTTATAAATAATTTCAATTTATTTGAATTTAGTGATAGAATTATGAACACTGAATCTGGTCACTTTTTTAGAAAGGTATATGATTATTCAATATAACGATATTATACATTTTAACAAGGATCACCACTAATTGTTTGGATTATATTGTTTGACTGCGCGGGTGGTTCTGCAGATGAAGCAGCCACCATGTTGAGTCAAATGTATTAATCATATAATTCATCAGCAACAAGAGTCATTCCATAACGATGTTTTAAGGTCGGGAGACAATACTTTTACTTTCCCATGAGTCCAGTAGTTGAGTGTTGAGGGTTCAGGGTTCAACAAGAACAGGCGTCAATAATATCATTGCGTGAATCACGGACGGCTTTTTAGGGTTCCGTAGCCAAATGGCAAAAAACGGAACCCTTATAGATTCGTCATGTCTGTCCGTCCGTCCGTCTTTCTGTCTGTCTGTCTGTCTGTCTGTCTGTCTGTCTGTCTGTCTGTCTGTCTGTCTGTCTGTCTGTCCGTCCGTATGTCACAGCCACTTTTCTCCGAAACTATAAGGCCTATGCTGTTGAAACTTGGTAAGAAGATGTATTCTGTGAACCGCATTAAGAATTTCACGCAAAAATTAAAAAAAAAAAGCATTAAATTTTGGGGGTCCCCATACTTAGAACTGAAACTCAATTTTTTTTTTCATCAAACCCATACGTGTGGGGTATCTATAGATAGGTCTTTAAAAATGCTATTGAGGTTTCTAACATTATTTTTTCTAAACTGAATAGTTTGCGCGAGAGACACTTCCAAAGTGGAAAAATGTGTGTCCCCCCCTCTAACTTCTAAACTAAGAGAATGATAAATCTAAAAAAAATATATGATGTAAATTGCCATGAAAACTACCACTAAAAATTGTTTCGAACGAGATCTAGTCAGTAGTTTTTTTTAATACGTCATAAACCGCAATTTTCGCCTTTGCTACTACGGAACCCTTCATGGGCGAGTCCGACTCGCACTTGGCCGATTTTTATTCTGTTAGTCCAGTGTGCTGTGTCACAAATGTGTACGGTGTATACAGAGATGTTCGCCTAGTGGAGAATATTATTATTAAAAAATGTAATACACAATTAGGTACCTAACTCAATCTTCTAATCACTGTGAATAGAAAGCCGCATTTCTTATTTGACATTGAATACGAGTACGTCGGTTACAAAATAAGCAGATATTATTTAAGTTGAACTGCTGGTCTTGAATAGTTAAAATTTAACATTTCTACTAGTAAATTCGCAATGGCCAAATAAGATATAAGACTCACCCCTATCGCCAAAATCATTTGAGTGCATGTGAGTGTAAGGTTGGTACGAGAACGCGCCGTCCGGCCCGTGAGTTTAACAGATTTTAATTTTCCTTTTGTCTTTATGGATCACGAAATGTTTTGTGTAGTGGTGCCCCGGGAGGCCAGGGCGCCCAGGGCCGGGACCCCCCGCCGCGGCTTCCTTCCTACATCGCCTCACAACAAAAACGCTTGTTATAAAAATGCACGAGGAACAAAAACGCTTACGTCGGGTGACAAGTGGCCTTTGTTTATATATTTGTTGATTTGTTCAACTTGTTTTTGAATGTTCATAACACCTGATGACTATGCTCTTTAGCAGCTTATAGCCGAGCCAGCGTGCTCACTTATAAGCTGCATGTAAACAGCGACACTCGATGCTTAGTTTGTGGTAGGTAAAGACGATACGTTGTCGGGAGCTATGTCCTCGGTTATGCAAACAAGTCTATCAAAAACAAGACCAAACAGTTTCAACATCGTAGTTAGTTGATCTCAAAATAATGTACTCCTAGACCAAGAACATTGAGTGCCATGAAAATATTTTTGAAATACCTAGTCCAAGTACTTACATATAATCGACGTTGCATTATGATTTATTTTACAAATACGTGTTGAAATATGCACATGTAAAATGAAGAGCGTGTTGTGCAGATATGTTGTAAAACACCTACATCGGACGAGCGACCGAAATATAGACTTTATTAACTGACACCTCGGTATAAAATGAGGTCGTTATCGAGTTATCATACTAATATAGAATGTTAAATTTATCAAATATACGGTATTTGGATGAAAACATACAAGTTGACAACACGTGTAGTCGCTATCTATGCAGACGGATCGGACGCCCCGGGGCGCGAGCCCGACTTGCCTGCATTACTCACCGTGACCTAATGGGCGGGGATAAATCATGTGTAAACGTAAAAAAACATACAAAACAAACCCAGAAACGAGCCAATGTTGAATAAACAAAATTCATGGAAATGGGGACAAATCTGACAATACCAAGTCCGGTGGTCTGCGGATTTACTGTGTGATCTATCTGCGAATCCTCCAATAACGACATCATATCATCCAATTCAGTCATAAAACTGTTTCCTACATTCACAATGGGTATTCATATTCAACTCACTTTGTTAAGTTTTTTACAGTTTGTTTTATTCACTGCATACTTCATTCCCTGTTGTTCATTATATTTTTTCTATTAATTACTGAGTTCTATCGAATGTTCATAAAGTAAGTAGGTTGTTCTTCTTGTTATTAGCTGCTGATCGCACCTGTAACCTCAACCAAAACTACAGGTAAAACTTAGGATTTAATTATTTTTTAGCAAAATCCAAATAGTTTGATTATAAGTCTACTTTGCGCATCATTTTTTTTTCATATCTAATGTTTTTCAGACATAAATCCTACACACTTCATAATATATGTACTCGTACCTACATTTGAAGTGACTGCAGTTTTTTTTCTAAAAAGTCGTATAAACCAGTAAGAGCTTATTTCTCCTCTTTTATATTGGCCCTAATATCTGGAATGAAATCGCCATATAATAGAATACAAATTAAATTACAGTGTCACTCAACGCTTATGCAAAATAACGATAAGGAACTGTTGCTTCGACGAAATAAAGATATGAATGCCCTCTAATGCGATTAAACGAAAAGTGCAACAAATTAAATTCTCCCACGCGAAACGTCCCTTGTATAAAGAAAGACATTACGTCGGGCCCCAAATAGAAGCAATTCATAAAACTGAGCGAGCCCTTTGATATGAAAATACAGCTAATCCGAGGCACGCGCTGCGAGCTCCGAGCTCCGGGAGGTGACCTGTGTTTGTTTGTTTGTTTGTTCCTCGAAATCATGTTGTTATTTATTTATCATAACTCCGGACTTTTCAATACTCTAGTCCAAATTTATTAATGCATCGGTCGTACGCCATTATAAATTATAATTTATCCCTAGATTAATGAATGTAAGTGTGTAATATTTGGTATTTCTTGAAATATATATCCCTTGAATCTCAGGAATGTGTGTACGTATTAAGCTGTATTAGTTATCTGATGGGCAAGAAGTATTATCTACCAAATAAAATATTACTAAGCTAGAATCGTTTTTTGTAATTGGTTACAAATAATAGATATAAGATAACGTGCACAGTCTACTGATTTCTGGCCAATTATATGGCAAAGTTAGCTTGAATAAAAGTAATGGCACATAATAAACTCTCATTTACTGTAATTAATGAAAACCAGAACATTTTTGTACCTAATAAAATTACAGTGAAACTTACTAGAGGGTGTTACCATTAAGTATGGAAACCTTCAGCATAGTTGGCGATCTGGTAAAATAAATAAATGTAAAGTACGCAAGGCACATTTAAATTTATAACCTTCGTTAGGTAAAACAATAATCGTTACCAACATATCATTGTAACAGTAAAAATACCAGACTATTCTCTTAAAAGGGTATTATTAAGAGGCATTTTGGAACACAGTACCTATTACGAGAAATGATAAACACAAAAAACCAGTGTTCTTTTTTAATGCATTTGATATAAGCACCAGATAATTGTATGTTGCGGTTGTTCTGAACGGTTTTATTAATTTTAAATTGATTTCGATTGTAAAACCCTTTTTTGTGTTGTGTGGAGATCCACAAAGGATGAATGAAGTTATTATTGCTACCACCAAATAGTTTTTATGGCTGTGTATTTTTCATATGGCTAATAAAAACTATTCTAGATTCTAGTAAAATATTTTAAAATGCAGTTCTTTTTGAAAGGCTGTTCTTGTGAAAACTTAGTTGCAATGTTAAAATACATCATCATCATCACCATCGTAGTGTTAGACCAGGTTGGCGGTTACATCCATAGCTTGTACAGTAGTTTTGAGTCCGGGGTTCGTTCTCCTACGCTTTCAGATTGCCTTATCAGTTTTGCCCTAAACTCCCTAAAGCTTCCCGTTAATCAGCAGGTATACCGGCACTACCAATAGCAAAATCCTTATGCACTTTGATGGAGCATGAAAAATACATACCTACATAATCGAAAGTGTCTCGAGATGAAATATGTTTTTATGTATACTTCATTCGGTTAGGTACTTAACTAAACGTAAACGGTTTTATTTAAAACTCAGTTTACAAATATTTTTCTGTTTAGAATCTTATTTTGAAAACCGAAATCTAACCACTAGTTAGTCAGTCAGTTAAACCTAGTTTATTTGTTTTATATGTGTTTTATAAAAAGTTGCTAAGTACAAGATTTTTTACCTTTAGTTAAGTACCTAACCGAATGGAGTATAGGTATGTATTACTTAATCTAAATCTAACTGTTTCCTTTGAATTTCGGTTATTAAGATAAAACTGGAACAGCTCTCTGGTTCGAATTAAAACAACCTAACCTTAAATCTGTAATATAAAAATGAATCCCTAAATGTGTTGCTAAGCGCAAATCTCGAGAACGGCTGAACCGATTTCGCTAATTCTTTTTTTAGAATATTCCTTACAGTACGAGGATGGTTCTGACGGCGAGAAAAAATTAAAAAAAGGCGGTACGAAGTTCGCGGGGTCAGCTAGTTACAAATATAAATGTCACCTGAGCCAGTAAGAAAATGCAGATTTTCTTTTCTATCAAAAGCTTTGAAACATGGGGTCTGTTCTCCTATAATATTATTCTATTTTTTGCGTTATTTTATTTGATTTTATGGAAGCGAATATCGCCTGCCCCTTGCAACTCAGATAGGAAAGTCTGCGTCTTGCTGGCTTGCAGGTGAGGTTGGTTGGGTGTCAAAGATTGGTGGTGCTAAATAAGAACGGTGGATAAATGCACTACATAATAGTCATAAATGGTAAAGGTGCACCTTCTGATCGATGGACAAAACTGACGAAAGTGTCCCTTTCAGAGTTATTAGGGCAGCTGACAGTCACTCTCATAATATATTGTATACTAGCTGTGCCCGCGACTTTGTCCGCGTAGACTTTGATCTGTGTTTAGGTATCTATCAATCAATTAATTAGCCTATTGCAATCCACTGCTGGACATAAGCCTCACCCTATTAAGTAAACTCATGCCATTCAGCCTGCATTTTGAAATACTTACTTACCTTAACTTTTTGTGTGCTTTGAATCATTGCATCAAATCTGTCTAAGATCTATCAAAGGTATAGCTGGGGAGGCGGCACGGTAGCCTCTCATACCGAGGATGGTAGGAGAAGCCTCTACACATTTAACACATTTCAATAATAATGATCTGGCGCTGGCGATCCTAGTTTGTCTTTCATAATATACCTATACCCTCTGTGTAGTGTGGATATGAAAAAGGCTCCTCCAAGATGAAGAAGCCAACCTCGCTTGCTAGAGGTGTACCTTCTGATCGATGGACGAAACTGACGAAGGCGTCCCTTTCAGAGTTATTAGGGCAGCTGACAGTCACTCTCATAATATATTGTATATTTAAAAAAAATGCTAAATCTTAAAGCACGTGAACCTCAAGATACGAGCCTTAGGTGCACTCGGTTAAACGCTGTTAGTAGAAAATATTATTTAGTTTTAACTGTAGTTTTGGTTGAGGTTACAGGTGCGGTCAGTAGGTAGCGTCGGCATAATAAGTGAAGTGAACCTTCCTAACACAGGAAATTCGTTTCGTTTTTAGCTTATGTGTCACCCACTTTACCAGTAGTCTTTTTATGGACAAAAAAATGTATATCCTCTCAATGAGTGTTATCCTTGTTCAGAATGCAAAAAGAAGGTGAATTATCTTAAGTATGGTTTGCTGAGTAAACATTTTCCATTTTAATTCTTATATCTTTGCTTTTCACAGTATGAATGAGGAAGTAACATTTGCTCACTTACATAAATGTAGACAGCATGAAATATCCTGAGTAGTTATAATACTTAATATGTTATGGTGATAGTAGGATTAGTAGGTAGGTACTTCATAACGGAATATATTTTAAACAAGAAACATAAAGCTGTTAGTACATTATCTTCTTTTCTTAGTACATAGGGCCAGAATTGATATGATAGGGTCATAGAGTTGGTACTACGTAAATAAGGCCTGTTCGAGTGATTGTGGGCCGCGTACCTTGCGCTATAAAACACCGGCCTATAAAAGCCGGCTGTGCGATTGTTTATCGCCTAAAAAGAAAGTGGTTTAAACGAGGCGTTTTGGTATATCCTGTCTTTATCAAGGTATTTATTCTAAACATTAAATGCATTGTTTTACTAGAAGCTCCTAAAAAACTTTAACTTATTTACAAGAACTTGACTCAGCATAAACTTAGATATGCAATTACTTACAGTTATGTCAGCTGTTAACCGATATTCACAATTTGTTCAGAAAGAAGTTTAGAACTAATGAAATCACCATTTATGTAGGTACAACAATCATCATTAATCCCGGTAATGAGAGTTCAAACTACACGGGGCGTTCATGTCAGATCTAGTAAACATGACGTAGAGCCCGCTATCGCACCACGATCAATGATGTATCGATATCTGTATTTCATTAAGCACGTACGATGAACACAGACACTTACTACTAACTAGATATGACAAGAGTGTAGATCTATTGCAAAGAGTGTATCTATAATTTTCTTTATACCCACCATTTTACCACCCCAAAACCTACATCTTATGGGACAGAAGTAGTCATTGTATGAAAATACAGGCACTGTTTTTTACAAAGTGTGACAAGTAATTTTTTGACAAAGGCGTGGATAAAATGGAAGAAATTAATTATCAAACTATAACTTGATGATTTATTCGATTGACAGATGGTGGCCCCATGATAATACAATAATACCAGGATCATGAGGTCAGGATTCCAAATTTTGGAAGTTATTTACCTCTACAATTGAACTCTTAATTCTTAATTCTTTATTGCATACAAAATACAGAGATCAATCATACATAATATTTTAAAGAAACATGTACAAAGGCAAGCTTAACTCAAAATGAGTTCTCACCCAGCAAACCTTTGAGTAGCAGAGAAGTATTTGGTAATGAAGGGGATGTGAAGTGTACATTAAAAGAAAGATAAAACAAAAGAATCTCTTTTATGTCCTGAAGTTTAAAGTGAGTAGAGTAGCAAGTAAATATTTAACAAATATTTTGTAAACTAATCCTGACATCCTTAACCCCTAACTGAACCAAAAAATGGTTTTTGTCTTCTATCGTGTCGATGGCGGATGTCAGTGGTCACTCACGAGTTCCTCCGATATACACGTGTTTGGGCAAGTAGCACACGTCAGCAGGTGAGTCATAGTCTGTCGCGTAGCTCCGTATTGACACCATGATTCCACTTCATCTGATAAACGCCACTTAATCCGGTTTTCGTTTCTTCGACCGACCAGCGTCCGAAGTCTGTTTAGGTGAGGAATTCCAGGTGATTGTTGGTGGGACTTGTTGATTGTTATAACCACATGAATAACCAATTTTATTGATATCATTATATGTATTAGGTTTCGATTTTATTACAAGCCTTTTATTAACTTGCAATGTATGTAACGTAATTTGTTCGGGTCAAATCTTGCTACTCGATTTTGAAGCAGATATCCTCTACCGATCGTGATGACAATTCATTAATCAGAAGCATAGGAACTCCTAAATTAAATAAGAGAAACATAATATCATGAATGATTTCAAAACCTTGAATCGCGAATAGATAAGAGAGAAAGAATTGGCGCTATACAAGCTTTCACATTTTTCTTTCTTTTCGCATTTTCGTTGTACGACGTCAAACTTTTAACTAAAAGCTACTTTTTTAAGTCTTTTTTTATAATTTTATTAATATCAAAATAAGTTATTTTAGAGAAAATATGACGTACCTACCTAAATATTAATTCTGATGTTCAATTGTGTTAAGAACGAAGGTCAATATATAGGTATAAATGATTAAATTGTTTTGGACAATATCAATAAATTCGTTACTATGACATGTTCTAATTAAATATGTGCCACTTGGTTTGAGAGGTTATCTGTTATAGGGGTTATCTGCACATTTAATGAAACCAAAGACGTTGCATGATGTAATCAATATATAAAGAAACTAATAGATAATATTTTTAATGTGCGTCGTTAAAAATATTTTCACTGAGTACCTATATTCAATTACAAGCAGGACAATTTTGGAATGTTTTTAAAACAAGTAAGTAGGTACATTATACCTACTTCGTACCTCTTTTTTATCATTGATAGTCCAATATTTGACCACTATCGCACCTGTTCAATGATGATGTGGTTGGCTGGAATGTCTAGGTTATTAGACATTAATAGCTTTAAACTTGTTGATAAGGTATAGGTACTATTATATTTCACACATATGTACCTACCTACCTATAACCTTTGCGTACAATAATAGAGAACACTACCTTTTCCAATGTGTTTCTGACAATCGTACAAAACTGGAGCATATCGCGATTGTCCAAAAATATTTTTATCATAATCATTATAACTACATATAAACAATTATGTTGTGGTTGATTGAGTTTAGTCTAGTTTGGTAGAGGTTTGATAAAAAGATTCCTGGAATATTCATGTATTATACCTTTGAACAACTTACTACAAAAATGTGGGTCTTATTGCCTCTATTCTGTGCTCGGCAGCCCCGGATCTTCAATTTTTTATAGGCGGGGCAGAAACGAAATGCCCTTTCCCGGAGATGCACCCTGAAGCCACAGAAGTTCACAGGAGTGACCCCAAGACCGATCTCTGCGGAGTTCCGCATGTCATTTGATGAAGACCAAGGCCGGTCACTGTTAGGAAGAGTATGGCTCTCTCCGTCAGATACGCCCCGACTAGGCGGCGAAGGTAAAGATGCACTTCACGCCTCCCTGAGGAAGGTATAGGGCAAGGTGTTGAACGCATTGGCGATGTCCAAGGACACCGCTAACTTTACCTCGCCCATGGCAACCGCATCCTTCACCAGAGGCCTCATGCGCATGATGGCATCTACGGTGGAGCGCCTCTGGCTGAAGCGATATTGGCCATTCGCCATCTCCGGCCACAACCTGGAGAGGTGTCCGATGAGGCACTTCCCTATAACTCTTTCAAAGAGTTTGTGCACCTCGTCAAGCACCACTATGGGTCGGTAGGCGGACGGTGAGTCCACCGGGCGCCCTTTCAAACGGGGACCATTTACCTCGTCTTCCACGATTGCGGAAATTGACTCCGCTACAAACATGCGTCATGAAGCTCTGTCAGTTGGGGACTTGGAGATCTTCGACTAGAGCAAGGACCCACTCTCGGCCTGAAATGCCGTCTGGCCTTTCATCTGCAAAGTTTGATTTTGCCGCCCCCTGATGCTGCCGCCCGGGGCACGTGCCCCGGCTTGCCCCCCCCCCCCCCTAGATCCGGCCCTGGTGCTCGGTCGCCTAAAGTGGTCCTTCCTAAAGACTCTCTCCTCCACTGTTCACTCACTGCTGCACTGGTTCACTCAAGTAGTAAGGATTAGAACCCGGCACCTCTCGATTGTAAGGCTGACTTCTTAATCACTAAGCTTCTGACGAATAGCACATAGGGTGCGTCCCTTTATTCAGATCCAATTGCAATTCAAGGGTACCATATAAGTACAAAAGCGCAAGGTACCTAAATGTAATGTTTATAGCTTTAATATTTAGAATT
This sequence comes from Eilema depressum, assembly GCA_914767945.1. Taxonomy (NCBI): domain Eukaryota; kingdom Metazoa; phylum Arthropoda; class Insecta; order Lepidoptera; family Erebidae; genus Eilema; species Eilema depressum. Next base: position 21,569,976 of record OU612012.1, on the reverse strand, counting down.
TTCAATCATTGAATGATGTAGATATTTTTGCCAACTACACAACGCCTTCAAAAAATATAAACAATTTTTGATGGTCACATCCAGTGCCGATTCTGTCTCTGTGAGGTTGCATGGGTGGGTGTCCTCGCCTTCTCCAGTCATCGATCATATCTAAAGCTCGTTCAATATAAGATGCTCACTAAACATAACGTCGCATATTTAAAGATAATATATTATTTATCAATAAATATTTATATTATTTCAAATAGAGACCTATATATTTATTCCCTACTTTCCCTACTAATATTATAAAAATGTGAAAGTAACTCTGTCTGTCTGTCTGTCTGTCTGTCTGTCTGTCTGTCTTTCACGCCTAAACCACTGAACCGATTTTGATGAAATTTGGTATAGGGGTAGATTAGACCTTGAGAAAGGACATAGGCTATGTTTGGTCGCGATAACCGACATCCACGCGGGCGGAGCCGCGGGCAAAAGCTAGTATATTTATATTTTTCTTTCTTTTGAAACACGACGACTTATTAGTTAGGTATTATTAGTGATCCTGTGAATAAAAAAAAAGCTTATAAAAGTCAATAGGTACTTTGTATTTTTAATAAACTCGATAAATAACAAATACTATGCAACTGTGAGGCAAAAAATAGTCTGTAAGTGCCACTTCGACAAATAATAATAATGGATCACGTTGGCGCCTTTACGTTTTTACGCGGCAACGTAGAACGGCTACAATATAACTTCTCACTTTTTGTCAGGCGCCATGTAATTGAGTCACAGTCGAAACCAGCTCACGAAATAGTTTTGTGTCATTTCACTATGGCTTATAAATCAAATCAAATTATATTGATTTGTAAGCCATAGTGTAAAAATAACTTTTTTAAATATTATTACTTAAGCGCTATGTAGATACGTCTGTGTTCTCCTGCCATGAAAATAAAATACAACTTCGGACGTACATAACTATACATCTATAGAAAAATGTCCTGAGAACTACTTACCTGTATTTTTCTAAACTATTTCCTTGGTCATTTCCATGTCTTTTAATTTTCTACCTTGAAAATTGGTAATTTTGGTTTTCGTATACCTAGGTTAAAATTGTTTCTTATAGATAATTTTCTAATTTGTTAAGTTTCAAACAATAAACTCCTCTTTTGAAGTCGGTTAAAAAGGGATATTAATAATGTCTCAAAATAGAAGATAAATGTACAACAATGCCAGCATCATAATATGACAACGTGCAATTCTAATGCAACTTGATAACTTACTTTGTATACAAACGTTCGTCCAGTTCTCATAAAAGGACGATCCTTGTTGGATAGAGATCTAAATAGAATGGGTGAACTGAATTTGTAACGTCGTATATTCACAGCAGTGGCCTTGACACCTACCCCGTGGGGAACTTGCGATGCAACACCGTACACTGCGATTATTTACCTCACAGCGTCATCCCATACATCTTCACTGACAATATTTTACCACCGACCCTTATTTCACGGAATCTGGCCATATTATGGCAGACAACATTCGGACATATAAGCAAACATCTTAATGTTTACTAATGAAACATTTCTAAATACAGTGATTGATGATGTTCGCTTGCACGGTTTTGTGTAGGCTCGCATTATTCTATTCATAAGTCGCGCTGCGGGATGCTGAACGTCAGCGTTGGTGGCTTCGCTATTGTTCAATTCGGACACAATTCGGCAAACATTCTCGTGATTTTTTTTTCAACTGCTTTTCTTTCGAGTGGCTCATTTAAATTTCATGCGTATTTTAGCGAGATAGACGTCGTTGATAGGTTTCCATTAAGAGTGAATGATTAAGAGGTCGGGTGACGAAGAGGCGGGGATGTCAGTGCGAGAGATGTCGTCTCATGGGAACGTATGGGGCCCCAGACGCCTAAGTGTGATTCTGTGCTCGCAATTAACTGCACTGTCGGGTGTTATCTTTGCATTAAAGCCTAATGCTCAATGTTCAATGCTGTCGCTCTATGATGTTCAAGATAATCTATCTGTAACTTGTATTTATTAGTGTTCCACTTATTTATAGGTGGTCGAAATTCTATCGTTTTTCTTTATTTCTTTCTTTCTATCGTTCTTCTATCTTATATCATTTTCATTTTGATATAATTATGTCAGCTGCACACGTGGGCACAGATAGAAACGTAAATAATAAATGTATTCATTGATTTCTGTTATCGCATTTTGTGCTTAACTTAAAACTTTGAAATTAAAAGATTTGGCGATTTCTGTCATTTCTAGTATTCTTACCTTAAATGGTTCAATAGAGTACCTACCAAGGTATTTTGATTCTCACATGAAATAAATTGGATAAGTATTTATTTTTTTGCTATTGTAGCCTTTTTTCTGGCTAATTCTGTCACTGCAGTTCAGAATATCTAAAAACAGGGATGGTCTCATAAAAACGTTTCCTTGTAACTACCTATATCGGTTTACGTACAAGCTCTTATTGTCCCGTCTCAGAAATTCACCTGCTATAATGTATAATAATAGATTACTATACGCATGTGTGTTGCCGAATTCTGTAGTTATCATATATTATTATGTATTGTTACTTCCTAGATTGTGTATCCACATGAATTGATAGCCGACTATATCTTATTTTGTAGTGTATCTTAGAATACTCTCTGTAAAGAAAATCTAGGTGCCCATTAATATTAAGTTTAATTGATAATGGTTAAATGAGTAATTTTTCAATTATATCCAAAAATCGTATAACCTGATAGTAAGTAATCAATCAGGGATTAAATAAATTCGTACGGGTGATGAAACTGATAAGACAAGAATCCCAACAAATAACACATCGTAGTGGCATTTGTATAGAACAAAACCCAAAACGTCAACGGTTCTGATTGCCAATATAAAAGTTAATCATGTTAGTGCGCCAGGGTGGGCCGGGTGTCGCGATATCATTGTCCCAGGTCGGAGCCCGGCCACCCCCTGCAAGGATTCGTTGCTTATTTAATGCAACGATGCACACGTAAACATCTAAATAACTTTTGTGTGACACTTCTCCCCTACCCTCTAATTTTACTAAGTAGCCGTATCTTTACAAATGTATTGGGGAAGAAACATTCAAACCAAATGTGTTTTAGGCGCTGATTTCTTGTCTCGTCTCAATTTAAATGAACAGAGAACAACACATTTTGAAAACTAATAAGTAGGTACATTTTGTTAATAGCTGTGGTTGTCGTTATTGTTAGTGTGAGTACATAAAGTAATAAGAAATGCATACATTGGAGTCATCATTATACTCTAATAAAGGGAAAACTTCCAAAATCGTAAAAGTTAGTAACAGAACTATCTAAGGCAAACATTTGAAATGTACAATGTATGTGCTTTAGCTATTGTGTCATAAGGCACTGCACACTGCACATATGGGTGTTAGCATTGTTCGAAATCATCAGTTTGGCATGCGATGCAGCGCCAGCGGTTTGATAACGCTATCCGACAGGCGCACGCACGGCGCGGCGCGGCCGGCCGGCACCCAGGGCCAGCTCGCTGAGCCCTAAGCTCGCACCCCACGGTTGCTGCCACTCTCCTGTCACAGCTTACGTAACTCGACTGACAGCCTCCCAACAATTCGTTACGAAAATGTGTTAATCGCCAGAATAGCACTTTCACAGTTCGCGACACAGAATTAGATTAGCGCGATGACAATAGGTACATCTGTAGCTGAATGAGACTCGTCATATTTTGACAGGTATCGTCATATGTCCGTACCCTCGTCTGCCCACATACACGTGTTCACTCGTCCCGTGCGGAGTCGCGTCCGTTCTAACGTTCGATGTCAGCCTTTTTTTCTACACAAAAGTCGTGATTTCACGCAGCGCAAACATTCATCCGATTGTCGTGAATTTCGTTATCTTGTATTAGCGAGTGTGTGAGGTGATATTGAAAAAATAATACGTTTGGGATTTGACGGCTCCCCATGTGCGCACGGCAGCTTCCTTTTCACTGCAACACTCCTATAAATGAAACGGAATGATAAATTTATTTAATGTATACAAATGTTTGGACATTTTTATTTTGCTGTCGTTTAGACGTAGGTAACATAATTTAGTTCACCATATGTTAAGTCGTTACAACGCTTTGAGTAGGAAGTGGAAAAAATGTTTTACGACTTGTGATAGATAGTAACTATGACAAACCAGACTTTTTCTGTTTATCATCCTCAGTGTCGATACACATTTTTTGTTAAAACACGCAAAATCTTAATATATGAATCTGTTGAGTGGCCGAGGCAGTGAAATTAACGAGGTACAAGAAATTCAATTACATCAGCTATCTTCTATACTATAGGTACTTCCGTCTAGAATATGAAATGCTGTCACCAGAACAAGAGGGTTGATAACTACCACATTGTTACCATTAAGGAGTTGTTTTAACTCTACTAAATATTGAAGAACATAAGTGTAATAAAAATTTGCCGGCTCATTAACGAAGGGCTTAATTCGGTGTTTCCGTCTAATTGATCTCTGGCCGGGGTAATTATTCACAGGGGGTATATAAAGTAATTATTGCTGGGTAGCCCTTTTTCCTTGTCGCCGTGTCCCCCTTCCCCCCACAGCTAATCACCGCCCGCGCCCGGTGTCAATGACGGCTCGCAACTGTGTCTTGGATCGCGATGACAGGATTTTAATATATTTTGTTGTTGTATGTAAATGGCGGCGCAGATGTCGCATTGAGTGGCGGATGATACACGTAACTCCCCACATCGTTTGTAAAGTTTAGGTTCAGTTCCAATCGCACACATTCTCGTGTTGTTTACAATGGCGTTAAAATATTGAGTGTTAACTAAAATGCTTAATAGTCGTACTCAAAATTTATAGAGCTGACTTAAAAAAATATGAAAACAAAACACTCGAGAATATTATTAGGCACTCGACCGACGAGGTTAACAGCAAACAATTACAAACCATAAATTAGCATTACCCTTAACTGCCTCAAAAAACCTACGCAGGATGAAAAGGAGATTTATACTTGTTAAGGCGAAGTTGTTCGTCTTCATAAGGCTTGACGTTTCATTTCTGTCTAGGCAAGCCGACAAGTGCTAACCCTCCTTCGCGCTTGTCCCCCGCACGCTCGCCCCACTCCGTCTCGAAGGGCTCCCCTTGTTATGCATAAAATTTTGTCTTATTACTTCCAACTTTGCTATTATATTTGACGAGACGGAGTTGGCAAGTTATTTTGTTATTAAAATTTTTGGGCGAAGAAGGCGGCGAGATGGATCTAGTTCGAATTTAAATGCGAATGCTTAAATTATATATAGCATAATAAAGCAAGAACTTATTTGATTTAACAAACCTTACGATCTGGGGATTAATGTCGGAAATTGGAAAATGAGGCGCCGGCCGTCATGATTCGCGCGTCGCACGGCGGCGGCGCTTTGCGAATAAGAGGCGACAAAATGGGATTGGTGAACATCGTTTTGCTAACTTCGGAAGACTATCAGCGTTGCTTTTAAAAGTTACCAACCGCGGTATATTTTTACTCTACACCCATCATCTTCATGTAGACGCATTTTCCTGATTGCATCTGTGGCCAAGATGACCTCGGAGCTCAGGGTCCACTTCACACGATCTTGGGCGTTCATGGTAGTGAGACCATTTGCACGCATGTCACTGTCCACGGCGTCAAGCCAGGACTTCTTGGGCCTACCTCTTCTACCTGGACCCGGCGAGGGCGCCATTGCCAGCGTAGTCTGGAGGTTGCCTCAAGACTTGGTCGCACCAGTGATTTCATCGGCGATGTCACACTACATCCTTTGTATATTATTTGCTAGACGAGTTAGTTTAGTGTCTCAAACGTATGCATTGGTTTTTATACGTGAATTTAACAAGATTCTTGTTCGTGTAATTACATGTATTTAGTTACTTTGTCTTAGCTTTGTTCAGTTAATTCAAGTTTAATTAGCATTTATACATAGCAAGATGCTTATCTGTGAAGTGTCACTTTTAAAGTGGTACTAAAAAACAAAGCAGTAGCCGGTTTGTCCCATACATTGTGAGTGTGACCTTTATAGGTTAAATAATTTCGTAGTAAATACTAAATGTTCTTGTTTATTAACTTTTAGAAAATATCACACTGACACGCCGATATATATACAACTCTTTCTTATAGCCACGAGAGTGGTGATGCGTGTCTTCTTTTCGTTTTGCTTTAAAGCAGTTCTCCGCTGCACCATTTTAAGGACGTCAGTTTACAAAAAATAAAAAGGTTTCTTAAGACTAAATATGAACGTATGTAGGTACATTTGTCTCGCGTCAAGTAGGTATATAAAAAATAAAAATAAAACCTTATATAAAATAAAAATAAGATAACTTCAAGAGGGGCCTGCACCATGCTCAAGCCATACATTTTTGTCTTTAATATAATCGTCTGTCCTATAGTATGCTTTTTTGCATAGGGTGGTCTTTACATGATTTTTAAATTGGTTTTCAGGCATACCAAGGACCGATTCAGGCAACTTATTATAAAATCGTATACCTTCCCCTTTAAAAGAATCACTAACTTTGCTAAGCCGATAGCATGGAAGGAGCAGTTTATTTTTATTGAGCAGATTTCTGTCTGTAATGTCACTTACTTTTGTAAATTTAGTAATATTTTTCCTGACATATAGTATGTTTTCAAATATATATTGGGAAGCTACAGTTAAAATATTAATGTCCTTAAATCGTTCCCTAAGAGAATCTCTCTTGCCTAAACAATAAATGGCACGTACTGCCCTTTTTTTAATATAAAGATAGTCTCTAAATCTGCCGCATTCCCCCAAAGTAGTATTCCATAGGACATCAAGCTATGAAAATAACTAAAGTACACCAGCCTAGCGGTAGCTACGTCTGTCAACTGCCTTATCCGTCTGACAGCATAAGCAGCAGAGCTGAGTTTATTGGCCAAAATAGTGATATGGTCACCCCATTGTAACTTCGAATCTATGGTAATTCCTAGGAAAGTAGTGCTTCTTACAAATTCCATCTTTGTCCCTCCAGCACGACATCAACGTGAGCTTGCCTTATATTAGGCAGCATAATTCTATAAAGAGTAGATACATGCCTGTCCTTCATTTCATTCACTTTGCATTAGGGATTGTTGAATGTGTCCTATTAATATACTTACCGTCGTCGGAAACTTTCTCTTGGCAAAACAACAAAATTGCAGTTGAGTTTTGCAAACACTTCAATCGATGGTAGGTACCTAATCAAATATAAGGTCGAAATGATGTTAACATTGTCAATTAAACACATTTTGTATCCTTTTCTTACTTATATGTTACCATCCCTTCCATTTTTGGTCTGACTTTTGTATTTTTAGGGTTCCGTAGCCAAATGGCAAAAAACGGAACCCTTATAGATTCGTCATGTCTGTCCGTTCGTCTGTCTTTCTGTCTGTCCGTCCGTATGTCACAGCCACTTTTCTCCGAAACTATAAGGCCTATGCTGTTGAAACTTGGTAAGTAGATGTATTCTGTGAACCGCATTAAGAATTAAAAATTTTGGGGGTCCCCATACTTAGAACTGAAACTCAAAATATTTTTTTTCATCAAACCCATACGTGTGGGGTATCTATAGATAGGTCTTTAAAAATGCTATTGAGGTTTCTAACATATTTTTTTTTTCAACTGAATAGTTTGCGCGAGAGACACTTCCAAAGTGGAAAAATGTGTGCCCCCCCCCCCCCCCTCTAACTTCTAAAATAAGAGAATGATAAATCTAAAAAAAATATATGATGTAAATTGCCATGCAAACTACCACTAAAAATTGGTTCGAACGAGATGCAGTCAGTAGTTTTTTTTTAATACGTCATAAACCGCAATTTTAACCTTTGCTACTACGGAACCCTTCATGGGCGAGTCCGACTCGCACTTGGCCGATTTTATTTTTTTAACATGACAGTTGCGTAAAAAATAAATATATGTAAATTAATATCACAGAGTAAACAATAATACTTTTTATAACTCATATTAGATACTACAATAATATTTAGTTAAACTATTTACTTTCTAAAGACAATAACGAGTACATATTAACTTTTTAAACTCTCGCTTTACATGACATAAGTACAATAATGTAAATGGGAATTAACGCGATCATGGTATAGATACCTACATCCTATATACCTTTGATTGGCCTGGTGTTTCGACTAGGTTACAGCGGCGGTGGTCAAAGATTATAAATATCTAAAACGCTTTTTTTTTTCAACGAAAACTTTTGAGTTGTTGGGCGGCAAACGTTCCTTGTGTTTTCCACGTTAGCGCCGCCGCCGCACCGGCTTGGATAATTTTATGGGCTGTAGTTTTAGATATTACTATATTAAGTGACATTTTTTATTAATTGTCAAGATATAATACTTTAGGAAATAGAAATAGTGTTTTGGGTATCCATCATTATTTTATTTATTAACTGAGTGACATATTGTTATTTGTTATTAAATAATATTTTATTGAATAACAAGTACCCATGTCAGTCTGTGGCGTTAATTTACTCGTAAGTATTTATTTTTTACGTATTCGTACTCTTTTCTCACCAATGCAAGTTGATAGTATGCTACTGCCATGAAGCGGCGAGTCTCCTCGCCGGATCGTTACCGTGGATCCTGGCAGCGAGATCCCTTTCGGCGCTATACCGCTTCCGAAAGGCGGCGCGGGAGCGGGGACACGATCCTGAGCCTGAAGAAATTCGGGCCGTGAGATCCCGGCTCCACAGGGACATGGTGGCGGAGTGGGAGCTACAACTTGGGCAACCACGCGCAGGGCGCGCCGTAGTAGCGGCGGTAAGACCCATCATGGGGGAGTGGCTAGAGAGGCCACACGGCGGCCTCTCGTTCTGGCTGACGCAGATCATCACCGATCATGGATGCTTCGGACGGTATCTGCATCGGACCGCGAAGAAAGAGCCAACGTCCGAGTGCCATCACTGCGACGCGAGCGAGGACTCGGCGCTGCACACACTCACCGAGTGTCCGGCGTGGGAGACGCCGAGACGGGAGCTGGTGGCGACCCTGGGAGTGAGAGCTCTCACGCTCGCCACTTTGCTCGCGGCGATGGTTCGCTGCGCGGATGCGTGGGCCGCCGGCGCCTCCTTCTGCGAGCAAGTGATGCTCGTGAAGGAGGCGGCGGAGCGGGAGCGAAGGAGAATCGCAGACCTTGCGGCCCGCGAGGAGCGAAGGAGAATCGCAAACCGCGCGGCCCGCGACGAGCGGCGGCAACTCGGGCGTCGGAGGTCGCAGAATGACCTCCGTCCCCCATGAGCGCGGGCCTGGGGGTGACGGGTGGGGTCGCCTGTCACCCTAGCAGAAGCAGGCCACGGCGGTGGCACGCGTTGCGTGCCCCCCCATACCCGGGGGCGAGTTGGGGACTCCGTGGTCCCCACACCGGAAGAGGGCCAGATCGAGAGATATGGCCCTGGGTCGGCCGGGGTGCGAGGGATATGGCTATGACAATCTCACCTCCGGCAACTGACGGCCCACAGAAGGCGTGCGTTTTAGTCGGTTCGAGTCCGACATAACCTCCTCCTCCGACCCCGGCGGGGGAGGTATCCGTGGGGATTTTTCGCACGACAAAAAAAAAAAAAAAAGTATGCTACTGCCACGTATCTATGAAAATACCACAAAATGTGTTTAATTGACAATAACATCATTTTGACCTTATACTTCATTATTATAGATACCATCTACCGGCGTGTTTGCACCTATGGATATAACCACAAAACTTACATAATAATAACAAAAAACTGATTCCTAAGATGATTTGACCACTCTGGATGTTTACAACTATTTGGAATTTTGGTATTCAGATCATTTTGAGTACTTTTCTAGACAATATTAATCTGATGCTGACTGTGTCAAGAAATGTCGAATATTTTGTAACAGATTTTAAGTAATTTTCACAAGAGTTAAAGACGTGAAATTTTGAGCATAACTAAGTGGACTGTGGATTAATAAACTTTCATAAACAACAGAAATTAATAATAATTGAAAAACTCATATTGGATACCCTTAGTGCTTGCTAAGGGTGTCCAATATGAGTTTTTCAAGAGCTTTCTTTTAAAGTTTCCTAATATTTTTAGTTTGGCTGATTTTGGAACTTTCCTATAAAATTCCATTTAACTGACGATGTTTTTTTAAACTTACAATAAACAAAAAACATCGTCTGAGCGCCAATCCAGGTTGGATTCAAACTTGCGCTTTGGAATCTGGGCTCTGCTCTCGAACTCCTCCTATTATTATGGATTGGGTTATCCTAGTTTTTACGGGAGCGACTGAGATCTATCTCCCGACCCTGAGTGAAAAACCTGCGTCAGAGCCTTGTCCGTCGATCAGTAGGTGTACCGGTTTGCATGTGAGGTTGGCTTGAGCCTCAAAGACCTTGGTTTGGCCCCATAACCGTAAAAAAGAAAATATGTTAACTATATTTAGTTCGAACTAAATAAAAAGTAAAAGCTACATATTTTATAGTATAAAACGAGGCGTTCATGTAATAGATTTCTAGTACATTTTAAAAACGTGAAATATTAAAATACCGGATTATATAATAAAATAAAATAGTAAAATTTTATGAAGATAAACTATTATTAAGATAACATAATTAGCCAATACCTATTACTCAGCTAGGTCGGTATTTTGCTTTATGGCCATTAACTGCTCCGTTTTGTCTTCGATGAAATGTAATGAACATAATTTAAATATTTTGAATTATTACAGCTTGGCAAATTATTTAATGAAACTAATTTACATATAAATGTAAAAATGCAAATATTTATACATTTTGCAAATATCGCTTTTGTCGTTTTTTTGTAAATACGAAAAAGTATAAATAAAAAATATATAATATTAATCAAAGCATTATAAAATAACGTTTTAATATCTTCCTAATATAAATAGACACGGAAAATTGCAGCAATTTAAAGGTATTCCGGCTTTTTACTGTGTATCCAGTACCTACATAGGACGAAAATATGTAGTAGATTTGAGGTAAGTACGAATGAGTAGATGAGATTTTCCAATTCAAATTTGAATCTGAATTGGAAAATCTTCTTCTTCTGGCCAATGATATATTATCTAATATATAAAATTCTCGTGTCACAGTTTTCGTTGCCATACTCCTCCGAAACGGCTTGACCGATTTTGATGAAATTTTTTGTGCTTATCCGGTATCTATGAGAATCGGCCAACATCTATTTTTCATCCCCCTAAGTGATAAGGGTGCAGCGGGAACGGGATTTGAATACCACGCGGGCCGAAAATATGGTGGTACGAAGTTCGCCGGGGCAGCTAGTAAACTATAGATATGTTGTCCACACTCTAAAATGGCGACAAAAAAATGATGACTTTTGGTCATCATTTTATGCACCAATCAGAATCGCGACAGTGCGCAACCCAAAAAAAAAACGTTTTTAATAATAAATACGTAATAATAAAATATTATTAATATAAATAATAATATAATTCATATAAATTAATAACATTGACGTATTTTTAGAAGTAGCTAATATGTTCTGTTTGCGCCATTTTTGAAAGCCGCCATCTTCGTGTATGACGTATCTATAAAAATAATACATCATTGCTTCTGGCTAAGTGAAATTACCAACAACTGCCGGTCAAAGAGGAGATGTAAAAATGCCCAGGCGAAGTTTTCATCATCACAACGATATTTCCGGTTTATCTAAAGTTTGTAATTTGGAGCCCGAGGTTCGCTCTCTCTTCTTTCTTGTTGTTTGGTTTGTGATGGCTTTACAGAGGTGACTACAGCCTGACCTCCCCCAGCTCAGAGACGAAAATTTGCACCAGACCCTCATCTGTCAATCAGCAGGTGTATCGACTTGCAGGTGAGATGGGCTGAGGCCTCGAGCATTCTTGAAATGCCATAAAACTGCTTCCTAAAGAAACCCAAAAACATTACTCTGTAGTAGGATGCAGTACCTAACGTTTCATACTACTATTAGAATTAATGCGTTTAATTCTATTGGTAGTGCATGCATTTTATTTAATGGATGTCATTGAGTAAAATGTAAAAAAAATGGGTAGGTACATATTAGTTACGGATTTTTCATTGGCGACTTTTTTATAAAATGTATAATATTACCTACATATTTTTTGTGGAAATCCCCTGGGATATGCCCCCGCTGCCCGAGGTGGGCGGTTATGTCTTGGGTCCACAGACAATATTAAAATATTGCCTAAAAATTTTGATTGATTACCCTCGCACCCCGTTTGCCCCAGGGCCATCTCCAGTTTTCAAATGACCCCCTCAGGTCTGGGAACCGAGAGAGGTGTAAGTACAACTCGAGCGACGCTAAATTCTTACTTTCTGTTATAACAGTTATGTACAAAGGTTACCATCACTTACACCTATAATATCACATTCCCTTCACTTTTTGTGTCACAAAATACATTATACATACGCTTGCTCACTTGGCTAAGAGGAAGTTAATCATAGTTCCTTTTGTTACCAAGGAGTAGGTAATATTAAAATAATGTATTAGAAGTGAAGCAAGTAGCGGTGGTGGCGAGTGGCGGGCGCGGATACGCCATATGTAACATCTGTTCCTTTTGTAGCGACAAATTAACACCGACTCAAGCAAACTGAGGCAATGCAACGACCCATTCTCAGCTCGGAACGAGCCCTAAAGCTTCCCTTAAGCGAGACGCCAGCTGCTCGCAGCACTAAATTCCACGTTACAATGCTTTGTTTTAAAATTTGTAATCATTCTCACATTTTACGACGGTGAACGGTCCGTTTCGGAAAATTTGATACGACTATAAAGCCTGTAATTGTGTTAGCATTCCAGTTAATTAAAAGTTATGAATTTAAAGGCGCACAGCTTTAGTGCTCTTTGACGCTCGCCGTCTGAATAAAACGCTCATATAAAACGTGATGAATTTCTTTTTATTGCACGAATGAGAGTTTAGATAACATTTAGCTACTGTTAATGAGAAAACAAAAACATTATACGTCTTTTTGTCTATCAGTTTATATCTTCAATTATTATGGCACGCTATTTAACGTACAATGAACGCATTCTACTTTGTTCAAACGAGCCTCGCTATGTAAATTGTGTGTACTGAGCTAACGTGTCTAATGTAAAGCTTCCTCTGTAAGCATCTGCCTACGTCATAAAAGAATATTATACTCATAAATTGTAAAAAAAAACTGCAAGTCAAAACATTAGTTTCCCACAGTGATTAAATAGGAATGAGTAATAAAGGGCAAACTGAAAACACTATGGAGCAGTGCGTTATGAAAACAAATACACATTACGAGTACGTACGAAATCTCGTACAACTAATGACGTTAAAAGCGAGGGGTAAGAGTAACATTGTTAACAGTCATAGTTCGGGTGTGTGTGCGCCAAAACTTGGGTACTGTGGCCATAAATACCGCGGCGGGGGGCCACGGCGCGCCGGGCGCTGGCGCGGGTGTCTACACAATAACCGCGACGTATGCCGTGTTAACATTAGCCCCGTACTTAATTCCTTGTAGCCCTAAACTCTCTTAAGAGGGTAAGACTCCGTGACACGGTGTTAATTAAATAATTACTTTAAATAATAACTCGTCGGCCTCAACCCGTGCGTACTACATTACAAGCTATCTCTTTGCAGTGTTCTGTTAATACTTAATACTGTTTCGTTCGTATTGTTTACTGAGAATATTATATTTATAACATTTACGCCTGAATATTCATGAATGGGATAGGTAGAAGTATAACAGTGAATATTAGGCTAGGCTTTAGCGCCAGCCAGTATTTTTTTTCTTATTTCGATTTGCTACTTTTTTATTTCGTCATTGATTAGATTTTTGTCTATTTCAGTCATCGAAACGTGAATCGCCGCACATACCGCACGCTATTACCTATTAGCTTTACTGGTACCTACAGTCACACAGTCACCAACGCGGGCATTTCACGATAATGTTGTGAAACTCTCTCTCACCGCCGTCTCGAAAGAGATCTCTCAAAAGCTGCCTCTGGATATCTGATGGAAGTCAGTGCGTAAAGCAAGATAACTGTAGAAGTGATTTTTTTAAGCAGGGAATTCATGGAACGGCGGGCAGGTTTGTTGACATTCTAGAAGAAACAATAGTTATATGATTTTCTAGTAGATTCTGTCATGGTTCCTCAAATCTAATGTAATATTGTAACAACACATCTGAAATTCAGGCGGTGGGTAGGTACTAAGGTACCTACTTCAGACTGGACGTTTCTAAAAAAGTATTTAAAACACTACTTACATAAAAAGATGCTGACTAAATTACACAATTTACACATCCCTTTCTTCACTAAATGGTTAAAAAATAAATAAATTATAATAACAAACTGTACAAACCTTGCGTTGTATTTACTAAAATATCCAGTAGATGGCACTAGCCGTCATCGATATTAGTTGTTCAATTGTATTTATTCATTTGTAGTCCTTCCTTTCTCTATTAGAATTATATTGACATCCACATGGGGTGTCTGTTGAAACTTTTACAATACTATTGTTTAGATTACTTGTTGTTTCACATATACACAATTACATGGTATACAGATATAACTTACGTACTTACAGATTAGAGTAGAAAGCCAAGCCAAACAGTAATAGATATGTAGGATAGGGTCCACTCGTACCTTATTGATTGCATCATAGCTTAGGTCCAGTCTATAGTCCTAGGCGCATTTTTTTCTTTTGTCCTGAAAAAACCTCGCGTAAACTCGGAGTCCTGAACAGAGTGAGACGTTTTTTCACGCCGGAGCAGCGGTGCCTTCTCTACAAAACACAAATTCGCTCTTGCGTGGAATACTGCTCTCATCACTGGGATGGCTCCGCAAAGTACTTACTAGATGCTCTCGACAGGTTGCAGCGACGTGCAGTCCGCATTATTGGGCATCCTGAGATCACCAAAACCCTCGAGCCTTTGTAGTTGCGTAGAGATGTGGCATCTTTGGCGGTATTTTACCGTCTCTACCATGGTGAATGTTCTGATGAGCTCTTCCAATTAATCCCACCCTCTCCTTTTCTATATAGGATAACACGTGCAGGGCTTAGATGCCACCCGCATACGGTGCAGAATATTCCATCAAGAACCAAGCGGTTCAGCGACTCCTTCTTCTGCCGCACCATTAAGTCTTGGAATTCCTTACCAGTTCACGTGTTTCCCTCCTCCTACAGTCCCGGGTCCTTTAAGTGGGGCGTGAAAAAGCATCTGATGAGGCCGTCAAGCTGAGTGCCACCATTGTAACATGATACGTGTCTGTAATGGTGGCCCTCTTTTCAGAGACTTTGCCTTCAGCTTACCATCAGGCGAGGCGAAGTCAAATGACGTATCCTGTAAAAAAAAAATGACAGACAATTAGAAAGAAAGATCAGGTTTTTTTATTCACTTTTCAGTGCCTCCTTTAATTTCCTAAAGTCGATATTCTTATACCTAGTTTTTATTTATTTACCCCTAAAGTGACTCATATGCAATTCAATTCAACACTGGAAGACTAAATCGTAATTATTAGTCATATATAAACATAGTAGTGTACTAGGTACTAAAAGAATAAATATCTTAAGAATATTAAGAATACAGTAGGTAGGTACACGGCATACAAACATTAATAATAATATGAATTGACAATTCAAATACAAATGTCACAAATACTTATCTCTGAGTGAAATTGATAATATAATATAATCGTAGGTAACTTCTTCTTCATCCTAGCGTTAATCCCAGTCGCATCCGAAGATTTCACCGCTCAGTCTGGGGTCCGCTTTACCAGTCTAACCGTGGATTTGGCTGAATTTCGATATTTTCCGTGAAGCGACTGCCATCTGACTTCCACAATCCAATATTCGGCGATATTGAAGCAATGCAACTAGACCAGTTCTAGGCATTTTCTTAGGGCTCCAACTACCCGTCACGACTGCCAATGTTCGTATGGCAACAGGGACCGACCGCTTAACGACCAATGCAAATACCCATATCCATGCATACAAATATTTGCACTGAGCGGGGAACGAACCCGCGACTCTAGTAGCGGCCGTGTTCACTACCGCCACGCGACAGAGGCTGACATAAATGTGATAATCGTAATCGTAACTAACAAACATTAATTACAGAAACGACATAAAAACGTTAATAGGATACAGCAGTTATTGTAGTTATCCAGTAAATATCTACTACATGTCCTTGCAAAAGTAAATTTGGGCTCGCTGCTTAGCTTGCAGATCGCTTCTATAGGTACAACTATATTTTCATTAGGACTTTCACTTGACAACTACCTACCTTTATGAAAATAGGTAGGTAGTTGTCAAGTATTTTTTGAAGTTTTAAGGATATTTGCGATATTTGTATCGATCGAGGCAGTTTGTATTGTCTATAGACATCAAAACAGAAAACAACCGGCGAACAGAAATACAACTATAAAGTATGTCTCATAGTTTTATTTATATTATCCAGTTTTTTACGCCTGGCAAATCACGCTGTGCGCAAAATCAGATAATGTGTAATGTAGTCATTATTATCTACAGAACATGGGTCATTAACGACGAAATCGCTTTATTATTATAGTTAAAACAACGATAATACAAAACGCTTGTTTGAAAAATTAATGCATGGGACTTGGTTACACCACCCAAATGTAAGTAATCACAAGCTTTTAGTAGCTGCGAAAAATTTCTATTTACCTCAGAGCTCTATCATTTAATCAGCTTGATCTCAAATTAAGGTATAATGTACCTTGTGTCTCGTAGTTATAAAGTCTTAAATCTAAAAGGCAATCATCAGTAGGTTAAAATCTTTTAAGATTTCAATAACGCGTTGGATTTGTTGTAGACAGCAATGAAGACTAAATTCGAATATTTACTAGAGGCCGAGTTTCTCTATCCATGGCGTCAAATTAAACTATGTATTGTTGAAATGTAGGTTATATTTGAGTTTTAGATCAGAAATTAAACAAACAGACTGGTACATATTAAAAGAGATTTAAAGTATCAGTTATTGTAGGTAATTCTAATATAAATGTACGAGTAAGTACTTACTTACCTACGGTAAACTTTAGAGTTTACCGTAGGTAAGTAAGTCACAGGTTAATAAATAGTTACTACGTCCTCGTTTAATATTTTTAAGTAACAAAAGTTTATTACTTATAGATTTAAATTGTTGAATCCTGTATGTTATTTATTTAGGTACCTACTTTTAAAGAATATCAAGCAATACAATTAATCAGTTAGCCTATCATAGCCCACTTCTGGACACAGGATTCATCCAATGTTTAGAAACTTTCGGCTATTTCCACATACTAGGGATAGGCGTTGAATGAACGAACAGTTTATTTAGACTGTTTATTTCTCATAAACGGTAAACTAGTTTATAGTATACAGATAAACTGGTTTACTCATGAACGACATTCATTTTGTGCACTGTGAGTGCGAACGAGACCGGTTGACGCGAAGCGACGATAAGCGCGCCTTCCGAGTAAACACGAACTAACCCGAAGGATTACGAAGTACGTAGTACCAAGTACACAGACAATCTGTGAATGCATAGTTCGAGGCGTACCTACTTCGTAATACTTCGTTCTTGTCACACTTGATAGATTTTATGACTACCTATCTCTCTCTTCCGATCGGCACGTGCTAAGGAAAAGGACAATCTTCATTTGCGGTCTGGACGTATAGTTTTAAACTCTATTGCCATAGTAATAGAATCATCATCATCATCATCATTTCAGCCATAGGAAGTCCACTGCTGGACATAGGCCTCCCCTATAGATCTCCAATAGGACCGGTTGGAAGCGTCTCGCATCCAGCGCGTTCCCGCGGCCTTTATGAGGTCGTCTGTCCACCTTGTGGGTGGATGTCCTACGCTGCGCTTGCCGATACGTGGCCTCCACTCGAGGACTTTTCGACCCCATCGGTCATCAGTCCTCCGTGCTATGTGCCCTGCCCACTGCCATTTCAACTTGCTAATCCGCTGGGCTATGTCGGTAACCTTGGTTCTTCTACGGATCTCCTCATTTCTGATTCGATCTCGCAGAGAGACTCCGAGCATAGCCCTCTCCATAGCTCGTTGGGCTACTTTGAGCTTACTCATAAGGCCCATAGTGAGGGACCACGTTTCAGTGCCATAAGTCATCACTGGTAACACTAGTAATAGAATATGCATCTGTATTATTCGTATACAAAAATGTTTAGCATTTCATTTGTTTACATTACATTATTTTTTTAGTTTTCAAATAATAATAACAAAAAAAAAAGGGAAAGATCGCGGGTTCGAGTCTCCTGCCCGAGTATTGATTTCGCTTTTTCCAATTTAAAATAATTTGTTTAGTTTAGCATACTAAATGCATTAAAATTATCTCAAGAAGAAAAAAGTTTCTAAATTCATATATTTATGTAATCATAATAGTTATTATTATTTATTAGTTAGCCTGCCAGTCCTAAGCCTGGAAAAAGTATGAAAGAAAGTTCATTTTAAATAATAGTCGTTGTTCGATTAGCACGTAGTCATCAATTCAATCAAGTTCATCGAAACTAGTTCAAGGAAATTGGTCGAAAATTCAGCAGATTATTCTATAGTCATCAATTCAATATCATGAAGTCGCAGTAAACTAGTCGAAAAAAAAATCGTTTTATGCACTAGTTTATTGTTGACGATAATCGGTCTAGTTTCGTTTACTAAAAAAGCGTCAACGACCCATTCCTACCACATACGCCAGACGGATTGGTAGGTACTGAGTTTTATTTCGAGTTTTCCTTCTATCACAGTGATATTGTCTGCGTATTTATATATAAGAATATTAGTAGATAATCAAAACTACTACTATTACTAGTATAAGCCCCTCCAGTTAAGCTTGATTGATTGTGTTAGGAATGGGTTTACGGCGGTAGTATGGTGGCCAGGATTCGAACCCGGGACCATTCGATCCTAAGGCCGACTTCCTAACCACAAAGCATAAGGCACAAAAGCAGGGCCCAGAAAGGCAGTGCTATCATGCGACGGTCTCAGATTAAAAGATTCTTTTAGTCTGAGGCGACGCGACGGTGTAAAGGTGGTTCTACGCTAAACGAGTCGAGCACGAGCGGAGCACGAGCCTATGCTAGCATTGTATCGGAATTGCAGTTTTAGACAATGTACCGGGGTACCTCCAAGGTACCTCGCTGGCTCAGCTGCCACGTTCGAGGTTCGTACCTACGTACCGACGTACGAACGAAGTATGGACCGCCACACTACACGAATTTTGACTCGGCTCGTGCTCCGCTCGTGCTCGGCTCGTCTAGCGTAGACCCACCTTAAGGACTAATGTCTTCGATTTGCTATCTGGAATTAGTCCCCAAGTACGAGTATATAACGGACGAAAACTCTCTACTAACACAAACAACCTTATCTTAGTTGACGAAATATGGAATATTTGTAGGTAATGTGATTAGTAGTCTCAGCAGACTAAAAGAATAGTAGTAGTCTTTTAAAACAAAATATTTGACATGGTGTCAAAAGTGTAGACCAAGGCATTCCGCAGATAAAGCGAGCTATAAAGTTTTTATGAATAGCGGGCTGTTGTGTTGATCTATCTTTAGCAAAAGCTTTGTAGTAATGTAATTACTGTTTGCATGTCGGATCAATCAACGTTTTGGTTTAGCAGTGAAGAGATCAGTGGGGTGAGCACGAACAACTATCGTAATCGTATCGTGAACGTAACGAGAGCACGGAGCATTGCGATTGGCCGCCTGCCTGAAGTCTGACAATCGCAATGCTCCGTGCAATCGTTACGTTCACGATACGATTACGATAGTAGTTCGTGCTCACCCCACTCTATCTGCTTGCTGCACTCAAGTAATGTGCGTCATCATGAACCATTTGGCAATTCATTTTGAATGTAAATCAATATTTGACCACGTTTTAGGTCTAAAAGGCCGAGGAAATTATTGTTATCTACAGACAAATGCAAGTACCTAAATATCATTTCGATTAAGATTGGAAAAAGTGAAACGACTCAAACAAGACTCGTGTATAACAACAAAATGTGCTCAAAATGTGCCCTATACGCGCGGTACACATTTCTTGGGTGTCTTTTGATGATAGCACGGGGTGCTACTGCGGTGGACGAACTCAAATTCACCAAGCATAGATTATTACAAAGCAATCCGCGGGCGCCAGAGCCTCGTTTGTCTTGCGATTTAGGTCCAAGATACGTGTCCGGAGTTATTGGGACTGGTGGTGGGTTCGTGTCCCGTCTGAGTCGTTTCACTTTTTCTAATCTTAATCGAAATGATATTTGTCTGTAGAATACAATAACTTCCTCAGCTTAGTTACTAATTACTTTAAAATTTCATTAAATATAGTGATGTTTTTTGATGAAGTGTCATCGTATCAAATTTATCCCGGACGAAATAGACAAGGAAATAGAGGTAGGTTTATGAATTAGCATAAATAGCTGATAAATAGGTACATATATTAGACACGCTATAAAAAAATCTATTAAAATATCTGTTATCTATCAAAACTTCCCACCGATTAACGTCTGCTAATAAAATTATTAAACGCAAAAATAAAACTAAAGATTGTATTTCCACGAAATAATTTGATTCTGAATAATTATTGTCAATGTAAAAAAATAACTCTGTTCCAATAGTTCTTATTTCACTTGTGTCAAAATAATTATATTATTGAAAAACGTTACTCGATATGTTGTTCAAGATTAAAAAGAAGCTTTATAGCTTTCACAAAACTATTTATTCAAGCAATAATTTATTTCTTATAATTACATATTTTTTTTCGTATAAAAAAATTGGTTTCATTGATTTAATTTATGATTTACTTGACAATACAAACTTAAATTATTTAATTAGGTAGATATCGAACATCGTTCATTTATTATTATTTTTCATTTACAGCCTCTGTGGCGTAGCGGTAGTGAACGCGGCCGCTACGCAGGAGGCGCGGTTTCGATCCCCGCTCAGTGCAAACATTTGTGTGCATGAAATATGGGTATTTGCATTGGTCTGGTCGTGCCTCGGAGAGCACGTTAAGCCGTCGGTCCCGGTTACCATAAGAACATCCATGGCAGTCGTTACGAGTAGATGGAGTCCTAAAAAGTCTAAAAAACAACGGTCTTAGCTGCATAGCTTCGATATCGCCTAATGTTACCATTGGGTTGTGGAGGTCAGATGGCAATCGCTTCACGGAAAATATCGAGGTCTAACCAAATCCGCAGTTAAGACTGGTAAAGCGGACCTCAGACTCCGAGCTGAAAGCTTCGGATGCGACTGGGAATTGACGCTAGGATGAAGGATTATTATTTTTCATTTACTAAATTAAAATGTAAGTTTTGCAAATCACAATGATTAAATGTTTATAAGTGCTTATCCTTAATATTAATAATGCAAACAAAATTTAAATGCAAATAAAGCAATTCTAATTCTCATGTCAAAAGTTTCCGATTTTTGCATTTGTCACATAAACGATAAGTTTTATAGTAAAAATATGTAAAACTGTAATTATCTATAAAGATAGTTCTTTTATTTTTTTTACACGAGTCACCACTCTGGGATACCGCATTTACAAAAGTAGAAGAAATCGTTCTCTACATTCGCTACGTGTACTGTAACATTATCTACTTGGGCATTTTTTACCTTCACTTTTTGAATCGTTACATTTTCGTAAGATAAAGTGCAGAACTATTTGTATTTTCATTCAAGCTGTTTTGAGTCTTTGTATTGTAAAGAAAAAAATGTCACACAAATGGTCAATTTTATTGAAAGTTGCAATTAAAAAAATAATAGGTACCTACAAATTTATTGTTGATATTTTTTATTTAGGTAGGATAGATTTTTGGAAATCTTTAATAGACCATATCTGCATTCATATAAAACGGGATAATGATTCAACAAGAGTTTTCACATTAAGCAAATGATCCAGAGGGTGAGGATTGCTATGCATCCTTTTACAGCTCCATTCCTCTCCCCCTGGATCTTGGCCCAAAACAAAACACGATCACACACGTCATAGTAAGTCAACTGGACTATAAACAAAACTATCGTTGGTTACGCGACAGGAGTGTAGAATACAACGTTCATTTGACTAACACTGACAAACAGCTACCCTCTGAGCCTTTCCTAACTCAGTTGGGGTCGGCTTTCCAGTAGTCTAACTCCGATGCGATACGACTGAACTTTGATATTTTCCGTGAAGGGACTGCCACTGACCTGCACTGATCCCTGACATCTCACTGACAACCGGGACCGACGGAGGCACGAAGTGCTTTAAGAATGGTCACCAATCCTAAAACCGACAAGGCTGGTGTTGCTTAACTTTGCAATGTGTTAACCTAACCTACTCGCGTACTTAGCCACGAGCCCTGTCAGACGGACATTATATTTAAAAGACAAACTCCATTCGTTACCACCAGCAATTTATGCTATTGTCGGCCTGTGGCTCTACGCGTGTAAAATTTTGATGCCCGCAATACACTGAAACCTATCCAGCCAAATTTCATACCCGTTCAGGTGTGATTGTGTGACCTAACAAACAACCTTTATGTAACACTTCAAACTTTCGGATTGATATTATATATAATAGGATAAATACCTATATAACTAAATAGTAAGATTTACCAATACCTAATGATTAAGTAGATATCTAGTTTTATTTTCATTTTAGAATGGGTGTAAGTTATAACTACAACATTTTCGCTAGGTACTTAAAATGCCACTGCCACTCTTAGCAAATAAAGAAGAAAACTTGAAGTGGATCAATTATATAGGTAATATATTTGAATATGTGTATAATACTACTCATTCAAAGTTTTATGAAGGTACCTATTTTGTTTCGCATAAAGAAAAAACACGCAAATCAGTAAAAAATTACATCGAGTGAAGAATCTCTTCCTCTCTTTAATCGGTTCAAATTGTGAAGAATGCCATCTGCCAGCTTCTCATACATATTTAATAATATTCATAAAAAATATAATATTTATTAACTTAGAAGTAGATATAAAAGTACATATAGATATAAATATATTTATTCTGGCTTGTATAAAAATAATATACTATTGTTTCAGACTAACAGTATACCAAATCCACAGAACGTTATAATGTTCTTACCCAATTGTTTTATGACTGGATAAGTACTGTATACAGTTGCAAAAACGCTAATTTTACATATTTAATATAAATTGCCTAATTAACTCCATTGTTCGTTTCTAGGAGCGCAGTTTTATCGATCGTTGACGGTTGAAAAACGCGTTATAACACTTTATTTTTATGAAAACAGAATAATTTGAATAGGGAGAGTCGCACACAGTCGGCACTCGGCTGTTATTTGTTCATTAAGGCGGGGCGAGCGAGCGCCAGCGCGGTGTAAAGCCTACCCTCAAGCACCTACTCTATTGACTTTCTTCCGTCACTTTCTTATCGAGTTATGATAAATGGTGGCCGATGCGCCATGAATACGACCCTGTTATGAACTCACAAGCGTACATTTTCCTACAGCACCACCTAGTGAGCATAATTCGTTTCACCGCATCGACGTTACTTCTTAAATAATAAAAGCTCTTTGTAAAACTTTCCCTCCTTGAGCGTTCTAAAGCTTTTTGATATCCAGTAATTAATATTCATGGAGGCTCGTGCCGGAGGGGCTGTGTAATTAATAAACTTATATGATACTTTTGTTTACAATGTCATTTCTGAAACGCAGGGGAGCTTTGGAAACGCCTGTTTGTCGCGCTGTTCAGTCGAATCCCGTCTCTATTCCTTATAGGTATATGATGAGGAAACTCACATTTAGGCAAACGTAAGCCCACCTCTGTGGCAGTGGTTTGTATGAAACGAGGTCCTAAAATAAATTAATGGTTCATATCAACGAAGGACAAGTATCGTTTAATTTAATTCGAAGGCTCAAGTAATCCGACAAAACTTCTGTAATAAAATTATCGAGCATTGACCGGGGTGTGTGATAACACAGCGAGTGGGTGTGGAGAGGAGCGACGCGCGACCGGACACAGCTCCGCATGTTAATACACGTAAACCAAGATAATGTATAAAACTCACAAAAGGTGCCGAGTTGTCTTCACAGCCCACGGCCCGGTGGCACAGGAGCGCTTCACCGCTACTTTAATCTACGTTTACATAAATTTAGATAGCCTTTTTTAGGTTTTGGTTAGAAATTCTTGCTATTGTGTGTGTGTAGATTAAAATTATACCCGCTAAAAGTACTTCTGGCATATTAAATTACTTAAAAAGTTATATTAAGGTGAAAGAAATTTTATTTGAAGTAAATTTCTCTCAAGTCGAAAGATCACGCAAATTCTATATAATTGTTGGTGTAGTAATATTCTTCATCTCAATAGTTACGTAACTATTTATTGATGTATCGAATTGTGAAAATCTCCAAATGTTAATAATGTGCATTGCTCATTCATCAGTGAAATGTAATCCCCTCGAAGCACTTAAGCACTTAGTGCAAACATATCGATTCTCAATATACGACACTAACGCCCCGGGGACATTGTGACATTGTAAAAATGCGAATGCGCAGAGTACGTCACTCACTTATTTGTTCTCTTGTGCAGGCGAGTGACGAACATTATGAAACGAGAGTTAAACTAGGGTTAAAAGTGTGGAGGGCCCGCCTCGACCTCATAATATTATAACGTGTAAGGAGTAAAAGAGTCGGCGTTATCTTCAACACAGACCCGATTCCTGACCACTTTAATGGGAAAAGCATGTTAGAATTAAACTAAACAAAGACGATGCATCAATTAGGGGTCTTCTCGTTTTTTCCCTTTTTCAAAAAGGGCTTAACTTTTTAAAGTTGTTCGTTGGCCAGCCGGCGCTCGAAGTTGTTCGTTATTTTTTAGCTATTTGATTAGATCAATCTCAATGATTCTTGTATGGGTTTCAATTAAGTCGATAAACAGATAAGCGGGTGCAAACATTAACTAGTCTTTATTCTAGTCTTAATAGTGGACATTAGATTGTATTTTGAATCGTACTAACTGATACTAAAGGTTCTGTAGGTAAGTCTTTTCTACATTCGAGTCCCAATTCCGGTTGCATCTAAAGCTTGCATTTGACGCCGCCGCCGCCGGTGGAGTCCGCTTTCTTAAGACTTCATTATCTGGTTTATGTTGATTTCTACGGGATCTACTGTCGTATGACCCCTCAAACCCGAGAAGAAAGCCTGCGTCATAACGTCATACGTCGCGTCGTAGGTGTAGGTACTCATAACTCAACTCGTTTATTCATTAAAAAGGTTTAGCTACATACATTATATTTTATTTAAAAATCTTATAATTTATACAAATTCTTATTAAAACATGTTGGTTGTTTAATCAGTTTGTACTGTTTCACAACACGGACTTAATTTAATTTCATCATTAAATAGCAGTCTAAAATCGTATATTGCAGGGCAAACATAAAACTTGTTGTCTTACCACTAAACAGGACCTTGATTATATCAAAAATGAAGGTAATAAAACTGAGAGGATAACTCCTCTGTAATTAAGACGAGGTAAATATACGGAACGCATTGACGGATCGTAAAGTTAAAGGATTCAAAACAACAAACTGCAAGGCAGTGTTTACGACGACGACCGAACCGCTTTTATTGTTGTTGTAAAATTCACGATCCATTATTAATTATTACAGACATCATTAATCTACTAATCTATTTAAGGGCGTGCGATAAGAATCTCATTTAAAGTATTGAATGAAGAGTGTCCGTAGTGGACTTGAGATAGGCTTAAATTAGCTTCCAAGATGACTGTATAAGTTATTGCTTTTTATCAACGTAAAGTCGCTTTAAAAACCATGTATTTAAAGTTTTAATTCCATCATGCCATAGAGAGACTTACGATGTTTCATTGTTTTTAATACGGTGGCTGATTTATTACAGGTCGGTGTTTAAACGACAAATGCATCGAAACAGATAGGAGCGACATGTCCGACATTGGAGGACCGATGTTGACCACTATACACGGTCTACACACGGGGTTACTGCCCGTTGATAAGTCACGAGATTGACTATCATATTTTCCCTAATATTTACTATAATGTACCTATTTAATTTTTATAGCCTTTATAATACTAAAACAGAATATATATATATACTAAAATATAGATACTAAAACAGAATTGCTTAATTAAATTCAACTAATGTTTATATTCTTATGGCGCACTCAGTACAGTACTATTTCTTTACACGTCGGTCTCTAGTAGTTTTCAGTCGTTTTTAGTGTCTCCATAAAATTACTGGACAAGCCATTGGAAGTGAAATAACCTAGTACTGAATTCTGTCAAATAAATTGCATTAAAGTTTTTATATTCACCTAGTTAATATTTTGTTTTGCATTTACGAGAAACTTAAATTTCTCGAGATACGCAGTGAATTAATTTGAATATAGGTATTTTTATTGAACTTGTTCCAACAATGCCATAAAATGCTGCATTAAATTGTTAACAACCATTACTTTAGACTTAAATGACCCAATTCTGCAAATAGAAAGACATTTTCATGTGTCACACACATAAATATGAAGTCAAATACATTTAAGTTATTTTGAAGCATGATAGTGTTATGTATGACAGCCTCCGTGGCGTAGCGATAGTGAACGCGGCCGCTACGCAGGAGGCGCGGGTTTGATCCCCGCTCAGTGCAAATATTTGTATAAATGAAATATGGGTATTTGCATTGGTCTGGTCGTGCCTCGGAGAGCACGTTAAGCCGTCGGTCCCGGTTGCCTTAAGAACATCTATGGCAATCGTTACGGGTAGTTGGAGCCCTAAAAAGTCCAAAAACAACGGTCTAGCTGCAAAGCTTCGATATCACCTAATATTATCTACCATTGGGTCGTGGAGGTCAGATGGCAATCGCTTCAGGTAAAATATCGAGGTCTAGCCAAATCCGTAGTTAAGACTGGTAAAGCGGACCCCAGACTCCGAGATGAAAAGCTTCGGATGCGAATGGGAATTAACGCTAGGATGAAGAAGTGTTAAGTGATAAGTTCTCTATCATTACTATTAGTTCCTTATATACATATTCTTTTATTGTTTATAAAGTACATTTTCATATAAAAACACGAATTTTCATATAAAGGCAAGACTTATTGCAATTAAGTAACACATCAAGATCACGGGATATTTTCCTATCTCGCGTGTACCGGCATTGCCCAAAGACCGGATGGGAGTTTCTTTGGAACATAATCTTTACAACAAACTGTGATCGGATCACGAACTAACGAAGCAACGGGACACAAGAGATAGATTTAAGTAGCAGTGGATTATTAGAATGAATCTCCGTATTCACTATCAGTTCTTTTAACAGGGCCTTTTGTTACATTGTTCGTAAGTATCTTAGAGTTTTAAATTGTTAAAAGTTATCTGTTTTTCTTATTGAATTATTTATTAACTTATCTTACTTTATTGTATGTACAAAATAGAAACGATAAGTGAGTATTATAAGGCCCAATATATAAGTAAATGTTGTTAATTGGTACAATTAAATTCTCTTCTTAAGGTGATCGCTGTTGCAGATACCCTAAATTTGTGCATTTAGGTAAGCCTAATAATGCACTAATTTAGATTCTCTATTTTGGTTTCGATAACGATTTCTCTGAATCTTAATTCTCAGAGACATTCAGGTGTGATATGCAATGTTATGAATATTTTCGTAGTGAACTGTCAGTAATTAAACTCTGTTGTCATTGAACCATTGCATGGTTTTGATATTCACGTTCACATACGAGTATAGTTCACTCACACCGCCGTCAGCACTTTATAGTAACCATCAACGATTATTGCTCTTTGTATCAAAGTTATTGGCAAATTCAGTGGTTCAAGAGCCTACAATTAGTTCTGAAAGTTATCTTAACTCTGCAAATTCTATTTATTGGTTATTAATACTCTTAGAATAGAAAATGATCCCAATATATGTAGGTATAGGAGATGACATGCAACAGCAGGGGCGACGCACTCGCGCCATTCCATTCTTGAAGAACTCTATACTGTAGTCGCTTGGAAAAACCACGGCAGGGAGTTCTTTCCACAGCTTAAGCGTGCCCTTTTTGCATGCACAATTATACCAATCACAAAGCTACACTGTACACTACTTCTTCTTCATCATCATCTGAGCGTTAATCCTAGTCGCATCCGAAGCTGTCACATAAATGTTCGTATAGCAACCGGACCGGAATTAGCACTGAACGGGGATCGAATCCGCACCCTCTACGTAGCGCGTTCACTACCGCAGCGCCACAGAGGCTGTCAACACTTCATGGTCTATCTATATGGACGCGACAACCATTAGTATACTGTCAAAATTTTACCTCTATAATGAACAAGCTTATCGTTACGAATTCTTTGTGAAATATTTGAAGAAACACAACTTGAAAAAGAAAAAGAAAAGCTCAAAAATAATTTCAATTGAAAAAAGAGGGTGAAGATAGTATTTTGAATCAAGAAGAATTAATTGTAAAGCACCCTCATAAAAGAAATTGGAGAATACCTCTGCAAAGTGAATGCTTCAGGAACGCTAACAGAAATGGAATGTTCGTGCTGTGTGCCGGGAGTATGACCACGTCTATGATAAGAGAATGTGCAGGATGCCGGCAACTAAATTAATGAAGCAGCCGGGAGTCAATTCGAATCCAATATTGCGAACTTAAATAATTCACATCACTATTAGACGGTACATGGATACACATAACGTCTGTGAGGAAATATGTATTTGAACTCTGCACTCTTCTTGATAGTGTGATAGTCATTTTATTCCTAATTTTATATTCTTATATTTTTGTAACGTCTCTGTGCATGTCTGTATAGAATAAAAATAATTCATTCCTTCTTTCTAATGTGTGATAGTATAAAGGCTTCAGGAATAAGTTTTGATTATTACGGTTTATTCCTACTTGTTCTACTAAAAATTTCTACGGTAGACTTTATGGACTTTTTTTCTCTAGACTATTTAATAAGATCTCATGGTGTATCTCATAAGACTTTAGGCTAGATAGACTTAAGCAAGATTTAGTCATATTATATATTTTTTTTAATTTAAAACACCCCCGACCCAAAAAAAAACCTGTAAAAAGTAAAATAATAACTACAATTTCATAATGACCCTACCCTAAATATTGACCCTTTTGTTATTAGGTCGGTGGGTCGAGGGTTTTTAAAATTTTCAATTTTTTTTTATTTCATGCTTTTAAGAGATAACCGCTAAATCGATTTACATAAAACCAGTATCGTGATGTATAAATTATGACCTTTCATTTGATACCCAACACGGGTATACCTATTTAAAAATATTAGATTTTGCATTGCCACTTTCACTCCTCATATCTTTCAAATGGTGTCCTATCATTTGCCAAAAAACAAATGACAAATCTTCATTTGACAAACGACGTTTGACAAAATTATACTTGATAAATGTATCATTTGACAAACGATTGTTTAATAAACTACTCATTAGACAAAATATTAATTTGGAAAAAATTCATTATAAAAACATCATTTCACAAATTGATTATTTTAAAAACATGTTAGTTGACAAACAGACAGTGATAGATTATTGAGAAAGAAAAAGATTTTTTTTTATAACCATGCAGAACTTTAATTGGTCAAATGAACATTTTTAATGCTCCTACATCGTTTCTGTTTAATTTTGATGCGGGGCCGAGGACAGTTGCACATTTCCTGAGCCTTTGGAGTGGCAGTAGGAATATGAGATTAGTTCCATTAAAAGCACCTAGCTCCACCCATACACCGCCTTTGTTCTAGTGCAAGTGAAGTAATTCATTGTTATTAAATCTACTTATGTCACAAGTAAATCAGAAGACGTTAATGTGGCTAACTACAGTTTGAGTCCTCTTCACTAATAGGTACTAAACCTATTTATTTGAATGTTAGAAAATCGTTGATGTACAGCACTGACAATATTTGAAATGAATCATCTTACTAATACACTATATTGTAAAAAGAAATAACAATATGTTTTTTTTTCTCTTTATTAAACAGGCTTTGCCGCTAGAGTGATTATGTTGCCCATATTAAAATACAAATATACCTAGTTCTACAACAGTAGGTATACTTAGCCTCTACATTTGAATAATAATGTAAAGTATATAAATGCTCATATAACATGAAATTGTTAGTAGATCTTTAACTTGTGTAAGCAGTGTAGTAGAAACATAGTATTATTAAATTATATTCATTTAACTTGTAAGACTACATAATTATCAAGTCCGACCAGCATCACAAGAAGTAACCATGAGGTGTGAACCAACCATCAAATAGCCTCGCCATACCAGAGGGAAGGAGCGACTACACCAGAAGTCAGGATATTCGACTGTAATATGATGATCCTTACACATAATACCCGTATTGTCGATATCATACATATAGAAATAGATATATTACGAAAGAAGGAAAATTCGAAATAAAACCGCACAGGGTTTTATTACGAGTCTGGCCAGCATGGAAACAGTAGGCCAAGGCTCAGAACATTAGGAGAGGCCTATGTCCAGCAGTGGACTGTGATAGGCTAATTGATTGATTGATATAATATATATTGTGTATATATAAAGTTGCAGAAGTCCGCAATTTTTATTTACCTATTTTTTTTGACTCGTTCTTGTTCTTCTTAATGACATCGGCAGCAGAATTTCTATAGTTTGAATAAAATACGTGGGACACTCAGAAAGTTTAGAGAAACTAAAAAACTAACTGCTATGGATAAAATATTTTTATTAAATCTTTTCAATGAACTCTCCACTAGCCTCTATACAAAGTTTCATGCGTCTGAACCAATTTTCGAGACTTTTTGTCCAGTCCGCCGCAGACACCTTTTCCACGGCCTTTTCAAAAGCTACTAGCGCATGTTCCGGCGATGAAAACAGCCAAACTGTCGACTGACGCTATGTTTTCAGGATCGTATTGATAAATTCAGGATTCGTCATGTGTCATAATGTCACAAACGAGCCGAGACGAGGCTGCTATAAATTTGTGGATCATATCACGGCATTACTCCACACGGGCCTGCTTTTGAGCTTAGGAGAAGTTGTGTGGCACCCAACGTTAAACTATCCTCCTCACGCGAAGATGCTCGTGTAGACACTTGTGAATGTTTCCCGAATTTATCTGCAGTGTATGCTGAATCTCTTCGTGTGTAATTCACCTGTTTCTTGAATTAATTTTCTTACTGCCAGCACATTTTCTTCCGTGACAGCCGTCGAAGGACGACCACTCCTTTGTTCATTCCCAAAAGTTAGCTGACCGCGCTTGAACTCGCTATACCTACTATCGGTAGGTGGTTGCTTTGGAAGGTGATTCACCCATAAAAGCAATATGAAGTAGATCTAATGACTCATCAGGTTTTGGGCCATATTTAAAAATTGTAAAAATCTTCGCACGAAAATGTTCTCGATGCAGATCCATTTTTAAATGAGACATAGTAATTTGATTTGGCTCTCAAAAAATTGTGGAGGGAAATTCAAAATTGGAACAATACATAGTATTTTTACTTTAAAATAAGCAAAGTTTATTACAAGTAATCAGTGTCTTATACATAATTGAAGTCAACAATCTACCACGGTATGAGGACGATGCTTTACACTCACCAACTCACTTTGCATGAGAGATCGTAGGTTATCAAAGGAGACACATGCAGGAGAAGATGCCTATATCTATATGCAAATATTCTCAGAGATTACTATCCGAGAACCCAACTTCAGATGTGACCTTCACAATGACCGTCCAGTCTCAAATTTAAGTCTAGATCGACATTTTAGTAGAACGAGTCTGTAAATTACACAAATTGAACTCACATGAAATATTCTGATGATGTTACTGAAAGACTGAAACGCTGATTTAATAATAAAATAAACTTATTCAAGTCAAGACTATACAGAATATAACTCCTAGGCGATTATCTTCAGAATTCATGATGGAAGATTGTGATAAGATTGCAGATAATGTAAAAAGTAACCACTTTCGCGCGATAATCATACAAATAAAAAGAAATTAAATCGTATAAATTACATCTGAAATTCTTCATCTAATTTATGAAATATTGGTACAAATACATTTTCTTAATAATTCTACCAAAAAGATATCTCAGGTTAGTTCCTTGTATTATTTTTTTATTCGAAATAGATACAACTAGGTATTTCAAATCAGTTAACAATGACAAAAATAAGAAGAAAGAACTACTTTTGCGTAGATTTATTTTAATCCTATGAAAAAAAATCAAAATCAAAATACATAAGTTAAGGATGCATGACTCCAAATACTTCTGGGTTGAATTTGTTTTCAAAGTAGATACTTTTTTTTTGAGAGAGCTTTTAGTACCAAGTATTTACTGAAAATTTGTTGTAACATATATTCAGCATCATCAAGTGGGGCGTACGCTTGACTTCCACCTAGGTGGAAGTGGACAATAATCATACTAGTATATCATCAATAGCACAGTTATACCGCCGCTACATTTTTTTAGGCAGTAAAGAGAAAGTCATCCCCTACTAGCCTTTATTCCAATTACTTGAGGTTGGCGCAACATGATCCTTTTCCTTCATACCTTAGATGTCATTTCTTCAGTCATTCCCTTCTTTGCCTTGCTCCTCTTTCACAGCAAGGACCAAGTGGTTACTTATTTCTACATGAATTGTTGATTGATAGTGATTTTTTCATTGTTTCTCTTATGTACAATCAATACTCTTAATCAGTTGTCCCAAAATAAAAAAGTGATCATATTCAAAATAGCAAGATCGTTTAGTCTATACGGGAATATGTCAAATAAGAGAGTACTCAGAATGCAATAAGATAAAAGATTGCAGGTTTTTCAATTTTGTTGTCCACCCTCAATTCGTTTATGTACCGCATTCGATTAAAAAATATCATTAGCTTTTAATACACGTGCTGAGATTTTGACAATTAATAATAAATTTCTGTATTTAGTAATTCCCTTTACCAATTTTTTTATTTTTTATTCTGGTTAATCTTACTATAATACAATTTAGATATAATGTACAATATTAACAATAAAACTAAAAAAATAAATATAAAAGTACAAATTAGAAACTAAAACCGAACGCGTCGTGGAATTCCTCCGCATCGCATGCCTCTTGTGGTAACGTTCCCAGAAGACTGGCAGCATTGCCACGTTGTATGGCAATGCTTATTCTCTGACCTAAAAAGAGGCCAGCCTTCTGGTCACGAGAAGCGTCGACCATACGCTTCGCAATCTCCCTGAAGAGATTGCGCGCGCTCGGACCCCATGGTCCCAGCAACGTTTCGACTCCAAACGGCACAAATTCATAATCTCCAATGAGATTGGAGTATTTGCGCCGCTTGAGAGCCTCTGCAGAAGCAGCAGCAGCACCGGCACAGCCAGCCGTGCCAGGAATTTGGGTAGGGGCAATGGTGTCGACGCATGTTGCGTCCCACACCAGAGTCCTACCCATTTTCCATGGCATTAACGACATACCATCCGGTCTCTTGCCATCGTCGCGCGCCAAACCGTTTGGTTCAAGCACAGCTGGCACACCGGCGCGCGGCGGTGACAAGAGCACGGCGGATAATGTCGTTTAGGCTGGCGCATAATATTTTGGTATGAATCTAAACATAAACGGCGAAATGTGGGTGCTAGCACCTCTGCCTACCCCTTCGGGGATATAGGCGTGAGTTTATGTTATGTTATGTTAAGAATCTCATTTTATTACCTAACAGTTGGAACCAGGAAAATCTATGTCCTTACTGCAAGGACTGAAAATCAATAATAATTATATAGTATAATTAAACGAAGTTCCACTTTTGTAATTTTAAAATTGTGCCTAATCTTATGAAGCAAACAAACAATGCTTTTACACGTATTTTTAATGTGAAGGAGTAGTGTAATTCCATTAAACCGGAGTACCAGTTTTTTACATTTAACACGAAGTTTTAATACATTCAGCTCTTCAAATTATAAAATAAATTTATGATTCATGAGCTCATTTGTGATCTAGTCTCAGCTTTAAGTTTTCTATGTTTAGTGGTATCGTTTTTAGCTGTTTTAATACTCATTTTTAGGGTTCCGTAGCCAAATGGCAAAAAACGGAACCCTTATAGATTCGTCATGTCTGTCCGTCTGTATGTCACAGCCACTTTCCTCCGAAACTATAAGGCCTATGCTATTGAAACTTGGTAAGAAGATGTATTCTGTGAACCGCATTAAGAATTTCACACAATAATAGAAAAAAAAAACATTAAATTTTAGGGATCCCCATACTTAGAACTGAAACTCAATTTTTTTTTTCATCCAACCCATACGTGGGGGTATCTCTAGATCTAGATAGGTCTTTAAAAATGCTATTGAGATTTCTAACATCATTGTTTTCTAAACTGAATAGTTTGCGCGAGAGACACTTCCAAAGTGGAAAAATGTGTGTCTACCCCCCTCTAACTTCTAAAATAAGAGAATGATAAATCTAAAAAAAATATATGATGTACATTGCCATGCAAACTGCCACCCAAAATTGGTTTGAACGAGATCCAGTAAGTAGTTTTTTTTTTTAATACGTCATAAACCGGAATTTTCGCCTTTGCTGCTATGGAACCCTTCATGGGCGAGTCCGACTCGCACTTGGCCGGTTTTTTAAATATTAATTGTAACATAGTAAAGCATAGTGCCATACCAGGGTAACATAAAAACCATCCTAGCGTTAATTCCTAGTCGCATCTGAAGCTCTCACCTCGGAGTCTGGGGTCCGCTTTACCAGTCTTAACTGCGGATTTGGCTGGACCTCGATATTTTCCGTGAAGCGACTGCCATATGACCTGAAGGTCAGTGGCCTGGGGGGTTGTGAACAACCCAATGATGATATCGAAGTATTGTAGCTAGACCGTTACCGGTTACCGGTAACATATAAATATACCAGAATATTTATTTGGAATATTTAAATATGCATATATTCCCTGGCACCAGTACTACTTAGTTATTAGATACGTAGAGGCTGCTTTCATCTACGCAAGATTTCAAAGTATTTGAAGCCATGACCTAGCCATCCCCCAGCTCCCCCTTCATCTCCGTCCTTGATTCAATACTAACATAAATTTTTGACTTTTTTGAAATATAATACGTGTCCAATGGAGTTAATGATTAAAGGCTCCTATGGGTACTGTGCGATGCGACTAATGGACAAGGCTATTTCCGTACCTATCAAACATAGATCCCATGCCCAGGTTTCGGTTAATTCAGTCTCGTCTCCATAACTAGGTACCTAATACTTCAGCGTATACAGGTGTGAAGTCATTATATTATCAATCAATTAGCCTGTTGCAGTACACTGCTGGGTATAGGCCTCTCCCAATATGCGCCACGATGTGAAGCAGGTACTTATATAATATTATATTTGTAAAGTATGTAACAATTTAGTTAAATTAAAATCTAAAGAAGTCAGCAAATTACATAAATCGTGATTATCTCTTTGCATGAAACTCAACAAATAATTATATTTATCTCATGTGGTTGCTTAAATGGTTTAAGATTCAAGAAAGTAGGTAGTGAAGAAAAACAAAGACTTAAAGAGAAAGTTGAAAAATAAAAAATGTAGAAGCAAATATTCACACCTTTATCTATGTGTGCCTGAATCATTTTACTTTGCAAATACTTATTAAAGAAAATACTCGGATATTGCGTAACGAGTCATTCAGCGTATAAATCTGAGTGTTGCATAGATATTTTGATAAATGAACTAACACTTAACTGAAAGTAGCATCGATATAGCTTTAAGAAGGTATTCTCGGTAGAACATATAATTTTACGTAAAAAATTTCAACTGTCGCTCTCGGTCAAGGTATAACCCGCACTGTGTGAGACAGAGTCTGATTGTTATTGAATCTTTAGGCCAATGTGTAAATTGTTGCAGTAAAAAATAATTTTACGAAATATAACCCGTTCCGTTAGCTTCAATCTAACCCAGGGCCACTAACTCCGAAGTGAGGTAAAGTACCTAAGTGCCACAAAAAGAAAATTTTAAGGATCTTGTTGGTCCATAGAAGTAGACTTAATATTAACAAGAAGAAGATAAGGAGTTAAGTATTAGTGTTACACCCACTTAGACCACAAAGTTTCTACAGCACTACCAAACTATTTGCCAATCTTCTGAAAATCGTTGAAAAACCTACTCATCAGCTTCTCCGTGCACTAATGTACTCACCTCACTTAGTCAGTGTCAGTCCTCACATTCAGTTATTTCCTCGTCCTTCTAACTCATATCAGCTGTTATTAGCATGTTGGCGTGATAATCTATATAACTAACCTGAATATTATTATGAATATACGTACTTCTTTCTTTGATAATAACGGACATCTATTCATTACTATTTTTATCCATTAGTGGCCTTATTTCTAAAAATCCTTCCTTAGTGATACTTAACTTATTACATAATAGAAAAAGCATCAACTGCTTAAATTTACATTTCGTATTGCGTATGTAAGCGGTGTAGACTTTGTGTTGATGAATCAAGTTAGAACAAGTAATTAGGTGTAGATTCAACGAACATGATTACGTTACATCTCGGTCCGGACGATATATGTAGTAGGTACGTGTGGCTACCGTTTGTTTAGCTAATGGATCTACTCTCACGCGCCCATTGACGAAGTTAGTCCCTTCGGGATCAATGTTATTGATCATATCGTTAATTAATATCCATTATTATGTTCATAAGATATTTGTATTTGTATCCATACATTATTTGATAGTTTTATCTTAGGAAATACAAATCCTTCTATTTTAGCTGGTGGGATATACATATTATACACTTTCGCGGTGACAATCATTCAACTATTTAATTCCATTTATAGTGCAAATTCATTGATGCTTCCTTAATGCTCAATTTATAGCAAAAGAACAATCATGGCACATAAGGACTCATAAGAAGGACAGGGATTAATTGTTCGTGCCTTGCATTTGATCTCTCTGAAAAGGAACATGTAGTTGCGCGAAGGTATAGGTAATATGCAGTGAAGTAAAGTTAAGAAGTCAGCTGATTAGCAAATGTCGCCCTAATATAATGGACTGCTCGTTACAAAATAGGAGACAAATCTCAGATGAGTCAGGCACTTCAGTTTTTGTTGCTTCTTGGAATGTTATAGCGGGCAATCTATTGATACCATAAGTACGCTTTTTTATGTTCTGCCTGAGTATTCGCTAATAATGTAAGGTGAACCACCTTAATTTGGATTAAACACATGATTTTACTTCAGAAATATTAATAATCAAATGAAAAATTGTGAGTTATTCCGGTTGGATCCCCTGATATGATCCACTGCCGATTTTTATTCATCATAGGCATAACCCTAGCGCATTTCGTTTAAAGAATACAAACGAGAATCCAGTATTAATTTAAGGATAATGTAGTAAGTATCTTTGTTGAGATATAGAGTTTTTATTATTACAAAGTCCCTTTTTTAAAAAATTAATTTATTCTTCTTCCTCTTAGCGTTAATTCCCAGTCGCATCCGAAGCTTTCAGCTCGGAGTCTGGGGTCCGCTTTTACCAGTCTTAACCACGGATTTGGCTAGACCACGATATTTTCTGTGAAGCGATTGTCATCTGACCTCCACAACCCAATGTTAACATTAGGCGATATCGAAGCTTTGCAGTTAGACTGTTGTTTTTGGATTTTTGAGGGCTCCAACTACCCGTAACGACTGCCATAGATGTTCTCATGGCAACCGGGACCGACGGCTTAACGTGCTCTCCGAGGCACGACCAGACCAATGCAAATACTCATATTTAATTCACACAAATATTTGCACTGAGCGGGGATCGAACCCGCGCCTCCTGCGTAGCGGCCGCTACGTCACGGAGGCTGTCGAAAATTAATTTATTATCAGTAGGTTTTTATGTGATACTTAATACTTAAATTTACAATTTAATTCATCAGCACGACCAGCAAACTTTACATAGTAGTAAACAAACGGTCAGTTACACACAAAATAATTTACTAATAATGCTCTTTGACAGGTTTTCATTTGAATATTAATATTTGTAAAGTTATGGTTGCTTCAAAAAGACCAAAAAAAATTGTGTAACATGCATAGTCTAGTAACGTCACATAGATGTATAAATAACGTAGAAGAAATAAGTACATTATATAGTACTTAAAACAAAATATTATTTTCGCTCAACACTCATCATGAGTTGCAATTTAATAAATAAAAGTTCAATCTCATAAATGTAACCACTCACCTACCGACACAGGTGAGTAGGCGAGACTCGCAGAAACTATTGTGTTGTGAACTATCTACAGAGTAGTACAGAGTATTGCACGGGCGAGATTGCTGTTCACCTCTATGTGTACCTGGGGAGGAGGGCGACGGTGGTAAGCGGGGTGAAGAGGGATGAGGGCGGTTGCATTGCTTGCTTTGCTATTCCGCGCCACCGCATAGTTTTGTTCGCAAGCTCTCATCGGCCTCGAGCTCATATTTAAGGCTCAGCCCTAACTAATTGGACAATTTCAAGTGTCTGTTACCGGGTACTAGAGCTAACAATGGAATATAACTTGCTCATTACAAAGCTGGGCTCACGAAAATATTTGTATGTGGATGAAGCAAATTATTTTCAATGAGATTCGTTAGGCATTAATTACGATGCCCTGCGGCGACTGGAGCTAGTTGTTTGTTTATGTTTAGATTCATGCAGCCATGTTTATTTATTTTATATGCAAAAAAATCCTTAAAAGCAGCTGAACTCTTATGTTGTCGCTGTTTATGTTACTGTGAATTTCCGAAATAAGTAAAAGTTCAGATGCACCCGTGTATGTCGATAAACACCAAAATCGAGGGTG
Source organism: Eilema depressum (assembly GCA_914767945.1). NCBI lineage: Eukaryota > Metazoa > Arthropoda > Insecta > Lepidoptera > Erebidae > Eilema > Eilema depressum. The sequence continues at coordinate 21,531,178 of OU612012.1, read as the reverse complement.
TAACTTAAAAACTGTTCTTAATTTGTACTTAAATCGGACATACACTGGTGCATGTTAACATACAGAGAGGACCTAATCTAATCTAATACATAATAATAATATATCCTAGTCGGGGCGCGCGTTGTCCATGCTCCCGCGCATCATAATTTCGCTCATAATGAACATTGACCAAGTCGTCGCGGTCTACGATAACAGTCACCGGCGAATGACCGCAATAGTCATGATAAGGACAAATAAGTCATTCACCAAAAATCTTGATGAATGTTTACAGGCACCAGAGAAGGTATCTTAACATACACTGCATTTCGGACATTCACGGTAACATTTACACTCCTATTTTCATCTACACTTTCAGCATGCGTAGAAGCTAGTGATTACAACTATTCCTGAACGCAGTAGTTGTTTTGTGCTTTCTACATATACGAGGTATGTAGGTAAATACGTCAGGCACTGAGGCTCTTATCGTGTTCATAAATACTCAATTATCTACAATTACTCAGGCCGTGATTATCCACACCAACTTCTAGATGTAATTAGTAACTCATTTTGTTAATTAGTGGCTAAATATCAATGCTTCCACGCTTGCTAATTATAAAACTGCAGCAGATCGTTATTCATTCGATTCATCATTATTAAAAGAATTTTCCGTTTATGAAACTTTATGTTTAATTAATGTATCCCTGAGTAATTCATAAATGAAGTGTTGACGGAGGTCTGTTCCGTGTAAGTAAGTACCTACAACACATCTGCATGTTGGTGTGTTCAGCGTTCAAAATTATCTATGTAACGCCCGATGGTTCTATAGCGCTCTCTATTTTGTGAAACGTGTAAATGGTATAAGTAATTCAGTACGTGGGTTATCTCACTCAGATAGTAAAATTATAATTATAATTTTATATTCTACCTATTGCAAAATTTTTCACTAAACAGAAATATTCATTCTTCAGAATAAAAAAAAAATACGTACGACTATTTGAGATTAGTATAGAGAAGAGGAATATACTCCAGTATTCTAGATACTTGACCCTAAGGGGCTGCTGATTCCATAATCAGCTTGATTTTTAAGTAAATATTTTGTAATCTTTTAGGTTGTTAAAGAGTAAGAGTCCCTCGTTCTTTGGAGTTCAAGACAGCCTCACCTGCTTCCAGGTGCCAGTTTTGGTGTTAGGAGGTCAGACAGCTGTCGCTCTAACAATGTTTTACTATTGATCAAATTAGGCAAATCCTACAATGTAGGTATGGACCGCGGGTTCACGATGAATGCCTCAGATGCAACCAGGATCAATACATACTAAGGTGATGATGAAGTTATAATCTCGCTGTTTATTACCTTAGGTACACTACATATCCATGCCATTGCCGTAATTAATTAGGTTGAGAAAGAGAGGCCAAAGAAGTTGTCAAGTTCTTTTCTCAGTGGCTTCAAATATTACGATATAAATATGAGTAAATGTGAAAGCATACGAATAACATTCACAATGTTACTTTGTGGCCTAAATTAGAGGACATTATATTTTAAATAAAACTACTAAAACTATTAGTTAAACTATCTAACAAATTATTTAGTAATTAGCATTTAAAACTCTTAAAAAAGATTCAACTTTGATAAAATCTGAACACCAGGTTGAGTAACAGCACTGGAAACTTACATGAATAATAAATAAATAAACAGTTTATAAAATTACGACGAAGAGCACATTTATTGCCCGTCTATATTGATAGTGTTTTTCATGATAGATATTAATTTCAACATAGGACATGCATGTTTTTTAACCATATTATTACTTATTTACCCCTCATGGTCCGTGTGGTTTCTTGCAGCATCGAAAGACAAATGTCAGTTTAGATAACGAGTATAGCGACATACTAGTAGAATATTGGTATAAAATAGTCACTCATAGAATTGAAGTCACTACGAGTAACTTTTACGATAGCTCACGTGTACTTACATTCGGTTCCTTAGACTGACGTGATTTTTAGAAGGTCATAAACAGTTTGATGGTATTTCCCTAAATTTTAGTTAACGTGAAACTAAATAAAAGTTGTTGCAATTTAAGTGCAGGCATTGTTCGCCTTAAAACGGAGCTGAGCGGAACTTCGGCCGCGCGGGTTCTTGTTAAACGCTGCCGCCCTGCAGCTTAAAGCAATTTGCAAGAGTTCATACCATAGCAGAGCTGTTTGTTCCCCGGTTTTATTAAAAGCTCTTGGAGTTTGAGTAAATGCAAACGGTTAGTGATATTAAAATTTCCAACGACTAATTTTTACAATAAACTGGTATGGCTGTTAACTATACGTACTTCACCACAGAATCGTTGTTATTCGAGGTTTATAGTACATATGGATATTTGATTTATTTAATAACTAAGCCATTTAATAATATTTAATACTTTTGTATCTAACTACGTGTGAATGTAATAATTTATTTTTACCTGCCCGATGATATTTGCTTATGTTCTTTGTATAATTCTACGACATTGTACGACATACTAGGTAATTAGCTTTTAGAGATATGTAGTAACCCAAAGTAAGCATAGCTCGACTTTTGAAATGGGTCCTGACTACGGATAAACATACATTTTAGCACCAAATACTTACATATTTTTGTCACTAAATTCAAGTTAGGTATAAGAATAAGTTTCTACATTTTAACCTGGTCAAAAAATAGTGGTTAAATAACCAATAGAGACCTGAAATTTGATCGAGACCTTGGTTATATACCATTGTGAATAAACAACCAACAAAAAATATAAATAAAAGATAACCATTAATAAAAAGTATGGATAGTAAATGTTCTTGATATACCTACAATAAAAATCCAACCACATAAGAAGAAAAACTTGAACAAAGAACACGATTACACTTAAGAACTAATCCGCATTGAGCCAAAGTGAGAGACACGAGTGTGAACCGATAGTTCACGCTTGGCAGATTGACGACAACCACTTTAAATAATAGTACCACTTATATTTGAGAGGATAGAGTATATTTTTCTGTGGCGACGTTATGTTGGCGCCACATGCGGCATTCGAGACATGCCGAGACCAGAACTTTTCAGATTCGCAATCACGCCGCGTGAAAGTTTCAAGTAAGTATTAAGTTCAACGTGAATGGTGGCAAGGTAGTTCCACATTGTATATTCCGCTGTGAACAATCTTGTAGGGTTTTCACATTTGCCAAGCAAATATCCTACATAACTCGCTATAATAACTATACTTGTTTTGAAGACAAATACAAGAATATCTACTAAATGGATTGGAATGGATTTGACGCGAGTGCCATCGCTTCTCTTGGATTGTATGAGAGCCCACAGACAGTCTATTTCATAGACCTCTGCATAGTCTGCATCTTGTAGAGGTAGTTGGCACTTGACAGATGGCAAAAATTGGCTTATCTTACCTAGTTGGTGGCTTGTAGAATGTAATAAATCTAGCTGGGCTAAAAGTAAATAATAACAAATAAATCGCGATAAAATCCGTTAAAAAGTAGTTTTATTTGAATAACCATGAAATAGATAAAAATTGCTTATTGCAAAAAATAAACTTACGTTTAATAATTACGTTGATCATTACTTAGCAGCCTACTGCTGCAGGTCTCCCAATGCACCATAGCACCCGATCCGACTACAGCTGTTGAAATAATTTAATAGGTGCACCATGACAGATCTCAGAAGATCATAGAAGGTAACTTGGCACTATAGGAATGCAACATGAAACTATTATTATAAATTAAGTTATTTATTGTAATTTATTTATTTTTCGTGGCGCATATTGGGACAGGCCTATGTTCAGCAGTGGACTGCGATAGGCTAATTGATTGATTGATTGAATATAATTTAAAATATGACGTGATGTAATTCTTCATTTCTGTAACTTTTGTAACATTTTGCGTTACTTTTGACCCTCTTATGTTATTTCAATGATACAACTCAAAATGTTACTTAGATGTTACTTTTACCGTATCACATACTAGAGACAACGAATTTTGTTTATATTTTCTGATAATGAAAGCGAAAGTGTTACAAAAAGTGAATAAATAACAATTATTAATACTCATTTCGTATTTTCGGTAACCCTAACACATATCCTAATCCTAATATCAATCGTCGTTCATCATCCTAATATCATCACGGATCGTTTATCAATCCTATAAACGTCAAATCGCACCTATTATATTATTTCAACTGTAGCGCATCGAATTGATTTCAAGTGCAACAAATTTGTGAAGGAGGCGGCGGAGCGGGAGCGAAGGAGAATCGCAGACCTTGCGGCCCGCGAGGAGCGAAGGAGAATCGCAAACCGCGCGGCCCGCGACGAGCGGCGGCAACTCGGGCGTCGGAGGTCGCAGAATGACCTCCGTCCCCCATGAGCGCGGGCCTGGGGGTGACGGGTGGGATCGCCTGTCACCCTAGCAGAAGCAGGCCACGGCGGTGGCGCGCATTGCGTGCCCCCCCATACCCGGGGGCGAGTTGGGGACTCCATGGTCCCCACACCGGAAGAGGGCCAGATCGAGAGATATGGCCCTGGGTCGGCCGGGGTGCGAGGGATATGGCTATGACAATCTCACCTCCAGCAACTGACGGCCCACAGAAGGCGTGCGTTTTAGTCGGTTCGAGTCCGACATAACCTCCTCCTCCGACCCCGGCGGGGGAGGTATCCGTGGGGATTTTTCGCACGATAAAAAAAAAAAAAAAAGGTGCACCAAATTTTGTAATTATAGTACCTACCTACCGAATTAAACATCATTAAAAATGTATTATCATGTATTCAGTATAACGCCGACGTCTGATATGTAACCTTTTGAGAACAGTTTAAGTTTGACTGTGGATTTGTAACTGTGAATCTGGGCTTTCAGTGAGGTGGTAAAGTATAATAAACTATTCAGACGTCTGGTAATTGGATTATCCAATTGTATCCTTCAATGTTCACTTACCATTTCCCAACCATTGACACAGCCTCAGAATCGGTTGACTTTTGAGTTGTTGATGCATCTCACAACTTTTGTCTGTCTAAACTTTTTGATTGTTTACCGACACTGCAATGTACTCTATAGTGTATTATTTTTGAAGTGCAGACTAAGGAAGGTCTATTTTTAATAACTTTTGACTAGTTTTCATTTCTTGAGCACCACCTCTCCTAAACCAATACTACAGGCTAGGAGAGCGTGTAGGTACTGATTTATTCATGCTAATATTATGAATATGAAAGTAACTCTTTCTGTCGGTCTGTTCGCTTTCACGCCTAAATCACTCGACCGATTTCGATAAAATTTGGTATAGTGGTAGATTAGACCTTGAGAAAGGACATAGGCTATATTTGGTCGCGATAACCGACATCCAAGCGGGCGGAGCCGCAAGCAACAGATAGTTTCTTATAAGTATGCTGTTTAAAAACACATTATCAGCAGTTCTAATCAAAATGTCGGACGCTGTTTTGTCAATAATATTTTTTAAACTATCGATAACCCTTCCATTAATAAAACAAATATGAAGAACGTTAACAATTCAAATCATAGTTAATAGCTTATTTTGGTCCAGCGGGTAGAATAATGTATTTGCGCACAAAACAGCGACAACGAGGCTACAGATTTAAGTGAATATGTACGCAGACTTGCAAAGTACCCTAAAAATTAAAGAGATATCGTTGTCGTTAGATTTACCTTCCAGTTCGGCGCAGCCTTCCAGTTCATTGAGGTTAACCTCCTGCAGATTTTTTTAATACCAATATAATCACTTAGAGACCTAATAGCAGTTCAAACTCCAAGCTCTCATAGTAGGTATGTTAAATATCAACATACATACACCTACCTTGACAAATCTCTGCATCACCCTAAGGTTGACTGGTAGAAAATGCCCATGGCATTAAGTTCGCCTTTGTTTTGTGCGAAAAGTTTATACATTATAATCACGCCTTTATCCCCAGAGGGTTAGGCAGAGGCGAATTAGCATCCAAATTGCACCAATCATTCCACATATTGCTGTATTCCAGGCACCAGGCATCCGAAGCTGAGTCTGGACTGTATTGTATATATCTGTCTGATGTTAAACAGCCCTATCCCATTTAGTTGTACCTTGTACGATACCGCATGGCATGGGAAGCCAAATTCTACTCTACCGGGCACTACGCAGTTAAATATCAAACCCAATAAAAAACAAAGTTAAAGTGCTAAAATAATAAATTGTGTTGTCACATAATTAATTTTCCACTTTTAGAAGGATTTCTTTGACAGGGTTTATCTTTTCATATTTATATTATACTTTTTCAATTGATCTACTTAGTCAAGTCCTTTGATTTGATACCCAAATTGAGGGATTGTGCAAAAATCGGCCATCTTAGATCGATTTTCATCCAATATAGTACCTATAGCTACGCTTCCTACTAATTCACCTTTCAAACAAAAAAAAAACTAAAATAAATCGGTTCATCCATTCGGGAGCTACGATGCAACACACACAGATACGTCAAACTTATAACACCCCGTCGTCGTCGTCATGCGCGGGGGTTAAAAATGGATGTTGCTAAGCGCATAACTCAAGAACGGCTCGACCAATTCGGTTAACGTTCTTGACTTAGTATGTTCCAAAAGTTAAAATAAGAAAAATAAAATATATCAGTTCCCATGGGGCACGGGAACAGGAACAGATTTCCACGCGAGCGAAGTGTCGCGGGCATTAACTAGTTAGGTAGGTACTATAATAAAAAATATCCTCACTGCCGAAATATTATCACCAAAACATACACGCGTAGTATTATCCCCTTTCACGATACCGCGGGCCGCAACGACAAGGGTATATTTAGTGCACTTATTTTGCATATAATTGTTGGCGATTATACGATCTAGTGGTACCCGTCTCATGGAATTATTAACGTGCAAACAGTACATTACGCGCCACCTGCAATTAAGTTATTATAAAACGGTGCAAATTCGAAGGATTTGTAATCTAATAGGCGATGAGGGTGCTCGCCCTGTTATTATCATTTGATTTGATGTATGTCGTTGACCTCTAGTATTTTCGACGCCTTAACATAACTAAAAATACCTACTTTAACATTTTCTGTGAGTCTACAAACATGTGCGGTAGTTTGTTGAATAATTATTCCCTAACATATTCTATCATAAATTCGATTACCTAATACTCGAATTATCTCAGAATAAATTATTGATATCTATCTACACTAATATTATAAAGAGGAAAGATTTGTACCTATTTTTGTATGTTTGTATGTTTGTAATGAATAGGCTCCGGAACTACTGTACCGATTTCAATAATTCTTTCACCTATAGAAAGCTACACTATCTGGGAGTAACATAGGTTATATAACATCACGCTACTACTAAAGGGAGCGGAGCAGTGAGCATAAATGTCAATAAATCGGACACATTTCCATACATTAAAGTTGGACCGGAATCCGAATTCCACGCGGGCGGAGCCGCGGGCAACAGCTATACTATTATATAATTGTAAAGTGGTCGTGTCTGTACATTGGAGATATTTAATAAAAAAATACTTGGGTTACTTTATGTTAACGATACTGAACACGAAAATATATTTTTTTTTTAATTTCCTGTCTGTTTGTCCGCGATGGACGCAAAAACTACTGGACGGATTTTGATGCGGTTTCTTTTTGTTAGAAAGGGCTTACTCAGACTTAAAATCTTACGTTTGTTTGATCGCAATCGGTTGAGTAGAACCGAAGATATGAGCAAAGGTCGCGTTAACCGAGATGAACGCGGGCGGAAGGCTAGTAAATTATAAAATTAAAAACAAAAAATGACGCGGTTGGAGCTGCAGGCTGATGCCAGTTGTAATATGAACCCTGATTGATAAGTCTTGTACGTTCTCCACTGTTACTTACGTGTCTCTTTTCAGTATTGACTGAAAAGAGACACGTAGGTAACAGTGGTTGCAGGTGGCAGGAAACTGGTTGTCCTAACGTTCTCCACCATAATACCTATTGAGGTATTATGGTGGAGAACGTTAGGACAACCAGTTTTTCTCACGATGTTCGTATAAAATATTTATGTTATCTCTGAGTCTTGAAACAATGCATTAGCGTTTTTCGTTCCTTTCACTTTACCGGCTTTTGTACAGGATTTAATAGGAATCTAGCAAACATCCATCTTTTTACAAACTGCACCCCCATCATATGACAAACAATACTACCTGTGCAGGTTATGGTACCTATAGGTGTGCAGATTTCTCTATCTTATGACCTAATGACCAATGTCGACGGAGCCCCGCTCCCAGACCAATGCAAATATACATACATGATATTTCCTGAAGTTTATGCGAATATCACTCATTGAAATAAAACCACTTTTTAACGGATTCTATCGCGATTTATTGGTTATTATTTACTTTTAGTCCGATGTGAAAAGTAGCCGAAAAGTCGAACAAATAAATCGCGATAGAATCCGTTAAAAAGTTGTTTTATTTCAGCAAATATACATATTCATGCATACAAATATTTGCACTGAGCGGGCATCAAACCAGCACCTCCTACGTAGCAGTCGAATGTTCTACCGCTACGACGCTAGAAAATCGTTCTATGCCATGCATCTTCATCATCATCATGAGTAGTCGCACGAAGATACAGAACACAGAGCTCTCTAAAAATAAAAACCTAAACAACCTCGCCTACACGATATCAATGTTGGCACTTTTTGTTACATTTCAACTAGCAATAAAAATCCAATTTTAAAAAATTAAACTTGCATTTGACGGCGTGTGTGTGACGAATGAAAATCGAGTAAAAGGGGTCGTCAACCCCTTCTTTTAAAGTCGACGTATTAGTGCAACAATCTGTGTCCAAAATTATGGTGACAGACAGTTTTTATAGCGGCCTCATATTATTATATTATGAAAGTAAATTAATTTATTGCTACGTTAATAAAGAAAGACATAATTTTTAAATTGGTTAGTTACGTGTTGAGTTGCGTCAATAAAGTGTGACGAAGTTAAAACTGTCTATTAGGCCAATAAGACGCGGGATTGATGGTGGTTTATAATTAGACACGCACTTCGTATGCTAGGTGTAAGATATAATGGCTCTACCGAGAACCACGATGTAGATAACATAACTATTTGATGTCATACTTTATTCAAAATTATATTATAATATTTCGTTATTAATATTTTATGCATATTTGTAATTTAGTAGATACATATAATTATTAAAAGTGCTTGTCTCCTAATTGAGGAAAGAATACCATACTTTGTATTATTACATTATATAAATGATAACCATAATCATTTATGGATAGTTGTTATTCAAGCTTAATGTTATTACAGTCACTACTTTGAGCAAGGGATAAATAAACCTCTTCTTAATACGTCGAAACGTAAATAGATAAAGTGTTAGATTAGTGATTGAATGGCCCCTTTCACAGTCATAAACAACCACATTGGCAAATAAAAGTTCGATCCTAATTCTCACACGAGCGTAAAGCAATTGGATCGAAGTAATTTACGAGTTAAATCTAAAAATATGTCTTTTCTATGGCGTCCCGGTCTCGTCACAGATGGCTACACAATAATATCAGCAGTAAGACCCCTATCTGAGGGGAGCGCCACTTATTTTATAAAGTTTGAATAAGATTTTAAAAAGCTGAGTGGGGCTTATAAGTAGAAAGATTTGGGTGGAAAACTTTGAGGATATTGTTTTGGCAAATTTACACAATTTAGGTTGCTATTGGCCTTGACTCCATGAATACGTCGTTTTTAAGAGTGGTTCATAATCGAGTATAGACAATTTACTTAATGTGCTTTGGTAGGTGCCTATGCAAGTTTCTACAGTTATTTTAGAATCTTTATTCAGTGAATATAAAATAATCATAGTCGATTTCACTGCAAAAATAGACACACATTCTGAATTTAATTTTCTGAAGTAGGGATTAGTATGAGTGTGAGTAAAATTAGTAGTTACATCCGTCATTTATCCCTACTAATATTATAAATGCGAAAGTAACTCTGTCTGTCTATCTGTCTGTCGGACTGTCTGTCTGTCTGTCTGTCTGTCTGTCACGCTTTCACGCCTAAACTACTGAACCGATTTTGATGAAATTTGGTATAGGGGTAGATTAGACCTTGAGAAAGGACATAGGCTATGTTTGGTCGCGATAACCGACATCCACGCGGGCGGAGCCGCGGGCAAAAGCTAGTAATGAAATAAATCTGAATGAGAGAAGCTAAGTATTGCAGAGGCTTTGAGCTCGATTTCTAACGATATAATTTTTAGCGAAAAGAACCTATGTACACGGTGACTAGTAAAATATCACAGCTCTCCCTCGGAGATAAGGCGATAATAGCAGGCCCTACTATCGTAGCCGTAAATATCTAGTTTATCAAAAAATTAAGAAGCATTTGGAGCGAATGTTTATGTTTCTAGTCCATTCGCCCTGGAAGTCCACGCAGATCATGTCTGTCCTATTTTATCAACAATAGCATAGATAAATTTGAGCATCGTATCGTATGGGTAATAAATAACCCATAAGCGATTATAGTCACTAGTCATCCGGTTGGATGACTGTCCGGTTGGATAGTTGAAGGTAGATGCCTCGGTGAATTTACCTAGATCAGATCTGCTGAGGTCAATGACGCATTATATAATATAATCAATATGATAAATTTATATCAATTATATTAATTATTTAGTGCTGTTATTATTCTCGATCTCATGTTCCCTCCTATCGAAAAAGGGTTCGACCAAGTTGAATTTTAAATCCAATAACATGTATGCCAAGTTTGGTGAAAATCGGTTAAGAAAAAAATGGGGTGTGTGGGGTGTTGGTTGTTGGCCGACAGGCCTCTACAACCTTACGCGAACAGTGTGGCGAGCGCATAGGGCTCTCAGCCTTAGTTGATTTTAAGCAACAGGCTCAAGGGTCCCCGAGAGGGGCGGCCTCGGCTTGGTCTGCTGCTGAATTAATACTGGGACGACCTAGGTCCACATTTACGAACAAAGCGCGGCGCGTGTTCCGCCCTCGTCGGCGAAGGCGAAACCGCGGTTGATTTGGTAGGTATAGCTTCGCGAGCTCTGTAGGCTCTTCGTTGAGCGAGTGTTGTTGCATCATCTGGCTCTCCGAGAGCATGTCTAGGTCTACGTATGCGTGAAATTAAGCTCGGTGTGTAGTCTACGGCCGCAACCACTAGAGGGTTGGGGTGAGTCGGGGCAGAGTCAAAGTAGCTAAGGGAGCACTGCTTTATGTACTGCCTGATGGTCGGCAGCTCAAGGTCGGTGTGGAGCTCGACATTACGCATAAACCATGGTGCTCCCGTCGCCCGGCGCATGAATTTATTTTGTAATGTCTGTAGCCTATGGATCCTTTGTTTACTAACGTGCGCGAACGTGACACATCCGTATGTCATAATTGGCCTAACACAAGAAGTATAAAGTCTGACTTTACTCCTAAGCGATAACTTTGAACGAGAGTTCACTAAACTGTGGAGCCTACCTAATAAGAAGGCGGCCCGGTCGCGTACCGCTTTAAGATGTGCTTTGAAGTTGAAGCGATCATCAAGGATGATACCTAAATATTTGGCCTGCCTAGCCCAAGGGATAGGCTTGTCAAACATCCTAATCTGTGTGATCCCCTCTAAGGGATACAGACTGAGCATTCTCTAATGAAAAAGCACAGCCTGACTCTTGTCTGGATTGACCTCTATTCTCCATTTCCGAAACCACGCCCCCAGGGTGTCGGCTGCGGATTGGAGTTTCCTAGCTACCGTGTTGGGACTGAGTCCCGAGTAATAGATGGCGGTGTCGTCTGCGAAAAGTGCCGTCTGCACGTGCCGAAGCAAAGGGATATCTGACGTGTATAATGTGAACAGAAGAGGTGAAAGTACCGACCCCTGCAGTACACCGGCGCGGATGGGGTGAGCGCTAGAGAGGGTCTTTTCCACTCGGTAGCGATAGCATCTGTTCGACAAGTAGTCTCGTATGATGAGCACAAGTCTGTGTGGCACTCCCATAGCGAACAGCTTGTAGATCAAGCCGTTGTGCCACACTTTGTCGAACGCTTTCGCCACGTCGAAGAAGAGAACCCCTGTGAATTGGTTACGTTGTAACCGCTCGCTGGTATACTCAACGATGCGGTGGACCTGTTGTACGCATGAGTGTTTGGTGCGCAATCCAAACTGCTCGTGTGGAATGAGACCGTTTGCTTCGGCATACGCGTTCAGCCTATTGCATACTAATCGCTCATAGATTTTCCCTAAGCCTTTAAGCAGACTGATGGGCCTATAACTGGTGGGCTCGGACTTCTTTTTGCCGGGCTTGGGTATCCCAATGACCACGGCATCTTTCCATTGCTGTGGAAAGATGTTATTCGTGAGCGCTGCGTTAAAAATGTATGTCAGAAGGACGAGTAACCTAGCTGGGAATAATTTAATGACTCTATTTGTGATTCCGTCCGAGCCGGGCGCTTTGCGCTTGTGTAAGCCCTTGATGATCTCCTCGACCTCTTCCTCTTCCTTCGAGCCTTACTCCCGTAACGGGAGTAAGGCTCGCCGTTCCACTTCTGAGTCTACCTCGCGTATGTGCTCTAAGTCGGGGTGTAGGGTGCTGGACGAACATTGAAGCTCGAGACTTTCGGCCAGACATTCCGCCTTTTCTAAATCTTCGAAAGCTACTGACTTGTCCGGTCTAGTTAAGGGAGGCATAGGGGTGACTATGTCCTTTCTCAAAGATCGAGACAACTGCCAAAAAGCGACCTGAGACGGCTCGAGTTCGCTCAGTGTAGTGTCCCATCGAATCTGACGCAAATCCTGTATGCGTGCCTTAACTTCCCTTTCTTTGCTACACAGACTAACCCTGTTGCCTTCACAAGGGAACCTATCGTAGGCGCGCACGGCGGCGTTCTTCCTCCTCAGCAGATCGCGCACGTCAGCGGGGAGGCTCCAGCGACGGTCTTCCGCCACGACGGTCTGAGTTAAGCTCGTGCAATACTTCCAAAGAGCCCAAACGTAAGTTTATGTTCTTTAGAAGCATTATGTCTAATATATCTGGCCTATGGTCCGCATTATTCGGATAATGCGTGGCTTCCATCGGTGCTATGATGTCGAAGTTGAGATGGTCCGAGAGCGATTCCAGGACCCTGCCTCTTGTATTGGTAGAAAGGCAGTTCCACATTGAGTGCTTGGAGTTGAGATCGCCGGCCACTATGACCGACGGACCGAGGTCGAGTAGGGCCTTGAGATCGCTCTCGGGTAGGTCTTTGGTAGGTGGCAGATAAGCTGACACTAAAACTATTGACTGATCGCCGGTCATCCCTAGCCGACAGACCGATACCTCAACGTTCGTCAGCGATGGTGGATCCATAGGTGAGCAGTGCAGAGACCTCTTGTAATAGATGAGAGTCCCTCCCAATCTGGAACTTAGCCTATCGTTCCGAACTATGTTGTAGTTCGCAATGTTAGGATTCCTGTGGGCGGGCTTCAAGAAGGTCTCTTGCATGAGAAAAATGTCCGGTTGGTGTTTCCTAAGGAATTCGCCTAACTCTACCTTTTTGCCTGCTATCCCGTCCGTATTGAAATACCCTAGCTTGAGTGATCATGGTTTGACTCTGCCAGTGTTTCGTAAATCCATTAGGGGTTTACTCTAAAGTTCGCGAGGGCCTCGAAGACGGTCGAGTACCGGATAGTGACACCCAGGAGTGCCATGGGGTTGCCCTCATTTTCACGGATCTCCGCGCCCATGGCGCGCAGCTCCGTGAAATCGAGGATGCTGGCGAAGCGAGCCACGACATCGAGGTCCGAGTCCCCGGTGGTTGGCCGGCCTGCCGTGTTCGTGTGTGTGTCTGCTTGCGGTCGAGTGGCCCTATCAGCCTGCGACCGCGGAGGGTTCTGGGGGCGCGGCTGTCGCGGTGGCGACAGAGGCTGGGAGCGTGGGAAAACCATCGCGAGTAGTTCATTCCACGGTTCACCCTTGTTTGACAAATAACGTATGACAAATCATCATTTGACAAACAACGTTTGAAAAACAAATGATTTGTCAAATTTTCATTTCGCAAACATATTACTTTAAAAAGAATCATTTGACATATAATACAGGTTTCGCAAATGTATTACTTAGAAAACATTTCGATTGCTAAAATTTTATTTTAAAAATGTTCATTTGGGGTCCATAATATTGACTCACCTAAAGTTCTTTACCCGAAATTGTTCTTCCTAACGATTTCTAATCCGAATAATCACTCGTCCTAAACTTTTCATCCTAAAGTTTTCATTCATACTATTAGTAATGCTACCGGCGATGTTCATAACACTCATGTTCCCGAAAATTGTTATTAATAACATTATATAATGCAAATATATTAAAACCCTTACTGTTTTTTATCATAACGTTTTTGTCCCTAAACATAATTACCATAATATTGTCACTCATACTCGGAAAGAACATTTATTTTACCACTTTGCAAAACTTCAATAATGGCCTAATGCGGGAGCTCTAACCTAATCTATCCGAGTCTGATTGGGCGGAGTGAACACTGCGCGCCGCACCTACTTGGATGATGATAACATTTCACACTCTCACTCGGTATTATAATAATGAATAAAAAGAAATCTAAACAAAAAAATTGGCCAAGTGCGAGTCGGACTCGCCCATGAAGGGTTCCGTAGTAGCAAAGGCGAAAATTCCAGTTTATGACGTATTAAAAAAAAACTACTGACTGGATCTCGTTCGAACCAATTTTTAGTGGAAGTTTGCATGGCAATTTACATCATATATTTTTTTTAGATTTATCACTCTCTTATTTTAGAAGTTAGAGGAGGGGGGGGGGGACACATTTTTCCACTTTGGAAGTGTCTCTCGCGCAAACTATTCAGTTTAGAAAAAAATAATTTTAGAAACTTCAATAGCATTTTTGCCACAGATACCCCACACGTATGGGTATGATGAAAAAAAAAATTGAGTTTCAGTTCTAAGTATGGGGACCCCCAAAATTTAATGCTTTTTTTTATTTTTGTGTGAAATTCTTAATGCGGTTCACAGAATACATCTTCTTACCAAGTTTCAATAGCATAGGCCTTATAGTTTCGGAGGAAAGTAGCTGTGACATACAGACGGACAGACATGACGAATCTATGAGGGTTCCTTTTTTTGCCATTTGGCTACGGAACCCTAAAAAGACTCTAGACTTTGAATAATAGTGTAAAAGATGGTTATGTTGAAAAAATATAGGAAAACTAATAATTTAATAGATGTTTATTGCAACCTACTGACATTATGAAGTTGAATGCTTCGAAATTATGAACATTAGAGACAGAGTAGTTAGGGATTGTGATTGTTAGGATGAAAAATGTTAGGAAGAACATTTTCGGATTTCCAATTATCGGAGTTAAAAATCTAAGTGAACTTTGGCGCACCCGTTCATTTGACTTAATAAAGTTCTGCATTAAAATAATCAATTTGTGAAATGATGCTTTACATAATTTTTTTTTTTTCAAATAAATATTTTGCCTAAAATGAGTAATTTATTAAACAGTAGTTAGTCAAATGATACAATAATCAAGTATAATTATGTCAAACGTTGTTTTTCAAATGAAAATTTGTCATTTGTTTTTTGTCAAATGATAGGACACCTCATTCCACAGCTTGAGTGTGCGAGGGATGAAGTTCCTTTCACAGTGCGCACCGTTTCCTCTATACCGGAACTGACAAACAAATGACATAGACACAAACAAAAGCAAAAACGGCCACTTTGTCGAAACGAAAACTCTCACTGGTAATTACCAATTAATACTTATCAAGTGATTCGGCAAATGTGATGAATTGAAATTCATCCCATTTACCGGTAATTCTATATGGTGTGGTGTGGAAAGTGAGCAGTTGGTTAAATCGGGATCAATCTACGATTACTTACCAAATTAATTGTGTTAAAATATTCAGAGCATAGTTATGAATTTGTTTGAATGAGTCGAATGCATGACGAGTAAATGTTGGGTCATTAGCTGCTAACTGAAATTTGATCTACGATATGGACTGGAAGTCCGCGACATGACACGTGATTATTATCTTTTTTAAGAGTTTTAAGTATAGTTGTTATAATATAGTTTTAAGTTAATTTAGAATTAATCGCCCGTACTACACGTTCTTTGTCGTATTTTATTATTACGGGCTATTAATTCGTGATATAAGTACTTACTTATTTTTAACGGCTTGCTTTAATCTTAGCATGTAATTTTGCATCCAAATATTTACACATCTGATATACCTATAATTATTATATAGGTAGGTAATATACTTTTTCTCTGATGCTCTTCAGGAGGAGAGAAAAACAAAAAATGCGTCAGCTGCTTTGCCCGGAGTCTAGTCTAGTGGAGTTATAACATCTGCGTGGGGGTAGTCTCTCACAACTAGCATCTACACTACCCTTGACTACAAGACAGCAGGAACATACTGACACCTGGTCAGGTATCCGACTCATGATGGCAATAGGCTCGCGCGCTATTACATAGGTCTGAAAACAAAATGGTGAATGTGAAAAAGGAATATCTATATTTATAACAATGTTATTATCATATTATGTACATTTTTTAGCATTATTTAGTGAATCACATATCCTCTTATTATCATTCCTTAATATATACGTTTTTATCTGCATGTACATATATATACGTAGGTATAGGACTTACAGTGTAGGCTTATGGTGTTGCAAACTTCCATAGGCAGCGATAATCGCTTCCCTTCAAGTGAGCTGTGTACTTGTCTGCCACCTAAATGGTATAAAAATCGAGATACGGGACAATGTTTCCACATATTTTATACGACTGCAGTACACAAAGTATCCTGGGATACATTCGACGGGAACATTATTATGTTTCGTGTAGGCTTACTTTGGAGAACTGTCATTGGATACTGACCACACTTTATCAGGACTGTGAGGGTCTTGATGGTCAATTCAATCCTATTTCTGCATCTTAGTAGTCGATAAAATTATTTGACCTTAGGTCCTAAGGCAATGTGCAAAGGTTATGTACCAATGAAATACTTCGCCCTCAAAATCCCTGTTTATTTGTTTTCAATGACCTGCATACAATCAATATTCCTATATATTATGAATACCGAATATATTCAACTACTACATCATTTTATATTGTTCTATATTAAATCATTTTACTACATAATGCGTCATATTTTGTTCCTAGATGTCAGCACTATACTTTAAAAAGTCTTGGATCAGGTTAGGTCAACCCACTCAAGGGCTTAACCCACTTAACTAATCACTCATTTTGTAGTACATTTCCTACCTCCTCACGGAGTACCAAGGGTATGTTGGTAGGTAATAAATAGGATCTACATAATACTGAGTACAATATCTAATTACATTTTTAAAATATGTTATGAAATCAAATAAGATTCGAGCCTTTTCGATATCATACATTCGAACGTAAGTAGGATCTTAATCATCACATCAGGTTACCCACTAGTCCCAATTATTCAGCGAATGGTGTCACTAAAGAATAATGTACCAATACGTAAGAAATCTACAACACTTTAGTACTTTTTATTTCCTCGCCGCGGTATATTTCCCTGGGCACACTCAGGATCCGTTTGCGAGTAATTCGGTAACGTTACGCTACGTGACTCTCTGGCGATGTTTGCGACGTGTTCTTACTATTGCCTTAGGCCGCCCCTATTCACGACGCCACTAAGAAGTATCACTGCGGGTTTATTTAATAAAGATTTAAGTAGCGATAGATATTCCAGATAAAAATCAAATATTTTTATTTTATTATTATTATTTTAAACTAACCTCACTACTTATCTAATATTCCTGAGACAATGGTACGTATACGTAATGCTAAAAATAAGGCATGAAATGAGAAAAAAAAATTAAAAAGAGAGCAAATAGAGAAATCTGTGAGCAAAAAAGAGAAAAAATGAAGAAAAGAGAAAGAGATTATATCATCAACTGTGATTTTTGAGATAGTTTAATATACCTACTAGGTACCTAAGTTACATACATAACTTGACTGTACCTATAAGTCTGACAGCTCACGAATGTAGAAATTGGTTATTAGTTTCTAGCTATGTGTTTTATAACAATTAGGTGCTATATTGTAATGGAACTATATTTTTACTTAAAAGGTAGGTAGGTAGGTAGTATTACAATTCATGCTAATATTTTTTTTTTTTGAGTTATCTGGAGAGAACTATTTTATTATTTTACTGTACATACCTACATACTTATTATTATTTATTATTATTCAAAGGTATCTATTATAATTCCTCTTCAAGTAACTCCTTCGGACTAAGTGGGTGCTTTACAAAAATAGTAAATGTTATGCAATTACCGCAAAACATAATATGTTTTATATATTATTTCATATTTCGAAATATATAAATAAGTTACGAATTATATTTAAAGAAGGGGCTATTATGTAATAAACAATTATTATTCTAAAAATGCAAAAAAAGGAACTAAGTTACTTTCATTCGAGCATTCGCGGTGGTGGTGGTGAGATTAAGACTTCCTTATAATGACACTGCTAGTTTATGGTGCGGGTACTTCAATATTGTTAGCAGCACCTTTACTAACTGGTATTTGGTTTTATTATTGCGAGTCTCGTAAGAATTGGCCTCAATTGTTGGGTGCTTATTTAGTTTAACGAATAATAGTGAATAAATTAATAAAATCGTAATTTTTTAAATCTAAGTTCACGTTATATTAGTAATATAATATACATTTGACGACGTCGCTTTTCAAAGCAATTGGTATGCTAACTATTCAAATCGATTAGGACCAAAAGACAGGCAGATCTCGAACCCTCGACCAGTTCTTTACCCGACCGACCCGAGTCAGAGCATTCCCCATGGAATGCTCTAACTCGGTAGCTCAGTATTCAGAGCACAGGGAGAATCCCTGTAAGGGACTGGTACTCGTACGGGTTAAGTACCCACCGCTGGAGTAATATTACGTTGTCCAATCTTAATCGGTTTAAAACTTAAGTATAAATTGAAACAACAAAGAAAAAAACATGTAAACAAGTTGCTACTAGTAGTAGGACTACCTAGTATCAGCTAGGACATGGGATAATTTCTTCTATAATACTCTTTACAACACACCTGCTCATAAAAGTGCTATTATTTTACCGCAATTAGGCACGTAATGACACCTATTATCAAAATGTGACTTTTTCATTGCTATTATTCACATTTGATGCATTTTCGTATTTAAATAAATAATTTCAACATGTAATACTTGTTTAATAAACAAAATTTTCACTCAAATTTAACTTTTTTTTTCTCTCTAAGTAAGTACAGAAAAAAAAACAGAGTAAAAATAAGTTAAATTCAAACCTCATTTTTTTTTAAATATGGTCGACCGCCATTGTTAAATACGCGCGCATAGGAAATCGAATTAATTTGTAGTATTGTTTATTTAGTATTTGTAGTATTATTTTATTCGCAAGTGTGTTGTAAAACGTCGTATGGCACGCGTGAGCATGATGATTACCGTCCTCGGCTCTCTTAAGACCCTCGCCTGGCGGCTCGGGTCTCAATGGCGCCTCGGCGGTAATCACCAACTTTGCTCACTTGTACCATAATGTACTATTCCTCACCTAGGGCCTACCTACGTTCTCAAGATTCGCAAATTTTAAACACGTTTAAAGTCATTCACTGTTCACTTTAAATGACCCATAAAACTGTGTACATAAAGTTTTATGGTTTCTGCTTTACTACACGATCTTAAAACTGATAACTTTGCACTAAAGTCTACGCATTTTGAACAAATAACACTAACCTTAAAATAGCTCAACACTAGCATATTTATGACAGTACTGCAGAAAGGAAAGCGTCGTATCTGGAAGTGGAGAATCACAAAGGTAGACGAAGACCTGAGAGAAGACGGAAGGGAGTGAATACCTGAATCACTACAAATAACAATAATCTTAAAAATAAAATGAAATCAGTAACCTAACCAGATAAAGAATCAGTCGCTGAGATGAAAATCTTGAGGTGGATGTACGGAGAAAGGCGTATGCGTGAAGGGCCCTGCATGGGCTTCACGTTCGTTATCCGTGACATCTATCTATTATATAAATGAATCCCTAAATGTGTTGCTAAGCGCAAATCTCGAGAACGGCAGAACCGATTTCACTAATTCGTTTTTTAGAATATTCCCTGAAGTACGAGGATGGTTCTTACGGCGAGAAAAATTAAAAAAAAAGGCGGTACGAAGTGAATAAAATGATGGTAACTAGCCTTCACCGCCAGGCTTCGTGGATAACAAATATCTGGAAATGCCGCCCCCGAATCTGAATAATTTTATTTTTTTAAGATTTGACTAGAACACTCGCCCTTAAAGTTAAAGATGTTTGAGGTTGTCGACTCTGCGAGTTTCTACCGTCTACGTTCAGTACATTTGTTATTCTGCGCGCGTATGTCGGCGAGGCTTCATCCCGCGCCCTTTGCGCCGATGGTCTCTGTCATTATCATCGCTTTTTGCCTCACATAACTGGCCACAACCTACGTATCAGCATTATGTACTAATACATATGTGAGTTTACTTTTCAAGGGATGATACCTTGTTAATGTAATTGATTGACAATGATTGATAGACAATAATTCAACATTATTTCGTCAAGTGCCAAAAATCGGCATTATAATAATTTCTTATGCGGTGAGGAAAATAAATATAATAGACCTACAGTGAAACCCGATTAAGTTGGCCTCGGATATGTAGCAAAAGTCTAGTATTCATAATTCAATTAGGTTCCAATATTTTGGCAAGTCCAGCAAGGTAACATAGACTTAATTTCTTAGATTTTATCGATAAACTTGAAGGAAGAAGACAATTTGTTAAGTTTGGACAAGGTATGGCACGTTTGTTTACAAACAGTCTAATACCTTACACGGATTCCTATTTGGGAAGTGAAAACTTCTTTAGGCGCGTTAGGTTTTATTCTTTGAACATTTCTGAGATGAGAAAAAAGCATTGAACGCTATATCATTACCAATATACCTACCTCTTTTGACAAATTGTGACAATTGAACGATTATGAACATTCAAATGTGACACATATGTAATCTATAGTCAGGTTATCTATATTTCTATTTCTATAGTCATGTTTTAACTTCTGTCGGCACTCCCGAAGTGCCACTGCTTTTTTATATTAACATCTAATCTCCTCCGTTCCCGCTCCTGTTGCCCCCTCGAGCATTACTTGCTTGCAGTAGGAGGCGGCGGCAGCCCACCAACTGTCATGTTAGCCTATTTGGGAAATTGAGTAAATGAAAATCCTCTATGCGTGATAAAAATATGGGTCCTTCAGAATCCAGTCATGCAGGTTTCAGTGTTTATCGTAATTATTAATACCTAAAATAAATAACAGATCGGTCTCAGGTCTTAAGACATCCTATTGGGTATCATAAATAGCGTTAAAAAGCCATTTTACAAGAAAGCTTAATAGAGCAGCTGCTCAGAAATAAACACTAGCTTATCGTGGGAACCATTAAATATGCAAAATACAAAAGTGTAATAACCTAAAATAAAGGTAAGCTGATTACAAATTTTATCTAAATGTTTCGAAATATGGACATTTTCTTTCGAATTATTTCCACATCACAACTAGAAGTGCCCGTTTGAGAACAATGCGAGTACGACTTGTACTATCACAATTTGGTACAGTACGATTAAAATCAGTTGAACATTCGGTCAACCTCGGTAATTGTCGTGAATCCCTCGTCACTCACATAGAATTATCAATTTACAGATATGACCTTTCATTATATTACCCGTTGTCTTATTGAATACAATACAAACACGATATGAGCAACAAAACCTCCTTTGTAGCTCAAAACTAATACAAAAATATTGAAATAAGAAAAATAATTGATTATTTTGACGTACTTATATGATACATTTATGTTTATGAATGAACGCAAATTTTATCAAAAATAACTTACAGTAGGTAGTTATGTATCATGGCTTCAACAAATTTAAAGAGTGGTAAAATAATTGTTACTCAATCTCGTGAAATTGTAAATAATGTAGGTATGTAACTATTTAAAAAAAGAATATAATTTATTTAAAAAAGAAGAAAATTTACTTCCTTCTTTTTTATTGATAAATTTATCAACAAAAATCAGTAGAATTCGGTTTCTGAAATTTTTAATTTGGTGATTATTATCAATTATTATTAATCCGATGTAATATCGTATTGTTACTTATGTACATCAAACAGTAAAATATTGACTTATATCTATGTATTTTTTTAATTTAATGTATACAAGTATAGCTTCAATAAATAATGAATTTTCAAATTCATGTCGCTTCTGCATAATTTTCTTAGGTCTACGGTTAGTAATGTCATTTTGGCAGATGATATACATTGCGTTTATGATACTTCCAATTAAATGCTACTTACAAGAAATCGCGGTAATGTATGTCGTGTCATTTCCGTCTCCGAATTTAGGCGATGATACCCGAAAAAAGCCGAATGTTCAACTGATTTTAATTGTACTGTAACAGAATTTTGTTGATAAATTTGAATGGAATGGTAATTAAGGAAATTACAAAGTGATCTATCACAGTATTATTTTCCGCGACTCTAATGCCCCACGGTCCCAGTAAACATCCCGATATTCAGCATACAAACACAACAGATAAGATATACACGGCAAATGGAAAGTAAATGAAAATAAATACTTAGAACTGGCAGCCCCTACAGACATAGTCCTACTCAGAAAAGCAATGCACATGCTGACGCACCACCTACCGGATCCAATTATGTTTTCAAACCATCGAGAAACTCATTGAAATATACATAAAACATTTAACCAAATCAGTCCAGCCGTTTATTAGGGTTAAATGACAAACACGCGTACGGAAGAATTATAACATTAAAATTTGTCAAAATACCATAAAGTTATCGACCACTCATTGCCCTTAATTCATATTATTGTTATTACTATAGACGAGCATAAAGTATGACAGAATAATTTCTCCCCGCTAATATAGTTTTACAAAATATATTAAATGTGTGAACAATTGAAGTGATATCAGCAGCTTGTCATTATTGATATATATTTTACAACCTGGTCATAATTCAAAATATTTATTAGGAGGCATTAAACGATGGTAGAGCTTACACGTGAAAAGATAATATAATTTTTATGTGTCCTCCACTGTTACAGAACGCAATGGTTTTATTTCATAGCAAATGGTTCCTATAAATTAGATTTTTGATTTATTTGTACTTATTGCATCTAAAATAATACGTCGCAAGCGTGAAGGAACGTAATATGCTTTGGTAAATATAAAGTAAGAATTTTTATTACAGTTATTAAAATTCACAAATGTACGTTTTTCGTGCATATATCTACTCAAAAAGTATACCTACATAAATTGTAACCGATTGTATGAATATGGTAATTAATTTGTTGTTAACTAGTTAGGCCGTTTTAGATATTTATTGATGTTGAATATATATATACATATAATTATATTCAACATCAATAAATTTTCTCGATACTTCATAATCAGAGAGTGAGCGCGATGCTCTAAAAGAAATAATTCACTTTAAAAAGTTCTGAGCAGGTTCAATTTTAACGAGCTACACAATATTCCGGCAATATAGTCTATTAATTAAATAATCTAAAATGTATTTACACTCAATCATCAATAATACAATGCTATACGTCATTGTCATCGTGGAACCACAACCGATACAGTTTAGTCACACGACCACTATTCGTGTAAACCGTATTCCCAATGGTGTGACATGTTTATTTCCCGGCACTGAAAGCCTAGCCGGGGAAAGGAGTAAAATGAAAAGTAGACACGGGTCCGATAAATAATTGAAGGCTTTGATAGAGCATCGGGAATTCCAGGTCGGAGCGCCGCCCGGCGGATCTAGAGGGAGCCATCCTTCAAACCACCCTCCGTCGCTACTGAATTATTCCGCAATAACACACTTGTTATAGACATTTCTCGAGGAGTGATACTTTTATGATTTACTCCAACTTTTATTGGCACTTAACGGAAGTATACGATTTATTTTCCGTTCAATATAAGGCATGGAGTATATCATTTTTTGAGTCAGTACCAAATCTCTGAGGGCGCGACGAGCGGTTGGGCGTCACGCACCATTTTTATATTTGGGACGTTATGATGTTTCGACGTATTATACAGGCTATGAATTATGTCGCAGTTTAAAATAAGAACACCGATAAATTGAAACAATAATAGTGCCATTATTGACTAAAGATTTCTGTTTCTGAGCTGATAGGTGTGCCCAATTTTTTACAATAGCACGTGTACACTGTACAATGTCTTGAGTTTCGTTCAGTAAAGGTACGCTTGCTTCTTTTATTAATTGTTGCTTTATTTAAATTCTATTATAATAGATACATAGGTGTTATTAAACTTATTAATTAAGGTGGCATAACTGAGAATTATATTCTGTATACCTACAGATGAACATTGAATAATTTTACTCTATTTAACATGAAATAATTCATATGTGTAATGAGACTAGCGATAGGTGTTGAAACTCAGTCTAAAATTTCACGGAAATCTTCATTGAATTATTCAAAATTAGCGAAAAGATTTAATTTAATGTGTGTGAGCAAGTATAACATTCATACACCAGCTAGACATCTACCTAACTAATAACTGTACTTGACTAATGGATGATTTTTACTGTAAGTGCTGAATGTTTATGGAAGCTACGTAAATATATTTGTTTGGCTTTATTCTTAATTTATGTATATTCCGTCATTCGGTTTGTGTTTTAAAACGGTCTAAATTAATTCATTCAATTATTCTAGGAAATATGAGGTATTGAAGTGTTTGCACTCTATTCAAGTCAAGAGGGGAATATTGAGAAGTAGGCAGTGCTCATAAGAGTTTAAAAACCAAATCTTGTAGAGGACAAGTGCGTCAGCCGGCAGTTCGAGTATGCCATACCAGATGATGTTTGTCAATAGGCACGTGCTCCGCGTTCCGCGCCAGAGTGTGATGCATATCGTGAACGGATCCGATCAAAATTATTATACGAGAACATTAACTGCTGTACATTGTACTTTATTGACGTCACTTCCGCGGCAATAAAATCGACGTGTCTCGAAAATGCATAATTTGTACGACAGTCACGCGTATTACGCTACTAAACGGTGTCTTTGAGAACACATTTCACACTAAACTCTCCGGGGGCTGACTTTCGATCATAGATAAAGCTTTGTTTTATGCGTTCGAATTAATATCGTCAAACGCTTGTTTATGGCTGCGGGAATATTAATATTTCTTTATATCGAACACGCACGCATCGACTCCGCACATGTGATGTGCGCCGAATATAAATAATAATAATGAAATTCTTCTCTATGTTTTTACATTGCTCCTAAATTACCAATATCGTCATGTAAAGAACTAAACTCTAGAATAAAAAGGGTTATTTTGGTGTTTCTCATATAAAAACATTTTAAGGTGTTTTTTGTGCGCTAAGCGGGATCCTTTGTGACATAACTATTTCCAGCGAATCCATTAATTAACGAGATATACGACACACACCCGCAGCCTTTGGCGCTCAATTATAGGCAGACCTTTGACGGTTGATTAATTCCGACACAAAACTGACCTATTACACTTTATTGATAACTATCTAATCGATTTAAAGGGCCGCGCTACCCATATGTTGGTTTGAATAAAAGCTTCAAATTCTTTGAATACCAATCGAGAAAAACAATAACCGAGAAGGATAAGAAAGGAACGGGGGCAGCGTCACGTAATAGGTCCAGCTTCCGGTACGTTTATCAAAAAATTTATTTGGACATTCCTAGCGCGCCTCCGCTGCGCTTGCCCCGGCTGGATGTGTTGGCATTTAATTTATCTATAACGCTGAAAATGCCGGAGACGGCCACGCAACCGTTATTGCTGGGGTTCTCTCACTACTGGCAGGCTACGCACTTCCGCTATGTCAATGATTTATAGACGCTTATGGCATTTGCGGCGTTTAACTGTGTGTTGTCCGAGCCATTGTCCGAGGATTGTCGAATATGGACGAGGATGACTCTTGAATTATGTGCGGGGGTTGCTATCCCTATTCATTTTTGATTTCGCGTCCTAATGCAAAGGGTCAATGCGTGCTTTGTCCAAGTTTAATCTGTTCGCGTCAACTAAAGGCGAAGTTTTGGTTTGTTTGCGTTTCTATTTTGTCGTCCTTTTCTTGTGCGTAGGTACTTCATAAAACTTACGAGTAAATTTTATGTTCGATTGTTGCTATCGTAGTTCTACAGAATTTTAACAACATTTATTATTACGATAACAGGATATTCACTTAATAACTGAATGTTAATGTTTAGTGTTTGTAACAAATCATTTTTGTTTAACAGCAAACCTTTCGTAGTCACTTGAAATTATAAAATTTGTTTAATAAGTTGCCATGTGAATGTTGATAAGGTTCTCTTGAGAACTCTTTTTCTTTGTAATTGTACTTGTTAGGTACTTTTAATATTAATAGGAAGAAGGAATGACGCATATTATTAGGTAAGTGAAACACTTGCGCGGTTCCCACGCTCGGTTCCTCAGCTCCTTTGCTCCGCTCCGTCATCAACTCACTCATTCTGTCAACAAAGCACTTTAGTAATTAATAAACTTACAAATGTATCCCATTTCAGAGCACCATGCTGTTTCAAATCTGTAAAAAATCGTAGTGGAACACTAAATAAAAATCACTATTGTAATTTTAGGTCTTGATTCTATATTATTATATTCGGTATATGGGTCCTACAATTCACCCAAAAAAAAAAACTGTTTATTTGAACAGTCAATGCCCACCTTGAGAATTGCCAGCCAATGAGACAATAATGAGACCATTGGGTACTGGGACATGTAAGAAATTTTGAATATAACAGAATTCATGCCCTAATGAGAACCTCCGACCGAACTGAAAAAATACTTGATAGTGGTCTACAGAACACCGCAGGCAAAAATAAACTTATCAATTTTCATGTACACCTACTCACATATCTGTAAGTATATCCGTAAAGGTAGCCGAAGAGGTTACTCATTATTTTTAATTGTTTTTCGATTCTATATAACAGAAAGCAAGTTTATTGCCGTTAATCGGACTTTTTTCATGGGCTGTAGGTACGTTAACTTTCAAATGGAGACCGGCCTTATACCTTAGTCGACTTGTACGACACCCGCGGGACAAGATGCGGTGGCCCTTTAATCCTACTTCGGTGGGAAACATTAAATCCATTGGACATATTGTATTTCGAAAAAGTCAGGCAAGTCTGTATCTCAGTATTGAAGCAAGGGTAAATGTGAAGGAGGGGAGACTTGAGGTCACGTCTTTAAATGGTTTGAAATCCTAAGTAGTTGAAATGTACTGTGATAGTAGTGGCAGGGATAATAGAAACAAGCTGTTGTCCCCGGCTCTACCCCCACGCCGCAGTATTCCAATTTCGTTCTCGAAATCCGATGGGAACCAATTTCAGAAATAAAAAACCTACGTAGGTATGATTTCAGACTACAATATCCCTATACCAAATTTCGATCAATTCCATTAGATTATATTCTAATTTCTACTATCATTGGTAGGTCTGTACCTATTTCTTTTTAATCATATTTATTTTGTGTTCCAAATGGATTGTGACCACTTGTTAAACTGAATACAAACAATAATAATATGATTATTAAATGAACAGCACGCATGCATAGTGAGGAACTGTAATAGGCATTGATTGAAACAAGTTTTCAATCGTATTTTCGTGTAGTTATAGTTCTCGAACTTCTTCTTTAACTAAAAAAAATAAAACATCAATATAGGTAGATAATTATTTTCACAATTCTAGCTTAATGGGAAGGTCTTATTGAGATCTTGCATTAACTTCTGTACTTCAATGCCAAAAGATAGGTAGATCAGCAGCGTAGTGTTTGCAGGTAGTGCCGGTACTACTATTTTAAATAAGTCATGGCGTAAGAATCACGAGTATGTCAAGCATCTAACATTTTTTTTAAAGATATTAACGAAATAGCTTCTGTGCCCCAAGTACGAAAAACTATCGTAACGTAAACGTATCTAGAAAACGGAGCATTGCGATTGGACGCCTGCCTGCTGGAATCTGTGTGTACGTGAAGCCTGCCAATCGGAATGCTCCGTTCTCTCGATACGTTTACGATAGTTTTTTGTGCTAGTGGTACTAATCTTATGATATTATTACGTAGATCAGTCGCTTACATACGGCTGAAACGCTAGTAGATACTCGGTGGTGTACTTAGGTATGGTAGCATTAATATTTTATGAAAACAGGCCAACAACGTCTAAAAATTTAAATATTTCTCAGTAAGAAATTATATCAATCGGTCTAACAAGAAGTATGAAACTTTAGGATGTAAAATCTTAACTCATCTTTTTTAGTTAAACGTCATTTTAGAAACCTAAATTTTATAAGTAGTTATTCGCTTGTATTTAGCCAAACGGTCAACTGCTATTCATAATTATGTCGAATGCGTTATAAAAGTCTTAATTACCAAGTGCAAAGTAAATTTAGATATTAAAAAGTTGTTGAACTCTGTTTGTAGCTATATAATAGGTTTGAAAAATTCTACATTTTATCAGTGTTTTATTAGTGTAAACTCAGAAGTAGGTGTATTAAACGGTAGATAGAAATTAAGAAAACGGTATTTATACCGAGTTAAAAGTTAGAATACAGTGCTATTCATTTCTTTCTTGGAATAGTTAGAAACCATATATAGATAATGTCTGTTTTATTTATTATACAGGGACTACGGTACATAGTTACCTACTATGTATTCGTCATATCAGTACAATCCTAAAGTCACAATTTAAGGGCTGAGATAACACCGAATATTGCATACCTAACATATTACCAGATATAATTTCATTATTAACAATAGTTTTTTTTAATAGACTTTCATTAAACCTTGCGCGGTTTACTGAAAGTTTAATCAAAATTAAAACAGTTCGTGGTATGTTGAATGGATGTGAGACTGTAAATGTCGACAGTTAGTTTATCAAGGTCTATATTGTCAGGCAAAAAATAAGCAACCAATCCGTTTATAAAACGTGCATATTATTGCCCTGCAACTGCAGGACAAACTTCCACTTTTCTCTTTAACGAGTGCGAGTCACTCTGCCAACAGCGTTGAAATCTTTGTATGTTCTATTTTATGACGACTTAGCTCAATTCAGTAAACAAGTTTCATAAGAAAATGATTTCGATTAAGTACAAATGTTTTGAAGTACAAGCCTTTGATCCAAGTTGAGGGAATTAGCGAAGAACGATTTAGGTTCCTTTGTTATTTTCCATTGAAAGTTGAACTTATACTAAGAGATGGACTGAATAAGTCCTCTACCTGACCGAGCACAGAGAAAAGACTACGTTGAAATCAAACCAACCATATTATACTAATTTATTATAAGTACTTACTTTTGTTCGGTACTCATTTTTTAAGCATCGTCGCACATGTTTCCCGGATCGTGCTCTTGTTAGGTTTGTGATCATTCTATGACAAAATAGGTACATTTTTGTGTTCAAGAATTAGAATTATCTAAAGTCGAACTACGAAGGTAGATAGGTAACAACTACTCAATGATATACAGTATGAATGTTTAAGTTATTATGAGTAAATGAATCCCAATAGATAGAGATTTTTTCTTGCAATAAACCACACGGATACTACCCCCGTCCGCTATAGGCGGTAATGTCGGACTCGAACCGATTAAAACCGCACGCTACCTCGGATCTCAACTACCGGGGTGTAAGGCTACCCAAAAATGCCTTATTGTGTAACCTTAACACAACAATTTTCATTAAAAAGACATCCTAAATGACTTTTTAATCGAGGCTCTGCCATAGGTTTTCCTCTCGGGATTGAGAGGTCGGACGACAGTCACTCCTGTAAAAGCCGATCTACCAATCAAAAACAATGAGCGAACCCTGGACTTCAAAGTAAAAACTTTGAATGGAAGTGAGAAATCGTTAAGAGCATATTGATGACGATGATGTTGATTGTCCTTATGATAACCTATATAGGTATGATTTCGTAGTCGACTGCAGACCGCAGCAGCATGAATTAAAACAAACAATATTATCATATTCAAGTCTATTTTACGATTTGCTATATTCGCCGCATGCGTCTGCTGCTGCGGTTTGCGGTCGGCTACGAAATCATACCTCTAGTGCCTCTAGTGCTCTTAGGTCATATGATTATGTGAACACTGTGGCCAGATATAGGTGCCTATACGTAGCACTAATTTGCAGCATTCACGATTTGTACCTACCTGCGGGGTTTTAAAGCTACTTTAAGCTACTTTTTTGAGAAAATTCGGTATACGAGTACACATAAGTATGTATTTTATTATTACTATTATTTATTACTATTAATACCAGACGACCTCACCTAGAAATATGGCACATGTCACGCCACCGTATCGGACTGCCTGTACTAGGGCGGTGGGCTAGCCTATTCGACCTCTTCAGGCCATCGCTCCTGAAAGCCTATCTAGTTGTTTCGTCGTTAAGAATATCATCTGATTGTTTGTGATATTTAAGCAATAATTTTGTAATCTCGTCATTATTTGAACTAAATTGAGTGTGAACTCCCTCGCAATGAGTAGTTATAATGAAAATGTTATCTTAAGTACCTTTTTTGTAGGTTATGTAAAATAACTACTGGTTCAAACGTGTTAAGTATTTGTTAATAAAAATAAGCGGTCGTAGTAATTGTTGTTTTTATTGCAGTTAAAACCCGTTTTGCTTAAGTTTTGTATATAATTCTGCATATAACATAGCATATTATAATTAAAATAATTATTTTTAATGTTATAATATAGATACATCACAGATTTTAAGTAAATTGTATGTTGTATGTAGGTAGTGTAGGTACACGTAATCACAATTACCTCGCAGCTGTAGATACCTACATAATTCTTTTTGAGCACAACTCATAACATGTTTTTATATAAAAGAAATTACTGATCGGTTTTATTTGTATCTGAGTCTACGCTTCCATCGTATGATCAATATATATTGCACAGTTTTCTTTTGTCAAATAGTGTTGTCTAAAAATATTGGTTCTTCTCCACTGCTCACCTTTTGCAGAGGGGTGTGAGAGTCACTTCTCGTAACTGAAATTGATAAATACTAAGATTGATGTCTAACGCCTATAGCAATATTAGGCGTTAGACATCAATGAGGTCGACTGTTGCCGAATGTTTAATATCATAACTTTTTTAGTTAAAATAAAATCATAAACCGAATGAAAATTAATGGATACCACCCTGTTATCACACTTATTTTTTAATCATTAGTTTTTTACCCGCCTGACTTTTGTCAAGTGGTAACATCGTGCACGCTGATAACAGTGTTGGTTCATGTCACTCTTATGTGAGTGCCACTCTTTTGATACAATAAGGGGGGTCGAACCGGGATTAGAAGAGGTCTTGACATCTCATAGAATACCTCCCAAGACACTGTTTAGCCGAGAATTGTGAAGTGTTACAGACTATTTTGTTCATTCTAAAGGTGGATACATATTATGCATCGTGCTATAGTCAACATAGGATACTGGGCTCACGCCGCTCACTCTTGTTAAGGAGTATTGACGAAAGCATGTTACTGACAACCGCGAGGAGGTATGGCTGAGCAAGGAACCACACGGTAGGTTTGATCAAGCCCATCATGTGTACGAGCTAATAAATGATTTTAAGGGTTAACTGAAGCTTTTGGTACTGACAAAATTTATCATGATCATCTTCTTGGATAGCACAAATTGACATTTGTCGATTGATAAATCCCTCAGGTGTAGTTTGTGACTGTCCCTCATGTTGATAACCATGAGTACCTACTTGCATACTTACTTATACAAAGTCTGGATACGGTTGTATAAATCTTTTAGCTACAATAACGCGATTTTGAAGAAACCGTTTCTCACTTGTCACACCCCGGAGTATATTTACGAGTATAAAAGATACTTTCAGTTTTTCTGTATAGGTACTTTTATTTTGATTTTGCTATTAGGTACAATTAAATAAAATACATTCAATTTTGTTCCTTCTCTTTTCTTGCCTGTAGTACAAGTTATGCATTTTAAGTGTAGGTACTTCTGGTATATTGAGAATCTGGTATATTGAGAATCTGGTATTTTGAGAATCTGGTATTTTGTGCATAAAGGATCTAACACATCTTCCAGGGTCTACGCTTGCGCTGGTGCTGCTTCCGCAGAGACCCATAAACGGCGCAAATAATATATTTGAGCCGTTTGGGGTCGAGACGCTGGGGTCATGGGATCTAAGTGCCCGTCTTTTATTTAGAGACATCTCTAAACGCCTACGTTACCTGTGACCAGAGGGCTGGTTTATTCCTTTCGTAAAGGATTGGTATTGCCATTCAATGTGGCAATGTCGCCAGCCTTCTGTTCACCCTTCCGGTTGACGTCGATGGGAAGGAATTCTTTGACGCTGCAAGTTTCTATGTTCTATGTATTTTTATTATTTCTGATCCTGTTGTTGATAATAATTTTATTAAATTGTGCTGGAATCGATCACTCGTAGTAGCCAACAAACTTGACATTGCGATAATAGATCCATCCAAACCCGAGCGTTGATGGTTAATATTATCATTCCTCATGACGACAGAATAAGTTCAGTATTTGGATCTGGCACTCAAGATAGACTTGACGAAGCAATCAGGGTACCGATAAATTGTATTAGTCAATGGATTATAAGCCAAAGTTCTCTATCAACACCTGACGGATAGTAATTGAGTGGTTGGGTCAAGGGTTTAAATAAATAAGCTTTGTGAAGAAGTACCTCTCTCTGGAGTCCTAAACACAACCAGCTGGCAATCTTGAAATGTTCGTGGATGTCCAGGGAAGTTTTAATCGGTGCGAAAATAGGTGCAGCGGGAACGGGAAAAATATGGCGGTACGAAGTTCGCCGGGACAGCTAGTAATAAATAAGAATTTAGATTCTGTCTAGATTTAATTTTGAAATTAAAAGTATTAGCACGTTAGTATTAGTCCTAGATAGCCAGCTCGTCAAATATTCCAAACATGTGAGGGCAACATATTATAAAAAACATATTCATTTCTCGTTAGCCTGCAATAAAAAGCAAGCGCAAAAACGTCCAAGCATTTCGAGTGCCAATTAAATCGCCACAAACATCCTGTAAGCCGAGATTATCGTATCGTAACAAGCATCGGAAACCTACCCACTTCTCTCACACTGAATAAATTAAATAAAAACCCAATATAAAATAAATTAGAAATTGTTACACCAACGCTTGAGCACTGTCCTGTCTTGGGCTGGCTCATTAACTTTGCGCGTAAGCGGAACTTAACGAGACGAGACCAAGTGGGGAAATATTTATATTTTATTCATATTTCATGTTGTCTTCGAGATAATTTCAACGCGCGCGCAGTTCTGTTTCCACAGTACTTGTTGAGATTAATTATGTGCTTTCCCGATAGATGGCGTTGTGAACTTAACTAACGTACTGCTTCGCTGTGGTTACTGAGTTCTGTCGATACCATTCTACTCTTTCAAACTTGAGAGACTCGCACTACCCAATTCAGATTATTGACCTTAGTGGATGCTCTAAAAAGTTATCTAACTAAATAAGCTCAAGATAAAAGAATGTGTTTAGTATTAGTATTGTAGCAGTAGTATTAGTTATTCCAGCCACCTAATTCGCTCATCATAACCTTAATGGTTGTGGTATAATTACCATAACCGTATATTTTGTTATCTCACTGTGGCAAACTATAAATTATTTTATTCATATATAGCGAGTTCCCTTGTGGGATCCATAGGTATCATTTTAATTAAGATTTTGACTATTGTGTATATAGTGAGACGACGACTTATCAGAATTTAGCTGCTAAGCGGTATTAGACGTAGGTATTGGATAATATTGTAATCTAGATGAGCCATGCTATAGTTTAGGTAAATTATATATAGTATTGCAATATAGATTATTTTAACTAAAAGATAAGTTTAGTTTATGCAACGGTAACGTGTCCAACATTATAAGGCTGGTCTTATGGTCAAAATAATGTGGTACCTATATATTTAACTAAATACCTATTGTAACTATATTAAACCTATTGTCTTAAGCAAAAAGGTAGTATGGTACCGATATGTATTCAGTTCTTTCTCATACATGTATATACATAGAAAATGTATCTTTTAATATCTACTGCATACGAGTAAAAGTTGCTTATAATTTTATAACCTTTGAATGATTTAACAATGTTCACGTGTTCACACACATTGTTAATAATTTACTAAAGGAGATCGACAAAGCCTTTATACTCGTATTAGTCGTGTTGATCTGTGAATCTACTTGTATTTAATATTATTCCTGAATTTATTGTATTAAGTATACAATAAATTCCTAAATTCAACTAATACATAAGAGTGGCCTATTTTATTCTCTCGGGCTTTACTTTGGTAGGCTATAAAATACATGATAAGTTGTTCAAATCTACCTTCAAAAGGGTTATGGCAAATAGTTATTCGCTAAATTAGTGAATCTGAAAATAGGACTCTGGAGTAGACTAACACCATTAGAGGCATTCGCACTTCTATGGACTAACTACATTATTAATTTAAATAACATTCATTATACGTACAACATGCAGAGCGTTGTAGTTTGCAGTTTGTGTGTGTTCCAGTTTGTTTTGATGGCGCGAGGATGCAGGGTAAGACAATGATCGAACAAATAGAGGTTTGTCACGCGACGCGCGCCTAATCAGGGATCGACCATGTACCTCAGCGCTACCCGACAACGTTTATTTATGCCTTGCCGATATCGAACGACAGTTTTTATTACCGAACGATACCAGTTATAATTCATACTATAGGTACTATACATTTTAACAAGACGTGCTTTTAAATAAAATATGTTATTTTCCCATCCAATTATAATTTTCGATGCATGCAATTGTTTTCTCTTGAGGGGTAGAGCTAAATAATGAGTAGGGGCGTTCAGTTGATTTTATGAGGAAATGACATTCAACTACTTAAATCAGTATAATGCCTTGGAGTACCCACCTACGTACTTATTAATAGCTGCTTGTTATAAGGAGTATAATATCGGAGTAAATAATTGAAATAGTTAAAATATCGACCGTTTCCTTTACGAAGGAAGCATACACCATGCTAGGCATATTAACTTTCGGTCTTTTAAACACGCTTAGGTGTATATTATTATTTAAAAATGTATCAACAATATTCATAACGCTATACCTACATCGCGTTTTCTAAAGAAAGTGAATCGTAAAACGTCACTTTTATATTATAAGAGCTTATTTATTATACCTATACCTGCTGACTTCTACCCGGTAAGGTTATCCAATAAGGCATTTCCCTCGCCCCTGGTTTGGAGATAACCCCTTCGGGTGTTGGATGGGAACCACGGTGAACTCATCTTGCACCAGAAAGTGGGCGCCGCCTCACCGGCCAATATAATGACAATGATAATCGAATCTACATTGATAACCTTTTAATTTACCTTATTAATATACCATATAAATCAGCATGCAGAAGCATACTTCGTATTTCAGAACCATACTCAGTCCTGAACCTCGATTTTCATTGACAGATCCTCAATGACAATCTGTCCTCAGTAGGTACTAGTTATAAATTCAGATTCAGTACGGAGTACCTATTGATCTGTAATACGGGCCTAAGAATCGTTTGCGGGCATCGATCCTTTGGCAGATTTGCCAGATCATTGTCTCTTGGTTTATTCAGCGAGCTATATCGCTAATTTTAGGTTATACTTCATAGCTTGTGCATGCTTTGTGCACTATGCGAACGTTTAATTGCAGTTGGTAATCTAACCGCAACTCTGTTCGATATTTGAGCACAAAATTGTTGATTTCCCCCGGAACGGTTTGCCCCTCAATACAGTTTTAGACGGAACCCTCAGTGCGCGAGTCCAGCACTAGACCGAATTTCTCTCGAGGTTACCATACGATTGAATAAATATCACAATCACGAAAGATTCAATGTTTTATTTTGTACTTATGACCAATGTAATTTAATTACTTTACCGGTATTACGCAATATTAACTCAACAAAGCAGTAGTCACACTTTCCGTAATTTATGTCAGTTCATAAATTTTATATTCGATACCTTTGATTGAGCAATGCCATTAAAATATCGTATCTTTATGCTTTATGATTATACCGATAACTATATTTTCTGATTTTAAATTATGTACTTACCTTCTGCATCAACATCATCCTCATTGCGATATTGCTCAGTTCTGCTCAAAGTTTGCATTTTTGGGACCCGAAATCTAATCTAATCTAAATTAATTGATATGTCGACTTTTCTCCGATTGCCTTCTGACCTCTCAACCCTAAAAGGAAAGCCTGCGCCAAATCCTTTGCCCTTGCGTGGCAGATGCACCTACTAGCAGGTGAGGTTGGGAATGTTGATAACGTCCCCTACACACCCAAACTTACGTTCTTAAACAACGCAATGCTATGCGTTAGCTTTAACTCGATTTTGGTGACCCAGTATAAAGCTAGTAATGTAGTGGACAGCAACAGACTGGTTTATTGGAAAGGGCTAGGACAAAATAATTATTAAATAAAATATTGAAATTGATTTCAATATAAAATGACAAAATTATTTGACTACAATAAATATAATTTTACACCACGGCCGAGGTGATTTCATCCATTGTTTAACACGAAACCGGTTCAACTACTATTTTGTTTGCGCAATCTCATTTACACATATTTCCCATATTCTTTTGGATAGATAACGCGAAATTATTGAGATTATAATTTAATGTTTAAGCCTTCTATTTTGTATTGTTTTACTCCTGTGAGACTGTCTCTTATTGACACAGTATCTTATAATCCGAGAGCTGGTACGATTTTTGAGTACCTACGTTCTTGAGGCAAGCTGGAAACTTGTCTGGCAACTCTCCTGTTATACCTCAACACGAAGGTTAAGGGGCTAAATCAACCCCCAAATTTTCAAACATATATGAACAAATGTAAGAAAATGTAAAAAAATAGTAAGAAAGGTGGCAGTACAATCTAGGCTAAAACGCAAGTAGTGTGGATAACCCTTGTAGCCGAAAGATTAAAACCGACAAGAATTCCAATTTGGGTTCTTATTATACAATCAACAGTTATTCCTAACCCGCGATTAGGGATCTAGTGTGCGCGCTATTGTCGAAATTTATCCAAATCGATTTATCTATATAGGTAACGCTATCCTACGAATATTATACTAGATATGTATTGGGAAGGTTTGTGAAGATGTTTGGATGTTTGTTACTTAATCACGCTTTAATGGCTTACTGGATCTAACTGTGTAGGTATAGTATAGGGATAGACTATAGTCTGGAATAACATATAGGCTACTTTTGATCCCGAGTTCTTATAGGTAGCGGGAACGGGATTAAAATTCCGCGTGGACCGAGCCACGAGCAATAGTCAATATTGATATAAAATCGCAGGCACATACAATTTCCATAGGTAAACAAGTTGATTAAACGCAAACGCAATATTCAGCTACATTTGTTTATCTACTAGCGTACCATACCTATATTACGTAATGAATTTTCTGTCATTTCGTTTGCCAGATTTATCTTTTATCTCATTATCGCCTTAGCAATGTTCCTAGTTGCATACGAGGCTTTCAAGTCGGCACCCAGGGTCCGCATATTCTTTTTTAAACTGCCGTCTTGCCTTCCAACTCTGAGAGGAATCTAGGTATATACGAATAATTACTGGTCCGGGCTGACTGAAAGATTGTTCATTAATGCAAAAGCGAAACCGAAGGAATTTGAAAATTTTGCTAGTTATGTTACTTTTAAGTGGTACGCATCTACTCGTATTAAGGAAGATTTGATTTGATTTCAGGAGGTATTATGATTCTGCCCGCAGTTTCATTTGCCTGTCAATATACTCGTATGAATATAATTAGTGCAAAACATATTCTATTCCTAATGGATTAGGGATAGAAAATATTTTACGGAAACTTCTTTACTTTTTAAGTAAGACGCTTTTGAAGTAAGATTACGTATTAAAACTTCTTATTATGATTTACTTTCACAATAATCTGGCATTTATCTCTTCAGGGTGAGCAGAGAGTTTCTTCGTCCTTACACACTTCATGAGTTGTGGTCTACTGCCGATAAACTCCGGTTTGCTTTTGACCTATCCTTTTTAGGGTTCCGTCATCATCATCTCATCATCTGCATATAGACGTATTCTCCGATTGCATCCGCGGCCAAGATGACCTTGGAGCTCGGGGCCCGCCTTCCGGCTCTTCCTCCTCCACTTCGCACGATCTTGGGCGTCCATGGTAGTGAGACCATTCGCACGCATGTCACCCTTCACGACGTCAAGCCAGGACTTCTTGGGCCTACCCCTTCTACCTGAACCCGGTGGAGGCGCCATTTGCCAGGCATTTGTTACGCGACAGCAATCCGTGCCCTGACGTCGTAGTCGATTTCACCAGTCACATGAAGTACAGATCCCAGGTACTTAACCTGGTTCGTGCGGTCGACCAAGTCATCGCCTATGCGAACGGGTGTGGGATCTGTGGAGTTTAACGCTAAGTATTCTGTCTTCGCTATATTTAGCTTCAGACTGTCGCTATTAGTTAATCTGTGCCGCCGTTCTCAAGCGCTTCCTTCCACCCTTTCACGCGTCGCACTAATCTGCTTCTGTCCGCGTCCATCAGCGCGTTATCATTAGCATACATAAGCAACCACGGGGGTTGCTCATGTGAGTTTCTGATGTTGTCCGACAAAACGTCTAAATGAGAAGTCTAAGAATGTCTGATTCTTTGATTCTTTGATTGATTGACTCCGACGGTGATGGGAAAGGCTTCCGAGTCGCCAACAGCAGTCCGAATCACAGAACCGGAATCGTAGTACATGTCTCGAATGGTGTCAATGTAAGTCTCTGGGACTCCCTTGGCCCGCAATGCCCACCAGATCACTGCGCGAGGAACACAGTCACACAGTTATAGATGAAAAATAGCTAAAGGCACAATTTGTGGCTTTATCGCTAAAATCTATCCTTTCAAAACAACATTTACATATCAATCAATCAATTAGCCTACTGCAGTCCACTGCTGGACATAGGCCTCCCCCAATGTGCGCCACGTTTGCCGATCCTCTACCTTCCGCATTTACATATACTTACCTATATTATATCAAAAGATTTCCAGAGGTTTCTATAAACCTTATTCAGCAGTCGTGCTGAATAAGGTTTATAGAAACCTCGATACCTTGAAGTACTATACTAAACATACAGTACAATGCATACAGAGTAGCTACATTTTGAAATAATTACCTTAACTGTGTTTAAAACTTGTTTTTAACCGACTTCAAAAAAGGAGGTTCTCAATTCGTACCCAATTTTTTTTTTTTTTTTTTTATTTTTTTGTATGTTTGTTACGCGATTGTGAAGCCAATTCTAGACGGATTTTGAAAATTCTTTTTGTGTTCGTAAGTAGATTATTCCGAAGTGGTCCCATTTAAATTTCGTAAAGATCTGATGATGGGTTTCCGAGATTAGACCAAGGAACTCTTCAAAAAGTACCAGGAAATCAGCCGCGATTGCTACAATGGCATATTATTGCAATGTTTCTGCCATTACACATCATAACATCACGCCTGAGTCCTTTGAAGGGGTACGCAGAAGTGTTCAGAATATTCAGCTATATTTCCGGTTTAAAAATTCTTTTTGAATAATGATTTAATTTTTTTTTTTGTAACGTGGCCGGTTCGATCTGTATTGCAGCGTCAGCAGCGCATGTACAGTCAGGTCACTATACATGCGATGTACAGTCGCGAGACTGTACAAACTCACTAAAAAGAGAAAAATAAATTCATTTTTAACAAAAAAGTTTAACCGACTTCAAGAAACGAAAAAGAGGCACTGAAAAGCGAAAAATAACTTAATTTACAGACTTACTGATTTATTAGAAGTCGGTGCCAGCCAACTTTGTTTATTGTGTCTGAACTACGAGTACTATGATGCAATCAATTGAAATATGGCCTCTCTTGGGCTAGGTACCGACTTCTAATAAATCAGTAAGTCTGTAAATTAAGTTATTTTTCGCTTTTCAGTGCCTCTTTTTCGTTTCTTGAAGTCGGTTAAACTTTTTTGTTAAAAATGAATTTATTAAGTTAACAAAAAAGTTATTGAAGTTTGTTGATTTCATGTTTCTGTGCACTCTGAAATTTGAATATATTTTGTTTGTGATAAACAGGATAGGATAGGAACACGCAATAGTAGGATTATAAAAAGCAATATTCATTATGATGTCTGTTGAATATAATAAAATTGTCCAATTTATGAATGGTCCAACATGGCCATTAAAGGGTTTTTACTTTACGGCTACTTAGAGAATGTTTTAGTTTATTTTATAATGGAAGTCTATTCTTTTTCAGTTAAGTTTATTATTGTATAATCCTCCCCCCGTGGGGGTTTTACAGGCGTGAATAAGTTGTAAAATATTTATACGAGTATAGATCTTTTTAAAAACCAACATACACTTAAAATGTAGCATTTACTTATATTAAAAGAGTTAGATATCATTGAAAGTATTATAATAGTAAAGGTAGTAAGTAGATAGAGAAGTGAACGTCTCAATAACATCGCACAGACGAGATTTGCTTTTCGTTTTTTACAAGATTAAGATTGCTTTGGAGAGCTTACTATACAACGTTACAAAAAATATTTATAATGAATCGTAAAACTGTTACTGTAAGGTGAATCTCCTTGTCGCTCGTGATAGACTTAATGCATG
This sequence comes from Eilema depressum, assembly GCA_914767945.1. Classification (NCBI taxonomy): domain Eukaryota; kingdom Metazoa; phylum Arthropoda; class Insecta; order Lepidoptera; family Erebidae; genus Eilema; species Eilema depressum. The sequence goes on along the minus strand of OU612012.1, from coordinate 21,490,403 downwards.
ATTACTCGATCCTCCCACTGCGTCGAGCGGCTATCATTGGCTCTCACCGACCAGACGCCGCCTCCACTCCTGCGCACACTCTACTTCAAAACAACTCCATCCACTTAATAAACAAGTCTTGAAGTCCATTGTCTCCGCACTATTATGCCGTCACATTGACATGTTACGAGGCCCCGTCATGGATCTGTTAGAAATAGATTTCAAAAACATCAGTGACTCGCCGGTTGCTACTCATTAAATAGATTCACTTCTTCAATTATACGTAATGTAGATTCAGTTAGTCAATTTTGATTTGACATCAGCTGTTAGACAATATTAAGTCGTTTAGGGGATCGCTTAGAATGTTGATTGGAATAATGATTGTAACTAAAGATTGCTACTCAATAAATGTTTCCGCTATATAGAATAGACATTACCTACTTAATAAAGCGGTGCGGTGGCAGTCAGGAGCATCAAGGACATGTACTAGGTCCGTGTGTGACCGGCGTTAGGCGCGTAAATGTGGCGCCGCCAAGCGGGCGATGGAGGGGTACATTTAATATCCAGGGGCGAGAGAGGCAGCGAAGTGGCACCTCGGCGGGAATAAAACCACCGTTTGCACTGACGCCCGCGCTTCCTTTATAGCAAAAAGTCGAAGACGGAACGAGGCGACAACCACAGAGGCTCGCCTCCACGCTGTTGCGGATAAAATCGACATAGAACTAAAGAAAAATACAAAAATTACTCATTGTTCTCATAAAATGAATGTGCTGGGAGTTGAATGTGAGGCTTTTTGTGAAAATATTCTCATACTTTTAAATGGGATCTCGTGTGGCGCCTCCTAATGATTCGTCCTTTTTGCGGCGGCACAGTGCGCGCGGCGCTGAGCGAACCACCGCTCAACATCTCTAGGCTTTTGGTGTCGGCGCATGTCGTCAATTTATCCTTTTTGTTTCACTGTTTCGGATGTAAATTAAACAGCTTAGGTGGCATTGTTCTCAAAACTTCAAAAGAAAATAAAAAAAACGTTATTAATTCTGTTTTTCTTTCAGCCTTTTAGCCTCAAAATATCTTACTATAAGAATAAAAAAGTAAATTTTGAGTAGGGTTTGGTATTATGACAAAAATGCCACCATTTCCAATGACAGTCCTTCTAAGCTATAAGATTTAAACAAACTATGCAAGTATGATTAACCTATTTATTTTATTACATTTCAGCAACTAAGTAACGATCTGAAATGCTTAAAAATTACATGAAACAACTGCATCAAAAAGGTGGGCAAAATATCTTAATTAGATTGCATCCCAAAAATATAAAAAATAAACGTGTTATTTAACGTTTTTCATAGAAAATGAGCTCTACGCATATTGACCTGCCGCAGTTTATGTTGCTAACATAACAACAATGCTATCAAATTATGTATGCTAAATAAATTGTATATTAACCTAGGAAATTTGATTGTGTATTTACTTCTGAAATTATTTTAGTGCGGTGTATACGAAGTTCTAAAAACATAGTGACGATTTATATGGACACTATTACAGATACTCCAAGTTAACCAAGATGCAATCAACTTAGGTGGGTTAAATTTAGCTCTCCCTTTCTCTAGCTTTTACCCATCTAAATTGGTGGCATGTGGTTGCTGGTGCATACCACACCCACCACTATATAGTCTAGCAGATAGAACAAATAGAGCTCCCACTGGATTATCTTTAGACAAATATGATCTTACAAGTTATAAGATCATTTTGGGACCGAAAGTATAGAAAAGGAAAACAGAAGAAACATTTACATTTATTTAACTATAACTTCAGAAGGGTGTAAGTTGAGGGGTTCTAAATAGTCCTTATTATTATTTAAGTAATATACCTGGATAGTACGGCTGCAGGAACTCGTTGTAGACTTCATTAATTCTTTTAATTAATATAGATTACCTGCTAGTAGCAGAATATATATGTCCGTACGACAGCAATTTCCAAACTTCACCAACAAGCTGTAATGGTTTCAGTGCAATCGCTGTGGGTCGTCACAATATTCCACTCCGCCTGTTTATTCGTTGTGCATAAACGTTCATTTGTTGTGCACGCCGATGGCGTGGCACTGCTGTTACGAAACTTGGAATAAATAATAAAATCCGTGCGAGTCGAATCGTGACACCGACTCTTTCACTAATGGACCGACGACTCTAAGTTCGCATTGTATCCCAATCAAGATGCTTCGTTAGCTTTCCTTCGCCTTTTTACTGATCATTGTGATGTACACAAATATCTATTGAATGAAAAAGTGATTCCACCATTTCTCGTATCAACTTTAACGCCTAAAAATATATTTTTACAGACGATCCGTTGTTCGATTTGAGTATGTACCAAGTTTTTTATTCTTAAATATCGTAAAATATCATCTTAAATAGGTTTGACTAGGAAATGTTATGTAGAATACAATATTGTTTGGTATTTTTGTTTCATGTTTAGAGGCCACACAAGAAAATAGAAGGCGCAGTTATCTCGAATTGATGGGGTTAATCTTAAACTGATGCTTTGTTGTTTGTCGTTGCATACCGACTTTAGTCGAGTATGATAAGTACGTAGATATAGAAAGCTATTAAGTGTATTGAGATTATGTTAGGTTCTTACTTTTTATCTACTAATTGTTTCTATTTAGATGATTAATTTTGATTATTAAATGTTTTCCATTTCTTCTTTTTACTTCAGTATGCGGCTCCAATATTATGTTTCGATGTTATTTCATATTGCGTGACACTACTAAGTAAGTCAAAGCAAAAGTTTGACTTGTTGCCCTAATTTCTTTTCTCTGTTTACTGTTTTATTTCAAGTTTTATGAGAATTGACTTTTTGATTTGTTCTGCCCCCAGTCCCCACTTACCCCCCCATTGAATAAATTTTAGACTAGAATTTTTGTGAACAGTAGACCTCGGTGAGCACTTTTTGGCACATCTTTCTGGTAGATACCCTTATCAAATATGATATAATTAAAAGAAAAACATTTAAAAAGAACGATACGAACGGTAATAAGACATTCATTCTTATTTTAAATAAGGGCTATTTCACGAAAAAATAATGACGATCCGTTCTTAAAAAAGGAAACGCTACAGCAACCTCCCCCCTCCCCTTTTTCTTCTTCTCTTTTTTTATAACGAGGTTCACCTTTACGATCCATGATCTGTGAGGAATCATGTCCTTGATGTTTCAGCCAAAAATCATCAAGATTCAAACTTCCCCTTTTTCTCCGCTATTTTCCCTTATCGAAAGGCCTGTGTTTTAAATAAAAAAACGTGTGTGCCAAGTTTGGTGAAAATCAGTTAAGAAATGCGCCCTCTAGAGCGGAACTGACAAACAGACAGAAATAGATACGGATGAATGCAAAATCGGAAAATCGTAGGTACTCTGTTTCGTAGTAAAATCAGATGAGAAAAAATGGGAGGTTCGCTGTAAGTGCGTTTCTTAAGAACGAATATTTTTAGGTGAAACATCCAGGGTTATTTATAATAAGAGGATAATACATAATACCTATGTATCTTTTTATTTGCCATATTCACCAAATTTGATTAACCAGAAAAATGTGGTAAACCTCGCCTACAAAAACTTACAACACTATAAAAATTAGCAAATCTATATTTTTATATGTAACTGGAATGTCGAAAAGGAAAAACTGTAAAATAACAACCAACTTAATAAATATCTAAAACCTTATATATTTTTATATCAAATACTTTATCTTCTATTTGCATTGTAAAAACATTTTATTTAGAAAATAAACCTTGTGAATTTCTATCGCGTAAGCGGGCAGCCATTAATGTAATAATAAATTTAAATAATAAAGTTGAGGGTTCTGCCGAAAGTGGCTGTTAAATTTCTACAGTTGCCATTTTATTGCTTTACCAAGTCTTGGTTTAATATGCGTCCAAAAATGTTAACAAAAAATAGGCGCCACTAAAGAGAACCTCAGCTCCAAGTACAGCAGATCCTTATTATAATCGTGTAGTGTGTTTTTTACATGTACCTTTTAGAGGTCCGGATTTTGTGTTAAAATACACACCTTAGTATCATTAGCTATAAACACAGTTCTTTGTGTCTACCTTTGGAAGAAATAAAGGCAATAAAATGGGAGATTGAGGTGCCGAACGGATATAGGCTAAGTATGGAGTGAGGTTTTTTTCAGTCACTAAAAACTTTATCTTACTTTTAAACTCGAAAAAAAAAATTTCATGATATTATACATATAATATTAAATTATATGAGATTTTTTTATTTATTTTTAATAATACATATTGGTAATAATTTCTATAATTTCAACTATCTTTGAAATTGGTAATGAAACTTGGTACCTATAATCAAAATACCGATCGTATCAACGAATCGTTAGTTTAGATAATACAATAGCCGATTCCTCATAATGTTACGTTATAAATCCTTTGAACGACAAAGGAGTTGCGCCTACGCAAGTCGCCAGAGCCAGTGACCCCCTCCCCGCAGTGGCTACCCTCGCGCTACGCGCCCCGCACTCCACTCGAGTTCGCTGTGGCGCCTTATTATGTTACCTTTGTTTTCAAATTTAATTGGCTCCTCAAAGATAACTTATCTTGATAATAAACGACGACCAATAAACCGGGGGTCGGGAAGAACCGACTGTTCTTCAAGATAAGATTGCGACTTGAATGACGTTTAGGAGAAGTCAAGTCTTCATACATTCTATAATGAAATTTGACAAATTACAATTTGACATAAATATTAACTTAGGATAGATAAACCTCGCAGTGTCCATGATCAACATTTGAAAATTGTTTGACCTAAAAATTGTTAAAATGAATATTTGCACATTATTTGCTTGTTCTTTCTTTTGAAGCTGGTATTTTATTAATTCGTTTCTAAATCAAGAAAGATGCATAAAGTTAATCCAAGAAAACTTTTTAGAATGAACTATTTCAAGTTCGAAATTCGGTTAAATAATGATTTAAATAATTATGTATTATGTATAATAAAGTCATTTGCGGTATATAACGATGTTGTATCTTATATCTATACACAATAAGGGCTGCCTTCCGGTAGCTCCTACGGAATAATTTCTCGGCCCCATAATAAACATGTAGGGCCTACTTTTGCTAGAGCAGCGGGTTGAGAGTTGAGACACTTGCTGCTCCCAGGAGACGCTCGCGGAGCCTGGATCTATATCTATTACCCTTTAACAAGTTGTACGGCACTTTTTAAACTCGAGACTGCTTATCTATTTCATGCTGCAAACTGAACAACAAAAACTACATCGAGAGTATCATCAAAACAGCCTCACGTAAACTCGGAGTCCTGAACAAAGTGAGACGTTTTTTCACGCCGGAGCAGCGGTGTCTTCTCTACAAGACATAAATTCGCTCTTGCGTGGAATACTGCTCGCATCTCTGGGATGGCTCCGCAAAGTACTTACTAGATGCTCTCGACAGGTTGCAGCGACGTGCGGTCCGCATTATTGGGAATCCTGAGGTCACTAACACCCTCGAGCCTTTGCAGTTGCGTAGAGATGTGGCATCTTTGGCGGTTTTTTACCGTCTTTACCATGGTGAATGTTCTGATGAGCTCTTCCAAGTAATCCCACCCTCTCCTTTCCTATATAGGACAACACGTGCAGGACTTAGATGCCACCCGCATACGGTGCAGAATATTCCATCAAGAACCAAGCGATTCGGCGACTCCTTCTTCTGCCGCACTATTAAGACTTGGAATTCCTTGCCAGCTCACGTGTTTCCTTCCTCCTATAGTCCCGGGTCCTTTAAGCGGGGCGTGAAAAAGCATCTGATGAGGCCGTCAAGCTGAGTGCCACCATTGTAACATGGTACGTGTTGTAATGGTGGCCCTCTTTTCAGAGACTTTGCCTTCAGCTTACCATCAGGCGAGGCAAAGTCAAATTGACGTGTCCTATATAAAAAAAAAAAAAAATTTCTTCCACTACCTACTTCACAGAAGTGGGCGGTGATTGGTGGACCATAAATGGACTATGAATGAAAGTAAGTATAGTATGTACCTAACTGACTGAGGATTTTTTAGGCTGACATTTTCGCTCTTGACCAAGCCAAGCATGCTATCGATATATGCAGCACAGTATATTTGGCTCTGGCACACAACTGCTAATTACCTTTACAACACACCTGCTCATAAAATTGATATTATTTCACCGTAATTAGGCACGTAATGACACATATTATCAAACTGTGACTTTTTCATTTCTATTATTCACAAGTGAGTTATAGATTCTTTTTAAAATTTTATAGGTTAAGTATCTATGTTCATAAAAAAGTTTCGATACAAAAAAGAACGTGTTTAATAGTAAAAATAAATTAATATGCCTATTGTATGGTCATTTGATGCATTTTCGTATTTAAATAAATAATTTCAACTTGTAATACTTGTATGATAAACAAAATTGTCACTCAAATTTATCTTTTTTTCTCTCTAAGTACAGAAAAAAAACAGAGTAAAAAAAAGTTAAATTCAAACCTCATTCTTTTAAATATGGCCGATCGCCATTGTTAGATGCGCGCGCATAGGAAAACGAATTAATTTGTAGTATTGTTTATTTAGTATTTGTAGTAGATATTATTTTATTCGCAATTGTGTTGTAAAACGTCGTATGCCACGCGTGAGTATGATGATTACCGTCCTCGACTCTCTTAAGACCAATGGCGCCTCGGCGGTAATCACCAACTTTACTCACTTGTACCATAATGTACTATTTCTAGCATTGATGTCCCAAGAAAATCCATTTTCAATAATAATTTTGTCAAGTGCCTTCAAGGAAAATGTTATAGTGCGTTATGAACAAAGGGGTTAGTAGCTTTATGCCTATATCTCGATAAGACTAGGTATCAATATGACTAGATCGCTTTATGACTAAATCTCAATATGACTAGTTCGCTTTTGGTCTAGATAGCTATACGACCATGTATCTATATGTCTTGTTATCAGATTGACTTAATATCAATGAGATGTTTGAAGAACAGAATGTTTGTCAACTGCATTACAAATAGGTACATTATTACCAATTACACGAAGGAAGTTCTGAAGTCAAAATAAGCATAAGTAGATACGTCGAATAAGTTAACGTTGGTACACGATTAAACATTATGATTAATGCAAGGGTAATGAACTAAAAGAAATGTAATGATAATTTTATTTTATTATTCATTATGTCAACTACGAAAATATGTTTTGACTTTCGTAAATAATACCTACCGATGCTTATGTTCTTCAACTAGAATCCACACTTCTTTTTAGTCTAGGTATAGTCTATTGCTGTTATCCAGTGACTTTCTGTAAGTTATGTTGTTTATTTGTGGCTGGCACTCCAGTGAGAAATATGTGCTTATGACCGTATGTAACATGTATGTATGTATATAATATACTTACCTATGTTGTTTAATTATAATATTCCAGTCTAATATAATTGTGCTTCATAAATCATTCAGACACAGGCTAAATGCTTCATAATGTAAGACATAAACAAAGTAGAATATCATAATCATTTTCTGATAGTGTGCGATGTTATTTTGATAACATAATTATTATTCAAAATCAATGTAATCCAGGTCTATCAGTAGATAATAGTTATAGTAAAGTGCAAAGCGTGGTAAGAACAGATATATCAATAACCTTTATTTTTTGATAGATAGTTAGATTAAGATATGATAAATGTTTATACACCAGTAGCCAATGTGGCGTCGGAATGTCTTTTCGTTTTTGTCAATCGAAGTAAGTGCAAATACCTATAATGGTGAAGGAAATCTGGTTTATAGACCTTCGAAAAAGTTACTTGATATAGAAGTGAATGTCAACATTGGTCGTAATCTTAATTTATTGTAATGATCAAATTTATTAATATCTATCTTTTCACCGAGGAACAGAGGTTGTTTCTGTTGACCTTTTATTCATTGTACGCTGGTAAATTAGTAATTCGAATACACACTGCATATTCATTAGCGCTGTCATTTAATTGTATGTACTCAAGTATTTTATTTTAGAAACACACGTTTCAAATAAATTAAATAATACACAGGTTTAATCAACAGTAAACTGTCAAAAACAACAAAAATGTCAAGTACATTTAAAATCACATACCTACTCATAATGTCGAACACTTGTGAAAGTTATACGTCGGTCATTTTGAGACGTATATAACTTAGTGGTGAATCTATTGAAATAAGTTAAAAGGCATGTGTGAAACAGGTACAATTTTGTAGAAGATAGTGAATTAATGACCAGTCTAAACGGTTAAATGTTAAAATACTCAACATTTTACTACCTTTTACAAAAGATCAAAAATCTGTATGTTCCTGATAAGGATCTGATTCCGTAGTTGGTAAAAGCATGTCTACAAAAAATAGTCAAGCAGAAAAGTAATACAATGGCAACAAAAAATATACGAAAAAATCGCGGGTCCCACAATTTATTACCGCTTTTAGCAAAAGGTTTGATGTTTACAAGACATCTTTTATTTAAATCTTAATTTACGATTTCTCATTCAACAACATAAAGATAAGCTGGATTTAGAAGGCTAATAGTTGTAAAAAACTTAAGGCATTTTTATAAAACGTCCGTAACGGAAATTGATATGATTCTTACGATTAATCACTAGATTACGTTCTACTCTACAATATTTTTATTTTGCATGCCCAAGTTGCAAGACAATTATTGTTATGTAAATTACAAGAAATTATAATAGGTACATACGTATGTCTTCCTATAGACATTAATAACGTGTATGTGCTATAAATAGTTACAGTAGCTATTGATTATTAGACATCTTGCCTTACGTGGTTAACTACCACTCCAGTGATACATTAATCACCCAAATATCTGAATAGTAGACTGGACATGTATAAAGATGTAGGCACGTATAGATACTCACAGGTATGAAGAAATGTAATACAGAAATGATTTACATAAAGAATTATGTTTGCCAAGCCAGTTCACATAAAGCAGTCATTATTAGCTTGTAATTTACAAAGATACCATCAAGTCCACATAATACGTGATACCTACGTAAATAACTATTATTATAACACTTGCTAAGCACTTCTACTTCTTGTGTCTTAACATGAATCTGAAGTTGGTTTACGACCTAAGTTTGTGTTGTAAATAAGGTCATAAGGTCTGAATTGACTTCCCGTTTCAAACAATGGGAGCATTGTTACGTTACGGCGGGTTTTGGGAACTCTTTCGTACGCGTTAATTACAAAGTGACCCAGTATTAAAGGCACACTGTCCTAAATACTATAAAAATCATTTATAAACAGTTTAAAACATACCAGTTGAAATACAGGAAAATTTAACTGAACTTAATTATTTCAAGGAGTTGAATTATTATCTGTCTTAGTAAAACATGTAATTTTAAACAATCAGTAATTTTCGAAAACCACTAATATAATAGCACAATTTATCTATGTACCTATTGAAAGATTAAGAATGGAAAAAGTGAAATAGTTTGCATTATACATACTAATTGCTCCCAAAATTTCCTTGCAAAAGTAGGTACCTATTATTATAACAACGTAATGTTTCCCGAGATTGACGTCATAGTGGTTCTGGAGCGTAAAATATATATTATGAAGCGTATCTAAGTATAATCCGGCTAGCAAACAGCCTGAAGTGTTGGTGTCAAATAAGATTTTTCTCTTGTAATTTTCACGTGCACTTACTTTTGTATTGCAAGTGATGAGCTGAGAATATCTATAGAACACTGTAGAATCTACTAATAGAAAAGGAAGCAAAAAAACTTCGCAAGTATGATGTGATGACCGATAAGCTCCAAGCTTCTAATGATAAGAATCACCTACGACGGACGTATGTCGCATACTCTGGGAATATTTCTCTCAACTCAAAACTTGAGTTGAATGCAACTTAATTCCTAAGCTTTATTCATCACCGAACGAACATTACGTGGGGATATTCCGCTCATTCGCCAATAATTCTTACTGCTCAGAAATAGCATTAATGAATCAATTAGTTTGAATTAATAGTTGAAGTATTAGTTGTTTCTACCGGTTAGTTACCGGTAGATACAACTAAAACCTGGGACTAGCTAGCCTGAACCCGAGTTACGATTGTCTTCTGGACCCACACGTAACCCAATCCTATCTTTAGTTCAAGGACGCCCTATAACAATAGGTAGTATCCAGACGGACTCCAAGATTCCATAAAGAATCATTCCCAAGGGCTATGGAAAGCGCTCTCATCTGTACGATACCACATCCCGGCCTCCAAGAAGGAACCAACCCAAGCAGAAAGTCACCAAGAAGAGTTTTTGGAACAAGTAAACTCCAAGAAGAGCTTTTGGAAAAAAAACTGTTCTTGGACCACTCCAAGAAATCTTTCTCTTTTTCTTCTCTTTTTTCTTGGAAGCCGGGATGTAGGTAGCATACATTGCGATAAACATAGCAATGTATGCTACCTACATCCCGGCTTCCAAGAAAATCCTAACCCGAGAAGGGCTCATAGAAGCAGAGAGTGCCAGATGTTACCACTTAATAAATTTATTAGTAAAACATTGGAGGGTCACAGGAGCCACGGTAATTAAAAGAAGGTATGATAAGTAAATATTTATTTCCACGGCTCAGACTTATTTAAGTCTCGGGAGTAGGTCCTCACAGTTAGAAGGGTTGTCAGCGCTTGGTACTGCTGCCGCCAGAGGAGGTCCGCATGTGGAGGGTTGTTCCAGTCCGAGGTTCGGTCTTCCAGCTGTAGGACTGGCGGTAGTCTTCCTAGGCTTCATGGCTTCGTCATCCAGGCTCCAGTGCACGCAGTGACAGCAGTTGTAATATACCAGGTATGAAGCCCGTCTATCGCCTAGCCGCTCCACCCGTCGCCTCGGACTTATGTTAGTCAGGCTTCGTCCATTTTCGTAACAAATTTTTCATTACCAGTTACGTACGCGGAATTTTTTCTTACTTTCGTAACCAGTTACAAAAATAGAAAAAAAAACTGTTTTTCGTAATTAGTTATGAGTGTTATGACAGTTGGTTAGGAAAATGACAATTTAATTATATTTTTGTAACTGGCGAAAGCCAGAAAATAATTCTACGTTCGTAACTGGTTACGAAAAAAAATGTTACGAAAATGGACGAAACCGTAGTAAAGGAAGCCGTAGCATCAAAGAAACTTAAAGTGCTCAACAGAGCGAAACAGTACTTCACTGCGGGCTCCTATTGACTCCTTCTTTATAAAGCACAGGCTCAGCTCCACATAGAGTACTGCTGTTACCTTTTGCGCCTGCATACCATCTTGACCCCTTCGACTCGGTAAAAAGACAGGCGTTGAGGCTTGTCGAGAATCCCATACTCGCAAGCGATGTGGAACCTCTCAGCCTCAGAAGGAACTTTTCCTCGCTGTGTGTGTTCTACCGCCTATATAATAAATAAAATCAGCCAATTGCGAGTCGGACTCGCCCATGAAGGGTTCCGTAGTAGCAAAGGCGAAAATTGCGGTTTATGACGTATTAAAAAAAAACTACTGACTGGATCTCGTTCGAACCAATTTTTAGTGGTAGTTTTCATGGCAATTTACAACATTCATCATTCTCTTAGTTTAGAAGTTAGAGGGGGAGGGGGGACACACATTTTTCCACTTTGGAAGTGTCTCTCGCGCAAACTATTCAGTTTAGAAAAAAAATATTTTAGAAACCTCAATAGCATTTTTAAAAACCTATCTATAGATACCCCACACGTATGGGTTTGATGAAAAAAAAAAAATTGAGTTTCAGTTCTAAGTATGGGGACCCCCAAAATTTAATGCTTTTTTTTATTTTTATGTGAAATTCTTAATGCGGTTCACAGAATACATCTTCTTACCAAGTTTCAACAGCATAGGCCTTATAGTTTCGGAGAAAAGTGGCTGTGACATACGGACGGACAGACAGGCAGACAGACAGACAGACAGACAGACAGACAGACAGACAGACGGACGGACAGACATGACGAATCTATAAGGGTTCCGTTTTTTGCCATTTGGCTACGGAACCCTAATAGTTTGTGCTCAGATGAATGAATTAACATGATGCCCACAGCTACATTCTATCATCGCACCACTCGCCATAAGCAGGGAATTCATCCTTACGTACTGCGACCGGAAACGGTGTGCACTCTGCGGTATGAATGGAACTTCATCCCACACACACTCTAGCTATGGAATGAATTTCTGCTGTGGTTTTCCCAAGTGACTACAATATGGGGTTCTTCAAGAAGGGTATTAGAAGGTTTCTGCAGGGTCGGCAGCACAAGTGTAACGCCCTTGATGCTGCATACGTCCATAGGCCAAAGCAACCACTATTCATCCGGTGGGCTGTGTGCTTATCTGCCACCTAAGTGGTATTAATAAATTATTTCTTCTTGTTGACAAAAAGCTACAGTAAGTAAGTGTTAATCGTAAATAAGTTTTTCTAGGGTTGGTACAGTCAACACAAACCTATTGAATCTTCGCAGGTATAACTATCATTCATTGTCTCGACTACACATAGATACATCGAATGAATCGAAACTCAACCGATCAAGTCCTTCAGAACTTACAGAACAACTAAGAATAGAGTTCACTGTAGCTTCAACCGCGTGCTACGCAATATTGCAATGTTGCCTTGGCTGTGGTGTCCAACTGTCCATTATCTTCATACTTATTGGCTTTTGCACACAAAGAAACAGTACTCAATAAACTTTAAACAGCTTCATATGTTTACATTTTAAATATATTTACTTACCTAACATTCTATGACAAGTGATTACTTTATAAAAGTATAGAGTAAGTAAGAACCCTTATAATAAGCACAAGTGTAAACGTTGATTTTCTTGGGGCTAGTATGAACTTTCAATCGTGTTTACTTGGCACATTGCCTTTAACTATGTCTGAAACTGTTGTAACTACACAAACTATCATACTCTTCAGAAGATCTTACAAAATGGACACAAGCAATCAATGTCACTTAGCAGAAATATTTACTCGTGTTTGAAGCGTCATAGAAAGACTGGCGTTCGCGGACTCTAGGGCCGGGAGTTATTGTCTATTCTATACAGGACACAGGTCTGGCGATTGTGGGTTCAGTTGCCTCTCCTGTATCTACGCCGCCCTAGTTTGAATACTGTTGATTACAATAACTTAACTCAATGATATATTATAAACTATAGATACGTTGCCGCATTCTAAAATGGCGACCGTAAATAAGGACAACTATCCTCATTGTACTCGTACACACCAATCAGAGACGCAACAGTGCAGTACACAAAAAAAGTCTTTAATAATAAATTCACAATAATGATAATATTATTCATATAAATTAATAATAATGACGTATTATTTCTTCACACGAGTAAGTAGCTATATTTTTATTATACTTGTTTGCGCCATTTTTGAAAGCCGCGATGTTTCTGCATGGCATCTATACCTATATTAATATGTAATTGCCTTAACTTATATTTACTGATGCACAAATATAGTACGCAACTAGGCTGAATTTTCATAAATGGATTCTCCAGTTAAAATCCATTTATGAAAATGGATTTTTCACGTTTCTCTCAAAGAAATTCATGGTATAAAAAATAAGTTAAAAAGGAAAACCAGACTAATTAATTACTGCAAAATCACGCTCTAAAAAGCATTAAACAAGAAAATATCAATCAATCGACTTATTCTAACAAAACAATACATTCTAGGGAAAAGTGGCACGCGACCACGGCTATCCTTGATATTTCCTTAACGTGATTATGCAGTAAGCAGTCGTGTTTAGTTTTTAAACTTAATGTTTTATTAATATCATTTTGGGACAAACAGCACCCAATAATTTATGCATATTTGAAATGTGTTAATTAAGCCCTGTAATTTGATACCAAATACGGTATATTTATCTCAAGTTTATTTTTCAATACAGTGTCATAATGTCCGCTAGAGGGCGCTACATTAGATTCAGTGACACGTCATAATAGCCTATAACCAGCGGACGATCATGACGCTTCTAATGATACGGTATCTCATATCTCTAGTTTTACTTGAAGAGCTATGAGGGAACAAAATGAACATACATAGTACATGCATACATACATAGTAGGTATAACATAACCTGTCGAAATCGTAACCCTTCTTTGGCTTTGCCGTAGTCGAGTAAAAATGTGAAAACGCGTTTATATCCAGCGGTGAAATTTGGCCTAACTTTATTTTAAGCCAAAGAATGACGGTTTTGATCAGTCGTGTACGTCTTATTGGGTACTTATTTTTTTAACCGACTTCAAAAAGGAGGAGGTTCTCAATTCGATGCGTTTTTTTCTATGTAGGTATGTACACCGATTACTCCTAGCTTTATGATTCGATTTCTGTGATTCTATTTTTATTCGATGTGAAATAGTTGTCATTTGGTCCCATAGAAATTTAACATGGTTTGGCCCAGTAGTTTTCATTTTATGATTTTTTTTTGTGTTTTCATAATTCAATTTTGCACCTTTCGAAGGCCTACCCATAGCTACTAAAAACAACGAAATGTTATAGACTACCCGTACCTAGTAATCCTACTGTAGCTTACAGAATAGCCTATTATAGACACTAAAAAGTAAAAAAAAAACTACGTTTAAAAAAATCCACTTCAAAAAACTATTCCAATAAAAATAAAATGCACTAATAAGTTCAAAATAATTGTGTATTCTTCAAAAACTTTATTACAAATTATTATTATTTTTGGAGTCGGTGTCAGCCTACAAATAAACTTTTATGCCAAAGACAACATACTTTGTATGTAATAACTGTAATAATTGTTCTGCCACAGTGCGGAGGAGGTTATGTTTTGTCGGACTCGAACCGACTAAAACGCACGCACGCACGTGAGAAGTTACAGCCAAGGTAGGTTACCTTGGCTGTCACCGACTCCAAAAATGACAATAATCTTATCACTACATACCTATTATAAAACAAAGTCGCTGTCTGTCCGTCCCTATGTATGCTTAAATCTTCAAAACTACGCAACGGATTTTGAAGCGGTCTTTTTTAATAGATAGAGTGATTCAAGAGGAAGGTTTATATATATAATACATGCATAATATTGTAGAGAAACATTGATAAATTTAGGGATATGCGCGGATGGGCGGAAAATATGACGGTACGAAGTTCGCCGGGTCAGCTAGTAATATACAATATGGATACGACATATAGGCAATAATTGAAACCATATACTTGGTACCCCCTAAGCTTCAAGCAGGAAAAGTTTGAACAAAATTGGTCCAGTATTAAGGTCAGAAACTAGAGTTTTAATTTTATAGAATTTGAACAACTTTGAGCACTCTGTAGAATCGCATGTTGCCGCTTAGCTGTTCAAGTAAGTTACCTACTATGCCTATTGTTGTGTGTGTGTGTGTGTGAAGTTGTTGTGTGTGTGTGTGTGTGTGAAGGTGTGTGCGTATTTATTAATGACTTATGACACAGTCAATGACTTTAAAGCAATGGATGAAACTATTTAAAGACTTATACAAGTGGTTGCATTTTCTACATTTATTTTAATAATTATTTTGTTAGAAAATTTCGGATTTTATAAATCAGGGAATTTAAGTTTAAATTTAATTTGGTTCTATTCCTACGGACCAGGATGCTTCGCGGTTTCAGTATTTGCACATATGTCGTATCCATATCGTATAAAAGAAAGTCGTGTTAGTTACAATATTTATAACTCAAGAACGGCTGTACTGATTTGGCTGACAATTGGTGGGGAGGTAGTTTAGATCCAGGAGAAGGACATAGGATACTTTTTATCACGTTCCCGTGGGACGTGACTAAACCCTAAATGTATGAGTAGGTACGCGCATGACCTCCTAATGACTGCGCCAAATTGGATAATTCTTTTGGTTTTGTGTTCGTTATTGTGTGGCTAAGGTTTGAATGAGAAAATTAAATGGAAGGTGCAGCGGGAACGGGATCAGAATCTAACATGGAAATTTGAATAGAAGTTCCAGCGGGAACGGGATCTGAATACCACGCGGGCGGAAAATATCGCAGTACGAAGTTCGCCGGGTCAGCTAGTTTGTAATAAAGTTTTTGAAGAATACACAAGTATTTTGAACTTTTTAGTGCATTTTATTTTTATTGGAATAGTTTTTTGAAGTCGATTTTTTTAAACGTAGGTAGTTTTCGTTTATAATTATTGAATAGTCAATTACATAAATATTGCCAGTATTGAAGGAGATAATCACAATAATTAAAAATATATTTTTATACATAATATTAAAACACACCGATTCGGTAATCGTACCTATATCTGACGAGTGATTGATATCTTATTCTAAGTACCAAATACGATATTATCAATATCGTGGCCCATTTTTTATGTAAAAATGTTATGCGACTAACAGAAATAGATAAGAAGTCGGCAAACTTCTCAGATTAAAGGAATGTTTGAAATATACCTTGTTTCAATAATATTATAACCAGACTAACCGTCGCCTGCTGCTTTATTTGTTTGATCACATCGTCAACATTTTATAAATTGTAGTTTTATTAATATGAAAAATACTCAACTGCTTTTGTAAAAGCTTGCGCTGTACCCAAAGTTGAAGTAAAATGTAAGTGAATAAACCAAGAGCAAATTGAGCCACGTGCAAAATGAATTACTCTACTCTAGTTTCAAGTAAAAATATTAGGCTTACCTATCTATAACGTATAATTTAGTTCAATTATCGGAGTGCAAGGCTGTAAACCCTGGGTCATATACGGTTTGGAGATGGCCCCCTCAGAGATGGGGTGAGATTTTCTGCTGGAATGGCAGGCGGCCGTACCTGTCACCCCCAGGCCGCTCGGTGAGTCAGCCCGCCCATGCCTACGCTCCACTGTGGCTCTACTAGTCACATGTATACGTGTAAAGCCTCCGAGCAACCCTCTACGAGGCTAATCCCACTTCGGCCGGAATTTGCCGTAGGCGGTAGTGTCTCCACTGCGAGTGGGAAACGCTGCTGTCTCTGTTGCCCAGGGTGCTCCGCGTGCAGGTTCCTCATCAAGCACCCCTGTTGTATGGGTACCTGAATCGTGATTAAAATACTCTAATAAGCCAATGCAGAATGATTTCCAACAATCAATGAAATTTTCGATGTTAACATAAAAATTAAATTTTCATCCCACCATCTCGGAAAGAGTATTATTGCTCTTCGATAACTGAGCGCAAAAGTCGTTTTTATCCTCTAGAGGATAAAGTAAATTTGAATTTAGAACATCGTGTGTACTAGGTTTGTGAACTCAAAACATCATTAAACCTATTTACTTCTACCTCTATGGTGCCGAATTTATCATACATCTTTTTTTTAATTTATGAAAAACTCAGACTCGGAACCTCCTTGGTGAACTTTTTTTTTTAATTTACTTTGCGCGCATCAATTTTTTTCACGTCATATTGTTGAACATTGTTGTTGAATTTTAATTTTTTTGTATTTTATTATTAGTATTAATACACATAGGGGCGTAATGGTAGTGAAGGCGGCCGCTACGCAGGAGGCACGGGTTCGATCCCCGCTCAGTGCATTGCAATGGGTATTTGCATTGGTCTGGTCGTGCCTTGGAGAGCACGTTAAGCCGTCGGTCACGAATGCCATACGAACATCTATGGCAGTCGTTACGGGTAGTTGGAGCCCTAAAAAGTTCATCAATAACGGTCTAGCTGCAATGCTTTCATATTGCCTAATGTCACCATTGGGTTGTGGAGGTCAGATGGCAGTCGCTTCACGGAAAATATCGAGGTCCAGCCAAATCGGCAGTTAAGACTGGTAAAGCGGACCCCGGACTCCGAGGTGAAAGCTTCGGCAGCGACTGGGAATTAACGCTAGGAAGGAGAAGCATTTCATTATTTCCTCGCTGAGGTGGGATGAAAAGTTACGTGTTGCACTCGAGTGCAAAGATTTTTCACCTTGTGCTCTTTTGATTCCCTCGCTAACGCTCAAGATTCTAATTTGTGAATCATTTGTGATTCAAATTTAGAATCTTTCGCTTGCTCGGTCATCAAAACTGAGCACGCGGTTAAAAAGCAACTTTGCACTCTTGTATAACAAATAACTATTAAATAATTATCAGGTATACATTAAACAATAAAAAGCGAAACAATTGTGAACTTTAATAATATACATTTCGGTAGGATGCTAGGTAAATAGTCATAATTATTAAAAAGATAATAAAAATATGCCTATTTTTTATATTGGCCAGTAAAAATATTCTTTATTTTGCCGGAAAATTCAATTGGATATGCGTTAATTAACCACATCACCGTACAGCCAACTACATGGCCCAGTATTCGCTTACATATAGGATACCGTAACGTAACGACCGCGACTACTGGCAATGAGTGTTTAAATTAATTTGCTAACTCGCCACGACCACTACATCGTGTTAAACTGTTACTGAACTATTCAAAACTGTCGAATAAGTTTAAAATCATAATTGTTATGAATTGAATAATGAATAATCAATGTTTAAGTTTATTAAGGTTGTCGAGAGTGTCAGGTCACCGTGCGACACTGAACCAACAAAACGTCCATTTGAATTGCCAACTACGAACTTATGAATATTTGCATTATTAATAATCTGACGGCAGCCGTTTAAAACTCATTTATACCCTGTATAATTTTGATATATTTAGTTGGTCTAACAGCGGACTAGCCCAATTGATCCGCTGATTGACTGATCCGCTATCCATCTTTATCTTTTCTTACTGGCGCGATCTTCGCATTCTCCATAGCGAGACTGTCATCCGGCCCCCAACCTCCGTGGTTGGCACCATGTTAGTGATAGACTTTAGTTCCGTAAACTAGGCAACATATTTGAACTGTTCCCATTTTCAGATGAATCATGTATCTCAGTTGAATCATTTATCCCGTATGTTCTAGATTCTCACGTACTTTTAGGTAAGTATTACTCGTACTACCTGAAAAATTACGTGAAAAAAACGAAGTCACAAAATTTTTGACCATCTGCTTTATTATTTATAGCCATGCTTCCAGTTAAATACACATAACGAAGTTTAAAAAAGTATCATTCATGAGAGCGGCAATACAAACAAGTTTAGAGACAGACGGCAGATCGTTTAATCAGTCTGTGCTGCAGACACGGGCGGCGGACTGTTGCGGGGAAGGAGGGGACGGGCTACCTTCCACTAAATGACCATCCCTCTACTCTGTTAACCCATGCCACCGTATCCACAAACAGTATACTCGGTAAGTGCGGCAAACAACAGGCCTTACTTATCTATTAGAACTGCAACCAAAGATATAATGGTTTATTTATATATTACTATTTATTTGGTTATATGGTAACATGCACTCTTCGAATTATCATTTTATTAAATTTTAAATATTTTCTGTAAATTAGTTTGATATCTTCATTTATAACATCCTTTAAATAATAAAATAAAAAGAAATCTCTACTTAAATTACTTACGAATACACACTACACAGGTCAAACAATTACCAAAAAGAAAAATCTGAAGTATGTGAATAACATTAGGTACCTATATGTATTATGTTAAAAAACTGCCGTTATACAATAGTTTGCTATCATCCAATTGTATAATATATAATATTTAGGCAAGGTTTAATTAATTATCAGGTAGATAATACATTAATTACTTTTACTTAACTTCTTTTCTTGAAAATAAAGATCTTTAAAGTACAGCAATTCTATGATGTCATTGGTCTATGTGTACCTCCCGTGTTATTTCCGCGCCCTCGCCCGCCGGGGCAGGGCGGAAGCACTCCCGCCTGGATTCATTTCTGGTTCTCGCAACTCTTTTGTCTTAAACTGTTTTTGCAACTTGTCCTTTAACTCCCCTAAGAAAATGTTTACCCACTTATTCAATGTGTGCTCCTAAGATAAGTTCTTGAACAATTAAATTTAAAAATTTACCGTATGATAATTGTCTAGAAGGTAATTAACAATCTCCTGATTCGTGCTATAATAAGACTAACGAACTAGAAATTTCATTGTTTGATTGTGTAAATTATTGCTATAAGGAGCTGCTACGACTTCATTCATGAGTAGCCATAGAAATCTTCATTCATACGATTTTTTTCAAGCGTCATTAAGTAGATGCTGTTACCTTATGGGCTGCATGAACGGTGTACCTTAATTGGTAATCTCGAAACTCGTGCTTAATCTAGCCAATATAGATACGAGAGACCTGCGTTTTATTATATTTTTAAACTTTCTATTTTCGATACTAAAAATAATCTTGTTTCCAATTACCATCACCTAAACGAAATCGGTTTAAAATAGATTATGAATTGATGATGAAATGAAATGATGAAATGAAATGCTTCATGTGAATAAATATTGCTCTATCAATATTACTATATCATAGAAATCTCTTATCATAAACAATTTTTCCGTACTCCGCGTCATAGATACTCACATTGTAGATTGCCTTTACAGCTTAATTTCCTCAGTAGAGTATTTTATGTCAGTAAGTACGTCTTTAGGATTATTAAGTAATAACTCCTTAGCTAAGGGCAAATGTTTGTTGACCAGAAGTTATTTTACAGCCCGCGACGAACGGAGGCATCTCGGGCGTCGGAGGTCGGGGGACGACCTCCGTTCCCCATAAGCGCGGGCCTAGGGGTAACGGGTGGAGCCGCCTGTCACCCAGCAGAAGCAGGTCGAGGCGACGACGGCGCAATATACCTACCTATGCGCCTCCCCGTACCTGGGGCCTAGATGGGGAAACCGTGGTCCCCACACCCGAAGAAAGCCAGCTCGAAAGAGATTCCATTTTCCAAAGAGAACATGAGAACAAACACCTTTTGACAGAGAGAGAAGACAAAAAAAAAACCCTTCTGACATTGTGTACAAATGCAATCATGATCGTTTAATGACAGAGCTGGATTACGTACAAACTTTAAAAAAAAGTGTACATTGTACCTAATAGGTACACTGTTCAATGTTAGTATTCATGAAACATAAACATAACATAAACTCACGCCTATATCCCCGAAGGGGTAGGCAGAGGTGCTAGCACCCACATTTCGCCGTTTATGTTTAGGTCCCAATGTAATAGGTGGCGAGCCTATTGCCATTAACCGGGCACTTATAAACCTGCGATAAATACACACATAACTTCGAAAAGCATCGAAAAGTCATTGGTGTGTGCCATGGTAAACCTGGGATCGAACCCGAGACCTCGTCTCAGCAGTCCATTACCCATGCCACTAGGCTATCAATATATAATACATTATCAACATACTTACACACAAGTAACAGGTACAATTACAAAATTTTATTTTTAAGACTAAATATATTGTCAAACGCAATGTTTGACACATGCTTCACCTCACTATCTTGTTTTTATACCTACCCTCAAAATAGAATACAATAAATCTATTTCAACAAATACGCCACTTGAATTTGATTAACAGATACAATTAGGTAGGTACTTATTAGTACTTAATTTTGTAAAAAGTGAGTACCTATGGATAATAACTGAAGTGTACGTTCCACTTAACTAATATATTATTTATTTACTTATTTAGCTGTAGCTGGTCAATCAATGTTCCTCCTTGCTTTATTCTTAAAATTAACGTGTCTAAAATTGGATGGATCAGATCGGGCTCTATTTTCTACAACCGGAAACTTCCGTGATTTAATGTATAAGAGGGATAAAGGCACTGCCAAGTGCCAAGTATTGGATCACAGATCTAAAGTGGAAATGAATTTTGACGTATTCACACAGGGACATATCGAAGCGGTGGTGAGATATCCAGAGGTATACTAGCTAAGTATTTACCGGCAATAAGCCCCTCTGCGCGTCTCTCCCTGCCCCGCTCAAACAACGGTACACCCGCGGACTCTCGATCTACTCATTTCGTATGCAATTTTATTCATTATTTGTAATCTACTTCAATCGAATAGGGTCTCAGTATAAATCACTTTTAGGATTTGCTCGATAGGACGTATGTAGATTGACGCTTTTAGTGTGATATTTAAATGCGATGTGTCTTTGTGCCAGTACAGACGCGCTAATAAAGTCAGCCTTCCATGAACTTGATATGTATGAGACGCTTCACGTCAGAAACTCATTTGACTAAAACAAATAACCCTCACTTTCTTTTTATTTTCTTATGCGCACGCCTTTTAAGATGCCGATGCGTCTTAACATTTTATTTCCATCTCGCGTTGAAGCTATAGAACGGGTATAGGTACCTATAGGCGGATGACTAATCGAACATCACACGTGAATTCGCTGTATCCGACAGAGGGCGATGAAAGACCCGGCGCCGACTGCTTCGAAAATTCAGTGTGTTACAGTCCGAATTTCTCTCTTCAGGCGGAGAAAATAAAGTTGCCTGGTATAAAGCTGATTCTTCATCATTATCACATCGTCATTATCATATCACTTCCGGCTGCATCCAAACTTTTGTAACAAATGTACCTACTTTGAAGACAAAATATGACCCTGCTCTCCTACCCTTTCTCTTTGCAGGAATGAATGTCGTCTGACCTGCGAGTCAGCAGAGGTTGGCTTAAATCCCGAATATATTGATGGTGCTCCGGTACACGAAATACATTATGACCCTTGAATCAGTCACCCTTGAATAATTGTATTTTGGTCCAGTTCGTATAGGATTCTTTTAAGGATTTATTCCCGAGAGAAGCTGAGTTCCAGGCTGCTAGTCCAAATTAAATTCCAAGGAATAGATGAAGAAATAATACTATTTTTTTTGTCAAGGCAGTCAACAGTGCCTATCATTGTCCAATCTACAACATTTCATGCATGTTTTCAACCCTATCAAAAGCATTTTTACAATCGATTAGGAAAGGGAAAAAGAATCGACCTCGGACGGGACTCGAACCCGCGATCTTTCCCTTACAGGGGGAACGCTCTGACCACGAACGAGTCCCGTCCGAGGTCGATTCTTTTTTCCTTTCTTAATCGATTTGAACAGTTAGCATAATAAATGCTTCAAAATTTCATTATTACAATGTTTTGGTAAACCTTCCTAGTGAAATAGAAATAGTAAAACATTTTACCAGTAGCATTTATGACTATTTAATAGGTTCTTACCTTAGGTTTCAGGGCAACATCCAGATCTTGCCTGATGAGATTGCCTGTTTCTCCAGAGAAACAGGTAATCTTGTTGAGGCAGGAACCGAGCAATAGAAAAGATATTGCTAGAAAAAATAAATAAATAAATATCCGTTATTCTCAAAACAGAAGTCAGGTTCTTAATGTTCAAAAATATTGAATGTATTAGATGATAACAGGAAAACGAAAATGTTAATGTAGAGTAGTACACATAACGTAGGTACTAAGCAGTAACACAGGAATTTCCTCCAACTGACACTCATATCGGGGAGTGTGCTCATTGTTATGACTTTTTCAAGCGACTATAAGTAGGTTCTTATGAAGTAGGCAACACGCACCACTGATTATGGAAATATATCGAGAACATTACAGTTCTATTTAACGTAACACTAACCAATTAGTCTAATAAAAACTTTCTTTTACATGCCTACATACTTTTTGCTAGTCTATCCTATAATTATGCTTAGTTAATGGCTTCATTACTTTGAATTTGAGTAGTTAATATATCGAAATCTTTAGAATTTTATTATTCCACTTAGCGATTATATCACTATACTTAACTTACTATTTGATTGTACTAGCCTCCGCAAACTTTCAGAGTCTGCTATGTTTTTATGTACTTTATTTCGTTTATCATATTATCGGTTATCTGTTTTAATAATGAAGCTTCATCCTACGGAAGACCGCTGTTGACGATAGTACTGTGTAGCTACTGGTAGAGTCACCTGTGCTTCAGGTGATTACCTACGCGAATGACTTTAAGAGTTTAGGTATTTGGACAAGCGGGGCACCGATAGGTGCGGGGCGGGATCAACGGGGTTAGCGCACGCATACAACCACGTCATTGAACGAAGCTGCTGTGCTAAACAAAAAAATCATTGAACATAGAGTATGTGATACTAGATAAGACATAATTTGTGTTCGGTGTGGGTGTTCAAACTGACTACCGCAAAAACCGAATTGCAAATACTGGCTAAGCCCAGCCAGTATTTGCAATTCTACTCTATCATCATAGTGTTCATATTTGAACTTATAAAATTATTTAAAACATAAAAAGTGACGTCACAGGTCTATTTATGGTTGTGAGCATTGTGCCCACAACGGTGCATCTGCACCTGCCCCAAGGTTTATTTTATCTTTGTACCAAATTTAATTAAAATTAGTACAGTGGTTTAGGCGTGAAAGCGTAAGAGATAGAGTTATTTGCGTATAATTTATAATATTAAGTATCCAACTCTACCAAATTTCTTCAAGATATCTTCAATAATAAACTTTCATCCCCTATTAATTTAATACTTTAAGGCAATCAATATCCGTTTCAGAGCACTTATCCATCTTTGTACCAGATTTCATCATGAACTTTCAAATAACTTTCATCTGTCTGTTGTGCTTTCACGCTTAAACCACTGCATTGATATTGATGAAATTTGGTACAGAGATAACTTGAAGCATGGGAACGGACATAGGTTACCTTTAACGCGAAAAAAAGGATTAAGGGGGGGGGATAGGAGATGAAAATTTGTTTGAAAGTTCATGATGAAATCTGGTACAAGATGGATAAGTGCTCGGAAATGGATATTGATTGCCTTTTATTACTAAATTAACAGGGGATGAAAGTTTATTATTGAAGATATCTTGATGATATTTGGTACAGAGTTGAATACTTGGATATTTAATATTATAAATTATGCGAAAGTAACTCTGTCTATTACGCTTTCACGCCTAAAATACTGAACTAATTTTGATGAAATTTGGTACAGAAATAGATTTAAGCATGGGAACGGACATTAAGCTGGTTACCTTTTTTACAAAAATAGGGGGTCAAAGTAGGGAAATAGGGGATGAAATTTGTATGAAATTTGGTCATTTTTCAAGATATCCTGATAGCCAGGTCAGTCTTAAGATGGGTGACCATTCTTAACATTATATGTGATTGTTGAAAGGAAAAAAAATATTTGACTCCATATAGAAAAACAAAGTTATTGTTAGGATTGTGACGTGCAGCTAAAAGTTAATTGCAATTGATTTAGTTGCAATTGACGCGTTACGAAGGTAAATATTTTATTTATTTTATTTAGCTTATTTTAGTAGATAGGTACGTTATAATAGTTTCTAGTTAAATTTCATTTAGTATTATTTATGTATTGTACATATTTGAAAAATAAACAATCTTAATCAATAAATTAAAAAAAAAACTAAAGTAAATATTGAAGAAAATTTAATCTGGGCAAGTTTACAGGCTGTAATATAAAAAAAATTGTTGCAATTATTTTTTGTCAATTGACTTGATTAACGCCCTACACTGAATGAAATCATCATGTGGCTAAGCACCAAGTGAGCGCAGAAGAAATCCGCGTTTATAAGGACTCAAAGACCCTTTAATCTAGACCCAAAGTAACCACACCAACTAGCTTGAGTCATGGATTCTGATATGCGAATATACATACTTAAATAAGTTTCCTTTTGTAAATACATACATAAAACACCCAGGCCAATGCAAATAGATTCATGCCTACAAATATTTGCAATGAGCGGGAATCGAACCCGCGACGTCGAATGCTCTTACGCTACGCCACGATGGTCGCGTATAACCGTAAGTGCCTAATCTATGAAGGCTATAATCTTTGTAGCGTCTTATACAACACACTCACACACTGACACTGGTGAGCGGGGTGCGGGAGGGGAGGTTTCAGCAACCAAACATAGGTCCGTTCAGCATCGCGCTCAGCGCAGACTGAATTTTGAACGAGCAAATCGTACTGGAACCGTAGAAATCAGTAAAACCAATTTTAAGAGATAACTTGGTAGGCAACGATTACAAACTAAGAAGGTCATGTCACGCTAATATACTTTTTCAACATATATGTGAAATTTCAGATTATTTGGATACTTAATGTAGAAAATATTTGGTTTCAAAAAAAGATTAGAGTGATGTTCAGAGCCTCTTTTCTACTATTTCCTCCTTTTTTATTTCATTTATGAAAAGGTGAAGTTCCTCTGTATATTCTGTAGAATGCAGACATATAAATTCCAGATCTGTAAGTCTTATAGTTAATAAGAAAAACGGTTTCGAAATTACCGATTTTTCGACGTTGACCTGTTTAGGGGCCTTCATGGTAAGGAGGATAGGCGCCTTATTTATATTTAGATACTAGCTGTTGCCCGCGGCTCCGCCCGCGTGGATGTCGTTTATCGCGTGGTGTTATAAATTTTAGTGCAGAGAGTTGCGCGTTGAACGCTGATTAGAGGAGCTTTATTTTTTAGAGGATGTAGGAAACGACGGTATATCCGTCCCAATCGAGCAGTCCGACTGGCCCTACAGAAGATCGCGACTTACCTAATAACCTCGTGTAGTGTTTCTGACGGTGAGTAGGGTAGCCAGAGATTTTGTGCTGTCAGTGGGAAAACCAAAGGCTTTGCCCTACTTATCTTTTGCGCTGACGGCACAGAATCCCTCTGTTCTTACAGCATAGCACGGGTGTGACGCCCCTGGTGTTGCATTCGCCCATAGGCCACGGTAACCTCTTAACATCAGGAGGGCCGTGTGCTTGTCTGCGACCTAAGTATGTAGTATATATAAAAAAAAGATTAGACACTGTACTTGCCTCTCTATTCGGCTCCTACTTGACTCTGTACTCCACGTAGTATTCGCGTCTCTACTCGATGCCGCTATACTCGACTTCACTATTACAGTACGACTCACGACAATAGTATTGGGATGGGGTACTTCAAGAAGAGCGAGTGTGACGCCTCTGGAGTTGCATACGTCCATAGGCCACAGTAACCACTTTCCATCAGGTGGGCCGGGTGCTTGTTTGGCACTTAAGTGGTATATAAGAATGTTCCTACCTGGATATCTACTCGACTCTCTATTGTAGTCCCCATTCCTATGCCCTTCTCGCACTACCTGTACCTACCCTGTCTACTCAACTATAATAGGTACTTCGCCTTCGCCAAGCTCTAATCTATCTTACGTGAAAAACGATTTTGTAACGGATCTTAAGACTGTATCAAAATATATATCACAAATTGACAAATTAGAAATTAAAAAAAGTAGTACTAAATACCGGTTCGGGTATATCGGTAGTTTGAAACCAAACGCTAGCTTGAATTTAAACGCGAGAACGCCATCTAGGTATGATTCTGTAACTAAATCTTAAAAATTCAAATTTTAATTTCATGATTAAAAACGTATTAGTTTACACAATTGTGTATGGAAAAATAAAGTCTATAAATTGACATTCTTGCTCGGGTGTAATAAGCTATAAAAATTGACCAATAATAATAAAAAGCGCCATCTGTCTATCGGGCCATTTTCCGTTTATTATCATAATTGTTCACAACTTCGGTTCTACTCAACCGATTCCGATCAAACAAACGTAAGATTTTAAGTCTGAGCAAGCCCTTTCTAACAAAAAAAACCGCATCAAAATCCGTCCAGTAGTTTTTGCGTCCATCGCGGACAAACAGACAAACAGACAAACAGACAGACAGGAAATTAAAAAAATATATTTTCGTGTTCAGTATCGTTAATATAACATAACCCAAGTATTTTTTTTTAAATATCTCCAATGTACAGACACGACCACTTTACAATTTTATAATAGTATAGATGAATTAATTTATTTGTATACGAATTTTCACAATTTTCTCATATGTTTTCTATAATATTATTTTTTGTTGTTAATTACATTAAAATGTATTTTTTTTTTGTTAATTATATTTTTTTTTATTAATAATTTTTTTTTTGTTAAATTTAACAACAATTAACAACAACAAAAATATATATTGTAGAAAAAATATGAGAAAATTGTGAAAATTCGAAACTTCTAATAAAAATGGACTTATTCCTTCATGGATTTGTAACAATATTATTTCTATAAACTTAAGAATATTATTTATCAAGAAAAACAAACTCTTTCAGTCTTATTACAAAACACGGACTAACTCTAAACCCAGGTCTAAATCGTCTTTAGACCATGGTCTAAAGAAAATGTTATTACAAAAAGCGTTTTAGTACTAAACCAAGGACTATCTCTGGTCTAAAGATAAACCTGCGTGACCCCTAGTTTAACGTTGGTCTAAAGTATAAATCACAATAATAATACATCAGACTTGCAGGATTGTGAGATGAATTGACGTATTTTTGCCTAAAACTATTAAAATTGAGTTAAAACAAGTCAAATATGAAATCAATCGGATATTATACTATGAAATACGTCATATTATTTTGGCATAGGTACTTTTTTTTCGGAAGTCCAATTTTCGGCTCTCTTTTTCTTTTCTCGTTCCAACTCGTAAAATAACTTGCAATAGGTATATTATGTATGCTAAACTAAATTTAAAAGTGGGTATAAAAATTGGAATTTTTTTAGAACAGAACGCGCGAACTCCGGCAACTACGTTTCATTCCATTTAACGTCTTATAACAATGATAACAATATTATAACAATGATTGCTAAATAATAGTATAATAATGATATTATAATATAAAATAAAGTATATTCTATTATTCATGCAATTGAATTTAATGAAAATATTTATGATTAAATATTTTTTTCAGCATTTTTAGTAAATATTATTTATTAGTGATTTCAGAAATTTTAGAAACGAAACGTTGCGACCGAATGATATCATAATGAACGAACAATAGTTGGAGTTATCTGTGGTTGTTATTTAGGCCAAGGTCTAAACTAAGGTACTAAGTAGTCTCCGGATTATTCAGCTTTTGTAATAAGGAGAGGTTTAAACCATGGTCTTGAGATTAAAGCATGGACTCTGTAGTTCGGGTCTAAACCAGACTTTGTTCCGTTTTTTGTAATAAGACTGTTTGATATTTATTTAAGGTAATTATGATGGACAGAGTTCATGTTTGAATGCTTGGTTCACAAAGCAACAAGTTAACAGCGAAGTGAAAAGTATGCTAGGGAATGAAAACTCCCGCTTGCCACACTTTACCGATAGCCAAATTACCGCGAGGTTTTATAAATCCGACAAGAGTTCTATACTGGTGCAACGAATGCAAAGCTTCTATAAGCACTATACTATAGATCTACATATTATGTTATGTTTTATATTTTTGTAATTATTACTTTCCATAAGCTAGTTTTTATTTTTTGATCCACTGTATAAGCCTGCCTTCAAAGACCCTGAAAGCCTTCAAAGAGGCCTGAAAAAGCTGTATATGAAGTCTAGTTTGTAACTCGTAGTTACAAACTGAGGCTTTTTGTTTGTTATTTTTAAGCTATTGCATAGCTTCTATCGCGGGCCTTGAGCGTGGAAACCGAATCCAGAAATTCCGTAACGAAAAAACCTAAGCTGACACTCCGAGCTCGCACGAATCTAGCCGAGCTGCTCCGAAATAGGCCGATTTCGGAGCAGCTCGGCTCGATTCGTGCGAGCTCGGAGTGGGGGGATAATTGCATAAGTTGATAAAAAATGCTATGCAATAGCTTTACCGCGGCAGTCCCCGAGTGCTTTTTTTATATAGGTATACTAGCTGTTGCCCGCGACTTCGTCCGCGTTAAGTTCGGAATGTTGTTCATCCCCTATTTTATCCCCTTGGGGGTAGAATTAATCAAAATCCTTTCTTAGGGGATGCCTACGTCATAGTAGCTTTATGCATGCAAAGTCTCAGCCCGATCGGTTTAAAATTGATAAAGTTTCATACAAACTTTCATCCCCTATTTTATTCCCTTGTGGGTAGAATTAATTAAAATCCTTTCTTAGGTGATGTCTACATCATAGAAGCTTTATGCATGTAAAGTCTCAGCCCGATCGGTTTAAAATTGACAAAGTTTCATACAAACTTTCATCCCCTATTTTATCCCCTTGGGGGTAGAATTAATCAAAATCCTTCCTTAGCGGATGTCTACGTCATAACATCTACCTGCTTGCCAAATTTCAGTCCGATCCATCCAGTAGTTTGGGCTGTGCGTTGATCAACGCCCATACAACCAATAGACACCGCATTACAGGCGATGCGCTTCAGGCAATGGTTACGGCGAAAACAGCGTATACACAGCATATTCATATCTCTTTCTTAAACACGTACATTTGACACTATCTCTTCCGTTCGGTCAAGCGCTAGGGATGTGGGTAAATATGAAAGTGCTGCTGTCGATAAATATGTTGCAGATCCTAAAATTTCATAAGAAATATCCGTTTTATTATTCCGATCGCACGCCAATACTAATTGTTCTGGATAGGAAGGGAGAGGGTGGGATCAGTTGAAATAGCTCCTCAGAACATTCACCGTGGTAGAGGTGGTAGAATACGCCCAGAGAGGCAACGTCTCTACGCAACTGCAGAGGTTTCAAGGTGTTAGTAACCTCAGTTAGTAACCCAATGATACAGACTGCATGCCGCTGCAATCTGTCGAGAGCGATGGTCAGGTATTGTGCGGAGACATTCTAGATATCAGAACAGTATTTCACGCAGGAGCAAATTTGTGTCTTGCATAAAAGACACCGCTGCTCCAGCGTGAAAAACCATTGCATCTTGTTTAGGACTGCGAGTTCTGATGATGCTGTTGATGTAGTTATTGTTGTTGAGTTTGCAGCGAACATCCATTCCACACTTCGGAAGTGTCAGCCGTGAGTTCTGGAGAGTAGGGAGAGGAAAAAAGGGAAAAGTCTTGATAGTGAACGCGCTCACTTGAGTTTTTTGGCATTGAACTCGACCAGTTTTTTTGTTTCCCCATTGGGAAATGCGAGTCTGGACTCAGTCGAGTTCAGTGTAGCATACAATTTATATGCAGAAGAAAGAGAGTGGGCGATAAGGCGGGACACCCTGAGGCACGCCATCATTAAACTGCATAAACTCTGAGGCCCGGCCGTCGTCGCAGGGAATTCGAATACTACGCTCAAGCAGGAAGCTGGCAACCCAGTTGCATAGTCCAGTAGTTAGACCTTAGGCCGGAAGCTTGGACAGAATCTAACTGTGACAGCTATGGGTCGGTAGGTATGGTAGTTCACTGGAGCCGAGCGATCCCCTATTTTGGAGACCGGTTGTATGTTCACCGCCTTCGAAGCCCGCGGTACTGCTGAGGTGTGGAACTGATTTCTGCATTAAAATGTAACAATTAGAAAGCAAGCAATGCCCGCTGGAACGAACTTTACACGATACTTCAAAAACTTTCATCATTCACGAAGTACCTATGCACATAAAAAAAATATGGCGGTATAAAGTTCGCCGGTCAGCTAGTAATTAATAAAAAGTTTACAGGCGAATCCGATTTTTAACGATATTTTCAATGGGGAGATGCATTTTATACTGGATTTTATTATGCCATTATACTAGGACAAGCCAAGAAACGCTCTGCAGATAAAATACATAGGATTCAACAAAATACCAATACCACCATTCCGTATCGATCCGACTTGCATTCCGATCGATTTACAGACTTTCCCATCATTGCCGAGTCATTTACATTGAGCAGTGGTGAATATTAAAGTGAGGGGTTAGCAACCGAAATTTCTAAATTCCCGTTAACTAAGCTAAATTGCTTGTCTAAGAGTGGGTTGATGTCGGTAGTGTAATGGCCAGGATTCGAACCCGGGACCTCTCGATCGTAAGACCGACTTCATAACCACTAAGCCACTGACTGTCTTTAAAGTGCCTTGACTAAAGAACCCGCGATCTTTCATGGCGCATATGTGATAATTCTTTCACAGATAAGTTTCATGGAAAGTAAGCAGGAGGAGTAAGCGCGTATACGCCCTTGCTATTTTATTAAAAAAAAACCCTCATTGTTATTTTATAAAAAAATACATTTTGATTTGTTAGTTGATGACGATCGTGATTTAGGCTTTAAACCCTTCAACATTACCCTCAGTTTCAACAACCTTAGATTATCGGACCCTATTTTGTATAGCGATTGCTTAAGAATACGAGGTCGGTGTAGAACCTACACTGTACAGCTGTGTAGTATCACTAGTATTTAATGATGTACCGGATATCCGTATCGGCAGATATTCGAGATTGAAGAAAGATCAGTGTGCGTTACATTTTGGCAGGGAAAGCCCTGCGGTTTTTTTCCATTATTAATGCTCAACATTTAATGAAATTTCAAACATAAGTGTGATTAGAAAAAAGAATAAAAACTATAGTTTTAATCAATTATTTTTTATTTCTTAAAATCAAAATTATAGGAAGAAGTGCGCAATGTAAGTCGAAACCATGTCCTGTCACTAACCTGTCCTGTCTCACGTAAACCGTGCAGTTGAGTGGCGTCAACAATCGTTTCAAGGTCACGCGCACCGACAAAGAGTAAAGCGTTGAGATTCGTACCCGCGGACGGATACCAAATATCCGGATTCAAGTTCATATCCGCCGATATAATAGATTGTAATGACCGAATTATTACAATTTATTTCATTACTAGTGAGTATCGAGATTCTCAGTGGGGTTACAAGTTATACCTACTTAACCCATAGCGTGTTTGTAATCGTAATGTTAGCTAGCTTATAAGTAGTTATCTATTTAAGTGTCTAGGTATAAGTCTGTAAAAGTAATTTTAAATGTCAGAACAGGAGTTCCTATACAGATCAACACTGTGGACCGTATAGTTCATGTTCTAGGTGATTTGCAGAATAATTGGTTAAAACTAGAGGATCCATTATATGAGAGAACCTTGAAAGTTCATGAGACCATTTGTGATTTGAATCGT
This sequence comes from Eilema depressum, assembly GCA_914767945.1. Taxonomy (NCBI): domain Eukaryota; kingdom Metazoa; phylum Arthropoda; class Insecta; order Lepidoptera; family Erebidae; genus Eilema; species Eilema depressum. Next base: position 21,457,683 of record OU612012.1, on the reverse strand, counting down.
GACACAAGAAAGGATCTAACTACTACACAAATACAAGCACTTCGTAACCATTAGTAGAGATGATATTCCTCAATTGATTGACAATTTTGAAAGGTGCAACTATTTAGAAGCAGACACTCAGACACTCTGACCCAGATAATTAAAATAGCTATCACTGTATACTCTGCTGCTATTATACGAAACGCTGTAGAGTCTATCTCTCAAATGGCCACCAGTGCCACAAACATCATGCAAATAGCTGAGAGTGTAATGAGAAAACATCATATTTATAAAACCTTTCTAGAACACATCTCTGGAGCCTGGGACAACGTGGCAACACGCACGAATACCTACATAACAGAATTGATAAGAAGACCCTCCATTCATCCTCTATCCATCCTACAGTAAAACTCTCCCGAGGAACTCCGTGTACTGATTCCAGACATCTCCAGATGACATCTCCAGAACAAGGGAGCAAAATAGTATTTTTACGGCGAGTGCACCACTTTGAACCACGAGCGTAGCGAAGGCTTCTAGAATAAAAACTTCGGTTCTAACGTAAAAACCTGAGCGCAGCGAGGGGTTCAAAGTACCTACATCGCCCGAGGGAAAAATAATTTTCATTCATATAAATATGTGCTATTTATGTGCCTAAACTGAATAAACGAAATTGATTCTTTGATACAAGAACAGAGACGGAATACGCGCGCTTCTTTTTTTTACATAGCACAGGTCACCGCGCCGCCGCGCCGCCGCGCCGCGTCCCGTGCAGCCAACACGCACCAGCCAGTAATTTAAAAAATAAAATCGGTCAAGTGCGAGTCGGACTCGCCCATGAAGGGTTCCGTAGTAGCAAAGGCGAAAATTGCGGTTTATGACGTATTAAAAAAAAACTACTGACTGGATCTGGTTCAAACTAATTTTTAGTGGAAGTTTGCATGGCAATTTACATCATATATTTTTTTTAGATTTATCATTCTCTTATTTTAGAAGTTAGAGGGGGGGGGGGGGGACACACTTTTTTCCACTTTGGAAGTGTCTCTCGCGCAAACTATTCAGTTTAGAAAAAAAATATGTTAGAAACCTCAACAGTATTTTTAAAGACCTATCTATAGATACCGCACACGTATGGGTCTGATGAAAAAAAAATTGAGTTTCAGTTCTAAGTATGGGGACCCCCAAAATTTAATGCTTTTTTTTATTTTTTGTGTGAAATTTTTAATGCGGTTCACAGAATACATCTTCTTACCAAGTTTCAACAGCATAGGCCTAATAGTTTCGGAGAAAAGTGGCTGTGACATACGGACGGACGGACAGACAGACAGACAGACAGACAGACGGGCGGACAGACATGACGAATCTATAAGGGTTCCGTTTTTTGCCAATTTGGCTACGGAACCCTAAAAATGGTTCGATATCTATGAGTTTTGAAATATTGATTTCTTGCGTTTACAGGTATATATATATAGTTCATAATAAAAGTCATTTGAAATTTAATAAAGAATCTAAAAAGTTATAAAATTAGTCTCAGTTGATTGTTTATACCTATTTTGACCTACTTTACTTTGGGGACTATAAATAGTACAAAGTCATAGTTCAGTTTGATTGGCAATATAGTATTTTGCAAGGCATATTTTTTCAGTAAAAACTAAGATGTGTATTTGATGAGTATTGAGCAGAATCGGACAACTTTGTCATCATCTCTATGGACAAGAGAACAACCAAATTCTGAGTCTCCTCAACACAGGGTTCCCCTGTCTTAGCCTTCCTAAAATGGAGCCTTCAGAATATACTCCTATTATGTATCCCAATATATTATATCCATCTATAAAGTAATCTATCGTCATCTGCCTGCCCTTGTCCCAATTATTCGAAGTCGGCGCACAATATCGATTCATTTGTCGGGGATCGCGGGTTCTATTCTCGTTTCGTGTAAATAACAGGTTGCATTAGTATTGGGTTTTATAAAATACTAGCTGACCCCGCGAACTTCGTATCACCTAACAGTCGATTCTTTATTTCTTTTTTCTTTTTTCTCTTCGTAAGATGAACCAACCTGGTACTTCAAGGAGTATTCTAAAAAAATAATTAGCGAAATCGGTTCTCCAGATTTGCGATTAGCAATATATTCACCGATTCATTTTTATATATTATAGATTTAGTAATAGTACTGACTACTGAGTATTTATAAATGTATAATACCTTCGTCTTTGAACATTAATCGGAGTTTTTTTTGCGTGATCTTTCTTTCGTTGTTTTTTCATTCATTCCAGACATTCCAGAGCACATATTACAAGTATATATTTCCGTGGCTATGCTTAGGTGCTTAACACACCTATCTGTTAAATTACTGTGTAATATTTTGAAAAAAATATCGGAAAAAACCATCTGAAGTCAGCAGGGCCTGAACTGAAGACCCATAAAAGTCGTACCCAATGACGATAGATGTAGCTAAGTGTTAGGAGGCACTGGTATGGGAGCAATGTCGGCTGTCTTTTCTGCCCAACCCGACGGGAGAACGGTATAAATATATCTACATCCATACTAATATTATAAATGCGAAAGTAACTCTGTCTGTTACGCTTACACACCTAAACCACTGAACCGATTTTGATGAAATTTGGTACAGAGATAGATTAGAGCTTGAGAAAGGACATAGGCTATGTTTGGTCGTGTTAACCGACATCCACGCAGGCGGAGCCGCGGGCAACAGCTAGTAACATATAAACACGATTACATTTCCTTTGGACTGCTTCCGTAATAATACCTACATTATATAAATTGAAGCGCTCAAATCTTTCTACAACAAACTTCATTGACACTAATGTTAAGAAAATGAAAACAGCTCTATCTGCCCACTTGTCATTTGACAACGAGGTGACCTGAGACCTACAGTAAGGCGTGTTATATGCTTAAGAACACGCGTATAAAATCACGTGACAAATAAAATAGTAATCAAAATTTCAACTTATTTTGTTACCTAGCTCACTTTAGCAGCCTTACTACGTGAGAGTGTTTAACTGACCTAGTGTGGTATAGATAGGTACTCTACCTAGTTCACACAACTACAAAAAGTTTCAAACAAAGTTACATATAGTAAAGTCATGATTAAAACCTATCACTTGATTATGCTACAGTAACTCGATGCGATCAACCGCCGGCTAAGTATATCTACGTACAATTTTCATGGTGCAATATTTATTTAATGAAATTCCTCTATGATTAAATCATAATAATACTACAAGTACAGCTGTTATAATTTCCTCACAACAGGCGAATCCAAACGATTTAGAGATTGTAATAAAACTGAAGGGTTGTGGGTATAATAAAATTAACTTCTAGTTGGTTGAATAACTTGCGAATACGGCACGTACTTGCAAGAGTTGCTACTGAACAAATTTTGTAAGAATGTAAGCAAAGTTGAGTGAGTACCTACATTGCGGTGTCAGTGAGTTGGTGTAATGAGTCAAAGGATTAAGGTCATGGCTTAGTAATGGACGACGAGCGAACCGAGTAACAGCGGAACGTGCGGCGACGGCGAGAGCGCCGCGATGAGTGACTTTGGCCTAGCGTCGCGCGCCGCTCGACCCAATTGGTCGCTTGCCGTCGGCCCGCCCAGAGGAGGGGGCCACGCACACAATCTCACACTCACCTAAGATAATTTATTTTATGTTATACCGTTTGAATATTTTATATCTGTGTGAGTTTTTTGGTCGGTATGCGTTCAGTGTGAAATATTCGCGCGATAAGAAAGAAGAGGGGAACAGATCGATCGTGGACGTTGCGCTTTTTATTTCAATACTTTGTCGCGTTTTTGTCATAGTTTAATTGTAGATGTATAAAATTTATTTTGATCTCCGTGAAATAGCCGGGCGAGCTTCAGTTTTAAATTTGGAATTCATATTCAACTAAAAGTTAAACATGCAGTTTGTGCAACTTTTAGTTGAATATGAATTCCAAATTTAGTTGAATATGAAACCGGTCAACTTAATGTCAGTAAAATTGGTATGCAATCAACAATAAAAGCAAGAATGTAAAACTTTTTCTTGTTTATTTACTGACTTATTCCATTCTTACATACCTAGGTACCTATAAAGATTTTCCAAGGTGTACCGAAATGATTAAAGAGCAAAATAAAATTCCTTTCTAACAATTACACATTAAGGGTCTGAAATAAAAACTGTCTATTAAAAATAACATATCTAAATATTATTATTAACATAAAACTAGGTAAATACCTAACTAACTACCTAACTAAATCAAATTACTAAGTACCTACGTAGGAACTTACCTACCAGGTATAATTCTATAGAGTTTGTTTAAAACATGTGTAAGTAATTAATTGTTATAAAGTAGTTACGTAGGTACTTAACCTCCACGTACCAGTACTCGAAGTAGAAATACAAACTTACGTAGGTACAGTGAAAGACATTACAAAGATCGTTTAATACTGTCACCGCTAAGCACACCCAGCAGGTAATATAGCTATAGAGTATAGTACTGAACTGGTCACAACTACCGACTTCGCAGAAGCCTAAGTAACTTCTGTAGGGATTGTGCGACGTTTCGTATGTCAGGAAAATAAAAATTACAAATGTCGTGGTTACCTTTAATCAAAGTTAAGGCTATCATTAAGTCGATGCTTTGGCAAACTCGCTCGTCGTGCGCCTCGTCACTGGTAATTATCACAATATATACATATATATACATATATAGATATATATATATATATATATATGAAATAAAATAAAGGAGACCGCTTCGTACCAATACTAATATAAAAAATATGAGAAAAGAAAGAGAAGCTTTAAAAAAGAAAGGAGTGCATTTATCCCCACCTCCAACGGCCCCCACCGCGCCGAGCCGCCCCTGTGGCGGGCGCCACCCACCGCACCGCAAAAATCGAGAGCGTCGACGGTGGCGCGGGGTCAAACGGCGACGCGAGCGTGAAAAGAAGGAGCGGTGTGCGAGCATCACGCACACAGCGACGAGTGTGCGTGTGCGCGCCGAGAGGGACGGGCGACGCGAGAGCGGGACGGCGGCGCCAATTACTATCACCTGGCGGGCAGCTACCGCATTACCCACTGCCGCCGCGCGCGCGACCACGCGCCCGCTGCACCACGCGGCTCGCTCCGCTCCTGTGACGCTCCGCTCTATCCCGACAACACCGCAATCGATATTCGCATCGTCGCTCGCGACAACCCACCGTCGCGACTTGCCACTGCCCTGTGCATCCCGAGCCAATTCACTGAATCTCGCTCGCCTCGGGGATGCACCGCCGACTACTTCAACCTGCGTCCTAAGTAGTGACATGCAACTGTGAAGTGTGTGCGAACAGTGACACAGACATAACGCTAATCGTGATATTTATAAGTTAACTGGCAAGTTACACAGTGAAAAATGACGTCCCAATTCGCCTTCAGAGGATCTCCCCCCAATCAGGTAAGCTATATTTTTTTAAACTATAAAATATATTTTTTTAACATTTAAATTTTTATTGGATCCAATAAATATGCATTGCGATGTATATACAATGTTTTGGATTGTAATTTATGAATGTAATATATTCCTACGCCATTAATAATAATGGATATGTAAAGTGATATGCTCACGTGGTCACATGCCTCAAAAGTTTTAATATTTACATATTTGTTGCCTGTCAGAATGACTAGTACGAACACTCATATTTTCTAAATTAACAACTATCACGGGTTGTATAGAATGAAGTTACAAAGTAATCATCTAACTAGAACTTAAGTTGCTTGAAAGTTAATAAAACTAACGTAACAAAAATTACCTGTACCTAATTCAAATTATATTATTATAATATTTTCACATTAACACAACTATAATAGAAGTTAGTAAACACACAAAAAAACACTTAGATAAACAATGGTCATAAGTTAGTGTATTTTGTAAAGTAAGTTACTTACTGTCGATACAACGCAGCGTAAACAATTGAAAGCTAAGTAAATCGATTAACTTGATACAAATGTAATGAAGTGTATATAGTTACCTAGTTTGTGTTCAAAAGAAAGTAAACATCTGAAGAGGTCAATGCATTCTTGACCATTCCAATAGTGTAAAAGCAACTACAATTTGTGTACAAATTATTTGATATAGTTACACTTGAATCATTAAGTTCTACAAGTGTTTGTTGAGTAGCTATTGGTGATTAATTTTTTTATACCAGACCAGTGACCAGTCCTGAATTCGCACTGGTGCTAGGTATAAAATTCCTCGATTTAGAAACGTTATCTGGGATGAATTACTATATCGTTGACCGATTCTTTATTATCTTTAAAGCATGTTCTATTTCTAAGTACTCGTAGTTATGGTACACAGACCTGAGTGTCTTGTTTTGCATACCCAGCGATAACCGCTGTTGCATTCAAATCTGGCATATTGGAGCCCGAAGTCCCTGATCACAATTTTGACTCTCATTCTTACACATAAATGTATTAATACTAGGTACTTCTATATTATTATTACTAATACTTACCACATATTGTATTTATATTTATACAAAGTAAAACAAATCCAAAACAAAGTAGAAATAATCGTATATGTGTAACTTACGGGTAACCCGATTGAGGTTTTACATCAATAGTCTAGTTTTCATTAAATTGTTACTTACGCTTTTATACTCTACATCGATAAAAATAATACAATCAATATGCCTACTTACACCTAACTTACTTTTAAGTTAGAGCTCCACACTACGGTGATGTTAAGCTTGTTAAACCACAAAAATAGCAGTTTATGTACTCGTGATACAAGTGAATATTGTTAAAATAATAAAAATAAGGCATACTTGATTAAACATTTAGAAAACTATTATTAAAGGATTCACCCGCCTCAATATACAAATTGTATAAGCAAATACTTAGATAAGGGTACCTATGGCAGAAACAGTGCGCTTCTTTTCTAAATTGTGAGATTAAAAGTCTAAAATATAATATCTAGTGATGATGTTAGGTATGATGATTAAAGTTCGTTCCCAGATTTCATACACACTGATGAATATTTATTTATTTTTGTTCATGTGTATTTTTTACCTTTTTGGTTATTTCTTCTAAAAACCACCAGACAGAAACCAGAAAAATACAAACGTTAATACTACGTCATTGTTACTGAACAATCTTTAGTATAAACAAAATTTAAAGCTCATTCGTTTTCATAGAAAAGACATCTACGCGGGCAGAAAATAATTAGGAATACATATTAATAATAACAGCTCCAAATATTATCTTAAACGTGCTCGGTGACCTTTCACAATCGAAATGATATATTGCTATTAAACAATTTAAGGCTTTCAAATCAATAATCTCGTTACAATACTTTGAAATTATAGAGTTACCTTAAAATAAGTATTATTTGATCAAGCAACCACACACCATACACTTTAGAAACGGCTAAACCAGTTGGAACGGGTTTTTTATGTTAATGTACGTTTTGTTTTAACTTCTAACGTACTTAACAACATTAATGTAGATTAAAAATCTACTGCGGATTTATTCAATTGTAACAATCTTAAATTTCGTTATTGTTTGACAAAAAATGTTCTAGGCTGAAGCTTAACTGAATTCTTAAGTTTTACTTAATTAAATTCAATGAGAAAAACATGATACCGCTTCTATGTTGTTATTGACTGCAGACTTTATTGACGGTTATGGGCTCACCCCCTGTTACGTGGGACCGAAAATCATGGTTGGCGAAATGTGGGTGTCAGTACAGTATAGTCTCCTTTCACCACTTACCCCTCCGGGATTAACAGGCGTGAATATATTATGTCTTCTGTTTCTATTAGTGGTGACATCCGCTCTTATTAGTCTTGCAGTGACGTCCATAGTTGTTTGATAAATTGTCTTTTTTATCAGTTCCTGAAATATTGTCAGGGCCTCTCCACCACTATAAGTTTCTATTATCAGGTACTTATTTTTATTACTCACATCATCAATATACATATGAAGTACCTAAGCAGGTAGATGTATTTATACGTCTACTATTATTATTTAAAAATAAGTCATTATCTCTCAAGTGGCAGTGATGCCACTGATTCATTACAAATTATTAGATTCCCTGTAACCCTTATTTGTATGTGATAACAGTTTATTAAATTTCTCACTTGTATTCATATCTGTATGGTAAAACTTATCTACCAATTCCGTTAGTTTTGCGAGACTTAATTAAAATGGTGAAGTCTATTTACCTACGCAGAACTCTGTATTAATAAAGATAATACGGAATGATTCGGTCAGTGGCCGAGTGCGTGCCGTATGCGATCTACTTTTGCTATCTCCGTGATAAGAGGGACTCATTCCCTCGACAGGGAGGGGATTATCCTCATTATTTCTCAGTTTCGGAACGTAAACCTCGCCAAACAACGCAGCATTACATTCCAAGACTTAAACACTCAATTCCTCAACGCCCTGCAGTTATTATTCACTATTTTTTTCATTTCTTAATATGAGACCGTCGTAAATGCTGCCTTTAAATAAGCTTACTTAATAAGAATTCAAAGTTTTTTTTCTTTAATAGCAGCATGGTCCCATTGCTTTCATGGTACGTTTTTATTTAAATAGCAATTAAGTACAAGAATGGGCTGTAAACGTTTATACTGCGTTGTATCGTGCGTTTTAAGACCTCAGAGTGCCTCAGACTCGCTAAACCTCGAGTAGCATCATTTTACTTTCACTAATAAAATGTGTGCAGAAGAAACGTTTGCCTAGTCCCACTTTATTTGAAAATACATTGTACAACATTTTGTTACGACTGTAAACTAGATGTATCATATTGATTTAGTTGTTTTATGTTCATTTATATCCTAATTAATAATCGTTTATACGCAACAGTACACATTGAACAAGCACAATCACCATCGTTTGAGATATTTTATTCGCTTGGTAGATAGAAATGCCACTCATAATATAATAGGTACTTCGAACATGTAGCAAGTCATCACTCATGCCATCCCTCTCATTTTGTCTTATACACACAAACCCTACATTTTCTTACCCGGCAGATACCGGAGTCTTTTATAACATTCATGGACTTATTATAGATCTATTTCCTAGGTAACTTTACATTTTAACATCCGCAGTTGTATCATACACAATATACAAATATTGTGGTATAAAATAAAAATAAAAATAATTTATATAAATTGGCGAAATACTTTACCAAATCTGTCCTAGTCAGTTATAATTTTCATCTTCACACGTTTTAAGCTGACGTAGAACTTATCTACAGGAATTATAACGAAACATAGGCATGAATATTTTTTCTTGGAATTTAAATACCCAGATCAAAGACTGTACATGAACTCACGGCTATGTCTTTGAAGGAGGATCTACCAAATATGCTACCTGGAGCCGTCCTGGATAGTTAAATTCTCATCTGCATACGACATCTACTGAAATTCTCGCTGTGGATCAGTAGTACTACTGATTCTTTGGCACTTCAGAAAAAAGGGTGATATTTTTTATTGAGCCCGGTAACATTATATTAATGGATTTTTAAAGTATAACTTACACTAAGTTGTGAGTCGCAGTTATTTTTTAAGACTTTAATTAGGTAAATATTTGACATCAATAATCACTGAAAATAATTTTCTTGTAATTAGTCTAGGAACCTTGTAATAACATAATAATCGCTATCTGAACTCGGGGGAAACATAGCTTAATTAACATGAAATAATATGTCTATTACTTTAAAATTGTTAATGCTTTAAAATTTCATGAAATAATAAATGGTTTCTACAGTGTGTGGATCAAAATATTTATTTAAACTAATCTTTATTTATAAACATGTACATTTTATAGTATACAGAATCATCCAGACTAAAGCAAACATACAATAAATATGAATTGACTGCCTCTGTGGCGTAGCGGTAGTGAACGCGGCTACTACGCAGGAGGCGCGGGTTCGATCCCCGCTCAGTGCCAATGTTTGTATGCATGAATATAAATATTTGCATTGGTCTGGGTGTTTCTATGTATATTAGGTATATATTTACAAAAAAAAAATCTAAGTATGTATATCCGCATTCTAGATTCCATAACACAATCTTATTAAGCTTACCATGGGTCTAGATAGCGTTGTGTAGAATGTTGTAGAATAAATATTTATATCGAAAGGGAATCGAACCCACGACTCTACCTTAACAGTCGAGTGCTCTACCGCTATGCCACACAGGTCGACGAATATGTTACGTCGTTATAAATATGTTACCTACTTCATTTAAGTCCTTAATTTCACTTCATAAACGAGCTGGAACTAAAGTCAACGAAATTATTTTTATATAGGCCATACGAATCTTGTGAAGCTTGCGTTGCAAGTGTCGAGTTCGAGATTAATATTATGTGAGCGCAGTGCAGTCGGCAGTAGGTAAGCCTTATCTAAGAGAAATACTCAACTATATTAACAACTTGAAGAGGGTGGAACGACGGTACGACGCGCACTTGACACTAATTTACATTTTTTACCTATAGGTTAACATTGAGATTCGACTCTATCTTTGACTCAGAGTTGGTTTAACCTTAAAAATTAGCTATACCTACCACGTTGTATTAAAGTTTATTAGGTATTCCATTTTTACTGAGAATGTCGCATTGTAGGTACTAGCTAGTGTATATGCGATTACTCTCCATCGTAATTGAAGGGGGACTTGAGAGGCGAGGCGTGGAGGCGTAAGTGAGCCAAGCTATGGATGCATACTTCACTGGCTTGTGGTCACATACGACGAACACGCGTGCACGACCTCGGGACACGTAAACCGAAGAACAAAACCAACACCATTCATTTAACTTCATAATGAGCCATGAACAATCTTCGTCATTTTTGCAGTTTGCATTCGACCGCTTACTGACCCCTTTTTGTATGGAATCGTAATTTGACGTGTGGTACCAGTTTCGACTTTAATAATGCGTACCTAATAAAAAGCCATGATTAAGTAAATGTTCCTCTGGTGAGCTATTGTTCTTGATAATGAGCCAATGTTTAATGATATGCAAGTATGCTTTTTACATTTGTGAAACATGATCTCTCGTCGCAGTCTTTACTAATTAGCTTGTAGGCACATAGGTATTATAATGTATTATTATTTAGCAAGATCTTGACTTTAACTACTTCAAGACAGTTAAGTAGGTTCGTGTGCAAATTGCCTTTGCACCAGAAACTAACAATACCAAGCTAAGTAAATTAATTACTATTGTTCTTATATAAATTGTTATTATTGTTAACAAAGAAATACCTGATAAAAGTTGAATTTTAAATCTATTTGCTTAACATTGTTAATAAATTGAACAAATAAAGCGAACCACTTAAAAGTGGGATCAAATATCTTTTTGATGAACCCCGGATCCTTACCGAAAACTCAACACCTTATCACAAGACTCCCGAATCGGCCCGAAGCGATCCTCCGCGCGCATTCACTCGTCCCGCCCTAATCAGATAGGTGAATGAGACGTTCACTTCTCAGAAAGTTAAATTAATTTCTCCGAAATGAAGCGAGTGCGCTCTGTTCACGCGGTTAGTAAATTTTAAAGTCTCTAGTTACGGTAACGACGAATTGTGATAGTGTTTCTCATACTAAGCGCAGGCGCAACCGGATTCGACAATGTATGTGTGCGTGCGATGAAAGACTTACTCCATCCATTTTGTGAATATCAACGGGATATTCACGTCCTTCGGAAATTGAATCTTTAGCCCTTTGCAACAAAGTTTAATTCAGTGGTATAAATATAAACTAATAGTCAGTCGGATGGAACCCAGAGATATATTACGACATTTTGATGGCAATAAAACTTTTTCGCGTTCAAACACTGCAATGAAAAGGCCGTGTTGGCGAGTTATGTCGCTATTAATAAGAAGATAAACAGTAATCCTTATGGATGACCACATAAAATTATGTGCAGCTTCTTAAAGGAAAGGCTTCTTCGATCATATGCTGCGTACTGTTCCTTAAGAAAAATTTACCTACACCTAATGGGTAAATATTTGGAAGCATTGGAAGCCTTTTATACTACAAGGCTTCAAGTAAAATCGCTGCAGTTACACAGGATAATATTGGAATCATATTATCTACATTAAGTTTTTATTAAATACTAGATATAGGTACCTATAGCGATTGTGTATATACGAGTAGATACATAAAACACATAAATACATGTGTACATCCTACACATTCATATTTAAAAATAAAATATTTGAATGTAATATCTAGAAACACGTACGTCGAAACGTCGGCATAATTCGTTTGAAAAACGTAAATTGCTTTCACAACGTGAAAATTGTTCTTTAGTCGTCAGTCTTGCGACATTATTTAACTTTAAGGATAGGCATAAACATCAAAAATACTGCGTGAAAATAACCACAAGACAACTGTAATACATGAATAAACGAGCGATGTAGCGCGTCGCGGCCACAGATCTTTCGTTAGTGGTCCTAATCAGCAGCGCCATAGAGAGTCGTGAAACTTTATTACCAACATTGTGAACTTAAAATACACATGTATGACAATTACTGTCGTTGTTGGCGTTGTCTCGCCCACGGACGTGTGTGTGCGACGCATGAGGTGCTCACATATCGTTAGTTCACACCTCGTCGCCTCTGAACCGTCCGCGATCGCGAGAGAGACTTCGTTATACGTGTGACACAGACACACACTCGCGGCTACATTATAGCACTGTTTCTTTACGTCATCATTACATTACAACCAAGGAGCAGTGTACATTCAAGCTGCTTCACAAATCATGGCCTGCTGATTTATTTGAGTACAGTCATCGTTATTTGATATTTTAATTGTTATGTTCTTTACAATTTTATCGACTACTTCAAAATTAACTTTTATAAAAGATAAAAGATGAAAAACGATGAAAGTGTTGATTTGAAAAATTTCCTTGTAGTCCCTGCGACCCGTGTCATGTGGATGTTCGGATTATCGTTATGATTAAGGCGGAATGACTTACATTCTAGCTTATCGTTTTTTATGTGTCTCTATAATTAGTAGAGGGCATAAAGAAAAAATGTGGACGTATGCGGACTCACTGTCTCTGAAGCAGATTCGATCTTACAGATTTCATCACCCTGACGAGAACGATGTTTGATCTTACGGGGAGTACCTATATCGCCTTTGATAATGAAAACACCTTGCACTTTGCACCTTAGGTGCGCGCAATAAGTATTCCTAAGGTATAGCTGAGAATTTGCAATGGATAATGACTCGGTCTGACTCAAGTTCCCATACCGTTTAACCATAACCTTGACTAGCAATGCTATCTCTATCTGCCGCGAGGGTGAAAAGCTATATATCCTGATAAGTCTGATGATAGGGGTATGACTATTTTTATGGGCCAAGAACGCGGTGCTGTTAAATTAGTGTGCATTTAATTTTATCGAGAGGAGGGAGGTTGCACTTTTCCAAAGGTACCGGGAGCTGTAAGGTATTTTGCTCCTCAGGTATACCTATAGGTACTACCTCTTTAGGCTGTGAGTGTTTGTATGGTTTTAGTTGATTTGTCGTACACTTGGCGAGATTTTGCGCGGCGATGTACAAATGGAAGAAAAATAACACTGAAGTCAACATAACCGGTCAATGACTATAAATTAAATTGCATATATTATTATAAGTAGGTAGGTAGGTTAAAACTTGGGTGTCTTTGGCTACACAGTCACAAAGTCCGATCAAGTATAATCATAAAGAACGAAATCGCAAGGCGAGGTTCTTCGACCTTGCACTTTTCTTTTTGGAACTGATACGATGCAAGTGATTCGAATCGCTTTGGCATATAGGTACCTAATACTTTTATTAAAATATGCTTTTGAAAAAGTAGTGGAAAATAAATCTTCTGTTTGTTGTTAACTTTTTACACATAATTACTTGTGTTTTGCCAATACACCTTCTTGAAAATTAACAAAATGCTAATTGGCTTCAAGCTTCAAATCATATCATATTGAATGAACAATACCTAAGTGTTTGTTACATTATAATTATGATAGAATCATAGTGATGTAAAATCCGCGTTCGGCGTTCTCTTAGCAATTTATCAAAGATGGAAAATCTTGGGCCATGAATAAACATTTGAGATATGATTTAAAAAAACTTGTCAATTTTTAATCCTTAAATATCCAAAATTAGCTCAATCCTTAGTAGCAGAGAAATATGAGAAAAATGATTTTCGTGATATTTATAGATTCATTGTAAATGTATTTGTAATTATTAGGGCAAGATTTATTATAAAAGAAAATTCCACGGAAATTGTCGACACACGGGTGACACCGGGCACAAACAGTTTTTAGTAATTCAAAGCTTCAAATCATCCCCACAATTATTAAGAGCACCTGAACTGGGGAATACCGTTCAAGAGTCTCTATTAAAAACTAATATGTTTTAAATTTCGTTGGTAGTGAGATATAAAATAAATTCATTATGGTTATTGCTTTTCTTTTAGTCCGTTAAAATTAAAACTCATTCACGATACGTTATCAGTTAATAATATACAAGGTTAGAGCAGACTAGTCCTAGAGTGGAGACCGCGAGAAGGAAAACGGAAGGTGGGACATCCCCTAGCCAGGTGGACTGACGACTTGCGAAAGGTGGCTGGGATGCGGAAGGCGGAGGATCGGAAAACGTGACGCATATTGGAATAGGCCTATGTCCTGCAGTGGACTGCAATAGGCTAATTGATTGATTGATATACAGTAGTATGCGAGTAGCGTCAGGCACAGTCAATATGTTCTGAAGTAGGAACACCTACATAAGATCTAGTCAGTTTAAAATGAATAATTAAGAAGCTGATTAATTTCGAGTCGATCATACACCTGAAGAGTTCTACATCAACGCACAAGAACATTGGTTTCCTACTATTAGGTAGTAAACTTTACAATTTCAATTGTTTGAAATCTGGACTCAAACTCCTATGAGTTCATAAGTCCAGAACAGCTCATGTAGGTATGTATATACCCATGGATATGACCTGTTTTATGAATTTTACCTATTCTCGTGATTATATCCATCGTATGAACAGTTGTTACATTGGAATACATAGTACCTATTCCAATGTAACTTTTGAATAAATTATTCTGGTTTCCAGGTTACCAAAACTAAATAGGTACAACATTCGTTCTCATTTTGTCTATACATGAAGCATATATTATATTGTCAACAAAACAGTAAAGAGATAATATACTAGATTTTGCCCGCGGCTCCGCCCGCGTGGATGTCGATATCGCGACCAAACATAGCCTATGTCCTTTCTCAAGGTCTAATCTACCTCTATACCAAATTTCATCAAAATCGCTTCAGTGGTTTAGTCGTGAAAGCGTAACAGACAGACAGAGTTACTTTTGCATTTGTAATATTAGTATGGAAGTATGGATATGGATTTACTAAACCACAAAATTGTATCACGCCCACAGATTTCAGTACTTAGTTCACACCATGTTCACACATAGCCTTCTGACGGTACCTCTATCAGTGGCATCACTATAGTTCATATTAAAATATATAGGTATAGCAAAGTTTCACATTTAAGGTAGAAGCGACACTTATGGTTTATGGACTGACAGGGTTGACACCGGAAAAAATATTCTTGAGTAGAAAAAGAGGGTAGAAAACGAAAATAAAAAAACAGCTGGAACAATAAATAAAAAATAATCGATTGAGGTTATCTGCTTCCAAATTGAGTTGCAAGATTCCACCCGAACATATTACATACATACATACGTTGCAAGTTAAATAAAAGCTTGTGAAAAGTGACAATAGAACATACATAGTATGACATATAATTATAATGACATACAATAATACATACGTATGAAAACTGACATAACGTGTAAGTAAAGGTACACCCACCCCAACGCCGTCAATGATATACCTACATGCACCTTAATATACCAATTCCTAGAATCACCCGGTAGTTAAAATTCGACTACCTTCACTGCACATCAATCAATCAATTAGCCGCAGTCCATTTGTGGACATAGACCTACCTCACTGCACATAATTATATCACCGTAAAATGTACATTTGATAAATTTGCTTTGTACACGAAGACAACTATCTGCAGGTATATGTATCACCGCGATTCTAGATAGGAATACGCGAAAACACGTATGTAAAGACGATTGACATACATAATACGATTTATTTCACATATTCTCTACACTACAATAAAAAGTCAAATCAAAATAATTTCATTTTTTGAGACGGGTAAGGGTATGAAATGTAGGCTTTTATGCACACTTCTTATCATGTGTAAAGGATGGCAATGCACGCCCAAATTCCACTTTTATTAAAAGACCCTAGAGATGAACTTCCATCTAAACTTAACTGAAAAAAAAAACAAAACTAATTTATGAATATTAAAAGCCCATTTTAATGAAAGATTTCCTATTATTTATTAGAGATGTTATGATCTAAAACCTAATTTATCTTGAATAGTCAAGATGCCGTGTACCTATATATACCTACATAGTTTGGATTGCGGTCACTGAATTTGATATGCTCTATCGTATTTCTATCTGTTACTCTTACCAACCACATCCACACATGGCTAATACTACTGTCCTCCCTGGGCCCCTGTATGTACCATTGTATCCCTCCCGGCTATGCAGATACTTCAGGCTCGACATCTTTAGACTTGTTAAAAAGGCGAGCCTCGAGAATTTTCGATAGTCCAATTTGCTTATTGGTCCAATATTTAGCTACTATCTTTACAATCTATCAAATGTACTAATTCAATTTAATAAAACATGTGTGTGAATCCAAATAAAGTGTTATCGTTTAGGAAGTCATTTCGCACTGAGTTATTTTAGTAACACAGTTGTCGATTAGTGGGTAACGATAGAGAGCGCAATAAAGGCTCGGTGGGGAACAGCACGGGATGTTTTGAATCGCCACCGCTTTAATAGCGTCTGTATTAACCGATAATTCAAATTTCCATACCCCTCTTCCAATTCTAAACACAATCTGACATAACAGTAGCTCGATTATTCAAACGATTCCGTAAATTATAAATAGAACAATCATTAGAATCTATTATATTTATGATTCTTTGTAAAATGTATGAGAAAACTATTTACGGCATATTACTTTTATAATAACTTAAATACACACATCTAACAAAATACATAATTATACGTACTTATACATTCGTGTAAACGTGAATGTAAAACACTTTTAGCTAGTCTTTAGAGATATGTATTGTACTAAATAGGAATAGGTAACATCTACAAAATGACAGTTTTTAAGATTTATTCAGGTCAAGTTGCTTTCACATTCATGTCCTAGGTTATGGTTGGATCATTAGATACCTACTGAGCTTAAAACCTTCCCACGTATCAACTAGGTACAATGCGTCTACAATCTAGGTATTAGTTTTGGTGTTAAACTAATAAAATATTACATAGTATAGTGCCGGTTATATCCTTTTATACTCAAAAGCAGTATTAGGCATGGGTATAGTACGATGCATGTAGTGCAATGTTGTGCGCTGAATTATTATTTGTGAAACATAATTATCTAGGCTATATTATGTGGAAGTAATTTAAAAAGGTATTCATAAACAACGTTACTATCCAAGTCACAAGTATGGAAAAAAATGTCGTTCTCAATTTACAGATTAATATGTGCGTAGCTAACCAGTACCTACACCTGTAAAAAGAAGCCGACAGGTATTATGTTGTTATACTTTTCGCCATGAATTTTTCACGTATGCAAATTTTTAGCAACACACCAGGCACTATAAGCTTTACTGAATCGTCAATAAACCTAAAAGTGCCTGGTGTATGCAATTTCAATTCAATTATGGAATTGAATTTTACTGTCATTATAAAAGAGTAATCGAAAGCTTTTAGTAACTTGTGATGTCGCATCCTAACTGTCCTGAGACGACTCAGAAAAAATGATTGGACCAAAACAATTAGCTAGTGTCAGTCAACTGTAAAGGTACATCATTGCAGTACAATGTTCCTACTGCATCAATCTAATTTCAGCGTTACTGTAACAGTGGAATGTTTGCGACCGCGTCACAAGGGTATTAAGCAGAATAATGGTCCAGTTATTAATAGACAAGTACCCGTGGCACTAGCACATGTTTATTCCGTAACAGGGGCCAATAAATCTCGCTGAACAATCTGAAACAACTTCATTAGCGAAATCAACGCTCGCTCATGCCGCACTGGATGATTGAAGACACATAAGACGTCGTCCGAGATAATGAATCGAATGTTATTTTTCACATGTGAATATCGGATTAAAAGGAACAGGTAAAAGTTTCCGTTCACATTTGTGCGTGCGATGGAGTGTGTCGACGGGCTCTCCGGTTGCTCTCGAAAGAGTTGCAATTTTATGAATGAGTTGTTTGAATGAAACACAATAATAATACGGTTCGGGCTTCGAATCGACGCGGAGAGCGCGCTATAGAGACGTGTACGTGTCCGAAACGCCTTTTAAACGGGCATAATATTTGGTCCGACGTTAAGGATTTCACCTCCCCATAAAACACTTAATCATATTTTTATATCGATTTACAGCGGACCAACCGTCTTGTTCTTATTTAAATCGTAACAGCGAAACTTAAAAGAATATAAAATATACATTATAGAACAAAGGAATCAAGTTAATTAAATCAACGAGTCTAATATTCCTATTCAATATCTCACTTTGTCAGATAAGGTTACACAATCTAATGGTGTTGATTAATTTCGGTTTTACTTGGCCCACTAAAAAGATCCACGGAATTAGTGTGACTAGACTTATTAAATTCTGGTCTAATAGTACTGGGGACAGCGCGATAAAAAAAATGCGCATTACTTAAACGCACCTCGTAGTAGCACAGAAACGAGTTTCGGAGAAACGATTCATTTTTAGGGTTCCGTAGCCAAATGGCAAAAAACGGAACCGTATGTCACAGCCACTTTTCTCCGTAACTATAAGGCCTATGCTGTTGAAACTTGGTGAGTAGATGTATTCTGTGAACCGCATTAAGAATTTCACACAAAAATAAAAAAACAGCATTAAATTTTGGGGTCCCCATACTTAGAACTGAAACTCAAATTATTTTTTTTTCATCAAACCCATACGTGTGGGGTACTATAGGTAGGTCTTTAAAAATGCTATTGAGGTTTCTAACATATTTTTATTCTAAACTGAATAGTTTGCGCGAGACCCCCTAACTTCTAAAATAAGAGAATGATAAATCTAAAAAAATATATGATGTAAATTGCCATGCAAACTTCCACTTAAAATTGGTTCGAACGAGATCTAGTCAGTAGTTTTTTTTTTAATACCTCATAAACCGCAATTTTCGCCTTTGCTACTACGGAACCCTTCATGGGCGAGTCCGACTCGCACTTGACCGATTTTATTATATTATAGAAAGAATATATGAGTAAAATATATTTTCATTATAAACAGTCGGAAAACAGCCGACGATAATATGTAGGTGTCTAGTGCTAACACACCTCTGCCAATCGCTACGCTAATACTCATATGCAAGTGTATGAAAAATAAACAAAATTAAGTATGCATAGACAACCTAGAGACCACTTAAGTCTTGTCCGTAATTAAATTTATAATCTTGGAACAAAAAACAGAATACTCGGTGGTTGGCCACTTTGCCACGTCGCATATTATTCCATTTTTTTAGCTACAAAGATCATTGATCGATAAGTAGATTCATTTATTACAAAATAACTGACAGTTTTTATATAAGTACTCACTCAAGTTTATACCCCGGTACACATTCCAGAGGGGTAGGCCGAGTTATTATGACATTAATACATCAGTTTACATAATTATTAGATCTCACATCATAGAGGGCGAGCCCATTTCCGTCTACTGAGCTTTCTCACTAACAGCAAATTAGTGAGTTAGAGAGAAGAGAAAAGAAGTGTCAAACAGAACATTTCAATATAACTTTGCCGACCTCACAATCATCAGTACATCTGTGGCATCCGTTACAGGTAGTTGGAATCCTAGAAAGTCCGACAACCTGGTAAACTAGAAAATCGAAGTGCGACCGTTTTGTAGTTAAACTAAGAGCCGATCTCAACTGCGTTTGGACATTTGGACAAGACTTTATCGGGTTTTGGTGAGTCTAGTCTAGAGTGTGAAGACTAGAACAATAGCGCGGCTCATGGCTGATTCGGTTTAGTTGGTTTTCATTTCA
Organism: Eilema depressum; assembly: GCA_914767945.1. Taxonomy (NCBI): domain Eukaryota; kingdom Metazoa; phylum Arthropoda; class Insecta; order Lepidoptera; family Erebidae; genus Eilema; species Eilema depressum. Next base: position 21,437,530 of record OU612012.1, on the reverse strand, counting down.
TTAATAGATAATGCGATGCGGCCATGTCAGTTGGTGGCCAGTTTTAGCGGTCAGCGGGGAGAGCTTTCGATTTTGAATTATTAAACATTCTGAATTACAAAGTAAGGGCTACTTTGAAAACGGTGAAATTATGCTGCGGATCAGAAGCAAAAAGCATCGCGGCAGAACACACTGAGCAGAGGTAAAGAACAAGGTGATAAGTTAAAGCATTGTAGATAGGTACTAGACGTGAAGTAAATTTTTGACCAGATGTACTTTAATAACTCAGTACACATTTTAAAAAGTGTAAATTAAAACAATATATAGGTACAACAAAATAGTATAATAAAGTAAACTAGTATAACTGACGACCTGCGAATTGTGGCTGGGATGGACTGGATGCGGAAGGCGGAGGATCGGCAAACGTGGCGCATATTGGGAGATGCCTACGTCCAGCAGTGGACTGCAATAGGCTAATTGATTGATCGATAATTATATCATCCTGAATAATGTTATAATCTTTAAAGTAAAATAAAAAATAAAATAAAGAAAGCCTAGTGGGTGGAAGACAAGTCCCGAGTCATCAGTACCAATACTGCTTAATGTCTGAGTATTTTCTCGAAAAAAATTTGCATAGGTACTAATAAACTATCCTAATAAACTACGCTATTGCTGATATATACGATATGCTTGCCTAACTAAACTATTCCGAAAATAAGTGAAAGTTTGAACAATCGAAGTAAAGCAAAATTTATAACTTACCTATTAGATTGGGTTATTGGACGATTCGCACGAATTGAACTCGCACAAAACGTGCGAATCGCCTACAGAAATAAAATAAAAAATTAAAGGAGTCGATTCGCGTCCAATAACCCATTAGATTCCTTATTACATTTCAAATCAATCTTATTATGTATTGCACACAAGTAAACGCAACGTGGACTGAGATAAATGCAATATTCTCTTGCACTCCATACATTTGCATTACGCGCCAGCACGCAGTGACGTCACCACGTCACAATTTTGTATGGAACATTTTCAAGTGGCTCGAGAAATTGAATTATCAAAATCAAATGTCTTTAAAACTATTTGTCATAATGATCTTTCACTTCAACAGTTCTTAAATTCGATCGTTCATAAGTCCGATATTAAAAAACTAGGACACAACCCTATAATGGTAAGATGATCTTCATCATCGTTCACCTACCTTTATCAATGGTCGGCGCAACAAGCTCCTTCTGTTTATCTCGACAGTCATTTCAACAGTCACTATTTCCTCTCATACTGCTTAAATTTTATATTCACTACACATCGACCGCTAAACAAAGTTTATAAATACTATGGACTTAACTGGAAAAGCTCAAATAAATAATTCAAAATAGATGTATTATTGAGGTAGGTTATGTATGCAATCCTTTTGTAAAAAGATACTGACGCTCAGTAAGTAATTAAATATACATAATTGACAATTATTTGAAATATCTTTGATTACCTACTACGAGTATAGCGCAATACAGTCAATGATAAATCAATAACGTATATTGTAACCTTATATTAAGTTAAATTAATTACAATAAACACGTATTTATCCCCCTAGTAGACCCTTTTGACGGACAACGTTTTTGATATTAAGTGGCGTTGATTATTTATCGATAAACAACAGTGATGTGGATACATTACCATACAACATGTTAGAATAAAAGCGGTTTCCTTTCAATATTTATTCTTCCCTAATTCCACCCTAATTAGGAAAGGTGTGAATTTCTTTTGAATTTTTAGGGTGGGCCAATTTCGTGACCTTATCTATATAGATATCTTAACACAGGATGCGGTCAAAATAGACACCTATTTCGAATGATCCACCATGTAATTGTCCAATTAAATTCTTAATTTTATGTAAATAACTGGGGGTTAACACTCACAAATGTTGTATCTTGCAGTAGGATGTTTTAATTGAAATGTTTGATGCGTAGCGAAACCTATACTTTGGACAAATTTATCATTCCCTGAATAAAGGCTTAAGTAATAATATAACATTCGCAAATTTACAAAACGCATTGGTGTAACCGTTTACCATAAACGTTTACCGTGAATACAATGTTTTGTTTCTACTACTTGTATTCACGAGTGGTTATTACATACTTAGTTCACGAGTTTAGAACAATGTTTTTCTGCAACTACTTCTACTGAACCACGGTTTACTGCATAATAGTACATATTCTCCTTAGATACGGCTTACATAAACTCGGTGCAAATTTAAGTTTACTTGGAGATGATAACCAGGTTCTTCCTTTACAGTATATCTATTCGATACATAAAAGGATAACAAGTACGGAAATCATATCTCCCCCCTCCTCCCCCTCTCACCGTCCGACAGGTCGGTGGACAAAAACCGAACGTCCCCTCTTTGGTCTCAGATGCCGGGATGTGAAAGGGCTATCTCCAGTTTTGAGATGGTCCGGGCGTAGAGTCACCCTCAAAAGAGTACCCTATGATAATGATGATAATGATTACGACCGACGATGGGTGAATCTCCATAACCAACATAATACTGAGGATAAGGAGTTCCTATGACCACCACTCCATCTTCATCATCATCATCCTGAATACCATGTAATACCAGAAAGTTTATTAAGACAAAACAAATGAGCTCTAACTCGATAGCTTTATCTTGTTTAGTTTTAAGTTCCCATTGCCACCTTCTGACTCCATCTTCAGACCCTAAATGCCATGTAATACCAGAGAGTTTGTTAAGACAATACAAAATAACCCAAATTCGATAGGTTCTTGTTTATTTTGAAGTTGCTATGGCCACCTTCCTACTCCATCATCAGACCAGTTCCATGGTACCATATTCGTGCCTTGTCATCTAAATTAAACATGTATGCAAAGTTTCATTAAAATCGGTTGAGGATATCTGCTACAAAATCGAGTTGCAACTTTTGACCCAAACAAATTATATACTTGTACTTCATAAGTACATACATACATACTCACACCTGTAAATCCCTGAATAAATACAGTGTAAGTTCATAAAAAGCTTGCAAAAAAACTAACATTTTGCCCTTCCATAAGTTGTTCAACTGAAAATCGAACACTGAACCTCATGATCGCATACAAGTTATAAACACGAACAGTAATGAAACAATGTAAAAGATGAATAAATAATTTGATTATGTGATTCTAACAGGTAGCAATTAACCCTATCTTTAAAGGAATAAAAAACATTTTCACCATTGACACTCGAAAAAGGGCCCGTGATTCATCAAAAACAGTGAATAAAACGCTCTTTGTTTCACCGAGTGAATAAAAAAATTTGAATTTGGAACATGCGCGAATGTACGAATTCTAGTGAAACATGCAAAGAGGTTGCACACTCTCACTATAAAAACGTATTAAAAGCCACCTAAATGTAATCACTGGCTGGATGGAATGTGGCTCAGTTTAAATTAAGAAAAAAAAAATGCCGCCATTTTCTGTGTAATTTTCTTTGTAAAAGTTTATGTTTGTCTCATAATCATAAAATGACTTCATCTAGTGATGAAAATGAAACTCATATTCTCGAACGCGAAAAGACTCCTGAGTCTTTACGCGCGGTAGCTATTACTGATAATTTGCTGCTTCTTTTGTAATTCATAATCACAGAGTAATCGTTTTCTCGTAGTCAATGGTGAAAAGTTGAGTACCTAACACGTGAAAAAAGAATTCATCTCGGCTCTTGTATCCCTCGATCCACTCAGGTTTCTCTCTAGAACCCCTCGCTACGCTCGGGATTCTACCGGAGAAACCTTCACTCCTCTCGGGATACAACTTGGTGCCTCGAAAAGAATTCACCTTTTTTTCACTTGTTGGGTAATCTACTATTTCACCATTGACACTCGAAAAAGGGCCCGTGATTCATCAAAAACAGTGAATAAAACGCTCTTTGTTTCACCGAGTGAATAAAAAAATTTGAATTTGGAACATGCGCGAATGTACGGATTCTAGTGAAACATACAAAGAGGTTGCACACTCTCACTATAAAAACGTACTAAAAGCCACCTAAATGTAATCACTGGCTGGATGGAATGTGGCTCAGTTTAAATTAAGAAAAAAAAATGCCGCCATTTTCTGTGTAATTTTCCTTGTAAAAGTTTATGTTTGTCTCATAATCATAAAATGACTTCATCTAGTGATGAAAATTAAACTCATATTCTCGAACGCGAAAAGACTCCTGAGTCTTTTCGCGCTAAAGCGGTAGCTATTACTGATAATTTGCTGCTTCTTTTGTGTACTATCCATAACAAAATGTAATTCATAGTCACAGAGTAATCGTTTTCTCGTAGTCAATGGTGAAAAGTTGAGTACCTAACACGTGAAAAAAGAATTCATCTCGGCTCTTGTATCCCTCGATCCACTCAGGTTTCTCTCTAGAACCCCTCGCTACGCTCGGGATTCTACCGGAGAAACCTTCACTCCTCTCGGGATACAACTTGGTGCCTCGAAAAGAATTCACCTTTTTTTCACTTGTTGGGTAATCTACTATTAGCACACTGACACTGTAGAGTACTTATCGACTGGTACACGCTTTTCTCATGACAAGGAATGTAAATGGGAACGCAAGCTGCCGTGACGCCTGACGGGGCTTATCTTGCGATCTATCAAATTATGATGCTTTTTCTTTAGTCGATTATGTGCGAAAAGGATTAAGTGGGAATATTAAGGCCTTGATAACTCTGTGGACTGTCTCAGGTCTCACTAATAGGTGAAGCCCTAGAACGCTACACGATAACTTACACTAATTAACATCGTTGTTGGCGCACCTGTTTTGGCATTCTTGAGCATATTCATGTTAAAACGGCTGCCTAATTATTACTTCCAAGGGGGTCTATTTCTCTTTAAGGTAGACAGAAACAGCTTTTTTCACTTGCTACGATCTTGGTAAACACCTTACGTGTCTTCTACTCACCTTCTACTCACTTCGTCACAATTATATTCATGCATGCTCGACGGTTCCAGATCCTGACCCGGTTTTTTCTTAATCGAAATAGAATATTTATTCAAATAAGTAGGGCTCTCCCATTTTACTCAATGAAATCCATTGAGTAAAACTTTAGTTTTAATGATCCCGTTCTCTATCATTAGTAAAATGCCCTTTAAAGTAATCTACGTTTACCACTTTATTGACTGACCAGTGAGATATGTCATATCTTGGGCCATTTCTGGATGGTTCACATCACGACCACGGTTGTACAGTATATAAAATAGATTTTCTGTCAAATCTAGTCATTGAGTTAGTTCGAAATAAAATAAAAAAGAAGAAAGAGCGCAGGATAGAGTTAATGAGCGTGTAGCCTTTGTTCAACTGTGGTGTGGGTACTGTGGGTGATAGACACTTCGAGGCATTGCATCAGGGTTGTATTGCAAAGCGTTTATTTCGAGTGTGGAGGTACTAAACCTTAGCAAGTACATATTTCGGAATTATTTTTGTGCACCGGTAACCTTATCGTAAATTTAATACTTTAATGATGTCTGTTAAAGGGCCGACTTTGATAAAAAACCTACTGGTACCTGGACAAAAGCCATCTCTCGGCGTCACCCACTGTTAGTTAAGCGAGCGACATGTCATCGATATTTTTTGCTCGGCTGATGTCTTTAACGAAATTCATGTCATTGGGTTCGTTTTCTCTAAGATTAACTTTTTTACATTATTTAACAAATAGATCGGACCCTTATACGCTCGAATATTCAGTTACATGGTTTAACACTTAAAAGGGCTTAACGACTCTAACACATCCTGCGGGTTACGATGAAAAAAGAGGACAAAAAGAGAATACTTCTCATGTTTGTTTTTTAAAAGATGTCTGCTGAAGATAAGGTGCAGCGGCACTTTAATCCTCCAACCGTCCGATATTTGAAAAGGATATGATGACAACTTTTTTGTATTCTTTATCTAATAAGCACACATAACTAATACTTACTTATTTTCAAAGTTTGTCTAAGTAGATAAATGACAACGACGTGTTTATACCCGAGTATTTACCTAGTTACGTTATGCTATAATAGGCATCGTTTCAAAACTATCAATATCAAACTTGTATGTGCTAAACCACATGGAATGTGCAATGCGTATCTAAATATTTCGAAACACTTAGGCGGTAACTCGGGTTATGTACATCTCGCCCACGTAAAAAAAATCAAGCCTAAAAATCTGAAATCACTGCAAAATACCTGTGACGTTATGTCTACAGACTCTACAGTAATGATATTCCTGCATGGTTTTTATTTACCATTTATTATTATAAAATTGATGAGTTCATAACCTAAAGCATACAAAAGCTTCAAGAATCTGCCGGCTTTGCTCGTTCAAAAAGGCGTAACAAATAAAATGTTACTTGTTTTTTGATTAAAGTAACATTTCATTACTCTTTTTATCTGTTCAGCGAATTTATAATCAATAACAAATGCTGTACATTTGTCGCTAATGCCGGGAGCTCGGCACAGCATGTACCTACATGTATAGTGTATAGGCTAAACACGTGAAGTGACTAGTTGGAGATTAAATTTCCACTATGGCATTTCATAGAAACTGTATGATTGAATGAAACTGAATTTGTAAACACTAGTCAAATTGAGAACACACACACCGCCGTCCACAATGGCCGATTAAAACAATAAACAGAACAGAATAAGTACTTACCTACGTAGCACCTATAATAATTATGTCGTTTCACCCAGCAGATAGTATCGCTCAAACGAATTGAACCCCTTTTAAGCACCAATGTCAATTTCAGCCACATCCCCCATATGGATCGATATAATCCCTATTACCATCGTCATTAGGTCGAATGAGTGACGATACAGCGCGAACAGCTACCAACCAAAGAGCCCCCCTACATACACAATGTTAGCGAGCAAGGATTAAATAACTATGCAGGGTATGTAATGTAGGTAATGCAGGGATTCGACGTTTAACGGCTTCGGGATTACCTCAATAATTCCCGCAACACAACAAATGTTTTTAGCCTGTCGCGCGCCGGGTAAACGTGTGCTGATACCTAAGGTCGTCGGCATATTCGTATCTATAACAGCGAAGGTGGCAATGGGTGTGTGCCTCGTGTTTAGGGCGAGGGAAGCCATACTTCTAAGAGTCGGGTCACAGCTTCAGCGTAATACGGCCACTGTCAACCGCGACGTGATTTTACTGAGCTTACGATGACAGCACCGCCTCTATACCACGAAGGTTAACTCACATACCACCTAGGATCTTTGCTTTTTAAAACAAAAGTTTCGTAGAGTCGTCAGTTCAATATACCTACGAGTACATATGTGTTACTGAAAAATATTGCTATATTTATATCTGAAGGGATAAATAAACACTACTAATGTTATAGAAATATTAATAATTACTTTTTTGATACCTACGACATTTCTCGGTTTCTAATCCTATTGAAAGCACAAGGCATGTCGGACGTTTGGGATCATTTTTCATTTCAATGACAAATATTTAGAAAGTTATTTACCCTCGTGCGAGTCTACACTATGCTCAATTAAAAGGACGATCTCAACTCACGTCTCTCTCTTTGTAATCGGACAGCCGGATGTTTATTTTTCGACCGCGTTATCGATTCAGGTAGTGCGGCGAATAAATCTATTACGTCAACAATATGTCCGCCCTGGGCGATCCCATTGTAATTAATTTTAAAAAAATAATCGTATCATTTTAGTATTAGATACTCGCGACAAAGCGTATTTTAAAGGGGAATTCAAAGCGTTTCAAATTTGCGTACCATGGGTGATTTTCGCCTTGACGACATGAGAGGCACGCCCAAGATTTTTGACTGATGCTCACATTGCTCTCACCCTTTTTCACACAATCGTTAAAGGCTCGTTTATTATCCATCAATTATTTTATATTATGCTAATGAAAACGCCCGTCCATTACGAAGTTTTTGTCGATCAATTTATGGCTGTACCAACGTGGGCCTATCAAAGTGCATTTTACGTAGGTACCTACTTGTATGTGCTTTGCGAGCCTTTGCTGTGCGTACTTACGTCTCCTTCTTAAATTTGTAATTGCAGTCGCGAATGTGAAAACGCGCCATAAAGGCATTTCAAAATTTACAACTTACAGAGCACCATCTCGACAGCCTCCAACAGTCCGCCGCCGGCGCAGGCGGGAATGAGCGCGGGTGCAGGCAGCGCGAGCAGTGCGCCCCGGCCGAGCTCGCCGGCCGCCGCAGCCTCGCGTTGCTGCGACACAGGCCGCCCTATATTCCAGGACCCTATCACCGGACAGACTGTATGCTCGTGTCAATACGAGTTTCTCAACTATCAGAGACTAGCCTCAGGCATGCCTCTATCTATGTACAGTGCCCCGTACTCAGATGCAGCCGCAGCGACCGCTGCAGGTCTGGGGGCATATTTTCCCGCACTAGCAGCCGATCAACCACCGTTTTACACAAATACAGTAAGTATAACTAAACTGAAAAGAAACCATACAATAATAATTTCAGATCATCGGTATTTTGGCAGTTATTTTATTAAGTATTTGTACAGACCAGATAAAGTTACTTATTCCTTCCTCTTTTTCTCTCCTTAATGTTCAGTTAACCTGAATAGAAGATAGATAAATCAGGAATCACCGGCTGAGGAATTGTGACCTCGCAAAATTTTGTTTATGTCAACTAGTGAACTAAACTTATAGTTAACAGCGTATTACATATATATATTTTACGTTATCACCCTTATAAATTTAGATTTGACTGCAACAGAACATATAATTACGTAACTTACAGTTAGGTTATCAGGTTGGAATTGTTTGAATGGGTGAATCGAATTAATCATCTAATCTAAGCATTGTGTAAACAGTTAATTTATGACGTTTTACGAAATTCGTTTTACAATAAATCGCAAATAAAGTTGTCAATCCCGCCTGTCACAAGCACTTCTTGTGATAAGGAAAATGAGAACGCAGTTTTCTCAAATAACGTAATCTGTCTATTCAGAAAATTTGCATTTCGGTTTGCCCCCAGCAACCTAATTTTTCGTCGGCATTTTCCTTGCCACAAAACTAATTAAAATCAATTAAGTAATTTCAATAAAAATAAATTTTGATTACAAAGAGTTAACATAGCTAACTAATTCAAAATGTAGAAAATATTGATAAAAACGTATTTTTTCATACCAATACTTAAATAAGAATTCGTGAAAATGACTTAACATAAGTGTAGGTAAGTAATGAAAGTCGAAAGACAAGTTTGATTTTAATTGTAATACGTACATTCCAGGGACGTATAATGGAAGACTTATTTTCTTTCAGTTCATAAATAATAATCTTGGCGATAGATCTAGAACAACACCGCTTGTCTCACCTAGCCGTGGATGATAATTAGTATCTCATCTCATACTGAATTAAAGTTATCCAAGAGTCTCATCATGTTGGATTATGTCCCCACCCACCCCCAGGCCTGCCAGAGGATCGGGTATCTTAGTAACCAGAAGGAAGGTAACCATGATATGAAAAGAGCTGATCATATTTTTTTTTTATTTTAGTTACTGCCCAATTGTATATACTCGTATATTATGATCGCCTGACTGAAATTTTCCCTAATGGGTGTTCCATCCTATTCCTATATTACAAATTTAGGTAATTCTTCAAGACATAGGATTCTGTTGGATTTATGTCCCTATATAAACCTCCCAAAGGGTACCTAAATCAATAAAATAATTTTAGTATACTTACTACAACATAAACCTACCTTGATTCGTTATCTCTGATATGAAAATCATTTACGGTTCATTGCACGAGTGAACAATGCTTAGGGTTAGGTTAATACGCCTGAATAAACTTAGTACTAACTAGTTATACAGGTTTTTATACCATAAAATCAATGAAACAAACAAGCGAAAATAATGAAACACGCGCCATTAATAAATAAAATTTGTTCTAATTGATTCTAAACTTGGAAAGACTTTATCTTACCGGCATTCCTTGATATTTAAACATAACTCGTACAATAAAAAAATAATAGAACAAATAAATAATCTGTAATGGGAAGTAATAATAAAGTAAGTTATTCTAAAGTCAGTTATTACAGTAAACATACAATCTGTTTGTACATCACGTAGTGTCCGAACATTGTGTTAGTTATAATACGTACCTTTCTACGAGTATCTCCCATCTAATCTTATTAGCGTATAAATTAGTTATACCTATTCATAAAAGCTGAAAGCAAGTTGATTGATAAGTACGATATATTCATATATCATTAAACTAAAGGGTTTTTTAATGCATCAGCCGCGTAGAAGATTAATGTTTTTATTTTCATTTTTCTCTACGGTCTATTACAAAAGGTATTACGTTAAAATAATTAGGATCCGATGTCAAAATATTGCGTTACAAAAGTAGTTATAAGACCCTTTCGGTGTTAAGTAGGCCCCACAATAAGGTTTATGATCTAAGTAATAAATACATATAAATTGGAATCGTAATCCGTTGATGTATGTTCTTTTGTCCATCGCACCAAAAATCTTGTACCCGACCCGCCGAGTTTAATAACTTTATATGTTTAACAATTTCTTCCCGAGGATTAAAATAAGTTCCAAGTTTGAGGTATCATATCGCATTTATAAAGGATTATGTTTATTCAAATACGTTACCAATTATTAACGTTTTTATTCAGACTTTAATATAAACAATATGAAAAAATTATACTTTGCTTCACACGTTCAAAATGATAGTAAACTCTAATAATAAAAGTACTCCCTGTGTTAGTAGGTACTGTGCCTCACCGAATATGTGTGGGTAGTAACTTTGAATAATAATGATCATAACAACATAAAAGTAGCCACGCTACGTAATATATGACGTGTAGTAAAACTTTTGGAGGAAGGTGTTAAAAGCCGTGAACGTGTCCCGGCAGATGATTCAATCATTCATGAAGATATGATCATACATCATCAGTGGCGAAAGTGTTAACTCCGGCCGACGCCTTCAATGGGATCCTGCCTCATAGTTTTTTTGGTTAACGCCTTTTATTTTGTCTATAATTTATTATTTCATCCCAACCGCCGGGGTATCCGTCTATCCGTACACTGAAGACATGTTTTATATAGGTAGGTATATTTGTTGGGTGTTTTTAGTTGTCGAATTACCACGTGTTCGTTTACAGTTTATACATAACATTTAATATATTGTAAACAAATACATATTTATGAGTTAAACAGAAAAATAGGTTCCCCCCCGTTTCACCGAAATTTTTATGTCATAATTTTGTTTCGCATAACAACGCATAGCATAAACTTCATTTCGCAGAAAAAGGTTTGGCATACACTCATTCGTCATACTTTCATAACGCATAATTTTATAATGAATTTCGGAGTTTTAAGTTTCTGCCAGATGGAGGGAACCCAGAAAAATATTATAGTTCAAATGCTCCGACGTAATGTAACTCTCCTTACGACACAAGGGTAAAAGGTAGAACGTTTTGAAAGGCTTACACTGACTTAGATACATCATATTACCTTGCTTCAGCCAATCCTGCATGTAGGTTATATACGTATAACAGGAAGCGCATTATTATTTTTCAAATTACTATTAAATTACCGATACTCCGTTTAATGTGAACTAGCTAATCCAATAATAACATATTCATGTAATCGTAATTACTAACAAATTAACGACAATTACGTAGATCAACTCAATTACTTACGCTGCATAGGTACTTGGTCCAAACCATTCAAGTACGATTATTCCATTTACCCTTCATTCTATATTGTGTAATGACTTTCAGCATAAATAACTCGAGCAGTAATTTCCAGATTACTTCTAAGCATACCTAAATAGTAAGTATCTGCTTACTGCCTTCACCGGTCCGTCGAACGATTGCGTGTCTACCACGTCGTTCATGGGATTAACTCACAACTTCCATAAAAATATATCTACACCTACAACGGAGTTTAACATACTAATGTTAATGGATTATACTAGGTACCTATCTATTAAACTCATAATGTTGATAGCAATAACGATCAGGTGTGAGTTTGCTGTTAAAATAACTGCTTAGTGACTATCCTCGTAGCACTATAAACATGCGACAGTTTCTATTATTTTGTCAGTTCAGCCACAACACAACATTAATCACTATGCATTTTCATTTCCATATCTGCAATTATTGCAGTGTGGAAAAATAAGTCGAGCCCTGGGCCCAAATTTTCAACAATCTATGAGTACCGCCAAATTGTTTTCAGCCCGCGTGAATTTTTGATGCCGTTCCCGCTGCGCCTATTTTCTCACCCTCCTTGGGCATCCACGAATATTTCAAGACTAAAATTAGGCAAATCGGTTCAGCCGTTCTTGAGTTATAAACTAACAACGAAAAGTGGCATTGATTTTTATACAGGGTGGAAGATTTTGACCTTACCTGGAGGGAAATTTCTTTAAATATTGGAGATAGCGAATTTCACTCAAAGGAAACATTCCTTTATTTTTAAAAAGAAACCAAACTGCATTTATAGACTTTTGAAAATTCACTTGCCACACCCGGTAATCGAACCGACTAAAGCCTGAAAAAATAACATCCTGTATTTTTTATAGCATCAATCGATAGTGTAAATCATAAGGATCAAATCTGTCTAACAAAGGAAAAGGAAATCCCTGAAAACTAATTTTTTTACTTCATTTTAACAAAATATTATAGTAGGTACTTTGACTCAAGGCTCCATCAGATATCTTATTTTATTAACAATAAAATTCCATATTTAAATTACTTGTCCCTTTTTTCATGCGGATACCCCGACTGGCCAGCAAGGGTATTTCTGTCGGACTCGAACCGACTGAAACTTTTTGTTAAACCGACTCAGGTTAAATCAAAAGTCTGAATTCATTAACTGGTTATAAGGCGAACCATTAAGGCCATTCTCTCGCCATCTTCGATGCCCAGGGTGCGGTGTGGTGTACCATGCAGAGGTTCCCGACCAAGTACCCTAAATTACTTGTACCTCATGCAGTTACCCAATAACGTTAAATTCTAAACTAGAATCAAAGTTCAGTCATTTGGTACTGATTTTAATAAATAAATGGCGTCAACGATAACTTAATTGTTGATAAGGTATCTGAAGGCTCCTTGAGAAAAGTGATGTTGTGTCTATTGGAATTGAATTTATAAGTTAAGATTTTATGGACTTCCTTTTATTTAATTTACCAAGTTTGTTAGAGAGATTTGATCGTTATGATTGAGTCTATCGATTGATACTATAAAAATACAGGATGTTATTTTTTCGGATTTTAGTCGGTTCGATTACCGGATGTAGCAAGCGAATTTTCAAAAATCAATGAATGCAGTTTCATTCTTTTTAAAAATGAAGGAATACTTCCTTTGAGGGAAATTCGTTATCTCCAGTTTTTAAAGTACTTTCCGTCCAGGTAAGGTTAAAATCTTCCACCCTGTATATATAGATTGTGAAGTAATAATGACACAGTTAATCATCGATGCAATTAGACTATCTAATAAATATTTCGAGAGGGTCCAATGCATTGAAATAATCATGGATTCGCTTTACGGCTTACTCCGATTATTTGAAGTAACAGAAAACTGGAATTATATTACAAAGGTCGCAGCAACAAAGAGCGACAGCGCGACTGGATTACGCTGTCGTACTTGAGTAAAATTTATTATCGGATTTTCGATTCGGCCACCAATGAAGTTGTTGGACAACAAAATCTTTTGATAGATTTATCTTGGCTGACCGCATTAAGACTTGCTTCTGAGTTATTTTTAATGTGTTGCTATAAATTTTTGAACCCTTAGTGACAGTTGTGCTTTTTACGCGATCTCCTGCGCACACACAGCCTCAATAATAAATTAATCATAATAATAAAATTCTGTTTATATAAATATTCCGATTAAAAACCCCACAACTTAACATTATTCGAATACACTCCGTTCATTTGTTTATTTTAAAAAGATTAAAGTTTAACAATGTTTAAACAAAAAATAAGATACATTTATGGACCGAACGATGATTGATGAGAGACGAAAGGTCTCGTATCTCTTAGCCCATTATGTAATAATAGTTAAGCATGAAACTTTAAAGTGATCGATCAAGGAATCGAGGATCATTTTAATAATGGATTGCGTTAAAGCTACCGGAAACAGAGATGGGAATACTACAATGTTATGATCAGTAGCACTTTTTAATTAAATATCCTTATATCTTTTTGGTAATTCATCTTCATCTTATTTAATAATTAAGTATACCTAAACTGCCAAAGTTCACCGATGATCGTCATAGTATATACCCATTTTTTGACAAATATTTTTTTTACTAGGCTGCAGGGATTGAGCTGAAAGAAAACTTGGCGGCCAGTGCTGCAACATGGCCGTATCCAACAGTGTACCACCCTTACGACGCCGCCGCTTTCGCTGGATACCCATTTAATGGGTAAGTGATTTTATGCATACCAATGGTCAAGAGCTCACGTTAATCCCAACGCTGTAAAATATCCATCACACTTGAACAGGGCTATACACTGGAATTTAGCACTATCAATTTTTGATTATGGCTCAGTGAGCAATACGAAACAATTTTCAGCCATCGGCTGTTTAGAGTTAAGTCCCTGACGGGTGGAATATCGATAGAATAGACATACAAATCACGAAAAAAGTAGAAAATCGATACTGTACCCTGCCACTGTCACTCGAGATTTTCAGTGTATCATGCTGCTCTTTTTGCCAGCTGGGCATGATCGCACGTATAAGGTTGAAAAACAAAACTTAGTACTGTGCATCAGGAGTTTTATCGGCGATTCATAATTTTTTGCTCTTAGTAATTATTCATCAATTTTAAAATAAGCATTTTCAAATTAGCCATCGTAGGAATGTTCAAAATAATTATACCCTATGCCAGTTCTGCTTTTCGATAGTTGTAATGTGATCTCATTATTAACTGAATTTTTTTTCTATAGCCGTTGATTGATGGTAATATACCCGTATTCAAATTATTCTTATTCAGATACCAACTTAAGATTAAATTAAAAATAAGTTGATAATAATCGCTTAAAATCGTGCCCCTTTAAATTTTACATTCTGAATCTAATCTGTATTCAGGGTCGAAGTAACTTCTTCCAATTTAACTTTTTCCAAGTAACTTATTTGCAATGTAGTCTCAGGATGCATAGCATTAGCCCTCCACCAAATAATACAATTAGAAGAAATACACCATCAGTTATTTACCATAGAACTACTTTTGCATAACACCAATTCCACGTATTAGGCCCATATGTATATAAACAAATACACAAAAAAATCAATATACTGGCACTAAACAGACACGCAGTGAAGAATTAAGTAACAGATTGGCTGGTAAGCCTGGACTATTTCAGTACAGAGTCCCTACTTACATACACAGCGTAAAATTACTTATGTATTTTGTTAAATACATTACCATTATCCTCATTGCACTTACATGTATACATATACACTCACATACGCACACACACACACATACACACACAAACACACACACACACACACACAAACACACAAACACAAACACACACACACGCAACCACACATACACACGCGCACGCACACATACACACGCGCACACACACATAAATATTGAAATGAAAACTGTCTCTTAAGATACAGGGTTTTCCCTAGTTTAAGAGGCAGAGTTTAAACCTGAACCACACCTGAACACCAAATCTAACTGAAAATGGGAAATATCGCGGTATTGTTAGATTTATGAACATCTTATGACACGTTGATACAGTCAAGTTGTATGTAAAGGTGCAACCGTATCTCCTTTATCGACTGTACATTACTCAAGAACTTGCTAGAATTGTTTAGACTTGGAGTACAAAGACAGATGACGGAGCTCCTTACCGATGTACAGCATGAATGTCTCGTTTAAGTTGTAGAGAGTATTATGTCGATCCTATGAGACAGAAGTACCTAACTATGGCTGTAAACATACCAGATTGATCTAGATTTGGATTACATAGGTAGATAATGGAACTCCTTAATGACACACATTATGTCTCGTTTGAGTTATTGAAGGAATATTATTGATTCTACAGATACCCAGTTCATGGAAGATACTATCAGTATGCAGCATTTTTAAAGGATCTGTCAGCATATGGTCTTCTAGTTTTCAGTGCTTCCAAGTATTTTATTGTAAGGTCGCATTTACATAAGTCGTTTACTTTCGAAATAGCCTGCCAATTTCATACTTTTCGTACACCTATGTTATTCTAGACTATAAATTTATCTCTGTACCAAATTTCAAACAAACAAATCTAATATTAATTAACAAACATTCAAGAATCGAAACATCTTCACAGACTTTCAAATTTATAATATTAGTAGGAAGTAATAAAGATCTAAAACGAATGTGAACGGAATTATGGTTTAGTTAACAAAATAAGTAATTATCCTTTTGATGTGTGTATATATTATCGTAATCAAGGTAGGTACACGTATCCATGTAGATAGGATTTGATATAGTCAACATGCTTATGTAAACTGATAGCGGCAAACTGTAAAGGTTACAAAACATGAGTTTATTAGATAATTATGAATGTTGTATCAGATTATCGAAACTGTGTCCGCGTTGTTAACGCAGCACACACGAAGGCAGTTCTATAAGTGCGTACCTGAGTAGTTATAACTATCGATCGACCTACATACTTCAAATAAGAACTTTGATTTTATTGTAACCTAGCTGTGCCTGCGAATTCAACCGCGTGTATTTTGATTTGGGTTTTAATTTTCTAAACGGAACCTTAATACTTTTTCTAAAATAAAAGTAGCATAAATTACGCCTAATGACAGCCGTTATCAATAGTAAAAATTGCGTCGAAATCGGTCCAACCACTTCGGAGATTACCTGGAAGAAGCAATCAGACGAAAATTTAAAAATTGTATTCTTTCTAAAACTATCATGTATGCATTCATTTGTAATCATTAAAAATATTTTATTTTAATGTTACAAACAGAGATTTCAATATATTAAGGATTTGTATGTATGTATGTATGTATGTATAGACTCATGTATTCATAATTATGCTAAAATCAAAAATAATTAATTTTAAACAGATTGCCCACTTATTGGTCATACCTACTTATTTTTGCTGTATGAACTCCATTTTTACCCGCTACATTCTTACTGCTATAATAAAAATTGTACTACTCCACGTATACAAGCAATGGGAAAATAAGGCAATATGATAGTGAGAAGTAAACACTTGCATTACACTTTTTTTGCTTCACGCTTTGGTACTTTACAAGATATTTTTTTGATTGTGGCGGCATACCTATTGATCGTACAACAATAATATGAAAGTCGGTACAATTAAAGCATCGTTGTCAAGATTGTTTTTGCGTCGTACTTAACGCACGAAGCCGGTATAATTATAATCAGCGGTGTTTCCATGTCTATGTGAGGAGGAAACACTTTTTTTAGGGTTCCGTAGCCAAATGGCAAAAAACGGACGGACAGACATGACGAATCTATAAGATTCGTCAAGTCTGTCCGTCCGTCTGTCTGTCTGTCTGTCCGTCCGTATGTCACAGCCACTTTTCTCCGAAACTATAAGGCCTATGCTGTTGAAACTTGGTAAGAAGATGTATTCTGTGAACCGCATTAAGAATTTCACACAAAAATAAAAAAAAGCATTAAATTTTGGGGGTCCCCATACTTAGAACTGAAACTCAAAAATTTTTTTTTTTCATTAAACCCATACGTGTGTGTATCCATACCCATACCCATAGATAGGTCTTTAAAAATGCTATTGAGGTTTCTAACATATTTTTTTTCTAAACTGAATAGTTTGCGCGAGAGACACTTCCAAAGTGGAAAAATGTGTCCCCCCCCCCCTCCCCTCCCTCTAACTTCTAAAATAAGAGAATGATAAATCTAAAAAAAATATATGATGTAAATTGCCATGCAAACTACCACTAAAAATTGGTTCGAACGAGATCCAGTCAGTAGTTTTTTTTTAATACGTCATAAACCGCAATTTTCGCCTTTGCTACTACGGAACCCTTCATGGGCGAGTCCGACTCGCACTTGGCCAATTTTATTTATTACATGTGTTACACTGTATGAGCTATCCATAAACAATTAAACATAAATCGTGACAAATGAGTTCTGTTACTGTATAAAAATGACTACCTCTGACACGTTGATTTCAAGAATTCTTTAGTCGTACATTATAATATTTACATTTGTAGATTGTAGATGCTCTTTCTAAAAGGAGTTATTTAAATTGCCCTAATGGTTAGTTTTTCCTGTAGGTAAGTACGCTGTTTATTCGTCTTTTGGTTCAGGTGGTTAACGCGACGTGCGCGACGCGCGTAGTTATGTATCAAACTTCTGTCAACACAATCAGAACATTGCATTTTTTCACAGAGAGACAGACAGATGGACAACAAATTGATTCTATTAAGTTTCTAGGTTACTAACTAACCTTACTTTTGAGGTTTATAGCTAACTTTCGAGGTGCGGGCCCGATAATAAAGAAAATAGTTGTTATTCAGAAGAGTTTTCTAGTCAGTACCTATTTAGAAGCAAACTTAAGTTAAATTACATGTTATGCCACTAATATCATTTACTTACCTAGATATCTATTTGGTCTAAAAATGAAGCATACAATGTTTATGTGTCGAAATCCGTACTAATAACAATAAATGCTAAAATATCTTCCTTCACTAACTATAAATAAATAGATTGCTTTGATTTATGTGTTTTAATTGCACCACCGCGCAGTGTAGTCGCCAACGTTCATCGAATGAACACGAGTATAATATAAAATATAATATAATGTAGATCACGCGATTGGAACTAACTTTAGTTCTTATACCGTAACTAAAGTCCTCGTTAATTAGAATCAGTGATTTAAAAACATTTGGTATTCTGTATTAAGTGTATACCGCTGAACTGGAAATAAGCATTTATCGTTAGCTGTTAAACAGTAAATGCCTATAAAAACGTATCTGTTGTAAATAGGATTGCTAATTGCACATTACATACATTGAGCAGTTCCGGTATTCGTAAAGAAATGTGATGTTAGAGGTACGTAAAGAAATGTGCTAATGAAGAGCTATTGGTAGTACCTATTTCAAGTAAGCATTACAACGATGAATAATATATTGTTACACTTTACTGGTTCCAACCGAATTAGTCCATAGGATGTTAGCACAGAACATTAAATGTATTCATTCTGTCATATTAGTCACAACTTATGATGTAAACTGACATTTAATTCCTTTGCAATTTAAATATTTTTACGCATTTTAACATAGGCACCTTAACTAAACACAGTTTTGTGTTATTTAATTGCTGGTAGGTTTTTACTACTAATTATGCAAGTATAATTTTTAAGTTTACTTTAAACTGAACAAATACAAATTTAACTACTTTACTACTGGTGGGGTGGAACTATATTGACGTATCTTATAACTAAAGAAAACTTAATAGTACGGGCAATTTAACATAAAAAATGACGATCAGACCGAATACTTCATGTAGTTTTAACAATTAGTAGGTACAGTTATTTTCTGAGGTGCCCAGATGAACATACTAAAAGGCGCTGAGGGTGGGACCCGAGCCCGGGTGGGGAAGAGGAGAAACGTCCCTTTTTCAATTTATTTGCTTTTATATTGAACATTTTTAATAATAGGTATATCTTTAATTACGTCTACAATTAAAATTAACCTACATTAAATTTTCCTATAAATTATGTCTAGACATTTTTACTTTAGGATCAATACTTGAATAAATACAAGAGGTCAAATGTAACAAAGCCAATAAATACGCGACAAAATCAACTCAGCTTGACTGCAGAGATCGGTGGCGCTTGTTCCATTTTCTTTTGAGAGATAAGACCTTTATCCTACAGTAAAAATATCTAGACATAATTTATACGCAATTTAATGTAGACAAAAAGTAAAGAGATATTATTAATGGTTTTCATAATACAAGTAAAAAGAACCTGAAAAAAGGTCCCCCCTGCCCACCGCCGGCTCGTGTATTTTAGTAGATATGTTCATTTGGCCACCTTAAGGAATAACTATAATCAACTTTCAAAACTACACAAATTATTTGGTATGATTTTATTTAATTTTCCCGAGCTAATAAACAAAGCGGAAAACTACCAAACGGAAATCGTTAGGTACATATCTTTTTTCGTGCGGGAATCCCCACGTGTGGCCACGGTTACCCGTCTGGTCATGTCGGACTCGAACTAGTTAGAAGTAGAACCGTATGCCGAGGTATAAGGCGGCAGACATCTTCTTGTTCAAGTGAAACAGAAGAAATTATATATTACTAGCTGTTGCCCGCGGTTCTGCCCGCGTGGATGTCGGTTATCGAGACCAAACATAGCCTCTGTCCTTTTTCAAGGTCTAATCTATACGATCTCTGTACCAAATTCCATCAAAATCAGTTCATAATCAGTTTAGGCATGAAAGCGTAACAGACGGTAAGACAGACATACAGACAGATTTACTTTCGCATTTACAATATTAGTATGGATTTGGTAAAATATTAGTGTTTATTAGCTGTTTGTCGATTTTATATCAGATATTTGTTTCAAAATGTATTGTTCTTAGAATCTTTTACTGTTATCATCATCATCATAATGACTAAAGCATAAAGCATTATATTCAAGAACTGGAACTGATTTGTTATTTTACTTTAATAAAATTTATTTCCTTGTACGTTTTTCCTTAATTGAGTAGGTAATTAAGTAAATAGGAAAATTTCCAAAATATTATCTAACTATAACAATCCCACTAAAGGTATGATTTCGAAGCCGACCGCATACGACAACTGCAGACGCATGCCGCAGTCCCACTAAAGGCCCGGCCTAGTATTTAATCGACTAGGATACCGCAATGCTACTTTTACACCATACTACGTAACTACTTAAATCGATCTCCATCTTCAACAATATACCCATTAAGATGTCAATAATTTACAAACGTGTTGTGGAATAACAGGCGTTAAATAACACAATTAAAATGTTGTAAAACGAGGTGGGGCGTCTCGCTAATAACGAAATAATAGAAGGTTTGAAGTGAGTCGAGCGGTCGGCAGGTGCTTCGCCCCAACGGTTCCTTACGATGGATATCTTACACTTTAATCACTTACATCGGCATCAATCCGTAATGATATGTATGTACTAAATAAACACAAAAACGAACCATAATTAACTACATTTAACTATGTTACTGACGTAGATACGCGATAGAACCGAATTAAATATTTTTTGTACTTACTTCTGACTTGGCTGATAAACACAATAATTAGAGGTCCAAAGACTATAGCTATTACTTACCGTTACTTCCGGTAATACATTGTGACAATTTAATTTAGAAAAAATAGACACAATTTAATGAATATCTTACAATTAGTTACAATAAGATAGTGTTTATTTTTAGGGTTCCATATCCAAAGGGTAAAAAAGGAAATTCGCTGTCCGTCTAGCTGTCTGTCACCAGGCTGTATCTCATGAACGGTGATAGCTGTCATAAATTAGATAAAGGGATAGAATTATAAATTTTAACTATCTACAGTTAAAATTTTGAGGATTCCGGCGACTGGGACTGCAATTAAATTTATTTTAAATTTAATATTTCGGCGACTGGGATCACCCATAAAAAAGAACAAAAAATTATAGTTAAAACCAAAAACAGTACAGTCAAACAAAAATCTCGGGGACTTTTAGTAGGTATGTTCATTTGGCCACGTTAAGGAATAACTATAATCAACTTTCAAAACTCTCCTCGGCAAATACAGTCAAACAAAAATACATTTCACGTAATAATTAAAGCAAAATCTGATCAATTCAAAAATATTATTGGCTTTAATTACCCATCTTTGGGGTGAGGCTATGGGCAAGCATGGCGAGTCACTGGCAATTAGTCTTGACATCGCCAATCTTGACCCTCTTTTCAGAGACTTTGCTTTCAGCTTACCATCAGGCGAGGTGAAGTCAAATTGTCGTGTCCTATATAAAAAAAAAACACCAGTAAAACAAATTAAAACTACAGTAATATGTCACCTTAAATACTAAATTCGAACATCATGTCAAAATTAATCAACTAACCCGCCCCACCGCCCGTCACCGTAACAGGGGCAAAGCATGACGCTAGCGGCATTGCCCCGCTGTATAGCAACAACCAACCTCTGCCCCAGGTACGAGGCGAAGCGGAAGTCACCGGTTTTCTTGCAGCGGTTACTGGAGACAGGACGGTACGGCACACGTGGTTGTAGTAGTCGATACAAAGGCTCTCCGGAATATGTCGTTGAGAGCATGGTGACGCGGAAACCTACCCGTGCTTCTTCCACAACTCAGTGCGTGCTGACCGTCGCCGCCCACCATGGAGCTGCAGGTGCATTTATGGGGTTCACACACCTTGCAGCCCAGGTGGAGGGCCACTGCCACCCGCAAAGAATTGTCGTCCAATAAAGTGCCCAGGTGAGATGAAGGCAGCGCGTGCAGCCATGCTCCCGATTCCGGCTGCGACACCGCCCGAAGCCTCGCCAGATCGGATTCGGCCCCCGTGGCATCTCCACCAGCCCCCCAGCCCCTCCTAAACCTTCCAGCAGTACCATCGTCCCAAGCGCGCTGGACATGAGGCGTGACAGGGCCTGACGCCGCCGAGCTGCGGGCAAGCCACACTGTCTCGGCGTCCGCTGCAAAGGGCACGGTTACTCTGCCACCATTATTATGGAGGATGGCAGTAACAAGGTCCGCAGCCCCATATACCGATGCCAGCATAGCCGGCAAACCCACATCCCGCGCGCGTTTCACCCAATACCCCCGTGACGGTTGGGGCGAGTCGCCTGTACCCATTGGTTTTCGTTGAGCCATACATTGAGGATCGACTCAACTGTGGACTTGAGGATGTCATCGAAAGCCGCGACGTCTGCCGGACAAACCCAGATTAGCGCAGTCCGCAGCAGGTACGTCAGCTTAGGGAGGGCAAAGCACATGCGCAAAAGCACCAATGCCACATGCGCAGAAAGATTTTTGAGACGTTCTCGAGCGGTCAGGAGAAGCTTTTTATACGGGAAAAGATTGCCTCTGGCACCCCTTCAAGAAAAAATCATTTATGTATAATATGTATAAATATCTAGGTATACTTATTCTAGGCATGAGTTTATAGCCTGCAATTCCAAAAAGATAGATTTTCCTAGCAGTCACTTTTCCATAGAATTTCTTACCCGTGTTTTCGTTCTGAAAAATGCCTCTACTACTGCCAGACAAATTTGAAAAAGATTTTTCACAAAAAAATGACAGATACCGGGATACGCTATTTCTTAATAAAACGATGCCAAAAATATTTCAATCGGCTCAGTTTTACGAAACCTCGATTTTAGCAAAAAAAATTGTGTTGAAATCGGTCTGAGCTGCGGCTATCCTTATGTGGAGGGAGGGGGGGGGGGGGTTGGTCACACCTACACGTACCTTCATGACTATTACATACACATATTCACGCCTGAAAGCCCATATTTCACAATGTTTTCGGTCCCGTGTAATCAGTCTCAGGGGGCTAGCCTATTGCCGTCAAGTGGGCACTGTGTCTTAGGCTGTAGGTAGGTATATTTACTGACGGATGAAGAACAGCCCAGACATGACAGATGGAGTTCCCGTAGTCGAAGGCGACTACGGGATAAGGCTGTTTTTCATCCGTTCGCCCTATCCACCGCAAACCAACACTGTCTAGGGATAAATTGATACTCTAGTGTCAATGTAGGGTCCGCGTTTTTTCGCATAACTTTTAAGTTATTTTAAGGGAAGCTCGGATATGTTTCTAATACCTACCATTGATCCATTCCCTGAGCCTTTATCCAGCTCAGTTAGGATCGAACTTTAATACTTACCGTGAAGCGACTGCTATCTGACCTCCACTCCTATTTGAAGCTATGACGCTAATTTTAAACTAATAGTGATTGTTGACTATGACTATGATATTTTAAGTAACAGAGGTGATAACTTAGAATACCATCCAGGGTGCCACCCAATCGCATACAAAAAAAATCATTCAAATCGATCCAGCCGTTGAGGAGGAGTTGATGAGTGACATATACGATAGATGATATTTTTCAATCAAAGAGTTTTTTCTTCAAAATTAAAACTAACCTTTTTTTGTTTGACTGTACTGTTTTGGCTAAAACAATAGATTTTTTGATACATTTATAGGTGGTCCCCCGTCCCAGTCGATGGAAGAAAAATACTAAATTTAAATGAATCCGGCAACTGGGACCGCGGTCCGAGTTAATTGCGGTCCCAGTCGCCGGAATCCTCAAAATTTTCACAGATGATGTACTATTTTGCCGCCTTATTAGTAATTAAAGTAAATATTTAAGGCTGGCCTTACATCAAAGTGATTGTTTGCCGTTATATGCTAGATATTGACATGGGACAGGTGAAACTAAAATAAATAGTATCTAATGTTGCATAGATAATGGTACGGAACCCTTGCGCGAGACCGACTCGCTCTTGGCCGGAATTTTGTAAATTGAATTGTCTGAATTAGATTTCTTATTTATAAAATTAACAACGCTAGTCTTCTCGTTAACCTCTCCAAATAAGCTAATGACTAGTGTAACTGGGTTGGGACCGCCCTCGCTAACATATCAATCGAAAATCCGACGCCTCCGTCATTACGCTACCGATTGAAGATAATATTTTTTTGAGGATACTTAACCTGTCAATGAAACGTATACCTACCACAGTTATAGAAACATAATATGTAATAGCTAGATATAGTAACGATTTTCGTCTAATTATTATGCACGGATCAGTTTCATCGTAAGCAAGTACCTAGTGGTAGAGTTCAGTGGCATTATCTGATTAGTTAAATTTATATTTTTAGAGGATTACAAATGGAGCACATTTTATAATATTTATTACAACACACCTGCTCATAAAAGTGCTATTATTTTGCCGCAATTAGGCACGTAATGACACCTATTATCAAACTGTGACTTTTTCATTGCTATTATTCACAAAAGTGAGTTATAGATTCTTTTTTAAATTTTATAGGAATTTTCGTATTTAAATAAATAATTTCAACTTGTAATAATTGTATAATAAACAAAATTATCACTCAAATTTAACATTTTTTTTTCTCTAAGTACAGAAAAAAAAAACAGTAAAAAAAAGTTAAAGTCAAACCCAATGATATTATTAAATATAAATAGATGTGTTATTGCTATTTCTACGTTGATTTGTAAGCATATGACATATCTATGTTATGAAAATATCATTGGTCAAACCTCATTCTTTTAAATATGGCCGATCGCCATTGTTAGATGCGCATAGGAAAACGAATTCATTTGTAGTATTGTTTATTTAGTATTTGTAGTGTTATTTTATTCGCAAGTGTGTTGTAAAACGTCGTATGCCACGTGTGAGCATGATGATTACCGTCCTCGGCTCTCTTAAGACCCTCGCCTGACGGCTCGGGTCTCAATAGCGCCTCGGCGGTAATCACCAACTTTGCTCACTTCTACCATAATGTACTATTTTTAAATAAATGCTCCTATTATACCATGCCATAGTAACTTTTTGGTCCCGTTCTCTAACCTACTTATTGCATAATATGGATGGCACCTTGTTTGTGCTATCATTAATAGTTAGGAGAGTTTACCACGGATGGTACGCCGGATGCGGCTCTACTGGGTTGCCTGGACTTTTGAAATTTCGCCTTTACACCTTTTATGTTGACATGCGAGCAAAATTTACAGAATCGTTCAATTTATTTATTCTATCATCGCACCGCTCTCCACGGCACGTTGCAACCGAAAAAGGTACGTGAGGTATGAAAGCAACTACGTTCCGCATACACTCAAGCTGCGGAATGATCTCCCTGCTGTGGTTTTTCCAACGGAATACAATATGGGGTTCTTCAAAAACGAACGGCATCAGAAAGTTTTTAGACTACATCACGAGTGTGACGCCCCTGGTTTTGCACACAGTAATCACTACTCTTGACCCTACCTACCTTTAGAGGTTTCCTTCAAATTGATCTTCAATTCTTGAACTCTTTTACTCGATTAGGTACTTGAATATTAAAAAAAATTATCCAGATTTCTAAGTAGTTACTGAATAACTAGTACCGCATTGTATACAGATAACCGAAGTTGAAAAAATCGTTGTCTAATTGTGTTAGCTCTTGTAGTGATTGCGCTTATTAAGGGGAGCAGGCTTTTGGAGGAGATATAAAAACAAACTGCAATAAAGCAATTACTTTTAAATCTATGTTGAAATCTCAATCAAGGTCGAAATATAACTTTGTACTCAAGATCGTATTTTCGTTAACTTTAAAATTAACTGCAGTCTTTATTTTCGGAGTTGATTAGAGTTCTGGGGGTTTTGAATTTGGGGCAAGTGCTTAATTTTTAATATAAACACAAAAAAAAAAAAAAAATTACAATGAATTTCATTGGGATATTCTCAAAATATTGGGAAGTGAATGCCTCGAGCGGTCCTTGAATTTAAAAAAAAATATCTACATTTCATCCGAATTGACTGTTACCTCAAACATAATTTTCAAGAAATACGGAAAAGTTTCTTTCTTTCTTAGCCAACATAGTGGCGAATATGTTGGCAAAGATATTGGCCAGGAGTTTGCAATGTCGTCCACACATTGGATAGTTGTCGTAGTCGTCGTCGTCGTTCAGTTTGCTTCAGGTTAGGCCAGTGTGGACACGAATTCATTAAAATTATATTGGGTCGTTAACTGCTAAACGCACGCGCCGCTTTTCTTAAATTTTTCATTCAGTAGATAACAATGACCAATGAAGATTTTTTTCATTTTATAAAGCTCTACCGAGCCGAATTACATAAAAAAAACTACAGCAATACTTAGTTAGCGCCCCAATATTCGTTTAAATAAATCTTAATGTTCTAATAATCATATAATCAGGCATATAGGCCTGAACCGAAGCAAATTGAAGTGCCTTCTAACTAGTTCCAATGTGTAGACGCCATCACAAACTAAATAAATATTTGCTACTATGTTGGCTACTATGTAGAGCCGGCAAAAGAAGGGAGCTGGAGTCGCGGTTATCGTGTTGCATAAATTTGCTACATAAACGTCTGTAGGTATTGATGTAAAAGTTCGTTGCAGACCGCTGATATACCTATGGATATTTGGTATGAATTTCAACTTGATATGTAACTCCAGGCATTACTGAAAAAAGGTCTTGACAAACAGACGGACAGACTGACAGATGGACAACGAAGAGATCCGACATAAGGGTTCCATTTATTTCCTCTTTCTTGAGTACGGAACCCTAAAAATACAGAAAAAGTGCCTTCGTTAGCACATCACTTTCCGGGCACTTCTACACAAAGACAATGCCATCCAAACCCAAAATGTAACCCGAGTCGTCATAATTGTGCATTTGACATCTGCGTCTCCGGAAGGTGAACGCGGTGGTACCTATACGCGGTGATCTATAGAAAGCTACTAATACAAGTCCACGAAATGACACAGGATCCCAGCTTCATTATCATTTCGACGAAAGTTGTGTAAATTCTTGTGTAATAAATACCATAATTAAATGTTACCAAAATAATTAACGTTCATATATCAGCAGACTTTGTAAAAGCTAAACTTTACTAAACTTTGTAAAAGCTAAAACATCGCTCACAATCACGCTGAATGCTCTTGGCACAAAAAGACCAAACAAAACCTGTTGAAAACTTGATCACTTTAATTTCACCTATGCAACCATGCAGCGAATGGAAGTCTAAAGCTATCAAAATAGGAATTTATATCGAGAACTGACCAAAATCGCGCTACTGTGGTAAAACCTAATTGACTTATAATACCGAGCTAGGATAGCGCTTGCGGTGCGCTCTTTGTCATTCATACAAACGGACACTTGGTTTCATTGTGGTTGGTTTAAAGTGGGCATCGTTTTGATCCCTTCAAACGTAGTAAGTATACATTCTTTTATATTAAAACACGTTATATATTTTATAACATTTTATTAAACGTATTATAATACGTTTGTGTGCTTCACCACGAACGCGAACTAGACCCATCTTATCTCTCGTGGTTCTCTTACGCCAAGTAATAGGATTCTTCTCTGTCTGAAACTAAGTATGCACCTAACCTAATTAGAAAAAGTTGCTAAGACTATAAAATAAAGCATTAAATAGGTAGGTATATCAAAATGAAATAAAACTATTTTTAACCGATTGTAACGCGATTTCGTCATCGACATCTACCTGCTCTTGTCCCAATTATTTGGGGCTCGACGCAACATGTCATTCTCTTCCATACATTCCTGTCAGATGTCAACTCCTCAGTCACTCCCCTCCTTGCCATATCAGCTTTCACTCATTCATCTATCCTTTCTTGAGTCTACCTCTATTTATTTATTTGATATTATTTTATTATTTAAATTGAAGATAATATAGATTTCAATACAATCCGTAAAAAAGTGTTAGGTTAAACAAAATGTTGTAAATAGACATTTTAAAAAGTTTTGTGAATAACATAAGAGCTAAATACAAGACAATCTTAGGCGGTTGAAATAATAACAGCGGTTGTCAGAACTCGGAAATTTCCAACAATTAGCCCGAGGGTAGGCTTGTCAAGAATGAAGAGTGACAACAGGCCAACCCTGAAATGACTCTAACAAACAAACCCTCTTTACTGAACGGTCAGCCCGACCGTTTAGAGGAAATTAGAACAGTGTTTTAATGACTGAAATATAGACAAACAGGCAGGGTTTACAATAGATGAATAAGTACAGGGTCTATGAGTACATCATTGTTAATTGATTACAGAATAATATACACATTCTGGGCTAAGTACCTATTCTATATCAATTTTAAAGTAGGGCAATTTGTCGCTGTTCTGATTTAGAGATTGAATTCAATCTAGCTAGACAATATTATAATACAAATCTATAGGCGTGATAGTTTTTCAGTGAAGTGTAATACAAAAATGCTCAAATTTTGGGATAATGTTAGGGCGCACTTTACTCGCCCTGATTACTGTCGTATTAACCCAGTGACTTGATAATAGGTAGGTACCTACTTACATTATGTTAATAATTACTTTTATTTGCTTTAACTATTGCATGAACATGAGTGAGTACTCTGTGAAAGTATTGTTCAACTGACTTTGACTTTTATATCTAATTTTCAATCGGGAAATTTAAGAAAGTACCTACCTGATAAGTTATTTATAGGTTGAACCTATAAATAACCTATCAGGTACTTTCTTAAATTTTAGATTAATTTTTAAATGATATTTACAGTACAATAAATTAATTTTTAGTACAATGTTACTTCTTACATACTAGGTAAAACTACAGTTGAAATGGCCAAAATTCTAATATTACCAAGGTCAAAATATGACCAAGCTAAGTCGGTTCCCCTTCAGAGAGTTTTAACCGATCTCCACTGGGGCTTATAATAATGCTGTAGACATAGATGGCAGGATGTGTCGTTGTTCAAATACAAAGAGATAACCTTCTAAACAGCTGATCATAATGGCGAGATCTCTTTGTACGAGTTGGGCTATGGGCCAAATAGTGTTACCAATATTATGAAAGAGAAAAGTTATTGAAGAAAATTAATATTCTTTTCGTGAACCATTTTGGCGGAGTGTTTAAACCGTAGGATTATTCAGGATATCATTAAATATTGCAACTGATAAAGAACAATACGTACCTAACAAATTAAATAAATCGTAGTGTACCTATGTTTTCGTTACTAAGTACAACTAACGAAATGGCAGATTGGTTGGTAACAAACAACTAACTAAAAGACCCAATCACATTTTCAATACACACGACAGTCATATATTAACAATGAGTCCTATACCAGGACTGCTTAACGTTTGTAGCAGGCATGTCAAATTATACCATTTTATTAACTCGTGCCTCTGATTTCACTATAAAGATAAAATTTATATCTTATTTGCCCTTCTACAATCATGGTAAAATCAACTGAGGGAGACGGATTACTTGTGTAGTAGGCGGCCGTACTCTAAACTGTCTAATTATCTACGTATCTTCAAGCGAAACGTAGTAGGTACACGTTCATTTCCACTGTTTTGTCCGTTTATAAAATTAATTAAAGAAATTAACGCTTAATGTCTCAGCATTGATGATTAATGTTGTTGCAGAACATAACAGTACTACGTTATCATATTTTTACACTAATTTGATGACTTAATAATTTCTCACAGGCACTTTAACGTTATATTTATTTAAATGTTAATAATAATACATTTTACATATCATTTACGATGGTAATGCAGCCTAACAAACGCTCCCGCGAAGAAACATTTAATAATATAGGTTATTACAATCACTTATTCAATTAGTAATGAACTTTATGTGGATAATGTCATTGAGGTATGAAAATTTAAACGCTGAGTGCTATACATATATTTAAAGTCATTAAAGCAAGATGGTCGCGCCTGTATCCATAGCCGGAGTTAGCCCGTTAGGCGTCGCGCGACGGTCGTCAACCGGTGCGTCGTGACTGGTGTAACAACCACTGCCGACACTTCCGCTGTCCACCGACATAATTACAAACGGAAAATTCAACTACACCATACAAAAGTGTGTAGACGAATTTCGTTGAAGTGAGTGATAATACACGGGAGGCGAGCGCTCGATATGCAGAGCACGTAGCAATCTATTTGGTTCCGACCCGATATTGTGCACACAAAGTAACGATTACTCATACCCGCCAAAGTTTATTTATGACAGGAAGAAATTGCGATTGTATTCTCATAATGGCCATAACTTCCCAATATGAGTAACACGAGAAAACGTTGTCCTAAATAACGATTTGCATTAGCAATGTAATTATAACATACCTATATTATATTTATTTTTGACAAATAATTAATCACTTTAAATATTTATAAGTTATCCTTTTTAATCGTAATTAAATAAATATAAAATTAACCCGAATACCGTCACTCACTACATTTTAATTGTGGGCGCTTAATTTGTATTAATCACCCTTTTCTAAAAATATTTACTAATCTTAGTAATCTTATTTTAAAATTGTCTAAAAACATTCCCTAATATTGTTTCAAAATTGAATTGTATTTAAATAGTTTGGTCTTTGCTAAGGTCTAAGCTTAGTGGTCTTAGTCAGGTATAGAGCGAAAGAAAATATTAAATTTTAAACTACTAGGTGCATAACTAACTATGGTTAAAGACTGCTTGACTAGATTGGACCTAAACTTAAAAAGCACATAATTTTAGGTATTCGTAGCGCCTAAAAGACAAACAACAATTATGTTCAAGCCCATAGAAATACTTATAGAAATAAGTAGAAGCCCAATGGAACGCTTTAGCAATAGCAACATTTACACGAATGTACAAAAAAATAATTTACTGAGCGTTTAAGGATACCTATAAACATTTTGATTAATAAATATATTGTTAGATAAAACGCACAGAATACAGCACCTACTTGTACAATCTATTTAGGTAGGTATCCAAATATAACTGGTATAAACCTTGGTGTAAATTGAGACTTAAATACATTTTTTAGGCTTTATGTTTCAACGACGACTCGATGTGTCCGAATAATACTGATATGTTATACAATACGGAACAATAAATGAGTATTCAATTGCTGAATGTTATTTTTATGTCTATAAGTTTTGTTACATTTATATGATTTCCAATACAGGTTTATTTAAGAAATAAGATTAACATTTTGTCAATACAAAGACCATATTGCGTTATCGGTCTTTTTGATAACAAGAGAAATAACTAAAAAATATTTATTGTTGCATCAGATATGTAAATTAATTGGAAGCAATATTTCTTTGACCCACACCGGTGAGCCGTGTACAGACGGTTCATTCATATTGAATGAGAATTTACTGATAAAACCTACAACTTAACGTTAAAACTTTTATGAAAACAAAACTTACTTAATGAACATAAACCTATGAACAACAATACAACCAGAGGTGTCATTCGCGTGTCGCTTTCTGCAAAGTAGAAAGTTATTTATTTAGTTAGTGGATGAAAATGAAGGAGGTACCTAAGCAAAGAGGACAACAGGAAAAATCAGAGGAATTCTCTGTAGGTACTCTTACATACTGTAGATACACATTGCACATAACTGCTAACTACCTACTTGACTTATACCTACCTATTTGTACCTGGGAACCTACATGACATTTATGTGTGTGTAAATTAAATAGATCAGACTTGCGTAAATGATGACACTAATTAAGTATTGGATCTATTATAATGATATTATTGGTTTCCAAAAATTTGGAGCTCTTGTTAAAGAAGAGGCTATCTACCTATATAACATGTCAATAACATCTTATCGCTGCTCTAGGCCGCATACGAGACTTTGGCCTCCCGGACACTAATGTCCGTTTCCACCCTTTAGTTTGGCCTAAACTTCTTTAAATGAGAGTAACTACCGTCTGCCCTCATAACCCCGAGAGGAAAGCCTGCACCAGAGCCTTGTCCATCAGTTGACAAGTGCACTACTTGCAGATGAGATTGTCTACAGATTCTTCTCCAGTTAAATCAAATGTTATCAACATAACAGATCAATTTGACAAAACACTGATACTAGCTAAAGAGCTATGCGTCATACACATGCAAGTATAATAACAAGCAGTCAAACACGTACCCTTAGTTTTCTGTGTGGCCACTCGATTCCGGACATGATGTCATTGTACACACTTGCTCAGGCGGCATGTACTGACACGGTGCCCACTTCGCCTATGGCTATAGCACACAGTTAATCGTGGATACGTGTACAGACAACGATTTACAGCACAAAGTGCCAGTCCTCCCGTGTATTACCAATCTATGGAACAATAAAGAGTGCGCGTGAAGGCATATAAATGAGCGGTGCCGTATGCAGGGGACGCCGCGCGTGCCATTAGTAAGCCGCACTCGGTTCGGAGTAATTGACCGACGAGCTAATTTCATTCTAGGCGCATTGGATGCTTCCTCTTTCCTTTTTCCTATCGGTCAGCGGCAGCCACGAGGTGAGTAGTGATCGATATGAATGTACTTATTCATCATTATTAAAAACATACGAAATCATTTCAAAATAACATATTTAAAGGTTCTAATATAATGTTGTGTGGATTTAAGTGTAGCTCAATTTGTAAAGATGTAATTAAATTATTAAACTAACTTAAAAAAATCACATCCTAATCACTATGTTGTTTTTTAATTCACATCGAACGCACTAAAACTAAACTTTAACTAATCAAGTACTATCCCACTTGACGCATTAGATAGATACAGTAATTTGTGGCTCCGTTACAATATCTCTACATACGTTTGAGTTACGTACTGTGTGTAGCAGACAGTTTGTTGTATTGGTCATGTATTGGTCGTGCGTGCAAGCGAAATGCACCAATACATGTCATACTATATATGCCAGTGGTGTTAGCATACAACTATTAACTATAGAGTATGCATTGGATGGAACTTATGGGTGGGTCTTAGGTTGTCAAGATAGCATATTGACTTAGGTCCTATGTTGTCTACATAGCAGAATGCCTAATAAGCTGAAAGACTGCATCGCAAAATGACTAGATATCATTTTGCCTAGGTCTTTGATTGTCCTAATATCAAAATAACTTGATCGCAAAATGACTACTAAGGTATATTGACCACTTCATTCATCACCTGTACATTCGCGTGCAGTAGGCATATTTTAACTTGCTTTTTGCAACTGCAGTTTCTTACCCCGGAAAGGGGAGGCAGTGGTCCGCACCTACAATAAATGTACCCTATACTTTTTTTTAATCGTGTAAAAATCCCCCGGATACCTGGAGGAGGTTATGTCGGACTCGAACCGACTAAAACGCACGCCGTCTGTGGGCCGATGTACACTATACTATCAAAAAATTTAAATACGATTTTTTACTAGATTATTATTGTAAAAAGAGCATTGGTCAGAAACTCAGAAGTATGTAAACAATATTTTTTGATATTGTCTTCTACTGAAGAAGACAATATCAAAAAATATTGTCGTTTTCCACTACTTTCTCATAGAAAACCCCTTTAGAACTTGTGTAATATGTCTTTATAAATGGTTTGCTGGATTATGTCCAGTTATATCATTCTCTTTTCAACTACAGTATTAACGTTATTCTTAAAGAAAAATATGTATTTTTTAAACACCTAGGACATGTCAATTTTTGAACGTTGACGATATAATACCGGTGCCTATGTTTGTGTAATAAACTTTAAAAAGTAAAAGAATGGTAATGTGTGTATTGTAATTATTTAGTAATAAAAGAATTAGATAGCAACTTTGAAATTAAATGAAAATTATTTAAATTGAAGACCCACCAGAAAACAGTTTACGACATAGATAAAAACCGATGATAAACTCCTTGCAAGTTGACCAATATAATACTTACAAATCACGAAATCACCGTTACGTAAATACCAAAGCAGTTACGAAACAATGAATCCACACGTATATAATTCAATGTTCTCATCGATATTAATAATATGTCAGTAATAAAATGTGACATGACCTGTGATAGCAAATGAACCGTGGACGCGACACTTAATTTTCACTAGTTTATACGTTCTACATATGGCATCTTGTGAGGTCTAATGCGGCTATCGGAACGTCAACGGCGCCACAACCCAGAGTAGCGACATGTCACCAACTTATTAAGGCACGGATGAATTAGATAAGCTAAGTTTGCAACTTTGACACTTTAACTGCTAAACTACATACATACATACAATCACGCCTTTATCCTCGGAGGGTTAGGCAGAGGTGAATGCTAAACTACTTAGTTTCAAAAATCATATTTTTATTAAAGTCTTTCATTTAATCTACATTCACGGATAATAATTTGATTCGGGTCGGTTACAAATTCACAAAATATATCTCCAAATTTAAAACTAAATCCAATAAAAAATATATTTTACGAAGTCGGCGATTCGGCGATTCATTCATTCAATCGAATCTATATTCTATGTAATATACAAATTACATAGAATATAGATTCGATTACAATACATAGGTTTTTTTTTAGCTTAATAATAAAATGA
The DNA here is from genome assembly GCA_914767945.1 of Eilema depressum. Classification (NCBI taxonomy): domain Eukaryota; kingdom Metazoa; phylum Arthropoda; class Insecta; order Lepidoptera; family Erebidae; genus Eilema; species Eilema depressum. Next base: position 21,402,493 of record OU612012.1, on the reverse strand, counting down.
GTTCAAAACAGATAAGTACCTACAGTTAAAACCAGCCTTTCCATGTTTATTTTTAGGGTACCGTACCTCAAAAGAAAAAAGAAACGGAACTTTTATATAGGATCTGTCTATCAAAACCTTTTTCTCATGAACACGTGAAGGCTAGTAGGTATTGAGTTCGCGTTAGAGTTGAAATTAATATCAAATACCCAGATCACCAACGCCTTGAAGCTCTGGAAAAATCAAACCTTTGAGTCAATGAAATCAATAAATATTTTGGACCTTAATGGTTAATATGGTTGAGAATGCCATAAGATTGTAATTGCTTACCGTCAACCTGTCAGCCTATAGAGTAGCCAGAACTTAATCCTGACTCAACCCCACCGAGAATGCTTGGAATGAATTCGGAGGGTGTCTCAACTCAAGCTAAGAAATCCGCGAGTAATCACGCTTTCTGAACTTAAATAATATACCCCAACACCGGATCAGTAACTTGATTTACGTCAGTGTCTACGTGGATTGCAATATCAAATACTAAGAAGTGAATTAACAAAGATTTACCTACCTTTAATTCTTGGTATAATTTTTTTTGGAATTTTATTGTTTGTTAGAATTATTATAATTTTGTTTTGTTCATTTTTGCTGATGAATTCTAGGACTTATAGACTACTGGCCCGTGTACAAAAATGATGGGTCATTTGAACCACCAGGTGACCTATATAGAACGATATAAGAACATAAAATAATAAGATTCAGCACTATGCCGTCACTTGTAAGCTGTCCAACTGAGTGCAGGTGAGTACAGGTACAAAGTACAGGTAGAGTGAGTACATTTTGGTCATATATTTTTGTACGGCATTCTTACCATCGATAGATCCATGAAAAATAACAAGCAAACGCGTAGTGCTGTACAAAAAATGGTGAGCCACAAAGTCGGAATTTTTATTTTATTTTCCGACATTACCAGGGTAAATTTGGTCATTTGATTTTGTACGGCATCAGTTTCATAATATTTCAATACTGCTTCTAATCCATTATTCCGCAACGCCGTACAAAAATCATGCGACATGGTGAAGTAATCGTGGGTTACAACCCCCTCTTCTTCACCTGCACTCAGTTGGACAGCTTACAAGTGACGGCATAGTGCTGAATCTTATTATTTTATGCTCTTATATCGTTCTATAAAGGTCACCTGGTGGTTCAAATGACCCATCATTTTTGTACACGGGCCAGTAGTCTATTAAACTTTATATAAATTTATTTAAGCATTAACTTCAAAACTTTGCTTATTTCATTATACTAGTTTCTATATTACTGAAGATATTTACGAAACTGTCGCAGACACACACCTTTAAAAAAAGTAAATGGCTCGCTCTATATTTGTAAATACCAATCTTTACCGCAGACTACGTCTTCTTATAAGACAGAGAAACAGTTATTTCTATAGCCTTTGCTTAATTCTTCTTCCTCTTAGCGTTATTTCCCAGTCGCATCCGAAGCTTTCAGCTCGAAGTCTGGGGTCCGCTTGTACCAGTCTTAACCACGGATTTGACTAGCCTTTGCTTAATTATCCCTAAAGAATACTTAATGTTGTTTTAGTTGCAGTTTTCTACAAGATGAGGAAAAAGTTTCTTTTCAGACCGTCTTAAGTTAAGTTTAGAAGAACTATATACTAACGAAATATGAAGATATGTCCCTAGAATCATAAATAATATTAATTTCTAATAACATTCAGTTTATTAAACACATTATGACATGTGTATACTACGCCTTTACGATACCACGTAGGTACAGTTGATTGACGCTTGATAAATAGCATGTGTTGACATCTTCCTAGTGAGAGTTGAGCATTGATAAGTCTTTGGGAGGTCGCAAACAAATTTACAACAACAAAATAAACATGACGATTTATCGGTTCGATAAAATGCTCCACTGTTCATTAAACGTTTTAATTTAGTAGGTAATTACATTTATTCGTATCATTTTTGGTCAAATATAAATATGCCTTATCTATTAATTGTAGTCAGTGATCTCATTTTCATGAGTAGCCAATGACAGATTTGTTTATTAAACTTTGATTGTCTGAATAACACACAAAGTAATAACACAATAAATATTACGTAAATAATAGGGGGCATGGTTGCTAATTCGTGGGAGATTGATTACAAAGAGCTACAGCTCTTCCAAATATTTAAATATTCTGAACTACCACAAAGTTGGCTTCAGTTTTTTACAGTTCGTTGCTACAATAACAGAATAACCATACCATCAAATTTCCCATCCCTACAGCATGAGCAATGTTGTGCCCTCGTGTTGTGATAATGTTAAGGAATGAACTCCCTGCCGTGGTTTTTCCAAGCGACTACAGTATGAGGTTCTTCACAAAGAGCATTAGAAAGTTCTTATGTGGTCGGTAGCGCGAGTGCGACGCCCTTGGTCTTACATACGTCCATAGGCCACGGTAACCACTTTCCATCAGATGGACCGTGTGCTTGTCTGCCACCTGAGTTGTATACAAAAAAATTATTTCATGTTCAGCCAAATTTCATTGGTATAAAATCTGATTTACTAACTTGTTTTCCAAATTTTTTCTCTCCCTAACACACAATGGTTACCGTAAGCTATACGTTTGGTTGCAAACATTGGTGGTGACCCAGAGTGTTGTGTCCTGTGTTTCAATAAAACGAGGCAGAAATGTCGCATTGCCATTTCATATTGTTTATAAAATATTTACACTGACCATTTTAAACAGAGCATTATCTTGATTGGAATTCTTTAACGAACTTGTTTATTTCTGGTCACTAATAACTACTAATAAGGTTTCTTGTTGATATTTTTTTCAAATGAGCCTGAAACTAGAGGTACAGTCAGCGTCAGATCGATCTTGAATTCTTGACTAGCAAAGTGCTCAAAATGATCTTAATGCCTACTAATAATGATGTTAATATCAAATTATTTTATTGATTTAAATTGTATTATCTTCCGAACAAAAGGTATTGTGTACCAAATATCAGAACAATCAGGCAACAGAAAGGGGGTAATAGGTATTAAGGTATTAAGATAATTTTGTACTTTGCTAGTCAAGATCGATTCAATCTGACTGTACCAGTTTAAGTAGGTACTATTTTAACTCTTGTTTTCATATTAATTAAGTAGGTACCTATAATTTTACACGCACCCCACTTAGGTACCTATCTACTTAGTATTTTGGTTATAAAAGATATTAATACCCTATCCATACTAATATTATAAACTAGCTGTTGCCCGCGGCTCCGCCCGCGTGGAATTCGGATTCCGTTCTCACTTTTCTTACGTACTGAAGCTCCCTTGGATACCACCCCCGTCGGCCATCAGGAGTGGTTATGTCGGACTCGGACCGACTAAACGACCATACGTCTTCAGATGCCGGAGGTGCAAGATTGCCTTGGGCATATTCCTGTGACTTCCGCGTGGCTCTACCCAATGGCACTACTTATAGTACTCCTCCGACTCCGTCGGGGGAGGTATCCGTGGGGATTTGTCGCACGATAAAAAAAAAGAAAAGGCACTACTTATAGTTCCACGCTCCTTGACTCCCCGCGCCTGCGCTCCGTGACCAGCCCACCCTAGGCCTGGTCTCCACTGTGCCCTCTGGTAGTCAGAGGAACATGTGGGAAGCCTTAAGCATCCCTCTACACGGCCGCTCCCGTTGCGGCCGCCATTTGCAGCGCCGCGCCGCCTTCGTTGCCCAGGGTGCATTGCATGGAGGTTCCGGACCACGCATTCGGATCCCGTTCCCGTTGCATCTTCTGTTCTGTTCTGTCCCCCCTCGTCTTCGCTCGTGACATACTTAGAACCCCCCGTTGCATCCTTTAAACCCATACTCGTATAAATAATTCTCGAATAATGTGTAGAAAAAACATTGTGTGTAAACACATTATTCGGATTCTACTGTATTTATTGACATTTACGTACTTAATATCTTTTGAATAGAACGTCCGATTTCAATAATTCAAAAAGTATTCAATAGGTATTGAAACAATCTCGAATACGGAATAATTTATTTACTTAGATAAGAATTAATACAAAGGTACAGACATAGTATAAATAGAGGTATAGATTCCGTGGTCTGACTTTGATCGGCATTTCTGTATGAATTTATTTCGCCGTCAATTTTTTTCAAATTACGATAACTGAAGTTCTTCATTGTAATCATATTATAGTTTGAATGGCAATTTTGATCTACATTAAATGCTCAATATATCTAACATATTTAATTGGATAAGGAATAATACTGTATTGTTAAAAATTGGTTCGAAAATGACACATTATTTTTTTGTAATTTGTAAAAGATAAAAATGGTTGCTGTGGGTTTTCCTTAGGAGATATATGTATATTATGCTATCGCGGACTTTTATGTAGACCTTACGTTATTGAAGTTTTGATAAGAGTCCCTAATTTTTTGAAGATATAATATAGCCTATGTTAGTCAATAATAATGTAGCTTTCTAGTGATAAAAGAATTTTTTAAATCGGTCCAGGAGTTTTTGCGTTTAGTTGAATACAAATATACAAATATTTCCTCTTCAATATGTTAGTATAGATGTATGGATCTGTTGACATTTATGATCACTACTCCGCTCCCTTTGGTGGTAGCGTGATGTTATATAGCCTATAACCTTCGTCAATAAATTGACTATTCAACAGAAAAATAATTTTTCAATTCCAATCGGTAGTTCCTGAGATTAGCGCGTTCATACAAACAAACAAACAAACTCTTCAGCTTTATTATTAGTATATATTATATATATAGTTGCGAAAGTAACTCTGACTGTCTGTCTGTCTGTTACGCTTTCACGCCTAAACCACTGAACCGATTTTGATGAAATTTGGTATAGGGGTAGATTAGACCTTGAGAAAGGACATAGGCTATGTTTGGTCGCGATAACCGACATCCACGCGGGCAAAGCCGCGGGTAAAAGCTAGTGATTATATAAAGGAGTGAATAAAAAAACCTGACGAAGGTATTCCAACCCTGACCGTACATCTTAGTTAAGAATTCATGCTTTATTTGACGACACTTGAATAGTAGCAGTTTGAGAAAATCATAGCATCGCGTCATTTTACATGTTTCCGCAATAGGGAAGCTGATTTTAACGTGTGAAAGTGAATTTGAGTTTTAGGTACTAATACCATCAGTTAAACGTTAAAGATACCTATTTCTTTCTTCGCTTTTTAGGGTTCCGTACCTAAAGGTATGATTCCGAAACCGACCGCAGACGACAACTGCCGACACATGCAGCACATACAGCGCACCCATTACTTGTCAAACTCCGATACGGATAAATGGGACCATTGAGAAGCCGCAATGAATTACGTGCATCTGCTGCGTGCGTCGGCAGTTGTCGTATGCGGTCGGCTACGGAATCATATCTTTAAGAAGAAAAAAACGAACCCTTATAGGATCACTTCGTTGTCCGTCTGTCTGTGAAGACCTTTTACTCAGGAGTAGGAGAAGGGATCAAGTTAAAGTTCATACCAAATCAAATCATCGTTGATGCCTTGAAGCTCTGAAAAAATCAAACTTGTAAGTCAATGCCATCAAAAGATACGAGTAGGTACACAGCCGTTCATGTAGTAAATTTAGACAAATGTAAGGGTGTCTAAACAGTTTATGTATCATATCACAAGTTAAGTTCGTCTTTCAAGTATGGAACCCTTAGTGTGCGAGCCCGAATCGCACTTGACCGGTATTTTTCTAGGGTTATGGATGATAAAACTAGAAAAAAAGAGGCAAAATGTAAGATACATAATCACCCTGTTTACTGATAGGATGTCACTTGACAGAACTTGTTACACTTACTGAATTAAGTCACTTGTACTGTTCCCTAATATCATCTAACCGATTCTGACTTATTTTCAAAGGTTGTTAAGATAACACTCAGACTACAAAGATATTGGTTAATGATTTTAGTTTGGAACATTAATGATGTATGAATGTAGATACGTTCTTCCAAACACCGTGGTCCGTAATATATTCTCTATTCCCTCTTCTTTCTCTTCTACAGTTGTGAATAACATCCAACTTCATGAACAAATAGGTAGGGTAGGTCATCTTATTTACTGCGATTAACAGTTGCAGTGATCAAATTGATCTTCACTTTGATTCCTTGGGAAAGTCAAGTCGATTCTCATGAGTTTGGCTGATTTTGAGTGGTGGTTTGGTATGCGTTTGGTTTTGCTGCATTGTCTCTAGACACTTTTTTGATCAACATTAGTCAGAGTGTATTTGTACATGTAATGTAAACTTACTTATCATTTAGGTATATTGTGATTATTCATAAGCGGTGTTTACCTATTAGTGATTCTTGCATTATGATCTGAATCTTTGCATGAATTTAGTGTAAGTTTTTTATGTAAGCAATTGTTGGTGAACCTTATTTAATAAATAAAATTAAAAAATACTACAATCCAAAATGGTGAAAATTCAACTTCATAGCAATAAAATAATACAGGAATCGGTTATAATAAAATAACCCACACTGGAATCATTGTTATGAATGTTATCAAAATCACGAATAATAATATGATTTAATACATTATATAAATACAGGTTTTATATTTGCTATAAACTGTTTTCTATTTATTACTCCGATAATATAAATAATTCATTGTTCAGCATTTCATGTAGCAGAAGGTAAAATTTCTTTCTTATCAAAGTACAATATGACATTAATCTGCATTACCTACGTATAATAAAGATCTTTTCCCGAGTTTTCAACTGAGTCCCACAACATTGGATATTGTAAGTACATTGTATACCTATAAAAAAAGTCTGTACAAATAACCTTAACATTTTTTATGGACAGATAAAGTTTTCGACTATTCATTTAGCATTGTATTGGTCAATAAAAGGAGTCATTCACCATCTCGCGATCGTCAAATTCGCGAGCATGCGCGAGTTGGCAATTTTTGATTTTAAATTATTTTTTCGTAGTTATCTCGCGCGCATGCTAAAGTACAGTCAGATAAAAAAGGATCAAAGAAAACATGAGAAAGAAAACTAATGTTTACTTGCGTCTTTACCTGCATAGGTTGATGCGCTGCAAATGTTTTTTTTTTCATCTTAGATTTCGATATAGACTTGCGAAGTGAGACTAGGTTACATTTGAGTTTTCCTCGAGAATATGAAGCAAACAGTAGGTACTTAATACGGGACGACCAATTTTATCAATTTGTCCATATAACTGAAAGCTTGTTGAGCTATTTATGGAACAATCATTAACAACATTAATTAAAATTTAGTCATATCTGATATGTATAATTATGGTGTTTGAACATCGGTTCTAAAGATTATTGAGCTATTTGATGACTATTAAATGTCATTTAAAACTGGTCATCAACTAGGTAACCACAAATTGTTATTATTTATTTTAATAAAATTTCAAAGCAATTAGTAGGCTAATAACTTTTTTTTATAGATAAAGATCGGCAAAATCCACATTCAGATTGGAACTTCAACCTGCTACCATTACCGTTCCCTTTTAGGTGGAATACTCTGACCCTCTGAGTTTCTTAAATATACAAGCACCAGATGCATTTTATCCCAAATGATCGGTAGATACTATCTAATTAGTCTAATGACATTAAAAATGATTACCGGGTGGTGGGTGGTGGAGGCAGTCAAATCTATAACGATGAATTGAAAACCCTAACAATAGGAAAAATTATGTGTTATATTTTCGAAGATGAATTGTTTTACAAAAATTACCAGTTTTCTTTAAAACCAACAAGAATTCACAGCAACGTCAACGCACAAAAAATGGTAATGATTAATTTACATTAAGCTTGATAAAAAAGTGTGACAGAATCGTGTCGAAGTTGTTGGTTGTTGGTTAATTTTAAGAGCCGGCAACTGCGACGTGAAGACTGCAGAACGGTGTAAACTTAAAATATACATAGCAATGTATACTCTAAGGGTGTAAATTAATTTGATTGATGTCAAAATCTTTAAATCGTGTGCAAAGTGTCTGTCCCTATCGAAACTTGTAACTACTATAACTGTACCATGAAAAATGGATAGTTTTTGAACTCCACATGTTTTTTCATCAAATATTAATATTAGGTAAATATTACGTTTAACTTTAAGGCCTTTGATCTAATGTATGTAACAAGTATAATAGGTATATTTATATTTCTTAAAAATCTATTCCCTGCATAGATTTTTAAGGAATATAGGTAAATATATACTTATATAGGTACTTATTACATACATTAGACCAAAGACCTTAAAATTAAACGTAATAGATAAATCAAAGATACGAGTACATTGCAATCAGATATCAGTCAGATTGACAGATAACATTATAAAGATTTTTTTATCATTGATCTCTATTTTAATTTACTTGAATAAAATCACTAATACATGGATGGATGCGTGATATTATATTTTATCTAATTAATTAAACGGTTCTAGAGGACGTTAACTAAAGGTAACACACATAGGGCAAAAAGTAGTGAATCAATATGACGATTGATAAAATTTCACAGTGTATAAGCTGGGCGCTCGTATTTTCGGTTTCCATTAGGAAGCGATTGAAATAGATATTTAGGTATCAATTTCAACAGTTGCTCAATATTTGCCAACGTTATGTCTGTTAAATAAAACATCCATTTATGTATTAATTTTGCTAACATAACCATTATAATACCATAATATTAAGTTGGTACACCCAATCGATTGGCAAAGGTTCATGACTCCTTTGCGGAACTTCCATTGATATTACGAACTTTAATGTAAACAAACTCATTCTATGTCAAACAAGAATCATCTTGTTAGGAAAAAACTACTGTAGGTACGAACGATGATTATTTGAACGTTAATTTGTGATGACGCGCGTCCTCCTGAGCTAGGTCACTACTTCTTCTTTGACATTATGAGTAGGTATACTTAGTGAGGTGATTGGTTACGCCTGTAGAATGATTGGTCGCTGGCTTTACCTCATTCAACTTCTGGTACCAATTTCTGGCATCAATAATACGATGGACGAGTTAGTCCCGAGAGGTCAAACGACATTCGCTCCCATAAAAACCATACAAGTCAACCCAAAAAAGAAAAGGAGAAAGCAGACCCCGGGCTCCGAGCTGAAGATCTTGAGTGTAACCACCAACATTGCTAAAAAGTGACCTCACGCCCGGACCTAGTTTAGTGGCAAAACGACATCAACTTCTAGCTTGCGTAAAACTGGAACATGTACCTACCTGGAGTCTGGAGCAGTGCGTTTACATACACCACCTACAAAAATGTGATAACTATGTTTGCTGTTCAAATAAGATTACTACGACTATTATGATAATAGAAGAAGCGAAAGGCGTAGGTATGCCAAGATCGTAGCAAGTGGAAAAATATTCTGCCCACCCCACTCAAAAAGACGCGTGACGTTATGTATGTTATAATTATAATGTTATTCTCATGGGAACCTAACTACCTATATCGATTAAGAAAGGGAAAAAGAATCGACCTCGGACGGGACTCGAACCCGCGATCTTTCCCTTACAGGGGGAACGCTCTGACCACTAAGCCACCGAGACACGTACGAAGCCCATCCAAATTCCCTTATACAACCGTCTTAAGGGCGACGGTGAAGCCATTTACCGAAATTCATACGAACATCGGAATCAATGAATGATGTTGCAATCATTTTTAAACATTGATTCTTGATGACTCCGCCCAAACAATTGAAAATTGCATCGGTGGCTTAGTGGTCAGAGCGTTCTCCCTGTAAGGGAAAGATCGCGGGTTCGAGTCCCGTCCGAGGTCGATTCTTTTTCCCTTTCTTAATCGATTTGAACAGTTGTTAGCATAATAAATGCCTCAAAATTTCATTCAGCTAACTACCTATAAGTAAGACGGTTGAGATATACATACATATTCATTTATTAATTAATATTTTATTATTTTATCTATATTCTAAGTTTAAATTAGCCTTCCGTGATCTACACGTACATAATTAAAATAACATTCTTTTGTGTTTTTACCGGAACCGGAACAAACAAATACCTACAACTCTACTTTCCGAGTTCCTACCTAATTAGGATTATTTATAGTAATTAACACGCTATTCAAATCTTATAACCGTAAAGTATAGTAGGTAACCGTTTTAGGCTATTTGGCTTTTGAGCAGGAGTCATTTTATATAGGAAACTAATTGAATACATTATGTATTTTGACTTTGAGTTTGGGAGGCTTCATATTTATTACTTCATATACCACTGCACCAGCAATGCACCCGTTCAACTATTAATACTAGTAAAAGTAATAGTAGATCGGGTGCTATGATGGTTTTTTGTTTTGAAAATAGTAATTTTATAATTAACTTCATACCTACCATTTAACTACATATCACTATAATTTACTGGCGTGTACTTTGATTTAAACTGTACACAGTATAATTGTTATAATTATTATATTAATTGAAACGGTTGTGTGTGGTATCACAAACATAAAATTTATCAACTACGCAAACGGCGGGGTCAAGATATAAGTTTAACAGAAAAATAATTTGCCACCGATAAACACCACAGTTTATGTCTTGTTTTTGTTATGTTTGGTCGAAAAGAGATTGCCAAGAATTACTTAAAGCAATGACTTCATTCATTAGGTCCCATAACTCTCAATGAACAGAGAATAAAATTAGTGTGCCTATCTGTAATTATTTACTGTACAACAAATGTTTTTCGTAAATAAAATAAGTACTCACATAACTAAACCGACGCAAGTTTTGATGGGTTTTTATTCATTGATTGAAGAAAATATAACTGATCTTAACCGGATTACGCATTATGCGTAAAATCATTCAATAAAATATAAAATATTTATTCAATAGGAGGTCCAGAATGATACTCAGTCCTGAATCTCGCTTTTCATTGACAGATTGTCAATTACAATCTGTACTCCGTACTACATAGAAATCGAGATTCAGGATAGACTATCGTTCTGGAATATGAGCCTTAATAGTTAAAAATGTCACAGATATTATTATTAGTAGAGATGTGCCGACTAGTCGCCGACTAGTCGGTAAAGCCGACTATCCGGCCACTTTTGTAGTCGGCGATTAGTCGGCGACTAGTCGGCAAAGAGCGCCGACTATCCGGCTTCATACCGGTTCACTGGTTTGTGTACCTTAGATAATAATGCATTTTAGTAGTATCCAATTTCTAGCAGTCTAGTAGCTATCCAATTTTAAGCGGCTGAAGTTTTAAAGCTATGAATAGTATTCTGCAACTTATTTTTATCCATAACAGTAAAAAAAAATTCAGCACTCCATAGAATGGTATATAATACAATGCTAGGTAGCATATATTTTGTTTGCCTAGTCGTAGGTTTGATTGGAGGATCATGCTTAAGCAGATTGAACAAATTTCGATAATTTTTTTGAGCACTGTTATCTAAAAAACGTAAACTTTGTTCAAGAAGGGCAAAAATGTTGATTATAATAGCTGAGGGTTGGGTGGTCCTAAAGAACTTAAAGTTTCTATGTTTCTGTAAAGATAATGGTCTGAGAAACAAAAAAATTGCGTAAAAAATTGTACCTATACGTATTTTTTATCTCATAAATTATATGCACCTTTTTAGGGTTCCGTAGCCAAATGGCAAAAACGGAACCCTTATAGATTCGTCATGTCTGTCCGTCTGTCTGTCTGTCCGTCCGTATGTCACAGTCACTTTACTCCGAAACTATAAGGTCTATGCTGTTGAAACTTGATAAGTAGATGTATTCTGTGAACCGCATTAAGAATTTTACACAAAAATAGAAAAAAAGCATTATTTTGGGGGTCCCCATACTTAGAACTGAAACTCAAAAAAAAATTCTTATCAAACCCATACGTGTGGGGTATCTATAGATAGGTCTTTAAAAATGCTATTGAGGTTTCTAGCATCATTTTGTTCTAAACTGAATAGTTTGCACGAGAGACCCTTCCAAAGTGAAAAAATGTGTGCCCCCCTCCCCCTCTAACTTCTAAAATAAGAGAATGATAAATCTAAAAAAAAATATATGATGTACAATGCCATGCAAACTACCACCGAAAATTGGTTTGAACGAGATTCAGTTAGTAGTTTTTTTTAATCCGTCATAAACCGCAATTTTCGCCTTTGCTGCTACGGAACCCTTCATGGGCGAGTCCGACTCGCACTTGGCCAGTTTTTTATTGAATCCCTAAGTAAACAACACACTACAAGGGACAATCAACTGCACTAGATACATTTCGTAAACAGGAATTTTATCTACGCAACTTGCGGAGTACCTACAGTACCTTTGAGCTTTATTATCTGATGAAACAAACAACTTATTGAAATAACAATTGTAGCATAACGTGTACAGAATAGTCCTAAGCGCGTATCGATAGCTTTTTCTAACTTTTTTCATTTTGAGAAAATTGAATTTCGTCCACCTAAAACTTGAAAATTGATCAGCGGCGGTGCGACTTGCGCGAACGATCTGTAAACGAAACTTTCCAGAAATACCCGAAACCATGATCGGCTTGGCCGACTAGTCGGCCGATTAGTCGGCTGTTTAGGAACCGAATAGTCGGCTAGTCGGCTAGTCGGCCAAAGTTATGATCGGCACATCACTAATTATTAGATATCTATCTTGTGTATCATCATCATCATCACGGAGACGTGTCGTTATTTGTACTTATATCCTATGAGTCCATTACGCAGGGCCTAGTCATTCGATACTTGTCTATTACAAATGGCTTTGAACGCTATTTGTAGGTAGATTGTTAAATGCTTTGTAGATAGAGTAATAAAATAATTATACCTTACAATGTTCAGAGCAAGGAGTGCCTAATGCTGAGTGAATGTCCGACCTTGTTTTTTCTCATACGATATTAGTTTTCTTTTTTCATTAATTTACTACCTAACTAAAGTATATTAGACAGTTTTTAGACAATATCATCGCCTCGTGTTGTTTCAAATATAACCGCCCATAAAAATTGCCGCCCACAGCCTGCATTTCATTGAACTTAAATTCTGTCGTTTACCCTTATTTACGACTTTAGCTCCTGGAAACATAGTAAGCGAAACTAATATAACTGTTCATAGTCTCATGGATGATGGTAACCTACTTCAACCATGTTTCCAAAGTGTTCAATGTCTAGTGTTCACTTGAATTTGTGTAGTATTTATGGGGCATTCTAAAAAACCGTTCCTCACATTCTTATTATTATATATGTACTTACTTATGTTTTAGACCATTATGGTTTGAAGTATATGTATTATGAAACGATAACCACACCATGTTATCTTTTCTCGACGTCAATAGCGGCGTTTACACGTGCAGTTTTGGACCGCGCATTGGGACTGCGTTCCAAACCGCCTTTCCGATCTGTCGGTCTTGGACTGCGGATCAAACTGTGGTGAAATTTTGCGACTAAAAATGACCACAGTTCGTAACGCAGGCAGATCTTTCACGTTCCTCTTTCAGTTGCGTTGGCTGGGTTCGTAGTCGGTTTAAACAGCACCAGAAGACTTCGAATATGGGAAAAAGAAATACAGACGAAGATAAAGACATAGGGTAAAGTCGGGATAGATGCCCCAGTTGGATAGTTGCCCCAGTTTTAAATTCTATATGTTAGGGTCGTTAGTGACGTTAATACTTTACTATAAATGTAAGAGCACCTCATGTAGACTGTAGTGTCATAAAAATTATCAGTGCAGATGTATACGTTTTTTCTGTGTGAGCGAAAATGTCCCGCGGCCATACCTCGATGGTCAAAACATTATATTGCTAAGTCTTTTCTATTGAATATTTTTATAACTGATTGAGGAATCAGAAAAATTTTTGTTTCTTTGCATGCATTAGAGTTTATATTACACTATTTAATACGTTTTGTTCTCGAATAGTTTTTAATTATTTAGAAATTAAAAAAGGCAACTATCCGTATCAAAAAGGATAGTTGCCCCAATTACTTTTGCGGATAGTTGCCCTTAGTGCGCTCTATGGGAAAGGCCAACTATCCCGCCGCATAAGTTGGACAAAAGATTAAAAATAATTTAACACTTGCATTCATAGTACATAATGGAGAAAATACTTTATCAATGGGTAACTTACAGTTTGGAGGCCTTCATTTTTATATGTTTATTTTTTATGATTTAAAAGTAAACAATAAATTAATATTTTAGTTGATTACTTCTTAATAACAGTATTCTCGTTATTTATTCCCTTTTTACAGAACTCTATAAAGGTAAAATATGAAATGGTACTAAAATTTGGTGTTATTTTTCGTAATGTAAAGGGCATCTATCCTTCTTAGTATTTCCACGGTGGGGCAACTATCCATACAGTGAGGCATCTATCCTAAAAATTAAGTGTCTACAAAAAGCTAAATTTTTCAAAATCTGTAATTGATAGGTAAAAGAAAACAATTAATAATTCAAGAGGAATGATTGAACTAGTAAAATTCATAGAAATTAGTCATATACAATTAATAGTTTTAGAATTACGAGCCTTTTTCAAAAAGTGGGGCATCTATCCCGACTTTACCCTACTAATATATCAATAGTAAAAGATTTTCGAGAAAATTACCCAGAAGATAACGTTTTTTTTTTGAATAGTCAAAGCTTTTCTTTTTCATAAACATGGGTGCTGGCAGTAAGAATTTATGAAATGTGTAATGGCATTCCGCTACAATATTTATTTACAGGTGACGGCGGACTGTGATGCGATGTGTACGCGCCGACCGACCGATCGAACCGTCGTTCTCGGCGCGTCGCTAGCTCCTTCGTTCCAAACTGCACGTGTAAACCTGCCTAATTTCGTATATAGAAGGTGCCTAAAAAGCAGGAAATAAATATTGTGCCAGTACCTAAACCGCGTTAGCTCGCTGCCTATTATGTAAAATAAAAACATAATAGGCGAAGTATAAGTGTTCATAAACACATAGCTACTACCTACCCATTTGGGTTTATAAGGTGCTAGCCTTCCGCCCGCGGCTCCGCCCGCGTGCATCTTGGTTAACGCGACCTTTGCTCATATCTTTGGTTCTATTCAACCGATTGCGATCAAACAAACGTAAGATTTTAAGTCTGAGTAAGCCCTTTCTAAAAAAAAAAATCGCATCAAAATCCGTCCAGTAGTTTTTGCGTCCATCGCGGACAAACAGACAAACAGACATGAAATTCAAAAAAAATATTTTCGTGTTCAGTATTGTTAACATGACATAACCCAAGCATTTTTTTTTTAAATATCGCCTATGTACAGACACGACCACTTTACAATTATATAATAGTATAGATAGATAGATATATAGATTATGCAGATGTTGATAAAGAAAAATTAAAAATACGTACTAAAATCAAAACTATAATAACAATAATAAGTATATGTAAGAGTTGCAATAAGGTATTATATTATGTATATTATATGAAGTAAACATGAAAGTGCTTTAAATAAACAACAGTTACATTATTATATAATTCTGGAGTATCACTTCGCATGTTTATTAGCTTATTGCTATGCAAAAACATTTGCTTGACGTGGTACATAAATATTTATCAAATGGGGCACATAATCGTATGATTGCATAAATCATCGACAGACTATATTTGGCGGCTAGATACCTTCTAAAGTGGGTAAAGTGTAAGTGGAACCTGTAGTATAGATAAGATGTAACTATGATTTTTCTCAACCTTACTATTTAGAATTACCTATATTTGTAGGTATAGGCACCGATTTGAAACCTGCTAATTGTGGATGCTCGCGTAGATTCATTTTTACGTTATTAAATTTCTTTTGGTACTTAGCACGTCCTAGATATTCTACGAACAGTTTATTCCGTATAGGCGATGTATAAATATTAAATAAATAAATATTGCAGGACATTCTACACAACGCTATCTAGACCCAAAGTAAGCATAGTTTAACTAGCTTGTGATATGGGTTCTAGAACGCGGATATACATACTTAGATACATTTTTTTTTTTTGTAAATACATACATATTATACATAGAAACACCCAGAACAATGCAAATATTCATATTAATGCACACAAATATTTGCACTGAGCGGGGATCGAACCCGCGCCTCCTGCGTAGCAGCCGCGTTCACTACCGCTACGCCACAGAGGCAGTATACTGAATGATAATGATTAAATTATTTTTGGAGACAGTATTTTGTATCACTGCGATTCTTTTGTAAAACTGCGATTCCTTTGAATCCGCAAGTAATCACATAATCATTAAAAATATAAAGTTAAAAAATGTTCAGAAATTGCATAATTAAGATTACATAGCCAGGCATACCATAGATAAAATGCATGATTTTTTTTTATTAATTTATATTGAATAATTTTCGAGATTTAAAACTGTATGAAAATATGTAAAGTAGTAGATAAGTATATTTTCAACACACTTGCTTATAAACAGGCTTTTATTTCACCGCAATTATGCACGGAATGACACCTATAATAAAACTGTGACTTTTTCATTTCTATTATTCACAAAAGTGAGTTCTAGACTTCTTTTTTTTAATTTCATTGATTAAGTTGCTTTGTTCTTAAAAAGGTTTTGATACAAAAAAGATCGTGTCCAATATTACGAACGAAATAATATACCTATTGCTTGCTCATTTCATGCAACTTCGTATTTTAAAAGATAATTTCAACTTGTAGTACGTGTTTAATAAACAAAACTTTCACTTACATTTTTTTTTTCTCTGTGAGTATTTACAGAGAAAAAAAATCATAATTCAAATAAGTAAGTGGATGACAAGGCAGCATGGTGATAGCACCTTAGCCTGTTCCGAAAGGAACAAATAAAAAATATTAGATGCGCGCGCATATTTATGACAAGACAAGTATGACAACAAATAGATTTTACTATTGTGTTTTGATTGTGTTATGTAGTATTTTTAATATTATTTTATTCGCAAGTGTGTTGAAAATAATCGTATGCCACTCGCGTGTATGGTGATTACCGTCCTCGGCTCTCTCAATGTCGCCTCAGCGGTAATCACCAACTTTACACGCTTGTACCATAATGTACTATTCCTGTATTCCATCTTCAAATTGTCGATACATACCTATGAGTCTTTTCTATGGTTACTGTACAGTATAATTATGTACCTATTGAAGGCGGCCTACATGATTTTTGTATGCAGATTCAGGCATTCTGTATAGGTAGGTACATTACGTAAAATACCTTAATAAAATTGAATTTATAATTTTAAGTTTCAAGGACTTCCTTTCATTTAATTTACCATGTTTCTTAGAGATATTTGATCCTTATAATTGACACTATCGATTGATGCCATAAAAATACAGGGTGTTACTTTTTCGGATTTTAGTCGGTTCGATTACAGGGTGTGGCAAGCAAATTTAAAAAAATCTTTGAATGCAGTTTTGTTTCTTTTTAAAAATAAAATGATGTCTCCTTTAAGTATAATGAGCTAACTTAAGGATTTAAGGTACTTTCCCTCCATGTGGCATCGCCGTGGGACGCCCTGTATAATAATATGTTGCCTATATTATATGTTTACAACTATTATTTGCTGTGAGTGAAATTTAAAAACTTCTAAGGCGTGTTCTTGAATGATCATATTAAATGAATACAATAAGGGCATGTACATGTTGTGTAACATTTCACCGGAAGCTTCCCAGGTAAGCGGATACTTTGAAATAAAACCAATTTGAAGCGTTACCCCTGTTACAAAAACAAAGATGGCGCGGCAAAGTACCGGTGGTGAGTTTACGCTTCGTTAGTCACGTGACATGCGCCGCCCAAGCCTCTAGATAACACGCCCTTCATATCACCTAAACTTAACGATTGGTCCTTATTTAATTTCCACCACCGAAAATATTCCGTATTTTTAGAACGTTAGAGTCATAGAGATTTTTAGCCTGTAAAGCGCCGTCCTCTGGCCACAGTTGTTTCTGTTAGGGGTTTTTGTGCATGAAGCTGACCAATTAGTCGTTGGATAGCATGTTCGGGTGGCAGCTATCGGCAAACATGGACGCGTGCGGTTCACCGTAATAGCACGTTGCTGGCTCGTAATGAGTTTTTGGCGTGCTGCGCCCCTTCCACCCTATCTACTCACCAATATTTAGGACCTGTATCGTACCTTTTAAAACTTCGTTCATAGCCCGAGATTGGTCGTTGCGTGCGCCCATTTCTATATTACGACGACGAATAATTAGCTCTATCAGATATCGTTTATGAACATTGTAATTTACTTGTAGCATGAAAGTCAAGCTTGCGTTGTAAACGATCCTAATTCTCTAAGTAATTTCGATTATATTGACCTGATTGAGTAGACTGATATAATATAGGCTCATCATAATATTCATAATCTTAACGGTGTTCCCGGTCACATCTGAGACTCTTACCTTGGAACCGCTATCTCCTTCCCCTCCATTGGACTTGGTTTATTTGTCTTTTGTAGGAGTGACTGCCGTTTGACCACGGAAGCCAGTGTCAGAGCCTCGTCCGTCAATCAGCAGCTGTACCAGCTTGCAGGTGAGGTTGGCTTGGGCCCCCAAAACATCCTGATATAATGTTGACTAAATGAAGAAAATAAAAAGGTTCAAACGACGATACAGAATTTGGTAGGTGTTTTACTTCAATATGATTTAAAATGACACGAAATACGATATCAAACTACGAGGTAAAATTTTAAAGCATTTTAACACAAAAACTGTCACCATGCATTAAGAACCTATTTTAAATTTCATAGTTGGTGGATTACAATGTTGACGAAATCCCTAGAGCGTAAGAAAAAGGTGTGCGTCTATTACTTCACAAGATATGGCACCATGTAATTTTATATGGGTGCGGGCGATGTCATTGGTAAATTCAAACTGTAGAGAAACATTATATCCTGAGGCTTGTTAACGCGCCAGCTTACGTCAACCGAGGCGGCATGATCAGTCCCACAAAAACCCACTTTGTACCTACAAGTGTACTGTTACAACACCATGTAAGTATCTGTTTCATTTGTTAAGTAAATGATTACTTGGAAGTAATTAAATCGTAGTGTGATATTATTATTAATACCTACGTGGGTACTATAAATTAGAAATGTTGTATAAGTAGTTAATAAACGTATGACGTATGCCTAAATCGATTAGTTACAGATAGGCAGGGATATGATTGCTTTTCTTACAATCGTGATTACTAGTGTAATATTGATGTATATTATTATTATTTTTATAATCAAGCTTCACACACACACACAGGAAACCTACATGCAAATTAAAATTTAGTATGAAAAGATTCTAAAGGCGCCTACTATTCGACGCAACTATAATATTTTTTTAGTCAAATAATATTGAATTGATTCTCAAATATTACATAAATACATGATTTTAGTCTGGTATTTGATTTGTACCCAATGTCTTAATTAAGGTCTTCGTAAAAGGTAATATATTAAAGTACTTAACATTTTTTAGGGATCCGTACCTCAAAAGAAAAAAAACGGAACTCTTATCCTATAAGGGTTCCATTTTCCCTTTTGTCCTTCGGTGTCCGTCTGTCTGTTAAGACATTCTTCTCAGCAATATGTGGAGGCATCACGTTCTTTATGCTAAATACTCAGGTCTACAATGCCTTGGAGTTGTGAAATAATTAGACTTCGAAGTCAACGCCTTCCAAGGATACAACCGTTAATGTAGCAAATTTAACAAAATACGAAGCTGTTTAGGTAGAATTATGAAATTTGGCAGGAAGCAAGATTTTATAGTAAGTATCACAAATAAAGGAAAAAGTCCGATAAACTGTAAATATATAGCTAGAGCTACCCACAGCACATAAAATATCTGTAGGTATGTCTGTCTGTCAAGACAGTTTTCGCAAGAATGCGTGAAAGTAACACGTTGAAAGTAAATACAGATCTGCAACTTCTTTAGGTGAGAAAAAAAAATCAATCTTATAGGTGAACGCAATAAAACATTTTCTGTCGTTTATTTAGCATAAATTCGTTCCTCAATTCTGTTTCGTATGGAGCCCTTAATGCGCGAACCCATCTCACCCCTTCCGGATTTTTACGTCTCATTACACAGTCTCTTTTAATGGTTAGGTATCGTTAGGGCTAACTATCTTATGTAGAGCATCTTGCCAATATCCTTGAAGCCCAAGTCAACTTCACCTACTGGTCAGTCGTCATCATCATCCTCATGTAGACATTAGAGTAGAGCATTATCCTGATTGCATCCGTGGCCAAGATGACCTTCCTCCTCCTCCACTTCGCACGATCTTGGGCATTTATAGTAGTGACACCATTTGCACGCATGTCACCCTCCACGACATCAAGCTAGGACTTCTTAGGCCTACCCCTTTTATCTGCGATGTCATGGATGCGGATGCGAGAGTTCCTCACGCGATCTTTACGTGTGACTCCGCACATCCACCGCAGCATTTTCATCTCCGTGACCCGCAGCTCTCGCTTGTGTCGCTCCAGCAGCGGCCACGCCTCACAACCGTGCAAGAGGACAGGCCTAATGATCGTCTTATAGACCTGCCCCTTCAACCTGACTGGCATCTTGGGATCACACGTGACGCCAGTCATTTCTCGCCCGTTGCTCAAACGGTTCTCTATTTATATTCCTACAATTTTATGTCATAATTTAACATTGCATAATGTTACTTGTCCTAACATTATTTACGCATAATACAAATTTGCCATAACTTTTTAATCATAATTTTTTTAATCCTATTTACTATAAGCATAATATTTTATAAGCATACTGTCCCAAAGCATAAGTTTACTTAAGAATAACGACGCGTAACCATAACTATTTTAATAATTAATACTAACTAACTAACTAATACTAATAACTAATACTAACTAATACTAATAACTAATACTAACTAATACTAATAACTAATACTAACTAATACTAATTAATACTGTTACTACCAAGAACAGTTTGAAATTATATTTTTTTAATTCAGAATGTTCATTTGACTAAATAAAGTTCTACATGGTTATAAAAAAAAATAACCACGAAGGCTAATGCGGGAGCGAAGCGGAGCGGAGCTCCCGCATTAGCCTTCTAACCTAATCTATCCAAGTCAGAATGAGGAATGAGCGAGTCAAAAGATTGGACAGTGTCCTTTAAAATGTATGCACCTCCTTCTTATGGCAAAACATATTATACTAAAGGATAGTTATGTTAACATTTGCATTATGCCAAAGGATTATTATGCAGTAGTATTATTATGCTAATGAAAGTTATGCGAAAACGTTATGCCAAACTATATTCTGCTTAAAATTTTATGCCAATAGGAGGGATCCCATTTCAATTACTATTATTTTAAAATAATAATCTAAGATCAGAACATAAACGGCGAACAGACGGACGGTGTATGGATCTATAAGTGTTTCGTGTTGACTACGGAACCTTAAAAAACCTGGCCCACTCCTGTATTGATTTTTATGTACATTGCACCAATGAATAATTTTGCGCAAATATTATCCTTCCCCCCTAGACAAGTGGCAATTCGCTAGTCGGCGTATTGTAGAATAGAATGTGGAATGTTTGGGATTTGAAATTTATGACAGTTTTCAACGTGTATCATTAATGTATCCCATACATTTGTCTTTCTATTCTACAATACGCTGGCCACCGAATTGCCACTTGTCTAGGGGGCAAGTCGGTTAAGTGGCTCGGTCACAACGCGTGTAACACCGAACGAACAGCCCACACAAAATTATAGTATTGATACAAGTAATGTTGACATTTTGTAATGTTTCTTGTATTCCTTTGAAATAATTGAAATACATTTAACTCGTCAGTGTGCCAACACTGACAAATGCAATGTAGTCTACAATAATTTCAAAACGATTGCGCTGGTTCGGTACACCACATTACCGCAAATCAGGCTAGCATTATCCTAATATCCATTAGCAATAACATCTGTACACTCTAGTCAGTATACTTACTAGATATTATGTTTACACACATCCACCGAGTACTTTAGAATGTAAATATGAGAAAATTGGCAATATCTAGGTTGTAGAGAAATTTTATCGAAGTGGAAGTGTAAGAGCAACAGCTCTACAAAGTAAGGTAGGGGCTTGTAACTTGAACTAGCTATTTCTCGGAAGTCAGTTCTCGTTATCATCATATCATAGCCTTCCGTTGACATCCAAATAGTTCACTTCGCAGCCCCGGGTCCATTTCCAGTTTTTTCTTCTCCACTTCGCACGATCTTCAGCATCTTTGATACGGAGACAAGAGAAGTCTGAGTTTTCTAACTAGGTTTTACTAAAGTAAAATTGAATAATTTTTGTAACAAAAATGTATTACACATTATTATTGTTATTACACATTCAGGAATTCATTCACAAAGTGGTAAAGCAAATTTTAAAGAGACTTTCGTAATATGTTTCAACGCAATTATGAGATTATGAATTTTACTAAATAACAGTAAAGTGTGTTATCATCACTTTAATTAAACACGACAGAAACATGTGCGATGAAATTCTAGATCATGAAATACATTTGAGCCGTCGCGCAGGCTCCACCGCTGAGTTGCCTAGGATGTACTAATTTTCAATGTGCCCTATACCTACCACTTATTCTTTTTTTTAAAGTATAGTCTTTTTCTTAATTAAATGAGGTTGATGAAGGAGACGGTAACAATTCCATACAATCATAACTTGAACCATAATTCTAAATACAAAGATGAAAGTGAGTGGGTGAGTGAGTGACAGCCTCCGTGGCGAAGCGATGGTGAACGCTGCCGCTACGCAGGAGGCGCGGGTTCGATCCCCGCTCAGTGCAAATATTTGTGTGCATGAATATGGATATTTGCAATGGTCTGGTAGTGCCTCGGAGAGCACGTTAAGCCGTCGGTCCCGGTTGCTATACGAACATCTATGGCAGTCGTTACGGGTAGTTGGAGCCCTAAAGAGTCCAACAACAACGGTCTAGCTGCAATGCTTCGATTTCACCTAATGTCACCATTGGGCTGTGGAGGTCAGATGGCAGTCGCTTCATGGAAAATATCGAGGTCCAGCCAAATCCGTAGTGAAGACTGTGTGTGTGTGTGCTTCGGATGTGACTGGGAATTAATGCTGCAATAGCTTCAGATTTACTACATATAAAGGTTATTTTAAAATTACGTTTTTCGTTTTTTTTGTAAAAAAATATATTTTAATATAATCTTTTCATCAAAATCTCTGACGTATTAAATGAAAAAAAAAATGCAATGATTATACTGATATCGAAGCCTGTAGCACAATTATAAAAGAAAGGCAGGTAGTAAGAAATTACAAATTACAAAATACAAGTTTAACTTATAGCTTATACTAATAACTAGAAGACAGAGAGGGAACTTGCACAATACAAGCTTTTGAAATCGACAGTATCGACACTTGCATAATTTTTCTGTCTCAGTGGAACAATAAATTTGAACAATAAATAGCTTGTTTAAAAAATAGTTATTTGTTATACAAGAGTGCAAAGTTGCTTTTTAACCGCGTGCTCATTTTTGATGACCGAGCAAGCGAAAGATTCTAAATTTGAATCACGAGCGTAGCGAGTGATTCACAAATTAGAATCTTGAGCGTTAGCGAGGGAATCAAAAGAGCACAAGGTGAAAAATCTTTGCACTCGAGTGCAACACGTAACTTTTCATCCCACCTCAGCGAGGAAATAATGAAATGCTTCTCCTTCCTAGCGTTAATTCCCAGTCAGCATCCGAAGCTTTCACCTCGGAGTCCGGGGTCCGCTTTACCAGTCTTAACTGCGGATTTGGCTGGACCTCGATATTTGCCGTGAAGCGACTGCCATCTGACCTCCACAACCCAATGATGACATTAGGCGATATCGAAGCATTGCAGCCAGACCGTTGTTGTTGAACTTTTAAGGGCTCCAACTACCGTAACGACTGCCATAGATGTTCGTATGGCATCCGTGACCGACGGCTTAACGTGCTCTCCAAGGCACGACCAGACCAATGCAAATACCCATTTTCATGCATAAAAAATATTTGCACTGAGCGGGGATCGAACCCGTGCCTCCTGCGTAGCGGCCGCGTTCAATACCACTACGCCATGGAGGCTGTATAATATGTGTATTAATACTAGTAATAAAATACAACAAAATAAAAATTCAACAACAATGTCAACAATATGACGTGAAAAAAATTGATGCGCGCAAAGCAAATTAAAAAAAAAGTACACCAAGGAGGTTACGAGTCTGAGTTTTTCATGAATTAAAAAAAAGTTGTATGATAAATTCGGCACCATAGAGGTAGAAGTAAATAGGTTTAATGATGTTTTGAGTCCACAAACCTAGTATACACGAATTTACTTTACCTCTCTAGAGGATAAAAACGACTTTTACGCTCAGCTATCGAAGAGCAAAAATAGTCTTTCCGAGATGGTGGGATGAAAAGTTTATTTTATGAATTGTTTTGTTTTAACTATTTCTTATCCTGCCATTAAAATTTTCTAAGATTTATACGGTTCATATTAAATTTTTAAAGTAGGTATTCTAATTGTGAGTATTTTATTTTATTTTTTGTATTATGCTATCTCGTCCTCTCCTCCTCCTTCGATCCTCTACGATTTCTGACCTTTTAACTTTGATTTTAAACCCATTTATGGGTGTATATCTTAATCAAAATACTTAATCAAACGTTACACGTGATCGTAATTTGTGTCGGCAGATATTGCAAACAAACACGCCTGACCGTTGCGGCTCATTCTTTTACCTTTATTTCATTATTATGACTCCCAATTCACGCCCCGGACCGCCCGTTTTTATTACCTACCGCTGTACTACATAATCTACGTGGGGAAATATCACTCAATCATCAAACAACAATAAACCAACATATGTCTCAATCATCAGTTCATTAACCTACACGCATAATACATCATTGTATGCATTTCACAATATGTAAATGCAATTCATTAAAGCAATGAAATATCTATGAATTGGTAGCATAAAATTTAAACGACGAATTAACCGTAGCACCAACGGATTACTTTAATAACAACGACAGAAAGTACGAGCAATATT
Organism: Eilema depressum; assembly: GCA_914767945.1. Taxonomy (NCBI): domain Eukaryota; kingdom Metazoa; phylum Arthropoda; class Insecta; order Lepidoptera; family Erebidae; genus Eilema; species Eilema depressum. The sequence continues at coordinate 21,377,503 of OU612012.1, read as the reverse complement.
TTTGTGTTTATCTCATTTTTATGAGTTTAAGTAGGAAGCATGAGGTGGCGAGGGAGATAGGGATTTAATTGAAGGCGAGGCGGTTATATAGCAGAGGGGTGGGCAGCCGCAACCGCCCGCCGGGCACACCGCGGGGGTAGCAAAATAATAAAAAAAATGAAGCTTACAGGCCGATCCCCCGCGAGCGCGGATGCCGTGAAAGTGGCACGCCGTGGATAAATGAAGCTTTTTTGTTTGAAGAATATGCCTAAGCTTGGCAACGCTCCACTTTCGTATTGTCAGTCGAATTCTATGGATGTTAGTTCATTCTTATAGCTCGCTCCATTGCAGCGTCATTAAATTTATGTCGCCTTGCACCTTTCATACATAAATAGCGTAACTTTAGCAGGAGCTACTTGTTCCTAGTGTAAGAGTAGATTTCACCAATGATAGGCACCGAGAACAATACAAAACCAAACTGCATTACAAAACGCGTGAACCTAGTTTAGTTGTACTTAAGCGCAATTATTTTCACTGGTGACATTCGACCTAAATAATGTAGTTGTTGACTTTAAAAATTAAATAAGTGAGCAAATTATTATCGTCCGATTTAATTATTAATTACATACGTCTAGTTTGAAAAATTGCAAGGAATAAGGGTAGAGACTTAAAAATATAAATAGCTAATGCAGGATATACAGATAGACCTACTCACTGCGTAGGTACTTGTTACTTATAAAGGTTCACAATTGATTGACTGACCCCATAATTATGAAGATGGCCCTTCACTTCTGCGATTTTAAGTATCAGTTTTATTAATTTGCCACCACTTATCCTGTTTTCCATGCTACTAAACTTCCGGCACATATGGTACAAAGTGCAAAGGCATACGACACAAAATGTCTAGCGCCATAATATTATGATGTTTTAAAACAAAGTTATAACAAAATTATTTCAACAAAATATATTCTTAGTGTCAATTGACAGCAAACCAAAATTATTCAAATATTATTGACAGAATATTAGGCAAACGATTTATTCGAATATCACTATTCACATCTAGAAAATATGCGACACGCGTCTTGACTTTGCCTCATTAAAATAAGTATAGAAAGTTAGTAATAAAGATAGTACAATTCAAATAACGGTGCATGGTTCAACAAATGCGTATTACTGTGTCTCAGATAAGCTGCAGCTTAACGCTGGCACAGCAGTCGATGGCTTATCTCGATTTCAATTATTATGCTGGCGCTTTCATTGGTTCGGTGTTGCGATCAAGCGGGAGGGCATGATAGGGATTGGGGCGGTCTCGATTTACGTTATCTGAAATCTCGTTCAAATCGGACTACCATTATAGCCTGATTGTATTTCTAAAAATTAGCAATCGTTTATTTTCTAATATTGCAATACGCAGAAGCAATGCAGTACGATATTTATTACTAACTGTCCTTTGTTTTTAATAGGTACGGGATGGACTTAAACGGCGCACGAAGAAAAAATGCTACACGGGAAACTACGAGCACCCTAAAAGCGTGGCTAAATGAGCACAAAAAGAATCCCTACCCAACTAAGGGCGAGAAAATAATGTTGGCAATAATCACTAAGATGACGCTGACCCAGGTGTCTACATGGTTTGCAAACGCCCGCCGCCGCCTCAAGAAGGAGAACAAAATGACGTGGGAGCCGCGCAACAGAGTCGATGATGACGATAATAACAATGATGATGATGATCACAAAAGTACTGACGGCAAAGATGGACTTGGTACGTATTTCTCTCAATCTCATTGCGTAATTGTTAAAGATAATGCATTGAACGAGTATAATCTGCTTATTGAAGCCTTATAAGAGGAGATCTAGAGTTCTTTCTCTCAAGATATTTTTTTTTCTTTTAGATGGCAAAGACTCAGGAACGGGCTCCAGCGAGGATGGTGATAGACCACAACAAAGATTAGACATGCTTGGCCAACGAACTGAGTCAGAGTGGTCTGAGTCCCGTGCTGACAGCGGCCCTGAATCACCCGAGCCTTACGACAGGCCAATTCATCCTGCCTACCAACATTTACCTTCTCGTGCACCACCTGGCAGCACACCTGCTTCTGCTAAGCCCAGAATATGGTCACTAGCGGATATGGCGAGCAAAGAGGGCGAAACACCAGCACCTCCTCCATCGGCTTCTGCGTTCTATCAGACGGCAGCAGCAGCGGCGGCGGCTCGGCTTGCTCACCCTTACGGTCGACCAGAGTTGTACCGTGGCTTGTATCCCCCGACCCACCCGGCGGACGCGCTGCTTGAGTATTCCCGATCCCTAGCACTGGCCGCCCCTGCGCCTGCGCCTCCAGCACCGTCGCCTTCTTCCTCTTCCACCTCGTCACTGGCTGAGCCGCAGCCCCCTCCCCGCGCCTGACCACTAGCCCCGCGCCCGCCGCTGGCACATCGACAATAACCGAGATCTCTAGATGAGTGCCGTGAGGGCCTTCTAAGCCTGTAAATAGCGATAGACTAAATGATATAAATATGTATACATACGTATAAATACGTGATAACAATTATTATGCACCGGTAGAGAAGCTTAGAATTGTGATAGTGGACACATATGCGAGCGGTGCGACATTGCCACGGCCGCCGCCCGCACCGAGAGGTTGACAACTCGCAAACGACGTCGACGCGCAAGCGCTGACCGACCGACAATACTAGGTGCTAATACAAGTTGGACCTTGCGACATGTTGTTGTAGTTATTATTGGAGGTGGTAAAAGAGGTGATTTCATTCAAAAATAGGTATTAATATGTGTTAAGTTTCTTATAGATACGACACTGTTTTAGATCATTATTTTGTATGTAGTGTAAATTATTATTTTCAAATATTCTCCGTATATTTAGTGCCTAATTACGTCCAGTGTTTCTATTGTTTGATAGTTTCTTAAAATATCTAACATTCGAATTTTAATATTTATTGATACGAGGTCAGTAGTATAACGAGTCGTTAATGTAAGTTTTTTTATCTACAATATTTCAATAATAATTTATATCAGATTTATTGAGCACTTCGGCAAATCTGTATACTTTTTTCTAGTCAGAAGACTATGATTGTCTGTGTTAAACGTTAATGAAATTACATACCTATTATTAACTAATAAAATTTACCACTTTAGTTACTAATGATTACGCTCACGTAAAGTTGGCAAACGGAAGCAATAAAACCAAAAATAAAATAGCCGAGTATTACAATAATCGCTTAATTCTAACGCGCATAAGTACATTCTAACTCTGTGGGACCAACGACATGTGAAATCTGCCAGCGCGAGGAGCTTATTTCAATTTAAATGTTGTTCATTCTATGTAGTACATAATTACACAAACTATGTCGTAAAATTAAAATGTCTACTCCTAATGTTAACTTTTGTACACGAACGAGTAGGCATATTTCTAAATAAACTAAGAAGATCGATATATCCGAATAGAAAACCGAATCTAATAATGAATTTTATTAATTTTATAACATGAACTATGAAGGCAATATTATTTACTTATTTCATATATAAAACCACCTTTCATTAATTGCCTTAACTCAACATTGTCCACTCTTTGTATCATCAGCTAGATACAAAAAATCCATATTGCTGATGTGTGTCATTGCCTCGTTGGTGTCTAAAAATCAAAATACTTAAATTAAATACATAAAGCCTTACGAGAGAATATCTCATTTACAAAATCTGAATTTGGTTTGACCAGAACCTTCTGTTCACAAATACATCACTTTTGAGAGGATTAACGGAAGAAATACCTACTTCCAATTAATACGTAAAACCTATGCAATAAATTTTAACATTGTTAAAGCTACCGAGCAATTATTGAACTATTACCTACAAGTTATTTTCATTCCAATATCATCGTATTTCAATTCATCAAACTGGAATACGATTAAATACTGAAAAACGTTTTAAGTAATTCATTGATATTTCCTTCAATACATCTGTCACTTTGAACTTACTCCGCAGTAGCATTTTAATATTAACAGTGCTATTTTTACTACTAATGGTAAATTTATGAAGCTGTAGATAATGTTGTAGTCCTGATTACATACATTAGGTCAAAACTATGATTAATTTATAGCTTTGATATAACAGTGAAAATCTGTAGTTAACATGTAATATGAAAAATACAGTGGATTTAGGTATACCCTTCTACTATGAAAAAGATATACCCACCTACTACGATAACTTGTATGTGTTAAAAATATGCAAATAAAGAATGGATGGTAAAAAAGCTTGAAGAAATTATAAATATTTTTTTTAATATTTATATCATTCTGTATGGAATCAGCAGGGATATTTAGGTGGTTTTGTTACCGGTTAGAATCAAACATTGTTTTACTGTGATTGCCAGCTTTACGGTGAACTTAAAATATAACAAAACATTTACCCAAGATTGTCACCGTCGTATTTTGACATAACTACATAAACAATGGCCTTGTATAATTATAAACGTTAAAGAATGTAAATTTACAGCGTCGATTTGTTTCATAACAATGTATATGTTTTTCAATATTGTAGAGACTGAAAGTCCAAAATTGAGTCTATAGTTTTGTACATATGTCACTGTTGTAAGTATATATTGTAATAATAACGTGAGTATATAAGAGAGGTAAATGCAATAATTTTTCTGTATTAGAAGTCCTTTTGATGTAAATAAAAATACAGATATAAGACATCAATCTTCAAAGTAGTTTTAAAAAACAACGAAATATTATATTCGGCTATACACAAATCCCCGTGACAAGACAGTGTATATTTTTCAACAGATATAGAACAAAAATTACGTTTACTATGGTATGAATGTTTCAGTATCTTTGTAGCGTCATGAACAGATTATTATAGAATTGGACACTGTGTTAATATAAATGGGTTAATTTAAAAACAATAACTGTTGTTGAAATTATTACGTATTGTATTTTTTGCTTCAAATGTCGTTTAACCGTTTCTCCAGAAAGCTAAAGGTGTGTGAATAGATGCAATAAAATTTAATACAGAAATATTTACTAGCTGTTTTATTATCTCTTTACCTAGGTTCTAATAAGCATACATGAAAAGCTTCACTAGTATTTAAATTGATAACCATATATTGCTCAGTCGTTTGGCTAAGCTTATAAGATCAAAAGTCTTTACCTACGTCAAAGCTACCGCTACTTTTGCGCCTCACTGAACTCAAATAACACTAAATCAGGTTTTGTAACCAATCCATTCAGCTCTCACTCTACAAGTTAATTAGATAAAATGTTCCTATATACCCACATTTTAAATTATTATTATGTTATTTATTTGATATGCACTGACAAAAAATTTGAGCTGCGCCTCGCAGCTTTACCTTACGATTTGTTCTTAAGAATAAAATAACGAAACGCTTAGTAAAAGTTTTTAAGTACCTATAGATAAAAAACCTTGTCCAGAACAGAATAATCAGTCTAGTCTATCAAATTGAATGATAAACTCAGTTTGTATCTAATTTATATCTTACTAGCTTTCGCCCGCGGCTCCGCCCACGTGGATGTCGGTTATCGCGACCAAACATATCCTATGTCCTTTCTCGAGGTCTAATCTACCCTTACACCAAATTTCAGCAAAATCGGTTCAGTGGTTTAAACGTGAAAGCGTAACAGACAGACAGACAGAGTTACTTTCGCATTTATAATATTAGTATGGATATGGATTTTGATTTTCCATTCGCTAAACTCACCTTACCTACTAACCACAAAAAAAAACAATTTATTACTAATGTTATAAAGCTAAAGAGTTTGTTTGTATGAGCAATCGAAACCAGCTGGCTTGCATGAAACTTTTAAAGACTGTAAAGGGAATTCATGAAGTGTGTGAAGCCAGAAGCAAGTATGAGTATACATACCTACGTAATGTTACGCTTTAAGACAGTAAACGCGCATTGAGCGAAAAAATAGCTCACAAAGCGATAAACTTATTGTAAAACATTCACAACCTGAAATTCGTGTTATACTCGCAATCGCATTGGTGCCTCCTATGAAAATACTCGCAATGCGTTGTGGCAATCACCGAAAGACCGCATAGCATCACTCGTGTAGTGACTATGACATACGACCACAATGCATTGTGGAAATGGATAATAATCATGATGGTTAATATACAGTCAAGACGAATAGATTGTCATTTGCGGACTCGAGTAGGTACTCGAGCCTGCAAGTTACCATCTACGATGCATGAAAAAAATTGCAGTTGCAAAAATATACCTTTCTAACCTAATGTATCGCACTTCGCTCGCTCTCGCAGAGTATCCAAGCAATCAAAATGTATTGATAGGTTAAAATCAGGCATTTGCTTCCACATACGCTGTATTTAAATATAGTTCTTTATGCGTCATGACTTTTTTTATTGCCTCAAAGCGTTGAGGTCGTGTTTCCGAACCTTGAGTTTAGAATTCAAATAGTTCAAAAATGCAACTACCAACTGAATTAGCAATATTGGCACCGTTTGACGACCTTTACAGTTCCAGTAGTGAATACTGTTCTCATCTCTGGTATGACTCCGCAAAAGTATTTAAAAATAACTCTCAACAGGTTGCAGCCGCACGTGGCTGCAACCTGTTGAGATTCGCAACATTAGGAATCCTGAGGCCACTAACACCCTGGAGTCATTACAGATGCCTAGAGATGTTGCGTTTTTGGCAGTATTTTACAATCTCTACTATGGTGAATGTTCCGTTGTACTCTGCCAATTAGTCTCACTATTTCTTTTCCTATACTGGACAACACGTGCAGGGCTTAGATGTCCCGCATGTATGTACAGAATATTCTATCAAGAACCAAGCGGTTTGGTAACTCTTTTCTTTGCTGCACCATAAATTATTGGATTCATTACCAGCACACGTGTTTCCTTCTTCCTACAGTCCCGGGCCCTTTGAACGGGACGTGAAAACATCGCTGGTATCCGTAACAGTGACCCTCTTCCCTGAGACTTTGCCTTCAGCTTACCATCAAGCGAGGTGAAGTAAAATTGTCATTTCTTAAATATAAAAGAGTAGGTAGCAGCATTTTCGCAGCCTATCGTACTTGTAGGATGTGAATGACTCATGTCGTTGTAAAACCCTAGAAAACATACCGTCTAATTTCTTGTTATTGATATCGCGTACCAAACCAACAAATACTTAATGTTTAACTGCTGATATCTACGACATGCGCCTGTTGCCTGCGGGTTTTTCTGCGTGAAATATTAAGCCAGTTCCCGCGACCCACAGCAGCCAATTCCCGGGATAAAAAGTAAGCCATGTAGAGGTAAGTAATTAATTGTGATTTTTTAGTTTTCATAAAAAGGTTTATGGAACGAGCGAGCGCAGCGAGCCGGCTGACCCAATGGGGACATTGTAGTTTCACACCCGAGAGGGCTCGGGTATGGAACTACAATGTCTCCATCTTTTCCTGCACAGGGCGGAGGCGCTCATCGCGCCACTGCCGCTCGGCCCGCGCTTATGGAGGACGGAGCCCGTTGTGCGACCTCCGACGCCCGTATGACCTTCGCGTATCGCGGACTGTGCGGGACAGGAGGGACCTAAGTCTCCTCAGGCCCTGCTCTTCCGCCTACTTCTCAAGCATTCATTCGGCGATGGCCCACGCACTCGCGCTCTTCACCATCACTGTGAGCAACGTGCTGAGCGAGAGAACTCTCATCTCTAGGGCCGCCAAAAGAATCCGGCTCAGTGTCTCCCACACCGTACATTCGGTTAGTGTGTGCAGCTCCGTGTCCTCGCTTGCGTCATCGTAATAACACTTAGGCGTTTTCACGTTCTGGATCCGGTGCAGGTAACTCCCGAAACAGCCGTGTCCAGAGATGACCTGCGTCGGCTGGTACGAGAGGCTCCCATGAGGCCTCTCTAGTCAATTGTCCATGATGCGTCTACCGTCGCTATCACGGCGTGCCCTGCGCTTGGTTACCTATATCGTAGTTTCTTTACTCCTCCACTACGGTCTGGCGGAGCTGGGACTTCGCAGTCTCGAGGCTTGGGTTCATGCCCCCGCTATGCACCGGAAAGGACTCTCACCTCCAGAGGTGAGAGCCTTTTCCGGTGCCGTTGCCGGTGCCACACCAGGGGTCCTGGGACCCATGGTGTGGCATTGGCAAGGAAACTCCCGGCCTCGAAGGGAATTGTGCGGGACCCCCTACCCTTCTGGCCATCAGCCGCTGCTGTTGTATTAGCGGTTGCCCGCTACTAGCGACCCGGGTCCCGGCTTCACCCGGAGTTTTGAAGTGAATTTTCATGAATTTTGATTTTAATAAATTACATGATTAAAATATCTTTGTTTCATTATTTTTTTATTTACAATATTGCAGCTTTCGTCAAATGAAGTAAGTATGAGTATGTGCATACTATTATCTGTTCTGTGGTATGGGTAATAGTCTAAATGCTAGCCTACAGTTACCTACATATACATGACATTATTTAGTCAATACAAATTTAATCAATAGGTCCGTGCATTAGGTGCCTTTTAGAGACTGGCGAGACAACGAGGTCAGCTATAGCTCCATTGTTGGAACCAAACATCAACAACATTGTTGTTTTTGAATTGAATTGCTTGCTTGAATGCTGTAAGGTCTTTTTAGGGTTCCGTAGCCAAATGGCAAAAAATGGAACCTTTGGCGTCGCTTATTACCGCGCAATGGAAAACATGAAATATCGGTATATTTACGAGTACGAGTTCTACCGTGGAGCCAGTGCTGCAGAAACAGCTTGAAGAATTAATGATGTGTACGGCCCTGGTGTCGCTAAAGGAAGCACGGTACGTTTTTGGTTTCAACGTTTTCGTTCTGCAAATTTCGACCTGAAGAACCAACCCCGTGGACGGCTGGAGATCAAAGTGAAAAACGAAGAATTAAAGGCTATTGTGGAAGCGGATCCATCACAAAGCACTTCAGAGATAGCAGCAGGCTTCGGTGACAAAACTGTATTAATCCACTTGAAGCAAATCGGGCAAGTAAAAAAACTCGAACGATGTGTATTGATGAATTGAGTGAATCGAACTTGCAAACACGGGTCGCCTGCTGTGTTACTTTGCTCAACCGACACAATAATGAAGGGATTTTAAATCGAATCATTACTTGTGATGAAAAGTGGATATTGTACGATAATCGAAAGCGCTCATCGCAATGGCTGAACCCTGGTGACCCAGCCAAATCCTGCCCTAAACGAAAATCGACTCAGAAAAAGTTACTTGTACGTGTTTGGTGGACTAGCGCCGGTGTCGTTCACTACAGCTTTCTTAAATCTGGCCAAACGATTACGGCAGATATCTATTGTCAGCAACTGCAAACCATGAAGGAAGAACTAGCTGTTAAACAACCGAGATTGGTCAATCGCTCTAGGCCACTGCTGCTTCACGACAACGCAAGACCACACACTGCACAACAAACAACCACTAAGTTAGCTGAGCTACAATTGGAATGTCTGCGACATCCACCGTACTCCTCGGACCTTGCTCCAACAGATTACCATTTTTTCCAGAATTTGGACAACTTCTTACAAGGAAAAAAATTCCACTCCGATGCAGCAGTCCAAACCGCCTTCAAAGAGTTTATTGATTCTCGCCCCCATGGTTTTTATAGTAAAGGGATCAATGAACTACCCATAAGATGGCAAAAGTGCATAGATAACAACGGTGCATACTTTGATTAATTAAATATATTTTACAAAAAAAATCGACTTTTTATTCCTCTCGTACAAAACGCCAATTTCATACGTAAGGACCTAATATTATCCACCATTCATATATTTAAATGATCTATTCCGATCCAGTATGTACCTCGAATACCTCATGATATTTCTTTTTTATCATATTTATATTCTGTTCCGTACGAATAGCATTTTTGAAACTTTTCCAATTAATAATCTAGTCTGTGCGAATACCAAAGTACTGTCAGCAGAAAAGATAGACTCGTGGTTAAGTCGTGGCTGGAGTAGGTTAATACATTACAAGGTTAAGCAATTCTAGTCAAGTCAGTTTTAGGATGGACGACTATTCTTAGCTCATATTTAGGGGTTAAGCAATACTAGCCAGGTCATTCTTTGGATGGGTGACCAATGTGAACATTCTTAACTAATATTGAGAGGTTAAGCAACACTAGCTAGATAAGCTTTAAGAGGGGTGAAAAGGAACATGGTGTGCTTGGTCCAGAAATGCAACGTGGTGGACCCCTGAAAATGAAGAAGGCAGCGCCTCAATATCACAGGGGAGTAGCGGCCGCCTAAGGTAAACCTCAGCCAAGGCGGGAGCAACGATGTTTGCAATGTGTCGCTCTGACCAGCAGAAGGGAGAAGAGAAGAAAGGGCGCAGCAGAAGAGAAGGCGGTTCCGTGCACCGGGGCCCCTAAGCTCAAGGGGCTTAGGCCCTTCGGGTCCAAACTAGCAAATCTCATAATGAATTAGCAAAAAAATCTTACTTTTGAAATGCGAAAATGAGTTGCTACACAACTCTAATCAGTGCAACTCATTTGAAAAAACAAGTAGGGGTCTGGGCATGTCTAGACCGTTTACTCCATTGAGGCGACGTGCGGTGCCCTAGGGAGTTATGGCAACCGAAAAAAATGAGGGCCCCTGTTTCTTTTTGCACCGGGGCCTTTGGTCGTCTAGCTACGCCACTGCGAGTAGGTATTGCTTAAAAAAATAACCTAGCTTGTACTAATGAACCTTGAAATGATAAGAATGGTCACCCATCCTAAGATTGACTAGACTAATATTGCTTAACTTTGTAATACGCTAACTTACTTCAGTCACAAACTACCCTAGCGATAGTTTATTTTTACTAACCATACCTAATTCTGTGACAAACTAATTTTGGTGTTAGTTTTATCAGCGGTATTCGTTCGGAACAGAATATTAATTATGATAAAAAATAAATAACACCTGGATCGGAATAGATCATTTATAGCGGGGTAGATGTCGCAGTAGTTAGCTTAATAGCCGTTCAATCAACAGCCTAAACAATGCCGTTCAACTAGCAGTCTAAATCCAACTGCTAAGTACTTAAATCACTTGGATCGATGACGTTTCATTACTTGCCTAGCCATTTGATCATGTACCTATGTGAATTAAGTTTTCGGATTCATCGTAAGTAAGCGAATGCAGCCAGCCTATCACCCTCCTACTAAATTCACTTAATGTTCTGTCATGTATCTCTAACACGCTATTTGTAATGTTAAAAATTCTAGGCCCCAGAAAATATTCGTATTTCTACGCAAAAGATGTCCTACACAGCACAGGTCCAAATATATCCATTTTCCTTATACTTTAGCGGCCTCCGTCACAGGCATCACCCCTGCTGTCAATCAAGGCCACGAGGGACAGTTCCTCATGGCCTCGATAGACGGTATAATTAAGGAAAATATAAAAAAGTTTACACATAAACAAGAACTGACAATCAATATATAAAAGAGCCGTTTTGGTTTGAGGACACTAATTTTTAGCAAGAATCTTTAAGCTCTTTCTAAAACCAAAGGATGGACCACTTAAGGACAGCTCCACTTCCCGTGATTCTGCGTAAATAGGAACAGAACAATTCAACATAGTTCGGCTACTTTGAGATAGTGCCTAGGCCAAAACACACAGCCAACGTTGTAGTCTCGCTGTGACCATGGCCATGGCTGTGTGAATATTTATCATGCTTGGGACACGAAAAATATTCGAATTCGTAACGTATCGAGAGAACACACACACACAGATTCAGTAGGTAGGCGGCCAATCGCAATTCTCTGTTCCTCGATACGTTTACGTTACGAATTTGAATATGTTTCATGCTCGGGACATAGCTAAACAAACAAAAGCAACTAAAAGTTCAGGACCCGTGTAAATAATAAACTAACATCAAATAAAATAGTCAGTGTGAACGGCAATAATAATAATATCTTTATTGAGCAATAAAACAATATTTGTACATAAAGCTTAAGCTACTTACAAGAATTCAAAACAGAGCTGTTTATAATTTATTAAGTGTCGAGTTACGGGGCGGGTACAGAACCAAACCCCAGCACCGTGCTAGGAACTAACCTGTGTTACGGTAGCTGGAAAATGGTTTCGCCCCCGCACCTGCAGTTCGACGAAGGAATGACAGTGGTATTTTAAGCTATTTAAATATTTTCCGTGTTCCCAAGATAGGCAAGCCTGTGTAATTGGGAGACTGGTTTTATAATATTAGAAAATTAACCTAATACCTAGTATATGAAAATGTAACCGCTGTGGACGAATGTTAGTATATTCGTCCGGGCGTAACCTATAGGTTACACCTAAAATCCACAGCAGAGACAATTGTATTATATGTAAGTGTTCTGCATTGATGTGTGTTAATGAGTGGTCAGTGAATAGATGTGTGGTGTGTGTGCGTGTGTGTGTGCGTGTGTGTGTGTGTGTGTGTGTGTGTATGTGCGTGTGTGAGATAGAGAGTGTGCGTGTATTTGATGTGTGGTGCTCATTTATTATGTATTTAGAAGATCCTCAGTTTCATTGAATCTAGTTTCTGGAGCCATTTTTTTAATTCTATATTAAATTCATGATTATTTAGGTTATAAAGAGAATACACAGAATGTTGGTGAATACACGGTAGTCTACCAAGTACTAATACTTATTACACCTATCCTTGAGAAGAAGCGAAACCACTTGAAGCGTAAACATAAATCAATCAGCGATTACCGCGACACTCGTACTTATAAATATAATATAGCTCATCTCGCCGTCCGCCTAATTAGACATCAAAGCATTTCAGCGGTGAACACTTTATTGTGAAAGTGCACAAAATTTTCATGAACGTAATTGGGCCGAAGTCTAACAAAATACACATAAATCATCAATGTAGATGCTTTGATGTGACCATGTCCGGAGTGACGTCACAGGATTCTGATATGTCAAACATTAATTATTTGCTCACGTATACTAGATGAAAGGCGACCACAATATAAATAAACTAATCGCAGAAGAGCCTAAGGTGTCGTTGACAGATCGTCTTGGTGGAATAATTTACGACAGCTACAAGCCTTGGAACTGTGTTAATACCTTTCAGCCTTTCAGTTCTGTAATTCATGTTGTATGGCATGTCAGAGCAGTGGCATACAACATCATTTTGTTATTCGCTTGAGAACTTCACATAAATGCAATATTATCCTACTTCCTAATAATTTGTATGGATGTCGGTTACCGCTACTTTGGATTATATATTTTGTTCTACTCAATCAATTCGATCAAACAAACGTAAGATTTTAAATCTGACCAAGATCTTTCGAACAAAATAAAACCGTATTAGAATTCGTTCAATAGTTTAAGCGTTCATCGCGACAAAACGGACAAACAGCCTGGCCTTCTCGGATATGGGAACCACGATATCTTACCTAGGAAGGGAGCCTGTCACGGCTGTCACACCCAGACCTGTAGGGTAGGCACATGCTGTAAGAACATTTCGAACGATCGAACGAACTCGAAAGCTGAATCCGCGGTGATATTTCAGTATCGCATGGTGTTTTAGTGATGTCACGTTGCCCAGCACATAAACATCATCACACAGATGCTCGACAACGTGACGACACCCAATTTACAGCATGCAGAATGGAAATATCACCGCGGATTCAGCTGTCGAGTTCGTTCGACGTTCGAAGTGTCCTTACAGCATGTGCCTGCTACACTCAAACACCTTTGGTCAAATGAAATCTTTCCTTGAAACGGTAAACTAACTGCCCTTCTTCCGAATATTTGGGGTAGTCGCAATATGTTATTTCCTTCATACAATCCAATTACGATGTCATTTCTTTAGTTATTTCTCAAAAAGCCGATGCCTTTTTTGCCATATATTCTCTTTCAAACAATGCACCCGTATTTTCTTGGGTCTACCTCTGTCCCTAAAGTCCTCCGCATTTATACTTTGCATCTTTTACAAAATTACTTTCATCTCTTCTCTTGTCCATACCACGACAGTTGCTCGCTTCTCAATTTTTCAAACTTGCTGTAATGTGAAGAACATTAGAGGAAATTTGAAAGTGGTACAATTTCATTCATGCACTCATTCTTTATTCTGTCCATTCTCGTCATAGCGTCACACTACACATCCATCTCAATATTCGTATCTCTGCTACATGCAGTTGTTTCATCCCTCGTATTTAAGGTGAAATACGACGGTCCATACAGAGCGGCAGGTTTGATCATGGATTTGATGATTGAGATTGAGGAGTAATTGGGAACACATATTATGGCTCTGATCTGTCGCCATTTCATCCAACCTGCGTCAAGTCAGTCTTTCAGAAATCAAAGAAGATGTACTCAGTTTTGGTTCTACTGATTAACTACCATTTTTTCAATCTACTCTGGACTTCAAGCCCGTCTTCGTGAAACGACTGCAATCTGACCTCCACAACCAATTGGCAATACCAAAGTTTCGTAGTTAGACTAATCGGACTTTTTAGGGCTCCAACTACCCTAATGTCTACCGCAGATGTTCGTATGGCAAACGAGAACAATATCAACAGCATACAATCCTGTATTTCCGATGCATACATAGCGCTAAGCCCTGAAGAAAGCAATGTTTAATAGCGCCAAACCTTAATGAAATCAATGATAAATAGCTCCAAGCTCTGATGAAAGCAGTGTTAAATTAATGATTCTGAAGATAAAAATATTTTTTTTTGAATTATTGTTATTTTGTCTGTTTGTTCCCGATGGACGTTAAAAATAGGGAAAGGATTTTGATGAACTGATATACACACGAGGGGAGCTGCGAAAGTCGGCTAGTATTTATTATAAACAGCATACAAAACCGTTTGTAAGTAACAGTGTAGTATTATAATTGCAAATAGTACGTAGGTGATTACAAGGTTTATGTTTTTTTATCCACGGATGTTTACAATTGATTTATACAAAGTACGTAAGACATATACAGAAATAGCGAATTGTCTTACTTGCCTAGCCTTTCACGCTTCTTACCTCGGATGCATTCCGCTTGGCAGTTCCTACTCTAGTATCTTGTATCTACGTGAATATACAGGTGCGTACAGATTATGTAACATGTTGTATAACTTGTGTTTTATAACACGTCCACGTTATCTAACATTGTTTTATAACTTTGCAACATTGTACTAACTTCAGTGTCTACATTACATTACTGAAACATGTTATATAACATTGTTTTATAACATGTTATGCTATATAATTTGTACGCACCTTAAGAATTTTGAATTGTGTAAATTATGTAATTTATATATTTACTAGCTTTTGCCCGCGGCTCCGCCCGCGTGGATGTCGGTTATCGCGGCCAAACATAGCCTATGTCCTTTCTCAAGGTCTAATCTACCCCTATACGAAATTTCATCAAAATCGGTTCAGTGGTTTAGGCGAGACAGAGAGATAGACAGACAGACAGACAGACAGAGTTACTTTCACATTTATAATATTAGTAGGGATAATAGATATATAATGTTATTTTTCCACGATATCAAACATACAAAAAAATTATTAATACTTTTCGTCTCGTTAAGACCAAGTTTTCAAATTTTAACTGGCACAATAAATCATTATCGAGTCTTGTATAATACCAAGTATATTAAATAGAATTTATACTTCAATCAGAATTTATTTCGAACTCATTTACGACCAATGTACCTATATCTAAAAACACAATACACTGCATACCCTCGCTTTAACATAAGCATTTAGTTTTGTTAGCGGGATTACCGAGACTAGGTACTAGGAATAAAAATAATAATTTACAAATAATCTTTATAAAAAATATAACATTCACCAAGACCTTCCCGAGGCCAATCAAAAATTTTATAGAGTGATTCACAGTGAATTAAGTACTTATTTAAGTTCATAATTCAATTACAAACTCTCACGCACCAATCACGCGTCATTGTCACATCGAGATGCTCGCTTTGTTGAAGCTTTACCGGACCATATCGCCGTCATTCGGTTTGGATAATAAAGCTATCGAAACGATTCATTATGTTAAAAGCAAATTCTAACGTCGCATCGCACTAAGTGACTTGAGGATTTCATTCTAACTCGTGAGAGCGATATATACTGACCGACAATAACGCAACGAAAAAAAAAGAAATTACTTTTACAAAGACGTTCAGAGCAACGTGTTGTGTAAATAGTCCAACATGTTTCTATAACAAAGAAATCTTAATAGCCGATGACGGGCAAAAGTCAACACAACAATCTACGGCTTGATTGCTTATAATTTTATGTGCACACTTAGACGTAGGTGCTTGGTTACAAAGACCACTTCCTCATGATTTAACTCAACGTTTACGAAGGCTCTCGAAAATTTGTAAGTTATGTTTCTGTTTATGGGATTAGCATAAAACATGGTTATCTATTGCATACCTGGTTACTAAAGCGTTGTTCGAATGTCGCGATACAGTCTCATTGTACAACACATATCGCAATCAAATTGGGACTTTAATTGTATGAAGTTAAAGCTTTTTTCACCAATGCGTTCGGGGGGAATCCTTGAGGCAGGAATTCCGATTTCGTAGCGGCGACTGCTATGCCATCTAAAATATTGGACATCTCCATCTTGGTTAGTGTTTTGTTCTTTCTGTAGTCACAAACAATGAGTCGGGATCGTCAAGGGAATGCATGCATATTTTAAAATACGTTAAAACCTTAATCCCACGTTGATAAGTAGGTACAATTTCATGTGAAGAAACAGTGAGAAGGAATAAAACCAATCATCTATGTGGAATCTATATTGAAGCTTAGAGACTCATTCAGTAATATCTAACAAGATACGAGTAGTTGTATCTTGTTGCTTGTAATTTTATAAAAATACTAGCTTTTGCCCGCGGCTCCGCCCGCGTGGATGTCGCTTATCGCGACCAAACATAGCCTATGTCCTTTCTCATAGTCTAATCTATCTCTGTACCAAATTTCATCAAAATCGGTGCAGTGGTTTAGGCGTGAAAGCGTAACAGACAGACAGACAGAGTTACTTTCGCATTTATAATATTAGTATGGATTTACTTTATATCGTCTTAGACGTCTAGGGGATAGTAAAGCTGTATTAAAAACTCTAAATATCAACTGCTCTCAGACTCTCTTCTCTCTGTTTTCGTAGGATATTTTTCGAAGGATATTTTTGGGTTTTCCACTTGACTTTATTCTGCTTTATCTTTTTATGAAAAACTTTGAAGTATCCTTTTCTATCCTTTAAAGTAGCCTTAGTTTCTTCCTGTCACTGCTCACTCTCTCTCTCCAATTGATTTAGATTATAATTCCACACTCTGGAGTGTATCGGAGCCCTTACGCCTGGTGGGTTGGCTACCACCCTTCCACACATCACATCTGATGAAGTCAATACCTGCGCTTTGTCACATGTCATATCTACTGTAGTGCTGTCTGTCAACCATTTTTAGGGCTCCGTAATTCAAGAGGAAAAAAGACGGAACACTTATAGGATCACTTCCTGGTCGTATGCACTGGACTCATCCTTTTCTATACTTTAGCTACACACGAATCACAGCTCTTATAGACAGATTTACACGTGCATATACCCTTCCTATCACAAGGATATCGGTACAACTTTACTTTTCGACCAACTTCTCCTGCACAACTTCTGCCACCTGACTCATGAGTCACCTGAGTCAGGTGGTAGAAGTTGCACAGGAGCGGTTTCCGACCGCTCAACTGGGAAACTTCAACGCCCAACACGAGACCTGTATGGGCTCCAACAAAACTGACCATGGACGATTTAATGCTATTGATCTTGACAAAATTGTTTCTAGACTAACCTCTCTACCAAATTTCACAGTAAGCTTTAATGCCCTTTTTACTATAGCGCTTAAGAAGGGCCGATTAGTAAAGTTATTCAATGCAATCCCTAAAAACACGAACAATGGACACACGTACACTAATGAAGCACTCAATTTGAATCATCTAACTAAACCGACCCACCACAATAAAACCTCATAGGTTTCGTTAGCTACTAATGTTATAAATGTGAAAATTGGTGAGGATAGATGCATCTGTGGGGGCCAGAATGTTTGTGTGTGTTCGTTACTATAACGCAAAAACGGCAATACGAATCGGCATGAAATTAAGTACAGGTATAGATTATAGTCTGGAATAACACATAGAAGGTTACTTTTTATCTCGAAAATAGGTGACTATGAAACGAATAGAATAAACAAACGAAAAAATCCCTACTAATATTATAAATGCGAAAGTAACTCTGTCTGTCTGTCTGTCTGTTACGCTTTCATGCCTAAACCACTGAACCGATTTTTATGAAATTTGGATAGGGGTAGATTAGAGACCTTGAGAAAGGACAGGCTATGTTTGGTCGCGATAACCGACATACACGCGGGTGGAGTCGCGGGCGAAAGCTAGTGTATTATAAAACATTTGTGAAATATTTAGTCAATTTAATTAAATTTAAAAGCAATTATATGCCAATTATTCAAATCGATTAAGGCGGGTCTACGATAGGCGAGCCGAGCACAAGCGGAGCACGAGCCGAACACAATTCGTCTAGTGTGGAGAAAAAGCATAGTGTGTACGTGGTTCGCTAACCTGCAGCGAGCCGACGTTAACAACGTACTCTTTTCCGAACCCGTAACGTTGCACGTAACTGTAACCGTTACTGTTACCAAAAACATAGTGTGTACGTGGTTCGCGAGTCTGCAACGAACGCTACGCGAGCGACTCGCAACGAGCCGAACGATTGTCGGTTTTTGGCGCGAATCAAAGGGCGCTCGCAGTGCGGTGGCGGATGTTCGTCTAGCGTAGACCCGCCTTTAGGATTGGAAAAAGTGAAACGCTCATACGGGACTTGAACCCGCGACCAGTCCCTTAGAGGGGGAATGCTCAGCTGACCACTGAGCTACCGAATCACTCCAAATTCCGAACCGATAGAGCACTTCAAATTCTCCTATACAACCATATTGGGGCGACAGTGGGGGCCAAGTACCGATAATCGTGCGACTATAGGTAGATGGCTCCCACCGTATTTAGTCAATATTCTTTAAAATGTTAACACAATAGATAGATAAATTAGGAACAAGTCGTATTCTCGTTATTTGTATTTATATATAAAATCGTATTTTGTTCTTGTCTGGATCGTGATCTGTTAAGGTTGGCAAGAAGTGAACGGATTCTGTTAAATATTTAAAACCTTTATTATTGCTAGAACTGCTATTACTTCATTAACTAAGAAAGTCAAAACTGACCATAATTAATTTCATTTGAATTATATCCTATCAACCATCACCAAAATAGAGCCTGGACATTTCCAGGATTCTAATAAAGGTTTTAATGACAACTTCCTTACCAAAGTAAATTATAAAAACATGTGTAATGCGATTACTATTACGAAACTTAATGAGATTAAAGTCTACCGTATCTGAATTTCTCCAACCCTAAAGATGAACTAAGCTCCCACCCAATTCTACGGGGCATCTGAATGATGGTTTGTATTATTTTTTGTAAGCATGCCATGTCATTGGAACGATTGTGGTCGGTTCCCTATGATTTATCGATGTCCATATTACAAATACGACACAACATTATGCGATTCTTTATTTCTTCTTTAAGCCATATTAGTATTCCACCAACAAGCCTGTCCAGCGTTGGTTTTGTCATACCGACTAAATGTTATTTTGTTGGAATTTCAAATAAACATTTGTTGTTTTTTTTTCATAGTTTTTATTTAAAATATAAATTAATGCAGGTCTTCAATCAGCGTCGACCAGCATGATTGGCATATTTAGGGTGCTCATGAATGAAAATGGCACAATTTTATTCCTTTGATTTCGAATACAACTTAATTGATGCGCAATAATTAGAACAATTAACTCATGCCATTTTTTGATTAATAGTAATTTTGTTTTTGCAGAACATCTCATACGTGAGATCGAAAACGTAACGGATATAATAAAGACAATCTCTTGATAGGTGGAGTTCGAGAATCCTCACAAGTGTTAGTGATAAATCTCTTTGAGCACGCATGGCAATTAATTGACTGTTGACACTCCATCGCGTTGGTGCGAAGTCTTCATGTGGTCAAGCGGTAATTTGCTGCAGCGCCGCAAACGCTCGCTCGTGCCGCCAACTGTTACTCCACACTTACTCCAAGTCAGTATTATCTATTGTATGAGTACAACTCTCAAACGCCTTTTTGCAGTATTTTTTTTTCCATATATGTACTAATATACCTACACACTAATGTCTGTATACTTTCTTAACGCTTTCCTTTACAGTTTCCTCACTAAACCGGCAATAAGAAATTATAATTGTACCCGTTGGGGTCTTTAACATACCACAAAACAGCCCATTGTGAAACATAGGTTCTACCTCTAAGCCATCATAGTCACGTTATCTACGTCGTACTATAATAAAATTCTAATTATTAAAATGATCTGGGCAGTTACCTAATTATACACAACGAACGTGTTTTAAGATTCGCCAGGTACCCATACTTAGTAAAAAAAATAGTTGTTTTCTTAATGAGCTAATGCAGGCAGTAAACAGTTTTATGTCTTTCTTTATAGTTTGCTTGAATTAACTAAGCACTGTAACACATTATTAAAATTTTTAGTTCGTTAGTTACATTATGCGCTACGAATTTCACGCGTAATTATATGTTAATATATGTATACCACGATAAACATACACAACAAAAATATAATCTCGTAATTATGCTAAATCTTTAAACGGGTCCGAATACAATCAGGGCGTGAAGTTCAAATTTTCATTTAGCGGCGCACTTGGCGTTATTTGAAAGTGACCCTAAATCCCGTCCTCTGTGCAGATAATTCTTAATTTGCATATTAACGAGAAACTTTGCATCAGCAATACCGAAAAATTCCGAAGGTTGAGTGTGAACGGGCAGGTGGGCGCGGGGACTAATACCAGAATATTTTTCAAATCCTCTAACGATCTGGCAGTGCCGCCCGACCACCTCCGCCAGTTTGAGCTGAGCTACTAAGTTATTGCCCTTGGTAGTGTTCTCGATACAGACGTCCAATATTAAATCATTATACAATAAAGTGATTTCTTATGTAGATTTAATTGATAGATTGCAATAGAAAAAAAGAATATCCATAGACTTTTATCTCGATGATTTCGTAAACAAAATACACTTCACAGAATATTCATTGATAGACCCAATTAGACAATGGAAATCCTAATAAATATAAAGAATGACGAAATATCGATAGGGGAAAGATCGCGGGTTCGAGTCCCGTCCGAGGTCGATTCTTTTTCCCTTTCTTAATCGATTTGAACAGTTAGCATAGTAAATGCTTCAAAATTTCATTCAATGACGAAATAGTTTAAAGTTTCCTTACAAATTAATGATAACAAAGTTTTTTTTTTATTATCATACCAATAATTCAAATTCCATTTTATTAAATATTTACTTGAAATTCATTACCTAAAATACAAAAATGAAATAGTTGCCTTTAAGTAGGTACTCAAGGTATGACGCGCCACGTTGAATATTGGTGACTTGTGGATGGTAATTACGTCAACAAACATGGAAACCAAATAATAACTACCATACGATATTAGAAACGGCTCATTAGATCTTTAAGCTGAGGTGACAGCTCTATAAATAGTAGACGGGCGTCTTCTTAAAGTACATTATTTTATTTATTTTTGTTTTGTCATAGTTAAAAGAGAATGTGTTTGTAGTGGAAAGGTGGTGTGATGACAAAACATCTGTTTCGTGTGTGGGAGAGCCTGCGGCGGTTATTCTGACTAAATCGTTTACCGCGTCCGCGACACCCCGTAAACGAGCTTAATGCGATCCTTGATGACAAATATAATCTTTGCTCTAAAGCGAGTTGACTTGACACTGTTGTTATTCCGAGAAACGGAAAGATTTATTTTTATACTCAAAGAGCTAAATATTCAGGTGAAAGATATCTGTGAAAACGTTGTTTGGCCGACTCGTTAAATCTGTCGACGGAACCGTCTTCTGTGTAATCGCGCCAATGATACTGAAAAATCTGCCGGGAATTCATTACTTTGATATTCCAGCTCAAAGAAGAAATAACACATTATTAATATCATAGGCGGCAGTTGACCGTTGTTGCCGCAGATTTCACCACCAGCGGTTTGGGAATGTCTATGCTTGAATCTATTAATCGCCTTTTCTATGTAAAGCTATATAGACGTGGAATTAACCCTGTTAGTGGCTGATAATACACGGCCCCCTACCGTGAAGTTAGCTGTATTTCATACACGTTAACAGCTGCTGTAAAGCAATTAATACGACGACGTTCACTCATTTAGTTGTACACATAAAGAAATCTCTATTTTTATTATAACGATCTTGCTTACATTACTTCCTTATTATCACGTTTTAGACATTATACTTAATATACAGCGCTAATTATGAACGAGTTCTTTATTACACAAAGTGAAGGCCCATTCAAAAAATATTTTAGAAGAGGTTAATCGCCATTGTTATTTTTTTATTTCTCATTTAGGGTTCTCCGAGCTACTTGGGCTACACTGTACTTTTAAATAAATGGGGCTGAAATATGAACTAATAATGTAAGTTAACATTTAAAAACTGAACGAATGAAAAATATTCATGAAATTATTTATTTTTGCATACTATTTAAGGTTTCTTTATTAACCAACTATAGTCGTATAGGTATTTTTATTTAGGTACTTTTAACATTAGTCTATTACACGCATCGCCTAACAGTTTTACTTTGAAACTCTTTATCAACCAAATGAATACTATGTACGGAATCTCGACTCCATATAATTATCTATTACTTGACCAGTGCTAACTAATTTAATTATCATAAATTGTTGTGCTAGATAAACGAATTTAGACATGTATTTTTTTGTCTCAAGTAAATGACGTGTGAACACCGTCTTGTTAAATTTTATTTGCTATACAAAAAGCTTGGTTTTTTTTGGCATCAATTTTCTCTGTGAAAGAAATAATGTCAATGTCCTCCCACCTAATACAGTTAGTTACATTTCTTGTGCAAAACATAACTTAGGCTTGAATTGTGGTAAACAGTGTTAGAATGAGATTATTATCACTTAGTTATAACACTCACATGTTCTGCTAGCTTTACTTACACTGTATAGAGCTTAATCGGATTCGAATCGGATCTATTCTGACGGTGATATAATATGTAAATATATTATGCAGTTGTATAATATGCTTGATTTTATCTATGCATGTTATGCATATTTATATTTATACTGTCCTTAACCTGCACATTAATCCTAATTTATGCACTTTAAGAACACCAGTGAGACAATGTTTTTTAAAATGCGCACCTATACTATGTACCTACTTGAAAATGATCTAATTATACTACTCGTAATACCATTTTATGTTAAATGGTTACCTTAATCTACTCCTATCACGCCTTCAATACTTTCTGTTGTTTGGTTTTTTTATTGTGTTGGAAGATATTTGCCTACCTGCTGGAACGGCTCTTCACAGTGGAAATCTGTAAGGACCGCGCGCATGGTAAAGCAGTTACGATTTTTGGATCCAAGACCATTAAAATTAGATAGATATAGAAAGCGTCGCGACCATTTTCAGGATATGCCAGTTTCTTTTATTCATCTCCAAATTTATAAATTTCGTCGTAAGAGCAGAACGTTTTATTGACTTTGACCGTCTCAGTTGCCGGAGGTGAGAATGCCATTGACATAATATCTCTCGCACCCCGGATGACCTGAAGTTTTTGATAACTAGAAAGAGAGGGCGAGAGAAAGAGAGAGAGAGAGAGATGTGTAAAAAATTCTAAGTTTCAAAGAAACGTTTACTGGAACCGAGTAAAAAACATGTTAATTGTCCATGCATGGCATTTCGGGTATAACAAATAATAAAAATACGATTTGACTTATAATAAGTCTTACTTTCGAAAACTTTGTTTAATTAAAACTAAGAGTACATGTATCATACGCGTCTGACGACAAGCTTAATGTATTCCGTTATAGTCTAAACAATACGAGCTTTATTAAAATGCGTATTAAAACATATCTTGGAACGAAACAAAGGTCGTTCACACCGGTTCGGTTCCTACAAAACGCGGTGTGCGACCGTGACCGTTTGCGTTCCTTCAACCATTTTTAAATATTTTCGTGTACAAACAAAAGTATTTGGACGATAAACACAACATGTCCCGCCTGTACGGCTTCATACAACTTTTAATTATTTGAGCGTTTTGAAACATTCATTTAACTTTCGCGCAATGACTAAGTAGCTCCGAGACAACACAAAACTAATGTTGTGCCTTTACAATGCATGTACGTTCGTCATAGTCCGTCTAAATCACAGTTTCTTAATCACGGCGGCGGCGACATTAACCGCCTAACGGCTTGTCGCTGTTAAAATGTCTCCGTAAGTAGGTAGTTAAAAATCCGCTGTACCATTTATTTATAAGAGTGAATCCGTCTTAGAAAAACTAGCGTTCAAAATTATTAATGGTTTGTTTGAATGATGCGTCACGCGGCTCATTGTTGGCGCGCACTCAGTCCGGATGCGCGCGCTGACACTAATTATTCCCATAGTGCTTGAATGATAGATTGCCCTGGACAAATCACTTCTAGCCTCACTCCCAAAGAGTAATAAAAAGTGGTGTGATTAGTTTTTTTAAGTCGGAGTCCACCGATTGTCATAGAACGTGGGCTGGCTTGTACCGTTTGTCTAAAAAGGTAATATGTTACTGTAAAAAGTTGAAATGTCTGCGATGTTATCTTACGTAGGCTTCTGTCAAATTGGTAAGCTTAATCCTATTCAAAATTGTACACATCAAACACTGCTACTTATTATGTTGATATTTTAAATTCCATGACTAATCTCTTGTATATTGTTTCCTTACAATAGTTAAATTTGTGAGTAGTTATTTAAATATTTGTTTACAGTCGGATATTCACCGAGAGGTAAATAGAATATACTTGGAAAAACGTTCACCGGTACCAGGACGACTTCTAATTAAGAATATGTATTGTTATCTAAAATGTTTGCAATTTATGCACTGGCTCATTCTAATAACTACCTCACTTACCTACTACTAAGGTGGAACTCTCTATAGTTTCATTAATTACATTAATAACGTGAAACTTTTATTTAGCATTGAAACAACTATTAATGATTAAGGCGTGCAACCAAATAGTGTTTAAATATTGCTTAAGGGTAGGATTAGGTAAATGAAACGCTATTTACACAATTTAAAGTCACTTGCACCTGCATACGTAAGAATAGATTTCGTGAATGATACCTTAAGTTGACCTATCAACCTCAAACAAAGTAACGGAGATAACATAACAAATCGCTTCGGTAACTGCGATACTAACTGAAACGATAGCGTCGAGCAAGCCGGGGACCGCACCGCGCCCAATGAAATATTATCTTCTGTGTGACTTACGAGAACTGGCCACTCGACCAAGCATAATGACATTTTAGTATTACAACATTTTATCTACACGAGACGAAAAGTTCCAAGATAAGTTAAACGCCAACTGGTATATTGTTTCAGAAAGTTGACAGCCGATGTAATTTGTTAATGTCAAGCGGCGTTTGCGGGCGGCGACAGATCTACGTATCTGCGCAACTGCGCAACAGAACCGATCTTGCTTAGCCTAAAAATACGCGCCAACAACGCGCCAGCTCCTAGCCTATCTGTCGTAGGTACTCATTAAAATAATGAGGTTTATCATTTTTGAGTATAAAGAAATTTATTACCAGGCATCATTCTATTAGTTAAATTATTTATAGCGACTACCGAAAAATTGTCATAATATTTCACCTGTTCGTTTAATATCCGTTTTGTGTAAGACACTGCCATTAGACTTACCTAAAAATCGGTATGGCGTATTATTAATAGATGCTTGTCATAGTTGTCATAAAAGTCGAGATGGCCAAGCAAGCCATCTCCACGTTTATCACACTTTATCCTTAATCTTACACATACTATATTCGAGTAATAAATTATTACTAGAAGGCTTTTCTGTTTTAATGCCAATACTTCATAGAACTTTTTATTTGTTGATTTGGTTAGAAATTAATGTATAATCGTACTTGTATGCTACTAATGTATTCGAAATATTGAAAGGTCTCCTGAAAGGTAACCCGAATGCATTAGAATGTAGGCTTTCTGAGTTAGAAATTAAGAAAGTAATTCTTGATTTGTTTTGTTATTATGTAATCAAACTGAGCTCAAATCATTATTAATCTGACACTTAAACGCAATTGTGTTTTGTACATTAGTTGCCATTATCTACCTTCTGAACTACTATGTAGAATTTACAAAATGTTGAATTTGCAAAATGTTGAATGTCGCAAAATAGCTAGATCGTCATCTTATCGATATTAAATAAACGTATGAATATATAGGTACCATTTTTTATACCAAATCGTAAAATATAATAAAAATCTTAAAGGAATATGAACGAAATGCCCGATTATATTTTCAACTTCTAAAGCAATAAATAAGTAATATGGCCCTCTAATATAGCAATATTGCTATTTACGCATTGTCACTAGCAAGGGGTGTAACCAATGCGCGCTGTCAGTTAAGACATACGGAGCCGAAACTTGAAGGTGGGACTAGCCCAAAAATTAAGTCGCGCAGTGGGCTATGGATAAATTTGCAATGAGGTCATCCGACAAAGAACTAAAGTTACCAGCACAGCTTGCAGAATAAGCAAGCTGAAGTATAACCCGCGACACGTATCTTGGACCTAAATCGTAAGACATAGAGGCTCTGGCGCCCGCGGATTGCTTTGTAATAGTCTATGCTTGGTGAATTTGAGTTCGTCCACCGCAGTAGCACCCTAAGCTATCCTCAAAAGACACCCAAGAAATGTGTACTGCGCGTATAGGGCACATTTTGAGCACATTTTAGGTCCAAGATACGTGGCGCGGGTTATAGCAATGGGCTGGCCACATCTATCGATGGATCGCTGGCTGTTCGAGCAAACGAGTCCTTGAGTGGAAATTGCGAGAAGGCAAACGGAATGTGAGGTGTCCCCCAGCCAGATGGACTGACGACGTGATCCGTCTCTCGCGTCTAGTCAATTCCAACCACCTTTGGAATGGACTAGACGCGAGAGACGGAGGATAGGAAACTATGGTTACCATTGGCAGAGGCCCATGTCCATCAGTGGACTACCATAGGCTAAAAGGGGAAAAGATAGAAAATAAAAGGAAGAGAGATAAACTACTTGTACTTAATGTCCATATTTAATAGTTGGGTAGCACGTGCTCGGTCTATTCCCTTTAGGAAAAGCATAGGTATGCTTTTCTTATGGCGCGTCAAATGACTTCAACTGAAATGATGGTAAACTAGGGATGTCAGAAATGCAATAATGTATCGATATATATTGTATCGATATTAAAAAAATATATCAATATCGATATTGATATTTTTGTAATAAAATATCGATATATCGATATATCGCTATGATTTGCCAGAGAATATTGACATTGAATATTCATTTTATTTTTATATAATCCAGTTAAAATAAAGATTTGAGCTTGCATAATTATACTTGCATATAGCTGAAAATTGATGAGGGTACTATTATCGATACTTTTTTTATTCTAAAGTACGCGCGCATTGAGATTATTGACAAACAGAGTTGCCAACTTAAAAGTTAAGTACCAAATTAAAAAAGCAGCAGCGAATCGAGTCGACCATAATTATATATTTATGAAATGTAATTTGTTAGAGAAAAAAAAACACGAGTAAAAAAAAATTAAATTCAAACCTCATTCTTTTAAATATGGCCGATCGCCATTTTTAGATGCGCGCGCATAGGAAAACGAATTAATATGTAGTATTATGTATTTAGTATTTGTAGTATTATTTTATTCGCAAGTGTGTTGTAAAACGTCGTATGCCACGCGTGAGTATGAGGATTATGAAAATATTTTTCAACACACTTGCTTATAAACAGGCTTTTATTTCACCGCAATTAAGCACGGAATGACACCTATTATAAAACTGTGACTTTTTCATTGCTATTATTCACAAGTGAGTTATAGACTTCTTTTTTTAATTTGATTGATTAAGTTGCTTTGTTCTTAAAAAACTTTCGATACAAAAAAGATCGTGTCCAATATTACAATCGAATTAAATACCTATTGCTTGCTCATTTCATGCAACTTCGTATTTTAAAAGATAATTTCAACTTGTAGTACGTGTTTAATAAACAAAACTTTCACTAAAATGTATTTTTTTTCTCTGTGAGTATTTACAGAGAAAGAAAAAACAATAATTCAAATAAGTAAGTAGATGACAATGCAG
The DNA here is from genome assembly GCA_914767945.1 of Eilema depressum. Taxonomy (NCBI): domain Eukaryota; kingdom Metazoa; phylum Arthropoda; class Insecta; order Lepidoptera; family Erebidae; genus Eilema; species Eilema depressum. The sequence goes on along the minus strand of OU612012.1, from coordinate 21,349,242 downwards.
CATGGTGATAGCACCTTAGCCTGTTCCGAAAGGAACAAATAAAAAAAATGTCAGATGCGCGCGCATATGACAACAAATAGATTTTTACTATTGTGTTTTGATTGTGTTATGTATGTAGTATTTTTAGTATTTATTTTATTCGCAAGTGTGTTGAAAATAGTCGTAAGCCACTCGCGTGTATGGTGATAACCGTCCTCGGCTCTCTTAAGACCCTTACGTCTTGGGTCTCAATGTCGCCTCAGTGGTAATCACCAACTTTACACGCTTGTACCCTAATGTACTATTACAACACACACAAAATTGCTATTATTTCACCGCAATTAGGTCCGTAATGACACCTATTATTTATCAAACTGTGACTTTTTCATTGCTATTATTCATAAGTGAGTTATAGATTATTTTTTAAGGTTAAGTTTCTATGTTCTCAAAAAAGGTTCGATACAGAAAAGAACTTGTTTAATAGTACGAACAAATTAATATGCCTATTGTATGGTCATTTGATGCATTTTCGTATTTAAATAAATAATTTCAACTTGTAATACTTGTATAATAAACAAAATTTTCACTCAAATTTTTCTATAGAATTAGTTTGTAGTATTGTTTATTTAGTACTAGCTTTTGCCCGCGGTAGATTATTTTTTAAGGTTAAGTTTCTATGTTCTCAAAAAAGGTTCGATACAGAAAAGAACTTGTTTAATAGTACGAACAAATTAATATGCCTATTGTATGGTCATTTGATGCATTTTCGTATTTAAATAAATAATTTCAACTTGTAATACTTGTATAATAAACAAAATTTTCACTCAAATTTTTCTATAGAATTAGTTTGTAGTATTGTTTATTTAGTACTAGCTTTTGCCCGCGGTAGATTATTTTTTAAGGTTAAGTTTCTATGTTCTCAAAAAAGGTTCGATACAGAAAAGAACTTGTTTAATAGTACGAACAAATTAATATGCCTATTGTATGGTCATTTGATGCATTTTCGTATTTAAATAAATAATTTCAACTTGTAATACTTGTATAATAAACAAAATTTTCACTCAAATTTTTCTATAGAATTAGTTTGTAGTATTGTTTATTTAGTACTAGCTTTTGCCCGCGGCTCCGCCCGCGTGGATGTCGGTTATCGCGACCAAATATAGCCTATGTCCTTTCTCAAGGTCTAATCTACCCCTATACCAAATTTCATCAAAATCGGTTCAGTGGTTTGGGCGTGAAAGCGAGACTGACAGACAGACAGACAGACAGACAGACAGAGTAACTTTCACATTTATAATATTAGTAGGGATTTGCAGTATTATTTTATTCGCAAGTGTGTTGTAAAGGATGGCTGAGTTCAGTCGGGGACCCAGTTCCGCGGGGTATAACGCGGACCTGCCCAGGGTTACGGGTGAAGACCTTAACGGCGACCACAGCGGAGAAAATGGATTTCGGTACGGTGTGCGTCGGCGGAGGAGGCAGCGGATACGGAGTACCGTAGGCGACAGTAGGGTCCAACCTGAACAAGTCGGCAATTCCTGCAACCAATTCGGCTCTCCACGTAATGACTCGTCATTCCTGGGGGTACAGTCGAGGAGGTCGAATTAACATTATGTCCCAGGCATGCAACGCCTGCGGAGAGGTCACTTCGGCTGCACCTGAGAGGGTGCGGATAAGAACACGGGGAGTCGCAGTTACCGGTTATAAGCCTAAGCATGATGATTACCGTCCTCGGCTCTTTTAAGACTCAATAATCACCAACTTTGCTCACTTGTACCATAATGTACTATTAATAACGTCGAAGTTGGTTAAAAGGTAACTCATAGACAGTTACAAGTAACATAATTCCATAAAGATTATTTATATATGAAATGGCGGATAGGTGCCTAGTCATTGTATAATAACGGCAAAAAAAAAGGTGAATACATTTCTATGGCACAAGTCACAACACAGTTGATCAGGATTCATATCAAGTGCCGTGTCTCTGATGCATTAGTGCATAAGTTTTTATACACTTTTGTATGACGACATAATACAATATGTTTAAGCATTCATTATATGATATCGATTTAAATTGGAAAAGTGGATGTCCAACACGGGACTTGAATCCGCGACTAGTCCCGTACAGGGAGAATGCTCGAGTTCTGACCAACTGAGCTACAAAGAACAAAACTTGGACGCTCGAAATTCTCCACGCAATCGTCTTTGGGACTGGTCGTGGGTTCAATTTCCGTCTTTGATGCTCACCTTCACCTTTTTTCAATCGATAGCATACTAATGACTTTAAAATTCATTAAATTCGTATAATACCAGTTAATGTACTGTACATATTATAAGCACACAAACTTTTTAGAATTAGGGTAGCTTGAGTATTCGCACACACACATTTTCTATAATTTATGCTTCTCAGAAGTACAAAGACGAATTATTACTGAATGACATTACTTATACACAGGAGATACTCATTCTTTAACTAGCCTAGCGTGAAGGTCTAACCAACAGTTTACTTTTAATTAAAATTTACACCAATTTTGTTAATTTGTAAAACAAAAAAAATGTTTTAATTTGCATATCAGAAAATCGCAATAGCTTTATTTCATTTTGTCTACTATCGTACACGAATACCCAAACACATCTCATTATTGTTAAATATAGGCATCCCTCGTGCTTCAACAACCTTTTTTATCGTGCGAAAAATCCCCACGGAGGTGGAGGTACTCCCACCGGAGCCGGGGGGAGGGGGTTTATGTCGGACTCGAACCGTCTAAAACGCACGCTGTCTGTGGGTCGTCGGATGCCGGCGGTGAGATTAAAGTGGATAGGTATATCCCATGTCCGCGGCGGCAGCACGCATTGCGTGCTTCCCCACACCCGGGGGCGAGGCGGGGACTCTGTGGTCCCCACACCGGAAGAGGGCCAGATCGAGAGATATGGTCCTGGGTCGGCCGGGGTGCGAGGGATATGGCTACGACAATCTCACCTCCGGCAACTGACGGCCCACAGACGGCGTGCGTTTTAGTCGGTTCGAGTCCGACATAACCTCCTCCTCCGGTTCCGGCGGGGGAGGTATCCGTGGGGATTTTTCGCACGATAAAAAAAAAAAAAGGTATATCCCATGTGGTAACCTATTGAAATATCGAATTTCTGTTACCCGAATCTTAAAACCCCAAAAGCGGTTGGTAGAACTTTTAAAAGACAGATGTAATGAATGACAACTTTCTATAATTCCGTTTTTAATTTCCCAGATGAATCAAACCAAATTTTCAAATAACTAGTTTTTTTTTGTTTCCCATATTTATTTTATTTTAGATTTTAGAGAGTCTTATTTTATTTTACCCTCATATTATTACTTTAACTGTGAATATCTTGATGTTAAAATCTTGGTTTTAAAAATCTGGATATTGTATTTCTGGATATCACATTTCAAAAAGGGGGTTGGGTAATGTTGGCGTCGTGTTGGAATTGAGCGGCCGACAATGAAATTGGTATAATATGAAAGTACAGTATAAAGTGATCAAAAGTTACTATGGACAAACTTCTCTAAACTATATCGGGACTTAGCTATACAGGGTGGTATTTTTCAACTTTACTTAGATGGAAGTACTCTAAATACTGGAGATAGCGAATTCCACTGAAAGGAAACATTCCCTTATTTTTTAAAAGAAACAAAACTGCATTCAAAGTTTTCTGAAAATGCCACACCCGGTAGTCGAACCGACTAAAATCTTTCTAAACCTTCTATTTCATGGATTTCCTTTTATTTAATTTACCAAGTTTATTAGAGAGATTTGATCCTTATGATCGACCCTATCGATTGATGCAATAAAAATACAGGGTGTTATTTTTTCGAATTGTAGTCGGTTCGATTATAAGGCGTGGCAAACAATTTTTCAGCATTCCTTAAATGCAGTTCTGTTTCTTTTTTATAACCATACTAAACTGTATTCAAAGTTTTCTGAAAATGCCACACCCGGTAGTCGAACCGACTAAAATCTTTCTAAATCTTCTATTTCATGAATTTCCTTTTATTTAATTTACCAAGTTTGTTAGAGAGATTTGATCCTAATGATCGACCCTATCGATTGATGCAATAAAAATATAGGGTGTTAATAAGGTTCGACTACCGGGTGTGGCATTTTCAAAAGTCTTTGAATGCAGTTTTGTTTCTTTTTAAAAATAAGGTAATGTTTCCTTTAAGTAAAATTCGCTATCTTTAGTATGAGGGTACTTTCCTTCAAGGTAAAGTCGAAATGTTGCACCCTGTATATCGCAGCTCCGATATTACTTCCAATGAAAATAATGACATTTGTACGTGTGTTTAACACAGTACAATGAAGTGGTATCAAAATTATTGATGGCCGCTGAAAAAATTAAGGACGCCACTGTCCATACTAGATTACCCAATCCCCTTGTGTTTTAAAAATTCGGCTTTCGTGCATATGGATTTCGATTTCGATTCGAACCCGTTCGTCATAAATGGGCAAATGAAATTCGGAGTTGCGATTATATGGCAAATAAAACTTCGGAATTTGAAAAAACGGGATTATGAAAAATGGCCAAACGTTTTCGGGATTATGATGTTAAACGGATGTTATTCGGAATATTAAAATTCGGGATTAAGATAGGTAACCATCCTTCGCACCTCGGCCGACCCAGGGCCATATCTTTCAATCTAGCCCTCTCGTGATACAACAACCTAAGACCAAAGCCGTTTTAGAAGTCGTAATAGTACATTATGGTACAAGTGAGCAACGTTGGTGATTACCGCCGAGGCGCCATTGAGACCCGAGCCGCCAGGCGAGGGTCTTAAGACAGCCGAGGACGGTAATCATCATGCTCACACGTGCCATACGACGTTTTACAACACACTTGCGAATAAAATAATACTACAAATACTAAATAAACAATAAGGTAACTGTACCAATGCTCGACACTGTACCAATGCTAGACACTTTCGAACAAAACCCAGTATTTTGAGAAAATTATCCATTTGTTTTATAAGACTATTGACTTAAAAGATGCCTAATGGTATCTATAAGATATGTTCAAATATTCGCAACACCATCCGAAGTAAATTTAGAAAGACTGTTGACAGCAAATAATGTGACTCCGTGAACACGGTCGTGTTATTTCTTAAGATTTTTGCCAAGGGTACTGATTTTTATAGGTGTGATTTTTTTGTTTATAAGTTATGATTATTACTAATTTTAGTATAAACGTTATAAATATTGAAGTTATTGACATACTTGGACCATTGGGACAATGATGTCTAGCATTGGTGTTTTCGACCAAGTGCATAATAATTTAATTTAAAGTAAAAGTATGATAGATTTTAAAGATTTTATGGGCAAAAGTTAATGTCTAATTGTTGCTGTAACAGTTAAAAAAGAATGTAACGACCATGCTGTAATTAATTTGTTATTTAGATTGAAATTTTATTTTTCCTTAAAGTGTCTACCATTGGTACAGTTACCTTACTACAAATTAATTCGTTTTCCTATGCGCGCGCATTTAACAATGGCGGTCGACCATATTTAAAAAAAAATGAGGTTTGAACTTAACTTTTTTTTACTCTGTTTTTTTTTCTGTACTTAGAGAAAAAAAAAGTTAAATTTGAGCGAAAATTTTGTTTATTACACAAGTATTACAAGTTGAAATTATTTATTTAAATACGAAAATGCATCAAATGACCATACAATAGGCGTATTAATTTATTCGTACTATTAAACACGTTATTTTTTGTATCAAAACTTTTTTAAGAACATAGACAATTATAGACACTTCCTATAAAATTTAAAAAAGAATCTATAACTCACTTTTGTGAATAATAGTAATGAAAAAGTCACAGTTTTATAATAGGTGTCATTCCGTGCTTAATTGCGGTAAAATAATATCACTGTTATGAGCAGGTGTGTTGTAAAATATCTTTTTTCTCGATTTCTACAAGTTTTATAGCCATCTGTGAGAACCATTTACCAATATAAATACTAACACTAATGTTATACTAATATAGCACACAGAACATAAACTTGTGAAACGACCTTGCTGAGCTACAGAATGCACACAAAATCGTAGACAATTATTTTAACGTGCGAATAATCCCCACGGATACACTCCAACGAGTCAGCGGGGGCGGGTATGACGGACTCGAACCTGCTAAAACGCAGGTTGACCGCCTGTGGGTCCTGGATTACCGGAGGTGAGATTGGCAGAGATATATCTCTCGCACACCGGCCGACCACCCAAGGCCATATATTTCCAAATGACCCCACACCCGTGGACAATCGTGGACACTCGACTTAGATACAAAATACTAATTAAATTAGTATTTTGTATCTGCCATATAAATAAAATTATTATCAAAGAAATCGAACTTAAGTATAAATGCACAGTGAAATGTCGGTAAAGAAAACGTCGACGGTGGTGGGTGTGACCATGGATTGAAAGAAGAAATCTATGAGCTTCAAATAATACATTGTTGAAGGAATTAGTCAATGAAGATCTTGATTCAAATTGTAATCATCTTCGAAGTAAATTTGAAGAACTCTTTGTATCATGTAAGTCAAAACATCTACCTACCTTTAACTTTATTTGATCTTCTTATGGCTGTGAGAGCTAAATTAAGGAATTTATTATGAAGGAGTTCTATGAATTGCGGTGAGCTCTATCCATACAGCTTGCATATTGACATACCTTACCCTTTTGTTTGCTTTGTGAATATCATTATTATTGGCGGTAAGATCCGTCATGGTGCAATGGCTGGAGATGCACCGTGGAAGCCTATGCCTACCTTACAATTTCATGGAATTTTCCAAAGTGTTTTGGTGCAATAATGGAATTGCCCAAGAATTTCAAGCTCTGACTATTTTGACTACAACAAGAAAATTCCATTTATCCCATTCCATTTATACATGGGCAAACGATGCATCCGTCCCTAATAAATTAACACTGAATGAAGCATTGTCATCGAAACTTCTAAAAGTCGTAATCGTGGCAGATGATGCATATCCTTTGAAAAGATGTTTTGAAACTATGTAATGAGGCGTGTTTGGAGATAAACCAAAAAATTTAAAAAATTCGAATTATGGTCGAAAGCAATTCCAGAATATTGGTATTAGGCCACGATGGAGACTTCGTCGTTACTCTAAGTTTGTTGTTAGATATAGTTTCAATTATGCTATCATATACGCCGCGTGGTTACCGGCAGATTAGAATTTGGGCCATACCATCTCTTCCGATGCGGTGTCGTACAAGGTGACTACGGCTGTTTAACATCAGACAGATAAATACAGCCCAGACTCAGCCTCAGATGTATGGCTCGAGTCCACAATAGTGCCCGGAATTCGGCAATAGGCTCACCTCCTATTAGGCGGGACCGAATACAATGATTGGTGAAAGTGGGTATTAATTTACCTCTGCCTAACCCTCCGGAGATAAAGGCGTGATTATATATATGTATGTATGTTATGTATGTATACCTACGCTAATTTACGGTGATATACATCAATTTGCTTATTATCATTAGACAGGGAAAAGTGAACATCGTTCTTTGTAATCTTTAACCTTGACTTATTTTTCCACCACTATGCAACAAATTAAGGGAAAAATAAGTCAATAATATATTTATAGTCAGTAATATATTTACTCTCCGTATTAATTACAATTATAAAAGTACATCAGGCATTGTCATTGCGGGATCAAGAGGGTGCCCATGTCGTGATTAATTCGTAAAAAGATTATCCTGATCATCCACTACACCCTAATCCTCGAGGGACCTATCCCTGATAACCCTGTATCGCGGGTGCTCTCGTTTTCGAATAAGTAAATTAACGTGGAATTGAATTAAGTTTCGTCCCAAGTTGAGATTATGGCGATTTAGTGAGATTATCTGAATGTGTTAAACGTCGCCGTTGGGTTGTAATAGAAGGGCGTGGGTCAGACCCATTGTTTAATTATAGATAGTGCTTCGGTATAAAAGCCACAAAGCGTGGTCAGGTTTTACTACTCATATTTATGTTTATATGTAAGAAGGTACCGTTTTTATGACCCTATTGTAGACGGTGGTTTAACTTTATAATGCGTTATAATATCAAGTCATTTAGCATTGTACATATAATTGCTATTTAGCTTCAATTCATTGGTATTTTCTGCCGTCCAATTTTGTACAAATTTAGGACTGCGCAGGATAAGTTTTACAATTCCTTCAGAATATTTATTTATAGATTGGATTCATTTGACACGCATAGACTACTTGAATTTGAGAAATGTTTTTGTCTACTGTTTGTTTATGAAACACGAAGACACCTATGCAGAGAACACCAAACACTTGATAGTAGTATTCCAGTTAAAACTCCGAAGAGTTGCGATAATATAATCCACGGAATTTAGTAGAATTATATGATAATCTAAATATTGTGACATTGTGAATACCTATTAAAAGAATCAAATTTAGTGCAGACCTAAGTATATTATATTACAATTGAAGCATTAGGTAGGGAACCCGTTATCAAAGAAAACATAAATGTAAACTGTTATTATAATTTCCCTACCCAACAAGTGCTTTTTGGGTAAAACTTTTTCATATTCTCCATAAATTATGATTGAGGTATCATTCGATTCGAAATGGCAGATAGATATTTTGTGAGGAAATTCAGGAGCCGTTCAATCCCACACTTCGTGAGCTTCTTCAAGGTCGGCAGCATGAGTGTGACGCCCCTGGTGTTGCATACGTCCATAGGCAGTTTCCATTAGGTGGGTCGGGTGCTTGTCTGCCACCTAAGTGATATAAAAAAAAGCTTTAACTTACTATTTTCGTCTGTGTTTCCCTGTAATTTACAGAGAAACAAATTATCCAACTTCAGATTTTATGTTAAAGTCGAATTCATTGACTTCGCGAGAAGAAAGCGTAAGTTTTAGCAAGATATTTTTTTTCTTTTATTGGGGCCAAGCTTTGGCGTGTTGAGACTCGGTAGCTATCGTAAAGCCGCGCAGAGATCAACACCGATAATTGAAAAAACGTTACGACTGCTGAATCTTAACACCGATTTAAAACTGCGATGGATAAATTAAAAGAATCCAACCCCCGGATTGTTTTTCTTTCTGATTCTTTCTGATTGTTCCGATAAACGTGTTCCCAGCGAACTTTATGTTTCGATTGTACTTGCGCTCGTACTGTGTGTAGGTGGCACTGCCTTTTACATTTCTTTTTAATTAAAGAAGAAATGTAATACAATTAAAGGACATAACTCATTGTAGTTTATTTTTCGTTTAAGTTAATATCTTAAATGTTATTTTTATTAGTTTTTGAAGGTCAAAAATCTTGCAAGCAGAGCTAGAGCCGTTATCTTTTTATCCTACGAAGTTTATTTCCTACATGTTGGTATAGTAGTACTATTACTTATTCTGTGGTAAAGTTGTGAGTTGTGTAGTGTTACTTTATTATTGAAGTTTGTATTATGTGACTCTGTACCTATGACACACTACCAAATTTAAATATTATGCCTGACATTATTGTATTGTTAACGAATATGACATTTGCATGCCGTATGATTGAATATGGTGATACTTTCACAATCATAAACACCAATGTATTTATAACCATATTTCGCAATATTATGAATAAACGACACGAAATAGTTTCGACAACATAAAAATATAAAAAATACCATAAAAATGCATACAATAAAAATAGCTCGATATCCAGGATTAACTTCAGATATTACACTGACAATAGACTCTTTTTGCATCAAACTCTTTACTGTATATAAATTCTATATACATCTATCTATCACTAACTAGTGGGATGCAAGGTGCTCCTCAATTGGGGTTACTACACACATCGCCATGACAGTGTACTCCAAGTTATACGTGAAGCCATAAAGCCTCTCGTAGCTAGAGCCCAATCAGGATTGAAAAGACAAACCAACTTTTTAAAGAAGGTTCCACTTCAAACTCCAAGACCAAGTCTTACTCAATCTTGGGTACAGCACCTGATTGAACTATTTCAATGGACACGTTCGAGAAGCACAATAAAATCCCAGAGGATGTGGGTGTTTCGTCATTCAGACCGGACAGATTTTTCGTTGTATCTCGCTCGAATATACCTACTCGTAATACCAGAATTAATTGAACTCCTAATTTATCTAAAAATATTTTTAATATTTGCAAAATCATTTAAATTCGGACACTCCTGATGTCTGCTACAATATCCTACATGAAACGATAAATCTAATCTTGTTATATTCACTAAGTACAACAGAGAAGAGGAGCATTAACTGCCTATAACGATGTTCATCACTACTTTCATTTAAGTTGTTTACTTTCAAAATAATAAGCTTCGATGCATATTTCTCACTGTCTCATGGTGCGTAGTTGGTAGGTATTCTTGATGAATATTTTTTTTATATCACTTAGGTGGCCGACTGATGGGAAGTGGTTACCGTGGCCTATGTAATCTCACTAAAAAGGGAAAAATAAAATAAATAATTTTGACAATTAAATTAAACCGACTTCTTTTAATATATACCGATCAATGTTGGCAATGACGACAATCAAGGCCATTGTCTACCCATTTGAATCGTGTTGCCGTGCAGTTTTGCACAAGACCCCACACACATACACATTTTTGATGATGTGGTGGGGCTGTGATTGTGGACGCACCCTACATGCCCACGTAATACCGCTTTGGCTTGACCCCGGCTTCAACAAAAGTCGTACGTGCATTTTTTATCTTTTGAGTTATACTTTTTCAGTGCATTTTTGTTCTGGTATTCGGTTCGGTGATTTATTCTAATTAATTTTTATCGGTAATACTTTTACTAACCTAAAATAATAATAAAAACTACAAAAACCTTTAAAACAGAAAAATTGTGAACCATTTTATAAAAAAAAAAAATTTTCACCTTACTCTCCAGTATTGCCTAGGTACAAATTACGCGGAAAAACTTGTGCGTTTAATCAGTTTTTCAAAAAGGTAATGAAATCCATCGAATAATATTGTCCTCCAATAACTCAAACGACAATCATAATATGTGTCGTTTAAGAGTTCAAAAAATCTAGAGTAATCCAACATGTCAGCCATTGCTAGATACGTCTGTCTCATAGGATCGATATAATACCTTCTATAAATTAAAAGAGACATTTATGCTGTACATCGCTAAGGAGTTCTGTTGTCTGTTTTTTTTGTACTCCAAATCTAAACAATTCCATCATGTCCTTGACCTTGACAGTAATTTACCTAACATGTTATAGGATGGTCATAAATCTAACAATACCTCGAATATTTCCCATTTTCTATTTGATTTTGTGTTTACCTTATGAAATCAAGTTTTCATCATCATCTTCATGGAAACGTATTTTCTTGATTGCATCCGAGGCCAAGGTGGGACATTAATTATAGGACTACCTCAAAGGTAACCCAAAACGAATACAAGAAGAATTTCTAATATCGATCCATAAACACCGGAAATATCGCTAAATATTCTGAACACCTCTGCTTACCCATTCAAAGGATACAGGCGTAATCTCATGATATGTAATGGCATAGAGTGCATAGACATTGCAATAATATGGCATTGCAGTAATCGCGGCTGATTACTTGGTATTTATTGAAGAGTTCCGTGGTCTGTCTTTGAAACCCATCATCAGATCTTTACTAAAATATGGGAACATTTCGTAATAAACATCTTTCGAACAAAAAAGAGTTTTGAAAATCCATTTACACATGATGGAGCTGAAACAAGAAAAATATAAACATACGAATTGAGAACCTCCTCCTTTTAGAAGTCGGTTAAAAAGACTCATACTGATAGATACTTAAAGGGTGAATCTCATCACCATCAAACAGACAGCTACTGTTAAAATGTCTGTGTTTCAGAGAGCCCGCGGTATCAATTACAAGAAACACCTGAACGCTGAGCTTCAACTCTCAAGCAAGCACTGCAAGACAACATGCAACCGTCACCGATCCCGGGAAAAACCAACAACGACCGAGCGCAGCCTACTGAACTGGGTCACTGACAAGATTGGCTACACCTTGAAGCGAGCTTCAATTAACTCATAATAGAAGCCGCCAACAGAGATAAGTCAATTCTTATCATCTTTCAAATATCAACTACCTCAACGAGATGCAGGGTTCTATAAAATAGACTGTGACTGTGGGCTCTGATATATATGTTGGTCAAACCAAGCGAAGCATTGACACTTGCGTCAAAAAACCCATAGCTGATATTATAAGACTCTTTACGCTCAAAAAAGCCTGGGGCCCGATTCACTAACTTGACGTTTAAGTTTTTGTGCGTTTGTGACTTCTAAAACGTAACGTACCATTTCGATGAGTAAAACTATAGTTTTTTTTGTGGGTTTCCGGTTTACCGAACGAAAGAGATGAAAACGTAAGTATACCTATTATATGACATACTAGCTTTTGCCCGCGACTTCGTCCGCGTTAAGTTCGGAATAGAATAAGATATTTGAATGAAATTTTAAAGCAATTAGTATGCTAACTATTCAAACCAATTATGATAGCAAAATAATTTAGAGAAAACTAAAAATGATTTTTAAATACCTATTCAACGATCCCCAATTGACATAGTTTGTTGACTTTTTTTTTTTTTTTTCATTTTCACAATATGGCGTTCAGTAGTCGCCATATTGAATTTTCACTAACGTCATGTCTTTAGTGTCTTTAGTGACACTCGCCGGACTAAAAGAAATCGATTGACGTGTGAATCATAAAAATCGGTCCAGGCTTTTGGTCTTTTTAGAGCTTCAAAGGAACATACAAACATACATACAAAGATACATAGGCTGATAAACACATTACCACTCCTTTGCGCCGCGCAGTCGGGTAAAAAAAGAAACGACTTAGGCAGGACTCGTACCCGCTACCATTCCCTAACAGGGGGAATGCTCGGACAACTTCAGTCAATTATTGTTGGGGCGGAGTAATCACTAAACAATTTTAAAAAATGATTGTAACGTCATTAATTAACGTAGATAGCTCCCACCGTCGTCGTCGCGTCGCCCCAAGATGGTTGTATAGGAGAATTTAGAGCACTCAAAGCGTGGCGTAGCGGTAGTGAACGCGGCCGCTACGCTGGAGGCACGGATTCGATCCGCACTCAGTGCAAATATTTGTATGCATGAATATGGGTTGTACCTCGGAAAGCACGTTAAGCCGTTGTCGGTCCCGGTTGCTATACGAACACCTATGGCAGTCGTTACGGATAGTTGGAGCCTTAAAAATGCTAACAAGTGATCTAGCTGCAATGCTTCGATATCGGTATTGGGTTGTGGAGGTCAGATGACAGTCGCTTCACGAAAAATATGGTTATTTCCTCGCGGCCAAACTATACTAAGGAGTGCCGGCGTGAATGGTGAATGGAAGTAAAAACTGTTTTATAATAGTACATTATGGTACAAGTAATCATCATGCTCACACGTGCCATACGACGTTTTACAACACACTTGCGAATAAAATAATACTACAAATACTAAATAAACAATACTACAAATTAATTCGTTTTCCTATGCGCGCGCATTTAACAATGGTGGTCGACCATATTTAAAAAAAAATGAGGTTTGAACTTAACTTTTTTTTACTCTGTTTTTTTTTCTGTACTTAGAGAAAAAAAAAGTTAAATTTGAGTGAAAATTTTGTTTATTACACAAGTATTACAAGTTGAAATTATTTATTTAAATACGAAAATGCATCAAATGACCATACAATAGGCGTATTAATTTATTCGTACTATTAAACACGTTATTTTTTGTATCAAAACTTTTTTAAGAACATAGACAATTATAGACACTTCCTATAAAATTTAAAAAAGAATCTATAACTCACTTTTGTGAATAATAGTAATGAAAAAGTCACAGTTTTATAATAGGTGTCATTCCGTGCTTAATTGCGGTAAAATAATATCACTTTTATGAGCAGGTGTGTTGTAAAAAAGATTTATTTCACAAAAAAAATCCTCAAAGCGTCTAAAAAAGTTTTCACTTCAAAAAGTCACATGAGATCTCATGTGAATTATCGGCACAATTTTTTTCATATGGAATCATTCGTATAGTTTTTAACCAAAATGTTCTAGTCCTAACCATTTTAAATTTCGAACACTGCATTCCTACGAGGCCTGTTTGAACACAAATTTTTTGAATATCGAATGAGTTTTCAAGGGTAACTACTATAATCCCGAAATAGAAAATATAGAATTTAAGACCTATAAACGAAAGGTCGAATAATAGAACGCTGAATGTTACTTGATGTAGGTAGGTATTTCTGTTCAAAATACGTAAAACGTGAAAGTTATGAATCCTATCATCATTTTCATGGAGACGAATTTTCCTGATTGCATCCGTGGCCAAGATGACCTCGGAGCTCAAGGTCCACCTTCCGGCTCTTCTTCCTCTATTTCGCACGATCTTGGGCGTCGATGGTAGTGAAACCATTTGCACGCATGTCACCCTCCACGACATCTAGCCAGGACTTCTTGGGCCTACCCCTTCTACATGAACCCGGCGGGGGCTCAATTGCCAGGCATTTGCTACCCGCCGCACCAGCGAAGGCGGCTCTCTTGCGTTTTATCTGTGATGTCACGGCTGCCGCGGATGCGAGTGTTCCTTATGCGATCTTTACGCATGACGCCGCACATCCACATCAGCATTTTGTCACTACAGCGGAGGCCACGCCTCCCAACCACTTAAGAGGACAGGCCTAATGATCGTCTTATAGAGCTGCCCCTTCAACCTGACTGGCATTTCAGGATCACACGTGACGCCAGTCATTTCTTACCACTTGACCCACGCGACAGCAATGCGTGCCTTGACGTCGTGGTCGATTTCACCAGTCACATGAAGTACATTGCGATCCCAGGCGCATTGCTATTGCTGTCTTCGCTACATTTAGCTTCGGACCGCCGCCGTTCTCAAGCGCCTGATTCCACTCTGTCACGCGTCGCACTAATCTACTCCTGTTCGCGTCCATCAGCATACATGAGCAACCGAAGAGCCAAATTTCAAAATGCCGACTATTTATTTGACAGATAGATCAAAATCTCAAAGTTTTATAATACTTACCTGCGATATAACATATTCTACCAACTTACTTAATATGGCGGTATTTTATTATTTCGATGTTGTTACCGTTGGTATTTTAGTTGTAGGCAATATAAAATTTCAGGATTATGATACGGACCCGCTTTCGAATAATGATGTGTCAAAATAAAATGCCATCAAAAGAATAAAATTAAAAACAAAAGTACTAAAGAGTATTAATATCAAATCACCCCCAAAATAACTTTCTACCCCTTTTTAACCCAGTTAAGGGAAGAATTTCAATAAAATAAAAATGAGGTTCTACATCAATTCTGTTCTAAATACTTTATGTCAAATTTCAAGTAGATTGGACCACGGAATCACGTTGTCCCATACAAACTTTGCCCCCCTTTTTCCCCCACTTAGGGATGGAATTTTGGAAAATCCCTTCTTATCGGATGCCTCCGTCATACAGAGAACACACCCTCCAAGTTTCAGGTCTCTACGATCGGTGGTTTAGGCTGTGCGTTGATACCTCATCATTCAGGACAAAGCCTTTTATATATATTATATAATAGAAGATGACAAGCATGCCAGACCAAAAAATAACTATAATTACTTCGACAGACCTTACTGAATACCACGTTTTACGTTATCGAAATGTGGCGTTAGTGAATCGGGCCCCTGCTATATATGAATACGTCCAACCATTATTGGAGATTTGACAAACAACAGATACTACCTAAAGAACATAGATATGTAACTAGAATGATGCGCAGGGTTATTGATATTAAAAATCACCCAAATTTTAATAGAGAAGATAGTTGGAGCGTACCACCAGCCTGGGAGTCTGGGACACAGCAATTTAATCATCTTCGTATTTTGTTCGTATTTATAATGACAACTTCCATCATAAAGTTTCCATCTGAGGATTTATTTCAAGCAAGGTAAAACAGTGGTTCAGAAGTTCGACAAGTTGGCACCTGCCGAAAATAAATAACCGGCCAAGTGCGAGTCGGACTCGCCCATGAAGGGTTCCATAGCAGCAAAGGCGAAGATTCCGGTTTATGACGTATTAAAAAAAAACTACTTACTGGATCTCGTTCAAACCAATTTTTGGTGGCAGTTTGCATGGCAATGTACATCATATATTTTTTTTAGATTTATCATTCTCTTATTTTAGAAGTTAGAGGGGAGGGGGGCACATTTTTCCATTTTGGAAGTGTCTCTCGCGCACACTATTCAGTTTAGAAAAAAATTATGTTAGAAACTTCAATAGCATTTTTAAAAACCTATCTATAGATACCCCACACGTATGGGTTTAATGAAATTTTTTTTTTGAGTTTCAGTTCTTATAAGGACCCCAAAAATTTCATGTTTTTTTTTGGGTGAAATTCATAATGCGGTTCACAGAATACATCTACTTACCAAGTTTCAACAGCATAGGCTTTATAGTTTCGTAGAAAAGTGGCTGTGACATACGGACGGACAGACAGACAAACGAACAGACGGACAGACATGACAAATCTATAAGGGTTCCGTTTTTTGCCATTTGGCTACGGAACCCTAAAAAGAAATTATTTTTTATTTGATTTCCAATATAGAATGGTCGAAGATGGGCGGTTATCGTGTCGCATAGGCGTACATAAACTTTTGCATCTTTTGGTTGCATTGAAGTTGAAGTTTGATTTTTTCACAGCTTCAAAGCGTTGCAGACCCGATTATTTAGTATCAACTTGATACCACGACACATTCCTAAGAAAAAGATTTTGACAGATAGACAGACGGACAACGAAGTGATCTTATAAGTAAGTTCCGTTTTTTTTTCGTATGATGTACGGAACCTTATTAATGGAAAATTGGGCAATGGATAAAATATACCTATATTATAAAACTTACAAGGTTGAGCTTAGAGGTGAAAACACATAGGTAGCTAATATAAAACACTAACGCTCAACAAAGCCTGCTGTATACGCTAGAGGAGTTTTGTGATGTCTTGGTTGTGATTTGTGCTATGTGATGTGTAAAAGCAAATAACAAATTTTCAACAAATTCATTATGATGTTGATATACGACTCAGATTCATTGGTCGTAAGTGTCTTATTACTTATATGTAACTTTCATCATTCGCTTCATACAAATAGTAGATGCTGATAAATTAAATAATAAATATCCTTAAGTTTAGCGAACTAATTATTTTCATTCGATTCGTATTTCTAACAACCCAACACTGAGTAGTTAAAATTTGGCATAAGCGTGTTATAAAAGTGAGGGAGTGCGGTCGGAACAATAATTCACAAAAATTGTGAGCAGTTAATGTGCCCGAAGGCCTGAGGGCGACATAATCATCCGCAAAACTAAATTTAATGCTAATAGCACTTTTTAAAATAAAACCTCGGCAGGGTTGGGTGCTTAGTGGCATTATTTAAAGTGATTTTAATTATGTTGAAAGCAGATGACACCGAGTTCCCTCCTCTTCTTTGTCGTACTCGGCCGACGCCGAATGGCTTGCTATTTGGATTGGCATTTTTTGGAACCGTTATGGAAAAATAGCTCGGTAATAATCCGACTCAAAGATTACTACTAGTATTTAAAAGAACTGTGAATAAATACTATAAAGATTAATAAACTGATATCTTAATAGGCTAGCTAGGTACCTATATGGAATGATGCTGTTAGAATTTTTCTGTAAAATTTTGCCTTACTGTGAATCAATGATAGTAAAACTGATATGTAAATTAATAATAGTACCTACATTATGGTACAAGCGTGTAAAGTTGGTGATTACCGCTGAGGCGACATTAAGACCCGAGCCGTAAGGCGAGGGTCTTAAGAGGGCCGAGGACGGTAATCACCATACACGCGAGTGGCATACGGCTATTTTCAACACACTTGCGAATAAAATTATACTAAAAATACCACATAACACAATCAAAACACAATAGTAAAAATCTATTTGTTTACAAATGCGCGCACAACTAACATTTTTTTTTATTTGTTTCTTTCGGAACAGGCTAAGGTGCTATCACTATTCTGCCTTGTCATCTACTTACTTATTTGAATTATGATTTTTATTTCTCTGTAAATACTCACAGAGAAAAAAAAATACATTTTAGTGAAAGTTTTGTTTGTATTAAAAGTAGAAATTATCTTTTAAAATACGAAGTTGCATGAAAGTAGTAAGCAATAGGTATATTAATTCGTTTGTAATATTGGACACGATCTTTTTGTATCGAAACTTTTTTAAGAACAAAGCAACTTAATCAATGAAATTTAAAAAAAGAAGTCTATAACTCACTTTTGTGAATAATAGTAATGAAAAGTCACAGTTTTATAATAGGTGTCATTCCGTGTTTAATTGCGGTGAAATAAAAGCCTGTTTATAAGCAAGTGTGTTGAAAAATTACTTATTTACTCATTTATTCAGAATAACTTTTACATTGTGTTGAATGTGGCATAGAATTAAAACATGATAAAATTACATTGTACAGTAATTATAGCAACTTGTCATAAAATGTTTTTTTTTTTCATTAACTACAAAGGAACAAATAAAAACAGTGATAGCAAAATACATAAATGTCAGAAAATAAACTAAGGTAACTGTACCAATGGTAGACACTTTAAGGAAAAATAAAATTTCAATCTAAAAAATTTAACAAATTAATTACAGCATGGTCGTTACATTCTTTTTTAACCTGTTACAGCAACAATTAGACATTAACTTTTGCCCATAAAATCTTTAAAATCTATCATACTTTTACTTTAAATTAAATTATTATGCACTTGGTCGAAAACACCAATGCTAGACATCATTGTCCCAATGGTCCAAGTATGTCAATAACTTCAATATTTATAACGTTTATACAAAAATTAGTAATAATCATAACTTATAAACAAAAAAACCACACCTATAAAAATCAGTACCCTTGGCAAAAATCTTAAGAAATAACACGACCGTGATTATTTGCTGTCAACAGTCTTTCTAAATTTACTTCGGATGGTGTTGCGAATATTTGAACATATCTTATAGATACCATTAGGCATCTTTTAAGTCAATAGTCTTATAAAACAAATGGATAATTTTCTCAAAATACTGGGTTTTGTTCGAAAGTGTCTAGCATTGGTACAGTGTCGAGCATTGGTACAGTTACCTTACTCAACAATACCAAAATGTCACAAAAGAAACATGTCATATAGAAAAAAAAAAAAAAAACAATAATAGCAAACGTCAAAAAGGAATACATAATAAATCTAAATGTCACAGTAAGTAATAAATACACAAGAAAAATATACGAGACAAAAACTGAGTTTACAACAAGTCATATACGAAATAAATACTGCTTCAATTTGGATATACCTAAGATACAATTATATTTGGATATAAGATATTATACGATATACCTACATATCCAAAGTGAGCACGGCTTGTAGCTTGTAATACATCAGAAATTCTGCAAACGACAAGGTCACCAACGCGAGTCGGTGGGATCGCTTTTAGTCAATATTTCTCAAACACATTCGAAGTTATGATTGTTTTATGGTGAATGGAAAATTATGATTATCGGAGAAAATCAGTGACTTTTAGAAATCAATTTTTTTTATCTAATTATTAAGTAGGAATAACGTATAAACCCAGTTATTTTTTTTTTGTAAAATACCATAGTTTAATTTCGAACCAAATATAAATAAATATTAAATTAATTGATTGAGTACAATCCCTAAAATAAGAAATTTAAACCAATATGATAACGTATTCGTATCGAATATCAACGTATTATCTAAACATTATTGAGTATAAAATACGAAAATGTTTAGTTAATAAATCTGTCAGAACTAGATCGCGACCTAATAATGCAATCGGGGGTGTCTCTAACAGTCACGTAATGTAACACCGCGTAGTCCAGACCCCAGTGCGTGCCTCTAAATCCACCGAAGCCAATAAATCACACGTAGGCAAACATTACGAGGGCTTTCTATGTATACTGTTACGCATACTGCCCCGCGTTTGTTGACTGTTTGTGTTCGGCTAGTCGTTACAAAAGCAGAGTGATTCACAAACATAAAGCACCCGCTGCATTTAATGCGCATCATCGTTACACAAAAATTGTGTCATACCAAAAGTGTATGTGATTAAAAATAACTTTGAATAGCTTGTGTTTGATGAGTTCTGCCCCTCTAGATAAGTGGCAATTCGTTGCTCGGCGTGTCATGGAATAGAATGACGAATGTATAGGATCTGACGTTTTTCACATTCGTTGACGCCTGTCATATACGTCAAATCGCATACATTTGGCATTATATTCTACAAAACGCTGGAAGACGAATTGCCACTTGTCTATACTTCGACTTTTAATTAGATGCAGTAAAATGACGTTTCAAAATGTCATTGCGTAAAATAATGTTTTACAGTCTAATCTCAATAGGGATGTGATTCAGTTCACAGAAGATCATTCTAATCGTTCCATAACTTACTCATAATGATCATACTTAATTCTATTTATTATTCATATAATTAAAAGGCTGTATAAACGAAACCTTTTACACATTTCCTTTTTGAGTGTTTCGAGGTGTGGTTCGCCGGCATTCTACCCAAACTCAAGCCGAATGCAGTAGCAGTAGTCGTAATTGAGCGTTTTCCAAAAAAAAGTGTACCTACCCTCCACTTTTGAGCCCGTGTTTGAATTTCAATAAGAAAAAAGATATTCATATTATATATCTGGGTAATGATTTTAATATTTTAAAAATATAAGCATACTCTAAAGTAGTTAAATCCATTCATTATTTTACCCTATTTGCCGTAATATTTCAATTGTGATGATTTTTATACACCGAGACATCAGTTTTTGGCGTGGACTCAAGTTATTGAATATTATGTAGAAGCGATACCTACTGAATTTTTTTGTACTAGGCTAGCATGAGTTGTAGGTCCCATTTGAAAGATATCTTATACACCTAGCAGCGTCCTAAGTTTCTAATTCGAGTCTTATGCTGTTTAAGTATAGTTTAATCTCAAATAAAACCGTAATAAGTGGTATCTTCCGGACATGTCGGTTTTGACACGGCTAAAACGGTCTATCTATTTCACGAGGATTTTTTTTACTTCTTGTAATGGAAAAATAACGTTTACATGACAGCTATTTCAAAAGTACCAGTATCAAATAAGTTTCAAACTTAATAGTTGTGTTTTGTGTGGGTGCCACGGCGGTCAACATTTCTTCGGGTCAGTTTGAGACACTTCTATAAGTATTCAGCTTAGTTTACATGATTTAATTATTCGCAACGCTCAATTATATTTATCAACGCGCTCTATCACTTTCGATCGATACAATCCCGGAGATATCGTGGACGAAAGCACGAATTCAAGAGTGGCTGACCAGTGACCACTAAAAATATTGCATTTGAACCAAATATGGTGAAGGCCATTCGAGATGGCTACACATAAAGGTATCAGACTTCTAAGACTGCCCCCTTAACACTGTGAATTAAACCGATGAGTTAGTTTGGTCTCAGGCAAAGGGGCACGTCGCAGATAAATTAACATAACATAACATAAACTCACGCCTGTATCCCCGAAGGGGTAGGCAGAGGTGCTAGCACCCACATTTCGCCGTTTATGTTTAGGTCCCAATGTAATAGGTGGCGAGCCTATTGCCATTAACCGGAATTGATAAATTAATAAGACGTATGAAATGCTAGAAGTGAAAACTTTATTCCAAGAAGTAATCAACAATGTGACACCGGCTAAGTGGAGTGACTTTCGTGTCTCACACTATAAAAGAGGAACACAATATGTACCACCTCGATCATATTAGTTGATGAATAGACAGACAGATTTGTCATTAGTGTGACCGAAAGCGACAGCGACAGTGTATCCGAAAAATATTGATTATATAACATTATTAAGACATTTTTGATTCGTTTTGAATGTACATTCCTATACTTTCACTGAAATAGATCAATTCTTTATCATATGTAATAATAATAGAATAAAAAAATACATTACAACTTAATATTGAATCTTTAAAACAAAACCAAAGATCATTCATTTATTGAATGATTCACTTACTCACTTAGCCACATCCCTATTTATTTTTCTTCAAAAAGTGGTATCCCACAAAACGTCATTTTACTGCAGCTAATTAAAAGTTAGACTATAGAGGGGCAGATCAGATTATTGTACCATCTTATAATCGATGTGAATGTGCATTCATTATTAATTCACTAGTCCAAAATGCATAAAACCCCTGTGGGTTGTCATTATTAACCGACTTCAACAAAGGAGGTCCTCAATTCGTACACTATTTTGTTACACGTTTACACGTATACACGTTTTTGTTTTTTTTTTTGTATGTTTGTTACGCAATTGTGAAGCCAATTCTGGACGGATTTTGAAAATTCTTTTTTCGTTGGATAGAGGATACTTTCAGAGTGGTCCCATATTCAAGACGTCCGGATCTAATGCTACGATCCTGGAGAAATCAAGGGAACTCCTCCAAAACCGGATAACCGGATACGTGCGCCTGCTTTTATATGTTAGCAATACGATGCTCATTTGATTGTCGCTTTATTGCCAAAAAACATGCCTAGGCGCTTACTGTATAGTGAAAATTATTAAAAAAAATACAACTTCAAAAAATTATCTTCTCGTGTTTTAAGCTGCTGATGATAGGAACCTAAGCAGAGGATGGAAGATGGATCGATTAAAAGTTATAACTCACTAAAAAGAGAAAAATAAATTAATTTTAATAAAAAAAAGTTTAACCGACTTTAAGAAACGAAAAAGCGAAAAATAACTTAGTTTACAACACACCTGCTCATAAAAGTGCTATTATTTCACCGCAAATAGGCAGGTAATGGCACCTATTATCAAACTGTGACTTTTTCATTGCTATTATTCACAAGTGAGTTATAGATTCTTTTTTAAATTTTATAGGTTAAGTTTCTATGTTCTTAAAAAAGTTTCGATACAAAAAAGAACGTGTTTAATAGTACTAATAAATTAATATGCCTATTGTATGTTCATTTGATGCATTTTCGTATTTAAATAAATAATTTCAACTTGTAATAGATACTTGTTTAATAAACAAAATTTTCACTCAAATTTAACTTTTTTTTTTCTCTAAGTACAGAAAAAAAAAACAGTAAAAAAAAGTTAAATTCAAGCCTCATTTTTTTTTTCAAATATGGCCGACCGCCATTGTTAGATGCGCGCACATAGGAAAACGAATTAATTTGTAGTATTGTTTATTTACTGTTTGTAGTATTATTTTATTCGCAAGTGTGTTGTAAAACGTCGTATGGCACGCGTGAGTATGATGATTACCGTCCTTGGCTCTCTTAAGAACCTCGCCTAGCGGCTCGGGCCTCGGCGGTTATCACCAACTTTGCTCACTTGTACCATAATATACTATTACAGACTTACTGATTTATTAGAAGTCGGTGTCAGCCAACTTTTTTTGTTGTGTCAGAACTACTATGATGCAATCAAATTGAAATATGACCTCTTGGGCTAGGCACCGACTTCTAAGGGCCGGCGGCGCGCCCACTGCCGGCACGGCATGGCATGGCATGCCGCGGCATGCCGTGGCAAACTGCTAATAGCCCAGCTACTCTAGCATCATTTTTGCTCTTCGTGGATTCGAAGTTGGTTGTGTGATTGTGTCGTTATGGTTGACTGGTATTTAGAAGATATTAATATTAATAATAATAATAATGAAATAAATAAATAATATGTAATAAAATAATAAATAAATATTGTAGGACAATCTACAGAACGCTATCCAGACCCAAAGTAAGTATACCTTAACTAGCTTGTGTTATGGGTTCTAGAAAGCCTATGAACATACCTATTTAGATACATTTTTTTTGTATGTGTGCAAAATACTACTGAAAGAGAGTCAATCTTAAAAGAATTCAACCTTAACAGATTAGATGTTGGACTAACCAACAGTGTTTTATCAAACCCAAAATTTGATGTTACCCAAAAATTCTAATTGGTATCGGTGACCCCTATTGACTCCCTTTCATAATAGGGGCATATCATATATAATAAAGTTATACTCGTATTTTATGTATATTATAATATGTGATGTGTAGGGAATGGGAATATAATATACAGGGTGGAAAAATAGACTGATGGCTCCTTAAATAAAAGAGCTGTCTGTTTGCATTGAATTTACCTATAAGTTAAGATTTTGTGAACTTCCTTTCATTTAATTTACCATGTTTCTTAGGGAGATTTGATCCTTATGATTGGCACTATCAATTGATGTTATAAAAATACAGGATGTTACTTTTTGGGATCTTAGTCGGTTCGATTACCGGGTGTGGCAAGCTAATTTTCTAAAATCTTTGAATGCAGTTTTGTTTCTTTTAAAAAATGTCTCTTTCAAGTAAAATGAGCCAACTTAAGGATTTTAGGTAGTTTCCCTCCATGGCTCGACTTATTTTTCCACCCTATATATTTAATATAGTTTACTCCTATTTTATATAGGTACATCATATAAACTTATAGTAGGTAATAGGGTAATTAGTTTATATTCAGTAATTTGTGCTGCTATTTTAGCTTAAGGTACAATGGAGTTGTCGTGCCCATGTGGGCAAAAACTCCTTAAAATATTAGAATAAAAAAAAAAAAAAAAAAACCTTTTCCTCAAAATAATAGGTATGTTTCATTAGTTGATGTTTAACTTATTATCCCTTAACCTCTTTAGAATCAGTAGAAACTGGATATTGTAAAAAAAAAATGGATCATTACCCGACTGCGCGACGCAAAGGAGTGGTAATGTGTTTATCAGCCTATGTATGTATGTCTGTATGTTTGTATGTTCCTTTGAAGCACTATACAGGCCAAACGCCTGGGCTGATTTTCATGATTCACACGTCAATCGATTCTTCTTAGTCCGGCGAGTGTCACTAAAGACAACTTTAGTGGAAATTCAATATGACGACTACTGGACGCCATATTATTGTGAAAATGAAAAAAATAAATGAAGTCAACAAACTATGTCAAGTGGGGTATTGTTGAATAGGTATTTAAAAATCATTTTTAGTTTTCTCTCAACATTTTTCGATTCGGCCGGCCGTTTAGTATCTATATTCATTTAAAATTGGTTAACAACCATTTCCACATATTTTAGACCGTAGAAATTTACTTAAACTAAAATTTCATATGACTGTGTGGAATTGAAAGACGATTACAAAAATAAATATGCTATAACTAAAAAGTATAAAATAAAAAAAATTATTAAAATAAAAACAACAATTTTCATCCGGTTTATAATTTTCCAATGGGTACCGCCCGCTATCAAGCTATGGATTTTAGTGGATAGAGGGCTTGTTTTGATCTTTTTAGTTTCAGTCGGGTTTTTTGTTTTTATTTTTACCCATTACATAGTAGTCGTCCCATTTATCTACAATAGGGTAGTGTCCTGGCTCATCAGATCAGATCTGATCAGATCTTTTCAGATCAGAAAAAACTAAGATACTGCTCAGTATCTTAGTTTTTTCTGATTTTCAACCACTGGCATACCATAGACACTGCAAAAATTCCATATTCTACAATCCCAGAAACTTACAAACAGGCGTGAAGATGTTGCCATTTTATTTGTTGACACCTGCCCCCCTAGACAAGTGGCAATTCGTTGCTCGGCGTATGATGGAATAGAATGACAAATGTATAGGATTTGACGTTTTTGTTTTTGCCTGTCATTTACGTCAAATCCCATATATTTGGCATTCTATTCCATCATAAGCCGAGCAACGAATTGCCACTTGTCTAGAGGGGCTGTACTGTAATGGTCACTTTATTTACCTCACCATTAGGTAAGGTAAAAAAAACACTAAGTCCAAATGTATCAAAAATGGTTTCGTCCAGTCTCAAAATACAATATCGTACAATGTTTATACAGAATGTTTAATTATGGGATCATCTAAAAGCTTGACGGCCCTGATCCGCACGCGTTGATAAATCACACGAATGTAAACACGAGGTGGGAATTCGTTTGTCCTCCGAACAACCCCTAGACAATAATATCTTACCATATGCTGCTCAACGTCAATCAACCTATTTGTGAACGAAACCAATGACTTTCTGTTTTTTATCTTTTATTCTGTCTATATTAAGCCTAATTAACCTGTAGGCAGAAATAACTGAAATATATCTATGTAATACGGTAAAACAAATGATGTGTTTAACATTTTCCTTTTTAAAGATTTTTATTTTTTAAGAGGTTATTAGCGTATTTTCTTCAGTCATTCGTATACGTGAATTACACTCGAAAAACTTTACGATTGTGTACCAAAAAGGATTATAATATATTAGGAGGATATTCTTGCTTACATCCGATAAGTTATTTCCCCATGAAATACCGGGAATTTAATATGAAATATCGGGAAATAACTGCTAACAACAGGCAATTCAGTTAAGGTCGAAATTTATTTAGAGACTTATAAGAATTTTAAAATACCAGACAATTCATAGAAGGCAGAAATTTCTTTATCACTTTTTTTTTAGCACATAGGTATATTTTATTTTATACATGAATTGATTTTCTGTACTTTAAAAGTAGTTACAAACACTTTATTGATATATCACCTTGGATTTGTGATAATTTTATTGTTTCTTTCATGTCATCATAATAGCCGCGGTAGCCTAGTGGTATGGGTAATGGACTGCTGAGACGAGGTCTCGGGTTCGATCCCAGGTTTTACCATGGCACACACCAATGACTTTTCGATGCTTTTCGAAGTTATGTGTGTATTTATCGCAGGTTTATAAGTGCCCGGTTAATGGCAATAGGCTCGCCACCTATTACATTGGGACCTAAACATAAACGGCGAAATGTGGGTGCTAGCACTTCTGCCTACCCCTTCGGGGATATAGGCGTGAGTTTATGTTATGTTATGTTCTTTCATATTATTCTTTACACTGTGCATTGCTATACTGTTCTACTATACTATATATACTATTCCACTAAGATTAAATTTATAACTTTTAATTCACTTTCACAACTGTTCATTTCAGATCATCTGTCCTTTTCTCTTTATGATTTATATTAAACTAGCTGTTGCTCGCGGCTCCGCCCGCCTGGAATTCTGATCTCGTTCATCGCTGATAGTAATGTGATGATGCTTTCGCAAATAGAAAGCTACATTATCAGATACCAATAGCCTATGTTGGTATCTGATAATGTAGCTTTCTATTTGCGAAAGCATTTTTGAAATGATTACAAACAAAAATACAAATCTTTCTTTTTTATAATAGTAATAATAATAAATAATAATATAGTATAGAAGTACAGTATAGCTTATTGCAATACTGTAAAATCATAGTTTCTTAGTTTTTCCATAAACAGAAAAAAGCAGCTCGTGGTTGAATATGCGTGACTACACATCGATCTTCACAGAGTTTTAATCGGCTGGTCTTCATAGGCTAGCCGGATACAAAACTTCTAGGAGCATCGCAATTCGCCAATCTATTACCTAAATCTGGCTTGTTTTAATTACCTGCCCTCCTTAACATCAGACGGATAACAGACTATTATAGAATAGAATGATGACTGTATGAGGTTGAGGCGTAAGTTGAGTTGAAGTTACTGACATTTACGATATACGTTGATCACTAACACTTGTCTAGGGGGGCAGGTCAGCAAAAGGCAGCCGGACCACGCTGAGAGCTGAAATGCCATTTTCAAGGGTAGGTATGTCTGATATGTGACGGTGAAACCAGCGCTGCACACACAACATAACGCGATTTAGACCCAAAGTAAGGTTATTTTGTACATAAAAACACCCAGACTAATGCACACAGACATATGTAGGTATACAAATAATTGCACTGAGCGGCAATCGATCCCGCGACCTCCAGCGTAACAGTCGAACGCCCAGCAGCTACGCCACATAGGTCGTCTATATATTGTTGAACATTGATTTCTGCATCTTCAATTGTGACTAATCTGTTAGCTTCAAAAATACGACGAGAAATCAACACCCCACACAAAATGCCAGTGTTCACTATTTTTCACAGAATTGTTGCAGAACCATAATAAAGTGCAGCTCCTCCAGCTAAATCGTGTGTTGCTCATTATTCCCGCGACAATAGGAGGCGGTGCGCAGTTAGGCATTAGAAAGGCTGAGCTTTCGCTAATGACATCCCGGCGCGCCTTATGTTTGCCGACATGGCGCATTTTACCGAATAACTCTTTGTTTGAGTAACGCGACGTTTAATTTAACCTTTGAAAAATTTCTATGTTTTTTAGAACATTTATTTGATATAGTATTTTAATTAAGGACAAGGTTTTTATCTATTTGTATAAGTAGTACATTGGCCGTCAAAAATAAATTGTAAACAAAAAGATTCTGTCCTTCAGAAACTTCTGTCATTCAGATAAAACCTAGAAAAATAACGTTTTGACCGACTCAGAGCCAAGAAAAAGAAATGTCAGTGCCTGTAATGGTGACCTTCTTTTCTGAGACTTCACCTTCAGCTTAGCATCAGGCGAGGGGCGACATTACAGGCACTTATGGTGGCCCACAGCTTGACGGCCTCATTAGATGCTTTTTCACGTCAGTTTGCACCTTGAGCTAGGACTCAGAGGAATTAAAACAAGTCGTCGCCTTGATGTTGCTGGTCTTCGTGCGGTCGATTACGAATGAATTGGTCACTTATGTATACGGGTGCTCATTGTCAGAAGTACTTAGGTGTTGTTTTAACTACGGGGCACGGGCCCTCACAGCGGCCTGGCGGCCTAATTAGCAAAACGTCCATTTCACAAAATGTCTACAGGTCGCAAAATGTTCCTTTCTCCTCTTTTTTATCTCTTTTTACCTTATATGGCAACTAGTTGCGATAGACGAATGTTTTTTTCTTAGTACGCAACCAGTAGCCAACTAAGAGTTTTTAACAGTGCAGTATAGTTTTTTTTTAAATGCCCCTGGTTTTGCACACGTCCATTAGTCACAGTAGTCACTTTCCATCAGGTGGGTCGTGTGCTTGCCTGCCACGGTAAAATAATTCAATTATTATACAATATGGATACGACATATAGGCAATAATTGAAACCATATACTTGGTACCCCCTAAGCTTCAAGCAGGAAAAGTTTGAACAAAATTGGTCCAGTATTAAGGGCAGAAACTAGAGTTTTAATTTTATAGAATTTGAACAACTTTGAGCACTCTGTAGAATCGCATGTTGCCGCTTAGCTGTTCAAGTAAGTTACCTACTATGCCTATTGTTGTGTGTGTGTGTGTGAAGTTGTTGTGTGTGTGTGTGAAGGTGTGTGCGTATTTATTAATGACTTATGACACAGTCAATGACTTTAAAGCAATGGATGAAACTATTTAATGACTTATACAAGTGGTTGCATTTTCTACATTTATTTTAATAATTATTTTGTTCGAAAATTTCGGATTTTATAAATCAGGGAATTTAAGTTTAAATTTAATTTGGTTCTATTCCTACGGACCAGGATGCTTCGCGGTTTCAGTATTTGCACATATGTCGTATCCATATCGTATATATTATAATTGTAATACAATCTGCATATTCTTTTAAAACCTCTATAGATGACTGAGAATATCTTGAATGAATAAATGTATTAATTTACGCACCATATTTTGTAGAAAACTTTGTTTGGTCAAACAGAATGCCGAAAATGTATTATGAGAAATACCAATTAGGTATTTAGCGTGTAAGTGTATATAATAAACGTAATAACTATTTTCGACCGAAGTGAACACTTTACCTACTGCAATTGACTTGATAAGGTAACAGTGTAGAAGCAGAATGTGATGATAGGTTGCGCCGCTCAACGCCATCTATCAACGCAACTGTGCACTTAGTTGCTGCGTTATTTGTACCGGTGCCGCGGTGGGACGTGTTAAATGCAACGGTCGACAAAACCGAACTCGCGTCAATATTGACTTAAAATCCCATAATTTCGACCGCCAGGCACACAATAGATTTATAAGATAAACACAGAGTAAAATGTCTGTAAATAGGATTGACAACATTTTAATATATGGTCTTGTGTTTACTTTGAGTTGGTTCACTCTCTGTTATGCCTACATGCGTTAATGCTGTGCCGTGAAATCATTGTTTTTTTATAGCTGAGGAGATTAAATATGAATAAAGGACAAAGCGCCGTGAGCATATTGTATTTTTTTTTCGCCGGTGTTGACTTAGCCTGTGGGATTTTGGCGTTACGATTCCATGCCGTGTTAAGTACTTTTAACGTGTGGGAATTTAAATACGTAATAAAGTTTATTTTCTGTATACATAAAATATATACATATTGCTATATGCTAAGAGTTCTTTCTACAAGGACAAATAAAAGAAGATAGGTACCTGTAGTTGGTAATTACTAATTGATCCATGGGAGATATCCTTGTAAATATCTATTTCATAAAATTTTGTTATTAATAAATAAACGTTTTTGTTATCTTGATGAAACTAGGAAGTATGAACTAAAAAAACCTACGAATAAACCCACTTACCTACCCAAAATTATATAGGTAATACTTGGAGTAGGTATTATTATATACAAAACAAGCAACGAATAAGCCGCACTGACTTAGGTACGGTAAAAGTTGCAATTATTTACATGCATGCCCATTTAGGATCTATTTCAAAACTGTCACCGCTCAAAGGATTCTAAAATGTCATTCAAGAGGCTTAGCAAGCTGGATATTGTCAAAGGGGTACACCTGAGCAAACTCGGTTAACGTCAAAGAGTAGATTTTGACAGTTTATGTGTGCAGATTATTATTGACAAACTGTTGAAAGCAGGTAATCCTCCGTAGAAATGTAAATGCAACAAACAAAAAAAATATACGATAAAGGTAAACTTTATTTCTGTAAATTGTATCTATACCATACGAGTATGTATTTGTCACAGATTGATGTTACACTATGAAAAATAAAATCGGCCAAGTGCGAGTCGGACTCGCCCATGAAGGGTTCCGTAGTAGCAAAGGCGAAAATTGCGGTTTATGACGTATTAAAAAAAAACTACGGACTGGATCTCGTTCGAACTAATTTTAAGTGGTAGTTTTCATGGCAATTTACATCATATATTTTTTTCAGATTTATCATTCTCTTAGTTTAGAAGTTAGAGGGGGGGGACACACATTTTTCCACTTTGGAAGTGTCTCTCGCGCAAACTATTCAGTTTAGAAAAAAGTATGTTAGAAACCTCAATAGCATTTTTAAAGACCTATCTATAGATACCTCACACGTATGGGTTTGTTGAAAAAAAAAAATTTGAGTTTCAGTTGAGTTGAGTCTAAGTATGGGGGACCCGCAAAATTTAATGCTTTTTTTTTATTGTTGTATGAAATTCTTAATGCGGTTCACAGAATACATCTTCTTACCAAGTTTCAACAGCAAAGGTCTTATAGTTTCAGAGAAAAGTGGCTGTGACATACGGACGGACAGACAGACGGACGGACAGACATGACGAATCTATAAGGGTTCCGTTTTTTGCCATTTGGCTACGGAACCCTAAAAACGAATATTAGATGTTGTTTTGTATTTGATCTTCATTGAATGTCGCAAATTAACACATAAATGAATAATATTAATATACAAATTATGTATAGGTACATAATACATACTTCGTCCAAACTAATTAAAATCCCGTCCACGACCGTTCATGGTGCAAACGTGCCCATCACACTCGCAGTGTTTAAACGCTGGATTGCGATGGCCAGTTTTCGCACCGAGAACGATTCGGATCGATAGTCCACAGTTGTCTCTCAAAGTCTTTGTCCTATTTCTTTCACAAAGACTTTCCATGCCTCAGCTCGCCAGGGTTTCCACGCAGAGTTGCGATGGTAGCCCTTTCAATAAAAAACCGGCCAAGTGCGAGTCGGACTCGCCCATGAAGGTTACCGTAGCAGCAAAGGCGAAAATTGCGGTTTATGACGTATTAAAACAAAACTACTTACTGGATCTCGTCCGAACCAATTTTTGGTGGAAGTTTGCATGGCAATATACATCGTATATTTTTTTTAGAATTATCATTCTGTTATTTTGGAAGTTAGAGGGGGAGGGACACACATTTTTCCACTTTGGAAGTGTCTCTCGCGCAAACTATTCAGTTTAGAAAAAAATTTATTAGAAACCTCAATAGCATTTTTAAAGACCTATCTATAGATACGTCTACGATCCACGTAAGGGTTTGATGAAATTTTTTTTTTTTGAGTTTTAGTAAGTATGAGGACCCCCAAAATTTAATTATTTTTTTCTATTTTTGTGTGAAATTCTTAATGCGGTTAACTGAATACATCTACTTACCAATTTTCAACAGCATAATCAATTTTTAATAGCATAGGCCTTATAGTTTTGGAGAAAAGTGGCTGTGACATACGGACGGACAGACAGACGGACGGACAGACATGACGAATCTATAAGGGTTCCGTTTTTGCCATTTGGCTACGTAACGTTTAATATTTGCGGGAATTGAATATAAAGGAAATTCTACTGCTGCTGATTCGATTTCCTTAAAATATTTAACGTAATGTTAATGTTTGTGAGCTTAGATATTATAGCAGAATAATAGAATAAATGATTTTTCACCATTGACACTCGAAAAAGGGCCCGTGATTCATCAAAAACAGTGAATAAAACGCTCTTTGTTTCACCGAGTGAATAAAAAAATTTGAATTTGGAACATGCGCGAATGTACGGATTCTAGTGAAACATACAAAGAGGTTGCACACTCTCACTATAAAAACGTACTAAAAGCCACCTAAATGTAATCACTAGCTGGATGGAATGTGGCTCAGTTTAAATTAAGAAAAAAAAAATGCCGCCATTTTCTGTGTAATTTTCCTTGTAAAAGTTTATGTTTGTCTCATAATCATAAAATGACTTCATGTAGTGATGAAAATTAAACTCATATTCTCGAACGCGAAAAGACTCCTGAGTCTTTTCGCGCTAAAGCGGTAGCTATTACTGATAATTTGCTGCTTCTTTTGTGTACTATCCATAACAAAACGTAATTCATAATCACAGAGTAATCGTTTTCTCGTAGTCAATGGTGAAAAGTTGAGTACCTAACACGTGAAAAAAGAATTCATCTCGGCTCTTGTATCCCTCGATCCACTCAGGTTTCTCTCTAGAACCCCTCGCTTCGCTCGGGATTCTACCGGAGAAACCTTCACTCCTCTCGGGATACAACTTGGTGCCTCGAAAAGAATTCACCTTTTTTTCACTTGTTGGGTAATCTACTATTATACATCCTTATGAGGGCAAGTTTAAGTTTCTTAAACAAACCAAAGTTGTAGTAGGTACTGCAGTCAAAGTTTATTAAACTTAGGTAGGTACATGACTCCACGACAAAACCTCAATACTACTCGTATAACAAAATACAATAGAATCTCTGAAAAATTATCAATATTTTCTTATAAAAGTAGGTGATAAAAGCTAAGCTAAACTCCAATTGTGCAGATGCCGTAACAAGGTTGATTTATTCAACAGTTTCGCATAATTATTTATCTAGTTCGTCAAAGTTCTCCGCCAACCTCGTAGTAGTTTATAAGTGGTCGTAGTGGTTTAAGTGGTCAACTCAACAACTGCTGCTCCGTGTGTGATTCGCAAATAATTATTTTAAGTTTGGGTGCGTCTATTATTGTTGTAGGTTATGTTTGTTAAATTTTAAAGTAGAAGTTTTAAGAGGGTAAAAATAAAGCAGTTTTCTTATTGAGTAGGTACATATCTATCTATCGGTATTACATATCATTTTACCCGAGCTATGTGATTCACTAGTGACAATTTATTTAATTTACCTTTACCATTGCCACATAGGTAATCTTTGTCTAACATGTTTGTGGCTAATACACTAAAATCGAAATCGCGACGTTGCATACAGGACCGATTAAAGAAAACTTAATACTGGCAACAAGACAATTTGGTCAAAATTCTACCTGTACGAGTATAAACAAAATGATGCATGTATTTACTCAACAAATGAAAATACTATTAAACCATTGTAAAGCAGTCGTATGTATACATTGGAGATATTTTTAAAACTTACTTGTGTTATGTTAGATTAACGATTTTGAACACAGACATTTTTTTACAATAGGTAGTTAGTTTCATCCACTTTTGTAACTTGATTTGTCATAACCGGTTACGAACGTGGAATATTGTTTTTGCTTTGATAACCAGTTACGAAATCAGAATTAAACTGTCGTTTTCATAATCAACTGCCATAACTATTGACGAGAGGATTTTTTTTTCATTGTGTTAATTTTCTTAGCTTTAGCTGTCTTTGAAAATGAAAGAAAAATAACTTTTAATAAATTGTATTACCTATACATTTATATTGTTTTTATTTATTATTCAGTTACTTACTCAATCATTCTAGCTCTCTCCACCATCCCCTTCTGAAGCATTCAAGTAATGCTCGGAGAAGGAGACGGGCCGCAGTCCAAGCGCTCGCGCAACGCATTATCGCCGTGAGCAAGGCGGCAAGGATACAGTATATTACTTTTTATACTATGATTAGGACCCGCCTCGTCTGCCGCGCTGGGCACTCGGCTAGCGTGTGTAGCCCCGAGTCCTCGCGCTTAAATTGCACAGTAACATTATAAGTATTTCTTTAAAACTATTATAAAAGGATGTTTTCTATCCAAAAGTCAAAGCAAGCAACATCCAAGAAGTCAAAGCATTAGGAATGAATTCAATGTCCAAAAGAGACATGTAGCTAAGTGTGCTGGTCTGAAACGTTTACCAATAAAATATATCATGTCAGACTAACAGTATAATAAGTAAATCGCTTACATCTGAAAACGTCTAAAAATTCAATTCGTACTTCGGTCAGTACTGGTTCAGCGATACAGAATTCATGTAAAAGTGGTGCTGCCAAACAAGGCAAGGTGATACTTTGTGGGCCGAAAACATCTATCTCCGGCACAAGTTTTCAAAATTTTGGTCAAAGAAATCATAATACATATTACGAAGAAATTGATCAAGAAATTAATTCAGCTATCGAGGAATCAGCTCAAACAATGTTACTCAAGTTATGTATACCTAGTCAAAATAAATTGGGTGTACAGAAGCTAAATACTACTCACTGATTAATCACAAAATCTTAGAAACTATGACACCTACAAACTTGAAATTTGGCAGGTAGGATCTTTATAGGGTGTAGGTTTATCCGCTAAGAACAGATTTTACGAAACTCCGCCCCTAAGGGGGTAAAACGAACTCCAAGCGTACGAAATCGTGGGCGGCCGCTACTATACAATATTCCAAACTGATCTATAGATAATAATCTAATAATTGTAAACTATTGTCGTTACCAAGCGGTTGCACTAAAGCACAGTATAAAGCAGCAGCAGTTATCAAACGTGTATTCTGTAGCTGATTAATGACTACAATGAAAGAGATAAAAGGACCAGTGACAATAATTCATGTCGCTATATTTGTACACGTTCGATGTTCAACAATGCACCACAGTAAAGGGGTGATATTTAACTCAAAATCAATGCCAACTCCATTGTATGCACACCGCGTCTGCCAGGGGGAACTTTATGTCTTCTGCTTATACTAATAACACCACCCCTTAAAGGGTGGTTCCTTTCGAATAGGGAGCATCTAAACTTTGTATGTTAATATAAACACTCGTGTAGGCTGCCTTGCGAACATCACAGAATTCAATGTATCAAAAGCGTTATTATTACATAAGCAGCCCTACTGAGGGGTACCTGTTAATCTGGAGAGGGCATATCGAGATATTCAACAAACTGGTTTATAACGGAGTTAAATATATCTGGAAACATCATTCTTAATATTTGAGGGAAGCGGTTATCACAAAGTACACAAAGAACATTAATAATTGTATCTAAATATAAAGTCTCCATTGTAACCTTCAGTGACAAAACTGAAATTCCTAAAAATATGAGAGTCCGTCTGAGGGGAGATGTTGCTACCGGATAGTTTTCAGACCTGTTGCTTAAAATAGGAAATGGAGATTTCGCGGCATTGGATAATAATATAATTTTACCTACTGTAGGTACAGAACTCTGTAGGGAAAATTATCAGTGGAAAGAAGTTGTAAGTGGAAACGAGATTACAGCTAAAATTTACTCAAACATTAATAATATTCACGATAAACGTGCAGAATGGATAAGCGAGTGTGTCATCCTAGCTTAATAAAACGAACAAGCCTCAGTCATAATCATAAATACTTTAGAGATCATTCGAAGGTGTCGAATATCAATATAAATCCGTCGACTAAGTGGTAAACACCGATGATGCCGTTCATTATCCGGTCGAGTTCCTAAATACACTGAAGCCTTCCGGTCTCTAAACTCACTTATATTAAAATTGAGAGTTGGCGCGACAGTTATGTTGCTGCATCGATATATACACATTGTTGCTGCGTAATAGAAATCCACCGAAATTATGCAATGTCACCATTACAATCAAAATAAAAAAATCAAAATCAATTTATTATCGTTTTCTCAGATTTTTGCAAGAAACCCTACATTGCTATGTAATCGTGGCAACAATACTGACCCATTTTGATTAAGAAAGGGAAAAAGAATCGACCTCGGACGGGACTCGAACCCGCGATCTTTACCTTACAGGGGGAACGCTCTGACCACTAAGCCACCGAGACAAGTACGAAATCGATCCAAATTCCCTTATACAACCGTCTTAAGGGCGACGGTGAAGCCATCTACCGACATTCATACGAACTTATCGGAATCAATGAATAATGTTACAATCGGAATCAATGAATGATGTTACAATCATTCATTGATTCGGATAAGTAAGTGAAAGTTTTATTTAATAAACATGTATAAGTTGAAATTATCTATTTAAATATGAAGTTGCATGATGGATATCAATTTATTTGTAGGTTACTATTGAACACGATTTTTTTGGTTACCCCATTTTTTTTAAGAAACTCAACCAATAAAAAAAAAGAATCTATAACTCACTTTTGTGAATAATAGCAATGTAAAATTCACAGTTTCATAATAGGTGTAATTACGTGCTTAATTGCGGTGAAGTAAAACGCCAGTTACGAGCAAGTGTGTTGAAAAAAAGATTTTCAACACACTTGCTTATAAACAGGCTTTTATTTCACCGCAATTAAGCACGGAATGACACCTATTATAAAACTGTGACTTTTTCATTATTATTATTCACGTCGTGAGTTATAGACTTCTTTTTTTAAATTTCATTGATTAAGTTGCTTTGTTCTTAAAAAAGTTTCGATACAAAAAGATCGTGTCCAATATTACAAACGAATTAAAATACCTATAGCTTGCTCATTTCATGCAACTTCGTATTTTAAAAGATAATTTCTACTTGTAATACGTGTTTAATAAATAAAACTTTCACTAAAATGTATTTTTTTCTGTGAGTTTTTACAGAGAAAAAAAAATCATAATTCAAATAAGTAAGTAGATGACATGGCAGAATGGTGATAGCACCTTAGTCTGTTCCGAAGGGAACAAATAAAAAAAAATTTTAGTTGCGCGCGCATATGAAAACAAATAGATTTTTACTATTGTGTTATGTAGTATTTTTAGTAGGTATAATTTTATTCGCAAGTGTGTTGAAAATAGCCGTATGGCACTCGCGTGTATGGTGATTACCGTCCTCGGCTCTCTTAAGACCCTCGCCTTACTGCTCGGGTCTCAATGTCGCCTCAGCGGTAATCACCAACTTTACACGCTTGTACCATAATGTACTATTACTTCACAAAAAAATCCTCAAAGCGTCTAAAAAAGTTTTCACTTCAAAAAGTCACATGAGATCTCAAGTGAATTATCGGCACATTTTTTTTTTTGGAATCATTCGTATAGTTTTTAACCAAAATGTTTCTAGTCCTAAACATTTTAAATTTCGAACACTGCATTCCTATGAGGCCGTGTTTAAACTTTTTGAATAGCGAATGAGTTTTCAAGGGTAAATATTATAATCCCGAAATAGAAAATATAGAATTTAAGACCTTTAAACGAAAGGTCGAGTAATAGAACGCTGAATGTTACTTGATGTATAGTCCTACCAGGGGACCTGTACCGTCCTCATGGTGCGCGCGGTGTGGCGGGGGTCGAGGAAAAACAAAGAAAAGAAAGAGCATGAATCGATGAGATCTACTGTGCCGGACAGATCTTACGATATCATTTAACAATTTGATGGCCGGATATTAATAAAATTCCCTATATAATAATTTTCTGCTATTTACGCTTAGTCGTAAAGATGTATTGAATAATAAGAGACATAATTCAATCAGAGGACCAAAATAATTTATTTAATCAATGAACTATCTGTATTATACTAAAGTATAGTAAGTTAAATGAATACAAACGAAAATTACTTCTCCTGCGAAAGTTTCTGAAGATGTTTATATGTTTGGATCGTTCCCTCGTTGCTCAATCACGCTCTAACGGCTGAACGGATCTTTGAAATTTGGTCCAGGGATAGATTAGTCTGGAAAAACATATTTATATGCTACTTTATTTTCTGGGAATAGCTTTCCATAAATTTGTGGGAATAGAATCAAAATTCCACCCAAGTAAAGCCGCGGGCAACAGTTATATTTAATAAAAACAGGCAAATGATGAGTAGAAACTAAGTAAACTGATAATTAAAATCAGAACTTTTCAACTGCAGTGATTCTCTTCTTTAGTTCATCTATTGTTTTGCCATCGGAACTTGAATCAGAGACGTTCTTTAAATATTTACGCGATGGTTTTCCCAAGCGACTACAATATGGGGTTCTTCAAGAAGGGCATTAGAAGGTTTCTTCAGGGTCGGCAGCACGAGTGTGACGCCCCTGGTGTTGCATACGTCCATAGGCCACGGTAACCACTTTCCATCAGGTGGGCCGTGTGCTTGTCTGCCACCTAAGTGGTATAAAAAAAAAATATATATATATATATAATAATAAAAAAAAATATATATATATATATATTTTTTAAATATCGTTCTTCACATCACGGGATATCGTACGACCTATCTTTGAATTGTAATCTCTTGTGCGTCTGACGTAGACTGTCCGGTACAAACTACACGAGATACCGCCGCCAGCACTGGCGGCGGACTGACCAAATCTGACGTTCGGTATTCCCCCCCGTCTCGCCGCGTACATACCTAAGGCGCGGTACAGCAGTAGCAGTCGGACTATAGGTAGGTATTTCTGTTCAAAATACGTAAAACTTGAAAGTTATAAATCCTATCATCATTTTCATGGAGACGAACTTTCCTGATTGCATCCGTGGCCAAGATGACCTCGGAGCTCAAGGTCCACCTTCCGGCTCTTCTTCCTCTACTTCGCACGATCTTGGGCGTCGATGGTAGTGAAACCATTTGCACGCATGTCACCCTCCACGACATCTAGCCAGGACTTCTTGGGCCTACCCCTTCTACATGAACCCGGCGGGGGCGCCATTGCCAGGCATTTGCTACCCACCGCAAAACGTGGCCGCACCAGCGAAGGCGGCTCTCTTGCATTTTATCTGCGATGTCACGGCTGCCGCGGATGCGAGTGTTCCTTATGCGATCTTTACGCATGACGCCGCACATCCACATCAGCATTTTCATATCTGTGACACGCAGCTCTTACTTGTGTCACTACAGCGGAGGCCACGCCTCCCAACCACGTAAGAGGACAGGCCTAATGATCGTCTTATAGAGCTGCCCCTTCAACCTGACTGGCATTTCAGGATCACACGTGACGCCAGTCATTTCTTACCTCTTGACCCACGCGACAGTAATGCGTGTCTTGACGTCGTGGTCGATTTCACCAGTCACATGAAGTACACTGCGATCCCAGGCGCTCGGACAAATCATCGCCTATGCGGACGGGTGTGGAATCTGTCGAGTTTAAAGCCAAGTATTCTGTCTTCGCTACATTTAGCTTCGGACCGCCGTTCTGAAGCGCCTGATTCCACTCTGTCCCGCGTCGCACTAATCTGCTCCTGTCCGCGTCCATCAGCATACATGAGCAACCGAAGAGCCAAATTTCAAAATGCCGACTATTTATTTGACCGATGGATCAAAATCTCAAAGTTTTATAGTACTTACCTGCGATATAATATATGCTACCAACTTACTTAATCTGGCGATATTTTATTATTTCGATGTTGTTACCGTTGGTATTTTAGTTGTAGGCCACAGATATCCGATATCCGTGTTGTAGGCAATATAAATTTTCAGGATTATGACACGGACCCGCTTTCAAATAATGATGTGTCAAAATAAAATGCCATCAAAAGAATAAAATTAAAAACAAAAGTACTAAAGAGTATTAATATCAAATCACCCCCAAAATAACTTTCTATCCCTTTTTAACCCAGTTTAAGGATGAATTTCAATAAAATAAATATGAGGTATCAATTCTGTTCAAGGGTGAATTTCAACAACTGTGAGTTTTTGCCTAATTTTGGTGATCTTTTTTGTTTCTAGATATTTAGGTAATTTATTACTGTGCTTATCTAGAGATGCATTTTTAGATGCATAATATGCTAGAGTAGTCTAATTAACCCTGAAAATAACTTAATTATTTTATACACCTGAATTGTCTATACACCAAAATTGATATCTTACACCAAAGTTAGTTATCAATATATTCTTACTTTTAATTTATCATTTATTGGATTAAATATCGATGGCTAACGGCCGAAAAGGGATAACCGCCACTTTACAAATTTTACAGGAGAGTGATTTAAAGTTGAAAATAAACGAAAAAAATTCATAACAAAAGATGTATAGGTTCCGAAAGGCTGAAAATCTATATTTGTAGCATTTATTGCACTGTCTATTGACTGGCGTTGTTAGTTTTTTGAAATTCAGGCTAGAAATAGTAGTATCTGTCGGTTACCCCAAATGGTCTTAATTTTACAAACAGCAAAAATGTCGTAAATGAAATACAAAAATTATTAGCTTCTATCAAAAAATGATGTAACCTCACCTCATGTTTTATTTAAATTGAGGAAAAATAGCGCAAGTGTATTTTCTTAAGAAATAAAATTGTGGAAATGTGGTATAACCAGCTATCGAATGAAAATTCACTGAATGGAAAATTGTAGGTATCAAGTATTTTTTAAGAAACTACGATAATTAGACTATTATGTGTTTCTATGTACTTTTTATTTAAAAGTATATTTGAAGGAGAATATATTTCAGGTTTACCCGAGACGTTTAAATAATAAAACTATATAATTTTATTAATCAGCTCAGTCTATAATTGACTAAAAATGGCACTTTCTAATTAACAATTTCTCATATATTATCATATATTCGCCGAGATCATATTCGATTTCGAATAGACTCAAAACTATTACAACTCAAATAATAAAAGTTACCTTAATATCAAATCAAGATAAATGTTCGTTATAGAAAAGGCTGATTTTCGAAATGATATGAGATGTTTTACTTTCTAGAAATTGTGAATTATCTATACATTTTTACATCGTGCCAAAATGGCTCGCATGCGCACGTGGCGCTTGCCCAGCTGTCACCCGGCTTGGGTAATTTTTTTCGAGAGAATGATACCAACAACCGCCAATTTCAATTATTTTAGATTGACTAAACGACACAATACGACAAAATTCTTTAAATATCGGGAGGGCTAAAAAGGATAAGCGACAAAATATTATTAAGTACTTGCAGGGACAAAATGTAGTAAACGACTATAATATTGACTATATAAAAATTGCCAGAAAGTATTAAACGGATGTCAATGAATAATTATGTAGAGGCAAATTATCATAAACCCATATTTCTCAATTTTTATTTCCAGGCGAAATAGGTTAAAGGTAGATCATTAGAATATTACAGAAAGTCCAAAAAGCATAAGTTCGTTATTCTCCGATATTTTGTAGATCAACCACCAAAAAAAATATCTCGTCAAAATTTTGGTCGTTTATATAGAAAAAAAAAGTCTCATATCTATAATTTTACAATTGCTTAAACGACATAAAAATTCGCTTAGAAACACGTAACCCGGATCAAACGACGCAGAAAAAAATTACGATTCTGACTATGTATATAACTCAAAATCCCAAAATATGTCGCTTATCCCTTTTCGGCCGTTAGGCATCGATATGTACATAATAACTCTTAATTTTCATTCTTCTACCACCAGCCCCCATTTATAAATAGCAAAATAACGTTTTCCGGGTCAGTTAGAATCCACAATCAATGATTTAAAAAGAAGTATTAGATTTTGCCCCAATTGCGTGAATATTGCAATCGAACTTGTTCAGGATTACTGGGACAAGATTAAGGCAGTTTCCTCGAAGCGGTGAGGGGGTGCTCGGTATGTCTAAGTGTGGATACAAGTGTGGCAGGGTCACTTGGTAGTGGAACGACACAGTCCGAAGGGAACTTAGAGTGAAGAAAATCTTTTTAAAAAGGCCAGGAACGCGATGGGTACTCGTGGTGCGGGACTTCTCACGTATCTTTTGAACCTCTTACTCTTCATTGCAAAGGGTCCAAGTAAATGGAGGCGGAGTATTATCACTCCAGTCTTTAAAGAGAAAGGATGCGGGTGTGTAGCAGCTACCACGAGTATAGTAGTAGTATTTCACACCATGAAGCTCTATGAGAGCGGTTCTCGGAGTGTCAATATGAGATTCAGCTTGGTCAGTCAGGGGACCTTGGATCCGTCAATCCGTAAGGATTGTCCCGGGGCACTTTGCACATGCAAGAAGTCAGAGGTTTATTATCATCTGGGACATGTACCACGATTCCGTAGTTCGGAACGCTGTCGGCAAACGAGACTCTTCCCTTCCTTATCACCGTCGAGGTACACACAGGATCTGTCCTTAGTCCGTTCCCGTTCAGCGTGGTATTTGACGTTTGTCCTATAACATCAGGAACTCACCCCATAGTTACCCATGTATACTGTCAATATCCCTGGTGGACGCGGATGGGGGCAGGTTGGTGCAATTTGTGAGGATCTGGAAGAAGGTACTTGAGAATGGCGGTGGTCAGAAGCTTAATATGGCTTACATGATAGGAAAATGTGGTCGCTGCTGGAGCGACATAAGCAAGAGTTGTGGGTCACTGATATGAAAATGCTGCGGTGGGGTCGCGTGTAAAGATTGCATTAGGCACTCTTCCATCCACGGCAGCTTTCAGGTCTGTGACAACGCGGAGGAAGAAAAGCCGAATGATCATGAAAGTGGCGAGGAGTAGCGTGGGTGGGTTGTCCACGCATATCTGTCTGGTGGTGAAGGACGAGACGGCCTTTCATCCCAGTAGAGTTAGGTGACCAGGTGAGCAGACGATACGCCACCTTGCCGGTCAGTCTCTGCTGCGGCATTAGGTGGCTTCACTACCACCATATCTGCTGCATGCGTAGTGAATATACTAACTGTTAAGCTGCCGAACATCCCTCAACAGGGCAGCTTCTGCCTGGCTAGCGGCCGTAGATAGCAACCCTGTTGTCCAGGGTACACCGTGTAGAGGTGCCCGACCTAGCACCACGTCAGACTAAGTAGGTAAATAATCTTATAACTATGAAAACAAATTTTGGTGTAGCTATACAATTTTGATGCTTAGAAAAACCCCACCAAATTCACCAAAATTGCTCCACTGAAATTAGTATCACGCCCAAAAAAAATTATTTAAAAAAATACTGTTTAGAATATAGTGGTTATATTACTAAAATTAAATACACCGGACCTACATACTATACTTAAATATTAAAACATACAATGAGAATAAACCGTTTTAAATCATCAACACAAAAATTGCAAGATTTTTGTCAGAGGCTTATGAAACGACTTACTTTCTTGTTTGGCGGGAAAATGACACGAGACTGGGGACAACTGGCACTGGTGCCCATGAGCACCCAAC
The DNA here is from genome assembly GCA_914767945.1 of Eilema depressum. NCBI lineage: Eukaryota > Metazoa > Arthropoda > Insecta > Lepidoptera > Erebidae > Eilema > Eilema depressum. The sequence goes on along the minus strand of OU612012.1, from coordinate 21,305,395 downwards.
TGAAGGTTCCAAATGATGGTAGTATCGTCAATATAGGTACTTTCATTACGACTGCTATGACGTTTTTATAAATCCCACCAAAATTTTACATTTGCCGTGGACACATCTTATAATATTTTTTTAAGATAAAGTATAGCACTAAACACTACGTATTATATTATCGAGGATAGCAAAAATAATAACGAATCGAAATAAAATTAGGTATACTTAGTAAACTAATGGAGTTTTGATTAAACTGTGATTATTCCCAAGAAAACAGGTTGTGGACACGCCACCAATCTTGGAATTAGGGTGGAAATTATTTTTTTATTCACTCTCGAAAATATTTTCTAATAATATAATATACTGTTGCATATAGAGAAAAATGGCATCTTTCTTACAAAAAATAATCATTATTATATGTTGACGTTAAGGTACGATTTTCAGCCGCGCCGCTAAAATTTTGCGCTTGAGAAATTCACCCTCAAAATACTTTATGCCAAATTTGAAGTAGATTGGACCACGGAATCACGTTGTCCCATACAAACTTTGCCCCCCTTTTTCCCCCATTTAGGGGTGGAATTTCGGAAAATCCCTTCTTATCGGATGCCTCCGTCATGCAAAGAACACACCCTTCAAATTTCAGATTTTTACGATCAGCGGTTTAGGCTGTGCCTTGATACCTCAGTCATTCAGGACAAAGGATTTTATATATAGATATATATAGATTAATTAGTAAAGAATTGAAAACTATACCTACATTGAATATTTTCTCAGAAATAAATTGTTACCTATTTTATTTAATTTTAAAATAATATCCATTTAAATAGGGAAAAGTGAACGTTTAAGACGGTTCGTAAGAACAGTTAAAACTAGTTCGTAAGAATATCGGTAGATGGCTCCACTATTGCCCCTGTAAACGCTTATGGCGGCTCTACACTCTCACGCGAGAGCACTCGCTGTCTCGGCCGACAGGCTTACTCGCGAGTGCTACAATGTACACTCTCGTCAGGTTCAGTTGCGGTTGCGGCTGCTGAGAGAACGGATGCCTTAGAAATCGCATCCTCTCGTGCGTTATGCTATATACATATATCGCTGCTATAATTATATCGCTGCTAGTTATGTGAACATTTTCTATGGGGAAACCGATGGAAAAAAGTCTTACGTCTCATGAAACGACCATAATAATTTTATATAGAATCAAATATCTCTACTACGCCAAGCCGGCAGGAATCGGGTTATAGGGACGCCCTTGCCAACAAAATACCGCCGCGCGCCGCTATATTAACCTCGTGTTAAAATAGAGAAAGGGATGCTTAGATAAATATAAAAACAAAAGATTTTTTTTTATCTCTGGTAGGCAATACGGCAAAAGTAATATCGAAGTAACATTTTTAGTTGTATAATACAGAAATAACATTATTAGAGGGTCAAAAGTAACACAAATGTTACAAAAGTTATATTTTAGCAACGCTGACCATAAACGTAACAAACATAGATGACCTTCATACGATTAAAACGTAACAACCAAAGATAATACCTACAGCAACAACTACTATTTAAACAAACTAAATTTAAAGAAAAAAAAACGATAAAACGTGACTGTTTTACGAATAAAGAATTACAATATTTAAAAAAATAATTTACGAAGTTACCGTTCTTCAGTAGGATAGGTGAAGACGGTTCACCCTTGTTTGACCAAACAACGTATGACAAAACATCATTTGACAAACAACGTTTGACAAAATCATACTTGATAAATGTATCATTTGACAAACAACGTTTGACAAAATCATACTTGATAAATGTATCATTTGACAAACTAGTGTTTAATAAACTACTCATTAGACAAAATATTTATTTGGAAAAAAATCATTAAACAAAACATCATTTTACAAATTGATTATTTTAAAAACATGTTAGTATGTGTGCAGCTACGAGTACCACTTCTACGTCGAATATAACTTCCTTCTTTTTTGTAGTCAGTTAAAAACGAATATTTTCTTCTATTGTGTCTTTTAATTTTCCTTCCTTCCTTCATCGGCTTCTATTGAAACTATGGTAGGTACTTATTATAACTCAATACAGCATGGTTCTTTTTTCGTATCTTCTTCTTCATCCTAGCGTTAATTCCCAGTCGCATCCGAAGCTTTCAGCTCGGAGTCTGAGGTCCGCTTTACCAGTCTTAACTACGGATTTGGTTAGAGCTCGATATTTTCCGTGAAGCGATTGCCATCTGACCTCCACAACCCAATGGTAACATTAGGCGATATCGAAGCTTTGCAGCTAGACCATTGTTTTTGGACTTTTTATTTATTTATTATAGTTTATTGTACGCCAAATTACAATATTTTGATACAGAAATTAAGAAAACAGGAACAGTACAAAGGGCGGCCTTATCGCTTTAAGCAATTTCTGCCAGGCAACCTTTGGATGGAAATGAATGTTGATTATAGTTTTTGGTAGTCGTTGGCATATAAAGAATTAGTTATATATATCACACACATACTTGTATATTTATATACATACATACCTACCTAAATATACAGGGCGTCCCACGGTAACGACTGCCATAGATGTTCTTAACCGACGGCTTAACGTGCTCTCCGAGGCACGACCAGACCAATGCAAATACCCATATTTCATGCACACAAATATATGCACTAAGCGGGGGTCGAACCCGCGTCTCCTGCGTAGCGGCCGCGATCACTACCACTACGCCACAGAGGCTGTCGAAGGTTCTTTTTTCGTATCTATAGTTTATCAAATAATGTCTGTTCAGTCCGCCGCTACCCTTATTGCGTTTTCGGAGGTGCTTTTAAGTTCCTCCAGTGTACATGTGTTTGGGCATGCATCACACTCCACAGACTATGGTGCACCTACTAAAGTGTGATGCACACGTTAGTAAGTGCACCATAGTCTGTGGGGTGGCTCTACCTTTACATGGTATCTTTGCTCCATCTAAGAATCCCCACCCACCTAGATCGCTTTTGTTTGCTTCAGCCGACCTGTGTCCGAAGTCTGTTTAAAGACTTCCACTTGGTCCAGGAGAGGTTAGGGGGGATTTTCTCCAACGTACGTACTTTTTGTGCGCTTTAGAAATTGATTCTTGCTTGAGAGGCTTAACCATCAAGAAAAGGTATTGTATGCATGAACATTAGTTATCCTATTCATTTAAATCGTTGTGGACTAACGCTAACGCTTGCTGAGGGTTGCTATGAGGGTTTATAATGTAATAATGCCGATTAGTTTGATTTGAACTCGGCTAAATCCACTCAAAAGTGCCCACATATATTAGAAATATTAGTGCACGTACTGACGTGCACTAATATTTCTAATATATGTGGGCACTTTTGAGTTTGAACCTCGTATACTACTTATTACTGAATAAGTAGTATACGAGGTGAAGTTCAAATCCGGAATCTCATTACTGTGTGCAATGCGTTAGTTCTAATCTGCAACAGCCTTCTCAATTTAATTTTCAAAATATACGCTATTAGATGGCACATATAATAATATTAAGATACACAAGAACGTAAAATCAGTGAGAGAGCTTGTAGCTAGGTTAGAAGTGAGTGGAATGTACGAGAATATTTCCTTGTTACGATTCAACACAGAAACTGAGTTTGTCTACATCGAATACAAAAATATTCCTCGTTTCATGTAAATATAGAGTGGAACAAACTCGGAACAATGCCGAATTCGTAGTCAGGCTGGTAGAAGCATAGCGAGCAAGATTCACCATTCACTTACATGTGTCCGGGGTACGGGTAGAGGGGGTGCGTCGCGACGATGGGTGGACACGTGTCGAATAACCACCTCCTCTCTCCACACTCTTGTCATAAGGAAGTGCTAGGTTAGTCGTCAGTGTCGCGCTTTAACTACCCACCCGGCACCCACTTAAATTTGTATGCACATTATAAATGAGGTAACGTGTAGACCGATCATCTTTATATTGCTGCTACTTCAACACAAGGCACTCTGTAAACACAACTAAGCTATAGACCCGATTTGCAAGACTCAGTATTCTTACCTACTTTTGATGACTGATGAGATGACCCTGAATACAAAAAAAAATGCTTAAAGTAATATATGCAATCGATTACGAGTTAGTTGAGCCGTTTTATCCAACTGAGTTGAGTAAATGAGAAGGTACTTTGCTCCATCCGAGGGAAGTTGGAACATTTAACTTGCGCCCATACTTAACATCATGGTATATAGGATTATTTATTCTCAAGAAGTCTAGAGGTTTTTAAAACCAAAATAGCCATCATGAAAGAAGAAAACTCAAATGTAGATCAACTTTGTTATACGAAACAGTAGGTAATATAAGATACTAGCTGACCCGGCGAACTTAGTACCGCCATATTTTCTGGTCCCGTTCTCGCTGCATATCTCTAAATTTATCAGTGTTTCTCTACAATATTATGCATGTATTATACATACATATTTATAAACCTTCCTCTTGAATCACTCTATCTATAGAAAAAAAAACGCTTAAAAATCCGTTGCGTAGTTTTGAAGATTTAAGCATACATAGGGACGGACAGACAGCGACAGTGACTTTGTTTTATAATATGTAGTGATAAGGCAGTTGCCATTTTTAACCGACTTCAAAAAAGGAGGTTCTCAATTCGTAACCTATTTTTTTCTATTTTTTTTTGTATGTTTATTACGCGATTGTGAAGCCAATTCTAGACAGATTTTGAAATGGTCCCATTTAAATTTCGTAAAGATCTGATGATGGGTTTCCGAGATTAGACCAAGGAACTCTTCAAAAAGTACCAGGAAATCAGACGCGATTGCTGCAATCGCATATTATTGCAATGTTTGTGCCATTACACATCATAACATCACGCCTGAGTCCTTTGAAGGTGTGGGTCCTGGGAAGGTGCGGGAAATGGGACCATTTAAATTTCGTAAAGATCTGATGATCTTCGGAATAATCTACTTACGAACAGAAAAAGAATTTTCAAAATCCGTCTAGAATTGACTTCACAATCGCGTAACAAACATACAAAAAAAAAAATTGGGTACGAATTGAGAGAGGTTTTTTGAAGTCGGTTAAAAATAACTTAATTTACAGACTTACTGATTTATTAGAAGTCGGTGCCAGCCAACATTGTTTGTTGTGTCTGAACTACTATGATGCAATCAATTAAAATATGGCCTCTTGGGCTAAGCACCGACTTCTAATAAATCAGTAAGTCTGTAAATTAAGTTATTTTTCGCTTTTCAGTGCCTCTTTTTCGTTTCCTGAAGTCGGTTAAACTTTTTTGTTAAAATTAATTTATTAAATATAGGTATTAGGTACACCGAAATCAAAAAAATTGTCAATACATGCCTACTACCCGATATGTTAAAAAGCTTGTACCTAACAAATAGTCCAAAAATATGTAACTATATAAAGCCTATAAAGGCATTTTTAAAACGATAAAGAAGATTCTGTATTTAATTAATTGATTTTAGAGTTTCATTGTTTATTATGCAAGTATTATTGGGAAACCTGAGGTCACCAACACCCTGAAACATTTGCAGATTCGTAGAGATGATGCGTCTTTGCAAGTATTTTACTGTCTCTGCCATGGTGAATGTTCTGATAAGCTCTTCCAATTAGTCACACTTTCTTCTTACCTATACAGGACAACACGTGCAGGGTGGCTTAGATGTCAACCGCATACAGTGCAGAATATTCTATCAAGAACCAAGCGGTTCGGCGACTTTATTTTGCCGCATTACAGAATTTTGGAATTCTTTACCAGCACACGTCTTTCCTTCTTGCTATAGTCCCTAGTCCTTTAAGCAGGGCGTGAAAAAGTACCTGGTGATGCCGCCACAATGAGGGCCACCATTGTAACATCGTAGGTGTCTGTAAATGGTGACCTTCTTTCCTGAGATTTTGCCTTCAGCTTACTATCACGCGAGGTGAAGTCAAATTGTCGTGTCCTCTATAGAAAAAACTTACTTTGTCTAAATGCAATATGCGAACTCCAACTCGCATAAAAACCGTTGTGATAGGCGGGTGGTTTCGTTTACACAATACCTACATAAAAATAATAAAAAATGCACATGGGCAACTTCAATTACCAGGCGCGATTGTATAACAGATCGATACAATTGAACTGCTGTATGCAAGTTGCTTATAGTTTATTAATAGAATAGTTGTGTTATAAACAAAGTTTCCACTGGACAGTAAGAACATAAGGTAAGACAACGTAATAGTACATTATAGTACAAGTGAGTAAGGTTGGTGATTACCGCCGAGGCGCCATTGGGTCTTAAGAGAGCCGAGGACGGTAATCATCATACTCACTCGTGGCATACGACGTTTTACAACACACTTGCGCGAATCTATGGCGATCGGTCATATTCAAAAGAATGAGGTTTGAATTTAACTTTTTTTACTCTTTTTTTTTTTTTAATTTTGTTTATTACAAGTTGAAATTATTTATTTAAATATGAAAATGCATCAAATGACCAAACAATAGACATATTAATTTATTCGTACTATTAAAAACGTTCTTTTTTGTACCGCAACTTTTATAAGAACATAGAAACTTAACCTATAAAATTTAAAACAGAATCTATAACTTACTTGTGAATAATATGTAGCAATGAAAGAGTCACAGTTTGATAATAGGTGTCATTACGTGCCTAATTGCGGTGAAATAATAGCCATTTTATGAGCAGGTGTGTTGTAAAGTATATTATAATATGGTAGAGATCATAATATGTCTCACTAAGCCGTCTCTAACTGGGCGTTTAGTACCTACCTATTACTGATTTGCGGGTCATTGAATTCCAATTAAGCTCAGCTTTGTGAAATCCCTTTTCTCTCTTTTTCATTTTAACGAGTATCTATTGCTTTGGCGCCCCTAATGAAGTCATTTACCCATCTAAAAACGAAATTACATTTATTAAGCAGATACATACCTACTTCTTTTTTTCGCGCTTTGCTTATTTTAACTCATTATTCCAAATCAAGCGGAAAAAGCTCGAGCAGTTTCAAGTGATAATTATTATATTATGAAATTATGTATAATGATAATATCAACCTTATTTCATTAAGACATCTTGAAATAGTGAGTAACGATGCTTCACCGTCTTCTCGGATAAGATTTAATTATGCCTACTCCCGTTAAAAGCCTTGTCTAGCTAGTCTTTAGTACATAATTATATATTTTTGACGTTTTGTAAGTGCCGTTTTAATGGTCTATACAGAATAAATGATTTTTGACTTTGACTTTGGCTTTAAATGTAAAAAGATTGATATTTCATTACCAGTTGATAAATCAGTTAGTCGGTCAGTACAAGTAATTATAATTATTAATTAATGAAATACTTTCATAAATAAAATAGAATAGTTTAAATGATAGGTATCACACACAAGAAGTAGTGTCGACTGAGGAAGTTTGTGTAAGTATATTCAGTTTATTGGTACGTTGTATGGGAACGATGATTCCGATTGCCGGAAGATTGTTTCCTGCCTTTCTTTCCTCATTTTTGTCCGACTGATTTTCATCCCCTTTCTCGGTTCTCCTCTTCACATAGCAATAAAAATCAAACAACAAAACAATACAGCAATCAATACAAAAATATCAATATGTATTTACTTATTTTATATATCTTGGAAATAGGTCGCGAGAGAAACTTACCACTTCCCATCAGGTGGGCTGTGTGCTTGTCTGCCACCTAAGTGGTATAAAAAAAACTGGGCTCTTTTTTTTTGTAACGTGCGAAAAATCCCCACGGATACCTCCCCCGCCGGAGCCGGAGGAGGAGGTTATGTCGGACTCGAACCGACTAAAATGCACGCCGACTGTGGGCCGTCGGTGAGGTTGTCGTAGCCTATATCCCTCACACCCCGGCCGACCCAGGGCCAAATCTCTCGATCTGGCCCTCATCCGGTGTGGGGACCACGGAGTCCCCAACTCGCCCCCGGGTATGGGGAGGCACGCAAATTAGGCTCTGGTGCGCGGGTTGTTTTGATATAATCTATGATTGGTGGATATAAGAACGTCCAGCGCCATAACCCGTGCTATCAAAAGATACCCAAAAACGCGTATTGCGTATATAGAGCACATTTTGAGTCCAAGATACACGTGTCTGTAATAATGACCCCCGTTCTTTTTCTTGAGACTTTGCCTTCAGATTTCCATCAGGCGAGGTGGAGCCAATTTGACATGTCCTACGTAAATAAATATATGGCGGGAGGCTTACTAAGTAACAATTTAATTCAATGGCGGGAAGTGTGTAACATAAAGTGTAACATTTTTTCGTACCATAAACCTGAAAATATCTGACGAACTAAAACTATAGACTATTCTTATTAGGTGTATGCAAAGACATTTCATAACATTCTTTTTATATATAATATCTTTGGGTGTATGTACCATCTTCCATTATTTTGTTATTCCTAAGTAAATGTTATTTTCTTTAATATGTAGGTATGTTACTTTTAGGTCACCTGTAAAAGGGTCAGAATTTCATAATTTCTACCCACCATCACTATAAAATTATGATGACGAGTATTCAGTAGTATCAGAAATGGTGGTCCATATCTTCTGGATTGCACCTCAGCTTTTTACCATCTAGTGGGGTGCAGTAAACCATAGGTATATAAAAAAAAATTGAAAGTAGGTAACTGGTAAGTATGTGATCAGCATTTTAGTCTCCAGGTATCATCTGGGTATAGCTAAGCACGTTGGAGATCGGGATTAGCTCACTTACGTTTTCACTTGGTTTGGCTTCGGAATACGGCAATAGGCTCACCCCCTATGACGTGGGACCTAATACAATGATTGGTGAAATGTGGGTGTTAATTCACTTCTGCCTAACCCTCCAGGGATAAAGGCGTGATTTTATGTAGGTATGTATGTATGTCGATTTGGCTTACCTTGTCTTTTACGGGAGCAACTACCATCTGGCAACGTGCACCGGCTTGTAGATGATGTTGAATACCAACCTATGTATAGATAATAATATATAATAAAGGGTTTATTATCAAGATAATCAACTTTGCTGAAAGAATATAGGTTTGGCGTATTGGGATCCCACCATGTATTGTATCCCAATTCAAATCCAAAACTACAATATTATTTAGGAATAATCAAACTGTCGAAAACGTCATAATTGATTGTCAAAGATGTCGTTAGAAAATCATTTGCTGAATATTCCATTGAATTTAAGTTTTCAAAAGAAAAAATATCACCTCAATGACTTTGAAAGGATTACGAAGCAATAGAATTTCGAATTGAAAGCACAATGCGCATTGAGATAGCCCTATAAAAAGATTATGTGACCAACTTCATTGTCAATATCCAAAATTACGTATTATATATATTAATTTTACTCCATTTCCTTCCACAGACGGTTTTGTAAAATTATAATTGTCTGAATCGATTATGCGGCTGTTTGAGTATCCATTGATGAATAATCCTTTGCTTTTTATTCGATTGAGTAAACATCCTAGACTAGAACATCCATATCTATATACCTACACTCATCCTTATTGACTGATTCATCAACGCTCAGTTTGAACTGCTGGACCTAGAAACTTGAAACACTACTTAGCAGTGACCTCTCGACGATTTCCGAAGAATAATTGCTACTTATAATTTTTTCGATGGCAATCCCTCTTTTTACCTAATTCGACTGCCTGTGCTATTTACATTTTCTTTAGCCAACTATCTATGCAGAAACATATTGATTAAAGTGTCAATTAAAGTAGAGGTTACTAAATATTTCATGTTCAGTATGGAGCACAGAACATAAAAAAAAAACAGTTCTTCTGTGTGGTATTGAGCGAATACACTGCAAGCGAGTGTCAGAACACGGCGCATATGACAAATGGGACCATCATTGTGGTCGACACATTTCCATTAATAGGTGAACTTTTAATATGTTGTAGTCTGTTTCTAATTGCCTCGATAATACATTATAAAAGTTCAAGCTTTTATATACTTTTCAACAGAGTATTTTCTAGGGTCTACTGAAATCAATATACAGGGTGATCAATCCAAATGGGTCAGTAGGGGGAAGTCAGAAACTATGAGAGATAGCGAGATCTGTTCTTAGGAACCATGGCTTCGATTTTAAATTTAATGACAATGACATTCAAACTTTTCTTCAAACTCACTTAAATAACCAGGAATCGAACCTAGTCGAAGTTTCTGTTAACAAATTCAGATTCCTTTTTCGTTTTTTTTTTTCGTTGTTATTTTTGATGGTGCGAATCAATAGCAATAATAATGTGAAAGTTATCTAAAATTAACACAAAGTGGTTTTAAAAAGGCTCGTTTGATTCAAAACACAACATTCATCCCAAGAAAACAAAATGTTAGTATTCCATTTTCAAATCAATTAACTGCAAAGTTGCTGTCAACATGTTGCTGGCAACACTGCGTGTTGCAGAATTTGATAATGACATAAGTTAAGATAGTTAAGATAAGTTTCCAGCAACATTCTCCCCGCTCATCAACAATGTTGATCAAAATGTTGTTATACAAATGTTTACAATGAATACGGGGCTTATGTCCGACTATGAAGATACTTATTTGCGCGTAGCGGTTGATCACACAGACCAGTAGATTCTGAGTTGAATCGTTTTTTTTTCTGAGTCATCTGTTCAAACTATTAAGGTAATTTATGACTATAATCCAGTTCAAATCTACCGGAAGAGACGTTGCGTTAACTAATTTCATATCTTAAAAATAAATAACATCAAATCCATGATGACGAGCCATAGCTCTACTAACAATCATAATAATAATGAGATATAAGCGGCAACCCATGGAACCATTTGCTCATCGTTACTGCATTGTTAGTTCATTCTCGTGACAATTAAACACCCATTAGTAAAGTTGTGAACGCTTTCGACCCAGTAGGTTGTAGGTACCTACTCTATGCATTATCTCTAGTAGTAACGTAAAATCAGCGTTGAAAGTAGATGGTCATTTCAAACATTGAAATTTTAAGTAAGGAATTTACCGGTTTGAACGAAAATGCTTTGGGAACTAATTATTTAAGTATTTTTAGCAATAATATATTTATTATCAGTTCGGGTAGTTTTAGTTTTTTTTGTACTGTATAAATAGGATTATTTTCACATTATAATGATAGAATTAAGAATTTTATTCCGGTACACTCTTGGCATTGACTGACCATTTCCAGTATCATTTCAGGCCCGTATTCTAGAACAACGCTCAGTCCTAAATCTCGATTCATCTGTGGACTGGACAACAGCGTCTCACGCCTGTAGCACATCTCCGCCGCGAAACCGCGTATAGCGGAACCGCGGTTGTTTCGCCATGTTCTGTCAGTTGTACGAGGAGCGAAACTCTAGCGAACTTACCTATCTACTATCTCTTTCGCCGCGCAGTTTCGCCTATGCCGTTCACACCTCCGCGCTTCGTCCGCTATTTTGTCAGTGTTGTCACGTGACAATTTTACGTAACACGTAAATTGCAGGGCCGCATTAGGGGTCTTTTAAATTCCAAATGAATCAAGATCAGTAAAAAAGTTTTACTTTGATTATTTTTTCGCCGTCTACAGTTTTTTGTACAGAATGGTATTACCTACATCTAGGTACACTAATATTCAAAAATTCAAAAATTCAAAAAAATTCAAAATTCATTTATTTGCAGAAATGTGGTCAAACATGATATTACAAAGATTAGGTATTACAGTTCAGCACATCTACCATTCAATGGCATGCAAATATTAAGTTAGGCTCTATTTAAGTCTTTACATGTGCATATTGTGCATGCTTAGCTATTCAAAATAAAATTGAAATAAAGTCAGAAATAAGATTATGAGAAATAAATTAAAATACAAAACGCCATAGAATAACCGTTGTCATAATAGGATGTCAACATAGCAATAATAGTAATATAATGTCCAAGATAATTCACAATGTCCAAAACAAATACATCAATAATGACCACAATAGGTATTACAAATTTTAATGTCAATAAATTAAATTAAATTTTAAAGTAGTCGTCTAATGAATAAAATGATTTGTCTAAAAGCCATGATTTAAATTGTCTACAAAACCTATTTGTGGGTAAATGTCTGAATTCGTCTGGCACTGCGTTATAAACACGACCGCACATTGCTGTACAACTTTTAATATACATTGTGGTTCTTGGTATCTTTGTCAAGACGATTCTGTCTGGACGTCTAGTATTTCTGGGATACAGATCTTTGGCCTTTTTGAACAGGTGTGGGTGTTGTTTTACAAATTTAGCAGCTTCTAAAATATACATACAGGCCAAGGTAAGTATACGATACTCTTTAAAAAAGGGTTTACATGATTGCCAAGGTGAAAGGAGGTGAAAGGAAGGAAGGTGAAAGGAAGTGAGGAGAAAGGTGTGAGGAAAGTCCTTTTCTTGTTTTTTTTGTTTGTTGTTGACTGATTTCAATAATGGGAGTAACATAGGCTAGCAAATAAAGACCCACTAAAAACGGAGTCCCTGTGCCTGTGCCTGACCATATCCGAGGGAACTTTAGCACGAAAAAAAAGTGGGAACGGAATCCGAATTCCACGCGGGCGGAGCCGCGGGCAACTGCTAGTATTATAAATAGCTGCTGCCCACGGCTCCACACACGTCGAATTCTGATCACGCTCCTACTTTTTTTCGGTAATAATAGACTTTTAATTGTTTTAATATTATATTTATCTAATTGTAATGTTAACGTATAATGGTACCAAATATAAAACTAATTTATATATATTATATTTGTGCAAATTAGTGTCCCCATTGTCCATACAAAAAGTGAACATCTCCTTTCCCTATCACTCACCATAAAGTAACTAATAATTTAATGTTGATTTGTTGATTAACGTAAACTAATGTTGATTTTGAAAGTTCTTGACGCACGGTATCAAGTTCGCGCATGCGAAAAAGACGTTATCATGTTGAACGGAGCAATCAGAAGTCAGGTAGTTGGCGCATGCGTTCTACACGGACCAGTTAGATTCGGGTACGCGCTCCATATTAGATAACAAGTGTCAAGTTCCGCTCATGTTTCGCTGCTCCAGCTACACTTGAACACAGCGAAACTCAACTAGCAGTTCCGCTGTCCGCCGCGAAACGGCGGAGATGTGCTACGGGCGTCAACATGGCGGACATCGGCGAAATCGAGGTATCTCTTCAACCGATGAAATCGCTTCATGAAAAGATCATGCTAAGGCTGCTTTCACAGATTGTTTATACAATCCGTCCTCAATCAAGATTCAAAACTGAGTACCATTCTAGAATACGGGCCTAGTGTTTTAATAACTACTACATATTTAATTAATTAGGAAATAACTATTAGTACAAGTCCAAGGAAAGCAATTTAAAATGTTAATTAGACCGTTACAAAGTCAATGTCATTTAGGATAAACCAACGTTTGGACATTAAATCAACACGCGGCGACTGTTACTTGATGGAAAATGTTAATGCAGCGACACCGACACACCGAGTGTGTACATTCGCCTTTAATGTCGTATGATTAAACATGAACCGAGGACTTTATCAAATTTTGGCACGCGTTTGCTCGCTAGGGTTGGCAGTAGGTGTTTGCCAAACGCGCATGCATCCGTAACTCTCAGATAGAGCTGTCAATACGTCAGTTTACGACAACCCTGACTGATTGCTCGATAAACATACGCTTTAGATTTATTTTAGCCTAGTAGGTACTGTTGATTCTATTCTTCCAGTAGATAAGCTCTGCATATAGTTTTTATGTTTCGGGACTTATCGCGATTAATTATTATTTGGAATTTGAAGCTCTGCATATTTTTGAGTTAGGTAGGTACTGCTTAAAGCCGAATTTATAGTTGAATGACATGACATGTCGTGTAGTGATGCTCTCTAACATGATGGCTGCTGTTCACATCTATATGACGCGTCCTAACTCATTATGACATATTTTTGAATCAGATCCGTCTTGGGCGTCTTGGCTCTCGGTAAATTCGCAGTCTACACACTATTCACAATTTTCTTTCAAAAATCTTCCGATTAAGATTCGGATTATGAAGAAGATATAGGTATAATTATCCAGCGCAAATCTTACGCTTCGGCAATCTCGTGTCACAATGTTCGTTCCCGTACTCCTCCGAAACGGCTTGACCGATTCTCATGAAATTTTGTGAGCATATTGAGTAGGTCTGAGAATCGGCCAACATCTATTTTTCATACCACTAAGTGATAAAGGTGCAGCGGGAACGGGATTTGAATACCACGCGGGTCGAAAATATTGCGGTACGAAGTTCGCCAGGACAGCTAGTAATTCTATAATATAACGCTTCTAATAAAATAAAGATAGAGAAGAAGGTATTGGATTGATTCAGTAAATAGATAAAGAGAGACCAAAGGAGAGTTTCATTGTCTCGTTAAAGAGTTTTAGGATGATGCTGAAAAAAAATTCATTGGTATTTAGAATGTTCTCAAACTATGCGTTAACAGTTTGAGAAAAAACATAGGTGTAAAGACCTATTTTTTTTCTCAAACTGTTAACGCATAGTTTATTGAAATTGCCGTTCTGCAGTAGGTACTGGCCATTTAAAATCAAAATATTTTTTGTTTGGCTAAGAATTCTAATTTCAAATTAATTTTATTTTAAAAACATGGAATTATTATTCCAAATACTTTTGGAATAATAATTCCATGGAATAATAATTAATTTTATTTTAAAAACATGGAATTATTATTCCAAATACTTTTGGAATAATAATTCCATGTTTTTAAAATAAAATTAATTTGAAATTAGAATTCTTAGCCAAACAAAAAATATTTTCACATTTTCACACAGTCATTTGTTTACTGATTAGTGTTACATTTTCATCGCATTTCAATCTTTTTCGTCCTCATGGATACGTTAAAAATTCGAGTAATTATGGAATATGAGTACTGTCGTGGCAGCAACGCGGCACAAGCGGCACGCAACATCAACGACGTTTACGGAGCTAACACTACAAACCAACGCACCAACCAACGACGTGCCTTGCACTGCTCAACAGACACACAAGTGAAGGAATTTTGAACCGCACGGTTACCTGCGATGAAAAATGGATTCTGTTTGATAACCGCAAGCGCTCAGCAAGTTGGTTGGATCCTGGTTCAGCACCTAAACAATACCCTAAACGAAAACTTACCCCTAGAAAAGTGATGGTCACTGTACTTTGGTGGTCTAGCGCCGGTGTGATTCATCACAGCTTCTTACCAAACGGGGTGAGCATTACTGCAGATGTGTACTGTGAAGAACTGAACACAATTATGGAGAAACTGGCACATCTCCAACCAGCATTGGTCAATCGCTCGTCTCCGCTGCTCCTGCACGACAACGCGAGACCTCATACTGCACAGCAGACGGTCTCCACGTTTCAAGAACTGGGGTTGGAAGCTCTCCGTCATCCGCCCTACTCACCAGACCTTGCGCCTAGAGACTACTACTTTTTCCAGAATTTGGATAACTTTTTGGCTGGAAAAAATTTCAATACCCGAGAGGCAGTTCAAAATGATTTTGAAGAATTTATTGCCTCCCGTCCAGCTGATTTCTTTAAGCAGGGCATCAATAAACTGCCACTGCGTTGGCAAAGATGCATTGATTGCATGGGACCATGGGTGATTACTTCGACTCTTCGACTACTACAAATTAAAAATACATGAAAAAAAATCGTTTATATTTTTTCATACGAAACGGCAATTTCATAGGTAAAGACCTAATACGTTATTTGACTGTAGAAAATGTTATCTTCGGAAGGATAGGGGGTGAATTCACACCACTCGTTCAAAAAAGATACGGTAACTCTTTACACGTTGTATGAGAGCACTTGTCTTTTTCTGTATTTCTTAGACGTATCGGATACGGAAAATACGGATAAAAACACTTATGATTAAGAAATATTAAAACGAATATTAGAATAAAACACCTTTATGAACTGTGGAATGAACTCCCCCGGTGGTTTTCCCAAGCGACTACAATATGGGGTTCTTCAAGAAGGGCATTAGAAGGTTTCTTCAGGGTCGGCAGCACGAGTGTGACGCCCCTGGTGTTGCATACGTCCATAGGCCACGGTAACCACTTTCCATCA
This sequence comes from Eilema depressum, assembly GCA_914767945.1. Taxonomy (NCBI): domain Eukaryota; kingdom Metazoa; phylum Arthropoda; class Insecta; order Lepidoptera; family Erebidae; genus Eilema; species Eilema depressum. The sequence continues at coordinate 21,289,334 of OU612012.1, read as the reverse complement.
GGCGGGCCGTGTGCTTGTCTGCCACCTAAGTGGTATAAAAAAAAAAAGTTATTTATTGAAATGATTATGAGTTTCGATTATTAGTTATGAGAAAAATTTTCGGAATTCCGATGATAGGAGTTGAAAAGTTATGTAAGAAAATGCGCACCCCTCCGAAAACCGCTCACCGCGTCATCTCCTCACTCTAATACGCCGATCATCATCAAGTAGAGAGTCGAATAAAGAGGTGAGTAGAGAGTCAAGTACCTACGCTTGTGCGTTCAACATTTGATTCGCAGCCTCAGCGCTAAAATCGCGATGAGTGATTTCCATGCATGCGGAGCCACGGGCAACAGCTAGTTTGAAATTAGGTAGATACTTAGTTGATTTACAAATTCATTTTACATCAATAAAATAATAGAAGGGTTCTTTGTTTTACTACTACTTTCAAGTTCAAACCAGGGGCGGATCCAGGGGGGGTCATGGGGGTCATGACCCTCCCCTGGGCTGGTCATCTAAGTACCAATTTTCCTAATCGCAAGTACCTATCTCAACATACATTTCATAAAATAACACTCATAAACTGACTTTTTTTTTATCGTGCGAAAAATCCCCACGGATACCTCCCCCGCCGGAGCCGGGGGAGGAGGTTATGTCGGACTCGAACCGACTAAAACGCACGCCGTCTGTGGGCCGTCAGTTGCCGGAGGTGAGATTGTCGTAGCCATATCCCTCGCACCCCGGCCGACTCATAAACTGACTATGTGCCTACTGGTAGTATAAAATAAATATTATGACGCCTGTAGCACACCTCCGCCGCGAAACCTTGATAGCGGAACCGCATTCATTTCGCCAAGTTTTGTCCCGTGTACGAGGAGCAATGCATAGATTTATGCAATACGCGGTTTTGCCGATCTGCTCCTACGCCAGTCAAACCTCCGCGCTTCGGCCACCATTTTGTTGCGTTGTGTTTGTAGAAATTGACAAGAATACAGGACGAAACTACATTTTTTTTATAAAATGAACGTGGAGTTTACAGAAAGACTCCTCCAAGCGATCAGAAATAGACCTTCCAGATTATAAAAATAACATGATAAAATAGCTTCGATAGCGTCAGGTTCCGTTGCCCAGTTCCGCTGCTCAAGCTACACTTGAACACAGCGGATTTTTTTGCACAATTGCAAGTTTCAATTTGTCGCGCAGTGCAGTCAGTACTTGATGGAGGCTCGATTAGGTCCCGGACCCCACACACTGACCAGAGTATTAAGTGCAGAAGACTCCACCTTCAAAAAAACGCTATGCTTTTGTGAACTTGGACCTCCACGACGTCGACTTAGCACTTTTTGGGTGTACTCCCCCTATTGGGGACCAGCGAGGGTCTACCGACCCATTGTGTTGCTTGACGAGGTGTGCAATCTCTTTGAAAGAGCTGATGGATGCCACCATGCGCGTGAGGGTTCTGGTGAAGGCGGTTGCCCGAGTCGGGGTGATGTTTATGGAGTCCTTGGACAATGCATTCATCACCTTGTCCTGGAGTTTCATTAGGGAGGTGATGAGATGACAGAGCCGTCATTTACCCAACGTGACCGGTCGGCGTGAGATGTCGTGCGGTGTTCCGTAGGTATCGGTCCTGGGTTGCTCCTGTGGGGCATCAGATACGACTGGGTGCTTCGCAATGAGCTCGCACACGGTGCTGCCGTCACGTATTATGCAGATGGTATGACTGCGGTTGTCCAAGACGCGGAGTGGAGCCAGCGGCTGAGTCTCGAGGTGACTCTGTATAAAACCGAGGCTCTGTTCTTCCATGGGCCTTGGAGCGTGCTACCCGAGGAATTTAGCCTCACAGTAGAAGGATCGATATTTGAGCCTTATTGGAACTTCGGGGAGCATCTACGAAGTCTGGTCCCCAAATTGAAGGATACAGCTTCATTCTAGGTTCCTAAGCTGTGCGGAGACCAGCCAATGATGCACAGATGCTGCTGACGGCCAATAGGGTCGTGAGGGGCACGATATCCTTCGAGGCGGCGAGTCCCCTTGTTGGAACCCCACCATGGGTCATGGAGGCGAGTGCCCTTATCTGCTATAGCAGTGAAAGGGCTCTCACAAAAGGTGCAAGGAAACAGAGACAGAAATCCGAGCCTCGAAAAATCATGGCCCTGAAGTTTCAGCTCCACCAGGACATCACGGTAGAGAGGAAGAAATGACATAGGCAGCCTAGCGCAGGGCACGTCGTGGTAGCGGATGGAGGACTGCCTAGAAAGGCGACCCGGGGGACTCTCGTACCATCTGACGCAGGTAATCTCCGGGAGAGGGTGTTTTGGGGACCACCTGTTTCGGAGTAGGAAGAAGCTATCGTCTGGAGTGCCATTACCAACGCGATCAACTTGCGTCCGCGGTGGCGATCAGGAATTTGTATAGACGTGTTCACACCGCCGTGGCCTGCGATTGGCCAGCAACTGATCGCCACCGCGCACGCCACCGCGGACGCAAGCTGATCGCGTTGGTTTGGCCTTGCCTTAACAAGAACAGGGTTGCACTCGCTGGTGGTGTGGCGTTGCATGGAAGGCACCGAGCGGCCCTCGGTGCAGGAGTCTGCTCGCTCAGCGCCTAGCTCACAGCGATAGCGCAGGAGCTGCCGCCGTGTCTTTCTGCGCAAGTAATGTACGAGAAGGAGATGGCGGATGGGGGCCCGGGAGACTCAGGTGTCTTCCGATTTCAGAACCGCAGAGCTTGTGAGGCACGGAAGTGACTTAGACGGCGGATGTCACACGACGACCTTCATCCTTCATGAGCGCATAGCGCGCGCCATCACATTTCCATGTCGTAGTTGTAGTCGGAACGCGTCTGACATAACCGCGGGGGAAGGGATGTGGGGGAGGTTACCGAAGGTATTTCCGCACAATAAATTTCATACATATTTTCATTGTATCGTTTTCTTCCCCCGTCAATAGCATCCCCCCCCCCCCCCCGAACTAAGCCTTGGCTACGACATGACCCCCCCTGACTTGAATGCTGGATCCGCCCCTGGTTCAAACATGTTAAGACGATTACTGCCGTTTAAAAACATCATCAGCTTTGACTTTTAAAACCTTACCAACTACCTACTTAATTTAAAACATTACCAACTTGTTGAATGAATGAGCCTCAAACTTAATATAGGTATACATAATTAACTAAATGTCAAAGTAGATAATTCTCGTATGTCGTTTTCGTAAGTCACCACAAGTTTGGTCCGCGCAAGATGCGGCACCCCTTCGCCATCCGTCAGCCTGTCGTGCGAGCACTACTACACGGCTCTGCACTTAACTTCCCACCAGCCGTACATGTGTTTATGGCGATGAGGGGCTAACTTGCTACTTGTTAATAGTTATGAAGGGCCACGAGTGGTCGTCCTACAGACACAATTATGAGCGGCTTGATAAATAGTGGCGAATTTAGACAATTTCAGCTGAGTATTCGCTGCGATTCAGGATATGATTAATTCGATAGGATGATTTTCTAAGTAAGCTAACGTGTTAAGTAGCGATATGTTAGGCAGCCGTTGTAAAACCCCCAAAACAAGCTATGTTATTAGCAAAGTTTTTAACACAAATGGTTTCACAAAGATTTAGATAAAGATAGCTTAACGCCTGAAAAGAGTAGGTACCTACCCAAAATACCTACCGAAATCGAGAAAATGGTAAAAAAGAGAGTATGCAAACAAGCAAAGTGGATATTGGAAGTCGTAAACGGGAGAAATTATGCCAAGACTACCAGTCTCTGTCGAAATCAAAGAAACAGGATTCAAAGAGAAAAGTTGGTTAACTCTGTGTAGAAAAAAATCGGCTGCAATGCAAATATAAGATCGAGGAAATGTGCAGACAATAAACAGGTATTTTATGCATATTGGAGACTAGGCAATCTTGAAAGGCAAAGAGAATTTGACGACCGATCCGTAGTCACATTAAAGCAGGGCACTCAAAATACATAAAACCTAACTATCAGTCGGGTACTCTAGCACCGCTTTTTATTTAAAATTTGTTGTCGCTCGCGGCTCCACTCGCGTTTCATGCTGATCACATTCAGAACCTCTTGTTCAGCTGACCCCCAGCTTCGTTCATGAGTCATTATGACATACTTAGAATCCCCGTTGCACACATAATATATGTACTTATCTATATGCTCTTAATTTAATAGATATCAAGTACTACTCCGTAGGTACTACGCCACTCCCTTGGATCGTAGCGTGATGATATTATAACATATTCACCTCCTAGATAGGTATATTATTTACAAATAATGCGGGTCAAGAATTTTTAAATCGGTCCTATAGTGTCGGAGCCTATGCAATACAAAAATATCAAACAAAAAAAGTCTTCAGTAGGGTGACCATTCTTAAGAAATTGAGACACCTCCGTTCCTTAGAGAGTACGTTAGAGTTCCTTAGAGAGGCGTCGATCCCGATTGCAATAAGAACTTATGACAATTGTAACGTGTTGTTGGAGTCCTAAAAATCCAACAACTGGTCTAACTACAGAACTGGATATCGCCAGTGGGTTGTGGAGGTCAGTCGGCAGTCGCAAAATATCAAAGTTCTGCCGCTGCCCGGAAATCCGAGGGTCAGTTTTTATTACAATATAGGTGTATTCTGTCTGTCTGAAAGATATCTATCTGTTCAACTGGGTGGGATAACATACCTAATAATATACTTAAAAAATTCAAATATATGGTATACCGCCGTTTGCCCGAATTTTATTTATCCTAATATCATTTGCCATAATAGTCAACAGCCATAATATTATATGACGTAATATTCATTTGCCCTACTCTTAATTACTATAATAGTCACGTGCTAGAAGCTTTGTTTCCCATAAATCATTGTAAGCCCTAATTATCACATGCCCTAATTATCATATGCCATAATTATCACATGCCATAACATCATCTGCCATCGACATTGGGTGTGTAACCACTGGCGTAGCTATGGGTGGGCAAGGTGGTGCGGTGCATCACGGCCCCCAGGCTCAGGGGGCCCCCCAAGCCCGAGCCTGAACTAGCAAATCTCATATTGAACTACCAAAAAAGTCTGGATTTTGGAATGCGAAAATGGGTTGTAGCACAACTCTAATCAGTGCAACTCATTTGTTGGGAATTTTGTGCAGTACCTATTGTCTCGTTGAAAGATTCGCCATCACATTTGTAGCTAGCTTGGAGGCCCCCTGAACCCTCAGAAGGCCCCCAAGCTTAATGTCTAGAGAGCGATATTATTCTAGCAGTCATAATAAAATATTTTACTTATAGTAAATTAATTGTAACTAGTAATATTATAATAGTAATACGAGTTCCAGTATCTACTTTTTTTTGCTAGATAATCGCTGCTCTTCTATTGAAGACCATTTGTGCACCCTGGGTAACGGAGACAGCAGCAGCCTATCTCAAGATGGCATAGACGCTGCGGCCTATGGCTAACTATGAACTTTTCACGTGTAACTCTGATTAGCCACTGTCGCAGTGGAAAGCAAGTAAGGGGGTGGGATGGTTCTGGGCCGGATGGAGATATCGTGGTTCCCATATTTGAGCGGGCCATCTCAAAGTCGTAGCTATATGGCCCAGGGTCTGTCGAGGTGCAACGGAATTTTCTTATTGGGCCCGCTTACACTCCGGTGCTTGAGACCCGAGACTGCATGCAGTTTTAGTCGGTTTAATTCCGGCCTAAACACCTTCACCGAATTCGACTTATCACGAAATCATCATCATCTACATATGGACGCATTTTCCTGATTGCATCCGTGGCCAAGATGACCTCGGAGCTCAGGGTCCGCCTTCCGGCTCTTCCTCCTCCACTTCGCACGATCTTGGGCGTCCATGAAAGTGAGAAAAATTCGCACGCATATCACCCTCCACGACATCAAGTCAGGACTTCTTGGGCCTTTTACCTGGACCCGGCGGGGGCGCCATTGCCAGGCATTTGTTACCCACGTAGCCCGGCGGTTGCCGCAAGACATGGACGCACCAGCGAAGGCGGCTCTCTTGCATTTTATCCACCATATCACGGACACAAAGGCTGCTGCGGATGCGAGAGTTCGTCACGCGATCTTTACGCGTAACGCCGCATAGCCTGGCTAGGCGTTTAAATATTATGTCTAATAATTATTATGGCAATTAAAAATATGGAAAACAATACGTATGGCACTCGTATCTTACGGTATCTAAGTTATACTTACTTACATGAGTAATTAAACTTACATACAATAAATACAAAATAAATACAAAGGGGATTAGGCAATTGTGTATGGACAGTGGTGTCATTTATTTTTTCAGCGGTACTGTGTTAAACACGCGTATGAGTGTCATTATTTTCATTGTAAGTAATATCAGAGCTGCGATATACAGGGTAGAACATTTCGACTTTACCTGGAGGAAAAGTACCCTCATACTAGAGATAGCGAACTTTACGTAAAGGAAACATATTACCTTATTTTTAAAGGGAAACAAAACTGCATTGAAAGATTTCTGAAAATGCCACACCTGATGATCGAACCGCCTAAATTCTTCCTAAACCCTCTCTTTCATGGATTTCCCTTTATTTAATTTACCAGGTTTGTTAGAGAGATTTGAATCTTATGATTAATCCTATCGATTAAGGCAATAAAAATACAGGATGTTATTTTTTTCCGATTTTAGTCGGTTCAATTACAGGATGTGGCAAGCGATTTTTCAGCATTCGTTAAATGCAGTTTTTTTTTCTTTTTAAAAATAAGGAAATGTTTAGTCGGTTCGACTACCGGTTGTGGCATTTTTATAAAAACGTACGCAGTTTTGTGCCTTTTTAAAAATAAGATTATGTTTCCTTTGAGTGGAATTCGCTATCTCCAGTATACAATATGGATACGACATATAGGCAATAATTGAAACCATATACTTGGTACCCCCTAAGCTTCAAGCAGGAAAAGTTTGAACAAAATTGGTCCAGTATTAAGGGCAGAAACTAGAGTTTTAATTTTATAGAATTTGAACAACTTTGAGCACTCTGTAGAATCGCATGTTGCCGCTTAGCTGTTCAAGTAAGTTACCTACTATGCCTATTGTTGTGTGTGTGTGTGAAGTTGTTGTGTGTGTGTGTGAAGTTGTTGTGTGTGTGTGTGAAGGTGTGTGCGTATTTATTAATAACTTATGACACAGTCAATGACTTTAAAGCAATGGATGAAACTATTTAATGACTTATACAAGTGGTTGCATTTTCTACATTTATTTTAATAATTATTTTGTTAGAAAATTTCGGATTTTATAAATCAGGGAATTTAAGTTTAGATTTAATTTGGTTCTATTCCTACGGACCAGGATGCTTCGCGGTTTCAGTATTTGCACATATGTCGTATCCATATTGTATAGAGTACTTTCCATCCAAGCAAAGTTGAAAAAATAGTGTCGTACTCTCCAGCAGAGCCACCTTCATGATCTCGAAACAATGTACGTCGAACGTACATAGTGTACATGCATTGTATATAACTGTACGTATACGGAATAGAGGAATAATGTCCGTTGAATGTGGCTCTGCTGCAAAGCATACTCCCTGGCAGCGCCACCTAGAACAAGTACTTAGGATAGATGTGGAGGAGTGGTTTTCATGAAAATTGATGTACGTACGCTGTTTATTATGTACATGTTAAAAAAGTACTTATCGATGTAGTCGTTTTATTTATTTCTACTATTCTTAAATTTTCATACAAAACGCCTGATAATATTAAATTTGTTAGCAAACAATATTATTGCTATTTTATATGTTTAGGCACTCAAGAATCACTAACGACCCTAAAGGTGCTGATAAACTTGAGCATTCACTTGTAACAGAACATCGAGCATTCGCCGTTTTTAAATTTGTCGAACCGAACAACGAGCCGAGTACGCTTGGCGTAGAGCCAAACAATGCCACTAACATTTACACGATCTTTCTAGCGAACGCTCTAGTTGAAGCAAATTAAGAGGGTGCGCATTTTCTTACATAACTTTTCAACTCCTATCATCGGATTTCCGAAAATTTTTCTCATACCATTTAAAGTCATAATGATCATTCTTCATAAAAATTTACCAAATAAATATTGAAATATACATATTATAATCATTGAAATTCATAATATCACTTAGGTATTATAAATTTGTTGTTACTAATATTTGTTTTAATATATTTGTTTATACTAATAATCGAAACTCATAATCATTTCAATAAATAACTTTTATGTTCATAAAGGTGTTTTATTCTAATATTGAATAGCTTGAAATTGAACTAAAATATTGAAAATTGAAATAAAATTGGAAAAATATTGAATAACTTGATAAATATAGGTATCATTGTACAAAGTATTGTTTATATAAGGCTTCATTTCACAAAATTAATTATTTTTAAACATTTTATTTGGCAAACTGACAGTAATAGATTCATTGAGAAAGCTGCTCATTCCGACTTGGATAGATTAGGTTAGAAGGCTAATGCGGGAGCGGAGCGGAGCGACAAATTTAAAAACGGCGAATGCTCGATGTTCTGTTACAAGTGAATGCTCAAGTTTATCAGCACCTTTAGGGTCGTTAGTGATACTTGAGTGCCTAAACATATAAAATAGCAATAATATTGTTTGCTAACAAATATTATCAGGCGTTTTGTATGTAGTTTTAAGAATAGTAGAAATAAATAAAACGACTACATCGATAAGTACTTTTTTAACATGTACATAATAAACAGCGTACGTACATCAATTTTCATGAAAACCACTCCTCCACATCTATCCTAAGTACTTGTTCTAGGTGGCGCTGCCAGGGAGTATGCTTTGCAGCAGAGCCACATTCAACGGACATTATTCCTCTATTCCGTATACGTACAGTTATATACAATGCATGTACACTATGTACGTTCGACGTACATTGTTTCGAGATAAATTTGAGCGCTAATCATGAAGGTGGCTCTGCTGGAGAGTACGACACAAAAAATACCACTCTGTATAGGTAGCGAAATTATATCTATGTTCCGATATGGTTTGGAGAAGTTTTTTCATAGAAACTTTTGCTCACTGTATACTGTACTTTCATATTATACCATTTTCATTCATGGCCGCTCAATGATGCCAAAATGATGCCAACCTTACCCAACCCCCTTTCGTAGATTAAAAATCTACAAAAGGAATACAATTAAACAAAGATAATAGAATCAAAGCTGTCCGATCATTTATTTAAATTCTTTCACACAAAAAAGAAATTAACAAATAAGTAATGATATACTTTTGTTAATAGATATGCTATGGCGATGAAAACATAAGTAACGGAAATGAAACATTTGGTCACGGCAATGAGACTAAAGTGTTTTACAAGGCATGGCAATGATTTTTTTTTTCATTGTCAAGTTTTTTTCTTCATTACCATAGCAAATTTTTACCACAGAAACTATGGCAATGAAAGCATGGTGATGAAAAACGAGCCAAAAATATAAAATAACAAAAAATCTATTAATTATTCGAAGTAGGTAATAAACACTTCACAAAAATAAACAAGAGAAATTGCGTTCTATTGAATGTTTAATCAAGAGGATAAACTTATTGGAATAGAAAGTTATACCTATCCACGGTGATGAAAGAAAAAATGTCCAGTAACATAAAAATGATATGCTTTTATTTATGGTGCCAAAACGCAGGCACGTGTGTACGTCCTTCCACGTCGAGCACTTAGGCGGCACCAATATGCAACGCTTAGCGCATATGAGGGAGGACACAAGTCGTTAGATAAAACAATATTCTAAAATATGTTTAGAACACGGCAATTAGAGGTAACTCTAGGACAAATGAACTTATATTAACCATTCGTTGTATTGTTTAAATATTTGAATAAATGTAAATTTCGTAACAATGCTTTAACTATTCACGTATCAAATAAAACTAGGTATTAATTAAAAAAACCAATAGATTTTTATCAATTTTTAACAATAGTTGACGTGTGGACAAACACGGCAATGAAAAATATCGAGGTTTAAATTTTTTTTTGGGAGAATCTATACATAATCCTATTTAATAAAATATTTAGTGCTACACATAGATCACTATTTCACCTAACTAGAAAAAAATATTAGAGTATTGTAACTATGATTTTTGTACTAAAAATCATAGTTACAATACTCTAATATTTCATCGATGCCACGCAATTTTTGGTCCCGGGAAATTCACCCTTGAACATCATTCTATACCAACATACTAAACTCCCTATGCCCGTCATACCTCCAGACAAGAGACGAAAAGATATAGTTTGTATAACTCCACAAACCAAACATGCTTTTGTAAATAAATTTTACGTGTTTTTGGGTCCTTTTTTGTACAATAAAGGAGACGGGGACTTCTGGGCCAAAATTGTAATGAGTTGAGATATGACTTAAAAAAAGCGGTATTTTTTTCTATTTCAAAATATTAAAAAACCAGCTCAATTGAAAGTCTGGAAGACGAGTAATCTTAAAACTAAGTTTATTCCACTAGCAAAATAAAATATCGATTACTAAAAAATATTTAAACAATATTGCGTATTAAAACACTTGCATCACAATTTGATATTAAATCAATCAGAGTGAACAAAACTTAATCATTATAATAATAATAACCATTTAAAATACCAAATAATAGTGTAATAAAAATAAATTCTGAATCGATTTCCGTTAATCGATTAATTATTTCTTGTGTTTATCAACTGTATTTTTAAGCTGTGACAGCTGACAGCTCCATTTTCAGTCAATCAGTTTATTTATTCAATCTTCAAAATTAATTATTTTATCGAAAAGTTGTATATTTACACGGCTTATGGGATATACAATTGTTTATAAAATATGTACAAAAGTATACTATATCAGTATGCTGTATCAGTTTATTGGTTTAAATCCAATGATCAATTGACTTCTGCGTTTTGAGTATTTCCAGTTGATTTCTTGATTATATTCCCTTAACAGTGATTTCTCTTTACGGACTTCTCAGCTTGCTCCTGGTTACCTTAAAGTACAATGATAAACTTGTTCACTTGTTTGAGTTTTGCTCGGTATTTTGGATTTTGACATGGATCTCTGTGTGAATTGTGGCATAGAAAATGAAGTAAATAAGGTAATATATTTCCACCTGCGCACTTCTTAGACAATACTTTAATTATTATTGAAGAAGAATAAAAGATAATTATTTTTTAAAGTGTTTTTTTTTTTAACATAACATCCTTGTACTCCATATTTTTAAAATCTCTTTGTAAGTTTTCGTACATTATCCCTGAGTGAAATATAATACAGTGCAATTTAAAAGTATTTTAAGATAAAAAAAATGACCACTTTCTATTAAAACACCACAGAAATCACAGTTCTAAAATGTCAATTTCTTGCATAACCTCACTTTTACTAAATCTCTTATAACTCTGCTCTCAGATATCCAAAATCTGCAGAATTTTCAGGGATGGTTTAATAATTTATATGCTCTTAATTGATACCACCCTCATCTTATTACATTTTTGGCCCAAGAATGTATGAAAGCCTCCCCATCTCCTTTAACAAAATACTAACCATATACAGGGCGTCCCACGGCGATGCCACATGGAGGGAAAGTACCTTAAATCCTTAAGTTAGCTCATTTTACTTAAAGGAAACATCATTTTATTTTTAAAAAGAAACAAAACTGCATTCGAAGATTTTTAAAAATTCGCTTGCCATACCCGGTAATCGAACCGACTAAAATCCGAAAAAGTAACATCCTGTATTTTTATAGCATCAATCGATAGTGTCAATCATAAGGATCAAATCTGTCTAAGAAACATGGTAAATTAAATGAAAGGAAGTCCTTGAAACCTAAAATTATAAATTCAATTTGGCAAAATAAAACACTTCAACTCAAAGTTCATCCATCCATCTGATAGCATATTAACAATAAAATTCCATATTTAAATTACTTTTCTTTTTTTATTGTGCTGAGACCGCTGCTGGTCAGCAGTAGTATTTAGGTATGTCGATGTCGAACTCAAACCGACTAAAACCGCACGCCGTCTCAATTAGCAGGTTATAAGTTGATCCAATAGGGCAATTCTCTCGCCATCTTCGTTGCGCAGGGTATACCGCGTGCAGGTTTCTAATCAAGCACCCAAAAATAACTACCTAGGTACTCTACCTACCCTACCTACATATCTCATGCAGTTGCCTAATAAGGTTACATTCTAAACAGGTAACAAATTTCATTTATTTAGTACTCATTTTACTAAATTAATTAATAAAAAAAAATGAGCTAACTTAAGGATTTAAGGTACTTTCCCTCCATGTGGCATCGCCGTGGGACGCCCTGTATAGTGTAAGTTATTGGAACTGTAAGGTCTTAAGTACAGAATATTTAGAGATGTTAAATTACATAGACACGGAGAAACTGCTAGAAATCTTGAAGTGAGGAGAGAGTGTCAGGCGTTTGTCTTTCTAGCTACAAAAAATATTTTTTTTGTACTTGCTTCGGCAGTAGGTACATAATTATACTAAAATTGGAACGATACAGAGAAGATTAGCATGGCCCCTGCGCAAGGATGACACGCAAAATCGTGAAGCGTTCCACATTTTTTGGGAGGAACGTGAGAAAATGCTTTAAAATTGATGACCCTGTGTGCATCATGACATTGGAACTCATTGCAATTTCGGAAGCATTGTCATTCATATATATAGAGCAAGTTGAGTTCTCAAAAATTGTAATTTTTACAGACAGCAAAAGTGCTTTATTTCACTTAGTTAAATGTTCAAGAGGCAAAAGAGGTCTGCCAATCGCTTACACAGCGCTACAAAAAATACATAATATCACTAGAAAAAATGTCCAACTAAAATTGCAATGGGTGCCCTCACATGTCGGATTGAAGGGTAATGAGGAGGCTGATAAATTAGCAAAGCTGGCGTCCCATCAAGGGGATTATTTTGAAATTTTACCTTATTATACGGAAATCCTAGATTCTTACAAAACATATTGTTATAACATTTGGAAAGAATATTTCGATGAGCGGTCAAAAGAAAAAGGAATTTGGTACAAAACTATCCAGAGTCAGCCTCCTCGTTGCCCTTGGTTTGACCAGTCTAAACTAAAATTTAGTAGTTACAGCATTAAGACTACGTTCTGGTCACATTCCATCACGAAAATTTGGACACGTGATGAGAGTAGTTGATACGCCTAACTGTTTAACATGTGGCAAAATAGACGATGTTCAACATTTGCTCATGGAATGTGAACGGAATCGTCATGCTAGAGCACAATTAGTTTTTAATTTTGATATAAGAATAGAGAACATAGGCTCATACCAGACTATTTTATCAGCACCTCATTCAGACGCTGCGAAGTGTGTTTATGAGATGTGTAGAAGTGACGATGAATGAAGAGAAGTGTTGTTACCTAATATGTGATTCTAGATTCTACTCATCTCATAAACACACTATCTAACCTAATTTAAGTTTTGTTTATAGTTAATGTTATTTTGTTACAATAGGACTGCCATGTCGTAAGATAAAAGTCCTATAAATAAATAAAGATTTAAAAAAAAAAAAATGTTTTTATTGTTAGGTATATTCCTTATACCTACCCTAGAAAATTAACCTTGAGAAGACATGACTTGAAACACAGGTTTGCATAAACCTAGATCAGGCAGGTCGTAAGAAATATGTAAAGTAGATAATATGTGTACATTGTGCGTTGTTTAAATAAAAATGTTTTCTTTCTTTCTTCTATATATTTTTGAAATTTCTCTTGTAGGTACCTGTTAACATTATTTTATTGCAATTATACAGCTACCTAGTGAATATGCTTACAAATATTTGCACTGAGCGGGGATCGAACCTATTTAAAAATATAAAAAAATAGTGCCCCACCGACATCGGGTACAGGGACCAAGCTGCCGGTGGTTAGGGCTCCAGGGGGAGGAATCTACTCACAATACGTGCCGTGTCGAGGAGTACCGCTTTCTGCAACAGGCCCTTGACCCAACTATCTAACGCGAGCCTCTTGAGATGTTGGTCGAGGCTCTTGGCTATCAACCCGTGAGCCGACACGACTATCGGAACAATAATCGCCGAATCCACACTCCACATGTCGACAACCTCGCGAGCCAAATCCAAATATTTTATTTGTTTATCTTTTTCGGCTTTCACGAGATTCTCGTCATGCGGGATGGTGATATCGACAATTATTGCGCGGCGCTCTAATCGATATATCACCACTATACCTATCAGGCTTATTAGCTACAATAGTCCTGTCAGTGATGACAGATCGATCCCAGTAGGTACAATGTGACGCGACCATCGTCAAGAACTGGGTCAGGCACATACCTGTTATACGGCACTTCTGAATCTACAAGCTTAAGAGCAAGTTGCTGATGGATAATCCTGGCTACTAGGTGTGTCTATGCAAATACTCACCGTTGGCTAGACGAAAACAACCAGAAATTATATGCCTGAGGGATTCTCCGGGACGGTGGCATGCCCGACAGATGTCAACCGTACCATCCTTCAGGATATATCTCCGATAGTTGTTCGTCATTACAACTTCATCAGTAATTGCACAGACAAAACCTTCGGTTTCTTCAAAGAGATCACCGAAACGTTATCAGGAAACAGATGCTTTTAAATCTATAAATCTATATCGGGCCCATATAAAGCCCGATAATCCTCCTCCATACCTCCTTGCGATCATCAATGCTGAGTATTACAGGTTTGCGCCAGTTCACTTTCGCAAGAGCGAGTGGGGTCCGTTGTCCACTGAAAAACACACACACACACACACACACACACACACACACACACACACACACACACACACACACACACACACACACACACACACACACACACACACACACACACACCTCTTTTTGTCGGGGGTTAAAACTGAAACATTGCTGAAATAAATTTCAATTCTTATTGTTGAGACATTTTTGCGGATTTTCACAGCTGCTATCGATATGATGCTGACTATACATGCTAAGTAAGCAAATATTATATTGAATTGCAACGAAGAAATGCAAATTGCCCCAGTCTCGGGGTTGTCGGGCTGTGTGTCGATCATACACTTTAATAAATCACCTTGTTAACACTTTTAGTCTATTCATTGGTTCCACTAGTTAAAGTCCGACCCCGGGACTCCACAGATCCAAGTACCTACACTTTTTCCTCCACCTGAGTCCATCGTACCAGTCAACTGCAAATAATGGATTTTAAGACTAGCGATGATGTGGTTATATCGGAATGAAACTTACTGAAACCACACAGCGTTCCGTCGCTTGAAGTTGCGGATTGGAACACTCGGCGTGGTAAAATCAAATAGTAAAATACAGCAATAGAGGCCGCGTCGCTGTAGAGATTCTGTATTTTAGATTCTGATACTGAAATCTTATCGATTGAATCTATGTAACTTTGAATATGAACCATCCCAGTGATGAGAACAGTATGCCACGACAAGCGAACCTGCGTCTTACACAAAAGATATTCTAACTTTCACAAATAATTCTAAGATTCTGACTTCACACCGCGCCGGAGGCTGAAGGGCGCTGTAGGGCTCTGAGTTTACGTGAAGCTATTTACATAATGCTCTCGCCGTAGTTTTAATGATTCAAATCGATTTAATGATGATTCAGTTCGCAGCGAACATCTATTTCAAATATTTACTGTAGTGGTGTGTTCTGAAGAGTTGGAAGAGGCAGGAAGAATACTTAATTAAACCGTTCACTAATGAATATGAAATCAGTCACATTTGGCATGATTATGTTTAGGTCAAGGGCATTTCAACAAATGGTTGAGTTTTTAGAGCCCCTTCTCAACGCTTGCCTGGGCCATAGGAGAAATCTGTCTAATTTCACAGTTCTCGGTACATCCCAACAAACATTTTAGTCGTATAAGTGAAAATTACACGACTTAATGTTCTATAAACGTCGTATAGAAGTCATTTTAGGTTTTAATACGACTCAGTGCCTCTTTATCCTTATACAACTTGTAGTCGTATAAAGACGTCGTATAAACGTCTCCGCGACTGTTTTCTATGACCATTATACAATTTCCAGTGGTAAAACCGATGATGTCGTCTTACTAACGTCTATACAACTTTTACACCAAACTGAATCGTATTAGAGTCGCAAGAACTACTTATACGCGATAATCGTAATAGAGTGATAAATTGCACTCTTACACGACTTTTAGTAATTTTCAACACTATTATACTACCATTAAGTGACTGAATGTCGCATAGCTGTAGAGTACCTTAACATTACAAGTCAGTCATTCTTTATCTCTATTTTTAATGAAACTGAAGGTGGTTCCGTACAAAATTTAATTTTGAGTTCAGGAGAGATCCTTGCAAAATCAAAGCGCAGAAAGCGGATCTAGTTGTTTTGAAGTAGTAGAGACAAAACAAGATAAATAAGATGAAATATTTGAAAAAATATGTTTCAGTGATAGTGAAATAGACTATGAAAGCGAAAGCGAAACCAGCAAAAATGATAAACTTCGGATAATGAAAAATTCGTTAAAGCGAGAAATTCGTTATTTCAAGGGTCGTTATATCAAGGTTGCACTATATAATACAGTGGAATTACGGAATTTTCCTCTGGGGCAATTCCGTGGATATAAATACAATATTTATACTGTGCTCAAAATCTCTTCTTCCGAAATGACTATAAAATCGCCCTGTCTATTTGCATATTAGAAAAAAAAGAGACAAGTGATATTTCAAGGTCCGTTTCTTACCTATTTGATACATATTTATATAGGTAGGTAACTAGAGTTTGTATGTAGAATTACGCAGCTCTTTATGTATATCACCATGGAAGTTATAAGTAAATAAAATAGTCAAGTAATATTGGTTGGTTTTATTTATTTTAAATGGTGATAGAGATGTGTGTGGATATCCATAGCCATCTCAAATACATAATTATGTATTAACTTCGAAAAATCTATCTTGGTTAAAAACTTATCGACGTCCATTAAATCACATCATATTATTTTTACTACCAAAATAAAATTTAAAATTTACTCGTTGAACCCTAATTTTGTTAATATGGCGGCTAATTATTGCACATAAAATTAACTGCACAGAATGAAAGGTCGTTTTGTAGTCGTATTACGGTTGTGTCGCGTCTTAGAGTCGTATAAAAGTAACTTTTAGCACGTGCGCTAAGAATATAGTGAGAAATGTTGTTTAATTTTAAGTATTTCTAAGGCGCGTGCATTATACTAAGAAAACTAGCGCATATTACACGATAAAATTAATTCCCCAATAGATTAATGCACTTCAACACGCGTTTCGAGATATAACATATTGAAATTAAATGAATATGGCTAACTTAAACTAGGTAGAGTTTTGACAACTCTAATTTATAATGTCTCTTTCACTCTTCACTGTTATGAGTACAACAAAATTCAATAAAAATGTCGTCATTTGCACTGGTATTCCACAAAGTGTCGTAAAACAGTGGTATTGTAGACCATAATGCAGCAAAAAATGAATTTCACTACATCTATGCGACCATTATACGACTGAATATGTCATTGATACGACTACTATGCGACTCTTATACAACTCTAAGTCGTATAAAATGGGCCCTTTTTCGGTCGTAACGACGTGATAACGACGTTTTGGCGACATGCTTATACAACCAAAAGTTACATTCGGCACGTTGTGGCGACTTCAAAAATGTTTGTTGGGATGTTAGTCAGTCACTCGAAAAATACTTTCTTTACAATATGAATAACCGCAAATAAGTATAACTAAGAATTAACGCATTCAATTAAAAAAGAGAAAAGAGAATCGACCTCGGGCGGGACTCGAACCCGCGATCTTTTCCTTACAGGGAGAATGCTCTGACCACTAAGACCACCGAGGCCGGCCTGAAGCCGATCCAAATTTCTCTATACATCAGTCTTGGGGCGACGGACGGGGTGAATAGTTAGCATAATAAATGCTTTAAAATTTCATTAAAATGATCTATTCCGAACTTAACGCGAACGAAGTCGCGGGCAAAAGCTAGTAACAAATGAAATAGACTGAATAAAACATACCACTGAAGCATGACATTAAAAAAACGAAGCCCTGCATTCCAAAAAAGAAACGAACCTGCACTGTGAATGGTCAAAAAATCAGAGATATTCAAATATTAAAAATGTTGTTTGAGCAAATTGTTATGCTTTCTCAATTTTTAACCGACTTCAAAAAAGGAGGTTCTCAATTCGTACCCTATTTTTTTTTTGTATGTTTGTTACGCGATTTTCGCAATTTCAATTATTCGTTCGTTTCAATTATTTTTCTGTTCGTAAGTAGATATTCCGAAATGGTCCCATTTAAATTTCGTAAAGATCTGATGATGGGTTTCCGAGATTATACCAAGGAACTCTTCAAAAAGTACCAGGAAATCAGCCGCGATTGCTGCAATCACATATTATTGCAATGTTTCTGCCATTTGCACATCATAACATCACGCCTGAGTTTTTTGAAGGGGTACGCAGAAGTGTTAAGAATATTCAGCTATATTTCCGGTGTATATGCATTGATTTTAAAAATTCTTTTTGTATTCGCTTTGGCATACTTTTGAGGTAGTCCTATATTAATTTCATTGATATTGGACCTTTAACCGACTTCTAAACAAGGATTAGGTTTTGATTCGGATGTTTTTATATTTATTTATTTTTACGTTATCCTGGTACATCGACTCCTGTTGTGGAGTATGTGGTAGTGGTAGTTGTTGTGGAGACCCAAAGGAAAGATAGCCGAAAGAAGTTGTGACGTACCTATATTATTAAGTTAAAGGTTACAGTATAAATAAGTGGCCAACCTTTCCTGGATAGTTTTCACTGGTAACGTCGTAATGATAGTCTCAAAGGTTATTGGTTTGTGGTCTATTTCAATAAACTGTATTTTGCAACAAATAATGACGCGCGTCACCGGTTCGGTCTATAGTACAGCGTCAGCAGCGCATGTACAGTCAGGTCGCTATACATGCGATGTACAGTCGTGAGACTGTACAAACTCACTAAATTAATTTTAACAGAAAAGTTTAACAGACTTCAATAAACGAAAAAGAGGCACTGAAAAGCGAAAATAATTTACAGACTTACTGATTTATTAGAAGTCGGCGCCAGCCAACTTTGTTTGTTGTGTCTGAACTACCTACTATGATGCAATCAATTGAAATATGGCCTCTTGGGCTAAGCACCGATTTCTAATAAATCAGTAAGTCTGTAAATTAAGTTATTTTTTCGCTTTTCAGTGCCTCTTTTTCGTTTCTTGAAGTCGGTTAAACTTTTTTGTTAAAATTAATATATAATCTCACTGAACTAAGAAAAATGTACGTTATCTACACTTATTTGGCAAACATGGTCAACCACATTAATTACAGTTTATTTAATGATATTATTTTTACGTAATAAAACAAGGGATTTTTACCTTATACTAATTTAATGATAACAATAACGTAGAAATAACAATAACATAATGATAACAATAACGAAAATATAAATTTCACCTATATCCTATTACTAGCTGTTGCCCGCGGCTCCGCCCGCGTGGAATTCTGATCCCGTTCATCGCTGATATATAGCCTTTATGTTAATTCAGGGTATAACCTATATACATACCAAATTTCAACCAAATCGGTCCAGCCGTTTATGCGTGAAATAGTAACAAACATCCACACACACAGTAGGAAGTAGGATGCTGTAAATATTATAAATGACAATGGAGGTCCGTGACTTTGTATCTGTATTATTATAGAGATTGGCACACAAGCAAAATAATCTGGAAAAGGATAATGATAAGATCCTTTTGTTCTCGTAACAGATTGTTATTGTGATGGGGCCACATTTACATATTCTTTTCTAAGTCTAACTCTCCGTCCATCAATAATACATAATGAGAGCCAACTGACAACAGTGCATATAACCTGGTAAGTACTCCTAATGTAATCAAAAATTGTAACGCATAATAGTCCAGTCATTTGGGCGAAAACCTAGAACATTACCTGGAAAGTTTTCCGGGAGTTTTGAAAATTGGCAATTTTATAGATTTTGATATGCTCTTTCCAAATTTGAACTTTGACACCTCGTATGTTTGCCGCTCGCGCCGCCATTTTGAAAAAATGGCGCCAAAAACCAGTTTTTTGATAATAACTCCTTTCCTACGCATTTTACAGGAAAACATATTTCCACAAAATAAAAGTACAGAAAATTTCCTACAATTTGTCATAATCTTTTTTTCCCTAAATATAATAATATAAATAAATATAGTTTCGGCGTAGGAGCGCCGTAAAGTGTAATTAAATACACGTTTCGGCAGAAATACTCATTTCCACACCACCATGAGGTAGTGAAATCGGCGCGCTTTTTTTATCGTGGTATCCCCAGTAGGCCTAATACTAATTCACACTGTGTAATGATAAACGTGTACTGATGACTCAGACTAAATATTTCAATTGAGCTCAGCTGACTTCTTAGAAGGGTAAGAAGGGGCCTGACACAGAAGGGACGCATGACCTGCGCAGACATGACAGACTATAGTTAGCTAGGTTTTCATTCTATGGAACAACATTCTATTTAACCTTTGTATAATTTTTATAATTTACATATCACAGTATGAGCAGTTTAAAGTAAATATTACACGTTGGTGTGGATGTATAATGGTTTACGGCGCTCGTACGCCGAAACTATTGACTTTACGGAAGAAAAAGTTTGACATAAATTGTAGGAAATTTTCTCTACTTTTATTTTGTGGAAATATGTTTTCCTGTAAAATGCGTCGGAAAGGAGTTATTATCAAAAAACTGGTTTTGGGCGCCATTTTTTCAAAATGGCGGCGCGAGCGGCAAACATACGAGGTGGCAAAGTTCAAATTTGGAAAGAGCAAATCAAAATCTATAAAATTGCCTATTTTCAAAACTCCCGGAAAACTTTCCAGGTAAAAATACCAAATGACTGGACTATAATATCATATGGCTTATACATGTTTACATTGATTTATATTAACATATTATCCATCTTTCAATCAGTACCTACCCCGAGCACGTAAAACATTCGAATTCGTAACGCAAACGTATCGAGAGAACGGAGCATTGCAATTGGCAGGCCATAATCCGAGTGCTGCTACGATTGTTGAGTACATGCTTGAAGCAAGGTGAAAACTTGTCACACAACTCTCCTATTATACCCCAACATGAAGCTGCAGACCTGGCTGGTGGGTACGGGGCTTAATCAACCCTTGAATTTATATATATAAAAAAAACATGTTTGAGGCAATTTGGCATTTTTATAATGTTTTAGTTTAATTTTTAAGGAACATTATATAAAAAAAAGACAGGGACTTGGTGGGGGCTTTACCATTGCCAGGCGGGTTCAAAGGTTTGGAACATTACTAATTTAACGTTGATTTAGCCCCTGTACCCACCAGCCGGGTCTGCAGCTTCGTATTGGGGTATAACGTTTTCAGCTTGCCTCAAGCATGTACTCAAAAATCGTATCGCTCGTATAAATAATCGCTCTCGGACTGACACACACACTGGTTCCCAGTAGGCAGGCAGCCAATAGCGTTGCTCCTTTCTTTAGATACGTTTACAAATTCAAATGTTTTTCGTGCTCGGTATGACGATACGCATAAAAGACATGTAATTTAAAACATACTCATATTCATTTTAAATTACAAAGACAACATAGTAATATTTGTATATATTATTACAATTTAATACTTAATTACAGTGTTCTTGGCTGTTTATACTTTACCTTTATAATGTTCAAGGCACTTAAAAATATCTTCATTAACTCCTAAATCTTGCCTCATTATTGTAAATATTTGACTACGTGCTCTTCAATATCTATGTTTATGTTCTATGTTTACGTTTTATTTACGTGCTAGATATTCAATAGCACGTAAATCATCAATCATCAAGCTTATGATCAAAGATACGTGCTAAGTCACGGTTCATTTCATGTCATTCATCAATGGTTTTTATAGTTGAAACATTCGAAACTATAATTTTTATACTGAATTTAGCATTCTTACATCATCCTATTTCTTTGCAGCCTAGTAAAAAAATATAAAATATACCTCCACCTATTTACCCATATACCTACTTATCAAAAATTCAGTAGCTACTTTAGTTCCCTAATCATGTATCTATGTTTATAGTATTTTCCAAAAAAAATGGTAAACGTGTGTCGAAGACTAGATATCTATTGTCTTCAGTAACTAGAGTCCGCGCCAGCCAATAAGTCCAGCGGCAAAACTAGGAACTAAAAATGAAATCGCCGCCATACCGTATCTTGGTCAATTCAGGCCATGAGAGGTAATGTTTAGAGATGCCAGCACATTTTTTTTATGATGTACTAGTGGGAATAATAGTTTCTGGCATATATCTTGATCACAATCACGTCACAACAATTGTGCACTATAATATCGATGAGTCCTACGTGTAAGGGCCAAACTAACAATTTGACCATTTTGACTTCTATATGGTAAACGCATCCTATTGATATTAATCATGTGAGCTATTAAAAACAGAATATTCCTGCATGGAAACACGATTTTTCATTGAATTATAACGACTTATGTGCCATGAATTTAAACGTACAAGGGCTAAAGAGTAATTTGAGATTTATACGCGGGGAGTTTCCGCGCTTTTTTTTAACTTTAGACCAATCAGCCAGTACGTTAGTTTGCAGTTAGATATTTTGAATAATAGAAAAAACAGAATAGTTTTATTCATTTACTGAAATTAAAGTTGAATTAGCCTTAAAACAATAATTATGGACCCGTATTCAAGGGTTTTGGTATTCTCACGGAAAAAAAAGATATAAATTAAGAAAATAAGCCAAACTGTAGCGTACACGTCCATAGGCCAAGGTGACCACTTCCCATCAGGTGGACCGTGTGCTTGTCTGCCATCTAAATGGTATAAAAAGAAATAATGGCCAATTTGACACATTGATCGATTTAGGGTGTTTTTAAAGAAAAAATTATCAACAAAACCAACGTAAAAGGGCCAATGTACAGTAAAAAAGGACCCTGTTATGTAAATAAGCAGAATTGTTGTGTTAGCAAACAAGCAAAATTTCGTAAACTTCGGTTGTATCAATCGAAAATTATAGCTACTTGAAACTTTGGGAGCCTCTCTTGTAAAGCTGTCATTTTGCATTTTGGCCCATATACATAGGACCCATCGATATGCAATGCACCGTACTCGTTTTTTAGGGTTCCGTAGCCAAATGGCAAAAAACGGAACCCTTATAGATTCGTCATGTCTGTCCGTCTGTCTGTCTGTCTGTCTGTCTGTCCGTCCGTATGTCACAGCCACTTTTCTCCGAAACTATAAGGCCTATGCTGTTGAAACTTGGTAAGTAGATGTATTCTGTGAACCGCATTAAGAATTTCATACAAAAATAGAAAAAATGTATTAAATTTTGGGGGTCCCCATACTTAGAACTGAAACTCAAATTTTTTTTTTTTCATCAAACCCATACCTGTGGGGTATCTATAGATAGGTCTTTAAAAATGCTATTGAGGTTTCTAACATGTTTTTTTTTCTAAACTGAATAGTTTGCGCGAGAGACACTTCCAAAGTGGAAAAATGTGTGTCCCCTCCCCCTCTAACTTCTAAAATAAGAGAATGATAAATCTAAAAAAAATATATGATGTAAATTGCCATGCAACCTACCACTAAAAATTGGTTCGGACGAGATCCAGTCAGTAGTTTTTTTTTAACACGTCATAAACCGTAATTTTCGCCTTTGCTACTACGGAACCCTTCATGGGCGAGTCCGACTCGCACTTGGCCGAATTTATTGTATCTTTAGTATGAGACGCTACGGCGGCGGAGGTGCAAATCAAATTAGGAGAAGCAATCATATTAAAAAGACCAGTGATAGCTGAGAGGTTTCACAACACGATCCAAGACTCTCTTGATACATTTTGGCTGAAGTATTCACTGCTTTTTCACAAACATGTAGCTTTGTGACGCCTTGATAAGACACACCTCACCAAACCATCACTAATCCAGTATAAATTAATTTTGAATAAAGTATCTTAATCTGTACACCGCATGTGGTAGAACAGAAGCGTACATAACATAGCTTATAAGAACTTTATTATCTAATATATTTTTTTTTATATTCTATAATACTTCTTCTTCTTCTTTAGAACTGTGAGCCTACACTTTACCAGGTATAAAAAATAAGGCTTGGTCTTACCTATGATGGTATACGATATAGTTACGTTTACAAATTTACTGTTATTTATAATTGTTGATTTTATAAATAACTCGATTACTGGACTAACTTTCTAATGTTGGAAACGCGCGAATATAACTTCTTAAGTTCTGCGGTTCAAGTACATTCATATCTGAACAATAAAAGATCTGGTAAAATATAAAGACGATACCGGCAATATTATGTTGCGATTGCCACGCCGCGTCCAAGGGACCTATTTCTTGGTGCGTACTCTAATAATTTTAACACACAAAAGACGTGAAAACACTTAAGATGTTAGCAGTGTTATAATTATCATTTCCGTCGCTCATTAGATAATATTATTTTGTGATGATGATGTATTAATGGCTCTCAATCGCGTCTCTACGTTGATTTCTTCAACTGATTTTCAATTTTGTTCCCAACCTAAAGACCTGTCTACAGCCATTTTCCATTGTTTATACCTCATATCCCTTTCGTCGTCAGTAATATCCGGTGTATAAGTCTTTCCATCAGCCATAGGTATTGTGACACCTCGTTTCGACGGTTCTACACCCCAGTAAGCAACTAGAGCTGCTCCTAAAGCAGTGCTTTCTGTAAAACCGGCTTTGTTCACATTGATTCCGATTAAGTCAGCTTGCATTTGCATCACTAAAGCATTAGAGGTCATGCCACCATCAACCTGAAAAATAAATATCCACGTTATCGGTTACATACCATCTTGTGGTGTAGTGCAAACATGGCTGAGTCCTTTACGTATACGTTAGCTCAACTAGATTATCGCTTTCGTGTTTATTTACGTCACAGTCGAGAGTGCCATATTCTGCTTGTTTAGAAGATAGGGAGTTTATGGGGTTAGATAACTACAGTTGAAATAATTTAAGAGATACGATTTGACATATCTCTGGATTCATAGAAGGTAACTAGGCACTATTGAAACGACACATGAAACTGTTATAAATTAAGTTAAATTATTTGTAAGTACGTAATAACTTATAATAGTAAGTGTAAAAAATATGGTGTGACATATTTCACTTTAAATTAAGTACTACAAATAATTTAAGAATTGCTACAAATAATTTAAACTACGACGTGATTCTTCATTTTTGCGAGATCTCGTGTGACAGCTAAGTCATATCGTTCTTGTTTTTCATTTGAGTGATGTTGCTGTATTCTCTATAGTTGTTACATTTTAATCGTATGAAGTTTATGTCAACTCGTTACGTTTATGGTCGGCATTGTCAGAATGTAACTTTTGATAAAAAGATTACTAGAAAAAAGCCCAAACCCCGGAATTATAGCTGAATATTCTGAACACTTTTGCGTTCCCCTTCAAAGGAGTCAGGCGTGATGTTATGATGTGTAATGGCAGAGACATTGCAATAATATGCTAATGTAGCAATCGCGGCTTATTTCCTGGTATGTTTTTAAGAGTTCCTTGGTCTAATCTCGGAAACCCATCATCAGATCTTTACGAAATTTAAATGGGACCATTTCGGAATAATGTACTTCCGAACAAAAAAAAAGAATTTTGCAAATCCGTTTACGCATAACTGAGCTATGAGCGTACAAACATTTAAAAAAAAAATAATAATAAACATCCGAATTGAGGTCGGTTAAAAATGAATGAATGTTATGATATAAATAATAAATAAATATTGTACGACACAACGCTATCTAGACCCAAAGTAAGCATAGCTTAACTAGCTTGTGTTATGGGTTCTAGAATGCGGATAAACATACATAGATATATTTTTCTTGTAAATACCTACATATTATACATAGAAAACACCCAGACCAATGCAAATATTCATAGTCATGCATACAAATATTCGCACTGAGCGGGGATCGAACCCGCGCCTCCTGCGTAGCAGACGCGTTCACTACCGTTACGCCACAGAAGCAGTCATGATATGACGATTAGTTTTATTTAATTACAATGTTACAAAAGTTACATTCTGGCAACGTTGCGATTAATCTTTTGTTACCTGAATCGATTGTTCTGACAATTGATTTGAGACGCTCCAACCCTAGACTATAAACGTCAAATTTTTTTATACCACTTAGGTGGCAGACAAGCACACGGCCCGCCTGATGGAAAGTGGTTACCGTGGCCTATGGACGTATGCAACACCAGGGGCGTCACACTCGTGCTGCCGACCCTGAAGAAACCTTCTAATGCCCTTCTTGAAAAACCCCATATTGTAGTCGCTTGGGAAAACCATCGCGGGGAGTTCATTCCACAGCTTGAGTGTGCGAGGGATGAAGTTCCTTTCATACCGCACAGTGCGCACCGTTTCCGGTCGCAATGTGTGAGGATGAACTCCCCGCCTATGACGAGAAGTGCGATGATAGAATGTAGCTGTGGGCATCATGTCAAACAATTCATCCGAGCACAAACCATTGTATAGGCGGTAAAACACACACAGTGAAGCAAAGTCTCTCCTAAGACTGAGTGGTTCCACATCGCCTGTTAGTATGGGATTGCCGACGAGCCTCAACGCCCGTCTTTGTACCGAGTCGAAAGGGTCAAGCTGGCACGCAGGCGCTCCGGCAAAAAGGTGACAGCAGTACTCCATGTGAGGCCGAACCTGTGCCTTATAAAGGAGGAGTCGTTGCCCCGCAGTGAAGTACTGCTTCGCCCTGTTGAGCACCCCAAGTTTCTTTGATGCCAACTTGACCTTGTCTTCCAGATGACTTCAGTATTGGACGTCGCTGGAGATATCGACACCAAGAATCCCGATACTTGTGGAGATGGTGAGCGGTGTGCCCAGGAATTGCGGCGCTACAACAAATGGAGCCTTCTTAGCGGTGAATACACATACTTGTGTCTTGGTAGGGTTGAATTGGACTAAATTTAGTCGTCCCCAATCGGATACTCCAGACAGAGTAGTCTCAATTTCGGACACAAGTTGTTCGCGACTCTCCTCCACTTCCGACCTAGGGATATTTGCACGGCCCGTGTAATATGTGTCACCGGTGCTGTCATCTGCATAGCAATGAATGGAGCCATCAGACAGCATGTTCTATAAATTATATAATATATAAATTTATCAGTGTTTCTCTACAATATTATGCATGTATTATACATATAAACCTTCCTCTTGAATCACTCTATCTATTAAAAAAAAACTGTTTCAAAATCCATTACGTAGTTTTGAAGATTTAAGGATACACAGATAGGGATGGACAAACAGTGACTTTGTTTTATAATATGTAGTGATGATGATGAGGCCCAAGTCAACCTTGCCTGCAAGTCGGTGCACCTGCTAAACATTGAAGCTCTAGTGCATTCTTTCCTTCCAGGGTTGGGAGAACAAAGGATAGTCACTCCCGGAAAAGCCGATATATCAATAAAACAAGCCGGACCTCGGGCTCCAAAGTGAAAACTTAAACTTTGGACGCACCTGGAATCTCGTTATGAGAGTGTAGTTAAATAGACAATCTAAGGCGTTGTGAATACGGAACACCCATACTATCTTTACAAACAGACTTGGAAAATAGATATTGTGGGAAAATAGATATACACATCGCAAGTGGATCGGCGGGACCGGAGGAGGCCCGTGGCCCGCACAACCTAAGACGAGCAGAGAAAATTCGGGCGTCGGAGCTCGCGTAACGACCTCCGTACCCCTATATCGCGGGCCTGGGGGTGACGGGTGAAGCCGCCTGTCACCCTAGCAGAAGCAGGCCGAGGCGGCGCGGCGGGACACCGTGGTCCTCACTTCCACCAGAGAAATGAAGGGGGCCAGCTCGAAAAAGATGGCCCTGTATCGAAGGCGCGAGAGATATGATATGTCTCTACCAATCTCAACTCCGGCAAGGGGGGTGTATCCCTAGGTTTCTGTGCAGGTCAAATTGCGCCCCTGCCGTAGGTACCATTCCATGTTTGAGAGAAATTCCATGCGATTAAATTTGGATTTATATCATTAAGTACATATATCATATTTTAAATTTTCTAATGTGTGGATGTGTGTAGTGAGCAATGATGCAATACATCTGCCTAAATTACCTTTAATATCTGTAGTGGTATGCCACAGTCTTCATTCATAGCATCTAAAATGTCCCTTACTTGGTAACATACAGCCTCAAGCGCTGCTTTCACAATATGATTTGAGTTTGTATCTTCTGTGATGCCACAAATAACACTGAAATCGATAAATAACATACTTTATATGAATGAACAATAAAAATACGTGATGAAGTGGGGGTACCAAGCATTTTACATTACATATTTATAGTCACACGGTTAACTTTGTAGGAATGTAGTTCCATTAAGTGGTGGGTGGTGGCGACAAAGCGTCATCAAAGTCGTCAAACCGAAAGACAATATTTTAGTATTGCTGCCTGTTGGCTGTATCTGCTCTACGCTATTATTGGTATCTATAATGGTGGTTGTCATTCTGAAAACTTCACTCACAGCTTCTTATCAAATAACAGGGTCACAAAGTCACGTTGACGTGTCGTATATTAATAAAACACTAACTAATAATACTCTGATTTACACGTCTGTCATCATATGCTTCAGATGTGGACTGAACGTGAGTGCGAACTCCTCACATTTCTTAAGTGAGGAGGACAGCACCTGTTACGGAGATCCACTTTCGTCCTAGTGACTCGCACACAGATATTTCCGACGACGAAAGGAAGTATTCTGTACCAAAATCAGGTCAAAGAGGTTAAACAACATGCTTACATCTGTTTGTGATAGATAAAAGGGCCAGTCACATTCACTTGAAATGTCCAGGACTGGCGGAATACATGATGATTCATTGCAGAGAAGTCGATACAGGAAGGCGTTGGCAAGACTAAGAATCTGCTGTTCCGTAAACAAGCCCATGTACAAATAATAAATAATAATAATAAATATTGTAGGACATTCTACACAACGTTAACTAGACCCAAAGTAAGCATAGCTTAACTAGCTTGTGTTATGGGTTCTAGAATGCGGATAAACATACTTAAATAGAATCTAGATGTTTCATGATACTAACCCCCTTGCATCT
Source organism: Eilema depressum (assembly GCA_914767945.1). Lineage (NCBI taxonomy): Eukaryota > Metazoa > Arthropoda > Insecta > Lepidoptera > Erebidae > Eilema > Eilema depressum. The sequence continues at coordinate 21,260,147 of OU612012.1, read as the reverse complement.
TGCCGCCAATACGGTGCATATAAACCACTGAATGCGGGTACAAACACAACACTACCATTATCAGTCGCCTTTTCTGCTACTTCTTGTGAATCTTTCGCACTTTCTATAAGACCAATATTATCCTTGAGCCAACCCAAAGCTGCCCCAGCTACTGCCACCTAAAACATACTTATTATCTAAAATCTACTTTATGAGTACTCGAATATAATGCAAATAGTGATTATTAAATTTAAGTACATGATATTCACGCTGAATAATTTTATAGGGTAATTTTGTTCTATAGTCGGATTTTTAATTAGACGATATCCACTGACATTAGCTAATGTCACTTCGTAAAATAATGTTGCTATATTCAGTATTAGTGATGCAACTGATACATTCAGTTCCCGTTCACTCAAATGAAATGAATGGAATGGAATGGAAAGGGGACTCTTTTGTCCGCACTAAGCCTCCTTTTTTGGGCCATTGTGCGTGGAGATATGAAATGAATGATGAGGGATTGTTAATATTTTCTTACTATACAAAAAAGAACTATTTCTATTTTACAATAAAATTGTATTAAAGTCCTCTGTATGTAATTAGAATCAGTTTTTTTACCGGCCTATTTCAAAGCGCGGCGGTAACACTAGTGTCAACACTTGTCAATGCCGCGCGTATTAGTCGCCATTCAGGTCAGGTCATTATAATATAATGACCAAAAAAAGTCAGTTGCCATTTTGTTTGCTACTTCATACATAATCCAGATAAAATAAAGGTTTCAGCTTGCATATATTCGCATACAGCTGAAAATAGGTGAAAGTCTTAAATATACCATAATTATAGAAATATCAAAAGTCCCCATCGATTGCACTTCTGCATTTTTTTTATTCAAGGTCAAATATACCGGATGCTCGAATTTTTCTCGTAAACAGCAAATATTAGGGTAAAAGTAGGTTGGACAAAGTTGTAGATCATGAAATTACCTATAAAATTAGTATCCATTTTGTTTTTGTACGGATCACCATTTCAGAAATATCGCGATTGCAAAATTGGAAGAAGTTAAATCTCTTATATACAAAGTTAGTCGTTCCCATAGTATGATTCAACAACGCAGAGCCTCAACCGCTAGTCATATGAACTTGAAATTTTGGCAGTAGATGCTTTTCATTTTGCGTGTATCCACCAAGAAAGGATTTTTAGAAATTTAGTTACTTAGGGGCTAAAATAGGGAGGAACGGAAATGAACTTCAAGACAAACTTTAATCCCATATTTTACATCCTTAGCAATGAAATTTCAAAAAATTCCTTTCTTAGTGGATACTAGCAACATGATAACTATGATAAGCATCTACTGCCAAAACTTCAAGTACATAGGGCCAGCGGTTCAGGTTCTGCGTTTATGAATCCTACTATGGTGAATGAAATTTCATATAAAATACATAATTGATTTCTTTCAATTTTTAAATCACGATATCTCTGAAATAGTGATCCGCACAATAAAAAAATTAACACCAATTTTGTAGGTAATTAGATGATCTACAACTTTGTCTGTCCTAATTTTACGATAGCATTTGTTGTTTACGAGAAAAATGCGAGAATCCGTTATATTTGACTTTTAACCTCGAAAAAAAAAAATGCAAGGTTCAAATCGATGGGGACTTTTGATATTTCTTTCATTATGGTGTATTTAAGACTCCCACCAATTTTCAACTCTATGCGAATTCATATGAGCTTACCATTTAATTTCGTCTGTTTGTGTAGAAGTAATGTATAATGGTGAATGTGATAAAAAAATGGCGTCAACTGAAAAATAGGGGGTGTGACATTATGAGATTTGTGGAACGATAAGAACGCATAATCCTCATTCTCTGAGCCTTTTTTAAAATTCGGAAACTAGACTATAGTCGGATTTTTAATTAGACGAAGCTATCTGACGTTTACAGGGTTGCAAGTATTTCATGAAAAAAATAGTGTTGTGACAAAGTGAACTATATTATGATGAATGATATTATCATGATGAATGTGAATCCAGTCAAAACAGACGAAATTAAATGGTAAGCTCACATGAATTCGCATAGAGTTGAAAATTGGTGGGCGTCTTAAATACACCATAATGAAAGAAAAATCAAAAGTCCCCATCGATTTGAACCTTTCATTTTTTTTTTCGAGGTTAAAAGTCAAATATAACGGATTATCGCATTTTAAAAGTAGGAAAACTAAGTTGATTTATTCAGTTGTAGAATAATTAATTACGAATACGCCAATTATTTTCGACTTTTAGAGCATATTGATTTTTGTGCATTTAATTTTTACCACTTTCCATCAGGTGGGCCATGTGCTAGTCTGCGACCGAAGTAGTACTAAGTACTAGTATAAAAAAAACAAAACGAAGTAGTTAGTATTTAATAAGACTAAAATCAACAAATATACTGAATGTATTTGTACTTAGTAATGTGCAAAGTCAAAAAACTAACATAGGTATCCAGATTATTAAATAGTAAATTTATTCTTTGGGTTAGTTATTTTCTACGTAAGTGTACTCATGTACAACACTTTACAACCAGTTCGTGAGCAAAGTTAAGAAGGTCATCGATATGTACTATTCCGTCGCTTTTTGGTAGTCATTTCAATTTGGTCGGAAAATCAGTCGTTGCTTATACTTTTAGTATTATATTTATAACAATTTAAATGCGAAACATTACAAGCTCATATTTTGCAATAAGTTAATTGACTAGACGCTCTATTTATTAGCTTACACCTACTCATCTTAACTTGGGCCATTTTCTTGTGCGGCGACCTCAAAGTTAAAGTGCCGTCGGTTTGGCTTTTAGTAATATTATTCAATAACGAGTGAATGTACGCGTTTGAAATCATTTATGGTTATTATACACGCCAAGGAGGACCGAATAAAGTTTTCAACGAGCTCATAGGTCTTATCATGTAGGCGCAGCGAAGGTTTATTTTATTTTCAAAAAAGTGAAAATACTTCAAAACTTTAAATGTTTTGTGAAATGTAATTCTGTAAAAAATAAGCACAAATTAAGAGATTCTCGTATATGTTTACCACACAGCCGCACATAGAATGGTTTCAGAGATACACGATTATGCGAAACGTTACTCCAGCAGAAAATGCAATTTCTCGAAAACCTGAAGAGGCACAAATTTCATTTTCGGCCCACATCATAGCACAAATATAAGCTCTCTGCCCATGCATAATATTTCTCTCTCCGATTATTCGTTCAGAATTTTCTTGCTGGAACAACGTTACTCCAGCAGAAATCATTTTCTCCGTTTTTTTCCAAAACTACAACACGCACAAAATTTTTTATGCGGCGCACATTTACAGCATATAACGCTCTAATTATACGTGCCACTCATGTCACTCTACGAGGTACTTTTTTGCTGGGGTAACGTACACCGACTAACTTTGTATATAAGAGATTTAACTTCTTCCAATTTTGCAATCGCGATATTTCTGAAATGGTGATCCGTACAAAAACAAAATGGATACTAATTTTATACTTAGGTAATTTCATGATCTACAACTTTGTCCAACCTACTTTTACCCTAATATTTGCTGTTTACGAGAAAATGCGAGCATCCGGTATATTTGACCTTGAATAAAAAAAATGCAGAAGTGCAATCGATGGGGACTTTTGATATTTCTTTAATTATGGTATATTTAAGACCTTCACCTATTTTCAGTTGTATGCGAATATATGCAAGCTGAAACCTTTATTTTATCTGGATTATGTATGAAGTAGCAAACAAAAGGCAACTGACTTTTTTTGGTCATTATATTATAATGACCTGACCTGAATGGCGACTAATACGCGCGGCATTGACAAGTGTTGACACTAGTGTTACCGCCGCGCTTTGAAATAGGCCGGTAAAAAAAACTGATTCTAATTACATACAGAGCACTTTAATACAATTTTATTGTAAAATAGAAATAGTTCTTTTTTGTATAGTAAGAAAATATTAACAATCGCTCATCATTCATTTCATATCTCCACGCACAATGGCCCAAAAAAGGAGGCTAAGTGCGGACAAAAGAGTCCCCTTTCCATTCCATTCCATTCATTTCATATATGAGTGAACGGGAACTGAATGCATCAGTTGCATCACTAATACTGAATATAGCAACATTATTTTACGAAGTGACATTAGCTAATGTCAGTGGATATCGTCTAATTAAAAATCCGACTATAGTTGGGACTGCCATAGATGTTCGTGTGGCACGACGGCTCGACGGCTCTTCGAGGCAGGGAAAAAACCAGACCAATGCAAATAGCCATGCATGTGTATATAATCCGCGCGCAATCAAATAGGTAAGGAACCTTGTCAAAGAAAAACGAAAATGACAGTTCTTAAGTAGCGTTAGTAAAATAAGTGAGCCGATAATTACCTAAGTAATCCCTGGATCAACAGAACCGATTTTAAAAATTGTTTCACCGATAGAAGGCTACATTATTTGTGAGTGTCATCTATATATACAGGGTGGGCCAAGAATTAGTTAACATTTAAGTTTGAAATCCCGCGCAAAACGGAGCGTCGCGGGCGGCGGGGAGGAGTCTAGCGTGTGGCTCGTTTCTCGGAAATTTAGTCGCAATGGATCGTTTCACGGGACAGCAGCGCGCTTTTTGCGTAAAGCAATTTTATTTAAACAATTATTCTCTCGTTACTGTGAGGCGCTTATTTCGTGTTGAATACAAATTACATGACATAAATCAGTGTCCAAGTCCAGTTTTAATAAAGAAATGGGTAAAGAAGTTCGAAGAGACTGGATCGACACTAAATGTGAAGCAAACGGGCGGACCACGGGTTTCAAGAACCGAAGAGAACGTGCAATGTATTTCGGCTTCAGTTCGTGCATATCGATCTTTTTCTTCCATTTATTTAGGTTCAAAATTGAAAGTGACGGTGTGAAAATGTAATATCTAATCTAATAAATCTGTTATAGCTTGTCTTCATTAGCATTTTTTATAATGGCGTCGAAGCCGAGGGACCATTGCTCTCGGTTTTATTTGAGTTCAAAAATCTTGGAAACGTGGGTACATTTTCAATAAAATAAATGTTCAATCAAGAATGAAAAATATCGTATAATATTGGAAGAATAGTTGATAAAAGCAATAAATAATAAAGTAATAAAACGCTAAATAATAACGTTACGGCTGGCCGACGGACCACATACGTATCTCCAAAAGGTCACATCCCATTCTGACGCTATCGACCACCTGCTATCAAACTTGTTCCGATCTTTTTAGTATCAGTTGGTTCTTTTGAAAATATTATAATATTAAAAATATTTTAATAATTTATTTCCACTCACTGTTAGTTATTCACAAAAACAATCATAAAATATTACATAAATCTCGCATTGTAAAAAAACGCGTCCTGAAATCCGGTCGCATTGAAACAACTTCGTCTCGTTAACTTCGACATGAGTTTGCCGACGCTACTGGACCGCATACGTCTCGGTTCCAAAACGTCAAATTCATATTCAACGTTCAATTCTGATCGCGCGCGGATTATACAGTGAAATTAGTCTCGAGAAATTTTTGCATATGTAGTGGTATGTATATTACTCAGATCTTAGAGCGCGTTTCCACTATATCGTTCTGGCCTATACAAAAATGTGTCGATATCCTAACATTACTATTTAATTTTATACTTATCCCTAGCAACACTCTGATTTTTGTTTTCAATTAAAACAAGTTTTTATTTTAAAGAAAAAGGTTTTGACTTTATAAAAAAAAAAATCATTCAATTTCACGTCCTTGAGCAAACGAGGCTTCCGGCGACTGGGACCACAATTAACTCGGACCGCGGTCCCAGTTGCCGGATTCATTTAAATTTAATATTTTTCTTCCATCGACTGGGACCACCTATAAATGTATCAAAAAATCTATAGTTTTAGCCAAAACAGTACAGTCAAACAAAAAAAGGTTAGTTTTAATTTGAAGAAAAAACTCTTTGATTGAAAAATGTCATCTATCGTATATGCACTCATCAACTCCTCCTAAACGGCTGGATCGATTTGAATGAATTTTTTTGTATGCAATTTGGTGGCACCCTGGATGGTATTCTAAGTTATCACCTCTGTTACTTAAAATATCATAGTGATAGTCAACATTCACTATTAGTTTAAAATTAGCGCCGTAGCTTCAAATAGGAGGTCAGGTAGCAGTCGCTTCACGGTAAGTATTAAAGTTCGATCCTAACTGAGTTGTATAAAGGCTCAGGGAATGGATCAATGGTAGGTATTAGAAACATATTCGGGCTTCCCTTAAAATAACTTAAAAGTTATGCGAAAAAACGCGGACCCTACATTGACACTAGAGTATCAATTTGTTCCTAGACAGTGTTGGTTTGCGGTGGATAGGGCGAACGGATGGAGAACAGCCTTATTCCGTAGTCGCCTTCGACTACGGGAACTCCATCCTGGTTACACGGGACCGAAAACATATTAAAATATGGGCTTTCAGGCGTGAATATGTGTATGTAATAGTCATGAAGGTACGTGTAGGTGTGACCACCCCCCCACCCCCACCCCCCCATATAAGGATAGCCGCAGCTCAGACCGATTTCAACACAATTTTTTTGCTAAAATCTAGGTTTCGTAAATCTGAGCTGATCGAAATATTTTTGACACCGTTTTATTAAGAAATAGCGTATCTCGGTACCTATCTGTCATTTTTTTGTGAAAAACCTTTTTCAAATTTGTCTGGTAGTAGTAGAGGCATTTTTCAGGACGAAAACACGGGTAAGAAAATCTATGGAAAAGTGACTGCTAGGAAAATCTATCTTTTTGGAATTGCAGGCAATAAACTCATGCCTAGAATAAGAAATCATACCTAGATATTTATACATATTATACATAAATGATTTTTTCCCTGAAACCGTGCACCCCACGGCTTTTCCCATAATAAGCTTCTCCTGACCGCTCGAGAACGTCTCAAAAATCTTTCTGCGCATGTGGCATTGGTGCTTTTGCGCATGTGCTTTGCCCTCCCTAAGCTGACGTACCTGCTGCGGACCGCGCTAACCTGGGTTTGTCCGGCAGACGTCGCGGCTTTCGATGACATCCTCAAGTCCACAGTTGAGTCGATCCTCAATGTATGGCTCAACGAAAACAAATGGGTACAGGCGACTCTCCCCAACCGTCACGGGGGTATTGGGTGAAACGCGCGCGGGATGCGGGTTTGCCGGCTATGCTGGCATCGGCACATGGCGCTGCGGACCTTGTTACTGCCATCCTCCATAATAATGGTGACTTGCCCGCAGTTCGGCGGCGTCAGGCCCTGTCACGCCTCATGTCCAGCGCGCTTGGGACGATGGCACTGCTGGAAGGCTTAGGAGGGGCTGGTGGAGATGCCACGAGGGCCGAATCCGATCTGGCGAGGCTTCGGGCGGTGTCGCAGCCGGAATCGGGAGCATGGCTGCACGCGCTGCCTTCACCTCACCTGGGCACTTTATTGGACGACAATTCTTTGCGGGTGGCAGTGGCCCTCCACCTGGGCTGCAAGGTGTGTGCACCCCATAAATGCACCTGCGGCTCCATGGTGGGCGGCGACGGTCAGCACGCACTGAGTTGTCGAAGAAGCGCGGGTAGGTTTCCGCGTCACCATGCTCTCAACCTGCCCCAACCCTTTCGCCACAGGCAGGGAATTCATCCTCACACATTGCGTCCGGAAATGGTGCGCACTGTGCGGTTTGAAAGGCACTTCATCCCACGCACACTCAAGCTGTGGAATGAACTCCCTGCGGTGGTTTTCCCAAGCGACTACAATATGGGGTTCTTCAAGAAGGGCATTAGAAGGTTTCTTCAGGGTCGGCAGCGCGAGTGTGACGCTCCTGGTGTTGCATACGTCTATAAGCCACGGTGACCGCTGCCCATCAGGTAGGCCGTGTGCTTGTCTGCCAACTAAGTGGTATAAAAAAAAAACAGGTAGACATAATATGTTTGAACAACTTTGAGTGCAGCCCCTTCGATGTCAATTGGTCTCGGTACAACACGTTCGTTGAACATAATCTTGGTTTTATCCAAGTTTACACCGAGACCGCTTTTCGAGAAGCTCCAATCAGGCTGTGCACTGTGCAGCATTTCGCCCAGTTGTTCTACCAACTCCGTATCTATGAAGATGCCCTCGGTGATCCGAAGATGCGAGATGTTCTCACCGTTGATGTTAATGCCCCTCCCCGTCCAATCCAGAGTCTTGAAGACGTCGTTGGCAAATAGTTTAAGAGACATAACATCTTCCTGTCTCACTCTACACTGGAGGCTAATGGGTTTCGTCTTCTGGTCTTATGCTTCGTTTACATACTCGCGGTAGAGCGAGGGAAGTGGCGAGAGAAGTGGGCAGAGACGTGGTGTGAATGGTATATTCGTCATGGCGCGAGTACTGCCGCGATGTTGCTGCGAGTCAAAGGAGCGGCAATACTAGTGCGATGAACTATACGAGACCGCTAGATGGCGCTAATCAGTAAACACGGCTTTCGTTATTGCTCCTCGAATATTTACTTTTAATAGTACATTATGGTACAAGTGAGCAACGTTGGTGATTACCGCCGAGGCGCCATTGAGACCCGAGCCGCCAGGCGAGGGTCTTAAGACAGCCGAGGACGGTAATCATCATGCTCACACGTGCCATACGACGTTTTACAACACACTTGCGAATAAAATAATACTACAAATACTAAATAAACAATACTACAAATTAATTCGTTTTCCTATGCGCGCGCATTTAACAATGGCGGTCGACCATATTTAAAAAAAAATGAGGTTTGAACTTAACTTTTTTTTACTCTGTTTTTTTTTTCTGTACTTAGAGAAAAAAAAAGTTAAATTTGAGTGAAAATTTTGTTTATTATACAAGTATTACAAGTTGAAATTATTTATTTAAATACGAAAATGCATCAAATGACCATACAATAGGCGTATTAATTTATTCGTACTATTAAACACGTTATTTTTTGTATCAAAACTTTTTTAAGAACATAGACAATTATAGACACTTCCTATAAAATTTAAAAAAGAATCTATAACTCACTTGTGAATAATAGCAATGAAAAAGTCACAGTTTTATAATAGGTGTCATTCCGTGCTTAATTGCGGTAAAATAATATCACTGTTATGAGCAGGTGTGTTGTAAAAATATTTATATCCATCTACGGACAGTGTATAGGTAGTTGAAAGTGATAGTTTTTATTATTAATCTATTTAATCAATTTGCTATGCTGTAAAAGCATAATGCGTACACTGCTACAGCGTTGTTCTCCATACGTTTACGTCCGTTTCCGTTGCAGGGCGAATACTGTAATGCGGACCAACACGATGATGCGTACGTGTGAATGCTAGAGCATTATTCGTGGGAATACTTCCGGCAATACGATGAGCAATGCGATGGGCAGCGTGTAAACGCGGGGTTAGAGCTGGACGGACGTTGTGACAGTGTCATACAAGCATCTTAACACTTCAACGTATTGTCAATTAAACTGATACCGCTGCAGTACACCTAACACTGCCCAAGTTTCGATGGAGTCGAAGGCTTTTTCGTAGTCTAAAAACGCTGATTGTACTTATGCGTCTTTTTTATAATCTGCCGAACAGTTTGGATGTGGTCCACGGTGCTATAGCCTTTTCGAAACTCGACTTGCTCAGGTGGCTGGAACCAGTCGAGCTTACCCGCGAGGCGATTTATGACGACTCTTGAGAACAACTTGTAGACATGGCTCAGGAGTGAGATGGGCCTGTATTTCTTCAGCAAGGTCTTATCACCTTTTTTGAAGTACAAGTACTACCGCACTCCTGCTCCATGCCCTAAACCTTGCTGAATGATGGAATTAAAAATAAATTAATTAACGGTTTAAACGGCTTAGCACCAACTTCAACATAAGTCCTAAGCGTTTTTATATTATTGTTGTATTTGTTATTTATTTGTTTAAAACTGAAATACGATGACAGTCTGTTGAAATTGCTGCATGCTGATTGTGCTTATCTTTTAGGCGTTCATAGTTAAAAGGTGGTGCATTTTTTTTTTACTTATAAAATATTCTTAGTAGCAATTTTCTTTCAGAATTCATTGGGGGATGTCACTGGCACTGTAAAAACCGAAATGTAATAAAATATGCTCCTATCCAAAAAAAAAATTCGAAAACTTCGAATAATTTGAATAATTCGAATTTCAGTCGAATGAAATTCGAATATTCGAATTTGAAAAATAATTCGAATTTTGCAATCCCTAGGTCTGTATGATGTTACTTCCTGGGGTGGTTTTCCAGGTTTGGGGATCATAATGACTTCAGCAACTTTCCAGATATCAGGCACGTGTTTTAATCTGAATGTTGCATTTATAAGGGTTGTAAGTTTTACTATGGCTTTTCGTGGCAGATTTTGAAGGAGTTCACCAGTGATAAGGTTGTATCCAGGCGATTTATTTTTGGCTAAGTTATTTATCATATTTTTAACTTCTTTCGGCGTAACTAGTTTTATATTGAGGTCGTCATGGTGAGTGACATCCAGTGTTATGTTTTCAGAGCTTTCCTCTCCGCTGGTTTGAAAAGTTTGTTCTAAATGTTCTGCAAATATATTTACTTTCTGTTCATTACTCATCGCCCATTTGCCATCTACTTTTTTAATGGGTGAAGCATGGACGATGGGCTTATTTAAGCGTTTAGATGCTTTCCATAGTGAGTGTTCTGTTTTTCCACTACTTGTTAATTGGCTGAGGTAATCTTTTGTAGCATCATCATGATAGTTCTGTATTGCTATGCTTAATCTTTTTGTGAGTCTATTCAGCATTGTTTTGTCAGGTGGATATCTTGATTGTTGCCACTTTTGTCTCTGAGCTCTCTTTATGGCTATGAGGTTTCTTATTTCTAACGGATATCTATGACTTGCGACTTTTCTTTTTAAGAGAGGTGTATTTTCCCAAGTGCATCTTTGAATATTTGTCACAAATTTCGTCATTTCTTCATCCAACTGCTGAATGTTTTTGAGTGGTACTTTAAGGTCAATGATGCTGTCTAAATCGAATTTGAAGCTATCCCAATCCGTGTTCTTATTTACTAAAATTGGATTGCTTTCTTTCTGAATTATGGTCTCACTTAAAGTTAAGATAATGGGGGAATGATCAGAGTTCATATCAAATCCCTCCTGTATGTGAAGATATGTAGCTGACAGATTCTTATAAATGAAAAAATCGATTAGATCTGGAATTCTTTGAGCATCAGTAGGCCAGTAAGTAGGTTTTCCTGTTGATATTGCATTGCACTTGATTTCTCGCATAGCACTAAGCAATTCCTTTCCTTTAGTGTTGGTTAGCCTAGATCCCCAACATATGTTTCTGTATTGCTGTATTTTCAGAGCATGCTTTGGTGGACAGTATATAGCTGCTACGGTAATGTGATGAAGTTTAGTTTTGACCCTAACGGCTACAGTTTGTATGAATTCTTCTTCATATTAAATTCTAGGTAATGGTAGATGTTCTCTCTTATTATAAGGGTACTTCCTCCTCTCGCAGTATTCACAGGGTGCAGCGCATGGTAGATTTTATACCCGTTAAGGTGAATATACGATTCTCTCGTGAAATGAGATTCCGATATGAGGCATACATCAATTTCTTCTGTTGCAAGGACCACCTCTAGCTCGTTTTGATGCTGTAGGAGTCCATTTGCATTCCACGCCATAATTTTAAGGGTGTTCTTCATTTTTGTATTATATGTGGTAGCTGTGTAGCACTACTTTCTAGATTTTTCAACCTCAGTTCAAATGAGGTTAAAATATTTAAAATTTTATTTATATTTTCATTTGTATCGGCGTCTATTGACTTGGAGGGTTGTGGACCGTGTACTGGTGGTTGTGGTTCACGAGATTTCGTTGCTTGCGCATAAGACACATTCTTTGATACCCTTTGATACTCTTTGAGATTTTTCTTAACACTAGGAACCTGAGTGACGGGTGTAGTTACTTTTTTCTTTAAGGCTTTATTTTTTAGCTGTTGCAGTTCTTTGGCTACCATACATCCTCTGTAGTTGGCTGGGTGTGGCTCACCACAGTGAACACATTTGGGTTTATCTGCTATCGATTTTGTGCAATCTTTAGTAAGGTGTTTACCAGTACACTTTACACATCAAGGTTCCTTGGAGCAATATTTCTGTGTATGGCCATATGCTTGACATCTCTTACACTGTGGTATTAGCTTGGATGTTTTTAAAGGCTGCACTTCTACTTTACAACCTAATATGGTCTTAATACTATAGATTTTATTTATGTCTTCGTCTTTTTGAAAGGAAAGCATAAACATGTTTAGAGGTTCCTTAGTCCTCCAACTTAATTTGTTTACCGCTTCCTGGATTTTAAAGCCGTTAGCAGTTAGTTCTTCAACTATTCTGTTTGGCAAACATGATGAGTGTAGATTTTTGGCTATGACCCTAATTGGTCTATCTTGTTTGTTCTCATAAGAGGGCCAGAGACAATTATTTTGTAACCAGAATTTAGTAATCGCTCTGTAGGAGTCTTCATCCCTGGCGTTTACTTTGACAGTATCTCCGTTCATCATTTTGACCATGAAGGAGTCTTTATTTGAACAAGTCAAGAGAAGATCATAAAACTTCTGGTAGTTTCTGATATTTTCTACTATGACTGGGGGAGGTGGAGGTTGTTTTTTAATTTTTGGTTGCTCGGCCTTTTTACCAGCCTGAGATTCCATGGGGCTTGCTCCTTGTGATACTGGAGACAGTGACGCATTTAACTTTCTTTTCTTTCTACTTTTTTGTCGTACCCACTCTGTTTCTCTGGCAAGGTCCTCTTCATCAGTCTTATATTCGACTGCTGACTGGGGCCTTTCATTCGTCGGATGTTCCTTCTCGGAAGTAACATTCTTTTGTTCCTGGATAAGTTTTAGCTGGTGTTGCAAAGCTTCTACCTGGCTACTGAGCACTTCTACTAGTTGCTGTAGTTCTTGGCGCTCTTTTGCTTCCTCTTTGTACCGGGTGTACAACTGTTGTTCGAGTTCAGTTTTGAGTACTATTTTACCCGGTGAAGCCATGATTGATTACAAGTTATAATTATAAAAACTATAACTTACCGCAAATTCTCACAATTATGCATGATTCACTTACTACAGTAGGTCATTGCACCGCCCGCGAGGGCAATACGCGGCGGAATTAGGCTGCAGCGTCAGCACTTGTGCACGAGCGCAGACTTGTGCAAGAGCGTACGTGACGCGACCGTTCTCGCTAGAAGTCGATAGACTATTGACATTTTCTTAATTACGTGTTTTTTCACATTAATAGATGCCGCTGATCACGAATATAAGAAAAAAAACTCTGTACTATGTGATGTCAATAAGGTCGAAAATTGCTTGCACTAGTCTTATTCAATCTGTAGGCGTAGGTCCTTCCGAGGACGGTCGACAGGCCGCCGGCCGACTACCCGTCGCCGACACCTGCCGGCGCTGGCCGGAATCGTCGTCTAACTAATTCTAAAATTAAATCTTTAGAATAAAAACCTGCTAAATAGGGAATTCCACATAAAGCTAGATTTGTTTTTTTTACAAAATGTAAGAAACTAAAGTACTGCCGGATACTTATATACAAATTTATTAACTAATATTATATTTGATTGATAATGCCAACTTCTTTAAATTTTTCAAAACTGTTGTAAAATAACTATAATGACAGGTAATCTTTATTAATTATTACCTACATTGATTCATCAGACTCTTCCTCGTAATTTTTTTTTTCTTTTTTCGCGAACATTTTAAACAAATATGTAAAAGCGCCAATAAATCCCTGGGATTTATAATTAGAACCTCTTTTGAATTTCGAAACCTGGAAGTTGTCAAGTTGCTGTACAATGCGTATGTTCGAAGTGTGCTAGAGTATAACGCAATAGTATGGAATCCTGCAGAGCATCTGTATACACTGATGGTCGAGCGGGTCCAGCGCAAGTTTGCACGATACCTATACAAGCGTGCCTATGGTTACTACTCGTTTCTCTACCCTTCCATGTTTGTATCAGGGATGATTGGTCTCGATACGTTGCACTTTAGGCGTGAATTTATATTGATAATGCACTACTATCTGCTGCTGAACAATAAGGTAGACAACCCATCGGTGCGTGAGTGCATCCAATTTTATGTGCCGGACCGGTACTTGCGGGGGGCTGGAAGGCGACAGCATCAACTCTTTACTTGTCCGTCGGCATGGCGCTTTCTGGCGTGGAATAGTCCTACTTTTAGAGGTGTGCAGCACCTGAATAGTTTTTTGGAAGCGAATCCAGATGCAGACATATTCTATGACAAGTCTAGTGCCATTAGTGCTAGTGTAAGAAAGCATTTATGTTATTTATAGTTAGTTTACCTAATTTAATTTAATTTGACGAACTGAAAAATGTACATACTTTAATTGATTTAATTTTAATACAACGTGTTACAGAAAGGTGTGGTCATATTCGGGGGACGCATTAAGTGTCATATAAATAACATATTGGCTTGAGGAACAAATCAGATTTACTTGCTATGACGTAGAAAAATGCTTTTCTTTTTTATCGACCATGTGTAAACTGGTGGAAATTGCCGATAAACGTACAACACTACAAAATAACCAGGGCTACAGCACGTTAAGAGCTGTTTACAAATAAACTACAATTTGAACCCGAGTAGGTTTACCAAACGATCTAAATTGGTGAGTCAGTCTCAATATCGTCCTACTCAACTACCAGATAAGTTCATTTTATGATGTTATCGGGCAAAGAAATTCTGAAGTAGCTTCTAACTTATTAAAATAGTCTAAAAATGTTAATAGAATTCACTTAATTAATAAGAAAACGTTTTTATGTTTCTGAAATCATTCATCAGCTGTATGTGAGACTGTCTCAAACGCTTCCTTTGCCTAAGGTTAACCTACATTCAATACCAGGAGCCGTGGACAACCGAATTTGCAGCCACACCTCATAATATTATACTAATTAAAATTGGTTCCGTACCCAATTTAAATTTTTTGAATCAATTTTACGTTTTATTTTATCAAAATGTTATGAAAAAATTAAAAAAATAGCATAGTAAAATAAACAAAAAGCATATTCAAATACCAGGATAACATAACATGTAAGAGTGATTTCGTCAGAGTTTTTAAAATATTATGCTACGTTACCCTAAAATAATAATAATAATAATAATAAAACGTCTTTATTGTACACCAAGGATTTTACAATGTTACATAATGTCACAGGTTCGTGGTAAGTACAGTTGGCGGCCTTATCGCTCGGTGGCAATCTCTTACAGGCAACCATAATAAAAACTATTTTCTGCATTCCTGGTATAAGATGTACCTTTTTGACCGTGGTTTCTTAGCAACCACGTTGTTTAGTCATTGTATCTGAAGTTTATTAAAAATATGCAATTTTGTGTAAAATATTACGAAAAAATAGCGAACATAGTATGTGATTTTGAGCCGTTGTTTAAATTTTAAAAACGTATGCCGCATGCCGTGGAGATTTACGCATACTGTGGCGGCATGAACTCCTCAGTACTTGTGTTTGTGATGTGACATACTTAGGTGGGTCTGATATGACTTTTCGAATATATCGACTATAAACTATAGTTTAAACTCATTGAGTCGTGCTCGTGAAGTGATAAATAAGTACATTTCTGTGGCTGTAGGTACACTTACCAGATTAGGTATATCACCGTTTCGCTGAAAGTAGACCCCGGTAAGTGTTAGTCAATGTATCCGTAAGCTCCGTTGTTTGTAGGTAGGTACTTACACCTCTACGCAGCTGTTCGCCTGATAGCCGAAATACTGTTTGGCTACCAGGCGAACAGCTGAGTGAACTTATCGCAAAAGGACAAAATACAATAGTGATGTCACCTACCCCTTTTACTAATGTATCGATTAATTTAAGGAATTTTAAAATTTTGTTTGATGAATAACGATGCCATCACTTTATTACTATTTGTACTTTAGTCGGTGCCCAGGAGTTCCTTATCAGACATGTGTAACGACCCTTAAATATGACCACACCTTTATGTAACACGTTGTATATCTATTGACAATTTAATTTATGTAAATACAATGTAATCATCTATTCTGTAACATAGCATATAAGCGTTTTGGTGTATACTGTAAGCTTATATTGCTAGAATAAATAAATAAATAAAAATAAATAAGTAATTGAAATAAGTAATTTACACTAGACTCGTCAGTTGAGTCCTCTGTTACTGGAATAATCAATTCTTGTTTCATTATATTGTCAACTAGCTGTTGCCCGCGGCTCCGCCCGCGTGGAATTCGGATTCCGTTTCAACTTTTATTTCGTGCTAAAGTTCGGACACCACCCCCGTCGGCCATCAGGAGTGATTACGTCGGACTCGGACCCACTAAAACGCATGCCGTCGCCTATATTCAGTGGCTAGGGTGTAAGATTGCCTTAGGCATATTGCGCGCTCCCCGGCACACCCTGGGCCATCTACAATTTTAAGATGGCCCCCTCAGGAGTGGTAAGATCGGTGTCCCTATTGAATCCCGGAAACCTGTAAACCTCACGCCTACGCTCGGTGACCAGTCCTCCCATTGCCTGCTCTCCACTGTGCCCTCAGTAGTCAGAGAGGCTTGTGGGAAGCCTCTGAGCAGCCCTCTACAGAGCTGCTCCCGTTACAGCTGGTATTTGCCGTAGGCGGCAGCGCCTCCCGTGGGTGAGAGGTGCTACCGCCTCCGTTGCCCATGATGTATCGTATGGAGGTTCCGACCCCGCATTCGGATCCCGTTCCCGTTGTATCTTCTGTTCAGCTGACCCTCCCCGTCCTCGATCGCTGAGTACTCGTGACATAGATACTTCGAACGCCCGTTGCACCCTTTTAGCCCATGCCCGTAATAAAATTAAATAGTTTGCATATACATATTATAATGTATGGGAATGTACCGGATTTAATGCCATTTATAATTTCGTAATATCTTTTGAATTAAACGTCCGATTTCAATAATTCAAAAAGTTATCAATAGGTATCGAAACAATCTTTAATACCAAACAATTTATTTAGATAAGAATTAATACAAAGGTATAGATTCCGTGGTCTGACTTTGATCGGCTTTTCAGCTTGAATTTATTTCGCTGCGTTTTTTTTTTTCATATCGCGATAACTCTTAAAATATTCATTGTAATTATATAGTGTAAATGTTAATTTTGATCTATATTAAATATACAACGTATCTAACGTATTTAATTGGATAAGGAATAACACCGTATTGTTAAAAATAGCTTCGAAAATGACATATTTTTTTTTTGTAATTTGTAAAAGATAAAAATGGTTACTGTGGGCTACCCTTATTAGATAGACATATGCTATCGCGAACTTTTTTATAGACCTTTTCAAGTTATACATTTCCACAGTACATTATTGTTATATATTCAATAGTTTTCGCAGCGCACGCGTTGTAAGGAATTTTTTAGGTTTTTTTTTACACCTTGGGTTACATTATTGAAGTTTTAGTAAAGATCTCTAATTTAAAAAGAAAAAAAATTAGTCTATGTTAGTCAGTAATAGTGCAGCTTTTTAATGGTAAAAGAATTTTTGAATTCGGTTCAGTAGTTCTTGAGTTTACTCGTATACAAAAATACAAATAAGTAAAGATGTATGGAAATCTGCCGGATTTATTGACATTTATGCTCACTGCTCCGCTCCCTTTTGTAGTATGTTATATAGCCTATGTTACTCCCAGATATTGTAGCTTTCTATAGGTGAAAGAATTATTGAAATCGGTCCAGTAGTTTCGGAGCCTATTCGTTACAAACAAAAAAACAAATCTTTCCTCTTTATAATATTATTATAATTATAATATATATATATATATATAATATATTATATATAAATAATATAAATATATTTATTAGTGTAGAAGTGTAGATGTAGATTACAACGTCTTGATCCCAATCAGACATTAGTACATTATGGTACAAGTGAGCAACGTTGGTGATTACCGCCGAGGCGCCATTGACACCCGAGCCGCCAGGCGAGGGTCTTAAGACAGCCGAGGACGATAATCATCATGCTCACACGTGCCATACGACGTTTTACAACACACTTGCGAATAAAATAATACTACAAATATTAAATAAACAATACTACAAATTAATTCGTTTTCCTATGCGCGCGCATTTAACAATGGCGGTCGACCATATTTAAAAAAAAATGAGGTTTGAACTTAACTTTTTTTTTACTGTTTTTTTTCTGTACTTAGAGAAAAAAAAAGTTAAATTTGAGTGAAAATTTTGTTTATTACACAAGTATTATAAGTTGAAATTGGTTCCCCCCCGTTTCACCGAAATTTTTATGTCATAATTTTGTTTCGCATAACAACGCATAGCATAAACTTCATTTCGCAGAAAAAGGTTTGGCATACACTCATTCGTCATACTTTCATAACGCATAATTTTGTAAGTCAGAATCATCTTTTGGCATAACTTTTAAAGCATAATAATCAAAAAGTAGAACCGTGCATGCAGCAAGCATCAGACATGCAGCATGCTTCAGGCATGCAGCATGCAGCAAGCATCAGGCATGCAGCATGCAGCAAGTATCAGACATGCAGCATGCTTCAGGCATGCAGCATGCAGCAAGTATCAGGCATGCAGCATGCAGCAAGCATCAGGCATTTAGCATGCAGCAAGCATCAGGCAGTAAACATGCAGCCAGCATCGTTTCTGTCACAGCTCCGGCGCTGCGGGGCTCCGGCGGCCCCACACGAGCTTATCGTCGCAGATGGTTGTAACTACCACCACCTGCTCCTCAGCTCGTGGGCCGCCTCGCCCCTCCGCGCCTACGCGGGCTTAAATAACACTCTAGGGGTAGGGCAAACAAGACTACGTGAAGTCGGATTTGCAGCAATTCATTTCTGTCACTAACTTTTTTGTAACAAATTTTAACTTTTCTGCTAACTGAAGAGTATGCCATTGCTAATTCGGATATATGACCATTCTGCCAAAATACGATTCTATTAAATAAATCGTTATGCCTTGAAAATGTTCGATTAAATAAAATTATGCCAAATGAGTTATGCCAAATGAATTTCGGAGTATTAAGTTTCTGCCAGATGGAGGGAACCCGTTGAAATTATTTATTTAAATACGAAAATGCATCAAATGACCATACAATAGGCGTATTAATTTATTCGTACTATTAAACACGTTAGTTTTTGTATCAAAACTTTTTTAAGAACATAGACAATTATAGACACTTCCTATAAAATTTAAAAAAGAATCTATAACTCACTTTTGTGAATAATAGCAATGAAAAAGTCACAGTTTTATAATAGGTGTCATTCCGTGCTTAATTGCGGTAAAATAATATCACTTTTATGAGCAGGTGTGTTGTAATAGTTATTTGTTATACAAGAGTGCAAAGTTGCTTTTTAACCGCGTGCTCATTTTTGATGACCGAGCAAGCGAAAGATTCTAAATTTGAATCACGAGCGTAGCGAGTGATTCACAAATTAGAATCTTGAGCGTTAGCGAGGGAATCAAAAGAGCACAAGGTGAAAAATCTTTGCACTCGAGTGCAACACGTAACTTTTCATCCCACCTCAGCGAGGAAATAATGAAATGCTTCTCCTTCCTAGCGTTAATTCCCAGTCAGCATCCGAAGCTTTCACCTCGGAGTCCGGGGTCCGCTTTACCAGTCTTAACTGCGGATTTGGCTGGACCTCGATATTTGCCGTGAAGCGACTGCCATCTGACCTCCACAACCCAATGATGACATTAGGCGATATCGAAGCATTGCAGCCAGACCGTTGTTGTTGAACTTTTTAGGGCTCCAACTACCCGTAACGACTGCCATAGATGTTCGTATGGCATCCGTGACCGACGGCTTAACGTGCTCTCCAAGGCACGACCAGACCAATGCAAATACCCATTTTCATGCATAAAAAATATTTGCACTGAGCGGGGATCGAACCCGTGCCTCCTGCGTAGCGGCCGCGTTCAATACCACTACGCCATGGAGGCTGTATAATATGTGTATTAATACTAGTAATAAAATACAACAAAATAAAAATTCAACAACAATGTCAACAATATGACGTGAAAAAAATTGATGCGCGCAAAGCAAATTAAAAAAAAAGTACACCAAGGAGGTTACGAGTCTGAGTTTTTCATGAATTAAAAAAAAGTTGTATGATAAATTCGGCACCATAGAGGTAGAAGTAAATAGGTTTAATGATGTTTTGAGTCCACAAACCTGGTACACACGATGTTTTAAATTCAAATTTACTTTACCTCTCTAGAGGATAAAAATGACTTTTACGCTCAGTTATCGAAGAGCAAAAATAGTGTTTCCGAGATGGTGGGATGAAAAATTATTTTTCTTGTCCTCTCGCTCTGTTTTCAAGTGTCACGTCACTTTTATTTATTTCATGTATAATTTAAAATACTTGATAAACGAATAATTAATATTTATATGTTATTAAAAATATGTCGATGCATTAAATCGATTGAAAAATGTTCATAAGTAAAATCGATACTTTTTTCGAATCGAAACGGTAACGTACGCGGGCGTAACTATTTTCAAATTATCTCAATCTGTCATAGAGAAAATAAAGAAACGGACAGGATATAATACCGGATTAGGTCCGTAAGCAGCACAAATTTTATTCGCGGCGTTCGTCGCAATTTTACCTCTTTTTAAATAAAACTTTAAAATATACCAAATTTCTTCGTCACATACGTTCACTAGGAATGAATGCTTGAAAAATAATTGAAAAATGGTGGGAACTAATTTTTGTTTTAATTTATTGCATCTTCAGAATGTCAACATTTAATGGTATTAAAACCAGCCAGTTACATTCAGTACAGTCAAAGAGGTATGACTACAAATAATACATTCAAAATAAGAAAATACTTTTGCCCCCACCTATTAAAAGAAAAATGCCAATATGCAACATACGTACCTTGCGCGGCACATTCGGTAAACCTTATCGGTACATCGGCAGTTGAATGTTGCCTAGAGGTGAATAAGTTTTTCGGGTTGCTACATAATCTCTATGTATTTTTAGCAGCGTCAGCGGAGCGCGCAAAAGTGTTACAACATTTTTTAACGGTACCCGAAAACGCAATATTGAAAGATTTATGTCCAACAAGATGGTCAGCGAGGGACGATCCTTGTTCCAGTCTCAACAAAGACTGGAACCAAATTATAGCAGCCCTTGAAGCTCTTAAAGGCTCTGGCAACCAAACTGGTGCAGTACGAAATAAAGCGGCAGGATTAATGAAACAAGTAAGAGTTTTGGGGGCTATTTTAAAACAATTCCATATTATTTCAAAAGTTATCCAAAATGTCGACTCGGACCTAGAGGTCGTTTCAAATATTTACGACTCATTAGTTAACTTTGTACAAAACAAAAGAGATTGTTTTGATGATTTTGAGAAGGCGGTTAAACGTAGTCATCTGAAGACTACAAGGACTATAAAAAAGAATCATAAAAAGAAAAGAATCATAAAAAGAAAAAATATATGATGACGAGAGTCGCGAAGGAGACGTTTTAATAACAAGGACGCGAGCACTTTCGAATAAACACCCTTTTCCCAATCTCCAACCAGTTATTTGAATGAGATAAGGAGGCGCAAAGTGTCGTATGACACGGTAACAGCAAATTTTACCTTTTTGGGTAAATTAACCACGATGTCTGAGGCAGATGTCCGGCAGAATGCGGTAAACCTTCGAAATGTTTACCCCGTAGATCTCGGAAGCGACATAGAAGAGGAGTGTGTTCTTTTGAAACAGTTCTTGACGGCTTATGATGGCGAAATAAGTTTAAGGCAACTCAGCCTATTCTCTAAATAGAAAGATTTAAAAGAAGCGTTCCCGTATGTACAGTAAGCTTCAGAGAAAAGGGACCCCCCTTGATAGTGACATGAAAGCATTGCAGTTTTTTGAAACATCGTGTATATGGAATGTTGGTCTAGTGGTTATGACCGATGCTTTGTGGATACGGTAAGCGGGGGTTCAAAACCTCGAACACAAAGTTCTTTTTTTTATTCATATAATTATTTTTTTATTCTCATAAGCACTTTTTGTTAATTATTATTTAAGGAATCAAATTTTATAGTAGGTCATACCTAATAAATAGGTTTGTAAGGAAAGATAGGCTTGTTGCATAAACAATATTAAACACCAATGCAAATTACCACGAATTATAAAGTTACCTTCAATCACAGTTTAGTAAATAAGGCAAAGAAGTATTCTAATTGCAACCTTAGCGCGCTGTCACAGATATTCAAATACTATAGCCGCAACTCATACAGCAGATAAGTTTTTGGAGTAAAACATGACGGTAGTGCAACAATATTGAACTAAACGAGAAATCTATACTAATTTCAACCTTATCTTTTAGTCAAAGTTATTATTATCACATGGTGTAGTTGAAATTTAAACCTTAAGCACAGATTAATAAGGTCTAGAAAATTACACCGTAATCAACTTTGTTCGATAAAATAGGAGTCATATTTTCGCCATTATTATCAAGTGAATCGTTAGCCTAGTGGTATAAGGCACGGTCTAAGTGATCGGCTGGCGCTGGAGATGCGGGTTCGTATCCTCAAATAGCACATAAATTAATGTGGCATCTTTTTGTGAGTATATTGTATCTTGGTATACAATTGAGTCGAAAGACGAAAAATATCAGAAAAATTTCAAATAAATTTCAAATAAATGAACATGCAAATAAAAGGCTGCAGGCAGCTCAGCGACGATCGCATCACGTGACGTCATTCGTGAGTCATGTGACACGGCCGGCGCAGGCGGCAATATTCTTTAAGTATTGAGGGGGTCTGTTTTCTCTGACGCTGACTGTACATAGCATTACGAATTTTTCTCTGCACCGCGGTGACAAATTTTCCGTTCTGAAACGAGTTAAAAATTATCTGCGTTCCAGTATCAATGAGGAACGCCTAAACAGCTTAGCTGTTTTAAACATAGAAGCTGAATTGACTAACTCAGTTAATTATGAAAGCGTCATTGGCGATTTTGTGAACCAATTTGTCCATCGAAAAATAATGTAATACCTATAAGTAATTAATGTTGCACTGTGTACGGTACTTAATGGTTCAATATTATCATTTTATTTTTCACTAGCTGCCCCGCGAACTTCGTATCGCCTAAAATTTTGTCTCCTTAAAACCATCCTCGTAATTCAAGGAATATTCACCTATTGTAGGACTATTGGGTTGTTCTATCCACTCCACGTGACTAGCCGACTCCGCGAACTTCGTACCTCCTAACAGTCCATTCTTTTTTTTAAATTGTTCTCTCCGTAAGAACCATCCAAAATCACATACGATCCGACAATAACTAGAACGAAAAGAGTACTGTTCAGCGGCATTTTTGGATGAACAGCAGGCATTTGACCAAGTTTGGCATAAGGGCCTGTTATGCAAACTAAAAGTATGTCTTCCACACCATGCATTTATACTTGCAAGTCCTATTTGGACTTTTCTGTCCTTCTTAGCCTTCAAAACGAACTGCTCATTTACAAATGCATCATAAAGCCCGTGTGGACATACGGCATAGAGCTCTGGGGTGGCATGCCACTTTAACATAGAAATCCTACAAAGATCTCAAAACAAATCTTTAAAGACCTTAGGCTTGGTTCACAAAGAACACGGCAATACATGAATACCTCCAGGTCCCTATTGTAAAAGCAGATAACCAAGCGCTCTCTGAAACTCACAGAGACAGACTACAGCGACACAAAAATAAACTAGCTGTATCACTGACAGACTCCACCAACTCTACAAAGAGATTGAAAAGAAAGCAGTTGGCAGCAATCTAAACCTCACCCGATACAGTCGAGGAGATATAAAAGAGTTGACACATCACAGGATGTGAATAAACTACAACTGCCAAGGATTATGAATCAACAAATTTGATAATGGCTTTCTGGCTGATGGCAGATGGAAAAGGGAATAAGAAAAGAAAAACATATCTATAATATAAAAATGAATCGCTGAATGTGTTGCTAGGCGCAAATCTCGAGAACAGCTGAACCGATTTCGCTAATTCTTTTTAGAATATTCCTTGAAGTACGAGGATGGTTCTTACGGGGAGAAAAATTTGAATAAAAATAAGAATCGACTCTTAGACGGTACGAAGTTCGCGGGGTCAGCTGGTTTCATATAAATTCATGTGGTGTAATGAAACAACGAGATAAAATATGATACTCGGACGCGGTTTAACTCTTAACGTGTAATCTACAATCCGAATGCACTCCTGTAAGAGCTAACTCGTACGAACGTGTAAACGCGGTTCCAGAGCCTCGTCCGTCATCCAGCAGCTGTAGCAGCTTGCAGGTGAGGTTAGTTTGGTCATCAAAGATCTTAGTGGAGTTATTATTAAGACTAGTATAGTTTATTAGTAAGCCAGATGAGATGGATAAATTTTATCAATTGTAATATTTATGTTAACGTATTTAATATTCACTTGATTGTTTGCTTAACTTTAATTTGTACACCATATTCCATGGTAGGGCATAGCGCACTCTAATATAACTTAGATTAAGAACTTTACACAAACCTATGATCCACAAATAAATTATTTGATATTTACATACTGGCTTTTGGAAACCACCCAGGGCACAAAACTGTCCAGGTCTTGTCTTCATTTTATTTGAGTGATGTTTATTGTATAATTGTATTTTAAGCACAAGTATGTGAAATGTATTTTTGTAAATAAAAAAAATAAAAAAATAAACAATACTAAATAATGAAAATTTCCACTAACCGATCCTTCTAAAGCATAGCATGCTTGAGTCTTGCTACCCAACTGGTAAGCTACAGTAGTTAGCAGTCCCCTGCTGGAGTTTACTTGAATTTCCCCAGTATTATATAGTACAAAACAACCAGTTCCATAAGTTGCTTTAGCCTGTCCTTTTTGTAAGCACATTTGGCCAACTAATGCAGCCTGTTGATCCCCTAGACAGCCTGATATGGGTATGCCATTGAGAGGACCATCAGCTATGTAACCATAAATCTGCAAACAGATTTGTACGTCACTTAAAATTACATCTATACTTGCGGCACGCCATGATTGTCGTTTTGACACGACTGGTTTTGCTTGTTTCTATTTTTTGGTGTGTGAAGTTTATTTTCTTCTGTGCCAGTCTCGCCATATTGTTATTTAGTTATTCGTCTAACAGTTCGTTATTCAATATATTAAACGCACCAAAAAAGAGAAAACGAGCAGAACCAGTCGTGTCAAAACGGCCATCATAGCGTGAACTGCAGCTCTAGTTACCAATGACCGACACATTTTTTTCTATTTAAGACATTTACCTCAGAACTCGATTTTATTTCAGGCAAAACAGATTTTGGCACTTCAAAGAATTTCAAGAGTAAAGGATCCCAGTCCAGACTTTCTATATTCATTATCATTGTCCTTGACGCATTTGTTACATCAGTGATATGCTTGCCACCGTCAGGACCACCTGTAAAGTGATACATATTTATATTTTATTTTATGAACATCAAAAAGGTCCCTTAAAGTTATTGTTTTTAAATGAAATTCGGTCTATAACTGGCAACACTGACATTGCCTATGTAAACATCCCCTGTGTACATAAAATATTAAATTTAAATATTTAATTGTTTAAATAAGTTAGTTTATAGTGAAAACTAAAGCAGTGTTCATATTACTCAAGTGACATTATTTGTGGGCAATATCTATTGACAAAAACGTATATTATAGTGTTATAGTGAACAAGAACTTAACTTACTGTAAAACCCGATTATTCCCAGTAGTCCCCTCTAGCCCTGTCCCCCGGGGTGACAGCTGGGAATTATCTTCCCATTTGTCACCGGGGTGACAATTTGTGCCGAATGTTCCCTTTGAAAACTGACTAGAGGGGACAAATGGGAAGTCTGTTTCCCAGTTGTCACCAGGGGGAGGGGAGGGGGGGACAATTGCCTACAATTCCTTCCCAGAAAAAATATACATAGAAAAAAAAACAAATAACACTTTAAAAATAAAGTATATTTTACTTCAAAGTAAAAACTTCTTTTTAAAAATACTCTTCTGTAATCAATCAATCAATCAATCAATTAGCCTACTGCAGTCCACTGCTGGACATATAGTAAGAGAGCTAGGATCACTAACTCCAGTGCCATCAGCGTACTGAATGAGATGTACATCATTAGACGCGCCTTTAATTGGAGAACACGAAATGGCTATGCTGCAAAGTCAAAAACCTGGTGGTGATACCAAAAATCAATTTTGAAAATGCTAAAAAAATCGGTACCTAATATTGAAAGATTACCAATTTTCGTTTGTGCCTGGCAATAGAGGAGATTTAGGACTATATGATAGTGCAGTGCTGCAAGCCTCCATAACTGGCCTTGTCAGAGGCAGCACCTTGCCAAGTGCCGCCTGAAAACAGGTATCTGGTACGATCGAATTACCAAATAAAACCGGGCTCATCTGAAAGATCATCAAATTCTGAGTATGAAAAACTGGTGCTGCAAATCTTAAACACTGGCGAAGGTGGTTGAAGCAGCGATTGAAGATCGCGAGTTGCGCGTCTCGGTTTGGTATTTTCACATTTATACGATCGAGTTACCAAAAAAAAAACAGGGCTCATCTGAAAGATCATCAAATTCTGTGTAGGAAAAACCGGTGCTGCAAATCTTAAACACTGGCGAAGGTAGTTGCAGCAGCGATTGAAGATCGCGAGTTGCGCGACTCGGTTTGGTATTTTCACATTAGTACGATCGAGGTACCAAAAAAAACAGGGCTCATCTGAAAGATCATCAAATTCTGCGTAAGAAAAACCAGTGCTGCAAATCTTAAACACTGGTGAAGGTAGTTGCAGCAGCGTTTGAAGATCGCGCGTCGCGCGACTCGGTTTGATTTTCATATTAGTACGATCGAATTTCCAAAAAAAAACAGGGCTCAAATGAAGATCTTAAGTTCTCTATGCACACAAGTTATATAGTGTCTTCGTAGCCACTATACAACAACACTGTGTCTCTTCTACAGTAAAATATGTGTGTCGTTTCCGGTTGTCATAGCATGCAGGATACCCTGATGAGTACAAGTGTAGTCATCAAATTTTATATCACTATGCCAAACGGCAATAGGCTCACCTCCTATTACGTGAGACCTAATACAATGATTGGTGAAATGTGCGTGTTAATTCACCTCTGCCTAACCCCGGGGATAAAGGCGTGATTGCATGTATGTTGCAGAATGTTTTCAAAATACGTTTAAAGTTGCAAGTGTGTCTAGAATTTTGATACCATTCCCGCAACCCATGGGAACCTCTTAACGGGATAAAAAGTATAATATATGTTATTCCAGACTGTAAGCTATCCTTGTGCCAAACCTCAGTCACATCCGTACAGCCGTTAGAGCGTCAGGGTGTATCCCACTATTTCCATGGAAATGCAAAATGGAAAAAGTGGGACAAGCGTTTTGTACAAATTATATCCCATAAGTGCCCGGTTAATGGCAATAGGCTCGCCACCTATTACATTGGGACCTAAACATAAACGGCGAAATGTGGGTGCTAGCACCTCTGCCTACCCCTTCGGGGATACAGGCGTGAGTTTATGTTATGTTATGTTATGTTATATCCCATTATTTCCATTGGGGCAAAAAACCTCTAGTACCCGCTTATTCCATTTTTCCCCATTGACAATCCCCATTGATGGGGATAATTGAACTTTTTGTTCACTATTCCCCGTTGACGCAAAAAAAAAAAACCACGAAGGCTAAGGCGAGAGCTCCGCTCCGCTTCGCTCCCGCCTTAGCCTTCTAACCTAACCTATCCGAGTCGTGGTACTCTGAGTCGAGGTCTTAACTATAATAATGACGTTTTTTATATCATTAAACATACTGTTACTGTTCGAAATAAATATGATGGGGATTAGTGAGCTTTTTAGTTCTCTAATCCTCATTATTTAAAAATTTTGTGTCAACGGGGAATATTGAAAAATTAAAATTCTTAAGAGGCAATGGAAATAGTGGGAGACTCTGTCCCAGTATTTCCATTAATGGAAATACATAATGGAAATAGTGGGATTCACCTGAGCGTCATTGAATAACAAACTTCTTCACAAACTTTCACATTTATAATAATTTTATTCCATTCGGTTAGGTACTTCACTAAATGCAACCACCTTCACCAGTGCTTGTTGTCCGTGGTCCTACTACTTGGTCCTACTAGTAGGACCACGGACCATTCTTTTGGCCCCTAGTTCTACCAGTAGGACCATGGGCACCTAACATTACCCGTAGTGCTACTGGTAGTACTACGGACATTTTTACTTGTCCGTGGTTCTATCAATAGGACTACAGAACTAACAGAACTAACAGACGAACTAACGAACAGTTTAAAAAAATTACCGGAGGAGAATCACCGGATACTGAAATTTTCTCTGGAATCAAGCCCTATAATACCTAATGTCAGTGATTTCTTTTTAAAAGAATAGAGACTATTTTTTTTAACGTGGCGCACCTTGGGAGAGGCTTATTGATTGATTGATTACAGAAGGGTATTTTTAAAAAGAAGTTTTTACTTTGAAGTAAAATATACTTCATTTTTAAAGTGTTATTTGTTTTTTTTTCCTATGTATATTTTTTCTGGGAAAGTCGTAGGCAATTGTCCTCCTCCCCCTCCCCTCCCCCTGGTGACAACTGAGAAACAGACTTCCCATTTGTCCCCTCTAGTCAGCTTTCAAAGGGAACATTCGGCACAAATTGTCACCGCGGTGACAAATGGGAAGACAATTCCCAGCTGTCACCCTGGGGGACAGGGCTAGAGGGGACTACTGGGAATAATCGGTAAAACCACTACATATTGTCATATAGGTAAACATTTAGTGCTGATTTCGAACAATACAACCTATAAAACAACTTTGAACCATATTACAGTGATAATTCAGCTATAGTATTCTATAAGAGCAAAAAATATTTAAAATATTTTATTATCAACCGTTATCACGGTATTTTGAAAAATTTTCAGACTTCGTATTTGACATTGTTATTAAAGACAAAACTACCACTAAGTAACGCCATCAAGTGGTGAGTAGAAAATTAAAAATTGACATTGTTGACACAAACTGACATTACGGATAGTGTTGCTACACCTAATAAACCCAAATGGAATGCTAAAATTGAGTAAAACGCCATCTATGAATGAAAAGCCGAACTAAAACTGACAGATTTGACACAAACATCAGTATTGTCAACGTTGAAATATAAATAATCACGAATTGGGGATACCCTAAGAAAAAAATATAACTGAATTAGTGGAAAATAAATTAAAATGGAGAATGAAAATATCACTTGTAGAAAACAAAGAACACATAGGTCGCTATCACTTTCGGAGTCAACCTTGTTCGATAGCACTATGAGAAGTTTGCCAAATGACTCAAAAGAAGACGAAAGAATTAAGACTCTCACCGAAAAAATTGATCAGTTGACTGCTGAATTACAAAGTGCACACCAAGAGATTGACCATTTAGTTTGTGAAAATATTCAGCTCAAATCCGATCTAGACAAAAGTAATAAAGGGGGTTGGGTAATGTTGGCGTCGTGTCGGAATTGAGCGGCCATCAATGAAATTGGTATAATATGAAAGTACAGTATAAAGTGATCAAAAGTTACTATGGACAAACTTCTCTAAACTATATCGGGACTTAGCTATACAGGGTGGTATTTTTCAACTTTACTTAGATGGAAGTACTCTAAATACTGAAGATAGCGAATTCCACTGAAAAGAAACATTCCCTTATTTTTAAAAAGAATCAAAACTGCATTCATAGTTTTCTGAAAATGCCACACAGTCGAACCGACTAAAATCTTCCTATAACCTTCTATTTCATAGATTTCCTTTTACTTAATTTACCAAGTTTGTTAGAGAGATTTGAACCTTATGATCGACCCTATAGATTGATGTAATAAAAATACAGGGTGTTATTTTTTCGAATTGTAGACGGTTCGATTATAAGGCGTGGTAAACGAGTTTTCAGCATTCCTTAAATGCAGTTCTGTTTCTGTTTTAAAAACATACTAAACTGTATGCAAAGTTTTCTGAAAATGCCACACCCGGTAGTCGAACCGACTAAAATCTTCCTAAATCTTCTTAAATCTTCTATTTCATGGATTTCCTTTTATTTAATTTACCAAGTTTGTTAGAGAGATTTGATCCTTATGATCGACCCTATCGATTGATGCAATAAAAATATAGGGTGTTATTTTTTCGAATTTTTCGATTATAGGGCGGGGCAAACGATTTTTCAGCATTCCTTAAATGCAGTTCTATTTCTTTTTTAAAAACATACTAAACTGTATTCAAAGTTTTCCAAAAATGCCACACCCGATAGTCGAACCGGCTAAAATCTTTATAAATCTTCTATTTCATGGATTTCCTTTTATTTAATTTACCAAGTTTGTTAAAGAGATTTGATCCTTATAATTGACCCTATCGATTGATGCAATAAAAATACAGGGTGTTATTTTTTCAAATTGTAGTCGGTTCGATTATGAGGCGTGGCAAATGATTTTTCAGCATTCCTTCAATGCAGGGCTGTTTCTTTTTCAAAAACACACTAAACTGTATTCAAAGTTTTCTGAAAATGCCACACCTAGTAGTCGAACCGAATAAAATCTATCTAAATCGTCTATTTCATGGATTTCCTTTCATTTAATTTACCAAGTTTGTTAGAGAGATTTGATCCTTATGATCAACCCTATCGATTGATGCAATAAAAATATAGGGTGTTATTTTTTAGAATTTTAGTCGGTTCGATTACAGGGGCGTGGCAAGCGATCTTTCGAAATTCCTTAAATGCAGCTTTGTATTCTTTTTTAAATAAGAGAGTGTTTCCTTTGAATGAAATTAACTATCTCCGGTAGTAAGAGTAGGTACTCGTACCCGGTTCGACTACCGTGTGTGGCATTTTCAGAAAACTTTGAATACAGTCTAGTGTGTTTTTAAAAAAGAAACAGCACTGCATTTAAGGAATGCTGAAAAATCGTTTGCCACGCCTTATAATCGAACCGACTACAATTCGAAAAAATAACACCCTGTATTTTTATTACATCAATCGATAGGGTCGATCATAGGGATCAAATCTCTCTAACAAACTTGGTAAATTAAATAAAAGGAAGTCCATGAAAAAGAAGGTTTTGTAAAATATTAGTCGGTTCGACTACCGGGTGTGGCATTTTCAAAAGTCTTTGAATGCAGTTTTGTTTCTTTTAAAAAATAAGGTAAAGTTTCCTTTAAGTAAAATTCGCTATCTTTAGTATGAGGGTACTTTCCTTCAAGGTAAAGTCGAAATGTTCCACCCTGTATATCGCAGCTCCGATATTACTTACAATGAAAATAATGACATTTGTACGTGTGTTTAACACAGTACAATGAAGTGATATCAAAATTAATTATGGCCGCTGAAAAAATTAAGAACGCCACTGTCCATACTAGATTACCCAATCCCCTTTGTAGAATTATATAAAAAAATTTAAACCGGTGATCCAAATTGCTCTACTCCGGGATCAAAGCGATCGACAATGCGAGGTAAACCCAAAATATGCAGCCTGACATCAACGCCCTTAAAACAATTTTCAAACACAACCATAGTTGATTCACCAAGATATATAGTGTCGAAGGAGGCTAGTAATTTTACACAGCTGCATAATAAGATGGAACCGAAAGTTAAAGAGCCAAATCATATAAAAACACGGAAAGATATAAACGAAGGGAAACAGACAAATATTAGCAATGTACGTCTAACAAAATGCCAAAAAACTGCTTACATTGACACTGATAAACAGCAAGTAAAAAGATTGTAATTATTGCGGATCAACAAGGGCGCGGAATGCAGACTACTCTACAAAAGCTAGTTGGAACAAATTATGCTGTCACAAGTTTTTGGAAGTCTGGCGCTAGGATTGCTGACATTCTTCGTAATACAGAGACAAACATAATAAGAAATCTTACAGATAACGATTATGTTGTAATATTAGGCGGAATTAATGATGTAAATCCCTACGAATTTAAATCTC
Source organism: Eilema depressum (assembly GCA_914767945.1). Lineage (NCBI taxonomy): Eukaryota > Metazoa > Arthropoda > Insecta > Lepidoptera > Erebidae > Eilema > Eilema depressum. Next base: position 21,228,111 of record OU612012.1, on the reverse strand, counting down.
ATTGTATTAATTTTATACATTGTTACAAAAATACGAATATCTTAATATGCGAAATACCATGCAATAGGAATCTAAGTGAAACAAAGCTAAATTATGAACTAAATTTCATGTGTGGCCAATACTCACATGTATCATATGTTGACGTGAATTATTGCAACTATTATCCATTTTCCAAATACTTTACTATAAACCTATCTAGGTCGTTGCTTCAGGAAATATTACGCATAACATATAGAGCAAAAATGACTGATTATAAAAATAAACAAGCTCTGATTAATATGACTAAACTTACACTAGATAAATGCACACAAACTAATAAAGAAAGCGAGGATCAGGCTCCGATATTGGAGTCCCCGCCAGAGCTTGCAGATAATGGTATAAATAATTTTCGTCTCTAATAAGCATTTTATAAACATACTTCATCAGAATATTGATGGCCTTATGGGCAAATCTAATTTGTTAGCAGTTCATATTGATAATTTCTCAAAACAGGGTAAGATTATTGATGTATTGTGCATTACAGAACACAATATGCTTAAATGTGTGTGTGTTCGCGCAGCGGAATGTTGTTGAATTTAAAGATTTTAATTATGCAGATATTTAGCACATGACGTCGTGTAAATGCTTATGGTAAAAAAAAATTTGTGCATGCAGCCATTGTGGAGAAATTCGCTAAAAACAGATTCCGCTGGGCGAACGTTGTCCTGGCGGAACTTTTTTTGAATTCATGGACTTAGAAGAAAAAAAATGTGCCCAAAAATTAGCGTGTATTTGCGTGTAATTGTGTATGTATGAATAAAATTAATGAATGCATAAACTTCGGAGAAATTCAAGTTTCCGCCACGCGAACGTTTGGCCATTAGCTAGTTTTCATATAAAGCGCTTATATAGAGAGCTGTAGATTTTTACATACGTTGTTTTGAATTTGCTTATATTTGTTTAATAAAAAGATTTAGAAAAAATCGAAGGGTTTAACAGATAAAAATATAAACGTAAAATACGCTTATTAGGTCTTAGTTCGTAAAGTATGCACTTTGGGGTCTAGATTTTTACGTTTATACAAACCTTGTAAGTGTCTGCAACATGTTGCCAAGTATCAATGATGTTCCGCTAGTAATTAAAGAGCAATAGGACAATTTACCATGTATAGACCACTGTTTACAAAGCAGTCAAATATCACGACGTTCTAAAGGAATTGCATAGTAAAATATATTCCAATAATTAGCTTACTGATTCAACTATTCACATGCAAAATTTCATCTCATTATATTCAGTAATTAAAGATAAACAATGAAAATACTGACAAAGCATCGAAACCCTACATAACCCGACCAAGTTCGGATGGCTACAAAAAAGCGCTGCGCGAACACACAAGTCTCAAGCGCTTACTTAAATAAAGTACCTACCGCCTACGTAAATAGTACTTACTAATCTTAGTCAAATACAATTAAAAAAGTAGGTGTAGAAAAAATAAATGATCTATAAATTAAATCGAAATAACAATTGTGTTATCACCTGTACCAATTCAATACCGGTATTATACTGTAAATTTTAGAATGTTACCTAAATATATGGTACGGCCGCTTTTTTGTAGCCATCCGAACTTGGTCGGGTTATGTAGGGTTTCGATGCTTTGTCAGTATTTTCATTGTTTATCTTTAATTACTGAATATAATGAGATGAAATTTTGCATGTGAATAGTTGAATCAGTAAGCTAATTATTGGAATATATTTTACTATGCAATTCCTTTAGAACAGTGGTTCTCAAACTTTTTAAATGACGGAACCCTTTTGGGAAGCAAAATACTTGATGGAACCCTACAATAAAACAATTATTTTTATAAGTGTATTCTTTATTAATCAGCATAATAAAAGTACAATGTATCAGTTACTAATTATTATTTACTTCACCACTTGGTAAGGACAATAATAGAAAACATTAAAAAAGAAAAAATCTAACTAGTGGAAGGTATGAAACTGTTTTGTATTTTTCATCAATTGCTTGATATCAGGTTTGATGGAAGAAAGTTGGAGTCTCATATCAGCTTCGGCGTCCAGTCTATTGCGATATTTTGTTTTCGTGGCTGCGTAGGTAGAGAATCCTGTTTCGCACAAATATGTAGTTGGGAACGGGAGAAGAATATCCAGAGCCATTTGGCCAAGCATTGCATATTCATCTTGGATTCTGCACCAAAAATCATTAAGAGGCGTCGTTTTGAACAATGACTCCATACTTGTGTCTGATGACATTTCTAAAAGAGATTCATATATCTCATTTGACATGTTTTCAGGCTTTTCCAAGTTGGGTAAAAAAGGATTATGAATCCAGGAGTTCACTTTAATTTTTGTATTGTGTTCTTCGGGAAAATACTTTTCAAAAGATGCGCGCATCGAACTGAGATATTGGACCAATTCTTCAAACACATTATCTTCAAACATTTCTGAGTCGTTTTCGCTAACAAACTCACTGAGTAATGTAAAACTTTCTATTTCTTTCTTACCAATGCAAATGATCCAAAAATCTAATTTTCTTTTAAAAGCAGTTATTTTATTATAGGCCTGAAACACTGTTGTCTGTTTACCTTGCAACGATAAATTTAATTCGTTAAGTTTTTGAAAGATATCCGCCATAAAAGACAATCGGAACAACCAAGTTTTATCATACAAACGGTCCTTCAAATTAAAAGAAGTATCTGCTGAAAGAAACATTTGTAACTCGGCTCTAAGTTCAAATAGCCTTGTTAAAGTTTTTCCCCGAGACAGCCATCGCACTTCTGTATGGAGCAGCAGTGTTTTATGTTTGCTGCCATAATCTTCACACAATAATGAGAACAATCGGGATTGTAGTGGTCGTGATTTGATAAAATTAATTATTTTTACCGCTTCATCCATAACTAATTTTAGATTAGACGGCATTTGCTTCATCGCAAGTGCTTGTCTATGCAGAATACAATGACTGGAACTACAATTAGGCGCTTTATTTTTCATTCGTGACACTGCTCCTGCTGTTTTACCTGTCATCGCCTTGGCCCCATCTGTACAAATGTCAATGCAATTGTTCCAACTGAGATTATGTTCTTCAAAAAATATATTTATTTTATTAAAAATTTCTTCCCCGGTAGTGTTTGTAAGCAGCGATGAACACATAAGCATGTCTTCTTCAAAAGAACTTTTATATGGATATCTCACAATAACCAGCAGGATAGCCAAACCAGCGACATCAGTCGACTCGTCCATTTGCAAAGCGAATCGTGTATTTTGTAGACGTGTAACTAGTTCTTGTTTGACGTAGCTTGCCAGATCATGGATTCGTCGTGAAAACGTATCGTTCGATAGCGGAACAGTAGAAAGATGCTTTGCAGATTTTTCATCAAGCATACATTTTGTTATGTCTAATACACATGGTTTTATTAATTTCTCAGCGATAGTGTGCGCTTCACCTGCTTGTGCAATGCGATAGCTAACTAAATATGATGCCTCCGTGGCCTTTTCGTTGGTAGTTTGTGTTACATGCATCATATTTTTTTGACTTTCTAATAACTGATCTTTTTTGCGAACAAAAAATTCTTTATTCTTGTCTTTAGTCTCGGGGTGTACGGTTTCTAAATGTCGACGCAATTTGGCAGGTGCCATGGAACTATTAGGAAGCAGTTTACTACAGAGCATGCAGAGAGGTGAGCCGTTGGAATCAACAAATCCGAAACTGATATAAGATTCATCATACTTCCTTTTTTTCGTCTTTGAAGTCGTGCTTGACGTCGTGGCACTCGTGGCATCATCTTCTGGATCGGTGATTGCTAAATTCTCCGCGCGCATTGCTTTTGAACATTCAGCGTCATTAGAAGATGTTGTTGGAACACGTTTAACACCTTTAAGCCAACGTTCCATTCTTCTTTATTTATAATGTTACAAGTCAGGATAGTGGGGTTTAAATAATGCACAATCGTTACTGCGTATAAGAGACTAAATTTAGAACCTACAGGGAAGAAATGTATAAAACTGAGACAACAGAATACAGCAGGCAGTAAAACAATGAACACTAGTTTCTCGCCAGCGAGCTTGTAAGTAGGTAGTAACTTATCGCTCCGAACGCTAATCATCAACTGACGACGCCAACGCGCGATCGCCGCTTTTATACTTAGTCCTAGACTCGATCTCAAATATTCTCGAAAATACTCGAGTCGGCACCTTTGATAAACAAAAAGCAAAAATAAAAACAGAAATTTAAAAATAGCGTTGTAAACAATATCGACTTTATCCTTTTAAGTTAGAGACGAAAGTCGCTTGTTGACAACTATAGCGTCTAATTCAGAGGCGGCTTTTATCAAAGAGACTGAGCGCTTACAAGTATACTACCCGCTCGTTTTAAGTTTGCCGCTGGCGATAGGTATGAGTGTATGACGTTCGAAATTTTTTATTTAATTGTAACAATAAAAATTGTGTACGTTAGATATTTGGGTAAAACTATGACACATTATAAGTTTTGTTGTCACGTGGGGGAGGGTACGCGCATTCCACAGACCGGCAAACTTAGAGCGAACGCGTTGTACAAGTATAAAATTGTTGAGACCAAACTTATGAGATATTGTACCAGCTAATGTAACACAAGCTTATACAAATACAAATAAATAAATAAATAACATTCATAGCGTTTTGTCTCCGCGCGGCCGCGGAGTCCGCACAGCCGCGGAGCGACCAGAGAGAGCTGTTTTGATTTTTTTATTTCTAAATTCTTGCGGAACCCCGACAGAGGTATCACGGAACCCTAGGGTTCCGCGGAACACACTTAGAGTATAGCTGCTTTAGAACGTCGTGATATTTGACTGCTTTGTAAACAGTGGTCTATACATGGTAAATTGTCCTATTGCTCTTTAATTACTAGCGGAACATCATTGATACTTGGCAACATGTTGCAGACACTTACAAGGTTTGTATAAACGTAAAAATCTAGACCCCAAAGTGCATACTTTACGAACTAAGACCTAATAAGCGTATTTTACGTTTATATTTTTATCTGTTAAACCCTTCGATTTTTTCTAAATCTTTTTATTAAACAAATATAAGCAAATTCAAAACAACGTATGTAAAAATCTACAGCTCTCTATATAAGCGCTTTATATGAAAACTAGCTAATGGCCAAACGTTCGCGTGGCGGAAACTTGAATTTCTCCGAAGTTTATGCATTCATTAATTTTATTCATACATACACAATTACACGCAAATACACGCTAATTTTTGGACACATTTTTTTTCTTCTAAGTCCATGAATTCAAAAAAAGTGCCGCCAGGACAACGTTCGCCCAGCGGAATCTGTTTTTAGCGAATTTCTCCACAATGGCTGCATGCACAAATTTTTTTTTACCATAAGCATTTACACGACGTCATGTGCTAAATATCTGCATAATTAAAATCTTTAAATTCAACAACATTCCGCTGCGCGAACACACACCTTAAATGTGATATAAATATATTAAGAATAGACAATTATGAACTTGCGTCATCTTATTCTAGAGCTAATAGACGTGGAGGATCATGTATTCTAGTGCGAAATAGTCACAAATTTCAATCAATAAATGACATCAATGAGTTTAGTTTGTCTAGTATCATAGAGTGTAGCGCAGTAAAATTAATAGAACATGACGTCTTAGTTTTATGTATATACAGACCACCAGGGAAGGATAGTAATAGTTTAAACACATTCTTTCAAAAATTGCAAGACTTGCTACAGAGATATTGCCTAAAATACAAAAAAGTGGTTATTTGCGGTGACTTTAACATTGACAGATTGAAAACAACCAAAACCAGTGTTCAATTTGAAGAAATATGCACGTCCTTCAATCTCAAAGTGGGTTGGGTAATGTTGGCGTCGTGTTGGAATTGAGCGGCCATCAATGAAATTGGTATAATATGAAAGTACAGCATAAAGTGATCAAAAGTTACTATGGACAAACTTCTCTAAACTATATCGGGACTTAGCTATACAGGGTGGTATTTTTCAACTTTACTTAGATGGAAGTACTCTAAATACTGGAGATAGAGAATTCCACTGAAAGGAAACATTCCCTTATTTTTTAAATGAAACAAAACTGCATTCAAAGTTTTCTGAAAATGCCACACCCGGTAGTCGAACCGACTAAAATCTTCCTAAACCTTCTATTTCATGGATTTCCTTTTATTTAATTTACCAAGTTTGTTAGACAGATTTGATCCTTATGATCGACCCTATCAATTGATGCAATAAAAATACAGGGTGTTATAGTTATATATAGTTATAGGATATGTAGACTAGCTGTGGCTCGCGGCTCCACCCGCGTTGAATTCTGATCCCGTTCATCGCTAATGATATAGCCTATGTTGGTACCTGATAATGTACCTTTCTATTGGTAAAAGAATTTTTGTGTTTTTGAGTTTATTCATCACATGCAAAAATACAAATCTTTCCTCTCTATAATATGTTTTAGTGTAAAAGTATAAATTATTGGCAAGGGGTCTCTGACAAACTAGATCGAGTTAAACTTTATTTTCTAACGGCTTCCCTTTGAAATTTTTACCTTTCGCTACACTGGTATGTACAGTCACGTGCACTGATATGTGTACAGGAAATCCCGATGATTACAAAGAATATATTGATAATGTGACTATTTATTTCTGAAATTTTCAGAGTGAACATTTATTCAAAATTCTGTCCGTACAGTCGTGTACAGTCACATGCAATGAAATGGATACCATTTCATTGCATGTGACTGTACAATATCCTACCATAGTTTTTGACTACAGTATAGGGTTCTTCATGATGAGCATTAGAAGGTTCTTACAGGGTCGGCAGCATGAGTGGGATGCCCCTATATTGCATACGTCCATAGACCACAGTAACCACACCCCATCAGGTGGGCCGTGTGCATGTCTGCCATCTTAGTTGTATAAAAAAATTAAAAATATTCACCTGTAAGATTCCATATGATCCAAGTGTCCACAGTTCCAAAGCAGCAGGTACCATTTTTCATCGCAGTTTTGACAGCATCAACATTGTCACACAGCCATCTTAATTTAACAGCACTGAAGTAAGGTGACAAAGGCAGACCGCACAAAGGCTGTGACAAACTTTATATATTTATTAAAAGATAAATTATATCACACAACTATTTCAACATTAGTTTACATCCTCAGACAAATGCAACCCCAAATTTAACCTTTCAATGGCCTATAAGTATGTCTTACTTACTAATAAACCTGATTCTTTCATATCAGGACTTTTCTGAGCACACACGTCAGCAACGTGACAATGCTGTTGGCACTTTTCGTCCAATTCATTTTCATCCAACACATTTTCATTCAATCTCATTCCATATTTGGTTTTTATAATTGGATTGTCCAAACAACAACAACAATACGTTATATATAAGCACTATATTGTAATTTCCATAAATCGTTATTCATGTTCACCAACAACATGTTTTAACTTACGAAAAAAATAAAAACAAGTGCACGCCTCAGTGTAGGCCCTGAAACTGAAGCTCAGTTGGGGACACAGGCATGGACGTGTGAGATAGAGGTCATTCTCTTAGAACTCAAGGTTTTGTTAACAAGTTGCCCAACCCTTTGGGAGACTTACATGGAGAAATGGGTACAACATACAGAGGTCATTTTTATTACTAGTTCCCTGTCAATCTGGCAGTAAGTGTATCAGGACTTTGTGACCTACATGAATAAAGTAATTCCCATCAAGCCAAGCCGTAACCCTAACCAACAATTGGCAGAAATGAGCTCTTCAGTACTGAGAAAGAAAATAGTGATACACGCCTTAATAGGGGTGGGCTCAGAAATTGTCACTTTTTATACTACTGAAGTCGCAGATAAGCACACGGCCCACCTTATGGAAAGAAGTAAAACTTTACAGTTTACGATTTTAATCTCTGAACTTAATCATGTATCACTAAGTAATAAGGGCATAACATGAGCATTAGAAAAATTGCTTTACCTTCAAATAATTCTTATTTCTTGTTTTATTAGGAACTGTATCTAGAAGTTTATCTATGGTGGAAGCTGTCCTCATATCCAACCACACAATGGCATTGTGCAGCGGTTTCCCTGTAGTTCTGTCCCAAACTATTGTTGTCTCTCGTTGATTAGTTACACCAACTGCTACTATGTCCTACAATGTTCAAATTGTAAATATTATATATAAGATTTGGCACATAAAATTTTCAGTATAGGGAGTGTGGATATAGCAATTAATACTGACATTTCCAGATACTTGTATTTGTATTTGGCAAAAGGGTCAAGGGCTTAATGCAAGAGAACAAGTCACATTATCATAAAGCGATTTCTCTCAACAATGACAACAGGCTTCTCACACCATATATATATTACTCTATTGACCAATAATTATAGAGATAGGTAATATCATAGTAAGTTCAATAGACAACTGCTCTCTTTATCATGTTGAATGAAAAGTAACCTTATCCATTACTCCACTAAAAGAAGAAAAAAGAGAATGTTGTATTTTACCTGACTGTGTGTATTCCAATCAGCACAAAATATTTATCTGCACTGTTACTAATGCAGTGCAGATAAATAGACAAAAATGTGCATAATTTAACTAAACCATCGCCGTAAGATGGATGTATTGGAAAATTTGGATCAATCTCGGGCGAAGCTCGGTGGCTCAGTGGTCAGAGCATTCCCCCTGTAAGGGAAAGATCGCCGGTTCGAGTCCTGCCCGAGTATTGATTTTGCTTTTTCCAATTTAAAATAATTAACTAAAATGGTTTCATACATTAATTTAAAACAATACTACTTATTTAATTATAACTATAATTTTTCTATGCAGGTATATGTACCATGTTTTATGTCTCCAAATATGTTGTGGGGTGATGGGTCACTCCTCTATTCTTTTGTGTATGCAGGAAAAGCCTATCCTGCTGAAGGTTAAGTGAACAAAAATTCACTGCGACTTTACGATTGCTGTCATGAATTGATAAATCTTTTAAATTTGACAGGCAGACTGCAAGTTATTGCAATCTCTCCCCCTTCATCTCTATATTTAAAATGGGGCAATAGGGTAGGTTATAGGGAATATTTTAATAAAATAAAAAAAATTGAGTTATTGACAGAATAAACAAACTTTCGACCTTAGCTGCCCCTCCCAGGGCCTCTAGTTTTTCCACAGCTTTTTGTATACATGTTATTACAACTTCCAAAATATCGATTGGATCTTGTTCAACCCAGCCTTCTTGAGGAAAATGTTGTGCTAGTTCCTTTTGATGATAAGCAACCACTTCTGCAGAATTCGCTTTGAATATTATAAACCTTGCACTTGAAGTGCCCTCGTCAATTGCACCAATGAGAGGCCCAAATTTCTTGCTCTCCGACATATTAAATATCTATACACGTTCCTCTTATATATTGGATGTTGTACACTTGATGTGTGTTAATATATATCAATGGTTGTACACGTAATTAATGAACTACAAGTAATTAATAAATTGTACGTAACTATGTAATGAGTTTCACAAAACGAATTAAATATGTAATTAAAAGCTAAATTCATTTAAAAATTATCACGTAATATTTATAATGATGATTGCTGACTCATAATTCAATAAAATTAATAAACTGTTATGTTAGTTAAGTTAAAATCGGTGAAGGCAAGGCAGCACAGCAAGCGAGAGCGAGCGACACATGTCATGAGTCATGTCAAGTTGTCAACAGTCAAAGTCAAGTAAGGCTCCGCGCACACGTACGGTTTCCGTCCACGGTTTCCTGATCAAAAAGTCAGATTCAAAAAACCGAATGCTCCATTTTCATACAAAATGTTCTACTAGGCGCACACGTCCTTACTTTTTGCAGAACGGAAAAAACCCGACGTTCGGTTCAGAACGGAAAAAACCTAATGACGTCATTCCGAACGCAGCACTCGCATACATTTTGTAATTTTGTACTAATCGCCGCATACGTCAGGAAATTTCCATCCGGAATCGCGCTTAAATTGTGTCCAGCGTTGTCAATTCCCAAGAGAGTGGGGACTTTCAAGCCGATTAGGGAATTTGTGGGGATTGTGCTTATGTGGGGCATTTAGACATTCACACTAGACCTAAACTCGAAAGTAATAAGTGGCAAGTGTTATACATATTGATAAATTATTAAAGCAAAATATCTCACATTAAGGTACTATTTAACTCTTTATTGGCAATATATTTACACGAGCCGCAATAAACATCGCAAGTGGTGAATATAGCGGGAAACTTCAAGAGAAGTAATATAGTTATCAATGTCTAATATTGGGGCCTTTCTGATGGGTTTGTGGGGAATTCAGATCATCAGTAATTGGCAACACTGATTGTGTCTCGCTTCCGGGGTTGCCAGATTGTATTGTAACTTTTGTAACATTTTGCGTAACTTTTGACCCTCTTACGTAACTTCTGCGTAACACGACTCAAAATGTAACTTTGGCGTAACTTTTGCCGAATCGCTTAGGGGTCAATATTCGTCAGGATAATTAGTGTTCTGTTTTTTTTATATATATATTTAGGACACGTCAATTTGACTCCGCCTCGCCTGATGGTAAGCTGAAGGTAAAGTCTCTGAAAAGAGGGTCACCATTACAGACACGTATCATGTTACAATGGTGGCACTCAGCTTGACGGCCTCATCAGATGCTTTTTCACGCCCCGCTTAAAGGACCCGGAACTGTAGGAGGAGGGAAACACGTGAACTAGTAAGGAATTCCAAGACTTAATGGTGTGGCAGAAGAAGGAGTCGTCGAACCGCTTGGTTCTTGATGGAATATTCTGTGGTCAATATTATCCAGTTCGCCAGCCGTATCCAACCAATAATACCACGTATATTGTTAGAAAAATCGCTTGACTGATGGTGGTATCACATCATCCAAACAACTTCAAACATTTTTTGGCAGGAATAAAGGTTACTTTGGCTCGAACAACTATCATTCAAGGAATAATTATGTATTTTCAATTCATTTTCATTCTTTATTGTAGTCATATTGTTTTTTTTTTAACTTTGTTTGATAATATTTATCTACCGAAAGCCATAAACTTAGTAATACTGGCGTAAGATTAACTATTTTTAATGACCTCCACGAGCGCGAGCATGGGGGTATCAGGTGGAGATGCCTGTTACTCTAGCCAAAGCAGGTCGAGGCGGCACACTATAGTCACTCTCCGTACAACGCCGTCTCAAAAATGGTTTTAGCGAAACTATAAAAAAAAATTCTTTTGTCAAAAATCAATAGTTAGTTAACTAGACCATTTAATTCCGATATAATTGCGATTGCGATGCGCGTCTCTCCTTATCAAGTGACAAAATAGGGACACCTTAGTTCCAACCCCTAAGGGGGCTATCTCGAAACCAAAGATGGCCGGTGGCCCTACGACAGCCGGGGTGCGAGAGATGGCATATCACGTTATATGTTCTTTCAACGACCTCGGCGCGCACCACCGGAGGGACCCAGCCCCATAGTGGTAGACGCTCTCAGCTGCATTAAGTTCCAGTTGAAATAGCTGGTGCTCGTACTCAATGGCCGGTGGGATTTCAGGGAGCATCTCGGAAGGCCGGCTCCTAAATTGAAGGATACAGCTAACGCTCTGGCGCGGGTGCTGCCCAACTTGAGAGGGCCGGATGAGTTTTCTACGTAGGAATCGTGCGGTCCATGGTCCTGTATGGGTGCCCAATGTGGGCGGATACCCGAGATAAACCGAGAGGATTTGTCTCTACAGAAAGACAGAGAGAGTTATTTTCGCATGTATAATATTAGTATGGAAGTATGGATTGGCAGATTTCCGCACTGTGCTGGTCGACACCCTTTGAAGTACACCCCTACTCCAGTACTCCTACCAGAGGTCGTCCAAATGACAGCGTTGAAGCTGGTCCACCAGCAAAGGTCAGAAAGGGTTTTTTTATACCATTTAGGTGGCAGACAAGCACATGGCCCACCTGATGGAAAGTGGTTACCGTGGCCTATGGACACGTACAACACCAGGGGCGTCACACTCGTGCTGCCGACCCTGAAGATTTCTAATGCCCTTCTTGAAGTGCCCCATATTGTAGTCACTTGGGAAAACCACCGCGGGACGTTCATTCCACAGCTTGAGTGTACATGGGATGAAGTTCCTTTCATACCGCACAGTGCGCACCGTTTCCGGTCGCAATGTGTGAGAATGAACTCCCCGCCTATGGCGAGAAGTGCGATGATAGAATGTAGCTGTGGGCATCATATCAAACAGTTCATCTGAGCACAAACCATTGCATAGGCGGTAGAACACACACAGTGAGGCAAAGTCTCTTCTGAGACTGAGAGGTTCCACATCGCCTGTGAGCATGAGCTTGCTGACGGGCCTCAACGCCCGTCTTCGCACCGAGTTGAAAGGGTCAAGCTGGCACGCAGGCGCTCCGGCCAACTTTGCCAACACAAACTACCCCGGGAACTTCACCATAACGATGGACTTAAATCGAGGAGATAGCAGATAGCAGACTGGGTGCACCTTGTGGGTGTAGCTATAAGGACTTGTATTGTATCCATCCAATGGCCTTTCCGTGGTATAGATTATCATATAGAGATCATATGTCATTGAGTATAATAATATATAATAATCTATGGATATAATATAAATTATAAGTAGGGACACGGTATCGAAACGAAAGTATCGATACTGTACTCACGAGTAGTATCGAAAGAAAAGTATCGTACTCATAAAAGTATCGTATCAAAAGGATCGATACTTCCAAGTATCGAGTACTTTTCTTAAGTCTTTAAGAAAAGTACTCAATACTTGGAAAGCGACTTCAAAAAAGGAGGAGGTTCTCAATTCGTCGGAATATGTTTTTTTATTTATGTTAATCGATTACTCAAAGACGCCTGGACTGATTTGCGAAATTATTTTTTGTTTGATAGGTACAGGTGGACCCACATAAATTTTATCAAAATCGGTCAAGCAGTTTATGAAATATCAACAAAAATCGATTGAAGTCGGTTTTTTTTAAATTTTAAATTTGGTGATTATTATTAGTTTCAGTAAAACAATCATATTTTGGCACAAATGCAATAGGTAATAAAAAGAATATTGTAACGATACAAATTCAAAACTTTATTTCGTATGTACTTTACATTCGGCCACTGCATCATTGCAGATATGACAGATCGCGATCAAATGGGCGATATAACTTTGAACTGGCATACTTTAACCTGGCTTATCTTTTACTTAGCATATTAATGAGTGATAACCTTAAAAATTTAATAATTATGCACACCATAAAAAAACATGCTGGCAACAAACCTCAATGTCATGGCCTGCCTGAACCAAGCAACACACAGTAATTCACAGTATGGCGGCGAGGACATTTTTAGTTTCGAGTTTCGCCGCGGGTCTTATTTTCTAGCGTTGACTCTTGTGTGCGACTGAGCATTTGAGTGAGTATAGAGTATGTCCATCATAGATGTGTGATGGATAGATAGAGAACTTAGAGAAGTTGAATGAAACAACGGTGACCGAGTGAGTGGTACATAATTTTCTAGTGACGATACGATTTTTTAATTACAAGATTATGAACATGTAAACTAGACATTGACCCCAATTCTGTCTTGTCACAAGCTAACTAAAATAAGCTAAAAATCTCTAAATGTCAGTTTAGTCCTGTCAAAATGTTATTTCGTATTCTGAGAACACACAACTAACTTAAAATTAGCTTGACACAACTAAAATTAGAGAAAGTACTCAACTGTCATTTTTGGTTAAACGGTATTCTGTTGTACGTATATGCACTAAAATAAGAAATGTCAAACTAAAATTAGACATCATCTAAAATAATGCCAATTGTCGTTCTATATACGCTTAAAGCCTTTATAAAGCTCTATAAATCGTCGATTGATTTGGATTTTATAAATAACTAGCGGACCCCGCGAACTTGCCAGGTACGTGGACCGAGAAAAACTGTATTTGCTTGGTTAAGACTGAGAAATATCACAGTTTGTTTACTATTTGATCAATAATATGCACTAATTATCATTTGTCGGCATTCTAAAGACTTATTAAGATAAGTTTTTACAGATTTTATGAAAATCTTTATCGTTCATTCTTAATTTTTTAATAGTTGTAACACTCGTTTTAGCGACGTCATATTCAAATTTAGTGCTGTCTTGTGCTTAGCAAACACTAAATTTAGTTTGACATAACAACAGAATACGGTTAGAAATGTCAATCGCTTATCTAAAATAAGAAAATTTTAGAGAAATTTAGTTTAGAGATGGTAACGTCAGAATTGGGGTCAATGTTGCCATAAACATAAGATACATGATAAGTCAACATACACAATGAATTTTTTCTCAGATTTATTCGATACGATACCTATCGAAAAGTACTCATTGGGTAAAGGTATCGAATGCAAAGTATCGAGTCCAAAAGTATCGGTATCGAAAGATAAAGTACTCGATACCACGAAATATCGATACTTTTATCGTGTGACGTGTCCCTAATTATAAGAAAGAACATCATGACATTGAGTTATACGCGTATTTTGAATTATTGAATTTTATTTTGCAATAAAAAATGAATTGAATTGATTAGATTACTGTAGAAACCAATAGGAGCAAAAAGCAATTAAAGTGTGTGCAAAGCAGTTATTCGCCATTCATCAAGAATTTCGAATTTTAGTGATTCTAGACTTCTTAAATTTTTTGCCAAACAAACATCAAGCTCTTTTCTCAGACCAAAATAGTCTGAGGTCCTTTTAGATTTGTATAATTGTATATTTAGAGAGTTAAGTTTGTCGTTTTCGGAAACACTAGGGTCTCGTATTAATAATCAATAATTTCAATCATCTTTCTAGTAAAATCAGGGTGCTAGCATTTTTGTCTAGAATTCGATATGATGAATAGATACCAGTCGCCTTAGGCTGGTCTTTACGATCCGACTATCTACTGTTGATCATAGGCTGTGTAAAGCTATATATAAAAAATCTGAGGATAACAAATATAGGTATAATTAACCCAAAAATGTTACAAAGAATTTTCCTAAAGAACAAAATTACTTTTATAGGTCTTAAAAATCATCATAATTATTGCCTTTATCTCTAATATATCTTGGGCTTCCAGATAATAACTTGGTTAAGCTCCTCTCCATCAGTTAAGTTTGTGTGTGAGCTATCTTCACTTTGAATTTCTTTAGTTGATTCAAGATATTTGTTTAATAGGGTCTTTGAACATGGATTGTCAACAAAAATGAAGCGTTAATGCAGTCGTAATTTCATAGAAATATGAGTTAGCATTTTCAAATTCTGTCTCTTTCCTTGGCAGATAATTTAGTGTTATTACTTTTCCTAATATTGGTGTGGACTTAGCTGACAGTATTAATCCCTCCACATCCTTACCTACTGTACAATAATGTTTCTTCATGGTGTTCAGTAAATAGATTACCTTTTATTTTGTAGAAATCTCATCAGATTCATCAGATGTTATTATGCTTTTTAACTAACTTCTCTTCTTGTTCTTTCTTTTTTTGTTTGTTCAGTTTGCAAAGCTCTGTCATATGTCAGCTGAATTTTCAAAATTCTTATTTTTGTTTGAAGGAAATTTATTCTGAAAAGGTTGCCAGTTTTTGTATGAAACCTGGTCGTACCTTCAATAGCTATGTGTGTCACATAGCTGGATAGGTATTTTTGAGCTGAATAAAAGTTACTATGGCGCCTAGTCCAAATCTTAGTCCGTTTAGAATTATCCTTTATTAAACATAGTAGTTTCACAACATTCAAAAACAATGTTATAATCCGTGCGCAACCAAATAGGTAAGGAACCTTGTCAAAGAAAATCGAAAATGACGGTTCTCAAGTAGCGTTAATAAAACAAGTGAGCTGTAGGGCGTACCTAATCCCTGGATCAACTGAACCAATTTTAAAAATTGTTTTACTGATATAAGGCTACATTATTCATGAGTGTATAAGCTGTCGTGTATAACTCGACAGCAAAAGTCTTGTATTGATCATATTATTAGTAACATCAGTATAGCCAAGGGCGAAATCCTTCACCTTGGAATGTCGGACCACGAAACCGCTCAATTACTTACTGTCCCTACAAGAAACAGGAAAACTACGATTACAAGCTATTCAATATATAAGTAATGGTAATTGCAAAAATTGTCACGCATCCGAACTAATTATTAATGTTACTATGAGTGAAAATTGAATAAGAGTTTGATATTTTGAATGATAAGTACCAATAAAATACTTTGTTTAATGTTAAAACCTCGACAAATGTCACATTATATTAAAGCATATTTCTTATATTCAAATAAAAAACCTGAAACATTATAATTTCTGTTAAGGCCCCGAATCAATCGAATCGAATCCGAATCATCGAAAAATCGGTATTTTCGAAACCGTTTTTCTTTTTAACTATAAAACCTAATAAAGATCTGGAATTTACATCCCTGCATACTACAGGATATACAGAGTAACTTCACCTTTTCATAAATTCAACTAGCTGCCCCGGCGAACTTCGTACCGCCATATTTTCGGCCCGCGTGGTATTCAAATCCCGTTCCCGCTGCACCCTTATCACTTAGGGGGATGAAAAATAGATGTTGGCCGATTCTCATAGATACCGGATAAGCACAAAAAATTTCATCAAAATCGGTCAAGCCGTTTCGGTGGAGTTCGATTACGCACCCCGTGACAGAAGAATTTTATATATTAGACTAGCTGTTGCCCGCGGCTCCGCCCGCGTGGAATTCGGATTCCGTACAAACTTTTCTTTCGTGCTTAAATTGCCTCGGATACCATCCTTGTCAGCCATCAGGAGTGCCATGTGAAATTCGGACCCACTAAACAGCATGCCGTCGCGGGTCTTCAGTTGCTGGAGTGTAAAATTGCCTAGGGCATTTTCCGCACCCCCCGGCTGACCCTGGGCCATCTACAATTTTAAGATGGCCCTCTCAGAAGTGGGAAGCACGATGTCCCATCGAATTCCGGAAAGGGAGGAGACGGGCGTGAAGGGATGACAGGAGGCCGGACCTATAATCCTCACGTCCGCGCTCGGTGACCAACCCTTCCCTTTCCTGCTCTCTACTGGGCCTCCTCGTAGTCAGAGGGACATGTGGGAAGCCTTTGAGCAGCCCTGTATAGAGCTGCTCCCGTTGCTGTATGTATTTGCCGTCGGCGGTAGCGCCTCCCCTGGGTGAGGGGCGTTAATGCCTCCGTTACCCAGGATGCATCACATGGAGGTTCCAATCCCGCATTCGGATCCCATTACCGTTGCATCTTGTGTGAACCTGACCTTCCCTGTCTTCGCTCGTGAAATACTTCGAACACCCGTGGTTGCACCCTTTTAGCCCATGCCCGTAATAATAATTAGTTTTCAAATAATGTATGGTAATTTACCGGATTTATTGACATTATATTTTCGTAATATCTTTTGAATAGAACGTCCGATTTCAATAATTCAAAAAGTAATCAACAGGTATTGAAACAATCTTAAATACCAAACGATTTATTTAGATAAGAATTAATATAAAGGTATAGATTCCGTGGTCTGACTTTGATCGGCATTTCGGCTTGAATTTATATCGTCGCGCGTTACTTTCATACTGCAATAGATTCTAAAATATTCATTATAATTATACAGTGTAAAGGGCAATTTTGATCTACATTAAATGTACAATGTATCTAACGTATTTAGTCAGATAAGGCTTAACACTATATTGTTAAAAATAGCTTCGAAAATGACACATTTTTTTTATAATTTGTAAAAGATAAAAATGGTTATTGTGAGCTACCCTTATTAGATAGACATATGCTGTCGCGGACTTTTATGTAGACCTTTTTAAGTTATACATTTCTACAGTACATTATTTTGTTCTATCTTCAATAGTTTTCGCAGCGTACGCGATGTAAGGAATTTTTTAGGTCATTTTTTTTACACCTTGGGTTACATTATTGAAGTTTTATCCAGGATCCCTATTTTTTTGAAAATTAATTATAGCCTATGTTAGTCAGTGATAGTGCAGCTTTCTAATGGTAGAAGAATTTTTGAAATCGGTTCAGTAGTTCTTGAGTTTACTCGAATACAAAAATACAAATCTAATATTAGTAAAGAATGTATGGAAATCTGCCCGATTTATTGACATTTATGCTCACTGCTCCGCTCCCTTTAGTAGTAGCGTGATGTTATATAGCCTATGTTACTCCCAGATAGTGTAGCTTTCTATAGGTGAAAGAATTATTGAAATCGGTCCAGTAGTTTCGGAGCCTATTCGTTACAAACAAAAAAACAAACAAACAAACAAATCTTTCCTCTTTATAATATTATATTATAGTAAAAAGTATAGATAAAAAAGGAGGAAATAGTTGAAAAGAGGCTCTGAACATCACTCTACTCTTTCATAAGAAACCAAATATTTTCTGCAATATGTATCCAAATAATCTAAAATTCCAGATAATATATATTTATGTTAAATGAGTGTATTAGCATGACGTGACCTTCTTAGTTTGTAATCGTCCCCTATAACATTATCTAAGTATTAAAATTAGTTTTACTGATTTTTACGGCTGAAAAACGAGCGAATGACCTTGAGCATTTGTATGGTCAAAGTCATTCGCGTATGTAATCACCTTAAATATGTATCATTGAAATTAATATTCTCGAAAATACTAAACAAACGCGGCGCTCAAGTATTTTTCTAACTCTATATAGCGCTCACGGTTTGTTTCAGTTCGAACAACGTTTTGTCCTCGTTATTACTTTGCAAGCCATATAGATAGCGCTAAATAACTATCTACGGACTTTGTTTTATTTGTGTTTCTAGTCCTTTAATCCTTTTTTGTACTTGTTAAAATTGTGAATTTATATACTTGAACTTCACCAGTATAAGAATTCTCAATTTTCAGTCTCAATTCTCAAAATTAAGATACTTATGATTATTTATACGTAGGGTTTTGTAGTAACAAAACAAGATGTCACTAGTATCGGAAATTTAACTGATGTCTCTCATCTCTATAACGCTGAGCCGTCAAGATGACTTTTACCACGATTCACTAGCGACAGTATTTTCTGTGTCGTTTTTGCAAATATCGTATCCGTGGTAGAGAGGGGCGAATGACCTGTATTGCCGCACTAACTGGCGCGTACTATATCTATCTATACTATTATAAAATTGTTAAGTGGTCGTGTCTGTACATTGGAGATATTTAAAAAAAATACTTGGGTTATGTTATATTAACAATACTGAACACGAAACTTTTTTCATTTCCTGTCTGTTAGTCTGTTTGTCTGTTTGTCCGCGATGGACGCAAAAAATACGCCCTTTAAGCGGAGCAGGCCAGATTCGTTAGTAGTCAGATTCTGAATAGGTCTGTTTCTTAAGTAGCCAGATTCTGAGCAGGTCAGTTTTTTAAATCGTCAAGCAAAAGTACAGTTAAAAGCATAAGTAAACCTACGTAATAATATCCACTTTTTTAGGGTTCCGTAGCCAAATGGCAAAAAACAGAACCCTTATAGATTCGTCATATCTGTCCGTCCGTCCGTCCGTCTGTCTGTCTGTCTGTCTGTCCGTCCGTATGTCACAGCCACTTTTCTCCGAAACTATAAGGCCTATGCTGTTGAAACTTGGTAAGAAGATGTATTCTGTGAACCGCATTAAGAATTTCACACAAAAATAAAAAAAGCATTTTTTGGGAACTGAAACTCAAAATTTTTTTTTCATCAAACCCATACGTGTGGGGATCTAATAGATAGGTCTTTAAAAATGCTAGTGAGGTTTATAACATATTTTTTTTCTAAACTGAATAGTTTGCGCGAGAGACACTTCCAAAGTGGAAAAATTTGCCTGTAAGATATTGCTTTTAGCGATAAGGCCGCCATTTATACATTACCTAATTATGTTTGCCATTTATTTTATGTATACTTTTCTTTTTGTTTGGTGTACAATAAAGTTTATTTCTATTCTATTCTATTCTAAAAATGTGCCCCCTCCCCCCTCTAACTTCTAAACTAAGAGAATGTTAAATCTAAAAAAAATATATGATGTAAATTGCCATGAAAACTACCACTAAAAATTGGTTCGATCGAGATCCAGTCAGTAGTTTTTTTTAATACGTCATAAACCGCAATTTTCGCCTTTGCTACTACGGAACCCTTCATGGGCAAGTCCGACTTGCACTTGGCCGATTTTATATTATGCTTTTAACTTACGGTAGGTATTTTAAAATAATAACTATTTTTTTTTTATAATATTTATTATATTTAATATTTTTAATTAAAAATATTAAATTCAATGTATTTACATCAGAAACCTTGTCAGAATTTTGAAGACTTTTTGAAATATTGAAAACCGTACTTGAGGTGGACATTAAACATTTCAAATCAGATTACTACTATGAATACAGTATCAGTAATTTATCCCTCAGTAAAACAATCTGGTTGTTATACACTACGTTAAAGCTATTTACAGGAAAGCATTTCAGCTGAGCTATTCTAATATATTAATAAAATTCAATGTATTTACATCAGAAACCGTTTCAGAATTTTCAGATTCATTCTCAGAAACCGCATCGGATGTCTTATCAGTTTCTAAATCAGATTCAACAGTTTCTGAAGATTTGAATTGTCGGTCATAACTTAAATACGAAACTCTTTTCAGATTCAGAAATTCATCTACTGCAATATTACCAACTTTAAGATCACTAGTTTAATTATAAATAATCGTTTATCATATTTAAGGTCCACTTGTCGAGGCGTTTTCCGTTCTTTGTGTACCTAGCTTGTTTAATTGCGATGTCATAATGCTATGATTCTTTTTTTAAAGTGTACAAAAATTGTAACACATTTGTTTTTTGGTTTAATTTTCGGTTCAATCTGTTATGCCAACCTTCAATATTATTGTTTGTCCTGTATTTTTGATCAGAGCAGCCAAACATATCCGGCGTAATGATTCTTATCCAATATAGGTAGATAAGATACATCGTAAGAGTCAGTATAGGTAGGTCGATACTCTGGTAGGTATGAATTCTATTATGTAAACAAGTGTACTTAATCATAGCTGACGTTTTTAAAAACTGACCTACTCAGAATCCGACCTAATGAGAAACAGACCTACTCGACTCGAATTCGACGTACTCCGCCTGAAGGGAAAGGGCTTGGTCAGACTTAAAATCTTACGTTTGTTTGATCGCAATCGGTTGAGTAGAACCGGAGTTGTGAACAATACTGATATTATACGGAATATGAGCGGAAATATAGATGGCGCTTTTTTATTCTTATGGATGAAATTTTATATCTTATTAGGGGCTGTCCATTAATCACGTGAGGCTCAAAGGGGGGGGGGGGGGGGGGATGTTGGAAAAAATCACGAAACATCACCAGGGGGGAGGGAGGGTATATTGAGATATCACGTATATTTATTTTTTCTTATAACTCGCGATTTTGGTCACGATTCTTACACCCGTATTCACAAACAATACTTCGCTATGCGTACTACCAAAACTGTGCAAAGAACGACAAATTCTCAGTGCGTTCGTTTTGGTAAGCTTTTTTGTTAATTGATAACACTTCAGTAATACTTCGTTGAGGGAACGCACTGCGTTAGATACTGCTCCGTGATGTTTGTGAATTAATTTTACCAGCCCTCTGCGCTCGAGCACACTATGAGACCTCACAGTATCGTTTGTGAATACGGGTGTTAGTTTTTTAGCATTGAATAATGAATAAATAAATAAACGTGATTTTGGCTAGGGTGGGTAGTCCAAAACCTCACCACGTATCACCATGGGGGAGGGGGGGTTAAAAAATTGCTTAAAAAAACATCACGTGATTAATGGACAGCCCCTTACATCCGAGCAAGTATGTAAATAAATAGACTTTAATTTACATTTACAGTTGTGTAATCGGGTGCGCATTTTCTTACATAACTTTTCAACTCATATCATCCGATTTCCGAAAATTTTTCTCATACCATTTAAAGTCATAATGATCATTCTTCATAAAAATTTTACAAATAAATATTGAAATATATAATCATTGAAATTTATAATATCACTTATCATAAATTTGTTGTTACTAATATTTGTTTTCATATATTTGTTTATACTAATAATCGAAACTCATAATCATTTCAATAAATAACTTTTTTTTTTTTTTTATACCACTTAGGTGGCAGACAAGCATACGGCCCGCCTGATGGAAAGTGGTTACCGTGGCCTATGGACGTATGCAACACCAGGGGCGTCATACTCGTGCTGCCGACCCTGAAGAAACCTTCTAATGCCCTTCTTGAAGAACCCCATATTGTAGTCGCTTGGGAAAACCACCGCGGGGACTTCATTCCACAGTTCATAAAGGTGTTTTAATCTAATATTCGTTTTAATATTTCTTAATCATAAGTGTTTATATTCGTATTTTCCGTATCCGACTTGGATAGATTAGGTTAGAAGGCTAATGCGGGAGCGGAGCGGAGCGAAGCTCCCGCATTAGCCTTCGTGGTTATTTTTTTTTATAACCATGCAGAACTATATTTAATCCAAAAACAAAGGAGGATGGGCGTTTTGGGCCCACTTACAATATTGTCCAATCGAAATGAATTTACCATCGTTGGATAGCTCTTATTAAGAGTATAAAAAACGATCTATTACCCGCAGTACGGTTAAGATGTCCGGTCAACCGGACTATGGAAAATATTAATTTGCCGTAGTTATGCGATTAAAAAATATAAAATTCAGTGTGGACACTGAAAAAATTTGTGGTCCGGTCAACCGGACTATGGAAAATATTAATTTCCCGTAGTTATACGATTAAAAATATAACATTCAGTGTGGAAAAAATTAGTGGCCCGGTTGCCTTGTCTGGAAAAGGTGGCTGGGAGAGACTGAATGCGGAAGGCGGAGGATCGGCAGAAATGGCGCGCATTGGGTGAGGCCTATTTCAAGGAGTGAACTGCGCTAGATCAATTGACTGATTGATAGAAATAAAAACTTATTAGGTTTGTGCATAAGTAGTTATATTTTTATTTTGAAAAATACAAAACAATTAATAAGCTGCTCCGGCATAGGATATGGAGGGCACGGGCTTTCTATAGCATGGCCTAAAACAATTTCTTTGTTGATGTACTGCAATTGAATATGTCTTATAGCACCATCTTTTAATATATCTTTTTTCGTCCGTTTATTGTTAACATTTTCCTTATTGCTATTTTAAAATGTTGGTTTGTGTTTACTTATCAATTTTTTCGAAATAATTTAGAAGCCGTAATATGTTGACATTATTTTGATTGATTGCCCGATTTAGCTTTGAATTCCAACCCTCGACACTATTACTGGTGCGGTGCCTTTGTCCAAAAACTGTGAAAATATGTAGGTATCATTTTTACATCAATCCACATATTTTCTACCTACATATGAAAAAAACTTGCTCATGACAGTCAATGCTTCATCCTTGATATATTGCCATGCCTCCAAAATGGCTTCTTTAGGTAAAAGTGACAATTTAGATGTTAACATTACAATACGGCGTTCTCCTCTTGTCTTTGTATTGCCTAAATTCTTAGTTTTTCGCCACACACATCTCGTCCAGTGATAATAGCAACCAATAATTGTTGCTTGTGGTAATACTTCAACGCATTTATGGCAGCTTTCTCATAGTCACAGTGGATTTTGGAAGGATTCCGTTTTAATTGACGTTTAAGCTAATTAAACACGATTACGTAGCTTGCTTTTTTGTCAGCTATAAGAACAAATACTAAGGGTACAATATTCGTTGTTTAGCAGAGCTGCCGATGTCACCATGTACCTACAGTAAATAATTGGTAAAACGGACGTGGGCAGCTTTTAAACGTACCATAAAAAAAAATCAATTAGCCTGCTGCAGTCCACTGCTGGACATAGGCCTCTCCCAATGTGAGTCACGTTTGCCGATCCTCCGCCTTCCGCATCCAGTCCGTCCGATTCGATCCGATCCGATCGATTAATTTAATATATTTCAGATTAATTTAATATTTTTTATAGACCATGAAATTTTATCAAACTAGATTTTCCACGGTCCGGTCAACCGGACTATGGAACAAAATAAATTTTCCATAGTCCGGTTAACTGTACTATGGATATTTCTTTTTACCCATAGTCCGGTTAACCGGACAACTCAACCGTACTACGGGTAATAGATGTAAAAAACGACTATGGCAGCTAACCTGTATCTATTGTCCGTTTTGTAATATACTCCTCAGAAGTTACATCGAAATAGAATTAAAAAAAAAAAATATCTGGCTTGACCGATTTTGATGATGATACTATTCTTATTAACTCTAAGTGTACGTAAGCAGATAAGCATTAAGTTGGCACCGGTTTTGTGAAATTATGTGCTTGATTTTTTTTATACCACTTATGTGACAGACAAGCGATTTTCACTTGGCATTACTACTATGCATTTATAATATTAGTGTGAATAATAATTAGAAGAAGAAGGGCTTTAGAAGGTTTCTTCAGGGTTGTGTGACGCCCCTGGTGCTGCATACGTCCATAGGCCACGGTAACCACTTTCCATCTGGTGGGCCGTGTGCTTGTCTGCCACCTAAGTGGTATAAAATAAAACAAGAAATAAAGTGTATAATTCACTTATTTCTCGAAAATCTTACTTATTGTAATTATTATTATTATATTTATAACATGCCATAATCGAGACCAATAATAATAGAAGTGTATGCAGGATGCTACAAAAAAACAAAAAATACTGCTTTCGGACAGCAAATCGGGACTAGCGCCATAGATATTCGTAATCCACACAAAAATACCTTTCCAATGGTGTATCATTTATTCCGATTGGAGGGTGGGACCAAGTTCCATACATTTGTGCCCATCATCCTTTAAAACAAAATTTGTCACTCTAGAAAAATGATAATATGAGTTAAAATATTTTCTTGGCAATACCCTTTATTGATACAAAAAATGATAATTGAATGTTATGAAGAAAAAAGTTATGAATAAAAAAAATATGATCACTGATCACTAACGGTTATGAACTCCGTTGTTAGGAATAGAAATGTATGAATAAAAAATATATGAAAAAGAAAATTATGAAGAGCACAAATCGGTAGTAAGACAAAGAATAGGATTTATAAGTTTATGTAAGCCAATATGGACCCGTGTAATCAAATGCGATTTTAATCATGAAATTATTATTTTTTGTCAATGAATTTATTTCCACATGCGTAACTAGATGGCGTTAACGCGGTTTTGAACTTACTATAGTTTCGTTCCAACAGGACGTATATAAGCATTTTTTATTCAGTTTTTTTTTTCAATTTCTAATTTGTCAGGTATGAGGTATGAAATAGATGTCGGTACTGTCTTAAGATCAGTGTTACAAAATCGTTTTCCACACAGACGGATTACTTAGAGCAGAGCGTGGTGAAGGATATAGTGGAGTAGACAAGAGATACAACGGGGAAGCGAAGGAGTAGGGGAGAGGGAGAGGAACGGCAAAGGTATGGGGAGTAGAGAGTCGAGTAGATATTATACAGGTAGAAAGTTTTTTTATACCACTTTGGTGATAGACAAGCACACGGCCCACCTGATGGAAAGTGGTTACCGTGGCCTATGGGTGAGTGCAACACCAGGGGAGTCACACTCGTGCTACCTACTCCGTAAGAAATTAGAGAATCTGTGCCGTCAGCGCAAAAGATAAGTTGGACAAAGCCGGTTTTCCCACTGACAGCACAAAGCACAAGCTACTCTCCAGTGAGCTTTGGCTACCCTACTCACCATCGTCGGAAACACAACACGAGGTTATTAAGCCGCGGCTTCTGTAGGGCGGAGATACTTCCCCAGTCGGACGGCTCGATTGGGACGAATATACCGTCGTGTACCTACCTCCTCGAGTCGAATAGAGATGCGAGTACAATGTCTAATCAGCGTTCAACGCTCAACTTTCAGCACTATTTACAACACCACGCGATAAACAACATCCACGCGAGCGGAGCCGCGGGCAACAGCTAGTTTATAAATATAACGTGTATGTAGTACAGAAATGCAAACAAATAGAATTATCTACTTGAGTGCTAAAACCACCATGTTTAATAAAGAATAACTCTGAACGGTCTAAGATTAGGAATTTACCGCCATAGAAACTTTTATTCTGCTGAAAAATATCTATCCAGTGATATTGGAAGGTTAGACCATAATTGGCATAGTCCTTTCACAAATATCTGATGATGGGTTTCAGAGATGGCAATGGAACTCGTCAATAAATACCAAGAGTCAGCCGCTATTACTGCAATTGCGGCATCACTCTGTTTATTCCAATACACAGCTTATTGAATGAAGTTCTCATGAACTGCGAATTTGCAGATTTATTATTCAAATTTCTTTTGTTTTCAGCTAAGTAGTTGAATTAGCTTTTATAAATTGATGAATGTTTTTCTGTAGGTGATTTCTTTTATAGATTCTGAGATCCAACAAAGTCACAGTATTCCTCTTTAATACACTAGTAAGGGATTTTTATTTTTTCAGTGCTTCATGATTGTCATATTACGCTAATAATCACTTATCAATCTGTGATACAACACATTGTTCAAGTATCGAACAAGTAGACACACATACATATCTGGGCTTGATAATCGACAGCAAATTTAACTGGGGTCCCCATGTAAGTCGCGTCTGTGACAAGCTACGCGCGATATTAGCTATAATCAATGACATTTCATAACATAGACATGTCATATGCTTACAAATCAACGTAGAAAAATGTGCCGAACTCACACACACACATTTTTAATTCATCTACACTTTTGGTGTATTAACTTTAGAGTAATAGCAGTAATAGTTCGTGCAGTGTCTATAAACATACGATGGCATTTTTGTTATTTTTTTAAGTCACTGATGCTTCCGCTCAACGTCCTACCGGCGCCGCTCGGCACGCGGTACTAGAGGCAAACGTTCCAATTGACTCGTTTTCGGATCTTCACGATTTTCGCGCAATAACATATTATCTACTTCTTTTTATATAACATCTTTGGCTATAATGCATATTATAAAAAATCGCATGCCCTTTAAAACTCGACTCCTACTGTACAATGCGTTTGCTGACGCCGTCATTAGCTATGGTCTGTCAAGTTATGGTAGAATCTATAAAACTTACCTTGACTCCATCTATAACTTGCAGCTCAGAATATTAAAATTAATTGTGCCACCCAAGCTTAGAAACCAATGCACTGAGGAGTCCAAACTCTTTAAACTTTGCCAAACCCTTCCAATACACGAAAAAGTAAACTTTAATATCCTTAAAGAACAATACTTTAATAAAAATATACAATACAAAATAGAGCATTCTGTATATACACGACGAGTGGCACAAAAAAAACTTGCTACTGTGAGGGCAAGGAATTGCTACGGCGAGCGGACAAGTACATTCCTTGTACCGCGCCTTATCAATTCTTTGCCTACCTCCATGCGAGAGAAAATTAATGTGAGGAATGTTAAATATAAACTCAAATCCTATTTTTTAGCAGAATTGTAGGTAAGAATGCCTGCAGTTCTGTTGGAGGGTACGCGTACGACTTTTGCTTACTTGATTGTATGTACGGTGTAGGTATTTTGTTTGCAATGATTGTATATTTAATTCATCCTTCTATCTATGTATTTTATAAAATTGTAATGTCTGTGTACTGAAGTGCGAATCACGTGTATCGCGCACAGGCTCCGGTAGCCTTAGCGATACTTTAAGCTAAGCTTTAATTGTAACTATGTATTCTGGTAAAATAAATAAAAAAAAAAAATATATAAGTAAATCTTTTTCTTCATCCGACCAATAATCCCAGTCGCATCCAAAGCTTCGGAGTCTGGGATCCGCTTTACACGTCTAAATGCAGACCAAATATTGGACTTTGACATTTTCCGTATCATAAATAACGATAATCAAATCATCCATGGAGTATACAGGATGGAGGAAGGTTTTAACCTTACCTGGAGGGAAAGTTCTCTAAATACTGGAGATAGCGAATGTCGCTCAAAGGAAACATTCCTTTATTTTTAAAAAGAAATAAACTACTTTCATAATTTTGTGAAAATTCGCTTGCCACACCCGGTAATTGAACCAACTAAAATCCGAAAAAATAACATTCTGTATTTTTATGACATCAATCAATAGGTAGTGTAAATCATAAGGATCAAATCTGTCAAAAAACATGCTTAATTATGTGAAAAAAAATACCTAAAACAAATTTTTTGAATTCGATTTAACAAAATAAAGAACTTAACTCGTATTTTATTGGATTATCATACTCATACCATACCATTTTGAAATCTTGGATATTTGCGCCAATTTTTAAAAAAGGATGCCATAGTGGTGTCCTTACTTTTTTTTTTCACCGTCATAAGATAAAGTGGGTCGAAAGTTAAAATCTATGAAAATTTTAGGAAAAATAAATATTTTGACTTATTTTTGTAAAATAAGTACAAATCTATATCTATATCTATATCTATACTAATATTATAAAGAGGAAAGATTTGTTTTTTTGTTTGTTTGTTTTTTTGTTTTTTTGTTTGTAACGAATAGGCTCCGGAACTACTGGACCGATTTCAATAATTCTTTCACTTATAGAAAGCTACACTATCTGGGAGTAACATAGGCTATATAACATCACGCTACTACTAAAGGGAGCGGAGCAGTGAGCATAAATGTCAATAAATCGGGCAGATTTCCATACATTCTTTACTAATATTAGATTTGTATTTTTGTATTCGAGTAAACTCAAGAACTACTGAACCGATTTCAAAAATTCTTTTACCATTAGAAAGCTGCACTATCACTGACTAACATAGGCTATAATTAATTTTCAAAAAAATAGGGATCCTGGATAAAAGTTCAATAATGTAACCCAAGGTATAAAAAAAATAACCTAAAAAATTCCTTACATCGCGTACGCTGCGAAAACTATTGAAGATAGAACAAAATAATGTACTGTAGAAATGTATAACTTAAAAAGGTCTACATAAAAGTCCGCGACAGCATATGTCTATCTAATAAGGGTAGCTCACAATAACCATTTTTATCTTTTACAAATTATAAAAAAAATATTGTGTCATTTTCGAAGCTATTTTTAACAATATAGTGTTAAGCCTTATCTGACTAAATACGTTAGATACATTGTACATTTAATGTAGATCAAAATTGCCCTTTACACTGAATAATTATAATGAATATTTTAGAATCTATTGCAGTATGAAAGTACCGCGCGACGATATAAATTCAAGCCGAAATGCCGATCAAAGTCAGACCACGGAATATATACCTTTATATTAATTCTTATCTAAATAAATCGTTTGGTATTTAAGATTGTTTCAATACCTGTTGATTACTTTTTGAATTATTGAAATCGGACGTTCTATTCAAAAGATATTACGAAATTATAATGTCAATAAATCCGGTAAATTTCCATACATTATTTGAAAACTAATTATTTAAAAGGGTGCAACCACGGGTGTTCGAAGTATTTCACGAGCGAAGACAGGGAAGGTCAGATGAACACAAGATGCAACGGTACCGGGATCCGAATGCGGGATTGGAACCTCCATGTGATGCATCCTGGGTAACGGAGGCATTAACGCCCCTCACCCAGGGGAGGCGCTACCGCCTACGGCAAATACATACAGCAACGGGAGCAGCTCTATAGAGGGCTGCTCAAAGGCTTCCCACATGTCCCTCTGACTACGAGGAGGCCCAGTAGAGAGCAGGAAAGGGAAGGGCTGGTCACCGAGCGCGGACGTGAGGATTAATAGGTCCGGCCTCCTGTCATCCCTTCACGCCCGTCTCCTCCCTTTCCGGAATTCGATGGGACATCGTGCTTCCCACTTCTGAGAGGGCCATCTTAAAATTGTAGATGGCCCAGGGTCAGCCGGGGGGTGCTGAAAATGCCCTAGGCAATTTTACACTCCAGCAACTGAAGACCCGCGACGGCATGCTGTTTAGTGGGTCCGAATTCCACATGGCACTCCTGATGGCTGACGGGGATGGTATCCGAGGCAATTTTAGAACGAAAGAAAAGTTTGTACGGAATCCGAATTCCACGCGGGCGGAGCCGCGGGCAACAGCTAGTATTCTATAATTTTACAGGGTGGTGATGGATAGCTATGCTTCTTAGCTTGCTAATACAGAAAAGAGTTCAAAAATATTTGCCAAATTGTGGGCCTGGGTAGTTGAAAATATCATTAGGGGTACCGAATTTCGAAGGATTTTAAAAAAGTTTGAGTAATTTAAAGAAAAAATTGAGATATTTTTATTTCTTATTTTTTACAGAGCAGCTACAGCCATAAGTAGGGCCAGCCTCTGTTCCTGGCTTATCCTTCAATTTTGGGACATCCTGTATATAATATATATATGTTATAGGCAATGTGTATAATCCGGCATAGGCATTCTATACATTGCCTAAAACGTTCAGGCAATGTGTACCTATATAATACGATTAATTTGATACATTGCCTAGGTATTGTATTAAATGCCCGAAGCGCATCAGGCAATGTGTAAAATGGACGGTTGTGGTAAATTCGTCTCTTTAAAATGATATTTCATGTGCGAAAATTCGTCTCACCTTATATATATGCACAAACAGATACCTAAAGGTGCGTACAAATTATATAGCATAATGTAGACATAACAGAAATAATGTAGACACTGAAGTTAGTACGAGTACAATGTTGCAAAGTTATAAAACAATGTTAGATAATGTGGACGTGTTATATAACACAAGTTATACAACATGTTACATGATCTGTACGCACCGTAAGATAACATCATACTTTTTCAACACACGTGCTTATAAACAGGCTTTTATTTCCCTTTTTTCGTTAAATTGCAGATTCTAGATACGACAGATTCTGTAAATGGCAGATTCTTTGAACGACAGATTCTGAAAACGGCAGAAGTACAGTACCAAACAACGTAGCAATTCTATACATTATGTATTATGGAAAATATTTACAATTAAACATAACTTAAAATCAAAGAATCCTTAAAATTAAAGAACTTCTTCAACTGCAACTTCTTAAATAACGTAAGTCCAACTGGTGCACCATTACCCAGTCCACCCTTTATTATTTTTTACAATTATTAAATTACCTCTTTTTCACACGACATAACCATTCTAAGCAGTCTAAAGTAGATACTTCATTATTCAACGTCAATTGGATAATTTTTTCTATCATTTGATCTTTTTTCAAGTCGAATTTCCTACGTTTTTTCCCTTTTACATACAAGTCATTTTTCTTCAATATTACATCTAGAAAATTTGCCTCCTCTTTTAATAATTGTAAAAAATAATAAAGGGATGGTTTCTTTAGAATCAATCCATTAATACGATGGTGCCACCCTTCAATGGAATTTGTAGTACGAAATTTATGACCATAGCAACAGAAATAAAATGTTTATTTCTTCCCTATTTGACAGGACGGTTCTACTTTTTGATTATTATGCTTTTAAAAGTTATGCCAAAAGATGATTCTGACTTACAAAACTATGCGTTATGAAAGTATGACGAATGAGTGTATGCCAAACCTATTTCTGCGAAACAAAATTATGACATAAAAATTTCGGTGAAACGGTGGGGAACCTCTCCGAACACCGACATTATGGGGATAAAGTTTTTCTTTTTCATAAATCTTTCCATATAATTCATGAAGCTTACCATTTTCAAGTGGGTACTTTCATATTCCGATTTAATATAGGCCCAGCCTTCAATAACTGCTTCTGGTGAAAATAGTGGCAATGCTGCGCACATTTCTATTATTCTATTTTCTAGTTTTGTATGGTGTCCAAACTGTCTGGCCTTTTTCCATACATTTCGCATCCAGTGGTAGTAGCACCCTAAAATCTTTATATCGGGTAACACCTTTGTAACCTCATTAATAAACCCGATTTCGAAATCGCAGTGAATGTTCCATAAATTCCATCCGACTCGAATTTTAATAATATTAGGTAAGTAAAGCGTCGTACGTAGCTACTCTTTTTGTCAGACATAAGCGCAAAAATTTGTGGCCGAACAAGTGTTTTTTCTGAAGTGGTATAATACCAAAATCGCCATGAATACTTAATAATTGTCCAAAGTAATCCATAATCTTATTTACACTATTCAACTGAGTAGTTGTGCTAAAAGGAATGATTATAATAAATGAGTTATAATTAGTTGTGCGTAGTTGTGTCATTAGGAACACATTCTGGGATGGCACAACTAGTTGTGTACCGTAATGTACTACATATTATGGTAATATCTGTTACACGTGACATGAATTATGAAAACGACTAGCAAAGAAAATATTTTCGGCCAAAATACGTTTATTGTAGTATATTAAAGTAAAACTAGTAAATAAAAAAAAGTTACCGTTTTTATTTACGGAATTATCGTATGCTTCGTAACAAAACAATGCGAGGACTCATATATTATGTCATCATAATACATTAATTTCTTCATTTAAATCTCTTATACAATTTCGCTGTTTCCCTGTTTCAAGCAAATGTTCAGAAACAGCAAGTTTGAAGTCAAATAACGTCATGTAACTACTGTCCTGAGCCAAAACAACCACGCGTTGACCATGCATAGGCCAATCACGGGTAAAATAAAATAATCCTGGAATGGAATGGAATGGAAAGGGGACTCATCTTTCCGCACTTAGCCTCCTTTTTGGGCCATTGTGCGTGGAGAGTGCTGGCTATAGTAGCCAGCCTAACTCCGCCCAGAAGCGCAGAAGCTTACTGGGAGCTTCACAGGCTTCGCGGAGCGACCTCGCTGTGCCGAGGATTTGAGAACGTTGGGGGGCTACTGCCTCGCATTCCAGTACTACGTGGGCAACCGTTTCCTCGGCCACGAAGCACCCCCTACAGAGAGGGCTATCCGTGATCCCGATGGTGTAAAGGTGCTTGTTCAGTGGACAGTGACCTGTTATTGTCCCTATAATAGTTCTTAGACTTGTTCTGTCTAATTTTAGGAGACGTTTCGTGAGCCGTTTGTTCAAAGACGGCATGGCCACTTTTGATTGGCTGCAGTCTATGGTTTCTACCCATCTTTGGATGTGTAGGTCGGCGGATCTCTCACGTGACCAAGTGCGTATCTGTGAGAAGGGGATCGGTAGTAATGGTAGCGGGCCATATACGGATGTGCCAGAGCCCCTACGTGCCAGCTCATCCGCGGCATCGTTGCCGTAGGATCCGCTGTGCCCTTTTATCCACTGTAGCGTTACTACATTGTTTGTGGATAGCTTGTTAAGAGCAGCCTGACACTCCGCTATTAGTCTGCTGTTGGTTATTTGGTGGTCTAGTGCTTTTAGGACAGCTGTACTGTCGGTGAGGAGCCTTATGTTTAAGTCCCTCGCCTTCAGTCTGCTTATTTCCGTCGCAGCTGTTGTTATGGCAACACATTCACATTGAAAAATTGAACTGTATTTGCCCAGTGGTAATTGGATATTTAGACCGAGGTCCAGGGAGTGTACGCCAGCTCCTGAACCATTTTCTGTTTTGGAACCATCAGTGTAGACGCGTACTTCCCTGATACCGGAGTGGTCCTTGTCCTCGGCTTCTGTTATTATATGGTATTTTTTGGTAAAAAAGAATTGTTTGTAGATCCTATCACACGGAGCAGCCATTAAAGGCTGATATTCCATAGCTCGTTTGAGGATGGTGGTGTGAGGACTTTCTTGGTTATTACCCCAGAGTCCCAGATGCCACAGCCTGATAGCCGTGGTAGTGGCTTCCTGCTGGATAAATAGGTCAAGTGGTGTTAAATTAAACGTTACCTCCATCGCTGCGGTTGGAGTGGTTTTCATGCATCCACAGATTGATGAGCAGGCCAGCCTCTGGAAGGACTTTAGTTTGGTGATCACGGTGGACAACTCCGTTCGAGTCCACCACACCAATGCCCCATAGGCTAGCATGGGCCTAATCACCGCTGTGTATAGCCACAGGGTTATTTTTGGTGAGAGCCCCCATTTATTACCCATCATTCTTTTGCATTGGTAAAAGGCAATTGTGCACTTGTTCATTTTATACTCGAGGTGTTTATTCCAGAGTAGTTTACTATCTAGAATAACTCCTAGGTACTTTACCTCCTCTCTGAGTGTTAGTTCGGTTGCAAAGAGCTTCGGGAGCCTATATGGGCCAGGTGCTCTTCGGTTGGTGAACATTACTAATTCGGTTTTCTGGGGATTTACCGATAGGTCGTGTTTTGCGCACCAGGTTTCAACTATTTTGAAAGCCTGTCTCATGCGATCGCATATGGCGCTTTCGAATAAACCCGATACTAAGATCGTGATATCGTCCGCATAACCTATAGTAAAAAGATTATTGGCGTTCAGATCTGTTATGAGTTCGTTAACCACTAAGTTCCATAGGAGCGGGGAGAGTACCCCACCCTGTGGGCATCCCCTGCCTACGATACCTCTCGTTGTGGTGTTAATTGTGAGTTGCACAGCTCTTAGTTTGAGCATGTTACCTATCCATTCGATAAGTGTTAGTGGCACACCCTGGTCGAGTAGTGCTTTGTTTATGCTGTTAAAATTGGTTTTGTCAAAAGCACCCTCGATGTCAATAAAGGCTCCGAGGGTAGGTTGTTTTGACTTTAGAGCTCCACCAACGCGGGATACCACGTGGTGGAGTGCTGATTCTGTTGATTTGCCTTCACTATAGGCATGTTGGTTGGGGTGTAAAGGTTTCAGGACTAGGGCCTTGTTTCTAATTGCTCTGTCGCCTAATCGTTCGAGAGTTTTTAGTAGGAACGAAGTAAGGCTAATGGGCCTGAAAGACTTGGCCTGGGTGTAGTCGCCTCTGCCTGGTTTAGGAATGAATATTATTTTGACTTCCCTCCATTTCAAGGGTATGTAGCGGTGTGCGAGACAGCCCTGTAGCAGCCTGACTAGGTGGTCCGCTATAATCGGACCGCTCCATTTTAGAAGGCCTGGAAAGATACCGTCTATGCCTGCTGCCTTGAAAGGTAGGAAAGTGTTGATTGCCCATAGCAGTTTTTCTTTGTTTATGATTTCCCGAGCAACCTCCCAGTCTTGGTCGGTTGTCGGTCGTTCGCATGTGTCCGCCCATATCTGTTCAGCCTTAAGTTTACAGCCTGGGAAATGGGTAGTCAGTAGGATTTCACTTATTTCAGCGTCGCTGGTTGTGAAGGTATTGTCCGCTTTTTTAAGGCAGCCGATGGAGTGGACCTG
Source organism: Eilema depressum (assembly GCA_914767945.1). Lineage (NCBI taxonomy): Eukaryota > Metazoa > Arthropoda > Insecta > Lepidoptera > Erebidae > Eilema > Eilema depressum. Next base: position 21,192,927 of record OU612012.1, on the reverse strand, counting down.
CTCTTTGGACAGACAGGCTTTAACCTTGGATGCCTGGTTGCTGGTTTCGATATTCGTACAGAAGCGTCGCCAGCTCTCTACGCTTCTCTGACGGATTTCCTTTTTAAATCGTTTTCTCGTGTTTAGGTACATTTCCCAGTCCGTGGGTTCTCTGGTGTTCATAGCCCTGTTAAAGAGTTTTCTCAGCTTTCGCCGTAATCTTTCGAGGGACGAGCACCACCAGTGCCGCCCCCTCCCGGACGTGGGTGTGGTAAGGGGACAAGACTGCTCGTAACTTGAAGTAAGTAGTGAGGTGATCTTGTCTGTGTAACTATCTAAGTCCTTGACTTTGAGGTTGGTTAAAGGAAAATGTAGGTTGTCAACACCGGCGCTGACTAGATTTGCAAATTTTTGTTTGTCTGTCTTGCGTGGTAGCCTACATGGTTTTGGTTTTGTTGTCTCTATATTTATAGAGAAGCGAATCCATCTGTGGTCAGAGCATGAGGCTTCTTCAGCCACTTGCCACTGGGTGATGAATTTCGCTGCTATGGTTGATGCTAGGGTGAGGTCTATTTAATTATTGTACGATGACGTCGGGTAACGAACGTTGGTTCAGAACCTCGGTTTAGTATGGTTAAGTTGTTAGTAAAAATAAAGTTGAGCATATCCTCACCTCTTTTGTTTGTGTCTTTGTTACCCCACAAGGTGTGATGTGCGTTGGTGTCTGCTGCGATGATGATGTCGAGGCTCTCCCTCTCGCAGTACTCAACCAGTTGGTTGAGTTCGGGTAGGGGTACTTCCTCGTCGCTCGGCAGGTAGGCGGAAGCGAGGACGATGTCCGGCTGGTGCTGGTCACTTCTACTCAACTTGACGGCTGTCAGGTTCCTTGAGCAGAATTGGTTGATTAGCAATGCTGGTGTATGTTTAGGAAGGCAGATGCATGCTCTTGGTTTACTTACGGAAGTGTCCAGTAGCAGTTTGCCTCCGGTGTTGAGACCGCAGACTTTGTTACCCCTGATCCACGGCTCTTGGATCAGGGCTATGGTCTGCGGGTTTTTTTCCAGCACTCTGCGCAGGGAAGCCGTTGCGGTCTGACTGTGCTGGAGGTTTATCTGGATGCAGTCAGTCCCGCAGAGGGGAGGAAGGGAGGTCACCGAGTTCACTCCCTCCTCCCCCCCCCGGAAAGCACTCCTCCTCGGATAATGTGAGGGGCGATGATGGGGCATCCTGCCTCAAGTCGCCGGGCATTTCCAGCTGTGTAGCTGGCCCAGGAGTGTCCATTGCCACCCGGACTGTCGTAGGTGGCGTCGTGGATGTCGATGCCACCGTTTCGGCCAGGGCTGGGGTTTTTTGGGCGTCCTGTCGCATCGGTGTTGGGGCAGCACTCTTATTTGAGTCTGCGTTTGGAGCTGGTGGGACCGGTTCTAGGAAAATGACGTAGACATTACCCATAAGGTAGTAGAGTCTACGCTCATTCGCCTGAACCAGTCTTGCTTCCGTCTCCGGAATGCGGAAGTGTAGGCTGGTTTTGGTGCCATCTGGGTGTTCCTTGACCGCGGTGCGGTCCCAGTTGTTGATGCCCAGATGGCGGTTTTGCCTCGCCAACAACTTGTGTAGGTTGTCCGGGTTAGCACCTCGGCCAGGCACGCTGATGACACAGGGCACCTTCTTAGGGATCGCCGATTGCGCCCGGACTACGAGGCTGGTATTAGGTAGTGGCGATTCCATGGCTCCTACAGCCTTTACAAGCCACGCCAGCGTGAAGTCGTCCTCGCACCAAGTTTTGAGGACGCCGTCTGCGTGGTGGGGCCGACCACGGAATCGCAGGTCGTTGGGGGTGGTGGAGAGGGGAGCATCGAGGTCCGCCAAGAGTTCATCCCTGAGCTTACCCTCGATGTTATCCCGAATGGCCTCTGCCTGTGTCTGTGACAGGTCCTTAAACGGCTCTGTCATGACAGCCACGCAGAGGCTGTTGGCCAGGAAAGTGGCGGCCGCCTCAGCGTACGTTCCTGAGGCACCGCCGGTGTTTTTGGGCCTTTTGCCCTCTCCGGTTGGAGTCACGGTGTCCTCCGGCCGTGGACGTTTTTTCGGCCTTGCATTGGTTGCAGGGCGGTGGGTTTTTTGGTGTTGGACGGTCCTGGTTGTGGGGGCTGCTGATGGGCCTCCTGAGGGTTGCGCAGGGTTGGCGGGATGCCTTGCGGCATTTATCGCCATTGCGTCTTCCTCTATTCTGGCCTTTAACCGCCGTCTTTTGGCCGCGGACTTCTTTTTTTTGAAAGTCGTCCAGGTGGTAGTGGGCGTGGACTGTATGGCTTCCCTTAGGGAGGTCAGGTCCAGCGCCTCAGGTGTCGCTTTTTGTAGCTGGCCAGAGGTAGTCACCAGCTTACGCAGGTCCTGGAGGACCGGTTTACCCCGGGTTGTTGGGGTCACGCCCTTCAACGGAGCCTGTTCGGCTGGGTTTCGGGGTGTGGCGCCTTGCGGCGCAGTTGGTCCATATCCAGGCCCCGACGAAAGTGGCGGGATCCCTCTGGGTCCAGCTACAGGTAAGGGGCGGGGGGTTGTACCTGGCGCTTTGCCAGTGGGTTTACCCCTAGTCCCCCTAGCCGGTAAGGTGTGGGAAGAAGGTGCTTGTGCAGCAGCCTTCTTGGGATGGTATTTTTGAAGATTTGGGCATGATACTGCTTTTTCAGCAGCAATCATGCCCGAAGAGGTGGTGGGGAGAGACACTGCTTCTTCAGCAGCGGTCTTCCCCATTGGTTCTTGGGTTGTTGACGACTTTGCTGGTGCAGCAGAAGTCGTGGTTAGAGGGGCTGCTTTTTCAGCAGCAGATTTTTTGTTTGCCTCGGTATCCATGAGTGGTTTCGTAAAAATTTTCGCCTTGGGAGCTCTCCACCCGCCACGGAGCCCTCACGTCGGGGACGTCGCTTGCCTTGCAAGCGATCGCCAGAGCTACTCCCTCGGTATAGGTCCCCTGAGATGAGAGAGGAACGCGTCCGCACATAGCGAGATAAAGCAAGAACTTCCACAACATGAGACAATGCTGCTTCCGTCCGAGCCATCGCGCCATGCCGACTGCCCCCCGCCATCCCCCGAGACCTCGCTAAGCAGCCCGCTTATGGGGTGCCACAGCCGATTGATCACAGGTAGCTACCCTGTGACCTCCCGTGTAAGAGGAAATCCAGACCAAAGTGGTGTGTTGCTTGCAGTGTACATCGAACCCGGCACACTGTTCGCTCAACCACCAGGACTCCTTCATCCCCCCGTATAAATAATCCTATTATACTATTTATTTTAATACAAAAGGATTCTGTAGTAACCGGCTAGCTAGCTATAAACAGAGCTGAACCAACAGTAATACATTGGCATGGTTGGTCATAGACATGTCATATGCTTACAAATCAACGTAGAAAAATGTGCCGAACTCACACACACACATTTTTAATTCATCTACACTTACCTACATAACCAATGGATTGAAAAGAGAGGACATGAAAAATACAATATAAAAGAAGAAGACAGCTATTGTTTGTCACTTGGACTTTAATGATAACAATGTACCAATCACAGTGCGGTTGCTAGTCGGTGACATAGGCTAACAAAATTATTGAAAAAGAAGGTACAGAGCTCTCTGAATTGAGGTTATTGCCTAATTTTGTTTAGACAAAGATGTTTGTTTAACTTTGTTAATGTATTATGAAAAAGCTAGGTATAATTTTTAAATTTCATTATTTTGTTGCTGTCAGTAGTACAATTTTAACAAGTACCTAAGTAGGTACTTGCCAGTAAAGTGAAGTTTGAGATAATTGCGTAATTTTGTTTAGACAAAGATGTTTGTTTGTCATTGTTATTGTATCTTCTAATATATAAAATTCTTCTGTCACGGGGTGCGTAATCGAACTCCTCCGAAACGGCTCGACCGATTTTGATGAAATTTTTTGTGCTTATCCGGTATCTATGAGAATCGGCCAACATCTATTTTTCATCCCCCTAAGTGATAAGGGTGCAGCGGGAACGGGATTTGAATACCACGCGGGCCGAAAATATGGCGGTACGAAGTTCGCCGGGGCAGCTAGTTAAGTATAAAAAAGCTAGGTATGTTTATTCTATTTCATTATTTTGTTGCTGCCAATAGTACCTACAAATTTTAACAAGTAGGTACTTACCTAAGTAGATACTTGCCAGTGAAGTGAAGTTCGCACTTATTAACTTACTTGAACCACATAGTATTAGTAGGCAATTATAAAAAACAACAAATTAAAATTGGGAGGTAGTATGTAGTGAGTTTAATGCCTACGATATTCTCATCTGTACTTTAATCTATGTTCGGATCACACACGTCCTTGTCGCTCACGCACCAAATTATATCATACTGTCTCTTTTTAACAATTTTAACTTGAATATTATGAAAGTCAGAAATTTGGTCTTTATCAGTCGAAATATGTATTATTGCCATGTGATATGAACTCCCTTTCGATGTATTAACTTTAGAGTAATAGTTCGTGCAGTGTCTATAAACATACGATGGCATTTTCGTTATTTTTATAAGTCACTGATGCTTCCGCTCAACGTCCGGCCGGCGCCGCTCGGCACGCGGTACTAGAGGCAAACGTTCCAATTGACTCGTTTTCGAATCTTCACGATTTTCGCGCAATAACGAATCTACTTCTTTTTATATATAATATCTTTGGTTGGTAGCATACACGGATGCGCGGACTCATGTGTAATTTTCTATTCTACCACATTTTCCCTCAGTGAATCATAACCAGATTAACGTTTTACGTGTGTAAAGCGTGAAGGTCTATTTCGGAAGCAGAACATAGAAATCTGAGTGCATTATTTATAGTAACGAAATGGCAGAAATTATATAAAAAAAACACATACTAAGCCATATATGGAGTTTTCGAAAAAAGCGGTGAAATGGTATCACTTAACCAGATACATATAGAACAAACTCGCTGTCGCTGTCTGTCCGTCCCTATGTATGCTTAAATCTTCAAAACTATGCAACGGATTTTGAAGCGGTTTTTTTTTAGTTTTTAGTTAAAGTGATTCAAGAGGAAGGTTTATATTGTATAATACATGCATAATCCCCTCCAGACTCATGTCCACACCATTTTACCACACTAGTGTGTCGATGGTATAATACCGGTTACTCGTGGTCATACTTATTATATTTCTATCACACTAGTCTAGTATGACTATTGTGTAACATATGTTACTCGTGGTTATATAGCTCGGTGTGACCAATAATATCAATCTCATATATAAAACTCTTAGTCCTGACTGACTGACTGGCTGACTGACTGACTGACTGACTGACTGACTGACTGACTCACTTAGAGACAACGCACAGCCTAAACCGCTGGTCCTAGAGACTTGAAATTTATAGAGAGTGTATGTTTTGATGCGTGGAGGTGTACTAAGAAACGATTTTTCGAAATTCAGACCCTAAATGCCTAAAAAGTGCCAAAAACGTACTTTCTTATAAATCAAGAATGGCTGAACAGATTTTCATAATCTTTGGTTTATTGAATTTGGCTTTGTCGCCGAATAGCAATTATCACAATTAAAATGTGGCAAATTCACGAAATAATGTAATATTAAAGAAAATACGAAATATTATGGCGCTAATATCGCTAGCAAAATTGTTACCATGACAACGGAACTAAAGTGATGGTGTCAACGCTAAGTCACATTTTGATCTGTCAATATTTATAAAAATGTCACTCTCTGTCACGTATAATATGCAAGAATGTGAAAAATATTGTGTAAGAGTTATGTACTGCAGTTTCTTTATTTAATTGATTGGAAATAGAAAAAAAAACATATTATGATAGGTAGAAGCGATGATAGCTATCTAGAGCTATATAAAAGAACTAGCTGTTGCCCGCGGCTCCGCCCGCGTGGAATTCGGATTCCGTACAAACTTTTCTTTCGTGCTAAAATTGCCTCGGATACCATCCCCGTCAGCCATCAGGAGTGCCATGTGGAATTCGGACCCACTAAACAGCATGCCGTCGCGGGTCTTCAGTTGCTGGAGTGTAAAATTGCCTAGGGCATTTTCCGCACCCCCCGGCTGACCCTGGGCCATCTACAATTTTAAGATGGCCCTCTCAGAAGTGAGAAGCACGATGTCCCATCGAATTCCGGAAAGGGAGGAGACGGGCGTGAAGGGATGACAGGAGGCCGGACCTATAATCCTCACGTCCGCGCTCGGTGACCAGCCCTTCCCTTTCCTGCTCTCTACTGGGCCTCCTCGTAGTGAGAGGGACATTTGGGAAGCCTTTGAGCAGCCCTCTATAGAGCTGCTCCCGTTGCTGTATGTATTTGCCGTAGGCGGTAGCGCCTCCCCTGAGTGAGGGGCGTTAATGCCTCCGTTACCCAGGATGCATCACATGGAGGTTCCAATCCCGCATTCGGATCCCGTTACCGTTGCATCTTGTGTTCAGCTGACCTTCCCTGTCTTCGCTCGTGAAATACTTCGAACACCTGTGGTTGCACCCTTTTAGCCCATGCCCGTAATAATAATTAGTTTTCAAATAATGTATGGTAATTTACCGGATTTATTGACATTATAATTTCGTAATATCTTTTGAATAGAACGTCCGATTTCAATAATTCAAAAAGTAATCAACAGGTATTGAAACAATCTTAAATACCAAACGATTTATTTAGATAAGAATTAATATTATAAAAGTATAGATTTCGTGGTCTGACTTTGATCGGCATTTCGGTTTGAATTTATATCGTCGCGCGTTACTTTCATACTGCAATAGATTCTAAAATATTCATTATAATTATACAGTGTAAATGGCAATTTTGATCTGCATTAAATGTACAATGTATCTAACGTATTTAGTCAGATAAGGCTTAACACTATATTGTTAAAAATAGCTTCGAAAATGACACATATTTTTTTTATAATTTGTAAAAGATAAAAATGGTTATTGTGAGCTACCCTTATTAGATAACCATATGCTGTCGCGGACTTTTATGTAGACCTTTTTAAGTTATACATTTCTACAGTACATTATTTTGTTCTATCTTCAATAGTTTTCGCAGCGTACGCGATGTAAGGAATTTTTTAGGTCATTTTTTTACACCTTGGGTTACATTATTGAAGTTTTATCCAGGATCCCTATTTTTTTGAAAATTAATTATAGCCTATGTTAGTCAGTGATAGTGCAGCTTTCTAATGGTAAAAGAATTTTTGAAATCGGTTCAGTAGTTCTTGAGTTTACTCGAATACAAAAATACAAATCTAATATTAGTAAAGAATGTATGGAAATCTGCCCGATTTATTGACATTTATGCTCACTGCTCCGCTCCCTTTAGTAGTAGCGTGATGTTATATAGCATATGTTACTCCCAGATAGTGTAGCTTTCTATAGGTGAAAGAATTATTGAAATCGGTCTAGTAGTTTCGGAGCCTATTCGTTACAAACAAAAAAACAAACAAACAAACAAATCTTTCCTCTTTATAATATTAGTATAGATATACCTGTATTTATAAAAGAAAGCCTAAAAGTAATACAGCACATTATCATCCAGATCAATCCTCATTTACAAGCTCTCAAACAGTAAGGTATGTGAATTTAAATCTATTGACGCCGCCGATATAACACAAGGGGCGGCTTCATAGCTAGAAACAAAATAACAATTTATATCAATGGCTAGAAACGTTTCACCCTCAGAATACAGAACAAACCAGAAGTCGCATTCGCTAATAGCTACATATCCCGCACTGTGTCCAAAAACGATACTCTGTCTCGCTCTCTAATGAAACTTCCCGCTCACGTAATGTTGCTAGGCTAAGGTGCGGTTCCCAACTTTAGGGTAGTCTCATAACACTAGATAAGAGATATAACACTAGATATTTAATATCTGTATTATACAGAGAGGTGATCAGTGTTATTTATAGCTACTAAATATATATAAATCAAACACGGTAATAAGGTAAGTAATTTATTTTTAATTAAGATAAGGCTGCAACAAATTAATTTCAACAATCAATAAACTATATTCAAATAAATCAAGCCTCAGATATATGGCTCGAGTCAACAACAGTGCCCGGAATACGGCAATAGGCTCACCCCCTATTACGTGGGACCTAATACAATGATTGGTGAAATGTGGGTGTTAATTCACCACTGCCTAACCCTCCGGGGATAAAGGCGTGATTGTATGTATGTATGTCTAAATCAAGGCGGGCTAAACAATGGTACGAAATCCCTTTGTGAGCGAGTCTAACTCATAATTGAGCGGTTTTTACCCGACTGCGCCAGCGAGGGTAATTTGTTCCGCACGTATGTATATATGTATGTAGTTTTCTTTGTTCTCAAATAAAAGATCTTTATCTACCGATGGTTATAGGATACATGAAATGTCAACAAAAACAATAGGGTAGATTTTTTTTTTCATTCAAATTTATCGAGAGTAGAGTATCAAAATGAAGGTAATTAGAGAGAAATGAAGAGATGAAGGAGATTACAAAAATTTACATATGTCATATCATAACTAAAAAGCTTAAAATAAAATAAATTATTAAAAAATAAAAAAACTCGATTGTGCGGTCTAAAAGATCGAAAAAAGTTTGATAACAGTACCAATTATAAACCGATAGCAAATTAATGGGTACCGCCTGCTATCAAACTTGTTTCGATCTTTTAGTCCGCACAGTCGGGTTTTTTATTTTTTATTAATTTATTAGGTACCCTTTTGCTGAGTTAGCTTTTTATAATATTGTCTTTTAGACTCGGAACTAATTTGAAGAGTTTTACATTTGGACAAATAATGTAGTCTTATATCTAGATATTTGTCAATTACCGCCCTTATTAGATTGTTCCTATGGCTTTGGCCATTAATGTGGTCAATGTTTACTACAAATATATTATTTTTCCCAATAAATTCTTTTAAAATAGAGAGTATGATCGCTAAACGTTGCATATTTGAAGTTATGGTGAAATCTTCATTTGAAATCCTTCGCACGTGTGCTTCACATATGCAACAGATATCGTAAAGATTCTGGGAAGGGAAATAAAGTCCACCTCTATTTTTTAATCCAATTAGTTTGTGGAACCACAGGACATCAGAGGCCAACATTGCTTCTATACAAAATGAACATTTTATTGATCTTGATAAATAATATGCAACTGACCCCGATATACAGGGCGTCCCACGGCGATGCCACATGGAGGGAAAGTACCTTAAATCCTTAAGTTAGCTCATTTTACTTAAAGGAGACATCATTTTATTTTTAAAAAGAAACAAAACTGCATTTAAGGATTTTTAAAAATTCGCTTGCCACACCCGGTAATCGAACCGACTAAAATCAGAAAAAGTAACAACCTGTATTTTTATGGCATCAATCTATAGTGTCAATCATAAGGATCAAATCTCTCTAAGAAACATGGTAAATTAAATGAAAGGAAGTCCTTGAAATCTAAAATTATAAATTCAATTTGGCAAAATAAAACACTTTAATCCAAAGTTCATCCATCCATCTGATACCATATTAACAATAAAATTCCATATTTAAACTACTTTTCTTTTTTTATCGTGCTGACACCGCTGCTGGTCAGCAGTAGTATTTAGGTATGTCGAACTCAAACCGACTAAAACCGCACGCCGTCTAAATTAACAGGTTATAAGTTGATCCATAGGGCAAATTCTCTTGCCATTTTCGTTGCACAGGGTACACCGCGTGCAGGTTTCTAATCAAGCACCCAAAAATAACTACCTACCCTACCTACACATACCTCATGCAGTTACCCAATAAAGTTACATTCTTAACAGGTAACAAAGTTCATTCATTTAGTACTCACTTTACTAAATAAATTTCATCAAAGATATCTCTAGTGTCACCTTGGTATCACCTTGTGAGAATTTCTTACAAGGTATCAACACTAGAGATATCTTTGATGTGTTGATACCTTGTAAGAAATTCTTACAAGGTATCAACACTAGAGATATCTTTGATTTGATTAGAAACCTGCACGCGGTGTGTACCCTGTGCAACGAAAATGGCAAGAGAATTGCCCTATGGATCAACTTATAACCTGTTAATTTAGATGGCGTGCGGTTTTAGTCGGTTTGAGTTCGACATACCTAAATACTACTGCTGACCAGCAGCGGTTTCAGCACGATAAAAAAAGAAAAGCAGTTTAAATATGGAATTTTATTGTTAATATGGTATCAGATGGATGGATGAACTTTGAGTTAAAGTGTTTTATTTTGCCAAATTGAATTTATAATTTTAGATTTCAAGGACTTCCTTTCGTTTAATTTACCATGTTTCTTAGAGAGATTTGATCCTTATGATTGACACTATCGATTGATGCCATAAAAATACAGGATGTTACTTTTTCGGATTTTAGTCGGTTCGATTACCGGGTGTGGCAAGCGATTTTTAAAAATCTTTGAATGCAGTTTTGTTTCTTTTTAAAAATAAAATGATGTCTCCTTTTAACAAAATGAGCTAACTTAAGGATTTAAGGTACTTTCCCTCCATGTGGCATCGCCGTGGGACGCCCTGTATAACCTACTATATATTTTGACAAATCATGTAGCTGAGGCAAATCTGTGGACAATAATTTTGAAATGCTTCCACCATTTTCATCGATAGGTAACAATCGATCATTATTGAGTTCATCATTTCCAAATCGCTGGAAATGTGCTGAGGAATTAATAGATTTTATGGATGATGAACAATTTAATATTCCTATATTTTGTAACGGAATACAATTACCTGTATCCAAAGCTTTAAGCTCTAAGTGGCACAATACCTTTCGATATATGCCCTTGAACTGTTTGGCATTTGGGTTGTCATTATGACCCCCGTGCATTCTAATCATTCCGAACAGTAATTCCAAGTGGTCCTGACTAAACTTGTACATTGGTACATATGATATCATAATATGATCGACCTCTACTAAACTGGTGTACAATGATTTTAAGCTTTCGATTCCTATTATAATACCCAAGAAACCGGTTTTGCAAACGCATTCTAAAAGAGGTTTATAATTTTTCATTATAATTTGCGTTTTTCTGCCGTCAATAGTAGCTTTCCTTTTAGTTACATTTTTAATCTTTAATTTTGATATATATATTTTCATTTCATCTAAATACTTAAATATAATTTCTTTATTACGACTATTCAAAGGTTGCTTACAATCAAATTGCTTCATATTTCGCGAGTTAAATATGTCAAAAAGATCGTTCATATTGTTTATGAAAGATTCAGTCGCTTTAGAATTTTTAAAGGCACTTAATTGAGCATCTTCACGACAAAATTTTAACGCAGTAGCCACACTTTTACTTAATACTTGACTAGCAAGCTTCACTTTCATTATATTATTCCTAAACATAATATGTCTACGTGTCAGCTTATTTGCTATATGCAATCCTTCCTTTTCTTGGAGTTTATTTAACTCACAAAGTAAGCCCCAATTAATTTCTTCTTCGTTTTTATCTAATATTATTCTTTTTGATTCCCAGTTATTTCTTATCAGTTTGAACATATGAACAGGATCTAAGAACACAGCTACATCATATTTGCCTACGGGATGTTTGAAAGTAGTCTTTAATTCATTTTCATGGTCTAATTTACAACCTAAAAGTTTCATGGCTGTTAGATTTGTAGAGTGTCCGTCGAATGTTAGAGAAACTACTTTGACACCAGCTTCATGGCATTTAATAAGACATAATCGGATTAAATTTACTTTTTGTTCGGCATTTAAACCGTGTACCAAAAAATAACCAAGAGGCAATTTGAAATTATCGTTTACAGCATTTAACAAAAATACGTATGCTTCAGAAGCTAAGGTCTTGCAATTCTCAGAAGTACCAGTACCCATGTCGATATAGCCGTAATTTTTTTTCCCATCCCATATACTTTGTTGCCTAAGGGACATCTCATCAGCAATAAGAGAACAAATAATTTTACGCTCCGATGAGGCAGCTTTTTCCTTTAAAGCTATAAATGATTCATCTTAGAATCCAGGTTCTCCGCTTATGTTGGAATACCATTTTGATAGTGTTTTTGGGTGCGGAAGGCAAGTGTCAAAAGTGGCCCTTACATACCTATAAGCTGACGGTGAGAGAAAATTTAAGGTCAGACAAAACTTTTTTATCTTCGCATTGTACACAGGTTTCTTTTTGTTTAAGACACTTTTTTATACACATTATTGAAAATGTCAGCTGCTACGATATCTGTTGATAACAAATCGTGAACATCATGATTGATGTAGCGATTATTTTTTAAATTTCGTAAAATACTTTTTAATGATTCGTACTTCCTTTCAAGTCTTTTGTGCTTTTGTTGCAATGTTTTATGTCGCCGAACATGTCGCTCTGTAATCTGTTGGGCACGTCGTAGTTGCGATTTTAGCTTGACCTTTCTCGGCGAATCAAACACCGACTCCAAATCAGACATTGCAACATCACCAATTTCAGAGTTAGATCTTGGAGGCGACTGTGGTACAATCTGAATTTAAATATCTGATTAGGTGCGACATCTCAGTTTTCAAGGACAGAGATAGCATTTTATACCTGAGATGGGCAGAAAGAAAGAAAAAGAAATAACCATGGGTGTATGGGATCCTACTAAGACCTTTAGATCCTAGGTTAACCTAATCTGCTGGTTGGTTTACTTGCCAAATAACGGACGAACCTCTGGCGCAGGCTGGAAGGTCAGACGGCAGGCGCTCCCATTAAGGTCAAACTACGAAAAACTACACCAAAAATGCATTTAATTCATTTTAGTCAGTGAATACATTATATAATGTGGATACGCACATTGTCCAATGCCAAAGGTTTAGATGTTTTCGAGTGTGGCTCGGTAGAAAATTCTGAAGACAAGGCCAAATGCTGAAATAGGATATTAAATATTATTATATTATAATAGTAAGGAAAGTCGGTTAGTAAGAAAGTATTACCCTCCGTCCACATACTTGTCGATGAGATGGCGAGAGAAGTAGGCAGAGACGTGGTGTGGATGGTATACTCGTCATGCCGCGAATGTTGCCGCGTACGTTGCCGCGAATGTCGGCATTGGCAATACGACTGCAATGAATCGTCCCCACCACACACTCGCTTCTAATCGAAGTCGAACTCATTCAGCATCGAGCGCTCATTTTAATTTTATTTTAAAATGATGCAGCCTACAGAATGATCGAATGACAATACCTAGTTTCCAAATTAAGTAGGTACTAAGTACTTACTACAATCTACAAAAAAAAATTGTGAAAAATACAACATAATGCGTACGCTCCTACAGTGTTCACGTCCATCTCCATTGAAAGGCGAATACTGTAATGCGGGGCAACGCGATGAAGATGAACATGAACATCGCGATGAGGCGAGCCTGTGGATGGTAGGGCATTTTTTGCGCGAATATTTCCGACAACACAATGAGTAAACGAGATGGGCAGCGTGTGGATACAGCATTAGGTATTATGGCTATTCTACCTTAATTGGAATAGCTTCTTTCCTCAGTCTTCTATTACCGCATTTTGTGTTATACAAATATCGATCTTCAAAGTGAATCGAACAAATTACACTGTGTTTTGATGGTTTCCAAAATTCATCTAGCCTTGATTTTCGTATGAGTTTCATCCATTTCGATTTTCTCTCTTCATCGGTAGGGAAACTAAAATTAGTAACATTTTAAGGAAAGAAATAGTAAGTACCTACCTATATTCTATATACAGGTACCCACATAAGCTAGTTTATATCTAACTCATGATATCCGTCCGTGGTGTACATACTGTACATATCGATTCAAAATGAATGACGATTCGGAAGTTTGTGCGTAACGATGCACGCGCATGCGAGTAGGTACACCTACAGTCGAGTTCGTAATAATAATAAAATTGTTGTTTGCTATTTATTTTGATAGGTTTTTGTTAAGTTTTTGTTATTGTCCTTCCATAAGCAGAGAAGGGGATATGGAGGGTATACAGTCATAAAATAAAACATAAAACAAAACAAATGAGCCCAAACTAAATAGGTTTATCTTATTTAATTTAAAAGTTCCTATGGTCAATATGGTCATCTTCTGACTCCATCTTCAGATCCTGAATACCTACCATATAATACCAGAGAGTTTGCTAAGACAAAACAAATGAGCTCAAACTCGACTTGTTTAGTTTATTTTACAAAGAGAAAAGAGAATTGACCTCAGACTCGGACGGGAGGTCAATTCTCTTTTCTCGTTGTAAATTGATTTCGACAATCAGCATAATAAATGCATCAAAATTAATTCAATTGTTTAGTTTAGTAATTCCTATGGCCACCTTCTGACTTCACCATCAGACCAGCTCCATGGTACCATATTAATGCATTGTCACCCAAACTAAACATGTATAGGTACAAAAATTCATCAAAATCGGTTTAGGATATCTACTTGAAAATCGAGTCGCAAGATTTCTGTTCGAACAAATTATGTAGGTACTTAGTACCTACCTACCTACATCCTACATACAGTGCAAGTTAATAAAAGCCTTTAAAATCAATTGTAAATACATTCAAACCAACAAAAACTCACAAATTTATGATAATAGTATCGACTTGTTTTTGATGCAACAAGTAATAATGCTTGGACGAGTAAAATGAACTGAATATTATTGTACCTACCTACGCATGGCACTCGTACGTACTACCGAGCCGCCATTTAGTTTAATTTGAACCGTGTTGTACAATAAAGTGACCTATCTAAGTATGTATCTGTTTAAATTTTATAAAAATAGTTGGGTAAAATTTTCAATTGACATGACAACACACAAGATGGCAGCGTCAATGTAAAAATCAATCACAATTAAATTCAATAATTAAATAAATATGCATTAGCATACGCTACTTACAGATGAAATGTGATCCCATCCTGTTTTCCTATAATCCTAGATGCATTTTGACACGTAGGAACAACACAAGTCGGCATTTTTTAATTAAAATTGACACTGATGCCATACGTCAGACGCGCTACGTGCATACGAGTGAATGCGAGTGACAATATTCAAACCAAGACGATTTGTCTTGGTTTGTGTGTCTTCACTTTTGAGCGCGCTTGCGGTTTCTGGTTTGTTCTGTATTCTGAGGTTTCACCAAATAGACGAACGCCTGGCTTCTAGAAAACTTCACTTTCTTTCTTGATGAGAAGTATACTAAGGCAACAATAATAGAGATGGCAGAACACAATTCAATAACTTCCACTTATCAGCTGTGGGCTCAATTACTCAAGTACAGAGCACTTCTGATTAAGATGACAAAGAATATAATACAAAATGTTTATTTTCTTAATATTATTTTCAGATAATTATTAAAAAATTAAACCACCACAAACTTCAAGTATGTTGTTTTATTTGTATTCATTTTTGACGTATCACATAGTAATTTATGTATCCTCAGCATTTACCAACGCATTGGAGGACGTCTTCAAGACGCTGGAGTAGTTACATCTCGCACCTTCGGTTCGCCGATGACATCATCATAGTTGCGGAGTCGCTAGAACAACGGGGCGAAATGCTGCACAGCCTGAATGGAGCTTCTCGACAAGTCAGCCTCGGTGTAAACTTGGATAAAACCAAGATTATGTTCAACGAACATGTTGTACTGAGACCGATTGCCATCGAAGGAGCGACACTCGAAGTTGTTCAAAAATATTATCTACCTGGGGCAGGTTATCCAGCTCGGTAAAACCAACTTCGAGAAAGAAATAGCCAGAAGAATTCAACTGGGGTGGGCAGCATTTGGCAAACTACGTCGGGTCTTCTCCTCCCCCCTGCCGCAATGCCTCAAAACAAAGGTTTTCGACCAGTGCGTCCTGCCTGTTATGACCTACGGTGACGAAACGTGGCCACTGAAGGTGGGGTAGTCCGTGACCTAAAAGTCGTGCAGCGGGCTATGTAGCGAGCTATGCTTGGAGTTTCTTTGAAGGATAGAATTCGAAACGAGGTCATCCGACATAGAACCAAAGTTACCGACATAGCTAACGAAGATCCAACTTTCTGTTTTGGAAATTAGTTTCGAAAACAGAATTATTATTCTTTCTTGGAAACCAGGTTCGTTAAAAGAAAAATAATTCTGCTATGGAAACCGGTTTCTAAACACATTTAAATTGTGTTATAAAATATTGCTAGGCTTGAATTCAACTTTGAAATAAATGATACGATTTTCGTTTCTAAACCTTCGTTTCCAATCTGGCCGTAGGGTTGCAGAATAAGCAAGCTAAAGTGGCAGTGGGCTGGCCACATCCGCCGAAGGACTGATGGCCGTTAGAGCAGACGAGTCCTAGAGTGGATACCGTGAGAAGGACTACGGAAGGTGGGACACCTCCTAGCCAGCTGGACCGACGATCTGCGAAAGGTGGCTGGGACGTACTGGATGCGGAAGGCGGAGGATCGGCAAACGTGGCGCATATTAGGAGAGGCCTATGTCCAGCAGTTGACTGCAATAGGCCAATTGATGATTTTTTGTATCCTTAGCATCCTCAGTTCTAAAAGAGATTACGAACCTCTTTGATTCCGTCATCCAGCAGAACTTAACATGGAACTGTAGTGCGGTGGTACTGTTCTCCAAAAAAGGCTATAAGGTCTTGCTGAAGAATTATAAGACTCCTGAGTCATATATCTATAGAAGTTTTGTTCTTGAGAATCGTCTTGAATAGTTGTGAATTCCAGCCACTGGAGCAAACCGGGTTTTAAAAGGGTTATAGTGTTGCAGCCAATACTGTTGAGCAGATTATACAAAAGACCTGAGAGTATAATCAGCCGCTATGTATGGCATTTCAAGCCTTCTGACATCATCTAGACCTGGGCATTTCTGGATTGTCTACAACAGTGTCGTGCTGATACGATATTTTCATTGCTGAGATGGTAATTTTAGATTAGAAGACGAAACCCAGAAAGAGATATAGGTACGTCGAAGGGTCGACAAGGGTTGGGCAACATTGGGAAAATTCGTCGAGGTTTCTACTCCCCTGTTATGACTCATGGGGCCCAAACTGGCAAACTGACAGCATATGTCCCCAGCATACGGTGGAGGATCGAGTGCTATGGCATACTTTGGGTGAGGCCTAAGTCCAACAGTGGACTGAAATAGGCTATTAATTGAGTGATTGATAAGAACGAAATGTTAGGCAATAGTAATTTTTTCTTACCAGTCTTTTTCTAGCCATTTACTAGCTATTGGTATAAAGATACTAATAGTATTTTTATTTTGTTGTAATATTCTAAAAATCTACCACTTTTTTGTAAGACAAGGCCGATGTTTCTTACAGTTTTCATTTAATATTTTGAATGCTCAAATGGAGCATTCAAAATATAACATAAAAAAAAACACTACTGAGAGAGCGAAATAAGGTGTCGAAAGATTATACAACAATTACTATTAGAACTATCGGGATACTTATATTTATACAACAAGTCCGTCAGTTTAGAAAAAAATACTATTGGTGATGGTAGTCGACATCCACGCAGGCGGAGCTGCGGGCGAAAAGCTAGTATTTAAATAAGACTCATGTACACACTAACTTGCAAAGAAAAAATAATCTTTACCTATTACTCCTGAAAACAAATAATGATGATCGCAAATACAAAAGAACGAAGAAATCTATAATTTAAAATGTGAGTTTAGGTTTACTATCCCAAAAAGCCTTTTAGGTTGATAATGATCACTTTCTTAAAATGACCACTTTCCTAAAATGACTACTTTCCGGAAATGCCCACTTTCCGTATAAGACCACTTTCCTAAAATGACTACTTCCTGAATTGATTACTTGCCTAAAATGTCTACTTTTTTTTGTAATTACCACTTTTATATTTTATCTTAAGATACAATATCGCTCGCCATACAATTCAATGGAATATCACACACGACGAAGATATATTTATACTAATACCATACCATACTAATATTATAAATGCGAAAGTAACTGTCTGTCTGTCTGTTTGTCTGTCTGGCTGTCTGTATGTTACGCTTTCACGCCTAAACCACTGAACCGATCTTGATGAAATTTGGTACATAGGCGGATTGCTTGAGAACGGACATAGGCTACCTTTGATCGTCAAAAAGGGGGTAGAAGGGGGGAATAGGGTTATGGGATGGAAGTTTATTTTAAAGTTTGTCAATGTTGAAGATATTCTGATGAAATTTGATACAGATATAGATTAGACTTTAGGAACGGATATAAGCTACCTTTTATCGCGAAAAAGGGGTTAGAAGGGGGTGACAGGGTTAGGGGATGAAAGTTAGTCATTTTTGAAGATGCCTGATGAAATTTGGTACAGAGATGGATTAGAGCTTGGGAACGAACAAAGTCGAACAACGAGCCGAATATAGAGGCGAGTAGAGATCGAATTGAGAGGCAAGTTTATTGCTCAATAATCTTTCTCGTCATTTCCGGAAAGTGGTCATTATAGGAAAGTGGTCATTTTAAAAAAGTGGTCATTATCAACCTAAAGGCCAAAAAGTTTTACACGCTGCTAAAAAACATAAAACTAAACTAAACTATAACTAAATTTATTTCAACAACTAAATTAAAAAAGCTTTCAAATCCCCTATAAAACAAAACACTTAGCAATCCCAAGATCAAAGCACGATTTCTAAAAAATGTCCTACTGTTAATTGATTATGAATTAGCTCCATTTGAGCATTCATAATTAAAGCCCGACCAGTAAAATAAAATACCTCGCCATATTGCGGTAAACTATTGGAACTAATTTCTTCATATGGTGTGACATTGCAGATTGTCTTAATTGCAATCCTGTATTTTTTTTATTTAATTTATAGTATTGGTGGAGTAGTGATCGATATTCAATCGGTATCGATCGATACTCGACTAATATTATCTGTATTCTATTCACTCAGTGGACCTAGCATCTTGTCTATGGTTGCGTGCGAGCAAATCTGCAAGTGTCATGTCAACATGGCGGTTGCAGTTGACTGTATTTGCCAAAAGAGTACGTATTAAAATCAAAACCCAAAGGCTATTACGGCCTAATCGTGTAATTTTGGGCCGGAAGTGGGTTCCACCACCGAACCAGCTATAAAAACTGGGGGACGAGCCACTCCGAGCTCATTATCTGCTGGCTTCGGTTACAACTACCTTCGGTTAAGATACTGTCCGTCCCGGGTGAGAATACTATATTTTTTTCATATTGTGTGCTAATTCTTTTATTTTAAGGTGTCGCATTGGAAACATGAGAATGACGTGGTTTCCCATCTTTTCCATCAGGAGTTATTCCTATAACTCTCGTGATTACTATCACTATATTTTACCACGATGACACGTCGTACTCATGTCGCCATTGCAAAGCTCTTCCAGGTACATCTTGTCTTTTTACGTGAGCGAGATGTGCCATATTTCAATTTAATCCATCCGATAAAATATCGTATATGGAATATTTTCATACTCGTCGCGCCTATGCGCGAGGGGTAAACTTCATTGGGGCGTCTGCTTTTTACGCGAGCGGCGTCCGACCATTTTTATCTTATTTTAATTATTCGATTAGAATAATTTGCAAGGCTTATTTTTCTTAGGCTGTTTTATTTTCCTTCTGCTTGTCAAAAGGACAGTGACCTGCCGACCATGGGGTCATCGACCTCCTGATCTTTTACCATCTACCTACCTACCCTATTCGGTGTAACTTATTTTCTGTGCATCTGTTCTTCTGCTTGCAATATTGGGTGTGGCTTTTACTGTAATGACCTTTTTGCACTAAGTGCCTGGGAGAAGCTTGACCACCTGCTTTGGACCTTACCTGCCACGCCCGCACTAGCAGTATGTCATACAACATACTGATTTTGCTTCTGCACTATATTTTCCAGCACGAGGACCCGAGGCAGCAGCTAGCAGCTAGCAGAGCTTATCTTCGCCGTTGAACGAGCCACGCGACGGTTCGTGTCGGCGCGGCACGTACTCCAGCGGCGAAGCTAAGTGCCCTGCTGCCCACATCGCGTCGGGTCGTTCTCATCGCCTATAAATTCAGTGCTGGTCTTAATTAATATCAACTCACCCCCTGAGATTCTTCTTATTAATAATTATAATTGTAATAACCAACTTCCTGGATTACAAATTGGAAATCTTTTTTAGCATCTTTCATTTAGTCTCCAATTTACTTTTAAACTTTCTATTTCAACAAGTATCTAATATCTAACTCTCTAAACTCAAACACTTCGTTTCAATGGTAACAATCTATACAATGTCATTATGGTCATCTGTCAGTGTGGTGTCAATTGTGCGTGTTGTTGAGTTTGAGAGCGCTACAAAACTACAAAACTATGGTAATATGCCGAAAACTATTAAAAGCCAGTTAAGAAAAGTAATTTATAATATAACAAAGTATTTGTCGGATAAAAAGTAGGAAGGATTGGACTCTGTTCCTCTAAATAACATCACGGACCTTGTTGTCAACATGACGGGTAGGTACATCATAGAGTACGTGCAATGAAATTGGCCTAAACTACTGATTTTACTGTGACTAATTATTATTCACATTTTTAGGTATATCCCGATCTTCTGTAATAAAAATACGAAGAGAAGGTCAAATGTCAAATGTATTTTCTACGCCTAAGAAAAATAAGCCTAACGCATAAAAGAAAATCATGCTCGATTATTTTGATCTCTGTGCTGTTAGGCATAAAATACAAGAATTTTATGCAGTCCGAAAAACAATATCGCGTGGTCCCTGTTCTATACATAGTGTAATGTAACTGTATGTCTAACTTGTATTTACCATTCCAAGCAGTAAACTATTATACGGATACTACTGTGTTGTGATTTGTGCCCAGTCCTTGTAAGTCTATAACTCACTTTTGTGAATAATAGCAATGAAAAACATGACAGCCTCCGTGGCGTAGCGGTAGTGAACGCGGCCGCTACGCACTAGGCGCGGGTTCGATCCCCGCTCAGTGCAAATATTTGTGTGCATTAAATATGGGTATTCGCATTGGTCTGGTCGTGCCTCGGAGAGCACGTTAAGCCATCGGTCCCGGTTGCCATAAGAACATCTATGGCAGTCGTTACGGGTAGTTGGTGCCCTAAATAAATAATAAATAAATAAATAAATATTGAAGGACATTCTACACAACGCTATCTAGACCCAAAGTAAGCATAGCTTAACTAGCTTGTGTTATGGGTTCTAGAATGCGGATAAACATACTTAGATACATTTTTTTTTTGTAAATACATACTTATTATACATAGAAACACCCAGACCAATGCAAATATTCATATTTCATGCACACAAATATTTGCACTGAGCGGGGATCGAACCCGCGCCTCCTGCGTAGCGGCCGCGTTCACTAGCGCCGGTCTAGCTGCAAAGCTTCGATATCACCTAATGTTAACATTGGGTCGTGGAGGTCAGGTGGCAATCGCTTCACGGAAAATATCGAGGTCTAGCCAAATCTGTAGCTATGACTGGTAAAAGCGGACCTCAGACTCCAAGCTGAAAGCTTCGGATGCGACTGGGAATAACGCTAGGAGGAAGAAGAAGCAATGAAAAAGTCACAGTTTTATATTAGGTGTCATTCCGTGCTTAATTGCGGGGAAATAAAAGCCTGTTCATAAGCAAGTGTGTTGAAAAAATATTTGTATACTTGGCATTTAACATGTGTATCACTATACTTGGTGTTGTCATAATCATAGTGTTTTTGGCGCCCCCAGTACAGGTTTTTTATTTTATTGGTCGGACTTTAAATTGTCTTTTTCTTTTTCTATTCTCCTTCGTTTAGATGGCACTTCACAATTAATTTCTATGTCCTCTTCATACAAAACAGTAAGCAACTTTGTAATTGTAACATAGTTTTTATTGATACGGCGGTTAATTTTCTTTTCTTTCCTTTGAATAATATTAAAATTTGTGTAAATTGTGCACAAATAATTTTAATATAATTCGGTTGTCAGAAACAAAAATCATAGTCTGAAGAAAATGTTTAAGTGGCCAGTCAAGTGCACAAAGAAGTATCAAATACAACGGTGGTGTGACCACGAGCAACATATTTACACCATAGTCACACTAGTATGACCACAAGCAACATGTATTACACCATTGTCACACTAGTATGACCACAAACAACATGTAACACTATAGTCACACCAGTGATATGACCACGAGTAACAGGTATTATACCATCGACACACTAGTGTGGTAAAATGGTGTGGACACGAGTCTGAAGGGGCATAATCTATCTATCTATCTATACTGTACTATTATATAATTGTAAATTGGAAATGTTTGTCTGCGATGGACGCAAAACTAATGAACGGATTTTGATGCGGTTTTTTTCGTTATTGTACGGGAGCCCAAAGGGTTTTCCGGGATTTACTCGACGTGGCAGATCTATAGGTATATAGGGGGATACCTGGTACCCAATTACGTACCTCCACCACATCGTGGGCTCCCGTATTATTAGAAAGGTTTTGGTCAGACTTGAAATCTTACGTTTGTTTGATTGCAATCGGTTAAGTATAACCGAAGATAAGAGATCCACGTGGGCGGAGCCGCGGGCGGAAGGCTAGTATTGTAGAAAAACACTGATAAATCGGCCTCAGAATACCACGCGCGCGGAAAATATGGCGGTACGAAGTTCGCCGGGTCAGCTTCTAAAATAAAATATTATCGAGAAATAAAATACTGCTTTCAAAGGTGAAGATTCAAAGAATATAATAACAATTTTTATTCAAGATCCCAGGCGATTTATTGCTATTAATTGATATAACTAAAAGTTTCACAAAATTAATTGTATTTCTCGAGCCGACCACTTCGTAAGTTCTCACAAATATTTTTACAGAGTTGAGATCCGATTCTCAGCACTCCATGGATTCACCGTGCGGTCGCCGAGTCCATAGCGTGATACAGAGAGGAATACAGTGACGGCGACTGGGACTTGCGACCCAGATGTAGGTTTAGGGTGGCCACCTTGTGATGCATCAGCGCTCACCTCCACCGTCAGTAGTGTTCCCTCCCCTACCTATCCAAATTTGGTAAGATCCTATCAATGCCGCTTTTGATATTCGATTTAGTAAAGAGCTTACTGAAGCTCTTAGCAATCCGAGGTCTTTAAGTAAGTTGTACAGGGATTTAGCTGGAATTCCCCTTGCTCCTACTTCTACGGCGTAGAGTTTAACCACGTAGCCGTTTTTGGTTAACTCGTTAGTCAGGTCAAAGTATTTGTTTGTCTTTATAGCGTGGTCTTTAGGTATATTAGTTTCCCACGGTACTGTGAATTCTACAAGCACTGCACGCCTATGCGATCGTGAAAAAAGGAATATATCGGCGGGCTTATTAGCTAACTTTTCGCGACCAGCGAGCGATGAGCAGTAAGAACGAGATTACTGCGCGATGGATTGTGATACGTCAAAAAAATTGGTATTACGTAAGGCTTTGCGATCAGATCGCCAAGAATGTACTTTTTGCTACGATACTAGCGCCAAACGCGAAAAGGTAGCGATAAGAGGAACTATGTTGCCTCAATGGAAAACAATGTTCCTAAGGGGTCCATTACACGGTAGGTTTTGCTGTCAGTTTAACCATCAATCACGCCGTGATTGACCAATTACTTAAAATAACGTCTAATAACCGATTGACCAATATTTGCTCCATAGCACAGACTAGTTAAGGATGCTAGGGATAAAAACCTTAAAAAACGTAGTGCAAGCAATTTTCGACCTTAATGACATGACATAGAATCGAGTTTTTTTCTTATATTCGTAATCAGTGTCATCTATAAGTGCAAAAAGACACGTAATTAGGAAAATGTCATTAAGGTCGAAAATCGCTTGCAGTCGCTGTTTTAGTATCTGTGTGAAAGTTGTAGTCAAACCAAGTTCAATAGTGAAAAAAATGTTAATTTTCTTTCTAATTTCAGCTTATAATACAAGAAATCTAGGGAAAAAGTCGCTAAAGGGGCAACACTGCTTATCGCGCCTCATTCGCTGATCGCTTGCTATCAAATGTGATACGTAATACCAAATTTGTAACTCACCAAGGAAATTTCGCGATAACTTTGCGATAAAATACACTTTTTAGTTCTCCTATTGTAAGGTAGAGGCAGCACGGTCGATTGTTTTGCTTTCGTTTGGGCTTTGAGTTACGTAATACCAATTCGCCGATTTTGCGCGATTACCGCGCAAATATCGCTATCGTTTTGCTATCGCGAGTTAGCTAATAACCCTGCGGGTCTGGATGATGAGGCACAGATATCCTTCGGTATTTTATAGTGCTTCTCATAAGTGTCCACGAGTATTGTCCAGTCAACGGCAGTTATTAAAATTGAATATGGCTTTTGAGATGATTTCTTTGAGCAGCCTTCCTTTACAAACACAATTTCATTTCTTTGGTTTGTAGTTAATCCTTTTTTCGCTCTAGCTACCGCCAAACTTACAGCCTCACGTATGATTTCTAATACCTTACCATGTCGTCGGCGCGAGTAATGACCGCGGTCTAATAACGTCCTACAACCCACTAGCAGGTGCCTAGCCGTACCAGTTGCTTCACCACATGAGTTACATGTTTTACCTGTGGCTTTTCCCCACCTGACTAGATTGCTTTGGTCGGGGAGGGTCAACTGGAATGCATTTAGGTAAAATTTAAGTAAGGCCAGTCGTATATTATGGTACGCCATTTTAAGGCTATAGGAATACAAAATTCACCTAGGGTCAACCATTCGTTTTGCATTTCTAGGTTCATTGCGTGCACCTTATAGGTGTTGTTTTCGTCTGCTTGAAGAAAAGATTTTGTTATTTCTTTATCTGTTTGTTTCCGAATATTACCTAGACCTGCTGCTGCTGCTGCGAGCCTATCATGATTTTTTTATGGAACTGGAGGCGTGATTCGAGCTCCGATGCAATTTTATCTTTAGGAAGGACTTTTACTATTTCGTCTTTAGATTTCGATAAGACGTGCATTTTAGTTACTCTTGGGTGTTTATAGAGTTCTGATGGCTTCTTAAACGTCATTCCAAAATTATTCGCGGATCTATATAGTGCCGACGGGTCGGCCGAGGGCTAGCTCGCCCTAGCCACGACTTCAGCACTGCAATTCACTAAGCGAGCACAACGATGCGACAACGATGCGAGGCGCAACGTAGATTGTCATTGGTCAGATTGTATCACGTCATTGGAAATCGACCAATGACAGTGTCTATCGCGCACATCGTTGCGACTCGCATCGTTGTCGCATCGTTGTGCTTGTTAGTGAATTGCACAGCAGTGTCTTTGTGACACTCGCATCTAGTTTTTTGAGGAGGCTCTGGTTTATATCATATATAAGAAACGGCCAGTTAAGACGTGAGGTTAAATAGTTTTTATAGATCCAAGCTTGTTTAACATTACTTATTGGTTGTTGGTCTAGGGTAAAGTCGGGATAGATGCCCCACTTTTTGAAAAAGGCTCATAATTCTAAAACTATTAATAGTATATGACTAATTTCTATGAATTTTACTAGTTCAATCATTCCTCTTGAATTATTAATTGTTTTCTTTTACCTATCAATTACAGATTTTGAAAAATTTAGCTTTTTGTAGACCCTTAATTTTTAGGATAGATGCCTCACTGTATGGATAGTTGCCCCACCGTGGAAATACTAAGAAGGATAGATGCCCTTTACATTGCTTAAACGAAAAATAACACCAAATTTTAGTACCATTTCATATTTTACCTTTATAGAGTTCTGTAAAAAGGGAATAAATAACGAGAATACTGTTATTATGAAGTAATCAACTAAAATATTAATTTATTGTTTACTTTTAAATCATAAAAAATAAACATATAAAAATGAAGGCCTCCAAACTGTAAGTTACCCATTGATAAAGTATTTTCTCCATTATGTACTATGAATGCAAGTGTTAAATTATTTTTATCTTTTGTCCAACTTATGCGGCGGGATAGTTGGCCTTTCCCATAGAGCGCACTAAGGGCAACTATCCGCAAAAGTAATTGGGGCAACTATCCTTTTTGATACGGATAGTTGCCTTTACTAATTTCTAAATAAATAAAAACTATTCGAGAACAAAACGTATTAAATAGTGTAATATAAACTCTAATGCATGCAAAGAAACAAAAAAATTTCTGATTCCTCAATCAGTTATAAAAATATTCAATAGAAAAGACTTAGCAATATAAATGTTTCGACCATCGAGGTATGGCCGCGGGACATTTTCGCTCACACAGAAAAAACGTATACATCTGCACTGATAATTTTTATGACACTACAGTCTACATGAGGTGCTCTTACATTTATAGTAAAGTATTAACGTCACTAACGACCCTAACATATAGAATTTAAAACTGGGGCAACTATCCAACTGGGGCATCTATCCCGACTTTACCCTACTTTTTTTAAATCGATAATGAAACTATTCGTCCATAGCTGGAGTGCAACCTCTGTTATCAATCTTTCTTACGAGGAATTTAAAAGGCTCGGTTTCAGATATAGTTAAAACGTTTTCCCCGCCTATACTAAGCCCTGGGTCATATGAAGTATATCTGGTACCCCGCCTACCCAGACATAGACATAGCATTTGCTAGGTTTTGTTTTCATTCAATCTGTCCATGCACAGAAATCATCCACCCTACGCAGTAGGTCCTGGCACTGCTTTGGGTTGCGAGTCAGTATTGCCAAATCCTCCTCGAATGCGAGGATGGACTCCGTATATTTACCGTTTAGCTTAAACCGATAGCCCCACTTCTTGTCATGTGTGGAAATGTTGTCTATTAAATGAATTTAAAAAATACGTATTGTTTCATAATGATGCAATTAATTTTATTTCAAAATAGGTAAGTACCTATGTAATAGGTTAAAAAAAAATAGGTTATAGAAAGCCATGGCGCCATCCGACTGATTTACTCTATGCGGAATGTAGCGTGTTACGAGTGCGGCAATTATTTATTGTGTCGACCTTGCTTCGATTTCACAGGAAAGCTAAAGAAGTGGCCCGCTCTTCGTATAGAACATTGAAGTGGGATCGACCCCGGGTACGCACCTCCTTTGCGCATAGGTCGTTTGCGTTCCTCGGGCCCTATTTATATTCCAAATTCTATAACAGGAATAGCACTATATTGGATATGACTTATTTAAACTTTAAGCGAGCTATAGTTAAGTGGTTGGAACCAAACAACTATGCTCAAACGGAAGCACTTCTGGAGGTGTTTGAGTGAAAGATCAAGCACCCACTAACACAAACTCACATAAACACTCACAAACACACACTTTGAAAACAATAAATTATTATTATTATTATTCCTCTTTATTTATCGTTAAATCTTATAAATTATAATTTTGAATACATATACATACAAAAACATAAATATTTAAAAATATAAAAAATAGTGCCCCACCGATATCGGGTACAAGGACCAAGCTACCGGTGGTTAGGGCTCCAGAGAGAGGAACCTCCTCACAATACGTGCCGTGTCGAGGAGTACGCCTTCTGCAAGAAAATAACTACTAGGAGTTTTTCCTTGGTCAAAAAATCTAATACAATTTCACCACCTTATCGGGGTTTACATCGAAAAATATTGATCCTAGGAGAAAATTATTGATATTAAACGGTAGTAAATTTAATTTTTAACAACTTTGTAGTAACTATTTTTCGTGTAAAAATAAAACTAAACGACTTATGTATTCGGTAAACAAAAATTAACCCTTAAATTCAAGATGGCCGATAACGCAACAAACCGAATACCACGAAAAAACAAATGTAGACTGCTAGTGACCTTCCTTAATAATTTCCGAAAGAAAATTGCTACTAGGAATTTTTCATAAGTCAAACGTTTTATATGGGTCACTCGTTTTAAAAATGTTAACGGCGATTCGATTTCCCTAGTTAATTTTTAAACGACTTCAAAAAAGGAGGTTCTCAATTCGTACCCAATTTTTTTTTTTTGTATGTTTGTTACGCGATTGTGAAGCCAATTCCAGACGGATTTTGAAAATTCTTTTTGTGTTCGTAAGTAGATTATTCCGAAGTGGTCCCATTTAAATTTCGTAAAGATCTGATAATGGGTTTCCGAGATTAGACCAAGGAACTTTTCAAAAAGTACCAGGAAATCAGCCGCGATTGCTACAATGGCATATTATTGCAATGTTTCTGCCATTACACATCATAACATCACGCCTGAGTCCTTTGAAGGGGTACGCAGAAGTGTTCAGAATATTCAGCTATATTTCCGGTGTATATGCATTGATTTTAAAAATTCTTTTTGAATAATGATTTTTTTTTTGTAGCGTGGCCGGTTCGATCTGTATTGCTGCGTCAGCAGCGCATGTACAGTCAGGTCACTATACATGCGATGTACAGTCGTGAGACTGTACAAACTCACTAAAAAGAGAAAAATAAATTCATTTTTAACAAAAAAGTTTAACCGACTTCAAGAAACGAAAAAGAGGCACTGAAAAGCGAAAAATAACTTAATTTACAGACTTACTGATTTATTAGAAGTCGGTGCCAGCCAACTTTGTTTGTTGTGTCTGAACTACTATGATGCAATCAATTGAAATATGGCCTCTCTTGGGCTAGGTACCGACTTCTAATAAATCAGTAAGTCTGTAAATTAAGTTATTTTTCGCTTTTCAGTGCCTCTTTCTCGTTTCTTGAAGTCGGTTAAACTTTTTTTTATCGAAAATTATATCGTTCTTCTGGCGTCTTTGGCCATCAAGTGGTGGCGTCGACAGTGGGGGCTACTGGGAATAACCCCAAATAAGGCGCCAGTTGCCAGTTTGCTTCTTTTCTTGAAGCAAGAATAAATAACGGTAATGTTCGTTTTCGACCTACTCTGGCGTTATATTATAGCATTATTAGTGCGGTGTCTTTGCCTGAAACAACTGATATTCATGGTTTTTTATTTTTATCCATTGTTTGTGAAAGTATTCCAAAACAAGCGAAACGTTTTCATTCTCCCTAGTGTGTTCTGCATCATCACGGATCTCAGTCCATACATCTTCAATGTTCACTGCTGGTAATAATGGTAAATTCGCTAAATATATACAGGGTGTCCCAAAATTCAAGGATAAGCCAGCAACAGAGGCTGGCCCAACTTATGGCTGCTCAGGAAAAAAAAAGAAAAGAAAAATATCTCAATTTTTTAAAAATTATTATACTCCCTGGAAGTTGTTGACTGTGGCGAATTAGAGCGTATTTTTATAGTTTTAGTTAATTTTAAAGAAAGGACATGTCAAGAGTACCTACCCGAAACCGGCGAGCATGACTGAAAGCAATATGAACGCAGAAGAAGCGAAAGATGTATGCCTGGATCGTAGCAGGTGGAAAACTGTGGTCTCTGTCTACCCCACTGGGAAAGAGGCGTGACTGTATGTATGTATGTATCTATGTATGTAAATTTTAACGCCTGCTAATTTCATTCAGGCAATCCGACGAATAGTGTAAAGAAACATTTAAACTACAAGGGTTTCATGTTATCATTCATTCATGATATACCTATAAATATGCAATCACAGTTCACTTTAGTCATAATACATTAAATACGGTGAATTTAATATTCACACTACAATCACGCACGAGAAATGCGTGAATTAGGCAGTCTGGAATTGAAGCCCTAATACGTAATCAGTCCACCTCAAAAGAGTTGTGAAATTATTCTCTATCTAATAATAAATTAAGCTTATTAACAACTATCGCCAAAATTAGAATTAGTTCAACAATAAATTAAATGTAAGGTAATGTTGTGATTAGTAAAAAAAATATCCTTAATCACGATTCATCTACGTTACTGAAATTTGAACACAAAAAAATAATTTTATCCATACGCAAGGCAATGCGGTATCATATTGTCCTTGTTTTATTGCTTATGCCATCAAATCATATCCATTTGTTTTGCCTATAACAGCGTGCTCTGTATTCCTTCGTTACCCGTGTTTTTTTTTGTCCGTTTTTTTTTGCCCGTGTTACCACTAACTGCTGCAGTAGTAACACGGGTCAATTTTTCATTCCCATGTTACTACTGGCCAATCTTAGTGGTCTTTTATAATTTTGAAGCAATGACAACTCAAAAAATTAGGTGCTAGCAATTTTCGACTTTATTTGACATTTTATTAATACAGCAGTCTTGTAGAAATAGCCTAATTTTGGAAAGTCAAGAAGAATCAAAATAGCGTGCACTAGTTAGGGTTCCGTAGCCAAATGGCAAAAAACGGAACCCTTATAGATTTGTCATGTCTGTCTGTCTGACTGTCCGTCCGTATGTCACAGCCACTTTTCTCCGAAACTATAAGACCTATGCTGTTGAAACTTGGTAAGAAGATGTATTCTGTGAACCGCATTAAGAATTTCACACAAAAATAAAATAAAACCGGCCAAGTGCGAGTCGGACTCGCCCATGAAGGGTTCCGTAGCAGGAAGTAACATGATATAAAAGTTCTTGTAGTTCGTTGTAACTTTAATTGATGTTTTAAACACGTTCGCTGTGCCAGTGATTTTTCTATTCTTTCCATTCGCGGTATAGGGCGTGAGC
Organism: Eilema depressum; assembly: GCA_914767945.1. Classification (NCBI taxonomy): domain Eukaryota; kingdom Metazoa; phylum Arthropoda; class Insecta; order Lepidoptera; family Erebidae; genus Eilema; species Eilema depressum. The sequence goes on along the minus strand of OU612012.1, from coordinate 21,162,479 downwards.
GTGATACACCTGGTTTATTATATTATAACTATCATTGTGCCGGTACAAGGTTGATTTTCGCTCGTATGCAATCCAACACAACACTAGTTGTTACGCGAAGCTAGCGTGAGGTGCGGTACAAAGTGCGCGGAGTTTTGCGAACCTTGTTCCTCACTGTGGTGAAATTTTATTTCCTCTGTGCAGTACCAGGCCGAAAAAAAATCTGATAATAATAAGGTAGCCACACCAATAGATAGACTCTTTTTTAATAACACATCTTAGATATATACATATTCAATTATATCCTACGCTAAACCAAATTGAAGTTATGCCTTACGCACGGTGGAGAGTTCTGTTCTTAGCCGCACTGTAAACATGTTAATATTAGTGTAATTTTTTATTTAAATTAAGTTAACGATAAGTAAACATAATTAGGTATTATGGCACATAACTTGGGTGGAATTATGGCGCACTCTAAGAAATTAAAACTATTGATTTCTCACGTAACTTTGTCATTTCTTTTACAACAGGATCTTTACTAGTTGGAGGACGGGGTACTTTGAATGATTCAGTCACTATAAATAAACCTTGAGCTGTAGTTGCACGAGAACAAGCGACGTACATCATAGACCTTTGAGTCGTAGGTTTTAAATGGACAACAACTCGTTCTAATGTTGTACCCTGACTTTTGTGAATGGTGATGGCTTCTGCTGGAACTACTGGGTATTGACTTCTGCGAACTTGTAAATGTGATGATTTATATTTTTTTATTGTGTATGTGACCGGTTCTAACGGAGTCCAATTTCTATGTAATCTATTTTTATATCGACTTAATGAACTAGCAACCTTATTTCTTTTAATTTTACCAACAATAGCTTCATCGAAGTTCAACCAAATCCGCAACGGCCGTTTCTCACCAGATTTTTTGTTAATAGCAAAATCAATAGCTGTTAATACTCCACTAGAACCGTTAGTTAGACCATCAGCAGTGTCTATGTTTATTGTTAGCATATATTTTGCCCCTACCTTCAATATTAAACTCTTAGGAAGTCCATATGTTTGTGGAGTTGACAACCTAGAGACAGTTACTAAGGCTTTCTCCTTCATAATGGCATTTGTTTCTCCTGAGACAGAATCGATTGCTAATGACAAAGCACCTTCACTATCCATAGTCGACAGAACTCTACTGTTATGGTCGTCTACTTCTCGGTTGCTAGCGTACAAATTGACAGCGCCTCGAGCATCATCTGGTAACGTAAAATGATCAAAACAACGACTTTTAAACAGTTCTATGTCGTTACTCGTTCCACTTGCTAAATTATTTAAAGCTGTAGCAAAGGCAACATCGTCCCTCTGTCGCATTATTTGGTTCAACTCAGTAAGTAGAAATAAATCCCAAATAGGTGTCCCCGAAATTTCGGCAAGAGGATTTCGTGAATTAGGTTGAAACACCCAATTATCACCAACTGGTGGTAATTGTCTTAAGTCACCTACAACTATAACTGATATTCCAGCAAATAAAACTGATGTATGAAAAATTTGCTGCAAGCGACGGTTTATTTGGTGAAAAGTTCTAGACCCAAGCATTGAAATTTCGTCAATAATGATTAATCGCAATTTTGATAATTTTGTTGCAAGTGTATTGGCAACACTTGGTGAAAGTTCTGGTAAAATACTTCCTGCTTGTGAAATTGGTAAACCTAATGCACTGTGAACAGTTTTATGCCAAAAGCAGCTTTTCCAGTAAAAGCTGTAAGTAATATCTTTAAGTCATCTGGGTTAGAACCAGGTTCTCTATTAAAACCAAGCGTCAATGTTTGATACAAAGCTCTTATTAAAACACTTTTGCCGACTCCAGCTCCACCGCTCACAAACAGATAAATAGGAGAAGACGAATTAGATATTTTGTCAGTAACGTAAAACAATATGTCTCTTTGGTCAGAATTCAGTTTTCTGGATAAAGTTAATACCTCATCTTCAGTTAATTGTGGAGGTAAAGCTATATAGTTGCAACTGTCACCGCATAGTTGTGGTCCTGGATTACCACCTGGTATCATATCTTCAGCGACGTCTCCTACCTGGGTCTCAAATTCAAAGTCATTGAAAGGATTTTCATTAAGTCCCCTTCCGATAACTTCTTCTTCACTTTCTTCAATAAGCTCTGTATTTCTTATAGCTAACAACAAAGTTTCGAATTGCTCTGGTCCTCCTATTGTATTAAATTGTTCGCACTCAAGTTTTATTTTTTCCTTCATTTCTGTAAATTTGTCCTTTATGTTTAGGTCTGGATTAGTTAATTCTTCTTCTTCATTTCGCCATGGAATATACAGCATAAGCTGTTCTCTATAAAAATTATCTGGGTCATCTAAAAAACTGAAACGTCTGAAACGAATTATCCTTGGTCTTGCTTTTCGTCGTATAAATCCTAGATTGTCTTGTAATGGCCACCAGTTACCAATCATTTCATCTGTTTGATTTTGAAAACAGTCACTATCTGGACTATTATTTGGTTCTGTTACTGATATACGTGGACGACGTTTCGAATAAACAAAATAGGCTGCAAAATAAGCTAAACTAATGTCTTCTAAAGCAACAGGTCGTTTAGCGTAATAATCGATGAAACTATTTTGGAAAATGTCACATGAATCGTCATCCATGTTTTTAATTTCTTGCATACTCTTTAAAATATGTACTCTTTCTTGAGGCAAACTAGTGTTCAAATATATTTCTCCTTCACTAGCTCGTGACAATGGAAAACCTGATATACAATATATCGCCTCCTGCGCAGAAATTTCACTGGCATTCCGGAATACATTTGAAATACTACGTAGAGACTCCTTTACACTACTCTTTCCTTTCTTAGCCTCTTCTACAGCATCTCGAAGCAAACGTGACATTCCTTTATCGGCTTTATTTATATAATCCACAATATATACTGCGCAAGCAAATGGAACTAAGATATACTGACATCCATGTTTGCTTGATGTAACTCTAAGATTTTCTTGGAGAATGAATTAATGTAAATATCTTTTGGAGATCGCTTCAAAAATACTTTCGGCCTTTTCAAAGTACTTCTAATAGCTAAAATGTAATCATCATAACGTTTACAAACGTCTAAAAACTCTGCAAATGTTTTTATGTCTTCTGATAAACTTTGTAGTATTGATTGTATATTCTTAGCTAAATCTCTGACTCTTTTATAACAAGCGTCATCTTTTGGGAGTTCCACTAATACTATGGTATAATCCATAGGAAAAAATGGAATATCGAAGCGACATGGTCTGTCAAGTTTAGGTCTACATGTGTGGGTGTGTTTGTGTGTCTGAAGGCGAAGAAGGTTATCTGTAATCTCGTTACTATCACAGGATACAATTTCATCAACAAATTTAACTACATTTTGAACAGTATCCAAATTTCCTGGTACAAAAATCGGTGCGTCTTCAAGCCATAACATTATGTGAGCATGGGGCGAACCTCTGTGCTGAAATTCTATTCTATAATAAAAATGGCTAATTCTGTATTTACCAAAAGGACCTTCAGGGCAAGACCAGGTTTTGCGAATTTCTCTTAGTTTGGTTTCAAAATATGAAGCACATATAAACGGATCAGATTGAATTAAGCGCGCCTTCGTTTCATATGTGAGACTTTCAGCATCGGATTCAGTTATTTTTTCACCATCGATAATTTTTTTCAGTATTATTAGAAGTTCAGTCCACTGGGCCTCCGCAGCAGACAGAGTCACAAAGAATGAAGGCACTCCGAATTGCCTTATCATTCCCAAAACTTACTTTTTCTCTGCCTCCCAATGAGACGGGGAATTTCTTACAGCCCGAAAAACACGATATCCGTCGTCATGTTGTACTAAATTATCTATATAGTTAGCATCCCATAACATTACACGCCAGAACAGGTGCCCCTTTGACGGTTTTTTTTCGTAGGCAGGTGGATATGCTATTCTTTATTGTAATCATCTGTTGTTTTTTTAGAGCAGTAAACAGGTAGTCCGGTCGTACAGCTCGACGGTCACATCGAGAAATTTCCGATTTTATTATTTCTGCATGAGTCAACTTAAATTTAAAGTCACGCTTAATCCCACAATGAACTTTAATAAACGACAATTCTTCTAAATTTTCATCAAACAGTAATGATTTAGGGACATGACCTTCGCCAGGAGCCATTACTATTACGTCTTGATTTTCATCTAATAGAGTCTCTGTATCACCTGGATTAACTGTTTTTTCGTTCTCTCCTTCTTCTACAACACCTCCATCACATGTACACTCTATATTATCGTCAACTTCTTGAACATCCCAAGATTCATTTAATTGCATTTTCCTTAAACAAGTCACATTGGACCAAGTACTGTGCGGCTCTACGAACGTATTCAGGTCGAATTTGTTCTTTACGCCCATGCCTATAGCATAATTTTCGTCGCAATTCCACAGTAATTACATTATCATCATTGGTTGATCGAGGTAGTGCGCTAACGATATTGTTGATTTGTACCGGTACGTTTATAACGTTTCCTACAAGTCCGTGTTGAAAATCTAACCCTTGACCTTTCCTAATAATTTTTAAAAACACATGACGAGGGCTGACCAACCTCTCTTCCATTGGCGTTAGTTGTTTTAGTACCTCAGGAATATCTGGAAAAACTAAGCCATTTACAATAGCTACTCGTGGAACATTTGGAACGTGGAACAGTGGAGAATTTTGTAGTACCTGTGCAAAATATATAACTCAAGTTATATATTTTGCACAGGTACTACAAAATTCTCCAAATATTTCACTGGCTAGATTTGGTAATTTGAATATGTTTGTAGCAAAGTCTTTGCCAAACTTATTAATAACGCCTTGTTTTGACAGTTTTCTTATCGAATTTACATGCCACATTCTTTTACAACAACTACAGGGATGAGTAAAACCTTCTTTGATGTTTTTATAATATTTTGCAGCAGTTTTTTCCCAGGATGCCTTATTATTTGTTCGAATTTCCTGCCGTACTAAGGTATCACGTGCTTGTTCAACTTGTCTATATTCTTCATTTTCTCGAACGCTTTGCCGAGCCTGAGTGTCCCGTTCTTGCTCCAACTGCCTGTATTCAGGGTCGAGGCGTGCGACTTGGTGAGCCTGAGTGTCCCGTTCTTGCTCCACCTGCCTGTATTCAGGGTCGAGGCGTGCGACTTGGTGAGCCTGAGTGTCCCGTTCTTGCTCCACCTGCCTGTATTCATGGTCGAGGCGTGCGACTTGGTGAGCCTCAATGTCCCGTTTTTGCTCCAAACGCCTGTATTCAGAGTCGAGTCGTGTGACTTGGTGAGCCTCGGTGTCGCGCTCTCGTTCAGCTTGCTTATATTTAGGATTTAATCGAGCAACTTTATGAGCTTGAGTATTGCGCTCTTGTTCAACTAGTCTGTACTCAGGATTTAATCGTTTGCTTCGTCGAATAGAAGTATTATTTTCCTTTTCCGTTACTTTCTTCCGTTTATTACTCCTTAAAGAATTGATAGCCATTTTATTTTTCTGTTTTTCTCTTTCGGCGACATCATTATTAGGTCTTGAAATCCTTTTCCTGTTCGTATTTTTTTCTTTAATCTCTTGCACATCCAGTATGAGTATTTTACTTGATACCACTGCAACATCATTTTCATTATTTTTACATATTGCTACAGAATTATTTTTCGTACTTCGCTGTCTTTGTTTCTTCTCATTTTTATTTTTATTTTGCGTTTCTAATTTCAAAGCTGTGTTGTCAAAAAGATTTACGGGCGGACGTCCAGGAACAGATCTGGCTGTAGATGGAAAAGGCAAAAAATCGTTGCTCAAAATCATACAGCGTAAATGAGCTCTCATCATTTCTGGTACATAATTGTGTAGAGAGGGATTAATTTTAAGCGCTAAAGAAGTGGCAAAAGCTATTGCATAAAGCCCGCAATCTATTGTATTGGGTTGACGTTGAACGCTAGGAAATTGAATTTTAATTTCTGCTAGGTATGGAAACAATCCATTAATATATATTTTTTGAGTTGGCTTTAAACAATTATAAAGACTATCGTACACGCGTAATATACCATTAATATAATAAATACAAGACCAGTGTCCTATTGAAGCCACATCGCCATCATAAATAATTTGGAGATGAGACTCATTTGGCGGCACAGGCTCAATGAGTTCCGGGAACCCGAACAGACCCACTTCCCGCGGACGGAAAGATGTATTAAGAGACAATTTTTCATGAAATGCTCGCACGACATAATCTTCCAGGACATTATTTGGGTTTAATACATAGGAGAAAGTATCATTAGCCAAGGAATCCATACTTAAAATAATTTGGCATTCGCAAAATTAAATGTATTAAAAATAATTAGCTCCGCACGCACGAGTTTCAACGTCGTCTGCCTTCACGCGTCTGCCCGCTCGGGTAAGCGCACTCGGATTAGTGAGTTATAGATTCTTTTTTAAATTTTATAATATGTTAAGAAGTTTCTATGTTCAAAAAGTTTCGATACAAAAAAGAACGTGTTTAATAGTAGGAATAAATTAATATGCCTATTGTGGTCATTTGATGCATTTTCGTATTTAAATAAATAATTTCAGTTCAAACTTGTAATACTTACTTTTTTTTCTTTACTCAAATTTAACTTTTTTTTTCTCTAAGTACAGAAAAAAAACAGAGTAAAAAAAAGTTAAATTCGAACCTCATTCTTTCAAATATGGCCGATCGCCATTGTTAGATGCACGCGCATAGGAAAATTATTTTTTTATTTTTATTTTTTTATTTATTACTATTAAAACAGGACAGTACATTAATTTGTAGTATTGTTTATTTAGTACTAGCCTTTGCCCGCGGCTCCGCCCGCGTGGATGTCGGTTATCGCGACCAAACATAGCCTATGTCCTTTCTCAAGGTCTAACCTACCTCTGTACCGAATTTCATCAAAATCGGTTCAGCGGTCGTAAAAGTGAGACAGACAGACAGACAGACAGACAGACAGACAGACAGACAGACAGACAGAGTTACTTTCGCATTTATAATATTAGTAGGGATTTGTAGTATTATTTTATTTGCAAGTGTGTTGTAAAACGTCGTATGCCACGCGTGAGTATGATGATTACCGTCCTCGGCTCTCTTAAGCCTCAATGGCGCCTCGTCGGTAATCACCAACTTTACTCACTTGTACCATAATGTACTATTATTTATTATTATTAGAAAATAATGGTTCACGGTTTATGCATAAGGTTTATGTTTATGCAACTATGTTTTTTTTTTCATTTCTGAGTTAATCGAATGAAAAGCGAATTATATATTATTATTTACTTAGGCACCTATTACAGATTTATTATTAGAAAATAATGGTTCACGGTTTATATATAAGATTTATGTTTATGAAACTATGTTTTTTTTTTAATTTTTGAGTTAATTGAATGAAAGGTGAAAATTGCGATTTATGACGTATTAAAAAATAACTACTAACTCGATCTCGTTCGAACCAATTTTTAGTGGTAGTTTGCATGGCAAGATACATCATATTTTTTTTTAGATTTATCATTCTCTTATTTTAGAAGTTAGAGGGGGGGGGGGGGGGGGGGGACACATTTTTCCACTTTGGAAGTGTCTCTCGCGCAAACTATTCAGATTAGAAAAAAATGATCTTAAAAACCTCTCTGGGGTATCTACAACGTGTTACAGAAAGGTGTGGTCATATTCGGGGGACGCATTAAGTGTCATATAAATAACATATTGGCTTGGGGAACAAATCAGATTTACTTGCTATGACGTAGAAAAATGCTTTTCTTTTTTATCGACCATGTGTAAACTGGTGGAAATTGCCGATAAACGTACAACACTACAAAATAACCAGGGCTACAGCACGCTGTTAAGAGCTGTTTACAAATAAACTACAATTTGAACCTGAGTAGGTTTACCAAACGATCTAAATTGGTGAGACAGTCTCAATATCGTCCTACTCAACTACCAGATAAGTTCATTTTATGATGTTATCGGGCAAAGAAATTCTGAAGTAGCTTCTAACTTATTAAAATAGTCTAAAAATGTTGATAGAATTCACTTAATTAATAAGAAAACGTTTTTATGTTTCTGAAATCATTCATCAGCTGTATGTGAGACTGTCTCAAACGCTTCCTTTGCCTAAGGTTAACCTACATTCAATACCAGGAGCCGTGGACAACCGAATTTGCAGCCACACCTCATAATATTATACTAATTAAAATTGGTTCCGTACCCAATTTAAATTTTTTGGATCAATTTACGTTTTATTTTATCAAAATGTTATGAAAAAATTAAAAAAATAGCATAGTAAAATAAACAAAAAGCATATTCAAATACCAGGATAACATAACATGTAAGAGCGATTTCGTCAGAGTTTTTAAAATATTATGCTACGTTACCCTAAAATAATTCATAATAAAAACTATTTTCTGCATTCCTGGTATAAGATGTACCTTTTTGACCGTGGTTTCTTAGCAACCACGTTGTTTAGTCATTGTATCTGAAGTTTATTAAAAATATGCAATTTTGTGTAAAATATTACGAAAAAAATAGCGAACATAGTATGTGATTTTGAGCCGTTGTTTAAATTTTAAAAACGAATGCCGCATGCCGTGGAGATTTACGCATACTGTGGCGGCATGAACTCCTCAGTACTTGTGTTTGTGATGTGACATACTTAGGTGATAGTTAAAACTCATTGAGTCGTGCTCGTGAAGTGATAAATAAGTACATTTCTGTGGCTGTAGGTACACTTACCAGATTAGGTATATCACCGTTTCGCTGAAAGTAGACCCCGGTAAGTGTTAGTCAATGTATCCGTAAGCTCCATTGTAGGTAGGTACTTACACCTCTACGCAGCTGTTCGCCTGATAGCCGATATACTGTTTGGCTACCAGGCGAACAGCTGAGTGAACTTATCGCAAAAGGACAAAATACAATAGTGATGTCACCTACCCTGTTTACTAATGTATCGATTAATTTAAGGAATTTTAAAATTTTGTATGATGATTACCGATGCCATCACTTTATTACTATTTGTACTTTAGTCGGTGCCCAGGAGTTCCTTATCAGACATGTGTAACGACCCTTAAATATGACCACACCTTTATGTAACACGTTGTATAGATAGGTCTTTAAAAATGCTATTGAGGTTTCTAACATATTTTTTTTCTAAACTGAATAGTTTGCGCGAGAGACACTTCCAAAGTGGAAAGATGTGTCCCCCCCCCCCCCCCCTCCTCTAACTTCTAAAATAAGAGAATGATCAATCTAAAAAAATATATGATGTAAATTGCCATGCAAACTTCCACTAAAAATTGGTTCGAACGAGATCTAATCATGGATCTAATCGTGGAAGTCCAGGGAAGGTTTAAACGGTGAGAAAATAGGTGCAGTGGGAACGGGAAAAATATGGCGGTACGAAGTTCGCCGGGACAGCTAGTATATACAGAGTGGAAGATTTTAACCTTACCTGGAGGGCAAGTGCTTTAAATACTGGAGATAGCGAATTTCACTCAAAGGAAACATTCCTTTATTTTTAAAAAGAAACAAAACTGCATTCATAGATTTTTGAAAATTCGCTTGCCACACCCGGTAATCGAACCGACTAAAATACGAAAAAATAACATCCTGTATTTTTATAGCATCATTCGATAGTGTCAATTATGATGATCAAATCTCTCTAACAAACATGGTAAATTAAATGAAAGGAAGTCCATAAATTCTTAACTTATACATTCAATTCTAGCAGACACAGTACTTTTGGTCAAGAAGCCATCACATACCTTATCAACAATAAAGTTATCTTTGACGCCATTTATTTATTAAAATGAGTACTAAATGCCTGAACTTTGATTCCGATTTAGAATGTAACGTTATTGGGTAACTCCTTAAAGTACTCAGGTCTCCCGGTTTAGGTCCAAGATACGTGTCTCGAGGTATACTTGGTTGGGCTTGGGAACCTCTGCGTGGTACACCGCATCGCACCCTGAGCAACGGAGATGGCGGGAGAATTGCCTTATTAGTTTGCCCTATAATACGTTGAGACTTTTGAATTAACCTGAGACGGCGTGCGGTTTTAGTCGGTTCGAGTCGAGTGAGTAAAAACCCCTGCTGGCCAGTGGGGGCCAGCCATGAAAAACAGGGACCAGTAATTTAAATATGGAATTAGGTATAATATGATACTCTAAGGTGCTATCCTTGAGTTAAGTTCTTCATTTTGTTAAATCGAATTTTAAAAAATAGTTTTCAGGGATTTCCTTTCATTTAATTAACCATGTTTGTTGGACAGATTTGATCCTTATGATTTACACTATTGATTGATGTTATAAAAATACAGGATGTTATTTTTTCGAATTTTAGTTGGTTCGATTACCGGGTGTGGCAAGCGAATTTTCAAAAAATTATGAATGCTGTTTTATTTCTATTTAAAAATAAAGGAATGTTTCCTTTGAGTGAAATTCGCTATATCCAGTATTTAGAGAACTTTCCCTCCAGGTAAGGTTAAAATCTTCCACCCTGTATATAAAATCCTTTGTCCTGAATGACTGAGGTATCAACGCAACGTACAGCCTAAACCGCTGATCGTAGAGACCTGAAATTTGGAGGGTGTGTTCTTTGTATGACGGAGGCATCCGATAAGAAGGGATTTTCCGAAATTCCACCCCTAAGTGGGGGAAAAAGAGGGGCAAAGTTTGTATGGGACAACGTGATTCCGTGGTCCAATCTACTTCAAAGAACATGGGCATATGTACAGCTTGGCAAAAAAGTCGTGAAATTAATAGGGGCGCCACAATCGTGCATGTAGCCACCCTATATACTACGACCAAAACAGCTTTGATACTTCGATTTTGTACACTATTTATAAAATGTACCTACTACTTCTGTTTGTCAGTATATTTGATAAAATTTGTATGCATAAATATGGATATTTGTATTGGTCGTGGTCGTGCCTCGGATAGCGCGTTAAGCCGTCGGTCCCGGTTGCCATACGAACATCTTATGGCAGTCATTACGGGTAGTTAGAGCCCTAAAAAAGTCTAAAAACTGGTCTAGCTGCAATACTTCATTATCGCCCAATATCGCTATTGGGTTGTGGAAGTCAGATGGCAGTTGCTTCACGAAAAATGACAAAATTCGGTCAAATCCGTAGTAAGACTGGTAAAGCAGACCCCAGACTCCGAGGTAAGATCTTCGGATGCGGCTCGGATTAAAGCTAGTTCTAGCGTTAATCCCTAAAAGAAAAAGAATAAAACGATTGAACTGAGTGTAATGTAAAACAATTTAATAGTACAATTTGAATATATTCTAATCGGAATCTAAAAAACTTTCATCCAAATATTCCACGCCAGAAAAGTGTTCATCTGAGCTTTGGGGTGGGTCTTCTCTTGGGTGGGTCTTCTTTTCTAGGCCGTCCCGCTCTATGCTTTCCTGATGTGGTGAAAATTCCTTTATTTCTTTGTCCTTTCAATGCAATTCGTCTTAAGGTACTGACGGATTTGCCTAAAACAAGATGCGAACTTTATATAGAAATAACATAAAAGGTTGTATGAGGTATACACCCTAAAATCTGAATAATAAACTTTTTTGGGTAATATCATCAAAAAAACTATCAATACTGTTAGAACGCACTACTCTAGAAATCGATTGTAAACAATAATATAACCTCAAATATGGACATCTATTAAAAAGCAAACAATCATTGTTTAAGAGGTTAAATCTACATTTCACAAGTTGAATAACACAAAATTATATCTGATAAATTAATAAAACAATACTTTACCAGTCATTTCGGCCGTCCTATTATAAATATCGTTCAGATCGGATAGACACTGGCCGGCTTCGCGTTCCAACATACATCTCCTGTAAACTTTATAAATAACCCCTCTGGTGGAGCTGCGAATTACAGGCCTACTCATTTTGAACTCAATATAACAGTACAACACTACAATAATACAATTTACTTCAAGTAAATATGAAAAAACGATCGCAGAATGTATTTATTGACACTACAAGTACTAACTTGACGTAATTGACAGAGTGTTGCCAGTGATTAAATATTTTAGTTCCGTTTCATGACTATTTTGCCAAGCTGTAGACGTTTTTATGAGGACGCGTTTCAAAAACTTGTACTGGGTGGCGCAAAAGTACTGGCACTAAAGAAAATACCTTTATTTTTTTTATATGACATTTTCTGTCATTCTGTTGTTGAAAATTGTGTAGTGAACAAATGTAAAATACACTGAAAATAAACATGGACCGTTTTACTCCCCAAGAACGTGGAATAATTGTGTCAATGTTCTTACGGAATAATTCATCAGTGATAAGAACACAACGTGAATTTCGTCGACGATTTCCCCACCGTCCGGCACCGATTGGTCGCACAATTCGACGCTTTGCCACACGCCTTGAAGCAACTGGCTCAACATTGGATAGACCTAAGTCTGGGAGACCAAGAACAGGCCGTTCAGCTGAAAATATCGATGCTGTGCGCGAAGATGTGGAAGAGTGTCCAGAAACATCAACGAGGCGACGTGCCACGCAATTGGGCATTTCCAGACGGACCCTGCAGCGTATTTTGGTGAAAGACTTAAAGATGTTCCCGTATAAAACTCAAATGACTCATCAGCTGCTGCCTGCTGACCACCGAGCTCGTCTAGATTACTGCCAGCGCGTCATAAACCTCAACCTTGAAGAGGATGATTTTCCTTCAAAATTGGTTATGAGTGACGAAGCGCATTTCCATCTCTCAGGGCATGTCAATAAGCAGAATACTCGGTTCTGGGGCACTGATAATCCGCGCATTATTCAAGAAACACCTCTACACCCACTAAAAGTTACTGTATGGTGTGGCATCTGTGTTGACAGAGTGATCGGACCCTATTTTTTCGAAGACGCTGGAGGCAATGCGATAACTGTCACTGGAGAACGCTACAGAACCATGTTACGTGAGTTTTTGATACCCAGTTTGGACGAATTGGGGCTGGAGCACATCTGGTTTCAACAAGACGGCGCTACGGCACACACAGCGCGCGACACTATGGACTTAGTGAGGGACGCTTTTCCAGGCCGAGTTATCTCTCGTTTTGGCGATTTGCCTTGGCCTGCAAGATCACCCGATCTGACCAGTCCAGACTTCTTTCTTTGGGGTTTTTTGAAATCTCGGGTGTATGTGAACAAGCCACAGACTCTCGCAGCTCTAAAAGAAAACATTCGTCAAGAAATAACGAACATATCGCAGGAAGTGTTACGGCAAGTTATGCAAAATGTCATAAATAGGGCTCAAATGTGTATCAACTCTGGAGGTCACCATTTAAAAGACATCATCTTTAAATCCTAATGGTACGAAATTTAATGGTACAAATATACATTTAAAAAAACCTAAATCTAGTTTTCTAATTTAGAAAAAATGTTATAGCCGAACCAAATAGGGTCTTTACTTTTGCGCCACCCGTTATTAATTGATAACCTAAATAAAAGGATTTCCTAGATTTTTTCAGCACACTTACTTTTTTTGTATATGACCGAATAAAATAAAATAATTAATAAAAAGTCAATTGACTTGAGTATATTTTCAATGATACCATTTCCTTCACAAGACGTTTGGATACATTCAACGAGTAAAAATGACCTCCTTTTAACATACTGTCTTCTAGTCTTATCTCTGTTAAAATCACAAAAATAAAGCCAGCATAGAAAAGCCTGGATCGTACAGTGGAATATTTTATAAATCACTATCCTTCCACCCGCGGCTCCGCCCGCGTGCATCTCGGTTAACGCGACCTTTGGGATCTTCGGTTCTACTTAACCGATTGCGATCAAACAAACGTAAGATTTTAAGTCTGAGCAAGCCTTTTCTAACAAAAAAAACGGCCTCAAAATCCGTCCAGTAGTTTTTGCGTCCATCGCGGACAAACAGACAAACAGACATGAAATTTAAAAAAAATATTCGTGTTCAGTATCGTTAACATAACATAACCCAAGTATTTTTTTTAAAATATATCCAATGTACAGACACTACCACTTTACAATTATATAATTTAGACGTCATGATGAAGACATGAGAGAGATATTATGTCTTCGTCACATCTCTTCGATTCCCTTCGACTTTGTTGGTCGCAGATAACCGAAGAGATACGAGTATGTCTGTCGCCATGTTGAGGCTGTTGTATTGACATATTTCACCTAGAAATATATAAAACTAAATAGTTATGTATATTTTATTTATACTTCCTTCGCGAATGATTTTGAAACAAAATCTATTCAAAAACTAATGTGATGTGATATGGATTTATTTAAAATGAAACGCGGAAAAACATATTGAAATATTTTATGTAGGGGAATTGGCCTTTGTTATTTGGCATAAAGTATTTTGAACAGAATTGATGTAAAACCTCATATTTATTTTATTGAAATTCAAACAAACAAACAACAAACAATAACTGTGCTTTATCTTTCATGCAATTTATGTTGATGCTGATTCCCAAACTAGGCCAAAACCTGTATCTTGGGAAACAGTGCTCTTTTGACTATACGTTACAATTGAGTGACATAGTGACTTTTAGTTACAGGAATTATTGTACCAGGTAAGTTTTAAACATTCATTTTATATTAGATAAGATATTACAAATCACTATAACTTCGTGTTGAGTAAGTAGCGTAGTATAATATAATAATGTTAGTCAGTATGGATGTATGTGTGATGTTATGATGTATGTATGTATGCCTGAATGTGTGTATATTGTGTGAATGTGTGTGTGTGTGTGTGTGTGTGTGTGTATGTTACTTATTTAAAGTGTTCACTCCAGAAATTTTAGTATTGCTTCTGTACCGTCATAGTCATATTGAAGTAACCAACTTGTTGCAATATTTTTTACGTCATGACGATTCAGACCCACTATGTTTTTATAGGTATTTGTGAAGCAAGTTGTATACTTTACAGTAGAGATGGTCGAAAACGTTATTTTTGCATCGCAGTGACTGTCGTTCCAGTTCCTCAAAAGTCACAGTTATATTATAAATCATCGTGATTTTGTCACATCGATCTCTCCCGCCACTATTTAACATAATTGGTACAAACGATTGTTACGATTCTATGTGATTATGATTATGTGATCCGAAATAACCTTCACACTTTTACAGGGTTAGGACTGTCACATTGATTTTAATAATTTTAATTTCTAGTTTTATTCATGTAATTTATGTAAATTTATTTTATAAGAAAATATATTACGAATTCGTACAAAGAGATTTTACATGAAGTAATCGAATAACGGTTCATAATTTCAACTCGTGTGGCGTGTTTATAAATCTAAGTTCACAATATACCTATTTATTTACACACTTCAAGATACAAAGTCAATTAATTTTACTGAACAAAGTTAAAAAAAGCAACTGCAATCAAAATTCGCTTGTAAAATAAAAACAAACATTCGCAAACAAGGCACTTGTCACAGTGATTCAAATCAAATTTTAAGGACCATAGTTCATGGTCAAGGATGTGTATGTTTATTACTAGAGTAGACAGAGATAGTGAATAGGTCAGTGCATAATCTAATCTTGAAACTTTCTCTCTCTTACTTGCGCTTTGCCCTAGAGCGAAATGCGCCGGAGACGGCCGAAATCAGTCGAAGCACTCGAACTCGAGTTCGCTACTATTGTATTGTGAATGTGAACGCCGTGACCGGGCGCGGCGCGGGGCGGCGGTGACGTGACGTACATGAGTTGAGTGAGTGACAGAGTAACGTTGTTACTGAACGATTTGTCACGGTGATACTATTGGACTTGAGATCACAGTGACTTTATCATCGTGACGTTATATTATATCAACCATCTCTACTTTACAGCCTAGACTTTGGAATTGGCGCCTAGCGAATGCTGTCCTACTGCGAACTACCGGACACACTGACCTCTTGCTACGCTTTTTACCAGGTTCTGGAGGAGCTACGTTTTGGTGAATCTTAATTATTGAATTGAGCACAAAGAGTTGTCTCACAGTTAGAACTTGATTGTCAGCGTATAGTTGAGCAGTGGGGTACCTAATTGGCTTCTTATTTAAGACTTTGAGCACGGCTCTCTGCGCTCTCTCAAGTTCCAGAAGTTCCGCCTTATCTGCAACCCCCCACACTGGGATACAATATTGAATAACAGATTGGCAGAGAGCGATATACACCATTTTTAGTTTTTGTAGAGAGGCTGTGTCACGCAGGGCTCTAAAAAAGTAAATTAGCTTTCTAGTTCGGGCTTTAACCGTAGCAACCTGAACGTCCCACGAGAGCCTACTATCTATTTGCACTCCTAGATACTTTGCACAAGAGGCTCGAGCTATTTCCTGGCAACCACAATCTATATCTCGGACACATGTATGGGCTTTTAAAGCGTAGTTGTTAGGTGGAGTATTGAGTTAAGATAGGGAGAAAGGGACGAAGAGAGTTTTACTCAGGTTGATTGTAAGTAAATTCTCAGAAAGCCAGATCATTACAAGTCTTAGGGAGTTTTCCGCTCTTTCCTTCACTATCTGCCAGTTTGGACCCCATACTACAAGTGCAGTGTCGTCCGCATAGGTGAAAGTGCTTGTATAAGGGAGAGGCATGGTACAGAGATCATTTACATAAAGCTGGAATAATGTTGGGCTTAAAATACTCCCTTGCGGGACACCAGTAGTAACATTAACCTCATCGCTAAGCTCGTTCCCTATTTTTACTCTCTGTTTCCTATTTTCTAAGTAGTTCCTAAAAATATTGAGGGGGAGACCACGTATCCCCAATTTTTCCATTTTGTCCAGCAAGACTGACGCAGAGACTGTGTCGAACGCTTTGGAAAGGTCCAAAAAGATGCACAGACATCTGTTGTTCGAGTCTAAGTTTTTGACAACTTTGCTAGTCAGATCTATCACGGCGTCTTCGGTGGAAATACCTGAATGAAATCCATACTGATTTTTGGCTAAAATATCAAATGTTTCTAGATAATGTTTAAGTGCATTATTCAGCATTCTTTCCAGAATTGTCGACATTGCAGAGAGTATTGAGATAGGTCTATAGTTGTCAACGCAGTCCCTGCTGCCACTCTTGTGGACCGGATGAATAATGGCTTTCTTCAAAGCTTCTGGAAATATACCCGAGTTTATAGCAAGGTTGCAGATATGGGTTATTGGGGGGACAAGTTTCTTGTAGAGCTTTAGAACGCGAGCTGGTATACCATCCCACCCTGTGGCACAATCTTGCCGTAACTGAGAAATTAAAGTATCAACGTCAGTCTCAGTCACTTCCAATAGGACCATAGATGAAAGTGAGTTCACAGGTGGAGAGGCAGGCAAGGGGCTGCTGTTACCCGGGTCAAGAGGTGTAATTTTTTCGGCTAAATTCATTCCGACAGATGAAAAGAAGACGTTTATGTCGTTTACGGATTGTTTAGGGTCACAGTTAGTACTTAGGAGCTCCAGGGGACAATCGTGGTTCTTCAGATTACCCTTATTGCTTTTAATTGCTGTCCAGAGGGCTTTTATATTAGAACCAGCCTCGTCAATCAAATTTTTGTTATATTTTAATTTGAGGTCTCGAAGGAGGCGATTGCAGTAGTTTCGATACCGTGTAAACGTTATTTTGAGAGTTATGTTATCAGGAGATTTTCTGTGTTTGATGTGCAATCTATCCCGGTTTCGGATGCATCGAACCAGCCCTGGGGTCATCCAAGGCTTCAAGATCCTATGTTTTCTAGATATTTTGTAGACGCTTGTGTACTTGGAGATTATTGTTGATAGGGTTGAAATAAAGCAGTTTGTAGCGGCATTTGTATCATACATTTGCATTATATTAGAGAAGTCAGTCTTTTCGATTTCAGTTTAAATGTCCATTAAGTTGATTTTACTTTTAATATGATAGTTATTATTAGAAATAGTCTTAGATTGTTCTAGGAATAGAGCAATGGGTTTATGATCAGTTATGTGGGATTCTAAGACTAAGGTAACTGAGGGGAGATTTGATTTAACAAAAAAATGGTCTATGCACCTTTGACTAATTCTGGTGGGGAAAGTATGAGTAGGGAACAATCCTTAGGAAGCGTTAACAGTTGAATATTCATCATGTATTAAGTCAGAGCTATCGGGACATATATTATTAATGTTTGTGTCACCCACCAAAACCGAATGATGCGTGGTTAGAGTATCATAGACATTATTAAGACTCTATAAAATTGTTGTGGTCTTCTACCGATTTTAGGGATGGGGAACGATACACTGCCACGACAGCAACCCGATCATCAACGAGACCTAGCAAGCAACTAGCTCCTTTGAAATACGGCTCGCTAACCCTACAATTGAGTTCTTTTTTTGTATAAATTACAAGACCATCGTTTTGGTTAAGTAAGGATTTTGAATTGTGCGCTATGTAACCATCTAAACCAGGTATAGTGACAGTTTTACTTAGCCAGCACTCACCGAAAATAATAATATCAAAAACAACACCCGTCGTAGACAGCATTAAGACAGTTCTGAGCAGAAGGTCCTCGAAGCTAAACGTTCTTGATGTCATATTAACCGCTATTTAAAATGCCCTAAGAGCAAAACGTCCACAATTGAAATAGTTTGCTAGTTTTCGAAGCAAAATGTTATTGTTGCTTAATGCTCGCAAAGTAAAACGTACTGGGAGCAAAACGTCCTCAATTTGTGTGTTCGCAAAGTAAAACGTACTCAATTTGTGAGTTCGCAAAGTAAAACCTACTGAACCTACTTATACTTTCCTACCTACTGAATACTTTCTTGGAGTGAAATTCGGTATCTCCAGTATTTAGAGAACTTTCCCTCCAGGTAAGGTTAAAATCTTCCACCCTGTATAGGTGAGCTACACGACTATTGAATTACTGACAACGATTGAAATAGCTATATATGATATTTAGCAAATACAATACATATGTAACCCACTCCACCAATGTTACTTACAAAATTTATTTATGTTACTTTAAACTCAGTTACATACAAAGCTTTTATTTTAATGACAAAATGGAAGGTACTTGAGACTATTAGTTAACTACACAAAAAATACTGGGTGAACACAGCCCAAAGAATATATACATGTATGCACAACTTCACGCTACTAAACACTGAGGGACAGACAGAAGCCACAACACAAAATAAAAAACAAAAAAGAAGGAAGAAATGATAGTTTTGCCAAACTGTTTGCCAGACTTACCAAAAAATGCAGTTATGATGGAATGAAATTTGGAATTTAGACGAGTATTTTCTTGCCACAGAGATGATGGTAATTGGGCTGAAAAATACAGGAAAGAAAATGTTATTATTTGTCTAACTGCTGACAACACCTAACAGAACGTCCTGGCTTTGTGATAGACGGATAGTCCTCCTCAAAGTGAAACCCTCCAGAATCACACACACACAGCACAATGACAGAGACCAGAGTTGTGAGTCTCTAGTTAGCCCCACGTTGGGCGCCAATTTGTAACCGCTGAACGTGTCAGACGGCCTACTCACCAGTCACCAGCTACCTCAGTAGTAGGTTGCACGAACTCCAAAATCCCAGGGCGCCTTTTGCTCAGAGACAAGAAATATAGTGCTGTGGGTATGCGAGGAACTTTCGGGTGTTACTCCAAGGAAAACTCTTACACTCAGTTATACATACATATATTTACTCATAAGAATACAGTACAGAGATATACATAAAGAAAGATGAAGTATAGACATACACAAATAGGCCACAAGTAACTCGAGTACAATGCACAAGCTTCCTCCTCCAATCGTCAGACTTCCCTGCAGAACGAAGTTACAGCCAATCCAAGGTGGTTGGGGAACTCCTCCACATATAAATAAGTACCCAGATGGGTGACCTTTAGGGTATGCACACGAAAAGTATAATATATGGTAAAGATACGTGACCAGAGCCTCTGTTGTCTGCCTGCCGGGAATGAGCGTCGTCCCGTTGGTCCTCTTCTTGTCTACCGAGGTGCAGACGAGATGATACCTTGGTATAGCGACACTTAAGCTCGGGGCTGCTTCTCCGCTCAACCACGTTCACAAGGTACGAAGTTAACTACCACAATCTTGGACCCTAAGACCAAAAATGAGTACTAAGTATTGTCTCCAATGCAGCAGAAACTTAAAAGCATATCTCGTGATACTACTTACCACAATGTGGGAATAACACTGATACTAAATTCTGAGAGGTTATATATTTAAAAAAAAACCAAATAAACAGACTGTACACAATATAGCGGTTATAATCTAACCAAAATTATTCTCAAATACCGGACCGTCAGCTGACATGGCCTTATATACCGTCTCACGCAGAACTTTCTCGAAGAGATCAGATTTCATTGTTTTCTTCTCACGCCTTCCGACCAAAAAACTCACAATCACTCCGCCCAAAGCGACTAAATCAAATGTCTCTAGTGGTTGAGAACTTCAGGCGCAACACGGGACTCTCTTAAACCAACCGTATATTACTTCGGACGACCATAGATTATTATAGGTGAACCAGAGACTGACACAGATATCAAATTTTACAACACACTTGCGAATAAAATAATACTACAAATACTAAATAATGTATACTACAAATTAATTTGTTTTCCTATGCGCGCGCATTTAACAATGGCGGTCGACCATATTTAAAAAAAAATGAGGTTTGAACTTAACTTTTTTTACTCTGTTTTTTCTTTCTGTACTTAGAGAAAAAAAAGTTAAATTTGAGTGAAAATTTTGTTTATTATACAAGTATTACAAGTTGAAATTATTTATTTAAGTACGAAAATGCATCAAATGACCATACAATAGGCGTATTAATTTATTCGTACTATTAAACACGTTATTTTTTGTATTAAAACTTTTATAAGAACATAGACAATTATACACACTTCCTATAAAATTTAAAAAAGAATCTATAACTCACTTATGTGAATAATAGCAATGAAAAAGTCACAGTTTGATAATAGGTGTCATTACGTGCCTAATTGCGGTAAAATAATATCACTTTTATGAGCAGGTGTGTTGTAAAGTTATTTTAGGGGTGATTTGCTTTGAGGTTGATATTAATACTCTTTAGTACTTTTTTTTAAAATTTTATTCTATTGATGGCATTTTATTTTGACACATCATATTTGAAAGCGGGTCCGTGTCATAATCCTGAAATTTTATTTTGCCTACAAAAAACATCGAAATAATAAAATACCGCCAGATTATGTAAGTTTGTAGAATAAGTTATATCGCAGGTAAGTATTATAAATCTTTGAGATTTTGATCTATCGGTCAAATAAATAGTCGGCATTATGATATTTGGCTCTTCGGTTGCTCATGTATGCTGATGATACTGCACTTATGGACGCGGACAGGAGCAGATTAGTGCGACGCGTGACAGTGTGGAAGCAGGCGCTTGAGAACGGCGGCGCGGCGGTCTGAAGCTAAATGTAGCGAAGACAGGAATACTTGGCGTTAAACTTGACAGATAGGCGATAATGTTCCTACACTGCACATTTTAGTAATATATTATTTCTTTTAAATACGTGAATTAGTATCGGTTTTCGTCATTCTAATCGGCTAATTACACATCCCTTTATTCTCAGAAATTAACACACAGCACATCTCTATTAGCAAACGATAAAGGTACTATTCGTGTGTGCTCTTCATCACTTTCAAGGTCGCCATGGATAGTGTAAAGTTGAACGAATGGTGATGGGCAACAATCAAAAGTTCCATCACTTAGATAAAATTTAATGAGTTGAATATTTTTAAGAATCTTTTTATCTGCAAAAAATATTATCCGAATATCGGAGGTCTCCTCATAATAATGATTGACCAACACAAAATTTTCAAATTGAGAAGGGATTTCTACTTCTTGAAAAAAACATTTTTTATGAAATACTCCACAATTTTTCTATTTAAAAGTTTTTTTTAGTTTTTATTACTAGTTTAGGTTAGTCAAAGTGTTACCTACAAAAATAAATTAGAATAAGTCTCAGTTGAATTATGGGTTACTATTTAAAAAACTAAAAGTCAATTATTTCGAAAACTATTGATTTTCGGCCATACATTAATTATTCAATTAGTATTATATAAAATGTTATTGTATGCCTTGAGGCGGAGAATGAAGAAACTATTATATATCAATTACTTCACATTTTTTGTTACCCATTTTCACAATAAAATGATCTGACTTTGACATGTGTGGGCTCCAAATTGTAGCATTTTGGGTCCCCTAACACCTCCTGACAGGAATACGTCGAGTTACCAATAACCCTGTATATTTATGTAATATGTCTATAAACTCTATTCACATGGCCGTGAGACAAAATGTAAACAAACCATAAAAAAGGTTCTTTTAGGTGTCATTTTTTTAATCAATAATTGAACATAATAACAAATAAATATTTTACGGAGATGACCGCAAATCGGCTTCTATAACACACTGTGCGGTGCTTGCACTTTTATTTTGCCGAAGAAAAAGCGTTCCAAGCATATTCTAATGCGTTCTACGGATAAGGAGACTGATATTAATATATTCAAAGACGTAGAAGAGACTCGGCCCAAAGGTTCGTATCCTAAAGTTTGACAACTAGTGTTTTGTTTGTTTATAGTTTGTCTAAATTGTATATACTTTGTTTATACTTTGTCTTTGTCGTAAAGATCTGATGATGGGTTTAGACCAAGGAACACGTCGAAAAAGATCTGATGATGGGTTTAGACCAAGATATTAGTGCAATGTTTCTGCCATTACACATCCTAACATCACGCCTGAGTTCTTTGAAGGGGTACGCAGAAGTGTTCAGAATATTCAGCTATATTTCCGGTGTATATGCATTGATTTTAAAAATTCTTTTTGAATAATGCTTTAAATTTTTTTATTTTTAGCGTGGCCGGTTCTATGCAGCGTCAGCAGCGCATGTACAGTCTGGTCACTATACTATTTGCCAGTTAGCCTGGCAATACGGGTCATTCACCCACCTTCATCTCGAAAAAAACAATAGGTTACTTGACGTATCGCTTCCAGTACAAAAACTGTCGCTAATGAATATCGCTCGCTTATCATAATACACGGGAACCCCGTCTCACGAAGCTACCAGAGATGCCACTAAAAATAAAGAATTAAAGATTATTTACATTATCATTTTACTAGTAGTAAATGGTAATTGCAAAAAATTTACCGCATCAGAACTAATTATTAATGTTATTATGAGTGAAAATTGAAATAAGAGTTTAATATTTTGGATGATAAGTACCAATAAAATACTTCGTTTTAATGTTAAAACCTCGACACTCACATATATTAAAGCATATTTCTTACATTCAAATAAAAAACCTGAAACATTTATGTGTATCATTGAAATTAATATTCTCGATAATATTAAAGAAACGCGGTGCTCTAGTATTTTTCTAACTCTATATAGCGCTCACGGTGGTTTCATTTTCGAACAACGGTTTTGTCCTCGTTATTACTTTGCAAGCCAAATAGATGGCGCTAAATAACTATCTACCGACTTTGTTTTTATTTGTGTTTCTAGTTCTTAAATCCTTTTTTGTACTTGTGAAAATTGAGAATTTATATGTTTGAACTCCACCGGTATAAAAATTAACAATTTTCAGTCTCAATTCTCAAAATTAACCCATTTACGGCCGCCGTACTCAATTGAGTACAGTTAAACTTTTTAAATTTATAAGAATATAACTCAATCTAAAATATTTCTTTGAATAATAATAAATAGAGGGTCATATGTGTGATTTTATCATGGTAACAAAAAGTGGGTAGTTGTAAAATAATTGTGACAGTGATGCAGTCAAAGTTACAATTTTTGAGATAGCACAGTTAAGTCTTTTGTATTATCCGTGTTTTTTTAATTTAGTGTGTAAACATTATGCTGTGTGCTAATTATTATAAGATATACACTTGTTTATCATAATTATAAATATTTATCGATTCTTTTTTTACTTTGGCTGATTTATGTGAAGATTTATACTAGTGTACTCGTTTGAGTACAATGGCCACAAGTGTATAAAAATATGCTATAATTTGTTTTCAGAAAAGTCCTACTAAGTTATGAACCGACAACGTTTCCACTTCTCTGACCAGTATGACGGTCTTGAGCAAGCCATCCAAGCTATATTAGAGCACAACAGTGATGATGCCGAATATGATTTTGCGACTTTTTGTTTGGGGTAAGCCAGTTCGTTTCGGCTATAAAAAATGGGTAGCGGCGAGCTCATCTGGCTATTGCTATAGTTTTGATTTTTACTGTGGATAATCCCTTGATGCAACCACTGAAACCTTGGGTTCTAGGGTTGTGAAGTTATTAGGTACTCCAAAAATTGGACACTAATCCAATCAACCATACAGTGTTTTTTGATAACTTTTTTACCAATTGTAGTCTCTTGGTCGACTAACGAAATGCAGGATACTGTGCAACTAGAACTTTACGGGAGAATCGTACCAAAAATGTCCTCTGATGAGTACCAAAGATATGAAAATAAAAGCCAGAGCAAGCTTTGATCATAAGTTTGACAAAGCTAATGAACTGCTACTGGTTAGATGGAAAGATAATAGGGTTTGTACCATGGCCACTAACTATGACAGTACCGAAACCATGGGTTTTGTAAAGCGATAGTGCTCATTGAAAATAAAGAAGGTTGATATGAAGATCCCTCTGCTTTTCCAAAATTATAACAAAGGAATGGGTGGAGTTGATGAATTCGACCAATCGGTATCTCTATATCGGATCGCGATTCACGGAAAAAAATGGTGGTGGGTTTTATTTACATACATGGTGGATATGACTGTGGGAAACGCTTGGCGCTTGCATGTACTGAGCAACGAACGTCCTATGGATCAACTTCTATTTCGTCGTAATATTGTCCGCTACTATTTGCGACAGGAAACACGTAAAAAAGCTCAACCGTCTTCATCAATCGTAGAAGGTTTACCCCAAGATTCTACGGGACACTATCCAAAAAACTTGAGAAGCAGCTTCGTTGTGCTGTTTGCCACTCGAGTCCGCTGGGAGTGTAAAAAATGTCTAAAGACCCTTTGCGTCGAGAAGCCCTGCTTCGAAAATTTTCACCTTTAAGTGGTCAGTGTACTCATTCAAGTACACCCCCTGAAAACCAAAAAAAAAATTTTTTTTGTCCAATATTTTTCCGGTTTGTGTTTCATAATACCTCATTCAATATGAAAATAAACAATTTGAAGAAATTAGGTGTTTAATTTAAGTTTGACCATTAATGGGTTAAGATATTTATGATTATATATTATACTAGCCTTCCGCCCGCGGCTCCGCCCGCGTGCATCGCGGGTAACGCGACTTTTGCTCATATCTTCGATTTTATTGAACCGATTGCGATCAAACAAACGTAAGATTTTAAGTCTGAGTAAGCACTTTCTAACAAAAAAACCGCATCAAAATCCGTCCAGTAGTTTTTGCGTCCATCGCAGACAAACAGACAAACAGACAGGAAATTAAAAAAAATATTTTCGTGTTAAGTCTCGTTAATATAATATAATAATAATAATAATAATAATCTTTATTTCAGGCAAAGCCCATATTTTGTTAGTAACATTGCTCTTATAACCTAGTGTTAGTAAACATAATTTTTAATTTAATTGGTGTGGAGCCTCATCCAGTGTCGCAGCAATGGTGACTCCCATTTATCTGCAAATACAGATAAGACGCTGTTAGTGCTGCCGCGCAGGCGAGCGAGTAGCGAGGCGCTCCTTTTACGCATGATGGCCATAAAACCATCTATGCGTCTTTCGGCAAACATTGCCGACGCGCTGCACCTCCACGGCAGCCCCAACAGTATCCTGAGCGTATTATTATACATAACACGTAGATCGCTGTATGCACGCCCACGATATCTTGCCCACAGACTGCACGTGTAAAACGACTGACAGTAAGCCTTAAATAAAGTAATTTTGACTGGCTCTGTACATCGAGCAAATCTGCGGGCCAACACGTTACAGCGAACAGACAGCGACCTACGTTCTCTGTCGATGTCCAGGTTGTCTTTTAAATCTTCGGTGACCCAATGACCCAGGTACTTAAAGCTACTAACCCTTTGAAGGGGAGACCCGTCCATTGTCACTTCTGGTATGTTTTGGTAAGCTTCAATACCTGGAGCCTTAAAAACCATAAGGTTGCTCTTCTTAACATTGTACCTGAGTCCTTGGGCACCCGCATATACCTCGCACACGGACAGAAGTCGTCTCATGGCACTGATTGATGGGCTCAACAACACCATGTCATCTGCATAACTGATATTGTTAATGCATATTCCATCAACATGACAACCGACACCGGTGTTATTAAGCCCACCAATCAGCCGGTTCATGTACAAGTTAAAGAGCCGCGGCGAGCTCAAACCACCCTGCCTCACCCCGCACTCCAGCCGGTACAAATGCCCGTGACAGATCCAGAAAACAGGCAAATACAGGCGTCTTTCTGTTAGTATAGTACTGGACAGTCTGCTTGAGACATAGAATAGCACTCTCGGTGGAGAGGCGATATAACCCAAGTATTTTTTTTTAAATATCTCCAATGTACAGACACGACCACTTTACAATTATATAATAGTATAGAAGATAGACGTAGGGTTTTGTAGTAACAAAACTAGGCCATAGATGTCACTAGTATCGGAAATTTAACTGATGTCTCTATCTCTATAGCGCTGAGCTGTCTAGATGACTTTTACCACGATTCACTAGCGACAGTATTTTCTGTCGTTATGGGAATAATGAAACTGTCGTTTTTGCAAATAACGTGTCAGTGGTAGAGAGGGGTGAATGACCTGTATTGCCGCACTAACTGGCGCGTACTATATACATGCGATGTACAGTCGTGAGACTGTACAAATTCACTGAAAAGAGAAAAATAAATACATTTTAACAAAAAGGTTTAATCGACTTCAATATACGAAAAAGTGGCACTGAAAAACGAAAAATAACTTAATTTACAGACTTACTGATTTATTAGAAGTCGGCGCCTAGCCCAAGAGAGGCCATATTTCAATTGATTGCATCATAGTAGTTCAGACACAAAAAACAAAGTTGGCTGGCACCGACTTCTAATAAATCAGTAAGTCTGTAAATTAAGTTATTTTTCGCTTATCGGTGCCACTTTTTGGTTGAAGTCGGTTAAACTTTTTTGTTAAAATGAATTTATTTAGTATATAATAAAGAATTAAGAATAATTTTAACAAATGTTTCACCAAGAAAGTCCGATCTCTTAATTGTCTAACTAAATATTCTTATTCAACCAGTCACAAAACAACAAAATACAAACACTTAAGACAAGTCTTCTTTTCATAGTATTACAGATTATTTAGTTGAAAATATGAAATATTCTACGAGAACCTAAAATTTTGAAAAACAAAACGTTATAAATTACAATCTAGTTTTGTTGGCTATTAAGTTAACAGACACCTAAATTACTACGTAAACATAATTCTATGAATGCATCCATTAACACATACTTAGTTTTTATTAACGGTGTTTTCAAAAAATACTATTACTCGGTATCGGAACCGAAGGATTGGAAATAATCTCTTGTTTGCAGTTATTTACCTGAATATCTATTTCATTTTTGGCTATCGAACCCGCGAGCTTTCCCTTCCCCCTGTAAAAGAAAGATTTCGTGTTCAGGTCCCGCCCGAGGTCGATTCTCTTTTCTCTTTCTAAATCTATTTGAATGTTACTAAATGGTCAACTCGTTTTTCAACGCTAGTCCAACCCTGTAAAATATAAAGATACCTACAGTAAACCATCACTATAACTGTCGTGATTGCTAAATCGTGGGTGTGCTGTAGGTTGCTGTCTTCTTACACTAGAGTAGATCCTAGGGAAAAATTCTCAACAGAATACCCAATATCATTACGGCTGTGAAATATCAAAACCTAGCAAGTGGTTTAAAACAAATTTTACAGGAGAGCAGAAAAACGACTTTGCTACTTTAAGGTCTTGCCATTCCAAAACGATTTGTTCTAGAATCATGGGAGTAACACCTAATTATGCTATCTATATTTAGCTATAAAATCAATAATAAATAATAATTTTATCATAAAAAATATGTGTACCAGAGTAAATGGTTTCCTTAAGCAAAAGTAAGTTCTTAATGCAAATTTAAATCCGAGTAAGGTACTTTGAACTAAAACTATTTCATAAACCTAGTAACGCCTTAAAAAAAAGTTGAAAACAGGTAAATAACAATCCAATAAAATTGTGAAAATAGGTTAGTTGAATTCAATAGAATAAAAAATAAAAACAATTAATCATCAGATACAAGTTGTCCAGAAGTAACTTAATCCTGAGAATTGTTATCAGTAAGTAAAAATTGCCAAAATTCTCTTCTGTTCGTCGGCATAAGTGGTATTAATTTAGAAATGTGTATTAGTAAGTAGTAGTATTATTTTGTAAGGTGTATTATTAATTGTAGATAATATAAGATTGTACTTCTTCATAAGAAAATCAGGTAATTCGTGGTATACATTGCCTGAGCAGTGTATAGAATACCTGAATTAATATACACGTTGTCGGTGATATACAGGTACGAGTACGTATACGCACTTCTATATGAGGTAATAGGCATGATGACAAGGTCGTTCGATTTTACCCAATACTGCTAAATATCTTAGGTTTTGCTGCAAAATATGCATTGCAAAATAAAATATGTATTGACAACTAAACTGAAACTGTTTTTATTTTATTTAATTACATATAAAAAGGTTTTGTTGTATTATTGTTATAATTGTTAATATATGTGTGTCTGTATGTGTTACAATTATGTAAAATAATTGTTCATTATATTATTGTAAAATGGACACTTTTCGAGTTTAAAAAAATTGGTCATTATACCTATAAATTCTCAACAGTACCTGTGACCCCGTGGATCTACAGTGCGACTTTCATTTCATTCGAACTCTTTCTTCTGTTTAAAAGTTTTCCTTTTACGGAACTTTGTACCGCCCTTTTTGTTTCCGCTGTTCTTTCTATTATATACAAACATTGACCACACAATACCATACACAAAACAAAAGGCATTATCCAATTTAGTGCAGTCGTTCAGAAGTTATGCGCGTTCATACATTTGGGGAGTTTCGTTTTTATTTATATACTAGCTGACTCCATGAACTTCGTATCGACCATTCTTTTTTTTAATTTTTTCTCTTCGTAAGAACTATCTTCGTACTTCAAGGAATATTCTAAAAAAAGAATTAGTGAAATCGGTTCCGCCGTTCTCGAGATTTGCGCTTAGCAACACATTTAGCGATTAATTTTTATATTATAGAATATAAATAGTCACGGGCAACACGTAGTTTGATTTAATTTTCAACTTTATACTTCCACACGTTCCTGAGAAAAATTACAAAGATGGACAAAGAAAAGATCCTTTATAGGTTACTATTTCCTTACGCAGAACCCTAAAAATAAATGAAGGACGTCACTTATCCTTCAATAATAAATAAATGGAGCGCTTCGAGTTTCGACTCGGCATATAGCATACAGTAGCGTTTCAGCTGTCGAGTAGGCCAGAGTATATTTATACCACATTGAAACGGGGCTCTCTTAAAAATGATCTCAATGTTTTTGCTATTGAGTTTGGTTACTTCAATATTGTATGGATTATTATCTACAATAAAACCTAAGAATTATCCGCCAGGTATGTTAATACATATTAGTTTCAAATTATTTTGTTAATTTGTTTAAAACTGTCAGTATTTTTATATAAAAATTGTCAATTTTGATACATAATTCAGCAATCATCTGATTGGATTTTACTTCACTCATTGCTGGAATATTTATGTTGTGTTGCCTACATGTAATTATGTCATTATGATATGTCATATTATGCAATGTTTCATTTTCAATACGAATGATGTTTTGAACAGCGAAGTTTTTGAACATAGATTTCACAGCGAAGTGCGATTGTATGTATGTTTATAATAATATTCTAATATCATTTCAGTGTCGTGACTAGGTAACACTAGTATTTTATTTATTAATTAGATTAGATAATTAAGAATACTCGGACTAGACAATAGTTGACGCACTAACGTTACTCTTTAATTTTTGCTCGTTAGCTACTATACGCATTTTACTATGTAAGTCACGTGTTTACTTATTCATTGTTAGCACATGTTTTTCTAGCCTGCAGTAACATTTATCATACATGACTAAATTAGAAACGCTGGCAAGCGGATGATTGAACTAAATGGTTGACAACGAGTGACGAGTAACTCTTATCTTGAGTTATTTCAAATGAGTTTCGTTTCCGGTTCCAAATTGTAATTGTATTTTAAGTACCTATTTATCTATACTATACTATTATGATATAATTGAAAAGTGGGCGTGTATATAGAACACCAAAATATATTTTTTAACCGACTTCAAAAAAGGAGGTTCTCAATTCGTACCCAATTTTTTTTTTTATTTTTTTTATTTTTTTGTATGTTTGTTACGCGATTGTGAAGCCAATTTTAGACGGATTTTGAAAATTCTTCTTGTGTTCGTAAGTAGATTATTCCGAAGTGGTCCCATTTTAATTTCGTAAAGATCTGATGATGGGTTTCCGAGATTAGACCAAGGAACTCTTCAAAAAGTACTAGGAAATCAGCCGCGATTGCTGCAATGGCATATTATTGCAATGTTTCTGCCATTACACATCATAACATCACGCCTGAGTCCTTTGAAGGGGTACGCAGAAGTGTTTAGAATATTCAGCTATATTTCCGGTGTATATGCATTGATTTTAAAAATTCTATTTGAATAATGATTTAATTTTTTTTTTGTGACGTGGCCGGTTCGATCTGTATTGCAGTGTCAGCAGCGCATGTACAGTCAGGTCACTATACATGCGATGTACAGTCGTGAGACTGTACAAACTCACTAAAAAGAGAAAAATAAATTCATTTTTAACAAAAAAGTTTAACCGACTTCAAGAAACGAAAAAGAGGCACTGAAAAGCGAAAAATAACCTAATTTACAGACTTACTGATTTATTAGAAGTCGGTGCCAGCCAACTTTGTTTGTTGTGTCTGAACTACTATGATGCAATCAATTGAAATATGGCCTCTCTTGGGCTAGGTACCGAGTTCTAATAAATCAGTAAGTCTGTAAATTAGGTTATTTTTCGCTTTTCAGTGCCTCTTTTTCGTTTCTTGAAGTCGGTTAAACTTTTTTGTTAAAAATGAATTTATTTGAATTCTTGTCTACTTTTTCGATGGACGCAAAAACTACAGAACGGATTTTCATGCAATTTTTTCTTTGTCAGACTTAAAATCAAAAGTGTTTGATCGCGATTGGTGGAACAGAACTAAAGGTATCACCAAATGTCGTGTAAACCGCTACCTACTGAACGAGTCATGTCTTGGGGATATTAAAAAAACTAAAGTATATAAGTATATATGAACGAGTCTGAACACAATTTTGTTATTTAATGCTTGTCAAGTTAATTCACACTTCCATGTCCATACTTCCATAATAATATTATAAATGCGAAAGTAACTCTGTCTGTATGTCTGTTTGTTACGCTTTCACGCTTAAACCGCAGACCCGATCTTTATGAAATTTGGTACAGAGATAGATTGAAGCATGAGAACGGACATGGACAAATTTTTTCGCGAGAATGTAAAAAATGGAGAGAAATAGGGGATGAAAGTTTGTACGAAAGTTTCTCTTTTTTTAAGCAATTTAATACGGGATAAAAATTTATTTTTGAAGATATATTGATGTTTAGTACAGAGATGGATATTTGTATACTTAATAATATATTATACTAGCTGACCCGGCGAACTTCGTACCGCCATATTTTCTAATCCCGTTCTCGCTACATATCTCTAAATTTATCAGTGTTTCTCTACAATATTATGCATGTATTATACATATAAACCTTCCTCTTGAATCACTCTATCTATAAAAAAAAACCGCTTCAAAATCCGTTTCGTAGTTTTGAAGATTTAAGCATACATAGGGACGGACAGACAGGGACAGCGACTTTGTTTTATAATATGTAGTGAAATACAAAAGTAACTCTGTCTGTCTGTCTGTTACGTTTTCACGCCTAAACCACTGAACCGTTTTTGGTGAAATTTGGTACAGAGATAAATTGGAGCTTGGGGACAAAGGCTATATATGGTCGCAATAACCGATATTCACTCGGGCGAAGCCGCGGGCAACAGCTCGTTGTATAATAAGTTAGTCTTGAAAGGTCATGGTCACGGTTGAATAGAACCGGTGATACGGCCAAAAATCACGAAAATCGACATTCACGAGGGCGTGTAAGAAATTCAAGTCTTTTTTTGACGTGTGCAAAATTTTCACGCCCACAGGTGGTTATGTCGGACTTGAATCGATTTAAACGCAAGCGGTCTATGGGTCAGGTCGTCAGGTCGTGTCGTCTATGGGTGAGGTTGCCGGAGACATATCCCTCGCACCTGGGTACAACTCTTTTCGGATGAGGGAACCACGCAGTCCCCAACTAGCCCCCAGGTTTGCGGAGGCGCGTATTGCGCCACCGCACCGCCTCGGCCTGCTCCTGTCGTCGCAGGCTGTGCGGTCCGCGAGTCTCCTCCGTTACCAGCCCTACTGCCTCCTTCTCAAGCATTACTTGCTCGCAGAAGGAGACGGAGGCAGCCTACGCATTTCGTAATTGCGAAGAGCAGAGGAAGGGAAGCTATAAATTAGGAAAATTGTTTAAGATTTTTTACAACACACCTGCTCATAAAAATGATATTATTTCACCCCAATTAGGCACGTAATGACACCTATTATCAAACTGTGACTTTTTCATTGTTTTCATTGCTATTATTCACAAGTGAGTTATAGATTCTTTTTAAAATTTTATAGGTTAAGTTTCTATGTTCTTAAAAAAGTTTCGATACAAAAAAGAACGTGTTTAATAGTACGAATAAATTAATAGATATGCCTATTGTATGGTCATTTGATGCATTTCGTATTTACATAAATAATTTCAACTTGTAATAGGTACGTGTATAATAAACAAAATTTTCACTCAAATTTAACTATTTTTTTTCTTGTAAGTACAGAAAAAAAAACGGAGTAAAAAAAGTTAAATTCAAACCTCATTCTTTTAAATATGGCCGCTCGCCATTGTTAGATGCGCGCGTATAGGAAAACGAATTAATTTGTAGTATTGTTTATTTAGTTTTGTGGTATTATTTTATTCGCAAGTGTGTTGTAAAACGTCGTATGCAACGCGTGAGTATGATTATTACCGTCCTCGGCTCTCTTGAGGCGCCTCGGCGGTAATCACCAACTTTACTCGCTTGTACCATAATGTACTATTAAGCAATGAACTGGACCATTGTACCTAACTCACGTCTATATTTAAAATTTATTACCAACTAGCTTTTGCCCGCGGCTCCGCCCTCGTGTATGTCGATGATCGCGACTAAACATAGCCTATGTCCTTTCTCAAGGTCTAATATATCTCTGTACTAAATCTCATCAAAATCTGTTCAAAATCAAAATCAAGGTCTAATATATCTCTGTACCAAATCTCATCAAAATCTGTTCAGTGGTTTAGGCGTGAAAGCGTAACAGACAGACAAAGTTACTTTCGCATTTATAATATTAGTATGGATATGGATAATACCTCTTTACTGTTCTCTAGAAGTACAGAATATTATATCATAGATATTAAATTAAATAATGATGATATTGATATGATGGACGGTCTTATCGCAAACGTCTCTTACAGTCAACCTTTCGATAGACTATACTCGTAGTAGGTATTACATACTGCCCTGTATCGCGCAGCGTAGTGCGGGGTTTGTGTGGTCTTACATCGTATCGCTTCTAAGTTGTTCTTTTTATATTGAACATGTGATTATCATCGAGACATGACTCTGTGGCGTAGCGGTAGTTCGACTGCTATGTACCTTCATAGAGAGCGCGTGTTCGATTCTCGCTCAGTGAAAATATTTGCATGCTTGAATAATATGAATATGTTTGCATTGGTCTAGCTGTTTCTATGTACAATATGTATGTATGTATTTTCAATACAAGAGAAGTATCTAAGTATGTTTTCATCCCACCATCTCGGAAAGAGTATTTTTGCTCTTCGATAACTGAGCGCAAATATATAGAGATATCCTCTAGAGGATAAAGTAAATTTGAATTTAGAACATCGTGTGTACTAGGTTTGTGAACTCAAAACATCATTAAACCTATTTACTTCTACCTCTATGGTGCCAAATTTATTATACAACTTTTTTTTTAATTTATGAAAAACACAGACTCGAAACCTCCTTGGTGTACTTTTTTTTTTTAAATTTGCTTTGCGCGCATCAATATTTTTCACGTCATATTGTTGAACATTGTTATTGAATTTTATTCTTTTTGTATTTTATTATTAGTATTAATACACATATTATACAGCCTCCGTGGCGTAGTGGTAGTGAACGCGGCCGCTACGCAGTAGGCACGGGTTCGATCCCCGCTCAGTGCAAATATTATGTATGCATGAAAATGGGTATTTGCATTGGTCTGGTCGTGCCTTGCAGAGCACGTTAAGTCGTCGGTCACGGATGCCATACGAACATCTATGGCAGTCGTTACGGGTAGTTGGAGCCCTAAAAAGTTCAACAACAACGGTCTAACTGCAATGCTTCGATATTGCCTAATGTCACCATTGGATTGTGGAGGTCAGATGGCAGTCGCTTCACGGAAAATATCGAAGTCCAGCCAAATCCGCAGACTGGTAAAGCGGACCCCGGACTTCAAAGTGAAAGCTTCGGATGCGACTGGGAATTAACGCTAGGAAGGAGAAGCATTTCATTATTTCCTCGCTGAGGTGGGATGAAAAGTTACGTGTTGCACTCGAGTGCAAAGATTTTTCACCTTGTGCTCTTTTGATTCCCTGGCTAACGCTCAAGATTCTAATTTGTGAATAGAATCTTTCGCTTGCTCGGTCATCAAAACTGAGCACGCGGTTAAAAAGAAACTTTGCACTCTTGTATAACAAATAACTATTATCTGCATTCTACATTCCATAACACAAACTAAAGCTATGATTATTATCATGGGTCGTTGTGTAGAATGTCAAAGAATGTCTATTTACTTGTGCACTCCTGCGTAACGCTGCGTGAATGCGTGATGCGGGCCAGTGTGTTAACCGCCTTGTACGAAGAGTTGTACTTGTAAAGAATAACGTGTTATAGCCGGTTCCCACGGTCTGCGATATCGCGGACGGACGCGGACCAGCTCGCACGGCACACCGTGGGAAGGGTCTCGTCCGTGGTAGCAGAGGACGTCCGTGGCGGTGCGCCGGTATCCGTCGCGAGGCGGTAACTTCAAAGGTGCGGTGCGGCGCGATCATTTTCCGAATCATAATCCCACCGCGCACCGGTAGGATCACAGGACAAGGAGTATTTTATGTCATTCGGTAATTTTCTACCGTGATTCCACTGCTATGGGTGACAAAACAAAAAATAAATAAAATTAGATATAGGTATGTCTATGTACACTTACGTTAAACGACATTTTGTTGTATGCTGATATCCACCAGCGACGTGGTTTCTTTTTACTTTTACTAGATCGCATAATTTGGTAATTGTTAATTAATACCACAGCCGCGGCTGCAGCGACGACACGTTTCTCTTTCACTTTGCATTTTGAAATGAAGTTATCAAAAGATCTGCACAGACCGACACGCACCGTTGGAAGAGCCCTGTCTGCGTGCGTTGCCGTCCGCGATCGTCGGCTGTGCGTGATGATCCGCAGAATCGCGGACGGTGGGAAGCGGCCTTTAGTCCTTAATTTGTAAAGTAGTTGTGCCTGTACATTAAAGTTCGAAAAATAATATTTGGGTTATGTTATTTTAACAACACTGAGCACTAATATTTTTTTTTTGAAATTCTTGTTTATCAAGTCAAGCAGGTAATACGTGTCCACGGTGGACGCAAAAACTACTGAATGGACTTTGATCGACATTCAAGCCAGCAGAGCTGCGGGCGTAAGAGAGTCTATATTCTATACTTTTATATAATTGTAAAGTGGTCGTGTCTGTACATTGGAGATATAAAAAAAAACACGAAATGGCTATGCTGCAAGGCTTAAAACCTGATGGTGATACCAAAAACTAATTTTGAAAAAGATAAAAAATCCGTATCTAGCTTATAACATTCCTAAATGTCATTTGTTCCGGGAAATAGGGGAGAGTAGTAGGACTAAACAATAGTTCAATGCTGCAAGCCTCCATGACTGACTTTGTCAGAGGCAGCAGCTTCCAAAGTGCCGCCTGAAACTAGGTAACCGGCACGATCGAATTACCAAAAAAACCCAGGCTCATCTAAAAGATCGTCAAAATCTGTGTATGAAAAACCAGCGCTGCATTTATTAAACACTGATGAGGATTATTCCCAGTAGTTCCATGAAGCCAGTTTCACATGAAACTTTTGCAACCTTACAATATACGATTTTTGTCCCATTTGTTTCATGTAATTTTATACTACTGCTCGCACAATTTTATCTTTTTTATATGTTGTAAAGCCTTCTCTCATTTTCTCTTCCGGCAGTAACTTTGAAAGTCTTGCGGACAATAAAACCCCGTCGAAGGAATCCACGTATTTCACTAGTAGGGTCAGGGAACCGTTGACCGAACCCCGTTTTTTAACTAAATCTTTAATGGTTTCACTCATTTTGGCACTTATTAAGGAATCAGAGGTACTCACGGTTGTTCTGCAGCCACTTGGTGAATAATGCGCACCGCCGCGTAGATTTCTATAAGCAACAAAACGGTTTTAGTACAAATCAACGACCATACAACCATAGACACCGCATTACAGGCGACGCGCTTCTGGCAATGGTTACGGCGAAAACAGCGTATACACAGCATATTCATATCTCTTTCTTACACACGTACATTTGACACTATCTCTTTCGTTCGGTGAAGTGCTAGGGATGTGGGTAAATATGAAAGTGCTGCTGTCGATAAATATGTTGCAGATCCTAAAATTGCATAAGAAATTTCCGTTTCATTATAATCCGCCGCGATGAGAATGAGATGCGACCTTTTGGAACTGAGATGTACGTATGTGGTCCTGTGGTAATTTAGTATAGGGGTAGATTAGACCTTGAGAAAGAACATAGGCTATGTTTGGTCGCGATAAACGACATCCACGCGGGCGGAGCCGCGGGCAAAAGCTAGTATATAAAAATAATGAATATAATAATAACCCTTGTTTCATTGCTTACAAACAATGTCGATAATATAGATCGTACTAATTAAACCCGTCCCATCCCTAACACTACCATTTTACGATCGTATGACCAATCAAAAGGCGTTCCCCGCTACTCCTACCTCAGCAAGTTGCCAGAATTTTTTGTTCGTAAAATATGAAACAATAGGTGTCTATTGGTTGTATAGTCGCTGGTACAAATAGAATAAATGGGCAAGTAGGGTAGGAATTTAGGATAGGAAAAAAGGGAATTGCTGCGACTGGTCTGCTATCCCCATTTACGGTTTCTTGAAAAGCTTAAATAATCAGCTAATGATCCGGCTCGAAGGACCAAACGTTAATGTTCGTTGTGGATTATGAATGCTGGTTTTGAAATTAAGCAAGAAACTCAAATGAATTTTGTGATTGAAAATAACAAACTGGATTTATTTGAATGATAAAATTACAATACTAAAGCAGTGAAAGCAGCCAGTTGCAGCTGGAGAGAATGAAAATGGGGTGACTGCTCGTCTTGACAGCCCCTTTTATTTCCTCATTAGAGCGCCCTCCTGCGTCCGCTGGAACCTCTTGCTCTGCAGGCGATCGATCGGCGTGTGAGTAGACCGAGTAGGCAGCTGAAGACGCCGCCCCTCGGGTTCCGTCTTAGCGGATTGTATTTGATCACAGTCAACTGCTGGACATAGGCTCCCAAAGTGCGCCATTGTTTTTTAAAGTGAATATTCTAAAAAAAGACAGTCAATAAATAAATAAATATTGTAGGACATTCTACACAACGCTATCTGTACCCAAAGTAAGCATAGCTTAACTAGCTTATGTGGATAGAGGGCTTGTTTCGATCTTTTTAGTTTCAGTCGGGATTTTTGTTTTTAATAACTTATTTTATTGTATGCTTTTTAGTTACGAAAAAATAAATATTATAATAATAATAATACATTTCTACATCTAAAAACCTATATTATGTGAAAATGGTTGTTAAGGTGCGTACAGATCATGTAACATGTTGTATAACTTGTGTTTTATAACACGTCCACATTATCTAACATTGTTGTATAACTTTGCAACATTTAACAATACTGTATCCACTTCAGTGTCCACATTACTGAAACATGTTATATAACATTGTTTTATAACATGTTATGTTATATGATTTGTACGCACCTTTACGCAACTTTAAATGTACAGCGACGGAGGGATCCTGAACGGTCCGTCGAATCGAAAAAAATTGAGAGAAAACTATGATGAAACTATGATTTTTAAATACCCATTCAACGATACCCCACTTGACATAGTTTGTTGACTTTCGTTTTTTTCATTTTCACAATATGGCGTCCAGTAGTCGCCATATTGAATGTTCACTAACGTCAGGTCTTTAGTGACACTAAAAAAGTTAAATCCAAAACTTTTTTATACGTTTAGTTAAGTACATTTTCGTATAATTATTAGCGTTACATACGTTTTTTATAACAGGGACAGTTTGTTCCAATAAGACGACAGAACAGCGGTGACCGTCGAAGATCGAAACCATTGTGACTTGATCGTATTAGTAAGCACTGTATTCTGGTCTAATAATTTCTGTGTTGTGTCTCACAATTACAAACATGTAATAATTATATTACAATGGGCAATAATAATTTTCGTCCCAAGGGTGGTCACAGTAATGTCTGTGAATTGCGACATCTGAGATATATTTGCTGTATTTAAGTGTCTGCATATCGAGGCATATATTATGTTAAAACAATAAGGAATACCATAATGTGCTGACATCAAAAATCATGGACCAAAAATATGCGATGGCAATGAGTTAATGACCTCGATCGAGCCTATGACCCACATTATAAGTATTACGATGTTGGGATTGCATGAGATGACCGTGACATTGATTATAAACTTACTTGTAACTACAACAGGTCAATACCGTTCCGATTTAGATAACGACCTTTAATTTTTTTGTATGCCACTTAGGTGGCGTAGGTGGCGAGTGGCACGATAAAAAAGTGGCTCACAGGCGAGTTTGCTACTTTTTTGGATCTCTAGTGGTCGACTGGCATGATTAGTTTTGTGATACCATGCCACTTAACTACTTGCAGAATAGGTAGTGGTCAAGTGGCATGAACTACTCGCGATTGTTGAAATCTTAACAGTTATCCAGATTTGTTCCTGTTTGTTCCGTCTATATTGTGTACAAGATAATGAAAACAGATCACTATTCGTGTGGGATCTATTTACAACATGAAATAAAGAGGCATTTACAGTATGTATATCATAGATAATCACAGATTTATTGAAACAAAAATAACAGTTTGATTGTAATTTATATAAGATTTTTTTTCCATCCACCATCTATTCGACCAATTGAAATTTAATAATTAACAAAATTACCTGATTTCTTCTATGTGCTGCAAAACTCAAAATAAAAAGAATTGAAATTTTTTGAAGGAACTGTATACTGATATCCTGGTTCTGAATCAGAAATTGACCATTATAGATGGAATATAAAATAAATCTTTTTTGAAGTCTGTTAAAAAAAGATAAAATCAAACATTGCTACATTTTTCAATACAGTGTCCAATACTTATTTCACCATCACAAAGTTCTTGAACATTACGTTCAATTTTTTTTAGTGTGGCGATCGTTTCTGACCTTTCTTTGCTAATAAATCCTTTTTGCTTCATTAGGCCAAAATAGTAATTCGAATCCTTTTGAAGCACTCTTATACCTAAGCGTTGCAATGTTTGGTTTCGGTATTTTTTTTAAAATTTTGTTATTGGACACTGTATTGAAAAATGTAGCAATACAGTACAGTACAGACAGTACAGAC
This sequence comes from Eilema depressum, assembly GCA_914767945.1. Taxonomy (NCBI): domain Eukaryota; kingdom Metazoa; phylum Arthropoda; class Insecta; order Lepidoptera; family Erebidae; genus Eilema; species Eilema depressum. The sequence continues at coordinate 21,122,492 of OU612012.1, read as the reverse complement.
AATACAGTACAGACTTCAAAAAAGATTTATTTTATATTCCTATCTAATGGTAAATTTCTGATTCATTACCAGGATATCAGTATACAGTTTCTTAAAAAATTTCAATTCTTTTAATTTTGAGTATTGCAGCACATAGAAGAAATTAATTTTGTTAATTATTTAATCTCAATTGGTCGAATAAATGATGCTGGTTATTCCATAGGAAAAATAAAATCTTATATAAATTACAATCAAACTATTTTTTTTTCGTTTCAATAAATCTGTGATTATACTGATTATATACATGAAACTGTAAATGCCTCTTTATTTCATATTGTAAATAGATCCCACACGAATAGCGATCTGTTTTCATTATCTTGTACACAATATAGACGGAACAAACAGGAACAAATCTGGATTACTGTTACGATTTCAACAATCGCGAGTAGTTCATGCCACTTGACCACTACCTATTCTGCAAGTAGTTAAGTGGCACGGTATCATAAAACTAATCATGCCAGTTTACCACTAGAGATTCAAAAAAGTAGTAAACTCGCCTGTGAGCCATTTTTTTATCGTGCCACTCGCCACCTACGCCACTTAGGTGGCAGACAAACACGTTTCATATTTTATGCATTTCCTATTATCATGATATTATTTATTTTACGGTTACCTTCCTCTATTATTTACAATAATGCTATGTTGCCTATTATTTTTTAAAACGAAAACATTGAATTTTAAGGTCCGCAATGGTTACCGTTTATTGGCAGCAGCGGCATCTTGCAACTAATGACGAAACAACATGGATCCGAGTTCAGAGCTTTCCTCGAACTGTCCAAAAAATATTCTACGAATATTCTAGGATTGAAAACGAGCTCGGAGTTAATGGTTGTTGTCTTCGGAGAGAAAAATGTCCGTCAGGTGTTTAACGACAAGTACTTTGATGCAAGACCACATAACTTCTTCGCAAAATTAAGATGCCTTGGAAAGAAAAATATAGGTAAGTTTGAATTACTATGATAGCCACCTTTCTCGTCTCCTATGTAGGTACGTATTTTCTCACAACACTCGCTGGAGTAGCGGTGTATTTTTTACAAGACACTAATAATTCCCATCTCCAACAGCCGGTTACAAAGGTAACCAAACAAGGGTACAAATAAGAATTTGTGGCCACATTTCATTGAGCTGTCGAATATCATAATACACAGAAAAAAATAGCTTTAATTTGATATACAGGGCGTCCCACGGCAATGCCACATGGAGGGAAAGTACCTTAAATCCTTAAGTTGGCTCATTTTACATATAGGCAACATCATTTTATTTTTAAAAAGAAACAAAACTGCATTCACAGATTTTTTTAAATTCGCTTGCCACACCCGGTAATCGAACCGACTAAAACCCGAAAAAGTAACATCCTTCATTTTTATGACATCAATCGATAGTGTCAATCATAAGGATCAAATCGGTTCTTCCTTGTTTGGTATAACAACGTTTGGTCGAATGTTACTAATTCGAACAACGTTTGAGAAAATAATTGCTTTGCATAATATCGATTGACATAATTTTCATTTCATCGAATATTTATTTGCGATAACAACGTTTGCGCTATGGATCAAAAAGTATAATGCTCATTTCATGTAATGTTCAGTTGGTGTTAATATGTATTTCATCGAATATTCAATTGGTATAATGTTAATGTAGTGTAGAAATTTATTTATCTTACCCTCGGCGGCCAAGTAAAAAAATGCCAAGCCTCGCCCTCGGTTCTTCTACCGCAAAAAGTTGTGAGATCCATGTAATACCAAATCGGTTAATTTATTCATTCTCTACTTCAGGGACCTTCTGTCCTAAGTTATTACGTAATAAGCTTTTATGTTTTAAATATTAGAATAAATTGACTTGGCCATCGCATGAAAACACAATGTATCGCACATCATAATAATTTATATTAAATAAGATTGTTTAGTGCTTGGTGCTTGTGGAGGCTTGGCATTTTTTTTACAAGTTTTGTTTTTGATGGGATTTGTTAGTCTCGATCTCGACCACAGCGACATAGTGTGATCACTCAAATATACTTACTACGAAGAGTCGAAATTGAGATGTAAGAATCACACTCTCAGTTGTTAGTTATGCCTAATATAACTAAAAAAATAAAGGTCTGTATTAACTTTGACGGTACTTCTACTTTAACGGTACCTATCTAAGAGTGAACATTAACTCAAATTTTTGCGTTATTTTTTAATTTTTAACTGATTCCGGTATTCAGTATCATTTTGTGTATAACTGATTCCAGCTACGCAAATTTAACAATTTTAATCTAATAAAACATTTTTCTAGGTATAACATTCGCTAATGGAGAATTATGGAAAGAACAGAGACGGTTTACAGTGAAAAATTTAAAATATGTCGGCTACGGAAAAACCATTATGGAGAAAGAAATTCAGAACCAGTTATGCCAAATACTAGAGCACATCAAGAACAATACCAGTAAACCTATCAATTTAGTAAATCTTCTTAGTGAATCTGTGATGAATGTCCTTTGGATCTATGTAGCAGGTAAGTTGATTTCAAAAAAGACATGTTTTAATTCAAAAACAAAGTTCAATCTTATATTTAAAAAAATAACATTAACGGAAGCTATGTAATCAGCAGTGGCGAAGGGTCAAATTTTCCAAAAAGGGCTGGTGAAAAATAACCTTACCTATAGAACAACCATAGCAATTTTGTATGGAACTCTGGGCGTCCTGATTTCAGACACTGAATTTCATATAGGTAGATACTGAATTTTAGTTACTTACTAAAATTCAGATACTGATTGTCCGATTCTGAATTTCAGAATCATCTCTACCAAAGGTTCCCTTTGCAGAGCAAGCCGGCAGGTATCGGGTTATTTATAGGGACTCCTCTTCACTGTTACTCAGTATAAATCAATTTAATTATTATGCCATCTAGAGGTACGGCCCTAAAACACATAAATCAATCAAAATCACAAGATCACAAATAAATAATATATGTATCATTTAAATGAAATATTGAAGCATTTAGTATGCTAACTATTCAAATCGATTAAAATAGAAAAAAGCGAATGCAGCTCAGGCGGGGCTCGAACCCACTTCCCATACAAGGGTGAAATGTTGGGGTTCCGATGTGGAATAAAAGTAAACAACCTTTACGTACGAGTGTAATTTATTCACTGGACTAAGTAGATAATATATAGTACAAGTGAGGTAAAAGTATACAGTCAGCACTTAATATTATAAAGAACCTAATATACCGGTGGTTGTTAAGGAGCTTACTCACTTACACACTTCACCTCCCGGGGAAAAGGAAAAAAAACCATGATGATGATGACATGACATTGTTTTTTTTTTGTAAGTTAATACAACATAAAGAAAAAAAAAAAAATCTAAACACGTTACAATAAATTGGTTTTATAAAAAAAAAATGACATGTAAACAATTCGTACAAAGTCTACTAATTATTTAACATAACATGTGTTAGGTAAACGAGATTTTACAAGTTAATAACTACTTTAATTATTAGATATTACTTACACATTATTTTTAAGTACTATACACTGCAGTGAATATACTTATTGATAAAAGAGCTTAGTTCTATTCTTATGCACTATATCTATTTTATTGTTTTTACTTATCTTAACATTACAGCCCAAATCTTCTACAACAACATAAGGGCCTTCAAAAAGAGGGTCTAGTTTTCGACCTGTCTCACTTTTCAACAAAATTAAATCATCTTTATTATACTTAATAGCATTCATAGTTTTGTCATACACATCTTTTCTTTTATATTTCTTCTTCCTCTTAGCGTTAATTCCCAGTCGCATCCGAAGCTTTCAGCTCGGAGTCTGGGGTCCGCTTTTTTGCCAGTCTTAACTACGGATTTGGCTAGACCTTGATATTTTCTGTGAAGCGATTGCCATCTGACCTCCACATCCCAATGGTAACATTAGGCGATATCGAAGCTTTGCAGCTAGACTGTTGTTTTTGGATTTTTGAGGGCTCCAACTACCCGTAACGACTGCCATAGATGTTCTTATGGCAACCGGGACCGACGGCTTAACGTGCTCTCCGAGGCACGACCAGACCAATGCAAATACCCATATTTCATGAACACAAATATTTGCACTGAGCGGGGATCGAACCCACGCCTCCTGCGTAGCGGCCGCGTTCACTACCGCTACGCCACGGAGGCTGTCTTTTATATTTATTACGTAATAAGTTTTTCTTAGCATCAGCGTGAGCTAGTTGTAACCTGTATTTTAACTGCAATGGATAATTAGCATGATTATACAAGGGTTCTACATCATGAATAATATTACTAGGTATACGACAGAGTTTCCCAAAGACTAATTCATGTGGCGTATAATTTGTTTCAGAATGAACGGTGTTATTAAAACTAAAATACCAGAAAGGTAACCAATAGCTCCATGTATCGGTGTAGTTCTCGCATTGAATTCTCAAAAATGCACCTAATGTCTTATGCGCATTTTCAAGAGCTCCAATCGATTGATGATGGTATGCTGTTGAGGAAAGCTTTTCAATATTTAGAATTTTACAAACCTGTTCCATAGTAGTGGAAATAAACTCTGTCCCTCGATCTGTAGCTATGACTGCTGGGATACCAAATCTTAAAATAAACTGTCTTACAAATGCATCTGCAATGGACACGGTTTCCTTATTTTTTAGTGGAATAGCTTGAACAAATTTTGTCAACTCACACTGTATGGTCAATATTATAACAATTACCATCAATATCTCTATCTAACGGACCTACTACGTCTAAATAAATTTTGTCAAATGCCGATGAAGCCGTTGTGGTGATTTCCATTGGCTCTTTAATGTAACGAAAGTATTTCGAACTTTGACATTTTACACATGTTTTTACAAATTGCTGAACGTCTTTCTCAATACTTGGCCAATAATACCTTTTCTTGATTGTATTAATCATTCGTCGCACTCCTGCATGCCCACTAGATGGCAGTAAGTGGAAGTCATTCATGATAATAGTCTTTTCTTTAGCATCCGTAATTCTTTTTACTCCTTTTAATATACATATTCGTGGTCCGGACCATTCTTTTAATGACGATATCTCTTTACACATAGATTCCACAAAATCAATATTATCTTTATTTTTAATAAGACAAACTTCGTCAATATGCATTATTTTGCAAAAATAATTCAACTTCTGCACAAATTCGGCTCGCGAGAAATGTGCCTTGAAATCGTAATTAATATATATCGTCAATCTACTTGAAATATACGCAAAACATTCAACTTCTTTATCGACCATATTCTTACTTCGTAAAGTATTTAGTTCCTTGCTACTAATAAAAGTCATTTCTACTGTGTTACACGGTTTTCTCAATATATCTACAACGCGTGGTTGATCAGACCACTTGTCAATAGAATTACTAAGATCCGTCTTATCATTATCTTTCATTGTAAGACTTTTTTCATTTGCCATTTTTTTCTGAGCTCTAGTCATTACAAACATACATTGCTCATGCATCTTTTTAAGGTCATCAGATGTAATAGACACTCTGGAAAGAGCATCTGCAACTACATTATCTCTTCCTTTGACATAAATTATTTTAAAGTTATATTCCTCTAAAACTAACCGAAATTTAAGTAATCTGCTTGAAGGATCTCTCATGCTAAATAAGTATACTAGAGGTTTATGATCCGTCATTATAGTGAATTTTGTGCCATACAAATAGGGTCTAAAGTATTTGACTGCCCATACTATTGCCAGAAGTTCTTTTTGGATGGTTGGGTAGTTTCTTTCCGCTTTATTTAAGGGCCTACTAGCATAAGCCACTGGTCTTAAATCTTTTTTGCATAAAACTGCACCTAATGCTATACCCGAAGCATCCGTTTGAAGTACAAATTCACTGTTATTAGAAAAATCAGGATATTGTAGAACAGGTGAAGAAATTAAAGCATTTTTTAAATATTCGAATGCATTACTACATTCCTCAGTCCAAATAAAATGGTTCGTTTTTTCTACTTAATTTATTTAATGGCATAGCTATTTCTGAAAATGACTTAATAAATTTTCTATAATAATTACAGAATGCTACGAAACGCTTCACTTCGTCAGAACTTTTAGGTACTGGGTAATTACTTAAAATTTTAGTTTTTTCTGGATCAGGCTCAACACCTTTTTCTGAAACGATATGGCCTAAATAAAGGATTTCTTTCTTCAGAAACTCACATTTTTGAGGGTTTAATTTTAAATTTACTTTTCTTAACCTCTCCATGACAGAAATTAAATTAGAATTATGTGAATTTAAATTACGACCTGCTACAATTAAGTCGTCCTGGTATACCAGACACTTGTCGTATGTCAACCCAGACATTGCTACTGACATCATACGACTAAAGGCACTTGGACTTGTCTTAAGCCCCATGGGTAATCGTTTCATTTGGTACTGGCCTGAATTGGTTGTAAAAGCAGTTAATTTACGACTACTAGGCTCTAAAGGTACTTGATAGTAACCCTGGTGTAGGTCAAGATGGGTAAAGTAAACAGAACCGGTCAAAAAGTCCAAAATTTCGTTAATATTTGGTAGGGGAAACTTATCATCACAAATAGATTCATTCAATTTTCTATAATCTACCACTAGTCGCCATTTTTTGTCTCCATTTTTATTTTTCTTTGGCACTAGTAAAATAGGACTAGACCATTCGCTATTAGACTCCTCAATGATATCATTTTGTAACATTTTATTTACCTGTTTAATAATCTCCGGTTTTAACGCTTGTGGTAGCCTATATGGTTTTACATAAACAGCACTAGTATTTGGCTTTACTGTTATAGATGTTTCATAAATATTTGTCGTACTCAATTTATCCCCATCAATATAAAAAATATCGGAGTACTTGGCACAAATAGCTTCTATTGACAGTCTTTCTTCAGTATTTAAATAATCTAACTGCAACTCATTTAATAATTGTTGAACTCGGTCAACGTTATGGTTAGAATCATTAAATTCACAGATACTGTAATCACTTAAAGGCAATAAATCAGGGGTAAATGAGGGTAAAATTACCTCCTTTTCACTAACATTTAGTATTTTCACTGGTATTCTATTGTTACGTACAGTTGCTACACTATTTGCTAAGAATACATCATTTCCTAACTGTTTTCCACATATAATGACGTCAGAGTTAACAGTTTCATTTATTAAAATATAATGTATGGACTCTGATCGTGCTGGAATAGTAAACTCATTCGTAACCCTATCGCAATCATCAACAAAATTTAAATAAAATTGTTCTCCCTTAATATTTAACGTTAACATATTTGTATTTAGATCTATATTGGCACAGTATGTATTTAAAAAATCTAATCCTAAAATTCCGTCTGCTTTCAATGGCAACGAGTCAAAAATAATAAAATTATGTAGAAAAATAAACAGAACCTTGGGAAAGGCGCTGACCGCCTATTCCATTTAGTACCAATGTTGGGCGATGGTAGGGCTTGAAGCCAGACACCGGATTCCCATTCCCCCACAGCCAAAAGGCGAGCACGCTCCGCAACATTGGTAGAAGTAGAAATGAGATGTTTTCTTACCATGTTGCAGAGCGGCACGTCCCATTGCCTCTGGGAAGATGGGTTACCTGGCAAATCAGCGTTTGGGCAAAACATTTTCCAAGCATTTAAAGCTTCGGCCTTGCCTGGCACTTCCGAATTAGTTAGGCTAGGGGTTAGGATTCTTCTAACTAATTCATCCGTGCCATGCACCGAAGATAGAAATGCTGGCAGACTTACGTCGGTAATTTTGCGAACGCCGAGCCCGCCTAGACGCACAGGCATGGATGCCTGAAGCCAGACACGGTCGTTCATATCCACATTTAGAATTTTGCATAGTGTGTTTTGAATCACGCTATCCATTTTACCTAAAAGAGCCAAATATTTAAAAAGTTGAGTTGATCGGAGAACATGGTGTAAATTTAGGAACGAAAAGACAATACCGAATTATAGTGAAAGCAGAATGGATGTTAATTTGTTGCAAACGGTCCGAAACTTCACAGAAATTTTGAATCTTTTCTTCTACGAAAGAGTCATATGCTTCCTCTAAGATTGGGGACCCAAGGAGGCGGAGTGAATCTTTTTGAACAATTTTTAAATTTGGGGCCAAAACGTTGAATTTTGATAATGTGGAAATGATGTCAATGTTATCACTCAGAAAAATTTCACATTTAGTGGGATTTAATTGCAAACCAATCTGAATTCATCTTTTAAAAAAGCCAAATCTTTTAAAACTGTATTAACGTCTCCTCCTAGGGTCCCATCATCTAGATACCATATGTTAAATTTAGAATTTAGCTGCCGAATTACAGGATGTATAGCAAGGCTGAAAATGAGTGGCCCAAGAGGGTCACCTTGTTGACACCCGACTGATGATTCTAAAACGTTGTCCTTGTATAGTAATTTTGAAGGGTACCTGTAACATTGCCAGAGAAATTTAAAAATTTTGGGGGTTTCCAATTTTGCTTGTGTCAACAATGTGTCCCTATTCACTGAGTTGAAGGCATTCTTCAAGTCAACTTTAAGAATGACTTCTCCTCCATTGCAGCCAAGGTACGTTGACAGGGCATGTACGGCAGCCTCGCAGCCCCCTTTGGAGCCAAAGCCAAGTTGCAGGGGCTGAAATTGGTTGGTCAAATCTTCGCTGTAAGCTTTACAACATAGTTTGGCTGCCATACGCCTGTACGTACACCCTACGGCAATGGGACGAATACCACCGTCTTTCTTACGCAAGGCGCATAAATTGGCGCCATAAAGTAAGTCGACGATGGCATCGCACACATTACCTGATAGCATGAGGTTTATTAACGCCGTTAGCTCCTTCAAAAGTGCATCGCCAGCTTCCCCGGGACTCAGTAGGTCTTTTAGGTGTTGCGGGGTCAAACCATCTAGGCCGCCAGCGGATCCGCTCTTGAAAGAACTAACGGCAGCTAAAACCTCCTTGGCTGAAACAGAGAGAAATTTGTCATCCCTATTTGGAGGTTCTGGAAATGAAAGGTCAGCAGCAGGTGCTGGATGCTTGCTCCTCAGTTCTGCAAGAGTATCTGAGGAGTAAGCAGCCACCGCATCGCTGCTAAAAAGAAGTCTTGATGCGCCCCTTAATGTCACCTTCCCTTAATTTGGATTCTACATAATGGTAAACGGAATTTTTTCGGAAGCTCGTGAATTTAGGGTCAAAAATATGGGTAGCAAGACAATTTTCTTTAATTTGTAGAGACAGAGTTTTTTTAGGGGTCGAGACATGTGATATGTGTAAAATCCTGTAAGGGAAAGTGAGGAGCTGTTCCCAAGCTCTTTGAGAGTTCTCCCGGACTACTTGGGCAATGCATGAAGCGAGATTTTGTGCCACAGATGGTCTGGCACCCCGGGGAACTCTCTTTAAAATCGGAACCGAATTTTTAAATTTGCTAAGCGTTTGCCAAAATGGAATTTGGGATGTGGTGTCGGATTGTGATGAAGTTTGGTTTGAAAGTATATTTTGAGATTTGTGTACTTTTCCAAAATGTACTTTCAAACCCCGCTTACCTTTGAAAAAGCGAGCTTGGGTACAGTGGGGGCACCGAACGAGCGAGGTGGGTTGACTTGAAGTTAAGTCCGTATCACTGCGAGTACCACTGCAGTTTTGCATTAAAAAAATTCACTTACACTACTTATTTACAGCACTTAACTATATTTACAAATATTAATATGAAAATAAACAACTAAAAATGTCAAAACCACTGAAAGAATATATACACTCCGCACCATGGCAACGGCGGCGACGCACCTTCCGTTGCGCAGAGCCCCGCGTGTTCATTATCTAAGTTACGCCTACATTTAGAGCGTCTACTATCTGCAGCAAAAAACCTGTCAAAATTGGTTCATGCTTTTGAAGATTACCATGTTACAATGGTGGCGTTCAGCTTGGTGGCTCGTTAGATGCTTTTTCGTACTGTAAGAGCAAGGAAACACGTGTAGGTACTTGCAAGGAATTCCAGGTCCTAATGGTGCGGCAGAAGGAGTCGCCGAACCGCTTGGTTCTTGATGCAATATTCTGCACCGTATGCGGGTGGCATCTAAGTCCTCCAAGTCTTGTCCAATTGATCTTATTTTCTTCTGACAAAATATGTACCTATATTATATATATTTCTGCGATAATACTTCAATAAAATATATATTATTATATATTTATTTAATTATTATATAGAAATTATTATTTTTTGTGTCTCTAATATGAAAATAATTATTTGGAGTCTTACAGTGCCACAGTAATGATAATATTAGTTATATGTAACACTATCCAAAAATAATTGGTTCAACGCTACTGGATTTATTCAAAAATAAAAACCATTTCTGGAAAACTCCTTTGTATGCAGATACAACTTTACGCTTAAGCGAGTGTGGATGATGTGGCTGCTGCAATAGGTGCAACACATTAACAGTTGATCGAACAGATTCGACTTAACTATGAATCCAATTAAGTGCCAGGCTATTCTTATAGGCAGCAGGCGTATTAACCATACACCGGCTGAATGTATAATCTCTCCCATCCATCACCTTCAATGGCTCTACCAATATCACTAAGCGCTTCAGTGAAGGATCTAAGTCTGTTATTAGACCCAACTTTGAGTTGGCGAAGCCAAGTAGCACATGTCAGTCACAGAGTGACGGGATCGTTTCGTTCATTTTATCGTCTCCGGAACCTTCTGCCCGCAAAGTCTGTGTGACCTTCTTTCCTGTCTCTGACTACGGTGATGTTTGTTACTTTCACCTGAATGCAGAACATCTCAATAAATTTAACCGATTTCTGCTGCTGACTTCTAACTGCATTAGATTCGTGTTTAATCTCCGTAAGTATGTCTGCTTATCGTGAGCATTTAAATTGGTTGCCGATTCATGCCGATGCATTTACTATTTCCTTATCAATTCTGCTATATACAGGGTGTCCCAAAATTCAAGGATAAGCCGGCAACAGAGGGTGGCCCTACTTATGGCTGCTCTGAAAAAAAAAAAGAAAAAAAAAATATCTATTTTTATTATAATTAATTTAAAAAAATTAAAATCCTTCAAAATTCGGTACCCCTAATGATATTTTCAACTACCAGGCCCACAATTTTGCAAATATTTTGGAACTCTTTTCTGTATTAGCAAGCTAAAAAGTATGGCTATCCATCACCACCCTGAAAAATGATAGAATATTTGTAGTTATTTTACAAAAATAAGTCAAAATATTTTTTTGTCGTCGAATTTTCATAAATTTTTACCTTCGATCCACTTTATCTTATCTCGGTGAAAAAAAAAGTATGGACACCACTATGGCATCTTTTTTTAAAAATTGGCGCAACTATCCAAGATTTCAAAACGGTATGATTTGGGTATGATAATCCAATAAAGTACTCAAAAAAAAAATTTAAGTAAATAAGAATCACATTTCATACATTGCTTTTATTGAAAATCACCAGATTAATTTTGTACCCAATGCATTCATCATCAATAAAAAGTCATTGACGGGCCTCGTGACTAATTGGTAACCTAGTAGGTTAACACATAACGAGGATAAGCAACACAAGCCAGGTTGGTTTTCGGATGGATGATCATTCTTAAGACATTGAGACACCTCCATTCCTCAGAGAGTACCTTAGGCCGTCGATCACGGTGGCCATACGAATATCTATGACAGTTGTTACGGGTAGTGGGAGTCCTAAAAGTCTAACAACTAGTCATCATCATCTTCATGGATACGCATTTTCCTGATTGCATCCGTGGCCAAGATAACCTCGGAGCTCAGAGTCCGCCTTCCAGTTCTTCCTCCTCCACTTCGCCAAATCCAACAACTGGTCTAACTAAATAACTTCGATATCGGCAGTGGGTTGTGGAGATCACGTGGCAGTCGCCTCCCAAAAAAATTCGAAGTTCAGCGCTTCACATTTAGCCCGGATATCCGAGGCTCAGAGTTTTGGAATTGTCTTAAGAATAATTAGGTCATCAAATAAAAATGACAATACATGACCTCACACCGGCAGCAATAGACTGACTTCGCCAACTGGACCTTGACATTTAAAGCCATACGACATGATGATGATGATGATAAAATAAAAATAGTAACAATAATGCAATAATTATAAAATATAATATACTATAATAATTATATAATATACCATTATGTTTGTTTAATTATTTTTTAACGGTATGGATTTTCAACACTCACCATCCTCTGAGCCTTTACAAAATACAGAGTCGGATTTTATGGTTAACTGTGAAACAGCAGAACCGCGAAATTTTTCGTGAAGCGACTGCCACCTGACCTCCACAACCCATTGGCGATATCAAAGTTATGTAGTGAGTCCAGTTGTTGGACTTTTAGGGATCCGACTACCCGTAACAATAACAACTGTCATAGATGCTCGTATGGCCACCGGTATCGACGGCCTAACGTAGGTACTCTTAAGTCTTAAGAATGGTCATCCATCCGAAAACCAACCTAGCTTGTGTTGCTTAACCTCGTTATGTGTTAACCTACTAGGTTACCAATAGGTCACGAATCCCGCCAATGTTTTTTTATTGATGATGAATGCATTGGGTACAAAATAAATCTGGTGATTTTCAATAAAAGCAATGCATGAAAAAATGTGATTCTTATTTACTTTAAAAAATTTTTTGAGTATTTTTTTGGATTATCATACCCAAATCATACCATTTGGAAATCTTGGACGATTCTATTAAATAAATCGTTATGCCTTGAAAATGTTCGATTAAATAAAATTGTGCCAAATGAATTTCGGAGTATTAAGTTTCTGCCAGATGGAGGGAACCCATTAAAAGTAGAAATTATCTTTTAAAATACAAAGTTGCATGAAATGAGTAAGCAATAAGTATATTAATTCGTTTGTAATATTGGACACGATCTTTTTGTATCGAAACTTTTTTAAGAACAAAGCAACATAATCAATGAAATTAAAAAAGAAGTCTATAACTCACTTTTGTGAATAATAGCAATGAAAAAGTCACAGTTTTATAATAGGTGTCATTCCGTGCTTAATTGCGGTGAAATAAAAGCCTGTTTATAAGCAAGTGTGTTGAAAAATGTATTTATTTACGTGTTATTTTGGATAACTCACTAAACTCTTAAATTATTCGAATAAATTCTAGGTACGCCCACTCTCATAGTGTTCTTTTGAGAAAATTATTTGTTCTTCACACAACTACAAAATGTGTAACTAATTCATACCACAGATTACCTTATAGTTTTTTATTTGTTGGCAGGACACAGCGTACATTAATTTGACTCCTCTGAACTGAGGTAAAATAATAAACGGATGACTTCAGGCTCGATTAGCCGAACCTAAACCATGCGCATCCTTATTGGCGTATTTGTGCCTGCGCTAATTGAATCTCATATTTCTTTACGAATTATGTGATATTCTATGAATATTATTACCTTTTTGGAACGCTGATTAAACGAACAAGTTATTTTAGTAATTTGTACGCTTAGTGCCATAGTATTTTTTTGAGAAAATCAACAATGACTGGAGGGAAAGGTGAAAACTTTAATTGAAAAAAATATGAAACCGTCCAAATTTTTTCTGCCTAAAGTGTTTTTAATGATTTTTTTTTGTATTTTGGGTTCTTTGAAGTATCGCTCTCGGAAATAAATTAAAATAATTCCGACTCGGCTAACATTCTTTTTTTAAATTTGCACTTGAAGGTTGAAATCTGGGTTAATACGAAAAAAAACACAAAAAGTCAATTATTTCGAAAACTATTGATTTTCGCCCCTACATATGTAGGCTCCAAATTGTAGCATTTTGGGTCCCCTAACACCTCCTGACAGGAATACGTCGAGTTACCAATAACCCTGTATATCTCTTACTCCCCCTAGGTACTACTATCTATAATCTATCTCCTTACTTGCAATACAGGCATGAAAATCACAACAGAGATCTTCGCTTAAAAACAATCTTCTTCTAAGCTGTCCTGCTATACTTATGGGTTTGTTCACTTTTCTTTTCCTATACAGTTTGTGTCTTGTCTGTGCTCTTTGGAACGCGCTACCTCTTGAAATCAGGAAGGTCCTTAGAGTATAAGGCCACTAGCCACTAGCAGCATCTACTTCCTGCTATCAAACATTTTTCGAGATTTTCAGTAACAGTTGGGTTTTTTATATTTATTATAAAATAAGTGAATTTACAGATTCTAATATGTTACCAAACTGATTGATAAACACGCATTAAAACAATATCAAAAACTTACTAATTAGCTTCTTATTACTTTAAAAACCTTTTATTTGCTGGAGCGCTACACAAAAACTACACGATTTCTTGTTATAATCGCGAAAATACGCGGTATTGGCCAAATTAATTTGACAAATTTGCTCTCGCGGTTTTCACTAGTAACTAAAATTTCACCCTTAAATTCAAAATCGTGAAGAATGCAATGAACCGAATACCACACAAATCGAAATTTAGACTGCCAGTGACCTGCTATAACGAATTTCCAAAGAAAATAACTACTAGTTTTTCCTTTGTCAAAAAATCGAATACAATTTCACCACCTCATTGGGGTATACATCGAAAAATATTGATCCTAGCGGTAAATTATGAATACTAAAAGATAGGAAATTTAATTCTTAACAACTTTGTAGTAACTATTTTTCGTGTAAAAATAAAACTAAACGACTTATTCGGTAAACAAAAATTAACCCTTAAATTCAAGATGGCCGATAACGCAACAAGCCGTATACCACGCAAAACCAAATGTAGACTGCTAGTAACCTCCCTTAATGAATTCCGAAAGAAAATTACTACTAGGCATTTTTCTTAAGTGAAAAAAGGTCAAACAAAGATTTACCACTTTTTGGGGTATAAATAAAAAAATATCGATCCAGTCGATCCTAGGAAAAAATTATGAACAGCAAATTGTAGAAAATTCAATTCTAAACAACTTTGTAGTAATAATTTATCGTGTAAAATTAAAAATAAACGACTTATTTATTAAACAAAAATGTACCCTTAAATTCAAGATGGCGGAGAACGCAACGAACCAAATACCACGCAAATCGAAATGTAGACTGCCAGTAACCTCCCTCTATGAATTCCGAAAGAAAATTGCTACTAGGAATTATTCCTGTGTCAAATCCTAATTTTATCGTACTATTAGCCTCAAGGCTAGATTGTAATTGTTATGAGGTAACCATTCGGTTACAACATAATGAAAAAAAAAAATCGCAGGATTCGCTTACTATCTGTTTAATTTATTAAAATTATGGATTTTTTCGCATTATCGTCTATTTTTGACTTGAACTTTACTTAGCTAGGGGCTACTTAAATCCATGGGGCTCTAGGCTGTACCCAATTAAGCCTTTGGTAGATCCGATCCGACCCTGCGGTTATGTCCGATTTTTACGGAAACTTGGTTATGTGCACTGGTTCATGAAAAACTTTAGACCTTAAGTTCCATAATGGAACTAGATATAGGTGCCTACTACTGGAATCTCACTATTATTGTAAACTTTTGCATTGAACTTTTTGTGATAGGAAACCTTTCGCTGCATAAGCTACTTTCACCCATATAATGCACATTTTCATTTCACTTCATTTTTCCGTTTTCATTATGTTTCCTTTAATTTCCAACGAATCTTGTTTAATTCTTTCCCTAAAAATCTATCCTAATATCCTAATCGGCCGTCCTCGCCCGTCTTCGCCCGTGGCATATTTCAAAACTCCTTCCTTCCTGATGATATTTAGCCTATAAACTTAAATACAGATTGGATAACTTGTTTTTGCATTCTTGAATATATCATAGAGCAATTATAAATTTCTGGTATATTTGTTTTACAGGCTATCAGATACCGGTGAAGAAATTGAGGCATTTGTTAGACCTTTTTAGACAAAGAGGGAAGGCTTTTTCAGTAGCTGGTGGCATATTAAATCAAATACCATGGTGCAGATTCGTTGCACCCGAGTTAAGTGGATACACATTGATTACTAAAATCAATCAAGAAATTTCCATAATTATAGAGGTTAGTACTATGAGAGCTAGGGAATGTTAGTTTTGTTTTTCTTATTTTTATCTGCATTTAATTTAAAAGAAAGATCAAATATCTCTTAGTGGTTGGGTTGAGGAAATGTGCAAGGGTTTTTCTGTCAGAACACTAAGTAAGATAAGCCGTCGCCGATATATTACGAAGATCTGTGGCAATTAAAAGAACAAAAGAAAACTGCAACATAGTCGTTCGACCAGCAATACGTTTCCCTTGCGATATCGTCCTCCCATTCGAAATGACTACAGACTGAGACCGTACTGAGACTAAACTGTAGTAAACAAACGTCCTTTGACATATTATGTATCGCGGCATACAAAGGCACTTTTGTTTATTCGTTCTATAAATATGATTGTGTAGATCATACACCAACCCATGTGTCCTTGGTCAAAGACTTGACACTGACATCTTTATTGATGCCCGCCGGATGTACCGCAGGCACTGATGTTGCCACCTCGGATTTTTACCTAATTGATCGGTCATTTTAATAAACACACTTGATAAACGTATGTCTCGTGGCGATTAGGGTGAAATGGCAGCACAAAACACTATGAATTGTTATTTTACACATTTAATTCTGCTTCACAACTTTTCGAGACACTTAATTTATGATGACACAAGTATGTATAGAACAAAGATGGCGAACTAAACTTATTGTGTAACACGTATTTTAGGCAGCGAGTTCGAGCACAGCACAATGATTACGAGTACTACCGATACATATTTACTGGTGTTTTGTTTTAATATTTAGGTTGTCAAATTGACTGTACTCGATAGCAGTATGAACGCCATCGGTATATAGAACCCTTGAGCATATAATCCCCATAGGTTGTATTTGTCTCATGAGGATATGGAACCCATAAGTGTATGTGCCGCAATGACGTATGTAGCCATAGGTGTATGGGCCCCGATGACGTATGTGGCCATAGCTGTATGAGCTCCGGCACCCTGTAAGTACCTACATGGGCCCCAGTGACCTATGGATCCCATAGGTGTACGGGCCCGGTGACGTATGGAACCAAAGGCTGAATGGGACCCGGTAACGTATTGGCCCCGTCATTGAAGTACGTGTCGTAATGCTTTCCGTTCTCAAAATTATCAATACACACAACCTAAGTTAAACACAACGTCATTGAACTAACGCCTGTAGCACACCTCCGCCGCGAAACCAGAACAGCGGAACCGCTAGATTAATTCCGCTGTGTTCAAATGTAGCTTTAGCAGCGCAACTAGACTAGCGGAACAGAGAAAGATTAGCCTTAACTTTGCCTTTGACTTAATAATCTATGCATTAAAACAGGCCGTTTCGCTAGTCTTCCGCTCCTCGTACATTTGACAAAACTTGGCGAAATTAGTGCGGTTCCGCCGTTCTGGTTTCGCGGCGGAGGTGTGCTACAGGCGTAAGGCGAAGTTTGCCGGGTCCGCTATTTTGATAAATAATAATATTATCGTAAAAATGCCGGTCAACTACAACAAATACACATTATAGATTAAGGAACAAACTTAATGTGGCGTTTGGAAAACTGTTGTTACCTATGTAAATCGTAGCAAACTGTAGTACCAATTGGTTGGCTATATACCAGCATACATACATTAATCACGCATTTATCCCCGGAGGGTTAGGTAGAGGTGAATTAATACCCACATTTCACCAATCATTGTATTCGGTAATAGGGGGTGAGCCTATGAGTGCTTTTATAAAGAAAGAGGTTACCGGTATCGGCTATCGGCTGCCATCATGTCAATTCGTCGTTTACCAAAATATCACAAAGTATTCGCGCCCATGTGTTTTTGAACATAATATATGAGCGCGAATGCGTTGCGATTGTTTTACCATAGGTAGTGTTAGAATGTAAACAACGAACTATCGTCATTTTTATTGCTATTATATGGAAACTTTTCATTGTCGGGGTAGCTAGCCGATACCGATGACCTATTTCTTTATATAAGCACTTTAGTGCCGTATTCTGGGCTCTATTATTGATTCGAGCCATGCATGGTGGTAAACAGCCCCATCCCTTAGTCGCCTTGTACGACACCGCATAAGACATGTGCCGAATTGGTAAAAACGTGTTGTGTTTTTAATGCTTCAAGACAAGACATAAGCGCCTTCGCTGCGTTTAGCGGGTGCGGGTCGCGGATGCGCGCGCAGAGCTTCCGCCTGTCCGTCGCGTGTGTCAGGTATCCGCCTCACGCAGCGCTGCTCTTGAAATAACATGAAACAAGCACGCGAAGCGGACGTCCGCGCCGTGCGCCCGCTAAACGCAGCGAAGGCGCTAAAGGAACAAAGTAAATGTGTGTTTGGTAATTTGGGGTAACATTGGCAAAGGCACTGTGACAATGGACGACAATATATTATGTGTAATGTGTATGGATAATAGCAAATATGAGTCTCAGATTGGAGAACATGAATCTGTAAATTGAGTTGTCACATTCGTTATTTATTACTTAGTTAATTTTGTCTTTGGTCACGCTATTTTTAAATTCGTTGTAAGAGTATATAATATGAAATTATTCCTATTTATATATTTATACCTATATATATACTAATTATTAGAGCTAAAAATTTAAAACAAAACTAAAACTAACCGAACTAATAATGTACATTAAATAAAATCGGCCAAGTGCGAGTCGGACTCGCCTATGAAGGGTTCCGTAGTAGCAAAGGCGAAAATTGCGGTTTATGACGTGTTAAAAAAAAACTACTGACTGGATCTCGTTCGAACCAATTTTTAGTGGTAGTTTGCATGGCAATTTACATCATCTATTTTTTTTAGATTTATCATTCTCTTATTTTAGAAGTTAGAGGGGGGGGGGGGGGGGGGACACACATTTTTCCACTTTGGAAGTGTCTCTCGCGCAAACTATTCAGTTTAGAAAAAAATGATGTTAGAAACCTCAATAGCATTTTTAAAGACCTATCTATAGATACCCCACACGTATGGGTTTGATGAAAAAAAAATTTTTGAGTTTCAGTTCTAAGTATGGGGACCCCCAAAATTTAATACTTTTTTTTATTTTTGTGTGAAATTCTTAATGCAGTTCACATAATACATCTTCTTACCAAGTTTCAACAGCATAGGCCTTATAGTTTCGGAGAAAAGTGGCTGTGACATACGGACAGACAGACAGACAGACAGACAGACAGACAGACAGACAGACGGACGGACAGACATGACGAATCTATAAGGGTTCCGTTTTTTGCCATTTGGCTACGGAACCCTAAAAACCCCACTCCCCTCCCCGAACACTCCCCGAACGAGTCGAAGACGTTTGGGACACAAATTCTACGGACACTGTGTCCCTAAGGGTACTTTCCAATTTATTTATTTTTTCGAAGACGTTACGGACACCAATATAAAACGATAGTTTTGTACAGTCGAGTCGGATGGAAAACTTATTCAATATTGGATAGGTCGTACAAAAGAAAGTGTTAATATGTTGTTGGAGGAAGTGCCTGGAATAAGGGAAATTCGGAGTTGCCCATTGGGTTTCTGGTGGTTTTATTAAAACTAAGGACAGGTGATTCTGATGACAGAATATCTACATTAGTTAATGTGCTGCGAACTTTAGAAGTTCTTTTACAGGATTTTGTGCCAGCCCAGCTTGGGATAGCCATATTCAGTGATGCCAACTTAGGGGTTTTCCCCCTAAATTTAGGGGGAAAGAACATGTCTAGGGGATTTTCTAGGGGGTAAATTTATTTAGGGGGATTTTAGGGGTAGATTATTCAAAGATTATCGTTGTTTTTTTTAAGTGTCCGCCATTGGTGCTTTACTATTAATTTGTTTAATCGTCCAAATAATGTTGTGACATATCTTAGTCACGAAATAAAATATCACGAAATCTCACCAGGGGGGAGGTATAATGAGATATCACGTGTATTTATTTCTTCTTATAACGCGCGATTTTTAGGATAGATAGATAGATAACACTTTATTGTACACCAATAGATGTACAGTAGTGACAAGTAGGTATCATGTATACAGCTAGATTTGATTTTTATCATGTTTCTTAATTATCTAGCATTCAAAAAAATATTAAAAAATACACATGATCTTGGTTAAGGGATAGGGGGAGGGGGGTAGTCTAAAACCTCACCAGGTATCACCATGGGGGAGGGACCTAAGTTGGCATCACTGAATATGGCTAATCCCACGCTGGGCTGGCACAAAATCCTGTAAAAGAACTTCTAAAGAATCACCTTCTTCCAACAACATATTAACACTTTCTTTTGTACGACCTATCCAATATTGAATAAGTTTTCCATCCGACTCGACTGTACAAAACTATCGTTTTATATTGGTGTCCGTAACGTCTTCGAAAAAATAAATAAATTTGAAAGTACACTTAGGGACACAGTGTCCGTAGAATTTGTGTCCCAAACGTCTTCGACTCAGTTTTCCATCCGACTCGACTGTACAAAACTATCGTTTTATATTGGTGTCCGTAACGTCTTCGAAAAAATAATTAAATTTGAAAGTACACTTAGGGACACAGTGTCCGTAGAATTTGTGTCCCAAACGTTCAGGGAATATTTTTTCCAAGTGTTAGTAATTTCTTACTTTTTATAAAAATATATGTCTCGATGTCACAAAAAAACCAGTCGTGACGATTTTTTTCTTTTGATATATTATTGTTAGGTGGCCATATTATATTCAAAATTTGGTATAAGCAGTCATGTTACAAAATAAGTTGCAATTTTGTTGACCTATCAGACCAAAATATGCCTGTTTCGAGACCATTATTTTTATAACCGATATTTTGAGTCAATAAATAATATAATTAATTTTAAAATATGAATCCAGTTTTGTTTCTTTTTAAAAATAAGGGAATGTTTTCTTTTTATGGAATTCGCTATCTCCGGTATTTAGAGTACTTTCCATCCAAGTAATCGACGTCCCGATATGGTTAACGGTGGACTGCAAAAAGCTAATTAATTGATTGACTCACTCACTTAGAAAAAATTGTCACTTAAGAACGATTTATTTTATTTCAGGAAGCAATTCATAAGCATAAGAGAAATGAAATAGAAAGAAACGATTTCATTTATTTGTTTATGCAGGAGATGTCTGCAAACAGAAGTTCGTCATTTACAGGTAAATACAGTAGGTATACAATAATATTTACGGGAATTAACGCGATCGTGGTATGGGTACCCTACCTATACGATGTATAGGTACATAGTCTTGCCTTATATCAGTTATATCCTGTAACAAACAAAAAAAAATCTATTGCAAATAAAATTTATTACTTTTACAGTGTGTTAGTTTAATACATAAATATAAAACAATTTAAAATATAAAAAGCTTATTCGGAGTGGTCTCCATTGGCTGCAATACAGTTCTGCCAATTAACAATAAAATTGAAGCACGCATTCTTTCCATGGGAAAATTCATCACTGCCAATCGTTTGGATTATTTTAGGGGCTCCATATTATCATGGCGTTTAGAGCAAGCCGTAAACTGACCTTAAATCATAATCCAGCGGATTAAGATCGGGACTAGACGACGGCCAGTCTTCAGCTCTGATAAAGTCCGAAACGTTCGTTTCCAACCAAACCAAGACAGCGTAGACCAAGCTTTATGACCCGGCGCCGAGTCTTGCTTGAAGGACCATTCTTGGTCATTAAACATAGTGTTGTTAAGGGGCTTAACTATCTTCTCAAGAATGGTATCT
The DNA here is from genome assembly GCA_914767945.1 of Eilema depressum. Lineage (NCBI taxonomy): Eukaryota > Metazoa > Arthropoda > Insecta > Lepidoptera > Erebidae > Eilema > Eilema depressum. Next base: position 21,100,762 of record OU612012.1, on the reverse strand, counting down.
TGTTAGACTTGTGCTGATGTTCAAAAATATGGCTGTCACTCCTTCATAGCTAATACCCCACCCAACCATCACTGAAGTCGGATAATACCCACGTTGCACTCTCGACTAATTGGGAAGCTTCCTTAGAGCTTTGGGCATAAATACGGTCATTTTGTTTGTGAAAATGTTGCACCATTATAAAAAAATTGTCATCCGTAAACAAAAAATTTCTATGACCTCCCTTTGTGTACCGCTTCAGTAGTTGTTTCGATTTTACCTCCCTATTCTTTTTTAAATTATCAGTTAAGAAATGACCAGTACGTCTTTTATAGGCTGCAAGTCCTAAGTCCTTTTAAAATACGCGATATCTTCATCTCCCGAGATAAAATCTTTTGCTTTCGGACAGGATTTCTTCGAATTCTTTCCCTTACTGCGTTGACCACCTTTTCCGTACGAACACTACGTGGGCGGCCAGATCTTTTCCTGTCACAAACAGAGGAGGTCTCATTGTACCTATTAATGGCCCGGTACACAAACATTTTACCAATACCAAGCGTAAGGAGAGTTTTAAAATTGCATTTGGCTTTTCGTAATGCAATCATAGTGATTCGGTTCTCATAATCACCTCACTCCATTTTAATATCACAAAATATTGTACAATGTATTAGCGCCAAAACGAGAAAACACAATGAACAGACAGACAGATTCCAAATTCAAATGTAATATTTTGTTTATTTTGAATTGTAACAGTATTTATGGCCAGACTAAGTATATGTATATTCTGTTTAACTGCCCGTTATTCCCGTTAACGTTATTGTATATCGTATATTTTGAGAGTTCAATAGTAGATTGTATGACAAGGGAGCAAACTAGAGGGATTCTAACGTAAAATACTCTACTTTTCATCCCCTTTCTATGAGAGAAATATGTGGGTACTCATTACAAGAACAGTGACGGAATAGGCGCGCTTCTTTTTACTTAGCAGCCAACACATACCAGTCAGTAATTCGAACAATTTGCGATTTCTATGAATTATATTATGTTCCAAATTCAAATTACTATTCCGCCCGCTAAAAAGTTCTTAACAGAAAAGAGCTATTTTGCTCCCACTAATACCTAGAGGAACAATGTGACACTTTTCGAATAGAAGGAATGAAATAGTAGATTGTATAACAAGGGAGCAAAATAGTATTTTTACGGCGAGAGTGCACTTTGAACCACGAGTGTAGCGAAGGTTTCTAGAATTTAACGTAGAAACCTGAGCACAGCGAGGGGTTTAAAGTATATCGCCCGAGGGAAATAGTTATTTGTTATACAAGAGTGCAAAGTTGCTTTTTAACCGCGTGCTCATTTTTGATGACCGAGCAAGCGAAAGATTCTAAATTTGAATCACGAGCGTAGCGAGTGATTTACAAATTAGAATCTTGAGCGTTAGCGAGTGCAACACGTAACTTTTCATCCCACCTCAGCGAGGAAATAATGAAATGCTTTTCCTTCCTAGCGTTAATTCCCAGTCAGCATCCGAAGCTTTCACCTCGGAGTCCGGGGTCCGCTTTACCAGTCTTAACTGCGGATTTGGCTGGACCTCGATATTTGCCGTAAAGCGACTGCCATCTGACCTCCATAACCCAATGATGACATTAGGCGATATCGAAGCATTGCAGCCAGACTGTTGTTGTTGAACTTTTTAGGGCTCCAACTACCCGTAACGACTGCCATAGATGTTCGTATGGCATCCGTGACCGACGGCTTAACGTGCTCTCCAAGGCACGACCAGACCAATGCAAATACCCATTTTCATGCATAAAAAATATTTGCACTGAGCGGGGATCGAACACGTGCCTCCTGCGTAGCGGCCGCGTTCAATACCACTACGCCATGGAGGCTGTATAATATGTGTATTAATACTAGTAATAAAATACAACAAAATAAAAATTCAACAACAATGTCAACAATATGACGTGAAAAAAATTGATGCGCGCAAAGCAAATTAAAAAAAAAGTACACCAAGGAGGTTACGAGTCTGAGTTTTTCATGAATTAAAAAAAAGTTGTATGATAAATTCGGCACCATAGAGGTAGAAGTAAATAGGTTTAATGATGTTTTGAGTCCACAAACCTAGTATACACGATGTTCTAAATTCAAATTTACTTTACCTCTCTAGAGGATAAAAACGACTTTTACGCTCAGTTATCGAAGAGCAAAAATAGTCTTTCCGAGATGGTGGGATGAAAAATAATTTGCTCTCGAGTTATACAGGTACTCTACTTTTCATCCTCTTTCTATGAGAAAAATACATAGGTACTGTAATCTGTAATCAGAGAATCCTTCTCAAATGATTTATTTTAGTTTATGTATTGTTGTCATAATTCTTGACATAATTGTAATATTTTGACGTTCATGTGCAGCTCTTTTTGTGCCTAAACTGAATAAACGAAATTGATTCTTTGATTCCATAATACAAGAACAGAGACGGCATACGCGCGCTTGTTTTTTTTTACGTAGCACGGGTCACCGCACCGCCGCCGCGCCGTGCAGCCAACATGAACCAGCCAGTAATAAAAAAAATTGGTTCGATTTCTATGATTAATATGATGTTCCGAATTCAAATCACTTTTCCGCCTGCTAAAAAGCTCTGAACAGAAAAGTGCTACTTTGCTCCCACTTATAGAGGAACAAAGTGACACTTTTCGAATAGAAGAGATGAAAAAGTTATTAAATACAGTTAGTTTAAATAGTTAACATAATATTATTTTTATTTATAGAGGAGCAATTGAAAATGGTATGCCTAGATTTGTTCATCGCTGGCACCCAGACTAGCAGCAATGTGTTGAGTTTTTGTATATTGAAGGCATTAAAATCACAAGATGTTCAAGATAAGATTTTTAATGAAATCATTACGTTGATTGGTGACAGAATGCCGTGTTGGAACGATAGTGAAAGGTAAACTCATCAATATTTATTTAATATGTACTCGTAAAGCATGTTTACTGTAGATAAGGATAGAAGTTAAGTACAGCTCGTTTCAAACTTAATGGCGGCTCTGAAGTTCGTGCGTGTCGATGCGCAGAAGTCAAAAAGACGGCGAAAGTCATGGAACGAAGCGGGACGCGGCGGGAGCGGTGTACCCCGCACTCTCTCCGGTCCCCGCTATCGTCGCACGCGCTTGCTTGTGTTGGTGTTAGTGTCGTCCGTATACTACACAGACGTGCGCGTTAGTGATAAAGTACAGTCGAGTTCCTATTAATATTGTTTCGTTAGGTTTTGTTATTATTGTTGACTCTTTGTTACTGTTGTTTTTGTTGAGTATGTTGAGTATGTATTTCACAGTATGTGTGCGGTTTGGCGGGGCACCGTACCACTCGCCAAAGGGTTAGTGCTGGCATTATCGATAAAATATCACGTTGAATAAGTAAAATCAAGTTTCATTCAGTTTTGGGGAGACGATGTATCGTCACACTACAGTACATCTTTGTCAAATCCTATTGTTATTGTGCTACTATTAATTGCGTTACCATAGGAGATTGATGACGTTTCTATCCATTCTAATGTCAAAACTGGCAGTAGATAGATTATTGGGAACGGCCGGCGGCCGTTAGAAATATCCCTCGCACCCCGGCCGAATATTTTTGGTCTTGACTGTACCTGCGCAGTGAGCCACTTGTACGAAGTTCAGAGCCGCCATTAAGTTTGAAACGATCTGTATCTCTGTATTATGTTTCAGTAACGAATACTATCCAATTTTGACTTATAATTCCCATTAGTCCAGTCAATATAAACTAAATTTAACGAGTGAGGGTACAATAATTCGCACCCAGCTGAAATTCGGTAGGATTGTTCAAAATATCATCATTAATGAAATATAAATAGTCCTCATCGATCCGACACCTGGAATTTTTTTATTGAGCTAGAATCATGAAATTTAGGAAAAAGCAAGGTCTTATAGCACAAGTACAGGGAAGAGTTTAAAAACCGAAATATGTAGCTACCGTAGATATGTGGATTATGGTGATGAACTACATTTTTACGGTTTTCGATCTTTACCCTCCGTTTTCCGGCCCTGAATACCATATAATACCAGAGATTTTGTTATACAAAATAAATGAGGCGAAACTTGCTTCAGGGCGCGCCGGAGTAGCGGCGGTAAGACCCATCATGAGGGTGTGGTTAAAGAGGCCACGCAGCGGCTTCTCGTATCGGCCGACGCAGATTATCACAGGGCACGGGTGCTTCGGGCAGTATCTGCGTTGGATCAGGAAAGAGCCAACGTCCGAGTGCCATCACTGTGACGCGAGCGAGGACTGCGCTGCACACGGTCACCGAGTGCCCGGCGTGGTAGACGCCGAGACGGGCGGTGGTGTTGGCCCTGGGAGTGAGAGTTCTCACGCTCGCCACCTTGCTCACGGCGATGGTTTTTTGCGCGGATGCATGGGCTGCCAGCGCCTCCTTCCGCGAGCAAGTAATGCTCATGCAGGAGGCGGCGGAGCGGGAGCGAAGAAGAATCGCAAACCGCGCGGCCTGCGACGTGTGGAAGCATCTCCAGTAGCGGAGGTCGCAGAGTAACTGCCGTCCCCTCCCCAATGAGCGCGGGCCTGGGGATGACGGGTGGAGTCGCCTGTCACCCTAGCAGAAGCAGGCCATGGCAGCGGCGCGCAACGGCCATGGGTCGGCCGGGGTGCGAGGGATGTGTCTACAATAATCTCACCTACGGCCCACAGATGGCGTGCGTTTTAGTCGGTTCAGGTTCGAAATATCCTCCTCCACCGCCTCCGATATCCGTGGGGACTTTTCGCACGATAAAAAAGAAGGTGTATCTTGTTTATGGAGTTCCTATGGCCATCTTCTGAGTCCATCTTCAGACCCTGAGTACCATGTAATACCAGAGAGTTTGTTAAGATAAAACAAATGAGCCCAAACTCGATACGTTGATCCTGAGTCTAGTTGTTCGTACGTATGACTACTTTCTGACCCTGAATATCATATAATGAGATCAAATATAATATCAAAGAAATGAACCCTAACCTTCAAACCCTGAATACCATATAATATCAGAGAGTTTTATGACAAAACAAATGAGCTCACTATCGATAGGTTATTTACAGTCAAACCTGGTTAAGCGAGAGTTCAAGGGAGCACAATCGCATTCTCGCTTATAGAGGTTTCTCACTAATCCGAGTTTCTCGCTAATGCAGGTACTTACATGGGTAGCGTTTCTCTCTTATAGAGGTACGCAGCAATAAGTCACATTCAACATAAATATAAGTATGTACTTTATAAAGTTAGGTATCAAGATGCTTACGAAAAAAAAAACAAAAATTCATGCACAATGTAATTTTATTTTATATAGAACTTATTTACTTACACTTAAAAAAGGCCGTCAATTTCCTTTGGGTTTCTGTTTTCGTATTTTGAATGTTTTTCTCTAACTCAGTCTCGATTTTCTGGATTCAAACGCATTCACTATTTTAAGTTTATCACTTAATGACAGTACTTTAATTTTCCGTTTTGACATGATGCAGAACAGAACTTTCCTTCGCAATTGATTAACTATAAACTGTGTAAGTCCGACATACAGAACGGTACACAGGTACACGTGTCCATTCGAAAAGAATGCGATAAAATAACAACGTTATTTAGTTCCACGAAATAGATGACGAGAAAACAATACAAAAACAATGTTAGGAAGTTCCACGAAAGTTAAGAATAAGTCATAAAAAAAGCACATGTTAAATTTGTAATTTATCTTGTCATAAATAAAGCTTGACTGTAGCTTATAGAGGTATAGATAAGTAGCAGTCTCACTTACGGAGGTCCATGAGGGAAAAACGACTCTCTCTTACAGAGGTTTGTTTCTCGCTAATAGAGGTTTTGGGAGCTTAAAATGACGGGTCCTGGCTATTACTCTCACTTAAAGAGTTTTCTCACTTATCCAGTTCTCACTTACCCAGGTTTGACTATATATATACAAGCTGTGCCTGCGACTTCGTCCGCGTGGACTTTGATCTGTGTTTAGGTATCTATCAATCAATTAATTAGCCTATTGCAATCCACTGCTGGACATAAGCCTCGTCCTATTAAGTAAACTCATGCCATTCAGCCTGCATTTTGAAATACTTACCTTACCTTTTTGTGTGCTTAGAATCATTGCATCAAATCTGTCTAAAATCTTTCAAAGGTATAGCTGGGGAGGCGGCACGGTAGCCTCTCATACAGAGGATGGTAGGAGAAGCCCCTACACATTTAACACATTTGAACAATAATGATCTGGCGATGGCGATCCTAGTTTGTCTTTCATAATATACCTATACCCTCTATACTTAGAAGGTTTGTGAAGTTTATTCCTGAAGAATTATTAATTAAAAGGTTCGTAAAATATCAGTATTATATTATATGGTAACACATTTATTGCTATGGAGGAAGTACTTTCCAAAAGTATTCGTTTGCCAGCCGCAAGTACACCTCGCCACGCCTATTACGTTGTTGACCAATGAAACACAAAACATTCATTTGAAATTTGAGACAAAATCCCTTTTTTTTTTCAACAACAAACCATTTCTATTAATGTTTACAAACACATTTTTTTCCAACTTAAAGAGAGAGTAGAAACCAAAAGCCGAAAGAACAAAAGAAGCTCTTGTCACACATGTCGGCCAGGCGTGGGCTTCAATCTTTGTGCAGTCCTTGTTAAGTGGATGCAAATGGATGGTTAAAAACCTATCTACCCAAATACTACTATTTTCATTACCACGGTGGCAAATAAGTATACTCACTCACTACCTGCCTGGTGTCGGATAAAACTGGAGTATTAAGATATTCGTATATAAGTATGTCTATATAATGAAAACGCATCTGGGTGATTCTTTGTAAACCAGATTAGACATGTTTTTTACTGAAGAACACATCAATTTATTCTCCAATTATCACAAAAATTTCAGGTTACATAGTAAATAAAAATGTCTATCGACGCATATATTAATTAATTGGGATTATTTAATAGAAGCAATAATTTAACTAACAGAAAACAGTAAAAACTAATTAATCTGGTGTGTCCCCATGCCGCTTTTTGTTGAATTATTAGATTTTTTGCGATCTTAAGAAGCAATTATATTAAAATAAGAATGTTGCATCGATATTTGAATACATGTTTCTTGATATGTTATAACTGAAATTCAAAATAATTGGATATATTCGTAATTACATTACTTTAAAAAATGTCCCCGACGAAAATAATAATTCAACTGGCGCATCTTGTTCAAGCATAATTTCAATGTAAACACAGAATATTTGTTATATGAATACCAACTCGTGATTGTTTGCGTCAGTCAGTAGCGAGCTATCGAACACTTGCACGTTCAAGGGTTATATTTTGTTAAAAAATACGATTGAAAGTTGTTATTTGGGAGTTTGTCACGTATGTCGCATAATTAATCTGTATTCTTTCATGGATTGCGGGTTTTTAGTTATGTTTTGAAACTAAACCAAGGGCTGTCATAATGTTGTCTATTCATGTTAATTACACCTTTTATTCTATCTGTTCATAAATAAAGGTGCAGGGTTCGATTAACTATAAATTTCTAATTTGTCTGGCTCCCATTAGTCTGGTTTTATCTGGCTTTTATACCCAGATGAATTTGACCGGACCAGATAAATTAGGATTAATTAAAAATAACAACAATTTCATCATATGACCAGTTTTTTTTACGTTTTTATGAGCTTTAATTTATAAGAATTTTTAGGTGCAAGGGGGTCCACCAAGATCTTGGGCCCCAAGCCAACCTTACGTGCAAGCCGGTGCACCTGCTGAAGAACCGACGAGGCTCTGGCGCTGGCTTTCCCTTCGGGGTTGGAGGTTGGCAATTGCCCCCGGAAAGGCCAAAAATTGCCAAATCACAACATAAATGGCTATAAGAATAAGGGAATACGATGAGGGTAGGGCACCGCCGCAAAACGGTGCGCATGAGGGCCGCCCGCCTTGTGTCGCAAGTCGGCTAGGACTACCGTGCCTGAGCCGGGCACGGCTAAAGATGTTAGGCCAACATTGTAGTTCCCAAAAACTCTGCTTCACAACGTGGAACATTGGCACGTTGACCGGTCGCACGAGGGAGTTGGCTGACGTACTCTGCAGGCAGAGAGTGGCCGTGGCATTCCTGCAGGAGACTCGTTGTGGTGGCAGTAGCTCCATGCACATTGGGGACGGCTACCAGCTGATGTACACAGGTGCACCTGATTCGTGGTGCTCTCCCGGACGTTGCGACTTATGGTCGTGAGGGTGCTTATCAATGGAATTGTAACCCACCTGATAAGTGCCTACGCGCCACAGGCTAGGCGTAACTCGGGGAAGTGCGTCGTGACAGCCCACTGTCGCAGGGTGTCCTGGGTGGTGACCTGAACGGTCATGTGGGTGGTGGGTGTGAGGAGTTTGAGCGTGTTCACGGTGGCTTTGGATACGGTAGTCGCAAGTTGCAACCCAGAGGGTGAGCACATCTTCAGAACATGGGCGACTGCCGTTCATGCCATCGTGAACACGTACATCAAAAAGAAATCCAAACATCTTAACACCTACAAGAGCGGGGGGCGCTCTACCCAGGTCAATTTCCTACTCACTAGGAGGCACAGCATCAGCTAGGTGGCCAACTGCAAGGTTATACCCGGGGCGAGTCTTACTAGCCAACACCGTCTCCTTGTCATGGACCTCCGCGTGAAACCCAAAGGCAAACGTGCTGAGCGTGCCCAACGCAGAATCAAGTGGTGGCCGCTTGATGAAGTCAAGTCCCAAAGTCTCATCTCAGCCATCAGTGACAAGTGCGTTGATGCTGTAGACCGTGTAGACGAACCAGTACAGGTTTGCTGGGACAGGATTCAGGCAGCTATTCTTGAAGCGGGGAGGGCGGCGCTCGGTATGTCTATGGGTGGACGCAAGTGTGACAGGGACACTTGTTGGTGGAACGACACAGTCCAGAAAGATATCAGGGCCAAGAAAGCCCTCTATAAAAAGTAGCAAGCGTTCAAATCTTCCGTAGACTGCGATGCGTACAAAGATGCAAATTCGCCCCCTGGAGAGCCGTAGCCAGGGCCAAACGAGACCACTTGCAACGGCTATATACCAAAGTTTAAAGTACAAAGTTAAAGTTCAAGTTCAAAGTTCAAAGTTCAAAGTTCAAAGTTCAAAGTTCAAAGTTCAATGTCCTTTATTTGTTGAATATGGTACAAAAATGATGTTTACAAGTGGAATCGTCTGAGGGGCAAAAGTTGGCGCGGTCCAGGGCCAAAGCGGCACAGGGTCTATCCAAGTGCCGCTGCATTCAAGACCCTGGGGGCAATCTGTTGTACGAGAAAGTCGCGGTGAAGGAGAGATGGCGCCCATCTACCACCAGCTGCTGAATAAGCAGCATAAAGAGGTGCAGCCACCAGACCTCCCTCCGAATCAAGGAATAGTGCCACCGATTACGCCTGCAGAAGTCGAGACTGCCATTCGCCGCATGAAGAACCAGAAAGCTGTAGGACCCGACGAAGTCCCTATCGAGGCTTGGAAGGCAATGGGTGCCCATGGTGTGAGCATTCTAGCAAATCTCTATAACCGCGTACCCGGTGAGATCCGCGCATAGGCGATGACTTGGTCGAGCGCACGGACCAGGTTAAGTACCTGGGATCTGTACTTCATGTGACTGGTGAAATCAACTACGACGTCAGGGCATGGATTGCTACCGCGTGGGCCAAGTGGCGAGAAATGACTGGCGTTACGCGTGATCCCAAAATGCCAGTTAGGTTGAAGAGGCAGGTCTATAAGACGATCATTAGACCTGTTCTCTTACATGGTTGCGAGGCGTGGCCGCTGCTGGAGCGACACAAGCAAGAACTACGTGTCACGGTGATGAAAATGCTGCGATGGATGTGTGGCGTCACGCGTAAAGATTGCGTGAGGAACTCTCGCATCCGCAACCTTCGCATCCGTGACATCGCGAATAAAATGAATGAGAGCCGCCTTCGCTGGTGCGGCCACGTCTTGCGGCAACCGCCAGGCTACGTGGGTAACAAATGCCTAGCAATAGCGCGGATGGTGCCTCCACCGGGTCCAGGTAAAAGGGGTAGGCCCAAGAAGTCCTGGCTTGACGCCATGGAGGGTGATATGCGTGCAAATGGTCTCACTGCCATTGACGCCCAAGATCGTGCGAACTGGAGGAGGAAGAGCCGGAAGGCAGACCCTGAGCTCCGAGGTCATCTTGGCCACGGATGCAATCAGGAAAATGCGTCTTTATGCAGATGGTGATGATGATTGCCAGATTTTTTATAATAAAGTTGATTGCAGATAATATGTTATTCTCATTTATCTGCATGCTTCTAATTAATATGGTGCAAAAGTCCATTCATCTGCCTTGGTCATCATTAATCTGGTTGACCAATTTATCAGCACAGTCTATTTCCTAAACTACTGGGTACAAATCAGTGCCTTCGAAATATGATATAACATATAATGATCTGGTCACGATTTTATGTGAGTTAAAGTCTAAAAGTAAAAAAAAACATTGAGCCATATCAATGAGGCAAATACACTCGGTTTCAAAGAAACACCCATCTGATGATGCCGTCAAGCTGAGGGCCACCGTTATAACATTAATGGTATCTGCAATGTTGACACTCTTGTCTGAGACTTTGTCTTAAGCTTACCATTGGGCGGGGTGAATTCATATGGACGTGTCAAAAACCCACAATGCTCATACACTACCTATTATTTTTTATAACCAAAGTGGCCAAGAAATATGTATACCACTGTAGTCATTGTTTCTATACTCAGTCAAACAATTTTTTTATGGATCTATCTCAGGTAGCTGTTGCTGGGTCGGTCATCGTTGCACACAAAATGCGACCGTACGGCGTGGTGGCAAGGTTACAACTTTGTCGATAGTACCATTAGCAACAGTTGTTATAATATTTCTACGTATGATTTGATTTGCTTTTGCTCGGCTCCTAAGGGACTTAGCGTAATGATATTTTTGTGGGACAACCGTTATAGCAACTTCTTTCTTATGAAAAAGAAATCATTGAAATCGGGCCACTAGCTGACCCGGCGAACTTCGTACCGCCATATTTGCCGCCCGCTTGGTATTCCGATCCCGCTGTACCTTCTATTCAAATTTCCATGTTAGATTCTAATCCCGTTCCCGCTGCACCATTCCCGACCCGTGTTATGAACAGAACATGCCACATATAATTGACCATGGGAAAAATATGGCTTTTCTAGATTCAGACCCGTTCCCGCTGTACCTTCTATTCAAACTTCCATGTTAGATTCTGATCCCGTTCCCGCTGCACCGTCCCCGACCCGTGAACAATGTGAACATGGCACATAAATAATTGACCATGGGAAAAACATGGCTTTTCTAGATACAGACCCGTTCCCGCTGTACCTTCTATTCAAATTTCAATGTTAGATTCTGATCCCGTTCCCGCTGCACCGTCCCCGACCCGTGAACAATGTGAACATGCCACCTATAATTGACCATGGGAAAAACATGGCTTTTCTAGATTCAGACCCGTTCCCGCTGTACCTTCTTTTCAAACTTCCATGTTAGAAGATTCTGATCCCGTTCCCGCTTCACCGTCCCCGAAAAACATGGATTTTCTAGATTCAGTGTGGTCTTTTAAGGATTGTCCTTTGTGATTTGTTTATGGTCATGGCCAATGCAAGACGGATCGAAAATTGAAGTCTTTTAAATTCAAGCGGCATGTCGGTTGGGATCATCGGGATCCTTGGAATGAGAACTTCTCCTCACCTTCTAATTTTCCTTTGAGTGAAAAAAAAAATAAAAAATAAAAAATTTAAAAAATAATTATAAAGTATCCTATGTCCTTCTCCTGGTTCTAAGCTACCTCCCCACCAATTTTCAGCCAAATCAGTTCAGCCGTTCTTGACTTATAAGTGTTGTAACAAACACGACTTTCTTTTATATAAATAGAAGAAGATGAAATGAAATGATTAAGTATTCATTACACATATCGAGTTTTCATTGTTTTTAAGATTTATTATGCTATTCAGGGCGGAGAAAAATCCAACGAATCAATAACCATGAATATTGGTTCAGCAGATCTCGAGTTATAAGTGTTGTAACAAACCCGTCTTTGTTTTATGTATTAAGATTTCACATTTTGACTTTCATCCCCTCTCTAAAGGTAACCTTGCTGAATTTCAGGATAAAAGTTATCTAAGAACCTTCCTCGGTATATGAACTTTAAACATGCCAAGTTTCGTTTGAATCCATTAAGTAGTTTCGATGTTGAGCACGCATTTAGAAAAGACAGACAGAAAGATAGACAGATAGACACACAGACAGATAGACAGACAGACAGACAAACAAAAATAAAAAAAAATACATTTTCGGCTTCAGTATCAATTATAGATAGCCCTAATATATTTATTTTCAAAATATTTTCAATGTACAGAATCGGACCTGCTACAGATTTATTATAAGTATAGATATTATATTTATATATTTATAGAAAAAGCATCTGATGAGGCCGTCAAGCTGAGTGCCACCATTGTAGCATGGTACATGTCTATAATGGTGACCCTCTTTCCAAGACTTTGCCCTCAGCTTACCATCAGGCAAGGCGAAGTCAAATTGACGAGTACCTACTAATAAAAAATAAAAAAAATTGTTTAGTTCCTATGGCCTCCTTCTGACTACATCTTCAAACCCTTAATACTAGAGTTGAAATGAGCCCCAACTCGATAGGTTTGAGGATAATCTGCTTCAAAATAAAGTACCTACATACTTTACTACATGTATTCAAACATTGCAAGTTAATAAAAAGCAATGTGATTGAGTTTGAAACATGAAGACGTAAAATTTCACAAAATTTCATGAAGCAAAAAAATGTGGCAGAAAAGAACAATAGTTATTTGTTATACAAGAGTGCAAAGTTGCTTTTTAACCGCGTGCTCAGTTTTGATGACCGAGCAAGCGAAAGATTCTAAATTTGAATCACGAGCATAGCGAGTGATTCATAAATTAGAATCTTGAGCGTTAGCGAGGGAATCAAAAGAGCACAAGGTGAAAAATCTTTGCACTCGAGTGCAACACGTAACTTTTCATCCCACCTCAGCGAGGAAATAATGAAATGCTTCTTCGTCCTAGCGTTAATTCCCAGTCACATCCAAAGCTTTCACCTCGGAGTCCGGGGTCCGCTTTACCAGTCTTAACTACGGATTTGGCTGGACCTCGATATTTTCCGTGAAGCGACTGCCATCTGACCTCCACAACCCAATGGTGACATTAGGCGATATCGAAGCATTGCAGCTAGACCGTTGTCGTTGAACTTTTTGGGGCTCCAACTGCCCGTAACGACTGCCATAGATAGATGTGCTCTCCAAGGCACGACCAGACCAATGCAAATACCCATTTTCATGCATACAAAATATTTGCACTGAGCGGGGATCAAACCCGTGCCTCCTGCGTAGCGACCGCGTTCACTACCACTGAGGCTGTATAATATGTGTATTAATACTAATAATAAAATACAAAATAAAAACAAAATCATAAAAATTTAACAACAATCTTCAACAATATGACGTGAAAAAAAATGATGCGCGTAAAGCAAATTTAAAAAAAAAAGTACACCAACTAGGTTCCGAGTCTGAGTTTTTCATAAATTAAAAAAAGTTGTATGATAAATTCGGCACCATAGAGGTAGAAGTAAATAGGTTTAATGATGTTTTGAGTTCACAAACCTAGTACACACAATGTTCTAAATTCAAATTTACTTTATCCTCTAGAGGATAAAAACGACTTTTGCGCTCAGATATCGAAGAGAAAAAATACTCTTTCCGAGATGGTGGGATGAAAAATATATAAAACTGTTTTTTTTTCTAATTTAACTTGAAAACTTATTATTACTTATAGCTATTGTATTGTTTAGTTTTAAACCATTTTTTAAGTTCATCCCATTTCGCCCCCATACTTCAAAACGAGTTTAATTTATTTCCCCTTTTCATGCATTATTAGTTTCCCAAAAAAAAAAATCTGCTCTAGCCTACATTATTGACATTCATAACATGCACACATCAGTTGTCAGGGAATACACAATCTATAACAGTAACTTTATTTTCAGACTTATCTACACTTCAGCATTCATACAGGAGGTGTACAGATACTACATGATAGTTCCCGTAGCTGGGCCACGGGTAGTAGAAAAGGACTCATTTATTGATGGTTATTTAGTACCAAAGGGTACAACAGTGCTTATATCCCTTGGTGACATTTACTATGATCCGAAATTATGGGAGGACCCATATGTATTCAAACCGGAAAGATTTATTGATGACAGTGGGATGCTTATAAATTCAGATCACTTATATACTTTTGGATCAGGTGGGTGTCAATAACTTACTGACTATACGTATGTACGTTTAATGTATAATAGTACAACCGATTTAGCTCAATTAAGGGGCAAACCTAGAAATAATTCCTAGTAGCAATTTTCTTTCTGAATTCGTTGAGGGAGGTCCCTGGTAGTCTAAGTTTCGATTTGCGTGGTATTCGGTTCGTTGCGTTCTCCGTGATCTTGATTTAAGGATACATTTTTGTTTACTGAATAAATCGTTTATTTCTAATTTTACACAAAAAGTTGTTACTACAAAGTTGTTTAGAATTAAATTTTCTACAATCTGAATTTCTTAATTTTTTCCTAGGATCGATATTTTTTTATTTATACCCCAAAAAGTGGTAAATCTTTGTTTGACTTTTTTGACTTAAGAAAAATTGCTAGTAGCAATTTTCTTTCGGAAATCATTAAGGAAGGTTCCTAGCAGTCTACATTTGGTTTTGCGTGGTATTTGGTTTGTTGCGTTATCGGCCATCTTGAATTTAAGGGTAAATTTTTGTTTACCGAATAAGTCGTTTAGTTTTATTTTTACACGAAAAATAGTTACTACAAAGTTGTTAAGAATTAAATTTCCTACCTTTTAGTATTCATAATTTTCCGGTAAGATCAATATTTTTCAATGTATACCCCAATAAGGTGCTGAAATTATATTCCATTTTTTGACAAAGGGAAAACTCCTAGTAGTTATTTTCTTTGGAAATTCGTTAAAGCAGGTCACTGGCAGTCTAAATTTCGATTTGCGTGGTATTCGGTTCATTGCATTCTTCACCATTTTGAATTGAAGGGTGAAATTTTAGTTACTGAATAAGTCTTTTAGTTTTACTTTTACACGAATAATGGTGATAAACCACCTTTTTTTTTTCTTTTTAAAATTTAATTTTAAACAAATTTTAAATTACCATTTTTAGTGTAAAACTAAAAATAGACGACTTATTCAGTAACTAAAATTTCACTCTTAAATTCAAAATGGTGAAGAATGCAATGAACCGAATACCACGCAAATCGAAATTTAGACTGCCAGTGACCTGCTTTAACGAATTTCCAAAGAAAATAACTACTAGGAGTTTTCCCTTTGTCAAAAAATGGAATATAATTTCAGCACCTTATTGGGGTATACATTGAAAAATATTGATCTTACCGGAAAATTATGAATACTAAAAGGTAGAAAATTTAATTCTTAACAACTTTGTAGTAACTATTTTTCGTGTAAAAATAAAACTAAACGACTTATTCGGTAAACAAAAATTTACCCTTAAATTCAAGATGGCCGATAACGCAACCAACCGAATACCACGCAAAACCAAATGTAGACTGCTAGTAACCTCCCTTAATGAATTCCGAAAGAAAATTGCTACTAGACATTTTTCTTAAGTCAAAAAAGTCAAACAAAGATTTACCACTTTTTGGGGTATAAATCAAAAAATATCGATCCTAGGAAAAAATCATGAACTGCAAAATGGTAGAAAATTTAATTCTAAACAACTTTGTAGTAATAATTTTTCGTGTAAAATTAAAAATAAACGACTTATTTAGTAAACAAAAATGTAACCTTAAATTCAAGATGGCGGAGAACGCAACGAACCGAATACCACGCAAATCGAAATTTAGACTGCCAGTAACCTCCCTCTATGAATTCCGAAAGAAAATTGCTACTAGTAATTATTCCTGTGTCAAATCCTAATTTTCTCGTACTATAATGTTTGTTTCCTTACATACTATTTTGCATATCATAGTTTGAGAAAGTTGTACTTATAATGTGATGTATTAATCCAACATAGGGTGTTCTAATACATGTATACTTATGAAGTGTAATTTGAACAATACTTACGAATGGCTCCGCGCCATGTAGTTTAGGTTGAGAGCCGTATAATAATTTAGCCATATGTAATAATAATGGCAGCCATATTTATTTATTATAAATTGTGCGCGTATTCATATCTTGAAGACAAGAAAGACTTGAGAGAAAAACTGAACAAACACTTTTACGTAAGTTTAATGTCGTTTTCAGGTCACCGACGCTGCCCTGGAGACTCTCTAGCGAAATCATTTATATTTATAATTTTAGTAGGTATACTTCAAACCTACCGCCTGCAATGCAGCAACGGGACTATACCATCTGACACACCCGTGATTGGACTACTCTCATCACCTAAGCCCTACATGGTAGATTTCATATCTAGAAGATCCCAAAAGTAATGCTATGTTGTTCAAAATTGGAGTGTAAGTTATTTTGTAAATATAATGATAAAATACAAATTATTTTATGTTTATTTACTGCTACTTACTATGTTATGACACCTTGACTTCGTGTTAATAATGAAATTGACTCAATCAATAGGCCCTCCTATTGGTTAAATCCATTACATATTGATAACACAAGTCCAGTCAAGGTCATTAATTGATACCTTGAGTAGCGGAGTTCTGACGTATCTGAGAAATTTGAGTCAATACGTAATGTATCCAACTAATTATAATGTGAAGATGTTTCTTACTTAATGCAGTGGCAGTTTTTCAGTTTTCTTTTTCTAGAATTTGAACTTGACGGTAAGCGTTTTGTATGATAAGACTTCTGTATTATACTTGAGATCTTCAATGGGATTTACATTCTTTCTTCTATAGTTCCTTCTTTTCTGCTTTTGCTTCTGCTCTTGTATATAAGAAGGCAATTCATGATGATGGGCACAATCTATGAACCCTGGGCCTAGATCCAATCGAAATGAGTGATACATCTTTGGAAAGATATGAAGATATTTAAGTAGAATAAGAATTCTATAGCGCTAGGCTCTATTTACTGTCAGATCCGAGTTAATCTAGTTTAAAGATTATTTTTCTACGAGTTTTTTACCATTTCCTATTAAAGTATTTCATTTGTGATATTATCTGTTGCAGAATTTAGCGGTATTTTTTATTTTATTTTATTTTATTTTATTTTATTTTATTTTTGTACAGTAAAACAAAATAAGTAATGACTATACGGGAAAACAAAGTAAAAGAAAATTTTCTCGATATTCTATACTAATATTATAAAGAGGAAAGATTTGTTTGTTTGTTTTTTTGTTTGTAACGAATAGGCTCCGAAACTACTAGACCGATTTCAATAATTCTTTCACCTATAGAAAGCTACACTATCTGGGAGTAACATAGGCTATATAACATCACGCTACTACTAAAGGGAGCGGAGCAGTGAGCATAAATGTCAATAAATCGGGCAGATTTCCATACATTCTTTACTAATATTAGATTTGTATTTTTGTATTCGAGTAAACTCAAGAACTACTGAACCGATTTCAAAAATTCTTTTACCATTAGAAAGCTGCACTATCACTGACTAACATAGGCTATAATTAATTTTCAAAAAAATAGGGATCCTGGATTAAACTTCAATAATGTAACCCAAGGTGTAAAAAAATGACCTAAAAAATTCCTTACATCGCGTACGCTGCGAAAACTATTGAAGATAGAACAAAATAATGTACTGTAGAAATGTATAACTTAAAAGGTCTACATAAAAGTCCGCGACAGCATATGTCTATCTAATAAGGGTAGCTCACAATAACCATTTTTATCTTTTACAAATTATAAAAAAAATATGTGTCATTTTCGAAGCTATTTTTAACAATATAGTGTTAAGCCTTATCTGACTAAATACGTTAGATACATTGTACATTTAATGCAGATCAAAATTGCCATTTACACTGTATAATTATAATGAATATTTTAGAATCTATTGCAGTATGAAAGTAACGCGCGACGATATAAATTCAAGCCGAAATGCCGATCAAAGTCAGACCACGGAATCTATACTTTTATATTAATTCTTATCTAAATAAATCGTTTGGTATTTAAGATTGTTTCAATACCTGTTGATTACTTTTTGAATTATTGAAATCGGACGTTCTATTCAAAAGATATTACGAAATTATAATGTCAATAAATCCGGTAAATTACCATACATTATTTGAAAACTAATTATTATTACGGGCATGGGCTAAAAGGGTGCAACCACAGGTGTTCGAAGTATTTCACGAGCGAAGACAGGGAAGGTCAGCTGAACACAAGATGCAACGGTAATGGGATCCGAATGCGGGATTGGAACCTCCATGTGATACATCCTGGGTAACGGAGGCATTAACGCCCCTCACTCAGGGGAGGCGCTACCGCCTACGGCAAATACATACAGCAACGGGAGCAGCTCTATAGAGGGCTGCTCAAAGGCTTCCCACATGTCCCTCTCACTACGAGGAGGCCCAGTAGAGAGCAGGAAAGGGAAGGGCTGGTCACCGAGCGCGGACGTGAGGATTATAGGTCCGGCCTCCTGTCATCCCTTCACGCCCGTCTCCTCCCTTTCCGGAATTCGATGGGACATCGTGCTTCTCACTTCTGAGAGGGCCATCTTAAAATTGTAGATGGCCCAGGGTCAGCCGGGGGGTGCGGAAAATGCCCTAGGCAATTTCACACTCCAGCAACTGAAGACCCGCGACGGCATGCTGTTTAGTGGGTCCGAATTCCACATGGCACTCCTGATGGCTGACGGGGATGGTATCCGAGGCAATTTTAGCACGAAAGAAAAGTTTGTACGGAATCCGAATTCCACGCGGGCGGAGCCGCGGGCAACAGCTATCGTAAATAAAACAATGCATAATAATTGCATTGTTTAATTCAATTATGTAGCTGTACGTTACCGTACGCGTACGGTACTGCTAAGGTAGATAGGTGGATTATGGTGATGATCTACATATTTACGATTTTCGAACGTTTTCTTTTATTTGCAATGGATGAAACTATTTAATGACTTATACAAGTGGTTGCATTTTCTACATTTATTTTAATAATTATTTTGTTAGAAAATTTCGGATTTTATAAATCAGGGAATTTAAGTTTAAATTTAATTTGTTTCTATTCCTACGGTCCAGGATGCTTCGCGGTTTCAGTATTTGCACATATGTCGTATCCATATCGTATACATACTAGCTTTCCGCCCGCAGCTACGCCTGCGTGAATGTCGGCTTCCGCCACATAAGTATTTTTTCTAAACTGACGGACTTGTTGTATAAACTCCCAACGCCTATTTCATCGTCTCAGTAGTGAGTTTTTCAAAATATCAAATGTAAAATGTAAGCAGCCTCTGTGGCGTAGCGGTAGTGAACGCGGCTGCTACGCAGGAGGCGCGGGTTCGATCCCCGCTCAGTGCAAATATTTGTATGCATGAATATGGGTATTTGCATTGGTCTGGTCGTGCCTCGGAGAGTAGGTACCTACGTTAAGCCGTCGGTCCCGGTTGCCATACGAACATTTATGGCAGTCGTTACGGGAAGTTGGAGCCCTAAAAAGTTCAACAACAACGGTCTAGCTGCAGTGCTTCGATATCGCCTAATGTCACCATAGGGTTGTGGAGGTCAGATGGCAGTCGCTTCACAGAAAATATCAAGGTCTAGCTAAATCCGCAGTTAAGACTGGTAAAGCGTACCCCAGACTCCGAGATGAAAGCTTCGGATGCAACTGGGAATTAACGCTGAAGAAGAAGAAGAAGTAAGAAACATCGGCCCTGTTATACAGTAGACTTTAAGACATTGTATCACAATAAAAATATTGTTAGTATCTTTATATCAATAGTAAATGGCAAGAAAAGACTGGTAGGAAAAAATTACAATACGTAAAATTATACCATTTCGTTATATCAATCAATCAATCAATTTAGCCTATTGCGGTCCACTGTTGTACTTAAGCCTCGTCTAATGTGTGCCACAGCACCCAATCCTCCACCTTGCGCATTTAATATCCTAGCTACCTTTCTCTGATTGTATGTCCCCTTTGTTGGTTTTCACGTTACGGCCCCGTGTAGGGGAGGAGTAAACTCCACGAACCCAACCCAATTGGATCCTTCTGATGATCTAAGGTAGTCCTATTCTTGAACAACCAACCAAGGGTATCGACCTTGCGGTGGGTATCTCCGTTGTTTCATTCCACTTTGTAGGCTTTTAAGGCTTCGTCTTCTGATCTTGGAGCTGGACGGACATTGTGGCGGTATCAAGTAAGCATCAGCACTGATACGTCATATATCAGCACGATACCTTAGTAGAGAATCCAGAAATGTCCAGGTCTCGATGAAGGGTTTCTTGTAGTATACAAATGCCATACACAGCGGCTGATTGTACTCTCAGGGCCTTACCATAAACTTCGCCTTGAACTGCCATGCGCAGGGCAGCTCAACTTGGCACCTAACCTGGCAGGTTTTTCATTTGTACCATGAACCTCTTCGGTTGAGCTGCAATGTGCCGAATACTGACACGCGTAAATTGTCTCTGATCAATTTCTCACACCACGCCTATACTAAGTCATGTCATAAAACTAATCGTTCTGAAATACTTCTCGGAATCGTTATAATATCTAAATAATATGTATAGCCGACAATTAAGTTCTTTGAACAAATTTCGTTTCTTTCAATAACAACAAACATATTATTGTCATTTGAGAGGTTGGGGACCCTTTGGTCATTTTATAACTCGAATGAAAAAAGTTATTAAGATGTGACTAGGTAAGTATTTTTGAACGAAATTATTTATGACAATTTTATAATGAAATTCGAGGACCGCCAAAAAAAAACTTGACAGTGGCGTATACTCAAAGAGTCTATATATTACTTTTTTTTATGGGAGTAAAAGAGGAGTTTTGGCGGCAATGCGAAGAGACGCATCAGGGTGATATTTTATTTTCCGAAATTAGTGTGAGTTCGAGTTTTTATGTGTAAATATGATGGAATTTTAGACATAACGTCTTAGAAAACAAGCACAAGAGTAGGAAAGTGAAATATTACAGTGGATTGTGACTTCTCGTTTTGGTTTCAAATCTCCGTAAGAAGCCTTTAGTAAAGTTTCCACCACTTTACTGAGGCATCGTCATCATCATCATCATCATCAACTCACCACCATCATCATCATCATCCTCATCCTCATCATCATCTAAATAAGTATAAAAATAACTGATGACAAGGTAGCATGGTCATAGAACCTTAGCCTGTTCCGAAAGGAACAAATATAAAAAAACAATAACATAAACTCACCCCTATATCCCCGTAGGGCTAGGCAGAGGTGCTAGCACCCACATTTCGCCGTTTAGGTCCCAATGTAATAGGTGGCGAGCCTATTGCCATTAACCGGGCACTATAAAAAAAAAATGGGAGTAAAAGAGTAATACGGTGGGCGATTACGAGCGATTGTCATAGTCGAATTATTTACGAGTACAATTAAATACATGTAAAGTCCGACCAATAAAATAAAAAACCCGTACTGGGGGCGCCAAAAACATCTATGATATGACAACACCAAGTATAGTGATACACATGTAAAATGCCATTTTTTTCAACACACTTGCTTATGAACAGGCTTTTATTTCCCCGCAATTAAGCACGGAATGACACCTATTATAAAACTGTGACTTTTTCATTGCTATTATTCACAAAAGTGAGTTATAGACTTCTTTTTTTAAATTTCATGGATTAAGTTGCTTTGTTCTTAAAAAAAATTTGATACAAAAAAGATCGTGTCCAATATTATAAACGAATTAATATGCCTATTACTTGCTCATTTCATGCAACTTCGTATTTTAAAAGATAATTTCAACTTGTAGTACGTGTTTAATATACAAAACTTTCACTAAAATGTGTATGTCAGTTATCGATAAAAATGACGAAATTTCATACAAACTGTCATCCTCATTTTCCATCCTTTAACCCCCTTTTTCGCGATAAAAGGTAGCCTATGTCTTTTCCCAAACTCCTAAAATCTCTATATCAAATTTCATCAAGATCGGTTGAGTGTTTTAGGCGTGAAAGCGTAAAATACAGACAGACAGACGAGAGTCACTTTCGCATTTGTAATATTAGTATGGATATTATGTTTTAAGGTTTTCTGGTTAAAATAGAAAAATAGACAAATTTCATAATTAGGTAAGTACATATTTATTAATTTACCTTTTTTAAAAAAATAATCTGGTTAATCCTACTATAATACAATTTAAATATGTACAATATTAACAATAAAATTAAAAATATATATAATAATATAAAAGTACAAATTAAAAACTAAAACCGAAAGCGTCGTGGAATTCCTCCGCATCGCATGCCTCTAGTGGTAACGTTCCCAGAAGACTGGCAGCATTGCCACGTTATTAAGAGCCTCTGCAGAAGCAGCAGCAGCACCGGCACAGCCAGCCGTGCCAGGAATATGGGTAGGGGCAATGGTGTCGACGCATGTTGCGTCTCACACCAGAGTCCTACCCATTTTCCATGGCATTAACGACATACCATCCGGTCTCTTGCCATAGTCGCGCGCCAAACCGTTTGGTTCAAGCACAGCTGGCACACCGGCGGTGACAAGAGCACGGCGGATAATGTCGTTTAGGCTGGCGTGCCGTGGAATTCACCCAGCGCTCCTGCAGCACGACAGGCCATGGTGTCCGAGTTAGTCAACTGTTTCTCCACAACGGCATCGATACGAAGAGACACACGGCGCACCTAATCGGAGGCACGTTGCGATGCGGAAGGTAGTGTCATCTAACATAGTCCCTACGTTAGATGACGGAAAAGCTTGTAGCCAAAGACTCGATTCCCACTCACCAACCGCCAATAAACGGGCACGTTCAGCAGCATTAGAGCATGTATTGAGTAAATTTTGTCTTACTAAGCTGCAGAGCGGCCCGTCCCACCGACGCTGTGAGAAAAGGTTCTTTGGGAGATCGGTGTTTGGACATGCAATTTTCCAAGCGTTCACTGCGTCAGTCTTACACAATACTTCAGAATTAACTAGTGTAGGTGCAAGAATTTTCGTAGTTAATTCTTCCGTACTGTGGACCGAAGACAGGAAAATTCTTTCTTTATTAATCATCAAAATCAAAATCAGAATCTAAATAATCAATGGATTCATAAGACATTTCAGGATCTTCATAGTTGGTTAAATTACATCTTACTGGTTCAATTTCAGATATATCAGACTCATTATTAGTTGTAACACTGGATGTTTCACTATCACTGCCACCAACATTAATGATAAATTGTTCAATTTGTCCTTCAATTATAGGTCCCCTGCGTCTATAATCCTCTTCTATTTTTGTTGTATGTTCGCAACAATTATTCCATGTAGTGGCAGTTATATCCTACAACAATAGGTAATAATAAAAGTTGTAAAACGATATGTAACTCTCTATTACCAAATTAAATAAATTTTATATTTACCTCAAAACAGTCTTTTACAAGCTGCAGGAATGTTGTATTATCTAAGCCAACATTCTTTGTGGCAACCTTCCCTTTGACTATACCCCATATCATTTCGATTGGATTCAGATCACAATGATATGGAGGCAATCTTACTATTTTGTGACCATTATCCTGTACTAAATTATCAATTTCATGTATCGGGTCAGGTTTATTTTGTTTTACCAAATACAATAAAATACTTTTAGTGGCATCGGCATGGTAGGTTATATTGTTAGATGTTAGCCATTCTGCAATTTCATGTTTTCTATTATTCGAGCTTGGAGGTTTATTAATTTGGCTAGAATGGTATCTAGCATTATCCATGACTATACAGGTGGGTTCATGTAAATTGGGTAATAATTTATCCAATATCCATTTCTTAAAATTTACCTTATTCATGGCATCATGGAAATCTTCTTTTTTTTCTTTGTCATTATAAACTAATAAAGCATTCGGGACGAACCCATTCTTACCTCCACAATGAACAATTATATATCTTTTACCTTTAGCCACAGATTTAGATACGCCAGGCTCATATTCACTTTGCCAACATTTTGCATGATTGAGCGAAGTATGAATATAACTTTCATCAAGGTATACAACTGGCATAGCACTCTCCTTTACATTTTTGATTTCTCGTAAGTACCTATCCCTCCATGCCACTATATCTTGTCGCTCCATAAGAATTGTCCTTTGATTTCTACACTTTTTAAACTTATAACCTAATTTATGTAAGAGTAATCGAAGCGACTCCCTGCCACCAACAAAATTTATGGATTCTTTCAAAGCCGCAAGCAGCCGCTTCAAGCTCGGTACTTCTTTTCGGACTGCATAAAATTCTTGTATTTTATGCCTAACAGCACAGAGATCAAAATCATCAAGCATAATTTTCTTTTTTGTCTTAGGCTTATTTTTTTTAGGCGTAGAAAATACATTAGATGTTTGACCTTCTCTTCGTATTTTAGTAACAGAAGATCGGGATATACCTAAAAATGTGAATAATAATTAGTCACAGTAAAATCAGTAGATTAGGCCAATTTCTATTGCACGTACTCTATGATGTACTTACCCGTCATGTTGACCACAAGGTCCGTGATGTTATTTAAAGGAACAGAGTCCAATCCTTCCGACTTTTTATCCGATAAATATTTTGTTATATTATAAATAACTTTTCTTATCTGGCTTTTAATAGTTTTCGGCATATTTCTATAGTTTTGTAGTCTTGTAGCGCACTCAACGTCAACAACACCGGGGACGGATCCAGCATTCAAGTCAGGGGGGGTCATGTCGTAGCCATGATTGAGTCTCGGTGCCGGGAGGGGGGGAGAGGTGCTATTGACGGGTGAAGAAAAATATATATGCAATTTATTTATTGATAAATCGATAATATCATCCCTCCCCCCGCGGTTATGTCGGACTCGTACTGACTACAACTACGACACGGAAATGGTGGTGGCGCGCGTTCCATGGAAACGAAGGTCGTAGTGTGATCTCCGACGACTGAGTCGATTCCGCGCCTCACGAGCTCTGCGGTTCTAAAATCGGATCTTTGTGGTTATTTCTATAACATACCGGTCAGTGTGTGGGGTCCGGGACCTATTCGAGCCCCATCGAGTAATGATTGCACTGCGCGATGAATTGAAACTTGCAATCGTGCAAATAATGTTGATACTCATATATTTGGTTACTCTTTATAGTACCAGTAGGTATACTTTATAGTACTAGCTGTTGCCCGCGGCTCCGCCCGCGTGGAATTCGGATTCCGTACAAACTTTTCTTTCGTGCTAAAATTGCCTCGGATACCATCCCCGTCAGCCATCAGGAGTGCCATGTGGAATTCGGACCCACTAAACAGCATGCCGTCGCGGGTCTTCAGTTGCTGGAGTGTGAAATTGCCTAGGGCATTTTCCGCACCCCCCGGCTGACCCTGGGCCATCTACAATTTTAAGATGGCCCTCTCAGAAGTGAGAAGCACGATGTCCCATCGAATTCCGGAAAGGGAGGAGACGGGCGTGAAGGGATGACAGGAGGCCGGACCTATAATCCTCACGTCCGCGCTCGGTGACCAGCCCTTCCCTTTCCTGCTCTCTACTGGGCCTCCTCGTAGTGAGAGGGACATGTGGGAAGCCTTTGAGCAGCCCTCTATAGAGCTGCTCCCGTTGCTGTATGTATTTGCCGTAGGCGGTAGCGCCTCCCCTGAGTGAGGGGCGTTAATGCCTCCGTTACCCAGGATGTATCACATGGAGGTTCCAATCCCGCATTCGGATCCCATTACCGTTGCATCTTGTGTTCAGCTGACCTTCCCTGTCTTCGCTCGTGAAATACTTCGAACACCTGTGGTTGCACCCTTTTAGCCCATGCCCGTAATAATAATTAGTTTTCAAATAATGTATGGTAATTTACCGGATTTATTGACATTATAATTTCGTAATATCTTTTAAATAGAACGTCCGATTTCAATAATTCAAAAAGTAATCAACAGGTATTGAAACAATCTTAAATACCAAACGATTTATTTAGATAAGAATTAATATAAAAGTATAGATTCCGTGGTCTGACTTTGATCGGCATTTCGGCTTGAATTTATATCGTCGCGCGTTACTTTCATACTGCAATAGATTCTAAAATATTCATTATAATTATACAGTGTAAATGGCAATTTTGATCTGCATTAAATGTACAATGTATCTAACGTATTTAGTCAGATAAGGCTTAACACTATATTGTTAAAAATAGCTTCGAAAATGACACATATTTTTTTTATAATTTGTAAAAGATAAAAATGGTTATTGTGAGCTACCCTTATTAGATAGACATATGCTGTCGCGGACTTTTATGTAGACCTTTTAAGTTATACATTTCTACAGTACATTATTTTGTTCTATCTTCAATAGTTTTCGCAGCGTACGCGATGTAAGGAATTTTTTAGGTCATTTTTTTACACCTTGGGTTACATTATTGAAGTTTTATCCAGGATCCCTATTTTTTTGAAAATTAATTATAGCCTATGTTAGTCAGTGATAGTGCAGCTTTCTAATGGTAAAAGAATTTTTGAAATCGGTTCAGTAGTTCTTGAGTTTACTCGAATACAAAAATACAAATCTAATATTAGTAAAGAATGTATGGAAATCTGCCCGATTTATTGACATTTATGCTCACTGCTCCGCTCCCTTTAGTAGTAGCGTGATGTTATATAGCCTATGTTACTCCCAGATAGTGTAGCTTTCTATAGGTGAAAGAATTATTGAAATCGGTCTAGTAGTTTCGGAGCCTATTCGTTACAAACAAAAAAACAAACAAACAAACAAATCTTTCCTCTTTATAATATTAGTATAGATATAGATATAGATTATGCTGAGATTAGGAAAATTGGTACTTAGATGACCAGCCCAGGGGGGGTCATGACCCCCATGACCCCCCCCCCTGGATCCGCCCTTGAACAACACGCACAATTGACACCACACTGACAGATGACCATAATGACATTGTATAGATTGTTACCATATGAAGAAATTAGTTCCAATAGTTTACCGCAATATGGCGAGGTATTTTATTTTCCTGGTCGGGCTTTATATAATATTCGAATGATCATTCGATTTCCCGATTTATTAATTACTTACTTATTAAAGGTAAACGCAACATCTTTGGTTCTAAGGCGGAACGAAGTTTGCCAGGTCAGCTAGTTGCATAGTTGGTCTGCACATCCCTACTATCCCTACTTCCCTACTAATATTATAAATGCGAAAGTAACTCTGTCTGTCTTTCTGTCTGTCTGTCTGTCTGTCTGTCTATCTTTCACGCCTAAACCACTGAACTGATTTTGATGAAATTTGGTACAGAGGTAGATTAGACCTTGAGAAAGGACATAGGCTATGTTTGGTCGCGATAACGGACATCCACGCGGGCGGAGCCGCGGGCGAAAGCTAGTTGCTAATATTTAAAAGAATAGTTATGTACCTTGGGTTTAAAAAAAATACGACACAAAATATTCTTTTTTTGCAATTTTACACACATACTCAAAATCTTCATAATCGAATGATTATAAAGATTTCATTCGATTATAAAGATCGTAATCGCCCACCGCCAGTGATATAAAAAAAAAATAACGCGGGAATTTTAAAGACGTAAGTAACTACTAGATTGCTTCTTTAGAACTTTTAATTTAGTTTACGTATTAAAATAAAAGTCAACTATGAACTCAAGGAGAGTATCTGCCGAACAATTGGACATTATGTGGGAGTTTCTGAATGCTCACAGAGATATTGCTTTGGGCTTCAATAAAAGCGTACAAGCTCGCGCAACATCGCGGAGGATGTGGACTGAGTTGGCGGATTCATTAAATTCTACAGTAGGCGGAGCCAATAAAGACTGGAAGAATTGGTCAAATGTGAGTTTGAATGTTTTCTTTTGAATTTATTTACGTAGAGCGACAATAATCTGTAGGTATGTGTTAATTGTTTAAACCACTTGTCATTTTAGTACTGGATCGATTACAAAGGTAAATTAAAGCGTAAATGTGCCAACATAAGAGCCTCCCACACACGCACTGGAGGTGGACCATCTACAGCACCTGAATTAACTCGCACGGAAAATAAATTCTTATCAATCCTTGGGGAAGACCTTGGCTCGGGTCTCCCGGGTATTCGAGTTGCAGTAGATACAGATACTCATGTAAGTATTGGTTTCAAATATAAATAGATGTAAAGTCATCAATAATTATGTAATTAATATGATACATATTATAGGATTGTCACCTATTATATAATTCACAGTATCAGCTTTTAAAATTAACAAAAAAACAATATTAACATAAACAAAAATCATTCATATTGTAGAAAATTAACACTTTAGTTTTTGTTTATTTTACCCAATGTACTCTAATTTGCAGGAAACAATACAAGAGGCAATACTGCCGCATTTTATAGAAAGTTCGCCACCAATGGCAGCCTCCACTCCTTATATAGGCCCCATTACTACTACACAGCCGGATATAACTAATAATGAGTCAGTTGAAAGCATTATTTTAATGCCAACACAGCCTCCGAGACGTCGTAGACAAAGGCCACCAATGTCGTAGGGAGCCACACGGAGCCACCTTGTGGAGTCGGGTCGGATGCGCGCAGAGGCCACGCAAGAAATATCCAACTCGCTGCGTAATATAAAGGGGTACCTTTCTCGTATAGCAGAGACTTTAGAGATGATACACCAGAGGTAATTAAGCCTTCAATACGGACAGTAATAAATATCAATATTATAATTAAACTTAACAATAATCAATAGCAAAAACATAATATATTCATGACTGTGAATCCCCGAAGGGCAGGCCGCGATGGTTTTCCCAAGCGACTACAATATGGGGTTCTTCAAGAAGGGCATTAGAAGGTTTCTTCAGGGTCGGCAGCACGAGTGTGACGCCCCTGGTGTTGCATACGTCCATAGGCCACGGTAACCACTTTCCATCAGGTGGGCCGTGTGCTTGTCTGCCACCTAAGTGGTATAAAAAAGGCAGGGGTATATTGCAGTCTATTGCAGTCTACATGTGGAAATAGGCCTCTCCTAACATTAATATTGACCTTACAATTGTGTCCTCTCTTGATTGTGTAGCAAAGCACGGTCAACACACTGCAGATGAGTTCTCCTACCACGATATCCTTTTCCTATCCTATCGTCTTCGTCTACCTAAAATCAAACCCAAAATCCTGCTGCGGCGCAGTTTTGGTGGCATTAATCTGGATAATTTGCGCAAAGATGCAGATGGTATCGACTGGCGTTCACTTTTTCATTCAAACTGCATTGATGAGAAGGTTAAACTGCTTACATCAAATTTAATCTCACTTTATGATGTTCACGCTCCTATCCGCAAGATTAAAGTGAAACACTTCCCTGCACCTTGGCTAACTGCAGACATCAAAGCGCTTATAACCAAAAAAGCCAGAGGGGTGCCGTCTATTTGGTAGAAACTTGATACTCCGAAACCTATTTGGGATAACTCACTTCGCAGAAACTTCTTTAATCGATCATTTATTAGGCATTAAAAATATTTGACATAAATATTTTTAGGCATAATGTGCTTTTGACCGAATTTAGAATGGCATACATTTAAGATAGTAGAATTTTATTTGGCATAATTACCTTTGGCATAGTTAAAATTTTGTATAACTTCATTTAGCATAACGTTCATTTAGAGTACAGATTATTTGGCATAATTTGACTAGGCATACTATAAAGAGCATAGAATTTCAATTAGAATAATATAGATTGGATTACTTTCTTCTTTAAAAATGGGTAGGTTAGGTTAGGTTAGAACTGTGACCCCAACAGCGCGAGCCGAGCGAGCGAAGCGAGCGTGCCGCGGCAGCGGCCGGCGAAGCGCCAGAATAGATAGTTGTTAACACCCCGACACAGAGTACCCCGACTCGGATAAGTTAGGTTGGGTTAGAACTGTGAACTGTGACCCCAACAGCGCGAGCCGAGCGAGCGTAGCGAGCGAGCCGCGGCAGCGGCCGGCGAAGCGCCAGAATAGATAGTTGTTAACACCCCGACACAGAGTACCCCGACTCGGATAGGTTAGGTTAGGTTAGAACTGTGAACTGTGACCCCAACAGCGCGAGCCGAGCGAGCGAAGCGAGCGTGCCGCGGCAGCGGCCGGCGAAGCGCCAGAATAGATAGTTGTTAACACCCCGACACAGAGTACCCCGACTCGGATAGGTTAGGTTAGGTTAGAATTGTGACCCCAACAGCGCGAGCCGAGCGAGCGAAGCGAGCGTGCCGCGGTAGCGGCCGGCAAAGCGCCAGAATAGATAGTTGTTAACACCCCGACACAGAGTACCCCGACTCGGATAGGTTAGGTTCGGTTAGAACTGTGACCCCAACAGCGCGAGCCGAGCGAGCGAAGCGAGCGTGCCGCGGTAGCGGCCGGCGAAGCGCCAGAATAGATAGTTGTTAACACCCCGACACAGAGTACCCCGACTCGGATAGGTTAGGTTAGGTTAGAACTGTGACCTCTTAAGAGAAACGAGCATGCTCTCATAGGCAAGGATATAAAAACCAAATAATTATCATTAAATCAACTTTACTTTAACTTGTTTTGATCAACACAATAACACAATATCGATATGACAACTAAGGGTACTCGACAACTAATAATGATTCATGTGATTACTACCTCCAACTAATAGCAATAGTAAAAATGATACTTTTAAATAGTTATGGATAAGAAATATATACCAAAAGATGAATCTGGTTTTGAACTTTCTGCGATGTGATGGTTATACATTGTGATTATTATGGATACAAAAATTATGCGTACAGATGATTCTGACTTACAAAATTATGGGTTTCAATGTATGCAAAATGAGTTTATGCCAAACGATATTCTGTGAAAAGAGGTTTATGCTATTAGTTGTTATGCAATATAAAATTATTACTTAAAAAGTTCTACTATATGAGGTGTACCCAAGCCAGAGCCAAGACGAAGCATAAATACTGTCCTACAGCCGCGAATTGGGAAAAGTACGTTCTTATCAGGAATCACTGCAGTAGGGTGTGTAGGAACGCACAACGCCAACACATCCATAGCTCTGTTCAAAACGGAGATCCAGCTAAAGTCTGGAAATTTCTCAGGTCACTGGGAGTAGGTAAATCTCGTCAAAAATCTATTCCTGCAAACTTAAATCTAAATTCTCTAAACACTTTTTTCTCTGCTTCGTCAAATATTGATAGAATGACAAAATGTACCACGCTCAAACATCTTTCAACTATTCCTACTCCCGACTGTTCTCCATTCTTTTTTAGTCAATTTTCTGCTTGTGATGTTAAGAAGAGCATAATGTCAATCAGTTCAAATGCGGTAGGCACCGACTGTATAAGTCGCAACATGATCCTACCCATTATTGATGAAATTCTTCCCATCATCTGTCATATTCTAAATTACTCAATAACCTGCGGTGTGTTTCCGGAAGCCTGGAAAGAAGCCCAGATCACTCCTATTGCCAAAAAGAATAACCCATCCTCTTTCTCTGACTATCGCCCGATCTCTATCTTACCATTTCTCTCCAAAGTTCTCGAGCGACTAGTTCACACTCAACTCACTAATTTTCTTTCTAAAAACTCACTTTTAAATTCCTTCCAGTCTGGGTTTCGTGCCGGGCACAGTACTACCACCACTCTAGTTCATGTCGCAGAAGACATCAGAGCCGGTATGGAGAACGGTGAGCTGACTGTTCTTACTCTGTTGGACTTCAGCAATGCATTTAATACTGTCGACTTCGACATCCTACTCGGCATACTGCGCTCTCTTAACATATCTCCAACAGCGATTGACTGGTTTCATAGTTACCTGTTTGGTCGCCGGCAGCGTATTAACATCGAAGATACTCTCTCCTCTTGGTGTGCTACATCTGCTGGTGTGCCACAGGGTGGCGTTTTATCTCCCCTACTCTTCGCAGTTTTCATAAACACCATCACAAATAATTTAACTTCTTCCTACCACCTGTACGCAGATGATCTCCAAATTTACTCGCAAGCTCCACTGCACGATCTTAACAAGGCGGTCGACACTGTCAATGGTGACCTGAACTCAATCTGCAACTGGAGCAAATCGTACGGTTTAATGGTGAACCCGAACAAGACTCAGGTCATCATTGTTGGCAGTCCTTGGATGGTCGCAAGAATAGAGTGGTCAACGCTCCCACAGGTTACGTGCGACGGTACAAGTATCACGTACAGCGACAAAGTCAAGAACCTAGGGATATATATTGATAGTTGCTTGACCTGGGGCCCTCAATTACAAGAACTAAGTCGCAAAATGTTTGCGGCCGCAGGGTCCATGAGGAGGCTGCGTAATTTTCTGCCTATTGCCACCAAGATTGCGCTAGTACAGTCACTTCTTTTCCCCATCCTTGATTATGCAGATGCCAGCTATCTAGATCTCACTGAAGACCAATTGAATAAGCTTGAGAGACTCCAAAACTTCTGCATTAGATTCATATTTGGTCTACGCAAATATGACCACGTTTCTGATTACCGAAGAAAGCTCAAGTGGTTACCCATCCGTCTTCGCCGGAACACTCATATGCTCTCATTACTGTATAGCATACTCTATAATCCTGCTACTCCCTTTTACCTTAAAAAACGTTTTGAGCTTTTGGACGCCACACATTCCAGGTCTCTGAGATCGGCAGTGAACTTGAGATTAAAAATGCCGGGGCATTCCACAAAATTTGCAGATAAATCCTTCTCAGTCCAAGCTGTTCGTCTGTGGAATGCTTTACCAGTAAGTATTAGACGCGCACAATCCCTAACAGCTTTCAAAAAATCCGTGTATGATCACTACCTCCGGGACATCGGTTACATCTAGACCTATTGGACCCTCCTACGACAAGATGAGTTATATATGGTAAGTATATGTGTATGTATCATATTGTATTGTGTATGTATGTGTATTGTATATGTATAGGTATATTTTGTAAAGCGTATGTATAGTATATATTTAGGTGTGTGTATATTGTAAGTACTCATATATTAATTATGCTCTTTCGGAATCCTATGTGAAGTGTAGGTGCACTTCACATGGGATTCTGAAAGATAAGGTACCAAAAACTGACTTTGTACACCATACTACCCAAAATTAGAACTCAAACTCTCTTCTCCATCCAATGGTTGCCTGTAAGAGATTGCCACTAGGTGATAAGGCCGCCTATTGTTTATACCCAAATGTACCACCTAATGACACATGTTTTCTCCTTGGTGTGCACAATAAAGATATACTTTACTTTACTTTTACTTTAATATACCTATGTATTATTTTATTATTAAACTAAATACATTTTTTTAGTTCATTCGGCTTGCCCACAAATGGTCAATGAGTTGTCGTTGTGCAGTTATGCCAGCCTGCAGTTTCATGTTTTGACCTGAAGAATGCTGTTCCACAATGCGGTCTCCATGGTAAGTAGGTTGTAATTGTGACTCTCGTAACACTTCTTCAGATGTCAACTCATGCACAGGAACATAGGCTCTATTGCAAATGTTATGTAAAATCACACAAGCATTTACAATAGAGGCTGCTACAATGGGTTCATAATGTAGAACCCTATGCACAAGAAGACATCTAAAGCGTGCTTTAAGAAGCCCAATCGTCCTTTTTACCACATTGCGAGTTTTAATGTGATGTTCTGTGTAGAACGCCGCCGCCGGGGTGTTAGGAGCGGCATCAATCATCTATAGGAGTCATCATGTGCCTCCTTAATGGGTACCCGGAATCACCTACAATAAATAATTTATCATGAATTTTAATATGCAATTGTATAATACACATAAACATTTAATTTTATAGTCACAATTCCTTCCTATTAGGGTAGACAGAGACCGCCCGCGACGGCGGAGGTGACACAATTGTCTATAAGTGCAGGCCTGGCCCAACATAATTATTCCCACACCCGAGGGAACCGAAACACCTCAAAACCGGCGATGACTCGAAATGGCATGTGGTTTTAGTCGGTTCAAGACCGATATTACCGCCGACACTGTTAAAAATAGGTAGGCAAAGATCACATTTTAATAATGTATTACTTAACAATAGTTTGGCCATCAATTTGTACATTTGCTAAGGCAATACATAATCAAATAAAAAAGAATACAAACCTAACAACCATGTGTTGGGAAATTCTTCCATCAGAGATTTTAATGGATGGTTATCCCATATGAAGGCATCATGAGTTGCTCCTCCATGGCTGGCGTCCACACTGATAATGTACATATCAGAATCACATACCTACAAATAAATTTGTCCTTCATAACATAATAGCCTTTTTTTGTTTCAGGAACAACATAATTATTAACCTACTAGCTGACCCCGCGAACTTTGTACCGCCTGAAGCCAATTCTTTATTTTTTTTTTATTTTTCTCTCCGTAAGAACCATCCTCGTACTTCAAGGAATATTCTAAAAAAAGAATAAGCCAAATCGGTTCAGCCGTTCTCGAGATTTGCGCTTAGCAACACATTTAGGGATTCATTTTAATATAATAGAAGATAGATTATTAACCTAGTAATAAGATACAATGCCAGTAGTAAATAAACGATTGATTTGATTTGGTTTTATTTACATACCAATTGCACTGTTTACTGATACTGTTTCCTACAGTAAAACCGTTCCTCATGTTCAACTGGCCGTTTTATTGCAACGTGCGTCCCATCAATGCACCCTAATACTCCAGGCATACGAATTTTTTTATAAAATCTGAAATAAAATTGTTGATAAGTTTGCATATGTTTCAATACATACTAAAAGAACGTATTACCATTAGAGCTATCGCGAGATTTACCATGTACCTATTGTTCGGCGTTTTCTATATTTCGGCGCTATTTCAAGCACCATTATCACAAAATTAATTATCCCGATAGCTCTAATAGTAATGTGAGTGACCATGATAGTTTAAAAACCTATAAAAGAATGTATCATACCCAACTATAGTAGCTCTACGTTCAATATCACTATTTGGAAATTTTATATATTTTTGCCTAAAATGTGGCAGATTCAGACATTGGGTCACTTGCACAATTACAGTAGAAACTGTTTGCTGTGCAACAGAATGTGCAGCGATATCTCCAATTGGTCTTTGGTAGGATCCGGTCGCGTAAAATGATAAGGCGATCAACACCTGAAATTAACAAAATAAATATAGAAGAAAAAGTCGTTGGAATGTAGGTACAAAACGAGACGCTTTAAAAATACCAACCCATAAGGACTTAGTATAATATATAGGTACATAAACATGTATATAATAGGACATACTCGTATAATATGTATATAATATAGTACAAACCTTAATCTCTACAACTTAAATCAGTGGATTTCCTAGGCTGTGACATGAATGGTCTTATTTTATGACACAGCTCATGCACACTTTCTTTGGGTAGCCTATATTGCTGTAAAAACATGCCGTCCGGCATTTCGAACGGTTTTATCAGCCGTCGGACCATATTCCGTCGAATTTTGTATTCATTTTTCGTTCTTGATCTACCAAAATCCTCTTCTAAAAATGACAAGAGCTCATCTTCATCACACATCTAAAATAATGGCAATTTTATAACGAAATTTATGTTAGGGAATAATCTTTAATGACGTAGGTAATTATATTATTTGCAGAAATTAACAAACACTTACGTTTTTATAATAAAAATGAAGAAAAAAGTTCAATTAAAGGTGCTCTTGAACGCCTGCCGATTTGACAACTGCCGTTTTCCCATAGACTTAGTTTCCGCGTAAAGATGTCAAAAGCCACTTCATGGTAAAAGTGAAATGTTAATCACGTGATCACTGAACAGACAATCGCTGTATTGCCTGCTTTACATAGCGTTCATAGTACGAAATATGACAGTTATTATAGAATCATTTTAATATGCCCCTTTTGAAGTTTCATCAAAATTTGACAACGTAACCTTGTAACGGAGGAACAAAATATTGTATAGCTTAAAATGCATATTTATTGCATTAGGGACCAAACTAGGCAATTTTACGGTTCAGTCGTGATAATTTCAACAGAGTCAAACATGAAGTAAGTAGACTTCAATAATAAATTCATTTTTAACATAAAAGTTTAACCGACTTCAAGACACGAAAAAGAGGCACTGAAAAGCGAAAAATAACTTAATTTACAGACTTACTGATTTATTACAAGTCGGTGCCTAACCCAAGGGAGGCAATATTTCAATTGATTGCATCATAGTAATGTAGTTCAGACACAACAAACAAAGTTGGCTGGCACCGACTTCTAATAAATCAGTAAGTCTGTAAATTAAGTTATTTTTCGCTTTTCAGTGCCTCTTTTTCGTGTCTTGAAGTCGGTTAAACTTTCTTGTTAAAAATGAATTTATTTTTCTCTTTTTAGTGAGTTTGTACAGTCTCACGACTGTACATCGCATGTATAGTGACCTGACTGTACATGCGCTGCTGACGCTACACTACAGATCGAACCGGCCACGCTAAATAAAAAAAATATTAAAGCATTATTCAAAAATAATTTTTAAAAGCAAAGCACCGGAAATATAGCTGAATATTCTGAACACCTCTGCGTACCCCTTCAAAGGACTCAGGCGTGATGTTATGATGTGTAATGGCAGAAACATTGCAATAATATGCCATTGCAGCAATCGCGGCTGATTTCCTGGTACTTTTTGAAGAGTTCCTTGGTCTAATCTCGGAAACCCATCATCAGATCTTTACGAAATTTAAATGGGACCACTTCGGAATAATCTACTTTCGAACAGAAAAAGAATTTTCAAAATCCGTCAAGAATTGGCTTCACAATCGCGTAACAAACATACAAAAAAAAAAAAAAAAATTGCGTACGAATTGAGAACCTCCTTTTTTGAAGTCGGTTAAAAACCCACTTCAATACACGAAAAATATTTTCAAGGAACAGCCTTGAAAATATTTTGCGAGTATTGAAATGGGAAAGCTATATTTGACTGAAGCCATACGAAATGGCTAAACGCGCGAGCCCATACGTAGATCCAAACATCCTAAGACGTATGATCTTCAGATTAATCTTCAAAGTACTCCACCCAACGAAGATGAAATAAACTGTTAAATTAAAAAGAAAACTTCCAAATCTGCCCAGACCCCAACGGCATTCCTTACAAAGTACCTATATAAAAAGTGTCCGACAGTTCGTAAACAATTAAGATAATTTTAAAGCAATTAGTTTGCTAAACTAAACAAATTATAATAAATTGGAAAAAGCGAAATCAATTCTCGGGCGGGACTCGAACCCGCGATCTTTCCCTTACAGGGGGAACGCAAGATCGCGGGTTCGAGTCCCGCCCGAGAATTGATTTCGCTTTTTCCAATTTATTATAGTTCGTAAACAGTAGAGTTTGGGCCACCCCATCTCTTCCCATGCGGTGTAGTACAAGGCGACTAAGAGATAGGGCTGTTTAACAGCAGACAGCTCAAACTCAGCCTCAGATGGCTCGAGTGTATACGTAGTGCCCAATAGTGCTCAGTATACGGTAATAGGCTCACCCCCTATTACGTGGGACCGAATACAATGACTGGTGGCAATGTGGGTGTTGATTCACCTCTGCCTCCCCGGGGATAAAGCCTTAAGAAGATGGAGAGAGAAAATAGGAGAAGAAAATAGGGAAAGAAAATGAAAATAAAACTACTTTTTAACGGATTCTATCGCGATTTATTTGTTATCAGTAACTTTTAGTCCGACAACTAACAAATAAATCGCGATAGAATCCATTAAAAAGTATAACCCGCGCTACGTATCTTGGACCGAGGCTCTGGCGCCCGCGGGTTGCTTTGTAATAGTCTATGCTTGGTGAATTTGAGTTCATCTACCGCAGTACCATCCCGTGCTATCCTCAAAAGACACCCAAGCAATGTTTACTGCGCGTATAGAGCACATTTTAGGTCCAAGTTACATGGCGCGGGTTATAGTTTTATTTCAATGAGTGACATTCGCGTAAACTATAGAAAATATCGTATATTTATTCCTCATGTCGCACAGTCGTCATTACAAGGTTACGTTAGTGCACCTTTTTTCTTCATTGACACTAGGGATGATACCCAGAACCGGTTTTTTTTATACATAAAAACCTTTCTTCTATAAATCTATGATCAAAACTAAGAATTTATAAAATTTGTATATTTATAATACAAATTATGCAAATACATTAAAAGATTGATGAACGGTTAATTTAAATTAAATGCTATGATTACTTGCGAAGGAATGTTTAACCTAATTCAGGGATGAAGTTATCCATGATAATCTATACTTAACAAAAATTTAAGGATCATACAATAATTATCTATAGGGCGGCGGCGTCCTACCCTTCCCATGTCCCAATAATATAGCCATTAATTTTCTGATGTGGTGTTTTTGGCCTTTCCGAGGGCGACTGCCGTCCGACCCCCCTACCCCGAAAGGAAAGCCAGCGCCAGAGTCACGTTTGTTGTTCAGCGGGTGCACCGGCTTGCAGGTGAGGTTGGCTTAGTGCCCGAAGATCTTGGTGGACCCCAAAGCACCGCTGGTCACGTGTCAATGTCAATAATTTGACAAAATAAGTATTTATTCTGATGAACACTATCAGTGTCATAATCATTGTCATCACTGCTATCCGCCCTCAAACATATGATTAAATCATTTTCAATAGTATTGCCTATGCTTATATCACATTGAAAGTCGTTCAATATAATGTTGTTCGTTTTCTCGACGAATTTTCTGAAGTCCTATACAATAACATCTGCACACGCAGTTTCTAGCAGTTTCAGCACCTTTCCATAGGGTGGCTCAGTATTGTTGCGCGCTGCATTTCCTTTTATTTGTGCCCAAATTAGCTTAATAGCGTTATATTGGCAGTGGTAGGGAGGCAAACTTTTGACTTTGTGCCCATATTGTAAAGCTAGTTCATGAATTACATAGCGTGGATTGGACGACTTAGTTGCATTTACCAAGTGCAATAAGTCCCCTTTCAGTAAGATTGGACTTCTTGCTTCCACTCCATTCCTGTCAACTTACAGGGAAAAGAACGTGGCATTATCCTTGAAAAAATCAGTAATTCTCTTCAAACTCTCTTCAAAATAATATCGTAGCGTTTCAGTAGGATTTACCGCTTGTCAGATTGTTTGTATCTAAAGCCAATTGATTTCAAAACCATTGGCAGAGATAACTGACAACCAGAAAATAACCTGCTTCATCTAAGGAACCCGATAGCTTTTCCGTGTAGGATATTCTTGTTTAGCCATGGGGTCCATATTTTTCTTTTAGAATTTCGCACACAGTCTTGTCCCCTGTTCTTAATGCTATGGATACTGGCCTGTCACTGGTGTCCTAGGTAAAAGTGATTTGATGAATTGTGATTTCAGGTGGGTATGCCCTTCGGCCGTCTACGAAACCAGAGCTACGTAACTAGTTACTAACTAAACATAATTCGTCCTTGTGCGATACCAGTTACGTACACACACGTTTTTTTACTTCAACGAAACTTGGTATCTAGTTCGTAACCAGTTACAGTGTAAGAAATCCTTCAGCCGCCTACAAAACCGCAGCTTACTAGAACTAAACATATTCGTCCTTGTGCCACACGTATTTTTTACTTGAAGGAAACAAGGGGATTAGTAATAAAACCAATATAATATGAAATAATAAAACTTTATTTTACTTTTTATTTTAACCCTATACCCAATGACATATTATTATAAACCCTCGCAATAAACAAAGTTTCCCGGGTCCACCAGTTTAATGAAAAAATGCACAATGCAAGGAAAGGGTTAAAACTTAAAAGAAAACGGAGATAAAATTTCGATGCAGTGACCAACCGTTATATTATTTTCATTTAATTGTGCTATTGTGCGATTTATTTCATTGTAGATTTCTTCATATTTTTTGGACTTTTTGGTTTTCTTTTTAAAGATATCAATGACCTTTGTTTCTTTGCACAATAATACATAAGTAAATGAGCCAAAGTCAGTTTCTTTTGCCCAATGTACCGATTTAGTCTACTATGCCATCCTTCGACATTGTTAGTACTTAGTACGGATTTTTCCTTTGAGCAACAGCAGACCTTTTCGAAATTTGTCTTCTTCAACCATTGTTTTTCGAAATAGCTGTTGTTTTTTTTTTATATCATCACCAGGCGGACTCTTTTGCATTACGTACTGTAACCCGCTTCGAAAATATTGTTTTGGTAAGCGAGCTAGTCCTGCGCATCTCGCTACGTGTCTCCTTTTTACGGTACAGATCGGTACTGCACGAAGGAGTTTTTCCTGTATGAAGTCTAGATAGAATTTGCCTTTAATGAGGTTTGAACGAGTTACGTCGGAAGAATCAAAAAGTCCCCTTTCATAACTCACTTCAAGTTTCCTGCTACGATACTGAGTTTCGTTGAAGTAAAAAACCGTGTGTGTACGTAACTGGTATCGTACAAGGACGAATTATGTTTAGTTAGTAACTAGTTACGTAGCTCTGGTTTCGTAGACGGCCGAAGGGATGAATTATTATAACCTTGGATTGTGTAAATTTACCGGATAAAATGTACGTGTCTTATTGTTTCCTAAATTTATAACACGATAGAAAAAAAATAAAAGACGGATTTGTATCAATTTTTAATTTGAATTTCAATGTTCAGTTAAAATTATAGTACATACCTAATCTATAAATATTTTTAGGAATAAATTTCAGTTTATTCGATTCAGAGATGTTTGAAATTCTTATCGATTTATCCAACAGAATTGGGTTTTCAAACATGTCACCTCACTATGAAGCTTATGTCAAATGTGGCTTTTTAAAATGATTATATAATAGTTATATAGTTGGCTACAATACTATAACCCTTTCAAAATACGGCTTGCTCCGTTGGCTGGAACTCGTCGAGCTTGCTCGTGTGACAATTCATGATGACTCCCAAGATAATTGAATTGTGTTCTACCATCTCTAGTAACTATGCCTTATGTCCTCATCAAGAAAGAATAAGTAAGAAGTATTCTAGAAGGCGTCAGCATATTTAAAGTCCGACCAATAAAATAAAAAACCCGTACTGGGGGCGCCAAAAACATCTATGATATGACAACACCAAGTATAGTGATACACATGTAAAATGCCAAGTGTACAAATATTTTTTCAACACACTTGCTTATGAACAGGCTTTTATTTCCCCGCAATTAAGCACGGAATGACACCTAATATAAAACTGTGACTTTTTCATTGCTATTATTCACAAAAGTGAGTTATAGACTTCTTTTTTTTAATTTCATTGAATATGTTGCTTTGTTCTTAAAAAAGTTTCGATACAAAAAAGCTCGTGTCCAATATTACAAACGAATTAATATACCTATTGCTTGCTCATTTCATGCAGCTTCGTATTTTAAAAGATAATTTTAACTTGTAGTACGTGTTTAATATACAAAACTTTCACTAAAATGTATTTTTTTTTCTCTGTGAGTATATACAGAGAAAAAAAAAATCATAATTCAAATAAGTACCTAAGTAGATGACAAGGCAGCATGGTGATAGCACCTTAGCCTGTTCCGAAAGGAACAAATAAAAAAAATGTTAGATGCGCGCGCATATTTATGACAAGTATAAGTTGTGTTTTGATTGTGTTATGTAGTATTTTTAGTATTATTTTATTCGCAAGTGTGTTGAAAATAATCGTATGCCACTCGCGTGTATGGTGATTACCGCTGAGGCGACATTGAGACCCGAGCCGTAAGACGAGGGTCTTAAGAGAGCCGAGGACGGTCGAACTTTACTCGCTTGTACCATAATGTACTATAGTTTAATTGGAAACTGTTGCAGAAATAAAGTGTCATTCACAAGAGCATGGCATTTATATAATACTAGCTGGTGCCTGCGGCTCCACCCGCTCCAAAAATAACGAAATTTCATACAAACTGTCATCCTCATTTTCCATCCCTTAACCCCCTTTTTGCGATTCTATATCAAATTTCATCAAGATCGGTTCAGTGGTTTAGGCGTGAAAGCGTAAAATACAGACAGACAGACAGACGAGAGTCACATTCACATCTATACTATTATATAATTGTAATGTGGTCGTGTCTGTACATTGGAAAAATTAAAAAAAAAACTTGGGTTATGTTATGCTAACGAACACAAAAATATTTTTTTTTGAATTTCCTGTCTGTTTGTCTGTTTGTCCGCGATGGACGCAAAAACTACTGCACGGATTTTGATGCGGTTTTTTTTTGTTAGAAAGGGCTTACTCAGACTGAAAATCTTACGTTTGTTTGATCGCAATTGAAAGTAGAACCGAAGATATGAGCAAAGGTCGCGTTAACCGAGATGCACGCGGGCGGTAGGCTAGTTTATAATAATTATTAGTATGGATCAATCAATCAATTAGCCTACTGCAGTCCACTGCTGGACATAGGCCTCCCCCAATGTGCGCCACGTTTGCCGATCCTCCGCCTTCCGCATCCAGTATGGATATTATGTTTTAAAGTTTTCTGGTTAAAATAGAAAAATAGACGCGGCGTGTTATACTGGTTACAAGGACTGGGCACAAATCACAACACAGTAGTATCCGTATAATAGTTTACTGCTTGGAATGGTAAATACAAGTTAGACATACAGTTACATTACACTATGTATAGAACAGGGACCACGCGATATTGTTTTTCGGACTGCATAAAATTCTTGTATTTTATGCCTAACAGCACAGAGATCAAAATAATCGAGCATGATTTTCTTTTTTGCGTTAGGCTTATTTTTCTTAGGCGTAGAAAATACATTTGACGTTTGACCTTCTCTTCGTATTTTTATTACAGAAGATCGGGATATACCTAAAAATGTGAATAATAATTAGTCACAGTAAAATCAGTAGATCAGGCCAATTTCAATTGCACGTACTCTATGATGTACCTACCCGTCATGTTGACAACAAGGTTCGTGATGTTATTTAGAGGAACAGAGTCCAATCCTTCCTACTTTTTATCCGACAAATACTTTGTTATATTATAAATTACTTTTCTTAACTGGCTTTTAATAGTTTTCGGCATATTACTATAGTTTTGTAGTTTTGTAGCGCTCTCAAACTCAACAACACGCACAATTGACACCACACTGACAGTCCTGACAGATGACCATAATGACATCGTATATATCATCGTATAACTATAAATAAAGTGCATTATTTAACTAAAAAACGATATTGTTCACATTATGTAGTGTTTTGAAACTATGAGACATAACACATCATTGTAATCGTCATAAGAAGTTGCTTGGCGTTGTAAAATTGTAGTATACTAACTGGTTGTCAATGAGCTACAAGGTACTGCAACAATAGCATTTCCAAAACAAAACTGGAAGTTACATTAAAATGAATTGTTCACGTAATGGGTCTTATATACATATAATTCATTTTGAACCTGGAACATTGTGCTACTCCGCAGTATTGTGTTGATATTAGATTGATTGTAAATCTATTGAAATAAAAGAAATTGTTTAAGTTTAAATATTATTTATTCAACACCTTCATTTTCAATATCTTCTCTTATTATTAATTATGAAGTTCGAATCGCAGGTAGTAGCAAATAAGCGTTGTGAATAAGCCAAGATGTCGTTAAAGTTATAAGTCCATACACTATCAACATCCAATTCGTGTCCAAAAACAAAGAATC
Source organism: Eilema depressum (assembly GCA_914767945.1). Lineage (NCBI taxonomy): Eukaryota > Metazoa > Arthropoda > Insecta > Lepidoptera > Erebidae > Eilema > Eilema depressum. Next base: position 21,057,006 of record OU612012.1, on the reverse strand, counting down.
CGTTGTAATTAGCCAAATAGTCTAAATAAGTTGATAAATGGGGAAAATAAATAATAGGTACGTGTGCGAAAAAAGTGACAGTTCAGTGATGCAACGGTGATGGGTGATGTATGACAAATGACAGCGACAGCGTAAGCGTAATTGCTATTAAAAAAATAAAAATGTATTGCCATCAATTCAATTAAAATATCTACTAACTTAAAATAACTATCGGTTTTTCTCGGAAATGCAGGATTTAAAAATTATTATATAACTAATGCCCGATTCCTAATTTTAGTTACTATGTGCCAACGTCCATACAAAAAGTGGACATCTCCTTTAATTCTCAACAACTTTAGGTATAGCAGCTATGTTTTGAGTAAAATTAAAACTAAACGGCTTACCTATTCGGTAAACAACAACTTACCCTTGAATTCAAAATGGCTAATAACGCAATGAACCGAATACCAACCAAAGCCTAGTACCTAGTAGACCCCTAGTGACCTTACCCAATGAATTCCGAAAGAAAATTGCTACTAGTATTTTTTTATAAGACAAAAAAGTCAAACAAAGGTTCTTCACCTTTAGGGGTATAAATCGAAAAATATCGATCCTACGAAAAAATTATGAAAACCAAAATTGTAGAAAATTTAAACTGGTGGCTTACCATAAGCTCTACAGGTCAGGCTAAACAGGTGAATATTGGCCGGGAAATGAACGGCTGTCATATTTCGTACTATGAACGCTATGTAAAGCAGGCGATACAGCGATTGTCTGGTCAGTGATCACGTGATTAACATTTCACCGGCTGACTCGCGCCGACTGGTAATAATTTCGTACCATGAAGTGGCTTTTGACATCTTCACGCAGAAAACCAAACTGCCGTATTGTCATAATGGTTGTCAAATTTGAAGGCGTTCAAGAGCACCTTTTAATTGAACTGTTTTCTTCATATTCATAATAAAAACCTAATAGTTTGTTAATTTGTGCAAAGATTAAGTTTTCTATATCTTTCAAGATTATTCTAAAAAACAAATCTCGTTATATTTGCATTATTTTAGATGTGTGATGAAGATGACATTATGAGAATTTTTAGAAGATGATTTTATTTGGTCGAGAACACGAAAAGAAAAGAAAATTCTAAGGAATATCGACTGGAGAGTGATAAAATCATTTGAAATGCCGGACGGAATGTATTTGCATCGATATAGACTGTCTAAAAAGTGTGTGCTTGAACTGTGCCGTCAAATAATACCATTTATGTTGCAACGTGAACATACTCGTAATACCAATAATATCATCACCTAACCATATTATAAATAAACTATAAGTTTGTCTGAGTAACCTCCGCCGTCTCGGGCGATCTCTGCCTACCCTAATTTAACACAGAACATCACGTGAAAACTCGCAATGTGGTAGAAAAGGCGATAAAATTGTGCTCCTCAAAGTACGCTTTAGATGTCTCACAACGTTCTACATTATGAAGCCATTATAGCAGCGGCTATTGTAAATGCTTATGTGAAATTAAATGTTGATTATATAATAAAGCTTTTAAATCCATCTACTTCCATACTTCATCCATACTATATACTATAATATCCATTAGTATATATATTAATCTATGATATCCATACTAATATTATAAATCCGATAATAACTCTGTCTGTCTGTCTGTTACACTTTGATACCTAAACCAATGAACCTATTTTGTTGTAATTTGGTACAGAGATAGATTCAACTTTGGGAGAGGACTTAGCTATGTTTGATCATAACTAACACCCACGCGGGCGGAGCCGCGGGCAACAGCTAGTATTTCTATATTTCTGTCTGTCTGTTTGTCTGTTACGCTTATACGCCTAAACCACTGAACTGATTTTGATGAAATTTGCTGATAATTCATATTAGAGCTAGGGAACGGACAGAGGCTACCTTTTATCACAAAAGAAGGGGTGATAGGGGGGAGAAATTAGGGAAATAATGGATGAAAGTTTGTGTGATACTTAGTACATCATTGAAGATATCCTGATGAAATAGATAGATTAGAATGTTTGGGAAATCTAAAGGACAATGGCCCACTGAAAGAGCAGCGGCCAGGGTTTAGTACTAGAAATGATTGCGAGAAGGTTTGCGCGCCCGCGCGATGCCTGGCGATGCCGCGCCGCTCCTTCGTCATTTGAAGGCGAAGGTCGCCTTCAAATGACGATGATCTTTTTCTCCTGTAGGTAGATAAGATTCTAAATGGTTTGTAATACCTATAATAGATAAGATTCAAAGCCTGTTGACTGACAGGGACGGGATTGATCCTAATCTTTCATCGAATTAATAAATAATATAGTAGTGATCATTTAAAATAAATCATTTACTAATTTCATAACCGAATTTAAATACTTGGCAGTGTCGGACTCGTGGATAATTCTATGATCATATTTCGCTCGTAATCACCAACCGTATACCCACCTCTTTAAGAGTATGACCTTATTCTTATTTTATTCCATAAAAAACTAAAGTACTCACTGTCAAGTTTTTTTTTCTGGCGATTCCTTCATAAATTGTCATAATAAATTTCGTTCAAGAATAGTAACATCTTAATAACTTTTACAGTTGAGTATATAAAATGACTAAAAGAGTCCTCAACCTCTCAAATGATATTATAATGTACGTTGTTATTGAAGAAATCGAAATTTGTTCAAAGAACTTCATCATCGGCTATATATATTATATAAATAATATTTATTTGGTATATAAAACTCCTTTGGTAACGATTCCGAGAAGTATTTTAGAACGTTGATGGTGTGCCAAATTGATCAGAGACAATTTACGCGTGTCAGTATTCGGTACATTGCAGCTCAACCGAAGAGGTTCATGGTACCAATGGAAAAACTGCCAGGTTGGGTGCCAAGTTGAGCTGCCCTGCGCATGGCAGTTGAAGCAAAAGTTTATGGTAAGGCCCCTGAACAACTTTGTAGTACCAATTTTTCGTGCAAAATTAAAAATAAACGACTTGTTCGATAAATAAAAATGTAGGTACTAGAACCAGCCCAACGAACCCAACGAACCGAATATCACGCAAATCGAAATTGAGACAGCCAGTGATCTACTTCAACGAATTCCGGAAGAAAATTGCTACTAGGAATTTTTCCCATGTCAAATCCTATATTTATTGGGCTACGTATGAACTGGCTATGGCTAACTATTACTCAAGTACTTATAACTTGAGATAAAAAAATAAAAAAAGAATAAATAACTACCTATATTAAATAATATTGGTAATAGGCAGCAGTCTTGGAATGGTCCCCCATCGTATTGTAAAATGGTTTTGAGAGATATTTGTTTACTGCTATGACAAACTTTAAGTAGTGTGAATCATAAGAATTGATTATGTTAATTGTTACAGCTGGAAACTTATACTATTTTATAGGGCCAATGACATCAGTTCATGTTGCACAGAACCAAATGCGTTCACCAGGTCTATCCAACATACCGTCCACGTGTTCTGGCATCTTTCAGACCTTCCGCTAGTAATGTATTGTGTTCCAGGCATCCAGAAATGCCAGGCAAGAAGCCTTTATGGTAATTGGGTCTGAAATACCTATCGCTGGTCATACTATGCGGCTATCTTCAGATCTTACTGTATATATTGTTTTTACGTACTGTCGGGCACTTTTTGAATAGGTACTTACTATGTAAGGAATGCCGTTGGGGCCTGGGGCAGATTTGGAAGTTTTCTTTTTAATTTAACTGTCCATTTAATCTTCGTTGAGTGGAGTACTTTGAAGATTAATCTGAAGATCATTACGTCTTTGGATGTGTGAATCTACGTATGGACTCCCGCGTTTAGGCATTTCGTATTCCCATTACAATACTCGAAAAACATTTTCAAGGAACAGCCTTGAAATATATTTTAAGCTATTGCATAGCTTCTATCGCGGGCCTTGAGCGTGGAGACCGAATCCAGAAATTCCGTAACGAAAAAAGGTAACACCCCCAACTCCGAGCTCCGCTCAGCGGACAAAGCATTCCACGGAATGCCAGTTCGTAATGACCCGAAGACAAAGCATTCTGTGGAATGCAGCTGCTCCGAATGCTATGCAATAGATTTACCGCGGCAGTCCCCGAGTGCCACACGTCTTTTTTTTTGAGTATTGAAATGGGTTTTTATTGAAGTCTACCTTATAAATACTACATGTTTGACTCTGTTGAAATTATCACGACCGAACCGTAAAATTGCCTAATTTTGTCCTTACTGCAATAAATATGCATTTTGAACTTTACAATATTTTGTTCCTCCGTTACAAGGTTACGTTGTCAAATATTGATGAAACTTCAATTGTGGCCTATAAAAATGATTCTACAGTAGGCTACGTACGAGCGCAAGCTCGCATTTCGCATATTACCTCTTTAATATTTTTTTTATAGTGTCGCTCTAAAGTTTCCTGCTCTATGCTCCTAAGTCAAGGTGACAGATATCAAGATCGAGTTGAAGTAGTTACAGTAAATATAACAAGAACTTAAAGGTTTTTTAATTTGTTATAACGTTTTAAGGACAGATTATTTTAATGGAATTATTATCAGTAAGTAAAAAATGTTTCCATTTTAGAACTAAAACCTGTATGTTTACACAATTATTATCTACATCTTGCAAAATTAGTTGTCCTATAACGAACCAGGAAAATTATTTTTCATTTTTAATCTCTCAACATAATCCAATATGATTAAAATATAATTTTATTGGAATTAGCACTCTATTTTTCATCATGACGATTTCAGTCTGCCGATAGTAGTGACAAACATTACTATCAGACGACACAAAAAGGGTTGGTATCAAAAGGACCAAGGTATGCAAATTTAGTGATTTTACATACCTTGGTATCTTGGCCATCACTAAAGGACCTTATCGTAATAAGGACCTTGTCACATCTTGGCATTAGGTACTATTTTCATATAAAGGCTAAATCTAACATTTACTGGGTATCAAAACAACTAGTTATCGGAACGACTTATTTATTAGATTTCCCTGATTGCACAATGACTACATAGGTACCCGGTACCCGGAATCATTAAGTATCCTCACACACAATAAGAACACATGTAAAGTTATATGTTGCATCAAACAAATTAAACTAAAATACAACATATACTGACGCCTGGCAATAGGCTCGCGGATGAACGGATAAACTAAACTGTGCCATTATAATATATCCTAAATATAACTACAGATCGGCAGCACGAGTGTGACTCCCCTGGTGTTGCGCTCGCCCATAGGCCACGGTAACCTCTTACCATCAGGAGGGCCGTGTGCTTGTTTGCGACCTAAGTAGTATAAAAAAAACTAAGAAATTATATAATATATCGCTTCGGCCGTCTAGGAAATCAATGTTTCGTAACCGGTTTCCTTGAAGGCTTTTTTAATACGTCTACGTAACTGGTTTCCATGACGTATTTTTTCATACTTCTACATAACTGGTTTCGAAGGAGCACTTATCCAATGTCTCATAAGCCGCCTACGTAACTAAGAAGGAAGAAAGCGATTTGAATTTTGAATTTTTGAATTAAAAAATTTGAATTAAATAATAATTGTAAAAAATTGTAAAAAAATTAGTTGTACAATTTTATATTATGTTTTATTTAAAATATAAACTAAAAACTAAAAATATCAAAATAAAAATGCATACGGTGAAATAACTTCTATGCAGTGGCCTACAGTAATTTGGCCGTTTTGTAAATCCTTTATAGCATTATCAATTTCAGTATCAATCTCTACGTAGCGTTTACTTTTTTTACAGTTACTTTTGAAAATATTGATAACTTTGGTTTCTTTAATTAATAGCTCCAGTAGATTGGCTACCGATATATTTTTCTTGCCGATGAACCTATTAATTCGGCTATGCCAACCTTCCAAATTGTTGGTTGTCCTAATCTGCTCCTTGCTACAGCAACATGTTTTCTCAAAGTCAGAATTGTTCAACCATTGTTTTCTAAAATAAGAATTAAATCTGTTTATATCTTCACCTTCGGGCTTCCTACGCATCACGTACTCAATGCCACTAGCAATAAATTCTGGTGGTAATCGTGCTAATCCTGCACATCGCGACACGTGTCGTTTCTTGACCGGTGTTGAAATGTTCAACTGTTTACTCTTTCGGTATAAGCATCGGTTATAATGAAAGTAACAACCTTTGACTTCTATTGCCGGATATACTTGACGTACAGCTTTCATAGCAGGCTTTTCAAAGTCCATTGTTACTTTAGACGGTTTCCAACCTCGAAAGTTTGATTCAATAAGCCGAAAAAGTATTTCGTACGTTTTCTGGGTCTTGTCTGGGAGTAGACAATATATTAATGGTGTTACAGATTTATTCTCTTCATTATAGCCATGTATTGTGTATAATTGCTTAAAAACCTTTGGACTGGACTTAAATGTGCCATCGCACAATATATGTTTAAAACAGTTCACTAAGTGTCGGATATTTTTATTACAGAATATAAGAATTCGCTTGTCATTTTCTTCATTAAAGTAATCAGCTAAAAGGAATGTTTGTTCAAACTTTTTTGGAACTACCACTGCGCAAGAATTTGGAAAACGCATTTTAGGCACTCCGAGGACTTTATTTCGATTGTTAAACAGACCCGTTTTCTTATTTTCGTATGGAGGAATGTCAGCCATCAAATGTATTCCATCATTTTCCAAATTATACACCATTTCACTGTACTGTTTTTGAATCGACTCAAAATTAGATCCTGTTGTGTCTTTCAGTTTATCAAGTGCCTTCAAAACTTTGTTTTGTTCATTGTTGGGTAAACACTCATAATGTGAATTATAACTGTTGACTTGATTTTTTTCATTTAAAGTAATGCTGCCATGGCATCCACGGCTATAATTACAGCATAGCCAAAATGTATTACCATTAGTGTACTTTTTTTTTCGATGATATTTGTGACCTCCATGTAGAGCAGCAATACCTCCTCTTCTCGTTGAGATGAACTCAATGTCCCTTAATTCCATTTTCAGTACCTAATATAACAATAGTCAGAGTACATTCAATAAAATTAACTAATGACACAAAACTATTTATTGACATTCTATCAATGTCATGTGCAACTTTATTATCTGATATATGACGTCTTTCTTAATGATAAGTGGCCAGTTATATAGACGTATAAATAAAGCCTTCATGGGAACCAGTTACGTAGAAGTATGAAAAAATACGTCATGGAAACTGGTTACGAAACTTTGGTTTCTTAGACGGCCGAAGCGAATATATTATTTTCTCTCGTTCATATCGTAAAAGAAAGATATTTTACGATTCGATGGATTGAGTAATAAAAAGTCTTTCAGAATTTTTAATTTTGTAGACTCATAGCATCCACACACTTAAACGATGATGCCATGCCTCCAGTGCATTATTGGTTCTATGCCTTCCCTTACAACATGATAGGTATTAACACGGTATTTTTCATCCAGTGTTCTCAAAATAAACTTGAAATGGTGTAATGTGGGTATTAATTCACCTCTACCTAACCCTCCGGGGATAAAGGCGTGATTGTATGTATGTATGTATGTGTGTTATAGAGAGAAAATTCAAGATGAAAACAAGGCGATAGTAAATACTAAATCAATGACATTTCATAACATAGACATGGTCATATGCTTACAAATCAACGTAGAAAAATGTGCCGAACTCACACACACACACACATTTTCAATTCATCTACACTTTTGGTGTATCAACTTTAGAGTAATAGTTCGTGCAGTGTCTATAAACATACGATGGCATTTCGTTCATACTCCAAGAGCAAATGTTGGACATTTTCTATTGGGGTCCATATTAGCTTACATAAACTTTTAAATCCTATTCTTTGTCTTACTACCGATTTGTGCTCATAATAATCACTCTTCATAATTTTCTTTTTCATGTATTTTTTATTCATACATTTCTATTCCTAACAACGGAGTTCATAGCCGTTAGTGATCATATTTTTTTTATTCATAACTTTTTTCTTCATAACATTCAATTATCATAATTTTTGTATTAATAAAGGGTATTACCAAGAAAATATTTTAACTCATATATTATCATTTTTCTAGAGTGACAAATTTTGTTTTAAATTTGTTTTTGGATTAAATAATATAGTTCTGCATGGTTATAAAAAAAAATAACCACGAAGGCTAATGCGGGAGCTTCGCTCCGCTCCGCTCCCGCATTAGCCTTCTAACCTAATCTATCCAAGTCGGATACGGAAAATACGGATAAAAACACTTATGATTAAGAAATATTAAAACGAATATTAGAATAAAACACCTTTATGAACTGTGGAATGAACTCCCCGCGGTGGTTATCCCAAGCGACTACAATATGGGGTTCTTCAAGAAGGGCATTAGAAGGTTTCTTCAGGGTCGGCAGCACGAGTGTGACGCCCCTGGTGTTGCATACGTCCATAGGCCACGGTAACCACTTTCCATCAGGCGGGCCGCGTGCTTGTCTGCCACCTAAGTGGTATAAAAAAAAAAAGTTATTTATTGAAATGATTATGAGTTTCGATTATTAGTATAAACAAATATATGAAAACAAATATTAGTAACAACAAATTTATGATAAGTGATATTATGAATTTCAATGATTATATATTTCAACTAGCTGTTGCCCGCGGCTCCGCCCGCGTGGATGTCGTTAATCGCTTGGTGTTATTAATTTTGTGCAGAGAATTGCGCGTTGAACGCTGATTAGGGGACCTTTATTTTTTAGAGGAGGTAGGACACGACGGTATATCCGTCCCAATCGAGCTGTCCGACTGGGGAAGTACCTCCGCCCTTCAGAAGATCGTGGCTTAATAACCTCGTGTTATGTTTCCGACGGTGAGTAGGGTAGCCAGAGCTCATTGGAGAGATTTTGTGCTGTCAGTGGGAAAACCAAAGGCTTTGTCCTACTTATCTTCTGCGCTGACGGCACAGAATCTCTCTGTCCTTAGAGCACAGCACGAGTGTGACGCCCCTGGTGTTGCACTCGTCCATAGGCCACGGTAACCTCTTACCATCAGGTGGGCCGTGTGCTTGTCTGCGACGTAAGTAGTATATATAAAAAAAAGGTTAGATACTGTGCTCGCCTCTCTATTCGGCTGTCTACTTCACTCTGTATTCCACTCTCTACTCGACGTAATACTTCACTCTGTATTCGCCTCTCTACTCGATTACGCCAGTCATTTTAAGCAAAAAGGTCGGACTAATTCCGGCGGAAGGTTTCTTTGTTTTAAAATGTTCCTTGGGTTCCCCTGAACATATCTGGAAAGTTCCCCATAGATCCCATGTACGCTCCCCCCTCCCCCCCCCTCAAACGTCTCCCTAAATCCAGTTTTTTCTATTTTTCTCAGAAACGGTGAAAGCTATAAGAAAGTTGTCCAGGTACCATATAATTGCTATAAAATTACCTACCAAACGACAGTTCATTCATTTCAATGTGAGCTATAGTCTCTGAAATATACCTACAGAAATTTTACCTAAAAAAAAAAATTGGCCCAAAATTATTCTTTGTACTAAATTTGAAGAAAAATTACTGGAGTTGTTGCAAAATGATGTAGGCACAAGTAAATCTTCATACATTAAGGAATAAAATGATGTATGATTCATTGTTATGGCAGCATTGGTTCTCGAGTTACAGCGAATAGTGTCAAAAAACAACAAAATATAATTTTATAGTACGAAGACAGTAGAAACTTTGAAGATGATGATGCATAAGGTTTAAATTATGGCAATTAAATATCCATACATATGATCACGCCTCTATCCCTGGAGGGTTAGGCAGAGGTGAATTAACACCCACATTTCACCAATCATGGTATAAGGTCTCAGGCAATAAGTAATAGCCTATTACCGTTTTTCGGGCACTATTGTTGACTCCAGCCATGTATCTGTGGCTGAACCTGGGCTGTTTATATCTCTCTGATGTTAAACATCTCTATTCTTTAGTCAACTTGTACAACACCGCATGGCAGGAGATGGAGTGGCCCAAATTCTTCTCTGCCGGGTACCACGCCGCAATTAAGTTTAAATAAACGGACTTAATAAAATCATTTCCCCTGAAATACTAAACGATTTATCCTTTCAGTAACGATGTAGCGCCACATTATAAATATAATGGGAAAAAAATATGCAAAACGGTTATTCCGATTTTAATATATGAGGTGTCAAATAATACCTACTTCTTGTCATGTTTTATTATAAAAAAAATAAAAGCTTTAACTATATCAAAAACTATCTGTTTATTAAAAAAATGAATAATAACTAATCCTCATGGAAGCCTTCCCCGCTTCTGACAAGCTTATGAAACTGATAAGCTGTTCCTGAAAAACGAATTAACTAACCTATTCACTCTAGTCTTAAATACACCCAAGTTATAGCTATCCGGCAACACAGATTCGGGCAAGGCCGTTTGGTGCGTATAAGTGGAAAGTCCATGGTGTATCAGTGGCGGGTCACCGTGCGTATGGTCGTTCGATGGTGGAAAGGGTTTGGCGGAATTAAGTTGTGCAAATCTTGTGCACACTCCATGAAGTGCATCCGATAAAAAATCGAGAGTCATGCAACTCTTAGCTGATGTTCTAGGCTCTGAAGCCTATTTTCAACTAGAGCGTCGTTATTGATGAGCCTCCAAGAGGCTTGTTTCTCTTTTGACTCAAGGGATTCAAGCTGGTATTTGGCTGAACCGTCACAAAGGTGCGAGCAGTATTTTATGCACGATCGAACTTGCGCTTGGTAGAGAATGAGAAGTTGTTCCAGTGTGAAGTACTAATCTTACTTTTGATAGCATTCTCAGCGTTTTAGCAGCTTCGCAGAGAAGAGACACGCCTGACGGCCTGACTGGGTTTTGGTTGCGTTGAAGTTGACCAAGTTGGCATCTCCCCAATCGGAGGATGCCTGCAAAGGAAAGTTCAACCGCTCAACCATGGTTTCCTTAAGAGACCGGATCTCAACCATGCCAGCGTACGGCCGTCTCGTAACTCTCTACCATTGTGATGTCGTCTGCGCACTCAATGGTTCTGGGCTTGAGCAGATCGTTGATATGCAAAAGTGTGACAGAAAGTACCGACCCCTAAGGGACCCCAGCGTTTATTTGCAAATGGTCCAACGAACTACCGTCAATGATACGGAATGACCGATTTTCCAGAAAGATTGCAATCCAGGCATACAAGACAGCCGAAGGAAGGAAGTTTGTTGAATAAGTTATCGTGCTAGACCCTGTCAAAGGCCTCTGAGATGTCGAGGGAGACCCCTAGCGCTCAATGGCCTTATTCTTAATGTGGCATATCCGTGGTCCGTTTATTTAAATTTTATAACCATAAGGTGGACTGACGACCTACGTAGGGTGGCAGGGACACACTGGATGCGGAAGGCGGAGGATCGGCAAACGTGGCGCGTATTGGGGGAGGCCTATGTCCAGGCCTATGTAAGTACCGCGGTAGCCTAGTGGTATGGGTAATGGACTGCTGAGACGAGGTCACGGGTTCGATCCCAGGTTTACCATGGCACACACCAATGACTTTTCGATGATTTTCGAAGTTATGTGTGTGTTTATCGCAGGTTTATAAGTGCCCGGTTAATGGCAATAGGCTCGCCACCTATTACATTGGGACCTAAACATAAACGGCGAAATGTGGGTGCTAGCACCTTTGCCTACCCCCTCGGGGACAAAGGCGTGGGTTTATGTTATGTTATGTTAATCTATGTCCAGTAGTGGACTGCAATAGGCTAATTGATTGATTGAACCATAATTTGACCCTTAGGCATCATCATTTTCTAAGTTCCTACTTTCTTCACACCAGAAAATTATATTGTGGTGTTTGACACTATTCGCTGTAACTCGAGAACCAATGCTGCTATAACAATGAATTATATGTCATTTTATTCCTAAATGTATGAAGATTTACTTGTGGCTAGATAATTTTGCCACAACTCCTGTAATTTTTCTTCAAATTTAGTACAAAGAATAATTTTACGCCACATTTTTTTTTTTGGTGAAATTTCTGTTGGAATATTTCAGAGACTATAGCTCACATTGAAATGAATGAACTGTCGTTTGTTAGGTAATTTTATAGCAATTATATGGTACCTGGACAACTTTCTGGTAGCTTCCACCGTTTCTGAGAAAAATAGAAAAAACTGGATTTAGGGAGACGTTTGAGGGGGGGGAGGGGGGAGCGTACATGGGATCTATGGGGAACTTTCCAGATATGTTCAGGGGGACTTAAGGAACATTTTAAAATAAAGAAACCTTCCGCCGGAATTAGTCCTAGGTTTCAAGGATTTTTTGTCTAAAATGACTGAGCTAGATGCCACTATACTCGACTTCACTATTACAGGATGGGATGGGGTACTTCAAAAAAGGCGAGTGTGACGCCCCTGGTGTTGCATACGTGTATAGGCCACAGTAACCACTTTCCATCTGGTGCGCCGTGTGCTTGTTTGCCACTTAAGTGGTATAAAATAATCTTTCTACCTGGATATCTACTCGACTCTCTAGTCTCTAGTCCCCATACCTTAAGAAGGGCAAAGGTATGGCGACTTCTTCTTCCACCCTCTCCTTCTCCTTTCCCGTTGTATCTCTTGTCTACTCAACTATAAACTTCACCAAGCTCTTACTTATCTTTGCGTGAAAAACGATTTTGTAACGGATCTTAAGACTACCGACATACCGACAACTATTTCACAATGACAAATTAGAAATTAAAAAATTAAGTACAATATACCGGTTCGGGTGTATCGGGAGTTTGAAACCAAACGATAGCTTGAATTTAAACGCGAGAACGCCATCTAGTTATGATTTTAGTACTAAATCATTAAAATTCAAATTTTAATTTCATGATTAAAAACGTATTGGTTTACACAATTGTGTATGTAAAAATAAAATCTATAAATTTACATACTTGCCCGGATGTAATAAGCTATAAAAATTGACCAATAATATTATAAAGCGCCATCTACAGGGTGTCCCAAAATTCAAGGATAAACCGGCAACAGAAGGTGGTCCTACTTATGGCTGCTCAGGAAAAAATAAGAAAAAAATTCTATCTCAATTTTTTTTTAAATTACTCAAACTTTTTAAAAATCCTTCGAAATTCGGTACCCCTAATGATATTTTCAACTACCAGGCCCACAATTTTGCAAATATTTTTGAACTCTTTTCTGTATAAGCAAGCTAAGAAGCATGGCTATCGATCACCATACTGTTAAATTATAGAATATTTGTAGTTATTTTACAAAAATAAGTCAAAATATTTTTTGTTCGTAAAATTTTCATAGATTTATACTTTCGACCCACTTTATCTTATGACGGTGAAAAAAAAAAGTAAGAATACCACTATGGCATCCTTTTTTAAAAATTAGCGCAACTATCCAAGATTTCAAAATGGTATGATTTGGGTATGATGCTTTGATGAATTACTAAAAAAAATTTTTTTTGTAAATATGAATCACATTTGATACATTGCTTTTATTGAAAATTACCATGATTTACTTTGTACACAATGCATTCATCATCAATAAAAAATCATTGACGGGACTTGTGACTAAGTGGTAACCGAGTAGGTTATTACATTACGAGGTTAAGCAACACAAGCCAGGTTGGTTTTCGGATGGATGACCATTCTTAAGACATTGAGACACCTCCATTCCTCAGAGAGTACGTGAGGCCGTCGATCCCGGTGGCCATAATATGAGTATCTATGACAGTTGTTACGGGTAGTGGGAGCCCTAAAAGTCCAAAAACTAATCATCATCATCTTCATGGATACGCATTTTCCTGATTGCATCCGTGGCCAAGATAACCTCGGAGCTCAGAATCCGCCTTCCAGATAAGTTCTTCCTCCTCCACTTCGCCAAGTCCAACAACTGGTCTGACTACATAACTTCGATATCGCCAGTGGGTTGTGGAGGTGACAGTCGCCTCCCGAAAAATATTAAAATATCGCTTCACAGTTAGCCGGGAAATCCGAGGATCAGAGTTTTATTGGTATTGTTTTAAAATCAATTAGATCTCCGAAAGCAATGGCAACGCTGTCATTCAAATATCATTTTTTTTTCACAATATTGATTTTCAACACTGAGTGTTGAAAATCAATATTGCATCCTCTGAGCCTTTACAAAATAGAGAGTCGGATTTCTGGGTTAACTGTGAAACAACAGAATTTTCCGTGAAGCGACTGCCACCTGACCTCCACAACTCACTGGCGATATCAAAGTTATGTAGTGAGTCCAGTTATTGGACTTGTAGGACTCCGCCTACCCGTAACAACTTTCATAGATGCATACGAGCACCGGGATCGACGGCCTTACGTACTCTCTGAGGAATGGAGGTATCTCAATGTCTTAAGAATGGTCATCCATCCGAAAACCAACCTGGCTTGTGTTGCTTAACCTTGTTATGTGTTAACCTACTCGGTTACCACTTAGTAACGAGTCCTGTCAATGTTTTTTTTATTGATGATGAATGCATTGTGTACAAATTAAATCAGGTGATTTTCAATAAAAGCAATGTATAAAATGTGATTCTCATTTACAAAAAAAAATTTTTTTGAGTATTTTATTGGATTATCATACTCATACCATACCATTTTGAAATCTTGGATAGTTGCGCCAATTTTTAAAAAAGGATGCCATAGTGGTGTCCATACTTTTTTTTTCACCGTCATAAGATAAAGTGGGTCGAAAGTAAAAATCTATGAAAATTTTAAGAAAAATAAATATTTCGACTTATATTTGTAAAATAACTACAAATATTCTATAATGTAACAGAGTCGTGATGGATAGCCATACTTCTTAGCTTGCTAATACAGAAAAGAATTCAAAAATATTTGCAAAATTGTGAGCCTGGTAGTTGAAAATATCATTAGGGGTAACGAATTTCGAAGGATTTTAAAAAAGTTTGAGTAATTTAAAAAAAAAATGTGATATATTTTTTTTCTTATTTTTTACAGAGCAGTCATAAGTAGGGCCACCCTCTGTTGCCGGCTTATCCTTGAATTTTGGGACACCCTGTATATTGCCGCTCATATTCCGTGTAATATCAATATTGTTCACAACTCCGGTTCTACTCAACCGATTGTGATGAAACAAACGTAAGATTTTAAGTCTGACCAAGCCCTTTCTAACAAAAAAAACCGCATCAAAATCCGTCCAGTAGTTTTTGCGTCCATCGCGGACAAACAGACAAACAGACAAACAGACGAACAGACAGGAAATTCAAAAAAAATATTTTCGTGTTCAGTATCGTTAACATAACATAACCCAAGTATTTTTTTTTAAATATCTCCTATGTACAGACACGACCACTTTACAATTATATAATAGTATAGATATTTATTTATGACTTTAAATGGTATGAGAAAAATTTTCGGAAATCCGATGATAGGAGTTGAAAAGTTATGTAAGAAAATGCGCACCCTTTCTATTGTGCTACATGTTATTGGATGTTTTTAATTTGGATGGTGTGTTGAACTCTTTCATTATTTGTAAACATTTATCCGTCATTCCTATAAAGAATGTGAAAATCGTGTTTGAGGTAACTCAAGTAAATCTTTCTCCAATTATATCATTTTCATTTTTTATTAATAATAATGGAGACACTGCACTCTTGTCGTTGGTTACACAGAAAGATGTTCCGTTTTTGTTAAATCTTATAACCTAAGTACATACTGTACTGAACGTACTGGCCCCGACCCTAACCCAGCGCTAGACTTTTTATCTGGCGGAAACTATACTGTGTTTGCGCTGAGCAAGGTCGGGAGAAAGCCGGATGCGGAACAGACACGGCGATCAAGGCGGGGCACACCGTCGAGAAGTCCCAGGGAAGGTTCGAAGAACGTCAAGAGAGGAGTACTTTTATGTTGAAATAATAATCTTGAAGAATCTTGAAAGTAGTTTATTGAGTAGAGTAGTGTTCTCTACGAATACTGTATGCCGACTGAGGTAACGGTACATCTGGGCCCTCTGTTTATATAGCCCGCGGAGCTTACACGTGCCGTCTATGATAGGCGCATCGAGTTAACCGCGCTCGATGCGTCCACCAGCGGCCTAACAATAATTTTGCATGTACCTCTATTTCTATGTACAATGATTATTTATATAATCTACTATGCTTATTTACTATCTAATACAATATCTAATAAGAATCTTATAAGAATTTAATAAGAAAAGGAAATTAATTTTACGAAATCTAGTACAAAATGCTTACAAACTAAATGCCCTACTGTGTGTTTTAAAAATGTTTATTTGAACTTAGAACTATCTTATTTGCTACAACTTACATACTATGACCTATTTACTATATTATGTACATTGTTCTGCACATTCTCCCCCCGTGGGACGCAGTCGCACTTCCTTCGGTGCAGAACTCGAAGCTCCGGATAGCAGCACGATGAGTTTTCTTACAGGCCGTCGCAGCACTCCGCCTTTTGTCTGGAGATCGACGGTCCTGGTCACGCCGTCTGGCCCGGGGAATGTAGCGATGACTCGTCCTCGCAGCCACATGTTACGGGGCGCGTTGGGATCCACCAGCAAGACCAAGTCGTGTAGGTCTATTGTGGGTCCGCGTCCATTTGGCATTCGTCGATGCTGAAGCTCCGGCAGGTACTCTCGGAGCCACCTGGCCCAGAAGAGGTCGGCCAGGCGCTGTGCTGCTCGCCAACTGGATTTTGAGGCGCCATCCTTTTCGTCGAAGACGCCCGGCTGCTGTACACCACCAGGTCCGCCCAACAAGAAGTGGTTGGGGGTTAGTGATTCGGGATCCTCCGGGGTCACTGACACATGCGTCAGTGGGCGACTGTTGACGGTATACTCCACCTCTGCTAGCAAGGTGACCAAGACTTCCTCGGAGGGTCGTCGCTCGTGCAGTGTGGCGGCCAGTGCTGTTTTCACTGATCGCACCATTCGTTCCCAGGCTCCACCCATGAAGGGAGCACCGGGAGGGATGAAGCGCCACGAAGTCTTCTTCTTGGCTGCTTCCTGTGCTGTCGCTGTGTCGATCGCCTGTCGTAACTCGCGGTCGGCGCCTCGCAGATTGGTCCCGTTGTCAGACCAGATTTCTTCAGGACATCCTCTTCTTGCCATCATCCGTCGTAGAGCGGAGATGGCTGAGTCGGTGCTGAGAGAGTTTGCTATCTCTAGATGAATGGCGCGCGTCGTTAGGCAGGTGAAGATCGCGACGTACCTTTTTTGATTGGTACGCCCAACTGTCACGGTGAGAGGCCCGAAGTAGTCGACCCCGGTGTGTGTGAAGGGTCGCTTATGGTGAGCTAAGCGACACTCCGGCAGATCACCTGTCCTCGGGTACGGCGGCACTTGCGTACGGATGCGGCAATGCAGACACTGTCGTAGTAGCGAACGGGTTACCGGGCGTAGGCGTACGACCCAGTAGTGTTGTCTGCACTCGTTGATCGTGGCTTCGACTCCCGAGTGATGCAATTTCTCGTGAGTGTGCTTGATCCACAGCTTGACCGTCGGGTGATCGCCATCCACTATGATTGGCGACTTGAAGTCTTCGGAGACGTCTCGGGCGGCTTGTATACGGCTTCTTACCCGTAGTATGCTGTTGACTGTGATGACACTCAGCTGGTGTAGACGACTTTCTTTCTGTACAGCTCTTCCTCGTTGCAGATCTTCTATCTCGGCGGCGAATGAGTCTTGTTGCGCTGCTCGCATGAGTAGGTCTTCAGCTGCGCGCAGTAGCTCGGCGGTGATAGGTAAGTAGGGGTCAGCGACCGACTTACTCAGCTGTGCGGGAGGTGGCTTCACTGTTTTCTTGTTTGTCTTACGCCAGTCTGGGTCTGCTATCTTGTTTTTCTGAGTCCGACGATAGTTCACGTTTTCAGTTCTCTTCTTACACAGCTGTATGAAGAGCAGGACTCTGGCTGTAGCGTACCGGAGTCTATCCCAGCTAGAGAAGCGGGAGACCTCTTCTCTAGCTGGGAGACTATTAAAAACTGTCAAAGTGGGAAGTTGCAAATGGACGTGTTTTTGTGCTCCGATCAATTTTAAATTATTTTCCATGTTAATTCTACACCCTCACCTAACCTAAAGATAGAAGTGTGTACACAAACCTTGAATTGATGTGATAAGACCACCTATTGACGACAAATCCAGCAAATTCAACAAATAAACCAGAATCAAGGTAAACACCTAACGTTTGAATAATTCAAAATCGCACAAACACATACACAAATTGATTAATTACCTACTGCATAAATTGATCTAATTACCCAACAAAAATACAAATCAGCTGAGACTACCGTCAAATTCATTATGTGTCAAGATTGACAAGCACTGTCAAGACAAAACTATCTGTTTTGAATACATACCTTTTGGTCTCGGCCAGCAACTAAACGTTTCTGGTGTTGCAAGGGTACAAAAATACGAATTGTTTGGTAATTTTTGTTTCAAACCGGAACCCACTCGAATAATCATAAAATAAGTAAAAATCTACTTCTCTGAATTGTTTTTGTGTGCCAACTACCTGTGATTTATACAGAATGTCAACAAAACGGACGCCATCTAATGAAACAACTGAAATGCTCCATGACCCCGAGCCCAATCCAATGGCGTCTCCAACACAGGAACAGCATACAACACATTTATCAAAGAGATTCAAGCGGAGTTTTGAGCAATGTGACGATGTAAATCAAATAACATGTGAAATAAAAAGGATACTATCCGATTTCACTGAAAAACAGGATAAAAAATATGCCATGCTTCTAAGCTCCGTGAACGACATTAAAGAGAGATGCATAGAGATGCGCAAGGCCGTAGATTTTATGTCGGAATCATACGATGGGATTGTGGAGAAAGTTAAAGGGCTGGAGTCCTCAAATAGACAAAAAATGGCTATTATACAGGACCTGGAAAACAAAATAGAAAGTCTCGAAAACGCAAACAAGTCCACCAGCATCGAAATTCGCAACTTACCCTTCGAAAAAGATGAAGACAGAACGTCTCTCTGCGATACTGTGCTAAAAACCAGCAAGACTCTGCGGACGACACTACATAAATCTGAAATTCGAGACGTTTTCAGGGTGAAAGCTAAAACTGGACCTAGTAGCGGAACCGTGGTTGTAGATCTAACAACGGTGATTGCAAGAGACAACTTTATACAGGCCTACAAAACACTCAAAAGGCGAGGAAACAGCCTATCGACTACGGACATCGAAATCAAGGGACCATCAAGGCCAGTATTTGTCTCCGAAAGTCTGTCAGCCAAGAAAAGACGTCTCTTTTACCTAGCAAGAGAACATGCAAAAACGTATCAATATGCATACTGCTGGATTTCAAATGGCAGAATCTTAATGCGGAAGAAGGAGGGAGACCCTGTCATACTTGTAAACATGGAAGCCGACCTTACAGAACTATCTAAGAAGTCCAGTGTATGACTAGTACGTAGTTTAGTCATTGGTTACCTTTTGTTGCCGTCTTTTGGTAGCCCTCACTCATTGTTTATACTGATAACTTTTGTATCTCTACCGTGTGGATTCTCTTCAGAGGTTTATGAGACCATGAGCCCCTGTGGAGAATTAATTGAGATTGATAACCTTGACCCGCGCCATGAAATTCATAAACTTCACTCATACATAATACTACAATACACTTACATACAATTCACTCACATACAATACACTTACATACAATTCACTCACATACAATACATTTACATACAATACACAACATACTCTATAACCACTACGTTTGCCACAATAAGTGGACTTATTGAGGATGGGATTCTTGTGATATTGTACAGGGTAAAAACCCTGAACCATAACCCCAGGCTACGACGGGCTGTGATGTTCTGCTATGATGGTGCACTGACATTTAATATATATCATAATGCTTAATACACATAACAATATATTTTCCGATCTCGACTCATATCACGTATCCAAATCATATAAAGTGCAGGCAAGTGAATGCGCTGGACTAATTGATGACCCCAGTAGCAATATGCAAATCATACACTTCAACGTTCGAAGCATAAATAGGAATTTTCACGAGTTCACAGTTCTCCTCGAAGAAATCCAAGTTGAGTGTGACATCATTGTTCTGACAGAGTGTTGGCTCAATAAAACAACAACAATTCCCATATTGCAGGGTTACCAATCATTTCAAACAGCCAATAACAAAAACCAGAATGATGGCATTGTCATCTACGCCAAATCCGGCCTTAACTGTAGAGTGGTTGAACCAGCTTTCCAGGAAGCATCTTGTTTGCTATGTACGATAAATGATAGTATAGCAATTGTGGCCGTGTATAGGTCCCCATCGTATCCCCGTATCAACAAGTTCCTGGAGGGCTTGGATGCGGTACTCCCCACCCTTGCTAAGTATTCCCAAATATTGCTCACAGGTGACATGAATATTGATATTTATGACAGGCATGGGGATGACTACTCTCCTGAATACCTGGATTTGACTGCCTCCCACGGTCTGCTTCCTGCACATCTATTTCAAACTCGGAAACATAAATGTTTTGACCATATGATGCTTAAAACAAATCATTTGGCAACAACTTTGGTTATTGACTCCCAGATAACTGATCATACACCAGTTATAATAAGTGTCACTTTAGATAAACCTAAACAACAAGTTAGTACTTATAGGACAGAAATCGATTACCCATCAATAGAGGAAGAAATTGTAAAAACCGATTTCTCATGCGTCCTACTTTCTGACAGTGCTAATGAAGCTACAAACATCCTTACATCCATACTCTCTAACATTATAAACAGACATACATGTACACGCAGGGAGTCGAGAAAAAATCGAAAAATCAAACCATGGATTACTCCTGGCCTCCTGCGATGTATCAGAAACAGGGACAACTTACATAAAAAAATGAGAAAGGAGCCTGATAATCACATTATGAAACTGACCTACTATCGATATCGCAATTTCTGTAATGCCCTCTTGCGCAAAGTTAGATGTAGCTATGAGAAACAAGAATTCCTCAAGGCAAAAAATAACCCAAAGGCTACCTGGGAGGTAGTCAACAAGGTTGCAAATAGGAAAAAATCTCATCACCCTCCTCGCGAATTGCTTCATCCTAACAACCAAACAAACAACCCCATAGACCTAGTAAACGATTACTTTGTCAATGTTGGCAAAAATTTAGCTACAAACATAAAGCCTAACCCATCAGTAGATCCCCCCAAGTATAATACTGCCAAGAGCTTCTTAAATTCTTTTGCTCTCTTTGAAACAGATGAGGCAGAAATCGAAACTATTATTCGTAACTTGCGCAGTGATTGCGCCGTCGGTATAGATGGTATTTCTGGTAGGGTACTTAAGGTATCTCGTCGTTTTTTGACACCATCAATTGCGCATATTTGTAACCTGTCTATTTCATCCGGAGTATTTCCAAGGGCCTTCAAAAAGGCCGTTGTTCATCCCATACACAAAGCAGGGGATAGGGGTTGTGTGGGTAACTACAGGCCTATTTCAGTTTTGCCTACAATGTCTAAAATCTTGGAGAAACTTATCAACCACCGCCTGAACAAGTACTTAGAAGTAAACAGTATAATTGCAGAAAACCAATACGGTTTTCGTCATGGGCTTTCTACCGAGGATGCAGTTATTGCTTTCACAGATGGAGTTACCCAGCATCTTAATAGTAAACAAAAGTGTTTAGGTGTTTTCTTAGATATGAGTAAGGCGTTTGATACGGTGTCTGTCCCTTTGCTTTTAGATAAAATGTATGGTGTGGGCATCCGTGGTCTTGCACTGGATCTTTTTAAGGACTACCTCTCAGACCGAACCCAATGCGTAAAGATAGGAGAAGTTACTAGTGCTGAGGTGGGGGTGGAGTATGGTGTACCGCAGGGTAGCATTCTCGGACCAACATTATTCTTGATTTACATCAACAAACTGTGTCTTCTCTCCCTTAAAAACTGCTCAGTCTATGTGTACGCTGACGACACTGTTCTGCTGGTTCATGGAAACTCATGGAGTGATGTGGCACAGCTAGCACAAACAAGCCTGAATGTGGTGACTGGCTGGCTGTCTAGGAATTTGTTGACACTAAACGCAGACAAGACCAAGGTTATTCCATTTTCCATCTCGCAAGCTTCCCAACCTAAAAGCCCCATTAAAATTAGCGCCCACTCATGTGGTGACTTTTTCTGGTCCTGTGGCTGCCCTCATCTCTGCGTAGTCGATAATATTCGTTACCTTGGCATCGATATAGACAGGCACCTAAACTGGCAACTACATATCGCAAACCTGGTTGTTAGAGTGAGAAAATTAATTTACATTTTTAAAAATCTCCGGCAATCGGCCGATGTTGACACTCTGCGGCTGGTATACTGTGCACTGTGCCAGTCGATTCTGACATATTGTATAGTGTGCTGGGGTGGAGCTAACAAAACCAATATGCTTGAGCTAGAGATAGCCCAGAGAACTATCCTGAAGGTGGCCTTCTCCAAACCTTTCAGGTACCCGACCGAAAAACTATATTTGGATTGTGCGGTGCTATCGGTCCGACGGCTTTTTGTGCTCTGTTGCGTTCTAAGGAAGCATCGTACTCCTTTTACTAAGAGTGGTAAGCGCCGGCGCGGCATCGTATTTCATTCTCAACTTCATGGCACTGCCTTCGCACACAGACAATTCTCTTTCATCAGCTCCAGAATATATAATAAAATAAATAAAATCTTGCAAGTGTACGAGCTTAATGGGAAGGGCTGTAGACAAAAGTTGGCAGATTGGCTGCTAACACTGGACTACACCTACACGGAGTCATTAGTGGAGTGACACACACATAAATACACACGCGCACACACACACACACACACACACACACACACACACACACACACACAGCGGGCCAAGCATGTAATTCGCATTACGTGCATTGCTTTGAAGCTTATTTGTTAATAGTTGTAAGTATCATCTTTAAATGGGCTAATTTTTTACTGCTAAATTATTACATTATTATTTATTTATTTTTATTCATTGCCCACACTCTTGTATTTTGCCCGTTGTTGGTATTTTAATTATAATTTATTAATTTGTAAATATATGAAATATTAATTAACAATTTGTAAATATCTAAGTTGAAAATTAGTTTATATTCAATTAAGTAGATCTGGGTATTTTCTATAGGTACTGTCTCTCAAGATACAGGCTTCTGCCTAGTTTGAGAGACAGCGGTGTATGTTTTTATGGTTTTGTGTACCTGCTTTAGTGTTTATGTAAATCATTCAAATTGTAATTTTAATGTGTGACAATAAATTATTATTATTATTATTATTATTATATTATTATTACCTCGGGTAGCGCGTCTGACAACTTTTCTTTCTTCTGTGAGTTGATGTGATGTATCTTCTCTTCTGTGTCTTCAGTTTTTTCTGTCTTCGATGTGTCTGCCGGCCATGACTCTTCCGGTAGGTATAGGAAGTCTGGCCCTCTATACCATCGATGCTGCTTACTGAAGTCTGTAGGTACGTCTCGGGTGGCGTCGTCCGCGACGTTTAACTTCGTCGGGACCCACCGCCACTCGTTCACTGTTGTGCTGTCTTCGATAGCTGCTAGGCGATGCGCTACGTACGGCTTGTACGAGCGAGAACCCGTCTTGATCCAGGCGAGTACTGTTCGGCTGTCTGTCCAGAAGGTCTTGGAGTCGGGCTTGCGTTCGTGTTCTTCTATGACTGATTCGGCGAGTCTTGTACCCATCACGGCGGCTTGAAGCTCGAGGCGAGGTATCGACGTCAGCTTCAGTGGCGCCACCTTCGCTTTGGCGACGATAAGCGACAGGTCGATCTTCCCGTTCGAGTCTTCTGTTCGCCAGTACAGCACAGCCGAGTAGGCCGATTCACTGGCGTCGGTGAACACGTGTAGTTGGAGGGACTTGCAATCACTGTAATTGAGGTAGTGACGAGGAATGGAGATGTCTGCTAACCTCTTGAGATGCTCGATCCACTCCTTCCACTTCTCTGCTATGTCTTCACTGACCTCTTGATCCCACTCGGTGCCACGCCTCCAGATTTCCTGTAGTAGCTGCTTGGCTCGGATGGTGACAGGCGACGCGAACCCCAACGGATCGAACAGTGACATAACGATCCGCAGTGCTTCTCGCTTGGTAGGCGTCTTCTTGTCACACAGCGGCGTCGGGATGCGTGCGAGATTGAGGTTGAAGGTGAGTTCGTCCGCACCCGGCTTCCATATTAGACCCAGCACTCGCTCGGTCTGTTCTTCTGTTCTGTATAATTCGGTGGCTGCATCTTCTTGTTGCACGTCGAGTGCTTCTAACAGCTGCGGCGAGTTTGATTTCCATTGTTTCAACTCAAACTTGGCTTTTCTGTGAATACTGCGGACGTCAGAGGCGATCTTGATGGCGTCTTCTAACGTCTTGAAACTGTCTAAGTAGTCGTCAACGTAATGTTTCTTCACTATGGCTGAGACGGCTTCGGGATGCGTAGCGCTGTACTGTTCTGCGTTCGTATTTTTCACGTAGATGGCGGTCGACGGCGAACTTGCTGCACCGAAGATTAGTGACGTCATTCGGTACTCTGTCGGCGGCTCGTCGCGACGATCACCACGCCATAAATAGCGCAGCGCATCTCGGTCTTGTTCTCGAATCTTGACTTGTAGAAACATTTCACCGATGTCCGCTGTCACTGCTACTGCATGCTGTCTGAAGCGCATCACCACCCCCGGTAATGATTGGAGTAGGTCTGGGCCTCGTAGTAGAGTATCGTTGAGCGATACCCCTCTTGTCTTGGCAGCGGCATCGTGGACGACTCGGATTTTCCCCGGCTTCATAGGGTTGAAAACGGCAAAATGAGGCAGGTACCAAGTCTTGTTTTTAGTCTTGGTAGATGGCGCCAGCTCTGCATATCCTTTTGATAATAGGGCTTCCATCTGTTCTGTGTATTTTTCTTTGAAGGCTGGATCGCGGTCGAGCTTCTTCTCTATGTTCTGTAGTCTTCTCAACGAGTTGTCGTAATTGTTCGGCAGTGAAACCTCTTCTTGCTTCCATAACAGCGCTGTCTCGTATCTTCCGTCGGGCTTGTGGACTGTATGTTGCTGTAGAATACGAGAAGCTTGTTCATCTGGGTCTGTCTTCGGTTTCTTCGGGTTCAAGAGTAGGTTGTCCACCTCGAAGTGCTGCTTGACCATCTTGTCGAGTTGATGATCGGCTTCTTCTTCGAACATGTGTGAGATGTATTCGTGATGCTTACCCGAAGTCCTCGCGTCGCTGCCGTGAAGAACCCACCCTAGCGGCGTGTGAGATGCCACTGGTTGGTCCGGCTGGCCTGTTCTGGTTTCGGAGGTGAGCAGGAGATGCCAGTTGTCCTGCCCGATGAGGATCTTCGGTCTTGCTTCTTCATACGTGAGGTCGTTCTTGATGTCTTCGAGGTGGTCGCAACCCCTTAACTGTTTGTAAGTCACCCGTTGAGATGACACTGTGAGATTCTTGACTGTGCGTGCTTGAACCTCTTCTATTTCTGTGCTGTTGATTCCTCTGATGCCGAGTGAGACTCTTCTTGACTGTTGATCTGTAGTTCTGGTACTGTTGATGGTCTTCACCCGGAGCGGATCTGTAGGTCCCGACGCGCCGATCTTGTTTGCCACGGCGTCGTCGAGCAGAGTAACTGTAGAACCGTCGTCAATAAGTGCGAACGTGTTCACTGTCCCTGTCGGCCCCGCTAGTTGAACCGGCAGGATCTTTAAAAATGTTTCTTTTTTCGAACCTGTCCACGCTGAGTTGATAGCTTCAGTCGTGTTCGCTGTTTCTTCAGTGGGCTTCTTTCTGTAGTGTAACAGGGTGTTGTGAGTCCTGTTACAATTGTTGATACCGCACCGCCGCTCACTGCAAGTATGTTGTCTGTCACGATGTCTCAAGCACCTGAAGCACAGCCCCTTTTCCTTTGCTATGTCCCATCTTGCATCGACGTCTGCATTCTTGAATTTGTCGCACTTGTAAGTTGGGTGTTGCTGTTCACTGCAGATAACGCACTTTTTGTTGGTTTGGGCTTCAGTTGCTGTATTGACTCGCTGGGGGCGCCTCTGTTGCACGATGTGTTGTTGCACTACGGTTTCTGGTTGGGCGTACGGCCCGCACAGGTCGGCTTCTCTCTTCATGAATTTTTCGAACTTCACGAGGTCTGGTGTCTCTCTTGGCTGTGTTGATGCGTAGTCGTAGTAGCGATACTTCAAAACCGGCGTCAGTTTTTCAACCAGGGATCTTGCGACTTCTGGGTTGTAAAGGTAATGTATGCAATCTAGGTTTTTCAGTATCGCGACCGCATTTGTAATCTTCGTAGAGTGCACGCAGATATCTCTCGGATTTTCTGTTAACTTCGGAAGGCTTCGTAGTACTTCAATTTCTGTGGTTGCTATGGCTTCGGGTCGCCCAAATCTTGACTCGAGTGTACGGATGATCTCGGCTGGCTGCGAATTCGTGATGAGAAGACTTTCTACTGCTTCTCTTGCTTTTCCACGGAGATTTCTTCGCAGTCTGTTGAGGTTTTCTATGGCGGTGTAACTATCTTCTGTTTCTCTATATGCTGCCTTGAACGGCAGCCACTCCTGGTGAGCCCCACTGAAGTTAGGTAGCTCGATGAATTTCGGCCGCTGCGCCGACCTGACCGCCTGTGAAATGGCTGCGGCTAGGTCGGAGTAGTCGTTTTTCTGTTGCTGTTGCTGCTGTTGAACCGGCGGCGGTGGCGCTGCTTGCGTCGTCCCACTCGGCTCCTGATGCGGTGTATCTGCGATGGCTAAGACGGCGGGTGGTGGTGGCTCTTGACGGCTGAGCCACTCACCGACCTTTTCTTCAGCTGCTGCAGACACCTGTTCCTGGTCTTCCAGGTCTTCATCTTCACTGTCGGTTTGTTCTAACGCTGCTAATCTTGCTGCTGCAAGTTCTATCTTCAATTGAAGTAGATCTTGTCTTGCGTTGGCTATCTTCAATGTTCTCGCTTTCGAATGCACTGATACACTCCCTCCCCCCCTCTTACCGGTGGCTGGACGGGATGATGCTTGCGGTTTTCGGCTCCGCAACTGTTGCAACACTTCGGGACACGGCGTTGGCCCCGAAGCGGACGGTGGCTCCATGGTGGTCACCGTCTCTTCCGTCGTGGTTCTGTCTGAGGCGGACAACTCTGATGCGGTCGGCTCCGCGGCCCCCTCAGGTCCAGATGCACCCACGGCGTGTGTTGCTGGTTTTCTGCTGGTTTCTGACCTCGTAACCGGCATTTTGATTCTTCAAACTTGCTGACTATTTGCTGTTTACTTGCTGACTACTTGCTGACTCACTCCCTTGACGCTTCCTTGCCAAACCCGGGACGACCCTGGTGCTCCGCACGATTCCTCCGTGCTGCTCCTTGATCCGGCTCGCAAGGACCAAAATGTACTGAACGTACTGGCCCCGACCCTAACCCAGCGCTAGACTTTTTATCTGGCGGAAACTATACTGTGTTTGCGCTGAGCAAGGTCGGGAGAAAGCCGGATGCGGAACAGACACGGCGATCAAGGCGGGGCACACCGTCGAGAAGTCCCAGGGAAGGTTCGAAGAACGTCAAGAGAGGAGTACTTTTATGTTGAAATAATAATCTTGAAGAATCTTGAAAGTAGTTTATTGAGTAGAGTAGTGTTCTCTACGAATACTGTATGCCGACTGAGGTAACGGTACATCTGGGCCCTCTGTTTATATAGCCCGCGGAGCTTACACGTGCCGTCTATGATAGGCGCATCGAGTTAACCGCGCTCGATGCGTCCACCAGCGGCCTAACAATAATTTTGCATGTACCTCTATTTCTATGTACAATGATTATTTATATAATCTACTATGCTTATTTACTATCTAATACAATATCTAATAAGAATCTTATAAGAATTTAATAAGAAAAGGAAATTAATTTTACGAAATCTAGTACAAAATGCTTACAAACTAAATGCCCTACTGTGTGTTTTAAAAATGTTTATTTGAACTTAGAACTATCTTATTTGCTATAACTTACATACTATGACCTATTTACTATATTATGTACATTGTTCTGCACACATACAACACTGCTTGCTTGTTTTGTTGCTTTTACAAATATAATCTTAGTAGAATCCATGTTTTCCATGTTTTTTCAATATTATTGTGTTTATATCAAATAGTAATGGTAACTATTGACACAAGTACAGAAAATTTTTGAACTTCTTTGTAATAATTATAAGTTGCAAGTATCTCTAGAAGGTACTTAAAAACGTAGGGTTCTTATGGCAACAAGGAAACCTTATAGTTTCGCCATGTCTGTTTGCCTGTCTGTCCTTCCGTCCGCTCGTTCGTCCGCGGTTTAGCTAAAACACCATTAGTACCTACTAGAAAGTTGTAATCTGACTACTCATGCCAAATCAGACAAGCAGACATTTTTAAAAAATGTATAATATTATTAGTACGGGAGCCCAAAGGGTTTTCCGGGATTTACTCGAGCGTGGCAGATCAATATATAGGGGGATACCTGGTACCCAATTACGTACCTCCACCACATATGAGCCCCATAAATAAGGCCGTCCGCCAAGGATAAGGGATCAGATTAGTAAAAAAAAATTGATTATCAGACATTCTCGAGCGCGTCAGGTTAAGGTAGAGTGAGTTAAATACATGCTAAAAAGTGTATATTCTACTAATCTGACAATTTGCGAGTGACATAAAGAAAGGGGAGGGCTACAAAGTTGTAAAAAAAAAAAATCATCTCGACATTCTCGAGCGTGGCTAAATTTTATTTTATTTTATTTTAAAGGAAATAATTCAAGGATGACGAAAAATATATAATCTGACGATTTCCACAAGCCGAAGTAACAAAAATTCGTCGTTAAAGTTTAATCCATGTTTCTATTCCTCTCGCACTCTTTGTCTATCTATTACTCTTTCACTCCGTCTCTACTCTGGTTTTTGTTGCCATGACGCCATCACAACTGTCACACAGACAATATCGTGGCATGATACTCCTAGTATTAATAACGTATTTCCAACGTTTTGGTTTTTTATTGTTATTTTAATATAATTTCTGTGAATTAAAGCTTATAAATACGTACTATGAGTGATACTAATATAAAGTGTGTATTTTGTGGTGAAATTACTTTGCAAAAAACAATTAAATTTACATTAGGAACATTGAAAAAATGTATAAAAATTTTAGAATATCGAATATCTACTGAAGAAGATGATGATTAATTAATCGATTAATTATAAAAAATATTTTCTTTAAGCTTTTTTTTAATTATTTTGTTATAAATAATACGTTAGTATACGTTTACATAAAGTATACGTTTTTAGGTACCTAGAGTACTCTCTAGGTACCTAAAAACGTATACTTTTTTATTTGCATGCTATTTCCTGAGCTTTTCAATTATTTAAGTTCAATTTTTTTTTGTCAGATTAAGCGAATCCCTCTAGATAATCGTCAGATTATGAAACAGCACGTCTAGGACATAAAGCTGAACCATATATATCTTAATCTGACGCGCTTGAGTATTTCAAAATAGCGATTTTTTTTTGCACATTATAATAATGGTCGCGAGTTTGCGTCACATCGAAATCGTCAGATTATTGAATGAGAGCTTTTTTTGGGTTCACTTAACATCCCCTTAGAAAATCTGACGCGCTCGATTATTTTTTATTTTTTTTCATTTTCAACCCTTACGTACGACCACCCGCACCATGCAAACGGTCAGATTAACATACGTACAATATTAAAAATACGTAGGACATTTATGCTATCAATATCTGACGCGCTCGAGTATGTCCATGCAACAGTATTTTTTTACATTTTTGAAAATCTATAGCCGCTCTCCCTACCGATGAAAGGTATACATTATATAACTTTTTTTTTCTTCTTTTCATCTAAGCTTTGCAACCCAATAGGTCTCCATGACGCTCGAGTAAATCCCCATTTAGCATCGTGGGCTCCCGTACTATATTATATTCGTAATCAGTATAGTTCATAACCTACAAAGAACTTCCTTGTTTTCTAAAATATTCAATGTACAGTTTTACGATTTTTTTATTTATAAATGACTAGCTGTTGCCCGCGGCTCCGCAAGCGTGGATGTCGGTTATCGCGACCAAACATAAACATAAACACATTTGGTCGCGATAACCGACAATGTCCTTTCGCAAGGTCTAATGTACCCCTGTACCAAATTTCATCATAATCGGTTTAGTTGTTTAGGCATGAAAGTGTAACAGACAGAGAGACAGAGTTACTTTTGCATTTATAATATTAGTATGGATTGGAGCGCAACATCATCGATATTAATATTTTTTTTGTGTACAATTACACCCACATTTTCCAACCTGGCCGTTTTGGTACTTAGTCATTGTGCAATCAGGGCATTTCTATACATAATCGTTTTGATACCCAAAAATGTGAGATTTAGCCTTTATATAGACACTAGCTTTTCGCCCGCAGCTCCGCCTGCGTGGATGTCGACTACTGCCATCAAAAATATTTTTTCTAAACTGACGGACTTGTTGTATAAACGTTTGACGCCTTATTTTGCTCTCTCAGTAGTGAGTTTTTCAAAATATTAAATGAAAACTGTAGGCCTTGTCATAAATATAAGTGGCAGATTTTTAGAATAATAAGTACATCAAAATAAAAATATTATTAATAGGTATCTTTATATCAATAGCTAATAAATGGCTAGAAAAAAACTGGTAGGAAAAACATACTATTATCTAACATTTCGTTCTTATGAATCAATCAATCAATTAGCCTATTACAGTCCACTGTTGGACTTAGGCCTCACCCAATATATGCCATAGCACTCAATCATCCACCGTATTTCCCCACTGTCAGTTCCCACATTTCGGCCCCATGAGTCTTAACAGGGGAGTAGAAACCTCAATGACTTTGCCCAATGCTGCCCAACCCTTGTCGACCTTTCGACGTTTATCTCCTTCTGGGCTTCGTCTTCTAATCTAAAATTAGCATTTCAGTAATGAAATATCGTATCAGCACGACACAGTCGTAGACAATCCAGAAATGCCCAGGTCTTGATGATGTCAGAAAGCTTCTCGTAATCTACAAATGTAATACATAGCGGATGATTATACTCTCAGGTCTTTTGTATAATCTGCTGAACAGTATTGGCTACAATACTATAACCCTTTTAAAACCCAGCTTGCTCCGGTGGAACTCACAACTATTCATGACGACTCTCAAAAACAACTTGTATAGACATAATTATGACTCAGGAGTGATGGGTCTATAATTAATTCTTCTTCGTCTTCTTGGAGAACAGTACCACCGCACTCCAGTTCCATGTCCTAGATGCTTCCGCTGGATGACGGAATCAAAGAGGTTCGCAAGCTCTGTTAGAACTGGGATATCCCCTGCTTTTAAGAGCCCTGTCCGCCAGTGCGATATTAGCAGTATGAAGGTTGCTGTAGTATGCTGAGGATACAATAAATCACCTATTGGCCTATTGTAGTCCACTGCTGGACATAGGCCTCTCCCAATATACGCCATGTTTGCCGATCCTCCACCTTCTGCATCCAATCCGTCCCAGCCACCTTTCGCAGGCCGTCCGCGTCGGTCCACCTGGCTAGGGGGTGTCCCATCTTCCGTTTTCCTTCTCGCGGTCTCCACTCTAGGACTCGTCTGCTCCAACGGCCATCAGTCCTTCGGCAGATGTGGCCAGCCCACTGCCACTTTAGCTTGCTTATTCTGTGAGCTATGTCGGTAACTTTGATTCTATGTCGGATGACCTCGTTTCGAATTCTATCCTTCAAAGATACTCCAAGCATTGCTCGCTCTATAGCCCGCTGCGGACGGACTAACCCCACCTTCTATGGCCACCACCGTAGGTCATAACAGGCAGGACGCACTGGTAGAAAATGTTTGTTTTGAAGCATTGCGGCAGGGGGGAGGAGAAGACCCGACGTAGTTTGCCAAATGCTGCCCACTCCTGTTGGATTCTTCTGGCTATTTCTTTCTCCGAGTTGCTTTTACCGAGCTGGATAACCTGCCCTAGGTAGATAATATTTTTGAACAACTTCGATTGTTGAACATAATCTTGGTTTTATCCAAGATTACACCAAGGCCGACTTGTTGAGAAGCTCCATTCAGGCTGTGCAGCATTTCGCCCAGTTGTTCCAGCGACTCCGCAACTATGATGATGTCGCCGGCGAACCGAAGTGGGTGCGAGATTTACCTACTCCAGAGTCTTGTAGACGTCCTCCAATGCGTTGGTAAATGTTGAGGAAATGAATATAAATAAAACAACATATCATTTGTGGTGGTTTAGTATTTCATAATTATCTAAAAATATAGTAAGAAAATAAACATTTCGTATTATATTCCTTGTCATCTAAATCAGAAGTGCACTGTGCTTGACTAATAGAGCCCACAGCTGATAAAAGGAAGTTATTGTGTTCTGCTATCTCTAATAATTATTGACTTAGTATACTTCTCGTCAAGAAAGGAAGTGAAGTTTTCTAGAAGGCAGGCGTTCGCCCCTTTCGCCCATTTGGTAAAACGTTTCGAGCCATTGATATACATTGTAACTTTGTTTCTAGCTATGAAGCCGCCTCTTGTGTTATATCTGCGTATAGATTTAAATTCACGTACCTTACTGTGTGAGGGCTTATAAGTTAGTATTCATTTGAATGATAACGTGCTGTATTACTTTTAGGCTTTCTTTCATATACGGTACATCTATAGCTATAATCGCTGTGCTATCATGTCGTGTAGTCAATGTGATGAAATACTATGGTATCATGGTAGCCGGTAGCTGACGCAGTATATGCTTTAGTACTTATATTATTTAATGCCCGATGCCAATACTACCAATAATGGGTCTGATATGTAGTTCCGAATGTTGTCCTCGCGACGCACGCCGCTATTCTACTATAATACCACTCGCAGTCCGTGGAACTTAACTGAAGATTGGATACTCCATCGAAGTGAGCCAGTCTCAAAAACTTCTTTTCTATTTCCAATCAATTAAATAAAGAAACCGCAGTACATTGTACATAAATTAATATTTTTCACATTCTTTGTAATTATACGTGACAGAGAGTGACGTTTTATGAATATTATCATTTGACAGATCAAAATGTGACCTAGCGTTGACACCATCACTTTAGTACCCGTTGTCATGGTAACAAATTTGCTAGCGATATTAGCGCCATAATATTTCGTATTTTCTTTAATATTACATTATTTCGTAAATTTGCCACATTGGAATTGTGATAATTGCTATTCGGCGACAAAGCCACATTCAAAAAACCAAAGATCATGAAAATCTGTTCACTCGTTCTTCAGTTTTAAGAAAGTACGTTTTTGGCACTTTTTAGGCACTTAGGGACCGAATTTCGAAAAACCGTTTCTTAGTACACCTCCACGCATCAAAACATACACTCTCTATAAATTTCAAGTCTCTAGGACCAGCGGTTTAGGCTGTGCGTTGTCTCTAAGTCAATCAGTCAGTCAGTCAGGACTAAGAGTTTTATAGATAGTACTTCCGAGATGTAGTCTAGGTATATTGTGACAAGATTCTTTTGTAAACCTTGGTCCTTATGATACCAACCCCATAAAAAGTGTGGTAATTTTTTATGATGGAAAGAGGGTCACCATTATAGAGACGTACCATGCTACAAAGAATTTCAGGTCTTAATGTTGCGGCAGAAGAATCAGTCACCGAACCGCTTGGTTCTTGATGGAATATTCTGCACCGTATGCGGGTGGCATCTAAATTCTGCACGTGTTGTCCTGTGATGGGGAGGATGAGAGGGTGGGATTAATTGAATGAGCTCCAAATAATAGTAGCCTTGAAACCAGTAATAGTATAAACTCTGGGTTAGATAATTAAAATGTTAACTCTCATTATGCCTTGCACCACCATGAAAAAAACGCTGGGTTTAAACTCACACGTATCCTGGTGTTTCTAAAAAAATATGAAAAGATGGAGTTGGTTGAACTACATCGCGAGCTTCTTAGAACGTAATTAGAGGTTAAGAAAGAGAAGTTAGAAGAGTTCTAATTTACAGTTTATTTCTAACTAGCTGACCCGGCGAACTTCGTACCGCCATATTTTCCGCCCGCATGGTATTATCTCTAAATTTATCAGTGTTTCTCTACAACATTATGCATGTATTATACATATAAACCTTCCTCTTGAATCACTCTATCTATTTAAAAAAACCGCTTCAAAATCCGTTGCGTAGTTTTGAAGATTTAAGCATACATAGGGACGGACAGACAGCGACAGCGACTTTGTTTTGTAATATGTAGTTTTTAGTATTTGCTTATCTCAACAGACTCAACAGACAACAGACCAAAATGTTGTTCAATCAATGCTTGACGAGTGGGTTTTGTCCTGTGTGTGTGTGTTGTCGTGTCTTCAAATTCATCACCTGAATCTATATTGGTGGATATTCTGAATCCAAAGCTGGTTCTATATCATTATGCTGACGAGCAACTTTATGTAGCACACGAGTACTAACAATAATACCTGGAATTCTTTTGAAATGCAATTACATCCCTCTGGTAACAATAGGAAATATTTTCCAAATATCAAAGGTGCGTTTCATAGTTATTCTTGTTCTGATCTGTGCTTCATACGGTCTTTCTTTTTCAAGTCGAAATCTTTTACTCTGAGGTAGAAACCTTCTATAAACATCATTAACCTTTTGTGTATTATAATAATTTGACCTATCGGTGACTTTTTTGTGATAGAAGTTTGAACTAATATACTCAATGACTTCTTCGTCATCATCAGAGAATAATCAATCATTGATAATTTCAATATTTTAATTAAAGACACTATAAAATAAAACATACATAATAATCAGCAAAACATAACCTCTATAACATTGACATAATATTGACATAACTTCTTAGCCTAGGATTAGTTTAAAAAATAACCCGGGGTTTGCTTCAAACTTTTGACGGCGCAAGATGAATTATTGGTTAACCCTTAACCACTGACGTACGTGGTTTACTAATGTTTGGCAAAAAAACGTTTCCCAAAGTGTCACATGCCAAAGTATGTTTCCAAAATTTTCATTTGGCAAAAAAACATTTGGCAAAACAACTTTTCGCAATTTTACAGTTAGCAATACTATTTTGGTAAATATTGTTTAACAAATAATTGCATGGCAAAGTTTCATTTTACAAAGTATTAGGTAGTCAAATATGGTTTGGCATATTATGATTTACTTACGAGTCTAAATTCACAGCATTAATTTTTTAAATTCTAAGATCCAATTTTAAAAATACACTGCTGCATGGATGTTTTATCACCTTGGACAAACAATTTACAGGTAAGAACTTCTATAATAATTATATTGTTATCATACAAAACATTTCCGGCGCTTCGCCAGCCGCTGCCGCGGCACGCTCGCTTCGCTCGCTCGGCTCGCGCTCTGTTGGGGTCACAGTTCTAACTTAACCTAACCCACTTTTCTAGCAGTCCCAATTCTATAATAATTATATTGTTATCATACAAATCATTTCCGGCGGTTTGCCGGCCGCTGCCGCGGCACGCTCGCTCGGCTCGCGCTCTGTTGGGGGTCATAGTTCTAACCTAACCTAACCCACTTCTCTAGCAGTTCCAATCTAGCCTACATTACAAATTCCGCCTTTACTACTCCTTTGCAAAAATAAAGCATTTGCTAAATGTATATTTGACTAAATAAAAATTGAGCAAGTAAATATTTGCCAAATGAATATTTGACCAAGTGATTGAAATGCGAAATGAAAATTTGCTAAAGATTCTTTTGGGAAATGAAAATATGCGATAAGTTTTTTGGGAAGTGAAATTTGACGAAACATATTTTGCTAAACGGCAGGATCCCGACGTACGTATGTTAGATTACTGGCCCGTGTAGAAAAATGATGGGTCATCTGAACCACCAGGTGACCTATATAGAACGATATAAGAGCATAAAATAATAAGATTCAGCACTATGCCGTCACTTGTAAGCTGTCCAACTGAGTGCAGGTGAGCATTCAAAAGCACATGTAGAGTGAGTACATTTTGGTCATATATTTTTGTACGGCATTCTTAACCATCGATAGATCCATGAAAAATAACAAGAAAACGCGTAGTGCCGTACAGAAATGGTGATCCACAAAGTTGGAATTTTTATTTTATTTTCCGACAATTTCCAGGGTAAATTTGGTCATTTGATTTTGTACGGCATCCGTTTCATACTATTTCAATACTGCTTCTAATCCATTATTCCGCAACGCCGTACAAAAATCATGATCCAAGGGGAAATAATCGAGGGTTACAAACCCCTCTCTTTCCGTGGTCCACGGGGTGATTTGAAAAAATACGGCTTTGGTTCCAAAACATTATCTGGCATTCAAAAGTACTATTATAAATAATGCCGTCAAAAAATGATTGTTCATTTGAATGTATTATCAATAATTATGTTAATTTCATCGTATTCTTGATTTATAAAGCTGTAAAATCATTTGATCCTGTATGGGAACTTTTTTTTTAACATGATATTGTAAAATACAATTGTTATATAGTATTGCCGTTCAAAAGAAACCGTTCTAAAAAAAATAATAGAGAAATACAAAAACTGAAATTTTGCTAATTATTGTAAAACTTTAAATATCATAGATTAATGAAATATAGCAGTTTTCTACATTTTATCCCTTGTTTTAAATAGTATTAACATAGATAAATTAGGAAAATATGATGCCGTACATTTTTATGCAGACTATACAGGGTGATCAATCCAAATGGGTCAGTAGGGAGAAGTCAGAAACTATGAGAGATATATGAACTTGGATCCTTACTAGTCGAGAGATTCACCAGAGTGTATTTATATCCTGATTTCCTATTCTTCTCTTTAACTTCGTGGGGAAGGAAACAGCACTTTTTAATATTTCTTAAAATCAGGGACTCTCAAAGCACATTTAGTTTAAGTGCCTATTTGAAATATGTAGGGTGCATGCAATGATGTTAGATGAATAGTGCATGCAAAGACACGATTTCAGCGCGCGCGCCCCCGATCGTGCGGCGCTCCGATTCTCGCGACCCCCTGATCCTCGCGCCCTAGGCTACAGCCTAATTAGCCTAAGGGTTAATCAGGCCCTGGAATTAACACAATACACAGTACACAATACACAATACAAGAAAGTAAACAAACAGATATAGAAAGTCAATAGTAAGGCGAACAGACTTTTTAAGGTCTCAAGTTCGTACAGCGGCCAAGCCACCCAATTACAAAGTGCATCAAGCGAGTTAATACAGCTATTGTAATTATATACAGCAGCGCTGTATCAGGTAAACCGACAGTTTTGTCTGGAGCAGGGGAGCTCTTTAGCGAGTCGAATCCGAAGACCGACTGACTAGCTTGCCGAGTGCATGCTCTTTTATAAGATGATCCCCACTTTGCATCCCTCCCCGACAACTCTGTCCGTTGACGCATTGCAGTAAGTCACGTGTTTACTTGATACAAAATGTAGGTACTAAATCTAATAAGATTTATCATTACAAAGTAATCAAATCATTTTAAAATAAAAGCAACATGTCATCATTGTTTTGAACAAAACTAACGGTCACACCATATCGAAATAAGTTGCCAAAAATCAACTAGTAGTACTTAATAAATTATGTTTTGATTTATTAGACAATATTTGATAGTAAAAATCAACAAAGTTTGGTAACTACCCACAGTGATTGACAACTAACTCCGACATATACAGGGCGTCCCACGGCGATGCCACATGGAGGGAAAGTACCTTAAATCCTTAAGTTAGCTCATTTTACTTAAAGGAGACATCATAAATCACTTTAACTCAAAGTTCATCCATCCATCTGATACCATATTAACAATAAAATTCCATATTTAAACTACTTTTCTTTTTTTATCGTGCTGACACCGCTGCTGGTCAGCAGTAGTATTTAGGTATGTCGAACTCAAACCGACTAAAACCGCACGCCGTCTAAATTAACAGGTTATAAGTTGATCCATAGGGCAATTCTCTTGCCATTTTCGTTGCACAGGGTACACCGCGTGCAGGTTTCTAATCAAGCACCCAAAAATAACTACCTACCCTACCTACACATACCTCATGCAGTTACCCAATAAAGTTACATTCTAAACAGGTAACAAAGTTCATTCATTTTACTAAATAAATTTCAGAAATTCTTACAAGGTATCAACACTAGAGATATCTTTGATTTGATTAGAAACCTGCACGCGGTGTACCCTGTGCAACGAAAATGGCAAGAGAATTGCCCTATGGATCAACTTATAACCTGTTAATTTAGACGGCGTGCGGTTTTAGTCGGTTTGAGTTCGACATACCTAAATACTACTGCTGACCAGCAGCGGTGTCAGCACGATAAAAAAAGAAAAGTAGTTTAAATATGGAATTTTATTGATAATATGGTATCAGATGGATGGATGAACTTTGAGTTAAAGTGATTTATTTTGCCAAATTGAATTTATAATTTTAGATTTCAAGGACTTCCTTTCGTTTAATTTACCATGTTTCTTAGAGAGATTTGATCCTTATGATTGACACTATCGATTGATGCCATAAAAATACAGGATGTTACTTTTTCGGCTTTTAGTCGGTTCGATTACCGAGTGTGGCAAGCGAATTTTTAAAAATCTTTGAGTGCAGTTTTGTTTCTTTTTAAAAATAAAATGAAGTCTCCTTTAAACAAAATGAGCTAACTTAAAGGATTTAAGGTACTTTCCCTCCATGTGGCATCGCCGTGGGACGCCCTGTATATGTTACAAACTAAAACGTCGCAAAACCCGATATGGCTGTCAAGCTGTCGCAAACCTGTCTGCTTGCAGTGCTCCAAGCCGACCTGTAACAATTGTTGTTAAAAAGTGCCTTGTATTGGGATTTATAGCAAATGTGATTTTTTTGTAATTAAAGCCGTCCTTAATAATTAATAAAACCAAACCTAGGAACTTCTCCTATTGTCAGAAAATATTTTCTTGTTATTTTTTTTTAAAGTCTATTTAATTTTGATTGCCTGTATGGTTATTGATTAATAAATATCTTTCTATGATTATGATTGCCGTTTTTTTATTATTTCTATTTCATTTAATGTGTCTGAATAAATAAATTGCAGTAATCATCAAAGTTACGTTACGTACGTCAGTGTTAGTGTAACAAAATGACACATCAGTGGTTAAGGGTTAACCCTGGGTTAGTAGTTAACTCCGAGTTAATGTAGTTAACCCAGGAACCTGCAAGTGGGCCTTAAACTTATGATTATACGCGACCATCGTAGCGTAGCGTAAAAACGTTCGACGACGTCGCGGGTTCAATTCCCACTTATTGCAAATATTTCTATGCATGAATGTATTTATTTGCATTGTTTCATAATATTATATACTGCTCTCGTTATTATCGTCTTGGCCACGTGGTTCGACCGTATGGTTCGATCAATCGCACTACGTGAATTTTTCTTCCAGTTGGTTCGGTTGATCGAACCATGTGTTTTTAAGATTCCTGATAGTTCGATCAATCGCACTACGTGAACTTTTTTTCCAGTTGGTTCGATTGGTCGAACCATTTGTTTTTGAGATTCTTGATAGTTTCTGCATTCGGATTACCTGATTTTTTTTCCAATTGTTTCGATTATCGATCCTAGTTGAATCTTGTAAACTTACAATTCCAAGGGCCAAAATCAATAACAGACTTATAAGGGTGATTCTAGGCGAATCACCCTTATATATATTCCAAGACATTTCTTAAAATCGAATGATAGGTCAAATAACTTTGTTTTTATTTAAATTATCATAAGTTTACAGACAATAATTGACCTTTTTATTAATTCTTTCGAGCTTTTGTAGAAAATTACGTAATTATAGTCATGTAAAAAGTCGGAGAAAAACGATAATGAGAAAAGCAACGAAGGAAATGATTTATTTTAGTTGAAGCATGCGATAGTAATAATGATACGCAGAAGGGAAATGAGACAAAAAATATAAAAATCAAGTATATAACTCTACAGGCGCCATTGAAATATATGTAAAAACGTATTTACCTACAAAGAGTGACCCTTTCCAAGCTAATCGTTCCAAGAATAACTTTTCATCAATATCATTATTGCTAAGCATCATGTTTGTCTTTAATATTTAATTCATCTCGTTTGACGGATTCTTTACGTCGTTTTTCCAATAGTCTAGGGATGAGGCGTATATACTGGTACAGGTATTTATACCCAGTATGAACATGGCAGTACGCATACCGGGTATGTACGGCAGATACCCGCACCCGCACCCGCTAGGTATCGCACGAGCCACGCGCCGAACGAAATCGTATGACAGAGACAGACAGTACAGGGGCCTTACTCCGAAAATCGAAAACTATCATATTCGTTAACGTTTCGGCCATTTAGCTACCCCGAAAGTTCCTAACATCAACTCAAAATCATGAGAAGATGATTCCCAGGGGCAAATACTCAAATTAAACCACGCAAAGCCCACATAAACAGTTCAGTACAGTAACATTAATTTTATTTCTCTTCCTCATGAATTGCCCCTTTGCTCACTTTGTATTTTTCGTAATTGCAGATGACTTACGTATAGACTTACCAAAATGTAAGTGTGCAATCCTAAAAATGTCACCTTTAAGTGCATTGGTAAATTATTCTACCATTATTACAGCAGTAGGAAAAACAGTAAGTTTGTAATTTCTTACTTTCATCATTTCAACATTATTCATCATGGAACATTCCTAATGATAAATATAATAGTATGAGAGCGAGGATCACTAACTCCAGTGCCATCAGCGTACTGAATGAGATGTACATCATTAGACGCGCCTCCATAACTGGCCTTGTCAGAGGCAGTAGCTTGCAAAATGGTGAGAGTAAAGTGTGTGAGAGAGGGGATGACGCGTAGGTACATTATAAATATTGAAATAAATACATAAATATTTTGTAAGTCAAACAGTATAAAATTTTTTAGAGTGTGTTATAGGATGGTTGTAAACAACATTAATTATTGAGCGCTTATCTCGCCAACAAGCGTAATAGCTTGGCGAGTATTTAGAATTAAGAAACATGTTTGTAACTATATAAATAAATAAAAAAAAAAATTAAAAAAGTGCCGCCTGAAAACAGGTATCTGGTACGATCGAATTACCAAATAAAACCGGGCTCATCTGAAAGATCATCAAATTCTGAGTATGAAAAACTGATGCTGCAAATCTTAAACACTGGCGAAGGTGGTTGCAGCAGCGATTGAAGATCGCGAGTTGCGCGTCTCGGTTTGGTATTTTCATATTTATACGATCAAGTTACCAAAAAAAAACAGGGCTCATTCGAAAGATCATCAAATTCTGTGTAGGAAAAACCGGTGCTGCAAATCTTAAACACTGGCGAAGGTAGTTGCAGCAGCAAATTGAAGATCACGAGTTGCGCAACTCGGTTTGGTATTTTCGCATTAGTACGATCGAGTTACCAAAAAAAACAGGGCTCATCTGAAAGATCATCAAATTCTGTGTAGGAAAAACCGGTGCTGCAAATCTTAAACACTGGCGAAGGTGGTTGCAGCAGCGATTGAAGATCGCGAGTTGCGCGACTCGGTTTGGTATTTTCACATTAGTACGATCGAGGTACCAAAAAAAAAACAGGGCTCATCTGAAAGATCATCAAATTCTGCGTAAGAAAAACCGGTGCTGCAAATCTTAAGCACTAGTGAAGGTGGTTGCAGCAGCGATTGGAGATCGCGAGTTGCGCGACTCGATTTGATTTTCATATTAGTACGATCGAATTACCAAATAAAAGCGGGCTCGTCGGAAAGATCATCAAATTCTGAGTATGAAAAACCAGTTCTGCAAATTTTAAACACTGGTGAAGGTGGTTGCAGCAGCGTTTGAAGATCGCGCGTCGCGCGACTCGGTTTTATTTTCATATTAGTACGATCAAATTACCAAAAAAAAAAACAGGGCTCAAATGAAGATCTTATAATATAGTGTCTTCGTAGCCACTATACAACAACACTGTGTCTCTTCTACAGTAAAATATGTGTGTCGTTTCCGGTTGTCATAGCATGCAGGATACCCTGATGAGTACAAGTAGGTATAGTCATCAAATTTTATATCACTATGCAAAACGGCAATAGGCTCACCCCCTATTACGTGAGACCTAATACAATGATTGGTGAAATGTGCGTGTTAATTCACCTCTGCCTAACCCTCCGGGGATAAAAGCGTGATTGCATGTATGTTGCAGAATGTTTTCAAAATACGTTTAAAGTTGCAAGTGTGTCTAGAATTTTGATACCAATCCCGCAACCCATGGGCACGTATTAACAGGATAAAAAGTATAAAGGCCGCTTCCCACCGTCCGCGATTCTGCGGATCATCACGCACAGCCGACGATCACGGACGGCAACGCACGCAGACAGGGCTCTTCCAACGGTGCGTGTCGGTCTGTGTAGATCTTTTGATAACTTCATTTCAAAATGTAAAGTGAAAGAGAACGTGTCGTCGCTGCAGCCGCGGCTGTGGTATTAATTAACAATTACCAAATTATGCGATCTAGTAAAAGTAAAAAGAAACCACGTCGCTGGTGGATATCAGCATACAACAAAATGTCGTTTAACGTAAGTGTAGGTACATAGACATACCTATATCTAATTTTATTTATTTTTTGTTTTGTCACCCGTAGCAGTGGAATCACGGTAGAAAATTACCGAATGACATAAAATACTCCTTGTCCTGTGATCCTACCGGTGCGCGGTGGGATTATGATTCGGAAAATGATCGCGCCGCACCGCACCTTTGAAGTTACCGCCTCGCGACGGATACCGGCGCACCGCCACGGACGTCCTCTGCTACCACGGACGAGACCCTTCCCACGGTGTGCCGTGCGAGCTGGTCCGCGTCCGTCCGCGATATCGCAGACCGTGGGAACCGGCTATAATATACAGGGCGTCCCACGGCGATGCCACATGGAGGGAAAGTACCTTAAATACTAAGTTAAGTTAGCTCATTTTACTTAAACGAGACATCATTTTATTTTTAAAAAGAAACAAAACTGCAAAGATTTTTAGAAATTCGCTTGCCACACCCGGTAATCGAACCGACTAAAATCCGAAAAAGTAACATCCTGTATTTTTATGGCAGCAATCGATAGTGTCAATCATAAGGATCAAATCTCCCTAAGAAACATGGTAAGTTAAATGAAAGGAAGTCCTTGAAACCTAAAATTATAAATTCAATTTGGTAAAATAAAACACTTCCTTATAAGGTATCAACACTAGAGATATCTTTGATGAAATTTATTTAGTATAAATTCATTTTTAACAAAAAAGTTTAACCGACTTCAAGAAACGAAAAAGAGGCACTGAAAAGCGAAAAATAACTTAATTTACAGACTTACTGATTTATTAGAAGTCGGTACCTAGCCCAAGAGAGGCCATATTTCAATTGATTGCATCATAGTAGTTCAGACACAACAAACAAAGTTGGCTGGCACCGACTTCTAATAAATCAGTAAGTCTGTAAATTAAGTTATTTTTCGCTTTTCAGTGCCTCTTTTTCGTTTCTTGAACTCGGTTAAACTTTTTTGTTAAAAATGAATTTATTTTTCTCTTTTTAGTAAGTTTGTACAGTCTCACGACTGTACATCGCATGTATAGTGACCTGACTGTACATGCGCTGCTGACGCTGCAATACAGATTGAACCGGCCACGCTACAAAAAAAAATATTAAATCATTATTAAAAAAGAATTTTTAAAATCAATGCATATACACCGGAAATATAGCTGAATATTCTAAACACTTCTGCGTACCCCTTCAAAGGACTCAGGCGTGATGTTATGATGTGTAATGACAGAAACATTGCAATAATATGCCATTGCAGCAATCGCGGCTGATTTCCTGGTACTTTTTGAAGGTTCCTTGGAAACCCATCATCAGATCTTTACGAAATTAAAATGGGACCACTTCGAAATAATCTACTTACGAATACAAGAAGAATTTTAAAAATCCGTCTAGAATTGGCTTCACAATCGCGTAACAAACATACAAAAAAATAAAAAAAATAAAAAAAATTGGGTACGAATTGAGAACCTCCTTTTTTGAAGTCGGTTAAAAATGAGTACTAAATGAATGAACTTTGTTTCCTGTTTAGAATGTAACTTTATTGGGTAACTGCATGAGGTATGTAGGTAGGGTGGGTACGTATTTGAATACCTAAAATTATAATACCTAAAGTTACATAACCTAAGTTCAAAATACCTGAAATCTAAATACCTAATGGTGGGTTGACCTAAATTCAAAATACCGAAAGTTTAAAATGGCTAAGTATTTGAATACCTAAAATTATAATACCTAAAGTTAAATAACCTAAGTTCACAATACCTAAAATCTAAATACCTAATGGTTGTTTGACTTACTTTTAAAATACCCAAAGCTTTAAATGACAAATTGATATTATAGTGAGTAC
This sequence comes from Eilema depressum, assembly GCA_914767945.1. Taxonomy (NCBI): domain Eukaryota; kingdom Metazoa; phylum Arthropoda; class Insecta; order Lepidoptera; family Erebidae; genus Eilema; species Eilema depressum. The sequence goes on along the minus strand of OU612012.1, from coordinate 21,012,614 downwards.
GTATTACAATGCTTAATTTGAAATTATCGAATTTCATAAGCCCTACGAACGGAAGGCCGAATATTAAAATCCCGAATGTTTATATGATCGAAAGTTCTAAATACCGAAAATTAAAATACCGACTATTTAAGAAATAATATATGTGGTACGGCTTAAAGAAAAAGGGACACTACTCACCCCGATTTTTTTTTATAACCTCTCATAGAAGTTCCAAATCCTTGTATGTGTGGTTATAAAAAAAATAACCACGAAGGCTAATGCGGGAGCTCCGCTCCGCTCCGCTCCGCTCCGCTCCCGCCTTAGCCTTCTAACCTAACCTATCCGAGTCGGGGTGGGCAGTGTCCCTTTTTTTAAAGCACTGGATGCGGGCTGCTTTAGATCGATCATTCTGGAAGTCTATGGGAGAGGCCTATGTTCAGCAGTAGACTGTGTGTGGCTGATATGATGATGAGATATAAATGAAAACACAAATATGTATGCTTTTTAATTTTTAATAATTAACAATGGGATCGACCCACATATGTTGTGTGTGGTGTGTGGTGCATTATTTTTAGGCATTTTGACCATTTGGTATATTAAATTTTGGTATATCAACCTTTGTTGTTTTAACTTTAGGCATTTTAAACATTAGGTAATTAGTCCAATAGGTATTTCAAATTTAGGTATTAAGTACTTAGGTATTAGTGGTTTAGGTATTTTAAACCATTTGGTATTTAGATTTTAGGTATTTTGAACTTAGGTTATTTAACTTTAGGTATTATAATTTTAGGTATTCAAATACGTACCCAGGTAGGGTAGATAGGGTAGGTAGTTATTTTTGGGTGCTTGATTAGAAACCTGCACGCGGTGTACCCTGGGCAACGAAAATGGCGAGAGAATTGCCCTATTGGATCAACTTATAACCTGTTAATTGAGACGGCGTGCGGTTTCAGTCGGTTTGAGTTCGACATACCTAAATACTACTGTTGACCAGCAGCGGTCTCAGCACGATAAAAAAAATAAAGGTAAATTAAATATAGAATTTTATTGTTAATAATGGTACCAGATGGATGGATGAACTTTGAGTTAAAGTGTTTTATTATGCCAAATTGAATTTATAATTTTAGGTTTCAAGGACTTCCTTCCTTCCTTTCGTTTAATTTACCATGTTTCTTAGACAGATTTGATCCTTATGATTGACACTATCGATTGATGCCATAAAATACAGGATGTTACTCTTTCGGATTTTAGTCGGTTCGATTACCGGGTGTGGCAAGGGAATTTTTAAAAATCGCTGAATGCAGTTTTGTTTCTTTTTAAAAATAAAATAATGTCTCCTTTAAACAAAATGAGCTAACTTAAGGATTTAAGGTACTTTCCCTCCATGTGGCATCGCCGTGGGACGCCCTGTATGTTATTCCAGACTGTAAGCTATCCTTGTGCCAAACTTCAGTCACATCCGTACAGCCGTTAGAGCGTGACACAAACTTTCACATTTATAATAATTTTATTCCATTCGGTTAGGTACTTCACTAAATGTAAAAAATATTTTTTTAGCACTAGGCTAACTAATTAGTGCTTTGATTTCGGTTTCTAGTCTTTATGGTGATTTATTAAGTAGTTAAGTCGAAAAGCGTACCAAACAACCTTACTTTCGCATTACAATATTTTTGTATATAAAATCTTGATAATCGATTTAAAATGGCACAGACTTATAGTACCTACTCTACAATTATTTGAAGTGAAACCACGGTCAAAAGCAGTTACGTATTATAATTCCGTACCTATTCAATTTTAAAAAAATACAGCATTTCATAATTTCATTAGACCTATAAACGAAAGGCTGCAAAATAAAATCCCGCATTTTCAACTCTGAAACTGATTGGAAATTTAAATGCTCTAGGTGGGACTTGAACCACCGACCAGTCCCTTACAGGGGGAATGCTCTGAAATCGTACATTATGTTCTGTACCCAATGATTTGGCATTCAGAAGAAAATCAGCCACTGACAAAGATGCAGCTCTTCCCGTCGCAATGTGAAATAAATTGTTGGGATCCACGGTGCGATCGAATGGATTTACATTCTGTTTTATCGAGTCAACAATCCTGGCAACAGCTGCACGATCTTTTTCAATTTTACTTTTTGTCAATTCATAAGAAATGTCGTCTCCGCTAGACATTCCTACTTTTTCAAGCACTTTTGAAATAATTTTTGTTCTTATACTGTGACTCATGGTCCAGCGTTGTCTAGCAGAAATCGAGTTTGTTAAATGACTAATGCCTGCCAAGAATTTGCTGCATCCCTGTTAATAGTTTGCTCCAACGTTAAATCGATGGGAGCACGCGCTAGGATTCTGCTCGTGCGTTTCACTCCAAACGCCCCTCTTTTAAATTCATGCAGTAAATCGGAATCGGTATTTTTCAATGTTAGCAAGTTACATATATTATGTACTTGAGCGACCATCTCGCGTAGTTCGGCTGATTGAATATGAAAAACCAATCAGTAATATTGAAAATTGCTTTGTACGTACAATTCGAAATCGCTTGTACGAATAGCTCTAGATAAATGGAAAAATGCATTGAGAAGTTCAACATATATCAAATAGTACTGTGCAGTTTTTCCATGTGCACCGCGTAATGTCGCATCTCGATAGTTTTTGTACTGCTCGAGAAAATTACTCATACCAGAAGACATGTTCAAAACTTCATTTGGCCCCACCGGCGTTCCTAGGGTTACATTTAAATCACCTATCAGAATTAAAAAACAAAAAAACTGACTGCCTCTGTGGCGTAGCGGTAGTGAACACGCAGGAGGCGTGGGTTCGATCCCCGCTCAGTGCAAATATTTGTATGCATGAATATGAATATTTGCATTAGTCTGGGTGTTTTTTATGTATTATATGTATGTATTTACAAAAAAAATGTATCTATGTATGTTTATCCGCATTCTAGAACCCATAACACAAGCTAGTTAAGCTATGCTTACTTTGGGTCTAGATAGCGTTGTGTAGATTGTCGTACAATCTTAAAAAAAAAAAAATTAAATAAAAATACTTAAGTGTTTCAATTTTTCTGATGAGAAGTGTATTTCTTACTGGTTGTGTTTAGCTGATTTTTGCTGAAAGAGATTTTATGCTATCAGATATTTTTAGTTATAAAATTCAATTTCAATTTGTGATTTAGATTAAAATGTTAAGATAAGTAAGATTATTATGTTTTTCTGTAAACTTTTCGAAATGAATGTTTGATTTTCTTGTAACTAGGTACCTTATTTTATTTGTAGAGAAGTATTTTCAATATTTTACATACATACAAAAATACAAAAAATGTTCCTCTAATACGCCTTTTATACGTAGGTAACACGATTGTTTAACCTATTTTTTATGTTAAGATGAAACAAGTTATGCTCGTAATCGATCGCAAGTATTATTATATAGTTAAGTGGTGCTTTTTTGGACAAAAACCATAAAATATTTTAATCTCTCTCATAATTAGATCGGCTGTATATTTCTAGGCGTTTTTATCGTCTTAATCTAAAGGCTTTTCGAGTAAGTTTAACCATACGGGGTCCTGAACTTTCAGTCAAATTAACAGTTGGGATTTTTTAAGGGAATTAGTATTCTAACTATTCAAAGCGATTTAGATTAGAGAAAGTGAATGTTTAAAATGGTACTTGAACCACCGACCAGTCGCTTACATCGTCCCAAGATGGTTGTTTAAAACAATTTCGAAAGCTCAAGACGTGTTCATGTAGCTGAGTGGTCAGAGCATTCCCCCTGTAAGGGACTGGTCGGTGGTTCAAGTCCCGCCTAGAGCATTTAAATTTCCAATCAGTTTCAGAGTTGAAAATGCGGGATTTTATTTTGCAGCCTTTCGTTTATAGGTCTAATGAAATTATGAAATGCTGTATTTTTGTTAAAATTGAATACGCAATTATACAGCTTTTGACCGTAGTTTCGCTTCAAATAATAGTAGAATAGGTAAACGGAAGCCTGCTTATAGGCTTCCGTCACTCGCTCAAGGCCACGCGATAAACACCTACAGCTTGGCGTACAGTCGACTGTACAAACTGGCAGAGGGCTGCCGAACGCGCGCCTGAGCGCTCGCATCACACTGCACCGCACGTTTCCCGCGCTTACGCTTCGAAATGCCGAAACCACGTAATTAATGTGCAGTGGATGGGTATATACCTAAGTCTATTTCTTTGAACATAAGTACCTAAGTAATAAGTATGTAAATCGTAAATTAAAACGTTTTTTGAGTCAGGTATTATATAAGTGTTGTTTTATAGGTAATTCTAATACTAACTGAAGTTACCTAGTACTTACGTAATAGAATAGTATATAGGTAATGTCCGTTATTTTTAGGGTAGGAATAAGCGTCTATAAGCTATAAGTACTTACCTACTGTAAATTATTTCGTAATTTTATACCAATGGTTGACCAAACTGATTTGAACTAAATGATTAATCTAAATGCATTAAAATTGGAAAAAATCTTATGAGAAAACTATAAATACAGTAGGTATACCTTACTGTATATCTACATATAGGTACACTAAGGCCTAGGTATAAAGTAGCACCGTATTACAAATGTTATAAACCGTAGATTTATATTATTTATTCAAATTATTTACGCGATTAAAGATATTTTCGACTAGGTATAAAATGTAATAAATTCCGAGAAGAGAAAAAAAATATAAATCATATAAAACTAAAACATATTGGATTGACTAATAAAAAATGTGGTTAATTCGTTTTATTACAATAATCATCATAGATATAACCCTAGCGCATTCTTACGATGACGTCACCCGCACGGCGGGCAACACAGTCTCGACTCTATGAGTGCGGGTTTAAGGTACAATTCTTCTCGTTCTGAGCAGCAGGTATTATTATTAAAATTTTGTAGGTGAATAAAGTGTAGATATTTTCACTTTTGTATGGGAGTGATGTATCTGTTACGTAGTAACTATTTATTAATCTGTGCTATAAGTCTGTGCCATTTTAAATCGATTATCAAGATTTTATACACAAAAATATTGTAATGCGAAAGTAAGGTTGTTTGGTACGCTTTCCGACTTAACTACTTAATAAATCACCATAAAGACTAGAAACCGAAATCAAAGCACTAATTAGTTAGCCTAGTGCTAAAAAAATATTTTTTACATTTAGTGAAGCCTTTAGTCGCATTATGCCCAATTCGCAAAAGTACCTAACCGAATGGAATAAAGTTATTATAAATGTGAAAGTTTGTGAAGAAGTTTGTTATTCAATCACGCTCTAACGGCTGTACGGATTTGACTGAAGTTTGGCACAAGGATAGCTTACAGTCTGGAATAACATATATTATACTTTTTATCCCGTTAATACGTTCCCATGGGTTGCGGGAATGGTATCAAAATTCTAGACAAACTTTCAAATTTATAACGTATTTTGAAAACATTCTGCAATGTACATGCAATCACGCCTTTATCCCCGGAGGGTTAGGCAGAGGTGAATTAACACGCACATTTCACCAATCATTGTATTAGGTCTCACGTAATAGGGGGTGAGCCTATTGCCGTTTTGCATAGTGATATAAAATTTGATGACTATACCTACTTGTACTCATCAGGGTATCCTGCATGCTATGACAACCGGAAACGACACACATATTTTACTGTAGAAGAGACACAGTGTTGTTGTATAGTGGCTACGAAGACACTTTACAGGGTGGAAGATTTTAACCTTCCCTGGAGGGAAAGTTCTTTAAATACTGGAGATAGCGAATTTCACTCAAAGGAAACATTCCTTTATTTTTTTAAAGAAATAAAACTGCATTCATAGATTTTTTTAAATTCGTTTGCCACATCCGGTAAGTAATCGAACCAACTAAAATCCGAAAAAATAACATCCTGTATTTTGATGACATCAATCAATAGTGTAAATCATAAGGATGAAATCTGTCTAACAAACATGGTTAATTAAATGACAGGAAATCCCTGAAAATTAAATTTTAAAATTCGATTTAACAAAATATGTAAAGAACTTAACATAAGGATCCATCAGATAATGGTCATTATTAACAATAAAATTCCATATTTAAATTACTTGTCCCTGTTTTTCATAGGGATACCCCAACTGGCCAGCAGGGGTATTTATGTCGGACTCGAACCGACTAAAACCGCACCGCCGTCTCAGCCACCTACCTACCTAATTCAAAAGTCTCAATTAACGTATAATAAAAGGCGAACTAATAAGGAAATTCTATCGCCATCTCGCTCAGATTCCCAAGCCCAACCAAGTAGCTATACCTCGAGACACGTATCTTGGACCTAAATCTGGAGACCTGAGTGACTCATGCAGCTACCCAATAAAGGTATGATTCCGAAGCCGACCGGATACGACACGACAACTGCCGAGGCATGCAGCACATACATCGTACCCATTACTTGTTAAACTCCGTTACGGGTAAAACCATTGAGAAGCCGCAATGAATTATGCGTATCTGCTGCGTGCGTCTGCAGTTGTCGTATGCGGTCGGCTACAGAATCATACCTTAATTTAACATTTTAAATCGGAATTATAGTTCAGTCATGTAGTACTCATTTTGCGTCCGGTCCATAAGAGCTTACTCCCAAAATAGATAAATGGCGTCAAAGATAACTTTATTGTTGAGAAGGTATGTGATGTCCATGAGGAAGGAATTTATAATTTAAGATTTTATGGACTTCCTTTCATTTAATTTACCATATTAGTTAGAGAGATTTGATCCTCATGACTGAGATTATCAATTGATGCTATAAAAGTACAGGATGTTATTTTTTCGGATTTTAGTCGGTTCGATTACCAGGCATGGCAGCGAATTTTCAAAAATCTATGAACGCAGTTTTGTTTCTTTTCAAAAAAAAAGGAATGTTTCCTTTGAGGGAAATTAGCTATCTCCAGTATTTAAAGTACTTTCCCTCCAGGTAAGGTTAAAATTTTCCACCCTGTATAACTTGTGTGCATTAGAGAACTTAAGATCTTCATTTGAGCCCTGTTTTTTTTTGGTAATTCGATCGTAAGTACTAATATGAAAATCAAACCGAGTCGCGCGACGCGCGATCTTCAAACGCTGCTGCAACCACCTTCACCAGTGTTTAAGATTTGCAGTACCTACTGGTTTTTCATACTCAGAATTTGATGATCTTTCAGATGAGCCCGCTTTTATTTGGTAATTCGATCGTACTAATATGGAAATACCTACCAAATCGAGTCGCGCAATGCGATATCTTCAAACGCTGCTGCAACCACCTTCACCAGTGTTTTTTTTTTTTTTTTTTTTTTATATAGGACACGTCAATTTGACTTCGCCTCGCCTGATGGTAAGCTGAAGGCAAAGTCTCTGAAAAGAGGGCCACCATTACAACACGTACCATGTTACAATGGTGGCACTCAGCTTGACGGCCTCATCAGATGCTTTTTCACGCCCCGCTTAAAGGACCCGGGACTATAGGAGGAAGGAAACACGTGAGCTGGCAAGGAATTCCAAGTCTTAATAGTGCGGCAGAGGAAGGAGTCGCCGAATCGCTTGGTTCTTGATGGAATACCGATGATTTGCAGCACCGGTTTTTCATACACAAAATTTGATGATCTTTCAGATGAGCCCGGTTTTATTTGGTAATTCGATCGTACTAATATGAAAATCAAATCGAGTCGCGCAACTCGCGATCTCCAATCACTGCTGCAACCACCTTCACCAGTGCTTAAGATTTGCAGCACCGGTTTTTCTTACGCAGAATTTGATGATCTTTCAGATGAGCCCTGTTTTTTTTTGGTACCTCGATCGTACTAATGTGAAAATACCAAACCGAGTCGCGCAACTTGCGATCTTCAATCGCTGCTGCAACCACCTTCGCCAGTGTTTAAGATTTGCAGCACCGGTTTTTCCTACACAGAATTTGATGATCTTTCAGATGAGCCCTGTTTTTTTTTGGTAACTCGATCGTACTAATGTGAAAATACCAAACCGAGTTGCGCAACTCGTGATCTTCAATCGTTGCTGCAACTACCTTCTTCAGTGTTCAAGATTTGCAGCACCGGTTTTTCCTACACAGAATTTGATGATCTTTCAGACGAGCCCTGTTTTTTTTGGTAACTCGATCGTATAAATGTGAATATACCAAACCGAGACGCGCAACTCGCGATCTTCAATCGCTGCTGCAACCACCTTCGCCAGTGTTTAAGATTTGCAGCACCAGTTTTTCATACTCAGAATTTGACGATCTTTCAGATGAGCCCGGTTTTATTTGGTAATTCGATCGTACCAGATACCTGTTTTCAGGCGGCAGTTTGCAAGCTGCTGCCTCTGACAAGGCCAGTTATGGAGGCTTGCAGCACTGCACTATCATATAGTCCTAAATCTCCTCTATCGCCAGGAACAAACGAAAATTGGTAATCTTTCTATATTAGGTACCGTTTTTTTTAGCATTTTCAAAATTGATTTTTGGTATCACCACCAGGTTTTTGACTTTGCAGCATAGCCATTTCGTGTTCTCCAATTAAAGGCGCGTCACTGATGTACATCTCATTCAGTACGCTGATGGCGGATGATGGAGATAGTGATCCTAGCTCTCATACTATAAGTACGAGAGCAAAAGCATAAAACATAGTAGTGCCTATATAAACAAAGTAGCTAAAAAGATATTTAAAAATATTTCTATTGCAGGAGTCGAATACAGATCACAGACAGACTCACTTTCGGTGGCGTAGTATAAGGAGTTTTATAAGTATTGCGACTACAATGTCATCTGCTGCGTTTAATTTTGATCTATTTTCAAACATCACGACAAAAGGTACAACTCAATTTGATTTATTTGTTACATTGAAAATTTACATTATAGTCAGCCCGTGGCTATTACATGAATTGCAGTCATCGTGTGTGCGTTCCGTAGATCTACAAATCCGTAATTTTGTTGTGTAGTGCTATCATCATTATCAGTATCCTCCAAACCTTTTCCTTACTTGGTTGGTGTCAGATTACTCCCGGATATTGTATAGAAACCGGGACCGCCGACTTGACGTGCCCTCCGGGAATGGGAGGGGTCTTGATATGGTCACCCAACCTAGGACTGACTTGGCTTGTACCTTGCAAAAGTCATGCATCATACCTCATATCATTTCCATATACCTATTTATTATTATAGTTACTCGAAAGAATAAGTGCTGTAAGTATAATGTGTATGTGTATAGATAGGTAAAATTTTTGGTTACTACTTTGATTAGCTATTAAGACAGTCGATGCTACAATTTTCTTAATACTTTTACGGCCGTTCCCTATAACGTATCTACTGTCAGTTTTGGCTAGACCCAGACTTCTTCTATCTTTGAGTTTAGTGTCCCAATATTTCTACCATTGATCTGTAATCCTACCATACGTTAGCTATCGATGGGAGAGCTTACCCCATAAAACAGATAGATATTTGTATGAAAACGCAAAGGAATGCGTCCCAATATTGTTTTCACAGTTATTTGTTAGTGGGTAAGGTTTACTAATGTTTGGTAAAAAAACGTTTACCAAAGTGTCACATGCCAAAGTATGTTTCCCAAATTTTCATTTGGCAAAATAAACATTTGGCAAAACAAATTTCGCAATTTTACAGTCAGCAATACTATTTTTGGCAAATTATTTTTTACCAAATAATTACATGGCAAAGTTTCATTTTACCAAGTATTAGCTAGTCAAATATGGTTTGGCATATGATTTACTTAGAGTCTAAATTCCCTGTATTAAATTTTTTTATTTTAAGATCAAATTTTTAAAATACACTGCTGCATGGATGTTTTTTTCACCTTAGACAAATAATTTACAGGTAAGAATTTCGATAATAATTATATTGTTATCACACAAATCATTTCAGGCGCTTCGCCGGCCGCTGCCGCGGCACGCTCGCTTCGCTCGCTTGGCTCGCGCTCTGTTGGGGTTACAGTTCTAACCTAACCTAACCTACTTTTCTAGCAGTTCCAATTCTATAATAATTATATTGCTATCATAAAATTCATTGCCGGCGCTTCGCCCGGCCGCTGCCGCGGCACGCTCGCTTCGCTCGCTCGGCTCGCGCTCTGTTGGGGTCACAGTTCTAACCTAACCTAACCCAGTTTTCTAGCAATTCCAATCTAGCCTACGTTACAAACTACGCCTTTACTACGCCTTTACAAAATAAAGCATTTTTTGCTAAATGTTTATTTGACTTAATGAAAATTTAGCAAGTAAATATTTGCCAAATGAATATTTGACCAAGTGATTAAAGTGCGAAATGTAAATTTGCTAAACATTCTTTTGGGAAATGAAAATTTGCGATAAGTTTTTTGGGAAGTGAAAGACGAAACATATTTTGCCAAACGGGAGAATCCCGGTCTGAACAGATGCTAGTTGGCAGACTTATGTTAATTGACCAAATTGCGGCGATCAGTGACTTACTTTAACATTGTTTGCCCAAATATAGGTGACTAAATTGGTGACCTTACTTCAACATAGGTGGAAATATTAGGGAAGCCTAGGGAGGCCTTGCCGTCCGGGGGGCGCAAAATCTAGTAGGAAGACTTGATTTCCAGGGAATCTTCGCTCGATTTGCCGCCCCCTGGACGTGCCACCCGTATGGTGCACGCTTTGCCCATAATTAAATGGTGATATTCTTTCCTGAGAGTGCTTTCAGCTTACCATCAGACGAGGTGAAGTCGTTTGAACAAAAAAGATGCGTTGTGCATTCGTTTGCCTCCCCCCCCCCCAGATCTGGCCCTGACTTTACCTGGTTAGGTAAACGTGAATAATCTTGACGTGTATTGTTTTATTTAAAAATTGACGTCCAGGAAAAATCATTTTAAAGACTAAAAACTGAAATCGAACCAATACTTAGTTAGGCTAGTTTGTGTTTTTTTTTCATAAAAAGTCGCTACAAAATTATTTACCTTTAGTTAAACTATCTAATATTATTATTATAGTTAAAGTTAATTTTGCTTGTATTCATTTCGTTTTATAAATCTAATTAATGTAATGAAACGAAGTAAATCAAATATTCACATTCCTAGGTGCCTACCTAAACAAATATAGCGGCATTATAGTGTTTTATTCAATTTTACTCTGAGAAACTGTCATAGCTAAGTGGAATGCTTATCTAATGAGGCCCAGCTTGGGTGCAAGTATGTATGCAACGTTCATGCAGTGATTGGGTAAGCCTGCGTTATACGAAAAAAACCCTTCAATTTACTTTAATGCTATTAAGATAACATAAAGCAGCCAAATGACTTATTTTGTGAGAAAAAAATGTCGATTCTGAGTATTGTTTGGAGATACCAGTAGACTGGATATGCTTCCAAATGTTTAGAGCCAGGTGGAAGTAACAACACCTGTGTTTAGTTTCAGGAAACGCTGCTTCACCGCATTTATTGACGCCTTCTCGAAGTCAGTAATTACTACGTCATGTTCCAAATTGGTCGCCAAGGCCACCTACAACGTTGTTATGGGGGACCACAATGCCAAAGTGGGAGTACAAGAACGCGGCGAGACGAAAATCGGACCTTACGGAGTGGGGTGCAGAAATCGCAGGGGGCAAATGCTAGTCAGCTTCCTCAAGTCACAGGGGCTCTTCTTAATGAATAGCTTCTTTAAGAAAAAACCCCACAGGAAGTGGACTTGGCAACGCCGGGACTCTGCGATAAGGAATGAGATTGATTTTTTCATAACGGACAGTAAGCACATATTTAGAGATGTCTCTGTGATCAACAAGTTTAAAACTGGAAGCGATCACCGACTTATCCGAGGCTCTCTAAATATCAACATCAAGGCTGAAAGGTTCCGAATGATAAGGTCAACCTTCCGACCTACGCCGCTCCAAGTAGCTCTAGGGTCCGAAAAGTTCCAACTGGAACTTCAAAATCGTTTCGCAATGCTGGAAACCTCTAGGGGCATTGACGAGAGGGCCAACATAGTGGTCAAAACATTGCAGGAAGTGTCTCGAAAGTTGTTTCCCGGAAAACGCAAACAGCAAGAGTCCAAACTCTCTCTTGAGACTCTCGAACTTATGAGAAAGAGGCGTGAACAACCATCCACACAGTCGTCTTCGTCAGATGGGAGAACCTTAAACCAACAAATCAAAAAGCTGATACGACGCGACCTCCGACGCTCCAACACTCGCACCATTCAGGAGGTAATAGAGCGTAATAGGGGGTCGAAAGTGTTCGCTCAGCAGTTGGGGAGGCCCCATCTGACGAAACTTAAAACTGGGGATGGCAAAACGATTACCTCAAAGTTCGAGATACTCGAAGAGATCGAGAAATTCTATGGACAGCTATATGCATCACGGACGAGTAAACCGACGGGACACAGCGATGAAGACCACAGAGCCCCACTCACGCGCCACTACACCGAGGATTTGCCAGATGTCGAGCATTGCGAGGTAGAGGCGGCTCTCAGGCAACTAAAGAACAACAGGTACCCTGGTGATGACGGAATTACTACTGAGCTGCTGAAAGCAGGTGGCGCTCCAATCCTGAAAGAGCTAGCAAGTCTCTTTAGTTCCGTTATCCAGCAAGGGCTAAAACCTGGGGCATGGAGCGGGAGTGCGGTGGTACTGTTCTTCAAAAAAGGCGATAAGACCTTGCTGAAGAACTATAGGCCCATCTCACTCCTGAGTCATGTCTACAAGCAGGCTGTTCTCGAGAGTCGTCACAAATCGCCTCGCGGGTAAGCTCGACGAGTTCCAGCCACCTGAGCAAGCCGGGTTTCGAAAAGGCTATAGTACCGTTGACCACATCCATACTGTTCGGCAGATTGTAGAAAAGACGCAGGAGTACAACCAGCCGCTGTGTATGGCGTTTGTGGACTACGAAAAAGCCTTCGACTCTATCGAAACCTGGGCTGTGCTGGGTGCCCTGCAGCGGTGCCGTGTCGATTGGCGATACATCGAGGTGCTGAGATGCTTGTATGACACTGCCACAATGTCCGTCCAGCCCCAAGACCAGAAGACGAAACCCATTAGCCTCCAGCGTGGAGTGAGACCGGGAGATGTTATATCTCCCAAACTATTCACCAACGCATTGGAGGACGTCTTTAACACCCATATTCACAAACAATACTTCGCTATGCGTAGAACCAAAACTGTGCAAAGAACGACAAATTCTCAGTGCGTGCGTTTTGGCAAGCCTTTTTATTCATTGATAACACTTAAGTAATACTTCGTTAAGGGAACGCAGTGCGTTAGATACTGCTCCGTGATGTTTGTGAATTAATTTTACCAGCCCTATGCGCTCGAGCACACTATGAGACATCACAGTGTTGTTTGTGAATACGGGTGTAAGACTCTGGATTGGACTGGGCGGGGCATCAACATCAACGGTGAGTACATCTCGCACCTTCGGTTCGCTGACGACATCGTCATAGTTGCGGAGTCGCTGGAGCAACTGGACGAAATGCTGCACAGCCTGAATGGAGCTTCTCGACATGTCGGACTCGATGTAAAATTGGATAAAAACAAGATCATGATCAACGAACATGTTGTACGAGACCGATTGCCATCGAAGGGGTGACACTCGAAGTTGTTCATAAATATATTTACCTGGGGCAAGTTATCCAGCTCGGTAAAAACAACTTCGAGAAAGAAATAGCCAGAAGGATCCAACTGGGGTGGGCAGCAATTGGCAAATAGCGTCGGGTCTTCTCCTCCCCCCTGCCGCAATGCCTCAAAACAAAGGTTTTCGACCAGTGCGTCCTGCCTGTTATGACCTACGGTGCCGAAACGTGGTCAATGACGGTAGGGTTAGTCCGTGACCTAAAAGTCGCGCAGCGGGCTATGGAGCGAGCTATGCTTGGAGTCTCTTTGAAGGATAGAATTCGCAACGAGGTTATCCGACATAGAACCAAAGTTACCGACATAGCTCGCAGAATAAGTAAGCTGAAGTGGCAGTGGGCTGGCCACATCTACCGAAGGACCGATGGCCGTTGGAGCAAACGAGTCCTAGAGTGGAGACCGCGCGTAGGAAAACGGAAGGTGGGACATCCCCTAGCCAGGTGGACCGACGACCTGCGAAAGGGGGTTGGGACGGATTGGATGCGGAAGGCGGAGGATCGGCAAACGTGGCGCACATTGGGAGAGGCCTATGTCCAGCAGTGGTCTGCAGTAGGCTAATTGAAACAATAATAAACAGTTTATTCTTTAACTGTCTTCTTTCTTTTCAATTTTATTATCATTTCTAAATAAATAAATACCATCGCGGGTGCCATACGCTCTCGAGGACCTTTTCAATAAACAATCAATAAACTTTATTTTTTCCAAAATGTTAACATAATTTTGAACACCATGACTGCGTAGATATATTGCTACATCGGATGCAGCGATATTTGAATTATTGGATGTGAAGAACAAATCGAATAACTGAATGCTTCAATAATTTTGCAGTGACTGCTGAGTTACTGTTGGCGTTTTAGCGGCTTCAGTAAAAATGACACATTGTTTGCTGAAATAAATTTCAATCCTTATTGTTGAGACATTTTTGCGGATATTAACAGCTGCAATCGTTATGATGCTGACTGTACCACCTTTTGCATGGTATCGTGCACTCCAATTAATCCGTGCACACACTGACAGCTGGAGAATTCTTATATTTTCTGACGTACCCAACAATAAAATACAATCTTCTTCAATACTGTAGTGAGCCAGCGGAAAATTACTGTATTTATCTGGAAGGACTAGATAATAGAGCTTTTTTGGAGATGTAGGAACACCATTTATGCTTCCTCTATTTACCACCATTCTTATCGAATTTATGCTGGGTGAGTTCACTAGGAACAGATTGACATAAATTATGACCTTTTCTCTATTTAGTTGATTGTTATATGAATAAAGACTTTTAGATGTTTAGTTATTCGAGATCGCGTGACTACGGCGTTAAGTTTATTCCCTCTCTTCCTCGTGGTCAAACTTAGTAGTCAAACTGATTTGACCATGAGGAATTTTAACATTCTTCGTGGTCAAACTATTTAATTTATTAAAAACGAACACCTTGTGTAATAGTCTTGAAATTGAATTGTACAGTTATATCCAAAAGTTTTATTTAACGCAATTTATTCAAAAAGGAATTACAGTTTATTATGAATTCGTCTCGGAATATTTGTTCTTGACTTCAAGAAGATGGTTTTGGATCAGTATTTTCTTTTTTCAATAAAGTTGCCAGTAAACGAGCAACCGTGATTGGATGATATCGTTTCTTCGATTTGTTCAGTTGTCCATTTCATGATTCAACTATATTTATATTTAATTTTTTAATTTTTAATTTAAATTTCTTTGCTCTTCGCCATTGGCTGTTTGAGAAATGATAATAACAGTGAACAATTTGGACTTCAGTAAAAATTTGTAGTAGTGCATTGCTTGCAGCAGTTTCAAAGTCCACGTGGAAATTTTATGGTAACCAATTATTCAATCGTGATTTTATCATAGAAAATAATATAAAGTAAGATTCTTCTTTTTTTAGCTGCATTAAGGCATATAATCAAAGAAGCTGTATTAATTTGTTGTAGAGATCGGCATGAATGCAGTATAATTGGGTAAATGGACTAAGGCAACTAAAAAATGTACCATCGCAAAAAAATTCATCTGTTTTTTCAATTTTTTCCATGTTATTTTCGGAACAGAAAACCATAATTCGACATTTCTCTGTATTATAATTAGCCAAAAGAAATGACAAAGGGGGTTGGGTAATGTTGGCGTCGTGTTGTAATTGAGCGGCCATCAATGAAATTGGTATAATATGAAAGTACAGTATAAAGTGATCAAAAGTTATTATGGACAAACTTCTCTAAACTATATCGGGACGTAGATATACAGGGTTATTGGTTACTCGACGTATTCCTGTCAGGGAGGGTTAGGGGACCCAATATGCTACAATTTGGAGCCATATATGTATGGCCGAAAATCAATAGCTTTCGAAAAAATTGACTTTTTAAGTTTTTCCACAGTAACCCAAAATTCAACCTTCAATTGCAAATAAAAAAAAAGTTTTTGCAAAAGTTATTCTAATTTATTTTTGTAGGTAACACTTTTATTAACCTAAACTAGTAATAAAAACTAAAAAAAAAATTAAATAGAAAAGCTGTGTTGCTGTTATTAAATTAAATAAATTTCACTTTTTTGTAATATGACCGTATATTCTAATAATTCGAATACACTGATGTCATGTATTGTTTCGGTTTTGCTGATGGCAATGGTGCTGAAGCTCGCCGAGAATATCAACATCGCCTTCCTTAACGTCGACTATACAAAGTCGTCATATTAATGTAGTTTTCTCATCTTATCCAAGTAGAAAATCTTTGTCAGAAGAGACCCAAAATTAGTAACTCCGACTATGACAAATTTTCTGACCAGGATGTTTTTGATTTCATAATAGTTTCGTTGTAAGTATCGTATTTTATAAACTTGTAGGTGATTTTTTTATTTATTATAGCAAATCCAAATTGTAAAAAACAAGCGTTTCGGTGGGCACATCCACGTACCTTCGGAAAGGGGATTGGGTAATGTTGGCGTCGTGTTGGAATTGAGCGGCCATCAATGAAATTGGTTTAATATGAAAGTACAGTGTAAAGTGATCAAAAGTTACTATGGACAAACTTCTCTAAACTATATCGGGACGTAGATATATAGCTATTCTGGGTGGAATTTTTTGATCATACTTGGATGGATAGTACTCTGAATATTGAAGATAGCGAATTCCACTCAAAGGAAACATTCCCTTATTTTTAAAAAGAAACAAAACTGCATTCACAGTTTTCTGAAAATGCCACACCCGGTAGTCGAACCGACTAAAATCTTCCTAAACCTTCTATTTCATGGATTTCCTCTTATTTAATTTACCAAGTTTGTTAGAGAGATTTGATCCTTATTATGACCGACCCTAGCGATTGATGCAATAAAAATACAGGGTGTTATTTTTTCGAATTGTAGTCGGTTCGTATAGGGCGTGGCAAACGATTTTTCGGCATTCCTTAAATGCAGTTCTGTTTCTTTTTAAAAAACATACTAAACTGTATTTAAAGTTTTCCGAAAATGCCACACCCGGTAGTGGAACCGACTAAAATCTTCCTAAATCTTCTATTTTATGGATTTCCTTTTATATAATTTACCAAGTTTGTTAGAGAGATTTGATCCTTATGATCGACCCTATCAATTGATGCAATAAAAATACAAAATAAAAATTGCTTGCCACACACTGTAATCGAACCGAATAAAATTCGAAAAATAACACCCTGTATTTTTATTGCATCAAGCGCTAGGGTCGATCATAAGGATCAAATCTCTCTAACAAACTTGGTAATTATTTTACCAAGTCTGGATAAAAGGAAATCTATGAAATAGAAGGTTTAGGAAGATTTTAGTCGGTTCGACTACCGGGTGTGCCATTTTCAGAAAACTTTGAATGCAATTTTGTTTCTTTTTAAAAATAAGGTAAGGTTTCCTTTAAGTAAAATTCGCTATCTTTAGTATTAGGTTACTTTCCTTCATGGTAAAGTCGGAATGTTCCAGCCTGTATATCGCAGCTCCGATATTACTTACAATGAAAATAATGACATTTGTACGTGTGTTTAACACAGTACAATGAAGTGGTATCAAAATTATTGATGGCCGCTGAACAAATTATGACGCCACGGTCCATACAAGATTACCCAATCCCCTTTATGTGGAACAGTAACTTTTGTAAAATCTGTAAAGCATGTTTTTTTTCTGTTCGTATATAAAGCAGTTTTAACGCTACTAAAAGATGGAACTTTGGTTTCAAAATTCGCGTCCCGGTTTAATAAAGACGTTTTCTTTTCCGCATATATCTCTGAAATTGTGAACTCAGTGTCTTTTACTTCATGCCATAATTCATCAACGGCAATATCAACTTAATTTTTATAGTTGTCAGCGGAAAAAAACAGGAAAAAAGATCCCTAGATCCCCTAGCATAATGTTTTTTTCGCGTAATGACAATTCAGTTAGGTTGACATAAAAGCATGTTACCTAGATAGCTGAAAGACAATTCAGCTAAATGACATAAAAACAGAATACCCAGTTAGCAGAGAGGCAACTCTGCTGAAAGACATAAAAGCAGAATGAGCAAGTAGCAAAACGTCTGGAATTGCAAATAGTCTGTATGATTGAAAACCTTATTAGCTAGAATTCAAATTAGTCGGATGACATAAACGCAGAATGAGATACTATTGAGAACACCTGGAGAATTCGAAATAGTCTGAATAGGGTTTTTTTGGGCGCTTGATTTTTGATTCTGATTCTCATAGTTTTCCAATAGGTGGAAAGGATTCGTGAGAGTTAAAATAAAGTCGATTGCTTTTTTTTTTTTTTTTTTTTTCAAAAAAAATATTACCTTCCTATTATTTTCTAAATTAACAAAACCACTCTTAAAGTGAAACGTAAATTATTTTGCTTAACAAGTAGCAGATTAAAAAGATTATTCATATACATCATTTAAAATGGCATTCATCAAAGTTTTAAGCTCTACCTACATCTTAAAAATTGTCCTCAAATATGACACGTTTAATGTTTTAAAAAAAATATATGCTGTGATTATTTGGTTTACATTGAATTTTTTCATTTCTCTTCTATACATTCTGTCGAAAATTATGTCTTTTTTTTTCTTTTTTGTGTGTCAAAAAGGACCCTGGTGGGGAAATGCACTCATAATAATATCATAACAACTCCAGTAAGATAAACTAAGATAAGAGTACAAACTGAAGAATAGACACCCACATGCTCTATCTATCATAATCATAACGATAGATAGAACATGTGGGTGTCTATTCGGCGTTCGGCGTTCATGTCAATAAACTAACTATGGCATTTTCAAATCCAGACGATTTGCTACTTTGTCATTCAACGCTCATGTCTATTCAGTGACTATGGCATACTTAAACCTGGACTATTTGCTAATAAAGTATTTTAAATTAAGACATTTTACGATCCAGACGTTTTGCTTCTAGAGTATTTAGCGTTCATGTTTATTAGCTAACTATGGCGTTCAAAAATCAAGACGTTAGAGCGACATAGACGTTTTACAAAGTGGACATTATGCTAGTGACCCCTCGAAAGACAAGTGACACGGACATACAAAATAGTTATTTAATTTTTATTTTTCCCTGTACAATAAGACTTCATCGTATACAGTATGTTGTTCAAAGAGGTTATGTTGCAGTTTGACCACGAAGAATGGTAAAATTCCTCGTGGTCCAATCAGTTTGACACGAGGAAGGACCGAGTTTTTCGAGGTAGCGTGCATTCATTGTTGCATTGTCACACAATTTACACATGTATGTAATTTTTTTTACACATGTGTGCAATTTACACATGTATGCAAAGACTTTGCGAGTCAAAAAAAAACGAAATTAACGTATTTTGAACTGTCATCACATTTGAAGCATGAAATAATGTTTAAATATTCGAATAGAAAGAGCGGAAATATTAAGAACTAGCAGGGGTAAAAAGAAATAGACATAATTGCACAAGTATGTCGCTTTGAAGCGAAAAAGGAACAATAGTCCCGTAGTTGCCACCGACTGAAAAATTGACAATAAAAATATTAAAAATATTACACATACTTACATCAATAATTCTTTTAACTAGTATTACGGAAAACCTATAAATGGCAGGAAGAAAACGTAATGGCATTATTTTCACTTTAATCATAAAGAGTCATTTTTAGTGTACCTTTTCGTGTTCTACTTCTAGGCTTAATTTAAATTTTCTAGTTCCACTTTTTCAGCGTTGACTCCGTAATAAGCCGAAATTGATAGCTCCCTTCAGTTCAGTCTCGCCGGTTTTCTGTAACAAATTACAATAATTAATCACCACAGTTCAGTATACTATTACTATTACTTCCAGCGGGGACGCCGTTTACCAGATAGGTGACCATTACAGAGGGACGTGCTAACTCGAGGTAGCACAGCAGTCAGCAGTCTATCTTTATTCTTCCAAAGTTTAACATAATTTATAATATTGGGACAGCAGTTAAGCGATCTATTTTAAACCGCAGGTGAGTTATTGGGAACGGCCGTTAGTCATAATCCCTGCGTTAATTCCGGTCACATCCGAGGCCTTCAATCCGGAGTCTAATTTTAACAATCTACTTCACGTAACGCCTGCTAAACGGGTCCAGCGGCTTAGCGTGCTCCTCACGCACGGAGAGGTCCCAATGTCAAAATTGGTCACCCATCCTAAGACCCGTCTTAGTTAGTGTTGCTTAACCTTGTAACTTAATAATCTTCTCGGTAACCACTCAGCCACGAACGTAGTTATTGTCCTCATAATATTATAATATAATGCTTGTTTTCAGTGAGAATAATAGAATTTTTGGTTCTTGAGTCTACGGTAGGCATATCATATTTATATATGGACAGTTTTGTAAAACTGTACACTAAAAGATATGACTGCAATAGATATTTGAATCCTCTACTCAGAGGAATAAGCTACGGTCAATGGGTACAGACAGGCTACTTTTCCCTCTTAGTAAGTATAATGCAAGATTTACCTATCTTTAAATTATAGTTGTGAACAGTTTTAATGATTATATTAGCAATTAAGCAGATTTGTTAGTTGAGTAGAACCGTTTCGTCGGTTTAATTCGCGAAATGGCACCCCAGTCTGGAAAGAACTAATTCGCGAATGGACATAATGAAAGAGAGACAGCCGAGGGCGGCAATCACCATACACACGTGTTCCATACGAAGTTTTTCAACACACTTGTGAATAAAATAATATTAAATACAATTCCTTTTCCTATGCGCGCGCCACTAACAATGGCGTTCGCCATAGATATTAAAAATAATGAATGGTAAATTTAACTTTTTTTTCTCTATAAATATTTAATGCAGAGAAAAAAACGGTAAAGGACATCACTCATTTTGGTCCAAAATTGAAAGTGCCGGCCAAAGAAAAAAATACGATATTCCGTTAGAGCTTGTTCTTATTAGCATTTTTTATTATGGCGTCAAAGTTGAAGGACCACTTCCAACGGTTTTATTTGAGTTAAAAAATCTTGAAAATATACATTTTTTATGATACGAACCATTGAAAATGAATGAAAATTATTGTTCTATATTGGAAGAATAGTTCATAAAAGCAATAAAAAATAAACCCCATACTATATAGTTATACCTGTTTTTCGTCCATTTATTTAGGTGCAAAATTGAAAGGGCCGATCAAAGAAAACAAATGTGATATTCCGCTAGAGTTTGTCCTCATTAGCATTTTTTATTATGACATCAAAGCTGAGGGAGCACATCCTTCCGTTTTATTTGAGTTTAAAAATCTTGAAAATATACATTTTTTATGATACGAACTATTGAAAATGAATGAAAATTATTGTTCTATATTGGAAAAAGAATAGTTCATAAAATCAATGAACAATAATCCCAATACAGCTTATCATAGCGTTTCATACATTTAGTTAGGTCCAAAATAGAAAGTGCTGGCCAAAGAAAAAAAATACGATATTCCGCTAGAGCTTATTCTCAGTAATACTTTTTATTTTGCCATCAAAGGTGAGAGACCACCGCGCTCGGTTTTATTAGAGTTCTATTCACTTCATTGAAAAAAAATCAAACTATATCGGAACAATAGTAATTAAGACAAACCCCAGATAGTTTATCCTTATGACTTCATGAAGTCATAAGGATAAAATGTTTTAATAGAGTTCTATTCACTTCATTGAAAAAAATCGAACTATATCGGAACAATAGTAATTAAGACAAACCCCAGATAGTTTATCCTTATGACTTCATGAAGTCATTTCAGTTTCTATATCAAAATACTAATGTGTTTTTCACTTAATACTAACCAACACTTAGAGCCTAAAACATTAATAAAAATAAAACATAAATACACAATCCTCATAAAGGTGCTTCTAAACGGGCAATGTTTTACTGCAATTAGTGGCTGCAACACTATGGCCCGGCAACATTTCAACTATTGCAAGCAATACCGGCCAGTATTGCAGTAATGTCCCGGAAATAATAGCCAAACATGTTTTGTGTTGCCACATATATGGCCGATAGTGGCCGATATTGCCGCAATGGGCTGCCGGACGATCGCTAGGCGATCGATTTTACTGCAATATTGCTCGGCCAGTTCTATTGTTGTTTCAGTCGCTCTCTTTGTTATGACACAGTCTATCCTTTTCTACGCGAATTGTTAAATAATTTACTATCAAGGCTTATTTCTAGACTTAAATTATCTAAAGTTTCACGCCTATTTAAGTAAGGTCGAATCCACAATCTCTTCTTTTTCTGTTTATTTTTTAATAAAACAATATAAGCTGCTGCAACAAGTGTGATTTCGTCAGCCATTGTTGCCGGTTTGTGTAGCCCGTTTATGAATCTGCATCAAGAGCCATACTATTGCAGATATATTTGCAATACATTGCCCAGCCATTGATTGTTCGGCCATCAGTTGCAATGAAATATTTTTGATATTGCCGGGCAATTAGTTGCCAATAGTGCAGCCACATATTGCAGAAAAACATAGCCCGTTTAGAAGGGCACTAATGGTTTGGCTCTCAATGGTCATAAATGCAGCGGACTGTATACTTACTTGTCGACGTAGTAATTCCTCTATCACTGTTTGGGCAATGTCGAGATGTTCGATTTCACGTGACAGCCAAGAGTATCTTCGCCGATTTCTGGTTGATTTTTTTTTATTTTAAAAGATCCTTTATTGCACAAATATAGGTACATAATAGTGTTACATAAACAGATCCTATTCTATTTACGAACTATCACTAACTATCTACCTTTATAAAACATTTTACATCCTGATAAATTGCACATAAGTAAAAGTAGGTACCTACTGACCGTATAAACGGAAAAAAATATATTGGAAATGACACTTACCTCCATGGTATGGCCATTAGACTTACTGCTGTGCAATTCACTAACAAGCACAACGATGCGACACGGCGCCGCGGTTTCACTGTATGGCTGGTGGCAGGGGTGTGGGATATAGGTGCAAGTATTGTTGTGGCTGAGCCAGCGATTCCGTGAGCTTGGGAATGCTCCCACCAGTCGTCTTCGAATTTGTTGTATCTTGGCCAATTCACGGGTCGTTGGCTCATCTAGGTATAGGTAGGCACTGTGGGTGTGCTGTGATGTCGGGCGCGCTCTGCCTGCGCTCGCGGTGGCTCGATCTATGACTTGCGGCGCGTGCGTCCCGTGGGTTGAATCGGTTGACACTGATCGACCCGTGCGCGCCACGCGCTCGCGTTACGCAAATTCCTTAATGGTGAGTCATGGCGGTGCGTAGCGTACACTGTATGCGAGCGTTTTTTTTTGTTTGGTCAGTATGTATATTGTTCTGTATGTTTTTGTATTTTATTTTTGTGGGTGTTATTTTGTATTGTTATGTGTGTGTGTGTTTAATAAACGTATTTTCTTTCTTTCTTTCTTTCATAAAACATTCACAGAAATAGAACTAATTAAAAGCAAATACATCACTTTAATTTTGCTGGTTAGGAAACAACCACTGCAATAGTACATTATGGTACAAGTGAGCAACGTTGGTGATTACCGCCGAGGCGCCATTGAGACCCGAGCCGCCAGGCGAGGGTCTTAAGACAGCCGAGGACGGTAATCATCATGCTCACACGTGCCATACGACGTTTTACAACACACTTGCGAATAAAATAATACTACAAATACTAAATAAACAATACTACAAATTAATTCGTTTTCCTATGCGCGCGCATTTAACAATGGCGGTCGAGCATATTTAAAAAAAAATGAGGTTTGAACTTAACTTTTTTTACTCTGTTTTTTTTTCTGTACTTAGAGAAAAAAAAAAGTTAAAATTTGAGTGAAAATTTTGTTTATTACACAAGTATTACAAGTTGAAATTATTTATTTAAATACGAAAATGCATCAAATGACCATACAATAGGCGTATTAATTTATTCGTACTATTAAACACGTTATTTTTTGTATCAAAACTTTTTTAAGAACATAGACAATTATAGACACTTCCTATAAAATTTAAAAAAGAATCTATAACTCACTTTTGTGAATAATAGCAATGAAAAAGTCACAGTTTTATAATAGGTGTCATTCCGTGCTTAATTGCGGTAAAATAATATCACTTTTATGAGCAGGTGTGTTGTAAATATTTTTAATTCAATTTAAATATTCGTATTCGATAGATAATATGATAATGTAATATAATAATACATGTATTATAGTGAAAAGTGAAATGTTACGGGTAGTGGAATATAAAGTTACGGTATCGCACAAAAATAAATGAGTGTGTGGCGGTAGGCCGCGCCGCCGCCAGCGCCAGCCGGTAAGGTGACGATGTCACGTACCAAGGAAGTAGTGATGGGGTAGTCGATATCGGTTATACGTAGATGCGTACGATATAGTGTTATAATAATAATATAATAATAATGTTTATTGCAACAAAAACAACAGAATACAATATGAAATATGCACGAGAATAACCGTAGTAGTTTACAACTGTGTTACAGTTATTAACGCCCACCTCCAAAGAATGACACATTTTACAATATACATCAGTTAAAACAGAACTATTGAATACATTTAAAAGATAGTACATAGTAGTAAACACATGCGTATAAATAGTGTAGGTATGAAGGATTAGGTAAGTGTGAATGTGTGTGTGTGTGTGTGTGTGTGTGTGTGTGTGTGTGTGTGTGTGCGTGTGTGTATACGTGAGAAGAAATTGTATGAAGTGTAATTTGCAGTCATTTATTCTTAATCTATGAGTACTTCTAGTTCCTCGTAACTCAATGTACTCAACCAGTCGCTAGTGCGCAGTTTACATTCGCGCCGAGTTAGAGGGTATCTCCAATACTCTATTTACCCTATTGTACAGAACAGACCCTAGGAAGTAGTATTGTTGCCTCGCAACTTTTGTTGGAGGTTATGGAGTTGCAAACAACGTCATATCTCCTCTTTTTTGATCTTTAAGTAGGATCAAAGGTAAGTTCCCGATGCTTCCGTAGAATAGTATTCAGGACAAAAGAGCTTCTAACTGTTGGAAGTTTACATATCTTGTATAATTCAATAGTGGGGAACCGAATAGGTTTAAAGAGCATAACCTTTAAGACAACCCGTTGAGCCCTTTCCAGCCTCAGAAAAAGGGTTTTGCCAGCACTTCCCCAGGCAGTTATGCAATAAGTCAGAATGGAGTGCCCTAATGCGAAATAGACTGTTTTAAGTGTGTTAAATTTGGCAGATGACCTTAAGTTTTTAAAAACATAATATTAGTTTTCTCACTCTCGGAATAAGGGAATTTATTTGATCATGCCACGACAATGTGCTATCAATAATTACACACTGATTCGGAGAGGTGTGGTCACAACTGTGACCCCTTAGGCCGAAAGATGGAGGCGGCTGAGACGACAGTCTAGGTCCGAATGTTATGAAATTTGTTTTTTGTAAATTTATTGTGAGTAGATTTTTAGCCAAGCAATGCATGACACTTTTCAGAGCCGTTTCCGCATTCTTACGAGTTTGTGGCCAGTTACAGCCATGGACCAGAAGAGTTGTATCGTCGGCGTATGTAATTATTTTAGTATGTAGTAGGCGTAACCTGCACAGATCATTTATGTACAAAATAAATAAAGTAGGCCCCAGCACACTACTCTGGGGGACGCCGTAGTTTAGGTATTCTTCTGTACTAGTGTGTTTGCATATCTTAACGATCTGTGAGCGACCATTTAAATAGCTCCTTAAAATTTCAAGGGGTAATCCCCTAATGCCAATATATTCTAGCTTCTTGAGCAAGAGAGGAACCGAGACAGTGTCAAAAGCTTGGGAGAAATCCAGGAATATGGCTATTGTTTTTAGGTTATTCTTAAAATTCTTTGCTATGGTACTAGTTAACTTAATCACTGCATCCTCAGTACCCCTTACCCGGTCGAAATCCGTATTGGTTATCGGCAACTGTTTGATGTTGATTTATGTATTGAAGTAGCCTATTGTTAAGGATTTTTTCAAAGACCTTGGAGACTGTGGTTAAGATAGAGATAGGTCTATAATTACTGACACTGCCTCGGTGCCCACTCTTGTATATAGGGACAACTACAGCTTTCTTGAAAACCGCAGGAAAGACATCCATTGTGATACAAAGATTTAGGACATGGCTAATTACAGGCACAAGGATATGTTTCGCAAATTTTATAAGAACCGCAGGGATACCATCCCAGCCCACCGCACAGTCCGACCTAAGACCCACTACTATACGCTCCACCTCCTCTTCATCTGTGCTGAAGACAGCCATTGAATTGGGGCTGGTTATTATGTTCACGGGAGCATCATTACCCAGATTGTTCGTCATAGGTTGTATTTTGGACGCAAGTGTTTGCCCTATATTGGCGAAGTATTTATTCACAATGTTGACGGCAGAAGTTGGGTTGGCATCCACATCAAGAAGTTCAGTAGGAGAGGATTTAGGTTTGTGAAGATTCGTTAGAGTTTTTATTATTTTCCAAGTAGCCTTAGGGTTACGACTGTTCTTTTCAAATTCAGATTGCTCATATTGTTGCTTAATACTTTTTAATAAATTATTACAGAAGTTCTTATATCTTCTATACACAAGTTTCCGCGTCTTAGATTCTGGTTCTTTTTTAGTCTTATTGTAGAATCTATCCCTGTGTCTTATACATCTGAGGAGTCCAGGGGAAATACAAGGCTTGGTAATCCTCTTTCTATTGGGAATAACAGAGGTACTAGAATTTGCTTTGTCTACTGAGGATAATATATCTACAAGCCTAGATGCAGCCTGATCAGCATCGTGATTATTTACAACCATTGAGAAGTTGACTTTTTCAAGATCTTTTACACAGGCTGGAATATCAATGTGGGTACGCAGGGAAACTGGTTCACACTTTTTCATCTTAGTTTTGACATAACTGACTATAGGTGCATGATCTGTAATAAGAGAGTCGAGCACTAAAGTAGTAGAAAGTTTTTTTGACTTAATGATGATATGGTTTAAGCAGCGATCTTTGTGGGCCGGTAACATACTATGAGACGCCAGTAACGTTAGATAACCGTCACAGTTTTTAATCAATTCTAAGTCACTCTTATTAGTAGTATGTGCTAACAGGTTTATGTTTATGTCTCCAATCAAAACAATGGTTTGAAAGGTTCTAAGTAGTTGTAAGTTGCGATCCAGGCTATTAAGAAATTGCTTTAGATTTCTATGAGACGGTAAACGATAGATAGCTAAGATGGCCACCTCAGTGCCAAACTTAAGGAGTTTGCATCGGCTTTATCGGGCTTGATTAGTTCTACTCGCATTTCCTGCTTGATATATACTACAACTCCAGCGTTTTGGTTTTCAAATGTCGAGGTATGTGGTTCAAACCCCTTTATAGAAGGTATGTTCGGACATTTACTAAGCCAGCATTCAGTTAGCACAATGACATCGAAATTGATGCTCGTTCTATGAAGTAAAAGTAATAACTCGTTATAATTTTTATCATTACCTATACTTCTTATGTTGACGTGAAAAAGTTTAAGGGTTTTGTTGTCATTCTCTAAATAGGATGCACACTGTTCCGGGGTGCAAATATACGATTCGGACATTGCTATATTGTCCAATTCCTCTGTAATTATTTGTCTGTCTGTCATTATAATAAATTTATTAAATCTACTTCGACCTATTGTTGAGATTAAGATATTGCTGTGTGTAGGGTTTTTATGAATAAAGAATTTACGGGCAAGTTTTAGGACGAAGTCCTTTAATAATGGGAAATATAATTGACAATGAAGTCTTTTCAGATTTGTTTTAAAGGGTGTATTGTATGCGATTTTTAAGGATTTGTTTTGCAGTACTTGGAGTTTCTGGTAGTTTGAGTCGGATGTACTTCTCCAAACTGGTGCAGCGTAAGTAATACACGGCCTTACCAGTGTGGTGTAAATGCGTAACTTGGTTGGTGGGCTTAAGTATGATTTACGGCTCAATATGGGCACAGAATATGTAATAGTCTTAATGCGTTTGTGGCTTTGGCACCATCGAGACATAACTGTTCGATATGTTTAACCGACTTCAAAAAGGAGGAGGTTCTCAATTCGATGTTTTTTTTATGTATGTACACCGATTTCTTTTAGGTTTATGATGCGATTTTCGTGATTCTTTTTTTATCCGATGTGAAATAGTTGTCATTTGGTCCCATAGAAATTTAACATAGTTTGGCCCTGTAGTTTTCATTTTATGATGCTTCTTGTGTTTTCTTAGTTCAAATTTTTACCCAACTTCTTATAAAAATGTTGTCCCATATTTCCGTCGTTTATGAACTGGTTTCGAAAAATCTTTTTGCATTGGGTTCAGTATT
This sequence comes from Eilema depressum, assembly GCA_914767945.1. Lineage (NCBI taxonomy): Eukaryota > Metazoa > Arthropoda > Insecta > Lepidoptera > Erebidae > Eilema > Eilema depressum. The sequence goes on along the minus strand of OU612012.1, from coordinate 20,984,287 downwards.
AGTCACAGGTAGTTCCACATTAATTTCATGGGTACTGGACCTTGAACTCCGGAGATACACCAGAGAACTCCTCGAAATCCAATAGGTGATAAGAAATTAGCTAGTTTTATGACGATCCTGTGACACGGTGTCTATGTCACCTCATTACGATGGTCAAGGGCGTGCTAAAATTACCTAGTCTAAGTCGGGCTAAATGTCATCATTCATCATCATCATCTTCATGGAGAAGTATTTTCCTGATTACATCAGAAGCTCATATGAGTTTATGAGGAGAACTTATTTGATGTATAGCATGAATGTCTCGTTTAAGTTATTGACAAGTTTAAGACAATACTATGGTAAGTAGGTACTATCATTGAAGATATATTGGACTGAATTAGACCACTAAATTTCTGCACCTTTCGAAAAAAAAAAAACGAAATGTTATAGATAGACTACCCGTAGCAATCCTACTGTAGCTTACAGAATAGCCTATTATAGACACTAAAAAGTAAAAAAAAAAACTACGTTTAAAAAAACCGACTTCAAAAAACTATTCCATTAAAAATAAAATGCACTAAAAAGTTGAAAATAATTGTGTATTCTTCAAGCTATCTAAATTTATGTAAACGTAGATTAAAGTAGCGGGGAAGCACAGGATTCTAAGTCGGTGTCAACCAAGGTAGGTTTGTAACTTCTCACGACACCGACTCCAAAACTGACAATAATTTGTAATAAAGTTTTTGAAGAATACACAATTATTTTCAACTTTTTAGTGCATTTTATTTTTATTGGAATAGTTTTTTAAAGTCGGTTTTTTTAAACGTAGTTTTTTTTCTGCACCAGTTAAGTTTACTGTCTAGTATTGTACCAAGGTACTTAACAGACCCACTCCAGGGTATAGCGTACCCAGCTATTTTGACTTTAATGTCTGGAGGGGTGCGTTTGCGAGTGTACATTATGGATTCGGTTTTGTTAGCATTAAGCTTTAGTTTCCAATTGGTAAAGTATGAGCTTAAGAGATCCATTGATAGCTTGTAAGCGTACGACAATAATATCACAATCTTGTGAGGAAGTGTAAGTGGCAGTATCGTCTGTGTATACAGCGAGTTGGGTGTGGGGTTGAGTCGGTATATCATTTAGATATAAGATAAACAGCCAGGGGCCCAGAATTGACCCCTGCGGTACACCAGCAGTTATGGATACAGGGTCAGAGTGAGTATCGCCTAAGTATACTGAGAAATTACGATTCGTGAGATAAGATTGTATCAGCTTGACTAATGTTAGAGGAACATTATTAGTGACAAGTTTATGGAGCAAACCTTCGTGCCATACCGTGTCAAAGGCTTTTTCAACATCGAGTAAAATCATACCTGTGGATTTACCCAAGATAAGACAGTGAGCGACATGTTCTGAGACTCTTGCCAATTGCTGGGTGGTTGAATGGGATTTACGGAAACCGAACTGCTGGGGCACGAGAGTGGGTTCAGTAATATTAGATAGTCGGGATAGGATTATAGACTCAAAGAGCTTACCAAAGCTGGGAAGCAAGCTAATTGGGCGGTAATTGCTTGGGATTCGATCATCCTTCCCAGGCTTCTTGATGGCAATGACCTTAGCGGATTTGCAGGCAAAACTACTCAAAACCTTCGAATATTTTATCCGCTGGAAGAAGTGGTAAAACCGCTGTCATGACTGTAATATTCTTCTGTCACACATAGTTTTAGAACAGCCAAAGGTTTTGGCTTTTTTCCAGATATTACGGGTCCAATGATAGTAACATCCCCGGACTACAATCTCGGGAAATAATTTCAAAACAGCGTTCATCGCCCCTATTTCATAATCACAATGGAATTTTTTTGGCGTAAATTGTGGTATTTGTGATTTTATTAAATTAAATAACACATTATAACTACTTTCCCTTCGATTTGACATAAGAGCAAAAATTTACGGTTTAATGTTAGTTCTTTCCATTGTACTATTCATGTCACCGTGGAGACTATACAGTTGTTTGAATGGGCTTGGACAACTAGCAAATGTACCGTCACCAAAATATTCAGTAAGTTTCGAAATTTGATTACGAGACTCTTCATTACAAAAAACTAAAATTCGAGTGTCACCGTCGATATAATCCGCTAGAACAAAGTTGTGAAACTTGAGTGGCACTTCTACTTCAACGACTTCTTTAAATGTAGTCTTAGATATTCCCAAAGCCTTATTTCTCGCACAGTATAAAAAATGTTTTACACCATCATAATTTGGTAAGTTTGCAACTAAATTGAGCCCTCTGTTTTTTAAATCGTAAATTTTTTTCTCGTATAGTCGAGGTACCGGATCATCAGAAGTCACCACCGTCTCCCGTAAATCACAAATTTCTTTTAGTACTTCGTTTTTATATACGTCTGGATCACAACTGTGTTCTTTTTGTTTCGTAATCGTAGTATTGTCCTTGAACAAAAAATAAGTTAAACAAGACAACAGAATTATAAAAATAATCCTGAAACATATTAAAAGAATATTGTACAGTCTATATTTACCTTGGAGACAGTGAGAGTACCAAGGCATTTTATGGCTCTATATTTCGAACACCTCCATTTACTAGAACCATTTTTATATATTTTATGCCTATGATATTTATATTTATCATGAAGTAAGGAATTTCCTCCATGAAATTTAATAATATTTATCTCTGCCGGATTTTTATACATTTTAGTTTTAAGTTGCAGAAAAAATATTTTTCAAGCTATGTTACTGTCAAATAAATTCATAGAATTTGCTTTTAAACACCCTTTTTCACTTTAAAAATAAACATAAACCAAAAAGTTTTAATGCATTTATTCAACTGCGTAGTTAAATGTCATTAATTGTAGGCAAAGTAATGATTCATACAATTCAAATAGATAATACCTAAACCAAAGAATAAATTTAATGATGTAACGTCCCTACTTGTGTCAGACTGCAGCTCTTGATAGTATAATGGGTATTGAAAAATACCTTTTACACCACCAGTGCTGCTGCAGCTCTTTGGTAGTGTAATGGGTATTAAAAAATACCCTTGACACCACCGGTGGTGCAAGACGGTGGTGTCAAGGGTCCGAAAGGGGGTCATTTAACTTGTTCATGGATTCCGAGACAGATGACTCAATCATTGGTGTGCTAGACCATTCTCTGGTAAGATTCATGTTTTCTCCAAACGCAAAGGCTAGGGCCTCACATTGCTCGTGTACCGAGTTGGTCAGGGTCCCGTCAGGTCCAATGAGAGGTGGAATAATATTGGGCTTATAGTGGATACTTTTGACCACTCGCCACAAGTCATGGTGGGGGTTATCAATGCTGGCAAATTTTTTGTTCCAGGAGATGTCGTTGGCAGCTTTGATAGCGTTTTTTATATTGAGTTGTAATCCTCTTACAGTAGCAAAAAGACGTTTTCTAAGAACTGGATCCTGCTCCTTTAAAGCTAGTCGACGAATTTTGTTTTTGTTCTTGATGTCACTCCTGACTCGTCTAAGTGTTTTAATCTTGTCATTGGTGGAAATTTTTGAAATAGTCTGGTTATGAGCATCGATCAAAAGCCTGGCGAGGCGATCGATTTGAATATCAATATCAGAAATACAATTGAATACAGAGCTAGACAGGTAGATACTATTGTCTAGGTACCGCCGAAAAGAGACCCAGTCTGCCTTAGAATAGTTATATGCAACATGGGGTTTGCGTGTAATGTTGCCATTTACCGAGAACAAGATGGGTAGATGGTTCGAGGACAGCTTAGTTAGGGTCTTGGGTTTTGTATGGGGTTGCAAACAGTTATACAGAATAACATCAGGGGTGGAAGGTAACCAATCGCTATCGTAGTGAACGAGTGTAGGTGTAGTCGGAGCAAGAATTTCGTAATCATTAGAGTTCATATGATTAAAAAGAATCCTCCCATGGACGTTAGCAGCACAAGTATCCCAGTAAGGATGTTTGCCATTGAAATCACCCATCACTAATTGTCAGAGGGTTGATGCCAATCACTAAATCCAGGTCACTTGTCAGGAGTGGACGGTTAGGAGATTGATAGGCAGACACAATGGCTATATTATTCCCTGAGATATTTAGCTGAATGCCAAGTCATTCTAATTGCTGTGTTGCAGGCAAAGAGATTCGAGTGTGGGGAATATCACTTCTTATTAGTATTGCAACCCCTTGTCCTTGAGATGCGTTCAGTTTGTCCTGGCGATAGCATGTAAAACCAGGGGTACTGAGTTGTTGTGTGGGGGAAATTCGTGTTTCACATAAAGCTACAATGTCGACAGCAGATTTACTCACCAGGTCAAGAATCCCATGAATCGTTGTGCGAATACCGTCAGCATTCCAATATAAGATACGCAGTGAATTAACATCAAACATATTTTCCTAAGTGTGTCAATATTAATATAACCTTGTCCATGATGTTGGAACAAGCAACGAATTAATTTTTTATTGACTTGATAGTCATTAAGATATTCAGCATATCTGTTGTAGCTTGATCTTGGCCACCAGGAGACAGAGATGCTTGTGGTAGCGTTTGAGGGTCTGCTACAGTACGTGTTGTTTGTGGTGGAGGCTTTCATCCAGTAGCCACGATATTCCATGCTCGTCCATCAAGTTTACTTTGCTTCATGATCACGGCGCGCTTAGCCATAATACACATAATTAGGTAATGTACACAGCCGGTAGTTAGCGGGGTGGTTTTCTTTACAATTGCAACATTGAGCCGGTTGGCTCCGGTCTTTTTTGGGACATTCAGAGCTAAGATGAGCTTCAGTGCATTTAACGCATCGCGCAGGTAGGTTGCAATTTCTTGAGGAGTGCCCGAAACCTTGACAGCGGTAGCACTGGGTACCATAAATGTTGTTGGATCGGTATTTCTGTACCTGCACCACACAATTGAATATTGATTTGGCGGAAGTATGATAAGCCATTTTTTCTGACAGCAAGCCATCTTTTAGAGTCTGGTGGTCGTCAGCGGAATAGCAAATAATTATACATTGTTGTTACCTTTGTATTGTAGGTGAAAATTCTTGGTGTACTTGCTGACGACAGTTCGTATGGCTTCATGAGTCCAATCAGACTTCAACTGCATCATAATTGGAGGGATGTGACCGGTTTTCTTAGTGTTGAAGCATCCTGGAGGCGTGCGTTGTGAGCTATATCCAGAGTATTTTCAGATGGAAGTGCACTGAAGCGATTGGTAATCTTCGTCGCGGGAGTTGACTGTGGTTCGGCAGGCCGCGCAGTCTTCTTTGGTAGTTTCCACTGGCTTACGTCGACTGGGCCTTCAAGGGGACGTTTCCCAACAGAATTTGATCTTATGAGAAAAGGTTCCATGATGGTGAAGGTATCTAGATACGAATATCAGTATATAGTTGATATTAGTAACGGGTACTGGACGCGTAAGCACTTGCCCATCACTAGAATTACGTATGTGGTAGCGAGTGGGGAGAAACGAACTGGACATGCGACTAGGACTGGCGCACGAGCCTGACTGAAAATCAAAAATCAATAGGCTTGCATTTTTGTTTTTGGTGGTCACTTGTGATTTTTTTGGAATTTGGAACAAACAGTTTGAAAATTCAAAAGAATTTCTTCATAATTATGGTCAAAATGTTCGCTTTTGATTTTTTTAATAGTTATTTTTTTTTGAGACCACGAAAACACAAGCAGTTTGGAGTTTGGATTTCATTGTTTTTACTAACTACTATTCCAATCTAGTGCGATATTTTTCATTCCTTTTCGGATAATTCACTTCACTAAAAATGTATGCTTCTAAGATTTTCGAACTCTAATAAAACCATGCGCGGTGGTCCCTCGACTTTGATGCGGTAATAAAAAATGCTAATGAGGACAAGCTCCAGTGGAATATCACATTTGTTTTCTTTAACCGGCCCTTTCAATTTTGGACCTAAATAAATGGACGAAAAACATGTATATGTAGTATGTGGTTTATTTTTTTATTGCTTTTATGAACTATTCTTCCAATATAGAACAATAATTTTCATTCATTTTTCAATAGTTCGTATCATAAAAAATGTATATTTTCAAGATTTTTAAACTCAAATTAAACCGAGGGATGTGGTCCCTCAGCTTTGACGCCGTAATAAAAAATGCTAATGAGGACAAGTTGTAGCGGAATATCACATTTGTTTTCTTTGACCGGCCCTTTCAATTTTGGACCAAAATAAATGGACGAAAACCAGGTATATGTAATATCGGGTTTATTAAAGTATCCTCTATGCTACAAAAAAGAATTTTCAAAATCCGTCTAGAATTGGCTTCACAATCGCGTAACAAACATACAAAAACCCATACATACAGGCGATGTGGAACCTCTCAGTCTCAGGAGAGACTTTGCCTCACTGTGTGTGTTCTACCGCCTATACAATGGTTTGTGCTCAGATGAATTGTTTGACATGATGCCCACAGCTACATTCTATCATCGCACCTCTCGCCCTGGGCGAGGAATTCATCCTCACACATTGCGACCGGAAACGGTGCGCACTGTGCGGTATGAAAGGAACTTCATCCCTCGCACACTCAAGGTGTGGAATGAACTCCCCGCGATGGTTTTCCCAAGCGACTACAACATGGGGTGCTTCAAGAAGGGCATTAGAAGGTTATTTCTTCAGAGTTGGCAGCACGAGTGTGACGGCCTTGGTGTTGCATACATCCATAGGCTACTGTAACCACTTTCCATCAGGTGGGCCGTGTGCTAGTCTGCCAATTAAGTGGTATAAAAAATAGGGTACGAATTAAGAAACTCCTTTTTTGAAGTCGGTTAAAAAATAAAAAATGTTTGATTCGAGTTCCGAGAAACAATAGACTCAAAGATCAAGAATCAAGATTCTATTTGCCTCTACTGTAGAATCATTTTTATATGCCCCTTTTGAAGTTTTATCGAAATTTGACAACGTAACCTTGTAACGGAGGAACAAAATATTGTATAGCTCAAAATGCATATTTATTGCATTAGGGGCCAAATTAGGCAATTTTACGGTTCAGTCGTGATAATTTCAACAGAGTCAAATATGAAGTAAGTAGACTTCAATAAAAACCCATTTCAATACACGAAAAATATTTTCAAGGAAGAGCCTTGAAAATATTTTTCGAGTATTGTAATGGGAAAGCCATATTTGACTGAAGCCATACGAAATGCCTAAACGCGCGAGCCCATACGTAGATCCAAACATCCAAAGACGTATGATCTTCAGATTAATCTTCAAAGTACTCCACCCAACGAAGATGAATAAACTGTTAAATTAAAAAGAAAACTTCCAAATCTGCCCAGACCCCAACGGCATTCCTTACAAAGTACCTATATAAAAAGTGTCCGACAGTTCGTAAACAGTAGAGTTTGGGCCACCCCATCTCTTCCCATGCGGTGTAGTACAAGGCGACTAAGAGATAGGGCTGTTTAACACCAGACAGCTCAAACTCAGCCTCAGATGGCTCGAGTCAACAATAGTGCCCAGTATACGGTAATAGGCTCACCCCCTATTACGTGGGACCGAATACAATGACTGGTGGAAATGTGAGTGTTGATTCACCTCTGCCTCTCCGGGGATAAAGCCTTAAGAGGATGGAGAGAGAAAATAGGAGAAGAAAATAGGGAAAGAAAATGAAAATAAAACTACTTTTTAACGGATTCTATCGCGATTTATTTGTTATCAGTTACTTTTAGTCCGACAATTACTAACAAATAAATCGCGATAGAATCCATTAAAAAGTATAACCCGCGCTACGTATCTTGGACCTAAATCGTAAGACACGAGGCTCTGGCGCCCGCGGGTTGCTTTGTAATAGTCTATGCTTGGTGAATTTGAGTTCATCTACCGCAATACCATCCCGTGCTATCCTCAAAAGACACCCAAGCAATGTGTACTGCGCGTATAGAGCACATTTTAGGTCCAAGTTACATGGCATGGGTTATAGTTTTATTTCAATGAGTGACATTCGCGTAAACTATAGAAAATATCGTATATTTATTCCTCATGTCGCACAGTCGTCATTACAAGGTTACGTTAGTGCACCTTATTTATTCATTGACACTAGGGATGATACCCAGAACCGTATGTATAAAAACCTTTCTTCTATAAATCTATGATCAAAACTAAGAATTTATAAAATTTGTATTTAATACAAATTATGCAAATACATTAAAAGATTGATGAACGGTTAATTTAAATTAAATGCTATGATTACTTGCGAACGAATGTTTAACCTAATTCAGGGATGAAGTTATCCATGATAAGATATACATAATAAAAATTTAAGGATCATACAATTATCTATAGGGCGGCGGCGTCCTACCCTTCCCATGTTCCAATAATATAGCCATTAATTTTCTGATGTGGTGTTTTTGGGGGTTACTAGCTTAATGTTTTTTTCGCATAATGACAAATCAGTTAGGTTGACATGAAAGCATGTTACCTAGATAGCTGAAAGACAATTCAGCTAAATGACATAAAAACAGAAAACCCAGTTAGCAGAGAGTCAACTCTGCTGGAAGACATAAAAGCAGAATGAGCATGTAGCAAAACGTCTGGAATTGCAAATATTCTGTATGATTAGAAAACCTTATTAGCTAGAATTCAAATGAGTCGGATGACATAAACGCAGAATGAGATACTATTGAGAACACCTGGAAAATTCGAAATAGTCTGAATAGGGTTTTTTGGGCGCTTGATTTTTGATTCTGATTCTCATAGTTTTCCAATAGGTGGGAAGGATTCGTGAGAGTTAAGTCGTTTTTTTTTTTCAGAAAATATAATTACTGAAACACAGAAAAATAATTAGGTACCTAATTATTTTCTAAACTAAAAAAAATACTCTTAAAGTGAAACGTAAATTATTTTGCTTAACAATAAGTAACAGGTTAAAAAGATTATTTTTAAACAACATTTAAAATAGCATTAATCAAAGTTTTAAGCTCTACCTAGGTACGTATCATAAAAATGGTACCCAAATATGACACGTTTAATGTGGTTTATGTTTTCAAAAAAAATTATATGCTGTGATTTGGTTTATATTTAATTTTCTCTTCTATACTTTCTGTCGAAAATTATATCATTTTTTCCCCTTTTTTGTGTGTCAAAAAAGACCCTGGTGGGGAAATGCACTCATAATAATCATAACAACTCCAGTAAGATAAGAGTACAAACTGAAGAATAGACACCCACATGCTCTATCTATCGGGTTACCTCCATCTGGCAGAAACTTAATACTCCGAAATTCATTTGGCATAACTCATTTGGCACAATTTTATTTAATCGAACATTTTCAAGGCATAACGATTTATTTAATAGAATCATATTTTGGCAGAATGATCATATATCCGAATTAGCAATGGCATACTCTTCAGTTGGCAGAAAAGTTAAAATTTGTTACAAAAAAGTTAGTGACAGAAATGAATTGCTGCAAATCCGACTTCACGTAGTCTTGTTTGCCCTACCCCTAGAGTGTTATTTAAGCCCGCGTAGGCGCGGAGGGGCGAGGCGGCCCACGAGCTTACGAGCAGGTGATTTAAATGGCTGCCGCCGCGGCTGAGGCTGGCCGGCTTGGCCGGCCAGCAAGCCGAAGCTGCGGTGGTGGGAGTTACAACCATCTGCGAAGATAAGCTCGTGTGGGGCCGCCGGAGCCCCGCAGCGCCGGAGCTGTGACAGAAACGATGCTTGCTGCATGTTTACTGCCTGATGCTTGCTGCATGATGCTTACTGCATGATGCTTACTGCATGATACTTGCTGAATGCATGCTGCATGCCTGATGCTTGCTGCATGGTAAATGCCTGATGCTTGCTGCATGGTAAATGCCTGATGCTTGCTGCATGCTAAATGCTTGATGCTTGCTGCATGCTGCATGCCTGATACTTGCTGCATACTGTATACCTGATGCTTGCTGCATGCTGCATGCCTGAAGCATGCTGCATGTCTAATGCTTGCTGCATGCACGGTTCTACTTTTTGATTACTATGCTTTAAAGTTATGCCAAAAGATGATTCTGACTTACAAAATTATGCGTTATTTTGTAAGTTAGAATCAATTCTGCGAAATGAAGTTTATGCTATGCGTTGTTATGCGAAACAAAATTATGACATACGATAGCACAGAATAAGTATTAGTACTACGATAGATAGAGCATGTGGGTGTCTATTCGGCGTTCGGCGTTCATGTCAATAAACTAACTATGGCATTTTCAAATCCAGACGATTTGCTAATTTGTCATTCAACGCTCATGTCTATTCAGTGACTATGGCATTCTTAAATCTGGACTATTTGCTAATAAAATATTTTAAATTAAGACATTTTACGATCCAGACGTTTTGCTTCTAGAGTATTTAGCGTTTATGTTTATTAGCTAACTATGGCGTTCAAAAATAAAGACGTTAGAGTTACGTAGTAACTATTTATTAATCTGTGGTTAGAGCGACATAGACGTTTTACAAAGTGGACATTATGCTAGTGACCCTTTCCGAGGGCGACTGCCGTCCGACCCCCCAACCCCGAAAGGAAAGCCAGCGCCAGAGTCACGTTTGTTGTTCAGCGGGTGCACCGGCTTGCAGATGAGGTTGGCTTAGTGCCCGAAGATCTTGGTGGACCCCCAAAGCACCGCTGGTCACGTGTCAATGTCAATAATTTGACAAAATAAGTATTTATTCTGATGAACACTATCAGTGTCATAATCATTGTCATCACTGCTATCCGCCCTCAAACATATGATTAAATCATTTTCAATAGTATTGCCTATGCTTATATCACATTGAAAGTCGTTCAATATAATGTTTTTCGATTTCTCGACGAATTTTCTGAAGTCCTCTACAATAACATCTGCACACGCAGTTTCTAGCAGTTTCAGCACCTTTCCAGTGCTGAAGGGTGGCTCAGTATTGTTGCGCGCTGCATTTCCTTTTATTTGTGCCCAAATTAGCTTAATAGCGTTATATTGGCAGTGGTAGGGAGGCAAACTTATGACTTTGTGCCCATATTCTAAAGCTAGTTCATGAATTACATAGCGTGGCTTGGATGACTTAGTTGCATTTACCAAGTGCAATGCTTCCACTCCATTCGTTTCCAGCCACACCACTATGTCTTGTTTTTTGTTTGTTTGAGTTGGTAGTTTGTCAACTTACAGGGAAAATAACGTGGCATTATCCTTGAAAAAAAATGATGGGTTTTCTAAATTGAGTAGCAATTTTTGAAACCACTCGTTACAGTTTTTGATGCGAACGTGAGGAGGCAGTTTGGAATAAATCCTCGAGAAGCTGAGCTGTATCATTGATCCATGACCGGAAAACTGTATAGTTCGCATTCAACCACGTTTCGTCAATGAACACTATATTTTCTCAATCAGTAATTCACTTCAAACTCTCTTCAAAATAATATCGTAGCGTTTCAGTAGGATTTACCGCTTGTCAGATTGTTTGTATCTAAAGTCAATTGATTTCAAAACCTTTGGCAGAGATAACTGACAACCAGAAAATAACCTGCTTCATTTAAGGAACCCGATAGCTTTTCCGTGTAGGATATTCTTGTTTAGCCATGGGGTCCATATTTTTCTTTTAGAATTTCGCACACAGTCTTGTCCCCTGTTCCTAATGCTATGGATACTGGCCTGTCACTGGTGTCCTAGGTAAAAGTGATTTGATGAATTGTGATTTCAGGTGGGTATGAATTATTATAACCTTGGATTGTGTAAATTTACCGGATAAAATGTACGTGTCTTATTGTTTCCTAAATTTAGAACACGACAGAAAAAAAATAAAAGACGGATTTGTACCTACTTTTAATTTGAATTTCAATGTTCAGTTAAAATTATAGTACATACCTAATCTATAAATATTTTTAGGAATAAATTTCAGTTTATTCGATTCAGAGATGTTTGAAATTCTTATCGATTTATCCAACAGAATTGGGTTTTCAAACATGTCACCTCAATATGAATCTTATGTAAAATGTGGCCTATTAAAATGATTCTATAATAGTTAGAGTTTCTCAATACTGCTGTCAGTATGATAAAGATTGTAATGCTGACTATATTTAAATGAATACATTGAAAAAAGAAATGTGTATTAATTTGCCTTTTGACGCGGGACCAACCTACTGATACGCAAAAGGACCATTATGCAAATAAACCAATACTCTGGTGGACCAAACGCAAATAGACCAATATTTAAAAAGACCAATACTCTGTTAAACCAAATGCAATAGGTCCGCTACGCAAAACGACAAAAATATGTTTAATTATTTAGTTTTCTCGTTTTAAACTCGTAGACATGTCGAAATTTGGAGCTTGGAGCGAAGCTTGGAGAATGCAGACTTTCCAATTAATAATTACTATTTTTTTCGGATTTGTCAACAGTGCCTGCTGTAGGTATATACACGAATATTTTTTAATTACCAGAGAAATTTTGGCAAAGTGATAGGTATTCGATACTGAACCCATCCATGCTATAAAAAAAGAATAAAGTATGTATGTCAATTTTATCCCTAAAACCACCTAATATTTGTTCACGACGTACAAAATTTTACTCAATAGAATATGAAGTAGATAATACTAATTCACGAACAAAATCACTCAAAGAAGTCATTGATAAAATACGCGCTCTCTTTCTCTACTTTAATCCCCTACCCCGCACTACACGTGCCGCGAAACGAGCGACCCGGCGGCGGCGGCATCTCTTTGATGCAAATGACCTTCAGTTTTAATAAAATTGAAATCATAAAAGCAATGCAGTTCCGGTTATGACGTCTTGATGCGCGCACGTTTCCTTAAACAATCGATAAATTATCGAGATGACGTACCAAATTATCAATCGCGAATGTGCATTAATAATTATGTTACGTACCTACTTACTTTACACCCGGTGAAAATGTGAGTGCCGTTTTACGGATGTGCGGTAAGATACTACCTCAATACGCAATTTGAAGGCAGGTGAATTGGACGGAGGACCCCGGATCTGAGGCCAATTTACATGTGTAGTGAAGTGAAATGTGTATGTCAGTGAACCTATCAACCTACTCGTAATACCCCTTCAGACGGTCCTCAGTCCTCAGTTTGAAATTGAACTTATTAAATCGGGCTCGTTTATGCATCTACTTGTTGTGGTAAGCTGGCACGTTTCGTAATACATCAATCAATCATTAATTTTGATTTTTATTAGTGTTTGACCTTGAAAATCGCTCGCGTCTGTCGTAGGTACGTAGGTACATTGTCGGTCGTTCTCGGAACTCATCGGCTTTTTTACGACGAAAGTTCATTGATATGATAGGTACCTATTTACTATTCACACATAGTACGTAAAATGAAACGGTGTCTTTGCGTGTATGCACGTATTTTGAGATTTTAAAAACGTCAATAACTTTGTTTTTTTGTATGGTTGGCTATTTGTATTATTCCATATATGTTGAATTATATACGTTCCCTATCAGCCCCTGCAGTTTCTCTGGTAATTAAAAAATAAGGGTGTATAGTTGATATCCTACATAACAATTTGAGATGAGATAATACTTTTTAGAGCGTAGTAGTCAGGTTTTAGAGTTGCCTACTTTGTTGTTATCATTGTTATATTTTTATTAAAAAAAATTTTTAATCGAAGCTTTTGATAAACGCATCAAAATCGCTTGCTATAAATTGAAGTGATTTCAAGTGCATCAGATAACAAAGATAAATAATTTAAGATTTAAAAAAAAAGGAGGAACAAATACACCCATGTCACTATTTTATCAATTATTTCATAACAAAAAAGGTAAAATACAAAACTGCTAGAGATCTGTCTTCTGCAAGCCTACCACCGACGCGCATAAGCAATTCATTTGTTTAGAGGGAAAGATATGGAGCTATAATGACAACCGCTCGCAAATTGTCAACTTCGCGTAATGCCAACTTGATTCTATTGATTGATTCTATGTCATGTTAATAAGGTCGAAAATTGATTGCACTGAAAAATGGCAAATCAGACTGATTTTATCGGATATGTGTGAAATCAGCACTGTATCGGATGTCGGCTGTCGTCGTCCGACACCGATTATGGATATCGGACACTGGGAAAACGCTCTTAGGTTCAATATATGTGTCCTTTAGGTTTGCTTTCTGACCGCTAGAGGACGTCACATTGTAGGTCTCCCCATTTTTGTAGGTCTTATTTTTTAAATATTGGCGGCCTTTATGTAAAAGCACATTCCCTCCTTTACGTTTGATGATATCTACATGTTCGTCTGCCATTTTAAACAGAATTACCAATGAGAGTAATAACGAAATGAAAAAAAATTGAGAAAAACTACTTCTATTCAATTCAATTTAACACGTATTGCAAAATAATGAAATCAAATGACTTTGACAATTTCCTATAGACACATCAATGCATTTTAACGGCCAGTTTCTAATAAAGAGATCAAACTATCAAGGACTATGATGATAACATTTATATAAATAACTTTATAGCGATAGTATTTTCTAATTAATAGTAAAATAGATTGTATATTAGTTATGCCTTGATCATCATTGTATTTACGTTAAACGAACGCTTCAATTCGCTGAGGTCGATCAATCGAACAATATGGATTCAAAAAATCCTCATAGTGCGACCAATCGAACGATGTTGATTTATAAATCCTCGTAGTTCGATTGGTCGCACTATGAGGACTTCTAAATCCTCGTCGTACGATTGATCGAACTGTGCGATCGAACTATGTTGCCACGAGGGTATCGCTGAGCATGCTCACACTGTCCTGTACAATTTAAATCTAAGAGCATTATTATTGTGTTAACATAATTACCACTGATTAAATCTGAATTCTAGCACGGAACATTTATAGCCGATACCATGCGGTTCATTGTAGGAGCCTTCAGAGAAGTACCATCGTGGACAATATGTGGAAGTGATGTTAACATAAGCTGCGTATCCATGAAAGATGTGTTGTTGCGTTGCGATCAAAACAGAACTACGGCGTTTCGAAACACGTCGGTATTTTTTTATTATATGTAAGTTTTTTCATTGTGTGTGTAATCTCGCCTCATATCGAAAAAAGTTGTAGATAATACAAAGTCTACAACTTTTGTATGAACCGTTTTTCACATTACCTTACCGTTTATGAGAAAAAATTGGAAAACCTTATTAGTAAAATTGTACCTCTTTATGTTGTTGTTATCGTTATTGAGATATAAAAAATAATATTAAAATAATAGAAAACTAACAAAAGATAGTTAATTCATAACAATTCAGTCAATCAATCAATTAGCCTATTGCAGTCCACTGCTGGACATAGGCCTCACCCAATATGCGCCACGTTTGCCGATCCTCAGCCTTCCGCATCCAGTCCGTCCCAGCCACCATTCGTAGGTCGTCAGTCTACCTGACTTGGGGCTGTCCCACCTTACGTTTTCCTTCTCGCGGTCTCCACTCTAGGACCCGTCTGCTCCAACGGCCATCAGTCACTGCCACTTCAGCCTGCTTATTCTGCGAGCTATATCGGTAACTTTAGTTCTATGTCGGATGATCTCGTTGCGAATTCTATCCTTCAAAGAAACTCCAAGCATAGCTCGCTCCATACCCCGAATAGCCCGCTGCGCAACTTTTAGGTCGTGGACTAACCTCACCTTCAGTGGCCACGTTTCGGCACCGTAAGTCATAACAGGTAGGACGCACTGGTCACACCCTTGTTTTAAGGCATTGCGGTAGGGGCGAGGAGCAAACCCGACGTAATTTGGCAAACAATTCAGTACTAGATATGAATTGGGTAAAAATAAATAATAAAATTATTTTTATGCGTTGTCCACTAATTTGTTTTCTATCCACTGTTGTTTATCAGAATATAAAAATAGAAATCATGTTCTAAGCAGAAAATATTAAGTGTTACATAATCACAGTTAACTAGAATCACCTTGTGTTTTCACCAGCGTAAGTCCCGATTCCGTGAGAATATCGGGGGCAAAAATAGCTTATGTTACACAGAGATAATTTGGCATTATAACGGTGAAACAATTTTTGAAATCGGTCCAGGTGTTTTTGAGTTTATTCATTACAAACCAACAAATATTTCTTCTTCATAATATCCACGCAGATAGCTGTTATTTATTAATTTTATCCACTTTTTGTTGTTTTTAGAGATTTTTCCACTACTACTATTACTTTTTTGTGCTTGAATTCATTATAATCTGATGTTTAATACTTGGTATATTATATAATATATTACGCATTTTTTTAGAAGATCCATATGTAGTTGATTTATTATAACATAATTTATTAATATAACATCATAAAATAGCTTTATAAAGTAAAGCCATCAGGAGCCATCTACCGATACTTGTACGAGCTATCGGAACCAATGAATGATATTACATATAACATTGATTTTGATGACCGAGGTCGATTCTCTTTTCTCTTTCTAAAAGTGATTTAAATGGTTAGCATAATAAATGCTTCAAAATTTCATTCAATTGTTTGGGCGGAGTCATGTCATTAATGCTAAATCATAAAAAAACAAAGAAAATGTTCAATAAATAATAAATCTATAAAATAAAAATGAATCGCTGAATGTGTTGCTAAGAGCAAATCTCTCTTTTTAGGGTTCCGTAGCCAAATGGCAAAAAACGGAACCCTTATAGATTCGTCATGTCTGTCTGTCCGTCCGTCTGTCTGTCTGTCTGTCCGTCCGTATGTCACAGCCACTTTTCTCCGAAACTATAAGGCCTATGCTGTTGAAACCTGGTAAGAAGATGTATTCTGTGAACCGCATTAAGAATTTTACACAAAAATAAAAAAGCATTAAATATTGGGGGTCCGCATACTTAGAACTGAAACTCAAAATTTTTTTTTTCATCAAACCCATACGTGTATAGATAGGTCTTTAAAAATTCTATTGAGGTTTCTTACATAATTTTTTTCTAAACTGAATAGTTTGCGCGAGAGCACCTCCAAAGTGGAAAAATGTGTGTCCCTACCCCCTCTAACTTCTAAAATAAGAGAATGATAAATCTAAAAAAAATATATGATGAAAATTGCCATGCAAACTACCACTAAAATTGGTTCGAACGAGATCCAGTCAGTAGTTTTTTTTAATACGTCATAAATCGCAATTTTCGCCTTTGCTGCTACGGAACCCTTCATGGGCGAGTCCGACTCGCACTTGACCGAATTTATTTTAGAATTACGCAGAGATAAATTTAAAAAATTGCCTAAAAAAACTCTAAAAAAACTTAAATATTAAAGAATCGACTGTTAGGCGGTACGATGTTCGCAGGGTCAGCTAGTTAAATATAAAAATAAATAATTGATATCTAACTTTTGTGTAAGATATCATTTTTTGTGTAGGTTTTGAAAATTTAGGTGTATACAATAATTACGTTATTTTCTGGGTTAATTAATATTAACCCTGAAAATAATAAATAATATAATGTTTCTAGCTAAGTATAGAAATAACTTACCTAAATATCTAGAAACAAAAAAAAACACCAAAATTTTGTCAAAATTATTTAGAGTAAATAATATATAGGTCGTATGGCAATGCTTATACTCTGACCTAAAAAGAGGCCAGCGCAGCGTCCTGGTCACGAGTAACGTCGACCATACGCTTCGCAATCTCCCTGAAGAGATTGCGTGCGCTCGGACCCCATGGCCCCAACGTTTCGACTCCAAACGGCACAAATTCATAATCTGCAATGAGATTGGAGTATTTGAGCCGTTTAAGAGCGTTTGCAGAGGCAGCAGCAACAGTGTTGCCAGATGACTGTTTAGAATTCTCCCCCAAAATTTACAGTCCAATTATTTAGGTAATTAACAAGATGATACCCGCGGTACCACCCGCGTCTAATTGGTTTATTGCTTCAGATTCCTACAGCTAAATGGTATATATATATATATAAAAAAAAAAGACGTGTGGCACTCGGGGACTGCCGCGGTAAAGCTATTGCATAGCATTTTTTATGAACTTATGCAATTATAATAAATAATAATTTGAATTTGAGTCTGAGTCTGAATTTGAATTTGAATTTGAAAACTAACAACTTATGCAATTATAATTACTTACGTTAAGCGGAGCTACTTCGGAGCAGCTCGTCTAGATTCGTGCGAGCTCGGAGTTGGGGGTGTTACCATTTTTCGTTACGGAATTTCTGGATTCGGTCTCCACGCTCAAGGCCCGCGATAGAAGCTATGCAATAGCTTAAAAAAAAAAAGGATATCAAATATCCTAGACAAAATGATCTATCTATCAACAAATTTTCCACCAGACCGGTTCAATGTTAATATGGCATTTAGCAACAATCATTCAAACACCTTTAAAAAACTTTCGTATTTATGACAATTATAATTACTTACTAGAAAAATATATTTTGTAGGGTTGCCAGTGCACTTACTCTTAGTCTCTAAACAACGTGTGTGTTCGTCTCTTGGAATGTGAAGGCTCGTGATTATTGTAACGTTTCGTTTTTCTGTCGCCAGTGTGAAACAATGCGGAATGTGTCAAGAACCAAGCGGTTCGGCGACTCCTTCTTCTGCCGCACCATTAAGACTTGGTATTCCTTGCCAGTTTACGTGTTTCCCTCCTCCTACAGTCCTGGGTTCTTTAAGTGGGGCGTGAAAAAGTATCTGATTAGGCCGTCAAGTTGAGTGCCACCCTTGTTACATGGTACGTGTCTGTAATGGTGACCCTCTTTTCAGAGACTTTGCCTTCAGCTTACCATCAAGCGAGATGAAGTCAAATTGACGTGTCCTACATAAAAAAAAAGTTATATCATTTCAGCAATTGCTTCGAGCACTGGGTCAACATCTTCCGATTCATTCATTCCATACATTTGTTCGGATTTGAATTTTGCAAGCATTTTTGGCCCTGGTGTGAAATTAATACATCCACCTTGCATAGTGTATCTGATCCTTAATATGGATTCGGCAGTTTGGATGGCTAATCTATTTCTTAATAAACTTTTCAAAATCATAAATAGCTAAATTATTTTTATCCGCTTTGTCTAGTTGTGCTGGAGGTATGTCAACAGTAAGCTATTGATTTCTTGAAGCAATTACTTTTGAGCATGGTTCTCAATTGGTCTGCTGTGTAACAACGTTCTTTTGAAGATGCTATGTTAAAATGTAATTGCAATGCATACCATTGCTCTAAAATTTTAACGAGAGCCTCGTATCTAGATAACCACCGGGTGCCAGCTAATTTATTTATTTTTAAAGGAGTTTTTCCTTCATTAAGAGACATATAATATATTTGCTTGTAATCAATCTGTCTTTTTGTACTGTTTGCAAACCAGTTGTGGCATTCTTTAATAAGGAAATCCAAAAACCGGGGCAGCGTTTTGAAAGCATATTCGGCAGCCAAATGCAATGAATGACAAACACACTTGATTGTAACGAAGTCAGGGTTTCCTTCCCTTAAAATAGAGGATAGGGAATGGTGTTCACCAACCATAGTATTAGCACCATCAACACCTATACCTAGAAGTTTCTCTTTGTCGAGGCCATCGGCTGTCAATTGCGCCTTGAACACATCAGCCAATGAAGTTCATCTGCCGATTCAATTTCAATTAATCTGTAGAATTGAGTTATAATTTTATTCCGCTTTTCACTGTAAAATCTGATAATCATACACATAACTTTCTTAGTGTCAACAGTAGTAGTTTCATCTATGATCATGGAATAATGGCTATCCCCAACTTCTTCCAACAATTCTTCTAAGAAGGAAGGAGAAATAACATTTCTAATTAAAGCAGTGCATTTGGACCTATGTAACTTTATATCTTTTAAGACCTGAGAAGCTGGGTCTAAGTCCTTTATTAGAACCCCTAAATGATCCACAGCTTTAATACTTGAATGCTCAGCCACATAAGCAGCAATCTTTAATTCGGCAATCTTTCTTGGCTCTTTTATTGGGTTTTCAAAAAAATCCGGCATTTTACTTGAATGACCGATTATAGTAGATCGTTTTACAGATTGGTCATGTTTTTTTGTCTTACAATGTTCAACTAAATCCTTCCTGTGCGCTATCAACGAACATTTGCAGGCCTTGCACCATGCTTTAGTATCTTCACCAATGCATGCCGTCAGCCACCCTGAATATGGGAAAATACAAAAATGGTCAAATGGCACCTCAGGTCGTGCAACACAACATGCAAAGCCAATCATGCAACCGACCATAATAATATTCACATCACCACCAGTACCACCACAGTCCGTACATGCTGCAAGCCACAGGATAACAATATGCTGAATTCGTTGCAGCTTATACCAAAAACTCAACACCAATAAATACATACCTACATTGTTTTAAGTAGGTAAGTATGTACTTGAATATATAATATAACCAATCCAATCTCAAATTAAATAACGAAACATTTTTAAAACTTACTTAGTATGTACTCTGTACTCTTTGCTCAGTACCTACATAAATACCGGCACTCGATTCTTTTAAATCACAACCACTATCAAACCACAGAGACAACAAAAAATGGCATTCAATTTTAGACCATAAGCGTATAAACTTACAGTCACAAAATTAAATGAAAAGAGTTTTATTATACTCTTTCATTTCCTATACAAAAAGCCATTTAATTTTAAACTTTAACCGCATTGACTTGAAGTCTAAAATCAAATGGAATTTTCTCGCAGTCTCTCTTCTGTGACAGTGGTTATGCTTTAGCAGAATCGAGGCACTGTTCAATTCAATTCAATTTTTTGGTATTGCAAGCTATGCCGAAGGTGCCTTTATAATCTCTTTTCGAGATCACCATGTAACCATGTAATCCGTTGATTTGATACAAGTGCTTGGTATAATAAATGGAGCTAAAACATAATAATGTTGAGACATAATTTCATTTTGATATTCCAATAACGTCAATAGTACCTACTAGGTATTAACAAACTTATTACGAACCTTTAAATACGGGATCACTTTCCCACTCCTTTCTATATCTTCTTACATATTTTTGTTTTGATGAAGCCATTTAAAATAACACCTTTAATATGACCAAGCAAACTAATCAAACAAAGTACTCTGTGAACGGACAGAACGAACGAGACACGACACAATACCTATAAATTGCTTTACTGGTTTCCGAAATGCACGCGACGCGGATTGCCGATTGCGAATGCGCGCGAACGAGACGCGAGCTCGACAACTCGAAAACTCGACCACAGAATAGACAGAGAAAACTAGATTCTCAATATTCTCATTCATCTTTGTCTACGACTCACCCCCAGATTGGCACTCGTCGATTTGTGCGAAATGTTATTTCTATATAGTGTTTATGGTTTAATTTTAAAAGAATGAAATAAATATAAGATTAAATACATATATGTATTTTGATTATATATTTAAATGTAACGGATTCCAAATCACTGGCTTGGTTAAAATCACCCAATTCCCTCCAAACCCATTATTTTCCCTCTGAATGTCCCCCAAAAATCCCCCCGCAACCATAAAGAACCCCCAAATTTGGGGGGAATCCCCCCAATCTGGCATCAGTGAGCAGCAACACCGGCACACAGCTAGCCTTAATAATAATGAATAATGATGTAACGAAGTGAGGTATATGATGAAATTCTTTACTTGTTTTGTAGATATTTAACTAAATGTCGATTTCGATGTGTTTAATCTTTTTCTTTTCTTTTTATTTGAAAAACTCAGTTAAAAAATTAAAAAAAAACAGCTTAAAACTAATATAAAGAAGTACACAATAATGATTAGATACTAAATTGAACCTTTAGTTTAGGCAGTACAAGATATAAAAAGCGGTTCAGTGCGTACCGATATGTGGTTCGGTCCTTACCAGATTCGATCGTCTGTTAGGACTTTATATTTTGGCAGACCGCACCATAGAAATAGAAGATTATGTGTCGTTGGTCTATATCTGCAAATATTTTACATACATTACTTGTTAAACTTCGATACGGCTAAACGGCACCATTGAAAAGCCTCAATGAATTAAAACAATAAACAACATTATCACAATCAAACATATTTCATGGTCCAGCCGTAGTGATGTACCTCAGTGCTGCATTTATTCATTAGGTACTATCGATAAACCTACGTCATAGCTAACCAATTTTTTGTTTACATTTTTGTGTAACGTAATTTGTCTTATTGTATTTTGTATTTATGAGTTCACCAGTTAACCAGGCTGTTGAAGAAGTTATAGAAGCTGTAGCGACTGGAAATGTACCTAACATTTCTAAGGACAGGAAATATAAATAAAATTGGCCAAGTGCGAGTCGGACTCGCCCATGAAGGGTTCCGTAGTAGCAAAGGCGAAAATTGCGGTTTATGACGTATTAAAAAAAACTACTGACTGGATCTCGTTCGAACCAATTTTTAGTGGTAGTTAGCATGGCAATTTACATCATATAACTATTTTTTTTAGATTTATCATTCTCTTATTTTAGAAGTTTGAGGGGGGGGGGGGGGGGGGGGCACACATTTTTCCACTTTTGAAGTGTCTCTCGCGCAAACTATTCAGTTTAGAAAAAAAATATGTTAGAAACCTCAATAGCATTTTTAAAGACCTATCTATGGATACCCCACGTATGGGCTTGATGAAAAAAAAAAATTTGAGTTTCAGTTCTAAGTATGGGGACCCCCAAAATTTAATGCTTTTTCTTTATTTTTGTGTGAAATTCGTAATGCGGTTCACAGAATACATCTTCTTACCAAGTTTCAACGGCACAGGCCTTATAGTTTCGGAGAAAAGTGGCTGTGACATACGGACGGACAGACAGACAGACAGACGGACGGACGGACAGACATGACGAATCTATAAGGGTTCCGTTTTTTACCATTTGGCTACGGAACCCTAAAAAGAGAAAGCCAGTGATACAGTTTTTAAACTAAGAGATGAACGTAAACAGATCTTAGATAAAAACTAGCTGTTGCCCGCGGCTTCGTCCGTGTTGATGTCGGTTATCACTTAGTGTTGAGTCAACGCTATTGAGCATAAAAAATTTCTAAAATAAAAGTAGCCTACGTTACTCCTTATTACATCAGCTACCTGTCAATAAAAGTCCCGTCAAAATCGATCCAGCCATTTCAGAGATTAGCTGGAACAAACAGACAAACAGGCAGACAGACAAAAATTGTAAAAAATGTTATTTTGGTGTAAGTACCGTATTATATTTATACTTTGTCTGTTTTTTACTACATGCATAATTATTATGCATGTAGTAAAAAACAGTTATTTCAATATTACAAACAGAAAAAACATCAAATTTTATTTATATTATGTATAGATTAGAAAAAAAAAACTTATATTTTTATTATCATATTATTAATTTACCCGCGGCTTCGCTCGCGTTAAGAAGTATTATTATTAATTAGGTATAGTTTTTGCGGCTTTACTTTTGTTTAGCGTGTGTAAAAAATTAGGGCCTACAAAACTTCTTTGTACACAATATTCTTAACTAATCAGAGAGAGTGACAGGTACGATACACAATAATAATAATACTTCCTCACGCGAGCGAAGCCGCGGGCAAAAGGTAGTCGTCAAGTATTATCCGCTATTAGATATATTATTATCTATGCACTATGCACAAGAATGGTTAATTCAAAGTTCTCTGCAAAATAACTCAATGTAGATAGCGCTAGCATACAGAAATTCGTATATTTTAAACTGAAAAGTTACTAATCTTATATAGCCTGCATCTCAAAATCCTTCCTTAGGGGATGCCTACGTCATAGTACTTTATGCATGCAAAGTCTCAGCCCGATCGGTTTAAAGTTGACAAAGTTTCATACAAACTTTCATCCCCTATTTTATCCCCTTGGGGGTTATATTTATTAATTTCCCTATTACATGTTGTAGTGCTACATAGTACATAATAGTCAGTACTCACATTTGTGGAAGTGCTAATGTGAGCTAAATTCTTTAACACAAGCACCACCTGCCAGCAAATTTCATAAAATGCCGCATTTTCCTGTCATCGAAAGTGCTCAAAGCAACTTGAAGGAATCTACACTAATATTATAAAGAGGAAAGATTTGTTTTTTTGTTTGTTTGTTTGTTTGTAACGAATAGGCTCCGAAACTACTGGACCGATTTCAATAATTCTTTCACCTATAGAAAGCTACAATATCTGGGAGGAACATAGGCTATATAACATCACGCTACTTCAAAAGGGAGCGGAGCAGTGAGTATAAATGTCAATAAATCCGGCAGATTTCCATACATCTTTACTTATTTGTATTTTTGTATACGAGTAAACTCAAGAACTTTTAAACCGATTTCAAAAATTCTTTTACCATTAAAAAGCTGCACTATTACTGACTAACATAGGCTAAAAAAATTTTCTTTTTAAATTAGAGATCTCTACTAAAACTTCAATAATGTAACCCAAGGTGAAAAAAAAACCTAAAAAATTCCTTACATCGCGTGCGCTGCGAAAACTATTGAATATATAACAAAATAATGTACTGTGGAAATGTATAACTTGAAAAGGTCTATATAAAAGTCCGCAATAGCATATGTCTATCTAATAAAGGTAGCCCACAGTAACCATTTTCCTCCATTTCCCTTGACACTACTGCGCGACACTACTATTAGTGTCACGGGAGATTTCTATTTCCCGTGACACTACCAGTAGTGCCATGGGTAAAACTGCATTTCCCGTGACACTACTCTTTCGCAAGTAGTGCCACTGGAAATTTTATCTCCCTTGGCACTACTAGGTTATCTATCCTTTTTAATAAATATGACTACATAATAATATCGTAAACTACTTGAAATAGGTACTGGCACTTATGATGAAGTACACTGTAGACAATGTCAATTTAAGGTATACCGCCGTTTGCCCGAATTTTATTTACCCTAATATCATTTGCCATAATAATAGTCAACAGCCATAATATTATATGACGTATATTCATTTGCCATACTCTTATTTGCTATATTAGTCACGTGCTAGAAACTTTGTTTCCCATAAAGTCACTTACCATAACATCATTTATTTTGTCATTAATCATTGTAAACCCTAATTATCACATGCCATAATTATCACATGCCATAATATCATCTGCCATCGACATTGGATGTGTAACGGTTGTTATATCAGGAGAAACTGGATGCAATCGGGACTTTAGGGCACCTCGACTCGGATAGGTTAGGTTAGTTGTCATTATAAAATATAGTTGTATTCGGCTGTGCGTTATAAATCGATAGTATAGAGGAATTTGTGTCGACTTCGTGCGGGCTTCGGTGACTTAGCGGTCAGAGCATTCCCCCTGTAAGGGAAAGATCGCGAGTTCGAGTCCCGCCCCGATGTCGATTCTTTTTCTTTTCTACATCGATTTGAAAAGTTAGCATAATAAATGCTTCAAAATTTCATTCAAGTGTTTGTTTTGTCTGGATCATAGGTTCAATCACGTTACCGCGATTGTAAGATTACCGAGAGATTACAAAGATAAAACGACAACAAACGAACAGGGGGTCAAAACGGACCAAAATTCTTCTTCAGTTTATCAACGGAGAATTATATCGGTTGGTAACTTGTTGGAAAAGTTGAGATAGATATTTTCAGCGTATAAATTCACATCACTTATTTTATTATTTCGTTTTCATTAATTTTTTTTAAAGTTCATAAACTAATATTTAAATCAAAACCTATTGGACGGTAGTGCCACGGGTGACTAAGTAGATCACGGGTAATTTTGTTGTATGCGTTCAATGAGCCAATCAGAGTAGTAGTGCCATGGGAAAGTAAAATTTCCCATGACACTACTGGTAGTGCCAAGCAGTAGTGCCACGGGTAATGGACGACCATTTTTATCTTTTACAAATTACAAAAAAAATATATGTCATTTTCGAAGCTATTTTTAACAATACAGTGTTATTCCTTATCCAATTAAAGACATTAGATACGTTGTATATTTAATGTAGATCAAAATTGCCATTTACACTATATTATTACAATGAATATTTTAAGAGTTATCGCAATATGAAAAAAAAAAACGCAGCGAAATAAATTCAAGCTGAAATGCCGATCAAAGTCAGACCACGGAATCTATACCTTTGTATTAATTCTTATCTAAATAAATTGTTTGGTATTAAAGATTGTTTCGATACCTATTCATAACTTTTTGAATTATTAAAATCGGACGTTTAATTCAAAAGATATTACGAAATTATAAATGGCATTAAATCCGGTACATTCCCATACATTATAATTATGTATATGAAAACTATTTAATTTTATTACGGGCATGGGCTAAAAGGGTGCAACGGGCGTTCGAAGTATCTATGTCACGAGAACTCAGCGATCGAGGACGGGGAGGGTCAGCTGAACCGAAGATACAACGGGAACGGGATCCGAATGCGGGGTCGGAACCTCCATACGATACATCATGGGCAACAGAGGCGGTAGCACCTCTCACCCACGGGAGGCGCCGCCGCCTACGGCAAATACCAGCCGTAACGGGAGCAGCTCTGCAGAGGGCTGCTCTGAAGCTTCCCACAAGCCTCTCTGACTATTGAGGGCACAGTGGAGAGCAGGTAATGGGAGGACTGGTCACCGAGCGTAGGCGTGAGGTTTACAGGTTTCCGAGATTCAATAGGGACACCGATCTTACCACTCCTGAGGGGGCCATCTTAAAATTGTAGATGGCCCCAGGGTGTGCCGGGGAGCGCGCAATATGCCCTAGGCAATCTTACACCCTAGCCATAGCCACTGAAGATAGGCGACGGCATGCGTTTTAGTGGGTCCGAGTCCGACATAATCACTCCTGATGGCCGACGGGGGTGGTGTCCGAACTTAAGCACGAAATAAAAGTTGGAACGGAATCCGAATTCCACGCGGGCGGAGCCGCGGGCAACAGCTAGTGTTTTATGAGGAGGATGACCGAATTATAAGCGCAGTTACATACAGGAGGATCTGCTAAAAACAGTCTCAAAGGAGGCAGAGGAGTGCCAGACCTATGGCAATTATGGCAGTTCGAGTCTAGGGTTGTAGTGTCTAAAATCGATTGTGAGAATAATCGATTCAGGTAATCTTTGATATTAAGAATAAGTTATGTATTAGGGTTAATGAAAATATAAAATGGGTATTAATAATTGTTATTTATTGATTTCTGTGCTACTTTCACTCTCATTATCAGAAACAAAAAAATAATAACTCGTTGTCCGCTATGCGATACGGCAAAAGTAACATCTACGTAATTATGAGTAACAAGAAGAGGTAACTTCCATACGATTAAAATGTAACAACCAAAGATAATGCAGCAACAACACTAAAATTTAAAAAAAAAACACGATAGCTGTCTTTACGAAGTCCGGCAGAAATAAAAAACTTTTAGGAAATATTTTTTTTTACCAAGAGACTGTGTAGCTTAATATAGTTATATTCGATAATCCCTCCAAGCCCTCTACTCTTGGCCACTACTCTAAGCTGTAAAAACTACAACTCTTGACAGCCTAATTATTCAAGTTTCCATCAGTAATATATGCCCGGTTACCAGAGATGAGGGGAAGCTGAATGATTGGACCAAGTATGCCGATGGCAATATGTCTTTTATATCGCCTAAGGTGCATAAATCATGAAACATTTTCCAGTTCGTGATATTTGAAAACAAAAAAAGCCTTGAGCACCGGGACTACTGTAATCGTCACTTACGGTCAAGTCCGAATCATCCGACGCACCGACGTGTCGTACGATAAATCGTTTGCTGGTGTCGTGTGCAGTTGTCGTATGCGGTCTGCTTCGGAATCATACCTTAATCGTCAAAGTAAGACGTAAATATAAATATATTGAATAAAAAGCTATGTGACCGTGTTTGAAACCCTTTTGACTCATAAGGACCACTTCCCAAAACGCCCACTTCCCAAAACACCCACTTCCCAAAAGGACAATTCCCAAATCGCCCACTTTCCAAAACGACCATTCCCAAATCGCCCACTTCCCAAAACGGCAATTCCCAAAAAGGACAATTCCTAAAACGTCCACTTCCAAGGATACAAACCTAAAAGACCGTCTGTCTACTAGCTCGAAAATGGAAATAAAACCCATTTTGTAATGCATTCTTTTAGCATAATAATGCCTATGACTAGAGATGGTCGTTATCAGAATAGCGGCTATTCGGTAACATTATTCTCCGGTAACGACAGTGATTTCGAAATTTCCAACTAACGGCTACCGCGAACGAACGTGTTATCGATTATTGACTCCTATTGGTGGTTGAATAACAGACTGCTAGCGTTATTTTGTTGGTACTTTGTAGGTATGGTAGGTGTAAAAGTGAGATAGAGATGGTATTTGTTTGCGTTTGTACTTTTTCTATATAATTATAACGTAGGCTTGCTTATGATTATTTTTAATGTAGTCTCTATTAGAACGTGCTAAAATTTATACTTAGAATATTAGCTGTTGCCCACGGCTCTGCCCGCGTGGGATTCTAATCCCGTACATCGCTTATGTATTGAAATCGGTCCAGTAGTTTCAGAGTCTATTCGTTACAAACAAACAAAAAAAAAAAAAAACAAAAAAACAAAAACAAAAAAAAAAACAAGAAAACAAATCTTTCCTCTTTATAATATTACGTATTATATTATAGTACACAGTATAGACAAGTAACGTATAACTACTTACAAAAAAAAATAAACTTAAAATAAAAATTATCTCTTAACTTAAAATATTACCAATTGTTTAAATCAAAATAAAAAAATAAAATTACCCCATTAATTTTAATTTTTTTAGCGTTAATTATTTTTTTTTTGTTTTGCCTTAGATTTTGATTTCGACTTAAGTCTCAAGTAAATTATTTTTTTCAAAAAAAATAATGGGGTAATTTTATTTTCATTCAAGAGTTTTAATAGTGTCCGATACTTTCGATCAAATGTAATGTCTGCATTTCTTCTCTTTTTCTTTTGTTCCTCAAAAAGGCTATCTTTAATTTTTTTGTCTTGATAGAGACTTTCTTTTTTCAGTTTGTAAAAAAACAAAAATAACTTGGGATTTTGTGGAATACGGGCTCGGAGGCGTCGATGCCATCCTTCGACTTGGTTAGTGGTTCTGTGGTCATCTTTGGAAACACTTATTTTTTCGGGAGACATGACGTTCCACTGCTTATCGTAATAATTTATAAAGGACTGCAAGTTACTGCTCAGTTTCACACTATTCACTATAAGTCTCCAAGTTGATTTTATATATTGTGAAGGCAACATCGGCAACAAAGCTGTTAGTCTCGCCATATTTCTGCCCTCCTTCGATCTGTTTACTTTCAGTGTCTTTACTTTTCGCCAAATGGCACGATTATAGTGGTAAAAACAACCCGTCACCCTGACTCCTGTATAAACTCGCTGGATCGCATTCAGTTGTGCCTGCTCGTAGTCGCATTTAAATTTAGTAATTTGTACGCCTAACTCATCTTTTAATAATGTGAAAAATCGAAAATACGTCTCTTCACATTTATTCGGGAGCAGGGCATAGACGACAGGAATAATATTAGAGGCAATTTTGTTAGAATTTACGTCCAGGTGAATGCTGTATAATTGATAAAACGGCGATGGCGATGGACAACATCTTAAAGTACCATCGCCATAGAATGAGCCGAGTTTGTTATTTCTTATGCATTTTCTCGCCAGTGGAGAACAGAATATTAATATTTTTTCATGGGTTCCATTGTCACACACAAGAAACTTTTTTGCAAAGGCTTCAGGTACTACTACATCTTCTAATTTATCATAAATCAATTTGTTTACATTGAGGTATTTTGCCCGTTCCCGGTACAAAGAACTTTTTGTACCAGAAAATGACGGTATCCAATTTTTATACTCTTCATTATCTAAATTGTTCTCGTAAATTTGCTGAACGGGTTCCATATTATTGCAAACATCTTGCTTACATTTATCTATAAACTGTAATATCTTATTCCGTATATATGGTCTGAAGCACAATGCGTGGCTCGTCTCCCTCAAAACCTTTGTTCGGTTTTGGTTAAGTGTTATACTAGCAGAGCACGATTCACGCTTTTCGCACCTCCACAAAGATGTTCCATTTTTATTATATTTATGCAAGTGGTAACGATGACCATCCCGCAAAGCACAATCCCTCCCTTTTTGGGATTTAATAATAGATAAATCTTAATATATATAAATCTCGTGTCACAATGTTTGTCCTCAATGGACTCCTAAACCACTTAACCGATTATAATAAAATTCGCACACCATGTACAGTTCGATCCAACTTGAGAGATAGGATAGTTTAAATCTCAAATTATAGTCGCAATTTTAATTTATCGCGATAACCAACATCCACGCGGGCGGAGCCGCGGGCAAAGGCTAGTAATATTATAAATGTGAAAGTTTGTGAGAATGGATGTGTGGATGTGTGGATGTTTGTTACTCTTTCACGCATAAAAGGCTGGACCGATTTGGTTGAAATTTGGTATGTATATAGGTTATACCCTGGATTAACATATAGGCTATATATCAGCGATGAACGGGATCAGAATTCCACGCGGGCGGAGCCGCGGGCAACAGCTAGTCCATTATAATTTACTCAATTACAACAAAATTGTAAATGGGAATTATTGAAATGACACGATATTGACAATGTCATGGATATTTTTCTTATCATTTATTTAAAATAGGAGTGGCCAGCACTTCCTTCCTTATAATATTTAGGTACTGCAGTGTACAAACTTTTTACGTGATAATTTAGAAATAGAAACGATTCATTATTGGTTTTATTCCTTACTAGCTGACCCCGCGAACTTCGTACCGCCTAACAGTCATACTTTTTTATGGTTACTGCTCCGCTCCCTTATGTAGCAGCGTAATTTTTCTCTGCGTAAGAATCATCTTTGTACTTCAAGCGGTCCAGCCGTTCACGCGTGATGACGTGACCAAGGGGATTCATTTTTATTTATTACTAGCCTTCCGCCCGCGGCTCCGCCCGCGTGCATCTCGGTTAACGCGACCTTTGCTCATATCTTCGGTTCTACTCAACTCAACCGATTACGATCAAACAAACGTAAGATTTTAAGTCTGAGTAAGCCCTTTCTAACAAAAAAAACCGCATCAAAATCCGTCCAGTAGTTTTTGCGTCCATCGCGGACAAACAGACAAACAGACAAACAGATAAACAGACAAACAGACAAACAGACAGGAAATTAAAAAAATATATTTTCGTGTTCAGTATCGTTAACATAACATACCCCAAGTAATTTTTTTTAAATATCTCCAATGTACAGACACGACCACTTTACAATTATATAATAGTATAGATGTATATAATAGATATATTATATTAGTTGGACTAATTGGGTGTTTTGGAAAGTGGGTGTTTCGGGAAGTGAGCGTTTTGAGAAGTGGTCGTTTTGGGAAGTGGGCGTTTTGGGAAGTGGGCGTTTTGGGAAGTAGTCGTTTTGGGAAGTGGGCGTTTTGGGAAGTGGGCGTTTTGGGAAGTGGGCGTTTTGGGAAGTGGTCCTTATGAGTCAAAAGGTTTGAAACATAAAGAGGTACAAGTTCACTAATATTTGTTAAAAAAATGGCTTTTTGTGGTAGTTAAAAACAAAAAACTAAAATATAGGTTTTCCAATTTTTCTCAAAAATAAGGTGATGTCATAAACCGTTCAGACAAAAGTAGTAGAACGTATCTACAACTTTTGTATTTAACTTTTTTCGATACGAAGTTTAGTTTCGCTGCAAAACGAGGATTATAATTTTTCACGCTTAAAATGCACGCCATTTCACCCCCATACTTCATAGCAAGTTTAATTTATTTTTTCTATTGCTTTACCATATTTCCTTTCGTTTATAACACTGGTCTCATGCTGTTATTAATTAATTTCCAACTTCGTAATTCGTATCTTCCCCGGTGTATTAGTACTATTATAATAATCTAGATATTGAAAGTCTAGTGAACATAGCAAAAATAATTTCACTAAACTAAATAAGTTATACCTAACGTAGTTATGAAAAAATAAATTAACGTCAGTCATAATTACTCATAATCATAAAAAAAAGAAAATCGGAAATTTTATTACTTAATACACTATTCTTCCAATATAGAATAATATTTTTAATTCATTTTAAACAGTTCGTATCATAAAATATGTATGTTTTTAAAATTTTTGAACTCAAATAAAACCGAGGGAAGTGGTCCCTCAGCTTTGATGCCGTAACAAAGAATACTAATGAGGACAAGTTCTAGCGGAATATTACATTTGTTTTCTTTGACCGGCACTTTCAATTTTGGACCAAAATGGGTGATATTCAAATCTATATTACAAAAAAAGTTTTTCAGGAGTAAGCGGGTTAACTGATTTCTATAAAACCTCTTGTGTCGTGATGTATAAATTATGACCTTTCATTTGATACCCAACACGGGTATATTTAAGAATATTAGATTTTGCATTGCCACTTTCACACCTCATATTTTTCAGCTGAACCGATATTTATGAAACATAGCTAAGAACACTCTCGACTAAACCATCGAATTCGTTTCAGCCTTTTGGGAGCTACGATGCCACAGACAGACTAACACACACACACACACACATACCCACACCCACACACACACACACACACACACACACACACACACACCCATACACACACACACACACACACACCCATACACACACACACACACACACACACACACACCCTTACACACGCGTGTAATACTTATTATAACATCCCTCTTTTTTGTCGGGGTTTAAAAATAAACGATTACGATGTGATATTTTTTTATGACTTGGTACTCATATTTGCATTAGAATAAGGTTCAAAATAAAATAAACTTGCCTAAAAAAAACGAGGTGTACCGCGCCGTATCAAAGTATTCTCTCAGTATTCTGAGAGTATTCTATTGACGACGACGTCCTCAGCAATCGTGTCCTTGACTGAATGTCAATGACTGAAAAAATACCACTATAGTTCGTGTCAAATCGATTTAGAATAAAGATATAGACAACAAAACACATTTAAATTAATACAAAAAAATTAATAATAAGATTATTTCTAAAATTTTAGTTCACATTCCTGTATCCCCTCCAACTCAGCTAAATTACTTGCGTTAGGCACTCATGAACCCACTCACTGGTTTCCGTCGGTAGTATAATATCCAGGATTCGAAGCCGGGACCTCTCGATCGTTCAATCTATAGGTTTTAGTTTTAACTAGAGAAGGTTCTAACCAATTTTCGTTCATCGGTCATTGTACACACTTGAAGGATATTAATTATGTTTTGTTTTCAAAGGAGACGGGGATTTCTGGGCCAAAATGTAATGAGTTGATTTGATATATGGCTCAAAAAGCGGTATATTAAAACGAACCGCGAGCGAACTCTTAAAACAAGCGAGCGAACTCTTAAAACTAAGTTTATTCCACTAATAAAATAAAATAGGTATCGATTACTATGAATGATTTAAACATCATTGTCTCTAAAAACACTTGCATCGCAGTAATAATTCAATCAGATTGAACAAATAGAATAATAATAATAACCATTTAAAATCATAATAATAATGTAATAAAAATAAATTATGAATCGATTTTCGTTAATCGATTAATTATTTCTCATGTGTATCAACTGTATTTTTTATCTGTGCTATGATAGCTGACAGCTTTTTGACTTTCAGTCAATCCGTTTATTTATTCAATCTTCCAAATCAATTAATTATCGGGATAAAATATATACAATTGTTTATAAAATATGTACAAAAGTGTACCATATCAGTGTGCTGATTGGTTTGAATTAAATTTCAGTTCAAAAACGTTCATGCCTTGCATAACCTCACTTATTTAATCTCTTAAAACTCTGCTCTCAAATCACCTAAATCTGCAGAATTTTCAGGGATGGTTTAATCATATTATTATGTAAGCTCCTAATTGAGACCACTCTCATCTTTTTACATCTTGGCCCAAGATGTATGAAAGCGTATTCATCTCCTTTTCTACAACTTAATTTGCAGGAATTATTTCACATATGGTGACAATAGAAATACTACGACATCAAGGTTATTTGTGACTGCAATCGCGTGGATTTTTGCTTTTTTAGTATCATCTGTAACAGATGAAACGATTATAAAGGTATGTATGTACAGGTTTGTATTTTACTTTGTAGAGGAACTTAAAGTTCTATTATGTGTTGTAATATAGCCTCATAAAGGGGGTTGGGTAATGTTGGCGTCGTGTCGGAATTGAGCGGCCATCAATGAAATTGGTATAATATGAAAGTACAGTATAAAGTGATCAAAAGTTACTATGGACAAACTTCTCTAAACTATATCGGGACTTAGCTATACAGGGTGGTATTTTTCAACTTTACTTAGATGGAAGTACTCTAAATACTGAAGATAGCGAATTCCACTGAAAAGAAACATTCCCTTATTTTTAAAAAGAATCAAAACTGCATTCATAGTTTTCTGAAAATGCCACACCCGGTAGTCGAACCGTCTAAAATCTTCCTATAACCTTCTATTTCATAGATTTCCTTTTACTTAATTTACCAAGTTTGTTAGAGAGATTTGAACCTTATGATCGACCCTATAGATTGATGTAATAAAAATACAGGGTGTTATTTTTTCGAATTGTAGTCGGTTCGATTATAAGGCGTGGTAAACGAGTTTTCAGCATTCCTTAAATGCAGTTCTGTTTCTTTTTTAAAAACATACTAAACTGTATGCAAAGTTTTCTGAAAATGCCACACCCGGTAGTCGAACCGACTAAAATCTTCCTAAATCTTCTTAAATCTTCTATTTCATGGATTTCCTTTTATTTAATTTACCAAGTTTGTTAGAGAGATTTGATCCTTAGGATCGACCCTATCGATTGATGCAATAAAAATATAGGGTGTTATTTTTTCGAATTGTTCGATTATAGGGCGGGGCAAACGATTTTTCAGCATTCCTTAAATGCAGTTCTATTTCTTTTTTAAAAACATACTAAACTGTATTCAAAGTTTTCCGAAAATGCCACACCCGATAGTCGAACCGACT
The DNA here is from genome assembly GCA_914767945.1 of Eilema depressum. Lineage (NCBI taxonomy): Eukaryota > Metazoa > Arthropoda > Insecta > Lepidoptera > Erebidae > Eilema > Eilema depressum. The sequence goes on along the minus strand of OU612012.1, from coordinate 20,949,372 downwards.
AAAATCTTTCTAAATCTTCTATTTCATGGATTTCCTTTTATTTAATTTACCAAGTTTGTTAGAGAGATTTGATCCCTATGATCGACCCTATCGATTGATGTAATAAAAATACAGGGTGTTATTTTTTCGAATTGTAGTCGGTTCGATTATAAGGCGTGGCAAACGATTTTTCAGCATTCCTTAAATGCAGTGCTGTTTCTTTTTTAAAAACACACTAAACTGTATTCAAAGTATTCTGAAAATGCCACACACGGTAGTCGAACCGGGTACGAGTACCTACTCTTACTACCGGAGATAGTTAATTTCATTCAAAGGAAACACTCTCTTATTTAAAAAAGAATATAAAGCTGCATTTAAGGAATTTCGAAAGATCGCTTGCCACGCCCTGTAATCGAACCGACTAAAATTCTAAAAAATAACACCCTATATTTTTATTGCATCAATCGATAGGGTTGATCATAAGGATCAAATCTCTCTAACAAACTTGGTAAATTAAATAAAAGGAAATCCATGAAATAGAAGATTTAAGAAGATTTAGGAAGATTTTAGTCGGTTCGACTACCGTGTGTGGCATTTTCAGAACACTTTGAATACAGTTTAGTGTGTTTTTAAAAAAGAAACAGCACTGCATTTAAGGAATGCTGAAAAATCGTTTGCCACGCCTTATAATCGAACCGACTACAATTCGAAAAAATAACACCCTGTATTTTTATTACATCAATCGATAGGGTCGATCATAGGGATCAAATCTCTCTAACAAACTTGGTAAATTAAATAAAAGGAAGTCCATGAAAAAGAAGGTTTTGTAAAATATTAGTCGGTTCGACCACCGGGTGTGGCATTTTCAAAAGTCTTTGAATGCAGTTTTGTTTCTTTTAAAAAATAAGGTAAAGTTTCCTTTAAGTAAAATTCGCTATCTTTATTATGAGGGTACTTTCCTTCAAGGTAAAGTCGAAATGTTCCACCCTGTATATCGCAGCTCCGATATTACTTACAATGAAAATAATGACATTTGTACGTGTGTTTAACACAGTACAATGAAGTGGTATCAAAATTAATTATGGCCGCTGAAAAAATTAAGAACGCCACTGTCCATACTAGATTACCCAATCCCCTTTGTAATAGTAAAATTGAGATTTTTTTGTAAAAACTTAAATTATTATGTTATTTTTATAAACATAAAAATTTATAGCGCTTAGAATAATGTTAACGGGAATTAATGCGATAATCATCTCAATCAATCCTCTGACTTAATTAGCGTAACAATAACCAAAAAATCTTCTACCCGTTCCATTATGTTATTGTATTTTAGACAGATGGAAGTAGTGATTGGAAGTTGTGAATTTAAAATATCGTTATAGTTAAAAACCTCGCTTGCAAAAATCATATATCGATATGAAAATATAGGTATCATGATTTTATGTGAAACTAGCTGACCCGGCGAACTTCGTACCGCCATATTTGCCGCCCGCGTGGTATTCCGATTCCGCTGTACCTTCTATTCAAATTTCCATGTTAGATTCTAATCCCGTTCCCGCTGCGCCATTCCCGACCCGTGTTATGAACAATATGAACATGCCACATATAATTGACCATGGGAAAAATATGGCTTTTCTAGATTCAGACCCGTTTTCACTGTACCTTCTATTCAAACTTCCATGTTAGATTCTGATCCCGTTCCCGCTGCACCGTCCCCGACCCGTGAACAATGTGAACATGCCACATAAATAATTGACCATGGGAAAAACATGGCTTTTCTAGATACAGACCCGTTCCCGCTGTACCTTCTATTCAAACTTCCATGTTAGAAGATTCTGATCCCGTTCCCGCTGCACCGTCCCCGACCCATGAACATGCCACATATAATTGACCATGGGAAAAACATGGATTTTCTAGATTCAGTGTGGTCTTTTAAGGATTGTCCTTTGTGATTTGTTTATGGTCATGGCCAATGCAAGACGGATCGAAAATTGAAGTCTTTTAAATTCAAGCGGCATGTCGGTTGGGATCATCGGGATCCTTGGAATGAGAACTTCGGACCTTCTAATTTTCCTTTAAATGAAAAAAAAATTAAAAAAAAAAAAAAAGTATACTATGTCCTTCTCCTGGTTCTAAGCTACCTCCCCACCAATTTTCAGCCAAATCAGTTCAGCCGTTCTTGACTTATAAGTGTTGTAACAAACACGACTTTCTTTTATATATGTATATACTAGCTGACCCGGCGAACTTCGTACCGCCATATTTGCCGCCCGCGTGGTATTCTGATCCCGCTGTACCTTCTATTCAAATTTCCACGTTAGATTCTAATCCCGTTCCCGCTGCACCATTCCCGACCTGTGCACGAACATGCCACATATAATTGACCATGGGAAAAATATGGCTTTTCTAGATTCAGACCCGTTCCCGCTGTACCTTCTATTCAAACTTCCGTGTTAGATTCTGATCCCGTTCCCGCTGCACCGTCCCCGACCCGTGAACAATGTGAACATGCCACGTATAGATAATTGACCATGGGAAAAACATGGATTTTCTAGATTCAGACCACAACTTTTAAGGATTATCCTTGTGATTTTGTTTATGGTCATGGCCAATGCAAGACGGATTGAAAATTGAAGTCGTTTAAATTCAAACGGCATGTCGGTTGGGATCATCGGAATCTTTGGAATGAGAACTTCCTCACCTTAGAATTTTCCTGAGTGAAAAAAAAATATAAAAAAAAAATAAAAAAATAAAAATAAAAAAAGTATCCTATGTCCTTCTCCTGGTTCTAAGCTACCTCCCCACCAATTTTCAGCCAAATCAGTTCAGCCGTTCTTGACTTATAAGTGTTGTAACTAACACGACTTATTTTTATATATAATATATGGATTTTCATTTCATTTCATTTCATTTTCATTGTTTTGAATATTTATTATGCTATTCAGGGCGGAGACAAATCCAACGAATCAATAACCATGAATATTGGTTCAGCAGATCTCGAGTTATAAGTGTTGTAACAAACACGACTTTCTTTTATATATATAGATATACTAGCTGACCCGGCGAACTTCGTACCGCCATATTTGCCGCCCGCGTGGTATTCTGATCCCGCTGTACCTTCTATTCAAATTTCCATGTTAGATTCTAATCCCGTTCCCGCTGCACCATTCCCGACCCGTGTTAGGAACAGAACATGCCACATATAATTAACCATGGGAAAAATATGGCTTTTCTAGATTCAGACCCGTTCCCGCTGTACCTTCTATTCAAACTTCCATGTTAGATTCTGATCCCGTTCCCGCTGCACCGTCCCCGACCCGTGAACAATGTGAACATCTCTCTCTCTAAACTTAAGAGCAGCGCTCTTGTCGGTGGAGTAATCGCCACTCTTCTCTCTCCTCCGCCAAACCCTTGACCTCCCGGTATGACGCAACCTGTATCTTTTCCTTTATCTGTGCCATAAACGTTCCTCTTGGTCTACCTCTTTTCCTCTTTCCTTCCACCTTCCCTTCAATGATGTTTTTTAAGAATAAGTCGTGTCTTATCAAATGACCAATCATCTTTCCTCTTCGGTTCTCTATTATTTCCAATATAGACCTTCCTTCCTGTACCTTGTTTAGTACTCTTTCATTTGTCATTCTTTCCGTCCAGCTTATCCCTTCCATTCTTCTCCAGCACCACATTTCGAACGCCTCTATCCTGTCTCTATCCCCCGGCGTCACAATCCACGTCTCACATCCATAGAGTGCAATGCTCCAAATATAAGTTTTGATAAATCTTTTCCTAATTGCTAGTGATATGTTTTTTGCCTTTAGTAAATGCTTCCTGTTAATGAATGCTTGCTTAGCCATTGCGATTCTGGTTACTATATCCGGTGTACACCTTGAACCACTGTTTATAATACTACCGAGATATCTAAAACTATCAACCTGCTCTAAGTAGTCGTTATTTAATTTGATAGGATTATTTTTAGTTGGATGTTTCGATGTAATCATTGTTTTAGTCTTCTTACTGTTAATTGTCATTCGGTATTTTTGAAAAACATTGCTCATGGTGTTAACCAAGTCTTGCAAATCATTTTTGTTTTCAGCTAGCGCAGCAATGTCATCTGCAAATCTGATAAATTTAATATTCTTCCCATTGAATTTGACCCCCCCACTAGAACTCTCTTGAATTTCTTTAATGGCACTCTCTATGAAAATGTTGAATATCAGTGGTGACAGCGGACAACCCTGTCTAACGCCTTGTCGGATTCTTGCTGTTTCCCTTTCTCCATTTACCTCAATTATTGTTTCCTGTTCTCTGTACAATTCCATTATAATCCTTCTATCTCTATAATCCACTCCCGCATCTTGAAGTGCAGTCATCATGAGTTTCCAGTTCACTCTGTCGAATGCCTTCTCCAGGTCAATAAATGCCAGATGTGTCTCTAGTCCCAACTCCATTCTCCTATCCACAATTAGTCTCAGTGCCAGTATAGCCTCCCTTGTCCCTTTTTTCTGTCTAAAACCGTACTGATCTTCACCAACTACTTCTTCCACTTTAGTTCTTAATCTGCATTATTTTTAGGAGTATTTTTGAGACCTGTGAAATGAGGCTTAAAGTGCGGTGTTCCTCACATTTAAGGGTATTTAGTTTTTTAGGCAGTGTGACTGTTTTGCTCACTTTAAAGTCCTTTGGCACTTTTCCTTCCGCGTACATAAGTTGAGTCATTTCGAACAATTCCTCATACATTGGTGGACATGCGGCGTATTTTATAAGCTCAATGTGTATCCCATCCGCTCCCATCGCTTTCCCGTTTTGTATACTGTTTAAAGCTATCTCAAACTCTCTTCTCAAAATAGGCGGTCCCAGTTTATCCTTCTCCACCTCATTCTCTCTCTAACAACAACAACAATGTGAACATGCCACATAAATAATTGACCATGGGAAAAACATGGCTTTTCTAGATACAGACCCGTTCCCGCTGTACCTTCTATTCAAATTTCAATGTTAGATTCTGATCCCGTTCCCGCTGCACCGTCCCCGACCCGTGAACAATGTGAACATGCCACATATAATTGACCATGGGAAAAACGTTGCTTTTCTAGATTCAGACCCGTTCCCGTTGTACCTTCTATTCAAACTTCCATGTTTGAAGATTCTGATCCCGTTCCCGCTGCACCGTCCCCGACCCATGAACATGCCACATATAATTGACCATGGGAAAAACATGGATTTTCTAGATTCAGTGTGGTCTTTTAAGAATTGTCCTTTGTGATTTGTTTATGGTCATGGCCAATGCAAGACGGATCGAAAATTGAAGTCTTTTAAATTCAAGCGGCATGTCGGTTAGGATCATCGGGAACCTTGGAATGAGAACTTCCTCACCTTCTAATTTTCCTTTGAGTGAAAAAAAAAAATGAAAATTTTTTTTTTTTTTAAAGTATACTATGTCCTTCCTGGTTCTAAGCTACCTCCCCACCAATTTTCAGCCAAATCAGTTCAGCCGTTCTTGACTTATAAGTGTTGTAACAAACACGACTTTCTTTTATATATATAGATATAGATTATTATGTATTTTATATATATTTATACATAATAATAAGATACATGGAGGGTTAGGCAGATGTGAATTGACACCCACATTTCACCAATCATTGTACCATTGCCACGTAATAGTAGGTGCAGTAGGCTAATTGATTGATTGATTGATTGAATAGTGGGTGAGCCTATTGCCGTATTCCATGCACTATTGTTTTCTCGATGCATCTGAGGCTGGGTCTGGGCTGCATATATCTGTCTGATGTTAATAATAAATCAGTAGATATTTTCATATTTTGTGTCTGTACACTGTACATTTTATAAATTTATCATAACACTGATTCTCCTGGTGCATCCGAAACACGCTTCCGCACACATTCCAATGATAATAGTGGTTCACTATTCTGGAGTTCCCTTTTAAAATAATCACGCAATCGTACACAAATTGCCGAAGGAATTGGTTTTAAAATGAAAAAGAAGACACTCGGTAAACAGAAAAGTAGTGACAGAACAGGCGTTTCAGAATTTATACTCACTCGATGCTTCCATTTCCTCGCCAATTTCCCTCCAAATGTTCATTTTCCTGAGAGAATTCATATAATGTTCATTTTGTTGATCATATTGAGATAATGATCAACATGATCAAAATGATCAAATTGAGATATGGATACCGACTGACTAACAAAATTAATTTTTCTTGATTGAAAGCCATTTGAATAGTTGAACTCAATGAGACTAATAATAACTAATAGAGGGATAGACTTCATAGTCCGACATCATAAAACGGTAACCTTAGAAACGAGTAGACGACGAAGCATGCAAAACGCAAAAATTCTGAAGGTACGCGCCAATAAATAAGTCCCTTGGAGGTGGCGTAGCAATCGCAACTGCAGCTGTCGCCATACTGTGTGTTGATTGGAATACACAGTATGGTGGCGATGTCATTTTAGTTCCTAGTTTTGCCGCGGGACTTATTAGCTGGCGCGGACAAACACCAATATTCAATTCAGTTTCAGAATAGTACGCACACACACACGCGCGTACGCACACACACGCGCGCACGCACACACGTGCACACACACACGCACACATACACACACACCCTACCTAATTTGTGCTTAGTTCTAATTGGATTTTTTGTTTTTCTTTGTATTTTCTCTTTGCACTGAATCATTATGTTATTTTGCGCTAATTCAAGTATAATACACACTTATCTTGTAGGGGCCTGGTAATCTGTGTGACAGGGTTTCCTAGTTCAGATACCAGTCTCCCACAAAGGATTGAAATGTTACATAATACGAAGTGCTTAAATGTATCTTAATGCCTTTGTGGAGAGAATAAATAAATATATTATTATTATCCTCTTTATTATTATACATAAACTTATAAATTATATTTTTAAATACATACAAAAACATACATCTATTTAAAAATATAAAAAACAGTGCTCCACCGGTATCGGGTACAGGGACCAAGCTACCGGTGGTTATTATTATTATTATTAAATAGTTTAATTTGATCATAGCGTTGGTTAACCAGCTATTTTAACCGACAAGACGATAGAATAATAGTACATTATGGTACAAGTGAGCAACGTTGGTGATTACCGCCGAGGCGCCATTGAGACCCGAGCCGCTAGGCGAGGGTCTTAAGACAGCCGAGGACGGTAATCATCATGCTCACACGTGCCATACGACGTTTTACAACACACTTGCGAATAAAATAATACTACAAATACTAAATAAACAATACTACAAATTAATTCGTTTTCCTATGCGCGCGCATTTAACAATGGCGGTCGACCATATTTTAAAAAAAATGAGGTTTGAACTTAACTTTTTTTTACTCTGTTTTTTTTTCTGTACTTAGAGAAAAAAAAAAGTTAAATTTGAGCGAAAATTTTGTTTATTACACAAGTATTACAAGTGGAAATTATTTATTTAAATACGAAAATGCATCAAATGACCATACAATAGGCGTATTAATTTATTCGTACTATTAAACACGTTATTTTTTGTATCAAAACTTTTTTAAGAACATAGACAATTATAGACACTTCCTATAAAATTTAAAAAAGAATCTATAACTCACTTTTGTGAATAATAGCAATGAAAAAGTCACAGTTTTATAATAGGTGTCATTCCGTGCTTAATTGCGGTAAAATAATATCACTGTTATGAGCAGGTGTGTTGTAAAACTATTTATACTCCAGTTAAACTCCCGCTTATAGGACCCGGGACTGTAGGAGGAGGAGGGAAACACGTGAACTGGTAAGGAATTCCAAGATTTAATGGTGCGACAAAAGAAGGAGTCGCCGAACCGCTTGGTTCTTGATGGAATATTCTGCACCGTATGCGGGTGGCAACTGAGCCCTGCACGTGTTGTCCTATATAGGAAAGGAGAGAGTGGGATCAATTGGAAGAGCTCATCAGGACATTCACCATGGTTTTTTTTGTGCGGATCACCAATTTCGGAGATATCACGATTTAAAAATTGGAAGAAATCATTGATAATCATATGAAGTCCCATAGTAGGATTCATCAACACAGAACCTGAACCACCCTAGACTTGAAATTTTGGCAGTAGATGCTTTTCATACTACTGATCTCAAAATAAGAGGGGTCACTATGACATTGAGACATTGAGACCCGAGCCGCAAGGCGAGGGTCTTAAGAGAGCCGGGGACGGTAATCACCATACATGCGAGTGGCATACGATTATTTTCAACACACTTGCGAATAAAATAATACTAAAAATACTACATAACACAATCAAAACACAATAGTATGTATGATAACAAATAGATTCTTCTATTTGTTATCATACTTGTCATAAATATGCGCGCGCATCTAACATTTTTTTTATTTGTTCCTTTCGGAACAGGCTAAGGTGCTATCACCATGCTGCCTTGTCATCTACTTACTTATTTGAATTATGATTTTTTTTTCTCTGTAAATACTCACAGAGAAAAAAAATACATTTTAGTGAAAGTTTTGTTTATTAAACACGTACTAAACTGATCTCAAAATAAGAGGCCCACTATGACATTTGTCTTTTGGACGTAACTAGTGATGTAACCACACCACTCGGTACACGATACTCAAGATAGATCGATTCAATCGATTAGAATATATTATTATTATGTATTGTATTGTAAAGTTCATTGGATTAAAGTTCTAATTAGAAAATTTAATCTAAACTTTGATATTGTAGGTATTTTTAACCGACTTCAAAAAAGGAGGAGGTTCTCAATTCGGATGTTTATATTTTTTTTTTTTTTTTTTTTTTATGTTTGTTCGCTCATAGCTCCGCCATGCGTAGACGGATTTGCAAAATTCTTTTTTTGTTCGAAAGTAGATTGTTCCGAAATGGTCCCATTTAAATTTCGTAAAGATCTGATGATGGGTTTCCGAGATTAGACCAAGGAACTCTTCAAAAAATACCAGGAAATCAGCCGCGATTGCTGCAATCGCATATTATTGCAATGTCTCTGCCATTACACATCATAACATCACGCCTGAATCCTTTGAAAGGGTATGCAGAAGTGTTCAGAATATTCAGCTATATTTCCGGTGTATAGGTATGCGTTGATTTTAATTATTCGTTTTGGTTTACTTTTGAAGTAGTCCTGTATTAATTTTATTGGCTCTGCCACCTGGTGGCAAGGCATCAAGCAGACGATACGCTGCTGGGTTGACGACATACAAGTATTGCGTAATACCTACGGCCACGGGGCACGGTTGCCGCCGCACAAAGTATATATGCGTCTATTTGAAACCCACCAGGGGGATGAGTCTACAAAGGTATTCGTGTGCAGAGCGAGGGCTTTATTTAGTCAATTACCACTTAATTCTCTGTCTTCGGAGACTCAGATATGATATACGGACTGTTGCATCGGCGTATTAGAGAGAAGCTAAGCCGAACCGACTATAATACTTTCACCGAAATGTTACATTTGACTCGCCGTATGGAAGAGATGTATAATGAAGGTCGCCACAGCGTACATAACCCAAGTCCTAAGGTACGCGACCGTTGAAAACACGGGCTGGGCATGTTACCGCCGTGTTGTACCTACTGCAAACAGTTTGGGCACCTACAGGACGCGTGTAGGAAGTTACTAGCGAGGCCCACGGACGAGAAAGATAAGTGCGATAGGGCGAAAAGTGTGAAACCGAATATTGTGTGTTACGGTTGTGGTGAAAAAGGTTATATTCGCGCGAATTGTCCGAAGTGTAAAAATAATGTTAGCAATAATGTAAAACCTGCAACTGATGAATTGTATTCTTTTGACTGTGTGGACTCTGACTACTCGGAGCGAATGAGTTTGAGCTCGTGTAGTATCGAGAGATACGAGACCCAGCGAGGCAGGCCACTGTTGCGCATAGGTATTGAAACCTATAGGGGTACCGCGTTGGTAGATAGGTACCGCTGCTCGTAGAAGCTTGGCGGGTATGGTAGGTCGCTTTACGCTCTCATTCAACGTATGGGGAAGGAGTTTCGTGAAGACAACTTCTCTATCAAACTCGCTGATAAAGTTAGTCACGTTAGAGTGTTGTTAACTTACGTAAATATAAATCTCATCGATTCATATATCGGAGCATTCGCTGCGAGTGATAGAGCCCTATTTTCTACCTATGCATTGTAATATGAGTAATAAACGCGTGTGAGTCTTACAAATGGTGTATTCATTACAATCTCAAATAATAATAATTCTAGAACACAAAGGGCACTAAAAAGAAAGAAATAAAAATTTTTTGACAAAAAAAGAAACCGACTTCAAAACCCCTTTAAATAGATAGGTACTAAAAAGAAAAAAATAATATCAAATGTAACAAATCAAATAAAGAACAATTAACATAATTTAGCCTAACTTTAACCTTAACTTGTAACAAATTACCAATTTTTGGAGTCGGTGCCAATCTTCTACGCGGCCTATTTTACACGACAGATATACAAACTACTAAACACATCAAAAATGAATGTAACGCAACTCTTTTATTAGTCTTATCAATCAATCAATCAATCAAATCAATTAACCTTTTGCAGTCCATTGCTGGACATAGGCCTCTCCCAATATGCGCCACGTTTGCCGATCCTCCGCCTTCCGCATCCCGTCCGTCCCAGCCACCTTTCGCAGGTCGTCGGTCCACCTGATTAGGGGCGTCCCACCTTCCGTTTTCCTTTCTTTCATATTGTAATACATATGTACCTAATAGAATATTTTCTCATATATTATATGTTATAGCTATCGAGTTCTCTTGTACCTATTTTCTTCCATTGATGGTCAAGATTTAAATGCTATAATTACATGTCGCTAACTTAATAAACTATTTTTTTTTATCTAATTCGCTAAGAATTTAATTGATAATATCAAGTCTGTTCTATATTAGATTAATATTCTAAGTAGGTATATACTACTAATATTATACTTAAACGCGAAAGTTTGTAAGTATGGATGGATGGAAGGAAGATGAAGGAAGGAAATAATATACATCAGATCGGTGATATTTTTCTTGGCACCGACTCCAAAAATTGGTAATTTGTTACAAGTTAAGGTTAAAGTTAGGCTAAATTATGTTAATTGTTCTTTATTTGATTTGTTACATTTGATATTATTTTTTTCTTTTTAGTACCTATCTATTTAAAGGGGTTTTGAAGTCGGTTTCTTTTTTTGTCAAAAAATTTTTATGAAACAATACAATACTGCGAAAAGTCAATTTTCTTTCATTTAACATTTTTATTACAATAATATTCACTCAATAATCAATAGAAATCGCGTGAAATTGAATCTTTAGTAAATCATTTTCTTGATACTGTTTGACGTTTACGCCTTTATCACTCATTGAAAAGAAACCACTTTTTAATGGATTGTATCGCGATTTATCTGTCACTATTTACTTTTAACCCTACGTCTCGGCTACTTTCTAGCAGCCATGGTCCCGGGTGACTTAAGATGATATTTGAAGCCTAGGAATAAAAAAACAACCTAGATAACAGCAAACACAACAAAGTCACGAATTGGGATAATGTCATAGTTGTCGATGAGACTTGGCTGAACTCGAATCATACCGTGCCGCAGTCATGGACGGATGATACCAAGTCCTCTAGCTCAAAAGTGCCAATAGTAAAAGGTAGACGCTTAATCTTAATCATCTACCACGCCGGGTCAGCTGGTGGTGGTTTTGTGAATGATACCTTGCTCGCATTTGAGTCTAAAAGTACTAAAGAATATCACAGAGTGGTTCACTATCCTGTTAGCAAACCTCTCTAAACAGTGCATAGTTATTAGGTACAATGCACCGTACGGCTCCTTTCAAATATATTAAGCACCTACTCAAGCAAACAAAAAGGCTGATTTAGTAGCATGGCTACAAAGACCAGGCATTGAAGCTGATACGAAATAGTAAAGAGCTGAATTGCTGCAACTGGTAAAAGAAAGTAAACTTGCAAAATTAAAATGTAAAAAATATATCTTAATCGATTTATTTTTTCCTTAACCAATTATTCTCTTGTCTATGGACAGTATGAAAAAATCGTTATGAACAGCACTGAGCGGAGTGGGCGGTACCCATCAATGAAAAATGTCATTACGTTTGAAAAAATGTCATTGTTTTACGTTCTCAAAATTGAGAACTTCATGGACTTGAACTGTCCAAGCGGGCTTCTTACCTCGACATATTTATAATTTGACTTTTTTATGTTTGCAAAATCGTCATTTTTATACTTAGTCATTTTTCAATAAAGACATTACTCGCCAAACTCTTATTTTTCGATTACTTTACTAGTATCTACTAAGAAAGGAATTTTGTAAAATTTCATTGCTAAGGAGGTAAAATTTGGGATTAAAGTTTGTCTTCTAGAAGATGATTTCCTTTTTTATTCATTTTTAGCTTATTTTAGTAACTTAGTAACAAAATTTCCAAAAAATCCTTTCTTGGTGGATACTAGCAACATGAAAAGCATCTACTGCCAAAATGTCAAGTTTATAGGACCAGCGGTTTCGGCTCTGCGTTGATGAATCATACTATGGGAACGACTAATTTTGCATATCACTACAGTGAAATTAGTGTCGAGAAATTTTTGCATATGTAGTGGTGTGTATATTACTCAGATCTTAGAGCGCGTTTCCACTATATCGTTCTGGCCTGTACAAAAATGTTTCGATATCCTAACATTATAATTTTATACTTATCCCTAGCAACACTCTGATTTTTGTTTTCAATAAAAACAAGTTTTTATTTAAAAGAAAAAGGTTTTGACATTATAAAAAAAAAAAAATTCATTCAATTTCACGTCCTTGAGCAAACGACAAGGCGACTACCGTGAAACAATAAAATATCGTGTCGTTCTTTAGATGATAGTAGTTTAGCTATAGGTAAAAAGTTTTGACCATAATAATTACGAAACAAAACAAATAAATAAATCGTCACTTGATAGTGGAAAGTGGAAACACGCACAAAACCAGAATAATGCCCGCTACAGATGCTCCAATTCGGTCGGGTCCAACCATCCGACAGCTTCCGCTAGCCGACAAGTGTTGCCGTTTCGGGAAAAATAAAAAAGTCAGTGTTGCCGTTTCGGGAAAAATAAACTTTACCAAAATGTCACTAGATTGTAAGGAATAAAATAAAAAAATAATTATTTATTATTATTATATTTTAATTATTTTATTAAAAAAGTCAGTGTTGCCGTTTCGGGAAAAATAAACTTTACCAAAATGTCACTAGATTGTAAGGAATAAAATAAAAAAATAATTATTTATTATTATTATATTTTAATTATTTTATTCCTTACAATCTAGTGACATTTTGGTAAAGTTTATTTTTCCCGAAACGGCAACACTGACTTTTTTATTTTTCCCGAAACGGCAACACTTGTCGGCTAGCGGAAGCTGTCGGATGGTTGGACCCGACCGAATTGGAGCGTCCGGTACGGGCTTTAACCAGTTTACCCTGTCCGCAGGTGCCACGTGCAGTCCGGCGTCAGTCGCTTGGTACCGTTAGAACATAAAGCACACATTTCATTCAAAAATTATAATTATTACGTAGTTTAATAAACTACAAAATAATTACTATGACAACTATTCAAGGTGGATTCAAACTCAATTAATACCCAACTTACAACCAAATAGTGTTGTTGTTGTTGACAACGCACCATATCATAACTCAATACAAAATCCTGCACCGAATGTGTACATTACCCCAGCAAGAAAGTACCTCGTAGAGTGACATGAGTGGCACGTATAATTAGAGCGATATATGCTATTAATGTGCGCCGCATAAAAAAATTTGTGCGTGTTGTAGTTTTGGAAAAAAACGGAGAAAATGATTTCTGCTGCGGTAACGTTGTTCCAGCAAGAAAATTCTGAACGAATAATCGGAGAGAGAAATATTATGCATGGGCAGAGAGCTTATACTTGTGCTATGATGTGCGCCGAAAATGAAATTTGTGCCTCTTCAGGTTTTCGAGAAATTGCATTTCTTGCTGGAGTAACGTTTCGCAAAATCGTGTATCTCTGAAACCATTCTATGTGCGGCTGTGTAGTAAACATATACGAGAATCTCTTAATTTGTGCTTATTTCTGGCAGAATTAGATTTTACAAAACATTTATAGTTTTCAAGTATTTTCGCTTTTTTGAAAATAAAATAAACCTTCGCTGCGCCTACATGATAAAACTTATGAGCTCGCTGAAAACTTTATTCGGTCCTCCTTGGCGTGTATAATAACCATAAATTATTTCAAACGCGTGCATTCACTCGTTATTGAATAATATTACTAAAATCCAAACCGACGGCACCTTAACTTTGAGGTCGCCGCACAAGAAAACTGCCCAAGGTAAGATGTGTGGGTGTAAGCTAATAAATAGAGCGTCTAGTCAATTAACTTATTGCAAAATATCAGCTTGAAATATTTCGCATTTAAATTGTTATAAATATAATACTAAACGTATAAGCAATGACTGATTATCCAACCAAATTAAAATGACTACAAAAAGCGACGGAATAGTACATATCGATGACCTTCTTTTTTAACGTCTTAATCATAAGCTGTTGTCCGTACAGTCGCGTTCAAACGTTTATTGGCAACTGTGTGATTTAGTTTTGGAAGCTAATTCAAATATACATTAAATTAAAGTTATGACCATATCAAATGACACACATTTTTGATATATGAATTATTATCTTCATTCTTATATTATAACATCAAATCACAGGTCAATTACCTAAAATAAGAAAACACAAATAGTTAAATCAAATTATTTGTGTACCTAATCAGTGGCGGCTGGTGGGTCATCAAACCGGTGGTGCGCTTTGCTTGCTCAGAAGGTATGTACCTACCTATTAAGATAAGAAATTGCAATACAATAGCAATTTACAGGAATATGTTGATTTTTTATATTTTTTGTACTTACATTAGATACGAGGACATTTTTTTGAAATTATATCTTCAATCACCTTTTTATCAAAATCGGGTACTGTCTGTAGGTATAAATTATTTTTACATACTGAGCAGAACCAAACCAAAATAAAAACAATTACCTAATTTAAACAAAACTAACAACATGTAACTCGTTAAAGCGATACCGTCCGTCGTCACAGTGCTAGCAGCGCGTGCACGGCGTGTCGCGCCCGCCCCGGCCAGCAGCTCCCCTCCAGCCCCGCGACCCCACTCTCGCCATTCGCCTCGACTGTCGTCAAGGAACGCGTGCGACACGAATAGATACATCTCACCTGTAACTATGTATGTATAGAGTTACGAACTTACCTTGGCTGATACCGACTCCAAAAATAACAATTATTGTAACTAATTATATTATCCTAATTATTTTTTTTCATTTATAAAAGACTATTTTTTTTTATTTTTCAATTATTTAAGTCATTATCTATTTAATAAAAATTTTATTTACTTATAAGTAGTCTAATATCTTTTTCATTTCATTTTACTTAAGAGAACTCTAAAAAATATTATATTGATAAGTAGGAAAACTAAGTTGATTATTAAGTTGTAGAATAATTAATTACGAATACGCAATTATTTTTGACTTTTAGTGCACATTGATTTTTGTGCATATTAATTTTTACCACTTTCCATCAGGTGGGTCATGTGCTTGTCTGCGACCTAAGTAGTACTAATAGTATTAAAAAAAAAACGAAGTAGTTAGTATTTAATAAGACTAAAATCAACAAATACATATAGGTACTGAATGTACTTGTACTTAGTAATGTGCAAAGTCAAAAAACTAACATATCCAGATTATTCAATAGTAAATTTATTCTTTGAGTTAGTTATTTTCTACGTAAGTGTACTCATGTACAACACTTTATAACCAGTTCGTGAACAAAGTTAAGAAGGTCATCAATATGTACTATTCCGTCGCTTTTTTGTAGTCATTCTAATTTGGTCGGATAATCAGTCGTGGCTTATACGTTTAGTATTATATTTATAACAATTTAAATGCGAAACATTTCAAGCTGATATTTTGCAATAAGTTAATTGACTAGACGCTCTATTTATTAGCTTACACCCATACATCTTAGCTAGCTCAAAGTTAAGGTGCCGTCGGTTTGGCTTTTAGTAATATTATTCAATAACGAGTGAATGCACGCGTTTGAAATAATTTATGGTTATTATACACGCCAAGGAGGACCGAATAAAGTTTTCAGCGAGCTCATAAGTTTTATCATGTAGGCGCAGCGAAGGTTTATTTTATTTTCAAAAAAGCGAAAATACTTGAAAACTATAAATGTTTTGTAAAATCTAATTCTGCCAGAAATAAGCACAAATTAAGAGATTCTCGTATATGTTTACTACACAGCCGCACATAGAATGGTTTCAGAGATACACGATTTTGCGAAACGTTACTCCAGCAAGAAATGCAATTTCTCGAAAACCTGAAGAGGCACAAATTTCATTTTCGGCGCACATCATAGCACAAGTATAAGCTCTCTGCCCATGCATAATATTTCTCTCTCCGATTATTCGTTCAGAATTTTCTTGCTGGAACAACGTTACCGCAGCAGAAATCATTTTCTCCGTTTTTTTTCCAAAACTACAACACGCACAAATTTTTTTATGCGGCGCACATTAATAGCATATATCGCTCTAATTATACGTGCCACTCATGTCACTCTACGAGGTACTTTCTTGCTGGGGTAATGTACACGCACCGAATAGTAATTCTAGAAAACAGCAAATGATTGACTGGCTGACATTTCGAAACATTGAACATTCATCCACGTTGCTTAAGCCTCAATTATATGAACTGATTCTGCAAAACAAGGCGAGATTTGTAGAGTACAAGATAGACGAAATATTACGACAGCACGGTCATACTGTGCTGCGTTTACCACCATACCATCCGGAGTTTAATCCTATAGAAAATATATGTGGGATAGTGAAAACATATGTCGCAAAAAAGAATGTCGCAATGAATATGAAGGTTATAATGTCATTAGCTGAAGAAAAAATGAACGCCATAACTGTAGAGGAATGGAGATTAAGTTCAGCTTCCTACGCTGTAAAAAAGATTAGGACTCTGACAGATGTGGATACGGCTAGAATAGTTTATTTCAGTTATTTTCATAGTATTTTGAGCTACGGAATTCTCCTTTGGGGTAGTTCCGCGGATTTGAATACAATATTTATATTACAAAAGCGGGCTGTGCGAGCTATTTATAATTTGGGCCCAAGAGTCTCCCTCAGAGAAAAGTTTAAAGAAATAGACATTCTGACCGTAGCGTCACAATACATTTTCGAGAACCTAATGTATGTTAAGAAAAATATTTCCAAATTTCCAAAAATATGTGACAGGCATAACATAAATACGAGACATAAAAACAATCTTGTAGTCTGTGATACCAGACTCCAAAAAATTAGCAGTTCTTTCCTGGGTAACTGTATACGCTTTTTTAACAAGCTCCCTAAGGAAATTAGGGATTTACCTATAAATAAATTTAAAAATGTAGTTAAGAGGAAATTGTGCCAAAAGGGCTATTATAAAATACAAGAATATTTAGATGATAAACTAGCTTGGAAATGAGCTGTTCACTCATGCATGCTTCTCAAACAAATTATTGTATTTAGACTAAGTAGACTAAGCATTATTTGTAAATAGACCAAAAAAAAAGCCCGCTGAGTTTCTTGCCGGAGTCTTCTCAGGCCAGGGCCGCGTTTCGAACCGGTGGTCCATTTGCTAAGCTAGTCTTTAGTACATAATTATATATTTTTGACGTTTTGTAAGTGCCGTTTTAATGGTTTATACAGAATAAATGATTTTTGACTTTGACTTTGAGAAATGTTTGTCTGCATGCTATTGAGGAGGAAAACAAATATCAGGGTAGAGACGCAGCTTTAGACACAATATCAGAACGAATCATAATTAATTTAAATAATTCATCTGATGAAAGCGAGGATGGGGATGATTGTGATATGCCTGGGGTTGATGAATTATTAGAATAAAACATTTATGGCCGGCGAACACCTAATTCATACACGTCTTCACTGAAGTGAAAACCGGCATTCACTGCTTGTAATGTTTGGAACTGGCTCGTCTGCCTCATACAGTTCCATAGATTACAATGCAGTGGATACACATTTTCACGTTCGTATTAGTACGTAGTGCGTATGCGTAGACGTGTACGCATTTGGTGTGCCCCAGCCACAAACGTATATTACCTTAAAAAAATAAAAACTAAAAATAAAATGTTGTTTTTTTTTTATTTGCTGACCATACACTACTACAAACGCAAAAATTTCTCCAAGCTAATTTACCTGTACATATTATAAAACAAAGTCGCAGTCCCTGTCTGTCCGTCCCTATGTATGCTTAAATCTTCAAAACTACGCAACTTCCCCAACTTTTTTTCCCTAACATATTATTCCATCAAAATACTTGACCTCGTTACGATACGTTACGTTTACGATAGCACTATGAGGATCTAGATTCAACAAACTGTTTGAAAGCATTTTCTATTGCCCATGCCCAGGAGACAATACAAAATGGAAGATTTTTTTTTACACGTTGAGAATTGTCCAATCACGAAAGAAATCGTATTCTGTAGGGGAAAAGTCTAGCGAGTACGGAAAATGACATAGGGTTTTTAACTATAGCTCCTCTTCATCATATCGTTTTTGAACGGAATCAAAATTAAGACTTGTAATTGTGGTAAGTCTTTTCTAGTTCTTTCAAGACTTTATTTTAAGCTTATTTTTGTTGACATGCTTCAAAATTATGCGTTTTTTGGGTAACAGTTTCGTTTCTCTCGATCAATAAAATCGTTTTAACCTTGCTTTTTTGTGTAGCGGTGTAAATCGTTACGATCAAGGACGAGTTTTGAGCTAGCAAGAAAACAACTTTGTTCAAGATGTTTACGAACATGGACCGAAAAGACTTCGATAGCAACTGGTTACGAAACACTGATTTCCATAGCGGCCGAAGTGATTTCATTCATTATACACATATCACGATAATGGATTCTATTGAATCTCTCATCCTTCCCTTAAATTTTAGTTAGTCAGACCATAGTTTTCAAAGAACTTTTGCGATTCGTGTGACAATGATTTTATGATACATAATAATTTGCACTCAAATCACGCACTGTGGAACAGCTTGATTCTTCCATATTTGAATAATACTTTGTTTGTTGCCTTCATCATTTCAGATTTTTAGGTTAACCAATGCGTTTACAGTAATTTCAACGATAGTCACTATTTTCTTATTATTACACGGCGAAAGTATGTTCTTCACGACGTTTGCGGATATAGTCGATATGTCTGCAGAAAGTACATGGGTTAGTTTTTGATATTTATTTCCTTAATAAATATCCTCTCTGTCAAAACATACCAATCTAAGGTTTACAAAAAGCATATACTTGAGCGGTTTCAAAAATAGTTCGTGTAATGAAAAATAGCATATTAAGATAGCCATAGCTTTTTTTAAATATTACCCTCCAACCTTAATACGCTTGCATCTTGGTGAATCTAATTTCGAAAGCCCTACCATACCAAAGTACTAACCAAAGCTTAAGTTTTACAAATTAGCATAACATTATTATTAACATTTTTAGTGCTCCCTTTTTAGGAGCCCTGGGTCTAATAGTTTATTCTATAATTTGTTTCAGGCATTGTCTATGCAGCATATGGCGTACTCTTATGGCATTGGTTTCTTGGGAATATACGATTACGGCGCAATTTCTTCTTATACCATGATAGACACTGCATCTATATTATTTCTAATTTTTTTTACATCTCTGACTTTTATGCGATCATTTATAATAAAAGTATTATATTTAAGAATGAAAAAATGCGTAGTCATAGATGATTCATATATAATAACCACACATAATCTGTTATACGCAGTGTTACCATCAACTACAGAATTTTTTTCAGTTAATAAATTATTCCTATTTTTTATATTAGGAAATTTAGCCGTTACTCTTGTGTCATTTGAGGTAATTTTCATTTAAAATATAATATTTAACTTTGAACTACAGACCGTCGCAGTCTATCTACCAGTTTCTTTCACCTACCAGTGTGTCTACAGCGACACTGCTGGTTTCAATGTATTTCTATGAAATTCCCTACGACGCTAGCTTCGTGTCGCTAGCTACGGCGGGAATTTCATGAAAATACATTAAAACCAGTAGTGTCGCTACGTCATGTCGTCTGCTGTTGCCTCATGTCGTCCGCTGCCAACTCGTACCTCAAAACTGACGTTCGGTACTCCCCCCGTCTTGCCGCGTATGTACCTAAGGCGCGGTACAGCTCTCACGGCCAGACTATAGTTCCATTGTAGTAGAAGTTAGTAGTTATAATTCTAATTTGTACTGAATTTCAGATATTTTTAATATCCACAATGTCAAAGTTTTTGCAATACGAATTTCGAAAAGTGAAGCAGATTTACATTGTTGGTATGGTGTGTGCTGCCGGCTTTGTGATCACTGTTATTCACATCGGTGTAAGTTTAGTAATGCTCAGTGTAGTACTACAATAATTTCAATATATTCCTCCATGGAAAGTCCTACCTTGATTTTAATTATTTGGAAATCACCCATCTCTTCCAGGCCACTTTAAAATTTTATATACCTGCCTTTGGCATTTGCATTCGCTTCTTCTACTTTGATAAGAATTTTTATACATGCATGGCGGTTGCAGATACACTTAACCTGGCCGTTAAAATGTATTCGATCTAATTATCATAATGCGTACGCCTAAGTCGACATTTACCGGGTTGCCCAGTAACTTTCGCCTCACTAATCAGCTGTTGATTAATAAGGCGAGAGTTAGTATAGTCCAAGAGCTACTGAACCCTCAGAGTATTGGTCGTCCTATAATGGTGAATGGTTATTTGTGTATTTTTATTGGACATTTGTTGCATTTGCCAAAATACTTGACGTACACACAAACATGCAAATACAGGAAAATACGACCACACATGGCAGTCAAATAATAAACCAACAAGCGCAGTAAGCGTATGTGGTATGGCCATTATTTGTCAAATAGGCAATAAGACTAATACTTTGTCAAATATGGTGTCCACACGTGGTAATTATTTGCCAAATATGTCAAATAATCAAAATAGCCATGTGAAATGCCACCATACGGCTAGAAATTCGTGTAATGATAAGTCCTAGCACGATAAGAACCATAAACCTGTGAGGCATCAGCCCTGTTCGTGATTACTCTTACGACCCATAAAATGCACTCCATTCACACCACACCCGTACCATAGCGAGTTAAATTTATTTTTCCCAAATTTCCTTTCATTTTCAGCAGGTCTCTTGCTGTTACAAATAGCTTTCCCAAAAATAAATAATATATCCTTTAAAAATTTTGAAGCATTTATTATGCTAACTATTAAAAGCGATTAAGAAAGAGAAAAGATAATCGACCTCGGGCGGGACACGAACCCGCGATCTTTGCCTTACAGGGGGAATGCTCTGACCACTAATCCATCGAGACCCTCCCGAAACAGATCAAAATTCCTCTATACATCCGTCTTATGGCGACGACGGTGGGAGCCATCAATGATTGGTCAATAAGGTCGAAAATCGCTTGCATTTAATCCTCTTAACGGACACCACATGAATAACGAAAAAGAAAATTGAAGATATAATATTTAGACATTTTTTTCTAATTCATATCTGGTTCATTTTCGTGCTGTGCTGACAGACACTAATACATAGGGTACAGGTATTGATAGTTATGCTGATGGGTCGTTTTTCGTGTGTCATCTTGAGTATTGGTCATAATGTCATCTTGTGTATTGGTAATGCATCATTTTGCGAATCATGGTTGGTCATTATTTGTCAGGTATATTGTCAAATTACTGTATTTTTTAAGGTATCGATATTATATGGAAGAAGACACCATTTGGCTGCAGGAGAAAGAGAATTAGGTGTAGATATTTTAGTGTTATATCTAAGTGGATTTCGAGTGGCTATTATCATGTGGTTGTATGGAGTCAAGATGTTTGCTACTGATATACATTTTTGGCTTGGTTTTCACCCTGCCAAATTTTGGACTTTAACTTGGACAGTATTACCTCTTGTGTTCATTGTAAGTATATGCTACAGTATTCATTCACCTTACTTTTATTAAGTTTCAAAAGTTTTTTCACTGACCCTACTTTTTAAGAAACGTAACATACCCTAAACAAAACATATTATAACATATCCATGTTCAGTGTATGTTATGTTTTTCTGAATAATTATACCCGTAATATTAGGGTATATAGACCCGTCGGAGTCGCCAATGTTGGTTTCAGATTCCTTGGCCACACAAAATACCGAGCGATTTTACCTGCCTCACCGTTAGCTTCAAGGAGGTGAAGCCGGAAAGGGATACCACACGTAAAAAAGGGTGTACTAGTTAACCGGTTCCGATATATGAATATTTGTTCGAAACGACTCAATTTCAGCGTTTGAATTTAATCTAGTAAATAAACTATCATCTTCTATCTTATTTATATATTTTATTTTATTTAGGTTTATCCACAGCAAGTGTATTACAAAATTGATAATAATAATAATCTTCTATATATACAGGGTGATCAATCCAAATGGGTCAGTAGGGAGAAGTCAGAAACTATGACTTCTTTGACATTTGTTTTTAGGAACCATGGCTTCGATTTTAGATTTAATAATAATGACATTCAAACCTTTTTTCAAACTCACATGCAGAACCGGGAATCGAACCTGGTCAATATTCTGTATGAAATCTTATGTACTGTTTATTTGTATAATTAATCCTGAAAGTATAAGGAACATTATTATTTTGCCAGTAAATCTTGTGTAAATATTAAACTGAAATGCCCAAAATTTAAATAATTTGCAAAATGTCATCATTATTCTGAATCGGTCATCATTATAAATCTCTAATGTCTTGTCTACATCGATATTATGGATAACAAATTGCGTTTATTTAAAATTAAAACGCATTCATTCAGTGGGCGCCTAATTTGAAAATGGAACACTTTTTTTTTATACCACTCAGGTGGCAGACAATAGGACTGCCTATAGAGGAGAACAAAAGAAACTAAACATTGACTCACTATAAGTGGTTAGGTTTGCTAGTCATTTTAGTGGGTAGATACATTGGCTTTAGCAAAACTAAATTTAATTTTCTAATCATGTGTTGATGGGTTTTGGCGACATTTGACAAGGTAGACGACAAGCGCTATATAAATTCGCCATTAATACACTAGGTACTGATTCTGAGCCAATAATATGTCAATGGGTATATGTATCGCCTTCGTTCGCCTTTTTTCATAATATTATATTGACGCATGTTATACGGCCAATATTACTTGAGTATTGCCAAATGTGATTTTATTCCCACATTTTCATCGCAATTTCACATTTACTATTGTACAATATCACAGTCAATACCGGTAATTCAATAGGTAATTATTTGTAACATTTTTTTTTTCAGGGGTTCTTAATAAAGAAAGTTTTCTATTTACTACAAAATCAATTTACACCAGTCAAGGACTTAATATTTATAATATCAACAATCTTGCTTGTCACTGGCTTCCAAATAAAAACTATAGCGGCATATTTATTAAAAAATGTAAGTTTTAAATAATTATTGCTTTTTTTGGTTTATAAAATGACATCATTTGTAACTACTTATAATGTATGCTTACTACGTTGGATCGACGAAGCTTCGTAAGCATAACAAAGTGGCCAATTTTGGAGGCATATCCTAGGTACACACGGGGTTAAAAAAATTGCCTAAGGGTCCAACAACACCAAACGGACGGCACCAGCCCGCATCGCATAGCTTAGGAACGGACGCTGCCACATCCGAACGCGTCCGGCCGGACGTCGTCGTCACATTCTTACGATCGACTGCAAAGCCCACATAGCATCACATAGGAATGGACGCGACCATATCCGGTCGGCTCTGAGCGCACGCGACAGTATTCGAACGGATTCGGTAAGACGCGGACGGAGCCGTTCGTGTGTCGCGGCATGTCACCGGCTGCGTTCACCCGTCGACGCATGCCGCCACACGCGGCCGCAGTCAAGCTGTCTTTCGTGACTTAGTATGTAATATAAACTCAAAACTCTGTGGCAATAAGATTTAATTTTAATTCTAAAATCCGTTCCGATGCGATGCGATGCGGTCCGTTTGGTGGGATTGGACCTTAAAGCGGTTCTTTTTATTAAAAATAAATTTAAGGTTTTAAAAAAGTGTTCCACTTAGTTTTTTTTTTAAACATCGAATTCGCCGTTAAATCGAGAAAAACCATGATTTTGGAGCGAAATGTTGCAAGTCTACAACTTCCGTTCTAATTTATATGAAAAGTTGGAACTTGGTCATGTTGTAGCTATTGTGGTTCTTAAAATATTCTGAAAGTTGAATTCGATTAAAATAATAATAATAATAGTTTTTTTTATGGATGTATTCAAAATAGTACATTATGGTACAAGTGAGCAACATTGGTGATTACCGCCGAGGCGCCATTGAGACCCGAGCCGCCAGGCGAGGGTCTTAAGACAGCCGAGGACGGTAATCATCATGCTCACACGTGCCATACGACGTTTTACAACACACTTGCGAATAAAATAATACTACAAATACTAAATAAACAATACTACAAATTAATTCGTTTTCCTATGCGCGCGCATTTAACAATGGCAGTCGACCATATTTAAAAAAAAATGAGGTCTGAACTTAACTTTTTTTTACTCTGTTTTTTTTTCTGTACTTAGAGAAAAAAAAAGTTAAAGTTGAGCGAAAATTTTGTTTATTACACAAGTATTACAAGTTGAAATTATTTATTTAAATACGAAAATGCATCAAATGACCATACAATAGGCGTATTAATTTATTCGTACTATTAAACACGTTATTTTTTGTATCAAAACTTTTTTAAGAACATAGACAATTATAGACACTTCCTATAAAATTTAAAAAAGAATCTATAACTCACTTTTGTGAATAATAGTAATGAAAAAGTCACAGTTTTATAATAGGTGTCATTCCGTGCTTAATTGCGGTAAAATAATATCACTGTTATGAGCAGGTGTGTTGTAAATGTAATTTATATGTGATTTTAATTAATAAAGAGAGAATAACAGTCAAATCGATTTATAATTTTCCGCGTATCGCAGACAAATGTAAAAATACGGTTCCTACCTCGGTAATAAAAAAGATACCTCTGTAAAATAACCAGTACATTTTTTTCACCTAACTAAGAATTATTTTTTAATCTATACTAATTATAAAGCTGATGAGTTTGTTTGCTTATCTCAAGATCTACTGGTTCGAATTATAAAATTATTTATTGTATTGAAAAGCCTGTTTATATTTATTGGAAGGTTAAGGCTGTATAACATCGCGTTGCTGCTTAAGGGAGCGGAGCAGTCATAAATGCCAACAAATCCGGCAGATTCCCAGACATAATTTGAAAATTAATAAATTGCGGACATAGATAGATAGATAGATAGTTAATTCTTTATTGTACACCAATAGATTTACAGTAATACAAGTAGGTAGTATGTTACGGTTCAATGTACAATGGGCGGCCTTATCGCTAGAAGCGATTTCTTCCAGGCAACCTTAAGATGGACAGTAATATGATAAAAACAAAAGATTATGGAGTAGTTAGTAAATAAACTAGATACAAGGTGTATTAAAAAAAATGAAAAGAGAGAGGGGGAAAAGTATAAATCAAGTAAAATAAAATAAATAATAACATTACGTAAAGTATTATAAACATATATACCTACAACTATTACATACAAACAGATAATAAAATAAAATAAATAATACTTACTTTAAGAAAAGTAAGTGAGTATATAATTGTGAGCTATTAATGTGTACGAGATAGGTAGTGTTCCTTAACCATTGTTTTAAAAACGTTTATGGATTTTGCTTGTCTGATGTTCAATGGCAATAAGTTCCATAAGCGCACAGCTTTGACAGTGAAAGACTTGTCAAAAAAGTCAGTGGAATGTATCGGCATTCTCAGCCTCAAATTTTCGGATGACCTCAGGCATCTCGTATGTGTGTCATGGAGGAACTGGAATCGTTCTTTGAGATAAGAGGGAGTGGTGGGATTAAACAATACATTATATAACAATGTGAGAATATGGGTATTCCTGCGAAGTCGAATTGGGAGCCATTTGATTTGTTTACGAAAATCTGACACGTGATCATACTTGCGTAGACCAAATATGAATCGTATCGAGTTGCTCCTCTGTGAGATCGGAATAGCTGACATCTCGGTATAATTGAGAACAGGAAGAAGAAGTGATTGTGCGAGCGCAGTTTTAGTGGCAATTGGAAGTAAGTTTCGGAGCCTGCGTAAGGCACCAGCTGACGCGAAAAGCTTACGACTGGTTTCTTGTAACTGAATGTTCCAATAAAGGATTTATCCATGTTGAAGCCAACCTTGGACTGCGAATAACAGCTACTTGTGTCTTGGATGAATTTAAAGTGAGTCCATGGTTCTTACTCCATTCGCATATACAATCCAGGTTCTCGTTGAGGACAGCAAAAGCATCAACCAAGTTAGGTTGAGCTTGGGTGTAAATTTGTAGATCATCAGCATACAGGTGATAGGATGAAAGTAATTTTTCGGAGATAGTATTTATAAAAATGGCGAAAAGTAACGGAGATAGAACGCCACCCTGTGGTACACCAGCGGTAGTATTGCACTAGGAAGAGCTTGATTCTTCGACGCGAATACGTTGCTGGCGACCAAACAGGTAACTACGAAACCACCCAACAGCCGTTGGAGATACGTTAATAGAGCCGAGTATACCGTCGTCGGTAGGACGTCGAAATCCACGGTATTAAAGGCGTTGCTAAAATCAAGCAAGGATAGAAGCGTGAGATTTCCACTATCCATGCCCAGTCTTATATGTCTTCCGTGATATTAACCTAGCTGTCGCAGTACTGTGTCCGGGTCGGTAACCGGATTGTAGTGGATTTAGTAGCGTATTTTTATTAAGAAAGGAGCTGAGTTGCGAGTGAATGAGGCGCTCCAAAGCTTTGGAAAGAAAAGGAAGGATAGATATAGGACGATAGTCAGAAAAGGAACATGGCTTAGATTTTTTGGGTAAAGGAATTATCTGGGCGCTCTTCCATAAGGATGGGAAAATAGCGGAAGAGAGGGAATAGTTAAAGACGTGACATAGGATAGGAAAAATTTGCTCCAGAATTGGCACAATCATATTTCTGCTAACAGCGTCGCTACCGACAGCATTGGATGAAATCGACAAAATGCTCTTTTTAACATCACAAGCGGACAATTGGTTGAAGATGAAAGGTGGATGATCAGGAGTTAGAATAGATGAAAGATATTGCAGTGTGTTGCTTTTAGTAGTTCCATTAAAATTGTACGAAGTAGAGAAATGTACATTAAGTGCATCTAAGTTAAAGTTTTTAGGAATTGAGTCTTGACGTGACTTTTCAACTCCCAATGATGAAATTTTCAGACTTTAGCTGGATCCCCGCTTTCTACCGAGTTGTGGATATGTTGGCGTTGTGCATTCCACACATACTGTTGCATCTATTACTGAGGTTGACATACTTCTCCAAATTAATCTGGGTAGATCTAATTTTGTACCTTGTTTTAGCTGCTCCTTTTTTCGTCATTAACTCTTTAATGTCCGGTGTGAGCCAAGGTGTAGGTAAATGCTTAACTTGGATAGCCCGGATTGGTGCATGCACATCGTAAAGCCCTATTATTTTGTCAGTCAGGATATTGACTTTGGTATCTACACAATTAGACTCCAACAAAGGATTCCAGTCAATTTTATGAGCATCCTCACGAAGCTTGTCAAGAACAATGCCACCAAAATTGCGCTGCATTATAATTTTTGGTTCATCTTTAGGTGGCCGTATCTTGTAAGAAAGGTAAATAAGATCATGGTGGGAAAACATATCAGCAGAGCATTGACCATGCTTTGCGACATGAGTAGGAGAAGAAACGAGAATTAGATCAAGTAGGCCGGGGGCACAGTTAGGAAAATTCAGAGGGAGGATAGACATGTTAGAAGATTGAATAATGCGGCGGAGAGACGTAGCACGTGCAATATATTGCCCTGGTTTTACCAAACAAGTATTAAAATCTCCCATTATTATTGCATGCTCGTAAGATGGTAAGTAGGATTCTAACAAGTGTTCAAAGGAAGGAAAATAGTTTACTTTTCAAGAGGAAGGATAATAAACACCAAGGAGAACCTAAGTGTGGTTCAGTTCCAGCTCTAGGAAAAGATGCTCGCCCGCATCGGATGGTGTTGGCTGTGGCGACATACTGATAACAGTATAAGGGATAATGAGCAGGTATTCCTGCTCATTATCCCTTATATATACTCTGAGCACTTATATGGACTACATTAAAATGCCTGGGGACATCCGAAAACTGTGACCGAAGCGTATCCTCGAGTGACACAGACGGGTCACTCGCAAAGCTATCGTTGAGACTACTAGCAGAGAAAAAGCTATCATCACTATCTAACTCACTCATTAAGTATGTTTGTGTAGTTGTACTAATATATGTATATGTAAGCTATATTTTTATGCTGTATTGTGCTGTATTTTTATGACTAAATCCACTCACTGTCCACCCGCCAGTCCTGTGTTACAAATAAGGAAAAAAAGTTATTCACAACAACACAACAGAAAAATAACTATGCAGAAGGAAATAGTACATTATGGTACAAGTGAGCAAAGTTGGTGATTACCGCCGAGAGCCGAGGACGGTAAGGCAAAGAAAAAAAATGTTAAATTTGAGTGAAATTTTTGTTTATTATAGAAGTATTACAAGTGAAACGGAATATAAGCGAGTATGTTAGAAGCATAGATGATACCATTAGGTAGATCGTGTGCTTATGTGCGAGCTTAGTAGTGTAAAAAAAAAATCAATATTAGTGTACGACAACATTGGTACGCCGTTCCCAGCGTCACATTTTTGGTCGAAGTTAATTTTTTGTTCATAACTAGAAATAGCCATTATTTTAAAATAATCAAAAAAAAAATCAAAGGATCAATAGTTTGAAGGGATGCACTTGAAAAGCAGGTACCGGGCAAGGGACAGTGTGACGATATTTAACGAATGTTTGAGTTTTAAAACATTCCTATAAATTATAAAGTGAATATTTCTTTGTTACGTCGGGTCGGTCGCGCGCAGCCGTAGCGAGTGGACGTACGCGCAGGGGTCGCGCGTCCTTTGTTTATTGCCTCGAGCGACGACGTAACATTTTATAAGACTACCCACAATTTACACTTATATGAGTGTGGAAACTAAGGGAGGCCCTTTAGGCCCTCCCGAAAACAGTGAAACTAGTGAAATGGACACGGCCAACGTAATTGTGAATGTGAATAGTAAAAAGAATAGTAACTATAAATTAACTAGTATAAGTGAACTTTCCCCGGACAATGAAGGTAAATACGCAGTTGCTTGTTGGTACTGCACAAAAACTAATTTAATTAAAAAATTCCATGAGTGGCAGGGACTTCAAACCAAAATTAAGCAGTTAAATTGTAGACTATGTAACAAGAGAAGTGCCGTGAAATGTTTTATAAAAACATCCGTAAATATTTCAAATGGACACCTAGTAAACAGTGTAAACGAAATTAATATATATTCATGTAATATAAATATCTGCAAAATAAACAAAGTAGACTGCCGCAAGTGTAACGTACAATTAAATGTTAAGTACTTACCAATTATAGGACTTGAAAGTGAAGAAAACGTGACCTGTGAATGTGGTACAGTCAACAAAATATTGTCGAAACATAGAGAGACTCCCAGAACTATAAGTACAAAGGTTGATCCATCAATGTCTGGATCGAACACCGCTCGGGTACCAAGTCATACCCTAGGTGACACGACTGCAATAGAGGAGCCCGATCGCGGCGGGACCGCTGGGATCGCACGATCGAAAACTAACAAACCCACCACTATTGCGCGAGCTCGCAATTTGATCCCTAGCGCGCGCGCGCGCTATGATATGACCTTCTCGACGCCTCTGCGCGCCGATTCTCTTACTCAATTCGGGCACGTGACTGCGCAACCGAGCACAGCCGGTCCGGCCCATGTATCACAGCAACAGCCCAGCATAACAATAAACAACCGATTCTCAACACTCTCCACAGAAGAGAAGCAAATAGATGATCAGCTGGAAAGTGAGAAAGACCGCGCCCAAGTGTCCTTTACCTCACCCAAACCCAAGAAGAGAAAGAGAGATCCCGTCACCCCAAACTCAGCCGCAACGCGGAGACAGTCGACAGTGGTCACATCATCTACTCACATTCCTGACATAATCATAACAGACGTTAAGAAAATCAACGATCCGGAATACCTAAATAAAATTAGAAAAATAACTACAGAGAATGGAGCAAGACACGTCATGGCTAGTAACAAAAGAACGATCACTATCCGCGTATATACCGCAGACATGAGGAAAATAATTATAGAAGAATTGAGGAAACTTGACGACCGGCTCCGCTTTGTGGCACGCGTGCCTAAAGCTCAGCAGATCCATCAGACAAAGGTGGTGCTCATTACAAATATTTATGATGAGTCTAACGAGGCATGCCTTGAGGAAATGGAGAGGTGCATAGGTGTCAGACCGATCAAAATGAGAACAATTAAAGGTAACCTACAATTATTTATCTTTGATGGTGCCCACTCATATAGTGAAATTGCCACGCTTATGCAGACAACCAAGCATGCGTTCTTTGGTGCCTTCAGTATGAAGCCTCAAGAATACAAAGATGACCCCAGAAGAGTAGTACTATGTAAAAAATGTTTCCTCTCCACACATGCGACATCGGCATGTCACGGTGAGAAGAAACAACCCACCTCCATGATTAAAAACGATGATGGCATAGATATCGAAATATGTACAGCATGTAAAAAACCGGGACATGGGGCCAACCAAGCCAAATGTGAGAAGTTCCAGAAGGCAGTTGACCGTCAAATAGCACTACATGAAGAAAAAGAAAGGAAGAAAAGAGATATAGCACAGAGATACCGTCGGGAAAACGTCTCGTATGTGAACATAACCTCTACATCACAATTTCCATCTTTGCCTGAACCAGTGTCACAATCACAACCCCAGCCACTTAAGCAAATAAATAATAATACAATAAACAACGAAAACCGTACGGGTTCCTTAGAGCAAGAGCTACAAACAACAATGAAACAGATACTACACCAGTTACAGCTACAACAAGAAATTCTCATAAAAATTCTCAACAAATAATCCAAAAAATCAATATCATAAGCTGCGCATACTGCATCTCAATGCACAAGGATTGAAAGGTAAATTCCTCGAGCTAAAGTCGCTAGCCGAGCAATATAAACCGCATATAATCGTGGTAAACGAGTGCCGAGTGAACTTTTCTCAAGTACGCATGAATCTCCTGAACTACGACAAAATCACGCACACAATCGCATCGCATCTAACTACAGCCATGTATGTGATGCGAGGACTACGCTGGAATCAGACTGACGTAACTCCAGGTACCGAAGAAGGAGACCGCCTCATCGAAGGCGTCGCTATCAACCTCACCTATAATCACCTAACCGGAGATTCTTTAACAATTAAGGGGATATACATACCGCACAGATCGCAATACCTCGACGCCGCAGCGCTTAACGATGAGCTAGAAGACATCATAACTGAAGCTCCAAATATCACCATAGGGGATCTCAACCTTCAAATGACCGCGCTCAGCCAGTTAAAAGACAAAGGTGCGGGAATACTCGTTCGCGACCTCTGTAACTCCGATGTCTGCACCATACATCACACGTGCGAACCTTCGCGACCTAACAGTGCAGGCTATGGCATTCTCGACGCAGCCATCTTCTCGCTCGATGCGCAAACTTTCGACACAATATCATGCCGACAAATTAAATCTGTTAGCTCCGACCATATGCCCTGGCTACTAGACCTAAGCATAAAGGTGGATAGAGAGAAATCCCTGGTAAGAAATACAAGTGCTGTTGCAAACAATGAATTAATTAGAAAACAATTCCAACAAACCCTATGGGACAAAACTTCACACTTACCAAAGGAGCTTACAACCAACGGAGAATGCGAGGAATATATACTACAACTAGAAAAAGCAATCACAGAAACGTTAGATGAGTATGCGCCACTACACGAAAAAAAAATAGAAGAGATCAACTCCCAGAAGAGATAAATGAATTAATCAACAAAAGAAATCAAGCCAAGTGTAAAGCGTGGCGTCTGCGTTTCAGCCAGGACAGAATAACGGAACAAAGAAGAACCTACAATCGTCTAAAACGCCAGGTCCAACAAGCACTCACAGAGTATAAAAATGAGAAATGGACCCAGATAATAAATGATCCACAGAACAACAGAGCCCAAATGTGGCGAATTCAACGCAATCTGAAGGCTCCAATACAGAAACTCCCCCACATTGAGGGTTGCAACAGCGAGAAAGAAACCATTGACACCCTGGTAGACGCAGCAATCGTAACAGAAGCCGAAATAGACAACGAAAATAGAAACACTGAGAAGATGACACCGTTCCAACCTCTTGATTCCACCTCCATAGAGGAAATTAATTTCGCACTAAGACGCTTTAAAAATAAGAAGGTGCCTGGCCCGGACAAAATAAAAGCAGACGCCCTCAAACTTGGAGGGGCTCCTTTTCTCATCAAGTACAAAGTTATAGCTGATTACCTGTTACTGACAGGTTATTATCCCGAAAGATGGAAAATCGGTGAGTGCATTTTCCTACATAAAGCAGGCAAAAATCACCGGGAAGCTAAATCGTACCGACCTATTACTCTCCTGAACATCATGGGTAAACTATATGAACGCCTCCTGCTCTCGCGCCTGCGACAGACGGCCGACAGTCTTCAACCAACCTTCCAACACGGTTTCACTAAGAACAGAGGAACAGGCACACAAATTCTTCGTACTGGCAAGTTCATTACGGATGCGCTGGAAGCAAAAGAAAGTGTGGCTATGGTCCTAACGGATCTCTCGAAGGCCTTCGATTCAATAAACCACGAAGGTCTGGCGAAGAAGCTTCAAACAGCTGATGTCCCAAACAACATCATAAAAATGATAGAAAACTATCTGAGCGGCCGTAAAACTTACGGGCGTTTCAGAACCACCCACGGCGATGAAAAACTGGTGCCACACGGAGTCCCCCAGGGCTCTATCTTAGGTCCAGTAATTTTTAACCTCTACGTACATGATGTTTGGGATCAGCGAGACCGTATCCGAGGACTCAAACTCTCCCAATATGCTGATGACTTATGCATCCTTAATTGGTCTCAAGACCCAAATAGCGCGACAGAACGTGCGGGCTGGACCGCCAACATTATCATCGACTACTACCATCGCTGGGGGCTGAAATGTAACGTAGATAAAACGGAGTGTGCTATGTTCACTCACAAGAGGAACTATCGGAGAACCATTCGCATCAAAAACGAGGTAATCCAATATAAAAGGAACATAAAATATCTGGGGGTATATTTAGACAAGACCATGACTATGGACAAACAGACGGATTACGTCGTGCAGAAAGCGCGACGAGCACGAGGCGCGCTAGCCCCCATCATAGGCTGGCACGCTAAGACGGATATAGCTGTCAAACTTGCTGTCATTCAAGCCTGCCTACTTCCTATACTGGACTACGGTGTGGTACAATTATTGTCCCGCTACAGTAAGAGCAATTTGTTAAAAATTGAACGGCAGTATCGAATATCTCTCAAGACCAGCGGACAATTTCCAAGACGCCTGGAAACTTCAATTTTGTGGGAAATGCTTGATTGGGATCCATGGCACCTCCGTGCACAAGACCTAAACGAAGACATGCTGCGCCGACTCCGTGAGATGCAAATCGAGGATTTAGAAACCCCTGGTGACGCCTATATTGGATTTGGACAGCATAACCCCCTCCTTACTAATGTTAGACTAGGTGAAATCGCATATGTACCAAAAAAAGACAGGAGTCGGTCGCTCAGCAAACGAACGACAGCTCCACGTCCCCATAAATTGTAATTAGGTGTAAATAGGATAGGGCAATATAGAAAAACATTATAAATTTATATAAATTCATACTATATAATACATACTAACAAGCGCACAACACACACAACACGATACTTATACAGATCTCTTCCAGACAAACATAAGTAGACTGAAGTAGCTGACACACCCACAGGCCGAACACACCATCGACTTGTGGACATTTTGTAACATATTATGAACTAGTGAAATAAACACCTTTCTATTCTATTCTATTCTATTCTATTCTATTCTATTCTATTCTATTCTATTCTATAAAATTTAAAAAAGAATCTATAACTCACTTGTGAATAATAGCAATGAAAAAGTCACAGTTTGATAAGAGGTGTCATTATGTACCTAATTGCGGTGAAATAATATCAATTTTATGAGCAGGTGTGTTGTAAAGGCAATTAACAGTACGTATCATTGTCTAATTACCATGAAGTAATTAATATGAGCTGGGTAACAAGCATAATAATCAGTACATAAAATAAAAAGCAAATTAAAACATAATACAGCCTTACTAATAAAAACTTACGCAGGGTGTATAACAGTGTTATAGCAAAATGTCTACTAATAAAAATATTTTTGACATAAGCTCTGTATACACTCCTTATAACAGCGCGAGTTTACTATGAAAAGATAACAGGCCCATGCCCTTGTAAGGATTGTGTAAGAATGAAAACCGGCCAAGTACGAGTCGGGCTTGCGCACGAAGGCGAAGACGAATCGTGTTTTTTCACGAGTCGTTTTTTTTTCACGATTCGTTATTTTTTTTTACGGGAGCAATGCTTTTTAAATACCCATGTTCACACGCTTCACGAATCGTGAAAAACGACGGATATGGATATGTCTTTTAAAAATCATGATTCGTTAAAAATCACGTATCGGCTTTTGAAAATCTCGAATCGTGAATGCTTTATGGCGGATCCGCTGTTGCGCTGAACTCTGAACTGAACTCAATCACGAAACAAATGTGAACATCAATTCGGATATTTTGACGAATCGTGAAAAATCACGATACCGTATTCAATGTGAACATCTATCCGTCAAGGCGTAGGTATCGTATTTTATAACGAATCGTCAAAGACGTATCCCGTGTGAATGCGCCCTAAAATTTTGAAATTTTGAAAAAGCGTAGGTATGTAAAAAGCCGTAATTTGCGATACGGATTTTTATGATTTCTATTTTGGTGGAAAGGGAAGGAACCTGGACAAGGGAGTCTGAATTTGATGACGGGCTTTAGGGGGTCAGGATTGGATGACGAGTTCTAGAGAAGTTCTCAAAATGCAGGTCAAAATATTTCGAAAGGAAGGTATTTTAAATGGTTATCATTTAATAGACTACTGGCCCGTGTACAAAAATGATGGGTCATTTGAACCACCAGGTGACCTTTATAGAACGATATAAGAGCATAAAATAATAAGATTCAGCACTATGCCATCACTTGTAAGCTGTCCAACTGAGTGCAGGTGAAGAAGAGGGGGTTGTAACCCACGATTACTTCACCATGTCGCATGATTTTTGTACGGCGTTGCGGAATAATGGATTAGAAGCAGTATTGAAATATTATGAAACTGATGCCGTACAAAATCAAATGACCAAATTTACCCTGGTAATGTCGGAAAATAAAATAAAAATTCCGACTTTGTGGCTCACCATTTTTTGTACAGCACTACGCGTTTGCTTGTTATTTTTCATGGATCTATCGATGGTAAGAATGCCGTACAAAAATATATGACCAAAATGTACTCACTCTACCTGTACTTTGTACCTGTACTCACCTGCACTCAGTTGGACAGCTTACAAGTGACGGCATAGTGCTGAATCTTATTATTTTATGTTCTTATATCGTTCTATATAGGTCACCTGGTGGTTCAAATGACCCATCATTTTTGTACACGGGCCAGTAGTCTATAATAGCTACTTAGATAATTCGAAGACACGACGGTAGGTATATCCGTCCCAATCGAGCAGTCCAACTGGGGAAGTATCTCCGCGGTGGAGGTACTTCCCCAGTACCAAGCCGCGGTCTTCTATAGGGCGGAGGCTCTGCCCTATAGAAGACCGCGGCTTAGTAACATCGTGTTGTGTTTCCGACGGTGAGTAGGGTAGCCTGAGCTCACTGCAGAGATTATGTGCTGTCAACGTTTGGGAAAACCAAAGACTTTATCCTACTTATCTTGTGCGCTGACGGCACAGAATCTCTACTTCTACAGGGTCGACAGCCTGCACGAGTGTGACTCCCCTGGTGTTGCACTCGCCCATAGGCCACGGTAACCTCTTACCATCACGAGGACCGTGTGCTTGTCTGCGACCTAAGTAGTATAAAAAAGAAACAAAAAAAATAAATACAAATTCTAGTGTTAAAATATACATAACATAACCTCACGCCTATATCCCCGAAGGGGTAGGCAAAGGTGCTAGCACCCACATTTCGACGTTTATGTTTAGGTCCCAATGTAATGGGTGGCGAGCCTATTGCCATTAACCGGGCACTTATAAACCTGCGATAAATACACACCATACAATACAAACAATAATAATGTTAAAATATATATTTTTATTTGCCTCATTTTATTATAATATTCTAATTAAGTAGGTACAAAAATGTTCAGAGATCCGATTCTCAGCACTCCATGGATTCACCGTGCGGTCGCCGGGTCCATAGCGTGATACAGAGAGGAACACCGTGCCGGCGACTGGGACTTCCGACCCAGATGTAGGTTTAGGGTGGCCACCTTGTGATGCATCAGCGCTCACCTCCACCGTCAGTAGTGTTATTTCCAGCTTATCGTGTTCTTCATTACAACAGATGTTTGCTTCTCGGTTGTAGCATTCTGTATTCAGGACAGGCTTTGAAACATCCATAACATCCTCATTTATAGGTATTTGTCAGTTCATCATTATACATTTCCATGTTCTGAGACTCTTTCACCGCCTTATTTAGATTGTTCTTGTATTCTCTCTCTTCCTTTTCTTTATTTTTGTTTATATCTCCATATTTTTTCCATAAATGGATATAAATTAATAAAACGGTACGATCATAAAACGTCACATTTGACGCTTTATGTGACAATTGACAGAGTATAGACGTTCAGAAGTTATCACAGAAATTGAATTGTATAAATAAAGATGAACACTTATTTAGAAAAAAATACAAAATAAACTTATCAATGAAGTAAAATATTATTTATTGTAAACAAAAATAAAATTTGGATAAAATAATACACCTATTTTTAGTTTCAAATGGCATTAATATCAGTTTTTAATACAAACAAATTGTCATAAATTTTAGTTTCTGATCGAATATTTCAAATAATTACCAACCTAAGAAAAAACCGTGTTTATGTACTGTGTAACTATTCAGTCCTTATACAATGATTATTAGTCAAGCAGTCGTATAGCAGCTGTGTAACGTTAATCAATGCTTATTCACTGTTTAACTAAACAAGTGTTGAACAGCATTTTAATGTATTTTTATTATTAAGTCTGATAGACTAAAACGCTTATATCCAAATTGCAAGTTATGCCTAACTTTATATAAGTGTGATTTCAAACGCAATGAGCAGTTTTCCAGTAGGTATTTATAGGGTTCCTAAGAACAAGCTAGATGGCGCAGCCGGCACTTTTGGTAAGAAGAGTGTGGTCTCACATCTAGTGTTCCCTAATTTATGGAAAAAATGTTCTTCGGTTTTGTAATAATTTACTTTACATAAATGTTTTGACATTTTTTTTTGATAATATTATTATAAATATAATATTATTTTAAATTACAGACAGTGACGCGAAAAGAATTAAGCGTTTTATCATATTTAATCTATTGTAATATGGGTAAATGAAATTAAACTTTGGCAACATCGCACAAACAAACCACAGAGTAAAGCCCGACCAGTAAAATAAAATACCTCGCCATATTGCGGTAAACTATTGGAACTAATTTCTTCATATGGTAACAATCTATACGATGTCATTATGGTCATCTGTCAGTGTGGTGTTAATTGTGCGTGTTGTTGAGTTGGAGTGCGCTACAAAACTACAAAACTATAGTAATATGCCGAAAACTATTAAAAGCCAGTTAAGAAAAGTAATTTATAATATAACAAAGTATTTGTCGGATAAAAAGTCGGAAGGATTGGACTCTGTTCCTCTAAATAACATCACGGACCTTGTTGTGCTTGTTGTCAACATGACGGGTAGGTACATCATAGAGTACGTGCAATTGAAATTGGCCTAATCTACTGATTTTACTGTGACTAATTATTATTCACATTTTTAGGTATATCCCGATCTTCTGTAATAAAAATACGAAGAGAAGGTCAAACGTCAAATGTATTTTCTACGCCTAAGAAAAATAAGCCTAACGCAAAAAAGAAAATCATGCTGGATTATTTTGATCTCTGTGCTGTTAGGCATAAAATACAAGAATTTTATGCAGTCCGAAAAACAATGTCGCGTGTTCGTCACGTTCTATACATAGTGTAATGTAACTGTATGTCTAACTTGTATTTACCATTCCAAGCAGTAAACTATTATACGGATACTACTGTGTTGTGATTTGTGCCCAGTCCTTGTAACCAGTATAACACGCCGCGTCTATTTTTCTATTTTAACCAGAAAACTTTAAAACATAATATCCATACTAATATTATAAACTAGCCTTCCGCCCGTGTGCATCTCGGTTAACGCGACCTTTGCTCATATCTTCGGTTCTACTCAACCAATTGCGATCAAACAAACGTAAGATCTTAAGTCTGAGTAAGCCCTTTCTAACAAAAAAAACCGCATCAAAATCCGTCCAGTAGTTTTTGCGTCCATCGCGGACAAACAGGCAAACAGGTAAACAGACAAACAGACAGGAAATTCAAAAATATATAACCCAAGTTTTTTTTTTAATATCTCCAATGTACAGACACGACCACTTTACAATGAGCAGTTTTCCAGTAGGTATAATAATCAGTTGGTTTTTAAGTCATCAGGAGATGGCGCTAGCATAGCTTTTGGTAATTTTAATGTACTCTGTGGTTTGTTAATGGTATTTTCATTGTATCAGAAAAAATGACAGAATATTTAAGTAAAGTAAATCATTACAAAACCGAAGAACATTTTTTCCATAAATTACACTAGATGTGACATCACACTCTTCTTACCAAAAGTGCCGGCTGCGCCATCTAGCGCGTCTTTAGGAACCCTTTAAATACCTACTGGAAAACTGCTCATTATATAATAGTATAGATGCGAATGTGACTCTCGTCTGTCTGGCTGTCTGTATGTCTGTATTTTACGCTTTCACGCCTAAACCACTGAACCGATCTTGATGAAATTTGATATAGAATCGCGAAAAAATCCCTTAGATGGAAAATGAGGATGACAGTTTGTATGAAATTTCGTCATTTTTATCTATAACCGACATCCACGCGGGTGGAGCCGCGGGCACCAGCTAGTATTATATAAATGCCATGCTCTTGTGAATGACACTTTATTTCTGCAACAGTTTCCAATTAAACTATAGTACATTTTTTTCTCTGTAAATACTCACAGAGAAAAAGAAATACATTTTAGTGAAAGTTTTGTATATTAAACACGTACTACAAGTTGAAATTATCTTTTAAAATACGAAGTTACATGAAATGAGCAGTCAATAGGCATATTAATTCGTTTGTAATATTGGACACGATCTTTTTTGTATCAAATTTTTTTTAAGAACAAAGCAACTTAATCAATGAAATTTAAAAAAAGAAGTCTATAACTCACTTTTGTGAATAATAGCAATGAAAAAGTCACAGTTTTATAATAGGTGTCATTCCGTGCTTAATTGCGGGGAAATAAAAGCCTGTTCATAAGCAAGTGTGTTGAAAAAATATTTGTACACTTGGCATTTTAAATGTGTATCACTATACTTGGTGTTGTCATAATCATAGATGTTTGTGGCGCCCCCAGTACGGGTTTTTTATTTTATTGGTCGGACTTTACATTAAAATTACCAAAAGCTATGCTAGCGCCATCTCTTTATGATTTAAAAACCAACTGATTATTATACCTACTGGAAAACTGCTCATTCTGTTACTACTTAAAATTAATGTGTCAAATGCCAAAGATGTCAAACAATATCAAACAAAAAAATAAACATGTCAACGTTGTCATGTTTATTTTTCGCTACAAAGTACAAGTACAAACTTAAGTTAAAAAGAAGGATTGAACGACATTGGTCAAATCTGATATTCGTCAAATCAGCATTTCGTCCAATGTGATAATGGTCAAAGCTGTAGTTCGTCAAATCGACTGTTTGTCCAATTATGAAATTTGTCAAATACGCTATTGGTCAAGTCTATGTACTGGCGATGAAAACATGCATTTTGAATTACATAATTTGTAAGAACTTACAAAAGGAGAAGGCACGCGTTATAGGTACCCAAATTATGACCATTTTTAAATATTTTTGGGGAAAAATTTAACCAAACTGTTTTATTTACGCATACTTATTAATATATTAAAAATAATATTGGTTAATTAAAATGTAGTAAAATAGAAATGAAGTAAGGTATTGAGAAAATTTTAGATTATTGCTGCCAGGTATTGCTTAATATTCAGTAGAAAAGGAAAGTGAACTATAATATGTACATAAATATGTTACCCAGCAAGAGCGTATGTTGTTGGTTTAAAACATCAGAATGTTAATTTCTTCACTGCAGTCCGCTTCGTCCTGGTAGAAGTGTTTTTGGAGATTATAGCTGCCCGGTGGCAGCCTACCATCTCCGATGAACCGGTGCTCATCGTCGGAACACTGCATCTTCTCCAGGTCATTGAACGACACA
This sequence comes from Eilema depressum, assembly GCA_914767945.1. Taxonomy (NCBI): domain Eukaryota; kingdom Metazoa; phylum Arthropoda; class Insecta; order Lepidoptera; family Erebidae; genus Eilema; species Eilema depressum. The sequence continues at coordinate 20,908,537 of OU612012.1, read as the reverse complement.
ATTCGATGCCGACTCCCATCCGAGCCCAAGACATACACTATGCCCTCCCTGGTCCAGCACTTATGTACCCCGAATTTGTCACGGACGGCCATGAACAACTTATGTCGTGATTTGGTGAGGAACTCCGATACAGTAACGCCTGTACCCTTCAATTTGGACTTGGCAGACCATATACTGTCCTTCGCCGTATGACTCTGAAACTTCACAAGTACAGGCCTGGGCTTCACGTTGGATGATTGCCGTCCCATTCTATGGCAGCGTCTCACGTCCGCGGTTGAAAAAGCGTCAATCTTGAACTGCAGCTGCTTTACGACATCAGTGACAACTCGGCCGATATCTTCACCGTCTTGCTCCCGCACGCCATGCAGAAGTACGATCTTCCGAAAACTGCGCATCTCCAGATTATCGACCTCACGCGCAACACTGCTAATTTGCTGTGAAAACGACTTAAGTGTCTGAAGCACGAGCCTCTTGAAAGCAGCAAACTCTTAGACTAAACTAGCTGTGTTTGATGACGACTTCTTCTGCAGATCGGCCTCATAAGTCGACATCCAGTCCTCGAAATAATTCTGCATGTCTAGAATGGAGGCTTCCATTGTGTTGTTGTAAAACGTGTACAGTTTACGGAAATAACACGACTAGCAGGTATTTATTGTCAGATGTATATTGTACTCATTTGAATGTCATAAAATTATTATATTTTATTATTGTCCTTATTTAAATTTAATTTAATTGACGAGCAATTTAAAACGATCCTTTCGAGTCAACTACCCAGGAATGACGTAATATACGGACGTAGTATTAAAAAAGTTGAAATAAAAACATAATATAATACTTCTTGTTTTATGCTTCAGCCGTCGACGAAAAACTGCAAAAACAAAATCGCTTCTTACCATAAACTCGTACTTACCATATTATAACATGGGTGGGATGGGATCAGTCTCCTTGATCAGTCGATATACCTAATATTTATGTGTATACTGTTTTCAAATGGGATATTAGATCAAATAGTCGTAAATCTAAGCTGAAAGATGTATTAAGATGCCTTTCGGGGAGAAATGACCAAGGTGCTAAAATGACCATAGTGTGGAAATCTCCATAGTGCTGAAATGACCAATATCATAATGACCAATTGTACAATCGGCCATGATACCGAAGTGCTTAAATGACCATAGTGCTTAAAGTCAAAAGTGCTAACATGTAATAATAAAAAAATAGTTGTCTTATAGTACATTATGGTACAAGTGAGCAACGTTGGTGATTACCGCCGAGGCGCCATTGAGACCCGAGCCGCCAGGCGAGGGTCTTAAGACAGCCGAGGACGGTAATCATCATGCTCACACGTGCCATACGACGTTTTACAACACACTTGCGAATAAAATAATACTACAAATACTAAATAAACAATACTACAAATTAATTCGTTTTCCTATGCACGCGCATTTAACAATGGCGGTCGACCATATTTAAAAAAAAATGAGGTTTGAACTTAACTTTTTTTTACTCTGTTTTTTTTTCTGTACTTAGAGAAAAAAAAAAGTTAAATTTGAGTGAAAATTTTGTTTATTACACAAGTATTACAAGTTGAAATTATTTATTTAAATACGAAAATGCATCAAATGACCATACAATAGGCGTATTAATTTATTCGTACTATCAAACACGTTATTTTTTGTATCAAAACTTTTTTAAGAACATAGACAATTATAGACACTTCCTATAAAATTTAAAAAAGAATCTATAACTCACTTTTGTGAATAATAGCAATGAACAAGTCACAGTTTTATAATAGGTGTCATTCCGTGCTTAATTGCGGTAAAATAATATCACTTTTAAGAGCAGGTGTGTTGTAATAGTACATTATGGTACAAGTGAGCAACGTTGGTGATTACCGCCGAGGCGCCATTGAGACCCGAGCCGCCAGGCGAGGGTCTTAAGCAGCCGAGGACGGTAATCATCATGCTCACACGTGCCATACGACGTTTTACAACACACTTGCGAATAAAATAATACTACAAATACTAAATAAACAATACTACAAATTAATTCGTTATCCTATGCGCGCGCATTTAACAATGGCGGTCGGCCATATTTAAAAAAAAATGAGGTTTGAACTTAACTTTTTTTACACTGTTTTTTTTTCTGTACTTAGAGAAAAAAAAAGTTAAATTTCAGTGAAAATTTTGTTTATTACACAAGTATTACAAGTTGAAATTATTTATTTAAATACGAAAATGCATCAAGTGACCATACAATAGGCGTATTAATTTATTCGTACTATTAAACACGTTATTTTTTGTATCAAAACTTTTTTAAGAACATAGACAATTATAGACACTTCCTATAAAATTTAAAAAAGAATCTATAACTCACTTTTGTGAATAATAGTAATGAAAAAGTCACAGTTTTATAATAGGTGTCATTCCGTGCTTAATTGCGGTAAAATAATATCACTGTTATGAGCAGGTGTGTTGTAAAAATATTTATTAACATAAGAAAACTAATCATCATTTTATTATTAATCATTTTGAAATTCTTCTTCTTCTGTCGAATCGACGGCGTTGGATTGCCATCGTGGTGTAGTATTTTGAAATAAAATTAAACTTAGTACAACATAACTAATAATCATTTTTTTAATAATCATTTTTAAATAACATTATATAACTGAAATACTAGATCAGGGGGCCTTCTAGTATTTCAGTTTTATATAAGTACACAATTTTTTTTTTGAAATGAAATTGCAGAAATTTTGTTTCTTACTAAATCACTAAATAGATTTTTATATACAATAATGTTAACGGGAATTAACGCGATCATGGTATAGGTACATACATACCTTTGATTTGCCTGACGTTTCGGCCGTGGTCACAGGCTGACTGGCTCAGCGGTGCACGCCCGCCGTCTTCGAATCCGTGAGGTAGTAGGTTCTTCATCTACCCGCACATCTTCGAGATTTTTTACATTTTGTTGTCGCCATGTACCGTCACATACTACACTCACTGGGTCCCTATTCCGCAAGCCAACTGTCCGGTGTCTATCCGACTGCGCAGAAAAGCGAGGTTGCATGTTGTTTATCACTGGATTCCATGTTGCTGATAATTGAAACCCATCTTCCCGATTGAAATTTTTATGTTTCTTTATTTCAATCGCTTCACGTACAGCTCTTGAATAAAAGTGACGCTCGGTGTAGAGGACTTGCGTATGGTGGAACTCGATCCAGTGATTGGTGCCTGCCTCCAGTAGGTGCTCTGCAATCGCAGATTTGTTTGTCTGGCGATTCTTTACAGCTGCGATGTGTTCTTTGACTGCACTGCATATCCGTTTCTCTTAAGTACCTCCTGAACATGGTGAACGAACGACGGAGACTGCAGGCGCCGAGGCGTAGACATCCAGAGGTGAGCAGACAACCAGCCTATATGCCCTATGTCAAGGGAGTAACGGACAAAATCGGCTCCGTGTTAAAAACCTACTCCATTCCGACAGTGTACACCCCAGGTACAAAAGTTAACAACATCGTGGGCACACCGAAGGATGTCTTACCGCTACAGTGTCCAGGTGTCTATAAGATAGATTGCAGTTGCGGTAGTTCCTACATAGGCCAAACGAAGCGAACTATTGCTGAACGGGTCAAAGAACACATCGCAGCTGTAAAGAATCGCCAGACAAACAAATCTGCGATTGCAGAGCACCTACTGGAGGCAGGCACCAATCACTGGATCGAGTTCCACCATACGCAAGTCCTCTCCACCGAACGTCACTTTTATTCAAGAGCTGTACGTGAAGCGATTGAATTAAAGAAACATAAAAATTCCAATCGGGAAGATGGGTTTAAATTATCAGCAACATGGAATCCAGTGATGGTAACTTTACTTCCCAGTAGAACAACCAGTTGTTCATCACAGTTGAACCACGGGTCGGGAGGGGTGATAAACAACATGCAACTTCGCTTTTCTGCGCAGTCGGATAGACACCGGACAGTTGGCTTGCGGAATAGGGACACAGTGAGTGTAGTATGTGACGGTACATGGCGACAACAAAATGTAAAAAATCTCGAAGATGTGCGGGTAGATGAAGAACCTACTACCTCACGGATTCGAAGACGGCGGGCGTGCACCGCTGAGCCAGTCAGCCTGTGACCACGGCCGGTGTAACCTGGTCGAAACGTCAGGCAAATCAAAGGTATTTATGTACCTTTAACATGATCGCGTTAATTCCCGTTAACATTATTGTATATCATGGAACGCGAGAGTTTAAAAGTTAGTTTAGATTTTTATATTTTTTATCAAAAATTATATTCCTGTTACGCCTATTTTTTTTCTCCGGATTGAACAAAATGCTTTTGATTTTGTAGTCATAATGCTTAATATTCTTTTATTAAGCATTTAATAAACAAAAATATATTAGCAGAACGAGGAATCTTCGAATTTAATCTTCTGTGAAATCCTTCCACAGGGTTAGTAGTTCTATGTTTATCGTTAGCACAGCTTATTATGTTTTCTAGCATTGGGTACATTTTAGAGATAACTAGTTATTTTTAAGTTATTTTTAAAGTTTTTTTTTCAGCACCATGGTCATTATAGCACCATGGTCATTATAGCACCATGGTCATTATAGCACCATGGTCTTTATAGCACCATGGTCATTTCTCCCCGTAATTATACCGTAATTATTTCAGGACATTATTGGAATATTCATTGCAAATAAACAATACGGTCCCCCCGAAGCAGAAGATCAAAAGCAAAGACAATTTTATAATGAAGTTACCCGCCGGAGAAAATGCGTACACAATTGTATGGTTATAGATGTAAGCACTTTATCATTACGTCTTTAATCTGCTTTCTTATGTTAAATTTGAAATTTTATTAAAAATCTTCTTGACCAAATTGCATTGCTTAGCCCTTTTACAAACTACCTAGTTAAAATACTGAAAGCGTCCTTTCGCTTTATGGTCTGTATAAACAGCTTATTTCCAATGGTCACCACCCAAGCGACCACCACCCGGTGGTCGTTGAGACAACATTTAATAGTTATTTGTTATACAAGAGTGCAAAGTTGCTTTTTAACCGCGTGCTCATTTTTGATGACCGAGCAAGCGAAAGATTCTAAATTTGAATCACGAGCGTAGCGAGTGATTCACAAATTAGAATCTTGAGCGTTAGCGAGGGAATCAAAAGAGCACAAGGTGAAAAATCTTTGCACTCGAGTGCAACACGTAACTTTTCATCCCACCTCAGCGAGGAAATAATGAAATGCTTCTCCTTCCTAGCGTTAATTCCCAGTCAGCATCCGAAGCTTTCACCTCGGAGTCCGGGGTCCGCTTTACCAATCTTAACTGCGGATTTGGCTGGACCTCGATATTTGCCGTGAAGCGACTGCCATCTGACCTCCACAACCCAATGATGACATTAGGCGATATCGAAGCATTGCAGCCAGACCGTTGTTGTTGAACTTTTTAGGGCTCCAACTACCCGTAACGACTGCCATAGGTGTTCGTATGGCATCCGTGACCAACGGCTTAACGTGCTCTCCAAGGCACGACCAGACCAATGCAAATACCCATTTTCATGCATAAAAAATATTTGCACTGAGCGGGGATCGAACCCGTGCCTCCTGCGTAGCGGCCGCGTTCAATACCACTACGCCATGGAGGCTGTATAATATGTGTATTAATACTAGTAATAAAATACAACAAAATAAAAATTCAACAACAATGTCAACAATATGACGTGAAAAAAATTGATGCGCGCAAAGCAAATTAAAAAAAAAGTACACCAAGGAGGTAACGAGTCTGAGTTTTTCATGAATTAAAAAAAAGTTGTATGATAAATTCGGCACCATAGAGGTAGAAGTAAATAGGTTTAATGATGTTTTGAGTCCACAAACCTAGTACACACGTTGTTCTAAATTCAAATTTACTTTACCTCTCTAGAGGATAAAAACGACTTTTACGCTCAGTTATCGAAGAGCAAAAATAGTCTTTCCGAGATGGTGGGATGAAAAAAATTTTGCAACCGCCCCGCGGTGTAGGCGGTTGAGAACAGAATATGTACTTATTCCAAACGGCCACCAAAAACAGTCACCACTGGTGCCCGTTGACACATACATTACATTTATTCCCAACTGCCCCCAGAAGGACTGTTCTTGAAAATAAAATGAACTTCAAGGTTCATAGGTTAGGGTATATCCCATATATAATTATATCGATCTCTTGCCTTTGTAGATTGTAGTCTTGTGCCTATTCGGACATCTGTCGGTTCGCACTGTACTAGTACATTTTGTACAACGTACTAGTACACACTAGTAGTACTATTAGTACTTTAGTACACCTAATCACAAGCATACGAATTTGATTTTCCTTCATACTTTTAACAGGCTTAGGACTGTCACTCTAGAAATACGATATTCAATAAAATTTACATGAATATAAGTACGACCAGCAGTGGACTGCAATAGGCTAAATTGATTGATTGGTTGAAGTATGTTTCTATCGTAAATTCACAATAAGAATAACTAGAATGGCGTATTCAAAAATCAAATTGTATGTACAGTAGTATTTTATTTTATTTTTTTATTGTATTTTTTTTTTCTGCTATTTTTTTTCTTTTCTTTATATTATTAACTTTTTTGTTATTTTTTTACATATTATTATGCAGAAAAAGCACCTGCGAGACTTTTGTTGGCTTTAATAATTTTCGCCTGTTTGTGATGACTTGGCCAGCCCCAGAAAAAACACGCTCGCATGCGACAGACGTAGCCTGTATGCACAACCTTTTCGATACTTGAAGGCTTAGAAAATTAAATAAAATACACACCTACAGCTATTTTTTATAATATATTTATTACATTGTTAATTTGTAACAAGTGAAAAATAAGTTACTCCTGTGAAATCTTTAATAATGTACTACAGAGTTTCTAAATTAATCAAGTTCAATGGTACTCCCTTAATATAGATTTAGGAAAATCAACAAAATATACATTGTAATTACATTGTAATTAAATGGATATTTTTTATACAATATTATCTATTATAAAAACAATTTTCAATAGTCTGGTTATTCGTTATCTGTGGCACTTCCCTAAAGGCGCTGTCGAAATCGTACACACTCACTCACTCTTATAGCGCTGAGCTATCGTTATCGCACAACGAGACGTTGCAGTAGAGTAGTACTTATCCAATAGACATCCGACTGTCCGAATAGTACTAATGTCCGAATAACAGCTGCGGCTGGGCGATGTTACTTTTAGTACAGTGCTAAGTTACGTTACCTAATAGTACATCGGACGCGTACTACCCTAGACTAGAAGATTGGCGTGATGATACTCAGCCTCAGCTCGGGATCTTACCAGTGGGCGGTGAGGAGTACGCGGTTGTAATTTTGCCTTCCAAGCCTCGATGACTTCATCGGGTCCGACAGCTTTCCGGTTCTTCATGCGGCAGTTGAATTCATTGACATTTATATCCCTGAGAACCTTTAGCTTACCGTCAGGCGAGCTGAAGTCATATTGATGTAAACGTTATAAATTAAAGAAAAAAAAATCTGTTACCAAGCAACGGGCGGATGAAACAATTTTTAAAATGTTGTTTCAACGGCCACCGGTGGTGCTCGTTTGGGTGGTGGCCGTTGGAAATAAGCCTTTTTAGACCTTTTTTATGGCATTTATTTTAGCAATTTCATAATTACATTTGAATTTAGTAATAAGAAAAGTAGTTCATCTTATCCTTAATTAATATGTATAGCCGTGTATATGTTTTCTTTGTTTCGTTTGGTAAGAAAGCATAAAATACCGCATAAATATTTACGCTTTTGTCGTCAGAATAAACATCTAGGTGTATTATGTATAACTGATAAAATGGCCGGAGACATGTTCTAAAAGTACCATCCTCATAATAGGAAACACTTCTTACATATTTCAATAATTCTAGCATTTTCTTAGAGCTTATTTATAGTACATTATGGTACAAGTGAGCAACGTTGGTGATTACCGCCGAGGCGCCATTGAGACCCGAGCCGCCAGGCGAGGGTCTTAAGACAGCCGAGGACGGTAATCATCATGCTCACACGTGCCATACGACGTTTTACAACACACTTGCGAATAAAATAATACTACAAATACTAAATAAACAATACTACATACAAATTAATTCGTTTTCCTATGCGCGCGCATTTAACAATGGCGGTCGACCATATTTAAAAAAAAAAAGAGGTTTGAACTTAACTTTTTTTTACTCTGTTTTTTTTTCTGTACTTAGAGAAAAAAAAAAGTTAAATTTGAGTGAAAATTTTGTTTATTATACAAGTATTACAAGTTGAAATTATTTATTTAAATACGAAAATGCATCAAATGACCATACAATAGGCGTATTAATTTATTCGTACTATTAAACACGTTATTTTTTGTATCAAAACTTTTTTAAGAACATAGACAATAAAATTATAGACACTTCCTATAAAATTTAAAAAAGAATCTATAACTCACTTGTGAATAATAGCAATGAAAAAGTCACAGTTTGATAATAGGTGTCATTACGTGCCTAATTGCGGTAAAATAATATCACTTTTATAAGCAGGTGTGTTGTAAAATATTTTTTCCTTGTATCCAAATCTTCAAACATTTTGAAAGTTTCGAACACACGTCCTTCCTGAATTTTTTTGAATATAAGTTTGTCAAATCCTAAAAATTTTTGCTGTGCTCTATGTAGGAAAGTTTTCCTTCCGGAACATAATTTTGAACTTTCATAATGTTGAATTCACAAAAATTTGATTTTCAAAATGATGAATTCGTTGATTCGCAAAATGTTGGATTCTCAAAATGTTGAATTTAAACTAATTCTATTATTATTAATTATTTTATTATATATTGGATTACGGGAATTGTAAAACAGTTTTCAGGGTCTGTTCATAATAATATATATATTGTTTCCATTTATTACTAACAATATTATGATAATGGTCTTGCCCACTGACTTCGAAATATTTTATCATTATGTGTAACACAACAAGCGATAAATCTTACAAATTAACAAAAGTACCGATTAAAATATACTTTTACAACACACCTGCTCATAACAGTGATATTATTTTACCGCAATTAAGCACGGAATGACACCTATTATAAAACTGTGACTTTTTCATTGCTATTGTTCACAAAAGTGAGTTATAGATTCTTTTTTAAATTTTATAGGAAGTGTCTATAATTGTCTATGTTCTTAAAAAAGTTTTGATACAAAAAATAACGTGTTTAATAGTACGAATAAATTAATACGCCTATTGTATGGTCATTTGATGCATTTTAGTATTTAAATAAATAATTTCAACTTGTAATACTTGTGTAATAAACAAAATTTTCGCTCAAATTTAACTTTTTTTTTCTCTAAGTACAGAAAAAAAAACAGAGTAAAAAAAAGTTAAGTTCAAACCTCATTTTTTTTTAAATATGGTCGACCGCCATTGTTAAATGCGCGCGCATAGGAAAACGAATTAATTTGTAAAGTCCGACCAATAAAATAAAAAACCCGTACTGGGGGCGCCAAAAACACTATGATTATGACAACACCAAGTATAGTGATACACATGTAAAATGCCAAGTGTACAAATATTTTTTCAACACACTTGCCTATGAACAGGCTTTTATTTCCCCGCAATTAAGCACGGAATGACACCTAATATAAAACTGTGACTTTTTCATTGCTTCTTCTTCCTCCTAGCGTTATTCCCAGTCGCATCCGAAGCTTTCAGCTTGGAGTCTGGGGTCCGCTTTTACCAGTCATAGCTACAGATTTGGCTAGACCTCGATATTTTCCGTGAAGCGATTGCCACCTGACCTCCACGACCCAATGTTAACATTAGGTGATATCGAAGCTTTGCAGCTAGACCGTTGTTTTTGGACTTTTTAGGGCACCAACTACCCGTAACGACTGCCATAGATGTTCTTATGGCAACCGGGACCGACGGCTTAACGTGCTCTCCGAGGCACGACCAGACCAATGCAAATACCCATATTTAATGCACACAAATATTTGCACTGAGCGGGGATCGAACCCGCGCCTAGTGCGTAGCGGCCGCGTTCACTACCGCTACGCCACGGAGGCTGTCATGTTTTTCATTGCTATTATTCACAAAAGTGAGTTATAGACTTACAAGGACTGGGCACAAATCACAACACAGTAGTATCCGTATAATAGTTTACTGCTTGGAATGGTAAATACAAGTTAGACATACAGTTACATTACACTATGTATAGAACAGGGACCACGCGATATTGTTTTTCGGACTGCATAAAATTCTTGTATTTTATGCCTAACAGCACAGAGATCAAAATAATCGAGCATGATTTTCTTTTTTGCGTTAGGCTTATTTTTCTTAGGCGTAGAAAATACATTTGACGTTTGACCTTCTCTTCGTATTTTTATTACAGAAGATCGGGATATACCTAAAAATGTGAATAATAATTAGTCACAGTAAAATCAGTAGTTTAGGCCAATTTCATTGCACGTACTCCATGATGTACTTACCCGTCATGTTGACAACAAGGTCCGTGATGTTATTTAGAGGAACAGAGTCCAATCCTTCCTACTTTTTATCCGACAAATACTTTGTTATATTATAAATTACTTTTCTTAACTGGCTTTTAATAGTTTTCGGCATATTATTATAGTTTTGTAGTTTTGTAGCGCTCTCAAACTCAACAACACGCACAATTGACACCACACTGACAGATGACCATAATGACATTGTATAGATTGTTACCATATGAAGAAATTAGTTCCAATAGTTTACGGCAATATGGCGAGGTATTTTATTTTACTGGTCGGGCTTTAGTATTGTTTATTTAGTATTTGTAGTATTATTTTATTCGCAAGTGTGTTGTAAAACGTCGTATGGCACGTGTGAGCATGATGATTACCGTCCTCGGCTGTCTTAAGACCCTCGCCTGGCGGCTCGGGTCTCAATGGCGCCTCGGTGGTAATCACCAACGTTGCTCACTTGTACCATAATGTACTATTATTCAGAACATTATATCTATAAGGAACTTAAAAACATTTCTTCGACTTGGCACAACACTGGTAAGTTAGGCGTAATTAATTACATTTGTAATTAAAATATAACTTGCTTAACATTGGTAAGTACTTATTACACGCTTAACATAAAGTAAAATATTAATTTTTTGTACTTTACTTAGTACAAAAGCCTTATAAATACTATTTTACGAAGAAATTTCAAAGGCGAAAGAACCTGTTTGTTCAATTTAGTCAATAATTTTTCATATTTTACGTCAAAAACAATATCACTTTGTCTTCTATTTTTTGGGAACGAAAGAAACATACTTACTTCTTTCAATTTTCCTATCAAAATAATATGCTTCTTTTTGTATTGTATGCAAAACGCGAAATATATTAGAATTCTTCGGCAGTCTCGAATTCTTAGAGTATACATTGCTATAGAGCGCGCCTTACAACTATGAACTGCTATCACGGGTATGTACAGTACCGAGGCTCCCGGCTCAACCTCAATCAGTAGCAAAACCATACCCATCAAAATGACTTCGCTAGTAATATTTAATTCGATATGTTAAATCGAAATTTTATATAATATCGTATATTTGTAGTAATAATGACGCAAAAATACCGCAAAATGACGCCATTTTTTTTGTATTTTGACTTTAATTTTATCCATGCATATCAAATCGAACAAAAAACTCCATAACAACAAACTACATTAATAAGTGCATCTATTGATATTTTCGGTAATGCATGAAACGTCACTATAGGTGCTCTATAGCATCGCAAAGTATCTGCTAACACTCGGCGCCAAAGATCTGAGTGATAGGCGCGCTCTATATTTATAATGTATACTCTAAGCTCGAATTCAATTTGCGATGATAACCTTCACACGAATTAGTAGTTCTGTGGACATCATATGCACACCTTAACAGATTGTGGTCCTTATTATACCAGTTGTTTTCAAAGTAGTCAAGAAACAAATTCATTTTCGGTGTATTTGGAACTTTATCTTTAATCTGAAGCCAGGTTTTTGGCATCTGTATGGAAGGCAAAGTGTAAAATAAGCATAATCTGTCAATGTTCGTTGACGAAGTAGTGGATTTTTGAATTTTATTGTTTATCTCAAATTCTTTCGCCTTCTTCCAAATTGCTTTTGTAAAATGATGATAACACACTGTAATTTTTACATCATCATTATTATATCTGTTGTACAGCATTAATTGGGACGATTTCGTAATTACATTTGAATAGTTTTATGTTGACTTTGAGTTCATTTTTAACCGACTTCAAAAAAACAGGTTCTCAATTCGTACGCTATGTTTTTTTTTGTATGTTTGTTACGTGATTGTGAAACCAATTCTGAAAGGATTTTGAAAATTATTTTTTGTTGGATAGAGGATATTTTCAAAGGGGTCCCATATCCAAGACGTCCGGATCTAATGCTATGATCCTGGAGAAATCAAGGGATATCCTCCAAAACCGGAATAATGCGCCTACTTATTATGTTTTAGCAATCAGATGAATTACGTTTCATTTTGGTAGTGATTCATGTGAAAATCAGAGCCGAAATCAGAGTGAGTGGGTCTACGAGAAATAACTCTCCCTCGTGGTCCCACTAGTGGAATAATTTCGTGGGTCCACGAGAAAACACCCATTGATCATCTTATAAAATTATATGCAGATACAGCTAGACACCCGTAAATCATTTTTTACACGAAGTTGCGCAAGCTACGTGTTTAACAATTAATTTGCGCAACTTCGTTATTATGATTAGGTTTTCTCTTTTCAGGAATGGGTTAACTGTGATCACATATTAAATTACCGGAATACAAACCAAGATGTATCTGAGGAATATTTAATCCGAGATGTTCAAAAAGCCGCAGAAAATAAAGAAGTCCAACCATAGCAGAGACGATACTAATTCATTAGACTTAAAACCATTAAATAAAATAAGGCTATTAGATTATTATCTTTTATTTTTCGTCTAGAAACATACCAACAATACACTAGAAAAATATAAAAACACTACAATATCTAGAATTGATTGAGAACCTAGAATGTCTTAATAGTAGTTTATGGAACTGTTGCATAATAAGGGTTCATAAAATACGAGGTGGCGAGTGGTTTTATAGCATCTCACGAATGTTTTAAGACCAAATTAATTATGTGCAGTTTCATACACTACTTTATGTAAACTCATGAAAAAGTTAAAATAATTTGCATAAAATTACAACGTTACGTTCAATGACGTACAATGTTTATAGATCGATCACGCCTACGCAATAAGTCGTAACGCGATTTTTTCACAAATTGAGATTTTTGTGCCATCAGAACAATATTATATCATACTAACTTTTCATGAAGAGACAGAATTTTAAAAAATTCTGTAAAGGTGCGTACAGATCATGTAACATGTTGTATAACTTGTGTTATATAACACGTCCACATTATCTAACATTATTTTATAACTTTGCAACAGTACTAACTTCAGTGTCTACATTACTGAAACATGTTATATAACATGTTATGCTATATAATGTGTACGCACCGTAAGAAGATTTTCAATCGATAATAGTTGTAACTTTTAAACACACCCGCGCATACAGTCGCATTGCAAGTTACAATCATAAAGCGCCGATCAGTTGATTGCGCATGGGTCAATTTCAATAGAGTTCCGACGTCGTATGACACATGCTTCCAACGCAAAAGGTCGTAACATGTAACATGTTTCGACTCTATGTGACAGTCTATTAGCATATTTTGTGGTTAGTTACGACTTTATACTCTTCAATAATATTACACGTGGGGTCGTAACTTAACGGCCATATGCGCTGTTGTAATTTAAAATTATACAAGCGTATATATGAAAACTATAAATAAAACCCTGAAATAGGCCTATAAATGAAAACTCAGTTTAGTTATACGTATGTATAATATATGCATAATATTGTAGAGAAACACGATTTATGTAACATTGTATATTAATTAATAAATAAATAAAAAAAATAAATAAAAAAATTTAGAGATATGCAGCGGGAACGGGGTCAGAAAATATGGCGGTACGAAGTTCGCCGGGTAGCTGATATGGATATAAATAAATAAAACGGTACGATCATAAAACGTTACATTTGACGCTTTATTTGACAATTGACAGAGTATAGACGTTCAGAAAGCGTGTTCAGAAGTAATCACAGAATATGAATTGTATAAATGAAGTTTAACACTTATTTAGAAAAAAATACAAAATAAACTTAACTATTAAGTAAAATATTATTTATTGTGAACAAAAACAAAATTTGGATAAAATACTCGTAATACTTGAGATAATTTTAAAGCAATTAGTTTGCTAGACTAAACAAATAGTTCGTACGAATATCGGTAGATTACTCCTACCATCGCCGTAAGATGGATGTATTGGAAAAATTGGGTCACTCTCGGGCGAAGCTCGGTGGCTCAGTGGTCAGAGCGTTCCCCCTGTAAGGGAAAGATCGCGGGTTTGAGTCCCGCCCGAGAATTGATTTCGCTTTTTCCAATTTATTATAATTTACTCGTAATACACCTATTTTTAGTTTGAAATGGCATTTAATGCCAAATTTTGATAAAATAATATACCTATTTTTTGTTTGAAATGGCATTAAATGCCATATAAATGCCAATGCCAAATTTTATTTTTGTTCACAATAAATAATATTTTACTTTATTGTTAAGTTTATTTAGTATTTTTTTCTAAATAAGTGTTCAACTTCATTCATACAATTCAATTTCTGTGATTACTTCTTCTGAACACGCTTCTGAACCTGTCTTTCCACTCCGACCAACTAAACTAACCAACTGAAACGGATCAACTATTTATCTATCTCAACGATACAACTTTGTAGTTGGTCTGATAGGAATATTTTGTTAATGCAAATTTGTTCCCATCCACACAACTTACAACGAATCACATATTTGTTATTCTTATCGGTACAACTTTTTTGTTGGTCCGATAGGAATATTATTAATTCAAGTTTGTTCCCCATCTACACAACTTAGTATTAAACCTATGAGTCAGTAGTACAACTGAGTAGTTCAACTGGTTGTACAAATGGTACAACTTTGTATCCTTTCTATCAAAACGTCCACCGTATCAAAATGTCCACTGTACCAAAATTATCACTACTGACCAAAACCTTATTACAGTTGAACTACTGACCCACAGGGGAATAAAACGACTGTTAATTAATTGTCTATTTCCTCTTTTGCCCGTGGTACTACCGGCTGTACTACCAGTAGTACCACGGGCAATATTTTCTTCCCGTTGTACTACCTAGCAGTCTGGTAGTACTATGGGAAAGAAATATTGCCCGTGGTACTACTACCAAGTAGTCTGGTAGTACTACGGGCCATATTTACTTCCCATAGTACTACCAGACTGCTAGGTAGTACAACGGGAAGAACATTTTACCTGTGGTATTACTGTCATGTTTTGAAATTATATTGTTATTATTATTCCTCTTTATTTATTGTAAGATCTTATAAATTATATTTTTAAATACATACTCGACATGAGAGGCATTAGGTCTGATGTATAGATCCGCCCAAAATGACTTTTTAATATAGGGATAATACGTTTTTGTTTCTCTTTCTACCAAACTGACCCTGGTATTCCTATCTCTTTTAATTGACGAGTTACACGCGTGCATAAAGTCGGATAAACGGACATTTTGAATTGCCTGGGAGGCATAAACTTTTATCTTTACTTACACTTTTATGCACCGAATTATTATTATTTTAAGTAGCTGTATTTTAACTTAAACTATTATGCTTAGAAACTGTGCGACCCCTCACGCTAGGCTTATCAGCAGATACGCATTTATGCATCTAACATTTTTATTCAAATAAAGATACGTATCATCACAAATAGCATTATGCTTGAAACAATGTTATCTAGCACTGTTAAGGCATAAAGTCGCATGTCAATATGAGACTGTCTTGCTGTAATAATAACAATTTTCATAAAATTTTGTGTAAATTTATGGAATTCTAACCTTATGCCTCCAAAATTAAAATTAAATACTTGATCGTGCTTGGTCGGAAGTTGAGATAGTTCGGATATTCCCGTTCCGCATCGTTGTCGTCATTGAGACACGCGGCGCATCCGCAAATGGCATGCGACAGCATTATAGCTCGTTACCGCTAGAGTGACAGAGACCGGTAGTGAAGCACGTGCTGGCCGCTTACACCGACCGGCTGGTCTCATAATTACAAAGAACAAAGGCCAATTCCCCTACTTAAAATATTTCAATAAATTTTTACGCGTTTCATTTGAAATAAATCCATATCACATCACATTAGTTTTTGATTAAATTTTGTTTCATAATCATTCGTTACGGAAGTATAAATAAAATATGCATTACTAAAAATATTACTATTTACTAACTTTTAAACTCTCCCGTTAACATTATTGTATAGCATTACTTAGTTTTACACCATGGAATACAACAGCCTTAACATGGCGACATAGTAATACTCGTATCTCCTCGGTCGTCTTCGACCAACGAAGTCGAAGGGAACCGACGAGATGTGACGAAGACAATATCTCTCTCATATCTACATCATGACGTCTAGGTCACGCTGACATCATAGAAATCGCTGACAAAAGGTACCAACCTTTTGTCAGCGATTTCAATGGTCGAAGAGATGGGTTATTCCCAGTAGCCCCCACTGTCGACGCCACCACTGGTGACAAATGGGATTTGTTTCACCAGTGGTGGCAACTGGGAATGATCATTATTTTTGTTCCCAGCTGCCACCAGTGGTGACAGATGGGATAAATCATTTGATAAGCCCCCAGTAGTGACGTCAGACTAGTGAAGTTAGAACTGAAATATAGTGATAGGTAGTGGCCGTTCTTCACATTACGAGGTTAAGTAAAATTAGCTGGATCGGGTTTTGGATGGGTGGCCGTTCTTCACATTACGAGGTTAAGTAAAATTGGCTGGGTTGGGTATTGGATGGGTGGCCGTTCTTCACATTACGAGGTTAAGTAAAATTGGCTGGGTCGGGTTTTGGATGGGTGACCGTTCTTTACATTACGAGGTTAAATAAAATTAGCTGGGTCGGTATTCAAAATGGGGACCCCCGAAATTTAAAGCTTTTTATCTATTTTTGTATGAAATTCTTAATGCGGTTCACAGAATACATCTACTTAACAAGTTTCACCAGCATAGGTCTTATAGTTTCGGAGAAAAGTGGCTGTGACATACGGACGGACAGACAGACAGACGGACGGACAGACATGACGAATCTATAAGGGTTCCGTTTTTTGCCATTTGGCTACGGAACCCTAAAAAGGGTGCAACGGGTGTTCCAAGTTCGTGACGAGCGAAGACGGGGAGGGTCAGCTAAACAGAAGATGCAACGGGGGCGCTACCGACTACGGCAAATACCGGCCGCAACGGGAGTGGCTCTATAGAGGACCTCCCCCTCTTTCTGGGATTCTATAAGAACACCGTGCGTCTCACTTCTAAGGGGGGCTATCTTAAAGTCGTAGATGGCCTAGGGTCAGCCGGGGAGCGCGGAATATGCCCTAGGTAATTTTACACGCCAGCAAGTGAAGACCCGCGACGGTATGCGTTTTTAGTGAGAGAAAGAAAGAAAGAAAGAAACCATTAATTCATATACCTACGAGATACACAATAACAGCAAAAAGCAAATGACAGGGAATACACAAAAACAATAACAAAAAATATAAACTTAATTGCTATCCGGCATACATCTCGCAGGCATGCTGAAAAGGGCCTGGTTCAGCATATGTCAGACAGGTGCCTGCCTGACGCTGGTTTTCAACCAGATCCTTTGTGACCCATAGATGCCAATCAAATAATCAGATATTTAACAAAACAAATAAGTAAAAACAACTCCGAGTGGGTTTGAGTCCGACATTACCACTCCTGATGGCCGACGGGGGTGGTATTCGAGTGAACTATATCACGAAAAAAACGTTGACACACAAAAATTAAGCTTAACCTCGTAATGTGAAGGATGGCCACCCGGGGAATGGGAATCTACTGGATTTATTGACATTTATAATTTCGTAATATGTTTTGAATAGAACGTCCGATTTCAATAATTCAAAAAGCAATCAACATGTATTGAAACAATCTTGAATACCTACCATCCGTGATCTGGCTTTGATCGACATATCTACTAAATGGATAAATCGTATGTGGATATCGTCGATAAATGGACTATTCAACAGAAAAATATTTTTTTAATTCGAACCGGTAGTTCTTGAGATTAGCGCGTAATGCTTAACCTCGTAATATAAAGAACGGCCACCCATCCAAAACCCGACCCAGCCAATTTTACTTAACCTCGTAATGTGAAGAACGGCCACCCATCCAAAACCCGATCCAGCTAATTTTACTTAACCTCGTAATGTGAAGAACGGCCACCCATCCAAAACCCGACCCAGCTAATTTTACTTAACCTCGTAATGTAAAGAACGGCCACTATCACTATATTTCAGTTCTAACTCCACTAGTCTGACGTCACTACTGGGGGCTTATCAAATGATTTATCCCATCTGTCACCACTGGTGGCAGCTGGGAACAAAAATAATGATCATTCCCAGTTGCCACCACTGGTGACGCCACCAGTGGTGGCAAGTGGGACATTTTTTGGAAACAAATCCCATTTGTCACCAGTGGTGGCGTCGACAGTGGGGGCTACTGGGAATAACCCGAAGAGAGTTATGTTGATGTCACCATCTTACTTTTGATATTTTGCACACCTTGCTTCCCTCACTTCAGGAGTCAATCTCAAAACTGTAGATGACCCAGGGTCAGCGGGGGTGCTTAATAGCCTTACACCCCGGTAGTTGAAACTTAAGATGGTCTCTCCAGTCCCACGTACTCCACTCCCGCTAGCCTGCGGGGGTGGAGTTTATGGGAATTGCCGCACGATAAAAGGCGGATTCCTCGTGGTCAAACTTAGTAGTCAAACTCAAGGAATTTTAACATTCTTCGTGGTCAAACTGTAACATAGTAGTAAAAACACGTTTTTATTATATTAATCTTATTCTTTTTCCTTAAAATGTTCTCATACTTGGTCCATTCTATCCCCTTGATCAGATGATACGAGTATTTATGATGATGATTGATAGTACATTTTAATAGAATTTTCTCTTATAATACGGCATTGTTGTCTATTTGCAGTAAAAGGCATCGTTCTTAGCTACAGCCTTAGCATGTTTAGCAAAATAAAGCCTCTTCAGTAATCTGAAAAAGGATTGAAAATATTCTACGAATTATTGTACTATCTAGTTATGTAACGATAAGAGATATGTGTCAATCCGAGTTACTACAGCTGTCTAGGGCTCCAAAGATGTTGGTGGGGCACTATATACACACATTATCTTAAACATGCACAATCACGCCTAGAATATAATATACCTAAGTTAGAAATATTCAATTAAAATACTTACGATTTTTAATACGTTAAGAAAGGTACATGAAATCAAAAATTGACAGTAGCAGTATTTTTTAAAGATTTAATGGCTATTATGTAGGTACTATCATAGAATGATAATAATATGCAGCCAACGCAGGGGTTTTGGACAATAGTGTTTAAAATGCAATTTAAAAACATTGTTCACTGTATATTTACGTAGGTATATACGATTTATAAAAATATTCCACTGTACGATTCAGGCTTTTCTATGCTGGCTTTATTTTTGTGATTTTAACATAGATAGAAGGCAGTTTGTTAAAGGAGGTGTCATTTTTACTCCTTGAATGTATTGTATCCAAACGTCTCGTGAAGGAAATGGCATCATCGAGAATATACTCAAGTCAATTGACTTCGATTTTATTCGGTCATATACAAAAAAGTTAGTGTGCTGAAAAATTCTAGGAAATCCTTTTATTTAGGTTACCAAATACAAGTTTTTGAAACGCGTCCTCGTAAAAACGTCTAAATATGCCCATGTTCTTATCTTAAAACCTATGTTTTATTGCAAATATTAATTATATAACGGTTTCCGACCTTTTGCTTGAAAGGAAATGAGTACCTATGTAATAGGTATTTTAGAAACATAAAGTATCATCCACAGATCCGATTTCGGTTAATTGTTATAAATTGATGATCATAAAGCTATATGACAATATAAAGCTTACATTTAACACCTGAAATTGCAAGCATAAGTTTGGATCTAGACATATGTTTGCAGTTTCAATTACAAATCCATAATATTTCAGGCATAAGGTCGGATGACAATGATTAAACAAAAAAAACATTTTTTATTAATTTATTTTAAGAGATATAGTGATGCGTGTCGTTAAAAATGAAAGGTGCAATTGTCTGCCAAATGAAAAAAAAAGAAACTTATTCAAATACTAATAGTTTAATAAAATATGAACCGATGAATTCGTCAATTTTGTTTTAGCTCTCCTGAAAAGTTGGACTTTTGCACATCCGACCTAATGCATCTGATGTCGAGGATTATATATATACAAAAACATATATTATTTAAAAATATAAAAAATAGTGCCCCACCGGTATCGGGTACAGGGACCAAGCTACCGGTGGTTAGGGCTCCAGATAGAGGAACCTCCTCACAATACGTGCCGTGTCGAGGAGTACCTACCGCCTTCTGCATCAAGCCCTTGATCCAGCTGCCTAACGAGAGCCTCTTAAAGTGTTGGTCGAGGCTCTTAGCAATCAGCCCATGGGCCGATATGACTATCGGGACAATGATTGCCGAATCAACATTCCACATGTCAACAACCTCATGAGCCAGATCCAAATATTTTATTTGTTTGTCTTTTTCGGCCTTCATGAGGTTTTCGTCATGAGGAATGGTGACATCAACAATCATTGCAAGGCGCTCTAATCGATCTATCACCACTATATCAGGCTTATTGGCGACAATAGTCCTGTCAGTGATAACAGATCGATCCCAATATTATTATTATTCCTCTTTATTATTTTAAAACTCTTATAAATTATATTATTATTATTCCTCTTTATTCAATGTATATACATATAAATTATATTTCTAAATATACCTACTTAAAAAAATAAATACATTTAAAAATATAAAAATATAAATAATATAAATTATTATTATTTCATTCATAATTTTATTATAAAAATTAAAAAAATATTCGTATTTTATTCATGTTTAATAGTGATAATTAAACATTAGAAGCTAAACTAACTAAAATAGAAAAATAAAATCAGTCACTTTCCGCTGCCAAGTTTAGGGTTAATAACACAAATAATAATTCATTATAACTGTTAAATAAAATCTGTACATTTTAACGCAATTTTTCCAGTGCATTACCTGTTGAGATCTCACCTGTGACCAATTGCAATAATATATGCCCAATATTGTCATCGTTTTTAATGTCACTGTTTCTTCTTTTTTGCTTATTTTTTTAATTAGAATGGATCAAAATCCAATTTCTACTGACACCTTGGTTTAGAGCGTTCAGTAACCGCGTTACTGTTACTGTGTTTTTGTTTATGAGCTTATTTATTTTGGAATGGTAACCCTCCAATTGTTGGTCCGATGTCGCATACCGTAAACGCTCAGTAGGTTGAGGTATTTATCCTTTATCCGCGTACGCTTGATATAATCTAAAAAAATCTTCATATCAAAGTGTTTGCTTTCTACTTGCACGTAACACCAACCCTCTAGTATTTTTTCTTTTGGCAGGAGGGGTAATGCACTACACAATGCAACAATGCGCCTTTCTGCTTTACACTTATCATTCCCGACTTTTTTGGCTTTTCTCCAAAGACACCTGTGCCAATGGTAATAACAACCTATTATCTGTACCTCAGGAAAAATAACATTAAAGGCGTTAATTGTTGTGATTTCAAAATCGCAATGGTATTTTTTTGGTACAAATTGAGGTAAAGTACTTTTAATTAAATCAATCATTACTTCATAAGTTGACTGTTACTTGTTTGTCAAGAGTGCATAAATCAAAGGAACGACTTCTGTAGTTTCTGCGGTACTACCAACATCTCCAAGTATTGTAAATAATTGTGCAAAAGGTGGAGGACAAGACTTGAATGTAGCGTCTCCGAAAAATTCTGATATTTCACATATTTTTTTCTTGATATCCGAAAAGCAAAATAGTAAAATTCTTAGACCATCCATATAATAATCGGCCAGAATGTGGTGATGATATTTTTCAGGAACTTGCACTTCTTCTATATTGTTAAACACAGTTTTTGTTACATTTGCTGCCGAATTACGCGTATGATACAAACAATATGGTACGCTAGATAGTGGAGGTATATTAGAAACCAGGTGAACATCTTTATCCCTTAATTTGGAAACAGTTCTGTCGTACAATTGTGGTATCGGTTTATCACTACTAACAACTTTTTCTTTTAAATTTGATAAAGCAATATCCACCGTATTCTTTGCTTCGTTTGGTTCGCACTTGTGCGTTGTCCTCTGCAATATAACTTGGCCCTATAACGAAATATTATGTAGGTAATTAGTTTTTATCAAAGATTATAAATTAAATCCATAAGGTACTTATGTAGTTACTAAAATACTTACTTTTATTGTCAAACTTCCTGAGCACTTCGATTTCCGAAACAAAATACACCTCTATATCGAGGAACCGTTTTATACTCTTTTAATTTATAATACTGGTGTCCATCGTCAACAAGAACATTGCCGCCTTTTCTTTTAATGAATGTTATTTTTGAATCGTTTGCTTCACACATTTCCGTGGAGTTGTTGCAACACGTTATGTATTTGACCTTTAAGCACTAGAAATTATCTAGCTAATTAATTAATACTAAAAATATAATACTCATAATTATATATGAGATAAAACGCATATACGTGGTAAATAAGTAGGTATATTAATTTCTAATGTCAATGTTATTCTTTCTTACAATGTCAATGTTACTTTTTCTTAAATCAAATATCAAAGAGTTCTAATTTAAGTAATAAAAGGTAGCGATAAATAGGTTGTTATCACCATTGTACAGGTGTCTTTGGAGAAAATTTATTCTGAGAAAACATGACAGTAGTACCACAGGTAAAATGTTCTTCCTGTAGTACTACCTAGCAGTCTGGTAGTACTATGGGAAGTAAATATGGCCCGTAGTACTACCAGACTACTTGGTACTAGTACCACGGGCAATATTTCCTTCCCATAGTACTACCAGACTGCTAGGTAGTATAACGGGAAGAAAATATTGCCCGTGGTACTACTGGTAGTACAGCCGCTAGTACCACGGGCAAAAGAGGGTCTATATATTTTTTTAATCCTATGATACCTTGATACATTCAACTATTTTTATCTCAATTTTTCTAGGGCGTGTCCTATTGGGATCTCATCAGTTATACATTGTATCATGGTCTGTCTAATGGCATCATCGCGAATGATATATTGGTTTTTACGTTTGTTTGGAATCTTAGTTTCAATAAATTTCTCAATATCGACAAGAACATTTAATAAACGTAACAATGTAACGTTTTTATTTAAACACTAGCTGATCCGTGCCCACTTCGTTGGGCATAATGTTAATAATCCTTTTTTAGTACAGAAAACTATAAACAGAAAACAGTTCTGAAAAGAAATTATTTTTTAAAAATGTACAGAAAATAAAGACTTTTAATTTTTAATGAAAGAATAAGATAGATATAGTTCTGATAAGAACTTTTTATTTAAACAATGTCGAAAGTGTGCTAATTACGTTTCGAAAAATTCAATTTCGGGGACGTCAGCTGCGTAAGGAGCGGACCACGCGACTGAGCCGCGCGAGTACCTACCTCTCATGCTTGCACTTCATTCTCGTCGAGGTTAGGCGAGGTAACGCGAGCAAAGCACGGTGTCCCTATTGAATCCGGGAAAGGGGGGAGGCGGGCGTGAAGGGTTGACAGGCGGCCAGCACACCTGTAATCCTCACACCTGCGCTCGGTGACCAACTCTCCCCTTGTCTGCTCTCCACTGTACCCTCTGTTAGTCAGAGGGGCTCGTGGGAAGCCTCTGAGCAGCCCTCTACTGAGCCGCTCACGTTGCGACAGGTATTTGCCGTAGGCGGCAGCGCCTCCCCTGGGTGAGAGGCGCTACCGCCTGCGTTGCCCATGGTGTTTCACATTTCCCCCCAGGTTCCGACCCCGCATTCGGATCCCGTACCCGTTGTATCTTCTGTTCAGCTGACCCTCCCCGTTTTCGCTCGTGGCATACTGCGAACACCTGTTGCACCCTTTAGCCCATACCCGTAATTAAATAGTTTTAAAATAATGTATGGGAATCTAACGGATTTTTGGACATTTATAATTTCATAATATCTCTTGAATAGAACCTCCGATTTCAATTATTCAAAAAGTAATCAACAGGTATTGAAACAATCTTTAATACTAAACAATTTATTTATATTAGAATCAATACAAAGGTATAGATTCCGTGGTCTGACTTTGATCGGTATTTCTGCTTGAATTTATTTCGCCTTAATATTTTTTAATATTGCGATAACTCTTAAACTATTCGTTGTAATTATATAGTGTAAATAGCAATTTTGATCTACATTAAATGTACAACGTATCTAACGTATTTAATTGGATAAGGAATGACACCGTATTGTTAAAAATAGCTTCGAAAATGACACATATTTTTGTTGTAATTTGTAAAAGATAAAAATGGTTACTGTGGGCTAGCCTTATTAGATAGACATATGGTATTGCGGACTTTTATGTAGACCTTTTTAAGTTATACATTTCCACAGTACATTATTTTGTTATATATTCAATAGTGTTCGCAGCGCACACGATGTAAGGATTTTTTAGGTCTTTTTTTTACACCTTGGGTTACATTATTGAAGTTTTAGTAAGGATCCCTAATTTTTTTGAAAATGTAATACAGTCTATGTTAGTCAGTGATAGTGCAGCTTTCTAATGGTATAAAAATGTTTCAAATCAGTTCAATAGTTCTTGAGTTTACTAGAATACAAAAATACTATTAGTAAAGATGTATGGAAATCTGCCCGATTTATTGACATTTATGCTCACTGCTCCGCTCCCTTTTGTAGAAGCGTGATGTTATATAGCCTATGACACTCAGCAATAATGTGGTTTTCTATTGGTGAAAGAATTTTTAAAATCGGTTCAGTAGATCCCGAGATTACATATACATATAACATAAACTCACGCCTATATCCCCGAAGGGGTAGGCAGAGGTGCTAGCACCCACATTTCGCCATTTATGTTTAGGTCCCAATGTAATAGGTGGCGAGCCTATTGCCATTAACCGGGCACTTATAAACCTGCGATAAATACACACATAACTTCGAAAAGCATCGAAAAGTCATTGGTGTGTGCCATGGTAAAACCTGGGATCGAACCCGAGACCTCGTCTCAGCAGTTTTTTCAACTTTACTTCTTTATAATATTAGTATAGATGGATTAAGTGCGGAATGAAATGATTCTAAAACATTGTTCGTGCGATGACGAAGCCCAAAGACGCTAATATTATCGAGAGGCTTTTTAAGTAATCGTCCAAATATGCCATAAATTTAGGCATTTTCAGATTAATACCTTCATGTTCTGAGGTAATGTATTGCCACCCTTATAATATCAATTCTTTAGGTAAAAGTGGCAGAACTGCTGCACAGAGTCCTATAATGCGTCTTTCATCTTTGCGCTTGTGTTCAAGTTTTTTGTCCATACTCCAAATGTTTCGATTCCAATGGTAATAACAACCTTGTATGTTAGTGTTTGGGTATACTTTAAGTATAGCGTTCTACAGGGCAATCTCGAAATCACAATGTATTAGGTTAATTTCTAACTCTGGTAACTGCGATTTTATCATTTCGAAAACTATGTCATAGCTAATCTATTTTTTATTTGGCATCAAGGCATATATTGAAGGTCTTGTGTTAATTGAAAACTCAGTGCTGCCAAAATCGCCGTGGATGCTTAAAAACTGATAAAATGGTTTGGGGCAACTGTGAAAAGTGGCATCAACAAAAAACTCTTTTGTGTCTCTTATTACCAGTGGTCGGAATTAGGTAGAGTGATTTATGTACTTGCACTGATTTTTAACAATGTGGATATGCCTCGAATCCCAAGATTATTGTTAAAGGTCAGAAAAATATCCCGTGATTTATTAATTGAGTGATTTATCGTTCTTTGTAACAATGTTTTAAATTAATTAAAAAAATTAAAAAAATTAAATGTTTTAAATGCATTGTTGCACAGTTGGGACCATGGCCCAACTGTGCAACAATGCATTTAAAACATTTTTGGAAAAGTAGAATTTTGAAAGTGTTGCAATTGCAAAAATATTAAACTACCTGTATCTACCTAGTGGGGCTGTCCATTAATCACGACGTGATTAATGGACAGCCCCCCTAGGTAGATACAGGTAGTTTAATATTTTTGCAAACGTGATGTTTTTTAGCAATTTTCTAACCCCCCTCTCCCCCATGGTGATACGTGGTGAGGTTTTAGACTACGCCCCCCCCCCTTCCCCCTAGCCAAAATCACGTGTATTTTATATTATTTAGTGCTAGAAAACTAAGAATCGTGACAAAAATCGCGACTTATAAGAAAAAATAAATACACGTGATATCTCAATATAGGTCTTCCTCCCCCCTGGTGATATTTCGTGATTTTTCCGAAATCCGCATCCGTGCGCCGGCGGGGCCTTTCCGTTCACAAACGACAGTGACGTAACAGTGCCGTGGAGTGGACACAAAAAATATGTACTTCATTACTTTTACTCAGATTTTATTAATTACATGTACATAATCGTCTATATCTCTAGTCGATAAAGTCCAAAATAGCTTGCACCTATTTCTTGCGATGTTCTCCACCTACGAATACATGAAAAAAGTAGGCTAATCGATTTTTGACCTTATTGACATCACAAAGTATAGAGCTTTTCTATATTCTTGATCAACGTCATCTCCGAGTGCAAAAAAAAATGTTGTCAATAAAATGTCATTAGGTCGAAAGTAGCTTACACTGTTTTTCGCAGTGTCTGTGTGAAGGTCAATACAAAAATATGTACTTCATTTGTTTTTTGCCCGACGACGGCTCTGATACTGAAGCTCCGGTGTTGATCAGGGCACAAAAATGTGATCACGTTTATAGAAAACTTTTCACCCGCAGTTCCGCCTGCGTGGATGTGTGTTAACGCCACCAAAAATATTTTTTATAAACTGACGGACTTGTTGTATAAACCACAAGATCTAAGATCCGCTAACACTACAACGCTTAAATCAAAATATTACTAGGGACGTATATCAAAGGAAAAGGGCACACGATTTATTTCTTGTTGGGGGTTCTTTAAATATTTTATTATTAAATTATTGCTTTTTAAATTATTTTTAATCGTCGTGGGTGCTTTCAATTCTTTTTTATTTTAAACTTTTTAGAGAGAGTATACATTATGTTTGCTGCAGCGCCCCCTGGTGAGTTCTTACATCTAAGTATTTAAGAATATTCTCTAATCAAACCCGAACCTATAACTGAAAACTGCATTAAAATCGGACCAGCAGTTTTAGTGAACAATGAGTATATTAATTTGCTCAAAAAATGTTTGCTGCAGCGCCCCCTGGTGAGTTTTCACCATAACACCTATCTAAGAACATACGCCAATCAAACCAGGACCTTTAACTGAAAACTGCATCAAAATCAGACGGCTACACGGGGTTGTCCGTCAGAAATCCGAGGAAGATCCACATTAATATCAACATTTCGTCGCATGTACATAAATCACTCTACCTAATTCCGACCTCTGCTTATTACTGTCCTCGACTCTTTCGAACAAAACAAGATAATACGTGTTCCATCATTGTAGTCACCTAATATTAATTCATGAAATTTGTTAGGTACTTGAACATGTGTTTAAATATTTAAAAACCGTTTTTTAGTACCCACTGCTTTATTTCTGGCATTATAAAGTCCACTTTTTAGGCTTGAAAAATTCGGAATATCTGTTACAAAATTGAAACCTTGTTCTTTCATACCTTCTTTTGCTATTTTGTAAAGTTTAGGAATGGGAAAATCAGTATCGACGGCCTTCCTTTTTAGAACATTTTTTTGTTTTAATAAAATGTTTTTTGAAGTATCCATTTCACATTTATGTTCGTTTTTTCTAATGACATTATTATCCTGAAAATTGTACAATAATATTAATACTTAATAATATTTCAGTATATACCACACATTATCCTCCTGCCCTTATCCCAAGTTTATTCGGGATCGGCGCAACATGTGTGTCTTTTCCATTCATCTCTATTTGCAGTCATCTCAGCATTCACTCCCTTCTTAACCATATCATCATTCACACATTAACATCGCGGCAGACTTCCTCGTCAATTCGATCAGAGGCATCATTTGTTCAAATACCATCACAGTCAAATCGCCAAACCGTAAAAAGGTTCTAAAGCCATGGATTACGCCTGGTCTCATCCGCTGTATGAAACATAGAGACAGTATGCACTTAGAACTAAAAAAGACACCAACCAATGAAATCCTACGAGTTTCTTACACGAGATATAGAAACTTCTGTAATGATCTCCTTAAAAAGGTTAGAAGGCAATATGAAACTGCCGAATTAACTAAAGCAGGGCAAAACAATAAGAGGCTATGGCATGCAATCAATCAAATTACGGGTAGATCTATAGCCAAAGTGAATGCGTCCGACTTGCTCTCACTCACCTCTTCTCCTAATCAATCAGTAGAAGCAGTTAATAATTATTTTGCCAACGTTGGGAGAAAGTTAGCTGAAAAAATAAAAAATTCTCTCTCACATAAAACCCAACTACACACAATGCCCCTCATTACACTCAATGGTTATGCTCACTACAGAAGAGAGTGAAGTGAGTAAAATAGTAGACTCCCTACGAAGTGGCTCCGCAGTTGGCTGGGACAATATCCCAATAGACATAATAAAGCAAAATAAACGAGCTATTGTTCCTCCACTAACACATGTCTGCAATTTGTCTATAACCTCTGGTATATTCCCCAAGACATTTAAAAAAGCGCTCATACATCCTATTTACAAGGCTGGAGACAAAACCCAAGTCACTCATTATAGGCCCATTGCTGTTCTGCCCTCAATGTCAAAGATTCTCGAGAGATTCATCAACTCCAGATTGACCAAGTACCTCGAAAAAAACCAAATTATCTCACCTTCGCAATATGGTTTTCGTGCTGGAAGGTCTACAGGTGATGCAGTCCATGACTTAACCGACCACATCGTGAGGAAACTGGATGAGGGTCAGAAAGTTCTGGGCATCTTTTTGGACCTGGCCAAGGCCTTCGACACTGTGTCTGTCTCCATCCTTTTAAAGAAGATGGAACTCATTGGAGTAAGGGGAACTCAACTGAAACTCTTTACGGATTACCTTAGTGGTCGTGCACAGAACGTTAAAATAGATGGACACATTAGTACAGAAGTAACTGTTACGTATGGAGTTCCTCAAGGTAGTGTTATCTCTCCAAAATTTTGTTCCTTATCTACATTAACGATCTGTGCACGATGAATCTTCTACATGGCAATATATATACCTTTGTGGACGACACCGCCCTCATGTTTAGCGCCGACTCATGGGAGAATGTCTATGGACATGCTCAGGCAGGGCTGGACAGTGTGACGAAATGACTAAGGGACAACTTCCTAACACTGAATGCAGAAAAAACCAAATATATACCTTTCGCTATAGGCGTGAGTTTATGTTATGTTTATGTTATTCAGAACAGTGCTCTCCACTCCACCCTTGCGCTTCCTATTATAGCAGATACGTGCACACCTCCTCACAACACAAACTGCTCATGCACACACCTCCAGAGGACTTCCTCCATCAAATACCTTGGTGTGCTTCTGGACCCTTTCTTGAATTTTCAGCTGCACATTGAAACTCTCACAACTAGAATTCGCAAATTAATATATATATTTAAAAACCTCAGACATGCTGCAGATGAAAATTTAAGAAGGACAGTCTACTTCTCCCTATGCCAATCATTAATAACCTACTGTATTACAACCTGGGGTGGAGCACAAAAGACCGTCATGATCCAAGTGGAAAGAGCACAGCGAGGGATACTTAAGGTTTCAAACTTTCTGCCCTACCGATATCCCACGTCGGAACTTTACGAGAAGTGCAAGGTGATGTCAGTACGCCAACTATTCCCTTTGTTACCAACGGACCACTCAATCCATCCACCGAGGTGGTCAGTTAGGAATTTAATTCCTATCAAACCACCTGCTGTCCACTAAGGTGGTCAGTTCGGAATGTTTTGAAGTAACCAACCACCTTTTTTTCTTGGGTGGTCGGTTAGGATTATAGATGCGAAGCAGGTTATTAACGATTCTAACGCGGTTAAATATGCATTTTTCGTTATTAACGGGTAATTATCCGCATTTTATGCTTATTACGGTTAAATACCACCGCTAGATGCCGCTAGTGGCTTGAAAAGTGTATTACGATATCAGCCATCCATAATCATACATAAGCCCTACGCGCGAAAATCGGGGGTCAAAGGGGCGGAAAATACGGGATGAAAGTTTGCATGAAAGTTCGTCATTTTTACCCGACTACGGCGAAGCCCAAAGAGGGTTATGATTTTGACAAGCTATGTATGTATGTATGTATGTATGTATGTATGTATGTATGTATGTATGTATGTATGTATGTATGTATGTATGTATGTATGTATGTATGTATGTATGTATGTATGTATGTATGTAAATATAAAATATCTAGAATAGCCGTGGTCGTATGCCACTTTTTTCTAGAATGTATTGTTTTGTTAGAGTGGCATACGACCACGGCTATTCTTGATATTTTCTTGTTTAATACTTTTTAGAACGTGATTTTTCAGTAGTCGGGTTTTAGTTTTTTCAAGATAACTTGATGCAACTTTGTACAGAGATAGATTAGAGCTGGGAAACGGACAAAGGCTACATTTTACGCAAAAAAAGCGTTAAAGGGAAGTGGGGGGAGGTGGGGATGAGATTAGACATTGGAAACGAATATAGGTTACCTTTTATTACGAAAGGGGGAGTTAAAGAGGGGTAGGGGGGTAATAGGAGATCTCTGTACAAAGTTGCATTAAGTAATCTTGAAAAATGACGAACTTTCACATAAACTTTCACCCCTTATTTCCCCCCTTTTAATCCCATTTTTGCGAAAACAGGTAGTCTAAAGTCCATTCCCATGCTTCAAACTATCTCTGTACCAAATTTCATCAAGATCGGTTCAGCGGTTTAGGCGTGAAAGCGTAACAGACAGCTGTCTGTCTGTTACGCTTTCACGCCTAAACTCCATATATCTATACTAATATTATAACGTCCCATAAGAACCAAAGGAGCGTATCGCCATTTTGCTAACTTTACAGGAGAGCTAAAAAACTGTGCAAATACCACTATTTTCAACTTTGAAGTACTATATTATACATTAAATAACAGGTAATCGAGAAAATAAAAATGCCTTAATATGGACTAGTTATTAGAGAGTTAACATAGCAAAAAAACTAATAAATAATGTTTTGAAATATATTAAATATTGATGGTTTTTCAAAAAGTGCCAGGCTTACGTTTTTTTGGCTCTTATTATTTGCACACATTTTTTAAAATAATAGGAGCCAAAAAACGTAAGCCTGGCCTAACTATATAGCTAAGCCTAGTTTAACTAACTTTGAAGCATTTTTTGGAAGAGAAAAACAATAGGTACGTTTATAAATCTTTATTATCGAGAATGGCACAATATTAATAATAAAATACTTTAGAAAGTAGTTGTTAGGTGGCGTCTACTCAAGCTCTTCATCATCCGTAGAACCAACTTTAAAATTACAATAAAAATCGTGATATTGTGTGGGAATGATTCCCTGTCTGCATAAGTCTTGCAAATCTGCATACTTTTCAGCCGATATTGGTAATGACCCACTATATGCATTTTTTAGTACGATTTTATCTACAGCCATCCTCTTGCCTCGTCTCAATACTTTTATTTTTTTAAAATCAGAGTCATCGTAGTCATATTTGAAATATATATGTTTAGTGTCTTCCTTTCTATATTGCAACCACTTTATTTTAAGCCAATTTACAGGGTTTCCTTCAGTGTCTATCTTAGCATTCTTAACTAAGATATTTTTTAGGTCTTTTATATCAATAAAATCTTCATTTGCCATTTCGAAAACTTCATACGGCGATTTTCGGGAAGCTGTCCTTATAATCGTATAAAAACCGGAAGGGTGAAAGATTGGAATATGCCTGGCCTGTTCGATAGTGGCATGTATATTATCTGCCTCCATCTGGCTATGTCCAGGCTCAAAATATTTTTGATTGATCTCTGAAATTTCAAAAGCTTCAACACAATATAGTAACAGAGCAGAAATGTACATGTTTCTACATTGACTGGCGCAAGTATCTGACATAAAAGTGACTGGCTTACCATCGGCTATATTTTTGAGGTATTTAATTAGGCAAGATCCAATCTCAATGGCTCCTTTTCGACCAATACCTTCATGCCAACAGTAACAATAGACTTTGCGGTTTTCTTTGCCAAAGTCTAACATGGTAAAATTATAAACAGGAATTCTGCGTTTATAATAAATCAATTTTGACGAGGAAGATGGACAATTGCATATTGCCTCCAAGTCATATTCAACGAAGTGTATTTCGCCAGACTCAGCCAATATTTTCGCTTCATCACGATGTTTTCGGGCAGTGACTTTTCTTTTTAAATGCTCCTCGTATTCTGCTTTTTCTTCCTCTTTATCTTCTTCACTTAAATTATTAAAAATAAAACATTTGTCACATACGTCTTTGCGTGGTTTATGGAAACCGATATTAAAATCTGTGTTAATTATTTTACGATAGTATGATATTTTCATTGGCTCTCTATTCTCATCTTCGCATTTACTTTCATAAAGTTCATACATTTTGGTGACATTCAGGCATTGGTCGAGGTATTCTTTCTTAGATTTTTGTCTCACGTAGTGGGCCGGTGTTCGCGGAAATAAATTAACATGGTCTCGAATGAATTGTTTTTCTTCCTCTGGAATTTTATTATGTGGCACGTGGTGGCCTCTCTGGTCAGTACTCACAACACCGGTATCATTACAGTTTTTCAAACAATTTCTGACGTATGTTTCAGAAATATTGAATGTAGATAAAAAAAATTTTTGGCATACTTTTAACTTTTCTGATAATTCGGCTTTTTTCAAATAATAATTGTTAGTCATCTTCCTTCTGCTTTCTTTTCCATTTACTGTTTTTACTGTTGGTATACGATCTATTAAGCTTAGAATGTACTGTCTCTTTTGATCAATGCTATCAATGTTCCAAAAGCAGGAAAAAATTGCTAATCTTTCATCGTTGCTGAAATTGTTAGCACATTTTTGTTTACACGTTCCCATACATTTACTTTCCAGCAATGATTTTCCAGGTTTCATGCCACCCTTAACTGATAGGTAAGGCTCTCCTTTTTGTCGCTTATTCTTCCTTATATTCTTCTTCCATTCACTAGGATCAGCTTGGCCTCTACGCTTGCGTTTGCGGTTTTGGTGCCCAGGAATAATAGATTGAACCTCAGTTGTATCAGTAATATTGATCAATACGTTTTCATCGATTAAGTTATGGATGTTTTCGGTAGTTAGAATACTTTCAGATAATGTACTGGTATTGTGCGTATTATTATTTGTTATTTCGGAAGTGGTACAATCAGTAGACGATATAATACATTCATCTGGTTGAGGTACGTAATCATTACTCGAATCTGATAGATGTAAATCTATATTCAACAGATCGATAAGGGAAACGTTTTGTAATGATGTCAATACTGAAGAATTTGGGAGATCAATAGAGTCTTGGAACGAAAATTCTGCTTCTAAGCTATGTTCTGCCGTTACTGTACATGGTTGCAGGCAAGGAATTTCAACATTGAGGAAGTCATCAGCATTTGAGTTAGCATCAAATGAATTCACTGGACCCTGAAAAAAAATACACTGATATATTTTTCAAAAAAGTTATCTTTAATATCTTTCTCATAAATCACTCACCATGATCGCAAACTAAGAAAAGCTTTTACTATGGTACACGCAGATGCATGATAAGCAACTATCTTCATCACAAGATTGGTCCGGGGTGGGAATCGAACCCACGACCTCCGGTTTAACAGTTAGGATCACTAACAACTTGACCACACGCCAGTTAAGTTAATTTACCGTAAACAACAACAAAATTATAAGCTAGCTAGCTATAGTATACATAATAATATGTGTATTGCAGCTAGCTAGCTGTAATATACATCAATATGTATATTACAGCTAGCTAGCTGTAATATACATCAATATGTATATTACAGCTAGCTAGCTATACAACAATTTGTATATCAATAAAACAGGTAACATCTGATTAAACGCTTTGTATTGAGATTAGTACGCGGTAGTGCGCACAGATGAATGAGCTAGGATAAAGTTAACCAAGAATAGATCAGTTACGGAAGGGAAATCCTATCTATTTTCGTTCTAAATAAACAGAGATAAATATTAATTCCCCTACAAAACTGAACTATCTTTGATTAACTTTAACCGAGAAAACTTTTGGTAGATACATTATTATGATCGGCTGTCAGTCAAAAGTCAATACGTATGAGGGTTTAATCGGAAAGGAACCTTTGTTAAAATACTGAATATAATAGATTTAACAATAAGTAATTTATGGAGAATTTAAATAAATGTTTTAACTGAAAAGGACCACGTCAAATCACAGTTATTTCTGCTCAAATGCCTACTTATTATGTATCAACGAAATGTATAATATAGGTAATACAGTTTAAAATATTAAATCATTAACACAATTGTTGGAAATTAGACTTCATTTAAGCAAAAGAACTGTGATTACATTTAATTTCATTAGTTTACGTATTATAATAATAATTAGGCAGACACTTATGTATAAAATAAACTCACCTGCTGGTTTAAAGATTCCAGAATCTTCCAGGTTCGGCTGTTTCTTTTCATGTTGAAAGAACAATTATTTTCTTTATCACTAACTTTCAATTTAATTTAAAAAAAACCACAACAATCTTCGTTTGTCACTGAATTTCGGGGCTCCCCGCGCTGTCGATTTCAAGTAATTTATCGGGGGTACCTTAACTTTTAAGAACCATTTGAACGTAATTGCAATCAAAATCTACTTAAAACCAGAGTATAACATGTTAATGTTACTGCCAAAGTAACGTAATTGATTTTACGTTGTATTGGCAGTCAGTTGAATAATAGATATTCAATTCTAAATAAGTTCAAATTGACGTAAACGTTTATACGTTCAAATGGCTCTTAATTATAACTTAAAACTCGCTTATTTTTTTATGCTATAGTAACGTATAAGTTGTTACGTTTTTATGGCTGGTTAGAAATTGTCAATTATCTAAAATTTCAGTATCAAATAAACTTATAAACAAATACGTTCATTTGGAACTAACTAAAAATGAAAAGGATAACATTGACATACACCTATCGAACGTTACGTTGTTATCGTCGTAAAGAAAATATATTTTTCTCTCATACGTTACAATGGAACTCTGAAACTATTGACTATACGAATACGTCCTTTTGGCACATGGTGTAGGACCACTTAGACAACGTATTTATGAAATAAATAAAAAATCGAGATTTTGATGATACGCTCCTTTGGTTCTTATGGGACGATAAATCCATACTAATATTATAAATGCGAAAGTAACTCTGTAGTTACTTTCGCATTTATAATATTAGTATGGATTATGGATATGGATATGGATTACCTACTTATAAATAAAAAAATGGATTTATGAAATCCTTATCTTTCGGATATCGATTTTTCACTTCACCAAGGAGTTAAATACACAAGAAAAGAAAAAGTTTACCCTTTTTAGCTGTCACAGTCGGATAATACTTAACCTTTAATAACCGCATTTTATCGGTAGCTAATCATAAATTTGGTTAATTAACGGTAGCTAACGGGTTTTTTACAACTATAGTTAGGATCTTTAAAAAAAGAAAAAAATATATGTATATAATAAAATGTATTGGACAAAAATAAAATGTATTGGACAAAAAATAGTCATTTTTTGGAAAAATTAAAATAAGTTTGAGGAATAATACCTCAAACTTATTTTACTTTTTCCAAAAAATGTCCCACGGTAATAACGGCGGTGGTCAATTCAATTCTGACAGGTTTGTATAAATTCATCATTCAAAATTGTTTTTTTTTTGTCTCCTCTTCGGCGAGCGTTTATTTAGAACTTGCATACTATGTAATGTATAATAATGCGCATCGTTCTGAAGTATTTTTATTTATTTGTTGTATTTGTCCATCCCATGTAGACAGTAGGTGGTCTGAGAGGAATGAAATTCCTAACTGACCACCTCGGTGGATGGATTGAGTGGTCCGTTGGTAAAAAAGGTTCTAACCGACCACCCAGGAAAAAAAGGTGGTTGGTTACTTCAAAACATTCCTAACTGACCACCTTAGTGGACAGCAGGTGGTTTGATAGGAATTAAATTCTTAACTGACCACCTCGGTGGATGGATTGAGTGGTCCGTTGGTAACAAAGGAACTATTCATCTTTCACACCATAATCAAACAACATTCACTACTAAGCTTCGATGCCACTCTGCTCGCAAACAGGAGGCGATTCAATCCGGTTGATCGCACCTTGGATACATTGAAACACAAATTTACAAACCATTTCTTCTGTTTCCTCGGGGGCTATCTCTACAACACGATCAACAAAAAGCTATCCCTCTACGCGCTCACCAAATCAAATTGTAAGAAAACAGCCAGAGAATGGCTCATGACCTTAGACTACGAGAGTATAGAGGATCTCCTAAAAGTAATTGCATGAAAATGCAGATACGCACAGTATATCTACATTCTTCGAATACACACACGCATACACACACCCACACACACACACACACACACACGCACATGCACATGCACACTCGCACACACACACAACCGAAATACTAACCCTGACATTACCGATAATATTATAATAATGTAGTTGTACACAAATGATATGATTTTCTAAATGTACTGACATATTTACACAGAGGTTGCAGCGCAGGGTTTGGTAGATTTTGCCATTAAGCAATACCTACTAAATCTTCCGCTATTGACCCTAGATGAGGATTGCACTGGTGGCCTGAAATACAGGATACTACCTAGTTTGGGCACTAGTCTCCCACATAAACTGGTACAATAATGTTATGTTAACTCCAACTATGTAAGCAATATTGTGGTGAGAAAATAAACGATTTATTATCATTATTATTTCACGCTCGTACCAGTCAGTGGGGTTAACCCAAGCCTTTGGTCTTCTCGCTGACAGCACAAGACCCCTCCAGTGAGCTCTGGCGACCCTACTCACCACGGAAAACACAACACAAGGTTGCTAAACCGCGATCTTCTGTAGAGCGGAGGTGTTACCCCAGTCGGACTGCTCGATTTGAGACAAGAGATACCGTCGTATTCTACCTCCTACAAAAGGCATCTTATCTGCCCGAGCTTGCTCGTCCATCCTGACCTTTGCCTCATGTCTAAGTTTAAGTAGATCGAACCTATCATAGTTCTGTACTAGGGCGATGATTTTAGGGGGGCTCTTATTACATCCCACCAACAATTGAAATGGGCTCTTACCTGTTCTTTTGACTGTGGTACAATTTAGTACAAGTTGAACTTCGCCTATAGCTGCCTTCCAAGATCCAGTCCAGTTTGTTTGGATCGACATAAACCGCTCTACCTGGCTATTAGCCCTACTAACTCCACTGCCTCATGTCTAAGTTTAAGTAGATCGAACCTATCATAGTTCTGTACTAGGGCGATGATTTAAGGGGGGCTCTTATTACATCCCATCAACAATTGAAGTGGGCTCTTACCTGTTCTTTTGACTGTGGTACAATTTAGTGCAAGTTGAACTTCGCCTATAGCTGCCTTCCAAGATCCAGTCCAGTTTGTTTGGATCGACATAAACCGCTCTACCTGGCCATTAGCCTTACTAACTCCACTGGCATTCTCTTGGAATTCTATGGACCAATCTCTACACAAATCTTGACTTGTAAATGATGTGCCCTGATCTGCGATTATCCTATTTGGTGATCCGAATAAGGAGATAAAAGTGCGTAGTGCATTACAAGCAGATTTCGCTGTGAAGTCCTTTACTGGTGTCAGGTGGCAATATTTAGTAAATGCATCTACTACATTTTCGATGACATATTTCTTAGTATTTTTATAGCCAGTCAGTTTACCACTTGTGTCAATGTGGAGGGTGTGTATTGGTTCAGGGACTGTCAATCGGGTGCAAAGATGACTACCGTGCGCCTGATGGCATTTTATTTACTTTGCACGGCAAGCATCGTTCTATATAGATTCTTACACATGTCATGTTCGGGAACCAGAAGTGTTCTCTCGTTTTGTTAAGGGTTTTATCCCAGCCCAGATGTTTGAGTTCGTCGTGAAACTTTTTAATGATTTGCCATTTATAATTTCTAGGGACTATAGCGCGACATGTTCTTTTACCCAACTGAAAGTTCTTGTGTAGGACATTGTCTTTTATTGTATACGACGACCTCAAACATGCATCTAGAGTATAATTTTCAATAGCCTCAATCAGTGTTGCCGAACTATCGATAGTTTGACTATCGATATTTGACCTCGAAAATAATCTATAATATCGATAGGCCTATCAATAGTATCGATATTGTCAATACTATCGATACTGTCGATAGTACATTGGGTATTGAAAAACGATTCTATCGATACAATCGATAGTATTACTTTGTGTCGATAGTATTTATACTAACGGTGCTATCGATAGAATCGATAATATCGACAATATCGATAGTCTAACAATAGTCAACTATCGATAGTCTATCGATAGACTATCAATAGTCGATTATCGAGCAAATCATTTGAGGCCCTCAATGATTTTATTAAGATCTGGGTCTAACTGTTGTTCTACTTACTTGCAACCAGTCCGGCCTTACTTTTACAACGTTTACCGTCGCCATGTTACCTACAGCAGGGTCTCTGCTAAGAAAGTCTACGTGAGGAATTCTCTCACCTTTGCGATATTCAACCTGGAAGTCAAAACTCTGCATGTATGCCCACCATCTGTGTACCCGAGGGGATAATACTCGTAGTTATTTGTTATACAAGAGTGCAAAGTTGCTTTTTAACCGCGTGCTCAGTTTTGATGACCGAGCAAGCGAAAGATTCTAAATTTGAATCACGAGCATAGTGAGTGATTCGCAAATTAGAATCTTGAGCTTTAGCGAGGGAATCAAAAGAGCACAAGGTGAAAAATCTTTGCACTCGAGTGCAACACGTAACTTTTCATCCCACCTCAGCGAGGAAATAATGAAATGCTTCTTCTTCCTAGCGTTAATTCCCAGTCGCATCCAAAGCTTTCACCTCGGAGTCCGGGGTCCGCTTTACCAGTCTTAACTGTGGATTTGGTTGGACCTCGATATTTTCCGTAAAGCAACTGCCATCTGACCTCCACGACCCAATGGTGACATTAGGCGATATCGAAGCATTGCAGCTAGACCGTTGTCGTTGAACTTTTTAGGGCTCCAACTGCCCGTAACGACTGCCATAGATGTTCGTATGGTATCCGTGACCGACGGCTTAACGTGCTCTCCAAGGCACGACCAGACCAATGCAAATACCCATTTTCATGCATACAAAATATTTGCACTGAGCGGGGATCAAACCCGTGCCTCCTGCGTAGCGGCCGCGTTCACTACCACTACGCCACGGAGGCTGTATATGTGTATTAATACTAATAATTAATACTAATAATAAAATACAAAATAATAAAAATTTAACAACAATGTTCAACAATATGACGTGAAAAAAAATGATGCGCGTAAAGCAAAATATTTAAAAAAAAAAAAGTACACCAAGGAGGTTCCGAGTCTGAGTTTTTCATAAATTAAAAAAAGTTGTATGATAAATGCGGCACCATAGAGGTAGAAGTAAATAGGTTTAATGATGTTTTGAGTTCACAAACCTAGTACACACGATGTTCTAAATTCAAATTTACTTTATCCTCTAGAGGATAAAAACGACTTTTGCGCTCAGATATCGAAGAGAAAAAATACTCTTTCCGAGATGGTGGGATGAAATAGTTATTTGTTATACAAGAGTGCAAAGTTGCTTTTTAACCGCGTGCTCAGTTTTGATGACCGAGCAAGCGAAAGATTCTAAATTTGAATCACGAGCGCAGCGAGTGATTCACAAATTAGAATCTTGAGCGTAAGCGAGGGAATCAAAAGAGCACAAGGTGAAAAATCTTTGCACTCGAGTGCAACACGTAACTTTTCATCCCACCTCAGCGAGGAAATAAAGAAATCCAAAAAAAAATAAACAATGTTCAACAATATGACATGAGAAGAAAATGATGTTCGCAAAGCAAATAAAAAAAAAAGTACACCAAGGAGGTTCCGAGTCTGAGTTTATCAAAAATACAAATTCAGATTCAGAGACTGATTCAGATTCAGAGACAGGTTCAGAGACAGATTCAGATTCAGAGATAGATTCAGAGACAGATTCAGATTCAGAGACAGATTCAGATTCAGAGACAGATTCAGATACAGATTCAGATTCAGATACAGATACAGATTCAGATACAGATTCAGATTCAAAGACAGATTCAGATTCAAAGACAGATTCAGAGACAGAGACAGATTCAGAGACAGAGACAGATTCAGAGACAGATTCAGAGACAGATTCAGAGACAGATTCAGAGACAGATTCAGATTCAGAGACATTCAGATTTATATAAAGATTCAAATTCAAATTCAAATTCAAATTCAAATTCAAATTCAAATTCAAATTCAAATTCAAATTCAAACTCAAATTCAAATTTATTTTATGAAGCGTAGGTTACAAAATAGGCCACGGTAACCTCTTACCATCAGGAGGGTCATGATGTGCTTGTCTGCGAGTATAAAAAAAGATGTGAAAAACAACAGCTGTGTTCCACCAAAGGCATACAAAATATTGAATGAGATCACAATTCACAAGATTATAATTATATGTATGTACAATGTGTCATTAAAAAAAAAATACTTTATCCTCTAGAGGATAAAAACGACTTTTGTACTCAGTTATCGAATAGTAAAAGTACTCTTTCCGAGATGGTGGGATGAAAATCTCTTTTATTACGCGAGGCCTTTAGGCTATTACAGTCTGTCACAACCTTAAATTGTTTTCCCAGTAAATAATGTCGGAAATGTTTTATATAGAAGCTATAGAATTGGTTAGAAAATTGTCTTTTAAGATTGCTTCAAATACCTACCCAAAAAATGTCCACCAGTTCTTGAACTATTACCAAACCGCAACCCCGCGCGTAAATACGCACTATTCGGCACGATGATGCAGATTTGAACTACTGCAAACACGCGCGTGGCTCCGTCGTCGCCGCGCCGCGGCGGCGGCGCCCTCGCTGCGTGATGTGCGTAACTTATATAAAACAATAGAGGGCGTTATTTGGAATATTAGCAGTCAGTCTAAAATAGTTAATACCATATTATATTAATTAACTAGCTGTCCCGGCGAACTTCGTACCGCCATATTTTTCCCGTTCCCGCTGCACCTATTTTCTCATCCTTTAAACCTTCCCTGGACACCCACGAATATTTTAAGACTAAAATTAGCCAAATCGGTTCAGCCGTTCTTGGGTTATAAACTAACAACGAAAAGTGGCATTGATTTTTATATATATAGATATAGAACGTAGATGAATACGAAATCTTGTTTAAAAAGTTATATATTATTAGGGCCGGCGCCCACTGCCGGCATGGCACGGCATGGCTTGGCAAAATTTTTTATTACTAATCAAGTTATTTTGAATCTTATTTGAAGGACTTTAGAATTCATTTTACTTTATTTCGTCAAACGATGCCACGGCAGGCCGTGGCATGCCACGACGTGCCACGGCATTCCGCGGCATGCCGCGACGTGTCACATTCCGTTTGACTGCCTCTTTGTCGTAGCGGTAGTGAACACGGCCGCTACGCAGGAGGCACGGGTTTGATTCCCGCTCAGTGCAAATGTTTGTAAGCATTAATATGAATATT
Source organism: Eilema depressum (assembly GCA_914767945.1). NCBI lineage: Eukaryota > Metazoa > Arthropoda > Insecta > Lepidoptera > Erebidae > Eilema > Eilema depressum. Next base: position 20,866,430 of record OU612012.1, on the reverse strand, counting down.
TGCATTGGTCTGGTTTCTATCCTACTGATATTATAAACGTGAAAGTTTGTAAGTATGTGAGGATGTTTGTTACTCTTTCACGTAAAAACTACTGAATGGATGTTGATTAAACTTTATAATAATATAGCTTATACATCAGAATAACCCATAGGCTATATTAAGCGATGAACGGGATCAGAATTCCACGCTAGCAGAGCCGCGGGCAACAGCTGCTGTATAATATATATGTATTTACAAAAAAAAATGTATAAGTATGGTTATTGGCTTTCTAGAACCCATAACACAAGCTAGTTAAGCTATGCTTATTTTGTGTCTGGATAGCGTTGTGTAGATTGTCCTACAATATTTATTTATTAATTTATTACATATTATTTATTTATTTTATTATTATTATTCACCTTTATTCATTTTATAAACATATAAATTATAATAATAATAATAATAAAATAAATATTTCACAACATTCTACACAACGCTTTCTAGACCCATGGTAAGCTTAATTAGCTTGTGTTATGGAATCTAGAATGCGGATATACATACTTAGATACTTTTTTTTTTGTAAATACATACATATTATACATAGAAACACCCAGACCAATGCAAATATTTATATTCATGCATACAAATATTGGCACTGAGCGGGGATCGAACCCGCGCCTCCTGCGTAGCAGCCGCGTTCACTACCGCTACGCCACAGAGGCAGTCAATTATATTTACAACACACCTGCTCATAAAAGTGATATTATTTTACCGCAATTAGGCACGTAATGACACCTATTATCAAACTGTGACTTTTTCATTGCTATTATTCACAAAAGTGAGTTATAGATTCTTTTTTAAATTTTATAGGAAGTGTCTATAATAAAATTGTCTATGTTCCTAAAAAAGTTTTGATACAAAAAAGAACGTGTTTAATAGTACGAATAAATTAATATGCCCATTGTATGGTCATTTGATGCATTTTCGTATTTAAATAAAAAATTTCAACTTGTAATAATTGTATAATAAACAAAATTATCACTCAAATTTAACATTTTTTTTCTCTAAGTGCAGAAAAAAAAACAGTAAAAAAAAAGTTAAAGTCAAACCCAATGATATTAAATATAATTAGATGTGTTATTGCTATTTCTACGTTGATTTGTAAGCATATGACATATCTATGTTATGAAAATATCATTGGTCAAACCTCATTCTTTTAAATATGGCCGATCGCCATTGGTAGATGCGCGCGCATAGGAAAACGAATTCATTTGTAGTATTGTTTATTTAGTATTTGTAGTGTTATTTTATTCGCCAGTGTTGTAAAACGTCGTATGCCACGTGTGAGCATGATGCTTGTACCATAATGTACTATTTCATCCCACCATCTCGGAAAGCGTATTTTTGCTCTTCGATATCTGAGTGTAAAAATCGTTTTTATCCTCTAGATGATAAAGTAAATTTGAATTTAGAACATCATGTGCACTAGGTTTGTGAATTCAAAACATCATTAATCCTATGTACTTCTACCTCTATGGTGCCGAATTTATCATGCAACTTTTTTTTAATTTATGAAAACCTCAGACTCGGAACCTCCTTGGTGTACTTTTTTTTTAATTTGCTTTGCGCGCATCATTTTCATTCACGTCATATTGTTGAAAATTGTTGTTGATTTTTTTTTTGCATTTCATTATTACACATAATATATACAGCCTCCGTGTCCGTGGCGTAGCGGTAGTCATTGCGACCGCTACGCAGGAGGCGCGGGTTTTTTTTTTTTTTTTTTTTTTTTTTTGTTATTATCATTTAAAACACGAATATGTAATACAGATTAACACAGTTCGATCCCCGCTCAGTGCAAATATTTGTTTGCATGAATATGGGTATCTGGTGGTCTGGTCGTGCCTCGGAGAGCACGTTAAACCGTCGGTCCCGGTTGCCATACGAACATCTAAAGCAGTCGTTACGGGCAGTTGGAGCCCTAAAAAGTTCAACAACAACGTTCTAGCTGCAATGCTTCAATATCGCCTAATCTCACCATTGGGTTATGGAGGTCAGATAGCAGTCGCTTTACGGAAAATATCGAGGTCCAGTCAAATCCGCAGTTAAGACTGGTACCTAAAGCGGACCCCAGACTCCGAGGTGAAAGCTCGGATGCGACTGGGAATTAACGCTAGAATGAAGAAAAAGCATTTCATTATTTCCTCGCTGAGGTGGGATGAAAAGTTACGTGTTGCACTCGAGTGCAAAGATTTTTCACCTTGTGCTCTTTTGATTCCCTCGCTAAAGCTCAAGATTCTAATTTGTGAATCACTCGCTGCACTCGTGATTCAAATTTAGAATCTTTCGCTTGCTCGGTCATCAAAACTGAGCACGCGGTTAAAAAGCAACTTTGCAATCTTGTATAACAAATAACTATTCTAAATATACTTAAAAAATACATTTAAAAATATAAAAAATAGTACCCCACCGGCATCGGGTACAGGGACCAAGCTGCCGATGGTTAGGGCTTCAGGGAGAGTAACTCCCTCACTCGCATAGTGAGGAAGTTACTCTCTCTGCAGTGCCTAGCAAAACTGCTTTCTGCATCAAGCCCTTGAGCCAACCGTCTAACGAGAGCCTCTTAAGATGTTGATCGAGGCTCTTGGCGATAAGTCCGTGAACTGAAACGACTATCGGTACATCCACATCCCACATATCGACAATCTTATGGGCTAAGTCCAAATACATAATTTGTTTTTCTTTTTCTGCCTTCACGAGATTCTCGTCATGAGGGATAGTGATATCAACTATTACTGCAAGGCGCTCTAATCGAACTATTATCACTATATCAGGCTTATTGGCAACAATAGTCCTGTCAGTGATAATAGATCGATCCCAGTACAACGTGATATGCCCATTTTCGAGAACTGGGTCGGGCACATACCTGTAGTATGGTACCTCTGATTCCACAAGGTTCAGGGCAAGTTGCTGATGGATTATCCTTGCTACTTGGTTATGTCTGTGCAAATACTCGCCGTTGGCAAAACGAGAACAACCAGAGATTATATGTGTAAGGGATTCCCCAGGACGGTGACACGCCCGACAAATGTCAACCGTACCATCCCTTATGATATACCTCCGATAGTTATTCGCCATAACAACGTCGTCCGTAATTGCAAAGACAAACCCTTTGGTTTCCCCAAATAAGTCACCGAAGCGTAGCCAAGATAGAGAGGCTGATATATCTATATCAGGCCCATGTAGAACCCGATAAAAACGACCATGCAACTCCTTGCTCTTCCATACATCCCTGCGGTCATTAATACTTAATACTGCAGGTTTGCGCCAGTTCTCTTTAGCCAGACCGAGCGGGGTAAGTCAGTTATCTACCATGACTACATCTCGATGCATACCCGCGTCATTGTGCAGGAAATATTCCCTGAGGTTGCACACCTCACGGTTATGGAGGGTCTTGGCATTTAAAAAACCACAACCTCCACATTTCCGTGGTATGTACAACCTCATCACAGATGAACGCGGATGATGCATGCGGTATGGAGTGACATGCGCACGGACCTTCCTATCCAGGGCGTCAAGTTCTGTCTGAGTCCACCTGAGTATGCCGAAGGAGTACATTTAAACTGGCATGACCCAACCATTACAAGCGCGGACCTTATTACCGCCCGATAAAAGACTTTTCAGAACTTTTCTCAGACGGCCAAAGAAACGCTCCTGTAACGATTGTTTCATACCAGCCTCTGAAATGCCTAACGCCTGCGACATACCCAGGTATTTATAAGTGTCGGTTGCAGAGGGCTCTAAGTTTTGTAGAATCTGAGAGCTCTACACTTTCAGATTCCACAATCCGACCTCGCTTCACATGCATGACCGCACATTTGTCCAAACCAGATAGAGTTACTAAATGTTTCTGTCAGCTTTAATAACTCTATCAGATGGAAATTGTTGGGAGCAAATAATTTGAGGTCATTCATGTAAAGGAGGTGGGATGTGACTTGACCATCTCTCCGCAATCGACAGCCCAACCCTGAACTCTCCAGTACAGTACTGAGAGGGTTCAGTGCTAGGCAAAACCATAATGGACTCAGACTATCGCCCTGGAATATACCTCGCTCAATCTTTATTAGCCCGCTATCCCCGCAAATCTGTCGACATCCTGGATAGCAAAGCACCGTTCTCCATTGCCCCATACATGTCTTCGTGAAGGTACATAGAGTTGTATCAATTTTATACAACTCTAGCACCCTCAAGAGCCATGTATGCGGCACAGAGTCATAGGCCTTTTTATAATCTATCCAGCATGTCGCCAGATCCTTGCGATGACGACGGGCCTGTTGGCAAATGGCCATGTCAATTATAAGGAGCTCTTTAGTACCTCGGGCCCCGCTCCTACATCCATTCTGAGAGATAGACATGATAGAATTGTCAATTAAGTGAGACGAATTTTTTTCTCTCAGAATAGATGTAAGAAGCTTTACACTGTAGGCAGATAAGTGATGAGCCTGTTGTTCTTGGGGTCCGTGGTACTACCGGACTTATGAAGAAGGTGGGTTACACCAGTTGATATAAAAGCGGGCAGTGATCCTGATTCTAGGCATGATTGAAATTGCATTGCCAACCGAGCTCCGGAACCATTTCAACCAGCAGTTATGCAGTCCGTCTGGGCCCGCTGATCTCCAGTTAGGTAACAGACGGACTGCATTGGTGACATCCTCATCAATTATGGTAACCGGTTCCATGGTTCCTATAGACTCACACGATCGTTCGACAATTCGCATCCAATCACCCTCTGTGTGACCGACAGGCGACGACCACATGCTACGCCAAAACATATTAGTAGCATCATCATCCGGTCGACGCATGTCAGTCCCATTCGAATCAGGTCGCTCTAAACAAAAAACATTCTATATAAAACGATCTATATATTTTGTCATAAAATAAATAATTATACACGTTCATATTTATTTCTTAAAGGAAATGTGTCGTGCGAGGATGTCTAGCTGTGCTGTGAAAATGTGTGGGTACTGTGGGGGTTTCCACCAAAGCTGTGCGATGAAAATGTGCCTACGAGGATGTATTGTGTAGCGGAGCTGTTCTTGAGGCCTTATATCGGTCCCCGAGAACGCACGCGTAACAAAGCGCATGACTCTTGGGCGCGTATTGCCAGATCTAAAGTTTATTAGCTTACCAATGAGTGCCCTAGTCTCAGCAATACGCCGCTCAATCCTACTCTGCCAAGCCGGCACAGCAGATTTCGGTCGAGTGGCTAAGTTAATTTTATGAAAGTTAACATTAGCCACTCGACATGCTGCGACAGCCGCGCAGTACAAGATTGAGTGCGTATCACTGATATCTTCGCTATTATCAAAATAATCTGATAATAGCGAATCCAGGGCACACACAAGCGCTATATTTTTTTTATGTGTGGGCAAACGCGGTAGGTGAGGTCGACAATCAAAAGGCATGGATCGATACTCTCGCATTGCACACTCCAAAGCGCTCCTTAATATGTCGTTGCACACAGTACTTACGTGTGTAACCCCGGCATCCACTACCTCTTCGCTTACATAAGAAACAGATTCCTCATTTACATGTGAAACAGATTCCTCATTTACATGTGAGATGATATCTTGATGTTGTGTAAGAGATTGCGAAGAAGTAGGAGCACCTGGGCTCCGCGAGTCAGAGCGTAGTCTCTCAAGTACGGAGTCATCCAACAAATGATCGCTGGATGGCCCGCACCTGATCCGACAGTTGCTGCACCGAAACGTTGACAGTTAGCTCGAGTACCTGGAACAGAGGCAGCATGCGCGCACGATACGCAGTTAAGTTGATTCCTCCCTCTGTAGCCGCATAAAATACCCGCATGACATTTTCATTAATGGAATTTGTCCATCTCATGCGGCGCACTTCACCAGCGGCAGCGGGGGCCCTGTTCGAAGCCGGATGGCGTCGGGGCTCCAAGCTGGCCGGAGGCGTGCCTCTCCCCGGCCGATGTACAGGTGTTGGCGACGTCGTCGGCGGGGAGAAGAACTCGTCGCTCGAAGAAGAGCTCGACGCCGCCGCTGGTTCTATTGCTGGAGGTTGCGCGGCGGAGCTTAGCGACGAGTCCGGGGCTGTTGTAGGTGCATTTGCGTTCTTCCTGGCGCATGACCTTGTCAACATACTTAATCCAATTCAATTTTCATGCTCGTAGATTTTGTAATAAAATTATTTATTTTATTATTGACAGGTGTTTGTCAATCTGTCACTTTTTCATTTACTACAACTGATTTAGCTCAATTAAGAGGCAAACATAGAAAAAATTCCTAGTAGCAATTTTCTTTCGGAATTCGTTGAGGGAGGTCACTAGTAGTCTTAATTTCGATTTGCGTGGTATTCGGTTCGTTGCGTTCTCCGCCATCTTAAAGTTAAGGGTACATTTTTGTTTACCGAATAAGTCGTTTAGTTTTAATTTTACATGAAAAATTGTTACTACAAAGTTGTTTAGAATTAAATTTTCTACAATTTTGGTGTTAATCATTTTTTTGTAGGATCGGTATTTTTAGATTTATTCACCAAAAGATGGAGAATCTTTGTTTGATTTTTTTGACTTAGGATAAACTCCTAGTAGCTATTTTCTTTGAGAATTCATTAAATAAGGTCACTGGTAGTCTACATTTCGATTTGCGTGGTATTTGGTTGATTGCATTCTCCGCCATCTTGAATTTAAGGGTACATTTTTGTTTACCAAGTAAGTCGTTTAATTTTATTTTACTCGAGAAATATTTACTACAAAGTTATTAAGAATTAAATTTCCTACATTTTAGAAATTATAACTATTCCCTAGGATAAATATTTTTCGATGTATATCCCAAAAAAGTGGTGAAACTTTGTTCGATTTTTTTGACGTAGGAAAAACTCCTAGTAGCTATTTTCTTTGAGAATTCGTTAAATAAGGCCACTGGCAGTCTACATTTCGATTTGCGTGGTATTCGATTCATTGCATTCTCCGCCATCTTGAATTTAAGGGTACATTTTTGTTTACCAAGTAAGTCGTTTAATTTTTATTTTACTCGAGAAATATTTACTACAAAGTTATTAAGAATTAAATTTCCTACAGTTTAGAAATTATAACTATTCCCTAGGATAAATATTTTTCGATGTATACCCCAAAAAAGTGGTGAAACTTTGTTCGATTTTTTTGACATAGGATAGACTCCTAGTAGCTATTTTCTTTGGGAATTCGTTAAATAAGGTCACTGGCAGTCTACATTTCGATTTGCGTGGTATTCGATTCATTGCATTCTCCGCCATCTTGAATTTAAGGGAGAATGCAATCAACCAAATACCACGCAAATCGAAATGCAGACTGCCAGTGACCTTATTTAATGAATTCCCAAAGAAACCAGCTCCTAGGAGGATTTTCTTTGTCAAAAAATTCGAATAAAGTTTCACCAACTTTTTTGGGGTACCTATACATGGAAAAATATCGATTTTAGGGGAAAATTATTCATACTAAAATGTAGGAAATTTAATTCTTAACAACTTTATAGTAATTATTTTTCGAGTAAAATTAAAAAAAAGATAACTTATTCAGTAACTAACATTTCACCCTTAAATTCAAGATGGCAGAGAATGCAACGAATCGAATACCACGCAAATCGAAATGTAGACTACCAGTGACCTTATTTAACGAATTCCCAAAGAAAATAGCTACTAGGAGTTTTTCCTACGACAAAAAAAATCAAACAAAGATTCTTCATCTTTCGGTGAATAAATCGAAAAATACCGATCCTACGAAAAAATGATAAATACCAAAATTGTAGAAAATTTAATTCTAAACAACTTTGTAGTAACAATTTTCCGTGTAAAATTAAAAGTAAACGACTTATTCGGTAAACAATATTGTACCCTTAAATTCAAGATGGCGGAGAACGCAACGAACCGAATACCACGCAAATCGAAATTAAGACTACTAGTGACCTCCGTCAACGAATCCTAAAAGAAAATTGCTACTAGGAATTTTTCCTATGTCAAATCCTTTATTAGTTGTACTAATTTTGGTATTTTTTATTTGTGTATTGATACATTGTTGTAAAATTATTTATTTTTGGTTACTGATAGAAGCAATAAGCTTCACAAAATAGATGTAAATAACAATATCGATCACAAATCATACAAAACAAATAAAACTTGTGGAGCAAAGCAAAGACGAGTATATGACGTAAAGTGTTGCCAGGTTATTATTATTATAACGACACAATCACACAACCAACTTCGAAACCACGAACCACCAGGTTGCCACGGCATGCCGCGGCATGCCATGCCATGCCGTGCCGGCAGTGGGCGCCGGCCCTTAAGGCGGCCACCCACTAGCAGTTTATCGTACGACAACCGGATGATATCGGTCTGTCAGTTCATCGCAATAGCCCACACACTTACAGTTTCGTATATGATTTTGGACTGACGGCTAATATGTGTGTGGCCGCTTGACGATTTCGGTCAGCAAAGACAGTTAAAGGCCGGACAGTCTATGGCCGTCGGCATTTTATACGTAATAACATCAGACTAAAAGAATAAAATAATGTTATTATTTTAGTCTGAGGTAATAAAATTATGACGACATTGATGACATAAGGACGGCAGGCCGCCGCGCGGACAGACGAAAAACTGCAGGCGGACTGAAAGTGGGTGGCCGCCTTTAGATGGGTTATTTATTTGAGAGGAGCGTTGCGTTCTCCTCGAAACAATGGCACCCGCATTCTAGTACAAGGAGTACTAATTGGATAGGTAAAGTAATTATGAGAGGAGCTCTGGTACCGGTTAAGGTCAAGCTCACGAGCGGCATTGTTATCGCTAGTTGACTTCTGCCGCGCTGCGACCACTTTCAGACTTCACTTTAGTCTAGTAAAGTTATTATTATTCTTGTAAGCGTATTACAAAGTAATCAATATACCTACATATAACAGGCTGTATTTATTAATATGATGAAACCTTGATTCATTTCGGGCCAAAGTTCGAGTTTAGTGTTATAGTTTAGCTAAATAACTACCTTTCAATAATTGAAAGACAATTTAGTAACGGGCCATTACTTGGAATTTGTCCGTGCGGGTCAGTTTTACAAAATTTTCTGTTGTATACATCTAACATTGCGTGGGGTGTACTCTACATCTACTACTACTAGGCCCAACTGTACGACCCCTGAGTAGTGATGTACAGGCCTCGAGGCGTCGAGTCTTATTTTTAAAGCCTCGAGGCGGAATGGCAAGACTCAGTGAGCTCGGTAAGCTCGGAGCCCTGAGCCTAGCCGAACCGCGAGTTTTTTGAGCCATGCCTTCAAAAGAATTCGAGCCTTCAAAAGAGCTTAAACCTATCAAAAGAGCTCGACCCTTCAAAAGAGCTCGATCCTTCAAAAGAGTTCGAGCCTTCAAAAGAGCTTAAACCTATCAAAGGAGCTCGACTCTTCAAAAGAGCTCGAGCCTTCAAAAGAGCTCGAGCCTTCAAAGAAATCGAGTCTTCATAAGAGCCGTAAAACAAGCTCGCGTCTTAAAATATCCATACTAATATTATAAATGCGAAAGTAACTCTGTCTGTCTGTTTGTATGTATGTCTGTCTGTGGGGGGTTAAAGGGGTGAAATAGGGGATGAAAGTTTGTATGAAAGTTTGTCAATTTTCAAAATATCTTGATGCAACTTTGTACAGAGATGGATTAGAGCTTGGAAACGGACAAAGGCTACCTTTTACGTGAAAAACAGGGTTAAGGTTGGGGGTAATAGGGGATAAAAGTTTATTTATGAAGATATCTTGATGAAATTAGGTACAAAGATACTTAATATTATAAATATGAAAATAACTCTGCCTGTCTGTTACGCTTTTATGCCTGAGCCACTAAACCTATTTTGATGAAATTTGGTACAGAGATAAATGATAAATTGAACCTTGGGGAAGGACGAAGGCTATGTATGTATGGCCACGATAACCGACATCCACATGGGCGTAGCCGCGGAGGACAGCTAGTATAAGATAAATTACAGCCTATGATATACATCCGCCGCGTGGTTCCTGGCAGAGTAGAAGTTTCTTCTGCTAGACAGCTATAGGTATATTCTGAATAAAAAAAAGACTAATGCGCCTAAGAGATTGCTTCGAGATCGATCGAGCGCTCAAAAGGCCTCGTGCCTTCAAAAAGGGCTCGAGTCTTCAAAAGAAGTCGAACCTTCAAAAGAGCTCGAGCCTTCAAAAGAACTTGAACCTTCAAAAGAGCTCGAGCCTTCAAAAATGGCTCGAGGCTTCAAAAATAACTCGAGACTTCAAAAAAGCTCGAGCTCTGATAAAGACTCCCGAGTCGTCGGGCGCCATACAAACGAGGCGAGCCTTTTAAATGACACCGAGCTCTAGGCTAAGAGACTCGGACGCCTCGAGGCTTGTACATCACTACCCCCTGAGTAACCGGTCAACAAATTTTATTTTAAATCCATTTGGTATTGTGTGATTTCCCTTTTCGTACCACTTTATATGAAAAGGTAAAAACAAAACTGCATTCAAAGATTTTTAAAAATTCGCTTGCCACATCCGGTAATCGAACCGACTAAAATCCGAAAAAGTAACATCCTGTATTTTTATGGCTTCAATCGATAGTTTCAATCATAAGAATCAAATCTCTCTAAGAAACATGGTAAATTTAATGAAAGGAAGTCCACCAAATATTAAGTTATAGATTCAATGCAAACAGACACAGCTCTTTTACTCAAGGGGCCATCAGATACATTTTCAACACTAGAGATGTCTTTGATGATTTTTTTTTATTGCAATGAGTAATAGTACGAGATCCGGCTGCAGAATCAGTGCACTCATCGAGTGTTTGCTAAAAAACAAATTTTTACGCATATTTATGATTAGGAGAATGTACAGGGTTATTGGTAACTCGACGTATTCCTGTCAGGGGGTGTTAGGGGACCCAAAATGCTGCAATTTGGAGCCCACATATGTATGGCCGAAAATCAATAGTTTTCGAAATAATTGACTTTTTAGTTTTTTCCATAGTAACCCAAAATTCAGCTTTCAATTGCAAATTAAAAAAAAAACCCTCATGCTCCAAATTGTAGCATTTTGGGTCCCCTAACACCCCCTGGCAGGAAAACGTCGAGACGGTTTACTAATGTTTGGCAAAAAACGTTTCCCAAAGTGTCACATGCCAAAGTATGTTTCCCAAATTTTCATTTGGCAAAAAAACATTTGGCAAAAACAACTTTTCGCAATTTTTCAGTTAGCAATACTATTTTTGGCAAATTATTGTTTAAATGGCAAAGTTTCAATTTACCAAATATTATGTAGTCAAATATGGTTTGGCAAGTGATTTACTTAAGAGTCTAAATTCACCGCATTAAAATCATTAAATTTTTAATTTTAAGATCCAATTTATTAAATACACTGCTGCATGGATGTTTTTGTTTTTGTTTTTAAATTGACAGGTAAGAACTTCTATAATAATTATTATAATATTGTTATCATACAAATCATTTCCGAATCTGTTGGGGTCACAGTTCTAACCTAACCTAATCCACTTTTCTAGCAGTTCCAATTCTATAATAATTATATTGTTATCATACAATTCATTTCCGGCACTTCGCCGGCCGCTGCCACGGCACGCGCTCTGTTGGGGTCACAGTTCTAACCTAACCTAACCCTCTAGCAGTTCCAATCCAGCCTACGTTACAAACTACGTCTTTACTACGCCTTAACAAAATAAAGCATTTGCTAAATGTATATATAAAAAAATTTCGTGTTCAGTATCGTTAATATAACATAACCCAAGTATTTTTTTTTAAATATCTCCAATGTACAGACACGACCACTTTACAATTTTATAATAGTATAGATATAATGCCTACAATATTGGAACGATCGATTATTATTTATCAGTGGAACTAATTCAATGGTCCACTTGACTCCTAGTGGATATTCAGAGGTACAACTGGCCCACTTATTTGCAAGAGGGTACAACTCGCCTGCAGGCAAGATATCAAGAGGGCGACATGTCGCCTAACCCATCTACTTACACATCATCTACTTTACTAACAGTAGAGGAAACATGTGAAGTGCGTAAGGATAGAAGCAGATATTTGACTGTTGTGTCTGCCTACCCCGGAGAGAAAAGGCATGAGTATATTTGTGTATGTACCTACTTTACTAACAAAATAATGCTTTAATGTGTCTCATTAAATCACTAAATAACTGAATCAGTATTTACTTTTTTACTAAATTTATTAATTAAGTTAGGCTGCAGTGAAATTGAAATTATTGATAGAGTTGTTAATAAAAACATAAGTGGTAGCGTGAAATCCTGCCGTGCGGGTGTCAAGATACAGCGTTTATGATGCTTGTCTCTCAATAAGGCTCGCAGTGAGTATCTGAAAGTAGACGTGAGCGGAAAAAGGCGGCCGGGCCGCGGTCGATAGACAGCAGGGCGCAGACGCGGCCGTTTGCCGCCGGAGGAGCTACGAGAACACACCAGTCCGCCGGCAAGCTGATACGCGGCCGCCGGCAGCCAGCGTCCGCCAGGACGCACGCGGTCGCGTGAAACATGTATACGAGCCGTCCCCAAGGCGTGCACAGCATCGCTCTGGTATTGGCTCTTGCAATCGCCTGGTTGCCACACTCCGATCATGCCGCGTGAGTATCTTACTGCCCATCATCAACCGCAACTTCTCCGAGGACATCGATCATTTAGCACTAAGAAGCTCAACCCGCGCGCCCCTCTCGCATTTGGGAAGCCATAGCGTGCGTGTAATCTTTTAAAGCTGAGAGTTCACATCATACGACGACGCGTATCTGATTTGTTTATAACATGACTTCGAAGCTAAACCCTTGCAAATAAGCTAATAAGGGAAAGGGTTGGGCTTAAGGTGTCCAGCAGTTAGTTTACTCCCGCATTCAAATAATGTAACGAGAAAAGGTTATCTCTTTTTGGCCTCACCTTTAATATACGTTTGTGATTTTTTACTCGGGCGAATAAACTACGGGGTATTTTATGTACTAAACAAGTTTCATTAAAGTTTAGTTTGACACTAATTGTATGAGACTATCTTTTAACGATACAGTTTTATTAATATTATGATTAAATAGACGTCGGACCACGATGCGAAACTCGTATGAACGATAAATTGAAGAATAGGTAACCGTTACCGCCATTAGACTTACCGAAAACGAATTATGATTTTGTTAAGAAAGTATCTTCTTGACATCCTTATTGATAGATTTTATCAATTTTAGTGATGACAATGTGAACAACTAGTAACTTTTACCTACTTTATTGTTATTTTTAGGGTTCCGTAGCCAAATGGCAAAAAACGGAACCCTTATAGATTCGTCATGTCTGTCCGTCCGTCTGTCTGTCTGTCTGTCTGTCTGTCTGTCCGTCCGTATGTCACAGCCACTTTTCTCCGAAACTATAAGGCCTATGCTGTTGAAACTTGGTAAGAAGATGTATTCTGTGAACCGCATTAAGAATTTCACTCAAAAATAAAAAAAAGCATAAAATTTTGGGGGTCACTCACTTGTCGCAGTTTCGCGCGCAGATGAATAACGGAGTGATAAAGTTTTTAATTAGTGGCTGTGTCTGTTTGTAAGATGTATTCAAAACGTTCTAATACTTTTGTAGATCGTGGAAAATTGGAACAAAATCAAGGTAAGACAGTTATTAATATTTTTTTCGAAGCCGGTAAAGTTAGGTTAGGTTACCGACATAATACCTATAAAGTTTTCTCACATTACCCTTAACTTGTACTATAACTTGAAATATTAACCTTTTTTACCATTATCACGGTTAAAAAGGACTTGACACTTGCATATTATCCTCTGTGTACATATGCCTCTGTGGCGTAGCGGTAGTGAACGCGGCTGCTACGCAGGAGGCGCGGGTTCGATCCCCGCTCAGTACCAATATTTGTATGCTTGAATATAAATATTTGCATTGGTCTGTGTGTTTCTATGTATAATATGTATGTATTCACAAAAAAAAAATCTAAGTATTTATATCCGCATTCTAGATTCCATAACAAAAGCTAATTAAGCTTACCATGGGTCTATAGTCGAACTTTTAATTAGCTGCAGTAAAATGACGTTTTGTGGGATACCACTTTTGGAAGAAAAATAAATAGGGATGTGGCTAAGTGAGTAAGTGAATCATTCAATAAATGAATGATCTTTGGTTTTTAACCGACTTCAAAAAAGGAGGTTCTCAATTCGTACCCAATTTTTATTTTTATTTTTTTTATTTTTTTGTATGTTTGTTACGCGATTGTGAAGCCAATTCTAGACGAATTTTGAAAATTCTTCTTGTATTCGTAAGTAGATTATTCCGAAGTGGTCCCATTTTAATTTCGTAAAGATCTGATGATGGGTTTCCGAGATTAGACCAAGGAACTCTTCAAAAAGTACCAGGAAATCAGCCGCGATTGCTGCAATGGAATATTATTGCAATGTTTCTGCCATTACATATCATAACATCACGCCTGAGTCCTTTGAAGGGGTACGCAGAAGTGTTTAGAATATTCAGCTATATTTCCGGTGTATATGCATTGATTTTAAAAATTATTTTTGAATAATGATTTAATATTTTTTTTTGTAGCGTGGCCGGTGTGATCTGTATTGCAGCGTCAGCAGCGCATGTACAGTCAGGTCACTATACATGCGATGTACAGTCGTGAGACTGTACAAACTCACTAAAAAGAGAAAAATAAATTCATTTTTAACAAAAAAGTTTAACCGACTTCAAGAAACGAAAAAGAGGCGCTGAAAAGCGAAAAATAACTTAATTTACAGACTTACTGATTTATTAGAAGTCGGTGCCAGCCAACTTTGTTTGTTGTGTCTGAACTACTATGATGCAATCAATTGAAATATGGCCTCTCTTGGGCTAGGTACCGACTTCTAATAAATCAGTAAGTCTGTAAATTAAGTTATTTTTCGCTTTTCAGTGCCTCTTTTTCGTTTCTTGAAGTCGGTTAAACTTTTTTGTTAAAAATGAATTTATTATTTAAAGATTCAATACTAAGTTGTAATGTATTTTTTTATTCTATTATTATTACATATGATAAAGAATTGATCTTTTTCAGTGAAAGTATAGGAAAGTACATTCAAAACGAATCAAAAATGTCATAATAATGTTATATAATCAATATTTTTCGGAATCACTGTCGCTGTTGCTTTCGGTCACACTAATGACAAATCTGTCTATTCATTATCTAATATGATCGAGATTGTACATATTGTGGTCCTCTTTTATAATGTGAGACACAAAAGGCACTCCACTTAGCCGGTGTCACATTGTTGATTACTTCTTGGAAAAAAGTTTTCACTTCTAGCATTTCATACGTCTTATTAATTTATCTGCGACGTGCCCCTTTGCCTGAGACCAAAATAACTCATCGGTTTAATTCACAGTGATAAGAGGGCAGTCTTAGAAGCCTGATACCTTTATGTGCAGCCTATCTCGAATGGCCTTCACCATATTTGGTTAAAATGCAATATTTTTAGTGGTCAGCCACTCTTGAATTCGTGCTTTCGTCCACGACATCTCCGGGATTCTTTTGATCGAGAGTGATAGAGCGCGTTGATAATATCATTGAGCGTTGCGAATAATTAAATCATGTAAACTAAGCTGAATACTTATAGAAGTGTCTCAAACTGACCCGAAGAAATGTTGACCGCCGTGGCTCCCACACAAAACACAACTATTAAGTTTGAAACTTATTTGATACTAGCACTTTTGAAATAGCTGTCATTGTCATGTAAACGTTATTTTTCCATTACAAGAAGTGAAAAAAATCCTCGTGAAATAGATAGACCGTTTTAGCCGTGTGAAAACCGACATGTCCGGAAGATACCACTTATTACGTTTTTATTTGAGATTAAACTATACTTAAACAGCATAAGACACGAATTAGAAACTTAGGACGCTGCTAGGTGTCTAAGATATCTTTCAAATGGGACCTCCAAAACTCATGCTAGCCTAATACAAAAAATTCAGTATCGCTTCTACATAAATTCAATAACTTGAGTCCACGCCAAAAACTGACTTCTCGGTGTATAAAAATAATCACAATTGAAATTATACGGCAAACAGGGTAAAATAATGAATGGATTTAACGACTTTAGAGTAGGTAACATACCATATTTTTAAAATATTAAAATCATTACCCAGATATATAATATGAATATCTTTTTTCTTATTGGAATTCAAACACAGGGGTTAAAAAGTGGGGGGGTAAGTACACTTTTTTTTTTGGAAAACGCTCAATTACGACTACTGCTACTGCATTCGGCTTGAGTTTTGGTAGAATGCCGGCGAACCACACCTCGAAACACTCAAAAAGGAAATGTGTAAAAGGATCAACCTTTGTACAGCCTTTTATTTATATGAATAATAAATATAATTAAGTATGATCATTATGAGTAAGTTATGGAACGATTAGAATGATCTTCTGTGAACTGAATCACATCCCTATTGAGATTAGGCTGTAATAGTACATTATGGTACAAGTGAGTAAAGTTGGTGATTACCGCCGAGGCGCCATTGAGACCCGAGCCGTCAGGCGAGGGTCTTAAGAGAGCCGAGGACGGTAATCATCATACTCACGCGTGGCATACGACGTTTTTCAATACACTTGTGAGGAAAATAATACTAAAAAGTCATTTTACAACACACCTGCTCATAACAGTGATATTATTTTACCGCAATTAAGCACGGAATGACACCTATTATAAAACTGTGACTTTTTCATTACTATTATTCACAAAAGTGAGTTATAGATTCTTTTTTAAATTTTATAGGAAGTGTCTATAATTGTCTATGTTCTTAAAAAAGTTTTGATACAAAAAATAACGTGTTTAATAGTACGAATAAATTAATACGCCTATTGTATGGTCATCTTCGTATTTAAATAAATAATTTCAACTTGTAATACTTGTGTAATAAACAAAATTTTCGCTCAAATTTAACTTTTTTTTTTCTCTAAGTACAGAAAAAAAACAGAGTAAAAAAAAGTTAAGTTCAAACCTCATTTTTTTTTAAATATGGTCGACCGCCATTGTTAAATGCGCGCGCATAGGAAAACGAATTAATTTGTAGTATTGTTTATTTAGTATTTGTAGTATTATTTTATTCGCAAGTGTGTTGTAAAACGTCGTATGGCACGTGTGAGCATGATGATTACCGTCCTCGGCTGTCTTAAGACTCTCGCCTGGCGGCTCGGGTCTCAATGGCGCCTCGGCGGTAATCACCAACGTTGCTCACTTGTACCATAATGTACTAAAGAAGAAAAAAGTTTATTTACAACGCAAACTTTCATACTTCTTCACTATTTCGTAGAATGGACCGTGTATGGTGAATGACCTCGGTATTTTATTTTTCGTCATAGGTATCTTCACTTAAAGCATCTGACCATGGTTCTTTATGTCTTTCACAGTTATATTTGTTAATTCTTGTATCCTACATGCACCAGTTACACCAAATATTAAAGCGACCTGAAAAAGATGAACAATAATTTAAGTTCAACACACAACTCGGCAGAAGTCGCGTAGTTAAAATAAACCAAAAAAGTGAATAGTACATTAATTTAACTAACCTTAGTAGCCAGATAATGGTTATCTGGAGCATCTTTTATGAATTTTTCAATATCGTCAAATGATAAAACCTTTGATTTTTTGCTTTTAAATCCATCGGATAGTCTCTTCAGATAAGCTTTCAAATTAGAGTACGTTTTTAAGTCCACTCCATTCTTTGTTCGGACTGTGCCTTTTAAGATTGAGTATATACACCTTAAAGAGCTAGGTTTATACTTAGAAGATAATTCTTTAAAGTATGCCATGAACACATTTTCTGAAAAAGACTGCGTATTCTTGTTGTTTTGCCATTGTATAAATTTTTTGTACGTTAATAGATATTTTTCCTTGGAGTTTTCAGGTAGTAAACTTTCCATAACGTTAAGGGCTTCACATTTTTTATCGGGCGGTGTACAAAATAAATCATTTTCTTCACAACTAGTACTTGTAGACATTTTATAATAAATAACTAGATATAATTTCGACACTTAAAATGAGTTGTGTAGGTAATTTTTTTCCTATCGGCGGGACTCATTAATAAGTTTTCGAATGCGCGCGCATCTAACCACAGATTAATCTAACAATGTATCGGCCATAGACTAAAAGAATGAAGTTTCTTTTTTTTGATAGCGTTTTGGACTCAACATGGGGAATTTAAAGTTTTTTGTAGACAAAATAAAATAAAAAAAGTGAAAGTTTTATTTAATAAACATGTATAAGTAGAAATTATCTATTTAAATATGAAGTTGCATGATGGATATCAATTTATTTGTAGGTTACCATTGAACACGATCTTTTTGGTTACCCAACTTTTTTTAAGAAACTCAACCAATAAAAAAAAAGAATCTATAACTCACTTTTGTGAATAATAGAAATGTAAAATTCACAGTTTCATAATAGGTGTAATTACGTGCTTAATTGCGGTGAAGTAAAAGGCCAGTTACGAGCAAGTGTGTTGAAAACATTATTTTCACCATTGACCCTCGAAAAAGGGCCCGTGATTCATCAAAAACAGTGAATAAAACGCTCTTTGTTTCACTGAGTGAATAAAAAAATTTGAATTTGGAACATGCGCGAATGTATGAATTCGTAGTAAAACATGCAAAGAGATTGCACACTCTCACTATAAAAACGTACTAAGAGTCACCTAAATGTAATAACTGGCTGGATGGAATGTGGCTAAGTTTAAATTAAGAAAAAAAAGGCTGCCATTTTCTGTGCAATTTTCCTTGCAAAAGTTTATATTTATCTCTTAATCTTAAAATGTCTTCATCCAGTGATAAAAATAAAACTCGTATTCTCAAATGCGAAAAGACTCTTGAGTCTTTTCGCGCTGAAGCGGTAGCTAATACTGATAATTTGCTGTTACTTTTATGTACTATCATCGGGATACAACTTAGTGTCTCGAAAAGAATTCATCCTTTTTTCACTTGTTGGGTAATCTACTATTTACGCAATGACATTTTGAAACGTCATTTTACTGCATCTAATTAAAAGTCGAAGTATAGATAGCGTTGTGTAGAATGTTGTAGAATATTTATTATTATGCCTCTTTATTCACTGTATATACCTACATATTATAAATTATATTTCTAAATATACCTACTTAAAAAAATACATTTAAAAATATAAAAAATAGTGTCCCACCGGCATCGGGTACAGGGACCAAGCTGCCGGTGGTTAGGGCTCCAGGGAGAGGAACTTCCTTACTATACGTGCCGTGCCTAGCAAAACTGCCTTCTGCATCAAGCCCTTGAGCCAACCGTCTAACGAGAGTCTCTTAAGATGTTGATCGAGGCTCTTGGCGATAAGTCCGTGAACTGAGACGACTATCGGTACAATAATAGCCGAGTCCACATCCCACATGTCGACAATCTCATGGGCCAAGTCCAAATACTTGATTTGTTTTTTTTTCTGCCTTCACGAGATACTCGTCATGAGGGATAGTGATATCAACTATTACTGCACGGCGCTCTATATCAGGCTTATTGGCAACAATAGTCCTGTCAGTGATAATAGATCGATCCCAGTACAACGTGATATGCCCATTTTCGAGAACTGGGTCGGGCACATACCTGTAGTATGCTACCTCTGATTCCACAAGGTTATACTTCAGGGCAAGTTGCTGATGGATTATCCTGGCTACTTGGTTATGTCTGTGCAAATACTCGCCGTTGGCAAGACGAGAACAACCAGAGATTATATGTCTAAGGGATTCCCTGGGACGGTGACACGCCCGACAAATGTCAACCGTACCATCCCTTATGATATACCTCCGATAGGTATTCGTCATAACAACTTCCTACTAATATTATAAATGTGAAAGTTTGTGAGAATGGATGTGTGGATGTGTGGATGTTTGTTACTCTTTCACGCATAAACGGCTGGACCGATTTGGTTGAAATTTGGTATGTATATAGGTTATACCCTGGATTAACATATAGGCTATATATCAGCGATGAACGGGATCAGAATTCCACGCGGGCGCAGCCGCGGGCAACAGCTAGTCGTCCATAATTGCAAAAACAAACCCTTCGGTTTCCCCGAATAGGTCACCGAAGCGTAGCCAAGATAAAGAGGCTGGTATATCTATATCAGGCCCATGCAGGGCCCGATAAAAATGACCATGCAACTCCTTGCCTTTCCATACATCCCTGCGTTCATTAATACTTAATACTGCAGGTTTGCGCCAGTTTTCTTTAGCCAGACCGAGCGGGGTAAGTCCGTTATCTACCATCACTACATCACGATGCATACCCGCGTCATTGTGCAGGAAATATTCCCTGAGGTTGCACACCTCGCGGTAATGGAGTATGTACAACCTCATTGCAATTGCAATCAATGCATTTCCGCGGTATGTACAACCTCATCACAGATGAACGCGGATGATGCATTCGGTATGCAGTGAGATGCGCACGGACCTTCCTATCCAGGGCGTCAAGTTATGTCTGAGTCCACCTGAGTATGCCAAAGGACTACATTAAAACTGGCATGACCCAACCATTACAAGCGCGGACCTTATTACCGCCTGATAAAAGACTTTTCAGAACTTTTTTCAGACGGCCAAAGAAACGCTCCTGCAATGATTGTTTCATACCAGCTTCTGAAATGCCTAACGCCTGCGACATACCCAGGTATTTATAGGTGTTGGTTACAGAGAGACCTCTAAGTTTTGTAGAATCTGAGAGCTCTACACTTTCAGATTCCACAAACCTCTCTTCACATGCATGACCGCACATTTGTCCACACCAAAATCCATCCTGATGGAGTTACTAAATGTATTGTAACTAATGTAATGTATTATTATATTATGTGAATATTGCTCTTATTTGGTACAAAGGTAATAAACGAACATAGGTACCGGGAGCCTTAGAATTTCGAGAGAAACATGGATTTCATTCGTCAGTAAATCGACATTGATCGTCCAACTTCACGGATGAACCACTTGAAAAATTACATTTCCTCGATACTAAATATCCGAAATTGATCCCAAACGATCCCTAATAGCCGCCATACTTGCTAGGTTTTGCATGACGGTCATGCATGCACATGCATAACCATCATGCAAAGCCTAGCGTGTATGGCGGTCAACAGTACAGTTATCGATGCCTGTACATGCAACCGAGTAAATATCAAAATTGATATTTTTGCCGCTCGGTTAATAGCGTGTATGGCGTCCTTCGAGCATACCTGCACAGTTCTCCGTTTTTAATTGTAATCTGTTGGTGCAAATCTCAATTCATTTATCAAATTTACGTGGGAGAATTGCTTTTTTTGCATTAATCAGCGTTAAGACCATTTAGTGCGATTTCTTTTTCCTTTTATGTTCTGCAGAGTAAGTGCTAAGCCAAGTACATCACATCGTCGTCCATCATTGTAGTATGGTATTGGCGTACTACACAAATCGTCCAGTAGCTCAAATGAGAGGTACCTAGACGTCCTATACACACCGTCACGAAACTCAACTGAGAGTTAATGGCAAAACTGTGCATGCAAACCCTAACGTGTATGTGCACTATGGAACTCGGTTATGCCTGTCGGTTATGCAATATGCATGTGCATGCATAACCTAGCGTGTATGGTGTCCATAACGGGTACTCGTGCCCGGCATTATGCTGATCTTGTTCCTTTTTTCTTTGTGCAGCATAAATGTGCACAACATAGGTAATAATATATATTTCTTGTGACACAAATATTTATATATTTAGATGCGTGTTTGTGCTGTAGAAAGAAAAAAAAAAGTGTATTTTCTTTCTTCTTTCTAGTTGCAATTGAATTTTGAATACGAAAATGTACTTATAGTTAATATGAAGGTGTTTTTATTGGGAGTTAAATCTCGCAGTAGCCGGAAGTCAACTGATCTGGGTCGGATTTCCTAACTTCGTTATACCGATATTCGATAACTAGCAGCTTCAGCTGATGCGTGTATATCGCTGCACTTGTGTTTTTGAAATTTGTCCAATATTTGTCAAGTCTATTTCAAATACGTTCATGACCGGAGCACTTTCAACACTTACTGGTAGGGAGTTCCACATTTGCAGCACGCGGTTTGACAGGAAGTAATACCTAGGGTTGCTGGCACGCCGAGGCTCACTTAGTGTCATTGAGTGGCCTCTTACATGTCTGTTGAAGTTCATGGTGTAAATGTTTTAAGTATTTGATCCATAGTGATGTTTCTTCAGAATGTTGTATGTTTCAATGAGGTCTCCTCTCTTCCTTCTCTCTTCCAGTGTGGTTAGGTTCAGTTCCAAGAGGCGTTCTACGTACGATATCTCTTTCAAACCAGTGAACTCTTCTTTGCTCTCTTTCTAATAATAGATTGTCTTTTTGAGTATTGACTCCAATATTTTCGCAGGAAAAATAATATAAAATGCACACGACGCAGAATGAGCATACATACCTAACGATATTGGTCTGTACGGAAATCAGGCATTGAACAGATGAGTCATCGTCTTCATAGTCCCGACTGGCACTTTATAATTTAATATGAACCGGGACATACTCGCTGTTATATTGTGGGATACAAAGCCTTTTGTTTCCCCGACAGATGCGACGTTTTGAGCCTAAATGCACCGATTCCATTCTGATACTGATGACAGCTTAGGGAAGCATACTTCACCGTATAAATATGTAAAATAATTGTACTGATTCTTTAATTCTGTATCATGCTAGTTTCAGCAGCGACTCGCATGTAATATTGATATCTACATATTGGCATGTGTTTTCAAACAACGTATTAGTGGGATTTGTTCACATTTGTGATTACAACACCGCCCCATTGAGAAGCAGCGTGATGAAAAAATAATGAATGATGAAAATAAAGATCAAATAAACGTGGCTCGGAGACTATTAGGTATGCATTCCCTGAGTAAATTTCATAAAAATGTATATGCTATGACTCTTTGTATAATTTTTAGTGTGCAATAAAGAATTCAATAAATAAATAAATAAAAATATGTCCAGAAGTAACTGAATTATAAGGAGTTTTGTACGTCTTTCATCACTTACTAATTACTAATCATACACACAACAAAACATAAAAAAGGTGATATGCTTACCTACATAGGATGCATTTGAACAAGAAATAGTAGATTACCCAACAAGTACAGTTGGCCGTGGGGTACCGGCAGAGTAGAATAGTATCCCCCTCTAGTACCAGGTGTCGTAGGAGCCGACTGAGGTACAGCGGAACCGACCAATGGCGGTATAACCATTCAAAATCGGCGTAGCTAAAATGGCACAGGGCGAGGATGGGCAGCAGCATCCTCGTCGCGAAGCTACGTCCTGCAATTGCCAACACGCCTGCCCAGCGTGGCGATTATGGGCAAACTCCCCCTAGATGATGGGCACTAATAGGACCAGGCCCCCAGTCCCCGGCAGCTCCGCTAGTCCTGGCTCCGGTAGCGGTCAGGGTAACGGTGGAGCAGGGGGTGCTAAGAATCTCCGGCAGAGATCCGGCTACCACCCCAACCGACGACTGGCCCTGGTAACGCACAACGTACGCACGATGAGGACTGACGAGAGGATTGCTGAGCTGGAAGAAGAGTTGAGTAGGTTGCGCTGGGATATTGTGGGGTTATCTGAAGTCCGTAGAGAGGGCGAGGACATGATAGCCCTTGGATCCGGCAACCTGCTCTACTACCGGGAAGGCGACCAGCAGTCGCAAGGTGGTGTCGGTTTTCTCGTTCACAGATCCCTCATTAACAACATCATTACCATCGAAAGTGTGTCGAGCAGGGTTGTATACCTAATACTCAGAATATCCAAGAGGTATTCGCTGAAGGTCATTCAGGTGTACGCACCGACCTCGAAACGCCCAGATGATGAAGTGGAGACTATGTATGAGGACGTAAGTAGGGCCATACATACGTCTAAGACCCACTTCACTGTTGTTATGGGGGACTTCAACGCAAAGTTGGGTAAGAAAAGCGATGATGAGTTGAGAGTAGGGCAATTTGGATATGGACAACGGAACCCGCGGGGACAGAGGCTGGCTGCCTTTCTGGAGAAAGAGGGACTCTTCATGATGAACTCTTTCTTTCAGAAGCCGCCGCACAGGAAATGGACCTGGATGAGCCCTGATGGTTCCACGAGGAATGAGATAGACTTCATCATGACCAACGAGAAACGAATATTCAGTGATGTCTCCGTGATCCACAGGGTGAAAACCGGTAGTGATCACAGAATCGTAAGAGGCACATTGGGTATTAACGTTAAACTCGAAAGGTCCCGCCTGATGAAGTCTACACTCCGACCTACTCGTGTCCAAATCCAAAACCCCGAGAACTTTCAGCTTGAGCTTTCAAATCGCTTTGATTGCCTAGAGAACTTTGCGTCGGTGGACGAGATCAACAACAGGCTCGTAGAAACTGTCCAAACGGTGGGCTCTAAGCACTTCAGACCCCGCCGTTCAAATAGACCTCAGAAACTCTCCGATCACACTCAAAAACTCATGGCTAAACGACGCTCGCTTCGTCTGCAGTCTTCCGATGATGCAGAGTCATATAGGCAGCTCAACAGATAAATTTCCAAATCTCTGCGACACGACATACGTCTCTTTAATACTAAACATATTAAAGAGACAATCGAGCGGAACAAAGGCTCCAAAGTGTTCGCAAGAAATTTGTCTGTTGGGCAAAGCCAGTTGACTAAGCTGAAGAGAGAAGATGGCAGTATAGCGTCGACCAGGGCTGAGGTTTTGGAGGAGATCGAAAGGTTCTATGGACAGTTATACGCTTCGGTCACTAATCCTGTTGGCAGCATGGCGACCGACCCAAGGGCCAAGTTGACTCGACACTTCACCGAGGATATCCCGGACATCAGCCTGTACGAGATTAGAATGGCCCTGAATCAGCTTAAAAACAACAAGGCGCCGGGTGACGACGGTATCACTTCAGAGCTTCTGAAAGCGGGTGGAACACCGGTACTTTAAAGTCCTTCAGAAGCTCTTTAACACCGTCGTCCTCGAGGGCATAACGCCAGAAGCGTGGAACAGAGACGTGGTGGTGCTGTTCTTTAAGAAAGGTAACAATACCTTACTGAAGAACTACAGGCCCATCTCGCTTCTGAGTCATGTTTACAAGCTGTTTTCAAAGGTCATTACGAACCGTCTCGAGCGCAGGCTTGATGACTTCCAGCCTTCCGAATAAGCCGGTTTCCGAAGAGGATACAGTACCATAGACCACATCCATACGCTGCGGCAAGTTATACAGAAGACCGAAGAGTATAATTTGCCACTTTGCTTAGCGTTTGTGGACTATGAGAAAACCTTTGATTCGGTCGAGACATGGGCTGTGCTTGAGTCTCACCAGCGGTGCCGTATTGACTATTGGTACATCGAAGTGTTGAAGTGTTTGTATAATAACGCCACCATGTCGGTCCGAGTACAGGAACAGAGTTCGAAGGCGATCCCTTTGAAAAGAGGAGTAAGACAGGGAGACGTGATATCTCCGAAACTGTTTACGGCCACTTTGGAGAACGCCTTCAAGCTCCTGGAATGGAAAGGATTCGGCATCAATATTAATGGCGAATACATCACTCACCTCCGGTTTGCCGACGATATTGTAGTCATGGCAGAATCGATGGAAGATCTCAACACAATGCTCGATGGCCTCAACCGAGTTTCTCAACAGGTGGGTCTTAAAATGAACATGGACAAGACGAAGGTTATGTGTAATGCCCATGTTGTACCCACCCCAATATCTGTTGAGAGCTCGGTTCTTGAAGTTGTTGACTCGTACGTCTACCTAGGACAAGTAGTCCAGTTAGGTAGGTCCGACTTCAAGAAAGAGGTCAGTCGCCGAATCCAACTCGGCTGGGCAGCGTTCGGAAAATTGCGTAATATCTTCTCGTCCGACATACCTCAGTGTCTCAAGTCGAAAGTTTTCGACCAGTGTGTGTTACCAGTGATGACTTATGGCACTGAAACGTGGTCTCTCACTATGGGCCTTATGAGTAAGCTCAAAGTAGCCCAACGAGCTATGGAGAGGGCTATGCTCGGCGTCTCTCTGCGAGATCGAATCAGAAACGAGGAGATCCGTAGAAGAACCAAGATTACCGACATAGCCCAGAGGATTAGCAACTTGAAATGGCAGTGGGCAGGGCACATAGCTCGGAGGACTGATGACCGATGGGGTCGAAAAGTTCTCGAGTGGAGGCCACGTATCGGCAAACGCAGCGTAGGACATCCACCCACAAGGTGGACAGACGACCTTATCAAGGCCGCGGGAACGCGCTGGATGCGAGCCGCTTCCAACCGGTCTTATTGGAGATCTATAGGGGAGGCCTATGTCCAGCAATGGACTTCCTACAGCTGAAATGATGAAATGATGACCCATTAAGTGAAAAAAGGTGAATTGTTTGCGAGGCACTAAGTTTTATCTCGAGAGGAGCGAAGGTTTCTTCGGTAGAAACCTGAGCGGATCAAGGGATACAAGAGCCGAGATGAATTCTTTTTTTTTATTTGAACAAGAAATACTTAGTAGATTACCCAAAAAGTGAAAAAAGGTGAATTCTTTTCGAGGCACTAAGTTGTATCCCGAGAGGAGCGAAGGTTTCTAGGGTAGAAACTTGAGCGGATCAAGGGATACAAGAGCCGAGATGAATTTTTTTTTTTGGATTTGAACAAGAAAGAGTAGATTACCCAAAAAGTGAAAAGAGGTGAATTATTTTCGATGCACTAAGTTGTATCCCAAGAGGAGCGAAGGTTTCTACGGTAGAAACTTGAGCGGATCAAGGGATACAAGAGCCGAGATGAATTTTTTTTTTCACGTGTTAGGTACTCTACTTTTCATCATTGACTACTATACGAGAAAATCATAGAAAATAATTACACTGTCATTAAGAATTAAATTTTGTTATGGATAATACATAAAAGAAACCGCAATTTATCAACAATAGCTGCCGCTTTAACGCAAAAAGACTCCGGAGTCTTATACGAGAGTTTCATTTTCATCACTGGATGAAGTCATTTTGGAAGAGACAAACTGAGACATATTCCATCCAGCCAGTTATTACATTTGGGTGGCTTTTAATATGTTTTTATTGTGAGAGTGTGCAACCTCTTTGCACGGCTTTACTTTAATCGTACGGATTAAAGTTCGCGCATGATCCAAATTCAATTTTTTTTATTCACTCAGTAAAATAAAGAGCGTTTTATTCACTGTTGTTACTGAATCACAGGCCCTTTTTTGAGTGTCAATGGTGAAAATAAATAAACAAAACATAACAAAATAGAGATACAAAAACTGTCCACCATGCAAACTCATTTTCACCCACCTATTTCGTGTACGCTTGAACCGGTGCAGATAATTGGTATTGACAGTTTAAACCCGCACCAGTAACCTATTTCTCTATGTGAGCACCCAATGTGTGAATGGTTCAGTAGAACTCAAAAATGCAGTAGCAATCCTACGTAACCATAGCGTCAACATTCTAGCGCTACTTGTGACCTTTTTCTTTTAAGACAATTTACACACACACATAAATTGTTCTTCTGTAGGAATATTATCGATAATTTCGTTCTTACTACTTAAGCAACCCGTGACCGAGTGGTTCTAGCATGAGGTTTATGGAAATGTAATGGAAATGCAAAGGTTGATGGTTGAAATCCTACGATCTTGCAATAATACTTTTTGTTTTTCATTTATAAATTAATATCAGGGTATTATTTGTTAAACTTTAGCAAAGATCAACATAAAATGTAAAAAGAATGCCAACTTCATGCAAAATTACTTTATCAGTATTTAAAATTATACTTTTGTCATAAATATAAAAAATCGTTATAAGCTGGAATCGAACCACAAATATCTCTAATCACTGTAAATCAATAGTATCTTGCTTCAGCCACTTAGCTATCAGTTAATTTACTAGGTTGGTAAATTACGGTATTAGTATCTAATGATATATACACACACATATGTAAACGCAAAACCGGGCCGGCGCGCGGCCGCACGCCACACCATTTTGAGCCTTGTTGTGCTAATGCACTTATGAACTCTGACTGTACCTACTTTATCCACACTAGGTACCTACATACATCTTTCGCAAAGTACTGGCACGAGTTTTTTAGGGTTCCGTAGCCAAATGGCAAAAAACGGAACCTTTATAGATTCGTCATGTCTGTCCGTCCGTCTGTCTGTCTGTCTGTCTGTCTGTCCGTCCGTATGTCACAGCCACTTTTCTCCGAAACTATAAGGCCTATGCTGTTGAAACTTGGTAAGAAGATGTATTCTGTTAACCGCATTAAGAATTTCACACAAAAATAAAAAAAGCATTAAATTTTGGGAGTCCCCATACTTAGAACTGATACTCAAATTTTTTTTTTTCATCAAACCCATACGTGTGGCGTATCTATAGATAGGTCTTTAAAAATGCTATTGAGGTTTCTTACATATTTTTTTTCTAAACTGAATAGTTTGCGCGAGAGACACTTCCAAAGTGGAAAAATGTGTCCCCCCCCCCCCCTCAAACTTCTAAAATAAGAGAATGATAAATCTAAAAAACATATATGATGTAAATTGCCATGCAAACTACCACTAAAAATTGGTTCGAACGAGATCCAGTCAGTAGTTTTTTTTTAATACGTCATAAACCGCAATTTTCGCCTTTGCTACTACGGAACCCTTCATGGGCGAGTCCGACTCGCACTTGGCCGATTTTTACAGACTGTTTTCACTTCAATTGAATTCATATTTTATTCACCCACGTATTAAACAAAGGATCTTGACAATTGGTGGTACTAAGTTATTTCATGCGTCAAGATAAAAATAATAACAAAACTATTTTATATTATTTTTGAAGTCAGTCGGCCGTCTGAATTCTAGTTTTAAACCAAGATTTTATTTTAAAACATAAAAGGTAGGTATGAGTTTGGTTTGTTGTTATTTTCGCTTCGAGCTTCGTTTTCGTGTTAGCTTCGAGACTCACCATAAAAATCTCAAATACACATCGCGGGCTTCAAACCAGAGGGGCGTATACGTATAAGCAATACCCCTACTTTTCAGGAGACACAAAAAACTTAATAAGTTTTTTGTCTGTCTATCGATTTAATTGAAAATTTGCATATTATGTCTATGAAAGTACTTCTTTATTTATCTGAAATGCTTTATTTTCATTTAAGTATTTAAAATCTCGAAAACTGTATGTAATTTTTTCGTATAAAATACCTGTAATGGATGGACGTATAGTACAATAGTACATTATGGTACAAGTAATCATCATGCTCACACGTACCATACGACGTTTTACAACACACTTGCGAATAAAATAATACTACAAATACTAAATAAACAATACTACAAATTAATTCGTTTTCCTATGCGCGCGCATTTAACAATGGCGGTCGACCATATTTAAAAAAAAAAGAGGTTTGAACTTAACTTTTTTTTACTCTGTTTTTTTTTCTGTACTTAGAGAAAAAAAAAGTTAAATTTGAGCGAAAATTTTGTTTATTACACAAGTATTACAAGTTGAAATTATTTATTTAAATACGAAAATGCATCAAATGACCATACAATAGGCGTATTATTTTATTCGTACTATTAAACACGTTATTTTTTGTATCAAAACTTTTTTAAGAACATAGACAATTATAGACAATTCCTATAAAATTTAAAAAAGAATCTATAACTCACTTTTGTGAATAATAGTAATGAAAAAGTCACAGTTTTATAATAGGTGTCATTCCGTGCTTAATTGCGGTAAAATAATATCACTGTTATGAGCAGGTGTGTTGTAAAACTTATTTATGCAATGCGATATTAAAACAATTTCTGAATTTAGTACAAGTATCATAAAAATGTTATTTAACAGTATTTTTTAAATATTTAAATCCACTCTTTCTACTATTTTTGAAGATTATACGTCCATACATACTCTTACCTTCAAAATATACATCTCATTTAGTATGATAAATAGCTCAATTAATTTTTGTTCCAGAGGAGCGGGCGGAGGGGGGATGTTTGGTGATGTCAATATCTCAGCCATTTTGGATTCACTAAGTGTAAGCTACGACAAAAGAGTGAGGCCAAATTATGGGGGTTTGTATAACTTTTGTTTTATTCGCTCTTTAAAACCCTTATGTATAGTACATTATGGTACAAGTGAGTAAAGTTGGTGATTACCGCCGAGGCGCCATTAAGACCCAAGCCGTCAGGCGAGGGTCTCAAGCGAGCCGAGTACGGTAATCATTATACTCACGCGTGCGGCGTGCCTTACGGAGTATTACAACACACTTGCGAATAAAATAATAATACAAATACTAAATAAACAATACTACACATTTATTCGTTTTCCTATGCGCGCGCATCTAACAATGGCAATCGGCCATATTTATAAGAATGAGGTTTGAATTTAACTTTTTTACTCTGTTTTTTTCTGTACATAAAGAAAAAAAAAGTTGAATTTGAGTGATAATGTTGTTTATTATACAAGTATTACAAGTTGAAATTATTTATTTATGTACGAAAATGCATCAAATGACCATACAGTAGGCATATTAATTTATTCGTACTATTAAACACGTTCTTTTTTGTATCGAAACTTTTTTAAGAACATAGAAACTTAACCTATAAAATTTAAAAAAGAATCTATAACTTACTTGTGAATAATAGCAATGAAAAGTCACAGTTTGATAATAGGTGTCAGTACGTGCCTAATTTCGGTGAAATAATATCAATTTTATGAGCAGGTGTGTTGTAAAGGATATTATTCTATTTATCATATTGACAACGTACGCCCCGGAACCAGCAGTGCTGAAAAATATATTTTGTATTTTTATCTATAATATAAAAATGAATCCCTAAATGTGTTGCTAAGCGCAAATCTCAAGAACGGCTGAACCGATTTCGGTAATTCTTTTTTAGAATATTCCTTGAAGTACGGGGATTGTTTTTACGGAGACTCCATTTGGTAACCAAATGTTAATTAGGTATTTAACGTAAACAAACTTGCAGTGTCTTTTTAATTTGTTTTATTTAAAAACTTAGTTGATTAATTATTTTACTGTTCAGGCACTCATTTTAAAGACTAAACCGAAAAGTTAGTCAGTCAGATAGTCTAGTTTATTTGTTTATTACCTATGTGTTTTTATAAAATGTTGCCACAAGATTGTTTACCTTACGTAAGTACCTAAGCAAATGGAGTATAGAGACATATTCATAAAATAAAGGTCGAATATCTCAGTAAAAGTATTTACAGTCAAACTTGGATAAGTGGGACCCGGATAAGTGAGAAACCTCTATAACTGGAACTCATGCTGAGAACCCTAGACTTTGGCACTGAATTACCTCTATTAGTAGGATGGAGCAAACCAGTATATCTGGGATTCGTTCTATCAATGTTATCATCACAGTTACCTCTATAACTGAGACAGCGAGTGAATTTTATATGCATTAACCTCTATAACTGAGACAACATGACTTTTTGTTTACTTACTTATTCTTATTCAACCCGCAAATTCCGTGCATAACTAATTTTGAGCCTCAATGACCTGAAGGAACATCTGTATAAAAGTGAAGCAAAACTAAAACTGAAGTTTGTTTAAAAACTGAAGATGTTTATTTAAAAAATGCCCAAACGAAAGTTATCAGTAGGTATGTGAAAAGTTTATACCCTTTTATGAAATTGGGAAGACACGCTACGAAATCTGTGACGAATTCAATATGCCATAGCTACTCTTTGTAGAATAATTCAGAACAAATATAAAATTTATAATTAAACGCGCCTTTTTCTTACTTTGCCATGCATGCTATGTTGAACATGAACTGTAGAGTAAGGAAAAGTTGTGTGAAAACCTAATTTATTAAATTATATTTCATGCTTACCTATTGTTTTACTAACTTTCTTCCCCACTGTCGCCTATGAAACTAAGTTTTTTCCACGAAATGTAATACAAACCCTAGATTGTTATACCTCGTAAGATAGCTGATGCAACGTAGATATTTTAAAACACATCTGCCGAACAACTGTAGTAATATTTTTTTTAGATATCCTATAAAGAAAAATAAACCTGCTAATTATTTTTTGCAATTACTTAACTTTCACTTGTCTACTACGGCCTATTCAATTTAACTTGTGCGCTATTTTAATGATTGACTTCCTAAAGTATCTTATTACACATCATGTGAAAATGCAATAATAATAATAATAAGGCCCCTAAAACAAACAAAATTAAATTTAGTAGCCTAAAAATCGGCAATTATCAATAAAACATTAAAAGTCGAAAATCTCGAAAAGGGTTAAATTTAGAGTAGGGTGTTTCGTAGAGAAATAAGTCAGAACTGATGGGTACTCCACGCCCTGAACAGATCTAGCACGACTTTTCCTGTAACCCTGTATATAGATAGGAAAAAGCGAAATCAAGCTCATTTTCATCACTAGATAAATGTAATGTGCAGTTACCGATTTATTACGGTAAACATTTTAATAACCTTATAATGGTAAAGTATAGTAACTGGAATATTATAGATCTTTCTGGTAATCATATTTTAATGTAATCGTTGTAAACAGATTATGTAAATAAATTTGCTATCGGTATCTCTAAGGGTTAAAGAAAGTTCATAAAATTTATCAAAATATTGTTTTTAATGGGTAAAAAGTCCTTAATGAGATCACAATCTATACTATTATAAAATTGTAAAGTGGTCGTGTCTGTACATTGAAGATATTTAAAAAAAAATACTTGGGTTATGTTATATTAACGATACTGAACACGAAAATATATTTTTTTCATTTCCTGTCTGTTTGTCTGTTTGTCCGCGATGGACGCAAAAACTACTGAACGGATTTTGATGCGGTTTTTTTAGTTCGAAAGGGCTTACGGCCCGTTCACGACCTTGCCGCTGCGAGCGGCAGCTAAAAGCCCGGTTTACACTCTGATTAGTGGGAGTGCGAGTGCTTAGTGCAGGTGCTTAGTGATTAGTAATAAACACGTTTGGACAGAAAATTGTGAGTGTGAGTGCGAGTGTGGCTGCGAGTAGCGTGATTAGCGCCGTCCACACCTTGATTAGTGTGAGCGCGAGTGATTAGTGTAGCTGCTTAGTGATTAGTACAAAACACGTTTGGACAAAAATGTGAGTGCGAGTGCGAGTGTGAGTGTGAGTGAAACTGTGAGTAGCGTGATTAGAACCACGTTCTATTTTTTTGCGAGTAGCCTTTCTCCGTACAATCTACTAAACAGGTGGATGATTTTGTTGAGAACAGAGGTCTCAAAATATTGGTTTTTGGGATTTTGACCTTCGACATTCTATTATTGCAATGTTTCGTTGCCTTTGTAGATATAGTAGCTAGCCCCGTGTATAAATCGTCTACGTAGAGTTTTTTTTTTAGATAGGACACGTCAATTTGACTTTGCCTCGCCTGATGGTAAGCTGAAGGCAGTCTCGGCAAAAGGGGTCACCATTATAGTCACTTACCATGTTACAATTTGACTTCACCTCGCCTGTTGGTAAGCGGGAGGTAAAGCCTCGGAAAAGAGAGTCACCATTATATACACGTACCATGTAACAATGGTGGCAATCAGCTTGACGGCCTCATGAGATGCTTTTTCATGCCCCGCTTAAAGGACGCGGGACTGTAGGAAGAGGGAAATACGTGAACTGGTGAAGAATTCTAGGCCTTAATGGAGCGGCAGAAGCAGGAGTCGCCGAACCGCTTGGTTCTTGATGGAATATTCTGCACCGTATGCGGGTAGTATCTAAGTCCTGCACAGTGCACATGTTGTCCTATATTAGGAAAGGAGAGGATGAGGATGATTTGAAGCGTCGGTAGCTTAGTGGTTAAGGAGTCGGCCTTACGATCGAGAGGTCCCGGGTTCGAATCCTGGCCATTACACTACCGACGTGAACCCACTCCTAGCACAAGCAATTTAGTTTAGTTGGAGGGGTTAACGGGAATATTAGTAATTTCGGTTGCTAATATTCTTTAAAAAAAAAGGAAAAAAAAAAAAGAAAAAGAAAAAAGATGGGATTAAGTGATCCGTTTCCCATAAAATGCAAACGCGATTGACAGCCTCTGTGGCGTGGTGGTAGTGAACGCAGCCGCTACGCAGGAGGCACGTGTTCGATCCCCGCCCAGTGCAAATATTTGTATGCATGAGTATGGGTACCTATTTGCATTGGTCTGGTCGTGCCTCAGAGAAGCACATTAAGCAATGCTTTGATATCGCCCAATATCGCAATGTTTTATATTACTTAGTTCCCAGACAAGCACATGGCCCACCTGATGGTAAATGGTCACTGTGGCCTATGGGCGAGTGCAACACCAGGTGAGTTACACTCGTTCTGGCGACCCTGTAAGAACAGAGAGATTCTGTGCCAACAGCACAAAAGATAAATCGGACAAGCCTTTGATTTTTCCACTGACAGCACAAAACCTCTCCAGTGAGCACTGGCTACCCTATTCACCGCCGGGATCACAACACGAGGTTATTTAGCCGCCGTATTCTTTAAGGCGGAGGTACTTCCCCAGTGGGATTGCTTTATAGGGACGGATATACCGTCGTCGTGTCCTAGTTATTGGGTTGTGGAGGTCAGATAGCAGTCGCTGCACGTAAAATATCGAAGTCCAACCAAATCCGCAGTTAGACTGATAAAGCGGACCTCAGACTATGTGGTGAAAGCTTCGGATGCGACTGGGATTGACGCTAGGATAATGAAGAAGAAGAACCAAACGCGATATTTCATCCATCGTTGTTGCTTGCATACACAATAAACACATACTAAACACCACACCTAAACAGTATTGGACGCTACTCACACTCACAAATTTAGTAAGCAGTCACAAATTTACTAATCAGCTAAGCACTCACAATCTTCCTAATCAAAGTGAAAACCGGGCTTAGTGCGGGGCGGCGAGCGGTTGGAACAAAAGTATGAAAATGTTTGAAGCACGCCACGAGTCGCCGCTCATAGCGAAAACGCGCGCGGTTTTCTCCGAGCGAATCGCTACAGCGGCGCGCGGTGTGGGAAGCGGCAGGAACAAAAGTTCAAGCCAATGAGTGCGACGCCACGGAACAGAGCGGCGCGCACGGCGGTGTAGGAGTGACGGACTCAGCGGCGTAGCTTTAAACAAAAAAGATTAGACGATTTTGTAGCGGCGGGCGGTAATGGATCGGCGAAATGAGCGTTCGGAATTTTGACGGTCGGCCAGATTATTTCGAATTTATGACGTGAACTCGATACCAAGACATTTATAGGTAAAATCTTAAATCGACCGCCTATATGGAAGTCAAAACATCCCCAACATAAACTACCCTTTTGGATCAGATGTATTGTTTTAAACATAGGTACGTCTATGTGCTTCAGAATATAATCAAAAGTTTGTACACTCATTCTTGTGTACTCATAAAACTTATCTGGATATATCTTCGTATAGGTCACGAAATTCGCCATTTAAATACCGATCTTTATCTCATATTAAGTAGATCTTGTTTTAAAAATGCGCTGCTTTCTATACAGAGAAGGGATAATTTTGATAACGCCATGATTTCAAGCACGTTTTGACTACCTAAATACGTCCACCGCGGCCGCTGCAACTAACCGCTACTGAGAGTTCGTGGCGTGCAAAATACACCGCTTACCGACGCCGCGCCTCCTGCCGCGCCGCGGCCCGCTAAGACTGAAGTAGTGACCAGGCCGTTGGTCAGACTTAAAATCTTACGTTTGTTTGATCGCATTCGGTTGAGTAGAACCGGAGTTGTGAACAATATTGATATTATACGGAATACTAGCTTTTGCCCGCGACTTCGTCCGCGTTAAGTTCGGAATAGAATAAGATATTTGAATGAAATTTTAAAGCAATTAGTATGCTAACTATTCAAACCAATAATGATAGCAAAATAATTTAGAGAAAACTAAAAATGATTTTTAAATACCTATTCAACGATATAAGTAATTGACATAGTTTGTTGACTTTTATTTTTTTTCATTTTTACAATATGGCGTTCAGTAGTCGCCATATTGAATTTTCACTAACGTCATGTCTTTAGTGACACTCGCCGGACTAAGAGAAATCGATTGACGTGTGAATCATAAAAATCGGTCCAGGCGTTTGGTCTTTATAGAGCTTCAAAGGAACATACAAACATACATACATAGATACATAGGCTGATAAACATATTACCACTCCTTTGCGCCGCGCAGTCGGGTAAAAAGAGAAACGACTTAGGCAGGACTTGTACCCGCGACCATTCCCTAACAGGGAGAATGCTCTGACAACTTCAGTCAATTATTGTTCGGCCGGAGTAATCACTAAACAGTTTTAAAAAATGATTGTAACATCATTAATTAACGTAGATAGTTCCCACCGTCGTCGTCGCGTCGCCCCAAGATGGTTGTATAGGAGCACTCAAAGCGTGGCGCAGCGGTAGTGAACGCGGCCGCTACGCTTGAGGCACGGATCCGATCCGCACTCAGTGCAAATATTTGTATGCATGAATATGGGTTGTACCTCGGAAAGCACGTTAAGCCGTCGTCGTTCCCGGTTGCTATACGAACATCTATGGCAGTCGTTACGGATAGTTGGAGCCCTAAAAATGCAAACAACTGATCTAGCTGCAATGCTTCGATATCGGTATTGGGTTGTGGAGGTCAGATGACAGTCGCTTCACGAAAAATATGGTTATTTCCTCGCGGCCAAACTATACTAAGGAGTGCCGGCGTGAATGGTGAATGGAAGTAAAAACAGTTTGTATAAAAAAGATTTATTTCACAAAAAAATCCTCAAAGCGTCTAAAAAAGTTTTCACTTCAAAAAGTCACATGAGATCTCATGTGAATTATCGGCACAATTTTTTTCATATGGAATCATTCGTATAGTTTTTAACCAAAATGTTCTAGTCCTAACCATTTTAAATTTCGAACACTGCATTCCTATGAGGCCTGTTTGAACACAAACTTTTTGAATATCGAATGAGTTTTCAAGGGTAACTATTATAATCCCGAAATAGAAAATATAGAATTTAAAACCTTTAAACGAAAGGTCGAATAATAGAACGCTGAATGTTACTTGATGTAGGTAGGTATTTCTGTTCAAAATACGTAAAACGTGAAAGTTAAGAATCCTATCATCATTTTCATGGAGACGAATTTTCCTGATTGCATCCGTGGC
Source organism: Eilema depressum (assembly GCA_914767945.1). Taxonomy (NCBI): domain Eukaryota; kingdom Metazoa; phylum Arthropoda; class Insecta; order Lepidoptera; family Erebidae; genus Eilema; species Eilema depressum. Next base: position 20,829,257 of record OU612012.1, on the reverse strand, counting down.
CAAGATGACCTCGGAGCTCAGGGTCCACCTTCCGGCTCTTCTTCCTCTACTTCGCACGATCTTGGGCGTCGATGGTAGTGAAACCAATTTGCTCGCATGTCACCCTCCACGACATCTAGCCAGGACTTCTTGGGCCTACCCCTTCTACATGAACCCGGCGGGGTGCCATTGCCAGGCATTTGCTACCCACCGCAAAACGTGGCCGCACCAGCGAAGGCGGCTCTCTTGCATTTTATATGCGATGTCACGGCTGCCGCGGATGCGAGTGTTCCTTATGCGATCTTTACGCATGACGCCGCACATCCACATCAGCATTTTCATCTTCGTGACACGCAGCTCTTACTTGTGTCATGCGGATGCCACGCCTCCCAACCACGTAAGAGGACAGGCCTAATGATCGTCTTATAGAGCTGCCCCTTCAACCTGACTGGCATTTCAGGATCACATGTGACGCCTGTCATTTCTTACCACTTGACCCACGCGACAGCAATGCGTGCCTTGACGTCGTGGTCGATTTCACCAGTCACATGAAGTACACTGCGATCCCAGGCGCTCGACCAAATCATCGCCTATGCGGACGGGTGTGGAATCTGTCGAGTTTAAAGCCAAGTATTCTGTCTTCGCTACATTTAGCTTCGGACCGCCGTTCTCAAGCGCCTGATTCCACTCTGTCACGCGTCGCACTAATCTGCTCCTGTTCGCGTCCATCAGCATACATGAGCAACCGAAGAGCCGAATTTCAAAATGCCGACTATTTAAGTACCTATTTGACCGATAGATAAATCTCAAAGTTTTATAATACTTACCTGCGATATAACATATTCTACCAACTTACTTAATACGTATTTTATTATTTCGATGTTGTTAGCGTTGGTATTTTAGTTGTAGGCAATATAAAGTTTCAGAATTATGACACGGACCCGCTTTCAAATAAATGATGTGTCAAAATAAAATGCCATCAAAAGAATAAAATTAAAAACAAAAGTGCTAAAGAGTGGTTATTCCCAGTAGCCCCCACTGTCGACGCCACCACTGAGTATTAATATCAAATCACCCCAAAATAACTTTCTACCCCTTTTTAACCCAGTTAAGGGAAGAATTTCAATAAAATAAAAATGAGGTTCTACATCAATTCTGTTCTAAATACTTTATGCCAAATTTCAAGTAGATTGGACCACGGAATCACGTTGTCCCATACAAACTTTGCCCCCCTTTTTCCCCCACTTAGGGGTGGAATTTTGAAAAATCCCTTCTTATCGGATGCCTCCGTCATACAGAGAACACACCCTCCAAGTTTCAGGTCTCTACGATCAGCGGTTTAGGCTGTGCGTTGATACCTCATCATTCAGGACAAAGCCTTTTATCCTACTAATATTATAAATGTGAAAGTTTGTGAGAATGGATGTGTGGATGTGTGGATGTTTGTTACTCTTTCACGCATAAACGGCTGGACCGATTTGGTTGAAATTTGGTATGTATATAGGTTATACCCTGGATTAACATATCGTCTGCTTACTGGTAAAACCAGATAAATGCATTTTTTTACCAAATTGAGTTAAAAATGCAGTTAAATGTGTTTTTTTACGCGCTATGTACTAGTAAAATCGAATAAATGCTATGTCCAATAGCTGCAGAGATAATGAATTTGAAAAAGTAATATTTCCTCATATTTAAAAAATATATACTAGTATAACATAATAAATAATGTTATTCCTCAAATTCGTTTTAGTTTTACAGCTAAACAATAATAAATACGGTTAAAGCTTTTTACATTTTATAATTTAAATAGTAAAATGGTAAGAATTATTCCGAGAAAAGGTCATAAACGCATTTATTATCATGGACGTAATATTTCAAACCAACAAATTTAATATCTATGAGTTCGGGTGATATAACATGTTTGTAATGTACAAGTAAAATGTAATAAATGCGACCCCCTTTCGATCTAAACTAAATTTTATACAGTTTTTAAGTACACTAAATTATATTTAAGATTATATCTGAAAAATAGGATAGTTATTGCACCATTTTACTTTAACATTTTTTTAATTAATGTGTTTGAATTAGATCAAATTAGAACGTAAACTTTAAAGATGCATTTACTCGAATTGACACTAACTGCACTTATTACTTTTTACCCGTAAGCAGACGATATAGGCTATATATCAGCGATGAACGGGATCAGAATTCCACGCGGGCGGAGCCGCGGGCAACAGCTAGTATAATATATATCCTACTAATATTATAAATGTGAAAGTTTGTGAGAATGGATGTGTGGATGTGTGGATGTTTGTTACTCTTTCACGCATAAACGGCTGGACCGATTTGGTTGAAATTTGGTATGTATATAGGTTATACCCTGGATTAACATATAGGTTACTTTTTATCAACACACCACGCGGTCGAAGCCGCGGGCGGAAGCTAGTATAGAATATAGATGAGCGGGAATATAGATGGCACTTTTTTATTTTTTGGATGAAATTTTATATCTTATTACATCCTAGCAAGTATGTAAATAAATAGACTTGAATTTACATTTTTACTGTTGTGTAAACAATTAATGCGTTTTTTTAATCATAATATTATTTTTTTGGCGATGATTTAGTTCCACATCCGTAACTAGATGGCGTTAACGCGGTTTTGAACTTACTATGGTTTCGTTCCAACTGGACGTATATAAGCATATTTTATTCAGTTTTAATTTTTCAATTTCTAATTTGTCAGGTGGTATGAAATAGATGTCCCGACTGTCATATGATCAGTTAAAAATCGTTTTCCACACAAAGACAAATTATGTACTTAGAGCGTGGTGTGGTGAAGGATATAGTGGAGTAGACAAGAGATACAACGGGAAGGGGAAGGAGTAGGGGAGAGGGTGGGGGAAAGGCAAAGGTATGGGGAGTAGAGAGTCGAGTAGATATGCAGGTAGAAAGTTTTTTTTATACCACTTAGGTGGCAGACAAGCACACAGCCCACCTGATGGTAAGTGGTTACCGTGGCCTATGGGTGAGTGCAACACCAGGGGAGGCACATTCGTGCTGCCTACCCTGCAAGAACTTAGAGAAAGATAAGTCGGACAAAAGCTTTGGTTCCTCTCCAGTGAGCTTTGGCTACCCTACTCACCGTCGGAAACACAACACGAGGTTATTAAGCCGCGGCCTTCTGTAGGCCGGAGATACTTCCCCAGTCGAACTGCTCGATTGGGACGGATATACCGTCGTGTACCTACCTCCTCGAGTCGAATAGAGAGGCGAGTACAATGTCTGATCAGCGTTCAACGCTCAACTTTCAGCACCACCACGCGATAAACGACATCCACGCGGGCGGAGCCGCGGGCAACAGCTAGTTGTAATATATATATATATATATATATATATATATATATATATATATATATATATATATATATATATATATATATATATATATATAATATATTTATAACAAAACTTCATGAATAGATGATGGATGAATTAGGTCTGCATATGCAAATCCAGCCATATAGATCTGGTGTGCAACTATACTAATGAACACATTTAAAATTGTGACATCATGATTTTAAACTTGATGCACAGTAAAATAAGTGTATGGGTGTACAAAAATACCTGATCATAAAATTAATTTCTAATAATTTGAATTGAATTGGTTCTGTGCTCAGAATCTAACAATTATTATTACTTTATTTTCTTACCTGTCTGGCTGCAGGGATATTTTCCAACATCTCTTCCATGTAAGTATACTTATACCAGAACTTATTTCTGCAACTTATAACCGCAAAGGGGACGAATAGGTACCGGGCCTGTAACGCCTCGTATTTTAGGCGTTTCCCGGCGGCTGCTTCCTCCGCGGCGGCAGCCGGAAACCGGACCGTACGGCCCAGGTGGCTTGGAGCGACCGTGCAAACGCACGTGGCGTCCCACAGCAAGCACCTGCCATTCTTCCACGGCACCAACGTCAAACCGTCCGGTCTCTTGCCGTCAGACCTACTGAAACCAGGCGGCTCCAATATGCACGGGACGTCTGCTGATACTAATGCTCTTCGGATTGTATCGTTGAGGGCATGGTGACGCGAGAACCTTCCTGCACATTTACGACAACTCAGTGCGTGATGGCCATTGGCTTCCACTGTGGAACCGCAGGTGCATCTGTGGGGTTCACACACTCTGCAGCCCAGGCGGAGAGCCACTGTCACACGCAAAGAGTTGTCATCCAGTAGGGTGCCAAGATGAGGTGAAGGCAGCGCATGCAACCATGCCCCCGCCTCCGGTTGCGCCACGGCTCGGAGTCTGGCCCTGTCGGCCCCCGCGGCCCCCTCCACCAACAGTGTCCTTACCTGCCCCGCCACAATATCATCCCAGGCGCACTGCACACTTCGGGAAGCAGGTCTCTCTGCCTCCGAACTGCGGGCCGCCCAAACCGACTCAGCATCAGCAACAAAAGGCACCTCCTCCTCGTCCCGATTGGTACTAAGAATTAGAGAGACTAGTCCCGACACCCCATGCGCCGACGCCAAGAAAGCCGGCACGCCCACCTTCGATGCGCACCGAACCCCGATACCCCCATGCCTAATAGGGAGTGTCGCCTGTCTCCACGGAGTCCGTTCGAGGGCGACATTCAAGATGGACTCCACGGCCGCCTTGAGAGTATCATCAAACTCTGAGACCTCGGCGGGACTCAGCCAAGTAGGCGTAGTTCGCAGCAGGTATGTGAGCCTCGGGAGTGCAAAGCACATACGCAGCAGCACAAAATCCCCACGTGGGCAGACAAATCTCTGAGATGTTCTTGAGTCGTTATTAAAAGGTCTTTACGGGAAGAAACAGCCTCCGGCAGCCCGGCCGGGAAGATAGGTGAGCCTAGAAGGGAGAAAGAAGGAGTGGGATAGCTCCTTGATATCGGGCAATAGGGCGTTAAAACGTTCCAGATGTAAGCGGGCTTCTGCGCTGCAGGGAAAAATTTCGCATTTTGAGGGGTTCACCTCCAGGCCCAGGGACCTGAGGTGAGGAATAAGACCCTCTAGATCTTCGTAGACATCTTGAGGTGAACCCCCCCAGGGTCCCGTCGTCTAGATACCACAGGTTGAGCTCGGACTTGAGTTCCGTGACAGCCTTGTGTATCGCCAAACAGAAGACTAGGGGCCCCAGCGGATCCTCCTGCTGCGCTCCCACTTGCGAAGCGATAAGTTTTTCGCCAAAGTATAGATTGGAGGGAGAGTAGTACACTTGGTACAGGTATGGGTAGAGTGAATGTATGTTCCCGGACCTCGGACAAAAGAACATCTCTCTCCAGACTGTTGAAGGCGTTGCGGATGTCGAGCTTGAGCACCACGCAGCCGGCGCGCTCAGAGCTCATGACAAACGTCCGCGTTGCGTGGATGGCAGCCTCGCACCCCCGGCTCGTCCCGAAACCGAGCTGGTGAGGCCGCAAGTACTCCGCCATACCATCCCTTACAAAAAAACAAAATATAATGATAATACAGTAATAATCATTAGAAATGTCAATATCATAAGTAACTGAAACAGTCATATACAATAATCCCAATAATAAAGATTGACGGGTCGAGATCCTTTGCAAGCACAAAACGTCGCTGTCCTGGCTGTCCTTTGTCATTCAAACTGCTACCGCCGCGCCGGTGCCGCTATCCGCCAAGTGGAAGATCCTGTCTATTCCAAATAATGTTTCCTGGTGTGGTATTCCGAAGCCGTAATAATTTGTGTTAATAGTGGTGACAACATTTATTGTACACCATAGATATAACAATATTACATAGAGAACTGAGTTAGGTATGTGGTAAGTACAGATGGCGCCCTTATCACTCTGCGGCAATCTCTTACAGGCAACCATAGGATGGATAGAAATAACAGGAGAAGAATATTTTCGGGTAGTTTGGTGTACATAGAGAATATATAAATAGAGTAAAACAGTAATAATTAAAAAGAAAACACAAACATTAATAGCTACCTGAGTAAGTATAGGTATATATACAGATAAATATAAATACTATAAATATCACAGAAGATGTCGTATTATATTAATACACACTTAAATATGTCGGAGAAGGGACGTGACCATCGATACTCGACGCCACGCATAGGATTCGTGGGCGATAAAGGGTAGATGCCAGCACAAAACAATGATGTTATTTAACAGTTTACTTCGTTTTCACAACTTTCACGCGTACACTTTAAAACATCTTTAAACTAATTCAAGGTTATTGAAACACGCGTTTTGTGCAGTGAGTTCGAGACGCTTCACAAATCAAATCACAATGATTGACAACCGGTATTTACAATACTTAAACTTATACGTCTCATCTCGGGAACACGGTCTACCATGATAACTCATCAATCCGTTTCTCCACGCTTCCTGCGTACTGTATCATGCGTACACGACCATTTCCCGAGTTCCTCTGTCCGTCTCACTAGGTACTTGTCTCCACCTGAACACCGCCTTTTTCCCAAAACCAAAAAACAACATGGCGTTCGACTTCACTCAAGATCCTTTTTTTGGGATCTCTGCTAAAATACGTGTTGCAATATTTCTATGTGGAATACAGTAAAATAAATTTGAAGTTACATTATCTTTTTGTGGTAAATTAGCTGTTAATCAATAATATGTGTTACAAAGTACTTTTTATGACTACAAGTCATTAGTACAGTTTCTATAACAAACAAATCTTTGTCTTAAGATAATCTAATAGGAAACGTTGCATTCGAACTAGGTACATTCTAAAAATCATATTGGATTAGATTACGCTCGAAGGTAAATTAGCTGTTAATCAATAATCTGTTTTGCAAAGTACTTTTTATGACTACAAGTCATTAGTACAGTTTCTATAACAAACAAATCTTTGTCTTAAGGTAATCTAATAGGGAACATTGCATTCGAACTAGGTACATTCTAAAAATCATATTGGATTAGATTACGCTCGAAGGGTATTCAAGTTGGTGGTTTCGTCTCTTCGACCTCCCTCCGATAAATATATTAACCAGAAAGGTAAAAATCTTGTTGTTCCACATATTAACAGAGAGATAGGTAGTGGTCCTTGACTAGCCTTTTGAACACAGGCAGGGACTGAGCACGCTTGGCTACTGGCAGAGCATTCCACAACCGAGCGGCTTGTACCGAAAAGGATTTGTCGGCAAAATTAGTGAAATGGCTTGGCATTTTCAGTCTCAGATTTTCTGATGATCTCAAAACCCTCGAGTGAATGTTGTGCAGAAATTCAAAACGCTGTTTAAGATAAGAAGGAGTTAGTGGATTAAATAGGATGTTGTACGGTAAGGAGAGAATATGAGCATTCCGGCGAAGGCGTATAGGTAACCACTTGAGCTTTCTTCGAAATTCAGAAACATGATCATACGAGGGCTGCTACTTATGTATGCGGAATAGAAAAAATAAACAAATGTATATGGCTCAATATGCTTTTATTGTTTTTCAAAGTATTCTCCACTATGATCGATGCACTTTTGCATTCGATAAAACCAATTTTAAAACACTTTTTCCACTCTGATTGAGGTATCTCCAAAACGTGCTGTTTGAACGCGTCTACGGCATCTTCACGGGTCGAAAATCGTTGACCACGTAATTTATTGTTTACATTTGGGAATAAATAGAAATCATTGGGAGCCAAATCAGGGCTGTACGGTGGATGACCCATTAATTCTATTTTTTGACCATCCAAAAATGTAGTTGTTTCCTGAGATGTATCATTGACAGCTGGCATTGTCATGGTGAAGTATGATTCTGCGTCGCTGGTTGTTTTTGCGTATTTCTTCAAATACTTCTGGCAAACAAATGGTCGTGTACCACTCCGAATTAACCGTTCTGCGATTCTCCAGTGGTATTGTAGCCACATGGCCATTAATACCAAAAAAGCAGGCCACCATTTGCTTTACAGTGCTTTTTGCACGAGCCACTTTCGTAGGGTTTGGCTCATTTTGAAACACCCAAACTGTTGATTGTTGTTTAGTTTCGGGATCGTACGCGTAGATCCAGGATTCGTCACCTGTGTAGATATTATAAACAGATTTTGAGTCGCCTCCGTTGCATTTTTTCAAGGTTTTTTGCACCATTCGATACAAGAATCTTTTTGATCCTCAGTTAAGTTGTGCGGGATCCAACGCGAACAAATTTTTTTTACAGACAAATGTTCATGTAATATCCTATGAATGCTCGTCATACATATGCCCAGAATGGCCTCTATCTCGCGATACGTAACATGGCGGTCTTGCATTATTAGTTTTCGCACAGCTTCAATATTTTGTGGCACAACCACCGATTTCGGGCGACCTTCTTTAACTTCGTCCGTGAGCTTACTCCGCCCGCGATTAAACTCACTACACAGTCGTTTTTGATGGAGCTTCACCACCAAAAGTCGAAGTTAATTGATCTACGCACTGTTGTTGCGTTAAACCACGTCGAAAATCGTAATAAATCATAGCACGAATATTTTCACGAGTGAGTTCCATTTTTTCAGCGATATGACATTTTAAACCCAACAAAAACAAAACACTGACGTATATAAGAAAAAAAATATTAGCGGCCAGTATTTAAAAAAAGAACGAATATGTGCATGGAGGTCAGACATTGCGTTTAAAATTATTGGAATCCCAGATTCCGCATACATATAAGAAGCAGCCTATGTATTTGCGTAATCCAAATATGAATCGTATACAAAGATTTTGGAATCTCTCAAGCTTATTAAGTTGGTCTTCAGTGAGATCTGGATAGCTGGCATCAGCATAGTCGAGAATAGGAAAAAGAAGAGATTGTGCGAGCGCAGTCTTAGTGGTAGTGGGTAGGAAATTTTGAAGCCTACGCAGGGATCTCGCCGCGGCAAATATTTTACGCCTTAGTTCTAGAAGTTGTGGCCCCCAGGATAAGCGACTATCGATAAAAATCCCTAGGTTTTTGACTTTGTCAATATATGGGACTATTGTTCTGTTGCAAGTTACTTGTTGTAGGATTGACCAATCGATTTTATCAATCAACCTGGAGCTACCGACAACAATGACTTGGGTCTTGCATGGATTTACTTTTAGACCGTACGAGGCACTCCATCTGCAAATCGATATAAGGTCAGTATTTATTGTGCTGACCGCTTCCGCTAGTTTGTCCAGCGGGGCCCGGGAGTAAATCTGCAAATTATCCGCATACAGGTGGTAAGAAGAAGATAGTTCATTGGTGATTGAGTTTATAAAAACTGCGAAGAGTAAGGGAGATAAAACGCCGCCCTGTGGGACACCAGCAGTTGTTGTACACCAAGAGGAGATAGACTCTTTGACACAAACACGCTGCCGGCGACCAAATAGGTAACTAAGAAACCAGTCAATCACCGTTGGAGATATGTTAAGAGTGCTCAATATGCCAAGTAATACATCGAAATCTACGGTATTAAACGCATTGCTGAAGTCTAACAAAGTTAAAACTGTCAGCTCACCGTTTTCCATACCCGATCTGGGCCCATACCATGGACTGCCTCTGTGGCGTAGCGGTAGTGAACGCGGCTGCTACGCAGGAGGCGCGGGTTCGATCCCCGCTCAGTGCCAATATTTGTATGCATGAATATAAATATTTACATTGGTCTGGGTGTTTCTATGTATAATATGTATGTATTTACAAAAAAAAAGTATCTAAGTATGTATATCCGCATTCTAGATTCCATAACACAAGCTAATTAAGCTTACCATGGGTCTAGAAAGCGTTGTGTGGAATGTTGTGGTATATTTATTTATTTATTTTTTTAACTCTTAAAACAGGTCAATTATCGAACTGCTGTCATTCTACCAACTGCAAATGTCACTTTGTAATCCTATCTAATTATATGACATTACAAAATGACATTTGCAGTTGGTAGAATGACAGCAGTTCAATTATTGACCTGTTTTAAGGTTTATGGTAAGGCCGCTGATATCCTCCGTAACATGAACCAGAGTAGTGGTAGTACTGTGTCCAGGCCGGAATCCGGACTGGAGAGGATTCGACAGTGAGTTTTTTGACAGGAAATTTGAAAGTTGAGTGTGAATGAGACGTTCAAGAACTTTGGAGAGGAAGGGTAAGATAGAAATAGGGCGATAATCAGAAAAAGAGGAAGGATTTTTCTTCTTAGGAATAGGGATTATTTGAGCCTCTTTCCACGTCCTCGGAAACATGTTACTGGGTGAATTTCAACAGGTCCTTTAAAATCTTCATTCCGTGGATTTTTTTTACCTTAAGTTTTATAGTTAAAACATATTTGTTTTAACTATAAAACTTACTATTGCGTTTATTATAGGTTTTGATACTATTTATGTATTCTTGCTTAATATCTAGCAGATAATTAAAAAAACTAACGAGATATACAAGATCAAAAATTACGCGCCACGGCGATGACACATGCGTGCACGGCTATGAAAGAAGCGTCCACGGCCATGAAAGAAATGTGCCAAGGGAATGAAAGAATTAACCACGGAAATGTAAATATACATATAAAACATAATATTTTATATACCTACTTCATCATCATTTCAGCCATAGGAAGTCCACTGCTGGACATAGGCCTCCCCTATAGATACCTATCCAATAAGACTGATTGGAAGCGGCTATACTTACTTACATGAGTAATTAAACTTACATACAATCAATACAAAGGGGATTAGGCAATTGTGTATGGACAGTGGTGTCATTTATTATTTCAACGGTACTGTGTTAAACACGCGTATGAGTGTCATTATTTTCATTGTAAGTAATATCGGAGCTGCGATATACAGGGTGGAACATTTCGCTGTTAGTTTTGTTCCTTTTTAAAAATAAGGTTATATTTCCTTTGAGTGGAATTCGCTATCTCCAGTATATAGAGTACTTTCCATCCAAGCAAAGTTGAAAAGATGGTATCTTATCTCTGTATAGGTAGCTAAACTATTATCTAAGTTTATATCCGATATAATAATAATAATAATAATCTTTATTTCATAATTGTTATGGTTTAGAGAAGTTTGTTCATAGTAACTTTTGCTCACTATATACTGTACTTTCATATTATACCATTTTCATTCATGGCCGCTCAATTCCAAAACGACGCCAATTTAAAAATCTACAAAAGGAGTACAATAGGGATGATGACTATTATTTTTTTATTCTTGAAAAAGTTGAAGTTTATAATATCCCTATTAAACAAAGATAATAGAATCAAAGCTGTCCGATCATTTATTTAAATTCTTTCACACAAAAAAGAAATTAACAAAATGATGATATACTTACTTTTGTTAATATGCTATGGCAATGAAAACATAGGTAATGGAAATGAAACATTTGGTCACGGCAATGAGACTAAAGTGTTTTACAAGGCATGGCAATGATTTTTTTTTCATTGCCGCGTTTTTTTCTTCATTACCATAGCAAATTTTGACCACGGAAACTATGGAAATGAAAGCATGGTGATGAAAAACGAGCCAAAAATATAATATTACAAAAAATCTATTAATTATTCGAAGTAATAAACACTTCACAAAAATAAACAAGAGAAATTGCGTTGTATTGAATGTTTAATCAAGAGGATAAACTTATTGGAATAGAAAGTTATACCTATCCACGGTGATGAAAGAAAAAATGTCCAGTAACATAAAAATGATATACTTTTATTTATGGTGCCAAAACGCAGGCACGTGTGTACGTCCTTCCACGTCGAGCACTTAGGCGGCACCAATATGCAACGCTTAGCGCATATGAGGGAGGACACAGGTCGTTAGATAAAACAATATTCTAAAATATGTTTAGAACACGGCAATTAGAGGTAACTCTAGGACAAATGAACTTATATTAATCATTCGTTGTATTGTTTAAATATTTGAATAAATGTATTTTGTAACAATACTTTAACTATTCACGTATCAAATAAAACTAGGTTTTAATTAAAAAAACCAATAGATTTTTATCAATGAGGTATCACAACACTATAGGTGACGTGTGGACAAACACGGCAATGAAAAATTTCGAGGTTTACATTTTTTTTTTGGAGAATCTATAGTCCTATTTAATAAAATATTTAGTGCTACACATAGATCACTATTTCACCTAACCAGAAAAAAATATTAGAGTATTGTAACTATGATTTTTAGTACCGATTTCATCGATGCCACGCAATTTTTGGTCCCGGGAAATTCACCCTACTAGTTATTGAGAAGTTTAAGATATGACAGATGACAGGTAGGATTTCATCGATGATAGGGTGGATCATTTTGCGGCTGATGCAGTCTGTACCCATCGCGTTAGACGTGATTTACATTATGCTCTTCTTAACATCACAAGCCGAGAATTGACTAAAGAAGTATGGAGCGCAATTGGGAGTTGAGACAGATGAAAGATGCTGTAGTGTATTTAGTTTTGTCGTTTTATCAAATTTTGACGAAGAGAAGAAGTGTTCATTAAGTGAATCTAAATTTACATTGTTAGGAATCAAGTCTTGACGAGATTTGCCAACTCCCAATGTCCTTAGAAATTTCCAAACTTTTGCTGGATCCTCGTTTTCCACTGAGTTATGAATATAATGGCGTTGCGCTTTCCTACACACCCGATTGCAGTGATTTCGAATGGAGATATAATTTTCCCGGTTTAAATCCGAAGGACGCCTTTTATATTTCGACTTGGCAGACGCTTTTTTTGTTATAAGTGCTTTGATTTCCGTTGTAAGCCAAGGCGATGGAAGATGTTTCACCCTTATCCTACGAACCGGAGCATGAACATCATACAATTTGACAATATTGGTGGTGAATAATCTCACTTGCTCGTCAATACATCTTGAACTGAAAAGCGGACCCCAGTCCAGGCCATCGGCATCCCTACGCAGGTTGTCGAGGTTCATACCACCAAAGTTGCGCTGCATGAGAAATTATGATATGATGCCTAATGATAACATTAGGCTGTGGAGGTCAGATGACAATCGCTCATCATTCGCTTGAATGACTATTCTTCCAATGTTATACGATATTTTTCATTCTTTTTCAATCATTAATTTTATTGAAAATGTATGTTTTCAAGATTTTTGAACTCAAATAAAATCGAGAGCAGTGGTCCCTCAGCTTCGACGCTGTAATAAAAAATGCTAATGAAGACAAGTTCTAACGGAATATTACATTTGTTTTCTTACACCGGCACCGTCACTTTCAATATTGGACCTAAATAAATGGACGACAAAGATCGATATGCAGTATGCGGTTTATTTTGTATTGCTTTTATTAACTATTTTTACAATACAGAAGAATATTTTTCATTCATTTTCAATAACTCGTATCATAAAAAATTTATGTTTTCAAGATTTTTGAACTCAAATAAATCCGAGGGAAGTGGTCCCTCTACTTTGACGCTCTAATAAAAAATGCTAGTAAGAACAAGCCCTAACGAAATACCGTATTTTTTTTCTTTGGACTGAACTTTCAATTTTGGACTAAAAATGTGTGCAGCGTGAATGATGTCCTTTACATAATATATATTTTCCGCAACCCATTTATAGCATATGACACCCACAAAAATAATGTAGCCTTCAATCAGTAAAACAAGTTTTAAAATCGGTTCAGTTGATCCAGGCATTAGGTACGCCCTACAGCTCACTTGTTTTACTAACGCTACTTGAGAACTGTCATTTCCGATTTTCTTTGACAAGGTTCCTTACCTATTTGATTGCGCGCGGATTATACCTACTCTAACACGCACGCACACGTAGGATGGCGAGACTTGTCATAGTGATGGCTTATATGGAGTAGTACAGAATGTTAATATATTTTTTTATAATTATGCACAAAAATACATTAAACAAAATAAAATAAACTAACACACACTACAATGCATTTTGAAACATGTTAGTCACGTAAGTTTAAACCGCCAATGTCAAATGAATAAAATTATGACATGTTAATAATGTTCACAGTTGATATAGATGTAAAAAAAAGAAACGATAAGGAGGTGAACTTACTGATATAATAACCTCCTTATCGTTTAAACAACGAAAAATAAAGAATTATGGGCGAATTTTGACCACCCCCACATTTTTTTTCGCTTTCCTTTTTTCGTATTTTAATTCAATTAAAGGAGTTCGGCGTTTATAGTTTTAGTTGCTGTTTGTCTTGTGTACCAAACTTGGACAAACAACGCATATCCAAATATTTGATAATTACTATGTTTTGTTCTACCAATTATTGAAACATTACTTTGAAATCCTTGTTTTACTAAATACAGTGAAACCTGGTTAAGTGAGACCTTTAGGGACCTGCAAATTTGTCTCCTTATAGAAGTACTCCACTTACCCAGTGTCTCAGATATCCAGGTATAAGAAAATTTCTGTCTCATTTACAGAGGGTTCCATTAATAGAGGTCAGAATACAGGTTATTTTCAGTTATAGAGGTGCGATTATTTAAAATAACGTATGATGTAAACATTATACGTGTATCTAATAATAAATCTTTATTGAGAATTATAAATTTTATATATTATTTGTTCTGAATTATTCTACAAAGAGTAGCTATGGCATATTAAATTCGTCACAGATTTCATCGCGTGTCTTCCCAATTTCATAAAAGGATATAAACTTTTCACATACTTACTGATAGCTTTCGTTTGGGCATTTTTAAGCTATTGCATAGCTTCTATCGCGGGCCTTGAGCGTGGAGACCGAATCCAGTAATTCCGTAACGAAAAAACCTAAGCTGACACTCCGAGCTCGCACGAATCAAGCCGAGCTGCTCCGAAATGGGCTGATTCCGGAGCAGCTCTGCGTGGGGGGATAATTGCATAAGTTGATAAAAAATGCTATGCAATAGCTTTACCGCGGCAGTCCCCGAGTGCCACACGTCTTTTTTAAATATACATCTGTATGAAAGTAAAGCAAAACTAAAACTGAAGGTCATTAAAAAACTTATGTGAAACTATAAAATAACTCGCCTAGCGTCTCGTTATTTTTACTCTCACTCGTGTTTTAAGAACTCTTATTATGCAACAATTTCATAAAACTATCATTAAAGTATATGCATAAACTTCGTTTTCCATTTATTTAGTGAAATAAATGGTAAACATTTCAATTGAGGGTTACATAATATACCTATATAAACGTATATTAAAGAAATACAGGGTTATTGGTAACTCGGTACTCAGGTAAAATGATAAACGGATGACCTGGTACCCGATATGCCGATCCTAAACAATGAAAATGTCCTTGGTGCATTTTCGCCCGCGCTTATTAAAACTCACTTTTTTCATAAATTCAATATTATTCTACGAATGTCATTACCTTTTTGGACGCTCACTGCCATAGTATTTTTTTGAGATATACGATAATTACTGGAGAGTAAGGTGAAAATTGAAAATATTTTTTTTTTATGAAATACTCCACAATTTTTCTATTTAAAAGTATTTTTTAGTTTTTATTACTAGTTTAGGTTAGTCAAAGTGTTACCTACAAAAATAAATTAGAATAAGTCCCACTTTGCAAAAACTTTTTTTTTAATTTGCAATTGAAGACTGAATTTTGGCTTACTATGGAAAAAACTTAAAAAGTCAATTATTTCGAAAACTATTGATTTTCGGCCGTACATATTATGAGGGCTCCAAATTGTAGCATTTTGGGTCCCCTAACACCCCCTGACAGGAATACGTCGGGTTACCAATAACCCTGTACCTATATTATTTTATAAAACAAAAAGCGTGTAAAAATAGTAGATTACCCAACAAGTGAAAAAAAGGTGAATTCTTTTCGAGGCACCAAGTTGTATCCCGAGAGGAGTGAAGGTTTCTCCGGTAGAATCCCGAGCGTAGCGAGGGGTTTTAGATAGAAACCTGAGTGGATCGAGGGATACAAGAGCCGAGATGAATTCTTTTTTCACGTGTTAGGTACTCAACTTTTCACCATTGACTACGAGAAAACGATTACTCTGTGATTATGAATTACATTTTGTTATGGATAGTACACAAAAGAAGCAGCAAATTATCAGTAATAGCTACCGCTTTAGCGCGAAAAGACTCAGGAGTCTTTTCGCGTTCGAGAATATGAGTTTCATTTTCATCACTAGATGAAGTCATTTTTTGATTATGAGACAAACATAAGATTTTACAAGGAAAATTACACGGAAAATGGCGGCATTTTTTTTTCTTAATTTAAACTGAGCCACATTCCATCCAGCCAGTGATTACATTTAGGTGGCTTTTAGTACGTTTCTATAGTGAGAGTGTGCAACCTCTTTGCATGTTTTACTAGAATCCGTACATTCGAGCATGTTCCAAATTCAAATTTTTTTATTCACTCGGTGAAACAAATAGCGTTTTATTCACTGTTTTTGATGGATCACGGGCCCTTTTTCGAGTGTCAATGGTGGTAATTTTCACCATTTCCTGTGTAATTTTCCTTGTAAAAGTTTATGTTTGTCTCATAATCAAAAATGACTTCATCTAGTGATGAAAATGAAACTCATATTCTCGAACGCGAAAAGACTCCTGAGTCTTTTAGCGCTAAAGCGGTAGCTATTACTGATAATTTGCTGCTTCCTCTGTGTACTATCCATAACAAAATGTAATTCATAATCACAGAGTAATCGTTTTCTCGTAGTCAATGGTGAAAAGTTGAGTACCTAACACGTGAAAAAAGAATTCATCTCGGCTCTTGTATCCCTCGATACGCTCAGCTTTCTATCTAGAATCCCTCGCTACGCTCGGGATTCTACCGCAGAAAGCTTCGCTCCTCTCGGGATACAACTCAGTGCCTCGAAAAGAATTCATCTTTTTTTCACTTGTTGGGTAATCTACTATTTGTTAATTAGCAAGTGAATACGGTTATCATAAGTAAAATTTTACTTAGCCAAAACTTAATATCATTACAATACTAGGTATATGAAAGTACCTAATTGGTAAATAAACAGTAACAAGTAGGTACCTACATAATAAACCGCATTAAAAAAGTTTTGTTGAGAAGTCAATTGAATTTAATATGTATTGAGTTATCTTGAGTTCTACATTGATACTAAAATTAACGTTTATTCAAATTTGTACTAGCACATACTACAACGCCAATGCCGTAAATGTCATACAAAATTTGTTTTAGTAATTATGGTCAAAAAGGCCTATGTTTTGTTGTTAGACGGTAATTAAAGGTAATGTAACCGGTGTAATATTTCAGGACCACCAGTGGATGTGGGAGTTACCATGTACGTGCTCTCCATCAGCTCCTTATCTGAAGTGAAAATGGTATTTAATGTTGCAAACCTACTCTTAAGTAGATGATTATTTTTAGAACGAGAAACAGCGTGCAGGTTAACTGCCCTCGATCGAACGATTTGTATTACAATGTTGCTTTTAACGTTGCGATGTACGCGTTCGATCGTGGGATTCCGGCGTCACGTCACCGTCCTCTGGTTTGGTTTTCACGGCGCGAGGTGCGCGCGCGTCTCACGATTGGGCTTGATTGCAGGTCCGCCAGTGGAGGTGGGCGTCACCATGTATGTGCTCTCTATCGGCTCCGTCTCCGAAGTGCTCATGGTACTCATCACTGTCAGGTCATGCTTGTCTCGGTCGCTCAAGACGCGCGCAGCGCCGCAGCGACCGAGCAGCCCCAGATACGAGGCTGCGAGCATGCTGACGTTTTGGAGCCGACCACTCGGACGGCAATGCACCAATCTTTAGAATCCCCCATTTTTCTTATTTAATAACGTATACATATCGCGATTCTGAATCCCAATGTGTTGTATTGGTGTGCCTCTCCGGGTGCGTCTTTAAAAAGACATACTAAAATGTACTCTGCCATTAAGCAACCTTCCAAGCAAAACACTGTCGTAAATTTTCTCTATTGTTGCTTTTTGTTTTTAGCTTTTTATGTTCTTGAAGTAGGTAATTGTTGTGACTGTGGGTTTCTTACTGTTGTTTCTCCGAATGGCGTCCAATACCTCAGATGCGCCATTTTTGCCTCACAATTTCTTACTTAAGTAGTTCTATGAATGTAATAAATGTTTGTATCTCTATCAATTAAGTCCAGTTGGACGAGGAGACTTAAAACTTACAGTTACGTCTCAGGTTTTGCCTTCGTAGGGGATGAAATTTCAAAATTTCGAGTTGTTCAATACTTTGTGACAGGGTACTGTTATTTTCCCGTGCGGTAATTGAAATTTAACATAATTAAATATACGATGTCTCGTAATGCATATAAATATGGTAACGTTACACACTGATGGACTATCCAGTATCGTTAAGAATTATACGTTGTTGGTACTACAATTATTAACGATGCTGGATTTACTACAAGTGATTGAAATGGTTACGTATTATAATAACTAAAGTTATTTTAACTATTTTCAAGACAACTACGGTGAAAAAAACTACTGTTTAAAACACCTAAAGATCGTTTCACATATTTTTGTAATAACTACTGGTCGAAACAAATAATTGACGATTCACCTACGGTTTATTCAACTACAATTAATTATGCTAAGGTTGATTGAACTCTGTATGAAATACCTAATGGTCGATCCGCCTACGGTTTATTGACACTACTACTTTGTGACAGAAATTTACGTTGTTGCAAAACCAACCCCTCGTAGTCTTGTCTGCCCTACCCCTAGAGTGTAATTTAAGCCCGCGAGCTGAGGAGCAGGTGGTTCTAACGAGCACTGCCGCGGCTGAGGCTGGCCGGCTGAGCCGGCCAGCAAGCCAAAGCTGCGGTAGTGATCGTCAGATTCATCTGCGACGATAAGGTCGCGTGGGACCGCCGGAGCCCCGCAGCGCCGGAGCCATGACAGAAGCTATGCTTGCTGCATGATTGCTTGCATGCTGCATATAGCATGCATGCTTGCTTGCATGCTGCATACAGCATGCATGGCTTCTATAACGGCTCCGGCGCTGCGGGGCTCCGGCGGTCCCATGCGACCTTATCGTCGCAGATGGATCTGACGATCACTACCGCGGCTGAGGCTGGCCGGCACGGCCGGCCAGTTAGCCGAAGCTGTAGGCACATGCTGTAAGAACATTTCGAACGATCGAACGAACTCGACAGCTCAATCCGCGGCGATATTTCCATTCTGCTTGCTGTAAATTTTGTGTCGTCACGTTCTTGAGCATGAGGGTGATGTATGTTTACGTGTTCGACAACGTGACATCACCAAAACAGCATGCGATATTGAAATATCACTGCAGATTCAGCTTTCGAGTTATTTATTTATTTATTTATTTATTTATTTATTTATTTATTATGATTTACCAACATTTGTTTACACTGTTACAATGTATAGAAATTAATAAGGTTAGTTTTACATCGAGTGTGACAAATAATTATAGGTAAATACAGCATGCTATATAAAACTAAGTAGGTACTCAAATCTGTTAAATTTTTACATTTTGCCACTAAAATAAGCAAACAACACAGGAGCACAAAATAAAGTTAGGTGTCTTGGGCACGAGACTTTGCTGCTAGAATACTACAAGAATGGAATCTAACAAACTCTTAATTCATCAACAATAAAAAAAAATAAAAAAAAATAATAATAAAATATCAATCAATCTTTACTCCTATAATATTTCATAAGCATGGATCGAAACTTGAATAGCGAGTCCGCATGGATATCTACAACATCACTAAGTTGATTTGCTAACCTAGAAAACCTTGGGATCGGTGAATTAGCCCCATAAGCTGTTCTACGCAGTGGTGGGTAAAAGGGAGTGATGCATGTTAGCGACGACGCCTATGTAATGAGAGTATAGTATGTAAGAAATAGTAATAAGGTTTATTTTACTTTTCGATATTCCGAGAGCACGTGGTTTTTACTACACGTGGAGTGCACGCGGTTTTATTACTGCACGTGGTTTTTACTACACGTGGAGTGCACGCGGTTTTTATTACTGCACGTGGTTTTTACTCTCTCGGGGAGTCAGACCTCTTCCTGCGTCCTAAATGTTAGCGACGACGCCTATGTAATGTAAATATAGTATGTGAGAAATAGTAATAAGGTTTATCTAAAAGAATTTTGTAACTAGGAAATAAAGAGTGCGAATGAGACTCCATTCATTGCCGCTTGGCGGCGCCACCTTCGCGGTAACGCACCGCAAAGTTTTTGTAATTTTTAGGCTTATTTTTGTATTTAGATATAGGAATTTATGTTATTTCATTTAGATAAAACCTTAGCTATAAGTTAAAATTGTTAAAATAGAATTCGAGAGGGAAAACATAAGATAGGAAAATAAACAAAGCCTCTGATTGGCTGGAGCAAATGTAGGGGCTCTGATTGGTCGGAGTACCCTATAAATACCGGCTGTTTTGCCTCCCGAATTCAGTCCGGAACCGGCAGCCCTAGTGAACACACCTAAATAAAGAAAAGTCAGAAATCACTAGTTGGAAGTTTCACTTACTGGAAAGATCCCTCAAGAGTATAGTACCCGTCTGCGGTCAGCAAGCCGCATCAAGAGAAAAGTCAAGCGTTCCCGATCCTACGCACCGCATCGGCATCTTCGTCCACCCGCCAGCTACGAGACCACCTACCTACCCTATACTACAGTCCATTCGCCGCCCGACGGAAGCAGAAAGCTGCGGTTAAAAAGTCTATTGGCCGTCTACCTTATTCTGTTTCTGTCGTGAGCAACATTTTTGGTCCTTACGAAGCCGGATTGGGTCAAGAATTGAAGAAAAGAAGATGCCAACCACAAGAGCAGGATCAGAACAATCGAAGACTTCAGAAGAAACCACCTCGTCGGACTGGAGCATGAATACGCCGGGTGAAGCGAGCACCGCCACGACGAGCACCGGTTCATCAACCACGGGTACTGCGGGGTCCGCAAGTACAGTAAGCAGGAAGAAGCCAGTTCCGCTGATTCAGAAGCAAGCAAGACTACAATCCTTCGATGGGTCAAGATTGGAGTCTGCACAAGGGGAGCCGACTCGCACGGCGCCTCCGCCCAGCATCATTGAAGAGGAATTTGAAGATTCTGAGGAGCAGAGTACCATCACAGCCAGCCATACAACGTTGCAAGACAGTCAGCGAAGTGTCACTTCACGTCGGGACGAAGCAAGCGCACCGACATCGAAGTATGAAGACTGTCTGCAGCGGCCTCACCCTAAGAAGTCGACCCGCAACACGGACACACCGTCCCGCTCGTCGCATAGGAAGAGAGCAGAAGTTCAAGCGAAGATGGCGTTGGCACTACGGGAGCTCGAGCTAGCCGAGGCGCGGTCCAAGGTAGCTCGGGCTAAGCTGGAACTCATCGCCGCAGAATCAGAAGAAGAAGATGCTGGAGAAGAGTCGTACGAAATAACCCAAGTTGAAAAATGGGTCGTCGAGACAGGGGTCGGGTCCACCGAAGAAAGAAAGTCTTCTGAACGTGAAGAAAAGAAGAGCGACATCCAGGAGTTAGCTCAAACTATTAAAGAGCTTTCTCAGAAGTCGCATGAAACAATGTCATCGAAGATGGTCGAACTCCCTCACTTCAACGGTTCCTGTGAAGAATGGCTGGCGTTCAAGAGGACCTTCGAAGACACAGCTGCCTCGTTCTCAAATATACAGAACATGGCACGCTTCAGAAGAGCGATCCAGGGAAGAGCAAAGGAAGCCGTCCAGAGCCTACTGTTCACCGCTGAAGATCCCTACGAAGTACTCAAGGCGCTGGAATCAAGATTTGGAAGACCTGGGGCACTAGCACTAGCGGAATTAGAGAAGATCAAGAGCCTACCTAAAGTCGCTGAAAACCCAAGCGACATCTGTACGTTTGCAAGTAAAATCAAGAACGCCGTTCAAACGATCAAAGCCTTGAAGAAGCCGCAGTACCTCAGCTCTCCTGAAACATTGAAAGCTATCACTGAGAAGATGCCTCCAGCTATGAAATTCAGATGGTTCGCCTACCATAGAAACCGAAGGGAGGAAGACTTACAAGAGCTACTACTCATCGAAGAATTTTTGGAAGTAGAAGCCGACATGTGCGGTGACTTTGCCCCAATTGAAGAGCCTTCAGATCAGAAGAGGGGTACAAGAAGACCCGTGCATACGATTCAAGAAGAGTCTTCACATGAAACTGAACGAGAGAAGTTCAAGAAGAGTTGTCCCATATGTCAAGAAGAGCATTTCCTGATAGAATGCAAGAAGCTGAAAGAAGCAAACATTGATGAAAAATGGGAAATAGTGAAGAAAGCTAGAACCTGCTTCAAGTGTCTACGGTTCCAGCATTCAAGAAACAACTGTAAAGCTCCGAACTGCAAGAAATGTGGAAGATTGCATCACACTATCTTACACTCCGACAAGCCGCCGAAGCCATTTGAGAAGAAAGAAGAAAGAAGCTCATCAGAAGGAAAGGTCGCCTCCATCCACAACACCATCGGTGAAGAAAAAGCATACCTGAAGATCGTGCCAGTCGACGTCTACGGGCCGAGAGGACAAGCTCGGGTGCTAGCGTTGCTGGATGAAGGCTCAACCATCACGCTTCTAGACCAGGCGGTGGCAGAGAAGATTGGAGCTGAGGGCAAGAAAGAAACACTGACTATTGAAACAGTCGGTACGAAGATCGTCAAGGGCTCCCAGAAAATCCAACTGAAGATCAAAGGTGCCTTCAGAAGAGACAAGAAGAACATCACTGCGAGAACCATCGACGATCTCAACCTGTCAGAACAAAGAATAAAGAAGGACACTATTACCAGCTGCCAGCATTTAAAGAAGATTGAAGATCAACTTCTCTACACAACCGAGAAACCGAAGATGTTGATAGGTCAAGACAACTGGGGTCTTATCGTCACAAGAAAACTGAAGAAAGGAAAACCATCAGAGCCCGTAGCCTCACTCACTAGTCTAGGGTGGGTGCTACATGGGTGTGAAAAGGGTTCCAGCGCTGCGGTACACTTCATCCACTACGGTAGAGCCAAGACACCAGATGAAGCAATGGAAGACGTCATCCGAGAGCATTTCCAACTAGAATCACTTGGGATTCAGAACAAGCTACCAACGAACGACAGCGACAGAAGAGCCCTGGAGATCCTCGAGAAGACAACGAAGCAACTTCCCAGCGGTCAGTTCGAGACAGGCCTACTGTGGAGAAGCGAAGACGAGTCCTTGCCTAACAACTACAATCAAGCTCTACGACGCTTGGTGAACGTAGAGAAGAAACTAGATCGAGACAGCGAGGTCAAGCAGTCCTACGAGAAGCAGATCAAGAACCTCATTGAAAAGGGTTATGCAGAGAAGGCTTCAGACGTCGTCAGTGAAGGTAGAACCTTCTATCTACCTCACTTCGCCGTGATTCACCCGATCAAGAAGAAACCAAGAATAGTCTTCGATGCAGCTGCCAAGCACGATGGGAAGAGCCTCAACGACGTGCTGCTACCAGGCCCAGATCTACTGCAGTCGTTGTTTGGGGTGCTGCTGCGCTTCAGAGAAGGTCCAGTGGCAATCATGGCTGACATTCAAGACATGTTTCTTCGTATCAAGATTAGAGAAGAGGATCGGGACAGTCTTCGGTTCCTGTGGCGAGGTGAGAAGAGGACAGGCAAGCCAGAAGAGTATCGTATGACGTCAGTCATCTTTGGAGCAGCGTCATCACCGGCGACAGCGATATACGTCATGAATAAGAACGCAGAAGACTTCAAAGAGACTCGACCCGAAGCAGTGAAAGCCATCAGCCGAAATCACTACATGGACGACTATCTCCAGAGCTTCGAGGCTACACAAGAAGCAAAGAAGATAGCCGAGCAAGTAAAAGAAATCCATGCAAGAGCAAGTTTTCATCTCAAGGGCTGGGCCAGTAACTACGCGACTGCGTTGCCTGACATAGAAGAAGCAAATAAAGAAGATTCACTGCCACTCGCAAAAGAAGAGAAGACTCTGGGTTTAAGATGGTTGGTGAAAGAAGACGCGTTAGCCTTCAACATTGGGCTACGCAACACGCCAGAAGAGCTGCTGAATGGGCAACGGACTCCGACCAAGAGAGAAGTCACGAGCGCCGTTATGTCTACATTCGACCCATTGGGATTCGCCGCGCCAGTATTAATACAGGGAAAGAAATTAATTCAAGAAATCTGGCGTACTAAGACGGACTGGGACGAAGCAATAAGTGAAAAACAAGAAGCAGCCTGGCGAAGGTACCTAGAAGATGTATCAACATTATCAAGTTTGAAGATCCCGAGGTGCATCTCACCGTGCAGTCGAAGCGGACAGCTGCATACATTCACCGACGCAAGTGAAGAGGCCTATGCAGCAGTCGTCTATTGGAGGACAACAGAGCCCGGGGGACGAGTTCACCTTTCGATGATCGCCGGCAGAGCCAGAGTCGCGCCTACGAAGCCAGTGTCTATCCCAAGGCTTGAATTACAAGCGGCCTTGCTTGGTAGTAGGCTAGCGGCGTCGATCATAGAAGAGATTGAGCTCGAAGTACTGAAGACGACCTACTGGACCGACTCCAGCACTGTACTGCAATGGATCAACTCAGAACCTAGAAAATTCAAGACGTTCGTGGCAAACCGACTGGCAGAGATAGAAGAGAAAACGAAACCTGAAGAATGGAGATGGGTGCCTACCAAGCAAAACCCAGCTGATGACGCCACGAGAGGTGTCCCAGCTGAGTTCGACGGCAACGCCAGGTGGTTCCAGGGCCCGTCATTTCTCCGCCAGCCAGAAGAAGAATGGCCACGCCGTGACTTCAAGCAAGGAGGTGCGCTGCTAGAAGAAAAGATGGAAGTTAAAGCAATGGCAACGAAAGCAACAGACAATCTACTCGACCTGGAGCGTTTCTCAAGCTGGGAGCGACTGCTGCGAACTACTGCGAGAGTCATCGCCTTCGTCAGCCGCCTGAAGACCCGCAAGGCAACCACCGCCGCCGCCCGAGAGAAGGACGAGCCCTGGAAGCCACAGAAGAGAGCCAAGCCCAGTAAGCTTCAAGTCTCCGCCAACGCAAATAAGCAGTCATACGTACCTCTAGATGAAGAACACTTGAAGAAAGCAGAAAAATTATTGTGGAAGATAAGTCAAGCCGACAGCTTCTCGGCTGACTTAAGAAGTTTGAAGGCTAAGAAACCATTAGAAAATGCAAGTCGAATAAAGAAAATTGACGTCTACGTGAGTGAAGACGACATCATGAAACTAAGAAGCCGAACAAACAAGTTTCAAGATGAAGGCGAAAGAAAAATGAATCCTGTTGTGCTAGATGGAAGGCACAAAATCACGCGCCTTCTCATCGAACACTATCATAAGAAGTTCCTGCATGCAAACAACGCGACGGTCATGAACGAGATTCGTCAGAAGTATTGGGTCCTCGGCTTGAGAACAACACTGAAAGCCATATCTCACGGCTGTCAGTGGTGCAGAGCAAGAAAAGGTACGCCGGGGATACCACCAGCGGGAGACTTACCAAGAGAGCGCCTTCAGCATCATCAGTTCCCGTTCACCAATGCCGCCGTCGATTACTTCGGGCCAATGCACGTCACCGTGGGGAGAAGAAGAGAGAAGCGCTGGGGGGCACTATTCACTTGCCTCACCACCAGAGCTGTACATCTCGAGTTAGTGCCATCACTAAGCACTAGCTCTATGATTATGGCACTCCGACGGATGGCAGCAAGAAGAGGAACTCCGAAGACAATCTTCAGCGACAACGGTACGAACTTCGTCGGGGCGAACAAGGAGCTGCAGCAAGCCGCACAAGAAAGAGGGATCACCTGGAAGTTCATCCCTCCTGGTTGTCCGAACATGGGAGGTGCCTGGGAGAGACTCGTGAGGTCAGTCAAGACAGCGTTGGCAGCGGTCCTAGAAGAGAAGTCGCCGCCAGAAGAAGTGCTTCACACGCTTCTAACCGAAGTGGAGCACACCGTCAACTCAAGACCCCTCACCCCCGTCAGCATGGACCCCACCGAAGAAGAAAGTTTGACCCCCAACCACTTCCTGTTGGGTAGGTCATGCGGCATGTCAGCACCCGGCGAGTTCAACGACACCGAGTTAATAGGACGACCCAGCTGGAAGACTACGCAACGGCTCGCGGACCACTTCTGGAAGAGATGGATCAAAGAGTACTTACCCCTCTTGATGCCTCGAAAGCTAGAGGGTAAGGAAACGAACGATCCGAAGATAGGCGACATCGTGCTCATAGTCGACGCGACGCTGCCAAGAAATTCGTGGCCCCGAGGCGAGGTCGTCAAGGCGTATCCAGGACCAGACGGAAGAACCAGGATATTGGACGTGCGGACTTCAGGGGGAGTACTCCGTCGGCCGACACGTCGAGTCATCGTGCTGGTACCTGCTACATCGTCGCTGCCCGAGGATGCAGTGCTACGCACCGTGGGGGAGAATGTTAGCGACGACGCCTATGTAATGAGAGTATAGTATGTAAGAAATAGTAATAAGGTTTATTTTACTTTTCGATATTCCGAGAGCACGTGGTTTTTACTACACGTGGAGTGCACGCGGTTTTATTACTGCACGTGGTTTTTACTACACGTGGAGTGCACGCGGTTTTTATTACTGCACGTGGTTTTTACTCTCTCGGGGAGTCAGACCTCTTCCTGCGTCCTAAATGTTAGCGACGACGCCTATGTAATGTAAATATAGTATGTGAGAAATAGTAATAAGGTTTATCTAAAAGAATTTTGTAACTAGGAAATAAAGAGTGCGAATGAGACTCCATTCATTGCCGCTTGGCGGCGCCACCTTCGCGGTAACGCACCGCAAAGTTTTTGTAATTTTTAGGCTTATTTTTGTATTTAGATATAGGAATTTATGTTATTTCATTTAGATAAAACCTTAGCTATAAGTTAAAATTGTTAAAATAGAATTCGAGAGGGAAAACATAAGATAGGAAAATAAACAAAGCCTCTGATTGGCTGGAGCAAATGTAGGGGCTCTGATTGGTCGGAGTACCCTATAAATACCGGCTGTTTTGCCTCCCGAATTCAGTCCGGAACCGGCAGCCCTAGTGAACACACCTAAATAAAGAAAAGTCAGAAATCACTAGTTGGAAGTTTCACTTACTGGAAAGATCCCTCAAGAGTATAGTACCCGTCTGCGGTCAGCAAGCCGCATCAAGAGAAAAGTCAAGCGTTCCCGATCCTACGCACCGCATCGGCATCTTCATCCACCCGCCAGCTACGAGACCTACCTACCCTATACTACAGTCCATTCGCCGCCCGACGGAAGCAGAAAGCTGCGGTTAAAAAGTCTATAGGCCGCCATATAGTTACCTATTGGCCGTCTACCTTATTCTGTTTCTGTCGTGAGCAACAATGCAGTTACGAGGACACCTGGCAGGCACTCGAAAATTGATCTTGCCTAGTAATTGTGGGCAGCTAAGATAGCCATGCAGGATCTTGTACATAAAAACGTTATCAAGGAAGGAAGTTCGTTCGATCGTTCGAAATGTTCTTACAGCATGTGCCTACTGCTCAACTCGCGGGCCGCCTCGCCCCTCCGCGCCTTCGCGGGCTTAAATTACATTCTAGGGGTAGGGCAGACAAGACTAAGTGGGGTCGGTTTTGCAACAACGTAAATTTCTGTCACAAAGTAGTAGTATCAATAAAACGTAGGCGAATCGACCATTAGGTATTTCAAACATAGTCAACATGTCCAATATCTTAAATGAACATTATATTAATCGTCTGTTAGTTCAAATAATTTTAGTTTATTCGAAATTATGTGTATGAACCAGTAGTCGAATCGACCAATATACGTTATGACCATATGTGAATCAACCGTAGTTATCTTGAACATAGTTGAAATAACTTTAGATTATTATGATACGTAGCCCATTGAAATACCCCTGATGACGGTTCCAGAGTAAAGAAATCAGACTTAGACCAGGGTATATGACCCCCTAGTGGAAACCAAATCAAGGGGACTTAAAAGTCACTTCAAGACGTGACTGTATTGAAATGATAAATAGATATATAGAACCTAATATTAAATAGGCGAGAAGTACACGTATTAAAAATAATGTTTGTAAACGATAATACGAGTAGAATCAGTAAAATGAAGTTCACCTTTTTTTAATCTGTAAATTAAACTTACGTAAAACATTAGCAAACTTAAAAATAGTCACGGTGCTAATGAGTAATGTACGTGTACTTTTTGACACAGACCATTATTTTACCTATTTAGTTTTATAAGAGATCTACATTAATGGAAATACTTTTTGTATCAGCGAAGTATAGTTTCTAAACCCTTCATTAAAATAAAATGAAATAGGTGTACATGAAACAGGTGCATAGACATTTCAATCATATTGATCCAAAATTTAAATAAAATTGTAAAAGAACATAATGAAAAGCATTAGGTGCTATCGTGTCAGATATTATTCAATATATTCTTTATTTTTCAAAATAGAATACATAGTTATTTCATATTGACCTTAATGTCGTCTAAGTGGAGTGTAAATGTACAGGTATCGGCCGCATTATATGGTCCATAGAAAGAGTGTCCACCATATTTTTTAATTTATTTTCACATAAATATTATATTACTTGTTAAATTTCGAAACGGGTAAACGGTACCACTGAGAAGCCGCAATGACTTAAAACAATGGCGCACATTGGGAGAGGCCTATGTCCAATAGTGGACTGCAATAGGCTAATTGATTGATTAGAATAGATTAAAATAATAAATAATATTCCCCCATTCAAGTCTGTTTCACGGTATGCTATATCTGCTGCATGCTGTATGCGGTTGGCCACGAAGTCGAACACGATATCCGGTTGAAAATCGAACCACTGTAGGTCGACTATAGAAAACCTGAGTCAACTTCTAGATATACCTATAGTTATCGCCTGCCTACCGTATCGTAGGTGATGTTTCGCAAAGAAAGTTAGCGCTCACTACGCGAATAAATTCTTTGAATTTGAACCATCTTGATTCTCGACAATTCACTCACTTGTTTTGGTTGGTACTTATAGATAACAGCATTTACAAATCCAATTTAGCTATGTTATATTTATTTTGCTATGTCACTAAATTCTTAAACCGGTGAACCGATTAAAATAAAATAATATTATAGATTCACACAATGGATTAAATTCACGTATGTATTATTATATCCAGCTTTTGCCCGCGGCTCTGCCCGCGTGGATGTCGGTTATCGCGACCAAACATAGCCTATGTCCTTTCTCAAGGTCTAATCTACCTCTATACCAAATTTCATCAAAATCGGTTTCTGTGGTTTAGGCGTGAAAGCGTAACAGACAGACAGACAAATAGACAGACAGACGGAGTTACTTTCGCATTTATAATATTAGTAAATATGGATATGGATTAATTTACCAATCACTTATTACGTACAGCAGTGGACTATGATAGGCAAATTGGTTGATTGGTTGAATTATTAACTAATAATTAAAGAGGTAAATGTGATCGCTGGTTATCAGTCTGATTTGAAAGCTTCATAGTATTACTAGATGTCGGTTATCAATGCTTACTAATATTTTAGCTACTTCAGTAACGCGCACCAATGTTAGAACAACGATGGTATTGTGTAGCCATACATAAAGCTTTCAGTATGAACCTTTCAAATAAGTGCCATTACAGGATTACCTAAATTATTGTACCAGTGTAAGTCAATCACGTCCTATTATTTTTTCCAAGAATAATAAAAATATTTCAGGACTTCACACTGGATTTCTACTTCAGACAGTTTTGGACAGACCCGAGGCTTGCTTATAAGAAACGGACGGGCGTTGAAACACTCTCCGTCGGATCAGAATTTATTAGGAATATATGGGTACCAGACACCTTCTTTGTAAACGAGAAACAGTCTTATTTCCACATAGCAACCACAAGCAACGAATTCATTCGCATTCATCATTCTGGATCTATTACTAGGAGTATAAGGCAAGTGAAGTTCATAGACGATAGTGTAGCTGTTTTACTCGTCTCACTGTAGTTTAAAAATTATTTTTGTTGTTTGCAGACTGACTATCACCGCTTCTTGTCCAATGGATTTACAATATTTTCCGATGGATCGTCAATTATGCAATATTGAAATCGAAAGCTGTGAGTGTATTAAGTTCAATATTTTTTTTACCTAGTAACCACAGATAAAACACTTACTTTCGCTTTATGAAACAAATGATATATCCAATATAATAACCACTTCCTATTACTTGATCTGCAGAGCCATGAAGCTTTCATATTCGGTAGATAAAATTTATGTCAATATTAAAAACGCTTTCAACTACGTCTACCCTATCTGATGCAGCAGTTATATTATTCCTTATATTTTGGTAGATCGGTAGGCTCAAAATCATTCACATATACAAATATTTAAAAACCCAGTGCGATGGGGGCTTGTTTTATCGTTCCATATCTCTGCATGGTACAGTCGGCTACACCATGCGGGACATCCGATACAAGTGGAATGAGGGACCCAATTCTGTGGGCGTGTCAAGCGAGGTGTCACTGCCGCAATTCAAGGTGCTGGGCCATCGGCAGCGAGCCATGGAGATATCTCTCACGACAGGTACACGCCACCGATGCATCAAATACTGATCGTTGATGCTTCTTCTTTACATACGTCATTCGTCAGTTTAACACACAAGCATGCGTCCGCTTTTGCTCATCATTTCCATTAATGACCTTCCTTTGATGGGCCGGTAAAGGAATGTTTTGTTTAATTGTAAAATTACTGTGCTACATTATTCATTAGGTAGGTATAGAATCTATCGGCATAATTTTGCAGTAATTAAAACATATGATATTTCGTTACAGGAAACTACTCGCGGCTGGCGTGTGAGATCCAATTCGTGCGTTCAATGGGATACTATTTGATTCAGATTTATATTCCATCTGGTTTGATTGTGATCATATCATGGGTATCGTTTTGGTTGAATCGAAACGCAACCCCTGCTAGAGTGTCACTCGGTGTGACCACTGTATTGACAATGACTACGCTGATGTCATCTACGAACGCTGCCCTCCCCAAGATATCTTATGTCAAATCCATTGACGTATATCTCGGCACCTGTTTCGTCATGGTTTTCGCCAGTTTATTAGGTAACATTGAAGAAGGAAGTATGCAAAATTAACGTATATCGTGTCCAGAACTATTTATATGATATGAAAGCTTTATGATTAAGTATTTCAAATTTGTTAATCCCTTATGTATCTCAGATAATATCCAAATTTAAGTTAAATAATATAATTTAAATTTAATTTATTTAATATTCTATATTTTAATGTACTAGATAATTCTGTCAGTCCAAGTAAAGGACATCATTCAGATTGGGCTAATTTTTATTTTGCCGGCCAAAGAAAAAAAATACAATATTCGGTTAGAGCTTGTTCTTACTAACATTTTTTATTAGTGCGTCAAAGTTGAGGGACCACTTCCAATGGTTTTATTAGAGTTTAAAAATCTTAAAAATATACACTTTTTATGATACGAACTATTCAAAATAAATGAAAAATATTGTTATACATTGGAAGAATAGTTAATAAAAGCAATAAAAAATAAACCCCATACTGCATATTGTTGTTTTTCGTCCATTTATTTACGGCTAAAATTAAAAGTGTCGATTAAAGAAAATAAAATCCGCTAGAATTTTTCCTTATTATCATTTTTAATTATGGCGTCATAGCTGAGGGACCACTTCCCTCGGTTTTATTTATATTCAAAAATCTTGAAAACATACATTTTTTATGATACGAACTATTGAAAATGAATTAAAAATATTGTTCTATATTGGAAGAGTAGTTCATATAAGTAATAAAAAATAAACCGCATATTACATATCGTTGTTTTTCATCCATTTATCTAGGTTAAAAATTGAAAGTGCCAGTCAAAGAAAACAAATGTGATATTCCGCTAGAGCTTGTACGCGTTTGCATTTTTATTATGGTGTCAAAGCTGAAGGACAACTTCCCTTGGTTTTTTTTTTGAGTTCAAAAATCTTGTGTTTATACATTTTTTATACGTATTATTGAAAATGAATGAGAAATATTGATTTATATTGGTTAAAGGTGCATTTCCAATTGAACTTAGTAAATATTTTGCCGGCCACTAAAAAAAAGTGCTTGATTTTGATAGAACACAACATTGTAAGCATTTTTTATTACTACACCAAAGTTCTAAATCGATTCCTTGAGATTTTATTTAGGGTTCAATATTTAGTATAAA
Source organism: Eilema depressum (assembly GCA_914767945.1). Classification (NCBI taxonomy): domain Eukaryota; kingdom Metazoa; phylum Arthropoda; class Insecta; order Lepidoptera; family Erebidae; genus Eilema; species Eilema depressum. The sequence continues at coordinate 20,797,198 of OU612012.1, read as the reverse complement.
GTGTGACTATTTAATTACTTAGTTCAAAAATTGAAAGTGCCGGTCAAAGAAAACAAATAGATATGATATTCCGCTAGAGCTTGTCCTCATTAGCATTTTTTTATGGTGTCAAAGCTGAAGGATAACTTCCCTCGGTTTTATTTGAGTTCAAAAATCTTGGATATATACATTTTTTTTTACGAATTATTGAAAATGAATGAGAAATATTGATTTATATTGGTTAAAAGTGCATTTCCAATTGAACTTAGTAAATGAGTTCATCATATTCCACAGTTACAAGGCACTAATGGCAATGCCTTATGGATGATTCGTGGACGATAGCAGTCACGTCATGTCCAGGTTCGTCAACATTATACATACATTATCATAGATAAAACAAGAAGGGCTAAGTGCAATGAAACAGTATTATTGCTCGTGTATTTTATTTTTATATGCTTATGCCAATAAGGACAAGCGCTAACGGAATATAATTTTTTTTTGGCCGGCACTTTCAATTTTAGACCTAAATAAACTAACGAAAAACAGCGATATGCAGTATGGGGTTTATTTGTTATTGCGTTTAATAACTATTCTTCCAATATAGAACAATATTTTTCATTCATTTTCAATATATCGTATCATAAAAATTATATGTTTCTAAGATTTTTGAACGCCAATAAAACCGAGGGCAGTGGTCTCTCAGCTTTGACGACGTAATAAAAAGTGCTGATGAGGACAAGCTCTAGCGAAATATCATATTTGTTTTCTTTGACCGGCAATTTCAATTTTGGATCTAAATGAATGGACGAAAAACAACAATATGCACTATAGGGTTTATTTTATATTGCTTTTATTAACTATTCTTCCAATGTAGAACAATATTTTTCATTTATTTTTAATAGTTCGTATCTTAAAAAGTGTATATTTTTAAGATTTTTAAACTCAAATAAAACCGTTGGAAGTGATCTCTCAACTTTGACGCAGTAATAAAAAATGCTAGTAAGAACAAGCTCTAACAGAATATCGTATTTTTTTTCTTTGGCCGGCACTTTCAAAATTAGCCCAGATATGTATGGAGAGTGAATGTTCTCCTTTACCTGGCGTTTGTGTAAATTTTAGATATAATATGATTATTTGGCAATTCACCGATCTTAAATATTTCGTTGCAGAATATGCTACTGTCGGCTATATGGCAAAAAGGATACAGATGAGGAAACAAAGATTTACTGCCGTACAAAAAATTGCTGCAGAGAAAAAAATTCAAATTGATGGTCCACCGGGAACATCAGAGCCTTTACCCCCCCCCAGGACTAGTACCCTAACAAGGCCCCTTCCACCCAGCAGGTCTTCGGTAGGTATAACTTCTTATTGAAATACTCTTTTTAAAACATTTTTAAGCACAACAAATTCAAATACCTATATTTTGTTACTTTTGTTCTTTCTTTGCTTATTGTTTAATACTGTTCACGCATAACATGGCACGCATAATGACTGAAAAACATAATAATTTAGGTAAAATTGTAAAGTCTTGTACTTGTCTTGTACAAATTGTATGAAATGAAATCGGAGCAGTCATCATGCGTGGCACTGGCACATTATGCTTGAAAATCATAAAATTTTAAGTTTCATTGTATAGTCACAAGTGTCCACCGACAGTATTCATTGCTATGCAGATGATAACACCTTACACGGCAGTTATCACGGATATCCTGCGACCAAGCAATCTGATATCGCGAAAAAAAAGGCAGGTGCTTGTCACTGAGCTTGACCGCATCCTGAACCACATTTCCCTACGGGGCTCTGGGAACCTGATCGAGTTCAATGCCAAGAAGACGCAGGCATGTGCGTGTACAGCAGAGGCATCTTCTTTCCTTCTCCTTCCCACTCAGAGCACGCCATCCTCGGTATGGATGTTCGTTTCAAACTGAACAACAAAAACTAAATTGAGAGTATCATCCGTTTCTTTCATCAGACGTTTTTAACAGACGCCGGAGCCGCGGTGTCTCCTGTACAAGACACAAATTCGCCCCTGCGTTTAATCCTGCTCGCATCTCTGGGATGGCTTCGCAAAGTACTAACTAGATGCTCTCGACAGGTTGCGACGTGCGTTCCGCATTATTGGGAATCCTGGGGTCACCAACACCCTCGAGCCTTTGCAGATGCGTAGAGATGTAGCGTCCTTGGCGGTATTTTACCGTCTCTACCATGGTGAATGTTCTAATGAGCTCTTCCAATTAATCCCACCCTCTCCTTCCTATATAGGACAACACGTGCAGGACTTAGGTGTCACCCGCATACGGCAGAATATTTCATCAAGAACCAAACGGTTTGGAGACTCCTGCTTTTGCCGCACCATTAAAACCTAGAATTCCTTACCAACAAATATGTTTCCTTCTTCCTACAGTCCCGGGTCCTTTAAGCGGAGCGTGAAAAAGCATCCGATGAGGTCGTAATGCTGAGTGCCATTTAACATGGTACGTGTCTATAATGGTGACCCTTGTAACGAATAAATGTTAGGTATTTGGTTTTAATGAACCAAGAGTGAATTTAAATAAGGTGGCTAGAGCCTGTAAAAAGTATTTAATATGAATGTAATGTGAATGTAATAGGTTTAACCTGGCTAGCTATTGAGACGAGAGATTTAAATAAAAAGACTTGATTACAATATACAAACATTATAATCGATGTAAAATAAAGGGCGTTACATGAATTTATATAAAAGGTATTTAAGAAGGGAACCTCAGGGGTGTAAAATATTCTGCCGTGTGCGTTGCTTGATCCGTTGTGCAAGATGGTAGTAGCACTTAGCTGGTGACACCGGAACTGATGATGGTGCCGGCGTCCCAGGGTCCTCGCTGGTGTGCCTCACGACCTAATGATGGCGTGAAGCCCGGTGCGAAGACCCTGGAAAAAGAATAAAGTGCGGGTCAGTTTGTCACTAGGTAATTACGTCCAAGTGACCCGCTAAAATATAGCAGGTGAAGAGAACCTCCCCAGCGGCAAAACAGCGTACCTAAGTTATAATAAAAGAAATAGGGTACTAGCACTAAATAGGGTAGGTAATGCTGAATAAGCACATAGTAAAATAATAAATAAAATAAAGCCATGCACTAAGCAGGCAATAAGCTGGCCGCTGAGAAGGCTTCACCTGTAGAAAGAACTAGGAATTGTTGATCTCAAGGACTTACCCGTTGCCGACAGAAGATGGCTACGGGGTTAAATGCGACCTGCCTTGGCGGAGTTCGCCAAAGAAAGGGCAGATCAATTGCCATAATTTTGACACATAATGAACGTTTGAACGTAGTGAAGCCCAGTCTCGCTTGCGTGACCATAGATAATCATCAATTATTTAGTCGATTAGTAACAAAAATATTAAAATGATCGAGTACGTTGTGAAATTATTTAAGTTAAAGAAATAAAATCCACAACGTTACACCCTCTTTTCCAAGAGCCTTCACACTGGCAAACTGCCAACAAATTGCTGAACTGGCCGTCTACACTATTCAGTGGCGCTGCAATGGGCGAACTGGAATCAAAAGTAGACCGTCAATCCAGTTACAACATTCCAGTACCGGTTCACATTATTCTAGTAGCATTCATCAAGAAACATAATAGTACATTATGGTACAAGTGAGTAAAGTTGGTGATTACCGCCGAGGCGCCATTGAGACCCGAACCGTCAGGCGAGGGTCTTAAGAGAGCCGAGTACGGTAATCATCATACTCACGCGTAGCATACGATGTTTTACAACACACTTGCGAATAAAATAATACTACAAATACTAAATAAACAGTACTACAAATTAAATCGTTTTCCTATGCGCGCGCATCTAACAATGGCGATCGGCCATATTTAAAAGAATGAGGTTTGAATTTAACTTTTTTTTACTCGTGTTTTTTTTCTGTACCTAGAGAAAAAAAAAGTTAAATTTGAGTGAAAATTTTGTTACAAGTATTACAAGTTGAAATTATTTATTTAAATACGAAAATGCATCAAATGACCATACAATAGGCATATTAATTTATTCGTATTATTAAACACGTTCTTTTTTGTATCGAAACTTTTTTAAGAACATAGAAACTTATCCCATAAAATTTAAAAAATAATCTATGACTCACTTGTGAATAATAGCAATGAAAAGTCACAGTTTAATAGTAGGTGTCATTACGTGCCTAATTGCGGTGAAATAATATCAATTTTATGAGCAGGTGTGTTGTAAATAAAATTACTGCAAAGCCATCTATTTATTTCACACAATTGCCGGTGGAGTAGCAAGCATTCTATATAATAGCATACAATTACCTAAGCATTTTATAAAATGCCTGCATTACACAGATTGCCGGACCACGGCATTAACATCCATCGTGTTGTATTCCCAATGGTAAGTAGGGTAGCCACAGCTAACTGGTTTTGTGCTGTTAACGGGAAGATATAATAGTAGATAACCCAACAAGTGAAAAAAAGATGAATTCTTCTCGAGGCATACAAGAGCCGAGATGAATTCTTTTTTCACGTAGGTACTCTACTGATGAAAACATCATTGACTACGAGAAAACAATTACTCTGTGATTATGAATTAAATTTTGTTATTGATAGTACATAAAAGAAGCAGCAAATTATCAGTAATTGCTTTAGCGCGTAAAGACTCCGGAGTATATTCGCGTTCGAGAATATGAGAGTTTCATTTTTATTACTGGATGAAGTCATTTTAAGATTAAGAGACAAACAGAAAGTTTAACTAAAATTGGCGGTTGTTTTTCTTAATTTAAACTGAGCCACATTCCATCCAGCCAGTTATTACATTTAGGTGGCTTTTAGTACGTTTTTATAGTATGAGAGTGTGCAATCCCTTTGCATGTTTTACTACAATCCGTACATTCGCACATGTTCCAAATTCAAATTTTTTTAATCACTCAGTGAAATAAAGAGCGTTTTATTCACTTTTTTGATGAATCGCGGGCCCTTTTTCGAGTGTCAATGATGAAAAATACTTAACTAATCGCCACTGAAATTTATGCGTGGCGGTCAGAGATACCTCGTGAAAACGCTAAGTGCTGGAACCCGCAGGCTTTATACTCGTAATTAGTCAACCATTATTCAACCCGGAGAGGTGAATCACCTGCCCGTGTGAGTGCTGTTGTCGTGCTGGGCTTTCTGCCACCTAAGTGGTATAAAAAATGCATCCTACATGAAAAGCAGAGGGCAAGCCATAGAGAGTCAAGGTGATGCACTAACCATCAGCCTCGTAAGTATATCGAGCAAAGGCTTTCGATTGGGTTACGTAGAACACAGGCCTCGAGTGTAGGGAAAACGAAATCGTTATAGACATCATTTTTAACTGTAATGATTTTGCTAAATCTATAGGTAACTCAATCATTATACTAGATAAATAAACTATGTAGCTGGAGAAATATTCCAAAAGATATATCCGCTTGGCGCTAGCTAGCTCCGATTTCATAGAAGTCTCGGCCGCTATAATGGTCTCATCTATCCTCACTATGACGTCATACTTGCATTCGGTAGTGAAGACGATGATTTGACACATAATTGCTACCTCAATCAGAGCGTTCTTATTGGCTTATGTCACAGAAAAGGCACGTGCGTGATGTGTTAAAGATCGTACTTGAGATATAATATTACATCCGATGTAATAAATTCTTTCTAGCTGAAGGCTGTATAACTATATTCTTAATTAAATAGAATATCGACTTAGTATTTCTAAACTCTAACGTTTAAAATCTATCCAAAATAATACGGGAAGTTCAAGAATTCATAAGTTATTCTAAATGACTTAATCGGCACTATCACGTTATCAGATTCACGACTGTATTTATTCCCTGTACAATTAAAACTACCTGGCTATCATAATTGAAAGCTATAGGAAATATTTACCCTTTGTCCAGGAGGTTCGATTGAAAGTGCACGATCCGAAGGCATATTCCAAAGGCGGTACCTTGGAAAACACAATAAATGGTGCACGAGGACCCGCTCCTGGTCCTGCTTCACAACCTGATGAAGAAGCCGGTCCACCACCACATCTTATACATGCTTCTAAGGTATTGTACAAAAATAATATTTTTTTCATCCCACCATCTCGGAAAGAGTATTTTTTGCTCTTCGATAACTGAGCGTAAAAGTCGTTTTTATCTTCTAGAGGATAAAGTAAATTTGAATTTAGAACATCGTGTGTACTAGGTTTGTGAACTCAAAACATCATTAAACCTATTTACTTCTACCTCTATGGTGCCGAATTTATCATATAGACTCAGAACCTCCTTGGTGTACTTTTTTAAAAAATTTGCTTTGCGCGCATCAATTTTTTTCACGTCATATTGTTGAACATTGTTGTTGTATTTTTATTTTTTTGTTTTTATTATTAGTATTAATACACATATTATACAGCCTCCGTGGCGTAGTGGTAGTGAACGCGGCCGCTACGCAGGAGGCACGGGTTCGATCCCCGCTCAGTGCAAATATTTTTTATGCATGAAAATGGGTATTTGCATTGGTCTGGTCGTGCCTTGGAGATCACGTTAAGCCGTCGGTCACGGATGCCATACGAACATCTATTGCAGTCGGTACGGGTAGTTGGAGCCCTAAAAAGTTCAACAACAACGGTCTAGCTGCAATGCTTCGATATCGCCTAATGTCACCATTGGGTTGTGAAGGTCAGATGGCAGTCGCTTCACGGAAAATATCGAGGTCCAGCCAAATCCGCAGTTAAGACTGGTAAAGCGGACCCCGGACTCCGAGGTGAAAGCTTCGGATGCGACTGGGAATTAACGCTAGGAAGGAGAAGCATTTCATTATTTCCTCGCTGAGGTGGGATGAAAAGTTACGTGTTGCACTCGAGTGCAAAGATTTTTCACCTTGTGCTCTTTTGATTCCCTCGCTAACGCTCAAGATTCTAATTTGTGAATCACTCGCTACGCTCGTGATTCAAATTTAGAATCTTTCGCTTGCTCGGTCATCAAAACTGAGCACGCGGTTAAAAAGCAACTTTGCACTCTTGTATAACAAATAACTATATTTTACTTTGTTTCAAGCGAGTGTATATTAGTTAATTTAAATGCAAATGCGAGTCATTTGTTGTTGCTTGGCGATGCGACGGTGCTATTTGGCGACATTATTTTGAATGAAATTTTATGATATTTCATATCAATTGAGTGACATTAATTAATCAACAAAATCAAAGCAATTAATTCTTACAGGGTATCAACAAACTATTCGGCACTACTCCATCGGACATCGACAAGTACTCCCGCATCGTGTTTCCCGTTTGCTTCGTTTGTTTTAACCTTATGTATTGGATTATTTACCTCCACGTCTCAGATGTTGTGGCCGATGATTTAGTATTACTTGGCGAGGAAAACTAAGTTCTCTTTGATACCTACTTGCACATCTTCATTCTTATGGTGTACATGGTCAATCATCTATCAGATTTCGAAAAACAACACTGATTAAATTTTAGTTATGTCCCGTAAACTTCTATCGTTCTATATATAAATATAACAGTAACAATCACTATAGTCATAATAGTTTCGTGTCGTATTTATAGGCACTGGTAACCCAGAATTCCTCTAGAAAATAGTGGTAATATGATGTTCATAAATAAGTTAATCTGTCTAAGAAATAGAAATGGTATATCTTTCATTATTTTCATTAGATTGAAGTTATCCAGTCCAGGCACTGAGCACTTTTCAAAGCTCTTTATAGAGTACTCGTAGTATTATATTTAAGTGCTATTTTGCTAACCTCAGACGGTGGCTATATTTATTGGTCTAGTCGTTTAAATAGCGAATATCATAGAATATTTATAATTATTACTTATGAATTTCAAGAAATAGTATATACACATTTCAAGAAGTACACTACTGTGCGAATACAAAGCAACTATGCCATTAGAGAAAAAGAAATGTTTTGAACTCAACCAAAGTAAATATGTCAAAATTAATAACTACTGTAGACAGAAATAAAATTGAATTAATATAAATACTAATACAGATTTGTATAGATTGATGGAAAATGGGATGATAGAAGTAACAGATTAGACAAAGTTAACACATAATTTAAGTTCATAGACATTGTTTCTTTATAAGTCTTTGATTTTGCAGACTTCATACAAAAATATATAAAATACACACGCATTTCTCCATCTGAGCTCGGTGGGGTCAACCGCCTAGCATTTGCTTTTGTTATCACACATTTCACGAACTTTCCTACATTACAACACTACATTGACACCATCCGAGACATGTACTACGATTCCGGTTCCGTGGTTCGGACTGCTGTTGGCGACTCGAAAGCCTTCCCCATCACCGTCGGGGTACACCAAGGATCTGCCCTACCTATTTACTTCTACCTGTTCAGCGTGGTATTAGATGTTTTGTCGGACAGCATTAGAAACTCACATGAGCAGCCTCCGTGGTTGCTCATGTATGCTGATGATATTGCGCTGATGGACGCGGACAGGAGCAGATTGGTGCGACGCGTGAAAGGGTGGAAAGAAGCGCTTGAGAACGGCGGTCTGAAGCTAAATGTAGCGAAGACAGAATACTTAGCGTTAAACTCCACAGATCCCACACCCGTCCGCATAGGCGATGATTTGGTCGAGCGCACGGACCAGGTTAAGTACCTGGGATCTGTACTTCATGTGACCGGCGAGATCGACCACGACGTCAAGGCACGCATTGCTGCCACGTGGGCCAAGTGGCGAGAATTGACTGGCGTCACTTGTGATCCTAAAATGCCAGTCAGGTTGAAGGGGCAGGTCTATAAGACGATCATTAGGCCTGTCCTCTTGCATGGTTGTGAGGCGTGGCCGCTGCTGGAGCGACACAAGCAAGAGCTGCGTGTCACGGAGATGAAAATGTTGCGGTGGGTCGCGTACGGAACTCTCGCATCCGCGGCAGCCTCCATGTCCGTGACATCGCGGATAAAATGCCTTCGCTGGTGCGGCCACGTCTTGCGGCAACCGCCAGGATACGTGGGGAGCAAATGCCTGGCAATGGTGCCCCCGCCGGGTCCAGGTAAAAGGGGTAGGCCAAAGAAGTCCTGGCTTGACGTTGTGGAGGGTGATATGCTTGCTAATGGTTTCAATACCATGGACGCCCAAGATCGTGCGAAGTGGAGGAGAAAGAGCCGGAAGGCGGACCCAAGTTTCTGAAGACTTCATTCGTGATTCACAAAGCTGATATCAGACGGTTCACTCGTTTGATGTTCACTCAGGTAATTGCTTAATTTTTCTTTCAATCTATGTTCACATGGCTTAGATGGGGTTGAAATAGAATTCAACATTTATTTTCCTTTTCTTTCAATATGTTGTCAAAGGAGGTCGTGCGTCGTGGAATTAGTTTAAACGCAACACTGAAATAAAATCGGCCAAGTGCGAGTCGGACTCGCCCATGAAGGGTTCCGTAGTAGCAATGGCGAAAATTGTGGTTTATGACGTATTAAAAAAAAACTACTGACTGGATCTCGTTCGAACCAATTTTTAGTGGTAGTTTGCATGGCAATTTACATCATATATTTTTTTTAGATTTATCATTCTCTTATTTTAGAAGTTAGAGGGGGGGGGGACACATTTTTCCACTTTGGAAGTGTCTCTCGCGCGAACTATTCAGTTTAGAAAAAAAATATGTTAGAAACCTCAATAGCATTTTTAAAGACCTATCTATAGATACCCCACACGTATGGGTTTGATGAAAAAAAAAAATTTGAGTTTCACTTCTAAGTATGGGGACCCCCAAAATTTTATGCTTTTTTTATTTTTGTGTGAAATTCTTAATGCGGTACACAGAATACATCTTCTTACCAAGTTTCAACAGCATAGGCCTTACAGTTTCGGAGAAAAGTGGCTGTGACATACGGATGGACAGACAGACAGACAGTCAGACAGACAGACTGACGGACGGACAGACATGACGAATCTATAAGGGTTCCGTTTTTTGCCATTTGGCTACGGAACCCTAAAAATCAGTGACACATCTCATCCGTTGGCTGCATGACTCGGGACAAAATGATCGAACCTGAATTAATGTTCAATCAGTGTTTCATTTCTTGTTCAATCGGATCGAAAGAGAAAGATACCAGGTGCCAAGAGTGAACCAACACTGTTCATACTGATGAACTCACTGGAGTTTAATGGATATTAATTATTTATTTTATGTTTTATTATTTTATCGCTCTAAGTGATACATCTGATGGCATTTTGAGTGAAAATACAAATGAAAAACTAAATAATTGTAATAAAAAGTGAACCAATTGATATCAGCTTCATAGCGGTAGTGACTCCGCTACGCAGGAGGCGCGGGTTCGATCCCCGCTCAGTGCAAATATTTGTGCGTAAATATGAATATTTGCATTGGTCTGGGTGTTTCTATGTATAATATGTATGTATTCACAAAAAAAATGTATCTAAGTATGTTTATTCGCATTCTAGAACCCATAACACAAGCTAGTTAAGCTATGCTTACTTTGGGTCTAGATAGCGTTGTGTAGAATGTCCTACAATGTTTATTTATTTATTATTTATTTATGGTATTTCAATCTTATAACCGAAACTTAATTTTGCAACGACGGTATTTGAAGAGGACTTGAATTCGATATTTTTGATCATGAACTGAATAAGGCGAGATGTAAATAATTATACATAATGTTATATTTATACGATTAAGATACACATACACAAGTGACCTAGTTTTTTAACAAATGTTATTCGGTTCAATTTAACAAGTATACACCGGTAATACACTTCAAATTAAATCTAGAGCACAGAACACTTTTTCTACGTAGTTTTAAAATTTACGTAAATCAATGAATGTAATATATGAGACCGAAACGGGTGACGTGCCTACACCCGATGATAAATTTTATTGATTGAGAATGATTATGTAAGCTGGGATTGTTACATCTTGGTTAGCATGTCAGTCATAGTGCGAAATGAAACCAGGACTGTTGCAAAAAAAGTGGGACTTGTAGTAATCTTACTCGTAAGTCGCAACGATATGTGGATACAGTTATACATAACGTATTCTTAAAATCTTAGTAAGTACAATAATGAATAAGTGTATGAATGATAAACATGGTAACTTATTGCAAAGAAGCGAGATCGTAGCGTACCGTTATTAGAGCTGTGACTATTATAAGTTGATCACACAATTAACTGAAAATATAAATAACTTAGGGAAACGAAACTTAGCAATCTTAAAAGGGAAGAACTCTTCGTTATTTGTTTGTAGCCTACGTGTTCCATTTTAATTGGAATATAAACGTTAATGTTGCATTATATATTACTATATATTATACTTCCGATAAGGCGACTCCACTTTTTAGATATTTACAATATAATTTTGGAGTGTTTTAAGATTCGGGCTACAAGCCACTTATTATTAGAAGTACCCTAATCATTTATTTCTGAATTTGCTCAAGGTTTTTCAAAGACACTATTTATAAATATATAAGGGTGTGCAAATAGTTGATTTGTTTAGGATTTGTAAAAAATAGGTTAGATAGCATATTTTTGAAGTTATCAAATTATTGTTTGCTTTCTATTTTGTACCCACACTCTGACTGTTTATACTACCTAGTGACTATTATATATTATGATATCATTTTGTGAAATCATATAAGTTAAACTAATATTTTTTATTGGTTTAGTGATACAATTAATCCTAACAATTTTATAAAGACTGAGTCGGTACAATTTGGGTTCCAAATATTTACAGTTATACTAAAAATAACAGCTATGTTTCGGTTCTCTTAATTATATAAGTTATTATTACTACAAATACATAAATTTCTGTTCTAGAACGTTGAAATATTGTTCTTATATAAGTATAGTAACTTACAATTAATAGTTACAATCAGCCAAATTAATAAAAAGTATTTTTATTGATTAAATAGTAATCAATCTTCAAATGAACTATGAATTAAATGTACATGATTCTGAAAAAGTAAATAATTATATAAGATGTGGAAATCGCATTATATTGCACCTAGTTAGTAAGTAAGTAGCGTAGCTTAGCGTACAGGGGCGCGGGCGGTGTGAGTCTATATAGTTGACTTATTAGAATTAATTCGTAAGGCAATCTACTTTATTTAGGTATAACACGTTATCTCTATGGTTCATGCCAAAAGTAATCAATGTTCCAGGAGTAGGTAATAAATTTAAGTAATCAATGACTAAATATGAAAGAACCATGAAGATTCTAGACTCGCATTGCCCGCGAAACTCGTTCGTGAAACCAAATTCTAAATCACATTTAAATAAAATTTAGCATAATTAAACAAATTGTACTGTGGGAGTAATTTAGAGAAATTAAGATTATTATTTACTATGATATAGGTATCAAATAAAATTCAATGGAATTTATAAATATCACAATCTCCAAATTAGTATTTACTATTTACTATGCTCTTCAAAAGATATTTTCGTTGCATTCACAAGAATAATTATTGCATTTACTGAATAATAAAGTGGATTAAATTTCGTTTAGAACAAACAGCACTAGCAACTAATTGTGAGCTTGAATATGAAATGTTATAATATTAAAAAAACTCAACCCATATGAACCGAAAACTATATACCTAGGTAATATACATCGGTAGTAATTCAATGTCATAAACTAATTCAATTCAATATTTGTAAGCAACAGTAGTTACAGATTGCGCTTGTTCATGAAACGTGCTTTAAACAAACCTGATGCTTAGGGAGGTTATGGTTAAAAAATTAATAATGAATGAAATGAATCATCTCGTCTGCTTTCCGTTTTAAAGACTGATCCTGTCCGAAGAGGAAGAAGGATATGTCGGACATAGATATAAATAAGGTTGGGATCAGTGTAGGTGCGTGGGGAATTATTTTACCCGTCCCTGAATGCTGTATAAGCCAAATAATTTAAAAAGGTATTATAACTTAACTGTATATTATTAAAGACAACAAAATGTGGTAACATAATATCAACAAATAATTTTTCTTTAACTCACAATACTACTAATAGTAATAGTACAGTATTACTAGTATAGTATAGTATTACTAGTACAGTATAGTATTACTAGTACAGTATTTAATTACTAGTATTAGTATTAGTAGTATTGTGCCATTGGCACAATGAGAGTTGACTGCTCTGAACATCTCTTTCATCCTCACTACTACATTGGTTAAGTAAAATATTTTCTAATCAGCTTCTTGGTTGCATGCGTCAGGCGAGATGCCTTGTGCAAATGAACTAAGTTTCTGATCAATGGTGTCGACTAGAGCTGCTTTAAGGTACTTAGAAATCTGCTGAGGTTTCAACCTTTGGAGATCAATATTCTGATCTGACCACCGAGATGATAGTTTGATTTAGAGATCGCGAAGTTTGTGCAGGTTCTCGGTTCTTGAGATCAACCCATCAAGGTACATCGGTGGAAAAGTACTCACATAAAGACGGTACATCTAATCCAAGGAAGATTAGGATTAAATAGTCGTCAGCACTTTCCCTTGGCTGTTTGCAATGAAAATATTCGTCCTCCGGTTTACAGTCTTCTTCCTCACAGTCTGGTGTTGTAAAAATTGCATTAGCGTCGCGACTTCTCGCTCATACATCATGTGTAGAGGAGTGCCGATCTATCGGGAGAGATCTTCCTTCATTAACATCTTATAGCTCACTGTAAATACTTACAGGGCTTGTAACTGGCTTATATCGATTAAATTGAGCTACACCTTCGTCAATGTTGAGAAACCTGATACCTATATTGTATTTTCTGTGGTTCTATTTCTTCAGCTCGAAGAAAAAAAAAACACTTTTTTGGGGGGCAGTGTTGTCGAGCACTTCTTCAACTCTTAATTTCACAAGTGCCATTATTTTAGGATCCTCTACAGAGAAATCTTGGGAGTAACATTTCATTCACAGCACGATAAAGCACTTGCTTAGCTGATGGATACAAGGATTATATTATATGGCATAATACAGCATTTGTTTCGAGTAAAGTTTATAGTAAAAGGGATTGGATAATACAGAGAAGGCAATACGAACTTGAAAAGTGCCAAATTCGTGGCTTTAAAACAATTGATTTTTATAAACCACATCTAATTAGTTAACTTGATGAAAAACTTGTTGTAGACATATTGTTTGATATTACTATTATATTCTATATAGGTACATTACATAATGTTTATTTTAATGTTGTCTATATTTTACTGTTGTATTGTATTTTTCTAATCAGAATACTAAATTATTGATGTTAAATGATCATGTGTTTGTTCAATAATCTCTGAAGAGATACATAATAGTATTCTAATAATATTCATTTACAGTTTGAAGCAAAGATATCGCCATAATTCTTCAGTCTCTCAAACGGTTGTTATATAAAATGGAAACGAAGTACCCTTTAATGGCTTCTTTTTCACAGACAGTGTAATGTACTGCAGTTATATAATATGTAATTGGTATTTTGTAAAGTGTGTTAATATGAATGAAATAATGATAATTGTACTCTAAATTTCTGTAGTTGGTTGTGTTTTCATATCTAAAACGGATAGTTTTGCAAAATTATACTGAAAGTTATTAAGGAAGAACATATTAAGTAGGTATATAGGTACATTTTTGTAATTTAATTTAACCAAGATATATTATTGACATACTATATAGTAGACATAAAAAGCATCATTATAACAACTATAACGTACTTTCTACCAAAAAGTCCAAATGCAATGCGACCAAAATTATTGACAATAATAAACCATACCTATTGAATGCCTCGGCATTATCATCGAACTATGAATTTAATTTCTGAATAGTGAAATATTCCGATTGATGTCGTAAATGTCATTGTTAAAATAAAATGTATTCAATGTAACTGACTGTGTAGCAGGACAACGTGATCCTTGTTATTATAGTGTCTTTATTCTCTAAATAAATCTAAAAAATAATTTTTTACATGTTTTTAAAAATTTAATCTATTTAAAAATATATAAAAAAGCAGTGCCCTACCGGTACCAGGTACTGGGACCAAGCTATCAGTGGATAGGGCTGCAAACAGAGGAACTTCTTCATATTCACACTTTGTTTGCTGTATACGGAAGATCTGCCTGCCGGCTGACGCGGTTAATTCTAGCTACTAGGTATGTCTATATATATATTATATATATATCATATATATATTATATATATATATGTTATGTATATTCACCATTTTCAAGACAAAAATAACCAGAAATAAAATGACTACAATATTTTTTTCGCCGGGACGGTAAAATGCGTAGGGTTCTATCTGGCATAAGCCAGATAGTTCGTTGCTCTTCCTCTTAGCTCTATAATACTTCATACCACAGGTTTGCACCACAGTGAAAGTACTGTTATACATGCTAACTTTTATTTTAATTTTAATATAAAATACTATTAAAAATAAAAAAATACCAGCATGCTCCTATAGAGCAATTGCTACTTTATAGTTTGTGTTCGAGTTTAGCGGGGGGTTGCTTTTAGCGCGAGTGAACAAGTTTGCTTATTGAGCATGCTAGTATTGATCAGTCCGTAACATATAGCGCTTGTAGCACTTCCAAATTTTGAGAGTAACTCGTCAAACTTACCTATGTGGTAATGTGCGCAAATGATTTTTGAAACCATCAATGTCTTCTTAGGTATCGCATTTCTGCCAGAGATCGAGTATTTGATCCAGGTTCTTTTCTTCTACTTAGCCAATCACGGATCCAAATCTTCCTCTTCTTCTATTTATAGCTAAGAGAAGTTTACTGATGCGTTGCATCGCTAGCAAAATACTATTTTTGTTCAGCTCCTTACAACAAAATGCCAAGTGTAATATACAGGATGATCAATCCAAATGGGTCAGTAGGGAGAAGTCAGAAACTATGAGAGATACCAACATATGTTCTTAGGAACCATGGTTTCGATTTTAGATTTAATAATAATGACATTAAAACTGGAAACTATGAGAGATACCGACATCTGTTCTTAGGAACCATGGCTTCGATTTTAGATTTAATAATAATGACATTCAAACTTTTCTTCAAACTCTCATACATAACCGGGAATCGAACGTGGTCGAAGTCTCTGTACCCTGACTAATAAGTTAATGGACAATATCCATTAACTTATTGGTCAGGGTAGTCAAATCGTCTGCCATCCTTTGAACAATGGCACGAAATGACACTTTATTAAATACTCAGTTATAACAAAATATTCTCGTAACTTTCAGGACATGAGTGTGAAAAACCTTTCCACTCTTTTTAACTCTCTTTCTTTACCCTTCCAACCTACTTCCTCCTTTGGGAGTCCATGATCATTGACCGTTTCTAAGAACTCTTTCCAGTTTGTGGCCGAAGTATCATAAATGACTTCAAGACTTTCCTTGATGGAATTGGTCTTTTGTTGCCAGACCGGACATGCTGCAATACTATGCATTTCAAATGAGTTGATAACTGTCACAATGACATTTTGATACGTGTAGATAATTTCATTGCGTAATGTAAGGTCAGCAAATACATTTTTACAACACACCTGCTCATAAAATATCCTTTTCAAGATAGGTAAGTAGGTATATACCTTAGAGTATATAATGTATACTCTAAGGTACATACACAATAAATAAGAAAATAAATTTTACTATCGATTCTTTTTTATATCTATTTATTTTTATTCGGGCGGTAACACTTCGATGCCGGTTAATTCTATGACACTAATCAAAACTGTGTATTGTTGCCAAAATGGCCAATGGCCACCATGGTTGCCAGATCGGTCGATTTTATTTATTAATGAAGAAAACTATTATTAATATAATTATTTAATTATTAATTGACATTGAATATAATGCTATGATGTGATATCGATTGATTATAATAATTTATTGTTTTAATCTGTTGACATACTTTATGCTAACCATAATATTATTATATGTAAGTCGAATATTGTTACTAACAAATAATTGAGCCCTGTTGCCATTAAGAAATAAATTTTGAATGTTTGAATTATTATTATTACTAAAAAATATGTTAAGTACATAAATAATAAAAAGAAAATAAAAATAATGTCGTTGTTACCATTATGTAAGTACGTATGAACCTGTCCAAAATGGAAATTTTGTTGTTAGCTGTACAATTTTGATGAGTACCAGAGTACGGAATGAAGTTGCCGATTATCAACTCATTTGAAACGCATAGTACCTCCGACCTATTCATCAAGTGATTCTTATCGGCATAGATGGTAGATACATCTGTCATGTCAGGGATCTCGAAACAGGGAGTCAACGGTAAGCGATGCCATCTGATCCCGAAGTCTATGATCTGCTTCTGTGCCGGCCAGGTTCTCTTTTTTACGTGAGAATAAAGAGGATGATCAGAAGGCAACTTGCTGATGTCCACGTACCATTTTTTGTCTTCTCTGAATTTGTTTTGAAGGACTTTATAAGCTAAGTCACTGGCTAATTGATTGATGTATCCTTGGTCAACATCTTTTTTCATGTTGACTTGGCACTCTTAATTTCTTCAATCCTTCTAAACATTCTACGAATGGGTGTCCCCAGTGTCTAAATGACCCAAAATATGTGAGAACCATGAATAAATTATCCTCCCTGTCTATGTGATCTTTTAACAGGCGAATTCCTAGATTTATTTTACTCAATTCATCTACTGATACTTCCACATGTTCTCTGAAGTTCGGAAAGTCTGGGACCAGGGGGCGATATGTATGAGCCATCTCGGTAATTTTAAAGGTTACACATCGGCTCTATCAACTTCAATACGTCGTATCCGATGTTCCCTGCTTGGGCAAGTATTCTATCTCCGAACTTGAAAAAAGTCCTAACTTTATTCCATTCATCCTTCCGGAATTGATCGTTCGCCCTGTCGATCAATGCTAGAATGTAGAAGTGAATCAATGCTACAATGCACTATGGAATCGGGAGGAAAAAACATCTTCCATCATTAGAACCATATTCCGGTAGCATAGAAGTCTATCAGAAAGAAATATAATGTACGAGTCAGTGACATAAACTGGCCTCCAGTTCGTCGTCGATACAGCAACCATGAAATCAGGACCATCTAGTACGAGTATGTAGAAGGATTTAATTTTCTTCAGTAGAGAGGTTCTCTCTTGAGATCCTGATGAATTCATGAAGAGTACTTATGGATATCCCAAAATAATGCCCCCCATTTTAGTATGTCTTTAGGAGGCATGTTGATCTTTGTATTTCTTATTTTTTTGCTCTAGCCAGCCCTGAAAGAATGAGTGAACAACTTCATACGTCCCATTACTGTTGTCAATAGTCTTCTCCATCAACTTCCTGAAGTCTTTAGTATCGACTTCCGACACCATCTTCAAGCGTAGCGTCGTAGAACATCTAACTCAGCATGAGTTAAATAAAAGTTCAAAATATTCAAGTATTTTTTTAAATATCTCCAACGTATAGACACAATTAACAATTTTATAATAATGTATTTTAATAGAAATCTACTTCAATACCGATTCTAAACAACTATACGTTTTTTTAATTTAAAGGCTTCTTTCACCACTTACCATTAATATTTTTAACAGAAAAATGTTTTCGAGAAGTATTTACATCTCACTAGCTGACCCGGCGAACTTCGTACCGCCATTAATTTTTCCGCCCGCGTGGAAATCAGTTCTCATTTCCGTTGCACGTTCTATTCAAATTTCCGCGTGTGTTTCTGATTCCGTTCCCGCTGAATCTACTATTCAATTACTTTATACAAACCTTAGCAATACAATAAAGAACACAAAACAAAAGAATAATCCAATTTGGTGCAGTTATTCGGAAGTTATGCGCGTATATGTATATATTTGGGGGATTTCATTTTCGGGTACGTTGGAATGAGAACTTCTTTAAAAGGCTATTACACCTTCCTAAATTTAGAATCCGATATTTAAGACATCCTAAATTTAGGAAAGTGTAATCGCATTTAGGATGGTAGCATCCTAATTAGGAAACGATTTAGGATAAAGGACGGCTTCCGACGTCCTAAATGGCTTAATCGGATGAGTGTAATCGCATTTCCTAAATTCAGGACGCTCAGTGGCCGCTCGCCGCCGCAGTATCGATACATATTGTATCGATAAATATCGATATTGATAATTTTATAATAAAGCTATCGATATATCGACATAATGTATGTATGTACGTGGGTATGTATGTATTCAGATTCAGATTCAGATTCATTTATTCACTTTAAACTTATTCATGACAATAGTAGTTGGACCCCCCTGGTAAGCAAATGATGCCTGTATTAGGAGGGCCCGATCTCACATATCGATACAATAAATGATAAGTTATTTCATAGTCCATGCAACAATCGAAACAATATAACAAGACAAATTAAACAAAATAAATATAAAAATCCAAATAAGACAAGGTAAAAAATAAAATAAAAGCAAAATAAAAAGAAATCAAAATAAAAAAGAAATCAAAAATCAAAATAAATCAATAAAATATAAATATTAAAATTAAAATTCAATTCAATCAAAATCAAATTAAAATCAAATTAGAATCAAATTAAAATTAAAATCAAACCAAAATAAAATTAAAATTATTAAAATTAATTAACAAATAAAATCAATAATAACTTCAACAATTAAAATAAATAAAGAATGTATATGTATATGTGTGTTTGCGTGTGCGTGTGTGAGTGTGTATTTGTGTGTGTGTATGTGTGTTTGCGTGCGCGCGTGTGAGTGTGTGTGTGTGTGTGTGTGTGTGTGTGTGTGTGTGTGTGTGTGTGTGTATGTTTGTGCGTCGATGTGTGTGGACGTGGGGAAGTGGGGTGTGCTTGCGTATGAGAAGTGAGGCCACTATTTAATATGCTCTATGAGTTTCTCCGTTTCTACGTATGTGAGTGACTTTAACCAGTCCTCTAATACTTTTTTGCACTTGTGAGATTGTAATGTATATATGTTTGTGCATTTGTTTATTTTGTTATAAATTTGCACCGCGCGTTTTTCGTATTGTCTACATACAAACATTGTATGTATGTTTGTATGTATGTATGTACGTATGTATGCATGTGTGTACGTATATATGTATGTATGTATGTATGTATGTATACGTACGTACGTATGTATGTATGATGTACGTATATATGTATGTAGCGTATGTACGTATAGAAAGAAAAGAAAGAAAGAAAAGACGTTTATTAAACACACACACACACACACAAAAAATGAATATAGAAAAAAAATACAAAATAACACCCACAAAAATAAAACTCTAAAACATAGTTAAATAACAATACTATATAGTAGCAGTAGGCAAAGTAAACAGATATTATGCGTATGTCGATGTGGAGTGTGTGTTCAAATGGCCACAGTTCAGCTAAATGCTACAGATTTGGTACAATCTGCAGCGCTGGTTTTCAACCGTATGTATGTATGTACGTATGTATGTACGTATGTATGTATCGTATGTACGTATGTATGTACGTATGTATGTATAAGTACGTACGTACGTATGTATGTATGTATGTATGTATGATGTACGTATATATGTAGGTATGTATGTATGTATTATCGATTCTTTTTTATTCAGAAGTGTGCGCGCAATGAGATTATTGACAGACTAAGTTGCTAACTTAAAAATTAAGTAACGAATTAAAAAAGCAGCCTCAGCAAATAGAGTCGACCATAACAATAATAAGAAATGTAATTTGTTAGAAATGTTTAACAGTAACATCATACGGTAACATCATCAAAGTAATATTCAATAACATCGATATCAAAATCGTAACCTAATTTATCATCCATCTCTATTCGACAGCGACACCTGCGACACGTCCGTCACTTGCCGCTCGTCCAACAAAACTGATTTAGGATCCTAATTTAGTGAAAGTGTAATCGCGAGCTCCGATGACTGAATTTTTCGTCCTAAATCGTTTCCTAAATATCGTTTCCTAAATTTAGGAAGGTGTAACAGCGCTTTTACCTTCGAATTTTCCTTTGAGAAAAAAAAAACAGTATCCTATGTCCTTCTCCTGGTTCTAAGCTACCTCCCCACCAATTTTCAGCCTAATCAGTTCAGACGTTCTGGAATTATAAACAGTGTCACTAACACGAATCTCTTTTATACATATACTTGTAGAAGATATAGAGACATCATAATGCTATAGGAAAAAAAAAATAGATTCATAGAATCATCATAGAATTAAATGTTGATTGACTCAGAAAGCACATACATTAAAGAAACTGTGTAAACCAGACTAATTAGAGGAAAACTGGATTAGGACGGCTTAGGCCCTTTCTCATTACGCTTGGCTCTTGCTCATTTTGGCCGTTCGATTAAGATTCGCCTAACTGTTGAAGTATCTTCCCTTAACAAAACTTCAGTTAAACAAGGTACTTTTAGGCAATAAGTAATAACAAGATTTTGTGATCGAATTAACAAACACTAAACTAGAGTCGATAATTTTTGAAACAATAACAAATAATAGTAGGATGAAACCCGTTATAAAAGGAAGAGAATATAACAAAAATTTAAGGGTAAAAACGGTTTATCTCGATTTCCGGCAAAACCACACGTCCTATGGAAAAAAATTAAATGACAAAGTTTTAGGTAATAAAGAGACCTACAACTTTTGTAATTAAACTTTTTTCACATAACCTCAAAATTTATGTGAAAAATTGAAATAATCAAGTTTTTGGTTTTTTATTTTTATCTTACACAAACAATTATTTTCTCACGAAATTTGGTGAAAACTTACCTTATTATGTCCTAAAGACACTGTAATTTTTTTGATTTGAAATATTTATTTTTTCACCTTATTTTGACTTAATATCGAAAAACCACCCTAATTTTCAATCGAAAATTCTCGCGTCAAAATATCAGCTTTTTAAAAAAAGTTGGGGAGATTTTTGTTCGCTGAAATCTCTTCTTTATGATAATGTAAAAAAATATATACATTACTATGGTAAATGTTCTCAGAAAATGCAAAGAAACATGGTTCTCCCTTGTTTGGTATAACAACGTTTGGTCGAATGTTATTAATTCGCAGTGCCGGATTTAGAGATGTGGAGGCCCCGGGGCCACATAGGTGTGGAGGCCCCTTGACCCTAACTTAGTTTCCAAATAATATGAACAATTTTTTTGTCGACATTTTTTTTAAGAAATCGGTGGTGATGGTGAAACTGAATAAATTCTGTTAGCTTTTAATGAGCACAAACATATTATTATATTAAGTATGTAAAAAAAAGTACATGTTTATGTACATTATGCAGAGCTGAAGGGCACGTTCCCAACTTTTTTCCTCGAAAATTCGTCTATGATGTCGCTGAAATCTTACTCTAATTTGCTGGCTAATCTCTTTACGGCCAACTCCCGAATCGATGACTGTGTTATGCAGCCACCGAATACATTGCCCATCAGTGGTCGCTTAGACCCAGCGAACTAACGGCCCATAGCCGTCAGTTCTGTGCAAGGTATTCGAGCACATTATCAACAAACAGCTCATGCCTCACCTAGAGTGATCTTCTCATCACTCTTCAATCAACGACCGGCAATATAGTTTTAGGCCGAAGCGGCCAACGGGGGTTCTTCTGGCATACGTTGCCCATCTTTGGGGTGAGGCTATGAACAAGCATGGCGAGTCACTGGCAATTAGTCTTGACATCGCCAAAGCTTTCGATAGAATCTGGCACAAATCTCTTCTTTCCAAGCTACCAGCCTTTAGTCTGTCTCCTAGACTGTGCGACTGCTAAGCTAGTTTCCTGCAGGAGCGCTGTATTCACATCCTTTGTGTACTTCGGAGTTCTTGTGGGTAAACACTGGCGCAGGGGTCCGTTTTATTACCCACTTTCGTTCTTCTGCATACCAACAACATGCTGTCCACCGACCATGCAGTCGATAGCCCTTTCACGGAAGTTACCACGGACATCCTGCGGCGAAGCAGACTGATATCGCGGAAAAAAGAGCTCTGAGAACCACTGGTCGAGATCAATGCCAAGAAGACGCAGACATGTGCGTTTACAGCAAAGGCGCCTTCTTTTCTTCCCATTCCCACTCTTCAGAGCACTCCACTACCTACATGACAATCTCAATACCTTCGGTGTGGATGTTCGCTGTAAACTGAATAACAAAAACTACCTACATTGAGAATGTCATCAAAACAGCCTCGCGTAAACTCGGAGTCCTGAACAAAGTGAGACTTTTTTTCACGCCGGAGCCGCGGTGTCTTCTCTACATAAGACACAAATTCGCTCCTGCGTGAAATGGCTCCTGTGATGGCTCCGCAAAATATTTCACGCCGGAGCCGCGGTGTCTTCTCTACATAAGACACAAATTCGCTCCTGCGTGGAATGGCTCCTGTGATGGCTCCGCAAAATACTTACTAGACGCTCTCGAGCCCTTGGTATTTTATTATCTCTACCATGGTGAATGTTGTGATGACCTCTTCCAATTAGTCTCACCATCTCTTTTTCTATATAGGAAAATATATGCAGGACTTAATGTCAACGGTATACAGTGCAGAATATTCCAACAAGAACAAAGCGGTTCGGCGACTCCTTTCTCGGCTGCACCATTAAGACCTGGAATATTCCTTACCAGCTCACGTGTTTCCCTCTTCCAACAGTCCCGGGTCCTTGAAGCGGGCGTGAAAAAATGTCATCGGTATACGGTGCAGAATATTCCAACAAGAACAAAGCGGTTCGGCGACTCCTTTCTCTGCTGCACCATTAAGACCTGGAATATTCCTTACCAGCTCACGTGTTTCCCTCTTCCAACAGTCCCGAGTCCTTGAAGCGGGCGTGAAAAGCATCTGATGAGGCTGTCAAGCTGAGTGCCACCATTGTAACATGGCCCGTGTCTATAATGGTGACCCTCTTTTCCGAGACTTTGCCTTTACTTATATACCATCAGGCAAGATGAAAACAAATTGACGTGTTCTATATAAAAAAAACTCCCGAAGTAAATCGCTCTCAGTACTTAAGTAGGAGGGATCGGTTCGAAATCAGTCGATTTTTTTAGGATTTTTATGTACGAAAAAGAGCGCTCTCGCACGGTTTTGCTCGTTTCGGAAGATATACTGGTTAGAGCTTTTTGAATTTCCAAATAGCCGTCAACAATGGCTTGCATAGCTTTAGCCCGACACGAACAATGAGTGCGCAAAGTTTTCTCAAAACATAGACCTGTCCGCTTATTTTAGTAGTCGCAATCATCAATTCTTTAAATATATATTGATAGGTTAGAGAGTTCTGTGTTAATAAATTATAATGATCACATTACGTACAGAAATGTAATAGAGAGTTCGGTAAATTTTTTTTTTCGATATGTTAGAAACCTCAACAGCATTTTTAAAGACCTATCTATAAAATAAATAAAAAAAAATAAAAAATAAAAATTGAGTTTCAGTTCTAAGTATGGGGACCCCCAAAATTTAATGCTTATTTTTTATTTTTGTGTGAAATTCTTGATGCGGTTCACAGAATACATCGTCTGACCAAGTTTCAACAGCATAGGCCTTATAGTTTCGGGGAAAAGTGGCTGTGACATACGGACGGACAGACAGACAGACAGACAGACGGACAGACATGACGAATCTATAAGGGTTCCGTTTTTTGCCATTTGGCTACGGAACCCTAAAAACAATGAAACCATCGTCAGTTTATTGACAATGAAAGGAAAATAATTATTACTAAATCGAATATTCGGTATGATCTCTCGACTAAATCATTATTAGTCTAATGAAGCATTAGTTTAAATAAAATTAGTGCAAATGAAAATTCGGTGAAATGATATTATTCCAACTAAATAATTATGCTAAATAAAATTCTACCAATTAAATATTCGGTCAAATGAATAATTATGTGAAATGACTTTATTGTAACTGAAATTAGTTCAAGTGATATTCGACCAAACGTTGTTATACCAAACAAGGGAGAACCAAGAAACATGGCTTAAAATGCACAAAGAGACAGACATCACCCATTTTGGTCCAAAATTGAAAGCCGGCCAAAGGAAAATTTCGTGAGAAAAAAATTGTTTTTGCATAAGTTAGAAATAAAAATCCAAAAACTTATAAATTTTGAGATAATGTGAAAAAAGTGTATTTACAAAAGTTGTAGGTCTCTCGATTACCTACAACTTTGTCATTAATTTTTTTTCCATAGGACTTGTAGTTTTGCCGGAAATCGAGGTAAACCGTTTTTACCCTTAAAAACCCACCCATTCCACTTCCCGACCTCAGATCGCCCGTAAATTATTTTTCCTTTCATTTTTGTTAATTATGTTCTCGTCCTTTTATAACGGGTTTCATCCTACTATTTTTTTTTTTCACTTTTTACCATTTTCAAACGCATCGGCTCCGGTCTACACTTCTTAATAAGAACTGAAGCACAGGCGGTTGAGTTGGGGATGCACCTCTGCCTAATTAGCTATACTTATTCGAAGTAAAGTATAGCTCGGTGCTCGGTTTCAATACGACTTAGAGCGACTATTTCTCACATCTTCAGATTCGTATTTCTGCAGAATGGCATTTTTTTCAGAATCTCGTTTCTTCGGATTCGTTTCTCTTCATATTCTCGTTTCTTCGGAGTCTCAGGTATTCAGAGTACAGTTAGAGTCAAATACGAATATTATGTAAAAAAAAATAATTACAATAAGATAGCAAAAAACCATTGATAGGTATACAAAAAATCCAAAAAACTCAAACAACACAAAACAAATGCTATCTTTATTATCTCGTCAGTAAAATATATCTTATTGTAATTAAATGTTTCGTTTTACAAACAAGATAATAAAATTATACACTCATTAATGGTTATACCTCCTGATATGCATTTCTTAACAATCTCAGTTTGCTCCAGATCTTTTGTAGACGGTTTTGTAGTAACAGATGCATTCCTTTTAATTCTGAAATCTTGATATTTTCCTTCTTTTTTAATAAAGATATAAATAAAAATAATTGAGGGTGGATACCAAGCCTGATTCGAAGACGGTGATGCCAGCCTTCTCGTTAGAAGGCTGGCCTCACTGTCTTCGAATCAGGCTTGAACGAGCTTGTTGTCCTATTTTTTTGGTTATAACTACTCAAAACGCCTGATGTTATCTTTTTGATCCATTGGTTATGAAAGTATTCTTTAAATGTGTGTACATTTTGTACATTTTCAAAAATATATAGATTCTATATATTTTTCCTGTATAAAAAGATGTGAAAACTTTTTCCATATGGCCCTCTGGTAATAGAAATAACATCCTTTTAATTCGACACCAGTAAAATTATTCTTTACAGCATTTAGAACAGCCATTTCAAAATCACTTATATAATGAGTAATATTTAAAGACAGCTTATTTTTTTAAATTAAAAACAATTTATTATATGTGCTTTCACGTTTGTCCGGTAAAAGAGCGTAAATAATGGGCACAATTGCCGATTTTTCAGTTTTGCTCAAATCTACATGTAATGTATATACCTAGCTAGTAATATAGTTTTGGTACAATTTTGAAAGTGCCATTGCCCAAGTAACTGGTCTCATTTTTGACGGTATCAACAGCCAAAGGTGTTGCAAATACTAAAATGTTATCTTGGTCACTTACTAAGAAGTTTTCGCTTAATATTCTAGGTAGAACGACATCTTGTACATCATTAAACGAGCTTTTTTTAATTTGTAATGTTCTATAGCGATGTCTATATAATGTGTCTTCTACCGATTTCAAAGAAGGTATATCTCGAGACGTACTTGTAAAAGCAGTTTTTTTTAAGCCTTCAAATTATTCTACAAATAAATATTGAACTGGTTGCAATCATTCTGCAACTTTTTCCTTACATTTCTGAAGACAGAGATATTAACCTTATTTTTCATAATGTTACGCTTACATATATGTTGGGATTCTCTTAGTATTTTCATTCTATCTATAGATAATGTAATTGATACACAACAAATAGTCTGGTTAACGCACCTCCAATAATTAGAACTACTTTTGTTCTTTACACTTAAATAATATTTATGTCCAGATTTTAAGAGAACATCTTTGTTACGAGCACTTTTGATGAACACAATATCATTATCTAAATTCATAGTACAATAATCAGCATACTGAGCATGACATTCTAAAAACTGACATTGAAATGACAGAAATAATATAAGATACATAATAAACTATCCAGCCAGTAGTCCTCAAAGCATGGAATCAAAATGGGGTGTGCGTTGTTTTATAGCTAATTGTTTTATAGAATTTCGTTTCACATAAAATTTTTCTCATATATTCGTTTCATAGAACAATCAATACACAGAATACTGACTTTGAAGATTTTTAAATCAATGATTTTTGTTTCCCATAAAGTTTAATGTTAGAATAATCATATCATAGAATAACAAATCAAATATTCTTTATTATCATAACATACATCTAATATCTTCTAATATATAAAATTCACGTGTCACAATGTGCGTAATCGAACTCCTCCGAAACGGCTTGACCGATTTTGATGAAATTTTTTGTGCTTATCTGGTATCTATGAGAATCGGCCAACATCTATTTTTCATCCCCCTAAGTGATAAGGGTGCAGCGGGAACGGGATTTGAATACCACGCGGGCCGAAAATATGGCGGTACGAAGTTCGCCGGGGCAGCTAGTTAAATATAAAATCGTTTGACATACCACTCAAAAGATAATTATAAAACTTATTTGAGCTAAGATAATCTGACGGAGCCCCGCTCCGCGGGGCTCCTATTTCTGGGTGGTTTAAAAAAAATAACCACGAAGACAAAGGCGGGAGCTCCGCTCCGCTTTGCTCCTGCCTTAGATTTCTAACCTAACCTATCCAAGTCGGGGTACTCTAAGTCGAGGTGTAAACTATAATGACGTGTTCTAAATTATTAAACGTTACACCAAATTACTTTCGATCATGGTGGTGGTTTAATATTCCTTCAAAAATAATTCTACTGTTTGATAATACTACATTATGGTACAAGCGTGTAAAGTTGGTGATTACCGCTGAGGCGACATTGAGACCCGAGCCGCAAGGCGAGGGTCTTAAGAGAGCTGAGGACGGTAATCACCATACACGCGAGTGGCATACGATTATTTTCAACACACTTGCGAATAAAATAATACTAAAAATACTACATACACAATCAAAACACAATAGTAAAAATCTATTTGTTGTCATACTTGTCATAAATATGCGCGCACATCTAAAATTTTTTTTATTTGTTCCTTTCGGAACAGGCTAAGTTGCTATCACCATGCTGCCTTGTCAATTAGTTACTTATTTGAATTATGATTTTTTTCTCTGTAAATACTCACAGAGAAAAAAAAACATTTTAGTGAATAATAATAATAATAATATAATAATATTTATTTATTCGCATAATACAGTTAACAAGTTGGTCACACTTTTTTTTTTGTTTTGTTTATTAAACACGTACTACAAGTTGAAATTATCTTTTAAAATACGAAGTTGCATGAAATGAGCAAGCAATAGGTATATTAATTCGTTTGTAATATTGGACACGATCTTTTTTGTATCAAAACTTTTTTAAGAACAAAGCAACTTAATCAATGAAATTTTAAAAAAGAAGTCTATAACTCACTTTTGTAAATAATAGTAATGAAAAAGTCACAGTTTTATAATAGGGTCATTCCGTGCTTAATTGCGGTGATATAAAAGCCTGTTTATAAGCAAGTGTGTTGAAAATTAAGTTTATTAAATAAAAAACTGAAAATAAAAATTCATTAAATTGTTTTTCTGTGAAATATGTTTAATTCTGGTAAATTGTCTTTCGAGACAATAATATTCGAAATAAAAATATAAGTACCAAATATTATGTGAAACAGTTTCTGGGAAACGAAATTCTATGAAATTTCTGTCTGCGAAACAAGGGGCTCCCATCAAAAAGATCTCATTGCGTGTAAGTGATTGATATCTTATTACAAACTTACAATAGGTCTAGGTCTATCAGTAAGTATTTTTGAATTGCTTGTACCAATATTGTCAAAAGAGATTCCGAAGAAATGAGAATGTGAAGAAATACGAATCCGAAGAAATGAGATTCTGAAAAAATGCGATTCTGCAGAAATACGAATCTGAAGATGTGAGAAATAACCCTTAGAGCAATGAGGACCTAGTGATAATGTTGTTACCCTTCTAATCAAATACAGTCTTTTCCTGGGGTCGGGTTTCAAGTTGAACTGTGATGCGGCTGAAGCCACAGTCATCTGACTATAAAAAGAATATCTAACCAAATATCATTTAGTTAAGGTGCTATCAGGAATTTTGTAACTTGATATTATAACGGTTACTTGTACTTGTAAAAAATACATTTTAGCACAGTTTAAGATATTTAACAAGGTTGGTAAAAGGTATGATTTTTATCAGAAACATAATATTCTAGTGGCAAGTGGTAGTGAATCAAGCCCAAGTAGCAAGGAAACTAGCGACATCGAAAAATTATCTTAAAAAGACTAGTTTATTTCTTCAGACACTTGTAATCTCATATAATTTTTTGCTTATTTATATACCCTGTAAACGGTTGTGCGGCTTTACATTACACCGTCCGTTATTTAAATATCTGAAGTGCATTCTCTTAAGTAAAATTTGCTCATAGAAAGCATTTCATACACTTGGAAGAAATATGTACCAATCAGTAGATTTACGAAATCACAAAGTTGAACCGAATTCTACAGATTAAAAAATAACTTTCACTTATAGGTAAGTGAAAAAACTAAATTTGTGATTAAGAACAAATTTGCTGTCCACTGCAAAAAAATTGTAATTTGTGAAAAATCTTCGATGCCAAAATAATGAAAAATATACATAAAATTGATCAACGATTATAAAATAAACAGGTGGTTATTCATGTTTAACTGCCTAGGTGCACGCGCAATTTTAAAACATGCCTCCTAAAATATTTGATTTTAGGAGTATATAAAGCTTCCATTTTTTAATTAATTTTATGAATTTGCGTGCAGTTTTATGTCTTTTTTCGCTTTCAGTATAATTAAAGTCCAATTCAATAAAATTGTAAATGTTCGTGAGACTTTTGCACTTTAGCTATAAAACTTATATTCTAAATTAATTCTTAGTTATACTTTGAGACTACTATCTTAGTAAGTACTATGTGTTGGAATTAACTAAATGTGTTGTGACATTGTGTAAGCAAATTGTCTCATATTCGTTTAATTTATTGAGATGTTACACCTAAGTTAAATTTATGACTGAATATCTTCCTCGATGCAAAATTAAATTTTATGATATTGGTGTGGTTAATGATGTTGCTCAAACTGAATAACTTTAAAACAAGTAGTTACATTGTATGAAATTTAGTTCTGTGATCCAATAAATTATATGATCTGTATTGATATTTTATTTACATTCTGTATGAGCTGAAGTATTGGGTCTTTATGGACGGAAGGTGCATCCGAATGGTAAATACTAAATAATCTCGCGTCACTGATAAAAGCTTCCTGTGTTTCTAGTCAGTTAAATTATGACATACCTACATCATTAATTTGGATGAGGGCTAAGAAGAAAGCAGAATATTCTAATAAAACACTGAAAAACAATTGATACATCTAATTTAATAAAATTTCAGAATTGCCTTTAGTTATTGTGTGGTGGTCCGCTGGTCCATAAACGTCGTTGATGCTGCCACGATCATTTTCAATTAATTACGGTACCTATTTTACCTAACTTCTGTTACAAATGGATGAAAAGAAAAAATGGTAAATAAATATTAGGGTGAAATAATGAAAAATAATTACAATTTAAATAGTTATGCTTAAAAAAATGTCGCTTTTAGGCGTATTTTCAGAGGCTAACTTCTTTTTACCCGACTGCCGAAGAAGGGAGGGTAATGTTTTTCGAGACTGTGTATGTATGTATATATTTATGTCCATTTCTTTGGCACGCCCTACAGCCTGAACGGCTTGACGGATATTGACATGCGAGGTTTCATTTGATTCGTCTTGATTGTGTGAGTAACATCGGGTATAAATACAGAATGGCGGGTGAACAGAACTGCTAAGCGAACTGTTCTTATAATAAAATTGGACTATAAGGACTATAGGATATGCTGATAATAAAAATGGTGACCATCAATCTGCAGTAAAAATAATATGTATTATGCCTACCAAAATGACAGTACAAGAGAAACAAAAAAACACTATTCTTATTTTAAAAATAATAACACAAAAATAAAAAAGATTATAAAAAAGTCTACATAGTATCTACAATTTGGATTATGACTACACGACTACACTAATAACTACTCACAAGTTATTATTGTTACGATAATTTAAATATGTCCATCCAAAGGTTGCCTGTAAGAGATCGCTTGCAGCGATAAGGCCGCCGATTGTACATAATTATTATGTGATATACTGTCCGTAAATGTACTGTAATATATTTGTGTACAATAAAGATTTATCTATCTATCTATGAAGTAGGTGCGTTGTGCACATTCCTCCCCTCTGGAAGTAAAGGAATAAGTTTCTTCACAGGCCTGCGCAGCGTACCTGCCGAGGTATTGACATCCGCAACCCTTATCACGCCATCGCGGCCTGGATAAGTGGCTGCAATTCTTCCTCGTGGCCACGTGCCTCTTGGTAGATTTCCGTCAGCAATCCATACTAAATCGCCCTCAGCCAGAATTGGAACCTCACATCGTCCAGTTCGTGGGATAAGGGACGGTAGATATTCCCTTAGCCAACGCTTCCAAAAGTGATCTGTTAATCTGACCGCTTTACGCCAACTGCTTCTGGAAGTGAGGTCAGAATCGGAGAGTATGGCCGGTATGGGCCGTCCGGATGAAGCCGCCAAGAGAAAATGGCTAGGTGTCAGTGCCTCTTCGGTACTCGGGTCAACGGCCACAATTGTGTTAGTGGTCGCGAATTCACTAGAGCTTCTGCTTCCGCTAATAAGGTACGGAGAACTTCAACAGTTGGAGCGCGTTCTGAAAGTGTTGTCCTTAAGGCCGACTTCACGCTTCTAACCAGTCGCTCCCAGGCTCCTCCCATGAAGGGAGCCGAGGGTGGGATGAAGCGCCAACTGATTTTTTCATTTGCGGCATATTCTGTAACGGCATCTCCGTATAGGGCACGGAGTTCCCTGCTGGCGCCAACGAAAGCAGTTCCATTATCGGACCAAACTTCTGACGGAGTTCCTCGACGCGCCACAAAGCGGCGGAGACTCATTAGGGCTGAATCCGCCGATAAGGTGTCGACTACATCAAGGTGAACGGCGCGAACCGTCTTCGGCCAATGGAGACTTGGATAGGGCCGTAATAGTCAAGGTCAGTAAATGTGAGCGGGCGCTTGTGGCGCGAATCCGGTGGCTCGGCGTATTCTGCACATTTGGCAATTAAAGGATACTGAGCGGACGACGTTCCGTAGGCCGGGTATGTAAAAATCCTGGCGGAGCTCGTTCACAACCGTCTCGGTATTAGCATGGGCTGCTTTTCGGTGGTAATGGCTCACCAACAACTTAACGGCAGGGTGTTTACCATCGAGAACGATGGGATTTTTCATGGATTCAGGTATTCCAGAGGTTGCGGATATACGTCCAGAGAGGCGAAGTAATCCAACTTCATCGATCAATAATGAAAGATTGGAAAGGCGACTCTTGCGAGTTACAGGCAGGGGAGGGTGACTAGAAAGGCACGCTATCTCGTCGAAGAAGGAGTCTGCTTGAGACTGGCGCAAAATATGCATCTCTGCTAGGCGCATGTTGACCGCTGATACATGTGAACTTGGGTGCGGAAAACTGAGAAAACTTGATGGCTGAAATGAAAAAGAGCAAAGCCCTCCCTCTAATCGCACTAAATGATCTGCATGAAGCCCCCTACGAGCTAAAGAATGAATTCTGAGGTTGGTTAATTAATTATGAGCTCTACTGGTAGCTCGTACCAATCTCAACCATGAGCCAAAACGTTTAGGATCCGCTGAGACTGGCACAGCTCTAACACTACTAGTAATGAGGTGAACCGAAGCGAGTGGTACCACAGTTCTACTCTCTTCGCCAAGATATTTAGAATAACAGGGCTCACTAGGCCAATTTGAAGATAGTAAAAAAGTCGGACCACAAATCCAGCGCGATTCTGAAGTTAAACGATTACGATTAATGCGCGTCGCATCATCTGCTACATTTAAATTACTGGGGACCCATCGCCACTCTTTTATACTTGTTACCTCCAGTATCTCACCAAGTCTATGAGACACGAAAGGTTTAAAAGAGCGTGCTTCGCTTCGCAACCAGCCTAGCACGGTCACTGAATCGCACCAGAAAATACGTCGCATAGGTTTGAAATTGTGCGTTTCGCAAATTGTAGTTGCGAGACGCGCAGCAATCAATGCAGCCTGAAGTTCTAAACGCGGTATGGACACAGGTTTTAATGGCGCTACACGAACTTTACTCATCTGTAGTAAAGTTCGTGTAGCGCCATTAAAACCTGACAACTTCACATCGCCATTTTTGTAGATGAATCTCCAGTAAGTGACTGCAGAAAATGCTGATTCGCTGGCATCAGAGAATACATGAAGTTCTAGACTGTCTACTGGACGTTCATCCAGACAATAGCAGCGTGGTATCTGTAACTGAGAAACAGTAAATAAATTCTCAAACCAAAGCTTCCACGCTGCGATGTCATTCCGAGATAGTACTTCATCCCAATCAAGACCCTTGCGCCACGCATTTTGGTACATGATGCGACCCGTTACTATGACAGGCGCAAGAATGCCGAGTGGGTCAAAGACTCGCATAAGGTGACCAAGCACCTCACGCTTGGTGAACTTTTCCGGCAGACTGCGTGTTTTCGTACCAATATTGAAGCTAATACAATCAGCCACAGGCTGCCAAATAAGACCAAGCGTTCGTACCGATGTGGGCAGGTAACCCAAATCAACATCCATGGTGGTTTCTGGTGCAGGAGGCGCCTCCAACAATGACTCCTTCGGTAACAATGCTAGTGCCGAGTGATTGTTCGAGGTCCAGCCACGCATGTCAAAACCAGCATGTTGATGGATAGTATGGATGTCAGCAGCAAGGTTGGCTGCCTCATTCACGCTATCCAGGCTGATGATACAGTCATCCATGTAATGATTGACGATAATCGCCCGAGCAGCATCCGGATAGCGTTCCTGATGCTCGGTTGCATTTTTATTTTTGATATAAATGGCTGTAAACGGACTAGATGCCGCGCCGAAAATCAAAGATGACATACGGTAAATGCGCAAAGGTTCATTTGGACTATCGCGCCATATAAACCTTTGCGCGTCACGATCCTCAACCCGAATTTTAATTTGAGGGAACATTTCTCTAATGTCTGCAGTCAAGCCAATTTTTCCCTCACGGAAGCGAAACAAAAGACCTAACAAAGGTTGAAGTAAGTCTGCTCCCGGTAGTAACAAAGAATTCAGTGAAACGCCCTGAGATTTTGCTGCGGCATCATGAACGACTCTTAATTTATTCGGTTTGTTTGGATTAATAATGCCAAAATGGGGTAAGAACCATGTACGTGCATGAGGTACATCCGTACACAACTCTGCATAACCCTTCTTAATCATATCCTGAATATTATCACGATACCGCTCTGCATACACAGGATCTTTTTTCATCTTCTTTTCTAAGCTTTAAAATCTAGACAAAGCAAGTTTATAACTATCAGGGATTAACAAATTGTCAGACTTCCAAATAAGACCAGCTTCAAAACGACCACTGGGTAGACGCCGCGCTGTGCGTTCGAGTATTTGAAACGCATACTCATCCTCAGCATTTCGTACTTCACGTTTCGCAATTCCTATTGACTCAAGTTTATACTGCTCTTTGATAAGCATTTCTAAATTACAACGAGCGTTTTGATCTTCAGACGTGGATTCTCGCAATGTAGTATGATTGATAACATCAACCGGTGTAGTCGAGCTGCAACCAAAACCGAACAAAACCCAACCTAGAGCAGTATGAATCGCGACGGGTTGTGTTTTGCTGCCCTTACGCGTCATTCTAGACACTGTGAGATGCCATTTATCAATATCTATAATAATCATTGGTTTGACATCGCCATAACAAAAATCGTCAGCAATATCTGTGAGATATGAAAACTTAGTTACGCTGTCCCTGTTCACTGACTGATGAGAAACCCCTAAACTGGTAATAGACCGGGCTCTACGAATAAGATGAGTTTCATTTGCGTGACGACCTTTAATTTTAAAATCAACATACTGAACCATGGATTCCTTACTTAACCCTCCAACACAGTCTAAATTAATGTGCCCTTCGGAGCCTTTAATGCCTAGTTTAGACGAAATCTCAGCGTCTATAAATGTAGCTGTAGACCCATCGTCCAACAACGCGTAAGTGTCTACGCTGCATGACGGGCCGGATACGGTCACTGCCACAATTTTCAAGAGAGGCCGTTCGCACACTTTCTGCGTCGGATTATCTTGAGACGAGGCATGTGAAAGGACCTCCTTCATCTCTGAGACAGAGACGAGCGCTGAGCCTGTTGAATGTGCGTCATGTGATGTTGATGGAATTGTGCTGGTCGACGACATCGCGCGTTCGCCCACCAACTCCACACCACATGTGTCGCAGCTGCATGCTCAAAATTGGTTTTGTGCAACATTCTGTGATGACGGAACGTACAACCATCAAAATCACATAACGCCTGAGCGGAACACAAACTCAATCTATGCCAACCTATTTGCAAACATCAATGACAAACTCGTTTCTTTTTAATTATTTTCCATCTGTCATCGACTGAAAGTGACTTAAATTTGTCACAATGATACAAAGAATGTTGTTTAAAACACAAAATGCATTTCATTTCAGATGTAGCCGTCGCTGAAACTGACTTTGGCCTGATAGTCTTGGGCTTTGCAGCATCAGCGACCGCATGCACTTTGTCTCTAGTACGTTTGGAGCTCTCAGTTGTAGCTGAACTAATGGTTGACTCAGGGATAAGACCGAACCGAGATTGTAGGTCCACCTCATTTTCTAAAAACGTGGCAAATATGTCTAAAATAGGTAAACCTGAAATTTCGCTACGCAATGCGTATTCGCACCATTTCGCTCTGGTGATTGGAGAGATCTTCGAAATTACAGCTTGCATAAGTTCGGGTGATAAAAGATAATGAGGCTGGTCTAATAAGCGTATAGCTTCCACGCAGTTGCGAATACGACTCGCGATAATAGCAAGATCCTTACCTTCAGGTGGCACGCGGGGCAACCCGCGGACTGCAGCTACCTCTTGAGCAACGATCAGTTCGGGGCGGCCAAAGCTCGTGTCAAGCGCTCGCACCACAACCTCGGGCTCGCGTGCCGTCGCCAACAACATAACTACCGCTTCGCGGGCACAGCCCTTGAGGGCTCTGCTCAGCCTGGCTAAGTTTTAAGCTGGGCTATATAGATCCTTAGTATCTAAAAAAGACCTTTTAAAAGAAAGCCACTCATAGTGAGACTTTCCGTCAAAATATGGCAACTGAAATGAGTCGTTACTGTGGCTAGCGCCTTTATTAATATGACTAATGAGATGTTGCAAAGAATTAACAAGCCGGTCTGCATCTCTGGAAAAAAGATTTGTATTATTTTCAGTTATAGGCTGAGTTTGACCGACTGAGTTAGAGATGAAAAAAAGAAAGAAAGAAAAAAAGAAAGATTTATTCAGTGCAAAGTGGCCGCACAATAACAAGCAATTAAACAAGCAGACAATAATGACATTTGAAGTTTTGGAAGCACGTTCACGCAGTAGTAATGAACGTACTTCCAAACTCCAAACGCAACATACGCGAAATCAGTAGCAATTAGCAATGCGACACACTAGTGCACCAAATGGGTGTCCAGTTCAGCATGTGCCAGGTAGAAGCCTGACGCTGGTTTTCAACTGGAACCCGATTGGGCAGTGACACACGGACCATTAAAGCCGAGTTTGAAGTATGTACTTTTTAATTAGACACTTACACAATATTTTAGTGTTAAGTATGGTGTGTAGAAGTGATATAATACTTATATATTACAATAAAATAACAATTCTTGATTCTTGATTCTTGATTCTACCCCTTTTACCTGGACCCGGCGGGGGTACCATTGCCAGGCATTTGTTCCCCACGTAGCATGGCGGTTGCCGCAAGACGTGGCCGCACCAGCGAAGGCGGCTCTCTTGCATTTTAGCCGCGATGTCACGGACATGGAGGCTGCCGCGGATGCGAGAGTAACGCCGCACATCCACCGCAACATTTTCATCTCCGTGACACGCAGCTCTTGCTTATGTCGCCCGAGCAGCGGCCACGCCTCACAACCATACAAGAGAACAGGCCTAATGATCGTCTTATAGACCTGCCCCTTCAACCTGACTGGCATTTTAGGATCACAGGTGACGCCAGTCATTTCTCGCCACTTGGCCCACGCGGCAGCTATGCGTGCCTTGACGTCGTGGTCGATCTCACCGGTCACATGAAGTACAGATCCCAGGTACTTAACCTGGTCCGTGCGCTCGACCAAATCATCGCCTATGCGGACGGGTGTGGGATCTGTGGAGTTTAACGCTAAGTATTCTGTCTTCGCTACATTTAGCTTCAGACCGCCGTTCTCAAGCGCTTCTTTCCATCCTTTCACGCGTCGCACCAATCTGCTCCTGTCCGCGTCCATGAGCGCAATATCATCAGCATACATGAGCAACCACGGAGGCTGCTCATGTGAGTTTCTAATGCTGTCCGACAAAACATCTAATATCACGCTGAACAGGTAAGGACTAAGAACGGATCCTTGGTGTACCCCGACGGTGATGGGGAAGGCTTTCGAGTCGCCAACAGCAGTCCGAACCACGGAACCGGAATCGTAGTACATGTCTCGGATGGTGTCAATGTAAGTCTCTGGAACACCCTTGGCCCGCAGTGCCCACCAGATCACCGCGCGAGGAACACAGTCGAAGGCCTTCTGCATGTCTAAGAATAGGCAGTGCAGGGGCGTGTTCTTCGCCCTGTATTTCCCCGCCACAACCCTTAGGGCGAACACTGGGTCCATGGTCCCGTGCCCTGGACGGAACCCGTACTGGCACTCCGAGAGTGTACTTTCCTGTCGGATCCGGGAGTCGATTATCCGCTCATAGAGCTTCATGGTGTGGGACATTATCTTTATACCGCGGTAACTACCACACTCCTGCACCGATCCCTTGCCTTTGAAGACTGGCGTGATGATGCTCAGCCTCCACTGGCTCGGGATCTCGCCGGTGAGGAGTACGCGGTTATAAAGATTTGCTAGAATGCCCACACTACGGGCGCCCATTACCTTCCAAGCCTCGATGGGGACTTCGTCGGGTCCGACAGCTTTCCGGTTCTTCATGCGGCGAATGGCAGTCTGGACTTCCGCAGGCGTTATCGGTGGCACTAGTCCTTGATTCGGAGGGAGGTCTGGTGGCTGCACCTCTTTATGCTGCTTATTCAGCAGCTCGTGGAAGTAAGAGCGCCATCTCTCCTTCACCGCGACTTTCTCGTACAACAAATTTCCCCCAGGGTCTTTAATGCAGCGGCACTTGGATAGACCCTGCGCCGCTTTGGCCCTGGAACGCGCCAACTTATATAATTGCCCCTCAGACGATTCCAACTTGGTATATAGAGGTTGCAAGTGGTCTCGTTTGGCCCTGGCTACGGCTCTCCTGGTGGCGCGTTTTGCATCTTTGTACGTATCGCGGTCGTCGGAAGATTTGGACGCTTGCCACTTTTTAAAGAGGGCTTTCTTCACCCTGATCTCTCTCTCTGGACTGTGTTGTTCCACCACCAGGTGTCCTTGTCACACTTGCGCCCACCCTTAGACATGCCGAGCACCACCCTTAGACATGCCGAGCACCACCCTCCCCGCTTCAAAAATAGCTGCCCGAATCCTGTCCCAAGAAACCTGTACTGGTTCGTCTACAGCATCGGCGCACTTGTCACCGATGGCTGAGACGAAACTTTGGGACTTAGCTTCATCAAGCAGCCACCACCTGATTTTGCGTTGGGCACGCTCGGCACGTTTGTCTTTGGGTTTCACGCGGAGGTCCATGACAAGGAGACGGTGTTGGCTAGTGAGACTCTCCTCGGGTATAACCTTGCAGTTGGCCACCCTGCTGATGCTGTGAATGCGATGTATGTACCTATAATTAAATAATAACTATATTACTTATATAATATACAATAATATAGGGAGAGAATGATACACAGCAGACAAGTTATACAATTCACAGAAAATCAAATCAATGAGATATTTGAGTTGACGTTATCCAGCCTCCTTTGAGCATCCAAGAGGAATATTCGTAATCCTTTCCTAAACGTGGTTATCGTTTTTACGGATCGCAACGGTGGTGGAAGATTATTCCATATTTTGGAAGCCGAATAACGAAAACTGCCTCTAAATGCCGCAGATCGGTGCCGTGGTATTGACAGTTGCTGGGAGCAGTGGGAGCACTGTCTTTTGGCACACGATCTTCCGCCGGTAACCCAACCAAGCCTGTCAAACAAATACCGCGGCTCCCCATACTTTATTACACCGAACAGAAGACATGCCACATGCATCTTTCGTCGAGTTTTCATCTTTAAGAGAGAGTTTTGACTTAGGTAAGGTGTGACATGTCCTCTGGACGGTATTGAGAAACAGAAACGGGCACAGGCATTTTGAACACGCTGTATTGTTCTTTCCGTTCGAGCCAACAGACGCGGGCCGTAGACTACATCGACGTAATTGAGTTTAGATAGCACGAGGGACTCTGTTACGCGAACCCTAAGTTCCTCAGAGAGGTACGGCCTCACTTTATAAAGTACTTTCAGACGGTAAAAGCAATTTCGAACTGACTCGGCGATATGTTGCTCATATCTAAGGGTAGGATCCACATATAACCCCAAGTTACGAGCTCCAGAGACCCTATCTATTGGCTCTCCCTTGAGGCTCAGGTTCAGATTGGTGGGAACCCGACTGATCTGGCTCTTAGTACCGAATAGTATGTACTTTGTTTTGTGGGGGTTTAATACCAGACAATACTATCCGCCCATGTTGTTATACGCCTGAGATCATCATTCAACTTCGTCATGGCCGCTTGATGTTCACCGGGGTTGAATGATAAGTATACCTGCACGTCATCGGCGTATATATGGTACTGGCAGTTCTGAAGGCAGCGGACTATGTCCGCACAATATATACTGAACAAGATAGGGCCAAGGATCGAACCCTGGGGGACGCCTCTTCTGATGGACGCAAGGGGTGAAAAGATGTCATTGCCATTACTTGTTTTTAGTGCTACCATCTGCTTGCGACCATCCAGATAGCTGTGAAACCACGAAAGTGCCTTTCGATCTACACCGTAGTAGCTGAGTTTAGATAATAGTAACCCTGTATGTATACCGTCAAATGCGCGGGAAAAATCGAGCAGAACCAACACGGTGCATAGCCCCTTGTCTTGAGCAGCTAATATATTGTCCGTTACATCTATCAGCGCTGTGGCCGTGCCGCGTCTCTTTCTGAACCCCGACTGCATTTCAGGCAGAAGACTATGCTTTTCCAAGTACTCAGTGTACTGCTGACATACTATCTTCTCCATAACCTTAGAGAGACAAGGCAAGATATAATGGGTCGCAGATCTTTAACCAAAGTGGGATTCGGTGTCTTGGGTATGGGTCTTACAGTCGCAATCTTCCAAAGGTCTGGAAATGTGGATGTTTCAATTGAAAAATTAATTAAGCCTGTAATGTATGGCAATGTATACGGCAGGGTTAAAGTGAGCATTTTTAATGAGATCCCATCACAGCCCTCTGCATTTGATTTTAGTGCGGCTATAGTTGACGCTACGACATTGACCGACACTGGCGAAATCTCAAAACTGTCATCGATATGCCTATGAAATTTAAAATAAGTCATAAGGGATATAGCAGTCGTAGGGTTCCCAGGTACGTCCAAAAAATTATTATTGATTATTGTGGGATCGGTAAAATGTGATGGTAGTTTTTTATTTGGATTAAATCGACAGACCGTACTTTTTAAATTTCGCCAAAGCAGTCTAGTGTTGTTGTTAATATGTATATTAATGTGATGCTTTATAAGCATGAGTTGAAATCTCTTGTCACCACCTCTCTGTATCATGAAAAAGCAGCCTATTATATAGGCTGCTTTTTCATGATACAGAGAGGTGGTGACAAGAGATTTCAACTGCCTATAATAATCCCTCCCTGACGCGGACTTGGTGCGGCGGTATTTTGCCAATGCGGCGTCCCGTAACTTCATCATCAATTTAATGTTATCGGTGATCATCAATTTAAGATTATCGAGTAGGGTATCTAAAAGGGTTACTAGCATAATGTTTTTTTCGCGTAATGACAATTCAGTTAGGTTGACATGAAAGCATGTTACCTAGATAACTGAAAGACAATTCAGCTAAGTGACATAAAAACAGAATACCCAGTTAGCAGAGAGTCAACTCTGCTGGAAGACATAAAAGCAGAATGAGCAAGTAGCAAAACGTCTGGAATTGCAAATAGTCTGTATGATTAGAAAACCTTATTAGCTAGAATTCAAATTAGTCGGATGACATAAACGCAGAATGAGATACTATTGAGAACACCTGGAAAATTCGAAATATGTAGTCTGAATAGGGTTTTTTTGGGCGCTTGAATTTTGATTCTGATTCTCATAGTTTTCCAATAGGTGGACAGGATTTGTGAGAGTTAAAGTCGTTTTTTTTTTCAGAAAATATAATTACCTACCTAATTATTTTCTAAACTAACAAAACGACTCTTAAAGTGAAACGTAAATTATTTTGCTTAACAATAAGTAGCAGATTAAAAAGATTATTTTTAAACAACATTTAAAATAGCATTCATCAAAATTTTAAACTCTACCTACGTATCTTGAAAATTGTCCCCAAATATGACACGTTTAATGTGGCTTATATTTAAAAAAAAATTATATGCTGTGATTTGGTTTACATTTAATTTTCTCTTCTATACTTTCTGTCGAAAATTTTTTTCCCTTTTTTGTGTGTCAAAAAGGACCCTTGATGGGGAAATGCACTCATAATAAACAACTCCAGTAAGATAGAGTACAAATTGAAGAATAGACACCCACATGCTCTATCTATCATAACGATAGCACAGAATAAGTACGATAGATAGAGCATGTGGCCTGTGGGTGTCTATTCGGCGTTCGGCGTTCATGTCAATAAACTAACTATTGCATTTTCAAATCCAGACGATTTGCTACTTTGTCATTCAACGCTCATGTCTAATTCGCTATAAACGCTCAGTTGTCAGCCTTTTGGACATCGCATTTTGTTTTTAAAAAACTAAAATGATCAAATACATCTTTTGAAGATTGTTTCTCTAGATTTCGTGCCACTTGAGGATCGACGTATTTTAATAAATTAAAAAGATGCTCATCAAAACTGAATCGCTTTTGAATTAGCAAAACAAGTTCCACATAAAATTCCCGACAATTTGTATAAAATTTGTTCACTTCTTCTATTGGAGCGTTTGTCTTTAAATCTTGCATGATGGTATATGCTTCCAGACCGACATAGATGTGGTCATTACTTAGATGCATTTCCGGTTTGGTTACATCTAATTTCATGAAGTAGTTTAAATCTCCTGAGTTCAGATAATGTTTTTTGACGAAGTTGCATAGAAAAATGTGTAAC
Organism: Eilema depressum; assembly: GCA_914767945.1. Taxonomy (NCBI): domain Eukaryota; kingdom Metazoa; phylum Arthropoda; class Insecta; order Lepidoptera; family Erebidae; genus Eilema; species Eilema depressum. The sequence goes on along the minus strand of OU612012.1, from coordinate 20,754,629 downwards.
ATGTTTTGAATCATCTTAGGAAGCATGTATAATTGAGGTGATTTTGATTGAAAAAACGTATTGAAATTATTTGTTAGAGAAAAGACGTAACTCATGAAGTGTAAAAATGCATGATTAAATGGGTTATTTAGACTGTTCAGTATAGAATCATTGGTATTACACACATAGCAGATACGATAGATGGGTCTTCGAAAACTGCTCCCATAAAAAATAATTTTAAGGCATCAAATTGCTCTAATATCCTATCGATACAAGCTTGAAATGACAGCCATCTTGTATTTGCTACAGTTAGCAATTTATGTTGGTCAATCTTAAGAAAATCTTGAAACTGTTTTAAAGATTCAGTTCGCTTTGGGCTCATGTGAAAATATGCTGGTATATTACGACACAAATCTTCTAAATTTTTAGGTAGTTTGCGAGAGGTATATGATGTTGCCAGGTGAATTAAGTGACAGGAGCATCTTATAACGACAATATGTGGTATCTCTTGCTTCAGTAAAGCTTGAACCGAATTGTACTTTCCCATCATAACATTTGTTGTATCAGATGTAAATCTAAAGATATGATCAAGTGGTATTTTATGTTTTTCAAATATATCTTTTATTGTTTGAAATATGCATTTGGCTGACCCGTCAATAATTTCTATCATGTCAAAAAATCTGTATTCCATTTTTTTTGTAGCACTATTAAAAAACGTAATAACAAAAGCTAACTGTTTCTTCACAGACAGTTCTGTTGTTTCATCTATTATAATATTAAAGTAGCTTTTCTGCATTATATCTACAACTTCTTGTTTATAAAAAATCTTTAACAACACAAATAAAAGAAAATTGTTCTTTGTCTCAGACTTTTGACCCGAAATTCACCACATTTCATAAAAACTCCTTTTACCACTATGTAGAGTCCAAGCTAAGAGAATGTGACATCAGGGGGGCTGCAAGACTTTTATTCAGCAGTGATGTTATGGCGCCTTGCTCGCCAGATACTCTGGCAGATTTGAAGAGCAAGCACCCACCACCTGCTGATAACCTTTCCTTCCCTGAGCCTTTGGAGTCAGATGCTGACTGCCTCTGTGTCTCAGCCAAGGACGTGATAGGAGCCGTTGGCTCTTTCCGGAGTGGGTCTGCCGGCGGTCTCGATGGCCTAACTCCTCAGCATCTCAAGGACCTTACCGGCGTCAACGTAGGAGAAGCTGGTGACGCACTCTTGAAAGAACTAACGGCTCTAATTAATCTTATGTTGTCCAGCAATGTGGACGAGGGCATCATTGATTTACTGTACGGCGCTAATTTATGCGCTTTGCGTAAAAAAGATGGTGGCATTCGTCCCATTGCCGTTGGCTGTACACACAGGCGAATAGCAGCCAAGTTGTGCTGTAAAGCATACAGAGACTCTCTGACTGAAAAATTCCAGCCCCTACAACTGGGCTTCGGCTCCAAAGGGGGCTGTGAGGCTGCAGTTCATGCCCTGTCCACGTTCCTTGGCTGCAGTGGAGGAGAGGTTATCCTCAAAGTTGACTTGAGGAATGCCTTCAACTCTGTTAATAGGGACACTTTGTTGACACAGGCCAAATTGGAAACACCGAAAATTTTTAAATTTCTTTGGCAATGCTACAGGCACCCTTCTAAATTACTTTACAAGGAAAATATTTTAAATTAGGGATGTCAACAAGGTGATCCTCTTGGACCAGTCATTTTCAGCCTGGCTATTCACCCTATAATTCAGCGTCTACATTCTAAATTTAATATTTGGTATCTGGATGAAGGTACTCTTGGAGGCGACGTAGAGACAGTATTAAAAGACGAGAAGTAATACTACTACCCGCGCGAGCGAACGGACGTGTTTTTTGTAAAAGTATTCAAGAAAAAAAAAATACTAAATGGGAATTAAGTGCAATGGCTGTGATGTACTTATTACTGACAAAGAGTGTATGAAGTGTGCGCAAGGAGTGTGTGGAAAGTCATACCACTTATCGTGTGTTGCTATATCAACCGATACGTTTGAAGAGTTTTCGCAAGAATATAGGAGCCAATGGTGTTGTCCCGAATGTAGGTGCAGTATTCCCAAAGGGAATAATTCAGAAACCCCGGTACGCAGTCACGCTATGATGGATAAATCCTACACACCCAGCAGTTACATCAATACTGGACGTGGAAGTAAGAACTCAAGTACGTCGATTGTTGTTAGTAAGGAGGACATGATGATGGAAGAAATCCGAGAGTTTCGTATGGAAATGAAAAACAAGCTAGACGAACAAATAAAGGAATATAAACTACTGCAAAATAGGTTTATAAAAACGGAAACAGAGTTAGCCGAAATAAAAGAGCAAATGAAGGTAATTCGAGAAAATGAAGTTAAAGTTCAAGATTTACATGCAAAAATAGACTGCTTGATGCGAAAGAATGAGTTATTAGAAGCTAGTGTCAACAGAAAACAAACTTCTTCACTTGAACCAGCAGAGTCGCAAAAGGAACCTATTCTATCATACGTTAAAGCTGTTCAAAAGAAGTCAGTTAATAATAAAAGCTCAACACGGGAGTGTATGGCCACGAAATCAGCTGACTTAAGTATAATGAAGGAAACAAATAGAATGAAAAAAAGTTGTAAAACTATTGAAATAAATGAAAGAGAAAACAGAAAAAAATAATGAAATCAACAAAGGTAGCATTATTAGTGAAGAGAAAAAAGATTTGGAAACAGAAGGGAACTGGATAGTGGTGAATAAGAAAAAGAGTAGATATCCAAATAGTGTTGTAAAAAGAGGAGGAAATACTAGTGCAGTTGATATCCAGGGGACAGAGCGAAAAAAATTTTTACACATATGGCGTTTACAAAAGGAGACTGGCCGAGAATATAGAAAAACATGTGAAAACCATACTTGGAACAGAAATATCTGTCACAATAGAAAGGATTAAACATAAAACAGAAAGAGACTACGCGTCGTTTATTATTGGTATTCCGGAAAGCAAATATAACATCTTATGTCAACCAGAAAATTGGCCGGTGAACATTGAATTTTCAGAATGGGTGTGGTTTCGTAGAACATTCAATAAACCACAAAAAGCCTAATAAATCGATTGAGGTTTACTACCAAAACGTAGCGGGGCTACCAAAGATATTATATACAGGGTGGAAGATTTTAACCTTACCTGGAGGGAAAGTATTTTAAATACTGGAGATAGCAAATTTCGCTCAAAGGAAACATTCCTTTATTTTTAAAAAGAAACAAAACTGCATTCATAGATTTTTGAAAATTCGATTGCCACACCGGGTAATCGAACTGAATAAAATCCGAAAAAAATACACCCTGTATTTTTATGACATCAATCAATAGTGTAAATCATAAGGATCAAATCTGTCTAAATAACATGGTTAATTAAATGAAAGGAAATTCCTGAAAACTTAATTTTTAAATAAAACTTAACACAATAAAGAACTTTAAGTCAAGGGTCCATCAGATATCATAATTAATAATAAAATTCCATATTCAAATTACTTGTCCCTGTTTTTCATGCGGATACCCCAGCAGGCCAGCAATGGTATTTATGGCGGACTCAAACCGACTAAAACCGCACGCCATCTCAGGTTAATTCAAAAAAGGCAAGTCAATAAGACAATTCTCCGTTTCCGTTGCCCAGGATGTTGTGGGGTGTACCATGCGTAGGTTCTCGACCAAGTACCCCAAATTACCTACTTGTACCTCATGTGGTTTTTTTTTTTTTAAAAAGGATAATAACCGAAATTATTCAAATTACCGTTAACCCCTTCAGCTAAGCTAAATTGCTTGTGTTAGGAGTGGGTTCCCGTTGGTAGTGTAATGGCCAGGATTCGAACCTGGGAGCTCTAGATCGTAAGGCTGACTCCTTAACCACTAAGCTACCGACGCCAATTTACCCAGACGAAGTTACCCAATAACATTACATTCTAAACCGGAATTAAAGTTCAGTCATTTAGTACTAATTTTAATAAATAAATGGCGTCAAAGCAAAGATAACTTTATTGTTGATTATGGTGTCTGATAGCTCCTTGAATAGAAGTGCTGTCTGCTGAAATTAAATTTATAAGTTAAGATTTTATGTACTTCCTCTTATTTAATTAACCATGTTTGTTAGAGAGATTTGATCCTTATGAATGACACTATCGATTGATGCTATAAAAATACAGGATGTTATTTCTTCGGATTTTAGTCGGTTCGATTACCGGGCGCGGCAAGCTAATTTTCAAAAATCTATGAATGCAGTTCTGTTTCTTTTTAAAAATAAAGGAATGTTTCCTTTGGGTGAAATTCGCTATCTCCAGTATTTAAAGTACTTTCCTTCCAGGTAAGGTTAAAATCTTCCACCCTGTATAAAAAGAAGTAGATACGTTATTGCGCGAAAATCGTGAAGATTCGAAAACGAGTCAATTGGAACGTTTGCCTCTAGTACCGCGTGCCGAGCGGTGCCGGCCGGACGTTGAGCGGAAGCATCAGTGACTTATAAAAATAACGAAAATGCCATCGTATGTTTATAGACAGTGCACGAACTATTACTCTAAAGTTAATACATCAAAAGGGATTTCATATCACATGGAAATAATACATATTTCGACTGATAAAGACCAAATTTCTGACTTTCATAATATTCAAGTTAAAATTGTCAGCACGAAATAAAAAGAGACAGTATGATATAATTTGGTGCGTGAGCGACAAGGACGTGTGTGATCCGAACATAGATTAAAGTACAGATGAGAATATCGTAGGCATTAAACTCACTACATACTACCTCCCAATTTTAATTTGTTGTTTTTTATAATTGCCTACTAATACTATGTGGTTCAAGTAAGTTCATAAATGCGAACTTCACTTCACTGGCAAGTATCTACTTAGGTAAGTACCTACTTGTTAAAATTTATAGGTACTATTGGCAGCAACAAAATAATGAAATATAATAAACATACTTAGCTTTTTTATACTTAACTAGCTGCCCCGGCGAACTTCGTACCGCCATATTTTCGGCCCGCGTGGTATTCAAATCCCGTTCACGCTGCACCCTTATCACTTAGGGGGATGAAAAATAGATGTTGGCCGATTCTCATAGATACCGGATAAGCACAAAAAATTTCATCAAAATCGGTCAAGCTGTTTCGGAGGAGTTCGATTACGCACCCCGTGACAGAAGAATTTTATATATTAGAAGATACAATAACAATGACAAACAAACATCTTTGTCTAAACAAAATTACGCAATTATCTCAAACTTCACTTTACTGGCAAGTACCTACTTAGGTACTTGTTAAAATTGTACTATTGACAGCAACAAAATAATGAAATTTAAAAATTATACCTAGCTTTTTTATAATACATTAACAAAGTTAAACAAACATCTTTGTCTAAACAAAATTAGGCAATAACCTCAATTCAGAGAGCTCTGTACCTTCTTTTTCAATAATTTTGTTAGCCTATGTCACCGACTAGCAACCGCACTGTGATTGGTACATTGTTATCATTAAAGTCCAAGTGACAAACAATAGCTTTCTTCTTCTTTTATTTAGTTTTGTTTATCTGTATATATTTAGAATATGAATTGAATATTTATTGTATTATTAGATTAATTTATATTGTATTTTTCATGTCCTCTCTTTTCAATCCATTGGTTATGTAGGGAAGTGTGTAGATGAATTAAAAATGTGTGTATGTGAGTTCGGCACATTTTTCTACGTTGATTTGTAAGCATATGACATGTCTATGTTATGAAATGTCTTTGGGGGCTACGAACAAAGATGGAAGACTTCTACGCGGGGGTAGAAAGAAAGAAAGAAAGAAAGAAAAAAAAGACGTTTATTAAACACACACATAAAAAATAAAAAATATACAAAATAACACCCACAAAAATAAATAAAACACAAAAACAAAGTTACATACAATAAGTAGGTATAGTAGCAGTCAGTAAGTAAAGCAGGGACGGGACGACGACGCTGCGCACCGCCATGACTCATCACATCATTTTAGTAATGCGAGCGCGTGGCGCGCACGGGTAGATCAGTGACGGCCGCTCCACGTCGCGTCGGTGCACGCACGCGCCGCAAGTCACAGATCGAGCCATCGCGGGCGCAGGCAGAGCGTCAACACAGCGCACCCATAGTGCCTACCTATACCTAGATGAGCCAACGACCCGTGTATTGGCCAAGATACACGAATTCGAAGTGGCGCCCGGGTGGGAACATTCCCAAGCCCACGGAATCGCTGGCCCACCCACAACAATACTTGCACGTTGCACCTGCTTCTCCCACCCCCGCCACCAGCCCTAACAGTGAAACAGCGGCGCCGCCGGTCCCACCAGCAAGTCTAATGGCCATTCCATAGAGGTAAGTGACATTTACCATTAAGTTTTATTTTTACGTTTATACGGTCAGTAGTCGGTTTTACTTAAGTGCAAATTTTATTTTAGGCCACAAACCGCCGAGTGCCCAGCGACGCGGCTCCACGCAGGCAGCATGAACAAGGAAGGGAAACGCCAATGCCGAGAAGTTAGCAACCGTGCGGCCCCCGCGACGTCACACATAATTTTATAAGAACCTTAACAAGTATTTAAAACAACCTTCCCTACATTTACATCAACAGACATGTCCGTATGTCGGTGTGGAGTGTGTGTTTAAATGGCCACAGTTCAGCTAAATGCTACAGATTTGGTACAATCTGCAGCGCTGGTTTTCAACCGTAGCCCAGCCCAGCCAGGTAACTTGCTGTATCTACATTGATCAACTATATCACTCACTTAGGCATTATGTATAAAGAAGTACATAAGTATGCCCGCGGACATATAAGCCTATAAGTTCAGATCATGTTGGAACATACCACATTACAACAGTCAAATGCATATAGCACGTTTATAACAATTTTAAGATATTTCTATAGTAGATAGATAGAATAGTCTAATTTATATGATTATCAGTAATTTCTCGATACCTACCTTAAAATTTGAAATTTGATGTGTATACGTGTGAAATTATTTCATTTGGTCTTTATAGGCAGCATCTTCGAGTGCAGATTTGTTGGCCATCACCGAGACTGGATGCAACGGATCAATTCAAGACGCCGAAATGATTCCGCCCGGATACACAATAATACGCTGTGATCGCACAGACGGGCGTAAGCAGGGGGGCGCGTGTCTCGTGGCCCCACCGCACTTAGAACTGCGGCGAGTGTCCGGGCCGAGTGACGTCAATATTGACGATCGAGTGTTCGAATTAGTTAGTGCCACTGTTTGCATACGTAATAGACCCTTATTTTTGTTGTGTGTCGTATACATTCCGCCTAGGAGTTGTGAAAAAGAATACATGATATTATTTGGGATAATTGAATATTTATGTAACAAATACGATGAGGTTTTAGTGGTAAGTGACTTTAACTTGTATTCATGTTCGAATGAAGTCACTAACTACTTCGAATATTTTAAAACTTATTGTGGATTCACACAGTGTAATGGGATAGTCAATAAAAATGAACGTAATTTAGACTTAGTGTTGAGTACCCTCGCGAATGGTGAAAGTGTAAGTGTGCGAATGGCAGAGGCGCCGCTAATAAAGGTGGACGGTCACCATCCACCTCTCGAGGTGCTGGTCGAAATACAACCGCGGGAGTGGTCCGTACCACTAGCGCCTGACGCGGGTACGAGCTTCTAGGGATCATCATATCAAGGTTGGAATTTTAATAAGGCTAATTTCTTTAAAATGTACTCTTCTATAGCGAGTATAGATTGGACTGACATTTACAAGTTAGATTTAGAGGCTAGTTTAAACTATTTTTATAATACTATTAATGCAATAATGGATGACTGTGTGCCCAGAAAACAGCGAAGTCGTGTAAGCTCGAAGTACATTTACCCCGAGTTTTACACAGCTGAAATAATTCGCAACATACGACTGAAAGCTGCTCTTCACAGGCGTTATAAAACGAGTAGGTCAAGGGCTGACTACGAGGCGTTCGCTCTTTGCAGAACTAACGTAAAAAAAAAGATTAAAAATACACAAAAACAGTACAGTGATCGAGTTCAAAATCAGCTGTTGAAGGAACCTAATTCGTTTTGGAACTACATTAAATCAAAAAGAGGTAGCAGAGTTCCGCACAGGATTTTAAAGGACGGGCAGCCACTATCAGACGAGCAGTGCGCTACGGAGTTTGCTCAATATTTTCATTCCGTTTATAAAACCACACGGGCCGAGTTGAACGTTAACGCGGCGATAGCAGACGCGGGTGGCCAGAACGGGGCGGCGCGCATCCACCTCGATGGTTTACAGTTGAGTGAGGTACAATGTGCGTTACAACGACTGAAACCGAAGAGGTCCGCGGGGCCAGACGGCATCCCACCTTTTATATTTAGGGATTGTAGATCGGTGTTAGCGGAGCCACTGCTACATACCTACAATCTGTGCCTAAAAGCAGCTGTGTTCCCCGCTCGATGGAAGACAACTCGAGTCGTGCCAGTACCGAAAGGGGAGATGGGGGGCAAAATTGATGGATATAGACCAGTGGCAGTGCTGTCATCTCCTGCTAAGGTCTTAGAGGCAGCTATACACAAGAGCCTATTTGCACAGGTGCAAGCGCAGCTCTCTGAGGCTCAGCATGGGTTTAGACCAATGAGGAGCACCACCAGTAATCTCCTCAGCTACATGGCCCACGTAGTGCCGGCGGTGGATGGTGGGGGGCAGGTTGATGCTGCTTATTTCGACTTCAAAAAAGCTTTTGATCTAGTCGATAATGACAGGTTGCTCAGGAAGTTAGCAGTCGGCTTCACCCCACACTTACTCCGATTCTTTGCCAGTTATATGAGGGATAGGCAGCAGTATGTCGAATACGCGGGACACGTATCGGCGCCATATTTTACCTGGTCTGGTGTGAGCCAGGGCAGTAATCTTGGACCTCTTCAGTTTATACTCATGATAAACGATCTCCCGGAAGCGGTCAAATACGCAAATTGCTTGCTATTTGCGGACGATCTTAAGTTGTCACTAGTCGTAAAGGACGGGAATGATTGTGACCGTCTGCAGAGGGACATCGACAGCGTGGTTGCATGGAGTTATGTGAATTGTTTACAATTTAATGCTAAAAAATGTATTACTATCACTTTTTCACGCGCACATCGTCCAATTGTAAACAATTACAACGTGGATGGTACGAGCATGGCCAGGGTCACAGAAGTCCTAGACTTGGGGGTTAATTTCAACACGGAGCTAACGTTTAGTAGTCACATAGTAAAATGCTGTAAAAAAGCATTTAGGAATTTAGGTTTTATGTTACGTACTGCTCGCAACTTTACTAACATTAAAGCGATAATCGCGTTATATAACGCTCTAGTGAGGAGCCAGCTAGAATGTAATGCAGTCATCTGGGCCCCACATGAAGATAAATATATTCTCATGTTGGAGAAGGTACAAAATTCATGTATCCAACTCTGTTTGTTTTGGGCATGGTTGGATATAATAGGTTGGCAGTTCGCAGAGATTTCTCACTGGTATCTTACATATTTAAAATTATTAGGGGTAAAATAAATAATGTACATATATTAGGACTGGTAGGATTATGTGTACCAGATAGATTCGTGTGGCGGCGGCGCCGACCGCCCCTGCTCGCGGTGCCGAGCGCGCGCACCAACCTGCTTAGCAAGGCGCCTCTGTCGCGAGCGATTCGCACTTTAAACCTGGTGGCCGTGGACGTGGACATATTTTCATGTACACTGAGTGAATTCACAAGGGTGGCGCTATTCCACATTAGTTATGGAACCTAAATGGTTTATTTTAACGATTTCTTTTTTCTTTTTGTGTGCAAAATTTTACTATAGAAGATTTATTTTTGTGTTCAAAGTTGCTGCACTATTGCATTGGGTGTATGCCTTTAACGATAGATGTAAGTTTGGAAAAATAAATAAATAAATAAAGATTTGGCGTTCCTAAAAGAAGAATTTAATTCAATCGGCCTAGAATTAAATCCCACGAAATGCGAAATTTTTCTCAGTGATCAAATTGACAGTCTTTCGGTACTCTCAAAATTCAATGCTTTGGCTCCAAATTTAAAAGTTTTACAAAAAAGTTCTCTTCGCCTCCTTGGGTCGCCAATCCTTGAAGATGCTTACGAGTCTTTTGTGGAAGAGAAAATACAACATTTTTGTGAAGTTTCGGACCGACTGTTCCAAATTAACATTCATTCAGCTTTCACCATTATTCGGTTTTGTCTTTTCGTACCAAAATTTACACATGCTCTGCGTTCAACTCAGCTTTTTAAATGTTTGGCACTTTTAGGTCGAGTGGATCGAGTGTTGCAAGATATTCTATGCAAAATTTTAAATATAAATTTGAACGACCGAGTTTGGCTTCAGGCGTCCCTTCCAGTTCGTCTCGGCGGCCTCGGCGTTCGCAAAATTGCAGATGTAAGTATGCCGGCGTTTTCGTCTTCGGTCTATGGCACTGAAGAATTAGTCAGAAAAATTCTTTCTCCTTCACTGATTAATTCGGATGTGCCAAGTAGGGCCGAAGCTTTGAATGCTTGGAAAATGACTTGCCCAAATGCTGTTCTGCCCGCCAACCCTTCCTCCCAGAGGCAATGGGATGAGCCATTCTGTATTGGTGTTAAAAAACAGTTAATTAGTACAGCCACCAATGCTGCTGAGCGTGCTCGCCTATTGGCTGTGGGAGAATGGGAATCTGGTGTTTGGCTCCAGGCACTTCCTTCGCCCAACATCGGTACAATGTTGGACGACACGACTTTCCGTATCGCGACTTGCCTACGTTTGGGTGCACCCTGTGTTTCTCCGCATCGATGTCTCTGTGGAGAAGCAGTCGATAGCCTTGGACATCACGGACTATCTTGCAGCAGGAGCGCAGGCCGCATGTCCAGACATGCTAATATTAACGACATTATCCGTCAGGCTCTTGTCACCGCCGGCGTGCCAGCTTTACTTGAACCAGTCGGCTTGGCGCGCGACGATGGCAAGAGACCGGACGGTATGTCGTTGATGCCTTGGAGGATGGGTAGGCCTTTGGTGTGGGATGCAACCTGTGTCGACACCCTGGCGCCTTCCCATCTTCCAAGTACGATGGACTGCGTATGCGCTGCTGCAGCATCAGCGGAGACTCTCAAACGGCGCAAATATACCAATTTAGCCGGTAACTACATTTTTGAGCCGTTTGGAGTCGAAACGTTGGGTCCGTGGGGTCCAAGCGCGCGCGTGCTATTCAAAGACATAGCGAAGCGACTTATCGACACTTCCCGTGACCATAGGGCTGGCCTTCACCTCGCTCAGAGAATTGGCATCGCCATTCAACGAAGTAATGCCGCCAGTCTTCTGGGCACGGTCCCAGTAGAGATCGATGGGGAGGAATTCTTCGATGCCTAGTGTGATAGTCACTCCTGGGGTATGAATAATACTCGTCATAAAACCATCGGTAGGACGCCTTCTAAAGTTATGTTTGGGGTGAATTTGAACGCGGAAATTGATCCAAGGTTGAATGAATGAAAATTTCGAGAAAGAGAGATTGGCAGTGCCGCGCGCGCCACCTCTCGACCACACCAGTCTCGCTTCGACATCCCTACTACTTAGAGGTCTGAGCAGCTCACCGCATCACGAGCATATTATAGTGCAAGTGTTACAAGCATCCCGACACCTGGATCAGTTGGTGGCCACCAACAAATCACCAGAGGAGCAGCGCGCGGTAAGTGACTTCTCTTTACCCGTGTACCTAAGTGTTGTAGTGTGCCCATATTGTTCCTTAGGGATTGCTTCGAATAGACAAGTTGGATCGATACGCACTCCACGTATTCGTCGTAATAGTTTCTACAACCCGCGAAAGGGGATCGGATTATTTACACATCTGGCCATCCCAGTTTGAGTGAAAAAATAATTTTGACAAGATACGTTTTGGCACCAAAAACCGCCATTTTGATTTTATAAAAATTTAAATATACGTGGTGTCACTCATACAATCATGACGAATCAAATGACACCTCGCATTTCAAAATCCGTCTATCCGTACAGGCAGCAGGGCGTGCGGCGTGCCAAAGAAATATACATACATACATACATAGTCCCGAAAAACGTTACCCTCCTTCCTTCGGCAGTCGGGTAAAACGATTACAAACAACGAAAGTATTGAAAGATGGTTGCAACAGGAGATGTTAGACGATGAGCTTATGCCAGACGAAGATTGCAGTGACGTGGAATCCGATGCGGTCGAGTATGCTGTACAGGTTGAAGACTAGAACAATTGTGAATGTTTTGGGGTTGCAAATTTGTTGATTTTTACGATTGATGTTTAGTTTTTTTTATTTAATTTAATAGTTAGAGTCCTAAGTTAAAAGAAATATATCAAAAGAAGTTGATTTTTTAAGTTCCTTATGAATCAGATCTAATTATATAAGAAGAGTATATTTTTATGTTAAAATTACTATTCTTGAAAGATAATAACATAATCTCAAGATTTTATTATAGTTTATGATAATTGAAAGTCTAAAATATAATATTAAAACATAAACAAGTATGTTACTCATTTAAATCCTTTTCATACTATAGAACCCGAATTTACGGTTGATAAACATGAGCGATCTCCAGGACCGCACGTAGGTGGTTAACAAGTAGTATTTTTACGGCGAGGGCGCACTTTGAACCACGAGTCTAGCGAAGGTTTCTAGAATAGAACCCCGAGCTTTAGCGAGGGGTTCTAACGTAGAAACCTGAGCACAGCGAGGGGTTCAAAGTATATCGCCCGAGGGAAAAATAATTTGCTCCTCGAGTTATATACTCTACTTTTCATCCCCTTTCTATGAGAAAATAAATAAGAGACTGTGTTATGGAATTAATGAATAAATTTAATTAAACAAAGACGTGAATATACATTAAAAACAATTACAAATTTATATTTATATTTGATACGCTAGCGCAATTTTGAAAATTTATTGTCACTGTTTTATTTGGGATCGATATTGTTGTCGATTCATTTACATTTTGAGTTTGTTATCTTAGTATCTGACTGGTGCTCAAGAAAAGGTACAGATGTAGAAGGACGTGGCGACAATGGTATAGGTGAATTATCTTTAGGTCCTAATTTAATATTTTCTACAACGCGGGTGCTAGTTTTTTCTTTATTTTGAATTGAGTCTTCTATGTAACCTTCAGCTACAGAGCTGGACTTCCATCCTCCATGCCGCTTTAAAACAGTGAGATCCGCTCCAGAATATGCCAAAAGTGTAGCAGACGTTCGGCGAAAACAATGACCAGTGTATGACTTGCAATCGGGCAACTTCAAGTATGCAGCTATTTCTAAGGGCATTAAAGACATTCTATTTTTTCCCATTACTTGTTTAAAACACTTTCCACTTTGATATCTAATAAAAAATCTATTTGATGTTGTTTGAGAAGGACGTAGGCTCTGATATTGTTCAACTATTCGTTTATACTGGCCACGAATAACGAATGACCGATCAATTTTTGTTTTAGTATCAGTTAAATTGACTAAAAGTAATATTCATCTGAATGTTTTTTGATATCATCAATTGTTAGTTTTATAAGTTCGTTACTACGACATGCTCCATGTATGCCAAATATTAAAGCCACCTGTAACAAAACAGAAAGGAAATCAGACAAGTAGGTACAGTACGTACACGTTTTAAAACACTCTGTTTATAGATTACAATGAAAAAACTAAATGATACATACTTTTGTTGCGAGAAATTCCTTATCAGGCGCATCATTTAAAAAGGTCTCGACGTTTTGATGACAAAATACTTTTGATTTCTTTGGTTTGTGTCCTTCGGATAATCTTTTCAAGTAAGTTAGTAACTTTGAGTAATTATCAATTTTTATATTTTTGTTGGTATTTACAGTTGACTTAAGCATTGAGTATATACTCCATAGGGTAGAAGGTTGCTTAGTTTTGGCCAATTCTTGAAAATAGGCCAAGAATACATTTTCTGAAAACGTTTTCGCACCTTTTTTATTTTTCCATATATAATGAAATTTTCAAAGGCCCTTAAATATTTCGCCCGGGATTTCGTAGGTAATAGGTTTTGTACAATGTTGTTTGCTTCTGAAGTAATTGCTTCTGGTGTTAACTCATTGTCACTGTCATAAGTTGACGTGGAACTCATATTTTATTGCAAAATAAGCAAATCAACTCAAATAAAATATGTACTAAGGGTACCTGTACACGGTGCATGTAGCTGGAGCAAGTAAAGATGCGGATTACACGCGTGAGTAACATGCGCAAGTTACTTGTTCAAGTTACCCGCTTCTACTTGTACATGGTACAAATAACTGGAGCAAGTGAAGACACGGGCTACTTGCGCAAGCAGTATGCACAAGTTATTTGCTCGTGGTGAAGAAATACATGTGTATCAGCTATTCGCGCGGTAGCTTTATTGCTTGAATCAAAATTCTTGTAAAATCATTTGTTAAAAATGTAACTTGCGCACGTCTGAACCTGTTCATTAACCTACCCGCAAACTACCCGCGCAAGTGACCGCGCGCGCGCGCCGCACGTCACGCGGGTCACTTGCGCGGGTAGTTTGCTTTGGTACATGCGCGAGTCGCTATACCCGCACATGTTTTTAAACGGTAAGTTTACGATGCATATAACCCGCGCATGTGCATCGACATGCTCCAGCTACTTGCACCGTGTACAAGCACCCTTAATTACAAGAACGGAGACGTAATCTGCGCTTTTTAGTTTTTTATTTTATTAGCACGGGTGCCCGCACCGCGCAGCCTCGTTGGCTGGCCATACCAGCCAGCAATTCATATAATTTGCGTTCGATTTCTATGAACGATATACGTTCCAAATTCAAATCACTTTTCCGCCCGCTAAAAAGCTCTGAAGAGAAAAGTGCTACTTTGCTCCCACTTATAGAGGAACAAAGTGAAACTTTTCGAATAGAAGGGATGAAAAAGATATTGCCTTTTTTTGCCACTGTGAACCAATACCATGCGGTCTTACTTTGGTAGAGTTGAAACAATTGCAACGTTTTCGTCAGTCGAATCTGAGTTTGCCGAATTGAAACGTCGTGCATTTAATGTAAAATTACCAATGCGTATTGACAAGTTTGTACTTGAGTATTTAGACAACCTTGATGGCAAAGTTAAATCTGATGCGAATTGCTCGAAAAGTATCAGACCACGAAGAATAATTAGAACAAAAAGTAGGCGATCATTCTTCTCATGAGTATAGTTTTTGGAATACTCAAGAATGGCATGGTAAAGTTAAAATGGAGCCAAAATAAGTTGTTGAATTAGTAGAAACATATGCATATGCCCCAGAATGGGACTAGGTACATAAAAATGGAAAGGAATTTTTATAAATGGTCTATTATGCCTGCCAGTCGATTATTATAGGGAATATTCCACTGAATTTTAAGAGAACTTGTGCATGGGACACACTTTTTCAGCTGATTATGTGCGCGATGGCATCAAATCAAGTATGTATATTCCGAATCATAGAGCAGTCAACTAATCAAACCGTCCAATTGGCGCGCAAAATTTTAGTAGAAAAACAAAAAATATGAACAGCCGATTACCGGGAGAGTGCAGACGTATTGTACAAACAAAACTTTTTGAAATGGAATATTACACCGCGGCGCGCCGCGGTGTAATATTCCATTTCAAAGCGGTGAGATATTACAGATGGACACCGAGTGTAATATAGCTCACTTGGATCAATATATATCATTTAGATCAGGTACAAAGTTCGCCGGGTCAGCTAGTTTAAAACTAGCTGACCCGGCGAACTTTGTACCGCTATATTTTTTCCGTCCGCGTAGATTTCAGATTCTTTTTCCATATTTTCTCACCGTTTAAACCTTCCTTGGACGTCCATCGATAGTCAAAACATTTTCTTTGGTATTGATCTCGATGTTATTGAGTCATGGTTTTGGTGCCATTTGGTACAAGCAATCATGAAACACAATGAACGTGCCAAAACTGTAAACTAACGATCGAAGACGAGAACACACCACACCTTCATAATGATACAAGTATTTTAGCCGATGATTGCTACACAAACGTAGATGAACATCTACATCACACATTGGGATCAATTTCGAACTTAGTGTCAATAAAAGGTAATATCTACATACAGTCTAGCCGGTGCTGGACATTGGTCAGCAGGACATTAGGTACATTACATTAGAAAAACAGTTCAACCTCTTCATTCCTCCTCATTCTGAACAAGCTAGGTACAAAAAAAATGAAAATTAGTTAAAACAAGACGCAATAAATCTTAACAATAAATAAAAATCTAAATAAAAGAAACAGTAGTGAACTAAAATTAAAAAATAACATTAAAGTAAACTCTCAGATACACTTTAACCCGCCATTGGTGACGTGTATGTCTGTGAAACCGGGTGATAAGAAAAAGTCAAGTAACTTTTTGACCCGCCATCGATTTGTGTTGAAATTTCGAGTAGCTGCCTCAATTAACGTCCCCCACCATTAGTTCTCTCCGGGACAGTGCTGCCGACCCACGTTCCAGAGCTTTGGCCTCAACCCGGTCCGTGAGACCGGCGTCACCAATATAAGTAAGTAAATTATTCAAAGTTGGATTTGCATATTTTTTTTTTAATTTGTAAAAATAGCATATGTAAGTGCTACATATGCTATTTTACTTGCATACTTTTTCTTACTCTACAGTTGCATGCACAGCAGAGTAAGAAAAAGTTGTGTGAAAACCTGATTTAATAAATGACATTTCATGCTTACCTATTGTTTTACTAACTTTCTTCCCCACTATCGCCTATGAAACTAATTTTTTTTCCACGAAAAACCCCTAAATTGTTATACTTCGTAACATAGCTGATGAAACGTAGATATTTTAAAACACAATACATCTGCCGAAAAACTGCCATAATATTTTTTTTAGATATTCCTTAGAGAAATATAAACCTGATAATTATTTTTGTGATTTCTTAACTTTCACTTGTCTACTACGGCCTATTCAATTAACTTGTGCACTATTTTAATGATTGACGTCCTAAAGCATCTTATTACACATATAAAAATGCAATAATAATAATAATAATAAGGTACACAAAACAAACAAAATTAAATTTAGTAACCTAAAAATCGGCAAGGTTCAATACAATATTTAAAGTCGAAAATCTCGAAAAGGGTTTAATTTAGGGTAGGGTGTTTCGTAGAGAAATAAGTCAGAACTGCTGGGTTCTCCACACCCTGAACGGATCTAGCACGACTTTTCCTGTAACCCTGTATGTAAAATTAAAACTAAGCTAACTACATGTCATATAAATAATTAAGTGTTGGCAAAGTCCTAGGTCAAAAAACCTGATCCGTGAGACCGGTGTCACCAATGATGTAAGTCAAATTGGCGTCACCAACGGCGGGTTAATCTCACTCTTTTTTTTAAATTTACCACTCAAAATTCTTGTATATCGCAGAATATTCATTTAGACCTAAGCATCTCACCCTTTTTTTTAACTCTATGTGCTCAGAATTCTCTCATTTCTGGTGCACCAAATCTCTACCTATCACAAGCTTCACAGAACACAAAACTCTTCGTTATACGTCAACATGTCACGTTTATTTAGGAATGTTACTCAAAACTCCTTGTATTACGTAGAATTATTTAGCATCTCACCCTTTTTGAACTCTACATGTCCAAAACTGTCTAATTTCCTGTGCAGTCGATCTCTACCTATGATTTCAACGCTTCGTGGGGTAGGTACAGAACTCTTCGTTATGTTACAGCATCTCACGCTTGTTTAAGACCATTGCTAAAAACTCCTTGAATGGCACAGCACTTCCAGTTAAACCTTGGCATCTCACCCTTTTTGAACTTTATGTGTTCAGGACTGGCTCGTTTCTTGTACATACCTATGATTTAAAAGCTAATGGGGCACAGAGCTCTTCATTATGTATCAGCATCTCACCCTTGTTTAAGTCTATTTTTCAAAACTCATTAGTTTTTTTGCATATGTGATACCTCAGCATCTCAGTCCTGTATAGTTTTTTCTGCAATTATTAGCGATTTTTATTAGATTCAACCGGTAGAACTACGAGTATCAACAGAATAAGTTTAGTATGCAGAACTTTTTAGCTGTCAACGTCCCCGTTGTCAATGCGATTTCAATTCTAAAATCGATGGAACTATTATTAAAACTTATCCAGAACTTTAGAACTATGTGTGATGCCACTAGGACTGTCAATGTTATGTGAGATGCTAGCAATAGAGAAGAAAATCTTTATTCATTTCACAGAAAGTAAATTAGTATCTATTCAGTTCTGGTACAAACGTAGCATCACAGATAGAATTAACAGTACCCTTAGTATTAATACTTACGTCACCAATACCCTGACAACTAATCTCGTCACCATTGGCAACAGTAACCTTGCCAGAATCAACAGCCTTAATATTAGTTAACCATTATGGTCTAAAGGTCAAGTGTCGTTTTGCTCCGGGATCAATAAAACATCCACATGCTCCTTATTCGCCTCAGATACCAGTTAGAGCAGTACCTTCCGTTCGTAGTACGATATATTACCTGTAACTAGGAAATACACTAGATGGCGTGTGGTGTCACCTTTTGTAATTTTAGTTTCAAATTTTTAATGCACTTCTATAACTCTCTGTAGATTATCATCTCAAGCAGTAGTGAAAATTTCATTCTCTGCTGATTGTATTGTCTGGAGATCGGAATATCCGATACAAGTTATTTACCAAATCGGGCACATATTTCCTGCATGGCATGTCTATTAATAATGAGTCATTGCATTTAAATAATTTATTTAAATGCAATGACTCATTATTAATAGACATGCCATGCAGGAAATTTGGCGTAAAATGGCAAAATAGCGCAAACGCTAAGTATAACTAAAATTATAGCTACTTCCTGACGTTTAGTAACAAATATGTAAATATTATTTTCAATACACTTGCTCGTAACTGGCGTTTTACTTCACCGCAATTAAGCACGTAAGTACACCTATTATGAAACTGTGAATTTTTCATTACTATTATTCACAAAAGTGAGTTATAGATTCTTTTTTTTTTATTGGTTGATTTTCTTAAAAAAAAGTTGGGTAACCAAAAAGATCGTGTTCAATAGTAACCTAATAATAAATTGATATCCATCGTGCAACTTCATATTTAAATAGATAATTTCAACTTATACATGTTTATTAAATAAAACTTTCACTTTTTTATTTTATTTTGTCTAAAAAAAACTTTAAATTCCCCATGTTGAGTCCAAAACGCTATCAAAAAAAAGAAACTTCATTCTTTTAGTCTATGGCCGATACATTGTTAGATTAATCTGTGGTTAGATGCGCGCGCATTCGAAAACTTATTAATGTTTCCCGCCGATAGGAAAAAAATTACCTACACAACTCATTTTAAGTGTCGAAATTATAGTTATTTATTATAAAATGTCTACAAGTATGTACTAGTTGTGAAGAAAATGATTTATTTTGTACACCGCCCGATATAAAATGTGAAGCCCTTAACGTTATGGAAAGTTTACTACCTGAAAACTCCAAGGAAAAATATCTACGTACAAAAATTTTATACAATGGCAAAACAACAAGAATACGTAGTCTTTTTCAGAAAATGTGTTCATGGCATACTTTAAAGTATTATCTTCTAAGTATAAACACCGTCCGAACAAAGAATGGAGTGGACTTAAAAACGTACTCTAATTTGAAAGCTTATCTAAAGAGACTATCCGATGGATTTAGAAGCAAAAAATCAAAGGTTTTATCATCTAACGATATTGAAAAATTCAAAAAAGATGCTCCAGATAACCATTATCTGGCTACTAAGGTTAGTTAAATTAATGTACTATTCACTTTTTTTGGTTTATTTTAACTACGCGACTTCTGCCGAGTTGTGTGTTGAACTTAAATTATTGTTAATCTTTTTCAGGTCGCTTTAATATTTGGTGTAACTGGTGCATGTAGGATACAAGAATTAACAAATATAACTGTGAAAGATATAGAGAACCATGGTCAGATGCTTTTAGTGAAGATACCTATGACGAAAAATAAAATACCGAGGTCATTCACCATACACGGTCCATTCTACAAAATAGTGAAGAAGTATGAAAGTTTGCGTTGTAAATAAACTTTATTTCTACTATATAAAATTACTTTTTAGTATTATTTTCCTCACAAGTGTATTGAAAAACGTCGTATGCCACGCGTGAGTATGATGATTACCGTCCTCGGCTCTCTTAAGACCCTCGCCTGCCGGCTCGGGTCTCAATGGCGCCTCGGCGGTAATCACCAACTTTACTCACTTATACCATAATGTACTATAATTACGTCTTTTTTTGCGTAATGTACTCTCGCATCTCTTTGATTGGTACCTAAAATGAGGACGATTGTTCCCATATTTATCGCTATTTTAGAGTGCGGATAACGTATATACAGTTTACAATATAATATATCATTGCTTAATTGTGAGTAAAATAAATTGTTAAGAAGATAGTTATCATTGCTAAACTTATTCTGGTAAGATTCAAATAAAAAGGTTTATATAGTTGAATGATTATAGTACATTATGGTACAAGTGAGAGTAAAGTTGGTGATTACCGCCGAGGCGCCATTGTCGAGAACGGTAATCATCATACTCACGCGTGGCATACGACGTTTTACAACACACTTGTGAATAAAATAATACTACAAATACTAAATAAACAATACTACAAATTAATTCGTTTTCCTATGCGCGCGCATCTAACAATGGCGATCGGCCATATTTAAAAGAATGAGGTTTGAATTTTTTTTTACTCTGTTTTTTTTTCTGTACTTGAGAAAAAAAAAGTAAATTTGAAAAAAAAAAATTGTTTATTATAGAAGTATTACAAGTTAAAATTATTTATTTAAATACTAAAATGCATCAAAAATGACAATACAATAGGCATATTAATTTATTCGTACTATTAAACACGTTCTTTTTTGTATCGAAACTTTCTTAAGAACATAGAAACTTAACCTATAAAATTTAAAAAAGAATCTATAACTCACTTGTGAATAATAGCGATGAAAAAGTCACAGATAGTAGGTGTCATTACGTGCCTAATTGCGGTGAAATAATAGCAATTTTATGAGCAGGTGTGTTGTAAAATAATTTATACCTTACTCAACAGTTACCTATTATTCGTCAAATCTGTAATATTGTGATATTTGTGACCAGTGAATATAGGTTTATATTATAATCAGAAAACTCCGTTTCGTTGTCAATCGCCGATGCGATAGCAGAAATAATGTGTATTGTGGGGGTAAAAGTATTTTCGTATTTTGAATGTATTATTTGTAATCAATTTACAAAGAGAAAAAAGAATTGACCTCGGATGGGACTCGAACCTGCGATCTTTCCCTTACAGGGGGAATGCGCTACGCTATCTTTTCTCTTTGTAAATTGATTTTGACAATCAGCATAATAAATGCATCAAAATTAATTCAAATATTATTTGTAGTCAAACCTCTTTGACTACTATTATCTGTTCTGTGACTACACTGAATGTAACTGGCTGGTTTGAAAATGCAATATTTTTTATTAAAACTATTATAGAATCATTTTAAAAGGCCACATTTGACATAAGCTTCATAGTGAGGTGACATGTTTGAAGACCCAATTTCAAACATCTCTGAATCGAATAAACTGAAAGGAGATGATTTATTTTCGGCCCATCAATACAACGACTTTTAAGTTTTTGTTTCTTATGTAAAACATCAAAGAGAGAGTGAGAGAAGAGAGAGACAACAGAGAATAGGGCATGAACAGTCATTGTGCAATATGCAAAAAATTCGAATCCATTTATTATGATAATTGGACGAAGAATGTTCCAAACTCTAACCGATTCACGATAACTTATTAAAGAGTGTTTTTTTTATTTATTGTATTTGTGAAAATTCTTAATATTTCACATGACAAGATGTTAGAATGTTGCCAGACATCTTCTTTACCATAGAATCAAATCGATTAAGAATACGATTGTATTCGATAAAACTTCAGGCACATATTAGGTTTTCTCTTCAAATCTGCAATCTTACAATTCTCATTCCATATGACATTATCGAAAGATTTTGCTAATAAAAGTATTTTGCTATAAACGAATCTTCATAGAATGCGTTGTAGATAGTTTAATTTCAATGTGTAATTGAAATAAAACTATCTACAACGCATTCTATGAAGATTCGTTTTCAGTTATTTCATTATGTACCTACTGTCATCATCATATACTCATTTATCTCCGGAGGATTAGGCAGAGTGAATTAACACCCACATTTCAACAATCTTTGTATTAGGTCCCACGTAATAGGCTGTAATAGGATCCGTTTAAATATTTTTATTTCAATGATGTTATAACACAATAGTCCATATTATTTAAACTACGCCTGTCTAGAAGTAAACACTCTAAACTATAATACTCTCAGGTTATAGCTTTACGAATACAAAAATACAACGTTAGGTTGGGCATTGCACTCTTTACCTACTTGGTTGTCGTCATCATTATCTTGGCCTTACCTTGGAGTCCCGGGTGCACCTCTTCCAGTCATCTGACCTCCACAACCTGTTAATGAAGATTATTTTAATTTAAAACTGATGTTTTATTTTTATTTTAAAGTATCAATCAAGGAATCGATTCCATGTGGGAAAAATTGTTAGCGATTACGATTTCATTATTTCGAATGGCAATACAATCCCAAAAGTGCCAAAAATTGTTTGACAGTTATTTTGAGTGATTGATAGTGAATTTTCTTGTTGTTCAATGTTCATTGAACAACAAGAAAAAAATAGTATTATATAGTACAGACGTTACACAGGCAGCTGCTATATAAATCAATGGCTAGTATTGAATAATATGGACGAGTGGAGTATTACAGTGTCTATAAGTGATGTAGTCAAACAATTCTAATAAATATACCAGCCGTGCCGCCAACCATCTTATTTCAGATGCATTATGTACTGCAAATCAGTAAACAAACAATTACTAACATAAACTAAGGTACTGGGAGAATGTGTGTTATTTACATTAATTGAGTTTTCTTTCTACTCATTTACTATAATCACTATGATTTGTATGCTTTTTGGACGACATACCTACCAACAATTTCCAAGAAACGTTTTATATACCTATGTAATAAACTTATAAATAAATATTAATATAATACGGTTTTGTTTGTTTTTATTTTATTGGATACCTACTTTCATTTCATGGTGTAAGTATGAATCATCATCTTAGGAATTGTGCCTAGTTGTAATTGTAACCGAGGCTTTTACCGGCCGCTCCTTCTCTTTTATTCGGTTTAGAAATATGCCTTTTATTGCAGCGGCTGCCGTCTGGCCGCCCAACTAGTAAAGGTAATCCTGCTTTTCTACATCCGAAAAACATATAGACTGTGAAAAACGGCTCATGCCCGTACTTTGAAATCACAGATCGATGTATACCGGCCATGCGGGTTTTGTCGGTTCGAGTCCGACATAACCACCTTCACTGGCTCCGGCGGATTTGAGTGGATTTCCACTTGTTAAAAAGAAGATAATTGCCCTATCCATCTTCTATTTATTCAATACATTGCATAGGACATGATTTTAATGACGTCTATTATGTCATACTAAATAATCAATAAAATTATAATTTTCTGAGATTGGCGCCATGACAGTTTCACCTAGTTTCACATTGATTTTAGTATCAGTTTTGATTTGGTTTATATCAATGTTCCGGTTAGACTAGCTAAGAAGCAATGTACCATTGTAATCCCGATAACATTACAAATAAATCAATACTCGTTTCATTATTGTTCTCCAAAATTTGTAGGTGGCCGAAAGCTCTAACATAAAAAATCGTCTCCTTTATTCCTAAAATTTTTTATAGATTAGGTATGTACTATAATTTTAACTGAACATTGAAATTCAAATTAAAAATTGATACAAATCCGTCTTTTATTTTTTTCTATCATGTTATAAATTTAGGAAACAATAAGACACGAACATTTTATCCGGTAAATTTACACAATCCAAGGTTATAATAATTCATACCCACCTGAAATCACAATTCATCAAATCACTTTTACCTAGAACACCAGTGACAGGCCAGTATCCATAGCATTAGGAACAGGGGACAAGACTGTCTGCGAAATTCTAAAAGAAAAATATGGACCCCATGGCTAAACAAGAATATCCTAAACGGAAAATCTATCGGGTTCCTTAAATGAAGCAGGTTATTTTCTGGTTGTCAGTTATCTCTGCCAAAGGTTTTGAAATCAATTGGCTTTAGATACAAACAATCTGACAAGCGGTAAATCCTACTGAAACGCTACGATATTATTTTGAAGAGAGTTTGAAGAGAATTACTGATTGAGAAAATATAGTGTTAATTGACAAACGTGGCTGAATGCGAACTATACAGTTTTCCGGTCATGGACCAATGATACAGCGGCGTCCACCTCAAAAGTAGGTACCTTTTGAAAAAGGAGTCCGCCTTAATATATATCACGCGGGCTCAGCTTCTCGAGGATTTATTCCAAACTGCCTCCTCACGTTCGCATCAAAAACTGTAACGAGTGGTTTCATAAATTGCTACTCAGTTTAGAAAACCCATCATTTTTTTCAAGGATAATGCCACGTTCTTTTCCTTGTAAGTTGACAAACTACCAACTCAAACAAACAAAAAAAAAGATATAGTGGGGTGGCTGGAAAGGAATGGAGTGGGAGCAAGAAGTTCAATCTTACTGAAAGTGGACTTATTGCACTTGGTAAATGCAACTAAGTCGTCCAAGCCACGCTATGTAATTCATGAACTAGCTTTAGAATATGGGCACAAAGTCATAAGTTTGCCTCCCTACCACTGCCAATACAACGCTATTAAGCTAATTTGGGCACAAATAAAAGGAAATGCAGCGCGCAACAATACTGAGCCACCCTTCAGCACTGGAAAGGTGCTGAAACTGCTAGAAACTGCGTGTGCAGATGTTATTGTATAGGACTTCAGAAAATTCGTCGAGAAAACGAAAAACATTATATTGAACGACTTTCAATGTGATTTATGCATAGGCAATACTATTGAAAATGATTTAATCATATGTTTGAGGGCGGATAGCAGTGATGACAATGATTATGACACTGATAGTGTTCATCAGAATAAATACTTATTTTGTCAAATTATTGACATTGACACGTGACCAGCGGTGCTTCGGGGGTCCACCAAGATCTTCGGGCACTAAGCCAACCTCACCTGCAAGCCGGTGCACCCGGTGAACAACAAACGTGACTGTGGCGCTGGCTTTCCTTTCGGGGTTGGGGGGTCGGACGGCAGTCGCCCTCGGAAAGGCCAAAAACACCACATCAGAAAATTAATGGCTATACTTATTATGGGAACATGGGAAGGGTAGGACGCCGCCGCCCTATAGATAATTGTATGATCCTTTAATTTTTATTAAGTATAGATTATCATGGATAACTTCATCCCTGAATTAGGTTAAACATTCCTTCGCAAGTAATCATAGCATTGAATTTAAATTAACCGTTCATCAATCTTTTAATGTATTTGCATAATTTGTGTTAAGTAAATACAAATTTTATAAATTCTTAGTTTTGATCATAGATTTATAGAAGAATAGTTATTTGTTATACAAGAGTGCAAAGTTGCTTTTTAACCGCGTGCTCAGTTTTGACCGTTGTTGTTGAACTTTTTAGGGCTCCAACTACCCGTAACGACTGCCATAGATGTGCGTATGGCATCCGTGACCGACGGCTTAACGTGCTCTCCAAGGCACGACCAGACCAATGCAAATACCCATTTTCATGCATAAAAAATATTTGCACTGAGCGGGGATCGAACCCGTGCCTCCTGCGTAGCGGCCGCGTTCACTACCACTACCACTACGCCACGGAGGCTGTATAATATGTGTATTTAATACTAATAATAAAATACAAAAAAATAAAAATTCAACAACAATGTTCAACAATATGACGTGAAAAAAATTGATGCGCACAAAGCAAATTTAAAAAAAAAAGTACACCAAGGAGATTCCGAGTCTGAGTTTTTCATAAAGAAAAAAAAAGTTGCATGATAAATTCGGCACCATAGAGGTAGAAGTGCTTGGTTTAATGATGTTTTGAGTTCACAAACCTAGTACACACGATGTTCTAAATTCAAATTTACTTTATCCTCTAGAGGATAAAAACGACTTTTACGCTCAGTTATTGAACAGCAAAAATACTCTTTCCGAGATGGTGGGATGAAAAGGTTTTTATACATACGGTTCTGGGTATCATCCCTAGTGTCAATGAAGAAAAAAGGTGCACTAACGTAACCTTGTAATGACGACTGTGCGACATCCCTACTAATATTATAAATGCGAAAGTAACTCTGTCTGTCTGTCTGTCTGTCTCACTTTTACGACTAAACCGCTGAACCGATTTTGATGAAATTTGGTATAAAGGTAGGTTAGACCTTGAGAAAGGACATAGGCTATGTTTGGTCGCGATAACCGACATCCACGCGGGCGGAGCCGCGGGCAAAAGCTAGTGAGGAATAAATATACGATATTTTCTATAGTTTACGCGAATGTCACTCGTTGAAATAAAACTATAACCCGCGCCATGTAACTTGGACCTAAAATGTGCTCTATACGCGCAGTACACATTGCTTGGGTGTCTTTTGAGGATAGCACGGGATGGTACTGCGGTAGATGAACTCAAATTCACCAAGCATAGACTATTACAAAGCAACCCGCGGGCGCCAGAGCCTCGTGTCTTACGATTTAGGTCCAAGATACGTAGCGCGGGTTATACTTTTTAATGGATTCTATCGCGATTTATTTGTTAGTTGTCGGACTAAAAGTAACTGATAACAAATAAATCGCGATAGAATCCGTTAAAAAGTAGTTTTATTTTCATTTTCTTTCCCTATTTTCTTCTCCTATTTTCTCTCTCCATCCTCTTAAGGCTTTATCCCCAGAGAGGCAGAGGTGAATCAACACCCACATTTCCACCAGTCATTGTATTCGGTCCCACGTAATAGGGGGTGAGCCTATTACCGTATACTGGGCACTATTGTTGACTCGAGCCATCTGAGGCTGAGTTTGAGCTGTCTGGTGTTAAACAGCCTTATCTCTTAGTCGCCTTGTACACTTGTACTACACCGCATGGGAAGAGATGGGGTGGCCCAAACTCTACTGTTTACGAACTGTCGGACACTTTTTATATAGGTACTTTGTAAGGAATGCCGTTGGGGTCTGGGCAGATTTGGAAGTTTTCTTTTTAATTTAACAGTTTATTTCATCTTCGTTGGGTGGAGTACTTTGAAGATTAATCTGAAGATCATACGTCTTTGGATGTTTGGATCTACGTATGGGCTCGCGCGTTTAGGCATTTCGTATGGCTTCAGTCAAATATAGCTTTCCCATTTCAATACTCGAAAAATATTTTCAAGGCTGTTCCTTGAAAATGTTTTTCGTGTATTGAAATGGGTTTTTATTAAAGTCTACTTACTTACTTCATGTTTGACTCTGTTGAAATTATCACGACTGAACCGTAAAATTGCCTAATTTGGTCCCTAATGCAATAAATATGCATTTTGAGCTATACAATATTTTGTTCCTCCGTTACGAAACTTCAAAAGGGGCATATAAAAATGATTCTACAGTAGTTCCCGCCATTTTTCAATTGTTTTTCAAGCAAGGTAAATCAACGTATGTGACGAAGAAATTAGGTACATTTTAACGTTTTATTTCAAAAAAGGTAAAATTACGATGATCGCCTCGAATAAAATTTGTGCAGTTTACGGACCTGATTCGGTATCAATAACCCCCGTTTACACCAGAGTTTAAAACATGTATTTGACAAGTTTTATGACATGTCTTCGTTCCGACATAGACATGTATAAAACATGTTGAAACATTTGTTGACAACTTATCATACAAGACAACATGTCTTTTATGATAAGTTGTCAACAAATCTTGTACGATATGTTGTCAACTAATCTTGTACGATATGTTGTCAACTAAAATCTTGTGATATAATAATAAAATAATTTATTTCAGACGTAGTCCATATGTGTTAGTAACAATGATCTTACAAATATGTTAGTACAATTACATTTAACACAAATCACAAAATAAATCGAGGCGACGTGCTAGCATGCAGGCACGTCCACCTTTGTAGGACAGGAAGGTCCCACCTCTCGGACAATACCTTCAGAATGCTGTTGGTACTGCCCAGCAGTAATATATCAGGCCAACTGCCGAAGGATTTGTCCTCTCCAACCGATAATTTTAATTTAGCAGAAATATAATATAATTTGCTCCAAGTAAGAACTAGAATGACACTGAAATTTCTTATCATCGAAATTAAAATACCACTGATTGGAAGAGACATGTATGAAATTTTCAGGCTCATGACCATGCCACATTTGTCTGGCAACCAAATGACAACAGTTGTGCCAATAGCCGAATATGCTGCAATTAATCTGAAGAAAGATGCTCTTATATCAGTTACAGAAAGAGACCTTCAACGGTGTACGCAACAAAACATGAATTTGATTTTATTTTATTTGAGGCAACCTATCTATCATATCAATTATTTTTTTTATGTGAAATCATACCCGGGACAAGGATTTGCAAGACTGTACAACCAGCCCTTGTACCATTAACTGGCGAGATTTAAATAAATTAAATGAATATTTTTAGTTTTGATGTAACCGGTGTCATATGAAGCTATTGTGTGATGTATACATTTTATTCTTTTTCATGCCCAATTTTTCAGCTTTCCTCCATAAACATCTATGGAAATTGAAAATACAACCTTGAATTTTAGCTCTGGGATTATTTGTTGAAATAGCTGACATTGCGCTAGTTTCAAAATCCAATGTGTAAATGTTCTGATTAAAAGCTGGAATCTGACTTTTATAAGGGCTAGCAATATTTGCCAGGTTTTTTGTTTCTTAGTATTAAAAACCTTTAGTTTCGTGAAAACAAAAAATTGTAATCAAAGTCCTTCAAAATTATTTGTAGGTGAACTGTATTTATTTACTTATATAATGCCTACAATATTGGAACGATCTATTATTTATCAGTGGAACTAATTCAATGGTCCACTTGACTCCTAGTGGATATTCAGAGGTACAAATGGCCAACTTATAAAATTATATCTGGGCGAATGTGGTATTAACATTTTGCAAGAGGGTACAACTCGCCTGCAGGCAAGATATCAAGAGGGCGACATGTTTGTCGCCTAACCCAGTAAATGAATAACTTGTGGATGGAAAAGTCGGCTGCAGAAATTTTGACTTAAGAACTTTGTTTGGACTAGTTAGGAGATAAACATACTAAAAGTCCTGACCCCTCCGAGGTGAGCCCGAGGGGGCAGGGGGAAAAGAAGGTCCCATTTTTTGGTTTTTTGCTTATTTCTCCGAAACGGTGCTATGTACGAAATTATATTGTACAGCATAAAAAAAGCTAATTAAATTCTCTACAACTTTGTCTTTTGCACTTTGTATCTATCTCCAATCATTGCCTAGCTATGAGCTTCTAAGGGTGGTCGATTTAAAAAAATGTGTTTTTCATCCCACCATCTCGGAAAGACTATTTTTGCTCTTCGATAACTGAGCGTAAAAGTCGTTTTTATCCTCTAGAGAGGTAAAGTAAATTTGAATTTAGAACATCGTGTGTACTAGGTTTGTGGACTCAAAACATCATTAAACCTATTTACTTCTACCTCTATGGTGCCGAATTTATCATACAACTTTTTTTTAATTCATGAAAAACTCAGACTCGTAACCTCCTTGGTGTACTTTTTTTTTAATTTGCTTTGCGCGCATCAATTTTTTTCACGTCATATTGTTGACATTGTTGTTGAATTTTTATTTTGTTGTATTTTATTACTAGTATTAATACACATATTATACAGCCTCCATGGCGTAGTGGTATTGAACGCGGCCGCTACGCAGGAGGCACGGGTTCGATCCCCGCTCAGTGCCAATATTTTTTAAGCATGAAAATGGGTATTTGCATTGGTCTGGTCGTGCCTTGGAGAGCACGTTAAGCCATCGGTCACGGATGCCATACGAACATCTATGGCAGTCGTTACGGGTAGTTGGAGCCCTAAAAAGTTCAACAACAACGGTCTGGCTGCAATGCTTCGATATCGCCTAATGTCATCATTGGGTTGTGGAGGTCAGATGGCAGTCGCTTCACGGCAAATATCGAGGTCCAGCCAAATCCGCAGTTAAGACTGGTAAAGCGGACCCCGGACTCCGAGGTGAAAGCTTCGGATGCTGACTGGGAATTAACGCTAGGAAGGAGAAGCATTTCATTATTTCCTCGCTGAGGTGGGATGAAAAGTTACGTGTTGCACTCGAGTGCAAAGATTTTTCACCTTGTGCTCTTTTGATTCCCTCGCTAACGCTCAAGATTCTAATTTGTAAATCACTCGCTACGCTCGTGATTCAAATTTAGAATCTTTCGCTTGCTCGGTCATCAAAAATGAGCACGCGGTTAAAAAGCAACTTTGCACTCTTGTATAACAAATAACTATTACACTCTTACGTTTTCTGGCAAATATTTTGTTCTCAGCTGCGATCGTAGATTTCAAGATTCATAACTAATTAAAAATAAAACGCCAAGTGCGAGTCGGATTCGCCCATGAAGGGTTCCGTAGCAGCAAAAGCGAAAATTGCGGTTTATGACGTATTAAAAAAAAAACTACTCACTGGATCTCGTTCAAACCAATTTTGAGTGGTAGTTTGCATGGCAATGTACATCATCTATTTTTTGCAGATTTATCATTCTCTTATTTTAGAAGTTAGAGGGGCTTTTATTATGCCATATAACACAATTTCAAAGCACCGTTTTCGAGAAGTAAGCAAAAAAACAAAAAAGGGGACCTTCTTGCCCCCTCCCCCCTCGGGCTCATCTCGGAGGGGTCAGAACTTTTAGTATGTTTATCTCCTAACTAGTCCAAACAAAGTTCTTAAGTCAAATTGTCTGCTTCCGACTTTTTCATCCACAAGTTATTCGTTTACTAGGCTATAAGGCCTATGCTGTTGAAACTTGGTAAGTAGATGTATTCTGTGAACCGCATTAAGAATTCCACACAAAAATAGAAAAAAAAACATTAAATTTTGGGGGTCCTCATAGTTATAACTGCAACTCAAAATTTTTTTTTTCAACAAACCCATTCGTGAGGGATATCTATAGATAGGGATTTAAAAATGCTATTGAGGTTTCTAACATCATATTTTTCTAAACTGAATAGTTTGCGCAAGAGACACTTCCAAAGTGAAATGTGTGTCCCCCCCTCTAACTTCTAAACTAAGAGAATGATAAATCTGTAAAAAATAGATGATGTACATTGCCATGCAAACTACCACCCAAAATTGGTTTGAACGAGATCCAGTGAGTAGTTTTTTTTTAATACGTCATAAACCGCAATTTTCGCCTTTGCTGCTACGGAACCCTTCATGGGCGAGCCCGACTCGCACTTGGCGTTTTATTTTTAGTTAGTTCTGAATCTTGAAATCTACGGTCGCAACTGAGAAAAATATATGCCAGAAAACGTAAGAGTGTAGAACACATTTTTTTTAAATCGACCGCCTTTAGAAGCTCATAGCTAGGCAATGATTGGAGATAGATACAAAGTGCAAAAGACAAAGTTGTAGAGAATTTAATTAGCTTTTATTATGCCATACAACATAATTTCGTACAAAGCACCGTTTCCGAGAAATAAGCAAAAAACCAAAAAACGGGACCTTCTTTCCCCCCCTCCCCCCTCGGGCTCACCTCGGAGGGGTCAGGACTTTTAGTATGTTTATCTCCTAACTAGTCCAAACAAAGTTCTTAAGTCAAAATTTCTGCAGCCGACTTTTCCATCCACACCCCTCTTGTGAGCATTCATTTACTAGACTATTTTAGACCCTTTTGTTGCATAATATATCAGTTTTATCTATCTAAAGAGTAGTTTCATTTCCCATCATCTTATTAAGTGTATGAGTAGCAAATCGCCCATACATGCATTGAGCGGGAAACGAACCCGCGTAGACTACCGCCACGCCACAGAAGCACAGAGTTTACATGTTGTGACGTGCCACTATGGTGCGACGAACCATAATTCCCACTAGTACATCATAAAACAATATGCTGGCAACTCTAAACCTTACCTGTCATGGCCTGAACCAACCAACACACAGTATGGCGGCGATGTCATTTTTAGTTCCGAGTTTTGCCGCCGGACTTATTTGTCGGCGCAGACTCAAGCTTATAGACAAGAGTCGATAATTTTTGAAACAAAAAAAAATAATAGTAGGATGAAATCCATTATAAAAGGAAGAGAATATAACAAAAATAAAAGGAAAAATAAGTTACGGGCGATCTGAGGTCGGGAAGTGGAAGGGGGTGAGTTTTTAAGGGTAAAAACGGTTTATATCGATTTCCGGCAAAACTACAAGTCCTATGGAAAAAATTAAATGACAAAGTTGTAGTTAATAAAGAGACCTACAACTTTTGTAACTACACTTTTTTCACATAACCTCAAAATTTATGTGAAAAATTGAAATAATCAAGTTTTTGGTTTTTTATTTTTATCATATACAAAAACAATTATTTCCTCACGAAAGGGGATTGGGTAATTTAGTATGGACAGTGGCGTTCTTAATTTTTTCAGCGGCCATAATTAATTTTGATACCACTTCATTGTACTGTGTTAAACACACGTACAAATGTCATTATTTTCATTGTAAGTAATATCGGAGCTGCGATATACAGGGTGGAACATTTCGACTTTACCTTGAAGGAAAGTACCCTCATACTAAAGATAGCGAATTTTACTTAAAGAAAACTTTACCTTATTTTTTAAAAGAAACAAAACTGCATTCAAAGACTTTTGAAAATGCCACACCCGGTAGTCGAACCGACTAATATTTTACAAAACCTTCTTTTTCATGGACTTCTTTTTACTTAATTTACCAAGTTTGTTAGAGAGATTTGATCCCTATGATCGACCCTATCGATTGATGTAATAAAAATACAGGGTGTTATTTTTTCGAATTGTAGTCGGTTCGATTATAAGGCGTGGCAAACGATTTTTCAGCATTCCTTAAATGCAGTGCTGTTTCTTTTTTAAAAACACACTAAACTGTATTCAAAGTTTTCTGAAAATGCCACACACGGTAGTCAAACCGGGTACGAGTACCTACTCTTATTACCGGAGATAGTTAATTCCATTCAAAGGAAACACTCTCTTATTTAAAAAAGAATACAAAGCTGCATTTAAGGAATTTCGAAAGATCGCTTGCCACGCCCTGTAATCGAACCGACTAAAATTCTAAAAAATAACACCCTATATTTTTATTGCATCAATCGATAGGGTTGATCATAAGGATCTAATCTCTCTAACAAACTTGGTAAATTAAATGAAAGGAAATCCATGAAATAGAAGATTTAGTAAGATTATATTCGGTTCGACTACTAGGTGTGGCATTTTCGGAAAACTTTGAATACAGTTTAGTATGTTTTTAAAAAAGAAATAGAACTGCATTTAAGGAATGTTGAAAAATCGTTTGCCCCGCCCTATAATCGAACAATTCGAAAAAATAACACCCTATATTTTTATTGCATCAATCGATAGGGTCGATCATAAGGATCAAATCTCTCTAACAAACTTGGTAAATTAAATAAAAGGAAATCCATGAAATAGAAGATTTAAGAAGATTTAGGAAGATTTTAGTCGGTTCGACTACCGGGTGTGGCATTTTCAGAAAACTATGCATACAGTTTAGTATGTTTTTAAAAAAGAAACAGAATTGCATTTAAGGAATGCTGAAAACTCGTTTACCACGCCTTATAATCGAACCGACTAAAATTCGAAAAAATAACACCCTGTATTTTTATTACATCAATCTATAGGGTCGATCATAAGGTTCAAATCTCTCTAATAAACTTGGTAAATTAAGTAAAAGGAAATCTATGAAATAGAAGGTTATAGGAAGATTTTAGTCGGTTCGACTACCGGGTGTGGCATTTTCAGAAAACTATGAATGCAGTTTTGATTCTTTTTAAAAATAAGGGAATGTTTCTTTTCAGTGGAATTCGCTATCTTCAGTATTTAGAGTACTTCCATCTAAGTAAAGTTGAAAAATACCACCCTGTATAGCTAAGTCCCGATATAGTTTAGAGAAGTTTGTCCATAGTAACTTTTGATCACTTTATACTGTACTTTCATAATATACCAATTTCATTGATGGCCA
This sequence comes from Eilema depressum, assembly GCA_914767945.1. Taxonomy (NCBI): domain Eukaryota; kingdom Metazoa; phylum Arthropoda; class Insecta; order Lepidoptera; family Erebidae; genus Eilema; species Eilema depressum. The sequence goes on along the minus strand of OU612012.1, from coordinate 20,720,407 downwards.
CTCAATTCCGACACGACGCCAACATTACCCAACCCCCTTTGATGAAAACTTACCTTTTTATGTCCTAAAGACACTGTAATTTTTTTTGATTTGAAATATCTATTATTTCACCCTTAGAGTATCTATCACCTGTAGAGCGCGTCTTAGCAAGTATGAACTGCTATCACGGGTGTGAACAGTGCCTAGAATTTTTGACAACTGCAATCAGTAGCAAAACAATATCTGCCAAAGTGATTTCGCAAATAACAGTTTATTTCATTTTGTGGTAATAATGGTGAACTGTGCATTGCCAGGCTCTCAAAACGATTCCCGAAAGAAAAATAAAAAGAATGATAACATTTCATGTCACCCGTGAGTAGTATTATGTGACTAATTTATTTGTTTTCATAAAATTTATACGGGTCTCCTAGGGGGATGCGAGAAACGCGGGGCGGGTTACAGCTGACGGCTGTCACCGGCCATTTTTGCTTTTAAATGAATAGTGATGTAGCACATGCACAACGGTTACGATAATTTTCTTTTTGCAGTAGAATTTCATTGTAGGTTTATTTTCTTTTATAGTATAGAGTATTTACTGCGTAAACAAATAAATCTGCTCATTTTATTTTTATATATTACCTAAGCACTATTATTTTTGTTAGGTTTACAAAAATATTTAGATGCATAATAATAGATGCATGAGTGAAAGCTAAAAGCTATAAAGAGGCCTGATTGGGAGCCGAATATTCGAAGTTTCATCTGTTCTATCTATTTTAAGCTTGATTTCAAATAAGTAACTAAGAAAGGGCTTTGCAAACTGAATGACGATGCAGTACCAGACTTTACCTGCACGTAGGTAAATGCTTATGCAAAACTTTATATTTCAACTAGCTGTTGCCCGCGGCTCCGCCCGCGTGGATGTCGGTTATCGCGACCAAACATAGCCTATGTCCTTTCTCGAGGTTCAATCTACCCTTATACTCAGTACTGAATTGATGCCGACTCTTGACCAATAGATGGCGCTGTATGTCCGAAATAAATTTTATTTTTTATTTTATTTTTTGTAATAAAAACTATCCTATGTCCTTTCTCATGGTCCAGACTATGTCTATACCAAATTTCACACAAATCGGTTCAGTAGTTTAGGCGTGAAGCAAAGACAGACAGACAGACAGACAGAAAGACAGACAGACAGAGTTACTTTCGCATTTATAATATTAGTTTGGATTAACCACTGGCCTCTTCCAAAGTGCGTCAAAACTTTATATGCTTATCCATACTAATATTATATACGACTCTGTCTGTTAATATGTTAGATTTGTGGGATTTTAGTTTCTATAATTATTCATGAAATGATACTAAGTAATATATTTGTATCTTGGTTTAATTTTATCCATTCATCCACGCATGCGTCACACTAAATTCACAACATAACCAACTATCGATAATTTTGGTAATATGTACATGAAACATCACTATAGGCGCTTTATACCACAGATAAAAAACTGCTTACACTCGGCACAATGGACCATAGTGTTAGACTTGCTCTATAGTAAGATAGATACTCAAAGATTTCACCTTATTTTGACTTAATATCGAAAAAACACCCTAATTTTCAATCGAAAATTCTCGCTTTACTATTAGAATTCTCGCGTCAAAATATCAGCTTTTTAAAAAAAGTTGGGGAGATGTTTGTTCGTTGAAATCTCTTCTTTCTGATAGTGTAAAAAAATATATAAATATTTACTATCGTAAATGTTCTCAGAAAATGCAAAGAAACATGGCTTATAATGCAATATGGGGTTTATTTTTTATTGCTTTTATTAACTATTCTTCCAATGTAGAATAATATTTTTAATTCTTTTTCAATAGTTCGTATCATAAAAAATGTACATTTTCAAGATTTTTAAACTCAAATAAAACCGTTGGAAGTGGTGAACTATGACGCCATAATAAAAAATGCTAGTAAGAACAAGCTCTAACGGAATATTTTATTTTTTTTCCATTGGCCGGCACTTTCAATTTTGAACCAAAATGGGTGTAGTCCTTTGTGCATTTAAGCCATGTTTCTTTGCATTTTCTGAGAACATTTACCATACTAATGTATATATTATATTTTTTTACATTATCAGAAAGAAGAGATTTCAACGAACAAAAATCTCCTCGACTTTTAAAAAACAACTAATATTTTGACATGAGCATTTTCGATTGAAACTTAGGGTGTTTTTTTCGATATTAAGTCAAAATAAGGTAAAAAATAAATATATTATTTGAAATCCAAAAAATTACAGTGCCTTTCATAACAAGGTAAGTTTTCACCAAATTTCGCGAGAAAAAAGTTGTTTTTGCATAAGTTAGAAATAAAAAACCAAAAACTTGACTATTTCAATTTTTCACATAAATTTTGGGGTTATGTTGTGAAAAAAGTGTATTTACTAAAGTTGTAGGTCTCTTTATTACCTACAACTTTGTCATTTAATTTTTTTCCATAGGACTTGTAGTTTTGCCGGAATTCGAGATAAACAGTTTTTATCCTTAAAAACTCACCCCCTTCCACTTCCCGACCTCAGATCGCCCGTAAATTATATTTCCTTTCATTTTTGTTATGTTCTCGTCCTTTTATAATGGGTTTCATCCTACTATTATTAATTTTTCACTTTTTACCATTTTCAAAAGTATCGACTCCGGTCTATTAGTCCCACATAGCGCGCAGTTTATGTCGTCTTTTGCGAGGTATTTTCTTACATACACAGATATAATACTTTCATCTATTCTAATATTACAAAGAGGTCTAGTTTTTGTAGAAGGTAATCGCTGGATATGCTGAATCGGTTTTGTAAATTCTTTTGCCAATAGAAAGCCACATTATTTGCGAGTCCCATAGGAGTAGGTTTTTACATTATGTATTATGTATGTATGGCATTATGTTCCATACATTATTTGACGGACGAAACTATTAAATTACGGTCATATTATATAGATTATGTATGTCACGAGCGAAACCGGGGACGGTCAGCTAAACTAAGGGAACGGAATCAGAATTCCACGCGGGCGGAGCGGGCGGCAGTTAGTCAAAATAAAACGCTGGTATATCAGTCCCAAATAATAATATATTATTATTTAATGCCTTACGCAATAATGTCTAGTACGCTATGATATTTATTGGAAAAATAATCATATTTTGGTTTGAGTCACAGTCATAGCTTCCACCACATCATTGTTTTAAACATTGCTTTTGCTGCCGATAAATTTACAAATTACGGCTTAGGTTCACATTGCAGTGAAGAATTATGCTAAACTTATGGTTCACTTAACAGTAACTTTAGTATAGAGCTTTCTATTAAATTACTATAAAGCTGTATCCATTTACTTGCCCACGATGCATTATTTACCATTGTATGCATTAAAATAGACATCTAAGACTCAGAAGTATATAGATCATATTATTTTCGTTGCAATGGCTTATGTATTATTTACCTTATCAACTATACTTCTTTTTCAAATACGCTAATAGTACCTCCTACAAAAGGTTGTAAGAAAATAATGTTTATTTCAATTTTATCGGTATAAATCTAAAGACTAGGTATTCTGTTTATTAATAGAAAACATAAAATCACTCGTTTTATTCCAACCTATCTGCAAATTCACATGCATAATTCTACATTTCGTGGACACGAAGTTTTGAAAGTGGACAACTTGTAATGAAAAATCTTGCTTTCGAATTATCTATATATACAGGGTGGAAGATTTTAACCTTACCTGGAGGGCAAGTACTTTAAATACTGGAGATAGCGAATTTCACTCAAAGGAAACATTCCTTTATTTTTAAAAAGAAACAAAACTGCATTCATAGTTTTTTGAAAATTCCCTTGCCATGCCCGGTAATCGAACCGACTAAAATCCAAAAAAATAACATCCTGTATTTTTATAGCATCAATCGATAGTGTCAATCATGAGGATCGAAACTCTCTAATAAACATGGTAAATAAAATGAAAGGAAGTCAATAGAATCTTAACTTATGAATTCATTCCAACAGATACAGTACTTTTTCTCAACGTGCCATCACATACCTTATCAACAATAACGCCATTTATTTAGTAAAATGAGTACCTACTAAATGACTAAGCTTTGATTCCGATTTAGAATGTAACGTTATTGTGTGACTGCATGAGGTATTCAAGTCTCTCGATTTTTTTTTTACAAAGAATATTAGTAACCGAAATTACTAATATTCCTGTTAACCCCCCCCAAGTAAGCTAAATTGCTTGTACTAGGAGTGGGTTCACATCTGTAATGTAATGGTCAGGATTCGAACCCGGGACCTCTCGATCGTAAGGCTGACTCCTTAACCACTAAGCTACCGATGGCGACGCTACTATTATTTCGATTTAGGTCCAAGACACGTGTCGCGAGGTATACTTTGGTTGGGCTTGGAAAGCACTTCGTGGTACACCGCATCGCACCCTGGGCAACGGAGATGGCGAGAGAATTGCCTTATTGGTTCGTTTTATAATACGTTAATTGAGACTTTTGAATTAACCTGAGACGGCATGCGGTTTTAGTCGGTTTGAGTCGAGAGAGTAAATACTCCTGCTGGCCAGTGAGGGCCAGTCATGAAAAACAGGGACAGGTAATTGGAATTTTATTCTTAATATGATAGGTGATGGATCCTTGAGTTAAGTTCTGTATTTTGTTAAATCGAATTTGAAAAATGAGTTTTCAGGGATTTCCTTTCATTTAATTAACCATGTTTGTTAGACAGATTTGATCCTTATGATTTATACTATTGATTGATGTCATAAAAATACAGGATGTTATTTTTTCGGATTTTAGTTGGTTCGATTACCGGGTGTGGCAAGCGAATTTTCAAAAATTTATGAATGCAGTTTTATTTCTTTTTAAAAATAAAGGAATGTTTTCTTTGAGTGAAATTCGGTATCTCCAGTATTTAGAGAACTTTCCCTCCAGGTAAGGTTAAAATCTTCCACCCTGTATAAAAGAAAGTCGTGTTTGTTACAACACTTATAACTCGAGATCTGCTGAACCAATATTCATGGTTATTGATTCGTTGGATTTGTCTCCGCCCTGAATAGCATAATAAATATTAAAAACAATGAAAATGAAATGAAATGAAAATCTATATATATAAAAGAATCTATTATCTAAGTATGTTTATACGCAATCTAGATTCCATAACACAAGCTAGTTAAGCTATGCTTACTTTGGATCTTGATAGCGTAGTGTAGAATGTCTTACAATATCTATTAAAAAAAAAAAAAAAAAAAAAATCGTGTTAGTTACAACACTTATAAGTCAAGAACGGCTGAACTGATTTGGCTGAAAATTGGTGGGGAGGTAGCTTAGAACCAGGAAAAGGACATAGGATACTTTTTTTTATTTTATTTTTACTTTTTTTTATTTATTTTTTTCACTCAAAGGAAAATTCTAAGGTGAGGAAGTTCTCATTCCAAAGATCCCGATGATCCCAACCGACATGCCGTTTGAATTTAAACGACTTCAATTTTCAATCCGTCTTGCATTGGCCATGACCATAAACAAAATCATAAGGACAATCCTTAAAAGTTGTGGTCTGAATCTAGAAAAGCCATATTTTTCCCATGGTCAATTATATGTGGCATGTTCGTGCACAGGTCGGGAATGGTGCAGCGGGAACGGGATTAGAATCTATCATGGAAATTTGAATAGAAGGTACACGCGGGCGGCAAATATGGCGGTACGAAGTTCGCCGGGTCAGCTAGTAATAAATATAATAAAGTTACTAGTAAGTAATATGCAAAATAATAAGGCAAGCATCTTTGGGACCTTTGGTATGATGATTATAATTTATAGATGTTAATTTACCAATATTAAATGAAATCATACCATACACCAAGGTTTTTTTGGGGGATTTTAACGCCCACCACGAGATCTGGTTGGGCTCCGCCAAAACAGACCATGCGGGAAGAGCCGCCCATGCATTTGCTCTGGCGCACGGCCTGACCCAACTGGTACACGAGGTCACCAGGATACCAAGAAGGTCGGGCCTAGCACCCTCTCTGCTGGACCTTCTGCTGACGAGTCAACCAGACCAGTACAGTGTTTCGGTGCGAGCCGCCTTAGGCAACTCCGACCATTGTCTGGTTTGTTCCAAGGTGCCAACTATAGCGCCCCCACGACCCGAACAGGGAAAGCGGCGTCTCTGGCACTACTCGTCAGCGGACTGGGATGGGATGCGTGAGTATTTTGCATCCATCCCGTGGGTTGCACGTTGCTTTGAAGGTAAGAACCCCTCGGATAGTGCTACTGCTGTCGCCGGTGAGATCAGCTTGGGTATGGAATACTATATCCCCTACACTGATGTCACCGGTGCCCGCAGAGCGCGCCCTTGGTTCGGCCGCGAGTGCGCGGAGGCTGTTAATCAAAAGCAGTCTGCGTACCGCGCCTGGGTAAGGGCGCGCGCCACGCGCGATCCTAACGTGGGTCACTTCAAGGCAGCGTACAACAAAGCCACAAAGGTCTGCAAGAGGGCTTGCGTTAGAGCGGATGCCCAGCGCATAGCGCGGCTTGGCCAAGAGCTTGCGGCGCATCCCACGGGTAGCCGTGGCTACTGGCGATTGGCCAAAGCCGTGCAAGCCAACTTTTGCCAGCCTTCGCTGCCCCCGTTGCGCAAACTTGATGGATCCCTGGCCCATGAGCCGCAGGAGAAAGCTAATTTGTTGGTTAATCTCTTTGCGGCCAACTCCCGGATCGATGATTGCGGTATGCAGCCACCGACACTGCCCTTTTGTGGCCATGCGATGCCTGATATCCGTATCAGGCAACGCGATGTCCGTGCTGTATTGCGGTCACTCGATGTCCGGAAAGCCAGCGGACCGGATGGTATTCCAGCGGTGGTTCTTCAAAAATGTGCAGCGGAGTTGTCTCCAATGCTGGCGCGGTTGTACCGGATGTCGTACATCTCGGGTACAGTGCCTTCGGCTTGGAGGGAGGCGAATGTACAGCCGATCCCCAAGAAGGGTGATCGCTCGGACCCTACCAACTATAGGCCCATAGCCGTCACCTCAGTACTGTGCAAAGTACTTGAGCACATTATCAACAAACAGCTCATGTGTTACCTAGAGGATCACTCCTTAATCAACGACCGGCAATATGGTTTTAGACCGAAGCGGTCAACGGGTGATCTTCTAGCGTACGTTACCCATCTTTGGGGTGAGGCTATGGACAAGCATGGCGAGTCGCTGGCTATAAGTCTTGACATCGCCAAAGCGTTTGATGGGGTCTGGCACAAATCGCTTCTTTCCAAGTTACCAGCCTTTGGTCTGCCTCCTAGACTGTGCGACTGGGTGGCTAGCTTCCTGCAGGGGCGCCGTATTCGCGTCCTCTGTGATGGTCGAACTTCGGAGTTCTTGCAGGTAAATGCTGGCGTGCCGCAGGGGTCCGTCTTATCACCCACTCTCTTTCTTCTGCATATCAACGACATGCTGTCCACTGGCAGCATTCACTGCTATGCAGACGATAGCACCATACACGGGAGTTATCACGGACATCCTGCGGCCAAACAGTCTGATATCGCGGAAAGGAGGCAGCTTCTTGTCAGTGAACTTGACCAGACCCTGAACCTCGTTTCTCAATGGGGCTCTGAAAACCTGGTTGAGTTCAATGCCAAGAAGACGCAGGCATGCGCGTTTACAGCAAAGGTATCTTCTTTCCTTCCCCTTCCAACTCTTCAGAGCACGCCACTGCCACTACAGGACAATCTCAATATCCTAGGTATGGATGTTCGCTGCAAACTGAACAACAAAAACTACATCGAGAGTATCATCAAAACAGCATCGCGTAAACTCGGAGTCCTGAACAAAGTGAGACGTTTTTTCACGCCGGAGCAGCGGTGTCTTCTCTACAAGACACAAATTCGCTCTTGCGTGGAATACTGCTCGCATCTCTGGGATGGCTCCGCAAAGTACTTACTAGATGCTCTCGACAGGTTGCAGCGACGTGCGGTCCGCATTATTGGGAATCCTGAGATCACTTACACCCTTGAGCCTTTGCAGTTGCGTAGAGATGTGGCATCTTTGGCGGTATTTTACCGTCTCTACCATGGTGAATGTTCTGATGAGCTCTTCCAAGTAATCCCACCCTCTCCTTTCCTATATAGGACAACACGTGCAGGACTCAGATGCCACCCGCATACGGTGCAAAATATTCCATCAAGAACCAAGCGATTCGGCGACTCCTTCTTCTGCCGCACTATTAAGACTTGGAATTCCTTACCAGCTCACGTGTTTCCCTCCTCCTATAGTCCCGGGTCCTTTAAGCGGGGCGTGAAAAAGCATCTGATGAGGCCGTCAAGCTGAGTGCCACCATTGTAACATGGTACATGTCTGTAATGGTGACCCTCTTTTCAGAGACTTTGCCTTTAGCTTACCATCAGGCGAGGCAAAGTCAAATTGACGTGTCCTATATAAAAAAAAAAAAAAAAAAAAAATCACGCAACAGCTCCATACAAATTGACTATTTTAATTTTTATTTAACTATTATTGTCAGATTTTAGAAATGATTGAAGAACATCCTTTCTTCTACCAGTGTCTTCGTAGGAAAGCAACAACTATGATTGTCTTAGTGGTAGACCATTGTAAAAACTGAGACATTTGAATTCGGTAGGTATACCTGATAAGAATTGTATATTATAGTATATAGGTACCTATTATGTACATAATAATGAATAGAAGCTCGTAAAAATGCAATGCATTTCTTGAAATTGCCCTCAATATTGAATATTGTAGGATTCAAAGCCTTTATTTGTGGGTGAATCCGTAGACAACCACTACTTTGAATAAAATTGCAATCCTTATTTTGCGAGTAAGGCCGTTCGACTAAACATATTATAATTAAGTAGATGTAGATTATCACGAAAAGAATCACTGATTAAGTTTTACCAAAGGATAAAGGCAATGCATGTTTTGAAAGTTTCTACAATGCAATGTGAACGTACTATCTTTAGTAACGTTATTTACAATTCAAACTTTATCGCTATAAAAATGGTTTCGGGTACAGATACATATATAGCCAATTAATTAGTTAACATTGCATAAAGCAATGGTGACTATCAATATTCATTCTATAAGACTTGTTCAGGTGCTCAAGATTCTGTACATTCACCTTACCGATAATATAAATAACTACAAATATATTAGTTAGAATCCATTAAGCATATTGATAGTAATACTTAGTTGGTAAATGAATTACAACTCAATGGTATTACATTAATACTATGCTAAGCTGACATAAAATACACTCACAGAAATCAAATGTTTCTATATCACAGTGGTTGAGATTCATTGATATTAATGAATATTTATATAGGTGTTTCTGATATGAGTAATATAATTAGTTTTTTTTTAATTAATATACACATATATAATATTTTGAATGTTTCTGAAACGTTATTTCTTATCTGATTTAAAATCATAATATTGAATTACTCACAATAAATAATAACATGAATTTTGCGCAATTGGATATACTCGTATCAGGTTTCTTGTTCTACCTGTATGTTGATTACACTTTTATTAGCTTCATATTTATGTTTTTTATGTAACGAAATCCTTTAAATCTGTTTTTTATTTAAATTGTGCACCCTTGTCACGGGCCGACGACAATACCCTAACAAGATCCTAACACATCATGACTTTGAAATATACAAAGTTATTAGGGATATCAATATAAATTTTATTATTTCCATTATTAAATATATTTGTCTTATCAAAGACTACGTAACCATTAACCAGGTTCATTTAGTTTATCGCTCTGTGTATCAGGTATTCAAACATTTAAAAGTATTTGATATTTCTCGTCCCTAGCAAAATGAAAGTTATAATGGCTAGTCTCTCTCAATACTTTATATCGTAATCAAATCAAAAATTTCACAATATTTTAAACAGTGTCTTATAGGTAATGATAATACATAAAAACAAAGTTTTTTAGTTACAGAATGATTCATATATGAAATTGTCAGCAGTTTGATCCTTTATTTAAAAAGATATACAATTTCTAAGCAATAGATCTTTAATAATTATTGTGTGTCTATGATACCAATTTTTCAAATCTGATCGTAGTTAAAATCACCAATTATGATGGCGATAAGCTAACAGCGACCAACAATTGAAAAATTAAGACCACAGGCACCAAATGCCACAGATTATATCCGAAAGAAGTTATTAATGTTGTGTGCATTTTTATCATACATTAAATTTCTTCAAATGAACTATTTGGGCTTTGCTTTTAATCTCCGCTAGTGAAGCTATAATTGAATTGGTGATATAAGATAATATTGTGGAAGTTACTATTCTATGTATATATCTTCGATTGGGTACGCCGTCTCTATAAACTTCTGATAGAAACGCTGGAACGCTCTCCTGAAAAATAAATACATGCGGTGTTACATTGAAACTTCGATTCTCCTTGTGAAAGAGTTGTAGAAATCCACTTTCGTAAGTTACGGTTTTCTAAAAGCCTGTATTATAAACAAGGTAAACATTTTTTGAAAATAATTCTATGTTTATAGTGGCGAGAACAAAATAAACAACACAATTTTATTATCATCATCATTATCCTCATAGTGATTTTCCAGTTGCTACCAAAGTTGGTTCTTTGAAGCCCGAAGTTTACTTATTGTTTTTTTGGCTTAGGGAACGTCTTGTCCCAGTCTTAACAGGATCAGGGACCAGTTTATCATTATCAAATTAGAAAATGTCAGTTGTTTCAGTTTTTGGGAAGTAAAAGTTGTTTCAGTAAAAAGTTGATTCAGTAAAAAGTGTTAAGTGTTAAGTTTAAACAGTGTTAAGTTTTAGTTACAAATGTATTTTTTGTTTATGAATGTAAGAATTAGCCATTATTATCTACCTAAAAAAAGGTTTACTTAACTAGACTTGAGTTTTATTTCAAATTTTCGAGGCAGCACCAAGAAGGGCCCAATAAACCCCTAGAAAACAATCAATGGTATAATCGACCCATAAACTGAATCAAAGTGGGCCCAGTTTACCATTATCAAATTAGAAAAGGTCAATCTGGTCCCTGGTCCCACAGAAGACTGGGACGAGACGTCCCCTAAGCCGTTTTTAATTGATAGGTGACTTTTCCGGAAGCTACTAGCGTCTGAATCCTCCTCTCTGAACCTTGGGAGAGAAGCCTGCACAAAAACCTCGCCCATTGTTTAGCAGGTGCACTTAATTGCAAGTGAAATTGATTCTATATTTTAAAAAATCATTCAATTTTATAATTCGAATTTGAGTAGAAGGATCGCCAGAAAGCATCCATGAGAGTACGTAAGTTAAAAAAAAAAACATAATTGCAGTGTGATAGAATTATTACACTTTTAATTTATCGACATAGCTGTTGTTGCCGCTATTACGAACAAAATTAATATGAATAACATACAAAATTAAAGTGCTTGTGAAACATTTAAATTAATACATTGTATTATTTACGAGTAAAAACCGGATGTATCATCACAGTGAAGTAATGTTTCACTCACCCTACAGCTTCAGCAACGGGTCTCGTGGACTCCTGTCCTCTAAACACATGGCATGCAAATCTTTGTAACGTCGGGTGTTTGGTGATGAATCCTAAGTACCGATGATCACGAGGATGAAATGCGCAAAATGAGACGTTCTTTAACGAATAAAAGTAGTCGATGCAAGGTCCGCTTCTGTTTCTCTGTAAAATAATATTAGCATCGAATTAAAAACAAAAAACACCTTTATTTTACTTAGATTCCTAGTGGGTGAGAAATAAGGAGGAAGCTACACTGGATTTTTTCAATCTCATAAGTTGTATACTTTGTGTATGCATCAAGTGGAAGATAGATGAAGCTCCCATGATATAACACCCAAAAGTTGATCGTACTCGGCCATAATCATATCTGTAATTTATTTTTATTTATTTTCTTTTTCTAATTATTCTTTATTGAGCCAGATACCACCGTTTATACCCCGTCCAGAAATAAAATATTATGTTTAAAACAAAGTAAATTTATGTAAATAAAAACATAAATTATAATTTCACTACGCAGTATACGTAATTTCGAAATACGCAGACATGATTCCTCCCACGCAAGCTACGAGTACATTTTACCTTCTGTTCATACGAGGCAAACATCAAATGATTGATTGACGGCATATTGTTTAAACAAATTATAAAGTTTATAGACGCGGTGGTACTGGTATCTATAGCTGATGCTAAATATAATTAACATTCAGAGATAGATTAATAGTACTATGTGTAATATGTAACATATAAATCAACATTTGAAAAATAGGATAACAGTGGCGTGAGACCCGAGGTCATTTTGTTGTTCGATTTTGAGATACACTCGTATGAGTAAGTATTCCCACGAGGTCGAGTCCCACTATGTCGAGTTCCCGCTACGTCTACTTTGAAAACTCTCGCTTTTATTCCCACTTAGTCGAGTCGTTGAAAAGGTCGATTTGAGTAGCACCACGTCGACTTTACAAATTTTATTTGTACAGTCGCCCCCATCAACACTTTGATTGAAAGGTGTTGCCGGAGTTACTTGTCATTTCTTCTTCGGTTTTACTTAGTCATCTGCTAAGTGGACGGTAGGGTTTGGTGTGGTTTAGTTTGTTTGGTTTGTTTTGGTTTGGTTTTGCTCACAGTGATAAGGGAGCAGTCTTTTATATGGAGCCATCTCGAGCGGCCTTCACCATATTTGGTTCAAAAGCAATTTTTTAGTGGTTAGCCACTTTTGAATTAGTGCTTTCGTCCACATCAGAACATATCTTTACTATTATCTAATTATTTGATTTAACATTAAAAAAACACTGTGATTATTAAATTAATTTTAGAATAAGATATAAGTACCTGTTAATTTGTGTGACCTACGACGTGTTACCTTTATGAACTAAAGGAAATAATGTCATTGGTATCTACATACTTTTATCATCTGTGATTTACTATTAAAAGAATGAATGTCAAGTATATTTTTTACAACTGTTGTCAGAATAAATAAGAATATTATGATTTGTATAATTTGTTTCATTCAATGTACTTTTCTTTAACGTTCGACTTGCTGGCACAGTGGCACCAGACATAAGAGATTTTCAACGACTCAACTAGGTGGGAATAAAAGTGAGAGTTTTCAAAGTAGACGTAGCGGGAACTCGACATAGTGGGACTCGACCTCGTGGGAATAAATCAAATATTTTATAATTTATTAAATTTATGATAAATTTATATTTTTATTTTCTAATTTAACTATCAAAAATTAAATGCATAATATTTTATTTGTGATATAGAAGAACAATACATTGCTTCCTCACTGAAAAAAGAACTATCAAAATAATTAGATATTAAAAGTAAAATTTTAACAAAAAAGAACCGATCATAGTCCATTGTTGACTTAAGTTTTTCCCATCAGCTCAACATTATGAGAAATTAAATTAGTCGGTGAAAAAGACATGAGTTTGAACTCGAAATTCCGAGGAGAGCAATGAAAGTATCTATAGTGGTTGGCAAAATTGCTAAAAGTGATAAGGCCTTGTACTTCCGTACTCATAGTTAATTAGGTATGTATTTTTATTGGTGTACAATAAAGTGTATAATTAATAATAATGGTCATGTGGACTCGACTTGAGCCACCAAGTTGATCCAAGAACGTCTTTTCAAAAATATAATATTTTACTGATCATTAAAAAATACCTACGCTTACATGTTTATGCGTATACTAACGTACGCAAAAACGTTTCATTTAAGGCAAGAAGTTTACTAGCTTGGTATACACACGGATTCTGTAAGTATATATTTTTCATATAAAATTGTATGACTATGAAAAGATTTGAAAAATATCAACTTTTTTCAAAATTCAACATAATTTTGTATCTGCAATCACTTACATCTGGTTTTGACCGATCAACCATACGAAGTCCTTGATCTGAAACTTCTAAAATACAAGGTTGAACTGTTGGATCTCCGCTGCATTCTCCTACTATTTTCTTTACAGCTTGACATACGACACCAGTTCCTTTATGAGCCAAGGTTTCTACTGAACCCATGTATCTGCAATTAATGAAATAACCTATGAAATTCGTGCGAGATAATTTTAGAGTCAGTATTTTGATGAATTATATTATTATTATTATTCATTTCTGTGATAATTGCCAAGGGTGTTCCAGAGACTTACATTGACACCATCCGAGACATGTACTACGATTCCGGTTCCGTGGTTCGGACTGCTGTTGGCGACTCAAAAGCCTTCCCTATCACTGTCGGGGTACACCAAGGATCCGTCCTTAGTCCTTACCTGTTCAGCGTGGTATTAGATGTTTTGTCGGACAGCATTAGAAACTCACATGAGCAGCCTCCGTGGTTGCTCATGTATGCTGATGATATTGCGCTCATGGACGCGGACAGGAGCAGATTGGTGCGACGCGTGAAAGGATGGAAAGAAGCGCTTGAGAACGGCGGTCTGAAGCTAAATGTAGCGAAGACAGAATACTTAGCGTTAAACTCCACAGATCCCACACCCGTCCGCATAGGCGATGATTTGGTCGAGCGCACGGACCAGGTTAAGTACCTGGGATCTGTACTTCATGTGACCGGTGAGATCGACCACGACGTCAAGGCACGCATTGCTGCCGCGTGGGCCAAGTGGCGAGAAATGACTGGCGTCACCTGTGATCCTAAAATGCCAGTCAGGTTGAAGGGGCAGGTCTATAAGACGATCATTAGGCCTGTTCTCTTGTATGGTTGTGAGGCGTGGCCGCTGCTCGAGCGACACAAGCCAGAGCTGCGTGTCACGGAGATGAAAATGTTGCGGTGGATGTGCGGCGTTACGCGTAAAGATCGCGTACGGAACTCTCGCATCCGCGGCAGCCTCCATGTCCGTGACATCGCGGATAAAGTGCAAGAGAGCCGCCTTCGCTGGTGCGGCCACGTCTTGCGGCAACCGCCAGGCTACGTGGGGAACAAATGCCTGGCAATGGTGCCCCCGCCGGGTCCAGGTAAAAGGGGTAGGCCAAAGAAGTCCTGGCTTGACGTCGTGGAGGGTGATATGCGTGCTAATGGTCTCACTACCATGGACGCCCAAGATCGTGCGAAGTGGAGGAGGAAGAGCCGGAAGGCGGACCCTGAGCTCCGAGGTCATCTTGGCCACGGATGCAATCAGGAGAATACGTCTATATGCAGATGATGATTTCTGTGATAATTTCTGTGCCGTTTTTGGGCAATAGGTATATAGGTATACTCCTATAAATACGTATAATTATACTTACCCTAACAAATACCTTTCCCGTTTGACTTTAGCATTTGCTGGATCAAAATCATTGTAGTCCATGTCTACTGCGTATGCTGATGGGAAAATTCCTTGTTGACCGGTTCTGAGGTTCACGCCTAAAAGTAAACATTTTTAAGGATTTGAATGCCGTATCTATTGCAAAATTGGACAAAAATCAATTTTGTAGTTACTGTGTGACTTAAACTCTCTAACTCTAACTTAACCAACTAAACCAACGTCATCCCGGCGCAAGCGAAAAATATTATGCCACTATCGTAGGAAATGGAAGAGGTGTTCATGGTACCTATATTTTATTTTACAGCAAAATTTCTTCAATTGAATACTAGAAGCCGAAGCACCATATCATGGTAGATACTACATGCGTTTGCCCGATTACCTTCACACCATAAATCATCAGCTTCCTTTTGTACATAAATGGGGTCTCCAATTTCAACTTCAATTTCATCGTGATGTCTGGGATTGAATTTATGTAGGCCTCTATGTGTCGCTTCCAGCATCTCGAGCTGACTGTGAGGAACGGTTGTCATATTACCGGCGAAATTAAGTCCACTAATACTGCAACTTGAAGACGGGGAAACTGAAATAAAGTTATGTATGTGCATAAATTATCAAGTATTGTTAATTTTATTAACATAAATAAGCTGGATATTAAGAAATACATAAATAAGTAGCAGTGCAAGTTTTAGATATACTAATGTACCCACTCACAGGAAAAATATTAATAAAAATATCGTGTTAAAGTATTGAAAAACGTTCCGTTACCGTTTTGCTGTAATGGCGTTGGTGATATACTCTTCGGCCCTGTATCAATAGGTGAGTGTGCGGTACTATGTCCGCTATCTACATCACCGAGGCTCTGCAGTCTCTCGGAGTCTGGGCTGGAATCTTCGTCCAATAAGTAGCCACATTTGAGAACAAGTAGCGGCCGGCCATGACATCCTGGCCTGACCAAAAGTCCTGTTAGTGCGCCGAGCTCATCTGCTAACGAAGCTGGTTGTTGTTGACTGCAGGCTAAGATATTTGCTGAAAATAGGGAAAGCATTATTAGTGGGTTTTAAGTGTAACATTATAAATATAAACTAAAATAACATTTAATATTTGAAAATTAACATTTTTTTATTTCTTTTCAAAGCAATTTCTAATGCTCAAATGTTTTGCTCAGATGATTGTCATTGAATTTCAAATTTCGAGGATTCCGGCGACTGGGACCGCAATTAACTCGGACCGCGGTCCCAGTTGCCGGATTCATTTAAATTTAATATTTTTCTTCCATCGACTGGGACCACCTATAAATGTAACGAAAATCTATTGTTTTAGTCAAAACAGTAGGTACAGTCAAACGAAAAAATGTTAGTTATAATTTAAAGAAAAACTACCCAATCAATAAGTTCCAGGATAGTCGAACCGACTCCACCTAATGACTTTATGTATAATATGAGGCACTTGTGTTAACAAAACATACTAGCCCAAAGTTCCTACTGAACTAGTAACTTACTTAAGAACACGGCAAGTAAAACATAGAAACTAGGATTCCTAAAAACAAATTTGATGTTATTATTGCAACGTGCCTGAAAAATCTTTTCTATGTAATTGATTAATTAGATTAATTGAAAAAAGGAAAAAATCACGTAACATAAATTAGAAAAAAGTGTAGAGTTGGTCTGAAATTTAGGTATAACATTTTTTATGTAATTACTGTGATTAGTGCTAGTACTTGTGTCAAAATAAACGAAGCTTGCACTGGCTGGTTAAATATCGAAAAGGAGCTAGTGTATGTGTAGCTTTGCCAGGGATCCTTAGTTTATGTCTGCTTGAAAGAACTGTAAAGGTCCAACCCCACCAAACGGACGGCATCGGCCCGGATTTTACAATCTTTAAACAAAATTAAATCTTATTATCACAGTGTTTGAAGTTTATATTACCAAGTCACGCACAACAGCTTGACAGCGACGTGCGGCGTCATGACGCACGTCAAGCTGTCATGCGTGACTTGGTAATATAAACTTTAAATGCTGTGATATAAGATTTATTTTGTTTAAAGATTGTAAAATCCGTTCCTCCGTTTGGTGGGGTTGGACCTTAAGAGTGAATAACTGGACCGTCAAATGCCTCCTGTAATATTTGTTTGATCGGAACAACAGGAACTGCGGGCGATGTTGGGTGTGGCCTAAGGAGCATGGATAATATATCATATGGATTTTATGTTATCATAATTTGGTCAAATTTGTCACATATTGCAATATTTTCATCCTTTCGAGTTAATTATCATTAGATACGTACAAATGTTTCAGTCAGGTACAAAATAATGTGAATAAGCAAGACTAAAAATATCTTCTGTTTCAAAAATAATATCTGTACTATATAATTATAAAGTGGTCAATCTGTACATTGAAGATGTTTAAAAAAATCTTGACTCATGTTATATTAACGATATTGGACACAAATATTTTTATTTTTATTTTAATGTATCGTTAAAAATGCATCATGTGAAAAAGTTAATATTCCCTCCATTTTCATAAATGGTTACAAAGACAGCTACGAAAATTTTGAAAAATCTGTTATAAAAATGAACAAATGTTATTTTAAATTAATTTTTGGTGTAAGTACGGCCTGGAAACTGGCAACGACACACTGTATTTGTAGTTCCAAGTCCTAGAGTGTATCAACCCCGTATACGAGACTGCTATAAAATGTACAAATGTGTTAAATATGTATAACTTAAAATAATAGTTAGTTTCAGTACGTAATGACAATAATCCCCAAATGTACCAGGTTTCATCGGTATAAACACAGAATGCCATCTTTGCAAAATGACAACAAAGGCGAGACTTTATATCATTGTGCGCGTTTTAACGGATAACGCCTGTATGTACAATGATGTGTTCAGATGAATTGTTCGACATGATGCCCACGGCTATATCCTATCATCGTATCGCGTGCTACAGACAGGAAATCCATCCGCACAAATTGCGACTGGAAACAGTACGCACAGTTAGGTATGAAAGTAACTTCATACCACGCATGCAGTGAACTCCCTGTCGTGGTTTTTCCGAGCGCCTATAACATGAGGTTCTTCAAGAAGGGCATTAGAAGGTTCTTACAGCACGAGTTTGGTACACGCCCCTGGTATTGCACAAGTCCATAGGCCACGGTAACCACTTTCTATCAGGTGGGCCTTGTGCTTGTCTGCCACCTAAGTGGTATAAAAGACCAGGTCTGCAGCTCCGTGTAGGGGTTGAAGAGGTAGGGTTAGGTTCAAATACCTACTTGAAAATTGCTGATACCTTTCGGACTATATTAACTAACCTACTTAAATCCAAAAATAATATTAAAAAATATTTATTAGAAAGTTCTTGGCCACACTTGAAATTTACCGTGTGTTTGATCGCAATTGGTTGAGTAGAACTGGAGGTATGACCAACTGTCTTGTTAACCGACACCCACATGTGCGGAGCCACGGGCATCAGCGAATAAAAAATATACTGTTTCTCCATTAACTACTTCTAAACCACGCAACTATAATTTAGTTATTTTACGATTGTACCTATGAGCTAATGTATTAATTCTCCTAAATATGCTTTAAAAAAAGGGACATCAATTTACATGAATGTGAAGCCGAGGCGGGTCATAGTTATAATAATAATAATAATATAAATAAGTAAGTAAATAATTTAAGTTCTCAGTAAAAGCTCAGAATCGAAAAAAAGAAATCAGAAAGGCATAAGTGGATAAAATAAAATAAGAATTTTAAGTTCATCATCATCATCATCATTGCATCGGTGACCCTCGCCTCGGAAACCGGGGTGTACTTTGTTTATTAAAAATATAATGTGTACTTATTATTAATAACCAGCATTTTAGGTACAACATTAAGGAAATCTATATACCTACAGAGGTAGAGGCAGTATTACAAATATATTACAATAACAAATCAATATAATATTATTCAATGACTTTCTAGGGTATTTGAATTTACACACAGGTATTTGCAATACCTACATTAATAATTTTGGGTCACCTACTTTAAAAAAATACTTAGCGGATGTAAGGAACGTTATTTACAATAAATTAAAAAGAACTTATTTCAACGAATTTTCGCATAGTCAAACATGTATAGTAGATCCTACAATGTAAGGAGTCGCTAAAGCACAGTTGCAGATATTTAACATAATACGCGAGCATAATAACATAGCGACTCCTAGGTGATGATTCTTTTGTAGTGCATACAAATAATTAAGACATTTTTTACTTACATTTCTTGTTTTTAGGAATCTCCGGCAATTTTCTTCTTCTGCGTTCGCCATTTGTGAATGATTGATGATGGGGACTCCGTTGCGTTTCAGTTATATCTGGTTGTGGGGTCGGTGATATGATGCCATCGGTGACTGTGATAGTATTCCCATCAGCGTCTCCCATGCAGCCCCTCTCTTCTTCCGGAGAGCCCTCACTCTTAGATGATGGTGACTCATCTTCCAAACCCACATTTGGCACTAGACTGCAATAGAAATTAACATACTTATAAAGTTTTACACACTGATTATGATTAGATTTAAGTAGATTAGGTACTACATAATACATATTGTATCTTTAAGTTTTTCTCAACGAGTTCACGTGACAAACTTCCATGCTGCTAAAGAAAATATACAGTAAGAGATCATTTATTTCAGAGAATTTCTATACAAAAAGGTACTCACGAATAAAACGGGGTCGGAGCCTTTATGTGTTGTGGTAATCTGTCGAATACTCGGCGAAATTCTTCAAACTCGCTATCGGCCATGTCGCTTTACACCTGATTGTTGGGCAGAGAGTGTCGCATGCGCGACCGTCCCCCGCAACTATATCGACCGAGTGACGAGTAGTGGCTTGTAGGGCGCATGTTCAACCCCAGTGGGCGGACAGTGTCACCCCACGGCACAAGCTTGCATGTGTTACCCTTACACAAACGTATTACTTATATTGCCTTATTATGAATGCATCTCTATTCACTCCATAAAATCCATTCAAATTCTAGGGACGCGGACGTATGAAATTAAGTGTTTTTTTCGTACGATTGTTGGTATGAATTAAATTTGATTAATTTTAAATTAATTAAAAACCTATCCGTGCTCCCTGACAGAAGTGACAAATTTTAATGAAATAAAAATAAGTTAATTGTACCTATCAGTAACTTGTAATTTAAGGTGTTCCCTATTGTACAAGTTTTTTGATTAACTTTCACTGTATGGATATATTATTTTGTTCGGGTCAAATCTTGCAACTCTCTTTTGAAGGAGACGTCCTCAAGCGATTTTTTATTATCTTGATACACGTTTAGTATCATTATATGCATGGTACCATGGAGCTGGTCTGATAATGGAGTAGGAAGGTGGCCATAGCAACTCTTAAATTAAAAAATATATAGGTAACGCTATCGAGTTTGGGTTCATTTGTTTTGTCTTAACAATCTCTGATATTATATGGTATTCAGGGTCTGTAAACAGAGGCGGGTACCCCTAGGTCATGGGAATTTCTGAACTAAACGTGTATTTGGGTTCATTTGGCTGGTCTTGGTAAGCACTGGTGCCACATAATATTACTAAAAAAACAAAATTATTAGATACTAAAAAAAATAGAAAAAAAATAAGCTTTTCTAAAGAACTGCATAAAACTGTAATAATAAACTTATCTAAGGGATTTTTCATACATCAGTACGATGTATGAAAAATTTTGTAGCACGAACAGAAAACAAAAAATAGAACTTGCGCGATACAAGCTTTTCAAATTAACATAACCCTTAGATACATTTATTATTATCGTTTTAATTAAGAAAATAGTCTCTTAGATTGCAAACCTTGTGATTATGAAGGGTCTTTGCATTTAAGAACCGCACATTTCCGCAGGATTAAAGGCCTGTGTAAAAGCCATGGCCATTTCGAATAAAATATTTTTTTATTTTTTGCTAAGATTTTAATAAATATGTAGGTATAAATTTTAATTAAATTTTAATAATATTACATTACTTAAAAAAATTGCATTTTCATTTGTAACAAAACTTATGGCTGGTTTAGGTAATTTTGCATTCCTGCAAAACTTAAGCCATACCGTAATGCTTTTTATGTTGCACACTGCATCTGGATTTGTGTGAATGCTCAAAGGCACCAATAGTGATGCCGTATACGTTGGGTGGAAGGCAGCTCGAGCGTGTAACGACAATACGAGATCTCGGCTTAACGTTTGATTCAAAGTTAAACTTCCATGAGCACATAAATGAAACGTGTAAGGCAGCCAATAGATCACTGGAGTTCATACTTAGGACAGCATCCCAATTTAATGACGTTCATTTAGTAAAGCTCCTATACTACACTTATGTGAGAAGTAAATTGGAATACAATGTCATTGTATGGAGCCCGTATGAAGTGACTTATGCTCTAATGATTGAAAGAATACAGCGCAGGTTCGCCCGGTATCTATACAGGCGCTCACACGGATATTATCCTTTTCTATATGTTTGTCATAGGTATGGTAGGTTTGGTAACCCTCGAGCTGAGGCGAAATTTCATACACGTAGTGCACTACTACCTGATACTGAACAATAGGTTAGATAATCCATCAGTCATGGAATGTATACATTTATTTGTGCCAGATAATTATATGCGTGCCACTGGACGTCGTCAGCATTGCCTTCTCGCAAAGCCACCGACATGGCGTTTGGCTCAGGCTGCCACTTGCCCCACCTCAAGGGCGATAGATTTAATTAATGGTTTGCTACAAGCGAATCCAGATATAGATTTATTTTTTGACAACATTTATGTAATGGCAAAAAACGTCTTATCATTTTTTAATGCACCTTCGTAAGGTGTTTTCTCGTTTTTTAGACGTTTTTAACCGACTTCAAAAAAGGAGGTTCTCAATTCGTACCCAATTTTTTTTATTTTTTTTATTTTTTTGTATGTTTGTTACGCGATTGTGAAGCCAATTCTAGACGGATTTAGAAAATTCTTTTTGTGTTCGTAAGTAGATTATTCCGAAGTGGTCCCATTTAAATTTCATAAAGATCTGATGATGGGTTTCCGAGATTAGACCAAGGAACTCTTCAAAAAGTACCAGGAAATCAGCCGCGATTGCTGCAATGGCATAATATTGCAATGTTTCTGCCATTACACATCATAACATCACGCTTGAGTCCTTTGAAGAGGTACGCAGAAGTGTTCAGAATATTGAGCTATATTTCCGGTGTATATGCATTGATTTTAAAAATTCTTTTTGAATAATGATTTATTTTAATATTATTTTTTTTGAAGCGTGGCCGGTTCGATCTGTATTGCAGCGTCAGCAGCGCATGTACAGTCAGGTCACTATACATGCGATGTACAGTCGTGAGACTGTACAAACTCACTAAAAAGAGAAAAATAAATTCATTTTTAACAAAAAAGTTTAACCGACTTCAAGAAACGAAAAAGAGGCACTGAAAAGCGAAAAATAACTTAATTTACAGACTTACTGATTTATTAGAAGTCGGTGCCAGCCAACTTTGTTTGTTGTGTCTGAACTACTATGATGCAATCAATTGAAATATGGCCTCTCTTGGGCTAGGTACCGACTTCTAATAAATCATCAAGCAAAGTGGCTGTAATACCTGATGAAGTAATTGCTAACGCAATATGATTTTGTGATCGAATGCGCGCAAGTACTAGTGGGATGAGAAACATTTTCAAAAAAAAATCCACCTTGTTCTGCTGCAATTGATAAATTAATTCGATCGTATACATTCTTTTGTTCACCAGTAAGTAGCTCATTATTTTCAACGAAGGTAGTTAAAGAGACCGTATCGAACTGTTGTTCGCGCTGAATCTCGCTGTTAAGGTGATTACATATGCGAATGACTTTGACCATACAAATGCTCAAGGTCATTCGCTCATATTTGAACCGTAAAACTCAGTAAAACTTATTTTAATAGATAACTTTATAGGCGACGATTAGAAACTAAGAAGATCACGTCATGCTAATACACTTATTTTACATACATGTGAAATTTTAGATTATTTGGATACATATTGTAGAAAATATTTGGTTTCATAAGAAAGAGTAGAGTGATGTTCAGAGCCTCTTTTTAGGGTTCCGTAGCCAAAAAAAAACGGAACCCTTATAGATTCGTCATGTCTGTCCGTCTGTCTGTCTGTCCGTCCGTCCGTATGTCACAGCCACTTTTCTCCGAAACTATAAGGCCTATGCTGTTGAAACTTGGTAAGAAGATGTATTCTGTGAACCGCATTAAGAATTTCACACAAAAATAAAAAAAAGCATTAAATTTTGGGGGTCCCCATACTTAGAACTGAAACTCAAAATTTTTTTTTTCATCAAGCCCATACGTGTGGGGTATACAGGGCGTCCCACGGCGATGCCACATGGAGGGCAAGTACCTTAAATCCTTAAGTTGGCGCATTTTACTTAAAGGAGACATCATTTTATTTTTTTAAAGAAACGAAACTGCATTTAAAGATTTTTAAAAATTCGCTTGCCACACCCGGTAATCGAACCGACTAAAATCCGAAAAAGTAACATCCTGTATTTTTATGGCATCAATCGATAGTGTCAATCAAAAGGATCAAATCTCTCTAAGAAACATGGTAAATTAAATGAAAGGAAGTCCTTGAAACCTAAACTTATAAATTCAATTTGGCAAAATAAAACACTTTAACTCAAAGTTCATCCATCCATCTGATACCATATTAACAATGAAATTCCATATTTAAATCACTTTTCTTTTTTTATCGTGTGGAGACCGCTGCTGGTCAGCAGTAGTATTTAGGTATGTCGAACTCAAACCGACTAAAACCGCACGCCGCGCCGTCTCAATCGACAGGTTATAAGTTGATCCAATAGGGCAATTCACTTGCCATCTTCGTTGCCCAGGGTACACCGCGTGCAGGTTTCTAATCAAGCACCTAAAAATTACTACCTACCCTACCTACATAACCTCATGCAGTTACCCAATAAAGTTACATTCTAAACAGGTCCCAAAGTTCATTCATTCAGTATGTACTTATTTTACTAAATAAATTTCATCAAAGATATCTCTAGTGTTGACCTTATAAGATACCTTATCTGATAGTTTCTGGAGTAAAAGTGCTGTGTCTGTTTGCATTGATTTATAAGTTAAAATTTTGTGAACTTCCTTTCATTTAATTTACCATGTGTTTTAGAGAGATTTGATCCTTTTGATTGACACTATCGATTGATGCAGCGGTCTCCACACGATAAAAAAAGAAAAGTGATTTAAATATGGAATTTCATTGTTAATATGGTATCAGATGGATGGATGAACTTCGAGTTAAAGTGTTTTATTTTGCCAAATTGAATTTATAAGTTTAGGTTTCAAGGACTTCCTTTCATTTAATTTACCATGTTTCTTAGAGAGATTTGATCCTTTTGATTGACACTATCGATTGATGCCATAAAAATACAGGATGTTACTTTTTCGGATTTTAGTCGCTTCGATTACTGGGTGTGGCAAGCGAATTTTTAAAAATCTTTGAATGCAGTTTTGTTTCTTTTTAAAAATAAAATGATGTCTCCTTTAAGTAAAATAAGCCAACTTAAGGATTTAAGGTACTTGCCCTCCATGTGGCATCGCCGTGGGACGCCCTGTATATAGATAGGTCTTTAAAAATGCTATTGAGGTTTCTAACATCATTTTTTTTCTAAACTGAATAGTTTGCGCGAGAGACACTTCCAAAGTGGAAAAATGTGTGTCCCCCCCCCTCTAACTTCTAAAATAAGAGAATGATAAATCTAAAAAAAATATATGATGTAAATTGCCATGCAAACTACCACTAAAAATTGGTTCGAACGAGATCCAGTCAGTAGTTTTTTTTTAATACGTCTTAAACCGCAATTTTCGTCTTTGCTACTACGGAACCCTTCATGGGCGAGTCCGACTCGCACTTGGCCGATTTTATTTTAACTGTTTCCTCCTTTTTTATTTAATTTATGAAAAGATGAAGTTACTCTGCATATCCTGTAGTATGCAGGCCTGTGAATTTCAGATCTGTAGGTTTTATAGTTAAAAAGAAAAACGGTTTCAAAAATACCGATTTTTCAATGCTGATCTGATTCAGGGCCTTAATGATGTCTATTGCTGGGCGGTTAGGTGAGAGCATACCAAAATGAAGAGTGGCATATTATAATGTAAATTGAAATCAGAATGCAAATATTTTCAATCTTTATTAGCGCTTCATTATATTATATTTCTAGCGAAAAATCGATATTTATTTATTTAAAAAATATATAGATCAGCTATCCGAATGCGATGCAGAATGTCGTCGCTCATGGAATCTATATATTTGTCCCAGAGGACAGAAGCTTGAGATGGAAAACATGTCGTCAATAATATGGTGAATAATTGGCGAATTTGATGAGGAGAGGAACTCAATGCTGCATCTGCTAGTGTAATATCCCAATGGTTGTCATCTTCCAGCAAATGTAGTTCGCGACACGCATCATGATAATGTGTGGTACAGTCAACTACAAAGATAATATATGTATCCAATTTAATCATACAAAATAATGTACCCCTGCGAGTGCCACTATGAAGTAACCAAAGATTGTGACAAACAACAAACATTAATTTATTGGAAATATTAGATTTAGAATGCTGTATCCTAATATGACATAATTAATATGAGAACATGTTTTAGACAATATAGCTTTGTTGATTTGTTCTAATTTGTTTAATTTGATTCTTTTAAAACCTGTTTGTGCAACACTTTGAAGTTTATGTGATCAGAGTGGACATTGTCTATACGTTGTCTCGGTGGAATCGGATCACGCGATCGGATTCTACTTTTTAATCGTTTAATTTTAGGCGAAACTGATATCGCGATCGGAGTGTACTAAAATGCCTGATCCGTTTCCACTTGCAACGGATCATATGATCAGAGTGGACGAACCCTTTTATTATGGTTACATTTCTTTGGAACATTTAATGTATGTATATAATTTTGTGACAGCTGTCAAAGTCACGGTGAACATCGTCTCTGTGCAAAAGTGCTCATAAAAAATACTTAAATCATCTAAATGTTAAGAAACTGGACATAATAAGTTGCAAAACGCCCTAATATATGTGGAAAATATGTAGTGATTGTGATTAAACAAAAAACAGTGCCAAAAAATTCAATCGAATTATTGTACGAGTGACACTTTGACAAATACGGGTTTCTACGAACTGTGAACAAATAATTTCAAACTAATTACAAATTACACCGAAATAACTAGTGATTCTGCATCTGTAAAATTCAGGCATGAAAACAAATTCAGATATTTTTTTTTTTTCTCGAATCTTCAAATAAAAGTAAAAAATAAATAAATTCCAAGTACCTACAGAATACCAATTTATAGTGTACAGAAAAATGCGATTTAAATTTTTAAGCAAAGCGCCACCTAGTAGAAAACTTTTGCTTCAATAATTGCGTCAGTATTGGCCACAAGAGGGCGTTGTGTACTATCAATATCAATGCTCTACGGGAAAATAAAGGATATTGGAATCGCATTATCTATGGTCCAAACATTTGTTTGACATTTGACATCTATCAATCTGACAATTTTGACATGCTGAAAAGTAAACAATAATATAATTTGATTTGAACAACACGAAATTGTAATTTAATAAGATCAGAAAAGAACGTTGTGACTCTCAAGAAAGATAAAAATATATAATGGAAGAACTTACGGTAATGATTAGAAACCTACAACAAAAATTTGAGGAGCAAACAAACGAAATTCGTGATATGAAAAACAGCATAAACAAAAATATTGACGAAAAATTTAGATGTTTGGAATCAAAATACAATAAACTAGAACAAACTATCAAAGATCAAGAACGACGTATCCAGCACTTTGACAAATATATGAGGAGAAAAAATGTTTTGTTTTTTCGCATGGAGGAGACAGAGGAAAACTATTTTGACTTACATCATAACATATTGCAACTGATAAACAGAACTATGGGCATATCTTGCTCCAAAGAAAATATCGAAGAAGTGAGACGTATGGGTAAGAAAAATACCAAACCTAGACCAATTATTGTGACTCTAAATACAGTTATGATGAAGATCAATATATTAAAAAACAAAAAATCATTAGATGGTACATCATACTATGTTAAGGAAGACTTTCCACCTCAAGTTCTAGAAGAGCGTAGGCAACTAAGCGAAAAACTTACAGCCGAAAGAAACAAAGGGAAAAAGGCCTTTCTGAGATATAATAAGTTAATAATACTGCCTGAACACAACAATAGAGAACAGCCATCCCAGCAGACTGGCAATAGCAAAAAGAGGAACCTATCACAGTCACCAGAAACGCATGGCAATAACACACATACAAGATATCATAACAAAAATTTACCTGCTAAAAAGCAAAACACAAGTATCTACAATTACATGGTAAGAAATAAAAACAAAGATGACCATCACAACACGTTCAATGACTCTACTCCAATCAGCCCTAAACAAGCATCACACCAAGACTGACGACATGCAGCGACCTCTCACATAAACACTCCAATCCGGCCGGTCACCGTGGAGTCTAGAGACCAAAACCCTCCTCTCCACCCCCTCTACATCTGCACATACAATGCAAGATCACTTGCATCTGACGCCAAGCTACTAGAATTTAAAGAAGCGATCTCTCTCATTAAATATGATATAATTGGACTCTCTGAAATAAGAAGAATAGGGTACAACATAGTGGAAGATAAACAACATATTTTCTGTTACTATGGCGAGACCAAGGGCCACTATGGAGTTGGCTTTCTAATAAAGAGCCAACTTAAGTCTAACATAGACAGTTTCATTGCTGTATCTGAAAGAGTGTGCATTTTAAAGTTAAAGTTCAACACTACGATTATATCTATTATACAAGCCCACGCTCCTACACAAGACAGCAGCGATGTACAGATTAATGATTTCTACAACCAACTACAACAAGCTCATGATTCATGTGCAAAAAATGTTATCTTGATGGGTGACTTCAATGCTCGAGTTGGACAACGTCAGAGGGGAGAATCAAGAATACTTGGGACTTACTACTATGGAAAAAGAGATAAAAGAGGTAACCGACTAGTCAACCATGCATTGGAGCATAATCTTGTCATTAAGAATAGTATATTCAAGAAGAAAATAAACAACATGTGGACATGGCTTTCGCCCAAGAAAAGAAAAAGCCAAATAGATTATGTTCTAACAAATATGAATGGAAAATGCACAAATATCGAAATCATCAGCAGGTTTAATTTCTCAAGCGACCATCGCCTTGTTAGGGGCACATTTCAACTAATAGGGGCAAAGAAAAGTAGAGCCCAATTTAAACATACCAACAACTCATTGAAAACATTGAATGATGAAAAACTTTTCCAGGAGGCTCTACGGGAGAATATTGAAATTGCTACTATGACAGATTGTGACGATGTCGACACCTTTTATTCCAAGCTCAAGAAGACTATTGTTGACAGTCTGAGTATCATGAAAAACAGAAACACCCCAGGTCAGCATAGTATTATCTCCGAAAATACAATGCTTATCAAAAGAAGACAGATCCTACAGCATAAGAGTCACCTAACTAAGGATGAGAAACAGGAACTGAGCTCTCTATACAAAAATATTCATAAACTTATTAAAAACGAACATAAAGAACATAGACTGAACATTTTAGAAAAGCATCTGACTAACACAGGAAGCATGAGGAAGGGGATTAAAGAACTGAACACAGATAAGCACTGGATTTCTAATCTGAAAGAAAGTACTGGAAAGAAAGTATTATCAAGATCAAAAATAATTGACAGAGCAACTATATTTTACAAAAACCTTTATAACTACCAAAAATCCACACCAGTTGATGAATCTCTCACAGTGGGCGACCCTACACAAAACCTGACACGCTTCTCTGAACAGGATGTTTTAATGAAAATAAAACACCTTAAAAAAGACAAAAGCTGTGGACCAGATGGGATAAATAATGAAACAATAAAGACAGGAAGTCTCCTACTGGTACCAGCATTAACTACATTGTTTGATAAAATTCTGGATTCAAGAAAAATACCTAGAGAATGGGCACAGTCTGACATTATATTATTGTACAAAAAGGGTGACCCATCAGATATAAACAACTATAGACCTATAAGCTTACAACCAGTTCTCTATAAGCTATTTGCCTCATTGTTAGAACAACAACTATCAAGATTTACAGAAGAATTTCAACCAGTAGAACAAGCCGGCTTCCGAAAAGGTTTTTCAACTACCGACCATATCCATGTGGTAGACCAAGTTATAGAGAAATACAATGAACAAAATCAACCTCTTTATATTGCATTTATAGACTATGCAAAAGCTTTCGACTCTATATCTCACTACAGTATCTGGAAGGCTCTTCATGAATGTAATGTACCGACTGAAACAATAGAGCTGATCAGGTTCATCTATAGTATAAGCACAAGTAGGATAAAGCTTGAGAGAAAAGGCCCAGAAATACCCATTTGTAAAGGCGTAAGACAAGGAGACCCTCTATCACCAAGGTTGTTTATAACTGTACTCCAAAGTATTATGAAAAATATGGACTGGAACAAAAAGGGTATAAGAATACATGATCAATACCTGAGCAATCTACGATTTGCGGATGATATCGTACTCTTCTCTGAATCTGCATCACAGCTAGAAACAATGATAAATGAGCTTCATTCAGCTAGCTGTGAAATAGGTCTAGAACTGAACACCGAGAAGACAAAAATCATGACAAACAACACAAAAATTCCTATACACGTCAATAGCGCACCACTGAACTATGTTGAGGAATATGTATACTTGGGTAAGCAGATGTCTTTTAGCAGATCTAGGCATAGAAATGAAATCCACAGACGAGTCAGATTAACTTGGAATAAATTTTGGAGCTACAAAGAAGCATTAAAATCAAATCTTCCTATTAATCTTAAAAAGAAAATTCTTGATTCATGCCTCCTGCCCTGCCTTTCATATGGATGCCAGACATGGATATATAATGAAGATACAAAAGCCCAAATAAACACATGTCAGAGAGGTATGGAACGAAGCATACTTAACATTAAACGTATGGATAGGAAAAGGAGCATTGATATAAGAAAATCAACAAATGTTATAGACGCCCTATCCCATTGTCATAAGCAAAACTGGACATGGGCTGGTCATGTGGCACGTATGAATGTTAAAAAATGGACATATAGAGTAACAAACTGGCATGGACCACCAGGAAAACGAAAAAGAGGGAGACCACTGGGAAGATGGTCTGATGAGATTGCAAAGATTGCTGGAGAAAATTGGATGGAGCTTGGTAAGGATAGAAGGAAGTGGAAGGAGATGGAGGAGGCCTATACTCGAAGAGAGGTCCTTAATAAGAATAACTAAAAAGCATCAATTGACTTTCAAGAAAAATATTGACAGATTTATGTAAGTTAATAATGATTTATTTTATTAGTGTAAACCAAATGTAAACTGACTTATTAAGGAATTAAATGGCTATAATAATAATAATAATAATAATAATTTTCTTTTACAGTATTTGGATAGATTTTTAATTAAGATTGTAAGTGTACATATCACAGGCAATGTAGATTGATACATAATTATTGCGCTCTGCGCGCATACATGTTACTGTCAAGTTCGGTGGATACCATGTTTGTCACAATCTTTGGTTAGATCATAGTGGCACTCGCAGGGGTACATCATTTTGTAAGATTAAATTGAATACATATCTTGGTAGTTGACTGTACAAAATGCCTGTTCGCAAGTTTTGGAAGGACGTCGGTCCAGGAACATTAACCAACAATAAACGCAAGAAGAAATCATTCGCTTTGCTTTGGATGGACTGTGTATAATCGGCCTAATGTATTCCCCATAAATATGCCGTTGTATCCTTCAGCCGGAACACCTCACTTTCGTGTGTGAAATATCGTGGCACCATATACAGGGCGTCCCACGGCGATGCCACATGGAGGGAAAGTACCTTAAATCCTTAAGTTAGCTCATTTTACTTGAAGGAGACATCATTTTATTTTTAAAAAGAAACAAAACTGCATTTATAGATTTTTAAAATTCGCTTGCCACACCCGGTAATCGAACCGACTAAAATCCGAAAAAGTAACATCCTGTATTTTTATGGCATCAATCGATAGTGTCAATCATAAGGATCAAATCTCTCTAAGAAACATGGTAAATTAAATGAAAGGAAGTCCTTGAAATCTAAAATTATAAATTCAATTTGGCAAAATAAAACACTTTAACACAAAGTTCATCCCATCCATCTGATACTATATTAACAATAAAATTCCATATTTAAACTACTTTTCTTTTTTTATCGTGCTGACACCGCTGCTGGTCAGCAGTAGTATTTAGGTATGTCGAAATCAAACCGACTAAAACCGCACGCCGTCTAAATTAACAGGTTTTAAGTTGATCCATAGGGCAATTCTCTTGCCATTTTCGTTGCACAGGGTACGCCGAAGTGTGAACACTTCAGTGACAATGATTTGGTAAATGGTTGGTAAACATTACCACTAGCACCAGATGTGGATGACTTCTTAATCTTGTCTAGTTCGAGGTAGTATGTCGAACGAATACTTTTTATTTTGTTTTTCATATCTTCCAATGTGAATCCTTCAATTTCCATACCAATGCACAGATTTTGCAAAGCAGTTTGGCGCATAGCTTTGCTTTTATAATGTTCTGATGTTATATCCCATAAACACGGATTTTCTCTGTATATAGTGACAAACTTTACAGTTTCGTCTTCAGATAACTTCTTCACCATTGTTAAATCCTTTTTCTTCGCAAAAAAAAAGTCCGCAAAAACAAGCAACACGTGTGTACTTCATCAGCACTGGAATGGCACTGGATTGGCCGTCTATATTATTCCAGTTGCACTGGATTGATCGCACTGGATTCAAAAGTAGACCGCGAATCCAGTTACTGGACTGGAATGCTTACTGGAATCAGTTCATTCCAGTGCCGGTTTACACTTTTCCAGTAAGCAATCCAGTGCTGGACTGGATCGCTGGACTGGAATAATGTAAACCGGGCATTATGATTGACACTATCGATTGATGCCATAAAAATACATGATGTTACTTTTTCGGATTTTAGTCGGTTCGATTACCGGGTGTGGTAAGCGAATTTTTAAAAATCTTTAATTGCAGTTTTGTTTCTTTTTAAAAATAAAATGATGTCTCCTTTAAACAAAATAAACTAACTTAAGGATTTAAGGTACTTTCCCTCCATGTGGCATAGCCGTGGGACGCCCTGTATATACAGGGCGTCCCACGGCGATGCCATGGATGGCAAGCATCATTTTATTTTTTAAAAGAAACAAAACTGCATTCAAAGATTTTTAAAATTTGCTTGCCACACCCGGTAATCGAACCGACTAAAATCCGAAAAAGTAACATCCTGTATTTTTATGGCATCAATCGATAGTGTCAATCAAAAGGATCAAATCTTTCTAAGAAACATGGTAAATTAAATGAAAGGAAGTCCTTGAAACCTGAACTTATAAATTCAATTTGGCAAAATAAAACACTTTAACTCAAAGTTCATCCATCCATCTGATACCATATTAACAATGAAATTACATATTTAAATCACATTTATTTTTTTATCGTATGGAGACCGCTGCTGGTCAGCAGTAGTATTTAGGTATGTCGAACTCAAACCGACTAAAACCGCACGCCGTCTCAATTAACAGGTTATAAGTTGATCCAATAGGGCAATTCACTCGCCATCTTCGTTGCCCAGAGTACACCGCGTGCAGGTTTCTAATCAAGCACCTAAAAATGACTACCTACCCTACCTACATAACCTCATGCAGTTACCCAATAAAGTTACATTCTAAACAGGTAACAAAGTTCATTCATTCAGTATGTACTTATTTTGCTAAATAAATTTCATCAAAGATATCTTTAGTGTTGACCTTATAAGATTCCTTATCTGATGGTTCCTGGAGTAAAAGTGCTGTGTCTGTTTGCATTGAATTTATAAGTTAAGATTTTGTGAACGTCCTTTCATTTAATTTACCATGTTTTGAGAGAGAGATTTGATCCTTTTGATTGACACTATCGATTGATGCAGCGGTCTCCACACGATAAAAAAAGAAAAGTGATTTAAATATAGAATTTCATTGTTAATATGGTATCAGATGGATGGATGAACTTTGAGTTGTGTTTTATTTTGCCAAATTGAATTTTTAAGTTTAGTTTTCAAGGACTTCCTTTCATTTAATTTACCATGTTTCTTAGAGACATTTGATCCTTTTGATTGACACTATCGATTGATGCCAAAAAATACAGGATGTTACTTTTTCGGATTTTAGTCAGTCGATTACCGGGTGTGGCAAGCGAATTTTTAAAAATCGATGAATGCAGTTTTATTTCTTTTTAAAAATAAAATGATGTCTCCTTTAAGTAAAATGAGCCAACTTAAGGATTTAAGGTACTTGCCCTCCATGTGGCATCGCCGTGGGACGCCCTGTATATGCCCAGAACTTTTTTTAAGACGAATTTTCAAGATTTTCAGCTATGTAATGATCATAAAGAAGGGACAGCCCTTATTTATGATCATTTATCAATGGTAAATTGTGGTTTTCAGTTCGGGCAGTAGGTTTTTTCAGTGGGTCGATAACGACCCCATGGGCACATATAGTACTATATGTACCATACGAGCATGAATTGAGGTGTGTCAAAATTAAAGTATTATTATGTATTGTGTTGGTAGGAATAAATTATTCATAATATATGCAAATAAGTAATTATTTCTTATAAAGGATTATTTCTCATATATTTGAGCCGTAAAACATTGTAGATTTGTCCCCTATCAAATGCAGAAAATAGTAAATCTCATAACTGGAAAGTTCGAAACTGTAAGAAAATATTATAAAAAAAAGAAAAACGAAAGTTCACATCAATGTACAGTAACTAATGCATGCCTCTTTGCATCATCATCTTGCATCTCTGATATCTTCGTTAAGATTCATTTAAGGAATCCAGTTGGTTCACTTTCTTTGATAAGTAGGAGTACTCATATAGCTTCTGAAGGCGGTAGTGACTATTCGTCTTGTAGGTTTTCTATCATTCATTTCCGTTATTTGAGAAATGGCGTTGTAGGACTTAGAAATAGACCAGACTAAGACTTGGGATTCTCACACTTCTGTAGTAAAGTTATTGGAATAAATTGAAGGGGTTTGAACGTATTTCGCTTGTTCTTTCGTAATTATATAATTTGAATGAAGTATATTTGGCGATAACAACGTCAATTAGCCATATCAAACATATCTTTTAGATTGCGTGAGTCTAAAATCATTTGACAATAGTGTAATTGCGTTATTGTCATAACGTAGGCCTATTCAGTTGTACATTCAAGGAAGAAACGTACGTCAGATTCAGCGGTGAATGTTGGTGCCTCAAAATAACTCTATCAGTTGACTGTACAACAGGACAGTTGTGTTGTGATCACCAAAAAATCAATGCTGAATACTATATAAATTGGTTCAGAGATTACAAATCTCTGAACCAATTTTTGTAGTACTCAGCTATACTTAGTTTTTGGTCTAGAAACAACTAAATATTCAGCGACGGCTGTATCGTCACTTTATGCCTTTTTTACGTTGGAGAACCTGAGTTACTGTCAGATATAGTACAGTCAGCGTCAGAGAAAACAGACCCCCTCAATACTTAAAGAATATCGCCGCATGCGCCGGCCGCGTCACATAACTCACGAATGACGTCACGTGATGCGATCGTCGCTGAGCTGCAGCCTTTTTTATTTGCATGTTCATATATTTGTAATTTTCTGATATTTTTTGTCTTTCGACGACTCAATTGTATACCAAGATACAATATACTCACAAAAAGATGCCACATTAATTTATGTGCTGTTTGAGGATACGAACCCGCATCTCCAGCGCCAGCCGATCACTTAGACCGTGCCTTATACCACTAGGCTACGGTTCACTTGACAATAAAGGTGAAAATATGAATACCATTGCTCCTATTTTATCGAACAAAGTTAATTACGGTGTAATTTACTAGAACTTAAGGTCTAAATTTCAACTACACCTTGTGATAATAATAACTGCTCAATTGACTAAAAGATAAGGTTGAAATTAGTATAGATTTCTCGTTTAGTTCAATAGATTACGCTTGATACAGCTTGTTGCACTACCGTCATGTTTTACTTCAAAAACTTATGTGCTATATGAGCTGCGGCTATAGTATTATAATATCTGTGTCAGCGCGCTAAGGTTGCAATTAGAATACTTCTTTGCCTTATTTACTAAACTGTGATTGAAGGTAACTTTATAATTCGTGGTAATTTGCATTGGTGTTAATCCTCCTCGTAATATTATTCAATTTATTAAGTTGTTGATCAGTTTTTAGAGTAAATTGAAAGTATGGTTTGTTTAACAACATTTTTGAAAGCTAAATTGTTGTTCTCTGGGAGCAAGAACAAAGCATAAAGTAAATAGCACGAGATATGGGCATAACGGTAAGAGTTACGATAAAAATATATTATATACCTATATATTGCATAATCATGTTACATTTTCATTTACAAGTTAGATTTTTGGAGTTTCTTTTATTTATTATAATTTTCATTACAGAAAAATACAGTGCGTAGATGGATTCGAAGGTATCAAGCGACGGCTGATATAAAATGTGAACGCCAAGAACCTCGCCCAGTTGCTTAGAAGAAGTGGCCAACAGTTCGACCCTAAAAACGTTACCTTGAAGTGTTGAAAGACGTAATGCTGCGCATAATCAGTGCGGGTCGCATATCCAGAAGGACAAATTTACCTGGTTCAGGATAACTCTTCAGTGTATCAGTCCCGAATTGTGCAAGACTGGCTACATGCACAAGAAGATATAACGGTGTTTGAGTGGCCAGCTAAAAGCCCGGATCTTAATCCTATATAAAACTTGTGGGGTCAGATGGTTTTAAACTGGGACTAAGGTAAACAGAACTAGGGAACTAATGGAAAATAGTGTCCTAACATTCATAATAATAATATTATATTATTAATACATACCATTCCATTACTCTTGTTTACAAGTTTAGTAATCTTCTAATGTGTTAACGATGCACCATCTGACCTCACATATTTATCTAATGTTGTGTTAAAAGGGTTACTTATCAGAAAATGTGATCAAAGAGGAAGATGTATATTGCTATACTGTTATAGTTTAGCATGTTGGTTCTTTCTTTGTGATTCACAGGCACAAATAACATTTCATTTTTCAAGCATTCTTTTATATTCAAAGATATATAGAGTGTAAAAAATTATTGTTTGCAACTTTAAATAAATAAGTAAATAAATATTGTAGTTATGTTTCTAGAACTATCTAATATTAAACATTTTATACTTCACTTAGGGTATTGTGTTTTTTCAATAAATTTAGGTTAGGTAAAATCTAAAAATAAGTAACCCCAATTTAACTCAGATAGAAAAACTGTATACTCAACCAGGAAATGGACTCCATGTAGTCCTAGAAATGTAATTCGAGAAATAAATTAATATTGTTTATGCAACAAGCCTATCCTTTCTTACAAACCTATTTATTAGGTATGACCTACTATAAAATTTGATTCCTTAAATAATAATTAACAAAAAGTGCTTATGAGAATAAAAAAATAATTATATGAATAAAAAAAAGAACTTTGTGTCCGAGGATTTGAACCCCCGCTTACCGTATCCTCAAAGCTTCGGTCATAACCACCAGACCAACATGCCTTATACACAAAGTTTCAAAAAACTTCAATGCTTTCATGTCACTATCAAGGGGGGTCCCTTTTCTCTGAAGCTTACTGTACCTTTACATAGGTGTATTTTGCAAATATCGATGCCAAGGATATCAATTAAGTCATCAAATAGTTGCACGATATCAGAAATCACATAAGTAAAGAGTATGTATTGGAACTTATAAAAAGAAAAATACGGACGTAAGGCATCATATCTGCCCACGGGGTCGTTATCGACCCACAAAAATTTATCAATTGCTTACTAATAGTAAAATATATTATACGAGGGCTGCTACTTATGTATGTGGAATAGAAAAAATAAACAAATGTATATGGCTCAATATGCTTTTATTGTTTTTCAAAGTATTCTCCACTATGATCGATGCACTTTTGCATTCGATAAAACCAATTTTTAAAACACTTTTTCCACTCTGATTGAGGTATCTCCAAAACGTGCTGTTTGAACGCGTCTACGGCATCTTCACGGGTCGAAAATCGTTGACCACGTAATTTATTGTTTACATTTGGGAATAAATAGAAATCATTGGGAGCCAAATCAGGGCTGTACGGTGGATGACCCATTAATTCTATTTTTTGACCATCCAAAAATGTAGTTGTTTCCTGATATGTATGACAGCTGGCATTGTCATGGTGAAGTATGATTCTGCGTCGCTGGTTGTTTTTGCGTATTTCTTCAAATACTTCTGGCAAACAATGGTCGTGTACCACTTCGAATTAACCGTTCTGCGATTCTCCAGTGGTATTGTAGCCACATGGCCATTAATACCAAAAAAGCAGGCCACCATTTGCTTTACAGTGCTTTTTGCACGAGCCACTTTCGTAGGGTTTGGCTCATTTTGAAACACCCAAACTGTTGATTGTTGTTTAGTTTCGGGATCGTACGCGTAGATCCAGGATACGTCACCTGTGTAGATATTATAAACAGATTTTGAGTCGCCTCCGTTGAATTTTTTCAAGACGCGAGCATCTTTTTGATCCTCAGTTAAGTTGTGCGGGATCCAACTCGAACAATTTTTTTTTACAGACAAATTTAATGTTCATGTAATATCCTATGAATGCTCGTCATACATATACCCAGAATGGCCTCTATCTCGCGATACGTAACATGGCGGTCTTGCATTATTAGTTTTCGCACAGCTTCAATATTTTGTGGCACAACCACCGATTTCGGGCGACCTTCTTTAACTTCGTCCGTAAGCTTACTCCGCCCGCGATTAAACTCACTACACAGTCGTTTTTGATGGAGCTTCACCACCAAAAGTCGAAGTTAATTGATCTACGCACTGTTGTTGCGTTAAACCACGTCGAAAATCGTAATAAATCATAGCACGAATATTTTTACGAGTGAGTTCCATTTTTTCAGCGATATGACATTTTAAACCCAACAAAAACAAAACACTAACGTATATAAGAAAATAGTTATTTGTTATACAAGAGTGCAAAGTTGCTTTTTAACCGCGTGCTCAGTTTTGATGACCGAGCAAGCGAAAGATTCTAAATTTGAATCACGAGCATAGCGAGTGATTCATTAATTAGAATCTTGAGCGTTAGCGAGGGAATCAAAAGAGCACAAGGTGTAAAATCTTTGCACTCGAGTGCAACACGTAACTTTTCATCCCACCTCAGCGAGGAAATAATGAAATGCTTCTTCTTCCTAGCGTTAATTCCCAGTCGCATCCGAAGCTTTCACCTCGGAGTTCGGGGTCCGCTTTACCAGTCTTAACTGCGGATTTGGCTGGACCTCGATATTTTTCGTAAAGCGACTGCCATATGACCTCCACAACCCAATGGTGACATTAGGCGATATCGAAGCATTGCAGCTAGACCGTTGTTGTTGAACTTTTTATGCATACAAATATTTGCACTGAGCGGGGATCGGACCCGCGCCTCCTGCGTTGCGGCCACGTTCACTACCACTACGCCACGGAGGCTGTATAATAATTATGTGTAATAATACTAATAATAAAATATCAACAAATAAAATTCAACAATGTTCAACCATAGGACGTGAAAAAAAAAATTATGCGCGCAAAGCAAATTTTAAAAAAAAAGTAGGTACACCAAGGAGGTTCCGAGTTGAGTTTTTCATAAATTAAAAAAAAGTTGTATGATAAATCGGCACCATAGAGGTAGAAGTAAATAGGTTTAATGATGTTTTGAGTTCACAAACCTAGTACACACGATGTTCTAAATTCAAATTTACTTTACCACTCTAGAGGGTAAAAGCGACTTTTACACTCAGATATCGAAGAAAAAAAGTACTCTTTCCGAGATGGTGGGATGAAAAAAATATTAGCGGCCAGTATTTAAAAAAAGAACGAATATGTGCATGGAGGTCAGACATTGCGTTTAAAATTATTGGAATCCCAGATTCCGCATACATAAGTAGCAGCCTATGTATACAAGAATACATACTTTTACCTTCAAAATATACATCTCATTTAGTATGTATATTATTACCATTTTATTTAGTAAAATGACATAATTTATATACATAATAACAACTACATTTATATGAACTCAGTCGCCAATTTTTATCACAAAAAAAGAAATATAAACTTCAAGCCCATTTGTCACTTGAATTATTAATAGATATTTATATGAACCTACTAGCTGTTGCCCGCGGCTCCGCCCGCGTGGATGTCGTTTATCGCGTGGTATTATAAATTTTAGTGCAGAGAGTTGCGCGTTGAACGCTGATTAGAGGAGCTTTATTTTTTAGAGGAGGTAGGAAACGACGGTATATCCGTCCCAATCGAGCAGTCCGATTGGCCCTACAGAAGTTCGCGACTTACCTAATAACCTCGTGTAGTGTTTCTGACGGTGAGTAGGGTTGCCAGAGATTTTGTGCTGTCAGTGGGAAAACCAAACTAAAGGCTTTGCCCTACTTATCTTTTGCGCTGCCGGCACAGAATCCCTCTGTTCTTACAGCATAGCACGGGTGTGACGCCCCTGGTGTTGCACTCGCCCATAGGCCACGGTAACCTCTTAACATCAGGAGGGCCGTGTGCTTGTCTGCGACCTAAGTATGTAGTATATAAAAAAAGATTAGACACTGTACTCGCCTCTCTATTCGGCTCCTACTTGACTCTGTACTCCACGTAGTAGGTACGTGTACTCCACTCTGTATTCGCGTCTCTATTCGATGCCACTATACTCGACTTCACTATTACAGTACGACTCACGACAATAGTATTGGGATGGGATACTTCAAGAAGGGCGAGTGTGACGCCTCTGAAGTTGCATACGTCCATAGGCCACAGTAACCACTTTCCATCAGGTGGGCCGGGTGCTTGTTTGCCACTTAAGTGGTATATAAGAATGTTCCTACCTGGATATCTACTCGACTCTCTATTGTAGTCCCCATTCCTTTGCCCTTCTCGCACTACCTGTACCTTTCCTGTCTACTCAACTCAACTATAATAGGTACTTCGTCTTCGCCAAGCTCTAATCTGTATTTGCGTGAAAAACGATTTTGTAACGGATCTTAAGACTGTACTAAAATCTATATCACAAATTGACAAATTAGAAATTAAAAAAAGCAATATTAAATACCGGTTCGCGTATATCGGTAGTTTGAAACCAAACGATAGCTTGAATTTAAACGCGAGAACGCCATCTAGTTATGATTCTGTAACTAAATCTTAAAAATTCAAATTTTAATTTTTGATTAAAAACGTATTAGTTTACACAATTGTGTATGTAAAAATAAAGTCTATAAATTGACATTCTTGCTCGGATGTAATAAGCTATAAAAATTGACCAATAATAATAAAAAGCGCCATCTGTCTATCGGGCCATTTTCCGTTTATTATCATAATTGTTCACAACTTCGGTTCTACTCAACCGATTCCGATCAAACAAACGTAAGATTTTAAGTCTGAGCAAGCCCTTTCTAACAAAAAAAACCGCATCAAAATCCGTCCAGTAGTTTTTGCGTCCATCGCGGACAAACAGACAAACAGACAAACAGACAAACAGACAAACAGACAAACAGACAGGAAATGAAAAAAAAATATTTTCGTGTTCAGTATCGCTAATATAACATAAACCAAGTATTTTTTTTTAAATATCTCCAATGTACAGACACGTACACTTTACACTTTTATAATAGTATAGATACTGTGTTTCAAAATAGTTCTTTTAT
This sequence comes from Eilema depressum, assembly GCA_914767945.1. Taxonomy (NCBI): domain Eukaryota; kingdom Metazoa; phylum Arthropoda; class Insecta; order Lepidoptera; family Erebidae; genus Eilema; species Eilema depressum. Next base: position 20,679,164 of record OU612012.1, on the reverse strand, counting down.
CTAACTAAATATAGCATTATAATCTAATTTAGTGCAACTGCTCATCAGTGTGCACTAGAAGTCATAAAGGAATTTGGGGTCATTATCGACCCCGTGGGCATATATGGGTTTATATAAATTATATTAATGTCTTTGCGAATTGACTGAGAATACCTGATTGGTTGCATAGTTCGAAAAACTCAGTTAATGAGGTTTTTGCGGCAATTGATGCACGTTGTAGACCATCTCTTCCATGAAATAAACACGCTGTCCATTTTCAAGATGCACGGTCAAATGTATTAAAATATATTATACCTAACAGCAATTTCGTGTATCGGAAAACTCAAAATACGCCAAACTGCTTCATTGCTGCTGATGTATCGGCCCATTTGATACCGTGTTATTTCATCGTTTTCGATAACATTTTGAACAGCAAATACAGCCATATCACCTTTATGAATCACTTTTATCAGCCTTTATGGACATATACATATATTTTTTTATGGACTTCACCGAACTGCAGAGCTCAATGTTTGTGTGCTTTGTAGATTTTACACAGCAATGGTGAATACGGAACTACCCAGTGATTATCGATGTCAACTGTTGTACCGTTTGACATGCGTAATTGATGTGATTGACCACCATGGTCAGTGTCTCTACGACGATACAATGGATAACCATCTATATTAGTGATTGTATCATTTATATTTTTTTTTGGAAAATGTTTCGTACATTTTCCATTGTCCATGCACGGCGCCCTCATGTTAATAGCACCGCATGGACCGTGGATCGTGTTAGCGGTAACAATCTCATACAATTCTTGATCGATATTCCGATCCGGAATTTCTGCTGAGATAATTTTAACAATTTCTTCAGACTGTATATCGACAAACGATCAACCAAATCAAAATATGCGCGTGTGGCAAGCCTCGTTTTTGCCATTCAACAGAATACAGCCAGCAACGTGTTTTGCCAAATACACAGGAATGTATAATCAAGTTCATCAACGATTTTAACTTTTGTCTGAAGACACGTGCAGTGATATCGTGCCGATCTATTACAGTTTGACCTGACAATAACGCAATTTTAATTTCATCTCATTTTATATTACACGTAAATGTAATGAACAAATCTGGTCGTCCCTACGCGCGTTCAAAAGTCATGGCGTCTTGAATATATTCTTGCATAAGACGTGGGCTACCAATATATTATGATGATGGAAGAATATATGAAGTACCGATGTCGTTGATATTAGTTATTCCATCTACGTTACCAACAATAGCATAACGCAAATGAATGTATTCCTCAGCTCGAAGTTTCGCTTGATGTTGATGATAGCTGATGTATCGTAATAGCTTACTTTCAATTTTCGCATACATATTAACGATATATTGATGAAACAGCTGGCGGAGTCGGAGAATATTATTGTCTTCATTGGCACGAATCATCAACCGATATGCGTAGAAGTTTACCGCGCTCACTTTCTTGCTGGTTTCTGCACCTGCAAAGTCAAAATATAATTAATACAAAAAGAAATTAATCGTACATAACAATAAAATATTAGGTAATGACATGTATTGTGTAGATTGTACCTGTTGCTGAATTTCTTTGTTTGATATTTAAATGATAGCCATCTTCTCCTTCCCAAAATATCAATGGATATTGCAAAGCTTCGTAAGAGCGATGACTGTCTTCAATCGTATGCACTGTGTTATCTCGACGTTCAAATGCGTGGCCAACCATAACAACTGCAAGTTCAATAATGGTCAGTGCAATATATCGGCCCGCGTGCTGCCCAGATGGTACTTTGTCTGCTTTGATGACGATCGTATAGTTGTCGTTTTGCAGTCTGTTTGAAACGGTATTGAACAACTGGACCAACTGGTTCTGATTCTCTAAAAACTGTTCTAAAATACCCACAATTTCTCGCTCCTCCATCTGCTCGATATGGTTGTACTGGCAGCGTGCGTTTATTTGCTACACCTCATCGCCCATGAAGTAGATTTACAGAAATTTTGAATCGGTATCTTTCATCGGCAATAGAGAACCAACTTTATGATACACTTGGCCTTGAATCTTAAACGTTGATTGAAAATTGCGACCATCCTCATTCATTTGAAAGTACGAATTGAATTTGTGAATTTTACACAAAAACAATTTAGATTGAGATGTAGCGCCAGCCAATAGTGTTTTCAATGGTTCTTGCGGCAAATTCAATGGTGGCAATACAACTTTTCCAGACGCGCAGCAAAAACCGGTCGATTCACCTTTGGGTGCATGACAGTGTTGACATTGATTGTTCATAGCACCGATTACAATTTGTGAATATGACGAATAGGCGATGTCCGACTCATATTCAAACTCATACGCAGACTCAATGTGTCAATGCGCGATACACTTGCAAACGCTGTTGTGTCAGGTGTTCTGAATGTGTCGGTGACTCGTTGACGGGCCAGTCTTTGTCTCAATGCATTAGCACAAAGTGAATGAAATAAATACATACATAGATACAAAATGAATGAATGAACTAAACGTTATTATATGAAGTTGGTTACCTACTACTAATTAAGGATAAAGGGAAAGAGGACCTTGCTCAGTGGAAATCTTTTTCGGCAAACGAAAAATAATTCGGCCTGTTCAGACTGGGAATCGAACCCAGATCGTTTGGTTACGCGCCAAGGGCTCTATCAGTTAAGCTATCCGAGAATCGTACCTGAATAAATCAGCCGTTTAGTTGCAGTATAGATAAATAACCTAGATAACGACTGCAGCGCCATCTGTCGGGCTGATTTGTGAATCTAAACCATGCAGAGTGCCACCCTGACGCATACAAAAAAAAAATCAATTTGAATGATTTTTTTTGTATGCGTTAGGGTGGCACCCTGCATCAGTTCCATTGTCAAAAAGGCATCGTATTATTGCTCCTGGACTGATAGAATAAATGAACAATTCGGAGAGTTGCACTAGTCCGGTTGATCAAACTACTGCAACTTTTCCGTTGCATTAGTCCGGTTGGACGAATTTATAATATGCAATTCTTCAGTTGCATCAGTTCGGTTGTCAAAATAACATCGTATTATTACTCCTAGACTGATAGGAGATAGTCGATAGTTGAATTAGTCCGGTTGTGAAAAAAAGGAAAAAAATGTCTGCAATTCTTCAGTTGCATTAACCAATGCAACTGAAGAATTGCAGACTTTTTGGCAACCGAACTCGGTTGTCCAAAAAAACATTGTATTTTGCTTTTTTTTTAAATTGTAAAGTTGTACACCCTAATATTTTCTTTTATAATGGAGAATACCAATTTCTGACTGTGGAACATTCAATACTTTTTCTAAATCAAACACTGCTATGGATTGAAATTGAGAATTAAAGCTCTGTATCTCTTCATTCTATAAATTTCTCATGATTTCTTTGTTTTTATATGGTCCAGGTATTCTTCTTCTAGCTGTTTCTTTCTTGGCGGGGCGTTACGCCACAGAGGCGGCATATGTCTCATAATATACATGGAAACACCCAGACCAATGCAACAATTCATATTCATGCATACAAATATTCGCACTGAGCGGAAATTGAACCCGCGCCTTCTTCGCAGCGGCCGCATTCACTACTGCATGAAGCACTTTGGCTATCATTATTGATAGTTCATGCATTTGTCGCATAAAACTGTTGTGTTCAGATATTTCTGTAGGAACACTGTTGCGGTGGGACGTGCTACTACTTCCCACATATTCGATTAATTTTGCATCTGTTAAATTTCGGGATTCCCTTATGGTCCATGTTGTCCAGAAACAGGGGCGCCTGAATAACAAATACAAGGTACGTGTTAATACAATCCAACCGACTAAAACCGCACATTGTGTATAAGAACATGCCTTCTTAAATGGTAATGGCGAGCGAAACTTTTGTTACACACGTTACATTAGTTATGGTTTGATGACTTCACGGGCTGGTGGGATCACTTTCTCTGTCTCCGAAATGAACAATTTTGTAAAGATCTACCTTCTATACTATTATCTTAATTAATTTTTTGTCGAGCTTTAAAGCGTCTGACAAAAGCTTTGGTCCATAAAAAGTGTCTTTATGATACTAGTTTAGAATAATATTCTACAAAATATGTATAAAGACCAGTCATACAAATTTAAGTTAGATACCTAACTCTTATTTTTAGTTACCTTTCTCACCTGGTACCACAGGGCAAGCTCCACAAGCACGCAGGTATTAAAAGTACACTAGACGCTACTGAGTAGTTAAGATTTCATCCATGTGAAAATAAGTTATGTCTGATCGCTCTGGGCTCTTACTCTATTATAGCTTTAGTTCTATGTCCGATAACCTCGTTGTGAATTCTATCCTTCAAAGTAACTCCAAACATAGCCGACTGTGGGACTTAAAGGTCATGAAATAACCTCACTGTCAGTGTCCACATTTTGGTACCGTAAGTCATAACAGGTAGGACGTATTGGGCGAAGACCTTTCAGTGGAGGATACGATAAGAACGGTGCAACATGTTCTTTGAACATAACCTTCGACTGCCTCTGTGGCGTAGCGGTAGTGAACGCGGCCGCTACGCAGGAGATGCGGGTTCGATCCCCGCTCAGTGCAAATATTTGTGTGCATGAATATGAATATTTGCATTGGTCTGGGTGTTTCTATGTATAATATGTATATTTACAAAAAAAAAATATGTTTATCCGCATTCTAGAACCCATAACACAAGCTAGTTAAGCTATGCTTACTTTGGGTCTAGATAGCGTTGTGTAGAATGTCCTACAATGTCCTACAACCTTGGCTTCATCCAAGTTTATATATATTATTATGTAGGTTTACTTATTAGTTATTAATATTCATTAAAATGTAAACGTCGTCGTTCAGAAAGTATGTTTTTTGGCTGAGTGAATTCTTCGTTACTCAGTAGTCCAAAACATTCAATTTGAGATTGGATTTATTTCGTCTAATTATTATCGATGATGTGGTAACATTTATATTGTCTTCGTTTTCTATAATATCATGTTGTCTCTTAGTATTTTTGTTCCTTTTTCTTTCTTTTTCCTCAACAGTTGTTTGAATATAGGGATCCCATTAGGGATCCATTAGGATATACAGGGTGTCCCAAAATTCAAGGATAAGCCGGCAACATGGGGTGGCCCTACTTATGGCTGCTCAGGAAAAAATAAGAAAAAAAATATATCTCTATATTTTTTTAATTACTCGAACTTTTTTAAAATCCCTCGAAATTCGGTACCCTTAATGATATTTTCAACTACCAGGTCCACAATTTTGCAAATATTTTTGAACTCTTTTCTGTATTAGCAAGCTAAAAAGCATGGCTATCCATCACCACCCTGAAAAATTATAGGATATTTGTAGTTATTTTACAAAAATAAGTCAAAATATTTTTTTGTCGTCAAATTTTCATACATTTTTACTTTCGCCCCACTTTATCTTATCTCGGTGAAAAAAAAAGTACGGACACCACTATGGCATTCTTTTTCAAAAATTGGCGCAACTATCCAAGATTTCAAAATGGTATAATTTGGGTATGATACTATATTGAAATACTAAAAAAAATTTTTTTTTTGTAAATAAGAATCACATTTATTACATTGCTCTTATTGAAAATCACCAGATTTACTTTGTACACAATGCATTCATCCTCAATAAAAAATCATTGACGGGACTTGTGACAAAGTGGTAACTGAGTAGGTTATCACATTACGAGGTTAAGCAACATAAGCCAGGGTGGTTTTCGGATGGATGACCATTCTTAAGACATTGAGACAACTCCATTCCTCAGAAAGTACGTTAGGCCGTCGATCGTAGTGGCCATACGAGCATCTATGACAGTTGTTACAGGTAGTCGGAGCCCTAAAAGTCCAACAACTGGACGCACTACATAACTTTGATATCGCCAATGGGTTGTGGAGGTCAGGTGGCAGTCGCTTCAAAGAAAATTTCGCGGTTCTGCTGTTTCACAGTTAACCATAAAATCCGACTCTGTATTTTGTAAAAGTTCAGAGGATGAAAATCCATACTGTTAGAATATTAAACAAACATAATGGTATAATTTTATAATTATTGCATTATTGTTAATATTTTTTTTTATTTTTACATTTTTAATTGTTTGCCACCGGCATTAATACATTTTATTTTTCGTGCATTTCTTTTGTCAGAAATATAATCCGTAGCCGCATTCATATTTGAATGAAACTAGTCCAGCGTTGCAATTGCTTTCGGAAACCTAATTGTTCTTAAAACAATTCCAATAAAACTCTGAGCATCGGATTTCCCGGCTAACTGTGAAACAGCAGAAATGCGAAATTTGCCGTGAAGCGACTGCCACCTGACCTTCACAACCCACTGGCTATATCAAAGTTATGTAGTGAGTCCAGTTGTTGGACTTTTAGGGGTCATAGATACTCATATGGCCACCGGGATCTACAACCTAACGTACTCTCTGAGAAACAGAGGACGGAGGTGTCTTAATGTCTTAAGAATGGTTATCCATCCGAAAACCACCCTGGCTTATGTTGCTTAACCTCGTAATGTGATAACCTACTCGGTTACCACTTTGTCACAAGTCCCGTCAATGATTTTTATTGAGGATGAATGCATTGTGTACACGGAGGTGTCTTAATGTCTTAAGAATGGTTATCCATCCGAAAACCACCCTGGCTTATATTGCTTAACCTCGTAATGTGATAAGCTACTCGGTTACCACTTTGTCACAAGTCCCGTCAATGATTTTTATTGAGGATGAATGCATTGTGTACAAAGTAAATCTGGTGATTTTCAATAAGAGCAATGTATTAAATCGCACCCCTATTCAAACAAAGAAATAACTCAAAATTCATGTTTTATGAGATTTCATCAAAAAGTGTAATAACTTTACTAGGAGAAAGGTTTCACTCGAACAGCCATTGCAATACGATCAAATTGAGCAAGATAAAACGTAGTCCGTCTCTTTCTCACTAACGCGCGCGAACAAGTTGGTACACACGGCGCCAGACCTCGGTTTACAGGCCACACCAACATAAAGGAAGTGTGCGTGACAGCAATACTATTAATACATTGCTTAAAGATGTGTGTCATAACAAGTAAACCAATCAGGGCCTTTGACGCACTCACACAATTGCTATTTTACTTACATAAAATGCACCAAGGTTATAATATCATATTCTAAACTAATTTTATGAAATGTATGCAGCATTTTTTTTCTATAACTAATAGGAGTTATCCAATTTAGTCACTTTAATATCTGTTCTCATAGTCGAGATGGATAAGAATGCAAGTAAAGTAAGTTTGGACCTCACCGTTGTCGCCGGTCGTTGGTTCGGAACTTAACAACGGAATTCTCTTTTTGTCATTCGTGCATCTTTATGTCAGTCAATTTAATAGACATAACATTTTATTTTATGTTCTAATATCTTTTTAGAAGTTTATAATAATTATACTTATGTGTTTTTTATATTTTTTAATAAAGATCAAATATTTTTATCTGATACTTAATTATACACTCATTCAAGTAGCTATAATGTTAATCAAGCCTAATGAATTTTTATTTAGTATTACCCTCATATTCATTGATAATTATTATGTGTAAGTTATTGTGTGCCATTGCCTGACTACAAAGCTATTAACCTTTGCACCTCGTTGACAAGTTGTGGATTTTTCTACTCATCATCACATAATCATCATCATTGTTACTGTCGTTTTATTATTATGAGTCATTTAACTACGCTTATGAAAGCCGAAATAATTGTTCTTTATGAACAAAATGTTTCAATTAGCGAAATAGCGCGTCGTTTACATATCTCGGTAAGTTTAATTAGAAATTGTTGGATTATCTATGAGACTATTGTTAATAAGAGATCTTTTGTAAAAAATTTATTTTGTTGTCAACAGAGGAGAACTGTCCAGCTGTGGGTTCGTCGCTATGGAGACACGGGACACATAAATTGTCGCCGACCTGGCTTTCAGGCTGTCGCTTATACGGATGTTAGTTCACGGCACCGAGATGTCGTGGCTGTTCATAGCACAGATCCGTTTGCGAGCACTCGATCCACAGCGACTACTTTCAACGTGAGCTTAAGTACGGTCCGGCGCCATTTGCACGCTGCTGACCTGAAATGTCACAGACCAGCAAAGAAGATCCTGATGTCTGACCTTCATCGACAGTGCAGATTACGCTTCGCTCAACAATATTTAGACTTTGATTGGTGTAACAATGTTGTAATATTTAGTGATGAAAAGTGTTTTAAGTCGGATAAGGATGGACGAAAAATTTTATGGCGAAAAGCAGGTGAGCGTTATAGCCCAAAGAATATCCTTCCATGCAGGTCTAGTGGCCATATTACTTTGGGGTATTGGGGTTGGATGTCATCGATGGGTCCTGGTGAATTAGTTGAAGTAGGGGGTCGCAATACCGGTCAAGGTTACTTGGATATTTTAAAAGATGTCATGCTGCCAACAGTGCGTGTTGCATATCCACATGAACATATTTACTTTGTGCATGATAACTGTTCCGTGCTCCGCGCACAGGTAGTGCGTAACTGGTTTAATACACAAGAAAACTTGACCGTTATTGATTGGCCAGCTAAAAGCCCGGATTTGAACCCTATCGAAAATTTGTGGGGTCATATGGTGCTCAACTGGGATCCATCAGACGTAAGGTCCAAAACAAATTTGGATGCGGTGGTTAATTCTACATGGGAATCTTTTAGGGGTAGTGACTTGTGTTGGAATATGGTTTCAAGCATGAGGCGAAGGTTGCAAGAAGTAATAATTAATGACGGGGCACCTACTGGCTACTAATGCTCCCTACTATTAAATAATAATTTGATATACCTAAGTAGGTGAGTAAACCATAAGTGAATGATGTTATTGTTAAATAAGTTAGAAGTTATGTTATGATACTTAAAAGTCATAATTTCTAACGAGCTAACATGTTGATTCATATCACTTAATAACTTACCTAATGTAGTAAAAATTAAAGGGTCCATGCTTCGCCGACTTAAAATACACCTGTCTATAAATAATTAATTATACCCATACTTAAGAAAAATATCATGCTTATAATAGTAAATATATTATTGCATTGCAACAATAAGTTAATTATTTTATTTTCCTTTCCTTTTATCCATTAAGAATAAATAGTATCATCAAGGAAATATACAAAAAATAATATATTAAATTATATTATATATATGAATTTTATACACTTAGTTTCCTGTAAATAAACTAGACCAATCGGACTTCAATATATTGAGGAACAAAAAGTGCACCTCGCTCGAGGACCGAACCCGGTATTGATTCTATTGGTTCAGCTGCATATTTAAACCATTCAGCTATATCTACTTATTCGTTTTTCGCTAAATATGCTATTATAACTTGGTGCAGTGGCTATCATCAATACCTATATTTCATGTAAGTAAAATAGCGAATGTGTGAGTGCGTCAAGGGCCCTGATTGGTTTACTTGTTATGACACACATCTTTAAGCAATGTATTAATAGTATTGCCACAGAATAAATATACATACAGTAACTTGTCTTCATATAAACGGACGAAACGCGTCCTATACCTACGCGCCTCGATCTCGGCATGCGCTCGGCAAGCAACCGGTCGGAACCGGCCAGGAATGTCCCGCAGCGACGATGTCGTTTTTAAACAGTTATTGCGCATTTTTTTTACTAGAAATATAATAAATATATTATGAATGTTTTTATTATAGGTTTTATTTAGGTGAATTTATTATAGGTATATCAGAATACGGAATAAACGGTTTATTCCGTATTCTGAGGTGCAACTGAGGTTTTTTTTTTGCATTCACATATATTAAATATAATATAAATATTATAGGTAGGTATAAAATGATTTTACTTATGTACTAGTGGGTAGGTACCTACGTAATTTGTGTCTTTGATGGAATTATTTTTCTCTTCCCGAATAAAAGGCCTGAATTAATAAATAAATTGAGTAAGGTGTTTGACACAAGTAAACTACCTATACTCCATTCGGTTAGGTACTTAACCAAAGGTAAACAATTATTGTAGCCACTTTTTATAAAATCACATAATATATGTAATACATATAACATTAAACAAAAAACTAGGCTAACTAACTTAACTGACTAACTAGTACCTACCTAGTTCGATTTCGGATTTCAGTCTCTTAGTCTAAACAGAATAGTCTTCTTCATCCTAGCGTTAATTCCCAGTCGCGTTTTCACCGTCGAAGTCGCTTTACCAGTGTTAACTGCGGATTCGGTTGGACCTCGATATTTTCCGTGAAGACACTGTCATCTGACCTCCACAACCCAATGGTGACATTAGGCGATATCGAAGCATTGCAGCTAGACGGTCGTTGTTGGCCGTTTTAGGGCTATCAATGTTGTTTACGTTTTTTTAAGTAGGTACTTAACCGAATGGAGTATAGGTAGATGGGAAGATCATGATACAGTAGGTAGGTACCTACACTTGTCTTTAAAACCTCGGGATATGTGTGCGTCACCTATGACCTTATAAACCTACCTAATAGAAACGTTAATAAACTATTCTATTCACAAAGTATTTAATTTGTTTAAATAAAAAATAATAAATATGTAGGTACCTACATATTTACAATCACATTAAAGTAGATATAACATCAAAGTAGGTAGTAGGTTATTAAAATGCCAGTCAGGAATGTCGCGCAGAGACGAATGGACGGTGTGTCGTTTTTGTTGAACGTATTATCAAAATAATATGACAATATTGTGCTTCTTTTGGGTGCATGAATTCCTCATTATCGCACCCGGACATAACGTTTTTTAGATTATCCGGGAACTCCGAAAGGTAAGATTATAAAATTATTACCTACTTATTAGTAAGTAGGCAAGTAGGTACCGATTCATTAAATCTAGCTATCAAAAACAATAATATGCATTTTTATTGAACACTTACTATTCCATTCACAAAGTATTTGATTTGTTTAATTAAAAAAATAATAGGTACATATTTATAATCACAAAACTATCTTAAATAGTTCTGTTAAAGTCGGCAGTTGTAATCAAATTGCTGTGGGTGGGCAGCCCTATCGCATGTGTACGTACCGCGCGGCTCCAGGCACTTATCTCTAAAATACGGCCGAGTTACAATACTGTATGGATAGTATTACCGTGGTATTGCTGTCACGCACACTTCCTTTATGTTGGTGTGGCCTGTAAACCGAGGTCTGGCGCCGTGTGTACCGGTAAAGTGAACGATTCATTGATGCGCCAGCTCCGTATGAGGTCGGATCGTTGCTTGTAGGAATAAAAGTGAAATAAAACAAAATAATTCGGTGCATTGCTGGCAGTTAACTATAACATTGTTTATTATTTAATCTAAAAGTGCATTAATTAAAACTTATTTCGCTTTATTAGTAAAAATGTTATAAGTTGTACCTAAAATTTTCGATTTAATTCTGTTTCATATGAAACAATGTGAGTTTTTTTAATTCCTGTTCAACTTATTGCAGTTTTACTTTAAATTTTTTAAAATGGACTGAATATTAATACGACTTGTTTTACTTTTTTACTGTAAATCCACGGGAATCATCATAGATTTTTTAGTTGATTCTGCTTATTATTAATTTCGCGACGAACATTTTTTTATTTCTTTAATTTAATACATTATTCAACTAACATACAGCCATATTTTTTTAAACCACTTAGGTGGCAGATAAGCACACGGCCCACCTGTTGGAAAGTGGTTCGTGGCCTATGGAAGTATGCAACACCAGGGGCGTCACACTCGTGCTGCCGACCCTAAAGATACCTTCTAATGTCCTTCTTGAAAAGCCCCATATTATTTTAGTCGCTTGGGAAATCCACCGCGGGGAGTTCATTCCACAGCTTGAGTGTGCGAGGGATGAATTTCCTTTCATACCGCACAGTGCACACCGTTTCCGGTTGCAATGTGTGAGGATGAATTCCCCGCCTATGGCGAAAGGTGCGAGAATAGAATGTAGCTGTGGGCATCATGTCAAACAGTTAATCTGAGCACAAACCATTGTAATATAGGCGGTAGAAAACACACAGTGAGGCAAAGTCTCTTCTGAGACTGAGAGGTTCTACATCGCCTGTAAGTATGGGATTGCCGACAAGCCTCAACGCCCGTCTTTGTACCGAGTCGAAAGGGTCAAGCTGGCACGCAGGCGCTCCGGCGAAAAGGTGACAGCAGTACTCCATGTGGGGCCGAACCTGTGCCTTATAAAGGAGTAGTCGTTGCCCCGCAGTGAAGTACTGCTTCGCCCTGTTGAGCACCCCAAGTTTCTTTGATGCCAACTTGACCTTGTCTTCCAGATGACTTCGGTATTGGACGTCGCTGGAGATATCGACACCAAGAATCCCGATACTTGTGGAGATGGTGAGCGGTGTGCCCAGGAATTGCGGCGCTACAACAAATGGGGCCTTCTTAGCGGTGAATACACATACTTGTGTCTTGGTAGGGTTGAATTGGACTAAATTTAGTCGTCCCCAATCGGATACTCCAGAGAGAGTAGTCTCGATTTCGGACAAAGTTGTTTGCAACTCTCCTCCACTTCAGACCTAGGGATATTTTCACGGCCCATGTAATACGTGTCCCCGGTGCTATCATCTGCATAACAATGGATGGAGCCATCAGACAGCATGTCATTAATATGCAGCAGAAACAGGGTCGAAGACAACATGGAGCCTTGTAGAACTCTAGCGTTTATGTCCATGCAGTTCGAGCAACTGCCATCGACGACGGCTTGAATACTTCTGTTGGACAAAAAACTGGCAATCCATACGCATAGTCCTTTGGGGAGTCAATAGCGTGGCAACTTCGCAAGACCTCTGTGCCAGACCCAATCGAAGGCCTTCGCAATATCTAGGCTGACCGCTAGTGCCTCACCTCGACTTTCGATGGCTTGCGCCCATCGGTTAGTGAGATACAATAGGAGGTCACCGGTAGAGCGACGGTGACGAAAACCGTACTCGCGGTCGCTCAGGAGATCGTTACCACTAAGGTATCTCAGGAGCTGTGTATTAATCATACGCTCCACCACTCTCACCTTCGAGAGAAGTGAGGTGATAGCGATAGGCCTGTAATTGGACGGATCTGTTCTGTCGCCTTTCTTAGGCACAGGATGCACGAATGCAGTCTTCCTCGAAGCCGGGACCTGTCTCGTGGAATAGGAGAGCGCGAAAAGGCGTGTAAGCACTGGCCACAACTCAGGGGCACCGTGCTTAAGCACCATCGCCAGTATATCATCCGGCCCATTTGACTTCCGAACATCTAGGGATTTAAGTTTACGCCGGACCACCCGTTGCGTGACTTTTACTTCAGGTATGGAAGCACCACAGCTGGGAATAATAGGTGGCTCGGAGTTCCCGTCGTTCATAGTCGAGTTTGACGCAAAGAGATAACCCAAGAGATCGGCTTTCTCCTCAGCGCCATGGGCCAGACTACCCTCGGGTTTTGGCAGTGACGGAAGACAGGACTGGCAGAAGATTCCCTCGGCAGCTTTGGCGAGCACCAAAAAGCACGACTACCTGATGGGTACCGCGCAAGACGCTCGCCAATTCCGCCGATGAATTCAAACTTAACCCTGGCGGTTGCTTTTTTACTGGACCACGAGGTAGCTATTGGTAAGAGCTGTTGACCGCGATGGTTCATGCCCCGCGAGAGTCACTTGCGCCGGGACAAAGCAGTGGTCCAAAGTACCGAGTGGTGCATCCACATTTACGGAGCACTCATCCGGGCGCGTAGTCAGCAGAAGGTCCAGTATAGCTTCAATGGGTGTCGATGTCTGGTATTCTAATGATAGAATGCACCAGTTGTGAGAGTTCATAGGTCAAGGCGAAGTTGTGTACAGCCCTTCCCGCAAAATCAGTTTCGGTGGACCTCAACCATTCCACGTGGTAAGCATTGAAGTCCCCCAAGAACACTAAGTCCGCGGTAGGATACTGCTCGATTAACCTGTCCGCCGACCGCTGCAGATGCTCATACAGTTGAGCCTTGCCCAGATCACCGCTATGAGACCTGTAGAGGCACGCATCGATACGGGTGTGGCCAACGTGATCTATACGCACCTTTTTGTTGTTTGTTAATTAGTTATAATATAATATAATATTACTTTATCTACTTTGGAAAAGTATTAAATTAATGTTAGTTTAAATAAAAAACTGAAATAAAAGTAAACACATCAAAAACTTATAAATAATTTTATAATAAAACTGCATTATTTTGATTTACATGGTGCCATTTCGAATGTACTGAAAAAATATTTTATCATAAACTGAATTAAGTACGAACTTTTTTTTAATTAATATAAATAAATTACCTATGTTTATAAATAAGGATATTCTCTATAACAATTAATTGCTATCTTTATCAAATTATCCATTTCTATTTTTAAAACGTACTTATCTCATTTACTTTATTTTTAATTAAATATTGAAGTACACTGCGCGAAGGTGTCAAACTTTATTTGCGTTTTCCCACAAATACGTAATTTTGAGTTATTTCTTTGTTTGAATAGGGGTGCGAAATGTGATTCTTATTTATAAAAAAAATTTTTTTTTAGTATTTCATTATAGTATCATACCCAAATTATACCATTTTGAAATCTTGGATAGTTGCGCCAATTTTTGAAAAAGAATGCCATAGTGGAGTCCATACTTTTTTTTTTCACCGAGATAAGATAAAGTGGGTCGAAAGTAAAAATGTATGAAAATTTGACGACAAAAAAATATTTTGACTTATTTTTGTAAAATAACTACAAATATTCTATAATTTTTCAGGGTGTTGGTGGATAGTCATGCTTCTTAGCTTGCTAATACAGAAAAGAGTTCAGAAATATTTGCAAAATTGTGGACCTGGTAGTTGAAAATATCATTAGGGGTACCGAATTTCCAAAGATTTTAAAAAAGTTTAAATAATTTAAAAAAAATAGAGATAATTTTTTTTTCTTATTTTTTCCGGAGCAGCCATAAGGAGGGCCACCCTCTGTTACCGGCTTATCCTTGAATTTTGGGACACCCTGTATATCTTTTGTGCCTAGGGTCTATCAGTTCAGGTGGAATGCAATTTAAATAGAAATCACAAAGTTCCTTTCTCATTTTATTTGCCTAGAATTCATCATCTTTTTGAATTGTTTCTAATTTCATTGGACAGTTATCACCTAACCAAAGTCCAAAAAGACATTTAGATTTCTTTGTTACCTATAATCTGCCCTTGTATTTAAAATATCAATCATGATTTTTGATAATTTAATACGTATTTCACCAGTTCTTTATTTTAAACGAATATTTCGTTAAAATGTAAACGTCGTTCAGAAAGTATATTTTTTGGCTGAGTGAATTCTTCATTACTCAGTAGTCCAAAACATTCAATTTGAGATTGGATTGAGATTGGATTTATTTCGTCCAATTATTATCGATGATGAGGTAACATTTATATTGTCTTCGTTTTCTATAATATCATGTTGTCTCTTATTATTTTTGTTCCTTTTTCTTTCTTTTTCCTCAACAGTTGTTTGAATATAGGGATCCCTAATGGATATATATCTTTTGTGCCTAGGATCTACCAGTTCAGGTGGAATGCAATTTAAATAGAAATCACAAAGTTCCTTTCTCATTTTATTTGCCTAGAATTCATCATCTTTTTGAATTGTTTCTAATTTCATTGGACAGTTATCACCTAACCAAAGTCCAAAAAGTCATTTAGATTTCTTTGTTACCTATAATCTGCCCTTGTATCTGAAATATCAATCATGATTTTTGATAATACGTATTTCACCAGTTCTTTATTAAAAAAAAATATTAATAATTTATTAAAAAGGTATCTTTTTTTTTTATAACAGCTTCTTCAAATGTAAGGTCATATGCCGAGATTGGACATTTTATTTCGACAATCATTTTGCCATCTTTCGACAAAGAATCCGGTGTTGCTCCCAAAAATGGCAAATCTTCATCAATGAACAATCCACAAGCACAAACAAACAAATTTCATTATTCCTCCCGTGTTGAATTGATTTAACGTGACTTATACAATTTTTGTACAGCAAGTTTTTCACTAACTTTGAGTAGCGAATGATTTACGTCTTTCGATGACCCGACCGAAATTGGAAGCTGTTAGAAAATTTCTTCTCACTTCCATATGCGTGCGCGGGCCCGGTGGTCCCGCCCCCACACCTCTCTGTGCCCCTCTTGACCAAATACTTAAATTTGAGTATTTAGGTAAATACCTATATGGTCAAGAGGGGCACCGAGAGGTTCCCCTAGGTAATCATTCGCCTAGGTAATCACCTAAATAACGTAATCACTGACAAGGCAATCGCTGTCTCGCCTGCTGTACATAGCGTTCATGGTAAGAAATATGACAGCCGCTCATTTCACGGCTAATATTGACCTGCTTTAAGAGTTTATAGTAGGCCACCTGAGGTCACTAACACCCTCGAGCCTTTGCAGATGCGCAAATGCGTAGAGATGTTGCGTACTTGTCAGCATTTATTTAAATTGAATGGTGGAAGAAGGAAGGAGTTGGAATTGATGGAAGACGGAAGTAAGTGGCTTATTTATGATCGGTAACTCAAATGATTTTATTGATAATGATATCGGCATAATTTTTAAATTAAACATCGAAGTCCAATGAAATCCACAGTTAGACTGGTAAAGCGGACCCCAGACTCCGAGGTGGAAGCTCGCAAGCTCGCTGAAGATCGGCATAATTTTTTACTTCGTTTGCAATGCACGTGTGATCATTGGTTGCTTCGATGTTATTTTCTTCCTAAAATACAATAAATAGAAAATTTAAAAAATGGATACCTCGGACGCTGTTATACTCACCGAAGTCGCGCCCCAGAAGTAATGTCATCGCGTCTCGCACTAACCCCGTTCAGAGCGGCTACTTCGATCAGGTCAACTAGTCGCTCTTGAGGGCCTGTGCCCTGTCTTTTCGTCAATCTATCTATCAAGGCAACCGCGCAACATGGTCACCCTACAATTTTGTGCGTTTAAAAACCGCTCAAAAAAGCGCATTACACTGGTTCCGAAAAACACGTATCTCAAAGTCGTATTTTTAAGTCGCCTTTTTCAATATTCGCTCAGTTTTTCGCTACGCCACATTCAGTAATTTTAAGGTTTAGTCCACGTTCAACTATTCCAATAAAAATAAAATGCACTAAAAAGTTGAAAATAATTGTGTATTCTTCAAAAACTTTATTACAAATTATTGTCAGTTTTGAAGTCGGTGTCAGCCTACAAATAAACTTCTATGCCAACGACAACATACTTTGTATGTAGTAACTGTAATAATTGTTCTGCCACAGTGCGGAGGAGGTTATGTCGGACTCGAACCGACTAAAACGCACACACGCACGCGAGAAGTTACAAACCTACCTTGGCTGCCACCGACTCCAAAACTGACAATAATTTTGTAATACAGTTTTTGAAGAATACACAATTATTTTCAACTTTTCAAAGCATTTTATTTTTATTGGAATCGGTTTTTGAAGTCGGTTTTTTTAAACGTAGTTTTTTTTTTAGATACTTTTTAGTGTCTACAATAGGCTATTCTGTAAGCTGCAATAGGATTGCTACATGTAGTCTATAACATCGTTGTTTTTTTAGTAGCTATGGGTAGGCCTTCCAAAGGTGCAGTAATTTAGTGGTCTAATTCAGTCCAATATATCTTCAATGATAGTACCTACTTACCATAGTATTGACTTAAACTTGTCAATAACTTAAACGAGACATTCATGCTATACATCAAATGAGTTCTCCTCATAAACTCATTATGAGCTTCTGATGTAATCAGAAAAATACGTCTCCATGAAGATGATGATGATGATGAATGATGACATTTAGCCTGACGTAGGCTAGGTAATTTTAGCACGCCCTTGACCATCGTAATGAGGTGACATAGACACCGTGTCACAGGATCGTCATAAAACTAGCTAATTTCTTATCACCTATTTGATTTCAAGGAGTTCTCTGGTGCATCTCCGGAGTTCAAGGTTCAGTACCCATGAAATTAATATCGAACTATCTGTGACTAATACCAAACCCAATGCAAAAAGATTTTTCGAAAACAGTTCATAAACGACGGAAATATGGGACAACATAATAATAAGAAGTTGGGTAAAAATTTGAACTAAGAAAACACAAAAAACATCATAAAATGAAAACTACTGGGCCAAACTATGTTAAATTTCTATGGGACCAAATGACAACTATTTCGCATCGAATAAAAAAAGAATCACGGAAATGGCATCATAAAGCTAGGAGTAATCGGTGTACATACATAAAAAATAAAAATAAAAACCTATCGAATTGAGAACCTCCTCCTTTTTGAAGTCGGTTAAAAAATAAATGGACTCAACTTCTCCAAACACAGATCTACCATTATTTCACCACTTGTAAAACGATTTACAATGTTATTTATCCGCTTATCATTTTCTATTTGTTCTGGTCTTCTTTGATTACTTTTTTTGCTTAAAATTTTCTGTTAAATAGAATCATCCTCCAAAGTTTTTAAAAATTGAATCAGATTAGAGGATTTACCTAATGTCCTATTTAACATAGCGTGCCAACCTTCTAACTTGTTTGTTGTGCGATGTCTTTCTCCATAACAACACCATTTGTCTTTCATTAGGTTGTTCTCGAACCACTGTTTTAAGAAATAATCGTTAAATTTAGTTACAGCTTCATCAAGAGGGCTATCCTCCATAATATAAAGATATCCGTCGGTTACAGCTTCCGGTGGTAAATGAGCGAATACTGTCATTAAAGCTACATGTTTACGTGTAATTTTGTTTTTGCTTAGATTAAGTTGTTCTGCTTTCTTCCATATCGCTCTATTAAAATGATTAAAGCAGCCTTTTATTGATGCTTCAGGAAATTTCTGCTCTAATGTTGAAATAACAGCGGCTTCAAAATCAACTGTGAATTTCATTGGATTCCAGTTTGGGATACTTTTTTTTATTAAAGTAAAAAGCAAATGATACGTACTTTGTTTTTTATTTGTTAACAAAGCGCATAACACCGGCATTACTTTCGTTTCTGTTTCAGAACTTCCTACATCAGCGTGTAACGTATAAAGTTGTAAAAAAGGACGAGGGCATGTTTTAAATAATGTCCCATCACCAAAAAAGTGTTTCTCTCTGCTTATTATATCCCTCGACGTATCAGATGCGAAAGCTGTTATTATTCTGTTGTTTTTACAATTATAGTCAAAGAGGAGAAACTTTTGAAAAATATCGGGTACTTCTACATCAGTCGCTCTAGCATATCTGGTTTTTTTAACACCTACCGCCATATTCCTTTTCTTATATAATCCAGACTTCACATTTTTATACGACGGAAATTCTTTTATAATGTCATCACTTGCGTTTTTTAAAGAAATCACAGCTTCACGATATACGGATGGGATACTTCTTGAAGCTAACTTTTGTTTTACAAATCGAAATAGCCTTCCTGACTTCATTTTTTGCAATATTTTCTTGGCATTTATGCACTGTTGATTAATGATTTTATTTTCTGTTGGCATAATAGTAGTAGTTCCATGACATTTAGGCCAATTAACACACCGCCAGTAAGAAGAACCATTCTTATATTCTTTTTTCTGATAATATTGATGACCTTCTAAGAGTAATACACGTCCTCCGCGCCTCGAAGTCACAAAATCAAAATGAATCAAACCACTACTCGTAGACGGAATATCAGCCATTATGATAAGAAATTACAAATAGAAGTAATGCACTTGATAATGACCACTACTGACGGGATAGAATTCACTCATTGATATTGCAAAGTAATAGTAGAAATATGGTACAAATAGAGGGTACTCAAGGTAAAACTTAAGGATAGCAGAAATAAATTGAGGGTAGATGAGAAAAAACTTTTGTATTTGAATGTCCATTGAGGGTTGAACATGGATCAAAAAACATACAAAATATAAGTCCATGTTAAACCCCTAGGGGGTTGAACGTGGACAACATTTAGGGGTTGAACATGGCCGGGGGTAGAGATTGTGGTGGTTGAACGTGGACTAAACCAATTTTAAAACCCATAAATTGAATTTATTTTCGCTCGTTTAAATACATGCTATTTAAAATTATAACTTCTTCTTTTAGTTACTAGACCTCAATTTTTTACCAGTAGTAAAACAAGATTTAGTTCGAGAGGTTCTTAAGGCCTGCTATTGTGGTCGGCGGCAGAGAGTCTTAGTATGTTGACACAACTCTTGGGACGTGCTCGCACTCAGACTGCTAGGATGAGCGATTACCGACAAAAGTAAATAGTCACTGGCTTCATCACTAGTATTTAAAAAATCAAAGATATAGCTACAAATTGCGTATGCTTTCATGGAGCTAATTTTGCGAATTAGCGTAAAATGTACTGAACGTTCAATGATGTATTATATTCATAGATGCGTCATACAAGAAGATGGCTGCTTTCAAAAATGGCGCAAACACTAAGTATAAAAAAATTAATATTTATATATTAATAATTATTATTTATTTAGAACTTCTCAGCTTTTAAGGCTGGTATGTGTGGACCTATCACGGGCTTAAGCCAAGTAGACCGGGGCCGATACGTTTGAAAATGGTAAAAAGTGAAAAAAATAATAGTAGGATGAAACCCGTTATGAAAGGACGACAACATAACAAAAATGAAAGGAAAAATATTTTACGGGTGATCTGAGGTCAAGAAGTGGAAGGGGTGGGTTTTTAAGGGTAAAAACGGTTTATCTCGATTTCCGGCAAAACTACAAGTCCTATGGAAAAAATTAAATGTCAAAGTTGTAGGTAATCGAGAGACCTACAACTTTTGTAAATACACTTTTTTCACATAACCTCGCTGACCTCGCTGACACATAACCTCACTTTTTTCACATAACTTTGCTGAAATAAATTTCAATTCTTATTGTTGAGACATTTTTGCGGATTTTAGCAATCGTTATGATGCTGACTGTACGTATCATAATAGGTATATAATTTCAAAATACATATGGTTCATATATATAAAGTTAAAATACCGAAAATCAAAATATATAATGCATCAAATTATATAAAGTAATTTGACATAAAGTTCTCTAAGTTTGAATGCTATAATGGTCGAAATATATAACAAACACAATGCATAATGGTTAGGAACCATAGGGCTACGTTTTATAATATATAATATCAAAATACATACCACATAAATACATATAAACCAAAATATGAAAAAAAAAAAAAAAAATGAAACCACCGTCATTTTATTGACAATGAAAGGAAACTAATTATTACTAAACTGAATATTCGATATGATCTCTCGACTAAATCATTATTAGTCTAATGAAGCATTAGTTTAAATAAAAATAGAAATTCGGTGAAATGACATTATTTCAGATAAATTATGCATATTGATGATTATTTCTTCAAAGTATTATACTTTTTGATTTTATATATTTTGAACTTATACATTGTAAACTTATAGATTTTAAACTTATAATATTATTATTATGATATTTATATATAACGTAAATTATGCATTTGATGATTATTTCTTCTGACTATCATACTTTTTAATTTTATATATTTTGAACTTATGCAAGGTAAACTTATAGATTTTAAAGTTATGCATTATGATACGTACCTCTATGTTGTTATTGTTGTTAGTTTTTTTTTTGTTTTTTATTTATCCGTTTTTCTGTTGTTTAATTCCTGTTCAGTAGGTAATGTATACAATTGTATATTTGTCTATTCGAATTGGTGAAGATGTTTTCATTTTGAATATTTATCTGTTTATAAAATGATATTGAACAAGGTATGGTCCAATGTCTAGTTTCGGTCTATATAGCGCTATTTTGTATGTACAATATGTACATAACATAGTGATATCTAGACATACAGGGCGAAGAACGAAACGAAACGAAAGAAAGCGAAGACAGAATACTTAGCGTTAAACTCCACAGATCCCACACCCGTCCGCATAGGCGATAATTTGGTCGAGCGCACGGACCAGGTTAAGTACCTGGGATCTGTACTTCATGTGACCGGTGAGATCGACCACGACGTCAAGGCACGCATTGCTGCCGCGTGGGCCAAGTGGCGAGAAATGACTGGCGTCACCTGTGATCCTAAAATGCCAGTCAGGTTGAAGGGGCAGGTCTATAAGACGATCATTAGGCCTGTTCTCTTGTATGGTTGTGAGGCGTGGCCGCTGCTCGAGCGACATAAGCAAGAGCCGCGTGTCACGGAGATGAAAATGTTGCGGTGGATGTGCGGCATTACGCGTAAAGATCGCGTACGGAACTCTCGCATCCGCGGCAGCCTCCATGTCCGTGACATCGCGGATAAAATGCAAGAGAGCCGCCTTCACTGGTGCGGCCACGTCTTGCGGCAACCGCCAGGCTACGTGGGGAACAAATGCCTGGCAAAGGTACCCCCGCCGGGTCCAGGTAAAAGAGGTAGGCCAAAGAAGTCCTGGCTTGACGTCGTGGAGGGTGATATGCGTGCTAATGGTCTCACTACCATGGACGCCCAAGATCGTGCGAAGTGGAGAAGGAAGAGCCGGAAGGCGGACCCTGAGCTCCGAGGTCATCTTGGCCACGGATGCAATCAGGAGAATACGTCTATATGCAGATGATGATCTAGACATAATTTGACAGCCTCTATGGCGTGGCGGTAGTGAACGCGACCGTTACGCAGGAGGCGCTGGTTCGATCCCCGCTCAGTGCAAATATTTGGATGCATATAATTATATTGCAGTCGTTACCCTAGGGTAGTTGTTTCAGGGTAGTTGTTTTAGGGTATTCGCTACCAAATTGTTGGTGGAGATCAGATCGCAGATGCTTCGCTACAGCCAAACCTGCAGTTAGACCGGAAAAGTGAGACTTCGAGGTAAAAGCTTCGAATGCAACTGGGATTATTGCTAAGATGAAGAAGGTATTTCATAAAATACCGCTTCTCATGCGCTAATCATGTGAAACGTAAAGGTAACGTACCGCTTTATAGCAAAATAAAAATAATGCTACAACAAACATCAAATCATTGCGAGTCTGAAAGGCACTTGGAGACGTCTCAAAGGAAATTGAATTAAAAGCGCCTCGCTTGTAAGCTTAGTGAAACATTTATTATTGCCGCGTATTAAAAGATAAATTTGGTTCTGATACTGTCTGTATTTACTTTTATTAATGTGTTTAGCGCCACAATCGGCGTTGATACACGTTGTTAAATAAGTTTAGTTGCATACATGAACTAAGCCTCAAAGCAACACTTATAGCACGACAAGAAGATTAAGTTGAATAAAGGAAATTAAGCCGTCTGTACCTACGTTATGTACCTAATTTTAAGGCTCTATTTTCCTGTCGCATTTTCAGAAAAATAACGGGAATATGAAAAGAGATTTAATCGAGGCCGCCATTAAGTAAAGTAAATATGCTATAATTTTTTTTTTAATTATTTTTAAAATGTTTAAAAGCGTAGGTAATTTATATTTAGCTGAAACATGAAACAAAAACGTCCCAAATTTCAAGGATAAGCGGGCACCAAAGGGTTTTTGAACTCTTTACTATCTTCTATCTTTTCTATCCATCTCAACCCTTTAAATGTCTTTAGTTATTTTAAAAAAATAAATCAAAATATTAATTTCTCGTAAAATTTGCATAGTGAAAAGAAAATGTATGGACACCTATTTGGCATAATTTTTTGAAAATTGGTCAAGATTTCAAAATGGTATGATACTTTAATAAACACTCACAAGTTGTACATATAATTTTTGTAGATAAGAATAATATTTAATACATTGCTTTAATTGAAAATCACTAGATTTACTTTTTACACAATGCTTTCATTATCAGTAAAAAAACCATTGAAGGGTCTTGTGGCGAAGTAGTAACCGAGTAGGATAACACAGATCAACACAAGTCAGGTTGTTCTTCGAACGGCTTACGAACTTATTATGACAGTTATTACGGGGAATTTTAGCCCTAAAAGTTCAAAAACTGGTCTAACTACAGAACTCCGATATCGACTATCGCCAGTGGGTTGTGGAGGTCAGGTGGCAGTCGTTTCGCTGAAAATATAGACAGTCTAAGCCAAGTGATATCTTAGCCTGCATTATATTATTCTAATTTATTAGAAGAAATGATATTAAAAATTATTATAAAATATTCATGTTGTGGATGCTAGCCGCTTCCAACCGGTCTTATTGGAGATCTATAGGGGAGGCCTATGTCCAGCAGTGGACTTCCTATGGCTGAAATGATGATGATGATGATGATGATTAAAAGAAAGAAAGAAAGAAAATATTTTTATTCAAACCTAGCATACATAAGATATGCACATTTCAGCAACACAAAAACTACAACATGATTCATGTTGTTATAAATAAATTTCAGGACTGCCAATTTCCTTAGCACCCATTTAGATCACACTTGTTTTGTCGTTAAAGTAAACAACTAATGCATATTATATCAATTGACCTTGGCAATAATTCAGATTTGTATTTTTGATGAGATTTAGTATTAACATTATTTAACAGCAACGAGCCCACATGAGCTAGGAAATATGAGTACAATTTAGTCATTGTATTTATTATCTAACATATACTATGTAAGATAATGAATACAATGACTTTTATTTGAGTATAAAATTGACCATATTATGGTCATTGTTATATTCAAATAAAAGATGAGGGTATACATTTCTTACTGTTGTGAGTGTATTGTATGTTAAACTCCTTGTCTAACGAGCCATGAATAGATGAGATAGAACGTTACTAAGGAATGAATATTTGTGACAGTCATGCAAAGTCGAGATGAAACCATGAGGGCTATATCTGATTATACGTTACCCAAAATGTACATCAACTTTAAATCGTAACGAGGACTGACTTTGCGGAAATCTTTGATTAGTGTAATCAATCCTATCCTCTCCGTCGCGTGGCGGTAGTGAACGCGGCCGCTACGCAAGAGGCGCGAGTTCGATCCCTGCTCAGTGCAAATATTTGTATGCATGAATATGGATATTTGCATTGGTATCGTCATTAGCAAGTTAAGTCGTCGGTCTCAGTTGACATAAAATCATTTATGGGAGTCGTTACGGGTAGTAAGAGCCCTAAAAAGTTCAAAAACTGGTCTAGTTGCAATGCTTCTATATATTGCCCAATATCGCCATTGGGTTGTGCAGGTCATATGGCAGTCACTTCACGGAAAATATCGAAGTCCAGGCAAATCCGCAGTTAGACTGGTAAAGCGGACCCCAGACTCCGGGGTGAAAGCTTCGGATGCGGCTGGGAATGACGCTAGTATGAAGAAGAAACTTAGTATTCTACTAACGCTATAAATGTGAGAGTTTATGAAGATGTTTCTTATTCTATCACTGAAATTTGGTATTTTTAATAGATACAGTCTGGAATAACACAAAGGTTACTTGCCTCTTGTGATGAGTTAGAAATAGAGGATAGCTGAAGGTACGGTTATTATTTTTGGCTAGGTTTGTTTTTAACAATAATTAAAAATAATAAAAACAGTAAATTTAAATATAATCTAACAATGTTTAAACGAAGTCTAAATAATGTTTACGTACAAACGTAGCAGCGTTATCGTAGCAGTAGTTCGTAGCAGTAGCGTAGCAGTTCTATATTTAACAATAATTAATTGAAAATAATGAAATCAGTAAAAGTCTGAATAATGTGGTAACAACGTTAAATCTTAATGAAGTTCAAATATTTTTTGAGTACAAACGCAGTAGCGCTAGCGTAGCAGTAGTTCGTAACAGTAGCGTAGCAGTTCTGTGTTTAACAATAAATAAGGAATAATAAAACCAGTAAAATCGAATAATGAGGTAACAACTTAAATCTTAATGAAGTTTGAATCATTTTAAGTACAAACGCAGCAGCGTTAAGCGTTTGCAGCGTTTAAGTACATATATACGTACGTACATAGGGTTAACTAATGAAAAGCACAAAATATATAGACATAAATTACATTGGCATAACGAAATTTCAGCATAATGATCATAACGCATAAATTATTAAGCATACTTAAATGTTTTGGCCAGTTGTCATAAATACTAATAGCATAATAATGTTAGAAACGCACAATGATATAAACACACAATGTTCTTTAGAATAAAATGTTATAATTTTATTTTAAAAATGTTCTTTGATTAAATGAAGTTCTGCATGGTTATAAAAAAAAATAACCACGAAGGCTAATGCGGGAGCGAAGCGGAGCGTTGCTCCCGCATTAGCCTTCTAACCTAATCTATCCAAGTCGGAATGAGAAGGAATGTTATGACCTTTTATATTTATGGCTCATAATTAATAGACGAATAAACATTATGCCTTTAAAATTTATGCAACTCCTTCTTATGTCAAAACATATTATACTAAATGATAGTTATGCTAATATTTGCATTATGCCAAAAGATTATTATGCAGTAGTATTATTATGCTAATGAAAGTTATGCGAAAACGTTATGCCAAACTATATTCTACCTTAAAATTTTATGCCTATAGGAGGGATCCCCATACATACATACATACATACATACATACATACATACATCCATATATATATACCATACTTACATACATTCATACATACATAAGTACATACAGTCCAAAATAATCAAACGTTTGCTCTTATTGTCGAGCCAAAGAAATAGATCACATAAACGGCGAAACCCTCTTCTTCTTAATAAATGATAGGATGCTCTTTTCGCTAAACAATGGTAATAAATACAGTGACTGGATCGCTTAGCACCCGTCAGCCAACGACTTCGAGGTAGCAAACTCGTGTAGCGTCCTACGCTTACATAGAAACTATTGCTGTGTGGGTAGTTACCGTATAAACGGTAGGACATGTTTGCGGTATTGGTCCTCGGCTTACAGTTAAAGTTTTATGTTAATTTCATTTCAATTTGGTCCCGTTAGAGCTAAACGCAAAAAAAACAAGAAAATCTATATATGAAATTTCTAAGTACTTGAATATACTATATTGATAAATAAATAATTCATAGATATCCTAATATTATAAACGGAAAAGTTTGTAGGTATGGAAGAATGGATATATGGGTGTTTGTTACTCTTTCACGTAAAAACTACTGAATGGATTTTAATGAAACCTTACAATAATATAGCTTATGCACCAGAATAACACATAGACATAATATATCAGCGATGAACGGGATCAGAATACCACGCGGGCGGATCTCGTGCAACAGCTAGTAATTATAATAGTAGTTAAGAATCTTGAGATTTAAAAGACTGAATTTGACCGGTTGGGACTGAATGGAAATACTTCTTGCTATTATTTTGCCTAGTTTTATAATAGTTGCGTAGTTTCGAAAAAAATAGATTAAGTCAATACGGATAGACCTAAAAGTAATAAATAAGTCACGGCTTGTTGGGATGTTAATTGATAAACGTACAACTGAGCGGGATTCTTCCAAGAAATCATTTTATAGACCAAGTTCGTTTTGAAAATTAAAAACAAATATAACGAAGCCAAAGTGTGTCCGTGACTTTACGTTGTGAAAGAGAACGTTTTCCAAGTTACGCCGAACACTTGATTCAGCCAATCAAATATACCCACCCTCCGACGTATCTCCCGCGCCTCTTCTCTTTATAAGCGAGCAGAGCCCGAGGGAAGGCGCAGTATGTCCAAGCCGTTGCAGTAATACATACAATTATTACATTGCTTCATAATTTTTTGAATAGTTTACTATAAACCAGATTATAGGAATTCGTTAATTTGTGTCACTGTTGTTGAAATTTCATTTTCGTTAGTTCAAAAACAAGTCATTTATAAAAAAATCATAGTAGGTTAATCAAAATGAGTGGTTCTGGAAAAGGTCTTCTTGGACTTTGGCTTTACAGAAATGGTTCGAATTGGGAAGTTAAAAATGAAGCACATCATCACCCAAAACTTGCTGAACTACAAAACTTGACTATGCAGCATCCGTCCCAACCTTCGGAGAATGAGAGAATTTCTGTTATATTTACTTTACGTAATCAAGTTGGGGGTCTTGTTAAGGCATTGACCGTTTTTCAAGATCTTGGCATCAATGTTCTTCATATTGAATCAAGAAAATCTGTTACTGAGACATCGTCAGTAAGTTTTTATGTTTTACTTTATATTATTTGTTAATAGGAACTTAGTAAGTGTAAGGTAAAAGTTTTATTTAAAGTGCTTTACTCTTTTTTAATTCCTTGAAAATGATTTCATTCGCAGTCTTTGTTATTGGTGTCATAGTGAATTTATCTATGTAGTGGCTTCGTAAATGACATTTTTAGTTGTGGTTCATTCATTATCTTTTATTTAAATAAGATATCTGTGTTTACGAAATGCTGCTCTTTTAGTCCGATATACTGGTGGACGTTGAATGCGATCCTCATCGAATGGAGCAGCTGAAAAGAATGTTAAAAAGAGAAGTTCAAGATTTTGAAGTAGTTTCCTCTCACACTGGTGAAGACTTTCCACCGCCAACACCATTGTCAGCTGCTGCTAGTTTTGGTAAAATTTAATGTATTTTGTTCTTTGGATTGACTTTGACTCATAGTGATTTCCGACTTGCCTCTGAAGTTTGGACTTTAGAAAGACCTATTCGTTCGAGCTGAATTAAATCAAAATTATTTTAAATTAGAAAAAGCGAAATCAAGCACACAGCAACAGAAACAGGCAGATAGTTTAGCATACTAAATGCTTTAAAATTATTTCAATTAATTGGGCGGAGTTATCAAATATCAATTTTTAAAAATGATTGCAACATCATTCATTGATTCCGATAGTTCGTACGAATATCGGTAGATTGCTCCCACCATCGCCCTAAGATGGATGTATTGGAAAATTTGGATCAATCTCGGGCGAAGCTCGGTGGCTCAGTGGTCAGAGCATTCCCCCTGTAAGGGAAAGATCGCGGGTTCGAGTCCTGCCTGAGCTTGATTTCGCTTTTACCAATTTAAAATAATTTGTTTAGTTTAGCATACTAAATGATTTAAAATTATTTTAATTAAATCAAAATATTTAATCGTAATTTATTATATGGTAAAATGTATCAACGCACACTATTTCTCTATGCCACAAATTCAACATAATACTCGTATTATAAAACCAGTCTTTAAAAAGTAACATTTTCAGTATTTTACATTCTAGTCTGATATTTTTTTAGCATTCATTCACAAGTTCAATCTAAAAAAATATCAATTTATGAAGAATTATTATTAAAACAAAAAAAAGAATAGAAATAAAATGAATTGCAATCCAATTTTACTTTTCTTGTGACTACTATTCCACTGTTTACGCAAAGGTTACATTTCAATTTGTAATGTAAAGACAATTCAAAGTTCGTTGATTGAATAATTTACTTGAACTGTATTTCAATGTGGAAGATTTATCGACAAAATTGACTTGCGGCAAATTTCACAGACTTTGGTGAGATGCATTGGTTTCCTCGGAAGATTGCTGACTTAGATCGTGCCCAGAACGTTTTGATGTATGGATCGGAACTTGATGCTGATCATCCTGGCTTTAAGGATCCAATTTATCGCAAACGTAGGGAACAGTTCGCTGCCATTGCCAATAATTACAAGTAGTAAGTAATTTAGGTCGATTTTTATTATACTTCTAAAGGTGCGTACAGATCATGTAACATGTTGTATAACTTGTGTTATATAACACGTCCACATTATCTAACATTGTTTTATAACTTTGCAACATTGTACTAACTTCAGTGTCTACATTACTGAAACATGTTATATAACATTGTTGTATAACATGTTATGCTATATAATTTGTACGCACCTTAAAGTTGCAAACAATTAGGGACCACATCTAAGTGCTTTTTGATTTGGCTGCGCGATTTCATTTCCAAAGTCAAGAACCAAATCAGCGACAGATTTTTTCTTTGATGATACTATGTTACCGTATTATTTTACCCAGAAACAACGAAATAACAACCAAGAGGAATGCTTATCTTATTGCTTACTACATACTTATTAATAAAAATCGTTCCTATGTTTCGATACGTACATCTATAGTCGAACTTTTAATTCATCATTCATCATCATCATTTCAGCCATAGGAAGTCCACTGCTGGACATAGGCCTCCCCTATAGATCTCCAATAGGACCGGTTGGAAGCGGCTCGCATCCAGCGCGTTCCCGCGGCCTTAATGAGGTCGTCTGTCCACCTTGTGGGTGGATGTCCTACGCTGCGCTTGCCGATACGTGGCCTCCACTCGAGGACTTTTCGACCCCATCGGTCATCAGTCCTCCGTGCTATGTGCCCTGCCCACTGCCATTTCAACTTGCTAATCCTCTGGGCTATGTCGGTAACCTTGGTTCTTCTACGGATCTCCTCGTTTCTGATTCGATCTCGCAGAGAGACTCCGAGCATAGCCCTCTCCATAGCTCGTTGGGCTACTTTGAGCTTACTCATAAGGCCCATAGTGAGGGACCACGTTTCAGTGCCATAAGTCATCACTGGTAACACACACTGGTCGAAAACCTTCGACTTGAGACACTGAGGTATGTCGGACGAGAAGACATTGCGCAATTTTCCGAACGCTGCCCAGCCGAGTTGGATTCGGCGATTGACCTCTTTCTTGAAGTTGGACCTACCTAACTGGACTACTTGTCCTAGGTAGACGTACGAGTCAACAACTTCAAGAACCGAGCTCTCAACAGATATTGGGGTAGGTACAACATGGGCATTACACATCACCTTTGTCTTGTCCATGTTCATTTTAAGACCCACCTGTTGAGAAACTCGGTTGAGGCCTTCGAGCATCGTGTTGAGATCTTCCATCGATTCTGCCATGACTACAATATCGTCGGCAAACCGGAGGTGAGTGATGTATTCGCCATTAATATTGATGCCGAATCCTTTCCATTCCAGGAGCTTGAAGGCATTCTCCAAAGTGGCCGTAAACAGTTTCGGAGATATCACGTCTCCCTGTCTTACGCCTCTTTTCAAAGGGATCGCCCTCGAACTCTGTTCCTGTACTCGAACCGACATGGTGGCGTTATTATACAAACACTTCAACACTTCGATGTACCGATAGTCAATACGGCACCGCTGGAGAGACTCAAGCACAGCCCATGTCTCGACCGAATCAAAGGCTTTCTCATAGTCCACAAACGCTAAGCAAAGTGGCAAATTATACTCTTCGGTCTTCTGTATAACTTGCCGCAGCGTATGGATGTGGTCTATGGTACTGTAGCCTCTTCGGAAACCGGCTTGTTCGGAAGGCTGGAAGTCATCAAGCCTGCGCTCGAGACGGTTCGTAATGACCCTTGAAAACAGCTTGTAAACATGGCTCAGAAGCGAGATGGGTCTGTAATTCTTCAGTAAGGTATTGTCACCTTTCTTAAAGAACAGCACCACCACGCCTCTGTTCCACGCTTCTGGCGTTATGCCCTCGAGGACGACGGTGTTAAAAAGCCTCTGAAGGACTTTAAGTACCGGTGTTCCACCCGCTTTCAGAAGCTCTGAAGTGATTCCGTCGTCACCCGGCGCTTTGTTGTTCTTAAGCTGATTCAGGGCCATTCTAATCTCGTACAGGCTGATGTCTGGGATATCCTCGGTGAAGTGTCGGGTCAACTTGGCTCTTGGGTCGGTCGCCATGTTGCCAGCAGGATTAGCGACCGAAGCGTATAGCTGTCCATAGAACCTTTCGATCTCCTCCAAAACCTCAGCCTTGGTCGACGCTATACTGCCATCTTCTCTCTTCAGCTTAGTCAACTGGCTTTGCCCAACAGACAGATTTCTTGCGAACACTTTGGAGCCTTTGTTCCGCTCGATTGTCTCTTTAATATGTTCAGTATTAAAGAGACGTATGTCGTGTCGCAGAGATTTGGAAATCTGTCTGTTGAGCTGCCTATATGACTCTGCATCATCGGAAGACTGCAGTCGAAGTGAGCGTCGTTTAGCCATGAGTTTTTGGGTGTGATCGGAGAGTTTCTGAGGTCTATTTGAACGGCGGGGTCTGAAGTGCTTAGAGCCCACCGTTTGGACAGTTTCTACGAGCCTGTTGTTGATCTCGTCCACCGACGCAAAGTTTTCTAGGCAATCAAAGCGATTCGAAAGCTCAAGTTGAAAGTTCTCGGGGTTTTGGATTTGGGCACGAGTAGGTCGGAGTGTAGACTTCATCAGGCGGGACCTTTCGAGTTTAACATTAATACCCAATGTGCCTCTTACGATTCTGTGATCACTACCGGTTTTCACCCTGTGGATCACGGAGACATCACTGAATATTCGTTTCTCGTTGGTCATGATGAAGTCTATCTCATTCCTCGTGGAACCATCAGGGCTCATCCAGGTCCATTTCCTGTGCGGCGGCTTCTGAAAGAAAGAGTTCATCATAAAGAGTCCCTCTTTCTCCAGAAAGTCAGCCAGCCTCTGTCCCCGCGGGTTCCGTTGTCCATGTCCAAATTGCCCCACTCTCAACTCATCATCGCTTTTCTTACCCAACTTTGCGTTGAAGTCCCCCATAACAACAGTGAAGTGGGTCTTAGACGTATGTATGGCCCTACTTACGTCCTCATACATAGTCTCCACTTCATCATCTGGGCGTTTCGAGGTCGGTGCGTACACCTGAATGACCTTCAGCGAATACCTCTTGGATATTCTGAGTATTAGGTATACAACCCTGCTCGACACACTTTCGATGGTAATGATGTTGTTAATGAGGGATCTGTGAACGAGAAAACCGACACCACCTTGCGACTGCTGGTCGCCTTCCCGGTAGTAGAGCAGGTTGCCGGATCCTAGGGTTATCGTGTCCTCGCCCTCTCTACGGACTTCAGACAACCCCACAATATCCCAGTGCAACCTACTCAACTCTTCTTCCAGCTCAGCAATCCTCTCGTCAGTCCTCATCGTGCGTACGTTGTGCGTTACCAGGGCCAGTCGTCGTTTGGGGTGGTAGCCGGATCTCTGCCGGGGATTCTTAGCACCCCCTGCTCCACCGTTACCCTGGCCGCTACCGGAGCCAGGGCTAGCGGAGCTGCCGGGGACTAGGGGCCTGGTCCCATTTGTGCCTATCATAGGGGGAGTTTGCCCATAATCGCCACGCTGGGCAGGCGTGTTGGCAATCGCAGGACGTAGCTTCGCGGCGAGGATGCTGCTGCCCATCCTCGCCCTGTGCCATTTTAGCTACGCCGATTTAAATGGTTATACCGCCATTGGTCGGTTCCGATGTACCTCAGTCGGCTCCTACGACACCTGGTACTAGAGGGGGGTACTATTCTACTCTGCCGGTACCCCACGGCGTAACTTTTAATTAGCTGCAGTAAAATGACGTTTTGTGGGATACCACTTTTTGAAGAAAAATAAATAGGGATGTGGCTAAGTGAGTAAGTGAATCATTCAATAAATGAATGATCTTTGGTTTTGTTTTAAAGATTCAATATTAAGTTGTAATGTATTTTTTTATTCTATTATTATTACATATGATAAAGAATTGATCTTTTTCAGTGAAAGTATAGGAATGTACATTCAAAACGAATCAAAAATGTCATAATAATGTTATATAATCAATATTTTTCGGATACACTGTCGCTGTCGCTTTCGGTCACACTAATGACAAATCTGTCTGTCTATTCATCAACTAATATGATCGAGGTGGTACATATTGTGTTCCTCTTTTATAGTGTGAGACACAAAAGTCACTCCACTTAGCCGGTGTCACATTGTTGATTACTTCTTGGAATAAAGTTTTCACTTCTAGCATTTCATACGTCTTATTAATTTTTCTGCGACGTGCCCCTTTGCCTGAGACCAAACTAACTCATCGGTTTAATTCACAGTGTTAAGGGGGCAGTCTTAGAAGTCTGATACCTTTATGTGTAGCCATCTCGAATGGCCTTCACCATATTTGGTTCAAATGCAATATTTTTAGTGGTCACTGGTCAGCCACTCTTGAATTCGTGCTTTTGTCCACGATATCTCCGGGATTGTTTCGATCGAAAGTGATAGAGCGCGTTGATAATATAATTGAGCGTTGCGAATAATTAAATCATGTAAACTAAGCTGAATACTTATAGAAGTGTCTCAAACTGACCCGAAGAAATGTTGACCGCCGTGGCACCCACACAAAACACAACTATTAAGTTTGCAACTTATTTGATACTAGCACTTTTATTTTGAAATAGCTGTCATTGTCATGTAAACGTTATTTTTCCATTACAGGAAGTGAAAAAAATCCTCGTGAAATAGACAGACCGTTTTAGCCGTGTCAAAACCGACATGTCCGGCAGATACCACTTATTACGTTTTTATTTGAGATTAAACTATACTTAAACAGCATAAGACTCGAATTAGAAACTTAGGACGCTGCTAGGTGTCTAACACCCGTATTCACAAACAATAATTCGCTATGCGTACTACCAACACTGTGCAAAGAACGACAATTCTCAGTGTGTTCGTTTTGGCAAGCCTTTTTATTCATAGACAACACTTAAGTAATACTTCGTTGAGGGAACGCACTGCGTTAGATACCGCTCCGTGATTGGCCCATTTGTGTTGCTAAGTTTACTACAGTTTGACAGAAAGAATATCGACTGCCTCTGTGGCGTAGCTGTAGTGAACGCGGCCGCTACGCAGGAGGCGCGGGTTCGATCCCCGCTCATTGAAAATATTTTTATGCATGAATGTGAATTGCATTGGTTTGGGTGTTTTTATATATAATACTAGCTTTTGCCCGCGGCTCCGCCCGCGTGGATGTCGGTTATCGCGACCAAATATAGCCTATGTTCTTTCTCAAGATCTAATCTACCCCTATACCAAATTTCATCAAAATCGGTTCAGTGGTTTGGGCGTGAAAGCGAGACAGACAGACAGACAGACAGACAGACAGACAGAGTTACTTTCACATTTATAATATTAGTAGGGATGTATGCATTTACGAAAAAGTTTGGGTGTTTTTATATATAATATGTATACATTTACGAAAAAAAATGTATCGAAGTATGTTTATCCGCATTCTAGAATCCATAACACAATCTAGTTAAGCTATGCTTACTTTGGGTCTAGATAGTGTTGTGTAAAATATCCTACAATATAAAAAAAAAGATATCTATTGACAAAAAATGTTCCATAAAATTGCTGTTTAATCATTTCTAAATTTGATGGGAATTTTATAAATTGTCTAATTTTTTAAACAAATTAACCTTGAGACTTTCTTCACAACACTATGCGTTGGCTAAAATAGCTAAGGAGCTTACTTATCTGTGCGTTCACTTAAAGGAACGCACAGTGCGCTTTGGCACTTAAGCGTTGTTTGTGAATTGATTTTACCAGCCCTATGCGCTCGAGCACACTATGAGACCGCACAGTATTGTTTGTGAATACGGGTGTAAGATATCTTTCAAATGGGACCTACAACTCATGCTAGCCTAGTACAAAAAAATTCAGTATCGCTTCTACATAAATTCAATAACTGGCCAAAAACTGATGTCTCGGTGTATAAAAATCATCACAATAAAATTGAAATATTACGGCAAATAGAGTAAAATAATGAATGGATTTAACTACCTTAGAGTATGTTTATATTTTTAAAATATTAAAATCATTACCCAGATAATTATATAATAATGAATATCTCTTTTCTTATTGAAATTCAAACACCCCGGCTTAAAAGTGGAGGGTAGGTACACTTTTTTTTGGAAAACGCTCAATTACGACTACTGCTACTGCATTCGGCTTGAGTTTGGGTAGAATGCCGGCGAACCACACCTCGAAACACTCAAAAAGGAAATGTGTAAAAGGATCAACGTTTATAAAGCCTTTTATTTATATGAATAATAAAATAGAATTAAGTATGATCATTATGAGTAAGTTATGGAACGATTAGAATGATCTTCTGTGAACTGAATCACATCCCTATTGAGATTAGGCTGTAAACATTATTTTACGCAATGACATTTTGAAACGTCATTTTACTGCATCTTATTAAAATTCGAAGTATAGTTACTACAAATATCATGCTGTAACAAGATAACACCGGTAGAGTGAGAGCGTTTTCACAACCTCGTAATGTTAAGAAGGGTCACCCATCCTAAACCTGACCCAGCCAATATTGCGTAACTTCGTAATGTAAAGAGCGGATAATCTCAATACGAGAATGTTATTATATCTTGTTATTACATGTAAATAATAATAACAATTTAATAGTCTTAGGTGTTCTCAGTAACTCAGTAACAAGCAAGCAAGATCAAAATAACAAAATAGTAGATGTAGATATTCTTTGAACAAGAATTTCTTAGTAATTCAGTAACAAAACTCAGTAACAAGCAAGCAAGAACAAGATGTTCACAGTAACTAGATGTACGTTACGTATCAAAACATAGAAACGATAATCAGATCGCTTGGGTTATTACTCAAGCGATCTGATTATCGTTTCTATGTTTGCTATTGCGTTATATGCGTTTCTATGCTGCCGACGGCTTTCGTTGTTAATCAGTAACATTGTTATGAGAGTCATCAGTAACATACCTAATATGAATTTTAACACTCATATTATGTTACCGGTACTTGTTATGAAGGTATATTCATTACACCTTTATGTTTCAGTGGTCAGCCAATCCCGAAGGTACAATACACAGATGTAGAAATTAAGACATGGTACGTAGATATTATTGTATTATATTAATACTAAACAGGTTACCGGCACAGGCAGGCCGGTATGGGTCGGTACCGATCGGCGCAGGTTTAATTTCCATAAAGTAGAAACAGGTAAACCTGTTCGTACCATCACACTTCGAACAGTGAGTTTTTTACTTCTGGAAAATGTTTACTAAGTTCATAAAATTAGTATCTCTAATAATGACAGGAGAAGAAAACAATAAGGATATTATATTATATTATTATGGATATTATCCTATATTTCTAAAAGATAAGAGTTGATACGTTTACGTTCCGTTTACGAGTTGATATACCTATATGTGATAAGACCATAACACGGAAGAATGGTCCTGCTAATAGTACATTATGGTACAAATGAGTAAAGTTGGTGATTACCGCCGAGGCGCCATGGAGAGTTAAGAGAGCCGAAGACGGTAATCATCATACTCACGCGTGGCATACGACGTTTTACAACACATTTGCGAATAAAATAATACTACAAAATACTAAATAAACAATACTACAAATTAATTCGTTTTCCTATGCGCGTGCATCTAACAATGGCGATCAGCCATATGTAAAATTTAATTTTGGTTTGAATTTAATTTTTTTACTCTGTTTTTTTTTTTAACTCAGAGAAAAAAAAAGTTAAATTTAAGTGAAAATGTTGTTTATTATGCAAGTATTACAAGTTGAAACTATTTATTTAAATACGAAAATGTATCAAATGATCATACAATAGGCATATTAAATTATTCGTACTATTAAACACGTTCTTTTTTGTATCGAAACTTTTTTAAGAACATAGAAACTTAACCTATAAAATTTAAAAAAGAATCTATAACTCATTTGTGAATAATAGCAATGAAAAAGTCACAGTTTGATAATATGTGTCATTACGTGACTAATTGCGGTGAAATAATAGCAATTTTATGAGCAGGTGTGTTGTAATAGTACATTATGGTACAAGTGAGTAAAGTTGGTGATTACCGCCGAGGACGGCTCGGGTCTTAAGAGAGCCGAGGACGGTAATCATCATACTCTAGCGTGGCATACGAAAGATAAATTTGAGTGAAAATTTTGTTTATTACACAAGTATTACAAGTTGAAATTATTTATTTAAATACGAAAATGCATCAAATGACCATACAATAGGCGTATTAATTTATTCGTACTATTAAACACGTTATTTTTTGTATCAAAACTTTTTTAAGAACATAGACAATTATAGACACTTCCTATGAAATTTAAAAAAGAATCTATAACTCACTTTTGTGAATAATAGCAATGAAAAAGTCACAGTTTTATAATAGGTGTCATTCCGTGCTTAATTGCGGTAATATAATATCACTTTTATGAGCAGGTGTGTTGTAAAATATATTATTCATATTTTTTTACTGGCGAGCCGTCCCAGCTCCGCATGTAGACACTGTAGTGATAGTGTCAGTGTTAACTGATCAGTCCACTCCCGTCACCACTGCGTACCGTGCTTTAATTTATTTCGTTTCTCATAATTTTCAATTTGCGATACCTCTTAGCTATTCATTGTAATTATATAGTTTGAATGGCAATTTTGATCTACATTACATTAAATGCATCTGCTCTTAAGTTATCAGTGTTTCTCTACCATTTTAAGCATGTAATAAATATATTTACCATGTATTATGATATACCCGTCTGGCCTACTGTTCCTTCATTCCCTGGCCCTTCATTGGGACAGGTCTATGTTCAGTAGTGGACTATGATAGGCTAATTGATTCAT
Source organism: Eilema depressum (assembly GCA_914767945.1). Taxonomy (NCBI): domain Eukaryota; kingdom Metazoa; phylum Arthropoda; class Insecta; order Lepidoptera; family Erebidae; genus Eilema; species Eilema depressum. The sequence goes on along the minus strand of OU612012.1, from coordinate 20,640,816 downwards.
TGATATGATTACAGCCGCGTGATGATGTATCGATGGGTCCTATTTATATAGACCAAACTCACAATTTGGTCATTTTGACTTTTTTATGGTTTTTATCGATGTAATTAATAATAAGAGCTATTAAAAAAGAACATTTCTTCATGGATTTTTATTGAAGTATAACGGCATATGTGACGTGAATTTAAAAGATCCTTAGAGTAGTTTGAGACCTAAAGGCGGCGAGGTGACGCGCGACATTTATACGTTTAACAATCTGCTAACCGAAGTAAGTTTTCAGTTAGATAATTTAAATAATAGAAAAATCACAATAGTTTTAAAAATTTAATGAACCCGTATTTAAAGTTTTTGGTATTCTTATACATACCTACATACATGTAATCACGCCTTTATCCTCGGTGGGTTAGGCAGAGGTGAATTAACACCCACATTTCCCCAATCATGGTATTATGTTTATGATCATCATTATGTAAATAGCTAATTTGACATTTTTGACCTTTTAGGGTGTTTTTAAAGAAAAATAATTTTGACAAAACTAACGTAAAATGGCCAATGTGCAGTAAAAGAAATAAAAAAGAGGCCTGTGTTAGGTGGTGCAGACAAAACTAGTCTTTATAAAAACTGTGTTTATTTTAAATATAGAAATAGTAAAATTATAACTACATTTATATTTATTATAACTAGATTTAATAAATAAGAGATATGAATACAGCGAATGTAGGAAATAGAATGTTTCGGGAGAGCCAGGATTTGGGTACTTATAGGAACCAAATCAGAGTGGGGACGTGTTGGGGATGTTTACATTTTGTGTTAGTGGGTCAGGTCAAAGGTATGGGACAAAAAAAGGGTAGCAAGATGGATGGATGAAGTGTGTTACAATATTGCCAATGGATATGAAACAAGTGGTAAGGTAAATCATGATAAGATAACAAGCTGAACTCCTTTAGTTTATTATACAAGTGGTAGATAAAGTATGTTAAGTTATTATACAATTAATAATATAATTTATGCTTATGGATACGTAAAAATAATGTAATTAGTAATATGTAACACCTGATACTTGTATAAATGAAACACTGTAATATAAAGGAGTATAGTTGTCTTAGCAAAGAAGCAAAATTTCGTTAACTATTTTCCAATCCAAAATTATAGCAAATTGAAACTTTGAAAGCCTCTCCGTAAAGTTTTTAGTTACCATTTTTACCCATTTACATAGTTCCATCGATATGGCCTGTAACCTTCTTCGATAAACGGACTATTTATTTAACACAAAAAGAAACCTACTGAGACCACCGCGTTCAACGAAACAAAGAAACTCTTCAGCTTTATAATATTAATATTTACGAGTACAATATACATACTCGTAGTATAGATTTCAATAAGACAGGAAATCAACAAGACATACATACTATAAAGAAATATAAAAACTGTGCAAACTCAAACGGTGCAGGTAACCGGTACCAACCATTTCAAACCCGCGCCGATCGACACCACCTCGCCCGTACCTATAACCTGCTTCTCTATATACCTAAGCTACGTACGGCTTCATTATGAGAACGTTCAATAACTTTAAGCGCACACCTACTTACTTGCTTTTATACAAAACATTGGTACGTTCTCAGCTAGAATTTGCAGTCCCTATTTGGTCTCCTTTCTACAGCTGTTATGAAAATAGGCTTGAAACGGTGCAGAAAAAGTTCCTTAGATCTATGCATTACAGATGTTGCCGCTCAAGATTGACACTTTCCTATCCCGAGACCCTTGACCATTACAAACTTCTTAGCCTGGAGTCAAGGCGTAATCTTCTAAAAGTCATGATGCTGCATGGAATGTGTAACAACAGATTCGATTGTTCCAATATTTGTAACAATATATGCTACATTGTACCAAGAACTGTAAACCGGCGAGAGGCGCGTGTGCCCAGGCTTTTCCACACTGCGAAGTGTAGAACCAACGCCGGGGTGCGCGCGCCTCTGCGCCGCCTTTTAGACAATTATAACACGCACTTTGTTCATCTGGATATATTCGCACTCTCGCACAATGAATTCAAGATGCAAGCTATATCTTCACTTCTTTGAGTCAATATGGCACAGGATTGGCACAATTCTATTTTTTTTTTCTTTTCTTACTACTACATTACTTCGCGGACATAAGTGTGGGTTATACATTTACCAAATTCTATGATGTTAACTTTCATGTTGTGTCCCAATAAAAGAAAATAAAAAATAAAATAAGCACCCTATGATACGCTCGATGCATGTTATTATTACTAGTACTTCAGTAACAGCCATAGGTATATAGGATTTGGAAATTTCGTATTATAGACCGACCGTAATCGCGAATTATATATCTCTTATGAATGTTATACGATGTATCTCAGCAACGACTCTAAGGATTTGGATAAAATTTTAGATTAGTTTTCATTGAGTTTATAAATGGCACGACAAATTAGAAGTACCGAGTTTTATTAGATTAGGATGAGAAAGCCATTTCCCCTGATTTTAACGCATTGAGTTAGCTCGCAGCGGTGCATGAATTAATTTAGAAGTTATGGTATAGATTTCACATTAAATGCTCTTATTTACTTTGATAACTATTCCATCAAAGTTAAATCCTTTCGTTGAGTTGCGGGATAAGTTTGGCAAGTTCATCTCGAACGGTTCCCACACCTATAATTACTTATTGTGGAGCTGCTATAGTTGATTTTCCTTCCAGGGGTATTGTGTTTCGCGAACTTCACAAACTATATCTAAAGCACGCGTGTGATGAATACCTAGAGAACTGGCCGCAACTGGTCAAGTACTGCGGTTACAGGGAGGATAATTTGCCTCAGGTGAGTTTTGAACAATCCTTAGTAGGTACCAATAAAAAAATTTCAACGATCCTGCCTTACCCTTTAGTTATACACAGACACAAAATACAATACACAGACGTCCACATTGCGAGCGGCAAATCTATCGAGTCACTTTTGAGCATTGCCAAAACGATAACGGCTCAGGTCGAGGCAAGCTCAGACGAGGCAATAGCCGCGTTTACACGTGCAGTTTTGGACCGCGCATCGGGACTGCGTTCCAAATCGCCGTTCCGATCTGTCGGTTTTGGACTGCGGATCAAACTGTGGTGATATTTTGCGACTAAAAATGACCACAGTTCGGAACGCAGGCAGATTTTTAAGGTTCGTAGTCGGTTTGAACAGCACCAAAAGACTTCGCATATGGGAAAAGAAATACAGACGAAGATATAGACATATTAATATATCAATAGTAAAAGATTTTTGAGAAAATTACCCAGAAGATTACGTATATTTTATTTGAAAAGTCAGAGCTTTTTATTTTTCATAAACATGGGTGCTGGCAGTACAAGTTTATGAAATATTTAATGGCATGCCGCTACAATATTTAGTGTGTGTGTAACCTGTGGATAGTGATGCGATGCGTACGCGCCAACCGACAGATCGAACTGTCGTTCCCGGCGCGTCGCTAACATTTTACACGCTCGTTCCAAACCGACAGTTTTGGACTGGCGCGTGGTAAAACCGTCGTTCCGAACTGCACGTGGAAACCTGCCTAATGCTTCGGGCGTCCATTTCAACCGAGGCATTAGCTCAGACGGCGGACCTCGCGAGGCTACTCGCTCGGTGTGGACGCAGCTAATACTGAACAGAATTTACTTACAGTTAGAGGATGTGAGCACTTTCCTGAAGCGCAAAACGGGTTTCCAGCTGCGTCCTGTCGCGGGATATCTCTCCCCCAGGGACTTCCTGTCTGGACTGGCTTTTAGAGTATTTCATTGCACTCAATATATACGTCATTCTTCAGATCCCTTCTATACACCAGAACCGTATGTATTTTAAGCTTATTTTCCAAAACCCTAATAGCTAATAGAAAATACCTGATTTATGAATTTGTGGAAACATTAACAATGTTTCTAGTCAGGGGTAGGTGACAGCTTTAAGAAGTTAATAATCAGAGAAACAGTAACTGTAAAAGATATTGTCACGTATTTTTGAGCCACTCCATTAAGATTAAATAATGAACACTGTAATTTGATCATGTTCCTATACCTACTGTCTTTTTTATACTTTTAGCAAATTTATTATTTACATATTTTTGTATGTCATAGTGATTGTTGTCATGAGCTGCTAGGGCATATGCCTTTGCTCGCCAACCCCAGCTTTGCACAATTTTCTCAAGAACTTGGATTAGCATCCCTTGGTGCTTCTGACGATGACATCGATAAATTGGCAACAGTAAGTAGACATAGACCCTCCGGACCATCTGACCACCATGAACTTGGCACTGGTGGTGACTTGGGATTTCTATATCCCAACTGACTACCAGTGACCAAATAACACAGTACTACTCCCATATCACCACCAGTGGCGAAAATTGTCTCATTTTACCACTAGTGGTAAAATAAAACAACATCAGTTGCACTTTACCACCAGTGGTCAAATTATTAGATCAGTTTCAATTTAGTATAATCAAAATTATCTAAACCACTTGAATAAATAAGTATACCGTTTACTATATCCAAAACATTTATTTGTAATTATTTGTACTTAACCCAAGCTATCCGCTCTTAGCTATCATAACCTATATTTATGTTATAAAATATTTGGATCTAAATTAGGTACTTCATTTAAAAATTATTCTTCAGGTAAGTAAAGGGGCTAACTATCTCTAGACAGTGGCCGACAGTAACATTGTTATCCTTAAATGTTCCTACAGCCCTATTTATTTTTTCATCGTTTTCGGCACGATCACGACTTTTTTTTAAAATATTAAGTGACGTTCTTTAAAAAAATTAACAGTCGTGGTAATGCAGGATTTTTTTGGCCTATGAATTTTTGAATGCCATCCCTCTAAAATGATTTGTTGTTATATACTCTTCGCCTTCACAATTCCACATGTTACTTAATAGTATAATAACAAGCCATTGCTTTTTGAAATACCTACTCATTAAATTTTAGAATTGTTTCGGCACAAGGACTCCATTGAAGTATGTATTTCTATCCTTCATTTAGGGATTCTGCTGGAATCAGAGAGTTACATATCTACTAGACAGTTTCCTTAATTAGCCACTTTCGCCAACCGGTCACTTTTGAAATTAGTCAATTTCATTAATATCCTTAATTCGTCACTTTCCTTAATTCGTCAGTTGGCTTATCTGGTCAGTGTATGAATCTCGTCAGTTTATCAATTTCAATTGATTTCCGTATTTGGTCAGTTGTAGTACAATCACCATACTAATGGATAATTTAAAACGGTCGGTATTTTTTTGGACTGTACCTACCGGTCTATTTATTTGGGGTAGGTTAGATTCGCTTCGGCCGTCTAATAAACCGGAGTTTCGTAACCGGTTTCCTTGAAGACTTTTTTAATACGTTTACGTAACTGGTTTCCATGAAGTATTTTTCCATACTTCTACGTAACTTAATGTGTAGCAAAACAAACAGGCATAAATATACCAGCCAAAAATAGAAAACGGCGGTGGATTGCATTGGATAAACGCATCACAAATATAGTTTCTACTTGCATGATAGAAGATCTATTTGAAGAAGGAAGGAAGGAAGTTTGGGATTGCTTGATAAAATTAGATCTTATTAATACTATAAGAAACAATAAACGTGTTAACTAATCTATTACATTTTTATCAACAAATTACAAAATCCAAGATTCATTTCCCATTTTTTTAAGTTTATAATATAAAAAACCGATATGCCGATATAAACGACTGTAAATCTAGTGAAAATGCATAAACTGACGAGATTTTTACATTGACCTGATAACCCAACTGACGAATTAGGGATAGTAACGAATTAAGGATTTTAATGAAATTGACCAATTGCAGAAACTGACCAGTTGGTGAAAATGACTAATTAACCAAACTGTCGAGTAGATAACTAACTCCTTTCTACTGAGGTTTTCAAAGGAATTTCCTTAGCAGGAATTGATCATGTAGTCGACTTACCATAAAGGAATATTGGCGGGGAAAGTATAGTAACATCTTTTTTTAATTGGTCTACATGCTTTGCTACAATGTTTCTTGAAAGGGATTGTAGACAATTTGGAACGTGGACAGATTCTTTTACCTTTATTTGTTAGACTACCTTTGCAGTACTTCTTGTTACAGCACACTCATATTTTGTGACTGTTTTTGTAGGTCTTCTTTAGGTGATATCTTCGTCCGTCATGCAAAAGTAGCTGTCCCCTCCTCCCCCCCCCCCTTTGGCTTGATATATATATTCGTAAGTAATTGGGTTACTGCATGTAGGCACAGAATCTTGATCACACATTTTCACAGAAATACTGCACTAATAAATAGGTAATCATTAGAAATGATTTCCTTCGAGTTAGATAACCCAAGGAAAAGTACACAATGACGTGTGTCAATCTATAGTGTAGTAAAGGAATGCTCAAAAGGGGGGTGTGGATGGAAAAGTCGAAAGCAGAAACTTTGACTTAGGAACTTTGTTTGGACTAGTTAGGAGATAAACATACTAAAAGTCCCCACCCCTCCGAGGTGAGCCCGAGGGGGAGGAGCACAAAGAAGGTCCCGTTTTTTGGTCTTTTGCTTAATTCTCGAAAACGGTGCGTCGCACGAAATTTTGTTCAACTAAATATTAAATGCTTATTAAATTCTCTACAAGTTTGTTATTTGTATGTTGTATCTATCTCCAATAATTGCCTAGCTATGAGCTTCTAAAAGTGGATGATTTTCAAAAATGCACTTTTCTGTACGTTTTTTGGCACTTGTTCTTAGCTGCGACCGTAGATATACAAGAATCATGACTAATTAACCAGTCGCCTCCTCTTTGGGCTTGACGGACCTGGTTGGGGTTCCTTATTTCCTGCCTGTTCTGTCTCGTCATCAGTCAAATCAGTATATGACAACGGAACGTACGACGATGGGGATGATGAAGTAGGAGTAGTAGATACTCCAGCTTCATCATCTTCATCCTCGTCGTCATCGTCGTTGTCCTCCAAAATGCGAATGCCATTAGTGCAGCTTCCGTTGCAATTGTAGCAAATGGTAGAGCACAGCATGGAAGCCTTCCTACACCCACATCTAGCACTACTACAATCAGTAGTGCAACGGCAAAATATAAGCTTTAATAATTCTTCCGGTGCAGCTGGTTCCTTAGTTTGAACAGGGACCAAGAGGTTGCATTCATTTCGTTTCCAACCCCATAGTTCAGGAGAAAGGTCCTGTCCAAGCCAAGCCTGTACCTGATGGTAAGTGCGGTAAGAGTGCTCCATCGCTGCCCCCTCGGTTGGAGGCAGGGAGGAAATGTCTGGTTTGACGTTTGACACTGACTGGAGGAAACGTTGGTAGCGATAGTTATTTAGAGAGGTCTCCTTCTGTTTTGCTCCATACCACCTTAAAAAGCATAAGTTTCCATTTTTTTTATGTCAGCATGCGATGAAGTGGGGTTCGAAAACACCTCTGCGGCTTGACGGATCTCAGGTTTTTTTAAGTAGAGTTTACAAAAACCAACTTTGCTTCGCCGAACTGCAGCAGAAGTGGTGTCACATCCCGTGAAGGCGTGTAGAAATAAAATGTCTTTGAAGCCTAGCTGTTGCAATTCTTGACTTGAATAATAGGTGGTAGGTACTTTACCTCTGCTAGGCTTGACAAAGATAATATTATGGTCATGTGGAGTCCTTGCTATAAGCAGAACTATCAAGTCAACATCTTCTCCAATGATTGCAACTTGAGAATCCTTTGACTTTTCGATGGCAGTAGAAACCACCATTAAGTCCGCATCGTCCGACGCTTGCTGCGTTTCAATCCCGTGGCTGTTAAGTTGAGATAGCCTTCACCGCGTGGAGGTACTCCCAGCTTATGTGCTATATTTAAATATTGTGTAGGTGTTTTTAATACTGTGGGTGCTCATCCATACGAAATAAGAAAGGTTTTTGGTAAATTTGTACCGTTACAATGTGCTCCAGAGGGAAAAAAACACAATTTTGAAAATCATCCACTTTTAGAAGCTCATAGCTAGGCAATTATTGGAGATAGATACAACATACAAAGAACAAACTTGTAGAGAATTTAATAAGCATTAAATATGTAGTTGAACAAAATTTCGTGCGACGCACGCATTTTCGAGTTTTAAGCAAAAGACCAAAAAGCGGGACCTTCTTTGTGCTCTCCCCCCTCGGGCTCACCTCGGAGGGGTGGGGACTTTTAGTATGTTTATCTCCTAACTAGTCCAAACAAAGTTCCTAAGTCAAAATTTCTGCTTTCGACTTTTCCATCCACAATCATTCCTTTACTGGACTACTAGTCATGTTTACTTTTCAATAAATTAATTAAGGAGGCTAATTAAGGATTTTACTCAAAGCAAATCGTAACAGGGCTAGGTAGTGTTTACGGATAGCAGATTAGTCCCATTTCACCTCTGGTGGTAAAACTTTACACCATCTCAACACCGGTGGTCAATTAGAACTAAAATCGTACCATTTTATCACTAGTGGTGAATTTGGGAATAAGTTTTTTCCCAGTTGACCACCAGTGGTGAAATGGGTCAGTCTCAATTGACAACCGGTGGCAAGTTCTTTGTGGTCAGATGGTCCGGAGGGGACATAAACTAGGTACCTTAAAAATAAATTAATATTCGATTTAGAAAGGAAAAAGAATCGACTTCGCTCGGGACTCGAACCCGCGATCTTTCCCTTACAGGGGGAATGCTCTGACCGCTAAGCCACAGAAGCCCGCACGCAGCCGAATCAAATTCCTCTATACTACCGTCTTTGGGGCGGGGCGATTTGAAAAGTTACTGAATAGGAAACTTTGTTTATAACTTATTACAGTAACTTATTCCAGGAGATACATTTTAGGAGACCCATTGGGGGTTGGAACCCCTATTTATGCTTAACTAGCTTTCCAGAATTCAATTGTGAATTGTTGATGTGCTGGTGATATTATTCGGGGATAATACTCTGCAATGGTCATATACTTATTCTCAAGAAGAGTTATATTATTTTTCACCATTGACACTCGAAAAAGGGCCCGTGATTCATCAAAAACAGTGAATAAAACGCTCTTTGTTTCACCGAGTGAATAAAAAAATTTGAATTTGGAACATGCGCGAATGTACGGATTCTAGTGAAACATACAAAGAGGTTGCACACTCTCACTATAAAAACGTACTAAAAGCCACCTAAATGTAATCACTGGCTGGATGGAATGTGGCTCAGTTTAAATTAAGAAAAAAAAATGCCGCTATTTTCTGTGTAATTTTCCTTGTAAAAGTTTATGTTTGTCTCATAATCATAAAATGACTTCATCTAGTGATGAAAATTAAACTCATATTCTCGAACGCGAAAAGACTCCTGAGTCGTTTCGCGCTAAAGCGGTAGCTATTACTGATAATTTGCTGCTACTTTTGTGTACCTACTATCCATAACAAAATGTAATTCATAATCACAGAGTAATCGTTTTCTCGTAGTCAATGGTGAAAAGTTGAGTACCTAACACGTGAAAAAAGAATTCATCTCGGCTCTTGCATCCCTTGATCCACTCAGGTTTCTCTCTAGAACCCCTCGCTACGCTCGGGATTCTACCGGAGAAACCTTCACTCCTCTCGGGATACAACTTGGTGCCTCGAAAAGAATTCACCTTTTTTTCACTTGTTGGGTAATCTACTATTTCACCATTGACACTCGAAAAAGGGCCCGTGATTCATCAAAAACAGTGAATAAAACGCTCTTTGTTTCACCGAGTGAATAAAAAAATTTGAATTTGGAACATGCGCGAATGTACGGATTCTAGTGAAACATACAAAGAGGTTGCACACTCTCACTATAAAAATACCGCCACCTAAATGTAATCACTGGCTGGATGGAATGTGGCTCAGATTAAATTAAGAAAAAAAAATGCCGCCATTTTCTGTGTAATTTTCCTTGTAAAAGTTTATGTTTGTCTCATAATCATAAAATGACTTCATCTAGTGATGAAAATTAAACTCCTATTCTCGAACGCGAAAAGACTCCTGAGTCTTTTCGCGCTAAAGCGGTAGCTATTACTGATAATTTGCTGCTTCTTTTGTGTACTATCCATAACAAAATGTAATTCATAATCACAGAGTAATCGTTTTCTCGTAGTCAATGGTGAAAAGTTGAGTACCTAACACGTGAAAAAAGAATTCATCTCGGCTCTTGTATCCCTCGATCCACTCAGGTTTCTCTCTAGAACCCCTCGCTACGCTCGGGATTCTACCGGAGAAACCTTCACTCCTCTCGGGATACAACTTGGTGCCTCGAAAAGAATTCACCTTTTTTTCACTTGTTGGGTAATCTACTATTTTTTTTTTTTTTTTTTTTTTATCGTGCGAAAAATCCCCACGGATACCTCCCCCGCCGGAGTCGGAGGAGGAGGTTATGTCGGACTCGAACCGACTAAAACGCACGCCTTCTGTGGGCCGTCAGTTGTCGGAGGTGAGATTGTCATAGCCATATCCCTCGCACCCCGGCCGACCCAGGGCCATATCTCTCGATATGGCCCTCTTCCGGTGTGGGGACCACGGAGTCCCCAACGGGTAATCTACTATTAAACAATTAATAAATTAAAGAAATAAGTAATAAAATCTTTAGTCATGAATCATGATGCAATATTTCAGCTTTACTTCTTCACTGTCGAATTTGGTTTGTGTCGGCAAACTGATGGAAGTTTCCGAGTCTATGGTGCTGGCTTATTATCATCCGTAGCAGAGTTGCAACATGCACTTTCCACATCTGAGAAAATTAAGCGTTTTGATCCTGACGTCACTGTAAATGAAGAATGTATTATTACTTCCTATCAAAATGCTTATTACTACACTGATTCCTTTGAAGAAGCAAAGGAAAAAATGAGGTCAGTAAAACATTTAACTTTGAATGTATACCTACTATTTTATATTGTATCGTTATGCATAGCTGTGAGCAAGGCGCTGAGCGAGACGACTCTCATTCCTAGAACCGCCACGAGGGCCCACCACGGCGTTGCCCACGCCTGGCACTCTGCCAGCGTGTGCAGCCCTGGCTCGCATCACAATGATGGCACTCCTCACCTAGGCTCCTTTCTGTTCCGAAACCTCGTGTCCTCCAGCCAATCCTCTATGGTGTGTCTTGTCCTATGTTAACCTAACTAGAAATATGGCTCCTAATTTATGACTTTGCAATTAACCGACAAGTTAATTTAAGTAGGTTATTTATGTGAAATATCATTGTTATTAATAGTTTGATATACTAAGACTAGATAATATAAATAATGTCTACATTATTACGTAAATATGTATTATATAGATTTACTATACTTTGGAAGCATATACCTATAACATTATAAACAAGCAGAATTTATAACTTATTAAATCGTTGTAGTGGCTATTCTAAACTAACAAAATGTCGTTTAGAACTATTCTGTTATGATAAAGCAACGCTATTTATGACTCGAGTAGCCTTGCAACATTTCTAGTAACCGCTTTGTTATTTTAACCATTAATATCTTTGTTGTTAGTAACTGTTTTAAAATATACACTTCTTTATTTATAACTATTACACGTATATTGTATACTTACGAGATAATTACTATCTATTTTCGATTGTACAGAGGATTTGCTGAAAGCATACAACGTCCCTTTGGAGTACGATACAATCCGTATACCCAAAGCGTAGAAATTCTTAGTAACGCTCAGAAGATTACAGCTTTGGTTAGTGAGCTGAGAGGAGATATCTGTATAGTATCTTCTGCCATCAAGAAAATTTCGGCCCAAGATTCCACATTGGACGTGGAGTCGATTGCGAATATGCTTCATACAGGACTGCAGGTATAGTAAATTATACGAAAGTATCACTTTATTTACCGTTAGCTACGCAATCGGTACCTACTAGTGTTAATATGACTACTTCAGCTGAGCCAAACACAAGAAACATCAAGTGAAATAAATTATTAAAAATAAAACACCCGAATGCGGCTGAAAATATTGAAACAAGTTTAAGAGCAAGCGGTACCAATTAATTCACATACCGTTTAGGAGTGCCGCCTGCTATCAAACTCGTTTCGATTTTTTAAACATCAGTCGAGTTTTATATCTAAACTAAAGTCCGGTTTTCACTTTAATTAGGAAAATTGTGAGTGCTTAGCTGATTAGTAAATTTGTGAGTGTGAGTAGCGTCCAATACTGTTTAGGTGTTGTGTTTAGTATGTGTTTATTGTGTATGCAAGCAACAACGATGGATGAAATATCGCGTTTGGTTCTTCTTCATTATCCTAGCGTTAATCCCAGTCGCATCCGAAGCTTTCACCACGTAGTCTGAGGTCCGCTTTATCAGTCTAACTGCGGATTTGGTTGAACTTCGATATTTTTACGTGCAGCGACTGCCATCTGACCTCCACAACCCAATAGCTAGGACACGACGGTATATCCGTCCCTATAAAGCAATCCCACTGGGGAAGTACCTCCGCCTTAAAGAATACGGCGGCTAAATAACCTCACTGGAGAGGTTTTTTTGTGCTGTCAGTGGAAAAACCAAAGGCTTGTCTGATTTATCTTTTGTGCTGATGGCACAGAATCTCTCTGTTCTTACAGGGTCGCCAGAACGAGTGTAACTCACCTGGTGTTGCACTCGCCCATAGGCCACAGTGACCATTTACCATCAGGTGAGCCATGTGCTTGTCTGGGAACTAAGTAATATAAAACATTGCGATATTGGGCGATATCAAAGCATTACTTAATGTGCTTCTCTGAGGCACGACCAGACCAATGCAAATAGGTACCCATACTCATGCATACAAATATTAGCACTGAGCGGGGATCGAACACGTGCCTCCTGCGTAGCGGCTGCGTTCACTACCACCACGCCACAGAGGCTGTCAATCGCGTTTGCATTTTATGGGAAACGGATCACTTAATCCCATCTTTTTTCTTTTTTTTTTTTAGAATATTAGCAACCGAAATCCCTACTAATATTATAAATGCGAAAGTAACTCTGTCTGTCTGTCTGTCTGTCTGTCTCACTTTTACGACTAAACCGCTGAACCGATTTTGATGAAATTTGGTTTAGAGGTAGGTTAGACCTTGAGAAAGGACATAGGCTATGTTTGGTCGCGATAACCGACATCCACGCGGGCGGAGCCGCGGGCAAAAGCTAGTTACTAATTTTCCCGTTAACCCCTCCAACTAAACTAAATTGCTTGTGCTAGGAGTGGGTTCACGTCGGTAGTGTAATGGCCAGGATTCGAACCCGGAACCTCTCGATCGTAAGGCCGACTCCTTAACCACTAAGCTACCGACGCTTCAAATCATTCTCATCCTCTCCTTTCCTAATATAGGACAACATGTGCACTGTGCAGGACTTAGATACTACCCGCATACGGTGCAGAATATTCCATCAAGAACCAAGCGGTTCAGCGACTCCTGCTTCTGCCGCTCCATTAAGGCCTGGAATTCTTCACCAATTCACGTGTTTCCCTCTTCATACAGTCCCGCGTCCTTTAAGCGGGGCATGAAAAAGCATCTCATGAGGCCATCAAGCTGATTGCCACCATTGTTACATGGTACGTGTCTATAATGGTGACTCTCTTTTCCGAGGCTTTGCCTTCAGCTTACCATCAGGCGAGGCGAAGTCAAATTGTAACATAGTACGCGTCTATAATGGTGACTCTCTTTTCCGAGGCTTTGCCTTCAGCTTACCATCAGGCGAGGCGAAGTCAAATTGTAACATAGTACGTGTCTATAATGGTGACCCTCTTTTCCGAGACTTTGCCTTCAGCTTACCATCAGGCGAGGTGAAGTCAAATTGTAACATAGTACGTGTCTATAATGGTGACCCTCTTTTCCGAGACTTTGCCTTCAGCTTACCATCAGGCGAGGCGAAGTCAAATTGTAACATGGTACGTGTCTATAAATGGTGACCCTCTTTTCCGAGGCTTTGCCTCCAGCTTACCATCAGGCGAGGTGAAGTCAAATTGTAACATGGTAAGTGTCTATAATGGTGACCCCTTTTGCCGAGACTGCCTTCAGCTTACCATCAGGCGAGGCAAAGTCAAATTGACTTGTCCTATCTAAAAAAAAACTCTACGTAGACGATTTATACACGGGGCTAGCTACTATCTCTACAAAGGCAACGAAACATTGCAATAATAGAATGTCGAAGGGCAAAATCCCGAAAACCAATATTTTGAGACCTCTGTACTCAACAAAACCATCCACCTGTTTAGTAGATTGTACGGAGAAAGGCTACTCGCAAAAAAAATAGAACGTGGTTCTAATCACGCTACTCACAGTTTCACTCACTCTCACACTCGCACTCGCACTCACATTTTTGTCCAAACGTGTTTTGTACTAATCACTAAGCAGCTACACTAATCACTTGCACTCACACTAATCAAAGTGTGGACGGCGCTAATCACGCTACTCGCAGCCACACTCACACTCACACTCACAATTTTCTGTCCAAACGTGTTTATTACTAATCACTAAGCACCTGCACTAAGCACTCGCACTCCCACTAATCACAGTGTAAACCGGGCTTAATATAAAGCTGAAGAGTATGTTTGTTTGTTCGGTTAGCGCTAATCTCAGGAACTATTGGTTCGAATTGAAAAGTTTTATTTGTATTGAATTGCCCGTTTATCGAGGAAAGTTATAGGCTAAATATCATCACGCTACTCCTCAAGGGCGCGGAGCACCAACAATATTATTTGAAAATTAATACATTGTAGGCATATACATAATATGTTTAAAAGGGTGATACGTAGTTTCGAAATATGCTATGGGTAAAGCAGAGGCGTTTCAGCTAGATTTTAAAAGACTCGATAGAGTGAAAATATTTTTGACAACATTACCTACATTTTGGCACCAAAAATCCCCCATATACCTTGGGATCACATTTTATGTGCCCTAGAATAATTTGAGACATCAATCATTAAAATCCGAACAGTGGTTCAGAAGATATGGGGTAATTAAGAATATTAAAAGCATACATACATCAAGATACCTACGCTCAAAAACATAACCCTTCTTGGCAGTCGGGTAAATATATATGTACATACAGATTGGTTTACAAAAGATTATTTTGAAACGTCCAATATGTTAGACGTTCACACCTAACGTTTTATAAGTTACCTTTCGTCTAAACATTAAAGGTCCTCTGTTTATTTTGAAATATAAAATATTGCGTTTGTGGTGTTGATAATAAATATTATAATGAATAGACATTTATTGGCTAAATATTACTGCACGTTCAAATAAATGCCTCGTGCATGTAATTCTCCATTTAGTTCGGTACGAATCAAATGTCCAAATTGTTCAACTAAATTGTATACCTATTACTTAGCTTCAGAATAAGTCGATAACAATTATGTTACAGACAATCTGTATAACTGAAGTATTATTACTGGGTGGAAGATTTCGACTTAACCTGAAGGGAAAGTTACAGCACGTTCAATTTATAATGCTACTACTAAAATAAATGCCTCGTGCATGTAATTCTCCATATAATTCGGTACTAATCAAATTCTGTTCACTTATTATTCAACAAAATTGTATACCTATTACATAGCTTCAGAATTCATCATCATCATCATCATTTCAGCCATAGGAAGTCCACTGCTGGACATAGGCCTCCCCTATAGATCTCCAATAGGACCGGTTGGAAGCGGCTCGCATCCAGCGCGTTCCCGCGGCCTTAATGAGGTCGTCTGTCCACCTTGTGGGTGGATGTCCTACGCTGCGCTTCAGAATTAGTACTTAATAATTATGTTACAGGCAATCTGTTACAGGGTGAAAGATTTCAAGGGAAAGTGTAGGTACATTCCCTCCAGTTAAAGTCTAAATACTGAATAAAAAGAATTTCGCTCTAAGGAAACATTCCCATATGTTAAAAAATCAGTATTCTAAAATTTGGGTTTATGTCTAATGGGTACTTCCCCACCAAGCGTGCCCACTGGTGGGGTAAAGTGGAATATTATAGTACATTATGGTACAAGTAATCATCATGCTCACACGTGCCATACGACGTTTTACAACACACTTGCGAATAAAATAATACTACAAATACTAAATAAACAATACTACAAATTAATTCGTTTTCCTATGCGCGCGCATTTAACAATGGCGGTCGACCATATTTAAAAAAAAATGAGTTTGAACTTAACTTTTTTTTACTCTGTTTTTTTTTTCTGTACTTAGAGAAAAAAAAAAGTTAAATTTGAGCGAAAATTTTGTTTATTACACAAGTATTACAAGTTGAAATTATATATTTAAATACGAAAATGCATCAAATGACCATACAATAGGCGTATTAATTTATTCGTACTATTAAACACGTTATTTTTTGTATCAAAACTCTTTAAGAACATAGACAATTATAGACACTTCCTATAAAATTTAAAAAAGAATCTATAACTCACTTTTGTGAATAATAGTAATGAAAAAGTCACAGTTTTATAATAGGTGTCATTCCGTGCTTAATTGCGGTAAAATAATATCACTGTTATGAGCAGGTGTGTTGTAAAAAAAATATATCCACTTTTCTCCACTAAATTCATTCTGGTGGGGAACATTATACGTAAGAAAAGAATTATAATGAATGGGAATATTGTACGGGTGAACGGTATTCCGTTCCATATCGTTCCGTATCGTTATAAGCCCAAGCGGGGCCCCATTTCAATCCATGCTGCACTTGCTCTCTTGCCCTTATAATTTTTTTTTTTCACATGATCATAACTGTGCTCAAAATCTTTCGGTCAAGAACGACTATAAAATCGAATGGTATATTGTTACTAAAGTTAACAACAAATAAACTATGGCATAACTTTTTGCTTGTGCGACCAAATTAGTCTTTAATTCAGTTTAAAAAAATACGAGTACATAGAAAGTCATATGAACAGACCCCATGGTTGCTCATAATATGATAACAATATCCCGCGTATGGACGCGGCCAGCCGCAGATTGATGTATTTCTATTATGGTCCAACCCCACCAAACGGACCGCATCGCATCGCATCGGCCTAATATAAACATCATAATGACGGGACCAACTCTTGTATTTGAAAGATTCTCCCACGTATATTTAGCACCCATTTAGTTCTATTTTGTACCTGTCCTGAAATTTTTGTACCTTACACGGCATAAACGGAATTTCACGATAACACTGGTCCCGCCATTATGATGCGTCATAATGGCGGGACCATGCTTGTACTCCAAAACTACAACGAATTGCATCGTCCAGATCAAACCAGAATTTAGAACCTGATTTCGTACCTCCGATAATCAACAGTGAGAGATGGAGATTTCAGTAGTTTTTTTATAAATTAAATATTTCATTTTTGACATTTTATACGCCTAAATAATTTAACGAGCGAAAATACTTCAAGTAAGTTGTCCAGTACAGTACAGGCATGGTCCCGCCATTATGACGCATCATAATGGCGGACCCATCTTTCAAATACAAGAGTTGGTCCCGTCATTATGATGTTTATGGCCTAATCCCTACACAATGGAAAACATCAAATATCATTCTTATATTCGAATAAAATCGGCCAAGTGCGAGTCGGACTCGCCCATGAAGTGTTCCGTAGTAGCAAAGGCGAAAATTGTAGTTTATGACGTATTAAAAAAAAACTACTGACTGGATCTCGTTCGAACCAATTTTTAGTGGTAGTTTGCATGGCAATTTACATCATATATTTTTTTTAGATTTATAATTCTCTTATTTTAGAAGTTAGAGGAGGGGGGACACATTTTTCCACTTTAGAAGTGTCTCTCGCGCAAACTATTCAGTTTAGAAAAAAAACTATGTAAGAAACCTCAATAGCATTTTTAAAGTGGGTTTCATGAAAAAAGAAATTTTGAGTTTCAGTTCTAAGTATTTTTAAAGTGGAAAAATGTGTCCCCCCCCTCTAACTTCTAATAAGAGAATGATAAATAAAAAAAATAGTTATTTGTTATACAAGAGTGCAAAGTTGCTTTTTAACCGCGTGCTCATTTTTGATGACCGAGCAAGCGAAAGATTCTAAATTTGAATCACGAGCGTAGCGAGTGATTCACAAATTAGAATCTTGAGCGTTAGCGAGGGAATCAAAAGAGCACAAGGTGAAAAATCTTTGCACTCGAGTGCAACACGTAACTTTTCATCCCACCTCAGCGAGGAAATAATGAAATGCTTCTCCTTCCTAGCGTTAATTCCCAGTCAGCATCCGAAGCTTTCACCTCGGAGTCCGGGGTCCGCTTTACCAGTCTTAACTGCGGATTTGGCTGGACCTCGATATTTGCCGTGAAGCGACCGCCATGTGACCTCCACAACCCAATGATGACATTAGGCGATATCGAAGCATTGCAGCCAGACCGTTGTTGTTGAACTTTTTAGGGCTCCAACTACCCGTAACGACTGCCATAGATGTTCGTATGGCATCCGTGACCGACGCCTTAACGTGCTCTCCAAGGCACGACCAGACCAATGCAAATACCCATTTTCATGCATAAAAAATATTTGCACTGAGCGGGGATCGAACCCGTGCCTCCTGCGTAGCGGCCGCGTTCAATACCACTACGCCATGGAGGCTGTATAATATGTGTATTAATACTAGTAATAAAATACAACAAAATAAAAATTCAACAACAATGTCAACAATATGACGTGAAAAAAATTGATGCGCGCAAAGCAAATTAAAAAAAAAGTACACCAAGGAGGTTACGAGTCTGAGTATTTCATGAATTAAAAAAAAGTTGTATGATAAATTCGGCACCATAGAGGTAGAAGTAAATAGGTTTAATGATGTTTTGAGTCCACAAACCTAGTACACACGATGTTCTAAATTCAAATTTACTTTACCTCTCTAGAGGATAAAAACGACTTTTACGCTCAGTTATCGAAGAGCAAAAATAGTCTTTCCGAGATGGTGGGATGAAAAATATATGATGTACAATGCCATGCAAACTTCCACCGAAAATTGGTTTGAAAGAGATCCAGTTAGTTGTTTTTTTTTAATACGTCATAAACCGCAATTTTCGCCTTTGCTAATACGGTACCCTTCATGGGCGAGTCCGACTCGCACTTGCCCGGCTTTATTTTATTATACTTTCCTTTATTCATTTTATCGACATATAAATTATATTTTTAATTATTCCTAAAAATACATTTAAAAATATAATAAATTGTAATATTCTTTATTATTGTGTTGTTTATAATAAATAATAAGACCAATATGTTCTGTACGCATGTATTTGGCTTTATTTTATTATACTTTCCTTTATTCATTTTATCGACATATAAATTATATTTTTAATTATTCCTAAAAATACATTTAAAAATATAATAAATTGTAATATTCTTTATTATTGTGTTGTTTATAATAAATAATAAGACCAATATGTTCTGTACGCATGTATTTGAAGTGACGTCACGGGCACCACTGAAAATCAGCGCTCCACAGAGATGTGTGTCTATTTATTTATTTTATTTATTTATATTTTTTAAAGAAAGCTTACGGACTAATAGATCACAATGAGTACACGATCAACATTGTGTCACATGCCAATGACATGAGAATGTCTTTGGCATGTGATGTACACCATTTTACTAAGACTGCGACTTTTATAGACGCCCTCAGCAATTTAATATAGTAATGTGCGGGTCCGAAATAAATATAGGTATTTTCTTTCTATCTTCCTTTCTAACTTTCTTGTCTGTCCGGATGTATTTTTCATATTATTTCTCAAATATTATATTCAATAGTATCGATATTGGATTAGAGTATTCTTACTTGCATGAAGTGTTAACACACTTTTATTATAAGTTGATATATCATTTTACACAACCTTATCTTCTTGTGAATTCAAGTGTGTAAGCACGTTACTTCTCAAATTATTTCCAAAGCTCTAATTTTAGCAACATCTGTTGTTAAATTATGTGCAACACTGCAAGCACTTACATTGCGTTGGTTTCATCTATCTTAGGAAAGATGGCGCTACCATGTACCATCACTATTGGGACGCTCTTCTTCTAAAGCAACATTGGTGAATATTGCATCATTCATATTGTATAATAAGTATGATGGAAGCTGGTATAAACCTGTTCCTTTAAATACATCAAAGGTGTCTACATAAAGACTGCTACTATTTTTGTAACTAGTTGTGTGAGGTTTCAATTGCAATTTTAAAAAAATAAGTTTTTGAGACTTATTCTATTTTTTTTTTGTAGGCAACACTTTTACTGATCCAAAATAGCAATATAATATAAAAAAAACTTTTAAATAGAAAAATTGTGGAGTATTTCATAAAAAAATAATATTTTTAATTTTCATCTTACTCTCAAGTAATTGTCGTATGTTTCGAAAAATTACTATGGCAGTGAGCGTACAAATTACAGGAAAAAATTGTACGTTTAATCAGCTTTCCAAAAGGTAATGACATCCATAGAATAATATTGTATTTATGAAAAAAGTGAGTTTTAATAAGCGCGGGCGAAAATGGGCCGGGGACATTTTCATTGTTTAGGATCGGCATATTGGGTACCAGGTTATCCTATCGGCGGGAAACATTAATAAGTTGACGAATGCGCGCGCATCTAACCACAGATTAATCTAACAATGTATCGGCCATAGACTAAAAGAATGAAGTTTCTTTTTTTTGATAGCGTTTTAGACTCAACATGGGGAATTTAAAGTTTTTTGTAGATAAAATAAAATAAAAAAAGTGAAAGTTTTATTTAATAAACATGTATAAGTTGAAATTATCTATTTAAATATGAAGTTGCATGATGGATATCAATTTATTTGTAGGTTACTATTGAACACGATCTTTTTGGTTATCCAACTTTTTTTTAAGAAACTCAACCAATAAAAAAAAAAGAATCTATAACTCACTTTTGTGAATAATAGCAATGTAAAATTCACAGTTTGTACATTAAAATAATCATTTGTTATTGCTTATTCCACCTGCAATTCTGGAGCAACGGTTCATGATACAGCAGTCTAGTCTATCTGCAATCATGCCCAGTATGCTATTGGGGCTGGCCCGAACCCTGCGCACCAAGGATGCGCATCTTTTTCGCATCAATGCATAAAAACAATCTACTCGATTTTCAGCAAACATCCCTGATGCACTACAATATCGAGGCAACCGCAACAGCACCCTGAAGGCATCATTGTACTGAACACGAAGGGCGCTGTACGACTTTTGCGTATATTTTACCCACAACCTACTAGTGTAAAAAGAGCTGCAGTAAGCTTTAAAATAGCGTTACTTTCACACCAAGGGAAGCGCGTGCGAACCTTCGGGCAATCATATTCGCCCTCACCGACAGCGCCCTCCGCTCACGCTCAATATCATCATCATCTTTGAGACTAGTTGTCAGTTCGTGCCGAAGGTATTGAAAAGTGTGTACCCTGGCTAAGGGCACGCCGTTTAGTTTGATGGGTGGCACACTGTCCATATATTTACTGCCGGCCTCGAATACCATAACAACACTTTTTTTAACATTGTACAATAGACCGTGACCCTTAGCGTAATTTTCATATATATTGGTGAGCTTCCTCAGACCACATATTGAGGCACTGAGCAGCACCATGTCATCCGCATAGCTTACCGGTACTATGGGGTGAATAGGGATCAATGGGTGAATAGGAATAAAATGGTCAGCTGAATTCTGTAGTTATTTTCTTTCAAGTGAAATTATGGATTAATAATTAAATGTAATAATGAGCGAAATTATGGATTAATTAAATGTAATAATGAGCAGAGTTATCAGTAATATCTGGTTAGATACTTGGAATTCGGGAAAGGAATTATTAAAAAAATCTAACGACGATTCTATCCCTATTCACCCTTTGATCCCTATTCACCCTTTGATCCCTATTCACCCTTTGATCACCCCATTTTACGTATGTTATTGACGATTATACCGTCAATATAGCAACCGACTCTAGTGCTGCTCAGCTCCTCAAGCAACTGATTCATGTATAGGTTAAACAGAGTAGGAGAGCTCAATCCTCCCTGTCTCACCCCACACCCCAATCTATAAGTGCTGGCATTATGTTCTATCCCATCGAACGCTATTTTCCTGGTTTCCATACCAATATTTAATAATATTTATAACTTTTGGTGGTATTCCAGCATCATTTAACTTGTTCCAAAGAATATTATACCTAGTTATTATTATTAATTAAATAAAAGTTTTAAAGTAAATCTTAATCTGTTTCTCAAAAACAGGTTATAAATAATATATTATAAACCTTTGTTTCTTACATAGTTATTGTTACTATTAATTAAGTATTAATTAAATTACTTGAATAATTGGATAACCGTGATCTTTTTACCCGACTGCGCGACGCAAAGGTGTGGTAATGTGTTTATCAGCCTATGTATGTATGTATGTTTGTATGTTCCTTTGAAGCTCTATTATATAAAGACCAAACGCCTGGACCGATTTTTATGATTCACACCTCAATCGATTCATCTTAGTCCGACGAGTATCACTAAGGACATGACGTTAGTGAAAATTTAAAATGGTGACTACTGAACGCCATATTGTGAAAATGAAAAAAATAAAGTCAACAAACTATGTCAAGTGGGGATCGTTAAATAGGTATTTAAAAATCATTTTTAGTTTTCTTTCAACGTTTTTCGATTTGACGGACCATTCAGGATATACAGGGTGTTCCAAAATTCAAGTATAAACCAGCAACAGAGCGTGGTCCTACTTATGGCTGCTCAGGAAAAGTTAAGAAAAAAAATCTATCTCAATTTTTTTTTAAATTCCTCAAACTTTGACACCTCCGTTCCTCTGAGAGTACGTGAGGCCGTCGATCTCGGTGGCCAATGGCCATATATGAGTATCTATGAAAGTTGTGTAGTCAGACTTTGGTATGTCATGGTCAGACTATGGTCAGAAGGTATGTATGTAGACAGACAGACAGACAGAAGTTGTTGGACTTGGCGAAGTGGAGGAGGAAGAACTGGCAGGCGGACTCTGAGCTCCGAGGTTACCTTGGCCACGGATGCAATCAGGAAAATGCGTATCCATGAAGATGATGATGATTAGTTTTTTGGCTTATAGGGCTCCCACTACCCGTAACAACTGTCATAGATACTCATTAACCACCGGGATCGACGGCCACACGTACTCTCTGAGGAACGGAGGTCTCAATGTCTTATGAATGGTCATCCATCCGAAAACCAACCTGGCTTGTGTTGCTTAACCTTGTAATGTGATAACCTACTCGGTTACCACTTAGTCACAAGTCCCGTCAATGATTTTTTATTAATGATGAATGCATTGTGTACAAAGTAAATCATGGAGATTTTCAATAAAAGCAATGTATGAAATGTGATTCTTATTTACTAAAAAAAATTATTTGAGTATTTCATTAAAGTATCATACCATTTTGAAATCTTGGATGGGTACTTTTTTTTCACCGTCATAAGATAAAGTGGGTCGAAAGTAAAAAGCTATGAAAATTTTACGAACGAAAAATATTATGACTTATTTTTGTAAGATAACTACAAATATTCTATAATTTTACAGAGTGGTGATGAATAGCCATGCTTTTTAGCTTGCTTATACAGAAAAGAGTTCAAAAATATTTGCAAAATTGTGGGCCTGGTAGTTGAAAATATCATTTAAATTAGGGGTACCGAATTACGAAGGATTTTTAAAAAGTTTGAGTAATTTAAAAAAAATTGAGATAGATTTTTTTTCTTTTTTTTTCTTGAGCAGCCATAAGTAGGACCAGCCTCTGTTGCCGGTTTATCCTTGAATTTTGGGACACCCTGTATATCGATTTAAAGTTGCGTAACAACCATTTTCATTTAATATAAGCTTTTAGACAGTAGAAATGTATTATTATTATTCTCTTTATTACATTAAATAAACTTATAAATTATATTTTTAAATACATATAAAAACATCTATTTAAAAATATAAAAAACAGTGCTCCACCGGTATCGGGTACAGGGACCAAGCTACCGGTGGTTAGGGCTCCAGAGAAAGGAACTTCCTCACGATGCGCGCCGTATCAAGGAGCACAGCCTTCTGCATCTGGCCCTTGACCCAACCGTCTAACCCGAGCCTCTTCAGGTGTTGGTCGAGGCTCTTTGCTATTAAACCGTTCACGGTCACGACTATCGGTACAATGATTGCTGAGTCAACATTCCACATGTCGACAATCTCGTGGGCCAAGTCCAAGTACTTAACCTTTTTATCTTTCTCAGCTTTCACGAGATTCTCGTCATGAGGAATGGTAACATCAACAATCAATGCTCGGCGTTCGGATCGGTCTATCACCACAATGTCAGGCTTGTTGGCTACTACAGTCCTATCAGTGATGATAGACCGATCCCAGTACAATGTGATATGACTATTTTCTAGAACTGGCTCAGGGACATACCTATAGTACGGCACTTCAAGTTCCACAAGGTTGTATTTCAGAGCAAGTCGCTAGTGGATTATCCTGGCTACTTGATTATGTCTGTGCAAGTACTCGCCGTTAGCAAGACGAGAACAGCCGGAAGTAATATGCCTGAGGGATTCACCAGGTTGGTGACACACTCGACAGATGTCAATTGTGCCATCCCTCATGATATACTTCCGGTAGTTATTCGTCTTGATAACTTCGTCCGCAATTGCACAGACAAAACCTTCAGTTTCCCCAAAAAGGTTACCGAAACGTAGCCAGGACACGGATGCAAGTAGGTCTACTTCGGGCCTGCGGAGGGCCCGATAGAACCTGCCGTGTAGCTCCTTACTCTGCCATACCTCCCTCCGGCTGTCAGTGCCAACTACTATAGGTCTGCGCCAGTTCTCCTTAGCCAAACCGAGCGGGGTGAGCCCGGTATCCACGCTGACTACATCACGGTGCATATCCACGTTCGACTTAAGAAAATAATCTCTGAGATTGCACACCTCGCGGTTATGAAGGGTCTTTGCATTCAAAAATCCTCGACCCTCACATTTCCGCTGGATGTACAATCTCATGACTGACGACCGCGGATGATGCATTCGAAATGCGGTCAACTGAGTCCGGACTCTCCTATCGATGGTATCGAGTTCAGTCTGAGTCCACTTGAGTATGCCAAAGGAGTACATCAGGAGTGGCATGACCCAACTATTACAGGCACGCACCTTGTTACCACCTGACAAAAGACTGTTAAGTACCTTTTTCAGGCGGCCAAAGAAACGCTCCTGTAACATTTGTTTCATGCCGGCCTCATTGATACATAATGCCTGTGACATACCCAAGTATTTATAGGTTTCGGTTACGAGGAGTGATCTCAGGCTAGTGGAATCAGAGAGCTGTATACCCTGCGATTCCACCACCCGCCCTCGCTTTACATGAATGACTGCGCATTTTTCCACACCAAACCCCATTTTAATAGAATTACTGAAATTTTCGGTAATCTTCAGTAAAGCCATTAATTGAGGATTAGTGTGAGCAAACAACTTCAAATCGTCCATGTAAAGCAGGTGGGATACCATCTGACCCTCTCTTCGTAACCTATAACCTAACCCTGAATTCACTAGTAAAGTACTAAGTGGGTTCAGGGCTAAGCAGAACCATAGGGGACTCAGACTGTCCCTTGAAAAATACCCCGCTCTATAGTTATCGGTTCGCCATCGCCCAAAGCCCGGCGACACCCTGGATAGAAAAGAACAGTCCTCCATTGCCTCATACATGACCTTAAAAAGGTACATAGAGTTGCATTCACTTTGTACAACTCCAACACCCTCAAAAGCCATGTATGAGGCACGGAATCGAACGCTTTCTTGTAATCTATCCAGCATGCCGCCAGATCCTTATTACGACGGCGAGCTTGTTGGCTAATAGCCATATCAATAAGGAGGAGCTCCTTAGTACCCCGGGCCCCATTCCTACATCCATTCTGAGAGGCACACATAATAGAATTATTATTTATATGATTGTTAATTTTGACTCTCAGAATGGATGTAAGAAGTTTATAGACCGTTGGCAGACATGTGATCGGTCTATAATTATTGGGCTCCAGAGTACTACCTGTTTTATGGAGCAGGTGGGTAACCCCGGTCGTCATAAAAGCTGGTAGCATCCCAGATTCTACAGCGGATTGAAACTGTGAGGCCAAAAGAGCGTGCGAACTCCGTAGCCATTTTAGCCAGAAATTGTGCAATCCGTCCGGTCCCGGGGATTTCCAATTAGACAGTGGACGGACCGCACAATCAACATCTATGGCATCGATGGTTATGTCTTCCATTTCAGGAATGGACTCGCACGCTCCTTCTACCTCACACATCCAATCGCCTGCAGTGTGGCTAACGGGCACCGACCAGATGCTGCGCCAAAACGCATTTGTAGCTGCAGCCTCCGGCTGCCGCACGTCATCCACACTTTCACCTGTTTGCTCCCAGCCTCTATATACCCACCTCTGGTCTCTTCGGAACATGCAATTAACGGTAAATCGATCGACGCGTTTTCTGTATCTTCGAATACGGTTTGCCCATGCACAGACTTTCTGCTTCAGGAAGTCAATGCGCTCTGTGATCCGAGACGTATATTCTTGGGGACTAATATCAGTCCCCGCAAACGCTCGGGTCACATAGCGCATCACTCTCGGGCGAGTGTTGCCCGACCTGAAGCAGATTAGCTTGCCGATGAGCACCCTTGCCTCGGCCACACGTCGTTCAATCCTGCATTGCCACGCTGGTATGGTAGACTTAGGTCGTATGGCAGGATCTTTAATAGAAAACTTAACACCTGCCATACGACATGCCGTCACAGCAGTACAATACAGGATTGAATGAGTGTCACCGAGATTTTCGCTATTATCGAGATAACTAGGTAATAGCGAATCAAGGGCGCTCACCAGCGCTATATTTCGTCTGTGTAAAGGCAAACGAGGCAGACGTGGCCTATCATTCATGGGCATCGATCGATATTCCAGCAACGCACATTCCAAAGCCTCCTTAATCTGTTCATTGTACTGAATACTTACTGGAATAAGTGTGTCATCCCCTGTCTCTTCAACTAATTGGCGCGTTTGCACTGGTGCAGGTGTAGAAGCAGGTGCCGGGGCGGGGGTGACACAGATATTTCGCAAGCATTCTTGCCGTAGAGTCTCAAGTACGGTTTCAACATGCGATTGCGTTGAATGACCCGCACTTGGTCCGATAATCGTTGTGAAGTTGTGTTGACGGAAGGTTCAAGTGCCTGAAACAGAGGAAGCATTCGGGTACGGTACGCACTGAGGTTAGTTCCCCCCTCTGTAGCCACATAAAATGCCCGCATGACATTTTCATTTATGGAGTTAGTCCATCTCATGCGGCGCACTTCACCACCGGTAGCGGGAGCCCTATTCGAAGCCGGTGGGCCTCGGGACCCCAAGCTGGCCGGTGGTCGGCCTCTCCCCGGCCGACGCACAGGTGTTGGCGTCGTCGGCGGGGAGAAATACTCGTCGGAGCTCGACGCCTCAGCAGTGGCTAGTCTCGGAGATATGGTGTCCGGAGGCTGCGAGGCGGAGCTGCACGACGAGTCCGTTGGTGTGATTTGTGCGATTTGCGATAATACTCTGGCTTTCGCTCGTGTCAACATATTGTTTCTCGTTTTATTTTCATTTCTGATTCGGATTCAATGACATCTGTCTGTCAGCTGCGATTTCTTGATAGATTTTGTAATGAGTAATTTATTGCTGAATTCATTATGAACAGGTTTTATATTTTTGTTTATTGTCGACTATTGTAGATTATAAGCTGAAAGAATTTTACAAAACACAGTGTTATTTGTATTAAAATTGAAAAAGAATTTGCAGAGAAAAAATGTAGACATTATCGACCAGTGTTGCCAGTTATTATTTATTATTATTATTATATGTATTTAATTTGTCATAACTAAAAACATGAAATAAAATAAATTATTATAAACAAAAACCCGACTGATACTAAAAAGATCGAAACAAGCAAAAAAAAAAAAGCTTGATAGCAGGCGGTACCCATTAATTACCGTCCGGTTTGTGATTTGCAAATGGGTAGGTACCGCCTATCAAGCTTTTTCTTTTTGCTTGTTTCGATCTTTTTACTGTCAAGGTGGCTTTTGACTATGGGATGTAATGTAATATATATTACATCTCGGCATATCGCTCGTCATACATTTTGTACGACACCGTTTACACTACGCTATAATATATATTACATCCCAAACTATAAATATTTTTTCGAGCGATATTGGAAGGTATATTTTACCTCACGTCCCCGGACACCACGCCTCCCCCTGTCTCGCCCGTTTGAATGGCGACGTTTGATCGCGCATGCGAAATCACGTTGTCATTTTAAACTGAGCAATCAGAAGTCAGGGAATTCGCGCATGCATTCTACACAGACCAATCAGATTCGCGTACGCAGTTCGATAGGGTAACGAAGTTGTCAAATTTTGGTGTCAACTCATGGTAAAGCTACTGAACTATCCCAAATATATATCTTACAGTGAAAACAGCAATCGCGGGATGTAATATATATCTCAAGATGTAATATATATTACATCCCATAGTGAAAAGGCGGCCTTAGTCGGGTTTATGTTTTTAATAATTTTTCATGAAATGTTCCACCACTAGATTTCAATAGTCTAATTTTTAACTGACCGTACCTAATTCTGTGATAAACTCGTTTTGGTATTAGTTTTATCAGTGGTATTCTTTAGGAACACAAATTATTAGAGATATGGTACTGGGTCGGCGATAATAAAATCTGTAAAATAGAGAACTTGACTTAAAACAAGTCTACTAGGCCTGACACTTTTTTCGTATTATTGTACCGCAAAGGTCGAAAATCAAATAAGCTTGATGTAAAAGGAATATTCTTAGGAAGGTATATTCTATCTCGTAGGTAGGTATATCGGCTATAGTCGGCATTAAAATTTACATCAGATCACCAATAACCTCATTCCGTGTGGTTTTTATTGATGTAACCACTCAAAGGTTCGAAGCGAGTTTGCATTTACCTGGCAAAAAAAAAAAATACATACCGAATGAGGAATTCAGGCTAAGTTTAATTTGAGAAACTAGCGTTTTTTTTTTGTTTCTATGACTCATTTCTTGATTATTTCTGTAGGTCCAGGAGAGGAGCCCGCAGTCTACGTCTGGCGGAAGCACACCCAATTCCGAACGAGGTGTCTCACCGCGACCTTAGTAGCATCTACTAAGTAAATGAAAACCCGATATTAAATACGGAATAAATGTTCATGTAAAATACTAAAATTGTACCTGTAGGGAATACTGAAGATACTGTTGCTTAGAATTTGTGCCCATGTTATAAAATTGATATTTTATGTCGATATAAAACAGTATAACATGATGTTAAAATGTAGGTGGTAGAATGTAATTGCAGATATCTATGTACTCGAAAGTATATTATTGGCATTTATCTATTTAACGTGTAGATTAGTATCTACTTATTAGATTGAGCTTTAATGTCATACATTTTCATTATTCTACTGTTGTTAAAATATTTAAACTATCGTTATATTTAAGGTTTTCTGAATCATTAATACCTTCAATAATAGTGTACTAGCGAAGTGGTATGTAACGTTATAAAATATATATTAATAGTAGCAACTGTTTGTAGTTTCAATTTAAACCAGTCTCGCTAATTTTGTAAATTAGTACGCGTTTTATTTTCCTTCTAATTTGAGCTATTAACATAAACAAAAGACCTTGGATCTTGGATATAATTGAACTAAAAATCACTTTTGTATCATTTAAACTAGTAATATGATTATTACGAACGTGTATAGAAATAACGTTCTCAACCTTGAGTAGTAGATAGTAGCCGTCTCTTAAATTGTTAACTCTTTGATGAGACTTTGATCGCGTTAATTTTATATAACATTTTGTTTCTTTAATAGTTATTTGTTATACAAGAGTGCAAAGTTGCTTTTTAACCGCGTGTTCAGTTTTGATGACCGAGCAAGCGAAAGATTCTAAATTTCAATTCACAAATTAGAATCTTGAGCGTTAGCGAGGGAATCAAAAGAGCACAAGGTGAAAAATCTTTGCACTCAAGTGCAACACGTAACTTTTCATCCCACCTCAGCGAGGAAATAATGAAATGCTTCTTCATCCTAGCGTTAACTCCCAGTCGCATCCAAGCTTTCACCTCGGAGTCTGGGGTCCGCTTTAGGTACCAGTCTTAACTGCGGATTTGACTGGACGTCGATATTTTCCGTAAAGCGACTGCCATCTGACCTCCATAACCCAATGACATAAGGCGATATTGAAGCATTGCAGCTAGAACGTTGTTGTTGAACTTTTTAGGGCTCCAACTGTCCGTAACGACTGCTATAAATGTTCGTATGGCAACCGGGACCGACAGTTTAACGAGCTCTCCGAGGCACGACCAGACCACCAAATACCCATAGTCATGCAAACAAATATTTGCACTGAGCAGTGATCGAACCCGCGCCTCCTGCGTAGCGGTCGCGATGACTACCTCCCGCTACGCCACGGACACGGAGGCTGCATGTGGCTGTAATGTGTAATAATGAAATGCAAAAAAAAATCAACAACAATTTTCAACAATATGACGTGAAAGAAAATGATGCGCAAAGCAAATTTAAAAAAAAATGTACACCAAGGAGGTTCCGAGTCTGAGGGTTTCATAAATTGAAAAAAGTTTTATGATAAATTCGGCACCATAGAGGTAAAAGTAAGTAGGTTTAATCATGTTTTGAATTCACAAACCTAGTGCACACGATGTTCTAAATTAAAATTTACTTTATCCTCTAGAGGATAAAAACGACTTTTACACTCAGATATCGAAGAGCAAAAATACGCTTTCCGAGGTGGTGGGATGAAAAGTACTTTATCAGCTACTCTCATAATATAAGCATTAAATGCAAATTAAAATTTACTTTTTAAATTTAATTTTTCATTAAATGCAAGGCATTAAATGTAAATGTAAACATTAAAAAAATTAAAAGCCGTACTTTAATAACACTCTACGCACCGAGTGTCAAAATCAATTTAAAAAATTACATTGTGACTTGTGACACTGCTCTTCTATGGGGAACTGTACCATAATATAACTTTTTTTCTATTACGATACAGTTGCAGCTAGATTAAATAGGTTTATATGCAGTTTATCATTCTCTAGATAATCTGTGGTCGCGGCCCAAATCGCAATCGCGCATGCGCGTGCTATCAACAAATGGATTTTATCCTTTTTAGGGTTCCGTAGCCAAATGGCAAAAAACGGAACCCTTATAGATTCGTCATGTCTGTCCGTCCGTCTGTCTGTCTGTCTGTCGGTCCGTCCGTATGTCACAGCCACTTTTCTCAGAAACTATAAGGCCTATGTTGTTGAAACTTGGTAAGTAGATGTATTCTGTGAACCGCATTAAGAATTTCACACAAAAATAAAAAAAAGCATGAAATTTTGGGGGTCCCCATACTTAGAACTGAAACTCAAAATTTTTTTTTTCATCAAAATGCTATAATTTTTTTCTAAACTGAATAGTTTGCGCGAAAGACACTTTCAAAGTGGAAAAATGTGTCCCCCCCCCCCCCTCTAACTTCTAAAATAAGAGAATGATAAATCTAAAAAAAATATATGATGTAAATTGCCATGTAAACTTCCACTAAAAATTAGTTCGAACGAGATCCAGTCAGTAGTTTTTTTTTAATACGTCATAAACCGCAATTTTCGCCTTTGCTACTACGGAACCCTTCATGGGCGAGTCTGACTCGCACTTGGCCGATTTTTATTTAATAATAAATTCGTAATGATAATAAAATGTTATTAATATAAATACATAATAATTCATATAAATTCATTACATTGATGTATTTTTAGTAAGTACCTAGCTACATTTTTTAGGGTTCCGTAGTCAAATGGCAAAAAACGGAACCCTTATAGATTCGTCATGTCTGTCCGTCCGTCTGTCTGTCTGTCTGTCTGTCTGTCCGTCCGTATGTCACAGCCACTTTTCTCCGAAACTTTAAGGCCTATGCTGTTGAAACTTGGTAAGAAGATGTATTCTGTGAACCGCATTAAGAATTTCACTCAAAAATAAAAAAAAGCATGAAATTTTGGGGGTCCACATACTTTGAACTGAAACTAAATTTTTTTTTTCATCTAACCCATACGTGAGGTGTATCTATAGATAGGTCTTTAAAAATGCTATTGAGGTTTCTAACATAATTTTTTTCTAAACTGAATAGTTTGCGCGAGAGACACTTCCAAAGTGGAAAAAAGTGAGTCCCCCCCTCTAACTTCTAAAATAAGGGAATGATAAATCTAAAAAAAATATACAGGGTGGAAGATTTTAACCTTACCTGGAGGGAAAGTTCTCTAAATACTGGAGATACCGAATTTCACTCAAAGAAAACATTCCTTTATTTTTGAAAAGAAATAAGACTGCATTCATAGATTTTTGAAAATTCGCTTGCCACACCCGGTAATCGAACCAACTAAAATCCGAAAAAATAACATTCTGTATTTTTATGACATCAATCAATAGTATAAACCATAAGGATCAAATCTGTCTAACAAACATGGTTAATTAAATCACAGGAAATCCCTGAAAACCCAATTATCAAATTCGATTTAATAAAATAGAGAACTTAACTCAAGGAT
Source organism: Eilema depressum (assembly GCA_914767945.1). Classification (NCBI taxonomy): domain Eukaryota; kingdom Metazoa; phylum Arthropoda; class Insecta; order Lepidoptera; family Erebidae; genus Eilema; species Eilema depressum. The sequence continues at coordinate 20,608,237 of OU612012.1, read as the reverse complement.
CCATCACCTATCATATTAAGAATAAAATTCCATATTTAAATTAGGTACTTGCCCCTGTTTTTCATCGCTGGCCCTCACTGGCCAGCAGGGGTATTTACTCTCTCGACTCAAACCGACTAAAACCGCATGCCGTCTCAGGTTAATTCAAAAGTCTCAATTAACGTATTATAAGACGAACCAACATCTCCATTGCCCACGGTGCGATGCGGTGTACCACGAAGTGCTTTCCAAGCCCAACCAAGTATACCTCGAGACACGTATCTTGGACCTAAATCGACATAATAGTAGCGTCGCCGTCGGTAGCTTAGTGGTTAAGGAGTCAGCCTTACCATCGAGAGGTCCCGGGTTCGAATCCTGACCGTTACACTACAGACGTGAACCCACTCCTAGTACAAGCAATTTAGCTTACTTGGGGTGGGTTAACAGGAATATTAGTAATTTCGGTTACTAATATTCTTTATAAAAAAAAATCGGGAGACTTCAATACCTCATGCAGTCACACAATAACGTTACATTCTAAATCGGAATCAAAGTTTAGTCATTTAGTACTCATTTTACTAAATAAATGGCGTTATTGTTGATAAGGTATGTGATGGCACGTTGAGCAAAAGTACTGTATCTGTTGGAATGGAATTTATTAGTTTAGTTTATTTAGTTATTAGTTTTAAGATTTTATTGACTTCCTTTCATTTAATTTACCATGTTTATTAGAGAGATTCGATCCTCATGATTGACACTATCGATTGATGCTATAAAAATACAGAATGTTATTTTTTTGGATTTTAGTCGGTTCGATTACCGGGCATGGCAAGGGAATTTTCAAAAAACTATGAATGCAGTTTTGTTTCTTTTTAAAAATAAAGGAATGTTTCCTTTGAGTGAAATTAGCTATCTCCAGTATTTAAAGTACTTTCCCTCCAGGTAAGGTTAAAATCTTCCACCCTGTATAATGTAAATTGCCATGCAAACTACCACTAAAAATTGGTTCGAACGAGATCCAGTCAGTAGTTTTTTTTAATACGTCATAAACCGCAATTTTCGCCTTTGTTACTACGGAACCCTTCATGGGCGAGTCCGACTCGCACTTGGCCGATTTTATTTATATTTTGTGTTTGCGCCATTTTTGAGAGCCCGCCATCTTCTTGTATGACGTAGGTATCTCATTGAACGTAACGTTGTAATTTTATGCAAATTATTTTAACTTTTTCATGAGATTAGATAAAGTAGTGTATGAAACTGCACATAATTTGGTCGAGTTATCAAAAATCAATGTTTAAAAATGATTGCAACATCATTCATTGATTCCGATAGTTCACACGAATATCGGTAGATTAAATAAAAATATAAATAAATATTCTACAACATTCTACACAACGCTATCTAGACCCATGGTAAGCTTAATTAGCTTGTGTTATGGAATCTAGAATGCGGATATACATACTTAGATACTTTTTTTTTTTTGTAAATGCATACATATTTATACATAGACACCCAGACCAATGCAAATATTTATATTCATGCATACAAATATTGGCACTGAGCGGGGATCGAACCCGCGCCTCCTGCGTAGCGGTCGCGTTCACTACCGCTACGCCACGGAGGCTGTCACGGAGATTGCTCCCACCATCGCCCTAAGATAGATGTATTGGAAAATTTGGATCAATCTCGGGCAAAGCTCGGTTTCTCAGTGGTCAGAGCATTCCCCCTGTAAGGGAAAGATCGCGGGTTCGAGTCCTGCCTAAGCTTGATTTCGCTTTTTCCAATTTAAAATAAATGTCCGATGTCTGCAATAAACATTTTATGTCAAAATAGATATATGATTAGACGATAGAACACTGGGATTTAGTTATTATGGGATAAGATAAAAATCTAATAGTAGGTAGGTATATTAAAGTATTCCAATTGGAGCACGGCCAAAAAAAAATTGTATAATTAGCGATAAAATGTATAAATCTGCTCTAATTTATACAAAGCATCCTAATAAAAAAAGTAGCGGCAGTTTAACCTAAGTATAAAATAATTTAAATTTTGTGATTTTAAATAAAAATGTCTTATTATGTGATAGATCTTCAGTATGTCGTAGTAATGCCAAAGGTTTTCTTGTCTAATGATTTTTACTTAATTGGGATTTTAATTATTCAACTAATATTTTGCTACCAAGTTCCAATCATTCAAGTAAGTTGCTTTCAGACGATATTAGGTCATTCTGGACGTCACCTGTGTCATTTTGCACATAGTCTCTTCTCTTCTACTCTCTCTCTCTTAAAACTTAAGCGCTCTTGTCGGTGGAGTTATCGCCACGCTTCTCTCTTCCCCGCCTATCCCTTGACCTATCTTGACTATCTGTGCCATAAACGTTCCTCTTGGTTCTCTCGTTCGTTTTTACGTTCCTCTTTTTCTCCTTCCTTCTGCCTTTTTTTTTATCGTGCGGAAAATCCCCACGGATACCTCCCCCGCCGGAACCGGAGGAGGAGGTTATGTCGGACTCGAACCGACTAAAACGCACGCCGTCTGTGGGCCGTCAGTTGCCGGAGGTGAGATTGTCGTAGCCATATCCCTCGCACCTCGGCCGACCCAGGGCCATATCTCTCGATCTGGCCCTCTTCCGGTGTGGGGACCACAGAGCGTGGGGAAGCACGCAATGCGTGCTGCCGCCGCGGCCTGCTTCTGCTAGGGTGACAGGCGGCTCCACCCGTCACCCCCAGGCCCGCGCTCATGGGGGATGGAGGTCATTCTGCGACCTCCGACGACGCCCGAGTTGCCGCCGCTCTTCGCGGGCCACGCGGTTTGCGATTCTCCTTCGCTCCCCGCGGGCCGTAAGGTCTGCGATTCTCCTTCGCTCCCGCTCCGCCGCCTCCTTCACGAGCATTACCTGCTCGCAGAAGGAGGCGCCGGCGGCCCACGCATCCGCGCAGCGAACCATCGCTGCGAGCAAAGTGGCGAGCGTGAGAGCTCTCACCCCCAGGGTCGCCACCAGCTCCCGTCTCGGCGTCTCCCACGCCGAATACTCGGTGAGCGTGTGCAGCGCCGAATCCTCGCTCGCGTCGCAGTGATGGCATCCTTCTGCCTTCCCTATATGATATTTTTTCAAAATACGTCGTGTTTTATCAGGTGACTAATCATCTTTCCTCTTCGGTTCTCGATTATTTTCAGTATAGACCTTCTTTTCTGTACATTGTTTAGTACTCTTTCGTTCTTTTTTTTTTCGTTTGTTTAAAGAATGTATTCATAATTTGAGAGCTCATTTCCTTGACTTCTGTATTAGGTAGATACTCTTATTATATTATTCACAATCGATATTCATCCATTCATGCTATACAGAATATTCTTGCTCTCATTTAAAATTAAAGTCCAAGTGTGCTTCGGATCTCAAAGTATTTGCTATCGATTACTAAAATGTTGATGGTTGATAAATCTGATATACAGGTTGGCAATTTGCAGCTGGTCCGGCCGAGTATCGGTTGGGCAAACTGCCAAAATATAAATCTATGTTTTTTTAACATAAAGTGATGCAACGGTACAAAAAATGAGGTCGCGTATAGCTTGAACGGTTTTGGATATACATAGTTAAAATTAAATGTGAGTCAAGACATTTAACGACATTAAAGATGATCTTAATTATATTTATGTTTATCGAGCACACATGTTCTAACAGTACATTGATACTAAAAATATCTAACGCCATGTTCATGTTGAGATTAGTGAGAACGCGGAACATAGTACCGCTTATTAAACGTAGTCCTTGGCAATGCTTCATGAATTTAATTATAGCTACTTACGTATCTGTCAAAATCGTATAAAAGTTGGCAAGTGAGCGACAAGAGTTGTGTTAAATTTAGCTTTTAACATTGAAATTTTGGATGTCTTTGGATGTTTACATTTTTGCCTGTATGGGTGGAATTCATCGAATTTACCCAATTAAAAATATCTGTTTTGTTTTTCGACACAAGAATAAATAAGAGTAAAGATTTCTTTTTAAACTGTAATAAACATTTATCTGTGAAGTTGAGAAATATAGCACTGGAAACTTCCACGTTATTTTTATGCGGACTGTCAGGGAAGGGTTATGTCTTTCGCGCGTCTCCCACATATCTTTATGTATGTTTGTAAGTTTCTTTATTACCGTGTATCTTCCGAATGGTTGAATGAATCGCAACAGGTAAGGCAACGTCAGGTATTTCACGACTAGATTAAAAAGAAATCATTATAGCGGTTTTTGGCACTGAACTGTAAGCGTTAATCTAATTTCTTTTTAACCAAATCTATTGATTTAAGTCTATATTTCAAAATTTAAAAAAATTAGACAGAGATGACAAAATATCAGAAACTGATACCAGCAACCTCCATGGTGCTTAGGCCATGACTTCGTGGAGCGCATGGACCAGGTTAAGTATGTAGGATCTGACTCTGTGCTACAGGCACTGGTGAAAACGATTGCGCCGTCAAGCCACGCATGCTCTAGCATGAGCCAAGTCGCGTGAGGTATCTGATATCATTCGTAACCCCAAAATGCTAGTTAGGTAGAATGGGCAAGTGCTTAAAATAATCATTAGGCCTATACTCACATACGGCTGCAAAGCATGGCCGTTGCTAGGGCAACAAAAGCAGGAGCTGCTGTCGCAGAGATGAATATGCTGTGGATAGTGCTAGCTAGTGGATATAAATAAATAAATTCGTTGGAAAGAGTTCGTCAGAACACTCGACATGGTAGAGGTGGTAAGATACCTACTACGAAAGAGGCAACGCTATAATCGTTCTAGGGTAAAACTTCAATAAAAAGCACTGTTATACTCTTGTAATTTGAGGATCATTCACGTTTTTAGCTGAGTATGCAGATTTATAATGATTAAAAAAACAATAAACACTGTGAAAAAATTATTTCAATCCGATCAAAAATGACGAAGATACAGCAATTTTAATGCAGTAATCTCAAAAACGCTCGCCGCCGCGCCAAAATACTGTGTGACGTCATCTGTTATGACAGCGCGCGCCGCCGCTATGGAGAGTATGAAGACTTAGGGCTCTTTTGGGTTAAGACTCCATAGCTGTTTTATTTCGTAACGTATAATTTTGAAATTTTGTACGGATTTTAAGTAATTTACAAAGCTTCTACTTAATATAGTTTTTGTGCTATTTACTTCAATATTTTTTTTAATAAAAATAACTATATCTATACCTACTTATAATATTATGAAACTGAAGAGTTTGTTTGTTTGAACGCGCTAATCTCAGGAACCACCGGTTCGAATTGAAAAGCTCTTTTTCTGTTGAATAATCCATTTATCGATGAAGGTTATAGGCTATATAACATCACGCTACTACAAAAGGGAGCGGAGCAGTGTTCATAAATGTCAACAAATCCGGCAGACTTCCATACATCTATGTTAACATAGTAATAAAGAGGGAAGATTTGTATTTTTGTATTCGATTAAACTCAAAAACTACTAGACCGATTTCGAAAATTCTTTTACCATTAGAAAGCTGCATTATCACTGACTAACATAGACTTTATTTTATTTTCAAACAAGTTAGGAATCCTTACTAAAACTTCAATAATGAAATCCAAGATGTAAAAAAATTACTTAAAATATTTCTTACATCGCGTGCGCTGCGAAAACTATTGATGATAGAATAAGATAATGTACTGCGGAAACATATAACTTAAAAAGGTCTACATAAAAGTCCGCGATAGCATATGTCTATCTCCTAAGAAAAACCCACAGCAATCATTTTTATCTTTAAAGAATTACAAAATAATAATGTGTCATTATCAAAGCTATTTTTAACAATACAGTATCATTCCTTATCCAATTAAATACGTTCAATATATTGTGCATTTAATGTAGATTAAAATTGCTATTCAAACTTTCACTACAATATTATGCATGTATTATACATACCTATAAACCTTTCTCTTGAATCACTCTATCTATTAAAATAAAATCGGCCAAGTGCGAGTCGGACTCGCCCATGAAGGGTTCCGTAGTAGCGAAGGCGAAAATTGCGGTTTATGACGTATTAAAAAAAAAACTACAGACTGGATCTTTAGTGGTAGTTTGCATGGCAATTTACATCATATATTTTTTTTAGATTTATCATTCTCTTATTTTAGAAGTTAGAGGGGGGGGGACACACATTTTTCCACTTTGGAAGTGTCTCTCGCGCAAACTGTTCAGTTTAGAAAAAAAATATGTTAGAAACCTCAATAGCATTTTTGAAGACCTATCTATAGATACCCCACACGTATGGGTTTGATGAAAAAAAAAATTTGAGTTTCAGTTCTAAGTATGGGGACCCCCAAAATTTAATGCTTTTTTTTTATTTTTGTGTGAAATTCTTAATGCGGTTCACAGAATACATCTTCTTACCAAGTTTCAACAACATAGGCCTTATAGTTTCGGAGAAAAGTGGCTAACACATACGGACGGACAGACAGACAGACAGACAGACAGACAGACGGACGGACAGACATGACGAATCTATAAGGGTTCCGTTTTTTGCCATTTGGCTACGGAACCCTAAAAATGGGTTAAAGTAATGAGAAGAGATGATAAAACTCTTCTTTCAAGCGAAAGTGTTTTACATTGTTGCGAAGATCATTTTGTCGTAAGTAGGTATTGTGTACCTATTACTATTAGAACTATCGAGATATTTACCATGTATTGTTTGGAGCTTCCAATAATAGTAATGTGAAAGGCCATGAAAGTTTAAATACCTATATTGCGTACCTACCTATGTCTATACATGATAACAAAATTCAGTCTAGAGATTATCCTGCAGGCGTATACTTGTATACCTACCTATTCTATCATTTTTAAAAGTTACAGACTTGCACCACTACGAATAAGTCTCCTAAATACTTTTGAAGTGGTCATGACGGCATCGGCTATACCTACTTAAGTACTTCATTTTCAAAGGAGGCGCGGGTTCGATCCCCGCTCAGTGCAAATATTTGTGTGCGTGAATATGAATATTTGCATTGGTCTGGGTGTTTCTATGTATAATATGTATGTATTTACAAAAAAAAAATGTATCTAAGTATGTTTATCCGCATTCTAGAACCCATAACACAAGCTAGTTTAGCTATGCTTACTTTGGGTCTAGATAGCGTTGTGTAGAATGTCTTACAATATTTATTTATTTTATTTATTTTTTTATTATAAAACTTAATACCTTTTCCTTTTTTTTTTTTATACCACTTAGGTGGCAGACAAGCACACGGCCCACCTGATGGAAAGTGGTTACCGTGGCCTGTGGACGTATGCAACACCAGGGGCGTCACACTCGCGCTGCTCCTTTTCTGAACCTGTATTATACTAGCTTCAGTTATTTCACGTCATTTCTAACGTGGTTTATTACTCGCTTGACAACACAGTAGGTACAACTTTCGACAGAACATCATAAGGTAGGTAAATAAGTACAAGCGTTAGGACGAACTACGTATATTATAAAGTATTTTAAAAACAAACTGTATTTGAATAATCACCAAAGAACTTAAAACACAAATAAAGTACTAAGAAAAACCAATAAAACGCAAGCACTACTAGTCGATCCACGAAAGAATTTGTACTGACTGACTGGCGACTGCGCTAGTCGGGACGCGTTCATAACAGATGACGTCATCGTCTAAATCGCAGTGTAAGCGGGCGTTTTTAAGTACTCGTTAAGAAATCCCTAATAGCTTCGTCATTTCTTGACGGATTTTGATTATTTAAAAAATAGGATACTCGGAAAGGTATAGCGCACCTGGTATACTGATTAAAAATACAATATTCCATTATGTGATTCATCCTCATTGATGAGAGGAGACTTCGCTTTCAAAAGATCATTGTTTTCGTCTGAAAGAACGAAATCATACGTAACCACATACTTTGTCCATTAAAATACACGAAGGGCTGAGGCTCTGCAAACAGTATAAAAATATCTACTTTCTTTGTCATAATTCATAATCCTTATGCATTGCAGTACACACGGGGTCTAGAAGTGGGGCATGAAATAGTGTATATTAGATTATGAAGTACTATATTATTATTATAGTTGTAGTACTTGTAGTATTGCCTATGCATTTTCTTTTTTATTTTTATTTTTTAGCCTTATGTGTAGTGCATTGTACATAGCTAAAAATGTACAGTTAGAATATAAACTCCAAATTTAAAACCAAATAAATATTGTCATTTCTTAACTGTACTACAAGGCCTTTTACAACTTAACTGTGTAGGTGCAGGTATAAGGTGGCCTAATAAGGCATTTCCTTAGCACTCTAGCTGGCCCTGCGGAAGAGATAAATAATACCTATGGCATTACATTCACCTCATCATTATCTCGAGAAGAATAATTATAAATATAACATTAATGTATAATTACGAGTACCTACTGTATTATTTCACACTGTGTACTATGATTTCATCTAAACACTATTAACCGAAAATAGGTCAGTAGAACAGTGTAGAAGCAGTAGAGGCGGGCGTGATTTTTATCAAAAGACTGTCATATGACTGACATTATATTGATTTAGCTCCAAGTGAAGTTAAATCAAAACAATGTATCTAAACAATGTGTTTGGATATTTAGGAGGACGCGTAAGATTTGTGAGTAATTAAACAGCCGTTGACAGTACTGTAGTAGTATGTAGTAGGGTGCCATGCCAGCTTCCAGTATAATAAAGGCCCAGTCGTTCCAGTCAGTCCCCGCAGTCGCGTTGTCGCGTCACCACGCCGCCGCCGTTGCTTCCCTGCCTCCTCGCAAATCAATATTACTATATTAATCGTGCTGTCGCACGTGCACACTGTTATTGCTATGTGTCAACATTAATGCGGCAATTTAAAAAAAAATGCCGTGGTTTTATCAAAAACAAAAATTAGACACAGGGTTTTTGCCTTGTAACTGGTTCATGACTTTTGTGACAAGTTACCGGTCCGATGTAAACAATAGATTCAACAACAAACGATAGCAGCTGATATTTGCCAGATCAGCTGCTACTTTTGTAAATAAAGCGGGAGACTCCAAGCCTTGTATACATTACTTGCTTAGGAACTGTTTAAATAAAATAGGTATTTGTTTAATTTATAATATACTAGTAGTACTATTAAGCTCATCACTGATTCGATAAAATATTCCCGGGAGGCGTATGGTATGATTTATGGAGAAGCATGATGCTGTAAATATATCAAGGCATCTAAATGGCGTGTAGTCTTCACATCGTTAATAGAACTTGTGATATATGCCCACAATTTTAGTATAAACGTGCGAGTGAACGAAGGCCGTGATTTGCGTCGACGCAACGTCGCGTCGTCGCTCGTGGAAGTTGGCAAGGTGTGCGGGTGCGCCGCGACGTTTAGCGTGACGTGACTCTGCGGGCCCTGACTCGGTCGTGCTTCCCACGTCTACAAACTCAGTACAACCTTGTTCGCACTGAGGACATGTCCGTGTTATGGATTACCAATGCATCGTTGTATATACCGTCATCAACATTGCACCACCGCGACTCAATGCGCAGGCGACGGAACTATCCAGTGGTTGTATCACTTGGTTTAAAAACAAAATCAAAAGGTCAGTAAAAATGTATTCAGAAATTGTATGCATTGAAATAAATTTGTTTGTAAAGGTTCAGAAAGGAAATCTACTTATGCAAGTAAACTTGGAAACATTAACATAAGAGACAAGATCGTGTCGTTGCTTGACTATTTTGAAGCTTAGTAATACGGTATAGGTACTAATTTTCCAAAGTAGATAATTCATGATTAAACTTTATAATTATACACTACTAGCTGACCCCGCGAACTTCGTACCGCCATGTCAATAGATGCCCGCATGAATGACATAACAACATGCTTGTACTGTCAACACTGAAAAAAGTTTCAATTTGACATAACAATCTCAATGATCCGCCATTTATTGAATTCATTCGTAACAAAAAATGTGAGAAATGAAGAACCGCTCGACCGATTTTGTGCAAACTTCACATAAAACATCTACTAAATAGTCCGAACAAAGCCTAAACATTTGGTTTGGATAGGTGAGCCCGTTCTCGAGTTATAAACTAACAACGAAAAGTGGCATTGATTTTTATATATAGACTAGCTGTCCCGGCGAACTTCGTACCGCCATATTTTTCCCGTTCCCGCTGCACCTATTTTCTCATCCTTTAAACCTTCCCTGGACACCCACGAATATTTCAAGACTAAAATTAGCCAAATCGGTTCAGCGGTTCTTGTGTTATAAAATAACAACGAAAAGTGGCATTGATTTTTATATATTAGACTAGCTGTCCCGGCGAACTTAGTACCGCCATATTTTTCCCGTTCCCGCTGCACCTATTTTCTCAGCTTTTAAACCTTCCCTGGACACCCACGAATATTTCAAGACTAAAATCAGCCAAATCGGTTCAGCCGTTCTTGAGTTATAAAATAACAACGAAAAGTGGCATTGATTTTTATATATTAGACTAGCTTTTGCCCGCGGCTCCGCCCGCGTGGATGTCGGTTATCGCGACCAAACATAGCCTATGTCCTTTCTTAAGGTCTAAACTACCTCTATACCAAATTTCATCAAAATCGGTTCAGTGGTTTAGGCGTGAAAGACCGACAGACAGACAGACAGACAGACAGACAGACAGACAGACAGACAGACAGACAGAGTTACTTTCGCATTTATAATATTAGTAGGGATATAGTAGGGATATACAGGGTTATTGGTAACTTGACGTATTACTGTCAGAGGGTGTTAGGGGACCCAAAATGCTACGATTTGGAGCCCACATATGTATGGGCGAGTTTATTCAATAGATTTTTATATTTAATAGTAAATCAATAGTTTTCGAAATAATTGACTTTTTGTGTTTTTTTTCGTATTAACCCAGATTTCAACCTTCAAGTGCAAATTTTAAAAAAAGTGTTAGCCGAGTCGGAATTATTTTAATTTATTTCCGAGGGCGATACTTCAAAGAACCCAATATACTAAAAAAATAATTAAAAACACTTTAGATAGAAAAAATTTGGACCGTTTCATTTTTTTTTTTAATTTAAAGTTTTCACCTGGACATAGGTCTCTCCCAATATGCGCCACGTTGACCGATCCTCCTGTGCTAATTGAAACTCATATTTCTTTACGAATTATGTGATATTCTATGAATATGATTACCTTTTTGGAAAGCTGATTAAACGTACAAGTTATTTCAGTAATTTGTACGCTTAGTGCCATAGTATTTTTTGAGAAAAAAAACAATGACTGGAGGGAAATGTGAAAATTAAAAATTAAAAAAAAAAATGAAACGGTCCAAACGTCATAACGCGAGGTAGGTGAACTGCGTATTAGGCCTACATAGCGTAAAGGTTAGGCATAACGCGATAAAGACCATGTAAGATTAAGGCATAAAGCGAAGTAGTCCTCATCCGAAGTAAGCAAATGGCGACCTAGGCAAACATATACTTAGGCTAAAAGCTATTGAAAATGACATTTAGTCATAACGCGAGGTAGGTGAACTGCGTATTAGGCCTACATAGCGTAAAGGATTTTTTCTATCTAAAGTGTTTTTATTTTTTTTTTTTGTATTTTGGGTTCTTTGAAGTATCGCCCCCAGAAATAAATTAAAATAATTCCGACTCGGCTAACATTTTTTTTTAAATTTGCACTTGAAGGTTGAAATCTGGGTTAATACGAAAAAAACACAAAAAGTCAATTATTTCGAAAACTATTGATTTTCGCCCATAAATATGTGGGCTCCAAATCGTAGCATTTTGGGTCCCCTAACACCCCCTGACAGGAATACGTCGAGTTACTAATAACCCTGTATAATATATAAAATCCTTTGTCCTGAATGACTGAGGTATCAACGCACAGCCTAAACCGCTGACCTAAAAATCTGAAACTTGAAGGGTGTGTTCTTTGCATGACGGAGGCATCCGATAAAAAGGGATTTACCGAAATTCCACCCCTAAGTGGGTGAAAAAGGGGGGCAAAGTTTGTATGGGACAACGTGATTCCGTGGTCCAATCTACTTCAAATTTGGCATAAAGTATTTTGAACAGAATTGATGTAAAACCTTATATTTATTTTATTGAAATTCATCCTTAAACTGGGTTAAAAAGGGGTAGAAAGTTATTCTGGGGGTGATTTGATATTAATACTCTTTAGTACTTTTGTTTTTAATTTTATTCTTTTGATGGCATTTTATTTTGACACATCATATTTGAAAGCGGGTCCGTGTCATAATGCTGAAATTTTATATTGCCTAAATACCAACGGTAACAACATCGAAATAATAAAATACCGCCAGATTAAGTAAGTTGGTAGAATATGTTATATCGCAGGTAAGTATTATAAAACTTTGAGATTTTGATCTATATCGGTCAAATAAATAGTCGGCGTTTTGAAATTTGGCTCTTCGGTTGCTCATGTAGGTATGCTGATGGACGCGGACAGGAGCAGATTAGTGCGACGCGTGACAGAGTGGAATCAGGCGCTTGAGAACGGCGGTACGAAGCTAAATGTAGCGAAGATAGAATACTTGGCTTTAAACTCGACAGATTCCACACCCGTCCGCATAGGCGATGATTTGGTCGAGCGCCTGGGATCGCAATGTACTTCATGTGCCTGGTGAAATCGACCACGACGTCAAGGCACGCATTGCTGTCGCGTCAAGTGGTAAGAAATGACTGGCGTCACGTGTGATCCTGAAATGCCAGTCAGGTTGAAGTGGCAGCTCTATAAGATGATCATTAGGCCTGTCCTCTTACGTGGTTGGGAGGCGTGGCCTCCGCTGTAGTGACACAAGTAAGAGCTGCGTGTCCCGGAGATGAAAATGCTGATGTGGATGTGCGGCGTCATGCGTAAAGATCGCATAAGGAACACTCGCATCCGCGGCAGCCGTGAGATCGTAGATAAAATGCAAGAGAGCCGCCTTCGCTGGTGCGGCCACGTTTTGCGGTGGGTAGCAAATGCCTGGCAATGGCACCCCCGCCGGGTTCATGTAGAAGGGGTAGGCTCAAGAAGTCCTGGCTAGATGTCGTGGAGGGTGACATGCGTGAAAATGTTTTCACTACCATCGACGCCCAAGATCATGCGAAGTAGAGGAAGAAGAGCCGGTAGGTGGACCTTGAGCTCCGAGGTCATCTTGGCCACGGATGCAATCAGGAAAATTCGTCTCCATGAAAATGATGATAGGATTTATAACTTTCAGGTTTTACGTATTTTGAACAGAAATACCTACATCAAGTAACATTCAACGTTCTATTATTCGACCTTTCGTTTAAAGGTCTTAAATTCTATATTTTCTATTTCGGGATTATAATAGTTACCCTTGAAAACTCATTCGATATTGAAAAAGTTTGAACACGGCCTCACAGGAATGCAGTGTTCGAAATTGAAAATGGTTAGGATTATGTTCTAGCATTTTGGTTAAAAACTATACGAATGATTCCATATAAAAAAAATTGTGCCGATAATTCACATGAGATCTCATGTGACTTTTTGAAGAGAAAACTTTTTTTGACTGCCTCCGTGGCGTAGCGGTAGTGAACGCGGCCGCTACGCAGGAGGCGCGAGTTCGATCCCCGCTCAGTGCAAATATTTGTGTGCATGAATATGAATATTTGCATTGGTCTGGGTGTTTCTATGTATAATATTATGTAGATATGTATTTACAAAAAAAAATGTATCTAAGTATGTTTATCCGCATTCTAGAACCCATAACACAAGCTAGTTAAGCTATGCTTACTTTGGGTCTAGATAGAGTTGTATAGAATGTCCTACAGTATTTATTTATTTATTTATTTATTTGAGGATATTTTTGTGAAGTAAATCTTTTTTAAACAAACAAACAAAACAAACTGTTTTTACTTCCATGCACCTTTCACGCCGGCACTCCTTAGTATAGTTCGCCGCGAGGAAATAACCATATTTTTCGTGAAGCGACTGTCATCTGACCTCCACAACCCAATACCGATATCGAAGCATTGCAGCTAGATCAGTTGTTAGCATTTAAGGGCTCCAACTATTCGTAACGACTGCCATAGATGTTCGTATGGCAACCGGGACCGACGACGGCTTAACGTGCTTTCCGAATTCCTCTTAGTCCGGCGAGTGTCACTAAAGACATGACGTCGGTTAGTGAAAATTCAATATGGCAACTACTGAACGCCATATTGTGAAAATGAAAAAAAAATAAAAGTCAGCAAACTATGTCAATGGTATCGTTGAATAGGTATTTAAAAATCATTTTTAGTTTTCTCTAAATTATTTTCCTATCATAATTGGTTTGAATAGTTAGCATACTAATTGCTTTAAAATTTCATTCTAATATCTTATTCTATTCCGAACATAACGCGGACGAAGTCGCAGGCAAAAGCTAGTCTTATATATAAAAATCAATTGCTGTTCGTTAGTCTCGCTAAAACTCGAGAACGGCTGGACCGATTTGGCTAATTTTTGTTTTGAAATATTCGTGGATGTCCAGGGAAGGTTTAAATGGTGTAAACGCGGGCTAAAAAAAAATAAGGCGGTACGAAATTCGCCGGGACAGCTAGTATTAAATAAATAAATCAATTAATAACAGTAAATTAATTAAAAATAATATATCATCATCCTCATAGAGATGTATTTTCCTGATTGCATACGACACCAATGTGAACTCGGAGCTCAGGGTCCTCTTTCCGGCTCTTTCTCCTCCACTTCGCGCGATCTTGGGCGTCCATGGTAGTGAAGCCATTGACACGTAGTGCCCACCAGAACACAGACAAAGGCCTTCTGCATGACTAGAAATAGGCAGTGCGGAGGCGTAGTCTTCACCCGGTATTTATCCCCGACAATCCTTTGAACAAAAGCCCAAGACATGGTCCCGGGACGAAACCCATATACTATACCACCACTGCGAGAATGCACTCTCCTGTTAGTTAAATAAAAAGTAACGGTTACATACAAATTGAGAGATAATGCCTTCAAAACGTTCAAAGAGAGCAAAATAGTTTTTAAATGACTTTTTTAAAATGTTATAGTTAGTAGATATTTCGCAAATCAATGCATTAGTAAACGTCTATTTTTTACTTTTCAGAGCGGTAGCAGTCTATCTTCAATCGTTGAGATTGAGCCCAAATAATGGAATCATACATGGAAATTTAGCATGCCTTTATTACAAACAAGGTTTTATAGATCTTGCTATAGACACATACAGAAGAGCTATAGAGATTCAACCCAATTTTCCCGACGCCTACTGCAATCTCGCTAACGCACTTAAAGAAAAAGGATATGTCGCTGATGCGGAAGAGTGTTATAAAAAAGCCTTGAGTTTATGCCCTTCTCATGTTGATACACTTAACAATCTCGGTAATGTGAAGAGAGAACAAGGAAATATAGATGAAGCTACTAAACTATACAGGAAAGCATTGAAAGTATTTCCTAACTTTGCTCCCACTCACAGTAATTTAGCATCACTTTTACAACACCAAGGTTTGTATCCGTCTAAATAATTGATTTGTGTTCATCAGTTTCTCGATAAATGTGAATATGGAACTTAATGTTTATTTCTACTGCATTAAGAGATATAGTCATGACGAAAGGTATTTTTTATGCCAATGTGTGTTTTATATATAAACAAAAGAAACAAGGGATCAGTTTTACGATATTAACATACACAGGCAACTAATGAATCAGGCATTTTGTTCATATATTAACAAACGACCACCACCAGTTTCACTAGGTATATAAATATTATTACAAGAAGTAACCTGATTTTAAATGCAAATAACATGAAAAAAATTGGTTAAGTACGCAAATATGGGTATAATTGTTGCATTTCTCAATCATAATGGTAAGTGGCAGTCATAAAAGTATTGCAAAGTTTAACTGAGTCTGCTAGAATTTATTAATTGCTATTAATAATTTTGTTCCAACCGGGCACCTCCATATACCAAATTGAAAAGACAGCTATCAATAACATCTATAAACAGCTTATACTACCCAAACATCACATTCTGAAGTAATGAAACAGTTAATTATTTTAAGTTGATTATATAATATAATCATTGATATTTAATTAATTATAGCAAATCTGTTAGACTACCTATAGATGCTTTAATAATTACAGGTAAACTTCATGAAGCTTTGCTGCATTACCGAGAGGCCGTAAATATTCAACCAAAGTTTGCTGACGCCTATAGCAACATGGGAAATACTTTAAGAGAATTGAAAGATATAACAGGTGCTCTTGTATGCTTCAAGAAAGCAATAGAAATAAATCCAATGTTTGCCGACGCACATTGTAATTTAGCAAGCATTTATAAAGATTTGGGTAACATCACTGGAGCTATTTACTGCTATAAAAATGCGTTATTGTTTAAACCGGATTTTCCCGATGCTTATTGCAATTTGACTCATTGTTTACAAATAGTTTGTAGCTGGGATGACTATGCGGAACGCATGAACAACATAGTATCAATTGTTAAAGATCAGTTAAATACTGATAAATTGTCTTCCGTACATCCACACCATTCCATTTTATATCCATTAGATAACGAAACCAGAAAAGAAATAGCCATGCGTCACGCCAACCTGTACACGGAAAAAGTTAACATATTTAATCAAATAACTTTTAAACATAACAAAGTTTTGGAAAAACGATTGCGCATTGGATATGTAAGCAGTGACTTTGGTAACCATCCAACTTCCCACCTAATGCAATCAATACCAGGCTTACATGACCGTGCAAAAGTAGAAATTTTCTGTTATGCTTTAAATGTAGATGATGGAACCACATTTCGTAGTAAAATAGTTCGAGAATCTGAACATTTTGTCGATCTATCTTTGGTGACCTGCTACGCTGAAGCTGCAAGAAAAATTTATAGTGACGGCATACATATTTTAGTTAATATGAATGGGTATACAAAGGGAGCGCGTAATGAAATTTTTGCGCTAAAACCAGCTCCTATTCAAGTAATGTGGTTGGGATATCCGGGTACCAGCGGCGCATATTATATGGATTATGTAATAACTGACAGAGTATCCTCTCCTTTGGCAGCAACTTTAGATTTTACTGAAAAATTTGCTATAATGCCTCATACATACTTCGTTGGAGATCATAAACAAATGTTTCCTCATTTGAAAAATGCATATAAAGTTCGAACTGAGAACCAAAACCACTACAATGAAAACTTTGCTATATTAAATGTATCTGATGAAAATCATATTGAGGATATTCTAAAGGTCACTGAAATAATTGAGACCATTGAGTACGAAGATTTAGAAGTGATCGAAGTACGAATACTAGATGTTTACATTCCAAACCATGTTATAGAAGCTTCTAAAGACCCCGAAAAACATCAGGTAATTGTCTAAATAAATAGGACTATCGTGCTGAAATAAATTTCTCAAAGAATTCACTAACTTATTTTGTTGAAGGTATTGGTTAATGGTATATCAATACAAAATGGTTTATCGGTAAATTACTGTAACAAAAAAGTTGCAGCTGCGGAGGAAATTTTTGACGGTATAATACTTACAACGAGAAGGCAATACGGTTTACCAGATGAAGCAATTGTGTATTGTAATTTCAATCAGTTATACAAAACTGATCCCATGGTATTGGAATTATGGGTGAATATACTGAAAAAGGTACCGAATAGCGTTCTGTGGCTGTTGAGTTTTCCTGCTGCTGGCGAACCGAATGTTCATAAATTTGCCCAACGTTTAGGTACTGACTGCATTTGCTTACTAATTTTGAATGTTATTGATATTCTCTATATTAGATTATTGTTATATTATTTTTCAGGACTACCACCAGGTCGTATTTTATTTTCCAATATCGCATGTAAAGAGGAACACGTGAGGCGTGGACAGTTAGCAGATGTTTGCTTAGATACAACACTGTGTAACGGGCATACAACCACTATGGATATTCTATGGGCTGGAACTCCAGTAGTCACACTTCCCGGCGAAACGCTAGCGTCACGGTCTGATATAACTTTGTAACATAATACAAAAAAACTGTTGATATCCAGGATAGCTTTTGTGTATGAGTGATTCATTGTTTGTCGATATATCCAAATTTACATGATTTGTGTCTAATTATGTAGTTAATATGTATGAAACTACTTTATAATACTTAATATTTCAATCGCGATAAGCACAGACAACAAGCCGCCATCTGTTTCTATATTTATATACTTCACGAGCTTCCTCTACTGTGATTAAACAGTTCATGCAAGCCTGCCGGTCTTAGGTGCTTCTGACTTACCCTTTTTTTTACACTTTGAATAAGTTATTTAATAATGTTTTTCGTTATCAATTTGCTCGATTTATCAACAATGCTTTTTATGAAGCGTCTTAATGGCGGACATTTAACAAATGAAGTAACAACAATTTACTTTTGTTTTTATTCAGAGTTGCTGCGTCGCAATTAAATGCCCTCGAATGTCCAGAACTAATTGCTAAAAATAAAAAACAATATGAAGATATCGCCGTGATGTTGGGAACAAATAGTAAATAGTAAGTAAAGAAATATTCACAACTCTATTATATAACGACACCTCTGGGTTCAATTGGCGTATAAACCAAAACACGACTTTTCAGGAGAGCAAAAAAACGATTTTATTTTCAGAAAAAAAATCATAACTTTTTTATTTTAGAAGCTACATAAAAAATTCCAAGGGGAAAGATTCTTAGAATTTGGGGATGAAAAAGGCTAAATCATTCAATCATATCTATCCCCTTTGATTCGGAAGTTAGCATGGATATACGTCTTAGAAAATATCAATTTATGGTTTATACACCCCATGAAAATTGGATAACAATTGACAGCTTACAGCTTATATCCATATTTGGTAAAATTATGTTCAAATTTACTGATGTAAAAGCATGTAGCTGTAGATTTTTTGGCTGTAAAAACTATTAATTTGCACATCAATAGAATTATAATTAATAAAAATAATCTCGATACTGTTAGAATGTGTCAGAATTACATTGGTATTACTCTTACTACAGAATTATGGTCGAAATACACGAAATTAAACTACCAGAAACAAAATTAACTTGGTTTTATTAAATAAAACAGATAATTATGTCTATTATAATTATGACAACATTATCAGTCATGATCAGATTATCAAACTTAAAAAGGCAATTATTTAAATCTTTAGTAACTCAACAAACAGTCATCTCTCCTTCACCGCGACTTCCTCGTACAACAGATTGTCCTCAGGGTCTTTGCCTTTAATTCAGCGGCACTTGGACTGAGCCTGCGCCGTTTTGGCCCTGGAACGCGCCAACTTATAGATAAGCTTTCGCCCCTCAGACGATTCCAAGTTGTTATATAGCGGTTGCAAGTGGTCTCGATGGCTAAAAACCAATCCCACCACTCTGTTAGTCCACACTCAAAGTCAGCTCTGCGCGTCATCTCCATTAACAGTTTCTCTCGGGACAAGGCAGATACTTTCTAGTCCCTGCCAGAACACCCGCTGTGATATCCTGTGTGTGCAGGAAACTCACAGGGATGCTTGCCAGAGTAGACCATACATCTCTGGACTATCCTTATCGCCGTCGACACGATAGGAGAAGAAGAAGTGGTCTCGTTTGGCCCTGGCTACCGCTCACCTGGTGGCGCGTTTTGCATCTTTGTACGCGTCGCGGTCTTCGGCAGATTTGGACGCTTGCCACTTTTTAAGGAGGGTTTTCTTCACCCTGATCTCTCTCTGGACTGTGTCGTTACACCACCAAGTGTCCCTGTCATACTTGCATCCACCCTTAGACGTACCGAGAATCGCCCTCCCCGCCTCAAGGATAGCTGCCTGAACCCTGTCCCAGTAAACCTGTACTGGTTCGTCTATAACATCAGCACTCTTGTCACCGATGACTTTGAATGACCACCTGATTCTGCGTTGGCCACGCTTGGCGCGTTTGTCTTTGGGTTTCACGCGGAGGTCCATGACAAGGAGACGGTGTTGGCTAGTGCGACTCTCTCCGGGTATTACCTTGCAGTTGGCCACCCTGCTGATGCTGTGCCTCCTAGTGAGTAGGAAATCGAACTTTCTTTTTTAAGAATCTGTGCACGACGGAAAGTTCGGTGGCCGTACATTTCTAAGGATGTGCTCATCCTCTGGGTTACGGCTACCGTATCCAAAACCGCCGTGCACATGTCCAAACTCCTCACACCTGTCACCCACATGACCGTTCGTGCAGTGGTTTTAGTTAAAGCAAAACCACCGTCATAACACGGACACTGTAATTGGTTTTTTAGTTTTTAACATTTAATTTTAGACTTTAAAGCAATGTCTATAAAATTTAAAATTAAATGGCTTTTTGTAGAGTGAACGCAAGCGTGTAGTAAAAATATTGTCATTTAATTTTGGACTTTAATTCTATAGCAATAAAGTCTAAAATTGAATACCATTTCTTGCAATGGATATGGTTTATACGTCCATGTTATTTAAATGTTTGGATTTACGACGTCAATTTTAAATTACGTTTAAGAAATATATTTTTCTCGTCATGGCGTAAAATCCATTTACAATCAACGCAGATCGTACGCCCCGGGTTGGTAAAAATCTTGGTCATAACGTCTTACTAAAAATTTAAAAAAGAAAAATTTGGCTGTTACATTAATATTTTATCTTTTTTGTGGTAGGATGATCTAATTTTTTTGGGTCGTAAAAGCATTTTTTTGCGAATTTGAACAATTTAAATATACAGATTGATAGAGAAAAAAAATCTGAATTAAACGGTGTATATAACTCATTTTGGCCAAAATGGTTTATACGCCAATTGAACCCAGAGGTGTCGATAACATTCTATTCATTAGCTAGGCCCTCGATTCTGCTTAAGCAAAACCACTGTCATGACACTGACACTGCATGGAATTTCTATTTAATTTTAGTGTTTAAAGTAATGCAGTTAAAGTTTAAAATTAAATGGCTTTTTGCAGAGCGAATGAGAGTGTATTGAAACTCCTTCCATTTCAATTTTGGAGTTTGACTCTATAGCAGTCACTGTGGTATGACAATGGTTTTGCTTTAGTAAAATCAACGCCCAGGACGAGAGGCAAATAGAATCATACTAATATTATAAACGCGAAAGTTTGTAAGTATTTGAAGATGTATGTGAGGATGTTTGTTACTCTTTCACGTAAAAACTACTGAATGGATTTTAATAAAACTTTACAATAATATATCTTAAACATCAGAATAACACATAGGCATATACAGGATGTCCCAAAATTCAAGGATAAGCCGGCAACAAAGGGTGACCCTATTTATGGCTGCTCTGGAAAAAATAAGAAAAAAAATATATCTTTAATATAATTCTAATAATTCAAACGTTTTTAAAATCCTTCAAAATTCGGTACCCCTAATGACATTTTCAACTACCAGGCCCACAATTTTGCAAATATTTTTAAACTCTTTTCTGTATTAGCAAGCTAAAAAGCATGGCTATCTATCACTACCCTGAAAAAATATAGAATATTTGTAGTTATTTTACAAAAATAAGTCAAAATATTTTTTTGTCGTCAAATTTTCATACATTTGTACTTTCGACCCACTTTATCTTATCTCGGTGGAAAAAAAAAGTATGGACACCACTATGGCATCCTTTTTTAAAAATTGGCGCAACTATCCAAGATTTCAAAATGGTATGATTTGGGTATGATAATCCAATAAAATACTCAAAAAAATATTTTTAAGTAAATAAGAATCACATTACATTCATTGCTTTTATTGAAAATCACCAGATTTATTTTGTACACAATGCATTCATCATCAATAAAAAAACATTGACGGGACTCGTGACTAATTGGTAACCTAGTAGGTTAACACATAACGAGGTTTAGCAACACAAGCCAGGTTGGTTTTTGGATGGATGACCATTCTTAAGACATTGAAACACCTCCATTCCTTAGAGAGTACATTAGGTCGTCGATACCGGTGGCCATACGAGCATCTATGCCAGTTGTTACGGGTAGTCGGAGCCCTAAAAGTCCAACAACTGGACTCACTACATAACTTTGATATTGCCAATGGGTTGTGGAGGTCAGGTGGCAGTCGCTTCACAGAAAATTTCGCGGTTCTGCTGTTTCACAGTTAACCATAAAATCCGACTCTGTATTTTGTAAAGGCTCAGAGGATGATGAGTGTTGAAAATCCATACTGTTAAAAAAATATTAAACAAACATAATGGTATAATTTTATAATTATTGCATTATTGTTACTATTTTGCTTGATGACCTAATTGTTCTTAAGACAATTCCAATAAAACTCTGAGCCTCGGATTTCCGGGCTAACTGTGAAGCGCTGAACTTCGATATTTTCCGAGAGGCGACTGCCACCTGATCTCCACAACCCACTGCCGATATCGAAGATATCTAGTAAGACCAGTTTGACTTGGCGAAGTGGAGGAGGAAGAACTGGCAGGCGGACTCTGAGCTCCGAGGTTATCTTGGCCACGGATGCAATCAGGAAAATGCGTATCCATGAAGATGATGATGACTAGTTGCTAGACTTATAGGACTCCTACTACCTGTAACAACTGTCATAGATACTCGTAGGGCCACCGGGATCGACGGCCTAAGGTACTCTCTTAGGAATGGAGGTGTCTCAATGTGACAATGTCTTGAGAATGGTCATCCATTCGAAAACCAACTTGGCTTGTGTTGCTTAACCTCGTTATGTGTTAACCTACTAGGTTACCAATTAGTCACGAGTCCCGTCAATGTTTTTTTATTGAGGATGAATACATTGTGTACAAAATAAATCTGGTGATTTTCAATAAAAGCCATGTATGTAATGTGATTCTTATTTACTTAAAAATGTTTTTTTGAGTATTTTATTGGATTATCATACCCAAATCATACCATTTTGAAATCTTGGATAGTTGCGCCAATTTTTAAAAAAGGATGCCATAGTGGTGTCCATACTTTTTTTTTCCACCGAGATATAAGATAAAGTGAGTCGAAAGTACAAGTGTATGAAAATTTGACGACAAAAAAATATTTTGACTTATTTTTGTAAAATAACTACAAATATTCTATAATTTTTCAGGGTAGTGATGGATAGCCATTCTTTTTAGCTTGCTAATACAGAAAAGAGTTCAAAAATATTTGCAAAATTGTGGGCCTGGTAGTTGAAAATATCATTAGGGGTACCGAATTTTGAAGGATTTTAAAAAAGTTAAAATAATTTAAAAAAAAATAGAGATATATTTTTTTCTTTTTTTTTCCAGAGCAGCCATAAGTAGGGCCTCCCTCTGTTGCCGGCTTATCCTTGAATTTTGGGACACCCTGTATATCAGCGATGAACGGGATCAGAATTCCACGCGGGCGGAGTCGTGGGCCACAGCTAGTAGAATAATAAATGTGGTTCGACATAATTGACATAAGTTAACGGGAAGAACTTTAAAATTGGTAATAAATGTTGTTATATTTTCTTCAATAAAATGAAACGTCAGAGAGATACATCTATAATATAATAAAATCGGCCAAGTGCGAGTCGGACACGCCCATGAAGAGTTCCGTAGTAGCAAAGGCGAAAATTGCGGTTTATGACGTATTAAAAAAAAAACTACTGACTGGATCTCGTTCGAACCAATTTTTAGTGGAAGTTTGCATGGCAATTTACAACATATATTTTTTTTAGATTTATCATTCTCTTATTTTAGAAGTTAGAGGGGGGGACACACATTTTTCCACTTTGGAAGTGTCTCTCGCGCAAACTATTCAGTTTAGAAAAAAATGATGCTAAAAACCTCAATAGCATTTTCAAAGACCTATCTATAGATAACCCACACGTATGGGTTTCATGGAAAAAAAAAAATTGAGTTTCAGTTCAAAGTATGGGGACCCCCAAAATTTAATGCTTTTTTTTATTTCTGTATGAAATTCTACATGCGGTTCACAGAATGCATCTTCTTACCAAGTTTCAACAGCATAGGCCTTATAGTTTCGGAGAAAAGAGGCTGTGACATACGGACGGACGGACAGACAGACAGACAGACAGACAGACGGACGGACAGACATGACGAATCTATAAGGGTTCCGTTTTTTGCCATTTGGCTACGGAACCCTAAAAATGAATCCCTAAAAGTGCTGCTAAGCGCAAATCTCGAGAACGACTGAACCGATTTCACTAATTCTTTTTTTAGAATATTCCCTGAAGTATGAGGATGGTTCTTACGGCGAGAAAATTTTAAAAAATAGGCGTACGAAGTTCGCGGGGTCAGCTAGTTCTCCATAAAAATCGTAGCCAAGGGGCACGTTAGCCAAACGAATTCAATTGTTAGCGTATGACACTTGACTAAAGCTACAACCTCTAACAGGCGCTCCAACTTGGTCGGCCCCGACCATCCGACCGCAACCAAATCGGAAAGTGTGTAGAGCGGTCGGCCCGACATAATTATTATTAATACTGGTCGGACGTGGTTGGATGGCCGACGCATCCGACAAGCCGACCGTCCAACCAAATTGGAACGTCTGTAGCGTTCGTTCCGACCAACCAGTGTTGCCATTTTAAAGAGTATACATACCACTCCATTTTAAACTATATTTTGGTGGCAATCGAATATTAGAGGCATTTACAAATACATATACAATATGGATACGACATATAGGCAATAATTGAAACCATATACTTGGTACCCCCTAAGCTTCAAGCAGGAAAAGTTTGAACAAAATTGGTCCAGTATTAAGGGCAGAAACTAGAGTTTTAATTTTATAGAATTTGAACAACTTTGAGCACTCTGTAGAATCGCATGTTGCCGCTTAGCTGTTCAAGTAAGTTACCTACTATGCCTATTGTTGTGTGTGTGTGTGAAGTTGTTGTGTGTGTGTGTGTGTGTGTGAAGGTGTGTGCGTATTTATTAATGACTTATGATGACACAGTCAATGACTTTAAAGCAATGGATGAAACTATTTAATGACTTATACAAGTGGTTGCATTTTCTACATTTATTTTAATAATTATTTTGTTAGAAAATTTCGGATTTTATAAATCAGGGAATTTAAGTTTAAATTTAATTTGGTTCTATTCCTACGGACCAGGATGCTTCGCGGTTTCAGTATTTGCACATATGTCGTATCCATATCGTATAAAAGAGATAAAACAACATAAACGGCGAAATGGGGGTGCTTGCACCTCTGCCTACCTCTTCGGGGATATAGGCGTGTGTTTATGTTTTATGTTTATAATATGTACTGTACAGCAATATTATTATTTCACTGGACAGAGTGATATATATTATGTACATTTTTTTTATATAGGACACGGTCATTTTGGTGACAATAGTACATTATGGTACAAGTGAGCAACGTTGGTGATTACCGCCGAGGCGCCATTAAGACTTAAGACAGCTGAGGACGGTAATCATCATGCTCACACGTGCCATACGACGTTTTACAACACACTTGCGAATAAAAATAAAATAAACAATACTACAAATTAATTCGTTTTCCTATGCGCGCGCATTTAGCAATGGCGGTCGACCATATTTAAAAAAAAATGAGGTTTGAACTTAACTTTTTTTTACTCTGTTTTTTTTTCTGTACTTAGAGAAAGAAAAAAGTTAAATTTGAGCGAAAATTTTGTTTATTACACAAGTATTACAAGTTGAAATTATTTATTTAAATACGAAAATGCATCAAATGACCATACAATAGGCGTATTAATTTATTCGTACTATTAAACACGTTATTTTTTGTATCAAAACTTTTTTAAGAACATAGACAATTATAGACACTTCCTATAAAGTTTAAAAAAGAATCTATAACTCACTTTTGTGAATAATAGTAATGAAAAAGTCACAGTTTTATAATAGGTGTCATTCCGTGCTTAATTGCGGTAAAATAATATCACTGTTATGAGCAGGTGTGTTGTAAATATTTTTTTTTATGTAGGACACGTCAATTTGTCTTCACCTCGCCTGATGGTAAGCAGAAGGCAAAGTCTCTGAAAAGAGGGTCACCATTTTGCAGACATGTTTTTTCTTGTCATATACCTATCTATAGGGACTATTAATATTAACAATCCAACTTTCAGATTTGGACTACCTACAAATTACAATTTACTACATTTAGTTATAGTATTAGGTCGTACTTACGTCAAAACAAAACACTCAAAAGGTGTGTCACAATCACAACGCCAGGCCATAAAGTAGGTATGAAGGGAAATTTAATCACTGTTCTAAATATTTATAATATTCACGAGGTTAAAATATTATTTTAGTAGGTACCTACTATTAGTTAATACTGAAAGATATTAGTTAGATTCCGTACCTATTCAAAACAGCGTATTTGAATACAGTCGGTTAACTAATATTTGACTAATATCTAGTAATAGGTATAGGAATATATTCACTATCACTAATACGAAAAATCTACCCTAATATACCTAACATCTCTAAAACAGTTATACTACCTTTCCACCAGATTCAACTCTTAAAACCACCAGAAAACCACTAACCACCAGCCACTAAAAGCAATATTTCACCACTAAATGAGCGGTAGAAACCACCTTTAGTGGAAAGTCCACTAAGTTGGCAACACTGACCGACGCGACGGTTGGATGGCCGACCGTCTTAACGTCTGTAGCAATGTTGGATTGGTTGGTTGCTCCGTCGCGCCAGGCTTCCGTCACTTGCTCAAGGCCACGCGCTATTCACCTACCGCTCGATGTACAGTCGGCTGTACAAACTGGCAGAGGGCTGCCGAACGCGCGCCTGAGCGCTCGCATCACACCGCACCGCACGTTTCCCGGGCTAAGCCCGGTTTTCACTTTGATTAGTAAAATTGTGAGTGCTTAGCTGATTAGTAAATTTGTGAGTGCTTAGTGAATTTGTGAGTGCGAGTAGCGTCCAATACTGTTTAGCTGTTGTGTTTAGTATGTGTATATTGTGTATGCAAGCAACAACGATGGATGAAATATCGCGTTTGCTTCTTCTTCTTCTTCATTATCCTAGCGTTAACCCCAGTCGCACCCGAAGCTTTCACCACGGAGTCTGAGGTCCGCTTTATCAGTCTAACTGCGGATTTGGTTGAACTTCGATATTTTTCGTGCAGCGACTGCCATCTGACCTCCACAACCCAATAGCTATATTGGGCGATATCGTATAGCATTGCAGCTAGACCAGTTGTTCGACTTTTTAGGCTCCAACTACTCGTAATGACTACCATCTGACCTCCACAACGCAATAGCTAGGACACGACGGTAAATCCGTCCCTATAAAGCAATCCGACTGGGGAAGTACCTCCGCCTTACAGAATACGGCGGCTAAATAACCTCGTGTTGTGATCCCGGCGGAGAATAGGGTAGCCAGTGCTCACTGGAGAGGTTTTGTGCTGTCAGTGGAAAAACCAAAGGCTTGTCCAATTTATTTTTTGTGCTGATGGCTTAGAATCTCTCTGTTCTTACAGGGTCGCCAGAACGAGTGTAACGCACCTGGTGTTGAGACCTCTGTACTCAACAAAACCATCCACCTGTTTAGTGGATTGTACGGGGAAAGGCTACTCGCAAAAAAAAAGAACGTGGTTCTAAGCACGCTACTCACAGTTTCACTCACACTCACACTCGCACTCGCACTCACATTTTTGTCCAAACGTGTTTTGTACTTATCACTAAGCAGCGACACTAATCACTCGCACTCACACTAATCAAGGTGTGGACTGCGCTAATCACGCTACTCGCAGCCACACTCGCACTCACACTGACAATTTTTTGTCCAAACGTGTTTATTACTAATCACTAAGCACCTGCACTAAGCACTCGCACTCCCACTAATCAGAATGTAAACCGGGCTTACGCTTCGAAATGCCCAAACCACGTAATTAGTGTGCAGTGGATGGGTATAAAAGTCTATTTTCTTTGAACATAAGTAGCACCGTATTACAAATGTTAAAAACCGTTGATTTTCCGTCGCTTTGCTCCTGTGTTTTCCTTATAATTATTTACGCGATTAAGGATATTTTCGACTAGGTATAAAATAAAATAAATACCGAGAAGAGAAAAAATAAACTTAAATCATTATATAAAACTAAAATATATTTGATTGACTAATAAAAAATGTGGTTAATTCGTAACATTCGTTTTATTACAACAATCATCATACTTAGGTATAACCCTAGCGCATTCTTACGATGACGTCACTCGCACGGCGGACAACACAGTCTCGACTCTATGAGTGCGGGTTTAAGGTACAATTCTTCTCGTTCTGAGCAGCAGGTATTATTATTAAAATTTTGTAGGTGAATATACCGTAGGTATTTTAAATTTTGTATGGGAGTGATGTATCTGTTACATAGTAACTACTTATTTATTAATCTGTAGTCGCGCGTCGGCTGTCGGATGGTCGGGCCCGACCATGGAGCGTCTATTACTATTATTATTAGAACTATCGGGATATTTACCATGTATTGTTTGGAGTTTCCGATATTTCGGCGCTGTTGCAAGCACCATGATCACGGAGAACCATGATCACCGCCAGTACTACAGTTCCTCCGTGATCATGGTGCTTGCAACAGCGCCGAAATATCGGAAACTCCAAACAATACATGGTAAATATCCCGATAGTTCTAATAATAATGTAAACGACCATGAAAGTTTAAATACGTCTATTACTAGTTTATCACTTTGTTCATAGCGCTACGAAATGGCGAATGATTGATATTTTGATTGTGTGGTGGACTTTTATTTAATTATGCATTGTGAGCGGCGCAATATTAA
Organism: Eilema depressum; assembly: GCA_914767945.1. Lineage (NCBI taxonomy): Eukaryota > Metazoa > Arthropoda > Insecta > Lepidoptera > Erebidae > Eilema > Eilema depressum. The sequence goes on along the minus strand of OU612012.1, from coordinate 20,579,555 downwards.
ATTTTATTCGTTGAATGCTACTATACATCATAAACATTTACTTGTCTTTATTAATTTTAATATGTTTTTTACTGTGCCCCTTGTCTAGGTCTGCGTTTAACCTCTTCACAATGTCGAAATACCGTTTACTGCCGATACCCTAGACTCTAGACTGTTTGAAAACATTAATCATCATTCATTATCGAAGCGTCGTGGCTTAGTGGTTAAGGAGTCGGTAGTTTACGATCGAGAGGTCCCGGGTTCGAATCCTGGCAGTTACACTACCGACGTGAACCCACTCCTAGTACAAGCAATTTAGCTTAGTTGGAGGGGTTAAAGGGAATATTAGTAATTTCGGTTGCTAATATTCTTTAAAAAAAGAAAAAAAATACGTATGAACGAATATACGTTCGTCAGTATACTGAGCGTTGTTCTGTTATGTGCCTATAGATAGACATTGGTAAGGCGTTAGTGCTTTTAGAAATGGAATCGATACAAACGTTTTTCACTAGTCTAGGCCTACTGCACTTAGGTTCAATTGACGCAAATTCATGCACACATTCATATCGCAGATATCGCCCATTGTTCAATGGGGAGCTAAATACCACAGCATATACCCACCTGTTATAATCTTGACATACATTTTACCCACTGTCTGCTTATTATTAAATTTCTGGTCAACGATTTTTAATCAAAATTATAAACGTATTCACCATCCATAAATTTTAAATTTCAGAACAAAAACTCTTCCACACGTTTCTCTAAAAATTGTGCCATACTTTTTTAAATTATAAAAGACCTTTTTATATTATTCACAATCACTTAAGTCGCCAAAAGGTTTCATTTCTCGGTTTTTAAGGGTCTCATATAGGTATATTAACAATTTCCTGCTAATCTCTTTTCAATACTGTTAACCTGATTATCAGCGTATATGTGGCATTTGACGATCAGGCCATTCATTCTTAATCCATACACGCTATTTTTCAGATCTTTCAAACTCATACCTGTATATCCCCGAAGGGTCAGACTGAGGTGTATCATACTCGCCCTCTCACTCACCCACACTTTACCTGCTATAGTTTTGCTCCCACGTAATAGGGGGTGAGCCTATTGCTGTCAACTGGGCACTTTGGGATAAAATGATGGGAAATCTTGAAGTATATGGAAAGGGCCAGGTAAGAAGGGGATATGGCTTTTACGAAAGGATTTGGAAGTGAAAAGCTATAGTGAGAGAAGCCAGGCTTGTGTCTGTTGCTGGAAATTTCTGAAAAGTCTAAATCTTTCAACTAGATCTTTTTGAGCAACTGTCTGTTGATAAGTGAAGCAACACCTGCATGCTCCATTGACCGGGCACAAGTATTGAATCTCTCGTAAAGTGCTCATGCCTAATTTATCAGTGTCGATCATTCATTCTTCACAAATAATCTGTCAATATGTATGTGAAAGCTGTTCCCAGAAAATAAAGTAGCACATAAATATGTTTTTCATAATAATCTATCCCTGCACCAAACTTCAAAGATCCATTCAGCTTTTAGAGCGTGATTGAGCAACAAACAAACGATCCAAACATACAAACATCTTCAGAAACTTTCGCATTTAAAGTATCGGTAGAAAGTAGGATAGTAGGATATGATAGGATAAATATTTTTTGTTTGTATTCATTTAACTTACTATACTTTAGTATAATATAGATAGTTCATTGAATAAATAAATTATTTAGGTCCTTTGATTGAATTAATTATATCTCTTATTATTCAATACATCTTTACGACTAGCGTAAAGAGCAGAAAATTATTAAATAGGGAATTTTATTAATATCTGGCCTACAAAGTGTTAAATGATATCGTAAGATGTGTCCGACATAGTAGATCTCATCGATTCTTGTACTTTCTTTTCTTTGTTTTTCGTCGACCCCCGCCACACTGCGTGCACCATGGGGACGGTACAGCTCCCCCGGTAGGATTATAATCGACTTTCTACTTGGACAAACCTTAATATATTATGTAATAACAAAATAACAAATGATTTGACCATCTTAACTACATAACAAAAATATAACTTAAAATTACGATTGAAAATCATCACAGACAATCAGACATTGGGTATTTTGATTTGGACAGATACCTAACAAAAACGTAATCTGAAGTTATAAGCTAAATTAAATTTAGAATTAAATGAAATACGTCACGTTGTCAACTCTTAAATTTTAATATTGTACAAAGAAAACAAAAATTAACTAATTAAATAATATCTAATCTAGATTGATCGAATAACAGACTGATAATAACGTCATTTTGTCCTTTAATCAGGACAAGTTTCTTTCAGCCTCAATTTTTCCAGACAGTGACCGACTGTAATTTTCCCAGTGAGAAGTTGATCAGTTACATGTTGGTACCACTTATTGGTTACAATTTCTTTTGTTAGCCGCCGTTTTTAACCTACTTCAAAAAAGGAGGTTCTCAATTCATACCCTATTTTTTTTTCTTTTTTTTTGTATGTTTGTTACGCGATTGCGAAGTCAATTCTAGACGGATTTTGGGCGGAGTTATCAAAAATCAATGTTTAAAAATGATTGCAACATCATTCATTGATTCCGATAGTTCGTACAAATATCGGTAGATGGCTCGCACCATCGCCCTAAGATGGATGTATTGGAAAATTTGGATCAATCTCGGGCGAAGCTCGGTGGCTCAGTGGTCAGAGCATTCCCCCTGTAAGGGAAAGATCGCGGGTTCGAGTCCTGCCCGAGTATTGATTTCGCTTTTTCCAATTTAAAATAATTTGTTTAGTTTAGCATACTAAATGCTTTAAAATTATCTCATGTCTGCAATAGTATGGCGCTTGATGCAGATTCATAAACGGGCTACACAAACCGGCAACAATGGCTGACGAAATCACACTTGTTGCAGCAGCTTATATTGTTTTATAAAAAAATAAACAGAAAAAGGAGAGATTGTGGATTCGACCGTAAGGTTTAAGTAATTAATTAATAAATTTAAGTAATTAAATAGGCGTGAAACTTTACATAATTTAAGTCTAGAAATAAGCCTTGATAGTAAATTATTTAACAATTTGCGTAGAAATGGATAGACTCTCCTCCTAGCGTTATTCCCAGTCGCATCCGAAGCTTTCAGCTCGGAGTCTGGGGTCCGCTTTTACCAGTCATAGCTACAGATTTGGCTAGACCTCGATATTTTCCGTGAAGCGATTGCCATCTGACCTCCACGACCCAATGTTAACATTAGGCGATATCGAAGCTTTGCAGCTAGACCTTTGTTTTTGGACTTTTTAGGGCACCAACTACCCGTAACGACTGCCATAGATGTTCTTATGGCAACCGGGACCGACGGCTTAACGTGCTCTCCGAGGCACGACCAGACCAATGCAAATACCCATATTAAATGCACACAAATATTTGCACTGAGCGGGGATCGAACCCGCGCCTCCTGCGTAACGGCCGCGTTCACTACCGCTACGCCACGGAGGCTGTCTACTGACTGTGTGTCTGAGACTGTGCTGTAACAAAGAGAGCGACAGAAACAACAATAAAACTGGCCGAGCAATATTGCAGTCCGGCAACCCATCGCAGCAACATCGGCCATTATGTGGCTACACAAAACATGTTTGACTATATGGCCGGGACATTACTGCAATACTGGCCGGTAATGCTTGCAATAGTTGCAATGTTGCCGGGCCACAGTGTTGCAGCCACTAATTGCAGTAAAACATCGCCCGTTTAGAAGCACCTATTTACAATTTGCAAATTTGCGTCGTCTTTCAAAGCTTTCAGAAGCTGATATAGGTTTCCGGTTTTTTGGTAGACTGCTGTTGAGCTTTTCGTTTGTGTAGGGATGCAAAAAGACGTCACATTCACAACTCAATACAAAATCTGGGAAGAAAGACTACAAAATTTGGTTATCCGCTTCATTTTTGGTCTCCGGAAGTATGACCACGTTTCCGAATTTCGGGCAAAGTTGAGGTGGTTACCTATTCGTAAGCGTCGAGACTCCCATATTCTCTCTCTTCTCTACTCGATTCTCTTCAATCCTGAGTCGCCGGTTACTTACGAAAACGCTTCGAGTACCTTGTCCCCAGGGGTAAACCCTGTCGTACCTCCTCCTCTCTTCTTCTTCGAACTCCTCTTCACTGCTCCAGCTGTTACGATGGCTCATTTACTGTTCGCGCAGTAAAGTTGTGGAATTCGCTGCCTCACTCTATACGTGATAGCACTTCTCTGAATGTATTTAAGACTAAAGTAAAAGAACTGTTCCTCTCTCAAACTTGATAGAAGTGTGTTATTTATTTTTGTACTATACAAAAATACAACGAATGGTTAATAAAAGTTCATTTGTCCTAGAATTACCTTAAAGGTCCAACCCCACCAAACGGACGGCATCGGCCCGGATTTTACAATCTTTAAACAAAATTAAATCTTATTATCACAGTGTTTGAAGTTTATATTACCAGTCACGCACAACGGGTGTGCGTTGTTTTATAGCTAATTGTTTTATAGAATTTCGTTTCACATAAAATTTTTCTCATATTTTCGTTTCATAGAATAATCAATACACAGAATACTTACTTTGAAGATTTTTAAATCATTGATTTTTGTTTCACATAAAGTTTAATGTTAGAATAATCATAATATATCATAGAATAACAAATCAAATATTCTTTATTATCATAACATACATTAAATATAAAATCGTTTGACATACCACTCAAAAGGTATAAAACTTATTTGCGCTAAGATAATTCGACGGAGCCCCGCTCCACGGGGCTCCTATTTCTTGGTGGTTTTAAAAGAAATAACCACGAAGGCCTAAGGCGGGAGCTCCGCTCCGCTTCGCTCCCGCCTTAGCCTTCTAACCTAACCTATCCAAGTCGGGGTACTCTGAGTCGGGGTGTAAACTATATATATATATGACGTGTTCTAATTTATTAAACGTTAGAATAAACTATTTCCGATTATGGTGGTGGTTTAATATTCCTTAAAAAATAATTCTACTGTTTGATGAGTTTATTAAACAAAAAAATGTGAACAAAAATTCATTAAATTGTGTTTCTGTGAAATATGTTTCATTCTGGTAAATTGTCTTTGAAACAATAATATTCGAAATAAAAATATAAGTACCAAATATTATGTGAAACATTTTCTGTGAAACGAAATTCATTTACAACAATATGTTTTGTTGCTGACTGTTCCAAAAATATGTTAATAGATAACTGGGGTATCCAACCGCAATATAATATTTAAATTTGCACGGTGGATCAAAGCGGAATAGAAAATATTATAAAAATAAACAGATCCCCCAGGGTATCAAATACGGGGTATCCAACCGGAATAACTCGTGTTGACCAACGTGACATATTTTTTTGTTTTATTCCCGCTGGTTAATACCCAGTCGCCGTGGTCAACACTGTTAACTACTGGGAATGTTTTGTTCCACGGGTAACAACATAAATATTTAAATGGAGCTCCCATACAAGAAACGACATATTTTTTTCGTTATTTTTCGTCTTTTAATTTTTTTCTTTCGATAATAACAATTGCAACCAAATGCTAAACTAACTACCATATCTAATATTTCATGTTTCTTTCACAGCCGACGATATGTTCGAGCCAAGGTTTCAAAGGCGCGTATGCATAGCACATTGTTTAATTGTGAATATTATGCTCGTGGATTAGAAATGCTTTATGATAAAATATGGAGAAAGTTTGAAAATGGGTACGAACCCGATCATGTGTATGCTGTTTGATAAAAAGTAACAAGGTAACATAGTAATAATTTCAATTTAGTTTATAAATTATATAATAAGCGGACCCATCAGACCTCGTCGCACATAACGAAAGCTACACCTGCCGGGTCCAATTGTATTACCAAACCATATCTATTGAAATAATATATACACACTAAATTCCATCCTAATTGGTCCAGCCGTTTAGGAAGACCTAGGTGACAAACACACGTACAGAAGAGTTACTTTTTAAAGACCAGTCAGATTAAGTGTTATGTTAATCGTCTGTTCGTAGGTAGTGACATTTGCTCAATCATTTATATGCACATTTCATATGATATGACATGGCGAGGATACACACAAAAGCGAGGATGGCAAATATTTAAGCAATTCATATTTGTAGGCTAATTTTTTTTTTTAACTAGCTGTTTTCAGTTTTTAAGAAAGGGTTTTCTGTTTTACATTTTTCTTTTACAATGTTAGTTATTAAATAAAATATATGTATATCTATGTACCTACCTATTATTCACAATTCCACAACATGTTCCAAAAAACTCACAATTACATTTTTATTTTCAGGGCAGATTTAAATAATATTACTATGTAAATTATTTGGTTCCCCCCCGTTTCACCGAAATTTTTATGTCATAATTTTGTTTCGCATAACAACGCATAGCATAAACTTAATTTTGCAGAAAAAGGTTTGACATACACTCATTCGTCATACTTTCATAACGCATAATTTTGTAAGTCAGAATCATCTTTTGGCATAACTTTTAAAGCATAATAATCAAAAAGTAGAACCGTGTATGCAGCAAGCATCAGACATGCAGCATGCAACAAGCATCAGGCATGCAGCATGCAGCAAGTATCGGACATGCAGCATTCTTCAGGCATGCAGCATGCAGCAAGCATCAGGCATGCAGCATGCAGCAAGCATCAGGCATGCAGCATGCAGCAAGTATCAGGCATGCAGCATGCAGCAAGCATCAGTCATTTAGCATGCAGCAAGCATCAGGCATTTACCATGCAGCAAGCATCAGGCATGCAGCATGCATGCAGCAAGTATCATGCAATAAGCATCATGCAGCAAGCATCATGCAGCAAGCATCAGGCAGTAAACATGCAGCAAGCTTCGTTTCTGTCACAGCTCCGGCGCTGCGGGGCTCCGGCGCCTACGCGGGCTTAAATAACACTCTAGGGGTAGGGCAAACAAGACTACGTGAAGTCGGATTTGCAGCAATTTATTTCTGTCACTAACTTTTTTGTAACAAATTTTAACTTTTCTGCCAACTGAAGAGCATGTCATTGCTAATTCGGATATATGACCATTCTGCCAAAATACGCTTCTATTAAATAAATCGTTATGCCTTGAAAATGTTCGATTTAATAAAATTGTGCCAAATGAGTTATGCTAAATGAATTTCGGAGTATTAAGTTTCTGCCAGATGGAGGGAACCCAAATTATTTATAGTAAAAGGAAAACGCACACCAGGTGTCCGTCCAAATGCTGTTCATGCAGAAATCTGAAAGATAAAACTAAATATTGTGTCAATTCAGTATGTAATAAGTCTATTTAAAATTGTTACCGATCTTATTATGCTGAGCAGTACATTTTTATATAATAATAGATATTATGACGATCACTAATAATGTTAAAATATTAATGCTCGTGTGTGACGATAGCCGTCACGAGCATTAATTAATATTTTACAAAGTAATTTTATAATTAATAATATTTATGTTAAATATTGGAGCGTAACAATGCCACTGTATAAAATAAATAAAATACAGTTACAATATAAGTACAAAAAAGTAAGTTAATTTGCTTATTATTCATTATCATTGCCCTGCATACTGCATAGTCCAGAGCAGTTAGATTTTTGAGGAAAACAACAGCAACAACAAGATTAAACTCGATATGAAGTAGGTACGGGAATGAAAGAGAGTGCATTTTTTTGGATCAACACTAATTTGAGAATAGAAAAGTTATAGGTAATAATAACATTAAAGTTTTCAAAAAAAGCAGGGAAAACCGATATCATAACTACCATAAAACTCTTTACCTTGACACCATTTTACCTTTTTATGTTTCAAAAGCGTGCATGTCTTTTTTTTCCTATATTGCCGTTGTTAGAGCTACCTGCACTAGCCTAGTAATGAGTATTGTTCACGCGTTTCATACGATCTTCAATGGTACTTAGGTACTCGGAAAAAATATCAAGAATATTTTTTCTAAAAAACGATACACAGACGTATGCTCTTATTGTGTGCAAATAGAATAAGAGGTACCACTGATGAAACCGCCCAATACCTACCTGTGCTAATCGATGGGTCCTACATATACCTAGGGGCTTAAGTGTAAAAAGCAAATTCTACAGGAGAGCCATTCAAAGTTTGTAAATCACATTTTCCAGAATATTAGAAAGTTTTCGACAGATTTAGCTGAAATTTTGCACGAAGTATAATTGAATAAGCTTCTTTGAGAGGGTATAGTGCTAGTGAGATATATTCTGACCACTTTTCTGAAATCGTACTTTCACGGAAAGAATTTGACAGAAACTAGAAAAAACTTACCTAATAAAAAGGCAAAAAGTTCGTTTCGCCTTTCTTCTTGACTTTTGGATAAGCATGGGCAACTATGAAAATTTCTTGATCTGTATCATATTACTTTCCTTAAACTGAAATTATTTAACCCTTAACATCCCAGTATGCTTTTGTAACGTAACTGCCCAGTAGTGTCCAACAGACTCATTTTACAAATTTAAGGGATAATTTTTGTGTTTATGTTGTCATAACGACAAAATTATTTATTTTTATGAATCGACAATTTATCTCATTTATCACCAATATTTTACGAATCTAAATGAGCAATTAAAATATTTGTAACGTGTATTATTTATAACTAGCTGATTTATTATACACATACAGATTTATTATAAGTATAGATAGATTAATAGACGAAAATAGTACTTCATCAACCCACAAGTGTCCGACAGACACAATAACATTTTGTTTGATTCGAGCGTGAAGTTAAACTATTTTTTATTTACATTTAGTTACAATATTGCGGTATCGGGTAGGCAATAGCCACTACCAGACCTTTGTTTGTGTTATAATCATATCAAGTACCTAGTACACACTTCAATCAATAAAAAAAAATTGTGTCTGTCGGACATTTCTGGGTTGATGAGGTACAATTTTCGTTTATTATTACATTACATAATGAATTGTACATGTTACAAATATTTGCATTGCATATTTAGATTAGTAATACATTGGCGATAAATTAGGTAAAATGCTGATTTATAAAAAATCAATACTTCAGATTTTATGATAACATAAACATAAAATTGTGTCAGCGAGACACTTGTGGAATGTGGTTGAAACAATTATAAATGCTTCTTACGGTTAAAAAAGTCAGTTTTGCCTATTTATGTTTATGTTATGAACTATGTAATCATTCGAGTTTAGTATCTTGAGGTAATGATAATCAAATAATTTTAAGCAATATTATGTACTTTATTACATAAAATATAATGTAATACATTATTGAAAATGAAACAGTACTACTTTAAAAAATACATTAATCTTCTGATGCAATTATAATGGAATAGTAAATATTCACAATCCAATGGTGTATTTATAAATAATAATTAGGAAATCAGCTTGAAGGTGAAGATATTGCACAGAGACTGCAAAGCGTGCCAATAAAGAGCTGTAGTCAAGGCCACACGAGACCACTTACTATCACTCTATGATAAGTTGGATTACACAGAGAGGCCGAATCCTACCAGGATCAAAGCAGCACAGGATATTTCCAATTGTTACTGCGTTCAAATCTCTGAGAAAATCTGCTAACGATTTTACCTAACGACGAGAAAGTCGTTTTACCCAATGGTATATCGTGCTTAGCTAAAAATACAATAATAATATTTATGAACAACAGTTATTAACGATTACAACTATTAATATAAGCATTTGAAATAAAAAAAAGGACGTGTGGCACTCGGGGACTGCCGCGGTAAAGCTATTGCATAGCATTTTTTATCAACTTGCAATTATCCCCCCACTCCGAGCTCGCACGACAGCTCGGCTTGATTCGTGCGAGCTCGGAGTGTCAGCTTAGGTTTTTTCGTTACGGAATTTCTGGATTCGGTCTCCACGCTCAAGGCCCACGATAGAAGCTATGCAATAGCTTAAAAACCACTACTTTAAGATACGCGTAACTGTATCCTTCAAATATTGAACGACGTACAAAGCCGAAACAACCATAATCGCCAATTTACAGCGCATACATGGAGGGTTTACCTATCGATCGTATTATAAGCTGAACATGTTTGTAATAATGATATCAGATCAATGTTTTATTATTGTTATATAAATGTGAAAAATAAATTTGTCATCAATGAATTATTTATTTAGCGTATTTTCATTAAAATACACTTTATTTATATTAATAAAAAATGGTATACTACGAGTATTTGATATACAAAATTGCTTTTAACTGATATTTTTAAACTAAAAAACAGCGTGAAGTATAAAAAAAACGTGTTTTATTACTCATCACCATCATCCCAGTTTCATTAGCATCCAAAGCTTATAGCACATTTAGCCAACGATGCTAAATGTGTAGGTACTCGAGCGTCGCGGAAACCTATTAGAATTAGTAGATTAGATGATATATGATAAATATGATAATATAATATGAAAAATACTAATTATACGAATATTAAATGGATACTTACATATTATATCATCCATCTTAATTAACATTTTGTATTACTTTCGTCTTATTTACCTTCCTTATATTATTCTAACGCGTACGTAACCCACCCATATTAAATGCTTATACTGACTGGCGAAACTTGTCAAGATGTGAGGTATCCTCTCTTATATTGACCTGACGAGCTCGAGTAAGTAGGTACCGAATTTACTTCTACGCCTCCCTTGTTATTACACTGGATACGAATCCTTAGAATTGAATTGGAATTTAATTGAAGTAACGGAATTTGGATACTAATCCGTTCCGTTTGTTCTTTTACGTTTTCTCCTTGTGATGTCTGCCCAACAGTATACAGTACAGGCTGCGCCATAGCCCTTTCCGCTATGTATTTAAACCCTGGTATTTAAACCCTGAACATCATTCTTGGTGCACCCACCATAATATACATCTTGTTTTATTGTATCTATATACTTACCGTAATGTACAGTGCATTTAGTACCGCAGTAGCTTGTTCGATGCACGGGTGAGTAAAATAAAACGATCCTGTATGTAAGAGATACAATCATTTATGAGTAATGCGTAATGAGACCTGCCGGATAATAACTGGTTGTCTCAAGCCGACTCCGGTACGGATGCTATATCCACTAGCTGGCATAGCACCTCCCAGCGTACGCAGAGACGTGGCGTCATCAATGGAGAGAGGCAAGCTGGAGCTGGATCAGCGACATCCCATGCACGGCCATTATCACGTGCCTAGAAGATTGAAAAGCCGAAAGAGTTTCTGGGCATGCGTTGCTCCCGCTGATGGCGATCCCTCCAGGGCCAGAGTAAGAATTTGGGAATCGCGGAGCCCGCCACCAACCCCTTTCTTCCCGCTGTCGGAGAGTCTTCCCCCCGGACATGACCTCCCCTGGATCAGGTGGAAGTCCCTAACGGGGGTAGCTCCACAGACCATGGCCCACCTGCTAACGTGTGCTGCATGTCCATCTACCTGAGTACCTGTACACCGGAGGACCTAATGAGTGCCTCCGAGAATGCGATTCAGGTAGCAGCATACTGGGAAAATAGAATTTGAGAGTAGAAGCACCATCGATTCGACTGAATGAATGAATGCGTAATGAGTGAGCAGTAAGTAGGTTTTAACATAGACGCAGAACAATAGAAAAGCAGAAGCATAAAACGAAAGAAGTTCCGCTAATGTACTCCCCCCGATACCGTTATTAAGGTCGATATAAGTCGGGAAACGTACTCTCCTTCGGTTCCGTGTACGTCTTCTGTCTCTTCTGCAGCTGGTGGCGGTGAAGGGGACATCATCACCTCAGCTGGGATGACGTCCTGTGTTTTAAATGCCGGCTTCAACCAATCCACCGAGATGTTGATGTTCGCATTCCATCTACGCTTCCGGATCATCCAGCCAAAATGAGGGTGGAGTGGTGGACGCACACCCACACGAGACGCTCGAAAGGTCACCAATGTAGCACTACTATAAATTTTGTTCGATTAACTACACATAACATTATGTTATCTGTGACATAACCTAATACTATTACTGAGAGCTGGTTTGTTTGTTACTATAATAATAATAATATAATGCTTTTATTTTCTCCCACAATAAATTAACATCATATGCATAAGTTTACATTATGAAAGATTCACATTGATTTATCTTAGCATCTAGTATAGTACAACACAGAGTGGATCCTGCCAGCAACAAGAACCGTGCCCAGTCCGAACGCAACCAGTCCCCGCACGCTCTGCCCAATGATTTTCACTGAGCAAAACGCAAGGATCCGGCACAGTCGTAACCAAGCCCAATTATTCCCACCAGCAAAATCACCATTTTACTTATGGTTTGTGGGAGTCAGGAACCCAAACTAGGATACCCTGTGCTATGGACTCCTGGCCCCCCTCTCGAAATTGTGATTTATAGCAAGTAGTTGTACCAAGAGCATCAACAGACCTCTTAAGTTAAGAAATGGAAGCAAGTATACAATTTATATTTATATGCATTATATGCATGCAGGAGTGTGTTATGATATGTGAGTCTGTGTGTGCGCGTGTGGGTGGTGGTGTGTGGGTGGGTGTGGGTATGTGTGTGTGAGTGTGGGTGTGGTTATGTGAGTGTGGGTGTGTGTATATGTGTGCGGGTGTGGGTGTGTGTATATGTGTGCGGGTGTTTGTGAAGGGTGTATGTATATGTGTGTGTGTGTTTGTGTGAGTGTGCGTGTGTGTATGTGTAGTTTAAATTTTTGTGTGCTGCGTATTTTGTTCATAGAAAAAGATTATGCTGTCTACGATAAAATTGTGAGAAGTTCTTCTGTTTCTTCGTAATCCAATCCCAATAACCACTCAGTTACTCTTTTTTTTTTTTTTTTTTTTTTTTTTTTTTTTTTTTTTTTTTTTTTTTTTTTTTTTTTTTTTTTTTTTTTTTACATGGAATTAACTAACAGTGAAGAACTAAGTACATTAAACTATCACATACATACATACATACAATCACGCCTTTATCCCCGGAAGGTTAGGCAGAGGTGAAACTATCACATACAACCTGTAATTTCTATTAAAACTCTTTGGTTAACTTAATTCAACAAAAGGGTTGCCAGGCAAAACCGTAATAAGTACGGGCGAAAAATTTCTCGACTTAATTTCGTTGTAATAGTGATACACAATTTTTAGTCTCTAGAGTGGGCTTGCGTTCTCGTGCGCTTTGTTCCTTTATAGTAGGGGAGCCCAAGGAGGGGTTTTGGGAGTACCTCGAAGCGCGTCAGTTTAATATATAAGGGAGCATACCTTAAATATTGACAAGTACCTCCAGCCAGAATGAGTCCTTAATGTAGGGTGGTATGCTAAATAAACATTCACCAGATTCACAGGAACGCGTCAGATTAATATAAGAGCGGTCGGTTACTGAACTATAAGTAAATGTTCTACTTTCACGATTTAAAAGGGCACCAAAGTTGTAATAAAACGATGTCTGAATTTACTTAAAAGCGCGTTTACTTATTTTATTTTAGACGTGATCGTACTAAAATAATAGAAAATAAATATAAATAAGCCAAAGTAATGAAAAAGGTTAATTACAATGTATGTATGCATTTATTATGATGTTAATGTAGGCTCATACCCCACCGCTAAAAGTGGAAACATTATAGAATCAATATTCTTTCTATCGTCTAACTAATCTACCAACTCTAATAGGTTTCTATGACGCTCGAATAACTCCACATTTTGTATCCTGGGCTCCCCTTCTATTATGTTCATTAGAGATAAATAATACTGCTTTTAAGTACTACCATTAAAATACTTTTACAACACACCTGCTCATAACAGTGATATTATTTTACCGCAATTATGCACGGAATGACACCTATTATAAAACTGTGACTTTTTCATTACTATTATTCACAAAAGTGAGTTATAGATTCTTTTTTAAATTTTATAGGAAGTGTCTATAATTGTCTATGTTCTTAAAAAAGTTTTGATACAAAAAATAACGTGTTTAATAGTACGAATAAATTAATACGCCTATTGTATGGTCATTTGATGCATTTTCGTATTTAAATAAATAATTTCAACTTGTAATATGTACTTGTGTAATAAACAAAATTTTCGCTCAAATTTAACTTTTTTTTTCTCTAAGTACAGAAAAAAAAACAGTGTAAAAAAAAGTTAAGTTCAAACCTCATTTTTTTTTAAATATGGTCGACCGCCATTGTTAAATGCGCGCGCATAGGAAAACGAATTAATTTGTAGTATTGTTTATTTAGTATTTGTAGTATTATTTTATTCGCAAGTGTGTTGTAAAACGTCGTATGGCACGTGTGAGCATGATGATTACCGTCCTCGGCTGTCTTAAGACCCTCGCCTGGCGGCTCGGGTCTCAATGGCGCCTCGGCGGTAATCACCAACGTTACTCACTTGTACCATAATGTACTATTACAACACACCTGCTCATAACAGTGATATTATTTTACCGCAATTAAGCACGGAATGACACCTATTATAAAACTGTGACTTTTTCATTACTATTATTCATAAAAGTGAGTTATAGATTCTTTTTTAAATTTTATAGGAAGTGTCTATATTGTCTATGTTCTTAAAAAAGTTTTGATACAAAAAATAACGTGTTTAATAGTACGAATAAATTAATACGCCTATTGTATGGTCATTTGATGCATTTTCGTATTTAAATAAATAATTTCAACTTGTAATACTTGTATAATAAACAAAATTTTCGCTCAAATTTAACTTTTTTTTTTCTCTAAGTACAGAAAAAAAAAACAGAGTAAAAAAAAGTTAAGTTCAAACCTCATTTTTTTTTAAATATGGTCGACCGCCATTGTTAAATGCGCGCGCATAGGAAAACGAATTAATTTGTAGTATTGTTTATTTAGTATTTGTAGTATTATTTTATTCGCAAGTGTGTTGTAAAACGTCGTATGGCACGTGTGAGCATGATGATTACCGTTCTCGGCTGTCTTAAGACCCTCGCCTGGTGGCTCGGGTCTCAATGGCGCCTCGGCGGTAATCACCAACGTTGCTCACTTGTACCATAATGTACTATATTACCATTGATACTCGACAAGGAGCCCGCGATTCTACAAATTCAGTGAATAAAACGCTTTATTTTACTGAGTGTTATAGTAAAGTTGAGTTTGGAACATGCATTGCATGCATTATGCAACAAATATAGAGTCCGCGCCAGTAAATACGTTCCGCGGCAATACTCGGAACTAAATATGATATCGCCACCATACTGTGTGTTAGTTAGTTCAGATCATGACAGCAATGTTTAGAGTAGCCAGCACATTTTTTTATGATGTACTAGGGGGAATTATGGTGCCCAATCATGTCACAACATGTACACTATAATATACACGGTAAGCGTTTTTACGTATCGTACGTGTTACGGCGGCGGAGGAGCTCAATTCCACCAATCATATTAAAAATTGTAATGCTGAGAGGTTTCACAACACGATCCAAGACTGTCTCTTGATACACTTTGACTGAAGTTTTTACCCCTTTTTCACAAAAATATAACATACTAGCCTTCCGCCCGCGGCTCCGCCCGCGTGCATCTCGGGTAACGCGACCTTTGCTCATATCTTCGGTTCTACTCAACCGATTGCGATCAAACAAACGTAAGATTTTAAGTCTGATCAAGCCCTTTCTAACAAAAAAACCGCATCAGAATCCGTCCAGTAGTTTTTGCGTCCATCGCGAACAAACAGACAAACAGACAGGAAATTAAAAAAAAATATTTTCGTGTTCATATCGTATCGTTAACATAACATAACCCAAGTATTTTTTTTTAAATATCTCCAATGTACAGACACGACCACTTTACAATTATATAATAGTATACAGGGCGTCCCACGGCGATGCCACATGGAGGGAAAGTACCTTAAATCCTTAAGTTAGCTCATTTTACTTAAAGGAGTCATCATTTTATTTTTAAAAAGAAACAAAGCTGTATTCAAAGATTTTTAAAAATTCGCTTGCCACACCCGGTAATCGAACCGACTAAAATCCGAAAAAGTACCACCCTGTATTTTTATGGCATCAATTGTTAGTGTCAATCATAAGGATCAAATCTCTCTAAGAAACATGGTAAATTAAATGAAAGGAAGTCCTTGAAATCTAAAATTATAAATTCAATTTGGAAAAATAAAACACTTTAATCCAAAGTTCATCCATCCATCTGATACCATATTAACAATAAAATTCCATATTTAAACTACTTTTCTTTTTTTATCGTGCTGACACCGCTGCTGGTCAGCAGTAGTATTTAGGTATGTCGAACTCAAACCGACTAAAACCGTACGCCGTCTAAATTAACAGGTTATAAGTTGATCCATAGGGCAATTCTCTTGCCATTTTCGTTGCACAGGGTAGGTACACCGCGTGTAGGTTTCTAATCAAGCACCCAAAAATAACTACCTACCCTACCTACACATATCTCATGCAGTTACCCAATAAAGTTACATTCTAAACAGGTAACAAAGTTCATTCATTTAGTACTCATTTTACTAAATATATTTCATCAAAGATATCTCTAGTGTTGATACCTTGTGAGAAATTCTTACAAGGTATCAACACTAGGGATATCTTTGATGTGTTGATAACTTGTATGTAAGATATTCTTACAAGGTATCAACACTAGAGATATCTTTGATTTGATTAGAAACCTGCACGCGGTGTACCCTGTGCAACGAAAATGGCAAGAGAAATTGCCCTATGGATCAACTTATAACCTGTTAATTTAGACGGCGTGCGGTTTTAGTCGGTTTGAGTTCGACATACCTAAATACTACTGCTGACCAGCAGCGGTGTCAGCACGATAAAAAAAGACAGTTTAAATATGGAATTTTATTGTTAATAATATGGTATCAGATGGATGGATGAACTTTGAGTTAAAGTGTTTTATTTTGCCAAATTGAATTTATAATTTTAGATTTCAAGGACTTCCTTTCGTTTAATTTACCATGTTTCTTAGAGAGATTTGACCCTTATGATTGACACTATCGATTGATGCCATAAAAATACAGGATGTTACTTTTTCGGATTTTAGTCGGTTCGATTACCGGGTGTGGCAAGCGAATTTTTAAAAATCTTTGAATGCAGTTTTGTTTCTTTTTAAAAATAAAATGATGTCTCCTTTAAACAAAATGAGCTAACTTAAGGATTTAAGGTACTTGCCCTCCATGTGGCATCGCCGTGGGACGCCCTGTATATAGATGCCTTGCCAAGATTAATTGTAGATTTTTTAAAATAACTCGATTACTGTACTAACGTTCTAATGTTGAAAACGCGCGAATATAACTTCTTAAGTTCTGCGGTTCAATTACATTTATATCTGAACAATAAAAGATCTGAAAATATAAAGACGAAACTGGCAACATTACATGTTGCGACTGCTACGCCGCACTACAAAAACCAATTAAACGTAATAATTGGCTGTATGAAAAATGGCTCAGTTTAAACTTTTAAGGCAAGAAATAATAAAGTTTCTGTATGTCTCTTAATCTTAAAATGACTTCATCCACTCATGAAAATGAAACTCTTGTTCCGGAGTCTTTTCACGTTAAAGCGGCAGCTATTGTTGATAATTTGCTGCCGCAAAAATCGAGAGAAAAGTACCTAAAAACATACAACTTGTTCTGTGTGCAAAAAATTGCTGACGGCATTAATTTTAAACCGTCTACACTACACCTGACCCTTGGACGCCACTTTCTCCCTCGCTTCGCCTCCTAAAACGACATTATATCTATGTGTAAGAACGTTTCAGACCCAAATAAAGCACTTACTATGTTTCAATAACTGTTCTAATTTTACAATTAGATTCTAGTTCTTTTCTTTTCTATTTTTCTTTTATGTGCGAATATATATAATAAATAACGTTTGAATCATAATCACAGAGTAATTATTTACTCGTAGTCAATGTATGTATAGGTAAAGTAGAATGCCACTTTTTGGAAGCGTATAAGGACAATACATATTTTGTCATGCGGCGATATTTACACGAAATTGGAAGCTGCTTAGTAAATGAATTTTATTGTTGTGATTCTGCTCATATGGCTACCATTTACGACTTACGACGACCACATCTGCCATTATACGACTTTTCATAGTTACTCGTTTTTAGCCGAATCGCTCAATGTGGCCTTTTTATACCCGCAGTTCCATCCAGTGCGATTTGCAGCTCAGGCATGTAATTTTATCTTTCAATATTTAAATATATTTCAAGAGGTAGTACATTAGTTCAATCTTTATATCAATCTTGTTTTCTAAGATTTATAGGAACAAAGTTTACGTATAGGTATAGCATACCTAGGTATATTATTTTCTGGGGATATTGGTTTGTTTAGAAGCATAAAACTGAATATTTGAAAAATGTTTTTATTTTTCTTTATTATTTTACATGTAATCATAGCATAACTAAAATAATATTATAAAACAGTATTTGCAGTGTCATTTAAAAAATTATACATTAGCATCAAGTTATGGAATAAGTCACATACATACGCTATTGAGAAGACATGCACCATGTGTGTTTTGTTTAATTTATTGTATTATTAATCAGTTGTATGCACACTGTAAAACCTGCAAAATAAAAATGTCGACCATGTTTTACTACGGTTAGAAAGTAGTTCAGTATAATTTCAAAGTTTCTCTATAATAACTAGCTTTTATAAATACAGTCATGATTTTATTCTTCTTTCACAGCATTCTCTTTACGTTAGTTTGTTCTATATGTTTCTACGTTAACATATTCTATATGTGTAAAACCATCTAGGTATTTTTATATTACGTTTCTTTCCTATATAATAGTTCTATTAGTTTATCAAAAGTGGTGGTAAAAAATTACTGGTTGACATAACAAATCTGTAGCTAGTTAGGTGATGTTTTATTTGTCTTCCATGTAATGTAATGCCATTGAATACAACATCACATTACACTTAGTTGCTAATTTACTTGTAATTAGGTAAAGTGCGTGTACATAATTCCAAGACTAGTTAAATTTCCAATACATACTTACGTTTAATGTGAGCAATAGATTTAATTAACATTGCTAAATTCTAATTTATCATAATCCTTTTAACAAATGGAGTCGATACGTGCGAGAATTTATTTATTGAAGGTGAGTAAGTTTCGTGAAAAACATTTTTAATAAAGTTAGAAGAAATGGGAGATAGCTATGAGTATTCATAACTTAAACACTATTTTATTCATTTATTCCTATAATTCTAGATCTTTGTGTATTAATTGAATAAGGTAGGAAATCTTGTAAAGTTAAAAAACTTATTGGAGAAAACTGAGAAAAGTACCGGAACCAAACATAATTAACTTCTTATGAGGTCCATTTCTGTTGTTCCTCCTAACATACAGTCTGATGCAGTATACAAATATATGGGAATCATTGTATCTAATAGTTGTAGGTATAATATATTTATATGTATATCTGGCATCTATGTATACTAAAACATACGTTCAATGTATCTAATTGCTTATATTCATATAGATAAGGTTACTAATTTCACATAATTATAATAACAAAAATGATAATGTGTCAAAATAGATAAACAAAATGAAACTTAAATTAATTTTAATTAACGAATTTAGATGTAAAATAAGATAGTGAAATTATAAGTTCAAAATAACAAGAAATACATTAACGATTATGAAACCAACTGAGATATGAAAAGGTTTTAAGTGTTTACCTAAAAATACATAAGTACATAACATAAGACAACTTAATAGTGGATTAAAATACAAAAGTAACCTAAACAGAAACTTACGTTACCGTAGTAAAAATTTTAAATGTCATCGGTACATTTTGCTAAAGCTATTGTAAGATCTAGTCGTTATAAAATACTATAATATCTAAGACACGTGCGTTAAAATTAATGTGTTTATGTAATATTTGAAGTGTGTCTAGCGTTTCTTCGGAAGACCTAATACAAACTTTGGGTAGGTATTGTTAGAAGAATCGACTAATTTCAATCTTTTTTATGAATATTCACAATAGTTAATAAATACAATACCCATTAGGTACTGGGTTCCTCATAAGAAGGTGATGGGTATTGTACGTGCAATATATGGACCTGGTAGGTATTTGAAACTGTGTGACATCACTTATATTAATTTTATTATTAGTGTAAATTATATTATTAAAATCAATAATTATTGACTCGAAATGCTATCAATACCTAAAACTTATTAAATAGTTTCGGTGGTGCTAAAATAATATCTCATAAGTAGTTTTAAATACATAATATTACACTTAATGCTTGTCGAAACTTTTAGCAAAACCAAACCAAGCCATTACAGGCTAATTCTTAAGGTTGGTAGGGCACACAAATAAATATTGTAGAACATTCTACACGAACAATTCAAGACATCAATACGAACCATTCTATCCTATTACCAATAATGCCACATTAAAAACATTAAATTGTTATAAGATTTTTATAATCGTTTATCACATTTTCCAAGAAATTTTATTACATATGGAGACTTAGCTCAAAGCAGCAATTATATTCTGCTTCGTGGTGGCAAGCCAATCCGATGTATTTGTCAAAGTCGTAAAATGTCTAGATGCACAGGTCTCGAAATAAATGTAAATTTCAAGGTCTTAGGATGACCAGGTAGTAATATGTCATTCTCAGTCTTAGAATGGACCATGCTATAAAATTTCAAGATCGTGTAATGTAGAGCAGTACAGTTTAACTAAGTGCAAAAAGGATTGGGCGGTATATTGGAATAGAAAGTACCCGGCAGTGTGACCCAGCCATGATCCAGCTATGTTAGTAAAAACTATTTTAGACTTATTGCTTTCCTAAAGATTAGGAGAAGCTACATCGATTTTGTTCCCTGAAAAATGTTATTAAAATTGTTAAAATTGTAACATCTTACAATATGATTATATTGTTTCTATTTCTTTAAACTTTCTACTAGTATGCTGAAATATAGCTTTATCTATTAATTAAATTGAATAAAGCTGAACGCTTATAGCAAATAATACTGAATTATTCGAAATATATCTAAAGAACAAAAATCCGTGCCCTTCTTAAAGAACCCCATATTGTAGTCGCTTGGAAAGACCACAGCAGTGAGATCATGTAATGAATATCGTTTCAATATTGTCCTGAATTTGACACTGAACTTTTCACGACTATGACATACACATAACCCTCCGGATCAGTTACTATCGCTTTAAGAAACATTCATTGAGGTCTCAAATATATATTTATGAATTTTATTACAAAAAATGCTCAAGACACAAGTTTCACAATGTCTTTGTGTAAAGTTAAAGCTTATCAGTAGTTTCATATTACACACTCTACTAGTTTTTGAGTGTACCCTCCCTACCTAATGCTATTATTGTACGTAAATGTGTATAACAAAATATCAATGTAATTGGAATTTAAGAGCGTCTAAATAGAAGTGACAATAAAAGTATATTGACAAGGCTGTTTTTGCCTATAAACAAAATTGGAATAATATGCAATAGATAATATTATTCGTATTTTCTTTATAAGTTCAATGAGAGATTTAAGAATTTTAAGCTATTTAAATATCATGTACCAGTAACAAATCATAAAGTACTCATTATATATTTTAAGAAAACTTATATAAATCAATCAGTATTTCATATACCTATTATAACAATAATAACAAAACTAACCTGCAAAGGACTCTGCGGGCAGGCCCAATGTCCTTATGGATCGGTATTTTTCTAACGAAAGACTACTACCTAATAGAAATTTTACATATTATATTATTATTTTATAGGAGACTGCCATTGAATGGTTTCCTATATTTGACACTATACTTGAATTTAAATTTCTATATCAAATATTTGATTTCAATCTCAAAATATTATTTTCTTATTTTATCACCCGGGCTTATAAAGACAGGTATTGTGAAAACACTGTCTTTGATTGGTTTGTTTTTATTCATTCTACTTTACCTTTTCTAAGTTTGAACTTAATCAATAATTACAATGATAAGTATCTACTCAATTACATATTTGATATAAGACTTTACTTTTAATAAACATAAAAAAGGCTTGTAATACTTAATAGTTTTTATCAATCTGTGATGACATTTACGTTACTACTGGCGACTGCCACACTAGTCTCTGACCTTTGAAAAATGACATAAATTATACTTCGCTAGAGAAATTAGAGTTACCATATTGTGGTACGGTTAGGTTATAAAGTGCAAGTATACTCTGTTATACGCACGATTTAAAAAGGTACGACCTTCCACGTAAATTCTGGCAATCTCCTTTTTATTTACCATATACTTTAATATGTATGTATATACCATATATGCATATACTCTTAATGTATATATAATTCAATTGTAACAAGTTTATTTGCTACACGCTAAACAAATTAATTAATTGAGAAATAACTTTAATAAAGATTTTATATACATAACATGTCGCAGAAATTAAACTTAAGCTACTTCTTGGTTTACATTTTAATTGGAAAATTCATTTGTATTTGGAATTCGATTCCCTATTAGAATTTGTCCTAATGACATGCTTATTAAGCATGTAATGAAAAACGTAACCATAAATAATACAAAATGTGGTTATAGGTATATAATAGCAGGATAATTTATTCCTTAAAATCTGTGACTTATAAGTGAACGTGCACAGCTACACATACATTTATATAATATCTAAGATATAATATTTTAGAGCTTAGACCTACTTGTCTCAAACTTAGTAGCTAGTCACTAAATGATTACTTTAGAATTTCGTTTCGGAGAGACGAGGCTAAAGCCGCGACATAGTACCTACAATTTTTCTACCATTAACCTACAAATTACGGTACTTATTTCTTAATTTAAATTGGCTTAACACCCATATTGTAAGTCATGAGATCGGCCTGATGTAAAGTCAATTAAATATTACTTTACAATTGAGTTAGTTTTAATGTATTACCTACATAATAATTAATCATTTATTTACCATATATGATCTAAAATGTACGTCTAGATGGAGACGTAAAATGCAAGTTCTACTTAAAAGTCAAGCATTGTTCAGAATACATAGCTTTACTTCAAAAGTGAAGTTTTTTTTTGCGTGTAATGTGCAAAATGAATTTCTTATCGTCATACTTGCTTTTTTATTCTGATTCATTTTTGCTTGCTTAGGCAGGTATTGAACACAGTAAAAAATCTGATAAGTAAACTCTACTTTCTAGTAACATACTTTAATAAAAATTGGACTTTTATTAAAAAAAAAAAAAACGCACTGCTCAAATCAGTATGTAACACTGTTACAGCCCGTTTGGTGACTTAATGGATCAAGTTGTTTTCATTTTCAGGCAACTGATATCAGTAGTACGTCTATAATATCTTATGTATGCCAACATTCTATATGGCAAAATTATTTTCACTTTAAATCATAATATGAAAGTAGGCTTTGACATACCAATGACTGTAAAATTTTGCACTTTCTATTGCTTACCTGTATTTATTTCCAGGGTATGAACTAATTAACAAGCTATTAAGTTTTGTTAATCGTGTAAATGTTATGTTTATTCCTCGTGATTCCAAAATAATAAGTTAAAGTCGTAGCTGAAGACAGGAACCCTGCTTGTCAGATAGTTGAGGGTGAATAATCAACTAATCGCTGTGAAGACAGGAATATTATTTTGCCACATCTCATATTTATTGACGAATCCAGAAATATGATTAGTCTTCAAATAATATTCCTAAGTTAACAACGCATCTCTAATGCTCAATTATTCTTCAACTACTGGAGCTTTGGTAGAGTACTAGCGAGCAAAAAAAACTAATTCATCTAAATTGAACTAATTTAGGAAAGCATTGCATGGACTATTGTGCGTAGTAAATATAAGAAGTAGCAAATATTCTCGGCGATGTAATACTGTACCTATTTAGATAAAATTAAGCTATATTTTAGATGACTTACTTAATACAGTTAGGATGAAATTCAAATTTATTGACACGCGTTACGTTAATCAACGTGGTAGTCTTTTAAAAATAATATAAGTACACAAACATTTAAAATTACCATGGAAGGACTTCTGATATGAGATAGAATTTATAAATCCAGATTTGTATTGGTTAATTGGCGTGCAGCCAAAAAGTATTAGAAATTCACAGGAACTTGTGAATCCATTTACGTGATATTTCATATCATTACACTTCCTAATTTCAGGTTCTTCATTTAAACATTGTGATGGTTTTGTATAAAACATTCAAACATGATTTATTCTGACAATGGATATTTTAGATGTAAATTATTTGTAGGGATACTTAATTAAGCGCGGCGCGGATATATTAATCGATTTATTTTTTTTCGCAAATACTACACCTAGATCTGTTTTGAAGGTTCCTAATTTATTTATATTATCCACACTACTTGTAACATTGAAGAGCACTAGAATTAAAGTTTGCCACGTACTCCAACATTGACTTGGTTTGATATTGTGATTATTTGACATAATACAATCTTCTCATACTTTTGAAATTTAATAACTAAAGTATTTGTAAATCAAACAATTCTCTAGAACTCAGGTGGGTACCCTAGACGCTATACCACCGAGTTACCCCTCACCAACGTATATAAGTTTACCATAGCAAATAGCAAAAAGTGTATATTTGAACTTTAATGAAATAATGTTTTTTTAGTTGAACATAAGATTAATTATGTATAATAACTTCACCACACTTCATGTATCAAAGAGGTATTATGACAAAAGTGGGTATGTTCATGCTGGGGATATGGAAAGTTTAAACTTCTGACGACTGCATGCCTCTAGTGAGTCTAGTGGAACTGATCTGCTCCAGTATAATGATGAAAGTTATATTTAAGTATAGAAATTAATGAATGTTTTTACCTGTTTTGATTGCTATAGAAGATTATGTTACTTACAATATTTCAATGCTGTTGATTTCTGACATCAAGTCGTTGCTATTCATTGCATTACTATTTTTAAAATAATGAGACGAGGTGATACAATATCAAAAATTCAACATGCATTCGCTGATGAAAAGCAAAGTCAATTGCTCAAATCATTCATAAATCAAACATCATAATTTACAAGACGTTAGAAAATAAAGCTACGATTTTAAATGAAATAGTTTAGGATTATTGGAATGGTTTGCAACTACAATCGAAATAAAATCCTAATAATAATATTATCACAACAGTATCAGCAAAAAATAAACAAATTACTAATTTTAAGATATAATTACAAAAGTATACCTACTAAAACTAAGTAAAAATTCAAGCAGAGAAATTTGAGCATCAGATTCATAATAAACTATGAATATTTCTTAATTCCACTCATTTTACCACTTCTATTTTACAATAATAATTTGAAACTTGATTAATACGAACTTGTGAGTTTACTATAATCACACAATAAAATTAGAATTTAGAAAATCAGGAATTAATATTATAGGGTTAGACACTTTTTATTTTAATGATTAGATTAAAATGTATACTAATAATAATATGATTTTGAACTGGCCTGGTTATTCGCTTTCCAATTAAAATTACTGATAAAGGAGTATTTACCATGCCTTTTTTGTTATTTCGTGTGAGGACGTCATTATATTTTGCACTTTCAATTTTTGCAGTTTGTTAACTATATTATCTATATTTTGTTAATTATTGTATTTTGTAATAAGTTGCATTTATGTTTTATCATTTTTATGCTTCCTAATTTCATTGTACATACGTACATTTAGAATTTACATACCCAAAATAATAGACATTAAAATAGTTCCCAGTGTTTTATACTCAAGTTATTACCAATTACTTTATAACTTAGTCTACTGCCTACATCGGTCATAAACTCAAAATAGATGAATAGTTTACATAGTGGCTTGTATTACCTAAATTGTATTAATACTCAGTCGTTTGGATTGTATTTTAAACTCCAAGAAAAAGATGAAGATTTTATGCTAATCTATCGTCCAAAACAAAGTACACAGAATCTTTCAAGTGTTCAGGATTTACACTGTCCCCCATCATAGTAATAGATTTGTTTATATTCATGTTTGTCATTTATGAGATTTGGACTTGGTGTCAATTATCTACCTATACTTATCTGCAAACAGCATTTTTCTTCTAAAGTAAAACACTTTAGAAGAAATCGTTTCAAATTATTATTCAACTAACATTTGTGGAAAAATAAGTGGATTATGTAGAGCGCCCTCTATTTATCCTCTTCCAGTAGAACCAGATCGTCAGCCACGACGTCAGATACGTGCAGGTATATGATCCAGTACATGAGGTTAAAACAAACGAAGCAGACGGGGAATACTATGCGTGAATACTTGTCTATATCCGACGGTGTCATGCCGAGCAATTTGCTTATGTCCTGAAAATCAAAACAAACCTATAAGTTAAAAAAAAAACCAAAGAACAAACAAAGTATGACTGAAGACTATTTGAGTTTCGCGAGCCCTTAGCATATAAGTAAAAACATTCTATCACTTATATCGCAAGCATTTCCAGAATCGCCCTAGCACAAAACAGTAATTGACACAAAGAATATTTACCTTTCCAGGGTGTAGAATATGAGGAGGAGGGCCTGGATTTTCTTCTTCTGCTCCACTACGTCCACCGTTTATGGTATTTTCAAGGGTTCCACCTTTTGAATGAGCCTTCGGATCATGTACCTTGAATCGCACCTCCTGTAATGTAATAGGTAATAAATTAAAAGTAAAAAACTTTTTTAAAAACAAGCTTTAATTGGAGTGCACTAAAAAGAATAAAATAAAACTTTCCTTTAAAACTTTTACTAATCTAATATCTCTGCGTTGATGAATCATACTATGAGAACGACTAATTTTGTATTTAATTGATAAGACATCTTCCAATTTTAAAATTGTAATATTTCCGAAATGGTGATCCGTACAAAAAAACGGAAGAGACCAATTTTGTACTTAGATAATTACATGATCTACAACTTTGCCTAACATACTTTTGCGATAACATTTGCTGATTACGAGAAAAATGCGAGAATCCAATATATTTGACCATTAACCTTGAATAAAAAAAATGCAGAAGTACAGTCAACATCAATAGTAGCGTAGTATCTGAATGAGCAGTTTTCCAGTAGGTATAATAATCAGTTGGTTTTTAAGTCATCTGGAGATGGCGCTAGCATAGCTTTTGGTAATTTTAATGTACTCTGTGGTTTGTTTGTGGTATTTTTTTATGAATTTGCGATGTTGCCAAAGTTTAATTTCATTTACCCATTATTATGTAATAATATGTGATAATAGATAAAATATAATAAAACGCTTAAATCTTTTCGCGTGACTGTCTGTAATTTAAAATAATAATATATATTTAAAATAATTGTATCAGAAAAAATGACAGAATATTTAAGTAAAGTAAATCATTACAAAACCGAAGAACATTTTTTCCATAAATTAGGGAACACTAGATGTGACACCACACTCTTCTTACCAAAAGTGCCAGCTGCGCCATCTAGCGCGTCTTTAGGAACCCTAACCTACTGGAAAACTGCTCATTGTCCAAAAGAAATGCATTGCAAGATATATCACAATAGTCTGACAAAATCGCGTCGCAAAAGTGTTTGGTACATTAATATTTTCATAATGCAAAAAAAACTATCCATCAAAAGTAAGGCAGTAAGTATCAGAAATTTTCAAAAGTTTTTAACACAATGGTTCTATTAAAAGTTTCAAAAGTACCTGAATTAAGAATACAACTTTCGTCGAACATAAACCTTTTTAGAATGCTGATGTATATTTTGATTTAAATATTGTGTTCTGCCTTTTGTTTTATGGCATTGTCAAGAATTGTTATTTGGAGTGGCTATATAAACCAAGAACTGAACTGAATATAATCTATTACTGATTATTCCTAAGTAGGTTAGGCACCTATATATTTCTAGGAAGTCATAATTTGATTAAATAGCACTACAAATTAGTAAATTTCCTTAATTCCTTTATCATCGATATGTCGCATTATCTATCAGATCATGAAAGACATCGTATAGTAACGATTCATGAAGATGGCTTTCCAATTGGTGACATCGCAAGACGTGTTGGTGTTGCTCGAAATACCGTTACTCTTTGGATCAATAGATGGGACAGCGAAGGACATGTTAATCAAATTCGAAAAACAGGACGACCGACTGTTACATCTGCTTCTACACGTAACGAAATTGTTAGAAGGACAAGATACAATGGGTTCACTCCAGTCGCAAACTTGGCTACTGAGTTTAATATATCACGGTCAACAGTCCGACGTGTATTGCATAAAGCAGGAGTACATCACCGCAAACCGGCCAGAAAGCTTGCTCTGACTGCAATACACAAGAAAGAACGATTAAGATTTGCACGAGACTATCTAGACTTCAATTTCGAGAATGTCATTCATATATAGTGATGAAAAAACTTTTACATCAGATGAAAGTGGAAGGGTCACCTTGTGGCGAATTAATAACACAAGGTATTTTGAAAGAAATATTGTCAATGTTCATGCAAGCGGCAGAATAAACCTTGGATTTTGGGGCTAGATGTCGTCTGCTGGGCCTGGAGAATTAATAGAAATTGGTGGACGATTGAATGCTCAAGGTTACGTTGATATTATGGAAGACGTTTTGATACCAATTGTTAGAAATTGTTATCCAGGCATCGATCCGTTTAATTTTGTTCACGACAATTCACCCGTACACACTGCAAGATTGACCAGAGCATGGTTTAGAGAGCACAGCGACGAAATTATTGCTTTGCCATTTCCACCTAAATCTCCGGACATAAATCCAATTGAAAACATGTGGGGATTGATGGTAAAAAACTGGGATCCGTCAACTCCTCGCACTGCAACCGCTATTTGTAATCATGTATTCGAGTTATGGGAACACTGTAGAGGAATGTATACATGTCAGAACATGGTCATGTCCATGCGGGAACGTCTTCAGTGTATTATAGATAATGCAGGAGGCCATACCCGATTCTAAAAACGCCATTGAAAACCTTAACTTTAATTATGCAAGTATGCAAGTGTAATTTATTTTTAGCTACAATGTAAACGTTTTTTAGTACATAAGTGGTGTGTTAATTTTAAAGTTTATGTTTTTTTTTACAATAAAGCATCGGTTGCGAAAATTAATTACTTTTTTTAATTCTCAAATATGTGATTAATCCATTAAGGGCCCATGGTCCCACTACATCGAACAGCAGTGCTATTCTCTAACTTTCACTCGTCGACGGACACAGCGCTGCTGGCTCGTCGTAGAGCAATCGACCAATCCCATCATAGAATCGTCGGCGAGCACAACCTTGTTCTATGATGTGATTGGTCGATTGCTGCGGGCTCGTCGACTAGTAAAAAGTTAGAGAATAGCACTTTTTTATACCACTTAGATGGCAGTCAAGCGCACGGCCTACCTGTTGGAAAGTGGTTACCGTGGCCTATAGACATGTACAACACCAGGGGCATCACACTCGAGCTGCCGACACTGCTGCTAATAATTGAATAATACCACTGCCCCTTTTGTCTGACTATTTTGATTCAATTAAATATCAGTCACTTTAAAAACACAATATAGTTATGAGTATTGAAAAAAAATTTAATCAGCTTATTTTGAAAATAGTTTTTTTGATTATTTTGAAACCTTAACGCGAGTGATTAATATTAAAAAGAAGTAAGTCAGGTCATTAAAAAAAATTATAGAGTCAATACTTTTGGAACTCAGTTTTTGATCAGCTACTATTGACGCTGACTGTACAAACGATGGGGACTTTTGATATTTCTTTCATTATGGTGTAGTTAAGATCCCCACCAATTTTCAGCTCTATGGGAATTTATGCAAGCTCAAATCTTTATTTTTACTGGATTATTATTCTGTATAGACATTACAACGGCCCTTACACAACTCAAAATCAAAAATATTGAAGACTTGTCTAGTAGATTGTACTCGTTGTTTAGCAAATGTACAGTCAGCATCATATCGATTGCAGCTGTTAAAATCCGCAAAAATGTCTCAACAATAAGAATTGAAATTTATTTCAGCAAGCAATTTGTCATTTTTATTGAAGCAGCTAAAGCGCCAAAAGTAACTCAGCAGGCACTGCAAAATTATTTAAGCATTCGGTTAATCAATTTGTTCTTCACATCCAATAATTCAAATATCGCCGCATCCGATGTAGCAATATATCTACACAGTCATGGTGTTCAAAATTATGTCAACATTTTGGAAAAAGAAAGTTATTGATTGTATAATGAAAAGGTCCTCGAGAGCGTATGGCACCCGTGATGGTATTTATTTATTTAGAAATTAAAATTGAAATATTATAACTTATATAACTTAGGAGATCCTATGGCCACTTCCTGACTCCATCATCAGAACAGCATCATGGTACCATATTATGGCATTGTCATCCAAACTAAACCTGTATACAAAATTTCATCATAATCGGTTGAGGATATCTGCTTCAAAATCGAGTTACAAGATTCCACCCGAACAAATTACATGCATAATACGTTGCAAGTTAAATAAAAGCTTACTAAAATGTTTCCAATCCATAGAAGAATAAAACAATCAAACATTAAAATTCAATTCTTACTGATGGCCTTCCTGGCGGGCATCTACTTAGTGTTCCCATCTTAGACAAAGTGTGTGGATCACCCACTGGAGGACAGTCTACGGGAATTTTCTTCTCGGACGCAATCTTCTGTATAGCTACAAATCTTTGTTTCCTCATCTGTATCCTCTTAGCCATATACCCCACGGTCGCATATTCTGTAAAGATTGGAGAACTGTGTTCGTATTGATGTTACACACAATTTACATAATAATATCATGAAACGCGCATACATTCGCTTTAATTAGTGCCCAATTTGCAATGTTGTAAGTAATCGCTTGGCAAAAACTATATTAATTAATAAGTATATAAACGAATAATATAAACTATTACCTAATAAACTTGCGAAAACCATGACGAAACAGGTTCCCAAATACACATCGATGGATTTTACGTAGGATATCTTGGGAAGAGCAGCATTTGTAGATGACATGAGTGTGGTCATAGTCAACACAGTAGTCACACCCAGAGCCACACGAGCCGGTGTAGCATTTCGGTTTAACCAAAATGACACCCATGAAATGATGACAATCAAACCCGACGGAATGTAAATTTGAATTAGATAATAACCCATAGAACGGACAAATTGTATTTCACATGCCAATCTTGAATAATTTCCTGTAAAAAGTTTTGAATTAGTACATTCTCTTGGTAAGAAAAATGCGTCCAATAATGCCGTTTAATGCTGTCATCCTCTTTTGCGAGATTAAAAGTAAATACAATTTGGTATATAATTTTTTGAATAAGAATTCCGTTTAATTTTACTGTTAAATTAAATCACTTACAAAATCTTCGAAACAACAGTCATAATGAAGTTTATATTGTTACAAAAAAAATTGATACTATTACTTTAGAACAAATATGAATTATCATTAAAATCTATTTCACACCACTCATAGTGTTTTGTGCACAAATACAAAAGCAGGACGTGAAAAGAATCGTGGCTGTTTCTGTTCAGTGTTCCACGTAGTGGTGTCTAATTTAATTCTTGTTAGTTCTCTACTGTTAGATTCCCCCGTAAACTCATATACCTGTGGTAAGGGAGATCTCCATAGCGCGCTGGCGATGGCCCAGCACCTTGAACTGCGGCAGTGACACTTCGCTGGAAACACCCACAGAGTTGGGCCCCTCGTTCCATTTGTATCGGATGTCCCGCATGGTGTAGCCGACTGTGCGCAGCGGACATTATAAATGAAACAACCCCAGGCCCATCGCAATGGGTTTTACAACACGAATTGTCTTTCGGTTGGGGTAAGAGCGGGGGAGTCGCGAAATCAGAGTCGCGCGTCTCGTCGTGCGATTATCGTGTCGTGTTTAGCATGTGTGCTTGTGTCGCGTAATTGATCGTCTGCACACGGGCTGAGGGAGACGGGGTCGGTGATGGAGCGATGGATGGATTGTGCAAGGGAGAGCGGCTATTGCGAACGGTTACCTGTCGTCAATGTAACAACAGTAGCCCTCTGGCGGTGGCCGAGCACCCGGAACTGTGGCAGCTGCACTTCGTTGCTCATACCGACGCTGGTCAGCCCATCTTTCCAATGGTACCGAATGTCTCTCATTGTATACCCGACTCCGGAGACATGCCAAACACACAAAACGCTATCACTTACGCTGCGAAGCATCGCGTTACCCTCACGTGGCCGCAACTGTATCGAAGATGGGACTCGCGAGTTTAATTGGCGAGACAACTGAGTCGAAACGAGGAATAGAATGGAAATGAGTCATCCTCGTTTGGACTCAAAATGGATGATAGAAAAATATAAATCTACCTACAAGAGTGATTTGAGTCTATAAATAATAATGACTATAACATAATATCTACGTTGTGATTAAAAGAAGTAATGTTTTCTGTGGATAAATAACAAAAACAGCAGTAATTACCAACAGGGTAAGCGTAAAATGGCAATTCATGCGGGTGCGTTTAATCAATCAATGCGTGTTATGTGTGGAAGCGGCGGTAGTGCAAGGTTATATGGGCATGTGGGCGCCGCCAGGGACGCCTGCTGTGTGCTCCGTCTGCGGCACGGCCTTCGGTGGTTGTGCAGACCCCACCGTTCCCCGCCTCCTTTGGCCCGCTCAGCATATCGCAACGTCGATGTCCTAGTATCAGTTTGTTTGATGCACGTGAGAACAAAGATTTACTATTTTACAGTCTGCCTTCTGCGGGTGCTGTATGCGAGAAGGAGACATTCGAACTTATGAAAACACGAAGAAAATCGCAGCACGTGTCGACGGTTATTTGTACGCTTTGTGCTCACAGAATATTCCTGAGTAGCATCTGTGATACAATAAAGTGGTCACAACACAATATCTGTAAGCCTAGTGATAATTTGCATCGTGGTAAAGAATCAAATTAATGATTACTTTTGTGAATAGGTACAACACACACACACATACACTTATTTTCGATTTATTTTTCTATCATCTGTAACATAAGGTGCCTCGCATTTTATCAATGAATATTTGTTTAAACACAATGGACAAATAAGTGGTTCCCTGTTTATATAAAACTAATGTTTATATAAAACTAATTCTTCAATTATTTAAAACGGACACATAAAGCGTGCGCCTGTACAGAAACGTTTTAACACTTTAGCTAAACCATTAATATATGTTATTTTTAATAGAAGTTAGATTAACGATTATTGTACAGAGTAATGATTAGACAGACAAAATTAAAATACATTGAAAAAATAGAATAACTAAAATACTTACAACTTTCAATCTCAATGTGACATAGTTGACGGTCCATTGGGAAATATTGAAGATTCATAGGACACGACGCCGTGATTGTCAACCTGAAAATTTGGGGAGTCGTATGTTTAATACAAAGGCATAATAGGTATTTATACAATATAATATGTAATAGAAAATTTTAAAAGAACTGTTGATACAGTCGAGATTATCAATAATATGGACACTTTTATGTTTCGAAAATACTTAGGTAAGTAAGTATATGAACGAGATAAAATTAAAAACTTATTTGTTTGAACATTTACATTCCCATACATGAAGAGATAACTAAACAGTTTAACCTGCGCAGATATTATTGTTATTTTATTTGTTTTGTTGATGATTGAAAATGGATCCAATGAAACTAGTATTTTCGGTTGAAAAGGTTATTATTGTTGTTGCTTAATGCAAAGCGTATTATTGAACCTTTCACATGAGTGATGCATAGTTTTGATCTATGGAGATAATTTTAAAGCATTTAGTATGCTAAACTAAACATGAAGCCTGTAAGGGAAAGATCGCGGGTTCGAGTCCTGCCCGAGTATTGATTTCGCTTTTTCCAATTTAAAATAATTTGATCTATGGGTTGTATAGTATTTATGGGTTTATCGTGATTCCCCCCGAAAAAAAAATCGGTTTTAAAATAGTATGTTACTACCAAAGAT
Organism: Eilema depressum; assembly: GCA_914767945.1. Classification (NCBI taxonomy): domain Eukaryota; kingdom Metazoa; phylum Arthropoda; class Insecta; order Lepidoptera; family Erebidae; genus Eilema; species Eilema depressum. Next base: position 20,545,589 of record OU612012.1, on the reverse strand, counting down.
ATTATATAAAAAGAAGTAGATTGTAAGAAGATTGTAAGTAAGAAGTAGAAGTATTGCGCGAAAATCGTGAAGATCCGAAAACGAGTCAATTGGAACGTTTGCCTCTAGTACCGCGTGCCGAGCGGCGCCGGTCGGACGTTGAGCGGAAGCATCAGTGACTTAAAAAAATAACGAAAATGCCATCGTATGTTTATAGACACTGCACGAACTATTACTCTAAAGTTAATACACCAAAAGTGTAGATGAATTAAAAATGTGTGTGTGTGAGTACGGCACATTTTTCTACGTTGCCGTTGATTTGTAAGCATATGACATGTCTATATTATGAAATGTCATTAGTTACTACGTTATTATTAAACAAATAAATTCCGTGGGAATCGGGAAAGGGAAAAATTACGGCTAACTCGAATTTTGAATCCTTGACAGTGTCAATATATTAATGAACTCGACTGTACTGACACAATAAAATAAATACATACCTGATACTCCTTGTAATTGAACCAGAATAGTGTATTCGTATGAATTCGTTGCTGGTGGTAGCTATATGGAAATAAGACTGCTTTTCGTTTACAAAGAATGTATCAGGCACCCATATATTCTTTATGAATTCAGAGCCTACGGATAAGGTTTCCACGCCAGTTCTTTTCTTGTATGCTAATCTGGGATCAGTCCAGAATTGCCTGAAGTAAAAATCCAAAGTGAAGTCCTGAGAAAACGAAAATCAGCGTGAAAAACAATTTGATCATTTTCTCTTTGGATTTAAAATAGACAACAGCAATAGGATTTCATGAAATTATTACATGAGTAATTAACTTGGAATTGTAGTTCCGACTACACATTTTGATATTTTTTAAATAATGTTTACATATTATTAGTGGCTTTATATTACTTAATTATTACTTAATCAGTGAAATATGTAGTAGGAACTCTTTCTTCCTTATAATGGATACTTTCGTATAGTTTTTTAGTTTCTCTGTACTACAAAAGTACTTTTCAAACAGTACATAATTAGGGTACAATACATAAACAACTAACATCTGCATGCTATATTTGGGGCTCCCACCGTATTCAGTGTAGCAGTTTGTTGATACTGCAATAATTGTGGTTCAGAGACTAAATAGATAAAACGTTAGTGGTGAACATAGTAAGACGAAGCATAGCTCCCGTGACTTTGGAAGAAAATAACACTTCAGAATATATAATAGACACTGCACTACATCGAATAGATAAATTGAGCGGTAAGCTTAAACAATCATCAAAAGAAACAAAATGTGCAGAGAGTGTGATTGTGACATGAAGCCTACATGAACACAGGTGTGGTCTAAGAATGAATAGGGAGGTGGGTGCTCTAATTGACAGGAGAGGGCGAGGTGAGTGGGTGGCGGCGCAGGCAGACACCCACGGCTCGATGGAGGTAGTCCTCTCTTAATTGAAACTAACAAGCCGGCACGTATACAAGTTGCCACCAATAAAGTTTGGACCAGGTTTGTGGAATAAATTAACGTTCATTAATGAGGTCGAATCGAGAGATTGCAAATTGTACATTAGGCAACCTCTCCACCCTGGGCCATGGGTCACGTCTCAATGTGACCTTCCCAACCTTGATTTGGTTTCCACTTCAGGGTCCTTCACCCAAACATACGCCTAGCAAGCTCACTCAGTTTGACATATTGGAAAACCGAATTTAATTTTAAATTCTGACCTAGAACTTTAGATTTTTTTGGGGTGAGGATTTGTTAAAAATAGGAAAATCATGAAATATTTAAACAAGACAAGGTCAGATAGTATCGATGTTCCAAGTCACTGGAGAAAATAGAAAGTTACAATTATATTGGCCATATTTCAGTAAATACACATAATACGTACATACACAACAAACTACAAAATGAGTCACGATAAGAGAGATACAGTCATCGCAAATCCATAGAGCTTGAATGCATTTCATGTACGTTTTAATTTTTTTTATTATTTCCGTCTTTACTTAAGATCGACTTCATTGCACGTGAAACAAATGTTAATCCTCGAACAAAACTTACTTTCCACATCAAACCATGTAGGTAAAGTGATGACGTCGTAGATTTCTAAGTTGTATGAAAATGCTGGCTTTTTATGGTGCGATAGCTATCGTAAGATTTTGTAATATTTTTTTTTTTAAATACTCTATAATTAATATTTACAAATTGCGGAAATAAATAATAAAAATTAGGTACCCGCAATAAAAATCACAGACACACATACACACACACACACACACACACACACACACACACACACACACACACACACACACACACACACACACACACACACACACACACACACACACACACACACACACACCTCCCCTCAAAGACGTCATCACTTCTTATTGCAGCAACTTTGGAGTTACGAGTACTGCAGGACACACAACTGGGTAATTTCAAGGTTTAACGGGTTGCTTTTCTTATTATGATCTCATTTTTAAATTTTGTTCCTTCGATTTGAACGAGTTAACCAGGAAACATAATAAGAAAGCAAGTGGGCGGACAAAGGGCGATCTGCTCCACCAAACGCGGACATGCTCGCAGCCTCGTGTCTGGGGCTGCTCGGTCGCAGCGGCGCAGCGCGCGGCCGGAGCGACCGAGACAAGCGTGAGCTGACAGTGGCGAGTACCATGAGCACTTCGGAGACGGAGCTGATAGAGAGCACATACATGGTGACGCCCACCTCCACTGGCGGACCTGCAATCAAGCCCAATTGTGAGTCGCGCGCGCACCTCGCGCCGTGAAAACCAAACCAGAGGACGGTGACGTGCCCCATCGCCGTGCGAGTGGAGCGGAGGGGACGCGAGAGGCGCGGGTTGCGTGCGTGTGACGGGCATTTTGAACTTGACTGGTACACGTGGCATGCTGAGTGACGGGTGTGGACACGCACCAGTGTGAGCCACGCGACACGTGTAATTAAGGACGCGCGGATCGCCCATTTCAGGTGCCGCGGTATCACGTCTATACCGATCGGATGTAATCGAACCGTGGACACGGGTGCTACGATGAACGGTTTAATGCTGATGATTATGCTAAGGGACAAAATCTTGCTATCTATGCGCTGTGTCTTTAATATTGTTTTGAAAATAAGGTACCATTTTCACTTCAGACAGAGAGCTGATGGAGAGCACGTACATGGTAACCCCCACTTCCACGGGTGGTCCTGAAAACGACACAATACACAACACATAACAAGTGTTAAGTTTTCTATCGTACGAGCTGTGTATCTGACTAACCGCAATGAGTTCTTAAGTGAGTTAACTATAAATTCTTAATAAACAGCATTGTTATAAAGACAAGTGTCCATGCAAATTGTGCTTCAATCTTAGTTCATATTAATGATCTGAACGTGGATATGGAATCGCCGAGTTCCAACAAGCGTGTTGATTTTCTTATAATTCACATAGAGATCGAACACAAATCTACCGCGTTATTTTTTATTATTGTCTATTTAATTGAAACTATACAGTGCTTTCATAAAAAAATTTAACGTAAAAATCTACTAGTAGGTATTTGTTAGTTTACTACAAGTGTTACGGTTTTAAAAAAAATATTGATTTATTATTTTCTAGGATAATAGGTAGTTTTTTCATCAACAATTCTGCCTATACCTATATTATAACTCAAAATAATAACTTAAATCTTGATCAATCAAAACCTTCAAATATAACATCACTTACCTCCATAGTTTGGTCTTACTCTTTTGTCATAGCTTATACTAAAAGAATCCAAAATAGCTGATATATTGACATCGCCGAACATGCCTCCCCCACCGGCACCCCTGTAAACAAAAGAATAGTTGTTCTTTTTACCATGGCAATGAATAATAGTACATTATGGTACAAGTGAGCAAAGTTGGTGACTACCGCCGACGCGCCATTGAGACCCGAGCCGCTAGGCGAGGGTCTTAAGAGAGCCGAAGTCGGTAATCATCATACTCACGCGTGCCATACGAAATTTTACAACACACTTTCTTGCGAATAAAATAATACTACAAATACTAAATAAACAATACTACAAATTAATTCGTTTTCCTATGTGCGAGCATCCAACAATGGCGGTCGGCCATATTTAAAAAAAATTACGTTTGAATTTAACTTTTTTTTACTGTTTTTTTCTGTACTTAGAGAAAAAATTTGTGAAAATTTTGTTTATTAAACAAGTATTACAAGTTGAAATTATTTATTTAAATACGAAAATGCATCAAATGAACATACAATAGGCATATTAATTTATTCGCACTATTAAACACGTTATTTTTTGTATGGAAACTTTTTTAAGGACATAGAAACTTAACCTATGAAATTTAAAAAATAATCTATAACTCACTTGTGAATTCAGCAATTTTTTTTAGGATTTTGGCGCCCAAAAATTCTGTCTTTTTACACAAATTATATTAATTATTTCGTGAAATTACATAAAGTAGTGTATGAAACTGCACACATTTCGGTCTTAAAACACTCGTGTGATACTATAAAAAACTCGCCTACGGCTCGTGTTTTAAGAACCCTTATTATGCAACAGTTTCATAAACTAATATAAATATGAAATCTAAAGCCCAAGTAACAAATAACAAAATAATGAACGATTTAAACTAAACCTTGAATTTAAAATAAATGCAGAATATCTAATGTAATGTAAATGTTTCGGTGCTTCCTCGTAGCCAAACTTTTTGGTCAAACTGGTTTGACTATGAGGAATTACGTTTCCTCGTGGTCACACTTCGTTGACATTGCACCTTTTTATCTCCCTGTATGCATGCAGTTTATGTATGTACAGTCATAGATAACTAAGATAATGTCAAACGTCAAGTGCGGCGATTTCTTTCCTACATATAATACTTTGATTATTATTAATAATCAAAGATATAATATAATAATTTAAATTATAAAATGGATTTCAAATGCGTAAAACGTAAAGGTAGGTTTTGCTGTTTGAGGGCCAGCAATATTATAGATGGCGCGGCGCACCTATAAGAATGGGATGAAATTGATGTCGGTTATTCATACATTGTTCATCACAAATAAAAATGAAATTTGAAAATAATATATGAAACCACTAACAGATACAAAAAAAAAATGTGTTGTGTACCTATGTTAAAAAAATCTCAGATTTTTTATTCTTTTAATTTAGCATAGGTATTTAATAATACAACCATATATATATTTTTTTTAGTTGTACCTACTTCTGTGTACTACTTTACGCCATAGTAATTATGGAGTAGTCTCGTACATTTACTGGATTTCAAACTATCACTACATAGTATAAAACAAAGTCGCTGTCGCTGTCTGTCCGTCCGTATGTTTAAAGCTACGCAACGGATTTTGAAGCGTTTTTTTTAAATTGATAGAGAGATTCAAAAGGAAGGTTTATATTATGTATAATACGGGTACACTACATAAATACGAAAAACTATATTCCGAAAGTCACAATTACAAATTTCAAAATTCCGAATTTCATAATTTCCGATTGATCAAAATTCCGAAAGTCAGAAAGCCGATGTATCATAAATCCTACTTATTGATAACCCGAATTTCAAAAATCCTAATGTTAATACCTACGAATATCAGAATTTCGAATTTCATGATACTGAACTATTACAATTCAGAATTATTAATAATCCGACATATCATAAATACGAATTCCGATTATCAAAATTCTGAAACAACACAAACCCGACAATCTAATACCTTGTAAACCTGTATGAGTTAAGTAGGATAGTTGGTTCACCCATGTTTGACAAAGAACGTAGGATAACAAAAAATCATTTTACAAACATCGTTTGAAAAACTAATTATTTGACAACCTTTCTCAATTCTTTATTTTTCAAAGGGGCTGTCCATTAATCACGTGATGTTTTTTTTAGCAATTTTTTAACCCCCCCTCCCCATGGTGATACATGGTGAGATTTTACTCCCCGCCCCCCTCCCCTAGTCAAAATCACGTGTATTTTTTTGATTTATTATTTAATGCAAATTTAATACCGTGACGAAAAATCGCAATTTATGTGAAAAAATAAATACACGTGATATCTATCTCTATATACCCCTAACTCCCCCCTGGTGATTTTTTCCCGGACCCTCCCCCCCCCCCCCCCCCCAATGTTGAGCCTTACGTGATAAATGGACAGCCCCAAAATAGTGCAACTAACACCGTTACAGCTTTTTGACGTCAAATTCTCCATAAAACTAAGTTTACCACCGCTTCCTAGTCGCTAATGGGGAAGAAACGGCGCAACAAACTCCACTGCGGCATTTTTAGGACGTCATTTCACAAAATGTGGTTTCTTAAGACTAATGAACGTTATGTACCTACATTTGTCTCGCGTCAAGTATATGAAAAAAGCCATAAATATTAATTTTATTTTATATTAATATTTATAAGTTAAGATTTTATGGACTTCCTCTTATTAAATTAACCATGTTTGTTAGAGAGATTTGATCCTTATGATTGACACTATCGATTGTTGCTATAAAAATACAGGATGTTATTTTTTCGGATTTTAGTCGGTTCGATTACCGGGCGAGGCAAGCTAATTTTCAAAAATCTAAGAATGCAGTTCTGTTTCTTTTTAAAAATAAAGGAATGTTTCCTTTGGGTGAAATTCGCTATCTCCAGTATTTAAAGTACTTTCCCTCCAGGTAAGGTTAAAATCTTCCACTCTAACTTCATTCTTCCCTTCTTGTATAATAACATTAGTAGTACTTATTTAAAATTAATTGTCAAATGAGGACAATTATTAGTGAAATTAAAAGTTACATTTTTTTTGAAATGTGTAAATGCTGTTTGATATATTTTGACAAATTTGGCTATTCTGGATATCTGTAAAAGTAGGAGACTCTGGTATTTCATCAGACGATGTTTCCATGGCGGATACTCCCTAGAAGTTGTCGGCTGAGGCGAATTAGGGCGTATTTGTCGTTATTTTCGTCTTCAACTGCTCCAAATTCGTAAGAGGGGTATCATAAACTCTTGCTTTGAGATAACCCCATAAAAAACGTCAACTGGAAGTAAGTCGGGCGATCTAGGTGGTTACAATATGTCTCCAAAGCGGCTTTTGATTTTTCCCGGAAACAACACCCTTAGTGTGTCCCTAGCTGTGTGGGCTGTGGCTCCATCTTGCTGGAACTATACATCTGACTTGTCAGTATCCTCTTCTTGTAGCTGTGGTACAAAAAAAAGTATTGATCAATTGATCATGTCGATATGCCACTCGCTCGTCATTGTAACCGCTGCACCTTGGTCATTCTCGAAGAAAAATGACCCGATGATCTAAATTCTCCGACGATATTGCGTGTACCATACAGTAACTTTGGGGCTGTGTAATGTTTTTTGATCTTTTTTTCTTGGATTGCTGGATGACCAGTAACGGCAATTTTGACGATTGATGTATCCTACGAGGTGGACGCTAAAATAAACGTTGTCCATCCCATTTTCCTGTGAAAAAATCTCTTGCACCTTCTGACAGTAAATATTTCAGTAAACTTCGAAAAATTCGAATTTAGGTCAAATGGAATTCGAATAATTCTGAAAAAGATAACGGATTTGTTTGTTGCGCCGTTACTGCGCCTAGGAAGCGGAGGTAAACTTAGTTTTAACCAGAATTTGACGTCAAAAAGATGTAATTACGTCACACAATTTTGAGAAACAAAGGATTTGAATAAAAGTCGGTGTAAAAGAACCTATTCAAAACAGTCATAAGTGGTTAATTTGTTAATTAGCATAAAAAATTGAAATTATGAAGAATTCAGGATTTACCCCATTTTACGACAAGACTTATTTTATTAAAATTTTGTAAATTATAATTTATTATTATTTAAATTGTTAAAGTGTACCGTGCCAATGTGTGAATTTAGGACACTCAAATATAATTTAAAACGTACGCCGCGTGGTTCCCGGCAGAATAGAATTTGGGCAACATCAGACAGATATAATACAGCCCAGACTTAGCCTATACATGGCTCGAGTCAACAATAGTGCCCGGAAAACGGCAATAGGCTCACCCCTATTACGTGGGACCTAATACAATGATTGGTGAAATGTGGGTGTTAATTCACCTCTGCCTAACCCTCCGGGGATAAAGGCGTGATTGTATGTATGTATGTCTGTATATAATTTATAATTAAAATTGTTAAAATGTACCGTACCAATGTGTGAATTTAGGACACTCAAATAATGATTTCAAACGTAGAAATCAGTGGTTATAGTTCAATCAATCAATCAATTAGCCTATTACATTCCACTGCTAGACATAGGCCTCTCCTAATGTGCGCCACGTCTGCCGATGGCGATCTCCACCTTCCGAGAGTTCATATACTTTGTAGACCAGATAATCATGTCATAAAAAAGTGCCTTTCCATGGCAACAAAGAAGAAGGGAACATGAAGACCGCTGACAACTTGGATGACAAATGACCAGAATGACATTGGGGTTTGAGGAAAACGACCCACACGAGAGAACCAGATGGCGTGACATGATTGGGGAAGCAGAACCCGCGTAACGGGACAAGGCGAGGCCCAATGAGAAGATACGACACTAGATCTTGTTACCTCAGTCCTGTGCATTTATCTTGCAATCTATTCAGGAAAGCTGATGAATATTATCAGAGAAACTTAAATGAACTTAGTATTTTATGGTTTTACGGACTTTTAAAAACTGACCATAAATGATAATCCAGCTGGTTAACATCTGGTCATGCTCTTCTTTATTTTGTGAAGATCAATAATAATGATTTTAAAAATTTGTCACTCAAAAATTTTTGGCAAATTTTGGGGGTCAAGTCTGTTTAATTTAGTTATTTCACATTTAAAGATTACATCGTACCAGATACTTCGCACACTAGATAACCATGCTAAATCTATTTTCGTCAAATAATAAATAGTACATTATGGTACAAGTGAGCAACGTTGGTGATTACCGCCGAGGCGCCATTGAGACCCGAGCCGCCAGGCGAGGGTCTTAAGACAGCCGAGGACGGTAATCATCATGCTCACACGTGCCATACGACGTTTTACAACACACTTGCGAATAAAATAATACTACAAGTACTAAATAAACAATACTACAAATTAATTCGTTTTCCTATGCGCGCGCATTTAACAATGGCGGTCGACCATATTTAAAAAAAAATGAGGTTTGAACTTAACTTTTTTTTACTCTGTTTTTTTTCTGTACTTAGAGAAAAAAAAAAGTTAAATTTGAGTGAAAATTTTGTTTATTACACAAGTATTACAAGTTGAAATTATTTATTTAAATACGAAAATGCATCAAATGACCATACAATAGGCGTATTAATTTATTCGTACTATTAAACACGTTATTTTTTGTATCAAAACTTTTTTAAGAACATAGACAACTATAGACACTTCCTATAAAATTTAAAAAAGAATCTATAACTCACTTGTGAATAATAGCAATGAAAAAGTCACAGTTTGATAATAGGTGTCATTACGTGCCTAATTGCGGTAAAATAATATCACTTTTATAAGCAGGTGTGTTGTAAATGTAATTTTTAGGTATTACCTAGGTACCTTCAAAATATTATTAGGAATCACGTCATTCACAGCCAGACACTATAACAGTGGTAACCCCTTGCCACACAACCTTAATGTTCAATAGGTACTTTCTTGAACATAAAGGGTGTCTGGTAAGGGGTTACCACTATGTTAAATTGTCTGACCGTATATAATGTGATTTGTAATAATATTTTGAAGGCAATACCTAAAAATCACGGTTTATTATTTGACGAAAAAATATTTTTTTTATTTTTCACAACTTAGTACCTACCGTATATCTGCCAAGCCACTATAACCCAAAATTCATAATTGGCCATCGTTCTTACCTGTGCGAGCATGCGCTGAGAAACTTTCAGCTTTTATAAAATGACGAAGGTCTGGCGTTCACGAGCTCTAAATCTATAGGAAGATCTTTGATCTCTGACCCTGACTGAAGTGACAGTCGACAAAAACATCGTTGTCTAGCAACGATGTTTTAATAGTAGTTTATGAAACTGGCGAGTTTTTTTATAGTATCACACGAGTGTTTTAAGACCAAATTATGTGCAGTTTCATACAGTACTTTGTGTAATCTCATGAAAAAGTTAAAATAATTTGCATAAAATTACAACGTTACGTTTGTATTTACTTGTAAAAGTTGATTTTGTTGTGTTGTTTGTAAAAGTTGCGACCACAAATTTTCTAGAGACAAACTGCATAGAAACCTGTTTAATCTAGGTGCAACTGTATCGTAATGGAAAAAAAGTTATATTATGATACAGTTGCCCATAGAAGAGCAGTATCATAATGTAATTTTTTAAATTGATTTTGATGCTCTGTGCGTAAAAAGTGTCATCAAAGTATTGTTTTTAATTTTGTTTATGTATACATTTCAGTATGAGAGTAGTTAAATGATATGAATATATATATGATTGGAGGTTGTCACCGGTCAGCCAAACAAAGTCAAGCAATTATGGCTAGGTAGTCGTCGCACGTTCAAATGTACTGTACCTATAAGCACACTGTAGAAGCCGCTCTAGTAGGCAGCAAAAAAACTTTCCTTCCTATTTGTCTACATAATATTTTCTCCCTGAAGGCAATAGTCTTGCCTGCCAGCACTCATCCTGCGTTCAGGTTTGTCTCACCTGGAACGTTTTGCCATATTAGTAGGTAATCCGGCAATCCTGACTGGCAGCTCAAGATCTTACTTCTATAGTTATAGTAGTAGTAGTCGGAGTCCATTTATTCGATTATTCTGGTTGTATATTATGTGATTTGTGAATTATTACCGATCTGAATTCATTGTTTGTAATATAAAACCATTCAAGGATTCGAATATTTTTCAAGCTTTAATTTTCTCCGAAGGCTAAGCAGTAATGTGTGTTACGTACCTACCATATATTCTGTTACTTAAACATCGGCTTATTACTTCGGTTATAAGTCTATCCCTTGAATACTGGTTCGCGTGTAAGTAGTCGCGTGGGTTCTCAATTGTAAATCAAGTTACGCGCGTAAAGTTATAGCAACATTAGCAACTAGTAGAAACTAAAAATTGGACGTGAATACTTTTCAGTACCTTCAAATTTCACAAACATTTTTGTGTTTTATTTAATGCTCAAGTTTTGCTGACCTTAGTTCAAAGCCAAATTCTCAGTTTTGTAGAAAAATATATTTAAGCAATTAATTCTTAGTACCTACTACTTTCTGCTGTTGAAATATTGCTGCTTTCGCTGATTTATTAAATCATTCCAAATCATATTTAAAGCTTGTATTATTTCTTGCAGGCAAGCGAACTTATTGAACTCTCTTCAGGACGAACGCGTAACTCTACTTCTGGATCTATACATACTTACATTTTCCATGGTGATAATTCTTGCTACCTTAAGACATGGGTTATTCTGGATGCTCTGTAATGGTGTCGTATTGATTGGTGATATATATCGAAGTAATGAGTTGCCTGTGTGAAATTTTTCTCTCCAGTACCTAATTGTTGTTTGTCTCAAAAATTTTCTATGGCAGTGAGCGTAAAAAATAAATTGCTGAAAAAACTTATGCGATTAATCAGCTTTCCAGAAAGGTAATAATATTCATATAATAACATATTATTCATAAAGAAAGGTGAGTTTTAATAAGCTCGAGTAAAAATGGGTTGGCCCAGGGTTGACCTTGGGGTCATTTTAATGTATAGGATTATCACATCGCAGTGCAACACCAGGGGAGTCACAGTCGTGCTGCCGACCCTCTAAGAACAGAGAGATTCTGTGCCGTCAGCGCAAAAGATAAGTAGGACAAAGCCTTTGGTTTTCCCACTGACACAAAATCTCCAGTGAGCTCTGCTATCCTACTCACCGTCGGAAATACAACACGAGGTTATTAAGCCGCGGTCTTCTGTAGGGCGGAGGTACTTCCCCAGTCGGACTGCTCGATTGGGACGGATATACCATCGTGTCCTACCTCCTTGCTATACAATGAAATAACTTAGTAAACATACATTGATCTATTCCTAACTTAACGGGTACGAAGTCGTGGACAACACCTATTATACATATATTTAAATTTAGTGTAATTTTATGGCTCATTTTATTTATATAGTAAGCTGACCCGGCGCACATCGCTTCGCCTTAGAATCAATGGTAGTTACCATCAATCAATCAATCAATTAGCCTACTGCAGTCCACTGCTGGACATAGGCATAGGTAGTTACCATAATTAGCTTTAATCATTTTTTTAATTACTTTGAGAAGAAGAATCAAGTCAATAAACGTATGTAAATTATTATGAAAATTATTTTACTTTGATAAGAGTAAATCTAAATTGCTTCCAGGGCTGCACACGGGACCCCAATTCTGCTAATAATCAACCACTGTCATACCACTGACACACTGCAAAAAATGCCATTTTTTAGACTTTACTGCAGCTGTGTTGTTAAATTCCAAAATTAAATGGCATCTTTTAGAACCCATACAAGAATGTAATGAACTCTTTTTCATGTCATTTTGGACTTTTAGACTAATAGAGTCTAAAAGTTAATGGCATTTTTTGCCGTGTCAGTGGTATGACAGTGGTTGACAATTAGCAGAATCGGTGTCCATCCCTTTCATTCATGTGTTATAAAGTTTAACACTGAAATTGTTAAATAAAAAACTGTTCAATATAGTCACTGGAATAGCATAATATATTTTGCAACACACCTGCTCATAAAATTGCTATTATTTCACCGCAATTAGGCGCGTAATGACACCTATTATCAAACTGTGTTTTTCATTGCTATTATTCACAAGTGAGTTATAGGTTCTTATTTAAATTTTGTAGGTTAAATTTCTATGTTCTTAAAAAAGTTTCGATACAAAAAAGAACGTGTTTAATAGTACGAATAAATTAATATGCCTATTGTATGGACATTTGATGCATTTTCGTATTTAAATAAATAATTTCAACTTGTAATACTTGTATAATAAACAAAATTTTCACTCAAATTTTACTTTTTTTTTTTCTATAAGTACAGAAAAAAAAACAGTAAAAAAAGTTAAATTCAAACATCATTCTTTTAAATATGGCCGAAAACGAATTAATTTGTAGTATTGTTTATTTAGTATTTGTAGTGTTATTTTATTCGCAAGTGTGCTGTAAAACGCCGTATGCCACGCGTGAGTATGATGATTACCCACTTGTACTATAATGTACTATTATCTACTCTCATACTGAAATGTAAATATTAAAAAAATAAAAACAGTATAATGACACTCTTTACGCACAGAGTGTCAAAATTAATTTAAAAAATTACATTATGATACTGCTCTTCTACGGGGAACTGTATCATAATAGAACTTTTTTTCCATTACGATACAGTTGCAGCTAGATTAAATAGGTCGGTTTAGGTAGGTAGGTTTGTCTCTAGATAATCTGTGGTGGCAAACGCGCGCTATCAATAAATGGATTTTAGCCAATGACGTATTATCCTTTTTTAATAATATATTCGTAATAATAAAATATTAATTATATAAATAAAACATAATAGGTATAATTCATATAAATTAATTACATTGACGTGTTTTTAGTAAGTAGCTACATTTCTTTAATATTTTGTGTTTGCGCCATTTTTGAATACCGCAATCTTTTTTTTTATTTTTTTTCATGAGATTAGATAATTTTTGAATGCCGCAATCTTCTTTTTATTTTTTTCATGAGATTAGATAAAGTAGTGTATGAAACTGCACATAATTTGGTCTTAAAACACTTGCGCCTACTATAAAATTTACAAGCCGAAAAGAACCCTTATTATGTAACAGTTTCATAAACTACTATAAACGCCAAATCTAAATGAACTTGATTGTGCGAGATTTCATCGTTGGTCATACTCATAACTCTAATAACCACCTATCGCTATACCTATCATGATATAATATTGTGTAGATATGTTAAATGATTTTTCACCATTGACACTCGAAAAAGGGCCCGTGATTCATCAAAAACAGTGAATAAAACGCTCTTTGTTTCACCGAGTGAATAAAAAAATTTGAATTTGGAACATGCGCGAATGTACGGATTCTAGTGAAACATGCAAAGAGGTTGCACACTCTCACTATAAAAACGTACTAAAAGCCACCTAAATGTAATCACTGGCTGGATGGAATGTGGCTCAGTTTAAATTGAGAAAAAATAATGCCGCCATTTTCTGTGTAATTTTCCTTGTAAAAGTTTATGTTTGTCTCATAATCATGAAATGACTTCATCTAGTGATGAAAATGAAACTCATATTCTCGAAAAAGCGCTAAAGCGGTAGCTATTACTGATAATTTGCTGCTTCTTTTGTGTACTATTCATAACAAAATGTAATTCATAATCACAGAGTAATCGTTTTCTCGTAGTCAATGGTGAAAAGTTGAGTACCTAACACGTGAAAAAAGAATTCATCTCGGCTCTTGTATCCCTCGATCCATTCAGGTTTCTCTCTAGAACCCCTCGCTACGCTCGGGATTCTACCGGAGAAACCTTCACTCCTCTCGGGATACAACTTGGTGCCTCGAAAAGAATTCACCTTTTTTTCACTTGTTGGGTAATCTACTATTAACCGTATTGCCATCGGCTTCGGAATCATACCTTTACATGGAGTATTTCCATGTGAAGGTATGATTCCGAAGCCGATGGCATATGACAACGCGGTCGCATGCAGCACATACAGCATTCCCATTACTTGTTAAACTCCGATACGGATAAGGGGACCATTGAGAAGCTGCAATGTATTACGCGCATATGCTGCGTGCGTCGGCAGTTGTCGTATGCGATCGGCTACGGAATCATAAGTTTACAATGAGTCTCAAATTGGAAATAAATGGCGAATACGGAACAATGCCACGGGGCCCATAATATCACGGAACCCAATACAATACACCCATGGGTTCCCATAATATCCCACCTATATGCTCATTGGGTCCATACGCTCAAGTGCTTTATACACCATTGGCGTCCATACCACAATGGGACCCATATAACCATGGACCCCTAACATCCAGGGGGCTCATAGTTGCACGGAGCTCTCAACACCCATAGCACCCCTTAAAGATTTTCGGGAGCAAACCAAGTCTTCAATTCGGTACATATTATGCCGATTAACTATACAGTGAATAATTATTATTGCCAGCGTTAGTTCCGGTTTCGTCTAAAGCTTGCACTTATGACCTTCCTTTTACGTAAATTCCGATATTTTAATTATTATTATGTTATCCAGAGCAAAGATGAATCCAATAAAATATAAATCATCATTTTCGGTAGAGACATTCTCGAGTTATAAATGATGTCATGTTTTTATTAAATGCAAGTATACTTATTTGTTATACAAGACTGCAAAGTTGCTTTATAACCGCGTGCTCAGTTTTGATGACCGAGCAAGCGAAAGATTCTAAATTTCAATTCACAAATTAGAATCTTGAGCGTTAGCGAGGGAATCAAAAGAGCACAAGGTGAAAAATTTTTGCACTCGAGTGCAACACGTAACTTTTCATCCCACCTCAGCGAGTAAATAATGAAATGCTTCTCCTTCCTAGCGTTAATTCCCAGTCGCATCCGAAGCTTTCAGCTCGGAGTCCGGGGTCCACTTTACCAGTCTTAACTGCAGATTTGGCTGGACCTCGATATTTTCCGTGAAGCGACTGCCATCTGACCTCCACAACCCAATGGTGACATTAGGCAATATCGAAGCATTGCAGCTAGACCGTTGTTGTTGAACTTTTTAGGGCTCCAACTACCCGTAACGACTGCCATAGATGTTCGTATGGCATCCGTGACCGACGGCTTAACGTGCTCTCCAAGGCACGACCAGACCAATGCAAATACCCATTTTCATGCATACAAAATATTTGCACTGAGCGGGGATCGAACCCGTGCCTCCTGCGTAGCGGCCGCGTTCACTACCACTACGCCACGGAGGCTGTATAATATGTGTATTAATACTAATAATAAAATACAAAAAAATTAAAATTCAACAACAATGTTCAACAATATGACGTGAAAAAAATTGATGCGCGCAAAGCAAATTTAAAAAAAAAAGTACACCAAGGAGGTTCCGTGTCTGAGTTTTTCATGAATTAAAAAAAGTTGTATGATAAATTCGGCACCATAGAGGTATAAGAAGTAAATAGGTTTAATGATGTTTTGAGTTCACAAACCTAAACTGATCTCAATATAAGAGGCCCACTATGACATTTGTCTTTTGGACGTAACTAGTGATGTAACCACACCACTCGGTACACGATACTCAAAATAAATCGATTCAAGTTTGTATGCGTATTTGTTCGATTAGAATATGTATTGTATTGTAGTGTAAAGTTCATTGGATTAAAGTTCTAATTAGAAAATTTAATCTAAACTTTGATATTGTAGGTATTTTGAAACAATACAATACTGCGAAAAGTCAATTTTCTTTCATTTAACATTTTTATTACAATAATATTCACTCAATAATAACCAATAGAAATCGCGTGAAAGTGAATCTTTAGTAAATCATTTTCTTGATACCTACTGTCTGGAGTTTACGCTTATATCACTTATTGAAATGAAACCACTTTTTAACGGCTTCTATCGCGATTTATTTGTCACTATTTACTTTTAACCCTACGTCGGCTACTTTCTAGCAGCCCTGGTCCCGGGGAGACTTAAGATGGTATTTTGAAGCCTAGGAATAAAAAAACCTAGATAACTAACAGCAAACACAACAAAGTCACAAATTGGGATAATGTCATATTAATTGTCGATGAGACTTGGCTGAACTCGAATCATACCGTGCCGCAGTCATGGACAGATGATACCAAGGCCTCTTGCTCAAAAGTGCCAATAGGAAAAGGTGGACGCTTAATCATCTGCCACGTCGTCGGGTCAGCTAGTGGTGGTTTTGTGAATGATACCTTGCTGGCATTTGAGTCTAAAAGTACAAAATAATATCACAGAGTGGTTTACTAACCTGTTAGCAAACCTCCCTGAACAGTGCATAATTATATTAATTACACTGGTCAACACTGATTTTGCCACACGAACTTTGATAGCTAATTTTGTTTTATCAATCTACCCTCATCATTAAATCACAGTTGTCATCTGTCAGTTAGCCTCATATTTGTTGTGATACGGTAATACTCATAACTAGTACTACGGCGGTAAATCAACAGAAACGCTCACAAGTAAATCGTCATAAAAGTATTTGTAGTTGAATTTGAATATTTTTTGTGATTTATTAATCCTGTGAACATGTCGAGGAAGTGTAATAATGACCCTAACTCTTTTTGTTATGTCTGCGGAGAACTTACATTCAAAAAACAACGACGAAATTTTACGAATCTTGTGCTGGAGTGTTATCACCAATGTTTTGGTTTTTCTGTCGCCCATCAAGACAAATTCTGGGCCCCTCATGTCTGTTGCATAACGTGTGTGAAAAATTTAACCGACTGGAAGAAAGGTGCACGAGCTATGCCGTTTGCTGTACCCATGATATGGACTGAACAGCAAGATCACGTTTCGGATTGCTATTTTTGTCTCACTGACATAAAGGGTATAAATTACAAGAAAAAAAACACAGTTATCTACCATAACGTATCTTCTGCTATAAGACCAGTCTCTCATTGTAAAAAAATGCCAGAACTAATACCAGTTGCAACAACGTCTGTTGAGAACGACCATTCACAACCGTCTACTTCAAGTCTATGTGTTGACGAGGATGATGACTTTGAGTTTGAAGGAATTGAAAAGGAGCCACATTTGATAACTCAAGGAGACCTAAATGATTTGGTTAGGGATTTAAATTTGTCAAAAAAGCAGTCGGAACTATTAGGATCTCGTCTAAAAGAATGGAATTTGCCAGGACATTTCTAGTATGGAAAAGCGGTACCAGGGCAAATGGAGCCCAAATATGTTAGCGGATTACTGCTGGACAATTAAAAGGGACCAACCAGAAGCTAAACATTCAAGAAAATCTTAAATTATTAAGTAATTTATAAAAAAATAAACGTTTGATTTACGAGATCTGTATTTTTTCTTAATATTTTAAATTACTCAATAGAATAAAATCCTCGGCTAGCAAATTTTTTTTAACTGTTTATTTTTTCTTACAATCACCAATTAAAGTAAAAAATATCAAAAAAAGTCCGTGTGGCACGAAAAAGTTTAAATTTGGTTGACCAGTGTTATTATGTACAATGCACCGAGACCACTCAGTTCAAATAAATAATAAATAAAGCACCTACTCAAGCAAACAAAAAGGCCGATTTAGTAGCATGGATACAAAGATCAGGCGTTGAAGCTGATACGAAATAGTTAAGAGCTGAATTGCTGTAACTGGTAAAAAAATTAAACCTGCAAAATTAAAAAATTAAATTGATGAATGGGCACTTCAGCATGGACATAAAGTGACAAGAACGCCGTCATAACATTGTCAGTACAATGCTATTGAGTTGATCTGGGCTCAAATGAAAGGATATGCAGCACGCCACAATACAAAGCGGCCATTTTCCACTAAGAAAATGATGACATTGCTGAATGAAGCTTGTGCCAAAATTACTAAAGAAGACTGGGTAATAGTTCTGGGGGTCCAGGGCTAGGTTTCTAGGCTTCCAGGCTTCTAGACATAATTAAACCTACAAATCTTGAAGTCTACAAGCCTAAAATTAAAAAAAAGACCTAGAAAACAGCAAAAAAACAGTCAGACTTAACGAAACCGCGAGCTCATTCTACGTAAATAGTCGCTGATGTTTAGTCACTCCGCGACCACGGTTGCTGAAAGTTAGCCGAAACTTCGGGTTAAAGTAATAAAGAATTAATCGCGATAGAATCCGTTAAAAAATGGTTTTATTTCAATCACGTTCTTTTGATGATGAGCCAAAATCGTCTGTTGAACTATCGTCCCCCGTATTTATAATTAATTTATTTTCAATTATATTGTCAATTTTGACGTCTCTGCCAAAGTCTTCCTTTATTATTTTACGAGTCTTTTCTACCACTTTTACCCAGTCTTCTTTAGTTATTTTGGCACACGCTTCATTCAGCAATGTCATCATTTTCTTAGTGGAGAATGGCGGTTTTGTATTGTGGCGTGCTGCTGTGCAATTCACTAACAAGCACAACGATGCGACAACGATGCGAGTCGCAACGATGTGCGCGATAGACACTGTCATTGGTCGATTTCCAATGACGTGATACAATCTGACCAATGACAATCTACGTTGCGCCTCGCATCGTTGTCGCATCGTTGTGCTCGCTTAGTGAATTGCAGTGCTGCATAGCCTTTCATTTGAGCCCAGATCAGCTCAATAGCATTGTACTGACAATGGTATGGCGGTGTTCTTATCACTTTATGTCCATGCTGAAGTGCCAATTTATCTATTTTATATTTTAATTTTGCAGGTTTACTTTCTTTTGCCAGTTGCAGCAATTCAGCTTTTAACAATTTCGTATCAGCTTCAACGCCTTGTCTTTGTAGCCATGCTACTAAATCGGCCTTTTTGTTTGCTTGAGTAGGCGCTTTATCTATCTGAACTGAGTGGTACGATGCATTGTCCATAATAATTATGCATTGTTCAGGGAGGTTTCTTAACCCTTTCACGACCAAGGGAAACATTTTTCCCCATTAAAAAAAACGAAATTACAATATTTAAACAAAACCTTATTTTGTTTTTTTGAGCTAAATTTAAAAAAAGAATATATTCGGAACGCAACTAAGTAAAAAGGAACGTGTAGAAAAAAAAAAAGAACTGTCAAAACGATTGGCGCAAAATACAAAACTTTCGCGGGCTGCATTCATTTGTTATTTCATATAATTTTGTGGTATAATAATAATATTTCTGTGTGCTGTTACGTGTTTTATATTTGTTGGTAAGTATTATTTTGTATAATAATGAATTATATCCGAATAAATAAAAAGAGCAACCTGAAATTGAAAAATAATTGTAAGGGAAAAATACTTCCCAGTGGTCCATAAGTGTTATTTTTTTTTCATATTGAATACTAAATTTATTAGTATAATAATTGTCATATTTACCTAAAAACATTGTTTTTATTGGCAGAAATGGCTAGAAGAGGGTGCAGAGAATTTCATATTCGAGAAGAAGACATATTGCAGGTACTTGTGGCGGACAATAGCGATGACGAAGATGAGCTTCCATTAGACGAAGAAGATCAGCAGTTCATCGCACAAGATATCGAAAATGGAGCTGATATTGTCGAAATAGAAGATTTTACGCAAGAAACCCACGGCAATGTCACTTCAAGTACAGTTTCCGGTGAAGTGCCGGATATCCCTAATTTTCGCTGGAGAAAAAACTATTATTTACCTTATGAATTTCATGAAAGTGAGTATGAATTTGGTGAAATAAATTTGTTTTCTAATCGACAAGATATTATGTTGACGCCCATGCTCATTTTTATGGAAGTAACACAATTAGAGAAATTAGTATCTGATATTATAGTAAAAGAAAGCATTAGATACGCGGAACAAAACGGGAAATTTTTTACTATTGATTCAGAGGAAATGAAGGCGTTTTTAGGCATGAATTTTGTCATGAGCTACCATGTTTTGCCAACTTTTAGAAATTACTGGTCGACTGATGAAGATATGGGTGTCCCTTTCATCGCTAATGTTATGCCAAGGACAAGGTTTGAGCTAATTCGTCAAAATTTACATTTTTGTAATAACGATGATCGGTCGCAAGCGAGTGATAGAGCGTATAAAATTAGATCAGTCATGAACCACTTCAACTTGTGTTTTCAACAGGCAATGAACAATTCTATAATACAATCTATAGATGAACATATGATCAAATTCAAAGGGCACAATATTATGAAACAATATATCAAAAATAAACCTATAAAATGGGGCTTCAAAATGTGGTGTAGGGCTGAGTCTTCCACAGGCTATCTGTTTGAGTTTGATTTATACACAGGCAAGAAAATGAACACGGAGGTCGGGTTAGGTGAATCTGTTGTACTAAATCTAACGGAAAAACTAAAAGGTCTTGGATGCGAAGTATATTTTGATAACTATTTTAACTCTCCAGCTTTACAATACAAACTGATGAAGCAAAATACTAAAGCATGTGGTACAGTTCGTACAAATAGAAAAAATGTGCCCAAGGCCTTGCCATTGGACAAAAATATGCAAAGAGGTGATATTCATGCTGAAAGCTCAAACGGAATATCATTTGTAAAATGGATGGATACCAAATCAGTTCATATGTTGTCCAATTTTATTTCACCGATTCCGACAGGTACCGTCAAGAGAAGGCAGGCAGGTACTGCTGAAAAAGTAAACGTTACATGCCCAGAAGTCATCATACGTTATAATAAACACATGGGGGGTGTGGACCTCATGGACCAGCGCAAGGTATGCTATGAGGTTGATCGTAAAGCGAAAATAAAATACTACTTGCGCCTATTTTTTGATATGTTAGATATAGCACTAAACAATGCATATGTAGTGTACATGAAATTACATGGAGCTCAACGAGTTGAAGGCCCACTCTTGAGCAGCCTCGAGTATCGGCAACACATAGCACGAGGTCTAATAAATAACTATACTTGCCGACGTCGAGCTAGACCCACTGTTGTTACTTCTGAGAAGCTCCGTATAGGTCAAAAACGCCTATTGCCTGCACACAACATGCAAAAAGCGGAAAAAATGAAAAGATGTTCAAATTGTGCTAAAAAGCGTATAGAAAACAGAACACATAATATATGTACTATGTGTAATGTCCACCTCTGTTTCACATCGAAAAGAAATTGTTTCGCAGAATACCATTCTTAATATTTAAATTATTATTTTTCTGTGTTTTACAATAAAAATATCTTCATTTTAATAGTAAAAATGAACGAATAAATGTATTTTTCAGATTAAACCTAACCTTTTATTTTTGTTACCTATAAGGACCACAGGGAAAAATATTTCCCATAAAATTCTAAAAAAACGGCCTAACCATTTACATTTTTTTGATGATTTTTATTCATTTTACATATAGATAAACCACAATATATAGTTACATTACTATAAATCCTCTTAGATACCTTATGGTCCTGTAAGGGTTAACAGGTTAGTAAACCACTCTGTGAATTTATTTGCGTCCATTTCCTCATGATATTCCTTTGTGCTTTTAGACTCAAATGCGAGCAAGGCATTATTTACAAAACCTCCACCAGCTGATCCAGCGTGGCAGATTATTAAGCGTCCACCTTTTCCTATTGGCACTTTTGAGCAAGAGGCCTTGGTATCATCCGTCCACGACTGCGACACGGTATGATTTGAGTTCAGCCAAGTCTCATCGACAAATATGACGTTATCCCAATTTGTGATTTTGTTCATCTCCCTCAAAAACGATATTCGGTGCAGAATTAAATCGTATCGTTCCATCATAATTTTTCTCTTGTCGGTTTTCTTGTATTTGAATCCGATTTGATTCATTACTGTAATTAAGGACGTAGCACTGCCACTATACAAGTCAGCCTCTTGTAATGTTATTAGCATTTTACTCACAGTTGGATATTCATTTCTTGTGTAATAAGCATACACGTGGTTTCGAATAGCGTCTGCGTCAAATGTGTCAATACCTGTTACAGGCTTGCTTTTCTTCCTCTTTTTAGGCGGACATAATACATTGTCTTCTGTACCAGAAGGTCCATACTTTTGCTTCAAAATGGTCCAAATAGTTTTTTTGCCGATCCCAAGTGCTTCTGCTACACGTTCACGTACTTGCCCTACCGGTAGTAAAGGTCCACCATTGAGTGATTCGCGTTCAAAGTATTCGGTTAATTTCACAACCAATTCGCGTGCCTGGCTATTCATGGTACGTCCTCTTTTTGAGATGTTGAAACAGAGTACGTACGATAAAACAACAAACACCAAAATCGAGACCAAATCACAATGTTGAAATCAATGTCCAAAATAGAAAAGCCGAGGTCAACGTGATAGCCGAGTCGAGGAAAAACTTAAAGTATACATATTTGATATTTTGCGCGCAAAGTGAACTTCAGAAGCTGAAAGACTGCGCAGAGACAAGCCATTCTACAGAAATCAGCGTTTTTCAGCAAACCGGTAAGGTTTATCAAGAAAATGTTTGAGACAAAGTTTAACAGCTTCTATGGCGTAGCGGTAGTGAACGCGACTGCTACTCATGAGGCGTGGGTCGATCCCCGCTCAGTGCAATTACTTGTATGCCTGAATATGGGTATTTGCTTTGGTCAGGTCGTGCCTTAGAGAGCATGTTACGGGTAGTTGGAACCCTATAAGTCCAATCTGGTCTAGCTGCAGTGCTTCGATATCGCCCAATATCGCCATTGGGTTGTGGAGATCATTAGATGGCAGTCGCTTCACGGAAGTGACTGCCATCTATATATATATATATCACGGATTTTAAAACGCTTCCCTTTATTTGTGCTCTATGACCTTGCTTCGTCTCACATTTCAGGATTCTCGCTCAACGGTGAGTACCCTAAAATCAAACTTCTAATTCAACACAATCAAAGTATTGCCGGTCTTGTAGTATATTGCCGGCCATGTAGCATATTGCCAGTCATGTAGCTTATTGCCGGTCATGTAGCATATTGCCGGTCATGTAGCATTAGTTCACACCACAATTCAGTTTCGTGAGGAATCTTTAATGCGCAAACACGAGTCGTGTTTGCGCATTAACACACGTTTTGCACTTGACCGGATTTTTACAGATAAGTGTACGATCTTTAACTTTGTCTTAGACATTTTTATGATAAAATTAAAAAAAATATCTTAATCGATTTATTTTTACCATAGCCAATTTATTAATAGTCTGTGGAGAGTATAAAAAAACTCGTTATGGACAGCACTGAGCGGAGTGGGCGGTACCCATCAATGAAAAATGTCATTCTACGTTTGAAAAATATCATTGTTTTACGTTCTCAAAATTGAGAACTTCATGGACTTGAACTGTCCAAGCGGGCTTCTTACATTGCGATTACTTTAGTACACACGATGTTCTAAATTCAAATTTACTTTATCCTCTAGAGGATAAAAACGACTTTTGCGCTCAGTTATCGAAGAGCAAAAATACTCTTTCCGAGATGGTGGGATGAAAAGTAAATTAATTGGTAAGCATTTGCTTACTTGGCTGGGTATGGGTAATTCCTAGTGAATGTAAACATGTTTCATGAATTTTTAACTACGTTAGCATATTTGCTAAAATAAATTTCGTTACGTAAAACATAAAAACTCAGTTCAGGCACAGATTAATTAAATAGTTACTACGTAGTTCAGGTAAACGAATTTACACGAATACAATACTGCATTCGACGAAGGTTTCTGTATTGTTTGCACTTGGCGGATATGAACCCATTGCAGTATTGGCACAATTTTTTCACTTTCAGTTGACTTACAGCCAAGTGAAGTGATGATGCACTCTCCCGATCCAATTGAATAATGTTCCGCAAAAAATCTCCAGATTGGTCAAACCGTTTGTCCGCAATGCGTGTAACAGCGAATGCAGGAACGCACACACGTACCTATATTTAGACTGCGTATAAAAAACAAACTTATTTTCTGCAATGCTTGATTTTTAACCCGTTATTTACGTAAATATGTTTGTAACGCATTTTAAACTCTATTTTGGAGCATTTCCAAACGTGGGATTGATTTGAAATTTTGCTTACCTCACTTATCCACGACTGGTGAATCGATATTATCGATAACGATTGTTGTAAACACACCACGCTTTTTCCCAATAATCAAAAACATTTTCATTTTTTTAGATCAGTTTTTTTGCCGTTGGTATTAGCTTTTATTTATACAATATGGATACGACATATGTGCAAATACTGAAACCGCGAAGCATCCTGGTCCGTAGGAATTATCACTTACACGGCCTGATAGTGAATGTACGCCTAAGAATAATAACGCTCGCATTACCTGGAATTTAACTGAATCGTTGTTGAACCTATTCAAGAGCAGACCCAAAAAGCTCTAACAGTTCTCAATTTTATTGCACCAGTCAGCCTCAAAACAAAAACTTAATTAAGAAGTGCCCTAACCTAGCACATAGAAGTGTAGTTATACACTTCAGTTAAAAGGATAGTGTGTATAAGCTTCGCAGGCAATAATGTTGACAATAAAATAATTTTTATCTATCAACGTAAATATTAAAAATCTACAAACAAAATGGCTCACTACCAACGGGCTGTGCAATTTCCTACTAAAATGGATTGTTTTTTCTTATATAAAATTATAAAAAAAAATATTGAATCTAAATATACCTATATAATAAAAATTTCTCTCTCTCTCAAAATCTCTAAATCTCTTTTGCTTCTATACATCCAAAGGTTGCCTGGAAGAAATCGCTGTTAGCGGTAAAGCCACCCATTGGGCATTATAATATATTAATTTTGTTAAATCGATATCATGTAATACTTTTATGGTGTACAATAAAGAATATCTTATCTTGAAATAAAACAATGAACTCAATCAGAGGTTATTACAATTAAGAAATTAAAAATTAGGCAACTCTTTTCATTACTAAATTTACAATTTTGAGATATGGTAAACAATGTTTTTATAAAAAGATTGACTACTTAGTTATTGAATAAACTTGGTACATATAATAATTTACTGAAACTTATTGCAGATATTTGATTCATAGACTATTTTGCAGAGCAAAACCAGAGATTATAGTAAGTGCGTAATTGGTTGCCGCGCAATTGGAGACGAACTACAAAGAGCTTGGAGCTAATGACGTCATAGGCTTTACTAAAATAACAGTAAAAATATGGTAATATCCATTCTCTACATTTGCGAAAACATCTTTAGAACGTTTGGCGCATGATGTGTGGGGCGCGCTCATAGTACATTTACATATTACTTAGACGCATTGAACAAAAATAAGGGTACACTCGTATGAAACATTATATACATCTGTGAACTCCTCTTTAAGTAATTCTACTTCATATATGTATACTGCTTCTTAGATATAACTAGTTTATGTATAAGTAGTATATAGTATTATATAGATAGTATAGGAACGGAAAAATACGTAGCCGTTATCACTGTGAGAGATCTATACTATATCTATATCTCGTACCAACCCCGCCTGGCCAGCGTGGAAACAGTAGATACGCCAAAGCCTCTCAACATTGGGAGAGGCATATGTTCAGCAGTGGAGTGCGAAAGGCTAATTAATGATATTGTAAAATTAACTAGAGTAACTGTGGATAAATAAAAAACTCTTAAGTGACTATTGCTCATCAAAAGTTATTTATTTTATGTGTTGTCATCTGTAAGCCAAAGCACTCAAACTGCCATTAGGTATATTCAAATGGTTTCGAAACTCAAAGGTAATAACGAATAGCAGTGAATTTACATAATAATATGATCATTGTATTTGAAACTGGGTAATTACGTGATTAGGTATAATAAAGGAATAGTTTTGGTAATATTATTAGCATACAATCTATAATTAACTTCTAACTGGTATAAATCCAAAATAATCTTGTTTTATTTGAACTTTTATTGGAATCCCGATTACTTCAATAAATTGGTAGTCATTAAATCTAATGATTTCTATTTACTAAACATACTGAGAACGAATGGTTCTGTACTTTTAGGTCAATGCGTTTATTAATACGTCAAATTAAGAACAGCGTATTAAAATACTCACGCGACATGGTTAACTTGCGGTAGAAAGGCGGCCGCTAGCACCAGCAGCAGCGGCGAGCTGCGGGGGCGGGCGCCGGTCATGTCGCGTGCGGGAGTCGCATGGGAGCTCGCGCGCGTATGATCCGGCCGCGCTGGTTCACTCGCCTCTTGATGCCGGTGTCGCGCGGCCTACTGGCAGATCTCGAGTCCGGTGGCGGGCTGTCGGCGCGTCGTGCTCGCAGCCGAGTGCTCCCGCCGCCGCGACGCTATCGATCGCAGCAGGCGTGACCCGGGCCGGCACCGCCTGTCGCTCCAGCTATCGACCGTCGCGCCGCCGCAGCCCATGTGACGCGTACTCACCTCCTAAATTACTACACAGGACTTGTTCACATTAAAACTTGAAATCTGCGCGCGACACCGTGTAAAATAAATCTCACTTAATTTCATAATATAAGTTAGTCTTCAGTTCTATTCTCAACGTAGCTTATGAAAAAAGTGTTTAAATATTTATAATAGATAATATAGAATAGATAAGTAAAAAAATATGAAATTAAATCATTTTATTGATAAACTTAACGTAACACTGAATGTCTCACAATTCATTAAAGATTTAATTGACTTCATTCTTTTACAATCATCATTTTTAATTGAGTATAACCAACCTACTATAAGTTGTACAAGTGGTCCCGGATCGGGCAAATTCGCAGTAAAGAGCATCGAAGGGACCGCAATAGCTTCACCTGGTTTAACGTTGGGCAGAAAACATAGTTGAGGGTGTTAACAACTAATTTTTTATATACATAATATACGCTACCTACACCTAATTTGTATAAAAAATAATACACTGTCTCATACTATAATTAGACATTTGGTGAGACAGATAAGATACAATTCCATTAAATGTAATAAACATTTATATATTAATAAAATTTAATTTTACTGACATAAATTAATAGTTTTATTCTTACATACTAACAAAATGAATAAATTTGAATTGAATTAACTAAGTTTAATGTAACTGTAGTCGCGTGGTTTCCCGGCAGAGCGAAATTTGGGCCACCCCTTCTCCTCCCTTGCAGTGTCGTGCAAGGCGACTAAGGGATAAGGCTGTTTAACATCAGACAGATATATACAGCCCAGGCTCAGCCTCAGATACATGGCTCGAGTCAACTATAGTGCCCGGAATACGACAATAGGCTCACTCCCTAATACGTGGGACCTAATACAATGATTGGTAAAATGTGGGTGTTAATTCACCTCTGCCTAACCCTCCGGGGATGAAGGCGTGATTGTATTGTATGTATATGATTGTATTGATGTAACTACGTCCATTTATTGAAGGATAATTAGAAAAAGATTTCTTTTTTATCTTCCCCTTAGCGTTAATTCCCAGTCGCATCCGAAGCTTTCAGCTCGGAGTCTGGGGTCCGCTTTACCAGCCTTAACTACGGATTTGGCTAGACCTCGATATTCTCCGTGAAGCGATTGTCATCTGACCTCCACAACCCAATGTTAACATTACGCGATATCGAAGCTTTGCAGTTAGACCGTTGTTTTTTGGATATTTTAGGGCTCCAACTACCCGTAACGACTGCCATAGATGTTCTTATGGCAACCGGGACCGACGGCTTAACGTGCTCTCCGAATTAGAAAAAGATAACAATTATTTATTATTATCGTGTACATAATGTACCTAATGATAGCTCACAATTATTAAATTTACTCACTTACTTTTTCTCCCTTTTTTTTCAGTACCTACCTATTATTCACTTTATATCCTAGGTATATCTTCATGTGTGATATTTTTATGTATGTTTATAATACTTTACATAAAGCCGTATATTTATTTAATTTTACTTGATTTGTACCTCTCTCCCCCGCTCGGTCTCTCTCTCTCTCTCTCTCTCGCTCTCTCTCTCTCTTTCTCTCTCTCTCTCTTTCTTTGTTTTATATCTCGTATCTAGTTTATTTGATAACTACACCATATCTTTTGTTTTTATCTGTACTGTCCATCCCAAGCTTGAAATCGCTTCTAGCGATAAGGCCGCCCATTGAACATCCCTACTAATATTATAAATGCGAAAGTAACTCTGTCTGTCTGTCTGTCTGTCTGTCTCGCTTTTACGACTAAACCGCTGAACCGATTTTGATGAAATTTGGTATAGGGGTAGATTCTAATCTATCGCGACCAAATATAGCCTATGTCCTTTCTCAAGGTCTACCTTGAGAAAGGACATAGGCTATATTTGGTCGCGATAACCGACATCCACGCGGGCGGAGCCGCGGGCAAAAGCTAGTTAAACTATAATACATGCTACCTACTTGTCATCTTTGTAAATCTATTGGTGTACAATAAAGAATTATCTATCTATCTATCTCATCATCTGCATATAGACGTATTCTCCTGATTGCATCCGGAGCCAAGATGACCTCGAAGCTCAGGGTCCGCTTTCCGGCTCTTCTTCCTCCACTTCGCACGATCTTGGGCGTCCATGGTAGTGGGTCCATTTGCACGCATGTCACCCTCCACGACGTCTAGCCAGGACTTCTTTGGCCTACCCCTTTTACCTGAACCCGGCGGGGGCGCCATTGCCATTATCTATCTATCTATGTATCTATCTATCTATTAACAAATTGTACACCTAATTCTAAGAATTCAGTTAACCTCAAACTAAGAATAAATTTTTCTGCTTTATAATTTGTGACGATAGTATGTTGAATAATGTTGGAGTCAGTGTTTACTAACGAATTAGTCGTTGGAGAATAAATACTAGTACCCCCATAGCTGTAAAGTGTAAAAGTTAACGGGAAAGCGTTTTTAGCACAAAACGTAATCGATGAATATAGCAGAACCTTTCGACATGTCTGAACTAATGTTGCATAGGTATCTGCCCTACATTTCGCGCACTATCCACGTATCTACGCCACAATAGCTGCTTATTTCTATAGGGTGCCAAAGCCTGTGAATATGCTTGTCTTTATCCGTCCTATATTATTATGTACATTTTGTATTCTATAAATTATATTATGTATATAGGTAAAATACGAGTAATTTCATAATACACGTAATGTTTTGTAGAATAAAATAGTTCAATATAATCTTAATCTAAAATAATTATATTTAATGTTGCTTATACAAAGAAATAGAACTTCTTTTCTCGGAACGCCAACTATAGAACCCTTTCGTTAGCGATTTTAGCGTTAGTATATATTTTAAATATAATTTTGTTATCTCAATGCTTCATCTTTTTACTGTGTAGCCTCTAGCTTGATATGTGTTGAATCACGCTAGACCTTCATTTTTAAGAATCCAATATCACGTATAATCAGAATTTTAACCCAGTAACGATGTAAATAATTACGTGAAAGTACTGCTGTGAGGGGTAAATTATTAACTTAAGACAGAAGGTCCCCGAAGTAGGAACTGAATAAATTAACCGACTTGGTATTACATGGATCTCACAACTTTTTGCGGTAGAAGAACCGAGGGTGAGCCTTGGCATTTTTTTACAAGTATTGTTTTTGATGGCATTTCATTTCTTTTTCTAGATTTCCTTTCCAGTATCTCTTTATCACAGTCCGAGTCCCAGTCACTTCTTCACTTTAATCTTTATAATATGACTAGCTGTCCCGGCGAACTTCGTACCGCCATATTTTCGGCCCGCGTGGTATTCAAATCCCGTTCCCGCTGCACCCTTATCACTTAGGGGGATGAAAAATAGATGTTGGCCGATTCTCATAGATACCGGATAAGCACAAAAAATGTCATCAAAATCGGTCAAGCCGTTTCGGAGGAGTTCGATTACGCACCCCGTGACAGAAGAATTTTACATATTAGAAGAATGTACCAAATTATGCAGATATAGTTACTTTCGCATTTACCTATAATATTTCGTTAGACTGATATTAGTATGGATGAATTCAGGTACACTGACTCATTCACTGCAAATGTACCTTGTAATCAACATACTTATTTGAGTACATATTTATTTGAGATTACAAAGTTATTTATGCAGTTGATGTATCTAGAAAACTGAACTGTAATTGTAGAATATTTTAATTTTCTCTTGATTTGTACACTAAACACTACTTGTCTCCTAAATTTGAGGCTTCCACGTCTGCTAGAAGTACCTTAGACTTTTGATGATCAGTCAGTCAGTCAGTGAGTGACAAAACTGCAAACTTTGATTAGTTATAAATTCTAATACTACTGGTTCAAATTGAATGAGAAATATAAAGTGTTTATACAGTGCCTACTTGCTAACCGAAGATTCAGGCTTCTAGGTTTATCCACAACGAAGTTATAGGGTGTCGATATGATGCTAAAAGCACAGCACATTTTGAAAATGGCCTAAAGGACTGTCATACTTACTGAATTTCGAAGTTCAAAATAGCGATGAACTGTAGGCCTAAAGTACCGAAACGCGACTCACGCTAGTGCGAAAGTGCGCCACATCGATACCCATAATTTCGAATGTTTTCCACCGCGAAGCACGGTAGTGCGAAAGTATTCCACATCGATTCACATATTGTCGAATGTATTCCAGCGCGATGCACGTCAGTGCGAAAGTCTAGTATGTAAATACGAAGGCATGCCACATAGTCACACATCCTATTTTCTGCTAACTCGAAGGCTACAATTATGAAATTCAGATCAATTTTTAGTTCATTTAGTGCGTATCTTAGAATGATTTCTAAAGGTACGTACACTTAACTCTTTATTGTACCCCAATTACATTTTGTTGCATTTAATTATAAATAACCTAATCTAATTCGTAACTTTTACTTATAATAGTTCTGGAAAACAACAAAACTGCGCCCGATGCATTACGCTTAGCATGTTTTTTTCGCGGTGCTGTAACGGCAAATAGGTAGGCACTTCGTAATTACACTTTCGTTATGATTGTTTATGATATAATTATTGCCTATTTATTACTCATTCATTATTACTCACTTTTATATTATGTAAATGGTATACTGTAATATATTTGTTACTATTATGTTACATTGGATCACAGACAAGGTAAAAAAATAATAAAAAGAAATCAACAACTTATTAATAGTTCGTACCTAATAATTTAGGGTCGGTATCAGAAAGACCGGGTATCAGAATCTGGATCGCAAATTGACCACGTCGCCCTTTAGTTCACATCTCAAAATGTCTAAATCTTTTACTTTTTTTTTAAGTGGCCAGGCAAGAAATCATCAACATTATGAACCAAAGAGATATAAATCCATATCCATATCCATATCCATACTCCATACTAATATTATAAATGCGAAAGTAACTCTGTCTGTCTGTCTGTCTGTCTGTTACGCTTTCACGCCTAAACCACTGAACCGATTTTGATGAAATTTGGTGTAGGGTAGATTAGACCTTGAGAAAGGACATAGGCTATGTCTGGTCGCGATAACCGATAACTACGCGGGCGGAGCCGCGGGCAAAAGCTAGTATGGTATAGAAGTACACAACCGTACGGACTTAACGCTTTCACGCCTAAACCACTGAACCGATTTTGATGAAATTTGGTGTAGGGGTAGGGGTAGATTATAGACCTTGAGAGAGGACATAGGCTATGTCTGGTCGCGATAACCGACATCCACGCGGGCGGAGCCGCGGGCAAAAGCTAGTATGGTATATGTAAGTACACAACCGTTCGGACTTTTTGCGATGTAGTCATTTTGTGACTTAGATGTTTTGAGATTCAGACGTTACGAGATGTGGTCTAAAAGCGATGTAGTCATTTTGTGAGTTAGGTGTTTTGAGATTTAGACATTTTGAAATGTGGACTAAAGGGCGACGTGGTCAATTTGCGATCCAGACTTTCTGTTACCGACCCAATTACCCAACATTATTGACAATGTGAGTAGATACATACAATACACAATATGATTTCATATATTCGATCTTACTTGAACATTGGATAAGTTACTTATTCATATGTTTTGATTTCGTAAAAATGGATTGTTATAACGCTCATAATATATATTTCGTACAAAACCTCTTCGATGTAAAACCTTTTCTGTAAAACTGCATAGTTCGTAAGTTCTTTTTATTTAAAAATCTTGTGAGTTTGTCAAATCTCACAAAAATAAAGATCTCTTGCTAGTGGACGGTTTCCTGTATATTTTAAACAAACAGTGCAATGATACATTCTACTGATGTTGGGTCAGGAAGAATTCTTCGCATAGTTATACAGAGAGAACGTGTTCGAAACGAACCAAAACTTCCAAAAAGCTTAAAAGAATTTATTATACCGGATCAATTCACTCACATTGAAGGGGAACAATTTTTAATTGGTAATTTCAGTGATGAAGATGTTGGTACTGTTATTGTCTTTAGTACCAAACAAAATTTACGTCTTTTACATCAATCGAAGTTTTGGATAATGGATGGAACATTCCAGTGTTGTCCAGATTTCTTTTACCAACTTTATTTTATACATGGACTTGTAGGCCAATATGATGAGACCAATCAAATACTACCACTTGTACGGATTATTTTCAAATAAAAACAAACGATTGTACGTAGTTTTTTTTAGAAATCATTCTGAGATACACACGTAATGAACCAAGCATTGAACTGAAGCCTGAATTCATAATTACCGATTTTAAATTAGCACCTATAAGAGCCTGTCAAAATGTGTTCCCCAGTGCACAACATAATTGCTGTTACTTCCACTTGTCGCAAAATATTTGGAAGCATATTCAAAGTGAGGGATTGGCAAAAAAGTACACCAGCAATAGTGAATTTGCGCATAAAATGCGACACCTGGCAGTGTTGACTTTTTTAAATCCATCTGAAATACCAGAAGCGTTTGAAATTGTTCGTGACCAAATCATTCCTCAAGAAGCCAGTAAAGTAACAGATTGGTTTTTTAAATATTACGTTGGTGGAACGTACACACGAATGCCAATTAAATCTAAAAAGAATACGCATAAATTACAGGTAAAAAGGTCGCCTCCTATATTTTCGCCGCGAATGTGGTCGGTTTTGGATTACGTTAATGCAAACATTCCGACAACCCAGAATGCCATTGAAAATTGGCACAACACTGGAATAGCCTCCTGAATAGTAAAAAAGTAAATATTTACAAAACATTAAAATAATTAATTAAAGAGCAGAAAAACACGATATTTGAAGCAGCAAGGATATCTGCAAGGATATAAAGAAAAGAAAAAGAAGTATCTCGAACCACACAAAAAAAGGTAAGAGATCATATGTTACAAAAAGAGTCTATGGATTTCAAAGAATATACTAAGCGGTCTAGCATATCTCGCTTATAGAAGATTTAATTGTATTTTTTTTTTGGTAATTTAGTCATAACAAGGGCCAGTAAGTTGTTCGTTTGTTTGTTTTTTTTTTGTTTGATGTTTGTATCTTTTTGTTGGTTAATCATTAAATTTTAATCACCCTTATTTTTATTAATTGTACTTCTTTTGACACTTATATAAAAACTGACGTTGTTCTGATATTAATTCAAGTTCCAGTAAATCTATAACTTTACACACTTACACGGACATCGATTTACAGAAAACTTCTTCTTCCTCTTAGCGTTAATTCCCAGTCGCATCCGAAGCTTTCAGCTCGGAGTCTGGGGTCCGCTTTTTACCAATCGTAACCACGGATTTGACTAGACCTCGATATTTTCCGTGAAGCGATTGTCATCTGACCTCCACAACCCAATGTTAACATTAGGCGATATCGAAGTTTTGCAGTTAGACCGTTGTTTTTTTTATTTTTTATTTTTGAGGGCTCCAACTACCCGTAACGATTGCCATAGATGTTCTCATGGCAACCGGGACCGACGGCTTAAAGTGCTCTCCGAGGCACGACCAGACCAATGCAAATATTCATATTTCATTCACACAAATATTTGCACTGAGCGGGGATCGAACCCGCGCCTCCTGCGTAGCGGCCGCGTTTACTACCGCTACGCCACGGAGGCTGTCGAATCACCGTTCCTATTATGAAAGAAAGACACACTTGGAGTTGCAATTGAGTCGTCCATTGTACTGTCTAAATCATGGGATGATTCTCTCGATTGATGCTCTGAAAAAAGGTTTAGATGTTTTGAATCTATGTATTTGTGGTTTGATCACAGTTGGCAATTCATAAAAGCTGATGTGCTTGTTATAGCAAAAACATTTCTGTGTAAATGTCTTCGTACGAGGGGCATGCCAAAAGAAGTTAGATACTCTTTACTCCGTAATTTATCACTGGCACAATAGAACTTGACCGGCCGGTTATTGAGTAATAATTTTAAATATCGAACATTCATTGATTCAAGTTATTTTTTTTAAATGCTCTTTTTTCTGAGAGAATCTGGCGGGAATTCGTTCGTACCAATGGAGCTCACTCGAACAGATTTTCGGACAATGATTTTTTATGACTATAAAAAAGGTTTAAGGCCTCAAGAGTGTTTTGAACTTTTGGTTACTACTTTTGGTGAATCTGCTTGTTCACACGCAACAGTTTTCAATTGGTTTGCTGAGTTTAGAAGAGGACGCGAAAGCTTTGAAGATGAGTTGAAGACTGGTCGGCCGCCAACAGCGGTCACTCAAGAAAATGTTCGAGCAGTCGAAAAACTTGTTCGTGCAAATCGACGAATTACATATCTAGAACTCGAGGAAGAAGTGGGCATTGGATCAGCAGCAATGCAGACTATCATATACGACCACCTCTCTCTGCGTAAGCGTTGTTCGAGATGGGTGCCGCACAAACTCACCGATGAGCAGAAAGGGCATCGCGTGGATTGGTGTAAGTTTCTTCTTCCTCTTAGCGTTAATTCCCAGTCGCATCCGAAGCTTTCAGCTCGGAGTCTGGGGTCCGCTTTTACCAGTCTTAACCACGGATTTGGCTAGACCTCGATATTTTCCGTGAAGCGATTGTCATCTGACCTCCACAACCCAATGTTAACATTAGGCGATATCGAAGTTTTGCAGTTAGACCGTTGTTTTTGGATTTTTGAGGGCTCCAACTACCCGTAACGACTGCCATAGATGTTTTCATGGCAACCGGGACCGACGGCTTAACGTGCTCTCCGAGGCACGACCAGACCAATGCAAATACTCATATTTCATGCACACAAATATTTGCACTGAGCGGGGATCGAACCCGCGCCTCCTGCGTAGCGGCCGCGTTCACTACCGCTACGCCACGGAGGCTGTCCTTTGGTGTAAGTTTATGATTGATAAATTCAACGGCGGCGAGAAAAAAAACGTTTATGATATACTGACTGGTGATGAAACATGGCTATTTAACTACGATCCTGAAACAAAGCGACAGTCGACGGTATGGTGCTTTGATAATGAGCCAACACCCACGAAATGTCGCCGTACACGAAGCATGCAGAAGCAAATGGTCGCCTCATTTTTCTGCAAGACAGATCATATTGCTACTGTGGTGTAAGAAGATCAAAAAACCGTTAACTCTAAATGGTACGTGACAGTTTGCGCTCCAATGGTACTGTCAGCTTGGAGTGACAAGCGGCCGAAGTCAAGAAACCGGCTGCTTCTCTGGCATCACGACAATGCCTCGGCGCACACGTCTGCCAGAACACTCGACTTTTTCAGTTCGAAAAATGTGCCTATCCTACCTCATCCGCCATATTCCCCAGACCTAGCACCTTGTGATTTTTATCTGTTTCCAAAAATAAAAGAAAAATTAAAAGGAAATAAAATTGAAAGTAAAGAAGATGCACTCGCTGCATAATAATTTGGGGATTTTCGAGGTGTCTAAAGAAGAGTGGGCTGAAATATTTTCCACATGGTTTAGACGTATGGAAAAGTGTATACGTGCTCAGGGTGAATACTTTGAGAAGACTGATATTTAAAATAAAGAATAAATAATATAATTTTTGAATATCTAGTTTCATTTGGCATGACCCTCGTATTTACTAGACTTTCGCACTGACGTGCATCGCGCTGGAATACATTCGACAATATGTGAATCGATGTGGAATACTTTCGCACTACCGTGCTTCGCGGTGGAAAACATTCGAAATTATGCGTATCGATGTGGCGCACTTTCGCACTAGCGTGAGTCGCGTTTCGGTACTTTAGGCCTACAGTTCTTCGCTATTTTGAACTTCGAAATTCAGTATGACGGTCGGCCTAAAATGCTTCGAGAAAATAGTGTTACGGCCATGCGCCTTATTTGCTCGACTTGGTGGGGGCACTCCCGTGCCCCCAGATTTATCAATTAAAGTTAAATGGGTTTGATGGGATACCATCAAACAAACAAAACTGCATTCAAAGATTCTTGGATATTGACTTTCCACACCCGTTAATCGAACCGACTAAAATCCGAAAAATAACATACTGTATTTATAAGACATAATTCGATAGTGTAAATCATAAATATCAAATATCTCTAACAAAAATGGTATATTTAATTAAAGGGAATTCCTGCAAACTAAACTTATAAATTCAATTTAACAAAATGAATTACTTTAATTCAAAAGATACATCAGATAGCATATTTTAACAATATAATTCCATATTTAAATTGCTTGTGCTTTTTTCGTGCGAATACACTCACTGACCAGCAGGCGTAATAGGCTTGTGTCCTATTTTTTTTTTATTATCGTAATCTGTACATTTTGCAATAATATAATTAACTGCTAAAGTGAAATATTCTTACGACAAATAGTTTTAAAGAAATTTGATTTTGAAAATACAATTCCTCGAGCCGCCCGAAAACGCTCCATACAAAATCGTCGCACGTGGTGACGTCACCGCGTGTTAGTCGTAGTGCAAAATGTATGGAGTGCAAGAGAATATCGCATTTATCTCGGTCCACGTTGCGTTTACACGTGTACAATGCTTAAGATCGATTTGAAAGGCGAATGGGCGTTTCGTCCCATATGGTGTAACACTTTTTGACCTATATCAAATGAAAGGTCTCAATGAGTGTATTATTTTATTGTATGGACATAAATCTGTATTTCGTGCAGGGTAAAAGTTGTGGGGGTTTCAGTTACTAAGAAAGTATTTAATTTATTTTAAATAATTAGTGTTTTTATGACAAAATACTTATTTATTTATGCTATTTTTACCCGACTATGTTAAAGCCAAAGGAGGATTATGATTTTGACAGGCTATGTATGTATGTATGAACTATGTATGTATATTCACTAATTCCCTCATAGCTCTTCAACTACTAATTAGAACTGGACAAATAAGGTATTGTTAGAAGTGTCTTGATCGTCCACTTATTATAGGCTATATAATGTGTCACTGAATTTAATGTGGCGCCCTCTAGCGGTCATAAAGTACTGCGTTAAAAAATAAAATTGAGGTAAATATACCGTGTTTGATATCAAATTAAAGGCCTTAATTAGTACATTTCAAATATGTATAAATTATTGGGATTTTTGAATGAAAGGACATCACCCATTTTATTCCAAAATTGAAAGTGCCGGCCAAAGAAAATAAATACGATATTCCGTTAGAACTTGTCCTCGCTAGCATTTTCTATTACCACGTCAAAGTTGAGGGACCACTGCGCTTGGTTTTATTTGAATTTAAAAATCTTGGAAACATACATTTTTTATGATACAAATTATTAAAAATAAATGAAAAATTTTATTCTATATTGGAACAATAGTTAATAAAAGCAATAAAAAATAACCCCATATTGCACATCGTTGTATTTCGTCCATTTATTTAGGTCCATAATGGAAAGTGCTGGCCAAACTACCTATACAAATATGAAATTCCGTTAGAGCTTGTCCTCGTTAGCATTTTTTACTATAGCGTCAAAGCTGAGGGATCACTGCTCTCAGTTTTATTTGAGTTCAAATATCTTGGAACCATACATTTTTATGATATGAATGATTAAAAACGAATAAAAATCATTGTTCTATGTCCTCATTAGCATTTTTTATTATGGCGTCAAAGCTGAGGGTCCACTGCCCGACTAACGGAATGTCATATTTGTATTCTTTGGCCGCTACTTATTTTCAATTTAGCACCTAAATAAATAGACGAAAAACAACGGTGTGCAGTATGGGGTTTATTTTTTATTAGTTTTATTAACTATTCTTCCAATGTAGCACGACATTTTTTATTTTTTATTTTTATTTCAATAGTTTGTGTCATAAAAAATGTATGTTTTCAAGATTTTCGAACTCAAATAAAACCGAAGGAAGTGGTCCCTCAACTTTAACGCCCCCATAAGGACAAGTTCTAACGAAATATCGTATTTGGCCAGCACTTTCAATTTTGGACCAAAAATGTATGCAGCGTGAATAATAGCTAATCTTTTGAAGCATTTATTATGCTAACTATTCAAATCGATTTAGAAAGAGAAAATTAAAATATTGGTTTCTGCTTTTAATGTTTTTTGTTTCATGCTTTTTATATACCTATAATAATAGCAGGTTTTATGGAAATCTATAAAACCTGCTGTATCGTGATGTATAAATTATGACCTTTCATTTGATACCCAATACGGGTATATTTGAAAATAGATTAGATTTTGGATTGATTTTCATTCCTCATAATATATTTCAAATGGTTGAACCGATTTTTATGAAACATAGCTAAGAATACTCTCGACTAAACCATCTTTCGATCAAAAGAAACAGAATTGAATTCGGTTCAGCCGTTTGGGAGCTACGATGCTA
Source organism: Eilema depressum (assembly GCA_914767945.1). Lineage (NCBI taxonomy): Eukaryota > Metazoa > Arthropoda > Insecta > Lepidoptera > Erebidae > Eilema > Eilema depressum. The sequence goes on along the minus strand of OU612012.1, from coordinate 20,506,318 downwards.
CAGACAGACTGACACACACGCACACACATACACACACACACACACTCACACGTCAAACTTATAACACCCCTCTTTTTTTGTTAAAAATATGTGATCGGTACAACCATGAACCATGTCAACCAGTAGGTGAATTAACCCTAGTTGAGTCAACCGTAGTTGTAATGACCGTCGGCGAAATGATACAAAACCGTAGAACTATACTGCAAAGCCTAATTGCACAAAAAATATTTTTTACTTACACCCTTATAACTTTGGACCTGCACGAATTTCTGATAAAAATCTTTCATTTTTACACATAAATAGACTAAATGAACATGTTTACACTGGTCGCAACTTGTTACAAGGGTTGGGACGCAGCTCATACAAAAGTGCCCGTTCTCCTTTAATAAGGAATCTAAAAAGTTTTAAATTGTGACTTAATTCGATTGTTTATATTTTGACCTATTTTGGAAATTGAAAATAATGAAAAGTCATAGTTTCAGTTTAGTTGGGCAATATTTTAGTTTACTATGCATATTTTTTGAGAAAAAACTAATATACTAAGCAGTATTGGTAAAGATCTGATGACCCAGGACACTACCCTATTATGTCGGACTCGATAAAAAAGTCTCAATTAACGAGTTATTAGGTGACCCAATAAGCATTTCTCTCGCCATCTCCGTTGCTCAGGGTACACGGCGCACAGCTTCCCGACCAAGCACCCCAAATTACTTGTACCATAAGCAATTACCCAAAAAAGTTAAATTCTAAACCGGAAACAAACTGAGCGGATGTCGGTTAAAGCGACTTTTGTTCATATCTCCGGTTCTACATAATTGATTGCGATCAAACAAACTTAGGATTTTAACTTTGATCAAGACTTTTCAAACTGAAAAAAACGCTTCGAAATCCGTTCAGCAGTTTTTACGGCCATCGCGGACAAACAGATGAGCAGACAAAACATTAATATCATTTTATTATATTATTACTAGCTGTTGCCCGCGGCTCCGCCCGCGTGGAATTCGGATTCCGTTTCAACTTTTTTTCGTGCTGAAGTTCCCTCGGATACCACCCCCGTCGGTCATTAGGAGTGGTTATGTCGAATTCGGACCCACTAAAAACGCATGCCGTCGCGGGTCTTCAGTTCCTTTAGTGTAAGATTGCCTAGGGCATATTCCGCACTCCCCGGCTAACCCTGGGCCATCTACAATTTTATTTAAGATGACCCTCTCTGAAGTGGGAAGCACGATGTCCCTATCAAATCCCAGAAAGGGAGGAGACGGGCGTGAAGGGGTGACAGGTGGCCGCACCTGTAATCCTCACGCCCGCGCTCGGTGACCAGCCCTCCCCTTTCCTGCTCTCCACTGGGCCCTCTGGTAGTCAGAGGGACATGTGGGAAGCCTCTAAGCAGCCCTCTACAGAGTTGCTCCTGTTGCTGCAGGTATTTGCCGTAGGGGGTAGCACCTCCCTTTAGTGAGGGGCGCTACCGCCTCCGTTGCCCGTTGCCATTCGGATGCCGTGCCGTTCCCGTTGCATCTTGTTTTCAGCTGACCCTCCCCGTCTTCACTCGTGACAAACTTCGAACACCCGTTGCACCCTTTTAGCCCATGCCCGTAATTAGTTTTCAGAATAATGCATGGGAATTTACCGGATTTATTGACATTATAATTTCGTAATATCTTTTGAATAGAACATCCGATTTCAATAATTCAAAGTAATCAACAGTTATTGAAACAATCTGGAATACTATACGATTTATTTAGATAAGAATTAATACAAAGGTATGTATTACGTGGTCTGACTTTGATCGGCATTTCTACTTGAATTAAATCGCCCGCGCGTTACTTTCATATTGCGATAGATTCTAAAATATTCATTGTAATTATATTATGTAGTATGAATGGCAATTTTGATCTACATTAAATGTATAACGTATCTAATGTATTTAATCAGATAAAGAATAACGCTTATTGTTAAAAATAGCTTCGAAAATGACGCATATTTTTTTATAATTTGTAAAAGATAAAAATGGTTGTTGTCGGCTACCCTTATTAGATAGGAATTTTTAGGTCATTTTTTTTACGGTTTAGTAAGGATCCCTAATTTTTTTGAGAATAAATTATAGCATATGTTACTCCTAGATATTGTAGCTTTCTATAAGTGAAAGAATTATTGAAATCGGTTCAGTAGTTTCGGAGCCTAATCGTTACAAACAAACAAAAAAAAAAACAGAAAACAAATCTTTCCTCTTTATAATATTAGTGTAGATGTAGATACGAGTAACAATATAGATCTAGGGGCACACATATAATAAATTGACTTGGCCATCGCATGAAAACACAATGTATTTCACATCACAATACATTAAATAAGATTGTTTAGTGCGATTGCCAAGTCAATTTATTACATTTAAAACATAAAAGCGTATTACGTAATAACTTAGGACAGAAGGTCCCTGAAGTAGAGACTGAATAAATTAACCGACTTGGTATTACATGGATCCCACAACTTTTTGCGGTAGAAGAACCGAGGGCGGCGATGCTTGGCCATCTTTTACAAATATTGTTTTTGATGGGATAATGTTTTGTCGTGAAAAAGGTACACTGTTCTAAACATAAATGCAGACTTCTAACGGTTGAATTAAAATTTGTAAGGCGCTATGATTTCAATACAATGTCCAACACTTATCAAATTTGTCTGTACTTCCTCGATAGCTGTATTTATTTCTTGGTCAATTGCCTCATAATATTTTGATTTTGAAGTTCTGCTTGCCAAACGAATTTGGGTTTCTTTAACCAAAATCTCTGGAACTTGAGCCAGAGGTGGATGTTTTTGGCCCAGATATTTGTTGTAAGTCTTGCATGCCAAGCTTCCAGATCCATTGGTTGTTCTTATTACTTCGTTTTGGCAGTACCAATTTTACATGAATTCTGTATCGCTGAACGAGTATTGATCGAAATAAGAATTGAATACGAATTGAGATACGAGATGATGTGCGGTTTTAGTTTTTTGGAGTCCAACATAACTACCCCGCTGGTCACCATGGTGGTAATCGTGATGCCACCACTGTAATGCGAAAGGGACTACATACGCTAACCCGTGGCCCGGCGTGGGAGAAGAGTAGTGGAAGCTCTCTCGCTCGCCGCTTTGCTCACGGCGATGATACGTTGCGCGAACGGCTGCCGACATCTTCTTTTGCAAGAAAGAAGACGGCGGAGAGGGTCGGGAATGATTGAGTAAGTAACTGAATAATAAATAAATAACAATAAAAAAATGGTTTTGAAACTAAAACCCGACTACTGAAAAATCACGCTCTAAAAAGTATTAAATATGAAAATATCAAGGATAGCTCATATGCCACTTTTCCTTAGAATGTATTGTAGCGGACGATCAAGACACTTCTAACGATTCCTCTTTGGTCCAGCTATAGGAGTTGGGGAGCTATGAGGGAACCGATGAACAAACATAATATGTACATACATAGTCTGTCAGAAACGTAACCTTCTTTTGACTTTGCCGTAGTCGGGTAAAAAAACGTACAGCATGCAAAGTTATTTTTTCCTCCATTTTCATAACTGATTACAAAGACAGCTACGAAAATGGACATTTTTTTCTTATGTTGATAACCACATACAAAAATAGAAAAAAAAAAACTTTTGTAACTGATTATGACAGTTGGTTATGAAAACTACAATTTAATATTATTTTTGTAACTGATTATCAAAGCAAGAAAAAAATTCTACGTTTGTAGTTACGAATGTAATCTCTATGTATACTACAGTACACCACTGGATATAGGCATTAGGCATGGACATTAGTGAGGCGAGCAGCAGAGCACAGTGCGAAACTTATCACACGGCAAAAATACACAGAAACAACAGTCGGTGTAGCACGAATGTCAGGGCCGTGCCAGCCACGTCCATCGTCCACCGCCAGGCCTACCCGATTGTTGCGGTGTGGTGTTAATCATCGTTTAAAGAGCTAGTTCCAGTACTTTCATTATTTAACTTAAAATATGTCATGGAACTACACTACTGACCACACTATTACCTATATCTCCAAATTATCTATTAAATTATCACTACCTAGTGACATAACCTTAACCAGTACGCCCTACATCTTTGAAAGTGTAAAAGAAAACGTAGTCTTGACATCGTAACATCATGTTATGTGTAGGAAATAAACCGGGTAGCATCAGAACGGGTCAGAATCTCTCGAATTTTAAGCTTTTGTAAAGGTTACGAAATGAATATTTCAGCAGCTTGAGCGTATTCACGGAATAAATAACAACTAGAGTGGAGTTGGGTAAACTACAGGGTAGCGTTATATTGTACCTATTCGCACAACTTCTTGTTATCATCCAGCGTTTGTAACTTAGTAAAAGGATGATCAAAAAGAAACTGAAATGACTAGCAATTTATCAACCGTGGCTGACTTATGCCAATGTAGGTATAGGTACTTTTACTGGTAACAAAATTTCTAAATGTGATAAATACGTCTGTGCAGAATTCCCGTTACAGGTAAGACGTAGCTTTTTTTTTTAGGTCAAACAGACTAGTAATCAGTCATAACATAACATACCTCACTGTATTTAGCTCCTCTTGTGGGTTTAAGAGCTTGTATTAAAAGTGGAATCAAGTCAGTTGTATACTGGCAATGGAGTTATTTAGTTTGACCATTTGGCGATTAGCAATCATATACTCGTTCTGCATGCGAGCATCTTATCTGTGTCGTTTCGACTATTAGAGTGGAGCGAGAGCGACGCGATGCGATGCAACGTACGGACCGGCAGCAGGTGAGGTATGCGTCGTTGCGCGCCGCCCGTATCACTTCCGTTACAGAGTGAGAGCCCGCAATGATGAGATCTAACCACTTCCTACATTAGGAAACTTTAAGGCGACGTACTAGGTATGTTTTATGAAAGGCTTTTTTCTGACATTGCATTTTTATTCAATAGTCTGACAGATGTAATCATCCAAATGTTATACCTTTATTATTATGAGTTTAGTATGAGCGTACAGAAAGATAAGTCAGTCTAGTCTTTTAAAACTAATTACAGAAGCAGTAATAGTGAACAAAATGAATACTAATATTATAGTGGGTTAAAAGGAACTCATATAGAAGACACTAAGAAACACTGATGAACATCATAATGAAAATAGTGGATATCGAAACATTTGTAAAGATAAATGATTCCACTTATTGCGGTATCTTCTCCGAGTACAATGACTTGTCACGGAGGAGGCTGGTGCAGTTGTTATATCAATCAAGGGCTCAGGATGTACATGTCGCCGCCAACTAGCTTAATCAGCCGTTCAATTAACTGCCTAGGCTGTTAAGTAAACGGCGTCGTTCAATTAACGGCCTGAATGATATTCAGCCGTAACGTTTATTACAACATTTAACAAACTGGCTGACTATTGCTTAGGCCATTCGCACGATAGGGCACCACCACCAAGTTTTACATTGTGTTTGAACATTTTTGCATAATAAAATAATAATTGTAGCTTTATTGAGAAAGCTGCGCAATCCGACTTGCCATAGTCGGACTTTTTTTTATAGCCATACAAAAACAAGTCATTTGCCTAGCCGTTTAATTAAATGGCTGAATATCATTCAGGCCGTTTAGTTAACAGCCTAGGCAGTTAATTGAACGGCTGATTAAGTTAGTTGGCTGCGAAATTTATATGTAGATGGTTCAGAATTGACAAGGCTCCTTCTACTTCAGTGTTCACCTCACTCATAATTAACACTACCTCTCTAAAATACACAGTAATATTTTAGAAAAATATATAATACTAGCTGTTGCCCGCGGCGCCGCCCGTGTGGAATTCGGCTTCCGTCACCACTTTTTTTTCGTGCTAAAGTTCCCTCGAATATGGTCAGGAGTGATTATGACGAACTCGGATCCACTAAAAACGCATGCCGTCGCGGATCTTTAGTTGCTGGGGTGTAAGATTGCCTAGGGCATATTGCGCTCTCCCCGGCACGCCCTGGGCCATCTACAATTTTAAGATGGCCCCTCTGGAGCGGGAAGCATGGTGCCCCTATCGAATCCCGGCAGGGGGGAGACGGGCGTGAAGGGGTGACAGGCGGCCACACCTGTAATCCTCACGCTTGCGTTCGGTGACCAGCTTGCCTGCTCTCCACTGTGCCTTTTGACAGTCAGAGGGACATGTGGGAAGCCTCTGAGCAGCCCTCTACACTCAGAGCCGCTCCCGTTGCGGTAGGTATTTGCCGTAGGCGGCGGGGCCTCCCCTGGGTGAGAGGCGCTACCGGCTGCGTTTCTACACGGTGTATCGTATGGAGGTTCCGACCCCTCATTCGGATCTTGTTCCCGTTGCATCTTCTGTTCAGCTGACCCTCCCCGTCTTCACTCGTAACATACTACTTCGAACGCCCGCGCCCGTTTTACCCTTTTAGCCCATGCACGTAATTAGTTTTCAAATAATGTATGGCAATCCAGCGAATTTATTGACATTTATAATTTCGTAATATCTTTTGAATAGAACGTCCGATTTCAATCATTCAAAAAATAATCAACAGGTATTGAAACAATCTTTAATACCAAATAATCTACACTAATATTATAAAGAGGAAAGATTTTTTTTTTGTTTGTAACGAATAGGCTACGAAACTACTGAACCGATTTCAATATTTCTTTTACCTATAGAAAGCTACATTATCTGGTAGTAACATAGGCTATATTAAATCACGCTACCACAAAAGGGAGCGGAGCAGTGAGCATAAACGACATTAAATCGGGCAGATTTCTATACATCTTTACTTATATTATAAGATTTCAATTTTTGTATTCGAGTAAACTCAAGAACTACTGAACCGATTTCAAAAATTCTTTTACTGTTAGAAAGCGGCACTATCACTGACTAACATAAATATATTACATTTAAAAAAAGTAAGGGATCCTTACTAAAGCTTCAATAATGTAACCCAAGGTGTAAAAAAATGACCTAAAAAATTCTTTACAACGCGTGCGCTGCGAAAACTATTGAATATACAGGGTGTATTTTTGAAACGGGGCAGTAAGGGCAAGTACCTTAACCGTTGTAGTTACAGCAAAACGTTCTTAGGAGACCTTCCCTAACTTTTTGAGAAATTTTGAACTGCATTTACAGATTTTGCAAAAATCTTACAGTTAGCGAAAAAAATGCAAAAAGTCCAAAATTATTATTTTTTGTGCCAATCGATTCTATTTTATGTGGGGATCAAAAGACTCTAAGGGACCATTTTAGCTTTGAGTAGGTACTAGGGAAGACAGAAATCGCCAAAAACGTTTCCCATACATTTCGGCGAGAGAATAAAATTTCTACAATGATCAAACTTTTTGTTTAGGACAGGAAGTCCGTACGGTTGACTATAAAGTAAATAAAAATAATTATTACCTACCCATAAATTTGTAAATGTGATTCGAATTTCTTGTGTCATTTTTAGTTTCAGCTAAAAAAATTCATATAAGTTAATAATGAAGAATTTAGGCTAAAATGTCTTCCAATCGTAAAAAAATGACTTATAGAAGTCTATTTTGTCAATAATCGTTCATAGCCCCGATCTCGGGGATACGAACCCCCACAAAAAACTCGAGTGGCATTAGATCGGGTCTACGATCGATTATTGACAAAATAAGCTTCTATTAAGTGATTTTTTTCACGATTGGGAGACATTTTAGCCAACATTCTTTATTATTAACTCATTCGAATTTTCTCCGCTGAAACTAAAAATGACATAAGAAATTCGAATCAAATTCTAAATTTATGGGTAATAATTCTTTTTATTAACTTTGTAGTCAACCCTACGGCCTTCCTGTCCTAAACAAAAAGTTTGACCATTGTAGAAATTTTATTCTCTCGCCGAAATGTATGGGAAACGTTTTTGGCGAATTCTGTCTTTCCTAGTACTCAAAGCTAAAATGGTCCCTTAGAGTCTTTTGATCCCCACATGAAATAGAATCGATTGGCACTAAAAAAAAATTTTGGACTTTTTGCATTTTTTTCGCTAACTGTAAGATTCTTGCAAAATCTGTAAATGCAGTTCAAAATTTCTCAAAAAGTTAAGGAAGGTCTCCTAAGAACGTTTTGCTGTAACTACAACGGTTAAGGTACTTGCCCTTACTGCCCCGTTTCAAAAATACACCCTGTATAACAAAATGATGTACTGTGGAAATGTATAATTTAAAAAGGTCTATATAAAAGTCCGCGATAGCATATGTCTATCTAATAAGGGTAGCCTACAATAACCATTTTTATCTTTTACGAATTACAAAAAAAATGTCTCATTTTCGAAGCTATTTTTAACAATACAGTATTATTCCTTATCCAATTAAATACTTTGGATACGTTTTACATTTAATGTAGATCAAAATTGCCATTTACACTATATACTTACCATGAATAATTGAAGAGTTATCGCAATATGAAAAAATGTTAAGGCGAAATAAATTCAACAGAAATGCCGCTCAAAGTCAGATCACGGAATCTATACCATTGTATTATTTCTTATATAAATAAATTATTTGGTATTAAAGATTGTTTCAACAACTGTTGATTACTTTTTGAATGATTGAAATCTGACGTTCTATTCAAAAGATATTACGAAATTATAAATGTCAATAAATTCGCTGGATTGCCATACATTATTTGAAAACTAATTACGTGCATGGGCTAAAAGGGTACAACGGGCGCGGGCGTTCGAAGTAGTATGTTACGAGTGAAGACGGGGAGGGTCAGCTGAACAGAAGATGCAACGGGAACAAAATCCGAATGAGGGGTTCGGAACCTCCATACGATACACCGTGTAGTAACGGAGCCGGTAGCGCCTCTCACCCAGGGGAGGCCCCGCCGCCTACGGCAAATACCTACCGCAACGGGAGCGGCTCTGAGTGTAGAAGGCTGCTCAGAGGCTTCCCACATGTCCCTCTGACTGTCAGAAGGCACAGTGGAGAGTTGTGGGCCATCTTAAAATTGTAGATGGCCCAGGGCGTGCCGGGGAGAGCGCAATATGCCCTAGGCAATCTTACACCCCAGCAACTAAAGACCCGCGACGGCATGCGTTTTTAGTGGATCCGAGTTCGTCATAATCACTCCTGACCATATTCGAGGGAACTTTAGCACGAAAAATAAGTGGTCACGGAAGCCGAATTCCACGCGGGCGGAGTCGCGGGCAACAGCTAGTTTATTTATATAAGAAATAATACAATGGTATAGATTCCGTGATCTGACTTTGAGCGGCATTTCTGTTGAATTTATTTCACCTTAATATTTTTTCATATTGCGATAACTCTTCAATTATTCATGGTAAGTATATAGTGTAAATGGCAATTTTGATCTACATTAAATGTACAACGTATCTAAAGTATTTAATCGGATAAGGAATAATACTGTATTGTTAATAATAACTTCGAAAATGACACATTTTTTTTGTAATTCGTAAAAGATAAAAATGGTTATTGTAGGCTACCCTTATTAGATAGACATATGCTATCGCGGAATTTTATATAGACCTATTTAAATTATACATTTCCACAGTACATCATTTTGTTATACAATATGGATACGACATATAGGCAATAATTGAAACCATATACTTGGTACCCCCCTAAGCTTCAAGCAGGAAAAGTTTGAACAAAATTGGTCCAGTATTAAGGGCAGAAACTAGAGTTTTAATTTTATAGAATTTGAACAACTTTGAGCACTCTGTAGAATCGCATGTTGCCGCTTAGCTGTTCAAGTAAGTTACCTACTATGCCTATTGTTGTGTGTGTGTGTGAAGTTGTTGTGTGTGTGTGTGAAGGTGTGTGCGTATTTATTAATGACTTATGACACAGTCAATGACTTTAAAGCAATGGATGAAACTATTTAATGACTTATACAAGTGGTTGCATTTTCTACATTTATTTTAATAATTATTTTGTTAGAAAATTTCGGATTTTATAAATCAGGGAATTTAAGTTTAAATTTAATTTGGTTCTATTCCTACGGACCAGGATGCTTCGCGGTTTCAGTATTTGCACATATGTCGTATCCATATCGTATATTCAATAGTTTTCGCAGCGCACGCGATGTAAAGAATTTTTTAGGTCATTTTTTTACACCTTGGGTTACATTATTGAAGTTTTAGTAAGGATCCCTTACTTTTTTTAAATGTAATATATTTATGTTAGTCAGTGATAGGGCAGCTTCCTAACAGTAAAAGAATTTTTGAAATCGGTTCAGTAGTTCTTGAGTTTACTCGAATACAAAAATTGAAATCTTATAATATAAGTAAAGATGTATAGAAATCTGCCCGATTTAATGACATTTATGCTCACTGCTCCGCTCCCTTTTGTGGTAGCGTGATTTAATATAGCCTATGTTACTCCCAGATAATGTAGCTTTCTATAAGTAAAATAATTATTGAAATCGGTCCAGTAGTTTCAGAGCCTATTCGTTACAAACAAACAAAAAAAAAATCTTTCCTCTTTATAATATTAGTGTAGATGTAGACTAGTAATTTACTGTTATTCTTTATTTATAATAAATATGTATATACTTTACTTATTTTAAAGTTAATTTATCAATGAGGCTAAAATTACACACATGTTCACATGTATATATTGTTAATTAAATTTACTCACTGATCACAGTGTGAAGAATTATCTTCATTATGGGTGTGAGTGTGAGGCATAGTTGGGTTGGTTGGCTGAAGTGGGTCCTAAAAAATAAGAAAAAGTAAGTATTCATATTATTCTAATAGTAATTAATATGCATTAAGATACAAGATTAATATGAGATTTAAGACATACCTTTACTGATCAGAGCTGCACTCTGAGCAAAACTATGACCCAAAATCGCCAGAAATCTTAGCTCTATAGCTGACAATTGGCTCGCTCGAGGAGGGCCTTCCCCTGTGACATTGGTCCTGGCGTTTATGTTAGCAACTATTTTCTTTAGTTGACTTTTGTAGTTACTGACATACTGTTAAAGATATTTATTAAAAATAAAATCAAGTCAGCACTATATAATATAAAGTCGGGGCAAAAGTATTTATATACAGGTGAAACATACCTGATCTTGGCACTCCTCCAATTATTGGCACAGCTACGTTTACTGTAAAAAAACAAGAACTCACAATCGCCAACTTTATCTGCAATATGTAAAGATTTTTCTATAGTTATTCCTTTTCAAATAGCAATATGTAAAGTGCCATTTAAATGTGAATGCCGGTAAATATATCAATTCGAACAACGGCTCTACACAATTTTGTTTCAAGACGCTCATATCGCTATAGTTTTGACAAGGTAAAAACATAGTTGCATTTCAAATAACAAATTATTGTGTATATCATAGAGATTGTGTGGATTTTCCTTGTAGAATCTAGACTAATTGTAATCAATCTTATCCATTATTTTGCGGTTATTTTTTGTGGTTGGGTTTCAAAATGGGATGCCAAGAAATGGACCATTATTTTTTGCTTCATCCTAATTATTGTCGCGGGTGCCAATGATTGGAAATTATAGTTTAATATATTTTTTTAATGTTTTGTACGTTATTTGATTATATTCCGGATTTATGAACACATAGATATCATGACTTATGGTTGTGAGGGTGCTTATCGATGGGATTATAACCCACCTGATAAGTGCTTACGCTCCACAGGCTGGGCGTGGCGAAGCCGAAAAGATCTTGTTCTGGGACCAACTCGGGGGAGTACTTCGTGACGTCCCGCTGTCGCAGGAGATTGTCCTGGGCGGTGACCTGAACGGTCACGTGGGTGACGGGTGTGAGGAGTTTGGGCGTGTCCACGGTGGTTTTGGATACGGTAGTCACAACCCAGAGGGTGAGCACATCCTCAGAACGTGTGCGACTGCCGACCTGGCCATCGTGAACACGTACTTCAAAAAGAAATCCGGACATCTTGTCACCTACAAGAGCGGGGGGCACTTAACCCAGGTTGATTTCCTGCTCACTAGGAGGCACAGCATCAGCAGGGTGGCCAACTGCAAGGTTATACCCGGGGAGAGTCTCACTAGCCAACACCGTCTCCTTGTCATGGACCTCCGCATGAAACCCAAAGACAAACGTGCCGAGCGTGCCCAACGCAAAATCAGGTGGTGGCTGCTTGATGAAGCTAAGTCCCAAAGTTTCGTCTCAGCCATCGGTGACAAGTGCGCCGATGCTGTAGACGAACCAGTACAGGTTTCTTGGGACAGGATTCGGGCAGCTATTCTTGAGGCGGGGAGGGTGGTGCTCGGCATGTCTAAGGGTGGACGCAAGTGTGACAAGGACACCTGGTGGTGGAACGACACAGTCCAGAGAGAGATCAGGGTGAAGAAAGCCCTCTTTAAAAAGTGGCAAGCGTCCAAATCTTCCGACGACCGCGATGCGTACAAAGATGCAAAACGCGCCACCAGGAGAGCCGTAGCCAGGGCCAAACGAGACCACTTGCAACCTCTATATACCAAGTTGGAATCGTCTGAGGGGCAAAAGCTCATATATAAGTTGGCGCGTTCCAGGGCCAAAGCGGCGCAGGGTCTATCCAAGTGCCGCTGCATTAAAGACCCTGGGGGAAATTTGTTGTACGAGAAAGTCGCGGTGAAGGAGAGATGGCGCTCATATTTCCACGAGCTGCTGAATAAGCAGCATAAAGAGGTGCAGCCACCAGACCTCCCTCCGAATCAAGGACTAGTGCCACCGATAACGCCTGCGGAAGTCCAGACTGCCATTCGCCGCATGAAGAACCGGAAAGCTGTCGGACCCGACGAAGTCCCCATCGAGGCTTGGAAGGCAATGGGCGCCCGTGGTGTGGGCATTCTAGCAAATCTTTATAACCGCGTACTCCTCACCGGCGAGATCCCGAGCCAGTGGAGGCTGAGCATCATCACGCCAGTCTTCAAAGGCAAGGGATCGGTGCAGGAGTGTGGTGGTTACCGCGGTATAAAGATAATGTCCCACACCATGAAGCTCTATGAGCGGATAATCGACTCCCGGATCCGACAGGAAAGTACACTCTCGGAGTGCCAGTACGGGTTCCGTCCAGGGCACGGGACCATGGACCCAGTGTTCGCCCTAAGGGTTGTGGCGGGGAAATACAGGGCGAAGAACACGCCCCTGCACTGCCTATTCTTAGACATGCAGAAGGCCTTCGACTGTGTTCCTCGCGCGGTGATCTGGTGGGCACTGCGGGCCAAGGGTGTTCCAGAAACTTACATTGACACCATCCGAGACATGTACTACGATTCCGGTTCCGTGGTTCGAACTGCTGTTGGCGACTCGAAAGCCTTCCCCATCACCGTCGGGGTACACCAAGGATCCGTCCTTAGTCCTTACCTGTTCAGCGTGGTATTAGATGTTTTGTCGGACAGCATTAGAAACTCACATGAGCAGCCTCCGTGGTTGCTCATGTATGCTGATGATATTGCGCTCATGGACGCGGACAGGAGCAGATTGGTGCGACGCGTGAAAGGATGGAAAGAAGCGCTTGAGAACGGCGGTCTGAAGTTAAATGTAGCGAAGACAGAATACTTAGCGTTAAACTCCACAGATCCCACACCCGTCCGCATAGGCGATGATTTGGTCGAGCGCACGGACCAGGTTAAGTACCTGGGATCTGTACTTCATGTGACCGGTGAGATCGACCACGACGTCAAGGCACGCATTGCTGCCGCGTGGGCCAAGTGGCGAGAAATGACTGGCGTCACCTGTGATCCTAAAATGCCAGTCAGGTTGAAGGGGCAGGTCTATAAGACGATCATTAGGCCTGTTCTCTTGTATGGTTGTGAGGCGTGGCCGCTGCTCGAGCGACATAAGCAAGATCGCGTGTCACGGAGATGAAAATGTTGCGGTGGATGTGCGGCGTTACGCGTAAAGATCGCGTACGGAACTCTCGCATCCGCGGCAGCCTCCATGTCCGTGACATCGCGGATAAAATGCAAGAGAGCCGCCTTCGCTGGTGCGGCCACGTCTTGCGGCAACCACCAGGCTACGTGGGGAACAAATGCCTGGCAATGGTACCCCCGCCGGGTCCAGGTAAAAGGGGTAGGCCAAAGAAGTCCTGGCTTGACGTCGTGGAGGGTGATATGCGTGCTAATGGTCTCACTACCATGGACGCCCAAGATCGTGCGAAGTGGAGAAGGAAGAGCCGGAAGGCGGACCCTGAGCTCCGAGGTCGTCTTGGCCACGGATGCAATCAGGAGAATACGTCTATATGCAGATGATGATGAGATATCATCAAAAGTGCAATAGTTATTTAATTTTTTATTATATTATATTAATTTATATTAATTGTATTATATGTAATAAGGAATTGTAATAATTGTGGTCTACTACCATTGCATTGGGGGCAACCTGTAATAATGGTAGTATGAGGAATAAATAAATAAATAAGTAAATAAAATTTTCATTTATTGGCACGGGTGATAATGTGTTGAAACCAATTTAATAACTGCTAATACATATAGACTACTGGCCCGTGTAGAAAAATGATGGGTCATTTGAACCACCAGGTGACCTATATAGAACGATATAAGAACATAAAATAATAAGATTCAGCACTATGCCGTCACTTGTAAGCTGTCCAACTGAGTGCAGGTGAGTACAGGTACAAAGTACAGGTAGAGTGAGTACATTTTGGTCATATATTTTTGTACGGCATTCTTACCATCGATAGATCCATGAAAAATAACAAGCAAACGCGTAGTGCTGTACAAAAAATGAGCCACAAAGTCGGAATTTTTATTTTATTTTCCGACATTACCAGGGTAAATTTGGTCATTTGATTTTGTACGGCATCAGTTTCATAATATTTCAATACTGCTTCTAATCCATTATTCCGCAACGCCGTACAAAAATCATGCGACATGGTGAAGTAATCGTGGGTTACAACCCCCTCTTCTTCACCTGCACTCAGTTGGACAGCTTACAAGTGACGGCATAGTGCTGAATCTTATTATTTTATGCTCTTATATCGTTCTATAAAGGTCACCTGGTGGTTCAAATGACCCATCATTTTTCTACACGGGCCAGTAGTCTAATAGTGCCAATGCCAGTAATTGCGAAATTTGAAGTTAGAGGTTTGTTTAATTTTTATATTATTAACCATGGAGACGTATTTTCCTGATTGCATCCGAGGCTAAGGTGACCTCGGAACTCAGGGTTCAAGTTCCGGCTCTTCCTCCTCCACTTCGCACGATCTTGGGCGCCCATGGTAGTGAGACTATGCACGCATATCACCCTCCACGATATCAAGCCAGGACTTCTTGGGCTTACTCTTTTTTCCTGAACCCGACGGGAGTGCCATTACCAGTCATTTGCTACCCACGTAGCGTGGCGGTTGCCGCAAGACATGGCCATGAGACGAAGGCGGGTCTCTTGAAATCTAACTGCGATGTCACGGACATGAAGGTTGCTGCAAATGCGATAGTTCCTCAAATGACACTACATATCCACCGCAGCGTTTTCATCTCCGTGACACGCAGCTTCTGTTTGTGTCACTCCAGCAGCGACCACGCCTTACGGCCATGTAAAAGGACAGGCCTAATGATCGTCTTACAGACCTGCCCCTTCAATCTGACTGGCACATTGAATAAAATCCCGCCAGCGCCAGTCATTTCCCGCCACTTGGCACACGCGGTAGCAATGCGTGACCTGACGTTGTAGTCAATCTCCAGTCACGTGAAGTACAGATACCAGGTACTTAACCTGGTCTGTGGACCAAATCATTGCCTATGCGAATGAGTGTGGGATCTGATGAGTTTAAACCCAATATTCTGTCTTCGCTACATTTAGCTTCAGACCGTCTTAACATTTGATTTGGCTATTGTAAATACATACATGGTTCAAAAAGAAAACGGAACACCTCATCACCTATAAAAGTAGCCTCCACGCGACACAAATAGACTTTTTCTTGGCTAGGAGAGACAAACTCAGCAGTGTAAAAGACAGTAAAGTAGTGCCAGGGGAAGATCTAGCGACCGAACACCGATTGCTAATAATGCAAGTTAAAGTCAAAATTGAGCCAAATAAAAATAAGAGAAGGCCCCCACCTCGGACCAGATGGCGTATGATAGAAAATAAGGAGTATGCAAGCAGATTTAAGAAAGAGATAGTTGATAAGATGATAGATATGAAGGGTATGACGGATAAAACAGTAAATGAGTGCTGGGTAGAAATGGCGCATTGCATAAGAACAAAGGTAAAATATATCTTTGGTGAAACAAAGGGCAAGGGTGTGATAGAGAGGGATACATGGTGGTGGAATGAAGAGGTACAGAAGCTTCTAAAAGAAAAGAAAAAGGCTTTCAAAGAGTAGCAAAAAGTTCCTGTTGAAAATGTGAGTATGAGGGAAGAAAAAAAGATGATTTATAAGGACTGCAAAAATAGAGCAAAAAAAGCGGTAGCAATATCCAAGGCAAGCGCACAAAATAAAATATACAGTCGGCTTGATGAGCCGTGCAGCCAAAAGGAACTCTTCCGAATGGCAAATATGAGAGAAGAAAGAACGAAAGATATTAAATATGTTAAATGTATAAAAAACGAAGGAGGACAGATTTTGTTGCAAGAGGATGATATAAAAGAACGATGGAAGACATATTTTGAAAAACTATTGAATGAAGAGAATGTATGGAATAGAGTGCTAGAAGATAAGTCTGAGAATATTGGTTTGGTAAAAGAGATAGGTGTAGATGAAGTAAGAAGAGCGGTAAAAAGTATGAAGAAAGGCAAAGCGATAGGGCCAGATGGAATACCAGTGGAAGTATGGAAGTTATTGGGAGAGGATGGATGTTGGTGGCTGACTTTATTCTTCAATAAATTGTTGCAGGAAGTGATGATCCCACGCGAATGATGCAGTAGTGAACTAGTGCCCATTTTTAAAAACAAAGGCGATGTACAGGACTGCATTAACTATCGAAGAATAAAGCTCATGTCACATAGTATGAAAGTATGGGTGAAAGTAATAGAGAAACGATTGCGAGAGGAGAGTGAGGTCACCCAAAACCAGTTCGGTTTTATGCCAGGGCGGGGTACCACAGATGCCGTATTTACATTGCGCCAACTATGCGAAAAACATAGACATGTGCATAAGAACCTGCACATGGTGTTTGTGGACCTCGAAAAGGCGTACGATAAAGTACTTTGAACAATTTTGTGGTGGGCGCTGAAAGAGAAAGGTGTGCCAGTGAGGTATGTAGAGTTAATCCGTACTATGTACAGGCAATCCCATACGCATGTCCGGTCGGCCGCGGGTAGCACCGCTGAGTTTGGTGTGGCTGTGGGCCTACACCAAGGGTCGGCATTAAGCCCGTACCTCTTCCTGCTAGTAATGGATTTACTGACATCGGATATATAGGATGAGGCACCCTGGTGTATGCCTTTTGCTTACGACATTGTCCTTGTTGATGAGGATGCAACCGAGGTCCAGAGCAGATTGGTACGTGGTGATAAGGTAAAGTGGCAGGAAAGGCTAGAGAGTGTTGGCCTTAAAATTAGCAGAACCAAAACTGAATAGTGATGTTGCGATAGCGATAGTCTATCGATAGTATCACAATACTATCGTGACCTTGTAAATCAGTCATACTATCGATTGTCCTATCGAAACTATCGACCGTAGACAATACTATCGATATCGATAGTATCGATTGACAAAAATAAATAGTACTATTGCTTAAGATTAATAGTAATGCCCGTAATGATACTATCGATAGTATCATTACGGGCACTATCGATACTATCGATAGTTTTACTCTATCGAAAGTCGGAATCAGCGGCTTTCTCAATAAATCTATCACTGTCTGTTAAGAAATTTATTATTTATTGGAATGATTATGAGTTTCGACCATTAGTATAAATAAATATACTAAAACAAATATTAGTAACAACAACAGCTGTATAGTAAGCATTGATAGTAAGTGATTATTATGATTTTCAATGATTATTATTTTGATATTTATTTGTTAAATTTTTATGAAGACTGAGAATTATGACTTTAAATGGTATCTATCTTCTATCTATACTAATATTATAAAGAGGAAAGATTTGTTTGTTTGTTTGTTTTTTTGTTTGTAACGAATAGGCTCCGAAACTACTGGACCGATTTCAATAATTCTTTCACCTTTAGAAAGCTACACTATCTGGGAGTAACATAGGCTATATAACATCACGCTACTACTAAAGGGAGCGGAGCAGTGAGCATAAATGTCAATAAATCGGGCAGATTTCCATACATTCTTTACTAATATTAGATTTGTATTTTTGTATTCGAGTAAACTCAAGAACTACTGAACCGATTTCAAAAATTCTTTTACCATTAGAAAGCTGCACTATCACTGACTAACATAGGCTATAATTAA
Source organism: Eilema depressum (assembly GCA_914767945.1). Classification (NCBI taxonomy): domain Eukaryota; kingdom Metazoa; phylum Arthropoda; class Insecta; order Lepidoptera; family Erebidae; genus Eilema; species Eilema depressum. Next base: position 20,487,999 of record OU612012.1, on the reverse strand, counting down.
TTTTCAAAAAAATAGGGATCCTGGATAAAACTTCAATAATGTAACCCAAGGTGTAAAAAAAATGACCTAAAAAATTCCTTACATCGCGTACGCTGCGAAAACTATTGAAGATAGAACAAAATAATGTACTGTAGAAATGTATAACTTAAAAAGGTCTACATAAAAGTCCGCGACAGCATATGTCTATCTAATAAGGGTAGCTCACAATAACCATTTTTATCTTTTACAAATTATAAAAAAAATATGTGTCATTTTCGAAGCTATTTTGAACAATATAGTGTTAAGCCTTATCTGACTAAATACGTTAGATACATTGTACATTTAATGTAGATCCAAATTGCCCTTTACACTGTATAATTATAATGAATATTTTAGAATCTATTGCAGTATGAAAGTAACGCGCGACGATATAAATTCAAGCCGAAATGCCGATCAAAGTCAGACTACGGAATCTATACCTTTATATTAATTCTTATCTAAATAAATCGTTTGGTATATAAAGGCCGCTTCCCACCGTCCGCGATTCTGCGGATCATCACGCACAGCCGACGATCGCGGACGGCAACGCACGCAGACAGGGCTCTTCCAACGGTGCGTGTTGGTCTGTGTAGATCTTTTGATAACTTCATTTCAAAATGCAAAGTGAAAGAGAACGTGTCTTCGCTGCAGCCGCGGCTGTGGTATTAATTTTAACAATTACCAAATTATGCGATCTAGTAAAAGTAAAAAGAAACCACGTCGCTGGTGGATATCAGCATACAACAAAATGTCGTTTAATGGAAGTGTACATAGACATAGGTCCTATATCTAATTTTATTTATTTTTTGTTTTGTCACCCATAGCAGTGGAATCACGGTAGAAAATTACCAAATGACATAAAATACTCCTTGTCCTGTGATCCTACCGGTGCGCGGTGGGATTATGATTCGGAAAATGATCGCGCCGCACCGCACCTTTGAAGTTACCGCCTCGCGACGGATACCGGCGCACGGCCACGGACGGCCTCTGCTACCACGGACGAGACCCTTCCCACGGTGTGCCGTGCGAGCTGGTCCGCGTCCGTCCGCGATATCGCAGACCGTGGGAACCGGCTATAAGATTGTTTCAATACCTGTTGATTACTTTTTGAATTATTGAAATCGGACGTTCTATTCAAAAGATATTACGAAATTATAATGTCAATAAATCCGGTAAATTACCATACATTATTTGAAAACTAATTATTATTACGGGCATGGGCTAAAAGGGTGCAACCACGGGTGTTCGAAGTATTTCACGAGCGAAGACAGGGAAGGTCAGCTGAACACAAGATGCAACGGTAACGGGATCCGAATGCGGGATTGGAACCTCCATGTGATGCATCCTGGGTAACGGAGGCATTAACGCCCCTCACCCAGGGGAGGCGCTACCGCCTACGGCAAATACACACAGCAACGGGAGCAGCTCTATAGAGGGCTGCTCAAAGGCTTCCCACATGTCCCTCTGACTACGAGGAGGCCCAGTAGAGAGCAGGAAAGGGAAGGGCTGGTCACCGAGCGCGGACGTGAGGATTATAGATCCGGCCTCCTGTCATCCCTTCACGCCCGTCTCCTCCCTTTCCGGAATTCGATGGGACATCGTGCTTCCCACTTCTGAGAGGGCCATCTTAAAATTGTAGATGGCCCAGGGTCAGCCGGGGGGTGCGGAAAATGCCCTAGGCAATTTTACACTCCAGCAACTGAAGACCCGCGACGGCATGCTGTTTAGTGGGTCCGAATTCCACATGGCACTCCTGATGGCTGACGGGGATGGTATCCGAGGCAATTTTAGCACGAAAGAAAAGTTTGTACGGAATCCGAATTCCACGCGGGCGGAGCCGCGGGCAACAGCTAGTACTATTATATAATTGTAAAGAGGTCGTTTCTGTACATTGAAGATATTTAAAAAAAAATACTTGGGTTATGTTATATTAACGATAGGTAAGTACCTACTGAACACGAAAATATATATTTTTTTAATTTCCTGTCTGTTTGTTTGTTTGTTCGCGATGGACGCAAAAACTAGTCCAGTAGTTTCCAGGATTTTGATGCGGATTTTTTTTAGAAAGGGCTTGGTCAGACTTAAAATCTTACGTTTGTTTGATCGCAATCGGTTGAGTAGAACCGAAGATATGAGCAAAGGTCCCGTTAACCGAGATGCACGCGTGCAGAGCCGCGGTCGGCAGGCTAGTGAGGAATATTTTCGGACATCCGATGATAGGAGTTGAAAAGTATGTAAGAAAATGCGCATCCGATTGGTCTGCCTAGCCCTCTGGGGATGGAGGCGTGATGTGTATGTATTTAAAGGAAACAACTAAACACCTGAGCATCAACAAATACAGCCAACCATTAGATGAGCAATGAATAGAATAAAACCATGAAAAAAAATGAAAAATTGCATCTTAGGTAAACAATAACTAAAGGTTTGCAATATCTGATTAAAATGTGTCACATACCTTCCACCTACCTATATTTGTTACCGACCAGGTGTCGTTTTATTCTCAATCAATACTATCGTTATTACTTCGATAGTTACTAATACATAAATATCGATATCGATAGTATCGATAGTATTGATTAATTTAATGTGATACTATCGATACTATCGATACTATCGATTCTATCGATAGTATCGATAGTATCAACAAAATTCAATACTATCCCTTAATTTTCACTATCGAAAGTATCGATAGTATCGATAGTATTGTAGCATTTCGATATTTTCGATTGGCCTATTCGCGCTATCGACTATTTTTCAAGGTCAACTATCGATAGCTAAACTATCGCTATTGCAACAACACTAAAACTGAATACATGTTTTGCGATTTCGGCGGTCTCTCTAGTCCCACGGTCATAGCGCTTGATGGCGCTCCTATAACAATCTGCTCCGATTTTAGGTATCTCGGTTCACTTCTGCAATGCGATGGAGGATTAGATGGAGCCGTAAAGCATTGCATTAACGTTGGTTGGATGAAAAGGCGGCAGGTCACGGCAACTACATGTGACTCACGAATGCCTCTTCGACTTAAGGGGAAAATTTATAAGAGTATGATCCGGCCTGCCGTCCTGTATGGATCGGAGAGCTGGCCCGTAAAGGTGACGATGACGGATGAAACGATCTGTGGTTGATCTGTGGTTCTGTGGTCGCGGCGCAAATCGCAATCGCGCATGCGCGCGCCATCTACAAATGGATTTTAGTCAATGACGTGACCCTTTTTAGGGTTCCGTAGCCAAATGGCAAAAAACGGAACCCTTATAGTTTCGTCATGTCTGTCCGTCCGTATGTCACAGCCACTTTTCTCCGAAATTATAAGGCCTATGCTGTTGAAACTTAGTAAGAAGATGTATTCTGTGAACCGCATTAAGAATTTCACACAAAAATAAAAAAAGCATTAAATTTTGGGGGTCCCCATACTTAGAACTAAAACTCAAAATTTTTTTTTTCATCGAACCCATACGTATATCTATAGATAGGTCGTCAAAAATGCTATTGAGGTTTCTAAATTTTTTTTTTCTAAACTGAATAGTTTGCGCGAGAGACACTTCCAAAGTGGAAAAATGTGCCCCCCCCCCCCCCCTCCCTCTAACTTCTAAAATAAGAGAATGATAAATTAAAAAAAAATATATGATGTAAATTGCCATGCAAACTACCACTAAAAATTGGTTCGAACGAGATCCAGTCAGTAGATTTTTTTTTAATACGTCATAAACCGCAATTTTCGCCTTTGCTACTACGGAACCCTTCATGGGCGAGTCCGACTCGCACTTGGCCGATTTTATTTTTTAATAATAAATTCGTAATAATAAAATATCATTAATAGAAATAATATGTAATATACAATATGGATACGACATATAGGCAATAATTGAAACCATATACTTGGTACCCCCTAAGCTTCAAGCAGGAAAAGTTTGAACAAAATTGGTCCAGTATTAAGGGCAGAAACTAGAGTTTTAATTTTATAGAATTTGAACAACTTGGAGCACTCTGTAGAATCGCATGTTGCCGCTTAGCTGTTCAAGTAAGTTACCTACTATGCCTATTGTTGTGTGTGTGTGTGAAGTTGTTGTGTGTGTGTGTGAAGGTGTGTGCGTATTTATTAATGACTTATGACACAGTCAATGACTTTAAAGCAATGGATGAAACTATTTAATGACTTATACAAGTGGTTGCATTTTCTACATTTATTTTAATAATTATTTGGTTAGAAAATTTTGGATTTTATAAATCAGGGAATTTAAGTTTAAATTTAATTTGGTTCTATTCCTACGGACCAGGATGCTTCGCGGTTTCAGTATTTGCACATATGTCGTATCCATATCGTATGTATGTAACATAATTCATATAAATTAATTATATTGATGTATTTTTAGTTAGTAGCTACATTTTTTTGATATTTTGTGTTTGCGCCATTTTTTAGTCTGACATCTTCCTGTATGACGTATCTATAAACATTGTATGTCATTGAACGTAACGTTATAATTTTATGCAAATTGTTTTAACTTTTTCATGAGATTAGATAAAGTAGTGCATGAAACTGCACATAATTTGGTCTTAAAACACTCGTGTGATTCTATAAAACCACTCACCTTCGTGTTTTAAGAACCCTTAGAATGCAACAGTTTCATAAACTACTATTTACACACTACTGCCCGTAGACGCAGCCCGTAGATACGACTGCTAGTATCCCACAACACTGGGAATCCTAGTGTGGGATCTACAACCCACGTATTCAATTGATGTATGAGACATTAACCATTATTATTATTATTTCATTAATAAAACTTGGGTCATTTTATTATGAAGAATTACTATATTTCATAATTAATTTCGTCCTTGTAAGCAGTGCTACATCGTATATCAAAAGTAAACTTTCAAGTATTGAATATTGATGCGAAGTAAGTAAAGTAAACAGCATGACAATACATACGATATCTAGTTAATAATGAGGCACGTCTGCTTGATACTACAGACTTAGCCAACATCACGTCCTGTCAATATCGTTTATTTTCTCAGTTATATTTGTGCCGGATCGTAAGAATAAATAATAATTAAATGGTTCGAATTGAACCGTCAGCTTATTAAATTTATTTTAGTGGGTATAATATGGAAAAGCCTCTGGTCGGAAAAAATATTCGTGATTTGGGTTGTATACGGAAACGCCCTTCAAAAGGACTTCTGAAGAATTCTCAAACATGAAAATAGTACTGATTGTACTGAAGAAATGTAGGTATTGGTACTTGATAAGTACGTATGCATACTTAAATTAGATTTTTTTTTATTTATTTTTTTATACCACTTAGTTGGCAGACAAGCACACGGCCCACCTGACGGGAAGCGGTCACCGTGGCCTATGGACGTATGCAACACCAGGGGCGTCACACTCGCGCTGCCGACCCTGAAGAAACCTTCTAATGCCCTTCTTGAAGAACCCCATATTGTAGTCGCTTGGGAAAACCACCGCAGGGAGTTCATTCCACAGCCTGAGTGTGCGTGGGATGAAATGCCTTTCAAACCGCACAGTGCGTACCGTTTCCGGACGCAATGTGTGAGGATGAATTCCCTGCCTGTGGCGAGAGGTGCGATGATAGAATGTAGCTGTTGGCATCATGTCAAACAGTTCTTCTGAGCACAAACCATTGTATAGACGGTAAAACACACACAGTGAGGCAAAGTCTCTTCTGAGACTGAGAGGTTCCACGTCGCCTGCGAGTATGGGATTGCCGACGAGCCTCAACGCCCGTCTTTGTACCGAGTCAAAGGGGTCAAGCTGGCATGCAGGTGCCCCAGCAAAAAGGTGACAGCAGTACTCCATGTGGGGCCGAACCTGCGCCTAATAAAGGATGAGTCGTTGCCCCGCAGTGAAGTACTGCTTCGCCCTGTTGAGCACCCCAAGCTTCTTTGATGCCAGCTTCACCTTGTCTTCTAAATGACTACGGTATTGGACGTCACTGGAGATATCGATACCAAGAATCCCGATACTCGAGGAAATGGTAAGCGGTGTGCCCAGGAATTGCGGTGCTACAATGAATGGAGTTTTCTTAGCGGTGAATGCACATACTTGTGTCTTAGAGGGGTTGAATTGGACTAAATTTAGTCTGCCCCAATCGGATACTCTAGATAACGTAGTCTCGATTTCAGACACAAGTTGTTCGCGACTTTCCTCAACTTCGGGCTGAGGGATATTTGCACGGCCCGAGTAACAAGCGTCTCCAGTACTGTCGTCCACATAGCAATGAATGGAGTCATCCGACAGCATGTCATTGATATGCAGCAGAAACAGGGTTGGAGACAACACGGAGCCTTGTGGGACACCAGCGTTTATGTCCATGCGATCCGAGCAGCTGCCGTCAACGACGGCTTGGATACTTCTGTTGGACAAAAAGCTGGCAATCCATACGCATAATCCCTCGGGGAGTCCATAAGATGGTAGTTTTGCAAGAAGACCTCTGTGCCAGACCCGATCAAAGGCCTTTGCTATATCGAGGCTAACCGCCAGTGCCTCACCTCGAGTCTCGATGGCTTGCGCCCAACGGTTTGTGACAACGACAACGGTGGCAAAAGCCGTACTGTCGGTCGCTCAGAAGATCGTTACCTTCAAGGTATCCCAGGAGCTGTGTATTAATGACACGCTCCATCACCTTCGAGAGAAGGGAGGTGATAGCAATAGGCCTGTAATTGGACGGGTCTGTCCTATCGCCTTTTTTGGGCACAGGATGCACGTATGCGGTCTTCCATGAAGCTGGAACTCGCTCCGCAGAGAGTGAAAGCGCAAAAAGTCGTGTAAGTACAGGGCACAACTCGGGAGCATAGCGCTTAAGCACCAACGGCGCTCCTTGGCGCCATGGGCCAGACTACCGTCGGGTTTCAGCAGCGGCGGAAGGCAGGACCGGCAGAAGTTTCCCTCGGCAGCTTTGGCGAGCGACCAAAATTCGCGACTACCAGATGGGTACCGCGCAAGCCGCTCACCAATTCTGCCGATGAATTCTAACTTAGCCCTGGCGGTTGCCTTCTTACTAGACCTCGAGGCGGCATTCAATTTCCGTTCCACTTCAGAGATGTTCGGGTCCTTGCTGGCAAGGGCCGTGGTCCATGCCTTATAAGCAGATTGTTTGCGAGTTCTCGCTTCTCTGCAGGACTTATTAAACCACGGCCGCTTACTCGCTCCTGTCAGCCACTTTCGTAGGGTTTGGCTCATTTTGAAACACCCAAACTGTTGATTGTTGTTTAGTTTCGGGATCGTACGCGTAGATCCAGGATTCGTCACCTGTGTAGATATTATAAACAGATTTTGAGTCGCCTCCGTTGAATTTTTTCAAGGTTTTCTTGCACCATTCGACGCGAGCATCTTTTTGATCCTCAGTGAAGTTGTGCGGGATCCAACGCGAACAAATTTTTTTTACAGACAAATGTTCATGTAATATCCTATGAATGCTCGTCATACATATGCCCAGAATGGCCTCTATCTCGCGATACGTAACATAGCAGTCTTGCATTATTAGTTTTCGCACAGCTTCAATATTTTGTGGCACAACCACCGATTTCGGGCGACCTTCTTTAACTTCGTCCGTGAGCTTACTCCGCCCGCGATTAAACTCACTAAACCAGTGATACACAGTCGTTTTTGATGGAGCTTCACCACCAAAAGTCGAAGTTAATTGATCTACGCTCTGTTGTTGCGTTAAACCACGTCGAAAATCGTAATAAATCATAACACGAATATTTTCACGAGTGAGTTCCATTTTTTCAGCGATATGACATTTTAAACCCAACAAAAACAAAACACTAACGTATATAAGAAAAAAAATATTAGCGGCCAGTATTTAAAAAAAGAACGAATATGTGCATGGAGGTCAGACATTGCGTTTAAAATTATTGGAATCCCAGATTCCGCATACATAATGCCTACATACATAACGCCTATGTACTCATGTACAACACCTTTCAACCAGTTCGTGAGCAAAGTTTAGAAGTCATCGATATGAACACTAATCCGTCGCTTTTTTGCAGTCATTCGAATCAGGTCGGAGAATCAGCCGTTGTTTATACGTTTAATATTACTCGAATGTACCTATATATATTTATATGCGAATCATTCCAAGCTGAAACTTTGCAATAAATAATTGAAAAAACGACAGTTTCATTGTTCCCTTAACGACAGAAAATACTGTCGCTAGTGAATCGTGGTAAAAGTCGTCTAGGTGGCTGAGTCAGGCAGAAGATGATAACCGTAGGATGCAGTATCGAAACCGTTATCCCTTGTTTGGTATAACAACGTTTGGTCGAATGTTACTAATTCGAACAACATTTGAGAAAATAATTGCTTTGCATAATATCGATTGACATAATTTTCATTTCATCGAATATTTATTTGCGATAACAACCTTTGCGCTATTGATCAAAAAGTATAATGCTCATTTCATGTAATGTTCAGTTGATATTATTATGTATTTCATCGAATATTCAATTGGTATAATGTTAATGTAGTGTAGAAATTTATTTATCTGGCCCTCGGCGGCCGCTGCCGCGGCACGCTCGCTCCGCTCGCTCGCCTCGTGCTTGTTGTGGTCACAGTTCTAACCTAACCTAACCTCTAAACTAGCCTCGTCGTGCGGCTTGATTTGGTATTTCCATATTAGTACGATCGAATTACCAAAAGAAACCAGGCTCATCCGAAAGATCATCAAATTCTGAGTATGAAAAACCGGCGCTGAAAATCTTAAACAAAGGCGGTTGCAGCAGCGACTGAAGGTCGCGCGTTGCGCGACTCGATTTGGTGTTTCCGTTCTATTTTGTCAGACGATCGTAATACCATAAAAAATTTTTTGACAAAAAAAGAAACCGACTTCAAAACCCCTTTAAATAGATAGGTACTAAAAAGAAAAAAATAATATCAAATGTAACAAATCAAATATAGAACAATTAACATAATTTAGCCTAACTTTAACCTTAACTTGTAACAAATTACCAATTTTTGGAGTCGGTGCCAAGAAAAATATCACCGATCTGATGTATATTATTTCCTTCCTTCATCTTCCTTCCATCCATCCATACTTACAAACTTTCGCGTTTAAGTATAATATTAGTAGTATATACCTACTTAGAATATTAATCTAATATAGAACAGACTTGATATTATCAATTAAATTCTTAGCGAATTAGATAAAAAAAAATAGTTTATTAAGTTAGCGACATGTAATTATAGCATTTAAATCTTGACCATCAATGGAAGAAAATAGGTACAAGAGAACTCGATAGCTATAACATATAATATATGAGAAAATATTCTATTAGGTACATATGTATTACAATATGAAAGAAAGGAAAACGGAAGGTGGGACGCCCCTAATCAGGTGGACCGACGACCTGCGAAAGGTGGCTGGGACGGACGGGATGCGGAAGGCGGAGGATCGGCAAACGTTGCGCATATTGCGAGAGGCCTATGTCCAGCAATGGACTGCAAAAGGTTAATTGATTGATTGATAAGACTAATAAAAGAGTTGCGTTACATTCATTTTTGATGTGTTTAGTCAGACAGGGAATTCATCCCCACACGTTGCGACTGGAAACAGTAGGTACGCACAGTTAGGTATGAAAGGAACTTGATCCCCCGCACGCGTATACTGTGGAATGAACTCCCTGTCGTGATTTTTCCAAGCGATTACAGTATGGGGTTCTTCAAGAAATGCATTAGAAGGTTCTTACGGGGTCAACAGCGCGAGTATGACGCCCCTGGAGTTGTATACGTTTGTAGGCCATAGTAACCACTTTCCATCAGGTGGGCCGTGTGCTTGTCTGCCACCTAAGTGGTATAAAAAAAAAGAACCTCAGAAAGGGTGCACCCCTCCCGGGTGCATCCCTCGTGCGTTTGAGGCTGCGGTAGTTAACGATACAGCAATAAAAGTAACTCGAACTATTGTTATACCTGCGACCTATACGAGGTTACAGTGGTATTGTTGTGTACAGTGTATAAATAAACTTCTTTTCTTTCTTTCTGTCTTTCTTTCTTTACCTTTAGTTTACCATCATAAACCGGCCGTATCTATGCGAGTATATATACAAGAACCCAAAGAAACTGATCCGCTATAAAGTGATACCACTTATGATTTACCATCAATAAATAGAAATTCAGCATCAGATAATTGTTGAAAACACATCTGCTGTCCTCTTTAGAAAGTAGAGGCGTGATGTTAAAAATATATGATAAGGTGCATAAATAGTGTAAAAATATCGGTTGGAGCAATCCGAACGGGTGAAGATGCGTGCTACGGCTAGTATATTATTAACTAAACACGCCTAAGAACCCTTTAAAAGGATACAGGCGTGATGTTATGGTATGTGATTGCATAAGCAATGCAATAAAATTAATACAGGACTACCTCAAAAGTAAACCAAAACGAATAATTAAAATCAACGCATACCTATACACCGGAAATATAGCTGAATATTCTGAACACTTCTGCATACCCTTTCAAAGGATTCAGGCGTGATGTTATGATGTGTAATGGCAGAGACATTGCAATAATATGCGATTGCAGCAATCGCGGCTGATTTCCTGGTATTTTTTGAAGAGTTCCTTGGTCTAATCTCGGAAACCCATCATCAGATCTTTACGAAATTTAAATGGGACCATTTCGGAACAATCTACTTTCGAACAAAAAAAGAATTTTGCAAATCCGTCTACGCATGGCGGAGCTATGAGCGAACAAACATAAAAAAAAAAATATAAACATCCGAATTGAGAACCTCCTCCTTTTTTGAAGTCGGTTAAAAAACAGGGCTCATCTGAGTGATGATCAAATTCTGTATATGAAAAACCAGTGCTGCAAATCTTAAACACTAATGATGTTCACCATAGGGATGAGGCGTATATACTGGTACAGGTATTTATACCCAGTATGAAGATGGCAGTACGCATACCGGGTATGTACGGCAGATACCCGCACCCGCACCCGCACCCGCTAGGTATCGCACGAGCCACGCGCCGAACGAAATCGTACGACAGAGACAGACAGTACGGGTGCGGCCGCACCCGGCCGCACCGTGCGGGTGTACGACCCGTACGTACCTATACCCGTTCGTACCCGGTCTCGGGTCTCGGGTCTTCGTTCTGTCCGCCGCACCGCGCGCCCGCCATACTTAAAACGAAGTCACCCGAATAGTTACGGCGCCTCCCGATCGTCCTTGAATTGAAACGTATGTACGGTATAACCCGCGCCACGTATCTTGGACCTAAATTGTGCTCAAAACGTGCTTTATACGCGCAGTAGGTACGCGTTTTTGGGTGAATTATTATTTACCAATTTTATTGTTTACACTTGTATCATAATTATGTATTATAGTAATATTATAATATATTATTATAGTAATTGCATTCTCTCGCGATTTAGGTCCAAGATATTTGCCGGTGGATATACAATGCACCGGCCATCGGCCGAAGACGCGAGATTAGGCGCGTATTTTTTGTTCATCATCATCATCGTTGAGACAAATTGTATATTTATTTGCATGGTACTAAAGAACATAATTACATATATTCAAGTAGGTATAACGATTTTTTTCAACGGAAAATAGTTGTTTCCAATTATAGCGATAGAGATGAATATAACGTGGATTTTGATTTTTGGTACCTAATAGGTACCTACATAATTCATATCATTAATTTATTAAAATACTCTTAGCTGACAGTCCTAAGCCTGGTAAAAAAGATTTCATTTCATACAAAATGCAGTCGGCATGTAAATACGAAAACATAACTCAATTATTATTGTTAAAAAAAATGTTACATTCTACAACTTTAAAGATAATTATATTCATTCAGTAGGTACCTATCAGCCGTCAATAAAGGTATGAGATTCCGAAGCCAACCGCATACGACAATTTCATACGCGTGCAGCATATCAGGATACCCATTACTTGTTAAACTCTGATACGGATAACGGGGACTATTGAGAAGCCGCAATGAATAACGCGCATGTGCTGCGTGCGTCGGCAGTTGCCGTATGCGGTCGGCTTCGAAATCATACCATAAGATAGGTTTAGGTATAGAGAAGCAAAAGTAAATCTAGTGAAATTTTACAATAGTCCGTAAAGTTCGCATATAAGTCGCTAAGGTCTGATTAGAAAATACCTATAGGTATTTTGATACCCGGTTTCTGTACCGGGTACACGGGGATACCCATACCTATAAGGCCGGGTATTGAATGTCACAGGTATATCACATCCCTAGTTCACCACATATGAAATAGTATTTAACTTTGAGGGCAATCAAGACGATTGGTTATTCAAATAAAACACTGATAAACAGTTGATACATCCATTTAATAAATTATCTGATTAATTTGGCAAATAATAGATTCAAGATGGAGCTTATCATTGTGATGACAGAAAACGCTGTTGAAAGATGTTAAATTCATAAAAAGTATATCAACTACATCAAACAAATGTTTATTTTAAAAAAATAACCAAAAGAAACGAAAAGAAAAAAAAGATGTACCTATATATTTTTTCTAAGGATTGTACTGATCTGAAAAGCTTGTATCGTGAACAGAAATTAAAGAAAGAACCTGTGCGATACACGTTTTTCAAATCAGCGCAATCCTTAGATAAAATTATTATTATCTTTTTAGTACAGCAGAGTCTTTCAAGAAAAGCTTGTTATTTAAAGTTTTTTGTAAATAAAATTTGTTTTTCCATTTTTTAGTTCTAGTATTAGCATGTAGCACAACTAATGAGTGCTTACCAAGACCAGTCAAAAGAACCCAAACACACTAATCTTTCTTGTTTAGTTCAGAAATTCCTATGGGGGTTTTGGGACTAGACCCTGACACCGTGTAATACCATAGAGTTTGTTAAGACAAAACAAATGAGCCCAAGCTCGATAAGTTTAGTTTGTTTAGTTTAGGAGTTCCTATGGCCACCTTCTTACTCCATCATCAGACCAGCTCCATGGTACCATATTGATGCATTGTCATCCAAACTAAACGTGTATGCAAAATTTCATCAAAATTGGTCGAGGGTATCTGCTTCAAAATCGAGTTGCAAGATTACACCCCAACAAATTTGAGAGTTTCATTTTCATCACTGGACGACATCTACACTAATATTATAAAGAGGAAAGATTTGTTTTTTTTTGTTTTTTTGTTTGTTTGTTTGTAACGAATAGGCTCCGAAACTACTGAACCGATTTTAATAATTCTTTCACTTACTTATAGAAAGCTACAATATCTGGGAGTAACATAGGCTATAATTAATTTTCAAAAAAATTAGGGATCCTTGTTAAAACTTCAATAATGTAACCCAAGGTGTAAAAAAATGACCTAAAAAATTCCTTACATCACGTACGCTGCGAAAACTATTGAAGATAGATCAAAATAATGTACTGTGTAAATGTATAACTTAAAAAGGTCTACATAAAAGTCCGCGACAGCATATATGTCTATCTAATAAGGGTAGCCCACAATAACCATTTTTATCTTTTACAACTTATAAAAAAAATATGTGTCATTTTCGAAGCTATTTTTAACAATATAGTGTTAAGCCTTATCTGATTAAATATGTTAGATACATTGTACATTTAAGGTAGATCAAAATTGCCCTTAACACTATTAATTACAATGAATATTTTAGAATTTATCGCAATATGAAAGTAACGCGCGTCGATATAAATTCAAGCCGAAATGCCGATCAAAGTCAGACCACGGAATCTATACCTTTGTATTACCTAATTCTTATCTAAATAAATCATTTGGTATTTAAGATTGTTTCAATACCTATTGATTACTTTTTGAATTGTTGAAATCGGACGTTCTATTCAAAAGATATTACAAAATTATAATGTCAATAAATCCGGTAAATTCCCATACATTATTTGAAAACTAATTACGGGCATGGGCTAAAAGGGTGCAACGGGTGTTCGAAGTATGTCACGAGCGAAGACAAGGAAGGTCAGCTGAACACAAGATGCAACGGGAATGGGATCCGAATGCAGGATTGGAACCTCCATGTGATGCATCCTGGGTAACGGAGGCAGTAGCGCCCCTCAGAGCGGGGGCACACGATGCGTTGCGACGACGCACCGTAGAAATTTCGCCGCATTTTCTTTTTTATTAATGTTTCAATATTCAATCGAAATATATTTAAATCCTCGCTATAATCGTGATCATTATGTTCTCCTTTAGCAATGAGATCATCATAATGAGATTTTTAAACGAACTTCAATAACCAACGACAATATTATCTTCTTTTTTTTAATGTATCACTATCATCACTACATAATATATTATAAAACAAAGTCGCTGTCGCTGTCTGTCCGTCCCGATGTATGCTTAAATCTTCAAAACTACGCAACGGATTTTGAAGCGGTTTTTTTAATAGATAGAGTGATTCAAGAGGAAGGTTTATATAATACATGCATAATATTGTAGAGAAACACAGATAAATTTAAAGATATGCAGCGGGAGCGGGCGGGAAATATGGCGGTACGAAGTTCGCCGGGTCAGCTAGTATTGTATAAAATAAAATCTTCCTTCCATTTTTGTCAATGTTGCAATAATAAATCTAAAAATACTAAAATCCTCATCATCATGTTCTCCTTTACCCTTATGATTTTTGTTACTTCTATTCGCTTCTTTTTCGTCTGACCCTGCGTCTTCTAAGCCTTCATATAGTGATAATATATCACCGTTCCTTCTTCTTCCTCCTAGCGTTAATTCCCAGTCGCATCCGAAGCTTTCAGCTCAGAGTCTGGGGTCCGCTTTTACCAGTCATAGCTACAGATTTGACTAGACCTCGATATTTTCCGTGAAGCGATTGCCATCTGACCTCCACGACCCAATGTTGACATTAGGCGATATCGAAGTTTTGCAGCTAGACCGTTGTTTTTTGGACTTTTTAGGGCACCAACTACCCGTAACGACTGCCATAGATGTTCTTATGGCAACCGGGACCGACGGCTTAACGTGCTCTCCGAGGCACGACCAGACCAATGCAAATACCCATATTTAATACACACAAATATTTGCACTGAGCGGGGATCGAACCCGCGCCTCCTGCGTAGCGGCCGCGTTCACTACCGCTACGCCACGGAGGCTGTCGAATCACCGTTCTTATTATGAAAGAAAGACACACTTGGAGTTGCAATTGAGTCGTCCATTGTACTGTCTAAATCATGGGATGATTCTCTTGATTGATGCTCTGAAAAAAGGTTTAGATGTTTTGAATCTATGTATTTGTGGTTTGATCACAGTTGGCAATTCATAAAAGCTGATGTGCTTGTTATGGCAACATTTAATTGTATTATATGAACAGATTGGCTCCATACAAGACAATGAACGCATTGCTAAACGATTAGTGAAAGCCTCCGTCCAAACAATTTGATGGACAGTCATTGACCCAGGGAATTTTTTTAAGGTTAACTGGTAAAAGTCTATCTTTTTCAGTTACATATTTCTTGTTCTTGTACTATTTTAATTTTAACCCCTGTTACAGCTGTATTATTATTTTGAACAAGACTATCAATATCTGTTATATCTTTTCCAAATGTAACTTGTTGGTCTGCATCAGGTGCGCCTTTACCGTGTCCGCATTCAGAATAATGCCACACTACAGACGTTACGTTAGGAAGGTATGTTTGGAACTGTGATATTAAATAGATTTTTTTTATTCCGGTACTGTGCCGATGGAGAATCAGACCCAAAATGTATAGTATAAACTCTCGGCACGATTTCTTCAACATCTCGCAGAACGGGAATTAGACGAGTCCATACTGCCGACGCATCATGCCGTAGAGATGTACTGGTAGTACAAAATGAATGTGTGAATCTTATCTCCAGAACGATGATCTATCACAGAGGTGTGTAGCGTTATTTGTGAACAACTAGCACCAAAATGAACTGCTTGAACCTCTGAGGCGTATTTAATATTGTAATTTTCACTAAAGTCTATAATTATGTATTAGACATTAATTTTCAGCTAAATTATCTTTAATGCTTTTTATGGATTCGTATAGATTTTTAATGTTGCCACAATGCATCATCATCAAAGAATTTAAACCATTAAATTCTTTCTCACAACTACTTCTTCTGATGGTTTTTTTTTTCTACTTCTAATTGTTTCATTACTTTCTGAACTTACTTAACAATATTTCAGACTTTTCTTCGTTATCTCTTATATTATAATGTTTAGTGTACAATTCTAATAGTATTTCCTATTACATTTTTAAATTCTTGATATTGAATTGTCTTATTATTACATTATTTATCACATCTACGTTGCAAACCTTTAAGTTTGGCCTGCTTACAAGTCAAATTATGGAGAACTTCTGCGGTGGAATTTTCTGTAATAATATTATTATTTTGTAAAGATAAAACTCATAAATATATATAGCGTGAGGTTTTCTTTCCAATTTTTCTCAAAAACTGTATCGACAACTTTTGTATTCAACTTTTTCGACTTAGGTGACATCTCATCCGCGAAAGATTTCATCTTCGGATGAAATGCCGCCCTTTTTAAATAGTTAGGTCACGAATCATCCGCACTTGAAATTGATTTCGGATGAGTTGTCATAATTAATACTAATAGTGGTCTTTTCCGCCAAAATAAAATACTTGTTAGTTTATGACGACTAACGTCTAAATAATTATATTTCGATTACGATTTCTATTACCTGTATCCTGTTTACGTACGTTATAAAAAAAATGTTCGAGTTTTAATAATCAACAATCAATCTGTGTATCTCTATTAAGACAACTTCTCTATACAGTGTCCGAGGCTGATTTCATTGTCAATCAGTTCGGTCAAACAGATATTTATTTTTGTTTCTTTCATATAATACTTTCTTCGGTTCTCTTTGAAATAAATCCTTGATTTTTCCACAAATTATAACGATATTTGGCATCTTTTTTTAGAGTTTTTAATAAAACTGCCATGTTAGGTTTGCTTTATTTCAATGTTAGGTTTATTTCAAAGAGAACCGAAGAAAGTATAATATTAAAAGAAACAAAAATAAATAACTGTTTGACCGAACTGATTGACAATGAAATCAGCCTCGGACACTGTATAGAGAAGTTGTCTTATTAGAGATACAAAGATTGATTGTTGATTATTAACACTCGAATTATGTTGATTTTAGAACATTTTTTTTTATAACGTACGTAAACAGGATACAGGTAATAGAAATTGTAATCGAAATATAATTATTTAGACGTTAGTCGTCATAAACTAACAAGTATTTTATTTTGGCGGAAAAGACCGCTATTAGTATTAATTATGACAACTCATCCGAAATCAATTTCAAGTGCGGATGATTCGTGACCTAACAATTTAAAAAGGGCGGCATTTCATCCGAAGATGAAATCTTTCGCGGATGAGGAGGTTTAGTTTCGCTGCAAATCAAGGATAATCAATTTTCACGCTTAAATGCACGCCATTTCACCCTCGTACTCATAGCGAGTTTAATTGATTTTCCTGTTGTTTTTACCATATTCCCTTTCATTTAGAACCGGTCTCAAGCTGTTAATAGTAGATTGTTAACCTAGGGTGGAAAGAATCAATTCCCGAGGTAGTTAGACGCCCGAGCGCAGCGAGGGCGGCTATGTCCGAGTCGGAATTGATTCTTATACCCGAGTTAAGCACTCTACTTTACATTTCGAATATGAGGAAAATAAAACTAGTTATTTATCTAAACTATTTATTGATAATATATAATAATATGAGCAGTACCTATTTATTATTCTTCACTGCTCGCCACTTCATAAAATCGGGATCCTGCCTTTTCGCCGAAAATTGTTTGGCCGATTATCACTTGCCAACCAACGTTTCGCCTATTTTTCACTTTGACGACTAACGATTGCCAAATTTTTGTATGACAACGTTTCATTTGGTAGAATTATTGTTAAGCTGATTATTGTAATGACAAAAAACGTTTGGGGCATTTATCTTTTGTCAAATTATTTATTAGGCCAGACAACTTTTAGACGAATCGAGTATAGCGCGCCCCAACTTGGATAGGTTAGGTTAGAAGGCTAACGCGGGAGCGGAGCGGAGCGGAGCTCCCGCTTTAGCCTTCGTGGTTATTTTTTTATAACCATCCATAAATAGTGGCCCACTTAGTATTTTTGTACGCCACATTCAGTAATTTTGACAACAACTACATGAATATTACGCTAATTAAAACATTCGCTACTTGAAAGTTGGCATTTTGAAAAGTGTCATTCTAAAAGGAAGACCAAACGTTAAATTGGCAACTGTGAGGTTGGGTAATAAAAACAAAATTATATCACAAGTTGGCAAATGATTATTCTGCGAAATAAAATTCTGCGAAACGTTAGTTCGCAAGTGATAATCGGCCAAACAATTTTCGGCGAAAAGGCAGAGATCCCATAAAATCATTGTATGATTTGTATGTAATTATTTATGTATCTTTCTTTTGAGTTTTCTGGCAAAAGATTTTCAATAACACAATTTGCCTCGTTTATAATTGAATCTGGTGTCTACATTCCAGAATCGCTTGAACTCATTTATAATATTCAAATCTTACCTTTTAAGATTATTACCATTTTTTTAAATTCCGTCACAGGTCACAGATACATAACAGATATAATAATGTCCCGCCAATTTTATTAATGTCGACTTTTTAAATTTTAAATATGGAACTCACCGCGTAATTGTTGCAGCTCATTCCGCTCAAAGAAGTTTGCGCTAAATTCACACTGGCTGTTTAGAAAGTCACATGGCCGCAGCATTTTTTTTATTAGTTTTTTTTTTTACATAAAACTTCACAGCTGTAAGCAGTTCTATTTTTAAAGTTCATTCCGGCCCTAGGGTGGGAAGTAATTTGTATGAGTTTTTCCCTCCCTAGGGAGGGAAGAAGCATTTTCCACCCAATAATCAGATCAAAATAACACTACTTTCCGAGTATGAGAAATGAAATAATTATTTCCCAATTCAAAAAACGGGGAAAGCTTCCGAACAACCCTCAACAAGGCCGTGCAGATAACAGAGCTTCTCTCCCCCACCTAGGGAGAGAAACTCTGCTATCTCCATTGCCCAGGGTACACTGCATGAAGGTAGACTACGTAGGTACTTAATTTAATTAGTATGGGAACCCATTTTAGTGTAATTATAAAATTTTGGTGATTAGTCAAACCCCACCAAGTACACCAAAATTAGTCCACTGAAATTAGTATCACGTGAAATAAATTGATTTAAAAATTACTTTTTAGAATACGTATAGTAGTTATATTACTATTATTTTATACACATATCGAACCTACAAACTATACGTAAATATGAAAACGGACAGCAGTAAGTTCACTCCATACAAATCTGCCTACATGCCAAGAGCCCCCCTTCCCCCTTCGCATGTAGGCATTCCTCGCGTATATATTATGTACTTGCATGAGCGTAAAACTCTAGCTGCTGTTTTGTGCTGACAGTCGAAGGACATGAACAGAATTTAATCTACAAATTCTCTTCTTATTAGGTAGTGATGGACTATATTGCAAGGTTTGCGGTACTGCACGGAACAAATCTCTTGCATACATCACATTTTTTACGGACGTGCCGCTACCGATTGAGCTGGTTCAGAAGTAAAAATATTTAATTTTAAAAAATCATCCTGGTGTCGGTTTTTCATATTTTAATCTGTTAAAATAATAAGTTTCTTTTGGTAAAATAATTATTTTATTTTTAAACAGAACACCATTCTATCGTACGCAAAACACAATCAAAGACAAAGCATAGATAATAAGTGTAAGTTGTACAAAGGTGCGACGTATTTCATTTAAGCATTTATATATAAAGTATTATCAAATTTACCTTATTACAACACGCCTCCTTAAATTTATAATCTTAGCACCCTTTACATAACTAAATCAATCTTAACTCTAATCTGTTCCTCAAAAACTTAGTCTTATCCAGACTTTTCGTTAACATGTCTGCCAAATTAAATTTTGTATCAATTTTTACAATATCAATTATTTTCTTTTCATAATTCTCATTTATATAATGATACTGCACTTCGATGTGCTTTGAATTTTTTGTAAAGTTACCGTATTTAGCGATTGCTATTGCAGATTTATTGTACCTTTCCACTACTCCATTTAATTCATGGACGTAGGGTGGACATGGTAATAGCTCTATACCCTTTTGCCTTACAAAATTTATACATTTCCTTGTTCAAATATTCTTTTCCATTATCACACTGGATCTTTTTTACTCTTTTGTTGAATATATTTTCAACTAAATTTCAGTTTTAGTTTTAATACAAAATATTCTTGTGCATTTATTTTTTAACCGACTTCAAAAAAGGAGGTTCTCAATTCGTACCCTATTTTTTTATTTTTTTTGTATGTTTGTTACGCGATTGTGAAGCCAATTCTAGACGGATTTTGATAATTCTTTTTCCGTTCGTAAGTAGATTATTCTAAAATGGTCACATTTAAATTTCGTAAAGATCTGATGATGGGTTTCCGAGATTAGACCAAGGAACTCTTTAAAAAGTACCAGGAAATCAGCCGCGATTGCTGCCATCGCATATATTGCAATGTTTCTGCCATTACACATTATAACATCACGCCTGAGTCCTTTCAAAGGGTACGCAGAAGTATTCAGAATATTCAGCTATATTTCCGGTGTATATGCATTGATTTTTACCCGACTACGGCGAAGCCAAAGGAGGGTTATGATTTTGACAGGCTATGTATGTATGTATGTACCTATGTATGTTTATTTGTTCCCTCATAGCTCTTCAACTACTTATTAGAACTGGACAATTGACAATTAAAGACGTAAGTGGATGAAGGGGGTAACTAACATTTTTGAAATTTTTGATTTTTTGCGTTATATGACGGTTATAGGTGTATATAAACCATATTAGACCAAAAAATTCAGAAATTTAAGCTTAGTTTCCAAAATACCAGAAGATGAAGGTCATAACTGCAACAAAAAAGCAAAATTTACATGGAAGAAGGAGGTATGTGCCTTAACGCCTTCTTCCATTGAAAATCGGTCCATTAAACGTATTTCTTCAATGGAAGAAGGGGTTATGTGCAAGAAAATGCACTGCCACGATGCTTTATTTCATTCATGATCAAGCTCTTTCATTCCTGCTCATCTATGTATATTACTAGGGTGGCTGTATGTAACAAAAAAAATTGTAACATTTTTGAAAACCACTACATAACCAGCAACAATGAGCAACTTTTTGTTGCCGTCATACATGACAGTACAAAAAGGCGCACTGTATACAGAATGATGTCGAAATTCATTAGCTCATCTTGTTTTTATACCACATATATGGCAGACAAGCACACGGCCCGCCTGATGGGAAGTGGTTACCGCGGCCTATGGACGCTAAAATACCCTACTTAGATTTCACTCCGACTCAGAACTGACTTCACTCTGATTTCCGCCAACTTCAAACCGACTTCATTTCGACTCCCTCCGACTCCAACTTCACTACAACTCCGACTTCATTCTAATTTTAAACCGACTTCTACCGTCTCCACTTCCACCACGCAACCTCACTTCGGACCCATGCCAACTTCAATCCGACCCAAACACCTCTATTCCGATTCGAAACTGCATCCACTCTAACCTGCGGCTCCATACCGACTTCACTCCGACTCCAAACCGACTTCTTTATTTCAACTCCGAACCGACTCCGTCCAACTCCAAACGGACTTCACTTCAACTTCACTCTGATACTCCGACTTCACTCTGAATCTGCACCGACTACACTCTAACTTCAAACCAACTTCACTTCGACTCCCTCCGACTCCCGACTTTACTCCAACTCTAAACCGACAGAGAGCAGAGTCAGAGTGGAGTCGGCAGGACGACTCCACTCTGACTCTGCTCCAATTCCATAGCAACTTCATTTCGATCCCATACCGACTTCAATCCGACTCAAACCGACTTCTTTACTATAACTTTGAAAAGACTTCACTCCGATTTCCTCCAACTTCAAACCGACTCCACTCTGGTTGCCAAGCAACTCAACTTCGACTCCAAACTGACTCCCTTCTATTCCACTCCGTCTCCCTCCAACTCTACTCCCATTTCAACTCCAAACAGTCTCTCTTTCTTCACTCCCACTTTAAACCGACTCCTCTCTAACTCTGTCCAAGACCGTGCGCGGTGGAAAAGTAAAAGCCGGAAAGCGGATTACGGACTCCGAGGTGAAAGTCTCGGATGCGACCGGGCCTATTGTAAAGGTGATGACGAATGAAGTGACGGCTTCAACACTGAGATGATGATGATATATCTATATGCTAAAAGTTTGAGCAGCAGACATAAGGTTGGAAGAAAATATAGTACCTACTCACTAATTTATTTCTGTAAAAACGTAAGTTAGTTAATATTAAAAACAGATAAAATTCCTAAAACCAGAATATCAATATTGATAACATTATTGCCGATGACAAAAAGTTGCAATATGTACCTATATCCCTTAGTATATCCATTCTAATCCATACTAATATTATATTAAATGCCAAAGTTAGGGCCAGAAGGGCCGTGTGCTTGTCTGCGACCTAAGTAGTATGAAAAAATAAAAAAGTAACTGTCTGTTACGCTTTCACGCCTAAACCACTTAACCAATTTTGATGATAACTGGTACAAAGATAGATTAGACCTTAGGAAAGGACTTAGCTACCAATATAGGAGGTTATCTTTTGTGCTGACGGCACAGAATTTCTCTATTCTTACAGGGTCGGCAGCCCGAGTGTGACTCCCCTGATGTTGCACTCGCCCATAGGCCACGGTAACCTCTTTCCATCAGGAGGACCGTGTGCTTGTCTGCGATTTAAGTAGTATAAAAAAAAAATAGGACACGACGGTACATCCGTCCCAATCAAGCAGTCCGACTGGGGAAGTACCTCCGCTCTACAAAAGACCGCGGCTTAATAACCTCGTGTTGTTTCCGACGGTGAGTAGGGTAGCCAGAGCTCACTGGAGAGGTTTTGTGCTGGCAGTGAAAAATCAAAGGCTTTGTCCTACTTATCTTTTGCGCTGACGGCACAGAATCTCTCTGATCTTACAGGGTCGGCAGCACGAGTGTGACTACCCTGATGTTGCACTCACCCATAGGCCACGGTAACCTCTTTCCATCAGGAGGGCCGTGTGCTTGTCTACGACATAAGTAGTATATAAAAAAGAATAGGACACGACGGTATATCCGTCCCAATCAAGCAGTCCGACTGAAGAAGAACCTCCGCCCTACAGAAGACCGTGGCTTAAAGTCGTGTTGTTTCCGACGGTGAGTAGGGTAGCCAGAGCTCACTGGAGAGGTTTTGTGTTATCAGTGGGATAACTAAAGACCTACTTATCTCTTGCGCTGACGGCACAGAATCTCTCTGTTCTTACAGGGTCGGCTGCATGAGCGTGACTGGTGTTGCACGCGCCCATAGGCCATAGGCGGTAACCACTTACCACCAGGAGGACCGTGTGCTTGTCTGCGACCTCAATTGTATAAAAAAATATCATAGGCTATGTTTAGTCGCGATAACCGACATCTACGCGGGCGGTGCCACGGGCAATAGCTAGTTTTTTTATATATATAATGTTATATACTCCCTTCTTCCACGCTTAGTATGCATAATATCATAATACATTGTCAGTGGATGAAGAATGTATATGCACATTTTGTCAAATAAATTAATTTCCATCCACTCATTTTTATTTTTATACTTCCCTAATAATAAATATGGACAATTACAATAATTTGACACCCTAATATTTTGACATAAATAACCAGAAAACATAATATTTGCAAATGAAATGTTCAAACTTTGAAGCCGATTATCTCAATATTTAGAAATTGTTAGTTACCTCCTTCTTCCACTCACGTCTTCATTATTGTCACCCAATGGGACATATAACATATCGTTAGAAGCGTCTTGACCGTCCGCTGGTTATAGGCTATATCACGTGTCTCTATATCTAATGTGGCGCCCTCTAGCGGTCATAAAGTACTGCGTTCAAAAATAAACTTGAGATAAATAGACCGTGTTTGGTATCAAATTAAAGGGGTCATTTAGCACATTTGAAATATTTATAAAGTATTGGGTTTAGCTTGCCCCAAAATAATATAAATAAAAATTAAGTTTAAAACTAAAACCCGAATAGCCGTGGTCGTATGCCACTTTATGCCACTGTAACAAAACAATACATTCTAGGAAAAAGTGGCATACGACCACGGCTATTCTTAATATTTTCTTGTTTAATACTTTTTAGAGCGTGATTTTGCAGTAGTCGGGTTTTAAAAAATATTTTTGTATTCACTTTGGCATACTTTTGAGGTAGTCCTCTATTAATATCATTGATAATGGTTGGATAAACAAGGATTAGGTTTTCAATTCGAATGTTTCGGATCCTGGTACATCGACTCCTGTTGAGGAGTAGGTATGTGGTAGTGGTAGTTGTTGTGGAGACCCAAAGGAAAGATAGCCGAAAGTAGTTGTGACCTTGAACCACTACCTTTCCTGGATAGATAACGAATTAACGCTACGATGATGAAGTAACAATAAGTAAGCATATAAATACTTCGTAAAGAATGAGATACTGTCGGTTTAATTCTCATAAACAAAAAAAAAACAAAAATAATCATACTTAGGTACGATAAACTAAACTAAAATAACAATACAGTTTCAATCAAGTCAGACAGAGATCCGATTCTCAGTACTCCATGGATTTACCGTGTGGCCACCTTGTGATGCATTAGCGCTCACCTCCACAGTCAGTAGTGTCCCCCCCCCTCCCTCTCACTGATCCAAATTTGGTAATCCTATCAATGCCGCTTTGGATATTCGATTAAGTAAAGAGCTTACTGAAGCTCTTGGCAATCCGAGGTCTTTAAGTAAGTTGTACAAGGAACTATATTGAGAGTATCATCAAAACAGCCTTGCGTAAACTCGGTGTCCTGAATAGAGTGAGACATTTTCTCACACCGGAGCAACGGTGCCTTCTCTACAAGACACAAATTCGCTCTTGCGTGGAATACTGCTCTCACCTCTGGGATGACTCCGCAAAGTACCAACTAGATGCTCTCGACAGGTTGCAGCGACGACGTGCGGTCCGCATTATTGGGAGTTGCATAGAGATGTGGCATCTTTGGCGGTATTTTACCGTCTCTACCATGGTGAATGTTCTGATGAGCTCTTCCAATTGATCCCACCCTCTCCTTTCCTATATAGGACAACAAGTGCAGGACTTAGATGCCACCCACATACGGTGCAGAATATTCCATCAAGAACCAAGCAGTTCGGCGACTCCTTCTTCTGCCGCACTGTTAAGTCTTGGAATTCCTTACCAGTTCACGTGTTTCCCTCCTCCTACAATCCCGTCAAGCTGAGTGCCACCATAACATGGTAAAGTCCGACCAATAAAATAAAAAACCCGTACTGGGGGCGCTAAAAACATCTATGATTATGACAACACCAAGTATAGTGATACACATGTAAAATGCCAATATTTTTCAACACACTTGCTTATGAACAGGCTTTTATTTCCCCGCAATTAAGCACGGAATGACACTTAATATAAAACTGTGACTTTTTCATTGCTTCTTCTTCCTCCTAGCGTTATTCCCAGTCGCATCCGAAGCTTTCAGCTCCGCTTTTACCAGTCATAGCTACAGATTTGGCTAGACCTCGATATTTTCCGTGAAGCGATTGCCACCTGACCTCCACGACCCAATGTTAACATTAGGCGATATCGAAGCTTTGCAGCTAGACCGTTGTTTTTGGACTTTTTAGGGCACCAACTACCCGTAACGACTGCCATAGATGTCCTTATGGCAACCAGGACCGACGGCTTAACGTGCTCTCCGAGGCACGACCAGACCAATGCAAATACCCATATTTAATGCACACAAATATTTGCACTGAGCGGGGATCGAACCCGCGCCTCCTGCGTAGCGGCCGCGTTCACTACCGCTACGCCACGGCCTCCGTGTCATGTTTTTCATTGCTATTATTCACAAAAGTGAGTTATAGACTTCTTTTTTTAATGTTCTTAAGTTTCGATACAAAAAAGATCGTGTCCAATATTACAAACGAATTAATATAGAAAGAAAAGAAAAAGAAAGAACTTGTAGTACGTGTTTAATATACAAAACTTTCACTAAAATGTATTTTTTTTTCTCTGTTAAAAAGTTAAGTTTTTCTCTGTTAAGTTTTCTGGTTAAAATAGAAAAATAGACGCGGCGTGTTATACTGGTTACAAGGACTGGGCACAAATCACAACACAGTAGTATCCGTATAATAGTTTACTGCTTGGAATGGTAAATACAAGTTAGACATACAGTTACACCATGTATAGAACAGGGACCACGCGATATTGTTTTTCGGACTGCATAAAATTCTTGTATTTTATGCCTAACAGCACAGAGATCAAAATAATCGAGCATGATTTTCTTTTTTGCGTTAGGCTTATTTTTCTTAGGCGTAGAAAATACATTTGACGTTTGACCTTCTCTTCGTATTTTTATTACAGAAGATCGGGATATACCTAAAAATGTGAATAATAATTAGTCACAGTAAAATCAGTAGATTAGGCCAATTTCAGTTGCACGTACTCTATGATGTCCTACCCGTCATGTTGACAACAAGGTCCGTGATGTTATTTAGAGGAACAGAGTCCAATAATTCCTACTTTTTATCCGACAAATACTTTGTTATATTATAAATTACTTTTCTTAACTGGCTTTTAATAGTTTTCGGCATATTACTATAGTTTTGTAGTTTTGTAGCGCTCTCAAACTCAACAACACGCACAATTGACACCACACTGACAGATGACCATAATGACATTGTATAGATTGTTACCATATGAAGAAATTAGTTCCAATAGTTTACCGCAATATGGCGAGGTTTTTTATTTTACTGGTCGGGCTTTACATGTCTGTAATGGTGACCCTCTTTTTCAGAGACTTTGCCTTCAGCTTGCCATCAGGCGAGGCGAAGTCAAATTGACGTGTCCTATTTAAAAAAAAATTAGCTGGAATTCCACTTCAGCTTACCACGTTCGTCTTCAAAGCGTGGTCTTTAGGTAAGACGAAAAAATTTTAGAACTCAAGGTACCGTGGGAAACTAACTCCCACGGTACTTTGAGTTCTACAATTTTTAACTTAACTAACATTTAACTTCGCACCAATTCAAGAAAATGTCCGACAGTGATGTCACCTTGTGCTAATGCTATTTGTGCATCATTAATTAATTTATCTTTAAGAATATGTTTCTCAATTCTTTTTCTCTCAAGTGTTTCACTAGATCGTTGAAGTTGATTCATATAGGAAGAAGCATCCTCCTTTAGTGCGTGGAGAAAATGCATTATGTTGGGCCCTTTTTGGCCCACAGCGCTGTTTAGTTTATGGTGCCAGCTCTCCACGGCATTCGTTGTGCGGTGTCTTTCACCATATGCACACCACACTGGTAAAAATGCATCGATCAGCCACTGCTTCTCCATATATCTTATGAACTTTTTAATGTCTAAATCGTCGTTATTTTCACGTATTATGTATGCCCAACCAGTCATTATTTGTGGCTGGGGCAGTAAAGGTAGGACTGCACTTAATGACACCAAACGTCGCTTTTTTATGTTCTTGGAATTAGCCAAATTCATTTCCCGGCCTTTTCTCCAAATTGCTTGATTAAAATGATAATAACATCCTTTAAGTAGAACGGTTGGAAAGCTTTCCTTGACGGCTTTCATCGCTGCTTTTTCGAAATCAATTTTGAATGTTATTGGGTTCCATTCCGGAATTTGGGATTTTATTAGATTGAATAACGTATTATAGGATTTTGTAGTTCGGTTGCTCATGAGAGCGTATATCAGTGGCACTACATTTGTGTTGTATAGTGAACTTCCATTATCTCCTTGAATTGTATACAGCTGGTCAAATGGGGGTGGACAACTTTTGAATGTGCCGTCTGCGTAAAAATTGTTCATGTGGCACAAAAGTTCTCTTGCAGTTTTTGTAGAAAATACGATAATTCTTGTATTATCATTTATGTAGTCAGCTAACAGAAAATCATTAAATTCCGGTGGAACGTGCACTTCTTCAACAGAATTGCTTTTTAGTTTTGGCAATTGAGCAGCAGAATTTCGGTGTCTATACAAAGAACTTTTCAAGGCACTAAATTTAGGAAACTTGCTTAACAATTCTGCACTTTCATCTTTTAAATTTGCGACCATGGAGTTGAATGTTTTCGGTACACTGGGAAATGTTGGTCCTGTCAACTGTTGTTTTAACTTATAAAGCGATTCATCTATTTTGTTTTTCTTGAAATCAGGCGTACATAAGTGAGGTTTCTCATCGGTGATTTCATTGTCCTTAAACAAAATACATAAATACATTACTAAAACAATCAATACATGAAAAAAGGAACACTTAAATGAGTCAACTTATTGGTACCTAATAATTGGTAGACACGAATTAATTAGGCACCTACTTACTGAAATACATACGTAAAATCAAACAAACAGTTTACTGACCTAATGGCGTTAACATATTGATTTTTGATCTAAACAATGATTATTGTTTACTTTGCTTACGACGTGCTTTCTTCAGCTCTCAAAAAAAATAATACATAAATATAAATAAATAAAAATCACTTACTTTTATTCTTAAGACTCCACTGCACTTCAGTTTTCTCTGCTGACTACAGCTCCATATATTTAAGCCACTATTATGAGACTTCCGTAAGTAGTACTGATGACCGCCATGAAGAAGGATTGTTCCACCTTTCCTTTTTATGTATACAATCGTATTTTGCCCACTTGAACTACCCGGTTCCGACATGATCACCGCCAAATGCAATACTATCTTGTATTCTCTTTGATACTATCTACTGCAAAGAGAATACAATATCTACTGCAACAATATTTTTTCGTTTGTCATTCTGACAAATGAAAAATAACGAAAAAGTACTAAACAAGGTAGATACAGGAAAGAAGGCCTATATTGAAAATAATCGAGAACAAAAGAGGAAAGGTACAAGTTGGAAGCCGACTTCATGTCACGACAGTAGACGACGCGTGACGTGGAAAAATACATTGAAATCAGTAGTGTCGGTGCGACACGTCGTCCGCTACAGTTTCATGTCGTTCGCTATTTCATGGAAATAAGGTACAAGTTGGTAGCACCAGTAGTGTCGTAGCGACACGTCGTCTGCTGCTGTCTCATGTCACCCGCTGTCAACTCGTACCTGAAAGGTCTGTCTCATGCCACCTCATAAGACATGACTTATTTGTAAAAAATACAGGGGTGGGGGTGGAAACGGAGCTCCGGTGCCGCAGCTGCACCAGCGGCGACCCCGACACAGCCCATCACACCCTGACCGTGTGTGAGGCGTGGGACGGTCCTAGGACGGCCCTCATAAGCACCATTGGTGCGGGCTTCTCGCTGCCGGCCGTACTTTCAGCTATGACCCGCAGCGAACAGTGTTGGGCCGCCGTCGCCTCGTTCGCTAGCGAGGTGATGGCGGCCAAGAGAGAGGCTCTGCGGGTGCGGGAGCAAGCTGGGCTTACTCTCCCGCCCCGTAGGCCCCCGGTGAGGGGACGCCGGCGAGCGCTGTTCACCCGCGTCCCCGAATGAGAGAGGTCACGAGCGGTGAGTCGGCGGACCCGCCACCCCATGCTAATGTGGCGGAATGTGCCCCTGTGTTTTCCGGGGGTGCATTCTTAGAGGAGGACGGGCCCCACCATGTTGATGGTGGGGAGCGAAGTGCGTAAATGCATTCCCCAAGTAAAAAAAAAGTACAACTTAATTAGCTTGTGTTATTTATCAGTTATATAATACGGATAGATACCCATAATTTCGATCATTTTTTTTATTTTTTTGTACATATACTTATACATATTATATACAATTAGAAACACCCAGACGAAATATTTACACTGAGCGGAAATCGAAACCGCGACCTCTGACTTAACAGTAGAATGCGCTACCGTCACGCGACAGTAATCCTGCGGTATTGCGCATTTTTTCACTCTGACTCCTAGACTGTACACAGCACGAAGGTATGAACTATCGGGAACAAAATGTCTCACTGTTCAACACTGTTAACCAGTGGAACAAAATATTCCCAGTAGTTAACAGTGTTGACCACGGCGACTGGGTATTAACCAGCAGGAACAAAACAAAAAAAAATGTCGCGTTGGTCAACACTGTTGACCAGTAGAACAAAACATTCCCAGTCGTTAACAGTGTTGACCACGGGGTGTTGACCAACGGGAATAACCCTTAAATTCCATTTAGTATTATTTATGTATTGTACATATTTGAAAAATAAACAATCTTAAATAAATTAATTAAAAAAAACTAAAGTAAATATTTACGAAAATGTAATTTGGGCAAGTTTACAGGCAAAAAAAAAATTGTTGCAATTATTTTTTTGTCAATTGACTTGATTGACGCCCTACACTGAATGAAATCATCATTGTGTCTAAGCGCCAAGTGAGCGCAGAAGAAATCAGGGTTTATAAGGACTCAAAGACCCTTAAATCTAGACCCAAAGTAACCACACCAACTAGCTTGAGTCATGGATTCTGATATGCGAATATACATACTTAAATAAGTTTCCTTTTGTAAATACATACATAAAAACACCCAGGCCAATGCAAATAGATTCATGCATACAAATTTAATATTTGCCATGAGCGGGAATCGAACCCGCGACGTCGAATGCTCTTACGCTACGCCACGATGGTCGCGTATAATCGTAAGTGCCTAATCTATGAAGGCTATAATCTTTGTAGCGACTTATACAACACACTCACACACTGACACCGGTGAGCGGGGTGCGGGAAGGGAAGTTTCAGCAACCAAACATAGGTCCGTTCAGCAACGCGCCTCAGCGCATACTGATTTTGAACGAACAAGGCGTACTGGAACCGTAGAAATCGGTAAAACCAATTTTAAGAGATAACTTGGTAGGCAACGATTACAAACTAAGAAGGTCATGTCACGCTAATATACTTTTTTAACATATATGTGAAGTTTCAGATTATTTGGATACTTAATGTAGAAAATATTTGGTTTAAAAAAAAAGATTAGTGATGTTCAGAGCCTCTTTTCTACTATTTCCTCCTTTTTTATTTAATTTATGAAAAGGGAAAGTTCCTCTGTATATCCTGTAGAATGCAGGCATATAAAGCCCTCTTTAAAAAGCCCTCTTTAAAAAGTAGCAAGCGTCCAAATCTTCCGACGACCGCGATGCGTACAAAGATGCAAAACGCGCCACCAGGAGAGCCGTAGCCAGGGCCAAACGAGACCACTTGCAACCTCTATATACCAAGTTGGAATCGTCTGAGGGGCAAAAGCTCATAATATATAAGTTGGCGCGTTCCAGGGCCAAAGCGGCGCAGGGACTATCCAAGTGCCGCTGCATTAAAGAGCCTGGGGGCAATTTGTTGTACGAGAAAGTCGCGGTTAAGGAGAGATGGCGCTCATACTTCCACGAGCTGCTGAATAAGCAGCATAAAGAGGTGCAGCCACCAGACCTCCCTCCGAATCAAGGACTAGTGCCACCAATAACGCCTGCGGAAGTCCAGACTGTGTAACATGTAATTTTCAGAAATTAATCTTGGCACAACGGGTCTGGTAGCGACATCTATTGCTTTGGCGCTCGCCCGGAGTGTAGCAGCGTTCGATGTAAGACCCATATTGGTGTTAGTACACACTAATGCCACGAGATGGCGTTGCAATACGATTGGCATTAATTATGCTAATTTTAAGTCATTATGTCCCGCTATCTCTTCTTTTGGAAATAGAAATGTCGATTAGTAGTCCAACGTTAAAGTCCAGGCTCTTCCCTAATTTAATAACTCAGTGCCTCTATGGTTCTCGTCTTCATAAGCTATGGTTGTCTGGTTAAATACGTATAGATTAAGTAGATACCTGGTCCGCCTTGGGTTCGCAGCGACAAGTAGACACCTGATTTTGCAGCATTGTCGGAGTGACTTTGTGTTTGTAAGTGAGACGGCTCGTGGAAAAACGGTGGAATTTGGTCTTTTCGAGAAGGTTCTGCGTGAGACGGTATATAAGGCCATGTCAGCTGGCGGGCCGGCACTTGAGAATACTTTGTTAAGAACCTACAACCGTTATATTGTGTACAGTCTGTTTCTTTGGTTTTTTTTTCAATATATAACCTCTCAGAATTTAGAATCAGTGATATTCCCACATTGTGGTAAGTGGTTTCACGATATATACTTATAAGTTTCTGCTGCATTGGAGACAATACTTAGTACTCATTTTTGGTCTTAGGGTCCAAGATTGCGGTAGTTAACTTCGTACCTTGTGAACGTGGTTGAGCGGAGAAGCAGCCCCGAGCTTAAGTGTCGCTATACCAAGGTATCATCTCGTCTGCACCTTGGTAGACAAGGGGAGGACCAACGGGACGACGCTCATTCCCGGCAGGCAGACAACAGAGGCTCTGGTCACGTACCTTTACTGTTTATTATACTTTTTGTGTGCATACCCTAAAGGTCACCCATCTGGGTACTTATTTATATATAGAGGAGTTCCCCAACCACCTTGGGTTGGCTGTAACTTCATATACAAGGAAATCTGACGATTGGAGGACCATACGCATGGTGGGAAAGACCGGCAAGGCCTGTACATTGTACTCAAGTTGCTTGTGCCCTATTTGTGTGTGTCTGTGCTTCATCTTTCTATATGTGTATCTCTGTACTGTATTCTTCGGAGTAAATATATGTATGTATAACTGAGTGTAAGAGTTTTCTTTGGAGTGACACCCAAAAGTTCCTCGCACACCCACAGCACTATATTTCTTGTCTCTGTGTTAAAGGCGCCCTGAGATTCTGGAGTTCTTGCAACCTACTACTGAGGTAGCCGGTGAGTAGGCCGTCTGACACGTTCAGCAGTTACAACTGCCATTCGCCTCATGAAGAACCGGAAAGCTGTCGGACCCGACGAAGTCCCCATCGAGGCTTGGAAGGCAATGGGCGCCCGTGATGTGGGCATTCTAGCAAATCTTTATAACCGCGTACTCCTCACCGGTGAGATCCCGAGCCAGTGGAGGCTGAGCATCATCACGCCAGTCTTCAAAGGCAAGGGATCGGTGCAGGAGTGTGGTAGTTACCGCGGTATCGATAATGTCCCACACCATGAAGCTCTATGAGCGGATAATCGACTACCGGATCCGACAGGAAAGTACACTCTCGGAGTGCCAGTACGGGTTCCGTCCCGGGCACGGGACCATGGACCATGGACCCAGTGTTTGCCCTAAGGGTTGTGGCGGAGAAATACAGGGCGAAGAACACGCCCCTGCACTGCCTATTTTTAGAGATGCAGAAGGCCTTTGACTGTGTTCCTCGCGCGGTGATCTGGTGGGCACTGCGGGCCAAGGGTGTTCCAGAGACTTACATTGACACCATCCGAGACATGTACTACGATTCCGGTTCCGTGGTTCGGACTGCTGTTGGCGACTCGAAAGCCTTCCCCATCACTGTCGGGGTACACCAAGGATCCGTCCTTAGTCCTTACCTGTTCAGCGTGGTATTAGATGTTTTGTCGGACAGCATTATAAACTCACATGAGCAGCCTCCGTGGTTGCTCATGTATGCTGATGATATTGCGCTGATGGACGCGGACAGGAGCAGATTGGTGCGACGCGTGAAAGGATGGAAAGAAGCGCTTGAGAACGGCGGTCTGAAGCTTAATGTAGCGAAGACAGAATACTTAGCGTTAAACTCCACAGATCCCACACCCGTCCGCATAGGCGATGATTTGGTCGAGCGCACGGACCAGGTTAAGTACCTGGGATCTGTACTTCATGTGACCGGTGAGATCGACCACGATGTCAAGGCACGCATTGCTGCCGCGTGGGCCAAGTGGCGAGAAATGACTGGCGTCACCTGTGATCCTAAAATGCCATTCAGGTTGAAGGGGCAGGTCTATAAGACGATCATTAGGCCTGTTCTCTTGTATGGTTGTGAGGCGTGGCCGCTGCTCGAGCGACACAAGCAAGAGCTGCGTGTCACGGAGATGAAAATGTTGCGGTGGATGTGCGGCGTTACGCGTAAAGATCGCGCACGGAACTCTCGCATCCGCGGCAGCCTCCATGTCCGTGACATCGCGGATAAAATGCAAGAGAGCCGCCTTCGCTGGTGCGGCCACGTCTTGCGGCAACCGCCAGGCTATGTGGGGAACAAATGCCTGGCAATGGTACCCCCGCCGGGTCCAGGTAAAAGGGGTAGGCCAAAGAAGTCCTAGCTTGACGTCGTGGAGGGTGATATGCGTGCTAATGGTCTCACTACCATGGACGCCCAAGATCGTGCGAAGTGGAGAAGGAAGAGCCTGAAGGCGGACCCTGAGCTTCGAGGTCATCTTGGCCACGGATGCAATCAGGAGAATACGTCTATATGCAGATGATGATGATGAGGGTTTGCCTTACGGCTCTTCCTGCTCGACTTCGCACGATCTTGGGCGTCTCCCTAACCCTAAACCCAAAAATGCCGAAGGCAACTTGACTGGCATTTTAGAGTCGCACATGACGGGGTGTGCATTTTACAAGTAACAGTACAGTAACAAGGCTTGCGACTACGACTTTTTTGTGTAAATTCATTTATGATTCACTTTTTAGTGGGTTCTATATTTTTTTGAAGATGCTTTTTTTTTAACCGACTTCTAAAAAGGAGGTTCTCAATTCGTACCCAATTTTTTTTTGTATGTTTGTTACGAGATTGTGAAGCCAATTCTGAAAATTCTTTTTCACCATTGACACTCGAAAAAGGGCCCGTGATTCATCAAAAACAGTGAATAAAACGCTCTTTGTTTCACCGAGTGAATAAAAAAATTTGAATTTGGAACATGCGCGAATGTACAGATTCTAGTGAAACATGCAAAGAGGTTGCACACTCTCACTATAAAAACGTACTAAAAGCCACCTAAATGTAATCACTGGCTGGATGGAATGTAGCTCAGTTTAAATTAAGAAAAAAAAAATGCCGCCATTTTCTGTGTAATTTTCTTTGTAAAAGTTTATGTTTGTCTCATAATCATAACAATGACTTCATCTAGTGAAGAAAATGAAACTCATATTCTCAACCGCGAAAAGACTCCTGAGTCTTTTCGCGCGGTAGCTATTACTGATAATTTGCTGCTTCTTTTGTAATTCATAATCACAGAGTAATCGTTTTCTCGTAGTCAATGGTGAAAAGTTGAGTACCTAACACGTGAAAAAAGAATTCATCTCGGCTCTTGTATCCCTCGATCCACTCAGGTTTCTACCTAGAACCCCTCGCTACGCTCGGGATTCTACCGGAGAAACCTTCACTCCTCTCGGGATACAACTTGGTGCCTCGAAAAGAATTCACCTTTTTTTCACTTGTTGGGTAATCTACTATTTCTGTTCGTAAGTAGGTTATAAAAGTACCAGGAAATCAGCCGCGATTGCTGAAATGTTTCTGCCATTACACATCTTAACATCACGCCTGAGTCCTTTGAAGGGCTACGCAGAAGTGTTCAGAATATTCAGCTATATTTCCGGTGTATATGCATTGATTTTAAAAATTCTTTTTTAATAATGCTTTAATAATTTTTTTTTTAGCGTGGCCGGTTCGATCTGTAGTGCAGCGTCAGCAGCGCATATACAGTCAGGTCACTATACATGCGATGTACAGTCGTGAGACTGTACAAACTCACTAAAAAGAGAAAAATAAATTAATTTTAACAAAAAAGTTTAACCGACTTCAAGAAACGAAAAAGAGGCACTGAAAAGCGAAAACTAACTTAATTTACAGACTTACTGATTTATTAGAAGTCGGTGCCAGCCAACTTTGTATGTTGTGTCTGAACTACTATGATGCAATCAATTGAAATATGGCCTCTTGGGCTAAGCACCGACTTCTATATAAATAAAGTTATTTCTTAACATGGCATACGTATAATACATATTATGTTATGACAATAAAAAAAATATTAATCAATCAATCGCACCCTCCCTTTATCCGGAACAACATGTTCAGGACTTAGGTGTCACCCTTTGTCACCTTTAGGAATCCACCCCGGCTCCCCAGCTTCTTAACATTTTTGTAACAAACGCGAGTATCAACTTCTCGCGTAACGGGTTTATACCATACGACATGCCGCCGCATATACGCGCGCTGCTCGCTCGTTGCGTCGATCCGTGGAAGTGACGTAAACTACCTACTCGTCTCACTGCAACCTCGCCATTGTGACTGCTAACAGGCATTGTTCTGTGACGTTCTTCTATTTTATTTATTTATTTAAAATTTATGCACACACAAAACAAAATAACATAAATTTAAAGCTGAAAATTGGTACCTACATTGGTACTACTTATTTCTACAAAGAAATTTCTTCCAGCAGACCGGCGAGAGATCGTGATTGTCATCTTTCTACTAGGTATATTCTAGTCTGCAATATTTTCTTTCTTTGGTCAATTCCTTGTCATTATGTTACAAATTGTTTTGAATAAATTATTTAATCGGATTATACAAACCAACATTTTTTAATCAGATTATCATGATAAATTGAATGTTTTATAAAATGAAACCATATTGGAATTGTAAAGCATTTAATAGACAAAATGACGTATCTAATATTGAAAGTTTAGTAACATTAGAGAAGAAGTTAAAATACATTATCTTTAGAAAAAGTAGTCGTAAATATAACATATTATTTAATTATGACTAAAACACTAAAAATCTATAGACATTCTGGATACAAATTGCTTGAGCTATTTTATATGTTTTTTTTTTTACTGTAGTAATCAGGCATTATCGTAACAACAATAAACATCTTTGATCATTAATCCTACTAGAATAATTATTGCATTTTAATCAGGAGGCAAGTTGGTATGCAAATTTATTGCTTCTTGTATCAGGTACACGGTGAAAACAATCTTAATCTTAATATACCATCGGCAATATATTAGTCCAAATAAAACTTTGTTCTTGCTTTGATTATAAATTATTACAATACGTTTACATACAACCAGGTACTCGTTACTACAATATACTTTGGGACACATCTTGGACCCAAAAAGTGCTCAAAATGTGCTCTATACGCGCAGTACGAGTTTTTGGGTGTCTTTTGAGGATAGCGCGGGGTGCTACGGCGGTGGATGAGCTTGAATCCATCGTTCGTAGATCATTTAATCAAAGCAATCAGCGCGTGCTTGGACCTCGTTTCTCTCGCGTCTTGGGTCCGATATAGGTACTGTGTGCTCACAGTTGCACGCACTATAGAGTAAGATCCCAGAGCAATTAGACATAACTTATTTACACACGGATGAAACCTGAAGTTTTCAGTAGCGTCTCGTGTGCCTTGAATACCTACACGCTTTGTGGAACTTGCCGAGTGACACCTGGGCAGGTACCAAATGAGAAAGGTAACTAAAAATAAGTTTAAAACTAATACCCGACTACTTAAAAATCACGCTCTGAAAAGTATTAAACAAGAAAATATCTAGGATAGCCGTGGTCGTATGCCACTTTTCCTTAGAATAGCATGTATGTATCGTTTTATTATAGTAAGTGGCATACGACCACGGCTATCCTAGATATTTTCTTGTTTAATACTTTTCAGAGCGTGATTTTTAAGTAGTCGGGTTTTAGTTTTAAACTTATTTTTTTATTTTTTTTATTTTGGGGCACCCAACAACTATAATTTATGCAATTTGAAATGTGCTAATTGAGCTCTTTAATTTGATACCATACACGGCATATTTATCTCAAATTATTTTTTCAACACAGTACTTTATGGCCGCTAGAGGGCGCCACATTAGATTTAGTGACACGTCATATAGCCTATAACCATCGGACGATCAAGACAATTCTAACGATATGCTATATGTTCAGTTCTAATAAGTAGTTGAGCAGCTATGAAGGAACAAACGAACATACTTACATACATACATACATAGCCTGTCAAAATCATAACCCTCCTTTAGCTTCGCCGTAGTCGGGTAAAAATAAGAATTATTTAACTTAAATTCACATGGCTGATTTTTATATATGTCATGTAGAATATTATTTTAAAGTAATATCATAAGTGTCAGACACCTTTGATGGACCAGAGCTTTTGTCAGACGCTTTTAAGCTACCCAAAAAATAGAAATTTCTGTTAATTGATGAAAAAATGAGAGAAGAAAAATATTTGAGATAATTTTAAAGCAATTAGTTTGCTAGACTAAACAAATTATAATAAATTGGAAAAAGCGTCCTACCATCGCCGTAAGATGGATGTATTGGAAAAATTGGGTCACTCTCGGGCGAAGCTCGGTGGCTCAGTGGTCAGAGCGTTCCCCCTGTAAGGGAAAGATCGCGGGTTCGAGTCCCGCCCGAGAATTGATTTCGCTTTTTCCAATTTATTATAATAAGAAAAATATTAAATCGAAATGTGTATTTTAAAATTTTCTTCTTTTTTTTTCTTTATTTGGGAAAACAAACAGTTACCTACATAATGTACCTACTTAGCCTAGGGTCTTAACATTATCATTATTGTAATTATGTAACCTACTACGTTATCCACATGTTACTAGAGTAGTATTTCAATGGTTATCCAAAAAGCAAAAATAATATTTTCAACACACTTGCTCACAAACAGCCTTTTATTTCACCGCAATTAAGCACGGAATGACACCTATTATAAAACTGTGACCCTGTCATTGCTATTATTCACAAGTGAGTTATATACTTCTTTTTTTTAATTTAATTGATTAAGTTGCTTTGTTCTTAAAAAAGTTTCGATACAAAAAAGATCGTGTCCAATATTACAAACGAATTAATATACCTATTACTTGCGCATTTCATGCAACTTCGTATTTTAAAAGATAATTTACAACTTGTAGTAACTACGTGTTTAATAAACAAAACTTTCACTAAAATGTATTTTTTTTTCTCTGTGAGTATTTACAGAGAAAAAAAAAATCATAATTCAAATAAGTAAGTAGATGACAAGGCAGCATGGTGATAGCACCTTAGCCTGTTCCGAAAGGAACAAATAAAAAAATGGTAGATGCGCGCGCATATGACAACAAATAGATTTTTACTATTGTGTTTTGATTGTGTTATGATTCCTAGTATTATTTTATTCGCAAGTGTGTTGAAAATAGTCGTATGCCACTCGCGTGCATGGCGACCACCATCCTCGGCTCTCTTAAGACCCTCGCCTTACGGCTCGGGTCTCAATGTCGCCTCAGTGGTAACCACCAACTTTACACGCTTGTACCATAATGTACTATTTTATTACAGTGTTTGAATCGAAATACAATTGTGACTTACTGATATTAATAATTATACTAAATGTAATTTCATATTTATTAATTTTTAACCAGTTACGGTTTTTCAGTGAGTAATTTAAGCAAAGAATTTCTAAACTGATTATGCGACAGAGCGAATATATCCAAATCTATACACAATTTATTATAATTATCAACAATTCGATTTAGAGGCGCACGGATACCAGCATTAGTGCGGCTAGCGAAAACGGCGAACAGTGGGCGTGAGCGCACCTCACGCCTGATGACTGTCCTCGGAACAACATAACACAGTTTATTCGCTAATTTAGTGCAGTCGAATCTGTCATTGCATAAGTCATACAGAAACATGGTTTCCAGAAATAGACATCTGGATTCCAAGTCCAGTAAGTTGAAGTTTTCATTAGTACGATGACAACGGTACCGCACCACTCTGAGAAACTTATTTTGTACTCTCTGTAAACTATCTTTATATTTTTGATACAATGGGTTCCATATCAATACAGCATATTCCAACTGCGACCTGACCAAAGATTTATAAAGGTGCATGTACGTATCAGTATGCCTAAAATCGATGGTGGACCTCATAACAAAACCATGTATGCGATAAGCATTATTAATTATTTTATCAATATGTTGATCAAGGTGAAGCTTCGTATCCAGTAGCACCCCGAGATCCCTCACTGTAGGAACCTTACTTAAAGTGGCATGAGATAATAAGTATGTGTTTGTAATTACATTTTTCTTTTTTGTAAATGTAATTGTAACACATTTTGATATGTTCAGTTTTAACTTATTCGCACTACAGTACATAGAAAAGCGGTGCAAGTCTTCTTGTAATAAATTACAATCATTATTATCGCAAATAGATCTGTAAATTTTCAGATCATCTGCGTAAAGTAAAAACTTCGAATTTCGAAAACAAGGTGAGATATCATTAACAAATACAATAAAGAGCAAAGGGCCTAGGATAGAGCCCTGGGGCACACCAGAGGTTACACAAAATGTCCGGTATATTAGATTTATAAAGGTACTTTACGTGTCTATATGAGAGATGAATAAATAGATCGTGATGGAAAATCAATATAATAATAACCCTCCTTTGGCTTCGCCGTAGTCGGGTAAAAATAGACTGATATTTCATGTTTATTCAAATGGGTATGGTCACTTTATTTACTTACTGAGGACTTTTGTAAAATACAGGTTTATTTCAACTAGCAGACCAGACAAACGAACCCGTAATTACGAAAATGGCATAAGTCTCATTTATTTATTTCGGTGCCTCTTTATTTATTGAAGCGTTTTACATATTCCCTGTGAAAAGGGCGCATCTTCATACATAGTACGAGAAAACTAGGATTTGACACAGGAATAATTACTAGTAGCAATTTTCTTTCGGAATTCATAGAGGGAGGTTACTGGCAGTCTTAATTTCGATTTGCGTGGTATTCGGTTCGTTGCGTTCTCCGCCATCTTGAATTTAAGGGTACATTTTTGTTTACTAAATAAGTCGTTTATTTTTAATTTTACAGGAAAAATTATTACTACAAAGTTGTTTAGAATTACATTTTCTACAATTTTGCTGTTCATATTTTTTTCCTAGGATCGATATTTTTTGATTTATACCCCAAAAAGTGGTAAATCTTTGTTAGACTTTTTTTGACTTAAGAAAAATGCCTAGTAGCAATTTTCTTTCGGAATTCATTAAGGGAGGTTACTAGCAGTCTACATTTGGTTTTGCGTGGTATTCGGTTTATTGCGTTACGGCCATCTTGAATTTAAGGGTATATTTTTGTTTGCCGAATAAGTCGTTTAGTTTTATTTTTACACGAAAAATATTTAATACAAAGTTGTTAAGAATTAAATTTACTACCGTTTAATATTCATAATTTTCTCCTAGGATCAATATTTTTCGATGTATACCCCAATAAGGTGGGGAAATTGTATTCGATTTTTTGACAAAGGAATAACTCCTAGTAGTTGTTTTCTTTGGAAATTCGTTAAAGCAGGTCACTGGCAGTCTACATTTCGATTTGCGTGTTATTCGGTTCATTGCATTCTTCACCATTTTGAATTTAAGGGTGAAATTTCAGTTACTGAATAAGTCATCTATTTTTAATTTTACACTAAAAATGGTAATTTAAAATTTGTTTAGAATTAAATTTCAAAAAGAAAAAAAAAAGATGTTTTATCACCATTATTCGTGTAAAACTAAAAATAGACGATTTATTCAGTAACTAAAATTTTACACTTCAATTCAAAATGGTGAAGAATGCAATGAACCGAATACCACGCAAATCGAAATTTAGACTGCCAATGACCTGCTTCAACTAATTTCCAAAGAAAATTACTACTAGGAGTTTTTCCTTTGTCAAAAAAAGGAATACAATTTCACCACCTTATTGGGGTATACATCGAAAAATATTGATCCTAGCGGCAAATTATGGATACTAAAAGGTAGGAAATTTAATTTTTAACAACTTTGTAGTAACTATTTTTCGTGTAAAAATAAAACTAAAGGACTTATTCGGTAAACAAAAATTTACCCTTAAATTCAAGATGGCCGATAACGCAACAAACCGAATACCACGCAAAACCAAATGTAGACTGCTAGGGACCTTCTTTAATGATTTCCGAAAGAAAATTGCTACTAGGAATTTTTCATAAGTCAAAAAAGTCAAACAAAACTTTTTGGGGTATAAATAAAAAAATATCGACCTTAGAAAAAATTAAGAAGAGTTAGACTGTAGAAAATTTAATTCTAAACAACTTTGTAGTAACAACTTTTTGTGTAAAATTAGAACTAAACGATTTATTCAGTAAACAAAAATGTATCCTTAAATTCAAGATCACGGAGAACGCAACGAAACGAACCGAATACCACGCAAATCGAAACTTAGACTACCAGGGACCTCCCTCAACGAATTCAGAAAGAAAATTGCTACTAGGAATTATTTCTAGGTTTGCCCCCTAATTGAGCTTAATCGGTTGTACTAACAGCACAAGTCAATTTAAAAGGCAACCGAAAATTTAAGTCTCTTTGAAAATGGCATGGACTTAAGTGGCTATTACACCTTCCTAAATTTAGAATCCGATATTTAGGACGTCCTGAATTTAGGAAAGTGTAATCGCATTTCCTAAATTTAGGACGCTCAGTAGCCGCTCACCGCCGCAGTATCAATATAATATTGTATCGATATTAATATCGATATTGATAATTTTAAAATAAAGCCATCGATATATCGACATAATGTATGTATGTATGTTCGTATGTATGTATGTACGTATGTATGAATGTAGGTACGTATGTACGTCGTATGTAATGTATGTATGTCGCACCCCGGCCGACCCAGGGTTATATCTCTCGATCCGCCCCTCTTCCGATGTGGGGACC
This sequence comes from Eilema depressum, assembly GCA_914767945.1. Lineage (NCBI taxonomy): Eukaryota > Metazoa > Arthropoda > Insecta > Lepidoptera > Erebidae > Eilema > Eilema depressum. The sequence continues at coordinate 20,445,336 of OU612012.1, read as the reverse complement.
ACAGAGTTCCCAACTCGCCCCTGCGGTCGGCTTCTGCTAGGGTGATAGGCGGCTCCACCCGTCGCCCCCAGGCCCGCATTCATGGGGGACGGAGGACATTCTGCAACCTCCGACGCCCGAGTTACCTCCACTCGTCACGGGCCGCTCGGTTGGCGATTCTCCTTCGCTCCCGCTCTGCTGCCTCCTATACGAGCATGACTTGCTCGCAGGAGGAGGCGCCGGCAGATTATCAGATTACCCTTATTTTTCTTCATTTGAAAAATGACAGGATTTATACTCCAATCAAATATGAAACTCTTACAGCTGAAGCTAATGAAAATTTTGAAATAGGCAGATGTCTTCTCGTCTTCTCGTTCTCGTCTGAAGATATTATAGACATAAAAAACGGTGGCCAAACCATTATAAGAAACTGGTGTTAACAGTGGATTCCTATGGCAGAGGAGTTCCTAGTGTCACATTTTCACATTTTCGAAGACCACACCAGGTCTTGTGACAACACGACCTTTAGATTGACCTAACTTTCCCATTAATATTGTATTATGTGCTATGTACTGTGATTTATGATTCGCACCATCAACAATAATAACGAAAAAAAAAAACGAAATAAGAATCTGAATTTGTTTACAGAGACTTCGATCAGGTTCGATTCCCGGTTATGTATGAGAGTTTGAAGAAAAGTTTGAATGTCAATATTATTAAATTTAAAATCGAAGCCATGGTTCCTAAGAACAGATATCGCTGTCTCGCATAGTTACTGACTTCTCCCTACTGACCCCATTTGGATTGATCATCCTGTATATACTAAGATATTGTACTTACTTGTGACGTATGAGTAAAGGTTGAGAAGGAAATATTGAGGTGATAAATTCTATGGTGTTAGTATTTGATCGCCTCCGTCAAAATACTAATCATCATTTAGACAGTTTTGTCAGTGATACTAATTCTCTATTAGACAATTTTGTCAAAGATACTAGGGTACGCTATATGCGAATTTATGGCAGTGATATTGATATGTGTAAATCATGAGCCTACTAAGATATTAATTAGAATCAAGGGTGAATTGGCAATATTCGTTTTATACCTACATACAGAATAAATAAATAATAAATAAATAAATAAATATTCTACAAGATTCTACACAACGCTATCTAGACCCATGGTAAGCTTAATTAGCTTGTGTTATGGAATCTAGAATGCGGATATACATACTTAGATACTTTTTTTTTTTGTATATACGTACATATTATACATAGAAACACCCAGACCAATGCAAATATTTATATTCATGCATACAAATATTGGCACTGAGAATAATTTGAGTAATAATAAAACTACAACACTACCTTATTTATCTTAATCAGATCAGTTAATATTTTGTATTAATATATTATGTTAATAATATTATGTAAATAGATTTATGTACTTATTACTATTATCTAAGCTTTACCGAAGCATACCATATTTATTATTTATGTTTTATATCATTATTTATTTTAGCACAAGAAGATGGCTTCAACGTTATAAGGCGTGAATTATACTGTAACAGTGTATAGTGAAGTTTGTTGCAACACATTAACGTGTAGAGGCACAGAGGACATTGGTGTCGGTAAATACTGTTTGGACTGTATATAAGTATAACAGACAACTACTGTAACAGTAACTTGTATATAATTGTTTAACTTATTTATACTTGCATAACTTGTATACACTATATTATAGTGTATAAGTGAAAACGTGCTTCTCCGGACCGCACAGGTCGCATTTACTAGAGAGGAGAACATTTTCACTATCTGAAGTCCACTGCTCCGCCCGAATTGATGGTTTTCGCAACTCCGGTTTTACTCAACAATTGCGATCAAACATACCTAAGATTTGTTTTGCATTAATCGTGAACAATGAGGCAAGAAAAAGATAAATATTTGGAATTCCGATAGAGTAAAGGTCAAAGCTCTATCGGTTTTTAAAACAATAAATATCTGTTTAAAATAATCTTAATATGAAATGGAAACCCCTTGAAACGCATTTGTTGCCTACCTTAAATACTTTTGCATAACTAGTTTGGCATATCTTTTTAAGGCATGATAATAGGTATTTTGATACGGTGATTTTATAGCATACTGTACCTTATGGTATATTTATTCTATTCTACGTTAAAATGTTCAGCGCTATCTATACTAGCATGCGGATAATCACACTTAGACACATTTCCAATGTAAATAAATACATATTAAGTATGTATACCTATAAAACACCTATACAATGCACATATACATTTCATGCGTGATATTTTCACTGAGAGGGGATCAAACCCACAACCACCGACTTAGCAGTACAGGCCTCTACTGCTAAGTGTGCCATTCAGACTATTTTTTCAATGTAATTTATATAAATCGCATAATCCTATTCCTAGTGCTACTTATATAAATTATGAATTTACAAAATATACCTATGATTTTGATTTTATAGTTTATTTTTGATTTTATATTATACTATTAATTATAATAGTTTACAACATATAAATATCAAAATGTTTGAGTATAGTCCCTTATTTTATGTTAAATGATTTTAGAACTACCCAGAAATCCGTAATACCTGAATTTAACAGCTCCATCGAGATATTTTTGGGCGCTACATAATGCTATCGATAGGCATTACGAGTTTTGATACCTACACTCGGAAGACATAGGAGTATGCGTAGATCTTCTGAGTGTAGGCACAACGTAAGCCGCCTACGTACTTCCCTACAGCATATTCGAATTTGTAACGGGACGCAGAAACTAGGTAAAAGTGTTAATGAATTTTGCCATATACCTAGTACAGATATATGCGCGCCTTTTAGGAACACCACTAGCTGTTGTCCGCGGTTTCACCCCGTGTAATTTTGTATCCCGTTCTCACAACCCATTAGAACCTATTCCCGGGATAAAAGTAGCCTACCCTATAACTATGTTATTCCAGACTATAATCTATCCTTGTATCAAATTACAGCCTACTAAAATGAATGATCAGGTCAGGTCACAAATTGATACCTAATATGCCGAACAGCTAGTTAATACAAACATCAGAATTACCTTGACTAAAGCCTAGTTCGGACTAGGCTAGTAATTTAGAAGAGTAGCGAGTAATTCGGTCGGTATAGTCGGGCGAGTAGCGTCTCCCACCACGCGTCCGTGCTCACTCGTTCACCGGCTAAACAAGTCCGAACCTGTAGGCACATGCTGTAAGAACATTTCGAACGATCGAACGAACTCGAAAGCTGAATCTGCAGTGATATTTCAATATCGCATGCTGTTTTGGTGATGTCACGTTGTCGAACACGTAAACATACATCACCCTCATGCTCAAGAACGTGACGACACAAAATTTACAGCAAGCAGAATGGAAATATCGCCGCGGATTGAGCTGTCGAGTTCGTTCGATCGTTCGAAATGTTCTTACAGCATGTGCCTACTGTAGATTAGTCGAGTTCATTAGTACCCGCAAAATGTCGTTTCGCTGGAGCGAAGAAACAACTTTACAATTTATTTCCAAATATGTAGAACATGAATGCTTGTGGTATATTAAGTCCCCGTGTTATAAAAACAAATAAATGAAATAATCCGCACACTTTGATTTAGAAAATACAATGAATATATTTTACAACACACCTGCTCATAAAAGTGATATTATTTTACCGCAATTAAGCACGGAATGACACCTATTATAAAACTGTGACTTTTTCATTACTATTATTCACAAAAGTGAGTTATAGATTATTTTTTAAATTTTATAGGAAGTGTCTATAATTGTCTATGTTCTTAAAAAAGTTTTGATACAAAAAATAACGTGTTTAATAGTACGAATACATTAATACGCCTATTGTATGGTCATTTGATGCATTTTCGTATTTAAATAAATAATTTCAACTTGTAATACTTGTGTAATAAACAAAATTTTCGCTCAAATTTAACTTTTTTTTTCTAAGTACAGAAAAAAAAACAGAGTAAAAAAAAGTTAAGTTCAAACCTCATTTTTTTTTAAATATGGTCGACCGCCATTGTTAAATGCGCGCGCATAGGAAAACGAATTAATCTGTAGTATTGTTTATTTAGTATTTGTAGTATTATTTTATTCGCAAGTGTGTTGTAAAACGTCGTATGGCACGTGTGAGCATGATGATTACCGTCCTCGGCTGTCTTAAGACCCTCGCCTGGCGGCTCGGGTCTCAATGGCGCCTCGGCGGTAATCACCAACGTTGCTCACTTGTACCATAATGTACTATTATTAATCTTATTATTTATATGAAAAATATTTTATTATTAAGTACGAATTTATTATTAATTTTTTTTTTGGGTGGCGCTTTGTAGCGATTCTGATTGGTGCATAAAATGATGACCAAAAGTCATCATTTTTACAACATATCTATAATTTTTAGTATATCATTGGTTGCAGCACGTTCATCTTGCAAAACACCACTCACTTGTGTACTGTACTGGACCGATAATGCGAACGATTTCTGTTTAGTCGCGAGTAAACTACTCGCTACTCTACTAAATTACTAAAGTAGTCCGAACTAGGCTTTAGAGCTGGGCCCTCAGTCGGATTGACAACTACGCGCGTTCGTATTAGCTGACACATTTAAGCTAGTTTAGTTTCACTTCAGCTCTATCTTCTTTGTTAACCAATTGATATTTACCGTCTACATACGTTACGACTGCGATTAAAACTTATTGACAAACAGGATGATCCGTTTATAACCTAGAAATAATCTAGAGAAAATAAACTGATTTATGCCAATGGACGTTACGGTAAAATAAATACCAGTACATTTAATTTTGCGTTTCTCATATATTATTCAAACTTTGAATATTATGCTATATGCGTCTATAACTACGCTTTTCGATACATGTTTTTAGGTCGTTATGCTGACTGTACTGATCGTTAAGAAAATTTAAAGTTTGTCATGATAAAGTCTGATGTGTTCTAATAGAGAACCAAAACAAAAATATTTTTAGAGTTGGTACAGATCCATTGTGTTGTTTGGTATTGTTGTTGCAGAAGACTGGCGTACGTTGACACCGGTCTTTTCCGCGGATCAGACGTGCGTGAAGCTGGCATGCACAGCATCTTCCTGGGCGATTTGAGTGCCGGAGGTAAAATACTGAAAAACAAAAAATTAAAGTTAGCGATTATTAATTATATTGTCAATATTTGTTTTTGTATTCCTTTATGTTGCAATAGTTAGACAGGATCAGGTCCTGTGTAACTTATGAATAATGCCGGATCTTATTAAGTTAACTTCTGACAGTGTTTTTGTATATTTAACACTATATTATTACAACTTACAATAAGATTTCGAGCAATTCTTTACAGCAATTTAGAGCAAACATATCTGAATAGTAGAAAAATGATGACACTAGAATTAACGCAGAGACGCCAAGATAAGGTAAACTTACAAAGTCACATGGTGGGAACGTTTATTACGGACACAGTACGTTCACAACATCAAACTCATAAGGAATCATGGTAGTCAGTGAATACCTTAAAGATTAGGAAAAGACAATCACAATTAGAGAATTTAAATGTAATCTACTGTAAAAATGGAAATTGATTTTTGTAACAAAATGTCATACCTGAAAGATTGGTAGAGGTATACTCGTGATGTCTTGTTGTAAACCTAATATCAATAGTCACATTATTGGTAGTCACAGTTGGTAGTATGACAGGCGTTCAATTTTTGGCTGTTTTAAGAGTTCATAGTAGGCTTGTAGAAATAATATCATAATAATTTGCAAAAGAAATATACATACATGAAACCAGGAGGTGAGATAAGGGAAAACAGATTTTTTTGGATTGCACAAATAATTAAATTAATAGGTTTTTGTTGGGACAAGTGAAGGTAATTAAAAGCATAAACTTACGTTAGTTAATAAATGTCTAATATATCTTGCGATGGAAATGTCCCATCACTTCCCTGCCAAGGAGGAAGTCATTGTACTAAACAAAATTAAAATTAATTAATTTATATAAAAATATTTTGAGTAACTATTCTACCTTTTGACGCGTAAGGATCAACCTACTGAAACGCAAAAAGACCATTACGCAAATAAACCAATACCTAAAAAGATCAATACTCAAGTGGACCAAACGCAATAGGACCACTACGCAAGTAGACCAATACTTAAAAAGACCAAAACTCCGTTGTTAGGTATGTGTCTCGTTTTAAACTCGTAGACTAAGCATACCTCGAAATTTTCCATGCAGTGAAGCGTCATCCAGCATAGCCAGCCTAGTTAGTGAACATTATGATAAAGTAGACCAGATGGCCCAAAAGGAGCTTTACAACCAGATGTTAATGTGCAATATAAAATGTTTTTTTTTTTAATTTATCTGTATCTATTTTATTTTATATATTACCAAGCTCTGTGTTACCATAATAATATTTAAACTAACTAAAAACTACCTAAAGTTGGATCTTAGATCTTCTAGAAATTTTGGGCTTTTTTTAAAGATCAGTTTTCTCAGGAACTGTAATGAAGTAATTTTTCTGTCTAAAAGTTTCTTAAAATTGTAGTTTATAAAATTTTGTGAACTGAATATCACATAATATATCCGTCTATTGTTTCTCGGAACTAGAATCAACCTTTTTTTTTAATTTTTGGTTCCACCATTATTGTACCTCTTTTCTTAAATTTTCAATAGAATAATAAAGACTTGGATGTCGTATCATTATTTTGTTGAGGCGATGATGAAGGATACTTCAAAGCAATTTGCAGTACTAAGTTGTTCTGGACTAAATATTTAAGAACCATTCTCTCTCGAAGTATTTCCGAAAGGCTTCCATTTTATCGGATCTTTTGGGGTTATATTTAAAATGTCTTTCCAAGTATCACTAATTTAATGTAAGTACTGGCAACATGGGTAAATTTGACACTAATCTGATCGCTTTACGCCCATCTTTTGAATGATATAACTTGAAGTCTCTCGCCTTTTTCCAGATAGCGCGACTAAAATGATAGTAACATCCTGATATGGTCACATTTGGGAAAATATTGCTATTTGCATTGACTACCACCAGCTCGATATTTATCTTTTATAGGTCGACAAAACGAATATAATAATATGTCAAATTGTCTTTTGTCTGGAAGTAGAGCAAATATAACTGGCGCAACGTTTGTTGCATTGTCTGAGGAACCCAAATCCACATGGATCGAGTATATCTGGTAGAAGGGTGGTGGTACACTTTTGAAAGTACCATCGCCTATAAATATATAAACCATTATGAAAGTACTGTCAGTATTTTTTCGATGTTTCTGAATAGAAAATTAATATTTTAATCGCAGTCACCATCATTGCAAATGAAAAAAATTTGGGCAAGGGCTTCAGGTAATTGAATTTCGTTCAAGTTTTTATATTTTAGTTTATCCGTATTTAAAATATGCCCGTCTAGATCGGCACCGAGTCGTGAATTTGTTTTAACGCTGGCAAATGGTCGGCATACTCGTCACTCAAGTTTCCAAATGTTTCATTATACAGGGTTATTATGCTACAATTTGGAGCCCTCATATGTATGGCCGAAAATCAATAGTTTTCGAAATAATTTACTTTTTAAGATTTTTCCATAGTAACCCAAAATTCAGCCTTCAATTGCAAATCTAAAAAAAGTTTTTGCAAAGTGGGACTTATTCTAATTTATTTTTAAAGGTAACACTTTTACTAATCTAAACTAGTAATTAAAACTAAAAAAAAAATAATAGAAAAATTATAGTTTTTCATAAAAAAAATAATTTCAATTTTCACCTTACTCTCCAGTAATTGTCGTATGTCTCAAAAAAATACTATGGTAGTGAGCGTACAAATTACAGGAAAAAAATGTGCGTTTAATCAGCTTTCCAATAAGGTAATGACATAAGTACATAGAATAATATTGTATTTATGAAAAAAGGTAAGTTATAAGCGCGGGCGAAAATGCACCAAGGACATTTCCAATCGACATTGGGTACAAGGTTATCCGTTTATTATTTTATCTGAGTTCGGAAGTGTCAAATGGCTGTATGTTGTATCGTAGTATTAGTTAGTAACAATTTTGACCCGCGTAAGCACGTTTTGTTGTAATCTGACTACCCTTAAATGATTCGTAGAATTCCTTCCCTTGCTTTTGTTCTTATTATGTACTACCAAATACCTCACTATTGTTAAGCTGTCTACATGCCAAACCTGTTGATCCACCAATAAAGCCCGTGACGTCTTGATTTCAGGTGCTTAAACTTAAACTATTCAAACTCACGTGTATTCCCGGTGACTTGTGGTAACATGTGGTAACATAAAGGGCCGTTCGGCGAAAGGGCCGCTCCGCGAAAGGGCCGTTCCGCGAAAGGGTCGTACTGAGTATCCGTGACATGTAGCGAAAGGGCCTAAACCGTCCTAATCCTATCCCCGGTGACTTGTGGTGACATGTCGGTAGCAAGTCTGATACTGCCAAAGGTACGTGGATGTGCCCACCGAAACGCTTGTTTACAATTTGGTTTTGCTATAATAAATAAAAAGATCACCTACAAGTTTATGAATTTATACCATACTTACAACGAAACTAATATGAAAACAAAAACATCCTAGTCACAAAATGTGTTATAGTCGGAGTTACTAATTTCGGGTCTCTTCTGGCAAAGATTTTCTATGACATGACGACTTTGTATAGTCGACGTTAAGGAAGGCGATGTTGATAATCTCGGCGAGCTTCAGCACCATTGCCATCAGCAAAACCGAAACAAAACATGACATCAGCGTATTCGAATTATTAGAATATGCAGTCATATTACAAAAAAGTGATATTAAATAATAATAACAACAAAAGCGGAGTAATTACACGAATGATTTGAGGGTAGGCAAATTAGGACAAAACGCTTACGTATGTCAAAATTGTAACTAATTAATACTATGACACAACATATAGCCAATTGACACTTTCGAACTCAGGTAAAATGATAAACGGATGACCTGGTACGGTTACGTATCAATTCGCATAAGTTAATTTCGCATAAAGTCGACTCATATAAGGATGATTCATATAAGTTCATTTCGCATAATGGACGACTCGACTAATGGTTCATTCACATAAGTTTGATTGAAATAAGTTTAATTGCTATAATGGACAATTCATATAATGAACGATTCATATAATGGACGATTCTATAATTGACGATTCATATAATTGCGCAGGGTGGACACCGCCCACCGCCCGTGGAGCGAAGCGGAGCTTCCGTCTTAGCCTTCGTGGTTATTTTTTTATAACCACCCATACAAAGATTTTCCGCTCTGCCATAGCTTCAAATATTTAGTTAATATGTTTTAATTCACATTTTGAGTTCAACTTAATTCCGTAAATAAACATGATTTAACGTCCTTTTGTGTTTTCTTTACTATATTAAAATACTGAAGTTCAAAATCCTTGTATGTGTGGTTAAAAATAACCACGAAGGCTAATGCGGGAGCTCCGCTCCGCTCCTCTCCCGCCTTAGCCTTCTAACCTAACCTATCCGAGTCGGGGTGGGCAGTGTCCATTTTTTATAACCCATACCACATAATATTTCTTAAATTGTAGGTAAATAAACTGTAAATGAGCTCACCGTTAGGCGAGTTATACGTTATATGAGTTTGACATTATATGAATTAAACTTATGTCAGTCAACCTTATATGAGTCGTCCATTATGTATTTAGTCCATTATTTATTATGACCTTATATGAAACAACCGTTATGTGTACCATTATATGAATCGTCCTTATATGAGTCGACCTTATGCGAAATTAACTAATACGAATTGATATGTAACTCCTGGTACCCAATATGCCGATCCTAAACAATGAAAAAGTCCCCGGCGCGTTTTCGCCCGCGCTTATTAAAACTCACGTTTTTTATAAATACAATATTATTCTATGGATGTCATTACCTTTTTAGAAAGCTGATTAAACGCACAATTTTTTCCTGTAATTTTAACGCTCACTGCTGTAGTAATTTTTTGAGATATAGGACAATTACTGGAGAGTAAGGTGAAAATTGAAAATAATTTTTTTTATGAAATACTTCACAATTTTTCTATTTAAAAGTTTTTTTTTTGTTTTTATTACTAGTTTAGGTTAGTCAAAGTATTACCTACAAAAATAAATTAGAATAAGTCTCAATTTTTTTTTTAATTTTCAATTGAAGGCTGTATTTTGGGTTACTATGGAAAAAACTATAAATTATTACAATTATTACGAAAACTATTGATTTTCGGCCATACATATGTGGGCTCTAAATTGTAGCATTTCGGGTCCCCTAACACCCACTGACAGGAATACGTCGAGTTACTAATAACCCTATATATATTTTGTAGTGGGCCTAAGTTTTTACACACCTTGGCCTTACATGCTGAACGTAGCTTGTAAATTTTGTTTTGCATGTGATCAGCGATACATGTATATAGACTTTGTCTTAATATAATATATACAATAGACAGCACAATGTCAAATTCAAGACTCGGTACCGATCTATACGGGCATATTTAATACGGCTAAACTAAAATATAAAAACTTGAACGAAATTCAAATACCTGAAGCCCTGCAAACATTTTTCTTGACGCATCTCCACACTGTAGTATCTATTATTAACATTAGTTCGAGTATTTTTATTATAGCAATATCCCGCATTTAGTAAAGTATTGTTGCCCTTTTGATTTTTACAGAAAAATAACTCTGAGCTATCCATGTTGACTGATAAAAAAATATTGACATGTAGGTTGGTTCATATACGTCAAAAGGGAATTTAGTAAAGAATTTGAAGTAGCCAGTACCTACTTAACGAAATAGTATCTTATCGAAATGTGCTCATGTACTTACCTCTGTTAAGTTGTAGCTGGCTTTTTTATACAAATAGGTATTAGTACGTATTGGTCGTTATGCGATAATATATATATATATATATATATATATATATCCTTAATCTAATAAGTCTTTGTACGTATTGGTCATTATGCGTATTTAATCATCATCATTTGGTCATTATGCGTCAGATCGATTTCAACCATAGGAAGTCTACTGCTGGACATAGGCCTCTCCTATAGATCTCCAATCTCCAATAAGACCGGTTGGAAGCGGCGTGCATCCAGCGCGTTCCCGTGGCCTTAATGAGGTCGTCTGTCCACCTTGTGGGTTGACGTCCTACGCTGCGCTTGCCGATACGTATACGATTATGCGTATTGGTCTTCAAGTATTTTTGGTCTTAAAGCGATAAATAAGGTCTTTGTACGTATTGGTCGTTATGCGTATTGGTCGACATGCGTTGTGGTGGTCATAATGTGTTTTTAGTCATTATGCGTCAAAAGGCTATTCTAGACCCTATTTAGCAAAGCTTGGGTTCAAATAATAATATAAGAAAATGTTATTGGTAGATTTTCTCGAAAATTCAATATAAACGCAATACAAGAAACTGCAAGACATATTATAATTATATTTGTATGTCATTAGAAGTCAGAACCGATTTGAAAATTGAAGCTATTTACACTATTTCTACCTTTCGTCAACATAAATAAGTAGGTAAATTATTAAACTTCAAGGCCAAGCTTCGGTGAATAGGGCGTATAATATACTCGTATAGAGTACTAGTGATAAGCAAGATTATCGAGGCGTCCTTTTTCTTCACCTTATTTCCTGTTTTAGTTAAGCAAACATCAACCACGCTTTATGTACCTACTATTAAATTAATAACGGTCCGGGTCCCAGCTGCACCTGGGCTTAAGTTCGTGAAATAAATCCTATAAACCAATTGCATCGTCACCTACCAGGTCTAATTATGAATAAAAGCAGGAAAATACTATGCCTTAATACCAGGAAAATACTAATTGAATTTCCTGTTTATTCAAATTTGAAGAAATTTCCATACAACAGGCTTCCCCTTCCCCTAACACCACTCATCCTATAATTTGTCATCCTTTATCCTGAAGTTTGCGAAAATACGTTTACACGTGGATATATATTTCTAACTAGAAGTATGTAGATGAATGAGTTTTTTGACCCAAACTTTAAAAACCTTCCCTACAACTGTTCATCACCTATGTGGTAAAATAAATAATTAAGAAACATTTCTATGTACTGTATTACTTAGATATTTGGTAAAAGAAGTACTGAACAGTCATATGGAGAAGGTTGTAACCTTGAGGATGTAATTTCTGACAATCTTCCTTACTGGAAGCTTGCAAAAACTTTGGCATTTGATGCCTTTGTATTATACAAGGCATCAAATGCCAAAGTTTTAAGTTTTTCACCTCAGCGGTTTTTGACCAGCCATTCGAGTCAAGTAATTTATACTGTGCAATGTATAGACCAATGAGCCACTTGTATATGCCTTCCCAAAATAATTATATTATTACAAAATTAACAATATAATATAAGAACGCATTATAAAAGAATAATTATATAATACTATAAGCTGCATGCTATCAAATATTCAAAAATAAATGTTTTGTAGATATTGAAACATACTAACCCCGGCGAAAGTGGCTCCATTCCAACCAAGTCGTTCATGATCATTTGGCATGCGTTGAGTTGGTGTCTTACGATCAGTACGGGAGGCAAGCCTAGCTTTCGCTCGTAGCGCAGCCCGCAGCGGCACATTTGCTCTCGCAGCCTCCGCGCGCCCGTGCTGGCAGAATTCTATCAATGCAACCCCCAAAGCCAGAGCCAAACCACCAACTAGCACGTAAAATATCCCTGCCACTTGGCTCAGCGTCATTTCGGTGATTGTAGATTCCTTTAACATTAAATACAGAATATTGTACAACAAAATGATAACTATTGAAACTATTAATTTTAAAGTATCTACTAGGTTTATTATTAATAAGTATAATTTATTTATTAGCATAATAACACAATATGTCATAGCCACAAACAGCCCAAACCACAGGACGGATCGGGCTGAAATTTGGCATACAGGTAGATGTTATGATGTAGGCATCCGCTAAGAAAGGATTTTGATTAATTCTACCCCCAAGGGGATCAAATAGGGTATGAACAACATTTTGAACTTAACCTGTCGAAGTCGCAGGCAACAGCTAGTTAAATTATATAAATTATTCATTAAATTATATAATAAACTAGCTTTTGCCCGCGGCTCCGCCCGCGTGGATGTCGGTTATAGCGACCAAACATAGCCTATGTCCTTTCTCAAGGTCTAATCTACCCCTATGCCAAATTTCATCAAAATCGGTTCAGTGGTTTAGGCGTGACAGCGTAACAGACAGACAGACAGACAGACAGAGTTACTTTCGCATTTATAATATTAGTATGGATATGGATTTATTTCTCATAATTTTTTCGGTCTTAATTTCACATTTATGTTAAACTAGCTGCCCCTGCGAACTTCGTACCGCCAAACAGTCGATTCTTTAAAAAAATAATAATTTTTCTCTGTGTAAGGACCATCCTCGTACTTCAAGGAATATTCTAAAAAAAAGAATTAGCGAAATCGGTTCAGCCGTTCCCGAGATTTGCGCTTAGCAACACATTCAGCGATTCATTTTAAGGGTTCCGTAGCCAAATGGCATAAAACGGAACCCTTATAGATTCGTCATGTCTGTCCGTCCGTCTGTCTGTCTGTCCGTCCGTATGTCACAGCCACTTTTCTCCGAAACTATAAGGCCTATTAAGGCTGTTGAAACTTGGTAAGAAGATGTATTCTGTGAACATTAAAGAAAGCATTAAGAATTTTCACACAATAATAAAAAAAAAGCATTAAGTTTTGGGGGAATTTTTTTTTTCATCAAACCCATACGTGTGGGGTATCTATAGATAGGTCTTTAAAAATGCTATTGAGGTTTGTAATATAATTTTTTTCTAAACTAAATAGTTTCCGCGAGAGACATTTCCAAAGTGGAAAAATGTGTCCCCCCCCCCCCCCTCTAACTTCTAAAATAAGAGAATGATAAATCTAATAAAAATATATGATGTAAATTGCCATGCAAACTTCCACTAAAAATTGGTTCGAACGAGATCCAGTCAGTAGTTTTTTTTTAATACGTCATCTTCCTCCTAGCGTTAATTCCCAGTCGCATCCGAAGCTTTCAGCTCGGAGTCTGGGGTCCGCTTTTACCAGTCATAGCTACAGATTTGGCTAGACCTCGATATTTTCCGTGAAGCGATTGCCATCTGACCTCCACGACCCAATGTTAACATTAGGCGATATCGAAGCTTTGCAGCTAGACCGTTATTTTTGGACTTTTTAGGGCACCAACTACCCGTAACGACTGCCATAGATGTTCTTATGGCAACCGGGACCGACGGCTTAACGTGCTCTCCGAGGCACGACCAGACCAATGCAAATACCCATATTTAATGCACACAAATATTTGCACTGAGCGGGGATCGAACCCGCGCCTCCTGCGTTGCGGCCGCGTTCACTACCGCTACGCCACGGAGGCTGAGCTGTTTTTTTTTAATACGTCATAAACAGCAATTTTTCGCCTTTGCTACTACGGAACCCTTCATGGGCGCATCCGACTCGCACTTGGCCGATTTTTATATTATAGAGATAGAAGATAGAAGATAAGTGTATTAGCATGACGTGACCTTTTTAGTTCATATTGTTATGAATTAGAATAATTGACAGTTTCGGTCGTTAGTATGAGAAAATAAATCATTGAAATTAAAATTTTGTCGTACTGACCACTTTCATCTGAAATATCTCCTCTTTGGTTAAAAATTCCAAAATCAAATTTATAAATAATTCATTTACCTGGTACATTTAAATTTTGAAAATAGTCATTAATTTGTTTTTTCCCCATTTCCTTTTCCTCAATTATATTTATTAAAGAAAGAAAGAAAGAAAGAATAGTACATTATGGTACAAGTGAGCAACGTTGGTGATTACCGCCGAGGCGCCATTGAGACCCGAGCCGCCAGGCGAGGGTCTTAAGACAGCCGAGGACGGTAATCATCATGCTCACACGTGCCATACGACGTTTTACAACACACTTGCGAATAAAATAATACTACAAATACTAAATAAACAATACTACAAATTAATTCGTTTTCCTATGCGCGCGCATTTAACAATGGCGGTCGACCATATTTAAAAAAAAATGAGGTTTGAACTTAACTTTTTTTTACTCTGTTTTTTTTTCTGTACTTAGAGAAAAAAAAAAGTTAAATTTGAGCGAGAATTTTGTTTATTACACAAGTATTACAAGTTGAAATTATTTATTTAAATACGAAAATGCATCAAATGACCATACAATAGGCGTATTAATTTATTCGTACTATTAAACACGTTATTGTTTGTATCAAAACTTTTTTAAGAACATAGACAATTATAGACACTTCCTATAAAATTTAAAAAAGAATCTATAACTCACTTTTGTCAATAATAGCAATGAAAAAGTCACAGTTTTATAATAGGTGTCATTCCGTGCTTAATTGCGGTAAAATAATATCACTGTTATGAGCAGGTGTGTTGTAAAATATTTTTATTCAACCCAGCTTACATAAACAAAAATA
Source organism: Eilema depressum (assembly GCA_914767945.1). Lineage (NCBI taxonomy): Eukaryota > Metazoa > Arthropoda > Insecta > Lepidoptera > Erebidae > Eilema > Eilema depressum. The sequence goes on along the minus strand of OU612012.1, from coordinate 20,429,831 downwards.
TAAGTATACTACACAGCTTAGCAACCAGAATAAAATTACAACAATTGTGCATACAACATAACAATGTTATCTATACTACCTAATATTATAAAGAAGTAAAGTTTGTGTGTTTGTATATTTGTTAAATTGTAAGGGGTAATCTCGGGATCTACTGAACCGATTTAAAAAATTCTTTCACCAATAGAAAGCCACATTATTGCTGAGTGTCATAGGTTATATAAAAAACCGAAAAATAAAAAGGCTTTTACGTGGTAGTCCGTTTTGCAAAGTGAATCGGAGAAAAAACGGTGAAGGCCAAAGCAGCGGACGGCGCGCGATGGCTTCGGGTTTAATTCAGTTCGCGTTCGTGCTCGCTTCGGGAGGTAGGTACCCGCGCGAGTGTCAGTCGCGTGGTCGGCTCCTTACGCAGCGGACGTCCCCGAAATTGAATTTTTCGAAACGTAATTACCACACTTTCGACATTGTTTAAATAAAAAGTTCTTATCAGAACTATAATATCTATCTTATTCTTCCATTAAAAATTAAAAGTCTTTATTTTCTGTACATTTAAAAAAAAAAAAATATTTTCAGAACTGTTTTCTGTTTATAGTTTTCATTTAATGCATTAGGCCTAGGCATTCTATACAATGCCGGATTATACACATTGCCTATAACATATATATAAATGTATAATGTATTTACTTGTCCTGGGCTGATTGAATGGATCGCAGTATGCCATTGCGTCAATAAATAACTAGATTGTAGTTATTTAGTTTTATTGGAAGAGAAAAAAAAAGGATAATGAAGCAAATCTCAATTATTTTTATTTAAATAATTTTTAAATAAAAAACCATTCGCTGTTTGTTTAAATGTTTTAATTTATGCAAAAGTGAGCAAAAATTCTAGATTCGGCAGTTTAAATGGATATGTTGTCCGTGTGCTGGGTAAACCCTTAGCCGTACCAAGTGGTTAACTGAGCCCACGGGCTGACTAGACCCATAGCCGTAGCAAGTGGTTAACTGAGCCCGCAGGTTAAGTTGGCTAGTTAGTGGGCTGAGTCACTACCAAAAAAAACGAACGTGGTCAACTGAGCCCGCGGGCTCAATGGGATGTGGGCTCAGTTGACCATGAAGGGAAAAATGCTATGCAATAGCTTTACCGCGGCAGTCCCCGAGTGCCACACGTCTTATTTTTTTTTTTTTTTTTCCAGAGCAGCCATAAGTAGGGCTACCCGCTGTTGCCGGCTTATCCTTGAATTTTGGGACACCCTGTATATAACTTCTGATAATTATGAGCTTTGATCTTTAGTATTAAAAAATATTGATATGAGATCTTTTCGGGCTGTTCGAAATAAGCCTAGGACTCTGCCTTTGGAAGCTGTGATTTTATTTATTGAAATGCTATAGCCTTCACTTAGTATACCTTCACATTTTCGTACCTATTTTTTTGTATAAAATTGTTTTACAACACACCTGCTCATAACAGTGATATTATTTTACCGCAATTAAGCACGGAATGACACCTATTATAAAACTGTGACTTTTTCATTACTATTATTCACAAAAGTGAGTTATAGATTCTTTTTTAAATTTTATAGGAAGTGTCTATAATTGTCTATGTTCTTTAAAAAGTTTTGATACAAAAAATAACGTGTTTAATAGTACGAAAAAATTAATACGCCTATTGTATGGTCATTTGATGCATTTTCGTATTTAAATAAATAATTTCAACTTGTAATACTTGTGTAATAAACAAAATTTTCGCTCAAATTTAACTTTTTTTTTTCTCTAAGTACAGAAAAAAAAAAACAGAGTAAAAAAAAGTTAAGTTCAAACCTCATTTTTTTTTAAATATGGTCGACCGCCATTGTTAAATGCGCGCGCATAGGAAAACGAATTAATTTGTAGTATTGTTTATTTAGTATTTGTAGTATTATTTTATTCGCAAGTGTGTTGTAAAACGTCGTATGGCACGTGTGAGCATGATGATTACCGTCCTCGGCTGTCTTAAGACCCTCGCCTGGCGGCTCGGGTCTCAATGGCGCCTCGGCGGTAATCACCAACGTTGCTCACTTGTACCATAATGTACTATTATATTTAGCATGTTGGAAAAAATAAATATGCAAAACAAATGTTAATACTACTGCATCCATTTCTTATTTCGGAATGTCGAATCGGACTAAAAGACTCAGTATTCCGATAATTTATAATCATCTGCAGCATCGGACTACTGAGCCGAAAAAGTCTGAGTAGTTCGATCATCGGACTACTGATAATAGGCCGATTAGACTTAAAAAGTTTTATGAAAAAGGCTAACCCACAAACAATATAAACTCACCTCATCTTTCATCGCGTCACAATCAGATTTCTTATTATAGGTGATCCATTTGCGCCATAGCTTGGAGATTACTTGTTCTTTCTTCAAACTCATAATTGCTAGGTTTATGGCTTCCCTGTAAACAAATTCTATTTCTATCATCTTATTTTGTTAGTAACAATTGCAATCTTTGCCATGCGGTTGGGCTCTTTAAATACATTTTCCTTGACATCCCCATCCCTCCATCCATCGAGGTGTCAAACGTGTTTACACGTTATCAACTTCTGAAGTTTTTCGATTTGTTGACTACAATATCTCAGACTTAACACAAAAAACTTATGTGGCGGGGCTGTGATTTATAGACGTATCCTAAATACCTGCGTAATACCGCTTTGGCGTGGCACCGACTTCAACAAAAGTCCTACGCGCATTTTTATGTTTTGAGCTATATTTGTTTTTTTTTTTTTAACTTTTCAGTGCATTTTGTTCTACAGGTCGGTTTAATTTTTGTGTTTAAAATATAGGTACTTATTTTCCCTTTTAAATGACTGATAGTGACATATGATATCAGATGAAACATTCATCTCAAAGTAAGAAACTTAAATGCGAAAGTACAAGAGAAAACTGGAAGGCACTAAAACAAGAAAACCACACGATTACAGATTTAAGCAAAATACTGCATACAGGTTGATACTTTAATAAACTACCTGTAGAATCAAAAATATTCCTCCGTATTTCGTAATAACTTAAACGAGGCAATCATATTATAATGTGTGTCGTTAAGGATTTTGATTACCTATCAACCTATGTAGTCTAAAATTATAGAATTCTAGCATGCCTTTAGTCATAGTTAGGTACCTAAGTACGTTTGCCTCACAAGATCGACAGAATACCCTCTATAACTTAATGAGACATTTATAAGGTATATTGCTAAGGAGTTCTGTTGTCTGTCTGCTTATACTTGACCACAGTAATAATACCTACTGTATCACAGGATCATCATAATTCTAACTATAGGTACCTCAATACCACTTCATATTTTAAAATGTGAATACCTCACTTATAGAGGTATTCCACTTAACCAGTGTCTCAGATATCCAGGTATAAAAAAATGTATGTCTCATTTACAGAGGGTTCCGTTAATGGAGGTCAGAATACAGGCTATTTTCAGTTATAGAGGTGCGATTATCTAAAATAAAGTATGATATAAACATTATACGTGTGTCTGAGTATCAATCTTTATTGGGAATTATAAAAGGTAATAAATTACCAAAGGCGCGTTTGATTAATAAATTTTATCTTGGTTCTGAATTATTCTACAAAGAGTACCTATGGCATATTAAATTCGACACAGGTTTCATCGCGTTTCTTCCCAATTTTATATTAACTTTTCCCATACGTACTGATAAGTTTCGTTTCGGCATTTTTTAAATACTTAAACATCTGTATGATAGTAAAGCGAAACTAAAACTGAAGGTCATTGAGGCTCAAAATTAGTTATGCACGGAATATGCGGGTTGAATAAGAATAAATAGGTAAACAAAAAAACGGTGTCATCTCAGTTATAGAGGTAACTATGAAGATAAAATCGAAAGAACGAATTCCAGATATAGAGGTTTGCTTCGTCCCACTAATAGAGGTAATTCAGTGCCAAAGTCTAGGGACCTCAACATGAGTTCCAGTTATAGAGGTTTCTCACACCTGAAAGCTAAACTAAAACGAATAAAAAATATTTTTTTAAATCGGTGTATTAACATCGGAAATGTCACTAAATATTCCGAAAAATTCTGTGTACCCATTCGAAGGATAAAGATACTAGATAGAAACCGCGGTCTCTGAATTCACGAAAAATGCGACCATTTCGGAATAAACCTCTTACGACCAAAAAAAGCAATCTTGTAAATTATGCGTCTACAAATAAAATAAATAAACATTCCAATCGAAAACCGCCTCCTTTTTAAGAAGTCGGTTAGAAACTGATGTAACGCATGGCAGGTATTAGCTGGTTAGTTATGTCTAACTAACCAGCTAAAGGTATGATTCCGAAGCCGACCGCATACGAAAACTGCCAATGCACGCAAAAGATGCGCGTAATGGTGCAGCTGCTGCATGCGTCTGTCGTTGTCGTATGCGGTCAGCTTCGAAATCATACCTTAATGCCTGCCATGCGTTACACCATTCGAATTCTCCTTCGAAACTTTGACATCATGCTATTCCCTCTTGGAGTCTACTATATCTGCATCTGTGTTATCTTAGAATTTAGATACCAATCTGTCTGACAGCCTGTCATATCTGTGGAATCTGTGCATACAATCTTGCCTCAGGTAAATCGAGATTCAGCTGAGTGGCGTTCTAGAATACGGGCCCTAGTCTATAGGTAAGTCTTTAGACTTACGAAAAGGTTTTAGCTTCAAAAACAAACCTTTCTTCGTTCAATATGCCGGCGGTAACTTCTCAATAACGACTCGTCATAAAACCAACGTTTCATATAAAACGTTAATTTTAAATTTTCAAAAATCACGTTCGCCAATCTGCGTGCCATATAAATGGGTAGTAGATATAAATTCGAAACGAAGAGTGCACCGCCTTCCCACCTGACAGGGCACTATGTAAATCACTGCTTTTCAGTATGCCGCTGGGAATCATCGTAGAGCTGATATTTTAAATCGGTGGCGAGTTCTATTTGATATTTTTACCATATTGGCAATGTCAGAGAGAGCCTCAGTGAAGTTGAAAAGTGAGCATGCCATAAATTATTACTTTTACCTTATATTATTTCAACTTTTTGCACAAAATTCTCCTCTCCTGACTACAGCACCAAAATGCAAATATGCCTTACATTCGGTTTTGCGTATATTTTTGGTCATGTTTGAAACAAAATAAATATTGCAAGGCGAGGTGGTTTACCCACAAAGCGGCTATTTAATCCTTTTTAATACTCGCCGTACAACCCTGCCACTTTACTGTTAGCATCAGTAGATTTTATACAGACATCGAAGATATAAGTACCAAAATTATTCAGAATTCTGGATAGATATTTTGCGAATATGATGTTTTGCAAAGATGATATGCCGCGACGGAGACGTATTTTTTAATCAATAATAACTTGTATTACGTTTTTTGAAGCATCGCAATTCTTTCAGAATGCCCTACGCATACTTTTCGTGCCAATGCATGAGAATGAGACGTAAAACCTGGACCTAAAGTTTAAGTACTTTAAAGAAATATTGAATGGTGGTGTTAAAAAATTACGTTACCTGAGAGGGGATCCTTTTGCCGTGACTATAGAAAAGTTCACGTACTTATGTCGGCAAATACGTGAGCCTCCACAACTATCGAAATTGGTTTCATATCCAGCCAAAATTGCCTCTTCGTTACCTAAATCCTCCTTTACGATATTACGCCTATATCCTACGGTAGCCTGAAAATAATATTATCAGTGATTTAATTCGATTTCCTTCATATTCTTGTAAGTTCTAGATTTAGTTAAGACACGATATAAAATAGAAATAACAAATAGACATATATTTTTTAGAAACCGATGCAGAAGATAGATAGATGTTCAAGCAAATTACGGTCAACATGAGTGAGAGAGTGACGAGCGGCAAAACGTAAAGTTGAAAACCGTCACCGCATGTTTAGGTAAATCAGAAAAAAAGTCTTTCTCTGATAATAAAAACTTGTAGCGCATAAAATTATTACAGTGAAACCTGGTTAAGTGAGACCTGAAGGGACCAGCATATTTGTCTCACTTAAAGAGGTATTCCACTTACCCAGTGTCTCAGATATCCAGGTATAAATAAATATCTGTCTCATTTATAGAGGGTTCCATTAACAGAGGTCAGAATACAGGTTATTTCAGTTATAGAGGTGCAAATTGTAAACAGAATGTATTAATTATAAAAATCTGTCATTTTAGTTTGTCTTTTGGATGTATCATTATCAGATGTTTTTCGATGTTATACATTTTATCAAATAGGTATGCTTTGGTCACCAATTGATGTCGTTACAAGAGAAGATTTGGCACATTAAATTGGAAACAAAATTCATCGCGTGTTTTCCCAATTTCATAAACGTATATTAACTTCAGTTTTTCACTTACTGATAATGACTGGAGCCTTCGTTTCGGCATTTTTCAAAATTAAACATCTGTATGATAGTAAGCAAAACTAAAACTGAAGGTCATTGAGGTTCAAAATTAGGTGCGGAATTTGTGGGTAGAATTAGAATAAGTAAGTCAAAAAAAGAAACGATGTTATCTCAGTTATAGAGGTAAATGCATATAAAATTCACTCGCTGTCTCAGTTATAGAGGTAACTATGACGATAAAATCGAAAGAACGAATCCCAGATATATAGAGGTTTGCTTCGTCCCACTAATAGAGGTAATTCAGTACCAAGGTGTAGGGACCTCAGCATGAGTTCCAGTTATAGAGGTTTCTCACTTATCCAGGTCCCACTTATTCAAGTTTCACTTTACATTTTAGTACAACAAACTGATTTATGGTACAAAATAAATGTTTTTTTTTTTACTAATTAATTTCATTATTTTACAATGCAGCTTCACATGTAAAAGCGTCCATTTATGTAAAAATAAAAAAAAAGTTTACATCGCTACTGAAATCCCTTTACTGCATCCGTTGATTTAAAATAAAACCAAGAGTTACATGCTTTATGAAATATGTTTAAGATATTAACAAAATATTCTCGACTCAATAGTAGAAAATCAAAATCACAAGAAGATTAAATCCCAGCCAGCATTTTAATGCGCTTGAATGAATTCCTCTCGTAGTCGGAACCTTGTACAAGTAAAAATGCATGTAGTTCTTACTTCGATAAATGCAATGTTTGGTGCATAGTTGTGAGTTTGTGTCGGCTCCGCTATACGCTCCACAATAAGATAAGCGGCCAGATTAGCCGTATAGGAGCAAACTAAGATGAGAGCAAAGAACCACCATACTGTGCCAACAATTCTGCCCGATAAAGACCTGAAAATAATTTTGTTTTGGTGAGATCAAGAGTATTCGTATTTGTATGATTTGTAGCCGTAATATTTGTGCTTGTCAATTTCTATACTATTATACTGTAATATATGGCATTATTTTTATAAATTGCTCCAAAATACTAAGGTCTCCGATGGCATCGGAAACAACGCAAAGGTATAATGAGTAAGCAGAAGATATTCAGGTAGTATATAATGGTATTTTTGCATTGAGATGCTTGTACTACTACAGTTTAAATTTAGGAAAATAACGAAACGTGTGTGGGTACAAGGTACTTATCAAAGTTGCATAATATTCAAGCCATGCATTATGACATGCACAAGCATCTTACCCTGCAATATTAATTTCATTTACGTAAGGATACATTAAACATTCTTCAGGTAGTTCTTGTACTGACGTTTTTAAAGGAAATCAAATTTATCTTTCAGAGGAAGGAGATCCAACATTTATTTAAAAGACTGAAGTTTATACAGAATTACTCGAAATGTAAGAAATATTATTTTTACAGTGTTATTGAGAATATGAATTGGAATTACTTTGATCAGAACTTGCTGCAGTTTCGATGCGAGTGATACTTTTAATGTCTAAAAAAGTATAAAAGATAGTTGAGATACAAGATCGTAATGAATTCATAACAGGCGAAATTGACGTTTTTAATTCGGATACCCGTTAGTGTCTCAAAAAGGAAATTATCAAACGTTGTTTACCCGATCGTCTGGTAAATTGGTAGGTACTTTTTTATATCGCTTGGATTTTGCCTTCACAAAGACAAATATATTTTCAACACACTTGCTTATAAACAGGCTTTTATTTTACCGCAATTAAGCACGGAATGACACCTATTATAAAACTGTGAATTTTTCATTATTATTATTCACACGTGAGTTATAGACTTCTTTTTTTAAATTTCATTGATTAAGTTGCTTTGTTCTTAAAAAAGTTTCGATACAAAAAGATCGTGTCCAATATTACAAACGAATTAACCCGTGTATACCAATTGCCTGCTCATTCATGCAACTTTGTATTTTAAAAGATAATTTCAACTTGTAGTACGTGTTTAATAAACAAAACTTTCCCTAAAATGTATTTTTTTTTCTCTGTGAGTACTTACAGAGAAAAAGAAATCATAATTCAAATAAGTAAGTAGATGACAAGGCAGAATGGTGATAGCACCTTAGCCTGTTCCGAAAGAAACAAATTAAAAAAAATGTTAGTTGCGCGCGCATATGAAAACAAATAGATTTTTACTATTGTGTTTTGATTGTGTTATGTAGTATTTTTAGTATAATTTTATTCGCAAGTGTGTTGAAAATAATCGTATGCCACTCGCGTGTATGGTGATTACCGTCCTCGGCTCTCTTAAGACCCTCGCCTTGCGGCTCGGGTCTCAATGTCGCCTCAGCGGTAATCACCAACGCTTGTATCATAATGTACTAATACCTATAGGTACTTTTATTTTATACGTAGAATGATGATAATTTTTATTGCAGGGCGTGTATCTTTATATCAGACCATTTTATTATTTTATACTAGCTGTCCCGGCGAACTTCGTACCGCCATATTTTTTTCAGCCCGCGTGAATTTTTGATCCCGTTCCCGCTGCACCTATTTTCTTACCCTTTAAACCTTCTCTGGACATCCACGAATATTTCAAGACTAAAATTAGCCAAATTGGTTCGGCCGTTCTTGAGTTATAAAATAACAACGAAAAGTGGCATTGATTTTATATTATATATTTAGAGATAGATACATATTATAACTCATGCCATAATGTCCCTTTACAAAGAAACAAAATATTAGACAACGACAATAAAATTGGATACGTCTATTATATACGTGATTGACATTTTATTATTAAAGTACTTATAATATATATATTAAGTACCTATAGACAATAACATGATAATTATAAATTTTGAGGGTTGAATAAGTTGGTAATTAATATTATGTTAAGTAAGTAATAACACTTTTTGTTTTGGATAATCACAGAAACAATATATCAATTCTTAATTGCAGTTCTCAAAAAAATGTCTTTGCTTTAATAATACAGTAGCTTAAATACTCTGACTATAACGTCCATATCTTTATTTAAAGACTAGCTGACCCAGCGAACTTCGTACCGCCATATTTGCCACCCGCGTGGTATTCCGATCCCGCTGTACCTTCTATTCAAATTTCCATGTTAGATTCTAATCCCGTTCCCGCTGCACCATTCCCGACCCGTGTTATGAACAAACATGCCACATATTATTGACCATGGGGAAAATATGGCTTTTCTAGATTCAGACCCGTTCCCGCTGTACCTTCTATTCAAACTTCCATGTTAGATTCTGATCCCGTTCCCGCTGCACCGTCGCCGACCCGTGAACAATGTGAACATGCCACATAAATAATTGACCATGGGAAAAACATGGCTTTTCTAGATACAGACCCGTTCCCGCTGTACCTTCTATTCAAATTTCAATGTTAGATTCTGATCCCGTTCCCGCTGTACCTTCTATTCAAATTTCAATGTTAGATTCTGATCCAGTTCCCGCTGCACCGTCCCCGACCCGTGAACAATGTGAACATGCCACATATAATTGACCATGGGAAAAACATGGATTTTCTGGATTCAGTGTGGTCTTTTAAGGATTGTCCTTTGTGATTTGTTTATGGTCATGGCCAATGCAAGACGGATCGAAAATTGAAGTCTTTTAAATTCAAACGGCACGTCGGTTGGGATCATCGGGATCCTTGGAATGAGAACTTCCTCACCTTCTAATTTTCCTTTGAGTGAAAAAAAAAATTAAAAAAAAAAATTGAAAAAAATTTAAAAGTATATATTATGTCCTTCCTGGTTCTAAGCTACCCCACCAATTTTCAGCCAAATCAGTTCAGCCGTTCTTGACTTATAAGTGTTGTAACAAACACGACTTTCTTTTATATATATAGATTACTGGTTAATCGTTTGGAGTACCTATCGCTATAAATATTTTCGTACACAATATTCTAGAAAATGTAAATAATAAAAAGTATGCGCGTTTTACATACGACATGGTCTACAGGATGCAATACATAACCGAAGTCGCAATATTAACCGCATTACATAAAGTGTTGGGGCATTGGCAACCGGCGCCGTAGTTTATATATTCTTGAATAGTTCTACAGTAAAGTGTAGAGACACTTCAATACATACCTCGGCACTACATCGCTGCCTTGTTGCATGAAAGATCCCAGCGAAAACCAGAAAGAATTCCAAATGCTGAACTCGTTGTGTAAAATTATCTAAAATATTTCGAAACATTTTAAAGGAATGCAGGCATTTGTATTAGAGCTGACAACACTAACTCTAGTTTAATCAGATAACTAAATGATCATGTATTTCATCAGTCTTTGATTAAAGTTCTTTTTTGGGATTTTTTTAGAGAACACGAAAAGGCTATGCTGCAAGGATAAAATCCTGGTTTAATACCAAAAATCAATATTGAAAAACAAAAAAAAAGGTATCTAATATGTTAAGATACTGAAAAAATCAGGCTCATCTGGAAGATCATCAAATTCTGTGAATGAAAAATCAGTGCTGCAATACTGAAAAACTGGCGAAAGTGGTGGCCGCAGCCACCACTTTCGCTGTTGCATTTGAAGGTCGTAGAAAGTGTCAGCTCTAATACCAGATGTTTTACATGTTACTCGTACGTAAGATTACAACTTACCTCACTGGTGCTACTTATAGCGTGTTCCAATTGTGTGTCAGATATAGAGACAGATTTCCATTCGTGAGGTGAGAATCTTGAAACTAGGAAAAGTACAATGCTGACTGCAAAAAAACTGAATAGCACACAGAACTGTGAACAAATAGGTATATTGATTAATAGTGCTGCGTCTAACTAATTATTTTTTGCGCAAGGAATTATCCTTGCGCGGTGACACATAAGGAGATTAATAATATAATAATCATTATAAGAAAATTATAAAAGTGGAACTACTACGAAAACTAAGTGGGAAAACGTTATATTAAGAGAATGATGACCCTAAAAATTTTTAGTTGTAAAGGACTGCAACCATTTCGTATGATTATTTACATTATTTTGTCTTATGTTTTAAATTACAAAGATATATATCGCCTCTTTGCTTCAATAACGTGACATATCCGAAAAATCATTTTTTTTTATTTGATAATTAAAACCGCCGTGTTTGATTTTATTTTCTCAAAAAACGTGGTAAATTTTACGCGTGAAATAGCTAATCTGTGAGTGAAAGAGATAGCGCCACTGTGTCAGATCGCAATATCACGTTGTCTCTTACTGCGGAGAGGTTTTCTGCGAAAACGTAACATAACAGTATCCACTAAGCAATTGCAGAGGAAGGTGCTCTCAAATTTCTACAAAAACATGACATAACGACGATATCGCGTTTTGGTTGCAAAAGTAAGGTTCAGTTTAATTATGATTTTTAAATTTATAATGCGTTCTGTGATTTTGACACACTGATGTTGAAAAATAGTACAGAAGTTAATTGTTGTATTTTGTTTATGTCACACTGTTGCTAAAAGAATGTAAGTTTTGTGTTGTGTCAACTTAAGATGTAACATTGTAGGTGATGAAACTTTTTCTAATACAAAATTGAAGCTGTAGATAAATTGTAGATGTTCCGTTTTTGAACGAACAGGAATATATTTATTTGGTAATATTCCCAAATAGTACGTTGTTAATACTAAAACTAATAGCCATTTTGTACTTAATTTTTCAGTCACCATCAGTAAGTCCACCTGGCTAAGGGGTGTCCCACCTTCCGTTTACCTTCTTGCGGTCTCCATTCTAGGACTCGTCTGCTCCAACGGTCATCAGTCCTTTGACAGATTTGGCCAGCCCACTGCCACTTTATTAGCTTGCTATGCTCTGCGAGCTATGTCGGTAACTTAGGTTCTATGTCGGTAACTTAGGTTCTATGTCGGTAACTTAGGTTCTATGTCGGATGACTTCGTTTCGAATTCTATCTTTCAAACAAACTCCAAGCATAGCCCGCTCCATAGCCCGCTGCGCAACTTTTAGGTCGTGAACTAACCCTACCTTCAGTGGCCACGTTTCGGCACCGTAAGTCATAACAGGCAGGACGCACTGGTCCAAAACCTTTATTTTGAGGCATTGCTTTGGGGGCGAGGAAAAGACCCGACGTAGTTTGGCAAATGCTGCCCTTCTGGCTATTTCTTTCTTGAAGTTATTTTTACCGAGCTGGATAACCTGCCCCAGGTAGACAGACATATTTTTGTCGCCCATTCGATGGCAATCGATCTCAGTGCAACATGAACATAATAATGCTTGGTTTTATCCAATTTTACACCGAGGCTGACTTGTCGAGAAGCTCCATTCAGGCTGTGCAGCATTCCGCCCAGTTGTTCCAGATGTCGTTGGCGAACCAAAGGTGCGAGATGTACTCACTGTTGATGTTAATGCCCTGCCCAGTCCAATACAGAGTCTTGAGTCCGTCCTCAAATGCGTTGGTGAATAGATTGGGAGATATAACATCTTCCTGTCGCACTCCACGCTGGAGGATAATGGGATTCGTCTTCTGGTCTTGGAGCTGGACGGACATTGTGGCAGTGTCATACAAGCATCTCAGCACTTCGATGTATCGCCAATCGACACGAGACCGCTGCAGGCACCCCACACTGCCCAGGTTTCTATAGAGTCGAAGGTTTTTTCGTAGTTTACAAACGCCATACACGGCGGCTGATTGTACTCTTGGGTCTTTTCTACAATCTGCTGAACAGTATGGATGTGGTCCACGGTGCTATAACCTTTTCGAATCCGGCTTGCTCAGGTGGCTGGAACTCGTCGAGCTTACCCGAGAGGCGATTTGTGACGACTTTACTTGTAGACATGGCACAGGAATGAGATGGGCCTGTAGTACTTCAGCAAGGTCTTATCACTTTTTTTAAAGAACAGCACCACCGCACTCTCGCTCCATGCCCTAGGTGTTAGCCCTTGCTAGATGACGGAATTAAAGAGACTCGCTAGCTCTTTCAGGATTGGCCACCTACTTTCAAGAGCTCAGTAGTATTTCCGTCATCACCAGGACTTCTGTTGTTCTTCATTAAAATAATAATTATAATAATGTTGCTCAATTTGTCAAACAATTGTGATTGTTTATAAGGATACTTACTTTATTTTAAGCTTGATATGATATAACTTGTGATATAACTCCGGACACGTATCTTGGACCTAAAATGTGCTCAAAATGTGCCCTATACGCGCAGTACACATTTCTTGGGTGTCTTTTGAGGATAACACGGGGTGCTGCTGCGGTGGACGAACTCAAATTCACCAAGCATAGATTATTACAGAGCAATCCGCGGGCGCCAGAGCGCGATTTAGGTCCAAGATACGTGTCCGGAGTTATACTCATTAAGTGAACAATACAAATTGTGAACATTTGCTGTAATGAATTGATTTTAGTCATAGAAATTATAATAAGTGCGGTTGCAGTTCCCTCTTTTCTAATAAAAATTGGTTTTCAAATCCAAAAGTTTTCATTTTAACTATATTTGTTTATGACATAACTCAGTGTCATAACAAAAGTAATATCATCAACACCGTGACAACTTAGGCTTGATATGATTTCCCCATTTTTTAAATTGAAGCTAATTTGTAGTTAAACGTTCAAATTGCCAAGATTTTTAAGACTTTTCAGACAGCTTGTAATTTGTAAGTGAATCACTCTCCTGTAAAATTACAGTTTTCGAGATAACACAGTATTGAAGCAAAGAGGCGATATGATAAGATATGATAAAGATTATTATTATTTAATAATAAATAATAACTAAAATTTTAATTAAATTAAATTATAATTATTAATTATATTGATATATAGGTATTGTTTTTATTTTAGTTATGTATTTATGAAAATAATAAAATTGTAATTGTACTTTCTTAATATAATAAATTCTCTATTATATTGATTTGGTATTTTACCTTTAATTTGATTAGTCCCGTAAAGTGATAACATTTAGGCACTCGTATTTATGATAAAGGTATTATTTAGGTCCGGACCGTTACCATCAGGCGAGGTGAAGTTCAATTGTAACATGGTACGTGTCTATAATGATGACCATCTTTTCCGAGACTTTGCCTTCAGCTTACCATCAGGCGAGGCGAAGTCAAATTGTAACATGGTACAGTAGAACTCAAAAGTGCAGTAGCAATCCTACGTAACTATAGCGTCAACATCCTAGCGCTACTTGTGATCTTTTTCTTTTAAGACAATTTACACACACATAAATTGTTCTTCCGTAGGAATATTATCGATAATTTCGTTGTCACTACGTAAGCAACCCGTGGCCGAGTGGTTAAAGCATGAGGTTTGTGGACATGCAAAGGTTGATGGTTCAAATCCTACGATCTTGCAATAACACTTTTTGTGTTTCATTTATAAATTAATCAATCAATCAATCAATTAGCCTACTGCAGTCCACTGCTGGACATAGGCCTCCCCCAATGTGCGCCACGTTTGCCGATCCTCCGCCTTCCGCATCAATATCATTGTATTATTTGTTAAATTTTAGCAAATATCAACATAAAATGTAAAAACAATGCCAACTTCATGCAAAATTACTTCATCAATATTTAAAATTATATTTTTGTCATAAATATAAGAAATCGTTATAAGCTGGAATCGAACCTGGAACCTCTTATCATTGTGCACCTATAGTATCTTGCTTAACCCACTTAGCTATCAGTTAATTTACTAAGTTGGTAAATTACTGTATTAGTATCTAATGACGCGCGGCCGCACGCCACGCCAGCCTTGAGCCTTATTGTGCTAATGCACTTATGAACTCTGACTGTACAATAGCCGAAATATTCTGAGATATAATCCTCTGGAAAACCCATGAAAAATAGTAACGTTGTTATTGATATGAAAGAGCATTTTAACTATTTTTTGTTACACAAAATACTTTCACAGAGAACTTCTGTCATAATTATATACATATATGAAAATTCTCCTGGGTCCCAGGAGGCTATAGTAACATAATATGTACATAAATATTTATACCACGATCGCGTTAATCAATGTAAAAATTTATATCTCACTCGGTAATATATTTAAAATTATACCACTAGCTGGCAAAACAACACATTTCACGTTTCATCAAACATAAATATGACATGTATTTGTACTCACCCATATTTCTTTTGATAACGGCCGAAGAAAACTGAAAGTGTCGGATAACTGCTTCGGTGTCCTTGTGTGGGCCATGGGCGTGTTGACAATAAGGAATGGTTCACTGAATTCCACTAAGCGCTCAAGTTCAGATGTTATAGCGAGTGACGTCATTGCGATATCGGCTTCCTAAACAGGACACATTATTTGCTTTACATCTTTGACGGCTACTGAAAATTAGTGTAAGGGGCATTTCACGTTATGCGAACAACCAAATGACATGAGTTCATGAATTTTATTCATACTCTGTCAGTTAAAATTAAGATTTTAAGAAAGAAGCACAGTTACACTTTTATGCCACCGCTCTTGGAAAAGAGCCATGTGATGGTATTAGGGGACACCTTAAACGCTTGGCAACCCATACAAGTTAACAATCTACGAATAACACTATGACTATACATATACATATAAAATTATATGAATGGGCCCAGTCATTATTGACTGAGACTACTATTTACTGCTAACATCTCGAAGGAAAGTTTTCAAATAAGAGCGAGATTTTCTACGAGTCCATTTTGCTTCCGCTATCACCGTTCCAGGAACTAAACAACAGCAGGTTTTTCTTCCAACCTTCGTTGGAAGATACCTGGCTTTATGTGTAAAGTTAATTAGTGCAGCTAGTAGTAAAATTGTAATAATTACATTTTTAAAATTGTTACGCGCGTATGTATAATTATACTCTTTTCTTAACAAAATAAATTATTATTAAAAAGTAAAAAGCCCGACTGCTGTTTAAAAGATCGAAAGAAGTTTGATAGCAGGCGGTACCCATTTGGTAATAAACTGAAAGAAAATTAATGGGTACCGCCTGCTAAAAAATATTTAAAAAAAAAAAAGTTTATGCTAAAACCTAATAACCTTTTCAACACACTTGCTTATAAACAGGCTTTTATTTCACCGCAATTAAACACGAAACGTCACCTATTATATTATTGTGACTTTTTCATTGCTATTATTCACAAGTTATAGACTTCTTTTTTATAATGGCTTTGTTCTTAAAAAAGTTTCGATACAAAAAAGATCGTTTCCAATATTACAAACGAATTAATATATCTATTGCTTGCTCATTTCATGCAACTTCGTATTTTAAAAGATAATTTCAACTTGTAGTACGTGTTTAATAAACAAAACTTTCACTAAAATTTATTTTTTTCACTCTGTGAGTATTTACAGAATAAAAAAAAACATAATTCAAATAAGTAAGTAGATGACAAGGCAGCATGGTGATAGACACCTTAGCCTGTTCCGAAAGGAACAAATAAAAAAAAAGGTAGATGCGCGCGCATATGTAAACAAATAGATTTTTACCTACTACTGTGTTTTGATTGTGTTATATATGAAGTATTTTTAGTATTATTTTATTCGAGGACTTTACACGCTTGTAGCATGCTTTATACTTTACGTAAAGCTGTATTTATTTATTTAATTTTACTTGATTTGTACTTTTCTCTTTCTCTCTTTTTATTTTTCATACACCTTGTATCTAGTTTATTTACTAACTACACCATATGTTTTGGTTTTATCACATTACTGTCCATCCCAAGGTTGCCTGGAAGAAATCGCTTCTAGCGATAAGGCCGCCCATTGTACATTGAACTGTAACATGCTACCTACTTGTACTACTGTAAATCTATTGGTGTACAATAAAGAATTATCTATCTATCTATCAACCCGACTACTGAAAATCACGCTCCAAAAAGTATTAAACAAGAAAATATCAAGGATAGCCGTGGTCGTATGCCACTTTTCCCTAGAATCTATATTCTATAGTTTTGTTAGAGTAAGTATAGAGCTTTTGCCATAGAGCTTTAATTCAAGGCCATCGGTTTGAAGTTTTCGATACTATACCTACGCAAAAAAACTTAATTCATAATGCGCTTAAAAAATTAAAACTTCATCTTTTAACTAGAAGAAACAATACATAAAGTCTCTAAGCATACGTAACGGGTTTTTTCACGGACGGGACGGGACGTGAAGTTTTGGAAATATCGTTTCAAACAAAATGTATGCGGCAATGCATATTTCACGGGGCCACGGAGGGGGCGGGAACGTGGCACGCACAGGGCGGGAAAAATATCGTCGTCGACGATGTTTAGCACGTCCCGCCACGTACGTGCCACGTCCCGTCCGTGTTCCCGCGACGTATGCACAGTCACCCCGTTCGTTCCGGAGAGAGATATAGTGTTGTCGAAAAATGGATGACGAAAAACTTACCGATGTGTACGGTAACATCCAGCAATATACAATTTATCTAACTCAAAGTACTTAGATACCAAATACAAGAGTTAGGTAGCTGTGGCGAGTTATTATTATTATTATTCTCTCTTTATTAATTAAAATCACATATAAATTACATTTTTAAATACATCCATATAAAAAAAAATATTTAAAAATATAAAAAATAGTGCCCCACCGGCATCGGGTACAGGGACCAAGCTGCCGGTGGTTAGGGCTCCAGGGAGAGGAACCTCCTCACAATACGTGCCGTGTCGAGGAGTACCGCCTTTTGCATCAGGCCCTTGACCCAACTATCTAACGCGAGCCTCTTGAGATGTTGGTCGAGGCTCTTGGCAATCAACCCGTGAGCTGACACGACTATCGGAACAATAATTGCCGAATCCACACTCCACATGTCGACAACCTCGCGAGCCAAATCCAAATATTTTATTTGTTTATCTTTTTCGGCTTTCACGAGATTCTCGTCATGCGGAATGGTGATATCGACAATTATTGCGCGGCGCTCTAATCGATCTATCACCACTATATCAGGCTTATTAGTTAAAATAGTCCTGTCAGTGATGATAGATCGATCCCAGTACAATGTGACGCGACCATCGTCAAGAACTGGGTCGGGCACATACCTGTAATACGGCACTTCTGAATCTACAAGCTTATATTTAAGAGCAAGTTGCTGATGGATAATCCTGGCTACTAAGTTGTGTCTATGCAAATACTCGCCGTTGGCTAGACGAGAACAACCAGAAATTATATGCCTGAGGGATTCTCCGGGACGGTGGCATGCCCGACAGATGTCAACCGTACCATCCCTCAGGATATATCTCCGATAGTTGTTCGTCATTACAACTTCATCAGTAATTGCACAGACAAAACCTTCGGTTTCTCCAAAGAGATCACCGAAACGTAACCAGGAAACAGATGCTTTAAAATCTATATCGGACCCATATAAAGCCCGATAAAATCGTCCATGCAGCTCTTTGCTCCTCCATACCTCCTTGCGATCATCAGTGCTGAGTATTGCACGTTTGCGCCAGTTCTCTTTCGCAAGAGCGAGCGGGGTAAGTCCGTTGTCCACTGCCACTACATCCCGATGCACATCCACATCCACCTTGAGAAAATATTCTCTAAGGTTGCATATCTCGCGGTTGTGTAGATTCTTAACGTTTAGAAAACCACGACCTCCACACTTCCGCGGGATATACAACCTCATTACTGAGGAACGTGGATGGTGCATTCGATATGCAGTAAGCAGTGTGCGAACTCTTCTATCCAGGGCTTCCAACTCAGTTTGAGTCCATCTGAGTATACCAAAGGAGTAAGTTAGGACTGGTATGACCCAATCGTTATAGGCACACACCTTGTTACCGCCTGACAAAAGACTGTTTAGTACTTTTTTCAGGCGGCAGAAAAAGCGCTCCCGTAACGATTGTTTCATACCCGCCTCATTAACACCTAACGCCTGTGATATACCCAGATACTTGTAGGTATCGTTTGCAGAAAGGGATCTAAGTTTTGTGGAATCTGAGAGTTCTACCCCTTCAGATTCCACAATCCCACCTCGTTTTACATGCATGACCGCACACTTATCCACACCAAACTCCATCCTGATGGAGTTACTAAAAGTTTCCGTTACTTTCAATAACTCCATCAGTCGGAGGCTATTGGGAGCATAAAATTTTAGGTCATCCATGTAAAGGAGGTGGGATATAACCTGACCACCTCTCCGCAAACAATAGCCTAGCCCTGAATCCTCCAATATAGTACTTAGAGGATTCAGAGCCAAACAGAACCACAAGGGACTCAAACTGTCACCCTGGAATATACCCCGCTCAATCTTTATAGGCTCGCCGTCATCCCGAATATGTCGACACCCTGGATAGCGAAGAGCCGTTCTCCATTGCCCCATACATACCTTCAAGAAGGTGCAAAGAGTTGTATCAACTTTATACAACTCAAGCACCCTCAAGAGCCATGTATGTGGCACAGAGTCGTAGGCCTTCTTATAATCTATCCAGCATGTCGCCATATCTTTTCGATTACGACGAACCTGCTGATTGATGGCCGCGTCAATAATAAGGTGCTCTTTAGTACCGCGAGCCCCACTTCTACATCCGTTCTGAGAGTAGGATAGGATAGAGTTTCCAGTGATGTGGTTAGAAATTTTGACTCTCAGGACGGATGTAAGAAGTTTGTAAACTGTAGGCAGACAAGTAATCGGCCTATAGTTCCTGGGGTCCGCGGCACTACCGGATTTAAAGAGCAGATGGGTGACACCGGTAGTCATAAAATTTGGAAGCGATCCCGATTCTAAAGCTGACTGGAATTGAGAAGCCAAACGAACGTGTGAGCTTCGGAGCCATTTTAACCAGAAGTTGTGTAGTCCGTCCGGTCCCGCAGCTTTCCAGTTCGGCAGCGAACGAACCACACAAGCGATGTCATCTTCTGTTATTATTACTGGCTCCATTGTTTCAATCGCTTCACACGATCGCTTGACCTCTCGCATCCAATCACCTTCTGTGTGAGCGACGGGAACCGACCAGATATTGCGCCAAAATGTATTTGTGGCGTCAATATCCGGCAAGTGCACGTCGTCCACAAGATCAGGTCGCTCCCAACTTCTATACACCCACCTTTCATCTCTTTGGAATGTGCGATTCAGTGTATATCGGTCACATCTTTTTTTGTACCGCTTTATGCGGTTTGCCCATGCATAAACTTTCTGCTTCAGGAAGTCGATGCGCTCTATGACTCGGGCTGCATAATCACGGGGACTGATGCCAGTTCCCGAAAATGCCCGATTCACAAAGCGCATGACTCTCGGGCGTGTGTTGCCCGACCTGAAGCAGATAAGCTTGCCAATGAGTGCCCTGGCCTCAGTGATACGACGCTCAATTCTACACTGCCACCTCGGCTTCCCTGAACTAGGTCGAGTAGTGGTATCACTTTCTGGGAATTTAACACCAGCTACTCGACATGCCGCAATGGCGGCACAGTACAGAATTGAGTGTGTGTCACCGAGATCCTCACTATTATCTAAATAAATAGGTAACCGTGAATCCAAGGCACACACTAGCGCTATATTTCGTTTATGCACAGGCAAACGCGGTAAGCGAGGTCTAATTTGATAGTTCATTGACGATAATCACGAATGGCACACTCCAAAGCATTCCTTATTTGATCACTGTACTGAGCACTAACGGAAAAAGCTGCATTATCCAACTCACCATCAGTGGAAGGCGGTGTCACTTGTGGTATCACTTGCACCCGTGGTGCAAGTGGTGGTGCCTGTGGTGGAGGAGGGATAACATCGCTGATCCGCAAGTCAGAGCGTATCCTCTCAAGTACAGAACTATCCAACAGATGACATCGCTGGATAGCCCGTACCTGATCCGACAGTCGTTGTGCCGAAACGTTTAAAGTTGGTTCAAGGTCCTGAAACAGAAGAAGCATACGATCACGGTACGCAGTGAGGTTGGTTCCTCCTCCTGTAGCCGCAAAATATGCCCGCATGACATTTTCGTTTATAGACGACGTCCAACGCATGCGGCGCACATTACCACCGGCAGCGGGGGCCCTATTCGAAGCCGGAGGGCGTCGGGGCTCCATGCTCGCCGGAGGCCGGCCTCTCCCCGGCCGACGTACAGGTGTTGGCGACGTCGGCGGGGAGAAGAACTCGTCGCTCGAAGATGAGCTCGACGCCGCTGGTTCCGTTGCTGGGGGCTGCGTGGCGGAGCTGAGCGACGAGTCCGGGGATGTCGTAGGTGCTATTGCATTTTTCTTGGCTTGTGCACGTGTCAACATATTTTCTTTGTCATTATAATTTAATTTTGCAAATTTATTTCATAAATGACATCTGTCATTGTGCTGTGGCGATCTAGTTTATGATTTATTTTGTAGTACTGATACATTTTTAACGAGTAATTCAATAAATTTTTGGTTGTTGTGGATTATGCCGATATTTTATGTAAATTCTGCCAAAAACAAACGTGTAAAGGGGTAAAAAATTAAATATATATTCGGAGTAAAATAAATGTGACACGTTACTTCGTAGGGTTGCCAGGTTATTTATTATTATTATTATTAATTAATGGACGAGCAGCGCTTGCTGATATGTCCATATCACTTAGTGCTTTGTGTTTTAAAATTTGTCCAATGTCTATCGAGTCGCTCCTTAAAAGCATTTACACTAGGAGCACCTATTACATGTTCCGGCAGAGAGTTCCACATTCGCACTACACGGTTTAGCAGGAAGTGATACCTAGGGTTGCTGGCACACCGAGGCTTACTTAGTTTCATTGAATGGCCTCTTAGATGTCTGTTAGAGTTCATGGTGTAGATGTCCTCAATGTTCGCTACGTTGTAATGTTTCGTTAGTATTTTGTATGTTTCGATGAGGTCTCCTCTTTTCCTTCTCTCTTCAAGTGTGGTAAGGTTCAGTTCGAGGAGGCGTTCCTCGTATGACATCGCTTTTAATCCAGTAACCATTTTGGTAGCTCTTCTTTGCACCCCGTCCAGCAATAGGATATCTTTTTTAAAGTATGGACTCCAAATTTGAAAGGCGTATTCCAGCAGAGGTCGTATGTATGTTTTGTAGATATTAAGAAACAACTCCTTTGTGATAACATAGAATGCTTTTCTGATCATGTACATCATTGAATTTGCCCTTTTGGTCACGTTCATGATGTGCTCCTCCCACTTGAGGTTATGTGTGATGGTTACCCCTAGATCCTTTTGGGAACTTACGGATTGCATTACCACTGAGTCTATATTGTATTGCAATTTGGGGTTGTTACTGCCAATATGTAGGACTGTGCACTTTGCTGCGTTCAGTGTGATAAGCCAGTCCTGGGTCCACTGTACTATGCGATCTAAGTCTTGCTGTATAATATTGTGACTGATAAGTTATGTATGTCTTTTTAATTAAATGAAGGCTTAGCTTATTTTCTAGCAAAACATTCTTTTCATATACGAAAATACTGATAAAATTGTGTCTCATCATCCAGAAGTGGTTTGTAGAGAGTGTGGTATTCAGAAAATCTTCTTTTCTTTTTCACAGCCGTAGCTTCTCCATCGTCAAGCTAGAGCAATAGCAATTAAAGTCTATTATTATTCTTGAAATGAATAATCTATCTTGCCTTGGGTACAACACTAGCACGTTAGAGCACCGTCACTGCCCCGGTTCGTATGCATTAACACCACGTCCCCGTTGTCAACGGGGCAGCTACGTGCCTATCACGTCCACGTCCCGTCCGGGGTTTTATCCCGTTGCGTATGCAGAGACCTTTATTAGTTTTTTTTTTTTCAAATTGCTCGATGTGAATTATAAAATACTATATGATATACATATTTTTTTTACTATCCGCTTGTCGTGAAATGCCCTTTACTAAACCTGGGATAGTTATAAAATGTTTTTTTCTTAGCTTTTTAACCATTGACCGTATTGAAGACAATAATATGGGGCTTTAAAGACTCAAATGCTGTCCTTGGAGCGGGCGCAGCGGGCAGTCCTGAAGGTCATGACTCGCAGGCCTATTCGTTTTCCCACTAGTGAACTATATACCCTATGTAAGGTTCCTACTTTGAGACATGCATTTGTACTTGGTACCGTATTGCGCAAGCACTCAGAATTATCGTTTGCTGCAGAATTCACTTCAAGAACTCGTAGGTCAGACAGGGTCTGTCATATCGAATTCGCTAGACTTGCAGTTCTCAAACGTCAGTATCATTACGCTAGCCCTATTTTATACAACCGAGTCAACAGAATTTTGAATATTTATCCTCTCACTTTGAGGGCTTGCAAACAGGTCACTGACAAATGGCTGCAAACCCTTAACAAACTATGATGAGCTGGAAGATGTAGCTCAACCATTTTTATACATATATTATAGCTTTTACACTCCTCCTCATACTCCTATGTTCACTACTTTACAAAGTTACACAATCTTACATAATTACATTCAATCTTACACTATCATGTCACATTACATTACCTACACAAAGAACACACCTTCCCATGCACATAGTATACACACACACACTAACATAATTATAGAATAATTGTGAATTTGAATTTTAAAATAAGTAATGTTTGCTCTGCTATTTAGATTTTGTATTTTATTTTACTTTTTCTTTATCTGTTATTAATTTATTATTCATTGCACTCATGTTTGTGAGGGAACTCTGGTGCCCAGTCCGGCCTGGAGGTGGCGTTAGTGTCTGCGACACAGTTCTTAACTAATGCAGACACTATCACACTATTGTTTTATGGTTCCAATAAAGACTTTATTGAGAAAAAAAAATAGTCTTCGGTATGGTCACCTTCCATAGTCTTATATTGCCCTGTCTTTATATTGTCCAAATCGGTTCAGCCATTTAGGAGGAGTTAGGTGACGAACGAACGTGTAGAAAAATTAAATATTATGATAAGTAGGCAGGTACGTTCATTACAAAATCAGAATTAGATTTAATGAAATTAACTTATAGTATAGATAGTAGAAGAAATGAATGATGTATACCGGGATCGTAGCATGCATAAACATGATTCAGACATCTGCTTACCCCCAAGAAAAAGAAGCAGGACCTTATTATGTATTTACGTATGTTAGAAACTAATCTTGGGTTATTTTCTAGATGCCACCGGAACATCGCTCATAAGTGCTCATTCATAACCCCAGAACAACACCTTGGTGTCGTAAAGTTTGTGACTTTCTTTGTTATTATACGGGATATATGTCATAATATTTCTGTTAGCCAGATATCAACGCCTCCTTTGTTTATACTCGTAGTTAAGATTTCTTCATAAAGTGAATGATGGCACGAGCGAAAATATAATATTATGATAATATGTTTGTGATATATTAAACGGTTTTATTTTATTTACTGTGTCGTTTATTTTGAATTTTACATGAAAGTTAGAAACAAACGTTTTTAGAATCTCCAAAACTCCTTTAATTTTCAATTTTTTTAAACTCAGATCGATATTTTTTATTTATACCCTAAAAGACGAAACGAGTGAATATTTGTTTGATACACACCTCATTATTTTCAAATTAATATGAACATTGTTTGAAAGGTTTCTACAATTTTACTACAATGTCAAATCTGTTTTTTTTTATGAGAAATGTAGAGTGCCAGTGACCGACCTCAACGAATTCCGAAAGAAAATTACTATAGGTATTTTTTCTTTGCCAAATCCTAATTTATTTATGCTAAATACAATTAAACGGTTTTAAATTGTAACTCGTCACGATCGCGGCGCCTGCGCGTTGTGTTGAACCTGGACCTAATAATATAGAAGTTGTTGTCCAGCAGTGAAGTATTGCTTCGCCCTGTTGAGCATTCAGCTTCTTAAATAGTTTTAAACTTTTTATCTCAGCAGCTCGTCAGATGTTTCTCACATTTTGGTTGAGTAGGTAGGTGTTGAAGTTTTTAAGGATTTGAGTTTCGTATACGGACAGAAGATTTTATTTCCCTATAAAAAGTTCTTTTTTCTGACGTCGTCATTGGTTGGAACTGATCCGTCAAGATGATTTGGAAATTACATTCGAATGAGTATTTTTTCTGCTTTAAAAAATAATAATTAAGTAGATTTCTCGTAAATTTATAAAGACCGATTTGATAAAGTCAAAGTAGGTAGATGTATTTACAATGCCGTAGGTGGGCAGCCCTATCACATGTTTACGTACCGGTCGGCTGTAGGCACTTATTTAAAATATACAGCCGTGAGCCGAGTTACAATACTGTAAAGATAGTATTACCTTGCGTTTTGGATGTAATGACATCGTATATTTAAGATTCAGCTAAGACCTTTAGCATAATCGTTGCTGCGCCAATTACAATAAATGTAAGGTAGAACACCTCATTGCTATTTAGGCTGTTAATGTATTATAAATACATCAGTGATGATGATAATGACAGAAAGCTTAAAGGCTGTACAAAAAAGTTTTTTTACTTACTTTTCTCATAACATCGCCAATTACACCAGTATAAATTTCCGGAGTAGGGTCGTCCACGTATTTTCCTTCTTTGGATAATCTTATCTCATCTAGGATATTAAAAAGCAGTTAATAAGACTGTTTATACTGGAAATTGATGGCACTTGGTGGAACTTGCTACACATATTGAATAAATCACTAAACTTTTACTTTTCCACAATTATTTATTTGAACCTTACCGGTTTTACCTTACGGCATTCTCAAAGGTTTATAATGGTTTAAACTAAAAAACTACAATATTTTATGTGTGGGTACTTTTAAAAAAGAGTATACCAGCTTCAACTTTTTTCCCAACATTTGGGGAAATATTTAAATTTCGTAAAATTAATATATATACATTATAAAATTAATTGTACTACAGTGAAATGTCAAATATAAAATGTCAAGAAATTATAATTAAATTAAATTAAAGTAATTGTCAAATTAATGATCTCAAATGGATAACATACCTACTAAGATTACAATAAATAAAAAAAATGTCAGTTACAACAATAAATTAATAAATTAAAACGAATTAATAACAATAAATAGGTATGTTGATGCCATTACTTATTGTAATAGAGGTGAACGGCTCAGATCTAATTGTTGGTTTATTATATTATTGTTTCTGTCTGTGTCTGGAGACTCAAAAAAACTGAGTCCAATTTTACCTGAACACCTGCTTCTGGAAAACCACACCTTTGACCTAAAGGTTGGTTTTAAAGCTCTGCGTATATGTGACAAAGGCAGGAAAATGAACGCCCTAGAAGCACTGGAAGTAAATTTTAATAGACTGACAAACACGGACAGAAACAATATAATAAACCAACAATTAGATCTGAGCCGTTCACCTCTATTACAATAAGTAATGGCATCTACATACCTATTTATTGTTATTAATTCGTTTTAATTTATTAATTTATTGTTGTAACTTACATATTTTTTTATATATTGTAATTTTAGTAGGTATGTTATCCATTTGACATCATTAATTTGAAAATTACTTTAATTTAATTTAATTATAATTTCTTGACATTTTATATTTGACATTTCACTTTAATGTAATTATAATTTCTTTACATTTTATATTTGACATTTCACTATATTACAATTAATTTTATAATGTATAATATATTAATTTTACAAAACATAATTACTTTTATGAAATTTAGATATTTCCCGAAATGTTGGGAAAAAAGATGAAGCTGGTATACTCTTTTTTTAAAGTGCCCACACATAAAATATTGTAGTTTTTTAGTTTAAACCTTAGAGAATGCCGTAAGGCGAAACCGGTAAGGTTCAAATAAATAATTGTGGAAAAGTACAAGTGATTTATTCAATATGAGCAGTTAATAAGGTAACAAATGTATATTGCCGTCGACTGAACAGTTAACTAACCTACTACTACTACTACTTCCATTGGGGACGCCGTTGACCGGACGGGTAATCTTACCGAGTTTTACCCATTTCTCCTATATAACGACTGCCATAGATGTTCGTATGGTAACCGGGACCGACGGTTTAACGTGCTCTCCGAGACACGACCATATCAATACAAATACCCATATTCATGCATACAGATATTTGCACTGAGCGGGGATCGAACCCGCGCCTCAGTAGCAGTCGCGTTCACTACCGCCACGCCACGGCAGTCAAATCTCTCTACCTAACCTAACACTGTTAGACGGAAAACCGAACCCAGTTACAAGACATGCATGGATGGCGACGAGATCAACTTCCACCCACTTGCCGAATGCCACATATACTTACTGATAAAATGGCTATTGACTATGAGGTCGGACATGCTACTACCTGGCCTTTGAAATACTCTATAAGTCGTGAAATAGAATGATACTACTTTTTGTCTACATATCTTGCACAAGATGTATCTGTACACTCTACAGCATTAAATTATGACCTCGTTTGGCAGTGTCCGGACCACGAAGAAATACGCCAATGTGGTGTGTCTCAGTGAGTAGGAGATCGAAGTAAGTAGGACAAAGTTATAGGTAAGATGTACTACATCTTTTCGAAATACGCGTTCATGATGGCAAAATCGTCCAGGTACAGAAAGTTGAATTCCTAAAATGTTGAATTTGTAAAAAGTTGAATTTGCAGGCCGCACACACCGCGAGCGTTGTGGCGTTCTCATGAAGGTAAAAAAAGAGAACGAAAGAGCATTAGCTGAGAGCGAGCGAGATACCGCAGTGAGCGCTAACGACTCACTAGTGGGACTGCGAGGGAAAATTTCCCCGTGGTCCTATTAGTGGGTCATACTGGTAGGACCAGGGGGTAAATGCCCTATAAAACAGATTAACTGGAGAATAAACGAGAATCATATTATTATTATAATAATCTGGATACTAACATTTGATGCCCATTCGTTTTGAAATCAGATCCATCAAATCTTTACAAAATCCGTAAAATTCTTCTTTTTGCCCATATTCTAATTGTTTTTGCATTAAATACGGTTCTTGAAGCACGGATGTCATAAAGTACGTTTTGTTAGTTTCATATGAAGCCGGAGAATGCAGTTGAACATATTTTGGTGTACCAACTTGCAGGCCGTGCGCGTCGCTCCACGTAGCCACCTTAAAAAGTATTAGGTTAATTAAATTTTAACAAAAAGTTTAACTGACTTCAAGGAATAAAAAAGGCACTTCGATTGCATTAGTTCAGGCACACAAAAAAGTAGGCACCGACTTCTAGCGCTTTACAGTGCCTTTTTTTGGTTCTACTTTTTTGTTGAAATTCTATTTATTACTAGCAAGGGAACCCTTTTCAGTGAGTTATTGTTATTAGTTTACAGCTTCTATAAACAACGGCTCATGGCCTCTTTTGCCCATTTTAATAGTGATTTTTTTTTAATTTGTGCGTTTTCCTGTAATTTAAGGGTTCCTCCAGATTCCTTCAGGATCTCAGAATCAGATCCGGACTTCGTGGATATGGGATCACTCTGATAATATACCCTACCCAACCCATCAGGAATAATAAAAGTACGTTCATAACAATAGGCTTTGAAATCGCGTAACAAACATACAAAAAAAAGACTGATAGAATTGAGAACCCCTTTTTCGAAGTCAGTTAAAATATTTTCATTTACTTTTTGTATAAGCATAAGAATTACATTTCTACTTTCTAGGTATAATCAGGTAGCTAACTACATATATAAAGTAACTAATTCTTTACTTAAAAAGCTCACGTCAAAAACAAACTTTAAAAGTTCTAAGTGGTGACTAGAAGAATGGCTCCAAAAGTTGGTGCGCATTGATTTATGGACGCTAAGAAATCATTAGTAAGTTGTGGAACAGAAGTAGGGCATAAAGTTAAAATTAACCTTGCTAACGGATGTGCAAAATTTAGCGCAAAATTTAGTAATACTGAAAAAGTGAAACTTCTGTATTAAGACTGCTACTTTGTAATATTTTATTTACAACTTTTCACGTATGGACTTACCTTCAGCATTGCACTCTGTACAGTCATCTCGACCACATGTAACGTGAAATTGTGTCTGTGTCCCTCTTCGTTGAATGAAATATTTCCTGTGAGACCTTCGATGTCCGTCTAAATATTTTATCATCATTCAAATAATTAATATAACATATTTAGTATATTTTATTCAGTATTTTTAAAATGTATAGACACTGAAGAACATAATGCATTATATATTATACCTTTTTTATCAATCTTGATATTTTGTCTCCATGTTCGAAAGGCACAACCCATCTCTTCCCAGGATTACAATCAATTACTTTTGTAGCATTTGCCTGACCAGCAGCACGCCTTAGAGCACTCCTAAAGGCATCAGGTTTCTTCCTCCATAACCTCCCTAGAGCATCCATGAGCACTTGCACACCGTCGTACATTAAAGCAGTTTCTGCCTGCATGTAAATATGATATTATGTAAAATAAAATTATTTATAAAAAAATAACTTTTAAAAACAAGCTTTTCTTTAAAGAATCTGCTGTACTAAAGAGATAATAATAGTTTTATCTAAGGGTTGTGCTGATTTGAAAAGCTTGTATCGCACAAGTTTTTTCTCTGTTTTCTGTTCACGCTACAAGCTTTTCAAATCAGCACAACCCTTATAAATATCTACCTTTATCCGCCCTGTACTCGAGTGCGCTGTGGGTCAGCTATACCCAGCGCTCCGTAAAGGCCCTGCGTATACAATATAATAAGGCATTCAGAGCGCTCTGTTGCGGCTGCCGCGCTCCTGTAGCGCATCGGCTATGTTCACTCAAGCACGTACCGATAGCTTCACAGCTTTGTGGCGAAAAAAAATGACGTCGATGCTGTATGGAATGCGCGGTGGTGGCAACAGTATGCTCAAGGTCCTTGTGGACAGTAACTATGAGTGCCACATATTAAGGCATGTCTATAAGATGCATGAATCTTTTGTTAAATATAATTACTAACATAGTTTCTAAGTGAAATGTTACTAACAATAAATGAATTTATTATTATTATTATTTATTATTATTTATTTAGTACCTACAGCAGTTCCTTCAAAGAAAAGCTTTTTTTAAAAGATTTTTTTATAAATAATTTTATTTCTCTTTATTTTTTGGTTAAATACCAAAATAATGGTCTCCATAAATGTTATAAGTTGAATCACATAGTACTCTTTTCACAAGGCATCAATTCTATTTATTTAACACGAGTAATCATACTTAGTTGAACAAAGAACAATTACCCGTGTGAGGTATTTAGAACGCTTACCGATACAGTCCCCTTAAACCGAGGGTCCATTCGCCCCAAACCATCCATGAAATCACGTACAATCTTGCGCGACTGGTCAACGATACGAAACCCAGTTATATTAACTGCGCCATATTCTGTTACTTCGTTCTCCCAATGATCATCCATTACCTGTTAATAGGATACTTTCATTTAGTTACATTTAATTGCTTCAAATTTTTTTATTTTTTTTATTTATTTATTTTTTTTTTATTTTTTTTTCAAATGTATAAATATACTTTTTTAATGTTTATATTATTATTTTTATTTTACTTATAAAAAAATTAAATTAAATATGTACAATATTAACAATAAAACTAAAAATATATACATAAAAGGACAAATTAAAAACTAAAACCGAACGCGTCGTGGAATTCCTCCGCATCGCATGCCTCTTGTGGTAACGTTCCCAGAAGACTGGCAGCATTGCCACGTTGTATGGCAATGCTTATTCTCTGACCTAAAAAGAGGCCAGCCTTCTGGTCACGAGAAGCGTCGACCATACGCTTCGCAATAGCCCTGAAGAGATTGCGCGCGCTCGGACCCCATGGTCCCAACGTTTCGACTCCAAACGGCACAAATTCATAATCTCCAATGAGATTGGAGTATTTGCGCCGCTTGAGAGCCTCTGCAGATGCAGCAGCAGCACCGGCACAGCCAGCCGTGCCAGGAATATGGGTAGGGGCAATGGTATGGCATTGCTTCAAATTAAATAATTTAGAAATAGTGATTAAAATGATTACGGCGGCGATACCCTATTGGTGAAATCATTTATTACCAATGAAAGATAATGATTTCCTTAACACCATTTATAAACCACAATCATAACTAACAAGGTTAGAAAAAAGTCGGCTCACGGCCTCCGTACGCTTAGAACATTTAAGCCACCTAAAAGGTTTTAATGCGGTTTATATCAATAGATAGAAAGGATTCGAGAGAAAAGTTTCAATATTATTATTTTTTTTCTGACTAAATTTTAATTCATTAGTATAATTGTGGCAATCGGGTCTTTGGCTACAAGCTCTTCCATCATCTAACGTAGGGACTATGTTAGATGACACTACCTTCCGCATCGCTACATGCCTACGTTTAGGTGCGCCGTGTGTTTCTCCGCATCAATGCCGTTGTGGAGAAGCCGTCGACAGACTCGGACACCATGGCCTGTCGTGCTGCAGGAGCGCTGGGCGAATTCCACGGCATGCCAGCCTCAATGACATAATTCACCGTGCTCTTGTCACCGCCGGTGTGCCAGCTGTGCTTGAACCAAACGGACTGGCGCGCGGCGATGGCAAGAGACCGGATGGTATGTCATTCATGCCATGGAAAATAGGTAGGGCTCTAGTGTGGGACTCAACATGCGTTGATACATTGCCCCTAGGTAGGGGCAATGTATCAACTATACTCAACAACTAGTACTGTGAGGTATATACCTGGCACGGCTGGCTGTACCGGTGCTGCTGCTGCTTCTGCAAAGGCTGTTAAACGGCGCAAATACTCCAATCTCATCGGAGATCATGAATTAGTGCCGTTTGGAGGCGAAACATTGGGGTCATGGGGTCCGAGCGCCCGCAATCTCTTCAGGGAGATTGCGAAGCGTATAGTCGACGCTTCTCGTGACCAGAAAGCTGGCCTCTTTTTAGGTCAGAGAATAAGCATTGCCATTCAACGTGGCAATGCTGCCAGTCTTCTGGGAACGTTACCACAAGAGGCATGCGATGCGGAGGAATTCCGCGGCGCATTTTTTTTTTTTTTTTAATTATAATTTGTATATATTTATATTGAATTAAATTTTGTAGCATTTATTATGCTGATTGTTTAAATCGATTTACAAAGAGAAAAGAGAATCGACTTCGGGTCTTTGTAAATCGATTTGTATATTATTAGTTTTAGTTTTAGTTTTAATTTATTTATTTTCTAGTACTGTGATGTTTAATTTATCTAATTTTATTTGAATTGTCCATGTAAATTATACGATTGATACCCCTACTACATATTATTTTGTGTTAATTTGTTTAGATGCTTTCCGATCCGATCGTCAACTTGCACAATATTGTTATTTAACAATATTGTTCAAGTTGACGTTCGAAGAGCTACAATCGAATACGCTTCACTAGGCCTCTATAAGTATATGTATTTGTATTACAAAACCAAGTATGATGAAATTAAATCCACTTACTTAAGGATAATATAATAATCATTATTTATTACTATAAAACACAAAACATTTAGTAAAACACTAATTAACGTTCCCATACTAGGCCAGTAACATATTGGATACAATAAACATATTAAAGCATACAAATATTTGCACTAACTGCTGACACTGTTATTCAAGCGCTCTATCACTGCAACGGACTTAATCTATATACCTAAAGAACTAAAAACAATATGGTCCAGATTAGTGTTTGGACAGATACCAGCTCGACACAGCTTGTATCGGCCCATTTATTTCGAATGTACTTTTCGAAACTGAAATTGGAACTAGATTCGTAATACTCGTATATGACAGAACAAGCAATACTCACCAGTCCGCTGAGCATGTAGTGGTAGGTTCTGCGCCCCAATTGCACTTTGCGAACATGTTCTACCAATATGCTTTTTGCATTTTTTGCGTTGCAATCTAGTACTATGCGCTTGTTGCTCCAACGGTCATATTGTTCTAAAGCCAAAAGAAATTCCATAGCATCTGACGCGTTATTGATTCTCTTTACAAGGGCGATTTTAAACGTAGCACGGCCGGGTTGCAGGCTTTGGTATAGTTGCTGAAGTCTGAGTAATCCTGTTGATAAAATGATTTACCGCTTACAAATTGTCTGCTAAAACTTAAAAAACAATTTGCTCTAGTTCATCATACGATACGTATATTATCAATATCCATGGTACTACAACTGATTTAGCTCAATTAAGAGGCAAACATAGAAAAAAATCCTAGTAGCAATTTTCTTTCGGAATTCGTTGAGGGAGGTCACTAGTAGTCTTAATTTCGATTTGCGTGGTATTCGGTTCGTTGCGTTCTCCGTGATCTTGAATTTAAGGATACATTTTTGTTTACTGAATAAATCGTTTAGTTCTGATTTTACACAAAAAGTTGTTACTACAAAGTTGTTTTGAATTAAATTTTCTACAGTCTAACTCTTCTTAATTTTTTCTAGGATCGATATTTTTTGATTTATACCCCAAAAAGTGGTAAATCTTTGTTTGGCTTTTTTGACTTATGAAAAATTCCTAGTAGCAATTTTCTTTCGGAAATCATTAAGGAAGGTCCCTAGCAGTCTACATTTGGTTTTGCGTAGTATTCGGTTTATTGCGTTATCGGCCATCTTGAATTTAAGGGTAAATTTTTGTTTACCGAATAAGTCGTTTAGTTTTATTTTTACACGAAAAATAGTTACTACAAAGTTGTTAAAAATTAAATTTCCTACCTTTTAGTATTCATAATTTTCCGCTAGGATCAAGATTTTTCTATGTATACCCCAATAAGGTGGTGAAATTGTATTCGATTTTTTGACAAAAGAAAAACTCCTAGTAGTAATTTTCTTTGGAAATTAGTTGAAGCAGGTCATTGGCAGTCTAAATTTCGATTTGCGTGGTATTAGGTTCATTGCATTCTTCACCATTTTGAATTGAAGTGTGAAATTTCAGTTACTGAATAAGTCGTCTATTTTTAGTTTTACACGAATAATGGTGATAAAACATCTTTTTTTCTTTTTGAAATTTAATTCTAAACAAATTTTAAATTACCATTTTTAGTGTAAAATTAAAAATAGACGACTTATTCAGTAACTGAAATTTCACCCATAAATTTAAAATGGTGAAGAATTCAATGAACCGAATACCACGCAAATCGAAATGTAGACTGCCAGTGACCTGCTTTAACGAATTTCCAAAGAAAATAACTACTAGGAGTTTTTCCTTTGTCAAAAATTCGAATACAATTTCCCCACCTTATTGGGGTATACATCGAAAAATATTGATCCTAGGAGAAAATTATGAATATTAAACGGTAGTAAATTTAATTCTTAACAACTTTGTAGTAAATATTTTTCGTATAAAAATAAAACTAAACGACTTATTCGGCAAACAAAAATTTACCCTTAAATTCAAGATGGCCGATAACGCAATAAACCGAATACCACGCAAAACCAAATGTAGACTGCTAGTAACCTCCCTTAATGAATTCCGAAATAAAATTGCTACTAGGAATTTTTCTGAAGTCAAAAAAAGTCAAACAAAGATTTACAACTTTTTGGCGTATAAATCAAAAAATATCGATCCTAGGAAAAAATTAAGAACAGCACAATTGTAGGGAATTTAATTCTAAACAACTTTGTAGTAATAATTTTTCGTGTAAAATTAAAAATAAACGACTTATTTAGTAAACAAAAATGTACCCTTAAATTCAAGATGGCGGAGAACGCAACGAACCGAATACCACGCAAATCGAAATTTAGACTGCCAGTAACCTCCCTCTATGAATTCCGAAAGAAAATTGCTACTAGGAATTATTCCTGTGTCAAATCCTAATTTTGTCGTACTATGGGTTCGATTCGTAATTTACAACAATTTATTTAATTTAATGTTTGGATTCTTTCATTTCTGTTTTAATGATAGTATATCATGATGATTCTTATGTATTTTTATTTTTAACTGACTTCAAAAAAGGAGGTTCTCAATTCGTACCCATTTTTTTTTTTTATTATTATTATTTTTTGTATGTTTGTTACGCGATTGTGAAGCCAATTCTAGACGGATTTTGAGAATTCTTTTGGTGTTCGTAAGTATATTATTACGAAGTGGTCCCATTTAAATTTCGTAAAGATCTGATGATGGGTTTCCGAGATTAGACCAAGGAACTCTTCAAAAAGTACCAGGAAATCAGCCGCGATTGCTGCAATGGCATATTATTGCAATGTTTCTGCCATTACACATCATAACGTCACGCCTGAGTCCAATGAATATTTCCGGTGTATATGCATTGATTTTAAAAATTCTTTTTGAATAATTTTATTTAATATTTTTTTTTGTACCGTGGCCGGTTCGATCTGTATTGCAGCGTCACATGCGATGTACAGTCGTGAGACTGTACAAAATCACTAAAAAGAGAAAAATAAATTCATTTTTAACAAAAAAGTTTAACCGACTTCAAGAAACGAAAAAGAGGCACTGAAAAGCGAAAAATAACTTAATTTACAGACTAACTGATTTATTAGAAGTCGGTGCCAGCCAACTTTGTTTGTTGTGTCTGAACTACTATGATGCAATCAATTGAAATATGGCCTCTCTTGGGCTAGGTACCAACATCTAATAAATCAGTAAGTCTGTAAATTAAGTTATTTTTCGCTTTTCAGTGCCTCTTTTTCGGTTAAACTTTTTTGTTAAAAATAAATTTATCTAATAGCAGTTTCACCCGTGTAACTCCTAATCTCGTTGGAATATCGGGATAAAAGTTGTCTATGTTATTTCTGCATAAAATAACTTCCTAATGTTATAAGAATTACTAAAATAGGTTCTCTAGTTTCAGAGTCTATCGATTACAAAAATATAGATGTTTCCTTTTTAGAATACTAGTAATATAGATGTAAACTAAAGAACTGTATAACTGGAATACAATTTACGAAATAATATAGATGTAAACTAAAGAACTGTATAACTGGAATACAATTTACGAAAAAATAATAATCTATCATCTACTATGCTCCCGATATTATTATTATCTTTCTTTTCGAAGCTAAAAAGTCAAGACAAGAATATTTACTTAATATTGAACCCTCTTTCCTTATTTGAAAAGCCCATTACTTTCAAAGAAGGAAACGGAAGGGTGAACCGATCTCCAAAAATCATTATCTCCAAGAAAATAAAAATTGTCCCTTTAACGTGTCAAATATTGGCGGTCATTTGAGTTTGAGTATTTACTAAGGTGTAATACCGAACTTTATTGTTAGTGAAGTTTATTGGAAATATTTTACTGGTTTAATGACTTACAAATAAGTGAACTCATGTACCTACTCAAACATTGGAAGTATGCAATACATTTTCATGTACAGTCACTATCAGATATATCGTAGCAGACAAGGTGACCAAATACTTTTGCACAGATAATGTCACTAAGTTCCATACACTACAAGTTGCCAATAATATCCTAAATATTATTACTACGCGAAGTATCGTAGATTTTAGTAGGAGTTCTTTTGAGTTTTTGAAATAATTAATTATTATTACTCTGGCAGTTTGCAAAATTTGTCTTGTTATTGCTGTCATTTTTAGTAGGTACTTATGTCATCTGTACTATTATACAATTTTAAAGTAGTCATCTCTGTACATTTGAGATACTTCAAAAAAATATTTGGGATATATATTATGTTATATCAACTTTTTCCGTGGTTGCTCATGTATGCTGATGATATTGCGCTCATGGACGCGGACAGGAGCAGATTGGTGCGACGCGTGAAAGGATGGAAAGAAGCGCTTGAGAACGGCGGTCTGAAGCTAAATGTAGCGAAGACAGAATACTTAGCGTTAAACTCCACAGATCCCACACCCGTCCGCATAGGCGATGATTTGGTCGAGCGCACGGACCAGGTTAAGTACCTAGGATCTGTACTTCATGTGACCGGTGAGATCGACCACGACGTCAAGGCACGCATTGCTGCCGCGTGGGCCAAGTGGCGAGAAATGACTGGCGTGACCTGTGATCCTAAAATGCCAGTCAGGTTGAAGGGGCAGGTCTATAAGACGATCATTAGGCCTGTTCTCTTGTATGGTTGTGAGGCGTGGCCGCTGCTCGAGCGACACAAGCAAGAGCTGCGTGTCACGGAGATGAAAATGTTGCGGTGGATGTGCGGCGTTACGCGTAAAGATCGCGTACGGAACTCTCGCATCCGCGGCAGCCTCCATGTCCGTGACATCGCGGATAAAATGCAAGAGAGCCGCCTTCGCTGGTGCGGCCACGTCTTGCGGCAACCGCCAGGCTACGTGGGGAACAAATGCCTGGCAATGGTACCCCCGCCGGGTCCAGGTAAAAGGGGTAGGCCAAAGAAGTCCTGGCTTGACGTCGTGGAGGGTGATATGCGTGCAAATGGTCTCACTACCATGGACGCCCAAGATCGTGCGAAGTGGAGAAGGAGGAGCCGGAAGGCGGACCCTGAGCTCCGGGGTCATCTTGGCCACGGATGCAATCGGGAGAATACGTCTATATGCAGATGATGAGATGATGATGATCAACTTTTTCCCTTCTTTTGAAAAACTATTAGAACGCCTTTGTCCTCTCTATAACCAAACCATCATAATGGGAGACTTCAATACTTGTCTGCTGAAACATGACTCCCGCTCTTCAACTTTCCTCAACACTATCCAATCTTGTAATCTGTCTGTTCTACCTTCTGATACTACACATCACGTCCCTGATCGTAATCCATCTCTTCTTGATCTTATCCTTGTTTCTTCAACTATTTTAGTCGCCAAGCACGGCCACGATTTAATCTTTCTATCCTATAAACTCCGCCCACCTAAACTAAAACCTAAAATTCTTATGATGCGCAATTTTAGTGGAATGAACATCAATGAGCTTCGTGAGGATGCTGACAATGTAGATTGGAGTTCTCTTCTATCTATAGAGTCAGTAGAAGACAAGGTTAGCATACTCAGCAACAAGCTAATCGAGCTTTATGACAAACATGCGCCAGTCCGTGCTATAAAAGTAAAGCACCTGCCTGCACCATGGCTTACTGCTGATATTAAGGCAATGTTGTCCAAAAAAGCGGCAGCCAAGACTAGATATAAAACACGACCTACTCCTAGTAACCGAGAAAAATATGAAGCAATAAGAAATCTCTGCGGTAAGATGTGTAGGAAAGCACAACGCCAACATATCCACAATTCGGTCGAGAACGGAGACCCAACAAAAATCTGGAAATTCCTCAGAACATTGGGAGTTGGAAAGTCACGGCAAGATACCATTCATAATAAAACTGACATCAACATGCTAAATCAGCATTTCTCAGCCTCTTCTAAATGTGATCGGACTAACAGGAATAATACTTTGCAATATCTTTCATCGCTTCCAACACCTGACTACTCCCCGTTCATTTTTGATCAAGTCTCTGATTGTGGTGTTAAAGAGTGTATAATGTCGATAAACTCCAATGCTGTTGGTAATGACTGTATAAGTCGAAACATGATTCTGCCAATCCTCGAACAAATTCTTCCTATAATTTGCCATGTTTTTAATCAGTCACTTCATAAAAGCGTATTTCCTGACGCTTGGAAGCAGGCACAAATTATTCCATTACCTAAAAAATCCAATCCATCATCACCTTCCTAATATCGCCCTATTTCCATATTACCCTTTTTATCCAAAATCCTAGAAAGGCTCGTCCATACTCAGCTGAGCAGATATCTCACACGAAATAGCCTTCTAAATCCTCTCCAGTCAGGTTTTCGACCTGGGCACAGCACAGTCAGCGCACTGATAATAGTCACCGATGACATCAGGTTTGGTATGGAGAAAGGAAATCTTACAGTACTCTCCCTTCTCGATTTCAGTAACGCGTTTAATACTGTAGATTTTCATATCCTGCTCGGCATTCTACGCTCTATTAACATATCTCCAACAGTGATTGACTGGTTTCATAGTTACCTGTTTGGGCGCCGACAGCGTGTACGTGTTGAAGACTCCTTCTCTTCTTGGCGTGATACAGCTGCCGGTGTGCCGCAGGGTGGCGTGCTATCTCCTTTACTTTTTTCTATTTTTATAAACTCTATCTCCAAGTTACTACGTTCTTCCTACCACCTTTACGCAGATGATCTCCAAATCTACACGCAAGCCTCGTTGCAAGAATTACCGGCAGCTGTCTCTACCATGAATGCAGATCTGACGCAGGTATGTGAGTGGAGTAAGCAATATGGGCTTGAAGTGAACCCTTCGAAGACTCAAGTTATTATAGTGGGCAGCTCCGGGATGATAAACCGCATAGACTGGACACAATTGCCAGACATAGTATTCAACGGAGTTGCAATTAAAATAAGTAGCGAGGTTAAAAATCTAGGTATACACATGGACAGGACACTATCCTGGGGCCCCCAAATACGAGAAGTCAGCCGCAAGTTGTTTGCGTCGGCGGGTTCCATGCGTAGACTGCGAAATTTCCTACCAACAGCCACTAAAATTGCGCTTGTAGAATCACTTCTTCTTCCACTACTTGACTATGCTGATGTCAGCTATTTTGATCTCACTGAGGAGCAACTTGATAAGCTTGAGCGCCTTCAAAATTTCTGTATTCGATTCATATTAATTGGTCTTCGCAAATATGATCACGTATCACAGTTTCGCGATTTGCTCAAGTGGCTCCCAATTCGACTTCGACGGAATGCTCACATTCTATCCATACTTTACAGTATTCTCTTCAACCCCCGTACTCCTATTTACCTTAAAGAACGTTTTGTGTTCCTCAATGACACACATTCAAGATCCCTGAGGTCGTCAGTAACATTGCAATTATCCACGCCCTCTCATTCCATCACTTTTTATGACAAGTCCTTCACTGTTCAGGCTGTACGTTTGTGGAATGCGCTGCCTTTGTCCATTAGACGTGCGCAATCCCTTGCTATTTTTAAAAACATGATTAAGGAGCACTATTTGGGTACTTAGTTACTTCATCATGTTGGTTTTGAGTAGGCTTATCTTGTATACTATAATATGTGTAAGTATGTTTATGTAAGTATATTATAGAAATAAATCGTAAGTAGGTATGTACTTAGGTCTATGTAAAATACTACTAAAGTATATAATGTGTAATGTGTTGTATGTAGGTATAATGTGAATGTATAATATGTATCTACAGTTTGACTACACTAATAACTACCCACAAGTTATTATTGTTATGATAATTTAAATATGTCCATCCTAAGGTTGCCTGGAAGAGATCGCTTGTAGCGATAAGGCCGCCGATTGTACATTATTGTCATATTTTCCGTTTTACTGTAATGTATTTGTGTACAATAAAGAATTATCTATCTATCTATGTCATATAATTTTAACGAATCTGAAATAAATATTATTTTTGGAAGTCTTGTCTGTTCGCAATAGATGCAAAAACTACTGAACGGATTTTGATGTGATTTTTGCTTGATCACAATAGGTTGAGTAGGACTGAAGATATGATGACTAAAAATCGCTTTAGCCGATATCCACGCGAGTGGAGCCGCGGAAGTAAGTGCAGTAAATAAATCTATAATAATGGTAGAAGCTGGTATGAAACAATCATTGCAGAAGCGTTTCTTTGGCCGTCTGAAAAAAATTCTTAAAAGTCTTTTATCAGGCGGTAATTATGTTCGCGCCTGTAATGGTTGGGTCATGCCAGTTTTAATGTACTCCTTTGGCATACTCAGGTGGACTCAGACAGAACTTGACACTCTGAATAGGAAGGTCCGTGCGCATCTCACTGCATACCGAATGCATCATCCGCGTTCATCTGTGATGAGTGGATCAGTCTGTAGTACTAGGTACTGATTAGTACGACTGGTAGTACAAATGATACACTATTGTATCACTAGTACTACCAGTAGTACTAGTGACCCTATTCGGATCAGTAGTACTACTAAGAAGGTAATGTATCATTTGTACTACCATACAAATGATACATTATTGTTTCTCTAGTACTACCAGTAGTACTAGTGACAAATAATATAATTAGTTGTACAACTGGGGCCCAACCACCACCTCTTAAAGCAGGACTTATTCAGTCTTATTTCGTGTTTTGGTACCACAACCTCTTAAAACAGTATTGCAATAATGTCAGTTTAACCCAGCAGTTTTATGACGTCACCATCGATTTTGATATTTTAGTTCATTCAACGTCAAATATGACATTCTTCAAAATGTCAATCGTTACAATACAAAGAAAATATTATAGAAACAAATATATTCGAGGATAATGAGGATATTATCAGCTTCCAAAAGCTGATAATTCTTATGCCCATTCACGAAATCGAGTCGTATGCAGTTATGAGAGGAATAAGACTCCTTCCATTGTACGATGCTGGTTCATAAGCGAAACAGACTCCTACAGAGGAATGATGAATAGAGACCACACTAATGAAAATACCTATAGTTCTCTGAAGAGACCAAAGGTAAGCCAAGGGTAAGCCCATATTTATCATACATTAAGTACACACTTAAGAATTGTAATGTGTGAATAACCATTATTGCTTTGGTAAATATATAATGTAACATAGTTATTTTGTTCTAGGTGTTGATTGCGTTACCATTTTTGATATGCAACTGATTCGAAGTTATCAATATGATTAAAGAAGTCCGATTCATTCAGAGTCGAGAGCCGAGCAAGCCGAGGGAACAACTACGCACAAATAATAACTTGCATGCCATATTCATGCGCGCCATATTCAAGAGTACAGCGGTTCCAGGAACCAGAATCCAGACACAAAATTAACTATTTCACAAATATAATTGACTTTTATTTGTTTTAAATACTTATCTAGTTTGTTTCAGTCGAGGCTGTTTAACATCAGACAGTTATATACCTATGACTTAGTTTCAGATCCATGGCTCGAATCAACAATAGTACCCGGAATACGGCAATAGTCTAGTGAGCCTATTGCCGTACACCATCCATTTCATCAATCCTTGTATTCGGTACCACGTAATAGGGGGTGCCCTATTATGTGGGACCGAATTGGTGAAATATGGGTGTTAATTCACCTACCTATGCCTTACCCTCCTTTTATCCGTGTGCATGTGTGATTATATGTATTAAAATTTTTTAAACCAATAATTACCGTAAGTACTACTATATACCGACAAGTACCTACAGTAACGTCCGCTCAGTATAAATCAGGTTTTCCTCATGGACCAACTATGTATGCGCAACTAGTTGTGCCCTCCCAGAATGTGTTCCTAAGCATCAGGCTCATTTAGAGTTAGAGGTACCTATTATATCGGCGGCAATGTGGGTGTATCCCACTATTTCCATGGAAATGCAAAATGGAAAAAGTGGGACAAGCGTTTTGTACAAATTATATCCCCCGACATAGCTCACAGATTAAGCAAGTTGAAGAGGCATTGGACTGGCCACATCTGTCGAAGGACTGATGGCCGTTGGAGTAGATGAGCCCTAGAGTGGAGACCGCAAGAAGGAAGGTGGGACGTGCCCTAACCAGGTCGATTGAGACCTAAAAAAAAGATGGCTGGGACAGACTGGATGCGGGAAGTGGAGGTTCGGCAGACGTGGCGCACGCACTACCTACTATATTTATTTATTTATTAGGAGAGGCTATGTCTAGCAGTGGGCTGCAATAGGCTAATTCATTAATTGCGTTCGATCTAAAGGTGGGTCTACGCTAGACGAGTCGAGTACGAGCCTATGCTAGCATTGTATCGGAATTGCAGTTTTAAATTGCAGTTTTAGACAAAAAAATGTGATGATGAGGCAGTAGATAGCTACCTCAGGTACCTCAGCTACCACACTATAAGTACAAGAATTTTGACTCGGCTCGTGCTCCGCTCGTACTCGGCTCTTCTAGAGTAGACCCACCTTAAGAAGCCAATCCTCCCTCGTGGTCCCATTAATGGTACAAAATCCTGGGACCACGAGTAAACAGGGATCTAAAATACCATTGTCATTTGACTGTCAAGCATGGTCATGGTCTCAAGGCGGTTGATGTAACAGAGCCGCAGTGCGCATGAATATTATAACGTCATCTAAGTGACATTGATTACCATGGCAACTATCTTCTTATAATAACAATATACCTACAAAACTAGCTGCGCGCCTTGACTTCGCCCTGGTGCGGTACAAGCAGACTTTAAAAAAAAGAAACATCACACAAACCTTGCCCTGAGAATAATGAATTCATAATAAAATGATCCGAGTTTTTTATTAATGAAATAAAAACCCGACATTTTGGTTATGTCGAATTCGAACCGACTATAACCGCACGCCATCAATTACCGAGGTTGAGATTGACTATGGCATAATACGCTCCGGCTGACCCACGTCCATCGAAAGGGCATAGTATTTACTGTGGAAAGGGCCCCCTCAGGTGTGGGCCTACTGTATTCCCATCTGGCCTCAGACAGTGGGAGGCGCACCGAAAAGTTTGAAGCAAGTTTTATAGTATGCGGGACCGATTAATGTTCATTCGGTTTATGATTTGCAATTGCTACCAAACATCTTTTTAGTAATAGGTGGGTGTATTGTATAGTATGGTATAATGGGAATGCCTATTGCCGTCAAGCGGGCTCTATATCTTGGGCTACATGTTTACTGTCTGATTAGATGGAGAACCCGATTAGCTCAATATCTTAGTCGCCCTTTATGACGCCGAGAGGAAGAGATGGGGTGGCGCTATTTAAGTCCACGGGGAACCAGCGTTAGCAAATAAGTAGGTAGATATTTTTCGCGGTGCCAAAAATTCAGGCGTGATCATCGTGTCCCGCTTCTGTACGGACGGCAGTTTCCCTGATATTGTCATTTTCTGTTATATAATATTATTTTCTGTTCGATATTTTTCTTCTTTTTATGGTTTTCAAATTTATATCCTGCCAGTTATTTAAAAAAGGTAAGTATTTCTTCAAAAAAGTTTTACAAAATAAATAAATATTTCGCCAGGGTGTATGAGAGAGATGGCGCTATAGAGTACGTATAGCACCGTCTCTTTCACACGAATTCTTACTTTTCCTTGAATAAAAGCTCAAAAATAACCTTACTCCTATTCGTACCATGACCTTACATTATTGTTCCTGCCTATAACCGCAAATGAATGAACGATATAGAATAGTTGTCTATTCCCTGCATTACGA
The DNA here is from genome assembly GCA_914767945.1 of Eilema depressum. Classification (NCBI taxonomy): domain Eukaryota; kingdom Metazoa; phylum Arthropoda; class Insecta; order Lepidoptera; family Erebidae; genus Eilema; species Eilema depressum. The sequence goes on along the minus strand of OU612012.1, from coordinate 20,385,564 downwards.
TTAATGAATCGTACAATGTTAGGGATGTGCTTGGGAGACAGAAAAGTTGGAGCACTGCCGGCGTTAATAGATTTTGCGAATAACCGGTTTTCTTTTTCAAAACCTCCGGACATTTTACTTACCTAAAGTTAAATATTTGTCTTTCTTTCATTCAATACAATTATAATATTTTGTTACATACATAGATTCGATCTCGATACGATTTTATCGACGAAGATATTTTATTATATGTCTTATTTTATCGACATATTGATAGATATTCCTAAATTTATTAATAAGTAGTTAGTAACTTGAATTTATTTGTGCAATGATCATTGAAGAAGATTTAATTAAATACTTCTTATATATTTTTGTTTGAATTCGTACCTTGGTACACTTAAAAATTACGGACTTTGCCAATTTTTTTGGGTGTTACATTTTCCTAATAAGGTGATTATGATAACAATAGTAACGCATTGTTTCAAATAAGTAATTAAAATATTCATGAAAGTGGCTATTTTTACATTTAAATTTAACTTCGGCGTTACCGGATCATCTTCGGTGAAATTCCAAAGGCTTACTATAACCGGAGGAAAATCACCGGATTCGAAAATCTTCTCTGGAGTCAAGCCCTAGATACCTAATGTCAGTGATTTCTTTTTAAAAGAATACAGAATATTTTCATAAAAAAGTTCTTTTACAAGAAGTTTTTACTTTGAAGAAAAATATATTGTTAGGTACTTTATTTTTAAAATACTATTTGTTTGCTAAATAACGAAGTAATTTCTGTGAGTTCTTTTCTACAATTTATACTTGCATTTATAGGCATATCTCGGGGTACTAGTCCTCTCATTGCGCGCCATGCTCACAGTTATGGTACGAAGTGCGAGCTCATAGTCTGTTGCTGCCTTCTTCTACGAGAATGCACCCAATGCTCGAGAAGCAGACGACGGAACGGGTCCGGGAGAATCTTAAGACTATTCCATCTGCCGAGCCCGCTGAATGCATTCGGTGCAGTAGAGGCGACTTAGGCGTGGGACCTCCGTCCCCTGTAAACGCGGGCCTGGGATTAACGCCTGCCACCCTAACAAAAGTAGTGACATGACGGAAAACCTTGGTTTCCACATTCGAGGGAGCTAGTTATAAGCCGGAGCATAGCGTGGGTGACGGAAATGCCTTATTGATCCACCTTGACGAGACCGCGTGTGGTTTTAGTCGGTTTGAGTGCGACATAACGGTCTCGCTGGCTAGGCAAGGGCAAAACACGAAAAAACGGTACTAAATTCGTTAGCTATACAATGTCGTATTCTACATGTTTACATAAATAAACACGGTTTCCTTGCTTTTTGGGTAAGGAAAATTATTTTTCGAGTAGTATTTTACAAAATAATAATAGATCGGTCGCCAAAAAGCGAATTTTCAAAATTGCTAAATTTGACATTGAACATTATTGTTAAAAACAAATACTGCTTTAAAATCTCGTCATGGTACCGATAGAGTGAACTAAAACTAAAGTGACGTCACAAAAGCGCTAAGCAGGAATACATGGCATGTAAAATGTACTGTTGTGGTACGGATATAAACAAGATTACTTTAAGTTTGTCACAAAACTCTCCGGCAATAAGACTGTTTTGTAAACGGTTGTGGTCGGCCCCCTTAACACCAAAATTTAATAAATACTTTTAATGGTTAATTTTAAACTGGCTACTTGTAAATGATTTGAAGTGCTTCCTCGATGATGGAAATGGAGAAGCAAAAGCTAGAAGATGGACCCTGAGCTCCGAGTTCACCTGGGCCTCGGATGCAATCAGGAAAAACATGTCTCGATGGGGATTAAGGCACTTCTTTTATTTAGTCGCAATATGATAATTTATGATGCTGTAACCATTCGTGTTGTGAATTTTGTTGGACATATTCACAGCATTATGGCTCACAAGCAATCACTACGGTTCACTTTCTATTGATTTTATATGCCTTATATATTTTTTTTATTTATTTATTATATACTTTATTGTACGCCAGTTACAATATTCATGATACAGAAAATAAGAAGACAAGAGCAGTACAAAGAGCGGCCTTATCTTTTCACGCAATTTCTTCCAGGCAACCTTTGGATGGAAATGTATGGAAATTATCTTGTCTCTGTAAGTTACTAAGATATTATGGATTATGGTACTAAGGCTGACTCCCGATATTTCAGATGTTTTTTTATGTTATGTTTTAATAAGTCTCCTATTAGCTAATTAATAAATGTAAAAATGTAAAAATGTAAAAATGTAAAAATGTAAAAATGTAAAAATGTAAAAATGTAAAAATGTAAAAATGTAAAAATGTAAAAATGTAAAAATGTAAAAATGTAAAAATGTAAAAATGTAAAAATGTAAAAATGTAAAAATGTAAAAATGTAAAATGTAAAAATGTAAAAATGTAAAAATGTAAAAATGTAAAAATGTAAAAATGTAAAAATGTAATAAATATCTTTATATCTTAATATATATTCATTAAATGAGTCTGAAATAAATGAGTTATTTGCTTCATTTAGTTATAAACTGAACGTTAGTTATCATTAGTTACTTTAAGCATTAAGTACTTATTTTCTAAAATATCGTAATATAGGTAGGTAATAATTTGAGTGTAACCAAAATAAAGGGCTACGCTACGCGGGCGTCACGTGGCGCTGCAATCGGTTTCACTTCAGTGTGAGAACTGTTTACAACCCATAAGTAACCGGTCCAATCCATTTGGCCTGTACTATAGTTTAGTAAAAGGACCACCGGTTTGAAACGCGGCCCCGCCCTGAAAAGACTCTGTCAAGAAACTTAGCGAGCATTTTTTTTTATTTCCAACATTTGCTTAGTCTACTTAGTCTAAATACTATAGTTTGTTTGAGTAGTATAGTTAAGCGAACAGCTCATTTCCAAGCTTGTTTATCATTTAAATATTCTCGGATTTTTTAATAGCCTTTTTGGCACAGTTTACTATTTTTTTAAATTTATTCACAGGTCCCTAACTATATATCCTTAATATGTTCAACTTTTACTAGGTATATAATTCAACCCAACTATACATATTATTTATCAACTAATATTTGCAAGGAATTTTATAATACGTTAATTTAACATTGTATCATTTGTACACCAATTAAATAAAAGGGCTTATTTTTTTTAGTAGTACTAGAGAAACGTAAAGTATATCATTTGTACTACCAGTTGTACTATCAATGAACAAACCCAAAGAAAACTGCTTGTATTTTTTTTAGTAGTACTAGTGATACAATAATGTATCATTTGTACTACCAGTTGTACCAATCAGTAGTACTACTGATCCACAGCAGGTTGTACATACCGCGGAAATGCGGGGGTCGTCGTTTTTTAAATGCCAAGACCCTCCATAACCACGAGGTGTGCAACCTCAGGGAATATTTTCTGCACAATGACGCGGATATGCATCGAGATGTAGTGATGGTAGGGACTTACCTCGCTCGGTCTGGCTAAAGAGAACTGGCGCAAACCTGCAGTATTAAGTATTAATGACCGCAGGGATGTATGGAAGAGAAAGGAGTTGCATAGTCGTTTTTATCGGGCTCTACATAGGCCTGATATAGATATACCAGCCTCTTTATCTTGACTACGCTTCGGTGACCTATTTAGGGAAGCCGAAAGGTTTGTTTTTGCAATTATGGACGAAGTTGTTATGACGAATAACTATCGGAGGTATATCACAGGATGGTACGGTTGACATTTTTCGGGCGTGTCACCGTTCTGGGGAATCCCTTAGATATATAATCTCTGGTTGTTCTCGTCTTGCCAACGGCGAATATTTGCACAGATATAACCAAGTAGCCAGGATAATACATCAGCAACTTGCCCTGAAGTATAACCTTGTTGAATCAGAGGTATCTTACTACAGGTATATACCCCACCCAGTTCTCGAAAATGGGCATTATCAAGTTGTACTGGGATTGATCTATTATATATGCTTATGCTGTTAAATTGTTCACTGGCAAAGGTTGTCTTACATGGAGCGCGCGTGGGCACACGGACTTGCCGCTACTTCTACCTGGATCCGGGCGGGGGACACTTCTTCTCATGATTGCCTTGAGCACAAAGAGCTGTCGAACAGTTAAAAGTTGGCATTCTCTATATAATTTTTCTGTGGGGTATCTGTAGCGTTTTTTAAACATCACTTTGAGCACCGCTCTTTGTGCTCTCTCCGACGTCTCAACCTCTCTCAAAAATCCCGAATGATCTAAAAAGATCGAAACAAGTTTGATAGCAGGTGGTACCCATTTGCAAATCATAAACCGGATGAAATTAATGGGTACCGCCTGCTGTCAAACATGTTTCGATCTTTTTATCAGGCGGGTTTTTTTTTTACTTTGTTAGCTTGATAAGTGCGCGAAAAACGGTCGGTCACGTCACATCTGGGCGTGACATCATAATAAAAGTGTCATATCTAACACCCGTATTCACTAATAATACTGTGAGGTCTCATAGTGTGCTCGAGCGCATAGGGCTGGTAAAATTAATTCACAAACATCACGGAGCAGTATCTAATGCAGTGCGTTCCCTCAACGAAGTATTACTTAAGTGTTATCAATGAATAAAAAGGCTTGCCAAAACGAACGTACTGAGAATTTGTCGTTCTTTGCACAGTTTTGGTTCAACGCATAGCGAAGTATTGTTTGTGAATACGGGTGTAAGAGTACAAAAGGTATTATAATATCTGACCAAAGACGAGTACTACGTCTCAAGACGATGGACGAGCTGTTGTTACAGGACGTGCTTTAAATTGTTAAAGCTTATTTTTTGAATAGGACACTCAAATAATATTCTTAAACGTAGGAATCAGTGGTTACAGTTAGCAGACCAAAATCCAAAGCTTACGGTTGAAGATAGAAGATAAATAATTATATTCAAATCTGAGTTTTAAATATTCTTTCTTAAATAATGAATAGTCTCAGAAAAGTTACAAATAAAATAATAACAGAGCACAACCAGCATAAAGTCACCTTGGGGTCGTCAAAGTTTTAAGATCAGAATCGTGAATAAATTTCACAACGAACTTTCTTCGACACAATAGAAGTTCTGGAAATTTGGATAATAATAATTAATAAAATGCTGAGTGAGGATCGATGACAAGCGAGGAGTAATACGAATTCTGTTTTAATTTCATCAAGTAAAGTTCATGATTCACTTAATAAAGACATCAAAAGGCAAAGGAATTACTCGCTGGATGGCGCACTGCCCCAGTTTGTGACTCAGAACACTCTTAAAAGTCATTGTGGCAACTTGACGACGTTCCAATTAAATATTAAAGTACCCTATTATAATTATAGCCTCTTCCATTTTATACAACTTTACTGCATATTTAATATTAGTTGCAGCGCTTCTACTAATATATATTTGCCATACTGCGGTACCCATTGAGTCTTATGGAAATAACGATTGTTTTTCAGTAGTTTTTTATCCTGTGAGCCTTCCAAGTAAATAATACATATTAATAATAATTTTCATAATAAAAATATAACGTTATATTGAGTGATTGCAGTCTGTAGTACTATGAAAATCATCACAAACTGTATTACGAGTAAGTAAGCTCGAGGAATTCCAACCACTGCTGCTCTGTGTATCACATTCGAAGTGTTTAGCAGATTGTACAGAAGACGGAGGAGTACAATCAGCAGCGGCTATGTTTTTTTTGTGATTGAGCCTGCAGACTATTGTCAATGTATAAGTGCTAAGATGTTTACATGCATAACACCATCACTATTTCCGTCTACCACCTAGAACACAGAAGTGTGGTCACTTCGTGTAACAGGATTTCATATAACCCAAAGTTGCCCTGGAAGACATCTTCATGACAACGCTTAGACTGTGCGGGGATTAAAGACAAACCAGTGAGAACATCTCACAACTTCGATTCACCATTAGACATCGTCATAGTCGCTGGGATGCTTCGCGCCGCCATGCTTCGGATCCTGTGCCAGTCATAAACTTGTACACTGATCACTGTTAGTGTACTCGGGGCTAATTCACAAATTCAAAGTCGCGCAGCGGGTTATTGAGCGGGTATTGAAGTTTCTTTATAGGATAAAATTCGCAATGAGATCATCCGTACAAAGAACTAAAGTTACCAACATAGCTCGCAGAATAATCAAGTTGAAGTAGCAATAGTAGTCCAGTGTAGTGCAGGTAGTACTAGTGCGACATCTGTGAAGGACCGTTGACTGCTGTAGCAAACGAGTACTAAAGTGGAGACCGCAAACGGGAATCGGCAAACGGGAAGTGGACGCCCCTCAGCCAGGTGTACTGACGATCTGAAAAAGGTAGCTGGGATAGATTGGATGCGGCAACCTGAGAATCTGGTGATGTGGAGTGGCCTATATAATTTTAAGGTAGTCGTGTCTGTACACTCAGCAAAAGAGATAGCTTCCAACCTTTACACGAGTGCGGTATTCTGATATTTATATTACGCGGTGTGTCCAACGCTGAGAAATAGGTACGTTAAAACCATTCGTATTTATTATTTACTAGTCATATTTTCTCGGGTTCATTAAATTCATAAACGTAGTATAACAGTATAAGACCGTAATTTTTACAAGTCATCGTGGTTCCGGCTAGACCTTAACATAATAGTTAGTGGAACAATAGTTCCTATAACAAAACAAAAAAAAATTCTTTAACAAAATAAAATAAAATTCGCATGCTTAAAACGATAATCTTGCATCTTCATAAAAATTCAGATGGCGTTATTTTACTGTCTTCAAGATTTTCTTTTTGGAATCTCACAATAGCTTTCCTTAATTTTGCCTTTCGTAGGCACAGCTTATTATGACTGGATCTATATGGGGATACCAAGTTCTTTCAAAGTATTTTCTAAATGCTTCCGTATTAGCTGGTATTTGGTGCTGATTTAATAATACCAAACCAGGCTTCTGGAATCATATTTCCTTGTAACAAAGGGAGAACTGCTGTTTTTCGCACTACCATTATTTCTGCACTACATAAATTTGCTTTCGAGTGTTCTACTTATAAGATTACCGTTGGGAAATAAAATTTGGTATGCATTCAATAGTGCGGTTTCAAGGTCACATTTGAACGATGACAGATTGATACCTAGACTACTGAATGATTTTGAATAAACGAATATAACTACTTTGGTTCTTATTTGCCAACAATGCATAAACCACTGGAACCACATTAGTGGTATGATCATCTGAATCTATGTCCAATTGGTAATACGGTATTGGGACGCATCGAAAAGTGGCATCTCCAAAATATTGACCCGATTCTTTCGATTTCATAAATGTTAAGGATAAGTTTGTTGTAAAAACAATAATCTCATTAGTACCCTCAGCATCACTAACAACAAAATCATTTGTTAAAGAATCTGGCACATAGACGTTATCAACAGAGTTAAAAATAAAATCGGCCAAGTGCGAGTCGGACTCGCCCATGAAGGGTTCCGTAGTAGCAAATGCGAAAATTGCGGTTTATGACGTATTAAAAAAAAACTACTGACTGGATCTCGTTCGAACCAATTTTTAGTGGAAGTTTACATCATATATTTTTTTTAGATTTATCATTCTCTTATTTTAGAAGTTAGAGGCGGGGGGGGGGGACACATTTTTCCACTTTGGAAGTGTCTCTCGCGCAAACTATTCAGTTTAGAAAAAAACGATGTTAGAAACCTCAATAGCATTTTCAAAGACCTATCTATAGATAACCCACACGTAAGGGTTTAATTTAATGGGGAAAAAAAATTGAGTCCCAAAATTTTATGCTTTTTTTTATTTCTGTGTGAAATTCTTCATGCAGTTCACAGAATACATCTTCTTACCAAGTTTCAACAGCATAGGCCTTATAGTTTCGGAGAAAAGTGGCTGTGACATACGGACGGACAGACAGACAGACAGACAGACAGACAGACAGACAGACAGACAGACAGACAGACAGACAGACGGACGGACAGACATGACGAATCTATAAGGGTTCCGTTTTTTGCCATTTGTCTTCGGAACCCTAACAAGCTTTTCTATGTTTAGGTACTTTTTTATGGAACCTTTTAAATCTGAAAAGATTTTTACAAATATTTCTTCTCCCAGTGTCTCATACACATCTTTTTTTGTGTTGCTCATTGCAATAACCACTTCATTTTCGATAGCCTTATATTCGCAAGAGTGTTTCGTCTGCTGCAGTATCTGTGATACCGTTTTGTCAGTAGTTAAAGTTGCACTACAAGATGATCGTTTAACACATCTCCATAATATGTTACGGTTCTTGTTTTTTCGTGAATTTCGATTACGTCCTATACCCTTCATACAGTAACGTAGGTTTTCCTTTCTGGTTTTTATCTATAATGTGTATGCTCATCTTCAGTTCTATATAAACTAATAATTACTATGTAAAATATTGTTTCCAATGTGACATTGCTAATTTGTACTGACACAATTTAATTCATTACCTATAAACAACGGAAAATCTAAAGTGCTGTAGATATTTCTTTAAAATGTATCAGACTCCTTGATTGTTATTAAATCAAAGTGGATCAAAGCCAGTAGAATACATTTTTCAAGGCATACGTTGAACACGAAGAGATAATGATAATACCTCTGGTATAATTGCAGAGGCTTGCAGGAGGTTATTAATTAGTAACTCAATTTAAAAAAAAAACTTCCTCCATGGTTTTGCTAGTCTAGTACTTTTTGATATTATTCGTTTAACATCACCGCGAATGATACCTTAGGTTCTATTTGTGCATTCTGCGTTTTGTACATTTTGCTTTTGCTGCTCATTTTGCGTTTGCACATTTTGCGTTTTGTACATTTTGCGTTTTGTACATTTTGCGATTTGCACATTTTGCGAGTGGTGCTCATTTGGCGTTTTGGACATTTTGCTCCGATCTGAGTTTTCTATATAAAGATATGTACCTAACCGGGATAAGTTATTATTGTTATGTTATTACTCTTCGTGTTTCTTGTGTCATATAAATTTTTATCTACTCTCATACTGAAATATAAACATTAAAAAACTAAAAACAGTACTTTAATGACACTCTTTACGCACAGAGTGTCAAAATCAATTTAAAAAATTACATTATGATACTGCTCTTCTATGGGGAACTTCGATGGGGTCCGGCCCTTCATTTCTGTGGTCGTTTCCGTGCCGTTTTTGGTAAATATACTCCTATAAATAAAAATATAAATAAATAAACTTTTCAACACACTTGCTTATAAACAGGCTTTTATTTCACCGCAATTAAGCACGGAATAACACCTACTTATTATAAAACTGTGACTTTTTCATTGCTATTATTCACAAAAGTGAGATAGAGACTTCTTTTTTTAATTTCATTGATTAAGTTGCTTTGTTCTTAAAAAAGTTTTGATACAAAAAAGATCGTGTCCAATATTACAAACGAAGTACCTAATATACTTATTGCTTGCTCATTTCATGCAACGTCGTATTTTAAAAGATAATTTCAACTTGTAGTATGTGTTTAATAAACAAAACTTTTACTAAAATGTATTTTAGTTCTGTGAGTATTTACAGAGAAAAAAAAACATAATTCAAATAAGTAAGTAGATGACAAGGCAGCATGGTGATAGCACCTTAGCCTGTTCCGAAAGGAACAAATAAAAAAAATGATAGATGCGCGCGCATTTTTATGACAAGTATGACAACAAATAGATTTTTACTATTGTGTTTTGATTGTGTTATGTAGTATTTTTAGTATTATTTTATTCGCAAGTGTGTTGAAAATAATCGTATGCCACTCGCGTGTATGGTGATTACCGTCCTCGGGTCTCTTAAGACCCTCGCCTTACGGCTCGGGTCTCAATGTCGCCTCAGTGGTAATCACCAACTTTACACGCTTGTACAGTCAGCGTCAGAGAAAACAGACCCCCTCAATAATACTTAAAGAATATCGCCGCCTGCGCCGGCCGTGTCACATGACTCACGCACGAATGACGTCACGTGATGCGATCGTCGCTGAGCTGCAGCCTTTTATTTGCATGTTCATTTATTTGTAATTTTTCTGATATTTTTCGTCTTTCGACTCAATTGTATACCAAGATACAATATACTCACAAAAAGATGCCACATTAATTTATGTGCTGTTTGAGGATACGAACCCGCATCTCCAGCGCCAGCCGATCACTTAGACCGTGCCTTATACCACTAAGCTATCGGATCACTTGATAATAATGGCGAAAATATGAATAACATCACTCCTATTTTATCGAACAAAGTTGATTACGGTGTAATTTTCTAGACCTTAAGGTTTAAATTTCAACTACACCATGTGATAATCAACTATGTGATAAAAATCATCAACTGCTCAATTGACTAAAAGATTAGGTTGAAATTAGTATAGATTTCTCGTTTAGTTCAATAGATTACGCTTGATACAGCTTGTTGCACTACCGTCATGTTTTACATCAAAAACTTATCTGCTGTATGAGCTGCGGCTATAGTATTTTAATATCTGTGACAGCGCGCTAAGGTTGCAATTAGAATACTTCTTTGCCTTATTTACTAAACTGTGATTGAAGGTAACTTTATAATTCGTGGTAATTTGCATTGGTGTTTAATATTGTTTATGCAACAAGCCTATCTTTTCTTACAAACCTATTTATTAGGTATGACCTGCTATAAAATTTGATTCCTTAAATAATAATTAACAAAAAGTGCTTATGAGAATAAAAAAATAATTATATGAATAAAAAAAGAACTTTGTGTCCGAGGATTTGAACCCCCGCTTACCGTATCCACAAAGCATCGGTCATAACCACTAGACCAACATTCCATATACACAATGTTTCAAAAAACTTCAATGCTTTCATGTCATTATCAAGGGGGGTCCCTTTTCTCTGAAGCTTACTGTACCATAATGTACTATTTTTTCCATTACGATACAGTTGCAGTTAGATTAAATAGGTTTGTATGCAGTTTGTCCCTAAATAATCTGTGGTCGTGGCGCAATCGCAATCGCGCATGCTCGCGCCATCAAAAAATGGATTTTAGTCAATTATCCTTTTTTAATATTAAAGGGGATTGGGTAATCTAGTATGGACAGTGGCGTCCTTAATTTTTTCAGCGGCCATCAATAATTTTGATACCACTTCATTGTACTGTGTTAAACACACGTACAAATGTCATTATTTTCATTGTAAGTAATATCGGAGCTGCGATATACAGGGTGCAACATTTCGACTTTACCTTGAAGGAAAGTACCCTCATACTAAAGATAGCGAATTTTACTTAAAGGAAACATTACCTTATTTTTAAAAAGAAACAAAACTGCATTCAAAGACTTTTGAAAATGCCACACCCGGTAGTCGAACCGACTAATATCTTACAAAACCTTCTCTTTCATGGATTTCCTTTTATTTAATTTACCATGGTTTTAGAGAGATTTGATCCTTATGATCGACCCTATCGATTGATGCAATAAAAATACAGGGTGTTATTTTTTCGAATTGTAGTCAGTTCGATTATAAGGCGTGGCAAACGATTTTTCAGCATTCCTTAAATGCAGTGCTGTTTCTTTTTTTAAAACACACTAAACTGTATTCAAAGTTTTCTGAAAATACCACACCCGGTAGTCGAACAGACTAAAATCTTTCTAAATCTTCTATTTCATGGATTTCCTTTTATTTAATTTACAAAGTTTGTTAGAGAGATTTGGCATTTTCAGAAAACTTTGAATGCAGTTTTGTTTCTTTTAAAAAATAAGGGAATGTTTCCTTTCAGTGGAATTCGCTATCTCCAGTATTTAGAGTACTTCCATCTAAGTAAAGTTGAAAAATACCACCCTGTATAGCTAAGTCCCGATATAGTTTAGAGAAGTTTGTCCATTGTAACTTTTGATCACTTTATACTGTACTTTCATATTATACCAATTTCATTGATGGCCGCTAATTCCAACACGACGCCAACATTACCAACCCCCTTTGTAATAATAAAATATTATTAATTGAAATAATACGTAATACGAGTATAATTTATATAAATTAATTATATTGATGTATTTTTAGTAAGTAGTTACATTTTTTTATATTTCGTGTTTGCGCCATTTTTTAAAGTCTGACATCTTCTTGTATGACGTATCTATAAACATTAGACAGATGTACGTCATTGAACGTAACGTTGTAATTTTATGCAAATTATTTTAACTTTTTCATGAGATTAGATAAAGTGTGAATGAAACTGCACATAATTTGGTCTTAAAAAACTCGTGAGATACTTCAAAACAACTCGCCTTTGGCTCGTTGTTTTAACTCACACTCGTGTTTTAAGAACCCTTATTATGCAACAGTTTTATAAAATACTATTACTCATTCAATTCAATATATTTAGATGAGATGAAAAGTGAGTATTTTCTCCCTCTCAAAATAATATAACTCCGTATAACAATGAGACCACTTTCACCGGTCCGGTCCGGTTTACATCGGTACTGTATTATAGATATAAAACAGGCTAGGCTAGGGCAGAGTTCATTACATCAATTAGTTGAGGATGCCAGAACCAACGTTCATCACTTAATGATTAAAAGTTGCTACTTGTTTTTCCAACTTTACTCGTGAAAATTTAGTTTAAGTTCATTTTCCATGCGAACTGTAAACGCCATTAATATTCATTATTGTTTATGAGTTAAAATTAATACAACTTCTTCAATAGCCGTCGCGTAAAGGCGAACCCTAGAAGCGCCTTGGGGCCCCCGGTTGTGACCCTAATAACTCAAAGTAAATAATGTTATATCAGACTCATGACTGGTAGAATTAATTACGAATCCCAATGACATAAAAACAATGGCATTCGACAGATAGTATTTAATGGGAAATGTCATTAGATAATTAGGGTTCTATCTATATCCTAAAGGGGATTGAACGAATCTCATTTATGTCATTTTGATCTCGGCAGCTGCCCAACCGATTCTTAGCTTTCTATATTTGATTAGTTCCTATAACGTGCAACTCTGTAAAGAGGTGTTATAGTTATTTAATGGTTGGAAATAAAATCTGATCTTGAAATTGATGTTGATTTTATTAATGGAGTTCAATTATTATATATAATCAATCATGTACTCTTTATCATTTAAGGTGCTGTATGAATGAGCAACAATTACAATTATAAGCTCGCAGTTAACTGCAGTGGTGCATCGAACTTGATATCTGCTATAACTTCGTTAATTTTAATAATTCTAAAGCAAGAAAGCCAAGGACTTCGATTTAAATCTAATTCCAGTATTCGATTTACAAGTATTAAAAAGGGTATGATTTCAAGATTGAAAGTTCATGCTCAAGCATGAATTTAATTAGTTCTTTCTTTATTTTCGTTCTTTCACACTACAAGTTTTTGAAATCAGCACAGCTCTTAGTTATAATTATTATTATCGTTTTAGTATAGCAGATTCTTTAAAGAAAAGCTTATTTCAAAACAGTTTTTTATTACCTAATCATTGTACTTTTATTTTTTAGTTTTAGTAATATCATGTCAGACGAGTGCTTACGAAGACCAGCCAGACGAACCCAAATACTCTATCTTGTTTAGTTAAGAAATTCCCATGACCTCAACCACCTCCATTTTTCGACCCTAAATATCATGAAATACCAGAATAGAAAGTATGTTAAGACAAAACAAATGAACCCTAACTCTATCGGTGTTATTACAAAACACGGACTAACTTCTTCGTCTTTTGACCATGGTCTAAACAAAATTATATTACAAAAAGCGTTTTAGTACTAAACCAAGGAATATCTCTGGTCTAAAGATAAACCTGCGTGACCCCTAGTTTAACGTTGGTCTAAACTAAGTGTAAATCACTGTTGCTCACGACAGAAACAGAATAAGGTAGACGGCCAATAGACTTTTTAACCGCAGCTTTCTGCTTCCGTCGGGCGGCGAATGGACTGTAGTATAGGGTAGGTAGTAGGTCTCGTAGCTGGCGGGTGGACGAAGATGCCGATGCGGTGCGTAGGATCGGGAACGCTTGACTTTTCTCTTGATGCGGCTTTCTGACCTGCAGACGGGTACTCTTCTCTTGAGGGATCTTTCCAGTAAGTGAAACTTCCAACTAGTGATTTCTGACTTTTCTTTATTTAGGTGTGTTCACTAGGGCTGCCGGTTCCGGACTGAATTCGGGAGGCAAAACAGCCGGTATTTATAGGGTACTCCGACCAATCAGAGCCCCTACATTTGCTCCAGCCAATCAGAGGCTTTGTTTATTTTCCTATCTTATGTTTTCCCTCTCGAATTCTATTTTAACAATTTTAACTTATAGCTAAGGTTTTATCTAAATGAAATAACATAAATTCCTATATCTAAATACAAAAATAAGCCTAAAAATTACAAAAGCTTTGCGGTGCGTTACCGCGAAGGTGGCGCCGCCAAGCGGCAATGAATGGAGTCTCATTCGCACTCTTTATTTCCTAGTTACAAAATTCTTTTAGATAAACCTTATTACTATTTCTCACATACTATATTTACATTACATAGGCGTCGTCGCTAACATTTAGGACGCAGGAAGAGGTCCGACTCCCCGAGAGAGTAAAAACCACGTGCAGTAATAAAAACCGCGTGCACTCCACGTGTAGTAAAAACCACGTGCAGTAATAAAACCGCGTGCACTCCACGTGTAGTAAAAACCACGTGCTCTCGGAATATCGAAAAGTAAAATAAACCTTATTACTATTTCTTACATACTATACTCTCATTACATAGGCGTCGTCGCTAACATTCTCCCCCACGGTGCGTAGCACTGCATCCTCGGGCAGCGACGATGTAGCAGGTACCAGCACGATGACTCGACGTGTCGGCCGACGGAGTACTCCCCCTGAAGTCCGCACGTCCAATATCCTGGTTCTTCCGTCTGGTCCTGGATACGCCTTGACGACCTCGCCTCGGGGCCACGAATTTCTTGGCAGCGTCGCGTCGACTATGAGCACGATGTCGCCTATCTTCGGATCGTTCGTTTCCTTACCCTCTAGCTTTCGAGGCATCAAGAGGGGTAAGTACTCTTTGATCCATCTCTTCCAGAAGTGGTCCGCGAGCCGTTGCGTAGTCTTCCAGCTGGGTCGTCCTATTAACTCGGTGTCGTTGAACTCGCCGGGTGCTGACATGCCGCATGACCTACCCAACAGGAAGTGGTTGGGGGTCAAACTTTCTTCTTCGGTGGGGTCCATGCTGACGGGGGTGAGGGGTCTTGAGTTGACGGTGTGCTCCACTTCGGTTAGAAGCGTGTGAAGCACTTCTTCTGGCGGCGACTTCTCTTCTAGGACCGCTGCCAACGCTGTCTTGACTGACCTCACGAGTCTCTCCCAGGCACCTCCCATGTTCGGACAACCAGGAGGGATGAACTTCCAGGTGATCCCTCTTTCTTGTGCGGCTTGCTGCAGCTCCTTGTTCGCCCCGACGAAGTTCGTACCGTTGTCGCTGAAGATTGTCTTCGGAGTTCCTCTTCTTGCTGCCATCCGTCGGAGTGCCATAATCATAGAGCTAGTGCTTAGTGATGGCACTAACTCGAGATGTACAGCTCTGGTGGTGAGGCAAGTGAATAGTGCCCCCCAGCGCTTCTCTCTTCTTCTCCCCACGGTGACGTGCATTGGCCCGAAGTAATCGACGGCGGCATTGGTGAACGGGAACTGATGATGCTGAAGGCGCTCTCTTGGTAAGTCTCCCGCTGGTGGTATCCCCGGCGTACCTTTTCTTGTCTTGCACCACTGACAGCCGTGAGATATGGCTTTCAGTGTTGTTCTCAAACCGAGGACCCAATACTTCTGACGAATCTCGTTCATGACCGTCGCGTTGTTTGCATGCAGGAACTTCTTATGATAGTGTTCGATGAGAAGGCGCGTGATTTTGTGCCTCCCATCTAACACAACAGGATTCATTCTTCTTTCGCCTTCATCTTGAAACTTGTTTGTTCGGCTTCTTAGTTTCATGATGTCGTCTTCACTCACGTAGACGTCAATTTTCTTTATTCGACTTGCATTTTCTAATGGTTTCTTAGCCTTCAAACTTCTTAAGTCAGCCGAGAAGCTGTCGGCTTGACTTATCTTCAACAATAATTTTTCTGCTTTCTTCAAGTGTTCTTCATCTAGAGGTACGTATGACTGCTTATTTGCGTTGGCGGAGACTTGAAGCTTACTGGGCTTGGCTCTCTTCTGTGGCTTCCAGGGCTCGTCCTTCTCTCGGGCGGCGGCGGTGGTTGCCTTGCGGGTCTTCAGGCGGCTGACGAAGGCGATGACTCTCGCAGTAGTTCGCAGCAGTCGCTCCCAGCTTGAGAAACGCTCCAGGTCGAGTAGATTGTCTGTTGCTTTCGTTGCCATTGCTTTAACTTCCATCTTTTCTTCTAGCAGCGCACCTCCTTGCTTGAAGTCACGGCGTGGCCATTCTTCTTCTGGCTGGCGGAGAAATGACGGGCCCTGGAACCACCTGGCGTTGCCGTCGAACTCAGCTGGGACACCTCTCGTGGCGTCATCAGCTGGGTTTTGCTTGGTAGGCACCCATCTCCATTCTTCAGGTTTCGTTTTCTCTTCTATCTCTGCCAGTCGGTTTGCCACGAACGTCTTGAATTTTCTAGGTTCTGAGTTGATCCATTGCAGTACAGTGCTGGAGTCGGTCCAGTAGGTCGTCTTCAGTACTTCGAGCTCAATCTCTTCTATGATCGACGCCGCTAGCCTACTACCAAGCAAGGCCGCTTGTAATTCAAGCCTTGGGATAGACACTGGCTTCGTAGGCGCGACTCTGGCTCTGCCGGCGATCATCGAAAGGTGAACTCGTCCCCCGGGCTCTGTTGTCCTCCAATAGACGACTGCTGCATAGGCCTCTTCACTTGCGTCGGTGAATGTATGCAGCTGTCCGCTTCGACTGCACGGTGAGATGCACCTCGGGATCTTCAAACTTGATAATGTTGATACATCTTCTAGGTACCTTCGCCAGGCTGCTTCTTGTTTTTCACTTATTGCTTCGTCCCAGTCCGTCTTAGTACGCCAGATTTCTTGAATTAATTTCTTTCCCTGTATTAATACTGGCGCGGCGAATCCCAATGGGTCGAATGTAGACATAACGGCGCTCGTGACTTCTCTCTTGGTCGGAGTCCGTTGCCCATTCAGCAGCTCTTCTGGCGTGTTGCGTAGCCCAATGTTGAAGGCTAACGCGTCTTCTTTCACCAACCATCTTAAACCCAGAGTCTTCTCTTCTTTTGCGAGTGGCAGTGAATCTTCTTTATTTGCTTCTTCTATGTCAGGCAACGCAGTCGCGTAGTTACTGGCCCAGCCCTTGAGATGAAAACTTGCTCTTGCATGGATTTCTTTTACTTGCTCGGCTATCTTCTTTGCTTCTTGTGTAGCCTCGAAGCTCTGGAGATAGTCGTCCATGTAGTGATTTCGGCTGATGGCTTTCACTGCTTCGGGTCGAGTCTCTTTGAAGTCTTCTGCGTTCTTATTCATGACGTATATCGCTGTCGCCGGTGATGACGCTGCTCCAAAGATGACTGACGTCATACGATACTCTTCTGGCTTGCCTGTCCTCTTCTCACCTCGCCACAGGAACCGAAGACTGTCCCGATCCTCTTCTCTAATCTTGATACGAAGAAACATGTCTTGAATGTCAGCCATGATTGCCACTGGACCTTCTCTGAAGCGCAGCAGCACCCCAAACAACGACTGCAGTAGATCTGGGCCTGGTAGCAGCACGTCGTTGAGGCTCTTCCCATCGTGCTTGGCAGCTGCATCGAAGACTATTCTTGGTTTCTTCTTGATCGGGTGAATCACGGCGAAGTGAGGTAGATAGAAGGTTCTACCTTCACTGACGACGTCTGAAGCCTTCTCTGCATAACCCTTTTCAATGAGGTTCTTGATCTGCTTCTCGTAGGACTGCTTGACCTCGCTGTCTCGATCTAGTTTCTTCTCTACGTTCACCAAGCGTCGTAGAGCTTGATTGTAGTTGTTAGGCAAGGACTCGTCTTCGCTTCTCCACAGTAGGCCTGTCTCGAACTGACCGCTGGGAAGTTGCTTCGTTGTCTTCTCGAGGATCTCCAGGGCTCTTCTGTCGCTGTCGTTCGTTGGTAGCTTGTTCTGAATCCCAAGTGATTCTAGTTGGAAATGCTCTCGGATGACGTCTTCCATTGCTTCATCTGGTGTCTTGGCTCTACCGTAGTGGATGAAGTGTACCGCAGCGCTGGAACCCTTTTCACACCCATGTAGCACCCACCCTAGACTAGTGAGTGAGGCTACGGGCTCTGATGGTTTTCCTTTCTTCAGTTTTCTTGTGACGATAAGACCCCAGTTGTCTTGACCTATCAACATCTTCGGTTTCTCGGTTGTGTAGAGAAGTTGATCTTCAATCTTCTTTAAATGCTGGCAGCTGGTAATAGTGTCCTTCTTTATTCTTTGTTCTGACAGGTTGAGATCGTCGATGGTTCTCGCAGTGATGTTCTTCTTGTCTCTTCTGAAGGCACCTTTGATCTTCAGTTGGATCTTCTGGGAGCCCTTGACGATCTTCGTACCGACTGTTTCAATAGTCAGTGTTTCTTTCTTGCCCTCAGCTCCAATCTTCTCTGCCACCGCCTGGTCTAGAAGCGTGATGGTTGAGCCTTCATCCAGCAACGCTAGCACCCGAGCTTGTCCTCTCGGCCCGTAGACGTCGACTGGCACGATCTTCAGGTATGCTTTTTCTTCACCGATGGTGTTGTGGATGGAGGCGACCTTTCCTTCTGATGAGCTTCTTTCTTCTTTCTTCTCAAATGGCTTCGGCGGCTTGTCGGAGTGTAAGATAGTGTGATGCAATCTTCCACATTTCTTGCAGTTCGGAGCTTTACAGTTGTTTCTTGAATGCTGGAACCGTAGACACTTGAAGCAGGTTCTAGCTTTCTTCACTATTTCCCATTTTTCATCAATGTTTGCTTCTTTCAGCTTCTTGCATTCTATCAGGAAATGCTCTTCTTGACATATGGGACAACTCTTCTTGAACTTCTCTCGTTCAGTTTCATGTGAAGACTCTTCTTGAATCGTATGCACGGGTCTTCTTGTACCCCTCTTCTGATCTGAAGGCTCTTCAATTGGGGCAAAGTCACCGCACATGTCGGCTTCTACTTCCAAAAATTCTTCGATGAGTAGTAGCTCTTGTAAGTCTTCCTCCCTTCGGCTTCTATGGTAGGCGAACCATCTGAATTTCATAGCTGGAGGCATCTTCTCAGTGATAGCTTTCAATGTTTCAGGAGAGCTGAGGTACTGCGGCTTCTTCAAGGCTTTGATCGTTTGAACGGCGTTCTTGATTTTACTTGCAAACGTACAGATGTCGCTTGGGTTTTCAGCGACTTTAGGTAGGCTCTTGATCTTCTCTAATTCCGCTAGTGCTAGTGCCCCAGGTCTTCCAAATCTTGATTCCAGCGCCTTGAGTACTTCGTAGGGATCTTCAGCGGTGAACAGTAGGCTCTGGACGGCTTCCTTTGCTCTTCCCTGGATCGCTCTTCTGAAGCGTGCCATGTTCTGTATATTTGAGAACGAGGCAGCTGTGTCTTCGAAGGTCCTCTTGAACGCCAGCCATTCTTCACAGGAACCGTTGAAGTGAGGGAGTTCGACCATCTTCGATGACATTGTTTCATGCGACTTCTGAGAAAGCTCTTTAATAGTTTGAGCTAACTCCTGGATGTCGCTCTTCTTTTCTTCACGTTCAGAAGACTTTCTTTCTTCGGTGGACCCGACCCCTGTCTCGACGACCCATTTTTCAACTTGGGTTATTTCGTACGACTCTTCTCCAGCATCTTCTTCTTCTGATTCTGCGGCGATGAGTTCCAGCTTAGCCCGAGCTACCTTGGACCGCGCCTCGGCTAGCTCGAGCTCCCGTAGTGCCAACGCCATCTTCGCTTGAACTTCTGCTCTCTTCCTATGCGACGAGCGGGACGGTGTGTCCGTGTTGCGGGTCGACTTCTTAGGGTGAGGCCGCTGCAGACAGTCTTCATACTTCGATGTCGGTGCGCTTGCTTCGTCCCGACGTGAAGTGACACTTCGCTGACTGTCTTGCAACGTTGTATGGCTGGCTGTGATGGTACTCTGCTCCTCAGAATCTTCAAATTCCTCTTCAATGATGCTGGGCGGAGGCGCCGTGCGAGTCGGCTCCCCTTGTGCAGACTCCAATCTTGACCCATCGAAGGATTGTAGTCTTGCTTGCTTCTGAATCAGCGGAACTGGCTTCTTCCTGCTTACTGTACTTGCGGACCCCGCAGTACCCGTGGTTGATGAACCGGTGCTCGTCGTGGCGGTGCTCGCTTCACCCGGCGTATTCATGCTCCAGTCCGACGAGGTGGTTTCTTCTGAAGTCTTCGATTGTTCTGATCCTGCTCTTGTGGTTGGCATCTTCTTTTCTTCAATTCTTGACCCAATCCGGCTCGAAGGACCAAAAATGTTGCTCACGACAGAAACAGAATAAGGTAGACGGCCAATAGACTTTTTAACCGCAGCTTTCTGCTTCCGTCGGGCGGCGAATGGACTGTAGTATAGGGTAGGTAGTAGGTCTCGTAGCTGGCGGGTGGACGAAGATGCCGATGCGGTGCGTAGGATCGGGAACGCTTGACTTTTCTCTTGATGCGGCTTTCTGACCTGCAGACGGGTACTCTTCTCTTGAGGGATCTTTCCAGTAAGTGAAACTTCCAACTAGTGATTTCTGACTTTTCTTTATTTAGGTGTGTTCACTAGGGCTGCCGGTTCCGGACTGAATTCGGGAGGCAAAACAGCCGGTATTTATAGGGTACTCCGACCAATCAGAGCCCCTACATTTGCTCCAGCCAATCAGAGGCTTTGTTTATTTTCCTATCTTATGTTTTCCCTCTCGAATTCTATTTTAACAATTTTAACTTATAGCTAAGGTTTTATCTAAATGAAATAACATAAATTCCTATATCTAAATACAAAAATAAGCCTAAAAATTACAAAAGCTTTGCGGTGCGTTACCGCGAAGGTGGCGCCGCCAAGCGGCAATGAATGGAGTCTCATTCGCACTCTTTATTTCCTAGTTACAAAATTCTTTTAGATAAACCTTATTACTATTTCTCACATACTATATTTACATTACATAGGCGTCGTCGCTAACATTTAGGACGCAGGAAGAGGTCCGACTCCCCGAGAGAGTAAAAACCACGTGCAGTAATAAAAACCGCGTGCACTCCACGTGTAGTAAAAACCACGTGCAGTAATAAAACCGCGTGCACTCCACGTGTAGTAAAAACCACGTGCTCTCGGAATATCGAAAAGTAAAATAAACCTTATTACTATTTCTTACATACTATACTCTCATTACATAGGCGTCGTCGCTAACAATCACAATAATATTTAGTCAATCTTGCCATTTTGAGGTTAGCCGGTTAGCATCAAATAAATTCTGGGTTGCAATATTGGCTAGGTCGGGTTTTGGATGGGTGACCGTTCTTTACTTTACGAGGTTAAGTAACATTGGCTGGGTCAGATTTTGGATGGGTGATCGTTCTTAACACTACGAGGTTAAGTAATTACATTATGAGGTTAAGCAACATTGGCTGGGTCAGGTTTTGGATGGGTGACCGTTCTTTACATTAATGAAGTTAAGCAACATGGGCTGGGTTAGGTTAGGGTAGACTCAGTTTTGGGTAAGCGATAATAATCAAGAAAAATACTTTACAACACACTTGCTCATAAAAGTGCTATTATTTCACCGCAAATAGGCACGTAATGACATCTATTATCAAACTGTGACTTTTTCATTGCTATTATTCACAAGTGAGTTAAAAAGTTTCGATACAAAAAAGAACGTGTTTCATAGTACGAATAAATTAATATGCCTATTGTATGTTCATTTGATGCATTTTCGTATTTAAATAAATAATTTCAACTTGTAATACTTGTATAATAAACAAAATTGTCACTCAAATTTAACTCTTTTTTTTCTCTAAGTACAGAAAAAAAAAACAGTAAAAAAAGTCAAATTCAAACCTCATTTTTTTTTTAATATGGCCGACCGCCATTGTTAGATGCGCGCACATAGGAAAACGAATTAATTTGTAGTATTGTTTATTTAGTATTTGTAGTATTATTTTATTCGCAAGTGTGTTGTAAAACGCCGTATGGCACGCGTGAGTATGATGATTACCGTCCTCGGCTCTCTTAAGACTCTCAATGGCGCCTCGGCGGTAATCACCAACTTTGCTCACTTGTACCATAATGTACTTTTTTACGTCAGCTAAGTCGAGACACACTTCATCCTCTTTTATTTGAGACTCCGAAGCCAAGTGAAGATTTATTTTCTTCGCAATAATTTATAACGGTGCATAAATAATATCAATTTCCCTGTTATTTGCCATAAATTCACATTTTCATAATATAATGCCGCTAAGGAGTGCACGGCTCAACATAATATTATTTTATTGCTATCGAGAAATTATATTAGCAGAAGTGCTGGCAAGTTCATCCTAATAATGTTATAATTATAAAAGTGTGTGAGTATGGATGAAAGTATGGCTTGTTACTCAACGTATCTGGATGTTTGGCATGGAGATTGATTTTATATTCCGGAAGCCCAAAAAAAATCTTTACCCAATTTTTACGAGTATTGAGCCGCGTCCACACCGACCGAGCATGGCTCGCGAGCCACGCTCGGGCTTCCTGCTCGCGAGCCGTGACACCCGAGGCAAATTTGAAAAGTTACGATTTGGCCTCGCGAGCCATGGTGAGCCAGTTTGAGCATTTAGTTTCTCTCCTTACACGATGGAGAATGGCGTGTTTTTAGCTGCAACGGTCTTTATATTGTCCAGTTATTTAATAAAAAGAAGAAGACAAAAACGAAAACTCTGGATCAATTAATTATACCAGAATCGTAATCAATACGAACAGCTTATTAATAAAGGCATTGGCAGTCGACCATTCAGTCCTGTGCCTGCATGGCTCACGAGCGCGCGAGCGTCGTCACATCCGTCTTCACCGCGCGAGCAACTCAAATTGAGGCGCCTTTGAGCATCAACAAAAACCGACAAACTAATGGCTCGGGTCGAGCGGCACTAGCCCCGAGGCAGCCCGAGACAGCCCGAACCACGTCCACACCGACCGAAGCATTGGCTCGCGAGGCTGATCGCGCACGATCTTGGGCATCCATAGTAGTGAGACCATTTGCACGCATGTCACCCTCCACGACGTCAAGCCAGGCTTCTTGGGCCTACCCCTTTTACCTGGACCCGGCGGGGGCGCCATTGCCAGGCATTTATTCCCCACGTAGCCTGGCGGTTGCCGCAAGACGTGGCCGCACCAGCGACGGCGACTCTCTAGCATTTTATCTGCGATGTCACGGACATGAAGGCTGCCGCGGATGCGAGAGTTCCTCACGCGATCTTTACGTGTGACGCCGCACATTCACCGCAGCATTTTCATCTCCTTGACCCGCAGCTCTCGCTTGTGTCGCTCCAGCAGCGGCCACGCCTCACAACCGTGCAAGAGGACAGGCCTAATGATCATCTTATAGACCTGCCCCTTCAACCTGACCGGCATCTTGGGATCACACGTGACGCCAGTCATTTCTCGCCACTTAGCCCACGCGGCAGCAATGCGTGCCTTGACGTCCTGGTCGATCTCACCGGTCACATGAAGTACAGATCCCAGGTACTTAAACTGGTCCGTGCGCTCGACCAAATCATCGCCTATGCGGACGGGTGTGGGATCCGTCGAGTTTAACGCCAAATATTCTGTCTTCGCTACATTTAGCTTCAGGCCGCCGCTCTCAAGCGCCTCCTTCCACACTTTCACGCGTCGCACCAATCTGCTCCTGTCCGCGTCCATCAGCGCAATATCATCAGCATACATGAGCAACCACGGAGGCTGCTCATGTGGGTTTCTGATGCTGTCCGACAAAACGTCTAATACTACGCTGAACAAATATGGGCTAAGGACGGATCCTTGGTGTACCCCGACGGTGATGGGGAAAGCTTCCGAGTCGCCAACAGCGGTCCGAACCACAGAAGAAAACTCTGGATCAATTAATTATACCAAAATCGTAATCAATACGAACAGCTTATTAAAGGCATTGGCAGTCGACCATTCAGTCCTGTGCCTGCATGGCTCGCGAGCGCGCGAGCGTCGTCACATCCGTCTTCACCGCGCGAGCAACTCAAATTGAGGCGCCTTTGAGCATCAACAAAAACCGACAAACTAATGGCTCGGGTCGAGCGGCACTCGCCCCGAGGCAGCCCGAGACAGCCCGAGCCACGTCCACACCGACCGAAGCATTGGCTCGCGAGGCTGGCTCGCGAGCCATGCTCGGTCGGTGTGGACGCAGCTAATGAAAAAGATTAAATGAAAAAGTTAGTATGCTTGAGTCAGCGACTATACAACCAATAGACACCTATTGTTTCATATTTTATGAACAAACAATTCTGGCGACTTGCTGAGGTAGGAGTAGCGGGGAAGAGGCAAGGAACGCCTTTTGATTGGTCATACCGATAACGCGCGATCGTAAAATATAGTGTTAGGGATGGGACGGGTTTAATTAGTACGATCTATATTTATCGACATTGTTTGTAAGCAATGAAACAAGGGCTATTATTATATCAATTATATTTATATACTAGCTTTTGCCCGCGGCTCCGCCCGCGTGAATATCGTTTATCGCGACCAAATATAGCCTATGTCCTTTCTCAAGGTCTAATCTACCCCTATACCAAATTACCACAGGACCACATACGTACATCTCAGTTCCGAAAGGTCGCAGCTCATTCTCATCGCGGCGGATTATAATGAAACGGAAATTTCTTATGAAATTTTAGGATCTGCAACGTATTTATCATATTTACCCAGCAGCACTTTCATATTTACCCACATCCCTAGCGCTTGACCGAACGAAAGAGATTGTATGGTCGTTGGCTTGAGTTCTAAGTTTATAAAAGGTGTCAAATATTACAGTAATATTGAATGAACAGTTATATTATGGTAACAAGTGAACGGGGCAATGCTGCACAATTAATGAGCAGCTAGAATGTAAGCAAAGGGACATATCTGGCTGAGAGAGATACAGAGGAGAGCTCGTCCCTACACGTATGTATGTAAAATGTTGGGTTAAGAAGAAGCATGAAAGTACGCTGAATGCTGTGGCAATGATAAGTGTAGCAGGAGTGAAATTGATGGACCGAGTGAGAAATAGCATGATAAGGAAACGGTGTGGCATGGTTGAAGATGTAGTGATTAGGAAGGAAGGATGCTTAGATGGTTCAGATATTATGTAAAAAAGACAGACGACAGAAGATTAAGGTACATTTTGATTTTCACATTTAAGTGTATTACTGGTTCCCAAACTAAGCTGAAGCTTGTATTTTGGGAGCACTGACTCCCTGAGCTGAGCTGAGCCTGAGCTTCAACATTGTACAATCATAATGGCCTTTGTGAAAACGTGTTGTTATACACTTACGGTAATAAGTTTTATTTATTAATTAATAATTAATATTAATTATATACCTTAGCAGGAACTTGAAAATCTACAGAAATTTATATTTAACAGTATATATATTTGTGTGTGTGTGTGTGTGTGTACAGGTATCAACATTATCTTACAAATTTTATTAGTGACTCGGTAGTCACATAATCTTTTTCAAGAAGCCAGTCTGTTATTGTTGTTTTGGTTTGGTGTTTATTTAATTTTGTGATCTTTAGCTGCCTATGGATGTTTTTATATAGGTACGGGCTAAGCGTGTAGTATTGTTCCTCAGAGAAGGAAGTTTTGTGCAGGACACTCGAAGGATTATTTCTACGTTTGGTCGGATCGAATGCAGGCAAGGTGCTGTGATATCTTAGGGTCGTCTGTAGTACGTATAGCTGCCTAACGGTGAGGACCTTGCAGTCGCTTTAAAGTTGAACAGTTGGATATCTAAAGGGTTTCTATAAAATAGTTTTTAATACAGCTCGCTGAGCCCTCTCCAGCTTCAGTAGACTTGTTTGATCTGCGCCCCCCCCCATGCCGGTATACAATATCCAATTATGGATTGACACAGTGCGTAGTAAACCAGTTTGATGGTTTGGAAGCTTACAGGCTCCCTGAGAGCCCTAAAAATGCGTATCAGTCGCATCGTTCTTGAGGTGAGGGAGTCTATCTGTTTGTCCCACCTTAAACCATAATCTATGAAAACACCCAGATATTTGACACATTCGACCCTAACTAGTGTCAGGCAGTCGCAAGTGGATTGGCGGTTGGTACATGAGTGAGCAGTTATCCTGAAGGTCTGGGGTGGCAGAGAGTTACGCCACTATATGAGGCTTAGGGCCGTTCCCAATAACATATCTTCAGATAAAGGTAAAGGTAGAGATAGTTCCTTTGTCAAATCCTATTGTTATTTTGCTACTATGAATTTCGTTACTATAGAGATTGATGACGTTTTTATCCTTTCTAATGTCAAAACTGGTGATAGATAGGTTATTGGAAACGGCCGTTACTGGCGACAATAGTCTTGTCGGTGAAGATAGATCTATCCCAATATAAAGTGACACACCATTTTCGAGAACTGGATCGGGCACATATCTGAATGGCACCTCCGAAATCACATGATTGTATATAAGGGCAAGTTGCTAATGTACAATCTTGGCTACTTGATTGTGCCTGTGCAAATACTCGCCGTTGGCAAGACGAGTACCATAAAAAAATAATGTGTATGAATGATTCTCCGGGGTGGTGGCATGCCCGACCGTACCCGTACTTGTCCTTCAGAATATATTTCCGATAGTTATTCATCATAACAACTTCAATTCAATTTTCATCTTGATAAAGCTACTACGTATAGCTTTCAGTCATCTTTAGTAATTCTATAAATAATGTGTATTATTTGGCGCAAATAATTGGAGATCACCCACGTAGAGGTAGGATATAACTCAATCCTCTCTCCGCAACCGATAGCCTAGCCCTGAATTCTCCAGTATTTTACTTAGAGGATTCAGTGCTAGACAGAACCATAGGGCACTCAGTCTGACACACTGAGGAATATACCTCTCTCAATTCTCATGGGTACATCGTTTGTCTAGCAACATCTTGGAAAGCGAAGGACCGTCTTCCATTGACCCATTGCATGACCTCAAGAAGGTCGCTAGAGTTGTATCAATTTATACAAATCTAGCACCCTCAGAAGCCATGTATGCGGTACAGTGTCATAAGCTTTCATAATTATGATCTATCTAGAATGTTGCCAGATACTTACGTTTACGACGCACCAGGGGCCTTAGACAAAGTGACATTCTATTGGCGAAAACGCCAGTGGAATCGCTAATTGTAGTATGAAATTGACATAAATCATTAATATAACTATATATTTTGTATGAAATTTGAGTCTTTGTAACTCGAAATACATTATTTAACTTATCATTATCTATAACCACCGTAATGTCCCGAAATCCATGGTTAAAACCTTAAAAATGGTTCGCTTCAGCGCGATTCTATCAATAGAATGTCACTTTGTCTAGGGCCCCTGGCCATGTCAACTAAAAGTGGTAAAAAAAAGGAGTGCTCTCCCCTCCTCCATCTTACATCCATTCTGAGATAAAGATGTTCGATTTTTTTTTCTAAATGAGAATTATTTTTGACTCTAGGATCTAGGATCGATATTTTTTTATTTATACCCCAAAAAGTGGTAAATCTTTGTTTGACTTCTTTGACTTATGAAAAATTCCTAGTAGCAATTTTCTTTCGGAAATCATTAAGGAGGGTCCCTAGCAGCCTACATTTGGTTTTGCGTGGTATTCGGATTGTTGCGTTATCGGCCATCTTGAATTTAAGGGTAAATTTTTGTTTACCGAATAAGTCGTTTAGTTTTATTTTTACACGAAAAATAGTTAGTACAAAGTTGTTAAGAATTAAATTTCCTACCTTTTAGTATTCATAATTTTTCGCTAGGATCAATATTTTTCGATGTACCTATACCCCAATAAGGTGGTGAAATTGTATTCGATTTTTTGACAAAGGAAAACTCCTAGTAGTAATTTTCTTTGGAAATTAGTTGAAGCAGGTCACTGGCAGCAGGCTTCCGTCACTCGCTCAAGGCCACGCGATAAACACCTACCGCTCGGCGTACAGTCGACTGTACAAACTGGCAGAGGGCTGCCGAACGCCCGCCTGAGCGCTCGCATCACACTGCACCGCACGTTTCCCGCGCTTACGCTTCGAAATGGTATAATTAATTATATCTAAGTCTATTTCTTTGAACATAAGTACCTAAGTAATAAGTAGGTATGTAAATCGTAAATTAAGACTTTTTTGAGTCAGGTATTATATAAAATGTTGTTTTATAGGTAATTCTAATACTGAAGTTACCTAGTAGGTAGGTACTTACGTAATAGAATAGTAGGTAATGTCCGATATTTTTAGAGTAGGAATAAGCGTCTATAAGCTATACTTACTGTAAATTATTTCGTAATTTTATACCAATGGTTGAACAAACTGATTTGAACAAAATAATTACTTAATCTAAACGCATTAAAATTGGAAAAAATCTTATGAGAAAACTGTAAATATAGTAGGTATACCTTACTGTATACCTATAGGTACAGTAAGGCCTATAAAGTAGCACCGTATTACAAATGTTATAAACCGTTGATTTTCTGTCGCTTTCCTTATGATCTTATGATTAGGTACCTATATGATTTATTAAAATTATTTACGCGATTTAAGATATTTTCGACTAGGTATAAAATGTAACAGATTCCGAGAAGAGAAAAAAAATATAAATCATTATATTATAAATCTAAAACATATTGTATTGACTAATAAAAAACGTGGTTAATTCGTTTTATTACAATAATCATCATAGGTATAACCCTAGCTCATTCTTACGATGACGTCACCCGCACGGCGGGCAACACAGTCTCGACTTTATGAGTGCGGGTTTAAGGTACAATTCTTCTCGTTCTGAGCAGCAGGTATTATTATTAAAATTTTGTAGGTGAATATAGCGTAGGTTTTTTCACTTTTGTATGGGAGTGATGTATCTGTTACGTAGTAACTATTTATTAATCTGTGCTGGCAGTCCAAATTTCGTTTTACGTGGTATTCGGTTCATTGCATTCTTCACCATTTTGAATTGAAGGGTGAAATTTTAGTTACTGAATAAGTCGTCTATTTTTAGTTTTATACGAATGATGGTGATAATACATCTTTTTTTCTTTTCGAAATTTAATTCTAAACAAATTTTAAATTACCATTTTTAGTGTAAAATTAAAAATAGACGACTTATTCAGTAACTAAAATTTCACCCTTAAATTCAAAATGGTGAAGAATGCAATGAACCGAATACCACGCAAATCGAAATTTAGACTGCCAGTGACATGCTTTAACGAATTTCCAAAGAAAATAACTACTAGGAGTTTTTCCTTTGTCAAAAAATCTAATACAATTTCCCCATCTTATTGGGGTATACATCGAAAAATATTGATCCTAGGAGAGCATTATGAATATTAAACGGTAGTAAATTGTATTCTTAACAACTATGTGGTAAATATTTTTCTAGTAAAAATAAAACAAAACGACTTATTCGGCAAACAAAAATTTACCAAAATTTATTCAAGATAGCCGATAACTCAAAAACCGAATACCACGCAAAACCAAATGTAGACTGCTAGTAACCTCCCTTAATGAATTCCGAAAGAAAATTGCTACTAGGCATTTTTCTTAAGTCAAAAAAAGTCAAACAAAGATTTACCACTTTTTGGGGTATAAATCAAAAAATATCGATCCTAGGAAAAATTTGTGAACAGCAAAATTGTAGAAAATTTAATTCTAAACAACTTTGTAGTAATAATTTTTCGTGTAAAATTAAAAATAAACGACTTATTTAGTAAACAAAAATGTACCCTTAAATTCAAGATGGCGGAGAACACAACGAACCGAATACCACGCAAATCGAAATTTAGACTGCCAGTAACCTCCCTCTATGAATTCCGAAAGAAAATTGCTACTAGGAATTATGCCTGTGTCAAATTCTAATTTTCTCGTACTAATAATCTTTTCATCAACTACTTTTGTTTTAATTACCTATACCTATAATATTTTTATTATTATTATTATTATTATTGTCGTTTAATCAGGCAGGCAGTTGCTACAACTGATAGTTGCCTGTATCCAGTTTCTAATACTTGATTTCCTTCTTTTTGTTCAAGTGTGTATCCAGCCTGTTCTTAAATTGGTTAATGGTTTGTGCTGAAATGACGTCATTGGGCAGCTTATTCCATTCTCTAACCACTCTGTTGCTAAAGAAGTGCTTGTGGGGGTTATTATTGGATAGTCTGGTGCAGAGTTTAAGGTGGTGACCCCTCAGCCGATCATTTGTGTTAAACACAAGCATTTTGTGGAGTTCCGGCACATCATAGTGCCCGTGTAAGATTTTGTATGTTTCTATCAAATCTCCTCGTTCACGGCGTTCCTTCAGGGATGTCAACTTTAGCAGTTGTAGTCGTTCCTCGTACGGTCGTCCCTTAAGTTGTCTAGGAATCTTTGTAAAACTACGTTGCACCTTCTCCAGCAGTTGTGTATCTTTGACAAAGTATGGGCTCCAGACTTGGAAAGCAAATTCTAAGATTGGTCTTATATAAGTCTTGTAAATCTTCAGCATCATGTCAGGTGTAAGGTTGCCAAACGCTTTCCTTATTAGGTAGACTAAGCTTTTTGCTTTTTTAGCTATCATTGTTATATGATCTTCCCATTTGAGATCATCTGCAACTTGAACCCCCAGATCTGCCTGTGCTTTTACTTCTGTCAGGTTAGCATCATTTAATTTGTAGGTGAGGTGCGGGTTACGACTACCTATATGCAAGACAGTACACCTTTTCAGTTTGTACAACTTTTCAGGACATCTTTCATAAAAATCCTTGATATACATTGATTAGAAGCAAGTCGTTATGTTTTATCCTTAACTGGATACTCTCATGTGCCTATAATGTTATATATTACACTAGCTGTTGCCCGCGGCTTCGCCCGCTTGGATGTCGGTTATCGCTTAATGTTGAGTCAACGCTAATTGAGCATAAAAAAAATCTAAAATAAAAGTAGCCTACGTTACTCCTTATTACATAAGCTACTCTCTCATGGACAGTTTTATGTTGCTTGCTCACAAGTTCACCCAATAGCTTCATAGTTTAAGTGCCTAATGACAGATTAGTTAAGAATATTGTGTACAAAGAAGTTTTGTACGCCCTAATTTTTTACACACGCTAAACAAAAGTAAAGCCGCAAAAACTATACCTAATTAATAATAATACTTCTTAACGCGAGCGAAGCCGCGGGCAAAAGCTAGTTGTCAAATATAATACGCTAGATATATTACAGGCCTACAACCATTTGGATGCCGGGGATTTTAGACCTGATTTTAAATATACCTTACATGGCGATATCAGTTTTCAGTCTTTGTGCAGAAGAAATATTAGGGTATTTCCATATTTGGCGATTGTTTTTGTTAAAACAAAAACAATCGCCAAATATGGAAATACCCTAATATTTCTTCTGCACAAAGACTATCTGTTGCCCGCAAAAGTAATTACCGCAAAAGACAAAACTATACCTAATTAATAATAATACTTCTTAACGCGAGCGAAGCCGCGGGCAAAAGCTAGTTGTCAAATATAATACGCTAGATATATTACAGGCCTACAACCATTTTGATGCCGGAGATTTTAGACCTGATTTTAAGTATACCTTACATGGCGATATCAGTTTTCAGTCTTTGTGCAGAAGAAATATTAGGGTATTTCCATATTTGGCGATTGTTTTTGTTTTTATTATATTTGACAACTGAAACAATTTGACAACTAGCTTTTGCCCGCGGCTTCGCTCGCGTTAAGAAGTATTATTATTAATTAGGTATAGTTTTTGCGGCTTTACTTTTGTTTAGCGTGTGTAAAAAATTAAAGCCTACAAAACTTCTTTGTACACAATATTCTTAACTAATCTGTCATAATTATAGTCGCAGTGGTTTGTGGCTAGAGCAAGCCAAAGGTGCACTTAATGATATTACGAAACATTTCTTTCTCATTGCACGGGTTTCCACCGAAGCTTTGCTTTGAAAATTACTATACTTTTTTAAAAGTAGAACCGCAGAATAGATAAATAGTACTAACGTCTTATAGCTAAAACTGTTCATTAGACTTTAACTTGATTTATACAGTTTTTTTTTATACCACTTAGGTGGCAGACAAGCACACGGCCCACCTGATGGAAAGTGGTTACCGTGGCCTATGGATTACAGTACCTATATTAAAGTTGTTTAAAACATCAAGATCGTTATTTGGAATTAAGGCCGGGTTGCAGTAGTTTTTAACATTTTTAAACGTCTGGATATCAAGTAATAAGCAAATTGCGTCAAATAAAAAGCATATTCATAAAATAGACTAAACCCTCAAGTTTATTGTAAAAATAGAAACACGATTCATGATAATTGGCTCGATAAAAATTAGCATCAAACATGGGTCTAAAACGCTCCAAATCTCTATTTCAAAGACGTTTCTCACTAAGACACCATTATCAAATCATGCCGAAGTTTGTATTAAAAAATAGAGCATAAAAATATCTAGCGAATGGTAAAATTATATTTTATCAAGCAGGTATTATTTTTTTCTATAAACCGCAAAAATCATCAAAATTACTGTATTCGAGCTGTCCCGGCCATCAGTCAGTCGCCGCTGAGGCGCGTTCGAGGTTGGACGTGTGCTGGTTTTTTCGGCGAACCCCCCTCGCGCCGCACCCCGCACGTCATTACGTATACATACAATATCGATCATAGTATAAAAAATAGAAGTAGGTTAACTTCGGCCGGTATTCTATACAATGCCTAGACAATGTATGAAATGTTATCAAAAAACATAAATAGTTGATATAAAAAAACTGGAAACCTTAGAAACGACTCAACGAGTAGACGACGAAGCATGAAAGAACGTAAAAAATCTAAACTAATAATTTATTTATCCCGTAAACTTAAACTTAATAATATATTTATCCCTTTCACAAGTTTCACACTAGTCGCGAGTTTCACGAATGATGTCCCAGTTTGACATAAATGGTTTAATAAATATTAATATTTCAGAGGAAAATTCAGTGTGGCATACCTACCACATAAAATTTCCCCTATACGATAATAAATAATAAATTACATCTGAAATACATAATCTATCACGATTAATTCTTTTTCTGATAAAATAAAAACCTAGATGTAAAAAAGAAAATGAAGCTATACCACATAATGTGAATAAGAATAACAAATAAATTACAATTTGAACTTAAATTACTTAGACAAACGAATTGTAACGGATTTTACTATTATTTCTATTTTTATGTAAATATTATATATTATAACTAATAAATATTATAACTAGACATTGGCCATGGCTCCACTATAATGAAATAATAGAGATCCTGTTCCCGCTACCCCAAGAATCTATTTCGGGATACCTAAATTAATGTACTATTTCAAACTAAGAGGGCGTTACATCCATCCATAGGCCTCGGTAACCACTTCCCATCGTATGGACCATGTGCTCGTCTACCAATTAAAAGGGTCCTTTTACTAGTTTTTATAATTATTATCGCAAAGAGATTAATAAAACCGAATGCAAGCTACTTCCGATCTTAACGACATTTCTTAAAAAATATGTTTTTTAACAACTATAGATGCCGTTGATCACGAATATGAAAAAAAAAGTTGGGTACTAGTTGCCGTCGATAAGGTCGAAAATGGCTTGCGCCTATTTTTTACATTGACCATAACCCAGAGCCTCCAAAAATATGTGCAAGCCCTTTTCGACCTTACTGACGGCAACTAGAATCCAGTCTTTTTTTCATATTGCTGATCAGCGTCATTTATAGATGTTAAAAAACGTATTTATTAAGCAATGCCATTAAGGTCGAAAGTGGGTGGGCCGTGTGCTTGTCTGCCACCTAAGTGGTATAAAAAAAAAAGTAGCTTGCCATCGGTCTTTTTAATCCCTATGCGATAATCATTATAAAAACTATGATAAAATGGGATAAAATGTAGCCTATATTTCATCCAAAGTATAAATCTGTTCTTTCTTTATCGTGCGGGAATCCTCGCGGATACCCATGAATGGACATAAACCTACCGCTTATATACTCGAACTGATTAAAAGTGCACGCAACTGCGCGTCTTGGATATTCAGATACCGAAAATAAATAGTATTATTTAAATTATTTTTGGATCTATAATAGATATTTACAGCCAGTATTCCAGGACTAACTGTCTTTTCCAGATTTCAAACTATTTATGCACAATTAATTAGCGTTTTATAAAATTTGAAATTATATTATATTAACTACGTCGGGTTTTCTCCGCACCCCTACCGCAATGCCTCAAAACAAAGGTTTTCGACCAGTGCATCCTACCTGTTATTATATGACTGAGGTCGCATTCACACGGGATACGTCTTTGACGATTCGTTATAAAACACGATACGCCTTGACGGATAGATGTTCACATTGAATACGGAATCGAGATTTTTCACGATTCGTCAAAATATCCGAATTGATGTTCACATTTGTTTCGTGATTGAGTTCAGTTCAGAGTTCAGCGCAACAGCGGATCCGCCATAAAGCATTCACGATTCGAGATTTTCAAAAGCCGATACGTGATTTTTAACGAATCATGATTTTTAAAAGACGTATCCATATCCGTCGTTTTTCACGATTCGTGAAGCGTGTGAACATGGGTATTTAAAAAGCATTGCTCCCGTCAAAAAAAATAACGAATTGTGAAAAAAAACGACTCGTGAAAAAACACGATTCGTCTTCGTGTGAACGAGCTCTTACAGTGCCGAAATGTAGCCACTGAAGGTGGGGTTAGTCCACGACCTGAAGGTTGCGCAGCGGGCTATGGAGCGAGCTATGCTTGAAGTTTCTTTGAAGGATAAAATTCGCAACGAGATCATCCGACATAGAACTAAGGTTACCGACATAGCTCGCAGAATCAGCAGGCTGAAATGGCAGTAGGCTGGCCACATCTGTCGAAGGACTGATGGCCGCTGGAGCAGACGGGTCCTAGAGTGGAGTGGAGAAGGAAAGCGAAAGGTGGGACACCCCCAGGCCAGGTGGACTGACGATCTGCGAAGGGTGGCTGGGACGGACTGGATGCGGAAGGCGGAGGATCGGCAGACGTGGCGCATGTTGGGAGAGGCCTATGTACAGCAGTGGACTGCAATAGGCTAATTGATATATTAACTACACAAATTTAAAATTGTCAACCAGCTAACAGAACCATTGTTAGCCTAATAACCCGCCCGGGTCGTATCTGGTGTAAAGGAGCCCAGAACACTGGCCGCGTTTCCACGCTGGATCGCAATAGTCAACCTTTGCACCAGGTACGAGCCAGAGCGAGAGTCACCAGTTTTCTCCCTAATTCTTCGGCCTTTATCTACAAAATTTTTTTTGGCTTCTATGCCCCAACTGCCCATGGTCTCGACCGCGACTGGTACCACAATATATTGCGGTTCTAAGGCTGCATACTCTGGTGCTTTTTGCTAGCTGCATCTTCGGCCGCAGCCGCAGGGGAAAGAGCCGTGCAGCCCAGGTGACTCGCAGCCACAGTACTGACGCAGGTCGCGTCCCAAACCAAGCATTTACCCCCCTCCACGGCACGAGAGTTAAGCCGTCCGGCCTCTTGCCATTCGATCTGGACAGGCCCGTTATTTAAATTATACATAATATTGTTATTGTCTAAAGTATATCCCATATATTTGTTTAAATTTAGTAAAGAAGTTCTCCTCATTAATTTAAATCTCCCACATGCATGGGAATAACAATATTTATTTGTATGTTTGGACAATGCCAGTTTTTGTATGAAACCTGATTCTACCTTCAATAGCTATGTGTGTCACATCGCTGGATAGGTATTTTTGAGCTGAATATAAGTTACTAGTATGGCGCCTAGTCCGAATCTTAGTCCGTTCCGAATTATTCTTTATTAAACACAGTAGTTTTACAAGATTCAAAAGCAATGTTATGAACATGATACTTTTATATTCGTGGGCTGCAGCCTGCAGCATACGAGACAAAATAACCGAACCCGAATTAATGTTCAATCAGTGTTCAGACCTTTCATTGCGCGTTCAATGGGAGCGAGAGTGAAAGACACCACATGCCAAAATTGAACCGATCCAATTCAACATGGTTAGATCTTGTCATTTGTTAGGTAGTTCAATCGGCATTTATCGTTACTTTGATAATGACTTAATGAGATATGTAATTTTGAGTGAAAACGAAAAATGAAAAAAAAAATACATAGTTTGTAATTTTTATAATACGTTTTTGAATCTTATTTTAAGAATGTATCTACTGATTTTTCTATACATTGGCGTGACATGTTGCGTCGATTGCGCATGTGCTGCAGGGTTTGAAGTGACGTAAAATACCTACTCGTCTCACTAGAACCTCGCCTTAAGCTTCCAACTTTAGGTTTCATAGGGACTGTTCCAGGTTGAATCTGAATTCTCATATAATTATTTATTAATAATTATATAATAATATAATTATTTATATTATATTAATCATTAAATGGCATTAATATCAGTTTTTAATTTAAACAAATTGTCATAAATTTTAGTTTCTGATCGAATATTTCAAATAATTACCAACCTAAGAAAAAACCGTGTTTATGTACTTACTGAGTTACTATTCAGTCCTTATACAATGATTATTAGTCAAGCAGTCGTAAGCTGTGAGCTGTGTAACGTTAATCAATGCTTATTCACTGTTTAACTAAACAAGTGTTGAACAGCGTTTTAATGTATTTTTATTAGTAAAGCTGTATCAATATTATTGTAAAAATTACTATTTATGAGTAAGACCGGCAAAATTTTCAAATGAGGATAGTAGAAAAATAAAATCGGCCAAGTGCGAGTTGGACTCGCCCATGAAGGGTTCCGTAGTAGCAAAGGCGAAAATTGCGGTTTATGACGTATTAAAAAAAAACTACTGACTGGATCTCGTTCGAACCAATTTTTAGTGGTAGTTTTACATCATATATTTTTTTAGATTTATCATTCTCTTATTTTAGAAGTTAGAGGGGGGGGGGGGGGGGACGACGACACATTTTTCCACTTAGGAAGTGTCTCTCGCACAAACTATTCAGTTTAGAAAAAAAAATATGATAGAAACCTCAATAGCATTTTTAAGGACCTATCTATAGATACCCCACACTGGGTTTGATGAAAAAAAAAAATTTGAGTTTCAGTTCTAAGTATGGGGACCCCCAAAATTTGATGCTTTTTTTTATTTTTGTGTGAAATTCTTAATGCGGTTCACAGAATACATCCTCTTACCAAGTTTCAACAGCATAGGCCTTATAGTTTCGGAGAAAAGTGGCTGTGACATACGGACGGACAGACAGACAGACAGACAGACGGACGGACAGACATGACGAATCTATAAGGGTTCCGTTTTTTGCCATTTGGCTACGGAACCCTAACTAGAGCTGATGAGTAAAAAATACGTATGACAATATACTGTACATTACCTATTTTATCGACCATGGAAACAAACAGAGCTGCACCAAAAAAATTTTTTTTTTGTAGGCCTGTATTATCTATGCACTATGCACAAAAATGGTTAATTCAAAGTTCTCTCCAAAATAACTCAATGTAGATGGCGCTAGTATACAGTTACTTATCTTATATAGCTTGCATCTCAAAATCCTTTCTTAGGAGATGCCTATGTCATAGTAGCTTTATGCATGCTAAGTCTCAGCCGGATCGGTTTAAAATTGACAAAGTTTCATACAAACTTTCATCCCCTATTTTATCCCCTTTGGGGTAGAATTAATCAAAATCCTTTCTAAGCGGACGCCTACGTCATAACATCTACCTGCATACCCAATTTCAGCCCGATCCGTCCAGTGGTTTTGGCTGTGCGTTGATAGATCACTATGTCAGTCAGTCACCTTTGAGTTATATATATATTTAGACTAGCGGTAAGTATAGCTCCCAACTTCACCGATGAATAAATTCATAAAAATCGTACTACCCGATTGCAGCGCCATCCTCTGATGCAAAACATGCACAGAAATCATATTTAAATTTTGTGTATATTAAATTATTGATAATATGTATTTAAATAAGTAAATAAGTCTACGATATAAAGTGGATCAAAATTAGATGTGAATCGGTGTAGAACTTTTGAGTTTTTGAAGCGTACACGAATCAATACATAGTGCATACATGTAGATACAAACATAAGATTATGTGCACGTGCAATTCCGCAGTTTCAGTAGCGGTAAAATGAAAATTCTTCAAGAAGAAAATTTTCCCTGTGTAAAAGTTGATCGTTTCATAATACATGTTTAGCTCTTTGCTTATAAATCCATCAAAGTTTCAAAACTTGGAGGCAGGGCGGTTCCGAATGAGGTGTTGGGCTCCCGCACCATACATAATATTTATTGCCTCTTAACTCCTAGCTGTATTCGCTAGGTATGTATGGAGTACACTCGGACCAAATATATCCAGTTGCTGTTTTTCTTGGATATAGGTACCTACACTTTGATATGTCATTACAATGTACTATCCCAAAACTTTTAGACAGCGCTTTGCCTTCAGATAGGTACTCCATCAAAGAAACTAGCCACTATTAAGCTCCGACCAACATTTTCACCGCAATTTCTTTCGAGTCAACATTTTATTATCGGTAGAGTCAGCTCTGTCGTAATCCCCGGTGAGCGGTACAATTTACGATTTATAAAACCACCGTTTTCTGTTGTAAAGCAAAACGATAGAGAGTATAATAAACCTCGAGTTTGTGATGCCGACCCCTTTCTTTGTTTCCTTCATCTTAAAATTCAGTGATATTAAAGAAATAATCCGAAAAAAATACACGAATCCCTAGTCAGTTTTGTAATCTCTGAGTAGAATGCAATGAATTTGCTTATCCTAATTATGGCTTATTTTTTAATAAAAGTAACAGCTGTGTTTGTGAGTTTTCTCTGCAATCTACCTCATTGAAGAAGTAATAATACCGACTCTTTAGATGGAAACGTGTAATTTAACTTAGTATTATAAGATATTATAAACTTTGCTTAAAAGGAAACTTCGTAAACAAAAACTCACACATTTTTGTTAACGAAATATTCCAAACGAAATGTTTTTGTATTTTATTATTTTTCACTATACCCTGCTGGAATAACTCTGTAATATTACCTAATACCAAGCACCTAGGTATTTGTTTTTAGAAAACGAACCGACACGACTATTGAAACAATAACTACAATAACTAGTGTTAAAAAAAATCATTGTAACATACCATGGTCCCAACTGTGTAACAATGCATTTTTTTTAATAAAGATATGTGTTGCATTGCTAAAATATCACCCTTTTGAGCGAAGTACCTAAAATAGTGAAGCCTTAATGAAAAAAATTGACGTGGATCAGCTTTTTCAAATTATTTAGCTCATGCTCTAAACCCTGTTGCAGAGCAGATTAGAAATAAGAACCCTATAGGTCTGTCCACATTGGAACGTGCCGTGCTAGGGCCGTGTCAGAAACTGCAAGGAAAAAGATAAAAACCCGTCATGTCACGGCGGGGTAACGGAGCATTTCGCACGTCCGTCCCGCCAACGGCGCTGACATTCCGTGTCAGGGTCCTTACTCCGAAAATCGAAAACATTCGTATTCGTTGACGTTTCGGCCATTTAGCTACCCCGAAAGTGTTTCGTATCGTATTTCGTATACGTCTACGATCGTTTGACATTGAGGTTCTCGATCGTTGTCGGTGCACCTACTCCCAAAATACATTTGACATTTTCGTTGTCGTTGTTTGACAAGTTATCTTGCGGGTTATTACTTGAAATTCAACGACAGCTTGAAAAGCTTTCGTAAGACTTTCGGAGTTGAATTTTCAACTAAGAAAACAGCGATATTTTTATTGTTGGACGAAATGATTTCGCTTCTTCCCTCAAGAAGCGGCTGAGCGAAGTCAAAATCGTCACCGGCTTCGTGAAAATATTTTTTGAGGCAAATTCCGGATATGGAATTTGTCTCTAATTATAGATTGACGAGGGTACTTTTTGAGGAGCTATGCGAGGAAATCATTCC
Organism: Eilema depressum; assembly: GCA_914767945.1. NCBI lineage: Eukaryota > Metazoa > Arthropoda > Insecta > Lepidoptera > Erebidae > Eilema > Eilema depressum. Next base: position 20,345,516 of record OU612012.1, on the reverse strand, counting down.
TCTACTTCCCCAAAAAAAGAATATTTTTATTTTGGCAAAGGGGCATTGAACCAACAACCATTATCCATTACGGAAGTATTTGATGACCCCAGTAGATGGCGCTACACACATACGGGCACCATGACGGGCACTGATCTCTATTAACTTAATAGAGATAGTGCATACGGGTATCAAAGTTTCAAATTTGAAATTGTCAAACTGTCAAAGTACGTACACACGGCGCCAGACCTCGGTTTACAGGCCACACCAACATAAAGGAAGTGTGCGTGACAGCAATACTATTAATACATTGCTTAAAGATGTGTGTCATAACAAGTAAACCAATCAGGGCCTTTGACGCACTCACACAATTGCTATGACATGATGACACACATCTTTAAGCAATGTATTAATAGTATTGCTGTCACGCACACTTCCTTTATGTTGGTGTGGCCTGTAAACCGAGGTCTGGCGCCGTGTGTACGTACAGTCGAAGTCAAAAGTGCAGTAGCAATCCTACGTAACTATAGCGTCAACATTCTAGAGCTACTTGTGACCTTTTTCTTTTAAGACAATTTACACACAACATCAATTGTTCTTCCGTAGGAATATTATCGATAATTTGGTTGTCACTACGTAAGCAACCCGTGGCCGAGTGGTTAAAGCATGAGGTTTGTGGAAATGCAAAGGTTGATGGTTCAAATCCTACAATCTTACAGTAACACTTTTTGTGTTTAATTTATAAATTAATATCATTGTATTATTTGTTAAATTTTAGCAAATATCAACATAAAATTTAATGTAAAAAGAATGCCAACTTCATGCAAAATTACTTTATCAATATTTAAAATTATATTTTAGTCTTAAATATAAAAAATCATTATAAGCTGGAATCGAACCTGGAACCTCTTATCATTGTGAATCAATAGTATCTTGCTTAACCCACTTAGCTATCAGTTAATTTACTAAGTTGGTAAATTACTGTATTAGTATCTAATGACACACACATACATATGTAAACACAAAACCGGGCGCGGCACGCGGCCGCACGCCACACCATTTTGAGCCTTGTTGTGCTTATGCACTTATGAACTCTGACTGTACATAGAACAATATTATGGCACTAGGGTTTTTAAGTTCGTTCACATAAAATATACGTAAATTCTTGAAAAATGACATTTTAGTGATCTAACGGTACCTTTGTAATAAAAATCTCATATATTTTTTAATTTGACGCTCTTTTCGTGAGAATACAACTATATTTGTTGATTTTTCATTTGTTAACGGTTTTTAAATGTTTATAATATATTGGTCCACACTATTTATCTGGACTTGATCGTTAGTCTATGATTCCGAAGACGGCGGCATCCGTCAGTCGTCACCGAAAGGTTTTCAGAGTAACTTTAATGGTCCGTGTTCGGCGACCGTTCGTTTCAATCCGAAATCCGCCCCTGGGGCCTTACTCCGAAAATCGAACATGAACGTTTCGGATTGAAACGAACGGTCGCCGAACACGGACCATTAAAGTTACTCTGAAAACCTTTCGGTGACGACTGACGGATGCCGCCGTCTTTGGAATCATAGACTAACGAGTGTGGACCAATATATTATCTAATATATAAAATTCTTCTGTCACGGGGTGCGTAATCGAACTCCTCCGAAACGGCTTGACCGATTTTTATGAAATTTTTTGTGCTTATCCGGTATCTATGAGAATCGGCCAACATCTATTTTTCATACCCCTAAGTGATAAGGGTGCAGCGGGAACGGGATTTGAATACCACGCGGGCCGAAAATATGGCGGTACGAAGTTCGCCGGGGCAGCTAGTCTAATATATAAAATTCTTCTGTCACGGGGTGCGTAATCGAACTCCTCCGAAACGGCTCGACCGATTTTGATGAAATTTTTTGTGCTTATCCGGTATCTATGAGAATCGGCCAACATCTATTTTTCATCCCCCTAAGTAATAAGGGTGCAGCGGGAACGGGATTTGAATACCACGCGGGCCGAAAATATGGCGGTACGAAGTTCGCCGGGGCAGCTAGTAAACATCTAAAAACCGCTAACAAATGAAAAATCAACAAATATAGTTGTATTCTCATGAAAAGAGCGTCAAATTAAAAAATATATGAGATTTTTATTACAAAGGTACTGTTAGATCACTAAAATGTATTTTTTTAAGAATTTACTTATATTTAATGTGAACGATCTTAAAAACCCTCGTGCCATAATATTGTTCTATGTTTTTAATACGTACTTTGACAGTTTGACAATTTCAAATTTGAAGCTTTGATACCCGTATGCACAATCTCTATTAAGTTAATAGAGATCAGTGCCCGTCATGGTGCCCGTATGTGTGTAGCGCAATCTACTGGGGTCATCAAATACTTCTGTAATGGATAATGGTTGTTGGTTCAATGCCCCTTTGCCAAAATGTTGTTTTTTTGAGGAAGCAGAGGAATGATTTTCTCGCATAGCTCCTCAAAAAGTACCCTCGTCAATCTATAATTAGAGACAAATTCCATGTCCGGAATTTGCCTCAAAAATTTTTTTTCACGAAGCCGGTGACGATTTTGGCTTCGCTCAGCCGCTTCTTCCCTCATCATTTCGTCCAACAATAAAAATCTCGCCATTTTCTTAGATAAAAATTTAACTTCGAAAGCCTTACGAAAGGTATATAGCTTTCGTTGAATTTCAAGTAATAATCCGCAAAATTACTTGTCAAACAACGACAACGAAAACGTCAAATGTATTTTGGGAGTAGGTGCACCGACAGCGATCGACAACCTCAATGTCAAACGATTGAAGACGGATACGAAATACGACACGAAACACTTTCGGGGTAGCTAAATGGCCGAAACGTCAACGAATACGATAGTTTTCGATTTTCGGAGTAAGGCCCCAGCTCCGGTGTCGACCCGGGCACGGAAATGTGTAATCGACTTTAATCGAGTTCATAGAAAATGTATGCAACGATATTTTTTAGATTCCTGATGGAACAAGTTCCTGACACGGCCCGGCATGTTAATTATTTTTGTTTTATTTGTCGTATCTATCTCTGATGTTTTTATTATTATCTTTTGTAATATTGTTGGCCATACGAGTTTGTCCAGCAGGAATTCCGTTAAGATCCACATTAATATCAACATTTTGATGCAAGTATAACTCTACCTAACTCCGACCTATGGTTATAAACGATTCATCGTCCATCGTTTGCTTAGGTTTCTATCATCAGCTTAATGCTCATGGAAACATGATTTTCAAATCAAATTATGTAAAAGCAACAGATCTCGTCATCCAATCCTGACTCCCTGGATCCCGTCATCTTTCGGACTGACTCGCTGGCTCTTCTTTTTCCAACAAAACAATGTTTACATACAACGGTTCATCGCCTATTTTGCTTCCTTAGTAACGAAATCACTACTGGGGAACTTACTCCCTAACAAAGCCACTGGAACACGTACAGTCAGCTTCAGAGAAAACAGACCCCCTCATGCTTTCATATCATTAACAAGGGGGGTCCCTTTTCTCTGAAGCTTACTATACTTGAAACTGATAAAAACCACAATTTTTTATGTAATCCGTTACACGAATATTGATTATTACGTACGTGCTGCAAAATAATATTAAGTTTTATATTATTAGTTTTCAATATGCTGTAATTTTAATACAAAGTACCTAGGAATTTGTGTATTGAAAACAAAACAACATTAATGTGATTGCTAACACAGAATAAATAGATGCGTTTTCCGGTATTTTGAGAATTTCTTTCAGTTTCTCCAGCATCAGATCCTGATTCTTGGATATGGGACCAATCTGAAAATATCCCCCTAACGAATAAATCAAGAATAATAAAAAGCCGTTCATAATTATTGGTTTTACAATCGCGTAACAAATATCCAAAAAGTACCGATAGAATTGAAAACCTACTCCTAAAGGTGTATGACATAATAAAATCTAATCTCTCTATTTATAAACCGATAAATTAATTAGTATAATCAGATTTAAAGCATATTTTTATTTTATAATATTATTTCTCTATAGCATTATGAAGTACTTACCATCGTGTGAATCGTACATATAGATGATTTCCTTCCATCCATAATATAAAATTGTGTCTACGATTGCTTTGTGGTAATCTGGTCGCATACTCACTGCGTAATCGATTAAACCGGAAGATGGTGGAATGACCTGCGGAAAGAACTACTGTTTAGGCAAATTTATGGGTAATTCATGTGTATCTCATGGATCTATATTATTATGTACACAGAATGGAAGCGATAAGTGTGTCCCGACGATTATTTCAGTAATTCGTAACAGAACTGATGAAATTTAAAGAAAATAAGGAAACACTGGGAATGCTGTATAAATAATAGCCTTTTGGTTGAACTAGTTAGTAAATTAGACGTCAAAGCAGTTCGATAAGCACCGTCATTCAATCAAATGGCTAAAGAACAACTCTTCATAATGGTATTTAAAGTAAGTAAAGTTGACGCTCTTAGGTGCCCAAAGCAGGTCATCAATACTGGTTCACTCACTTATACTGATCCCAAAATAAAATAAAAATACTAGTTATCACTTTCTGTAAAAATATCAGCTAAATTACTCTCACCATGGTTTAATATATTACTCATTTGTTTTACTATCAAAATAATTACTTTCCGTAAATCAAATATTTGCTGATAAATAATTTTATTTAAATGTAATGTATTTTATAATTTTCTATCATATCATTAATTTCGGGCAATGAATTGCTTTTTAGAATTCATTACTTTTCATTTCGTCAATTACTTACTGTACTTATATACGAGTAGTCACTTTGCTGCACATGCTATTTTCCGTTGCAGACCCTGCAAACTTTAAAATAAACCTGAGCGAGCTTTGATTTTGCGTAGTGGAAAGCAAAATTAAAGCTCGCTGTTTGTATTATCCGACCCCCACGATACTAATACTAATATTCTTGAAATAAAAAGACTAATTTAACTGTGTGCTGAAGGAGTCAATCGATCTTGGGCCACAAAAAGGCCAAGAACGGAAATCGTCAAAAATACTATAAAGCAATCCATTTATCAATATTTATAAAATAAAAAGTTTATATTATATTTTCATTTCCTTTCTATAACACGAAAAGCAATATCAATCATATTAATACGTAGATTGGAGCGCGATTTCAACATTTAAACACTGTCTTAAAACGATGTCTGTGTTGCTATTGATTTGATCAATTATTATCTATTTCTTATTACTGGTTTATAAATGGTTATGGCTAGATGGCACCCAGGCGTATTTATCAAATCCAGGACCTTTTAAAGAAAGGCCGTTAGAAGTCGAAGACACATTAAGACACACATAATGTTGGCATACATTTAGGTGTCGTTATAAGAACTTATAAGAATAATTTTAAAGTATAGATACCTTCTCCGGGAACCATGGGGTGACGAAAGGCATTTGGAATGTATTAGTATACGAATGAAGTGTGTCAAAAGACTCCGGCGTCACCGCACCAAGCATCGCAAACACTCCACGTGCAAACTGGTTGCATACTGTAAACAAAATAAGTTTTTTAGGCAATGTGGCAGATAGGTACCGCCTAAATTGTTGTATTTAATAAGGAAAACCTTCCGGAATTCGCAGCTCTTGGGCCGGTAATTTTCAGCTTAGCTATTCAACCTAAGCTAATTCGGAAGATAAATTCTATATTTAATATAGTATCTAGACTATTCTAGACGATGGGACTCAAGGGGGAGATGTCGTGACTATTTTGTAAGATTTGGCTAACGTTCAAAATCAATTTAAATTGATTGGCATAGCTTAATGCTTAGAGATGTTATTTTTTTATTATTATTTATTGTATATTTATGTTCGACAGCCTCCGTGGCGTAGTGGTAGTGAACGCGGCCGCTACGCAGGAGGCGCGGGTTTGATCCCCGCTCAGTGCAAATATTTGTGTGCATGAAATATGAGTATTTGCATTGGTCTGGTCGTGCCTCGAAGAGCACGTTAAGCCGTCGGTTTCGGTTGCCATAAGAACATCTATGGCAGTCGTTACGGGTAGTTGGAGCCATAAAAAGTTCAAAAATAACGGTCTAGCTGCAAAGCTTCAATATCGCCTAATGTTAACATTGGGTTGTGGAGGTCAGATGACAATCGCTTCACGGAAAATATCGAGGTCTAGCCAAATCCTTAGTTAAGACTGGTAAAGCGGACCCCAGACTCCGAGCAGAAAGTTTCGGATGCGACTGGGAATTAACTTAAGAGGAAGAAGATTGTACATTTATGTTAAAATTCTAGTTGTTTTCAACGTTATGAAACAACTAATTAACTCTACTATAATACAATTTAAATGTACAAAATAAACAATAAAACTAAAAATATATACAGGGCGTCCCACGGCGATGCCACATGGAGGGAAAGTACCTTAAATCCTTAAGTTAGCTCATTTTACATAAAGGAGACATCATTTTATTTTCAAAAAGAAACAAAACTGCATTCAAAGATTTTTGAAAATTCGCTTGCCACAACCGGTAATCGAACCGACTAAAATCCGATAAAGTAACATCTTGTATTTTTATGGCATCAATCGATAGTGTCAATCATAAGGATCAAATCTCTCTAAGAAACATGGTAAATTAAATGAAAGGAAGTCCTTGAAACCTAAAATTATAAATTCAACTTGGCAAAATAAAACACTTTAACTCAAAGTTCATCCATCCATCTGTTAACATATTAACAATAAAATTCCATATTTAAATTACTTTTCTTTTTTTATCGTGCGGAGACCTTGATCATTATCCATAGTAGTATTCATCGACGTGGAACCTGAACCGCTGATTTTGGCAGTAGATGCTTTTCTCGTTGCTAGTATCCAGTAAGGTAGGAATTTTGGAAATTTTGTTGCTGAGGATACCTTACATACATACAGCCTTCCCCCTCCCCCCATACATTACCATGTATGGGGGGGAAGGCTGTCTAGAAGTAAATTCCCGTTCATCCCTTATTTTAGCCCCTTAGTAACCAAATTTCCAAAAATCCTTTCTTATTCGACTTTTAATCTACCTTTAAGTTTAGTTGTAAGAACTCTAGTGATTGTTTCTGTGTTTCCCTTAAACTTTAGTTTGTCAGTAGATCTCTTTCGCGCTAAGTTTTGTCTGTTTACCGGATGTGAAGTACGGTAGCGTGCTACAGCTGCCCGGTTGGCGCCTGGATGTAAAGAGTCATAAAGTTCTACGGTTTATCGACGTTTTTCAGGGTGTTTTTGTCGCTAACGAGCCGCAGCTTCTCGAAGTTGTTCAGATCGTGACAGTTCGGATACCTTCAATTCACTTTGCGTAGAGTTTAAGTCATATAATGTACATATAGCAGTATCTGATGTTACAGAATTTAATGTTATGGGATCAAAGGGGGAAGAAGATGGAGAGGCATCTCGTATAGGAATAAGTACATCGTAGTGACCGCTTAAGTAACTACCGGTAAAACTTTAACAGTTTTTTTTGGCCAGCATCGCCATAGGAACCTCTTAGTATACCGTTCTCATACACTTCGAAAGTGAAGGGATAGATTTTTCCAGCAACCATAAGCTCAGAAGCTGAGCCGTAAGTAGTGGGTTGAATCGTATCGCTCGTGTAGGATTGCGCTTTTAGTCCAATGCATTATATTTTGACCAAATTTTGAGCGAAATTAATATTTTAGTGTAATTTGTTTATTTATTTTGTGTAATGTTCGAGTAGAATAAAGTTAATCGCTTGACTATTTCTTCTTGTAAACTTGTAAGTAGCCCAGCAGTGGCAGTTAAGTATAAAAGCCAGTCTAGTCTTATCCAAATTTTTCCTTTAATTTTATTTTCATCCCACCACCTCGGAAACAGTATTTTTGCTCTTCGATATTTGAGTGCAAAAGTCGTTTTTAAAGGGTAAAGTTTGTGAAATCCAAACTTCTTTAAATCTTACTTCTACGTCTATGGTGCCGAATTTATCATACAACTTTTTTTAATTTATGACGAACTCAGACTATCAGATATACTATCAGAATATCAGAGACTATCAGAATGTTAGATAAATTCAAATTCAAATTCAGTTTCATTCTCAGACTCAGACTACTCAGACTCAGACTCAGACCCAAACCTAAACCCAAACCCAGATATATACAGGTGTAATAAAAATTTGTCATTTGTTTTTCGCTCAACATCCAACACAACAACCAACGTTGTTGAATGTATTTTTTTTGCATTTTGTTAGATATTTCCTCGCTGAGGTGGGATGAAAAGTTACATGTTGCACTGAACAAACTGTTACTAGGTCCTTGAAATGAAACAACTTAATGCAGATACTATTGATGTAATCACTATGAAGGATAGTACTGTAAAAGCGTTCAACAAAAAATGTAGTTCCGTGGGCTTATATACGAAGACCACTGATCGTTCATAACGCGATTCAATTTTTCCAGTGGCGCCATCTCTTATCGCTTATATGAACTAAACTTGTATTACAATACAACTAACTTAAACATACCGCCCACCAAGAACATATATTTGTTCTTAATAACTAAAACCGCCCACCATGAGGTCAGGGGCTAAACTGAGAAACTTTGACTACTAACATTATAAATGGACTGTAAATAAACTAAACAACAAAAAAAACTTAACTACGTGTGTATAAAGTGATGACTCTAAGTTGTGGTTGGCAAAACACATAATTTTGAAACTGGACGCTTGATGAGTGTTCCATTACATTTGAGCGTCACTACTCTCGTGACTTTGTCCAACCCAGGATGCTTTTCAACTACCTTACCCAAAAGCCAACGGGCAGGAGGTAAATTATCCTCCTTGATTAATACTATATCTCCAATACCAGGCTCTGCGATTTGCTTACACCATTTGTAACGGTGCACTAAATACGTCAAATATTCATTTGACCACCGTCGCCAAAAATTTTGCAACATACATTGAGTAACCTGCCAACGTCTCAAATTACTCATATTCGCGTTTTCATAATTACGTTCAGGTACCGCTATCAGTGATTCCCCGATTAAAAAATGACCAGGTGTCAAGGGAGTAGGATCATTGGGATTCTCAGACATCATTGATAACGGTCGAGAGTTAAGACATGCCTCCACTTGAGTTAAAAGGGTAGACATTTCCTCGAAAGTTAATGTAGAATCTCTTATAACACGTCTCAGGTGGAATTTAGTAGCTTTAACTCCAGCCTCCCATAAACCGCCAAAGTTTGGGGAATGAGGTGGAATGAAATGCCAAGTAGTCTTATTATTACTTAACCATTCTCTGATTTCTGCTGCTACAGAAGACTTCTCTGCAGCTACTAAATGCTGAAGTTCTTTGGAGGCACCGACAAAATTCGTGCCGTTGTCACTCCAAATGTCACTGACCATGCCTCGTCGAGAGACAAACCGTTTAAAGCCTGCGATGAAGCCTTGAGAGGACAAATCACTAACGGCCTCTAAATGAACTGCCTTGGTCACCATGCAAACAAATAGACAAATATAACCCTTATATGAGTGGTGACCACGGCCCTTGCTAGTCCTAATGCTGATAGGACCAGCGAAATCAACGCCGCTGTGCAGAAATGGCCTCGTTGGAGTCACTCTACTAGACGGTAACTGACCCATTAGCTGGGTTTGAGTAGCTGCTGAATACCGTCTGCATTTCACACATTTGCGTACGTAAGCCTTGACTTTCGTCTTGGCTGAAATAATCCAATACTTGGTACGCAAATGACTCAACATTAATGTTGGACCTCCATGTAGAGTTCTCTTGTGAGCTTCATCGATTAGTAGATCAGTAATGTGACTACTATGAGGTAAGATTATGGGACATTTAGTATCTTCATCCAAGTGCGAATTTTGTAAGCGACCACTAACGCGTAGAATTCCATTGCTATCTATGATTGGGCAGAGGGATTTTAATTTACTCCGCGACTTTACATGTCCGGTTGTTTTTAAATCCTTAATATCTTCATCGAACTCCCTCTGTTGAATGTGTTTAATGCATATATATGTGGCTTCTTCAAGTTCAAGAGCTGTTAAAATGGTCTCATATCTCTCTTTACTCTTATCTTCTTGTTTCCTCCATTTCAAAACTCTCCTACAGTACGCAATGACTCGAACCAACCGCTGAAATGAAGAGAACTTTGTCCAAAAGGAATCTTCGTGAGGGCTTTCAGTAGCAACATGTGCTTTAACCGCTCTTAGCTCTGTAGTGAGTGCGATAGATTTCGGCCTCGGGTACTCAATTACTTCGTTGTGAAGCCAGGAGGGACCTGTAATCCACAACTTATTACCAGCGAGCTCTTGTGGTGTAGTACCCCTGGATGCAACATCAGCAGGATTTTCCGATGTCTTGACATGAGCCCAGTGTGAGTTCTCTAAATGGGAGAGAATGGTAGAAACTCTATTTCCTACGAATGTAGACCAATGGCTGGGGTGACGGCTCAACCATGCTAAGACCACTGAGGAGTCAGTCCAGGCATGTGTTTGAGAGAGCGGAATGCCCATTACCTCTGCTACCTCCACGATGAGTTCCGAAAGTAATACTGCTCCCATAAGTTCCAAACGAGGAATTGACTGCTGCTTAACCGGTGCAACTCTTGTGTGAGAAGTGATGAGATTACTGTGAATAACTTTATTCGCATCAACAACCCTCAAATAAATAACTGCAGCATATGCTGCAAGAGAAGCGTCACAGAAACCGTGCAGCTCTACAGACAGGTCATCGGCCTTTCGGTTAACCCAGCGGGGAATGCTAAACTTATCGATTTGCAGAAGATTGTTACGATAGCTTGCCCAATCTGTCTTCAATTCTGGTGTTAGGTCTTCATCCCAGTCTAATCCAGACAACCAAATTCTTTGAATAAATATTTTAAACAAAATGATACAAGGAGCTGCCCAACCAAGTGGATCGAATAGACGGGAAATGTCAGAAATGACTTTTCTCTTGGTTATAGGAGTCTCTTGACTGGTAAGGTTTATAGAGTACTTAAATTCATCGTTTTCTCGATCCCATGAAATTCCTAATATTTTTATGATATTATCCTGTTTAATGTCCTTCCTTTCCTGGTCCTTTTGTAATTTAATATCTTGTATTTTTTCGTGAAGGTCATCACAACTACTAACCCATTTCTGCAGCTGGAATCCGCCCTTGGTAAGTACTTCTTTCATTTGATTATATATGATTACACCTTCTTCAATTGATTGACAACCAGTCATTAGGTCATCTACGTAATAATCATTTATTATTTTTTCAGATAATCCCGGGTAACCTGCACCTTCGTCGATCGCCAGCTGCTGCAAGGACTTCACTGCAAGGTAAGGAGCTGATGCTGTACCAAAGGTAACTCTTTCAATTGCGTATTCTTTTATTTCAGATTCTGGATTATCCCGCCACACTACTCGCTGAAAGTCTGTGTGTTCAGGAGCAACCTTTACCTGCCTGTACATCTTTACAATGTCAGCACAGAGACTTATGGGATGCATTCTCCATCTCATAATGATGTGACGTAGTGGAGGTTGCAATGTGGGACCTACCATGAGATCATCATTCAGAGACACTCCATTCAACCCCTTCATTGATGCGTCGAAAACTATTCGAACCTTGGTGGTGATTTTATCTTCACGTACCACGGCGTGATGCGGTAAGTACACTGCTGTGTGTTTTTTCAGGTCTTCGCCGTGTAGTGGTCTCATGTGACCAAGGTTGATGTATTCATGAAAGACATCAGAGTATTGAGCCTTGATTTGTGGATTCTTCTTGAATTTGTTTTCAAGAAGCTGAAATCTTCTTATGGCGAGGTCTCTGGAGCCTCCATATTGAGATTGAGGATCTTCAACCCGAAACGGAAGGTTAACTACGTATCTTCCCTCTTCATCACGGTAAGTAGTGCGAGAAAAAATGTCTTCACAACGCTGCTCATCAATAGAAAGTATTTTCTTTCCAGGAATACGAGTTTCAATTTCCCAGAACTGTCGCAAGAGTGTGTTATCATCAGGTTGATCCACTTCACTATTAATGGCATGGTAACTACAAACTGTATTGTTGTTTGACGAAATCTGTCCGGAAAGGATCCAGCCTAGTGCTGTGTTCTGAGCGACAGGTGTATCTGGTCGCCCGTGTATCAAACCTTCTCTTAGAACTTTTCCGTAGACTTCAGCACCAAGTAAGACATCTATCTTATTTGGCGTGTGGAATTCTGGATCGGCTAAAGTTATAGCCTTCAATTCTGGCCAGTCGACGTAATTTAACTTTCTAGAGGGTAACAAAGATGTAATAGTACCTAGTACAAATGCTCGGACTTGGATACTAAAATTAGGGTCTAAACGCGAGTGAATAGTCATTGTGACTGTAAACTTAGAGACCGAAGTACTCTGCTCACCGCCTATTCCCGAAATTACCGACTTGATCGGTTGTTTCTTAAGACCGAGTAACTGCACTGCTGAGTCTGCTATGAATGATGCCTGAGATCCCTGATCTAATAGCACTCTCAGCGATTGTGTCGAACCGTTTCTTGTCTGTGCTTCGACAAGAGCAGTGGCCAACAAAACTTGGCCAGGTATAGACCCTTTAGCAAAATGCGACACAATATCTGTTGATGCGGAAGGTTCACTTACTGATAACTGTGCCTGAACGTTTGACACAGCTGCTTTGACCGCACCTGTTGTATTGGAACTATTATTAGAAGCGGTTGAGTTATTGGTTGATTTGGGGTGCAACAACGAATGATGTCTGCGTTTACATATACGGCATGTGGTGGTCTGACGACAGAACTTTATGGAGTGATTAGAATTTAAGCAATTAAAACACAAGCGCCTGGTTCGTGCAAAGTCATGACGAGATTCGTAACTTTCCTTAGCGAATTGTTTACAATTAGAAATTTTGTGGCTCTCTTTACAAAATGGACATGACAATGCGTCTACACTATTCTGATTATGATCATCATTGGTACTAGTAACATGGTGAACCTTTGGTTTATTGCTAAACTTTACATTCGGTTTGGATCTGTCCGGCTTGGTATCTAAAAACTCGAGCGCTCGAAATCTGGTTTCCAAAAAATCTCTGAATTGCACAAATGTCGGTAATTCTTCATTCGCGCTAACTATATTTTCCCATTGTTTCCGGGAGTCCATGTCCAGTTTTGAACTGACAATGTAGATAATTAAAATATCCCATGTGCTTACATCAATTCCGAGATTTTTCAGACCATTGAGACATTCCATCGTAGTGTCCAATAGACCTTTTATACTGCTAGAATCCTCACTGGCATTGGATTGGGCCATGAACCTTTTGAGTAAACAGTTAGACAAAAATCGCTTATTATTAAATCTATTATTTAACAAGGACCAACACTCCTTGTAATTGCTCGATGTCACTGGAATATGTCTAACTAGTTGCTCTGCCTCCCCTGACAGTAAACCTTTTAGATAGTGCATTTTTTGTACATCTTCTAAATTAATATTTTTATGTACCAAAGAAGTAAACAGATCCTTAAATGTTGGCCATTCTGAGTAATTGCCAGAAAACTTACTAATACTGATCTTTGGCAGCTGGAGTGCATTCTCCATGGACTTTGACTGAACACTCTGTACTGATGGCTTGGTATCGGCAAACTGATTTAAGCTGTCTTTTAGTTTACATTTATAATTAATATAGACTTCCTCTGTTTCCTGATGCACATTGTTTAAGAAATAATTATCAGAAACCATCTGTTCGTCCGTGGCAGCCCGTACCAAGCTGTCATGATTATTTAAAAAACTAGTCCATGCCACTTCAAGTGCCTCCAATCGCGTTTCAATATATGTCTTTGTGAGCCTATCTTTAGGTGATTTTTTAAAATTAACTTCTGCCTTTTCAATATCTAGCTTTTTAGCGCTTTGTAATTTGTACCAAGCTTCCATTGTAATAAGTATAAAACTACAATTAATGTACCTTAAAAACAAATTAGATTTCTCAAAATTGCTCTAAGTGTTGAGATTTTACAAGTGTTCGCAATTAAATGCGTTGATATTTTTATTGACAAATTTTCTAAGTGCTGCAAAATCTTTAAAAAATTTACAAGTGTTTTAACTTTAATTAATATCTATACGAAATCGGGCATAGGTTCCCCGTCTCAACCTTTTTTGCTTAATTATTCTAAGTCCTAAATCATGCATTAACTGACAAACATGAAATTTACTAAGTTACATTGACAGACACACTACTTATACTAATGTTCAATAGTCTATGTTGAATTTAATCCTTTTGAAACTTGACTTGCAACTTTTAATAACGTAAAGTACTCACAATTATTGCTCCGCACACTTCACTTTCTCACCACATTAATCTGCGACTCCTCAACAACACTGGTTCGCTGACTGGCAGCTGCTACTAGCGCCACCTGCTGGCCGTACCGCCGAAACGCTGTTCTCCACAAGGCTTCAGGTTTCACTGTTGCACATGCACTGCACTGCTCTGCATCCCGGTTCAGGAATGCGGGCGCTTCAGTGACGATCCATCACTGGTTTCTACGCCGTCGAGAACCGTACTCACGAGACACTTCACTTAACACTATACACACGTGCTAGTATCCGGCTCGGTAGGACCATGAACAAACTGTTACTAGGTCCTTGAAATGAAACAACTTAATGCAGATACTATTGATGTAATCACTATGAAGGATAGTACTGTAAAAGCGTTCAACAAAAAATGTAGTTCCGTGGGCTTATATACGAAGACCACTGATCGTTCATAACGCGATTCAATTTTTCCAGTGGCGCCATCTCTTATCGCTTATATGAACTAAACTTGTATTACAATACAACTAACTTAAACAGCACTCCAGTGCAAAGATTTTCACCTTGTGCTCTTTTGATTCCCTCGCTAACGCTCAAGATTCCAATTTGTGAATCAAATTTAGAATCTTTCGCTTGCTCGGACATCAATTGCGTATTAAAAGAAGAAGGGTAGGCATCCGATCACTGCTGAACAAAATATTATAAATAAGACGTATTGTGTAATGAAAAGGTGTAAAAACACATCAACAATTCATAGAAATAATACTGGATTATCGTTTCATAAGTAGATAACTATTTCATAATAGATTTCATAACATTTTTCTAAATAATTTAGTTGCACAAACTAGGAACATAAAACCTCCGCCATATTCTACAGTGTTGCCATAATTTTTTTATCATTTCCATAAAATATTTTGCAGTATTTGTGGGAATTTGTAAAGTACTGAGTAAAAAAAACAGTATCATGAATGTTGACAAGCTTGATGTTTCTAATCATCATCATCATCATCATCATCAACATCATTCTTGCCTTAGTCCCGAACTCCCGATCACATCTGTGTCTGCAATCTACTTAATATGTGGCTTGGTTTTTTCGGCAATCTTGGGAGGGACTGCAATCTGACCTCCCAGCTTGAGTTCTGATTAGTGGCCAACCACTGGCAGAGATATTCAGGTTACCAACATAGGCCTCAGTCTTAACTGACGTTTTACGTGCCGTCCGAGCCATTGAAGCGCTCAGATGAAATACAACTTAGGTCACCCATCCAAATTACAATCGCGTCTATGTAGCTTAACCCACTGATCGTTTAGTGAAAAGTGAGCGCACTTGGCCACGAGCACTTCAACACTGTTGTTGTGTGTTGTGATACTGTTGTTTATCCCTTAGAATCCAAAGTGTCTTTACCTACTCAGTGTTCATTCACATGCCTATTTCCTTCCGCGGTAGGCAGAGACATCAGCTCGCCATTCTAATAATCATTAGTCTAAATGATATAGAATAATAACATTTATTATAACAAATAAATATTCCATATATTATGTCCAATAGGTACATAGATATTTCTCGGAGACTTTTTCATTTGCCGGCAACATTACGCACACACCGTTAGTGGTATCGGTACACGGAAATCCGAGTCACGCACGCACACATTGAAAATGTTTGGCTTCAAGTGTTTATTCGAAGCGTTCCGTCTATACTATTCTGTTAGTCTGAGGTCGATCTCTAACAGTCTTATTACAAAAAACAGAACAAAGTCTGGTTTAGACCCGAACTACAGAGTCCAGGCTTAATCTCAAGACCATGGTTTATACCTCTCCTTATTACAAAAGCTGAATAATCAGGAGACTACTTAGTACCTGGTTTAGACCTTGGCCTAAATAAAAACCACAGATAACTACAACTATTGTTCGTTCATTATGATATCATTCGGTCGCAACGTTTCGTTTCTAAAAGGGCATTGTCCAACTTGTATGAGCACTTGGCCTGCTATGGACAGATAATAATTGGGCAAATATGATACAGGTTTGGTAGTTCATAACTAGTAAGAAATAAAATAACATCATATGGTTGTATCAGAATTTTTATTTATATTATTTAATGACCATAGTATTTAGTCAATTTTTGTTAATAAAAGATTAGTTGTATTCATAATTTATTTATTATTCAGAGTCATAAGTTATATAAACATTATCCAGGAATTGGGCAGGTGGGTTTACATTATCCTGGCTGGCTTGGCTAGCTCAAAAACCAAATTATTGTCATGACATGTGCGCAGCAACCTACTGTTCTTCGTCCGACAATACAATTACAGCAGTACTGTTTTATTGCTGTTCTACCCTGTTCTTCATTTTCATATAATAGGTATATAAATATAATATATTTTTCGACTAATATGTCTACTGTGGATCTTACCTCGCAATAAAGAACAGCCTGCGGTCAAAGGAAAATCTAACAAATTGCTGGCTCTATCCCTACAGACCTCAATAGTATAGGAACCGTCATCCCTAATGTGTTCCCCATAGTATGAGCGGGCCTGTTTAAGTTGGTATGTACCACTAGCCAATATTATTAACTCACTGTATTCTAGCCTTGGAAAAGATACATTTTCTATGTTAACATCAACGTTTAAGAATTGTGTCCGCCTTCTATTTAAATTGTTTGAAGTTACATAATCAGATAAGTCATTATTTCTATACAAGTTTGCATTAATTATCTCTAGAATTTCACCTGCATCTGGCCTGTCAGTAACCCGTTGATGACATAAGGATCCTTAAGTCATCCCGCAGTATGACATATTTGATCTGTTCCCCTCAATTGTCGTGGAGCGATCCATTCTTTAACTACGTTTGCAACATGAGCTTCTCTTTCTGTGTCCATGCGCAATGTATGAGATCTGATTCACAACAGAGAAATCCCACATTTTATGCAAATGTGTCGTCGGTGCCACTACTCGTTGATGGTTCTTCGTTTGACTGTCGAACGTTTGGATCATATAAAGCAGTCATCCAACAAGAATGACACACTAAACTGTCCTCTCCAATCTAGAACAAAGTCAATGAATAACGATAAGTTAGTGAATGATTGCACAATGCACACAACAATAGTATAACAGTTCGAACAAATAAACATATTACATACCACTTGCGGTGCAATCCAGTGCCCTATAACAGAGGCCACCTCTTGCAAACGGAGGTCATGTCTTCGTCTTTGGGATAAGTCGATGCCACAATTCATATTCATGCCAGAATTATCGTTATGAACGGGTTCAAAGTCCGTAGGCGAGCCAGGGTCGGTGATGAAAGATGTATCCGGGTTCATTTTCCAATAAAAAACAGAATCGGCTTTCACAAGAAATAGAAAAATGTATTCACGAATTAAGATGACAACTATGACAAGCGAATGACATTTTATCGGATTTCTTTCCAGTTGCCATATACAAACACAAACTCAATCGATTAAAATAAATTCGTTTTTGAATCGAGTTGATAAAGTTTTAGTATCATTATTTTAAAAACAATGTTTGATCAAAGACGAGACGACACCACATTGTTTTGGGTTGTGATTTTTTTTAAACTAAATTAATATATTATTATTCTTTACTACTTTCTCGTATCTATAATATTACATAATTGTAAAGTGGTACTATATTTATTTATTTTTATTGTATTTACATACACTATTTAGTGTAAGTTGACTGATAGAGAATGCCTGTGGCATTAAGTCCCCTTATGTACCAACTTGTGCATGAGGTCTAATAAATAAATAAATAAATATTGTACGACAATCTACACAACGCTATCTAGACCCAAGGTAAGCATAGCTTGACTAGCTTGTGTTATGGGTTCTATAATGCAGATAAACATACATAGATACATTTTTTTTGTAAATACATACATATTATACATAGAAGACACCCAGACCAATGCAAATATTCATATTCATGCATACTAATATTTGCACTGAGCGGAGATCGAACCCGCGCCTCCTGCGTAGCAGCCGTGTTCACTACCGTTACTTACATATTTTTACGTTTTCATCGTCGTTCTTAAAAATCTTATGTTTGATCGTTGAGTAGAATTGACTTCCACGCGGGTAGAACCGCAAGCGGAAGGCCATTTTAAAATGAAAATGCTTTACCAGTTAATCATCACATCGAATCAGTTCACGTTCGCATCCAAGCCACAGTCGACGCGTACTTAATATCATTTAGTTTATGTATGGGACACATTACTCTTTATCGATATATTCATGTGTCTTGAATAAAAATCGATTACGATCTTTATTATAACTGGCAACATTTTAGTATTAGAGAAAGGAGAAAGAAATGTATATTTCAGTGAATTAATTGATTAAATACTAATTATTTAAAGATATTATGTTGATACTCCAATAATTCATTATTAGTTCTTTAAAAATTAAACATGATTATTGATAAATACCTACATTTGCGTACATCGTGTTCATGGAGGCCAGTTATGGACACTGTCCTTTCTGAAATCACTAATAAGTAATATTTACTAAAAATGCTGAAAAAAATATTTAATCATTTTTATAATATAATATCATTATTATGCTATTATTTAGCAATCATTGTTATAATATTGTTATCATTGTTATAAGACGTTAAATGGAACGAAACGTAGTTTGCCGGAGTTCGCGCGTTCTGTTCTAAAAAAATTCCAATTTTTATACCCACTTTTAAATTTAGTTTAGTATACATAATATACCTATTCACAAGTTATTTTACGAGTTGGAACGAGAAAAGAGAAAGAGAGCCGAAAATTGAACTTCCAAAAAAAAGTACCTATGCCAAAATATGACGTATGTCAAATCTGATGTATTATTATTGTGACATTACTTAGACCAACGTTAAACTAGGGGGCACGCAGGTTTATCTTTAGACCAGAGATAGTCCTTGGTTTTGTACTAAAACGCTTTTTGTAATAACATTTTTCTTAGACCATGGTCTAAAGGCGATTTAGACCTGGGTTTAGAGTTAGTCCGTGTTTTGTAATAAGGCTGTAATAGTTTGGTTGGGCTCTTGTGTTTATTAAACCCTAACTCTGTACCAAATTTCAGCTCTCCGAGTTTATGGGAAGTAGGTACTAGTTCTATTCTGATGATCGTGAGTGAGTGAGTGAGTGAGTGTCATAAATGCGAAACTTTGCTTTCGCTTAACTTCGTAACTAAATGACCTACAGACTTGAAATTTTGGATATTAAGTATGTGATTATAGCTTACTGGATGACAAAAATTTCTGCGTTCTGGTCTTATCCAGAGGTTCTTAAATAGTGGCCTGAAAATGCGGCGAAATGGTTCCAGTGAAGGATGGTACGGCAGTGTTTGCTTCGCGCTCGACTTGGCAGGGGCACTGCCGTGCCCCCCGATTCCTAACCTAAGTACTATTCACGAGTTATGCAAAGTATGTCCGTAAAGGACAGGCTACTTATTCTACAAGGTACGACTATAGATAAATTTACTCGTATTTAATTAAAATGAATGTCATATTATATTAGACATCATTTATTATCAGGATCACAACTTCGTCTTCTATTTAAAATTTAATAAGAAAATAACCAACAGTTTATTGGCTGTAACTTTATTAAATTAGGGAGTAACCCCTATTTCATATTTTAGCTTTCATTTTATAGCGACACCACCCATTAAGGTAAAGACATTTATTGTTTATAATATTACATCCCACTGCGGGGATGGAATTAAAATAGACCCTTTAATGGACTCTAAATAAATATTAGAATTAATTTTGTTACCATCTTAATAGATAGCGTTCTGTGTCAGTAAATATATTGTTAACTAACAACCTGCTTCAAGGGTGTGAAAAAGCATCTGATGAACTCGTCGAGCTAAGTTACAGCCATTGTAACATGATACGTGTCCATAATGGTGAGTATGGTATTTTCTTAGATTTATTATAAGAAAATATTGGTTCACGGTTTATGCATGGTTTATATTTATGAAATTAAAAGTTTTAATTGAATAAAATGCGAAAATTGCGGTTTATGACGTATTAAAGAAAAACTACTTACTAGATCTCGTTCAAACCAATTTTCGGTGGAAGTTTGCATGGCAATGTAATGCCGATTTGACGAATATCTGATTTGACCAATGTCGTTTTCATGTACTGCCTGAATGAAATGCAGATAATATATACTCTGTTTGCTGACTTAGAAAGGGGGTTGGGTAATGTTGGCGTCGTGTCGGAATTGAGCGGCCATCAATGAAATTGGTATAATATGAAAGTACAGTATAAAGTGATCAAAAGTTACTATGGACAAACTTCTCTAAACTATATCGGGACTTAGCTATACAGGGTGGTATTTTTCAACTTTACTTAGATGGAAGTACTCTAAATACTGAAGATAGCGAATTCCACTGAAAAGAAACATTCCCTTATTTTTAAAAAGAATCAAGACTGCATTCATAGTTTTCTGAAAATGCCACACCCGGTAGTCGAACCGACTAAAATCTTCCTATAACCTTCTATTTCATAGATTTCCTTTTACTTAATTTACCAAGTTTGTTAGAAAGATTTGAACCTTATGATCGACCCTATAGATTGATGTAATAAAAATACAGGGTGTTATTTTTTCGAATTGTAGTCGGTTCGATTACAAGGCGTGGTAAACGAGTTTTCAGCATTCCTTAAATGCAGTTCTGTTTCTTTTTTAAAAACATACTAAACTGTATGCAAAGTTTTCTGAAAATGCCACACCCGGTAGTCGAACCGACTAAAATCTTCCTAAATCTTCTTAAATCTTCTATTTCATGGATTTCCTTTTATTTAATTTACCAAGTTTGTTAGAGAGATTTGATCCTTATGATCGACCCTATCGATTGATGCAATAAAAATGGGTGCCGTCTATTTGGTAGAAACTTGATACTCCGAAACCTATTTGGGATAACTCACTTCGCAGAAACTTCTTTAATCGATCATTTATTAGGCATTAAAAATATTTGACATAAATATTTTTAGGCATAATGTGCTTATGACCGAATTTAGAATGGCATACATTTAAGATAGTAGAATTTTATTTGGCATAATTACCTTTGGCATGGTTAAAATTTTGTATAACTTCATTTAGCATAACGTTCATTTAGAGTACAGATTATTTGGCATAATTTGACTAGGCATACTATAAAGAGCATAGAATTTCAATTAGAATAATATAGATTGGGTTACTTTCTTCTTTAAAAATGGGTAGGTTAGGTTAGGTTAGAACTGTGACCCCAACAGCGCGAGCCGAGCGAGCGAAGCGAGCGTGCCGCGGCAGCGGCCGGCGAAGCGCCAGAATAGATAGTTGTTAACACCCCGACACAGAGTACCCCGACTCGGATAGGTTAGGTTAGGTTAGAACTGTGACCCCAACAGCGCGAGCCGAGCGAGCGAAGCGAGCGTGCCGCGGCAGCGGCCGGCGAAGCGCCAGAATAGATAGTTGTTAACACCCCGACACAGAGTACCCCGACTCGGATAGGTTAGGTTAGGTTAGAACTGTGACCTCTTATGCACGAGCCGAGCGAGCGAATTCTACTGAATTTTCCATATTTAATATACTTTAACTTGTTTTGATCAACACAATAACACAATATCGATATGACAACTAAGGGTACCCGACAACTAATAATGATTCATGTGATTACTACCTCCAACTAATAGCAATAGTAAAAATGATACTTTTAAATAGTTATGGATAAGAAATATATACCAAAAGATGAATCTGGTTTTGAACTTTCTGCGATGTGATGGTTATACATTGTGATTATTATGGATACAAAAATTATGCGTACAGATGATTCTGACTTACAAAATTATGGGTTTCAATGTATGCAAAATGAGTTTATTCCAAACGATATTCTGCGAAAAGAGGTTTATGCTATTAGTTGTTATGCAATATAAAATTATTACTTAAAAAGTTCTACTATATGAGGTGTACCCAATAAAAATATAGGGTGTTATTTTTTCGAATTGTTCGATTATAGGGCGGGGCAAACGATTTTTCAGCATTCCTTAAATGCAGTTCTATTTCTTTTTTAAAAACATACTAAACTGAATTCAAAGTTTTCCGAAAATGCCACACCCGATAGTCGAACCGACTAAAATCTTTCTAAATCTTCTATTTCATGGATTTCCTTTTATTTAATTTACCAAGTTTGTTAAAGAGATTTGATCCTTATAATTGACCCTATCGATTGATGCAATAAAAATACAGGGTGTTATTTTTTCAAATTGTAGTCGGTTCGATTATGAGGCGTGGCAAATGATTTTTCAGCATTCCTTCAATGCAGGGCTGTTTCTTTTTCAAAAACACACTAAAGTCACTAAACTGTATTCAAAGTTTTCTGAAAATGCCACACCTAGTAGTCCAACCGAATAAAATCTTTCTAAATCTTCTATTTCATGGATTTCCTTTCATTTAATTTACCAAGTTTGTTAGAGAGATTAGATCTTTATGATCAACCCTATCGATTGATGCAATAAAAATATAGGGTGTTATTTTTTAGAATTTTAGTCGGTTCGATTACAGGGCGTGGCAAGCGATCTTTCGAAATTCCTTAAATGCAACTTTGTATTCTTTTTTAAATAAGAGAGTGTTTCCTTTGAATGAAATTAACTATCTCCGGTAGTAAGAGTAGGTACTCGTACCCGGTTCGACTACCGTGTGTGGCATTTTCAGAAAACTTTGAATACAGTTTAGTGTGTTTTTAAAAAAGAAACAGCACTGCATTTAAGGAATGCTGAAAAATCGTTTGCCACGCCTTATAATCGAACCGACTACAATTCGAAAAAATAACACTCTGTATTTTTATTACATCAATTGATAAGGTCGATCATAGGGATCAAATCTCTCTAACAAACTTGGTAAATTAAGTAAAAGGAAGTCCATGAAAAAGAAGGTTTTGTAAAATATTAGTCGGTTCGACTACCGGGTGTGGCATTTTCAAAAGTCTTTGAATGCAGTTTTGTTTCTTTTAAAAAATAAGGTAAAGTTTCCTTTAAGTAAAATTCACTATCTTTAGTATGAGGGTACTTTCCTTCAAGGTAAAGTCGAAATGTTCCACCCTGTATATCGCAGCTCCGATATTACTTACAATGAAAATAATGACATTTGTACGTATGTTTAACACAGTACAATGAAGTGGTATCAAAATTAATTATGGCCGCTGAAAAAATTAAGAACGCCACTGTCCATACCAGATTACCCAATCCCCTTTTATGAGCAGCTATGTGTTCATAAGACGCAATAAAAATGTTCACGCTTCTGATGCTACGTTTATTGAATAAGGTGTCATGTCACAAATGACGACGTGCCAGGAATTCGGATCACGCCACTTGTCTTGCAGATGAGAGATGTTCCGTAGATGATACTAAACTTATAAACTTTGTCAGTGCTAATGTTATTGTAATAATAAAAAAATATTATAGTTTGAAATATGTAATATATATTATGTAATCTACTCTTATTAAAAAAGGTGAATTTGTGACGTTCTAGGGGATCTACCAGACAAATTTTGGAAATTCTTTATCATCACGTTATCAGGGAGGGTCATTGAGGCGGGATCAGGAATCTACACGGGTTGGGCCGCAGGTAACAACTAGTTATAATAATAAAGAATAAAAAATTGCATTTGATAACCCAGTTCTTGTGGCAGACTATAATTTATTTATCTATAAAGTATAAAGTAGATACTATAAAGAGCTATAAAGTATTTGAAGTTAGCGAAGTAATAGTACAGGCGATGTGATAGACCCTTACTGTGAAAGTCTTTGTCAACGTGCTCTTAACGGCTTTTAAAATGCCCCCACACATCTTACCCACCTTCATTCACCCAGTGTATGTGAATTTAATTTAGAGTTTTATTTAATATGTTACATTTACAGATCTAGGTACGATAGTGTATGTGAATTTAATTTAGAGTTTTTTTTAATATGTTACATTTACAGATCTTAAAGAAATACTTACTTAATCGTGACAACTTAAACGCATCTGCAGTATTGATTACGTCGACATACGCCTGTAGCTCCAAATGTCGGCTGCTAATGTTCTGATTGTGAATTGTCATAGCGTATTTGAAAACATTTTGGATATCTTCTGTGTTCTGGTCGAATATTGCTCCTAGAACAAAAAAAAAACATAGCTTTATGATTTATACCGTGCAAAACGATTATTCACTGAAAAATACAGCTATTCAAATCCATAGTAGTGGCGGTAAGACCCATTATGGAGGACTGGCTAGAGTGGCATCACGGGAGCCTCATACCGGCTGACGCAGGTGATCACCGTGAAGGGGTGTTTTGGAGACTACATATTTCGGATCAGGAAGGAGCTAATGTTTGAGTGCCATCACTGTGATGTTTTCAGGGGCGTCAAATCCAAAATGAAACGAAAACTGTGATGTGAGCAAAGACTAAGAGCTACACCAGCTGGCGGAGTGCTCCGCGTGAAGCGTGACAAGGCAGCCTCGTGGTGTGTTTCAAAGTGGGAGTTCTTTTGCTCACAGCGACGTCGCGGAGGTCGATCGCGTGAATTGCCGCTGCTTTCTTTTGTGAGCAACAGAACGACACAATAATGCCTTCTTTTGCGAGCAAGTAATGCTCGAGAAGGAGACGACGGAGCGGACCCAGGAAAAAAGACTCAAGTCATGCACCATTAGAACGCGCGAAAGTCCTTCATTATCCAGGAACACAGGTCTGGATCTGGATGTGACAGAAGGTTTTACTGTTAGCAATCAAATCAATCAAAATCTTATTTAAGTAACAAAGACTCATTACATATTTAAATTCATCTGTTAACACCATTACAATATACATAAAATACATAACACAAATGTCAATACATTAAATTTAGATTATTTTCCTTATACAACATTACAAAATAAAATGATTAAATTAAATTGAATTGAAATAACTTAACACGTTCACGGACACATCGTCGAGAGACGTAAATTAGTACCCTCATAATATGGCAATACGGCTGTGGCCGGTGATTTAAAATACGTCAAAACTCGAATTACGTCCATAGCCGGCAGTTTCCCATTATATTTGTAGGAAGGATATGACTCAGTGCCATTTTAGGCTGTAATACAGATCGCTAGTGTCACATCAAACACTCTTGCACGTGCACACAAGTTACCTCTGTCACGCACACATTGAAGAACATCGTGCTGTGACACCCCGTCTGTGGCCGGACGATCTACCTACACTTTCGACCGATCTGTCGCCCCGCGCCACAGCGGGAGGAAATACGTCCTTGAGGTGACTTTTTGTGACTGGTACGTACTATTTAACTCATAATTCATGATCATAATTACGAAATATTTATTTGCCGATTATTTCAATGTATAGTGAATGATGTTTGTGTGAATTTGGTGCTGATAAAACCATGTACTCGTAAACAAAAAGTATTATAAAATTCAATTCAATTTTCGATATTGAAGTATGTTATACCTATAAACTGATGCTATTCAATTAGTCAATCAGCATATCGCAGTCCGCTGCTGGACTTAGACCTTTCCTAACACACGCCATACTGAATGATGCTATTATTATTACTATTTTTCAAGTTGTAATCGCATAATCTTATTACAGATGGCGTCGGGTAAAAATACTACACCTTTTAACGTTCGGCGTATAGTGGATGGATCCGTATAGTGATGTAGATGGTGAATATGGTTCTGATGGAAATTATGAACCTGTAAATGAGGCTAACTTGAGCCGTAGTGCCATAATACGACGTTTAGAATTCACCTGATATGAATGTCCGTCTACAGGCGGTTACGTCTCTGACCGTTACTGCCGCAACACACACTTTCAAAATCGAATAACGTGGCAATCCGTCCGCAGACGTGATACTATTTTGTATGGGAAATTTGTGTGTCATATCACAATTTTTTGAGAATGGTTTGTGTCCGTGAACGTGTTAAATTCAGGTATGTCAAATGATAATGAGATATATTTGGATACATAAACACACATATCAGTAAATCAAAATTTAAATTCAATTTCATTATACAGTAGGATCTATTTATTAGTATTTAAATTTAAATTTAAATAAATTGAGTATTTAAATATACAGGGTTATTGGTAACTCGACGTATTCCTGTCAGGGGGTGTTAAATGTTTGCTTTACGAATTATGTGATATTCTATGAATATTATTACCTTTTTGGAAAGCTGATTAAACATACAAGTTATATACAAGTTATCTAGTAATTTGTACGCTTAGTGCCATAGTTTTTTTTTTGAGAAAAACTAAAATGACTGGAGGGAAAGGGGAAAATTAAAAATAAAAAAATATATAAAACGGTCCAAATTTTTTCTATCTAAAGTGTTTTTAATTATTTTTTAGTATGTTGGGTTCTTTGAAGTATCACCCTCGAAAATAAATTAAAATAAATCCGACTCGGAAAACATATTTTTTTATATTTGCACTTGAAGGTAGAAATCTGGGTTAATACGAAAAAAACACGAAAGGTCAATTATTTCGAAAACTGTTGATTTTCGCCCATACATATTATGTGGGCTCCAAATTGTAGCATTTTGGGTCCTCTAACACCCCCTGACAGGAATACGTCGAGTTACCAATAATCCTGTATAATATATTTTTCATCCCACCATCTCGGAAAGCGTGTTTTTTCTCTTCGATATCTGAGTGTAAAAGTCGTTTTTATCCTCTAGAGAGGTAAAGTAAATTTGAATTTAGAACATCGTGTGCACTAGGTTTGTGAATTCAAAACATCACTAAACCTATTTACTTCTACCTCTATGGTGCCGAATTTATCATACAACTTTTTTTTAATTTATGAAAAACTCAGTTTTGGAACCTCCTTGGTGTACCTACTTCTTTTTTTTAAATTTGCTTTGCGCGCATATATTATTTTTGCTTTATATTGTTGAATATTGTTGTTGATATTTTTATTTTTTGCATTTCATTATTACACATTATACATCCTCCGTGATGTAGCGGTAATGAAAGTACTTCTATGGCAGTCGTTACGGGCAATTGGAGCCTTAAAAAGTTCAACAACAACGGTCTAGCTGCAATGCTTCGATATCGTCTAATGTAACCATTGGGCTGTGGAGGTCAGGTGGTAGTCGCTTCACGGAAAATATCGAGGTCCAGCTGCTAAATCCGCAGTTAAGACTGGTAAAGCGGACCCCGGACTCCAAGGTGAAAGCTTTCGATGCGACTGGGAATTAACACTAGGATGAAGAAGAAACATTTCATTATTTCCTCGCTGAGGTGGGATGAAAAGTTACGTGTTGCACTCGAGTGCAAAGATTTTTCACCTTGTGCTCTTTTGATTCCCTCGCTAAAGCTCAAGATTCTAATTTATGAATCACTCGCTGCGCTCGTGATTCAAATTTAGAATCTTTCGCTTGCTCGGTCATCAAAACTGAGCACGCGGTTAAAAAGCAACTTTGCACTCTTGTATAACAAATAACTATTACAACACACCTGCTCATAACAGTGATATTATTTTACCGCAATTAAGCATGGAATGACACCTATTATAAAACTGTGACTTTTTCATTACTATTATTCACGAAAGTGAGTTATAGATTCTTTTTTAAATTTTATAGGAAGTGTCTATAATTGTCTATGTTCTTAAAAAAGTTTTGATACAAAAAATAACGTGTTTAATAGTACGAATAAATTAATACGCCTATTGTATGGTCATTTGATGCATTTTCGTATTTAAATAAATAATTTCAACTTGTAATACTTGTGTAATAAACAAAATTTTCGCTCAAATTTAACTTTTTTTTTCTCTAAGTACAGAAAAAAAAAAACAGAGTAAAAAAAAGTTAAGTTCAAACCTCATTTTTTTTTAAATATGGTCGACCGCCATTGTTAAATGCGCGCGCATAGGAAAACGAATTAATTTGTAGTATTGTTTATTTAGTATTTGTAGTATTATTTTATACGCAGGTGTGTTGTAAAACGTCGTATGGCACGTGTGAGCATGATGATTACCGTCCTCGGTTGTCTTAAGACCCTCGCCTGGCGGCTCGGGTCTCAATGGCGCCTCGGCGGTAATCACCAACGTTGCTCACTTGTACCATAATGTACTATTACAACACACCTGCTCATAACAGTGATATTATTTTACCGCAATTAAGCACGGAATGACACCTATTATAAAACTGTGACTTTTTCATTGCTATTATTCACAAAAGAGAGTTAAAGATTCTTTTTTAAATTTTATAGGAAGTGTCTATAATTGTCTATGTTCTTAAAAAAGTTTTGATATAAAAAATAACGTGTTTAATAGTACGAATAAATTAATACGCCTATTGTATGGTCATTTGATGCATTTTCGTATTAAAATAAATAATTTCAACTTGTAATACTTGTGTAATAAACAAAATTTTCGCTCAAATTTAACTTTTTTTTTCTCTAAGTACAGAAAAAAAAACAGAGTAAAAAAAGTTAAGTTCAAACCTCATTTTTTTTTAAATATGGTCGACCGCCATTGTTAAATGCGCGCGCATAGGAAAACGAATTAATTTGTAGTACTGTTTATTTAGTATTTGTAGTATTATTTTATTCGCAAGTGTGTTGTAAAACGTCGTATGGCACGTGTGAGCATGATGATTACCGTCCTCGGCTGTCTTAAGACCCTCGCCTGGCGGAACGTTGCTCACTTGTACCATAATGTACTAATTCAACACACTTGCTTATAAACAGGCTTTTATTTCACGGCAATTAAGCACGGAATGACACCTATTATAAAACTGTGACTTATTCATTGCTATTATTCACAAGTGAGTTATAGACTTCTTTTTTTAAATTTCATTGATTGAGTTGCTTTGTTCTTAAAAAAGCTTCGATACAAAAAAGATCGTGTCCAATATTACAAACGAATTGATATACCTATTACTTGCTCATTTCATGCAACTTCGTATTTTAAAAGATAATTTCAACTTGTAGTACGTGTTTATTAAACAAAACTTTCACTAAAATGTGTTTTTTTTTTCTGTGAATATTTACAGAGAAAAAAAATCATAATTCAAATAAGTAAGTAGATGACAAGGCAGCATGGTGATAGCACCTTAGCCTGTTCCGAAAGGTACAAATAAAAGAAATGTTAGATGCGCGCGCATATTTATGACAAGTATGACAACAATTAGATTTTTACTATTGTGTTTTGATTGTGTTATGTAGTATTTTTACTATTATTTTATTCGCAAGTGTGTTGAAAATAATCGTATGCCACTCGCGTGTATGACACGCTTGTACCATAATGTACTATTACAACACACCTGCTCATAACATTGCTATTATTTCACCGCAATTAGGTACGTAATGATACCTATTATCAAACTGTGACTTTTTCATTGCTATTATTCACAAGTGAGTTATAGATTCTTTTTTAAATTTTATAGGTTAAGTTTCTATGTTCTCAAAAAGGTTCAATACAAAAAAGAACGTGTTTAATAGTACGAATAAATTTATATGCCTATTGTATGGTCATTTGATGCATTTTCGTATTTAAATAAATAATTTCAACTTGTAATACTACTTGTATAATAAACAAAATTTTCACTCAAATTTAACATTTTTTTTTCTCTAAGTACAGAAAAAAAAACAGTAAAAAAAGTTAAAGTCAAACCCAATGATATTAAATATAAATAGATTTGCTATTTCTACGTTGATTTGTAAGCATATGACATATCTCTGTTATGAAATATCATTGGTCAAACCTCATTCTTTTAAATATGGCCGATCGCCATTGTTAGATGCGCGCGCATAGGAAAACGAATTCATTTGTAGTATTGTTTATTTAGTATTTGTAGTGTTATTTTATTCGCAAGTGTGTTGTAATACGACGTATGCCACGCGTCAGCATGATGATTACCGTCCTCGGCGCTCTTAAGACCTTCGCCTAACGGCTAGGGTCTCAATAGCGCCTCGGCGGTAATCACCAACTTTGCTCACTTGTACCATAATGTACTAATGTCAAATTGGAATTAAATCTATTGAAAAATTGAAATTATAGTACATTATTATTAATATATATATACAGTCTTAAGACAGCCGAGGACGGTAATCATCATGCTCACACGTGCCATACGACGTTTTACAACACACTCGCGAATAAAATAATACTACAAATACTAAATAAACAATACTACAAATTAATTCGTTTTCCTATGCGCGCGCATTTAACAATGGCGGTCGACCATATTTAAAAAAAAATGAGGTTTGAACTTAACTTTTTTTTACTAGTTTTTTTTTCTGTACTTAGAGAAAAAAAAAGTTAAATTTGAGTGAAAATTTTGTTTATTACACAAGTATTACAAGTTGAAATTATTTATTTAAATACGAAAATGCATCAAATGACCATACAATAGGCGTATTAATTTATTCGTACTATTAAACACGTTATTTTTTGTATCAAAACTTTTTTAAGAACATAGAAAATTATAGACACTTCCTATAAAATTTAAAAAAGAATCTATAACTCACTTTTGTGAATAATAGCAATGAAAAAGTCACAGTTTTATAATAGGTGTCATTCCGTGCTTAATTGCGGTAAAATAATATCACTTTTATGAGCAGGTGTGTTGTAAAATAATATAATCATTCAATAATACGTATGTACTATATAGTAATAATATTTTTTTTTATGTGTTGTTATGTATTACGAAATATTTTTAAAGGATTTTTTTTATAATATTTCGTGTCGTTTTAGTACATTTATAATAAATCCTACATCTATAGTGTTATAAGACGTTCGATATAGATAATATCTATCAAACCAAAGTTAAAACAAACTCCAGACACTTGAGCTATATAAATAGCTTGTCATTGAAGATCTCAGCAAACAAGAGGCGGAACACTTCATTGGACATCCTTATCTGTGTTGTTATGTATTACGAAATATTTTTAAAGGATTTTGTTTATAATATTTCGTGTCGTTTTAGTACATTTATAATAAATCCTACATCTATAGTTATAAGACGTTCGATATAGATAATATCTATCAAACCAAAGTTAAAACAAACTCCAGACACTTGAGCTATATAAATAGCTTGTCATTGAAGATCTCAGCAAACAAGAGGCGGAACACTTCATTGGACATCCTTATCGGTCATAGTAAAAAAAACGAGGACACCCGTATTCGGAAAGCGTCATCCGCTTGATATATGGGTGCTGACCAAAATGGTTATCTGAATCACTGAAGCCACAGCTCGCTGGTTCTTTTAATACCGTTAGAACACGCTAACCCGCCATGCTTTACGTGCCCGCATACTATCGCTGTGTCTTTTTTCATTCCCGACCGTCGGACATTATGTCCTAATAGTCATTTGGAAGTTCCATTTCCAGCTATATTTCTTCTATTTGCAACGTCATTCCTTTCTGTATAGCGTTCGAATGTTTTACAGAATCATGAAGTTAGTTTTTGTAGGAAATAAGTATAGATTTTTTGGGTACCTATTATTATCCAGCAGTTTGTTTAAAAACTTAAGTTAGAGTAATTCCCCTATTTATACTAATACTAGCTGTTGCCCGCGGCTTCGCCCGCGTGGATGTCGGTTATCGCTCAGTATTGAGTCAACGCTATTGCCTACGTCATAGTAGCTTTATGCATGCAAAGTCTCAGCCCGATCGGTTTAAAATTGACAAAGTTTCATACAAACTTATGGCCAAACTTGGCCTTATACTTTCATCCCCTATTTTATCCCCTTGGGGATAAAATAGGGGATGAAAGTTTGTATGAAACTAAGAACGTAGAATTAATCAAAATCCTTTCTTAGCGGATGCCTACGTTATAACATCTACCTGCATGCCAAATTTCAGCCCAATCCGTCCAGTGGTTTGGGCTGTGCCGGCTGTGCGTTGATAGATCACTATGTCAGTCAGTCAGTCACCTTTGAGTTATATATATTTAGATTATAAAGAGGAAAGATTTGTTTTTTTGTTTGTTTATCCCTATTCGGCTCCGAAACTACTAGACCGATTTCAATAATTCTTTTACCAATAAAAAGCTACAATATCAAGGAGTAACTTAGGCTTTATAACATCACGCTACCACAAAAGGGAGCGGAGCAGTGAGCATAAATGTCATTAAATCGAGCAGATTTCTATACATCATTACTAATATTATAAGATTTAAATTTTTGTATTCGAGTAAACTCAAGAACTACTGAACCGATTTCAAAAATTCTTTTACCGTTAGAAAGCTGCACTATCACTAATAAATATAGGTATACTACATTCTCAAAAAAGTTAGGGATCCTTACTAAAACTTTCCCTAATGTAACCCAAGGTGTTAAAAAAATGACCTAAAAATTCCTTACATCGCGTACGCTGCGAAAACTATTGAATATACAGGGTGGAAGATAAAAAAGGAATGTTTCCTTTGTGTGAAATTCGCTATCTCCAGTATTTGAAGTACTTTCCGTCCAGGTAAGGTTAAAATCTTCCACCCTGTATAAGAAAATGATGTAGGTACTGTGGAAATGTATAATTTAAAAAGGTCTATATAAAAGTCCGCAATAGCATATGTCTATCTAATAAGGGTAGCCCACAGTAACCATTTTTATCTTTTACGAATTACAAAAAAAAAAATGTGTCATTTTCGAAGCTATTTTTTACAATACAGTGTTATTCCTTATCCAATTAAATACGTTAGATACGTTGTACATTTAATATAGATCAAAATTGTCATTTATACTATATACTAACCATGAATAATATAATTGAAGAGTTATCGCAATATGAAAAGATATTAACTCGAAATAAATTCAACAGAAATGCCGCTGGAAGTCAGACCACGGAATCCATACCGTCTATTCTATACCATTGTATTATTTCTTATATATGTAAATTATTTGGTATTAAAGATTGTTTCAATACCTGTTGATTACTTTTTGAATGATTGAAATCGGACGTTCTATTCAAAAGATATTACGAAATTATAAATGTCAATAAATCCGCTAGATTGCCATACATTATTTGAAAACTATTTAATTACGGGCATGGGCTAAAAGAGTATAACAAGCGCGGGCGTTCGAAGTATGTCATGAGTGAAGACGGGGAGGGTCAGCTGAACAGAAGATGCAACGGCCGCCTCCCCCCCTTGCCGGGATTCGATAGGGGCACCGTGCTTCCCGCTCCTGAGGGGCCATCTTAAAATTGTAGGTGGCCCAGGGTGTGCCTGGGAGCGCGCAATATGCCCTAGGCAATCTCACACCCCAGCAACTGAAGACCCGCGACGGCATGCGTTTTTAGTTGATCCGAGTTCGACATAATCACTCCTGACCATATTCGAGGGAACTTTAGCACAAAAAAAAGTGAGCGGAGCCGCGGGCAACAGCTAGTAGTCAATAAATCGGGCAGATTTCCATACACCTTTACTAATATTATAAAGAGGAAAGATTTGTATTTTTGTATACGAGTAGACTCAAGAACTACTAAACCGATTTCAATAATTCTTTTATAATAGGTAGCTGCACTATCACTGACTAACATAGGCTATATTACATTTTCAAAAAAAAAATAGGGATCCTTACTAAAACTTCAATATAATGTAACCCAAGGTGTAAAAAAAAGAAGCATTTTTCCTTTTCCCATAAAACCATAAAACATCAGCTTTTACGAGGAAAGACACTGCTCCAGTCCTATAAGAAAATTTTTTGACATTTATTTTATTACACTACTTTATCGGCACATGAGCTTTTGCCTTGAGTCTTCTGCTGCAAATGCTGCCGAAAGATGAAAAAAATTATATAAGACGTTTAGATCCAAACCGCCAATGAAATCGTCAACGTTTTTTCACGCCGGAGCAGCGGTTTCTTCTGTACTTACTAGATGCTCTTGACAGGTTGCAGCGACGTGCAGGCCGCATTATTGGGAGTCTTGAGGTCACTAACACCCTCGAGCCTTTGCAGATGCGTAGAGATGAAACATCCTTGGCAGTATTTTACCGACCCTATCATTGTGAATGTTCTGATGAACTCTTCCAATTAGTCCCACCCTCTCCTTTTCTACACAGGACAACACGTGCAGGACTTAGATGTCAACCGCATACGATGCACAATATTCCATCAAGAACCAAGCGGTTCGGCGACTACTTCTTCTGCCGCACCATTAAGACCTGGAATTCCTAACTAGCCGCCTTCACTGGTGCGGTTACATCTTACAAAACCGCCAGGCTACGTGGGTAACAAATACCTGACAATGGCGCCTCCACTGGGTCCTGATAGAAGGGGTAGGCCCAAGAAGTCCTGCCTTGACGTGATGGGTTGCACATGTCGAGGGTCCAGTGTTAAAACCCAATAAGTAGGCAAAAATCGGAAATTCACTTTTTTGGTGCATCTTAATGGATTTTTTACGCTCTTTCCAATGGTCTTATTCAATAAGCGAAATTCGCAGTAGAACTCAAGTTACTTGGTGTAATAACCCAATAAATTAGGGTATTTTTTTTCAAAACTGTGAACTAAAACACTCTAATGCGATTTATTGGAAGAAAAAATATTTTTATGTCACGCTTAAACCAAATAAATTTACTTATTGTTATTTAGTGTATAATAAATTTTACTAAATCTCTTTATAACATGTATGGTAAAAACCGTGATTTCCACTTATCTGGTTTTACCTTCATCCACATGATTAAAAAACAAAATAAAAAGAAAAGGCCGAAACCATTATTTCCATTTAACGGGTCTTATCTTTACTTTAATAGTTAAGAAAGTTAACTACAAATAAAACCTAAAACAAAACAAACTAGTTTATCGGCTTTCATTGTTCGATAATATCTAAAACAAAAACAGAATAGTTTAGTTATAAGGATTTACTCACTTCATTATTTAAGATTTTTCCAATATTGTTTGAGGAACAACCCAATAAATCGGAATAATTACATACCTACAACTTCATTCGTGCTACTCGCGTCGTACGCGCCATTCTGGCGGATTGCGGCTACCGGTAAACACGAGCATAATAAATACCTACTCCGCGAGTGTTTCTTAATATTAAGATTGTTATATATAAAGATGGGTGAACGAGGAAGAAAATTAGTGCAACTGGCTTGTGTGAAACCAACAACGTCAGGTAAATCCACACATTTTTATCAATTTTAACTGTTTTTCATAGCATTTTTGAACTAACTTTTTTTGCACAATTCTTTGCTAAAGGGGAGTAAAGTCGAAGTAGCTTTATAGGTCTAATTATTTATGTTTTAAACTTATATGATACCACTAGTTTTTAAGTAAGTAGGTATATGCATTTACCAAAGTATATGTCAGATAGCTACTGTTTAGTTATTCTGTGCCCTATCCTAGTGGTTAGGTAGTAGATGTGGATGAGTTTTTATTAGAAACGAATACGGTTCATTTTTGAGTTGAACATTGAGTAACAAAAAAGACTAACAAAAATAATTATTTTTAATTACCTGTTTAATTCTAAAACAATTTAATTCAATCTACCTACTAACTGTTACAGTACTCAATATTTTTTTATTCATATTAATAAGAACAAAAAAAATTACCGTTTTAGATATTATCAGCGACGATAGATTGGTGGAACTACCTTTGAAAA
The DNA here is from genome assembly GCA_914767945.1 of Eilema depressum. Taxonomy (NCBI): domain Eukaryota; kingdom Metazoa; phylum Arthropoda; class Insecta; order Lepidoptera; family Erebidae; genus Eilema; species Eilema depressum. The sequence goes on along the minus strand of OU612012.1, from coordinate 20,309,696 downwards.
ACCACGATCAAACTAGAATTGGCTTACAAGCAGCTTGTGGTAAGTTTTTTTTTATACCATTTAGGTCGCAGACAGGCACACGGCCCACCTGATGGAAAGTGGCTACCGTGTTGGGAGGGGAATACAGTCGTGTCCTACCTCCTTACCTACCTACCTACCTACTATAATGTAATACCTACGTAATACTTAGACGTACTTTAGTAACTTATGATAAAATTATTGTTCCTTATTTCAGATACAGCCATACTCTTGGAATCGTCAAACGACGTAGATGCAATTTCTCATTCATCAGAATTAAACGATAAGCAAATGGATATTGCTTCAAATATGCAGGCTGTTCTAGAGGATTATAATTTCTTTAGCGCAGGTATTTTATAAAATCTTATTTATTATATGCCAATAGCGTGAGCGCAAAACACGTTATACTGGCGACGCAACGGTAAGATTATAATACTACAATTTAATAAAATTATATTTTATCATATTTATAGGTCAATTCACTGAAGCAATTCCATGTACAAGTCGAAGAGTTCTAGCTTATGAGTCAGATGTATCATGTGAGAAAGAGTGTCCATTTGGCAGCGACTTCTCAGACATGGATCCTACTTATATCCCTGACTCAGACGAGAATAATCAAAACGAGTCTGAGTGCAATATACTAAATCCTGAGGAATTCAAAGCTGTTGATGATACAAACGATCATTTTATTGCGTTGATTCTTGAGAATCTTTTAGACAAAGTTTGGTTATCTGTCAAACCTCTAAAGCGACGTAAACGAGCTTTACCAACAGAGTGGAAGCAAAACATTAGTAAGGCTAGAAAAGCTGCTGGACTACCGTTCATCACAAAGGGTGTTATTAGGTCAGCGAAGTTGCCAAAGTCCATTCAGTGTGACAAATGCATTTATAAATGTACTCAAAAGTTTTCACCTGAAGACCGAAATGTATTGTGTCGTAATTTCTACAATATGAGTTTTCTGGCCAAAAAAAACTATATTCTTTCACGCATAAAAATTCAGCCAGTAAAGTCTAGGAAAGCACAGAAAATTTCCAATAGAAAGGATCGTATGGTTAGCAAAAAGTACTTTTTCAAAAAGAATAACGAAGAAATTCAAGTTTGCCTCAACTTTTTCAAAGCGACCTTATGCATTAGTGTTGATGTCATTACTGACGCTGTAAACAAAGTTGATTCTTCCGGGGTGTATAACAGCGATGATCAACGTGGCAAGAAAGAACCACCAAACAAAACAAAACCTGAAGATGCTGCATTTGTTCAACGACATATCGAATCTTTTCCAGTGATGGAATCCCATTACTGTCGTAAAGATAGCAAAAAGAAATATTTAGCACCAGACGTGAAGTCAATTAATAATATGTACCAATTGTATACTGATATTTGCAAAGAGTCAGAGAGGTTACCAATTTCGGCATTCATTTACCGTGAAATATTTAATAGTAAATATAATTTGAGTTTTTTTCATCCAAAAAAAGATTTATGTAACATTTGTACTAGATACGGTAAATCTGAGTCCGACTTGAAAAAAAATCTGGAGGAGGATTATCAGCAGCATTTACGGCGTAAAATAATATGTCAAGCTGAAAAAGATAGAGATAAGGTTCGCGCTAGTACCGATAACTCGTTCATGTCTATTACTATGGACTTACAAGCGGTGTTGCAGATGCCGAGTGGAGGGGAAAGTATATTGTACTACATGAGAAAGTTGGTTTTATACAATTTTACAATTTATGAAGCAAAATTACCAAACAATGCATTTTGTCTCTGTTGGAGTGAATTGAATGGTAAAAAAGGAAGTTCGGAAATAGGTACGTGCCTTTATTATTATTTATCGGAAGAATTATCCTCAAATATCAAAGAAATAAGTATTTTTTCTGACACATGCAGTGGGCAGAATCGCAACCAGTACATTTCAGCAGTCCTTCTCTGGGCAATACAAAAAATCGAACATTTGGACGTGATCGAACAGAAATTTTTAGAAAGTGGCCATACTCATATGGAGGTAGACTCCATGCATGCAGCAATAGAGGCAGCATCCAAAAATAAAACAATAAATAGCGTAAGTGAATGGAAAAACGTATTTAAAGCAGCCAGAAGGAAGAGAAATAAAACTATAACGAAAGGGGAGGTAAAGGAAACTATAGAGATCAATAATTACAAAGTGAAAGAATTTAAATTTAATGAAATGCTTGACTTAAAGAACCTTAGCGCTGCGATAATGAAAAACAAAAATAAAGATAACATGAATGAAACTGTTAACTGGCTTAAAATAAAAAGGATTAAGTACGTAAAAAGAGATTTAAACATTTATTTTAACTATGACATGTCAGAAAATTTTCGTTTTATAGATGTTTGTAAGATGTCTGTAAATACACCTAAAACCAGAGCTAAAAGAAATTCGAATCCGCCCTCTATTAACGTTCAATTGCCGGAAGAAATTGAGCTCTTGTACTCTTCTCAATTACCAATAAGTCTCGCCAAAAAGAAAGATCTTCTTAATATGTGTGAAAAACAAATAATACCCGAAGAACTTCATGCTTGGATACGTAATATAAAGACATACACCAAACAACCTACCCGCGAAAGTGATGAAGACTGACTTTAACTTGTTTTTTCAATATTTTTTACTAATAAATGTAATAAATAAAATACATTAGATGTCTTATTTGATCCCTCACTTTGAGGTGTAACCCAATAAGTCACTACCTCACCTATCTAATTTTCTATTAATATAAAAATGGTGGACAATGGACAGTTAAAAATTGTTATAATATTAAGTTAATTATATATACTTTCACCAGAAATTCATAATGTGACCATATTATTTCAATATCATGGGTATATTCGTCACTGAATCTTTGACATTGAATATCTCGAAAGTTGAAATTTCATACTTATTGGGTTTGAGCACTATACCCTCGATGTGTTCTAATGGTCTCACGACACTACTATACCATAGACACCTAAGCAATCTTACAAAGTGGAGGAGGAAGATCCAGAAGACGGACCCTGACCTGCGAGTTCACCTTAGCCTCGGATGCAATCAGGAAAATATATCTACATGAGTGATGTTTAAAAGAAATATGGGATTTTTCATGTTTTCCGTATAAATTTATGGCATGATGATAAATTTACATGGCATCAACCCATACTTTTTTTTATATTGGACACGTCAAATTGCCTTCGCCTCGCCTGATGGTAAGCTGAAGGCAAAGTGTCTGAAAAGAGGGTCACCATTACAGACATGTACCATGTTACAATGGTGGCACTCAACTTGACGACCTCATCAGATGCTTTTTCACGCCCCGCTTAAAGGACCCGGGACTGTAGGAGGAGGGAAACACGTGAACTGGTAAGGAATTCCAAGACTTAATAGTGCGGCAGAAGAAGGAGTCGCCGAACCGCTTGGTTCTTGATGGAATATTCTGCACCGTATGCGGGTGGCATCTACGTCCTGCACGTGTTGTCCTATATAGGAAAGGAGAGGGTGGGATTAGTTGGAACTTGGAAGAGCTCATCAGAACATTCACCATGGTAGAGACGGTAAAATACCGCCAAAGATGCCACATCTCTACGCAACTGCAAAGGCTCGGGGGTGTTGACCTCAGGATTCCCAATAATAATCTAGTACGACGAGGGCTTACAGTAGGCTTACGGGCTTCTTGTTTTTCATGTTGTCTTTTAATAGCTGCAGTAATCGAACAATTTCGAGTATAGTTTTTACGACATTCCATGTATGGTGACAGATGCCTGCACTTTAAGACAATTTAAAAATTCATCAGCTCTTTTCATTACTTGCTTCCGTTGTTTTGATATGTTTTCATACCAAGTTTAACAGTAACAATTTCACATTTAGCTAAGCTAAAAGATTAGCACTAAATGTTCTGATATTTTTGTAAGACTCGAAGCGAATTAGATTCAGACGCTCATGCAAATGACGCACAGGTATACAGCTATACAGGTTCTGTCAAAAGGTAGGTACAATACATTGCAGCCAGGGTACGAAGGATATGTTTTTGGACAGCTTTCACCGAGGCATCTGAAGATCCGAGATGGCGTGCGGTTTTAGTCGGTTGGATTCCGACATAATTGTGTATATTTCAATTTATAAACTCAGCAGTAATGGTATGATTCCGCATACGGCAACAACAGACGCATGCAGCAGATACAGCGTACTTGCGTATTACTTGTTAAACTGCGATACGGATAAAGGTGACCATTGAGAAGCCACAATGAATTACGCGCATCTGTTGCGTGCGTCGGCAGATGTCGTATGCGATCGGCTTCGCAATCATACCTTAACGGCCATGCTGAAAGTTATGTGAAAATTATTATAAAGGCGGTAAAATCCAGTTTATTATCGGGAGTAAATTTACGCGATTTAAATATTAGATAGCAAGACTTTTTGCTATGGTGTAGGAACTCAATTCATGCTACTACAAACAGGGTATTGTTTGGGTGTAAGTTAAGATTTAAATTAGACCTTTAAAGTCTACCTGACCAACACTATCCCATCCTAAACCTTGATGAAATTATGAAATCTAAAAATTTCTCGCAGAGTAATTCTTACGGCGGCAATCACAAAGTATCGTTTACTGTCGATGAGAATGTATTAGTCAGAATGTATGGTCAAAAACCTAAGAGTACGGGGATTAGTGCTAAACAAAATAGGTAACGCAATCTATAGGGTGCAAATTGATAACACATAATACTCCATTGATTTAAATGGTTACTTAATAAGTAATTGGTTATTAATTTCATTGGAATACTCCGTTAAAAGACATGCCAACCAGTTACTTATATGTAGAAGAAAGGAATAAGTTGTTACGGCGGTAACTGTGCTAGCGACTGATCCAGCAGAAGCAGCTGAGGACTGTCGGTCGGGAACCATTTGTAGATGCCGAAGAAAGGACGGATATTCTCAAACCTCGTTCTTTGCAGAAGAGAACCCCGGTAATACACGTTTAAAAATGACTAATTTGCACATTTTGAATATGCAAATTAGTCATTTTTCTTAGTTCATCTCTCAAAATACTATCATAACTGCTTTTAACAGGCGTAATTTTTTTAGTTGCAAGTTGTGTAATTTTGGTTTTGTTATTTCTACTGCATTCGGTTTCATAGAAAAGGCGATGATTCACACGGTGAACTTCACTTCATACTAAATCAGTGATAAATAAGACAAAACAGCATAATCTGGAAATATTTTTAATATACACACATTAAAAATATTTACAGATTATGAGGTAGCCTTCTATGAAATGAAAAGCAAATAACAGTTTGTTGGATAGACCTGGAAAACGCTTTTGGCTCAGTACAACACGAGCTTATGTTGTTTGCATTAAAATGGTATCACTTTCCGTCCATCATTTGGGAAATAATATCCTCTTATTATGGTAAATTAAAGTTTGTGATTAATACCAAAGATGGATACACGCAACCTTTAAATTATAATGTCGGTTTGTTCCAAGGTTGCTGTTTATCACCAATAGTTTTCAATATAGTAATAATAGTACATTATGGTACAAGTGAGCAACGTTGGTGATTACCGCCGAGGCGCCATTGAGACCCGAGCCGCCAGGCGAGGGTCTTAAGACAGCCGAGGACGGTAATCATCATGCTCACACGTGCCATACGACGTTTTACAACACACTTGCGAATAAAATTATACTACAAATACTAAATAAACAATACTACAAATTAATTTGTTTTCCTATGCGCGCGCATTTAACATGGCGGTCGACCATATTTTAAAAAAAATGAGGTTTGAACTTAACTTTTTTTTACTGTTTTTTTTTCTGTACTTAGAGAAAAAAAAAAGTTAAATTTGAGCGAAAATTTTGTTTATTACACAAGTATTACAAGTTGAAATTATTTATTTAAATACGAAAATGCATCAAATGACCATACAATAGGCGTATTAATTTATTCGTACTATTAAACACGTTATTTTTTGTATCAAAACTTTTTTAAGAACATAGACAATTATAGACACTTCCTATAACATTTAAAAAAGAATCTATAACTCACTTTTGTGAATAATAGTAATGAAAAAGTCACAGTTTTATAATAGGTGTCATTCCGTGCTTAATTGCGGTAAAATAATATCACTGTTATGAGCAGGTGTGTTGTAAATATTTTAATAGAAAACATTTCCACACATGACAAGAAGTGGGGCTATCGGTTTAAGCTAAACGGTAAATATACGGAGTCCATCCTCGCATTCGCAGACGATTTGGCAATACTGACTCGTAGCCCAAAGCAGTGCCAGGACTTACTGCGTAGGGTGGATGATTTCTGTGCATGGACAGATGGAATGAAAGCAAAACCTAGCAAATGCCACTGTCTATGTCTGGGTAGGCGGGGTACCAGGTATACTTCATATGACCCAAGGCTTAGTATAGGCGGGGAAAACGTTTCAACTATATCTGAAACCGTGCCTTTTAAATTCCTCGGAAGAAAGATTGATAACAGAGGTTGCACTCCAGCTTTGGACGAATTAATTGATAGTTTTATTATCGATTTAAAAAAGGTAGACCAACAACCAATAAGTAATGTTAAAAAAGCTTGGATCTACGAAAACCATTTAACCTCGCGTCTTAACTGGCCGTTTCTTATATATGATATAAACCAGAGCCTCCTCAAAAAACTAGATGCGAGTGTCACAAAGACACTGAAGTCGTGGCTAGGGCTAGCTCAGTCGGCCGATCCGTCGGCACTATATAGATCCGCGAATAATTTTGGAATGACGTTTAAGAAGCCATCAGAACTCTATAAACACCTAAGAGTAACTAAAATGCACGTCTTATCGAAATCTAAAGACGAAATAGTAAAAGTCCTTCCTAAAGATAAAAATGCATCGGAGCTCGAATCACGCCTTCAGTTCCATAAAAAATTCATGATAGGTTCGCAGACTGGTAGAGTAGGTCTAGGTAATATTCGGAAACAAACAGATAAAGAAATAACGAAATCTTTTCTTCAAGCGGACGAAAACAACACCTATAAGGTGCACGCAATGAACCTAGAAATGCAAAATGAATGGTTGACCCTAGGTGAATTTTGTATTCCCATAGCCTTAAAATGGCGTACCATAATATACGACTGGTCACCGGCCTTACTTAAATTTTACCTAAATGCATTTCAGTTGACCCTCCCCGACCAAAGCAATCTAGTCAGGTGGGGAAAAGCCACAGATAAAACATGTAACTCATGTGGTGAAGCAACTGGTACGGCTAGGCACCTGCTAGTGGGTTGTAGGACGTTATTAGACCGGGGTCATTACTCGCGGCGACATGATAAGGTATTAGAAATCATACGTGAGGCTGTAAGTTTGGCGGTAGCTAGAGCGAAAAAAGGACTAACTACAAACCAAAGAAATGACATTATGTTTGTAAAGGAAGGCTGCTCAAAGAAATCATCTCAAAAGCCATATTCAATTTTGATAGCTGCCGTTGACTGGACAATACTCGTAGACACGTATGAGAAGCACTATAAAATACCGGAGGATATCTGTGCCTCATCATCCAGACCCGATATATTCCTTTTTTCACGATCGCATAGGCGTGCAGTGCTTGTAGAACTCACAGTACCGTGGGAAACTAATATACCTAAAGACCACGCTATAAAGACAAACAAATACTTTGACTTGACTAACGAGTTAATCAAAAACGGCTACGTGGTTAAACTCTACGCCGTAGAAGTAGGAGCAAGGGGAATTCCAGCTAAATCCCTGTACAACTTACTTAAATACCTCGGATTGCCAAGAGCTTCAGTAAGCTTTTTACTAAATCGAATATCAAAAGCGGCATTGATAGGATCTTATCAAATTTGGATAGGTAGGGGGGGAACACTACTGACGGTGGAGGTGAGCGCTGATGCATCACAAGGTGGCCACCCTAAACCTACATCTGGGTCGCAAGTCCCAGTCGCCGTCACGGTGTTCCTCTCTGTATCACGCTATGGACCCGGCGACCGCACGGTGAATCCATGGAGTGCTGAGAATCGGATCTCTTTTACTTTCGAGTTCGTATATATTTTAATATTCCAGTCTTCGTAACATTATTAGTGCTGTGCTGTTGGTCAAAAACACAACAAACCAAGATTTTTGCATTATCTGAAATCATAAAAGCAGTTTGGTTAATAATTGTCCAAACAGTTCGAGCATCGGACTACTAGTAGGAGTATAGGACTGTATGGAATAATCGGTAAATGATTGTGGTTTCTACCTACCCCTATGGAAAAAAGGTGTGTACATTACTGTAAAGTTATAAGAGCTGCTATAATTTTATATTACGTATTTTATCAAGTTTTTTTTTGCCATACTGGATTTGTTTGTTCTGTAAAGTGTCTTACCTGGGTTGCGAGACTATAGCTTCATTAAAAGAAGATTAAAAGAAACTTTTTGCACGCTACAAAACTTCTAAATCTTGGAGAGACCACGCTATAGCGCTGCGGATTTTATTTATTACTAAAGCGAATTGTAGTTGCAGTTATTATACTAAAATTTTCATTTAGGTACCTATGCGTTGAAAGTGTAGTGATGAATGTATAAATTATTCCCTATTTAAGTTAACTATTGCTCACCCGTAACAACAGAGTGTTTCAATTAGTATTTTTAGCAAATCTAGGCAGGTAGATTTATTAAGAAATACTTTAATATTCATTAGTATATTTTTTGTACGCATGAATATTGGGTATCCGCATTGGGCTGGTCGAGGCCATGTTATTTGACGATAAAGACCATATTTTTGAGACTTTGCATTTAGCAAAATATTAAAAGCCAGTAAAGATGAAAAGAGCACTTCTACCAGGGTATTCAAAACACTAAAATTTAACTTCTTAGCACGAGGTTTTGGTTTAATCGAAGTACCTAGTCTCACTTCGTGTTGAATTTACTATTATCTAGACAGATAGATCCGATTCTCAGAACTCCATGGATTCACCGTGCGGTCGCCGGGTCCATAGCGTGTTACAGAGAGGAACGCTGTGACGGCGACTGGGACTTGCGACCCAGATGTAGGTTTAGGGAGGCCACCTAGTGATGCATATCCAAACTTGGTAAGATCCTATCAATGCCGCTTTGGATATTTGATTTAGTAAAGAGCTTACTGAAGCTCTTGGCAATCCGAGGTATTTAAGTAAGTTGTACAGGAATTTTGCTGGAATTCCCCTTGCTCCTACTTCTACGGTGTTGAGTTTAGCCATTTTTAGTTAACTCATTAGTCAAGTTAAAGTATTTGTTTGTCTTTATAGCGTGGTCTTTAGGTATGTTAGTTTCCCACGGTACTGTGAGTTCTACAAGCACTGCACGCCTATGCGATCGTGAAAATAGGAATATATCGGGTCTGGATGACGAGGCACAGACATCCTTCGGTATTTTATAGTGTTTCTCATACGTGTCTACGAGTATTGTCCAGTCAACGGGAGCTATCAAAATTGAATACGGCTTTTGAGGCGATTTCTTTGAGCTGCCTTCCTTTATAAACACAAAGTCATTTCTTTGGTTTGTGGTTAGTCCCTTTTTAGCTCTAACTACCGCCGTTCTATCTATCTAACACCCGTATTCACAAACAATACTTCGCTATGCGTACTACCAAAACTGTGCAAAGAGCGACAAATTCTCAGTGCGTTCGTTTTGGCAAGCCTTTTTATTCATTGATAACACTTAAGTAATACTTCGTCGAGGGAACGCACTGCGTTAGATACAGCTCCGTGATGATTGTGAATTAATTTTACCAGCCCTATGCGCTCGAGCACACTATGAGACCTCACAGTATTGTTTGTGAATACGGGTGTAAGAGTATAACTGAAACACGTAGTTTATCACAAGAAAGTAGGGTGAACTCATCTAATTTCGTGACAAAAGGCATTTAAGTAATAAAATACAATTAAATTATTAATTACTTTAATTCAGTCTTAGTATGAGTTTCAATCAGACTTTTATGAGGAATATAGGCACAATTAATCACATTTTTTTCTAGAAACCTAAAACTTATAGCAAATTTACTACAGCAAGTCAACTTGCCTAATTCCGTGGTGACCTCTTTAAGTCCGTGATAGCTACTACTTTATTTCTGATATAGCGGAATTAGGAAGTAAACTTTTGCTAAAGACAATGCATTTGCTTTATTTTGGTAACTGTAAGACCAAAACCACGTTCTTGCATCTCAATAATGTAGGCCAGTAACTTTTGTTCTATTTCAACTGGTAACGCAAACGGCCTTCCTATCTTGGACATTATGATCTGTGCATTTTGATTACTCTCTCGTAGAGTTTTGTACTTCGTCACATTCTCTTTTAACGTCGACCATGGAATCTTAAACTCCTTAGAAGCTCTGTAAACTGTCATTGTTGAACTCAAAACATTTTCAACGGCGGTTTTGAGATCAAGCTCCGAGTACTTCCTGTTCTTCTCGTTGCGGTGCATGATAACTGAAAGTAAACAAGCAAATTACAATAATAAGTACCTACATACCTGCTACTTATGCTTAGATTTCAGGGTCTGTTTGCAGCTAGTACGAGTAAACTACTCACTTAATTACGTGACAAGAGTCACTCAGTGTGTCAAAGAAGTGTCACTCAATTCCGTGATAGTTACATATAATATTAGCTCAATGTTGTTATTTTAATTTAGAAAAGATAAAACAAGTAAAACAACATTCATATTATCTATTTAACTCAAAATAAATCAATACTTTCAGTCAAAACTACAAATAATTGAGTATAACTACTATAATTCGGTGACAGTACAGAAACCAATGAACCGCGAAAACGCTAATATTTTTGACGAACAAAATAAGCTCTACCTCTAAAATTACGCAGAATTATGGCAAATTCTTTACTGCCACATCAAGGGAATATCAATTACAATTCATTTCATTAGAAAGAAGCTAGGAAATCGGTTAAATACTTACAGAAATACAGCAAAGTTCGCCACCAATTCACAAACACTGCCGAAACTGGCGAAATTTGCGCGCGAACTGTCAAAACCGCTTGTTGTTACCATCTCGCTCACTCGAGCGGCACCATACTTTCCAGACGAGTTTGTGCTTTATTACCAAAGCATAAGGTTGTATTTTAAATGATTGATTTCACTCGCATAGCCCAATATTAGCGCTCAAACCTAATATCACACAATTAGGCAAGTCACATAATTAGATGAGTTCACCCTACGGTGTGACACCTTTTTCAGCATTAAAACCGTAATAGAAATGAGACGAACTGCCTCACCATTGAAATAGAGAATTTGAGAAAAATCAGTCAAAACAATAATTTCGCGCATTCGAGACAAACCTAGGTTCCAACCCCACCAAACGGACGGCACCGGCCCGCATCGGAACGGATCCTACAATATTTGAACAAAATTAAATCTTATTATCACAGTGTTTAGAGTTTATATTACCAAGTCACGCATGACAACTTGACAGCGGCCGCGTGTGGCGATGTGCGTCGGGGTTACAATCATCTCGTCTTAAACGCAACTCGTGGAAGTAGCCTTTGGTCTAAAACGCAGCTGGTCACTCGGTTTAAATCGCACCTTGTCTACAATGCTTCCGGTCTAAAACGCAGCTGGTCTAAGTATCAATTAGTCTAAAAATAAAAGTCGCCTGAAACGCAACTGGTGTAAAACAGAGTTAGTCTAAAATTCACGTAGTCTAAAACGCAACTGGTCTAAAATGCCAATGGCACAACCGGTTGTGCTAACGTAGTTGTACAGTCGAACTCAAAAGTACAGTAGCAATCCTACGTAACTATAGCGTCAACATTCTAGCGCTACTTGTGACCTTTTTTCTTTTAAGACAATTTACACACACACATAAATTGTTCTTCCGTAGGAATATTATCGATAATTTCGTTGTCACTACGTAAGCAACCCGTGGCCGGGTGGTTAAAGCATGCGGTTTATGGAAATGCAAAGGTTGATGGTTCAAATCCTACGACCTTGCAATAACACTTTTTGTGTTTCATTTATAAATTAATATCATTGTATTATTTGTTAAATTTTAGCAAATATATCAACATAAAATGTCAAAAGAATGCAAACTTCATGCAAAATTACTTTTTCAATATTTAAAATTATATTTTTGTCATAAATATAAAAAATCGTTATAAGCTGGAATCGAACCTGGAACCTCTTATCATTGTGCATCACTATAGTATCTTGCTTAACCCACTTAGCTATCAGTTAATTTACTAAGTTGGTAAATTACTGTATTAGTATCTAATGACACACACACACACATATGTAAACACAAAACCGGGCCGGCGTGCGGCCGCACGCCACGCCATTTTGAGCCTTGTTGGGCTAATGCACTTATAAACTCTGACTGTACCTGAGGAAAACGGGCTAAATAGTATTTCATTGTCGATTATTATAAAAGAAGTAAATAGCTATTAATAGTTATGTATTTTATTACCTTAAAACATAGGAATAATCTTAAACACTATAGAAACTATAAAACAAAAATGCTCTCTGTACAACTAAAAATGTTCCTTACTTTCTACCACAGAAATTACTGTGCCTTAAAATATTATTTTAAAGCACAGAAAAGAGAAGACTGCTTTAATCAAATCTTTGTACTACACTTGTTTATATATATATATTTCATTTCTTGCTTCCGTTATTTTCGCTAGACAATCGAATGGTGTAATCAATCCATTTTCCAAAGCAGTCAATAACTTCGAGTACTCAGCATTGAATTTTTTATCTCCCATTTTTTTATTATTGACATTAAACACATTCTTATTCACCAATAAAAAAAAAAAGTTTATATTCAGTAAACATATTATCAGTGGGAATTTCCATATAAGCTAATATAATGCTTGTGTTTGGGAATTCCGCTCTTCCAGAATAGTTTCTAGTTTTGGTTTTACAAAACAGAGTTTTATTTTATAGCTTTAACAAATAAAAATTGTTTTTTTGGGTGCAGAAGACGAAAGTGCGTGGATTGTAATTATTATGGAAATGTGTATGTGTGTGTGTGTGTGTGTGTGTGTGTGTGTGTGTGTGTGTGTGTGTGTGCGTGCGTGTGTGTGTGTGCGCGTGCGTGTATGCGTGCGTGCGTGTATGTGGCGTTTGTGTATGTTGTGTGTGATACGACGTTAATGATTATGTATGGCGAGGCAAGGCATTGTGTGTGTAAGACAGAGATAACATTGTAAGTAGATGAGAAGATATTAGATGACTACACTATGAGTTCATCACCTGTACCATATCTTCTATATCATCGTAGTACTTGATCTTAAGCCATTCAGCTACGGCATCTTTACAACTTCTGAAAGTAAGGGAGTAAATGCCAGTTTCTTTGCTAACCAGGTTATACAAACGAGTGGATTGTCTCATGTATTGTCGATCAGCGAAAGCTGACCTGACCATAACTGTGTGGGCCACAAACCTTTTCCTTCTGGCTGTTACTCTTTCTGAGTCAAAGGTCAGCGTTTTGTGTTTTTTTCAAAACTATTTGAAGCACGTAAAGTTTTCTGACCGTCAGAAGGGAAGTGTCAGAATAAAGGTTTTCTGTTGGAAATGTGTATGGCCTAAAAAACATCACCTTGATCAGAGGCCTTTGTGCTCTTTCGAGCTCCTTGAATTTGGTCTTAGCGGCTCCACCCCATGCTGGTAAACAATATGTTATCACTGACTGTGCAAGCGAGATGTAAATTTACTTTAAGAGATCTCTCGATGTTATGTGCCTTAATGTCTTGAAAGTCCAGATCAGCTTTCTTACCCTTGTCATCATTAGTTCCGTGTGGTTGTACCATGATAGTCGCTGGTCAATCATTACGCCGAGATATTAAATAGAATTAACTTTCTCAATTTCAATACAGGAACATTGTGAATTAGAAATCTGTTGGCATTTGTGTATCTTGATATTAAAGTTTGGCGGCTGGGAACTGTAATATTTGGTAAAACATATAAATTTAGTTTTGCCGGTATTTAGACTTACACCCGTATTCACAAACAACACTGTGAGGTCTCATAGTGTGCTCGAGCGCATAGGGCTGGTAAAATTAATTCACAAACATCATGGAGCAGTATCTAACGCAGTGCGTTCCTTCAACGAAGTATTACTTAAGTGTTATCAATGAATAAAAAGGCTTGCCAGAACGAACGCACTGAGAATTTGTCGTTCTTTGCACAGTTTTGGTAGTACGCATAGCGAAGTATTGTTTGTGAATACGGGTGTTAGTAGATTTAGGTCAAGCCAAGTTGCTATTCTAGAGAGACCGTTTTCTGTATGTTGCTTGACAATCTTCCAGGTTCTGCCACTGAATGTTATCTTGTATTATGTATTTTCGCCTCTCGTAGTAATTTCTCTAAAAATTTAATAAACGTGGGCTTTGAGGGCACTCGACTATTTAATCTACGATGCCATGCTTCAACATTATTTGTCGTGTGGTGCTTTTCGTGAGCAGAGCTAATCATTGGCAAAGACAGCCATTGTCTGTTAACATAATGATGGAATTTTTGCATATCTTCTGTGTCAGATGCACTTTGCAAAATGTTTATCCACGCACGATATGTAGGTAGTAGGAAGCAATGGTAAATTTGCAGTCAATCTTACAGTTTGTCTTCCTTCATGTGTATTGGTATTTTGGCATCGGATATGTTCAACAACGGTTTGATCGGTTTTGTTAAACAAAACTATCACTTTGTATAGATTTTTATAAATGCGACTACGAAATAGCCCAGTATAACGCTGTTCAAACAGTATTTCCTGAAGCTATCATAACCGGATGCTACTTTCATTTTAATAAAGCTATATGGAAAAAAGGAAACGATCTTAATGAATAATTGAAAATGAAAAAGTCTATAGATTACTGGGGCATATCAGTTAGTTTAATTAGTCATGTAATTAATATCATTGCACCTGATTTGGCACTTATATTTAATGAATGTATAGATGAAGGCATGTTTCCCAACTTAATGAAACATAGTAAAATAATACCATTATTTAAGAAGGGATCTAAGTCAGAACTTGGGAACTACCGTCCCATCTCTATTTTGCCAACTCTGAGTAAGGTGTTTGAGAGAGTGATGCTCAGTCAGATGCAACAACACTTCAAGACCAATAATCTTTTCCACAGCCAACAATATGGCTTTACTGGCGGGAAATCTACCACCGATGCGGGAGTTAGCCTAGTTGATCTAATTTACGACGCGTGGGAGGGATCGCGGGATGCTATTGGGGTATTCTGCGATCTTTCTAAGGCATTTGATTGTGTTGACCATCAGACACTTTTGCTCAAGTTACGTCGCTACGGTTTTGACAAGAAATCCACAAAACTATTAGGGATCAAACGTCAAAATAGGCGTACCCCAAGGATCAATCCTGGGACCTTTTCTTTTTTTGGTTTACGTTAATGACCTGCCATATATGATCGAGACACAAGCGGGCATAGTATTGTTTGCAGATGATACATCGCTAATATTCAAAGTGGATCGGCGTAATACAGATGTGACTATTGTTAATAATATTTTAAACTCTATTTCAAATTGGTTTTCTGTAAACAATCTACTGTTGAATGCAGAAAAGACCAAATGCATTAGGTTCACACTGCCTAATGTAAGGCAAGCTCACGTTGATGTCGTGCTGGAGGGACAAAGATTGGAATTTGTAAGAAGCACTACCTTCCTAGGAATTACCATAGATTCGAAGTTACAATGGGGTGACCATATCACTATTTTGGCCAATAAACTCAGCTCTGCTGCTTATGCTGTCAGACGGATAAGGCAGTTGACAGACGTAGCTACCGCTAGGCTGGTGTACTTTAGTTATTTTCATAGCTTGATGTCCTATGGAATACTACTTTGGGGGAATGCGGCAGATTTAGAGACTATCTTTATATTACAAAAAAGGGCAGTACGAGCCATTTATTGTTTAGGCAAGAGAGATTCTCTTAGGGAACGATTCAAGGACATTAATATTTTAACTGTAGCTTCCCAATATATATTTGAAAACATACTATATGTCAGGAAAAACATTACTAAATTTACAAAAGTAAGTGACATTACAGACAGAAATCTGCGCAATAAAAATAAACTGCTCCTTCCATGCTATCGGCTTAGCAAAGTTAGTGATTCTTTTAAAGGGGAAGGTATACGATTTTATAATAAGTTGCCTGAATCGGTCCTTGGTATGCCTGAAAACCAATTTAAAAATCATGTAAAGACCACCCTATGCAAAAAAGCATACTATAGGACAGACGATTATATTAAAGACAAAAATGTATGGCTTCAGCATGGTGCAGGCCCCTCTTGAAGTTGTCTTATTTTTATTTTATATAAGGTTTTATTTTTATTTTTTATATACCTACTAGACGCGAGACAAATGTACATACGTTCATATTTAGTCTTAAGAAACCCTTTTATTTTTTGTAAACTGACGTCCTTAAAATGCCGCAGTGGAGTTTGTTGCGCCGTTTCTTCTCCATTAGCGCTTAGGAAGCGGTGGTAAACTTAGTTTTAAGGAGTTTTTGACGTCAAAAAGCTGTAACAATGTTGCACTATTTTGAGAAATAAAGACTTTGACTTTGACTTTGAATGTTACCAATACACATGAAGGAAGACAAACTGTAAGATTGACTGCAAATTTACCATTGCTTCCTACTACTTACATATCCGATGCGTGGATGTAAGTATTTTTATTTTTATTAGGTAGCAGCGCATAGACCATCGGTGCAATGTGGGTATGGTCTTCATCACTCCCAATATCCAAGTGAACGTAGAGTCTCCAAAAAACTGATGGCCCTTTAGTTTGTTCAAAGTGTTCCGACTTTGTTTGGTACAAAAGACCCTGGGAGTGAGAGCTCTCACGCTCGCCACTCTGCTCGCAGCGATGGTTCGTTGCGCGGATGCGTGGGCCGCCGGCGCCTCCTTCTGTGAGCAAGTAATGCTCATGAAGGAGGCGGCGGAGCGGGAGCGAAGGAGAATCGCAGACCTTGCGGTCCGCGAGGAGCGGAGAGGAATCGCAAACCGCGCGTCCCGCGACGAGCGGCGGCAACTCGGGCGTCGGAGGTCGCAGAATGACCTCCGTCCCCCATGAGCGCGGGCCTGGGGGTGACGGGTGGGGCCGCCTGTCACCCTGGCAGAAGCAGGCCACGGCGGCGGCGCGCATAGCGTGCCTCCCCATACCCGGGGGCGAGTTGAGGACTCCGTGGTCCCCACACCGGAAGAGGGCCAGATCGAGAGATATGGTCTTGGGTCGGCCGGGGTGCGAGGGATATGGCTATGACAATCTCACCTCCGGCAACTGACGACACACAGAAGGCGTGCGTTTTAGTCGGTTCTAATCCGACATAACCTCCTCCTCCGGCCCCGGCGGGGGAGGATTTTTCGCAGGATAAAAAAAAAAGAAAAGGTACAAAAGACCAATACTTTGTCATTGTTGTCCTCATCACTCCACACTAAAAAATCACGGGCAAAAATTTCAGGCACTTGGATTTCGTTTAAATTTTGAAATACTGTCTTATTTACATCTAAAAATCTTCTCCTTTTTCTATATAGCGTATCCTTTTTTGAGACAAACATGTCCATTTCGGCTATTTTATGTTTTGAACTTTCATGCAATTCGGATATTTTTTCTTCGAAAATCTGTTTCACCGGTACATAATTTTTGCAGACTTCTTTTTTACACGAATCAATAATTATTACATCAATTTCATTTCTAAATTTATTTCTTCTGCAGGAATGTGGGGTTGGGAGTGTCGCTACATTTTTTCTTCCTGGACCTAATTTGATCGACGCACTGCATTCACCACGATTTGCACAACGCCAACTAGTACTGTCATCTTTCTTATTCGTTTTAAAGGCCTGGCCTTTTTAGTCCTCTAAAATAGATCGCTTACAATTGTATCGAGTAACGCAAACGAAGGATTAAAAGTACCGCGTACAAAAAGTCGCTCGAATTACCGTGGACATGCAGGGAGCGGACCGGACAAAAGTACGGGGGAGTCCCCGAAAAAAATAGAGCACGTGTGACTGTGCGATGCAACGCACATGACAGAAATTAATCCGCGTTGTGCGCTCGATAGTGATGTATCGGTGCTTCCTCGTGGTCAAACTTTTTGGTCAAACTTCATTGACATTACACCTTTTTATCTCCCTGTATGCATGCAGTTTATGTATGTACAGTCATAGATAAATAAGATAATGTCAAACGTCAAGTCCGGCGATTTCTTTCCTATATATAATTTAATTATTATTCACGACGATAAATGATGACCCAGGAAATAGAATTTAATATTTTAATAAAAGAAGCCGAAAAAAGAACTGCTTTATATGATACGTCAAAAAAAGAGTATCACGACCGAAATTTAAAGAAAAAGTTCTGGAACCAGGTATGCCAAGAGGTTTGTTCCACTCCTGTATGGGACTTATTATCGAATGAAGAAAAAACTAAATATGGTAAGTTTTGCTCGTTTATTATTGTAAAATAATTAATAATAACAATTTCATATTAATTTTATAATTCACGTTGAGAAAGTTTGAATTATAGTGACGTCCTCTTAGGACGTGCACATCTCTACATTTCCGGACAGCAAATGATCGCACACCGTGTGCGTTGAGTACGTGGTAATTCCGCAGAGGACTTTTTATTGACGGAGCGTACTTTTTGCTCCGCCGCGGAGAAAAATCCCTCGTTTGCGTTGGCCTTAAGTTGTATCTATAGCCGTTATGCAATAGAGATGGATGACCCCTCTGGGTCTCTATGAATACCAATTCTGGTTGGTTAGCATGTCCATTACTACTCGGTCCCGGGTCCATTTCAATTAAATTGTATTGAAAATAAAACATAGTTAATAGTACATTATGGTACAAGTAATCATCATGCTCACGCGTGCCATACGACGTATTACAACACACTTGCGAATAAAATAATACTACAAATACTAAATAAGCAATACTACAAATTAATTCGTTTTCCTATGCGCGCGCATTTAACAATGGCGGTCGACCATATTTAAAAAAAATGAGGTTTGAATATAACTTTTTTTTACTCTGTTTTTTTTTCTGTACTTAGAGAAAAAAAAAAGTTAAATTTGAGTGAAAATATTGTTTATTATACAAGTATTACAAGTTGAAATTATTTATTTAAATACGAAAATGCATCAAATGACCATACAATAGGCGTATTAATTTATTCGTACTATTAAACACGTTATTTTTTGTATCAAAACTTTTTTAAGAACATAGACAATTATAGACACTTCCAATAAAATTAAAAAAAGAATTTATAACTCACTTTTGTGAATAATAGCAATGAAAAATTCACAGTTTGATAATAGGTGTCATTACGTGCCTAATTGCGGTAAAATAATATCACTTTTATGAGCAGGTGTGTTGTAAAATACTTTACTGTAGAAAAATTACAAATGTTTCAATTTGTTCAGGACTCCGAGTCAAGCGAGGCTATTTTATGATACTCTCGATGTAGTTTTTGTTATTCAGTTTGCAGCGAACATCCGAGGATATTGAGATTGTCCTGTAGAGGCATGCTCTAAAAAGGAAAGAAGATACCTTTACAACACACCTGCTCATAACAGTGATATTATTTTACCGCAATTAAGCACGGAATGACACCTATTATAAAACTGTGACTTTTTCATTACTATTATTCACAAAAGTGAGTTATAGATTCTTTTTTAAATTTTATAGGAAGTGTCTATAATTGTCTATGTTCTTAAAAAAGTTTTGATACAAAAAATAACGTGTTTAATAGTACGAATAAATAAATACGCCTATTGTATGGTCATTTGATGCATTTTCGTATTTAAATAAATAATTTCAACTTGTAATACTTGTGTAATAAACAAAATTTTCGCTCAAATTTAACTTTTTTTTTTCTCTAAGTACAGAAAAAAAAACAGAGTAAAAAAAAGTTAAGTTCAAACCTCATTTTTTTTTAAATATGGTCGACCGCCATTGTTAAATGCGCGCGCATAGGAAAACGAATTAATTTGTAGTATTGTTTATTTAGTATTTGTAGTATTATTTTATTCGCAAGTGTGTTGTAAAACGTCGTATGGCACGTGTGAGCATGATGATTACCGTCCTCGGCTGTCTTAAGACCCTCGCCTGGCGGCTCGGGTCTCAATGGCGCCTCGGCGGTAATCACCAACGTTGCTCACTTGTACCATAATGTACTATTACTGGACACGTTCGTTCTTATTAATTTTTATTCAGATTTTTACTCGTTTATTTTCGGCGAAATTCTATAAATAAATTACTTTTCAGTTTTACATTTAAAGAATTACATATTTTGTTTTTACAAATATATGTTGTGAGTGACTGGTGCCTAAAGCTAGGCTCAAGGCCTGTATTTCAGGTCACCAGTTCCCCTCCTTGCTGTGAACACATTACATATAAATTAATATGCGTATTATGCTGTAAGATGGTTATAGCATGTATACATTATTACAATATTACTCATTATCTTTCACATTATTGTCATTATGTTATTTCTAAGTAGGTATTGAACAAAAGTATTAAATAAAAAATAAAAACGCGAAATGGGCCTGGTCTGAGGTTCATCAACAAGCCTTCAATAGAATTAAACCTCATTACCTCATTACCTAATTAATATTAATAAACCTCATTACCTTGCTCCCCCTACTTAGCTATGGACCTTGTCAAGGCGGGGAGCGTGTTGTGCTTATCGATCCGATAGTTTGTTCGAGCGAAACTTATTGAATATGAGGGTACTACTTGCGGCAACATGGTATGCGGGTATTTCGAGAAAGAGAGATTGGCAGTGCGAGTGCCGCGCGCGCCACCTCTCGACCGCACCAGTCTCGCTTCGACATTCCTACAAATTAGAGGTCTGAGCAGCTCACCGCATCACGAGCATCTACTATAGTGCAAGTGCGACAAGCATCCCGACACCTGGACCAGTTGGTGGCCACCAACAAATCACCAGAGGAGCAGCGCGCGGTAAGTGACTTCTCTTTACCCGTGTACCTAAGTGTTGTAGTGTGCCCATATTGTTCCTTAGGGATTGCTTCGGATAGACAAGTTGGATCGATACGCACTCTACGTATTCGTCGTAATAGTTCTTCAAACCGCGAAAAAGGGGGCAATAATCTTACACATTGCCATCCCAGGATACTTCAAATTTGCGAAGTAGGTACCTCAGTTAGTTAGCTGCGACAACTTAAAAATCGATAATTTTACTGGTAAATTCATATTTTGATTTGGACCAGATAAAAAGTAATATACCGTTTTAAACTAGATACAATTACGAATAGGATTCAATCAATAAGTCAATAAGCGTTTTATTATGTTTTGCCAATACCATTTCTCGAAACATAAGAAATTGACCCCGTAAATTAAGAATAAAGTGAACAGACCCCACCAATATCCAATGTCAGTAAAATTGTAATAAACTTACATTTTATGTAGGGTGCCATATATTATGTCAATGCTTTATTTATGATAGGCTAATATTAGTAATCGACGATGGAATTTTCTTGAAGATTTCAAATTCTGTAGTTAAACACAACCATTAGCAAATTTCAGACAGAAAAACGGTTTAAATAGTATCACTTCGACAACAGACTGTTACTATGATGAGTGACAAGGGTTCAATTAGCACATAGGATTGAGATTTGTTTTTAACCGACCTTTAAAACAGAGTAGGTTTACATTTCAGATGTTTTATATAACATTTTATTATACCGACACCTCTGGGTTCAATTGGCGTATAAACCAAAACACGACTTTTCAGGAGAGCAAAAATGATTTTATTTTCAGAAAAAAATCATAACTTTTTTATTTTCAGAAAAAAAATCATAACTTTTTTATTTTAGAAGTTACATAAAAAATTCCAAGCAGAAAGATTCTTAGAATTTGGAGATGAAGAAGGCTAAATTA
Source organism: Eilema depressum (assembly GCA_914767945.1). Lineage (NCBI taxonomy): Eukaryota > Metazoa > Arthropoda > Insecta > Lepidoptera > Erebidae > Eilema > Eilema depressum. The sequence goes on along the minus strand of OU612012.1, from coordinate 20,287,810 downwards.
TTCAATCATACCTATCTTCTTTGGTTTAGAAGTTAGCATGGATATACGTCTTAGAAAATACCAATTTATGGTGTATACACCCCATGAAAATTGGATGAAAAATCAAATAATAATATATAAATAAGCTGTACTTATATCCATATTTGGTAAAAATAAGTCCACATTTACTGATGTAAAAGCACGTAGCTGTAGATTTTTTTGCTGTAAAAACTATTTACTTTGCACAGCAATAGAATTATAATTAATAAAAACAATCTCGATGCTGTTAGAATGTGGCAGAATTACATTAATATTAGTCGTACTACAGAATTATGATCGATATACACGAAATTAAACTACCAGAAACGAAATTAACTTAGTCTTATGAAATAAAACAGATAATTATGGCACACATTATATGTCATGATCAGATTATCAAACTAAAAAAGGCTCTCCTTCACTGCGACTTCCTCGTACAACAGATTGTCCTCAGGGTCTTTGTCTTTAATTCAGCGGCACTTGGACAGAGCCTGCGCGGTTTTGGGCCTGGAACGCGCCAACTTATAGATAAGCTTTTGCCACTCAGAGGATTCCAACTTGTTATATAGCGGTTGCAAGTGGTCTCGTTTGGCCCTGGCTACCGCTCTCCTGGTGGCGCGTTTTGTATCTTTATACGCGTCGCGGTCTTCGGAAGATTAGGACGCTTGCCACTTTTTTAAGGGGGGCTTTCTTCACCCTGATCTCTCTCTGGACTGTGTCATTCCATTACCAAGTGTCCCTGTCATACTTGCGTCCACCCTTAGACGTACCGAGCACCGCCCTCCCCGCCTCAAAGATAGCTGCCTGAATCCTGTCCCAGCAAACCTGTACTGGTTCGTCTACAGCATCAGCGCACTTGTCACCGATGGCTGAGACGAGACTTTGGGACTTAGCTTCATCACCACCTGATTCTGCGTTGACCACGCTCGGCGCGTTTGTCTTTGGGTTTCACGCGGAGGTCCATGACAAAGAGACGGTGTTGGCTAGTGAGACTCTCTCCGGGTATTACCTTGCAATTGGCCACCCTGCTAATGCTATGTCTCTTAGTGAGTAGGAAATCGATCTGGTTAGCGTGCTCTCCGCTCTTGTAGGTGACAAGAATTTCGGCTTTCTTTTTGAAGAACCTGTTCACGACGGCAAGTTTGGTGGCCGAACACGTTTTGAGGATGTGCTCACCCTCGGGTTACGGCTACCGTATCCAAAACCGCCGTCGGCATGTCCAAACTCCTCACACCTGTCACCCGCATGACCGTTCGTGCAGTGGTTTTACTTTAGCAGAATCGAGGGCCAGGGCCTCGATTCTGCTAAGGCAAAACCACCGTCATAACACGGACACTGTAATTATTTTTTACATAATCATCATCATCATTTCAGCCATAGGAAGTCCACTGCTGGACATAGGCCTCCCCTATAGATCTCCAATAGGACCGGTTGGAAGCAGCTCGCATTATTAATTATTATTTTTTTATTTATTACTATTTAATTTTCGACTTTAAAGCAATGTCCGTAAAATCTAAAATTAAATGGCCTATTGTAGAGTGAACGAAAGCGTGTAGTAAAATTTTTGTCATTTAATTTTGGACTTTAATTCTATAGCAATAAAGTCTAAAATTGAATACCATTTTTTGCAATGGATGTGGTTTATAACGTCCATATGTTATTTAAATGTTTAGATTTACGACCTCAATTTTAAAATACGTTTAAGAAATATATTTACTCGTCATGGCGTAAAATCCATTTACAATTAAGGCAGATCTTACGCCCCGGGTTGGTAAAAATCTTGCTCATACCGTCTTACAAAAAATTTTAAAAAGAAAAATTTGGCTGTTACATTAACATTTTATCTTTTCTGTGGTAGGATGATTTAAATTTTTTGGGTCGTAAAAGCATTTTTTTGCGAATTTGAACATTTTAAATATACAGATCGATAGAGAAAAAAATTCTGAACTAAACGGTGTATATAATTCATTTTGGCCAAAATGGTTTATACGCCAATTGAACCCAGAGAGGTGTCGATACATAAAAATATTAAATATAATCAAAAATTAAAATATTAAAATTTATTTGTGATGTTTTTAATAATATTCGGGCATCAGTCAAATGCTCTTAATAAATAAGCTAAAATTTTGATATCCAATGATTCAAAGTAAGAGCATGGGACTTGTCCTACGTCATGACAAATAGGTCGCCCACTCATTAAAAGCTTCCTGGCATAGTTGTTTAACAGAGTGCGTAATTATCAACACCTGTGATGTAGGGGGTGGTCTTTAGAAATAACGCCATGAATTTTAACGCCATGAATTATAATCGCAAATTTTTTGAAACTTGCTCGTGTGAAACTAATTTCACACGAGCAAGTTTCAAAAAATTAGCTGCCCCTACTAATAAGGGCAGCTAATATGGAAGCAGAAACTAACGGTAAGACCCGTCATAGAGGAAATGGCCGGAGAGGTGCCACGGCAGCCTCTCCACTACTGACTGATGCAGGTGCTTTGGTGAGTAGGTACTCGCATCGTATAGGCCGGAAGCCGACGTGGGAAGCCACCCCTGCCGGTTATTTAATTTGCCAAGCATATAAGAGAGATTTGATCCTTATTTCCTTTTAAAATTAAAGAAATGTTTAGTAAATTTTGACATCTCTAGTATTTAGGATAGGTACTTACTCTTCAGGTAGAAAGTGAAAATACCACCCTGTATCTCTTGTATATCTTGATGCCAAATCATCACGTTACAGACGGTACGTAATGTATTTTAGAATAGGGTACCTTGACTTGTTATTGTTAATGGCAAGACCAACAAAACATACAAATATTATTCTTTATTTACCATCGTATCTCGAATTTATTGATTAGTTCGAAACTCAACTTAAAGTGTTAATTTGCTCTAAATAATAGCCGACCAGGTTATTTTTCTAAATTCATAATATGTATGTACTTATATGATTTATTTTATATTTTACTAGCTGTCCCGGCGAACTTCGTACCGCCATATTTTTCCCGTTCCCGCTGCACCTATTTTTTTCATCCTTTAATCCTTCCCTGAACACCCACGAATATTTCAAGACTAAAATTAGCCAAGTCGGTTCAGCCGTTCTTAAATTATAAAATAACAACGAAAAGTGGCATTGATTTTTATATAATTACTAGCTGACCCGGCGAGCTTCGTACCGCCATATTTGCCGCCCGCGTGGTATTCCGATCCCGCTGTACCTTCTATTCAAATTTCCATGTTAGATTCTAATCCCGTTCCCGCTGCACCATTCCCGACCCGTGTTATGAACAAACATGCCACATATAATTGACCATGGGAAAAATATGGCTTTTCTAGATTCAGACCCGTTCCCGCTGTACCTTCTATTCAAACTTCCATGTTAGATTCTGATCCCGTTCCCGCTGCACCGTCCCCGACCCGTGAACAATGTGAACATGCCACATAAATAATTGACCATGGGAAAAACATGGCTTTTCTAGATACAGACCCGTTCCCGCTGTACCTTTTATTCAAATTTCAATGTTAGATTCTGATCCCGTTCCCGCTGCACCGTCCCCGACCCGTGAACAATGTGAACATGCCCATATAACTGACCATGGGAAAAACATGGCTTTTCTAGATTCAGACCCGTTCCCGTTGTACCTTCTATTCAAACTTCCATGTTAGAAGATTTTGATCCCGTTCCCGCTGCACCGTCCCCGACCCATGAACATGCCACATATAATTGACCATGGGAAAAACATGGATTTTCTAGATTCAGTGTGGTCTTTTAAGGATTGTCCTTTGTGATTTGTTTATGGCCATGGCCAATGCAAGACAGATCGAAAATTGAAGTCTTTTAAATTCAAGCGGCATGTCGGTTGGGATCATCGGGATCCTTGGAATGAGAACTTCCTCACCCTCTAATTTTCCTTTGAGTGAAAAAAAAACATTTAAAAAAAATTTAAAAGTATACTATGTCTTTCCTGGTTCTAAGCTACCTCCTCACCAATTTTCAGACAAATCAGTTCAGCCGTTCTTGACTTATAAGTGTTGTAACAAACACGACTTTCTTTTATATATATAGATGTAAAGTATTGGCTCAATAATACTTTCTTTCATTGAAGGGTATTGTGTAGTCGTTCGATTAACCATCGCTAAAGTGGACTGCATTCCCTTAACCATTGAACTACAAGATCAAAGACAGCCTGTATCATAATACATAAAAACACACCTTAAACTACCAGCCTCTCGCTAATGCCGCATGTGCGAGAGGGAGTGAAATAACAACATTGCGTTGGAAAGAGAAAATCGATTTTTCTACAAAGATATCACAACATGGAAAGCATACTACGCCTCATAGCGAGATGAAAACAAAACTGGTAAGGTATTCAATATTATAACGTTAGTTTAACATAACAAATGTCACATCAACATGATTGTATTGAGATATTTTTAAAAATGCAAGCTTATGAACAATCTATGTTTAAGTTTGATGAAAACTACGTTTTAAAGGATTAATAATATAGGAAGGACTGATTAAAAAAACTTACCCACTACTATCTTCTCAACTGCGAAAGGCTGTGCTGATAACACGGCAATTTGTAACAATATCAAGCCGATACACCCCGTAAAGTAAGAGGTATTGAAAACCATTTTGAGATAAAAACGATGCCGACTGACACAAAATCACATAACAAAATAAAAGTTTTTATAGGGTTCTAGACATGTACCACTATGATATTACTGCAGTAAATTAATACCGATAAACTGTCGGGATGCTGTGTGCAAACCTAAGACTTAGGGGCGACTGATAGAAAGCGAGTGTGGCATGGGATGCGGGGACCCCTCCCACGCCGCTTAACGCGCTCTCACTTACTCACTCTACTCAATCCTGAAAACTGGAAGAAAGATTATATTGGGTAATTATTAAAAATATAAAGGCATTGTTAGATTATAAATAGTCAATGAAATGACAAAAGGGAAAGTTGATAATGATTCCAAAGTAAGAATAGTGAATGTTTCCGAAAAAGTATTTAGCTCACTAATTTTTGTACTATACGAGATTACTAGAAGTTTTACCCTGCACTTTCTTTATTCCTGAAACTTGGAATTATATTTATCTACTTGATGGTGCGCGCGTCGTCGTTTCGTCAACATAAGAAGCCCCCCGGCCACGACCCGCCCCGCGCCCTTTAAGCGTAATCTGCTCCCTTCGCATTAGCCACAGTTCGCATTAGAAGTAAGTACTCAACCGGATTTTCATTAAAACCATTATATTGAAAAACTACCTAAGTACATATTTGTCTTACTATCGAATAACGTGACTTTTGGTCATTTCTCCGATTCTACTCAATCAATTGGTATCAAATTTAAAAAAAAAACCGCATCAAAATCCGCTTAGTGAAGTTTCCGTCCATCGCGAACAAACTGACAGGAATTCAAAAAAAATATTTTTGCGTTCAGAAGCGTTAATTCATCATAACAACATACGTACTTTTATAATTGTAGGTATTGTAATCTACGATTTAATTCGCGTGAATCTGGGTTTTAGCTTTTTCGCGCGGTACCTACCCAAATATTTTTTCGAAAATAAAAGTAACCTAATTTACGCCTTATATCATCAGCTATCTACAATAAATATACCGTCAACATCGACCTTAGCCACTTCGAAAATTACCCGGCACAAACAGACAGAAAGACAGACTTTTGTTCTAAAAAATCCTTAATTTTTACGTTATAAACCCAAGTTAAAGAAGGTGATTTCCAACAAGTACAAAACATAAAATTAATTATTATTAAAATGGCAGTAATCAGTCACAATCCACGCATATGGAAGACTTCCAAAATCTCGAGATCCTTTATATTTCCATCATTGTGATTAAATTAAACTTTTATCACTGTTTAAATCGTGATGTACTCGTATTATAAAAACTGATTTCAGGACTAGACTTACCTATTTTATGCAAAGTAAATATGATTTTTATTTTCTTTATTACTCTTTATACGTGTCTATAATGGTGACCCTCTTTCCGAGACTTTGCCCTCAGCTTACCATCAGGCAAGGCGAAGTCAAATTGACGAGTCCTATATAAAGAAAATACTATATTAACATACCTAAATATATCTAACAGCTCTCGGACTTTGCTTAAACCGCCACCCCGCGCGTGATAGCAGACTATTCTGCGCGCGGGGGCAGATCTGCTCTCCCGTGACCACGCGCGTGGCCACGTTTTAAGCGGAGCGTGAAAAAGTATTTGATGAGGCCGTCAAACCGAAGGCCACCACTGGTTTCTATAATGGTGATCCCTTTCCCTTAGGAGATTCTCTACTCGACTGGTTCGTGGATTCGTCATAATCTAAGGTTCGACAGATTGGCTATACGACAGAAGTACAGGTGAAACCATAAACAAAATACAACGCACTTTAATTATAGAAAAAAAAATCATATTTTACTTTAAATAATAGGCACGTACCATGTTACAATGGTGGCACTTAGCTTGACAGCCTCATCAGATGCTTTTACACGCCCCGCTTTTTCATAAGAATCGGTTCAGCCATTTGAAATATATGAGGACGGAAAGTGGCAATGCAAAATCTAATATTTTCAAATATATCCGTGTTGGGTATTAAATGAAAGGTCATAATTTATACATCACGATACAGCAGGTTTTATGGCAATCGGTTAAGCGATTACCTGTAAAAAGCATTAAATAAAAAATTAAAAAAACCCCGACTTAAAAAGATCCTATAAAAAGTAAAATAATAACTATTACCTTATGACTTACCCTAAGTATTGACCCTTTGGTCATTTGTCTCGTCGGGGGACCGGCTATTGTTCCTAATAACCTATCTATCGCCAGTTTTGACATTAGAAAGGATAAAAACGTCATCAATCTCTATGGTAACGCAATTCATAGTGGCAAAATAACAATAGGATTTGACAAAAGAACTATCTCTACCTTTACCTTTGACTGATGACAGATTCTGGAATTGGATAGATTCGTTTATAATTTTTCTTAATCTATGATTTACAACTAATATACTCATATGGTTAAAAGTATGTAAACTCCTTGAAAAGGTACTCAATTGTCTAACAGGCCACTTCAAGTTATTGTCATTTAGCCTATGCCTACCTACTCAACTTCAAATAATGCACTGGCATTTGTTTTCCTGTTTATTGTGAAGTGACATAAAGACATGAATAAAAATATTGCAAGAAATGGATCTTGTCGACTCAAGCACCGATGTAGTGAATTTAAAATTTATTAAAAGTAAAATGGGAAAACCCGTTGTTTTACATGCTGGACAAAGATACAATTTTGTAAAAAATAACAAATGTGGTACTACAAACTGGCGATGTGTAAGTAAGGCAGAATGCAGCAGTTCTATCACTTTGGACAAACTAAACAGAATCGTTATAGAGTCTAGTCATAATGTGCATGCCCGATTTACCAAAAGCGTAGTAGACAGTTTAATAGACGAATGAAAAGACTTAGTAGGTATGCAAAAAACTCGAACCAATCCCAAAATTATTTGAAGATTTTATGGACACTGCCGACTGCAAATTAAACGATGAAGATAAACCAACATTTGTACAGAAAAAGGATGTATCTAAATATTATATAACTCAAAGGTGGCTGACTGACTGACTGACTGACTGACTAACTGACTGACTGACATAGTGATCTATCAACGTACAGCCCAAACCACTGGACGGATCGGGCTGAAATTTTGCATGTAGGTAGATGTTATGACGCAGGCTTTTTATTAATTCTACCCCCAAGGGGATAAAATAGGGGTTGAAAGTTTGTATGAAACTTTTTCAATTTTAAACCGATCGACCTGAAACTTTGCATGCATAAAGCTACTATGACGTAGGCATCCCCTAGAAAGGATTTTGAGATGCAGGCTATTTATACACTGGCGACGGTTACACGTAAGGTATTTACTGTGATCCGTCAATATAGTATTAAATTTGTTGATGGATTTCAGTTTTTACTGATGGATTAATACACCAGCCTACACGTTCAATATTTATTACGTCAGTGTTGTGTCCGGTCTCCTGCTGTTTAAACGTCTAAAATGGCCACAGAGCTGAAAATTAAAGGTTGCGTGGCTATTATTTTAGCACTTAGTTTAAATAAATTGTAGTGCTTCTTCTTTTTAGGGTTTCGTAGCCAAATGGCAAAAAACGGAACCCTTATAGATTCGTCATGTCTGTCCGTCCGTATGTCACAGCCATTTTTCTCCGAAACTATAAGGCCTATGCTGTTGAAACTTGGTAATAAGATGTATTCTGTGAACCGCATTAAGAATTTCATACAAAAATAAAAAAAAGCATTAAATTTTGGGGGTCCCCATAGGCCCCGGCTACATCTCTACGGCACGGCACCGTCCGCCGTCGCCGTCGACGGCGACGGCGCCGTGCCGTAGAAATTCACGGTGCCGTGCTACGGCGCCGTGGAAAGTGTGACATAAGGGAGGGCAATTCCCCAATTAGAGTAGTCCACTTCATAGTTCGACGTCAAAAAAACTGTAACCTGAAAACTAAACTTTACGAACCTTTACGAAGCTTTACGAACGTAAAAATTCTGAAGTAAACATTTATATTTTATCCCTTTCACACTAGTCGCGAGCTTGACGGATGACGTCTCGGTTTGATTGAAATGGCGATATTAATTCAGAGAAAAATTCAGTGTGGCGTACCATATGAAAATTTTCCCTAAATAATTATTGTTAAATTACATCTGAAATGTCTTTCACGATTAATTCTTTTTCGGATAAAATAACGCAAATGTGAGAAGAAAGTGAAGCTATACCAAAAAATAAGGATAAGAATAAAAACTAAATTGCAATTTGAACTTAAATTAGAATAAAAAACGAATTGTAACGGATTCTATTATTGTTTCTATTTTTATGTAAATATTATAACAAGACGTTGACCATGGCTCCGCTTGCATGAAATAAAAGAGATCCTATTTCTTTTCATTCGTCTATTAAACTGTCTACTACGCTTTTGGTAAATCGGGCATGCACATTATGACTAGACTCTATAACGATTCTGTTTAGTTTGTCCAAAGTTATAGAACTGCTGCATTCTGCCTTACTTACACATCGCCAGTTTGTAGTACCACATTTGTTATTTTTTACAAAATTGTATCTTTGTCCAGCATGTAAAACAACGGGTTTTCCCATTTTACTTTTAATAAATTTTAAATTCACTACATCGGTGCTTGAGTCGGCAAGATCCATTTCTTGCAATATTTTTATTCATGTCTTTATGTCACTTCACAATAAACAGGAAAACAAATGCCAGTGCATTATTTGAAGTTGAGTAGGTAGGCATAGGCTAAATGACAATAACTTGAAGTGGCCTGTTAGACAATTGAGTACCTTTTCAAGGAGTTTACATACTTAACCATATGAGTATATTAGTTGTAAATCATAGATTAAGAAAAATTATAAACGAATCTATCCAATTCCAGAATCTGTTATCAGTCAAAGGTAAAGGTAGAGATAGTTCTTTTGTCAAATCTTTTGTTATTTTGCCACTATGAATTGCGTTACCATAGAGATTGATGACGTTTTTATCCTTTCTAATGTCAAAACTGGCGATAGATAGGTTATTAGGAACAATAGCCGGTCCCCCGACGAGACAAATGGGTCAATACTTAGGGTAGGTCATAAGGTAATAGTTATTATTTTACTTTTTATAGGATCTTTTTAAGTCGGGGTTTTTTTAATTTTTTATTTAATACTTTTTACAGGTAATCGCTTAACCGATTGCCATAAAACCTGCTGTATCGTGATGTATAAATTATGACCTTTCATTTAATACCCAACACGGGTATATTTGAAAATATTAGATTTTGCATTGCCACTTTCCGTCCTCATATTTTTCAAATGGCTGAACCGATTCTTATGAAAAAGCGGGGCGTGTAAAAGCATCTGATGAGGCTGTCAAGCTAAGTGCCACCATTGTAACATGGTACGTGCCTATAATGGTGAACCTCTTTTCCAAGACTTTGCCTTCAACTTACCATCAGGCGAGGCGAAGTCAAATTGACGTGTCCCATATAAAAAAAAATCAGTAGGTAGACGATCTATACACGGGGCTAGCTACTATATCCACAAAGGCAACGAAACATTGCATTAATAAAATGTCGAAAATCCCGAAAACCAATATTTTCAGCCCTCTCTGTACTAAACAAAACCACCAAACCTGTTTAGTGGATTGTACGGGGAAAGGCTACTTGCAAAAAAATAGAACGCATGTCTAATCACGCTACTCGCAGGATATGACCGCCGCGGTTACGGGTACAGGTCCGAATTCTTTTCCTGACTTCCGTTTTCGTAATTCTAGAAAAAAATGTGGACCTTATTTGTGCCGCTGCGCTGATACGTGATTTCAGCTCTTCTACTGTATTTACAGGAGTCGTATAAACTAATTGTTTATCAACAAATCAATTAGCCTATTGCAGTCCACTGCTGGACATAGGCCTCTCCCAATATGCGCCACGTTGGCCGATCCTCCTGCGCTAATTGAAACTCATATTTCTTTACGAGTTATGTGATATTTTATGAATATTAATACCTTTTTGGAAAGCTGATTAAACGTACAAGTTATTGCAGTAATTTGTACGCTTAGTGACATAGTATTTTTTTTGAGAAAAACAACAATGACTGAAGGGAAAGGTGAAAATTAATAATAAAATAAAATATGAAACGTTCCAAATTTTGTCTACCTTAAGTGTTTTTAATATTTTTTTTAGTATTTTGAGTTCTCTGAACTATCACCCTCAAAAATAAATTAAAATAATTCCGACTCGGCAAACATTTTTTTTATAAATTTGCATTTGAAGGTTGAAATTTTCAGTATATAGTATAGTACTCTGTGGTTGAAAGCTGGGTTAATACGAAAAAAAAAAACTTTTGTGTTCCGACTCGGCAAACATTTTTTTTATAAATTTGCATTTGAAGGTTGAAATCTGGGTTAATACGAAAAAAAAAACACAAAAAGTCAATTATTTCGAGAACTTTTGATTTTCGCCCATACATATGGGGCTCCAAATTGTAGCATTTTGGGTCCCCTAACACCCCCTGACAGGAATACGTTGAGTTACTAATAACCCTGTATATTTTAGACGAACTAGCCGTAGAAAATGAGCACGAAGTCATAAGATTACCTCCCTACCACTGTCAATATAAGGCTATTGAGCTAATTTATGCACAAATAAAGGGTCAAGTAGCACGCAACAATACTGAGCTACCCTTCACTGGAAAGATGTTGACGCTGCTAGGAACTGCTAGTGCAGAAGTTGTATTCGCTCCAAATCAATTTCATAAGGAACCCTGACAGCGTTTGCCCATTGTCCGATATTGGTGTCGGATGACGATAGCCGACATCCGGTACAGTGCTATTTTCACACATATCCGATAAAATCGGTTCGATTTGGCCATTTGTTTGATAGCACAGACTAGTTAGGGAAGCTAAGTATGAAAAACCTAGTAATAATAATAATAAATATGACGACGAATCTCGTGAAAGCCGAAAAAGATAAACAAATAAAATATTTGGATTTGGCTCGCGAGGTTGTCGACATGTGGAGTGTGGATTCGGCGATTATTGTTCCGATAGTCGTGTCGGCTCACGGGTTGATTGCCAAGAGCCTCGACCAACATCTCAAGAGGCTCGTGTTAGATAGTTGGGTCAAGGGCCTGATGCAGAAGGCGGTACTCCTCAACACGGCACGTATTGTGAGGAGGTTCCTCTCCCTGGAGCCCTAACCACCGGCAGCTTGGTCCCTGTACCCGATGCCGGTGGGGCACTATTTTTTATATTTTTAAATATATTTTTTTTTATGGATGTATTTAAAAATGTAATTTATAATATGTGATTTTAATTAATAAAGAGAGAATAATAAATAGAAATGATTAAGCAATCTTGGTTTGTATCTATCTATGCATGAGTGACTTTCTAGAATACAGGCCTTAATGTCAGAAAACCAAAAGAGTCGAGTTTTCACAAAAGACAGACTACAAATGGAGCCTTCGGGACTGAAAGAAGAGAGTTTAGTCTACAGTACGGTAGAGAAGAGCCCTGACTAAGGGAAGGGAAGCATCAAGTAGTAGAAATATCTATGGTCGGAGAGGTCGCAACGGCCGTACAAGCGGTATATATTTTTTAGAATCGTCACAGCTGTCCCGTAGAACGTCAACACTACGGAGGTTCTACGAAGATGAAAAATGTTCACTAATTTAGAATTTTAGCTTATTTTATTGTGTTGAAAATCAAAATACTTGTGAAAGAAATTTTACAATATATCAATTAGTTTCCCAGATTAGAACTTATAAAGTGGCTGCGCAACGACCGGCTAGCGCTAGATGCCTGTAACGTCACTTTATTATTAGGTTTCATTTTGCACTTTACTAGAAAGCCTTACATTTTACTAGAAGTCTCAGGAACTACACTGGTTCGCAGTGAAAAAAATATATATTTTCAATAGTTCGTTTATCACATCACGATAGGGAGCGGAGTAGTAATCATAAATGTAAACCAATCAGCAGATACCCATACGTTATTGGAAAATTTATATATTGCAGGGGTACAGTCAGCCTCTTAAATAGCTTGTACATTGAAATGTACAGAATAACTTGACATCCGAACTGCCATATGTCAGTGTTGTAACATGATACAAAAATAAACTTAACATTACTATCGTCCATAAAAAGATGATAGAAGTATTTCATTTATCACTAGATATCTTATAAATCATAAGTCGCTAATAGTAATTTGTTACAAAATTAGATTAACAAGTTAATATTTCCAATGTTCTTAAGTGTTAATCTACTTTAGGCGATGGAATGTTACATGAATTTGTATTCTAACTCAAATAGGTATATATATTTATTCAAAATAAATTAATTATTTTTAGTAAAATTACATAATATTTTATATTATCCTATTTCTTAATTTGAATTTCTTATTTATAGGTAGATCCACGATGACGCGCGAGAAATTTTCTTGGATCGCTTCAGAATGCCTTAAAAGTGGGTAAGATAACATAACTTTTTTGTCTACCGTAAATGTCATTTTTGTGGTCTAACAAACTTATATGTGTAAGCCGTCTTGTCTTGTGAACCGTATTGTGTGTGTTATTCTTACATTATTTCGTATATCTATATTATTGTGGTATTATTTACGTGCAAGTGATAGATAACGTTTAATAATGTTGTCGTCTAACATGCGCATCAGTCAACATGAACGTCATAAAATTGTTGTGCTGCAAGATTGATTATTATTTTTTTACTGTATCTTGAATTATTCACCTTTATATTATATTTCTATATTAATTATGCTTTAGTACATTATGGTACAAGCGTGTAAAGGTGGTACCATACGACTATTTTCAACACACTTGCGAATAAAACAATACTAAAAATACTACATAACACAATCAAAACACAATACCTAGTAAAATTCTATTTGTTGTCATATGCGCGTTGAAATTATCTTTTAAAATAGGAAGTTGCATGAAATGAGCAAGCAATAGGTATATTAATTCGTTTGTACTATTGGACACGATCTTTTTGTATCGAAACTTTTTTAAGAACAAAGCAACCTAATCAATGAAATTTAAAAAAAAAGAAGTCTATAACTCACTTGTGAATAATAATCACATGAGTAGATAAGCCGAATTATCCGAATTATTATATTATTATTAATTATTATAACCTATTATCTACTCATGTGATAATAATAATGAAAAAGTCATAGTTTTATAATAGGTGTCATTCCGTACTTAATTGCGGTGAAATAAAAGCCTGTTTATAAGCAAGTGTGTTGAAAACTATATTATTCTTATTTGAAAACTTCATAAAAGTTCATTATTAATATACTATTTATTAAAATATTATCTATATAATTTTACTAACAATTGATTTATTTTGAATAAATAATAAGTATACTTGAGTGGTTTTATTTCCAATTTCGATATACAAAATCATGTAGGTAACATTCTATCGCCTAAAGTAGGTTCACACGTAAGAACATTGCAAATAATAACTTGTTAATCTAATTTAGAAATGAATGACTATCAGCGATTTATGGTATATAAGATGTTTAGTGACAAGTGAAAGAGTCCCATCATCGTTTTATGGGCGTTAAAAATGTTACGTTAATTTTGATATCTTGGTACGCCACCGACTTATGGTAGTTAGAATGTAAAGAAGTTTTGTAAATTTAAACACGTAAAGCGACTTTTGGAGCTGACTGTACCTATAATATATGTTTTAAAGGGTTAAGCCATGTATGGTTTAAAGATAATTTTACAAATAAATATATTTAAGCATTTCGGTAATCATGCCCTGAACTTGAGCAAAATGAAAATGGTTTTTTTTTAAATAGCAATATAAACATAAAATGCTTAAAATACAGCCATGCCACTCTCACATCATGTGTGTGAAAAGAAAGATGTTAAAGGCTGTCTATTTAATAATAACTTTTTAAAGTTGAGACTTTTATTATAATATATATGTTGTATGAACGAAATGATGGAATCAAGATGTCTGCAAGTAAAAGAAGGTATAATAACTCAGGCACAAATACTATGCTCATAGTCCGGAAAAATTAAAGTAAATTATAGTAGTAAGGTACAATAATTCGCACCCTGCTCAAAGTTCTAATCTAAAAAGTCCTCTTCGATCCGACCTGGATTTTTTATTCAAGGTCGAAAGTCACAAACACACAACACCGAGTCGCACTTGACCGGTTTTTATAGATAACTTTATCTCAGACAATTTATGATAAAACTTACCAATTTGCTGAAAATCACGAAATATCTGTTTTTGTGCCCTATGTTCTTGAAAAAAAAATGCTAGGTATCGGACTCCAAGTGAAAAACATTCAGCTTATAGTTCGTATTAAGAATGGTCGTCTGGCTATGAGGTTAAATTACTTTCGCCCTTGTGGTACGGGAGGATTCTATTCTCTTAACATTTTATATTATTTGAGTTAATAAACATGTTTAACGTTATATTCTGCCAGATGTGCCCGAAAGGTGTTGCAGAAAAATGCTGAATAGCCACTCATCTCAGAGACCATTTCCACGACCGCTCCCTAAACTTTTATGTTGTGAAACTTTGTGCTTGACATTTATTGCTTTTATATTTTACGAGCTCGAGAGAAACGACCTGCTAAATGTTGTTGTACAATGTAGGCAAGAATAATCATGATTTGTGGACTTAACTTGTACGCCGTCGAGAACATACACATAATGATACGTGAAAATAGTAAAGAAATAATGGTTAACTCTTCCTCGGTTCCGGCTCCGTCTAATTGTATATTTGCAAGTGATGGTCATATTTTGAAGTTGGCATTCTAAGATGAACCCAGCAACGAATTCTATGTATAATACCGCAGGTGCTAAAACTCATCTGTACATGCGATTTTGAAGCAAATATTCACAACCAACTTTGATGAAATTTTGCACAGAAGTTTAATTTAGATAATAATGCATTAGTATGGTACTATGAAAATGGTATGATGATGCGAGTCAGAAGGTGACCATAGAAAAACTTAAACTTTTTTTTTTGTTAAGACAAAACAAGATGAACCTATCAAGTTTGGGTTCATTTGTTTTGTCTTAACAAAAAAAAAACTCTCTGGTCAAGATAAACCTGTCGACTTTGGACTCACTTGTTTTGTTTTAATAAACTCTCTGGTATTCAGGGTCTGAAAACGGGGGCCGTAGGTGGTCATGTGAATATTTGAACTAAACAAGACAGATAAATATTTGGGTTCGTTTGGCTAGTATTAGTAAGCACTGTAGTGCTTCATATATTAATAATACTAGAAAATGTGAAATAAAATTTTTTAATAAAAAGAACTTTTCGAAACAAGCTTTTCTTCAAAGATTTTTGTGTACTAAAACGAAAATAATTATTTTATTCTAGGGTTGTGGTTATTTGGAAACCTTATAGCGTGAACCGAAGACAACGAAAGAACCTGTGCGCACGTTCAAATCAGCACAACCCTTGAATAAAATTATAATTTTAGTACACCAAATTCTTTGAAGAAAACCTTGTTTTCAAAAGATTTTTTATTACTAATTTTATTTCAATTATAAGGCGAAGTATTCACCGAGTTAGCTAAAAGATCTTGGTGTCATAAGGGATGTCGTCCAAGAAGGCGACTTATCGATTAGAAAATGAAAAGACTATTTTTGTGACAGCCTAGCAGAAATAACGAGCTTATATTGCCTTAAGCGTTGAAACCCCGTGCAAGTAGGCTGGATACCGATTGAAGGTGTACGAGTGTGCTTCAAAGGCTTCCTATATCTATGATGTTACCGTTTGCACTTCAAAGGTACACTGGGAATAGGTATATTCCCGGTATCTCAATGTTCTCAGTGCTGGATATATTGAGAACATTAACCAAAGAGTATTCGGGTATACGAGCAGTTTGTATCCTATTACCAAAAAATTAAAGTGAATGCGAAGCAAAAATTTCAATTGGTGCAAATCATTAAATATGCGAGACACGAATCTATAGATGCATCTACTCTACAGCCAAAAAGCCATAAAAATTCTGGCAATGCCGCTCTCATAACTACCGCGCCCAATGTTGAAGAAAGAAAAAAGACTAGGGATGTTATGGCGTCGTTCAACAGAACTGTTCTTACAATAAAATTATTATTACAAGCTTTTCAGTCACTTGCACTGTAAGTATGGTATTTGTTTGGGTCAAATCTTGCAACTAGATTTTGAAGCACATATCCTCATCCGATTTTGATGAAATTTGACATACACGATTAGTTTGAATAGCAATGCACTAATATGGTACCAAGGTGGCCATAGCAACAGTTTTTTTTTATCTGAATCAGTTGAGCATACATTTCTGTCATTTCCGGTAGACTAGATTATGCTATTTAAATATATGGGAACACTAATTCTCTATATACTTACCAAAACAACCAGTGGGTTTACATACATAATATTAATATTATAAATGCGAAAGTAACTCTGTCTGTCTGTCACTTTTTCACGCCCAAACCACTGAACCGATTATTATGAAATTTGGTACAGAGATAGATTAGACCTTGGGAAAGGACATAGCCTATGTTTGGTCGCGATAAATACACACACTTTTTGTCAGGTTATTAGAAGCAACTCTTATCTGTTCTGTTACTTATGGCCACCCTTATGGTACAGCTATAGACTTTTTCGCTTGTAAGTAAAATTACATCGATTAAACAGAGAGATGTTATCATATTAGACAAAAGATTTGTACACGAGGCAAAAACTAATATCAAATTTACGCTAGGTTAGAATTTACGACGTGTTGGTGGTCTATGTAGACTGTTCTTGTTTAGCGCCCGTTCAGACTCAGCGGGAACCGCACGATTTTAGAATCACATGGAAATCGCGCGGGTTTTATTTATATGAGTTAGTAATCGTTCAGACTTAACCGCCGACTTACCGCAACCCAACCGCCAGAAAATAGAATCGCGCTGTTCCCGCGCGTTTCTATTACTATGGAATCTTTACTTCGCGTTCAGTTGCGTTGCGGGTACCGCGCGGTTAGCACGTCACAGCTCGTGAGTTCGCCATGGATCGTTTCGACACTGAACTATTTATTGATAAATTGGAGCAGAGACCTGCAATATGGGATGACTAAGATATTATTGGGATCCCATTTTGTCTCATAATGGTTTTTGTCCTAATTTAAATTGTCATAACAAGTTAGGCATAATTTTCTTTGTCATAATAATAGTGTGCCATAATTGGTTTTTAGCATACTATGTTATTAAGCATAAAATATTGTTTATCCTAATGTTTTTATTCATAACTTTGATATGCATAAAGTTGTAAAGCATATTGTTTATTGTCTAATAGTTATTTGGCATAATGATCAAAAAATGTTATTTAGGTTAGGTCTATTGTTAATGATAGGATTGATAGATATATTATTAATGGTCGAAACTCATAATCATTCCAATAAATAATAATTTCTTAACAGACAGTGATAGATTTATTGAGAAAGCCCCTGATTCCGACTTGGATAGATTAGGCCTTCGTGGTTATTTTTTTTTTATAACCATGTAGAATTTTATTTATTCAAATGAACATTCTGAATTAAAAAATTATAATTTCAAACTGTTCTTGGTAGTAACAGTATTAATAAAAAAAAATAGGTAGTGTAATATAGTTATTAAAAAATTTGTAGGTAGTTATTTTTTCGGAATATAATTTGTATGCTTAAAATAGTTATGGTTACGCATCGTTATGCTTAAGTAAACTTATGCTTTGGGACAGTATGCTTATAAAATATTATGCTTCTAATAAATAGGATTAAAAAAATTATGATTAAAAAGTTATGGCAAATGAGTATTATGCGTAAATAATGTTAGGACAAGTAACATTATGCGATGTTAAATTATGACATAAAATTGTAGGAATAAAAATAGAGAACCGATATTATTGACAATCTTAAATTGGGATATAAAGTTACGAACTGACCATTTACTAGTCGGTCACTTAATATTGGATGCACTCAATACCGCCTTTTTCTTTTATTTTTTTATGGAACAACCACAGTAAACACACTTCTTCCTCGACCTCCATTTTCAAACTGACGTTCCCCATACGAAAATCGCATAATAACCGCCGGTATCTGAACAGCATCACAATTTTGCGGTTTCAAACCGCGCGATTCGTAAACGCGCGGTTCCCGCAAGTCTGGACAAGCGCTAAGAGCCAAAGTATAGTAGATAACGTTAACTTTATTTGCTACGTACCTGCGTTTAAGTTTGGCATTCAGTATAAAGGGGCGATGTCCCGCTAAAACAACTGAAACATCCCGGCAACCGGCCAGCACCATACACTAAATATACTAACTACCTACTAAACAAGTTGCTTAATTGAGGAAAAGGCTTTCGTTTATTCTCCTCTTCAGAGGGTCAGTAGGTTGGCGGTAACTATAGATGCTCGTGTTACTACACGTGTCTATAAGCGGGACAAGTCTATTTATAACTAATGGTAACAGTAAATGCGTACGGGCGATAATTTTGTAATTTTTAGGGATATTTCTAAACTTTAATATTAATTTTAACTCGCCTAAGCCTTATTGACGATTAAAGAGGTTTATTCAATTAAAATTGCGTAAATATCTAATGATATTATTTTTTTTATTAAGCCAGCAAAGTAACTACGATTTTTGATATTTCATTAATATGCCGTAGCAGCAGGGTAGGTTGGAAATTGAAAGCATTGATAATTACACACTAAACTTGTACCTATGCCCTCTAAATGGGCTACGAGATGTGATCAGTACAGTTCGCCGTTACAGCCATCGTTTGTGTGACATACTACATATACAGGGTGGAAGATTTTAACCTTACCTGGAGGGAAAGTACTTTAAATACTGGAGATAGCTAAATTCACTCAAAGGAAACATTCCTTTATTTTTAAAAAGAAACAAAACTGCATTCATAGTTTTTTGAAAATTCCCTTGCCATGCCCGGTAATCGAACCGATTAAAATCCAGAAAAATAACATCCTGTATTTTTATAGCATCAATCGATAGTGTCAATCATGAGGATCGAAACTCTCTAATAAACATGGTAAATTAAATTAAAGGAAGTCAATAGAATCTTAACTTATAAATTCTATTCCAACAGATACAGTACTTTTGCTCAACGTGCCATCACATACCTTATCAACAATAACGCCATTTATTTAGTAAAATGAGTACTAAATGACTAAACTTTTATTCCGATTTAGAATGTAACGTTATTGTGTGCCTGCATGAGGTAGTCAAGTCTCCCGATTTTTTTTTATAAAGAATATTAGTAACCGAAATTACTAATATTCCTGTTAACCCCCCCAAGTAAAGCTAAATTGCTTGTACTAGGAGTGGGTTCACGTCTGTAATGTAATGGTCAGGATTCGAACCCGGGACCTCTCGATCGTAAGGCTGACTCCTTAACCACTAAGCTACCGACGGCAATGCTACTATTATGTCGATTTAGGTCCAAGATACGTGTCTCGAGGTATACTAGGTTGGGCTTGGAAAGCACTTCGTGGTACACCGCATCGCACCCTGGGCAACGGAGATGGCGAGAGAATTGCCTTATTGGTTCGTCTTATATTACGTTAATTGAGACTTTTGAATTAACCTGAGACGGCATGCGGTTTTAGTCGGTTTGAGTCGAGAGAGTAAATAGGGGTATTTACTCTCTCGACTCAAACCAGGCCAGTGAGGGCCAGCCATGAAAAACAGGGACAAGTAATTGGAATTTTATTCTTAATATGATAGGTGATGGATCCTTGAGTTAAGTTCTCTATTTTGTTAAATCGAATTTGAAAATTGAGTTTTCAGGGATTTCCTTTCATTTAATTAACCATGTTTGTTAGACAGATTTGATCCTTATGATTTATACTATTGATTGATGTCATAAAAATACAGGATGTTATTTTTTCGGATTTTAGTTGGTTCGATTACTGGGTGTGGCAAGCGAATTTTCAAAAATCTATGAATGCAGTTTTATTTCTTTTTAAAAATAAAGGAATGTTTTCTTTGAGTGAAATTCGGTATTTCCAGTATTTAGAGAACTTTTCCTCCAGGTAAGGTTAAAATTTTCCACCCTGTATACATATAATCACGCCTTTATCCTCGGGGGTTAGGCAGAGGTGAATGAACACCCACAATTCACCAATCATTATATTCGGTCCCACGTAATAGAGAGTGAGCCTATTGCCACATTCCGGCACTATTTGTTGACTCGAGCCATGCATCCTGAACCTGAGTCAGGGTTATATTTATTATAGGTACCTATCTGTTTGATGTCAAACAGCCCTATCCCTTAGTCGCCTTGTACGATACCCCATGGGACTCT
Source organism: Eilema depressum (assembly GCA_914767945.1). NCBI lineage: Eukaryota > Metazoa > Arthropoda > Insecta > Lepidoptera > Erebidae > Eilema > Eilema depressum. The sequence continues at coordinate 20,266,922 of OU612012.1, read as the reverse complement.
TCTCATGCGGTGTCGTACAGTCAGCGTCAATAGTAGCTGATCAAAAACTGAGTTCCAATAGTATTGACTCTATAATTTTTTTTAATAACCTGACTTACTTCTGTTTAATATTAATCACTTGCGTTGAGGTTTCAAAATAATAAAAAAAAAACGATTTTCAAAATAAGCTGATTCGATTTTATTTCAATACTCTTAACTATATTGTGTTTTTAAAGTGACTGATATTTAACTGAATCAAAATAGTCAGACAAAAAGAGAAGTGGTATTATTCAATTATTACCAGTGCGTGCAGCAGCAGGAGCGGCAGCTCGAGCGAAGGAGAATCGCAGACCTTGCGGTTCGCGAGGAGCAGAGGAGAATCGCGTACCGTGTAGCCCGCGACGAGCGGCGGCAACTTAGGCGTCGGAGGTCGCAGAACGACCTCCGTCCCTGCAGGGCGCGGGCCTGGGGGTACCGGATGGAGCCGCCTGTCTCCCTAGCAGAAGCAAGCCGCGAGGCGGCGCGCATTGTGTGCCTCCCCATACCCGGGGGCGAGTTGGGGACTCCGTGGTCCCCACACCGGAAGAGGGCCAGATCCAGAGATATGGACCTGGGTCGGTTGGGGTGCGAGGTATATGGCTACGACAATCTCACCTCCGGCAACCGACGGCCCACAGACGGCGCGCGTTTTAGTCGGTACGAGTCCGACATAGCCTCCTCCTCCGGCTCCGGCGGGGGAGGTCTCCGTGGCGATTTTTCGCACGATAAAAAAAAAGTGTGACGCCCCTGGTGTTGCACATGTCTATAGGCCACGGTAACCACTTCCCATTAGGTGGGCCGTGCGCTTGACTGCCACTTAAGTGGTATAAAAAAAGTACTATTCTCTAACTTTTACTGACTAGTCCTTTTACTATTCGACGAGCCCGCAGCAATCGATCAATCATATTAAAGAACAAGGTTGTGCTCGCCGACGATTCTATGATGGGATTGGTCGATGGCTCTACGGGGAGCCAGCAGCGCTGTGCTTGTCGACGAGTGAAAGTTAGAGAATAGCACTGATGGTCAAAGTAGTGTAGGACCACGGGCCCTTAATGGATTAATCACATATTATTTGGGAATTTTAAAAAGCAATTAATTTTAACTACAATAGCAACCGATGCTATATATACCATCAATCCCCACATGTTAAAAAAAGGCTATTCAATCATCTCATTTTTAGACTTGGGCATTTTTATTTGAAAATGAGGTCGCTTTTTTGTTTAAGCATCAAAGTATGTAAATATAAATATATTGAATAAAAAGGTATTTGATCGTGTTTGAAACATAAAGAGGTACAATTTCACTAATATTATATTTAAAAAAAAGTATTTTTTGTAGCAGATAAGAACAAAAAAACCAAAAATATAAGATTTTCCAATTTTTCTCAAAAAACGGTAAGGTAATGTGAAAAACAATTCATACAAAAGTTGTGGACCTTGTTATTATCTATAACTTTTTTTTTTTTCGATAGGAAATCTAGTAGTTTCGCTGCAAAACGAGGATAATAATTTTTCACGCTTAAAATGCACGCCATTTCACCCCGTAAGTACTTCATAGCGAGTTTAATTTATTTATCTGGGGGCACGGCAGTGCCCCCGCCAAGTCGACCAACAGAGCGGCACGGCTGTAACACTATTTTCTCGAAGCAACTCAGGCCATTTTCGACCCCCTAGAACTTCGTTATGGCACAGATTAATAAATAGTTACTACGTAACAGATACATCACTCCCATACAAAAGTGAAAATACCTACGCTATATTAGCCTACAAAATTTTAATAATAATACCTGCTGCTCAGAACGAGAAGAAGTGTACCTTAAACCCGCGGTCATAGAGTCGAGACTGTGTTGCCCGCCGTGTGAATGAAGTGATCGTAAGAATGCGCTAGGGTTATACCTATGATATATGACGATTATTGTAATAAAACGAATGTTACGAATTATACACATTTTATATTAAGTAGTCAATCAAATATGTTTTAGTTTTATACAATGTTTTTTTTTCTCTTCTCGGATTTATTACATTTTATACCTGGTCGAAAATATTCTAAATGGCGTAAATAATTTTAATAAATAATCAGATTTCTGTCGAAAATCAACGGTTTTTAACATTTTGTAACTTTTGACTGCCTCTGTGGCGTAGCGGTAGTGAACGCGGCTGCTACGCAGGAGGCGCGGGTTCGATCCCCGCTCAGTGCCAATATTTGTATGCATGAATATTGAATATTAATACTTGCATTGGTCTGGGTGTTTCTATGTGTAATATGTATGTATTTACAAAAAAAAAGTATCTAAGTATATATATCCGCATTCTAGATACCATAACACAAGCTAATTTTAACATGGGTCTAGAAGGCGTTGTGTAGAATGTTGTGGAATATTTATTTATTATTTATTAATATGGTGCTATTGTACCTACTGTATTTACAGTTTTCTCATAAAAAATAATCCAATTTTAATGAATAAGGAATACCTAATACTGTATTGCTAAAGATTTTAATGCATTTAGATTATTTTGTCCAAATTAGTTTGTTTAACCATTGGTATAAAATTACGAAATAATTCACAGTAGGTATACCTTAGAGACGCTTCCTATGCTAAAAGTAACGGATATTACCTATTCTATTACGTAAGTACGTACTAGGTAACTACAGTATTATAATTACCTATAAAACAACACTTGTTTAATACCTGACGCAAAAAACTCTTTAATTTACGATTTACATACTTATTACCTACTTATGTTCAGAGAAATAATCTTTTAACATTAATTACGTGGTTTCGGCATTTCGAAGCGTAAGCGCGGGAAACGTGCGGTGCGGTGTGATGCGAGCGCTCAGGCGGGCGTTCGACAGCCCGGACAGCCGTCTGCCAGATTGTGTCGTCGACGACTCACCGAGCGGTAGGTGTATAGCGCGTGGCCTTGAGCGAGTGACGGAGGCCTGGTTATGGATAAACCTAGAAGCCTGAATCTTCGGTTACCAAGTGGGCTCTGTATTAACACTGTGTATTACAAATTTCATTCAATTTGAACCAGTAGTTTAAGAATTATAACTAGTCAAAGTTTGCAAATTTTGACTTGGCCATCGCATGGAAACACAATCTATCGCACATTAAATAAGATTGTTTAGTGCGATTGCCAAGACAATTTATTATATTTAAAACATAAAAGCTCATTACGTAATAACTTAGGACAGAAGGTCCTTGAAGTAGGGACTGAATAAATTAACCGACTTGGTATTACATGGATCTCATAACTTATTGCGGTAAAAGAAGCGAGGGCGGCGAGACTTGGTATCTTTTTACAAGTATTGTTTTTGATGGGATCCTATTGTTCTTACCATATTTCTTTTCATTTAGAACCGGTCTCATGCTGTTATCAATTATTTCCCAATTCCCTTATTTTTGACGCTATCTGCACCGGGCTGTATCATCATCACTACATATTATAAAACAAAGTCGCTGTCTGTCCGTCCCTATGTATGCTTAAATCTTTAAAACTACGCAACGGATTTTGAAGCGGTTATTTTTTAGTAGATAGAGTGATTCAAGAGGAAGGTTTATATAATACATGCATAATATTGTAGAGAAACACTGCTAAATTTAGAGGTTTTTAATGTTAATCGGGATTTCTGCTTGAATTTATTTTGCCATGCGTTACTTTCATATTGCGATAGCCCCAAAGTATTCATTATAATTATATAGTGTGAATGGCAATTTTGATCTACATTAAATGTACAACGTATCTAAAGTATTTAATTGGATGAGGAATAACAATATATAGTCAGTCGAAAAACGCGCAATATGCCCAATCTTACAACTGAAGACCCGCGACGGCAAGCGATTTTAATGGATTCGAGTCCGGCTGATGGATGGGAAAAAAAAGTTGGAACGGAATACGAATTCCACGCGGGCGAAGCCGCGGGCAACAGCTAGTTAGGAATAATCAGTAATAGAAACTATGTAAGTAGCCACTACAAAATTCTCTTGACACATAAAACAAAAGGCAGAACACAATATTTAAATAAAAATAAAAATCAGCATTCTAAAAAGGTTTATGTTCGACGAAAGTTTTATTCTTATTTCAGGTACTTTTGAAACATTTTATAGAACCATTGTATGTAATACTTTTGAAAATTTCTGATACTGCTTTACTTTTGGTGGATAGTTTTTTTTGCATTATGAAAATATTCATGTACCAAACACTTTTGCGACGCGGTTTTGTCAGGCAATTGTGATATATCTTGCAATGCATTTCTTTTGGACAATTCAGATACTACGCTACTATTGATGTTGACTGTACAAGGCGACTGGGGGATAAGAGATAGGGTGGCCGAAATTCTAATATACCGGGAACCACTATATTTTTGCATCAGGTTTGGTTTAGATTCAATTCAAGCTAATAGCTTATATAGCTTGATTTATAACTTTATCAACGCATGACTTAATTTCGATGTCGATTCGATACCACTTTTTGGTTCTGTGGATGCAATTTGAACGCGAACTATCCAATTTTTGTTTTGTTTAGCACATGCTGGCGCAATGCCAATATATGAACACATTCGGGTGGCTGTGTTCTGAGTTATGACATTAAATGGAACCATATCATCTATATATAGACTAGAGTCGATAATTTTTGAAACAATAACAAATAATAGTAGGATGAAACCCGTTATAAAAGGAAGAGGATATAACAAAAATAAAAGGAAAAATAATTTACGGGCGATCTGAGGTCGGGAAGTGGAAGGGGGTGAGTTTTTAAGGGTAAAAACGGTTTATCTCGATTCCCAGCAAAACTACAAGTCCTATGGAAAAAAATTAAATGACAAAGTTGTAGGTAATAAAGAGACCTACAACTTTTGTAATTACACTTTTTTCACATAACCTCATAATTTATGTGAAAAATTGAAATAATCAAGTTTTTGGTTTTTTATTTCTATCTTAAACAAAAACAATTATTTTCTCACAAAATTTGGTGAAAACTATGTCCTAAAGACACTGTAATTTTTTTTATTTGAAATATTTATTTTTTCACCTTATTTTGACTTAATATCGAAAAACCACCCTAATTTTCAATCGAAAATTCTCGCGTCAAAATATCAGCTTTTTAAAAAAAGTTGGGGAGATTTTTGTTCGTTGAAATCTCTTCTTTCTGATAGTGTAAAAAAATATATACATTACTATAGTAAATGTTCTCAGAAAATGCAAAGAAACATGGCAAAAAAATAACAGTGCCTTTAGGACATAACAAGGTAAGTTTTCACCAAATTTCGTGAGAAAAAAATTGTTTTTGCATAAGTTAGAAATAAAAAACCAAAAACTTGATTATTTCAATTTTCCACATAAATTTTGAGGTTATGTGAAAAAAGTGTATTTACAAAAGTTGTAGGTCTCTCGATTACCTACAACTTTATCATTTATTTTTTTTCCATAGGACTTGTAGTTTTGCCGGAAATCGAGATAAACCGTTTTTACCCTTAAAAACCCACCCCCTTCCACTTCCCGACCTCAGATCGCCCGTAAATTATTTTTCCTTTCATTTTTGTTATGTTCTCGTCCTTTTATAACGGGTTTCATCCTACTATTATTTTTTTTCACTTTTTACCATTTTCAAACGTATCGGCCCCGGTCTAAAAGCTTACAACTACAATATATTCCAATATTAAAACTATGACTTTCTTAAATGAACTGCACTGCAATTCATTAGGCGAGCACAACGATGCGACAACGATGCGAGGCGCAACGTAGATTGGCATTGGTCAGATTGTATCACGTCATTGGAAATCGACCAATGACAGTGTCTATCGCGCACATCGTTGCGACTCGCATCGTTGTCGCATCGTTGTGCTTGTTAGTGAATTGCACAGCAGAAATGGAATTATTTAATCACGTGGGTTGCACAACGTTGTGACAATTCTGCTGTTTAAAGTTTTCTTTTATTTGAAAACCTGTATTGCTTAAAATATCTGTATAATAAAATGTCATGGTGTCATACTCTTTAGCAATTATCCAATTATATGAAAAAAGTAATTTTAACTATAAACAGCTTTAAATAAAATAAAGAATTTAATTAAAGGACATCATTCAAAACGTACCCAAAAATTAAAGTGCCGGCCAGTAAAAAAAAACTGTGTGATCTTACGGCAAATGATCTTATAAACATTTTTTATTATTACAACAAACGTATACGACCAACTTTTAGACCCAAAATGGATCTCCGAAAATTATAAAATGAGCATTTACATTTACATAATTATATTTTGTAACACTAATACTTACACATAAATACCTACATAGGTACTTAGGTACCTAATGATGATGGTATATAATTAGGCTTTTTGTCATATTAGGGTGTATGGGGGTCCACTAGAGGGTGTATGGGGGTCCACTAGATCTTGGGCCCCAAGCCAACCTCACTTGCAAGCCGGTGCACCTGCTGAACAACGGACGAGGCTCTGGCGCTGGCTTTCCCTTCGGGGTTGGGGGGTCGGACGGCAGTCGCCACCAGAAAAGCTAAAAATTGCCAAATCACTATGAAATGGCTAAGAAAACGAACCAGGATGAGGGTAGGGCGCCGCCGCAAAACGGCGCGCATGAGGGTCGCCCGCCTCGTGTCGCAAGTGGGCGAGGGCTACCGTGCCTGAGCCGGGCACGGCTAAAGACGTTAGGCCAACATCTTGGTTCCCAAAAACTCCGCTTCGCAACGTGGAACATCGGCACGTTGACCGGTCGCACGAGGGAGTTGGCTGACGCACTCTGCAGGCGGAGAGTGGCCGTGGCGTTCCTGCAGGAGACTCGCTGGGGTGGCAGTAGCTCCGTGCACATTGGGGACGGCTACTAGCTGATGTACACAGGTGCACCTGATGGGCAGGCCGGGGTGGGCGTGGTGCTCTCCCGGGCGTTGCAGGATGACATCTTGGAGGTGAAGGGCTATAGCGCCCGGCTTATGGTTGTGAGGGTGGAAGCATATAACATTCTATCAAGCACTAATGAATTCGGAGATTTGGATTGTTTGTACTTATTCTCAAAAATGTACAATCAAAATGTTTGTGTACATTATTGTTTTTACAACATAACTACAACGAATGAAGACACTATCTTTTGTCATTTTAAAGCAAATGATACACAAAACTGGATTCATCTTCATCTACGTGAACAACATATTTTCACACCTTTTTATGAAGTATCAGATTTATTGGAGACAATACAAGACGCTACCCAAAATGAAGCCCATGTTGATGCCAATATTCAACTATTGCGTGACAATTATGATGAAGATCCTAACGAAGATAACCATAACAATCATGAAAATGAAATTGAGATTGATAGAGAAGATCAAATTGGTGAAAATATTAATGGATGAACATGCGGAAGAACTATCTTTTCCGACAATCTACGGCGGTCATTTTCGAATATACAGAGATGGTGTTATTGTTACTCCATTTATGCAAGCTACCAGCGAACTTCGGCGTACTGATAGGCGTGCTACTGACCCACAACACCTTTTATACATCGCTGCTAAAATTATGAGGTTGCGAGTTAGTAAATGTGTCAACGTTGCGTTTAAGCATGTTGGACAAGGCACTTCAATTACGAAAGAGACCATTCAATCTGAAGAATATATAAATAATTGTTTAGAAACAAATCTCGCATTTCTTCGCTGCATACCAAATTCTACTTGGTTTAGGTCAGATCGCAAAAAAGATGTTTTTGCAATGATCAGGCAATTAGGGCCACCAAATGCTTTTATGACTCTAAGCGCCAATGAAACTGGCTGGGATAATTTGTTGAAAATATTATAGAGTCAGCCTCTTAAATAGCTTGTGCATTGAAATGTGCAGAATAACTTGACATCCGAACTGTCATATGTCAGTGTTGTAACATGATACAAAAATAAACTTAACATTACTATCGTCCATAAAAAGATGATAGAAGTATTTCATTTATCACTAGATATCTTATAAATCATAAGTCGCTGATAGTAATTTGTTACAAAATTAGATTAGCAAGTTAATATTTGCAATGTTCTTAAGTGTTAATCTACTTTAGGCGATGGAATGTTACATGAATTTGTATTCTAACTCAAATAGGTATATATATTTATTCAAAATAAATTAATTATTATTAGTAAAATTACATAATATTTTATATTATCCTGTTTCTTAATTTGAATGGTATTTATAGGTCGCGCCATCCACGATGACGCGCGAGAAATTTTCTTGAATCGCATCAGATTGCCTTAAAAGTGGGTAAGATAACATAACTTTTTTGTCTACCGTAAATGTCATTTTTGTGGTCTAACAAACTTATATGGTGTAAGCCGTCTTGTCTTGTGAACCGTATTGTGTGTGTCATTCTTACATTATTTCGTATATCTATATTATTGTGGTATTATTTACGTGCAGTCAAGTGGCAGATTATCGGTAGGATTTTGGGGTTGGATGTGTTCCAGTGGCCCTGGAGAACTAGTCGAAATAGGAGGGCGACTTAACAGCCAGGGTTACAAAGATATTTTGAATGATGTTTTATTGCTGAGGACAGAAGTCATGTTGCCAGAAGAGAGGCCTATTAACTTCATTCATGATAACTGTCCCATACACAAAGCTCGTATTTCCAGAGCGTGGATCGGAATTTTCCACCGAAGAGCCCAGATCTTAACCCCATCGAAAATTTGTGGGCCCTCATGGTGCAAGCATGGGACCCTGACACACCACGAAACAGATCCGCACTGATCAATCACGCAGTTAATACCTGGGAAAGCGAGGCGAAAGGTTGCAGGCTGTTATAGATGCTGATGGGGGCCACACTCGTTTTTAATATAAATTTAATTAGCTTAATAACTGAATGATTTAGTAATTTATTAATTAATTTAATTTCAAACACAATTATTTAATTATTTAATTTCATAATAATTTATTGAATAAATAATTTAATATCACAATAATTGATTATTATTTTTTTACTGTATCTTGAATTATTCACCTTTATATTATATTTTTATATTAATTATGCTTACTATATTATTCTTATTTGGAAACTTCATAAAAGCCACTGACAGCATTCACTGCTATGCAGACGATAGCACCTTACACGGGAATTATCACGGACATCCTGCGGCCAAGCAGTCTGATATCGCGGAAAAGAGGCAGCTTCTTGTCAGTGAACTTGACCAGACCCTGAACCTCGTTTCTCAATGGGGCTCTGAAAACCTGGTTGAGTTCAATGCCAAGAAGACGCAGGCATGCGCGTTTACAGCAAAGGTATCTTCTTTCCTTCCCCTTCCAACTCTTCAGAGCACGCCACTGCCACTACAGGACAATCTCAATATCCTAGGTATGGATGTTCGCTGCAAACTGAACAACAAAAACTACATCGAGAGTATCATCAAAACAGCATCGCGTAAACTCGGAGTCCTGAACAAAGTGAGACGTTTTTTCACGCCGGAGCAGCGGTGTCTTCTCTACAAGACACAAATTCGCTCTTGCGTGGAATACTGCTCGCATCTCTGGGATGGCTCCGCAAAGTACTTACTAGATGCTCTCGACAGGTTGCAGCGACGTGTGGTCCGCATTATTGGGAATCCTGAGATCACTTACACCCTTGAGCCATTGCAGTTGTTGCGTAGAGATGTGGCATCTTTGGCGGTATTTTACCGTCTCTACCATGGTGAATGTTCTGATGAGCTCTTCCAAGTAATCCCACCCTCTCCTTTCCTATATAGGACAACACGTGCAGGACTCAGATGCCACCCGCATACGGTGCAAAATATTCCATCAAGAACCAAGCGATTCGGCGACTCCTTCTTCTGCCGCACTATTAAGACTTGGAATTCCTTACCAGCTCACGTGTTGCCCTCCTCCTATAGTCCCGGGTCCTTTAAGCGGGGCGTGAAAAAGCATCTGATGAGGCCGTCAAGCTGAGTGCCACCATTGTAACATGGTACATGTCTGTAATGGTGACCCTCTTTTCAGAGACTGCCTTCAGCTTACCATCAGGCGAGGCAAAGTCAAATTGACGTGTCCTATATAAAAAAAAAAAGTTCATTAATAAATATTATATAATTTTACTAACAATTTTATTGATTTATTTTGAATAAATAATAAGTATACTTGAGTGGTTTTATTTCCAATTTCGATATACAAAATCATGTAGGTAACATTCTATCGCCTAAAGTAGGTTCACACGTAAGAACATTGCAAATAATAACTTGTTAATCTAATTTTGAAATGAATGACTATCAGCGATTTATGGTATATAAGATGTTTAGTGATAAGTGAAAGAGTCCCATCATCGTTTTATGGGCGTTAAAAATGTTACGTTAATTTTGATATCTTGGTACGCCACCGACTTATGGTAGTTAGAATGTAAAGAAGTTTTGTAAATTTAAACACGTAAAGCGACTTTTGGAGCTGACTGTACAAATTGAAAAACGATGGAGCGGAAATTTCAGATGAGTTTTTAGCAGACATGAGTTGTATGCATAAAGCTCAACTTGTGAATGAAGATGCCGTAACTTGTGCTATCTATTTCAATAAAATCGTAAATTGTATGTTAAAAGTATTGCAATCAAAGAAAAGAAGTCCATACGGAAAATATAGAGTAATACATTATTTCAAAAGAATAGAATTTCAACATCGTGGTAGCCCACATGCTCATATTCTTCTTTGGTTAGACAATGTTCCTAAAGATTTATTAAGCAATGATCCTGAAGTAATTAAATTAATCGACGAATTAGTTTCTGTGTCAGCGTCAGAGGCATCTGGAAATATAAAATTAGTTACACACAAACACACATTCACGTGTTATAAAAAAATGGATCCTAATAAAAAACAAGAATGTCGATTTGGTGCCCCATTTATGCCAACAAAAAAAACTATTAGTTTGATACCTATGAAAGACACTGATCCCGATTACTCAGAAGCACTTTTCAAAGAATATAAGAAACGATTTAAATCTATAAAAAATAATCTTGAAAATATTGACTTCACGAATTTTGATGAATTTTACTCGCATAATGGTATTATTTCTGATGATCATTACTACAATATTATTCGTGCTGGTATCAATAGACCAAAATTATTCTATAAAAGGACACCCGCAGAAAAATGGCACAACACTTTCAATCCATTCGTATTACATCATTTGAAATCGAACATGGATTTTCAGATTATACTAGATGAATATGCTTGTGCAACATATGTTGTTAAATATGTCAATAAGCATAATAGAGGGATTAGTAATTTGCAAAGACAAATAATTGACATATATAGGAGAGTTTTGCGTTGCCCTGTGCCACTGTTTTTATTTTTTAATATTATTTATTGCCCTGCACGGTTTTAATGCTTCTTTTTTTTTGTATTTAGTTTTTGACCATTTTATTTACTTGTTGACATTATTATGTACCCATGGATTAAGGGGAGGACACTGATTCCCGTAATACAGTTTTTTATAAGAACTAGCTCGGGAACCAGGGATTCTTTCACACAAATGTACTTCTATTTGTCAATAAAGATTTTTAATTTAATTTAATTTAATTTAATGGACGAGCATCCAGAATTCGACATTGTCGATATCACGAAAAAAATGAGTGTTGACATACTTCAGTCTGTTGAAATGCCGGCACAAGAAGCTGCTTGGTATTTATTAAGAGAACCTATGGCTAAGTCCTCGGTGGTGACAGTCTACATTCCAACGGTATTTCCTACTGAACGCGCAAGAATTAGAAAATCTATGAAGGAACTTGAACCTTTAGATGATGATTGTACGAACATTTGGAAAGAGAATTGGTTTGATAAGTATGAGAAACGACCTGAAGAACTCTGCGATGTTACGTTAGCACAATCTGTTGCAAAATATTACCTAAATACAAAGGGGACTTACACTAAAAGAGATACTGCAAGAATAATAAGATACAGGAACTATGATATGGCTGACAATTACATCGATTATAGGCGTGAGATGGTTCTGTTGCATGTTCCTTTTCAAAGTGAAGAAAATGATATTATTGCTGAAAATAAGTTCATTCAAATATACGAGGACAATAAAGATACGATAATTAGAACGTAGGAAAGAATTTGAATCAAATTTGGACATAGAGAAAACTTTAGAAATTTGTAGACAGTTGTGCAGAGAAAACGATGAAGAACAAGAAGACGAAGAATTATTAAGAGCGGTTGATATATTGCATGAAAGAGATCGTTACGACTTATTGCTACGTGATCCAAACTCAACTGCTAACGTTGATTTACAAAATGCATCTCTGCATAAACTTGGCGCTGTAGCTAAAAAGAGAAAATTTAATGGATTATCAACAATTCTATAATTTAATGCGAATGGCCAATGATCAACAAAGAGATATTCTTATGACTATAATTCATCATTTACAAACTTCAATTCAAGAACCATTTCAATTTTTTTTTACGGGACCAGCTGGTACGGGAAAATCATTCGTTATCAAACTGATTATGGAAATTTACAATAGTTTCACTGATAATGATGGTTACTGCAATGCCTATATTACATGTGCTTCAACCGGCAAAGCTGCCGTGGCTATTGATGGTACAACTGTTCATACAGCTCTCAAAATTTCTCTTTCAAAACTTTTGCCTCTGTCATCAGAAACGTTGCAATTGTATAGATCTCTCTTCAGATATTATGTCAGAGTACTGATCATTGATGAAATTAGCATGGTTAGTGCAGAACTTCTACATAAAATTGATAATCGTCTAAAACAAATAACAGGAAAAAACACAGATTTCGGAAGTATAGATGTTATTTTGATCGGAGATTTACGTCAATTGCCAAGTCAATTTATTATATTCAAAACATAAAAACTTATTACGTAATAACTTAGGACAGAAGGTATCTGAAGTAGGGACTGAATAAATTAACCGACTTGGTATTACATGGATCTCACAACTTTTTGCGGTAGAAGAACCGAGGGCGGCGAGGCTTGGCATTTTTTACAAGTATTGTTTTTGATGGGATTTCAGTTCTTTTTGTAGATTACCTTTCCGGTTTCTCTCACTCCCACTCCCACTCCCACTTCTTCACTTTTCGTCATCATCAAGATTATTCAGATACTAGTTTAGACGTGAAAGCGTAATACTAACAAATAACAGACGCTCAGATAGTTACTTTCGCATTTATTATAATACTTCGTAAGACTGATATAAGTATGGATGGATTCATGTACACTGAAACGTTCACTGCAAATGTAACTTTGTAATCCCATATATTTATATGAGATTACAAAGTTATTTATGCAGTTGGTGAAATTGCTGAAATTGAAGATTATTTTAATTTTCCCTTGAGTTGTACACTAAACACTACTTATCTTCTAAATTTGAGGCTTCTACGTCTGCTAGAAGTGCCTTAGAGTTTTGATGATCGGTCAGTCAGTGAGTGACAAAATTTGCAAAATTTGCAAAATTTGCAAAATTTGCAAACTTTGACTAGTTATAAATCTTAAACTACTGGTTCAAATTGAATGAAATTTGAAATATAAAGTGTTTTTACAGTGCCTATTTAGTAACCGAAGATTCAGGCTTCTAGGTTTATCCACAACGAAGTTCTAGGGGGTCGAAAATGGCCTGAAGTGCTTCGAGAAAATAGTGTTACGGCCGTGCCGCTCTTTTTTGCTCGACTTGGCGGGGGAACTACCGTGCCCCCAGATACAAATTGAAATTTGGCATGCAGGTAGATGTTATGACGTAGGCATCCGCTAAGAAAGGATTTTAATTAATTCTACCCCCAAGGGGATAAAATAGGGGATGAAAGTTTGTATGAAACTTTGTCAATTTTAAACCGATCGGGCTGAGACTTTGCGTGCATAAAGCTACTATAACGTAGGCATCCGCTAAGAAAGGATTTTGATCAATTCTACCCCCAAGGGGATAAAATAGGAGATGAACAACATTCTGAACTTAACGCGGACGAAGTCGCGGGCAACAGCTAGTTACTTATAAAAATTAAACCGAGTCTGTAATGTAATTCCTCACTCCTCCTGAGCAATTGATGATATTGCCGTGTCCAAGAGTAACAACCTTAACACCTAACACAGCGATGCTTACTCTGGCCATTGGCGATGCCAGGTTTAGCTATTGTCACCTGTTGCGGATGTAGAACTTACTAAAAAAGCTTTCTGGTCTTCTATTACGAATATAACATAACTTTTAAAAGTCAAAGGTGCATACAAATGCATATAAATTCTTTATAGCTTTTACCGTAGAAAGTCTCGCACGTCATTTACTTACTTATTTTAAGGAAATATTTAGGTACAGTACAATTAAAATCAGTTGAACGTTCGACTTTTTTCGGGTATAATCGCCTAAATTCGGAGACGGAAATGACACGACATACATTACCGCGATTTCTTTTATGTAGCATTCAATTTGAAGTATCCTAATCGCAATGTATACCATCTGCCAAGATGACATTACTAACCACAGACCCAAGAAAATTATAGAGAAGCGACATGAATTTGAAAATTCATTATTTATTGAAGCTTCAATAATTAATGAATTTGAAGATATAAGAAATCGCGGTAATGTACCTACGCGATATTTTTTATTTAATGTATACAAGTATAGCTATACTTGTATACATTAAATAAAAAAATACATAGATATGTTACGGCTAAAGGTAGGTGTGAACATAAACTTAAGATTAGCCGGCTAAACTTAGATTTATCTTCGACGAGGTGTTAATGGTCTAACCGCAGGCCCTTGGCTAAAAATGTAGAAGGAAATGGGAAAGGAATAATCACTCTCATTTCAGCTTTTCTATGCCGCCAATAGTGCAAACATCAAAGTGTCCACTCCGCTCAAGCAGACTTGGATAGATTGGGCCTTCGTGGTTATTTTTTTTTTATGATCATCAAGAAATTGAAGTCTCGCAAAGCCAGCAATTAAATATAGACCGGCAGCAGGCGTTGCCTAATCAATTATTTGAACTGAAAGGTAGAACGAATACATTTTTAGCCGTTTCGTTTCGGTTAAAGTGCACATTAACCGGCTAAACATGGAATATCCCGACGCAAACTAACATGTTATCGAACTTTAGCTGCTTCTCGAAGATAAACCTAAGTTCAGCCGGCTAATCTTAAGTTTATGTTCACACCTACCTTTAGCCGTAACAGATACAAGTCAATATTTTACTGTTTGATGTACATAAGTAACAGTACGATATTACATCGGATTAATAATAATTGATAATAATCACCAAATTAAAAATTTAAGAAACCGACTTCAACCGATTTTTGTTGATAATTTATCAATTAAAAAAGTAGAAAGTAAATTTTCTTCTTTTTTAAATAAATTATATTCTTTATTAAAATAATTACATACATTATTTACAATTTCACGAGACTGAGCAATAATTATTTAACCACGCTTTAAATTTGTTGAAGCCATGATACATAACTACTGTAAGTTAATTTTGATAAAATTCAATAGAATCGAATATGTTCACGAATGAAATTAGCGTTTAAAATCATAAAATGTATCAAATAAATCAATTATTTTTCTTATATTTCAATATTTTTGTGTTAGTTTTGAGCTACAATTGCTACAAAGGAGGTTTTGTTGCTCATATCGTGCTTGTATTGTATTCATTATGACAACGGGTAATATAATTAAAGGTCATATCTGTAAATTGATAACTCTATGTAAGAGACGAGGGATTCACGACAATTACCGAGCTTCATCGAATGTTCAACTGATTTTAATCGTACTGTACTGAAACGTAATTATAATGTTATCATAACACCAGTTAATTCATGGTCTGTTCCTTATTTCAACGTCCATACAAAAATGATGACCGAAAAAAGCAATGCAAATGAATCAATTTAGTCGTTCGTAATGTTTACATCCACATAATATTATACAACTTTCGTGTAACCTTGAAAATTTCATAACCAATTAACATGTGATTTCTGGGTAGAACGGTACGCTCGACACAAAGAGTTTTGTGTTGTATAGTGAGCATTGAGTACCATTACTATGCTACGCTCGCCTTTTGACAATAAGGGGTCGATATCTTGTTCAGTTCAGTTCTTTCCTAATGAAGCTGGCTCGTGATCCAATTTGATCTGCTTCTAACTGGTGATATCGGCAACTTTGCCTTCATTTCGTTATACTGTATATGATTCATAAAAGTTACTGTTACAAGTTGCAATAGGTGCAAATTGCAAGCACACGATTTATTTTCTTTAATTTAATATTCTTCTTTTAAATAGATATGATTATAAAGTGGTCGTGTCTTTACGTTGTAGATATTTAAAAAATTCTTGGGTTATGTTATGTTCACGATATCGAACACGAAAATATATTATATAAATATTATAATTTCTTGTCTGTTTCTCTGGGATGGACGGGCGAAAACTACTGAACGGATTTTGATGCGGCTTTTTTTGTTAGAAAGGGGTCGGTCTGACTTAAAATCTCAATCTCAAATCCCATCCCAGTTTTAAGAGTCGGTTGCCCTTATTTAATTGGCTGTAATTTGATATATAAATGATAAATGTACGTTATGAAGTATAAATAGGTATATCGTTCATTGTACCTGTTTACACGTGAAGTGGACGAAAATGTTATTTATTCCAATTTCCATTGTTTTCGATTCGGTATCTAAAATAGTTTGTGAATTTGGTGTAGGTACATGTCGCTGCCAATTAGCTTAATCAGCCGTTCAATTAACTAAACGGCGCCGTTCAATTAACGGCCTGAATGATATTCAGCCGTAACGTTTATTACAAAATTTAACAAACTGACTAACTATTGCTTAGGCCCTTCGCACGATAGGGCACCACCCCGAAATAAGACACAAAGTTAGTGATAGATTTTTTCAGTATTTTCAGTATATGTTATTCATGAATAATTTTTACATCTGTTCGAACATTTTGACAATCTATATATATATATATATATATATACCGTCAATCGTGGCAACTTTACCATGTTTTTTGACATAAATGCAATTTACTCTAATATGAAGCTACTTGTGAAAGTTTTGCTTAATCTATGTGGTAAAAAAGGACAGTCTCTTTTGGATGAATTATTGAATTCTATAAAAAATCACATAGAATCGCTGTAATAATCAAAAGTATGAGCGGGGTAAAATTGACACATTTTTGGCAACTTTACCTAGCCTTTAGTTTACATAGAATGTATACCCCAGAGTGCACGCGGCTTTGAATTTCTAATAGGCCTGGCGCTAAAAAAGCAATGTATGTATTATTGAACCAGCCATCTTCGTTTAAATAGGTAGTACCAATGCATAGGTAAAGTTGCCCCAAGAATTTCTCAAATTTTATAAAAATAGGTGAATGTCGTCAGGGTTGTCAAAAATAATAAAACTTTTTTTAATACCTAATTTATTTAAGTACTTAATCAAAATACATTATATCATCATCTTCCAAAAAAAACAAATTCAGTCTCTTTTTCGTTAAAAGCTAGCAGCTGTACTCCTTTTTCTATAGTCCGTTGGGGTATGCCAACCTGCTTCTCAGCGTCGTAAGAAGTTGTGTTTTGTTCTTAACTAAATCTACGGCTAATAACAGCATCTCTTCAGAGTATTTTTAGTAATTTCGCGCTCCTAAACGGCTTCTATTTCTCTGTTTGATACGAATATTGGTTCAGCAGATCTTGAGTTATAAGTGTTGTAACAAACACGACTTTAAATTTCCACTTATCTGGGCTGGCGATTTCAACATCAACTTCGCTGATAAAAAATCAGAGCGGTTGACAAGTTTTCTTTCGAAAATATTGAATTTGAAAATGAATAATGATCCACAAGAATCCACAACAAAATATGGAACCACCATTGACGCGGTATTTTCCAGATATTTAGAAGATATCAAGTCTCAAACTTATGTTTCTTATTTCAGTTACCATAAACCTATAGTTTCAATGATAAATATTCCTGAAGAACCAACATGTATTGAAAGATAATAAAAATATTTTGAACAATATTAACATCTCATTTATTTAATAAAAGAAAAAAAATTGTTTTTTAAGCTATTGCTTGGCTTCTATCGCGGGCCTTGAGCGTGGAGACCGAATCCAGAAATTCCGTAACGAAAAAAGGTAACACCGCCGGGTTATTCCCAGTAGCCCCCACTGTCGGCACCACCACTGGTGACAAATGGGAGTTGTTTCCAAAAAATGTCCCACTTGCCACCACTGGTGGCGCCACCAGTGGTGGCAACTGGGAATGGTCACTCTTTTTGTTCCCAGTTGCCACCAGTGGTGACAGATGGGAAAAATCATTTGATAAGCCCCCAGTAGTGACGTCGGACTAGTGGAGTTAAAACTGAAATATAAGTAGTGATGTGATTTAATTTTTTTACTCGGTTGATGATAAATAGTTATATTATTATGATATATGTATTTTATTTATTATGAAATGCATATTGAAAATGAGGTGAATAAAATTGCACATAATATTAATCAACTGTTTATTCACAATAATTTTTATATTTCTATTTTTTTGTATCACAGATCAACATAATTATTTGCAATAATGTATACTTCTATTTTTATTTATCACAGATCAACATATTATTTACATTAATTGACTTCACATATATTACTTAAAACTATATTCTTATACCTGTAATATTTTTATCAAAAAAATATTAAAATTTCTAAACACCCACAGTCATATTTCCTTGCAAGAACTCCATTTCAGTCATCATCATCATCTACAGGTCGTATTGTCCAGATTGAGCAATGAGTGCTATAACGAATGTCTTTCCGTCTGTTAATATATCAGGGTGCTATTATCACTTTAATAAATCCATCTGGGAGAAGGGTCGTAAGCTCGGAATAACTAAATCTAATGATGAAAATAAGATAAGAGAAGTAGCATTTGCGCAGTAGGTATTGCCACTATTACCGCCAAATGAAATTTTAAATGGGTGGAAGTATACTCGTAAGAATACACAAAAAGATGATATTAAAAAGTTTAGAGCGTATATGGAAACACAATGGATGATAGACGAGTTCATTACAGTGTGGTGTGTATTCGGTGAACAGCATCGAACAACGAACTTTTTAGAATCGTGGCATCATAAATTAAACCAAGCAATAGGGAAAAAAAAACCTAACATCATACAGTTTTTAAAAACCATAATCAAGGATTCGTCAAATTATACCGTATGTACAAATATGACTACAAACATACTGACAAAAAGGAAGACGAAATATATACTTAACGACTCATCGTTAAGTATATATTTCGTCTAAAAAAATATTACCGGTTTTTTTTTTAATATAGGACACGTCAATTTGACTTCGCCTCGCCTGATGGTAAGCTGAAAGCAAAATCTTTGAAAAGAGGGTCACCATTACAGACACGTACCATGTTACAATGGTGGCACTCAGCTTGACGGCCTCATCAGATGCTTTTTTCACGCCCCGCTTTAAGGACCCGGGACTGTCGGAGGAGGGAAACACGTGAACTGGTAAGGAATTCCAAGTCTTAATGGTGCGGCAGAAGAAGGAGTCGCCGAACTGCTTGGTTCTTGATGGAATATTCTGCACCGTATGCGAGTGGCATCTAAGTCCTGAAGGTCTTGTCCTATATAGGAAAGGAGGTGGGATTAATTAGAAGTGCTCATCAGAACATTCACCATGGCAGAGTCGGTAAAATACCACCAAAGATGCTACATCTCTACGCAAGGGCTCGAGGCGAGGGTGTTGGTGACCTCAGGATTCCCAATAATGCGGACCGCAAGTCGCAGCAACCTGTCGAGCTCATCTAGTAATATAATTTAATTTACAACACACCTGCTCATAACAGTGATATTATTTTACCGCAATTAAGCACGGAATGACACCTATTATAAAACTGTGACTTTTTCATTACTATTATTCACAAAAGTGAGTTATAGATTCTTTTTTAAATTTTATAGGAAGTGTCTATAATTGTCTATGTTCTTAAAAAAGTTTTGATACAAAAAATAACGTGTTTAATAGTACGAATAAATTAATACGCCTAGTGTATGGTCATTTGATGCATTTTCGTATTTAAATAAATAATTTCAACTTATAATACTTGTGTAATAAACAAAATTTTCGCTCAAATTTAACTTTTTTTTTTCTCTAAGTAAAGAAAAAAAAACAGAGTAAAAAAAAGTTAAGTTCAAACCTCATTTTTTTTTAAATATGGTCGACCGCCATTGTTAAATGCGCGCGCATAGGAAAACGAATTAATTTGTAGTATTGTTTATTTAGTATTTGTAGTATTATTTTATTCGCAAGTGTGTTGTAAAACGTCGTATGGCACGTGTGAGCATGATGATTACCGTCCTCGGCTGTCTTAAGACCCTCGCCTGGCGGCTCGGGTCTCAATGGCGCCTCGGCGGTAATCACCAACGTTGCTCACTTGTACCATAATGTACTATTTTATTTTTATTTAAGTAGTTAGACAATTTTATTAATGTACTGAAATAATATGTTGATATGTGATTTAATGTGATACAAAAAACTAGAAATACCATAACAGTTGATCATAACAGTTGATTAGCTAATACATATGTGCAATTTTATTCACCTCGTTTTCAATGTGTATTTCATAATAAAATATATCATAATAATATATTTAACATCATTCGTGAAAAAAAATTAAATCCCATCACTATAATTTCAGTTCTAACTCCACCAGTCCCGACGTCACTACTGGGGGCTTATCAAATGATTTTTCCCATCTGTCACCACTGGTGGCAACTGGGAACAAAAAGAGTGACCATTCCCAGTTGCCACCACTGGTGACGCCACCAGTGGTGGCAAGTGGGACATTTTTTGGAAACAAATCCCATTTGTCACCAGTGGTGGCGCCGACAGTGGGGGCTACTGGGAATAACAACTCCGAGCTCGCACGAATCTAGACGAGCTGCTCCGAAGTAGCTCCGCTTAACGTAAGTAATTAGAATTGCATAAGTTGTTAGTTTTCAAATTCAAATTCGAACTCGAACTCGGACTCGGGACTCGGGACTCGGGACTCGGGACTCGGGACTCGGGACTCGGGACTCGGGACTGCGAGTCCGAGTCCGAGTTCGAGTTCGAGTTCGAGTTCGAGTTCGAGTTCTTAGTTCTGAGTTTTGAGTTCGAGTCTGAGTCTGAATTTGAATTTGAATTTGAAAACTAACAACTTATGCAATTCTAATTACTTACGTTAAGCGGAGCTACTTCGGAGCAGCTCGTCTAGATTCGTGCGAGCTCGGAGTTGGCGGTGTTACCTTTTTCGTTACGGAATTTCTGGATTCGGTCTCCACGCTCAAGGCCCGCGTACAAAAGTGATACGCAATACAAAACGCCGTTATATTCATGATAACATCGCTTCTTCCTCCTCGACCAATGTCTGGAAGTTCCTAGGAACATTGGGCATAGGTAAGCAACGGTTTTCTGAACTTCAAGCAAATATTAGTTTGGATGATATAAATCACCATTTCACTACAGTTACTCCTATGAGTCACCAAACTAAGATTTGCACAATGGAATATGTGGCAAACCTGCCCCGTCCCGATATTGGTCCTTTCAACTTTTCTCCAGTCCAACC
The DNA here is from genome assembly GCA_914767945.1 of Eilema depressum. NCBI lineage: Eukaryota > Metazoa > Arthropoda > Insecta > Lepidoptera > Erebidae > Eilema > Eilema depressum. The sequence continues at coordinate 20,245,345 of OU612012.1, read as the reverse complement.
GAGTGAGGTCAAAAAGATAATTTTATCCATCAAATCCAATGCCGTGGGCTATGATAACATCAGTCGTCGTATGATCACTACAATCTTAGACCATGTCCTGGAGGTAATTACCTACATTATAAACTTTTCCACGGACTCACACCCGTATTCACAAACTATACTTCGCTATGCGTGCTACCAAAACTGTGCAAAAAACGACAAATTCTCAGTGCGTTCGTTTTGGCAAGCCTTTTTATTCATAGATAACACTTAAGTAATACTTTGTTGACGGAACGCACTGCGTTACATACTGCTCCGTGATGTTTGTGAATTAATTTTACCAGCCCTATGCGCTCGAGTACACTATGAGACCTCACAGTGTTGTTTGTGAATACGGGTGTCAGGGCAGTTCCCATCTCTATGGCGCAAAGCCTATGTCATAACTCTCCCTAAAATAACAAACCCATCCCTTCCTAGTCATTTCAGGCCTATAAGTATACTACCTTTCTTGTCTAAAGTGCTCGAGGCCTGTGTACACAGACAGCTGTCCCCTTTTATCTATAAAACAATCTATTAAGTCCTCTCCAATCAGGGTTTAGACCCGGGCACAGCACTATGTCTGCTCTATTAAAGGTGACTGGTGACATTAGGGCAGGTATGGATGACACCAAGCTCACGGTACTAGCACTGGTTGATTTTTCAAACGCATTCAATACTGTCAGCCACGACCTTCTTTTATCCATCTTATCTTACCATATGATCTCACCGGATGCTCTGGAATGGTTCTCTTATTATCTTCAGGGACGCAAGCAAGCTGTTCGACTGCACGAAAATTCCTCGTGCTGGTGCGACATTGACACTGGTGTCCCTCAAGGCGGTATACTATCTCCTTTATTATTTTCAATATTCATTAACCTCCTAACTAAAAACCTTCGATGTGCGTATCATTTGTATGCCGATGATCTACAGGTCTACGCTCAGGCAGGTGTAGGGGATATAGTTGATGCGATTAATAGTGTTAATCAGGACCTGGAGCAAATAAACAGCTGGGCGAGCAGATTTGGATTGACCGTGAACCCAACTAAGTGTCAGGCTATCATCATTGGCAGCCTGTGGCTGATCAACCGAGTGGATACACTATCTCTTCCACCTATCGTGTTCAATGGGTCGACCATACAACTGAGCCCTACAGTTAAAGATCTGGATATTTTCATAGACGCAACCTTGAGCTGGCGAAAGCAAGTCTCTCACGTTAGCCAGAGAGTAACTGGTACACTTCGGGCACCCTATCCCCTAAGGACCCTCCTGCCCATCGAGACCAAGACAATGCTTGCACAGGCTATACTACTTCCTATAATCGACTATGGTGATGTTTGTTACTTCGACCTCAATGCTGAACATCAATGCTGAACATCTCAACAAATTTGACAGACTGTTAAATAACTGCATTAGGTTCATCTTTAACCTCCGCAAGTACGACCATGTGTCTGAGTATCGATCCCAACTGAACTGGTTGCCAATTCGTCAGCGTCGAAGCTTACGGGCTCTTACTACTCTCTTCTCTATACTTACATCTCCTAACACTCCTATCTACTTATCTTCTTTCTTTCAGTACCTTCACACGATCCATAATAGAGACCTTCGATCGAAAAATAATCTCCTTTTGACTTCTCCCACACACAAGACTAATTTCGTCCACTCTTCCTTTCCTGTACAATCTGTGCTCTTATGGAATGCTCTACCTTTGGAAGTCAGAAGGGCTCCCAGTCGTCATGTGTTCAAGGCGAAAGTTCGCCAACAACTATTGGATAAACTGGCAGAAGCGTCGGAATAATATCAAACTAGTGTTATTATAATTTTATATATTATGTATGCATATAAGTATGTATATCTATGGTATTTATTATAGTATTTATTATGTGTTTATTGTATGAATATATATCTATTTACTATGTATGCTGTTTCAGAATGTTAGCTGTATTCCTATGTATATTTATGTACACCTTTTTATTTATATATGTAAGTACCTACATTATTTTACCTGCTTTCTCTGTTTTACTCTCAATAATGCACCTACTAAGTTTTTCTCTGCACCACCTTTGGTTGACTGGTAGAGAATGCCTGTGGCATTAAGTCCGCCTATGTACTTGTGCATGAAGATTTATAAATAAATAAATAAATAAATATTACATAAGATTTCAGCACTTCTTTGTTATTGCTTTAAATTAAAGGGCAGCAAAGTTCAACTATAGGAATAATTTATAATCTAATTGATTTCCGACCTTAAGCATGTACCTATTAAATATTGAGCAATGTGGAGAAGAACCACGAATAATATTCCGTTTAATAAAACTTTTGGCTTTTGTTTCCTTAATTGAAATCAAATTTCAAGAATGACACAGCTGTTACGTAGCCTTACGGTTAGTCGAAATTAGTTATTTTTACTTTTCCGTTTTACAAAGACTTGTTAAAAATAATATTAATAAAATTATTAGACGCTTCTATCAATGGCAAATATTTAAAAGTATTTAAAAAAAGCGTACCAGCGAGTAACTCCTGGACAAGCAAATTATGCTGCTGTGGTCCTGCGATGAAGTATGTAATGAGTTGGAACTATTTCCTAGAAAGTTGACAGGACGGTTGTGGTCGTAGGCGCAGTCCGCTGTACCACGATACAGATGTGGCCTTAGTGGTCGTCCAGTGGTTTGGGCTGTGCGTTGATAGATCACTATGTCAGTCAGTCAGTCAGTCAGTCACCTTTGAGTTATATATACATAATATTTAGATATCGGATCAAACATTTAAGTTATATCGAAGTTACAATATAAATCTCAGGCTATGGTAATAAGCTGAAACTTTTATTTTGCATAAACTACTACATAAACAAGATTTATTATGGAATTTTAACTTTCGTCTTATAAAAATACCTATTCAAAAATAAAATATTACTGTAAAAAACAATTAATCAAAGTTGAATTGAATTAGTAATGTAAATATAATTGTACTGAAAACAAATGTAATAAAATACATAGTTATAGTTATTCAGTTTATATAATACTAGCTGACCCGTGCCCACTTCGTTGGGCATAATGTTAATAATCCTTTTTTAGTACAGAAAACTCATGCCGTCGCGGATTTTCAGTGGGGTGTAAGATTGCCTAGGGCATATTGCGCGCTCCCCCTGGGCCATCTACAATTTTAAGATGGTCCCTATCAAATCCGGGAAAGGGGGGAGGCGGGCGTGAAGGGTTGACAGGCGGCCAGCTCACCTGTTACCCTCACACCTGCGCTCGGTGACCAACCCTCCCCTTGCCTGCTCTCTACTGTACCCTCTGGTAGTCAGAGGGGCACGTGGGAAGCCTCTGAGCAGCCCCTACTGAGCCGCTCACGTTGCGACAGGTATTTGCCGTAGGCGGCAGCGCCTCCCCTGGGTAAGAGGCGCCACCGCCTGCGTTGCCCATGGTGTTTCACATTTCCCCGCAGGTTCCGACCCCGCATTCGGATCCCGTACCCGTTGTATCTTCTGTTCAACTGACCCTCCCCGTTTTCGCTCGTGACATAGTGCGAACGCCTGTTGCACCCTTTAGCCCAAACCCGTAATAATATAAGAATCTAACGGATTTATTGACATTTGTAATTTCGTACTATCTTTTGAATAGAACCTCCGATTTCAATAATTCAAAAAGTAATCAACAGGTATTGAAACAATCTTTAATACTAAACAATTTATTTATATTAGAATCAATACAAAGGTATAGATTCCGTGGTCTGATTTTGATCGGTATTCCTGCTTGAATTTATTTCGTCTTAATATTTTTTTAATATTGCGATAACTCTTAAACTATTCGTTGTAATTATATAGTGTAAATGGCAATTTTGATCTACATTAAATGTACAACGTATCTAACGTATTTAATTGGATAAGGAATAACACCGTATTGTTAAAAATAGCTTAAAAAATGACACATATTTTTGTTGTAATTTGTAAAAGATAAAAATGGTTACTGTGAGCTACCCTTATTAGATAGACATATGCTATCGCGGACTTTTATGTAGACCTTTTTAATTTATACATTTCGACAGTACATTATTTTGTTATATATTCAATAGTGTTCGCAGCTACGCGATGTAAGGAATTTTTTAGGTCATTTTTTTACACCTTGTATTACATTATTGAAGTTTTAGTAAGGATCCCTAATTTTTTTGAAAATGTAATAGTTAGTCAGTGATAGTGCAGCTTTCTAATGGTAAAAAAAAATCTCAAATCGGTTCAGTAGTTCTTGAGTTTACTCGAATACAAAAATACTATTAGTAAAGATGTATGGAAATCTGCCCGATTTATTGACATTTATGCTCACTGCTCCGCTCCCTTTTGTAGTAGCGTGATGTTATATAGCCTATGACACTCAGCAATAATGTGGCTTTCTATTGGTGAAAGAATTTTTGAAATCGGTTCAGTAGATTACCCCTTACAATTTAACAAACACACAAACTTTACTTCTTTATAATATTAGTATAGAGTATAGATGAAATACTAGAGATAGAATATAGTGACCGATAATGATAGTGACATTTTTTTAAGAAAGTTCTTAAGAAAGATTTTTTTTCAAACATTCGAAAAGGAAATTTAAGAAGTTTCATCGAGCAACGAAATAGACCATTAAGCAAGATTATTAAAGAAAAAATAAAAGTAATAAAACAAGTCGTGCGTATCGTGTAGAAAATAGGATGTAGAGGCTCTCCTGAAGGGAGGGCTGGGAAGGGCGGGCGCGCGTCTGTCCGCCCAGTCGCTCGTCGACACTCGCGGAGTACACTGGCCGCACAGTACCTAAAGCTGTTCCCCAACTTTTACTCAAACTGAACTCTATTTTCCCGTTACTGTACCGTGTTAATGTTCATACAGTGATCGGGTGAAACCATGTGAATTGTGTTTAGTGGTATTCTATCATATTTTTTAAAATGGCGCCGGTTAGACTTTTTTTTAAACTTTCACAAACTGCGTTACTGACTATTTTAGTAATGTATTCTAATACCACAGGGAAGATCCAATCGAACAGCGAAAAGATACCCATTGGTAAGTTATAGTCCATTTTATAATCTTTTTAATTTTATATAGGCAAGTGTACATTCAAAATAATTTTAAGTCATTTAAAAATTGTAACCATATTATTATGGGTACCTACTCATTGAAATTACTATATCTATATAATTGCATACCATATAAAAATCATTTACTAGAAAATATAAATAAATTAGATAGAGATAGTTAAATTATAATGCTCACTAACAATATTTCGCTTTGTATATAGGTATTACAGATAATTGTTTTTATACTAGTAATTAATTTATGTAAATAATTGTACTTCATTGTAATTTCTTAATAAAATAACAACTTTGTCATTACAATATTTCTAATACTCTAACTAACGGAACAGCCGTTAACTTTCATTCGTTAACTATAATAATACTAGAAAACTAAACATTTCTCAAAACTTTTGCGCAGCATGTACTGCTAAGTGGTTTTACCGGTTTGTTCGATTTCAGGATCATGTACGTAGGATTCCATCAAATCTTATATTAGTGAATTATGTAAAATAGCGGCAATAAAGCTCATCACAATTATTAAAAGTTTGTACCTAACGGGATTAGAACTGAAAAGTATTTCATGACTAATAGAATATGATATGAACAAGGGAAATTATTTGCAGAATTGGACAACAGTCATCAAAATTGAGATTACTTTGAAATTGAAATAGCTATAAATCAAAAGAGATTTTTTGTGTTTTGTCGATTAATTTGGCACAAGTAGTTTTAATTAGGTGTATGTAATAACTAAATGATCTCTAGTTTTATATAAAGCGTAATTTGCACTAACACATAACCTTAGTTGAGTTTTTAGAAGCTTTATACAACCATATTTTTAAAATAAATATACGTTAAAATTTTTTAATTAACGAGTTAACGAGTTAACCAAAAACGGCTACGTGGTTAAACTCTACGCTGTAGAAGTAGGAGCAAGGAGAATTCCAGCTAAATCCCTGTACAACTTACAAGACCTCGGATTGCCAAGAGCTTCAGTAAGCTCTTTACTAAATCGAATATCAAAAGCGGCATTGATAGGATCTTATCAAACTACTGACGGTGGAGGTGAGCGCTGATGCATCACAAGGTGGCCACCCTGAACTTACATCTGGGTCGCAAGTCCCAGTCGCCATCACGGTGTTCCTTTCTGTATCACGCTATGGACCCGGCGACCGCACGGTGAATCCATGGAATACTGAGAATCGAATCTCTAACAGATAAAAAGTTTATTTTACATACATGAATTTATGCTCACGTCTCTATTACACTACAGTTGAGTGTATCCTTGTAAAATTCAAAGTGTATTATTCTATAAAGTTTATTAATAGGGAATTATAATTATGAATTTTAAATAATATGTTTGATTATTCACTAGTAGCAGTTAGCAGTAGTAGTAGCTGTAGTAGTAACTAAACTACATGGATATTCCAACCCCGCTAGTTTTACATTTCAAAGTGATAGAATTTCTTGGGTTCGATTATCTCGGTGAGATATTTGGCTAACTCGAGACGAGTAAGTCTGCGGGCACGAAACTAGCGACAAGCGGGGCGGTAGCGGGGTGCGGCTATTTGGCGACGGGAAGCAGTAGCATGGCGGGTACTACTCCCAGAAAAATAGGATTTGACAAGGAAATAATTCCTCGTAGCAATTTTCTTTCGGAATTCGTTGAGGGAGGTCACTGGCAGTCTAAAATTAGATTTTCGTGGTATTGGGTTCGTTGCATTCTTCGCCATCTTGAATTTAAGGGTAAATTCATGTTTACCGAATAAGTCACTTGTTTATAATTTTAAAAAATGTTACTATAAAGTTGTTAGGTATTAAATTTCCTACAAGTTTGATGTGAAGATTTTTGGAGGACGAGGAACACAGAGTGATGGACGCACGTTCCATTATTCATATTTTAACAAATTATTGGAAAGTAATCAAATGAATATGCCATTTCCAAGGGCTTTGTCAGGAACAGACGTAATTTTACCTTTGGTCCTAATAGGAGAGATTTAGACGAGGCATATCCTCTGAAACGCTATTTAATGCGCGTTATAAAATTATTACCAAATGACTGAACTTTGTTTTTAGTTTAAATGTCACTTTATTGGTTAACCGCATGAGTTATAATTTGGGGTGCTTGATCGGAAACTTCCACGCCATGTACAAATTGCCTTATTGGGTCAAGCCCGGGCGTGCGGTTGGCTTATGGTTATGTCTTTCATGGGAACAACTGCCGTCCGACTCCCCAAGCTCTGGCAACCCTTCCCAGACTCTGTCTCCGGACACTTCCTAAAGGAAGCCTGCGTAGGACCGTTGACTGCCATTCATCAGATGTACTGACTTGCAGGTGAGGTTTGGCTTCAACAGTCTTGGTCATACCTAGTACACGACACGCCATAATAAAGTCAAATCATAAAAATGCCGCTGTAAGTTAGTTTTGTTTGCTGACTGAACAAGATAGCTGTATTTATTTAGGTGGTGTCTACAGTCCGTAAAATATATATTAAAATCAGTCGAAAGTGTCAATACGGAAAATATTATCCGTATTGATCTTACATGTCATTAGTCAAACGTCAAAAAAACGTCGAAATAGATCAAAACCCATGCTTATAAAGGGCTACTGTATGCAAAAACTCTCATTAATTTGTTTATGACGTTTTAATCGTATTTTAGAAACGATACTCAAAATCTCTTATACGAGTATGACCCCTCATGTTGTTTCAATCTTATGTGTTAATGTTCACATCTTTTAAGATTGTGTGATATTATTATACACATAAGATATTACAGATATATTACATATTACAGAGATATTACATTAGGATAGCTGATATACCTACGTAAAATTAAATTAACTATTAAAAGTTAAATAAATCGTTGCACAAAGTAATACTTGGGTAGTTTTTTTTTACGCCAACGCGGCAGGGGCTGCAAGGACCGCATCGCGATTTGATTTCATCAAAATGGGTTATAAATTCGAGTTTCATTATGTAAAAATTATTTCCTTTGTGCTCTTGTGGCAATAAAAATTCACAAACAATTTTGGGAACTCAAAGGAAGAAAAGTTGGCGTTCAAAAAACTGTAACTGTGAGAAGATGTACGAGTATAAGGCGAAGACGTAAATCCCAATATTAACTAAAAAGCAAAGTGGACATGATGATGATGATCTACTTCAACAAATTTTATACTAACTGTTGTTGTTGTAACTTTTGTTTCTAAATACGCTTCGTATTGCATTGGACATGGTATTTTTCGTCGAAGGACAAAAGAAGTTGGTAAATATCTTGGAAGAAAACATCAAAGAATACAGTCACGAAAACGCTGCAGCATATCAAGTACGGAACAGCCAGAAAGGAACTTTGATTTAAAGAACTACACATGCATCAGGTTTTTAAAAAATGGTGCCATGAAATCAATTACAGGGAAGTCTCACGAAAGATTTTTTAATAGGCATGAAAATATTTGTATTCACCAACCCTGGAAAGACTAATGCGACACCTGCTGTTACAAAGCGGATCATAAAATTTGGAAATGTCTGAGAGTAGAGATCGTTTTGTGTGTTTCTTTGTGTTAGTTACGGACCAGTTAAATTGCAAGGTGTCGCTTACAGGATTCCAACCGAGCCCCAATGTTTTTGAGGATTCTTCAGTCTTGAAATCGAATAATTGTTTAGTTGATTTTTGTTCATCGTTTAAATTTTCAAGCAAGCCCTTGTGATTGCCAGTCCATTTTCTCAAATTCATGTCGCCTCCCTTCAGTAAATTGATGAAGGATCGTTGTAGGTTTTGGGCTTCCACTAGATTGTGATGCCCGCTGATTACGTCATCTACATAACATTCTGTTTGTAGTATCTTCGCAGCTTCCGGATATTTGGGACCATCGTCGAGGGATAACTGTTTCAAAGTTCGCATGGCGAGCCATGGTGCGCTTTTTGTCCCGTATGTTACGGTACAAAGTAGATATTCGTGAAGCGTGTTACTAGGTGAGTCCCTCCATACTATTTTTTGCAGATGTTGTTGTTCTTCTGAGATCCAAATACAGCGATACATTTTCTCAATGTCAGCAGTGAAGGCATATTTATACGTCCGCCATTTCAAGATCAAAGCCTGGAGGTCCTTTTGTAGATTGGGTCCCTTTTCCATCAGACTGTTGAGACTGTAACCACTCGAGGTTTTTTGAGAACCGTTAAAAACTACTCTTAGTTTTGTAGTTTCAGAATTTGCTCTTATAACGCCGTGATGTGGTAAGTAGCATGAGTTATTTGTTGATATGTTTGTTGACAGTTTCATGTGACCGAGGATTGCGTATTCGTTAATAAATTCTTTGTACATTGCTGAAAGTTTGGGAGCTTTGTTGAATCGTTTTTCCAACTGCATGTACTGTGAAACTGCAATGGATTTTGAATTTCCTAGTTTTTCTTCAAAATCAGGATTTCTTCGGTTTCCCAAAATTTTGTTATTTCTTCAAGGTTGATTAGAGTTGCATGGCACGAAAATGTTTTCATTCTGCCACATAAAATCCAACCCATTTGTGTTTGTTGTGCAACAGGTGACTGCATGTTTCCCTTCAGGACGCCATCTAATATAAGGTGCGAGTATATGTCAGCTCATAATAAGATGTCAATTGACCGTGAAATATTGAAATCAGGATCCGCCAATTTCAAGTTGTCTAGATGCGGCCATTGCCCCTTTTCAAATGTTATTGATGGTAAATTGTTAGTTAGTTTTTTCATGATTAGTGCTTGCATTTCAAAATGATAGTCTGAGTGAATCGATTTACAAGTCACGTTGAGTTGTCCCTTGCAATCTCCAGAAACAGAACCGATGCCCGTGACAAATGCGATGATCCTTTTTCGTGCAAGACGTAACATCTGGGCAGCATTCTCAGTGATCAAGTTGACCTGCGAACCTTGGTTGAGAAGAGCACGCAATGTCATGTACGTGCCATCTATGGATTTTACTTTCAGTTGAATCGTTGTCAGCAAAACCTCCATATTGTTGTTTTGTAAATGGTTCGACGTCGGTCCTGATGCAGATGATGATGATTGCTCCCCAGTATTTTTATTACATGGCAACGCTTTTCTTTTGTCAGCATTATGCAATAACGAGTGATGTTTCAAGTTGCATTCACGGTATCTTTTCTTGGAATTGCATTGATTGTCGCCGTGACTGTAGAGACAATTTTTGCAGAGTTGCAATTTCGCAACTGTGGCGTTTCGTTTGCCCGTGTCCAACTCACAAAATTTGTCACATTGCCACAACGTGTGTTGTCCACTGCAATGTGGGCAGACACCGCGTGTTGCGTAATTGTTGTAATGAGGCTTGTTATTGTGCGGTTTGTTGTTTGATGGTTTCTCAGAATATGTAGAGTTCGTTTTTTTCGCTGACTTCAAACTTTCATAAGACATGAATTGAGTTTCCAGGAATGATAGGAAGTCTTGCAAGTTTTGGAGTTCGCTATGATTCTGCAGTTCCTTTATATAGTTACTTAAGGTACTAGAGTCCAGCTTCTGTGACATTATATGAATAATGATTGGATCCCAGTTTGACGTATCAACACCAATGTTGGAGATGCCGTTTAAACACTCCGTTATAGTGTCATGAATCCTCTTCAAGTTGGATGCGTCAGCTTGTTGTATTGTAGGTACGCCGAGCATGGTATTCATGAAAGTTGTGAACTGCAATCGGCGGTTGTCGTAACGCTGACTGAGTATGTCCCAGCATGAGTTATAATTCTCAGCGCTGATAGTTAGATGTTGCACCAACCGTTGAGCTTCCTCGCGAAGCTTCGTCATAAGGTACTGCATTTTCTGTGCCTTGTTGATCGACGGATTTTTATGTATGGATTCCAAAAACAAATCTCTGAATGAAATCCAGTGTTTATAATTACCCGAAAATTCAGGCAATTCAATCTTGGGTGTTGATAGTGCGTAGTTGACCATATTTTGGCGTTAAGTTTTCGTTTGAGATCGTCGTATTTTTGTTCAACCTCCGAGAACATATCATAGTATTGTTGATTAGATCCTTTTAGATGAAAGTCAATCAACCAATGAATCTTGTCGATAGGTTCCCATTTGGACCTTAAAGTGGAGAGATGGTCGTCTAGTTCCCATTTCTCTGATGCGTAGGCGTTCTCGATTTTAGCAATAGTGCGATGTATAGCGTTGAAGTTGCATTCTTGCGAGTGAATTAAACTCTGTACATCGTCAGCACTTTCGCGTAGTTGGCCGGCAGTCGATTCTCCTGAGAAATCAAACCTCACTTCGCGTTTTGGTTTCGCGAGATCGGCCAGCCTGTTAGTGATGTCCGTTTTGGTTCTAACGTACATCTCGTTCAATTTTCCGTGGACGTCGTCCTTGAAATAGTTAATGTTCTTATCTTCTAGCTGCAAAACCAATAACGCATGTCTATCGTCAAACTCCTTCCATTGGCTCTCTAGTGAAGACAGTCGATTGTTCAAGTAGTCCGAAGTTTTCCGGCTAGAAGAGTCCTTGTGATAGTTGACACACAAGGACTTAATGTTTTGAAAACATGCCTCCTGTTGTTCCAGATTAGCCATGTTCCAAGTGTTAGGATTAGTTCTGGCACGTAGTATACGATGACAAATTGTTTGTGCTCTTTAGCTCTTGTTGGCTCTGGCACGAAGAATACGCAACAGAAGAGCTTGGCGCTGCTGGTGGCGACTCGACGACTACGATGTTGTTTGCAGTCTTCTCTGATCGTTATCTTGAAATAGGTACTTCTTGATACGATTTGATCACTTTTGGAAACCTAGCACTCTAGAACTCTAGACACAGTATGACGTGCGCCTTCTCAATTCACCTGGGGATTCTCGCTTGTGAGAGGCCAGGGGACCGATCGCAACTGTGATAGAGACACCAAAGCACTAAGGATCTAAACCTCGAAGGACCATAAAATGTATAGTTTATACACTTGAATGTAGTTGCAGTTTGGTGAGTGCGGCGAAGAGAGGAAAACACAACTTGACACTTAAACTGTTATATTATTGTTAACTGGTTACAAGATTAACGTTGGTTATTATTCTCTCTAATTAATATTTAGTTACCGTATTGGAAGCTAATTCCGCACTGGCCTGTGCCAGCTATGTAACGTAGTTTTATTAATTGTGTAAATGACGCGCTCCAGGTGGAGATCGCGGTGTCAGCATATTCGTATGTACAGTCCGCAGTGAGACTGTACAGCCACTTTCCTCCGAAACTATAAGGCTTATGCTGTTTAAACTTGGTAAGTAGATGTATTCTGTGAACCGCATTAAGAATTTCATAGAAAAATAGAAAAAAAGCATTAAATTTTGGGGGTTTTTAATTAAATTAAATTAAATTAAAAATTTTAGTTTAATTAAATTTTTTTTTCATCAGACCCATACGTTTGGGTATCTATACATAGGTCTTTAAAAATGCTATTGAGGTTTCTAACATCACTTTTTTCTAAACTGAATAGTTTGCGAGAGAGACACTTCCAAAGTGGAAAAATGTGCCCCCCCCCCCCCCCTCTAACTTCTAAAATAAGAGAATGATAAATCTAAAAAAAATATATGATGTACACTGCCATGCAAACTGCCACCAAAAATTGGTTTGAACGAGATCTAGTAAGTAGATTTTTTTTTATTCGTCATAAACCGCAATTTTCGCCTTTGCTGCTACGGAACCCTTCATGGGCGAGTCCGACTCGCACTTGGCCGGTTTTTATTCTTAGAATGTATTGTTTTGTTAGAGTGGCATACGACCACGGCTATTCTTGATATTTTCTTGTTTAATACTTTTTAGAGCGTGATTTTGCAGTAGTCGGGTTTTAGTTTTAAACTCAATTTTTATTTGTATTATTTTGGGCCAAGCAACAACCAATAATTTATACATATTTAAAATGTGCTAATTGAGCCCTTTAATTTGATACCAAACACGGTCTATTTATCTAAGTTAAATTTTTAATGCAGTACTTTATGACCGCTAGAGGGCGCCATATTAGATTTAGTGACACGTGATTATAGCCTATAACCAGCGGACGATCAAGACGCTTCTAACGATACCTCAATTGTCCAGTTCTAATAAGTAGTTGAAGAGCTATGAGGGAACAAACGAACATACATACATACATCCATACATAGCCCGTCAAAATCATAACCCTCCTTTGGCTTCGCCGTTAGTCGGGTAAAAATGGTAGATTGTATGGCAAGGGAGCAAAATAGTATTTTTACGGCAAGGGCGCTACTTTGAACCACAAGAGAAGCAAAGGATTTTAGAATAAAATTCTGAGCGTAGCGAGGAAGCGGTTAAGGGATCACCGGAGCAAAATACTGCTTTGGTACCACAAAACGAATCAGTTAATTGGATTACATCAAAATCAGTAATTCACTCACGGTTGGAATACATTCATGGATCAGTAAATGCACGCTGCGGGGCTTGAAGTACAAGTCACCGCAGCAATAATGGGACCAGTTGTTGATGAAATTGAGCAGTGTGGATGTTCTATCGATCTATCAGGCAGGGCAATCTGTAGAAATAGCCGTGGTGCCGATGACCATTCATATTAAGGAACTGAAAGAGGTCGCTTATAATCTTGATGGGGCTCGAAATGTCGGTTGAGGACCGGATGGTGAACACAGCGACAATGTAGTCGCCGTGTTTACCCATATGTATGGAACAACACGGAGTCTTTATATTCCGATAGTTAACTATGGCTATGCTACGCCTATCATCATTATCGCACCCAGTTGCATTCAAGTCTTTTAACTCTCTTTTGATTTAATCTATAATTGGTGTGTGTAGCAGTGCCCCTGAGAGGAAAGCCTGAGCCAGAACCGTCAATTAATTTTATTAGTAGGTGATATTGGCTCGGGCCCCTGACTAAATGGGTCACCCTATAAACCCTCTCTAATATATCGGTGTATTATCAAGCGGTGCTGTACGAATGGACTCTTTTCTACACTTTTTGCAATTTCGTAGATTCCATTTATGATGAATTCTATGCAAACGTCAATATAGTCATCCTTTCGGCCGCCATGGCAACTAAACTTTGCAACTGGTAGTGAATAAGGATTTTTTATTCTCTGTTGGCAATTAGTTGCCATCAAAGAATTATCTTTCTTTATGCGCTACTAGTTGCCAACAAAGAATTCTTTGTCCGCGATGGCAACTGAGTTTCGCAGCCGGTAGTCAATAAAACATTTTTATTCTTTCTTGGCAACTAGTTTTGCGACAAAATAATGGGAAGTTTTATTCATTTGTTTTTTTTATTTAAGGACACGTCAATGTGACCCTATCTCGCCTGATGGTAAGCTGAAGGAGAGGTCCTAAGAAAGGGGGTCACCATTACAGACACCACAGTGCTACAATGGTGGCCCTCAGCTTGACGGCCTCATCAAATTCTTTTTCACGTCCCGCTTAAAGGACCCGGAGCTGTAGGAGGAAGGAGAGGGAAAGGAGAGGGTGGGACTAGTTGGAAGAACTCTCCGCTAGATTCACCGTATGTATTCGTCAGGACGGCATATTTGCGTCTCCGTCAGAAACAGCATAGCTGGTTTCACCGTCTCCAGGTGTTGGTGCATGGTGTTGAGGTTTGCATGGAGTCCATAGATGTTCGTGGACTCCACCTCAAAAAGCCTTAAAGATTTGTTGAATATAATTCTTGCGGTCAATCCGTAGTTAAGTCAAGGTGCGTTGGCCTAGCTCGTCTTCCTATTCATAGAAAAAGGCTCCGAATATGTAATGAGCAAAGACACTATAAATCCATCTGACGGATTGCAAAAATTAAATAAATACTTTAATAAGCAATGGTTAAAGAAAAATGAAATTATGAAGTCTTGCTCTTGTGCTAATGAAAATATAAGATCTAATAATAGTGCTGAAGGATGGCATGTGAAAATAAATAGATATATAGGAAGAAAATATCCAACATTGCCACAAATTTTGGATATTCTGTCAACAGAACATAGACCGTACGATTTAAATATAAAAGAATAAAGAGTACAAAGCAATTGACGAGGAAATTGACCAAGCGTTAAATGATCTAAAAGAAAAAAAATATCTATTGTTCACTGCTTGGATATTATTAGCCCTTTCGCAATTACGTTTTAATTTAATAATTAAAAAAGAACACTATTAAAAGTACCTACATTTATTTGTTTCAATATACTACCAGGGAACCCTGAATTAACCCTAATGGCGAATTAATTTCAAATTATATTATTAAAATACTTTTAAGTCTTTATTGCCTTTTCTACTTAAATGTATGTACTTGCGACTTATTACGAATCTGTCTATATATGAAAATCTGTTCTTTTGCGAATAAAGGAAGTAAACTTATAGATCAGTGTTTGATATATTACCTACTGTACCTTTATTAGGACTACATTTGCTATAATATGATTGCGTAAGAAGAAAATAATTTTTTCCACTGAAACTACTGTTTTAGAAAAGTTCTTTGTTGGCAACTAGTAGCGCATAAAGAAAAAAAATCTTTCATGGCAACTAATTGCCAACAGAGAATAAAAATTCCTTATTCGCTACCGGTTGCGAAGTTTAGTTGCCATGGCGGCCGAAAGTATAGTCATCATGTAGATGTATAATAATGAATTTGACCAACGACCTCCGTTTTAGGAATCGAATGCTTTGCCACTATACTACAGAGGTACTAACATTGCAGTTCGATGGTTTGGAGCAACTCTGATCACAAACATCTTATTTTGAAGTGATTTATTAATGAAACCCAATAGTTCAGGCAATATTAACGGTCGTTAGGGGCCGGGTTGAAATTATTTAATTAATTACCTTTAAACATTAAAACATAGTACAGTCAGCGTCAGAGAAAACAGACCCCCTCAATACTTAAAGAATATCGCCGCCTGCGCCGGCCGCGTCACATGACTCACGAATGACGTCACGCGATGCGATCGTCGCTGAGCTGCAAACAGCTTCATCTGCCTTTTATTTGCATGTTCATATTTGTAATTTTCTGATATTTTTCGTCTTTCGGCTCAATTGTATACCAATATACAACATACTCACAAAAAGATGCCACATTAATGTATGTGCCGTTTGAGGATTCGAACCCGCATCTCCAGCGCCAGCCGATTACTTAGACCGCGCCTTACTCCACTAGGCTACGGTTCACTTGATAATAATGGCGAAAATATGAACCTATAACTACTCCTATTATCGAACAAAGTTGATTACGGTGTTATTTTGTAGATCGTAAGGTTTAAATTTCAACTACACCATATGTGATAATAATAACTGCTCAATTGACTAAAAGATAAGGTTGAAATTAGTATAGATTTCTCGTTTAGTTCAATAGATAACGCTTGATACAGCTTATTGCACTACCGTCATTTTGTTTTTTACTTCAAAAACTTATCTGCTGTATGAGCTGCGGCTATAGTATTTTAATATCTGTGACAGCGCGCTAAGGTTGCAATTAGAATACTTCTTTGTCTTATTTACTAAACTGTGATTGAAGGTAACTTTATAATTCGTGGTAATTTGCATTGGTGTTAATCCTCCTCGTAATATTATTCAATTTATTAAGTTGTTGATCAGTTTTTTGAGTAAATTGAAAGTATGGTTCGAATAACAACATTTTTGAAAGCTAAAATTGTTATTCTCTGGGAGCAAGAATAGAGGCATAACGGTAAGAGTTACGATAAAAATATATTATATACCTATTTATTGCTTAATCATGTTACATTTTCATTTACAAGTTAGATTTTTGGAGTTTATTTTATTTATTATCATTTTCATTACAGAGAAATACAGTGCGTAGATGGATTCGAAGGTATCAAGCGACGGGTGATATAAAATGTTAACGCTAAGGACCTCGCCCAGTTGCTTACACTCATGAATCAGAACGGCGCGCGGCGGCGCCATGATATTGTGGAAGTTCACTCAGTGGCACCCTTCAACCCTAAAAACGTATAAGACTTAAGAACAAGCGGGCGGTTAACATTAGGTAGGTAAGTAAATGATTATAATAATATTCTTTATAATAAAATCACAAAAAAAAACAGATTTGAAAAGGTTTATTATTTCAGGTTACTGGAGATGGATGTCCTCAATGGGCCCAGGCGAGCTAGTGGTAGTTGAAGTGTTGAAAGACGTAATGCTGCGCATAATCAGTGCGGGTCGCATATCCAGAAGGACAAATTTACCTGGTTCAGGATAACCCTTTAGTGCATCCCGAATTGTGCAAGACTGGCTAAATGCACAAGAAGATATAACGGTGTTTGAGTGGCCGGCTAAAAGCCCGGATCTTAATCCTATAAAAAACTTGTGGGGTCAGATGGTTTTAAACTGGAACTAAGGTAAACAGAACTTGAGAACTAATTGCGAAATAGTGTCCTAACATTCATAATAATAATATTATATTATTATTAATACCTAATCCCATTACTCTTGTTTTCAAGTTTAGTAATCTTCTAATGTGTTAACGATGCACCATCTGACCTCACATATTTTTCTAATGTTGTGTTAAAAGGGTTACTTATCAGAAAATGTGATCAAAGAGGAAGATGTATATTGCTATACTGTTATAGTTTAGCATGTTGGTTCTTTCTTTGTGGTTCACAGGCATAAATAACATTTCATTTTTCAACCATTCTTTTATATTCAAAGATTATACAGAGTGTAAAAAATTAATGTTTGCAACTTTAAATAAATAAGTAAATAAATATTGTAGTCATGTTTCTAGAACTATGTATAATATTAAACATTTTATACTTCACTTAGACCCTAAGTGAAGTGAACATTTTATACTTAGGGTATTGTTTTGTCAATAAATTTACGTTCTAAAAATAAGTAAATCTAAAAATAAGTAACCCCAATTTAACTCAGATAGAAAAACTGTATACTCAACCAGGAAATGGACTCCATGTAGTCCTAGAAATGTAATTCGAGAAATAAATTAATATTGTTTATACAACAAGCCTATCTTTTCTTACAAACCTCATACCTACTATAAAATTAGATTCCTTAAATAATAATTAACAAAAGTGCTTATGAGAATAAAAAAATAATTATACGAAATAAAAAAAAGAACTTTTTGTCCGAGGATTTGAACCCCCGGTTACCTTATTCACAAAGCATAGGTCATAACCACTAGACCAACATGACATTTACACAAAGTTTCAAAAAACTTCAATGCTTTCATGTCATTATCAAGGGGGGTCCCTTTTCTCTGAAGCTTACTGTACATATAATCTGCAAGTGGTGAAGAACATACGACGTACTTCTTTCGTTTTTACATAATCCCCCTAGTTAATAAGATTTTAACGCATTTGACTTATTTCAGCCCGGCCCCTTCAAGTAGTTATAATTTGTAGAATAGAAAATGATTTTACACAGGACTGAGTGAGAAAAGTTACGAAAAGTTATTTGTGACCTCAAACCTAAGTAAAATTCTAGTGGAGTGGATGTGGTGAATTTCGCTTATCGCCTGCCACAGTCGCTAAGCGAGAGTGAGAGGCACGGAGCCTGGCAACCCGGATGTTGTCGGTTGCATCCAGCGACTGCCAGTTAGTCTGAGGCAGTCGATGGAGGCTGCACAATACATTTTCGAGAACCTAATGTATGTAAGGAAAAATATTTCCAAATTTCCAAAAATTTGTGACAGGCATAACGTAAATACGAGACATAAAAACAATCTTGTAGTCTGTGATAGCAGACTCCAAAAAATTAGTAATTCTTTCCAGGGTAACTGTATACGCTTTTTTAACAAGCTCCCGAATGAAATTAGGGATTTACCTATAAATAAATTTAAAAATGAAGTTAAGAGGAAATTGTGCCAAAAAGGCTATTATAAAATACAAGAATATTTAGATGATAAACTTGCTTGGAATTGAGCTGTTCACTCATGCATGCTTCTCAAACAAATGATTGTATTTAGACTAAGTAGACTAAGCATTTTTTGTAAATAGACCAAAAAAAAAAGCCCGCTGAGTTTCTTGCCGGAGTCTTCTCAGGCCGGGGCCGCGTTTCGAACCGGTGGTCCATTTGCTAAGCTAGTCTTTAGTACATATATGTATATTATTGACGTTTTGTAAGTGCCGTTTTGATGGTCTATACAGAATAAATGATTTTTGACTTTGACTTTGACTTTGACTTAGTGCCTGCGACATCTTGGTGGTGGTGCCGGGAGCCTAGAAAAGCGTGTTCTCGACCGTGTGCTCTTGCACTGGACGCCCGGCATCTCCAGGGCCAGGCAGGTTCACACAAGCGTTTATCTAGACCAAGACTTCAGCAATCAGCATACCCCTTACCTCAGCATGCAAATTTATATGAGCGAAAGTTTTTACAAATATTTTACAGCGCTTTATTCACAATAACTTGTATTGAGGATAAATGTAATTTTTATTTAGAACGAACAGCACCTTTTTACCCTTAAATATAGACCTTATACAGACGGGAACACCCAACAATTCCGAAATACTTAATTCCGAATTTCAATATTCCGATTTTCAAAATTCCGAATTATATAATTCCTAAGAAACAAAACTCCGAGTATTCAAAAACACGATAGTTATTTATCCGAAAGTTATAAATACGAATGTTCATTCTTCCGAATTTCATTTTTACGAATAATTAAAAATCCGTAGTATTATTGGCCCGAAAAACGTTATTCCGAATTTCAAATTTCCGAAAATTCATTGCTCAAATTGAAAATTTGTATTAAAAATAGCTAAAAGTTAAAATTGATTTGACATGTTGCGCATTTTAGAGTTGATTTTTTATAATAATAAATCAATTTTCTCGCCAATTATTACGTATAAAAATTAAGCCAAACCCGACTTGCTGTGATCCTACTGCCGTGGTACTTGTTTGTTATTTAAAAACCGGAGGCGCGGAGGGCGGGCAGTCCTCGCCCGCAGTAACGAAGCTCAGGCGCCCGGGTTTTCAATAAATAGGATTTATGATACATCGGATATCTGACTTTCGGAATTTTGAACGATTCGGAATTATGAAATTCGGAATTTTGAAATTCGTGATTGCAACTTTCGGAATAAGGCTTTTCGTATTTATGTAGTGTACTCTACGAGTATACAGACATTTGGTATGATGCCGCTAGAAAATTTCATAAGTATAGAAATAACTTCGATTACATGTACAGAAAATTATTGTCCAGGCACTATTATGTCTAAACCATAGCCATACTATTATTATAAATGTGAAAATAACTCTGTCTGTCTGTTTGTCTGAACCGATTTTGATGAATTTGGTAGTCAGATAGATTAGACCTTGGGAAAGGACATAGGCTGTTTCACGATAACGGACATCCACGCGGGCGGAGCTCCGTGCGAAAGCTAGTTACAAAATAAAACGTGTTGTTTCATTTGATTCAAATGGAAGAGATCTAATTCATTTTGAATGATGTTCCCTTAACCATTAAAGTAAAAAAAAAAACATGCATATGCGATTGCTGGTGCTATCGAATTTAAAGGACTAAATTCAATATTAGGTCATTATAAATGCCACAATTATGCTTTTTTTTATATAGGACACGTCAATTTGACTTCGCCTCGCCTGATGGTAAGCTGAAGGCAAAGTCTCTGAAAAGAGGGTCACCATTACAGACACGTACCATGTTATAATGATCAGATGCTTTATCACGCCCCACTTAAAGGACCCGGGACTGTAGGAGGAGGGAAACACGTGAACTGGTAAGAAATTCCAAGACTTAATGGTGCGGCAGAAGAAGGAGTCGCCGCACCGCTTGGTTCTTGATGGAATATTCTGCACCGTATGCGGGTGGCATCTAAGTCCTGCACGTGTTGTCCTATATAGGAAAGGAAAGGATGGGATTAATTGGAAGAGCTCACCAGAACATTCACCGTGGTAGAGACGGTAAAATACCGCCAAAGATGCCACATCTCTACGCAACTGCAAAGACTCGAGGGTGTTGGTGACGTCAGGATTCCCAATAATGCGGACCGCACGTCGCTGCAACCTGTCGAGAGCATCTAGTAAGTACTTTACGGAGCCATCCCAGAGATGAGAGCAGTATTCCACACAGACAGACAGAAAGTTACTTTCGCATTTATAATATTAGTATGGATACGGATTTGAAAATAGAACACTTAATAACATTTTGTTTTCTTGGGATGAATGTTGTGTTTTAAATCAAATAAGCCTTTTCAAAATCACTTTGTGTTAATTTTAGATAAACACACTATTATTGTTGTATGTGCCATATCACTTAGCAGTACATATACTGTGACTTATGATTCGCACCATCAACAATAACAACGAAAAAAAAAACGAAAACAGAATCTGAATTTGTTTACAGAGATTTCGACCAGGTTCGATTCCTGGTTATGTATGAGAGTTTGTAGAAAAGTTTGAATGTCATTATCATAAAATTTAAATCGAAGCCATGGTTCCTAAGAACAGATCTCGCTATCTCTCATAGTTTCTGACTTCTCCCTACTGACCCATTTGGATTGATCACCCTGTATATCTACATTCATAACTTACGTATTAAGAACTTAAGTCATTAATTTATACATAATAGGTTAGGATCACATATTGAAAAAATAGTTAGTAGATAAAGCTACGCCAAGAACGCCAAAGAAGCCGCCTAAGTAGAACCGCTTAGGACTAGAATAGTTTATTTCAGTTATTACATAATATAGTATTTTACTTCGATATTTTCCGCGAAGTGACTAGTTACCATCTGACTTTCAAAACCTATTAACGTTACGCACAATTACTGCAGCTGTCCAGCTGCAGTAATTGTGCCTTGTCGAGTTTTTTAGGGCTCCAACTATCCAGACCAATACAAATAGACATTCAAACATACAAATTTTGCACTGAGCGGCAATCGAAGACGCGCTTCCTACATAGCAGTCGAATTTACTACCGCCACGCCACAGAGGGGAGGAGGAGGAGAGCACTCAAGAGGAGAAGTATTACTCCCAATGTCAGCATAGGGGGAGTAACACTTCTCTTGAGTAGTTGTATTCTTTATTTTATTCTTTCAGAAAAACTTACAGCTAGTTTTGGTTAGTGTAACTGTCATATCTGATCAAATTATTCACACCACCAATTTGTCCAAGCCCTCGATTCTGTTAAAGCACAACCACTGTCATACCACAGAGACAGCAAAAAATGGCGTTAAATTTTGAAACGTAAAGACTTAGTTGGGTAAGTTTAAGAGTTTAGTTTAGGTTGATAGAATTTACTCGGAAGGAGTTTAAGTTAAAATAGTTATGAATTTAATACTTATGTTTTTGCGTCTACCCTGACTCTCGGAGAGACGAAGAGATAAATGAAAGATAGATTAACAATTAATAACCATTTGTATTCATACAGTTAAATCTCAGGAAGTGAGTTACAGATTCAGATTCAGAATTCAGATTCCGATTCCGATTCAAATTCAAATTGAAATTCAAAAATTTATGAAGCATAGGTTATAGAATAGATGGTCCCCCTGGTGTTGCACTCGCCCATAGGCCACGGTAACCTCTTACCATCAGGAGGCCCGTGTGCTTGTCTGCGGCCTAAGTAGTATAAAAAAGATGCTGTAAAAAACAATAGTAGCTACAAGCTATGTTTCGCCAAAGGCGTACAAAATATTGAATGAGATCACAAAAATTCACAAGATTATTATTAAATAGCCTTCCGCCCGCGGCTCCGCCTGCGTGGATCTCTTATCTCCGGTTCTACTCAACCGATTGCAATGAAACTAACGTAAGATTTTAAGTCTGACCAAGACCTTTCTAACGAAAAAAACCGCATCAAAATCCATTCAGTAGTTTTTGCGTCCATCGCGGACAAACATTTCCAATTTACAATTATAGAATAGACTAGCCTTCCGCCCGCGGCTCCGCCCGCGTGCATCTCGGTTAACGCGACCTTTGCTCATATCTTCGGTTCTACTCAACCGATTGCGTTCAAACAAACGTAAGATTTTAAGTCTGAGTAAGCCCTTTCTAACAAAAAAAAACCGCATCAAAATCCGTCCAGTAGTTTTTGCGTCCATCGCGGACAAACAGACAAACAGACAGGAAATTCAAAAAAAATATTTTCATGTTCAGTATCGTTAACATAACATAGCCCAAGTATATTTTTTTTAAATATCTCCAATGTACAGACACGACCACTTTACAATTGAAGACGTGAGTGGAAGAAGGAGGTAACTAACAATTTCTAAATATTGAGATAATCGGCTTCAAAGTTTGAACATTTCATTTGCAAATATTATGTTTTCTGGTTATTTATGTCAAAATATTAAGGTGTCAAATTATTGTAATTATCCATATTTATTATTAGGGAAGCATAAAAATAAAAATGAGTGGATGGAAATTAATTTATTTGAAAAAATGTGCATATACATTCTTCATCCACTGACAATGTAATATGATATTATGCATACTAAGCGTGGAAGAAGGGAGTATTATAACATTATATATATAAAAAACTAGCTATTGCCCGTGGCACCGCCCGCGTAGATGTCGGTTATTGCGACTAAACATAGCCTATGATATTTTTTTATACAATTGAGGTCGCAGACAAGCACACGGTCCTCCTGGTGGTAAGTGGTTACCGCCTATGGCGTATGGGCGAATGCAACACCAGTCACGCTCGTGCAGCCGACCCTGTAGGAACAGAGAGATTCTGTGCCGTCAGCGCAAGAGATAAGTAGGCTTTTAGTTATCCCACTGATAACACAAAACCTCTCCAGTGAGCTCTGGCTACCCTACTCACCGTCGGAAACAACACGATTTTAAGCCACGGTCTTCTGTAGGGCGGAGGTTCTTCTTCAGTCGGACTGCTTGATTGGGACGGATATACCGTCGTGTCCTATTCTTTTTTTTATACTACTTAAGTCGCAGACAAGCACACGGCCCTCCTGATGGAAAGAGGTTACCGTGGCCTATGGGCGAGTGCAACATCAGGGTATTCACACTCGTGCTGCCAACCCTGTAAGATCAGAGAGATTCTGTGCCGTCAGCGCAAAAGATAAGTAGGACAAAGCCTTTGATTTTTCACTGACAGCACAAAACCTCTCCAGTGAGCTCTGGCTACCTTACTCACCGTCGGAAACAACACGGGTTATTAAGCCGCGGTCTTTTGTAGAGCGGAGGTACTTCCCCAGTCGGACTGCTTGATTGGGACGGATGTATCGTCGTGTCCTATTTTTTTTTATACTACTTAAGTCGCAGACAAGCACACGGCCCTCCTGATGGAAAGAGGTTACCGTGGCCTATGGGCGAGTGCAACATCAGGGGAGTCACACTCGTGCTGCCGACCCTGTAAGAACAGAGAGCTTCTGTGCCGTCAGCACAAAAGATAACCTCCTATATTGGTAGCTATGTCCTTTCCTAAGGTCTAATCTATCTCTGTACCAGATATCATCAAAATTGGTTAGGTGGTTTAGGCGTGAAAGCGTGACAGACAGTTACTTTTTTATTTTTTCATACTACTTAGGTCGCAGACAAGCACACGGCCCTTCTGGCCCTAACTTTGGCATTTAATATAATATTAGTATGGATTAGAATGGATATAGGATATACATATTGCAACTTTTTGTCATCGGCAATAATGTTATCAATATTGATATTCTGGTTTTAGGAATTTTATCTGTTTTTTAATATTAACTTACGTTTTTACAGAAATAAATTAGTGAGTAGGTACTATATTTTCTTCCAACCTTAATGCCTGCTGCTCAAACTTTTAACATATAGATATATCATCATCATCTCAGTGTTGAAGCCGTCACAGTTGAAACTTTTTTTTACTTTAAAACAATCAAGACAGTCATTCGTCATCATCTTTACAATAGTCCCGGTCGCATCCGAGACTTTCACCTCGGAGTCCGTAATCCGCTTTCCGGCTTTTACTTTTCCACCGCGCACGGTCTTGGACAGAGTTATAGAGGAGTCGGTTTAAAGTGGGAGTAAAGAGAGACTGTTTGGAGTTGAAGTGGGAGTAGAGTTGGAGGGAGACGGAGTGGAATAGAAGGGAGTCGAAGTTGAGTTGCTTGGCAACCAGAGTGGAGTCGGTTTGAAGTTGGAGGAAATCGGAGTGAAGTCTTTTCAAAGTTATAGTAAAGAAGTCGGTTTGAGTCGGATTGAAGTCGGTATGGGATCGAAGTGAAGTTGCTATGGAATTGGAGCAGAGTCAGAGTGGAGTCGTCCTGCCGACTCCACTCTGACTCTGCTCTCTGTCGGTTTAGAGTTGGAGTAAAGTCGGTTTGGAGTTGGAGTCGGAGGGAGTCGAAGTGAAGTTGGTTTGAAGTCAGAGTGTAGTCGGTGCAGATTCAGAGTGAAGTCTGAGTATCAGAGTGAAGTTGAAGTGAAGTCCGTTTGGAGTTAGGCGGAGTCGGTTCGGAGTTGAAATAAAGAAGTCGGTTTGGAGTCGGAGTGAAGTCGGTTTGGAGCCGTAGGTTAGAGTGGATGCAATTTCGAATCGGAATAGAGGTGTTTGGAGTCGGATTGAAGTCGGCATGGGTTCGAAGTGAGGTTGCTATGGAGTTGGAATGGAATCAAAGTGGAGTGGAAGTGAAGTCGGCAGGAGTCGGTTTAAAATTAGAATGAAGTCGGAGTTGGAGTCGGAGGGAGTCGAAATGAAGTCGGTTTGAAGATGGCGGAAATCAGAGTGAAGTCAGTTCTGAGTCGGAGTGAAATCTAAGTAGGGTCTTTTAGCGTCCATAGGCCGCGGTAACCACTTCCCATCAGGCGGGCCGTGTGCTTGTCTGCCATATATGTGGTATAAAAACCAGATGAGCTAATGAATTTCGACATCATTCTGTATACAGTGCGCCTTTTTGTACTGTCATTGTATGACGGCAACAAAAAGTTGCTCATTGTTGCTGGTTATGTAGTGGTTTTCAAAAATGTTACAATTTTTTTTGTTACATACAGCCACCCTAGTAATATACATAGAAGAGCAGGAATGAAAGAGCATGATCATGAATGAAATAAAGCATCGTGGCAGTGCATTTTCTTGCACATAACCCCTTCTTCCATTGAAGAAATATGTTTAATGGACCGATTTTCAATGGAAGAAGGCGTTAAGGCACATACCTCCTTCTTCCATGTAACTTTTGCTTTTTTTGTTGCAGTTATGCCCTTCATCTTCTGGTATTTTGGAAACTAAGCTTAAATTTCGGAATTTTTTGGTCTAATATAGTTTATATACACCTATAACCGTCATATATAACGCAAAAAATCAAAAATTTCAAAAATGTTAGTTACCCCCTTCATCCACTCACGTCTTTAATTATATAATAGTATAGATGTACTAAGATGTACTAAGATTAAGATTACTTTACCCTCTAGAGTCTAGAGGATAAAAACGACTTTTGCACTCAGTTATCGAAGAGCAAAAGTACTCTTTCCGAGATGGTGGGATGAAAAAGACATTGTGTTTGTAAAGGAAGGCTGCTCATAGAAATCACCTCAAAAGCCATACTCAATTTTGATAGCTGCCGTTGGGCAATACTCGTAGACACGTATGAGTAGGACTATAAAATACCAGAGGATATCTGTGCCTGATCATCCAGACCCGACATATTCCTTTTTTCACGATCGCATAGGCGTGCAGTGCATGTAGAACTCACAGTACCGTGGGAAACTAATACATCTAAAGAGTGGTCTTTAGCTTGAGCTTAGGTTTTTTCGTTACGGAATTTCTGGATTCGGTCGTCACGCTCAAGGCCCGCGATAGAAGCTATGCAATAGCTTAAAAGTTAAATTTGAGTGAAAGTAGTTTTTTTAAGAACATAGAAACTTAACCTAAAAAATTTAAAAAAGAATCTATAACTCACTTGTGAATAATAGCAATAAAAAAGTCACAGTTTGATAATAGGTGTCATTACGTGCCTATTCGCGGTGAAGTAATAGCACTTTTATGAGCAGGTGTGTTGTAATAGTTATTTGTTATACAAGAGTGCAAAGTTGCTTTTTAACCGCGTGCTCAGTTTTGATGACCGAGCAAGCGAAAGATTCTAAATTTGAATCACGAGCGTAGCGAGTGATTCACAAATTAGAATCTTGAGCGTTAGCGAGGGAATCAAAAGAGCACAAGGTGAAAAATCTTTGCACTCGAGTACAACACATAACTTTTCATCCCACCTCAGCGAGGAAATAATGAAATGCTTCTCCTTCCTAGCATTAATTCCCAGTCGCATCCGAAGTTTTCACCACGGAGTCCGGGGTCCGCTTTACCAGTCTTAACTGCGGATTTGGCTGGACCTCGATATTTTCCGTGAAGCGACTGCCATCTGACCCCCGCAACCCAATGGTGACATTAAGCGATATCGAAGCATTGCAGCTAGACCGTTGTTGTTGAACTTTTTAGGGCTCCAACTACCCGTAACGACTGCCACATATGTTCGTATGGCACCCGTGACCGACGGCTTAACGTGCTCTCCAAGGCACGACCAGACCAATGCAAATACCAATTTTCATGCATAAAAAATATTTGCACTGAGCGGGGATCGAACCCGTGCCTCCTGCGTAGCGGCCGCGTTCACTACCACTACGCCACGGAGGCTGTATAATATGTGTATTAATACTAATAATAAAATACAAAAAAATAAAAATTCAACAACAATGTTCAACAATATGACGTGAAAAAAATTGATGCGCGCAAAGCAAATTTAAAAAAAAAAGTACACCAAGGAGTCTAGTTTTTCATAAATTAAAAAAAAAGTTGTATGATAAATTCGGCACCATAGAGGTAGAAGTAAATAGGTTTAATGATGTTTTGAGTTCACAAACCTAGTACACACGATGTTCTAAATTCAAATTTACTTTATCCTCTAGAGGATAAAACCGACTTTTACGCTCAGTTATCGAAGAGCAAAAATACTCTTTCCGAGATGGTGGGATGAAAAGTAAATTTTTTATCCTCTAGCTAGAGGGTAAAGTTTGTATATTCAAAACATTTTAAATCTTACTTCTGCGTCTATGGTGTCGAATTTATCATACAACTTTTTTTAATTTATGACGAACTCAGACTATCAGATATTTATTATAAATATACTATCAGAATATCAGAGAAGTATTAAGAATGTTACATAAATTCAAATTCAGATTCAGACTCAGACTCAGACTCAGACTCAGACTGAGACCTGAGACCTGAGTCTCAGTCTCAGTCTTTGAATTTATCTCAGTCTGAGTCTGAGTTCAGACTCAGACTCAGACTGAGACTGAGACTCAGACTCAGAAGACTTAGAAGACTCGGACTCGGAGACTCAGAAGACTAGGACTCGGACTCAGAAGACTCAGACTCAGAAAATTCAGAATCAGACTCAGACTCAGACCCAAACCCAAACCCAGATGTACAGGTGTAATAAAAATGTGTAATTTGTTTTTCGCGCAACATCCAACACAACAACCAACGGTGTTGAATGTATTTAAACGCTCAAGATTCTAATTAATCGTTCGCTTGCTCGGTCATCAAAACTGAGCACGCGGTTAAAAACAACTTTGCACTCTTGTATTACAAATAACTATGACTTGACTAAGGCCCAGCGCAGACCGGTGGAGGCGCAGCGGCGCGCATTCCTGGAATCTAGCTGGCGGATCGAGCGCGGCACGGCGGCGGCGCGCGGCGCGGCAGAGCGCGGCGCGAAGGCGCGCAGTTACTCCGAGCGCGCAGCATGTCGTTTAGTACCAATTGATACTTTTCACAGTAGACTCGCTTCAATCATTCGTATCATAATGGATTTGGACTGGGATATTATTGCTGCACTTGTTCTTGGGTCAATGAAATCTATGTCCGTCGGAGGGAGAGCGGCGTGGCGCGGCGGAGCGGAGCGCGGCGCGGCGCGGCGCGGCGCGGCGCTTCAAGCGAGTTTACTCTTAATATACAGTTATTGACCGTATATTAAGATGGTTAAGGTTTATATTCCATTGTTTGCCAGCGCAATTCCAGGAACGCGCGCCGCAGCGCCTCGTCTGGTGTGCGCTGGGCCTAACGAGTTAACCAAAAACGGCTACGTGGTTAAACTCTACGTCGTAGGAGTAGGAGCAAGGGGAATTCCAGCTAAATCCCTGTACAACTTACTTAAAGACCTCGGATCGCCAAGAGCTTCAGTAAGCTCTTTACTAAATCGAATATCAAAAGCGGCATTGATAGGATCTTACCAAATTTGGATAGATAGGGGGGGGAGGGGGGGGAACACTACTGAAGGTGGAGGTGAGCGCTGCTGCATCACAAGGTGGCCACCCTAAACCTACATCTGGGTCGCAAGTCCCAGTCGCTGTCACAGTGTTCCTCTCTGTATCACGCTATGGTACCGGCGCGACGAACGCACGGTGAATCCATGGAGTGCTGAGAATCGGATCTCATCTTGATATCAATTGATTATCGATTATACGAGTATACTCCACCAATACTATAAATTAAATTGAAATTAATGAAATGCAATACAAAACAATCAGCCCCTCTAGACAAGTGACAATTCGTTGCTCGGCGTATGATGGAATAGAATGCCAAATGTATGGGATTTGACGTATATGACAGGCGTCAACGAATGTCAAAAACGTCAAATCCTATACATTTGTCATTCTATTCCATCATACGCCACTTGTCTAGGGGGGCTGTTTTGCCACAATTTTAGACTGTACTAGCTGTCCCGGCGAACTTCGTACTGCCATATTTTTCCCGTTCCCGCTGCACCTATTTTCTCATCCTTTAAACCTTCCCAGGACACCCACGAATCTTCAAGACTAAAATTAGCCAAATGGGTTCAGCCGTTCTTGAGTTATAAAATAAGAACGAAAAGAGGCATTGATTTTTATATATTAGAAGATGTGATAAATCAAAAGTAGGTCTTTTTCTTTCTAAACTTGAAATATACATTAATATTAGAGTATACTTTTTCAATCAATTTAATGTCAAAACGATTAATCTACTAAAAGGAAACATTAAATCATACAATTGAAATAGCGATTAGTACCGCCGCTACTAAGGATTTCTTACCTTACCTTGAAAGAAGTCTGTTTTGGACAGGCGTTATAATCAGCTGTTACGCTGACCATACAGGATTTCTACTAACTGCGACACGTGCACACGATAAATGAGGACGGAAAGATTAATGATGCGGAAAAGTTAGATCTTTGGTAATTTCTCGGCGACTATTTTTATTATGAGACTATTAGATTCTGTTTTACACATAAAGTTTGGTCCATTGTTTGTCGCATTAGTAAAATAAGTAATCTTGCGAGACTAAAAAATATGAAATTGTCATTTAATTAAATAGATACATACCTACAATGTTCACTTGAAAGCTAAAGCTTTATTGCTGTATTTCTTGAGTTGTGGGAATACCTGAGAAAAGTACGAGAGAGCATTGTATTCTGAATCCCTGAACATATCTTAAGCATTATTTTTGACACACGTCTCGCAGCTAGCTGGGATGTTTAGACCACTCTGGATTCTTACAACCATTTTAACACTGAGATAGCTACGACTACTATAAAATTGGATTTTTAGTATTCGATTATTTTCAGTACTTTGCAAGTCTAAATAATTCTGAAGCTGCATGTACATATACATTATATACCCTTCCACTTACGGCCAACTCGAAAGCGACCCTGTAAGGATTGCTATACATATTTACGTGTCCCTCTGATGAGAAGATGGCACAGTGGAGAGCAGTTAAGGGAGTGGGCGGGATTTCCACACGCCGGAATGCGGGGCGGTAGCCTGGTAGGTGAAGTAGCTTTAATATTATTTACGATAAAGTCAAAATAACCATAAAAGAAAGTTACAAGAAAGGAAATGATAAGGAAAGAAAGAGTATTACTCACAGCAGTGAAAAATGGAACACGCAAATTCCTAGGGTCCAGTGCTGTGCACGATCCTTCGAAATTCATGGTTCGGTTTGGATCTCACATTCGGGCCTAACTGAGCTGTTCTTCTGTGATATAAATTTGTTGTACGGCAGTCGTTACGGATAGTTGGAGCCCTAAAAAGTCTAATGCTTGCACTTCATTCTCGTCGAGGTTAGGCGAGGTAGCGCGAGCACGAGAGTGTGGTGGGTGCCCTCGCGTCACATCGCCGCGCCTCGCGTCGTCTCAAGTCGCTTCGCCTGGCCTCGAGCGAGGGGATGCGAGGTGCGAGGGTAGACGAGGCGAGGCGCGTTCGTTCAATCAGTATGCCATAGTCTTGTGCTTAATCGGACATTTGCCGGTATGCACCGTACTAGTACAATTCGTACAACGTACTAGTACACCTTACTAGTACTATTAGTACTTTAGTATACGTAATCATAAGCATACCAATTTGATTTTCCTTCATACTTCGGACTGTCACTGTAGAAATAAATTTTGATCAATTTAAGAATCGTAAATTCAAAATATGGATTAATAACTAGAATTGCGTATTTATAACGTTACGTTTACGTTCTGTTACGGTGTACAGATGTCATCCACCATCGCCTTCTTCTCCAACGCTTTTTAACTTTATAAGTGTGGTATACATTAACAAAATTCATATACGCAAATGCGCATAAAGTCGCGGCACTTGTCAGTTCGAGCACATCCATAACATTATGCACGCGACACGCGACACAGAGAGAACTGGAACAATGGTGAGAGTGAACCTCGTCTAACTTCGTCAAACCTCGCCTCGCCTAACCTCGACGAGAGTGAAGTGCTAGCAAACCTCGTGTCGCCTCGCCTCGCATAAGCTCGCCTAAATTCGTCAAACCTCGCCTCGCCTAACCTCGACGAGAATGAAGTGCAAGCAGAACAACAGGTCAGACGGGATCCTGCCGTTTGGCAAAGTATGTTTCGTTAAATTTCACTTCCCAAAAAACTTATCGCATATTTTCATTTCCCAAAAGCATCCTTGGCAAATTTACATTTAGCATTTTAATCACTTGGTCAAATATTCATTTGCCAAATATTTACTTGCTCAATTTTCATTAAATCAAATATACATTTAGCAAATGCTTTATTTTGTAAAGGCGTAGTTTGTAACGTAGGCTAGATTGGAACTGCTAGAAAAGTGGGTTAGGTTAGGTTAGAATTTACTGTGACCCCAACAGACCCCGGATATTAATTGTATGATAACATAAATACATGCATACAATCACGCCTCTATCCCCGGAGGGTTAGGCAGAGGTGAATTAACACCCAATCATTGTATTAGGTCCCACGTAATAGAGGGTAAGTCTATTGCCGTTTGCCGGGCACTATTGTTGGCTCGAGCCATGTATAGGCTGAGTCTGGGCTGTATATATCAGTTTGATGTTAAACAGCCCTATCCCTTAGTCGCCTTGTACGACACCGCATGGGAGGAAATGGGCTGGTCCAAATTCTACTCTGCCGGGAACCACGCAACGATATGTATGTGTGATAACAATATAAGTCGATACTTTTGAAAATGGTAAAAAGTGAAATAATATAATAGTAGGATGAAACCTGTTATAAAAGGGCGAGAACTTAACAAAAATTAAAGGAAAAATAATTTACGGGCGATCTGAGGTCGGGAAGTGGAAGGGGGTGAGTTTTTAAGGGTAAAAACGGTTTATCTCGATTGCCGGCAAAACTACAAGTCCTATGGAAAAAAATTAAACGACGAAGTTGTAGGTAATAGAGAGACCTACAACTTTTGTGAATACACTTTTTTCACATAACCTCAAAATTTATGTGAAAAATTGAAATAATCAAGTTTTTGGTTTTTTATTTCTAACTTATGCAAAAACAATTTTTTTCTCACGAAATTTGGTGAAAACTTACCTTGTTATGTTCTAAAGGCACTCTAATTTTTTTGATTTGAAATATTTATTTTTTCACCTTATTTTGACTTAATATCGAAAAAACACCATAGTTTTCAATCGAAAATTCTCACGTCAAAATATCCGTTTTTTTAAAAAAGTCGAGGAGATTTGTTGAAATCTCTTCTTTCTGATAATGTAAAAAAATATATACATTGCAATGGTAAATGTTCTCAGAAAATGCAAAGAAACATGGCTTAAAATGCACAAAGGACATCATTCACCCATTTTGGTCCAAAATTGAAAGTGTCGGCCAAAGGAAAAAAAAAATTCCGTTAGAGCTTGTTCTTACTAGCATTTTTTTATTATGGCGTCAAAGTTGAGGGACCACTTCCAACGGTTTTATTTGAGTTTAAAAAATGTTTTATTTAGAAAATGTACATTTTTTATGATACGAACAATTGAAAATGAATTAAAAATATTGTTCTACATTGGAAGAATCTATACTAATATTATAAAGAGGAAAGATTTGTTTGTTTGTTTGTAACGAATAGGCTCCGAAACTACTGGACCGATTTCAATAATTCTTTCACCTATAGAAAGCTACACTATCTGGGAGTAACATAGGCTATATAACATCACGCTACTACTAAAGGGAGCGGAGCAGTGAGCATAAATGTCAATAAATCGGGCAGATTTCCATACATTCTTTACTAATATTAGATTTGTATTTTTGTATTCGAGTAAACTCAAGAACTACTGAACCGATTTCAAAAATTCTTTTACCATTAGAAAGCTGCACTATCACTGACTAACATAGGCTATAATTAATTTTCCAAAAATAGGGATCCTGGATAAAACTTCAATAATGGAACCCAAGGTGTAAAAAAAATGACCTAAAAAATTCCTTACATCGCGTACGCTGCGAAAACTATTGAAGATAGAACAAAATAATGTACTGTAGAAATGTATAACTTAAAAAGGTCTACATAAAAGTCCGCGACAGCATATGTCTATCTAATAAGGGTAGCTCACAATAACCATTTTTATCTTTTACAAATTATAAAAAAAATATGTGTCATTTTCGAAGCTATTTTTAACAATAGTGTTAAGCCTTATCTGACTAAATACGTTAGACACATTGTACATTTAATGTAGATCAAAATTGCTCTTTACACTGTATAATTATAATGAATATTTTAGAATCTATTGCAGTATGAAAGTAACGCGCGACGATATAAATTCAAGCCGAAATGCCGATCAAAGTCAGACCACGGAATCTATACCTTTATATTAATTCTTATCTAAATAAATCGTTTGATATTTAAGATTGTTTCAATACCTGTTGATTACTTTTTGAATTATTGAAATCGGACGTTCTATTCAAAAGATATTACGAAATTATAATGTCAATAAATCCGGTAAATTACCATACATTATTTGAAAACTAATTATTATTACGGGCATGGGCTAAAAGGGTGCAACCACGGGTGTTCGAAGTATTTCACGAGCGAAGA
Source organism: Eilema depressum (assembly GCA_914767945.1). Classification (NCBI taxonomy): domain Eukaryota; kingdom Metazoa; phylum Arthropoda; class Insecta; order Lepidoptera; family Erebidae; genus Eilema; species Eilema depressum. The sequence continues at coordinate 20,211,095 of OU612012.1, read as the reverse complement.
CAGGGAAGGTCAGCTGAACGCAACGGTAACGGGATCCGAATGCGGGATTGGAACCTCCATGTGATGCATCCTGGGTAACGGAGGCATTAACGCCCCTCACCCAGGGGAGGCGCTACCGCCTACGGCAAATACATACAGCAACGGGAGCAGCTCTATAGAGGGCTGCTCAAAGGCTTCCCACATGTCCCTCTGACTACGAGGAGGCCCAGTAGAGAGCAGGAAAGGGAAGGGCTGGTCACCGAGCGCGGACGTGAGGATTATAGGTCCGGCCTCCTGTCATCCCTTCACGCCCGTCTCCTCCCTTTCCGGAATTCGATGGGACATCGTGCTTCCCATTTCTGAGAGGGCCATCTTAAAATTGTAGATGGCCCAGGGTCAGCCGGGGGTGCGGAAAATGCCCTAGGCAATTTTACACTCCAGCAACTGAAGACCCGCGACGGCATGCTGTTTAGTGGGTCCGAATTCCACATGGCATTCCTGATGGCTGACGGGGATGGTATCCGAGGCAATTTTAGCACGAAAGAAAAGTTTGTACGGAATCCGAATTCCACGCGGGCGGAGCCGCGGGCAACAGCTATAGTTAATAAAAGCAATAAAAAATAAACCCCATATTGCATTTTAAGCCATGTTTCTTTGTATTTTTTGAGAACATTTACGATAGTAAATGGTTATATATATTTATTTTTTTTACACTATCAGAGAGAAGAGATTTCAACGAACAAAAATCTCCCCAACTTTTTTTAAAAAGCTGATATTTTGACGCGAGAATTTTTGATTGAAAATTAGGATGTTTTTTCGATATTAAGTCAAAATAATGTGAAAAAATAAATATTTCAAATCAAAAAATTACAGTGTCTTTAGGACATAAAAAGGTAAGTTTTCACCAAATTTCGTGAGAAAATAATTGTTTTTGTATAAGATAAAAATAAAAAACCAAAAACTTGATTATTTCAATTTTTCACATAAATTATGAGGTTATGTGAAAAAAGTGTAATTACCAAAGTTGTAGGTCTCTTTATTACCTACAACTTTGTCGTTTAATTTTTTTCCATAGGACTTGTAGTTTTGCCGGAAATCGAGATAAACCGTTTTTACCCTTAAAAACTCACCCCCTTCCACTTCCCGACCTCAAATCGCCCGTAAATTATTTTTCCTTTTATTTTTATTATATTCTCTTCCTTTTATAACGGGTTGCATTCTACTATTATTATCTTTTGTTTCAAAAATTATCGACTCTAGTCTATTCGTAGGTATAGTTTTTAACCAAAATTTTCTAGTCATAACAATTTTAAATTTCGAACACTGCATTCCGATGATGCCGTGTTCCAACTTTTTGAATATCAAATGAGTTTTCAAGGGTAACTATTATAATCCTAAAGTATAGAACGCCGAATGTTATTTGATGGATTTCTCTTCAAAATACTTAAATTTATAAATCCCATAACCGCCGAGCCTCATATCAGAATCATCATCATCTTCATGGAGACGCATTTTCCTGATTGCATCCGTGGCCAAGATGACCTTGGAGCTCAGGGTCCACCTTCCAGCTCTTCTTCCTCTGCTTCACACGATCTTGAGCGCCCATGGTAGTGACACCATTTGCTCAATGCATATTTTACACCGGAAATATAGCAGAATATTCTGAACACTTCTGCGTACCCCTTCAAAGGACTCAGGCGTGATGTTATGATGTGTAATGGCAGAAACATTGCAATAATATGCGATTGCAGCAATCGCGGCTGATTTCCTGGTACTTTTTGAAAAGTTCCTTGGTCTAATCTCGGAAACCCATCATCAGATCTTTACGAAATTTAACTGGGACCATTTCGGAATAATCTACTCACGTACAGAAAAATGATTATCAAAATCCGTCTAGAATTGGCTTCACAATCGCGTAACAAACATACAAAAAAAAATAGGGTACGAATTGAGAACCTTCTTTTTTGAAGTCGGTTAAAAAGGATCACATGTTTTCAGTTGTAATATTGTAACGGTATAATAACGTTAAAACCCAGGATAATATTATCTCGTTGATAAGGATAATTAATTCCGAAGGTTGAACCCTGCGGTAAGTCGTTAATTCGCGCGTTTGACCTTTTTTTATTTCATTTATATTCAGCTATTTTTTTATGAAAATTTTATTCTTGTGGTTCACATCGAGTTAACTGTTAATTATTTAGACAACTAAAATAAAATTCATTCCTACATTCAGGCACTGAAGACATTATTTACTTACTCTGATAAGTCATTGTTACACATCCAACCTTCGCTGCGTTTCATTTCAATGTAATAAGAGTATTCTTATAATAGTACGTTAGGAATTATATTGCAATAAAATATTCAGAAAATAATGTAAAATTAATAGGTACTACATACGATATACGTATTATTTATCTATTCAAGAAAGATATTAGCGCCGGAAAAATGCCAGAGGTGGAAGAAAAATAATCGTGACATCGTTATTACACTCATGCCTTTAACGGGAACTCAGAATTTAATATAGGAATGAATTTCCAGGTTAATAAAAATAATAGGTACTTTCGTTTATAATCTAGATGAAATAATGTTACTTACGTAATTTCTATTGTTACTTAAATGTTCATATATTTATTATTTGAGGTAAAATTTAAATGATTGACCTCATACATAAAATACTTAAATATTTAGAGTATAACAACGAAATTAATTTATTTACAACACACCTGCTCATAAAAGTGATATTATTTTACCGCAATTAAGCACGGAATGACACCTATTATAAAACTGTGACTTATTCATTGCTATTATTCACAAAAGTGAGTTATAGATTCTTTTTTAAATTTTATAGGAAGTGTCTATAATTGTCTATTTTCTTAAAAAAGTTTTGATACAAAAAAATAACGTGTTTAATAGTACGAATAAATTAATACGCCTATTGTATGGTCATTTGATGCATTTTCGTATTGAAATAAATAATTTCAACTTGTAATACTTGTGTAATAAACAAAATTTTCACTCAAATTTAACTTTTTTTTTTCTCTAAGTACAGAAAAAAAAACAGAGTAAAAAAAAGTTAAGTTCAAACCTCTTTTTTTTTTAAATATGGTCGACCGCCATTTAAATGCGCGCGCATAGGAAAACGAATTAATTTGTAGTATTGTTTATTTAGTATTTGTAGTATTATTTTATTCGCAAGTGTGTTGTAAAACGTCGTATGGCACGTGTGAGCATGATGATTACCGTCCTCGGCTGTCTTAAGACCCTCGCCTGGCGGCTCGGGTCTCAATGGCGCCTCGGCGGTAATCACCAACGTTGCTCACTTGTACCATAATGTACTATTATACCAGTAGTTATATGTATTACGTAAATTACAAAGACAATATTAATTATTTACATCAGACCACAAAAATGAGTCGGGAAGGGACTCCTCAGTTTCCCTAGATCACCAGTTTCTATAACTGGTCGGTTTCATAAATTCGTCAATTTTAAGGAATTCGTGAACTAGTCAGTTTCCTTACTCGTCAGTTTTTTTAGTTCGTCATTTTACATAAATCGTCAGTAATGGTAACTCGTCAGTTCAGTATAGTCATGACGATAATTTGTCACCCACAATACGGGTTGGAAGACACTCTTTCAGATCGGGTAGTGCACTAATCCATACTCCATACTAATATTATAAATGCGAAACTGTCTGTAAACAGTATTTTTAACTCCCGAAGGAGTGATTATACCAGAAAAGTTATCTACTGATTTTCTTTTATTTCAAGACGGCATTTTCATATTTGTGACACTATATGCGCGTGAAATCCTGAGCAGTGACATAAGTGACCTTTTTTTTGATGGAATGTTTAAAGTTCCGAAACCTTTTGTACAAAATGTACACCATTCACTTGGACATGGACAGTACGGAAAAGAAACAAATATAGTTGCCCTGGTATATAGTTTTCTTCCAGACAAAACCGAAGAAACCTATGTCAAGTGTTTTTCGTTATTAAAGGAAATTATTCCGACTCCACACAAATTACATGTGGATTATGAATTAGCTGCTATAAATGCAATTTAGAAACACATTTTCAATGGCACAAATCATAGGATGCCATTTCCATTACCGACAAAGTCTTTAGCGTAAAGCAAAGGCATTGGATCTCACTGATACAAAAGAGGGGAGAAAACATATTTTCATCCCTTCTATTCGAAAAGTGTCACTTTGTTCCTCAATAAGTGGGAGCAAAGTAGCACTTTTCTGTTCAGAGCTTTTTAGCGGGCGGCAAAGTGATTTGAATTAGGAACATTATATATTATCATTCATAGAAATCGAACCATTTTTTTATTACTGGCTGGTACGTGTTGACAGCACGGCCGGCGGTGCGGCGACCCATGCTATGTTCTTGTACTTAATGTAACAAAGAATAAAAGAATCAATTTTGTTTCTTCAGTTTAGGCACAAAAAGAGCACATAATATATGAACGTCAAAATATTATTACAATTATGTCAAGAATTGTAACAACAAATAAATAAAAAAATCATTTGAAAATGATTCTCTGTAATCAGTAGCTATATATTTTTCTCATAGAAAGGGGATGAAAAGTACAGAGCAAATTATTTTTCCCTCGGGCGATAAACTTTGAACCCCTCGCTGTGCTCAGGTTTCTACGTTAGAACCCCTCGCTAGGGGTTCTATTCTAGAAACATGAGCACAGCGAGGGGTTCAAAGTGGCGCCCTTGCCGTAAAAATACTATTTTGCTCCCTTGTTATACAATCTACTATTCTTTATGCGCAACAGTATCTTATTTTCAAGAAGCATGGCTTTGTGTGATTCACTATACTACAGGTGGAGAAAACTTCCAATTATTCAATAGTTACATGGACCCAAACATGGATGCAAAATTTTTGTGGATGTTCTCTCCATCTACGATCAGCGACACAGAACTATTAATTCAGTAGAGGCATGGCATAATAGATTGCGTATACGTTTATCTTACAAACATTTAATTTATACTATTTTATATGAATATTGAGAAAAGAGGCACTTCATGTTGATTTCAGAATCAGACAGATAAAAATCGCAAAGAAAGGTCCATAGCAATTGATAAACGCATTGCAAATATTGTGTCTGGTTTTTTAGTCAATGATATCGAAGATAGTCAAAACGGCATGTTTAATTGTCTATCTAATCTGGCACGTATTAACTTAGTTCGTAGAAGTAAGCGTAAAAATTAAAGTTTATGGATAGAAGTGGTGGTTCTATCTGAAACATGGAAGATTATGATATCATATGCGTGTGAAATCCTGAGCGTAACATTATACCTACCTATAGGTAGGTATAATGTCACGCTCAGGATTAGCAATAGCTTAAAAAACGTTATAACGTTTTTTAAGCTATTGCATAGCTTCTATCGTGGGCCTTGAGCGTGGAGACAGAATCCAGAAATTCCGTAACGAAAAAACCTAAGCTGACACTCCGAGCTCACACGAATCAAGCCGAGCTCGGAGTGGGGGGATAATTGCATAAGTTGATAAAAAATGCTATGCAATAGCTTTACCGCGGCAGTCCCCGAGTGCCACACGTCTTATTTCTTTTGTTGAAAGTAACCTAGTTTGTTTTTAAATTTGTATAAGTATGTTTTTCAATTTTATTATAAAATGAATTGTTTACTACTCATATTTTGTTACGCGGCATTCCAGTGCCTCCTTAAGCAATATTTTTTTAAGTGTGTTACCTCATTCTTTTATTTTGGAACGATGTTTTTAACGATGTTTTAGTTAAACATGACTGTACCCTGTCAAAAGCATAGACTGACGCGTTATGTAAAATGACGAATTAAGAAAACTGATGAGTAAGGAAACTGACTAGTTCACGAATTACTTAAAATTGACGAATTATGAAACTGACCAGTTATAGAAACTGGAGAGCTAGGGAAGCTGACGAGTGCCTCCCCGACTCACAAAAATAGGGTCCCTATTGACAATTTATTAAACATTTGCCATTGAAATGGAGCGCCTGGCTTTATGTTATTATATAATATTTTTTCGATCGGTTGATTACGATTAAACATGCGTAAAATATTAAATGTGATCAAGCTCTCTCTAAAAAAACTGCATCAAAATTAGTTCAGCAGTTTTTGCATCCATCACGAACAAACCGACAAGGAGACCAGAATTTCATAAAATATATTTTGGTCTTCAGTATCTTCTATAAAACATAACCCAAGTATTTTTTAAATATATCCAATGTACAGACACGATCAGTTTACAATTTTATAATAGTATAGATATAGATTAGAAAATAATTTCTTATGAATGAGATTGATGTTTAGCCGATAAAATAATTAAAATTTTGTTTATCTCAATCTTAGAATGGCAAGCTAAGGAAAACCAACATCGGTATTTCTCTGCCCGCCCCACTTTCCTTCTTGGGGATTATCACTAGAATAAATAAAATACGAGGACTCTTAAACAAAACTCAATTCTATCAAAATGTTGCGATCTCTTTACAGAGTGCGACCGTTTGGGACTCTCAAATGCTGACAAATATGTAGGGACAACGTATCTCTTATGTATTGGTAAAGGTCGACCCCTATAACATAGCTAAGCCTATTAAGATCTCATGCTGCCCCGATAATTTTATCCACTTACGAAGCCTGAATCCTCGTTGCTTTTACGTTGGTTATACGAGTACACTCAATATTTAGTGTCCCATAGGATAAATATTGAGTGTATAACACAATATCGTTTACAACTTGCGTTTATCATAATGAGTATCAAACTTCTAGTAGTAATGTAGGTCATATACACGAATATTTTTTAATTACCAGAGAAATTTTGGCAAAGTGATAGGTATTCGATACTGAACCCATCCATGCTATAAAAAAAGAATAAAGTACTATCGTAATTAAAAGTGCATTAGCACAGTAATGTTTATAATGGCTTGTCCGGTTAAAGGCGTATCTATGTGTATGTAATGTTTAACGCATACATTTATACGTCACACAGTATCGATATGAGAAAATATAAATGTGTGTGATGCGAAACAAAGAAAACGTTATGCTCGCCTTTTCATACTATTATGTTCGAAGCATGCATCTATATAAAGTAATGCAAAAATTCGTGATTCTACGTAAGGCAGTGCGTAGCCTGGTCGGTAACAAGGCTGCTAAGGATTGTGTTGAAATCGGATGTTGTGGGTTCGGATCTTAGTTTTTCCACTTTTTGTTGTTTTGTTTTCATGAAATTTTAGGAACAAGTTAACAGAATTAGAAATAATTATTTACAAATAGAAAAATATTATACTTAATTTACAATATTTATATATATACAGGTTTATAAGTGCCCGGTTAATGGCAATAGGCTCGCCACCTATTACATTGGGACCTAAACATAAACGGCGAAATGTGGGTGCTAGCACCTCTGCCTACCCCTTCGGGGATACAGGCGTGAGTTTATGTTATGTTTATGTATGTTATGTTTACAATAGATTATAAATAAAACAATAGTTTAAAAAAAAAAAGTTTATTAAAAGAATTATCCAATGTTAATTTGTGGTTATAATAATTTCATCCAAAAAATATACTTTTATAATAAAATTAACATTACATATTGAGGTTATAGCTTAATTATTCATTTTCTCGAAAGTTTTTTTTCGGAAAAGAGGATTGAAACTTAACCTCAACCATACAGTCTTATACTAATTACAGGCCAGCACGTCCCTTGATAGGCTCAGTAGTCTCAATAGGCTCAACTGAAATTAAATAACAAAAATATTTAAACAGAATAGCTTAGCACGAGTACGGCGATAACCATATCACGAGAGCTTTCACTTTAAATTGAGCCTAACTATTTTATATAAAATATAATATATAATAACAATAACTTTTATCTCTCTTTGCACCATTAAACCCCATATATTCTCAATCGGGTTCAAATCAGGGGATCGTGCTGGCCAAGGAAATTCAGTGGCGAGGAGTACTCATAACACGATTCCTGCCGGCTTGCTCTGCAAAGGGAAGTCGTGGTAAAGATGCTTAAGTTTAATGCATTATTACATGTATTACACCTAAAATTCAGTACCTATCTAAAATTTGAGAGAATTTCATACAAAATTGCCATGGTTGTTCTTTGGGATTTGCCACCGGCTTCCCTTTTGAACATTTTCACCCTTCGCCAGAGCAAGGAATAACTTTACGTTCACTAAACCATTCGCGAAGTATGGTGGCTCGATGGATGGGACAATTATCGTGCACATTTTTTATACCACTTAGGTGGGAGACAAGCACACGGCCCACCTGATAGAAAGTGATTACCGTGGCCTTTGGACGTATGCAACACCAGGGGCGTCACACTCATGCTGCCGACCCTGAAGAAACCTTCTAATGCCCTTAAACCTTCATTTATATCTGGATAGACATTTCGCACTGTGGGCTACATTATATCTTCTAACACTTCCACATAATTTGCACTATTTGCACGTGTAGATATTGGGTCTAATTCACCCGGCCCTTGCGCTCTAATCCACCCCCACATAATTTACACTTAGATTCAGTGTTCGGTACTATGTTGTTTTCACACCACCGCCGTGTTTTATCCTTATGCCATAAATGTAATCTTCCTTTTTGAGATGATTTAAACGTTCTTTCATCAGAAAATATTGTTGATTCCCAGTTAAAGTAAATACTCTTCGTTATTCGTTTCATATTCTGCTACCATATAACGCCGCTTCATCAGGTCTTCCACTTCTCCTCCAACTCTGCAACTCTTCTTCCTCAAATTGTTTCACGCAACGACTCCCAGTATTTCTCTAAAAAAACAACAACCATATTACACAATTGCAACCAATGAACAAAATTGCACTACAACAATAATAATTAATTAATTAACTTACAGATAAGCCCGTCTCATTAGAAATTTGAGATATATTCAGACCATTCGAATATGGCCACAATATAAGCTTTTGCTTCAATACTTATATTTGACATATTGATTTATTAAAAAAGAAATGTAATCGCTCGAACAGTAATTAACACAAACAGTCGTAACCATAGATGATATAATATATAAATAGGGTAGTCGTAACTGACTTCACCAACCAACAACTTCACTCATAGCCAATGAATCCATTTTATTTCAAATGCACCCTCAAATAATTATTTTTCTCGCTAAGTTTAAAATTCTACCTAAGAAACATTTTTATATTCGTATCAACATTTATATATCATTACTTTTAAATATAAAACACAAAAAGTTATATTAGTTCCGGTAGGTTCGAACCATCACCGACAGGTTTCATACTATTCGTCAAGCCGCACATTAATCCACTCAGCTACGGGGCGGCTTACGTATGATATTGAAATTAACAATATCAATCAACGAGTGAACAATATTAATGTGTGTGTATGTATGTGTGTGAATTATCTTCAAAGATTAAGGTCATAACTTCAAAAGTTTAGTAAGAGTACTGTACGACTAGGTTGACGTGTATGTGTGTGTGAATTGTCTTCAAAGAATAAGGTCATAAGTACGACTAATGTTGCCGCGCTATAGTTGCGTCAGATTGGTACTGCACTTATGATCGCGATAGTACATATTATGTATGTCAATTTTTTCCCTAAAACCACCTAATATTTGTTCACGACGTACAAAATTTTACTCAATAGAATATGAAGTAGATAATACTAATTCACGAAAACAAAATCACTCAAAGAAGTCATTGATAAAATACGCGCTCTCTTTCTCTACTTTAATAGGTAAAGTTCATTCATTTTACGACTGCGATATGTCCTCGAATGCGGGGTGCAGTGCAGGCGGGCGGCGCGTGATCCCCTACCCCCCACGTACCCCGCACTACACTTGCCGCGAAACGGGCGACGTACTAACGTACCTACTTACTTTACTTTACACACGGTGAAAATGTGAGTGCCGTTTTACGGATGTACCTATCGTGATCACGATTACATCCATATCTGGTTCCTGGCTGATCTCCCACATCGCGGTAAGATACTACCTCAATACGCAATATGAAGGCAGGTGAATTGGACGGAGGACCCCGGATGGATCTGAGGCCAATTTACATGTGGAGTGAAGTGAAATGTGTATGTCAGTGAACCTATCAACCTAATAAATACCCCTTCAGACGGCTCCTCAGTCCTCAGTTTGAAATTGAACTTATTAAATCGGGCTCGTTTATGCATCTACTTGTAGTGGTAAGTCTTGCACGTGTCGTAATACATCAATCATTAATTTTGATTTTGATTAGTGTTTGACCTTGAAAATCGCTCGCGTCTGTCGTAGGTACATTGTAGGTCGTTCTCGGAACTAATCGGCTTTTTTACGACGAAAGTTCATTGATATGATAGGTACCTATTTACTATTCACACAAAGTACGTAAAATGAAACGGTGTCTTTGCGTGTATGCACGTATTTCGAGATTTTAAAAATGTTAATAACTTTGTTTTTTTGTATGGTTGGCTATTTGTATTATTCCATAAGTATAATGTTGAATTATATACGTTCCCTATCAGGCCCTGCAGTTTCTCTGGTAATTAAAAAATGAGGGTGTCTAATGATTTCTTATGATTGCAATTTCACTGTTCAAGGAATATCTTTCTTTTCTTGCCACTATTAGTACTTCTTATCTATGTTTAACAAATCTACTGTGTTTGTATCGAAAACAACAGACATATTATTATGGATAGGCGGTGCCTGTGAGATAGCATTGTTTTATTTAGTATTTCTTGTAATTTTCTTCCCACTCTTGTTATACTCGTACAGCAGAACAAGCTCTATGCCAACAACTTATGCACACTTTTTTCTATACATTCTAATACAACATAAAGGAGTTGTTTCAAAATGTATGGAGCCCCGGCCTGGTCATTGTAAAGTATACGTAATACAGGGAAATATTTACAAGAACCGTTTAAAACTATTTATTTAGCATAAAAAGCTTGTATTTCGATATACATAGCGAGAATTTACATAATTAATTTCAACACACCAAAACACTGTCATGGCACTTGCTTCATATTTCTTTGAGAATTGTCAAATGTCCAGCTGGCACCACGTTTTTTTATGTTAAATGACAGCTGGCACCACTATCGACGTACCAATCGATTTTGATTGAAACTACCGCTGAGATACAAGATCAATCAAAAAAAGGCGGTGAAAGAGTCTCAGAGCATGGAAATGTATATCTATAATCCCATCAAAAACAATACTTGTAAAAAAATGCCAAGCCTCGCCGCCCTCGGTTCTTCTACCGCAAAAAGTTGAGAGATCCATGTAATACCAAGTCGGTTAATTTATTCAGTCCCTACGTTAGATACCTTCTGTCCTAAGTTATTACGTAATAAGCTTTTATGTTTTAAATGTAATAAATTGACTTGGCAATCGCACTAAACAATCTTATTTAGTGTAATTATTGTGATGTGCTATACATTGTGTTTTCATGCGATGGCCAAGTCAATTTATTATATTCAAAACATAAAAACTTATTGCGTAATAACTTAGGACAGAAGGTATCTGAAGTAGAGACTGAATAAATTAACCGACTTGGTATTACATGGATCTCACAACTTTTTGCGGTAGAAGAACCGAGGGCGACGAGGCTTGGCATTTTTTACAAGTATTGTTTTTGATGGGATTTCAGTTCTTTTTGTAGATTACCTTTCCGGTTTCTCTCACTCCCACTCCCACTCCCACTCCCACTCCCACTTCTTCACTTTTCGTCATCATCAAGTTTATTCAGATACTAGTTTAGGCGTGAAAACGTAATACTAACAAATAACAGACGCTCAGATAGTTACTTTCGCATTTATTATAATACTTCGTTAGACTGATATTAGTATGGATGGATTCATGTACACTGAAACGTTCACTGCAAATGTAACTTTGTAATCCCATATATTTATATGAGATTACAAAGTTATTTATGCAGTTGGTGAAATTGTTGAATATGAAGAATATTTTAATTTTCCCTTGAGTTGTACACTAAACACTACTTATCTTCTAAATTTGAGGCTTCTACGTCTGCTAGAAGTGCCTTAGAGTTTTGATGATCGGTCAGTCAGTGAGTGACAAAATTTGCTAAATTTGCAAACTTTGACTAGTTATAATTCTTAAACTACTGGTTCAAATTGAATGAAATTTGAAATATAAAGTGTTTTTACAGTGCCTACTTAGTAACCGAAGATTCAGGCTTCTAGGTTTATCCACAACGAAGTTCTAGGGGGTCGAAAATGGCCTGAAGTGCTTCGAGAAAATAGTGTTACGGCCGTGCCGCTCTTTTTTGCTCGACTTGGCGGGGGCACTCCCGTGCCCCCACTGCCGTGCCCCCAGATTAATGATGAACTGAGAAATACCTATATATAAGGATGTTATTGATGTTTCAAAGCCTGTCCTGAATGCTACAACTGAGAAGCAAACATCTGTTCTAATGAAGAACACAATAAGCTGGAAATAACACTACCTACTTGAAATGTTTTTGTACCTACTAAATTAGAATATTATAATAAAATGAGGCAAATAAAAATAATACCTATATTATGTATAACAGTAGAATTTGTAATTTTTTTTTGTTTCTTTTTTATACTACTTAGGTCGCAGATAAGCACACGGTCCTCGTGATGGTAAGAGGTTACCGTGGCCTAAGGGCGAGTGCAACAAAGGGGAGTCACACTCGTGCAGGCTGTCGACCCTGTAGAACAGAGAGATTCTGTGTGATTCAGCGCACAAGATAAGTAGGACAAAATCTTTGGTTTTCCCAAACGTTGACAGCACAAAATCTCTCCAGTGAGCTCTGGCTACCCTACTCACCGTCGGAAACACAATACGATGTTATTAAGCCGTGGCAGGCTGTGGCATCGTTTGACGAATAAAGTAAAATGAATTATAAAGCATATGAGATAAAGTTCAAAATAACTTGATTAGTAATAAATTCCATGCCGTGCCATGCCGGCAGTGGGCGCCGGCCCTAAGGCTGCTGATGATTAGTCGTTTTGCGATGACATCTGTCTTTGCGCATGCGTAAGGTTCTTTTTTGTTTTTCTAACCTTTCGTCGCAAATGCATTCTGTGTAGAACTCGTACCATTTGCACATCGGCTGTTAACTCAATACCTGAATGTTCCACCGCCTGCTTACAACAAGGAGCCGACCCATTCGTCACTAATCTGGAATCCTGTATTATTCAATCGCTGACTTGTTTCTACCATATTGATACATTGATTCACAATTTTCTCTACGAATTGATATGAGGTTCCGATGCGCCGCGCGGAGCCTTTATCGTCAAATAACTTATTCAGGTGAGCGTTTGGACCGCGAGTGTACCGATCAGAATTCTACTGATTTCTTACAGGATGATAGTACCTATAGTGTACCTCAGTGTACCTTTAATAGAATTCAGTGTACCTCTTTTAATAAAAAGTTGTTTAACAAAATAAATACACCCGCGGTCCAAACGTTTAGACCGCGGGTGTACTTTTATTTCTGTTAGGAGACGTTAATTTCGCTATTTCTTTTTTGATATTATATACACTCGCTGTGTACCTCAGTGTACCTTTAACAGAATTTAGTTTACCTCTTTTAATAAAAAGTTCTATATCAAAATAACTACACCCGCAGCCCAAACGTTTAGACCGCGGGTGTACTTTTATTTCTGTTAGGAGACGCTAATTTCACCATTTCTTTTTTGATATTATATACACTCGCTGTGTACCTCAGTGTACCTTCAATAGAATTCAGTGTACCTCTTTTAATAAAAAGTTATATATCAAAATAACTACACCCGCGGTCCAAACGTTTAGACCGCGGGTGTACTTTTATTTCTGTTAGGAGACGCTAATTTCACCTTTTTTTTTTTGATATTATATACCTTCGCTGTGTACCTCAGTGTACCTTTAATAGAATTCAGTGTACTTCTTTTAATAAAAAGTTGTATAACAAAATAAATACACCCGCGCGGCTGCCCAAATTCAAAACCCAGTAAGGGACATTTTTTCCGAAAACACTTTTTCCATATTTCGAACTTTCATAGGGAACCGCATCGACCTGTGAAGACACCTGCTTTAAAATCTTACAAAATAATAGATATTTTGACACCATAAAACCTAGTAAGTGCATTTTCACTCTCAGAAAACAAGATCAAAAACCTAGCAACTCGCATTTACAACTTCAAAACTCAGCAAGTCACATGCACTTACTGTGTTTTGTTATTGGGAGTGTAGCTTACTAGGTTTTAAAACTTGGGCGCGACGCGAGATATTGGAGCGGATTACCGCCTACCACCCGCCGCCCGCACACCATTATATTCTTACTTTTCTAACTAATTGTATGTTTAATTGAAACAATAAATACTTTTCTTACTTTGATTGATGCAGAAATTTATATTTTTTAAAGCAGGTGTCTTCACAGGTCGATGCGGTTCCCTATGAAAGTTCGAAATATGGAAAAAAAGTGTTTTCGGAAAAAATGTCCCTTACTGGGTTTTGAATTTGGGAAGCCGCGCGGGTGTATTTATTTTGTTATACAAGGTACACTGAATTCTATAAAAGGTACACTGAGGTACACAGCGAGTGTATATAATATCAAAAAAGAAATGGTGAAATTAGCGTCTCCTAACAGAAATAAAAGTACACCCGCGGTCTAAACGTTTGGGCTGCGGGTGTAGTTATTTTGATATAGAACTTTTTATTAAAAGAGGTAAACTGAATTCTATTAAAGGTACACTGAGGTACACAGCGAGTGTATATAATATCAAAAAAGAAATAGCGAAATTAACGTCTCCTAACAGAAATAAAAGTACACCCGCGGTCTAAACGTTTGGACCGCGGGTGTATTTATTTTGTTAAACAACTTTTTATTAAAAGAGGTACACTGAATTCTATTAAAGGTACACTGAGGTACACTATAGGTACTATCATCCTGTAAGAAATCAGCAGAATTCTAATCGGTACACCCGCGGTCCAAACGCTCACCTTATTCAGCCATAGTCCCATTGCAGTCGATTCATTCTTGATATGTCCGAATAAACAGGGATCAATAAGTTAAAACAATTTTGGCTTTAGCTTTTGTGTCATTTGAATCGCCGGTGGTCATGATGAACTTGTGCATACCTTCTAATACGAGATAGCTCTCCACAGCAAACGCCCTATCTGCATAATTTTCTCTGCCTTTCAGCTCTGCAATACTTGCAATAAGATTTGTCGACATTTTTGCACTATATTTCTACCAAAATAGTTAAAAAATTTCTGATAAGCCCATAACCTATAATGAAACACAATTACAACTGAAACATCATAGAATCATAGGTGGCCAGTACTGTAGCTGTTTGTATTTTGTTACTCATAAGGATTATTATCCTACAATATTTATAAAGAAACAAAAATATTAAGCTAAATACAGTAAAATACTTGTAACTAACGTAATACACCATGAATATTACATATACCAATAGTGTCCCCAGCTCTGTGGCAAGCTCGTACATCAATGATATACTACACATTTTAATACCTAATCATTTTATTGGCTTCACTTCACCTCAATACTTCACTTATGCGACACACACATACAGTCACTGTTTCCGAAAACAGAAAAACAAATTAAAACACTTTAAAATAACAGAGCTGCTATTTTACGACGACGACAAATAACGAATAAAAACGAGAGCAGATTAAAATAACGTTATTGAGAATAACGAGAAAGAATTTTAGTTCGTAAAAAAAGCCGATATTGATATCGCAAATTTTTAGATGATAGTGTATTTCATTCATTTTATAGAATTAATAAAACTAATCAGAATTTACTGCAAACAGTAGTTACTGGGTTTTGAATTTGGGCAGCCGATTCGTTTGGAAACGTCAAATGTATGTTTGAGTATTAGTGTTTTTGCGTAGTCTTTACTTGTGCTAAATTGTGCATGCAACTAGCGAGTGCATAGAGGATTGGTTATGAGTAGACTTAAACGAATTATTATAATTTTTTTATATATCGTATAATTAATTTATATATTGTTTAGATTTAGATAATAATAATTATTATTTATTTATTTATTTTTGTATGTCTGTCAAAGGAGATTCAAGTGATATTTCAGACTCAGATGATAGTTTTGCGTCTTGTTCTTCTTCGGTTGCGTCTAGTGATAGTTTTACCAGTGCATCTGGTAACAACATTGCTGTTCAGCTCTGTAATGAACTGTCCTCCATTTTTACAGCCTTTCCTTATTATTTTAATGTTGTCCACATAAATGCTCAAAGCATTCCTGCACACTATTCTGATCTTCTGGCTTCTTTCAATTCTGACTGCGTTCATGCTGTCCTTGTCTCTGAATCTTTTCTTAAGCCTCCACTCCCTTCCACCCAGTACTCTCTACCAGGGTTTAAGCTTGTGCGTGTTGACAGAACTGGTAAGGGTTGCGGCGGGGTTGCTGTATATCTTCGAGGGGATATTCCTCATAAGGTTGTTGATCAGTGTCCGGGTGTATACTCAAACTTCACAGAACATCTTTTTATTGAAATAGATTTTAAGCACACCAAAGCACTACTGGGTGTATATCAGCCCTGTTAGCAACATCGATTATTTCTCTGCCTTTGAAATACAGCTTGAAAATTTTTCATCAGCATATGAGCACAGAATAATCCTCGGGGACTTCAATACCTGTCTCCTAAAAAATGATTCACGCAGCCGTAAACTCTGCTCCCTTGTCTCTTCTGTGGACATGCACATTCTTCCCCTAAAAGCCACACATAAGGTTCCCAATACTCAGCCCTCGTTACTGGACCTTATTCTAGTCTCTAACCCTGACAAGGTGGCCACGCATGGACAGTTGTCTGCTCCCTTTTCATACCACGATCTTTTATACCTCTCCTATAAACTCCGTCCTCCGAAACACAAGAGTAAATTTCTACTTCTTCGCAATTTTAAAGACATTGACCTGGAGCGTTTGGGGGGTGATGTGGATAGTGCTGACTGGTCGTCTGTGTACGACTGTGATGATCTGGATGAGAAGGTATCTATCTTTACCAAAAAACTGTTGTCTATATATGATGTACATGCTCCTCTTAAAAGGGTAAGAGTTAGGCATCGACCTGCGCCATGGCTATCTCCAACTATCAAAAACATTATGTCAAGGCGAGATAAGGCCAAGCGTAAATATGTGAAGTGCCCGTCTGAGGAGGGGCTGAACTTGTACAAGAAGCTGCGTAATCGCTGCAATCGTATGTGTAGGAATGCGAGACGAGGCCACATTCACAAGTCAATTGACAATCTTAATACCTCCCAGCAATGGCAGTTCCTAAAATCCTTAGGTATTGGTAAGGTTGCCCACGACAACCTTACTGATATTGACCTGAATGCTTTAAACGTCCACTTCTCTGCACCTCCAACTACAACTCCTAGTGATGTTAAGTCTTCTACTCTAAATTTACTTTCTTCTCTTCCACTACCGTCAAATACTTCATTCTCATTTCACCCGGCAACAGAGGCGGATATAAAGAAACGTATAAAGTCTATATCCACAAGGGCAGTTGGTAACGACGGCCTTCAACTTCAAATGATTCTTCCCATCATAGATCTGATTCTTCCTATCCTTACCCATATTATAAATTACTCCTTATATTCTAACTGTTTTCCTTCATCATGGAAGAAAGCTTCTGTTTTACCCCTACCCAAAGTATCCAATCCTACAACACACTCCCAATTTCGCCCCATTTCAATCCTTCCTATCTTGTCGAAGGTACTCGAGAGTATTGTTCACGACCAACTGTCACATTACCTCTCCTCTAATGGCCTGCTGAGTCCTTTCCAATCTGGCTTTCGCCGTGGCCATAGTACTGTAACAACTCTAGTCAAAATAACAGATGACATAAGAATGGCCATGGAGAACAAACAACTGACAGTTTTGGTCTTATTGGATTTCAGCAGTGCCTTCAACTCGGTTGATTTTGACATTCTCTTAAGTATCTTACCATCCATCAATGTTTCTGCCACTGCAACTAATTGGTTTAAATCTTATCTCCAGGGACGCTCACAATCTGTTAGAGTGAATGACGCTTCCTCCGATTGGTGTGACTTAGTAGCAGGCGTTCCTCAGGGCGGCGTCCTTTCTCCTCTTCTCTTCTCGGTCTTCATAAACGCCGTCACAAAGGTCCTTACCTCGCATTACCACCTCTATGCAGACGATTTGCAGATTTACCGGCATTTCAAAGCTGATGAACTGACTGGGGCTGTGGCTGCCATCAACAATGACCTTGATAACATCAACGCATGGGCCCAATCCTTCGGACTGCTGGTCAACCCAAAAAAATCTCAGGCAATCATTGTTGGTGGTAGATACATGCTCCGCCTCCTGGATCACGATGCTCTGCCTCCAGTAACGTATGATTCGGTAACCATTAATTACTCTAAAAGTGCAAAAAATTTAGGCGTGCACATCGACTCCATGCTTGCCTGGGATGTTCACATCGCGGACGTAAGTAGAAGGGTGTACTGCTCATTTCAATCACTCAAACGTCTCCAGAAACTCCTCCTCTTCAGACTAAAGTTACTCTTGCTCAATCTCTTCTTCTCTCGCTATTAGACTATGCTGATGTCTGCTTTCTCGATGCATCGGAGGAACTGCTGAACAAACTTGAGCGCTTGCAGAACTTGGGAATCCGCTTTGTGTTTGGTCTTCGTAAATACGATCATGTCACTGAATTTCGTAAAAAACTGAACTGGCTCCCTATTCGGCAGCGCCGTAACCTTCATATCTTAACTCTTCTCTATACTATACTTCATAATCCTAATGCTCCCACTTACTTGCGCGAACGCTTTGAGTATCTTGTGCCCAGGGGCAAGCCCTGTCGTCTTTCTTCCTCTCTTCTACTTCGCACACCTGCACATAGTACCAGCTGCTATGATGGATCCTTCACAGTGCAAGCTGTACGGCTTTGGAACTCACTACCTCACACTATTCGCAGTAGTAATACTTTGGACATCTTCAGGAGAAGAACTAAGGAATATTTTCTATCACGATAATGTAGTCTATTTATTATATTTATGTACCTATCTATATATGTGTATGTTTATGTATGTGTATGATATATATGTAGGTATATAATATGTATATATGTACGTGTATGTGTAGGTGTATGTATGTATGAATATTATGTATGCTATGTATATATATATATACTATGTAGATAGAGTAGGTACCTGTTTAGGTACGCTTTTTTTTTTACTGTCTGTTTTTTTTTCTTTCTTCTTGTACACTTCACATCCCCCTCATTACAATATACCTACTTCTCTGCTACTCGAAGGTTTGCTGGGAGAGAACTCATATTGAGTTAAGCTCGCCTTTGTACATGCTTCTTTAATTGTTATTATGTTTTACATCTGTATTGTGTGTGTGCAATAAAGAATTAAGAATTAAGAAAAGAAACACGTGCGTTCACTCAATGTATGCCACGGCGTAAGACATACGATACGGCAGATTTCGTGACGCCTGCCGCAAGTGACGCTGACGAGAGATGAGAGCGACGCAAGCGTGACGTTGTCGTTTCGTCGACAGAGTTACTATTATTTTGTATGTAAGCTGCAAGCAAGTGTACACGAAACGTATAGTGGCGAATATGCGCCTCTGAAACTACGCCTCCGTGGACAGTATGTACTATGTAGGCCTACAAGTGGTCTGAATTTTTTATATTTGCAGTATTAAAATATTGTACAAAACATGGTTTGGCAATCAAAAAGTGTTGCCAGAAGTATATTCACTATTTTATTAGTGAACAATAATAATATTTTGGACTTACTCCAAATAATAAATAAAAATATAAATAAAATATTTTTTAAATTCTGGTTCTCGAATGATTGGGACTTAAAAAAATTTCATAAATAAAATTTTTAATTGTTTTACCTTGTTGCAAATTTTTCGTTGATCTGTTGGGTTAAAGGTCAAAATTTGACGATTAACCCAACAGATCAACAAAAAAAGAAATCAAAACGCAAGAACCATCCTAGAACCATCCTCATAGTTCAAGTAATATTCTAAAAAAAGAATTAGCAAAATCGGTTCAGCTGTTCTCGAGATTTGCGCTTAGCAACACATTCAGTGATTCATTTTAATGTTATAGAAGATTGAGCGGTCAAAAGTTTGTAAAAGTTACACCCTATTTAAGGCGTATTGCCAGACATTTTACACGTGCAGTCTGTGGGTCGCATATACGCGGAGGGCATACAACGCCCTGCGGGTACAGTGTACAACAATGCATTCAGGATGTTGGTTGGGCTGCCACGCTTTTTTAGCCCGTCGGGGATGTTTGCGGAGGCGAGGGTCGACGGCTTCCATGCCATCATCCGCAAGCGAAGTGCATCCCTCTTGCGGAGAGTACGGGGTAGCTCACACAGCATCGTGAGCGTATTGTGCGATAGGTGGGACTGTCCGATGCTGGGGCACTGGGTACGATTGCACGCAATGTAGACAGTGTCCTAGTATTGTGGCGGTCTCAAACTATGTGTACCTAACACCTATTAATAATATTATATTGTTACTAACACTAGTATTAAGATTATTGTTACTAACAGGCTATGGACCCTGGTCCGAAATAAATGATTTATTATTATTATTATTATTATAAAAGTCATAGTTGAATACATAGCTCACCAACTTGATATTAGGGACTAAAATCGAGTTATCAATCACTAAGAAATTATTTTAAGAACCCATTTTAATATATTATAGGGTTTATAAAATATTAGGGTTCTTAAAATACGAGTGTGAGTTAAAAAAAACATTAACGAAATCTCGCCTACGGCTCGTACCTCTATCACAGTGTTTTAACACCAAATTCTATACAATTTCATGTAGTACTTTATTTAATCTCATGAAATAGTTACAGTCAATCGGGGTAACTTTGACAGAAAAATACTGTATTTAGTCTAATATTGAAGGCATGTTGGTTGATAGACAATAATGGATATCATTTACGGTGTTCCGGAGCTGATCGCGTTACTATTCATATAGTATTTTTTTTTAAATATACTAGAAAGCAACAAAATCTGTACTTTTTGTGTGTGTCAAAGTTACCAGCCTTTAAAGGATAACTTTGACACTGGTGGAGCCAGTCATAGAAAATCGATATAACTTAATTTTTAAAGCTTTGATATGTATTTTTTAAGATAAAAGATCTATGGTCGAGTAAATAAAACCATAAAATGATATATGTGGGTACTATATTTATTGCAGAAATATTAAGTTAAGAAAGGGTGTGACACATTTCTTCAATTTTTACAATCAATCCAAAAAAACATTAATTTTAATCATAAAATGAGTTTAACTAAAATGAAAATTATAATCAACAACGACTTGCTAATTTTTATTCACCCCATTCCATGTAGAGTAAATCGTCATTGATGTGGTAAATACCACATGATTTCAGTCGAATTTTGCTCATATCGACTATTGAAATTATATTATCGCATCTTATTTTCACAGACTCCCTCTTATCTGGCCACTTCCAGCCACCATTCACATTCTTACACATACAAACGATGATATAAAATGGATAAACCATAGAAACAACTTTCCCAGTAAACAGAGACCCTTCATTTCTAAATATAACTTGAGTTCCTGGCAAGATATCAGAAAAAGATGTGGGGTGGCTTTTAGTGTTCTCTGCAATTTCTTCATTTTCTATTCCGGATTGCAAATTACCATCAAAACCAAACAAATCTTCTATGGCGACATCTCCCATTATATCATTAGTCACTTCAGGCGTCGCTTCTAATGGTTCGTCGGAAGCCGGCTGGACCTCTTCGTGCGCAGACATATCAATTTGTGTTAAAGAAATTTGGTTCGATGTTGATGGTGTAGGAATATGTTGGTCAGTATTTTCTTTATTCAGGGCTTTCATTTTTTTTTTATTTTTCGATCCTTGAGGACGACCTCTTTTTGGAGCTTTATTTGGTTCGGTGGAATCACTAGACTTTTTTGCCTGAGCTTCAGCTTTTTTTTTATAATATAATTCAACCTCTTCTAATGAAACGCTTTTACCAACACTTATGGGCATTTGAAATTTCCTCTGATTTTTTATGCCTAGATCTGTGTTTCGTAATTCGGCTAAATAACTCCTGAAACTCTCACCTAAAGATTCTCTGGCACTCTCGGCGTTTATCGGAGTTTTGGCATATTCAGGAAGTCTGTTCAACACCTGTTGTCTGTCCAATGGGTATATTCCTGTGGCTTTGAAACCCGCCAAAACATTCTTTGCTGACTGCTGGGCTCCCAATTCTAAAGCCCTTTTTACTAAAGCAGTAAAGCAATTTTTGGGAAGTGAAATTGCTTTTTTTCCTCTTGCAGTCTGTCGCCAATCAAATAAAACAGTCCGCCAATTTGCCTTTAAGGGGCTAAAGTAGCCAACGTCGAGTGGCTGGAGAAGATGTGTGGAATTAGGTACTAGGCAAATAAATCCTATGTTATTATCTTTACACAACTTTAAAGTATTCACTGAGATGTGTGAACTTAAGTTGTCACAGATAAGTACTTTTTTCCCTTCTTTCTTTGAAACTATTGGCAAAAAGTGTGTGCTAAACCAATCATCAAAGCTCTCCAGATCAATCCAACCGCTTTTGGTTACAGTCATACGCGAACCAGGTGGTGCCCCAATAAGCCAATCTGACCACGTATTTTTGGCTTTAAATATAAAATATGGAGGTATTACTTCACCTGCAGCATTAGCACAGAACACAGATGTATAACACGATTTAGTAGAATTTCGTATTACTTCAGAGTTACGATTCTGACGCCTAAAAAGCAGTTTTTGCCTTTTCGGGTCATCGTGAAATCCTGTTTCGTCGAAATTGTATATGTTCTCTGGTGAAACATTTTCCAGTTCAATTTGCAGATTATCGAAAAATTCATTAATTTTTTCTTCGTTAACTTGCGCTCGGCTTCTACTGATATTATGCCCAAATGTTGTTTTAAGGTCTGGGTGTCTTTTGAGGTACAGCTGACCCCATTCCCATCCAGGACGATTATTAGTAAAGGTCTTTACTTTCCTATTAGTTGCATTTAAATATCGTTGTATTATAAGCGTAACATCATTAAGCCCTACAGTCAGCCCGTTATCGGACAAAGCCATAATATGATCTTTGATTATAATTTCTTCCTGCTTGGTTAAAGCAGTCGGCCTTCCAACTTCTGCCACGTGTTTATTTCGGATTTTGTTCTTTATTGTATTAATTGGTATTTTGTAAGATTTGCTGGCCGAATACGCGCTTAATTCACCAGATTTCACCTTTTCAAGACATTCTTCCAAAGTAGCTTGTGTGTAATTAGAATTGGTTCCATACTTACGAGTGCCAGGTTCTGTGATTTTCCTCTTCCTAGGCATTGCGCAAAGTAAGTACCTTTAATCTGGAAATAAATGTAAAAGATGTAAGAATGCGTTCATATATTTAATACATACAGTGGCGGATCCAGGGGGGGGGTCGTGGGGGTCATGACCCCCCCCTGGGCGGGCAACCTACTAAAAAATATCCCAATGTCACTGATAAATTTTAAAAATACCACGCATAAGAAGACTGTCTCTTTGTACCTAATAGTATTATAATTTTATGAGGCACCAAACATCAGTATGAATATTATTCGCACGATTGAAAATTTCAATTTATCGTGCAGCGCAGCCGATCAACCGATGAACTCGAATAGTTTTCGGACCTGACACCCTGTCCGCTATGTTAAAGAAATAAGCGCGAATGACTAACCAGGCCGGCAGTCGAAGGTCTGGAGCTGACAGCCATGAGGTCCTTTTTCGATTCGGGCAACAATTTGACACGGGCTCAGCTTCAAAGGCCCCGTATTTATGTTACTGTTTGCTTACAAAAACTTTTTGTGAACTTGGAAGAAGCCTTCCTTTCTGGATCCGACGTAGGTAGTCACCAAAGCACCCGTGCCCGGTAATAACCTGCGTCAGCCGGTACGAGAGGCAGCCATGTGGCCTCTCTAGCCACTCCCCTATAGGATGGGATGGGCCTTACTACGGCTATTACCGCGGGCCCAGCGGTTGTGGCCAGTGGCCATCTTCTGCTGCGGATGACGCAGCTGGCTCATATGCCTGGTCCTTTTTTTATCGTGCGAAAAATCCCCGCGAATACCTCCCCCGCCGGAGCCGGAGGAGGAGGTTATGTCGGACTCAAACCGACTAAAACGTACGCCGTCTGTGGGCCGTCAGTTGCCGGAGGTGAGATTGTCGTAGCCATAACCCTCGCACCCCGGCCGACCCAGGGCCATATCTCTCGATCTGGGCCTCTCTTGTGGTGTAGGGACTATAGAATCCCCAGCTCGCTCCCAGGTAAGGGGAGGCACGCAATGCGCGCCGCCGCGGCCTGCTTCTGCTAGGGTGACAGGCGGCTCCACCTGTCACCCCCAGATCCGCGCTCATGGGGGACGGAGGTCATTCTGCGACCTCCGACACCCGCGTTGCCGCCGCTCGTCGCGGGCCGCGCGGTTTGCGATTCTCCTTCGCTCTCGCTCCGCCGCCTCCTTCACGAGCATTACTTGCTCGCAGAAGGAGGCGCCGGCGGCCCACGCATCCGCGCAGCGAACCATCGCTGCGAGCAAAGTGGCGAGCGTTAGTGCTCTCACTCCCAGGGTCGCCACCAGCTCCCGTCTCGACGTCTCCCACGCCGGACACTCGGTGAGCGTGTGCAGCGCCGAGTCCTCGCTCGTGTCGCAGTGATGGCACTCGGACGTTGGCTCTTTCTTCGCGGTCCGATGCAGATACTGCCCGAAGCATCCATGATTGGTGATGATCTGCGTCAGTCAGAACGAGAGGCCGCCGTGTGGCCTCCCTAGCCACTCCCCCATGATGGGTCTTACCGCCGCTATTACGGCGCGCCCCCGCGGGCAGACCTTGCGGCCCGCGAGGAGCGCAGGAGAATCGCTAACCGCGCGGCCCGCAACGAGCATAGGCAACTCGGGCGTCGGAGGTCACCCATGAGCGCGGGCCTGGGAGTGACGGGTGGAGCCGCCTGGAGCCCTAGCAGAAGCAGGCCGCGGCGGCGACGCGCATTGCGTGCCTCTCCATACACGGGGGCGAGTTGGGGACTCTATGGTCCCCACACCGGAAGAGGGCCAGATCGAGAGATATGGCTCTGGGTCGGCCGGGGTGCGAGGGATATGGCTACGACAATCTCACCTCCGGCAACTGACGGCCCACAGACGGCGTGCGTTTTAGTCGGTTCGAGTCCGACATAACCTCCTCCTCCGGTTCCGGCGGGGGAGGTATCCGTGGGGATTTTTCGCACGATAAAAAAAAAAGTACCTGGGATCTGTACTTCACGTGACTGGTCACATCAACCGCGACGTCAAGGCACGAATTACCGCCATGTGGGCCAAGGGGCGGGAAATGATTGGCGTCACATTTGAACCTAAAATGCCAGTCTAGTTGACGGGGTAGGTCTATAAAACGATCATTAGGCCTGTCTTTTTACACGGCTGCAAGGCGTGGCCGCTGCTGGAGCGACATAAGCAGGAGCTACGTGTCACGGAGATGAAATAAAGATCGCATAAGGAACTCTCAGATCCGCGGCAGCCTTCATGTCCGCGACATCACACATAAAATGCAAGAGAGCCGCCTTCACTGGTGTGGCCACGTCTTGCAGCAACCGCCAGGCTACGTGAGTAGCAAATTGCTGGCAGTAGCACAGCCACCGGGACCAGGTAGAAAGGATAGGCCCTAGAAGTCTTGGCTTGAAGTCATGAAGGGTGACATGCGTGCAAATGGTCTCATCTCACCACCATGGACGCTCAACGTCGTGCGAAGTGGAGGAGGAAGTGACGGAAGGCGGCCCCTGAGCTCCGAGGTCACCTCAGATTCGGAAGCAATCAGGAAAATATGTACGATAATCATGAAAGGGGGAGGCGCGCATCGCGCCGCCAACGCGGCCTGCTTCTTCTAGAGTGTCAGGCGGTTCCCCCTGTCATTTCCAGGCCCGTGCTAATGGGGACCGATATGGAGATATTGATACGATAATGGAGATGTTGAGTGACCTACCGAACCGTTCTGATTCCGCATATTTCGTCATGAATTTCTTACACATTTATTTTCATTGTATTGTTCAATGACATTTTATTGGGAGACTAGACAACCCCCCCCCCCCACCCCACCCCCCGAAACTATGTCTCGGCTACACCATGACCCCCCCCTGAATTGAAAGCTGGATCCGCCCCTGAATACATATGAACATAAAGTGTAAAAAGCACTTAATTATGATCAAATACCGATAATATATACAAGAAAGAGCAAAAGATCATTACAAATACCTATGTGTTACCCACAATATTCATCATTCAATTTAAAAATAACAGGGCAACTTTGCTTGTGTCAAAGTTATCCGGATATTGGTCAAATTATGACCAGTAATAATTATATTCATGATTGTGAGAAATGGGACGTAAAAACGTTAAAATTATTTCTAAACACAAAACTACAAATGTCAATTGGTTTATAAAACATTTTACATACCTTGTGAACACAATATTTCCCGAAAAACAGAAAAAGTTTACAACCAGTATCTGGAACTAAATTTTAGCGCTCAAAGATTTGTCAAGTTTCTGACATTACCACAGACTGACAGCTACTTTTTTAAAGGTGCATTTACGAAGCATGTTTCTGTAATTTATCTATGAAAAAACACGAGAACTTAACATAGATACTGCTGACAAAAAAAATGTTCAATACATTGTAATCCGGCTGTCAAAGTTACCCAACCGAATCAAAGTTACCCCGATTAACTGTAATATCATTTGCGTCAAGTTATAGGGGTTGTTTATGTTATGTTATATGTTTACATTTATTTGCAAAATATTTAGCACCAAAATCCATTTTCTGATCGCGCATGCGTGTTGCTCTGCGCCCATAGAATATGTAGAGACAAACAACATTGAAACCTCCTTGGCCCAGATATGTAATTTTTTAAATTCGTTTTGATAGTTTGTGCGTAAATGACTGTCATTTAATTATTGTTATTAAGTTTTTTTTTTATATATTTATATTACATATTTTATTACGAGTTGCATTTAGGTTGAAATAATTCGATTATGAATATTAGATAGTGATTAAATGAATTTATTGCTGCGATAGTCGTATTTACTTATTTATTAGAAGCATGTTAAGTAAGGAGACGGGGACTTCTGGGCCAAAATTGTAATGAGTTGAGATATGACTTAAAAAAAGCGGTTTTTTTTTCTTCTATTTCAAAATATTAAAAAACCAGCTCAATTGAAAATCTTGAAGACGAGAAATCTTAAAACTAAATTTATTTCACTAGCAAAATAAAATATCGATTACTAAATATTATTTAAACAATATTGCGTATTAAAACACTTGCATCACAATTTGATATTAAATCAATCAGAGTGAACAAAACTTAATCATAATAATAATAATAATCATCTAAAATACCAAATAATAATGTAATAAAAATAAATTCTGAATAGATTCCCGTTAATCGATTAATTATTTCTTGTGTTTATCAACTGTATTTTTAAGCTGTGACAGCTGACAGCTCCATTTTCTGTCAATCAGGCCCACGAATGTATGGAAGAGTATCCGTCTCCTTTGGCATGGTTACAATTTTTTACATATTTGCAATTATTTAATATGTGCTACTTTTCAGTAGGATCAACAATAATAATTGACTCCTTAAACGACATCGTACACATAATGTGTGTAGAGACACCGTTAACAATACACGTAATCTGTAGGCTTGAGCTAGAGTGAGGCCCGTATGCCATTATTGTGATTTAGAATGCGGCTGTTCTCAGAATGTGAGCCAATAAATTAGATCTCAATCAGGCCGTAACCACCGTTTGTCATTCGTACTTCGCAGAATTCGAGACGCTTTTATTCTATTGTCATACTTGAACAATGTATGTCAATTGTCGTTATTTTAAACAATTCTGTTATGAACTCGCGTCATTGCAAGTCAAGTACAAGTTCATCTACACTAATATTATAAAGAGGAAAGATTTGTACCTATTTTTGTATGTTTGTATGTTTGTAATGAATAGGCTCCGGAACTACTGTACCGATTTCAATAATTCTTTCACCTATAGAAAGCTACACTATCTGGGAGTAGCATAGGCTATATAACATCACGCTACTACTAAAGGGAGCGGAGCAGTGAGCATAAATGTCAATAAATCGGGCAGATTTCCATACATTAAAGTTGGACGGAATCCAAATTCCACGCGGGCGGAGCCGCGGGCAACAGCTAGTATATTATATACCTTTGAGTCAAATTTTATTGACATCAAGAAATACGCTTGAAACTGAAGTATTAGATTTTCAGTAGATTAGTTGAATGATTAATCGCCTACGTATCTGACACTATAACATAATCTACATTTTCGAAAAAAATCATGCTACGGAACAAATTAATAAATAATTTTGCAACCATTCTTATACATTTGTACGTGAACTATCTAGGTAAGTTATAATTTTTCGTGTTATGTTTAGTTTAGTGAACACCCATACAAAATTGTCACGGGCCGCCTCTGGACGCCAATGTAGTGTCCCTCATATCCACGTATCTGTCCCTCATATCCACGTATCATAATTTAGAAGTCGGCGGAAAGGAAAAGTATGGGTATTACAAGTACAAGCCAAATGTCGTTCTCGATTATAACCTTTCTATGGGAGGCGTCGACCAGAAGGACCCAACTTATGCAGGCGTTTCCCATGGAAAGGATTAGAAACGCCATTATTTTGGTACAAAAGACATCACACTTACGCTGTGGAAGGACGCCATGTAGTGTCCCACATATCCACGTATCTGTTCCTCGTTCTCGATTATAACCTTTCTATGGGAGGCGTCCAGCAGAAGGACCTAACATATGCAGGCGTTTCCCATAGAAATGATTAGAAACGCCATTTGGTACAAGAAGCTTTTCCGCCGCCTTCTTAATGTCTCAATCTACAACGCAATGTCTCAATCTACAACGAATTTTCAAATAAGTCAAATACGCAATTATACCGGTAAAGTGGACACTAGACTCTCGAGGTGAAAGCTTCGGATGAAGAAGAAGACAGGTGCTACGCAATCTCCATGTAACAATAAGTCCCTAAAATGGACACCTGAAGACGCAGCTCAAACTGTCACGTTATTGTAACAAGGCCTTAGACAACATCAAGTTGCTCGTACACTTCATATGAGTCTGTAGTTTCAAGAATTTACCGAGGATAAAAGGAGACTAATAGCTTTAACCGCATAAGAGGTTCTGGCAGAAAAAAATTCAGTTCAGAAAGCGATAACTGGTGGCGATGGTCAGCATTTTGCTTAGAAATCATCCCCTCACCGGAGTATATGTCCAACGGGAGCTGAAAGTCCAAAGAAAGAAATACTAGCAATGGGCCTGAAATTGATCCCAACTCATCAAGTAATCCGACTTTGTTTTACTAAAGAACGTGTAAACTGAACTGAAGAACAATGGCGCTATGTTCTCTTCTTCGACGAAAGCTACGAATAATGTATCCTAGGATACATTATTCGTAGCCAACGACCATACAACCAACTAGACACCGCATTACAGGCGACGCACTTCTGGCAATGGTTACAGCGAGAACAGCGTATAAAAATCTTGCGTTAGAAGCACAGAGTTAAGTAATCAACCAGTGTTGACCACATACGTGATCCGCGAACACTTCCGCGTTTGTGTGTCAAATATTTCAAAAATAAATATAAAAATGCCTACTTGCTCAATAAAATTGTGTGGTATTAATACTCAGACATCAAACTTTCGCAGAGACGGGATTTCATTTCATCGGTAAGTTAAATAACATTATAAATTACACTACTACATACAGTTCCGTAAAAGATTGACGGAGTTCATTTTATACTGGTTGGTGGTGAGTAGATGCAATGAATGGCAATATTCATATCTCTTTCTTACACACGTACATTTGAATTTATCTATTTCGTTCGGTCAATCGGTTCGGTTCGGTTCTACTATTTTACGATCGCGCGTTATCGGAATGACATTTGTTAGACCAATCAAAAGCAGTTATTTGCCTCTCCCCGCGACTCCTACCTCAGCAAGCTGCCAGAATTTTTTGTTCGTAAAATATGAAAGAATAGGTGTCTATTGGTTGTATAGTCGCTGTTCGTAGCTTTGTCAACCGTAGCTTTAGCAACCGTCTCTGCTTGCTAATACGAGTAAAAGAAGGAGAAGGGTGTACTGAAGGCCAGAGTAGCAATATTCACAGAGTTGCATTTCGGGGAGCTTTTGAGTTTTAGTACGCGATGTGGTCTTGTAATATAGCTAGGTTTTACACAATTTTATTTCTTTATTTCCAGTGACGGGTAGTTTTATTATTGATTACACTTTTATTGAGATATTCTATTTTGATTTGTTCATTTATATTTTGTTTTTAGAGACAATTTTTTTTATCTTGAGTGTAGATTCAGATCACTGGCATTTGTGTGAATATAAGTTGGGCAGCAACTTTTCGTGATATTTAGTTAATGCCGTTTTAACCATTGTTTTCATATTACATTTTGGTTAGAGTTCTAGTTTATCCTATAAATTATGTTATTCTTGTTATTCTTGTTAATTGGACATTATGCATATTATTCATTATTCTGAAAATTTACTGCCAAGGAAACTGACTGCAATGCTGATGTGGCGATACCACGTGTACACAGCGCCATCTAGCGACAGCAAGCCGAACTACTACGTCACTACGAATCCTGAATCGCGAAAGTGAAGTTCCAGCGCTGGTACAAGCTATATACAACATCCCAACGACAATCGTTGGGATGTTGTATATAGCTTGTACCAGCGCTGGTTTGCTTTGAGACGTACATAGCTGCTAGCCTAATCTAATTTCTATCTTGCTTACGATATTGTAATTAATAAACTAAGTTCTACTTGTATTACTTACTGGTGTATACAGTGCTTGTAAACAAATAATATATCAATAGTGAACTATCGCTATACATCAAAAAAAAAAAAAAATGCCCCGGTGGAGGTAATGTTCCTCCAACCAAAGGGAGGATCCTCCTACCAGGCAAGGTGATCACGCCTGGCGGGCCGCGGCCCAACGATTGTCGTTGGGATGTGAACTTCACTTTCGCGATTCAGGATTCGTAGTGACGTAGTAGTTCGGCTTGCTGTCGCTAGATGGCGCTGTGTACATGTGGTATCGCCACACTGACATAGTACTGATTAAAAACATGATTTCGTAGGAAAATATAAGATTTATTTTAACTTTGGTATTTTCTGATTCAAACAACGAAAAAATAAAATAAATGTGTAATAATAAAAAGGATCCTATTTAGTATGCTGTATATTTCTAGACGTCTGTGGATCTTAGTAAAGATTTAATCCTTTACATGAGGAATGCGGTAAAATCAATTGAGTTTGCTGGATTCTATTGCGGATTATCAGGATCAACATCATATTGCAATTTGCATAATGGTTCGTACTCGGCGTCACACCGGGTAAGTAATGTATTGCGACATCGGCAGCAATACGCCGATTATACAAAATATCAATATAATATTCAGTTTTGTTATAAGTTCGATTAATCGAACTATTATAACGGTTGTACAGTCAGCGTCAGAGAAAACAGACCCCCTCAATACTTAAAGAATATCGCCGCCTGCGCCGGCCGTGTCACATGACTCACGAATGACGTCACGTGATGCGATCGTCGGCGAGCAGCTTCATCTGCCTTTTATTTGCATGTTCATATTTGTAATTTTCTGATATTTTTCGTCTTTCGGCTCAATTGTATACCAAGATACAATATACTTACAAAAAGATGTCACATTAATTTATGTGCCGTCTATGGATACGAACCCGCATCTCCAGCGCCAGCCGATCACTTAGACCGTGCCTTATACCACTAAGCTAACGGTTCACATGATAATAATGGCGAAAATATGAATTACATTACTCCTATTTATCGAACAAAGTTAATTACGGCGTAATTTTTTAGACATTAAGATTTAAATTTCAACTACACCATATGTGATAATAATAACTGCTCAATTGACTAAAAGATAAGGTTGAAATTAGTATAGATTTCTCGTTTAGTTCAATATATTACGCTTGATACAGCTTGTTTCGCTACCGTCATGTTTTACTTCAAAAACTTATCTGCTGTATGAGCTGCGGCTATAGTAGGTATACTATTATAATACCTGTGAC
Organism: Eilema depressum; assembly: GCA_914767945.1. Taxonomy (NCBI): domain Eukaryota; kingdom Metazoa; phylum Arthropoda; class Insecta; order Lepidoptera; family Erebidae; genus Eilema; species Eilema depressum. The sequence goes on along the minus strand of OU612012.1, from coordinate 20,178,937 downwards.
AGCGCGCTAAGGTTGCAATTAGAATACTTCTTTGCCTTATTTACTAAACTGTGATTGAAGGTAACTTAATAATTCGTGGTAATTTGCATTGGTGTAAATCCTCCTCGTAATATTATTCAATTTATTAAGTTGTTTTATCAGATTTTTAGTAAATTGAAAGTATGGTTCGATTAACAAAATTTTTGAAAGCAAAAATTGTTGTTCTCTGGGAGCAAGAACAAAGTATAAAGAAAATAGCACGAGATATGGGCATAACGGTAATTACGATAAAAATATATATTTGCATACCTATTTATTGCTTAATCATGTTACATTTTCATTTACAAGTTAGACTTTTGGAATTTCTTTTATTTATTATCATTTTTATTACAGAGAAATACAGTGCGTAGATGGATTCGAAGATATCAAGCGACGGGTGATATAAAATGTGAACGCCAAGGACCTCGTCCAGTTGCTTACACTGATGCATCAGAGCGGCACCGTGATATTGTGGAAGTTCACTCAGTGGCACCCTTCAAAACTACGCGCTCAAGTGCTGAAACTTTTGGAGTGTCGCTGAGCACTGTTCGCCGACATCTACACGCTGCGAACATCCATAATTATAAGCCAGCCAGAAAGATTCCACTTACTGACGATCATCGCACCAACCGAGTAAATTTTGCTACTCGTTATTTAAATTTCGACTGGGAAAACGAAATTGTTATATTTACCGACGAAAAATGCTTCAAGTCAGATAGGGATGGCCGAAAAATTTTATGGAGAAGAAGTGGTCAACGGTTCAACCCTAAAAACGTAGTAGACTTAAGAACAAGCGGGCGGTTAACATTAGGTATGTAAATGATTATATTGTTTAACATAAAAGTTTATTCTAAATTATAAAATGATTATTATTATTATACATATTATATATATTATATACATTACAATTATATATATTATATATATTAAAACATTATATATATATACATATATATTATATACATATTATATAGATACATATTATATAATGTTATATATTTCTAATTATTATTGCTGCTGACATTGATTTACATATTGCAACAGATTTGAAAAGGTTTATTATTTTAGGTTACTGGGGTTGGATGTCGTCAATGGGCCCAGGCGAGCTAGTGGAAATAGGTGGCCGCATGAACAGTGAGCGATACCTTGAAGTGTTAAAAGACGTAATGCTGCCTTCAGTGCGGGTCGCATATCCAGAAGGACAAATTTACCTGGTTCAGGATAACTCTTCAGTGCATCGGTCCCGAATTGTGCAAGACTGGCTAAATGCACAAGAAGATATAACGGTGTTTGAGTGGCCGGCTAAAAGCCCGGATCTTAATCCCATAGAAAACTTGTGGGGTCAGATGGTTTTAAACTGGGACTCAAGTGAAATAAAGTCAAAAAAAAAATTGAATGAAGAGGTAAACAGAACTTGGGAACTGATGCGAAATAGTGCCGTATGTTTTAATATGGTTTCGGGGATGAAAAGTCGTCTTCAAGAAGTGATAGACAGTGAGGGCCATCCTCTCCGTTATTAATACAGTTTATCGATTCTTACCCAGGACAAATCTTTGTGTGATGAACACGATTATTTGTTATGTGTCTGGATGTGGTTTATTTAAAAAAAAAATCTAAATTAAGTATTATCAGTTGTCTAGTATCCGTATCACATTAAGGTGCTTATTTTAGGCTAGATGACGCTCTGTATAAAGTGTCCTAACATTCATAATAATAATATTATATTATTATTAATACCTAATCCCATTACTCTTGTTTACAAGTTTAGTAATCTTCTAATGTGTTAACGATGCACCATCTGACCTCACATATTTTTCTAAAGTTAAAAGGGTTACTTATCAGAAAATGTGATCAAAGAGGAAGATGTATATTGCTATACTGTTATAGTTTAGCATGTTGGTTCTTTCTTTGTGATTCACAGGCATAAATAATATTTCATTTTTCAACCATTCTTTTATATTCGAAAATTATACAGAGTGTAAAAAATTAATGTTTGCAACTTTAAATAAATAAGTAAATAAATATTGTAGTTATGTTTCTAGAACTATCTTATATTAAACATTTTATACTTCACTTAGGGTTTTGTGTTTTGTCAATAAATTTAGGTCAGGTAAAATCTAAAAATAAGTAACCCCAATTTAACTCAGATAGAAAAACTGTATACTCAACCAGGAAATGGACTCCATGTAGTCCTAGAAATTTAAATTCGAGAAATAAATTAATATTGTTTATGCAACAAGCCTATCTTTTCTTACAAACCTCATACCTACTATAAAATTTGATTCCTTAAATAATAATTTACAAAAAGTGCTTATGACAATAAAAAAATAATTATATGAATAAAAAAAAGAACTTTGTGTCCGAGGATTTGAACCCCCGTTTACCGTATCCACAATGCATCGGTCATAACCACTAGACCAACATGCCATTTACATAATATTTCAAAAAACTTCAATGCTTTCATGTCATTAACAAGGGGGGTCCCTTTTCTCTGAAGCTTACTGTACTAATTGCACATACAGTTCTGATAATACATTTAATTTTTTAAATCATTGTTTTATTATGTGTAACAATTAGATTTATTTACACACATATTTAACGGAAAACAAAAAAAAAGATGGTTTTATTTTAAAATCTACTTACTACACTTCTTTTGTTATTTAAAGTTTGATTTGTTTAAATTAAAATGGGATCACATTAAGAACAGAGTTTGCGAGTAAAGGCTATTTGTAACAAATGGTACATTTTTGAACTTTTCATGTAACCGGGAAAAGTGAAAATTAATAAAATTAATTAAATTAGAAAAATGGTGATTAATATCGCGTATTTCCTCCACGTGCTCTTATTAAAGTTTCTACCCGTCTAGGCATACTGAGAATGATGTTATCGATGGTCTCCGCCATTCCTCAACTACGGCGATTCGCAGTTCACCCACGTTGGCAGGAGCTGGAATTCTGGACTTAACTTTTCTTTTCAGCAAGTCCCAAATGTGCTCTATTGGGTTCATATCCGGCGCCAGCCACTCCATAACAGTGATATTCATATCATTAAGATATGCTTGAGTTACCCGAGCGGTATGCGGCCGAGCATTATCCTGCATAGAAACAAAACGTCACCGATATATGGGGCAAACGGTAAGACATTTTCTTCTAAAACTTCTCTGATATAGCGGTCTGCAGTCAGACTCTCTCTGCCAATCACTACCAAGTCTGTGCGAGCTCCCAAACAAATGCCCGCCCAAACCATTATTGATCCACCACCGTATGCAACTGTAGTTTCAAAATTTGTCTGAATGTATCGTTCTCCTTTGCGTCTGTATATTCTTTGCCTGCCGTCAATTTGATTTAAGAGAATTCTGCACTCATCACTAAACAATACCTTACTCCATTGGTCCGCGTTCCAAAGTCGATGTTCCTGAGCAAAAGTTAACCTGTTTCTACGATGATTTACTTCGAGCCTTGGAGCCTTGGCGGGCACAAATGAACCCAAACCAGCTTCTTCGAACCTTCTTCGTATCGTACGCTCACTTACGGTTACACCCCGCACTGATTCTAACTCATGTCGGGCTTGGACGGCCGTCAAACGGGGGTTCCTACGTACACGAAGCCGAATGAAACGATCATCCTTACTCGAAGTGCGTCTTTTTCTGCCTTGTCCTGCTCTTCTCACATAAGTACCGGTCTCCCTGAACCGTTGGATACTGCGATGGATCGTAGAAACTGGTCGACGAAGATCTCTGGATATCACTCTGTAGGTTTGACCATTTTTTCGCATTTCGAGTGCCTGACTAAGCCCCAACGGAGAATGCTCCGTTGGGGCTAAGACAGGCATACTCCAAAAAGATACGGGATTAAAAAGAACTAACAATAAATTCGGTCAAGTGCGAGTCGGACTCGCCCATGAAGGGTTCCGTAGCAGCAAAGGCGAAAATTGCGATTTATGACGTATTATAAAAACTACTTAATGGATCTCGGACGAATATATCTACTAATATTCGTCCACAGCGGTTACATTTTCATATACTACATATTAGGTTAATTTTCTAATATTATAAAACCAATCTCCCAATACACAGGTTTGCCTACCTTGGGAACACGGAGAATCTTTAAATAGCTTAAAATACCACTGTCATTCCTTCGTCGAACTGCAGGTGCGGGGGCGAAACCATTTTCCAGCTACCGTAACACAGGTTAGTTCCTAGCACGGTGCTGGGGTTTGGTTCTGTACCCGACCCGTAACTCGACACTTAATAAATTATAAACAGCTCTGTTTTGAATTCTTGTAAGTGCTTAAGCTTTATGTACAAATATTGTTTTATTGCTCAACTAGCTTTTGCCCGCGGCTCCGCCCGCGTGGATGTCGGTTATCGCGACCAAACATAGCCTATGTCCTTTCTCAAGGTCTAACCTACCTCTATACCAAATTTCATCAAAATCGGTTCAGCGGTTTAGTCGTAAAAGTGAGACAGACAGACAGACAGACAGACAGACAGACAGACAGAGTTACTTTCGCATTTATAATATTAGTAGGGATAAAAGATATATTATTATTATTATTATCTCGTTCAAACCAATTTTCGTTGGTAGTTTGCATGGCAATGTACATCATATTTTTTTTTTTTAGATTTATCATTCTCTTAATTTAGAAGTTAGAGGGGGGGGGGGGCAGATTTTTCCACTTTGGAAGTGTCTCTCGCGCAAACTATTCAGTTTAGAAGAAAAATATGTTAGAAACCTCAATAGCATTTTAAAAGACCTATCTATAGATACCCCACACGTATGGGTTTGATGAAAAAAAAAAATGAGTTTCAGATCGAAGTATGGGGACCCCTAAAACTTAAGTTTTGACTAAGCCCCAACGGAGAATGCTCCGTTGGGGCTAAGACAGGCATAGTCCAAAAAGATACGGGATTAAAAAGTCAAAATCAGATTCTGTCAAATTAAATTAATTTGGGGTGGAAAACGGGTGGTTTCTTTGTAAGTACTAATTTTAAATCTGTTGAACTGACTTTACTCACTGATCCTTGTACAGTCAAAGTTCAAAAGTGTATTAGCACCGTAATGTTTATAATGGCTTGTCCGGTTAAACGCGTATCTATGTGTATGTAATGTTTAACGCATACATTTATACTTCATACAGTATCGATATGAGAAAATATAAATATGTGTGATGCGAAACAAAGAAAACGTTATGCTCGCCTTTTCATACCATTATGTTCGAAGCTTGTATCTATATAAAGTAATGCAAAAAATCGTGATTCTACGTAAGGCAGTGCGTAGCCTGGTCGGTAACAAGGCTGCTACGGATAGTGTTGAAATCGGATGTTGCGGGTTCGGATCTTAGTTTTATCTACTTTTTGTTGTTTTGTTTTTATTAAATTTTAGGAACAAGTTAACAGAATTAGAAATAATTATTTACAAATAGAAAAATGTTATACTTAATTTACAATAGATTATAAATAAAACAATAGTTTAAAAAAAAGTTTATTTAAATAATTAATTCAGATGTGCCAGGTAGGGCCGAAGCTTTGAATGCTTGGAAAATGACCTGCCCAAATGCCGTTATGCCCGCCAACCCTTCCTCCCAGAGGCAATGAGATGAGCCGCTCTGTATTGGTGTTAAAAAACATTTATTCAATACAGCTACCAATGCTGCTGAGCGTGCTCGCCTATTGGCTGTGGGGGAATGGGAATCTGGTGTTTGGCTCCAGGCACTTCCTTCGCCCAACATTGTTACAATGTTGGACGACACGACTTTCCGCATCGCGACTTGCCTACGTTTGGGTGCACCCTGTGTTTCTCCGCATCGATGTCTCTGTGGAGAAGCAGTCGATAGCCTTGGACATCACGGACTATCTTGCTGCAGGAGCGCAGGCCGCATGTCCAGACATGCCAATATTAACGACATTATCCGTCGGGCTCTTGTCACCGCCGGCGTGCCAGCTTTACTTGAACCTGTTGGCTTGGCGCGCGACGATGGCAAGAGACCCGACGGTATGTCGTTGATGCCTTGGAGGATGGGTAGGCCTTTGGTGTGGGATGCAACTTGTGTCGACACCCTGGCGCCTTCCCATCTTCCAAGTACGATGGACTGCGTATGCGCTGCTGCAGCATCAGCTGAGACTCTCAAACGGCGAAAATATACCAATTTAGTTGGTAGCTACATTTTTGAGCCGTTTGGAGTCGAAACGTTGGGTCCGTGGGGTCCAAGCGCGCGCGCGCTTTTTAAGGAAATATCAAAGCGACTAATCGACGCTTCCCGTGACCATAGGGCTGGCCTTTACCTCGCTCAGAGGATTGGCATCGCCATTCAGCGAGGTAATGCCGCCAGCCTTCTGGGCACGGTCCCAGTAGAGATCGATGGGGAGGAATTTTTCGATGCCTAACGGTCACTTTTTTGTATATATAGCATAGTTTTGTATATTTATGTATATTTTGTAAGTAATTGTATATATTTTTTTTTTGTCTCCATATTTTCTTCTCGACTCAGTAAATTAATATAAATCCAATAATTATCCAATGTTAATTTGTGGTTATAATAATTTCATCCAAAAAATATACTTTTATAATAAAATTAATATTGCATATTGAGGTTATAGCTTAATTATTCATTTTCTCGAAAGTTTTTTTTCGGAAAAGAGGATTGAAACTTAACCTCAACCATACAGTCTTATACTAATTACAGGCCAGCACGTCCCATGATAGGCTCAGTAGTCTCAATAGGCTCAACTGAAATTAAATAAAAAATTTTTTTATACAGAATAGCTCAGCACGGAGTACGGCGATAACAATATCACGAGAGCTTTCACTTTAAATTGAGCCTAACTTTTATATTTATATTTTATATAAAATATAATATATAATAACAATAACTTTTATCTCTCTTTGCACCATTAAACCCCATATATTCTCAATCGGCTTCAAATCAGGGGATCGTGCTGGCCAAGGAAATTCAGTGGCGAGGAGTACTCATAACACAATTCCTGCCGGCTTGCTCTGCAAAGGGAAGCCATGGTAGAGATGCTTAAATTTAATGCATTATTACATGTATTACACCTAAAATTCAGTACCTATCTAAAATTTGAGATAATTTCATACAAAATTGCCATGGTTGTTCTTTGGAATTTGCCACCGGCTTCCCTTTTGAACATTTTCACCTACGCCACAGCAAGGAATAACTTTACGTTCACTAAACCATTCGCAAAGTATGGTGGCTCGATGGATAGGACAATTATCGTGCACAAAACTTATATCATTTTTTTATACCAATTAGGTGGGAGACAAGCACACGGCCCACCTGATAGAAAGTGGTTTTTTTTTTTTTTATATATAGGACACGTCAATTTGACTTCGCCTCGCCTGATGGTAAGCTGAAGGCAAAGTCTCTGGAAAGAGGGCCACCATTACAACACGTACCATGTTACAATGGTGGCACTCAGCTTGACGGCCTCATCAGATGCTTTTTCACGCCCCGCTTAAACGACCCGGGACTATAGGAGGAAGGAAATACGTGAGCTGGCAAGAAATTCCAAGTCTTAATAGTGCGGCAGAAGAAGGAGTCGCCGAATCGCTTGGTTCTTGATGGAATATTCTGCACCGTATGCGGGTGGCATCTAAGTCCTGCACGTGTTGTCCTATATAGGAAAGGAGAGGGTGGGATTACTTGGAAGAGCTCATCAGAACATTCACCATGGTAGAGACGGTAAAAAACCGCCAAAGATGCCACATCTCTACGCAACTGCAAAGGCTCGAGGGTGTTAGTGACCTCAGGATTCCCAATAATGCGGACCGCACGTCGCTGCAACCTGTCGAGAGCATCTAGTAAGTACTTTGCGGAGCCATCCCAGAGATGCGAGCAGTATTCCACGCAAGAGCGAATTTGTGTCTTGTAGAGAAGACACCGCTGCTCCGGCGTGAAAAAACGTCTCACTTTGTTCAGGACTCCGAGTTTACGCGAGGCTGTTTTGATGATGCTCTCAATGTAGTTTTTGTTGTTCAGTTTGCAGCGGACATCCATACCTAAGATGTTGAGATTGTCCTGCAGTGGCAGTGGCGTGCTCTGAAGAGTTGGAAGGGGAAGGAACGAAGATACCTTTGCTGTAAACGCGCATGCCTGCGTCTTCTTGGCATTGAACTCGACCAGGTTTTCAGAGCCCCATTGGGAAACGTGGCTCAGGGTCCGGTCAAGTTCACTGACGAGAAGCTGCCTTTTTTCCGCGATATCAGACTGCTTGGCCGTAGGATGTCCGTGATAACTCCCGTGTAAGGTGCTATCGTCTGCATAGCAGTGAATGCTGCCAGTGGACAACATGTCGTTGATATGCAGAAGAAAGAGAGTGGGTGATAAGACGGACCCTTTGCGGCACGCCAGCATTTACCTGCAGGAACTCCGAAGTTCGACCATCACAGAGGACGCGAATACGGCGCCCCTGCAGGAAGCTAGACACCCAGTCGCACAGTCTGGGAGGCAGACCAAAGGCTGGTAACTTGGAAAGAAGCGACTTGTGCCAGACTCTATCGAAAGCTTTGGCGATGTCAAGACTAATTGCCAGTGACTCGCCATGCTTGTCCATAGCCTCACCCCAAAGATGGGCAACATACGCCAGAAGATCACCCGTTGACCGCTTCGGTCTAAAGCCGTATTGTCGGTCATTGATTAAGGAATGATCCTCTAGGTGACGCATGAGCTGTTTGTTTATTATGTGCTCGAATGGCTTGCACAGCAGTGAGGTGACGGCTATGGGCCGATAGTTGCCTGGGTCCGAGCGATCCCCCTTCTTGGGGATCGGCTGCACATTCGCCTCCTTCCAAGCCGATGGCACTGTACCTGAGATGTACGACATCCGGTACAAACGCGTAAGCATTGGAGACAACTCCGCTGCGCATTTTTGAAGAACCACCGCTGGAATACCATCCGGTCCGCTGGCTTTCCGGACGTCGAGTGACTGCAGCACACCACGGACATCGCGCTGCCTGATGCGGATCTCAGGCATTGCGTGGTCACAGACGGGTAATGTCGGTGGCTGCTTACCGCAATCATCGATTCGGGAGTTTGCCGCAAAGAGATTAACCAGCAGATTTGCTTTCTCTTGCGGCTCATGGGCCAGGGATCCATCAGGGTTGCGCAACGGGGGCAGCGAAGGCTGGCAGAAGTTGGCTTGCACGGCTTTGGCCAGTCGCCAGTAGCCACGGCTGCCCGTGGGATGCGCCACTAGCTCTTGACCAAGCCGCGCTATGCGCTGGGCATCCGCTCTGACGTAAGCCCCCTTGCAGACCTTTGTGGCTTTATTGTACGCTGCCTTGAAGTGGCCCACGTTGGGATCGCGTGTGGCGCGCGCCCTTACCCAGGCGCGGTACGCAGACTGTTTTTTATTGACAGCCTCCGCGCACACGCGGCCGAACCAAGGGCGCGCTCTGCGGTCACCGGTGACATCAGTGTATGGGATATAGTTACCGGGACCTTTGGACGTATGCAACACCAGGGGCGTCACACTCATGCTGCCGACCCTGAAGAAACCTTCTAATGCCCTTAAACCTTCATTTATATCTGGATAGACATTTCGCACTGTGGGCAACATTATATCTTCTAACACTTCCACATAATTTGCACTATTTGCACGCGTAGATATTGATTCTAATTCACCCGACCCTTGCGCACTAATCCACCACCACATAATTTACACTTAGATTCAGTGTTCGGTACTATGTTGTTTTCACACCACCGTATGTTATCCTCATGCCACAAATGTAATCTTCCTTTTTGAGATGATTTAAACGTTTTTTCATCAGAAAATATTGTTGATTCCCAGTTAAAGTAAATATTCTTCGTTATTCGTTTCATATTCTGCTACCATATAACACCGCTTCAGCAGGTCTTCCACTTCTTCTCCAACTCTGCAACTCTTCTTCCTCAAATTGTTTAACGCAACGACTCACAGTATTCCTCTTAAAACAACAACCATATTACACAACTGCAACCAATGAACAAAATTGCACTACAACGATATTAATTAATTAATTAACTTACAGATAAGCCCGTCTCATTAGAAATTTGAGATATATTCAGACCATTCGAATATGGCCACAATATTAGCTTTTGCTTCAATACCTATATTTGACATATTGATTTATTATAGAAGAAATCTAATCGCTCGAACAGTAATTACCACAAACAGTCGTAACCATAGATGATATAATATATAAATAGGGTAGTCGTAACTGACTTCACCAACCAACAACTTCACTCATAGCCAATGAATCCATTTTATTTCAAATGCACCCTCAAATAATTATTTTTTCGCTAAGTTTAAAATTCTACCTAAGAAACATTTTTATATTCGTATCAACATTTATATATTTCAATATTTTAAATATTTTATATATATCATTCATAACTTTTAATTAAAAAACACAAAAAGTTATATTAGTTCCGGTAGGTTCGAACCATCACCGACAGGTGTCGAGAATCGATATCCTCGTCATCTGTCGCCTCACTCAACACGTCGCGTCCCTACTACAAACCGGTTTGGAGCAGGCGAAGTGGGGGACCGCAACGCATCAGCGACGCGACGACCAGAACATTCGTCACCGACCGTGCTCGCCTACGCATCATTCCACCGCTCGCGCATTGCACCATTGTACCTCGTACTGCTTCTCAAATACACCAGCGAACCTAGTATACAGTCCACAGTCTTTTATTTATTCTCGACCATCGGAGAACCCAACATATTGGTCCATCATCGCCGAAAAGAAGTCTGGACGAAGTAAGCTGTGCGCGTGAGGACTTCGGAAGAACTTTTTCAAAAAAGCGCCGTCATCGTTACGTGGCCATTTTGAAAGGCGTAGAACATTTTAGAAGGCGAAGAGAAAAAATAATTTATGGTTGGATAAAACGTGGTGAGTCCGTTCCAATTTATCCTTATTGCTCCCGCTGATTATCTCCTTTACTATTAAATTTCTTCTTTTTCTCTATTCCTTTGCCCTGCTTCAAATAGCCTATTGAGTCAGTCGCAGTGATCATCTTCCTCATAATTAAATAAAATATTATACCTACTTAATATTTTGTTACATCCCATAAGCATAAAAAATAATTTAATTGCATACATTATTCTTGTTGCATACCTTGCTATATATAAGTACAAAATCTTATTCATTACTTAAAATAATTAAATTGCATACACATATTCTTGTTGCATACTTTGCGATACATAGTAAAAAATCTTTTTCTTAACTTAACGTGTGCCGCCTGCTTATGCGCTCGATCGCGCGCCGCTTAGCAAACCGGTTTGTTATCAGGTAGCACGGCGCGGCCGGGCCGAGCTTGCAGCTATTCTTTGCATTTATTGACTGCATTGTTTAGATTTATTATCTAAATCCTTTGTATAAATTATACCTACTTGTTCCTAATTCATTTTGCTATTGCATCTTAGCAAACTTATCATCACTTACCTTCTTCAACTACCTACCTACTATCTTTTCACGCAATATGCCTGCTGAAAAAGCACAAACTTTAATTAAGAAAAGATCTTCTTTAAAATCAAAGCTTACATTATTTAATAAATATTTAACGGTGCTGAAAAGCTGTGCAAGTTTGAGTGAGCTGCAGTTAGTCGAACTGAAGTGTCGTCTTAACCAGATTGATAATTTAAATATTGAATTCGACGCGTTACAGGATGAAATCGATATGCTTAGTGACACCGGCAGCGACGAGAATAACTCCGAGCGGGAACGGGAGATGTTTCAAAACGAGTACTTTCCGCTTGTGGCAGCCGCGCGTTATCTACTTACACCGACGGAATGGCAAGATCCTGTGGCAAGCCCCAATGATGCTCAATCTGGTGAGAGCTTTAAGAGCACTAATGTCAGGTTACCCAAAATTGACCTACCCCATTTCAGCGGCAGCTATCAGCACTGGCTAGAATTTAGAGATGTTTTCACTTCAATCATACATAACAATACAAGCATTGACAACATCAATAAATTCCACTACCTCCGCGCTTCACTTCAGGGAAGTGCAGCTTTAGTTATTAAGCACATCAATTTTTCAAGCGAAAGCTATCTAACTGCGTGGGAAATGTTGCTTGAGCGGTACGATAACAATCGTCTGCTCGTTAATAACCACGTACAAGCCTTATTCAATATCAATCCTATACAAAAGGAATCATGTAAATCCATCAGGTATTTGATTGATTCCACCATTAAAAATATTCGAGCGCTTACTATTTTAAAGCAGCCCACTCAGTATTGGGACACCCTTCTTATTTTTATGACAGCTTCAAAGCTGGACAAAACAACATTACGTCACTGGGAAGAACATCGAAACAAATTAAATGAAAGCCCCACGCTAGATATATTCATGACATTTTTGAGAAGCCGAGCAGATTTACTTGAAAGCTTGGAAGATCATAATGGTCAAACTAATAATAATAATTCTTCAAATTCCAATAAATCTAAATCTGATTCAAACTTAAGCGAGGGTGGTAAAACTAACACGCCTCAGTGTCAGTTATGTAATCAATCACACACCTTATTTAAGTGTGAAACATTTAAATCTCTTGCAGTTGAATCGCGTATAGAAAAGGCTAAACAGTTCAAGGTCTGCTTGAATTGTTTACGTCCTGGCCATTCTAGTAACAAGTGTACCTTATCTAACTGCAAGTACTGCAAGTACAAGCACAACACCTTATTACACCTTGATAAAGTCGAACCATCGCCTTCCAAAACAAACACAGAAAATCTTGTCCTAGCTAGTGATACCTACACAGATACTACTGCGCCACGTATATTCTTTTCCACAGCTATCGTGCGCGTGAGGGACGGCAGCGGCGTCGAACATAACGCAAGGGTACTTTTAGACAACGGTAGTGCGATCAACCTAATAACGGAAGGCTGCTGCGAAAGGCTTCATCTACGCCGGCGCTCCGTGAATGCCGCGGTGTCAGGTTTTAATAATTATGTTACCACTAGCACACAGTCTTGCGATATTAGCATAAAATCAATATGTACAAATTATGAAATCGACTTGAATTGTATTGTTTTGCCTAAAATTACGCCACTAATTCCCTCCTCGTACATTGACGTCAGTAGTGTACGTTTGCCATGTGGTGTCACCCTTGCCGACCCATCATACAATACCCCGTCTAATATAGACATTCTTTTAAGTGCAGACGTATTTTGGGATATCTTGGGCAAGGAACATATTGAACTAGGTAAACATATGCCCACCTTACGCGAGTCAAAATTGGGTTGGTTAGTAACAAAACACATCATCACTACACCAAATTCTTCAAATTTTTGTCTATTTACACAAGGGGAATCGAACCCCGACCTTTCTTGTTTTTGGAAACTTGACACGCTTGAATCTCGGCATTCTATGACTGTTGAAGAAAAGGCGTGCGAGCAAAGCTTTGCCAAAAACACCTTTCGCGACGACGAAGGTCGTTTTGTTGTTTCAATGCCTTTAAAACACGATCCAAAAATTTTGGGTAATTCATTTCATCTAGCAAAATCTCGTTTTCTTGCTTTAGAAAGAAGATTTAATCGTGACCCCGTGTTTAAAGAAAAATACCTTACCTTCATGAGTGAATACGAATCTTTGGGTCACATGACCAAAAATTTTGAATTATTGCCAAAAGACGACACTACAGTCAGTTATTTTTTACCGCATCACGGCATACTTCGCGAGTCCAGCACAACAACAAAATTTCGCACTGTGTTCGATGGCTCGGCAGCTACTTCTACGGGATACTCGTTAAACGACTTGCAAATGGTAGGCCCCACTGTTCAAGACGAGTTATATTCTATTTTATTGCGTTTCAGACAACATAGATATGTAGTGTCCGGTGATATAGCACGCATGTATAGATGTATTGATATAAATAAAACCCAAAGATCATTACAACAAATTATTTTTCGACGTGATTCAAATTTACCTTTGAACACATACACTTTAAACACATTGACATACGGCACGAGTTCAGCCCCTTATCTAGCAACGAAGTGTTTGTCTAGCCTAGCGTCCACTGTTAGTGACAAAGACGTAAACAATTCTATTATGCACGATTTTTACGTGGACGACTATTTAAGTGGCAGCTCCTCTATATATGATACTATTAGAATATGCAAAGGTGTCATTTCTACTCTATCTTCCGCCAAGTTCGAATTAAGAAAATGGCAATCAAATAGTATCGAAATCTTAAATGCAATCTCAAATAGCGAGTCCCCAACTATTCATGATTTTTCAGATTCAAAAGGGACATCGAAAACATTAGGATTAGTTTGGCAATCTAACCTAGACATTTTGTCATATCAAATAAATATAGAAAATAATAAAAAGATAACTAAAAGGCATATTTTGTCGGTCATTAGTCAAATTTTTGATCCCCTCGGACTAGTCGGACCATGTGTGGTCGAAGCAAAAATTATCATGCAAAAGATTTGGATAAAAAAGTATTCGTGGGATCAGAAATTATCTGATGACATAGGGATCCTGCCTTTTCGCCGAAAATTGTTTGGCCGATTATCACTTGCCAACCAACGTTTCGCCTATTTTTCACTTTGACGACTAACGATTGTCAAATTTTTGTATGACAACGTTTCATTTGGTAGAATTATTGTTAAGCTGATTATTGTAATGACAAAAAACGTTTGGGGCATTTATCTTTTGTCAAATTATTTTATTAGGCCAGACAACTTTTAGACGAATCGAGTATAGCGCGCCCCAACTTGGATAGGTTAGGTTAGAAGGCTAACGCGGGAGCGGAGCGGAGCGGAGCTCCCGCTTTAGCCTTCGTGGTTATTTTTTTATAACCATCCATAAATAGTGACTCACTTAGTATTTTTGTACGCCACATTCAGTAATTTTGACAACAACTACATGAATATTATGCTAACTAAAACATTCGCTACTTGAAAGTTGGCATTTTGAAAAGTGTCATTCTAAAATGAAGACCAAACGTAAAATTGGCAACTGTGAGGTTGGGTAATAAAAACAAAATTATATCACAAGTTGGCAAATGATTATTCTGCGAATTAAAATTCTGCGAAACGTTAGATGGCAAGTGATAATCGGCCAAACAATTTTCGGCGAAAAGGCAGAGATCCGATGACATAATTAATCTATGGACCTCATTTGCCAATAAAATACATTTTCTCAATAATTTAAAAATACCGCGTTGGGTTCTATGTACAGATTGTAATAGGATCGAAATCCATACGTTCACCGATGCTTCCGAACACGCCTACGGTGCATGCCTGTATGTTAGGTCTATCGACAATAAGGGTCACATTAACGTGCAATTATTAACGTCTAAAAATAGGGTTGCCCCCATAAAACCAGTCACCATCCCGCGTCTGGAACTCTGTGGAGCATTACTGGGCGCAAGGCTGTGTGCTAAGGTCATGTCCGCGCTAACTCTAAACGTACATTCTTGTCGGTTTTGGTGTGACTCAACAGTAGTCCTAGGTTGGTTGTCGACAAGTGCAGGCCAGTTTAAGCATTTCGTCAGCAACCGCGTGAACGAAATACAGGAAATTACGACGGGAGATACATGGAGCTATGTTCCTACAAAGTTAAATCCCGCTGATTTAGTGTCGCGAGGGTCATCCGCGGATCAATTAAATAATTCTTCAATATGGTGGCACGGGCCACCTTTCCTGAAATTAAGCAATGAGTTTTGGCCTAAAATGCCTAATACAAATAAAAATTGTAAATTAGATTATATAGAAAAAATATGTTTAACTACAAATAAATTAAACGATAATAACAATCAAAACTCTAACTTAATATCTTGCCTAATACATAAATATTCTAACCTAAACAAAATACAAAGAATTATTTCTTACATACTAAAATTTATACACTTAAAAACTAAAAAACACTTACATACTACTAGTTGTACTACTTTAGACTTAAAAAACGCAATGGTAGTCATCATACGACAGGCTCAGTCTGAAATGTTTCCTGACGAGTTTTCTATTCTGAAGGCTGGGAAGGTTTTACCTAGTAAAAATCGGTTGTTGTCCTTATCTCCTTTCCTAGATGAAAAACTTATTATTCGTGTAGGTGGTAGATTGGATAATTCGCCTTATACTTATGATGTTAAACACCCCATATTGCTTTGTAGCAAGCATCATTTAACAAAACTTATTTTTCATATGTTTCATAATAATCTACTACACGCAGGCCCACAATTATTGCTTGCAAACGTGCGTCAAACATATTGGCCTCTAAACGGTAGAAATCTATCTAAATCTATAGTTAATAAATGTTTGAAATGCTTTAGGTTTAAGGCTCAATGTACTCAGCCCATTATGGGTCAACTTCCTTACAATAGGACTAATTTAGAATTTCCTTTTTTACACTGTGGCGCTGACTACGCGGGACCATTGTTGATAGCTGACCGCAAGGGTCGAGGCTGCAGGCTCTTAAAGTCCTACCTGTGCATATTTGTGTGTTTTTCGGTTAAGGCTATTCATCTGGAGCTTGTTACAGATCTTACAAAGGAATCTTACATTGCCGCGTTACACCGATTCATTGCTCGTAGGGGCAAGCCACAAAGCATATCGTCCGATAACGGAACGAACTTTGTGGGTGCTCACAATGACTTGCATAGATTTCTAGAGGAATCTAACATACAACATGACATAGCACAGGAAGGTATAGATTTTAAATTTACTCCATCCTACACCCCTCATTTCAATGGGATGTCTGAGGCGGCGGTACGTCTCACAAAGCATCACCTCAGGCGACTGCTGCAGACAGTTCATTTTACTTATGAGGAGATGAACACATGTCTGGCTCAAATAGAGTCTATTTTAAATTCTCGTCCTCTTACTCCTTTATCTACAGACCCCCTTGATCTAACTGCTCTTACTCCGTCTCATTTCCTAATTGGACGGCCACTCACGTCAATTCCACAACCACAAGTACTTGATAAGGATATATCCAGTACCGAGCGCTACAAGCGTCTGGAATACATCAGGCAGCACTTCTGGGCCAGGTTTCAAAAGGAGTATATATCTACATTGCATCAGAGGTCTAAATGGCTGACGCCTTCGAACCAAAGCCTAAACATCAATGATGTTGTATTGGTAAAAGATAAACATCTTCCTCCTCTACAGTGGATGATTGGCAGAATCATTAAGGTCTTCCCGGGTATCGACGGGGCCAACAGGGTAGCAGACATTCGTACCAGAAGAGGTACGATCCGAAGAGCCTTTAATAATATTTGTCCTCTTCCAGTTCAGGACATATAACATCACCTGCGGGGGAATATGTCGAGAATCGATATCCTCGTCATCTGTCGCCTCACTCAACACGTCGCGTCCCTACTACAAACCGGTTTGGAGCAGGCGAAGTGGGGGACCGCAACGCATCAGCGACGCGACGACCAGAACATTCGTCACCGACCGTGCTCGCCTACGCATCATTCCACCGCTCGCGCATTGCACCATTGTACCTCGTACTGCTTCTCAAATACACCAGCGAACCTAGTATACAGTCCACAGTCTTTTATTTATTCTCGACCATCGGAGAACCCAACACAGGTTTCATACTATTCGTCAAGCCGCACGTTAAACCACCCAGCCACGGGGCGGCTTACGTATGATATTGGAATTAACAATATCAATCAACGAGTGAACAATATTAATGTGTGTGTATGTGTGTGTGTGAATTATCTTCAAAGATTAAGGTCATAACTTCATAAGTTTAGTACGAGTATTGTACGACTAGTGTTGACGTGTATGTGTGTGTGAATTGTCTTCAAAGAATAAGGTCATAAGTACGACTAGTGTTGACGCGCTATAGTTGCGTCAGATTGCTACTGCACTTAAGACCGCTACTGTACATAGTATTTAGAAAACCATGACATGAGTTCTGATGCTTGCTCTGGAAAAACCTTTTCCATAAGCATATTGTAGGCTGCAGGAATCTCTGTTGGTTCGAGGAATGCAAGTGCTTCTAGGTGGCGCAATTTATGTGCAAATTCCACATTATTTTGATATTGGTTTGCCAGGTTTTAATAATAAATAATAAATTAATCATAAAATTCATCATCGGCGTAATGAGCATTCGAAGTTTTAACAGTCGTTCATACAATCATTCGTAAAACTGATCACCGGCGAAATGACCTTTCGCAGCCTTATTACAAAACACGGACTAACTCTAAACCCAGGTCTAAATCGTTTTTGGACCATGGTCTAAAGAAAATGTTATTACACAAAGCGTTTTAGTACTAAACCTAGGACTATCTCTGGTCTAAAGATAAACCTGCGTGACCCCTAGTTTAACGTTGGTCTAAAGTATAAATCACAATAAAATAATACATCAGACTTGACATACGTCATACTTTGGCATAGGTACTTTTTTTTCGGAAGTCCAATTTTCGGCTCTCTTTTTCTTTTCTCGTTCCAACTCGTAAAATAACTTGCAATAGGTATATTATGTATACTAAACTAAATTTAAAAGTGGGTATAAAAATTGGAAAAATTTTAAAACAGAACGCGGGAACTCCGGCAAACTACGTTTCGTTCCATTTAACGTCTTATAACAATGATAACAATATTATAACAATGATTGCTAAATAATAGCATAATAATGATATTATATTATAAAATAAAGTATAACTATTATAAATGCAATTGAATTTAATGAAAATATTTATGATAAAATATTTTTTTCAGCATTTTTAGTAAATATTATTTATTAGTGATTTCAGAAATTTTAGAAACGAAACGTTGCGACCGAATAATATCATAATGAACGAACAATAGTTGGAGTTATCTGTGGTTGTTATTTAGGCCAAGGTCTAAACCAGGTACTAAGTAGTCTCCGGATTATTCAGCTTTTGTAATAAGGAGAGGTGTAAACCATGGTCTTGAGATTAAGCCTGGACTCTGTAGTTCAGGTCTAAACCAGACCGTCGCAGTCGTAGAACAAAGACGGATGTGACTTTTGCTAACTTTACAGGAGAGCACTTCAAAGTTTTTCATCTATAAATGTTGTCATATTTTGAAAACTACTTATTCAATCTTTCTAAAATTTTGATATGTTGCTATGAATTAAATACGTTATAACATGACATACGCAACATATTTTAAATATTGCGTTAATTAGTAAAAAAGTCACATGCGTCGTTGTTCTGTGGACACTAAGGTGACGAATAATCTGATACGTCGTTATTTTACGGACTATCTTTGTTTAAAAAGTGGCGTACAGTACATACCGTCACTTTTTAAGGGAATCCTTTCAAAATTTTGTGACGGATTTGGACTAAGAAATGAAAATGAAGCTAACTTTGAAATGTTTTACTTACGAAATTATTAGTACAAAATTACTAAAAAAAAATGCATCAAAATTGCAATAATTACTGCTAATTCTACTTAATAAGAAGACAACCTACAGACTAAGATCAATCACTTTAAAACAGTAATTAATTCTTCAAACCTTTAATTTAAAATTAATGAACTTAACTCTCATAATTGCAATAAATTTATTTGAATTTGAATTTGAATAAGAACTTTATAAAAAAACAATCAGATCTTGACTAAAATCTGTTTTTGGCATTTTTAATCAATAAACCTAGATAACATAAGCATAACCAGGTAGCAGAAACCCAAACTATTAATCAATAATAATTATACTTAATCATAATAATTAAAAGTCTCAAGATAAAGACAGAAAATAAAAAAGTAAATAGAGTAAACAATGAATTACTTATATACTCGTAAAAGTATTTATTTGGTATTATTAATACGATTTTTTTTAATACACTTGGGTGGCAGACACGGCCCACCTAATGGGAAGTGGTTACTGTGGCCTATGGGCGTATGCAACACCAGAGGCGTCACACTCATGCTGCCGACCTCGAAGAAACCTTCTAAGAACCCCATATTGTCGTCGCTTGGGAAAACCACCGCGGGAAGTTCATTCCACAGCTTGAGTGTGCGAGGAATGAAAATGTTGAAAATGTGTTCCTTTCATACCGCACAGTGCGCTCCGTTTCCGGACGCAATGTGTGAGGATGAATTCTCTGCCTGTGGCGAGAAGTGCCATGATAGAATGTAGCTGTGGGCATCATGTCAAACAGTTCATCTGAGCACAAACCATTTTAGGTATAGGCGGTAGAACACACACAGTGAGGCAAAGTCTCTTCTGAGAGTGAGAGGTTCCACATTGCCTGTGAGTATGGGATTGCTGACGAGCCTTAACGCCCATCTTTGCACCGAGTCGAAAGGGTCAAGCTCACGCAGGCGCTCCGGCAAAAAGGTGACAGCAGTACTTCATGTGGTACCGAATAAAGGAGTTGTTGCCACGCACTGAAGTACTGCTTCGCCCTGTTGAGCACCCCAAGTTTCTTTGATGCCAACTTGACCTTGTCTTCCAAATGACTACAGTGTTGGACGTCGCTGGAGATATCGACACCAAGGATCCCGATACTCGAGGAAATGGTAAGCGGTGTGCCCAGGAATTGCGGCGCTACAATGAATGGAGTTTTCTTAGCGGTGAATACACATACTTGTGTCTTAGTAGGGTTGAATTGGACTAAGTTTAGTCGTCCCAAATCGGATACTCCAGAGAGAGTAGTCTCGATTTGGGAAACAAGTTGTTCGCAACTTTCCTCCACTTCTGACTTAGGGATATTTGCACGGCCTATGTAAGGCCGTGTGTGGATGACAGCACCGGGGACACGTACCCCGGTGCTGTCATCCACATAGCAATGAACGGAGTCATCAGACAGCATGTCATTGATATGCAGCAGAAACAGGTCGGGGACAACAAGGAACCTTGTGAAACACTAGCGTTTATGTTCATGCGGTCCAAGTAGCTGCCATCGACGACGACTTGGATACTTCTGTTAGATAAAAAGCTGGCAATCCATTGGCATAGTCCCTCGGGGAGTCCATAGCGTGGCAACTTCACAAGAAGAACTCTGTGTGAGACCCGATCGAGGGCCTTCGCTACATCTAGGCTGACCGCTAGTGCCTCACCCCGACTCTCGATGGTTTGCGCTCTGCGGTCAGTGAGATACACCAGGAGGTCACCGGTAGAGCGACTGTGACGAAAATCGTACTGTCGGTCGCTCAGGAGATCGTTTCCCTCAAGGTATCTGAGCTGTGTATTAATCACACGCTCCATCACAGAATCTGTACCAATAGTGTTCACTGATAGACATTTCAACTCATCTGGTTAATGTTGGGAGCAAAATGGATCATTACAAATTAGCATGTCTGTTGATTGGCTGAACGATGTTCGTCGCACACCAGTACCATACTGCTGTGCGACGAACATCGTTCAGGTGAAAAAAAAAACCTTAATTAAAATAAAACTACAGAATAAGGTTTCTAGGAACAATTATATCATTGTATAATCTAAGGTAATGTAAGTATTTTGGCAAATTAATATAACATTTTTTAAATATGAAATAGAATAAAGACGTATATTATAATCTATACGACGAACAACGTCGGTTCAGTATATTCGTCCTCCGCTTATCCCTAGAAAAATGACGGTTTATAGCATACGCCTACTATAGGTACGTAAAACATCGACGTATTTTATTATGCTTCACTGAAAAAAATCATAATAAAAACAAACAATTTTAATCACGGATGAACTGAATGATGTTATTTTAAAAGATAAAAGGTAAAAACAAAGACATAAAAAAATATATTTTAGTATCCCAAGGACAACGACGGATTTGACAAACCGCTGTTCTAAGACGTCAAAATTTATATTTACTTAAAATAAACAAAAAATTATGTAATTTATAGTACATTGTGACCAAACTTATCTGTTGACGAATGTTCCTCCTGACGTGACCTTCTTATCCTAGAACATCGACGGTAATGCCAATGCGTCGGGAGCGGAAAGGGCGCGGGGGGCAGGGGACAGCGACAGACAACGGTGCAAGTATCAATCCGTCATTGTTTTACGTTAATTAATCAAAACCGTCAGTATTCAACTCTGTATTTGGTTCATTTGTAATGAAATTTGATAAAATGTTTTATTTTTTTTATAAAGTACCATATTTTAAGTTAATTAGAGTAAAAAAAAAAATTTTGCAAAAAGTCAAATCCGTCGTTGTTCTAGGACTGCGACGAGACTTTGTTCTGTTTTTTGTAATAAGACTGTCGGAGTTTTAACAGTCGGCCATACAACCATTCGTTGAATTCATCATCGGCGAAATGAGCGTTCGGAATTTTGACGGTCGGCCAGATTATTTCGAAATTATGGACTGGACTCGCTGTCTATGCATACGTAAACATACTTACGTTTGAACTATAACATTCACATTTTTCTGTAAGTATGATTAAGAATTGTTATTGGTAAGGAAGGTATCCTGCATGAAGCAGTAAGTGACTTGTGAAATAATCTATAAAATTATTAAGGACTAGCTGTTGCCCGCGGCTCCGCCCGCGTGGAATTCGGATTCCGGTCCAACTTTAATGTATGGAAATCTGCCCGATTTATTGACATTTATGCTCACTGCTCCGCTCCCTTTAGTAGTAGCGTGATGTTATATAGCCTATGTTACTCCCAGATAGTGTAGCTTTCTATAGGTGAAAGAATTATTGAAATCGGTACAGTAGTTCCGGAGCCTATTCATTACAAACATACAAACATACAAACATACAAAAATAGGTACAAATCTTTCCTCTTTATAATATTAGTGTAGATTGAGTACACATACGTTTCAGAATAAGTTTAACAGTGACGCTTAAGTGAAGTTACGAAAAAGTTATTCGAAAATATACCGTGCAATAAAGGAGTAAGTAACTTACGAGTGCACATCTTTTAATTTGACTGGAGCAATAAAGACTGGATTGCGATTACGTACATAATGTTAATGGTTTAAATAAATTATGCATCGAGCAACTATATTTACGTTTTTTTTGCCAGTTAATTATGATATTCCTAAGGAAGTAGCTTTTGTATTTTTTTAACACATTTTTATGGCTTTTGTAAGGAAAATTACGAAAAAAATATAGAACATGAGTATTTTACATCGATTGGTGAAATAAAAAAAAAAACGCATATGTGTAAGTATATACGCCTTTATTGTCCGAGGTATGCGATATATCTTTTATTGAGCAAGAAAACAATATTTGTACATAAAGCTTAAGCTACTTACAAGAATTCAAAACAGAGCTGTTTATAATTTATTAAGTGTCGAGTTACGGGGCGGGTACAGAACCAAACCCCAGCACCGTGCTAGGAACTAACCTGTGTTACGGTAGCTGGAAAATGGTTTCGCCCCCGCACCTGCAGTTCGACGAAGGAATGACAGTGGTATTTTAAGCTATTTAAAGATTCTCCGTGTTCCCAAGGTAGGCAAGCCAGTGTATTGGGAGACTGGTTTTATAATATTAGAAAATTAACCTAATAGTATATGAAAATGTAACCGCTGTGGACGAATATTAGTATAATTCGTCCGAGATCCATTAAGTAGTTTTTTTAATACGTCATAAATCGCAATTTTCGCCTTTGCTGCTACGGAACACTTTTTAGCACAATTCGAACATTTTTTCATTTTTTCCGCTTTTTGCATAAGTATTGTGTGCAGGCATTAGCCGTTTTTGACCTATACAGAGCTTCTCAGAAGTGACTACAGTGGGTCTAGCTCGACGTCAGCAAGTATAGTTATTTGTTCCTCGTGCTATGTGTTGCCGATACTCAAGGCTGCTCCAAAGTGGTCTTTCGACTCGTTGAGCGCTATGTAATTTAATGTACGCCACATATGCATTGTTTAGTGCTATATCTAATAAATCAAAAAATAGTTGTAGAATATTTAATTCCAGACGTTTTGCTACTTGCTCATTCTGCTTCTATGTATTCCAGCAGAGTTGACTCTCTGGGTATTCTGGGTATTCTGTTTTTATTTTATTTAGCTGAATTGTCTTTCAGCTATCTAGGTAACATGCTTTCATGTCAACCTAACTGAATTGTCATTACGCGAAAAAAACATTATGCTAGTAACCCTATTTATTTATTGTAAATCTAGAATTGACAATTTCAGTTTCATGATAAATTACTTACTATTTGTTTACACAATTGTAAAAATAATAGTACATCCCTACTATCCCTACTAATATTATAAATGTGAAAGTAACTCTGTCTGTCTGTCTCGCTTTCACGCCCAAACCACTGAACCGATTTTGATGAAATTTGGTATAGGGGTAGATTAGACCTTGAGAAAGGACATAGGCTATATTTGGTCGCGATAACCGACATCCACGCGGGCGGAGCCGCGGGCAAAAGCTAGTTATGGTATAAGTGAGTAAAGTTGGTGATTACTGCCGAGGCGCCATTGAGACCCGAGCCGTCAGGCGAGGGTCTTAAGAGAGCCGAGGATGGCATACAACTTTTTTGTTAAAATTAATTTATTATTATTTCTGTACGCCACACCATTAAAGCCTCCTTTCTTCAGCTACTCTAATAAGAGCCTCATTTTTCCTATTCTGGCTAGATGTTCGATTTCAAATGGTCGTGGTGGTATCCGTGGGGATTACTGCATATAAAAAGAAAAGTACAATATACATAAGATTAGTTTCGATTGATAGTTTATGCGACACAAAATTTAGTTTTGCAAAAAGACATAAGCGTCGGAATTCGGTTTGCTATCATGCAATTCAGACGTGGAATTTTTAGTCCACAACATTCACAGCATTTTACACTGAATTCAATTTTACATCCAGATTTCTACATACCAACAAATGCCGCTCTTTTTTTTATCATTCCGCTTTGTAATACTAGTTTGAAAAACCTTTGAGTTTCGATACTACAGTGTTCAGCATGCAGGTAAACGTCAGTGTTGAAGATTCTTTAGTGCTCGGTTTCGAAATATTTGTAGATAACTGTTTATACTGTGGATTTATGGCACTTCGTGGAACTTGCTACACATATTGAATAAATCACTTGTACTTTTCCACAATTATACTATTTGAACCTTACCGGTTTCGCCTTACGGCATTCTCAAACTAAGGTTTACAATGGTTTAAACTATAACAGTCTTATTACAAAAAACAGAACAAAGTCTGGTTTAGACCCGAACTACAGAGTCCAGGCTTAATCTCAAGACCATGGTTTACACCTCTTCTTATTACAAAAGCTGAATAATCCGGAGACTACTTAGTACCTGGTTTAGACCTTGGCCTAAATAACAACCACAGATAACTCCAACTATTATTCGTTCATTATGATATCATTCGGTCGCAACGTTTCGTTTCAAAAATTTCTGAAATCACTAATAATAGTACATTATGGTACAAGTGAGCAACGTTGGTGATTACCGCCGAGGCGCCATTGAGACCCGAGCCGCCAGGCGAGGGTCTTAAGACAGCCGAGGACGGTAATCATCATGCTCACACGTGCCATACGACGTTTTACAACACACTTGCGAATAAAATAATACTACAAATATTAAATAAACAATACTACAAATTAATTCGTTTTCCTATGCGCGCGCATTTAACAATGGCGGTCGACCATATTTAAAAAAAAATGAGGTTTGAACTTAACTTTTTTTTACTCTGTTTTTTTTTTCTGTACTTAGAGAAAAAAAAAAGTTAAATTTGAGCGAAAATTTTGTTTATTACACAAGTATTACAAGTTGAAATTATTTATTTGAATATGAAAATGCATCAAATGACCATACAATTGGCGTATTAATTTATTCGTACTATTAAACACGTTATTTTTTTGTATCAAAACTTTTTTAAGAACATATACAATTATAGACACTTCCTATAAAATTTAAAAAAGAATCTATAACTCACTTTTGTGAATAATAGTAATGAAAAAGTCACAGTTTTATAATAGGTGTCATTCCGTGCTTAATTGCGGTAAAATAATATCACTGTTATGAGCAGGTGTGTTGTAAATAATATTTACTAAAAATGCTGAAAAAAAATATTTAATCATAAATATTTTCATTAAATTCAATTGCATGAATAATAGTTATACTTTATTTTATAATATAATATCATTATTATGCTATTATTTAGCAATCATTGTTATAATATTGTTATCATTGTTATAAGACGTTAAATGGAACGAAACGTAGTTTGCCGGAGTTCGCGCGTTCTGTTCTAAAAAATTTCCAATTTTTATACCCACTTTTAAATTTAGTTTACGGTTTGCTAAAGCTATGGGCGATAATCAACTTAGTCATCAACTGTCCAGAGCTTTAAGGTCAATACTGAAATTAATTCAAGGAATTTCTTTTCAAATAATAAATGAAAATAATAATTTTATTAGAGCCAAACATGAAGTAGAGTTCGATAAGGACCCGTTTAAATACTCGAGGAATATTTTTAGCGACAGAAAGCAGGATAGACTACCGCTAAGTAACGATCAGATCCATAGCTACTATAAAAGTAATTATGAGGTGCCTAAATACAAAAAACCATACAGTAAACCAAACGCGCAAAAACCAGTAAGCCCTCATTTTACATTTGACTGTAACCCACCTAGCTTAGACGAAATAGAACAACAAATCAAAAAGAAACCAACAAAAACCGCCCCAGGGCCTGATGGCATACCTTACATTATCTATAAAAAATGCCCATCGGTACGTAAACATCTTCTAAGCATATTCAATAGGATCTGGTCGAGCAAAGAAGTCCCAGCGGCCTTCGGTAAAGCTAATTTTGTGCTCATTCCAAAGAAAGAAATAGTAACTAGTCCAAAAGACGCTAGACCAATAGCACTAACCAACACAATTTCAAAAATTTTCTTCTCATGGCTTCAATTTAAAATGGCAAATTTCATGATAAATAATAACTATTTCAGACCAAAACACCAAAAAGGGTTCTTACCCGGAATTTCAGGATGTCTAGAACACAATTCGTTACTGGCGGAAAGTTTAAAAGATGCCAGATCAAACGAAAAGCAAATAACAGTTTGTTGGATAGACTTAGAAAACGCTTTTGGCTCAGTACAACACGAGCTTATGTTGTTTGCATTAAAATGGTATCACTTTCCGTCCACCATTTGGGAAATAATATCCTCTTATTATGGTAAATTAAAGTTTGTGATTAATACCAAAGATGGATACACGCAACCTTTAAATTATAATGTCGGTTTGTTCCAAGGTTGCTGTTTATCACCTATAGTTTTCAATATAGTAATAAATATTTTAATAGACAACATTTCCACACATGACAAGAAGTGGGGCTATCGGTTTAAGCTAAACGGTAAATATACGGAGTCCATCCTCGCATTCGCGGACGATTTGGCAATACTGACTCGCAACCCAAAGCAGTGCCAGGACCTACTGCGTAGAGTGGATGATTTCTGTGCATGGACAGATGGAATGAAAACAAAACCTAGCAAATGCTACTGTCTATGTCTGGGTAGGCGGGGTACCAGGTATACTTCATATGACCCAGGGCTTAGTATAGGCGGGGAAAACGTTTCAACTATATATGAAACCGTGCCCTTTAAATTCCTCGGAAGAAAGATTGATAACAGAGGTTGCACTCCAGCTTTGGACGAATTAATTGATAGTTTCATTATCGATTTAAAAAAGGTAGACCAACAACCAATAAGTAATGTTAAAAAAGCTTGGATCTATGACAACTATTTAACCTCGCGTCTTAACTGGCCGTTTCTTATATATGATATAAACCAGAGCCTCCTCAAAAAACTAGATGCGAGTGTCACAAAGACACTGAAGTCATGGCTAGGGCTAGCTCAGTCGGCCGACCCGTCGGCACTATATAGATCCGCGAATAATTTTGGAATGACGTTAAAGAAGCCATCAGAACTCTATAAACACCTAAGAGTAACTAAAATGCACGTCTTATCGAAATCTAAAGACGAAATAGTAAAAGTCCTTCCAAAAGATAAAAATGGATCGGAGCTCGAATCACGCCTCCAGTTCCATAAAAAATTCATGATAGGCTCGCAGACTGGTAGAGTAGGTCTAGGGAATATTCAGAAACAAACAGATAAAGAAATAACAAAATCTTTTCTTCAAACAGACGAAAACAACACCTATAAGGTGCACGCAATGAACCTAGAAATGCAAAACGAATGGTTGACCCTAGGTGAATTTTGTATTCCCATAGCCTTAAAATGGCGTACCATAATATACGACTGGTCACCGGCCTTACTTAAATTTTACCTAAATGCATTCCAGTTGACCCTCCCCGACCAAAGCAATCTAGTCAGGTGGGGAAAAGCCACAGATAAAACATGTAACTCATGTGGTGAAGCAACTGGAACGGCTAGGCACCTGCTAGTGGGTTGTAGGACGCTATTAGACCGGGGTCATTACTCGCGCCGACATGATAAGGTATTAGAAATCATACGTGAGGCTGTAAGTTTGGCGGTAGCTAGAGCGAAAAAAGGATTAACCACAAACCAAAGAAATGACATTGTGTTTGTAAAGGAAGGCTGCTCAAAGAAATCACCTCAAAAGCCATATTCAATTTTAATAGCTGCCGTTGACTGGACAATACTCGTAGACACGTATGAGAAGCACTATAAAATACCGGAGGATATATGTGCCTCATCATCCAGACCCGACATATTCCTTTTTTCACGATCGCATAGGCGTGCAGTGCTTGTAGAACTCACAGTACCGTGGGAAACTAATATACCTAAAGACCACGCTATAAAGACAAACAAATACTTTGACTTGACTAACGAGTTAACCAAGAACGGCTACGTGGTTAAACTCTACGCCGTAGAAGTAGGAGCAAGGGGAATTCCAGCTAAATCCCTGTACAACTTACTTAAAGACCTCGGATTGCCAAGAGCTTCAGTAAGCTCTTTACTAAATCGAATATCAAAAGCGGCATTGATAGGATCTTACCAAATTTGGATAGGTAGGGGGGGGAACACTACTGACGGTGGAGGTGAGCGCTGATGCATCACAAGGTGGCCACCCTAAACCTACATCTGGGTCGCAAGTCCCAGTCGCCGTCACGGTGTTCCTCTCTGTATCACGCTATGGACCCGGCGACCGCACGGTGAATCCATGGAGTGCTGAGAATCGGATCTCTACATAATATACCTATTGTAAGTTATTTTACGAGTTGGAACGAGAAAAGAAAAAGAGAGCCGAAAATTGGACTTCCGAAAAAAAAGTACCTATGCCAAAATATGACGTATGTCAAGTCTGATGTATTATTATTGTGATTTATACTTTAGACCAACGTTAAACTAGGGGTCACGCAGGTTTATCTTTAGACCAGAGATAGTCCTAGGTTTAGTACTAAAACGCTTTTTGTAATAACATTTTCTTTAGACCATGGTCCAAAGACGATTTAGACCTGGGTTTAGAGTTAGTCCGTGTTTTGTAATAAGGCTGTAAAGGTCCAACCCCACCAAACGGACGGCATTGGCCCGGATTTTACAATCTTTAAACAAAATTAAATCTTATTATCACAGTGTTTGAAGTTTATATTACCAAGTTACGCACAACAGCTTGACAGCGACGTGCGGTGGCATGACGCACGTCAAGCTATCATGCGTGACTTGGTAATATAAACTTTAAATGCTGTGATATAAGATTTTTTACAACACACCTGCTCAAAAAAGTGCTATTATTTTACCGCAATTAGGCATGTAACACCTATTATCAAACTGTGACTTTTTCATTTCATTCACAAAAGTGAGTTATAGATTTTAATTTTATAGGAAGTGTCTATAATTGTCTATGTTCTTAAAAAAGTTTTGATACAAAAAAGAACGTATTTAATAGTACGAATAAATTAATATGACAATTGTATGGTCATTTGATGCATTTTCGTATTTAAATAAATAATTTCAACTTGTAATAATTGTATGATAAACAAAATTATCACTCAAATTTAACATTTTTTTTTCTCTAAGTACAGAAAAAAAGTTAAAGTCAAACCCACAAACAATATTAAATATAAATAGATGTGTTATTGCTATTTCTACGTTGATTTGTAAGCATATGACATATCTATGTTATGAAAATATCATTGGTCAAACCTCATTCTTTTAAATATGGCCGATAGCCATTGTTAGATGCACGCGCATAGGAAAACGAATTAATTTGTAGTATTGTTTATTTAGTATTTGTAGTGTTATTTTATTCGCAAGTGTGTTGTAAAACGTCGTATGCCACGTGTGAGCATGATGATTACCGTCCTCGGCCCTCTTAAGACCCTCGCCTGACGGCTCGGGTCTCAATAGCGCCTCGGCGGTAATCACCAACTTTGTTCACTTGTACCATAATGTACTATTATTTTGTTTAAAGATTGTAAAATCCGTTCCAATGCCGTCCGTTTGGTGGGGTTGAACCTTTATACTTCCTACATGTAGATAACAGATATATTTTTATACTTAACAGATAAATAAACTATAAGGTCAACCTTAGATTGTAAAAAAAATTCAAAAGAGATTCCCGATACAGAAATATCTACACTAATATTATAAAGAGGAAATATTTGTTTTTTGTTTTTTTTGTTTTTTTTTTGTTTGTTTGTAACGAATAGGCTCCGAAACTACTGGACTGATTTCAATAATTCTTTCACCTATAGAAAGCTACAATATCTGGGAGTAACATAGGCTATATAACATCACGCTACTACAAAAGGGAGCGGAGCAGTGAGCATAAATGTCAAAAATCCGGCAGATTTCCACACATCTTTACTTATTTGTATTTTTGTATACGAGTAAACTCAAGAACTTCTGAACTGATTTCAAAAATTCTTTTACCATTAAAAAGCTGCACTATTACTGACTAACATAAGCTATGTTTTTTTTTCTTTTTAAATTAGAGATCTTTACTAAAACTTCAATAATGTAACCCAAGGTGTAAAAAAAAACCTAAAAAATTCCTTACATCGCGTGCGCTGCGAAAACTATTTAATATATAACAAAATAATGTACTGTGGAAATGTATAACTTGAAAAGGTCTATATAAAAGTCCGCGATAGCATATGTCTATCTAATAAGGGTAGCCCACAGTAACCATTATTATCCTTTACAAATTACTAAAAAAAATATGTCATTTTCGAACCTTTTTTTAACAATACAGTGTTATTCCTTATCCAATTAAATACGTTAGATACATTGTATATTTAATGTAGATCAAAATTGCCATTTACACTATATAATTACAATGAATATTTTAAGAGTTATCGCAATATGAAAAAAAAAACGCAGCGAAATAAATTCAAGCTGAAATGCCGATCAAAGTCAGACCACGGAATCTATACCTTTGTATTAATTCTTATCTAAATAAATTGTTTGGTATTAAAGATTGCTTCGATACCTATTGCTATCTTTTTGAATTATTGAAATTGGACGTTTAATTCAAAAGATATTACGAAATTATAAATGGCATTAAATCCGGGACATTCCCATACATTATAATAATGTATATGAAAACTATTTATTTTATTACGGGCATGGGCTAAAAGGGTGCAACGGGCGTTCGAACTATGTCACGAGTACTCAGCGATCGAGGACGGGGAGGGTCAGCTGAACAGAAGATACAACGGGGACGGGATCCGAATGCGGGGTCGGAACCTCCATACGATACATCATGGGCAACGGAGGCGGTAGCACCTCTCACCCACGGGAGGTGCCTACGGCAAATACCAGCCGTAACGGGAGCAGCTCTGTAGAGGGCTGCTCAGAGGCTTCCCACAAGCCTCTCTGACTACTGAGGGCACAGTGGAGAGCAGGCAATGGGAGGACTGGTCACCGAGCGTAGGCGTGAGGTTTACAGGTTTCCGGGATTCAATAGGGACACCGATCTTACCACTCCTGAGAGGGCCATCTTAAAATTGTAGATGGCCCAGGGTGTGCCGGGGAGCGCGCAATATGCCCTAGGCAATCTTACACCCTAGCCACTGAAGATAGGCGACGGCATGCGTTTTAGTGGGTCCGAGTCCGACATAATCACTCCTGATGGCCGACGGGGGTGGTGTCCGAACTTTAGCAGGAAATAAAAGTTGGACGGAATCCGAATTCCACGCGGGCGGAGCCGCGGGCAACAGCTAGTTGACGATAAAGATATGATTCCGTAGCCGACCGCATACGACAACTGCCGACGCACTCAGCGCATGCGCGTAATTCATTGCGGCTTCTCAATGGCCCCCTTTATTCGTATCGGAGTTTGACAAGTAATGGATACGCTGTATGTGCTACATGCGTCGGCAGTTGTAGAATGCGGTCGGATACGAAATCATACCTTAAGTTAAATTCCGAAAATGGAGTCGTTACAATTCTTACATAATTGAAAATTAATTTGTAGCTCTATAGGCAGTAAAATAATCCATGTTTATTTTATTAAGGGCCTGGAACCCACAGCACTCTCACACCTATCTTCTCTAATATATAAAAATCAATGTCACTTTTCTTTGTTATTTTATAACTCAAGAACGGCTGAACCGATTTGGCTAATTTTAGTCTTGAAATATTCGTGGGTGTCCAGGGAAGGTTTAAAGGATGAGAAAATAGGTGCAGCGGGAACGGAAAAAATATGGCGGTACGAAGTTCACCGGGACAGCTAGTACATTATAGAATAAAATAACAGTTATATACCTACGAGTATGAAATTTCTAAACCTCCACTCTTGATAAACGGGAAAGGCAACCAAAACACAATATCGACGCTACATTATGTTTACACCATTGAACCAACACAGAATATATTCATTACGAAACCTCATCATGTGAGTTAGTGTAGTTAGATAGTTATTTGTAGACCTTAGGGGCACATAACCACGTAACCTCGACCACTCAATTGCTCCCTCAGTATTTTTATTTTGCGTTTGTTTACTAATGCATTTATTTACTGCCTAAAGGTACTTATTATTATTGTCATTATTTTAACTATTCTATATAGATCTCAGGGTTTTTTATAACTGCATACGTTATAGCAGATTTTAACCATATTTTAACCCAAGAATAACAATAGAATGTTTATAACGTTAAAATAACAGTTTTTTAATGCATGTAAATTATATGCTACGGTAAATGTGATAAATTGAAAATCAATAATTACCGGTCATTATTGATAAAATACTAACTGGATTTGGTAAACACGAATATAACATTGAAATTCATTACATTTATTTATTGGTGATTTAACCCACCCCATCTCGTCCAATGCGGTATACCTAGTACAAGGCGACTAAGGGATAGGACTGTCTTACATCAGATAGTTATATATAGCCCAGACTCAGTATCAGTTGCAGCCCGGAATACGGCAACAGGCTTGTTGTGAAAGAAAAGCAGGTAGACCATAGACTGATTTCTTTATTCAAATATAACTAGCAAATAGGTACAATTCACCACAAGGCTCACTCTCTATTACGTGGGACGTAATAAAATGATTACTAACAATTTACTATTCTCGTCGCTAAAAATAATACCGATAAATGTAAGGGTAAAAGGCGGTCTTGTTAGGTTACTTGTGATATTTTATCCCAATATTTTCACGGGATCACGAATTACGCAGATGAAACAGCGGGACGATACTTGTAATAATATAATTTAAAACACACTACAACGTATTCCAAGCATATAAATATACACACAGTGAAAAGCGTTAAATGGATCCGGAAATACAGAAATAATATGTTAATTATTATAGTTATGCCTAATTAATAATGTAACCACAATGTGATCTATTTATTTAGTCCAGTGCAGTTATCAATTACTGTTTTAGCAGCTAATTGTAATTAGCTATTATCTATGGAATATGTTTGAATGAAATTAATCTCAATGCTAGAATGGTACTGTGAAAGAGATTTAAGTTATCTATCATTTTGCTCAATAACGTAATAAATAATAATAATATCATTATTGTTAATATTAATATTATGTTTTGGTGTAGGTAATATGTAATAGAACTCTGTACTATGTTTGAGCAGTCAGTTCAGTTTGACTATTAACACCGGACATTGCTGCACAGATGTCTATCCTTCACCTCATTATAAAGTTTATCATAAGGGTATGGAAGTTAGTTAGCAATAAAATTAGTTGGTAAGTTATCCTCTACTTGAGTTTTAATGTTTTGTAATGTCTTAAGTCTGTTCATAAACGTCGGAATATTATCACTGAACATTGAACATACTGAAAATGCCTAAAATAGATGCCGACGAATTGAGAACCTCCCTTCTTTTTTAAGTCGGTTAGAAATTATAGGCAGCACGGCCTTGCAACCAGAGTGACTAACTGGATTTAGAAAAAAATTGTAATATGAGTGGTAATACTTACCCATATTGATATAATAAGTAAATGTGATGGCACATGTACACACTAACAAAACAGTGAACGAAAATTAGTATACAATCTTTTCCTATAAATTTAAACCGGAAAAATACAACATATACGACAGGACTTGAATACTTTAAATAGGTAATATTTTGCCTACCGGACTACCAAATTGACAGATTGCCAAAGAAAAGGACGGTCACAGGTACAAGTCCTGTTAGACTAGATGTTGACTTTTAGATTTAAATTTATATTAAAGAGTTCTTAAGTATTTACTTTGACATATATATTAAAATAATTTCAGAAAACAGATTTAATAATCGTTGTACTTTTTCTTTTTTCACTTTCATTAAATATTTTATGAGCTTCTCGTAATCTCCTGAATTCCTCATTTGCTTGATTGCCGCTTCCTTTGTTTTTGCATCAAACCCTTGGTATGTTTTAGTCCAAAGAGTTTTGAGTATCATTCCGTCAACCGTTTTTTTATCGAATGAGGCTGCATAAATCTGTAATAGACGTAATTATTATGTATTGTTGGTTCAAAAGAACAATATTAACATTTTATGTGTCTAGTGAAGTGGGCAATAACTGATATTGGCTATTATAACAAAAATATATTAAACAAAATTATGTAACCATTTATAACTAGAGAACGACTGGACCAATTTCGATGTTATTTTTTTTAAATTCGCCACATGACGAGGACGACTAAGATAAGCTACAACACAAGGAAGGACAAGAGAGCATACGCCAACGTGTACAACTATCACAATTAAAGCAATGGAATTGTTCCGTATTCGCCACTTATTTGCAAGACATTGGATGAATATGGTTAAATTCATTTCATACATGCAGACATATTATGTCACGAAGGTTAGTTTTTGGTGTGCAGACTCACAACACCAAAGACGAATTCTCGCGGTAATAGGTAATTTGGCGTATAACTACTAGTATTCTCATTCTCAATGGAGAATGAAACACTTCTTGACAGTTTTAATGCTCTAGCTCCATTCTCTGATAAAATGTCCTACTGATTTTCATTTGAAGGTGCACATTGAAAACTGTCAAGAATAATATATATAATATTATGACGCATCAATTGCATCCCATGGAACAATTTGGATTTACACTAATGTCAACAAAACAAAATTTCCTTTTCGTAATGATTACCGTACCTTTAATGAAAATATTTCTACAACTAATTAAGGTCACACAATATCATTGATTCTGAGGTGGAACGAAGTTTGCCGGCTCAACTAGCACTAAACCAAAATTCCATACCCGGGATGCTGCACGTATATAATATACCTAGTTCAGTTTCCATGACTCACAAGTAGTCTTTAAGTTATGGTCGTGACAAATTTTAACTTCAACCGCTTTACCATTTTAGCGTAAGTAACGCACAAACAAAAAGAAACTGTTCTAACAGTGCACAGCTCACATTCATGATATTAATTGAATTTGAATAGTTCATTAAATAATAATTTCATGCACTTTACAAACTAGACATGCTCCTCAATCTATGTGTATTATATTAAAATTAAAATTATCTCAGTGAATACTATCTTGATAGTTTTCCGTCACAAAAGCAAAAATCTAAACTATTATTTTTGAATACACAAAATCCAGTATATATAGGTAATTCTATATGCTTTTTAATGTGTGTACCTACTCACCGAAACTAAAAAAACAGATAAAACAAGAAGTATAGTACCACTACGAGCCATTATTCTGTTTATTCCACTGCAGAGTCGTAATAGCGACTGGACACTGCAAATAACACTGCGGCTGGATGTCAAACAGAAATGATAGAAATTGCCAGAATGCAATAAACATCCGTTTATCAAATAATTAAATGCATGTTTCTCTCGAAATTGATCGCTTCTTATGACGATGGATTGCTGACGAAAGATAAACATGGAAATTGCTAAGACGCGTATTGGCATTATCTTACAATTGTCCATAACGTCATTCCTATTGAGAATTGAACTGAAATAGTTATTGCTGTGAACGACTTCAAGAATAAAGTACCTAACTAAATAAACTAGCTGTCCCGGCAAACTTCGTACTGCCATATCTTTCCCGTTCCCGCTGCACCTATTTTCTCATCCTTTAAACCTTCCCTGGACACCCACGAATATTTCAAGACTAAAATTGGCCAAATCGGTTCGGCCGTTCTTGAGTTATAAAATAACAACGAAAAGTGGCATTAATTTTAATATATTAGAAGATATAATAGAGGCAAATAGGAAAATGCTGCATTTTGTAGTTAACTGGCTGTTGACAGTTAACACTTTAAAGCACGCAAGATATACCTTGAAATGATTCCTGTTACGAGTATATTTAAGATATGAAAAGAAATCTCAATCAAAGACAATAGATTAATAAATAATTATAAGTCCTAGCGTTTATTTTTTATAAACATTTTGCGATCAATTCAGTTAGATTCCTATTATTGATTTTGTTTTTACTAATATTATTACGGTTTCGGAATGACCTCTCCCCTAGCTGGTTCCCCTGGGGGGGACGCAAGGATTTTCTAGTAAGCTATAAAAAATAACCACAGCACAGTTGCTAAAATGGCAACTTTATTATAGGTATTGATACTAATTTACGAATATGTGACATATCGATGAGAAATAAGGAAACGAAGTAGGTACATAGTTTCGTGATCTATGGTACATGATAACAATAGTAGATTACCCAACAAGTGAAAAAAAGATGAATTCTTTTCGATGCACTGAGTTGTATCCCGAGAGGAGCGAAGCTTCCTGCGGTAGAATCCCGAGCGTAACGAGGGATTCTAGATAGAAAGCTGAGCGGATCGAGGGATACAAGAGCCGAGATGAATTCTTTTTTCACGTGTTAGGTACGCTACTTTTCATCATTGACTGCGAGAAAACAATTACTCTGTGATTATGAATAAAATTTTGTTATGGATAGTACATAAAAGAAGCAGCAAATTATCAGTAATAGCTACCACTTTAGCGCGAAAAGACTCCGGAGTCTTTTCACGTTCGAGAATTTCATTTTCATCACTAGATGAAGTAATTTTAAGATTAAGATACAAACAGAAACTTTTACAAGAAAAATTGCACAGAAAAATGGCGGCATTTTTTTTTTCTTAATTTAAACTGAGCCACATTCCATCCAGCCAGTGATTACATTTAGGTGGCTTTTAGTACGTTTTTATAGTGAGAGTATGTAATCTCTTTGCATGTTTTACTACAATCCGTACATTCGCGCATGTTCCAAATTCAATTTTTTTTATTCACTCAGTGAAATAATGAGCGTTTTATTCACTGTTTTTGATGAATCGCAGGCCCTTTTTCGAGTGTCAATGGTGAAAATTAATAAGTGAGACGGAAAATTATGGCGAAATATGGACCTGTGAATATACCTTTGCCTACCCCTATGTATGTTAAGCCTTTTTCATTCAAATTCTAACAAGATGCATCATAAGAGAGGATTCGAGATGATTCGTCGTTCTCAAAAGAAACGAGAACGACAACTAAAGCGTCCGCGTCGCCTGAGTGATCAGTCGGACCCGCTGGACATACCCGATATAATATTTAAAAAAAAAAAACGTGTCAACAAAAACATTTATATGTATTAATTGCTGAATGAAAAAAAAATATCCTTCTTTCATTATAAGAGTTATTGCCATACCGTTGGAATTAAAGGTAAATATATACAACATAATACACGTTAATTCGTTAATTGATTTCGGTTGCTAATATTCTTTAAAAAAAGAAAATAATAATAATAATAAGATGACTGAAAGCTTCAGTAGCTCTATCAAGAATGAATTTGGTTTGGACAAGTGTGCGGTCATGCATGTGGAAAGGGGTGAAATAGTGGAATCCGAAGGCTTAATACTTTCGGATTCCATTAAACTTAAATCTCTTTCTTCAACCGAAACCTACAAATATCTGGGTATGTCACAGGCATTAGGAATTCCTGATGCTGGCGTGAAACAGGCATTGCGGGAGCGTTTCTTTGGCCGCCTGAAAAAAGTCCTAAAAAGCTTTTTATCGGGCGGTAACAAGGTGTGCGCCTGCATTGCCTGCAATGGTTGGGTCATGCCAGTCCTAATGTACTCCTTTGGCATACTCAGATGGACTCAGACTGAACTAGACGCCCTGGATAGAAAAGTTCGTACACTGTTAACCACATTTCGGATGCATCACCCACGATCTTCCGTAATGAGGTTGTATATCCCACGGAAGTTGGGGGGTCGTGGCTTTCTTAATATTAAGAACCTCCATAACCGTGAGATATACAACCTCAGACAATATTGTCTACAAGTAAACACGGATATGCACCGTGATGTGGTTGCGGTGGACAACGGTTTAACCCCCCTTGCGTTGGCTAAAGAGAACTGGCGCAAACCTGTAGTACTTAGTACTGCTGATCGCAGGGAGGTATGGATGGGCAAAGAGCTACATGGACGGTTTTATCGGGCCTTAAATGGGCCCGATATAGACTTAAAAGCGTCCGTATCTTGGCTACGGTTCGGTGATCTTTTCGGAGAAACCGAGGGGTTTGTCTTTGCAATTACGGACGAAGTTGTCATGACGAACAACTACCGGAAGTATATTCTGAAGGACGGTACGGTGGACATCTGTCGGGCATGCCACCGCCCCGGTGAATCACTCAGACACATTATTTCTGGTTGTTCTCGTCTTGCCAACGGCGAGTATTTGCACAGGCATAACCAAGTGGCCAAGATTGTACATCAGCAACTTGCCCTGAAATACAACCTTGTGACTTCGGAGGTGCCATACTACAGGTATGTGCCCGACCCAGTTCTCGAGAATGGTCGTGTTACATTACATTGGGATCGATCTATTATCACTGACAGGACTATTGTCGCCAATAAGCCTGATATAGTGGTGATAGATCGATTAGAGCGCCTTGCAATGATTGTTGATGTCACCATTCCTCATGACGAAAACCTCATGAAAGCCGAAAAAGACAAACAAATAAAATATTTGGATCTGGCGCATGAGGTTGTTGACATGTGGAATGTTGATTCGGCAATCATTGTCCCGATAGTCATATCGGCCCATGGGCTGATTGCTAAGAGCCTCGACCAACACCTTAAGAGGCTCTCGTTAGGCAGCTGGATCAAGGGCTTGATGCAGAAGGCGGTACTCCTCGACACGGCACGTATTGTGAGGAGGTTCCTCTCTCTGGAGCCCTAACCACCGGTAGCTTGGTCCCTATACCCGATACCGGTGGGGCACTATTTTTTATATTTTTAAATATATGTTTTTGTATTTATATAATTATGTATTTAAAAATATAATTTATAAGAGTTTTAAAAGAATAAAGAGGAATAATAATAATTATTATTATTATTTTTGCGAACCTCACAGTGTAATGTTACTGGATGCGATCCTTTACTCCAGCTTTAACCTTGTCTTTCAATTTTGGCGAGTGAGGCATACCAAACTCTAGTCAGAAGTGAAAGAGATATCTCCATAAGTCAACCTAGCAAGTCCCGGAGCAATACTTTGATAATAAACGCAATAAATAGGCTTATGCAGAGAATCATTCAAATCCCAGCCACTGAAAGTCAACGTAACAACATAAAACTCAGGTAAAATAAAATATCTCACTCTCTCTCAGGTAAATATTGAATTAGCTGTTGTCTGTAGCTCCGCCCACCTGTGTGTCAGTGTGTGTGGCCAGTAGTTTAGATGTAAAAGCATCACAGGCAGATAGAGTACATAATGATAATGAGTCATTAGAAATATGGATTAATTCTTTTCAACATTATTTACTGTTAAGAATGAAGACTGAAGACTGTTGAAACTGAAGATAGGCTGCATAATATGGGACCTTAGCTCACATCCATTGCCCCACAGACAATGAGGAAAATTA
Organism: Eilema depressum; assembly: GCA_914767945.1. NCBI lineage: Eukaryota > Metazoa > Arthropoda > Insecta > Lepidoptera > Erebidae > Eilema > Eilema depressum. The sequence goes on along the minus strand of OU612012.1, from coordinate 20,138,819 downwards.
TTCCTGCCGTAAAGGATACCATGCCATGAATGTTGAAATCTTATGTTCATTTCAGAAAAAAATACACCTTTATGGAATTATAGGCAGCGGCAGGAGTGGGCCTGTGGAGGGCTGCACGGAGGCTTTCAACATGTCTCTCTAACTAGCAGAGCGGTAGAGTGCAGGTTATATCACCAAACGGACGGAACGGTGAGACGGAAAATCATGGCGAAATATGGACCTGTGAATATACCTTTGCCTACCCCTATGTATGTTAAGCCTTTTTCATTCAAATTCTAACAAGATGCATCATAAGAGAGGATTCGAGATGATTCGTCGTTCTCAAAAGAAACGAGAACGACAACTAAAGCGTCCGCGTCGCCTGAGTGATCAGTCGGACCCGCTGGACATACCCGATATAATATTAAAAAAAAAGAAATCGTGTCAACAAAAACATTTATATGTACTGGGTGGCGCAAAAGTAAAGACCCTATTTGGTTCGGCTATAACATTTTTTCTAAATTAGAAAACTAGATTTAGGCCTGGCCTGGAAAAGCGTTTGACACAATTATTCCACGTTCTTGGGGAGTAAAACGGTCCATGTTTATTTTCAGTGTATTTTACATTTGTTCACTACACAATTTTCAACAACAGAATGACAGAAAATTTCATATAAAAAAAATAAAGGTATTTTCTTTAGTGCCACTACTTTTGCGCCACCCAGTATTAATTGCTGAATGAAACAAAAATTATCCTGAATGAAATTTTGAAGCATTTACCATGCTAACTGTTCAAATCGATTAAGAAAGGGATCCTTCTTTCATTATAAGAGTTATTGCCATACCGTTGGAATTAAAGGTAAATATATACAACATAATACACGTTAATTATTATTTTTGCGAACCTCACAGTGTAATGTTACTGGATGCGATCCTTTACTCCAGCTTTAACCTTGTCTTTCAATTTTGGCGAGTGAGGCATACCAAACTCTAGTCAGAAGTGAAAGAGATATCTCCATAAGTCAACCTAGCAAGTCCCGGAGCAATACTTTGATAATAAACGCAATAAATAGGCTTATGCAGAGAATCCTTCAAATCCCAGCCACTGAAAGTCAACGTAACAACATAAAACTCAGGTAAAATAAAATATCTCACTCTCTCTCAGGTAAATATTGAATTAGCTGTTGTCTGTAGCTCCGCCCACCTGTGTGTCAGTCACGATCCAGCTCCGCGCCAAGGCCAGTAGTTTAGATGTAAAAGCATCACAGGCAGATAGAGTACATAATGATAATGAGTCATTAAAAATATGGATTAATTCTTTTCAACATTATTTACTGTTAAGAATGAAGACTGAAGACTGTTGAAACTGAAGATAGGCTGCATAATATGGGACCTTAGCTCACATCCATTGCCCCACAGACAATGAGGAAAATTATTGCTGCCGTAAAGGATACCATGCCATGAATGTTTAAATCTTATGTTCATTTCAGAAAAAAATACACCTTTATGGAATTATAGGCAGCGGCAGGAGTGGGCCTGTGGAGGGCTGCTCGGAGGCTTTCAACGTGTCTCTTTAACTAGCAGAGCGGTAGAGAGCAGGTTATATCACCGAACGCAAACGTGGGGTTACAGGTGCCTGTCACCCCTTTATCCCCGCTCGCCCCCTGTTTCCGAGGTTTCCTGATGAATGATTTGTCTATTAGAACAAACAAAATACAGTTTCGTCTAGTGACGATAGTTTATTTAAAGGGAATGGAAGCGGGGATTCCCAAAAAGTGTATCTACCAGGAAAGTGTATCGAATCGAACAACGTAAAAAAATATTTAAAATATTGCAAAATATTTTAAGTAATTGCAGATTTGTGAAAGCCACCTGAAAATTATAGGCATGAATGCAGCTTTGTGCAGCGCACGATAACTGTGGCAGTACTATTGTTTATTCTGTGGCTGTGGCAAAACATGTTTTCAGTCCAGTACCTTGAAATCTTATATGAGCAAGGAGAGGCTGGGCGGTTGCTTGGTGAGCTAATTATATTTCAGTTCCTAACTGCCTGTAAAGCTTCAAAATCCGATCTTCTCTTTATCTGAGTGTTCACACCAAGACGCGATGCGACGATGCTTGAGAAGGCCAGTGGTTTTGCGCTTCGCAGCGCGACGTGTGCATCGCGAAGCGCATCGTGAAATCGACAACAGCGCGACGCCTTGTTTCGCAGCGAGACACCGCGGGGTGCAGCGAAACGTGTCTACTCGTCGCGGGCGACCAGCGATGCGGCGGCGCCCTGCCCGCGCCGCCCGCAGTCTGCCACTTGTAAGCGCATGAAAACGATGTTCTGGCGGGTGCGTGTGTTAAAAAAAAGGCTATTAATACTATAAGTAGATGTGCAGATATAGTCAGGTATTATTCTACAGTGCCTCAGTATCACTAGTATCTTGTTGTGTAGCTAGAAAGTTTATATGTAACCACTGCTTTGAAACAAGGAGTCGTAAATTAAACAACCAGTAGTAATCTGTTATAGGTCTCTTTTATTTTGCTTTACTCACTACGTTAGTTCCAAAGGCTATTGTAGACAGGAAAGAACTAACCAAGAAAACCTGTCCGCCTTCTAATCTAAACACAGCTCCAAAACCTTATAGTATACCAGGCTAGTAACTGAACATTAAACATATGTAATAGGATCCTGGTATCACACTTGCTTAACCGATTAATAGCTGACACTAGAATATTGATACCACCCTGGTGTCGAACCAGATCTCTCCTTTTTGCGTCACAATACTGGTACAGTCATTACTACACTAGTGTAATATGATACCTACCATCTAGTATTATATTAATTTAACAGATCAATAGCCGCTGCTATAATAGATAAGTAAATCATCATAGAATCTTAGATATCACACTGGTATCGATCCAGGTCGTTATTAACATTCACTTTCTAATTCTTAACCAAATAATTATTATAACTTATGCAACTCCGTTATTATCCTAGGTGATTAGCAAACACTATGATAAACGGGTTATCATGGGACCGATTCTATGAATTACAGGTAATACAAGGACAGTCTCACTAGCATAGCCAAATCGTAGCAGTCTCGGTTAAACTGTATTAAAGAGAAGTAATTATTACAACTTACATGTCACTTTGATGAATATAATATCATCACATAGGTAATATCACATACCATACATATAATATCACATACCTATATCACATGGTGAAGCTAATTACCTGTACTTTACAGAAAAGAGATATATGTACATACTTTAGATTTTACATACAAGGAGAGTAGCTAGTGATCTTCTATACATAATTATTATAACAATGGCAGATTATATCAATTACTGGTACCTAGATATTTAAACCTTCATAATCATTCAATTCCATTACTATTAGAACCATGGAGAACACTCTAATAGTTCCATAGTTCTAATAGCAACATTATTATATCAATTACTGCTACAGAATCAAAGATTCCGGAAAGTCAAGTAGGCACACAATAATAGTCAATACGACATTGTAAAGGTAACAAGAATAGCGACACAAAGATGAGGTACTTAACTTTTTCTAGGAGACAGCTAGGTATTGTATTGTATCACACACTCGAATACTCGTTAGAGTCGATGTCGATGGCTTAGGCTCAGGCTCAGGCTCGTCACAGTGCAGGGCAGTGCAGTGCAGTGCAGCGGAGTCCTGTTCTGGCTGGAGATTCACCCGGAGTCGGAGAGAGAAGGAAGAGGCTCGTCCTCCGATGTTCCCGTTTTTATACTATTGTTCGCACTTCCCCTCTACGGAAGTCGTATGTTGTGTCGACCATCAAATGACTTATAATCTAATTCTATAATAGCTTAATTTAAAGTTCTTATTTAGGTAAATGCTATGTAATATTCTTTATTCCTTAATGATAATTACACGGAGTCAAAATTATATATAATTAAATGATTATTTGTTAACAGTTCGTTAACAGAACCTAAACGACATAACTGTTTAATTTCTTTTAGATACATTATCTTATTATTCTTATTAATTACTAAATCTAATAATATATTTAGTCTAATAATATATTAATATAATTAACAAACATCTATTCTTAATATTTACTGATCTTATGAGACATTAGTTCCTTTTATTAAGCAAAACATAAATCAAGATGGCAATTTGAATTTTATTAAATATATTATTTCTTATGAAATAATCAGTCTCATAATTCATATCGATAATTTAAAGACCCAAGGGACACATACTTATAACAATTCATGTTCGTTTTATTATATTGTACACAACAGATGTTTGTCGAAAGTAATACAACAACATGTCCGTTAAATTCCTGTTTTACACAATTCCCTTTATGTAATTATTTAAATGCTTATAATTCTTATTGATAATTACGAAGTACAATGCTCATGTATTTATGTCATCTTATGTTATTTTATATAATACAGTATATACTTTCATTGGTGGGAACTATGTGTAACTTTGATTTTCTTATTTACATTATCTAAGTGATGTAATTAGTTTTATAATTCATGATTATAATTAAAAGGCACAATAGATGTTTTTATGACAATCCTATGGCATTTCATACTTATTTAACATAATATTTTTAGGACCATTCTACACAACGCCATCTAGTAGGAAACAAGGAACAACTATGGTTATGATTAGTTTTAATGTGTCACTAGGGTACTTCTTGATATACTAACGTTATTCTTTCTAAAAAATCTATCACGGCCATTCTGAACTGTACTTCGCTCTCGAAGTGCAAGCAAATAATTCAATTTAATTTATGTACTGTATAATATTACAGAGATACTTAATAATTAAAAAAAATAAAGAAATGATAAAATAATCAATACTGAGTTAAGCTCGCCTTTGTACATCATGTGTTTGTTTGTTAATTTATTAGTTTCAGTGTAGAAAGAATTAAATAAATAAATATGATAAGTAAATTTGTTTTATAGCCTCGGGATGTGTCCCGACTTTGCTCTTCAGCCCGGGACGAGTCCCGTGTTATATATGCTGAAGAGTTATACTTTTCCTTTTTAACCTGTTTGCTCTTCAGCCCGGGACGAGTCCCGTATTATATATCCTGAAGAGTTATACTTTTCCTTTTTAACCTGTTTGCTCTTCAGCCCGGGACGAGTCCCGTGTTATATATCCTGAAGAGTTATACTTTTCCTTTTTAACCTGTTTGCTCTTCAGCCCGGGACGAGTCCCGTGTTATATGTCCTGAAGAGTTATACTTTTTCTTTTTAACCCAAGATTAGTAGTCTCGTATTTTCCTGGTACCTACGACCAGATATTTATATCACGGGATTGGCAATCCCGCCTATTCTTTGGGAGTTCGTAAACAATCCTATCTTTTCTTCCCTTTTTCCTTGAACTCTACTAGTTAGAAAACATTCCCGTATTTTTCTCTTTAAATCTGAATTTATATCTACCAGTTGAACTTAGGGTAATGTTAAAATAGGAGGTATTTAGTTAAACAATGTCTTACCGCTTAATCAATTTAATCAAATTAATAATTTGAATCACTCTAAACATTAATTTACATCAACACTTATTCTGTAGCAATTTATCATTTAGTTAAACAATGTCTTACCGCTCAATAAATTTAATCAAATATAGTTTGAATCACTTTGAACATTAATATTTATCTTTATATAACACAAATTGAACATAATATTAGTTTCATTTCACACCATCTAAGCACATAGGTCTTATTTAATGCAATTTATCATTTAGTTGACCAATGTCTTACCGCTCAATCAATTTAATCAAATTTATAGTTTGAATCACTATAAACATTAATCTATATCTTTATATAACACAAATTGGACATAATATTAGTTTCATTTCACACCATCCAAGCACATAGGTCTTATTTAATCGTACTTTAAGACTTTATTTTGAAACATTAAATTGACAATCTATCACGGTTATTGACAGCACAAAGGTTTCTACAGGGATTCTTCAAAAAGAACATTTTGATCAGTCCACTCACCAGGCCAAAGCCTTAATTTTTCTTTAGCTATCGTAATATTTCTTAACCCATTTTGTCCTCGTAAGGAGAACCTCTCGTTTGGTAGTATTTCAATGATTTCGTATGGACCTTTATATTTTGGTTCCAGTTTATGACTACGTCTATGGTCTTGACTGACATATACTGTGTTTCCTACTTCGTAATCTTTATTGGTTCGGCGAGTTTTATCAAAACGTTCTTTAAATTTATTAGCAGTTTCTAAGAGGCGTTGTTGGGCCAATTCGCGATCAGCTGATATATTAATAGTGGGCTGTGTTGAGTCGTCAACCACATTAGTCAATTTACTCTGTATATGGGGAAGGTATCCCTCTCTACCAATTAAGAGCCTAATTGGTGAAAACCCAGTACTTTTTTGAACGGTCGTATTAAGCGATTGTTGTACTTTCCAAAGCATGTTTGGCCATTCTGATAAATTACCAGTATTAACGGTTGTAGCCAGTAGATTTATAACCGTAGCCACGTACCGTTCTACCTGCCCATTACTACGGGGAGTACCTGTTGAAATTAAATGGTGCTCGATTTGCATTTCACGAAACAAGGACTGTATCTGATTAGACGTGAAGTTCGTGCCTCTGTCTGTAACTACCAGACTTGGAGTGCCAAAAAGTGTAATGGTTTCTCTAATTACAAATGCCATTTCCTGACCATTTAAAGTCTTAAGTGGTCGTAGTATACTAAATTTTGTAAACCCGTCTATGATCAACAGTATATGTTTATAACCTTCCTCGGATTGTCTAAAAGGTCCAGTGCAATCCAGATGTAAGGTATGGAAAGGAATAGACTTCCGTATTGGATGCAGTACGCCTTGTTTTGGACCCGATTGGCTTTTATACGAAATACAGACTAAACAATGAGCTATATATTTTCTCGTGAAAGCCGCCATACTTGGAAACCAAAAATTTTCTTTTAGTTTGTTAAGAGTCTTATCAAAACCTACATGACAACTGTCATCATGGTAAATTCTCAATATACTGAGCCTATAGCCCCGGGGGACATATAATTTTGGGGTAGCATCCGGACAACTTTTGTAATGAAGCAAATTATTAATAACAATATATTGATACGGATCTATTTCACCTGTTTGCACTTGTTCTATCATATTTTGTGTTTCAATATCATTTCTTTGGGCAGTTTCTAACCATGATGGATTGTGGACATCATTAATTATATTAATTTTCAGATGATTTAGCATCATAGGCTTATTTGGCGGGTTACGACTTAGATAGTCTACGTGCCCGATGAACTTGCCCTTTTTATAAGTTACCTCAAATTGAAAATCTTGCATGAAGGTCCACCACCTAGCAACACGAGGTGATAAATCTTTTTTATTCATGGTTGATTTAATTGAATTACAGTCAGTAATCACAGTAAAATGGATACCCAATAAATATACCCTAAAAAATTTAAGGGCATTATAGATTGCTAAAGTTTCTAAATCATACGAACAGTATCTAGATTCTGCAGGGGACGTACGTTTACTATAGTAGGCTACTACTTTACGTTGTTTGTCTTTTTTCTGTATTAATATAGCACCATACCCTATTGAGCTAGCATCTGTATGCAATTCCGTTTCTAAACTAGGATCAAATATGGTTAGTAATGGTTTAGTTATTAGATGTTTTATTACATACCCTCTAGCTTCCTCCTGTTCTCGACCCCACTCCCATTTTTGATTGTTTTTAATAAGTTTAGTAATGGGAGCAGTTCGTGAAGCAAATTCAGGTACAAATTTTCTGAAATAGCTTGCTAATCCCATAAATTGACGCACCTCTCGTATATTACTAGGCGTAGGAGATTTAGTGAGGGCTAATACTTTGGTTTCGCTTGGTCTGACACCTTCTCGTGATATATGTCTACCTAAATACTCTAATTCCGTGACGAAAAATTTACATTTTTTTAAATTGACAGTAAACCCGGCTGAACTAAGTGCTTGGAGCGTCTGTTCCAGATATTCTAGTCCTTGATTTATAGCTTTAAACGGAATCAACAAATCATCTATGTACACTAATAAAAATGGTAAGTGTTTTACAGCTTTACTTATAGCTTTTTGGAAAACAGAAGGCCCGTTGCAAATTCCAAAGGGCATTTTAAGAAACTCATAGTGATTATCCGGAGTCACAAAAGCAGTGTACTTAATGGAATCTTTTGCCATGCTAATTTGATGAAATCCGCTTTTCATATCAATGGATATATAATAATTAGCATTACCTAACTTATCTATTTGGTCCTCAATGAGTGGGAGAGGGTACCTTTCTCTTTCTATGATTCTATTTAAGGCTCTATAATCTACACACATTCGATCGCTTCCATCTTTCTTTTTTACTAGCAGCACCGGGCTGGCAAATGACGACTCACTTTCCCGAATAATATTTTTTTTTAATAAATCATCTACGATTTCCTTCACCTTCTCCCTTTCAATGGGAGCCAGTCTATACGGCCGATAATTTATTATATCGTCTTTCTTTAAACGTAAGCACATTTCTCCAGTTTTAACTGTTCCAATATTATTTGGTAGTGGCAATACAGAGGAAAATTTATCAAATATGCTCTTTATTTTTACTTGCAAGTCCATATCTAGATGTTTTATTGAATCATTCAATAGCATCATTTGATCACAAGAATTAGAAACATGATTAATTACATGACTCGGCTTAGGCAAGTCAATACGTGCCAGCCTACACCCAGTGGTGTCTAAGATAACAGCAACATCAGGGTATCCAACAGCATTTCTACCAATTATACAATCATAAGCAAAATCTTTATCTCTAGCCACATGGAACTGTAATTCCAAACAAATGTCATCAAACTTTACTGGAACAATTATTTGTGCAAATATGTGCAATCTACCATTGCCTATTCCTTCTATTACTGATACACATGGGGTAAAATGACAACCACATTGTCGAGCAACAGACTCTTTGATCACACTGCAACTGGCACCGGTATCAATTAAAGCCATAATAGTCCTACCGTTAATAGTAACCTTTGTTAACTGTAAATTAGTTTTCATAAAACAATTAACATCGTCCTTTTTTAAAGTACGTTTAGAGTAACAATTGGATTCTTCGTGACCCATTTTTTTACAAAAAGTACACTGTGGTGGCGCGTTGGGTTTAGTGAATCTACGCGGGGGATCAGTTGTATCGAGGTTATTCTGCAATCTATTCCTATTGTAAAAACATTGTTTCTTAGTATGACCCACTCTACCGCATACAAAACAAGTTTTAATTGGGGGACTCTCGGTTTTAATTCGTTTCTTTGCTAAGCTCCCATCTTGTTTATCAGTTGATTTATGAGAAGAATCGAGAAAACGTTTCTTGGGGGTTTTTGTATACACAGTAAATAAAGAAATAAGTTCCGCAGTGGTTTTAACTTGAGCATTATGCGATGCCATTCGAACGGTTTCATCAAGTATACCCCCACAAATTATTTCAACTAATTGCAGCTCAGAAAAGGTAATTTTTGTAGCTTTAAGCAGCCTGAGTTTCTCCCTACCATATTCACAGTATGATTCAAATGCTTCAGAAGTAAATAAGACAGCTTTACTGAGTTTTTCAGACAAATTTCGCATAGGAGGGTATAAGTCTTGTATGGTTGTTTTGAACGTTTCCCACGTTCTTCCTTCTTCGGGTTCCCACGTCTCGTACCATAATAATGCAGAGCCTTTCAAGGCCTTACCAGCTTTAGCAACGGTAGTTAGACTACTCCATCCCAGGTCCTTAGCAATTGACTCGACGTGGATGCACCAGCTGTCTGCACCGCTGTCATTTTTCGCAGGATCGTAGGATGGTAGCTCAACGTCATCTCCTCGCTGCTTTACTGCAACCGCCTTCCGGATGTCCATCAGCAGACCTGCCACTGCATCTGGTTTCATCTCGGGTCACCGTGATGTTAGCCTGAAAATGTATTATTATATCAATATTAGTAATTGCAGTTTATCCCACTTCTGATGTTAAAAAAAAGGCTATTAATACTATAAGTAGATGTGCAGATATAGTCAGGTATTATTCTACAGTGCCTCAGTATCACTAGTATCTTGTTGTGTAGCTAGAAAGTTTATATGTAACCACTGCTTTGAAACAAGGAGTCGTAAATTAAACAACCAGTAGTAATCTGTTATAGGTCTCTTTTATTTTGCTTTACTCACTACGTTAGTTCCAAAGGCTATTGTAGACAGGAAAGAACTAACCAAGAAAACCTGTCCGCCTTCTAATCTAAACACAGCTCCAAAACCTTATAGTATACCAGGCTAGTAACTGAACATTAAACATATGTAATAGGATCCTGGTATCACACTTGCTTAACCGATTAATAGCTGACACTAGAATATTGATACCACCCTGGTGTCGAACCAGATCTCTCCTTTTTGCGTCACAATACTGGTACAGTCATTACTACACTAGTGTAATATGATACCTACCATCTAGTATTATATTAATTTAACAGATCAATAGCCGCTGCTATAATAGATAAGTAAATCATCATAGAATCTTAGATATCACACTGGTATCGATCCAGGTCGTTATTAACATTCACTTTCTAATTCTTAACCAAATAATTATTATAACTTATGCAACTCCGTTATTATCCTAGGTGATTAGCAAACACTATGATAAACGGGTTATCATGGGACCGATTCTATGAATTACAGGTAATACAAGGACAGTCTCACTAGCATAGCCAAATCGTAGCAGTCTCGGTTAAACTGTATTAAAGAGAAGTAATTATTACAACTTACATGTCACTTTGATGAATATAATATCATCACATAGGTAATATCACATACCATACATATAATATCACATACCTATATCACATGGTGAAGCTAATTACCTGTACTTTACAGAAAAGAGATATATGTACATACTTTAGATTTTACATACAAGGAGAGTAGCTAGTGATCTTCTATACATAATTATTATAACAATGGCAGATTATATCAATTACTGGTACCTAGATATTTAAACCTTCATAATCATTCAATTCCATTACTATTAGAACCATGGAGAACACTCTAATAGTTCCATAGTTCTAATAGCAACATTATTATATCAATTACTGCTACAGAATCAAAGATTCCGGAAAGTCAAGTAGGCACACAATAATAGTCAATACGACATTGTAAAGGTAACAAGAATAGCGACACAAAGATGAGGTACTTAACTTTTTCTAGGAGACAGCTAGGTATTGTATTGTATCACACACTCGAATACTCGTTAGAGTCGATGTCGATGGCTTAGGCTCAGGCTCAGGCTCGTCACAGTGCAGGGCAGTGCAGTGCAGTGCAGCGGAGTCCTGTTCTGGCTGGAGATTCACCCGGAGTCGGAGAGAGAAGGAAGAGGCTCGTCCTCCGATGTTCCCGTTTTTATACTATTGTTCGCACTTCCCCTCTACGGAAGTCGTATGTTGTGTCGACCATCAAATGACTTATAATCTAATTCTATAATAGCTTAATTTAAAGTTCTTATTTAGGTAAATGCTATGTAATATTCTTTATTCCTTAATGATAATTACACGGAGTCAAAATTATATATAATTAAATGATTATTTGTTAACAGTTCGTTAACAGAACCTAAACGACATAACTGTTTAATTTCTTTTAGATACATTATCTTATTATTCTTATTAATTACTAAATCTAATAATATATTTAGTCTAATAATATATTAATATAATTAACAAACATCTATTCTTAATATTTACTGATCTTATGAGACATTAGTTCCTTTTATTAAGCAAAACATAAATCAAGATGGCAATTTGAATTTTATTAAATATATTATTTCTTATGAAATAATCAGTCTCATAATTCATATCGATAATTTAAAGACCCAAGGGACACATACTTATAACAATTCATGTTCGTTTTATTATATTGTACACAACAGATGTTTGTCGAAAGTAATACAACAACATGTCCGTTAAATTCCTGTTTTACACAATTCCCTTTATGTAATTATTTAAATGCTTATAATTCTTATTGATAATTACGAAGTACAATGCTCATGTATTTATGTCATCTTATGTTATTTTATATAATACAGTATATACTTTCATTGGTGGGAACTATGTGTAACTTTGATTTTCTTATTTACATTATCTAAGTGATGTAATTAGTTTTATAATTCATGATTATAATTAAAAGGCACAATAGATGTTTTTATGACAATCCTATGGCATTTCATACTTATTTAACATAATATTTTTAGGACCATTCTACACAACGCCATCTAGTAGGAAACAAGGAACAACTATGGTTATGATTAGTTTTAATGTGTCACTAGGGTACTTCTTGATATACTAACGTTATTCTTTCTAAAAAATCTATCACGTGCATTATGGAAATCGAGGGGAAGTTAATTTTTTTTGTGCAGCGTACGAGTGTTTGTATCATGTATCATCAAAACACTATAGTGACAGAAATGCCTCAGGCTGCGCCTCGAGGCGTCACGCGGCTTCACGAGACGCAGCACCGCTCTTGCATGCCCCGCGTACCGGCGATGCACCGCTGCGGCGCGATACGTCGCACTACGTCGCGAGGCATCTCGAGGCGCAGTGCTGCGTGATACAACGTATTCTGAATTCTTTAAATGAAATGTGTATCTTTTCGTGTTGTAAATAAAGTATATTTTAAGTTGCTCTATTAAAATGTGCGCGCATCGTCGCGTCACGTCGCGTTTCGGTGTGAACTGACGCTAAGCTGGCCCTTCGGAGCATGACGCCTAATTCCTACTTCACTTTTCAGTAATTTGTGGGAACGTTATGTAATATTGAACTGAATTTATCCCACTCACCGGCGCAACTTTTACTTCCACTTTAGTAAATTAATTTTAGCTATGTGAATTATAATACTTAGCGTGTTTATATGGAACTTTCGATGTATGAAAGTCACATAGCTACATTCCGTAACTCTTTAAATATTGCCTTTATCACATGGTTGTTTTTACAGTATGTGTATTGTAATAACGATTATAATGCATCAAAAACCACAAAGAGTCTAAATATCACATAGCCACTTTTGCACGCGCAACGACGATATGTCAACGTGTTAAAGCTTCTTTATTAGATTATTATTCTTGCTAGTTTCGTCATAATTTAATGCCGCGATAAAAAAATCTGAAAAAAGGGATACCAAAAAACATGCCACTAACTCGCAATTTAGTATCCTTGTCGATAATTCACAAGAACACAGAAAGCTAGTAGCAAATAAAGTTGATAACGTGTAAGGACGGACTACTGCCGAAACTGTGGCAGGACTTAGCAGAGCGGTGAAGTCTGTAGACAAATGGAAGCAGGTATTAAATTAATTGAATGTTATTTTACCACAATGATCATGAATCAGACTTGGAGGGATTTGAAATCTAATACGAAGAAAAAAGCGGCAAAAATAAGCGCCTTCGCTGCGTTTAGCGGGCGCACGGCCCGGACGTCCGCTTCGCGTGCTTTTTTCATGTTATTTCAAGAGCAACGCTGCGGAAGACGGATACCCGTCACACGCGACGGACAGGCGGACGCACTGCGCGCGCATCCGCGACCCGCACCCGCGAACCGCACCCGCTAAACGCAGCGAAGGCGCTAAAAGATCAATTCCCAGCCCAGAAACACCGCTAACCACCTTGAAGAAAAAAAGTGTTAGCTCTACTTGGACCTGAAGCTATTTACGGGATCCAAGAAATAAGTGAAACAGTGGAAAATACCTAACCTAATTGAGATATCTCTAATTTGCCGCAGAGGAGGACAAACACGGCACCCACAAGTGAACCTACAAGTATTTATGATGGCCCACTAAAAATTGATTCTATCAAATTTACTCACTTGCAAAGTCTAAAGCAATACATGCACCGTGATAATGTTCTACGTTTTGAGTTCATTATAATTGAATTTCTATGATTAATAAAGTAAAAATATCACTTGAATATAATTTGGGTTTTATTTACTTCCTTATTAATTATTGCTTTCTAAAAAATAGCCATGTATCATTGTACGGCCAGTTTCTTTAATATTCCATAGAAATTTAAAATATTTTTGTGCTCTAAATGCACATAGCTTGTATTTACGACTGAAATAAATAACTATATGGCTGACCCCACATTAGGTGTGCGCGTTCCTCGGGCGTGTGAGCGACGCGAGCGCCGCGTGCGCGCCGCGAACACGCCGCGAGCGCGCTGCGTGAGAGCGGAAACACACGATGCGTTGCGGCGACGCACCGCAGAAATTTCGCCGCAGTAGCGGGCACACGAGCGGTGCGACGCCGCTGCGTTGTTATGACGCAGAGGCGCCGCGTGCGCCCCAGCTGCGTTGTACAGTCTGTTAATAAATCATAAGGGGTTGTCCATTAATCACGTGAGACTCAACAGGGGAGGGGGGGTGTTCGGAAAAATCACGAAATATCACCAGGAGGGAGGTAGGGGTATATTGAGATATCACGTGTATTTATTTTTGATCATGTTACATGTTGTACTCGTGTTATATAACACGTCCACATTATTTAACATTGTTTTATAACTTTGCAACATTGTACTAACTTCAGTATCTACATTACTGAAACATGTTATATAACATTGTTATAATACATAGTTATATAACATTATTATATAACATTGTTATATAACAAGGTTATATAACATTGTATATAGCATTGTTATATAACATTGTTATATAACATTGTATATAACATTGTTATATAACATTGTTATATAACATTCGTCCCAACGCATTCACCCGTCCCCGCCTCGTCTCGGTGGTTGCAAGTCCGGTGCGGCGACGCAGCGCATCGTGTGACATGCTACAGATATTTCTATGTAAAACCGGACTTGGAACCACCGAGACGAAGCGGGGAGGGGTGAATGCGTTGCGACGCCGGAGCGGCGCCGCTCCGGCGCGCGCCGCCCCGCCGCCGCCGCGTAGTTGTTTAGGGGCTGTCCATTAATCACGTGATGTTATTTAGCAATTTTCTAACCCCCCTCCCCCATGGTGATACGTGGTAAGGTTTTAGACAACCCCCCCCCCTCTAGCCAAAATTACGTGTATTTTTTTATTTATTATTTAATGCTAGAAAACTAAGAATCGTGACAAAAATCACGAGTTATAAAGGTGCGTACAAATGATATAGCATAACATGTTATATACCAATATAACAATTGTGACGTATACAATATAACAATATATAACAATGTTATATAACACAGTTATATAACAATGGTATATAACAATGTTATATAACAATGGTATATAACAATGTTATATAACAATGTTATATAACAATGTTATATAACAATGTTATATGACATGTTTCAGTAATGTAGACACTGAAGTTAGTACAATGTTGCAAAGTTATAAAACAATGTTAAATAATGTGAACGTGTTATATAACACAAGTTATACAACATGTTACATGATCAAAAATAAATACACGTGATATCTCAATATACCCCTACCTCCCCCCTGGTGATATTTCGTGATTTTTCCGATTTGTTGAGCCTCACGTGATTAATGGACAGCCCCTTATGATTTATTAACAGACTGTACAACGCAGCTGGGGCGCACGCGGCGCCGCTGCGTCATAACAACGCAGCGGCGTCGCACCGCTGGCGCTGCGGGCGCGCAAGCCGCGCGCACACGGCGCGAACGCGGCGCTCACGTCGCGCTTTCTACACACAAAGAGTTACACGGCAGCAACACGCGACAATTATGCAGCGAGCTCGTGGCGCGCACGTGGCACTCGCGTCGCACGGTCGCACACACGCCCCAGGAACGCGCACGCCTAATGTGGGGGAGGCCTATGTGTCAAATTTGCCCAGTATGAACTTTGGCATTATTAATAATGTAATCTATCTAAAAGTAATATAAAACTACGCGCATTTGATAATTGGTCTCTGTGGCGTAGCGCTCTACCGTCCGACGGCTACGCAAAGGGCGCGGGTTAGACCCGTCATGAAAGATAGGTATAAAACAGATCTATATTAGCCGGAAAATAATGGCTGTCTTATTTTGTACCATAAACACGATCAACAGCAGGAGTCTAACGCAACTCGGAACAAAAATATTTGACAATATTTGTATGAACTTTGCGTGCCCTTTCACAGTCAATCTGTTCCATTATATCTTTAAAGCCCAAAAATAAAACAAAAAAAAATACGTAGTGTTGATGAAGTGACATATAGATTTGATCCAAAAGGCTTACTAGCCTAATAGTAAAACCAACGAGTTTCTGAACTGAAGAAGGCGCCACACTCCAATAATGTCAAATCGTGCTAAATCACTCGATATCAAGTCCCGACTCTTAAAACGTAGCCGCTTATATTTATTATATTATAGCAGAAGCTGAACCAGCAACATCTCGAAACTGGAGATTTCCCTGGGTCAGCCGGGGTACATATGCTTGGCGAAGCGGGAGCGAAGGAGAATCGCAGACCTTGCGGCCCGCGAGGAGCGAAGGAGAATCGCAAACCGCGCGGTCCGCGACGAGTGGCGGCAACTCGGGCGTCGTCGGAGGTCGCAGAATGACCTCCGTCCCCCATGAGCGCGGGCCTGGGGGTAACGGGTGGGGTCGCCTGTCACCCTAGCAGAAGCAGGCCACGGCGGTAGCACGCATTTTGTAAACGTAGAGACAGTACGTTTTACAAATCGACCAGAAAATTGTTGACGAAATTAATTCTATGATTTGAAGCCTAAAAAAATAAATTCTGCTTTGACAGATCGTATTGAATACCACGTTAATAGGTTATTGAAATGGAAATTACGCGTTCAAGACACGTGGTGTTACTCAATTTTGACGAAGAGCTATTTATATGGATGATGTGAGTTGTCAAAATTACAAAAACCTAAGTTTTGCCAAGTATTGCTTTGACAGATCGGACTGAATACCTACCACGTCCACATGTAATCGAAATAAATCACGCGTATACGAAACGTGGCGTTAGTGAAGCGGGCTTCTGAAGAGGTTTTGGCAGTTTTAATGCAATAAAGCTTAATAATAATTTGTTTAAGTCACTACGAGGATTAATTAAATTCATAAGCACCCTGGTCTATGTATGTATAAATATGTGTGGGGGACGGTTCTGGGAATTAGTACCCTAAGGCTGTTTATACAACATGATGAAATTGTACCATCGCTCGCGTACACATCGTCTTACCATTTGTGCTGATGTATATTTTCATAATGGCTATTAAATGAAATTCAGATTACTAAATACTTACTATACTTTTTACTGAGAAACTCCAACGCGATCAATACAAATCGCTTAAGAGAAGCTTCGACCACATAAATCAAAACAAACCATACGGTATAAATCAACATTGAAGCAATTAAGTACCTACCAGCATTAGATAACCTCCGTGGATATTGTTTGAGCTGACAAACAGTTTTGCCACATTTAAGAATGAAAAATTTCTGGCATATGTGTTACAGTGTCCAACATTAGTACATGTTCCAACGTAACATCGCTTTGCAATATGCTAATCATAGTTTTTCTTAAGCAAAACCATGTAATAATTTTACCTGTAACTATGTATGTTAATAAATGAATTTGAATTTGAAGAATATAAATCAGTACCTACAGTATGCCCTGACCCTTTAGTATTGGATCAAGCAGTGGACCTTCTTGACAAATGGCAGGCAGCGAAAGAAGAGGATAGAGATCTGCCTTATAGCCGAGTAAAGGACCAGAATGCTTACCCCGACCTAAACCACGGACATCCGAGACCTGTATTACGCAGCTATAGCATATGCTAAGCATATGAAACTCATAGGAGAGAACATCCTAACTTCACAGTTATACACCTCCCCTTACGCTTCTCATAGGTAGTATCAAGAAGACAAGAGACACTGAGCTGGGTGAGCCCTCTAAGGAATCCAAGGCGAAACTGGTCAAACTTGGCTACCCTCTCATTATAAGACGATCCCGTGAGAGTGACATTAAAGATGAAGATGACCGTGAAACCTCCAGACCTCGTGGAAAAAGAAGGCGCTAGGTGAGAGGACAAAGAGAAGAAAAAGAGAGAAGAAAGAAACTCGTCCAGAACAACACCTACACCAGTATTATGTATCTTTATTTGGCACGTGATGACGGGACCCAGGTACCTGTTTAGTAGCACCGTAAGGGAACACTTCAGTTAAAATGCCCAGACTAAAATACTCAAACATTTTTTTTTTAAATTTATTTTACTTCATAATGAACTCAAGTTAACAATAGTCATAAGTTGCCAAACTACATAGCAATTTGTCACAGGTTATTCATTATCGGCAAATTGAAGCTTTTTTTTTACTTATAAGGATCAATCTAAAAAAATTAACGTATAAGTATGTGGTACGTAATGGAGGCCCTCCTCTGTTGGGTCGAGATTTCTTTTCCCAATTTAATATGGAAATCTGTTCTGTAAATAGGTGTGATAATTTCGTTAATTAGATTGTCTCAAAGTTCCCTAAGTTGTTTACTGACTCTTTAGACTGTTTTAAAGGGGTAGAAGTTAACTTAAGCTTAAAACCCGATGCTAAACCTATTTTTTTTAAAGCGAGGTCTTTACCATTTGCACTACGTGAGCGCGTAGAAAAGGAGCTAAATAGATTAGTGAGTTTAGGTATTCTTGTTCCCGTGAAGTATTCCGAGTATGCGAGTCCGATTGTAGCAGTTTTAAAAAGGGATGGTTCTATTCGTCTTTGTGCCGATTACTCAAGGACGATAAATAATCAGTTGCTTGTAGATAAATATCCGTTACCGAAGTATGATGAAATGTTTTCAAAACTTCATGGCGCGAAATACTTTTCTAAGCTAGATCTTTCTCAAGCTTATAATCAGTTATGTCTCAATGAGTCATCACAAATGCTCACTTGTATCAACACACATAGACGTTTATACAGATTTACAAGACTAGTATTTGGTTTAGCTAGCGCCCCAGCTGTGTTCCAAAGAACTTAAGAATCGGTTCTTACAGGTTTGGAGGGTACTCTGCAGTTCTTAGATGATATTTTAATTTGGGGGATTAACAAAGATCAAAATGTTAAACAGATTACAAAAAGTTCTTCGTAGGTTACAAGACGCGGGGGTAGTATTAAAAGCTGATAAGTGTTCTTTTTTTCAAGAATCAGTATCTTATTTAGGTGTGGTTATAGACCGCAATGGTGTCCACAAGTCGCCTGAAAAAGTTAAGGCAATTTTACAATCCCTTACACCTACCAATTTATCGGAATTAAAATCTTTCCTTGGTATGGTGAACTATTACCGGAATTTTATCCGTAATGCGTCGTCTATATTGTGTCCTCTGCATAAATTGTTACAGAAAAATGTACCTTGGGTGTGGAGCAAGGAGCATGATGAGGCTGTCTCACATATAAAACGTGAGCTGGTATCTGATACAACTTTGGCTCATTTCAACCCTGCGGCTCATTTAGTGTTAACGGTTGATGCATCACCGTCTCTGGTCTAGGTGCTATTTTGTCACAGGTTGAAGATGGTGTGGAAAAGCCTATCGCCTATAATTATGTCTCGATCTCTTAATGCGGCAGAAAAACGCTATAGCCTAATACAAAAGGAGGCGACTGCTATTATTTTTGGTATAAAAAAAATTCATCAATATTTATATGCCAGAACTATGCCATTTATGCTAAGAACCGATCATAAACCTTTGATTTCTATTTTTAAACCAGATAAAGGTATACCTGAAATATCCGCAAATCGGTTACAGCGTTATGCTATTTTTCTATCGGCATATAATTATAATTGAATATGTGAGTAGTAGTCGTAAAGTCGTAGTGCGGATTTCTTGAGCCGAGCGGTGAATTCGGCGAGCAGCGAACTGCAGTCTAGCGACGACAGTCCGTCGCAGGAGTGACTCATTATTGAATAGGTCTACCTACTTAAATTTTATTTTTGAGGGAGAACAGGTTTTGTCTATATCGGACGTAAAGAGTCATGTTATGAACGATGACACACTGTCAACTGTCCTCAATTGTATTTTAAATGGTTGGCCGCGTAAAATATGTCAATCTAACTTACAAAGTTATTATAGCCATCGCTCAGAATTATCGGTAGAAAATGGTTGTATTTTAAGGGGTCATAAATTGATTATACCAGAAAAGCTTCAATTCAAAGTATTATCTGAATTACATAAAGGTCATTTAGGTACTTCAAAAATGAAAGAAGAAGCGCGAAACAGGTTCTGGTAGCCTGGCATGGGCCTGGCCATTGAACGGTTTGTTGGCGCGTGCACTGTTTGTGTGGCGCTGCGTTCGGCGCCTCCGCACGCTCCTCTCACGCCTTGGCCCTTTCCCACAGAGCCGTGGTCCAGGGTTCATTTAGATTTTTTAGGTCCTATTAGCGGTCGGACTTATTTGATTGTGGTTGATGCATATTCAAAATGGGTAGAATGTTTTGACCTAACGTCAGGATGTAAAGGTAGTTCTCGCATAGTCATCGAAAAACTATATGAAGTTATGGCCAGGTTCGGGCTGTTTCATATGATTTGCTCCGATAACGGTTCATCCTTTGTTTCCTACGAATTTAAGCAGTTCTGTTTACGAAATAATATACAACTTTTAACATCCCCAGTTTATAATCCCGCAAGTAATGGTCAGGCAGAAAGTTATGTCAAAATAATTAAAAAGGCGATAAAGGCTAGTTTATTATCAGGAGCAACGCGATCTAAATATTAGATTGCAAGAATTTTTACTATGTTATAGGAACTCGATTCATGCCACTACAAACAGGTCACCTGCTGAGGTATTATTTGGCCGTAAGTTAAGATGTAGATTAGATTTATTAAAGCCTACCTGTCTAACACCGTCCGATCCAACACTTGATGAAATTGCTCGCAGAGTAATTCCTACCGCGGCAATCGCAAAGTGTCGTTTAATGTCGGCGAGAAGATATTAGTCAGACTGTACGGCCAACAAAAACCAAAGCGGGTACGGGGTTCAGTGCTTAACAAAATAGGCAATGCAATTTACTTGGTACGAATTGATAACACAGAATGTTCCGTTCGAAGACACGCCAACCAGCTGCTAAAATATAAAGGAGGAGAAGATAAAGCAGAAGGTGTAGTAACGGCTTTTACTGTACCAGCGACTGTTCCAGTGATCAATCCTGTGACTGCTCCAGAAGAAGCAGCTGCTGGACAGTCGGAACAATTTATGGATGCCGAGGAGGGGTGCCCGATGCCCGAGCCTCGTACCTTGCGGAAAAGAGCTCCGAGGGATTACAAAGAGTAAAGGGGGAGGAATGTAGTATGTAGTAGTTTGATCTATGGCCGATCTATGGTCTGATGTCGCGGTTGTCAGGGTGTCTGTCAATAAACGAGCTCTCAAACTGGTTATTGTGTTATTGAGTGTTCTACAGATACCTTTACAAAATCTAAATAAACAGTAAAAAACAATTGAATAATTGTGAATATATTTAATAAATTCCGTACAATTATTTCACAAAAAAAATATGCACAGTATTTTTCTCAGGTCAACGGATTGAGTGTTATAATTAATTTACCGTAACTTTCTCTCCATACTTTTCACAATTTTTATATCTTCACCATTGACTTTTCACAATCATTTCCTAAAATATTCTTGGATTTCGGAATATTCGGGTTAACTTTTTAAAAAGAACACTCAAACCACACGCACATGATCTGGTTTCTTAACAGTGACCTTTGAAAAACTGGTACCTATCTCGACTCACTTCATTACCACGGGTTCGTATTCGGGTTAATATTGTTTTGGACAACAAAGTCAAAGTCAAAGTCTTTATTTCTCAAAATAGTGCAACACTGTTACAGCTTTTTGACGTCAACAACTTATGTTTTTGGAATTTTACATAGCTAAACATACATGTCTGTATGGATTGACGTATGCGAATATTTTATCCATTTTCATATTCCAGACTACATTAACCATAATTATTAAGTTCAGTATCTAGTAAACATTTCTATAAGAGAAATATACCCTACAGGATATCCCTATAGAGGATATTAGTCCGTCATTATTTTAGGTCCATAGGATAATTTGACAAGTGTGACGTAGCATACTTACGTAAGTAGATACCTACTCCAATCATTTGTGGACGGGAGCTTTCGGACGTGCTCCCCGCCCCTTCATCGTCGACACAGTGCTGACATACACCTCACATTTATTTACACGACACAGATTAATACCACGTCATCCAATACATATGAACGGCGAAACCCAGCCATGTTTTATCATATCGTCATAGATACAAGAAACTGAAATAAATGCCTCATGAAGACTGACTCGTCTCGGTTCACTAATCAGAGCATAATGATCACTTACCTAAATTTACTCTTTGTTACACAAGCATCGAATTTACGGGTCTTACGAGGTACATTTTAATACAACAACGTAATTTGCTTCTTTCAAGCATAACAGATAATAAATTTTATATAACATTTGATGAAGTTTGAGTAAGTACTCTCGTATGTATGTATCGCCATATTATATTCCCACACGATGAGATATCCTATAGGTTTGGTAAGATATAGGTTCGGTAAGGTGCCGACAATTTGGTAAGGATGTCAAAATTGTGAGAGAGTATTTAAATGTCATTCACTGTAATCGTTGAGATCAATGACAGTTTAAATTGTCTTCAGTGGCTAAGATAATGAGGCTAACGTGAACATTGATAACAAAAATAATGAGATCCCCTGGCTAGTACAGAAGTAATGCTCATGATAATTTATTTTCAGTTCATGAGTGAAAATTGCATTTTAAACATATTCGATGAAATTTAAGTGGATGAATACGGAACATCCTCGGAATATAAAATCAAGAGGAAGTGCTCTAAAACCTTGTCAGTAAGCAAATTTGTACCGGTAAACTCTCACAATTAAGGCCAATCACATCGAACTACGACTAGTGACGTGTTTATAATATTCAACAGAGAACAAGTCTAAAAGCAAGTTTCAGTTAGTAGTCAATTGTGTTGCGAATTGCATTAAAATCTTCACAGCACTGCGGCACATAACAGATGCGGAGCACTTCCCCTTGATTTTACATTTCGTGGTTTATACTATGGTCGCATAAGTCTCGAATTAATAGCCGTAATCTCGTAAAACGTGAAATTTTGGGAGTAATTGATAGCAAGACAGCAAAAACATTAAAAACAAAGATCAAGAGGCAGCAAATATTGAAGGAAGTAAATATTAGTACAAGTTAGGATTACTGAAAAGTTCGATAATATAATAAAAACGAGCCCATATAGCAGTGAGCTGAACGGCTACTGATAATAATAATAATAATAATAATAACTTTATTGGCATAAAAAAGTACATAAATTATTACTAGGTCAGGCTAGACTGTATAACACATGGTAATATCATACAAAATATGGTATGTAATACAAGTAGTTCTAGTAATTGCTTTTAGATATGTTTCATTACTATACACAGGCAAATAAAGTTCGGATTTTACCAGTGAGACCAGCCGCGATCCAGCTAAACCGAGCAGATGTCACGCGTGTGCATCGCACGCACGATGTTAAAAGCAATTAGAGCGCTATAGTGGTCCCAGGGCAATGCGGCAGGGTTCGAGCGCGGTTCCTCCAACTGGCAAGCTCCGTTCTTATTGATTCACCGGCCCCAAACTGAGACATGCTCGTATCTTGGGACTCGGTGGAACACCTCTCTGAGTGTCTAGTAGCATTGTCTTAAACATCAGTTCACACACACTTCAACACATTCGACGGTGACAATACTTGTGGACTTATACTACATATATATATTTATACTCAATATTCGTTTCTATAATTACGGTCACTACCTTTTTTAAACTAGATGTTAACGCCAATGCTCATAAAGATTGTTGAGCGAGCAATCTCACTCGACAATCGCCATAAGAGTTTCTGTTTCATCGTAACTCAATAATTGTAACCAATTGCCCAACCTCTCTTTAAAATCATGTTTATTTAATCTATATAATGAGACCTTCCTACCGATTTTGTTGTAGAGCCTAGTACTCAGGGCTTCACATTGTCGGGTTGCAAAAGATGTTCTGCAGGGGACGGGGGAGCACACAAGTGCACCACGTCTTCTTGCCAGTGTTTCCGGATTTAAGGGGGCCCGGATATGTCGGCGGAGCATGGTGCGGTGTATGAACAGTTGTCGCACTGTTAGGACCTGGCACTCCCTATACAACTCAGTAGTAGAGTAAAGGCGCGGTTTAAAGTACATTACTTTAAGTAGCGCTCTTTGGGCCCTCTCTAATTTTAAAAATACGGTCTTATATGTCCCGCCCCATGCTGGAATGCAGTAACTTATGATAGACTGGCATAATGCAACGTAAACCTTATGCATTATTGATCGATCAGCAGAGGATCGGAGATTTTTGAAAATGTAAAGTAGTCTTCTAATACGTCCGGAAAGAGTTTCTATCTGAGGTCGCCAATCCAGCTGTTCATCAATTAGGACACCAAGATATTTTATACTAGCTACGTTAGTAAGGCGCGAACATGAGCACGATGCCGCCGCATTGACACAGTTATGGGCAGTAAGTGAGAGTGTTTCGACTGCGGGTTTACGCGAGTTTGGCAGATAAAAACGTAAATATTTTGTCTTTTCTAAGTTTGTAGTTAAAAGATTAGATGATAACCATGACATTACTTCCCTCAAGTTACTTTCAGCCTGCATCCTTGCTTCTGTCCAATTTTTCCCATGTATCACCAATGCTGTGTCGTCCGCATAGGTAAAGATCTGACAGTTCCGTAGCTTCATTTTACATAGGTCATTCAAGTAGATCAGGAACAGCGTAGGGCCAAGAATACTCCCTTGTGGGACGCCGTATTCAATCTCTTCCTCGTCACTTATCACTGTATCTATTCTAGTGGCCTGTGTACGGTCCGTCAAATAATCTTTGAAAATATCTAAAGCTAAGCCACGAACCCCAATGTGCTCGAGCTTTGATATTAGAATAGGGACAGAGATCGTATCGAACGCTTTGGATATGTCTAGGAAGACGCCATAGCACTTGTACTTGGTGTCTAATTTGTTAGCTATTGCAATACTTAAATTAGTTACAGCGTCCTCCGTCGACACCCCGGACCTAAATCCATACTGGTTTTCTGAAATAATGTTGTATTTTGATAGGTATTCAGTTAAACATTTATTGAGTATTTTCTCCAGAATCTTAGACAGCGCGCTGAGTACCGAAATAGGTCTATAATTCGTAAGACGCTCTCTGTTCCCACTCTTATATATAGGAGTTACTATGGCTTTTTTTAAACTCTTGGGGAAGACACCAGCGCAAATCGAGGCATTGCAAATATGTGCAATCGGCAGAGATAGGACATTCCGCGAATGTTTAAGTACCAGAGCCGGAATATTGTCCCAGCCTGTTGCACAAGTACTTCGAAGTGAGCCGATAATATGCAATACTTGGTCCTGACTCACTGGTAGTATCCCAATTGAGTTGCATGGAGTTGGATTGGCACTGACATAGCGTGGTGAGTTATCGGGTGGAACGAGCTTTGAGGCAAGATCCTTCCCTATGTTAACAAAGTACCTGTTGACAGAGTTAGCTGACAATTTTGCATCAGCTGACAGCTTTAAAAGTTCCGTTGCTGGCTGCGACTGTCTCTTTCTCCCTGAGATAGAATTAACAACTTCCCACATTGCTTTTGGACTGTTTTGTGCTTTGCTAAATTGTTCTTTTTCATACTGTTGTTTTAGCTTTTTGAGTAGAGAATGACAAAAGTTTCGATATCTCTTATATGTTACAGCAAGTATTATGTTCTCGGTATTTTGTCGGAGTCTCGAATGCATCCTATCCCGATTTTGTATGCAGCGAAGCAGTCCATCAGTGATCCACGGTTTTATGATGCGACGTCGCCTACTAACTGTCTTTTGTGTTGTGTGATTCGCTACTATCTCTCCAATTATGGAGATAAGTTTGTCAGTGGCGGAATTTGCATCTGTTTCATTGAGAACTGTATCGAAATCAGTCTTGTCAATGTCATTTTTAATGGATGTATAATTAAGATGTGTTACTATTGTACAATACAGAGCACATAAAAATAGGTAAAATTATATAAAATGGAACGTTACTGTATACTGTGGCAACCCCGGAACTGCCCTCCCTCTCTTTCTCTTCCGTTGGTCAAGGCTAACTGTCATTACGCCTATTATTGTAAAATTAGAGCAAAAAATAAATATTTCATGTTTGTGGAAGCTATCGTTTCATTAAACATGAAAATGGTCCTTCGATAAGCCTAATAGGCATTTAGAATCAGTGCTACTACAATAAACAGTGATACTGTATTGTATCAAATCTTGCCGGTGGTATTGGTAAGGTTAAGTTTTACAACGCGCGCTGTGCGAGCCGGTCGCGCTATAACGCGACCAAATTTGGAACGCGCTGCTTTTGAGCGCGTGCCTCATTCGCCGAGTACTGTGTACTTCGGTCGGATTCCTGCAGTGGAATGCCGGTGCTATAACCCGGCTTAAAGAAAAGGTCGCCGACTTCGACTGCATCGATCGGCCCGGGTGATCTCTCTACGCGAAAGGGTTATATTGAAAGAAGCCTTTGAAAGAATCCTCATAAGGCTCATACGGGATTGCTACTGTCGTGGCGGGATTGTAAATTTTTTGTATTTGGCGTTACTCCAGGTACATTTCTGTGCTAAAGTGGGTTTTTTAACAAAAAAATGGAAGAAATAAAAAGGCTAGTAGCCAGCCGCGGGCAATATAAAGGTATAATTACAAAAACAGAAAGGTACGTGTGCGGTCTAACCGCCGAGTTGAACTTGGAGCTGCTCAAAGTAAAGAAAGACCGACTCATAGCGGCCTTTGCCCAATATTCGGAGATAAATATTGAAATTCAAGTGTTGGACCCCAACGACAAGGAGGATTTTGATGCCATGGAAGACAAATTTTGTCAGACTCTGTCAAAAATAAACCTCAAGCTAAGTGAACCCGGCTGTTCAAGCAAGAAGCATTCTAATGGACTCCAGAATCTTCCGCGTATAGTGATAAACACTTTTAATGGACAGTTGAGTGAGTACCAACATTTTATAAACTTGTTCCGCTCGGTAGTGGACAAAAACACTAGTTTATCTCAGTGCGACAAACTGTATTATTTAACCTCATTCCTGCAGGGTGAAGCCCTTGATGTTATTAAACATTTACCCCTTACAAGTGAAAACTATGTAATTGCACTTGATTTATTAAAACAAAGGTATGATAACAAGGCAAGAGTGATCACACACCATATAAATAGTATTCTAGACTTTCCCCCAATAACCAAATGCACTCCTGTAGCTTTGCGCAGTCTTTTAAGTATAGTTAAGCAACATCTTGGGGCTCTAAAAAGTTTGGATCAGCAAACGACACAGTGGGATAGCCTGTTAGTCTGCATATTACAAAAAAAACTTGACCAGTATACAATTAGGTCCTTTTATCTGGAGCAAGAGTCCACGGACATGCCCACATTAGATTTAATGTTCAATTTTATTGAAAAAAAGGCTGCGGCACTGGAAACATTGTCGCAGTCTGCCAACACTCAACAACAGGAGAGGCCAAGGAGAGCCTCCCTTGCTACAAGTAGGGTGGCAACTGTTGAGGAGAAAAAGATTAAAATTAAATGTAAGTATTGTAGTTCACACATCCATAAATTGTATATTTGTCCCAAATTTAAGTTGGCCAATGCTAATGAACGTGTACAATTTATTGAAAAGAACAAATCCTTTTGCAAAGTTTGCCTCAATGAACATGATGACAAGTGCAAGTTTAATTTTAAATGTTCAGTGTGTAAAGCACCTCATAACACACTTTTGCATCAGAACACTGAGGTGTTAGAATCTTGTGAGCAAGAACAGGCACAAGGCTTGCCGTCAACTAACAAGGTAGGACTAGTATGTAGTAATCAGAAAGAGGAGCTGTTACCATCCATAGTGGTGCTAGTTAAGGCGAAGGATGGTACATACATTAGGACCAGAGCACTCTTGGATGGATGTAGTCAAGTATCGTTAGTTTTAGCCAGCCTAGCTGAGCGACTTGAGTGTGCAAAATATTTGGAAGATAATGCTGCCACAGGGATAGGTAAGGGAGTAAGTGTGTCCAAGGAGATGGCGGAATTTTCTGTTAGGTCTTGTGTGAATAACTTCAAACTTAAAGTTAAATGTAGTATTGTGGACGAAATAACTGAGGACCAACCGCAGTTTATCATACCTAGGAACACTTTGGACATACCCAGCTATGCTAAACTTGCGGATCCGCAGTTTGACAAAAAGGCACCAATAACAATTTTATTAGGCTGTCAATATTTCTTTCAGACTCTGAAGCACCAGGACAGGCAGCTTAGCCTGGGTGGTCCCTTCCTAGTAAGCACCCAGTTTGGCCACATTATTGCTGGGGCAGTGCCCACAGTACAAGTGATAACGCAAAAAACATGCTTATTTGCAGCAAATAAGGTCAGTCAACCTCATTCCACTTTTGACAATGAGTCTATGCAACTTGAAGCAAGCCTTAAAAAATTTTGGGAGGCAGAAAAGGTTCCGGAGGTCCTTCCTGAAAAAAATACCGAACAGGAGCTAGCTGAAATTAGTTTTAAGGAGTCCGTTATTTTGCAAGATGGCAAGTTTCAAGTTGCGTTGCCTTTAAAATTGCCAATGACCAAACTGGACCTAGGAGATTCCTTTTCCAGTGCTTTGCAGCAATTTCTTAATTTGGAAAAGCGTTTATTAAAAGATGCTGAACTTTATAAAAAATATAAAGAATTTATCAAGGATTATATTGACTTAGGCCATGCTGAAGTACAGGATATATCAAACTATGACTTAAAAAATGATGCGGTTTTCTTTTTGCCTCATCACCCTGTATTTAATGACCGCAGTAAAACTACTAAGATGCGCACAGTCTTTAATGGGGGATTATTAACAAAAAATGGAGTGTCATTAAATCACGTCTTATTAAACGGTCCTATTGTACAGAGTGACTTATTTGATATTTTGATACAATTTAGGTTAACTAAATTTACATTACTTGCTGACATAAAACAAATGTTCAGACAAATTTTAATTGATCCTCAATATAGGCCACTGCAGAATATTCTCTGGAGGGACACTATTGACGCCCCCATCCAGTGTCTGCAACTAAAAACCGTAACTTACGGTCAAAAAAGTTCATCGTTTCTAGCCACAAGATGTTTGCTTGAGCTAGCACAAAGATATGAAACTAATTTTCCGCTTGCGGCGGAGGTACTGCGAAAACAAACTTATATCGATGACATTATAACAGGCCATGACGATATTCATACTCTTTTAAAAATTAAGTCACAGTTAATAAACTTGCTTCAGTTAGGCGGGTTCGAACTGCACAAGTGGTGCGCAAATAGCAATTGGTTATTGAAAGGCATTCCTAAGGATAAATTAAATTTTAATGAAAGTGTAAACATAGATGAAGACGAGGTGTTCGTGAAAACTCTTGGCCTCTCTTACAATGTTTCTGCTGATGAACTAGTAGTTAGCTGCCCAGAAACTAAAATACAAGAGAAATATACTAGGAGACAAGTGTTATCATTTATAAGTAAATTTTTTGATCCACTAGGAATTGTAGGCCCAGTGTTTGTGTATTCTAAAATAATATTACAAAAAATATGTAAATTGCAACTTTCATGGGATGATTATCTGCCTTGTGATCTTAATAAAGAATGGAAATGCTTTGCCAATAGCCTTATTGAAATGTCAAGCATAAAAATAAATAGACATATTGATATCAGGCGTTCTCAAAAACTGGAGTTGGTTGGATATGGAGATGCCTCAAACATGGCCTATGGTTGTGCGGTATACTTAAGAGTAATAAACATTGACGGCAGTGTAACAGTTAATTTATTATGTTCAAAGTCAAGAATTTGTCCAATCAACAAGGATTTGAGCACGCCTCGTTTAGAGCTAAATAGTGCCTTATTACTGGCTATGCTAGTACACAGATTGTATAGTCTTCTCAAGACAAAATTTGACATTAATGTATATCTATACTTGGACTCAATGATAGTACTTGCCTGGCTGGACGTGGAGCCAATAAAATTGCAAGCGTACGTAGCAAATAGAGTAAAAAGGATAAAGGAGCTTACATGCAATTTTAACTGGTTCTACGTTCCAACTGACTCCAACCCTGCAGATTGTATATCGCGTGGAGTGCAACCCCATTTGCTGCAATCAAATAATTTATGGTGGCATGGACCTAACTCATTGCAAGAGTTTAACTTTGAGCATAAAAAGACAAATGCGGTTGCAGGTTTAAAATTACCTGAATTGAAAGGTACAAACAAAACTTGTCTGTTAAATGTGAATGTAAAGGATCAATTTGAATTTTTGACCAAATACTCAAATATAGACAAAATAAAAAGAATAATGGCATATGTCCTAAGATTTTGTAAAAACTGTAAAGCGAAAACAGAAAGTAGAAATAGAGGTGAATTTTTACCTGCTGAATTTAATGAAGCATTAAATACTATTATTAAAATTGACCAACATCAAAATTATGCATCCGAAATCGCCTCCTTAAGGAGCAAAAAAATTGTAAAGGGCAGCCTCAGCTCTCTGAACTGTTTTTTAGACAAAAATGATATGTTAAGAGTAGGTGGTCGTTTACAAAACTCTGAGCTGTCCTATTCAACAATACACCCAATTGTA
Organism: Eilema depressum; assembly: GCA_914767945.1. NCBI lineage: Eukaryota > Metazoa > Arthropoda > Insecta > Lepidoptera > Erebidae > Eilema > Eilema depressum. The sequence goes on along the minus strand of OU612012.1, from coordinate 20,108,180 downwards.
TTAGTTAAGAGTTCAAATATCACAAAACTAATAATACTCAAGGCTCATAAGGATTTAATGCACATTAGCCAAAGGGGAATCTTAGCTCATCTAAACCAAAAATATTGGCTAATTGATGGCCTTCGAGAAATTAAAAGTGTAATCCATAAATGCATAATCTGTTTTAAACTTAAGGCTAAAAGCACAACCCAGTTGATGGGATCATTACCTAAAGAAAGAGTGTGTGTAGCAAGACCGTTTGAGAAGACTGGAATTGATTACGGTGGACCGTTCACATTAAAGTTCGCTCGTGTTAGAAAGCCGGTACTTTACAAGGGCTATATACTCATATTTGTGTGTTTTGTCACAAAAGCCATTCATATCGAGTTGGCTTCAGATATGACCACTGAAAACTTTATTAATTGCTTGAAACGTTTTGTATCGCGTCGAAATAAGCCTTCTCAAATATTTTGCGACAACGCTAGTACATTTCGAAGTGCCAATACGCAGTTACAGGAGCTGTACCAGCTACAAAACTCTGCTGAGCACACGTCCGCGGTCCATGCTTATGCAGCGGACAAAGAAATTGAATTTAAATTCGTACCCGCATACAGTCCTGTTTTCGCTGGTTTGTGGGAAGCTGGTATAAAATCTATAAAATATCACATTAAAAGGGTAATAGGTAACAGCGTATTGACATACGAACAGCTTAATTCGGTACTTGTTCAGATCGAAGGAATTTGTAATTCCCGTCCGCTTACAAGTATGTCATCTGACCCAAATGACATGTCATGTTTGACTCCTGCACATTTTTTGACTCCATTATAGACTTCAAATGATCACGGATAGGACAAGAAGATTTTGAATATTCCACATATAATGTCGGGTCAAGAAGCTGAATTATCTTCAGGACTGCCGAATTACTTTTCTCCTTATCGGCCTGGGCCTTCTTCTTTTCTTCTCGAAGAGTTCTGTTCGATCTTTTCGCAAAAGTGAATATGTTGCGTGGGGACTCAACCACATCCAATATGAGCTTCCCATGTTCTTTTGAGAATGTCATCTCTTCCTCCAATTCCTCTATGAAAGGAGAGTCCGGGTTCATAATTCTAGCTAAATAATCTCTTTCCTCGTCCGTCGTACACAGTCTCTTTTTCATACTTATTTGCCCAAGGTGACTGTTTACACAGTTCCATAGGTTGTTGCCACCATCCTCTATCAGCTGCACGTCCAAGGATATACCAGGTCTCAAATTTGATCCCACTTCTTTCATGCGCCATAGTCTCTTACATGCTGATATGCCTAGTCTCAAACGGATGGATGCCCCCATATGGTTGATGGTAAGAGTCTGAAGGGCTGTTGAAGTACTCTTGGCAACGACATATAAGTCGTCCGAAGGGCTCTTCCCCTGTGGCCTCATGCTTGGAACTTCTGTCCCGTATTGTGATACAAATTTGCCGTAAAAATACCAAGACGTGTACTCCCCAATATTCTCCGTGAAAAAGAAGGTTTTATCAGGACTGAGATTTATTCCAGCCAAAGAGAGATTTTGTTTGTTTTGTACCACACACCTTTTGTTGTCCTCAGGGTTGTTTGATAAGTACTTTGTAGTGGAATCATCACTTGACCTCATACATACCACTTTCATCCTAGTAGGGTCACAGTTCATATTCCCGGGGAGAAGGCCTACAATAGTAGATGCAGCATTCAACATCCCCATCAACATTCCTGGGCTTGCTTTGACAAATCTCCCGCATCCTGATATTCGTGATCGCAGGGTGTTGTACCATTCTTTTGTCTCTCTATTCATGGAGTGTTCATACGCGTCTTTCCACTCAATTCGGGAGTAGTGCTCCTTATTTTCTACCATCACCCCTGGTCCTATTTGTATCTCTTTCCATGCTTGAAACAAGTGCCCCACCATGCAAATTTTCTGAAACAGCCTCCCATATTCCGATGGTTTAGGTAGACCAAGCTTCACTCTTGTATTTTCATCATATAGGTAGTGGTGCATCAAAGCAAAGATGCCAGGTGAAAGACACTCGTTCCATTTTGTGGCGTCCTCAGTACCCTGGCATATGTGTGTAGCTACATGATCAAACAGCATGCACTCTTCCAGGTTATTTGTTATCTTCGCCTTCTTTTCCTCCCCGCCTATTGAAATTGTTGAACCCGGTAGGTTTTCTGACAACTTCAGTGAGTTCAATTCGATGATATGAAGAAAAGCTCTTAAAAACATAGTTCCAGACGCTATTGCTCTCCTGTCTTTCTTCCCTCTTTCTTTGTGCTTTATGTAAGAAGCAAACCTGCAAACAAGCTCCTCCTTTTTGGAGCCTAAATACAAATGACTGTGTAACTTGAAGCATAGTATTACGGGTAAGTGATCCGTCACGTGAGTTTTCAGTACTATAACTGTTGCTGCCGCTTTAGCTTTTAGCATAACATGATCGAGGCAGTTTTCAAATCTGGTGGGAAATACATGCGCTGGTAGTAATCCAAGTGAAGCAGTCAACAACAGATAGTCGTACTCATTGCGATCTTTGTTATCTACCTCTTTAATATCAACATTAATATCCCCCATTACAGCAATATTTTCGAACGACTGCAGAGAAATCATCAGTGTCTGAAGGCTGCGATAAAATGGGGCTAAGTCTGTGTAAGAGGGCGATCTGTAAATACCTATAATAGCAATGCTACCCACTTTGCATACGAGACAGTTAGCATCCAAGAAAGATGGTTCGGATACAGTACATGATAAATTATTTTTTGTATAAATTACTACTCCGTCGTTTTGGATAGGGTTGTTAGCAGTAGCGTGAGATGTGTAACCGTCAAGGGACGGTGGCAAACCGCTTGAGTCCCTCAACCGGCACTCTGAAAGAATTATAATATCAAACTCAAACTTAATTACGGAGAGTACAGCTATAAATTGGTTCAGATTTTTGTATATACTTCTGACGTTTAGGTGTATAGTTTTGAGATTACTATTTGGGTCCCTAATAAGCACATTACACTGTTTTGGTCCGCAAATGTGGGAACTTGCCACCGTAAAGCTATCTATATCATCAGCAACAGTATATAATCTATCAGTCATTTTTAACTAGATTATAAACAACAAATAATGAAGCAAGCCGTGCAATGTAGCAGCGAAAAACACACCGTGATAGGAACGTGTGAACGTCTGATTGTGTACATAAGCCAGTGGCAATCCCGGAATTTTTCTCGCCCCAACAATGCATTACAACAGTTACGTCTGTGACGGGCAGCAATTGGTTAAGGTTAAGTTGAGCCGTAAACGAATATGATTCTATTTTATTATTATTGTACAGTTGCAATATAACTACAGTTAGAGTATCACTAATAAAAGAAATGAAAAATGAACTATACTTAAGTTCTACGACAAGGGGAAATAGTCATTTTCTTGTTTCCAAGTTTAGCAGACATTGTTCTGTTTTAATAACATAAGATTCCTTGGCGTCAGGGCTTTTTCGTAGAAGGATTTTCCCGTTCGATATCCAGCAGAAATTAAAGTTATTGCGCTTAGCGAAGTCGCGGGCAAGATGGAATAAACGTTTTGAGGTCGGGGAAAGGTATTCCTCAATATAGACAGGTCTACGTTCGCCTGGTATACCGATATTTTCTGTATGTAACTTTTCTTCTATGCTACGCCTTTTGTTGTAGTTGCGCATTGCACCAAGGAAGTTGTTTTTGATAAGTACAGTAGAGAACTCAACAAGTATTGACCGCGGGTAACCAGGTTTCCCAGGTAATCGGTAAATATCGCGAACGTTACCAGTGGATATTTCCATTTGTACTAACTGCCCCAGACGAGCGGCGATCTGCAGCAGGTCGTCGGTGTTCTCTTTTGATTTTGGCGGCACGTTACGTATCTCTATTGCCGACGGGCGACATCTCTGCTGAAGATCTTGAACCCTCGTTTCAAGTCTACCGATGCATTCTCTATTTTCACGGTGTTGCTGTTCCAACAAAGCTACTTTTATTGAGATGTCCTCATAATCCTTATTCAACGACACTATAGACCTCTCAATATCAGTATTAGTCTGCTGTATGTTCAAACATTGTACCTTAAGTTGAGCGACATCAGTAACCAACTGGGCCAGGGTTTGTTTCTGCTCCGATTTCCAGTCTTCCAACATTAATAATAAATCGTTTTTAAAGTTTACTAGGAACGCCTTCGAGGGGTCGTGTTCGTCTGTGGGGGAGCCAAAAATACGTGGACGCTTGTGTCGAGAGTTTGTATTTTGATCCATCACACCCACCTCATCCACCGTTGACGCTAAATCTGTATCCGCCTTTGGTTGAGTTTTCTTTTTGCCCTTCTGTGCCGGCGGAGGTGTACATTTCTCATTCGGCATTCTCTAGCGTTATGTGAAAAACAGTACAACGCCCAGAAGGATAATTAGGTAGTGAATGTCTTAGACCAGTAAACAGAAAGCAATAAAATCACTCACTTCGTATAATATGTTTGGCGTTATAACAATTAATACCATACGCGTAGCCGATCCCGACCACTCGCAGAAAACGCGTAGCTGGTTAAAGCGCGTAGCAGTAGACCATAAACTTGTAGCCGAGGCGAAGCAATGACGTCATCCACCCGTAGCACACACCTCGCTATTTCGTCGATGACGCAGGACCCAGCGGTGGCGGAGCGTGTATGACACCCAACCTCTGTTTTCGGGGGCGGCGGTTCAAATCTCAGTGACGACCGACCACCAACCAAATCACTTTTTCAAATTATGAGTTCTAAGATATTGATTGTCTCACTCTAGTTACACCCACTGGGAGGGATTATTCCATTTAAACACCACAAGAGCAACAAGGAATTTGAAATTTATCTAACAACCAATCACGAATTTAGTACAAGGATTTTTAGCTTTAATTTGATTAAATAGCAGTACGCGTCCACTGTCTGTCGTAGGCGAGCGGCGATGCTAATAATGGAGGCATTCAAGAGATAACTGTAATTCCGTTGACATTGGTACTTATCAGGACCGAAGCCTAATCTATTAAACCAATTAATAAGCAAACATGGTCTAGCGGTCCAACCCAGAAAGTAATTATCGAAGATTAGTTCATCGTTGTTAAATATTACTTTATATAATGTTGGATATATGATAATAAAACTGATGATCAGAGTTGCCGCTTCAGAAAAAATAAAATCATAAAATTTTTACCAAAATATCACTAGGTTCTAAGGAAATATAAAATAAAATATCAAAGTCACTAGTTTGAACTGACTATTTTAGCAATATTTTGGGTTGTGTGGTAAAAATTAATAGCAATCTGTCATTTATTTAAGATAAGAAACGTGGTTCCCTGCAGAGTAGAATTTAGGCCATCCCATCTCTTCCCATGCGGTGTCGTTAGGGTTATTAGACAGATATGTACAGCCCAGACTCAGCCTCAGATGGTCAACAATAGTGCCCGAAATACGGCAATAGGCTCACCCCCACATTTCACCAATCATTGTATCACTTCTGTCTAACCCTCCGGGGATAAAGACGTTATTATAATATAATATATGTATGTATTTATGAAAATAATCATAGGTACCGATTTATTTGAAAATTTATAGAATTGAGGAAATTGTCATCTATGCCGAATATAGCGAAAGTGAACATGCTTGATGTTTAGTAAGAGAGGTAGATGGCGCAATTTCCATATTTACTTTCTTAACAGTTTTCGATTGATTTATGGAATTTAATATTGTGTTTGCAAGTCGGTTTCTTAATTTCGACTTTACAAGATTTATTACGCTAAAAATTCTCTCCTCTTCCGCATTTGAATGTGGCAACGACAGTACAATGGTTAAATCTGCTAAATCTTAGTAATTGTTAATGCCTGCAGCATTTTTATAATTGTTCACTTGACAGTATTTTCATTTGCAGGTATGTCCCATTTCACAAAATTTATACTATACCACTGCTATATGCTATTTTTATACTGCTATATTTTGTCTATTTGTCGTCAACATATCCTAATTCGACAGCAAGTCTGAACTTTAAACAGGTAAGGATAATTCCATAGCCTATGGAATTATTCTTATCTGTTTAAAGGTTTTGTTATTGACACCTGTGTAATTTTTCGAAAAGCAACTTAATTGCTAGGTAAGAGATTTCGTATCTGTTAAGCTAATTATACCGTGAAATCTCTGCAGCTTTTTTATAAAGGCAACTATTTGATTAGTAGCATAACTATCTATGAATATTCACAGAGGAGAAATAATTGAGAGTATTATGTTATAAATGACAATATTATAAGTAAAGGACACATGCAAATGCAGTTAGTAAATGGCGAATTGTCTGTAACCTTGTTTTTGGAAAGTGTCCGGTGCACGTTCTTAAAACTGTTACATTAAAAAAAAATAATAGGAACGGTCCCAACTAAGAACTATGGCTACCTTTTAATTAAAAAATTTGGGTATAATTGGTTTTTAGTAATTATTAATGCCTCCGACATGTTTTCGTGTGAAAGCTTACGTCAATAATAAACAGTCCATAAATGGAATCATTCAATAATCATTCAGTGGTACGACGAGGAATGACAATTCCTTATCGTGCCACTGGTGGAACAAGTTGGTGGCACGACGGGGATAAAGGGCTTTCTACACTAGGCTCCGACCTCTAACTCTAGCAGATCAGTAATTCTGTAAATTCATTTTATTTCAAACTAACTTTTTTAAGATTTGGTGCCGTTTGTGTTACTAGTTTGTAGTAAATATTTGCAACTGAGCAAAGGAGATGGATATGCTTTCATACATACTTGGGCCAAGATGTAAAAAGATGAGAGTGGTCTCAATTAAGAGCTTAAATATTATTAAATCATCCCTGAAAATTCTGCAGATTTTGGTGATCTAAGAGCAGAGTTTTAAGAGATTAAATAAGTGAGGTTATGCAAGACATGAACGTTTTTGAACTGTGATTTGATTTAAACCAATAAACTCAGACAGCACACTGATATAGTACACTTTTGTACATTATTTTATAAACAATTGTATACCTATATTTTATCTCGATAATTAATTGATTTTGAAGATTGAATAAATAAACGGATTGACTGAAAGTCAGGGAGCTGTCAGCTATCATAGCCAAATCATAGCACAGATACAAAATACAGTTGATACATTTGAGAAATAACACTGGTCAACAGTGAAAAATTTTTCAGAGATTTTTTTTTGTTTTTTAGTAAAATGAAGTGTGCTGATTACGAAAATACCATGGGTTTCTTTCTAGCAGCTCTAGTATTGACGTTAGACATAAGGTAAAAATTATTACAAAGATATGATTTTTTAAAGATTTTTATTTAGAAAAGCTATTGTGGTTGAGGAAAAAAAAATTTTTTATAAGATTTTCTTGAATGCTGTGCCTGTGTAAGATCCCGACAAATATTCCAGCAGTAATCTGACATCATATGTATGTCCCATCTGCCTTGGTAACGTTCTTCCATTGCGCGAATATCCTGGTGAAACCTTTCACCTTGTTCTTCACTATAATCTCCAAGGTTATCAGGAAACCGATCCAAATGAGAATGTAAATAATGCAGTTTAATGCTCATGTTACACCCTAAGTCTTTCAAATTAGACAACATGTCATTAATTAATTGGACATAGTTATCTGACTTATGATTCCCAAGAAAATTTTGAATAACTGCAACAAAACATTTCCAAGTCCGCTTTTCAAGTTCATTCATAGATTCAACAAAAGTTGGGTCTTTTATCAGTTGTCTAATCTGTGGTCCATCGAAAATGCCTGCTTTCAACTTTTCATAGCTCAATCCAGTAAATTTCTTCGACAGATAAGCAAAACATTCACCATCTTTGTTGAGGGCTTTTACAAACTGCTTCATAATACCAAGTTTTATATGGAGTGGTGGTAGTAAAATACGGTCTTGATGAACTAAAGGGGGGTTTATTACATTTTGCTTACCAACTGTTACTGAATCCCTCAGTGGCCACACATTTTCAGTCCAATGTTTGTTTTTGTCGCGGCTGTCCCATAAACATATGAAACACGGATACTTAGTATAACCTGCCTGTTTTCCCAAGAGAAAATTGACCATTTTCAAATCTACACAAATTTTTCAGTTGACCATTGTCGCAAAGAGACAACACAATTTTGGCAAACGGTATTTGGTACCCATGACTTCTGTAGATTGCACATATTCACTCCAAAGTAAGAAAAGTACGCAGATTTCACGAAGGCCGTGATCGTTTTACGATATTTTGCGAAGGTATATAAGCCACAAATAAAACAAAAACTATTTGGATTGTTTAAACAACGTCTTCCCTTCGTAGACATGGTTTTAATTGTGATTTTATTTTAATCTACCCGCTTAAAATTGAGAATTAATGCACCGTCACCTTAAGTGCGGGTAGAATGAAAAATCTCATAAACTAGAGCTGCTACGCCAATACTAGTGTGATATTTTAAATAATCACACCATAGAACTTAAAATGTAATATTAATATTCTTGGAAAATTTTAAAAAGTTAACATTTGTTGGGCAGTGTAATCAATCGATTAACGAAAATCGATTCATAATTAAATTACCTACATTATTGTATATTGTTGTATTTAAATGGTTATTATTATTATTATTATTCTATTTGTTCAATCTGATTGAAATAATACTGCGATGCAAGTGTTTTTATAGACAATAATGTTTAAATCGTTCATAGTAATCGATACCTATTTTGTTTTATTAGTGGAATGAACTTAGTTTTAAGAGTTCTCGTCTTCTAGATTATCAATTGAGCGGGTTTTTTTAAATTTTGAAATAGAAAAATATACCGCTTTTTTGAGCCATATCTCAACTCATTACATTTTGGCCCAGAAATCCCCGTCTCCTTATTATGCTAAGAATCACACCTATAGTAAATAGCTACTCAAAATATGCAATCCTTATTTTATTAAAAATCTTAAAACGAGACGTAGGTACTCTTCTAAATCCTCTCCAGCTATGCTAGGCATACCTGGGCATGGCATTTTTAGCGTATTGATTAATGTCACCAATGTCACCATGTCACCGACGGCATCAGGCCTATGGAGAACGGAAATCTTTAAGTATTTTCTCCCTTTCAGAATAGTCATACTTAATAATTATATTATTTTGTTTTAGGTTTGGTGTTTGACCAGAATTCAGAAGAGATACAGAACGCTTTTAAATTTGCCATGCTTCAACATGCCGGCGTGAACAAAAGTCGGCTTGACTTCCAACTTTACGTCGATATCATTAACACCGCTGATGCTTTCAAACTCTCCAGACTCAGTAAGTACAATCATCTTACTTTTGAATAACATAACAAAACATGAAGGCTTTACAAGAAAGACTTGACTCCCTATTAAAACCGGCTCAAATACTGTTACAAACTAGGGATAATTTCGGACAATAATTATATAATCTTACCGTTTTTTACCCGACTGCGCGACGCAAAGGAGTGGTAATGTGTTTATCAGCCTATGTATGTATGTATGTCTGTATGTTCCTTTTAAGCACTATACAGACCAAACGCCTAGACCGATTTTTATGATTCACACGTCAAGCCATTCCTCTTAGTTCGGCGAGTGTCACTAAAGACATAACGTTATTATGAAAATTCAATATGGCGACTACTGGACGTCTTATTGTGAAAATGAAAAAAAATGAAAGTCAACAAACTACGAGTATGTCAAGTGGGGTATCGTTGTATAAGTATTTGAAACTCATTTTTAGCTTTTTCTCAGCATTTTTCGATTCGACGGACCGTTCAGGATCTATATCGATTTAAAGTTACGTAACAACCATTTTCGTTTAATATAGGTTTTAAACAGTAGAGATGTATTATTATTTTTATTATTTATATTTTATTATGTTTACAGTTATAATAGAGTGTGTACGTGCACAGTGATAGTTCGTAATATTCAATTTCAAAAATGTGATAACGAATTTACTTTGTGTAAACGACGAGCATTGATATTAGTTGATTTAATTTGTTTAATAAGGTTCATCAACAACTGTTTACATAAAAAAACTTACAATCATTTACTAGTTACTGAGTGACATATAGAAGTGGATGACAGCCTCTGTGGCATGGCGGTAGAGAACGCGGCCGCTACGCAGGAGACACCATTCCTGCGTAGCGGCCGGGTTCGATCCCCGCTCAGTGCTTATATTTGTATGCATGAATACGGGTGTTTGCATTGGTCTGGTCGTGCCTTGGAGAGCACGTTAAGCCAATGGTCCCAGTTGCCATACTAAAATCTATGGCAGTCGTTACGAGTAGTGGAGCCCTAAAAAGCCCAACAACAACGGTCTAGCTGCAATGCTTCGATATCGCCAAATATCACCATTGGGTTGCGGAGGTCAGGTAGCAGTCGCTTCACGGAAAATATCGAGGTTTAGCCAAATCTGCAGTTAAGACTGGTAATGCGGACCCCAGACTCCGAAGTGAATGATTTGGATGCGACTGGGAATTAACGCTACGATGAAGAGTTGAAGACATTTTTAACCGACTTCAAAAAAGGAGGTTCTCAATTCGTACGCAATTTTTTTTTTTTTTTTTTTTTTGTATGTTTGTTACCTGATTGTGAAGCCAATTCTGGACGGATTTTGAAAATTCTTTTTTTGTTCGTAAGTAGATTATTCCGAAGTGGTCCCATTTAAATTTCGTAAAGATCTGATGATGGGTTTCCGAGATTAGACCAAGGAAGTCTTCAAAATGTACCAGGAAATCAGCCGCGATTGCTGCAATGGCATATTATTGCAATGTTTCTGCCATTACACATCATAACATCACGCCTGAGTCCTTTGAAGGGGTACGCAGAATTGTTCAAAATATTCAGCTATATTTCCGGTGTATATGCATTGATTTTAAAAATTCTTTTTGAATAATGCTTTAATTTTTTTTTTTTTGCTTGGCCGGTTCGATCTGTAGTGCAGCGTTAGCAGCGCATGTACAGTCAGGTCACTATATATGCGATGTACACTGTCCAGTCGTGAGACTGTACAAACTCACTAAAAAGAGAAAAATAAATTCATTTTTAACAAAAAAGTTTAACCGACTTCAAGAAACGAAAAAGAGGCACTGAAAAGCGAAAAATAACTTAATTTACAGACTTACTGATTTATTAGAAGTCGGTGCCAGCCAACTTTGTTTGTTGTGTCTGAACTACTATGATGCAATCAATTGAAATATGGCCTCTCTTGGGCTAGGTACCGACTTCTAATAAATCAGTAAGTCTGTAAATTAAGTTATTTTTCGCTTTTCAGTGCCTCTTTTTCGTTTCTTGAAGTCGGTTAAACTTTTTTGTTAAAAATGAATTTATTATCTAGTATCTACTTAATAATAATAAATACCTACATACACATACATACCTTCATACATAAAAAATACTCAATAAACAAATACAGTTATAAAATATCACAAATAATAGATACAAATATTAAGTAGCAATGATTTGGTGTACACCGCAAACTACCTGTTCTGGCAATATAGTCCTTATCTGGGGGCACGGCAGTGCCCCCCCCCCCAAGTCGAGCAAAAAAGAGCGGCACGGCCGTAACAAAATTTTCTCGAAGCACTTCAGGCCATTTTCGACCCCCTAGAACTTCGTTGTGGATAAACCTAGAAGCCTGAATCTTCGGTTACCAAGTAGGCACTGTAAAAACACTTTATATTTCAAATTTCATTCAATTTGAACCAGTAGTTTAAGAATTATAACTAGTCAAATTTTGAAAATTTTGCAAATTTTGTCACTCACTGACTTGATCATCAAAACTCTAAGGCACTTCTAGCAGACGTAGAAGCCTCAAATTTAGAAGATAACTAGTGTTTAGTGTATACAACTCAAGGGAAAATTAAAATATTCTTCAATTTCAGCAATTTCACCAACTGCATAAATAACTTAGTAATCTCATATAAATATATGGTATTACAAAGTTACATTTGCAGTGAATGTTTCAGTGTACATGAATCCATCCATACTAATATCAGTCTAACGAAGTATTATAATAAATGCGAAAGTAACTATCTGAGCGTCTGTTATTTGTTAGTATTACACTTTCACGCCTAAACTAGTATCTGAATAAACTTGATGATGACGAAAAGTGAAGAAGAGTGGGAGTGGGAGTGGGAGTGAGAGAAACCGGAAAGGTAATCTACAGAAAGAACTGAAATCCCATCAAAAACAATACTTGTAAAAAATGCCAAGCCTCGCCGCCCTCGGTTCTTCTACCGCAAAAAGTTGTGAGATCCATGTAATACCAAGTCGGTTAATTTATTCAGTCCCTACTTCAGATACCTTCTGTCCTAAGTTATTACGTAATAAATTTTCATGTTTTGAATATAATAAATTGACTTGGCCATCGCATGAAAACATAATGTATAGCACATCACAAGAATTACATTAAATAAGATTGTTTAGTGCGATTGCCAAGTCAATTTATTACATTTAAAACATAAAAGCTTATTACGTAATAACTTAGGACAAAAGGTATCTGAAGTAGGGACTGAATAAATAAAATTAACCGACTTGGTATTACATGGATCTCACATTTTTTTGCGGTAGAAGAACCGAGGGCGGCGAGGCTTGGCATTTTTTACAAGTATTATTTTTGATGGGATACTGGTTGTCTGGAAGAGCGATAAGACAGCCCATTGTGCAACTCTCTATCATGTTATCCACTGTATGTATCCTATGTTTGGTGTGCAATAAATAATTTTTATCTTATCTTTATCTTATTCATACCTTTCATTGCGACACGAGTAGCCTCTCAAGATAAAACTAAAATTGTACCATTGATATGCTTAGATCAGGAAGACCAAAATAATGGTAAACCTTAGTGGATATTGCCCACTATAAGGATTACAAATACATTGACATAAAGCAACAAAACACAATACGATGTTATCTGACAAAAAAACTTATAACTGATTTTCATTACTTTTATTTTAAAACATCCTTATGTATAATTACGATAGCGCTTTGTGACATGACTGTATAAGTCTGTATATATGAGTGCTTGTATAAGTTTATTAATTAAAAAGTTGTAAAAGTCAGTAATGTTCAGATATTTCATTAACATTAATTTATACTACCGTTTTGAATAACGGTGTAACTTTTTGTTTATTCTATTGTACAATTGAGCGAATCTTTCATTACTACGAGTACCTATTGTTATTATGGCACACAAACGCTCAATGACAGCTCTTAATACAACGATGGAAGATTTGTACCACGGTTAACAATAAATACTATTTGCCATGGTACCATCGACATAATGGTACCATGGTTAACAAAAAATAATACTTGTCATGGTACCATTGACATAATGGTAACACGGTTAACAAAAAATAATATTTGCTACAGTACCATCGACGTAATGGTACTACGGCAAATCAAAATTACCACAGTACCATCAATGGTACTGTCTACCACGTAAACCAACGCTATTGTACAATTGAGCGAATCCTTCATTACTACGAGTATTGTTATTATGGCACACAAACGCTCAATGACAGCTCTTAATCCAACGATGGAAGATCTACGGAAGGACCCAAGATACCCAAGTAGATCAAAACAATACATGGTAAATATCGCGATAGCTCTCCTAATAATAAGTTCCAAGATATTTTTGAAGTAGCAACGATTCTAACATCTACCGATTTTTACCAAGTACTTGACCAATCATACCAAGATCGACCGTTGTCGATGAAATAAACGCTTGAGTGCTATGAGAAGAAACTTCAGCGGACGATAAATTTGCAAGTAGCACTGCTAAGTGGTTCAACAGTCGAAAATTTGCCCTGAAATTCATCAGAAAAGTATTTTTGAATGAACTGGTAAGTCTTACGATAAAGAACAAAGATGAAGATCACTAGTTCACTTTCCAAATGAAATCGTTAGTCCACTGCATTTCAAAAAAATATAATATCCACTTGCTAAAAAACAAAGACAAAATGTCCCAACGTAATCTGCCTGGCTCAATTTACAATGGCTTAATTGTCAACATGCTTCGAAACCTGAACAAACCGAAACTATGTAACAGAACGCCTTGGAATCAAGATGTTGTTATTGACAATATAATGGAACAAGAATTGATTATTCAAGTAACAGAGGACTCAACTGACGAGTCTAGTGTAAATTACGAGGAAGAGTCGATAGGACCGCTCGATAGGACCAGAAACTGCAGGCAGACTATTAGTGAGTGGCCGCCTTTACGTTTATCGATAATTATTTTAATCCCTATCAGTTTCGTATAGTTTGTTAAATAAATATATCTTAATTTAAACTTGACGTAGACGTTATAAACTATGCGTTTTAAAATAATTTCACTAACGCGCGCATATTTACAACCTAAGTAAGGTGTCGAAAAGAAAATAAATAAATTAACAAAATCGGTTTAAAAACAATTGATCGATTTATCATATTTCAAGACCTGTTTTATAGTCTGTGTCTGTTTGCTATGCACAGGGCATTTCACTTAGTGGGCGTTACCTGTCATTAAAGTATGACATTACTGTAGTACATTATTCCGAAAATAAATTCATTTTTAACAAAAAAGTTTAACCGACTTCAAGAAACGAAAAAGAGGCACTGAAAAGCGAAAAATAACTTAATTTACAGACTTACTGATTTATTAGAAGTCGGTACCTAGCCCAAGAGAGGCCATATTTCAATTGATTGCATCATAGTAGTTCAGACACAACAAACAAAGTTGGCTGGCACCGACTTCTAATAAATCAGTAAGTCTGTAAATTAAGTTATTTTTCGCTTTTCAGTGCCTCTTTTTCGTTTCTTGAAGTCGGTTAAACTTTTTTGTTAAAAATGAATTTATTTTTCTCTTTTTAGTGAGTTTACGACTGTATATCGCATGTATAGTGACCTGACTGTACATGCGCTGCTGACGCTGCAATACAGATCGAACCGGTCACGCTACAAAAAAAAAATTAAATCATTTGTCGCGAGAAGCAAAAAGAAAAGGAGGGGGGTCGTAACTTAAATTTGTTTGTATTCATATATGTATTGTATTTGCCTGGGTACAGCTGTTCCTGTCTTCTCATTCTGTGGATGTACATCTGGGGACAAAAGATATCTGTTATTCCAAGTTTGGAATAAGTTGAGTATCACCAATAGAATCAAATCACATTTAACATGCAGTTCCAAATATATCATAAACAGACACTCATCGCGAGTGGTCACCCGAAGGATCGCACTGCCGAAACGGTGGTTCAGTTTGCTTAGTAGGCCTCGCACTAAGGACCACCACCAATCCATACAGGGGCTGACTAGAAGTCCCCCCTGCAGGCAACTCCTCTCGAGGGATAACACGCCACACAGGCAAGCCGCGCAGGCACGTGTGGATAACCGCAACACACTTAGTTTCCCGAAGTAGTTTAACACATAAACTACCCCGGGGACAACTTTATACAACATCATAAATCATCATGTATCGGTAATTTCGTATTCGTTAATAAAGTATGATACTCAACTGTTATGAACCCTTGGCTGGTCTCGGCTATCAATCTGTCCTAAAGCGAATGCGGGAGCAATTCAATCTCCAGGTGCTTCTTCCACAAATCTTTGCTGTGAATGTCATTTCAATTCAGCGTTTAAATCTGACATCGAAGAAATAGCAAGCTGCCAGCGAGTTCAACCAAGGAGTCCGAATCATAAAGGAGTTTGTGTCGAATCATAAAGGAGTTTGTGTTTCGGGAATGATTTCCCGACATCATTATTCAAAAAGAATTTTTAAAATCAATGCATATACACCGGAAATACAGCTGAATATTCTGAACACTTCTGCGTACCCCTTCAAAGGACTCAGGCGTGATGCTATGATGTGTAATGGCAGAAACATTGCAATAATATGCCATTGCAACAATCGCGGCTGGTACTTTTTGAAGAGTTCCTTGGTCTTATCTCGGAAACCCATCATCAGATCTTTACGAAATTTAAATGGGACCACTTCGGAATAATCTACTTACGAACACAAAAAGAATTTTCAAAATCCGTCTAGAATTGGCTTCACAATCGCGTAACAAACATACAAAAAAATAAAAAAAAATAAAAAAATAAAAAATTGGGTACGAATTGAGAACCTCCTTTTTTGAAGTCGGTTAATAAAAACAATAATTCATATGGTCAGCTGTCAAATAGAAAATAAAGAAATGGAAATGGTATAGTGGTTGGTGTCGGAGTGCTGCAGTCTGACAGACAGACGTTGCAAGGGGGAGGTAAAATAATAATACAGCCTTAGACTATATACAGACTCTATAGACGCAGTAGTTGGCATTACAATGTAGCGTAAGAAATAGCAACTGGGGCCTTACTCCGAAAATCGAAAACATTCGAGGGTACTTTTTGAGGAGCTATGCGAGGAAATCATCCCTCTATCTACTTCCTCAAAAAAACAACATTTTGGCAAAAGGGCATTGAACCAACAACCATTATCCATTACGGAAGTATTCGACCCCAGTAGATGGCGCTACACACATACGGGCACCATGACGGGCACTGATCTCTAATAACTTAATAGAGATAGTGCATACGGGTATCAAAGTTTCAAATTTGAAATTGTCAAACTGTCAAAGTACGTATAAGTTCGTTCACATTAAATATACGTAAATTCTTGAAAAATGACATTTTAGTGATCTAACGGTACCTTTGTAATAAAAATCTCATATATTTTTTATTTTGACGCTCTTTTCATGAGAATACAACTATATTTGTTGATTTTTCATTTGTTAACGGTTTTTAGATGTTTATAATTATTGGTCCACACTATTTATCTAGACTCGATCGTTAGTCTATGATTCCGAAGACGGCGGCATCCGTCAGTCGTCACCGAAAGGTTTTCAGAGTAACTTTAATGGTCCGTGTTCGGCGACCGTTCGTTTCGATCCGAAACGTTCATGTTCGATTTTCGGAGTAAGGCCCCTGCTTCGGTTATAGATCCTATAAAATGAATACATTGACAGCTTTAAGAACAATATTGATTATGAGCTACCGTACAAGACACAAAGATTTTATAAATATGTTTAATAAAATCAGTCATTTAAAAAAACTCACGGGTAGTTAAATCTCCTAGGATAACAAGAACTATAAAGCCATGGATTACGCCCGGCCTTCTTAAATGCATCAGAAATCGGGATAAAATGCATTTAAACTCAACAAAAGCTACAGACAATGTAATTCTTAAGACTACATACAAAAGGTATCGCAATTTTTGCAATCGAATTAGAAAACAACAAAACCAACCCTAGAGCCCTGTGGAAATCTATAAAAGAAATAACCAACACACGGAAAACACGCGACAGTCCCACCGAACTCTTGCAAATTAAAGACTCCCTAAATAAGATATGTCAGTTTTTTAGCAATGTAAGTAAAAACTTAGCTACTGAAATAATAACGCGAGCCCCGGCTCCAACAACGGTTATTGAAAAACAAAACCCTCCAATTGCTTCCTTGGTCTTGTTAAATGTAGATGAAGCTCAAGTGGAATCTCTTATCCTGCAACTGCGGAGTGACAGCGCAACAGGATGGGATGGTATCGTTTCCCAAGTTCTGAAACACTGTAGGTCCGTCTTGACCACTCCACTTACCTTTCTAATCAATCGTTGTATAAAAGATCGAATTTTTCCGGAGGCTCTTAAAAAGCAATTGTCCATCCAATTTACAAGGCTGGGGACCGGAACTATGTCAAGAACTACAGGTCAATATCTGTATTACCCGCTCTCTCCAAGATTTTTGAGAGGTACCTGAACAATTGTTTGACTAACTTCTTGAACAAACATCTCATCATCGCTAAAAATCAATATGGTTTCCGTGCTGGCGTGTCGACTGAAGATGCAGTAATTGACCTTACATGCGAAATCTTAACAAATTTAGATAAAAGGTCTAAATGTTTAGGTATATTTCTTGACCTTTCCAGAGCATTTGACACGGTTTCTGTTCCCAAGCTAATTTCAAAGATGGAACTTTGGAGTGCGTGGGGAGCCTCTGGAATTATTTAAATCTTACCTTTCCAATCGGATACAATGTGTCAAAATTGAAACACATCTCAGTGAAGAGACAAACGTGACATACGGTGTACCCCAGGGTAACATTTTAGGCCCTACACAATTCCAGATATATGTCAATGAGCAATGTAAGATGGACCTACCAAACTGTAAGATCTACGCTTACGGCCTGGTCACGACTTCGGTCTTAGCGGGCCGCGGCGCGGCAAGAGGCGCGGCGTCGGTAAGCGGTGTATTTTGCACGCCACGAACTCTCAGTAGCGGTTAGTTGCAGCGGCCGCGGTGTACGTATTTAGGAAGTCAGAACGTGCTTGAAATCATGGCGTTATCAAAATTATCCCTTCTCTGTATAGAAAGCAGCGCATTTTTAAAACAAGATCTACTTAATATGAGATAAAGATCGGTATTTAAATGGCGAATTTCATGACCTATACGAAGATATATCCAGATAAGTTTTATGGGTACACAAGAATGAGTGTACAAACTTTTGATTATATTCTGAAGCACATAGACGTACCTATGTTTAAAACAATACATCTGATCCAAAAGGGTAGTTTATGTTGGGGATGTTTTGACTTCCATATAGGCGGTCGATTTAAGATTTTACCTATAAATGTCTTGGTATCGAGTTCACGTCATAAATTCGAAATAATCTGGCCGACCGTCAAAATTCCGAACGCTCATTTCGCCGATCCATTACCACCCGCCGCTACAAAATCGTCTAATCTTTTTTGTTTAAAGCTACGCCGCTGAGTCCGTCACTTCTATACCGCCGTGCGCGTCGCTCTGTTCCGTGGCGTCGCACTCATTGGCTTGTACTTTTGTTCCTGCCGCTTCCCACACCGCGCGCCGCTGTAGCGATTCGCTCGGAGAAAACCGCGCGCGTTTTCGCTATGAGCGGCGACTCGTGGCGTGCTTCAAACATTTTCATACTTTTGTTCCAACCGCTCGCCGCCCCGCACTTAGCTGCCGCTCGCAGCGGCAATGTCGTGAACGGGCCGTTACGCAGACGACACAGCTATCTTGGTGTATGGCGCCACTTGGGATATTGTCAAAAGCAAGGCAGAAGTCGCTTTATCAGAAGTAATGAAATGGCTCAATGTTAATTTACTTACGCTCAATTTAAACAAAACTACTTTCGTCCCCTTCGCTATCCGACACAATCTCGCGCCTTCCCAAAATTTCTCCATAACAGCACACTCTTGTCTTGGGACAAGAGTGTGCTGTTATGGATATAGTGCAGGGCAGTTTCAGGAGACCTCTGGATTGGTCCAGAGGTCTCCTGAAACTGCCCTGCACTAACTAGATCCAATTCTGTAAAATATTTAGGTATTCAGATAGACGCTTGCTTAAAATGGGACAATCACATAAAAACACTCACCACAAGGACAGTGCGTCTCATACACATCTTTAAGTCTCTTAGAGAATCAGCAAATGCTGACACCTTGAGGATGGTATATCATGCGCTGTGCCAATCTTTACTGGGCTATTGCATCCCAGTATGAGGTGGTGCAACAAAGACCTGCTTCCTCGGATTGGAGAGAGCACAGAGAGCCATACTGAAAGTAATGACAAAAAAGCCTCGCAGACACCCAACTACGCGACTGTACTCAGAGTGCAAGGTACAGTCAGCGTCAGAGAAAACAGACCCCCTCAATACTTAAAGAATATCGCCGCCTGCGCCGGCCGTGTCACAAACATGACTCACGAATGACGTCACGTGATGCGGTCGTCGCTGAGCTGCAGCCTTTTATTTGCATGTTCATTTATTTGTAATTTTTCTGATATTTTTCGTCTTTCGACTCAATCGTATACCAAGATACAATATACTCACAAAAAGATGCCACATTAATTTATGTGCTATTTGAGGATACGAACCCGCATCTCCAGCGCCAGCCGATCACTTAGGCCGAGCCTTATACCACTAAGCTACCGGTTCACTTGATAATAATGGCGAAAAATGAATAACATTACTCCTATTTTATCGAACAAACTTGATTTTACGTTTGACGTGTAATTTTCTAGACCTTAAGGTTTAAATTTCAACTACGCCATGTGATAATAATAACTGCTCAATTGACTAAAAGATAAGGTTGAAATTAGTATAGATTTCTCGTTTAATTCAATATTGTTGAACTACCGTCATGTTTTACTTCAAAAACTTATCTGCTGTATGAGCTGCGGCTATAGTATTTTAATATATGTGACAGCGCGCTAAGGTTGCAATTAGAATACTTCTTTGCCTTATTTACTAAACTGTGATTGAAGGTAACTTTATAATTCGTGGTAATTTGAATTGGTGTTTAATATTGTTTATGCAACAAGCCTATCTTTTCTTACAAACCTATTTATTAGGTATGACCTACTATAAAATTTGATTCCTTAAATAATAATTAACAAAAAGTGCTTATGAAAATAAAAAAATAATTATATGAATAAAAAAAGAACTTTGTGTCCGTGGATTTGAACCCCCGCTTACCGTATCCACAAAGCATCGGTCATAACCACTAGACCAACATTCTATATACACAAAGTTTCAAAAAACTTCAATGCTTTCATGTCATTATCAAGGAGGGTCCCTTTTCTCTGAAGCTTACTGTACTATCGGTTCGTCAACTCTTTGTGCTCCGTACTGTGCTGAGGAAGCACTCAAATGTTCCATCATCTGACCCAAATAAAAGAACCTTGCGTCTTACACGTACACAACACAAACCACATTTGCAGCACACAAATCCACAAAATGATACCCATCCAGAACCTAAACACCTTCAAACTTAAAACTAAAGTCACAGAGTGGTTACTGCAATAGGACTATGCTCAGACAGAGTCTCTTCTAAACTAAGCACGTCGCTCAAGTTTCACACATACAGATTCACATATACACATACATACACCACACATACACATCACACATCACACACACACACCTTATTTTTTTTCTTATTGTTTTTCTTCTCTTTTTTTTCATAATAGTTAAAATTATATAAAAATCGATAGAGAGTATATATAGACATATTTTTTTAATATAAACCGACGCAGTCTACTATATTTGTATAATATTATGTTACATAGTTACCTTCACGGCCGAAGGAACTGTCTCTCAAGATACAGGATATCCTTTCCTTTTTCCTTTCCTCGAGTTTGAGAGGCAGGGTTAATATTATTGTACACTTTAAACCTTATACAATGTTACAAATACCAAATCTATGTTCTGTACATACTGTACCTCTTTTTTGGTTCGTAAAATTATTATTATTATTAAAAAAAAAAAGCTTACTCAAACATAACGCTTCATTCCGTTTTTGCGATGCATTTTGTTGCTGTGTCTATACTGCATTTATGATTAAAAATACAACTAACAAATAACATGGCATAAATTGCTATTTTATTTTATTTTATTTGGAGAACTTACAGCTAGTGTACAGTTTGTAGTCTTAAATAATAAATAGCTGAAGGCCATTAACAAGTTCTCACGAGTAAACAGTAATAAGTACTATATGAAAGAAAAAAAAAAACAGTAGGTAAACAACATTGAACATCTGTCAACTGAGACTACTGCTGGCAATTAACTCTCGATGTATTTATATATCTCTCGATATAATTAACTTTTGCCAAAGAACCTTTCCGCAAGAACGTGCTTCAAACGTGAGCTACTAATGTTAAATAGATCTAAATCCATTTCGCGACAGTGTATTGAAGTGCCTGCTCACCCATATTAAAAATGAATTTTGCCTGTAGGTACACCTGACAAGGAGAACATGTAGAAGGGTAGGATGACGCAGTAGTCTGGATCTCGTTCTAAAACCTAGCTCTCCTAACAACTCAGGACAGTCCACGGCTCCTGTCACTATCTTATATAAGTACATCTGCGATGCGCCTTCGTTCAAGTAGGGGAAGTATATGAAACCTCCTACACCGCGTAGTGTATTCTGGGGTATACTTTCGCGTTTTATATTGCAGAAAACGCAGAAAATGTTTCTGAATACGCTCAATCCTATGAGTGTAGATATTGTACACTGGGTTCCACACCTGGGATGCATACTCTAAATGACTGCGGACGAGTGAGCAGTATAAAATTTTAAATGTTTTCACATTTTTGAAATCGGTCCCGAATCTTGTGCCCTTGAAGCCCTTTTAATGATATTTTCTATATGCTCGCCAAAGATCAACTTGGAATCAAAAATTACACCTAGGTTCCTAACAGAACTTATTCTCTTTAAAGGAGTGTAAGTTTGTAGCTCGTATTGAAAGTTTACGGATACAGGTTTACGAGTGTAAGAGCTGACACAACACTTTGAGACGTTAAGTTCTAGCTTGTTTAGGAGGCTGTATCTTTGAAGTTGGTCTAGATCCTGCTGTAAGCCTAGACAGTCATCAATGCCTGATATAGGGCAAAGTACTTTCATATCGTCAGCGTAAAGTATTATTTTAGAGTGATTAAAGCAAGAATCTATCTTACTGTAGTCCGTGTAGACCACATCAACTTGCGAGGGTTCAGACATAATTTTTGTCAAATACTCCTGACACGTGAGCAAGTTAGAAACGGTGGATCTATTTCTCAAGAAGCCATGTTGGGCCTCGCTTAAAGACTGGTTGATGTTATGATAAATTGATGGATAAATTAGTTTTTCTAGAATCTTGGCAAAAAGGCAAAGTTTAGAAATAGGTCTGTAATTTGCTATAAGGTCTCTAGAGCCTTTCTTGTGTAAGGGGGTAATGTACGCTGTCTTCCAGATTTGCGGCATTACTCCTTCGTTTATAGTATTGTCATAGGCAAAGACAGGCTATGAGCACACCGAGCTATGAGGATAGCAGGAATACCGTCGGGACCAGCAGACTTATTTAAATCGATAGCCTTCAGAAATTTCAGAACTTCAGTCTCGTAGACCTCCACAGAACTAATATCCGCAGTAGTGTCCTGGCAGTGACTATACAAATTTCTATCCGGCTCCGATTCTGTTTCATTAGAATCCGTAGATGACAGGAAATTACAATTAAAAAACTCATTAAACATATTGCAGATATATTCCCCTTTACTCGACGAACACTGTCTGTATTTCATGGTGGATGGATAAGAGTTAGTGGACATTTGCTTATTTTTTACGAAAGACCAAAAAGCTTTCGGCGATCGAGTAATGTTATATTCAATGACCTCAATATAATCGTTGTACATTTGCTTCTCTAATTCCTTGGCACGATCACGTAGTATTAAAAAGGATTCACGGTCCGCTAAATTGCCGTATTTCTTATACTTCATGTGATGTTTGAATTTCTCTTTTAAAACTTTGATTAAAGGGATTTTATACCAAGGGGGATATTTGGTTGTAGATTTCACAGTTTTGCACGGTATGAAGCTCTCTCGCAATGCCTCCAATCTAGCATATAGTAGCGATAATGCATTGGCCACTGTTCCTACGAGATCGCTATGCCAGTCGAAAGCGTTAAGTGCCTGCGATATCGACGAAAAATCGGCTAAGTGATACATATACTTTCTCCTCTGCTGAGTTGGCAGTGTCTGTTGATCTAAGAAGTCCGCTACTATGCTAAGAGATACGTGATGGGTATCCTCCCCGACCAAGGTACCTAAGCACTTATTAACAGTCAGGTGATTGTTACACAAAATCAGGTCTAATATTCTATTGTTTGAATTTTGATGACTGTTGTACTGAAGCATGTTATATGTGTTCAAAATATCCAAAAATTCAAACTGAGCTGGGCCCTCAATATTTTGAGGATAGTACGAAATCCCATCGTCTGACTGGTGCCATAATAGGTTTGGTAAATTAAAGTCACCCAGGACAATAAAATTGTCAGTTATGTTATTAAGCATAATGTCTGATAACTGTTATAAAAAGCAGTCAGTTGACCCACGATTCACTTATACATATCACATCATACTGGTTCAATAATACGTTTCTTAAAAAGCCTGATGTTTTAGTGCGTAAGCCACGAACATTCTGGTAATAGATTTTAAATGTCATTTTTGTAATAAGGGTATATAGCAATAGGATTAGCGAACAGTGTAAAATAAAATATGGCGATGAGATAAGCTACCGGTAAAAAACATGGCTTGTTTTTGTATATATTACGTGTATTTCTTGTATAAAAAAGCGTATAGTGCGTAAAATGGAATAAAATAATGTTTGTAATTATGTATTAGCAGCGTTGAAGCGAAAAAAAAGCAGTCGTTTAAAAATAAAATATTAGTATAAGATATGGGTGACACAGTTACTTCAAACGTGTATTGCAAAAAGCAAAAAGCGATCTTAAAAATTACATCGTAACACACTATGTGGAAGTAATAATTAGCGCAGGTAGCCGGAAAGGTTCTTAGCGGTGAGCGAACAAAAGCAATAAGTGAATAAAAACAAGTAAACATACCAGCAGTGTTTCTCAAACTTATTAAGAAGAATGTAATGTAATCTAAGTTTGTATTAAGTATTTTTTTTAATCTAATTCTAATTTGATCACGTAAGTGGGAGAAGTCGAGTTTTATCTCACTAAAATTTTGCAATTTTTCACCCATATATACGAAAAATTCCTCTCCTTGGCTTATAGTCAGTTCTCCACTGATAGGTTACGTTGAATCCATTTGTGTAACAGTCATAACTAATAAGTATATCAGAGAATTTGGAGCAAAACGTATGTGCATAATTTGACAGAAGCTGGGCTAAAGGACGCGTTGTAATTTGCGAGTGGAACTTACAGCACTATTCTATCTTTCGAAGTAAGCACGCGATAATTTGACAACTTCAAAATATAATTTTAAACACTCGTGTCATGTAACAGATGGTGGTAGTGGTAAATAAATCAGAACCCGCCTAAAACCTTGAGTGACTCGCTCGTTAAGGCTTACCGAACACAAGTGTTTACGGAACTTAGTTGTGCCCAACTTTGGCTATTAGTTTACAGTAGCATACAAGACATAATAAACAGTTTGCACATTGTCTTTTGTTAACTTCTCTCATTAATGACGAGATTAAGGTTACAATAAACCAGTAATAAAATAATAATAATAAATAAGCCTTTTATTATTTCTCATTTTACATGCAAATTCATGTTTAAACTACACCGTTCAAAGCTTTTTGGTAGTCTATAAAGGCTAGGTAGAGAGGCCTTTGAAATTCTATGTATTTCTCTATTAAACTCTCTAGGGTTTGAATATGATCGACGGTTGAATACCCTCCACGAAATCCTGCTTGTTCTACTGGCTGGTTTTCGTCAATTTTCGCAGATATTCTACTTAGGATACATTGTGAAAATAGTTTGTAGAGGCTAGGTAGCAGGCTGATAGGTCGATAATTTCCTATGTCCTGTGGGTCACCTTTCTTAAACAGTAATATGATGTTTGATTTGGTCCATTGTTCAGGGACGGTTTGTTCAATGTTTATTAAATTAAATAAACAAGTAATTACTGGTGTGAGTAGTGTTCTCCCCAGTTTTAATGCCTCATTTGGGATATTATCTGGTCCTGGACTTTTGTAAGATTTGAGCCTTTTTATTTCTCTATCTATCTCAGCTTCGTTCCAATCAATAATATTATTATTTTGAGAGTCAACATTTCTGGTTTCGAAGTCTCCGTGGTCTCTTTGACTGTAGAGGTTAGAATAGAAATTTGTCGCTATTTTGAGAATGTTTGCTCTATTGGTTGCTGGAGTAGAGTTTTCGGATAAGCTAGGTATCCAGATTTTGTGTGTACGGAGTTCTTTATGAGCTCGTTTGCAACTACCACTGGTTGTCAGATGCTTCTCTATTATTTTTAGTCTATGGTTCCTGTAGTCTATTCTTATACTTTTATTTGTTATTTTATAGAGAGAGCTGAGTTTTTCCATCTCTTCTCGGTTTTTTGGTTTGAGATGTTGTAATTTGTGACGTTGTTTTAAGTTTTGTGTAGCCTCCGTGAGAATGTTGCATAATTTATATTTCACTGGTTCTCTGTCTGTTTTCATACTTTCGAGTAGGCATTGTTCTAATTTGTTGTATAAGTTTTGACCCGTGTTTGACTCTTCAACTTTTATATATTGTACATTCTTTTCTAGTTTTTCAAGGAAACTTGTTGCTCCTTCACATTTTTCAAGAGAGTAGGTAGGGCTTTTGTATTTCAGACGACTTTTTTCATTTTTGTAATCGATATTTTTGATCTAACCATTCTGTGGTCTGAGGGGAACTTGATCTCATTTAAAACATGCACATCCTTGAATCGGTTTGGAAAATTTGTTAGTATATAGTCAATTTCATTTTTGGTTACCTGGTCAGGAGACTTCCATGTCCATTTTTGACTAAACTTTTTCTTAAAAAAAGTGTTCATAATAGACAGGTTATTTTCTTCGGCATAGTGTATGAGCAGTTGTCCTCTAGGGCTTCTCTTTCCATATCTAAAATTGCCAAGAAGTTTGTATCCTTCAGAATTTGTATTCCCTATTTTCGCGTTAAAGTCGCCCATGACTATAATATGTTTTCTTGAAGTTTCATGAGCTTTGTGTAGAATATTGTAGAATGTTTCAAATTCCGACTATTCTGACTCTCCTGTGGGTGAATATACTTGGATAATAGAAATTGGCAGTGTATTTACTACTTCAAAATTTCATCAACTGCAATGACCAAAAGGAGGAGGAGGAGGCCTATGTCCAGCAGTGGACTTCCTATGGCTAAAATGATGATGATGATGAATGTCCAAAAACGTCCAGACGACATTAAGATATAAATTAGCATAATTCCGAATGAGAAAATCATATGAAAGTAATATTTTAGCGTAGGTAATTGGAAAGTCAAGCCAAAAATTTCAATGATTCTTGCTATACCTACATTAAAACCATAACACCAAGTATGTATAAAATTAAATTCTAAATAATGAAAACACAAACAACATTATAAACTAATGATCAAGAAAATATTGACACGCGTATAATACAAATGTACATAACCACAGGATCAATAAATCTTACTACTGAATAATGTAGTCTAATCCTCTAGGGAAATAAATTAGCTATAAATACCGTGTACTTTAACGTAACCAATGAAAAAATAACCAACGCTATCTTTCACTCGCACCGAAAAATAAAAAAAAAACAAATAAAAGGCTTCTTCTTCTGTCGAGTAGACGGCATATCATGTCATATTTTGTTTGCCCAGTATGTAGCCACTCCGATGGCGTTCTCAGAGACACTCATAAGTTCCTCCGGAGTGCACGTGCTTGGACAGGCAGGCAGCAGCACAAGCACAAGTTAACAAGTTAACCGTCCGTGACATTGCGGAGCCTTAGCCTTCGTTGATGCGACCATGTTCTGTGGAGACGGCCAAGCTACGTGAGTACAAAATGTCTATCCGTCCTACCTCCGCCGAGCTCCAGGAGGAGGGGTAGATCCAAAAAGTGCTGGCTTGACATCCTAGAACATACGTGCCAAGCAATGGTCTCATTAACAATTCCGAGGTGGAGGCCTCGGATGAGACCATGACTATCGCAGTGATGATGATAATGACATGTAAAATTTTCATATACCACCATGAGAAATAAACTCCCCATCATAGACTCTCCCAGGAGTCCGGTGCACCCACAGCAGTCGCCAAATTCTGTGACTGCAACTGCAGTGCGCCCTGTGCAACGACGCCGCCAGCGGCGAAGACGCGAGTTGCTTTTGTCGCAGGAGGCGACCGGTTTGCAATATCGCGATGTACTGAGATTCACGCTGAGTCAGTTAGCTGATGCAACAGAAAGAAGAGGTGAAATTTTATTTAACATTCTAAATATTGCACAAAGGTACGAAATGGGATTTGGTTTTTTAAATTGAATTAACTTGTTTTATTTTATTTAAGGCTGTTATAGGTAAAATAACTTTTTTTTTTCAGATCGATTTGGAAAGGAAAAAGAAATAAGGGAAAGATCGCGGGTTCGAGTCCCGCCCGAAGTCGATTCTTCTTCCTTTCTAAATTAATTTGATTTTCAGATTCTTCAGAGCCGCCTATTCCGCAGCCCCTGAAACTTAATACGAGTATATCTATTATTCGTAACAAGGCCATCCGACAAAGAACTACTGTCACCGACATAACTCGCAGAATAAGCAAGCAGAAGTGACAGTGGACTGGCTACATCTTTCGAAGGTCCGGTCACCGAAGTGAGCATAGCTTAACTAACTTGTGTTATGGATTTTTGAATGCGGATCAACATACTTAGATACATTTTCTTTTTAAATACGTACACAATAATGCCGGCCGGGGTGATTTGTTTGTTTCTAAGTATAAACTTAGAAACAAACAAATCACCCCGGCCACTACCATTACTACCTGGAACAAACAGACAGAAATGTAGACAGATAACAGCCAGAGAATAAAAAAAAATTGATCAAAATCGCGTTGCAGCAGGTTTTTGCCACTATGGAAGGCGGCAATTAAGAAACTAAAAAATAAAAGTTATTTTACTTAACTAGTAGTAGTAGAAGTAATAACAAAATATTAATTTATAAAAATTTTGACTACTAAGGGATTCCGGATACCCGTTAAGAAAGAATATAATGACTCCCATACTGAATGCAGCACCTGATTCACCAGAAGCACACTACACCAACTTGCACGTCCATGCAAGAAATATTATAGAGCGCACCATTGGCGTTCTAAAGGCACGTTTTCGTTGTTTACTTATACACAGAGTGTTACATTACTCACCAGAAGTAGCTGGCTCTATTGTAAATGCTTGCGTTATATTACACAACATTTGCAATAGAGCTAAAATACCTGTGCAAGAATTAGACAACGAATATATGGTTAGAGAAGCCCAATTACAGCTACAAATCAATTGGCTATGTACCTAAACACTATTTATGTTTCTTACAAGATAGAAAAATATATCATACATACCAAGGAACTAAGTATCTTCATAATTACTTAGATCATCCAAAAGACTGCCTCTGTGGCGTAGCGGTAGTGAACGCGGCTGCTACGCAGGAGGCGCGGGTTCGATCCCCGCTCAGTGCCAATATTTGTATGCATGAATATGAATATTTGCATTGGTCTGGGTGTTTCTATGTATAATATGTATGTATTTACAAAAAAAAAAAAAAAAAAAAAAGTATCTAAGTATTTATATCCGCATTCTAGATTCCATAACACAAGCTAATTAAGCTTACCATGGGTCTAGATAGCGTTGTGTAGAATGTTGTAGAATATTTATTTATTTATTTATTTAAAATAACAACAACTGTAAAGTGCCAATGAAATAATATGTGAAGTTTGTTGATTTACTTGTTTTTTATTTTATGTAATTAATATATTATAATATTTATTTTTAATTATCTTCAAGTAGTGTTACTTGCCAATTGTACATTTAAGGAATTGTAATGTTTCCGACAACAACAGTACGATCCTTGTGTAGTACCTACTGGCCGTATAATTGCGATTTAGGTGCAATCGGTACAGCGTAGTACCCCGGGTATGCGATTTTTTTGTAAAATATGCAATTACACATACTTTAATGAAATTTTTGTTCAACATCTACTTTTTTATTTCAAACAATTTAGGAACCCATAGAAATACTTTATCTAAATCGGTTCAGCCCTTTAGGAGTGACTCGCTTATACTTCTAAAGTAGAAATCCATAATTGTGCTTCTAATAGAAAAAACACACAACAAATATGTAGTGTAGATACATACTGCACTTTAATTTTGTTCCATTCTTCGCCATTCATAGGGAATTTAATATATTTTGACGTATTTGTGACGAGTTTAAACATTTAGTGTAATATTGCAGCATGTTTGTTTAATAATAATTTAGTTTTAAACTTATTTTAAGTATAAGTGTAACTTATATTGCTATTTTTTTATAACTGTATAATTTTTTGTATGTAATTTCGTATAACCTTGTGTTTGTCATTTTTTTCCGAAAAATATATTATAATTTTTAAAATGATGATGTTTCATTTCTTTTATTGCCTAGATATTCATTAACACGTGAAAAAAATTTCAAGGAGAAATATCACAAAAC
This sequence comes from Eilema depressum, assembly GCA_914767945.1. Lineage (NCBI taxonomy): Eukaryota > Metazoa > Arthropoda > Insecta > Lepidoptera > Erebidae > Eilema > Eilema depressum. Next base: position 20,078,212 of record OU612012.1, on the reverse strand, counting down.
ATCAGAGTTATCGATTTTTGAGATGAAAAATACCGGTTGGTCCCATAGTGCGCCGGCGCCTCCTTCTGCGAGGAAGCAATGCTAATGGCGGCGGAGCGGGAGCGAAGGAGAATCGCAGACCTTGCGGCCCGCAACGAGCGGAGGAGAATCGCTAACCACGCGGCCCGCGATGAGCGGCGGCAACTCGGGCGTCGGAGGTCGCGGAACGACCTTCATCCCCCATGAACGCGGGCCTGGGGGTGACGGTTGGAGCCGCCTGTCACCCTAGCAGAAGCAGGCCGCGGCGCGCAGCGGTGGCGCGCATTGCGTGCCTCCCCATACCCGGGGGCGAGTTGGGGACTCTTTGGTCCCCACACCGGAAGAGAGCCAGATCGAGAGATATGGCCCTGGGTCGGCCGGGGTGCGAGAGATATGGCCTTTTAGTCGGTTCGAGTCCGACATAACCTTCCCCTCCGGCTCCGGCGGGAGAGGTATCCGTGGGGATTTTTCGCAAGAAAAAAAGACGTGTGGCACTCGGGGACTGCCGCGGTAAAGCTATTGCATAGCATTTTTTATGAACTTATGCAATTATAATAAATAATAATTTGAATTTGAATTTGAATTTGAATTTCGGATTTCGGACTTCGGACTTCGGACTTCGGACTTCTGACTTCGAGTCCGAGTCAGAAGTCGGAGTCCTAGTCCGAGTCCGAGTCTGAATTTGAATTTGAATTTGAAAACTAACAACTTATGCAATTTTAATTACTTACGTTAAGCGAAGCTACTTCGGAGCAGCTCGGCTCTGTTCGTGCGAGCTCGGAGGTGTTACCATTTTTCGTTACGGAATTTCTGGACTCGGTCTCCACGCTGAAGGCCCGCGATAAAAGCTATGCAATAGCTTAAAAAAAAGGTAAACGGGAAGTAACCTATACGTTTTGATCCTAAGGGGATATTTAATTACGGCTGCATCTTTTGATGGCATTGGCTTCAAGGTCAGAGCTTCACGGTAATACAGTTTTGAGTATTTGGTGTTAATTTCAACTTGATGCCTCCACACATTGCTAAGGAAAATGTCTTCATAGACAGACGAACAATCCTATGCCTGCGGGTTTGGATTAGGCGCACAATGCCACATTCGCAAAATGACATATTGAAACTTCGCAAAATGACAAATTCTCAAATTGTCATAGTCTGAAAACGCCACATCGCAAAACGTCACATTAGTAAAATGCCATTTTCGCAACATGCCATTTGCGCAAAATGCCATTAACGATTCATATAACCACGATTCGTATATTGGACGACTCACATAATTGCGCGGGATGGACACCACCCGCCCCGACTTGTATAGGTTAGGTTAGATTCTAACCTAACCTATACAAGTCGGGGCGGGTGGTTTCAATATTATAAAAATAATATTGAAACCGGTGGTTTCAATATATAAAAATAACCACGAAGGCTAAGGCCTTCTAACTTAGAAGGCCTTAGCCTTCGTGGTTATTTTTTCATAACCACCCATACAAGGATTTTATTTTATAGCTTCAAAATTTAAATATTGAGTTAATATAATGTCTTAATTCACATTTTGAGTTCAACTTAATTAGGTCAAATCATGTTTATTTAACATGATTTAACGTCCTTTTGAGTTTTCTTAATTATAATAAAATCCTGAATCCTTGTGTGTGGTTATAAAAAAAAATCGGGGTGGGCAGTGTCCATTTTTTTATAACCTTAACACGCTCAGCGCCAAGCCGTTTTAGCCAATTCCCTTAAAATTTAACCAAACCTTATTTCTGTTATTTTTGCGTTTTTTCTTATGTTAAAATACACTACTTCTATTTTCATCCCTCCCCCTGTGCTCCTTCCCCTCTTTTTCGATGTGTATCATTTTTGATACACGTGGCCTGTGAAAAAGATTCATAGCGATTCTTATTTCACAGGCCATGTGTATCAATTTTGATACACACTGCCGATTGATAATTCGCCAATATATCCCCAACAAAGTAGCCAAATACGGGATCAAAATCTTCAAGTTGTGTACCCAAAAGGGTTACACTTGGAATTTCTCCGTCTATTGTGGCAAATCAAGGGACAGAGAAACAGAGGTATCTGAGAAAACAGTAATGGCACTTGCGGAAGACGATGTACGAAATGGTATCGCAAATTATTTATAAATATCTTATGGGGAACGTCTTTAGTGAATGCTCATTTTCTATACAATCAAAACACGGTTAAGAAGAAGCTTACAATCACAGAATTTAGGAAACAAGTAATTATTGATATGATTGAAAAGGCTTCTCAAACAATTGAAATCGAGCAAAGTACTTCCATTTTAGCACCAAGGGCATCCGTAGTGAAGCACTATCTTATAAAAATAAAGAATGAGGAAAAAATTACACGTGGACGATGCTCAGAGTGCTACAAAAAGTACGGGAGGGACGGCAAACTTGTCGATGGTCAGAGGATCAGAGCGGCGCAAGTGTCAACAAAGTGCACTGAGTGTAATAACTTTATGTGTCAGCAATGCTTCAATACCCATCACTAACAATTTTTTTTCGTAAATATTAGCTGGTTTCTAATTTCAAATTCGTCTTTTTTTTGTAATAAAATAACTTATATCATCATCATCATCATCATTTCAGCCATAGGAAGTCCACTGCTGGACATAGGCCTCCCCTATAGATCTCCAATAGGACCGATGGGGTCGAAAAGTCCTCGAGTGGAGGCCACGTATCGGCAAGCGCAGCGTAGGACATCCACCCACAAGGTGGACAGACGACCTCATTAAGGCCGCGGGAACGCGCTGGATGCGAGCCGCTTCCAATAACTTATATACCTAGTAATTTTTTTTTTTTTCATCTGCTTGTAGACTATTAACCATTTGCCCGATTTACACCCCAAAGCTACCAAAACCTTCACCCAGGCCAGAGCATTTATTTTTACTAAGCAAATGTATAGAAATCGTGCGTATTATTGATACACAATGATAAAACCAAAAAGTTGCTTGTGTATCAAAAATGATACACACATAATTGGACAGTGTGTATCAAAAATGATACACTGGCGTTGAGCGTGCTAATATTGGTTAACTGACCGGATAAATTGTGCGCCTAAACCGCACATTATATTATGTTAAACTTATAATCATTATTTGAGAATGTGTCATTTTGATAGCGTGGCATTCTGCTAGTGTGGCATTTTACTAGTGTGTCATTTTGGTAGTATGGCCGTTTGCTAGTGTGGCATATTGAGAAAAGACATTTTGCGAATGTGTTATTTTGCGACAATATATGTCATTTTGAAAATGTGGCATTGTGCGCCTAATCCGTTTTTTTTTCTTTTGCGGTACGGTACCCTAAAAATGAGATTAATATAATGGGCCTGTCTCTTGGGGAATCTCTCTATATTGTGTATAGGAGACAGCTTTGTGATACGCCAGCCATCTACTTCGGTTTTATATCACTGGAACGCGTGCCCTTAACATTCCTGCTGACCCAAATAACTTGTGCCCGGTCCTGGTACTACTTTCTCTATAACTATGTCTTGCAACGGGGATGCTTTTCCGCACCATTAGTTGAATTTCCAATGAGACGTTACAGGTGCCCGTTTGATTAGAAAAGATTGAACACTAATAAAACCGATATTTGCTTACAATAATGTCTTTTCTAGTTTATTTCTTTGTGATGAAATTGAATAAATATGCCGTATTTAGGACATAACTAATTTACGCGATATTCACTTTGACGCTTATAAATTGGTACTCTTATTCAATAAAGTCAATACAAACAATACAAGTCTGATCCCTTTCGGCCGCGTACGAAACTGTAGATTGGTCACTACTTGCGATTAAAATTATTGTGCAGTCGCCATCAGATATATCGCAGCAAAGGGGCCGGTACGTTAAGTATTCTATTGTAGATTTTAATAGGAACTCTTTTGAGAATTTAAAATAATTATGATGACTATGATGATTCAATAAGTAGTCATGTCTGTCTGTATATCAGAAATACTTAAAAATATATTTGGGTTATGTTATATTAACAATTTTAAACATAATAGTACATTATGGTACAAGTGAGCAATCACGGACGGTAATCATCATGCTCACACGTGCCATACGACGTTTTACAACACACTTGCGAATAAAATAATACTACAAATACTAAATAAACAATACTACAAATTAATTCGTTTTCCTATGCGCGCGCATTTAACAATGGCGGTCGACCATATTTAAAAAAAAATGAGGTTTGAACTTAACTTTTTTTTACTCTGTTTTTTTTTCTGTACTTAGAGAAAAAAAAAATTAAATTTGAGTGAAAATTTTGTTTATTATACAAGTATTACAAGTTGAAATTATTTATTTAAATACGAAAATGCATCAAATGACCATACAATAGGCGTATTAATTTATTCGTACTATTAAACACGTTATTTTTTGTATCAAAACTTTTTTAAGAACATAGACAATTATAGACACTTCCTATAAAATTTAAAAAAGAATCTATAACTCACTTCTGTGAATAATAGCAATGAAAAAGTCACAGTTTGATAATAGGTGTCATTACGTGCCTAATTGCGGTAAAATAATATCACTTTTATGAGCAGGTGTGTTGTAAAAGTATTTTATAGAATTCTTATATATTTGTCCGCAATGGTTGCAATAAAGTCGCATCAAAATACGTTAGAACAAATTTTGATGGGATTTTATTTTGCTTGGGTGGTCAAATTCAAAATCTTACGTTTGTTTGATTGTAATTGGTTGAGTAGAACCGGAGATATGATCAAAAATCGCTTTAACCATACATCCACGCGGTGAGTCGCGGGCATCAATTAGTACAACACTTAAATAAATCTAAGCAAGCAGCTCTATGCTTATGTTGTATGATTCTGAAACAAAAGACACGCAAAAAACGTCACGTAAGAAATGAAAGGTGGATACTCAAGACAAACAAGGAAACAAAATGCAATGGACGTGTCAGTACACTTGACGTTGAATGGATTTAGAAGTTTCTAGCTAGATTCTAAACGTAGATGCGTTCACACATTGATAACTCGGTTACCCGGGCGCAGCGTGACGGTCATAGTTACATTTCAACACCAACAGATTACTGTGCTCCTAAGTAGAGTAACTTCTTAAATGTTTATGTAAACGTTGTGAGTTATAACGTCTGAAATGAATACACCATATTTTGTTACAGTTTGCAACCAGTTCGCTCGAGGTGTAATTTCTATGATGGGTGCTGTAACGCCAGACTCTTTCGACACTTTGCATTCTTACGCCAACACTTTCCAAATGCCGTTTGTTACTCCATGGTTTCCTGAGAAGGTACGTGCATTGAAAAATAATTTACATTTATTAATTTATTCGGTATCTGTACTATTAAATAATTGTAGTGGTTGTGTCTGTACAATGGAAATTAAAAAAAATACTTGGAAATAAAAAAAAATCGTGTTCAATATCGTTAACATAACATAATGTTAACGATATTGAACACGAATTTTTTTTTTTAATTTTCTGTGTCCGCAATGTAAAAGCTACTGAACGGATTTTGATGCGGTTTTTTTGTTAGAAAGGGCTAGAGTTAGAAGTTTTACTTCAGTCGATTGGTCAAAAGTATTTTTTTACATTGCTTGTTCATTGCTATGCCTATGAGACAATTTTCTTTAATAGATAGTTGTACTTATCTCTAGCTACTCATCGTGTTTTTATAAACCAAAATTATTTTTTATAAAAATTCGATTTAAAAGCAGGCGTAGTATAAAGGTTCAACCCCACCAAACGGGCCGGCATCGGAACGGATATTACAATCTTTAAACAAAATAAATCTTATATCACAGCATTTAAAGTTTATATTACCAAGTCACGCATGACAACTTGACGTGCGTCATGCCGCTGCACGTCGCTGTCAAGCTGTTGTGGGTGACTTGGTAATATAAACTTCAAACACTGTGATAATAAGATTTAATTTTGTTTAAAGATTGTAAAATCCGGGCCTATGCCGTCCGTTTGGTGGAGTTGGACCTTTAATGTACCGTATGAATTTTGATGCTATAGTAATAGTTTAGGTGTGTGGTATATTCCAGAATATAATAGTCGCAATTATTCTTATTTAAAATGTTACACACAGGTACTCCCACCATCTTCAGGCTCGGTCGACTATGCAGTGAGCCTGCGTCCCGATTACCATCGTGCAGTCATCGATACCGTTACGCACTACGGGTGGAAAAACGTCATCTATATCTACGACTCCAATGATGGTAAGTATAGGCAAAACATGAAAAATAAGGTTTATGATACATACTAACGCTTGTCGAGTTATATTGCAAGATCTTTAAAAACGTAGACCACACCTGTTAACAGAATTGTCTGTACATTTTAAAGGTCGCGTGCTTTGAAAAATAATAATTATAATCTGACGATTAAAGCGTATCGCAAAAAAATAAGTGGGTCGAGAAACTGAAAAAAATATTATGTACCTACTTCAAAAGCTACCGAAATTTCCTATCAATTTAATGAATTTAACGAATTTGAAACAACAGAAATAATGAAATAATTAATAATAAAACACCTTTTGATAAACCGTAAGACTTTGGATGGGAATGGTCAGGCTATCAAGCTGAATACTCCGTCTAAAATATAAATGTGGTGATTAAAACACGACGCGCGACATTTTATTTCTTCTTTTCATTTTAAAAAAGGCACATTGTGTTTGTTTTTTTTTTTGTGTAATTTTAATCAGTAAACTTGATTCGGGGTTGATTCCTTCTGAAAATCTGACGTGCTGAAGCATTTTTTTTTACACGTTTGAACCCATCGGAAAAAGGATACAAAACGGACTTGTTATTTGTCGTCTAATTTTTATAATTTAATTAAACAAAATATAAATATTCATGTAGGTTTCAAAGTGTATTCATATGAGTTGCCGTGACGCTACATCAAGGACATTTTATAAATCAATAGATAATTCGTTCTCGCGGCCCGCATAATCCGGTTCTTCCAGGTGAACTAACTATTTTGTCAAACTGATTTGACCACGAGGAAAAGAAATCCTATTGGTCAAACTTCTTGAATTGGTCCTCGTGATCTAACTAGACTGGGCGTATATCATATCGGCAAGTAGTTAACAGAAACAATAACATCGAAAAGTTTATAAAATATTATGAAAAAACGTGGTTGAAAGAAAAAGGCTTCAAATCGGAATGGTCAGTATTTGGTCAGAGATATAGAAGCAATAAAGCTGTAGAATTCTGGCATGCACAGCTAAATCTGGATGAAAAAATATCGTCCAATTACAATATCTCGTCTATTGTCGACATTACTGAAAATGGAGGGTGATGATGCAAATAGTGACAACGAACCGTCCCCACGCCGAAACGAACATATTAGTAGAGACGATTTCATAATGAAATGTCAATTAGAATAGTTTGCTTAAAGAGTATTATGTAAGTATCGGTCATTTCTTTGACAAAGGACGTTAACGCTTTTTTTACCCGACTGCGCAACGCAAGGGAGTGGTAATGTGTTTATCAGTCTACGTATTTATGTAATGTATATTTGTATGTTCCTTTGAAGCACTATACCGACCAAACGCCTGGGCCGATTTTAATGATTCACATGTCAATCGATTCCTCTTAGTCTGGCGAGTGTCACTAAAGACATGACTACTGGACGCCATATTGTGAAAATGAAAATTAGGGTATCGTTGAATAGGTATTTAAAAATAATTTTTAGTTTTCTTTCAACATTTTTCAATTCGACGGACCGTTCAGGATAAATAAAAATAAATAAATATTGTAGGACATTCTACACAACGCTATCTAAACCCAAAATAAGCATAGCTTAACTAGCTTGTGTTATGGGTTCCAGAATGCGGATAAACAGTTTTTTTTTTCTTTATATAGGACACGTCAATTTGACTTCGCCTCGCCTGATGGTAAGCTGAAGGCAAAGTCTCTGAAAAGAGGGCCACCATTACAACACGTACCATGTTACAATGGTGGCACTCAGCTTGACGGCCTCATCAGATGCTTTTTCACGCCCCGCTTAAAGGACCCGGGACTATAGGAGGAAGGAAACACGTGAGCTGGCAAGGAATTCCAAGTCTTAATAGTGCGGCAGAAGAAGGAGTCGCCGAATCGCTTGGTTCTTGATGGAATATTCTGCACCGTATGCGGGTGGCATCTAAGTCCTGCACGTGTTGTCCTATATAGGAAAGGAGAGGGTGGGATTACTTGGAAGAGCTCATCAGAACATTCACCATGGTAGAGACGGTAAAAAACCGCCAAAGATGCCACATCTCTACGCAACTGCAAAGGCTCGAGGGTGTTAGTGACCTCAGGATTCCCAATAATGCGGACCGCACGTGTCGCTGCAACCTGTCGAGAGCATCTAGTAAGTAGGTACTTTGCGGAGCCATCCCAGACATACCTAGATACATTTTTTTTTCGTAAATACATACACATGATGATGATGATGATACATAGAAACACCCAGACCAATGCAAATATTCATATTTATGCACACAAATATTTGCACTGAGCGGGGATCGAACCCGCGCCTCCTGCGTAGCGGCCGCGTTCACTACCGCTACGCCACAGAGGCAGTCAACCAATGTTGCATAACAACCATTTTCACATAGTAATACAGGTTTTTAGACAGTAGAAATGTATTATTATTACTATTATAATTATTTAATTTGTCATAACTAAAAAGCATAAAATAATAGTACCTTATGGTACAAGTGAGCAACGTTGGTGATTACCGCCGAGGCGCCATTGAGACCCGAGCCGCCAGGCGAGGTTCTTAAGACAGCCGAGGACGGTAATCATCATGCTCACACGTGCCATACGACGTTTTACAACACACTTGCGAATAAAATTATACTACAAATACTAAATAAACAATACTACAAATTAATTAGTTTTCCAATGCGCGCGCATTTAACAATGGTGGTCGACCATATTTAAAAAAAAATGAGGTTTGAACTTAACTTTTTTTTACTCTGTTTTTTTTTCTGTGCTTAGAGAAAAAAAAAAGTTAAATTTGAGTGAAAATTTTGTTTATTTCACAAGTATTACAAGTTGAAATTATTTATTAAAATACGAAAATGCATCAAATGACCATACAATAGGTGTATTAATTTATTCGTACTATTAAACACGTTATTTTTTGTATCAAAACTTTTTTAAGAACATAGACAATTATAGACACCTCCTATAAAATTTAAAAAATAATCTATAACTCACTTTTGTGAATAATAGCAATGAAAAAGTCACAGTTTTATAATAGGTGTCATTCCGTGCTTAATTGCGGTAAAATAATATCACTTTTATGAGCAGGTGTGTTGTAAATAATATTATTAAAAATTAAAAACCCTTTTTTTTTTAAATATCTCCAATGTACAGACACGACCACTTTACAATTATATAATAGTATAGATATATATTATTAACGGAGAAAAACAAGTGAATAACGGAGTAAAAAAAGTGAGTAATTGTTGTTATTTTTGAAATGACTGTACTTTTCTTAAACAAGATTTACCACGAGGAAGAACTATTCCTCGGGTGTTTAGCGTCGCCTTGACTGTTCAATCTTTTCACGGATAGCAGTATGAGTGATATGATATGAAAGGGAGTGAGTATGGCTAGAAGATGGATTGCCTGCATGCTAGGTGCCTCCTATAAGGATGACCAAGTTATACTTGAATCACCGGTGGAGTAGCACTTTGAAACATACACACACGTAGGTAACATGCCCCAATCGCGACACTTCAAAAGAAATATCAGCGATGATTCCACACGCGCGTAGTAGGTATATAAATTACTGTCAATTTAAGCAGTGACAGGCATGTTTTTGTTTTTTATTCAATGTTTTATTATTCGTTCATGTATTTGTGTCCTTATTAATATTCTCGACTGCGGCAAGTATTAAAACGGGTAAATGTTATGCCTTTATTTCTGAGCGAAAGGAGGCGAATTTTTAAAGTGTTTGCGTCCAGAATTTTAATGCACAGCGGGGGTGGAATTATTTTCTACTCTCTTCTTCGAATAATGAGTGTAGAATTTACAATAATAAGTGTATTCTGTATTCATGACACGGTAAACTAATTTAGTCATACATATCTATTTTAATTTTATGTACAGGAATAGTAAACTATTCGATTACCGAGTTAAAGCTTTATTTATTAAATAATGGTCAATACCAATCCATGTTTAACTAAAGGACTTTTGTACGTACAATATTAATACATAATTTGAAGCAAGAGATATTATGTATACATAAGCTTAGACTCGTATCCACTACTACAGTTGAAATTATTTAAGAGATACGATTTGACGTTTATAGTCTAGGGTTGGAGCATCTCAAATCAATTGTCAGAATAATCGATTCATGTAACAAAAGATTAATCGCAACGTTGCCAGAATGTAACTATTGTAACATTGTAATTAAATAAAACTATTCGTCATATCATAGCATTAATTTATTTTTTAACCTGTTTATATTATATATTTTTTTATGTTTGTACGCTCATAGCTCCGTTATGTGTAAACGGATTTGCAAAATTCTTTACCAGGAAATCAGCCGCGATTGCTATAATCGCATATTAATGCAATGTCTCTGCCATTACACATCATAACATCACGCCTGAATCCTTTGACGGGGTACGCAGAAGTATTCAGAACATTCAGCTATAATTCCGTGTTTGGGCATCGATTTAAAAAATCTTTTTTCTAGTAATATTTTTATCAAAAGTTACATTCTGGCAATGCCGACCATAAACGTAACGAGTTGACATAAACTTCATACGATTAAAATGTAACAACCATAGAGAATACAGCAACATCACTCAAATGAAAAAACAAGAACGATATGATGTAGCTGTCACACGAGTTCTCGCAAAAATGAAGAATCACGTCGTAGTTCAAATTATTTGTAGTAATTTAAAGTGAAATATGTCACACCATATTTTTTACACTTACTATTATAAGTTATTACGTACTTGCAAATAATTTAACTTAATTTATAACAGTTTCATGTGTCGTTTAAATAGTGCCTAGTTACCTACTATGAATCCAGAGATCTGTCAAATCGTATCTCTTAAATAATTTCAACTGTAGACAACATTGACGCTCAACAGGTGACGCGTTATGACGCGTGGTTTTTTATACTGCGCCAAAAAGAGGGCTATGTTTCGAGAGTATTTGTATGCATGTATTATTGTTTGGCACGCTCTTCAGCCTGAACGGCTCGATGGATTTTAGTTTGAGAGGTGTCATGTCATTAGATTCGTATTTAATGCGAGAGTGACACTGGGTATAATTATCATAATTAACAAAAAACAAATGGCAGATTCTTTACACCGAATTCAAATGTTTGGCACTCAGCAGCGTGAACGGATCAATGGATACGAGTTTGAGAGGTGTCCTTATGCCCGGTTTACATTATTCCAGTCCAGTGATTTAAGCGAGATTCCAGTCCAGCACTGGACTGGATCTGTCAGTCTACATCATTCCAGTTATTTAGACGCCGTTGAAGTGTGAACACTTCAGTGACAATGATTTGGTAAATGGTTGGTAAACATTACCACTAGCACCAGATGTGGATGACTTCTTAATCTTGTCTAGTTCGAGGTAGTATGTCGAACGAATTTTTATTTTGTTTTTCAATTTCCATACCAATGCACAGATTTTGCAAAACAGTTTGGCGCATAGCTTTGTTCTTATAATGTTCTGATGTTATATCCCATAAACACGGATTTTCTCTGTATATAGTGACAAACTTTACAGTTTCGTCTTCAGATAACTTCTTCACCATTGTTAAATCCTTTTTCTTCGCAAAAAAAGTCCGCAAAAACAAGCAACACGTGTGTACTCCGTCAGCACTGGAATGGCACTGGATTGGCCGTCTATATTATTCCAGTTGCACTGGATTGATCGCACTGGATTCAAAAGTAGACCGTGAATCCAGTTACTGGACTGGAATGCTTACTGGATTCAGTTCATTCCAGTGGCGGTTTACACTTTTCCAGTAAGCAATCCAGTGCTGGACTGGATCGCTGGACTGGAATAATGTAAACCGGGCATTAGATTCGGATTTAGGCGAGATTGACACAGGTATGATCTGTGTCATCTCAAATGTCTTGTCTTGAATATACAAGCTTGTACGTAGGTACCTACCACCAGCGGTAATGGATCTTTCCCGGAAAACCAAAATTAATATCTAGATCTAAGATAGCTATATTGAAAGAAAGACCTAATAAAGCGAGACACGTTTAAAATAACAAAGATACAGAGACGATCTCAATACTACTGTCAGCTTTCTCAAGAATCCCATAACGATCTTGTATAAAATATAAACGCACGCTCTTAGCCGAACGATTGCAAAGAACAAGTGGATTTAAAATGTAATAAAAAATACATCTTGCGTGGGTCTTTTCATCCAGGCAGCAAATGATTTGCACCACCTAAGACAAAACTATTTTTCTTCTTCATCTAAAAGGGATACGTTGACACTATCTGTAGAGTAGCTATATCATAAGCTTCTAATTTTCTAATTCTATCTATATATTCTACCTATATAGGTACTAATACTACATAATAATAATAAAAAATCTAATTAAAATGTGTATTGAAAAAAAAATTATGTAGTGTTATTGACAGCGACGTGCGGCGGCATGACGCACGTCAAGCTGTCATGCGTGACTTGGTAATATAAACTTTAAATGCTGTGATATAAGATTTATTTTGTTTAAAGATTGTAAAATCCGTTCCGATGCGGTCCGTTTGGTGGGGTTGAACCTTAAAGACGTTTTTACTTTACTTTTACTTCTATGGCACATCGCTAATATTGTTTACAAAGATTGCATAATTCTAGCGAAGAGGTTTTTTAGGCTCGGAAAAGTACATCGCTGCAAGTGTATCTACAGTGTATCTACAAGGGTATCTACACATGGCTGCTTTGTTTCATTTTCTAAATTTGATGTAAATTCGAATTTTTATGTCTAAAAATGGTGCATTTAGATATAACGTCTTTTTAGAACGTTTAACGTCTATTTAGAAAACAACACACACAAGAGTACACCCATACGGGTTTGATGAAAAAAAAGTTTTTGAGTTTCAGTTCTAAGTATGGGGACCCCCAAAATTTAATTCTTTTTTTCTACTTTTGTATGAAATTCTTAATGCGGTTCACAGAACACATCTACTTACTCGACAGCATAGGCCTTATAGTTTCGGAGAAAAGTGGCTGTGACATACGGACGGACAGACAGACAGACAGGCGGACGGACAGACATGACGAATCTATAAGGGTTCCGTTTTTTGCCATTTGGCTACGGAACCCTAAAAAGTATAAAAATTTTAAGCGTGATAGTTAAGTGCAAACTATTTGTAGTAAGTATAGATAAATAGAACTGACGTACAAAATAGGAACTCATCAATGCGACGTCTGTTACTTCAAGGCTCAACCCGTGAGGACGATCATAGATTTTCATATACCTAGATTAGGTATATTGGGAAATACTCCAGACGTACTTAGAAGTCGAGATGGTTTATTATTGTGCTGTGTTTGGATGTTGCTCTTCATCAAAACATGATAAAAATAGGCGCTTTTTTCATTTCCCTAAGGACGAGATACTTACTGTAATAGGTATATATTTTATATTATATTGTACGAAACGTGATTATTATCCATTTATTAGCTAGATCATTGATTTAATAACAATAATGAAATTATTACCTAGACTGTCACAATAATTTAATTGAAAGTAGGTACATACATTTTAAACTTAGCAATTATAATGAGTTTAACTTTAGCAGTTGTAAATATTGTTTTATATTAATAAAAGTAAATTTTGTTTATCGCTAATTTCACACATAATATGATATTAGGTAGGAATTTAAATCGACGTAGTAACTACTTACTTCTTTCAGACCCCTAGCCAATAGCAATACAAAAAGAACATGGGCATATTTAGACGTTTTTATGAGGACGCGTTTCAAAAATTTGTATTTGGTAACCTAAATAAAAGGATTTCCTAGAATTTTTCAGCACACTAACTTTTATACTTTTGTATATGACCGATTAAAATAAAATAATTAATAAAAAGTCAATTGACTTGAGTATATTTTCAATGATGCCATTTCTTTCACGAGACGTTTGGATACATTCAACGAGTAAAAATGACACCTCCTTTAACATACATTTGTCTTCTAGTCTTGTCTATGTTAAAATCACAATAATAAAGTCAGCATAGAAAAGCCTGGATCGTACAGTGGAATATTTTCCTTCCTTCCTTCCTTCATAAATATACAGTGATCAATTTTTTTTAAATTGCATTTTAATCACTATTGTCCAAAACCCCTGCGTTGGATGCATAGTACTATCTATGATAGTACCTAATAGCCATTAAATCTTTAAAAATACAGCTACTGTGTATTTTTGATTTCATGTGTCATTCTTAAAGCGCTATTACACCTTCCTATTATTCCTTCTTTCCTCTTTTTCCACCTATACTCCAAATCCTGTCCACCATTAGTGCTGTGAATCTGGGAGATAAGTACGCTCTGAGCGAATTATATCGATTAATCATTAGGCAGGCGGGTCCCGATTGGGGAGTAATAAAGGGTACAATAGCAGATTCTGCCCTTCTAGGATATTCCGGACTCATTTCTTCTGTTAAGGGCGTACAGATAGCACTCTCCATTCAGCACTCAAAGACGGTTCATGAGGGGTTGACAGGGTTAAATAGTATTAAAGATGACATAACCGTAACTACTCGTTCCTTGAAAAAGCAACTACAGTGTGACAGGACATTTCAGAAAGAACTTACTGTTCAAGTGAACCATCTAACCAAAGATATGGCTGACCTCATGGAAAAAATTGAATCGACAACACTTTCTCTCACTCGCCCCAAAGCAGTGAGAGGAGGGAAGCAGGAGAGGGTGCTTGAGGACCTCGTTCTCCAACCCGGAGCAACATACGTCACCAATGACGTCAAAGTGGTAATAGATGATCGGGAGACTCTCACTGTCATAGCTTTGACTCATGCGGGAAGAGAAATCGCAAGCCTGGGTGGATTAAGAGTAAAGCCATTAGGACTTGTCAAATTCCTAAACTTAAATCATCAAAAGATAAGGCAACGATTACTTCTCAATCGAAAATTTGTTGCCTCCTTCAACGCAAGAGATCCCACTGAGACCTATGCCTATTTCTCTGAGGTAATGATAGGCATCAACAAGGACAAACCTCAATGCGGGCCCATTGAGGTTAGGCTAGAGTCAATAACACCCAATCAACACGGCAACCCTGCAATCCCCACCGGAACGCAACAGCCACCGTCCTCCAACAACCCCAATTCAGGATCCAAAGAATATGTACTCCAATCATTACACATCTCCAGCCCTCCCTATGACCTAAATTGTGCCATACATCCTCCTACAACACCCTACTCTACTTTTTTATTTTTTATTTCCTAAATTTAGGAAACAATATTTAGGAAACTATTTAGGACGAGAAATTCAGTCGCCGGAGCTCGCGATTACACTTTCACTAAATTAGGATCCTAAATCAGTTTTGGAGGACGAGCGGCAAGTGACGGACGTGTCGCTGTCGAATAGAGATGGATGATGGAGAATGCCGATTGCCACGTACTCAGTAGAAGCGTGGCACCGCCGCTGGAACAGTTTACTGAACAATCGAAAATTTGGACTCTACGCGACCATACGTGAACTCATAAAAGAACAAATATCTACTAATCATACAATTATGAAGGCAAGAGCGTTCGTCGAAGAGGTAACGCCAAAAAAGAGAGGGAGAAGAATGGATAATTCTCTTGCAGCCATTCTGAGAAACAGAGAAAGTATGGATGTCTTGGAATTTTTGAAAGCAATTGCTAATAACATAAATATATAAAATCCATTATTATTTTTTTGGGATTTAAGTTTTTTTTTAAGTAGATTAAAAGGACTATATAATTATTTTTATTTAAATTTAAGCATAAAAATTTATATTAGCCATAAGAAAATAAAACTTGTTGATTTAAAAAATATTTTTATTTGACCTTCGAACATGTAGCACTCGAAGAAATGTGCTGTTGGTGATATGGGAGTTCGAGCATGTGTTCTTTCGATGAAATGACCCATAGATAAAATGACCCATCGGTTAAATGGCTCTTCGATGATTTGGCGTTTGTAGAAATGGGCTTCGCAAATATGTCTATCGATAATGAGTACGAAACCCATATTTTATTTATCCTTCCTTCGCGAATGATTTTGAAACAAAATCTATTCAAAAACCTATGTGATGTGATAGGGATTTATTTCAATTCAAATTAAACGCGAAAAATCATATTGAAATATTTTATGTAGGGGGATTGGCCTTTGTTCTTTGTTTTGTCCCTTTTACACAAAAGTAAAGATGTGTCAGAAACTGGTTTCGTAGCAAGAAAAATAATTCTACCCACGTAACTGGTTACGTAGCATGGTTTCGTTGGCGACTGAAGGGGATTTTACTACTACTAATATATTATGTAATGAATGAGAACTCCAAGACAACAAAATCTGTAGGCCCTGTCTATAACGTGGTCAACGTAATACTAGTATTCACGTAAATGCGGTGACTGATTATTTATATTCAAAGTAGTTGCATTTTATCTCAACTACTGAAATTATTCGGTAAAAATTATTACGACCAGTTGAAAGAATTGAGGGCCTGGCAGTGCAACTGGCGAAAGTGATATTGATCTTCACGGATATATCTGACATGTTGCCCTGATTCGCTTAGGGATGATGATTAATTCACGCATTTGGAATGAGAAAGTAACCTTTGATTCCAAATGAATGGAATCAGCTACTACCCTTACATCTTATGGTCAGATCATTCGACATACTCGTAACTCGTACACAAGCTCAGATACACATCGCCCATAATGGGGCCCTCAGGATTTTCCAAGCGAACGCGCCGTCTGAAGGCATCGCCAATATCCATCACTCAGATCCATCATTAACTAAATCATTGCTTAATGGGTAACAACAAAGGTGGAAAATTAATCTAGGATACTTAGCTGTTACCATAGCGATGCTGTATCCGTTACAGCTTTGTAAATCCATAACAAATCTCCATATTCATAATAATTATTTACATGAAAGCTTATGATTGACTTTGATTGTCATAGACATGAGAAAGGAATCAGCATTTGAATTAGACATGAATTATAAGTCAAAGGCCAGTGAGCTAACAAAGAGGTTTATTGGTATAATCCGCGCGCGATCTAATAGGTAAGGAACCTTGTCAAAGAAAATCGAAAATGACAGTTCTCAAGTAGCGTTACTAAAAAAAGTGAGCTGTAGGGGCGTACCTAATCCCTGGATCAACTGAACCGGTTTTAAAAATTGTTTTACTGATAGAAGGCTACATTATTTGTGAGGCTATAAATGGGTTGCGGGAATAGTAGATTGTTAAACGAGGGTGGAAAGAATCAATTCCCGAGGTAGTTAGACGCCCGAGCGCAGCGAGGGCGGCTATGTCCGAGTCGGAATTGATTCTTTTACCCGAGTTAAGCACTCTACTTTTAATTTCGAATATGAGGAAAATAAAACTAGTTATTTATCTAAGCTATTTATTGATAAGCTATATGGCAGATATGGCGGTCTCTGTTGATAGGCCAGGCCTGAAGCCGAATTGAGCATCGTGAAGTGGAATCCGACTCGCCATGTGTGTATCAATCAGGCAGTCCAGCACTTTAGCTATAATGGTAGCTAAGGAAATCGGACGATAGTTAGCCGGGTCCGCCGGGTCGCCCGTTTTGTTCTTTTTAATTAACACTACGGTCGTTTTCATAAGATCACCCGGCAAGTACGAGTGACTCATGCACAGCGTAAAAAACATAGATAGGACCCTCGGTAAGTGTACCCCGGCAGATCGCAGATACTCAACACTAAGGTGATCATGTCCTGGAGACCGTCCTCGAACCATGTCTTTAATCAATTCGGTAATGTCTCTAGCAGAAAAAGTTATGTTAAGCATTCCAGGAATGTCCCTCGCGTCAAACTCCGACGACACGGTTGCCACGGCTGGCTCCAAAGGCGAATCAACTTTGAAGTGTTTCATGAAAAGATTAGCTATATCTGTGGGGTCACATAGTCCCGCCATACTCACTGGGAGACTCTGCTTGGGATTCAATTTATTTGTATTTTTTCCAAAATAAACAGCAGCAACTGTTGCAGCAGCGCGGGCGGTCAGAAAATCGATTATATTATCTGGTTTTTCAGGAAAAGTCAATCATTTTGCGGGATACGATGTCCAGTAGTCACGCAAAAGTCAAAGAGAGTAAGCAATCAGTTTCAGAGACAGTTATACAAGAACAGAATAAAATACAGGGTGACGCAATAGAACGTGCATATTGCATCCTCTTTTTTTTGCGGGGTAGAAAGCGCGCTGGCGGCGGGAACCTATAACGTTGGGTAGCCGGGCTCATGGAATTTTAGTCACTATGAGTCAGTTCGACGGGAAACGTCGCGTATTTTGCGTGCGCGCCTTTTTCGAAAACTCTCGTTCATACACTGTTTGTAGACGACTATATTGTTCTGAATGTGGATTGCGGCGAATAGGTGAAGCTCCGAGTGCTAATTTAATTAAAATATGGGTAAAGAGTTTTGAAGGGACTGGTTCGACGTTTAAACCACGAGCAAAAGTTCGCCCAAGAACAGCTAGGACCGAAAAACATATTGAGAGAGTTATGGAATCGGTAAAAGGAGATCATCAAAATGTCTACTCGCAAGAAATCGTCTGTCTTGCACCTATCGCGGCGAAGTTTGCAACGAATTTTAAACATGGATCTTAAACTGCATCCATACAAGCTGCAATTAACACAAGAATGAAAAGATTCTGACTTCAGAGTAGGGGTCGCATATGCTAGTGAAATGCTTAATCGATTTTAAAATTTTGACAATATCCTTTTCTCTGATGAGGCCCATTTCCATATGTATGGGTTTGTCAACCGTCAAAATTGTCAAACAAATGAGGCGATAAGACAACAGAAAGTTATTGAAAAAACAATTCGAGAATTAGTTGATGGCGAAATTTCTTTGGGACACTGTATAAAAAAACTGAAAGGATAAAATATTTTTAATAGACTTGATTTAAAAATTGATTAATTGTAAATGGTATGAATTATTAAGGTACCATTGTGAATCACTGAAAAAAACAATAAGCAAATTAAACAATACTTTTGATCTGTTTCAATTATTTTTATTAATCTGTGTGAATTAACCACATCAAAAATGTGTGAGTAGTTTTCTCACATACTCCGGCTCAGCAAGTGAGTGAAATTACCATTATGAATGCAGGCCGTTGTCCACTCACCAAGTGTGAGATTCTTAGTATGTGAGTAGCCCCCTAAGTCCACTGTCATAGCGAAAACCCTAAACGCAAACTTCAAAAACCACTGCATAGTCCCAAAGTGACAGTATGGGCAGTAATTTCTGTCAAGCGGAAAAATTGGTAATTTTTTATTTGAAAATGAGCGAGGTGAAAAATTTACGTGATGTTATTTAAAAAAAATAAACTTCATTTATTTTTCTGCAATTCCCCAGTTTCATTTTAACTTTACCTTTTGTATTTATTTTTTAATGTATTATTTAAATATGCACGTTCTATTGTGCCACCCTGTACCTATATACGTCATATAATTGTCTTACGATTACGATACACTAACCAACTCTCACCGAGTGTCCGGCGTGGGAGACGCCGAGACGGGAGCTGGTGGCAACCCTAGGAGTAAGAGCTCTCACGCTCGCCACTTTGCTCGCAGCGATGGATCGCTGCGCGGATGCGTGGGCCGCCGGCGCCTCCTTCTGCGAGCAAGTAATGCTCGTGAAGGAGGCGGCGGAGCGGGGGCGAAGGAGAATCGCAGACCTTGCGGCCCGCGAGGAGCGGTGGAGAATCGCAAACCGCGCGGCCCGCGACGAGCGGCGGCAACTCGGGCATCGGAGGTCGCAGATTGACCTCCGTCCCCCATGAGCGCGGGCCTGGGGGTGACGGGTAGAGCCGCCTGTCACCCTAGCAGAAGCAGGCCACGGCGGCGGCGCGCATAGCGTGCCTCACCATACCCGGGGGCGAGTTGGGGACTCCGTGGTCCCCACACCGGAAGCCATATCTCACCAGATCGTGAGATATGGCCCTGGGTCGGCCGGGGTGCGAGGGATATGGCTATGACAATCTCACCTCCGGCAACTGACGGCCCACAGAAGGCGTGCGTTTTAGTCGGTTCGAGTCCGACATAACCTCCTCCGGCCCCGGCGGGGTAGGTATCCGTGGGGATTTTTCGCACGATAAAAAAAAACAAAAAATACACTAACCAACTTATTGTTTTAATAAATTAACTGTTTAATAAAATTTCGTGCGAGCTTCGGGGTGTTAGGTTTTTTTCGTTAAGGAATTTCTGGATTCGGTCTCCACGCTCAAGGACCGCGATAGAAGCTGTGCAATAGCTTAAAACAGCAAAAAAGAATCACGGTTGCTGGTATGAGGTCCATAATAATAACTATTACTTTACTCAGTTTTAGTATCTGGGGGCACGGCAGTGCCCCCGCCAAGTCGAGCAAAAAAGAGCGGCACGGCCGTAACACTATTTTCTCGAAGCACTTCAGGCCATTTTCGACCCCCTAGAACTTCGTTGTGGATAAACTTAGAAGCCTGAATCTTCGGTTACCAATTGGGCTCTGTATTACCACTACGTATTTCAAATTTCATTCAATTTGAACCAGTAGTTTAGGCATTATAACTAGTCAAAGTTTGCAAATTTTGTAAATTTTGTCACTCACTGACTGACCGATCATCAAAACTCTAAGGCACTTCTAGCAGACGTAGAAGCCTCAAATTTAGAAGATAAGTAGTGTTTAGTGTACAACTCAAGGGAAAATTAAAATATTCTTAAATTTCAGCAATTTCACCAACTGCATAAATAACTTTGTAATCTCATATAAATCAAAGTTACATTTGCAGTCTAACGAAGTATTATAATAAATGCGAAAGTAACTATCTGAGCGTCTGTAATTAGTGTTATTTTATTAGTTATTAGTGTTATTACGCTTTCACGCCTAAACTCAATGAGTAACATTTAAATCAATGCCTAAACTACTAACTGAATAAACTTGATGACGAAAAGTGAAGAAGTGGGAGTGGGAGTGGGAGTGGGAGTGGGAGTTGGAGTGGGAGTGGGAGTTATAAATTACTGGGACTGGGACTGGGACCGGGACCGGGACCGGGGCCGGGGCCGGGACCGGGTCCGGGACTGGGACTGGGACTATCCAACACAGAGAAACCAGAAAGGGAATCTACAAAAAGAACTGAAATCCCATCAAAAACAATACTTGTAAAAAAATGCCAAGCCTCGCCGCCCTCGGTTCTTCTACCGCAAAAAGTTGTGAGATCCATGTAATACCAAGTCAGTTAATTTATTCAGTCCCTACTTCAGGGACCTTCTGTCCTAAGTTATTACGTAATAAGCTTTTATGTTATAAATATAATAAATTGACTTGGCCATCGCATGAAAACACAATCTATCGCACATTAAATAAGATTGTTTAGTGCGATTGCCAAGACAGTTTATTATATTTAGAACATAAAAACTCATTACGTACTAACTTAGGACAGAAGGTCCCTGAAGTAGGGACTGAATAAATTAACTGACTTGGTATTACATGGATCTCACAACTTTTTGCGGTAGAAGAACCGAGGGCGGCGAGGCTTGGCATTTTTTTACAAGTATTGTTTTTGATGGGATTTATTTGTTTCTTTGGCCAAAGGAGGCCAAAGAAGTCCTGGCTTGGCGTCGTGGAGGGTGATATGCGTGCTAATGGTCTTAGTACCATGGACGCCCAAGATCGTGCAAAGTGGAGGAGAAAGAGCCGGAAGGCGGACCCTGAGCTTCGAGGTCATCTTGGCCACGGATGCAATCAGGAGAATACGTCTATATGCAGATGATGAGTATTTATTTGTTGGCATAGCGGCAACAGAAATACATAAATTTCAACTGTCTGGCTATCACGATTCTGGTGACATACGCACAAATAAACAGACAGACGGAGACTGGAGTTTTAGCAAATGGGTTCCGTTTTCACCATTTGGATACGGAACCCTAACAGTATAATAAACTGAAGCCCTATTCATACGCTTTGTTATTTTGAAACTATGTAATGAACAGATCGAAGGATTTAATCAGCGGCCCAGTCCATCTCTGGAAAGTGGGCGTTGCCTGCAACCGGCACCGCTTGTTGACGTACGGAGTGCAAAATATCAGATATTTTATTATTTTCTATTCTGGCGATTGACCTATGCTATTAGCAATATGTGCTAAATTGTAGATACACTCGTTACATGATATTAAAACTATAGAAAAACTGTATTCTAGGTTACGTCAAAACTTTGACAGAGTAACAACGAAACATTGCTATGATTGCAAAGGTGTGCAATGCTTGTCTTAAAATTATATAATATACCAAAATATATATCTCGTATTTTCACCCAACACATACTAGCGAGCGTAGTTTATATAACTTTTCCAGTTTTTCCGAAGTGTCATTGAGCCAAGCTGGCACATGAAAGACGTCAAGAGAGGGGTTTTAGTCTAAATATTTCGTGTAAGAGTCGAATATTTTCACGAAATTTACGGAACTACGTATCATAACAAATACAGCCAGGCAGCGTATTGTAGTGATGGGTGTGTCAGACATGTTTATATTTCATGTCTGCTACATACTGAAATTTCCTATTTAATCAAAAATATCCGAATCGTGGTTTTTTTAAGAAAGGTGATGGATACGCTTCCATACATTCTTGAGCCTGAATGTAATAAGATGAGAGTGGTCTTAATTAAGAACTTGTATTATTATTAATACATTCCATTATTATAAAACCATTCCAGAAAATTCTGCAGATTTTGGCAATCTGAGTGCAGAGTTATAATAGATTTAGTAAGTGAGGTTATGCAAGAAAACATTTTTGGACTATGATTTCTATGTTATTTTTAACCGACTTCAAAAAAGGAGGAGGTTCTCAATTCGGATGTTTATATATATTTTTTTTTTAATGTTTGTTCGCTCATAGCTCCGCCATGCGTAGACGGATTTGCAAAATTTTTTTGTTCGAAAGTAGATTATTCCGAAATGGTCCCATTTAAATTTCGTAAAGATCTGAAGATGGGTTTCCGAGATTAGACCAAGGAACTCTTCAAAAAATACCAGGAAATCAGCCGCGATTGCTGCAATCGCATATTATTGCAATGTCTCTGCCATTACACATCATAACATCACGCCTGAATCCTTTGAAAGGGTATGCAGAAGTGTTCAGAATATTCAGCTATATTTCCGGTGTATATGCGTTGATTTTAATTATAAATTCTTTTTGCATTCGTTTTGGTTTACTTTTGAGGTAGTCCTGTATTAATTTTATTGATATTGAACCTTTAACCGACTTCTAAACAAGGATTAGGTTTTCAATTCGAATGATTTTCATTTTTTTTTATGTTGTTTTATGCACGCGCAACTTACGTAAATATAAATCTCTTCGATTCATATATCGGAGCATTCGCTGCGAGTGATAGAGCCCTATTTTCTACCTGTGCATTGTAATATGAGTAATAAACGCGTGTGAGTCTTACAAATGGTGTATTCATTACAATCTCAAATAATAATAATTCTAGAACACAAAGGGCACTAAAAAGAAAGAAATAAAAATTTTTTGACAAAAAAAAACAAACCGACTTCAAAACCCCTTTAAATAGATAGGTACTAAAAAGAAAAAAATAATATCAAATGTAACATATCAAATATAGAACAATTAACATAATTTAGCCTAACTTTAACCTTAACTTATTACTAATTACCTACCAATTTTTGGAGTCGGTGCCAATCCCCTACGCGGCCTATTTTACACGACAGATATACAAACAACTAAACACATCAAAAATGAATGTAACGCAACTCTTTTATTAGTATTATCAATCAATCAATCAAATCAATTAACCTATTGCAGTCCACTGCTGGACATAGGCCTCTCCCAACATGCGCCACGTTTGCCGATCCTCCGCCTTCCGCATCCAGTCCGTCCCAGCCACCTTTCGCAGGTCGTCGGTCCACCTGATTAGGGGGCGTCCCACCCTCCGTTTTCCTTCTTTTCCTTTCTTTCATATTGTAATACATATGTACCTAATAGAATATTTTCTCATATATTATATATTATGTTATAGCTATCGAGTTCTCTTGTACCTATTTTCTTCTATTGATGGTCAAGATTTAAATGCTATAATTACATGTCGCTAACTTAATAAACTATTTTTTTTTATCTAATTCGCTAAGAATTTAATCGATAATATCAAGTCTGTTCTATATTAGATTAATATTCTAAGTAGGTATATACTACTTATATTATACTTAAACGCGAAAGTTTGTAAGTATGGATGGATGGAAGGAGGATGAAGGAAGGAAATAATATAAATCAGATCGGTGATATTTTTCTTGGCACCGACTCCAAAAATTGGTAATTTGTTATAAGTTAAGGTTAAAGTTAGGCTAAATTATGTTAATTGTTCTATATTTGATTTGTTATATTTGATATTATTATTTTTTTTAGTACCTATCAATTTAAAGGGGTTTTGAAGTCGGTTTGTTTTTTTTTTTGTCAAAATTTTTTTTGAAAGAATGTAATGTTGTTTTTATTGTAAAAAGTACTTTATTATATTGTAGGTACTCAGGGATAATGTAAGAAAACTTACAAATAGATTTTAAACATTATGGAATACAAGGATGTCATGTTAAAAAAAGCTCTTTAAATATTAATAATCTTTTATTCTGCTTCAATAATAATTAGAATATTGTCTAAGAAGTGCACAGGTGGAAATACGAGTACAGTACAATACAGTTGATAAACACGAGAAATAATTAATCGATTAACGAAAATCGATTCAGAATTTATTTTCATTACATTAAAATATTTGGTTTTTTAAATGGTTATTACAAAATTATTATTATTATGTTTATGTTTTTTTCACTTTGATTGATATAATACTGTGATGCAAGTGTTTTTATAGACAATATTGTTTAAATCAATCTTAGTAATCGATATTTTATTTTGCTAGTGGAATAAACTTAGTTTTAAGATTTCTCGTTTTCCAGATTATCAATTGAGCTTTTTTTTTTATATTTTGAAATAGAAAAATATACCGCTTATTTTAAGTCATGTCCCAAGTCATTACAATTTAGCCCAGAAATTCCCGTCTCCTTTGCTGACCCGGTAAACTTAGATTCACCTTACAATAAATTAATGATGTTGTATTTACCTAAATATGCTGTATCAATTTCTTAATTATTTTGAGAACGGAAAGCATTAAGACAGGTTTCAATTATTACAAATCATTTACAATCACAAGATACTATAAAATAGAGAGTAGTTAGTGCACACGATGTTTTAAATTCAATATACATATGTAGGTACTTTTCCTCTAGCTAGCGGATAAAAGCGACTTTTGCACTCAGATATTGAAGAGCAAAAATACTCTTTCCGCGATGGATGAAAATGGTATTTTTTTACTCCCAACTTCTTGTAAACAGTTTTCTGTTTAACCCAAGCAGAAACGAATCTAGCAAAATAAAAATCATCAAAATCGGTCCTGCCGTACTTGAGTTATAAATGGTGTAACACGACTATCTTTATATAAATAAACACTACTCTGTCCTACGAGGTACCCCCTCTGCGCCCCCCCCCCCTCCCCCCTCCCCGCGCAATTAAATGCACTGTGTATTATATGTACATTGTACGTAACAGACTCAAGGACCCTTCAGTGAAGCGTAAGACTATATTAAGGTACTACCTATATGACAGTAATAGATTACGCGAAAGTTGCGGTCTGTTATTGAAACTCCCTAATCGTCAACTCAATACAAGCAACAATAGAGACGTGATCCCAATGTATTGTCGCCGCAGAATAGGAAGGATTTACCAAGATTCTGAATAAAACAAGCTAGCGTCTCGACTCAACCAAGTAAATGCCCTTCCTAATCATATTGCACAAACGGTGTGGTCAAGTTCAAAAGAAACTCAAGCTTTGGTTTAGTTTATAGCTCTGCAGGGCTTCGTTATAATTAATTTACTAGTAGTTCATTACATACTTTTATGCACTCTTTGGAGGATGGGCGTTTTGGGCCCACTTACAATATTGTCCAATCGAAATGAATTTACCATCGTTGGATAGCTCTTATCAAGAGTATAAAAAACAACTATGGCAGCTAACCTGTATCTATTGTCCGTTTTGTAATATACTCCTCAGAAGTTACTTCGAAATAGAATTTAAAAAAATATATATATCTGGCTTGACCGATTTTGATGATGATACTATTCTTATTAACTCTAAGTGTACGTAAGCAGATAAGCATTAAGTTGGCACCGGTTTTGTGAAATTATGTGCTTGATTTTTATTTATACCACTTAAGTGACAGACAAGCGATTTTCACTTGGCATTACTACTATGCATTTATAATATTAGTGTGAATAATAATAAGAAGAAGAAGGGCTTTAGAAGGTTTCTTCAGGGTTGTGTGACGCCCCTGGTGCTGCATACGTCCATAGGCCACGGTAACCACTTTCTAACTGGTGGGCCGTGTGCTTGTCTGCCACCTAAGTGGTATAAAATAAAACAAGAAATAAAGTGTATATTCACTTATTTCTCGAAAATCTTACTTATTGTAATTATTATTATTATATTTATAACATGCCATAATCGAGACCAATAATAATAGAAGTGTATGCAGGATGCTACAAAAAAAAAGAAAATACTGCTTTCGGACAGCAAATCGGGACTAGCGCCATAGTTATTCGTAATCCACACAAAAATACCTTTCCAATGGTGTATCATTTATTCCGATTGGAGGGTGGGACCAAGTTCCATACATTTGTGCCCATCATCCTTTGAATATTGTGCTAATTAACAAATTTCCTTGGTAATTTAGTATGAATCATATAAGTTAAAGTGAAGAGGAACAGATGGTTATAGTTTAAGTAGTATTTAATCTTAATTACCTAGAATTTAAACCAAAAGCAGACTTATTACATTCGTAGACGTTATTTCAGTGGCCCACTCCCATAATTTGCAATAACACCAGTTTGAATAAAATTTTATGCATAGATATTTTAGAAGAGCTACCAGTTTCAATGTGGATTCTAGATAGGAATGGTCCTATCGACTTCCAATTTATTCAGCGAGTTTAAAGTATAAAGACCACGGCTATTCCGTTTCTAACTGCACACTGGCCCGGATTCTTACTGTAGGTATAACGTATTTCTTTACTTTTATATTTCAACGCTTCTTGTTGCTACATAAATAGGTTTTATAAATATTAATGCCAAAACTATATATATATTGCAGTTCCACATAACAGAGGGCAAGCCCATTGCCATCAAGCAGGCACTTTGCCGTGGACTTTAGGATAGGGAATAGCTATATTCTTTGGTCGCCTAAATCGATATCCATGAGAAGAGGTTTTAGCCCTCGGATAATACTGAGTACCGCGCTGTATTCATAAATAAATAATCACTTTTTAAATAAGAAACCTTCCTATAACAGATACACTACTCTTGATTTTCTTACGATGTCATGAGATAAGAAGCTTTACCTTTGATGCTTTGAAGTCCGAGTTAAGATTTTACCTTATTTTCTCTTTTGAAAATAATGATACTGATTCTACGATTACGAAAGTTATATGTAAATACAAATAATTGGTATCACAATAATGAAAAATGAATAAAGAATTTTTTTTTTAAAGTTTGCTGAAGTGACTTTTCTTAAACTTTAACAAGTTTTGCCACGAGGAAGCACTATTCCTCGTTGTCAAATCAGTTACACGAAATATTTTGATCACGAGGACTCAATCCAAGAAGTTTGACCAGCAGGAATTTTTTTCCTCGTGATCAAATTAGTTGAACAAAATAGTTAGTCCACCTGGAAGAACCGGAAAAAGTACTGTCATAGAGTATAGAACTAGGGACTTATTTTTCACTGTTGTTTCGTCGTGACTAGGTTTCACCCATTCTGACACGTGACGCGTGATGATGACGAAGACGCAAGTTTTTTATACCACTTAGGTGGCAAGTAAGCACACGGTCCACCTGATGTTAAACTCGTGCTGCTCTGCTGCTCATTTCTACGAAAACTACCCAACGTACACTCAACAAAGCAATAATAACTAATTAAGCTCTTAAGCCGCACTTACAAAAGATAAACATGTGTAGGTACGTCTACGCTACAGTGTTTTACGTTTATGTGTGCATTATTCTACACCCACACACTGTATAGTTGAAGTGCCTGCCATCGAATGAAATGGTAAATTTTACATTATTAGCAAGCGCTTCCTTGGTTGAGTGGTATACGAAGTATTATGGGAACTCGAAACTCGTAGGTACTGATTTCTAAGCCCGACTACATTTATCAACTTGAATGAAATTTTGAAGCATTTATTATGCTAACTATTGAAATCGATTTAGAAAGGAAAAAAAATCGACTTCGGACGGGACATAAATTCGGAATAGTACATTATGGTACAAGTGAGCAAAGACGGCAACCATCATGCTCACACGTGGTATACTCACTTGTATCATAATGTACTATTATCAACTTGTTTTGGTTACTCAATTTTTTTTATGCTCATAAAGCAACATTATACTTATTATACATTTTGCATTACACATTCTTTAGACAGTATGGTCCTTAGAGTATACATTGGTATGGTCTTATTATCCTTCCACACGTTTTAACCTTTTACTTTCAGTAGGTACATTTATTATAAGTGCAATAATCAACATGTTAGCAATAACAATAACATCACTTACTTATGGCTCACCCATCAATTTAATATTATTTTATCTTTTTATAAATGAGATATTTTCTAAATGAGGAGTTTTTCAATTCGATTGGTATTTTGTTTCATACATAATATGCATGGATTACCTAGATAAATAATAATATGTATATACAACTCGCTTCTGCTTCGAGCAGAATTTTGAGCAACACATTTTAGGCCTTTTTGGATATTTAGTTATACATAATAAGATATTCGAGAAGTTGATCAGAAGAATTTATCAGGATAATATAAGACATCAGAAAATAATAAAATAGGTCTCGTCACCGGGATATTTTTCATAACGTTGTTTTGTTATATTCTATTAATGCTGTATGTAAGGCAATGTTATATTTACAATAAACTAGTAATATCTACCTCTATCAAGAGTTTATTTCAGCTCCGTGATAAATATTCTCAGCTAATATGCCCAAATTGGTGACCCCGACGTGATCTCGCCGAAAAGATCGGCAATCAGAGGGAGTATTTGTTATATTACCCTACTAGCCTTCCGCGTGCATCTCAGTTAACGCGACCTTTGCTCATATCTCCGGTTCTACTCAACCGATTGCGATCAAACAAACGTAAGATTTTAAGTCTAAGCAAGCCCTTTCTAACAAAAAAAAAACCGCATAAAAATCCGTCCAGTAGTTTTTGCGTCCATCGCGGACAAACAGACAAACAGACAGGAAATTAAAAAAAATATTTTCGTGTTCAGTATCGTTAACATAACATAACCCAAGTATTTTTTTTAAATATCTCCAATGTACAGACACGACCACTTTACAATTATATAATAGTATAGATACGTGCTATACTACTCATCGAAACCGGATACGAGTGAAATTAATATGGTCATTCAAATTAATGTGAAGTCCGTGACCGAACCATATATTATGTAGGCCCTAAACCTATTTAAAATCTTTAACTGATGTGAGTTTATTATTTAAATATTGGGATATCCTAGTCTATCTCAACACTGAACACATGTGAATTTTATAGTTCTTAGGCGTTAATACTTAATAACTGAAGAGCATCCATAACCTTAATATAATAGCGTAATAGCGGAATAATTTATGTAGAATAAAATGGTTTCATGTTGAGTGTCAGATTATTCTGTGCATGTAGCAACAATCCAAGTAAAGCCATTTCACAGGTAAATACTAATAGTTCACAGTCAGTACTTTCATGGTGTTTGTTTTCGTAGAATATATACACAAAATTGTTCTGTATTACGTTCAATATAATGCAGCAAGCTCTCTATTTTCGAAATATTATAATAATAATTAAGAAAATTACATGTTTAATAATAAAATATTCGTATACGTAAATATGATACCGTTTGATAGATAGATAGATAGACAGATAGATAGATAGATAATACTTTATTGTACACCAATAAATTTACAGGAGATTACATTTACATTTTATATATATTTATATAGAGTACATTTACAGTAGAGTAGAAGAGAATGACAGTAGATAGACAGTAGCACAGTGATTGACTAAAAAAACAATCTATCGGTATATTGTTAATATTATTTGTATACAATTATAACATAATAACTTTCAGGTTGCAATACGCGCAACTAGCGTGTGACGTCATCTAATAGTACGATTTTGAAGGGAGAGTTTTTTGGCGGCGCGGCGCGCCGAATTGAGGCGGCACGGCGGCGGCGGCGCGAGGAATTGAGTTTTATAACTATGTATTTTGTCGTATAGACTAGAGTCGATAATTTTTGAGACAAAAAAAAATCATAGTAGGATGAAACCCGTTACAAAAGGACGAGAATACAACAAAATTGAAAGGAAAAATAATTTACGGGCGATCTGAGGTCGGGAAGTGGAAGGGGGTGAGTTTTTAAGGGTAAAAACGGTTTATCTCGATTTCCGGAAAAACTACAAGTCTTATGGAAAAAAAATTAAATGACAAGTTGTAGGTAATAAAGAGACCTCAACTTTTGTATTTACACTTTTTTCACATAACCTCAAAATTTATGTGAAAATTGAAATAATCAAGTTTTTGGTTTTTTATTTTTATCTTACGTAAAAATTGTTTTCTTTTCACGACATTTGTTGAAAACTTACCTTTTTATGTCCTAAAGACACTGTATTTTTTTTTTATTTGAAATATTTATTTTTTCACCTTATTTCGACTTTATATCGAAATAAATTAATTTTAACAAAAAAGTTTAACCGACTTCAAGAAACGGCAAAGAGGCACTGAAAAGTGAAAAATAACGTAATTTACAGACTTACTGATTTATTAAAAGTCGGTGCCTAGCCCGAGAGGCCATATTTCAATTGATTGCATCATAGTAGTTTAGACACAACAAACAAAGTTAGCTGGCACCGACTTCTAATAAATCAGTAAGTCTGTAAATTGCGTTATTTTTCACTTTTCAGTACCTCTTTGCCGTTTCTTGAAGTCGGTTAAACTTTTTTGTTAAAATTAATTTATTTTCCTCTTTTTAGTGAGTTATAATTGATCCATCTTCCACCCTCTGCTTAGGTTCCTATCATCAGCAGCTTAAAAAATCACGTGAAGATAATTTCAAAAGGCAAATATTGAAATTAAATATGTTAAAGCAGCAGAAACAGTGTTTTGCCATCATTTTGAGGATTTCCCTAGATCCCATAATCCAACCCTGACTTCCTGAATCCTGTCATACGATTCTGGCTCCCTGAACCACCTTACTCTCTCCAACAAAACAAAGATCATAAAATCCGTTTCACAAAATACGGATTTTACATACAACGGTTCGTCACCTATTTTACCCCCATAGTATCAAAATTTTGAAAAATGCTGGTACACATAGGTATTCATCTATGGCTCTACTATACTCGTAATACTATAATATTATTATATTATACATACTCCCTAGCATAGCCACGTAGAACGCGTACTTATGACTATTAAGTCACTGTATTTTCATAAATATTGATTACTAGCTTTTGCCCGCGGCTCCGCCCGCGTGGATATCGGTTATCGCGACCAAATATAGCCTATGTCCTTTCTCAAGGTCTAATCTACCCCTATACCAAATTTCATCAAAATCGGTTCAGTGGTTTGGGCGTGAAAGCGAGACAGACAGACAGACACATAGAGTTACTTTCACATTTATAATATTAGTAGGGATTACGTACGTACTGTAAAGTATCATTATTAAAGTTGTATTTTTATATTAATTTTCGCTATACTGTAATTTTAAGAGCAAGCGCCTGCATATTCTTTGAAAATAAAACAACATTCATCTGATTGCTAATATAAAAGAGTAGGCGCTTGAAGGCGCATCAGTCCGGTTTTGGAGGATTGCCCTTGATTTCTCCAGGATCATAGCATTAGATCCGGACATCTTGGATATGGGACCACTCTGAAAGTATCCTCTATCAAACAAAAAAAGAATTTTCAAAATCCGTCCAGGATTGGCTTCACAATCGCGTAACAAACATACAAAAAAAAAATACGAATACGCGTACGAATTGAGAACCTCCTTTTTTGAAGTCGGTTAAAAACACCCTAATTTTCAATCGAAAATTCTCACGTCAAAATATCAGCTTTTTAAAAAAAGTCGGGGAGATTTTTGTTCGTTGAAATCTCTTCTTTTTGATAATGTAAAAAAAAATATACATTACTATGGTAAAAATGTTCTCAGAAAATGCAAAGAAAAGAAAAATACTCGAATTCGAAATTTTTTTAATCACTATGTACAATTTTGAGCTATTTAGTAAAATTTACACTATAATTACTTGAAAAACGTAAGATTCTATGTTACATTGATAAACAAAAAAAATACAAATCCGTAAATCATAAAGATTGCAAGAAACATGCGATAATAGTTGTTCTAAATATTAAAGACTAGCTGTTGCCCGCGGCTCCGCCCGCGTGGAATTCGTATACTTTTATTTCGTGCTAGAGTTCGGACACCACCCCCGTCGGCCATGAGGAGTGAATATGTCGGACTCGGACCCACTAAAACGCATGCCGTCGCTTATCTTCAGTGGCTAGGGTGTAAGATTGCCTAGGGTATATTGCGCGCTCCCCGGCACACCCTGGACCATCTACAATTTTAAGATGGCCCCCTCAGGAGTGGGAAGCACTGTGTCCCTATTGAATCCCGGAAACCTGTAAACCTCACGCCTACGCTCGGTGACCAGTCCTCCCATTGCCTGCATTGTCTCCACTGTGCCCTCTAGTAGTCAGAGAGGCTTGTGGAAAGCCTCTGAGCAGCCCTCTACAGAGCCGTTCCCGTTGCGGCTAGTATTTGCCGTAGGCGGCAGCGCCTCCTGTGGGTGAGAGGTGCTACCGCCTGCGTTGCTCATGGTGTATCGTATGGAGGTTCCGACCCCGCATTCGGATCCCGTTCCCGTTGTATTTTCTGTTCAGCTGACCCTCCCCGTCCTCGCTCGCTGAGTACTCGTGACATAGGTACTTCGAACGCCCGTTGCACCCTTTTAGCCCATGCCCGTAATAATGGGAATGTACCGGATTTAATGCCATTTATAATTTCGTAATATCTTTTGAATTAAACGTCCGATTTCAATATTTCAAAAAGTTATCAATAGGTATCGAAACAATATTTAATACCAAACTATTTATTCAGATAAGAATTAATACAAAGGTATAGATTCCGTGGCCTGACTTTGATCGGCATTTGAGCTTGAATTTATTTCGCTGCGTTTTTTTTTCATATTGCGATAACTCTCTAAAATATTCATTGTAATTATATAGTAGAAATGGCAATTTTGATCTACATTAAATATACAACGTATCTAACGTATTGAATTGGATAAGGAATAACATTGTATTGTTAAAAATAGCTTCGAAAATGACATACATTTTTTTTGTAATTTGTAAAAGATAAAAATGGTTACTGTGGGCTACCCTTATTAGATAGACATATGCTATCGCGGACTTTTATATAGACCTTTTCAAGTTATACATTTCCACAGTACATTATTTTGTTATATATTCAATAGTTTTCGCAGCGCACGCGATGTAAGGCATTTTTTAGGTATTTTTTTACACCTTGGGTTACATTATTGAAGTTTTAGTAAAGATCCCTAATTTAAAAAAAAAAAATTAGCCTATATTAGTCAGTAATAGTGCAAGATTTTTTGAAATCGGTTCAGTAGTTCTTGAGTTTACTCGTATACAAAAATACAAATAAGTAAAGATGTATGGAAATCTGCTGGATTTATTGACATTTATGCTCACTGCTCCGCTCCCTTTTGTAGTAGCGTGATGTTATATAGCCTATGTTACTCCCAGATATTGTAGCTTTCTATAGGTGAAAGAATTATTGAAATCGGTCCAGTAGTTTCGGAGCCTATTCGTTACAAACAAACAAAAAAACAAAAAAAAAAAAACAAAAACACAAAAAAACAAATCTTTCCCCTTTATAATATTAGTGTAGATAGGATTTAAAGGGGAGATTTCAATCTAAAAATAATATTTTAGTATGTATTATTTGATTATCAAAACCATACAAAAATACCATTTCGGCAAGAATGTTTTTTATCTAACGAGAAAAACAAGGACAAAATAATAAAAACGTTAATGAAAAGATTAGAGTCACAAGGATTTTTCTGTAAATAAGCAGAAGAAGATGCTGATGCAGACATTATTAAAACTTCGATAGTAATTGCCAGAGATACCAATAAAACTGTCATTGTTGTGGGTCAAGATATTGATCTTTTGGTCCTTTTGAATCAATTAACTTCAAATAATCATGACATTTATTTTCTCAAACCAGGTTCTGGAAATGTAAAAGTTCTATTTTTCACGTCTAATAGTTTCAAATATGAATCCTTCAAAAATATCGTTGCATTTCTGCATTGTTTTTCTGGTTGCGATAGCACATCCGGATTTGCGGGAAAAGGAAAGAAGAGTATTGCAAATTCATTATTAGATGATATTAATGTGTCAAATTTGGCCAATATTTTTTATAAAAAAGATGCAAACAAAAAAGATGTCGAAATAAATGAATTACAATTAATCAAATCTATTTATAAATGTAAAAATGATAATATAACACTGAATCAATTAAGATTTCAAAAATATTAATTGGTAAAAATTAAATCATCTTTCATATTGGCAACTCTTCCACCCACAGAAGGTGCAGCAGAACAACATTGTTACAGGGCATATTATCAACTTTAAACTTGGCTAGGTAACG
The DNA here is from genome assembly GCA_914767945.1 of Eilema depressum. Taxonomy (NCBI): domain Eukaryota; kingdom Metazoa; phylum Arthropoda; class Insecta; order Lepidoptera; family Erebidae; genus Eilema; species Eilema depressum. Next base: position 20,043,164 of record OU612012.1, on the reverse strand, counting down.
AACTGACAGCAACAGATTGGGGCTGGAAGCAACATCAACGTGGGATTATGCCCAAATTTACAGAGAAGGAGTTAATTCCGGAAATATTAAAGGACGGTCACCCTTCCTAAACCTGACCCAGCCAATGTTGCTTAACCTTGTAATGTAAAGAACAGTCACCCATCCTAAACCTGACCCAGACAATGACCTACAGGGTTGTGCAAAAGAAGTAACAGTACAAATTTTGATTCGGGGAGCCTCGGCCACGGGGGCATCGAGCACCAGGGGCCTAAACCACGAACCCTGACATTGAGTTATCTTACCTCTTTACTGTGACACATTAACTTTTACACATTAACATATTTTAAACGAAAATCAAACTTATCTCACTGAGTGAGTTTATGTTAAGATTGCTATATCGAGAATCAGGCGTTTTGCTTTATGTCACGAACCGTGAGCAATTCACTTCTTGGCCAGCGTCGAAGCTTCTATTCATCTCGAGCAATATAAGAAAAGGAGTAATCATGTCTGTAAAGGAATCGCGTTGAACGAGCGACAACGCCGGAATTCCGTCGGCCCCGACAACCCTCCTAGTGTTCGTCGAAGATAATTTTCTTTATAAAACGAAACTGATTTCTTGCTTACAACTGTTCTAAAATTCACTTTTATCCATTTCTCTATTGGTATGAACTGTAGATATTCGCTTAACATTTTGTTGTTAATAGGCTCGTATTTTACCACTATCTCACCTATTTATAAGTGATAATATGGCCGATGGTAGAGCACGCTTGCATAGAAAAGTACAGTCCATATCAGATTGATATTGACTAGCAATAAATACCTTAAATACAGCCTAGTGGTCCAGGCAGAGTAGCGGGTATTTCATGGTGGACATCAAAATCCCTATGAACCTGTGAACCTCATTCGCGCCGAAGCGGACAAAACACCAAACCACACATCTTAGGAAATATTGAATAAATTGCGCACGAGCCGATATCATACAAGGGAAAGACTTAAATTGTGTTAACAAACTGCATTTAAACTGGCTATAATTGAAAACTGCAAAAAGTTTTGATTGTTTGGAGTTATCGTGAACGGAAGGATTCGCGTTCGAGATGTACATATTGTTCATCTCTTAAGTACTCACTTTTCTAACGTCTTTTTGCAGTACCTATCTACTGAATTTGAATGGAAAAGCATTTCTTTACCTTTGAAAGTCCAGCTCAATAAAGATTCCAGCTTATCTACTCGGCATCGAACCTAAGTTTTTGATTGGAAACAGTCAACGACATATTATTTTCAATGTTTTCGATTTAAATAAATATGACAACCGTAGGACATCCTGTTTAAATTTTAACTCAAACTGCAAAAAAGATTTTCAAATGAAGTAAGTTTATGGTCTAGATTCAATTGATGTCAATCAGTAGTTCTTAGACACACGAAATTTGTGATTTTCTTTACGTATTACATGCAATGGGCGCTTTACTACGCGCTATGAAATTGCAATGAGGTGGACGTGGACCTAGCGAGAAGTGGGTGAATCTCGACAAATGAGACGATAACGCCTTCATTACCAACACGTCAACCCTCTTCTCACCAAGTCTTCGTCATTGCTTCAATCTTTTCGCGGATATTACCCTGAAATTATGACAAAAGTGTCACATCGAGAGCTGCATAATAAATCCCAGCCAGTGATGAATGATGTGTCGGATTTCTCATAGACATTTTGATCAGAACATTTGACATTTTTTTTTTATACCACTTAGTTGGCAGACAAGCACACGGCCCACCTGATGGGAAGCGGTCACCGTGGCCTATGGACGTATGCAACTAACTTCTTGAAGAACCCCATATTGTAGTCGCTTGGGAAAACCACCGCAGGGAGTTCATTCCACAGCCTGAGTGTGCGTCCCAGTTGGCTAAGTTGAACTTGGTTGACATGTGGTTTCATCAAGACGGTGCCACATGCCACATAGCTCGTGAAACAATGGAAATGTTGAAGGATGAATTTGGTGAGCAGCTTATCTCTCGAAATGGCCCTGTGAGTTGGCCACCAAGATCATGCGATTTAACGCCTCTTGATTATTTCTTGTGAGGTCATGTTAAGTCCTAAGTCTATGTGGACAAGCCGAACACGATTGAAGCCTTAGAGAATAACATAACTCGTGTAATTAGTGGAATACAGGCCGAAATGCTCGGTAAAGTGACGAAAAATTGCACCATCCGAATGGACCATTTAAAACGGATCCGTGGACAACATTTACACGAAGTTGTCTTTAAAACATAAATGGCAAAGGCCTATTTATCTATTTCTATAAAAAAATTGAATGTATGTATGATGAAAATTTTAGTGTTTTATTCGATATTTAAAAAAAACTACGCTTAAAAAATCACCCTATATATGAATAGAAACTGCATAGCAAATGTGTGAAACCTGCAATTATGTTTTTTGTCTAAAAGCTATAAATATTATACTACATATTATAAAGCAAAGTCGCTGTCGCTGTTTGTCCGTCCCTCTGTATGCTTAAATCTTCAAAACTACGCAACGGATCTTGAAGCGGTTTTTAATTATTAATAGATAGAGTGATTCAAGAGGAAGGTTTTTATGTATAATACATACATATTATTGTAGAGAAACACTGATAAATCGGGATCAGAATACCACGCGGGCGAAAAATATGGCGGTACGAAGTTCGCCTGGTCAGCTAGTAAATTATATAAATTGAATCTTTGACAGGACTGTTAGGCGTCAATAGGCGTATGTTCAAAGTCTAATTGATGTAGAGATCAACGAAACAGAAAAATATATTCGGCATAAGTTATGACGAGAACGAGGATATGACTAACAGTGACCAAGGTACGGTAATCATAGCCGCCAAAATCAAAACAAAACCCCATAGTAAATTCTGCCAAATATTACTAATAAGCGTCAGACAGTTAGATTTTTCTGAATTTTGAACAGATTCAATAAGTAAAGTATGGTCAAGAATAGAATAGAATAGAATAGAAATAAACTTTATTGTACACCATACAAAAGAAAAGTATACATAAAATAAATGGCAAACATAATTAGGTAATGTACAAATGGCGGCCTTATCGCTAAAAGCAATATCTTACAGACAGTCAAGGTAAAGTTTGAAATAAACATAATTATTAAGAAAACAAAAAACCCGACTGCAAAGTAAAAATACAACAGAAAACCAAAAAACTAGCTCTATAGTTCTTTTGGGACTTTCTTTAGCTACTTACTGTTTTACTTTGTCTTCTGTAGTTCTTTGTAGATAGGCACCCTCTTACCCCCTTAGCGACTTGCAGAGCCTAATTTTAATATCTCTTTCATTAATCACATCATATTACTATTTTACTGTGGGCAGTAAACTTGTAAAGTATTACTTATATAAAGTGAATAAATATTATTATAAATTTTGGAAAAGTATTGCAAGCGGGAACATTTAGCTATTTTTAACCGACTTCAAAAAAGGAGGTTCTCAATTCGTACCCAATTTTTTTTTGTTGTTTGTTACGCGATTGTGAAGCCAATTCTAGACGGATTTTGAAAATTCTTTTTCTGTTCGTAAGTAGATTATTCCGAAGTGGTCCCATTTAAATTTCGTAAAGATCTGATGATGGGTTTCCGAGATTAGACCAAGGAACTCTTCAAAAAGTACCAGGAAATCAACCGCGATTGCTGCAATGGCATATTATTGCAATGTTTCTGCCATTACACATCATAACATCACGCCTGAGTCCTTTGAAGGGGTATGCAGAAGTGTTCAGAATATTCAGTTATATTTCCGGTGTATATGCATTGATTTTAAAAATTATTTTTGAATAATGCTTCAGTCAGGTCACTATACATGCAATGTACAATCGTAAGACTGTACAAACTCACTAAAAAGAGAAAAATAAATTCATTTTAACAAAAACGTTTAACCGACTTCAAGAAACGAAAAAGAGGCACTGAAAAGCGAAAAATAACTTAATTTACAGACTTACTGATTTATTAGAAGTCGGTGCCTAGCCCAAGAGAGGCCATATTTCAATTGATTGTATCATAGTAGTTCAGACACAACAAACAAAGTTGGCTGGCACCGACTTCTAATAAATCAGTAAGTCTGTAAATTAAGTTATTTTTCGCTTTTCAGTGCCTCTTTTTCGTTTCTTGAAGTCGGTTAAATGTTTTTGTTAAAATGAATTTATTAAACCACCACTTGCATGAAAATATAATACATAGAAACGCCCAAATCAATGGAAATATACACATTCATGTATACAAATATTTGCATACATCTGTGCGGCGCGATGGACGCAAGAAGTACTGAACGGATGCTATGCGTTTTTTTTTTGTTTGAAAGGCCTTGGTTAGACTTATAATGTTAGATTTTATTCTAAAAATGAAACAACAAAAGCAAAATAAAACCAGCAAGGAAATAGTTCAACACTTTTAATATTTTTTGCAAGAAGATCAAACATTTTAAGTATTATTGGTGGTATTGTTTTGTTTATTAATGATAATGCATCAACTATCAACAACAACTACAAAAAGTAATGTGTCTCCTCATTGAAACTCTCAGTTGCTTGTCGGCAAGCACCCATCATGATGTATACAGGGTGTCCCAAAATTCAAGGATAAGCCGGCAACAGAGGGTGGCCCTACTTATGGCTGCTCTGGAAAAAATAAGAAAAAAAATATATCTCTATTTTTTTTTAATTATTTAAACTTTTTTAAAATCCTTCAAAATTCGGTACCCCAAATGATATTTTCAACTACCAGGCCCACAATTTTGCAAATATTTTGGAACTCTTTTCTGTATTAGCAAACTAAAAAGCATGGCTATCCATCACCACCCTGAAAAATTATAGAATATTTGTAGTTATTTTACAAAAATAAGTCAAAATATTTTTTTTTCGACAAATTTTCATACATTTTTACTTTCGACCCAATTTATCTTATCTCGGTGAAAAAAAAAAGTATGGACACCACTATGGCATCCTTTTTTAAAAATTGGCGCAACTATCCAAGATTTCAAAATGGTATGATTTGGGTATGATAATCCAAAAAGATACTCAAAAAATATTTTTTAAGTAAATAAGAATCAAATTTATACATTGCTTTTATTGAAAATCACCAGAATTATTTTGTACCCAATGCATTCATCATCAATAACAAAATCGTTGACGGGCCTCGTGACTAATTGATAACCTAGTAGATTAACACATAACGAGGTTAAGTAACACAAGCCAGGTTGGTTTTCGGATGGATGACCATTCTTAAGACATTGAGACATCTCCAGTCCTCAGAGAGTACCTTAGGCCGTCGATCACGGTGGCCATACGAATATCTATGACAGTTGTTACGGGTAGTGGGAGTCCTAAAAATCTAACAACTAGTCATCATCATCTTCATGGATACGCATTTTCCTGATTGCATCCGTGGCCAAGATAACCTCGGAGCTCAGAGTCCGCCTTCCAGTTCTTCCTCCTCCACTTCGCCAAATCAAATTGGCCTAACTAGATAGCTTCGATATCGGCAGTGGGTTGTGGAGATCAGGTGGCAGTCGCCTCTCGGAAAATATCGAAGTTCAGAGCTTCACAGTTAGCCCGGAAATCCGAGGCTCAGAGTTTTGGAATTGTCTTAAGAACAACTAGGTCATCAAAAAAAAAATGACAATACATGACCTCACACCGGTAGCAATAGACTGGCTTCACCAACTGGACGTTGACATAATATGAAGATTCGAGCAAAAGCCATACGACATGATGATGATGATGATCAAAAAAAAATAGTAACAATAATGCAATAATTATAAAATTATACCATTATGTTTGTTTAATTATTTTTTAACGGTATGGATTTTCAACACTCACCATCCTCTGAGCCTTTACAAAATACAGAGTCGGATGGTTAACAGTGCAACAGCAGAACCGCGAAATTTTCCGTGAAGCGACTGCCACCTGACCTCCAAAACCCATTGGCGATATCAAAGTTATGTAGGGAGTCCAGTTGTTGGACTTTTAGGGCTCCGACTACCCGTAACAACTGTCATAGATGCTCGTATGGCCACCGGTATCGACCTCCTAACGTAGGTACTTTCTGAGGAATGGAGGTGTCTCAATGTCTTAAGAATGGTCATCCATCCGAAAACCAACCTAGCTTGTGTTGCTTAACCTCGTTATGTGTTAACCTACTGGGTTACCAATAAGTCACCAGTCCCGTCAATGATTTTTTATTGATGATGAATGCATTGGGTACAAAATAAATCTGGTGATTTTCAATAAAAGCAATGTATGAAATGTGATTCTTATTTACTTAAAAAATATTTTTTGAGTATCTTTTTGGATTATCATACCGAAATCATACTATTTTGAAATCTTGGATAGTTGCGCCAATTTTTAAAAAAGGATGCCATAGTGGTGTCCGTACTTTTTTTTTCCACCGAGATAAGATAAAGTGGGTCGAAAGTAAAAATGTATGAAAATTTGACGACAAAAAAATATTTTGACTTATTTTTGTAAAATAACTACAAATATTCTATAATTTTTCAGGGTGGTGATGGATAGCCATGCTTTTTAGCTTGCTAATACAGAAAAGAGTTCCAAAGTATTTGCAAAATTGTGGGCCTGGTAGTTGAAAATATCATTTGGGGTACAGAATTTTGAAGGATTTTAAAAAAGTTTAAATAATTTAAAAAAAAATAGAGATATATTTTTTTTCTTATTTTTTCCAGAGCAGCCATGTAGGGCCACCCTCTGTTGCTGGCTTATCCTTGAATTTTGGGACACCCTGTATATAATATCGATACCGTAATCCGCAAACCAGCCAACTCCATTTTGCTAAAGTTTACAGGAGACACTTAAAACTTTCTAGTTTTCATTCTAAATAAAATAAATAGAAACTGAAAATCCCGTTGGTTCATTATATCATAAAGTTTAATATTTTACTACGTTTATTACGTAATAACACTCCATTGACAAATTAAAGCCATTTTTTGGAGTTGGCCGTTTTTGCTAAGACCGAAACTAGAGAAAACTGTAATTATCTGATTTTATTGCGTTAGGTAAGGAAGAAAATAATTTTATTAATTCTTTTATTAATTGAAATAGTATGAATACACAGTTTTACACAATAATATAATAAGCAACTGACTGACAACTGACAATTGATAACTTATTTTTTGAAGATTAATGATACCTAGATCATTACTCTTCAAAAGATAAATTGTCATAAAAATTGCGGTAGTCTTCGGGCATCGTAGTTTTAAGTTGTTGTAAATCTAAATATTTTTTTTTTGTAATTTTTCGGCGTTCGTTATACATGTTAGGTATTTTTTCAAAAGGAGTTTTGGTTATAGCTTTATTTCGCCGCTGATTAAGTACTGTGAATAATTCATCACGAAATCGAAGTTTATAGTAAACTTGCCCATCCGGATCATATTTCAAAGATCTAACGTCGGTCACCTGGAAAACGAAGAGAAGTAATTAGGTTAAATGCAAAATTAAATAGATTGGTTAATTCATAAAACAATAAGTAGGTAAATGCACATAAAGTTATATCCCACATGACACCCATCTACCCACTCTTACAATAGCATGGTAGGCATAATTTGAGCAGAAAATGGTTTGCGCAGTTCGTCGTTAATATTACAACATTTTCTTGCTTTTATCATTTTTGTTGAATAAAATGCTTACTTTTGGGTCTCCTTTTAGTTTTCCCGGTCTTATTGATTTGTAGAAATTGAGATCCTTGAAATTTTTAAAGTATGTGTGGGTTAAGTATTTCACATGATAAGCTTTTGTCTTCTTCGCTTTTTGACAGACAGTTATATACTCAGCTGGGACATTGATGGTTTGGTTTTTTAATTTCTTTTCGATCATCGCATGCATGCTGTCTACTTCCATCTGCGTATGGCCTACTTCCAAATATTTTTGTGTGATTGTCACATTGTACAACATAGCTACATTAGAGAGGGCATTCGCTAAGACAGTATTCCTATTTTGATAACAGCAACCATCGGAGAATAAAATTATTTCACGATTGTTATTACCCATTTTGGGTATAACAGTTTCTATAAAGAATGTGGATATTATGGTGGCGAACTCATCGGAATTAAGACCACCCTCGGCCTCATTCCAAAGAAAACAATAGCCTTCACTAGTTTTCATATCATATACACATAAGTTGTGTACGCACAACTTAGTTTTGTAGTAATGTGATGACACATTGGAACGAGGTGCCATCAAGACCGCTTGCAGATCCACAGTAAACACAAAGTCTTTTTGTTCTTTATCAAATTCTTTCTCTTTTCTAGCTTCCTCTTTCTTGGCAATATGAACATCGTATTCTTCTTTCCCTATATTTTTTAGCTTGTATCCATTGCAGATCTCACATAAGTCTTTTTTGGGTTTAAACAGAGATATTTTCTGGACTGTTAGGGCGTTGGAAAATGTAGCTATCGATAGTGAGTTGGTATTGTTATCCAAGCAGTATTGTTTATAGAGATTGTAGAGTTGCCGTTTGCTGTCAATGTCTGGCTGTAAATAAATTTGACTTGTCCTTTTCCTGCAATAATGTGAAGGCATTTTCGGTAACTCGTCCAGAAAAAGTTGCATTGTTTGAAGTTCTGTCTTAAAAGGTGTTTGTTTAGGTTGTGTTGTCTCTGTTTCATTAGTTGTGGTTATAGCTTGCTTCTTCCAACCCCAGATAGATGATTTACCTATTGATAAAGTATTCAAAAATAATGTTTTACAAACTCTAATCGGCTCATCTTCTTTTTTCAAGTAGTATACAAAACTGCAAGATCGTTTTGATTCATCAGGGTTTTTTCTGTCTCTTTGTCTATTAGTGGGAATACTTTTTACTAAATTTTCAACGTACATCCGTTTTTCATCCCAAGACAGAGCCCAAAACTTATCAAATATCTTTTGTCTATCCTCCTCCAATAAGAGGTGACACTGAATCATTCCTTTTCTTTTTTCACATGGGCATCGAGGTTTCATGATTCTATTAGGTTTTTCAATATCTTTTTTCCATTTACCTTCAATTTTTTTCTTACCTAAGTATTTCTTTCCGTTTTCTCTGTTCTTCTTGTTAATTTCTTCCACCCAATCTTCTTTCTTTACCTGACATCGCTTTTTCCTTTTTATTTTTGGTTCATCTGCTTCAGATTCAGTGTCGCTGTAATCAACGAGTTTGTGTGTATCTGGGATAAGTATATTGGGGGTTTGAGGTATATAATTTGAAGATGTTGAAGGAACTACATCATGTGAAAGTATAAATGTATCAGCGGGGTCAAAAGAGTTATCTGTACTATTAGAAGCTGCAACAATCAGTTCATCGTTGATTGAGCACCTAGATTGGTCAAGGTGTGACAGTAAACTTGGGGAATTCTCTAGAGATCTTGATTCAAACACTTCTTCAATAATAACTCCATCAACAATGCTATAAGTATCTGTATTGTCGAGTGTAAGGATCTGATCAGCGGGTAAGTTTAAAGTTTTAGTGGGTACTTCAAGCGCGTTACATAATTCAAAACTGTTGTTGTTAGAAGAAGAAGCAGCTAAAGCATAGGGATATTCATCATAGGCTGTAGGAAACTGATTATTCACAAACAAAGCAGAGTCTGGGTTATCTAGTTCCTCTGTGCATTCATTTTGTATAATGTTAAATATTTTTTGCAAGCGTGATTTTTGGGCCGCCATCTAACGTAATAAGTACATGAAACAAGAACAAAAAAGTTCACACACAAGAATAAAGGTGCAACGTGCATTATTGTATTGAAAAAAAAACCGTAGTAAGATAAGCTAACTCCCACCACATTCATTTAAATCATAAGGCAAATCAGCCAACTCCAAGCAGAAAAATAAAAACACAAATTATCCCAAATTTACGGTGCATTTGGTAAAATACAAGCAATTAAAACTTACCTTGAATCCTAATAATGTTGTTTAGCACTCATTTATAACCTTACACTATGTTTTTATATCAATTTATGAAAATAATCTGCAGCAACAATATACTAGCGCTGAATCGCCATACAAAATGGCCGACTGAATGGAGTTAGCTGTCAAAATTGACGCGTTCGGAAACGCTTGGAGTTGTCTCATTTTCGTATAACAATTTACGAAGAAAATAAGCGTCAAATGGAGTTACTGTTTTTTCTAGACTACGCGGAGTTATGGTATGAAAAAAACGCCATCATAATATTTTTTTTGACAAAAATGGAGTTGGCTGGTTTGCGGATTAAGGTATCGATATACAATTTATAGATGTGGAAAATTCTTAAATCTAATAAATATCTATCAAAATAACCAATACGAAAACCAAGGCAGACCGCTCGTTAACATTACTGGGAAATACTGTGATTTTTTTTTCTTAACTATATCCGGAAAATGCGCGAAGCGAAGAGTTGGCATTAATAAATTTGGAACTTGAGGCAAAACTATTATCAGATATCTTCAATTTTCAACTCCCAAATGTACATGGGACTTTGCTTTCGCTGAACTTCTGCGACCTTGCTTGTTGACGCTGGTCGCCACAGCGATGCGACTCGGTGTGGTTGGAAATCGACAGTAGAAAATCATTGGTGCAGAAAGATATATAGATGATTCAATTATGAACAAAATTGCAGTAGCCATTTCAATACTTAATACGATTGAAAAATTACAGAAATGAGGTCAACATCATCATACCCACCCATATATCTGTGTATAAAAATTATTAATTTTTTTCTCTCTTCTTCACTCCAATCCTGCTACTCGTATTAACTTATACCTCCAATAACGTCTCCTGCCCAGTCTAATTTCAATTTCAGGAATTGTAATATTTAACACAAATTATATTATTATAAGTAAGACATAAAGTTGTTGTTATATTAACTTCGGGCGAGTAAGGGATAGGGCTTAAAACATTAGATAGATATATACAGCCCAGACTCAGCCTCAGATGCATGGCTCGAGTTAATAATAGTGCCCGGAATACGATAATCCCATCAAAAACAATACTTGTAAAAAATGCCAAGCCTCGCCGCCCTCGGTTCTTCTACCGCAAAAAGTTGAGAGATCCATGTAATACCAAGTCGGTTCATTTATTCAGTCCCTACTTCAGATACCTTCTGTCCTAAGTTAATAAGCTTTTATGTTTTAAATGTAATAAATTGACTTGGCAATCGCACTAAACAATCTTATTTAATGTAATTATTGTGATGTGCTATACATTGTGTTTTCATGCGATGGCCAAGTCAATTTATTATAATTATTCAAAACATAAAAACTAATTACATAATAACTTAGGACAGAAGGTATCTGAAATAGGGACTGAATAAATTAACCGACTTGGTTTTACATGGATCTCACAACTTTTTGCTGTAGAAGAACCGAGGGCGGCGAGGCTTGGCATTTTTTTACAAGTATTGTTTTTGATGGAATTTCAGTTCTTTTTGTAGATTACCTTTCCGGTTTCTCCCACTCCCACTCCCAATCCCACTTCTTCACTTTTCGTCATCATCAAGTTTATTCAGACACTAGTTTAGGCGTGAAAGCGTAATACTAACAAATAACAGACGCTCAGATAGTTACTTTCGCATTTATTATAATACTTCGTTAGATTGATATTAGTATGGATGGATTCATGTACACTGAAACGTTCACTGCAAATGTAACTTTGTAATCCCATATATTTATATGAGATTACAAAGTTATTTATGCAGTTGATGAAATTGCTGAAATTGAAGAATATTTTAATTTTCCCTTGAGTTGTACACTAAACACTACTTATCTTCTACATTTGAGGCTTCTACGTCTGCTAGAAGTGCCTTAGAGTTTTGATGATCGGTCAGTCAGTGAATGACAAAATTTGCAAAATTTGCAAACTTTGACTAGTTATAATTCTTAAACTACTGGTTCCAATTGAATGAAATTTGAAATATAAAGTGTTTTTACAGTGCCTACTTAGTATCCTAAGATTCAGGCTTCTAGGTTTATCCACGACGAAGTTCTAGGGGGTCGAAAATGGCCTGAAGTGCTTCGAGAAAATAGTGTTACGGCCGTGCCGCTCTTCTTTGCTCGACTTGGCGGGGGCACTGCCGTGCCCCCAGATAGGCTCACCCCCTATCAATGAGATTAATAACCAATAGAGTTGAATAGAGGGATAGACTTCATAGTCCGACGTCAAAAAATGGTAACCTTAAAAACGAGTAGACGACGAAGCATGAAAAAACGTAAAAATTATGAAGTAAACATAATTCCTTTTCACACTAGTCGCTTCTTCATCTATATCTATACCGATACTAAAGATAATAATAAAGCTGAAGAGTTTGTTTGTTGGTTGGTTGGTTAAAGGGATGCAACGGGGTTTCATAGTATGTTATGCGCGAAGACGAAGGGGAGTCAGAATAGAAGATGCAACGGGAACGGGCCGGGCTGGTCACCGAGCGCAGGAGTGGGGAGCCGAGGAGTTCCCCATTGGGTAGAGCCACGGGGAAGTCACGGGAATATGCTCAAGGCAATCTTACACCCCCAGCATCTGATGACCCGAGACGACATGTGGTTTAGTCGGTCGGAGTCCGACATAACCACTCCACTGGTATACTGGTATCCAAGGAGAACTTTAGCACGTAAGAAAAGTTGGAACGGAATCCAACTTCCACGCGGGCGGAGCCGCGGGCAACAGCTAGTAAATTAATTATGTATGTTGTCTGACTGTCACTTGGTTGAAGTATTGTCAACCTTTGAATGACGCGAGTCGAAACATAGGACTGTGATCCTATATTGTATTGGGGCGGATTTTCACGTCAACTACGCATCTAGTTACTTATTAAGTAACAATGTAAATCAATGCCCCCTATGACAGGCCTCCGTCACTCGCCCGTAGCTGCGGAGATAAGCACCTACAATGCGCCAAACCCCTGAGTTGTTATAGCAGTGGGGGCCGGCGCGCGACGGCGAGCACACGCGTGACGTAATTTGCGTATTATGATCGCATCATAATATTGGGATCGCAATACAAATATGTCGAAATTTACAAATAAAGAACTCTAAATTCTCTTTTTTTAAATTAGAAGAGCGTAAAATGTAAGTTTTTACTATTTTTATGCACAGATTACTTTTTGATGAATTAGTACCAAAGCCATTACGTTCTAGTTGACACCTTCGTATTATTTATGTATGTAGGTAGTTAAATAACTAAATCGTCGTGAACCTACGACATTGGTCCTTACCTATTATAGGCCTACCTATAATAATGAGTTCGTAAGAGTTTGATTGATTGAAGAACTAAAAATTGTTCTGTATGTAGGTACTTATTTTGAAACAAGTATGTATTTATGTCGTGCTGGTATTTTAATGACTACCTAGTTTATTTAATTTGTATTAGTACCGCACCTACTACATGATGAATGATGATCATCGAAAGATTTATATCGGTGAACGCCGTAGAAAATTTACTGAACATGATACTATTGCAAAAAGCTATTAACTTGCATAAAATGTACTTATTTCATCGTTTCACTCAAAGTTTCGTTTCAACCAAGGTCAAGGCACAGCGAACGTGGCCGCCGGCGCCTCCCTCTGCGAGCAAGTAATGCTCGTGAAGGAGGCGGCGGAGCGGGAGCGAAGGAGAATAGCAGTCCTTGCGGCCCGCGAAGAGCGGAGGGGAACGCAAACCGCACGGCACGCGACGAGCGGTGGCAACTCGGGCGTCGGAGGTCGCAGAATGACCTCCGTCCCCCATGAGCGCGGGCCTGGGGGTGACGGGTGGGGCCGCCTGTCACCCTAGCAGAAGCAGGCCGCGGCGGCAGCACGCATTGTGTGCCTCCCCGTGCCCGGGGGCGAGTTGGGGACTCTGTGGTCCCACACCGGAAGAGGGCCAGATCAAGAGATATGGTCCTGGGTCGGCCGGGGTGCGAGGGATATGGCTATGACAATCTCACCTCCGGCAACTGACGGCCCACAGACGGCGTGCGTTATAGGTTCGAGTCCGACATAACCTCCTCCTCCGGCGCCGGCGGGGGAGTATCCGTGGGGATTTTTCGCACGATAAAAAAAAAAGGCACAGCGAACGTGTGTTGAGCTGTGTTCGACTAGGTTCGGCTGTACTAGTACCTCAGTCGCCCACACTCATCGCTGCATTTTGACGCGAACAATTATCATTATTTTTATTATTATAACACCCAGCCTTTTTTGCGTCGGGGGTTACAAAATGAATAGTGATTGTAAACATTTTATCGGATTGTTTTATTTTATTCTCTGACAAGGTGACAACCCTAACACTCAAGTTGGCGGCGTTGGATATTCGGAACAATGGGCGATTCCAAGAAAATATCGTAGGTTAATATAACGGCAGCTTTCGTCAATAATAAAGGAGTGCAACTTCTGTACGTAGTACTATTACTTATTCTGTAGTACTATTACTTATTCTGTGCCTATGGACCTAATTTAATGATTGGTGAAATGTGGGTGTCAATTCACCTCTCCTAAGCCTCCCGAGATAAAGGTGTTATTTATGTATGCGTTTTATGAGATTGGATAAAGTAGTGTTTGACTCTGCATATAAAATTGATCTTAAATCACTCTTATTATGCAACAGTTTCATAAACTACTATTCCAGAACACCGAATATCCTAAGGAGTTCTCAAAAATAGTGACATAATTGCTTTATTTTTTTTTAGGGTTACTTCGCCTGCAGCAGTTGTACCAAAGTTTGCAACCAGGTAACGCAACGTTCCGCATTTCGAATGTGAAGCGGGTTACCAATGCGACCGATGTGGTAGAATTCTTAAGTGCAATCGAACGGCTGGACCGCTGGAGCAACAAATACGTTATACTTGATTCAACAACACAGCTGGCAAAAGATGCACTAATATTGCATGTACGTGATGTGCAACTTGGAAGAAGAAATTACCACTATTTTTTAAGTGGACTGGTAAGTAATCCTCCGATTAACAAATCGGATCATAATGATCGAATTATAATGACCGTAGACCGGTAGAGCATACCAATGTACTTAGCGATCCCCCGACGAGACAAATGACAAAAGGGTCAATACTTAGAGTAGGTCATAATGTAATAGTTAATATTTTACTTTTTATGGGTTCTTTTTGGGTCGGGGGTTTTTAATCAGTGTTGAGCAGAATGTCCTCGAAGCTGAATTTCTTTTGAATGAGTTAGTCCACTAGTCAAAACGTCTATCGAATAATGTGACCTCAACGTGAAAACGGCCAAGGAGCAAGTCGTCTTCAATTCATGTAGTCCTTAGTGCAAACGGTATTTAACGGAAAATCATCATCATCCTCATCATCATCCAAATAAGTATAAAAATAACTGATGACAAGGGTCATAGAACCTTAGCCTGTTCCGAAAGGAACAAATATAAAAAAACAATTGATTAATATCAAATGTTATATTTTTCGAAAAGTTATTTTGTTCTTTTGTTATGTGAGTCGAGAGAGATAATCAGAATTTGTGCAAATTTCCCCCTACTGCCGGCAAGTTCTGCTCGACACAGGCCTCTGCCAATGTCCGCCACGTGTGCCGATCCTCCGCCTGCCGCATTATTCGCAGATCGGCAAAGTTATGTGAACAGCAGAAAATACACTATGCTACTCACAGTGTTGGTCATACATTAAGCAGCATGCTGGGAATACTGAGATCATGCAGACATTTCTTAAGTACCTACTTTGAGAATCAATGGTTAAAATCAAAATCAACTATGAATATATATTAAGCTGTTACAATTATAACGATATTTTTCGAACGAATAATCCTCTAGAAAGTTGGAATAGACGTTTTAATTCAAAAGTAAATAGGAAACCAACATTAGTAGTTACCTACTGTTTATCGATGCTCTAAGGAAAGAAGCAAAGTGGCAGGAGATAAGATTCAAAAACATTAAGTTTCATGGTAGCAAGAGGCGAAAGGTGGATATCAGTTTCAAAATCCGGTACACATAAGAAAAGAAGAAATTAGAAGAAGAGAGTATCACACCTTACGAATTTTTAAGAAGAACTACAATAATAAAAAAGATTTTAAATGTTACTAAGTATTAACTCTATTAGCTCAAGTATAAATTTAATTAAACAGGAACATAATAATTACAATATAAAATATTTTGACCCTAATTTTTAAATTAGACTAACGTTGAAACAAGTCGGTGTGAGCCCATATTTCAATTCAACGTCCAACGACACTAAATTGAGGACGTTTTGCTCTTAGTAGGTTTTACTTTTCGAATACACAAATTGAGGACGATTTTGCTCTCAGTACGTTTTACTTTGCGAACATTAAGCAACAATAACATTTTGCTTCGAAAACTAGCAAACTATTTCAATTGTGGACGTTTTACTCTTAGGGCATTTTATATAGCGGTTAATATGACATCAAGAACGTTTAACTTCGAGGACCTTCTGCTCAGAACTGTTTTCAATGTTGAATTGAATGAAACAAGCGCGATCTAGTATCGAAATCGGGGGTTCCGGGGTGGTGTTCGTTGCGCGCCTCCCCATACCCGGAGTGCGAGTTGGGGACTCGGTAGTCCCCACACCGGAAGAGGGCCAGATCGAGAGATATAGCCCTGGGTCGGCCGGGGTGCGAAGGGTATGTCTACGATAACCTCACCCCTCCGGCAACAGACGGCCCAGAGACGGCGTGCGATGTAATTGGTTTGAGACTGACATAACCGGCTGTAGCCCTTGTTATCCGTTTTTTTCTGGACCTCGTTAAAATTTGCCCACAATATCTTTTTTTTTTTATACCACTTAGTTGGCAGACAAGCACCCGGCCCACCTGATGGGAACCGGTCACCGTGGCCTATGGACGTATGCAACACCACGGGCGTCACACTCGCGCTGCCTGAAGAAACCTTCTAATGCCCTTCTTGAAGAACCCCATATTGTAGTCGCTTGGGAAAACCACCGCAGGGAGTTCATTTCACAGCTTGAGTGTGCGTGGGATGAAGTGCCTTTCAAACCGCACAGTGCGCACCATTTCCGGACGCAATATGTGAGGATGAATTCCCTGTCTGTGGCGAGAGGTGCGATGATAGAATGTAGCTGTTGGCATCATGTCAAATAGTTCTTCTGAGCAGAAACCATTGTATAGACGGTAAAACACACACAGTGAGGCAAAGTCTCTTCTGAGACTGAAAGGTTCTACATCGCCTGCGAGTATGGGATTACCGACGAGCCTCAACGCCCGTCTTTGTACCGAGTCGAAGGGGTCAAGCTGGCAAGCAGGCGCTCCAGCAAAAAGGTGACAGCAGTACTCCATGTGGAGCCGAACCTGCGCCTTATAAAGGATGAGTCGTTGCCCCGCAGTGAAGTACTGCTTCGCCCTGTTCAGCATCCCAAGCTTCTTTGATGCCAGCTTCACCTTGTCTTCTAAATGACTACGGTATTGGACGTCGCTGGAGATATCGATACCAAGGATCCCGATACTCGAGGAAATGGTAAGCGGTGTGCCCAGGAATTGCGGTGCTACAATGAATGGGGTTTTCTTAGTGGTGAATACACATACTTGTGTCTTAGAGGGGTTGAATTGGACTAAATTTAGTCTGCCCCAATCGGATACTCTAGATAACGTAGTCTCGATTTCAGACACAAGTTGTTCGCGACTTTCCTCTACTTTGGACTGAGGGATATTTGCACGGCCCGTGTAACAAGCGTCTCTAATACTATCGTCCGCATAGCAATGAATGGAGTCATCCGACAGCATGTCATTGATATGCAGCAGAAACAGGGTTGGAGACAACACAGAGCCTTGTGGGACACCAGCGTTTATGTCCATGCGATCCGAGCAGCTGCCGTCAACGACGGCTTGGATACTTCTGTTGGACAAAAAGCTGGCAATCCATACGCATAATCCCTCGGGGAGTCCATAAGATGGTAGCTTTGCAAGAAGACCTCTGTGCCGGACCCGGTCAAAGGCCTTTGCCATATCGAGGCTAACCGCCAGTGCCTCATCTCGAGTCTCGACGGCTTGCGCCCAACGGTTTGTGAGATACATAAGAAGGTCACCGGTTGAGCGACGGTGGCGAAAGCGGTACTGTCGGTCGCTCAGAAGATCGTTACCTTCAAGGTATCCCAGGAGCTGTGTATTAATGACACGCTCCATCACCTTCGAGAGGAGGGAGGTTATAGCAATAGGCCTGTAATTGGACGGGTCTATCCTAACGCCTTTTTTGTGCACAGGATGCACGTATGCGGTCTTCCATGAAGCTGGAACTCGTCCCGCAGAGAGTGAAAGCGCGAACAGTCGTGAAGTACAGGGCACAACTCGGGAGCACAGTGCTTAAGCACCAACGCCGGTATGCCATCCGGCCCACTCGACTTTCGAACATCTAGGGTATTAAGTACCCGCAAAACCATCCGTTGTGTGATTTTTACTTCATGCATTGAAGTACCACACCAGGGGATAATAGGTGGCTCGGCATTCCCATCGTTCATAGTCGAGTTTGATGCAAAGACATTACCTAAAAGATCGGCTTTCTCCTTGGCACCATGGGCCAGACTACCGTCGGGTTTCAGCAGCGGCGGAAGGCAGGACCGGCAGAAGTTTCCCTCGGCAGCTTTGGCGAGCGTCCAAAATGCGCGACTACCAGATGGGTACCGCGCAAGCCGCTCACCAATTCTGCCGATGAATTCAAACTTAGCCCTGGCGATTGCCTTCTTACTAGACCTCGAGGCGGCATTCAATTTCCGCTTCACTTCAGAGATGTTCGGATCCTTGCTGGCAAGGGCCGTGGTCCATGCCTTATAAGCAGATTGTTTGCGAGTTCTCGCTTCTCTGCAGGACTTATTAAACCACGGCCGCTTACTCGCTCCTGTCGCGACCCAACGGTTAGGGATATAGCATTCCATGCCTGCCCGCTATGATCGCGTCAGCGACTGCTGTTGCACAGGAGCTTGGATCTTCTGAAGTGAAGCAAAGCTGCCTCCACGGGTACGACGCGAAGAATTCTCGCAGTCCGTCCCAGTCTGCCGACTTGTAGTGCCGAATTACCGATAGGTGCATCCACAGTAATGGAGTATTCATCCGGACGCGTAGTCAGCAGAAGGTCCAGTATAGAGCTTCTGTAGGTCTCAATGTCTGGCGTTCTAGTAACAGAATGCACCAATTGTCTCTCAACTGGTGCATTCTGTTACTAGAACGCCAGACATAGGTCAGGGCGAAGTCATGAGCAGCTCTTCCCGTAAATTAGTCACGGGCGACCCCAGCCACTCCACGTGTTGAGCGTTGAAGTCCCCCAAGAATACCAAGTCCGCGGTGGGATACTGCTCAATTACCCTGTCAGCCGACCGCTGCAGGTGCTCAAACAGTTGAGTTGTGCCCCAGTCACCGCTATAAGACCTGTAGAGGCACGCATAGATACGGGTGTGGCCACCGTGATCTATACGCACCTATAGACCCCACCTAAAACTACTTGCCGACCCCTGCAACAGGAGGATTCACTCGGTCCGCTTGTGTTTAGTCTGGCTATACACAAGGCGATCCGAGGTCTCAAATCCTCTCTAAACGTTTGGTACTTGGACGATGGTACTATCGGGGGTAAACCGGAAGATGTTATATAGGGTCTGGAGGACCTAGTTCCTAGCCTTAGAGACCTGGGTCTGGAAGTGAATCCCTCGAAGTGCGAGTTTTTCTCCTGTGGCACTGAGTCTCGAACATACTTTCGTCAGTTAAGTACCATTCTACCTGGCCTCAAGGAACTTTCTCCTTCGGACTTCAACCTGCTGGGCTCACCAATTTTTCTCTCTGCAGTTCCTGATGCCATCACTGCTCGAAAGCAGCTTCTTCTTGCTGCTCACGAACGACTGAAAGGACTTTCCGCGCACGTTGCGATTGTCTTGTTACGCATGTGCTTCGCTCTCCCGAAGATCACGTACTTATTGCGGACCACCCCAACTTGGCTCTGTCCTGAGGAAGTCTCCTACTTCGACGATGCCCTGAAGTCGGTGGTAGAGTCGGTCCTCAACGTCTCCCTAGATGGGAATCAGTGGAGTCAAGCGACCCTGCCAATCCGAAGTGGTCGGGAATACGCTGTGTGCATGATGTGGGCCTCCCGGCTTTTCTGGCGTCTGCGGAGGGGGTTACTAACCTCGTCACTATTTTATTAAACCCTAACGGTGACGGGGGGAACGTGCCCTTTGTGTCGGATGCTGTATCGATACCCGAACTGAGGCATCTTCAGCGGGCGTGGGATGAGGTGGGGGTGAGGCGACTAAGCTCAACTATTGGAGGGAGCTACGGGGGCCGATAAGGCTACGTTGCGGGTTGTTTCACGGCTGGAATCCGGAGCGTGGTTACAGGCGTTACCTTCGCCTTACGTGGGTACCCTGCACGACGACGACTCTCTGCGGGTGACGGTGGCTCTCCGCCTGGGCTGTAAGGTGTGTGAACCCCACATATGCACCTGCGGTTCCATGGTGGAAGCGGATGGCCATCACGCTTTGGAGTTGTCGGCGGTGCAATGGAAGGTTTCCGCGACACCACGCTCTGAACGATATCATCCGCAGAGCCCTTGTATCAGCGAACGTACCCTGCGTACTTGGGCCTCCGAGTTTGAGCAGGTCGGACGGTAAGAGACCGGACAGGCTGACTTTGGTGCTGGTGAAGGTGGAAGAACGGCAAGTGCCTGCTGTGGGATGCAACTTGTGTCAGCACTGTAGCTGCCAGCCACCTTAGTCGCACCATCCACTCTCCGTCGGCCGCCGTCGATGATGCCGGCTTGAGGAAGAGGCTTAAGTACGCCGAGCTGGAGCCGTTGTATCACTTCGTGCCGGTGGCGGTGGAGACTTTGGGGAGCTGGGGCGAAAGCCTTGTAAGGGCGATTGGGCAAAGGCTCGTAGAGGCCACGGATGACTCTCGCTCCGGGTCGTTCCTGGTGCAGAGGATGGCCGTCGCAAGCCAACGTGGAAATGCGGCAAGTGTGACCTTTGCACCGGGCGCGATCAGGGGCGGGTTATTTGATTGATATCGAGCGACATATATTATTTATTTTATTTAGTATTAAGGTGACATTTTATTTTGTTAATATTATAAATTTGACATTGGAATAAATGATTATTTAAAAAAAATCTTTATGTATGATCCGTGTACTTTATGTGTGCAATAAAGAATATTAAGAATTCAAAATCATTAATGGTAATCTATACTTAATATTATTTTTTTACATTTACAATTACTCTATCTATACAAATTGATATAAAAAAACGAGCGTGCTTTAGACCACATGAATAAAGTGAAAAATCTAATAAGCCTGCGATGTGTCTCAAATATATGAAACGTCACTGGCTATGGGTTCAGTTCAATAATATATTCAAAGATTTACAACTAAATGTGTGTGTTGATTTAGGTGATGGACGACCGCTGGGAGAAAGAAGTCACTGAGTTTGGTGCCATTAACGTAACTGGATTTCGCGTCTTGGATTTTTCCCGTAAAGTAGTCAGAGATTTCATTGATATCTGGAAAAGAGAATCTATTTCGGTAAGTTTATAAATTACTAACCTATACCCGTGGCTCCGCCTGCCTGGGTGCAGGTATATTGGCCGCCGATATATTGGCCAATGCAGCATGTTTAGCTCATGTATATTCGTCTGTATTACACTGAACTGGAGTTTGAAGAGGATGACGGAGATATGGAGGAGGAGGAGGAAGCCGCCGTGCTCAAATCCAAAGATCCCTCTGATTGGATCACCCTAATGAGAACGAAGCGAGGCGAACTCCCAGAAAAAGTAAAAAACCACATTAGATTGATCTGTGATCAAGGCAACAGTTGACTGTTGCCTTGATCACTGCCTTCACTATTTCGTAGAATGGACCGTGTATGGTGAATGACCTCGGTATTTTATTTTTCGTCATAGGTATCTTCACTAAAAGCATCTGACCATGGTTCTCTATGTCTTTCACAGTTATATTTGTTAATTCTTGTATCCTACATGCACCAGTTACACCAAATATTAAAGCAACCTGAAAAAGATGAACAATAATTTAAGTTCAACACACAACTCGGCAGAAGTCGCGTAGTTAAAATAAACCAAAAAAGTGAATAGTACATTAATTTAACTAACCTTAGTAGCCAGATAATGGTCATCTGGAGCATCTTTTATGAATTTTTCAATATCGTCAGATGATAAAACCTTTGATTTTTTGCTTCTAAATCCATCGGATAGTCTCTTTAGATAAGCTTTCAAATTAGAGTACGTTTTTAAGTCCACTCCATTCTTTGTTCGGACTGTGCCTTTTAACATTGAGTATATACACCATAAAGAGCTAGGTTTATACTTAGAAGATAATTCTTTAAAGTATGCCATGAACACATTTTCTGAAAAAGACTGCGTATTCTTGTTGTTTTGCCATTGTATAAAAATTTTGTATGTTAATAGATATTTTTCCTTGGAGTTTTCAGGTAGTAAACTTTCCATAACGTTAAGGGCTTCACATTTTATATCGGGCGGTGTACAAAATAAATCATTTTCTTCACAACTAGTACATACTTGTAGACATTTTATAATAAATAACTATAATTTCGACACTTAAAATGAGTTGTGTAGGTAATTTTTTTCCTATCGGCGGGAAACATTAATAAGTTTTCGAATGCGCGCGCATCTAACCACAGATTAATCTAACAATGTATCGGCCATAGACTAAAAGAATGAAGTTTCTTTTTTTTGATAGCGTTTTGGACTCAACATGGGGAATTTAAAGTTTTTTTAGACAAAATAAAATAAAAAAGTGAAAGTTTTATTTAATAAACATGTATAAGTTGAAATTATCTATTTAAATATGAAGTTGCATGATGGATATCAATTTATTTGTAGGTTACTATTGAACACGATCTTTTTGGTTACCCAACTTTTTTTAAGAAACTCAACCAATAAAAAAAAAGAATCTATAACTTACTTTTGTGAATAATAGTAATGAAAAATTCACAGTTTCATAATAGGTGTACTTACGTGCTTAATTGCGGTGAAGTAAAACGCCAGTTACGAGCAAGTGTATTGAAAAAGTTTTTTGTAGACAAAATAAAATAAAAAAGTGAAAGTTTTATTTAATAAACATGTATAAGTTGAAATTATCTATTTGAATATGAAGTTGCATGATGGATATCAATTTATTTGTAAGTTACTATTGAACACGATCTTTTTGGTTACCCAACTTTTTTTAAGAAACTCAACCAATAAAAAAAAAGATTCTATAACTCACTTTTGTGAATAATAGAAATGTAAAATTCACAGTTTCATAATAGGTGTAATTACGTGCTTAATTGCGGTGAAGTAAAAAGCCAGTTACGAGCAAGTGTGTTGAAAAAGCATTTATGTTTAAAAAAACAAGTAATGTTAATTATGATAAACTGTATATATTCGCGACACTGTGCGTCCCTTGAAAATTATTAATAATATCGGCCTAGTTACTTCTACATCATTTACTTAGGTATCTCCCCATCGCTGGCTCGTGTCTTGCCCATGGGAGCTTTTACTGTGTTCATCTGGGCACTTTAGGGGAATAACCTACCAACTTTCAAACTACACCAATTATTTGGTCTGATTTATTTAATTTTCCCGCGCTATAATTTGATCAAATTATAATAAGGGCTGATGATCAGTATAAAGTACCTAAGTTATAGTTTTTAGATAAAACTTGCCTACTTTATAGCAATAGGTACATATAATTTAATTATAACTATAATGAGAATGTACAAAATCGTTAAACTGTATAATTCTGTAACAGGCGCAAGCTGCTCTAATGTACGACGCTGTTCAAGTGTTGGTCGATGCGATTGTTCGTCTCCTTCGCAAGAAACCAGATATTTTTCGCGCTACGATGAGGCGTAATGGTAACCAGAACTCAAGCAAAATGATGGACTGTAATCCTAAAGGCAAAATAACACCTTACGACCACGGTGACAAAATTTCCAGGATGATCAAAAAGGTGCGTAATCTTAGCGCTCGTAGGCTTGTAAAATATATTCGTGAGTGGAGCATGTAGTAGTAGTGCTGTTTTATTCACTGACTGAGATTTCTTGTAAGTAGTTGGTTAATTGTGATCAGTATCGTTAGTATAACCAAAATTGAAGTGTTTTTTTTTCTTTCAATCCAAGTTAATCTCTAATATACAGACACGACTACTTTACACATAAATAACACAGAACATCAAAGAACCGTGGACCCGGGTGTACACTAAAGAGTATCCCAGAAAAATTGGACTGCCTGGGAAGTGACAATCACCACCAAGGAATAAGTCTTTATACATGCACATTTTTAGACATGCAGAAGGTTTTCGACAGGAACACCTCCCCAAAGGTTGTGCTGCCTGGGAAGTGACAATCGCCATCAAGGAAGAAGTCTTTATGCATGCATGTTTTTAGACATGCAGAAGGTTTTCGACTATTTTCTTCACGTAATGTTCGGATGGGCTCTGCGCTTCAAAGGGATTCCAGAATCTTATATTGTCATCATCCGAAACATGCATCAGTAGGATTTCGTGGTTCGGACCACTGTTACACGACGATGGCTATACGAAACCATTGTCATCATCATCATGACTTGACTGCTCATGTATGTTGATGATATCGGATTGGTGGATGCCAACAGTAGTGTATCTTGCGGTGGACGATCAACCGATCAGATGGTGGAAGAGGCGCTTGAGAACAGCGCAGCGGCCTGAAGTTAAATTTGGTGAAGATGACGAACGAAGAGAAGAATACAAGGCGTGCGGATCCGACCAATATAGACGATAACTTGGTCGAGCCCAAGGAGCAGGTTAAGTATTATTATATGTTGTACCTGGGATCAGTACTCTACGCGACTGGTAACAGCGATTGCGACGTAAAGATACACATTGCTACTGCGTGGGTCAAATGACCTGGGCCTCGATTCTGTTAAAGCACAACCACTGTCACACTACAGAGAAAATTCCATTTGATTTTAGCTTTTAAAGTAATGCGGTTAAAGTTTAAAAATAAATGGCTTTTTGTAGAGTGAACGAAAGCGTGTAATAAAAATATTGTCATTTAATTTTGGACTTTAATTCTATGGTAATATAGTCTAAAATGTAATGCCAATTATTGCAGAGACTGTGGCACGACAGTGGTTTTGCTTTAGCAGAATCAAGGGGCTGGGGTGACTGGCGTCATTTGTGATAGTCATTTTGGAGCATGCTGGTTAAAGTTGTCAAGGTTACAAAACTGTCAGTAGGCTTGTCCTTTAACACGGCTGCGAAGCAAGGCTGTTGCCTGAGCGACACAAGGAGGAGTTGTGCACTAAAAATCTGTGATCCACGGCAGCCTTCACGATAACGCGGATAAAATGTAGGACACACATTTTACAGCAAGACCAAACATTTGCTACTCACGTAGCCTACTACGTGAGTAGCAAATGTTTGGTCAAACTTGCTGTGTCCTCCAGGCCATTGGTGGCTTGGCGTCGTAGGAGATGAAATGCATGTATAAATAGCCAAGACCGTGCATAGTGGAGAAGTAACAACTGGAAAGCGGACACCGGACTCCGAGAGGTTTGGGTGCCGCCGGGGTTTACTTTATAAACCTAAATATAAATAATAACTCATATAAATTAATAATAATGACGTATAACCCGCGCCACGTATCTTGGACCTAAATCGTAAGACATAAGAGGCTCTGGTGTCCGCGGATTGCTTTGTAATAGTCTATGCTTGTTGAATTAGAGTTCACCTACCGCAGTAGCATCCCGTACTATCCTCAAAAGACACCCAAGACATATATTATGTACTGCGCGTATATGGCACATTTTGAGCACATTTTATACAGACAGATAGTATTCAGAGACTTGAAAGTTTTTTTTTGCATTTGCGAAAGATTGATGCTGAGTCATATTTTTCAATTACGATTGCTGGCGATTGGTTTCCATCCATACAGTCAGTAATTTGTTGAAGGCATTCAAATTCAGGTATTATTTAGGCTTAAATTATTTCATACGAACAATAACGCATTTGAATGCGTACCATTTTTTGTCGATTAAGATAGGAAAAAGAAAAACGACTCAAGCGGGTCTCGAACCCGCTACCCTTACAAGGGGAATGCTCTGACCACTAAGCCACTAAGTCACGCCTTGAGTGCTCCAAATTTTCCTATACCATGTTGGGGCGACGGGCCATCTGTAAGGGACTGGTCGCTCAGTCGCTGGTTCGAGTCCCGTCTGAGTCTTTTCTCTTTTTCCTATCTTAATAGATTTTAAATAGTATACTAATTGCTTTAAAATTTCATTCCAAAGCTATTTTTGTATTTATATTTGTA
This sequence comes from Eilema depressum, assembly GCA_914767945.1. Classification (NCBI taxonomy): domain Eukaryota; kingdom Metazoa; phylum Arthropoda; class Insecta; order Lepidoptera; family Erebidae; genus Eilema; species Eilema depressum. The sequence continues at coordinate 20,016,921 of OU612012.1, read as the reverse complement.
GAGTACGTAACATAAAATGCGTCATATTATTTATTCACTCATCTTCATAAAATCGCTCTTTGTTTTTATCTGGTAGGATTTCACCAACGAAAATAATTGCTTTCTAGTTAAACTACTATAATCCTGCAACACGTTTTTCTTCACTGTGAAAGTAACGAAGTAAAACTAATAAGATTGTATTGATCGTAGTTCTTATAATTGGTGAATTAGTTCTATCGAATGCCTACATGATTTTATTATACTAATATATTTAATAGGTTAATGAAACGTCACTCCGGTTAACTCGAAACCAGAATACTTCTACGTGAACACCTATAATAGGTGGGTTTACAAGTTGTGGCGGCTAAAATTTGCAAGATTAATCTGAATATCTAAGCGTAATTTTTATTTATTTCATACAAAGTGTACAGCAGACAGCTTAGCTTGCGAAAAATAGGATAATTCTAGGAGAGTGTAATTATTATGTACCATAATATAGGTACGAGTACTTTACATCTAATCTCTAATTGGGTTAATTTTTCTTAAGTTGGTTTGATTTTACATGTGTGTGTTCCCACTTCACAAAATAATAATGTTTGCACTACCAACAAGAATATGTGCTGAATACTACTGCAGTATTTTAGGTGTACAGTGTATGGGCGAGCAATGGTTCTGGCGGTCTCTGACGATTAATTAGATTTTGTTAGGTGAAGCATAACTAACTCGCGCATTTGCTTATCATCCTAATACGTATGCGAAAATATGAGATCTCTTTGTTGTCTTTATTTAACTTACCACTTACTTATCTAGTAGGTGCTACGCCGGCTACGCGCGACACATTGTGGTGACAAATGTGAATTAAAATTCAACCATAAGAGTAATTTCTTTGCTTCAGACGGAGGTAGATGGCCTGTCAGGTGTAATTAGGTTTAATGATGCGGGGCACCGAAAAAATTTCACACTGCAGGTTATGGAGCTGACCGTCGACGGAGACATGATAAAGGTATGCAGGAATATAAAAGCAAAATACCAACCGCAATGTATGGCAATATATTAGGTATTAGCGTGCACAAACGCATAGACAAACAGACAAACAGACAAAAATTCCAAAAATCGTTGTTTTGGCTTCTATTACGTTAATAAAGTCCCCCAATAATAGTTTTTCTTATTTCCAAGCCATGTACAGACACCGATCGGTTACAATTTTATTATATGTATAGATATATGATAATAAAAAAAGACGTGTGGCACTCGTAGACTGCCGCGGTAAAGCTATTGCATAGCATTTTTTATCAACTTATGCAATCTTATCTTATCTTATCTTATAATCAAAGGGAACATTCGGCACAAATTGTCACCCCGGTGACAAATGGGAAGACAATTCCCAGCTGTCACCCCGGGGGACAGGGCTAGAGGGGACTACTAGGAATAATCGATTATAATTACTTACGTTTCCGATTTCGGAGCAGCTCGGCTCGATTCGTGCGAGCTCGGAGTGGGGGGTGTTAGGTTTTTTTCGATACGGAATTTCTGGATTCGGTCTCCACGCTCAAGGCCCGCGATAGAAGCTATGCAATAGCTTAATAATAATGAAAATTCTTGGCTCAACTGTGGCGTGTCGGTAGGGCAATCAACTACTGCAAAGCGCAGGCTGGATCGATTTCCGCTCAGTGCAAATATTTGTAAACACAAATATTTCTATTTGCATTACCGCGCCTCATAAAACATGTTTAGCCGCTGGTCCTGGTTGCAGTAAGAACATCTATGGCAGTCGTTACATGCAGCTGAAGCCCTAAAAAGTTCCGATGAATACCTCGATATCTTCAATGGATAAATCAATTCTTCGCTCAAGTCGTCTGCTGCTAAAGAATAAGTCTCCAGTAGAGTCAAGGCAACATAACGGCTGCTGTTGCGCGCCTTCGGCTATAATAAACTTGGGCATCCATGCACTCGTTTGTAACCTGCACAACTGTATAAAGTGAACCATATTATTCACATTACTGTTAACATAGTGATCATAGAAATGGAGTAAGCAAAAAGGGCTAATATTTTCGAATTTCAAAACTAGCGCACTACAAATCTTAGGAATATCTATAATATTCCTAACGTTTGTAAATATTTTTTGACACTTAAATAATTTCCCTTCGCAAAAATCATAGTTGTTTCAAAGAAATCAAAGCGAAGTAACTATTCACGCTATCCTAAATAAACAGGTGGCGACATGGTACGACAATACAGGACTAGTCCCAATAATTCCGAAACTGGCTCCATTCAGTATACCGGGTATTTATGACCGAAATAAGACTTATATAGTGACTACTATTGAGGAGTCTCCGTATATAATGCGAAACACTCCCGACAGCTTGGAACCATACAAAGGATTTTGCGAAGAACTCACTAAAATGATATCTGACAAGTTGGAACTCAAATGTAAGTTACAAAATTAATTACTTATTTATTTTAACTGTTGAGTGAAAATCGTAAACAATTTTTAATCTAACTCTCAAGAATCTGAAACCTTCCGGACTATCAAGTTATTCGTGTAAAGTTGAAATCCCAATAGGTAGTATGTAATTTTTTTCTGAATGTAGATTTTTTTCAACTTCGTAAAACGTTAATTGTTATAAGTTGAAATCACAAAATGAAGTCATTATAACCGACTTCAAAAATGAGGAGGTTCTCAATTCGATGGTTTTTTTTATGTATGTACACCGATTACTCCTAGCTTTATGATGCGATTTCCGTGATTCTTTTTTTATTCGATGCGAAATAGTTGTCATTTGGTCCCATACAAATTTAACATACTTAGTTTGGCCCAGTAGTTTTCATTTTATGCTTTTTGTGTTTTCTTAGTTAAAATTTTTACCCAACTTCTTTTTATGTTGTCCCATATTTCCGTCGTTTATGAACTGGTTTCGAAAAATCTTTTTGCATTGGGTTCGGTATTAATCACAGGTAGTTCCATATTAATTTCATGGGTACTAGACCTTGCACTCCGAAGATACATCAGAGAACTCCTCGAAATCAAATAGGTGATGAGAAATTAGCTAGTTTTATGACGATCCTGCGTGACACGGTGTCTATGTCACCTCATCACGATGGTCAAGGGCGTGCTAAAATTACCTAGTCTACGTCGTCGGGCTAAATGTCATCATTCATCATCATCATCTTCATGGAGACGTATTTTCCTGATTGCATCAGAAGCTCATATGAGTTTATGAGGAGAACTCATTTGATGTATAGCATGAATCTCTCGTTTAAGTTATTGACAAGTTTAAGTCAATACTATGGTAAGTAGGTACTATTATTAACGATATATTGGACTGAATTAAACCACTAAATTTCTGCACCTTTCGAAGTCCTACCCATAGCTACTAAAAAAACAATGAAATGTTATAGACTACCCGTAGCAATCCTACTGTTACTTACAGAATAGCCTATTATAGACACTAAAAAGTAAAAAAAAACTACGTTTAAAAAAACCGACTTCAAAAAACTATTCCAATAAAAATAAAATGCACTAAAAAGTTGAAAATAATTGTGTATTCTTCAAAAAATTTATTACAAATTATTGTTATTTTTGGAGTCGGTGTCAGCCTACAAATAAACTTCTATGCCAACGACAACATACTTTGTATGTAATAACTGTAATAAGTGTTTGGCCACAGTGCGGAGGAGGTTATGTCGGACTCGAACCGACTAAAACGCACACACGTACGTGAGAAGTTACAAACCTACCTTGGCTGACACCGACTCCAAAACTGACAATAATTTGTAATAAAGTTTTTAAAGAATACACAATTATTTTCAACTTTTTAGTGCAATTTATTTTTATTGTAATAGTTTTTTGAAGTCGGTTTTTTAAACGTATGTAACGCGGCAATGTTATATTGGTTACAAGGGAAGTTAAGTTACACCGTACAGAATAGGGCACACGCGACAATGATTGTTTGCTATCGTAGCGCAACATCGACCGTCTGCTCTCACCGCGCGACACCGACAGTGTCTCGTTATTCGATCGACGCGGCGGCGCGTCGCACGCGCCATAAGTACATCTTTAGGAGTGGTGTAGCTTGGTGACGTGATGTCCGAATAACGTCACTAGCCATAAGTACATCTTTAGGAGTGGTGTAGCCTGATGACGTGATGTCGGGTTACACGTAGTTTTTTTTTGTGATTTCAACTTATAACAATTTTTATAAAGTTGAAATCTCAAAATGTAGAATTAGTCGGAAAGCTTAATGTAAACTTGGCGGAGATAAAATGTTTATTTTCCTTTTATAATTATAATAACTAGCTGACCAGGTGAACTTCGTACCGCCATATTTTTCCCTTTCCCGCTGCACCTATTTTCTCGTCCTTTAAACCTATCCTGGATCCCCACGAATATTTTAAGACTAAAATTAACCCAAATCGGTTCAGCCGTTCTTGAGTTATTAAATAACAACGAAAAGTGGCATTGATTTTTATATATTAGAAGAAGACTAGCTGACCCGGCGAACTACGTATCTCTAAATTTATCAGTGTTTCTCTACAATAATATGCATGTATGGTACACATAAACTTTCCTCTTGAATCACTCTATCTATTAAAACAAACCGCTTCAAAATCCGTTGCGTAGTTTTGAAGATTTAAGCATACATAGGGACGGACAAACAGCGACAGCGACTTAGTTTTATAATACGAGTATGTAGTGATTAATAATAATGATATACGCCGTTAAGATTTCCTAGCGAAAATCAATTTAATGAAATTGAAACTTGGTTTTTAAGCAGCAATTTCTTGTAAGTTTTAGTTTTAAGTTGGTATAATATAATAATAATTAAATTAAATAATTGTAGTTTATTATTATCCTTTTAATGTAAGCAGAAATAGGTATCTCAAGTAGTTAAATTTGAATAAAATACTCGATTATAAACCAAATACCCAATTGTCTATCTAACAAAATGCCTGGAAAAACATGCATTGGGGTCAGAAATTTCAATTTGGACCTTCAACACAGTTTAACATTATGCAAATTCAATATTTTATTACTGACTGCCTCTGTGGCGTAGCGGTAGTGAACGCGGCTGCTACGCAGGAGGCGCGGGTTCGATCCCCGCTCAGTGCCAATATTTGTATGCATGAATATAAATATTTGCATTGGTCTGGGTGTTTCTATGTATAATATGTATGTATTTACAAAAAAAAAAAAAAAGTATCTAAGTATGTATATCCGCATTCTAGATTCCATAACACAAGCTAATTAAGCTTACCATGGGTCTAGATAGCGTTGTGTAGAATGTTGTAGAATATTTATTTATTATTTATTATTATTATTATTAATTAAACTTCATAGAATTCAACATTCCGTAAATTCAACATTTCGGACAACAATACTTTTTTATATTAGTAACCGAAATTACTAATATCTCCTTCAGCTAAGCTAAATTGCTTGTGTTAGGAGTGGGTTCACGTCGTCGGTGGTTTAATGGCTAGGATTCGAACCCGGAACCTTACGACTAAAGGGCTGACTCCTTAACCACTAAGCTACCGACCCTTTTTAGGGTTCCGTAGCCAAATGGCAAAAAACGGAATCCTTATAGATTCGTCATGTCTGTCCATCTGTCTGTCCGTCCGTATGTCACTGCCACTTTTCTCCGAAACTATGAGGCCTATCTTGTTGAAACTTGGTAAGTAGATGTATTCTGTGAATCGCATTAATAATTTCACAAAAAATAGAAAAAAATCATTAAATTTTGGGGGTCTCCATACTTGGAACTGAAACCCAAATAATTTTTTTCATCAAACTTATACGAGTGGGGTATCTTAAGATAAGTCTTTAAAAATGCTATTGACGTTTCTTACGTTTTTTTTTCCTTAACTGAATAACTTCTAAAATAAGAGAATGATAAATCTAAAAAAAATATATGATGTACATTGCCATGCAAACTTCCACCCAAAATTGGTTTGAACAAGATCCAGTAAGTAGTTTTTTCGTCATAAACCGCTATTTTCGCCTTTGCTGCTACGGAACCCTTCATGGGAAGTCCGACTCGCACTTGGCCAGGTTTTTTATAATTCAACTTGTTAGGCATTCAGCTTTATGAGATGCAACATGCCCGAAATTAAACTATTATGGCATGCAACTTTACGCGAATGCAACTTGATAGTCCGAAAGGATCTGAAACAACATTTCTAAATAAGGGAAAACTAAGCCGTCTTCTCGAACAGAAAATGCATTGACAAATGTAAGAAATAATTAATATCAAATATAACGCGAAAGATAAAAATACGCGTAGGAGTTTTGTTGAAGTCGGTGCCAAGCCAAATAGGTAGACTATCGATCGAGGTGGTACACAATGATATACATAATTATCGCAATACTTAGCTTGGTTATTTCACATTTTCTATTATATTTTGTGGAATTGCCTGGTGAATCTTCAGTTAGAAGTGCCACCTCCAACTACCCGCCATTTTAAGTTGACGTCTAACGAGAAAATTATTTAAGGGAGTGAAAAAAATAGTTTTCGGTGGAATTTGATGTTAATTGCCATGCTGGTTTGTAAAGTCATGACACGCCATATTGGTAAACTAAAACTACGCAGTCTACGTTATATAATAATAAATAATTTTATTTCAGATAATTAAAATCCATTTTTTTGTTAGTAACATTTTTACACTTAATAACTATGTTAATATTTATATTTTTAAAAGATTCATTTAACTTGTAGATGTGCCTTAATATGTGGCATTCATAGTTACTGTCTACAAGTACCTTGAGCATACTGTTGCCACTGCCGCGCATATATCTAAATATATGTAACTCAAAGGTGACTGACTGACTGACTGACATAGTGATCTATCAACGCACAGCCCAAACCACTGGACGGATCGGGCTGAAATTTGGCATACAGGTAGATGTTATGACGTAAAGGATTTTGATTAATTCTACCCCCAAGGGTATAAAATAGGGGATGAAATTTAGTATGAAACTTTGTCAATTTTAAACCGATCGGGCTGAGACTTTGCATGCATAAAGCTACTATGACGTAGGCATCCCCTAAGAAAGGATTTTGAGATGCAGGCTATATAAATACTAAGCGATAACCGACATCCACGCGGGCGAAGCCGCGGGCAACAGCGAGACTAAGTTTTGAACTTATGCATTTGTTTAATTCAAAACTTAACTTTTTCAATTGTATGAATAGAGAAGCCTGTAGAAAGTACAGGCAACTACGATTTTGTCAGCTGATGACCGAATAAAAATGTAATTTAGCTATGTAACATGAATGATGATAATATCATTATGAAATAAAATATTAAAACTGTAAGTATGTAGCTATAATTTTATTATGATGGAATTAATTTCGGTTACATTCAATCCAATTCAAGTAGACCTAAAATAATTTCATTGTTCGGCAGATGAAATAAGATTAGTCAAAGATGGTAAATACGGAAATGAAAATCCAAAGACGGTTAGTGGCTGGGACGGCATGGTTGGCGAACTTATGAGAAAGGTAATCTAACATGAGGTTCAAGTATATTACTCATAATACCCTTTTTAAATATAGTTTTAAGATAATGTTAATAGACATTTATGCCTAATATTTCTTTTAACTTTTGATTACCTGGAAACCATTATATTATTATTTTTTAATAATCCATCTTTACCAACATTTAAACTGTCGCTTTCAGCCATTCACATATAAATATAAAGTTTAATTTATTTACAGCTACTACCTAAGGTAATACTGTAGTGAATACGTATATACACACACACACACATAAATATAATATACTGTAATATTTACTGCGGTCGGTTCGTTCGGTGAATAGTCAGCAAATGGTATAATAATTAAAAAAAATACAGGTCTCGGTATTATAATATTATACACCTGTCTCTTTTTCAAAGATTGACCATATGGAATTATAATACTAAGGCAATTGGGTATTTGAAATTTTTTTAAATTTATCTTTAAAGATTTACAATTTTTTTTAATAATAATAAAAACACGTTTTTACTTGGTTAGCTTGAACTGCAAAGTGCTCGCAAACCAGTCGGTCACGAGAATTTTTTTAAATTAGGCGTGACGTCACTTTAAAACTATAATATCTACGAGTACCAAAGATTATAATAATCTGATCAAAGACGAATACTACAATTCACGGCGACGGACAAGTAGTTGTTGCAGGAAATTTCTAAAATAGTTAAAGCTTTTTTTTTGAAATTGGTGGTAGGAATCTGATGACACAAAATTGTCACTAATTCCGACCGGGTAGGTACCACCGTGCACTTTGCGAAAAGCCCTTAAATAGTAATCCAATTTCGGTTGGATTGCGTTCAGGGTTCAGTAGGTGCATAGCCGGGCAGAGGTGATCGTGGTCGCAGCACTATAGGGACCAGTGGGTCTTGGCGGAGTCTAGTGGGGATGGCACGAGGCGACACGCCGGGCAGGGAGACCCGTAGAAACGGTGGTGCCGCTGGCCGCCCGCGGCATAGTACAGGGGCCCAACTGGGGCTAACCACCCCGGGAGGCTGCCTCACCAGGCCGCGCATAATCCCGATATGGCTCGTCGTGCCGGTTGGTGACCGGATGTGGGAACCCGGCTACCATATTCGGGGGGGTACAGGGGCCCTTCCGTTCGCCGTGTCGGCTCTCGCCATGCCTCACATTAATAGACGAAACCAATATCCCGCGCTTTGTCACGCGGTGCTGCGACGACAATCACCTCTTCTTCACGCCCTCTTCTTTCCTTTTTCAATCATGGCAGCGCAGAACAAAGAGCATGGTTACACAGCGGCTCTTCAACTTCCCACAAGCTCGCTTTTTGAGGTGGAGTCCACAAACATCTGTGGGCTCCATGCAAACCTCAACGCCGTCCACCAACACCTCGAGACGGCGAATCCAGCCATGCTTTTTCTGACGGAGACGCAAATACGCCGCCCTGACGACACGTCTTACTTGCTCTACCCCGGCTACGTTATGGAGGAAAATTTCCGTGCAAAGGCCGGGGTGTGCGTGTTTGTTAGGGCGGATGTTTGTTGTCGCCGTCTGCGCTGCCTAGAGGACCCTTCCTTTTCCACCCTATGGGTACACGTAGACCATGGCTCTACGAGTCAGATCTATGTGTGCCTCTACCGTTCCCATACAGGAGATACCGAGACAACTCGACTCATCGAATATCTGAGTCAGGCTGCAGATGATGCGCAGGAGCGGTTTCCAAACGCGGAACTGGTATTTTTAGGGGATTTTAACGCCCACCACGAGATCTGGTTGGGCTCCGCCAAAACTGACCATGCGGGAAGAGCCGCTCACGCTTTCGCTCTGGCGCATGGCCTGACCCAACTGGTACGCGAGATCACTAGGATACCAAGAAGGTCGGGCCTAACACCCTCCCTTCTAGACCTTCTGCTGACGAGTCACCCAGACCAGTACAGTGTTTCGGTGCGTGCCGCTTTAGGCAACTCCGACCATTGTCTGGTCTGTTCCAAGGTGCCAATCACAGCGCCCCCACGACCCGCGCAGGGGAAGTGGCGTCTCTGGCACTACTCGTCAGCGGACTGGGATGGGATACGTGAGTATTTTGCGTCCATCCCGTGGGTTGCACGTTGCTTTGAAGGTAAGAACCCATCGGATAGTGCTACTGCTGTCGCCGGTGAGATCAGTCTAGGTATGGAATACTATATCCCATACACTGATGTCACCGGTAACCGCAGAGCGCGCCCTTGGTTCGGCCGCGAGTGCGCGGAGGCTGTCAATCAAAAACAGTCTGCGTACCGCGCCTGGGTAAGGGCGTGCGCCACACGTGATCCCAACGTGGGCCACTTCAAGGCAGCGTACAATAAAGCCACAAAGGTCTGCAAAGGGGCTTACGTCAGAGCGGATGCCCAGCGCATAGCGCGGCTTGGTCAAGAGCTAGTGGCGCATCCCACGGGCAGCCGTGGCTACTGGCGACTGGCCAAAGCCGTGCAAGCCAACTTCTGCCAGCCTTCGCTGCCCCCGTTGCGCAACCCTGATGGATCCCTGGCCCATGAGCCGCAAGAGAAAGCAAATCTGCTGGTTAATCTCTTTGCGGCAAACTCCCGAATCGATGATTGCGGTAAGCAGCCACCGACATTACCCGTCTGTGACCACGCAATGCCTGAGATCCGCATCAGGCAGCGCGATGTCCGTGGTGTGCTGCAGTCACTCGACGTCCGGAAAGCCAGCGGACCGGATGGTATTCCAGCGGTGGTTCTTCAAAAATGCGCAGCGGAGTTGTCTCCAATGCTTACGCGTTTGTACCGGATGTCGTACATCTCAGGTACAGTGCCATCGGCTTGGAAGGAGGCGAATGTACAGCCGATCCCCAAGAAGGGGGATCGCTCGGACCCAGGCAACTATCGGCCCATAGCCGTCACCTCAGTGCTGTGCAAGGTATTCGAGCACATAATAAACAAACAGCTCATGCGTCACCTAGAGGATCATTCCTTAATCAATGACCGGCAATACGGCTTTAGACCGAAGCGGTCAACGGGTGATCTTCTGGCGTACGTTACCCATCTTTGGGGTGAGGCTATGGACAAGCATGGCGAGTCACTGGCAATTAGTCTTGACATCGCCAAAGCTTTCGATAGAGTCTGGCACAAGTCGCTTCTTTCCAAGTTACCAGCCTTTGGTCTGCCTCCCAGACTGTGCGACTGGGTGTCTAGCTTCCTGCAGGGGCGCCGTATTCGCGTCCTCTGTGATGGTCGAACTTCGGAGTTCCTGCAGGTAAATGCTGGCGTGCCGCAGGGGTCCGTCTTATCACCCACTCTCTTTCTTCTGCGTATCAACGACATGTTGTCCACTGGCAGCATTCACTGCTATGCAGACGATAGCACCTTACACGGGAGTTATCACGGACATCCTGCGGCCAAGCAGTCTGATATCGCGGAAAAAAGGCAGCTTCTCGTCAGTGAACTTGACCGGACCCTGAACCACGTTTCCCAATGGGGCTCTGAAAACCTGGTCGAGTTCAATGCCAAGAAGACGCAGGCATGCGCGTTTACAGCAAAGGTATCTTCGTTCCTTCCCCTTCCAACTCTTCAGAGCACGCCACTGCCACTGCAGGACAATCTCAACATCTTAGGTATGGATGTCCGCTGCAAACTGAACAACAAAAACTACATTGAGAGCATCATCAAAACAGCCTCGCGTAAACTCGGAGTCCTGAACAAAGTGAGACGTTTTTTCACGCCGGAGCAGCGGTGTCTTCTCTACAAGACACAAATTCGCTCTTGCGTGGAATACTGCTCGCATCTCTGGGATGGCTCCGCAAAGTACTTACTAGATGCTCTCGACAGGTTGCAGCGACGTGCGGTCCGCATTATTGGGAATCCTGAGGTCACTAACACCTTCGAGCCTTTGCAGTTGCGTAGAGATGTGGCATCTTTGGCGGTTTTTTACCGTCTCTACCATGGTGAATGTTCTGATGAGCTCTTCCAAGTAATCCCACCCTCTCCTTTCCTATATAGGACAACACGTGCAGGACTTAGATGCCACCCGCATACGGTGCAGAATATTCCATCAAGAACCAAGCGATTCGGCGACTCCTTCTTCTGCCGCACTATTAAGACTTGGAATTCCTTGCCAGCTCACGTGTTTCCTTCCTCCTATAGTCCCGGGTCCTTTAATGTCATTTTATGACAAGTCCTTCACTGTTCAGGCTGTACGGTTGTGGAATGCGCTGCCTTTATCCATTCGTTGTGCGCAATCCCTGGCCATTTTCAAAAAAATGTTGAAGGAACACTATCTGGGAACCTAGTTGCATTGTCATGTGGTTTTAAGACGGGTTATCTTTTATATTTAATATAATATGTGTATGTATGTCTATGTAAATGTTATAGAATGTGAATGTAAGTATATAATTAGGTTTATGTAAAATACTACTGAAGTATATAATGTATGTATTGTTTAGTTTTAGTTTATGACTACACAAATAACTACCCAGTTATTTTTGTTAAGATATTTTAAATATGTCCATCCAAAGGTTGCCTGTAAGAGATCGCTTGTAGCGATAAGGCCGCCATTTGTACATATCTCTTATATTGTCCCTAATGTACTGTAGTTTGTTTGTGTACAATAAAGAATTATCTTATCTTATCTTATCTTAAGCGGGGCGTGAAAAAGCATCTGATGAGGCCGTCAAGCTGAGTGCCACCAACTTAACATGGTACGTGTTGTAATGGTGGCCCTCTTTCCAGAGACTTTGCCTTCAGCTTACCATCAGGCGAGGCGAAGTCAAATTGATGTGTCCTATATAAAAAAAAAAAAATTAAATGACAACATACAAGAACTGTACCGTACCAATGTGTGAAAATGGGACACTCAATTAATGATCTCAAACAAAGTATTCACATCAAAATCCAAAGCTTACGGCTGATGAATCTGTTATGTTCTTTTATTAGGACCACTTGGATGTAGGAAAGAAATCAATTGAAGTTAAGACCTTCCAGAGTAAATTGTTCATAACATTTTGTAGGTTAACATTATTATTAAGAGTAGTATGAGCATAGGCGCTTCCCATAATCACATTCTCATCTCGGTATAGCCTCTAGACCATAATTATGTGCATACGGTCAGTTACTTCCAAATTACTACACAACTAAGTATTACCTAAATCTGCCACCACTATAGCACCACAATCACTGAGAACGTAATAGTACATTATGGTACAAGTGAGCAAAGTTGGTGATTACCGCCGAGGCGCCAGGCGAGGGTCTTAAGAGAGCCGAAAACGGTAATCATCATACTCAAGCGTGCCATACGACGTTTTACAACACACTTGCGAATAAAATAATACTACAAATACTAAATAAACAATACTACAAATTAATTCGTTTTCCTATATGCGCGCATCTAACAATGGCGGTCGGCCATATTTAAAAAAAAATGAGGTTTGAATTTAACTTTTTTTTTACTGTTTTTTTTTTCTGTACTTAGAGAAAAAAAAAGTTAAATTTGAGTGAAAATTTTGTTTATTAAACAAATATTACAAGTCGAAATTATTTATTTAAAAACGAAAATGCATCAAATGAACATACAATAGGCATATTAATTAATTCGTACTATTAAACACGTTCTTTTTGTATCGAAACTTTTTTAAGAACATAGAAACTTATCCTATAAAATTGAAAAGAATCTATAACTCACTTGTGAATAATAGCAATGAAAAAGTCACAGTTTGATAATAGGTGTCATTCCGTGCCTATTTGTGGTGAAATAATAGTACTTTTATTAGCAGGTGTGTTGTAAATAAAATTAAAGTACCAAATAAAAAAACTATGGTATAAGAGTGTGCCTATACAATAATATACGAGCACAATATGGAAACTTTCTAGCATCAATCATTGTGTTGTGCAGTGTTATATTGTTTGAATTTTGAACTTTGAATCACACGTTAATCGTTAATCACACTCATTCGTTTACATATCTTTCGATACTTGAACAACTAAACATTTACTGTAAAAAGCTGTAACAAAACAGAATCTTGAATACAAAACAGAACAAACAATAATTATTTATTTCACTTCCAGGAAGCCGATATGGCAGTCGCTCCAATGACCGTAACCTTAGAAAGGGAGACTGTAATTGATTTTAGCAAACCTTTCCTGTCTTTCGACATTAAGCATACTAGGACATCTGCAAATGATACAGGCACGATCTTCAGTTTTCTTCAACCTTTATCGAAAGAAATCTGGGTAAGTAATTTAATAACCTAAATTTGCTCATTCTAGAACAGCGCCTATCAAGTGAAAACCTATCGAGTTCGGGCTCATTTGGTTTGTCCTAATTAGCTCTCTGGCATTGCATGAAATTCAGGGTCTAAACATGGCGTCAGAAAGTAACCATAGGAACTCGTTAACTAATCACAATAAACCTATCTAGTTTGGGCTCATTTGTTTTGTCGTAACAAACACTCTGGGATTACATGGTACTTCAGGGTCCAAAGATGCGAGACAATATTCCCATTACCACAAGGCAATTTCTAAACTAAGCATACTACTTGTGTTTGGGTTTATTTGGCTAGTATTGGTATGCTCAGTTTTACTACTATGAGTACTACATGATATTACTGCTATAACTAAAAAGTGGAATATAAAATCAATAATAAAAAAGCTTGTTCTGTTTTACTAAAACGAAAATTATAATTTTATGCAAGGGTTGGGCTCATTTCAAAAGCTTGTAGCGCAAACAGAAAACGAAAAAAGAACGTCCGCGATTTTATTTCAGTACTCACAGCTTAAATGATACCATAGAGTATTTTAATCATCATAAAAAATAAAAAAGATTGGCTAAAAAATGTGTTTTGGGAAGTTAATATTTTATCACAGTGTTATTATTAAGTAATGTCGTTTTTATTCTAATAAAACTTTCACCAGTCAAAAATTTCATCCTGGAGATTGTGCGAAACATGCTATAAAAAGCTACTCGTAACCACATTTTGTGAATGACAAGCATAATGCAACTGACAATGGCATGTACAACAGCCGTAATAATCATTATTGGTCTTAAATTAATCCTGTCCGTGTGCAGGGAACTAACAGCCAAATAAGATTCTGTTTCACAACGGTATAATTCTATAGTAAGTTGGTGTTTCGGACTATACCAGCACAATCATAATCATTAGTATATTAATAACCATTTCAATAACTGGATTGGTACTAATGGCAGTCCGGAAGTTCGAAACTTTGGTAGTGTTCAGTATTTTGGACGGAGCCACGGTGAAGTTCTTAAACTAGAAGATTTCATATAAACAACGTTATGAAATTCTTGGTTACATTGTTATACCTATTTTTGAATATTAGGTAGATACTCGGTATATGCAACTTACTAGTACCTCGGTATACATTCTATCCAAATTCGAATAGAGCTGCATATGCAAGGTTGATACACGACTGAGGCGTTCATTGCAACCACGCACACTATGCCCCATTTAATTGGAAAACTGTACACAAAAAAAAAAAAAACAAATCTGAGACCTACGATTTGTAACCCCCATAATGAACCTAACCCGTATTTTATTTATGAATTTTAACAGTTTGTTAATATTATCATCACAATTTGGTCAATTTTGCCAAATATCGTAACATTTTCGTACTTTCGAAGCAATTACCTACTCGTAGATATAAATAGATACGTAAAAAATGTTAGTCAGATACAAGATTTGAATAAGCAAAACTAAAAAATATCCTGTGGCTACGCTACTGCATAAATTTAGTAAATTTATGGCGTACAGCCTGGAAATGGCAATCCACACTCGTGGTCCTCAGGAACACCCCTACGGTTTATCAACTTTGTATGTAAAAATTGATATTTCAAATATAATTTAATGTTTTTCCAGCTTTGCATCGTATGCAGTCTGTTCGGCGTGAGCGTAGTTTTATTCGTAGTGTCAAGATTCTCCCCGTACGAGTGGCGCGTAGTTTCTTTCACTGACACTCAAACATCTGAACACTCTGAAGTTGCAACAACAAAGGTAATTTATAAAAATGATATACATAATTTAATATACATACATATCAACAACGCAAATACCCTTAAATATGTTTCAGACGTCAGTAATCAACGAATTTAGCTTCTGGAATTCCATATGGTTCTCCGTGGGATCTATTATGCAACAGGGAAGCGACATGACACCGAGGTGAGAAAACAAGAAGAATACAAATAAAATCTATACGAAATTTAGCGCTAATACAATAAATATCTGGTATTTGTTTGAATATTAAAGGTCTATCTCTGGAAGGATAGTCGGCTCCGTGTGGTGGTTTTTCACCTTGATTGTAATATCATCCTACACAGCTAATTTAGCATCATATTTAACATTGGCTCGTATTACTGAACCCAGTCAGACGTACGGTAAACTAGCTACGTGTCCAGAGGTAATTGTTATAGTTTTTCATATAGGGGAAACATACCTAGTCTTGGCACTCCTCCAATTATTGGCACAGCTACGTTTTATGTAAAAGAAACAAGACCTCACAAATCGTCAACTTTATCTGCAATAAGTAAAGAATTTTCTATAGTTATTCCTTTTCAAATGGCAATGGTCTGATGTATGCCAATAGTTTGATTTACCTATGTCAATATATGGGCAAATATATAAAATTGGATAAAACTGTATTTTTTTAATAATTACAAGTAAAATATTTGTTTACGATCAAAATAACGTGAAACAATATTCCTACTAATACTTTTCTACTATTCTCTTCTATTAAAAAGACGTATAATTTCCGTCGACTCAAGAGTACCCGAAACCGGCGAGCATGTATGAAAACAATTATGAAAGTAGAAGAAGCGAAAGATGTATGCTAGAATCGTAGCAAGTGGAAAACTGTGGTCTCTGCCTACCCCACTGGGAAAGAGGCGTGACTGTATGTATGTATGTATGTATGTCATATATGTATAATTTCCGTAGATGATAATTATTTTACAAATTGTAACGTATAAAAAACATAACACCTGTGAAAAAATCTTTGGGTATTGTGATGATTTATTGGCGCCAATTGTAACGTATAAAAAAATGTTTAAAAAAAAGACTGTCCATGGGGTTGGGAGGTCAGATGGCACCCACGCCCACGAACAGAGTTGTGAGGTTACAATATTTTAGATAATGATAAAGATACCTGGATAGGCTCTCGGACATCGCAATGAACTATTGGTTCAAGGACCTCTCGTAGTTTAACGACTGGATTTTGTTTCGGGAGTTGACAATGAAACGATGGTATATTTCCAGCACAATTTGTATAATCCACGAGATTTTACAATGCTCTTAAATATAGATTTAAGATTAAGACTTAAAAATAAACTCTAACATTTCGCTAGAACGAGAACACGCTGGTTTTGGATAGCGGCCATTGCGGTTGACTAAAAGATGGCTCTGTGATTTATTTTGAACAAACAGTTTTTTTGTGCTCGGACCAAGTGATCCGAAATCATCAGCTCATTCCCGCATCCCAGAAAGTTGGGAGCGCAATAGAATCTGGCTCGGATGATGTCGATCACGAACCACGCCGGCATTTAGACGAAGCACCGCCATCACCCGTAGGCTGGACATCTGGGGGCTGTCCATGTGGGATCCGTGTGGCCGGATTCGACGACGCCAAGGGTCACTTTCTCCATCCCTTTCTGCCATGGGAGTCGGCGAGGCTCTCTCTTTGTGAGCACGAGGTGTGCGCTGAGAGGCTGGCGCATGTCACGCGGTGCGCCCGCGCAAGCTGGCGTTGGAGGATTACGTACCCTGAAGGAATCCTTTCGTCAGGGTACAGTTCTGCGTTCACGTGAGCTGCTTTTCATCAGTACAAGTGTCATACCTACGTGGCATCGCGAGTGTTTCAGTGCGGACTTACGTATCGCGTCTAGCGAAATGTTAGAGTTTATTTTTAAGTCTTAATCTTAAATCTATATTTAAGAGCATTGTAAAATCTCGTGGATTATACAAATTGTGCATGAAATATACTATCGTTTCATTGTCAACTCCCGAAACACAAAACCAGTCTTTAACATACATACAAGAGGTCCTTGAACTAATAGTTCAGTGTGATCTCCGAGAGCCTATCCAGGTATCTTTATCATTATCTAAAACAGCTATACTCTAAGTGTGTTCCGCGGAACCCTAGGGTTCCGTGATACCTCTGTCGGGGTTCCGCAAGAATTTAGAAATAAAAAAATCAAAACACCTCTCTCTGGTCGCTATGAATGTTATTTATTTATTTATTTGTATTTGTATAAGCTTGTGTTACATTAGCTGGTACAATATCTCATAAGTTTGGTCTCAACAATTTTATACTTGTACAACGCGTTCGCTCTAAGTTTGCCGGTCTGTGGAATGCGCGTACCCTCCCCCACGTGACAACAAAACTTATAATGTGTCATAGTTTTACCCAAATATCTAACGTACACAATTTTTATTGTTACAATTAAATAAAAAATTTCGAACGTCATACACTCATACCTATCGCCAGCGGCAAACTTAAAACGAGCGGGTAGTATACTTGTAAGCGCTCAGTCTCTTTGATAAAAGCCGCCTCTGAATTAGACGCTATAGTTGTCAACAAGCGACTTTCGTCTCTAACTTCAAAGGATAAAGTCGATATTGTTTACAACGCTATTTTTAAATTTCTGTTTTTATTTTTGCTTTTTGTTTATCAAAGGTGCCGACTCGAGTATTTTCGAGAATATTTGAGATCGAGTCTAGGACTAAGTATAAAAGCGGCAATCGCGCGTTGGCGTCGTCAGTTGATGATTAGCGTTCGGAGCGATAAGTTACTACCTACTTACAAGCTCGCTAGCGAGAAACTAGTGTTCATTGTTTTACTGCCTGCTGTATTCTGTTGTCTCAGTTTTATACATTTCTTCCCTGTAGGTTCTAAATTTAGTCTCTTATACGCAGTAACGATTGTGCATTATTTAAACCCCACTATCCTGACTTGTAACATTATAAATAAAGAAGAATGGAACGTTGGCTTAAAGGTGTTAAACGTGTTCCAACAACATCTTCTAATGACGCTGAATGTTCAAAAGCAATGCGCGCGGAGAATTTAGCAATCACCGATCCAGAAGATGATGCCACGAGTGCCACGACGTCAAGCTCGACGGTTTCAAAGACGAAAAAAAGGAAGTATGATGAATCTTATATCAGTTTCGGATTTGTTGATTCCAACGGCTCACCTCTCTGCATGCTCTGTAGTAAACTGCTTCCTAATAGTTCCATGGCACCTGCCAAATTGCGTCGACATTTAGAAACCGTACACCCCGAGACTAAAGACAAGAATAAAGAATTTTTTGTTCGCAAAAAAGATCAGTTATTAGAAAGTCAAAAAAATATGATGCATGTAACACAAACTACCAACGAAAAGGCCACGGAGGCATCATATTTAGTTAGCTATCGCATTGCACAAGCAGGTGAAGCGCACACTATCGCTGAGAAATTAATAAAACCATGTGTATTAGACATAACAAAATGTATGCTTGATGAAAAATCTGCAAAGCATCTTTCTACTGTTCCGCTATCAAACGATACTGTTTCACGACGAATCCATGATCTGGCAAGCTACGTCAAACAAGAACTAGTTACACGTCTACAAAATACACGATTCGCTTTGCAAATGGACGAGTCGACTGATGTCGCTGGTTTGGCTATCCTGCTGGTTATTGTGAGATATCCATATAAAAGTTCTTTTGAAGAAGACATGCTTATGTGTTCATCGCTGCTTACAAACACTACCTAGAAATTTTTAATAAAATAAATATATTTTTTGAAGAACATAATCTCAGTTGGAACAATTGCATTGACATTTGTACAGATGGGGCCAAGGCGATGAC
This sequence comes from Eilema depressum, assembly GCA_914767945.1. Taxonomy (NCBI): domain Eukaryota; kingdom Metazoa; phylum Arthropoda; class Insecta; order Lepidoptera; family Erebidae; genus Eilema; species Eilema depressum. The sequence goes on along the minus strand of OU612012.1, from coordinate 19,997,614 downwards.
AGGTAAAACAGCAGGAGCAGTGTCACGAATGAAAAATAAAGCGCCTAATTGTAGTTCCAGTCATTGTATTCTGCATAGACAAGCACTTGCGATGAAGCAAATGCCGTCTAATCTAAAATTAGTTATGGATGAAGCGGTAAAAATAATTAATTTTATCAAATCACGACCACTACAATCCCGATTGTTCTCATTATTGTGTGAAGATTATGGCAGCAAACATAAAACACTGCTGCTCCATACAGAAGTGCGATGGCTGTCTCGGGGAAAAACTTTAACAAGGCTATTTGAACTTAGAGCCGAGTTACAAATGTTTCTTTCAGCAGATACTTCTTTTAATTTGAAGGACCGTTTGTATGATAAAACTTGGTTGTTCCGATTGTCTTTTATGGCGGATATCTTTCAAAAACTTAACGAATTAAATTTATCGTTGCAAGGTAAACAGACAACAGTGTTTCAGGCCTATAATAAAATAACTGCTTTTAAAAGAAAATTAGATTTTTGGATCATTTGCATTGGTAAGAAAGAAATAGAAAGTTTTACATTACTCAGTGAGTTTGTTAGCGAAAACGACTCAGAAATGTTTGAAGATAATGTGTTTGAAGAATTGGTCCAATATCTCAGTTCGATGCGCGCATCTTTTGAAAAGTATTTTCCCGAAGAACACAATACAAAAATTAAAGTGAACTCCTGGATGCATAATCCTTTTTTACCCAACTTGGAAAAGCCTGAAAACATGTCAAATGAGATATATGAATCTCTTTTAGAAATGTCATCAGACACAAGTATGGAGTCATTGTTCAAAACGACGCCTCTTAATGATTTTTGGTGCAGAATCCAAGATGAATATGCAATGCTTGGCCAAATGGCTCTGGATATTCTTCTCCCGTTCCCAACTACATATTTGTGCGAAACAGGATTCTCTACCTACGCAGCCACGAAAACAAAATATCGCAATAGACTGGACGCCGAAGCTGATATGAGACTCCAACTTTCTTCCATCAAACCTGATATCAAGCAATTGATGAAAAATAAAAAACAGTTTCATACCTCCCACTAGTTAGATTTTTTCTTTTTTAATGTTTTCTATTATTGTCCTTACCAAGTGGTGAAGTAAATAATAATTAGTAACTGATACATTGTACTTCTATTATGCTGATTAATAAAGAATACACTTATAAAAATAATTGTTTTATTGTAGGGTTCCATCAAGTATTTTGCTTCCCAAAAGGGTTCCGTCATTTAAAAAGTTTGAGAACCACTGATCTAAAACATTGTAACCTCACAACTCTGTTCGTGGGCGTGGGTGCCACTGACCTCCCAACCCCATGGACAGAGTCTTTTTTATAACATTTTTTTTTATACGTTACAAAATTTCGCTTAAGGTGCCAATAATTGGGTGTTTTCCCCTACGTACCTTTTTTTAATAAACAAAATATTTGCACGAAAGTTGTAAGAGTGTACTCTCGTTATTGTGATAAACATCTTATTTCTCGTTTTTCTTCTCGTTTCTTTATATTATATTTATCATTCTATTTTATGCATAGGATACAATTGATGCTCCAAGGACGGTTGCCGTTCCCCAAGATTCGAATGTAGATGAACATGGTTGGCTTGCTTTTCTTCTTGACCATTCTTCAAACAATAAAAACAGACCCTGTGAGATGTTAGTAACTATCACAAACAGAGGAGTAAAAGATTTTGCGATAGGTTTTCCAAAGGGATCAAAGTTGAGGTAGGTAAACTGTCTTATTCTTAGTTGGCCTAATGCGAAATATGTCACGCAAGATGTTTAATGTTTAACTTAATATATAACAAATTCTAAGCGAAATTAGCGAAATCATTTATTTTAATGTATGCAACAGTTTGCAATATGAAATTACATTACAGAGTATTTTATAGGGATGGTGTCAATCTCGCTTTGCAATCGCTGAAGAATGAGGGCGAGTTGGGCAAGCTCTTACGCAAGTGGTTCACTAAAACTGAATGCGATTTGATTGATCCTGTAAGTAATATGTGGCAAAGTATGCTATAGTATATTCCTTAAATACTTCTTTTCAATTTTGGAAAGTGAATTTTTTCGGTTGATCATTATGTAACCTTTATTTAAAGGAATTGCGTGGCTCTGAACTAACTTTGGGAGAAGTGGCAGGATTATTTTACATTCTGGTTGGGGGACTTGTGCTAGCGCTTGGAGTTGCTGTGATAGAATTCTGCCACCATGGACGCGCTGAGGCCGCCCGTGCTAATGTACCACTACGCGCTGCTTTCAAGGCCAAAACTAGTCATGTTTCTAACGCTGAACGAAAATCCCAACCTCAACGAAACCCACAACGTGATCACGATCGCCTCGGCTGGAATGGAGGGGCATGTGCAGGAGTAAGTAAATATTACTTGTTGTAAGTATTACTTGAATTTTCTAGATAATTTTAATAAGAAGGTATGTATGTTTTTCTGAATAATCATTAATGAAGTAGATATAAATCAACAGCTGTTATCGAAATAATTGACTTTTTTTCCTTATTAACTCAGAATTCAACCTTCAAGTGTTTGTTTTCTTATCTAATTAATGAAATTCCTTTCGGGGTTACAAGACCAGAATGATGGCATTCAATCTCATAAAAGCTGCATAAGCCTCATCGAAAGGAGAAGAAGTAAGCGGACCCCGGGCTCCCAGGTGAAAGCCTCGAATGCAACCAGGAATCATGCTATGATGACGATACCATCATTGCAGCAACGAAATTGTAAGTACCCTGAAAAACATTCTCATAATGATATATCTGTTCTTTTTTGCACTAGTACTACAGTCCTGCCAATCAGATTGGACAAGAAGAAACGGCTTTGCATGCGAGTTTTACGCAAGTGTGATCTTCCGCTCGGGATGGCGCCATACTTCGACGGCCATCCCACTCCAGACAGGGGTCCAGCAGTATGGATCTATATCAGTTGTAAATATTACAGCTGAATTTAAACCTACCGATTTGGACTACAGGCAGTATCATATTTTTCAGCATTTAGGTAGAAAAAATAACTTTCTTTTGTAGATCTAAGCATTGTTTGCATAAAAAAAATTGTTATTTAATTTACTTAATTCATTATTAGGTATGTACTATTTCATACCAAACCAAAGAATCATATCAAAGATAATCCTATTCCCCGAAAGTTAGCACGTAATGTAAACAAATGTTTAAAAAGGTTCGTTTAGTGTCGCTTTCAGTTCGTCTGTTTACCGTGGTATTATTAGACAGTACCATCGATGTGGCAAATTCTATTTGCCATTACGTCGATGGTACCATGGTATATATTAATTATTGTTAACCGTAGTAATTAATTCGTAGAACATATAATTCAATGTAAAAATAAACACGAGATGTTTTTATACAAGGTTACGGCTTCGGTCTCCCGTTTGCCCTGATGCAGTGGGAGGGGGGGGGGCCTATGGGTGTATTGCCACTTGTCTAGGGGTTTGACGTACCTTTTGTAGAATAGAATGACGAACGTGCGGGATTTGTATGTGTAAAGGTATGATTCCGTAGCCGACCACATACGACAACAAACTGCCGACGCATGCAGCACATACAGCGTACCCATCACTTGTCAAACTCCGATTCGAATAAAGAGGACCACTGAGAAGCCGTAATGAATTACGTGCATCTGCTGCGTGCGTTGGCAGTTGCCGTATGCGGTCGGCTACGGAATCATATCTTAACCCACGCACACTCAAGCTGTGGAATGAACCCTGCGGTGGTTTTCCCAAATGACTACAATATGGGGTTCTTCAAGAAGGGCATTAGAGGGTTTCTTCAGGGTCGGCAGCGCGAGTGTGACCGCTCCTGGTGTTGCATACGTCCATAGACCAGTCACCCACAACATACATATTTTTATATTTGTAAAAAACAAAATGTGTAAAAAATTTAATTGTTTGAATGTAATTCTTTGAATAAACATTATCTTATCTTATCCATTGGCACGGTGACCACTTCCCATCAGGTGGGCCGTGTGCTCGTCTGCCACCTAAGTAGTATAAAAAAAAATTAACGTTTATGACATACGTTGACAAATGTCTTTATACGTCAAACCCCATACATTCGTCATTCTATTCTATAATACGCCGGCAACGAATTGCCACTTGCTTAAGGGGGCAGCTCCCACGCTACTGTTTCCACAGTAGACCAAAGACTCCCAACATTGGGAGAAGCCTATATCCAGTGGACTGCGATATAATTCATTGATTGAGTTAAAGTAAGTTTTATACAGTTTTTTTTATGTGTTATTTTGTTCGTCTGTGGTACCTGCGTAATACTTGACAACTATTTTTTTTTTTAGGGTTTTAATATACCTAACGCTCGATTTATACGAGTACTCAAAATATAATTTTAAAAGTAAGTTCTGAAGTCTCTCCAACCTAGGCGAGACAACAGGACTAAAAAAATCCTGATGTCTCCCCTAGGGACGCCATCAGGGGAGACACGAGCCTGAAGCCTAATAAGTCGTGCAGACCCCGTTAAGGGGTGGTTGTTCCCACCATTTCTGAACTTGGAACGGCCTTCCCCAAACTTTACCGTTTTGTAGATATTGGATATTGATAGTTTTTTTTTAATTCCGATTTCTTGTCTATTGGCCGTTTTTTCGTTTTGCTTAATTTTTTTAATAATTCTTGTGTAGCAAATTAGTTGCTTTATTATTTTGAACACTAAAATTAGAGTTATACCTCAACAAAATGGGTCGTAAATAGACGATTGATAGTTACATGAAAAGAAAAAGCTTCAACCAGCAATATTACGAAAAAGACACCTAGGGCTGCAGACATGATTAAAAATACCTACATTACATTAACTATTCAACAAGGTAATAACAAACTAGGGTGCTATTTGAATTCTTGAAATAAACTTTGGTAAAAGCGTCCCAGGTGGTAGTAAAAATTAGCGTCAAAGTTATCACTTAGGTTCCAAAATAAAATAAATCGATTCAAATAGATACAAACTGACGTGTCTTTCTTCTGTCAGTTCTGCATGTTCACCTCTGATTCGCACATTTACTCACATCACATTCTATTTATTAGCTCACTTCTTACCAAAGATGTACCTAACTAGCCCGCCCCTTGTCTTGCTTAACTACAAATATACTATGTTATATAACATTTTGTTATAACATATCTAATTAAATATTATTTACGAAGTCACTTTGACGGGTATTGTTTTGCTACTGATTAAGGTTGAGCTAAAATACTCGGTACTGTTCATACCCGTGCTTACTGTTGATACTTAGTAAGGCGCACTCTATAGCAATGTATACTCTAAGGGTACCTAAACCAAACCCTATGAAAAAAGATATTTTAAAAACAACATAGAACTTCCTGCTTCCTGCTTTTTAAATCTATTCAAAATAGGTGGGATTATACACATAAATATCTAAAAAAATAAATATTTGTTTACATTTTGTGCCAAGCGTCGTTGAATATGAGGTATAGATAGGTACATAATATTAAATTTCATTTATATTTCGAAACATTGGAATACTAAATAATGAGCCTGGCGTATTTTAATAAGTTGGTGAAATATCAGGGTCCTATAAGTATGCGTTTAGCATGTAATTTTTTTAATTAGGTGAAATTATTTAAAATCCTATAATTATTCAAAAATTAAAACTAAAAAAAAATCAGCTTTTGAAGCAAATGGTGGTAGTATGTTGTGTTGTATATTATTATAATACTAGCGCCCCGGGTTCCAGCTTTGCCCGGGCGGGACAATATTCGTAAAATAATATCCTATAATCCGATTGCAGCGCTAACTATTGACATGCAAGAACTTAGCTAAAAATCTCTGTAGCGGGTTATAATATCATGTCACCACTACCCCGACAGCTCAAAAGTTCGATACATGGATATCCCCGCCGTTAATACCTTTTACAGTCTGCTTTAATACACCGTGAATTAAAACTTCTTGAAGTCGGATATCATGGTCTACGTAACGAAAAGACATGCGCGCGTCGCAGGAGATGATGGACTGATAATACTATCTTGTACTTATAATTCTATTAAAACTAAGAAAAATAGCAAGCTGACTAACCATACTATCTAATGTGGGGTCGATTTTAATGAGTATATCTACTATTAGTTTACAACGACATGTTTATGACGACGAGTTTCAAAGATAAACATTTTGCCAATGACAGCTATAATAAATGTCCCAGGCGTATATTACATCAATTTAACCACTTTTAGCTATAAGTAGTATAAGAACATTTATAAAATTGTGCCATTGTTCGGAAAATCGATTGTATGCACATGCGTCCATATTATTGCGTATAGAGTGGTGTGCACTTTCGTGTTACTCTCAGAGGTAGCTACGTGTAAATGATACCGTCGTTTTTATTAATTACTGTTGTACTATAAGAACAATATAATATAAGAATACAATTACATTGATTCTTATCTCAAAAAGTAACTGTCTATATAAATTTGGTGTTAAAGGTAAATAGGTAGGTACTTAAGTAAATTTTAATGACGAGTAATATCGTTAGGCAAGCTTATCGACGATACTGTCTGCGTATTATAGAATAACTTATTGTGGACATAATAACAACTGATTGAATGTCTGGGAATTCTGAATACTTTTTAATATTAAGAATATATTATATTAATATACTTTAGTTTTTTATATTTCTTATTGCGTTTTATATAAAATGTTAAATGATATTATACACGAATAGGATTACTAAAGTCAAAAGCAGTGTAAGAAATCATATCAATCAATGTAAAATTACACTGTGAGGTTTGGCGTCGTCGTGACTACCTACCTATTTCTTGGTCTTCCTTTTTTAATAGCTCTGAACTCGTTTATATTATACACATAGCTCCTAAAATTGATTAAACTTCCGTCCTGAAAATATTATTAGTTGATAACTAGCCACTTCATACTACTTATTTTCAGTTAATGACTTTCCTCTGAAACAAATAAGGAATATTTTCAGTACCATATTTTCATTACCAAGCAAGTCAAATGTTAGATTATGTCCTTCTCTAAAGGGCTAAATAGGTAGATATTACTTCCAACGGCAACGCCACAAACCTCTTCATTGAAACAAATTCAAGCAAGCTCAGCTAACAGGCGGTCAGTCGTTTACTCTCGGACTGTTTAACGCAGAAACTGAGTGTTATGCAATGCATTTTTATAGGTACATTATTCTACGCCGTTTGTAGTTCTAGGTACAATATTGATGTGATAGGTACCAATTTATAAATGTTTTTGTCATATTATTCCACTTTTTTATGAAGGATGAAGAAGAATTTTGCTTTTTTATATATTTATACTTTATAAAAACATTTCCAGTTCTATCAGGTTTTTCACGCCATGAAGTGATGGCAGTAATCGATGAACCTTTCATACTAACGCGAGATATTCTTCTTATTTAATATTTGAATTACTATCAAAACTAAGAATAACAAATATGATAATATAAGATAGGTACTTACTTACTTTTTAGCTAAGAATTGGTGCCATGATTGATAATGGGTTCCTTGTTTACAATAGTAGTTTATTATACATAATATACTTACTTGTATTTCGACTAGTTCTTCAAATGACTGATTCATTGAGTGTAGCTTAGGTTTAAGATATTTAAATAGGTTTGTTGCGAATATAATCAAATGAGTAACTTTAAATGGAACGCTTGAGAAATGATCTTCAAACAGTAGGTTCCATTTTCGTCAACTGTAGTACGGCATCATGAGTATTGATTAGTCATAGCATATTTTATTTATCTTTTAGTGACTATTTCGTCAGACACGCAATACTTTGTAAACAGAATCAGTATCAATAGAACCTTTCTGAAAAATGTATTCTCCAGTTTAACTTAAGCATAATAAATGTAGGTACTTTTAACAACTTACTTAAATAGTGTTGAAGTACCTAAATTATGTGTATATGAAGACTAACTGACATAAATGTTTGTTAAATATATTTAAATGATAATAAAGTAATTGAAAAAAATATGGAATCGTTTTATATCTACTTGATTTCTACAGAATTCATCAATCTGCAATCAATTCATACTAATTGAATGCAGTTTTAGTATGCTAACTTTTCAAATCGATTAAGATACAGAATCTATATCCAGATCATATACATACAATTATTTGGGTGGAATAATCAAAAATCAATGTTTAAAAATGATTGTAAAATCATTTATAGGTTCCGATAGCTCGTACGAGTATCGGTAGATGGCTCCCACCGTCGCACAGTGGTTCGATCCCATACAAGCGGTTGGACACAGGGTATTAAAAAAATCAAAGTCGTAATTTCCGGTTCTTTCCCACCGTCCACCTTCCCAGACCACCTGGGTGTACGGTGGTAATTCTTTTTTAACTACGGTTCACCTTTGTCCACCTAGCCCTAATATAATTTGAAAATATTAAATTTCCACGGTACACCTTGTTATGGAAACTATTTTCATAGGTAATACATGATATACAGGGTGTCCCAAAATTCAAGGATAAGCCGGCAACAGAGGACTACTACTACTTATGGCTGTTCTGGAAAAAAAAAGAAAAAAAATATATCTCTAATAATTTTTTTTTTTTTAAATCCTACATAATTCGGTACCCCTAATGATATTTTCAACTACCAGGCCCACAATTTTGAAAATATTTTTGAACTCTTTTCTGTATTAGCAAGCTAAAAAGTATGGCTATCCATCACCACCCTGAAAAATTATAGAATATGTGTAGTTATTTTATATGTCTCTATTGCCTCTGTTGCCGGCTTATCTTTGAATTTTGGGACACCCTGTATAAAAAGATAGTAATGACACTGACAATGAAACTTATCATTCTAAACTAAAGAAAGATATAAATAAGAGGTATTAATAACAAAATAGAAACAAATTGAGTTTATTGTGAGATTTCAACGAAACAAAGGAAGGAAAATACATTATAGAAACAGACGATGAACTTATGCATATCCAACTACAACTTACAAATAAAGATATATCGGTACGCCCTTGTAAAACATCGAAAAATGATTTCGACAAATAACAAATGCAGAACAATAGTACATTATGGTACAAGTGAGCAAAGTAGGTGATTACCGCCGAGGCGCCATTGAGACCCGAGCCGCCAGGCGAGGGTCTTAAGGTGATTACATACGCGGATGACTTTGACCATACAAATGCTCAAGGTCATTCGCTCTTAGTTGAACCGTAAAACGAACAACAGTAAAACTAATTTTAATATATAACTTTATAGGAGACGGTTACTAACTAAGAAGATCACGTCATGCTAACTTATTGAATATACATGTGAAATTTTAGATTATTTGGATACATATTGTAGAAAATATTTGGTTTCATAAGAAAGAGTAGAGTGATGTTCAGAGCCTCTTTTCAACTATTTCTTCCTTTTTTATTAGGGTTCCGTAGCCAAATGGCAAAAAACGGAATCCTTATAGATTCGTCATGTTGTCTGTCCGTCTGTCTGTCTGTCTGTCTGTCCGTCCGTATGTCACAGCCACTTTTCTCCGAAACTATAAGACCTAAGCTGTTGAAACTTAGTAAGAAGATGTATTCTGTGAACCGCATTAAGAATTTCACACAAAAATAAAAAAAAGCATTAAATTTTGGGGGTCCCCATACTTAGAACTGAAACTCAAAAAATTTTTTTTCATCAAACCCATACGTGTGGGGTATCTATAGATAGGTCTTTAAAAATGCTATTGAGGTTTCTAACATAATTTTTTTCTAAACTGAATAGGTTGCGCGAGAGACACTTCCAAAGTGGAAAAATGTGTGTCCTCTAACTTCTAAAATAAGAGAATGATAAATCTAAAAAATATATATGATGTAAATTGCCATGAAAACTACCACTAAAAATTGGTTCAAACGAGATCCGGTCAGTAGTTTTTTTTTAATACGTCAAAAACCGCAATTTTCGCCTTTGCTACTACGGAACCCTTCATGGGCGAGTCCGACTCGCACTTGGCCGATTTTTAATTTATGAAAAGATGAAGTTACTCTGCATATCCTGTTGTATGCAGGCATGTGAATTCCAGATCTGTAGGTTTTATAGTTAAAAAGAAAAACGGTTTCAAAAATACCGATTTTTCGATGCTGATCTGATTCGGGGCCTTAAGAGAGCCGAGGACGGTAATCATCATACTCACGCGTGCCATACGACGTTTTACAACACACTTGCGAATAAAATAATACTACAAATACTAAATAAACAATACTACAAATTAATTCGTTTTCCTATGTGCGCGCATCTAACAATGGCGCTCGGCCATATTTAAAAAAAGATGAGGTTTGAATTTAACAGAACTTTTTTTACTGTTTTTTTTCTGTACTTAAAGAAAAAAAACAAGTTAAATTTGAGTGAAAATTTTGTTTATTAAACAAGTATTACAAGTTGAAACTATCTATTTATTTAAATACGAAAATGCATCAAATGAACATATAATAGGCATATTAATTTATTCGTACTATTAAACAAGTTCTTTTTTGTATCGAAACTTTTTTAAGAACATAGCAACTTAACCTGTAAAATTTTAAAAAAGAATCTATAACTCACTTGTGAATAATAGCAATGTAAAAGTCACAGTTTAATAATAGGTTGACACCTACGTTACTTACGTGCCTATTTGCCGTGAAATAATATCACTTTTATGAGCAGGTGTGTTGTAAATTTTTTTTTTGTTTTGTACATTAAAAGTAAAGTAGCTTAAAATTGTATAGTTCAATAAAAAATTGTAATGTTGATTCAAAATATTAGTGTAGGTACGCCTAGAATAAGACTATTTTTTGTTTATGTTGTGTAGACTGTCCTACAATATATTTTTTTTTTTTTTTAACTTTCTCATGTAAGTATAATAGGCTATTTGACTAATTTTCAAAAACCATTTCAAATGATTGCTTATTACAGTATAAACATATCACATTAATATTTATGTTTAAATTTTTAAAAGTGCGCGAAAAACGCTAGGATATTTAAACATGGCGATGCGAGTGAGTTGTGACGTCACTCTATTGTAGGTAAGTTGCTGTTATCATCGGCTCGCACAAAATTTGTATCCATTTCGAACTTAATCACAAAATATGTCCATAAAACTCGCGATAATCAAGGAAAAAGCAAAACAAACAATAATAGCTCATACAACTGGAAATATTTTGGTAGCAATGACGTCACCCAGAGCTCTAACCAATCACGAGCGTTTTTGTCATAGACAATAAATCAACAAAATATATCATTTTTATATTTGAAATTCTCATAAAATACACATATTTGAGAGTAAATTGTAGTCTCGTAGGTCTTTTAACGTTATTTTCTAATCTATATATTTTTAATGTTGTCAAATAGCCTATTATATAAAAAAATCTAACTATTTTAATTAATTAACAGTACAATAAGTCTTAAATGCAATTAAATAATTATAATCCAGCCAGCAGTAAATGAGGTGGACCGTCACCAATATGTATTAATGATATACTGGAAAGGTGAACCGTAGTTAAAAAAAATTACCACCGTACACCCAGGTGGTCTGGAAAGGTGGACGGTGGAAGAGAACCGGTAATTTCAAATAACTGAATAAGCCATTCGATTTCTTTAAAGAAGAGAAACAAATGCTAGCAGCACGACTTTAAAGGTACACATCCACGCAGGCGGAGCCGCGGGCAAAAGCTAGACTTTTTATTTTATTTTATATATGACACGTCAATTTGACTTTGCCTCGCCTGATGGTAAGCTGAAGGCAAAGTCTCTGAAAAGAGGGTCACCATTACAGACATGTACCATGTTACAATGGTGGCACTCAGCTTGACGGCCTCATCAGATGCTTTTTCACGCCCCGCTTAAAGGACCCGGGACTATAGGAGGAGGGAAACACGTGAGCTGGTAAGGAATTCCAAGTCTTAATAGTGCGGCAGAAGAAGGAGTCAAGGAGATTATAAATAAAGGTTAACATATTTGATGTTTTACTTGAAAGTTGGCGTTACTGCAGTTCAAGTGGTATTTGTTATACGTATGCTCATCTCAAATGCCCACCGATAATACTGAGCTACGTGAATTAGTTCCTTGGTGTGAAATGCACAGGCATACCCAAACCTAGGAAAAGTCGAATCAGCCGCCGTAGTATCCAGTGTTTTGTAACCAGTTGCGATTCAAGTCTTTTTTGTCCTTGATCGTAATTAATCGTCTGTAATCTTCTAAGATTACAGTGTTAGATTTCTAAATTAGATTGTAAAATTAGATTACTAAATCTGCCAACTACCATTAAAATAATATGATATCGCCAAAGGTAAGTTTATGCCTAATAAATCTAGGCATTAAGACTACTAACCAAACGATGTCAAGCTGGTTTGTGGATTATATATAATTATATTATCACGAGAAAATTTTATTTTCGGACCCATAAAATGTAGTGGCAACCAATAAAACCTCAATAGCTTCAGCTGAAATGTGCTTAAGTCTTTTTCGTTATTTGTAGGAAGGCAAGAAATGAGAGGCCGTTTTTCCCCAAGATGTCATAAATCAGAAGGCACAGATGGTGTTGACCTGCACCATTATTGACATGTTTCTACTTAAGAATTATTATAGCCCTAACTTTGGGGACGCCATTTTTAAATAGTCGGTCTTTAAACTTCAGCTTTGTAGGTAGTAAATTTGACATGCTACAAAACTTGATAAAATATTAGGTAGCTAAAATGGTTTTCTATTTAGTTATAGTACATTATGGCACAAGTGAGCAAAGTTGGTGATTACCGCCGAGGCGCGATTGAGACCCGAGCCGCGAGGCGAGGGTCTTAAGAGAGTCGAGGACGGTAATCATCATGCTCACGCGTGCCATACGACGTTTTACAACACACTTGCGAATAAAATAATACTACAAATACTAAATAAACAATACTACAAATTAATTCGTTTTCCTATGTGCGCGCATATAACAATGGGGTTTCGTACATAATACCGAAAGCTAAATAGTCGAATAACAATGGGTCGACAACGATTGGTCGGACGATCAAATTGTCGCTGGTACGTTAAGTGGCTATTACACCTTCCTAAATTTAGAATCCGATATTTAGGACGTCCTGAATTTAGGAAAGTATAATCGCATTTAGGATGGTAGCATCCTAATTAGGAAACGATTTAGGATGCGGACGGCTTCCGACGTCCTAAATGGCTAAATCGGATGAGTGTAATCGCATTTCCTAAATTTAGGACGCTCAGGAGTCGCTCACCGCCGCAGTACCGATATATATTGTATCGATATTGATAATTTTATAATAAAGCTATCGATATATCGACATAATGTATGTATGTACGTGTGTATGTAAGTATGTATGTATGTATGTACGTATGTATGCATGTATGTAAGTATGTATGTATATATACGTACGTATGTATGTATGATGTACGTATTTATGTATGTATATATGTATTTATGTATGTATGTATGTTGTATGTACGTAGGTACGTATGTATGTACGTTGTATGTTATGTATGTATGTATGTATACGTACGTACGTATGTATGTATTATCGATTCTTTTTTATTCAGAAGTATGCGCGCAATGAGATTATTGACCGACTAAGTTGCTAACTTAAAAATTAAGTAACGAATTAAAAAAGCAGCCTCAGCAAATAGAGTCGATCATAACAATATTATGAAATGTAATTTGTTAGAAATATATAACAGACAGTAAACATCATACGGTAACATTATCAAAGTAATATATTCAATAACATCGATATCAAAATCGTAACCTAATTTATCATCCATCTCTATTCGACAACGACACGTCCGTCACTTGCCGCTCGTCCTCCAAAACTGATTTAGGATCCTAATTTAGTGAAAGTGTAATCGCGAGCTCCGGTGACTGAATTTCTCGTCCTAAATCGTTTCCTAAATACCGTTTCCTAAATTTAGGAAGGTGTAATAGCGCTTTTAGGTCGAAGCGTTAATACGTCGAGGTATTATTACGTAGAAAATGATTGGTCGACAGATCAAATTGTCGCTGGTATATTAAGTCGAAATATTAATACGTCGACGTATTACTACGTAAAAATGCAAACGGTCTTTTGTCCCCTGCCCATAAAGTTGAAATTTTCAAAAAGCCTAAGGTTGGCACAGACGGTGGAATAAGTTGTTAGACAAACAGAAACGAGGATTATACCAAACCATTAAACTTTTACAAAATGAACAAGCCAAGCCAATGAACGACCAACCACGAAGTGGAAAAAATAAAGTGTTGCGTTGAAGGACCTTCCCCAAAGAAGCGAGGTAGAAGACATGAAAATGCAATTATGTCGATAGTTAACAAAAAATCAAACATGGACTTATTGGATTATCTTAGAGCGTTGGCAATGAATATCAAAATGTAAAGCCAGTTTAAATAAGTAAATAAATAAATATAATATATATTCATTTGAATATAGGCCTCAAAAATTATTATTTACACAAACATTAGGCGTTATACTAAAGCTTCTTTATACTAAAGTTCTATCAAAGTGAATATCACTTAGTGTCTAAACACACTTTGCCGAAGCTACGCAACCGAAGTTCGGCGGCTGAATTTACGTTCCGACGTATTGGGCTGATATGACACACCAAGTCCGCCTATGTACTTGTGCATGAAGTTTTCTAAAATAAAATAAAAAAATAAGTGCCGAACTTATGCCGAAGTTACGCGACCGAAGTTCAGCGGCTGAAATGATGATGATGAACTTACAGTAGTTATGTATCATGGCTTCAACAAATTTAAAACGTGGTAAAATAATTGTTGCTCAATTTCGTGAGATTGTAAATAATGTAATTTTTAATTTAATTGTAAAAAAGAAGATAATTTATTGAAAAAAAAGAAAGGGGGTTGGGTAATGTTGGCGTCGTGTTGGAATTGAGCGGCCATCAATGAAATTGGTATAATATGAAAGTACAGTATAAAGTGATCAAAAGTTACTATGGACCAACTTCTTTAAACTATATCGGGACTTAGCTATACAGGGTGGTATTTTTCAACTTTACTTAGATGGAAGTACTCTAAATACTGGAGATAGCGAATTCCACTGAAAGGAAACATTCCCTTATTTTTTAAAAGAAACAAAACTGCATTCAAAGTTTTCTGAAAATGCCACACCCGGTAGTCGAACCAACTAAAATCTTCCTAAACCTTCTATTTCATGGATTTCCTTTTATTTAATTTACCAAGTTTGTTAGAGAGATTTGATCCTTATGATCGACCTATCGATTGATGCAAATCTCTCTAACAAACTTGGTAAATTAAATAAAAAGAAATCCATGAAATAGAAGGTTTAGGAAGATTTTAGTCGGTTCGACTACCGGGTGTGGCATTTTCAGAAAACTTTGAATGCAGTTTTGTTTCTTTTTAAAAATAAGGTAATGTTTCCTTTAAGTAAAATTCGCTATCTTTAGTATGAGGGTACTTTCCTTCAAGGTAAAGTCGAAATGTTGCACCCTGTATATCGCAGCTCCGATATTATTTACAATGAAAATAATGACATTTGTACGTGTGTTTAACACAGTACAATGAAGTGGTATCAAAATTATTGATGGCCGCTGAAAAAATTAAGGACGCCACTGTCCATACTAGATTACCCAATCCCCTTTACTTTCTTCTGATATCGTACTGGACCCATACCACGAACTCTTAAAAACGGGTCAATAATTGAACTGCTGTCATTCTACCAACTGCAAAGGACATCATTCAGATTGGGCTAATTTTTATTTTGCCGGCCAAAGAAAAAAAATACAATATTCGGTTAGAGCTTGTTCTTACTAACATTTTTTATTAGTGCGTCGAAGTTGAGGGACCACTTCCAATGGTTTTATTAGAGTTTAAAAATCTTAAAAA
The DNA here is from genome assembly GCA_914767945.1 of Eilema depressum. NCBI lineage: Eukaryota > Metazoa > Arthropoda > Insecta > Lepidoptera > Erebidae > Eilema > Eilema depressum. The sequence goes on along the minus strand of OU612012.1, from coordinate 19,981,760 downwards.
TATACACTTTTTATGATACGAACTATTCAAAATAAATGAAAAATATTGTTATACATTGGAAGAATAGTTAATAAAAGCAATAAAAAATAAACCCCATACTGCATATTGTTGTTTTTCGTCCATTTATTTACGGCTAAAATTAAAAGTGTCGATTAAAGAAAATAAAATCCGCTAGAATTTTTCCTTATTAGCATTTTTTATTATGGCGTCAAAGCTGAGGGACCACTTCCCTCAGTTTTATTTATATTCGAAAATCTTGAAAACATACATTTTTTATGATACGAACTATTGAAAATGAATTAAAAATATTGTTCTATATTGGAAGAGTAGTTCATATAAGTAATAAAAAATAAACCGCATATTACATATCGTTGTTTTTCATCCATTTATCTAGGTTAAAAATTGAAAGTGCCAGTCAAAGAAAACAAATGTGATATTCCGCTAGAGCTTGTACGCGTTTGCATTTTTATTATGGTGTCAAAGCTGAAGGACAACTTCCCTTGGTTTTTTTTTTTGAGTTCAAAAATCTTGGATATAATACATTTTTTTAAACGTATTATTGAAAATGAATGAGAAATATTGATTTATATTGGTTAAAGGTGCATTTCCAATTATTGAACTTAGTAAATGTGTTGATCATATTCCACAGTTACAAGGCACTAATGGCAATGCCATAAGGTAGATTCGTGGACGATAGCAATCACGTCATGTCCAGGTTCGTCAACATTATACTGGGTGGCGCAAAAGTAAAGACCCTATTTGGTTCGGCTATAACATTTTTTCTAAATTAGAAAACTAGATTTAGGTTTTTTTAAATGTATATTTGTACCATTAAATTTCGTACCATTAGGATTTAAAGATGATGTCTTTTAAATGGTGACCTCCAGAGTTGATACATTTGAGCCCTATTTATGACATTTTGCATAACTTGCCGTAACACTTCCTGCGATATGTTCGTTATTTCTTGACGAATGTTTTCTTTTAGAGCTGCGAGAGTCTGTGGCTTGTTCACATACACCCGAGATTTCAAAAAACCCCAAAGAAAGAAGTCTGGACTGGTCAGATCGGGTGATCTTGCAGGCCAAGGCAAATCGTCAAAACGAGAGATAACTCGGCCTGGAAAAGCGTTTGACACAATTATTCCACGTTCTTGGGGAGTAAAACGGTCCATGTTTATTTTCAGTGTATTTTACATTTGTTCACTACACAATTTTCAACAACAGAATGACAGAAAATTTCATATAAAAAAAATAAAGGTATTTTCTTTAGTGCCACTACTTTTGCGCCACCCAGTATATACATTATCATAGATAAAACAAACAGGGTTGAGTGCAATGAAACAGTGTTATTGCTCGTGTATTTTATTTTTAATTGCTTATTTTTATTGCTTTATTGCTTTTATCAACTATTCTTCCAATATAATACAACATAATTTATTATTCCTTTTCAATTATTTATTTTATTTAAAATATACGTTTCCGAGATTTTTGAACTCAAATAAAACCGAGAGCAGTATTCCCTCAGCTATGATGCTATAGTAAAAATGTCAATGAAGACAAGCTCTAACGGAATATCATATTATTTTTCTTTGGCTTCACTTTCAATTTTTGGACCTAACTAACGAAAAACAGCGATATGCAGTATGGGATTTATTTTTTATTGCGTTAAACAACTATTCTTCCAATATAGAACAATATTTTTCATTCATTTTCAATATATAATATCATAAAAATTATATGTTTCTAAGATTTTTGAACACCAATAAAACTGAGGGCAGTGGTCTCTCAGCTTTGACATAGTAATAAAAAGTGCTAATAAGGACAAGCTCTAGCGGAATATCATATTTGTTTTCTCTGACCGGCACTCTCAATAAATGGACGAAAAACAACAATATAAAGTACAGGGTTTATTTTTATTGCTTTTATTAACTATTCTTCCAATGTATAGCAATATTTTTCATTTATTTTCAGTAGTTCGTATCATAAAAAGTGTATATTTTAAGATTTTTAAACTCTAATAAAACCGTTGGAAGTGGTCTCTCAACTTTGACGCCATAATAAAAAATGTTAGTAAGAACGAGTTCTAACGGAATATCGTATTTTTTTCCTTTGGCCGGCACTTTCAAAACTAGCCCAGATTTGTATGGAGAGTGAATGTTGTCCTTTCACTTTGTAATCCTATATGCTTATATGACATAACAAAGTGACATTTGCAGTTGGTAGAATGACAGCAGTTCAATTATTGACCTATTTTAAGAGTTTATGGTAAGGCCGCTGTTACTTACATCAAACAGTAAAATATTGACTCACATCTATGAATTTCTTTATTTAATGTATACGAGTTCAATAAATAATGAATTGTCAAATTGATGTCGCTTCTTCATAATTTTCTTAGGTCTACGGTTAGTAATGTCATATTGGCAGATGCTATACATTGCGTTTATGATACTTCAAATTGAATGCTACATAAAAGAAATCGCGGTAATGTATGTCGTGTCATTTCCGTCCCCGGATTTAGGCCGGTGGCTCCCCGCTGCTCCCCGCCCCCGGATCTTCGTCGGCAATCGAACCGAACTTCGGTCGCGTATAATGTGTGCTCACAGAATAAGTTGCGCCGCTGAACATATGCCCGACCGAAGTGACGCTGTACGCTATGACGCGACGCAATTTCGGCATAGTGTGTCGTCAGTAATTCAAATAGCATTGCAGGCGTAATTGTGCCGAACTTCAGTCGCGTAACTTCGGCATAGTGTGTTTAGACACTTAGAATTGTTAGAATAATGAATCGCTCTTTCTGAAAGTACAATACCAACACAAAAACTTGGTTAATGTTTATTGCAGACTCCCTCAATATTTATGACTTGTCTCTAAAATGAACTTATACTTATCATCATCATCATTTCAGCCATAGGAAGTCAACTGCTGGACATAGGCCTCCCCTATAGATCTCCAATAGGACCGGTTAGAAGCGGCTCGCATCCACTTATACTTATAACATAGGTTTTTTTTGAAAGATTTCGCAAAGACAGGCTTTTTGAAAATTTCAACTTTATGGGGACAATAGACCGTTTGCATTTTTACGTAGTAATACCTCGACGTATTAACGCTTCGACCTAACGTACCAGCGACAATTTGATCGTCCGACCAATCGTTGTCGACCCATTGTTATTCGACTATTTAGCTTTCGATATTATGTACGAAACGCCTAACAATGGCGGTCAGCCATATTTAAAAAAAAATGAAGTTTGAATTTAACTTTTTTTACTGTTTTTTTTTCTGTACTTAGAGAAAAAAAAAGTTAAATTTGAGTGAAAATTTTGTTTATTAAACAAGTATTAAAAGTTGAAATTATTTATTTAAATACGAAAATGCATCAAATGAACATACAATAGGTATATTAATTTATTCGTACTATTAAACACGTTCTTTTTTGTATCGAAACTTTTTAAAGAACACAGAAACTTAACCTATAAAATTTAAAAAAGATTCTATAACTCACTTGTGAATAATAGCAATGAAAAAGTCACAGTTTGATAATTGGTGTAAATACGTGCCTATTTGCGGTAAAATAATATCACTTTTATGAGCAGGTGTGTTGTAAAATAATTTATAATGGGTACTGAAAAGGCAATGGGATAAGAATAAAGTATATTACAAGATTACATACATACATACAAGATACGCGCAAAAAATCATAACCATTCTTGGCAGTCGAGTAAAAAAGGATTTAAGGGCATTAGGTCAATATACTGGGTGACTGATAACTCGACGTATTCCTGGTAGAAGTTGTTACTCCTATAAATAATTATATTTTACAACACACCTGCTCATAAAATCGCTATTATTTCACCGCAATTTTTTTTTTTGTTTTATCACAATATTATCATAATAAATATAACATACAAACCAACAAACATAACAAGGTAACAAAGGGTAAATGCCCCAATGCGTTAACTAAACGATTTTAAATTACATTGAGACATGACTATACTCCATTCGGTTAGGTACTTATCTAAACCTAAACAATCTTGCTTGATGTGTCTATTAAATATGTATTATAGAAAAACTCGGTTTATAAATATTTTTTCTCTTTACAATATCTTTTTAAAGACTAAAAACCGAAATCAAACCGCTAGTTAGGCAGTTAGTTACCCTAGTTTATTTGTTTATTATGTGTTTTATAAATAGTCATTAAGTACCTAACAAAATGAAGTATGTATATGGCAGAAAATTGAACAGTCAAAAGCTAAATAAATGGTTGGATTCAAAGAATTCGTTATGCCAAAGTCGTAAGAAAAATGATTGACAAAGATTTGGAATACATACAACGCCTAGGAAACCAATGATATTTCTACAAACACATTTTCTTTTGAAGAAATATCATTTGTCGGGAGTTTTACTGCAAAAATATTATTAAGTAATGTCTTGTGCGTGCAAAATAATTTTATTACTATGCAAATAAACGACGGAAGGGATGATATATTATTGCCTACCTCAATTTACTCAATTCAATTTTAGAAGAGCCCATGTCAGGCTTAGGCCCCGCTCGCCCCGTGGATCTTGCCCCCGACTGCTTTAATGTTGTAACTCGCCCCTTTGAACATTAGATACCCCAAATCGCCCCCGATTGTTAGTAAGTTAAAAGTACTGTCAGCAATAAAGAGTTTTACAACACACCTGCTCATAACATTGCTATTATTTCACCGCAATTAGGTACGTAATGACACCTATTATCAAACTGTGACTTTTTCATTGCTATTATTCACAAGTGAGTTATAGATTCTTTTTTAAATTTTATAGGTTAAGTTTCTATGTTTAAAAAAAAGTTTCGATACAAAAAATAACGTGTTTAATAGTACGAATAAATTAATATGCCTATTGTACGGTCATTTAATGCATTTTCGTATTATTTATAAATAAATAATTTCAACTTGTACTTAATACTTGTATAATAAACAAAATTTTCACTCAAATTTACCTTTTTTTTTCTCTAAGTACAGAAAAAAAAACCAGAGTAAAACAAACCTCATTCTTTTAAATATGGCCGATCGCCATTGTTATATGCGCGCGAATAGGAAAACGAATTAATTTGTAGTATTGTTTATCCTTTTTTTAACGTCACGTTTTTCAACGTTAACATTATTTCAATCTATCAATACCAACAAGATACTATTGTTTTAGTAGGCAGAATACGATTTAGTTTGCCGACTAAAGAAGTATTTAAGTCAAAAATTCGATTATTCATTTGTGAATAAAGCGAAAAGCGATATTAAAACGAATACTAAATAAAAGCCAAACAAAAAGTAAAGAATAAAACTATTTTGCAAATTTAATTTACATAAAATATCATAATACGATTGTAATACAAACTTACCTGACTTTCAATCCAAAATTTATATATGTTATAGGCAATGTGTATAATCCGGCATTGTATAGAATGCCTAGGCTTTCTATACATTGCCTAAAACGTTCAGGCAATGTGTATAATACGATTAATTTCATACATTGCCTAGGTGTTGTATTAAATGCCCGAAGCGCATCAGGCAATGTGTATAATGGACGGGTTGTTGTAAATTCCTCTCTTTAAAATGATATTTCATGTGCGAAAATTCGTCTCACCTTGATAAATAAGTACTGTTAGCAAATAATAATAATAATAATAATTTACCAAATGGCGCAGTAAACAATTACATGGACGACACATCCACGATTTAGAACAACCTCATATAGATCCCCAGGCATCAAATAAATGGTTAAAACTAGGCTCATTATTCCCTGAAACTGAAGGTTTCATGATAAGTATTCAAGACCAGGTAGTAAATACGAAAAATTACAGAAAGTACATAATTAAAGATCCCAGTACCTTAGATGACAAATGTAGGAAATGCCACCGTCACTCTGAAACTATTCAGCATATTACCGGAGGCTGTCCTAGCTTAGCTTAATCAGACTACACACATAGACACAATCAAATAGCACAAATCATTCATCAGAAACTTGCCATCAATCATAAACTCATATCCAACAAACCTACGCCATACTATCAATACAACCCAAAACCTGTACTGGAAAGCACCAACCACAAATTATACTTTGATAGAGCAATATTAACAGACAAAACCATCCACAACAATAGACCCGACATCACTTTAATTGACAAACAAAATAAAGTAGTATTTCTCATTGACATTGCAGTACCCAATACTCACAATCGCAATAAAACAATTACTGAAAAAATAAACAAGTACACAGAACTAAAAGAAGAAATAATTAGAATTTGGAAAATGAATAAAGTCTACATAGTGCCTCTGGTGCTGTCCAGTACGGGATTGATACCCAAGCATTTATTACAAGCCCTCAAAATAATAGACATAGCCGAAAGTACATATAAGACGATGCAGAAGGCTGCCATTTTAAATACATGCCGCATAGTTCGCAAATTTCTCCAAGAAGATTTAAGCAACCAACCCGTACTACCAGAACATGAAACTCACTTGGTTTAGGCCCGTGATTTCATTAAATTAACCGAAGTGTCTTAAACACGTCGAGAACAAAAACAGCAATAATAATAATAATAATTTATTTCGGATACTATTTTGGATCCATAGATAATATATGTTAGTAACAATGTCTTATACTAGTGTTAGTAGGTAATAAATTAAAATTAAAATTAAAATCAAAAATTCAAATTAAAATCAAGCTCCAAAATAAAATTAAAATCGATGTCAACAAAATTAAAATCAAAATTGAAATCAAATATAATTAAAATTAAAATTGAAATCTAAATCAAAATAAAATTTATAAATAAAACAAAGTAATAGATTAACAAAGCGTCATTTATTTGCGATCCTTTAAGAAGCCCTCTATGGATTTGAAAAATGGATATTACTGCTGAAAGAAAAACTGTTCATTCCGACTTGGATAGATTAGGTTAGAAGGCGGAGCGGAGCTCTAGCATTAGCCTTCGTGGTTATTTTTTTTAACCATGCAGAACTTCTATAGGCCACGGTAACAACTCTCTTTCCATCAGGTTAGGTGGCTGACAAGCACAGGGATGATGGTAAGAGAGTGGTTGCCGTGGCCAATAGAAATTCACTGCTATGTGAGAAACATTCTACGCAAAAAACACGTAGGTACTTAGGCATACCTACCAATAGAACACAAATGTCTTATCAGCACTGCCTGCTGGTGGAAGTTGAAATTAGGATTAGCTCTCAAAAGATTAGTATCTAGGTATCTAATTAAATCATAGAGAAGAAAAATAGATTACATACATTACCTATGCTTCGACCGGCATTCTATACAATGCCTAGGTATTCTATACATTTCCTAGGCAAAGTGTAAAATAGTTTAAACATTGAATATCATTTCATACATTGCCTGAACGACCACAGCATTCTATACATTTCCTAGGTATTGTATAGAATGCCTACATTATACACATTGCCTATAACATTATACACAATATCACAATACTCTTAAATATTGTGCATATTCTGTTGCACTTAGATGTCACTAATCACTACTATAATCTGTTTTTTTAATCTCAGATACTAATTTGACATTACCTGTGTTGTCGGTTTTTTGCAATTAAAAAATAGTCATGTGCCACCAGTATCGAAATTTATCGATAAATTAAATTTAGTACAAATATTTGTAGGTTAATCTATAAAATTTATAAAATACTAATTTAAATTCGGTATGCAAGTTACCTAAATGAAACAAAACTTAAATAGGTATATTGTCATTGAAACAAAATGGCGTCCATTTTGCGTCACTTGGGTTGTCATTGTAAAAATCTAACTTAAGGCTTCATAAGTTTCATTTAATCGATTTGCAGAGACTATCGATAAAGATGACGCTATACTTGTCTTAGAATCTGAAAATTGTAGGTATGTAAATTACGGTTGTAATGAATACACATTTGTAAGACTCACAACACGCGTTTATTACTTTGAATACAATGCACAGTTATAAAATAGGGCTCTCACTCGCAGCGAATGCGCATGGAGCTCGTTGTTTACGTTCCGTGGCATCGCTTTGCGTGCGCGTGGCTCACAGGCGCGCGGAGCGCGGGAGTTCTCGTTCCGAATCGAAAAATCGAATCGATTCCTCTTAGTCCGGTGAGTGAATGTGTGAATCTTAAAAATCGGGCTAGGCGTTTGGTATGTATAGAGTTTAATAAAGGAACATACAAATAAACACATTACTATTCCTTTGCGTCGCGCAGTCGGATAAAAAACTTATAAACATTTTATATTTAACTTTTCTCTTAAAATACATTATAGCCAAACCACCTGTATCTAGGCAGCAAACATTGTCGATAGTTTCGACTTTCGAGTACACCACTAAATACAAAGCTGGTATCATTATTTCACAACTTGACATTTGCACTTGTCAATTTAGTATCTGAGATAAAAAAAAACAGACTATAAACCACTACGCAAATATCGCAAAACACATCCCTTCCACATTATAATACGAACTTAGAAAGAGAAAGCATTATATATGACTGTCTCCGACCTATTTTAAGAAAGCTTTTGTTTATTGGACCCTTGAAAACGTTCCTTTTGTTCTACCTAATAGGTAAGCCAGGTAGCAAAAACCTAGTGTACGTAGTTGGTGATAATAATATTACAGACATCAAACATGGTAATTTTCATTTAAGTGTACATTTTTCTGTCTGACTGTACCATTTCACGGCTTATTTCAAAAGAAATACCTCAAGGGGCGATTCACACCACCAGAATATTTATTTAAATGTCAATTTTTAACTCGCCCCGTGGCGAGGGGCGAGTCACTACACCAAAATAATAATAAAAGGGGCGAGTGAAGCATTTTAATCGCAAGGGTCGAGATTCAGGGGGCGAGCGAGGCCTAAGCCATGATTTGGCTTATACCAAATGCGATTATGAAGAGAAACCTATTCTTTAATCTTTTAGTTTTGTCTAGTAATTATGAAGATTTATAATTCATTATCTATACTAATATTATAAAGAAGTAAGGTTTGTGTGTTTGTATATTTGTTAAATTGTAAGGGGTAATCTCGGGATCTACTGAACCGATTTTAAATATTCTTTCACCAATATAAAGCCACGTTATTGCTGAGTGTCATAGGTTATATAAAAAACCGAAAAATAAAAAGGCTTTTACGTGGTAGTTCGTTTTGCAAAGTGAATCGAAGAAAAAACGGTGAAGGCCAAAGCAGCGGACGGCGCGCGATGGCTTCGGGTTTAATTCGGTTCGCGTTCGTGCTCGCTTCGGGAGAAGGGGGCGTGGCCTTTTACATCTTTAGAGGTACCCGCGCGGCTCAGTCGCGTGGTCGGCTCCTTACGCAGCGGACGTCCCCGAAATTGAATTTTTCGAAACGTAATTAGCACACTTTCGACATTGTTTAAATAAAAAGTTCTTATCAGAACTATATCTATCTTATTCTTTATTTTCTGTACATTTTTAAAAAATAATTTCTTTTCAGAACTGTTTTCTGTTTATAGTTTTCATTTAATTTAGGTTATAGGTATTTAGTTTGGTTCATGTAGATATTTATTTAAGTTATACCTAGCTATTTAGTTTGCTTCATGTACATATTAATTTAGGTTATAGGTATTTAGTTTTTTACATTTAGGTTATGTTCATCTTGCTTATTTGCTTTATTTCCATAGTAAAAAAACTATTTAGAACAACTGTCCCTTTTTTTTAAATGTTTTTTTTTTAAACATAACTATCAATATGCCTAAAAGAAAATCTCAACTGTCTATTCATACATCCCAGACACGAGCGACTACAGTACGCAGACTTGGAGAGACTTCCTCTGAGCATGAACAGCGCCTTGCGAATGAGACAGAATACAGATCGCGAGCGCGTGCTAGAGAGTCCAGCACCAAAAGGTCTCAGCGACTGGCTTACTATAGACAGTATATGTCAGAAACACGTGATAGGGAGTCGAGCATAGAGCGTTCCCAGCGGCTTGCCAGCCAAAGAGAAATTACCTCTGAAACTTGTGCTAGGGAGACCAGCGCTGAAAGAACTCAGCGACTGGCTAATCTTACCCCGCGTTTACATACTGCCGCTCGCATTGCTCATCGTGTTGCAATATTCGCGCGATTAATGCCCTAGCGTTCACACACGCGCATCATCGTGTTGGTCCGCATTACAGTATTCACCCTGCAATGGAGACGGACGTAAACGTATGGAAGACAACGCTGTAGCAGTGTACGCATTATGCTTTTACAGCATAGCGAATTAATTAAATAGATTATTAATAAAAACTATCACTTTCAACTACTATACACTTTTCGTAGATCGATATAAATATTTTTAAAAGTAAATATTCGAGGAGCAATAACGAAAGCCGTGTTTACTGATTAGCGCCATCTAGCGGTCTCGTATAGTTCATCGCGCTAGTATTGCCGCTCCTTTGACTCGCGCCGCCAAGCCGACATCTGCAGCAACATACGCGGCAGTACTCGCGGCATGACGAATATACTATTCACACCACTTCTCTCGCCACTTCCCTTGCTCTGCCGCGAGTATGTAAATGCAACTTTAGACAGAATATTTCAGAAATACGTCATAGGCCCAACGAAGTGGTGCCCACTTCGTTGGGCCTATGACGAAGGGTCAGCTAGTTTTTTTAATAATTTAATAATTTATTGTTCAACATAAGAAACTTGTATACACACACATTGGTCTCATTTACAGTACGTAGTACACTTTTTTATGTAAAAGAAAAATTAAACAATTTTATGCAATTAGGCACGTAATGACACCTATTATCAAACTGTTACCTTTTCATTACTATTATTCACAAGTGAGTTATAGATTCAAAATACGAAAATACTTTTGCCCCCACCTATTATTATAAATGCGAAAGTAACTCTGTCTGTCTTTCTGTCTGTTACGCTTTCACGCCAAAACCACTGAACCGATCTTGATAAAATTTGGTACAGAGATAGATTGAAGCATGGGACCTTTTTTCGCGAAAATTAGGGTCAAAGGGGGTAAATAGGGGATGAAAATTTGTATGAAAGTTCATTTTTCAAGATATCCTGATGCAACTTAGTACAGAGATAGATCAGAGCTTGGAAAAGGACCAAGGTTAGGTAGGTACCTTAGAGTATACATTGCTTTTTTTTTTTTTTTTTTTTGTACCTACTCCTCTGCTTTCGGTGAAATGCAGAGCCTTTATTTACTGAGTAATAAAACAAACTTCCTAACTAAAATCTTTCCTCTTTCATTCTAATTCTCTTTGTCATACCATTCTCGCATTAATTCTTCTCGCACTTTCATACTTCCTTTCATACTCTGTTGGGATATGGGGTTTTGTGTACCTAACTTATTTTAATTGTTTACTTTATTTATTTATTATAAAAAGTTATATGACATATTATTCAATAAAGTCTTATATAATAAATTATTGTCTAGTTTACAGTTATACTTACAGCTATAATTTTTGAGTTTTACAAGGCAATCTTAAAAGTTAATTCTTAATTTTATTATCTTCTTGTATATACATGAATACACTAAACTTACACTATTTTTATTATTCCAGATTTACAAAATTCTTATCTTATTTAAGTGACCTTTTTGTTTACAATTTCCGGGCTATTTAGGCAGAACATTACACTTAGTTAATGTGCCTAAATAGCCTTTACGTCCTGTTCCTGGCGTTGGCTATTCTAACAATCTTGTTTGCGAATTCTATAGTTGCCTCCGTGTGTTCTGTCATGAGTGTGTTAATGCCGTGTATGTCAACCTTTGTTTTTGTGGCGATTTCTAGGTCGAGCCTGTCCCTCGCGTGAATGGGGCAAACCATCAGGAGATGGGCCACGGTGTCTGGAATGCCTGGTTCACAGGCGCACGATGGGTCCGTCCTGAGCTTGAACCGAGTCAAGTATGAGGAGAACCCACCATGCCCCGTGAGAAACTGCGTTGTTGGGCCAGTGATGTTGATTCTCCTGATGGTTTTAAATGCTTCCACTGCGCAGGGGAAGAACATTTTTGTGGTAGAGGCCGTTTCCCCCTCCCGATATCGCCTGTTCCATTCGTCGAGGGAGCCCCGTCGTAGGACTCCCTTGACGAATGAGACAGGACACTGGTCGTAGTCCGGTTTTTTCTTAAGTCTTAGAGCGGCTTCCCTCGCGAGACAATCCGCCCTCTCGTTCCCCTCAAGGCCAACATGGGCCTTTATCCAGTAGAGGGAGATGCTCTTGCCCTGCTGACGACAGCGGCCAAGAGCATCCCTGGTCTCTACTGAAAGAGGGTGATGAGAGTACGGATTGACCACACTAAGGAGCGCCGCTCTGCTGTCACTGAAGATGCCGAACGCGGCAACGTCATGTCGCTCCACCTCACACGCCGCTTTGCGCAAGGCCAGGAGCTCTGCCTGGTAGACGGTGCAATGCGCTGAGAGAGCAAACTTGCGGGCCCTTGTCTCGGACTGACTGTCCCACACAGAGACAGCAGCAACGACCCGGCCCTCAATCTTGCTCCCGTCAGTAAATACGCGGACATCGTGCGCTTCTAGACTATTATATTGAACCTCGTCTACCACGCTATCGAACTCCAAGCGTATCCGCTCCGCGGGGTGCGGGCCCGCCAAAATGGGTGCCAACCGCTCGACCTCCCTGTCCCCTAGCCACGGCTGGGACACTCCTCTCTTGGTCTCATATAATGAGGCCACCTCCTGAACTCGGAGGTCCAGAGGGAGTATCCCAGCCAGCAGCAGTGCAGAGTTCAAGGAGACCGTGCGGTAGGCTTTTATTAATTTCTGAGCGAACACCCGCTGGACCGCGCTCAGCCTCTCCTTGACGTATTCCTTTTTTACGGCCTCACACCACACGCTGGCCCCATATAGAATGATGGGCTCGATCACCGCTGTGTAGATGGTTCGGATCACCTCGGGGTTAAGCCCCCAGGTAATCCGAGCCGTCCGTGCCAGTTTTTTATAAACTTTGATCGCCTTTGTGCATTTATTTTTGATGTGACTGTTAAAGTTTATGTTTCTGTCGATGGTTAACCCCAACAATTTTATCTCGTCGGACAGGCCAACGTCCACCCCGCCCATGCTCAGGCGTGGGTTGTCATATTTTAGCCTCCTGGTAATGACCATGGCTTTGGTCTTATTTGGCGCGAACTTTAATTTATTTTTGACACCCCACGCCCGAACACGTTCGAGAGAGGCGTTGGCCCGCCCTTCTATCTCCAGAGCAGAATCCCCATCGAAGATGAGGACTACGTCATCCGCAAAGGCATGTACGTAGTCCCCATCCCCTTCTAACATTCTGAGTAAGGGATCCAAAAGCAGGTTCCACAGCAAGGGGCCCGTAATAGACCCCTGGACGCAGCCCTTCTGTGTGCTTCTTCTGCACTCAGCACCCGCGTATCTCACCCGGACTGTTCTATCGCTCAGGTAGCTGCTGACAGTTCGCCTCAAGTTGACCGGACACTTTTCCTCTGCCAGTCGTGCAATTATAGCTGGCCACCATGCGCTATCGAAGGCGCCCTCTATATCCAGTGACACTAACGTGACAATTCTACGTTCACGAAGCTTGCCACGTATGTGCCCCATCATGTTATAGAGGGCGTCTTCGGTGCTCCTCCGGGGCATAAAGCCGTACTGGCGAGTACTAATCCGCGGTAGTAAGTAGAACTTGAGTCTGGCTGCCAGCATTTTTTCGTACAACTTCCCGAGCACAGGCAATAGCCCAATCGGCCTGTACGATTTGGGGGAGTTGTACTCTTCCTTACCTGGTTTCCTGAGAGCAACTACTGTCGCCTCCTTCCACGGTTTTGGGAAGTACTCCAGGTCCAGGCACTTGTTCAGCAGCTCCAGAAACAGTACCGGCGCGCAGTTCACTGCGTGAGTGCAGATATCAGCCGTGAAGCCGTCGACTCCTGGTGCTTTTTTGGGGTTGAAAGAACCCAACGCGTCCGATAATTCGCCAATGGTGAATGGCGGGTCATAAACATCATGTTCACCCCCGCCATTAACCGTACTGGCTAACGCGCGGGTTCTCTCATGATCCGCGTTGTCCTCCTCGACCCGGTCCTCCGGATAGAAGACCGAGGCGAGGAGCCCCGCGGATCCACTGGCATCCATTACTACCCCGTTGTGAAGCAGAGGTGGGTCCTCCTCCCTTGCTGTGGACCTCCCTATAACCCTGTAGATCCCTTCCCATATCCCTTCCCTATCTTGTTTTGTGCAGAACTCCTTCCAACTCGCAGTTTTTGCTAACTTAACCTCCGACTCGTATCTGTCTTTACGCTCCAGGTACTGCGTCACTACCAGCTGTCTCCGAACCGGAGCAGCGTTCCTAATGCGACGCCTGAAGGTGACGACCTCCCTCTTCATCTGGGCCAGCTTCTCCGACCACCACGGCACAGTTGGTGTTTCTTTATTGATCTTTTTAGGGATCGTCTCTTCACATGAAGATTTTATGCAGTTATTGAACCTGGCTAAATGGTCTTCTAATTCGCTATTTTGGGTTATGCCCTTTATACTTTCAACGACCAGACTGTTCTCCACCAGGGAGCTGGTCATTTTCTCACGAAAATGATTCCAGTTCGCCTTCCTGGTGTTGAACAGCCTGGTTGTCTTGCTGATGCTGATGCCTTTGGACTTAGCCAGGTTCAATTTAAAAACTATGCCGATGTGGTCGGAGCTAGCGGCCAGACCGTCGTCAGTCCTCCAGCCGTCGATCAGGCTCACAAGGTCGCCTGAGCACGCAGTGACATCTATGTAACTGCAGTACCTTTTGCCCCCCCTGACAGTGTCGAAGGTGGGCACCCTACCGTCGTTGAGGATGTGCAGTCTCATCTCTGTGAGAGTCCCTAAAAGATCTTCCCCCCTATCATCCTCAACGTTACTTCCCCACCAAGCACTTTTCGCGTTGGCATCGCCTCCAATTATGAGCCGTCCGCGGCCCAACTTGGACCCAACTCGGTTGAGTTGGTTTAAATGCGGGCCGAGGGGTTTATCGGGCTCTACGTAAAGAGACACCAGGGTAACCTCCCAGGCACTGGTACGAATCCTCACCACCGCCACATTGTCGGTGGTGAGTTGCGGGCACTGTATTACATCGAGCTCATTGTCGAAGACGGCGATAGCCGCCTTTACAGTGCCCGCACCTGGTCCAGTGTTCTGGAAGATACGTACACCCCGGTACCTCTTCATCCCGCCCCTAATAGGGTCCCTGTACGGCTCCTGGATGAGTGCGACTGACGCTTTCCTCCTGACTGCTTCCAGAATGAAATCGTCAGTCGCAAGCATCTTCTTTTGGAGGTTAGCCTGCAGTACCGAGTAGTGAGGGTCGTTTCCGTGGGCGCCCTTAGCAATACTGCGTGGTCGACCGCGCTATGTCATCCCACTTCTTTCGGACCGGGCATACCTGGTCGAATGCGTTATGCGCTGAGTCGACGCTTTTAGCTCGCCAGCAGTTACAGCACCTGGCCTCCTGACCTGTCCTATACTTAGGGCAGTCCACCCTCAGGTGCTGGTCTCCGCAGTGGCTGCATCTGGGCTCCCCCCCTGGCATCTCCATCTGGGCTCCCCCCCTGGCATCTCCATCATCCCCTTTGACCCTAATTTTCGCGAAAAAAGGTCCCATGCTTCAATCTATCTCTGTACCAAATTTTATCAAGATCGGTTCAGTGGTTTTGGCGTGAAAGCGTAACAGACAGAAAGACAGACAGAGTTACTTTCGCATTTATAATAATAGGTGGGGGCAAAAGTATTTTCGTATTTTGAATGTATTATTTGTAGTCAAACCTCTCTGACTGTACTGAATGTAACTGGCTGGTTTTAATACCATTAAACGAAGAAATAAGGTACATTTTAAAGTTTTATTTAAAAAAAGGTAAAATTGCGACGAACGCCACGAATAAAATTTGTGCTGTTTACGGACCTAATCCGGTATTAATAAGAGTGGCACAAATATGGCTCAAGTGTTTCAAGTCTGGACATTTTAGTGTGAAAGATGAGGTTCGCTCCGGACGACCAGTCACGGATAAAATCAGTGCCATCTTTGAAAAGTGGAGCAATATCGACATATTGGTAGTTACGATATTGCTGTAGAACTGGATGTTGATCAAAAACAGTTTTACGTCATTTAAAAAGTACAAGAAAAATCTTGATATTTGGGTACCACATGATCTCACTGAGAGAATCCTAGTGCAACATGTTTCCTCCATATGCGACTCTTTGTCGAAACGTAACAGTTCTGAACCATTTCTTATACGGTTGATTAAGGGTGATGAAAAATGGGTCACTTACGATAAGAATGTGCAAAAAAGATCGAAGGTGAAGGGCTTCGATGGACATATTGGACATGCCTCATAGACCGTGGCTAAGCCTGGCCTGACTTGCATCTAGGTGATGCTGTATGTATGGTAGGATTATATGGCAAAGAAATTGTCCACTATGAGCTTTTGCCGCCGGGTAAATCTATAAATTTTTATTTATTTATTTTATTTATTTATTATATACTTTATTGTACACCATTAAAATACATCATATAAAGTCTCTAAAACTACGGAACCAGTACAATGGGCGGCCTTATCGCTTTAAGCGATTTCTACCAGGCAACCTTTGGATGGTAATTAAGATTGTAGGACTGAGTGGTAGTTGTTTGGCGTACATTTACAATACATAATACATTAAGTACACAGTACACATATACCCCTATACCTAATACACACATAAACATATCAATATACCTATATGTACATAAAATACATAATATATACAATACATACACAATATATTATATACATAATTATATATATAATAATACACTGACTACACATATCTTGATATACCTAATAAGCTTGCTACTTTTTACAAAGATAAATAGTGTTCCTTTACCATAGCCTTAAAACTATTTATATTCCGCGCTTTTCTTATATTTTCTGGAAGCTTATTCCACAGACGGATCGCCGTGACTGTGAAGGAATTGTCGTAAAATGTTGATTTATGCGACGGCATTTTTAGTCTCAGGTTGTCTGACGACCTTAAATACCTCGTATGAGTATCATGAAGGAACTCAAAACGTCCCTTAAGATAGGACGGAGTTGTAGACTTAAATAATATGTTGTACAGCAGAGAAAGGATGTGAGCATTCCGGCGAAGTCGTATGGGTAGCCACTTAAGCTCTGTTCGAAACTGTGAAACATGATCATACTTGCGTAAACCAAATATAAATCTTATACAGACGTTTTGGAGGCGCTCAAGTTTATCTAGTTGGCTTTCGGTGAGATCAAGATAACTGACGTCCGCATAATCAAGAATGGGGAGTAACAATGTGTTTGCAAGCGAAATTTTGGTAGCAATAGGAAGGAGGTATTGCAACTTTCGTAGTGATCCTATCGACGCAAACATCCTACGGCTCACCTCCTGGAGTTGTGGGTCCCAATAAAGATTAGAATCGATGTATATCCCTAGATTTCTTACTTTTTCGCTGATAGAGACTACTGTACCATCAAAAACAACCGGCGGAAGCCGTGAAGTAACAACTTTTGCTCCAGTCAATGGACTGCCCACAATGGCTACTTGTGTTTTCGCTGGATTGACTTTAAGGCCATAGGATTTACTCCAGGCAGCTATACGTGCCAAATCCTCGTTGACCGTTTCCACAGCCTCCGCCAGCTGCGCGTGGGGCGCTTGGGAATAAATTTGCAAATCGTCTGCATAGAGGTGGTAGGAACAACGAAGATGATTTGAGATAGAATTTATAAAAATTGCGAAGAGTAAAGGAGAAAGAACGCCACCCTGGGGTACACCAACAGAAGTATTACACCAACTAGACAATGTGTTTTCATTGCGCATACGTTGTCGGCGACCACACAGGTAACTGCGAAGCCAATCAGTCACCGTCGGAGATATGTTAAGAGAGTGCAATAGGCAGATTAGGATATCAGGATCAACCGTATTGAAGGCATTGCTGAAATCAAGCAGGGCAATGACTGTCAGTTTCCCGCCCTCCATCCCAGACCTGATGTCGTCTGTAATGTTGACTAAAGCAGTTACAGTGCTGTGCCCAGGACGAAAGCCTGATTGAAAGGAATTGAGGATATTATTTTTAGCGATGAACGCACTAATTTGATTGTGTACAAGACGTTCAAGGACCTTTGATAGGAATGGGAGTATGGATATGGGACGATAATCTGTGAAAGATTGCGGTTTATGTTTTTTAGGCAAAGGAATTATTATACTATCTTTCCATGTAGTTGGGAAGGAACAGCTGGATATAGAATAATTGAAGATGTAGCAAATCATGGGAAGGACTTCATCAAGAATGGGAAGGATCATCTTACGGCTAATACTGTCATCTCCAACTGCATTTGATGTGATTGCCATAATGCTCTTCTTAACATCACAAGCAGTGAAAAGATTAAAGATGCAAGGTGAGTAGTTAGGCGTTGGAAGAGTTGAAAGAAAAGCCAATGTTTGCGCTTTCGTGGTCCTGTCAATGTTGGACGAGGCGGCGAAATGTTGATTCAGTAGATCGATATTCAAATTTCTAGGGATAGTTTCTTCACGTGTCTTTCCAACGCCCAATGTTTTCAGAAATTTCCAGACTTTTGCTGGATCTCCGTTTTGAATGGTACTATGAATGTGCTGGCGTTGTGCGTTCCTACACACCCTATTACAATGGTTTCGTACTGTCACATATTTCCTGTGGTTAGCATCATTAGGCTTGATTCTATACTTGAATCTAGCTGCAGCTTTTTTGGCTATGAGTGCTTTGATGTCTGCGGTAAGCCATGGCGATGGAGCATGTTTTATTTTAACTGCCCGTATGGGCGCATGTCTGTCGTATAGTGCGATGACGTTCGACGTAAATATTTTTATTTGTTCGTCAACTGAATCGGCAGTGACAAGTGGAGTCCAATCGATACTCCCAGCGTCCTCTCGAAGGCCCTCAATGTTCATACTACCAAAATTTCGCTGCATAAGGATTTTACGCTTAGCCTTAGGGACGCGAACTTTATAAGACAGATAGAGTAAGTCGTGATAGGAGAAAGCAGTAGCTGAATGTGTTCCATGTTTGGCGACACATTCCTCTGAAGAAACTAAGGTAAGGTCAATTAGAGAAGGAATACAATTTGGAACATGGTGAGTTGCATTAGAAGGAAGAATAGTCAAGTTACAAGAGTTGGAAATAGCGCGGAAGGATGAAGTACGACTGTCGTTTTTAAGTAGGCAAGCGTTAAAATCACCCATAATGATTATGTGACTGTAAGAAGGTATGAAGTTAACCAACAAAGATTCGAATGAGGAAAAGAAGTTTATTTTTGACGAAGGACAATAGTACACGCCAAGTAGGAGCTTAATATGATTGAGTTCAACTTCGATGAATAGATGTTCACCGGCATTGGCTGGTGGTGGCTGCGCCGACATACTTATATTGGTATAAGGAATTTGTGTTCTTAAATATATGGCTACGCCGCCACCAACACGGTCCGAACGATCGTTCCGTATAAGCTGAAACCCAGGCAAAGTATATAAGGTAGAAGGGAGCCACGGCCGTAACCACGACTCGGAAACAAGAACAGCATGGATATTCTTACAGTCAAAGGTAGTCAGCATCTCTGGGAAATGGGCCGGAATGCTTTGTGCATTAAGGTGTACCACATTAAAATTACTCGGTACATCAGAAAACTGGTATTCTAGGTGGTCAGGTAGTGATTGCGATGGAACACTAGTAAAGCTATCGTCAACACTAGCATAACTATCATCATCGCTAGCAAAGCTACATGCCGAAAGGAAACTCTCTGAGTCACTTTCGACATTCTCAAAACTGTTCATAAGATGAATAAACAATAAATACAAACTAAATAAACTATTATATTATAAGAATATAAAATAGAACAAAACAATATAACAATAAATACAATAATAATATATACTAATACTGTTCAAATATCCTAATATGTAATTACCAGACAAACAATACACAATACCTACCAACATAAATTCACCACCTGCCAGTTGTGCTACAAATTATACAATATACCCATTATTAAGAGAATAAATTACAACAAAAACAACAGCCAATAGTAAAACAATACCTATTGTAGAATGCCTCACCAATCCCGAAATTAATTAAGCACTCCACAACCGGCACCGCTCTTAAGGTTATTAAATAATTGTCCAAGTCCGGGCAACGTTACTTCTAAAAATAAAAAAATAAAAAGCAAATCATCCAGAAAAGATTATTACTATAATAGCTGTCTCAACAAAACTTTGATAGTAAAGAAAACAGAAGAATAAAGAGAGGCAGGAAAACTAATAAGATAAATAAATAAAGGAACATGCCATAGATGTGCTAAAAGACTTATATCCAAACACATTTTCAATGTGATTTGTTGAAATGACAGCTATGACAGTTGACATATTGACAGTGACAGTATTATAATAATTTTATTTTAGAAAATAAGCAAACATTATTTTTACGATAAGTTACGATTAAAGAAGGTAATCTAATGTGAAGAGCGAAAAATGAAGCATAGTAGGTAATAGTACAAATGAAGCAGAGTGAGGGTAAAGATAATAAGAGGACATAGATACCATATCACCCGCAGTGTGGACATAATAACAATAACTATCTCTTCTTAGAAGCAACCCGCTTGGCTTTCCCAGTTGTCTTCACCTCTGGATTCGGCTTTTCCATGTCTTGAGGCCCGACCTTATGCAGCTCACTTAGACTGCTTATGCGATGCCGTACTCCATCGGATGCAACAATGTGAATGAAGCCTTCTTTGGTCCAACACTGGGATATCCCGAATCTTTGACGGGCAGTCATGAAGGTCTGATGGCGCTCCTTGGTCAAAAATTCCGAGATTGTTACACCTGTACCTTTGAGCTTCGTTTTGTCATACCATAACTTGTCACGGATTGCAGTGCTAGTGAACTTTACTACAATGGGCCTGGGCTTGTGTTCGGTTGATGGGCGCCCCATTCTATGACAGCGTCTGATGTCACTAACAGTTATAGTTGACCCGAGGTACTTTTTAGCGACCTTGACAACAGCTTCAGCTGTCTCATTTTGCTCCTCTGGGACACCATGCAGCAATAACATCTTCCGCCGTGATCTCATCTCCATGGAGTCGACCGTTCTTGCAAGTAGCTCGATCTGTTGCTGCAAGTTACACACTGCTGCTGTGATGAAAGTTTTGAATGATGAGTATTCAGCTGCCAAATTACCAATTGAAGGATTGTCCTGTGCTTGTGGTAGCGCTGCCTCAAACAAAGCCATGCGTTTGAGGAACATCTCTCTCATGCTGCACATCGACTCCTGTAGTGTTTCAGACATGGCAAGCGACTAGTGAGATTATACTGTGTATATGGAGTGGAACGCAAAGATAACACTACACTGGCAGGTATTGGTTGCTATCAATCACTTGTAGGCATTTAGTTTTTACTATCTGTATATTTACTATTTAATTTTAAATTTTAAATACAGAGCTGTTTATTTGATGTATTTATGCCACAACTACCCACAAGTGTACCTCTACTATAAGTGTACTATACTATAAGTGTACTATACTATTACCTGTACTATAAGTGTTTTACCTCTACTATTAGCAACTGATGAGTTTAAAAGAAGGCATTGAGAAAAACCGGCCGGAGCTGGCGAACAGGAAGGGCGTGGTTTTCCATCATGACAATGCTAAAACGCACTCATCTATAGCCACTCAGCAACACTTGGGAGAACTTGGCTGTCAAAATTTGTACGGTGATGGGATCAAGGCACTACTCTTAAGATAGCAATAAGTCATTGATCAAAACGGCACAAACATATTAACCATAAATTAAAAAAAACACCTAAAAAAATGTTTTCCTTTTTATGAAAAATACGAAAATACTTTTGCCCCGACCTAATATTAGTATGGAGTATGGATATCGGTGTTTTGCAATATAATGAACTTAAAGTATCTATCTTACCTGTAGAGCGCGTCTTAGCAAGTATGAACTGCTATCACGGGTGTGAACAGTGCCTAGAATTTTTGACAACTGCAATCAGTAGCAAAACAATATCTGCCAAAGTGATTCCGCAAATAACAGTTTATTTCATTTTGTGGTAATAATGGTGAACTGTGCATTGCCAGGCTCTCAAAACGATTCCCGAAAGAAAAATAAAAAGAATGATAACATTTCATATCACCCGTGAGTAGTATTATATGACTAATTTATTTGTTTTCATAAAATTTATACGGGTCTCCTAGGGGGATGCGAGAAACGCGGGGCGGGTTACAGCTGACGGCTGTCACCGGCCATTTTTTATTTTAAATGAATAGTGATGTAGCACATGCACTTTCGGTTACGATAATTTACTTTTTGCAGTAGAATTTCATTGTAGGTTTATTTTCTTTTATAGTATAGAGTATTTACTGCGTAAACAAATAAATCTGCTCATTTTACTTTTATATATTATGCAATTTTTTTTTTTGTTAGGTTTACAAAAATATTAAGATGCATGAGTGAAAGCTAAAAGCTATAAAGAGGGCTGATTGGGAGCCGAATATTCGAAGTTTCATCTGTTCTATCTATTTTAAGCTTGATTTCAAATAAGTAACTAAGAAAGGGCTTTGCAAACTGAATGACGATGCAGTACCAGAACTTTACCTCCACGTAGGTAAATGCTTATGCAAAACTTTATATTTCAATTAACCACTGGCCTCTTCCAAAGTGCGTCAAAACTTTATATGCTTATCCATACTATTATTATATACGACTCTGTCTGTTGATATGTTAGATTTGTGGGATTTTAATTTCTATAATTCATTAAATGATACTAATATATTTGTATCTTGGTTTTAATTTTATCCATTCATCCACGCATGCGTCACACAAAATTCACAACATAACCAACTATCGATAATTTTGGTAATATGTACATGAAACATCACTATAGGCGCTTTATACCACAGATAAAAAACTGCTTACACTCGGCACAATGGACCATAGTGTTAGACTTGCTCTATAGTAAGATAGATACTCTAAGATAATGAAAGTATTTTTTTTTTGGAAATGTTATAAAATAAGCTTATATTGATTTGTAGGTACACACACCCAGTGGCTCAGTGCCTCAGTTGGTAAGTGCATTCCCCCTGTAAGGGAAAGGTCGTGGGTTCAAGCCCTACCTTATTCAATTTTTCCCAATGTAATCGAATCACTGAATTTGACTAATTTGACTAAAATAACGAGTGAAGTGACAAAAACGACAAAATTAGGTATACACTTCCAATATCATTATATCGTATCCATGACAATGTCTATTACATGTGTACATTTGTATACATATTATAGAAATTGTCACGGATAGTTAAAAATGATATTCGAAGTGTGAATGTATTTATGATTTTGTTTCGATTATATTAATGTGGAATAAACGTATACATTGTTTTGACATCTAGTAACGGTTAGTTAATTTTGAACAAATTGTCGTTCCCTTCTTTTTAGATCTTTACTAGTTTACATATTTTATAAAATGTGACAATGTATTTATATATATTATTGCTAGTGACTGTACATAAAAAAAAACAGTAAAAAAAAGTTATATTCAAACCTCATTCTTTTCAATATGGCTGATCGCCATTGTTAGATGCGCGCGTATAGGAAAACGAATTAATTTGTAGTATTGTTTATTTAGTATTTGTAGTATTATTTTATTCGCATGTGGGCTGTAAAACGTCGTATGCCACACGTGAGCATGATGAATACCGTCCTCGGCTCTCTTAAGACTCTAGCGCCTCGGCGGTAATCACCAACTTTGCTCATACCATAATGTACTATAACGACAATTTTTAATCCATACACAATACATTTTGATGTTATTCATTAAAAGTAGTCAAAATTTTTATCTATTAAAACAAGGTTATATTATTATAATTTTATTGACGTAAATTTAAATTACGTTCACAACCCTTCACGCCCGCCTCCCCCCTTTCCCGGATTCGATAGGGACACCGTGCTTTGCTCGCGCTACCTCGCCTAACCTCGACGAAAATGAAGTGCAAGCATGAGAGGTAGGTACAGTACAATTAAAATCAGTTGAACATTCGGCTTTTTTCAGGTATAATCGCCTAAATTCGGAGACGGAAATGACACGACATACATTACCGCGATTTCTTTTATGTAGCATTCAATTTGTAGTATCATAAACGCAATGTATACCATCTGCCAAGATGACATTACTAACCGCAGACCTAAGAAAATTATGCAGAAACGACATGAATTTGAATATTCATTATTTATTGAAGCTTCAAATTCAATAGACATTAGGCCTTCGTGGTTATTTTTTTTTATGACCATTAAGAAATTGAAGTCTCGCAAAGCCATACGCAATTAAATATAGACCGGCAGCAGGCGTTGCCTAATCAATCATTCGAACTGAAAGGTAGAACGAATACATTTTTAGCCGTTTCGTTTCGGTTAATGTGCACATTAACCGGCTAAACATGGAATATCCCGACGCAAACTAACATGTTATCGAACTTTAGCTGCTTCTCGAAGATAAACCTAAGTTCAGCCGGCTAATCTTAAGTTTATGTTCACACCTACCTTTAGCCGTAACAGATACAAGTCAATATTTTACTGTTTAATGTACATAAGTAACAGTACGATATTACACCGGATTAATAATAATTGATAATAATCACCAAATTAAAAATTTAAGAAACTTCTACCGATTTTTGTTGATAATTTATCAATTAAAAAAGTAGAAAGTAAATTTTCTTCTTTTTTAAATAAATTATGTTCTTTATTAAAATAGTTACATACATTATTTACAATTTCACGAGACTGAGCAACAATTATTTTACCACGCTTGAAATTTGTTGAAGCCATGATACATAACTATTGTAATTTCATTTTGATAAAATTTGATAGAATCGAATATGTTCACGAATGAAATTAGCGTTCATAATCATAAATGTATCATATACGTCAAATAAATCAATTATTTTTCATATTTCAATATTTTTGTGTTAGTTTTGAGCTACAAAGGAGGTTTTGTTGCTCATATCGTGCTTGTATTGTAACCATTATGACAGCGGGTAATATAATTAAAGGTCATATCTGTAAATTGATAACTCTATGTGAGAGACGAGGGATTCACGACAATTACCGAGGTTGGCCGAATGTTCAACTGATTTTAATGGTACTGTACCCGCCCGGCCCAGTCGCGTGATCGGCTCCTTATGCAGCTGACGTCCCCGAAATTGAATTTTTCGGAACGTAATTAGCACACTTTCGACATTATTTAAATAAAAAGTTCTTATCATAACTATATCTATCTTATTCTTTCATTAAAAATTAAAAGTCTTTATTTTCTGTACATTTTTAAAAAATAATTTCTTTTCACAACTGTTTTCTGTTTATAGTTTTCTGTACTAAAAAAGGATTATTAACATTATGCCCAACGAAGTGGGCACGGGTCAGCTAGTATTATTATAATTTTATTGACGTAAAGGAGGATGGGCGTTTCGTTCCATATGGTGTAACACTTTTCTAATATATCAAATGAAAGGTCTCAATGAGTGTATTATTTTTTTGTATGGACATAAATCTGTATTTCGTGCAGGTTAAAAGTTGTGGAGGTTTCAGTTACAAAGAAAGTATTTAATTTATTTTAAATAATTAGTGTTTTTATGACAAAATACTTATTTATTTATGCTATTTTTACACAACTATGTTAATGCCAAAGGAGGATTATGATTTTGACAGGCTATGTATGTATGTATGAACTATGTATGTATATTCACTAATTCCCTCATAGCTCTTCAACTACTAATTAGAACTGGACAAGTGAGGTATCGTTAGAAGTGGCTTGATCGTCCACTTATTATAGGCTATATAACGTGTCACTGAATTTAATGTGGCGCCCTCTAGCGGTCATAAAGTACTGCTTTAAAAAATAAACTTGAGGTAAATATACCGTGTTTGATATCAAATTAAAGGCCCTAATTTCAAATGTATAAATTATTGGGATTTTTGAATGAAAGGACATCACCCATTTTAGTCCAAAATTGAAAGTGCCGGCCAAAGAAAATAAATACGATATTCCGTTAGAATTTGTCCTCGCTAGCATTTTCTATTATCGCGTCAAAGTTGAGGGACCACTGCGCTTGGTTTTATTTGAGTTTAAAAATCTTGGAGACATACATTTTTTATGATACGAATAATTAAAAATAAATGAAAAACTTTATTCTATATTGGAACAATAGTTAATAAAAGCAATAAAAAATAAACCCCATATTGCACATCGTTGTATTTCGTCCATTTATTTAGGTCCATAATGGAAAGTGCTGACCAAAGTGTACAAATATGAAATTCTGTTAGAGCTTGTCCTCGTTAGCATTTTTTACTATGGCGTCAAAGCTGAGGGACCACTGCTCTTAGTTTTATTTGAGTTCAAATATCTTGGAACCATACATTTGTATGATATGAATGATTAAAAACGAATAAAAATAATTGTTCTATATTGGAAGAATAGTTAATAAAACCAATAATAAATAAACCCTATTCTGTACACCGTTGTTTTTCGCCCATTTATTTAGGACCAAAATTGAAAGTGCCGACCAAAGAATACGAGTATGATATTCTATTAGAGCTTGTCCTCATTAGCATTTTTTATTATGGCGTCAAAGCTGAGGGTCCACTGTCTGACTAACGGAATATCATATTTGTAATCTTTGGCCGCTACTTATTTTCAATTTAGCACCTAAATAAATGGACGAAAAACAACGGTGTGCAGTATGGGGTTTATTTTTTATTAGTTTTATTAACTATTCTTCCAATGTAGCACGATATTTTTTATTCATTTTCAATAGTTTGTGTCATAAAAAATGAATGTTTTCAAGATTTTCGAACTCAAATGAAACCGAGGGAAGTGGTCCCTCAACTTTGACGCCCCAATAAGAACAAGCTCTAACGAAATATCGTATTTGGCCAGCACTTTCAATTTTGAACCAAAAATGTATGCAGCGTGAATAATTTTCTTTTGAAGCATTTATTATGCTAACTATTCAAATCGATTTAGAAAGAGAAAATTAAAATATTGGGTTCTGCTTTTAATTTTTTTTTGTTTCATGCTTTTTATTGGTAAACGCTGAACCGATTTCCATAAAACCTGCTGTATCGTGATGTATAAATTATGAACTTTCATTTGATACCCAACACGGGTATATTTGAAAATAGATTAGATTTTGGATTGCCACTTTTTTCATTCCGCATATATTTCAAATGGCTGAACCGATTTTTATGAAACATAGCTAAGAATACTCTCGACTAAACCATCTTTCAAACAAAAGATACAGAATCGAAATCGGTTCAGCCGTTTGGGAGCTACGATGTCACAAACAGACTGACACACACACACACACACATACACACGTCAAACTTATAACCCCTCTTTTTTTGTTAAAAATATGTGATCGGTACAAGTGTACAACCATGAACCATGTCAACCAGTAGGTGAATTAACCCTAGTTGAGTCAACCGTAGTTGTAATGACCGTCGGCGAAATGATACAAAACCGTAGAACTATACTGCAAAGCCTATTTGCACAAAAAATATTTTTTACTTACACCCTTATAACTTTGGACTTGCACGAATTTCTGATAAAAAACTTTGAGTGTTAGATAAAAATAGACTAAATGAACATGTTTACACTAGTCGCAACTTGTTACAAGGGTTGGGACGCATCTCATACAAAACTGCCCCTTCTCCTTTAAATTGTGATATAGTTATTTGTTATTCAAGAGTGCAAAGTTGCTTTTTAACCGCGTGCTCAGTTTTGATGACCGAGCAAGCGAAAGATTCTAAATTTTGAATCTTACAAATTAGAATCTTGAGCGTTAGCGAGGGAATCAAAAGAGCACAAGGTGAAAAATCTTTGCACTCGAATGCAACACGTAACTTTTCATCCCACCTCAGCGAGGAAATAATGAAATGCTTCTTCTTCATCCTAACGTTAATTCTCAGTCGCATCCGAGCTTTCACCTCGGAGTCTGGGGTCCGCTTTAGGTACCAGTCTTAACTGCGGATTTGACAGGACCTCGATATTTTCCGGAAAGCGACTGCCATCTGACCTCCATAACCCAATGGTGACATTAGGCGATATTGAAGCATTGCAGCTAGAACGTTGCTGTTGAACTTTTTAGGGCTCCAACTGCCCGTAACAACTGCTATAGATGTTCGTATGGCAACCGGGACCGACGGTTTAACGTGCTCTCCGAGGCACGACCAGACCACCAAATACCCATATTCATGCAAACAAATATTTGCACTGAGCGGGGATCGAACCCGCGCCTCCTGCGTAGCGGTCACGATGACTACCGCTACGCCACGAACACGGAGGCTGTATACAATTTTCAACAATATGACGTGAAAGAAAATAATGCGCGCAAAGCAAATTAAAAAAAAAAGTACGCCAAGGAGGTTCCGAGTCTTGAGGTTTTCATAAATTAAAAAAAAAGTTGTATGATAAATTCGGCACCATAGAGGTAGAAGTAAGTAGGTTTAATGATGTTTTGAATTCACAAACCTAGTGCACACGATGCTCTAAATTCAAATTTACTTTATCCTCTAGATAGTCTAGATGATAAAAACAACTTTTACACTCAGAACTTACTCTTTATCGAAGGGCAAAAATACGCTTTCCGAGGTGGTGGGATGAAAATTATTTTAAGAACGATTCTTTCCTTGGGCAAAGGATGATGGTCACAATTCAGCAAGGCAACGCTGCCAGCATCAAGCATTATGGGCACTTTTGCACCTGGATCCATACAGGGTCAATGCCCTGGATCAATACTAAATAAGATAGGGTGTTACTGTTTGCATTTGCATAAATAGGATATAGGTATATATACATTACGACTAAGCAAGCGGTTTATATAATTTCTTTCTCCTGTGGGGTGAGCACGAACAACTATCGTAATCGTATACGTAACGAGAGCACGGAGTATTGCGTTTGGCACTATTGGCAGGCTTCACCCGCACACACGCTCACAGTAGGCAGGCGGCCAATCGCAATGCTCCGTGCTCTCGTTACGTTTACGATATCGTTAGTTGTTCGTGCTCACCCCACTGTAGATCTTAAAAGTTTGGTGTGCCAGCATCTGGCTGAAAATCTCTTTATACCTCTTTTAAGATACCTACCATACGCAGGTATGTCAATGTGATAGGCCTAAATATTAAATGACTTAGCAATTTTTATGCATCGTTTATAGGCAGATTATAATTATACAAAGTGTGACGAATATCGAATTACAGTTGAAATTTACGAGGTTGCAATCAGGATGAAAGCTTCGACACAGATGACGACATCTGCTAAGTCGGCCCGTATTCAGCTTACAAAGTAATCATCCCATATTCACAAAGTACTGCCTGCAGTGCATTAATGTTAAGCCGATTAATTTTACCGAACATTATCTCGTGGCCGTATCAGAAACGCGTAGTCCGATAATGTGAATGTTCGTGTTACGAAGCAATATTTTGTTAGGCGAACAATTGTCACAAGGTGCAGTTACGGTTCTACCTATTCCGTACACTCTAAGAAAATGCCGGACACGGAGTAAACGGTAGGTCAACGGATTTATTCATTCTCGTTGGCTCCAAAAACGATGTGGGTTTGTACAGACAGTCACAGAGGCGACTATTAAATAAATAATAATCTAGATTCGTATATAAATATTATTGTCCTTCAAAAAACAGGGGCCGTAAATCAATGAATAAAGATTTGAAAATAAAAGTAATTGAAAACAAGTTTAAACAGAGATGCATAACAATCACTGAAGCTATATCAGTACAAAAATATAATATGTAAATAAATAATTGCGGCTTGTGATGAAAGTGTGATAATTGTTATAAAACTGATTCAATATTTCTATTGCTATTATTCATTATTATAAAAATCTATATTTTGAGAGTAAGAAAGCTGTTAAAGTAGCAGTTGCCAGAAATAGACCTGTCATATATTTAATTAGTCATCCAGATTATAAAAATAACATGAAGAAATAGCTCCGATAGCGACATTTAAACTAACTCGCGTCAGGTTCCGTTGCCCAGTTCCGCTGCTCAAGCTACACTTGAACACAGCGGAATTCATCTAGCAGTTCCGCAGTTCTGGTTTCGCGGCGGAGGTGTGCTACAGGCGTTAGCGCCTTCGCTGCGTTAAGCAGGTGCGGGTCACGGACACCCGGCGCGGACGTCCGCACCGTGAGCCCACCTGTACGTCGCGGGCGTCCGCGACGGGCGCTCGGTGCCAGTACAGTCGATAACTATAGATCATTTATTGATATATTACTTAGCCAAAAGACGACTACGTGAACAAAGGCGTCAGCCAATCAGCCCATTAGTGTTGAGTAGGACTTACTGCAAGAGGCATGACATTTGTCCCGTACAAAACGAAATTTTGTAAGAGCGGCTCAACAATATAACACGTACTGCTTCAAATTTTATGAGGCGCTTACTCTTCGTACGAGTAAGTGAGATAGAAATTGTCAGACGCGACAAGGACGCGACGCGTCTTCAATCGCTCGTTTCCAGTCTATGCTCGTTTTCTGAACCGCGTCACCGAATCGAGGGCGGAAGTAAACAATGACATTTGAATGTTTGTTTCAAATTATTTTTGATTTATTTTTATTAAGTATTTGGGATGTTTTTTCTTTTTTAATTAATATTACCTACCTATTACATTCTAAGTTTAAATACATAATAATTATTAATACGTGAAGTAAAAACTTTGTATCCCTCTTGTTATAAAGATAATTGCTCGCACGTAGGAGTGTGAGTTTTGGCATAGTTATAGCTTATTTTAGGGAGAAGTGCAGAAAGCAAATAATGTTATATAAAATACATTAGAAATACATTATATTAATATAACATTATATTAATATAACAAAAATAAAAAGAAGTCTATTGTATGATTTTAACTGATTGACAACCTTGATACAAATTATCTATAGCCCGCTGGTTTCCGAACGAAACCTTACATGACAAGACTATATAATTCATGATGAAATGTAATTTCATCTTGGCGCCCTATTTGGAGTTTTTGATTTTAGTTACTTATTTATGTCTTACGATAGTTACGAGTGTTACGACCTGTAAGTTCATCATCCTATCTTGGTAAGCATTTCTGCCTCATAATTTTGAAACTATACACATAATTGTGAGGTAGGTATTTATAACAACATTTAGTTTTAAATAATGACTGCGTGTGTGCTATGCTATCATTATGATTTGTTGTTGTAACTATTTGCACGTAGGTACTGGTCAAAAGTATGGTATAGTTGGCTGCATATACCTATCTTGGCAACAAACACGTCACAAAATGTACTCTTTATGTGCAGTATGCGAGTATTGGGTGTCTTTTGAGGATAGCTTGAGGTGCTACGGGCGGCGGAAGACGTCAAATCTACCAATCATAGATTATATTAAATCAATCCGCGCGCACCAGAGGCTTGTTTGTCTTGCGACTTTTTGCCAAGTTATATGCCGGGAACTATATACCTACTTTAATTTTTTAACGGGAAGCGGGCAAAATTTTAGATTCGGTAGGAAAATGGCGCCACCGCCGCCGCGCCGCGGCACGTCGTCGCTTCACGCATCGCGCCGCATGTGTGCCGCGCCATTGTTGAGCGAGTTGCAAGTACATAAATAGCCCCGGGTTTCGCTCTATTTATGCATGATTTTGATTTCATGATTTTTTTGGAAAATAGCTATTTACTGTTAGCTTCACTTCAATAGAATTTTATGTACTGTTAAAAAGCAATAATTTATTCTCTTGTCGTTTTGGCTCAATTCGCTCAATTAAAGGTGTTGGGAAAAACAAAATATCGACCTCACATTATGTCCGATAGACAAGTAGTTAGGTACATATTTTATTAATACCTTAAACTTTCATTGTATTTCTTTTTTCTCTTTTATTCTATGCATGAATAGCAAGTATGTCTGGTGAAAGAAAATCTTCAAAGACATGGCAGTTTTTCACTGATCTGAATAATGACAAAGCCAAATGCAATTTTTGTCAAAAAGAATGTTCATATAAAGGTGGTGGTGCTTATAACTTAATCAGACACACGAAAAGCAAGCATCCGCAAGTATTCGCTGCTATACGTGAGGTCGCGCCTGAAAGTGAAGCTGAAAGCCAAACTGACTGTTTGCCAATATCTACCGCCGCTCTAACTGCATGTGAACCTATTGCCTCCACATCCACTTCAACTACTCTCACTGCAATACCTGTCTCCAGGCCAACCATCCCTTCAAGTACAGATTTTCCAAAAACAACTGCAACTGCTAACACTAAATTGACTCATTACTTCACTAAACCACTTTCTGCAAAAAAAAACGATCACCTAAATCAAAGCACAAAGAATTACTTACCCTTCCATCTAGTAGAATCGCCGGAATTGAAAGAATTCATCAAAGAGTTAAATCCATCGTACCAAATACCAAGTCGTAAAACCTTATCAAATGCTTTGATGACCAACACCTATAATATATTAAAAGACAAAATAAAGTCTGAAATTTTGCAAGCGGAATATAATATATGTATTACCACCGATTGCTGGACCTCAAAACCCAATGACAATTATTTAGCCGTGACAGCTCATTTTTTTAATGATCAAGCAGTATTAAAATCCCATTTATTAGAGTGCATCCAGTTTGCTGATAGACATACAGTAGAAAACCTAGCCGAAGAGCTGAAGCGTATCACTGATGACTGGCAAATTACCAATAAAATTGTAGCAGTCACCAGTGATAACGCTAGCAACATAAAAGCTGCCATAAGGCTCAATAACTGGAAGCAGATACCTTGTTTCGCCCACACTTTGAATTTGATAGTACAATCAGCGCTAAAAGAATTAAAATTAACAATAACAAAAATAAAACATATTGTAGAATTATTTCGGCGAAGTCCGCTTGCATCGGAAAGACTACGAAATATGCAGAAGAGGTTAGGTGAACCTGAACTGAAAGTTAAACAGGACGTTCCCACACGGTGGAATTCCACATGTGATATGTTCAAAAGAATTTTGTTGATAAGAAATAGTCTTATGTCAACGTTAGCAATAGATTATCCAGACATTGAAAATATCAACAGTGAAGATATTGAAATATTAGACTCGTCTATTGAAATTCTATCGCTATTCAAAGATGTAACCGAGGAGATGAGCTCTGAAAAGAACGTCACAATATCGGAGGTAATATTTATACATTCTTGATCTTTAGTTATACATGATAATAAGTACATATAAATATTTTTTGTAAGGATAATTTTCGTAATAACGATTTTACAGATTTTGATCTCTTTCCAGGTTATACTAATATCAAATGCGCTCAAGAAGAAGTGTGTCGACTTTTTATCTGCAACACATCCGGACTCCGTTAAACAGATGACACAAATTTTACGTAACGAAATCACTACTAGGTTCTCGGGTATTGAAGATAACGATATATTTGCTGAAAGCACACTGTTGGATCCGCGATTTAAAAGATTTGGCTTCAACAACGAACATGCATGCAATAGAGCATGTAGTAGATTAAAAGCGTTTGCCGGTCAATCATCAGGTCATCAGGAACACCAATCCCACTGCAGGGGGTATCATCGAGGTCGACAAATACCTTGAAGAGCAACCACTACTTAGGTCCGAAGATCCCACAAAGTGGTGGTTCTCGAAAAAAGAAGCGTACCCTAGGCTCTACAAACGTTTTTTAAAAAGACTTTGCATTGTAGCGACTTCCGTGCCTTCGGAGCGCATTTTTTCAAAAGCCGGCCAAGTACTTGTGGAACGGAGAAATAGACTGAGTGGTAAAAAAGTTAACCAAATATTATTTTTAAATTTTAATATGTAAGGATAATTTTCAGAATACTTTTTTTTTTATTATTATGTACCTACATAAGTATCTATTTCATTTCATTATAATTATATTATTTGACTCAATCAGTTATTTTAATAGATGATACTCGCAACTTCAAATTTATTGTTTCATTGAGTTGCTAGACACCGTCCTCACTCACCTCGCCTCTTATGAAAGCCTCACCACAGACAACTTCGAATACGTCATTGGTGAGCTTCGAGCGAGACAGACACCTCGCCTCATTTGAAGTGGGACATTGTACTGGCTCAGTACAAAAATGAGGTGGCTCTTACAAACTCGTTAAAAACTCATGTCCTACTCAACACTACAGCCCATGTCACGTCTAGATTGTTGTGTGGAGAATTTGTAACCAAGTTTTCGTTATTAAGAGAAAATGGCCAAATATTTTTAGTTATTTTAAAATGTCACCGTCTACATTTGACGAACTGTTTTCGAAACTTGAAACATACTTAAAACATAGTTCATATTGTATCTGTCCTCAGATGAATCGGTTTGAATTGAACGTCATTCTAGAATACGGGCCTTAGTTTATTGCAACGACTCACAGTGGATCGTTTCATACAAGCTAGACGTCGGAAATTCATTACTTAATTAAGCTTTTTCTTATAGTCTTATTGATTTACAGATAATCAGGGACCTCAAAAACAATATTACTAATGATCTACCCTCACGCCGTTATTAAGCATGACGGTAGAAAAGTTTATAAAGTAAGTTACTTGAAAAAATAATTATTTTGCAATTTTTGTGTCTCTTTTTTGAGACTGATTTTTATAAGTTGTGAGTGTGTGAACGTGAAACAAAAAATTGAGGATATTAATAAAGGTATGTACTTTCTAT
This sequence comes from Eilema depressum, assembly GCA_914767945.1. Lineage (NCBI taxonomy): Eukaryota > Metazoa > Arthropoda > Insecta > Lepidoptera > Erebidae > Eilema > Eilema depressum. Next base: position 19,947,032 of record OU612012.1, on the reverse strand, counting down.
TTATGGATTTTTACATTATTAATCCACTTAGTTCTCGTAGAAAAAAAATATTGAATTGAACCTATGTTATACCTTAAAAAAATCACAATTCTTAACTTTAACAGAGAATCTAAATATGAGTATACCTTGGTGTCCCTACAGTGCCTAGCTTATTTTAAAGCTCCAACCCTCTAAATTAAAAATCAGTCATTGTTTGACTTCGCACGAGTTTGCATCATATTGTTTTATCACGAATATGGAAGTTGATGGGATCTCGCAGGATCTCGCAAAGAAAGGTGACTAACCATTATTTGACTACTTGAAATTCTCATCATTCATCATCATTCTCATGATTGTCCAATGCTAAGTTAATAGGTAAGCCCAATGGACTAAATAACTACCCGTTCACGCTAAGTTTGTAAGCCGCGTCCCGTCCTCCTTCTCTACGATAGCGGCAAAATTAGTGCGAACGAGTATATTATCAATACGTATTGAAGATCACTTTTATTGTTATATTTTACGTAAATACGTAGGAAATAAATAAATAAAAATACTTAAAATATAATTAGAATTTCCGACGTCTAGCTTGTATGAAACGATCCACTGTGCGACTGTACAAGCACGGCGCGTGCGACACGGATAACGTAGCGGCGCGCGGCGCTCAATGATTTTGTACAAACAGACCCGCTCGCGTGCTCCGTCGCGCGGACGCACGGCGCGTGCCCCGCTGCCCGCGTGGCGTGCCCCGCTGCCCGCGTGGCGTGCCCCGCCGCACTATGGGACCAAACAGTAATTACCATCTCAAAAATGGTTTTGACGAAAGTCATAAATCCATTGATCCTTTTATGGTTTTATACTCTCAAAGGATGGAACTTGCATATTAATTACAAAAAATATTTAGTTTTAAGTTTAAAAAGTGAACCTCAAACATTGGGCAAAACTATTTTCATGCCAATTAAATTACCGTTAAGGAAGTTCAACACAGAATTATTACGAAGTTTTCCAAGGAAGCATGTAAGTGTTATACATCATTAGATAGCTTAGAATGTACACTTTGCAACCACATTCAGATTTTGTAAAAAAAAAGAATTGTTTTATTTTTAAATATTTTTTTAGTGAAGGTAAGAAAAATTCGATTTTGTTTATTTCAATTGGAGTTTTCCTTGTTGCCGGAGGCTGCCGGTGTCAAGTTAATCACTCTATTAGAGACCTTACCTATTCAGTAAAATGAGGAATAAAAAAAATCTTTAGCGTTTTTTGCGCAAGTGGTGATTTAGAAGCAATATGTCATCCGGGGGAGAAAAAAAAATCCCGAAAATTACGGTTCTTCTTTTTTTTACCATGAAATTATTTTATTTTGATGTCTATCTTGTTTTTTTTTTTTTCATTTCTATGATAGAAGCATACATTAACAAATAAATATACCACAAGAATCTTCCCTTGGCACTTTTGTTAGCGGTGATCACCTTAACCACAAGTATGATAAACTATATTGCTGCGGCAGTTCTATTGGGAAAGTTGCACAAGTGTTAACGAACACATATCATCCAGTGCTACCTGCACTGTTTGTGGAGCAACTCCCAGACAAATGAATGATCTTTTAAAAGTTACAACAAGAGTTGAAAATGAAAATGCATTTAAATACGGATTGTCGACATTACACGCATGAATAAGATTTATGGAGACTATCCTCTATATTTCTTACAACTTGGGTTTTGAGAAGTGTTCAGCAACAACTCCAGAAAACAAGCAACTTAAAGAAGACAAGAAAAAATATGTCCAAAAACGTTTCCGAGAAGTGCTTGGTTTGCACATTGATAAACCACGTCAAGGTTCCGGTAATAGCAATGACGGAAATACGGCAAGGAGATTTTTCCAAAATAACCAATGTTCTGCAGGCATAACCGGAATTGATGAAGAATTAATCAAGAGATTATATGGGATTCTCTATTAACGCAGAAAAATTCGGCCAATATACATCGATAACGCGCAATTATACGTAAGCAAATATAATTGGTACTACATGCCATCTTCGGTCCATAAAGTACTTATACATGGTGCTAAAATAATAGAACATTATGCAGTTTTGCCTATAGGACAATTATCCGAAGATGCCCAGGAAGCCCGAAATAAAGATTACAAGAAATATAGGTTACATCACGCTAGGAAGTGTTCCAAATCAGCAACAAACGAAGACGTTCTGCATATTTTGTTATATACCTCTGATCCTTATATATCGACTTATGCATCGAATAAGGTTATATGTGACTAAAACAGCAAAAGTGTTTTTTTGTGTTAATTGTGTTAGATTATCCTATATTATACACTAGTAAAATCAAAAGTTCAAAAACTTTATTAGCTACGAAGATATCAATTGAATATGGTTACATGTAATTTATTGTTCCAACGTGTAAGGAGTTGTACGCACAAGTACCCTTGTTCACCGTCGGGAACTGCGCGCCCGCCACCCGCTCACCCGAAGAATATAGGTGTATATAGGTATAGAACACCTATATACATCTATATTCTATGGAAGATCACCTTCATTGAAAACATGTCAAGTAATGAGTGCAATATCTGTTTATTTATCGTATAAACCATTAATTCAAATATTTTATAACTACTGAAAATCATTCATATCATCCTATATTACTTTATTCTTTGTAGATCACGTAAAAATATCCGGTCATATATGCACAAGTAACTTAATTCGGCGGAATTCACATCTAAATTTTGTGTTCTATATGTAGATGCAACTTTATTCTAGGATTGATAATAAGATATAACCTTTTTGCAACTGAAATTAAGTATGAAAAATGAGACAAAATTATTTAATTTCAATATTAGCTACTTAAATACACATATTAATAACCATTGACACCATTATTTGTTGTTTAAAGTTTAATGTAGGTACCTACTTAATAAAATTTTCGTGCCAGTGTTTGTTGCCAAAGTTCTGCGAAAGTCCGAGTTTTTCTGATTTCTATTTCCAGAGAATGTTGTAGAAAACCGAAATGCGTTAATGGACTCACCGTTACCACAAGGAGCTGAAAATATTTTTCAAAAGATGCCCAACGTACCTATGGGAAGATGTTTTCAGTACATACTACATAAGAAAACCAATATTCCACTGTAAAGCCTCTACATTCTGTAATTTAATAATACAAAGTTTATCTCTGCCACTAATACGTCTAACATAATCCCGCTCCCTATTCATGGTGAAAGTTCTAATGATAATGACTTACTGCTGTAACAGAAATCTAGAAATAACAATTTACTAACACCACTAGCTTTCGACGTACCATCTAGCTTTGATAACTCGCCTGCAGTTAGCTTTGGAGATTTACCTTCAATTTCTTTACCAATTTATGACTCAACTCCTATGCCTTCTCCTTCAAATACGTACAAAGGTTGTCATGACAGCTTCTGTTCAATGCACGGTAATGACCACTGGACTGCATCACCTTCGATTACTAATAAAAGTGGACCTAGCAATTCCAGTTACGATGATTCTCCCGCTCCGTCTAACGATTATGTCGTAGGTCTGAATGGTCGGACGTGAAAAGAAAATGCCCCAAAAATATTGGCAAAAACTACGATAATCATCTTTCGAATATACGACGTCAGGGCACGGATTGCTGCCGCGTGGGCCAAGTGGCGAAAAATGACTGGCGTCACGTGTGATCCCAAAATGCCAGTCAGGTTGAAGGGGCAGGTCTATACGACGACCATTAGGCCTGTCCTCTTGCACGGTCGTGAGGCGTGGCCGCTGCTGGAGCGACACAAGCAAGAGCTGCGTGTCACGAAGATGAAAATACTGCGGTGGATGTGCGGCGTCACTCGTAAAGATCGCATGAGGAACCCTCGCATCCACAGCAGCCTTTATGTCTGTGACATCGCGGATAAAATGCAAGAGAGCCGCCTTAGCTGGTGCGGCCAAGTCTTGCGGCAAGCGCCAGGCTATGTGGGTAACTAATGCCTGGCAAGGGCGCCCCCGCCGGGTCCAGGTATTTTTCGTGCCCAAGAAGTCCTGGCTTGACGTCGTGGAGGGTGACATACGTGCGAATGATCTCACTACCATGGACGTCCAAGATCGTGCGAAGTGGAGGAGGATGAACCGGAAGGCGGACCCCGAACTTTGAGGTCATCTTGGCCACAGATGCAATTAGGAAAATGCGTCTATATGCAGATGATGATGAGACTAATAAGAGAGAGAGATATAATAAGGGTATATAGACTAAAATGGTGATATTAAATGATTAATCAACCATAAATACATAGTTTTATTTATTAGTCACAAACCTTTACTACACATGTAACTGCAGAAAAAAACTAAATTCTCCAAAAATAAAGTTATATTTACACATGACCCTTGCACTTTTCCCTAAAATAAAGTAACAAATGCATATATATGACCTTGAGACCTCCACAGTAAAACGTCACATGTACACTTAAATACTGCTAAGTTCGGAAATATTAGTTTACAATTATCTATTTATACAGAAAATATTACCTTATATGTAGTCCCATGTATATCTTAAAAGATTCAGTACTCTAGGTTAATACAAAAAAAAGTTATACTGAATTTTGTCCGCGACAAACTTCAAATCGCTCTCCTGGAAAGTCGTGATTTTGCACATACAACTTTATTCTTTGCATAGGTCGATATCTAGTTCAAATAAACCCAGTTTTGTTATATCCAAAGAATTGTTTGACGAAGCTAAAGAATTGTTGGAAATAGAAAGTGGTGAATAGGATAAGCGCTAATTTTTTTTTATCATGTAATTTTGCAGCATTTTTGTTTAATAATAGTAATAATAATTTAGTTTTAAACTTATTTTAAGTAAAAGTGTAACTTTTATTGCTATTTTATTATAACTATAATTTTTTGTATGTAATTTCGTATAACCTTATGTTTGTCATTTTTTTACGAAAAATATATAATTTTTTAAATGATGATGCTTCATTTCTTTTATTGCCTAGATATTCATTAACACGTGAAAAAAAATTCAAGGAGAAATATCACAAAACAACAGAGTTATCGATTTTTGAGATGAAAAATACCGGTTGGTCCCATAGTGCGCCGCCCGCGTCGCGTGCGACGGGTGTCCGCCTCACGCAGCGCTGCTCTTGAAATAACATGAATCAAGCACGCGAAGCGGACGTCCGCGCCGTGCGCCCGCCTATCGCAGCGAAGGCGCTCAAGGCTGATTAACGGTGATAAAACATTTAATAATTGTAATGTGACCAGTGCAACATTCTACTTTGTATATTTAAAAGATTATTTTAGGTGATAAGATAAAAAAAAGTGTTTATTTTACATTTTAAGGCTGATTAACTGTGATAAAAAATAGATGTTTTCAATATTCAACATTGTTGCTAAATTACTTGTCAATATTTTTTTTAATATATAATATTTTAGTGTTCAGATTCGAGTTTATACTTTTCCTGTGATCTCACAACAAATATACAAAAAAAACGATAATTCGAAAAAAAAATGTAAAATTAGGTACAGATTTATACTTAACTAGCTGACCCGGCGAACTTCGTACCGCCATATTTGCCGCCCGCGTGGTATTCCGATCCCGCTGTACCTTCTATTCAAATTTCCATGATAGATTCTAATCCCGTTCCCGCTGCACCATTCCCGACCCGTGCACGAACATGCCACATATAATTGACCATGGGAAAAATATGGCTTTTCTAGATTCAGACCCGTTCCCGCTGTACTTTCTATTCAAACTTCCGTGTTAGATTCTGATCCCGTTCCCGCTGCACCGTCCCCGACCCGTGAACAATGTGAACATGCCACGTATAGATAATTGACCATGGGAAAAACGTGACTTTTCTAGATTCAGACCCGTTCCCGCTGTACCTTCTATTCAAACTTCCATGTTAGATTCTGATCCCGTTCCCGCTGCACCGTCCTCGACCCGTGAACAATGTGAACATGCCACATATAATAGACCATGGGAAAAACATAGCTTTTCTAGATTCAGACCCGTTCCCGCTGTACCTTCTATTCAAACTTCCATGTTAGATTCTGATCCCGTTCCCGCTGCACCGTCCCAGACCCGTGAACAATGTGAACATGCCACATATAATTGACCATGGGAAAAACATAGCTTTTCTAGATTCAGACCCGTTCCCGCTGTACCTTCTATTCAAACTTCCATGTTAGATTCTGATCCCGATTCAGACCACAACTTTTAAGAATTGTCCTTATGGTCATGGCCAATGCAAGACGGATTGAAAATTGAAGTCGTTTAAATTCAAACGGCATGTCGCTTGGGATCATCGGGATCCTTGGAATGAGAACTTCCTCACCTTAGAATTTTCCTTTAAGTGAAAAAAAAAAAAAAAGTATCCTATGTCCTTCTCCTGGTTCTAAGCTACCTCCCCACCAATTTTCAGCCAAATCAGTTCAACCGTTCTTGACTTATAAGTGTTGTAACTAACACGACTTTCTTTTATATATATAGATTTTCATTTCATTTCATTTCATTTCATTTTCATTGTTTTTAATATTTATTATGCTATTCAGGGTGGAGACAAATCCAACGAATCAATAACCATGAATATTGGTTCAGCAGATCTCGAGTTATAAGTGTTGTAACAAACACGACTTTCTTTTATATACATAGATATAATGATATGTATCTGTATCTAATTTATCAGTTATTAGTTAATTTGATCGAAGGTTACTAGATTCTTTAGGTATAACTTGCTGTTTTACTTTGATTTTGTTCATAATAAACAAACTTACAATCACCCTACTTTTCATTTACCCTACCATTTTACGTAAGGTAAACGCTTCTAATTCCGTGGTATTTTCACCAAATCTCGAAAGAACCTCAAAAATTAAGTATTCATTGTAACTTTTTCTACATAAGGCTATTTTTATTAGAAGTGTAATCTATCTTATTTTTGAAAAATACCATCAATTTGACTCTAAAAGTTAATTAAAACTGTTAAATTAATAAAAAATCAAAAAAGTCAGATGCGACTAATTCCGTGGTAAATATTCTAATTCCGTGGTATTTGGTTTCTAATTCCGTGTGTAAACACTATGAACGTAATGACGTGGAGAGAATGATGATACATGGTGTTCAAAAATGGAATGTATTTATTTTAGCTTTGTATTTCAAATCAGTCTCTATCATTTATGTCTAACATAATAGAATCACAATTGGCAAGCATATTTATTTGTATTAACAATAATATAATATAGAACATAATATTATATTATAATAGGGCGGTACTCCTCGACACGGCACGTATTGTGAGGAGGTTCCTCTCCCTGGAGCCCTAACCACCGGTAGCTTGGTCCCTGTACCCGATGCCGGTGGGACACTATTTTTTATATTTATAAATATATTATTATGTTTTTATTAGATAATAATATTTATGTGTTTAAAAATGTAATTTATAGGCTTTTAAAATGAATAAAGAGGGGATAATAATAAAATATAGATATATTTTTTTAAATCATATTTTTAAGTATATATATTTTTTAGATAATATATGTATTTAAATATATTATGTATTTATCCAAGTCTATACTTAGGTAAGCTACCGTTTTAAATACCCACTAGCCACCGCTAGTGGTAGTAATATCTTTACAATTTACTAATAATACTAACACGTCGAGTAAAATAATGAACAGGCTGTATATAACAGGTGTCAATACCACGGAATTGGTCCCCATGTAATCTAATTCCGAGGTATTAAAACTAGAAGATTTTTTAATATTATACATCTAAGTTAACGTTAAATTGCGATATCATCGACATAATATATAAAACATACTCAAGGAAATATCAGAACACATCAAAAATCTCGTTTTCTGTACTTAGTTCCTCCATACAAGAAATTAAGAAACTACCTAAGTATACAATGTTTGACCGGCTATAATTAGTAAATGCGACTTCAAAGTATGCCACGGAATTAGTTTTTTGTATTTATTGGTTATTCAAGTTATCAGAACTGAAATATGAAGTTTGTAATAGAAAAACTACCACTAAAATTTTCAAATAAGATAAACTCTATAAAATTGTAATTCCGTGGTATACAACGGTAATTAAAAACACACAAAAATATTTGACACCTAATGCCGTGGTATTTTTAACACATTTTCTCCTCAATTTGTTAATAGAATACTCCAATGTTAAGTGTATTCGATACAACGTATTACCCTTTCAATATTTTACCCAAAACCGAATCTCTTGTAGTATAAAAATCTCGTTTAAAATACTATTTAGCAAATGGTAGTACTTACGCGCATAAGGTCCGAAATGTATGGAGCGTGTGTTTGACTCAGGTGGCAGTGGCAAACTAATCGATTATTTTAAAATATACACACACCAAGGTACTTTTGTCTTCACATAAATATGAACAGATAAATTATTATTTGATTAATGGGTCTTGCAGTCAAAAATAATTAGTAATTTGCTTTATAAAGCTATTTTTCTAAATACCACGGAATTAGTAGCGGATTTCTGCACCCCACGGAATTAGACGCGTTTACCTTAGGGCTTAATAACGTCTAGCAGTATGTTTTAATATGCTGACCGTGTTGGATAACTTTTGGAGGCAGTGGGAATGAATTAAATAATAATTAACTTAAAAAATATATTTTGGAGGCAAAGGGAATCAATGTATGATTGAAAACAATGCTATTTGGAGGCATGGGAATATACCTAGCCGTGCCGCAGTACCCGAAGCGTTCGAATCGAATTCTCCAGCCGCAGCTGATGACCTCACCAACGTTGACCCGCTCGTTGTTTCATTAATACAATAAGCTTTTCACGTCCACTTCTGATTTAAATTAGAAACCGAAAGAAAGAAATTCAGTGCGATGCGTGCGGCGACGGGAACGACTGCGGTGCGGACAGTGATGTGCGAGGCCGTTAACAAAAGCGATGAGTGCGGCGACAGCAGTGCGTGCGGAGCGGCTAGATCTGCGTTCACCTTTATTATTGTAATATCTTCATTCTAAACCAGCTCTTTAAATCATGAAAAAAAAAACATAAAGAACATTGGCATATTGTGAGTTTCTTAATACGTAGCACGCGTTTAAAAAAATTGTATTTGGTTATCTTAATGCAATGATTTTCTATGATTTTCATCACATTTATTTGTTTTGAAAGTGACCGAATAAAATATAAGATTTAAAATAAGGTCAATTGACTTGAGTATATTTTCAATGATGCCGTTTCCTTCACAAGACGTTTGAATAAATTCAACGAGTAAAAAATGACATGTTTAACATACTGTCTTTTAGTCTTATTTTTGCCATTGCTAAAATTACAAAAATAAAACGAGGACTAGAATAGCCTGGATCGTACAGGGGAATTGTTTATAAATACGTAATGGATTATAATATACATAAATACACTGAAGAATATTTTTAAACTGCATTTAATCACTATTTTCCAAAAATACTCTGGTTGGCTGCATAGTATTATTATGATAGTATGTACCTAATAGCCATTAAGCGCCTTCGCTGCGTTTAGCGGACGCACGGCGCGGACGTCCGCTTCGCGTGCTTGTTTCATGTTATTTCAAGAGCAGCGCTGCGTTAGGCGGATACCCGTCGCACTCGCACGCGACGGACAGGCGGACACACTGCGCGCGTATCCGCGACTCGCACCCGCGACCCGCGCCCGCTAAACGCAGCGAAGGTGCTAAATCTTTGAAAATACTGCTACAGTCAATTTTTGATTTCATGTGTCATTCAAATGTCACCCACTTATTAATTCTGTCTTGTCCAAAAATCATAAGTATTGTTGTAATTGAATATTTCTAACTAATAAAAAACATAACATAAACTCACGCCTATATCCCCGAAGGGGTAAGCAGAGGTGCTAGCTAATAGTACGGGAGCCTAAAGGGTTTTCCGGGATTTACTCGAGCGTGGCAGATTAATATATAGGGGGATACCTGGTACCCAATTACGTACCTCCACCACATATGAGCCCCATATATAAGGCCGTCCGCCAAGGATAAGGGATCAGATTAGTAAAAAAAAATTATCAGAAATTCTCGAGCGCGTCAGGTTAAGGTAGAGTGAGTTAAATACATGCTAAAAAGTGTATATTCCACTAATCTGACAATTTGCGAGTGACATAAAGAAAGGGGAGGGCTACAAAGTTGTAAAAAAAAAACATCATCTCGACATTCTCGAGCCTGGCTAAATTTTATTTTATTTTAAAGGAAATAATTCAAGGATGACGAAAAATATATAATCTGACGTTTACCACAAGCCGAAGTAACAAAAATTCGTCGATAAAGTTTAATCCGCCTTTCTATACACAATATCGTTTTGGTATTTTGTTGTTATTTTAATATAATTTCTGTGAATTAAAGCTTATAAATACTTACTATGAGTGATACTAATATAAAGTGTGTATTTTGTGGTGAAATTACTTTGCAAAAAACAATTAAATTTACATTAGGAACATTGAAAAAATGTATAAAAATTTTAGAATATCGTCGGAGCAAACCAGTTCTCCGAAAATCCCGAACAACATACGATAATCTTGAACTATCGATGGAATCTTCATCAAACGAAGTATATCATGCACATTGCTGTAAATTATTTACAGCGATAAAAATATCGCGAGACGTTCAGTATTTACAAGAACAAAGTGTAGTGGAACGTGACAATGCATTGGAAGTTTCTGGAAATAGCTCCGAATCACATGTTCCTGTTTCTGAAGAGTTCTCCCAATCACATCCTACTGTTGATTCCACGTCTACTGAGGTTGCTGGTACATCAACAGACGAGTAAGTGCTAATATGACTTCATACACATACTCCATACTATAATAAAATCAAGGACATTGAATGATTTTTTTCAAAAATCAGCTAGGGAGGCTAACAATAAGCAGCAAAACATAAATCATTTTTTTTTTCCAATATTTAAAAAAAAATGTTAAATATTTTAATGATTACCTTCTTGATACAGATACTCAATCTGAGGATGAAATCGAGCCAGAAGAGGAAGATGATTCTACTGAAGAAGATGATGATTAATTAATCGATTAATTATAAAAAATATTTTCTTTAAGATTTTTTTAAATTATTTTGTTATAAATACAAGTACTCTAGGTACCTGAAAACGTATACTTTTTTATTTGCATGCTATTTCCTGAGCTTTTCAATTAATTAAGTTTAATTTTTTTTTTGTCAGATTAAGCGAATCCCTCTAGATAATCGTCAGATTATGAGACAGCACGTCTAGGACATAAAGTTGAACCATAATATGTCTTAATCTGACGCGCTTGAGTTTTTCAAAATAGCGAATTTTTTTTGCACATTATAATAATGGCCGCGAGTTTGCGTCACATCGAAATCGTCAGATTATTGAATGAGAGCTTTTTTTGGGTTCACTTAATATCCCCTTAGAAAATCTGACGCGCCCGATTTTTTTTTTTTTCATTTTCAACCCTTACGTACGACCACCCGCACAATGCAAACGGTCAGATTAACATACGTACAATATTAAAAATACGTAGGACATTTATGCTATCAATATCTGACGCGCTCGAGTATGTCCATGCAATAGTATTTTTTTACATTTTTGAAAATCTATAGCCGCTCTCCCCACCGATGAAAGGTTTACATTATGTAACATTTTTTTCTTCTTTTCATCTAAGCTTTGCAACTCAATAGGTCTCCATGACGCTCGAGTAAATCCCCATTTAGCATGTGGGCTCCCGTACTATAAGGTATATTGTATTCTAGGTGTGATTGTATATGTTTAAAATAATGTGTTTATATAATGCCCACCAATATCTTTGGATCCCAAGACAACTCACAATTTGTCAATGATCACACAATGAATGAATCAATGAAATCATCAGATAAATTGAAATTGAATTGGCAAAATCAAACACTTTAACTTAAAGTTCATCCATCCATCTGATACCATTCTAGTATTAACAATAAAATTCCATATTTAAATTATTATTTATTAAATTATTACCTACGATTCGAACTTCATATACCCGTATTAATAAGAGAAGATATTGAAAATGAAGGTGATGAATAAATAACCTTAAACAATTTGTTTTATTTTAAAAGATTTACAATCAATCTATATTATTGCAAAATAACTAAATATGAAATCTTATACAATTGTCTTATATTTCCATCAATCAATAATTCAGATCACATGGAGCTCTTTGATTTGAGATTTTGTCCACTACAAATTTATTGAGTTGGAGCGAAGTTCAACTTGACTCAGTATTTCTCAGCTTCTATATTCAACTTAAAAGTAATATCAACACAATACTGCGGAGTAGCACAGATCTTTAAGGTGATTACCTACGCGAATGACTTTGAGAGTTTTGGTATTTGGTCAAGCGGGGCACCGAGAGGTGCGGGGCGGGATCAACGGGGTTCACGCACGCATACAACCACATCATTGAACGAAGCCGCTGTGCTAAACAATAAAAATGATTGAACATAGAGTATGTGATACTATATAAGCCATAATTTGTGTTCGGTGTGGGTGTTCGAACTGACTACCGCAAAAACCGAATTGCAAATACTGGCTAAGCCCATCAGTCGTCTACTCCATCATCATAGTGTTCATATTTGAACTTATAAAATTATTTAAAACATAAAAAGTGACGTCACAGGTCTATTATAGTTGTGAGCGTTGTGCCCACAACGGTGCATCTGCGCCTGCCCCAAGGTTTATTTTATCTTTGTACCAAATTTAATCAAAATTAGTACAGTGGTTTAGGCGTGAAAACGTAAGAGATAGAGTTATTTGCGCATAATTTATAATATTAAGTATCCAACTCTACCAAATTTCATCAAGATATCTTCAATAATAAACTTTCATCCCCTATTAATTTAATACTATAAGGCAATCAATATCCGTTTCCGAGCACTTATCCATCTTCGTACCAGATTTCATCGTAAACTTTCAAATAAATTTTCATCTGTCTGTTGTGCTTTCACGCTTAAACCACGGAACTGATTTTGATGAAATTTGGTACAGAGATAGATTGTGTTATTTATTTCTTGTATTGGTAACAAAATAAGGTTATACTATAGCTATCTTCTAGACTTCTACTCTATGGAGAACTTATATTGAATTCTATGTAATTTATGAAATAAAAGACAGTCGTTGTTCAAATGGATTACACTGCGTTTCAATAGGTTTTGGACCCAGTACATATCGCGAAATATATAATTTCACAGTAAGTTTCGAGCTAAATATGTCCACAAATTATTTGGTTAATGTTCCCAAACTAAAAGGAAGGGAAAATTATGATGATTGGTGTTTCGCGGCAGAAAATGTTCTCGTGCTGGAGGGAATGGCGGATAGCATCAAGCAACCGTTGGCATCTACAGCTACAGCGACTCAGATTGCAGATGATTTGAAAGCGAAAGCTAAGCTTATATTGACGATCGACGCTTCTCTATATGTGCATATCAAACAAGCAACAACAACATACAGCTTATGGAAGATTCTGAAGAACATGTTCGACGATTCTGGATATGCTCGTAAAATAAGTTTGTTGAGAAATCTCATTAGTATACGCTTGGAAAACTGCGAGTCAATGACGAGTTATGTCAGCCAGATAATCGAAACAGCACAAAAATTAAACGGTACAGGCTTTGAGATTAATGACCAGTGGATTCATGTTAGCTGGATTACCGGAGAAGTTTAGCCCCATGATTATGGCTATCGAGCATTCGGGGATAAACATTAGCGCAGACGCTATAAAACCAAATTATTGGACATGAGTGCAGATTTTGAGGTAAAGTCGGAAAGTGCATTTACTGCTAAAAATTTTCATAGACGTAATGTTGGCAGTACTGCAAGAACGCAAGTTCAACAACACCAAAGTGGCATAAACGGAACGTCAGCCGGTTCTGTCAACAATAGTGGGACGTCAAGAAAGAGAATAATACGTTGTTATAAATGCAAACAGATTGGACACTTCAAAAATCAGTGTCAGGTTGCCAAAAAAGAAAAACCAAATGCATTTAGTGCAGTCTTTCTCAAAAAGCGAAAAAAATGTTAATTTTCTTTCTAATTTAAGCTTATAATACAAGAAATCTAGGGAAAAAGTCGCTAAAGGGGCAACACTGCCCCCTCTGTCGGCCGACAAGCGTCTACATGGTCGGGATCCGACACAACGTCCTTCGTTTGTCCTTGGTCGGGCCAACTGCGCTCCCAACCAAGGTAAAAAAAAAGTGCCGTTTTCGCTGATCGCTTGCTATCAAATGTGATACGTAATACCAAATTCGTAACTCACCAAGGAAATTTCGCGATAACTTTGCGATAAAATCCACTTTTTAGTTCTCCTATTGTAAGGTAGAGGCAGCAAGGTCGATTGTTTTGCTTTCGTTTGGGCTTTGAGTTACGGAATACCAATTCGCCAATTTTGCGGATTACCGCGCAAATTTTGCTATCGTTTTGCTATCGCGAGTTAGCTAATAACCCTGCGGGTCTAACGCTAGGATGATGACGATCTCATATTATCGAAAGTCAATTCTTCACAGTCAAGATTGACAAGATATAGGTAATAATTTAGTTTTTATTTCATGTCATAATATGCTCATATTCAGTGATTACAATACATGAGCTTTCAACATACCATTTACTGTTTGCAATTTTTGTCATCATCATCATCAGCCTTGCATTCATTCTGGTTACATCCAGGGCCTTGCTTTAGAGTCCTGGGTCCACCTCTTCCAGTACTACCACGACGCGGCTGAACTTACATATTTTCGGTGAAGCAACTGCCATCTGACCTCCAAAACCCATTGGCGACATTAAAGTACTGTGTAGACTAGTTGTTGGATTTATAGGGCTCCAACTACCCCTGACGACTGCCATTAGATGTTCGTATGACAACTGGTACTGACGGCTTAACGTGCTCTCCAAGGCACGGAAATACCATGACCCAGGCCAATGCAAGTAGACATTTCATGCATGCAAATATTTGCACTGAGTGGGAATCGAACCCGCGCCGCCTGCGTAGCATTCGAGTTCACTACCGCCATGCCACTGAAGCTGAGGGAATTTTTGTATTCAACAATAACTAAATAAAATATTTTACAACACACCTGCTCATAAAAGTGCTATTATTTCACTGCAAATAGGCACGTAATGACACCTATTATCAAACTATGACTTTTTCATTGCTATTATTCACAAGTGAGTTATAGATTCTTTTCTAAATTTTATAGGTTAAGTTTCTATATTCTTAAAAAAGTTTCGATACAAAAAAGAACGTGTTTAATAGTACGAATAAATTAATATGCCTATTGTATGGTCATTTGATGCATTTTCGTATTTAAATAAATAATTTCAACTTGTAATACTTGTTTAATAAACAAAATTTTCACTCAAATTTAACTTTTTTTTCTCTAATTACAGAAAAAAACAGTAAAAAAAAAGTTAAATTCAAACCTCATTTTTTTTTAAATATGGCCGACTGCCATTGTTAGATGCGCGCACATAGGAAAACGAATTAATTTGTAGTATTGTTTATTTAGTATTTGTAGTATTATTTTATTCGCAAGTGTGTTGTAAAACGTCGTACGGCACGCGTGAGTATGATGATTACCGTCTCTTCTTACTCGTCTGCTCTCTTAAGACCCTCGCCTAGCGGCTCGGGTCTCAATGGCGCCTCGGCGGTAATCACCAACTTTGCTCACTTGTACCATAAAGTACTATTATATCTATCGGAGGGAGGTCGAAGAGACGAAACCACCAACTTGAATACCCTTCGAGCGTAATCTAATCCAATATGATTTTTAGAATGTACCTAGTTCGAATGCAATGTTCCCTATTAGATTATCTTAAGACAAAGATTCGTTTGTTATAGAAACTGTACTAATGACTTGTAGTCATAAAAAGTACTTTGCAAAACAGATGATTGATTAACAGCTAATTTACCTTCGAGCGTAATCTAATCCAATATGATTTTTAGAATGTACCTAGTTCGAATGCAACGTTTCCTATTAGATTATCTTAAGACAAAGATTTGTTTGTAGAAACTGTACTAATGACTTGTAGCCATAAAAAGTACTTTGTAACACATATTATTGATTAACAGCTAATTTACCACAAAAAGATAATGTAACTTCAAACTATAGATTCAAATTTATTTTACTGTATTCCACATAGAAATATTGCAACACGTATTTTAGCAGAGACCAGAGACCCTAAAAAGGGTCTTGAGTGAAGTCGAACGCCATGTTGTTTTTTGGTTTTGGGAAAAAGGCGAGGTTCAGGTTAAGACAAGTACCTAGTGGGACAGACAGAGGAACTCGGGAGATGGTCGACGGTCGTGTACGCAACGCAGGATGCGTTGTATTGATGAGTTATTTTATGGTGGACCGTTTTCCCGAGATGAGACGTATTAAGTTGAAGTCTGAGGTTGAAGTATTGTAAATACCGGTTGTCAATCATTGTGATTTGTGAAGCGTCTCGAACTCACTGCACAAAACGCGTGTTTCAATAAACTTGAATTAGTTTCACAAGTTCGCCATATTAGTTTCGTGAGTTTTAAAGATGTTTTAAAGTGTACGCGTAAAAGTTGTGAAAGTGTAATAAACTGTTAACTAACATCATTGTTTTGTGCTGGCATCTACCCTTTATCGCCCACGAATCCTATGCGTGGCGTCGAGTATCGATGGTCACGTCCCTTCTCCGACATATCTTTGTTGCTATTACCTACAGAAATGACAATATGAAAAGTCAAAAATGAATATCAATAAGACAATATTTTATTCATTACAATTGGTATTTTTATTCGTCTATTTTATTTTTATAATGTATGTGTTCACTTATTATAATCATCATCAAAACAGTGTTGTGTTTTGAATTGAAGGCAGGAATCTTAGAGCCCAGAGTCTGTCTTCCGACTTTTCTAAAAGGTTAGGGCCAGTCCACACAGCGCGTTATGTTGCGTTGCGTCGACGCAGCGCTGTGCCACTGCGTCGTTTTAAATTCAAATAATCATAGTGTCCACACGGCGGTGCTGCATTGACGCAACGCACACACGACGGAGCTGCAGCCCCCGAGGTGAAGCGGGTGGGGGTGTACGCGTTGTGACTGCATCGTAGTAACGCTGCGCTGCGGTGACGCAGCGCCCGTGTGGCCAGCGTTGCGTCAAAATATTTGCGTTGCGTCGACGCGACGCAATCAACGCGCCGTGTGGACTGGCCTTTAGGGTCTGTCTCCATTTTCACTGTTTTGGGCATCACTGGTAATGAGATAATTGGCACGCATATATTATCACATTCTGGCGGTATTGCCAGACATTTTTATCACGCACGTAGCCTGGGGGTTGCCGAAAAACTTGTCCAGCAATGAGGCTCTCCTGTATTTTATCTGCTATGTCATGGAAAAGGATGCCACGGATGCGGACATTGCTCTCCTCTCAAATTGGGTGATATCGGAGTATCAAATTGAATTTGAACGCAACAGAAAGAGGAATTACACTACACATCAGCAATAAAACGAAACCATGAAACAAAATGAAGCTGTCACTGTCATGTCATGTCATGTCATAGTCGGTGTTTATTTTATAGCGTAGAGAGAGGACAAATATAATCATTATTTGTAATCGTAGCAGGTACATACCAGTAACATAATATGACAGTGGTATACCAACTAGGTATACCTAATACGATTATTTCATATTATTTTGATATCTTATTTGGTAATAGTCAAAATGATAGCGACAATGAGCGATATTATAATCTACTAGCCTTCCGCCCGCGGCTCCGCCCGCGTGCATCTCGGTTAACGTGACCTTTGCTCATAGCTTCGGTTCTACTCAACCGATTCCGATCAAATAAACGTAAGATTTTAAGTCTGAGCAAGCCCTTTCTAACAAAAAAAACCGCATCAAAATCCGTCCAGTAGTTTTTGCGTCCATCGCGGACAAACAGACAAACAGTCAGGAAATTCAAAAAAAATATTTTCGTGTTCAGTATCGTTAACATACCATAACCCAAGTATTTTTTTTTTAATATCTCCAATTTACAGACACGACCACTTTACTTAATTTAATTTTAGTTTATTTATTATTATTCTAGTTGTAGCTGTTTATTGGTAAGTTTATTGTATATATTACTAGTTTATAGTCGTCACCATGGAGGAACCGGCCGACTTCGGTGGGGGGAATGGCGCCAACATTTTAAAACCTGATGACCATATTGAATCCTCAATGGACACAGACTGCTCATTATCGGGCAAAAACAAATTATTAGCACGCAAACGAGCAGGAACTCGCATTGTATGCAATAGCTGCAATAAAAAAAAATATAAATATGGTTCCAAGAGGGAGAGTACTGGCTGCCAGTGTGGGGTCTCTGTAGGACCGCAATCTGAGTCGCATCAGGGCGCTGCCGCTGCTGGTAAAGACGAACAGGTCGCAAAAAATATAGGTCGTACAAATTATAAAAACACGGATGTTGCATCATTTATTGTAAATATACAAAAAAGGGCTGTGTCGGAAAATAGTCGTACTATTTTTCATCCCATTGAGTTCGGAAGGTTTTTAAAGAACAACAACATCACTGGTGTTGTGAATGGTAGCCTGAAAAGAATAGGTAGGAACAAAGTAAGCTTGTCCTTCAACACATTTTCAGAGGCCAATAACTTTTTAAGCAATGGATGCTTGCAAAAAGAATATAATGCATTCATACCTACATACAATATAACACGTATGGGTGTCATACGAAAAGTTCCGACTGATTGGACGGATGAGGAAGTATTAGTTAACTTATCTGTTCCTTTTGGATGTGGATCCATCGTAAAAATTCGAAGAATTAAAAAAAAGGTTGTCATAAATAACGTTGTCTTTTTACAAAGGTATTTGAAAATACTGGTACAATTGTAGTTACATTTGATGGACAAGTCCTCCCTAAAAGGGTCTACATGTGTTTGACGTCGTTACCTGTGGAACTATGCAATGCTATAATTGTTGTAGGTATGGACATGTAAAAACTCAATGGCGATCTGACCCCAGATGCTATAAATGTGGTCAAGGTCATTCAGGTGATAATTGTAATGTAGATGAGGATGATCACATCAAGCATACACAAAAAAATGTTTAGAATTTGACAGACAAAAATCAATAATAATAATAATAATAATACGTCGGCCGGCCACCGGCCAGCTTGGAGCCCCGACGCCCTCCGGCTTCGAATAGGGCCCCCGCTGCCGGTGGTGAAGTGCGCCGCATGAGATGGACAAATCCCATAAATGAAAATGTCATGCGGGCATTTTATGCGGCTACAGAGGGAGGAATCAACTTAACTGCGTATCGTGCGCGCATGCTGCCTCTGTTCCAGGTACTCGAGCCAACTGTCAACGTTTCGGCGCAGCGGCTGTCGGATCAGGTGCGGGCCATCCAGCGATGTCATTTGTTGGATGACTCCGTACTTGAGAGGCTACGCTCTGACTCGCGGAGTGGCCCAGGTGCTCCTACTTCTTCGCAAATTCAAACACAAAATCAATCTCATATCAACGAGGTATCTCATGTCAACGAGGACATTGTCTCTTACGTGAGCGAAGAAGTAGTGGATGCCGGGACCACACACGTAAGTACTGTGTGCAACGACGTTTTAAGGAGCACTTTGGAGTGTGCTATGCGAGAGTATCGATCCATACCTTTTGATAGTCGACCTCGCCTACCACGTTTGCCCACGCATAAGAAAAATATAGCGCTAGTGTGTGCCCTGGATTTGCTGTTATCAGACTATTTTGATAATAGCGAAGATCTCAGCGATACCCACTCAATCTTGTACTGCGCGGCCGTCGCAGCATGTCGAGTAGCTAATGTAAAATTTCATAATAATATCCTGGCCACTCGACCGAAATCTGCTGTGCCGGCTTGGCAGAGTAGGATTGAGCGGCGTATTGCTGAGACTAGGGCACTCATTGGAAAACTGATATGCTTTAGATCTGGCAATACGCGCCCAAGAGTCATGCGTTTTGTGACGCGTGCGTTCTCGGGGACTGATATTAGGCCTCAAGAATTTTTGTCGCGGGTCACAGAGCGCATTGACTTCTTGAAGCAAAAAATCTATGCGTGGGCAAACCGTATTCGGCGTTATAAAAGGAGAGTGGATCGTTACTCTCAAAATCGTACATTTCAAAGCGACGAAAGGTGGGTGTACAGAAGTTGGGAGCGATCTGATTCGAATGGGACTGACATGCGTCGACCAGATGATGATGCTACTAATACGTTCTGGCGTAACATCTGGTCGACGCCCGTCAGTCATACAGAGGGTGATTGGATGCGAGTTGTCAAACGATCGTGTGAGTCTATAGGAGCCATGGAACCAGTTACAATCTGTGACGAAGATGTTACCAATGCAGTCCGTCTGTTACCTAACTGGAGATCAGCGGGCCCAGACGGACTGCATAACTTCTGGTTGAAATGGTTCCGGAGCTCACATGGTCGGTTGGCAATGCAATTCCAATCATGCCTAGAATCAGGATCGCTTCCCGCTTTCATAACAACTGGTGTAACCCACCTTCTTCATAAGTCGGGTAGTACCACGGACCCTAAAAACTACAGGCCTATCACTTGTCTGCCTACAGTGTATAAGCTTCTTACATCCATTCTGAGAGAAAAAATTTCATCCCACTTAATTGACAACTCTATCATGTCTGTCTCTCAGAATGGATGTAGGAGCGGGGCTCGAGGTACTGAAGAGCTCCTTATAATTGATATGGCCATTTGCCAACAGGCCCGTCGTCATCGGAAGGATCTGGCGACATGCTGGATAGACTATAAAAAGGCCTATGATTCTGTGCCGCATACATGGCTCTTGAGGGTGCTAGAGTTGTATAAAATTGATGCAACTCTATGTGCCTTCATGAAGTCATGTATGGGGCAATGGAGAACGGTACTTTGCTATCCAGGGTGTCGACAGATTTGCGAGGATAGCGGGCTAATAAAGATTGAGCGGGGTATATTCCAGGGCGATAGTCTGAGTCCATTATGGTTTTGCCTGGCACTGAACCCTCTCAGTACTATACTGGAGAATTCAGGGTTGGGCTGTCGATTGCGGAGAGATGGTCAAGTCATATCCCATCTCCTTTACATGGATGACCTCAAATTATTTGCTACCAACAATCTCCATCTGATAGAGTTATTAAAACTGACAGTAACATTTAGTAACTCTATCAGGATGGATTTTGGTGTGGACATTGTGGACAAGTGTGCGGTCATGCATGTGAAGAGAGGTCGGATTGTGGAATCTGAAAGTGTAGAGCTCTCAGATTCTACAAAGCTTAGAGCTCTCTCTGCAACCGACACCTATAAATACCTGGGTATGTCGCAGGCGTTAGGCATTTCAGAGGCTGGTATGAAACAATCATTGCAGGAGCGTTTCTTTGGCCGTCTGAGATAAGTTCTTAAAAGTCTTTTATCAGGCGGTAATAAGGTTCGCGCTTGTAATGGTTGGGTCATGCCAGTTTTAATGTACTCCTTCGGCATACTCAGGTGGACTCAGACAGAACTTGACACCCTGGATAGGAAAGTCCGTGCGCATCTCACTGCATACCGAATGCATCATCCGCGTTCATCTGTGATGAGGTTGTACATACCGCGGAAATGCGGGGGTCGTGGTTTTTTAAATGCCAAGACCCTCCATAACCGCGAGGTGTGCAACCTCAGGGAATATTTCCTGCACAATGACGCGGGTATGCATCGCGATGTAGTGATGGTAGATAACGGACTTACCCCGCTCGGTCTGGCTAAAGAGAACTGGCGCAAACCTGCAGTGTTAAGTATTAATGACCGCAGGGATGTATGGAAGAGCAAGGAGTTGCATGGTCGCTTTTATCGGGCTCTACATGGGCCTGATATAGATATACCAGCCTCTTTATCTTGGCTACGCTTCGGTGACCTATTTGGGGAAACCGAAGGGTTTGTTTTTGCAATTATGGACGAAGTTGTTATGACGAATAACTATCGGAGGTATATCATAAGGAATGGTACGGTTGACATTAGTCGGGCGTGTCACCGTCCCGGGGAATCCCTTAGACATATAATCTCTGGTTGTTCTCGTCTTGCCAACGGCGAGTATTTGCACAGACATAAGCAAGTAGCCAGGATAATCCATCAGCAACTTGCCCTGAAGTATAAACTTGTGGAATCAGAGGTACCATACTACAGGTATGTGCCCGACCCAGTTCTCGAAAATGGGCATATCACGTTGTACTGGGATCGATCTATTATCACTGACAGGACTATTGTTGCCAATAAGCCTGATATAGTGATAATAGATCGATTAGAGCGCCGTGCAGTAATAGTTGATATCACTATCCCTCATGACGAGAATCTCGTGAAGGCAGAAAAAGAAAAACAAATTAAGTATTTGGACTTGGCCCATGAGATTGTCGACATGTGGGATGTGGACTCGGCTATTATTGTACCGATAGTCGTTTCAGTTCACGGACTTATCGCCAAGGGCCTCGATTAACATCTTAAGAGGCTCTCGTTAGACGGTTGGCTCAAGGGCTTGATGCAGAAGGCGGTTTTGCTAGGCACGGCACGTATAGTGAGGAAGTTCCTCTCCCTGGAGCCCTAACCACCGGCAGCTTGGTCCCTGTACCCGATGCCGGTGGGACACTATTTTTTATATTTTTAAATATATTTAATTTTTTTTTTATGGATGTATTTAAAAATGTAATTTATATGGATTTTAATGAATAAAGAGGAATAATAATAATAATGTAGATTGTGCGGTCCGTCCGCTGTCTAATTGGAAATCCCCGGGACCTGACGGATTGCACAATTCTTTTGGCTTCACAGTTTCAATCTGCTGTAGAATCTGGGACGCTACCAGCTTTTATGACGACCGGGGTTACCCACCTGCTCCATAAAACAGGTAGTACTCTGGAGCCCAATAATTATAGACCGATTACATGTCTGCCAACGGTTTTCTTACATCCATTCTGAGAGTTAAAATTAACAATCATATAAATAATAATTCTATTATGTGTGCCTCTCAGAATGGATGTAGGAATGGGGCCCGGGGTACTAAGGAGCTCCTCCTTATTGATATGGCTATTAGCCAACAAGCTCGCCGTCGTACTAAGGATCTGGCAGCATGCTGGATAGATTACAAGAAAGCGTTCGATTCCGTGCCACATACATGGCTTTTGAGGGTGCTGGAGTTGTATAAAGTGAATGCAACTCTATGCACCTTCTTAAGGTCATGTATGAGGCAATGGAGGACTGTTCTTTTCTATCCAGGGTGTCGTCAGGCTTTGGGTGATGGCGAGCCGATAACAATAGAGCGGGGTATTTTTCAAGGGGACAGTCTGAGTCCCCTATGGTTCTGCTTAGTCCTGAACCCACTTAGTACTTTACTATTTTGTTTCAGGACAGCTTGGGGCTGTCCTGAAACAAAATATTATGGTAGAAAACTCTTAGAGATGATTGAACAGTTAAACTTGTGTATATTAAATACTGGTACTCCTACTCGTTTTCATAATCCTCCAACTACGCCTGACCTAACTATTTGTACATTTGATCTGGCATCATCCCTAGCTTGGGATCCTTTAGATTCAACATATGAAAGTGACCATTACCCTATTTTAATCACTTTACCATTCAATAAATTGCTGAAACAGAAAAGAAATCCTCGTATAAGACATTAATTAAATAATGTAGACTGGGACCTAAATACATGGTGTAATCGTTAAGTGTGTCCAGATGATTATTCCGCAACTATTACAGATATCAAAAAACTTTAAACTGATATCGAAAGTACGTTACCTAATGAGTAAAATGACATCAATAACTTTTTAAAAATCAAACGAGAGGTATCTAACATTTTGATATTTAGCACTCCCATACATTTAGTATGAGATTAGTAGAAAGGTTTTAGTCTCCTTATTTTAAGTGGTCTAGTACTCATTTTACCTTAATCATATTTTATGATTACATATGATATGACAATGATGATTTTCAAGTAGATACACGACACGTTTACCTCAAGGTTTACCTCAAGGTTCAGTTTTAAGCCCATTATTATATAATATTTATACAGTTAATCTAGAATGCTCTGTTAGAAGGTATGCTAATGTTAGTGTATCACAGTATGCAGATGATTTGCTTCTGTATGTTCAAAGTCACTGCATATATGAATGTAAGGAGTCATTATCCTCAGCCCTTAAGGCTTTAAACATTTGGCTTGACTACTACTACTTGTACTATTTTCAAGAAAAAGATTAACACCAAAAATTAAAATTATTTACAACAAAGTACCACTACCGCTAAAAGGTCAGGAGAAATTTTTAGGTGTAATACTGGACTCCAAACTTACGTGTGTACCACACTGTGACTATGTCTTAGGAAGGTGTGAACGAAATATTAATATTTTAAAATGCCTCTCTGGTGTCCGATGGGGTGCTCACCCCTTTACTATGAGGTTATTATATAATGCTCTAATAAGAAGTGTTCTTGATTATGGAAGCTTCCTGCTAGAGCCCGTTAATGTTAGTGCTTTTAAAAAATTAGAAATCATCCAATCAACTGCCCTTCGCTATGAGATCGTCTCCAATAAACTGCTTACAGGTCGAATGCAGTGACTCTCCCATTAAATTAAGAAGACAATACATAGCCGATAGGTTCTTATTTCGCACTATACAAATTGAAGATCACCCCTTAGTTGAAAAAATAGAATTACTCTCAGAAAAAGTACGTTCGACAGATTATTGGGCCCATAAAGATGCTCCTTGTCTTGTTACAAGCTAGAGGAGATTTAAAAGTATAGTGTCCCCATTCCCATTACATCAGGAGAATCGTCTCCCTCTTTTTAAATATCCGTATAATATTTTCATCATAGATCCCAGTATTGAATTAAATAGATGTACTAATCACGAAGATTTGAATACAATTAATGAATGTCATCAAATATTTACAGATGCATCAAAGCTATCAGACAAAAGCTGTGTGGGTGTAGGGTATACCACTCACAATACAATATATACCAAAAAATTAAATTACCACCAGAATCTTCTGTATATACTGGGGAATGTATGGGTATTTTAAAAGCCATTGAATGTTGTTCTTTTAAAGCTTCCGAAAACTACAATATTTACAGACTCACTTAGCGCATTAAAAGATATGTATTCTTCATAATATGTCATTATCAGTTTTCAATCAAAACGCGCCAAAAGCCTAAAAAGTAGCACTGGAAAATTGATATTTGTTGCAAATCCCGCTAAAATACGTCTAGTTTGCTTCATAATCCGCTTAAAGGAAATCAGCCAATGACAGCGCGGTATTGTGATCACGTGACATTCAAAATAGTATGGCGCTTTTTCAAAACGAAACGAAAGTGTGTTGCTGTTTTTATTGTTTTTAATTCACAATAATTTAACTCAATTTGTGCAAAAATGTGATCCCAAGGAAGCAAGGAAGAAACCACGCGACAAATCTTCGTGGAAAAGTACCAAAGAAACCTTTTAGGTGCAAAATTGCTTCAAAACAAGCAATGTTATGCAAAATGAGTAAATTAGTGTAGATAATATAGGTAAATTATTTTTTCGGGTAGGTTAGAAGGTAAAGGTACATACAACCATTATTGCTAGGTAGGTATATAATATTTAGTCAAATTGAATTTAATATTAACCTGATATTTAGTTCGAGGATATGCGGCAGTATAATTATTATTATTTTTAAATTAACTACTTTATTGACCAATGATTTATAAAAAGTTAAATAATTCAAGAAAAGGAATGTAAGAATTTTCGTTCATGTTTTAATTCTTAATATTCTATAAATAGGTACTTTAATTCTTTTGTTTTAAATATAATAAATTGACTTGGCAATTTGTATTGTGAGATACCTACATTGTGTTTTCATGCTTTGACCCTTTAATTTTCGAATGTTTTGTTTATTTTTTTAAATTTGATTGTAATAAATTAAACTTGCATGTTTTGATTACATACCAGTATGAGTTACACTATTTTTTTAAACCAAAATTAATTAACTGTTATTGCATAACGCTTTTAAATTGCTAGGCACTGTTCGCAACAAACCCCGCTAAAACTCTTGACGTTTGTTTCAAACTCTCCTAAAATTGATTGTTCGCAGCAAAATACGCTAAAATGAAAATAGTTTACGTTATATTTTAAAATAACACATGCATGTCGAAGTATTAAAGGTATTTCCGGTATTGCCAGATAACATTTCACAAAACATGTTAGTATTTTTATATCTTAGTGGGCAAATTAAAACAAAAAAGCGTTTTTCATATATTCCCTAAAATTTTAGTATCTTCTTTTAGCGGGTTTTGAAACTAGACGCCTCATATCTCGGTCTCCATTCTAAAAACAAATAGCTCCAATTATTTTTGAAATGCGCAACCTTTTAACCCGATGTAAACAATTCAATAGTATAGTAACTTTCACATGGATACCAGGTCATGCCGGTATTTCTGGCAACGAAAAAGCAGACCATCTAGCTAGGGAAGCTGTCGTCGATGGTGACATCTTCCCATACAGAAACTACTGGAGTGACCTGATGTCCTTGCCTTATTCCTTTCTGGTGCAAACATGGGAACAGCAATGGCAATCTTATGATAAGGGAAAATGTTACCACAGCATACAACCAGAAATACCTAGCAGACCTTGGTTTTCCAAAATACAACTAAAAAAACCAGTAACTTTAATAATATGTAGGCTTCGTCTGGGGCATGTTTGTACTCCGGCGGTCTTACATAGATTCCACATCGTGGACAGTCCTCTTTGCTCATGTGGAGCCTATGGGGATACCAACCATATTTTTTTCTCATGCACTTTATATGACCATACTGAATTTCTACATAGCCTTTATACAACCCACATACCTCTTCCAACATCTATCCAATGCTTATTATATTTATGTAATGTGCAAGTATATAATATAATAGCCGCATTTCTTGAACTAAATAATATTAAAATTTAATTATAACATCAAATGTTCATTTGAATTCACAAACCTAGTGCACACGATGTTCTAAATTCAAATTTACTTTACCCTCTAGAGTATAAAAACGACTTTTACACTCAGATATCGAAGAGCAAAAATACTCTTTCCGAGGTGGTGGGATGAAAATAATATTGTCCAGCTAGATTGGGATTCTGGTGAAACAGTGTAAAGTTTACCTGGTTATAATTTGGGCTCCGAATACTCCGATTGCTTAACGATTTGTACTGCTTTTCTTATTTGACCATGTCGAAACGAGGGAAAACTCAAAAGATTCAAGCTTGTGAACAAGTGATGAAATTGTACGAGTATGTTCAACGAGAATCTGTTAACGGTGGGACTCTTCATAACACAAGTGAGAGACCGCATTTCCATAAGGAATAGGGAAGAAGACTGTGTCCGAAATTCTAAAAAAAAATACGGACCTCCTGGCGTAGACTTAGAAGAAAATAATTTACAAATTCAAAAAAGACCTGGTTATAATTTGGGCTCCAAATACTCCGATTGCTTAACGATTTGTACTGCTATTCTTATTTGACCATGTCGAAACGAGGGAAAACTCAAAAGATTCAAGCTTGTGAACAAGTGATGAAATTGTACAAGTATGTTCAACGAGAATGTGTTAACGGTGGGACTCTTCATAACACAAGTGAGAGACCGCATTTCCATAAGGAATAGGGAAGAAGACTGTGTCCGAAATTCTAAAAAAAAATACGGACCCCCTGGCGTAGACTTAGAAGAAAATAATTTACAAATTCAAAAAAAAACGAAAGAGAGACAAGAAAGTTGTTGGAGTTGATAATTTTGATGCTGCTGCAATCCGCAACCACGTTTACGCCGTACACGCGTAAAGAATATCCTACACGGAAAAAGTTACTGGGTTCCTTAAATAAAACAGAGAGGATTTATATCGATTTTTTAATTTGAATATCAGTAAAAATCAATTAAAATTATAGTACATACATAATCTATAAATATTGTTAAGGAGTAAATTTCAGTTTATTCGATTCGAGATGTTTGAAATTCTTATCGATTTATCCGACCCCTTGGGGGTCCATGGACACTCACTATGACACTTGGAGACCCCCGGGGGGGTACATGGACACTCACTATTACACTTGGACCCCCTTGGTGGTTCATGGATACTCGGTGTTACTTGTAGACCCCTTAACATAAAATGGAGGTCTTGGAGTACGTAAATCGCCACATAATACCTCTCTCTCTCATCCTAGCGTTAATTCCCAGTCGCATCCGAAGCTTTTTCAGCTCGTAGTCTGGGGTCCGCTTTACCAGTCTTAACTACAGATTTGGCTAGACCTCGATATTTTTTCATGAAGCGATTGCCATCTGACCTCCACAGCCCAATGATAACATTAAGCGATATCGAAGCTTTGCAGCTAGACCGTTGTTTTTGGATTTTTTTGGGCTCCAACTACCCGTAACGACTGCCATAGATGTTCTTATGTCAACCGGGACCGACGGCTTAACGTGCTCTCCGAGGCACGACCAGACCAATGCAAATACCCATATTTCATGAACACAAATACTTGCACTGAGCGGGGATCGAACCCGCGCCTCCTGAGTAGCGGCCGCGTTCACTACCGCTACACCACGGAGGCTGTCACATAATACCTATTTAGGTTTTAGATTAAACCTAAATAGGTATTATGTGTTACATTTGGCATAGACATTTATTATGCTGTCATTTAATTACAAATGCATAAGATTGATTACTTTAATGAGCGATAATAATCTTATTTCTATTGGAAATGGCTGATTCTCGTGAGAATATTGAAATTATTGATCGGAAAGGCGGAAAAGTCCTATTATACAGTGGTCATCAGTATCACATGAAAAAAGCATATAAAAATAAATCAATGCTGTGGAGATGTGCAAATAAATTATAAGGAAATTAAAATGTACAGGATACCTAACTATTAGCGTAAGTGTAATTTATGTAGGTATTTTGCTAATAATTAGCACGAAAATAAAGGAATCCGAATTCCACGCGGGTGGAGCCGCGGGCAACAGCTAGTAACAAATAAATCGCAATATTGGTTTCATTTCAATATACAAGAAGTATTGAATTAATTCTTGTTTAATGATTATATAATAATGTCCTTATAATACGTCATATCATATCTATGTACGTAATAGAATATAATAATTGTATTGAATGAAAGAATGACAAATATTTAACTTTGTGTAAAATCTCCGGAGCTTTCGAAAAAGAAAACCGGTTATTCGCAAAATCTACAATCACCGGAGGTGTTCCGATATTTTTTGTCTCCGCGGCACAGCCCTAGTGTGAATGAATTTACAGCAGGGAATAGACAACTATTCTATATAGTTCATTCATTGCCGGCAATTTGCAGGAATCAAACATAACAATAATGTAGGGTCATGGTACCAATATGAGTAAGGTTATTTTTGAGCTTGCATTCAAGGAAAAGTCAAGGTGTGAGAGAGAGATGGTGCTATACGTGCTCTATAGCGCCATCTCTCTCACACACCCCGGAGCAAATTTGTAAAACGTTTTTAAAGAAATACTTACGTTTTTTAAATAACTGGCAGAATATTAATTTAAAAACCATAAAAAGAAGAAAAAATATCTGACAGAAAAGAATATAATATAATAGAAAATGATAATGTCGTCCGTCCGTACAGGAGTGGGACACGACGCGACGGTCGCACCCGAATTTTTGGCACCGCGAAAAATATCTACTTATTTGCTAACGCTGGTTTCCCGTGGACTTAAATAGCGCCACCTCATCTCTTCCTCTCGGCGTCTTAAAAGGCGACTAAGGTATTGAGCTAATCGGGCTCTTCATCTAATCGGACAGTAAACATGTAGCCCAAGATATAGTGCCTGCTTGACGGCAATAGGCGTTCCCATTATACCATACTATGGGAATGCAAATCTCGCGAGATTGGGGATCAAGCGAGATCTCGCGAGATTATGAATACCAATACTGCGAGATCTCGTCAATTTCGAGATCTCGCCAGATTGGCAGTTTTGTATGTTTTTTTTTTCACAAATAATCACAATATTTGAACAAATTAGGGAAAAAAGGTATAAGTATATACCTACCTATAATAAGACATTTATTTTCACGAATTTCAATAGACCTTAAGCATCAAACATTGTTTGACGTATCTTTATTATTCTTTATTGTTTTTTCTAAGTGGTAAACTTGGACGCACGTAACTCAAATAGCAAATGAAAGAAATAACCAATATTTTTCTCCTAATATCAATGTCAGATTTTGATTTCTTTTTAAAAGAATAGAGAATATTTTTATAAAAGAGTATTTTTAAAAAGAAGTTTTTACTATGAAGTAAAATATGTTTTATGTACTTTATTTTTAAAGTGTTATTTGTTTGCTAAATATCGAAGTAATTTCTATGAGTTCTTCTCTACAATTTATACTTGCATTTATAGGCGTATTTCGGGGTACCTACTAGTCCTGTCACTGTGCGCCATGCTCCCAGTTATGGTACGAAGTGTGAGCTCATAGTCTGTCGCTGCTTCCTCTGCGAGAATGCACCCAATGTTCGAGAAGCAGAAGGTGGAACGAGTCCGGGAGAGACTTAAGACTATTCCGTCTGCCGAGCCCGCTGAATGCGTTCGGTGCAGGGGAGGTGACTCAGACGTCGGAGGTAGCTCAATGACCTACGTCCCCTGTGAACGCGGGCCTGTGATTAACGCCTGCCACCCTACCAAAAGTAGTGACATGACGGAAAACCATGGTTTCCACATTCGAGGAAGCTAGTTATAAGCCGGAGCACAGCGTGGGTGACGGAAATGCCTTATTGATCCACCTTGATGAGACCGCGTGTGGTTTTAGTCGGTTTGAGTTCGACATAACGGTCTCGCTGGCTAGGTAAGGGGGTATCCGCAGAACACGAAAAAACGGTACTAAATTCGTTAGCTACACAATGTATTCTACAAGTTTACGTGCTTAAATACGGCTTCCTTGCTTTTTGGGTAAGGAAAATGATTTTTCGAATAGTATTTTACAAAACAATAATAAATCGGTCCCCAAAAAGCAACTTTTTTAAAATGGCTAAATTTCACATAAAAACAATATTGTTAATAACAATACTGCTATAAAATCTCGTCATGGTACTAAAATTAAAGTGACGTCACAAAAGCACTAAGCAGGAATACATGGCATGTACAATGTACGGTTGTGGCACGGATAATAAACAAGATTACTTTAAGTTTGACACAAAACTCTCCGGCAATAAGACTGTTTTGTAAACGGTTGTGGTAGGCCCCTTGATAACTCACATACAGTATTAGGTATATCTTTCGCAATTACATGCAATTATAATGGAGAGGTGAACATAATGCGGCAAAGAGGTCTGCGATATTTAAACGGCACAATTGACTTACGTCTCAAATAGTAATTATGCAGATGCCCACTACAGCAATGGTCTTTTAGACAGAAATTCTATACTCTCATCCAGGCGCAGGCGTGGTTGAGTGACCTCACTGAACAGCAACTAGCGGTTTGGCGTATATCAGGTGTTTTGAATGTTATAGTGTACCTGAGTTTAAAAATCGACAAACTAGTGGTGATTTCTGTGAGACTGCAGTGGCCCTAGTAGTATCACGGGAAAATTAAATACCTACCCATATCGTAACTGCAATTTAACAAACAACTTGGACTTTATAAATTACATAGAACGTTTCTGGCTCAATAAAATCCCTAAAATGTGTAACAACAACAAACAAACAAGCGTTCAAAACGGATCAAAACTGCAGATAATGAAGATTAAGTATAACGAACATTCTTTTTCAGTTTATCAAAATGGTTGGTAACATTGTGGTAACATGGTTGGTAAAATGGTTGGAATAATTGATATACCTAGTTAATCACTGATAATAATTAAGTTAATCACTGAGTTATCGCGAGTAATTTTTGTTGTATGCGTATGAGCCAATCTGAGAGGTAATGTGAATGTGTGATGCTAAAGCAAAATTCCCCATGACACTACTGGTTTTGTCGAACAGTAGTACCCTAAGGTAAATAAATGAGTGACAGTCGGGTAAAAATTCAGCTTGACTAAAATGAAATCATAATTTTAGTGCCCTTCTAAACGGGCCATGTTTTTCTGCAATATATGGCTGCACTATTGGCAACTGATTGCCCGGCAATCTGAAAAATATTTCATTGCAACTGATGGTCGAACAATCAATGGCTGGGCAATGTGTTGCAAATATGTCTGCAATAGTATGGCTCTTGATGCAGATTCATAAACGGGCTACACAAACCGGCAACAATGGCTGACGAAATCACACTTGTTGCAGCAGCTTATATTGTTTTATTAAAAAATAAACAGAAAAAGAAGAGATTGTGGATTCGACCTTACTTAAATAGGCGTGAAACTTTAATAAATTTAAGTCTAGAAATAAGCCTTGATAGTAAATTATTTCACAATTCGCGTAGAAAAGGATAGACTGTGCCATGACAAAGAGAGCGACTGAAACAACAATAGAACTGGCCGAGCAATATTGCAGTAAAATCGACCGCCTAGCGATCGTCCGGCAACCCAACGCGGCAACGTCGGCCATATGTGGCAACACAAAACATGTTTGGCTATATGGCCGGGACAATACTGCAATACTGGCCGGTATTGCTTGCATTAGCTGCAATGTTGCCGGGCCACAGTGTTGCAGCCACTAATTGCAGTAAAATATCGCCGGTTTAGAAGCACCTTTATGCAAATATCTAATGCTGATAACAAAAGCTTGTATGACGCAAATACTTTCATTAAAAATTGTATAATTGCGCTACATCCGATACGGACAACTTATATATTACATAATTATGTACCTACTTACATATACTCGTACTATTACATACTCATATTACGAACAATGCAACTTAAAAACTTGTAAAAATCGCTAAATCGCTAAAGGAGAACGGGCACTTTTGTATGAGCTGCGTCCCAACCCTTGTAACAAGTTGCGACTAGTGTAAACATGTTCATTTAGTCTATTTATGTGTAAAAATGAAAGATTTTTATCAGAAATTCGTGCAGGTCCAAAGTTATAAGGGTGTAAGTAAAAAATATTTTTTGTGCAATTAGGCTTTGCAGTATAGTTCTACGGTTTTGTAACATTTCGCCGACGGTCATTACAACTACGGTTGACTCAACTAGGGTTAATTCACCTACTGGTTGACATGGTTCATGGTTGTACCGATCACATATTTTTAACAAAAAAAGAGGGGTGTTATAAGTTTGACGTGTGAGTGTGTGTGTGTGTGTGTGTGTGTGTGTATGTGTGTGCGTGTGTGTCAGTCTGTCTGTAGCATCGTAGCTCCCAAACGGCTGAACCGAATTCAATTCTGTTTCTTTTGATCGAAAGATGGTTTAGTCGAGAGTATTCTTAGCTATGTTTCATAAAAATCGGTTCAACCATTTGAAATATATTATGAGGAATGAAAATCAATCCAAAATCTTATCTATTTTCAAATATACCCGTATTGGGTATCAAATTAAAGGTCATAATTTATACATCACGATACAGCAGGTTTTATGGAAATCGGTTCAGCGGTGGTAACCGCTGAACCGATTTCCATTAAACCTGCTATTATTATAGGTATATAAAAAGCATGAAACAAAAAAAAATTAAAAGCAGAAACCAATATTTTAATTTTCTCTTTCTAAATCGATTTGAATAGTTAGCATAATAAATGCTTCAAAAGAACATTATTCACGCTGCATACATTTTTGGTCCAAAATTGAAAGTGCTGGCCAAATACGATATTTCGTTAGAACTTGTTCTTATTGGGGCGTCAAAGTTGAGGGACCACTTCCTTCGGTTTTATTTGAGTTCGAAAATCTTGAAAACATACATTTTTTATGACACAAACTATTGAAAATGGATAAAAAATGTCGTGCTACATTGGAAGAATAGTTAATAAAACTAATAAAAAATAAACCCCATAATGCACACCGTTGTTTTTCGTCTATTTATTTAGGTGCTAAATTGAAAATAAGTAGCGGCCAAAGAATACAAATATGACATTCCGTTAGTCGGGCAGTGGACCCTCAGCTTTGACGCCATAATAAAAAATGCTAATGAGGACAAGCTCTAACAGAATATCATACTCGTATTCTTTGGCCGGCACTTTCAATTTTGGACCTAAATAAATGGGTGAAAAACAACGGTGTGCAGAATGGGGTTTATTTATTATTGATTTTATTGACTATTCTTCCAATATAGAACAATGATTTTTATTCGTTTTTAATCATTCATATCATAAAAATGTATGGTTCCAAGATATTTGAACTCAAATAAAACTGAGAGCAGTGGTCCCTCAGCTTTGACGCCATAGTAAAAAATGCTAACGAGGACAAGCTCTAACGGAATTTCATATTTGTATAGGTACTTTGGCCAGCACTTTCCATTATGGACCTAATAAATGGACGAAATACAACGATGTGCAATATGGGGTTATTTTTTATTGCTTTTATTAACTATTGTTCCAACATAGAATAAAGTATTTCATTTATTTTTAATAATTCGTATCATAAAAAATGTATGTTTCCAAGATTTTTAAATTCAAATAAAACCAAGCGCAGTGGTCCCTCAACTTTGACGTGGTAATAGAAAATGTTAGCGAGGACAAGTTCTAACGGAATATCGTATTTATTTTCTTTGGCCGGCACTTTCAATTTTGGACTAAAATGGGTGATGTCCTTTCATTCAAAAATCCCAATAATTTATACATATTTGAAATGTACTAATTAAGGCCTTTAATTTGATATCAAACACGGTATATTTACCTCAATTTTATTTTTTAACGCAGTACTTTATGACCGCTAGAGGGCGCCACATTAAATTCAGTGACACATTATATAGCCTATATTAAGTGGACGATCAAGACACTTCTAAAAATACCTTACTTGTCCAGTTCTAATTAGTAGTTGAAGAGCTATGAGGGAATTAGTGAATATACATACATAGTTCATACATACATACATAGCCTGTCAAAATCATAATCCTCCTTTGGCTTTAACATAGTCGGGTAAAAATAGCATAAATAAATAAGTATTTTGTCATAAAAACACTAATTATTTAAAATAAATTAAATACTTTCTTAGTAACTGAAACCCCCACAACTTTTACCCTGCACGAAATACAGATTTATGTCCATACAAAAAAATAATACACTCATTGAGACCTTTCATTTGATATAGGTCAAAAAGTGTTACACCATATGGGACGAAACGCCCATTCGCCTTTATTTAGTAAAAGTAAAATATTTACAATTCATCTTAATTGAATTATACCTATTTGTAACGTTATTTATTTATAATATCCAATTATCCCCAATGTACCTACCTGACCTGCATTAACAAAACCGAATAAACTTGGGAAATTTTATCTCTTCTTTATTGGTTATTTTCTTAGATAGGTATAGAAAATTTTAAAGCGACACGTAGTAAAAATGGGTGCGCATTTTCTTACATAACTTTTCAACTCCTATCATCGGATTTCCGAAAAATTTTCTCATACCATTTAAAGTCATAATAGATGATCAAACGAACTTCTCGAATGAAGTTCGATCATTATTATATGAGCCGCTTCATTCGAAGATATAATTAACCAGGTAGTCCCTTATATCTACAAGGCAACGTCGCACATTTTTAAGAGATATGAATATGACTAAAAATTTTTACAAGTACCTACGGAGCTGTGCTCTTGACAGATACTCATTCTTTAGAGATAAAGGTATAACGCATAAAACTTTCTTGCTTTGGGTACAGTATCAAACCTATTAACAATACTGTTTGTGTACTATGGGTGGGAGGGAGTTTATATCTTCGAATGAAGCGGCTCATATAATAATGATCGAACTTCATTCGAGAAGTTCGTTTGATCATCTATTATATTTCGCCGCTTCATTCTCGATATAATTAACCAGGTAGACTTTCAGAGATAGCACAGAAAGTTTTTAATTCAGTGGAACTCTCAATATGAACTTAATGATTATTGGGAGCAAAAACAGTTACTTATCCATTTAATTTATTTAAATAAGTTACTAATGCAATAGTAAATTACAACTAAGTACTTATTACCTAATACTAGGTAAGGTACCTATACTAAATTAGCAAAATTTTCGTCACTGATTACCGTTAGGTTATAGGATTTTGTGAGTGTATTGGATGTGCTGGTCCAGCCAGCAATTTACAGAATAGCTTCGACTGGAAGACCGCGCGAGTGCGCGGCGGATGTGGCGTCATGGCGCATGCAGTGTGCGCTAGAGACGCACGTGTCGACGCCGCTCTCTGTCAGCACCTGTTTTATCCAGCGACCAACTGATTGTGTGGTAGCTGGTCTGTGTGGTGCTTTGTATGTTAACAACAATTTCATTGACCCGTACTGGCAGTTCTCTTATTTTTGTAGCAAAAATATATTCCTTGAGGACTGTTGCAGGGCAGGTAAATACGTGTATGTTATCCTCGAAATGAGGTAGGAACAGAATAGGTTGGTCACGTCCAGGAGCGGTAGTTTTTATCATTTTGACGTCTAAAAAGCTGTAACAGTGTTGCACCATTTTGAGAAACAAAGACTTTGACTTTGACTTTGACATATCGTTATCGAGATGTGAATACCATTGTTTGAGAAAGAAAAAGAAAAAAAAATATATATTTTCGATTTTAAAAAATGTTTGTACACAATGAGCTGTACATAGAGCAGGAAAGATTACTATTTCTAGTGTTTTTTTTTTTTTTTTTTTTTTTTTTTTTTTTTTTTTTTTTTTTTTTAAATCTAAGTCAGTATTGGAAATATTTAGGCATTGACCTAAATGCATCTTACAGTAGATGCATCTTTCGTCTGAGCCGATATTGTCACCAGGGAATATTGATAATGCTGATTGGTGACTATTTAAGTTACTGTATGAACATCCGTTAGTAAACTGTTGACTTAAAAGTGATAGTACTGCCGCTATTGGAGGTTTGAATAAATTAATGGTTGTGTTGGCAATTGCCACCACAGCCTTAAAGTAATAGATACTTATACTGCATAATAGTACTGTCTGCTAACGAAGCTATTAATAGATTTAGTGCATCGGGAGGAGACCCTCGCTTAATGAAGGCCTGCCACAGGGCCTCGCTGCAGCCAGGGTAAGGTTCCGATGAAGGGGATGTTGGTCTCTAAAAAAAAAAAAAAAGATTGAAGAGGGTGTTTAAATCAGAATTAAAGGTAAGGTATTTCTGAATTTATCAACTATTTCGACATGGGAAATCAGGGCTGTGAGGGCCAGTAGCTTTGTCGTCAATCACTTTTCTGATGCATTTTTATGCTAAGGTATCAGGATTTGTTTAGATCGTATCGCATTTTGTACTGGTGCGAGAAGCGGATAGGTTGATTTCGGGGTGACCTAAACGTCTTGTAATCATTTCGAATGCTTTATTTGATAGCTCTTATTCCGTGTCCGGATTTATTATTTATGAATTGAAGTCACGATCCAAATATTACGTTTCTCGCACCACTGCCAAATGAGCCGAGACAGGTCGTTTAACTGGGGGAATTGAATTCCACACATTCGATTTACGTAGTTTATGGTTGTCGTATTATCGACGCGAAGTAATATTTTAGTATCTCCCCTCACTAAGTGGAGACGCTAGTACTAGAAAATCCTTGCGTCCCCCCCCAGGGGAACCAGCTAGGGGAGAGGTCAGTCCGAAACCTACTACATAGTTATTCTCTAACCGTATTAAGGTCTCTAATCCAAGAAAAAACTTAAGGACTAAGTAGGTAATTTGTGTTTTTCGCGTTCAAAAGTTGACAACATTCCGTTAGTTCGACTGTTATTACACACAGCAGCCCAGTTTATCCGGGAGGCATTCGTGCAAATCTCGAATTTAAAGTGAGCAAGGGGCATATGATTAGATTTTGAGAATATTATCTTGCTCCGCCAATCAAGGTCTTTCAATAACTCTGAAGGGAGTCTAATCTTGGTTTCGTTATTTGATAACATAGGAAATTTACTTAGATCGTTCTATAATGTTTGTGTATATAGGCGGCATTTTTGTTAATAGCCCATGTGTAGGTATACCGTGACAGGATTTGAATAAAAAAGGGTAATGCATTATTATCTCGCAGATAATAAAAAGTGTACGTGTCTATCTATTTTAGATTGTATTTATGTTTGTTCAAAGTTAATTTTGTGATCGCAGCTAACTTGCAATTTACCCCAATATAATTTATAACGAGGCCAAGTATTTTAAAAACTACAGTGTTTCGTTTATATCTTAGGAAGAAGACACTCAGAATAGTGATCTCTTATGCCCAATATGTCGTCCGACTGTACGAGTAGGTACACCACGGACCTAAAGCTGCCGTTTCATAAATAAGATAACACCTGCTTCATATTATGTTTGTGAAGACTCTTGGTGTCACTGCACTGATAACCCATATATTATGGTAAAGCTGTGAACTCCTAGGTGGTTTTTACCCTGGAGGCAGATTCGAATTGAAATCTTAATATTATTATTATTATTTTTTTTTTTTTTTTTTGAAAAATTATTATTAGGGCCGGTGACTTGCCGAACGTCTTTGCAAAATGGAATTGAATAACCACTCTTAAATTCATTTGAGAGCAATTTTATTGTATTTTGGGTAACCATAAGCCGACAATTATAAAAGTAGGTCATACGGTCGGTATGTATACTTGAACTATGGTTGTGTCGTTGCACGGGGCTTGTTCGAAGAAATGCTCCTGCTCTTCGTGTTGGGAACACACTGGTTGTCGCGGCGCGAACTCGCAGTTGGCGTCTGGCGACGGTTCCCTCCCCGCTCCCCCCCCCCCTTCTTGTTCGATGGGAAGCGAGGAGCTTGCCAGTTTCACTGGTGAGGATAGGGATAGAGGCCTACCTGTTGGGAGGCGCTTGCAGTTTGAGTTCGTAAGTATTAGTAAACAGCACCCATAGCTTAGGGGCTTTATTGCCTGAATTTTATGTTCACCTAATAAGAAAAGGTCCATGACCTTCTTTATGGCCGTAATTCCTGAACTGAGTTGTTACTGGGTAGAAAGGATATTTTTGTCTTTATTTCTAACCCTGTCGGGTATGGCGGCTGCAATCTCCGCAAAATTAAGTTTAGGTGCTTGCAATAATCTACAATTGTCTAGGATTAATACTCCTAAAACAATTTTTATTTATTTTCTATGGGCATACCCTTCTTTAGAAGTGGTAGCCATAAAGGATTTTTTCGCCATAGTCTGGTGGCTCAGGGGTGGATTCGCCCAGTGCTGATAACAGTTTTGGGTCGCGACCTGGGTCGCCCAATGTCAACGGTTCAGGATTAACGCTAGGTGTTGTAGTTAAGTCGGTGATTTCTTGTTTTCCGATTGAGACAAAATTATCGATAAGTGTTGGAGCTGAGCTCTCAATCATTTGGTCTTTTTGACCTAAAATGATATAAAACTGCATTGCTCTCTTGTATTTAATAGTATGCCGCTATTATGTGTAAATGAGGGTATAAAAATAAAAATATTTTCGACACTCGTTTTATGCATTGTCGCACAGTAATGGTTGATATTACTGTTTCACTATGTAATTATCGTTGAACGCACGCAGCGAACCCCGATGATTATTTTATGAAAGGTATTTATTGTACATACCTGTAGCAATATCGTAATGTACGATATGATAAAGATTGTTTTACGATTTACGTAAAATAAGTATCATCGTTGGAGACCCTCGGTCAACCCCGATGTACATGTGAGGCAGATATTGACTCGCAGTCTATCCGTACCTGTAGCAATATCGTAATGTACGATATGATAAAGATTGTTTTACGATTTACGTAAAATAAGTATCATCGTTGGAGACCCGCAGTCAACCCCGATGTACATGTGAGGCAGATATTGACTCTTAGTCAATCCGTACCTGTAGCAATATCGTAATGTACGATATGATAAAGATTGTTTTACGATTTACGTAAAATAAGTATCATCGTTGGAGACTCGCAGTCAACCCCGATGTACATGTGAGGCAGATATTGACTCTTAGTCAATCCGTACCTGTAGCAATATCGTAATGTACGATATGATAAAGATTGTTTTACGATTTACGTAAAATAAGTATCATCGTTGGAGACTCGCAGTCAACCCCGATGTACATGTGAGGCAGATATTGACTCGCGGTCAATCCGTACCTGTAGCAATATCGTAATGCACGATATGATAAAGATTGTTTTACGATTTACGTAAAATAAGTATCATCGTTGGAGACCCTCGGTCAACCCCGATGTACATGTTTGTGAGGTATTTATTGTATATACCAGTACCACAATGGTGGTAAGGAAATAACTATATACGACGATAACTTTCACTTTTTCACTTGTATTTTTTATAATAAGTTTTTACTTTTATATCTATATACGACGATAACTTTCACTTTTTGATTTATTTTTTCTTCGGCGCTGCGTTTTCGCATTGCTGAAGACGTGCTCGCGTTGCCACGCACAAATAAAGAATGAGTATCTGTCAAGAGCACAGCTCCGTAGGTACTTGTAAAAATTTTTAGTCATATTCATATCTCTTAAAAATGTGCGACGTTGCCTTGTAGATATAAGGGACTACCTGGTTAATTATATCGAGAATGAAGCGGCGAAATATAATGATCATTCTTCATAAAAATTTAACAAATAAATATTGAAACATATAATCATTGAAATTCATAATATCACTTATTATAAATTTGTTGTTACTAATATTTGTTTTAATATATTTGTTTATACTAATAATCGAAACTCATAATCATTTCAATAAATAACTTTTATGTTCATAAAGGTGTTTTATTCTAATATTGAATAGTTATCATTTGACAGATCAAAATGTGACTTAACGTTGACACCATCACTTTAGTTCCGTTGTCATGGTAACAATTTTGCTAGCGATATTAGCGCCATAATATTTCGTATTTTCGTTAATATTACATTATTTCGTGAATTTGCCACATTTTAATTGTGATAATTGCTATTCGGCGACAAAGCCAAATTCAATAAACCAAACATCATAAAAATCTTTTCAGCCGTTCTTGAGTTATAAGAAAGTACGTTTTTGGCACTTTTTAAGCACTTAGGGTCTGAATTTCGAAAAATCGTTTCTTAGTACACCCTACGCATCAAAACATACACTCTCTATAAATTTCAAGTCTCTAGGACCAGCGGTTTAGGCTGTGCGTTGTCTCTAAGTCAATCAGTCAGTCAGTCAGTCAGTCAGGACTAAGAGTTTTATATATAAGATATCGTTTCAACATTGTTCCAATATGTACCTATTCAGTCTTTTGTTTTATTAGGTAATCTACTTAATTAGGAACAAATGAACCATTTTTCTGTTTATTTTCAAATATTTTGATAACGTTAAGGTGCGTACAAATCATATAGCATAACATGTTATATAACAATGTTATATAAAATGTTTCAGTAATGTGGACACTGAATTTAGTACAATGTTGCAAAGTTATAAAACAATGTTAGATAAAGTGAACGTGTTATATGACACAAGTTATACAACATGTTACATGATCTGTACGCACCTTCAGGCCTATAATGTTATATAGTATTCTGTAAAATGAATGAATATGGTAGACAATATAATATTAGGTACGTTCTAGCTAATGCTGATTGATGCTTTTAAGTATGGCCAAGACTTTTCTAATAAAAAGAACTGTAACGTCGACAATGATTTATTTAGTAGTGGTGGAATAAGTTCTGTTATTTAGTATAGTGCTTAAATGTTCCACTTTTCGCAGTTAATTCTTTTTTATGAAAGTTTAAAGCAATTGGTTTGGTAGGCTCCTTTGATTTAGATTGGAAAAAGTGAACTAGACTTGAACCCTTGACCAGGCCCTTACAGGGGAATACTCTGACCAACTGAGCTACATGGACACGTAGTGGACATTAGAAATTCTCCTATAGATACTTTTTTTTTTTTTTTTTTTTTTCAATCTAAGACGAGACGAAAGTTTGTTTCTTTAAACCAAAATAAAAGCGAATGGGCGGTTTCGTCCCATACCTATGTTGTAACATCTTTCTACCTACATTAAATGAAAGGTCTCAATTAGTGTATTATCTACTCGTACTTTTATGGATAGAGTGTTTTTAATTATTAAAGAAAATATTTAATTCATCTTAAATAAATTAGTACAT
Organism: Eilema depressum; assembly: GCA_914767945.1. Classification (NCBI taxonomy): domain Eukaryota; kingdom Metazoa; phylum Arthropoda; class Insecta; order Lepidoptera; family Erebidae; genus Eilema; species Eilema depressum. The sequence continues at coordinate 19,904,885 of OU612012.1, read as the reverse complement.
ACTTTTATGACAACATATTAAACTTATTTTATAAATTCAAGTAGAACAAGCATAACGGCTACTCGGGTAGCACGTTTACAATAACCGAAGTCCCTTTACCCCATTATGCCCCCAACAAAAGTTAGAAGTGAAAGTCAATTAGAACGGAAGAGGCAAATAAATCAAGGCATGTAGTAATCAACGGGTGGATAAAGCGAGATCTTAAGATCTTTAGGCAGGGGTATTTTAATACAACAATGACTCATATGTTTAGTGACATACGTAATGCTGCCGCCTTTTTGAATACCTTTAGAGAGCCATTACATGACCAGTCTCGAGCTCAAGAAATAATAGCAATTATAAATGAGAAGATCAATATGGCACAAACCACCTAGGACATCATGTCATTGAAAATAATACCAATCGATAGCGAGCTTCTTTTCGTACTATAACTACGGAAGATAATAAACTGGAATTCCCAATACTCACAGAGGATGATCTTTTATTATTATCATTAGGTAGTTACCAAATAAAACTTGCCCAATCGTATTTGAGCGAACACATTACGAATGGCTCTATTGAAATATACATAGGTCCCATTGCTAACCTTGTGCGATATAATATAAATATATCAGAAGGTATTCTTTTGTGAAGGCGTATAAAATCGCGAAATGTATCTGGTAGAATTTACTATTCTTATATTTTAGTTAATAATGGAGCTGCAACGGTGAGCTAAGTAGTATCTCATTAGTATTGCTCCTGTTGGACAGGCAAAATAACAATCGGTACTTGTGTTCACATAAAGGTACGTAGGTACGGATAGCGCGTTCCTGTGTTATTCTGCGTTTACATACTCGACGATGAGCGAGGGAGGGAAGTGGCGAGAGAAGTGGGCAGAGACGTAGTGTGAATGGTTCCTCATGCCGCGAGTGCTACGGCGTATGTTGCTGCGAATGGGTCGGCGCGAGTCAAGCGGCAATACTAGCGCGATGAACTATTCACACACTCACGATGTGCTCGCGATGAACACACTTTTACATCGAGCGCTCGTGGCTTTAAAAATACGTATATTTTATTATTATAAATATATTATAGTTTTTATTGATAATTTATTTAATTAATTCGCTTTGCTGTAAAAGCATAATGATTACACTGCCACAGCGTTGTCCTCCATACGTTTACGTCTGTCTCCATTGCAGGGTCCGTCTCGCTCTCGATTACTGTAAGGCTGCCCGCCCACGTCAGACTTTTAGTAGGACCGATAAACGGTTCGATTTTTCCTCCGATTCTTATGACCGATTTTGTGACCGACTCAACGCACACGTCCGCCACTTTGTCTGTGGCTATCGAAGGAGCAGCACGTCATGGACAGAGAGAATCTCAAGTTGGATTTACAGAGGAAGGTTTGTCTTTGGCTTTAGAGGAACAGAAGAGCTAAAAGAAAGTTCCGAGTTGATCCAATAATTTCTCAGAGATTACTGAAGGGGATATTTTATGTTCGTCATGCTGATCTGAGACTTCGACCAGACAAGTTTTTTTAAATATTATAGAATGTCAATCAATACATTTGATGAGCTGCTGGCATTAGTAGAAAACGCTATTACACATCAGGACTATTATGAGTTTCATCCAGAAGAAAGGCTATCTGTAACACGAAGGCAAGCAATTAAAAAAAAAATCAAACGGATTTATTGAATTCTTATGACTAAATATAACATCATTCTTGAAAAACTAACACCCGTATTCACAAACAATACTTCGCTATGCGTACTACCAACACTGTGCAAAGAACGACAATTCTCAGTGCGTTCGTTTTGGCAAGCCTTTTTATTCATAGACAACTTAAGTAATAGTTCGTTGAGGGAACGCACTGCGTTAGATACCGCTCCGTGATTGGCCCATTTGTGTTGCTAAGTTCACTACATAGTTTGACAGAAAGAATATCGACTGCCTCTGCGGCGTAGCGGTAGTGAACGCGGCCGCTACGCAGGAGGCGCGGGTTCGATCCCCGCTCATTGAAAATATTTTTATGCATGAATGTGAATATTTGCATTGGTTTGGTTGTTTTTATATATATAATATGTATGCATTTAGGAAAAAAATTGTATCGAAGTATGTTTATCCGCATTCTAGAACCCATAACAAAATCTACTTAAGCTATGCTTACTTTAGGTCTAGATAGTGTTGTGTAAAATGTCCTACAATATAAAAAAAGATATCTATTGACAAAAAATGTTCCATAAAATTGCTGTTTAATTGAATTTTATTAATTGTCTAATTTTTAAAAAAATTAACCGAGAGACTTTCTTCACAATTTAGCTTACCAAACAACACTATGCGTTGGCTAAAATAGCTAAGGAGCTTACTTAGCTGTGCGTTCACTTAAGGGAACGCACAGTGCGCTTTGGCCCTTAAGTGTTGTTTGTGAATTGATTTTACCAGCCCTGTGCCACAGATTACCTAATACTTTATAGATCTGAACGAAAACAATGCAGATCTCCTGAAAAAACATACACGATTAATTCGCGCACAAAGTAGAGGTAACGCACCGACAGATTACCTACACAAGTACATTGGAGTCAAGCGCCCGCGCCAGCGGCACAGCGGCGCCGGCCATCGTCGTCGCTGAGCGCCTCGCACTACCATCCTGCCTACGATTTTTTATTTACGATTGCATTCAAGTGTTAAGTCAGGACCCGGGCTGTTAGATATAAGTAGGTACTAGATCAGATAGCTACATCATGTACCAACCAACCTATTATTAGCCTAAGTACTGAATCCAACATTTTTTAAGTCTTTCCGTATAGCAGGTAGCGAAGTGGGTAGGTACTTAAATTACTTTGTACAACCGTACAAGATACCTATTATGTACCTATATTGAATATTGTCATAGGTAGGTACAGTTACTTAACGAACGTAATTGCACTTATAAAGTAGGTAGGTACCTACTTGCCGTTCTTCATTAACAGGCAAGCAGAAGAAAGATTTTTATTTGATTCGTTAGATTCGCACCCATACACTGCACACGGAGCCTTCCCCGTTATGCGTTCATAATATCATCATAGATTGAGTATTAATTATTTTAATAACAAACAAAAAGACTCGATCGAAACGTAAATAATAATCAAACGTTAGTTTATTACGCGCGTGTGCACCGTGCACACGCGCGGCTAGCGACAGCCCGACTGACGACGGAGGACCGTCGGCGACCCGCGGCGAGTAGGTGAATATAGCGCGCAAGTACATAGAGTGAGCGTGGCCTGCCTGTGCGCTCGAGACCACTATGAGACCGCACAGTATTGTTTGTGAATACAGGTGTAAGCTTCTCAAGTATGTAATTAAAGCCCGACCAGTAAAATAAAATACCTCGCCATATTGCGGTAAACTATTGGAACTAATTTCTTCATATGGTAACAATCTATACGATGTCATTATGGTCATCTGTCAGTGTGGTGTCAATTGTGCGTGTTGTTGAGTTTGAGTGCGCTACAAAACTACAAAACTGCCGAAAACTATTAAAAGCCAGTTAAGAAAAGTAATTTATAATATAACAAAGTATTTGTCGACTAAAAAGTCGGAAGGATTGGACTCTGTTCCTAAATAACATCACGGACCTTGTTGTCAACATGACGGGTAGGTACATCATAGAGTACGTGCAATTGAAATTGGCCTAATCTACTGATTTTACTGTGACTAATTATTATTCACATTTTTAGGTATATCCCGATCTTCTGTAATAAAAATACGAAGAGAAGGTCAAACGTCAAATGTATTTTCTACGCCTAAGAAAAATAAGCCTAACGCAAAAAAGAAAATCATGCTCGATTATTTTGATCTCTGTGCTGTTAGGCATAAAATACAAGAATTTTATTGCAGTCCGAAAAACAATGTCGCGTGGTCCCTGTTCTATACATAGTGTAATGTAACTGTATGTCTAACTTGTATTTACCATTCCAAGCAGTAAACTATTATACGGATACTACTGTGTTGTGATTTGTGCCCAGTCCTTGTAACCAGTATAACACGCCGCGTCTATTTTTCTATTTTAACCAGAAAACTTTAAAACATAATATCCATACTAATATTATAAACTAGCCTTCCACCCGTGTGCATCTCGGTTAACGCGACCTTTGCTCATATCTTCGGTTCTACTCAACCGATTGCGATCAAACAAACGTAAGATTTTAAGTCTGAGTAAACCCTTTCTAACAAAAAAACCGCATCAAAATCCGTCCAGTAGTTTTTGCGTCCATCGCGGACAAACAGACAAACAGATAAACAGACAAACAGACAGGAAATTCAAAAAAAATATTTTCGTGTTCAGTATCGTTAACATAACATAACCCAAGTTTTTTTTTTTTTTATATCTCCAATGTACAGACACGACCACTTTACAATTATATAATAGTATAGATGCGAATGTGACTCTCGTATGTCTGGCTGTCTGTATGTCTGTATTTTACGCTTTCACGCCTAAACCACTGAACCGATCTTGATGAAATTTGATATAGAATCGCGAAAAAGGGGGTTAAGGGATGGAAAATGAGGATGACAGTTTGTATGAAATTTCGTCATTTTTATCTATAACCGCCATCCACGCGGGTGGAGCCGCGGGCACCAGCTAGTATTATATAAATGCCATGCTCTTGTGAATGACACTTTATTTATGCAACAGTTTCCAATTAAACTATAGTACATTATGGTACAAGCGTGTAAAGCCGAGGACGGTAATCACCATACACGCGAGTGGCATACGATTATTTTCAACACACTTGCGAATAAAATAATACTAAAAATGTCATACTTGTCATAAATATGCGCGCGCATCTAACATTTTTTCCTAACAGTATTTCGGAACAGGCTAAGGTGCTATCACCATGCTGCCTTGTCATCTACTTACTTATTTGAATTATGATTTTTTTTTCTCTGTAAATACTCACAGAGAAAAAGAAATACATTTTAGTGAAAGTTTTGTATATTAAACACGTACTACAAGTTGAAATTATCTTTTAAAATACGAAGTTGCATGAAATGAGCAAGCAATAGGCATATTAATTCGTTTGCAATATTGGACACGATCTTTTTTGTATCAAAATTTTTTTAAGAACAAAGCAACTTAATGAAATTTAAAAAAAGAAGTGTGAATAATAGCAATGAAAAAGTCACAGTTTTATAATAGGTGTCATTCCGTGCTTAATTGCGGGGAAATAAAAGCCTGTTCATAAGCAAGTGTGTTGAAAAAATATTTGTACACTTGGCATTTTACATGTGTATCACTATACTTGGTGTTGTCATAATCATAGATGTTTGTGGCGCCCCCAGTACGGGTTTTTTATTTTATTGGTCGGACTTTACTTAAGTATCATTTTAGTAATTAGCTTGTTGCCTAACTGTAACTACTTTTTTGCGTTCTACATTCTGCTTTTATCTAATAACTAGCTGTTGCCCGCGGCTCCGCCCCCGTGGAATCCGGATTCCGTCTCGACTTTTTTTTTCGTGCTAAAGTTCCCACGAATATGGTCAGGAGTGATTATGTCGAACTCAGACCCACTAAAAACGCATGCCGTCGCGGGTCTTTAGTTGCTGGGGTGTAAGATTGCCTAGGGTATATTACGCGCTCACCGGCAAACCCTGGTTAATCTATAATTTTAAGATGGCCCCTCAGGAGCGGGAAGTATGGTGCACCTATCGAATCCCGGCACGGGGGAGGCGGGCGTGAAGAGGTGACAGGCGGCCACACCTGTAATCCTCACGCTTGCGCTCGATGACCAGCCCTCACCTTGCCTACTCTCCACTATGCCCTCTGACAGTCAGAGAGACATGTGGGAAGCCTTTGAGCAGCCCTCTACACTCAAAGCCGCTCTCTTTGCGATAGGTATTTCCCGTAGGCGGCAGGGCTTCCTCTCCGTTGCCACATGGTGTATCGTATGGAGGTTCCCGTTGCATTTTCTGTTCAGCTGACCCTCCCCGTCCGGGGAGGGTCAGCGGTCAAACTTATTTCCGGGCGAGACCGGGACGTGGGCCGCACGCTTTTTACATATAATACGAATAATGTATGTTTCGTACAGACCGTAGGTGACATTAAAGTTACATTATAAATACAAAAGTACCTATAGTTATAATTTGTAGTAATTGATAAGCAACGCAATATCAAAAGTATTATTTGCTTGTAAGTTTTTACCTTATAAGCAGACAGCCCGTCGCCCGGTGATTAATTCCAAGAACAAAGTTTATTTATAGGTAGTTCGTAAGTCAATATTATTTTGAACTTTTCAATTTACCTACCAGCTCAATTTTGTTCTTAATTCTAAAGAGGATCCAATGAAAGGGATTGGTAACTCTTAATTATACTGATAAGCGAGACTACTCCCTGACTCTATGCGAAGTTCTTTCAACTTGACTAACGTGGACAAATTTCACCAAATAAAACTAGAACTTTTGTGAGTCTTAGTTTATTTTGAATTTGAAGAAGTTTCTTTATAGAAAAGTGAGAGACAGCGACAACGGCATCCTAAATATAACGGCAATAAAGCGACACGGTGGTTGGAAATCGACGGTAGTTGCGGAAAGCTATAAAGCTAATTCAATGATAATCAAAATTGCAGTATCCAATTCAATTCTTAATTCTATTGAAAATAACAAAAATGAGATCAACATTAACAGGCCCACTCCAATCATGCCTTCAACTTGTAATAACGTCTCATGTCTAGTCCAAATACAATTTCACAACTGTAAAGGCTCATTTACACCAGGTCGACAGTCGACTTCGGCGAACATCTTTCCTCTACCGAAGGCGGCGTAGTCGAAGGCATATTTATACCAGGTCGTGCACCGCCTTCGGCGAGCGACTTTCGTTTGCCGAAGGCGTAGTCGAAAGTGCACCAACGATTTCGTCTACTGCCAGTTTACTAAAATCGTGTCACTGTATTTGAAGTGGTGAATATGATGAGTCGTCACGTGCTGCAGAAGGGAATAGGAATAGTGTGCGAAATAATTCGAGAAACTCTAAAAAAAAGACAAAAAAAAATTATTTAGTTTGGTCGACCGTCGCCTGCCGAAGGCGTCCTAATCACCTACGACCGTGTGCCGGCCGCACTTCTGTCGACCATCCATTTGCTGAAGGCCGATCCTCGCCTCAATGTGTTTACAGCGGGTTGGTTGTCGCCTTCGACTGGCAAGTGAAGTCGACTGTCGGCCTGGTGTAAATGATGAGCCTTAATATTCATAACATAAATAATTATTTTAAGTAAGAAATAAATTTGCTTTATTTTATTTCATTTATTAGGGACAAAAAAACAGTTAAGTATGCGTTACAGAAAATTCTTAAAAACTAGGTATACAAAATAAAAACGCACAACCCACACCAATTATGTTTCGCGGCTTAATTCTTAGCGATTTAAAGGTTTACAATTTGTAGGAACCAATGACATTTCATATCTTTGGTAGGAACGCTCCCTAGCCTACACCTTGCACGATTTTTAGATATATATTTTTTTTTTTGTAGGTAGATTACACCTTTTCAGTTAGCAACACTCACTTATTACGTAATCCAGTCGACATTTTACTTTACTTGCCAATCTTCGATCATTGTTCGTTTTCGTGCTCAAGCCTTCGCACGTCGCCAACTAATAACATTATTCGTAATTGAACATGGGAAGAAAGAGGAAGCAACCCAAAACCGAAGAAGAAATTCGCCGTAAAATTCAAAAATTAAAAGTCAACTTATGGAGGTAACAAGTAATAACTCCACGCCGTTCGCAGAAGAGTATTTTGATAAAGGTAGGTTCATTCAACATTTAATTTGATCAAAGTAATGCGTGCCTGCTGAATTTGGGCTTGTACTGTTACAACGTTTGATCAATTCTTGATGCGAACACATCTTGCCTGGGTTAACCTTAACTCAGTCAAAAAAGTAATGCGTGCCTGCCAAATTTGGGCTTGTACTGTTACAATGTTTGATCACTTTGATCACTTTGATTATTACTTGATGCGAGCATACCGTACATGGGTTATCTCTGTCAACTGAAATGTGATGCGTACTGCCTATTTTTTCCTGGGGCTAGTACGGTCACGGAATTTTTAAAATATAGTATCTAAGTAAGAACTATATTGTTCACAGACTACCCTCTGGAACCGATTTATTCGCCAAACGGAGAATCTGTGGCAGATACTTTTCAATATGGAACGTTGTCACCACCACGCCCGCTATCACCGCGAGAGCCGACACCATCACCACTGCCATTTTCGCCGTGTCCGGACGTGTCCGCCTGACGTTATGCAGCCGTCCACGTCATCAGCCCCTGTGCTGCCAGTACAGTCCGGTCCCCCTGACGAGCAAGCAGAGAGGCTATTGGAACTAGATATCCTAGAGCTGTTAGGTGACGCACCTCAGCCAGATTCCTCTTTGGGGCCACCGATCCACAAGGACATTGCCCAGAGATGGCACGAAATATTAATAAAAGGCATGTCCCGGGAAACCAAGGAAAGTATTGTTAAAAATTACGCAGTTCCCAGTAACTACATACAAACTCCTTCTCTCAACCCGGAAGTAAAGGCTGCCCTTCCGGAGGCCCTGGTAAAAAGAGACACGTCCCTGGTGTACAAGCAGAATCAGATAGGTGTGGCACTGTGTGCTTTGGCGGCGGTGACTGATATGATAATTTCAGATGTGACCTCAAAACAAAAGATTCTGAAGCCTCTAACGGCCGAACCTAATATGCAATCTCAATCCAAATATGCCAATCTGAAACCCGAATTTCGATCGATTCGTTGCATAAAGCGTCCATATATTCAATCGATGGATCGCATTGACAATCCTTTTTCACGATCGATCCGTGGGAGGGGCAATCCGTGTTTTTGAGATTGAAACTTGTTCGAAACTGACAGTTGTTCGGTCCACGTATTCGATCTTGTAATTTTGACGTTACATTTTGGATTGTTGGTAATCTTTGTTTACGATCTCCCGAATTCGTTGGATTCTAAAAAAGGATTTGCAGTAAATTTGTTGATGTGTTAGAATTTGGCTGCTAATTATGGCTAATAGGATGGCTAATGGATATGGAAGTATTAATATTAATTAATTAATTAATAATTTTTTAAATATTTTACAAAAATATTCTGTATCATTCTACACAACGCTATCTAGACCCATGGTAAGCTTTATTAGCTTGTTTTATGGAATCTAGAATGCGAATATACATACATAATTAGATACTTTTTTTTGTAAATTCATACATATTTTACATAGAAAATCTGGGACCAATGCAAATATTTATATTCATGCATACAAATATTGGCATGAGCGGGGATCGAACCCGCTCCTTAAAGTATTAATGGAGATAAGTATTGATTCTGAAGATGAAGAGCGTTTCTTTGACACACGGTTTCTTAATATAAATCTTGTTAAGCTTCATTCATGCGTCGGTACTGGTTGTTCACTTCACAAGTTCAAACTCAAAAAAACAAAGACAAAGAGAATTTGAAACTGAACTGTATTCAAATTCAAACAAAGACCCAAAACAGATGTGTTAAACGTTTCGTACTCCGCAGGACTTACAATTCCGACTTTAAAAAAAAAATTCTATGATAAAATCAATTTAAAAAGGAGATTTCATTTACCTCAAAAAATCATAATTTAAGGTTTTTAACCATATTCTAGTTCACAGTTATAATTTATATTGCGATATCAATCCCACGTACATTGCGTACAATAAGTACGTTGCACAAAATGTATGCCTATAACGGAACGATAGGGAGGGAAAAGATCAACTCCAATCCACCGTGCAATCTGGATTCCGAACGTGGCAACTGCGTATGTGGACGCAGATCGGAGATCGATCTGAAGATCGTGTTCAATCTTGGTTTGACTGCAATCTTAAAACACGGATCATATATTTGGTTCGGCCGTAAGTGATGCTTGTCGACTTCTTTGTGACAGCCATTTTTTAGAGACAAAGACTCGAAGAAAATTTGTCATTAACTATAAATTCTAAATCTAAAGATGCCCTCATTGAATCAAATAGAGATATTAAGTTGCTTTTCGGAGAGAACGTATCCGACAAACTCAAAGCCGCAAAAACTATTCAGAAGGCAGGTGAAGATCTGAAGAATGTTCCTAGAAAATTTCCAAAACAGAACAGAGGTCCAGCTAAAGGTGGTCAAAAAGGCCCCCAAAATTTTACGCCTGTACATCGAAAAACGGACAACAAGCTACATCCAGCCACCAGTCGGAAGATTTCCAGCTACATACAGCGGCAGCCGCAGTCGAGCAACAGGAATGCCCCGCGACGTTCCAACGACCACCCGCCGACGAGCAAGACGTCGCACCACTACCGGAAATAAATGAATCTCAGGTAAAATACGCTGGCAGGCTCCAGTATTTTCATAAACAGTTGTCTAATATCACCAACGACGAGATCATTCTATCTTGGATAAAGGGTTATTCTATTCCGTTTCAGTCAACCCCATATCGCATGGATAAGCCTAGCGTTTATCCAAAATCTCGACAAGAACGTTTAGGATGGTCAGACAAATGCCGTCTAAAAACTCTACAGGCTATGATGACATTCCTCTGACAGTATTTAAAGACAACCTTGATATATTAGCTGAACCAATTGCTGATATGTTAAATAAATGCGTTGATATGGGGAATTTTCCCGATCAATTTAAGATTGCCAGGATTTTGCCAATATTTAAGAAGGGTTGTAAAACTGAACCCGCAAATTATAGACCAATCTCATTATTACCAGTTTTTTCTAAAATATTGGAAAAAGTCATGAAAAACAGACTTATAGGTCATATGAATTCAAGTAGCATCTTAAATTGCAGACAATTTGGATACCAGAAAGGTCTAGGCACCCTAGATGCTATAGACACATTGATAGGTGACGTAGTGGGTCATTTGAACCAGAGACGCAAAGTAGTGGGATTATTCCTTGATCTCAGTTCTGCGTTTGACAATGTTCAGCATGAATTACTTTTAAAAAACTGGAGCACTATGGCGTACGTAATAATGTTCTAAAGTTATTCCAATCTTATTTAGAGAACAGGAAGCAGTTTGTTGAGACAAAAGTAGTGATAGAAGGTACCGAAAAATCATATAAGTCTAAAGCAACAATAATAAGGAGAGGGGTGCCTCAAGGGTCCGTCTTGGGACCTATCTTCTTTAACTTATTTATAAATGATCTGGCAGATTACGTTTGTAATGAGCTTCCTGACATAAAACTCGTGCTCTTTGCTGACGATACAAATGCAATAATTTCAGGTGACAGCATTGACGATCTTGAAACTAAGGTTAATACTGCATTATCTACTTTTGAGAAATGGTTTGCAATGAACAACTTAAAATTAAATGTTAGTAAAACGAAGTGTATGCTATTCAAATCTACGTCAAAATCTAATGTAGAATTAAGGGTAAAGTCTCTAGGCACTGATGTTGATATAGTGGATTCAGTCAGATTCCTAGGTGTTCAACTCGATACCATGCTAAATTGGAAACAAGAGTTGTTGGCTATAGTTAACTCTTTGAGCTCTGCTTGCTATGCCATAAGAAGTTTAAGAGATGAGTTAACAATCGAACAATTGAAAACTGTGTACTTTGCCCTAGTTGAATCAAAACTTAGATACAGCATATTATTCTGGGGAAATAGTTATGAATATAATATCGACGCAGCTTTTGTTGTACAAAAAAGGGCTATACGAACCATTTTACGTATTAGTCAGACTGAATCATGCAAACCTCATTTTATTAAACTGAAAATTCTGACAGTGCCATGCTTATATATCTTAGTGTTGTTGACGAACTTACTGAAAAATTTACACAAATATGAAACAAATAGTGAAAGGGATTTAAGACTAAGAAGTCGCAGAAAAGACTTAAACAGTGTCATTGTGCCAAAGCTTAATGTTGTAAAGCATAGTTCAGGGGTACAGGCTGTGAAAGTCTACAATAGACTCCCCACTGAACTGAAAACTATTACCAGTGTCAATATTTTTAAGTTTAAGCTAAAGGAATATTTATTAGAAAAATGCTATTATGACATTGATGAATTTTTGAATCACAATGATACATAATTTGGAATTGATTATTATTGAATTGATAATTTTAATTTGTTTAGTATTTTGTTGATGAATTTTTGACATGACATAAGTAACCGTTGACATTTTACATTTTCACTATTTTTGACATTGTTATTGATTTGCATGTATTTCTTAATCTCGTTGACATTTTATTGATTGCCATGTATTTATTTAAATTATTATAATTTCTACACGAACTATGTTTGTAATGAAAAAATGAATTGAAATTGAATTGTGACTTTGACAGTTGCATTGGTAAATTATTAAACATTAGTGCTATATCTCAATGTGATCATGAACCTGGTGAATTTATTTCTTCAGTGTTCTTAGTACCCAAACCTAATGGCGACAAAAGATTCATTTTAAATCTGAAATGCCTGAACAAGTTTATAGAAACAAAACATTTCAAAATGGAAGATTATCGCTCTGCATCAAAACTTGTAACCAAAAATTGTTATAATATGGCTACTATAGATTCACGTGATGCCTATTTTCTTGTGTCCATAGACGAATCACACCGCAAGTACTTGCGTTTTAATTATGATAATAATTTATACCAGCGGGTCTAAAATGGCCACTTTAGTGGAATCATAATACATAGGCTGCTACTTATGTATGCGGAATCTGGGATTCCAATTATTTTAAACGCAATGTCTGACCTCCATGCACATATTCGTTCTTTTTTTAAATACTGGCCGCTAATATTTTTTTTCTTATATACGTTAGTGTTTTGTTTTTGTTGGGTTTAAAATGTCATATCGCTGAAAAAATGGAACTCACTCGTGAAAATATTCGTGCTATGATTTATTACGATTTTCGACGTGGTTTAACGCAACAACAGTGCGTAGATCAATTAACTTCGACTTTTAGTGGTGAAGCTCCATCAAAAACGACTGTGTATCACTGGTTTAGTGAGTTTAATCGCGGGCGGAGTAAGCTCACGGACGAAGTTAAAGAAGGTCGCCCGAAATCGGTGGTTGTGCCACAAAATATTGAAGCTGTGCGAAAACTAATAATGCAAGACCGCCATGTTACGTATCGCGAGATAGAGGCCATTCTGGGCATATGTATGACGAGCATTCATAGGATATTACATGAACATTTGTCTGTAAAAAAAATTTGTTCGCGTTGGATCCCGCACAACTTAACTGAGGATCAAAAAGATGCTCGCGTCGAATGGTGCAAAAAAACCTTGAAAAAATTCAACGGAGGCGTCTCAAAATCTGTTTATAATATCTACCCAGGTGACGAATCCTAGATCTACGCGTACGATCCCGAAACTAAACAACAATCAACAGTTTGGGTGTTTCAAAATGAGCCAAACCCTACGAAAGTGGCTCGTGCAAAAAGCACTGTAAAGCAAATGGTGGCCTGCTTTTTTGGTATTAATGGCCATGTGGCTACAATACCACTGGAGAATCGCAGAACGGTTAATTCGGAGTGGTACACGACCATTTGTTTGCTAGAAGTATTTGAAGAACTACGCTAAAACAAGCAGCGACGCAGAATCATACTTCACCATGACAATGCCAGCTGTCATACATCTCAGGAAACAACTACATTTTTGGATGGTCAAAAAATAGAATTAATGGGTCATCCACCGTACAGCCCTGATTTGGCTCCCAATGATTTCTATTTATTCCCAAATGTAAAGAATAAATTACGTGGTCAACGATTTTCGACCCGTGAAGATGCCGTAGACGCGTTCAAACAGCACGTTTTGGAGATACCTCAATCAGAGTGGAAAAAGTGTTTTAAAAATTGGTTTTATCGAATGCAAAAGTGCATCGATCATAGTGGAGAATACTTTGAAAAACAATAAAAGCATATCGAGCCATATACATTTGTTTATTTTTTCTATTCCGCATGCATAAGTAGCAGCCCTCGTAGGATCATTATATTAATCATATTGAAAATCGTAAAAAGGTGACACATTGATATGAATTACGCTCAATTCAAATTCTGCAATTCTTGTTGACAGTTTTGTATGGAAATTCGTAAAAAGGCCACAAATTATGAATTGTTCTGCTGTCAGTTAGCAGACTCGAAGGAATTCAATTCCTTTTGCTTATTTTTTAACGAATAAGATGTAATATAAAGAAAGAAAGAAAATAATTAGGTTTTGTATTATGTTTTATTCATAAATTAATCATTATTACATAACTTGGCGCCAGCATAGCTTGTTCCTTTGATTTTGTTGTTGTCATTTCTTCGTCTTGTTTCGAATCTAGATAAACGTATAAATTCTTTACTTTGTGACTTAAAAGCATTGTGTGTGCAGCGTAATAAGTGGTGCATTATAATAAACAACATGTATTTTAACTGGCGAGTCAAGGAACTGAAAGATGAACTAAAAAAACGCGGTGCTAGAGGAAAAAAAGCGAATCTCATCGAAAGGTACCCAGTTTTATTTGTTATTCACATTAATCAGGCCTTAGTCGTAGTTTATATTTCTTGTAGAACGACTGGCGCTGGTGATAGTATCGTTTTTAAACCTTATGACTTTGGAAATGTAAAGATTTTGCTATATTTGCATGTTAGAGATTTATGAATTTTATGATCCAAAATTTTAAATTTTGGTCGACCTGAACGTGTAGATGACGATGAACCCAAAATGGAACTACCATCCTTTATTCCCAGGTCTTCACTTTCCCAATTTTGCACATGGGAAATTTTTCACATTCCCAGATGTCTACTTTCTCAATTTTGTACATTTCCAGATCATCACATTACCGAATATTCACATGCCTATATCATCACAGTTTCAATTATTCTCATTCTCTATTCAACACATATAAAAAAAATTCACATTCTTAAATTATCAAATACTCAATTCGTCAATTTCCCAATTCTTCAATACCCTTACAAAATATGACAAGTACAGTTTCAGAAAAAAAAGTTGGTAAAATTTAGCTTAAAAGGGAACCGCAGGCGAATCTGCAGTCGGAGATCTACTCTCCGGTATGCGGTTAAATTCAATTATGTATTATATTTATGATGTTAGCTACTTATTAACATACCTCGTAATATTAAACTCCTTGCTACATTGATACTGGCCAAATATAATTTCAAGAGCTATCGTATCATTTTACAATTGTCACTGGTGTCACTTATATGCGGTGTCATAAGTACATAAATATGTAATACTAGCTTTTGCCCGCGGCTCCGCCCGCGTGGATGTCGGTTATTGCGACTAAACATAGCCTATGTCCTTTCTCAAGCTCTAAACTACCCCTATACCAAATTTCATCAAAATCGGTTCAGTGATTTAGGCGTGAAAGCCTAACAGATAGACAGACAGACAGACAGATAGACGGACAGACAGACAGAGTTACTTTCGCATTTATAATATTAATATGGATAATGTTATGTGAAATGTTTTATTGAAAACAATGGAGGCACCATAGATGAATTATAACATAGATAAGTCATAATATGCTTACAAATCAACGTAGAAAAATGTGCCGAACACACACACACACACATTCACACACACATTTTTAATTCATCTACCGTACCCTACCTAACCAAGCGATTGAAAAGAGATGACATGAAAAATACCATATAAAAGAAGAAGAAAGCTATTGTTTGTCACTTTAGTACAACTAATAAAGTATTTGACATAGGAAAAATTCCTAGTAGCAATTTTCTTTAAGGATTCGTTGACGGTGGTCACTAGTAGTCTTAATTTCGATTTGCGTGGTATTCGGTTCGTTGCGTTCTCCGCCATCTTGAATTTAAGGGTACAATATTGTTTACCGAATAAGTCGTTTACTTTTAATTTTACACGGAAAATTGTTACTACAAAGTTGTTTAGAATTAAATTTTCTACAATTTTGGATTTTATCATTTTTTCGTAGGATCGGTATTTTTCGATTTATTCACCGACAGATGGAGAATCTTTGTTTGATTTTTTTGTCGTAGGAAAAACTCCTAGTAGCTATTTTCTTGGAGCTAAATCAGTTGTAGTACTTAGACTTTAATGATAACAAACTACATCGGTGACACAGACTAACAAAATTATTGAGAAAGAAGGTACAGAACTCTCTGAATGGAGGTTATTGCCTAATTTTGTTTAGACAAAGATGTTTGTTATTGTATTATAAAAAGCTAGAATACTTTTTAAATTTCATTATTTTGTAGTTCTTTTTAATTTCCAAAAATTTCATAATGTGGAAGCGCCATTAGGCACTTCGGACCACTGCCTTGTCTGGGCGCAAGTGACTCTCGCGCGGCCTGAACCACCGCGGCCACCACAGTGGCGGCATGTCTGGCACTATAAGTCGGCAGACTGGGATGGACTGCGAGAATTCTTCGCGTCGTACCCGTGGAGGCGGCTTTGTTTCACTTCAGATGATCCAAACTCCTGTGCAACAGCAGTCGCTGAAGCGATCCTATCGGGCATGGAATGTTATATTCCTAACCGCTGGATCGCGACAGGAGCGAGCAAACGCCCGTAGTTTAATAGGTCTTGCAGAGAAGCTAGAGACCGCAAGCAATCTGCCTATAAGGCTTGGACCACAGCTCTTGCCAATAGGGATCCGAATATCGCTGAAGTGAAGCGTAAATTGAACGCCGCCTCGAGGTCCAGTAAAAAAGCAATAGCCAGGGCTAAGTTCGAGTTCGTTGGCGGAATTGGCGAGCGGTTTGCGCGGTATCCGTCAGGAAGTCGTGCTTTTTGGTCGCTCGCCAAAGCTGCCGAGGGAAACTTCTGCCAGTCCTGCCTTCCGCCGCTGCAAAAACCTGACGGTAGTCTGGCCCATGGCGCTAAGGAGAAAGCCGATCTCTTGGGTCGTCTCTTTGCGTCAAACTCGACTATGAACGACGGGAACGCCGAGCCATCTATTATTCCCAGCTGTGGTGCTTCCATGCCTGAAGTGAAAATCACGCAACGGGTGGTCCGGCGTGAACTTAAATCCCTAAATGTTCGAAAGTCGAGTGGGCCGGATGGTATACCGGCGATGGTACTCAAGCACTGTGCTCCCGAGTTGTGCCCAGTGCTTACACGCCTTTTCGCGCTCTCCTACTCCACAAGACAGATCCCGGCTTTGTGGAAGACTGCATTCGTGCATCCTGTGCCTAAGAAAGGCGACAGGACAGATCCGTCCAACTATAGGCCTATCGCTATCACCTCGCTGCTCTCGAAGGTGATGGAGCGTGTGATTAACACACAGCTCCTGAGATACCTTGAGGGAAACGATCTACTGAGCGACCGACAGTACGGTTTTCGCCACTGTCGCTCTACCGGTGACCTCCTAGTGTATCTCACTAACCGATGGGCGCAAGCCATCGAGAGTCGGGGTGAGGCTTTAGCGGTCAGCCTAGATATAGCGAAGGCCTTCGATCGGGTCTGGCACAGAGGTCTTCTTGCGAAGTTGCCACGCTATGGACTCCCCGCGGGATTGTGCGCATGGATTGCCAGCTTTTTGTCCAACAGAAGTATTCAAGCCGTCATCGATGGCAGCTGCTCGGACCGCATGGACATAAACGCTGGTGTTCCGCAAGGCTCCGTGTTGTCCCCGACCTTGTTTCTGCTGCATATCAATGACATGCTGTCTGATGGCTCCATCCATTGCTATGCAGATGACAGCACCGGTGACACGTATTACACGGGCCGTGCAAATATCCCTAGGTCGGAAGTGGAGGAGAGTCGCGAACAACTTGTGTCCGAAATTGAGACTACTCTCTCTGGAGTATCCGATTGGGGACGACTAAATTTAGTCCAATTCAACCCTACCAAGACACAAGTATGTGTATTCACCGCTAAGAAGGCTCCATTTGTTGTAGCGCCGCAATTCCTGGGCACACCGCTCACCATCTCCACAAGTATCGGGATTCTTGGTGTCGATATCTCCAGCGACGTCCAATACCGAAGTCATCTGGAAGACAAGGTCAAGTTGGCATCAAAGAAACTTGGGGTGCTCAACAGGGCGAAGCAGTACTTCACTGCGGGGCAACGACTCCTCCTTTATAAGGCACAGGTTCGGCCCCACATGGAGTACTGCTTTCACCTTTTTGCCGGAGTGCCTGCGTGCCAGCTTGACCCTTTCGACTCGGTACAAAGACGGGCGTTGAGGCTCGTCGGCAATCCCATACTCACAGGCGATGTGGAACCACTCAGTCTCAGGAGAGACTTTGCTTCACTGTGTACCGCCTATACAATGGTTTGTGCTCAGATGAATTGTTTGACATGATGCCCACAGCTACATTCTATCATCGCACTTCTCGTCATAGGCGGGGAGTTCATCCTCACACATTGCGACCGGAAACGGTGCGCACTGTGCGGTATGAAAGGAACTTCATCCCTCGCACACTCAAGCTGTGGAATGAACTCCCCGCGATGGTTTTCCCAAGCGACTACAATATGGGGTTCTTCAAGAAGGGCATTAGAATAGAAGGTTTCTTCAGGGTCGGCAGCACGAGTGTGACGCCCCTGGTGTTGCATACGTCCATAGGCCACGGTAACCACTTTCCATCAGGTGGGCCGTGTGCTTGTCTGCCACCTAAGTGGTATAAAAAAAATATTTTTTGAGTTTTTGGTTAGAAAAAATAACTAGTGGCATATTCACATGCTTTAACGAAAATGTTCGGACGACGAATTCTATAGAAGGTTGGCATCACAGGATGAACACCAAAATTCCAAAACGCCCGGCAATTTTGCTCTTTATCAGTTTATTAAAAAAAGAGAGCAAATATCAAGATTTCCGTATTCGGCAAAGTCAACTGCATTGCTCTGGGAAAAAGCGAAAAAAGGGTGTTGTGGACATAAATAAGCAAATTAAAAATATTGTTAATGACTGCAACATGGGAAAAATAGAAGTACTCGAATGTTTAGATCGTTTAATTAAATTACCAACTCAATAGTGGGTAAGTGCAAAATATAATGACAATGGGATAGGAATAAGTATATTTACAACACACCTGCTCATAACAGTGATATTATTTTACCGCAATTAAGCACGGAATGACACCTATTATAAAACTGTGACTTTTTCATTACTATTATTCACAAAAGTGAGTTATAGATTCTTTTTTAAATTTTATAGGAAGTGTCTATAATTGTCTATGTTCTTAAAAAAGTTTTGATACAAAAAATAACGTGTTTAATAGTACGAATAAATTAATACGCCTATTGTATGGTCATTTGATGCATTTTCGTATTTAAATAAATAATTTCAACTTGTAATACTTGTGTAATAAACAAAATTTTCGCTCAAATTTAACTTTTTTTTTTCTCTAAGTACAGAAAAAAAAACAGAGTAAAAAAAAGTTAAGTTCAAACCTCATTTTTTTTTAAATATGGTCGACCGCCATTGTTAAATGCGCGCGCGTAGGAAAACGAATTAATTTGTAGTATTGTTTATTTAGTATTTGTAGTATTATTTTATTCGCAAGTGTGTTGTAAAACGTCGTATGGCACGTGTGAGCATGATGATTACCGTCCTCGGCTGTCTTAAGACCCTCGCCTGGCGGCTCGGGTCTCAATGGCGCCTCGGCGGTAATCACCAACGTTGCTCACTTGTACCATAATGTACTATTAATTTGTTTAAGTTTTAGATACCTAGGATGATAACGTTTTATATTATAAGTTTAACAGTATTGTGTAAAGACTTGGTTATTTTATTTTTCTTTCAAAATGGAATTTTCTTACTAATAATAAAGGAGACGATTTTTTATGTTAGAGCTTTCGGCCACCTACAAATTTTGGAGAACAATAATGAAACGAGTATTGATTTATTTGTAATGTTATCGGGATTACAATGGTACATTGCTTCTTAGCTAGTCTAACCGGAACATTGATATAAACCAAATCAAAACTGATACTAAAATCAATGTGAAACTAGGTGAAACTGTCATGGCGCCAATCTCAGAAAATTATAATTTTATTGATTATTTAGTATGACATAATAGACGTCATTAAAATCATGTCCTATGCAATGTATTGAATAAATAGAAGATGGATAGGGCAATTATCTTCTTTTTAACAAGTGGAAATACACTCAAATCCGCCGGAGCCAGTGAAGGTGGTTATGTCGGACTCGAACCGACAAAACCCGCATGAGCCGTTTTTCACAGTCTATATGTCTTTCGGATGTAGAAAAGCAGGATTATCCTTACTAGTTGGGCGGTCAGACGGCAGCCGCTGCCATAAAAGGCATATTTCCAAACCGAATAAAAGAGAAGGAGTAAGCGGCCGGTAAAAGCCTCGGTTACAACTACAATTCCTAAGATGATGATTCATACTAACACCCTTACACCATGAAATGAAAGTAGATATCCAATGAAATAAAAACAAACAAAACCATATTATATTAATATTTATTTATTACATAGGTATAGGTATATAAAACGTTTCTTGGCAATTGTTAGTAGGTATGTCGTCCAAAAAGCTTACAAATCATAGTGATTATAGTAAATGAGCAGAAAGAAAACTCAATTAATGTAAATAACATACATTCTCCTAATACCTTGGTTTATGTTAGTAATTGTTTGTTTAGATACTGATTTGCAGTAATGCATCTGAAATAAGATGGTTGGCGGCACGGCTGGTATATTTATTAGAATTGTTTGACTACATCACTTATAGACACTGTAATAATCCACTCGTCCATATTATTCAATACTAGTCTTTGATTTATATAGCAGCTGCCTGTGTAACATCTGTATTATATAATACTATTTTTTGAACAACAAGAAAATTCACTAATCAATCACTCAAAATAATCACAAAATAACTGTCAAACAGTTTTTGGCACTTTTGGGATTGTATTGCCATTCGAAATAATGAAATCGTAATCGCTAACAATTTTTACCACATGTAATCGATTCCTCGATTGATACTTTAAAATAAAAATAAAACATCAGTTTTAAATTAAAATAATCTCCATTAGCGGGTTGTGGAGGTCAGATGACTGGAAGAGGTGCACCCGGGACTCCAAGGTAAGGCCAAGATAATGATGACGACAACCAAGTAGGTAAAGAGTGCAATGCCCAACCTAACGTTGTATTTTTGTATTCTTAAAGCTATAACCTGAGAGTATTATAGTTTAGAGTGTTTACTTTTAGACAGGCATAGTGTAAATAATATGGACTGTTGTATTAATATTATAACATCATTGAAATAAAAATATTTAAACGGATTCTATTACAGCCTAATAAGTGGGACCTAATACAATGATTGGTAAAATGTGGGTGTTAATTCACTCTGCCTACTCCTCCGGGGATAAATGAGTATAATATGATGATGACAGTAGGTATATAATGAAGTAACTGAAAACGAATATGTGTATCGAAATGTCATGAAATAAAACTATCTACAACGCATTCTATGAAGATTCGTTTATAGCAAAATACTTTTGTTAGCAAAAACTTTCGATAATGTCATATGGAATGAGAATTGTAAGATTGAAGATTTGAAGAGAAAACCTATACCTATGTGCCTGAAGTTTTATCGAATACAATCGTATTCTTAATCGATTTGAGTCTATGGTAATGGTAAAGAAGATGTCTGGCAACATTCTAACATGTTGTCATGTGAAATATTAAGAATTTTCACAATGCAATAAATAAAAAAAACACTCTTTAATAAGTTATCGTGAATCGGTTAGACTTTGGAACATTCTTCGTCCAATTATCATAATAAATGGATTCGAATTTTTTGCATATTGTACAATGACTGTTCATGCCCTATTCTCTGTTGTCTCTCTCTTCTCTCACTCTCTCTTTGATATTTTACATAAGAAACAAAAACTTAAAAGTCGTTGTATTGATGGGCCGAAAATAAATCATCTCCTTTGTAGTTTAAAAATGACAGTTTCATTATTTTTCGGCCATTGCTATATTTTGAAAAAAAAAGTCGTGTTTGTTACAACACTTATAACTCGAGATCTGCTGAACCAATATTCATGGTTATTGATTCGTTGGATTTGTCTCCGCCCTGGATAGCACAATAAATATTAAAAACAATGAAAAAGAAATGAAATGAAATGAAAATCTATATACAATATGGATACATATAGGCAATAATTGAAACCATATACTTGGTACCCCCTAAGCTTCAAGCAGGAAAAGTTTGAACAAAATTGGTCCAGTATTAAGGGCAGAAACTAGAGTTTTAATTTTATAGAATTTGAACAACTTTGAGCACTCTGTAGAATCGCATGTTGCCGCTTAGCTGTTCAAGTACCTTACCTACTATGCCTATTGTTGTGTGTGTGTGTGTGAAGTTGTTGTGTGTGTGTGTGTGTGTGTGTGTGTGAAGGTGTGTGCGTATTTATTAATGACTTATGACACAGTCAATGACTTTAAAGCAATGGATGAAACTATTTAATGACTTATACAAGTGGTTGCATTTTCTACATTTATTTTAATAATTATTTTGTTAGAAAATTTCGGATTTTATAAATCAGGGAATTTAAGTTTAAATTTAATTTGGTTCTATTCCTACGGACCAGGATGCTTCGCGGTTTCAATATTTGCACATAATATTATGTCGTATCCATATCGTATATAAAAGAAAGTCGTGTTAGTTACAACACTTATAAGTCAAGAACGGCTGAACTGATTTGGCTGAAAATTGGTGGGGAGGTAGCTTAGAACCAGGAGAAGGACATAGGATACTTTTTTTTTTTTTTTTTTTTTTTTCACTCAAAGGAAAATTCTAAGGTGAGGAAGTTCTCATTCCAAAGATCCCGATGATCCCAACCGACATGTACAATCACAAGGACAATCCTTAAAAGTTGTGGTCTGAATCTAGAAAATCCATTTTTTTCCCATGGTCAATTATATGTGGCATGTTCACATTGTTCACGGGTCTGGGACGGTGCAGCGGGAACGGGATCAGAATCTAACATGGAAGTTTGAATAGAAGGTACAGCGGGAACGGGTCTGAATCTAGAAAAGCTATGTTTTTCCCATGGTCTATTATATGTGGCATGTTCACATTGTTCACGGGTCAAGGACGGTGCAGCGGGAACGGGATCAGAATCTAACATGGAAGTTTGAATAGAAGGTACAGCGGGAACGGGTCTAAATCTAGAAAAGTCACGTTTTTCCCATGGTCAATTATCTATACGTGGCATGTTCACATTGTTCACAGGTCGGGGACGGTGCAGCGGGAACGGGATCAGAATCTGACACGGAAGTTTGAATAGAAGGTACAGCGGGAACGGGTCTGAATCTAGAAAAGCCATATTTTTCCCATGGTCAATTATATGTGGCATGTTCGTGGCTTCGTGCACAGGTCGGGAATGGTGCAGCGGGAACGGGATTAGAATCTATCATGGAAATTTGAATAGAAGGTACACGCGGGCGGCAAATATGGCGGCACGAAGATCGCCGGGTCAGCTAGTATAAAATAAAAATAAAATAACAACCCTCTGTGTCCTGCGAAATATGTAAGATGCAAACCACCTAAGCAAATTCCCTCTTATACCATTAAAAGCTATTTTATCAAGAAGTAATTTGTAGTCCACCCTGTCAAAAGCCTTCCGAAAGTCAGTATACACAGCATCAACCTGAGTGCCGCGGTCCATTTCGCTTTCGTATGTCGCTTTAATATTAACTTCGGCGTTTTATTTTACATATTATAATATATTAATTTCATGAGATAAGATATAGTAGTGTATGAAACTGCATATAATTTGGTCTTAAAACACTCGTGTGATTCTATAAAAAAAAACGCCTACGGCTCGTTTTTTTAATTCACACTCGTGTTTTAAGAACCCTTATTATGCAACAGTTTTATAAATCACTATTAATGGGCAATGTATTTAGCTTTAATAAACAGAGCAGAACTAAACAATAACTATTATCCTTCAAACTACAGCCAAATTTACAAATACCCTTGGGCAAAACCTGATCAAATGGATCTTGATTTGACTGCCTCTGTGGCGTAGCGGTAGTGAACGCGGCTGCTACGCAGGAGGCGCGGGTTCGATCCCCGCTCAGTACAAATATTTGTATGCATGAATATGTATATTTGCATTGGTCTGGGTGTTTTCTATGTATAATATGTATGTATTTACAAAAAAAAAATGTATCTAAGTATGTTTATCCGCATTCTGGAACCCATAACACAAGCTAGTTAAGCTATGCTTACTTTGGGTCTAAATAGCGTTGTGTAAAATGTCCTACAATATTTACAATATTTAATGTTCTAGTTGACCACCTGGTATCTAGTGGCAGTACGTATCACCCTTACCGCTGGACTACTACTTACACCACACACTGAATATCCAATGCGTCAATTGATTGACACTGAACGTGGCAATGTCGCTAGCCTTTAATGCGGTAAGGTAAACGTCCGTAATAGCAATCATCCGTAATAAGTTAATAACACTGACTACAAAAAGTTAAAATGGCAATGGTATACGAGTGCTAAGTTGTGTTGCCTGTTAGTTAGTAAGTTTATTTCTTTAACAATGAAGTTTAATAAATTGTCTAGCAATAACATATTGTTTGAGGTTATTTAAATGTTTATATTCGCGAGTCGCGAGCGAGGATCTCACGGCTTGAATTTCTTACGGATTGGGATAGTGTCCCCGCTCGCGCGCCGCCTTGGAAGAAGAAGTGAGAAAGAGGAGCATGGAAGAAGGCGGTATATGAATGGCGGCCTAGAAATGGAAGAAGAACACCAGTTAGTAAAGCTTAATAAAGAAAACTTTTATCCCCTATTTAAATTAAGCTTTGACAGAATTAAACCCTTCCAGTATCACTAATGGCTTTCGCAAAAGTGGATTATCATCTTTTAATCCTGACAACGTAGATTACACTAAATGTGTAATTGAAAATACAACACTGCGCACTCGAACAATACCGGACACTGCCCTTTTACAGTCCGCTAAAGATGATCATTTGAAATATCTTGAGCCTCAAATGTCCTAGAACGTGAATCATGAAAAATGAATCTTCTAATGGGGCCACAATTCACAGAAAATAAAGCAATTCTGGAGGAAAATCATGTTATTTCCATACCCAATAATGCCGAAGACGTTCAACTTCAACTTCTTCAGATCAATGAATGTCCACAAAGCGATAGGACAATAAATTAAGATGAGCTCCGAACAGAGTTATACAAAGATATTGGCAACTTTACAGGATTTAGTGAGATAGTAGATCATAGTTATTCTCTAAACGTTTTCTCTGATTCTATGTTTTACCAGATCCTTTGTTAACGGAAACCACCAAATAATATTCACCTATTTTTAATAGCCCAAAAGGTAGATGAACAGTGTCAAGTGTCACTGACAGCCGAAAAAGAGTCGCATGTGATACGAACGACAGGTGCGAAGCCTATTTACTTAACTGCTGGTCATAAAATATCCAATAAAAGAAAATTAAGTTTGTCCCCATCAAACCATGAAAAGTCCACATCATAATACTTTACACCAAAATCAACGTCGCCGCGTCGTTAATGCCTTCAACCAGAGCTGAAGTAACATCGACACAAACCGAATTTACAAAAAGCTTTTCCTATATGTCTATATCAACACCAGTTTATTATGATGAAACTAATAATTTACGCTTTATTTACTAGATATTTAAGCCGCTTGTACATTATCGAAAAAAATTGAGAAACCGTAACAAAATCTGATAATAAAAAAGATAAATTGAAAAAGAATTTTGGTCATTTATCGGTACCAACGCAAGTGTTATTACATCAGACAGGTGGCAAATATTTGCACAGCAAAAACTAGATAATAAGACAAAAAAGGTCAAACAAGTTATTTTTTATTATTTTAATTTTGTTGAGGTATGAATATCACTTTCGATTTGGTATACAACTTACTCTCGTATATTATCTTTTTTTTTTAATATAAAGGTTGCTTTCATAACAGCCTAAAAAACTGTAGATGTACATAAGAAAAGTTTCTTAAGCAATAACGTTTTATTCTGAATAGGTAACCAATAGGAATATTAATCGATCTTAAACTTACTAGACAGGGGTCCTTAGTACATTTCCAAAACTTGATTACTATCAAGCTAATTTTCCGTGAGTAGCTTCGTTTAGATGAGACGCCCAACAATAGCTTGTACGCAACTTTCGAATGTGGTAGCTAATAGAGCTAGAATGGGTCAAATATGTCGATTTCATGATTCCAAAAAACTTATTACTAACAGGCTAGTTTTTCTTAAATCTCAAGATAATTATCTCAGTTATTTAAAAAAATATTTGTCCAACAAAAAGTACGGTTTGATTAAAGAATCCCCCTCTTCGAATATGTATTGATATCGAGGTCATCAAAAGTGATTACTAGCCGGCTGATTTTTCTTTTATTACTTGGTTAATATTTATATAATTTAACGAACATGTTGTCCTACAAATTGAGTGTTACGTTATCCTGGTCCTACGATCAGAAGTTGTTAGTATCACAAGATATTTTTTCTCATTACTAACTGTAGGACAAAAATATAACATAATAGGTAAGTGTGTTCTCTGCCCAAGGAAAGTGGTATGTATCACTCATGGAGAAGGAAATGATAGCGGAGTTGTTGCAAAGGCAATCGAGTCGCGTGCTTCCATACTGTCAAAAGGACTCCTATATATAGACGTCAGTTCTGTGACGTCACCACTCAGTTCTAGTGGCACGTCGTTGCGATAGGTTGTCATTTTTGGTTAAAAGTTCAAAGATAAAAATAGTTTTGACCCGATTTAAGAATGAAGTGTGCGGTACAAGGGTGTACAAATTGTAGAGATAAGATGTTTAAATATATTGATGATATAACATTTCATCAGTAAGTCCGCTATATTTTTATTTTCATTTTTAGAAAAAAAATGTCTTTATAGAACCATCTAGCGGAGAGAAGAAATAAGTAACCTTGTCTTACTTGTATAATGTTGTAACAACAATTCAATCATTCTATAAAAAAATCACCACAATAATTTCACCGGACTTCATTAGTAATTCCGCAATTGTTATTTTATTAATTCTTACATTATATTTGGGTGAAATTGAAAATTGAAAATAAAAAAATTAAGCCATCTGTCGGTATCTGCCCAAATCATTTAGGGGGGCTAAATGATTCTGCTATAATTCTACAGATGGCCTTATTTAAAATAAATGGTGTGCATCATAGTAGTGAGACCACTATATTCACATTATTTTTAGGAAGCCAATAAAATTGTCAACATTATATTATATCATTTTAGATTTCCCAGTAACCCAGAAATAAAAAAATGCGTGGATAGGTACGTATTTTAAATAGACCTTCCAGCTGGTAGGTACCCCACAAAATATTCCAGAATCTGTTCGAGGTCCTTCAATGAAGATGACTTCTATAAAACAAAAAAGTGATTTAAAAAATTACAGCCTAAATTTGCTATACCTAATTGTATATACGTATACCAAAAATACATAAGTGAAAATTTTACAATATAATAACATCATTTTTTTATATTTCTACATTATTTTCTTGCTTTATTAATTTCCTTTTTGAAAAAGTTAGGGATCCGTACTTAGCGCCTTCGCTGGCATAGGCGGGTGCGGGTCGCGGACGTCCGCTTCGCGTGCTTGTTTCATGTTATTTCAAGAGCAGCGCTACGTGAGGCGGATACCCGTCACACGTGACGCGGGCGGCGGGGCCCACCACGCGCCGTGTGTCCGCACGACGGAGCACGCGAGCGGGTCTGTTTCAACAAAATCATCGACCGCCGCTACGTTATCAGTGTCACACGCGCCGTGCTTGTGCAGTCGTTGCAATAAACTTAGAATAATCTTTAGCTGCAAACTGAAAGCTTTTTAACGGCAAATACCTTTGAAATGTTTTGGTAAACGAAACTCAAATAGAATGTTATTTTGAAGGTCAGTCTTATATTATTCATAGAACAACATAATATATCAATATAAAATGCAAAAGCAGGAACCTGCTCCCGGATGCATTGCACCACTTGTACCCCCAAGCGAGTCGCGAGCCAGCCCTGCTAATAGGTATATTGTGTAAAGTAAAACCAAAAATTCCGTGAACCAAAGGAGTTCGCCTCTTTCAAGTAGTTTCATATTAGAGTAAATTGCATTTATGTCAAAAAACATGGTAAAGTTGCCACGGTTGACGGAATGTTATTTTGAAGGTCAGTCTTATATTATTCATAGAACAACATATCAATATAAAATGCAAAAGCAGGAACCTGCTCCCGGATGCATTGCACCCCTTGTACCACCAAGTGAGCCGCGAGCCAGCCCTGCTAATAGGTATATTGTGTAAAGTAAAACCAAAAATTCCGTGAACTAAAGGAATTCGCCTCATTCTCTTCAGTTTTGACAAACCGTGCAAAATTATCTTTGATTTACATTAAACTAATTATGATAGCTGTACATTCTTATACGAAAACTTGGTTACAAATTCTCCACACAACAATCTAGACGTGACATAATATGGGCTAATTGGCTGACGCCTTTGTTCACGTCGTCGTCTTTTGGCTAAGTAATATATCAATAAATGATCCATAGTTATCGACTGTACACCGACGCTATTGAAATTATACTGGTGACAGACGCCCGTCGCGGACGTCCGCGACGGAGCAGCGGACAGGCGGGCGCCCGGCACGGGCGCCCGCGCCTGACGTCCGCGACCCGCACCCGCCTATGCCAGCGAAGGCGCTAAAACTCCAATAATGCAACCCAATCATTATGTCCTTATATTCCTTATATCAGAATTCCACGCGGACGGAGCCGCGGGCAACAGCTTGTATATATAGTGGTCAATATGTAAGTGGTCCCGCTGTCATTAAACACATAGATTATTCTAGAATTCGAGTGGTAAAACTACAATGGAAATTGCATGCATTATTTCTATTTGGTTTCGCAATGCCACACTAGATGGCATTCTAAAAAGTGGGAGGGGCTTAGACTTAGGAGAAGAGACGCGTGGGGGACGAGGTACGGCGTCATGCCCCCCGCGTCTTCTTCTCACCCGCATTTGGCGACGCGTTTTTATTACGAGAAATTTCACTGGAACATCTCCGTTTACTAATCATATTCTGTCCTCCGTGGTATCACTAGTCCGACAAGAATTGTTATTTTTTCGTTTTCCTATTTGTAACATAACATGCTGTGAATAAATCTCTTTTCAAATTTAAATAACTTTATTTTTTAGTAGACTAGGTAGGTACGAAAATATAATGTAGTATAGCTGTAGTATATTATACAGGGTGGAAGATTTCAACCTAGGAAAGGGAAAGTACTTTAAATACTGGAGATAGCTAATTTCACTCAAAGGAAACATTCCTTAATTTTTTATGAAAAAAAAAACTGCATTCATAGTTTTTTAAAAATTCCCTTGCCATGCCTGGTAGAATGCAATCTCAATCTCGCGAGATCTCGATCTCGCGAGATCTTAGCCTTTTTTAGCGAGATTGATCTCGGCCGAAAAGATTAACGAGATCTCGCGAGATTAACGAGATTGCACTCGAGCATAAAAAAGTTTTATTCGAAGCGCGGACTGACACGGACGGAGTTGCGTTAATATCTGTCGGTTTGCTGCTGACTGCTACGGACTGCTGCGTTCAAAGAACCTATGAGAAAATTAACTACGAAATTATCTGGGAGCATTAAACAATAAGGAAATGAATTTATACGAGTCTGGGGGTTCTAAAGGTGAACTTTTACAGTTCGTGGATAACTAACTGCCTGAGATTTGTGGTTCCAACTAGCGTTGAATCCGAATGGGCCTTCTCAGCGACTGGTTATCTGGCCAACAAAATAAGAAGGCGTTTAGCAGACGATTCTTGATCGCGATAACCGACATCCATACGGGCATTCTAATAGTCTGACTAATTGGTATATTTTGTTAATTAATCTGTAATATCTAATGGATCTACTGGGAAGATATAGTTTTATTTAATTAATAATAATATCTCAGTTCAATAGTCAACTCAACTTAGATAATAAGTTTCATTTATAATTGACTTCTCATTGTTTTTTTTTTTGTTAATTATACTGTTCTTTTTTTTTTGTTTTTTTTGTATCACTGTTTTATTACTAAAAGATTCTTGTTTGATATTAGGAGAAAAGATTGGTTACTTTTTTTCATTTGCTATTTGATTTACGTACAACGTAAATCAAATAGCAATACGCAATACGTTACGACAAAGTTTACCACTTAGAAGTTTATTAAAAAAAAATAAAGAATATTAAAGATACGTCAAACATGTTCGATGCTTAAGGTCTATTGAAATTCGTGAAAATAAATGTCTTATAATAGGTAGGTATACAGGGCGTCCCACGGCGATGCCACATGGAGGGAAAGTACCTTAAATCCTTAAGTTAGCTCATTTTGTTTAAAGGAGACTTCATTTTATTTTTAAAAAGAAACAAAACTGCATTCAAAGATTTTTAAAAATTCGCTTGCCACACCCGGTAATCGAACCGACTAAAAGCCGAAAAAGTAACATCCTGTATTTTTATGGCATCAATCGATAGTGTCAATCATAAGGATCAAATCTCTCTAAGAAACATGGTAAATTAAACGAAAGGAAGTCCTTGAAATCTAAAATTATAAATTCAATATGGCAAAATAAAACACTTTAACTCAAAGTTCATCCATCCATCTGATACCATATTAACAATAAAATTACATATTTAAACTACTTTTCTTTTTTTATCGTGCTGACACCGCTGCTGGTCAGCAGTAGTATTTAGGTATGTCGAACTCAAACCGACTAAAACCGCACGCCGTCTAAATTAACAGGTTATAAGTTGATCCATAGGGCAATTCTCTTGCCATTTTCGTTGCACAGGGTACACCGCGTGCAGGTTTCTAATCAAATCAAAGATATCTCTAGTGTTGATACCTTGTAAGAATTTCTTCCAAGGTATCAACACATCAAAGATATCTCTAGTGTTGATACCTTGTAAGAATTTCTTACAAGGTATCAACACTAGAGATATCTTTGATGAAATTTATTCAGTAAAATGAGTACTAAATGAATGAACTTTGTTACCTGTTTAGAATGTAACTTTATTGGGTAACTACATGAGGTCATGTAGTAACTATTTATTAATCTGTGATGAGGTATGTGTAGGTAGGGTAGGTAGTTATTTTTGGGTGCTTGATTAGAAACCTGCACGCGGTGTACCCTGTGCAACAAAAATGGCAAGAGAATTGCCCTATGGATCAACTTATAACCTGTTAATTTAGACGGCGTGCGGTTTTAGTCGGTTTGAGTTCGACATACCTAAATACTACTGCTGACCAGCAGCGGTGTCAGCACGATAAAAAAAGAAAAGTAGTTTAAATATGTAATTTTATTGTTAATATGGTATCAGATGGATGGATGAACTTTGAGTTAAAGTGTTTTATTTTGCCAAATTGAATTTATAATTTTAGATTTCAAGGACTTCCTTTCGTTTAATTTACCATGTTTCTTAGAGAGATTTGATCCTTATGATTGACACTATCGATTGATGCCATAAAAATACAGGATGTTACTTTTTCGGCTTTTAGTCGGTTCGATTACCGGGTGTGGCAAGCGAATTTTTAAAAATCTTTAAATGCAGTTTCGTTTCTTTTTAAAAATAAAATGATGTCTCCTTTAAGTAAAATAAGCTAACTTAAGGATTTAAGGTACTTTCCCTCCATATGGCATCGCCGTGGGACGCCCTGTATACTTATACCTTTTTTTCCCTAATTTATTCAAAAATTGTGATTATTTGTGAAAAAAAACACAAAACTGCCAATCTCGCGAGATCTCGAAATTGACGAGATCTCGCGGTATTGGTATTCATAATCTCGCGAGATCTCGCTTGACCCCTAATCTCGCGAAATTTGCATTCCCTAATGCCTGGTAATCGAACCGACTAAAATTCAGAAATATAACATCCTGTATTTTTATAGTCTCAATCGATAGTGTCAATCATGAGGATCGAATCTCTCTAACAAACATGGTAAATTGAATGAAAAGAAGTCCATAAAATCTTAACTTATAAAATTTCATTCCAACAGACACAGTACTTTTGCTCAACGAGCCATGACATACCTACCTTATCAACAATAACGCCATTTATTTAGTAAAATGAGTAGTAAATAACTGAACTTTGATTCCGATTTAGAATGTAACGTTATTGTGTGACTGCATGAGATATTCAAGTCTCCCGATTTTATTTTTTACAAAGAATATTAGTAACCGAAATTACTATTATTCCTGTTAACTCCCCCAAGTAAGCTAAATTGCTTGTGCTAAGAGTGGGTTTACGTCTGTAGTGTAATGGGCAGGATTCGAACCCGGGACCTCTTGATCGTAAGGCCGACTCCTTAACCATAAAGCTACCGACGGCAACGCTACAATTATGTCGATTTAGGTCCAAGATACGTGTCTCGAGGTATAGGTTGGACTTGGAAACCACTGCGTGGTACACCGCATCGCACCCTGGGCAACGGAGATGGCGAGAGAATTGCCTTGTTAGTTCTTCTTCTTCTTCCTCCTAGCGTTCATTCCCAGTCGCATCCGAAGCCTTCAGCTCAGAGTCTGGGGTCCGCTTTACCAGTCATAGCTACATATTTGGCTAGACCTCGATATTTTCCGTGAAGCGATTGCCATCTGACCTCCACGACCCAATGTTAACATTAGGCGATATCGAAGCTTTGCAGCTAGACTGTTGATTATTTTTTTTTTGAACTTTTTAGGACACCAACTACCCGTAACGACTGCCATAGATGTTCTTATGGCAACCGGGACCGACGGCTTAACGTGCTCTCCGAGGCACGACCAGACCAATGCAAATACCCATATTTAATGCACACAAATATTTGCACTGAGCGGGGATCGAACCCGCGCCTCCTGCGTAGCAGCCGCGTTCACTACCGCTACGCCACGGAGGCTGTTGTTGGTTCTTCTTATAATACGTTAATTGAGACTTGAATTAACCAGAGACGGCGTGCGGTTTTAGTCGGTTCGAGTCGAGAGAGTTCTTTATTTTGTTAAATCGAATTCGAAAATTGAGTTTTCAGGGATTTCCTTTCATGTAATTAACCATGTTTGTTAGACAGATTTGATCCTTATGATTTGCACTATTGATTGATGTCATAAAAATACAGGATGTTATTTTTTCGGATTTTAGTTGGTTCGATTACCGGGCGTGGCAAGCGAAGTTTTAAAAATCTAAGAATGCAGTTTTATTGCGTTTTAAAAATAAAGGAATGTTTTCTTTGAGTGAAATTCGGTATTTCCAGTATTTAGAAAACCTTCCCTCTAGGTAAGGTTAAAATCTTCCACCCGGTATAGTACACAGGATGGAAGATTTTGACCTTACCTGGACGGAAAGTAGGTACTCTAAATACTAGACATTTGCAATTTAATTCAGAGGAATCATTCTTTTATTTTTATATAGTAATAAAGTATAGTATAGTGGTAGTATATACATATTTATATTATATTATTCTATATTTATACAGGTCGTAAGAAAATTGCTATTAGGATTTTTTTCTAGGTTTGCCCCTTAATTGAGCTATCTCTGTTATACTATCAAGCATATATAATTACCTATGCATTATTAATATATTTTGTGGGCATACAGTTGTGTACATATACAGTTTATGTATACATTTATGTATACATTTATGTATACATTTGTGTACATTTTGCCTAAAATTTGGGAGAAATATATGTTTAGATTGGCCTTAAATATTTTTATAAAAAACAACAAATGGCAAAATTATATTATTAGCGCCTTCGCTCCGATAGGTGGGCGCGGGTCGCGGGTGCGGGTCGCGGATGCTTGTTTCATGTTATTTCAAGAGCAGCGCCACGTGAGGCGGATACCTGTCACACGCGACGGACAGGCGGACGCACTGCGCGCGCATCCGCGACCCGCACCCGCTTAACGGAGCAAAGGCGCTAAATGTCAAATGAAAATTAACAAGGTCATCTTTTAGACTGACATTGATTGACATTGTTAATTTTAAAAGCGTCGGTGGCTTAGTGGTTAAGGAGTCGGCCTTACGATTGAAAGATCCCGGGTTCTAACCCTGGCTATTACACTTCAGACGTGAACCCACTTCTAACACAAGCACTTTAGCTTAGCTGGAGGGGTTAGAGGGAATATCAGTAATATTAGGAACTGCCATCAATCAATAGTATAAATAGTCTATTTTTCAAGTACTTTTTAGGTCAATTGTTTTTGTATTCCTCAGAAATTATTATGATTGAGGTGTAATTCCGTTCAGAATGGGATGCAGATCTATCCATCCATGCCATTTGATGTTCATAATTTTTTCCTAGGATCGATATTTTTCGATATAAACCCATCGTCTCATCGAAACGAAGTTATTGCTATACTAGCTTTAGCCCGCGGCTCCGCCCGCGTGGATGTCGGTTATCGCGACCAAACATAGCCTATGTCCTTTCTCGAGGTCTAATCTACCCCTATACCAAATTTCATCAAAATCGGTTCAGTGGTTTGGGCGTGAAAGCGAGACAGACAGACAGACAGACAGACAGAGTTACTTTCACATTTATAATATTAGTAGGGATTTTGAGCAGAGCCATTATTTTCATTTTGAGCGTAGGACCGGGATAACGTACCACTCAATTTGTAGGACAACATGTTCGTTAAATTATAACATAACATAACATAAACTCACGCCTTTATCCCCGAAGGGGTAGGCAGAGGTGCTAGCACCCACATTTCGCCGTTTATGTTTAGGTCCCAATGTAATAGGTGGCGAGCCTATTGCCATTAACCGGGCACTTATAAACCTGCGATAAATACACACATAACTTCGAAAAGCATCGAAAAGTCATTGATGTGTGCCATGGTAAAACCTGGGATCGAACCCGAGACCTCGTCTCAGCAGTCCATTACCCATACCACTAGGCTACCTTGGTTAATATTAAATATTAACCAAGTAATAAAAGAAGCCGGTTAGTAATCACTTGTGATGACCTCGATATCAATACATATTCGAAGAGGGGGACTCTTTAATCAAACCATACTTTTTGTACGACAAATATTTTTTTAAAGAACTTAGATAACTAGCCTGTTAGTAATAAGTTTTTTGGAATCATGAAATCGACATATTTGACCAATTCTAGCTCTATTAGCTACCACATTCGCAAGTTGCGTACAAGCTATTGTCGGGCGTCTCATCGCAACTAAGCTATTCACGAAGATTCAGCTTGATAGTAATAATTTTTTCATCCCACCATCTCGGAAAGAGTATTTTTGCTCTTCGATAACTGAGCGTAAAAGTCGTTTTTATCCTCTAGAGGATAAAGTAAATTTGAATTTAGAACATCGTGTGTACTAGGTTTGTGAACTCAAAACATCTTTAAACCCAATGATATATTATAAACTATAGATATGTTGTCCACACTCTAAAATGGCAACAAAAAAATGATTTTATTAATAAATACGTAATAATAAAATATTATTAATATAAATAATAATATAATTCATAGAAATTAATAACGTTGACGTATTTTTAGAAGTAGCTAATATGTTGTGTTTGCGCCATTTTTGTAAGCCGCCATTTTCGTGTATGACGTATCTATAAAAATAATACATCATTGATTAAACCTATTTACTTCTACCTCTATGGTGCCGAATTTATCATGCAACTTTTTTTTAATTTATGAAAAACTCAAGACTCGGAACCTCCTTAGTGTACTTTTTTT
Source organism: Eilema depressum (assembly GCA_914767945.1). NCBI lineage: Eukaryota > Metazoa > Arthropoda > Insecta > Lepidoptera > Erebidae > Eilema > Eilema depressum. The sequence goes on along the minus strand of OU612012.1, from coordinate 19,869,217 downwards.
TTTTAATTTGCTTCGCGCGCATAAATTTTTTTCACGTCATATTGTTGAACATTGTTGTTGAATTTTTATTTTTTTGTATTTTATTATTAGTATTAATACACATATAATACAGCCTCCGTGGCGTAGTGGTAGTGAACGCGGCCGCTACGCAGGAGGCACGGGTTCGATCCCCGCTCAGTGCAAATATTTTTTATGCATGAAAATGGGTATTTGTCGTGCCTTGGAGAGCACGTTAAGCCGTCGGTCACGGATGCCATACGAACATCTATGGCAGTCGTTACGAGTAGTTGGAGCCCTAAAAAGTTCAACAACAACGGTCTAGCTGCAATGCTTCGATATCGCCTAATGTCACCATTGGGTTGTGGAGGTCAGATGGCAGTCGCTTCACGGCAAATATCGAGGCCCAGCCAAATCCGCAGTTAAGACTGGTAAAGCGGACCGGATTCCGAGGTGAAAGCTTCGGATGCGACTGGGAATTAACGCTAGGAAGGAGAAGCATTTCATTATTTCCTCGCTGAGGTGGGATGAAAAGTTACGTGTTGCACTCGAGTGCAAAGATTTTTCACCTTGTGCTCTTTCGATTCCCTCGCTAACGCTCAAGATTCTAATTTGTGAATCACTCGCTACGCTCGTGATTCAAATTTAGAATCTTTCGCTTGCTCGGTCATCAAAACTGAGCACGCGGTTAAAAAGCAACTTTGCACTCTTGTATAACAAATAACTATTACATCAAGGATAAGTACTACTACTTTTGAGTGTAGGACTGGGATAACGTACCACGCAATTTGTAGGATAATTATGTTTGTTGAATTATATAAATATTAAACAAGTAATATAAGAAAAATCAGCCGGTTAGTAATCATTTCATATGACCTCGATATCAATACATGTTCGAAGAGGGATCGGTTCGGGACTCTTTAATCAGACCATATATTTTGTAGGACAAATATTTTTTCAAAGAACTTATATAATTATCTTGAGATATAAGTAAAACTAGCCGGTTAGGTAATTCTATTTTTTCTCTCATTTCTACACTAATATTATAAAGAGGAAAGATTTGCTTTTTTGTTTTTTTGTTTAGAAGGAAGGAAGGAAGGAAGGTTTTACATAATATAAATGATTAATATTGTGATTCAGACTTTAGACCAACGTTAAACTAGGGGTCACGCAGGTTTATCTTTAGACCAGAGATAGTCCTTGGTTCAGTACTAAAATGCTTTTTTTTATCCAATTTTCCTTAAACCATGGTCTAAATACGAAGAAGTTACTCCGTGTTTTGTAATAAGGCCGATAATATTTAAATCATTGTTACAGTAATGGCACCTGTAAAAAATTATACACCACATCAAATGGGCTGTGCCTTGGAGGCTGTGAGAAGAGAGGAAAGTGTAACATCTGCAGCCAAAAAATATGGTGTCCCGCGGATAAACGTGCCTTGACCAATTTTATAAATAAAACGTGTGCAATAAAACTGTTTATAATTTAACAGATAAAACACGTCCATTACTAGACGTCCAATACTGGCTTTAATCATTACTGGGTGTCAATCACAGGGTTACAGCAGGTCCATTACTGGGTCTTTTTTTTAATTTTTGAAGAGCATTTAATCAAAAGATATTATAGTTATTCTGATAATTATATTTTTAAAAGATGCTGCAGTAGTCTGTCCGTCATTATCACCAATCACTGTTAGAATTAAAAATAAATGTTATCCATGAATAATTGAAAACGACATTTTTGGCCTAACACTGTCCATAACCGGTACGTTTACGTTATGTCATAGTTTCGAACGTTTAGTCTACACTAATTTCTCCAAAATGTACAATCGTATTAGGTTAAAATTATGTGTTCTTACCTGTATTATGACAATCCATTATTGGTTTTTCACTAACAAGCACCATCTTAAAGTAATATAACGTCAACCGTTACGTTCTCTCTTGAAACCGATAAGGGACGCGTACGCAATAGATGTTAGTCAACTTTCGACTGCAGTAAAAACAAACGTAAGCGATATGAGGGTACCGGGGAAGGGGTAACTAGTGTGTAGGAACTATCGAGCTAGTAGTACGCGGGTTTTGTATTTCTCTAAATTAATTTTGACAAAATCGACTTATGGCCGGCCAAATTCCTTCAATACCCCTATGTGCGACGACGTGCCACTAGAACTGAGTGGTTAACTCACAGAATTGACGTCTATATATAGGAGTCCTTTTGACAGTATGGAAGCACGCGGTTCGATTGCCTTGCAACAACTCCGCTATCATTTCCTTCTCCATGCATCCGATGCTTTTATCTCGGAGTCTGGGGTCTGGGGTCGGTTTTACCAACTGCGGATTTGGCTGAACTTCGATATTTTCCAATTTATATTAGGAACAATTAATTTTTCATCCCACCATCTCGGCAAGAGTACTTTTTTTCTTCGATATCTGAGTGTAAAAGTCGCTTTTATCCTCTAGAGTGGTAAAGTAAATTTGAATTTAGAACATCGTGTGTACTAGGTTTGTGAACTCAAAACATCATTAAACCTATTTACTTCTACCTCTATGGTGCCGATTTATCATACAACTTTTTTTTTTTAAATTTGCTTTGCGCGCATAATTTTTTTTTCACGTCCTATGGTTGAACATTGTTGTTGAATTTTATTTGTTGATATTTTATTATTAGTATTATTACATATAATTATTATACAGCCTCCGTGGCGTAGTGGTAGTGAACGTGGCCGCAACGCAGGAGGCGCGGGTCCGATCCCCGCTCAGTGCAAATATTTGTATGCATAAAAAGTTCAACAACAACGGTCTAGCTGCAATGCTTCGATATCGCCTAATGTCACCATTGGGTTGTGGAGGTCACATGGCAGTCGCTTTACGGAAAATATCGAGGTCCAGCCAAATCCGCAGTTAAGACTGGTAAAGCGGACCCCGAACTCCGAGGTGAAAGCTTCGGATGCGACTGGGAATTAACGCTAGGAAGAAGAAGCATTTCATTATTTCCTCGCTGAGGTGGGATGAAAAGTTACGTGTTGCACTCGAGTGCAAAGATTTTACACCTTGTGCTCTTTTGATTCCCTCGCTAACGCTCAAGATTCTAATTTATGAATCACTCGCTATGCTCGTGATTCAAATTTACAATCTTTCGCTTGCTCGGTCATCAAAACTGAGCACGCGGTTAAAAAGCAACTTTGCACTCTTGTATAACAAATAACTATTAAACTAATGTGAAATCCTGAATGATAGACCGTTCTCAAAATAATTAAGAATTTGATACAGCTGATTAAAGTAAACACAACATTATTAATTCTACAGCAAAACGAAGTTTGCCGGGTTTTCAAACGTTTAACAAAGAAAAGGACTAACATCCAAATCTTAATACCGCATAAAAACGCTTTGCTACTGAATTTAGTTCACTTTTTGTGACATGGTAACGCCGAGAGACTCATTAGATGCCCGTCAGATGCAAACAACCTACTTTTGGCCTACACCTCATTTATATTTGAAACCTTCACGTTCAGAAAATGACGACATATTATGTAAGTATATACGGTAATACGAGACGATTTCATAGAAAAATGCGTCACATTGCTTGTTAGAAATCATTATTGGTAAAATCAATTCGTCGGATGTTACATAATATACTTGTCATAATATTATCTAGAGTTTAAAAATTTAGTTAGGTACATTTTTTTATAAATTATAAATTACCTACCAAAATGCAGAGTTGAATACATACTGACTGAATACTTATGGGGCGAGACAGATTAAACGAAAGTTGCTTTTTCCAAACATTCGCACGAACAATAGCCGCTCACTTTTCCACTGAATTTCAAAGCAATAATAGTATTTGGAAATCTTGTACAAGTTGCTACCATGAGTGCAGTGTGCGAAGGTGTTTTCATTTCATCTGCTCTTTTAAAACGAGAATTAATTAAACGAAAACGGAAAAAAGATACCCGTGGTCCCAGTGGGTCGACCCATTACCGGGTCCATGGGTAATTTGAATTACCCGTGGTTCCAGTGGGTCTACCCATTAACGGGTCCATGGGTAATTTGAATTACCCGTGGTTCCATGGCATTAGGGATTGGTCCCGGAATTCTGACTATATCGATCAGAATGAAAACCATCAGTTACATACCTACAATATGTATTATATATTATTTTATATATTATTTATATATTATTTACTCAAAAAATACACTAATGACATGACTCAAACTATCTTAACATTTCTAGTGCGTATCCAAATGATATTTCGCCAGTAATTAATTCCATTAGTATATCGGTTATGAATTCATCATTTTCAATTGCTATTTTTGTTCTAGTTCTAACTGGATTAGTCTTTTTTTTTTCTTTGATAACACTGGTCAACAAAATTTTGTAACAAGAAATGTGCTTACCAATTTTGAATTACAGCTTCTACCCCAAAAAAAAAATTAACCGTTTTTGTTTTAATCTCGCATTCAGAAAATTTATTTATTTAAAGAGCGTTGTGTTTTTTCTTGTTTTCTGAGTTAAGTGATTCTTAAATAATGTCAAGAAAGTGTAAAAATGATCCTGACAAGTTTTGTTACATTTGTGGTGGCATTACTTTTAAAACTCAGCGAAGGAACTTGACACCATTATTAGTAAATAAGCGTTGTGTAGAATGTTGTAGAATATTTATATATTTATTTAATATTATGTGATCTCTTTTGACGTATTTGGTATGCTGTTATTACGGATTTGTATATTCTATCGATATAGTCAGAATTCCGGGACCAATCCCTAATGCCATGGAACCACGGGTAATTCAAATTACCCATGGACCCGTTAATGGGTAGACCCACTGGAACCACGGGTAATTCAAATTACCCATGGACCCGGTAATGGGTCGACCCACTGGAACCACGGGTAAACACTCAAAAAAGATGATGGGTAAAAAATAGACAGCAAGAAGAAACAATTTTGGAGCATCTAACACGTTGAGCAAGTTGCTACCATGAGTGCAGTGTGCGAAGGTGTTTTCATTTCATCTGCTCTTTTAAAACGAGAATTAATTAAACGAAAACGGAAAAAAGATGATGGGTAAAAAATAGACAGCAAGAAGAAACAATTTTGGAGCATCTAACACGTTGAGCAAGTTGCTACCATGAGTGCAGTGTGCGAGGGTGTTTTCATTTTATCTGCTCTTTTAAGACGAGAATTAATTAAACGGAAACGGAAAAAGACGATGGGTAAAAAATAGCGAGAAGAAACAATTTTGGACAGTGATGCCAACTTGGCATATTTAATGCTAAATTTAGCATATTTTCATGTTGTTTAGCAAATTCATTTGTTGTTTAGCATATAGCATATTATTTAGCATATAAATTAAAAACTTCACCATGAAGTTAAGTTTATAAATCCTTATACCAACTCCATGGTACTGACTACTGAGTGCCAACATAAATAGTACGAGAAAATTAGGATTTGACACAGGAATAATTCCTAGTAGCAATCTTCTTTCGGAATTCATAGAGGGAGGTTACTGGCAGTCTAAATTTCGATTTGCGTGGTATTCGGTTCGTTGCGTTCTCCGCCATCTTGAATTTAGGGTACATTTTTTTTAACTAAATAAGTCGTTTATATGTAATTTTACTCCTAGTAGTTTTTTTAGTATAAAACTAAAAATGGACGACTTATTCTGTAACTAAAATTTCACCCTTAAATTCAAAATGGTGAAGAATGCAATGAACCGAATACCACGCAAATCGACACTTAGACTGCCAGTGACCTGCTTTCCAAAGAAAATAACTACTAGGAGTTTATCCTGTGTCAAAAAATCGAATAAAATTTCACCACCATAATGGGGTATACATCGAAAAATATTGATCCTAGCGGAAAATGATGAATACTAAAAGGTAGGAAATAAAATTCTTAACAACTTTGTAGTAACTATTTTTCGTGTAAATATAAAACTAAACTACTTATTCGGTAAACAAAAATTTACCCTTAAATTGAAGATGGCCGATAACGCAACAAACCGAATACCACTTAAAACCAAATGTAGACTGCTAGGGACCTTCCTTAATGATTGCCGAAAGAAAATTGCTACTAGAAATTTTTCATAAGTCAAAAAAGTCAAAGATTTACCACTTTTTGGGGTATAAATATAAAATATCGATCCTAGGAAAAAATTAAGAAGAGTTAGACTGTAGAAAATTTAATTCTAAACAACTTTGTAGTAACAACTATTTGTGTAAAATTAGAACTAAACGATTTATTCTGTAAACAAAGGTTTATCCTTAAAGTCAAGATCACGGAGAACGCAACGAACCGAATACCACGCAAATCGAAACTTAGACTACCAGGAACCTCCCTCAACGAATTCAGAAAGAAAATTGCTACTAGGAATTATTTCTAGGTTTGCCGCTTAATTGAGCTAAATCGGTTGTACTAAAAGGCGCGTATTTTTCATGGACTATTATCATTAACTAGGAGGTCGTTTGATAATAATGAATGTTTGATTTTGGTTTCCTAACATCGATTAGCGGGAGACATTCACTTGGAAACAGAAAACAATTTACGTCAACGTTGCCTAAATTTCACACTTAGACTTGTAACAGAGTTAGGCCCTTTGCACATTATAAGAAAATTTCTGGTGTCTGACAAGAAATTTCTTATAAGAAATGCAGTCGCCTTTGTTGTTATATGAAACCGTGCACTTTGAAAGAATTTTTTTCTTGTGTCTGATAAGACACACGCATTTTGTCGGATGCACGATCGACATGCCTTGTCTTTTATAATGAATTTGGCATAATTTTAACATCATTTTAGCATATTCTTTATTGGTCTCGTTGGCAACACTGATTTTGGAACATCGTTGTGCCTTGAATTACGATTGGAAGATGAAGAAGCATTAAAAAAATATGTATCGGGTTACGAAAGTCCAATTTTCATACATATTTACTTAAAAAAATTGGGCCAACTATACAAAAAAACCCGACTACCACTGAAAAGATTGAAATACGTTTGATCGCGCCGAATCGTACCTGACGCAGAGGCTGGCTAGTGGCTATCGCCAATCGCCATTCAAAGAGGCAAAGCACATCTGGGCGCACCTTGTTACTAAGGCCGAGCTCAGATGCGTGTTGTTTTAATTTACGAGGGTGGATTGAAAAGTTCTCGGGCTGACATATAAATGTTGATGGTACACATAGGGTACGTATTTGAATACCTAAAATTATAATACCTAAAGTTAAATAACTTAAGTTCAAAATACCTAAAATCTAAATACCAAATGGTTTAAAATACCTAAACCACTAATACCTAAGTACTTAATACCTAAATTTGAAATACCTATTGGACTAATTACCTAATGTTTAAAATGCCTAAAGTTAAAACAACAAAGCTTGATATACCAAAATTTAATATACCAAATGGTCAAAATACCTAAAAATAAATCAGCCACACACAGTCTACTGCTGAACATAGGCCTCTCCCATAGACTTCCAGAATGACCGATCTGAAGCAGCCCGCATCCAGCGCTTTAAAAAAAGGGACACTGCCCACCCCGACTCGGATTTTTTTTATAACCACACATACAAGGATTTGGAACTTCAGGATTGGAGCAGACAATCCTTGTATGAGTGGTTATAAAAAAAAAATAACCACGAAGGCTAAGGCGGGAGCTCCGCTCCGCTCCGCTCCCGCCTTAGCCTTCTAACCTAACCTATCCGAGTCGGGGTGAGCAGTGTCCCTTTTTCTTTAAGCCGTACCACATGTTATTTCTTAAATTGTCGGTATTTTAATTTTCGGTATTTAGAACTTTCGATCATTATAAACATTCGGGATTTTAATATTCGGCCTTCCGTTCGTAGGACTTATGAAATTCGATAATTTCAAATTAGGCATTGTAATACGTACTCACTATAATATCAATTTGTCATTTAAAGCTTTGGGTATTTTAAAAGTAAGTCAAACAACCATTAGGTATTTAGATTTTAGGTATTTTGAACTTAGGTTATTTAACTTTAGGTATTATAATTTTAGGTATTCAAATACCATTTTAAACTTTCGGTATTTTAAAATTTAGGTCAACCCACCATTAGGTATTTAGATTTTAGGTATTTTGAACTTAGGTTATTTAACTTTAGGTATTATAATTTTAGGTATTCAAATACGTACCCTACACATATGATACTAACCTCATTGAATTCCTTGGTTCTTTGGCTGTTATAGTGTTGAATTTCTTATCTGTAGATTTCGTAGTTTTTATGTGGGAGGCAGTAAAAGTGAGTCAAAACGCAACGTTTTTGGAAAATGGATAAAATTGAACATCGCGCGGTAATGAAATATTTGTTAAAAAAAAAATGACGCCACAAGAGATTCATTTTGATATGAAAACGACATGAGAGGAATCTGCCTCGTCGTATAGTACTATAAAATTATGGGTTGCTGATTTTAAACGCGATCGAGAGACCATTGAAGATGACCCTCGCTCCGGCCGGCCGACGACGTCTACGACTGGAGAAAACATCGGCAAAGTGTGTGATCTCATAATGGAAAACCGCAGATTGACTATCAAGAATATTGCTGACACTATGGAGATCTCATACAAACAAACACAAAACATCATTGTCCACGAACTTGGATTTTCTAAGGTTTATGCTGGGAGGGTCCCGAGGTTGTTTTCAGTCGAGCAAAAGCGAATTCGATTCACGCTCTCTCGTGACTGTTTGGAGATGTTCGAGGCTGACCCGCAAGGTTTTGTGAATAGGTTTGTGACTATGGATGAAACCTGAGTCCACCATTACACTTCAGATTCAAAACAACAATCCAAACAATGGAAAAAACTGATGAACCTGCCCCCAAAAAAGCAAAAGCAATTTTGTTGGCTGGAAAAGTGATGGTGTCAGGTTTTTGGGATGGGAAGTTCGTCATTATGGTCGACTACCTCCCAAAAGGCAAAACCATTAATTTCGAGTATCATTGCACCCTTTTGCGGCGTCTACGTGAAGAAATTAAAGAAAGCGCCCCGGATAACTCAGAAAAAAAATGGTGTTTCATCAGGATAATGCTCGCGTTCACACGTCTGTTGAAATCATGGCTCAAATTCGCGATTGTGGTTTTGAATTGCTGCCCCATCCGGCTTATTCGCCTGATTTGCCCCCCTCGGACTTTCACCTGTTTCCAAACCTAAAAAAACACTTCGGTGGCCTGAAATTTTCATCAAATGAAGAGGTCGGACAGCCTCCGTGGCGTAGCGGTAGTGAACGCGGCCGCTACGCAGGAGGCGCGGGTTCGATCCCCGCTCAGTGCAAATATTTGTGTTCATGAAATATGGGTATTTGCATTGGTCTGGTCGTGCCTCGGAGAGCACGTTAAGCCGTCGGTCCCGGTTGCCATAAGAACATCTATGGCAGTCGTTACGGGTAGTTGGACCCCTCAAATATCCAAAAACAACGGTCTAACTGCAAAGCTTCGATATCGCCTAATGTTAACATTGGGTTGTGGAGGTCAGATGACAATCGCTTCACGGAAAATATCGAGGTCTAGCCAAATTTGTAGTTAAGACTGATAAAGCGGACCCCAGACTCAGAGCTGAAAAAGCTTCGGATGCGACTGGGAATTAACGCTAAGAGGAAGAAGAAGAAGAAGTAGCAGTAACTCTATATTTTGAGGAGCTTGAGGAATCTTTTTTTAAACAGGGATAGAAGCTTTAGAAAAGAAATGGAAGAAATGCATTTAATTAGATGGAGAATACTTCGAAGTATAAAAATAATTTACCATGAAAAATATTTTGTTTTCATGATCAAGCCGAGAACTTTTCAATCCACCCTCGTATGTTGTATGAACCAGGGATGTTGCGTATGCAAATTTTTCCGCATCCGCGGATGCGGATTATTTTTTTTACAACAAATTACCTAGGTATATGAGAGGAGAAATAAAGTAACAAGAATAGAATGTTTTATCGTTTTTTTTTTTGAGGTTTTGTTTAAAAACTCAGTTTATTAATATTTTTCTGCTTAGAAACTAAGTTTAAATGCTAAAAACTGAAATTGAACTACTAGTAAGTCAGTTAGTTTAGTTTATTTGTTTAACATGTGTTTTTCAATAAAAAATTCACTAAAAGTTGTTTACCTTTAGTTAAGTAGAAACCTACCAGAGCCTCTGCAGATGCGTAGAGATGTGGCGTCCTTGGCGGTATTTTACCGTCTCTACTATGGTGATGTTCTGAGGAGCTCTTCCAATTAATCCCACCCTCCCCTTTCCTATACAGGACAACACGTGCAGGACTTAGATGCCACCCGCATACGGTGCAGAATATTCCATCAAGAACCAAGCGGTTCGGTGACTCCTTCTTGTGCCGCACAATTAAGACCTCGAATTCTTTACCAGCTCACGTGTTTCCCTCTTCCTACAGTCCCGGATACTTTAAGCGGGGCGTGAAAAAGCATCTGATGAGGCCGTCAACTGAGTGCCACCATTGTAGCATGGTACGAGTCTATAATGGTGACCCTCTTTCCAAGACTTTGCCCTCAGCTTACCATTAGGCAAGGCGAAGTCAAATTGACGTGTCCTATATAAAAAATAAAAAATAAAAAATTAATGATGACGCTTAACTTGTGTCAATGTTTTCCTTCTGTAATTGTTTTTATTACTCGAGCTCTCAAATAAACCAAATTCTTCTAGGTGCATTGATTTTAGGTGATTTTTTATAGACGATCGCCATATGGCCCTTGCGAGAGTAGGTTTTATCGCATACCTATTTTATAATCAGCTTTATCTCTGTCATGTTCATTTAGTTTAAGATAATTCCAAATGTCACTTTGTGGCGACATTGTAATTTACTTGTTGTACCAAATATATTAGAAATCTCCCTTAACACACAATGCTCGCTGTTTACGATAAGCGGAGCGGGATATGTAATTTTCATTTACGGTAAACAAATGATACACAATAAACAATAACAAACGCGTCGAATCTTGTCATCGAATAAAACTTCGCTCCTATTGGTCAACGAGCACACGTTGATCACCGGCCCCGCCAAATTTCTTTCATGTAGCAAATAAATGTGGTCGCTGAAGAAGTGGCCGAAGCGCGCGTCACGTGCGCTGCAGCATCCGAGCCGACGACGTCGCACGAAGTTCGTACGGCAACGCCCGAACAAAATCCGCATGCAACTCCGCATCGATTATTGCGGATGCAGAAGCGGATGCGAATGTCTAAATTGATGCGGAAGTTCCGCATTTACGGATGCAGATGCGAATATTAGCAACATCACTATGAACGAATGTTTTGACCTGTTAAATTTGTAATTATTCAATAAATTAAAGTTTGCAGGCGGTAGGTACCCATTAATTTTCTTTCTGATTATGATTGGCAATAGGGTAGTGTCCTGGGTCATCAGATCATTACCATTACTACTTAATATCTTAGTTTTTATCAAAAAAATACGCATAGTTAACTAAGATATTGCCTAAGTAAACTGAAACTATGACATTTCATTATTTTTAACTAGCTTTTGCCCGCGGCTCCGCCCGCGTGGTTGTCGGTTATCGCGACCAAGCATAGCCTATGTCCTTTCTCAAGGTCTAACCTACCTCTATACCAAAGGGGATTGGGTAATCTAGTATGGACAGTGCACAGTGTGTTATAGAAGCCGACTTGCGGTCATGTGTGGTTTATATGTCTATTTGATGGGCATCATCGTGATGAAGAATTGACAGAAACCCCGATACAATAATCTTCTCTAGTTTTAGAGATATTAATTTTTCTATGAGAGGTCAATGACCTTAAGAAAATCTTTATTTCTTTTTATTGGGAAAATTATGACCCCATTATACTTTTTTAGTACTCAGAGTAGTGTAACTGTATGCTATATATTTATATTAAAAAGTAGAAGACAGTAGCTTTAGTAGTCTGAGAAATATTAAATATTTTCTGTTTTTCACAATTACATTTTTGATAATTGTACATTAGCGTTGTAGCATTTTATTTTTGGTTATTACTATGCGCATTATTGTCGTCTACAATATCCTAAAATTTCACAAGCTACAAACTTACGTTATACGAGAAAAAGCGTTTCTAAGTTTTTTAGAAATTTCTATGGAAATAGGGTTGTCAATATTTAATTAATTACAAATATTAAAATCAAAGTTTTTAGGAGATTAAGGTTGAGAAGAGATTAAGGAAGGAGAGAGGTTTATGTAGATTGTTGCGCCAACTCCATGTTGACGTGGTAAATAATCCCAAAATTAAATAAAGACTAATAATAAGTTTTTTGTTTTTCATTTTTAGGACTCCTCATCAGAGTGAATTAATACTTCTTCTGACGTTTCTCATTAAGTCTATGAAGAGTAACATTTTCTGTCGAGGGTTTAACAAAGAAAGGACTCTCTCGGGTAGGGCTGTGCGTTTATTTTTATTCTTTCGCAAGTCAAAGGACATGGTTGTTATGAGTGGATCTGAGGATTCTAAAGCTCGGTGAAACAAATCGAGAATGGTAGTTTGGCGATTTAATTTTCGCGTATGATGCTCGCGGTCATAACGCCAAAACTTATTTCTCGATTCACCGGCTTGTTCTGAAAGCAAACCAATCGGCAAGGAAATCGATTCTATAATGTTTTCACCATGTATCAGTATTTTATGGGTGTGCGTTGTTTTATAGCTAATTGTTTTATAGAATTTCGTTTCACATAAAATTTTTCTCATATTTTCGTTTCATAGAATAATCAATACACAGAATACTTACTTTGAAGATTTTTAAATCATTGATTTTTGTTTCACATAACGTTTAATGTTAGAATAATCATATCATAGAATAACAAATCAAACATTCTTTAATAACATAACATACATTAAATATAAAATCGTTTCACATACCACTCAAAAGATATAAAACTTATTTGTGCTAAGATAATTCGACGGAGCCCCGCTCCGCGGGGCTCCTGTTTCTGGGTGGTTTTAAAAAAAAATAACCACGAAGGCCTAAGGCGGGAGCTCCGCTTAGCCTTCTAACCTAACCTATCCAAGTCGGGGTACTCTGAGTCGGGGTGTAAACTATCATGATGTGTTCTAAATTATTAAACGTTAGACCAAATTATTTTCGATTATGGTGGTGGTTTAATATTCCTTAAAAAATAATTCTACTGTTTGATAAGTTTATTAAACAAATAAATGTAAATAAAAATTCATTAAATTGTTTTTCTGTGAAATATGTTTCATTCTGGTAAATTGTCTTTGAAACAATAATATTCGAAATAAAAATATAAGTACCAAATATTATGTGAAACATTTTCTGTGAAACGAAATTCTATGAAATTTCTGTCTGCGAAACAAGGGGCTCCCGTATTTTATGCAAGGTGACTGACATATAAAACCACTTATAGTGTTCCACATATCTAGTGGCGAGATCATAGCAAAATACTTTAAACTTTTTAGAATCTATTTCCAAACCACTTGATAGTGCCACGAGAATAGTATGTAGGTCCTTGACTAGCCATCCTTGATGCCCAAAATGTTGGCAAAAGTTTTGCGATTGGTGTCTGATAACGCAGTGCGGGCAGTATTACCATCATTGGTAGTGCCTGCATTTGGCCGTACAACATCCACAAGTAAACCCATTTTTTGTCTGATTTCTGGGTCAGTTCCTGTTGAGGCAAAGTGGTGTCATGGGTCTTTAAAGGCTCCATGACACCTCACCCCCGCTTCTCCAGTCATCATGTACTGATATTGGATTTTAGCATATGCCTAACGAGGGCGGACCCCTTCCCAATACCACACAATGACCTTCATAGAAGAAAAATTGCCAACACAACAATAAGTACATAATATTTACCTATAACGTCAATTATGAGTCATCAGTAAGAACTTTGCGGATCATAAATGGTACATGTCACACTAACTTAATTTTTGACAACCCTAAGCAAGATTTAAAAAAAATCATATCTTACGAAACGCGTGTTTTTCGCGTCTGGTTTTTTTTGTGGCAATACATATTAACATTATACATATAATTCAATTTGAAACAAATGCTGCAATGCAATAGTTTTCGAAAAAAAAAATATTTAAGTTATCATAGAAAATATATTTTTTCTTTTTTTTAGTACTCTAATCATCAATTATTTATGTGTACATTTGCTCTTTAGGTCAACATTCATCATGTTTATAAACAATTTATGGTTAAAAATCATAAGGAAAACAGCTATAAAGTTTTTCTGATTTCTATGGAATTTTCTCGATTTTTTTAATTTCTCAAAAACTATGAGACATACATCAACGAAAGTTTTTTTAAGTTGTTTGTCTTAAAATTCTCTATACGAAGAGTTTATAAAACGGAGATGACCGCAAATCGGCTTCTATAACACACTGTGCAGTGGCGTCCTTAATTTTTTCAGCGGCCATCAATAATTTTGATACCACTTCATTGTACTGTGTTAAACACACGTACAAATGTCATTATTTTCATTGTAAGTAATATCGGAGCTGCGATATACAGGGTGCAACATTTCGACTTTACCTTGAAGGAAAGTACCCTCATACTAAAGATAGCGAATTTTACTTGAAGGAAACATTACCTTATTTTTAAAAAGAAACAAAACTGCATTCAAAGAATTTTGAAAATGCCACACCCGGTAGTCGAACCGACTAATATCTTACAAAACCTTCTCTTTCATGGATTTCCTTTTATTTAATTTACCATGTTTTTAGAGAGATTTGATCCTTATGATCGACCCTATCGATTGATGCAATAAAAATACAGGGTGTTATTTTTTCGAATTGTAGTCGGTTCGATTATAAGGCGTGGCAAAAAATTTTTCAGCATTCCTTAAATGCAGTTCTGTTTCTTTTTTATAAACATACTAAACTGTATTCAAAGTTTTCTGAAAATGCCACGCCCGGTAGTCGAACCGACTGAAATCTTTCTAAATCTTCTATTTCATGAATTTCCTTTTACTTAATTTACCAAGTTTGTTAGAGAGATTTGATCCTTATGATCGATCCTATCGATTGACGCAATAAAAATACAGGCTGTTATTTTTTATAATTTTAGTCGGTTCGATTACAGGGCGTGGCAAGCGATTTTTCGAAATTCCTTAAATACAGCTTTGTATTTTTTTAAATAAGAGAGTGTTTCCCTTGAATGAAATTAGCTATTTCCAGTAGTAAGAGTAGGTACTTTTCCTACATATTAACATCCAAGAAGTAATTATTGTAATCAATTAGCCTATTGCAGACTACTACTAGACATAGGCCTCTACCAATGTGCGCCATTTCAGTCCATCTGGCTAGAGGAGGGGGGGGGGGGGGGGGGGGTTATTTCCGTTTTCCTTCTCGCTAGGAATAGTACTCTAAATACTGGAGATAGCGAATTTCATTCAAAGGAAATATTTCCTTGTTTAAAAAAAGAAACAGAACTGCATTTAAGGAATGCCGAAAAATCGCTTGCCAACACCCTATAATCGAACCGACTAAAATTCGAAAAAATAACACTCTATATTTTTATTGCATCAATCGATAGGGTCAATTATAAGGATCAAATCTCTTTAACAAACTTGGTATATTAAATAAAAGGAAATTCATGAAATAGAAGATTTAGAAAGATTTCAGTCGGTTCGACTACCGGGCGTGGCATTTTCAGAAAACTTTGAATACAGTTTAGTATGTTTATAAAAAAGAAACAGAACTGCATTTAAGGAATGCTGAAAAATTGTTTACCATGCCTTATAATCGAACCGACTACAATTCGAAAAAATAACATCCTGTATTTTTATTGCATCAATCGATAGGGTCGATTATAAGGATCAAATCTCTCTAACAAACTTGGTAAATTAAATAAAAGGAAATCCATGAAATAGAAGGTTTAGGAAGATTTTAGTCGGTTCGACTATCGGGTGTGGCATTTTCAGAAAACCTTGAAAGCAGTTTTGTTTCTTTTAAAAAATAAGGGAATGTTTCCTTTCAGTGGAATTCGCTATCTTCAGTATTTAGAGTACTTCCATCTAAGTAAAGTTGAAAAATACCACCCTGTATAGCTAAGTCCCGATATAGTTTAGAGAAGTTTGTCCATAGTAACATTTGATCACTTTATACTGTACTTTCTTTCATATTATACCAATTTCATTGATGGCCGCTCAATTCCAACACGACGCCAACATTACCCAACCCCCTTTCATCAAAATCCGTTCAGCGGTTTAGTCGTAAAAGTGAGACAGACAGACAGACAGACAGACAGACAGACAGAGTTACTTTCGCATTTATAATATTAGTAGGGATTCCCAAAATAGATCAAAATATAAACAATCCAATTAAGTCAAAATTTATAACTTTTTAGATTCTTTATTAAATTTCAAATCGATCTTATTATGCATTATATACGTGTAAACGCAATGTGGACCAAAATAAATGCGATATTCTCTTGCACTCCATACATTTTGCACTACGCACTATTACGCTGCGACGTCACCACGTGCGACGATTTTGTACGGAGCGTTTTTTGCGACTGGTGAAATTGAATTATCAAAATCAAATATTTTTAAAACTATTTGTCGTAAGAATATTTCACTATAGCAGTTTATTATATTATTGCAAAATGTACTTACGATAATAATACAAAATAGGACACAACCCTACTGGTTATCTATTATACCTATTTTATACGCGCTATAACGCACGTAATATTGCGGCAGATATTGGGTATAGATGTCTGCTGCTGAGCCAGGATAATTAATTGAGATCGGAGTTCATTTAAATAATCTACAATATGTAGAGATTATGGAAGATGTCCTGTGCTTACCGTCAACTTATTCATATAAACCCCATAGAGAACTTATGGGGTCTCATGGTCCAGCAGTGGATTCAACAACACCTCGCATATGGGATCATAATATAATAAAAGCTCAGTGAGGGATCGCCTCCAAGCGATAATAATTATTATCGCTTGGAAGCGATCCCTCACTTCGTATAAGATACTAAACATCTAATAGAGCGTGTTAGGGAAACTCTATATACATATCTCTATTTGTCTCTTTACTCCCCTCTCCACTTGACTCTCTAGTCGATTCCACCAGACTTCATCAAAATCTGTTCAGTTGTTTAGGCGTGTTATGCTATGTACCTACAAATGGTTGAAACATTTCGTTTATTCCCAGTATTTCCTTTAGCAGTTGGCTAGGAACTCCTGAAACTACAAAGTTCCTTCAGTTCCTCTGAAGGGACTACTGAGACTTTTTTGTCTGTATAATTCCTTCTATGGAACTAAAGGAACTACTGAGACTACAAAGTTCCTTTTACAAATTTACAATTACCAAATTTCATCAAAATTTGATAATTTTTTTGGACAACAGTACCGAAGTACAAATGTAGTGGGGGGGTCGGAACCATAAAATAAATAGTTTGTTAGGTAAAAACCCTAATATACTTCAAGTTTAGCACGCTTTAAAATATGATACCTGTTTAACAAATATCAGGTAAGATCAATTGAAACGATATAATGTAAATATAAGAAAGCGACGACAAGTGAATTTAGAAAAATATGATTTTAATCAGTTAGCGCAATTACAATATTGATTTCAGGTGAATTGACAGTTCCACATTTTTTTTGAACTATCTTTGTTTAGTAGATGCTGTACGTTGTTCTGATTTGGTTTTATTTAATTTATCTTGGAATGTAATTTTTTTTTTTTTTTTCATTCAATAACATTTAACTCGACTTCAGATTCGTGTTTATTTTATCGAATATCCCTTCTTACCATCGTTTTGACAGTATTAAAAAAATGATTTCAATAATTTTACGGTGACAGGTGAACGCAAAATTATGCAAGTATACTCCTCGCATAATTTCTATAACATATACGAGTATAACATATTATATAGATCGCATCCGCGGTAGCCTCCATGTCCGGGACATCGCAGATAAAATGGAAGAAAACCGGCTTCGCTGGTGCGACCACGTCTTGCAGCAACCGCCGGACTACGTGGGTAGCAAATGCCTGGCAATGGCGGAGTAGGCCTAATTAGACCTGGCTTGACATCGGGGAAGATGATATGCGTGCAAATGGTCTCACTACCATGGACGCCCAAGGTCGTGCGAAGTGGAGGAGGAAGATTCGGAAGGCGATCCCTGAGCTTCGAGGTTATCTTGGCCACGGATGCAATCAGGAAAATGCGTCTTTATGAAGATGATATACCTATACACAAGGCCGACACACATAGAAGTAAAGGAACTTTGTAGTCTCAGTAGTTCCTGTAGTTTCATTGAAGGAACTATAGGGACAAAAAAGTCTCAGTAGTCCCTTCAAGGGAACTAACTGCCAAAGGAACTGTAGGGACAAAAAAGTCTCAGTAGTCCCTGCAAAGGAACTACTGCGAATAAACGAAACATTTTAATGTCAACTGCTACGAATAATACATTTCCTAATGCTGGAAGGATGCCGCTGCCGAAAAAACCTGCATGCATAATGATTAAATGAATAACAAGTCTTTGTAAGCAACCAACAGCTATTATGAATGTGCGGAGAGTGTGAACACTTATTTCTAGTTGGTTATGAACGATACACAATGAAGGAAGCGACGAGCGTGGCGGAAATGAGCAGAACTCATCGTTTTACTATGGAGACAACGGAAAATCTACAATTCTTGTCGCATGTGTTTTAAGTTTCAACCTATTTTAAATTATGCTAGACCCTGATGATGTACCTATTATTGGGATAATAAGGATGACTAAGATAAGTGGCAGGTATTCATGGACATTATAAAGGGTGGATTTTTACCCAACTGTACTAATGTGTTTCGCGCGTATGTATCTACGTATAACTGAAGACATATGTCTTGGACCCTGCGCAGTAGACGATTTTTAGGTCCCCTTTGAGGAAAGCACGGGGGTGCGACGGCGGAGGAAATACGACGCATCCACCAATCACAGAGCTGCGTGCCAACGTTTTAAACCAATCAGCGGGCGCTAAACTCCCGCGTCCTTCTCCGTACACTTGCGTGCAAAAATAAATTTGAATTTATCACCACAATAATTATTTCGAATTAGTATATAGAATATATTTTTTTAAGATATCGTATAAGTTTTTTATTTTGCGATTTATATGTTGATCTTGATTTATACGGTTTTTGTTTACCCTAGGAAACCTACTAGCTTTTTTAACGGGAGCGTAGGCACGTACTCTTTGTGATTATTAAATAAACTACTTTTATCATCGGGAGCTTAGTGGTTAAGGAGTCGGCCTTACGAGCGAGAGGTCCCGTGTTCGAATCAAACTCGGGACAGGTTCAAATCCTACGGGACTACCGACGTAAACTCCTAACACACGCAATTTGGCTTAGCTGGAGGGGTTAATGAGAATATCAGTAATTTTGGTTACTATTTTTTTATACAAGTAGTATAAAAAAATAGTAGGTCGCAGACAAGCATACGGCCCTCCTGGCGGTAAGTGGTTACCGTGGCCTATAGGTGAGTGCAACACCAGGGGAGCCACACTCGTGCTGCTTTGGTTTTCCCACTGACAGCACAAAACCTCTCCTGTGAGCTCTGGCTACCCTACTCACCGTCGGAAACACAACACGAGGTTATTAAGCCGCGGTCTTCTGTAGGTTAGTACCTAGCTATTGCTATAGTTAATAAATAAATAAATTGACAGAATAAGATAATTTTTTTATACTGTTTACAATTAAATATATTCTAATTTCTAACCATTTAGTTATAGCGTTTCATGATCATGTTGACGGGGATTAACTCGATTAACTGTTAAATATTATTACGTAACAATTTCTACATAATACCTAAATAATTTAAATTGGTAATTTACAAACGCTAACACAAAATAGAGTAGCCATTTTTTTGTCCGGTAGTGCACCATGTGCGAACTTGCCGATTTAGGTCCATTACTCGTGTCCACGGTTATATGTATGTATTTTTCTTTGTTCCCCTCTACAGGCCTAACCCCTAGACGGATTTCGATGAATTCATCTTCCGAGTGTCATAGGGTACATAAAATTCCAACAAAAACTATACGGTAGATTTATGATGCTTAAAATATGTGTTGCCAAAAAAAAATTTTCATTAAAATTTATCGAGTAGGGTATCAAAATGAAGAGAATTTAAGGGAGATTACAAAAATAAAGAGATGTCATATCTTAACTGAAAAGGTCAAAATAAAAATAATTATTAAAAAATAAAAACTCGACTGCTGTCTAAAAGAATGAAACAAGCTTGATAGTAGGCGGTACCCATTAAATTTCTTTCGGTTTATGATTGGCAAATGGGTACCGCCTGCTATCAAGCTTGTTTCATTCTTTTAGACAGCAGTCGGGTTTTTTTTTTAATAATTTAACTCTACTTGAAGGGAAATACCTACTCTAAATACTTAAGATATCAAAATTTACATAAATAAACATTCCATTAATTAAAAAAGAAAGACTAATCTTAAAGATTTTCGGAAACTCGATGGAACGATCTAACGCCACACTCGGTGATTATACCTACCGGGTAAAATCCGAACAAATAACTTCTTACATTCTTTAGCATCAATCCCTCCAGGAACAGAAAGTTGAATTCCGAAAATGTTGAAATCCCAAAATGATTGCTTTCCCAAAATGATGATTATTTTTAGTTTCGCAAAATGTTGAATTGTTGTAATGTATCGATAGGGTCAATCACATCTGATAATATAAGATTGGACAACACTAAACCTGGTTCGATCATATTATCAGATTAAATGTATATCACTAAACGCGTCCTTAATTGGAGAACACGGAATGGCTATGCTTCAAGACTAAAATCCTGATGGCGATACCAAAAAGAAATCGTATATTATTTGTTTATTTTTAATACTCTGCTAAAGAAGACAGCGAACAGTTCAAATAAGGCTTTGACTGTTTGACTCCAACACTATACCACCATACTGGATATCATTAGCACAACATTATTATGAATTATTTTTGTAATTTCCATAATGACTTAATGTATTTGGTACCTATGCATGAAACTCAGTCTGAGGACTGCCGTCAAACGTTTATTTAAAGTCACTTTCATTGGAGGTCAAGCGCAAATATCCTAAAAGGATAGTAGAATACATTGAGAAAACATTTGAACAAAGTAATGTTGCAGAATGTTCTGAAGATGGAAATTAAGAAAAATAAAAAGAACACAGACGCTGAATAATTGGTAATCCCTTTGAATTCATATTTTATTACATTTTTACTACATTTTTTTTTAACACGACATACCTACTTGTTTTTATAAAATGATTAATTGTTTCTTTGATTGTTTTTATTTTATTTGCTGATACATTATTAGTATCGATTTACCTGTTTATACTTCTCTACCCAGAAGTTGTGACGAGAAATATTCAACCTAACATTTGCATATTCTTAAGGTTTCATACTTTCGATTGGTATGGAATTTGTCTATTAACCAAACCGGTGAAGTGTTTAAAAAAAAAAAATCAGTCAATATATAACATTGTAGCCGTAATTACTTTGTAATTTGTATATTAATAATGTTCAGACAATTGCTGTTAAATAAGATTTCATATTGAGTAGGTTGTATGACAAGAAAACTTTCTATTAACATATCGACGGGAGCAAAGAGCAAACGGACATCTGCATTTTTGTGAAAATCTTTTTTTTACATAATTAATTAAGAATTTTGTCTTCCATTTGGACATATATTTTTTTTTTAAATCAAATATTTAGTCCTATTTTGCAGCGTATAAAAAGACACCTACACCATTTTTAGGGTTCCGTAGCCAAATGGCAAAAAACGGAACCCTTATAGATTCGTCATGTCTGTCCGTCCGACTGTCTGTCTGTCCGTCCGTATGTCACAGCCACTTTTCTCCGAAACTATACAGCCTATCCTGTTGAAACTTGGTAAGAAGATGTATTCTGTGAACCGCATTAAGAATTTCACACAAAAATAAAAAAAAGTATTAAATTTTAGGGGTTTTTTCATCAAACCCATACGTGTGGGGTATCTATAGATAGGTCTTTAAAAATGCTATTGAGGTTTCTAACATAATTTTTTTCTAAACTGAATAGTTTGCGCGAGAAACACTTCCAAAGTGGAAAAATGTGTGTCTAACTTCTAAAATAAGAGAATGATAAATCTAAAAAAAATATATGATGTAAATTGCCATGCAAACTTCCACTAAAAATTGGTTCGAACGAGATCCAGTTTTTTTTTAATACGTCATAAACCGCAATTTTCGCCTTTGCTACTACGGAACCCTTCATGGGCGAGTCCGACTCGCACTTGGCCGAATTTATTTTAGAATGCAAGGAAGTACACACGGGCATATACACTTGTCCGTGTGTGCGTCGGACAATTTTGCGCGTCGCTTCATATATTATAAACAAAGGTATAAGTTACTTGAACGTTTCGTCACGGGAGGTTGACATATTTAAGCTTGCGTAGGTACTAATTATTCTAAAATCTGTGATTTATTCAACTACATTTCATAGTCAGATAAGATAAGATAATCTTTATTGTACACCATAAAAGTATTATAAGATAACAATCAAACCATATTTACATATAATGCACAATGGGCGGCCTTATCGCTCACAGCGATTTCTTCCAGGCAAACTTTGGATGGATAGTATAGTGTTATTATAATAACATGTATAACAGAAGGAATAAATTACTATTAAAGGACATCATTCACGCTGCATACATTTTTGGTCCAAAATTGAAAGTGCCGGCCAAAGAAAAATAATACGATATTTAAGTACGTAAATGTAAGAAAGCGGGCTGGTTAGACACGAGAAGGAAATTGTTGGTAAATCTAGGTAAAGAACATTTGTCTAGAGGAGGCAAGACACAAGGAAAAGTTTTAAAACAGGTTTACCAAAACTGTAAATACCAATGTCATACAAAAATTACAGAAGAAACTCGAAAACAAATATTTGACTTATTTTGGGGCATTATTTGGCAATTTATTGGAAAGAATACAAAGCGCTTTACTAAAAAGCGTATGACTACTGATATTGAGTCAAAACGCCTCTATTCCGTTCACTACTTTTTACTTGCTGTTTCAAATGTTAATACTGTGGTAAAAGTGTGCAAAACTATGTTCAAAAATACTTTGAATGTGAGTAACCAATTCATTCAAAGTGGAATGGATAAATACAATATTGATACAGAAGTATGTGATAATGATAAAAGAGGAGCCCATTCTAATAGGAAGAAGGTTTTAACAGATGCTAGTATAAAAAGCGTATGTGACCATGTTAAATCATTTTTTATAATGTATCAAGTATGGGCTGCTGAAAATAATATCCTAGAAAAAGTAAGCACACTAAGACAATATCGCGATATAGTGAACTCTAATTTAAATATAGGATTCTTTGTTCCTAAAAAAGATGCTTGTGATATCTGTACGGCTCAGAAAAATAAACTTGATACTGATGAACCAAATACAATTTATGTAAACCATATCAAAAATAAAAAGGTCGCTAGATCGCTTAAACTTGAGAATAAAAATCTTGCACAGGCTAAGCCAACAGAGGTATCAGTCCAACATTTGATTTTCAGAAAATTCTTTCAACCCCGCATGGTGAGACTAGTTCATTTTACTATAAGCGTAAATTATCGGTATTTAATTTCACAATATTTGAAATGGGCCATAAGAAAAGAATAATTATGCTTTAAGTGGGATGAAACTATCGCGAAACGTGGGTCTAATGAAGTAGCCAGTTGTTTGTACAATTATATAACAACAGTTGCAGAGAAGGGTATCAAAGACATACGTTTATGGTCAGATAATTGTGGCGGCCAGAATCGTAATCGCTCAGTTTTTTACCCGACTACGGCGAAGCCAAAGTAGGGTTATGATTTTGACAGGCTATGTATGTATGTATGTATGTATGTATGTTCGTTTGTTCCCTCATAGCTGCTCAACTACTTATTAGAACTGGACATATAGCATATCGTTAGAATCGTCTTGATCGTCCGATGGTTATAGGCTATATGACGTGACACTAAATCTAATGTGGCGCCCTCTAGCGGCCATAAAGAACTGTGTTGAAAAAATAATTTGAGATAAATATGCCGTGTATGGTATCAAATTAAAGAGCTCAATTAGCACATTTCAAATATGCATAAATTATAGTTGTTGGGTGCCCCAAAATAAAATAAACAAAAAAATAAGTTTAAAACTAAAACCCATGTAATTATGTACACATATGCCACAGATTTCTTGAAGAAGAGCAAACTCAGCAGGAGGGTGACAGCGTTCATGCTTTAATTGAAAAGTCTTCCAAAAGGAAAGAGTTGTTTACACCTCTGGAGTGGTATAATTGTGTAAGATGGTGCAAAGTAAATAGTGAACCTTATGAAGTAATAGAGGTATCTTTAGAGGATATTTTAGACTTCAAATCTGACACAAATCGACACTCGTGGAATAAAAATAGCGATAGTGAGAAAGTTCAATGGAATCAAGTTAAAGAGGTAAAAGTGGACCCAAAATATCCAAGTATTATTAGCTACAAATATAACTTGAGTAAGATCAGACGATGAACATAGATTGCTCTCCACGAGTAAATACCAGGAAATGGCAAACTACTAATAATATTTAGTCACTAAAAAAGGCTTATACCAATACCCTGCCAATAACAGCATCAAAATATAAGGATTTGATTTCCCTTTGTGACCAGTCTCTAATTCCTCCGAGATACCACAGTTTCTATAAAAATTTAAAGTAGGTATACCACCACAGAGACTGGGTCGATATCCAACGAAGAAGATTGAAGAACAAGAATCAACATTGTACTTAACATCTCACTTCAATATCTAATTAAAATTTATCTTCTTAACTTGCAAACTTGTAAAAACAGTACAAGTTTGCAAGTTAAGAAGATAAATTTTAATTAGATATTGAAGTAAGATGTTAAGTACAACGTTGATTATTAATAAGAAAGTGCCATTAAAGTGTTTTTTGTGATATTTTAGGATAATAATATTGTTGAAAAAGCGGCGAAGTTAAATTTAATTAATCATGTTGATTAACAAAGTTTCACTTAGTTACCATAATACGGGTTTAGTTCCTTTGTATGATTACAAATAAAATTATAATTGAAGAAGAGATAAATGAACGAAATTATTATTTGTTTAAAGTTCATTGTTGTGATAAAACAAGCTTTACTTTATACGTGATTACTACTATACTATTTATTATATTTTATATAACAGACGAAAACAACACCTATAAGGTGCACGCAATGAACCTAGAAATCTAGTCAGGTGACCTAAAAAGACCAAAGCAATCTAGTCAGGTGGGGAAAAGCCACAGATAAAACATGTAACTCATGTGGTGAAGCAACTGGAACGGCTAGGCACCTGCTAGTGGGTTGTAGGACGCTATTAGACCGGGGTCATTACTCGCGCCGACATGATAAGGTATTAGAAATCATACGTGAAGCTGTAAGTTTGGCGGTAGCTAGAGTGAAAAAAGGATTAACCACAAACCAAAGAAATGACATTGTGTTTGTAAAGGAAGGCTGCTCAAAGAAATCACCTCAAAAGCCATATTCAATTTTGATAGCTGCCGTTGACTGGACAATACTCGTAGACACGTATGAGAAGCACTATAAAATACCGGAGGATATCTGTGCCTCATCATCCAGACCCGACATATTCCTTTTTTCACGATCGCATAGGCGTGCAGTGCTTGTAGAACTCACAGTACCGTGGGAAACTAATATACCTAAAGACCACGCTATAAAGACAAACAAATACTTTGACTTGACTAACGAGTTAACCAAGAACGGCTACGTGGTTAAACTCTACGCCGTAGAAGTAGGAGCAAGGGGAATTCCAGCTAAATCCCTGTACAACTTACTTAAAGACCTCGGATTGCCAAAAGCTTCAGTAAGCTCTTTACTAAATCGAATATCAAAAGCGGCATTGATAGGATCTTACCAAATTTGGATAGGTAGGGGGGGGGAACACTAGTGACGGTGGAGGTGAGCGCTGATGCATCACAAGGTGGCCACCCTAAACCTACATCTGGGTCGCAAGTCCCAGTCGCCGTCACGGTGTTCCTCTCTGTATCACGCTATGGACCCGGCGACCGCACGGTGAATCCATGGAGTGCTGAGAATCGGATCTCAGTTAGCCTGGCAATAATTACATTATCATTTTACTAGTAGTAAATGGTAATTGCAAAAAATGTATCGCATCAGAACTAATTATTAATGTTATTATGAGTGAAAATTGAATAAGAGTTTGATATTTTGGATGATAAGTACCAATAAAATACTTTACAACACACCTGCTCATAACAGTGATATTATTTTACCGCAATTAAGCACGGAATGACACCTATTATAAAACTGTGACTTTTTCATTACTATTATTCACAAAAGTGAGTTATAGATTCTTTTTTAAATTTTATAGGAAGTGTCTATAATTGTCTATGTTCTTAAAAAAGTTTTGATACAAAAAATAACGTGTTTAATAGTACGAATAAATTAATACGCCTATTGTATGGTCATTTGATGCATTTTCGTATTTAAATAAATAATTTCAACTTGTAATACTTGTGTAATAAACAAAATTTTCGCTCAAATTTAACTTTTTTTTTTCTCTAAGTACAGAAAAAAAAACAGTAAAAAAAAGTTAAGTTCAAACCTCATTTTTTTTTAAATATGGTCGACCGCCATTGTTAAATGCGCGCGCATAGGAAATCGAATTAATTTGTAGTATTGTTTATTTAGTATTTGTAGTATTATTTTATTCGCAAGTGTGTTGTAAAACGTCGTATGGCACGTGTGAGCATGATGATTACCGTCCTCGGCTGTCTTAAGACCCTCGCCTGGCGGCTCGGGTCTCAATGGCACCTCGGCGGTAATCACCAACGTTGCTCACTTGTACCATAATGTACTATTGTTTTAATGTTAAAACCTCGACAAATGTCACAATATTAAAGCATATTTCTTATATTCAAATAAAAAACCTGAAACATTATAATTACTGTTAAATATGTATCATTGAAATTAATATTCTCGATAATATTAAACAAACGCAGCGCTCTAGTATTTTTCCAACTCTACATAGCGCTCACGGTGGTTTCAGTTCGAACAACGTTTTGTCCTCGTTATTACTTTGCAAGCCAAATAGATGGCGCTAAATAACTAGCTACCGACTTTATTTTTATTTGTGTTTCTAGTCCTTTAATCCTTTTTTGTACTTGTGAAAATTGTGAATTTATGTGTATGAACTCCACCGGTATAAAAATTAACAATTTTCAGTCTCAATTCTCAAAATTAAGATATTTATGATTATATAAATACGTAGGGTTTTGTAGTAACAAAACAAGGCCATAGATGTCACTAGTATCGGAAATTTAACTAATATCTCTACCTCTATAGCGCTGAGCTGTCTAGATGACTTTTACCACGATTCACTAGCGACAGTATTTTCTGTCGTTAAGGGAACAATGAAACTGTCGTTTTTGCAAATAACGTGTTTGTGGTAGAGAGGGGTGAATGACCTGTATTGCCGCACTAACTGGCGCGTACTATATAAGATTTACATTATTTTTGTTAGTTGTTATTTTCTCTGTAATGTTACCTCATACTGCTGCTTCTGTTTCTTTGTAATACAATTACTGTGATTAAAACGGAAAATATTAGGTCCTTACGTATGAAATTAGCGATTTGTCGTACTGATCAATTTGATCTGAAATATCTCCTCTTTGGTTAAGAATTCCAAATTCAAATTAATAAATTCATTTATAACTAGTCTCAACGTAAGAGGCCCACTATGACATTTGTCATTTGGACGTAACTAGGGATGTAACCACACCACTCGGTACACGATACTCAAGATAAATCGATTCAAGTTTGTATGCGTATTTGATCGATTAGAATATGTATTGTATTGTAGTGTAAAGTTCATTGGCTTAAAGTTCTAATTAGAAAATTTTATCTACACTTTGATATTGTAGGTATTTTTAAACAATACAATACTGCGAAAAGTCAATTTTCTTTCATTTAACATTTTTATTACAATAATATTCACTCAATAATAACCAATAGAAATCGCATGAAAATGAATCTTTAGTAAATCATTTTCTTGATACCTACTGTCTGAAGTTTACGCTTATATCACTTATT
The DNA here is from genome assembly GCA_914767945.1 of Eilema depressum. Classification (NCBI taxonomy): domain Eukaryota; kingdom Metazoa; phylum Arthropoda; class Insecta; order Lepidoptera; family Erebidae; genus Eilema; species Eilema depressum. The sequence continues at coordinate 19,841,134 of OU612012.1, read as the reverse complement.
GAAATGAAACCACTTTTTAACGGCTTCTATCGCGATTTATCTGTCACTATTTACTTTTAACCCTACGTCGGCTACTTTCTAGCAGCTGGTCCCGGGGTGACTTAAGATGATATTTGAAGCCTAGGAATAAAAAAACCTAGATAACAGCAAACACAACAAATACACAAATTGGGATAATGTCATATTTGTCGATGAGACTTGGCTGAACTCGAATCATACCGTGCCGCAGTCATGGACAGATGATACCAAGGCCTCTTGCTCAAAAGTGCCAATAGGAAAAGGTGGACGCTTAATCATCTGCCACGTCGTCGGGTCAGCTAGTGGTGGTTTTGTGAATGATACCTTGCTCGCATTTGAGTCTAAAAGTACAAAATAATATCACAGAGTGGTTTACTAACCTGTTAGCAAACCTCTCTGAACCATAATAAAATTATTGTGTACAATGCACCGTGACCAATCAGTTCAAATAAATAAAGCACCTACTCAAGCAAACAAAAAGGCCGATTTAGTAGCATGGATACAAAGATCAGGCGTTGAAGCTGATACAAAATAGTTAAGAGCTGAATTGCTGTAACTGGTAAAAAAATTAAACCTGCAAAATTAAAAAATTAAATTGATGAATGGGCACTTCAGCATGGACATAAAGTGACAAGAACGCCGTCATACCATTGTCAGTACAATGCTATTGAGCTGATCTGGGCTCAAATGAAAGGATATGCAGCACGCCACAATACAAAGCGGCCATTCTCCACTAAGAAAATGATGACATTGCTGAATGAAGCTTGTGCCAAAATTACTAAAGAAGACTGGGTAATAGTTCTGGGGGTCCAGGGCTAGGTTTCTAGGCTTCCAGGCTTCTAGACATAATTAAACCTAGAAATCTTGAAGTCTACAAGCCTAAAATTTAAAAAAGACCTAGAAAACAGCAAAAAACAGTCAGACTTAACGAAACCGCGAGCTCATTCTACGTAAATAGTCGCTGATGTTTAGTCACTCCGCGACCACGGTTGCTGAAAGTTAGCCGAAACTTCGGGTTAAAGTAATAAAGAATTAATCGCGATAGAATCCGTTAAAAATGTTAAAATGTTAAATGTTAAACGCTTCCTTTTATTTGTGCTCTATGACCTTGCTTCGTCTCACATTTCAGGATTCTCGCTCAACGAGGAGTACCCTAAAATTAAACTTCTAATTCAACGCAATCAAAGTATTGCCGGTCTTGTAGTATATTGCCGGCCATGTAGCATATTGCCAGTACTGTAGCATATTGCCGGTCATGTAGCATATTGCCGGTCATGTAGCATTAGTTCGCACCACAATTCAGTTTCGTGAGGAATCTTTAATGCGCAAACACGAGTCGTGTTTGCGCATTAACACACGTTTTGCACTTGACCGGATTTTTACAGATAAGTGTACGATCTTTAACTTTGTCTTAGACATTTTTATGATAAAATTAAAAAAAATATCTTAATCGATTTATTTTTACCATAACCAATTTATTAATAGTCTGTGGAGAGTATAAAAAACTCGTTATGGACAGCACTGAGCGGAGTGGGCGGTACCCATCAATGAAAAATGTCATTCTACGTTTGAAAAATATCATTGTTTTACGTTCTCAAAATTGAGAACTTCATGGACTTGAAATGTCCAAACGGGCTTTTTAGATAGCGATTACTTTAGCTGGTTTTTTTTTCTTTGGAATACAGTCATTCATTTGTTATTTGCCTCATTATTTTTTCTTTGGCGTCGCTTATTACCGCGCAATGGAAAACATGAAATATCGGTATATTTACGAGTACGAGTTCTACCGTTGCACCAGTGCTGCAGAAACAGCTCGAAGAATTAATGATATGTACGGCGCTGGTGTCGCTAAAGAAAGCACGGTACGTTTTTGGTTTCAACGTTTTCGTTCTGGAAATTTCGACCTTAAGAACCAACCCCGTGGACGGCCGGAAATCAAAGTGAAAAACGAAGAATTAAAGGCTATTGTGGAAGCGGATCCATCACAAAGCACTACAGAGATAGCAACAGGGTTCGGGGTAAGTGACAAAGCTGTATTAATCCACTTGAAGCAAATCGGGAAAGTACAAAAACTCGAACGATGGGTACCTCATGAATTGAGTGAATCGAACTTGCAAACACGGGTCGCCTGCTGCGTTACTTTGCTCAACCGACACAATAATGAAGGGATTTTAAATCGAATCATTACTTGTAATGAAAAGTGGATATTGTACGATAATCGAAAGCGCTCATCGCAATGGCTGAACCCTGGAGACCCAGCCAAATCCTGCCCTAAACGAAAATTGATTCAGAAAAAGTTACTTGTAAGTGTTTGGTGGACTAGCACCGGTGTCGTTCACTACAGCTTTCTTAAATCTGGCCAAACGATTACGGCAGATATCTATTGTCAGCAACTGCAAACCATGAAGGAAGAACTAGCCGTTAAACAACCGAGATTGGTCAATCGCTCTAGGCCACTGCTGCTTCACGACAACGCAAGACCACACACTGCACAACAAACAACCACTAAGTTAGCTGAGCTACAAATTGGAATGTCTACGATTACCAACAGATTACCATTTTTTCCGGAATTTGGACAACTTCTTACAAGGAAAAAAATTCCACTCCGATGCAGCAGTCCAAACCGCCTTCAAAGAGTTTATTGATTCTCGCCCCCATGGTTTTTATAATAAAGGGATCAATGAACTACCCATAAGATGGCAAAAGTGCATAGATAACAACGGTGCATACTTTGATTAATTAAATATATTTTACAAAAAAAAAATCGACTTTTTATTCCTCCCGTACAAAACGCCAATTTCATACGTAAGGACCTAATACAATGCACTGGACTATTTTATTGTACTGAAAAAGCTCATCATAATCAAAAAGTACGCAGTAAATTGAGACAACTACATTATTTTGCTATCAATCATACGTGCCCTTTATTTGTGGATATAGATTATAAAAAGGATAACAATTATTGACTTTTTTTAATGAAATTAATTAGGGATCATAATTTAGAAAGTCCGAAGTAGAAGCAAACATATGGCAGTTGACTCATTTAGTAATTTATTTTTTACGAAGTAGAAAAAGACATTGCTGTATTTTTTTCAAGTATTCCAAATTTCAAGGAGCTAGCTTTGTAATTGCTACAGTTATAACGTTTTTACGTTAAAAACGCTCTCCTGAAAACTATTGATATTACAGATGTCCGTTTGCTCTTTGCTGCCGTCGATATGGTAACCAGCGTCGACAAAAGATTACCTAGGGAATCCTCTTGGCAATCTTATGGCTCATTTACACCAGTCGCTTGCCAGTCGAAGGCGACAGCCAACCCGGTGTAAACACATTGAGGCTACGACCGTCCTTCGACAAACGAATGGTCAACAGAAGTGTAACCGGCGCACGATTCTTTGTCTATTTTTTATAGTTACTCGAATTATTTCGCACACTATTCCCATTCCCTACTGCAGCACGTGACGACTCATCATAATCACGACTTCTAATACACTGACACGATTTTAGTAAACTGGCAGTAGACGAAGTCGTTGGTGCACTTTCGAATACGCCTTCGACAAACGAAAGTCGCTCGCCGAAGGCGGTGCACGACCTGGCGTAAATATGCCTTCGACTACGCCGCCTTCGGTAGAGGAAAGACGTTCGCCGAAGTCGACCGTCGATCTGGTGTAAATGAGCCATTAAACGAATAAGGAGTTTTAGGAAAATTATATCCAGGATATTTTTAGTCGACTCCTTTGCAATACTATGTTTATTGATATTTAATTTAATATAAAATTCTTTATATCCATTAACCAAGTCGGTGAAGTTCTTTACGTGGTGAAACTGAATTACCTCGAAGCCTCCGCCCGCCTCTGCAGAACTAGCTGGAGCCACACCATAGAACAAAAATTAACAGTATGGAGGTAGGTTGGTAGGTAGATTATGGATCGAAAATATAAAATAGATAATAATAAATTATTATCTATTATACATATATAAAACGAGATATTATTCACAATATACTATATTCATAATATAATGATAATAATAATTAATAAATAATTAATATATTCTAAACATTGTGCTATTGATTGATTAAAAATGTATTGTACTTTTTTATACTCTTCAAATTCTCTTAAGCTAGAAGATTCCAGAAATACAATTTAACAGAATATTTTTTCGCTTGTCCGTAACCACAGCCGTAACTACTACTAACTGTATTGCTCAATTATTGTCAGGGCCTTAAAAAAATGTAAAAGCTTCACTATCTAGGAAAGCTAAAACATTACATACCTACCTAAATAATACAACAAAATAATTTAAAGAATAATAAATCGAAATGTAGACTCACGTTAATATCAACAAGATCATAATATCAGTTATTTCAGTATTTATTACGAATTTGGCAATTTTGTTTTGCAAGAACGCCAAGAACATACAATTTGACATGGCAAGCATTTGGGTTTTAAATCAACAAATATTTTATACATATTTTATGATGACAATTTAAATTGTCCTTACATAATTATAACAGTTATTTTGATGTCAGTCAAATTGGAAACATACCTATTTGGCACACAATATATTTTTAACATGATAAATCAGATACTGCTGCAAAAATACTTCTTTGTAGGTTCATTAATTAAATCTATAAGTATATCATCCATTTCTTGTTACAAAGGCATTCAATGAATAATTATTGTGTTTATAAGCGCCAATATCCGTAATTCAATACCTATAACTACACTTTAGTATAATCACATAATTAGTAGATACAACAATAATAAACGTAGCAAAATATAGGACAAAACAAACTTACTTCTAATGTGGGAATGTATAAACACTGGAAATAATAAATAAATATTTTAGGTAATAGAATGTACACACTGTACACAGTGCAATTTAAACCCACCCAAATTAAGCATAGCTAAACTAGCTTGTGTTATGGGTTCTTATATGTTATGTTAATACCTACGCACATAGATACATTTCTTCTTTTGTAATTACACACATTTATTATAAAATACATAGCAAATGGGTATATTCACGCATAGAATCTACACTGTGCGGGAATCGGACCGACCTCCGACGTAACAGTCGAACATCTCAACAGCTACGTCACAAAAGCGTCAAATTGGGATAGTTGTATTGCTAATAAGAATGATAATCTCATGTTTTTGTTTGTGAAGAGTTAAACAGGGGTAGTACGGACCTACCGGCTTAGGCAGGTCCTCATTGGACATGGCTATTTTGGCGAGTACCTGTGTCTGGGCCAGTAGCCAACGGCCGATTGCCACTTCCCTGCTGAGGCTGCTTCACGGACACTTAGGGACATCAAAAATGGAACTCTTAGTTTTACTAATCAATGATGCAAATGTATCCTGCTATCTTATACAGACAATTATTGTTCCGTGACAATAGTCGATCAAAATAGCAATGGATACAGAAAATATGTGGAATGCGTAAACCACGTATGCCATATTTAGCCATACGAATAGAATTGCATTGAATTGTCTGACTAGAAAGGATAATAAGAGATTGATCTCATTGCTAATAGTAATTGAAGAAAGATAAACATGATTACAAAATAAAAAATAATATTCATTTTCGTAATACAAAGTTTCATAATGAACAATATATGTTCATTTATCATAATTAATATTATTATCTTATCACTTATTTATGATGGAACCCTTTATTTATTCTGTTACTTTTGACCCACAAAATGTTACTTTCGTCGTGACAAGGTGGTCAAAACAAATAATGAATATTTTCAAGACTTCTGTGATTGATACTAAATACAGAATAATAAGGTAAATTAAAATGTGAAACGGAATATGGCTCTTAATTCAATTCACCTATATTCCTTTTTAAAAAATGCTCCTGATGAGGAATATTTGTTGATAAAGGTAAGTTATGGTGAAAGATACTTACTGGTTTTTTTTATTTAAAATATGTAGTAATCTACTATTCTTCATTATTGATGTATTTTATTTATAGGTTATTTTTATTTTGAGTGTAAATAAATTATTTATATAACAACAGACGATATCGATATACTTGAGAATGTAATAATAATAATAAAACTAAGCAACACTTATCCCCAAAAGTTCTGCACATCGAATTTTAAAACATCACAGACTTCACCCGTATCACCAGCGTGTGCAGACATTATTATCGCAGGACTATCCCCTACAGGTCACATATTATGTCATTAGATGCTGCAAAAGCACAGGGAAGATGATTGATTCTAAAATAAAATACTATGGTCAGAGGAAACAAGCTGTAAAATAGATGGCTATTTAAATCTTCACAATCTCCATAGCTGGTCCCATTAAAACCGCATCTGATGAAACACGATAACTCTTAATATCAATCTAAGGTGAATCTTTGCACGGACATATTAAAAGACAGAGGTAAATTAGACTCGTTGAGTTACCACGCAACTTAGACGACAATAGATATTTGCATTTTTTAGAAAATGACCTACCAACAGTTGACTTAGTTTAATAGGTGCACTATGACAGATTTCAGGAGCCATAGAAGATAACTTGGTAGGTACTATTGGAACGAAACATGGAACATTTATAAATTAAGGTAAATAATTTGTAAATAAGTATTAACTTATAATAGTAAGTTTAAAAAAATATATTTTATATAATGTGACATAATTTTAAATTCAGTTTTGTGACCCAGCTTTGTTTAGGAACTTGTCTTGCTCTTATTTTGTGACCCGGCTTTGTTTGGGAACTTGTCTTGCTATTGTGGATTTAGCTTATTCGTTTTATTTATTTGATGAATTTGATCATGTCGACAAAAGGACGCACGTTGCAGGCATGGGCAATTATTTTGAAACTGCACGACTCTCAAATGACGGCTCCTTGTTGCCTCTAACGCAAGTGCATAAACGTGTTGCAAATGCCTTGGGAGTAGGTGTACATACTGTGGTGTCCCACAGTATTTAGAGAGAAAAAAAATGGTCCTTCTGGAACGGACGACAATGTTGTTCGTTCACCAAAAAAACAGAGAAGAAGCAAGCCAATTACAGGTATCGACAACTTCGATGCAGATGCTATAAGGAACCACGTGTAGGTATACATATTAAAACCGAGGAGAGTACCATGTGGTGGAAAAAAATATACTGATTTCTCTTAAAGAAGCTGACTATCTTCTTTAGTAACAATTTAAAAAAAATACAGGTTTTCAGTAAAAGAAATGCGACCGGCGAAAAGTGGTGATGGAGAGATTTGATTTGAAACTGCAAAGAGTAACTTTTCTACGCAAAATAAACCGTCTAACAGATTGGAACAAAGTTATATTTTTAGACAAAACGTGGTTAAATGCAAATCACACCGTGTCAACGTCTTGGACGAATGACACTGCGTACTCTAGCGCAAAAGTACCCATTAGGAATGTTGGTCGGTTAATTATCTGTCAGCTGGAACTGCAGGTTTTATCGATAAAATAATTGTTTGCTGAAAAGAATACTATGAAGAGATGAACTCGGATAAATCTAAAGAGTGGTTTGTCAATCTTTTAAATAAACGACATAAGCCACCAACAAAGGCGAAAAATAAAGCCGAGCACGTAGCATGGCTCGAAAGGCACGGAGTGGAAGCCAATATGAATCTTTTAAAGAAAAAATTAATAAAATCAGTGGCAGAAAACAAATCGAGATCACCCAGGTACGTCATTGACGAATTAGCACGGGAGCATGGGCATACAAATTATAAGAACACCATACCACTGCCAGTATAATGCCATAAAACTGATTTGGGCAGAAGTCAAAGGTAACTTTTTATTTTTACGTTATATGTAATACGTTTTGTTGATTTATTGATTGTTATTAATAATTTTATTTTCAGGATACGCTGCGAGACATAATAGTTACGGTCTCAACATTTACGAATAAAAAAATTGTATTCCGCGGAAATCGCCGAAGCCGTGCAGTTTATTAAACTTCAGACATTCATAGAGGGTGATATTGATAATCTTACGCGTGATTCGTATACTGACTTGAAAGATCCGACGAGACTGTCGATGTTGACAGATGACACATGTGGAACGGTGGTAACATCAGAAGCGTCTTCACCAGTTAATAATGAGAAAACTAGCGTAAATTGGTGGTTCGGTTGAGGAAGCGTACGACGCGACGCGACTAGTTATACAGTTGGTACAGCAGTTTCTGACGGTAATTGTCTTTATGACCCTTCGGCGTTTAATGTCCACAATTGAAATAAACTACTTCTTAGAATGTCCACATCTAGAAATGACCACTCTTGGAATGTCTATTTCTGGTAATAACCACTTCTAGAAATTACCACTTCTTAAAAAAAGTCAATCTCTCAGAATACCCATTTCTTAAAATGACCTCATTTATGTCTCAAAATAGGTTGTGCACGATACGTTGTGGTGCTTCTTTGTTATCCTATTTGAAGTACTAACCACTTAGAACATAATCTACAAAGATAATAATATGACAGTTATTCCCTTGCGTTTGACACCATCATGTTATTTGTTATCCTGAAGTATTTACTTACTCCTTTAATTATTTGATAATATTTAAAATGGAAAAAACAGATCTAGAAGTAAGAAAAAATCAAAAAGGAAAAGACACTATCTTGTATAACAAAAACCGTTATAACTTTTCATTAAAAAACAAGAATGGTACATCACGTTGGAGGTGTGTAAATAGACATGACTGCAGCTCCACGATTACACTAAATTCTAGTAGGGATAGGCGTTGAATGAACGAACAGTTTATTTAGACTGTTTATTTCTCATAAACGGTAAACTAGTTTATAGTATACAGATAAACTGGTTTACTCATGAACGACATTCATTTTGTGCACTGTGAGTGCGAACGAGACCGGTTGACGCGAAGCGCAAAGCGACGATAAGCGCGCCTTCCGAGTTAACACGAACTAACCCGAATGATTACGAAGTACGTAGTACCGAGGACACAGACAATCTGTGAATGCATAGTTCGAGGCGTACCTACTTCGTAATACTTCGTTCTTGTCACACTTGATAGATTTTATGACTACCTATCTCTCTCTTCCGATCGGCACGTGCTAAGGAAAAGGACAATCTTCATTTGCGGTCTGGACGTATAGTTTTAAACTCTATTGCCATAGTAATAGAATATGCATCTGTATTATTCGTATACAAAAATGTTTAGCATTTCATTTGCTTACATTACATTATTTTTTTAGTTTTCAAATAATAATAACAAAAAAAAAAGTATAATGCATAATACATGATTGTACAATTTCAATTATTTCAAATCAACAAAAAAAAAAGAAACAAAAAGAAAAAAGGGAAAGATCGCGGTTCGAGTCTCCTGCCCGAGTATTGATTTCGCTTTTTCCAATTTAAAATAATTTGTTTAGTTTAGCATACTAAATGCATTAAAATTATCTCAAAAAGAAAAAAGTTTCTAAATTCATGTATTATGTAATCATATAGTTATTATTATTTATTAGTTAGCCTGCCAGTCCTAAGCCTGGAAAAAGTATGAAGGAAAGTTCATTTTAAATAATAGTCGTTGTTCGATTAGCACGTAGTCATCAATTCAATCAAGTTCATCGAAACTAGTTCAAGGAAATTGGTCGAAAATTCAGCAGTTTATTCTATAGTCATCAATTCAATGTCATGAAGTCGCAGTAAACTAGTCGAAAAAAAAATCGTTTTATGCACTAGTTTATTGTCGACGATAATCGGTCTAGTTTCGTTTACTACCGACAACGACCCATTCCTAAATTCTAGTAAAAATATAGTACTTCGATCAACTCCACATACATGTTAGAAAAAAAAATTCTTAATGACATTTTTATTGCGGTGGATGATTGCAAGAAAAAAGTATGCCATAATTTTGGATCGGTAGAAAAAATATTTGAAAAGAGGTTTCAAAAGTTGAAGAAAAACTGCAAAGCCGATGATATAACGCATATTCCCAACTTCTCTTCGAAAAAAGACTGTTTATACGCAGCACGAAAATCATTTTTGGAGACCAAAAGTTTATTCTTCCAAACAATCGCAGACGTACATGTACCAAAAGGGTTAGGAAAAGATTTTCTTGTATGTGAAGAAGGTACAACAGAAAAAATTATTTTGTTTTGTTCAAGGACAGCACAAATGTTTTTGAAAATCGAAGAAGAAAACATTGCGATGTACTTTGGGGATGGCACATTTTATTGTGTTCCACAACATCATTATCAGCTTTATTCATTACATGTGGACATTGGTTCGAATGAGAATGTAACAAATGTTGTTCCTGTAATCTTTGCTTTGCTCCCAAACAAGAGTGAACAAACTTACGTACGACTTTTTGAGCTTATTAAAGATAAACTCTCTGTAGAAATGCCGACTTTTAAATGTGATTTTGAAACTGCAGTCATGAACGCTGTCAAGACAGTATTCCCCAACTGTAAAATATCCGGCTGCTTCTACCACTATAATAAAGCCATTTGGCGTACTGCTAAGAAATTCAACTTAACGCTGTCACCAGACAGTAGAAAAATGGTGAGAATGGTATCTTACTTACCCCTTTTACCTTCAAGATTTATTGAAGACGCATGGAATTCCATTATTCGCGAGACTGATGACAGAGAAGATATCCGAAAATTAAAAAATATTTTAATAAACAATGGATTCCATTAGTTAGAGATGAAATTTTAAACTGTGCTTTTGAACGGCACCGTACGACGAATCCCGTCGAGGGATGGCATCGTCGAATAAATGCGCGATTTCAAAAAAAGTGTCCCTTTTTTTAATTTGTTTTAAAACTGAAGAGGGAAGCGGATTACCAAGATCACAAAATTTTGAAATCCTATTTTGATGTACCAAAGAAAAATAGACGGGATCGACAAATTTACGTAGACAAAAAAATTACACAATTCATGCAAGATGTTGAAACCGACATTATAACACCAATTCAATTCTTGAAAAAAGTTATTTACTTTAAGTTAAATCATTGAAGTGATTATTAGTTTAAGTGTAGCTTCTCCCTCTTGTTTTAATTAGAAAAACTGTTATGTTTTTTATGAATTTCTTTTATTCCTGAATATTATTCAAATTACAAATAATAAATAAATGAATTCCGATTTAACTCTTATTTACAACTGTCTCAGAATTAGGTATGTCCAGTCCAACAAGCATTAGGTATAGTCTAGTTAGTTCGAGTTGCACGCACCCATTATGAATAACTATCTAAAGATATTTTTTAGCAAATGTGACTATGCCCATGCTGATTACATTTCCTAGAAGTGGTCATTTTTATAAGTGGTCATTTTTAGAAGTGGTCATTTCTAGAAGTGGTCATTTCTAGAAGTGGTCATTTCTAGAAGTGGTCATTTTAAATTGTGGTCTATTTCAATTGTGGACATTAAACGCCGAAGGGCTTTATGACTCATTGCGTCTACTTATTAACCCTTCTATGACTGTTAAACAATTCAATTATTTTTTGTTACAGAGCCCGCTGTTTTCTATGATGCCAGCGCTTGCGTTAACGGATTTAATTAGGGTTTTGAATGCTCCTAACAGGTGGGGAGGAAAGCCAGCGATTGCACACGCGAGTACGTCATACTTTCAATGTAAAAATTGTGTTATACTCGGGTAAATTACATTGCGGGGTTTATGGGGAAAAATATACTGAGACTATATATCTTTTATTAGAGAATAATCATTCCGTACCATTATTCCCATATTAATAAGAAATGTGATTAAGTTTCGGTAAGTCTATGTAATTTAAATCATTCCGATGTTGCTGGAAATGTAAAGAGAATCGCCGTTGTTATACCTGTTAAAGACGGGGAAGTGATTCTACAGCAAGAGATTATAACTAAAACCCGATGAAATTAGTGAATTGGTCAAGAAGTTAGAGCGTAATGAGTGTACTGAGGTAAGGACGGAACGAAGCGTTATGGTGCAATCCGAAGCAGATGTAGTCGAGACTCCCCAAAGTCGAGTCTAACTTCAATAATAGGGTCCAAGAGCGTTTTGATGTACGGAAGAATTCAGATTTGACTGCGGTGTCAGAAGTCGGGGCTGACTTATTGCGGGGAAATTTATTAGGTGAGCTCATCGATGAATTAAGAAATAGTGAAGATACCTTTTCCGTTTTTCCACTGCAATTTCTCAAATAATACGGCTATCACCGGTGACACGACTGGCGAAATGGATTATAATAACCCTTATGCAATACGGCAAAAATAACGTAAAATGTTACAAAAGTTACATTCTGGCAACGATGCGATTAATGTTTTGTAACCTGAATCGATTATAATCACAATCGATTTGAGACAATCCAACTCTACCAACCTACAGTCAAATCGCACCTATTAAATTATTTCAACAGGACATTAAGAGAAGACAAACCCATTAATGACTTAAGTGGTTCCAAAATTACGGTTGACCAGCACTCTACGCCCGTCCTGTGAGAGAATATTAAAATGAAAAGTATCCAAGGCGTTGGATGGCCACCTCGTTCACCGACCGATCTAAACCCTCTGGACTTTTTATTGGGGTTGTCGCAAAGACAAGGTCTATTCGAAACCCATTGCAACGCTGGACGAGCTTCGCCAACAAATCCATGCGGCTGCGGATTATATTAGTGGTAAAAGATATGCACGACAAGTAAACCTGTCTTCTTTACTTTACTTTTTTTTTATTTATGACGGTGGCAAAAAAATTGACAAGATTATTTAAGGTTAGACCATTTGTCGTACTTTTTACGGCCCCAACTACCCATTACGACTGTCATAGATATTTTGTATCGCTACTGGGTGTGGGAGTGTGGGACCGACGGCATAACGTGCTCTCCAAGCACGGAGGTAACCCAATGTTTTAAGTAGGTACCTATCCCAAGACCGACCTATCTAGTACTGTTTAACCTTACAGTGTATTAATTTACTCGGTTACCACTTAGCCACGAGCCCTATGATTTTTAATAAAAGCAATGTATGAAATATGGTTCTTATTTAAAAAAAAAATACGTTACGTCAGTGTCTTATCCGAGTATTATACCATTTTAAAATCTTGGATAGTTGCGCCACTTTTTTTTTGACAATGATGCCATAGTGGTGTCAATACTTTTTATTCATCTTGATGAGACAAAGTTGATAGAAAAGTAAAAATCTATGAAAGTACAGAAAAGAGTTCATTAATATCAGAAAAATTGGTAGGTAGTTGAATATACATTTTTTTTGATATTTGATACCCCTTAGGTGAGGCTTCCGGCGACTGGGACCGAAATTAACTCGGACCGCGGTCCCAGTTGCCGGATTCATTTAAATTTAATATTTTTCTTCCATCGACTGGGACCACTTATAAATGTATCAAAAAATCTATTGTTTTAGCCAAAACAGTACAGTCAAACAAAAATTTTTTAAACTTATATTAAAGAAAAAACTCATTGATTAAAAAATCGCATTTATTTATATAATATAAAAAAAACTCTTCGAATACCGTTCTTGCTATTTTTTTGTTTAGCATCAGACAGAAATATACAGCCCAAACTCAGCCTCAGATACATATCTCAAGTCACTTTCATCTCGTTTTTTTAACTTTTCTTTTAAAAAACCCTTATTATGCAACAGTTTCATAGATAGATAGATAGATAATTCTTTATTGTAAACCAATAGATTAAATTTACAGTAATACAAGTAGGTAGCATGTTACGGTTCAATGTATAATGGGCAATGCACAATATCCAATGGGCGGCCTTATCGCTACAAGCGATTTCTTCCAGGCAACCTTAGGGTGGACAGTAATGTGATAAAAACAAAGATAATTATGGTGTAGTTAGTAAATAAACTACATACCAGGTGTATTAAAAAAAAAAGAGAGTGAAAAGTATAAACCAAGTAGAATAAAATAAATAATAATATTACGTAAAGTATTATAAACATATGCAACTATTACATAAAAACAGTTAAATAAAATAAATAATACATACTTTAAGAAGGGAGAAAAGTAAGTGTACAAGATAGGTAGTGTTCCTTAACCATTGTGTTACAAACGTTTATGGATTTTGCTTGTTCGATGTTCAATGGCAATAAGTTCCATAAGCGCACAGCTTTGACAGTGAAAGACTTGTCAAAAAAGTCAGTAGAATGTGTACTAATGTATACTATGGATGCATAAACTAATATTATAATAGTTTTGTAGCGGCAATGGATATTTTTTTGATATCAATAAGTAAAAGTACAGTATAAAGTGATCAAAAGTTACTATGGACAAACTTCTCTAAACTATATCGGGACTTAGCTATACAGGGTGGTATTTTTCAACTTTACTTAGATGGAAGTACTCTAAATACTGGAGATAGCGAATTCCACTGAAAGGAAACATTCCCTTATTTTTAAAAAGAAAAAAAACTGCATTCAAAGACTTTTGAAAATGCCACACCCGGTAGTCGAACCAACTAATATCTTACAAAACCTTCTCTTTCATGGATTTCCTTTTATTTAATTTACCATGTTTTTAGAGAGATTTGATCCTTATGATCGACCCTATCGATTGATGCAATAAAAATACAGTTTCCTTTAAGTAAAATTCGCTATCTTTAGTATGAGGGTACTTTCCTTCAAGGTAAAGTCGAAATGATGCACCCTGTATATCGCAGCTCCGATATTACTTACAATGAAAATTGTAAAAAATGGCCGCTAAAAAAATTAAGGACGCCACTGTCCATACTAGGTTACCCAATCCCCTTTAATTGTAATTATTTGCAACCATGTCGTTGAGGGAGGAACTTTATTAACTATTGTTTATAAATAAGTCAATTGTCTTACGTACCTGAAGACTAGATCTTTTATTCAAGACACTGTACCAATTAACTCTCACATCACATCACATTTCGCAAACAAATCATTCAGCATATGTAGTGTTTCCTAACCATCTTTTAAGCATTGCATAATAACATTATGTTTACACTGTCCAATGCAAAACCTGACGTTGCTAAGCTACGCTCGGCCAATCCCTGTCAGTGATTGGTCAAGTGATTCATCAAGAGATGCAAAATCGAACTAGAGTTAGAGAGGGATAGCATTATATAATGCTAACCCTTTGTACGTGCACGGGTGAATTGCGTGACAACGGGCTGGCTTAGGATAAGTAAATGATATTACATTTATTGTACATAAATTATATTTTTGAATTAAACAGATTTTGCTTTGCCTAATTATTACTTGAAATGTCTTTTTGTTTGACTGTACTGTTTTTGGTTTTAACTAAAAATTTTTGTACTTTTTTATGAGTGGTCCCAGTCGCCGGAAGAAAAATATTAAATTTAAAATAAATTTTATTGTGGTCCCAGTCGCCGGAAGCCTCCTTATCGAATATCGAAAAAAACTTATAAATCTATATATATAGGGTAGCGATATTTTTTTCTATTTTTTCTTGAGTCATAAGCCCTTTGGTGCCGGCTTATCCTTGAATTTTGGGACACCCTGTATATTAAAAGTAAGTCGACAGTCGTGTTAGTTACACTATTTTATATGTCGATATAGGTTGGACCAATATTGATGATTTTTATTGTTGTATTTTTGTTTTTGCCTAAGTTAACAGAATAATACAAAAGTTGAATGTAAGTAAAAGAAAAATACATTACTTAATTATAATATTATTAGTGTACATTTTTGTTTGTGAGAAAATATGTGACCTCTTGTAGCCCTGAGATTCTTGTGACTAGAAATTTGCGATTTTGATAGAACCGAAAAATCATATTAATGACTTACTTTTCATCATCTAGCTAGACAATCCCGAAAATTAACAGTTTAAGTGGTACTGGCTCAGTATCGAAACAATGCTAAATACACCGTGGCCCAAAATAACGTTGACAAAATTTAAAAAAAGCAAATTTGAAAATGGAACGCGATTTGTCCTCTTTTGTTTTTTTATTATATTATTTGCTAGTTCCTTGGCGCCAAATCTATATTGTTTTTCGGTTGAAAACTTGTTGCAATTAATTTATTTCGCAATGTCAGTGAAACGAGTGTCCATACTTACTTTGCATGAGCGTGGAAAAAGGCAGTGTGAGATAGCAAGCATTCTTGGTGTAAGCCGTCAGTTAGTTTCTGCGACAATTAGACGCTATAATGAGTTGGGCAGCATTGAGGACCGTCCTGGAAGAGGACGTAAGAGGACTGTTCGAACTTCTAGGAATAGACACATCATCAAACAAAGGTTACTACGCAATCCACAGACAAAGGTGAGAAAAATGTCACGAGACTTGGGGATTAGTCGCTCCACCGTGCAACGTATAGTGAAACATGACCTCCAATTGATCCCTTATAAAATTAGAAAAGCTCAATTGCTAACAGATAAAGACAAAAAAAGTTCGTCTTGAGAGGTGCAGATTGCTTAAACAGCGTTCCGTAGCTTCAAATTGGGAACATATCGTTTTTTCTGGTGAAAAATTATTTTCGATTGAGCAAGCCCACAATCACCAAAATGACAGGATCTGGTCAGCAACTCGTCCTGGAGCTACTGCGGTTGTTCCGTATCGTCAAAACGCACAAACAGTTATGGTTTGGGGAGGAATATGTTCCACTGGCAAAACTCCCTTAGTTTTCATAGATAAAGGCATAAAAATCAATCAAGAATATTACCGACAAGACATCCTCGAAACTGTGCTGCTTCCCTGGAGCCAACAACACTTCGGCAACCAACCATGGATATTCCAACAGGACTGCGCCAGCTCACAGGGCTTCAAGTGTTCAGCAGTGGTGCATGGTCAATTTACCAGGGTTCATTAGCTCAAAAGAATGGCCACCTTACTCGCTAGATCTTAATACAGTGGATTATAGTTTATGGTCCATCTTAGAGGCAAGGGCCTGTGCTAAGCGTCACCAAAGTGTCGACGAGCTGAAGTCCTCCCTCAAGCGGGAGTGGGACAAAATATCCGTCGAGGAATTGCGGAAAATTGTATCAAATTTCACGAAGCGTTTGTCGCTCTGTATCAGTGCTAAAGGGGGCTATTTTGAAGATAAATAGAAAATATGGTGCACAATGAGACCTAGTTACGTTTTATTAAACATAATTCTGTTTATAATTGTTATTAAATAAAAAAATGTAAAAACATTTTGTCAACGTTATTTTGGGCCACCGCACCATTAACAATATCGAAGGATTGCCCATACACCTCTATCGATCCTACAAATCACAACAAAACAGTGCAGGCAGGACAATGCCGAGCTTTGCAACAGCAATGAGTAACACAATTTAAGAAAATTATACTACGCGAACTCGACATATTTATCATTAGCTTTTGCCTGCGGCTCCGCCCGCGTGGATGTCGGTTATCGCGACCAAACATAGCCTATGTCCTTTCTCAAGGTCTAAACTACCCTTATTCCAAATTTCATCAAAATCGGTTTAGCGGTTTAGGCGTGAAAGCGTAACAGACAGACAGACAGACAGACAAGAGTTGCTTTCGCATTTATAATATTAGTGGATTAACGATGCCATGAGAATGGATTGACAAATACGTGTTCGTACATATTTTGTTGTAGATTTTATCATTGTAATCGTTTTATTTAACGTATTTCAAGAGTTTTTTGTTCAACGTAGGATGTGTTCAACAAGTCATAGAATAGTCGAACTATGAACTATATGGATGTTTTTTGTCAATTTTGTTCTATCGAAGAACCAGATTTAATAAACTACATGTCAAATACTTGGAATATTATAAATCATGTTTTATATGTATACTATTATCTGTCCCGGCGAACTTCGTACCGCCATAATTTTTCAACAAGCGTGATTTTTTGATCCTGTTCCCGCTGCACCTATTTTCTCACCGTTTAAACCTTACCTGGACATCCACGAATATTTCAAGACTAAAATTAGCCAAATCGGTTCAGCCGTTCTTGAGTTACAAAATAACAACGAAAAGTGGTATTGAATTTTATATACCTAATAATATATAGAATAAGTACCTACTTACTCTGTTTTTTAAGTCTAGGATCCCAACTTCACATCCCCAAATTTTTTAAATGATTAGTATTGCCCAAAATCATATAAAAGAAAAATTATCAATGGCAGTAGTTATAAAGAATACAAATGTCAAACATAATTATTATCTCTTTAAATATGTGTGAATAAGCAAAAGTACAGCTTATATTTTATTAATATTGTGCATTGACTGGAAGTGGTGTATCAACCAGTGGTGAAGACATCGAAATAATACTATTCCTCCAAATGGTTTGTCGAAAGCGTTACTCACTACCAACTAAAAGTCCTGAGTTGAGTCGACTAATTGTCAGTGTATCTATACCTACTGTGAACTCAACAGATTTAAACGACTAATATGTCTTGTAATATGGCCCCTTTCCTTTCAAAACATCAAAAAATCGGAGTAGCATTAACTCTTTGATGCGCAAGTGACCAAGAAAATAAAAGAAAGTGGATGAAACTGGCTAAAAGAGCGAATTACTTTTGAACCATCTCAATATTTTAAAGATTCTTGATTCTGAAGACTTTCTGGCCTTCCAACTACCAATAAAGGGCACCTTGGTTGAGTAGACCAATTGGCTAGGTACACGATCATCTGGTTGACTCAACTTGTCAGTGTGTACTGCGAACTCAACAGATTGAAACGTCTAATACGTCTTGTAATATCGCACCTTACCTTTCAAAACATCAAAAATTCGGAGTAGCATTAACTCTTTTATGCGCAAGTGACCAAGAAAAACAAAGAAATAAAAGAAAGTGGATGAAACAGTGGCTAAAACAGTGCATTAATTTGAACCATCACAATATTTTAAAGATTCTTGATTCTTAAGACTTTCGGTATTTTCTAAGAATGGATCAAGACAAGTTATGCGTCAGGCTGTGTCTGCTGAAGAAGGACTAATAGCTAATGACGTTCGCTCGCGACGCCTGACAAGCATACACTGAAACGCCAAACGCCAACAAGCGTCCAAACGGTCGAGATTGGACTCAATGTCCTTTATTAGTCCTTGGTTTCGAGAGATGCGTTCTCAACCAAGGTCGTTGCAAGGTTGTTGAGTAAGCAACAAAATATTGGAGATCAACCGTCGTCCACATGCTCAATTTTTATGCCAACTCAACCAATTGGTTGGTTCCAACCGTGTATCAGGTGTATTTGTATGACCTTGTGAAACTAGCAACGTGACTACGAACACTACACTACAACCTGGTTATTGATTCCTTCTGCCTTCTGACCTTTCGTTTTTAATAATAAAGACACTTAGACCGATATTTAGATAATAGTCCACACAATTAATTATCTGAATAATGAAGTAAAAAGACATAATCCTTGCGACATGTTTGACTAGTATTGAGAGCGACTCATCATAACGAAGTTAGTAATGAAGATTCATTGTCAAATATGTTTGTAGGATCCTAGTATATTAAAAAATAATTTAACATACATTACATACCAGTACGTAACTACATTGCGATAATTTTAAAACCTTATTGTGTATATTAAATCGTATTCGCAAATGGAATATAAAATTATAAGTTTTGTTCTATAAAATGAGGTATAAGTAGCTGTATGAACACATATCAGTGCGCAGTTGACTTGTGATGAATTAAAATAGCTTCATTAACAAAACCACTGAACTCGGTTCCAACCTTAATTTCGTGAGCTCCGTAAACTTGAGTGATCGTCTAGGAAAATCTATCTTGTCACAAAATACCTGAAATATAAACAAAACGGTAATTTAATAGAAGACCGATATAATAAAAAGATTATCAATACATAAGAAACCCTAGTTTGGGTAATTGCATCCATAAAAAATCGACCAAGTGCGAGTCGGATTCGCCCATGAAGGGTTCCGTAGTAGCAAAGGCGAAAATTGTGGTTTATGACGTATTACAAAAAAAACTACTGACTGGATCTCGTTCGAACCAATTTTTACATCATATATTTTTTTTAGATTTATCATTCTCTTATTTTAGAAGTTAGAGGGGGGGGAGGACACATTTTTCCACTTTGGAAGTGTCTCACGCGCAAACTATTCAGTTTAGAAAAAAAATATGTTAGAAACCTCAATAGCATTTTTAAAGACCTATCAATAGATACCCCACAGGTATGGGTTTGATGGAAAAAAAAAATGAGTTTCAGTTCTAACTATGGGGACCTCCAAAATTTAATGCTTTTTTTTTATTTTTGTGTTCTTAATGCGGTTCACAGAATACATCTTCTTACCAAGTTTCAACAGCATAGGCCTTATAGTTTCGGAGAAAAGTGGCTGTGACATACGGACGGACAGACAGACAGACAGACATGACGAATCTATAAGGGTTCCGTTATTTGCCATTTGGTTACGGAACCCTAAAAAAGAAGCCAGAATCCACGGTTAGAGAATTTTACAAAGCTTTTATGACGGCAATGGATATAAGATATCACAAAAAAAATTAAAGATAGTTTCTGTTAAATTATTGAAATATCTGTCTGATGTTACAAAGCCTTATCCTTTAGTCGCCTTGTACAGTCAACTACAAAGATATGTAGATAGATAGGTAGGTAGGTAGGTAAGTAGAAAAGATAGACAGACAGACAGACAGACAGACAGACAGACAGACAGACAGACAGACAGACAGACAGACAGACAGACAGACAGACAGACAGACAGACAGACAGACAGACAGACAGATAGATAGATAGACAGATAGATAGATAGATAGAGAGATAGATAATTCTTTATTGTACACACATACATTACAGTAAAACGGACAATATATATGACAATAATGTACAATAATGTATCCAATTTAATCTTACAAAAAGATGTACTCCTGCGAGTACCACTATGAACTAAGCAAAGATTGTGACAAACATAGTATCCACCGAACTTGACAGTAACATGTATGCGCGAAGAGCGCAATAATTATGTATCCATCTACATTTCCTGTGATATGTACACTTACAATCTTTATTAAAAATCTATCCAAATACTGTGAAAGAAAATTGTATACATTTAATGTTCCAAAGAAATGTAACCATAATAAAAAGGATGTACGAATTTCGAAGTGCTGCCGAAAACAAAAAAGTTTCTTCTCTAAGAATGCCATTTAAAAATAAATTCATAATGTAATGAATTTATTTTTAATAATTATGGACGAAAAGTTTTTTCTACTAATGAACATGGACGCTTATCGCTTTGGAAATTAGACAATTCCCGATATGAAGAACCGAACGTACTAGCAACAACGAGACAAATTGGGTAATTTGCATACCTTGAAACAAGAGTCTCCTATATCTTCAATGCCCTTGTGCATAAGCGTATCGTTAACAAATACACAGTTTGCTGCTTCTAAAGTTGGAACCGTCAATGTTTTATAAGTGTATGATGCTTCTCGTTCGATCTTTTTAAGCAATATTCTTCCCACCTCGTCCTCGCACATGGTAATAACATCCTTGCCTGCGACGGTCACATGTTTTTTCAAAGAGGAAGCCTCGGGTGGCATCTAAGGTAAAGATTATTTTTTATTTAATAAATTTTGTAAAAACACATTGTATATTCGCATTAGTACAGGAAACTAAAAAGGCAGAATAATAATAAAATAAGAATTTTGACGTTTGCAAACATCAATAATTCTTTAGAATGATGTTACTTAGGCGCAACGCAAACAGGAGGCGATAAAGATGCTATTTAGTGAAAATAATACTTATTGCACATCCGTTTATTTTTTTTTTCGAATAGGTTCCTTTAGTACCACTCGATATTTGCGCAAACGCCACGCTGTTAGCGCAGATATCGCGTCTGCGCCGTATCTGCGCCATATCGTCTCCTGTTTGCGTTGGGCCTTATATTGTTCGAGCTATACAAGTTATACAACCAGTCTTATACTCGTATTCCGTTTTAGTCTAATGATTAGGGTGAAAATTTATATTGCGATAAGGTTTTGCTTCATAAAAGAGGCGGCAACTTGCTCTTTCAGTGGGTATTGAATTGACCCTAATTCCTCTAAGCTAAACTAATAATTTATGCCATTTACCTTAATGGGCGTGCATGGAAACTCGGGAAATGTATCTGCAATAAAACTTGCTCCACTCTCATTGGTATTGTCGGTGATGCCCACAAAAAATTCTCTTCCTTAAATAATAGAAAAAAAATGCATTTAATAAAACGTACATTTATTTAAAAATACATTCATTAAAAAGTCAACTGGGTAGCTGTAACCATGACGTAAGATGTTAAGGGACGTATTGTTAGGACATAATATGTCGGACCTAAAATGTGCTTAAAAATGCTCTATACGCGCAGTACACGTTTCTTGGGTGTCTTTTGAGGATAACATAGGATGCTACTTCCGTGGACGAGCTCAAATTCACCAAGCATAGATTAATACAAAAAAATCCGCGCGCGCCAGAGCCGCGTTTGTCTTGCGATTTAGGTCCAGGATATCCCGAATATCCCGAGGTATAATTATGTATTCTGAGACTAATGCCCGTTTTCACCAACGTCCCCTAAATTTTAGGGGCCACCTAAGGAAAGTTAGGTAACCCTTAGTAATATTTCGTTTTCACCAAACCTTAGGGGACACCAGCTAACTGCTTAGGTGTTACTTAAAATTTAAGGGCCACGGCCACCTAACTAACCCCTAACAAGGTGACAGAATAACTTTGCGCATATTTACGCACCTTTTCGTAGGTATATATTTCTAACTAACTATTACAATCAATTTAATAATATTTTGCAAAAAAAAAAAATATTTTGAAAACACTTACGGTTTTCGCCAGCACTACAAAATAGGAGACCCTTTCTTAGGTGTCACTTAGGGTGGCGAAAATGAATTTAGATAAGTAATATATTAAGGGGCTACCTACGTTAGGGGGCTCTTAGTTAGGAGATGATTTAAGTATAGTTGGTGAAAGCGGGCATAAGGCTGCTTTTTCACCGGAGATGTGCTATGCTACGTTGCTATGGATGCGTTTGATATCCACCAATCATTCATTGGTCCACATAGTATAGCACTGGTGGAAAGGGGTTCAGCTAAGCTATATTTTTATATAGAAAGATGCATGCTATGGATGTGTGCCATGAATGAGAATAGATGCGAGTTTTGAATACCTATGTGTTTCATAGCACATATCATGTGTTATGAAACACTTATGGTGCTGCTATGTGCTATGCTATGTAGCTACATAGCATAGCACAGTGGAAACGGTCATATAGTTTCATAGCTTAGCTCTTCCATCTTCGTAGCATTGCTGCATAGCACATCTCCGGTGAGAAGGAAGCCTTAATAAGGCCTATGACAGAGTGGTGAGGAAGGAATTGTGTTCAATATTGTCTATGAATGTGGTGAGCGATGTTATGATACGAGCACTAAGAGCTCTCTATAGAAAAGAAAACGAAAGCATAATTTTATGAGTAATCAGTATGTAAAATGGCATGACGGGTTTACATACATAAGTACCCATCCTCACATTTACTCGTATGCATGGTAATAAATATTTGGTGCGACAGAAAGGAGAAACCTGTATGTCGTGGAAATGAGAAGTCTAACCCCGCGTTTACATACTGCCGCTCGCATTGCTCATCGTGTTGCCAGAAATATTCGCGCGATTAATGCCCTAGCATTCACACACTCCCATCATCGCGTTGGTCCGCATTACAGTATTCGCCCTGCAACGGAGACGGACGTAAACGTATGGAGGACAACGCTGTAGCAGTGTACGCATTATGCTTTTACAGCATAGAGAATTAATTAAATAGATTATTAATAAAAACTATCACTTTCAACTACTATACACTTTCCGTAGATCGATATAAATATTTTTAAAAGTAAATATTCGAGGAGCAATAACGAAAGTGGTGTTTACTGATTAGCGCCATCTAGCGGTCTCGTATAGTTCATCGCGCTATTGCCGCTCCTTTGACTCGCGCCGCCAAACCGACATTCGCAGCAACATAAGCGGCAGTACTCGCGGCATGACGAATATACCATTCACACTACGTCTCTGCCCACTTCTCTCGCCACTTCCCTCGCTCTGCCGCGAGTATGTAAACGCAGCTTAAGAGAGAGTATAGATGAAATAACGTTGATTGTTCAAGTGAGAAAAGAAACAGCGTGATAAAGGAACGCTGTGATATATTGTAAAATGTAGTGGACAAATGTAGTGGCAGCGATGCTTAGATATAGGCGTATGTATATTAATCAAACCGAGGAACGGCCTCGCTCGTTACGGAATGGCCAGGCCCTTGATTCTGCTGAAGCAAAACCACTGTCATGCCACTAAGACTGCAAGAAATTTCTATTTAATTTTAGCCTTTAAAGTAATGTCGTTAAAGTATCAAATTAAATGGCTTTTGTAGAGTGAATGAGAGTGTAATGAAACTCTTTTCATTTCATTTTGGACTTTTATTGAAATTGATATTGAAATTTTCGACTTTATTGCTATAGACTCAAGTCTATAGCAATAAAGTCTAAAATTTAATGCCATTTTTTGCAGTCTCCGTGGTGTGACAATGGTTTTGCTTTAGTAGAATCGTGGCTCAGGTCAAGAGTAGGTACCCGCCACCGATCACGTAACCGAAAGTTCTCTATCTATCCCAATGTGCCTTGATTTACGTATTTACGTACTAACAAACTGAACCGCCCGGCTTCGCCCGTGACATACTTCGATCCCCCGTATCACCGCTTTAAAACATGACAATAATTATGATTAGTACTCCGGTCCCTTGAGTAGTAGCGTTGAGTTTGATATTTAGTTTGACCTTCCTCGATAAACGTGTTATTCAATACAAAAATAATACCTATTTCATTTCGAACCAGTAGTTTCTGAGGTAAGTTCATTCAACCAAACAAACTCTTCAGCTTTATAAATTATAAGTAAAGATTTATAGTTGCGGCACGCTATGATGGCCGTTAATGACAAAGTAAAAAAACGACATATTATAATGTCATTAATATTAATATATAACAATAATAACCCAAGAGCCAAGTTGACCCGACACTTCACCGAGGATATCCCAGACATCAGCCTGTACGAGATTAGAATGGCCCTGAATCAGCTTAAGAACAACAAAGCGCCGGGTGACGACGGAATCACTTCAGAGCTTCTGAAAGCGGGTGGAACACCGGTACTTAAAGTCCTTCAGAGGCTTTTTAACACCGTCGTCCTCGAGGGCATAACGCCAGAAGCGTGGAACAGAGGCGTGGTGGTGCTGTTCTTTAAGAAAGGTGACAATACCTTACTGAAGAATTACAGACCCATCTCGCTTCTGAGCCATGTTTACAAGCTGTTTTCAAGGGTCATTACGAACCGTCTCGAGCGCAGGCTTGATGACTTCCAGCCTTCCGAACAAGCCGGTTTCCGAAGAGGCTACAGTACCATAGACCACATCCATACGCTGCGGCAAGTTATACAGAAGACCGAAGAGTATAATTTGCCACTTTGCTTAGCGTTTGTGGACTATGAGAAAGCCTTTGATTCGGTCGAGACATGGGCTGTGCTTGAGTCTCTCCAGCGGTGCCGTATTGACTATCGGTACATCGAAGTGTTGAAGTGTTTGTATAATAACGCCACCATGTCGGTTCGAGTACAGGAACAGAGGTCGAGGGCGATCCCTTTGAAAAGAGGCGTAAGACAGGGAGACGTGATATCTCCGAAACTGTTTACGGCCACTTTGGAGAATGCCTTCAAGCTCCTGGAATGGAAAGGATTCGGCATCAATATTAATGGCGAATACATCACTCACCTCCGGTTTGCCGACGATATTGTAGTCATGGCAGAATCGATGGAAGATCTCAACACGATGCTCGAAGGCCTCAACCGAGTTTCTCAACAGGTGGGTCTTAAAATGAACATGGACAAGACAAAGGTGATGTGTAATGCCCATGTTGTACCTACCCCAATATCTGTTGAGAGCTCGGTTCTTGAAGTTGTTGACTCGTACGTCTACCTAGGACAAGTAGTCCAGTTAGGTAGGTCCAACTTCAAGAAAGAGGTCAATCGCCGAATCCAACTCGGCTGGGCAGCGTTCGGAAAATTGCGCAATGTCTTCTCGTCCGACATACCTCAGTGTCTCAAGTCGAAGGTTTTCGACCAGTGTGTGTTACCAGTGATGACTTATGGCACTGAAACGTGGTCCCTCACTATGGGCCTTATGAGTAAGCTCAAAGTAGCCCAACGAGCTATGGAGAGGGCTATGCTCGGAGTCTCTCTGCGAGATCGAATCAGAAACGAGGAGATCCGTAGAAGAACCAAGGTTACCGACATAGCCCAGAGGATTAGCAAGTTGAAATGGCAGTGGGCAGGGCACATAGCACGGAGGACTGATGACCGATGGGGTCGAAAAGTCCTCGAGTGGAGGCCACGTATCGGCAAGCGCAGCGTAGGACATCCACCCACAAGGTGGACAGACGACCTCATTAAGGCCGCGGGAACGCGCTGGATGCGAGCCGCTTCCAACCGGTCCTATTGGAGATCTATAGGGGAGGCCTATGTCCAGCAGTGGACTTCCTATGGCTGAAATGATGAAAATGATGATGAACAATAATAATATATTTAAATTTTAAGGTTGGATGTATGTATATTTAAATCAAGTTATAAATTAAGTCACAATACAAGTCAATAAATTATTCAAATAACCCGCCCCTGACCGTTCCCGGCGCAAAAGTGCCCATCACACTCGCCGCGTTTCCACACTGGATTGCGATGGCCAGCCTTTGCACCAGGAACGTTCCGGTAGTCTCTATATTTAAATTAATCTTCTTCCTCCTAGCGTTAATTCCCAGTCGCATCCGAAGCTTTCAGCTCGGAGTCCGGGGTCCGCTTTTACCAGTCATAGCTACAGATTTGGCTAGACCTCGATATTTTCCGTGAAGCGATTGCCATCTGACCTCCACGACCCAATGTTAACATTAGGCGATATCGAAGCTTTGCAGCTAGACCGTTGTTTTTGGACTTTTTAGGGCACTAACTACCCGTAACGACTGCCATAGATGTTCTTATGGCAACCGGGACCGACGGCTTAACGTGCTCTCCGAGGCACGACCAGACCAATGCAAATACCCATATTTAATGCACACAAATATTTGCACTGAGCGGGGATCGAACCCGCGCCTCCTGCGTAGCGGCCGCGTTCACTACCGCTACGCCACGGAGGCTGTCTTAGTATAAATTAATATTAATATTTATTTCATATCTTCAACGGCCATCATAGCGTGCCGATAGTGCCCTTTTTTTATATAGGACACGTCGACACGTCAACACGTGAATTTGACTTCGCCTTGCCTGATGGTAAGCTGAGGGCAGTCTTGGAAAGAAGGTCACCATTATAGACACGTACCATGCTATAATGGTGGCACTCAGCTTGACGGCCTCATCAGATGCTATCGATATACAGGGTGATCAATCCAAATGGGTCAGTAGGGAGAAGTCAGAAACTATGAGAGATAGGGACCTGACCTTTGTTCTTAGGAACCATGGCTTCGATTTTAGATTTAATTAATGACATTCAAACCTTTTTTCAAACTCACATGCATAACCGGAAATCGAACCTGGTCAATATTCTGTATGTAATCGTCGTACTGTTTATTTGTATATAGCTTTTGCCCGCGGCTCCGCCCGCGTGGATGTCAGTTATCGCGATAAAACATAGCCTATGTCCTTTCTCAAGGTCTAAACTACCCCTATACCAAATTTCATCAAAATCGGTTCAGCGGTTCAGGCGTGAAAACGTAACAGACAGACAGACACACACACAGACAGACAGACAGACAGAGTTACTTTCGCATTTATAATATTAGTATGGATTTGATCCTGAAAATATAAGGAATATTAATATTTGGTGAGGTTAGTCGTACCAAACACACTAGACGTACATAGGAACTGGACCTAAGAGACCGAAAGGGTTTTGTGCTGTCAGTGGAAAAACCAAAGGCTTTGTCCTACTTATCTTTTGCGCTGACGGCACAGAATCTCTCTGTTCTTACAGCGTCGACAGTGGGACTCCCCTGGTGTTGCACTCGCCCATAGGCCACGGTAACCACTTACCACCAGGAGGGCCGCGGGCTTGTCTGCGGTCTAAGTAGTATAAAAAATTTATTATGTGCTGTGACTTATGATTGGCATCATCAATAACAACGAAAATACTTGCATAATTTGTTTACAGACATTTCGGCCAGGTTCGGTTCCCGGTTATGTACCAGGCCACTCAGAAAGTTTTGCGAAAAAAGGTTTTATGTACAAGGCACTGGTTACGTGTAATTATTTTGAAAACTTTGGTTATTTAAAAGTAAAAATACCATTGTTCCAATTTTGAATTTCCCTCCACAATTTTTGAGAGCCAAATCAAATTACTGTGTCTCATTTAAAAATGGATCTGCATCGAGAACATTTTCGTGCCAAGATTTTTAAGATTTTTTAAATAGCTCAATCAAATTTGGATTTGACATAGGAATAATTCCGAGGAGCAATTTTCTTTCGGAATTTGTTGAGGAAGGCCACTGGCAGTCTAAATTTCGATTTGCGGGGTATCCGGTTAGTTGCGTTTTCCGCCATCTTGAATTTAAGGGTACATTTTTGTTTATTGAATAAGTCGTTTAGTTTTAATTTTACACAAAAAATTATTACTACAAAGTTGTTAACAATTAAATTTTCTACAGTTTTGGTGTTTATATTTTTTTCGTAGGATCGATATTTTTCGTTTTATATCCCAAAAGGTGGAGAATCTTTGTTTGACTTCTTTGACTTATAAAAAAATCCTAGTAGCAATTTTCTTTCAGAATTTCTTTGGCAAGGTCATTAGCAGTCTACATTTGGTTTTGCGTGTTATTCGGTTCGTTGCGTTATCAGCCATCTTGAATATAAGGGTAATTTTTTGTTTATCGAATAAGTCGTTTAGTTTTTATTTTACACGAATAATTGCTTCTACAAAGTTGTTAAGAATAAAATTTCCCACATTTTGGTGTTCATTATATTCCCCTAGGATTGATATTCTTCGATGTATACTTTATAAAGGTGGTGAAATTTGGTTTAACTTTTGACTTTTGACATAGGGAAAACTCCTAGTAGCTTTTTTCTTTGGGAATTCTTTAAAGGAGGTCACTGGCAGTCTACATTTCGATTTGCGTGGTAATCGGTTCATTGTCACACACAGTCTCCACAATTTAAAAATTAAGGGTGAAATTTTAGTTACTGAATAAGTCGTCAATTTTCGTCAAATAATATCAATCCTAGGGAAAAAATATGAATACTGCAATGTAGGAAATTTATTCTAAACAACCTTTGTATCACTATTTTTCGTTTAAAATTAAAAATAGGTGACTTATGCAGTATCTAAATTTTCACCCTTAAATTCAAAATTTCGGAGAAAGCAATGTACCAAATACCACGCAAATCGAAATTTAAACTGCCAGTGATCTCCATTAACGAATTCCTAAAGAAAATAGCTACTAAGAATTTTTCCTTTTTCAGAAAAATCGAACAAAATTTCACCAAACTTTTGGAGTATAAATCGAAAAATATCTATCGTACGAAAAAATCATGAATACCAAAACTGTAGAAAATTTAATTATAAACAACTTTGTAGTAATAACTTTTTGTGTAAAATTAAAACTAAATGACTTATTCGATAAACAAAAATGTACCCTTAAATTCGAGATGGCGGTGAATGCAACGAAGCGAATACCACGCAAATCCAAATGTAGACTGCTAGTAACCTTGCGCAATGAATTTTGAAAAAGAATTGTTACTAGGATTTTTTTATAAGTCAAAAAAGTCAAACCAAGATTCCCCACCTTTTGGGGTATAAATTGAAAAATATCGATCCTGCGAAAAAATTATGCATACCAAAACTGTAGAAAATTTAATTCTAAACAACTTTGTACTAATAATTTTTTGTATAACATTAAAATTAAATAACTTATTCGATAAACAAAAATATACCCTTAAATTTAAGATGACGGAGAACGCAATGAACCGAATACCATGCAAATCAAAATTTAGACTGCCAGTGACCTCCTTCAACGAATCCCGAAAGAAAATTGCTATTACGAACTATTATCTAGGTTTGCCCCTTAATTGAGCTAAATCGATTGTAGTAAAATGTGACTTTATATTGTTTTTATGGACGAAGCACCTTCCAAAACAACCACCTACCGATAGTATAGCGAGTTCAAGCGTGGTCGCCTTACTTTGGGGAATGAACAAAGGAGTGGTCGTCCTACGACGGCTGACACGGAACAAAATGTGTAAGCAGTAAAAAATAATATTCAAGAAAACAGGTGAATTACACACGAGGAGATTCAGCATACACTGCAGATTAATTCGGGAAACATTCACAAGTGTCTACACGAGCATCTTCGCATGAGGAGGATAGTTTAACGTTGGGTGCCTGGGTACACAAGCTCTCCGAAGCTCAAAAGCAGGCCCGTGTGGAGTGATGCCGTGATATGATTTCTGAGATCGGAAAATTTGAGACTAGCAATGCCACTGCACTCTACAAGTTTCTACGACAAATCGTTTACTATACAGGCAGTTCGCCTGTGGAATGCACTGCCACTACAAATAAAACGAGCACAATATAAAATATACAGTCCTTTAAAAAAATGTTTAAAGAACACTATCTGTCTTCTCTAGAGTAACTATGCTATGTAATCTTGTGTACTTAAAATGTTGTGTAGTATATAATATGGATACTGAGTAGTATATTGGAAATGTTATGTATTTTATAAGTATATTATATTGACACGCTATGTAGTATTATGTCCCTATACGATATGGATACGACATATGTGCAAATACTGAAACCGCGAAGCATCCTGGTCCGTAGGAATAGAATCAAATTAAATTTAAACTTAAATTCCTTGATTTATAAAATCTGAAATTTTCTAACAAAATAATTATTAAAATAAATGTAGAAAATGCAACCACTTGTATAAGTCATTAAATAGTTTCATCCATTGCTTTAAAGTCATTGACTGTGTCATAAGTCATTAATAAATACGCACACACCTTCACACACACACACAACAACTTCACACACACACACAACAATAGGCATAGTAGGTAACTTACTTGAACAGCTAAGCGGCAACATGCGATTCTACAGAGTGTTCAAATTCTATAAAATTAAAACTCTAGTTTCTGCCCTTAATACTGGACCAATTTTGTTCAAACTTTTCCTGCTTGAAGCTTAGGGGGTACCAAGTATATGGTTTCAATTATTGCCTATATGTCGTATCCATATTGTATATTTCAAATGACTGATATAATTATTGTATTTAATCTATGTTTCATTGTTCCTTCTCATTTAAAATTGTACGATACCCTATCACCTCTTTTGCTTCTATCCATTCAAAGGTTGCCTGGAAGAAATCCTGTTAGCGATAAGGCCGCCCATTGTGCATTATATGTAAATATGGTTTAATTGTTATCTTATAATACTTTTATGGTGTACAATAAAGAATATCTTGTCTTATCTTATGATCCACAAATTTGTAGCAGGCTCGTCTCGGCTCGTTTGCGACATTGTGACAGATGATAAATCCTGAATTTATCAATACGATCCTGAAAACATAGCGTCAATCGACAGTTTGGTTGTTTTCATCGCCGGAACATGCGCTAGTAGCTTTCGAAAAGGCCGTGGAAAAAGTGTCTGCAGCGGACTGGAAAAATAGTTTCGAAAATTGGTTCAGACGCATGAAACTTTGTATAGAGGCTGGTGGAGAGTTTATTGAAATGATTTAATAAGAATATCTTACAACACACCTGCTCATAAAAGTGCTATTATTTCACCGCAAATAGGCACGTAATGACACCTATTATCAAACTGTGACTTTTTCATTGCTATTATTCACAAGTGAGTTATAGATTCTTTTTTAAATTTTATAGGTTAAGTTTCTATTTTCTTAAAAAAGTTTCGATACAAAAAAGAACGTGTTTAATAGTATAGGTATACTTGAATCTCATGGTACGCGTTTAAAAAAATAATTACGATTTTTATATGGCAATGTTACGGTCATCATGTCAAATTTGACCAGCACATAGGCGTACAACTCCTATATGTTTATTAATTTTGGGAGACATTACATGCACATGCGCACAAGTCATACCGGCATAGAAATTCCATATAAAATTGACATTGATATATCGAGATGTCAAATATTTTTTTGGTTTGGAGTTGCTGGTCTATGTTGCGTTTTGATGTATAGTTGAGTTGTACCATTTTGATACTTTTACACAATGACGTATTATAAATATGTTTATAATAGGATAGTTCAAGTAGATATCATTGCTTTTACATAAATTTTTATTATTTGCCGTTTATATTATCATTTCTTAGCGATGATGATGATAATATAGCTGTAACGATTACAGATTAACATGCAATAATATTATATTTATCTTCTATAGATATTGTTCTATTTCAACTTATATGAAGGAATCCCATGACACATTTTACGTTTAATTTAATTTGTTGAAGCAGTTCTTAGACTTGCCTATAGATGGCGCGATTGGGATGATATGATATCCTAATTTTCGTTCAAAAGGTTTGCAAATTGTAAAACCATTTTCTACTATGAGGACTGGACTTGAATTATTTTTAAAAGTCTTCTCGATATATATTGTACTTCGTTACATTTGTTTCCTATAGGCATAGGTGGAAAGGATGGACTTTCATAGTGTCGTATATTGGAAGCACGCTAGAAGTTGGCATTCCGCGAAGTTGGCATTTCCAGAAGTTGGCGTTAGTAAATTTGCGAGCGGTTGTCAATTTACGAAGGTGGACATGAATGTAGATGTAACTACAAAGATTTCACTATTTCAGTCGTCTTAAGCATAAGAAGCTGAAGTGCATAATAAATTGGATGTGATTAATTTAGATTTATACAAATCAAAAAGTTTATCTACCAGCTATCATCACGACATAAAAAAAGATAAATTTTATAAAACTAGGAGCTAGGAGTAAAGTTAATTGTTAAATCTACAAAAACCTTCAATAATTGTTATGGATAATGCAAGTTATCATTGGTTCCATGCGAATCATGTTCACTTCGATATTCATTGGCGTAAATGTCGACTACTTGAAGCAGTGCATAATAAATCTACACCCATAGATTGGCTAGCTTTGTCTATATTATATAAACCGAACATTTTCCTCCCGAAATCGGTCCGGAACCAGCAGCCCTAGTGAAAAAATCGCTAGTTTTACTGGAAAAGAACCCCTCAAGATTAATACCTGCCTACAGGTCTACAGCCCACATCCTCAAGCCACAAGTACCTACTCTCATCCCACGCTCCCATCGGTACCGTCGCTCACCCGCCAGTGTCGTACGAAGCCGCCCTACATATAGTCCACTCGCCGTCAAGCAAAAGACCTTGAGACCGCCATATACCTATTGGCCGTCCTCTATCTTGTTTTCTTTGACAACAGTCAGATAATCGGTTTTTATTTCTGTCATATGGTCACCGTATTGTACTTAGGACCAGTTTTCATAACAAATGCTATAGCTAAATATCGAAGCTCGTTGAACGATGGTTTTTGGTAAAGAGATTAGCATGCAAGAGATTTGAACAGCTAACTAAGCTAGTTGGATGCGACAAATATAAAACTACATATTCCGTAAATATTTTAAGCGTCTGCCTGTTATAGTTATTCAAATTCAAACTCAAATTAACAGACGTTGGTCCATATAATTAGCGTAGCCGCACACGCGTCAGCCAACACCCTTAAAATAATATTTACCTACCATATGACTGCTGCTATGTATGAAAAACAAAAAAGTATCAAGATGGTTTACTATAGTTTCCCCAGTATTGCACTTTACAAATTTCAATTTCCCAATTTACCATGAGATTCTGGTACACCTATACGAATAAATTAATATGCCTATCGTATGTTCATTTGATGCATTTTCGTATTTAAATAAATAATTTCAACTTGTAATACTTGTTTCATAAACAAAATTTTCACTCAAATTTAACTTTTTTTTTCTCTAAGTAAAGAAAAAAAAATACAGTAAAAAAAAGTTACATTTAAACCTCTTTTTTTTTAAATATGGCCGACCGCCATTGTTAGATGCGCGCACATAGGAAAACGAATTAATTTGTAGTATTGTTTATTTAGTATTTGTAGTATTATTTTATTCGCAAGTGTGTTGTAAAACGTCGTATAGCACGCGTGAGTATGATGATTACCAACGTTGCTCACTTGTACCATAATGTACTATTATATTATCCATAGACGTTAGTTTCTCAAAACTTTCTGAGTGTCCCACGTATGAGAGTTTGAAGAAAAGTTTTAATGTCATTATTATTCAATTTAAAATCAAAGTTATGGTTCCTAAGAACAGTAGTCGCTATCTCTCATAGTTTCTGCCTTCTCCCTACTGACCCATTTGGATTGATCACCCTGTATAGCATAGATAGACACAAAAGAATCTTCACTTCCACAGCGCCAGGGATACTGACTATGTGGCATTTACAAAAAGTATGTAATTAGGGATTACGTCCTTTGCAAAACATCAAGCATGTCTAAGTACATTTCGCTTTAGACAATGACCACTTGACCTTCAAACAACTACATACAGGCCAGGGTATAATTCTTTAGTTCTTCAGAATCTGATGCCAAATACAGATTAGGACACACCGAACTAGAAAACGCTAAAATAATTTAACTTGGAATCACCTGTAAATAATACATCTGCGGGAGATAATTTTGCTGTGCTACACAATTCTGGTACAACAACTGTCAAGCCACATTCAATCAACGTCTTCTGCAACAGTTGATTCTGAAATGAAAAGAATACGTTTATCGAAAAAAAACGGTGCATATGCTTGTTTGCCTAGATAGATGTCAAGTTAAATAAATATGTACTCGTATAAACAGTAGATACAGGCAGTGTTTACCCGTGGTCCCAGTGGGTCGACCCATTACCGGGTCCATGGGTAATTTGAATTACCCGTGGTCCCAGTGGGTCGAACCATTACCGGGTCCATGGGTAATTTGAATTACCCGTGGTGCCAGTGGGTCGAACCATCACCGGGTCCATGGGTAATTTGAATTACCCGTGGTGCCAGTGGGTCGAACCATTACCGGGTTCATGGGTAATTTGAATTACCCGTGGTGCCAGTGGGTCGAACCAGCACCGGGTCCATGGGTAATTTGAATTACCCGTGGTGCCAGTGGGTCGAACCATCACCGGGTCTATGGGTAATTTGAATTACCCGTGGTCCCAGAGGGTCGAACCATTACCGGGTCCATGGGTAATTTGAATTACCCGTGGTTCCATGGCATTAGGGATTAGTCCCGGAATTCTGACTATATCGATAAAATATACAAATCCGTAATAACAGCATACCAAATACGTCAAAAGAGATCACATAATATAACAAAGAGATATTACTTATTCGTTTTCCTGTACAACAATACGTTTTCCTCCATGACAATACTTTTATAGTCACTTGATTGGTGATTTCAGAATTGGAAGTTACTTTCATGAAAGATTCCCAAGCTGTTTTTCGAAATATTTTCTTTAAATACATTATCTTCCATTAATTGCCTGATTTAAGGGCCAACAAATATGCCCTCTTTGAGGAAAGCTGAGGAAGCTTCATAAAAGTCAGGATCTAATATGTCGTTTTCAATTGTTTCTGGCGTAGCGGTCCGATCGGAACTTTGAGGTGGTGCAATGGAATAGGTAGATCTTTACTATGAGCGATTGGTCGTTTAGCCGATGGCAGGTCAGGATACTAAATATTACTTTTTGTTTTAATTGTAATGCCTTTTCTATCAGTAAGACAAAAACAACAATCAGATGAGTGGTTTTGTTGGTTCCGTCCAAATCATAGGCATTGCAAAAGGCATAGATCTAGATTTTCTCACCCATCCAGTAAGCAGACCCATACTTGTAACATAACAGATGTGTGGAACCGACACTTTATCTTGTAGTCCGATGGCAAGCCAAAATACTGTTTATACAACTTAGTTACTAATAATGGTGTCAAATTCCTTCGTTGAGTTTTAGAAGTAATGCTGCCACAAATGTAACAAAACTTGTCAGGTTCTTTTTAACACTTTCTTGACATTATAGAATCACTTAACTCAGAAAACCAGAAAAAACACTACGCTCTTTAAATAAATACATTTTCTGAATGCGAGATTAAAACAAAAACGGTTAATTTTAATTTTTTTGGGTAGTAGCTGTAACACAAAAATGAGACCTGATGAAATCAAAATAAATCTGTATATATAAAAGAAAGTCGTGTTTGTTACAACACTTATAACTCGAGTCTCCGCCCTGAATAGCATAATAAATCTTAAAAACAATGAAAACTCGATATGTGTAATGAATACTTAATCATTTCAATAAATGCTGATTTGTTTATTTCATGTTAAACATTTGTTGTCCAATCCTGTCAAATACTGTAACAACTATTCATGTGTGCGTTCAGAAATTTATTATTTTAGACATTAATTTGTGTAAATTATTTATTAATTATTTAATTTTTAATTTCCGAAAATAATACCTAAGATTTATTGTACAGGATAACAAAAGTGTAAATGTCTTTTTATAGGTTGTCTATAATTTTTCTTGATAAGCTATTCATATGTAGTGGTTATATACTCTGTGAGCTATTGTCTATGTCTCGAAAGTGGTTTTTTGTGGTTTTATGCGATGCGAGTGCACATTCAGTATCTATAAAAGATAAAAGAAAGTCGTGTTAGTTACACCACTTTTAAGTCAAGAACGGCTGAACTGATTTGGCTGAAAATTGGAGGGGAGATAGCTTAGAACCAGGAGAAGGACATAGGATACTTTTTAATTTTTTTTTTATTTTTTTTTTCACTCAAAGGAAAATTCGAAGGTGAGGAAGTTCTCATTCCAAGGATCTCGATGATCCCAACCGACATGCCGCGTGCCGTTTGAATTTAAACGACTTCAATTTACGATCCGTCTTGCATTTGCCATGACCATAAACAAATCACAAGGACAATCCTTAAAAGTTTGTGGTCTGAATCTAGAAAATCCATGTTTTTCCCATGGTCAATTATATGTGGCATGTTCACGGGTCGAGGACGGTGCAGCGGGAACGGGATCAGAATCTAACATGGAAGTTTGAATAGAAGGTACAGCGGGAACGGTTCTGAATCTAGAAAAGCCATGTTTTTCCCATGGTTAATTATATGTGGCATGTTCACATTGTTCACGGGTCGGGGACGGTGCAGCGGGAACGGGATTGGAATTAACATGGAAGTTCGAATAGAAGGTATAGCGTGAACGGGTCTGAATCTAGAAAAGTCATATTTTTTCCATGGTCAATTAAATGTGACATGTTCATGCACGGGTCGGGAATGGTGCAGCGGGAACGGGATTAGAATCTAAAATGGAAATTTGAATAGAAGGTACAGCGGGATCTGAATATCACGCGGGTGTAAAATATGGCGGTACGAAGTTCGCCGGGTCAGCTAGTATGGTAATAAAATGAGGATAGGTAGGTAATTCAAATTTCAAAATTGGTAAGCACTTTTCTTGTTACAAAATTTTGTTGACCAGTGTTATCAAAGAAAAAAAAGACTAATCCAGTTAGAACTAGAACAAAAATAGCAATTGAAAATGATGAATTCATGGAACACTAATGGAATTAATTACTGGCGAAATATCATTTGGATACGAACTAGAAATGTTAAGATAGTTTATGAGTCATATCATTAATGTATTGGTTCATAACCATTCAACAAACATTCATAATTTTCAATATAGATCTGTTAAGAGTATGTTTTAATTCCCAAAGATGGGAGTGAATAATATATAAATAATATATAAAATAATATATAATACATATTGTATGTAACTGATGGATTTCATTTTCTATCGATATAGTCAGAATTCCGGGACCAATCCCTAATGCCATGGAACCACGGGTAATTCAAATTACCCATGGACCCGGTAATGGTTCGGTTCGACCCACTGGAACCACGGGTAATTCAAATTACCCATGGACCCGGTAATGGGTCGACCCACTGGGACCACGGGTAAACACTGGGTACAGGTACTGAATTTTATGAGTTATAAAGAGTTAGTAAAAATACTGTGTTGGATTGGACGAAAAGAACTGGACTATTAGGCGAAATGTTGAAAATTAGCAGAAAAAAGAAAAGGTAGATGCGACGGCGAGAAAAAAAACCACACTGGGCAGAGATCATGTGGGTTAAATGACACCGGATTATGACTTCAAAATCGACCAGTAGGTTACATAGAGAATATAACCACTACGAACCAATATGCGGAGGAATTCCATGACGCATTTCATGTTTAGTTTGATTTTAATTTGTATATTATAGTTGTTTTAGTTGTTTTTTAACCATCATCGTGAAGACGGGTACAGATTGCTGCAACAAATGCCAGCTTCTCGGAATACCAACTTTTACACTAGACATACAATCGGGCCATAGGACAATGGACAATTTGGAAATCCACCTTTTCTACCTATAGGTGTACTTGTACATGTAATTTTTTTTCCTCTAACCTCAAAGATTCACTAGCTCGGTGCACATCAATGTCTAGTCTTGTTGTGTTTCACTACTGTTAGAATTTCTTTCCATACTATTATTTTACTTTATTTTTATTGAACTCGAAATCAAAATGGTCCAAGTCAATTTTTTTCTTTCCACCTTATAAGTACTTACATACCAGGTAGGTATAGAAAAAGGCTATCATTCGATACGCCTTCGCCTATGAATCACGGTACTGGAAAGGAAACCCCTACAAAGTACTTAATTGATGACGATTGCTATTGCTTTACACCTTCTTCACATATTTAAAGGTATGATTCCAAAGTCGACGACATACGACAACTACGCAGCAGATAAGCGTCATTGCGGCTTCTCAATGGTCTTACACCTCACAAACGATACTGTGAGGTCTCATAGTGTGCTCGAGCGCATAGGGCTGGTAAAATTTATTCACAAACATCACGGAGCAGTATCTGACGCAGTGCGTTCCCTCAACGAAGTATTATTTAAGTGTTATCAATGAATAAAAAGGCTTACCAAAACGAACGCACTGAGAATTTGTCGTTCTTTGCACAGTTTTGGTGGTACGCATAGCGAAGTATTGTTTGTGAATACGGGTGTAAGTCTTAGCCCAGTAGGTACTTTCAATTTTGGACCAATTTATGAAGCATGAATGATATCTTTTGGAATGTTATGTTTCTGGATGAAACATGGCTCAGTGTATAACCTAACCATACTGTAAGCTGTTCTTGAACCGATAATACTACAACATCTGTATCTAAAGTCCTGGTTGTAAAAGGATTCTTAAAAATATCAGCAAAGCTCACCATTTCAAAAACACTATGCACTTGCTATGCACAGCAAAACAAATAAATCCCGAGAGAGAATGCTAACTTGTATAAATCGGAAACAGAAATGTTTACAAATAAATGACTCTGTAAACAAATGAATGCAAATCGTTGAAAAAGGCGACGATTATTCTTAGGTCATAAAAAGGCTGTAAACGAAACTTATAAGAAGTAATAAATTTTTTATCACAATGAGCAGTTTTCCAGCAGGTATCTATAGCGTTCCTGAAGACAAGCTAGATGGCGCAGCCGGCACTTTTGGTAAGTAGAGTGTGGTCTCACATCTAGAGTTCCCTAATTTATGGAAAAAATGTTCTTCGGTTTTGTAATGATGTACTTTACATAAATGTTTTGACATTTTTTTTTTGATAAAATTATTTTAAATATAATATTATTTTAAATTACAGACAGTGACCTAATCTACATAAGTATTTATAGGTTTCTGCATACATTAATGGTTTAGAGACTTTAGAACATTGCCTACATAAGAGTGGGTCATCTTTGTTTTTATCTTTGACAGGTATAGTTTATATCCAGGCGCGGTCGCAGCTTGAAGTTTTGGGAAGGGTCACTTCGGAAATTCCTTAAGAAATTTAACCCCCCTCCCCTCGTACTGGGACTTTTCAATATGACGTGCATGGTTTTTGGGGGGGGTCATGTCCCCTTTAACCCCCTCCCCCTCGGATCGCGCCTGTTTATATCTCTTATGTTTACAAATTATAGTTTCCTGAATTGGTGGTTCTTAGGATGTCATATTAGGGCTCAAAACACAGCTACATTTATTACATGAAAATGTGGAAGTATGATCTCACTGACCATCTCCAAACATAAATCAAATTTACTTATTAAACACACAGCCGACAACCTAACCTTTCTCAACAATTGCTTGGCCACAAAAACCAAAGTTACTGAGACCCAAAGACATGTGGGAGGTGAGGGCTATGTGAATCACATACTGCAAGTAGCCTATGAGACCGCACAGCTATAGTTCAAGGTGAAGATGAAGATATTTTATAGTAACTGTTACTAGTTCTAAATAGGGAAAATGTGTTCTGTTTGAAAAAGGGTTTTAACAATCTATATCTATATAGCGGAGTGAGATAGAAGAGATGAAACCACCAACTGGAATACCCTTCGTGCGTAATCTCCCTCCGATTACGAGTCGTGTTAGTTACACTATTTAAAACTCAAGAATGGCTGAACTGATTTGGCTGAAAATTGGTGGGGAAGTAGCTTAGAACCAGGAGAAGGACATAGGATAGTTTTATGTTTTTTTTTTAATCTAGAAAATCCATGTTTTTCCAATGGTTAATTATATATGTGGCATGTTCACGGGTTGAGCACGGTGCAGCGGGAAAGGGATAAGAATCTAATATGGAGATTTGAATAGAAGGTACAGCGGGAACGTGATCGGAGTACCACGCGGGCGGGAAATATGGCGGTAAGAAGTTTGTAAAATATGTACATGCTTGATGTTTGATATTTCCATCAGGAAATTCAAAGGTGTATCTAGGTATAACATGATTGTGTTCATTGTTGATATCATTAAAATAGATCATGGAACCTGTATAACAATAATGTTAGCAGAATATACATATTTCATAAAATAAAAACAGGCAAAACTTTGATCACAAGCAATTAACTAAAACTGTTATACTTACATTCCTATTTCCAGAATTGGAACTGGAATCTTTAGGTATTACAGCAATGCCCTGACAGACGATGGCTAAATCTTCCATCATAAGCATCTCACGCAAGTTACCCTCTGTTGGAACTTCAATGACATTTAAGTTCAACTCCTGCAAAACTCTTTTATATCCAAGTACTTCATTGCGAAGATCTTCAATATCGACATCTTTGAAACCTGCAGCTACACTTTCTTGATCTACTGAATTTACTAAACCCATTAAAGCATGAGTATAGTCATGCATTTTAAATGCTCTTTTCGTTAAACGTAAAATTGTTTGATTAGGTATCGCAACTCTGCGTATCTTAAATTATTACTTTCCCTTGTTGCTTATAAATTTCTACTATAGCAATACATATGTACAGGAATAGGGAGAAAAATACTTTTTATAGTCCTATATTCAGGGGCGTGTTGAATAAAGATGTAGCCTGGATTTCGACTAACAATAACTATTTGCTTTTGTGGAATATATTTCACAAATTAGCCAATATCTTGTGTCCCTATCTTGAGAAGCTGGCTCACAGAATTATATACCACTGCCCATACCCATAAATTGTCCTGAATCTAACTTTAATAAATACTGTAGTTTATTATTTCATGTATATATATGGTATATACCTATATAGTAGAATTGAACCAAACTGAACGGTGAACTGTGGAGTGTGACAGTAATGACAGTCGGTGATCTGTGACTTCCATTCATAGACTTACATTATGCTTCCATTCCATTAAGGTAACTGTACCAATGCTCGACACTGTACCAATGCTAGACACTTTCGAACCAAACCCAGTATTTTGAGAAAATTATCCATTTGTTTTATAAGACTATTGACTTAAAAGATGCCTAATGGTAACTATAAGATATGTTCAAATATTCGCAACACCATCCGAAGTAAATTTAGAAAGACTGTTGACAGCAAATAATGTGACTCCGTGAACACGGTCGTGTTATTTCTTAAGATTTTTGCCAAGGGTACTGATTTTTATAGGTGTGATTTTTTTGTTTATAAGTTATGATTATTACTAATTTTAGTATAAACGTTATAAATATTGAAGTTATTGACATACTTGGACCATTGGGACAATGATGTCTAGCATTGGTGTTTTCGACCAAGTGCATAATAATTTAATTTAAAGTAAAAGTATGATAGATTTTAAAGATTTTATGGGCAAAAGTTAATGTCTAATTGTTGCTGTAACAGTTAAAAAAGAATGTAACGACCATGCTGTAATTAATTTGTTAAATTTTTTAGATTGAAATTTTATTTTTCCTTAAAGTGTCGAGCATTGGTACAGTTACCTTAAAGGAGTTGTCCAGGAAATAGTTTTATATTCTTGAATAAATCCAGTAGCGTTGAACCAAATATTTTTGGATAGTGTTACAAATAACTAATATTATCATAACATTAAATAGAATTTTAAGTTCCTGCAATTTTGAGAAAACATCATTTTTATTTTGGTATATTTATTAGGCTGAATACAAACAAAACTTTTGCCTCCTGTGCCCAACAAAAAAGAAACTGACGCGTCACGAGTGACAGATGGATGAAAGTATTGAAAGTTCTATTCTTGAAAACTTGACATTGGCGTTTCGCCATTAATAATTTTATAAACATTTATAATTTACTTGACATTGGCAAACTGACGGCGATTTGCTGCAGACGCCATTAAGAAGAAGTTGAAGTTGAAGTTGTGAACAGAACTGTTATGTTGCAATACACTACCTTCATATTTGGCTTGCAGATCACGGACTATCCCTATCAATCTCGAAAAGCTCGGTTGTTGTCTTCAGCCGTCGCAGATCCATTCCCGATTGTGTGATCTCATGTGAAAACCAAATCTTTCCTGTTAAAGAAAATGTAAAATTTTTAGGTATGATATTAGACGCCAAGTTATCAGGGAAAGATCATATTAATTCATAGAAAAATGTGAGAAAAAATTAAATATTATACGGTCCGTGGGTGGTGTCTGGTGGGGTGCTCATCCTTATTGCCAGAAACTGTTATATAATGCTCTGATTCGTAGTCACCTAGATTATGGATCCTTTCTTCTTGAGCCCTGCAACAAAACTAGTCTTAGTTCTCTGGACAGGATCCAGTCTAAATGCCTCCGCATAATCCTAGGAGCCATGAAGTCTTCGCCAATAAATGCTCTAGGTACAATTAGAGTGTGTGGATCCTCCTTTATTCTTGAGAAGACAATATCTATCGGTAAGATTCCTGTATAAGACTTCTCAACTTGCCTTCCACCCTTTGATACCTAAGCTACATTCCCTATCCGAATATGTCTCATCTGGTGGATATTGGTCTCATAAAGATCATCCCCGTTTGTTCAATTTATTTGTTAATTATGTTCGCCTTCCTTTCCCCTGTTTCCAATCCAAATTTAACCCCTTATTTGATATTCCATTTGACTCAATAATTTTCTCTCCTGATATTGTTATAGACACTGGCATTAGCAAACAGTCGGTGGATGCCGAAAGGATGCTACAACGGCTAATCAGCCGAAAATGGCAGGATTCTATAGCCATATATACAGACTCCTCTAAATTGTCAGATAGCTCCTGTGTTGGATCTGCTGTTTGGATCCCTCATTATAGTATCATATTATCTTTTAAATCTCCCAATATTAACACTATTTTTACTGGAGAAGCTATTGCCATTCTGGAAGCACTGCGATATGTAGTCTCACAATATCAGCAAATCAGTCATTTTTACAGACTCCAAGAGTTGTTTACTTGCCATCTTAGCTAACCAATTCTCCAGTAAAGAACAATGCCCACTTTTTACCTGTCTGATCAGAATAAGCAATTTGCCCGTATTGCCTAGATAATTAGCTCATAAAATAGCATATTTTTTTCTATTTTTAACAAAAAAACTTAGAAAGAAAGTGTTAGGCTAGAAAATCAGATATCAGTTTTTTAATGATAATCAGAATGATCAGCAATATATCAATCTGCGTAAGACGAAATTCACCATAAAGCAGAAACCATAGACGGAAAATATTCTCTACTCTCTGTCACGTTGTGATTATATTCTCTTTAGAGATGTTACAATCGGGACTATTTAGAATAATCGTATTAATGAACAAATGACTTGACAGATATTACGTTATTCTTCCTGTTACCCAGTAGGACAAATATTAGTCACAAAAGGCAATGTGTATAATGCAGGCATTCTATAGGTACAATACCTAGGCAATGTCATTGTATAGAATGCCGGGGTCGTTCAGGCAATGTATGAAATGATATTCAAAGTTTAAACTATTTTACACTTTGCCTAGGAAATGTATAGAATACCTAGGCATTGTATAGAATGCCGGTCGAAGCATAGGTAATGTATGTAATCTATTTTTCTTCTCTATGATTTAGTTAGATAGATACTAATCTTTTGAGAGCTAATCCTAATTTCAACTTCCACCAGCGAAAGTGCTGATAAGACATGTATTGTGTTCTATTGGTAGGTATGCCTAAGTACCTACGTGTTTTTGCGTAGAATGTTTCTCACATAGCAGTGAAAGCAAAGCTGCACATTCCGACTTGGATAGATTAGGTTAGAAGGTAAATGCGGGAGCGGAGCGGAGCTCCCGCATTAGCCTTTGTGGTTATTTTTTTTATTACCATACAGAATTTCTATAGGCCACGGCAACCACTCTCTTACCATCATCCCTGTGCTTGTCAGCCACCTAAACTGATGGAAAGAGAGTTGTTACCGTGGCCTATAGAGATCTGCATGATTAAAAAAAATTACCACGAACCTAACTTCTAACCTAATCTATCCAAGTCGGAGTGAACAGTTTTTCTTTCAGCAGTAATATCCATTTTTCAAATCCATAGAGGGCTTCTTAAGGGATCGCAAATAAATGACGCTTTGTTAATCTATTAGGTACTTTGTTTGCTAGCAGTACTTATTTATTAAGGTGAGACGAATTTTCGCACATGAAATATCATTTTAAAGAGACGAATTTACAACAACCCGTCCAATAAACACATTGCCTGATGCGCT
This sequence comes from Eilema depressum, assembly GCA_914767945.1. Lineage (NCBI taxonomy): Eukaryota > Metazoa > Arthropoda > Insecta > Lepidoptera > Erebidae > Eilema > Eilema depressum. The sequence goes on along the minus strand of OU612012.1, from coordinate 19,796,145 downwards.
TCTGGCATTTAATACAATACCTAGGCAATGTATGAAATTAATCGTATTATACACATTGCCTGAACGTTTTAGGCAATGTATAGAATGCTTAGGCATTCTATACAATGCCGGATTATACACATTGCCTATACCATAAATACGAAATAGTGACCAACTTTTCCTTCATACTTTAACAGGCTTAGGATTAACGCACGCACATAGATTATAATATCGCTCATTGTCGCTATTATTTTGACTATTACCTAATAAGATATCAAAATAATATGAAATAATCGTATTAGGTATACCTAGTAGGTATACCACTGTTATATTGTGTTACTGGTACCTGCTACGATTACAAATAATAATTGTATTTGTCCTCTCTCTACGCTATAAACAAACACCGACTATGACATGACATGACTGTGACAGCTTCATTTGGTTTCATGGTTTCGTTTTATTGCTGATGTGTAGTGTAATTCCTCTTTCTGTTGCGTTCAAATTCAATTTGATACTCTGATATCACCCCATTTGAGAGGAGAGCAATGTCCGCATCCGTGGGATCCTTGTCCATGACATAGCAGATAAAATACAGGAGAGCCTCATTGCTGGACAAGTTTTTCGGCAACCCCCAGGCTACGTGTGTGATAAAAATGTCTGGCAATACCGCCCCGCCGGGTAGCAGAGCAAACCTAAGAAGTCTTAGCTCAACTATCGTTGTAGAATGTGTTATGCGTGCCAATTATCTCATTACCAGTGATGCCCAAAACAGTGAAAAGTGAAGACAGACCCTAAGGGCCAGTCCACACGGTGCGTTGTTTGAGTTGCGTCGACGCAACGCAAATATTTTGACGCATAGCCGGCCACACGGGCGCTGCGTCACCGCAGCGCAGCGTTACTACGATCGATGCAGTCACAGTCACAACGCGTACACCCCCGCCCGCTTCGCCTCCGGGGCTGCAGCTCCGTCGTGTGTGCGTTGCGTCGACGCAGCGCGCCGTGTGGACACTATGATTATTTGTATGTAAAACGACGCGACGCAGTGGCACAGTGCTGCGTCGACGCAACGCAACGCGCCGTGTGGACTGGCCCTAACCTTTTAGAAAAGTCGGAAGACAGACCCTGGGCTCTAAGATTCCTGCCTTCAATTCAAAACACAACATTATTTTGACAATGATTATAATAAGAGAACACATACATTATAAAAATAAAAAAATAGACGAATAAAAAAATACCAATTGTAATGAATAAAATGTTGTAAGGTTGTATTATTAATATTCATTTTTGACTTTTCATATTGTCATTTCTGTAATAGCAATAAAGTTAAAAAGTATTTTATTTAGTTATTGTTGATTGCAAAAATTCCCTCAGCCTCAGTGGCATGGCGGTAGTGAACTCGAATGCTACGCAGGAGGCGCGGGTTCGATTTCCGCTGTGCAAATATTTGCATGCATGAATATGTCTACTTGCATTGACCTGGGTCATGGTATCTCCGTGCCTTGGAGAGCACGTTAAGCCGTCAGTACCAGTTATCATACGAACATCTAATGGCAGTCGTTAGGGGTAGTTAGAGCCCTATAATTCCAACAACTGGTCTACACAATACTTTAATGTCGCCAATGGGTTTTGGAGGTCAGATGGCAGTTGCTTCACCGAAAATATGTAAGTTCAGCCGCGTCGTGGTAGTACTGGAAGAGGTGGACCCCGGACTCTGAAGCAAGGCCGTGGATGTAACCAGAATGAATGCAAGGCTGATGATGATGATGACAAAAATTGCAAACAGTTTGTATGTTGAAAGCTCATTTAATCACTGAATATGAGCATATGACATGAAATAAATCTAAAATATTACCTATATCTTGTTAATCTTGACTGTGAAGAATTAACTTTTGATAATATGAGATCGTCATCATCCTAGCGTTAGACCCGGTCGCACCCGCGTATAAGTAAAATGTATGTCAGAACACGATCATTGGTTGTTAGGGGTCCATTACACGCTAGGTTTTGCCATGGTTTAACCATCAATCACGCCGTGAGTGACCAATAACATAACGTCTAATAACCGATTGACCAATAATATTCATCATTGACGGCATGATGCATGACGTTTGCATGAGCGTGTAATGGACCCCTTAAGTTTTTTGACACTGTCACACAGTTCATTAGTCAAAGCACAGATAAATAAATACTTCACCTACATGTTTTAATACCTTGATTACACAAGGATTACACATTTTTCAGTCTAAAGATTTAAACCATTATTGGTTTTATGGTTTTAAAGATGCAGTATCTATTCATCAATGATACCAGTACAGTAATACGATAGCATTTTAAAAATGTAGTGACAGGTCAACGGATGTATGGAAAGTGGGCATCATTCTTTAGATCTCCTTTAATTCTCCAAATTAAACACTTACTTTTTAGGTGTCACAATAAGGGCCTCATGATCTCTTTAGTATGGATACCAGGACACAGCGGAATCATAGGTAATACAATGGTTGACTCACTGGCCAGGGCTGCAACCACTAGTGGATCTCGTGACCAATTTAGATCCTTCTCGCAGGACTTACTGCCCCTCGCTAAAACATGCTTAACATCCCAATGGAATGTTCATTGGTCCCAGTCCAGCGCAACTAAGGGATGTCATTATGCTTCCATCCAAAATGGTATACCCCACAAACCATGGTTCTTCAAATTCCGCAAGGCTTCCAAGAGGTCAACCTCTGTTGTTTGCCGTCTCCGTTTAGGCCATGCCTGTACGAATGTTTTTCTTGCCAAGATACGGATAAGAAATAACACTCTGTGTGAATGCGGTTTGGACGAAGGAACTCCTGATCACATATTCTTTTCTTGTATGATCCCTGGGTCCATAGGTTCCCTGTATGATCTCCTACCCTCAAACGACATCCCTCTTCCATCCAACATTAACACCCTCCTGACATAATGTCAACTCCCCACTAATTTATATGTTATGTCACTTTATAGATCTTAACAATTTATCCTGTAAAACTGTGTTCGTTTGCTCTACCACATAACACTTTGTCTGCTTTAATGTGGTCTCTTCTTTTCAGGTACTTCAACACACTTTACACCTTTTGGCCGATTTTCCAAATTAACTGTTTGTATGGATAATTTTACACTTGTTCTTTCACACGTTATTTTGATCAGTATAAAAACTGAGTCGTTGGCGGAATTATTGGGATCGCTATGGAACAAAAAAAAAACTGTTATGTTTAATTTTTGAGTACGCTATGATTCATTTTGAAGCTGGAACTTTGTGCTACTCCCCAGTATTGTGTTGATATTAGATTGATTGTAAATCTATTGAAATAAAAGAAATTGTTTAAGGTTAAATATTATTTATTCATCACCTTCATTTTCAATATCTTCTCTTATTATTATAATGAAGTTCGAATCGCAAGTAGTAGCAAATAAGCGTTGTGAATAAGCCAAGATGTCGTTAAAGTTATAAGTCCATATACTATCAACATCCAATTCGTGTCCAAAAACAAAGAATCTGTTGCAAATTTGCAATTAGCCAATAGTAGTCTAAATAAGTTTATGAATGGGGAAAATAAATTCAATTCAATTCAATTTTTTGGTGTGGCAAGCTATGTCGAAGTTGTCGGCAAATTTGGCCATGTACAGACGTGCGAAGGAGTATAGTCACTTGAAAGGCCGCAGTCAGTATACATTTTGAATTTGGCAATTTTGTCATACGGTCAAATTTGACTGATTGTGAGCAAGTCGAAACACTTAAGATAATACAAATTAAATAATAATATATAACCATTCACGAATAGAAATAATACACGCATACAAACAATAAAGAGAAATGAGCAAAAAAGTACCATACTAAATAAGGTAACGAGGCAGTAGGCAGCTTCAGAGTTTGATATCGTTTCGTCTAATGAAGTAAATCAACAACCTAAGAACATCTCTTGACGAGTCAGTTAGAAGTGAAGAGAAGTTGATGGGGGTAGGGACGTCTAGTTCCCGTAGATAGGTGTACAAGTCAGGAGACAAGTTGTTATTTCTCGGGCAGTTAAAAAAGATGTGATCCAGTGAACCCTCATCCAGGCCGCATTCGCACAATGATGAATCACTTATGCGAATTTTATTCAGGAACACTGGAGAGCAGCAAAAACCAAGGCGCAGTCTACACATAACAGATATGACCCTTTTAAGAACAGTTTTGAAACGGTAGTACCATGGCTTTGGTGATATGTCTGGTTGAACAGCATGGTAGAATTTACCTTTCTCTTTGCAGCTTGCAGACCAGAGGGCCTGCCATGAAGACATTAAATTAACCTGAGGCAGGCTCAGCAAGTCATAGCTTTGGTATGCAAGATGCTTGGGATCGCTAGATGGTGAACTGATGTCACTTTTGGCAAGAGAATCGGCACACTCATTGCCCTCAATGCCACTATGACTGGGAATCCAAACTAACTGAACTGTCCTTTGGTAGCTAGCACATGCATGAAGAGACTTTCTGATGTCCAAGATTAGAGAGCTATGCAATTTGCTCCGATAGGGGTTCTGCTCAAGAGCTTTAAGGCAGCTTAAAGAGTCTGTGAAGATTACACTATTGATAATATTAGTATGTGCTTCTACAAACAAACAAGCTTCCAGAATAGCCACAGATTCCCCTGTAAAAACAGATGACTCCTTAGGGCACCTGAACTGGAGGATGATCTGGGAGTTCTGATAATAAACTGCGGCACCCGTATAACTATCATTGTCAATTTTAGAAGCATCTGTGAAGAAACTGTGAAATCCACACCATCTGTTGGCTAGAAGTTCTTTAAAGGTTGAGTTGGCAGAAGGAGAGTCTTTATATTCTATTCCAGCATTAAGACAAATGTTGGGGTTGAAGTGAAGAATTTCGTAACTGTAGTTGAAAAGAGGAAGTCTATTTGTTTTACTCACTTGACATTCTAAATTTTGAAAAGATCTAAAAGTTTTTAGAATTAGAGGAATTTCTTTACATTTCCAATAATTAGAGGAATTGCAAACATAATTTAAGATGGATAATTTTTGCAAGAGGGGGTGAGAAGATTTATTAACTAGCCGATATAAAAATCGAGAAGCTAAATACTGTCTTCTTAAGGCTAGAGGGGGCTCTGCACATTGGACCTGTAAGGCGTTAATAGGGGAGCATTTCATGCACCCGGAGATAATTCGAAGGCAGTTGGACTGGATCCTGTCCAGTCTTGCTAAAGCACCTTTGTTACAAGGAATTAACAGAAAGGAACCATAGTCCAAGATGCTTCGAACCAGAGCATTGTAAATAAGTATCATGGTGAATGGATGAGCACCCCACCAGACACCAGCAAGAGCTTTTAAGATTGGAATGATTCTTTCGCATGTTTTGACCTGATAGTTAAGGTGGGAAAGACCTGTCAGTTTAGAATCCAAGAAAACACCCAGGAATTTTGCATTGTTAGAAATTGGAATGTCAGTATCCTGGATACTAACCCGGACTTGAGGAATTATTCTCTTTCGTGAGAAGATTACAACTGAGCTCTTGGGGGCAGACAAAGCAAGACCATGCTCTTGCAGCCACTGGTGTAGAGAATTCAGAGAGAGCGTTAACGATGTCGCAGCATCTGGAATGGATTGGTTAACGACATATAAAACAATGTCGTCGGCGTATTGGAGGATTTGGCAATCGTTGTTTAGGCAAGTACCAATGTCAGCAGAGTACATCATATTGTACAATAATGGACTCAATACTGAACCTTGGAGGAGCCCTGTCCAAACCCTTCGAGAATCGAATTCCTCTCCCTGAACCCTCAGGGTCAGAGAACGATGTGTAAATATTTGGCGGATACATTGAACTATCCTCGCCGGAATGCTCCGTTGTTGCAGTTTATGCCAGAGTATAGGGAGGAGGACGCTGTCGTATGCAGCGGAGATACCCAGGAATGAAGCAACGACAGACTGACTTTGAGATAGGGCGATCCGTATATCAGCTGTAAGAACACCAGTACTATCCATTGTGCTAAGTCCTTTTCTAAAGCCAAACTGGGAGCTCGGTAGGAGATCTCTGGACTCGACTATCCACTCTAGCCGATTTTTAATTAGGTGCTCCAAAATCTTCACCAGAACTGAAATTGGGTAGTGGTCACTGCTATGGGACAAGGCTGAGCACTGCCAGTAGGCACATGCAGCAAGCTCTAGGGAGCAAAATGTCAAATCGACACAGCTTTTACGCTGCCCAACCTGAGATCTTCGGGTAGCACAACCATTATTCAGGATACATAGATCGAGATCATCAAGGATCCCAGCTAAGCCTATACCAAAAGTATCATAGTGGCTTGAGCCCCATCTGAAGTGATGTCCATTGAAATCACCCATCACAATTAATGGGCTCTCAGCATTCTCAAACAATGTCTTAAGAACCGGAAGATGGCGAGGGTGTGGATGAGCGATATAAACACCAATAACCGTTATACCTTCAACTTTGGCAGCTACAACGTTGATCTTTTGAACAGGCGCGACCATTGATGAGGGCTGAAATGGAACCCTATTATTGATTAGGAGAGCACATCCTCCATGGCGGTCAGGTTGGTCGCATCTCAAGATGTTGTAGTGTGGAACCCGGAAGATTAGACTAGGAGTTAACCAAGTCTCGGCTATGAAACATACAATAGGTTTGTGTTTATTAAGCAAGGAAATGAGGTCATGTTTGTTATGAAACACGCTCCTCACATTCCACTGTAGGAACACTTGGCATGGAGCCATTTGTTAAATTTAATAGTAAGGCTGTAAGTTTATCGGCAGCGTTGGACGGTGAGTTAGAGAAACTTGGAGAGATTACAGAGGTTAGTATTTGTATAAGGAGTTCAATAATAGACGAGGAATTGACAGTGAGTTGGGGGAGTGGACTACTGAGGGCACAACCATTTGGCTGTGAGGATTGAGGGGCACTAGTAATTTTGTCATGAGCAGCTATGTCATAAGAAGGGGAAAGGGGAGAATGGGTTTTTGGTTTGCTAGATATGGTTTTGCGATAAGAGACAGTGGGTTCACCTTTGGCAGCACTGGCATAGCTACGGGAAACTTGCGGGATGGCTTTGCTGGCTTCAGAGTAAGAGATAGCTATTTTTGCCATCGTAGATTTAATAGCTCTCTGCCTGTCATACTCCGGGCACCCCTTGCTATTAGCATAGTGGTTACCAGAGCACAAAACACAGAAAGCATCTGTCTCGGTGATGAAGCACCCATTACCAGGGTGATCGTGTCCACATTTGTGGCAGCGAGGTTTGGACCTGCAGATAGATTCTACATGTCCAAACCTGCAGCATTTACGACACTGTATGGTTGGGTATACATACTGTTCCACAGGAAGGGATGTATAGCAGCAGTATACTCTTTGTGGCATGGTCTGACCATCAAAGGTTAAAACGCAGGTCTCGGTGGGTTTCCATTCGTTAATGCCATCTTTCATTACCTTTCTGTTAATCCTTCTGACCTTGAGTACCAGGCCACAACCCTGAGGAACAGTGATGTATGCTTTGGCCTCATCTTCATTCAAGTCCACGGGAACCCCGCTAACAACACCCATGCGAGTGATGTTAAAAGATGGGATAGACGCTGAATTTTTTTTTGTTATAATAGGGATTGATAGGAATGCATTTGCATCCTGGGGGGAGGAAAACTCTACCGAAATACGATTCCTACCTACTCTTTTGACACCATCCTTGGCTATATTAGAGATGTTGTTCTGTAATAGGAATAGGCCGAATGTGACGGGGTGAAGGGTTGTTCCAGTGGCGGGGTGAGGTTCTATCCGAGACACATGAATTATGAACGGAGACTTATCCCCTGCCTTGTATCTGTCTCGGAAAATTAAACTTTTGGCCTGTTTTGATGGGCGGATAGAATCAGGAGAGCTTTGTTCATGCACTGGACGTTTACGGGACACGCCAGTTGAATTGTCTGCAACATTGCAATCTTCGACGAATTGAGACAGTCGATGCGACAGTCGATTGGGCATATCAGTATCAGGAAAAGAAGAAGGGGGGAGGGGGGGGGGTGATGGATGACAAATGACAGCGACAGCGATAATTGCTATTAAAAAAATAAAAATGTATTGTCATCTATTCAATTAAAATATCTTCTAACATAAAATAACTATCGGTTTATCTCGGAAATGCAGGATTTAAAAATTATTATTTAACTAATGCCCGATTCCTAATTTTAGCTACTATGTACTTGTGTAATTTCAGCCATAATGGATTTCACTTGGTATAAAAAACCAACGTCCATACAAAAAGTGGACATCTCCTATATAAATTCCATTCTGTGAGGAAACAAGAAGTTTTGATTGTCTCTACCATTAATTTTAAAAACATTTGTGATATTTACATTGTACATTGAGGAGATCAGTGACATTGAGACTAAACAAGGACTAAACCCATAAATTAAAAGAAGCAGAAGATTCTATGAGCAAAGAGTATATAAAGGTACGGCTACAGCTCATGTTTTTAGTAACTTTTCACTATAAGGGTGGCTGCACACGTATGGTTTCCGAAGACGGTTTCCGAACACGGTTTCCTGCTTAGGAATTCCGAGTGCCGAGCGCACACGTTCGGTTTTTTGCATTAGCAATTTTTATTATTAGTTCGAAGCGAGCAGTGTCGCCAGTGCCAGATTGTCAAATGTAACACAAGCTAGCTTAAAAAGTTACATTTTCGGGGGAAAAGTTACGTATTCTTGTTTTTTTTATATAGTACAGACAAATCCTCTCGGATTTTCGAAATAATTGACTTTTTAAGTTTTTTCCATAGTAACCCAAAATTCAGCCTTCAATTGCAAATTACAAAAAAAGTTTTTGCAAAGTGGGACTTATTCTAATTTATTCTTGTAGGTAGCACTTTTACTAACCTAAACTAGTAATAAAAACTAAAAGAAAAACTGCGTTTAAAAAACTGACTTCAAAAAACTATTCCAATAAAAATAAAATGCACTAAAAAGTTGATATTCAACTTTTTAGTGAGAAGTCGTGAGAAGTTACAAACCTACCTTGGTTGACACCGACTCCAAACCTGACAATAATTTGTAATAAAGTTTTTGAAGAATACACAATTATTTTCAACTTTTTAGTGCGCCTAGTAGAACATTAATTTGTATGAAAATGGAACATTCCGTTTTCCGAATATGAATTTTTGATCAGGAAACCGTATTCGGAAACCGTACGTGTGCGTACGTTTTGTGGGATATCCACTGACCACTGATCTCTATAGTTAATAGAGATCAGTGCTTATACCTAATTGAACTTTGACTGGTCAAACCCCGATTCCATATTGAGTTTTGTTGAGTTTGAGCCTGATTAGAACGTGTTTGGTATGAAATTAAAGGGCTCAATTGGCACATTAAAAATATGTATACATTTTTTTTTAAATTGTATCGATATATTTATTCTGGTTAAGGTAACTGTACCAATGCTCGACACTGTACCAATGCTAGACACTTTCGAACCAAACCCAGTATTTTGAGAAAATTATCCATTTGTTTTATAAGACTATTGACTTAAAAGATGCCTAATGGTATCTATAAGATATGTTCAAATATTCGCAACACCATCCGAAGTAAATTTAGAAAGACTGTTGACAGCAAATAATGTGACTCCGTGAACACGGTCGTGTTATTTCTTAAGATTTTTGCCAAGGGTACTGATTTTTATAGGTGTGATTTTTTTGTTTATAAGTTATGATTATTACTAATTTTAGTATAAACGTTATAAATATTGAAGTTATTGACATACTTGGACCATTGGGACAATGATGTCTAGCATTGGTGTTTTCGACCAAGTGCATAATAATTTAATTTAAAGTAAAAGTATGATAGGATTTTAAAGATTTTATGGGCAAAAGTTAATGTCTAATTGTTGCTGTAACAGTTAAAAAAGAATGTAACGACCATGCTGTAATTAATTTGTTAAATTTTTTAGATTGAAATTTTATTTTTCCTTATAGTGTCTACCATTGGTACAGTTACCTTAATCCTAATATAATACAACTTAAATATGTACAATATTAACAATAAAACTAAATATATATATATAAAAGGACAAATTAAAAACTAAAACCGAACGCGTCGTGGAATTCCTTCGCATATCATGCCTCTTGTGGTAACATTCCCAGAAGACTGGCAGCATTGCCACGTTGTATGGCAATGCTTATTCTCTGACCTAAAAAGAGGCCAGCCTTCTGGTCACGAGAAGCGTCGACCATACGCTTCGCAATCTCCCTGAAGAGATTGCGCGCGCTCGGACCCCATGGTCCCAACGTTTCGACTCCAAACGGCACAAATTCATAATCTCCAATTATTACAATTATACATTATTGGGTGTTGCTTGCACCAAAATAATATAAACAATACACGAGTCCGGACTCCAAAAATCAAGTTTAAAACTAAAATCCGACTACTGCAAATCACGCTCTAAAAAGTATTAAGCAAGAAAATATCAAGAATAACAACCGTGGTCGCATACCATTTACTCTAACAAAACAATACATTCTAGGGATTCGTGATTCTGCAGTAGTCGGGTTTTAGTTTTATAGTTGCGCCACGTATCTTGAACCTAAATCATAAGACATACGAGGCTCTGGCTGGCGCCCGCGGATTGCTTTGTAATATTCTATGCTTGGTGAATTTGAGTTCGTCTACCGCAGTAGCATCCCGTGCTATCCTCAATACACACCCAAGAAATGTGTACTGCGCGTATAGGGCACGTTTTGAGCACATTTTAGGTCCAAGATACGTGGCGTGGGTTATAGTATATATAGATATCGACAAATATTACGATAGTAGAAGGTGCACCCCTAACATAGTAACCATCGTCATTTCGTCAAAAATGTTCATTCATAAAAATGGAACATAGGTATACACGTCCATTCTGTAGGTATACCCCGTCTGTTCTCTTAATCTAGGTCTATGTTTAATTTTAATTTACAAATTATGTTAATATAATCTGTGACACAGAAAAAGAAAATGACAGACTGGGATTGGGACACGTCAATGGAATAATAAATTCAACCTCAGATTATAATTCAACACAAGGTGATGAAATCTCCATCTACATAAAAGTTATTTTGTGTACTACAGTTTATAATATCAACAAAACTACTGTTATCAGGTAAGGGAAACGACATGTTTCTGCTATTTACCTAGTCAATAGATATTTTTAATTTGTTAATATATTAGTTTAAACTCAACCATCATTTTAGTAATAGAACTATTAAATTGAAATAGATAAATGGCTGCAGCATTCTTATTGGTTTATTCTTGTAGCTGTTGCCGGACTTACTTGAGGTTATTGTAAATGTTTTAGTATCATTATCATGCACATAGAGTTTAGGTATCAAAACAGAAAATGGATATTATTCAGTTTAGTTCCATCCTAAGGTTCTTTAAAGTAATCCTGGTTGGCGAAGCAGATACTATGGTTTCTACCAGTTCAAATGAATCCATGTATAATGAATGACCTAATTTTTAGCAGCAGTACAATATTTTTTACTTTGTCACAATTGATTTTGCATTTTTTGCAAATGTCATGTTTAGAGTGAAGTCATATTTTTGAAGTTTTATACTTAAATTAAAAAAATATTACTTACCTACCTAATATGGTCCAAGAAAATATCAAAGGAGTGGTTAGAACTTGGGCCCCAAATAGGCTGTAAATGAGAATTATAAGAAATGTTAAAAAAAGGACTATTGCAATTGCTATAAGTCTAACCGATTCATGATAAAAAGTAAAAAGTTAATATTTTATTTTCATTTCTGTTAGTTATCCATATTAATATTATTAATGCGAAAGTAACTCATGTCTGTCTGTCTGTTACGCTTTCACGCCTAAACCACTGAACCAATTTTGATGAAATTTGGTATAGGGGTAGATCAGACCCTGAGAAAGGTCATAGGCTATGTTTGGTCGCGATAACCGACATCCACGCGGGCGGAGCCGCGAGGAATAGCTAGTTTGATATAAAAAGCACAGACTAATTTAGTACATTGAAATGTGATTTCATTTTTAAGCACTCAAGAAAACGGTGTAAGTATATTTGTTGCAATTTCTCATTACTGATTTAAGCAATAAATGTTTTCCATCTAACAAAGAAAAAACTTTGTGTATGTAATTTTGTTTGTGAAATGCAGTAGTTCAACATTTCATTAGATTTTAGTTGCTCCATGCTGATAAATTTTATAATTTTACTGCCATATTTGTTATTGATTTGATTTTAGTGAATATTTTGGTTAGACATATAAAAAGTACTAATTCTGATCTTGTTCATTGTTGATAGTAGCATGATGAAATATAGCCTATATTGGTACCTGTTATTGTAATTTTCCAATGGCGAAAGAATTTTTTAAGTCAGTCGAGTTGATATTGAGTTTATTAGTTACATACAAAAATATGAATCTTTCCTCAAGTTTTTCCTTAAAGCCTTTCATTTGTTTTAGTTGAATTGTACATAAATATGAACCTTCCATGACCAGAAAACTGTTCCTAAGAAATTAAGCTGCCAGTGTATTTGTTTGTATTTATCTTGTTTCTTTCTTGCTTATAAAGGCAACCCATGTCTTTGGCTGGCTTCGCAGACTGCACAATGATGCCACAAGATGGAGAGAAAGATGTTTAAGTTTTAAACCTGGCAATTTGTTAAATATTGTTTACCTGCTAAAGTAATTGCAATGTAAGAAGCCCGTTTTTACAGTTCAAGTCCATGAAGTTCTCAATTTTGAGAATGTAAAACAATGATATTTTTCAAACGTAGAATGACATTTTTCATTGATGGGTACCGCCCACTCCGCTCAATGCTGTCCATAACGAGTTTTTCATACTGTCCATAGACAAGAGAATAATTGATTATGGAAAAAATAAATCAATCATTATATATTTTTTATATTTTAATTTTGCAAGTTTAATTTCTTTAACCAGTTGCAGCAATTCAGCTCTTAACTATTTCGTATCAGCTTCAACGCCTGGTCTTTGTATCCATGCTACTAAATCGGCCTTTTTGTTTGCTTGAGTAGGTGCTTTATTTATTTGAACTGAGTGGTCACAGTACATTGTACATAATAACTATGCACTGTTCAGGGAGGTTTGCTAACAGGTTAGTAAACCACTCTGTGATATTATTTTGTACTTTTAGACTCAAATGTGCGCAAGGTATCATTCACAAAACCACCACTAGCTGACCAGACGACGTGGCAGATGATTAAGCGTCCACCTTTTCCTATTGGCACTTTTGAGCAAGAGGCCTTGGTATCATCTGTCCATGACTGCGGCACGGTATGATTCGAGTTCAGCCAAGTCTCATAGTCAAATATGACATTATCCCAATTTGTGACTTTGTTGTGTTTGCTGTTATCTAGGTTTTTTTATTCCTAGGCTTCAAATATCATCTTAAGTCACCCCGGGACCAGGGCTGCTAGAAAGTAGCCGACGTAGGGTTAAAAGTAAATAGTGACAGATAAATCGCGATAGAAGCCGTTAAAAAGTGGTTTCATTTCAATAAGTGATATAAGCGTAAACTTCAGACAGTAGTAGGTATCAAGAAAATGATTTACTAAAGATTCACTTTCACGCGATTTCTATTGGTTATTATTGAGTGAATATTATTGTAATAAAAATGTTAAATGAAAGAAAATTGACTTTTCGCAGTATTGTATTGTTTAAAAATACCTACAATATCAAAGTTTAGATTAAATTTTCTAATAAGAACTTTAATCCAATGAACTTTACACTACAATACAATACCTACATATTCTAATCGATCAAATACGCATACAAACTTGAATCAATTTATCTTGAGTATCGTGTACCGAGTGGTGTGGTTACATCACTAGTTACGTCCAAAAGACAAATGTCATAGTGGGCCTCTTATATTGAGACTACTTTAATAGTAAAAATTTACTGTCTTAACCCAATTATGTAGATGGAACCACAACAATGATATCCAGTGTTATGTTGGCAATGAGAGTAACCAAGTCAAAGGATGCCTTTGACTTAGTTACTCTCATTACCTACGTTAAGTGCTAGCTTTTCTTAGCCATCCACCAATTTTTTTTTCTGAGATTAACTATTTGACTTTTGGTGAACAGTCAAAGTTAAGGTCGCCTATAAGAAATTGCCGCAGAGCGATAAGGCCGCCATCTGTACTTACCACATAACTTAGATCTCTATGTTATATTATTGCTATGTCTATGGTGTACAATAAAGACATTTTTACTTTACTTTACTTTTACAAAGGGTTATTCTCAGAATAAAAAGATGTAGTTAGATCTTTTATTTATTTTATTCAACACCAGCTGTTGTTCGCGGCTCCGCCAGCGTGGAATTCTGATCCCGTCCATCATTGATAGTAGCGTGTTAATATACCTACAGGGTGGAAGATTTTAACCTTACCTGGAGGGAAAGTACTTTAAATACTGGAGATGGCTAATTTCACTCAAAGAAAACATTCCTTTATTTTAAAAAAGAATCAAATTCGCATTCATAGATTTTTGAAAATCGAACCGAACCGGTAATCGAACCGACTAAAATCCAAAAAAATAGCATCCTGTATTTTTATAGCATCAATCGATAGTGTCAATCATGAGGATCAAATCTGTCTAAGAAACATGGTTAATGAAATGGAAGGAAATCCCTGAAAACTAAATTTTTAAATTCAATTTAACCCAATAAAGAACTTTAACTCAAGAGTCCATCAGATATCATATTAACTATAAAATTCCATATTTAAATAATTTATCCCTGCTTTTCATGCGGATCATGGGGGTACCATTGATCATCAGGGGTATTTATGTCGGACTCGAACCGACTAAAACCGCACTCTGTCTCAGGTTAAAAAATCTCAATTAACAGGTCATAAGGCGAACCAATAAGGCAATTCTCTCGCTATCACCGTTGCCCAGGGTGTGGTGCGGTGTACCACGCATAGATTTCGACTAAGTACTTACTTACCCTAAAATACTTGTACCTACCTCATGCAGTTACCCAATAACGTTACATTCTAAACCGGAATCAAAGTTCAGTCATTTAGTACTCATTTTAATAAATAAATGGCGTCAAAGATGACTTTATTGTTGATAAGGTAGGTTGATGGTTCCATAAGTAAAAGTGCTGTGTCTGTTGGAATTATTTATTTATTTATTTATTTATTTATTTATTAAATTTATAAGTTAAGATTTTATGAACTTCCGTTTATTTAATTTACCATGTTAGTTAGAGAGATTTGATCCTTATGATTCACACTATTAATTGGTGCTATAAAAATACAGGATGTTATTTTTTCGGATTTTAGTCGGTTCGATTACCGGGCGTAGCAAGCGAATTTAAAAAAAACCGTGAATGCAGTTTTTTTTCTTTTTAAAAATAAAGGAATGTTTCCTTTGAGTGAAATTCGCTATCTCCAATATTTGAAGTACTTTCCCTCCAGGTAAGGTTAAAATCTTCCACCCTGTATAGCCTATGTTAGTACTTGATAATGTAGCTTTCTAATGGCAAAAGAATTTTTGAAATAGGTCCAGTAGTTTTTGAGTTACACAAATTGATTTACAAAAATACAAATCTTTCCTGTTTATAATATTAGTATATCTAGATAATGATCAGTATGAGCATTCATTATTGGTTACCGGGAACTTGTTGCGTGTTCTCAGCCCATCTGTCCTAAGAAGCCCCATCGTTCTTCTTATTTATATGTTATTTTCCACTACTTTCAAAACACCTGGTAGGTTTGCTACTTTTGGCTGTAGGTAAAGTGTAGTAATAACGTTTGATCCCCTAAACCATTACTACGCAGATTCAAAAGTACACTTGCATATTGTGATCTGATCTACCTAGTTGTGACGCAAACTATGGACCTAAAATTAATCTGATGAAATTAACAAAGTTTATTATTTAGATATAACCCGCATCACGTATCTTGGACCTAAAATGTGCTCAAAATGTGCCCTATACGCGCAATACATTTCTTGGGTGTCTTTTGAGGATAGCACGGGCTGCTACTGCGGTAGACGAACTCAAATTCACCAAACATAGACTGTTACAAAGCAATCCGCAGGCGCCATCCAAGATATGTGGCGCGGCTTATATCTATGATATGTCATATTGATTTAATAAGACTTGTTTTGTTTAAGGTACAATGAGGCTGTTGTCTAGTCTTTTATTTCTTCTGGTAATCCTACATTGCTCATATGCACCACCTGTATCACCTGACAAATCCAATGAGCAAGACAGTGAAGTCAAGGATGACTTGGTAATAATATTCAACTATTTTTTCTGGCATATAAATTTTGAGTTTGTCATTGGTTTTTACCCGACTACGGCAAAGCCAAAGCAGGCTTCCGTCACTCGCTCAAGGCCACGCGATAAACACCTACAGCTAGGTTCATATTTCTGTGTCGGGGTGTGTCGGGGCGCGTCAGCACTGCAATTCACTAAGCGAGCACAACGATGCGACAACGATGCGAGGCGCAACGTAGATTGTCATTGGTCAGATTGTATCACGTCATTGGAAATCGACCAATGACAGTGTCTATCGCGCACATCGTTGCGACTCGCATCGTTGTGCTTGTTAGTGAATTGCACAGCAGAACGCAATCGCTTCCGTACATTTACTATGAGTAGATTCACATTAGTAGGCTGTGTTGTGTTGGGGCGCGTTCTGGCGTAGTTAAATCGTTCGACGCCCGATCGCGCCACAGAGGTGGTGGGGGATGTATCGCGCCACACCACGCCACACTAATGTGAACACTGTTAAAGACGACGCGTTATTGCGAGGGAACAGTTCATTCAACTTTTTCGTTCTTTAAAATGTCCGATGAACTTATTGAATTAGTACGGTAATACAAAGTTCTCTATGACACGAAATGTAAAGAATATAAGGATCACGGTATCAGGAATGGTTCTTGGGAGGAAATAGCAAAAACATTAAATATTTTGTAACATATTAAATTTATTAATTTTTAGAAGACTCATCAGTAGAAAAAATAAATATCTTCATCGAAGTCACTGTCAGACGATTCCATTTTATAACACGTGTTCACTCCACAACTTCTAAAATGAGAATGATCTAAAAATGCGCCATACTGCGCCATAACACACCACATTAGTACGAACACTCCGCGCCACAACACACGGCGCCCCGACACAGTAATATGAACCTGCTGTGCAATTCACTAACAAGCACAACGATGCGACAACGATGCGAGTCGCAACGATGTGCGCGATAGACACTGTCATTGGTCGATTTCCAATGACGTGATACAATCTGACCAATGACAATCTACGTTGCGCCTCGCATCGTTGTCGCATCGTTGTGCTGGCTTACCGCTCGGCTCGGCGTACAGTTGACTGTACAAACTAGTGTTGTTACAATAGCGATAGTTTAGCTATCGATAGTTGACCTTGAAAAATAGTCAATAGCGCGAATAGGCCAATCGAAAATATCGAAATGCTACAATACTATCGATAGTTTCGATATGGAAAATTAAGGGATAGTATTGAATTTTGTTGATACTATTGATACTATCGAGATACGATACTATCGATAGGATCGATAGTATCGATAGTATCGATGGTATCGATAGTATCGATAGTATTGCGTTAAATTAATCAATACTATCGATACTATCTATGCGTTTCGATAATATCGATAGTTATGTATTAGTAACTATCGACGTAATAACGATAGTATCGAATATTAGTATGGAGTATGGATAATGTAGATATGTACGAGTATAATGTTGACGAACCTGGCATAATGTGACTGTAATATTTCTCATTCTTCTTCCTCCTAGCGTTAATTCCCAGTCGCATCCGAAGCTTTCACTTTGAAGTCTGGGGTCCGCTTTACCAGTCTTAACTGCGGATTTGGCTAGACCTCGATATGTGCCATGAAGCGACTGCCATCTGACCTCCACAACCCAGTGGTGACATTAGGCGATATCGAAGCATTGCAGCAAGACCGATGTTTCTGGATTTTTTAGGGCTCCAACTACCCGTAACGACTGCCATTGATGTTCTTATGGCAGCCCGGACCGACGGTTTAACGTGCTCTCCGAGGCACGACCAGACCAATGCAAATACCCATATTTCATGAACACAAATATTTGCACTGAGCGGGGACCAAACCCGCGCCTCCTGCGAAGCGGCCGCGTTCACTACCGCTACGCCACGGAGGCTGTCAACAAACCTTATTTACTATTTTGAAGTTTAGTAAAAAGTGACTAATTTGGCTAGATAGTCTAATGCCCAATTCGGCCCTGGATTTTGACAGGCGACTATTCGATTTGTATATCCGGTACAATCAGAAGTCAGGGAATTCGCGCATGTGTTCAACACACCACTCAAACCAGTTTCGCGTACGCAGTTTATAGGGTATATAATAGGGTAACGAAGTTGTCAAATTTTTGGCGTAAACTCATGGTAAAGCTACTGAAAACACAACTTCGTCTAGTGAGCTTCGACATGAGTTTATTGAGTGTGTCGACGCTACGGCTGACAGACGGACCACATACGTATCCCCAAAAGGTCAAATCCCATTCTCATCGACCACCTGCTATCAAACTTGTTTCGATCTGTTTAGTATGTAATTAAAAAAAAATATTTTTAATATACTAAATATACAAAAAAAAAAAAATATATTGCCACTCATTGTTAGTTTTAGTTATTCACTAAAACAATCATAAAATATTATGTAAATCTCGCATATGAAAAAAAAAACGCGTCCTGAAATCCAGTCCAGTCGCATTGAAACAACTTCGTCTCGTTAACTTCGACATGAGTTTGCCGACGCTACCGCACCACATACGTCTCAGTTCCAAAACGTCAATCCCATTCGAGCGCGCGCGGATTTATACTTTTTATGAGCAAGCAATAGTATCGTCAAATGTTAGACCATCGATAGGGTAAAACTATAGATAGTGATACGTACGATAGTGTCCGTAATGATACTATCGATAGTATCGATACTATCGATAGTATCGATACTATCGTTAGTGTTCGTACTGATACTATCGATAGTATCGATACTATTGATCTTAAGCAATAGTATTATTTATTTTTGTCAATCGATACTATCGATAGTATTGTCGACGGTCGATAGTTTTGGTAGGACAATCGATAGTATGACTGATTTACAAGGTCACGATAGTATCACAATACTATCGATAGACTATCGCTATCGCAACATCACTAGTACAAAGTGTACAAACTGGCAGAGGGCTGCCGAATGCGCGCCTGAGCGCTCGCGTCGTGTGTGTTCGCGCAGCGGAATGTTGTTGAATTTAAAGATTTTAATTATGCAGATATTTAGCACATGACGTCGTATAAATGCTTATGGTAAAAAAAAATTTGTGCATGCAGCCATTGTGGAGAAATTCGCTAAAAACAGATTCCGCTGGGCGTACGTTGTCCTGGCGGCACTTTTTTTGAATTCATGGACTTAGAAGAAAAAAAATGTGTCCAAAAATTAGCGTGTATTTGCGTGTAATTGTGTATGTATGAATAAAATTAATGAATGCATAAACTTCGGAGAAATTCAAGTTTCCGCCACGCGAACGTTTGGCCATTAGCTAGTTTTCATATAAAGCGCTTATATAGAGAGCTGTAGATTTTTACATACGTTGTTTTGAATTTGCTTATATTTGTTTAATAAAAAGATTTAGAAAAAATCGAAGGGTTTAACAGATAAAAATATAAACGTAAAATACGCTTATTAGGTCTTAGTTCGTAAAGTATGCACTTTGGGGTCTAGATTTTTACGTTTGTACAAACCTTGTAAGTGTCTGCAACATGTTGCCAAGTATCAATGATGTTCCGCTAGTAATTAAAGAGCAATAGGACAATTTACCATGTATAGACCACTGTTTACAAAGCAGTCAAATATCACGACGTTCTAAAGGAATTGCATAGTAAAATATATTCCAATAATTAGCTTACTGATTCAACTATTCACATGCAAAATTTCATCTCATTATATTCAGTAATTAAAGATAAACAATGAAAATACTGACAAAGCATCGAAACCCTACATAACCCGACCAAGTTCGGATGGCTACAAAAAAGCGGCCGTACCATATATCTAAGTAACGTTCTTAACCTTCCAGTATAGTATTCATTAATATGGTATAGTTGCGTACACAAGCGTTAGGAAAAATAAAACAATAAATTGCATTTCTTGAATGAAAAATATTTTTTATTAATAACGCCACTATCTACGATAAAAATAAATCTTCAATTAACAAGTAGGTGGGTACTTCTCTAATGAAATATCCGTCTACAATTTATTTCTCGCCACCTGTTACGTAGAAACCCAAAAATTGGCAAAATGTGGAAACGTAGAAACGTAGAAACGTAGAAACGTAGAAACCCAAAAATTGGCAAATTATCTATTTTTTCTCTCTAGCTTAATATTTTTGATCAATTCATATCTACTATACTTAGACTATTTAACCAAAGGTCTAGCCTTAAGCGTACCGCTTCGAACAAAATAATTCTGCATATTTTGGTGGGGTGCACGGGAACACGCTCACATACATAAGTCACTGCCGTACCAGTAGGTACAACGCTAACATCATATACTGAGACTGACGCAAGTCTCAAGCGCTTACTTAAATAAAGTACCTACCGCCTACGTAAATAGTACTTACTAATCTTAGTCAAATACAATTAAAAAAGTAGGTGTAGAAAAAATAAATGATCTATAAATTAAATCGAAATAACAATTGTGTTATCACCTGTACCAATTCAATACCGGTATTATACTGTAAATTTTAGAATGTTACCTAAATATATTGCACGGCCGCTTTTTTGTAGCCATCCGAACTTGGTCGGGTTATGTAGGGTTTCGATGCTTTGTCAGTATTTTCATTGTTTATCTTTAATTACTGAATATAATGAGATGAAATTTTGCATGTGAATAGTTGAATCAGTAAGCTAATTATTGGAATATATTTTACTATGCAATTCCTTTAGAACGTCGTGATATTTGACTGCTTTGTAAACAGTGGTCTATACATGGTAAATTGTCCTATTGCTCTTTAATTACTAGCGGAACATCATTGATACTTGGCAACATGTTGCAGACACTTACAAGGTTTGTATAAACGTAAAAATCTAGACCCCAAAGTGCATACTTTACGAACTAAGACCTAATAAGCGTATTTTACGTTTATATTTTTATCTGTTAAACCCTTCGATTTTTTCTAAATCTTTTTATTAAACAAATATAAGCAAATTCAAAACAACGTACCTATGTAAAAATCTACAGCTCTCTATATAAGTGCTTTATATGAAAACTAGCTAATGGCCAAACGTTCGCGTGGCGGAAACTTGAATTTCTCCGAAGTTTATGCATTCATTAATTTTATTCATACATACACAATTACACGCAAATACACGCTAATTTTTGGACACATTTTTTTTCTTCTAAGTCCATGAATTCAAAAAAAGTGCCGCCAGGACAACGTACGCCCAGCGGAATCTGTTTTTAGCGAATTTCTCCACAATGGCTGCATGCACAAATTTTTTTTTACCATAAGCATTTACACGACGTCATGTGCTAAATATCTGCATAATTAAAATCTTTAAATTCAACAACATTCCGCTGCGCGAACACACACCTCGCGTCACACTGCACCGCACGTTTCCCGCGCTTACGCTTCGAAATGCCGAAACCACGTAATTAATGTGCAGTGGATGGGTATATAGCTAAGTCTATTTCTTTGAACATAAGTACCTAAGTAATAAGCATGTAAATCGTAAATTAGGACGTTTTTTGAGTCAGGTATTATAAATAGGTAAGTGTTGTTTTATAGGTAATTCTAATACTGAAGTTACCTAGTAGTCCAGTCATTTGGGCGAAAACCTAGAACATTACCTGGAAAGTTTTCCGGGAGTTTTGAAAATTGGCAATTTTATAGATTTTGATATGCTCTTTCCAAATTTGAACTTTGCCACCTCGTATGTTTGCCGCTCGCGCCGCCATTTTGAAAAAATGGCGCCCAAAAGCAGTTTTTAGATAATAACTCCTTTCCAGCGCATTTTACAGGAAAAACAGGTTACACAAAATAAAAGTAGAGAAAATTTCCTACAATTTATGTCAAACCTTTTCTTTCCTAAAATCAATAGTTTCGGCGTACGAGCGCCGTAAACCATTATACATCCACACCAACGTGTAATATTTACTTTAAACTGCTCATACTGTGATTTGTAAATTATAAAAATTATACGAAGGTTATCTATAGTAATTATAGGTAACTATAGTCTGTCATGTCTCCGCAGGTATAAAGAAATGCGCCCCTTCTGTGTCAGGCCCCTTCTTTCCCTTCTAAGAAACATCTAGCCCCGGCTGAGCTCAACAGAAATATTTAGTCTGAGTCATCAGTATACGTTTATCATTTCACAGTGTCGTTTGCATTTACAGAGCCATGGCTTCTAATGAAGTAGATAGAAGGGATACCACGATAAAAAAAACGCGCCGATTTCTCTACCTCATGGTGGTGTGGAAATGAGTATTTCTGCCGAAACGTGTATTGAATTACACTTTACAGCGCTCCTACACCGAAGCTATTAATTTTAGGGAAAAAAAAAATTATCACAAATTGTAGGAAATTTCCTCTACTTTTATTTTGTTAAATATGTTTTTCCTGTAAAATGCGTCGGAAAGGAGTAATTATCAAAAAACTGCTTTTGGGCGCCATTTTTTCAAAATGGCGGCGCGAGCGGCAAACATACGAGGTGGCAAAGTTCAAATTTGGAAAGAGCATATCAAAATCTATAATATTGCTAATTTTCAAAACTCCCGGAAAACTTTCCAGATAAAAATACCAAATGACTGGACTATAGTACTTACGTAATAGAATAGTAGGTAATGTCCGTTATTTTTAGGGTAGGAATAAGCGTCTATAAGCTATACCTACTGTAAATTATTTCGTAATTTTATACCAATATGGTTGAACAAACTGATTTGAACAAAATAATCTAAATGCATTAAAATTGGAAAAAATCTTATGAGAAAACTGTAAATACAGTAGGTATACCTTTCTGTATACTTATTATAAAGTAGCACCGTATTACAAATGTTATAAACCGTTGATTTTCTGTCGCTTTCCTTATGATTATATTATTAAAATTTATTAAAATTATTTACGCGATTTAAGATATTTTCGACTAGGTATAAAATGTAATAAATTCCGGGAAGAGAAAAAAAATATAAATGATTACCTATATAAAACTAAAACATATTGGATTGAGTAATAAAATTTATTACAATAATCATCATAGGTATAACCCTAGCGCATTCTTACGATGACGTCACCCGTACGGCGGGCAACACAGTCTCGACTCTATGCATGCGGGTTTAAGGTACAAATTCTTCTCGTTCTGAGCAGCAGGTATTATTATCAAAATTTTGTAGGTGAATATAGGTAGTGTAGGTATTTTCACTTTTGTATGGGAGTGATGTATCTGTTACGTAGTAACTATTTAGTAACTACATATTTATTAATCTGTGGCCAAAGGAGGGTTATGATTTTGATAGGCTATGTTTGTATGTATGTATGTATGTATTTATGTAATGTTTGTACGTATGTGTGTATCGTTTACCTGAGTATCGTGTTATCGTGTATCGTTTGTTCCCTCATAGCTCTTCAACTACTTATTAGAACTGGTCATTTGAGGTACCTATCTTTAGAAGCGGCTTGATCGTCCGCTGGTTACAAGCTATATTTATTTATTTTTTATTTAAATAAATATTCTACAACATTCTACACAACGCTATCTAGACCCATGGTACTTAATTAGCTTGTGTTATGGAATCTAGAATGCGGATATACATACTTAAATACTTATGACGTGTCACTGAATGTAACGTGGCGCCCTCTAGCGGTCATAAAGTACTGCATTAAAAAATAAAATTCAGATAAATAGACCGTGTTTGATATCAAATTAAAGGGCTCAATTAGCACAATTCAAATATGTATAAATTTATTGGGTGTTGCTTGCCCCAAAATAATAACTTAAATAAAAATTAAGTTTAAAATTAATACCCGACTACTGCAAAATCACGCTCTAAAAAGTATTAAACCAGAAAATATCAAGAATAGCCGTAGTTGTATGCCACTTACTCTAACAAAATAATACATTCTAAGGAAAAGTGGCATACGACCATGGCTATTCTTGATATTCTCTTGTTTAATACTTTTTAGAGCGTGATTTTGTAGTAGTCGGGTTTTAGTTTTATAAAGGAACTTAATTTTTTACAACTCTATATATTGTGACAGAAACATGGGATAGGTACTTTTGTCCCAACTAGTAGATTAGTCAAATCCTGGCAACTAAATTGTTAGAATATTTTTGTCCTAATAATGGCTAAATTGTGTACCTGCTGACCTAGTCCTAGTGGGTTGGCTTGGCAGGTAGTGGGCCACTCAGGTTGTAGTCACACTTAAGGCTCGGTCAAATCAAAGCGTTCAGCTTGCGTCCGCGGTGGCGTGCGCGTTGGCGATCAGTTGCTGGCTAATCGGAGGCCACCGACACGGCCTGCGATTGGCCAGCAGCTGTTCGCCACCGCGCACGCCACCGCGGACGCAAGCTGATCGCGTTGGTTTGACAGAGCCCTAACCTGTATTGAGTTTTAAAACCTTCATGTTTAATGATATGATGTTTACCATGAACAAGATACACAAGATAAAGGGATTTTGTCAGGATAAATGGAGCACCGACTGGTTTAACATCAGGAAATGTGGGAAACATATTTGTAGCATCAACAGAGCTGTTCAACCTGCATTCAAAAAGAGATCTCCAAGAAAGTGCAAATGGATGAAGTACATGTGCATGAAAGACCTATGAAATGCTTCTTGTACACACGCTGATCAGAAGTTTTGTTATGGTCTGTAGAGGAGCTGCAGGTGATGGCCAATATTCTGATTGAAGAAAAAAGAGTGCAACGAGTGAAAGAGTTCGTCTTTCAAGAGAGATCTTGAAACTCTTTCAGTTGCTGCAATCTTTTTTCTTCAATCAGAACTAAGCAATTTAAATGAACTTTTACAAGAGATGAACAGGATGACTGTGATATTAAGTGAAGAGCTTTAGCAGGAAATCAGGAAATCTACTATTTATGAGAAAATGTTAATGAAAATTATAATATGTTTTTGTTGTAGGAAGAGTATATGGAATATCACAGATACTTGAGAGAAGTGGTACAGGCGTTAGAAAGTGATCCAGACTTCAGGGAACGTTTGGAAAAGGCTGATGAGGAGGATGTTAAAGTGAGTTCTCACTTTTTTTCTAAATTATAGTGCCGTACGCTCACTGCCATAGTATTTTTTTGACACATACGACAATTATTTACTGGAGAGTAAGGTGAAAATTGAAAATATTTTTTTTATGAAATACTCCACAATGTTTTTTTCAGTTATTATTACTAGTTTAGATTATTAAAAGTTTTAGGTACCTACAAAAATAAATTAGAATAAGTCTCATTTTGCAAAAAAAAAAATAATAATTTGCAATTGATGGCTGAATTTTGGGTTACTAAGGAAAAAACTTAAAAAGTCAATTATTTCGAAAACTATTGATTTTCGGCCATACATATGAGGCCTCCAAATTGTAGCATTTTGGGTCCCTTAACACCCCCTGACAGAAATACGTCGAGTTACCCCTGTATTTAACCCTGTATACACATTATAATATGGGGTTAATTGTAAATCCTTTTTTTCTATTCTTATCTGTTCACGTGACACACAATTTACTGAATAGATTTTAGTGTTTTTTTTTGGATAGGTCTTGTTTAGACCTAAATCTGTCGCAATTTGTCGAGTAGATGGTATAGATAACCGATATCCACGCGAAGCCGCGGGCGTCAGCTAGTATGAATTAATCACGTTATAATCACAAATAGATAAAATGCAGGATTGACATTATCTTCACTCGTAAATCTATTCCCCCAGAATCTTCCTCTATACATCGGCACACCCACGTTTAGTGTTATTGTTCTACAAAAGTATCTAACATTATTTACAGTCGGGAAAAATAGCTGAACAGTTGGACTTTGTTAACCATAATGTGAGATCCAAATTAGACGAAATTAAACGTCGCGAGTTGGATAGATTACGTCACTTAGCCACTAAGGTAAGCATTTTATTGTAACAAGGTCATCTATTATTAAAAATAATTTATAAAATCTATTACGAAATCGTTTGGTTGCGATCGTTTACCGAGATTGAGAATGCGAATTCCATGAGGCGAAATCGGGCTGGTTAAATAATAACATTGTGTGGCGCAGTATAAACATTCAATATTTTTTATATTCTCATTCCAAATTCCTTAAACCAAAACATGAGAATGTCATAACTTTAACTATGGACGTGGCGCACTATATGGAAGCTCCTAAGTCCTAATACTTACAGAGTATGTTTTAAAATAGGCTTTAGTGTCGTTTTATTAAAGCTCTACTATAGGACTAAATCTTCCCGAATAATGTAAGTGGTAAAAGAAACGTTATTATAGAAAACAAACAGTTTCATTTTGTTTCATGAATTTATACTTTCTATTGCTATAAAAAATTGTTGAATAAACAATTTAATTATTGTTTCATCGGTACTTTAATTTGCTATGAAATAGGTGCCTCAGTTCCGGATATTACCTCAAACAAACATGTCAATTATTATTTGCTTATTGATATTTATAACAATACAATGCTATGGAGCAGCACGGTTAAGAGCTTGTTATATTTGTCAGCTTCCGTAATTAATAACATATGTACATATTTTCCAGCAATTTGAATTGACTAATGAGCTTGACCATACTGGGGTTGTGCCTACAAATGAACATTTAGATCATGGCAATCCACACACATTTGAAATAGAGGATTTGAAAAAATTAATAAAACAAACTACTGTTGATTTAGAGGCCGCTGATAAGAAAAGGAAAGAAGAATTTAAGGTAAGTTTGTATGTTCTTTTGTAATTTGATCAATAATCGACACTTTATCTTCGATCGATTCGATCGATTATACGTAAAAGTCTATCTATTATGTGAGTGTGTGGGGTACTCTTAGCATCTTCGAGGCCTAGGCCATCCCCACCTGCTAACTGGTTCGCCTGCTGATCAAGGATGCATTTACCAAAGTGATGATGCAGGGCGCTCCTCACATCACATCGTGCCTAACTTTTGCACTTCAAACGATTTGTGAATGGAAGACATTTATTTTCAATGATATCAGCTTATTAAAAAGAAACGTATACCTCGGGACGTCGCACGGTGGGCTGAAAATCGGCTCTAGAAGACTTAGGGATTTCAATATTTAAGTGTCGGTTTTTTTGACGGATATTGGTTTCATTGGTTATTACTTTATAATAAATAAACATGATTTAACGTACTTTTTTGGTTTTTTTTTTGCTATATTAAAATCTTGGAGTTCAAAATCCTTGTATGAGTGGTTATAAATAAGAAATGAATATTAAAATATATCATTAACAACCTCATCTTCAATATATTTTAATCATTTTTGTGTATAAATTATATTTAAGTTTAAGTTTATCGATAAAAAAGAACTAACTATATAATTATTCTATATATTCCTTTTTATCGATAAATAATTTTATTTGTACACTAGCTGTTGCCCGCGGTATCACCCGCGTGGAATTTTGATCCCGTTCCCGCAACCCATAGGAACCTTCTTCCTGGACAAAAAGTCCAGATCATTTATCCCTGTACCAAGCTTCAGATAGATCCGTTGAACCGTTAGAGCGTGATTGAATAACAAATATCCAAACTTCCAAAACTGTACAATGTATATGTATAATGTATATGTATTAGTAGGAAGTAGGATATACTTAATATGTAAATAAATGGCATGCTTAATTATTATTGATTTTTCTCCTTTCACCCTTAAAAACCCCGTTTTATGTATAGAAATTTATTGAAAAACATGATGATTTAAAAAAAAAAAAAATCAGCAGCTGCAACCGTTATGTGTTGTATACCAAAAAATCAGAAATAATTAGTACTACAACCATCTGTAAGGATATTACGGTTTTCTGTGCCGTTTCAGAGAAAATTGAATTTTTCATACTAGCTGCCTACAAATTTTTCGTAAAAAAATTCTAATTCACTTGTTTTTGGGAAGATTTCACCCAGGTGTCATTTTTATATAAAGTAATAACCAATGAAACCAATATCCGTCAAAAAAACCGACACTTAAATATTGAAATCCCTAAGTCTTCTAGAGCCGATTTTCAGCCCACCGTGCGTCGGGACATATAATATCGTGAACCTAAGTCGCGGACAAAGTAACGACGTGTTGCGCGCGCGGATTGTTTTGTAGTAATCTATGTTTGGTGAAGTTAAGCTCGGTCACCGCCGTAGCACCCCGTGCTATCCTCAAAAGACCGTGCTGTCCCGAGGTAAAGTAGGCTAAATACACGAAAGCGCCTACGTGAGTACGAAGATACCTAGTATATAGATATATAGTAACCTTGTGGTTACAACCGTATCATTTATGTAATAGGTATTTTTAGTATAGGTATAGTTACCTATAATAAAAATACCTATTACATAAATGTTTTCCTACTCGCATACATATTTATACTTCTTACAGCACTACGTAATAAAATATAATATGTTCGATCGGTCAGACAAACGTTACGTCTTGAATACCGAAAGTACTTTTTGACTCGGCACATGATTCCAAAGTGTTGTATAAACAAAAGTAGGTGAACTTTACTTGGCCGCGGCTCCACCCTCTTGGAATTCTGCACTAGAAATGGAATAGGTTTTCATGGAATGCGGGATATTCCATGAAAACCTATTCCAGGGATAAAAGTAGGCGGTGTCATATTCTAGATTATAATTTATCCCTTAGTAGGTATAATAAATGTTTTATTATGAAAATATGTCATTTTCAGGAAATTATGAAGAAGAAAGAAAGAAAGAAAGAAAGAAAGAAAAATATATTTATTATGACAATAGCCATTGCACACTTCTTTTTCTTAATCCTTTCTAATGAGTCCCAGTTAATCCCAGTCGCATCAGAAGTTTTCCCCTCGGAGTCTGGGGTCTGCTTTACCAGTCGGACTTCGATATTTTCCGTTTAGCGACTGCCGTCTGTTATTGCAGCTAGACTAGTTGTTGGGCTTTTTAGGGCTTCCCGTAACAACTACCATAAAGTCAAAGTCAAATTCAAAAATCATTTATTCTGTATAGACTATCAAAACGGCACTCACAAAACGTCAAAAATATACATATATGTACTAAAGACTAGCTTAGCAAATGGACCACTGGTTCGAAACGCGGCCCCGGCCTGAGAAGACTCCGGCAAGAAACTCAGCGGGCTTTTTTTTGGTCTATTTACAAAAAATGCTTAGTCTACTTAGTCTAAATACAATCATTTGTTTGAGAAGCATGCATGAGTGAACAGCTCATTTCCAAGCTAGTTTATCATCTAAATATTCTTGTATTTTTAACCGACTTCAAAAAAGGAGGTTCTCAATTCGTACCCTATTTTTTTTTGTATGTTTGTTACGCGATTGTGAAGCCAATTCTAGAAGGATTTTGAATATTCTTTTTCTGTTCGTAAGTAGATTATTCCGAAATGGTCCCATTTAAAGGAGATGGATACTCTTCCATACATTCGTGGGCCTGATTGACAGAAAATGGAGCTGTCAGCTGTCACAACTTAAAAATACAGATGATAAACACAAGAAATAATTAATCGATTAACGGAAATCGATTCAGAATTTATTTTTATTACACTATTATTTGGTATTTTAAATGGTTATTATTATTATTATTATGATTAAGTTTTGTTCACTCTGATTGATTTAATATCAAATTGTGATGCAAGTGTTATAATACGCAATATTGTTTAAATAATTTTTAGTAATCCATATTTTTTTTGCTAGTGAAATAAATTTAGTTTTAAGATTTCTCGTCTTCAAGATTTTCAATTGAGCTGGTTTTTTAATATTTTGAAATAGAAAAAAATACCGCTTTTTTTTAAGTCATATCTCAACTCATTACAATTTTGGCCCAGAAGTCCCCGTCTCCTTTCGTAAAGATCTGATGATGGGTTTCCGAGATTAGACCAAGGAACTCTTCAAAATGTACCAGGAAATCAGCCACGATTGCTGCAATCGCATATTATTGCAATGTTTCTGTCATTACACATCATAACATCACGCCTGAGTCCTTTGAAGGGGTACGCAGAAGTGTACAGAATATTCAGCTATATTTCCGGTGTATATGCATTGATTTTAAAAATTCTTTTTGTATTCGCTTTGGCATACTTTTGAGACAGTCCTATATTAATTTCAGTCGCCGGTTCGGTCTGTAGTGCAGCCTCAGCAGCGCATGTACAGTCAGGTCACTATACATGCGAGACAGTACAAACTCACTAATAATCACCAAATTAAAAATTTAAAAAACCGACTTCAACCGATTTTTGTAGATATTTCATAAATTGCTTGACCGATTTTGATAAAATTTACCTGGGAAGTATAACCTATCAAACAAAAAAATAATTTTGCAAATCGGTCCAGGCGTCTTTGAGTAATCGGTGAACATACATAAAATAATACAGGACTACCTCAAAAGTAAACCAAAACGAATGCAAAAAGAATTTTTAATTAAAATCAACGCATATACACCGGCAATATAGCTGAATATTCTGAACACTTCTGCATACCCTTTCAAAGGATTCAGGCGTGATGTTATGATGTGTAATGGCAGAGACATTGCAATAATATGCGATTGCAGCAAATTCGCGGCTGATTTCCTGGTATTTTCTAAATGGGACCATTTCGGAATAATCTACTTTCGAACAAAAAAAGGATTTTGCAAATCCGTCTACGCATGGCGGAGCTATGAGCGAACAAACATAAAAAAACAAAAAAAAAAAAACACAAACATCCGAATTGAGAACCTCCTCCTTTTTTGAAGTCGGTTAAAAAGAGAAAAATAAATTAATTTTAACAAAAAAGTATAACCGACTTCAAGAAACGAAAAAGAGTGCGAAAAATAACTTAATTTACAGACTTACTGATTTAAAGTTGGTGCCAGCCAACTTTGTTTGTTGTGTCTGAACTACTATGATGCAATCAATTGAAATATGGCCTCTTGGGCTAAGCACCGACTTTTAATAAATCAGTAAGTCTGTAAATGAAATTATTTTTCGCTTTTCAGTGCCTCTTTTTCGTTTCTTGGAGTCGGTTAAACTTTTTTGTTAAAATTAATTTATATAATAGCTTTTTTGGTACAATTTCCTCTTAACTACATTTTTAAATTTATTTATAGGTAAATCCCTAATTTTATTAGGGAGCTTGTTAAAAAAGCGTATACGGTTACCCTGGAAAGAATTACTAATTTTTTGGAGTCTGCTATCACAGACTACAAGATTGTTTTTATGTCTCGTATTTATGTTATGCCTGTCACAAATTTTTGGAAATTTGGAAATATTTTTCCTTACATACATTAGGTTCTCGAAAATGTATTATGACACTACGGTCAGAATGTCTATTTCTTTAAACTTTTCTCTGAGGGAGACTCTTGGACTCAAATTATAAATAGCTCGCACAGCCCGCTTTCCGTAGCTCAAAATACTATGAAAATAACTGAAATAAACTATTCTAGCCGTCAGAGTCCTAATCTGCCACATCTGTCAGAGTCCTAATCTTTTTTACAGCGTAGGAAGCTGAACTTAATCTACTGGCTATTTTATCAATATGTGATTGCACTGCAGTTTGGCATCATCACTTAAACCTAAGAACACTGTTGATTCCACAAGGTTCAACACCTGACCATTTAGTTGTACATTGGTTTCCACCTGTTCAACATTAGGTAGGGTAAATTTAATACATTTAGTTTTATTCCCATTAAGGCAAAGAGTATTTGTACTAAACCAATGGACCACTCTTGTTCTTGCACTATTCACTTCGTCATAATTGTTTAGTTGCCTCTTAATTTTAAATATTAACGAAGTATCGTCAGCAAATAAAATAATACTATTTTTGTTCCTTACGTAGTAAGATCAGAAGATCGAGAGCCTTGTTCCTTATTCCGTAATGTTCTAATTTCCTGATTAATGTGTCATAGTGGACGCAATCAAAAGCCTTGGATAGATCACAGAAGACACCCAATGCATCATGCTTATCTTCCCAGGCTTCGTGAATACAATTTAACAATTCCACACCAGCATCGGTGGTCGAACGTCCTTTAGTAAACCCAAACTGTTTATCATGAAACAGTTTGTTTTCACCAAAATGGGTTAGCATCTGTCCTAGAATTAGTTTCTCAAACACCTTACTCAAGGTCGGCAACACAGAAACGGGTCAGAAATTAGAAGGATCTGTGGTGCTGCCAGCCTTGAACAAAGGTATGACTTTGCTATGTTTCATTAAATCACTACACTACCGCGGTAGCCTAGTGGTATGGGTAATGGACTGCTGAGACGAGGTCTCGGGTTCGATCCCAGGTATTACCATGGCACACACCAATGACTTTTCGATGCTTTTCGAAGTTATGTGTGTATTTATCGCAGGTTTATAAGTGCCCGGTTAATGGCAATAGGCTCGCCACCTATTACATTGTGACCTAAACATAAACGGCGAAATGTGGGTGCTAGCACCTCTGCCTACCCCTTCGGGGATATAGTTGCTGACACAGTCATTAAACACAGTTGCTAGATGGGGAGCAATGACATCAATAATACTTGACACAGTTTTGACTGATAATCCCCATAGATCCGCGGTCTTTTTAATATCAATAAATTTTAAACGCTTTAGTGATGTCCTTGCTATTAACAACTGAGAATACGAAAGTGTCCTCACATTTTTTTATTGATTCCATAAGCAATGACTCGGCGAAAGTGGAAGACGACTGGAGAGTTTTGGTAGTCAATAAGGGAATGTTTGTAAAAAAAAATTCAAACTCTGTCGCAACTTCCATGTCCTCCGTGACATGGCGATCTTCTATTTTTAAATGGAAATCTCTTGCAACTGATAAGATTTCCCACATTTAGAATTTATTATGTTCCAAGTAGTCTTAATTTTATTAACAGAATTCGATATTTTCTTTTTAATGAAGTTTGACTTCGCAAAGGAACAGGTTCGCTAGAATATTTTGGAGTAATTTTTAACATAATTCTGAAAAGCAGGGTTGAAATTGTATGATTTTCAGAATACAGATCAAACAATCTCCTCCTACTTCTATAGATTCCCGTCGTTGCCCAGTCACTGAAAATAGGACGCTCGCCAATCGATATTGTTTTTGAGGTAAAAATTCTCCCAAACTCAGTATTGATTGGGTTAATTAGATCTGCATAAGACTCTTCTACACTAGTATACGAGGGCAAGTCAGGTAGTTTATTCACAATACTTTCTTTAAAAGAGTCAAAACGATGCTGGTTAATCGGTACAAATTTAATTTCCTTTTTACTAACTTTACAATTATTTCTCTCACAGGATATTAATTGACCACGGTAGTCCGAGCCTACAGCATTCACAATACATTTATTGATTGGTTTAATATATGTACGGTACAAAATAAACATTAACGTATTTCAAAAGGACGTATTTATAAGTGCCCGGTTAATGGCAATAGGCTCGCCACCTATTACATTGTGACCTAAACATAAACGGCGAAATGTGGGTGCTAGCACCTCTGCCTACCCCTTCGGGGATATAGTTGCTGACACAGTCATTAAACACAGTTGCTAGATGGGGAGCAATGACATCAATAATACTTGACACAGTTTTGACTGATAATCCCCATAGATCCGCGGTCTTTTTAATATCAATAAATTTTAAACGCTTTAGTGATGTCCTTGCTATTAACAACTGAGAATACGAAAGTGTCCTCACATTTTTTTATTGATTCCATAAGCAATGACTCGGCGAAAGTGGAAGACGACTGGAGAGTTTTGGTAGTCAATAAGGGAATGTTTGTAAAAAAAAATTCAAACTCTGTCGCAACTTCCATGTCCTCCGTGACATGGCGATCTTCTATTTTTAAATGGAAATCTCTTGCAACTGATAAGATTTCCCACATTTAGAATTTATTATGTTCCAAGTAGTCTTAATTTTATTAACAGAATTCGATATTTTCTTTTTAATGAAGTTTGACTTCGCAAAGGAACAGGTTCGCTAGAATATTTTGGAGTAATTTTTAACATAATTCTGAAAAGCAGGGTTGAAATTGTATGATTTTCAGAATACAGATCAAACAATCTCCTCCTACTTACTAGGACGCTCGCCAATCGATATTGTTTTTGAGGTAAAAATTCTCCCAAACTCAGTATTGATTGGGTTAATTAGATCTGCATAAGACTCTTCTACACTAGTATACGAGGGCAAGTCAGGTAGTTTATTCACAATACTTTCTTTAAAAGAGTCAAAACGATGCTGGTTAATCGGTACAAATTTAATTTCCTTTTTACTAACTTTACAATTATTTCTCTCACAGGATATTAATTGACCACGGTAGTCCGAGCCTACAGCATTCACAATACATTTATTGATTGGTTTAATATATGTACGGTACAAAATAAACATTAACGTATTTCAAAAGGACGTATTTTTGTAAACCTATAGAAAATTAACACACTTGAAAGAGTGCATACCGCTTGCTGATGATTGTGGTGGCGACTGTTATAATACCTATTGTATTTAATTCGAAAAAAATTTAATCAATATTGTAGTACCTAGTTAAGTATTTCTGGTACAATACAAAATTACTACTTCAGATCATAGTGATATAAATGTTCGTCGTTCTGTTTTTCAGGAATATGAAATGCAAAAGAAATTTGATGAACATCAAAAAATTGAAAGCATGGATGAGAGTGCAAAAAAGGAATACATGGAAAAAGTTAAAAAGTCAGAATATGCTATCAAACACCACAAACCGGTAAGAATAAGTTAAAATTATTGAGGAAAGAAGAAGTAATCCGAGCTAGCAGTCAGACCACACATCCTGGGCTATCTAGCCGTGCATCAAAGTAGATGAAGGTTCACCAAATGCTTTTTGACTGAAACAGTAAGAAAATAGACTAAATTAATTAGTTTAGAACGTTAACTGCTGCCTCAACCTTGGTTACTTCATTTTTTTTTATAACCACCGAGAAATAGGAACCTGCGAAGCTAAAGTCTGAAACACAATTTAGTGACCATTTATCAGTTTTGGCAAGCGTTTCGAATTTTTAATGCCTTTATTGGTAGTAAAATGGGTGCACTTCTGGTAGGTGTATTGTATAAACACCAGCATTATTTTAATACTTCCGCGTTACAAGTTTTTCTTTATAAACTCGAAGCCTACTTAAAAATAACGAATACTTCCTGATAAGATGACGTCATCGTATTATTTATCTTTTGTGTCTGTTTGTGTATATCACCAAGTACACAAACTTGGTATATATCAACAATGTTTGAGTAGGCAGTTTTATTTAAATATGTACTATCCTATGTACCATGGGTGCATAGATTAGTAGGTACATATTGTGTATTGATATTGATACCATGCAGATTCCCCGCCCTGGTTCTAAACAACAATTGGAGGAAGTATGGGAGAAACAGGACCATATGGAACAACAACAATTTGACCCCAAAGCTTTCTTCATGATGCATGGTGAGTTTGGGTATATAATATTACTTATTAATTATTAATTATTTGTAACAGCTACAACACCCAGTGGCAAAGGAACAGTTATTAGAAATATGGAAAAATGGTGACAATATGGATACAAAAGATTTCAACCCAAAGGTGTTTTTCATGATGCATGGTAAGGTCCATAGCGTGCAGTGTAGTTTAGAAAATAGTATGTAGGTAGGCTACTCGATAAACGAGTTATTACGAATATTCGGCACGCTATTTTGGGTTTTACACTATAGATGAATTGATGCACGATCTCCATGTATTTTACATAGCAGTCTGTGAGTGAATGTGACTTTTTTGTATTATTTCATTCGTTGTAAATCCGACGCACTGAGCATTACTTCATGCAAAAGCAGCCTGTGACGATTATTCTATTATGTACACATAAGCCATTTAAGTGCGAAACTGTTTCTTATAAAAGTACTTTTATCTTTTTCATATACGGCATCGTTCAATTACGCTTCGGCCACGTGCGAAACCACTAACGGCCTGAATGATTTTATTAGAATAATTTAATGCGCCTCTTCCGTGCAGATTTTGTAATAGTTGTGAACGGTCCACCCCGGCTACGCGCGGGAAAATATTACTGTATTATTAATGGTGGAATTTCCAAAAATCTTACCGTGGTTTTTACGTGATGCTTTAACACAGACTTTCGAGCAGACAAACATTAATTCTAAAAATCACATTTTTAGCTTTGGTATCCCTCGTAGAACACACATTGTAATTTTTGAAAAAATAGTCAATGTATAGTTGTGCCCGTTACTGTTTTATTATACAGGGTGATCAATCCAAATGGGTCAGTAGGGAGAAGTCAGAAACTATGAGAGATAGCGAGATCTGTTCTTAGGAACCATGGCTTCGATTTTAAATTTAATGACATTAAAACTCTAGTCGGGGTGCCCTAAAGTCCCAATTGCATCTAGTTTCTGTTTCTGTTGCCTTAAAAAGAGCCTAGAGTTGCATAGCGAATCGCGGTCAC
Organism: Eilema depressum; assembly: GCA_914767945.1. Lineage (NCBI taxonomy): Eukaryota > Metazoa > Arthropoda > Insecta > Lepidoptera > Erebidae > Eilema > Eilema depressum. Next base: position 19,759,522 of record OU612012.1, on the reverse strand, counting down.
TATTTAGCCAATATAATTTTCCAATCATAACGAAAAAAAATGGAAAGACCAATAAACTTTGTGTGAAAACCAAATCTACTTATCTTTTCTTTGAACAAAATTATAGGCAATCAAAATGGTAGCGGGACTTAATTAATTATTAATAAAATAATAATAGTAGCTTTATTGAGAAAGCTGCGCAATCCGACTTGGATAGATTAGGTTAGAAGGTTATTTTTTTGTATAGCCTTGCAGAAACAAGTCATTTGCCTAGCTGTTTCAGTAAATGGCAAGTAAGGAATGAACTCCCGGCGGTGGTTTTCCCAAGTGACTACAATACAAAATTTTGCAAATTGATTTAGTTAGTGTGCATAATTAGTGTACAAGTCAGTATTTATGATATAACTTTGAAATATTTTGTTCGAAAAAAGGGGATATACAAATATCGATTTATACAAGGTGATTTTTTTGTTGTTTCGGAGCGAAAGATTTTGGGCACAGTTTCGATATCGAAAGCGTCTGGAAGTATTAATTTGGCGAAAAAAGAAACTTTTTTTTTATAATGTATGGGAATAAAGTACAGGTGAAAGGCATACTGCATGGGGGAATTGTAAAAAAAAGTTTTTTTTTTCGCCAAAATAATACTTCCAGACGATTTTGCTGACAAAACTGTGCCCAAAATCTTTCGCTCCGAAACGACTATAAAATCACCCAGTATACATGCCGTAATAATTAAACACACACACACGCGCGCGCGCGAGGGATGCCTCAGCTGAATAACGGACGAGACTTACGTAGCCCACGCCAGTCTCGTCCGTTATTCTTAGAGTTGAAAGGTCAAACGGCACTGGGTCCCTAAAAAGTCCACATGCCAATCAAAAAACAATAAGTGGAGCTCGGGGCTATCACTATCAGGATTATACTACTCATTTTATTAATAGTTATCAAATTATCAAATAATATATTAATAATTGCGTGTTAAGTAATGTTCTGCTGCTGTACTGCATGAACAATTCAATTATCTCGATACATACATACAAGAGCCTACCTATACAGGGCGTCCCACGGCGATGCCACATGGAGGGCAAGTACCTTAAATCCTTAAGTTGGCTCATTTTACTTAAAGGAGACATCATTTTATTTTTAAAAAGAAACAAACCTGCATTCAAAGATTTTTAAAAATTCGCTTGCCACACCCGGTAATCGAACCGACTAAAATCCGAAAGAGTAACATCCTGTATTTTTATGTCATCAATCGATAGTGTCAATCAAAAGGATCAAATCTCTCTAAGAAACATGGTAAATTAAATGAAAGGAAGTTCTTGGAACCTAAACTTATAAATTCAATTTGGCAAAATAAAACACTTCATCTCAAAGTTCATCCATCCATCTGATACCATATTAACACCGCGTGCAGGTTTCTAATCAAGCACCTAAAAATTACTACCTACCCTACCTACATAACCTCATACAGTTACCCAAATTTAATTTACCATGTTTTTTTAGAGAGATTTGATCCTTTTGATTGACACTATCGATTGATACAGCGGTCTCCACACGATAAAAAAAGAAAAGTGATTAAAATATTGAATTTCATTGTTAATATGGTATCAGATGGATGGATGAACTTTGAGTTAAAGTGTTTTATTTTGCCAAATTGAATTTATAAGTTTAGGTTTGGAAAGGAAGTCCTTGCTTCCTTTCATTTAATTTACCATGTTTCTTAGAGAGATTTGATCCTATTGATCGACACTATCGATTGATGCCATAAAAAATACAGGATGTTACTTTTTCGGATTTTAGTCGGTTCGATTACCGGGTGTGGCAAGCGAATTTTTAAAAATCTTTGAATGCAGTTTTGTTTCTTTTTAAAAATAAAATGATGTCTCCTTTAAGTAAAATGAGCCAACTTAAGGATTTAAGGTACTTGCCCTCCATGTGGCATCGCCGTGGGACGCCCTGTATAGCCCAGTCAAAATAGACGAAATAAAATGGTTAGCTTGCTATAGCTGAAAATTGGTGGGACTCTTAAAGACACCATAATGAAAGAAATATCAAAATTCCCCATTCATTGGACTTCTGCATTTTTTTAAATTCAAGGTTAAAGGTCAAATATATTGGATTATCGCATTTTTCTCGTAATCAGCAAATGTTATCGCAAAAATATGTGAGGCAAAGTTGTAGATCATGTAATTATGTACCTACAAAATTGGTCTCTTACGTTTTTTGTACGGATCACCATTTCGGAAATATCAGAATTTCAAAATTGGAAGAAGTCATATCAATTAAATACAAAATTAGTCGTTCCCATAGTATTATCCATTAGTATTCATCAACGCAGAGCCTGAACAGCTGGTCCTACGAACTTGAAATTTTGACAGTAGATGCTATTCATGTTGCTAACATCGACTAAGAAAGGATTTTTGGAAATTTTGTTCTTAAGGGGCTAAAATAACACATACTTCTAGTTATATAACATACTTCTAGACATATAACATACTTCTAGACATATAACATACTTCTAGACTAGACATCCATTCTTGAATAAAAAAAGACGTGTGTCACTCGGGGACTGCCGCGGTAAAGCTATTGCATAGCATTTTTTATCAACTTATGCAATTACCCCCCACTCCAAGCTCGCACGAATCGAGCCGAGCTTGGCTTGATTCGTGCGAGCTCGGAGTGTCAGCTTAGGTATTTTCGTTACGGAATTTCTGGATTCGGTCTCCACGTTCAAGGCCCGCGATAGAAGCTATGCAATAGCTTAAGAAAATTCAGAGGACTTTTGATATTTCTTTCATTATGGTGTAGTTAAGATCCCCACCAATTTTCAGCTCTATGCGAATTTATGCAAGCTCAAATCTTTATTTTTACTGGATTAATAGTTGTTATTCTCGTAATTCCTATTCAAAACCTGACGATTTGGCCTCATAGTAGGGGAGCCGACGATGCTAAATGTGTAGTTACTCAAGCGTCGCGGAAACCTATTAGAATTGGTAGATTAGATAAGAAGATGATAGAAAGAATAATAGTATGATGAAACGATGAAATGAATAATGATATTTCCACTGCCAGTGGTGGGGTAGCGTCTACATAATATCAGAGTTACGGACTGAATTTAGACAGTACAATACTTCGACATATAAGCCTAGCACGTCGTATGATTAAGACGGCTTTCGACATTAGCAATGATTACCTCTAAAATACAAACAAAAGTATTTTGGAACTTCGCTACCTTCCCACGCCCTTAGAGCGCTTGTAGACGTCCGTTTTTTTGACCGGATAACGGACCGTGTTTCTTGTCCATTGTCCGGTGCATGTACACACATCCATTACAAATCATACACCACCGCGCATCCGACAAGAAACACGGTCCGTTATCCGGTGAAAAAAACGGACGTCTAAAAGCGCTCTTAGGTTACGCTTAAATCGTCAGATTAGCAAAATTGACACTTGTTAGTTAGTAACTAACCTCCCTTATTTTAATCTGACGCGTACGTGTCAATCTAAAGCTCGATATTTTTTTGCGCACCACCTTATATTAAAGGCTCTTACTGACTGGAGGAATTTGTCAATATGTTAAGTATTTCCCCTAAATTAATCTGACACGCTCGAGTAACTACCGAATCTCCTTCTACGCCCCCCCCCCCCTCCTAATATAATATTATAATTTAGGCTAGTTATCTCAGCATGCATGCACTTCGTCACGAAATACCCTTGATAATATAAAATGCATTGCATTGCGAATGAAGGTTTGTTGATTTTTTATACTGGTTTTGTAACATGTAATGTGTCCTTATTCTTCAAATACCTATAGTCAGTCCAAGCAATAAATTAACTTTTGACGTTTCATGTAGTTATGTCCCAATGAGTGACCAGTTCGATTGTATATGACAATCGACTTTGACTATTTCTAGCGGATTCTATTCCTACGTCACAAATATATTTACAACACACCTGCTCATAAAAGTGCTATTATTTCACCGCAAATAGGCACGTAATGACACCTATTATCAAACTGTGACTTTTTCATTACTATTATTCACAAGTGAGTTATAGATTCTTTTTTAAATTTTATAGGTTAAGTTTCTATGTTCTTAAAAAAGTTTCGATACAAAAAAGAACGTGTTTAATAGTACGAATAAATTAATATGCCTATCGTATGTTCATTTGATGCATTTTCGTATTCAAATAAATAATTTCAACTTGTAATACTTGTTTAATAAACAAAATTTTCACTCAAATTTAATTTTTTTTTTCTCTAAGTACAGAAAAAAAAACAGTAAAAAAAAAGTTAAATACAAACCTAATTTTTCGCGCGCACATAGGAAAACGAATTAATTTGTAGTATTGTTTATTTAGTATTTTGTAGTATTATTTTATTCGCAAGTGTGTTGTAAAACGTCGTATGGCACACGTGAGTATGATGATTACCGTCCTCGGCCCTCTTAAGACCCTCGCCTGGCGGCTCGGGTCTCAATGGCGCCTCGGCGGTAATCACCAACTTTGCTCACTTGTACCATAATGTACTATTATGCCTCATTTATGCATACACACAAGACTATAAATGTATAATAACATAATGACAATTTTTTATCTCTACACAACAATGTTTTGATTTTATCCATTCTTCTTCATCCTAGCGTTAATTCCCAGTCGCATCCGAAGCTTTCAGCTCGGAGTCTGGGGTTTCGCTTTACCAGTCTTAACTTACGGATTTGGCTAGACCTCGATATTTTCCGTGAAGCGATTCCCATCTGACCTCCACAACTTAATGGTAACATTAGGTGATATCGAAGCTTTGCAGCTAGAATTTTTTTTTGGGACTTTTAGCTTTTGATGAGGCTACGATAATAATAATTGTCGTAAGTGCAAGTGAGTGTGGACGATTATATGCAATTCGATAATTTTCATCGAGTACTTTCGAATACACTCGATCCCAATACTATTTAAAAATCAAAATATTGAGTTTATGCCTTGCAAGGGCATAAACTCAACCCCAATTACATAAAACGTCAAAAGTTAATTTTTTCCTTGGACAGACTATAGTAATAATATTTTTTTTTACGTAAAAAGAGTTGCATATTTATTAGATATATTCGTCTAAATTATAATATTGTAAATTGGTTGTGATTTTATTACAGTTATTAAAAAGAAAACTTGGATTACAAACGATACTGAACCCAAAATAATTTATTTTTGGACATCTTGTCTGTTTGTGTGGATAGACGCAAAAACTACGGAACAGATTTTTCTTCTAATAAATAGAAAAGTTTTTGGTCAGACTAAAAAGTTATCGTATTATGTTTATCGACGTTTTCTTTAGTTTGTACTAATATGTAAATTTGTTGCTTACATAATTTTGTTAAATATATTCACGCGGTTGTATGTTTTGCTTCAGACGTTGATGGCAATGGCGTCTGGGACGCTGACGAAGTTAAGGCCTTGTTTATCAAAGAATTAGACAAATTATATGGACCTGGTGGACCCAACAAGGACTTACACGAGAGAGCTGAAGAAATGGAAAGGATGCGAGAGCACGTGTTTAAGGAAAACGACCGCAATCGCGACGGGTTGATTGATTTTAACGAATTCTTGTTGGAAACTCAGAAAGCAGAGTTTAACCAAGATGAAGGTTCGTTTTAAACTCAGTGCAAACGTGTTCTTTTTACTAACTTGCAAATAACTATTATATATTTATATGACTATTAATACTTTTGAAAGAGTTGTTGACTCCAAATGGACTCGAAACTAGAGTCGACTCGAATAACAGAAAACTTAATTTGAAGATATTCCTATTAATTGTCTGGCGGTATCATATGTACAAGTTCGAAAACCTGTTCATAACGCTTAACAAATACCTATACTCCGTTCGGTTAGGTACTTAACTAAACCATCTTGTAGCGACTTTTGACTTATTGAAATACCGAATTTGATATACCGAAATTGAAATACTAGTTAATCAGTTAGTTAAACTGATTAACGAGTATTTCAATTTCGGTTTTTAGTGTTAGTATTTTTCTGTTTAGAAACTCATTAATAATAAACTGAGTTTTTAAATAAAATATATTAAAAGTACACATCAAGATTGTTTACGTTTAGTTAAGTAGGTACCTAACCGAATGGAGTATAGGTAGATCTACAGTATAAGTACCTATTCCTATTTATTTTCATACATTTACGTTTTTAAATTTTGTATTAAATACTGTTCTAATATTGTTCTCATATTTTTAAAATAAGCTAGTTTAATTGTAAATAATATTGTATTGTAAATAAAAAGTACTTGTTTTCTAAATTATCGTTCTCAATATATATTTTTAGTAGTTAGTAGGTATCTGTTTCCAAATTATACAACTAAGGGTCAGCTCACACCGAGACGCGACGCGACGCGACGATGCGCGCACATTTTAATAGAGCAACTTAAAATATACTTTATTTACAACACGAAGAGATAGGTAGTACACATTTCATTTTGATAATTCAAAATACGTTGCATCGTGTGTTCTGAATTCTCAAAATGAAATGTGTATCTTTTCATGTTGTAAATAAAGCATATTTTAAATTGTTCTATCATAATGTGCGTGCATCGTCGCGTCGCGTCTCGGTGTGAGCTGACCCTTACGCGGTGTCCTGCGTGAGCGACGAATACGACGCGACGCGACGCAACACGATGCGACGTAATGCGACGCGATGCTACACGCGACAAATGTCCTACGTGATTTTGGTCATAACTTCGCGAATCATGAAGAAGTACAGTACAATATTGCTCGAGTTCGCAGTGTCGCGTCTGGTCGCGCTCAAAACAAGTACGCGTTACGTCGCGTCTCGACGCAGAGTGTCACATAGGTCGCAAGTAGGGTAGGCCGTTGATTTGATCGCGTTCGTCGCGTTCGCAGCGTCGCGTCGCGTCGTATTCGTCGCTCACGCAGGACACCGCGTTAGCGGCTCAATTACTATACTTCGTATTTGTGTGTCTCACAGATACCTATGCCACTGTTGAGCACAGTATGATAATTCGTGTTTACTTTTTAGGATGGAAGACTCTTGAAGATAACGAAATCTACAGCCAAACTGAATACGAGGAATATGAAAAGAGAAAAAAGGACGAATTAAGTTTTTTACAGCAGCGTGGCTTGGTTAGTATAAATTATTTTTCATCCCACCATCTCGGAAAGACTATTTTTGCTCTTCGATAACTGAGCGGAAAAGTCGTTTTTATCCTCTAGAGAGGTAAAGTAAATTTGAATTTAGAACATCGTGTTTACTAGGTTTGTCAACTCAAAACATCATTAAACCTATTTACTTCTACCTCTATGGTGCCGAATTTATCATACAACTTTTTTTTAATTCATGAAAAACTCAGACTCGTAACCTCCTTGGTGTACTTTTTTTTTAATTTGCTTTGCGCGCATCAATTTTTTTCACGTCATATTGTTGACATTGTTGTTGAATTTTTATTTTGTTGTATTTTATTACTAGTATTAATACACATATTATACAGCCTCCATGGCGTAGTGGTATTGAACGCGGCCGCTACGCAGGAGGCACGGGTTCGATCCCCGCTCAGTGCAAATATTTTTTATGCATGAAAATGGGTATTTGCAATGGTCTGGTCGTGCCTTGGAGAGCACGTTAAGCCGTCGGTCACGGATGCCATACGAACATCTATGGCAGTCGTTACGGGTAGTTGGAGCCCTAAAAAGTTCAACAACAACGGTCTGGCTGCAATGCTTCGATATCGCCTAATGTCATCATTGGGTTGTGGAGGTCAGATGGCAGTCGCTTCACGGCAAATATCGAGGTCCAGCCAAATCCGCAGTTAAGACTGGTAAAGCGGACCCCGGACTCCGAGGTGAAAGCTTCGGATGCTGACTGGGAATTAACGCTAGGAAGGAGAAGCATTTCATTATTTCCTCGCTGAGGTGGGATGAAAAGTTACGTGTTGCACTCGAGTGCAAAGATTTTTCACCTTGTGCTCTTTTGATTCCCTCGCTAACGCTCAAGATTCTAATTTGTGAATCACTCGCTACGCTCGTGATTCAAATTTAGAATCTTTCGCTTGCTCGGTCATCAAAAATGAGCACGCGGTTAAAAAGCAACTTTGCACTCTTGTATAACAAATAACTATTAAATAGCTGTTGTCGCATGACCCCGTTCGCCTTCGTGAAAGTATTTTGGTGGTCTAAAACTATCTTTACTAATTAGTTCTTATGGCTTATGTTCAGAATGACTACTTTCTCAGATTGACCACTTTTCTAAAACGACTACAACATCAAAATGACTACTTTTATCTATGCAGCAAACTGGCTCATGAAATGGCTTTATATGTATACAATACAATATAAGTTTTATATTGTTTAAAAAACAATAGAGCTGATTCTTTGAAATTAAATAAAACAGGATAAAAACACCTGCAGTGAACGAATTCCATTTAAAACTTTAGTATTCTAAGGATTAATTTAATTTCATTATACAGGGTTATTAGTAACTCGACGTATTACTGTCAGGAGGTGTTAGGGGACCCAAAATGCTACAATTTGGAGCCCACATATGTATGGCTGAAAATCAATAGTTTTCGAAATAATTGACTTTGTCTCTTTTTTTGTATTAACCCAGATTTCAACCTTCAAGCACAAATAAAAAAAAATGTTTGCCGGGTCGGAATTATTTTAATTTATTTAAATCAGGGTTAATACAAAAAAAACACTAAAGGCCCATTATTTCGAAAACTATTGATTTCCGGCCATACATATGTGGGCTCCAAATTGTAGCATTTTGGATCCCCTAACACCTACTGACAGGAATACGTCGAGTTACCAATAACTCTGTATAAAAAAGGAATCTATTTCATGTAATATGATTTGATTTGCGTAATTACTTACCTAATAGTTTTTTTTATTATGCAACCCTAGGTTGACGCTCATGGAGTGCCACTTCCAGGCGCTCAGCATCAAATTCATCAAGCGTTACAACAGTACCATCACTTCCAGCAACAAGCTTACCATCAGATGCAACAGCAACTATATCCTCAAGGCCAACAACATTATCCTCCTGGCCAAATCCCACAAGGTCAATTGCCTCCAGGGCAAGTTCCTCCTTATCAACAACATCAATATCAGAGTCAAATTCCTCCGTACCAGCAGGCTCCAGGACAACAATATCAACAAGGAATACCGCCGCAAAACCAACAGCAATATCTAGGACAACCACCTCAAGGTCAACAACAGAATCAAGGACAGCATCCTCAGGGCCAGCAACAATATCAGCATCAACCGCCACAGGGCCAGCAACAATATCAACAGGGACAGCCGCCGCAGGGCCAACAACAATATCAACAGGGCCAGCCGCCGCAGGGTCAACAACAATATCAGCAGGGACAGCCGCCGCAGGGTCAACAACAATATCAGCAGGGACAACCGCCGCAGACCCCGCCACAAGGCCAAGTACAGAGTAACGTGAATCAGGGACATTCACCACCTGGACAACAGGCACCTCAGCCACAAAGTCAAGGACAGGCTCCTCCAGCTCAACCGGTCCAAGTACAACAGCCAGTTCAAGCGCAAAGTCAGCCTGCGCCGGCTAGTGTCGGGATTAATCATTAGAAATAGCCTTGTGACGTAATTTATTGACGTTATGATACTACCTATAATGAAATTGACCACTATTTATTAATTACTATCCAGATCACAATAGAGTGCCAAATTTATATCATTTTTTTTGAGTTTACAATGATGTGGACGTTAAATGACAGAAATCCTTCACAGAATATTATTTGAGGACGAGTCTCTCTGCCACGCACCTTCATCTTATTATGATGATGAATAATTTCCCTAAATGCTCGTTTTTTATTTTATTTGTAATTATTCTGACATGCAAAGAAATTTGTAATATAGAAAATTAGATAATTAAAAATGTAACATTCACTTGGTTTTATTTATCTGGGGGCACGGCAGTGCCCCCGCCAAGTCGAGCAAAAAAGAGCGGCACGGCCGTAACACTATTTTCTCGAAGCACTTCAGGCCATTTTCGACCCCCTAGAACTTCGTTGTAGATAAACCTAGAAGCCTGAATCTTCGGTTACTAAGTAGGCACTGTAAAAACACTGAATATTTCAAATTTCATTCAATTTGAACCAGTAGTTTAAGAATTATAACTAGTCAAAGTTTGCAAATTTTGTCACTCACTGACTGACCGATCATCAAAACTCTAAGGCACTTCTAGCAGACGTAGAAGCCTCAAATTTAGAAGATAAGTACTGTTTAGTGTACAACTCAAGGGAAAATTAAAATATTCTTCAATTTCATCAATTTCACCAATTGCATAAATAACTTTGTAATCTCATATAAATATATGGGATTACAAAGTTACATTTGCAGTGAACGTTTCAGTGTACATGAATCCATCCATACTAATATCAGTATGCGAAAGTAACTATCTGAGCGTCTGTTATTTGTTAGTATTACGCTTTCACACCTAAACTAATTAATATCTGAATAAACTTGATGTTGACGAAAAGTGAAGAAGTGGGATTGGAAGTGAGAGTGAGAGTGGGAGTGGGAGTGGGAGTGGGAGAAACCGGAAAGGTAATCTACAAAAAGAACTGAAATCCCATCAAAAACAATACTTGTAAAAAAATGCCAAGCCTCGCCGCCCTCGGTTCTTCTACCGCAAAAAGTTGTGAGATCCATGTAATACCAAGTCGGTTAATTTATTCAGACCCTACTTCAGATAACTTCTGTCCTAAGTTATTACGTAATAAGTTTTTATGTTTTGAATATAATGAATTGACTTGGCCATCGCATGAAAACACAATGTATAGCACATCACAATAAATACATTAAATAAGATTGTTTAGTGCGATTGCCAAGTCAATTTATTACATTTAAAACATAAAAGCTTATTACGTAATAACTTAGAACAGAAGGTATCTGAAGTAGGGTCTGAATAAATTAACCGACTTGGTATTACATGGATCTCACAACTTTTTGCGGTAGAAGAACCGAGGGCGGCGAGGCTTGGCATTTTTTTACAAGTATTGTTTCATCGGAAAGCATCAGTGTTCATCGGAAAGCGAAAGAGAGTAGACATAGTCATGTTCTTCCTGCAGTTTTTTTTTTCGTTCTTTCTTTTCTACACGTTAAAATGACTAATATGAGCACTGACGAAACATTTCAATTACTGGAGTTGTGTCAACCAGATTTCAGGTGTCCCTTCGCCCAGCTGCCCAGCATACTCACCATGGAATCTTGATATTTCATGAATGCCAAAAAATAGTTCTGAAATAGTTTTACCTAAATAGTTGCCAAAGGAAAAAAATAGTTCTCTTATACTTACGAAATTACCCCTCCACTCATGTCCACACCATTTTACCACACTAGTGTACAGCCATAGTTCTATGAGTATGCTGAGTCGACTGTTTTTGAATGTGAAAAAATACCACAAATTATTCCCAATCACAACGCCCACCATTAGAATGTTTCATATTTTTGTATTATAAAACATGTGTGGACGACTGTACCTCATTTAACGTTAGTATGTAGAAGTTCACAACCAAATTTAATGGTTTTCTAGGTCAAAAGTCAAGCGAATATTAGACTGATATTGACAACTATTTCAAGAACTATTTTTTGAGATGTAAATTGTACCTATACTTAGCTCGTTCGGTATTTGCGCAGTGAGGTGAGTATGCTGGGCATAGAACCTACGCCCAGCATACTCACTGAACAAAGCCCGTAACTGCGGAGTTATTAGAGCACTGTTTTTTCTTTTTGGGCACCATTATGAACTATTTATGAACTATTTTTTGAAGTATGAATTAAGTTTGAAGCGTACGCAGATTCCCCAAACGGAGGTGAGTATGCTGGGCGAAACCTTCGCCTAGCATACTCATAGAACTATGGCTGTAATTTCGTGAGTATAAGAGAACTATTTTTTTCCTTTGACAACTATTTATAACTATTTCAGAACTATTTTTTGGCATTCATGAAATATCAAGATTCCATGGTGAGTATGCTGTGCGAAGGGACACGATTTCAGCCTGTAGAATTAAAAAAAATACTTTTCAATTCAATACAAAATAAAAATGTTTTAAGTAGATACCTACTCAAGTTATTCATTTTATTTTGTTTGTCCTACGATTTATTCAGGCGCGGATCCACTAGGGTGGGCAATATGGGCATGCCCACCACCTTAATAGACCTGTGACGTCACTTTTTTATGGTTTATTAAAAAAAAAAACCAAACAAATGAATCATGAATCACGCGTGATTTGGAACACAGCGTATAGTGCAATAGACGATATACCAGCATTTGTTCATACTGTTACAAATTTACAATATCAGAAATATTATTGCGGCTTTTTTGTACGCCTTTTTAAGGAGCATAGGTCTGAGGTGTAAGTACATTCAATCAATCAATCAGTTAGTATATTGCAGTCCACTGCTGGATATAGGCCTCCCCGAATATGCGCCACGTCTGCCGATCCTCCGTCTTCCACATCCAGTCTGTCCCAGCCACCTTTATCAGGTCGTCAGTCTATCTGCCTAAGGGGCATCGCACCTTTCTTTTTCCTTCTCGCGGTCTCCATCCTAGGACTCGTCTGCTCCAACGGCCATCAGTCCTTCGACAAATGTGGCCAGCCCACTGCCACTTCAGCCTGCTTATTCTGCGGGCTATGTCGGTAACTTTGCTTCTATTTCGGATGACCTCGTTGCGAATTCTATCCTTCAAAGAGACTCCAAGGATAGCTCGCTTCATAGCCCGCTGCGCGAATTCTAGGTCATGGACTAACCCCACCTTCAGTGGTAATGTTTAGGCTCCGTAGGTCATAGCAGGCAGGACGCACTGGTCGAAAACCTTTGTTTTGTGGCATTGCGGTAGGGGGGAGGAGAAGACCCCACTGGGCACTGGGCAGCATTTGGCAAACCCGTAGTTTGCCAAATGCTGCCCAGTGCCCACCCCAGTTGAATCCATCTGGCTATTTCTTTCTCGAAGTTGTTTTTACCGAGCTGGATAACCTGCCTCAGGAGATATATTTTTGAACAACTCTCAGTGTCACCCCTTCGATTGCAATCGATTTGGTACAATATGTTCGTTGAACATAATCATGGTGTTGTCCAAGTTTACACCCAGGCCAACTTGTCGAGAAGCTCCATTCAAGCTGTGCAGCATTTCGCCCAGTTGTTCCAGCGACTAAGCAACTATGACGATGTCGTCGTCGAACCGAAGATGCGAGATGTACTCACCGTGGATGTTGGTACCCCGCCAAAGTCCAATCCAGAGTCTTGAAGACGTCCTCCAATACGTTGGTGAATAGTTTTGGAGATATAACATCTCCCTGTCTCACTCCACGCTGGAGGCTAATGGGTTTCGTCTTCTGGTCTTGGAGTAAGATGGACATTGTGGCAGTGCCATACAAACATCTCAGCATCTCGATGTATCGCCAATCTACACGACACTGCTGCAGGGCATCCAGCACTGCCCAGGTTTCGATTGAGCCGAAGGCTTTTTCGTTGTCCACAAACGCCATACACAGCGGCTGATTGTACTCCTGCGTCTTTTCTACAATCTGCCGAACAGTATAGATGTGGTCCACGGTACTATAGCCTTTTCGAAACCCGGCTTGCTCAGGTGGCTGGAACTCGTCGAGCTTATCCGCGAGGTGATTTGTGACGACTCTTGAGAACAACTTATCCCATCAAAAACAATACTTGTAAAAAAATGCCAAGCCTCGCCGCCCTCGATTCTTCTACCGCAAAAAGTTGTGAGATCCATGTTATACCAAGTCGGTTAATTTATTCAGTCCCTACTTCAGAGACTTTCTCCGAAGATTCAGGCTTCTTGGTTTATCCACAACGAAGTTCTAGGGGGTCGAAAATGGCCTGAAGTGCTTCGAGAAAATAGTGTTACGGCCGTGCCGCTCTTTTTTGCTCGACTTGGCGGGGGTGAGAGAGTCTTATCACCTTTTTTGAAGAACAGTACCACCGCACTCCCGCTCTGTGCCCTAGGTGTTAGCTCTTGCCGGATGATGGCATTAAAGAGACTCGCTAGCTCTTTCAGGATTGGTGCGCCACCTGCTTTCAGCACCTCTGTAGTAATTTCCGTCATCACCAGGGCATCTGTTGTTCTTCAGTTGCCTGAGAGCCGCCTCTACCTCGCACTTTTCGACATCTGGTATCTCCTCGGTGTAATGACGCGTGAGTGGGGCTCTGTCCAGGTGTGTCTCTGCACAGGTCATCGTCGCTGTGTCCCGTCGGTTTACTCGTCCGTGCTGCATATAGCTCAGTTTTAAGTTTCGTCAGATGGGGCCTTCCCAACTGCTGAGCGAACACTTTTGACCCCCCTATATCGCTCGATTGCTTCCTGGATGGAGCGAGTGTTGGAGCGTTCAAGGTCGCGTCGTATCGGCTTTTTGATTTAAAGTTCGGAAGTCTCAGGAGAGAGCCTGGACTCTTGCTGTTTGCGTTCTCCGGGAAACAATTTTCGAGACACTTCCTGCAATGTTTTAACCACTATGTCGGCCTTCTCGTCAATGCCGCTAGGTTCCCAGCATTGCGAATCGATTTTGAAGTTCCAGTTGGAACTTTTCGGACCCTAGAGCTACCTGGAGCGGCGTAGGTAAGTTGACCTTATCATTCGGCATCTTTCAGCCTTTATGTTGATATTTAGAGAGCATCGGATAAGTTGGTGATCGCTTCCAGTTTGAAACTTGTTGATCACAAAGACATCTCTAAATATGTGCGTAACTACTGTCCATTAGGTTAGGTTAGGTTCAATTTCCGTCTCACCGCGTTCAATTCAACAGGTCAATGTGAGACCAACACCACCAAAGACGCCCCCCCCCCCCCTCCCAGGCGTATTTAACATGCTTGACATGAGTTCGCACTACGACTCGCACTTGACCGATCTTCAGGTACCTGTGCCCACAACTTAGTTCCGCGTCTGGATCCGCGCCTGCGATTTATATCCGTAGGACAAACAAAATTACTCACTTCAACTAGGTACCTAATTGATAAATAAATAGCTGCAGCAGCTACAGTCTCAATATCCGTATAGAGTGCATACGTATTGCGTCTGTTGAGAACCAACACAGACTCATCGACCTACAGATGTGTGGTGTGGACGGCTCATGCCGATCCATCTGCGGATGGAAATCGAAAAAAAAAAACAATTAAAAAGTATCCTATGTCCTTCTCCTGGTTCTAAGCTACCTCCCCACCAATTTTCAGCCAAATCAGTTCAGCCGTTCTTGACTTATAAGTGTTGTAACTAACACGACTTTCTTTTATATAAGACTAGCTGACCCGGCGAACTTCGGCCGCCCGCGTGGTATTCCGATCCCGCTGTACCTTCTATTCAAATTGCCATGTTAGATTCTAATCCCGTTCCCGCTGCACCATTCCCGACCCGTGTTATGAACAAACATGCCACATATAATTGACCATGGGAAAAATATGGCTTTTCTAGATTCAGACCCGTTCCCACTGTACCTTCTGTTCAAACTTCCATGTTAGATTCTGATCCCGTTCCCGCTGCACCGTCCCCGACCCGTGAACAATGTGAACATGCCACATAAATAATTGACCATGGGAAAAACATGGCTTTTCTAGATTCAGACCCGTTCCCGTTGTACCTTCTATTCAAACTTCCATGTTAGAAGATTCTGATCCCGTTCTCGCTGCACCGTCCCCGACCCATGAACATGCCACATATAATTGACCATGGGAAAAACATGGATTTTCTAGATTCAGTGTGGTCTTTTAAGGATTGTCCTTTGTGATTTGTTTATGGTCATGGCCAATGCAAGACAGATCGAAAATTGAAGTCTTTTAAATTCAAGTTCAGACGTTCTTGACTTGATAAGTTTTGTAACAAACACAACAATTTCTTTTATACATATATACAGGGCGTCCCACGGCGATGTCACATGGAGGGAAAGTACCTTAAATCCTTAAGTTAGCTCATTTTACTTAAAGGAGACATCATTTTATTTTTAAAAAGAAACATAACTGCATTCAAAGATTTTTAAAAATTCGCTTGCTACACCCGGTACCTAATCGAACCGACTAAAATCCAAAAAAGTAACATCCTGTATTTTTATGGCATCAATCGATAGTGTCAATTATAAGGATCGAATCTCTCTAAGAAACATGGTAAATTAAATGAAAGGAAGTCCTTGAAACCTAAAATTATAAATTCAATTTGGCAAAATAAAACACTTTTACTCAAAGTTCATCCATCCATCTGATACCATATTAACAATAAAATTCCATATTATTTAAATTACTTTTCTTTTTTTATCGTGCTGAGACCGCTGCTGGTCTGCAGTAGTATTTAGGTATGTCGAACTCAAACCGACTAAAACCGCACGCCGCCGTCTCAATTAACAGGTTATAAGTTGATCCATAGAGCAATATTCTCTCACCATTTTCGTTGCCCAGGGTACACCGCGTGCAGATTTCTAATCAAGCACTCAAAATAACTACCTACCTGCCCTACCTACATACCTCATGCAGTTACCCAATAAAGTTACATTCTAAACAGGTAACAAAGTTCATTCATTTAGTACTCATTTTACTAAATAAATTTCATCAAAGATATCTCTAGTGTTGATACCTTATAAGAAAGTGCTTTATTTTACCAAATTGTATTTATAATTTTAGGTTTCAAGGACTTCCTTTCATTTAATTTACCATGTTTCTTAGAGAGATTTGATCCTTATGATTGACACTATCGATTGATGCCATAAAAATACAGGGTGTTAATTTTTCGGATTTTAGTCGGTTCGATTACCGGGTGTGGCAAGCGAATTTTTAAAAATCTTTGAATGCAGTTTTGTTTCTTTTTAAAAATAAAATGATGTCTCCTTTAAGTAAAATGAGCTAACTTAAGGATTTAAGGTACTTCCCCTCCATGTGGCATCGCCGTGGGACGCCCTGTATAGATATAGATACCAAGTAGTTATAATTTTACAGGCATCCAAAGTTCGCATAATATCGAGTCCCGTAACAGGCACGGTACGTAGGTAGATATGTGACGTTACATTCCCCAACTCGTTCATTTTTCCGTAGAAGTTACTTACGTTGCACTAGAGATCTCAGGTTGTAAGTGACTGGCTCTACTGCAGATGTTGGAATCATGGGTGATCGCACTCTTGTTGATCCGTGATGTTGAAGTGTCGTAATATCGACATCAAATATACCCTGGTCGTTTGTGTCGTCGTCCTGTTTGATTTGAACCTTTGATCATAGTTGTCGAACAGTTAATTGCTTTTATCATCACTATTATCTCCCATCAAAATCTGTTAAATTGCACTTTCCTGAGTTAAAAAGCTCCATGTTCCCTAAGGGTGCCTATATAAACACGTTACCGGTAGGTATCAGCTATCGGTTGCCATCACGGAGGACAATCATTTCCTTCTCCATGGTTGCCATCATGTCAATTCGTCGTTTGTCAAAAACAAAATCGGTTGTCTGTTAAGTCGGTTTATAATCCAGTAAAAATAAAGATTTGAGCTTGCATAAATTCGCATAGAGCTGAAAATTGGTGGGGATCTTAACTACACCATAATGAAAGAAATATCAAAAGTCCCCATAGATTGGACTTCTGCATTTTTTTTATTCAAGGTCAAAGTCAAAGTCAAAGTCAAAAATCATTTATTCTGTATAGACCATCAAAACGGCACTTACAAAACGTCAATAATATACATATATATGTACTAAAGACTAGCTTAGCAAATGGACCACCGGTTCGAAACGCGGCCCCGGCCTGAGAAGACTCCGGCAAGAAACTCAGCGGGCTTTTTTTTTTTTTTTTTTGGTCTATTTACAAAAAATGCTTAGTCTACTTAGTCTAAATACAATCATTTGTTTGAGAAGCATGCATGAGTGACCAGCTCAATTCCAAGCAAGTTTATCATCTAAATATTCTTGTATTTTATAATAGCCTTTTTGGCACAATTTAATCTTAACTTCATTTTTAAATTTATTTATAGGTAAATCCCTAATTTCATTAGGGAGCTTGTTAAAAAAGCGTATACAGTTACCCTGGAAAGAATTACTAATTTTTTGGAGTCTGCTATCACAGACTACAAGATTGTTTTTATGTCTCGTATTTACGTTATGCCTGTCACAAATTTTTGGAAATTTGGAAATATTTTTCCTTACATACATTAGGTTCTCGAAAATGTATTGTGACACTACGGTCAGAATGTCTATTTCTTTAAACTTTTCTCTGAGGGAGACTCTTGGGCCCAAATTATAAATAGCTCGCACAGCCCGCTTTTGTAATATAAATATTGTATTCAAATCCGCGGAATTACCCCAAAGGAGAATTCCGTAGCTCAAAATACTATGAAAATAACTGAAATAAACTATTCTAGCCGTATCCACATCTGTCAGAGTCCTAATCTTTTTTACAGCGTAGGAAGCTGAACTTAATCTACTGGCTATTTTATCAATATGTGATCCCCACTGCAGTTTGGCATCAATACTTAAACCTAAGAACACTGTTGATTCCACAAGGTTCAACACCTGACCATTGAGTTGTACATTGGTTTCCACCTGTTCAACATTAGGTAGGGTAAATTTAATACATTTAGTTTTATTCCCATTAAGGCAAAGATTATTTGTACTAAACCAATGGACCACTCTTGTTAGTGCACTATTCACTTCGTCATAATTGTTTAGTTGCCTCTTAATTTTAAATATTAACGAAGTATCGTCAGCAAATAAAATAATACTATTTTTGTCTCTTACGTAGTAAGGGAGGTCGTTTATATAAATTAAGAATAAAAATGGTCCTAGTATCGAACCCTGTGGAACGCCCATCGAAACCACAGATCCTACTGAGCGTGTACCGTTAACATCGACCCTCTGAATTCTATTGTTCAAATATGAAGTCAGAAGATCGAGAGCCTTGTTCCTTATTCCGTAATGTTCTAATTTCCTGATTAATGTGTCATGGTGGACGCAATCGAAAGCCTTGGATAGATCACAGAAGACACCCAATGCATCATGCTTATCTTCCCAGGCTTTGTGAATACAATTTAATAATTCTACACCAGCATCGGTGGTCGAACGTCCTTTAGTAAACCCAAACTGTTTATCATGAAACAGTTTGTTTTCACCAAAATGGGTTAGCATCTGTCCTAGAATTAGTTTCTCAAATACCTTACTCAAGGTCGGCAACACAGAAACGGGTCGGAAATTAGAAGGATCTGTGGTGCTGCCAGCCTTGAACAAAGGTATGACTTTGCTATGTTTCATTAAATCAGGAAATATACCGTTGCTGACACAGTCATTAAACACAGTTGCTAGGTGGGGAGCAATGACATCAATAATACTTGATACAGTTTTGACTGATAATCCCCATAGATCCGCGGTCTTTTTAATATCAATAGATTTAAACGCTTTGGTGATATCCTTGCTATTAACAACTGAGAATACGAAAGTGTCCTCACATTTTTTTACTGATTCCATAAGCAATGACTCGGCGGAGGTGGAAGACGACTGGAGAGTTTTGGTTGTCAATAAGGGAATGTTTGTAAAAAAATTTTCAAACTCTGTCGCAACTTCCATGTCCTCCGTGACATGGCGATCTTCTATTTTTAAATGGAAATCTCTTGCAACTGATGAAGATTTCCCACATTCAGAATTTATTATGTTCCAAGTAGTCTTAATTTTATTAACAGAATTCGCTATTTTCTTTTTAATGAAGTTTGACTTCGCAAAGGAACAGGCTCGCTTGAATATTTTGGAGTAATTTTTAACATAATTCTGAAAAGCAGGGTTGAAATTGTATGATTTTTCAGAATACAGATCAAACAATCTCCTCCTACTTCTATAGATTCCCGTCGTTGCCCAGTCACTGAAAATAGGACGCTCGCCAATCGATATTGTTTTTGAGGTAAAAATTCTCCCAAACTCAGTATTGATTAGGTTAATTAGATCCACATAAGACTCTTCTACACTAGTATACGAGGGCAAGTCGGGTAGTTTATTCACTATACTTTCTTTAAAAGAGTCTAAACGATGCTGGTTAATCGGCACAAATTTAATTTCCTTTTTACTAACTTAAAATTTAATTTTTTTATTAACTTAAAATTTTGTAGGTAATTACATGATCTACAACTTGGCTTAACATATTTTTGCGATAACATTTGCTGATTACGAGAAAAATGCGAGAATCCAATATATTTGACCTTTAACCTTGAATAAAAAAAAGCAGAAGTGCAATCGATGGGGACTTTTGATATTTCTTTCATTATGGTGTCTTTACGAGCCCCACCAATTTTCAGCTCTATGCGAATTTATGCAAGCTTACCATTTCATTTCGTCTATTTTAACGGGGCTATTAAGCCCGGTTTACATTTTGATTAGTGGGAGTGCGAGTGCTTAGTGCAGGTGCTTAGTGATTAGTAATAAACACGTTTGGACAAAAAATTGTGAGTGTGAGTGCGAGTGTGGCTGCGAGAAGCGCAGTTCACACTTTGATTAGTGCGAGTGCGAGTGTTTAGTGTAGCTGCTTAGTGATTAGTACTAAACACGTTGGGACAAAAATGTGAGTTCGAGTGTGAGTGAAACTGCAAGTAGCGTGATTAGAACCGCGTTCTATTTTTTTGCAAGTAGCCTTTCCCCGTACAATCCACTAAACAGGTTGGAGGTTCTGTTACAGAGGTCTGAAAATATTGGTTTTCGGGATTTTGACCTTCGACATTTTATTATTGCAATGTTTCGTTGCCTTTGTAGATATAGTAGCTAGCCCCGTGTATAGATCGTATACCTACTGTTTTTTTAGATAGGACACGTCAATTTGACGTCGCCCCGCCTGATGGTAAGCTGGAGTAACCTGTTTCTTTAAAATTAATTATTAAAAAATAAAAAAACCCGACTGCTGTCTAAAAGATGAAACAAGCTTGATAGCAGGCGGTACCCATTTGCCAATCATAAACCGAAAGAAATTTAATGGGTACCGCCTGCTATTAAGTTTGTTTCAATCTTTTAGACTGCAGTCAGGTTTTTTTATTTTTTAATAATTAATTTTATTTTAAACTTTTAAGTTAAGGCATGACATCTATATATTTTTCAGTAGCGTTAAGAACATAACCCAAGATTTTTTTTTTAAATATCTTCAATGTACAGACACGACCACTTTACAATTATATAATAGTATAGATTAGTGATGTAACGAATGTCGTTTTTTGAACATTCGCGAATGCGAATGCGAATATCGGCCGCAGACATTCGCGAATGCGAATGCGAATGTTCAGTTTTTGCTCAAATTTGGTGGCAATTGATGCATTCTCGAGATGTGTTTGTTTGTATTTCGTGCCGAGAATTGCCGAGAATTTGATTTTTCAAACTTCATTAAAGAAAACAATTTTATTTTTGTTTGTTAATACTTACTAGTGATTCATAAGAAAAATGATAATTTCATAGTCTATTGTAGAATAATAATAATGTGTTTGTTTAGTTTTGTTCAAGAAAATGATTACATACTTAAAGTATACATTATTATAAGATTACATAACATAAAAAACTTAAGATAACTTCTAATGAAAATTTAATTATTAAGATTAATTGCTTAAAGCAAAATAATCAATAAATCTATTTAATTCAGTCATCCAGCAAGGGTTAACACCTATTACATGGAGCGGGAGTGCGGTGGTACTGTTCTTCAAAAAAGGCGATAAGACCTTGCTGAAGAACTACTGGCCCATCTCTCTACAATTTGTTCTCGAGAGTCGTCACAAATCGCCTCTCGGGTAAGCTCGACGAGTTCCAGCCATCTGAGCAAGCCGGGTTTCGAAAAGGCTATAGCACCGTGGACCACATTCATACTGTTCGGCAGATTGTACAAAAGACGCAAGAGTACAATCAGTTTGTGGACTACGAAAAAGCCTTTGACTCTATCGAAACCTGGGCAGTGTGGACGCCCTGCAGCGGTGTCGTGTCGATTGGTGATTCATCGAAGTGCTGAAATGCTTGTATGACACTACCACAATGTCCGTCCAGCTCCAAGACCAGAAGACGAAACCCATTAGCCTTCAGCGTGGAGTGAGACAGGGAGATGTTGTATCTCCCAAACTAATCACCAACGCATTGGAGGACATCTTCAAGACTGTAGATTGAACTGGACCGGGCATCAACATCAACATTAGCGTTCGATGACGACATCGTCATAGTTGCGAAATTGCTGGAACAACTGGGCAAAATGCTACACAGCCTGAATGGAGCTTCTCGACAGGTCGGCCTCGGTATAAACTTGGATAAAACCAACATTATGTTCAACGAACATGTTGCACCGAGACTGATTGACATCAAAGGGGCGACACTCGAAGTTGTTCAAAAATATGTCTACCTGGGGCAGTCCATCTAGCTCGGTAAAAACAACCTCGAGAGAGAAATAGCCAGAAGGATCCAACTGAGGTGGGCAGTATTTGCCTAATTACGTCAGGTTTTTTCCTTGCCCCTACAGCAATGCCTCAAAACAAAGGATTTCGAAAAGTGCGTCATGCCTGTTATGACTTACGGTGCCGAAACATGGCCACTAGAGGTGGGTTTAGTCCACGACTTAAAAGTTGTGCAGCGGGCTATGGAGCGAGCTATGCTTGGAGTTTCTTTGAAGGATAGAATTCGCAACGAGGTCATCCGACACACGTTTTTTCACGCCGGAGCAGCGGTGTCTTCTCTACAAGACACAAATTCGCTCTTGCGTGGAATACTGCTCGCATCTCTGGGATGGCTCCGCAAAGTACTTACTAGATGCTCTCTACAGGTTGCAGCGACGTGCGGTCCGCATTATTGGGAATCCTGAGGTCACTAATACCCTCGAGCCTTTGCAGTTGCGTAGAGATGTGGCATCTTTGGCGGTTTTTTACCGTCTCTACCATGGTGAATGTTCTGATGAGCTCTTCCAAGTAATCCCACCCTCTCCTTTCCTATATAGGACAACACGTGCATGACTTAGATGCCACCCGCATACGGTGCAGAATATTCCATCAAGAACCAAGCGATTCGGCGACTCCTTCTTCTGCCGCACTATTAAGACTTGGAATTCCTTGCCAGCTCACGTGTTTCCTTCCTCCTATAGTCCCGGGTCCTTTAAGCGGGGCGTGAAAAAGCATCTGATGAGACCGTCAAGCTGAGTGCCACCATTGTAACATGGTACGTGTTGTAATGGTGGCCCTCTTTTCAGAGACTTTGCCTTCAGCTTACCATCAGGCGAGGCGAAGTCAAATTGACGTGTCCTATATATAAAAAAAAAAAAAAAAACATAGAACCAAAGTTACCAACATAGCTCGCAGAATAAGGAAGCTGAAGTAGCAGTGGGCTAGTCATATCTGTAGAAAGACTGATGGCTGTTGGAGCAGACGAGTCCTAGAGTGAAGACCGCGAGAACGAAAACGGAAGGTGGGACACCCCCTTGCCAGGTGGACTGGCGACCTGCGTAGGGTGGCTGAGACGGACTGGATGCGGAAAGCGGAGGATCGGCAAACGTGGCGCATATTGGGAGAGGCCTACGTCCAGCAGTGGACTGCAATAGGCTAATTGATTTGATTTTATTGACAATAAATAATACCAAATGATAAAATGGAGACTAATAATGTGTTGTTACTTTCACTTGCATAAAAAACGTAAAATTAATAGTAGGGGAAGCATAGAAGCTATTTATTAATCTGTGGTAGAAGGCAATTCGGTAGTTACTCAAGCGCATCAGAAATTACGCATCAGATGAGATAGGGGAGGTTAGTTACTAACTAACTAGTGTCAATTCTGCTAATCTGATAATTTAAGCGTAACCTATGGACAATTGGACATGGGAAGGTAGCAAACCTAGTATCGTCGGCTCCCCTACTATGATGGATTTTGATTTTATTAACCTACTAGCTTTTGCCCGCGGCTCCGCCCGCGTGGATGTCGGTTATCGCGACCAAACATAGCCTATGTCCTTTCTCGAGCTCTAATCTACCCCTATACCAAATTTCATCAAAATCGGTTCAGTGGTTTGGGCGTGAAAGCGAGACAGACAGACAGAGTTACTTTCACATTTATAATATTAATAGGGATTAATCATCCTTATTTTTTTTACTGATAACATTCGCAAAACATTCGCATGATTTTTTGCGAATGCGAATGCGAATGTGGCAAAACCATGCGAATATTCGCAATTGCGAATGCGAATGCGAATATTCGTTTCATCACTAGTATAGATGAGTTATGTTAACGATACTGAACACGAAAATATATTTTTTGAATTTCCTGTCTGTTTGTCTGTTTGTTCGCGATGGACGAAAAAACTACGGGATGGATTTTGATGCGGTTTTTTTTGTTAGAAAGGGCTTGATCAGACCTAAAATCTTACGTTTGTTTGATCGCAATCGGTTGAGTAGAACCGAAGATATGAGCAAAAGTCGCGTTACCCGAGATGCACGCGGGCGGAGCCGCGGGCGGAAGGCTAGTACCTAATATGGTAGGCAAAAAACAATCGCTACGCATCGCGCCCATATTAAATTTTTAATAGCTATATTGGGCGATATCGAAGCATTGCAGCTAGACGAGTTGTTGGACTTACACATAGATGTTCATATGGCAACCGGGACTGACGGCTTAACGTGCTTCTCTGAGGCACGACCAAACTAATGCAAATGGGGTACCTTGCATTTGCATTGGTCTGGTCGTGCATATTCATGCATACAAATATTTGCACTGAGTGGGGATCGAACACGTGCCTCCTGCGTAGCAGCCGCATTCACTGCCACCACGCCACAGAGGCTGTCAATCGCGTTTGCATTCTATGGGAAACGGAACATTTAATCCCACCCTCTCCTTTCCTTTAAAGGACAACACGTGCGGGACTTAGATACCTACTACCCGCATACGGTGCAGAATATTCCATCAAGAACCAAGTGGTTCGGCGACTCCTGCTTCTGCCGCACCATTAGGACCTGGAATTCTTTACCACGTGTTTCCCTCTTCCTACAGTCCCGCGTCCTTTAAGCGGGGCGTGAAAAAGCATCTTATGAGGCCGTCAACCTGATTGCCACCATTGTAACATGGTACATGGTACCTACGCGTCTATAATGGTGACCCTCTTTTCCGAGTCTTTGCCTTCAGCTTACCATCAGGCGAGGCGAAGTCAAATTGTAACATGGTACGTGTCTATAATGGTGACCCTCTTTTCTGAGACTTTGCCTTCAGCTTACCATCAGGCGAGGTGAAGTCAAATTGTAACATGGTACATGTCTATAATGGTGACCCTCTTTTCCGAGACTTTGCCTTCAGCTTACCATCAGGCGAGGCGAAGTCAAATTGTAACATGGTACGTGTCTATAATGGTGACCCTCTTTTCCGAGGCTTTGCCTTCAGCTTACCATCAGGCGAGGTGAAGTCAAATTGTAACATGGTACATGTCTATAATGGTGACCCTCTTTTCCGAGGCTTTGCCTTCAGCTTACACCAGTTAAGGTTGATTTACACCAAAGTTGTAACAGAACTCTTGTTCTTTCACTGTTTATACTAATACTGCCCCCGTTGTTATACTTACAGTAAGTCGAGTTACTGGTGTTATGACTTGTTTTCATTTTTGAGACCTATAAGTCAAGCTCTACAAGCCAATCTTTCCCTTTTTTCTCTATCTTAATTATTAACGAAGTTACAATAAGCTCAATCACAGTAAATACTATGAAGATTCAACTGTTTGTTAAAATAATTACAGTAAGTAGTCTTACTGTTTTAAAATTACGTTATATTTCATATTTCCTTTAACATATTTACAGTAAGTGCGAAACTAATCATACTTACTGTATTTATGCTAAAAAACTTTCATAATTATGGTGAAGGTTTATTTTAGTTTAGGACTAATACGCTGTTTATTTTTATAAAGTAAGACTACTTAACGTTTTTTATGCAAAATTCAATTTATTTTAACAATATAACAGTACACCGACCCGACGTAGTTTGATAAATGCTGCCCATCCCAGATGGATCCTGGTGGATCTGGTTATTTATTTCTCGAAGTTGTTTTTACCGAGCTAGATAACCTGCCCCAGGTAGACATATTTTTGAACCACTTCGAGTGTCGCCCCTTCGATGCCAACCAACGGTCTCGGTGCTACATATTCGTTGAACATAATCTTGGTTTTATCCAAGTTTATACCGAGACCGACTTGGCGAAAAGCTCCATTCAGGCTGTGTAGCATTTCGCCCAGTTGTTCCAGCGACTCCGCAACTATGACGATGCTGTCAGCGAACCGAAGATGCGAGATGTACTCACCGTTGATGTTAATACCCCGCCCAGTCCAATGCAGAGACTTGAAGACGTCCTCCAATGCGTTGGTGAATAGTTTGGGAGATATTACATCTTCCTGTCTCACTCCATGCTGGAGGCTAATGGGTTTAGTCTTCTGGTCGTGGAGCTGGGCGGACATTGTGGCAGTGTCATACAAGCATCTCAACACTTCAATGTATCGCCAATCGACATAACACCGCTGCAGGGCATTTACCACTGCCCAGAAATCGATAGTCGAAGGCTTTTTCATAGTCCACAAACGCCATACACAGCAGCTGATTGCCACTAGAGGTTTCCAGCATTGCGAAACGATTTTGAAGTTCCAATTGGAACTTTTTGGACCCTAGAGCTACTTGGAGCGGCGTAGGTCGGAGAGCTGAACTTATCATTCGGAATCTTTCAGCCTTGATGTTGATATTTAGAGAGCCTCGGATAAGTCTGTGATCGCTTTCAGTTTTAAACTTGTTGATCACAGAAAAATCTCTAAATATGTGCTTACTGTTCGTTATGAAAAGGTCTATCTCATTCCTTATGACAAAGTCACGGCGTTGCCAAGTCAACTTTCTGTAAGGTTCTATTCATTAAGAATAGCCCTTGTAACTCGAGCAAGTTGACTAGCATTATTTAGTCCCTGCCGCCTGTGATTTCTGCACCCCACTCTATAAGGTCTGAAATTCGTCACGCCGCGTTCTTGTACTCCCACTTTGGCATTGAAGTCCTTCATAACAACGTTGTATTGTAGGTGGCCTTGGCGGTGTGATTCATTGCCTTGGCAATGTCCTCATATACCGCCTCGGCGGTTTTGTCGGCGCATATAGCTATATTACCTTCAGCGAACGACTATTCGTAATTTTTAGGTTAAAGTACGCTACCCGGTTCGACACACTGCCAACTTCAACAAAGCTGCTGATAAGGTCCTTTTTTACCAGACAGCCGACGCGTCCCTGGGAGAGCACATCACCTTCTCTGTAGTAGAACAGGTCACTCAAGGGTTTTCGTGTTCTCCCCCTCTCTTTTCTCTGACAGTCCCTATATGTGCCAGTTTATGCGACCCAGTTCCACCTCGAGTTCGGTGAGGTGCTCGTCCAGCCGAAGTGTACTGCAGTTTTAAGCTGCCAGTAGTAGTCGTTTTAGGTAGCTTCCCGTCTCCCGGCGATTCTTAGCACCCCGTCTCCGCCGTTACCCAAACCGCTACCATGGCTGGGAATAGTGAGATCAGCAGGAACGGGGGCTTTTATTTTGGTGTCTAACCATTAGGAGACTTTGCCTACTGTTGCCATGCTGGCCAGACGGGTTGGCAAAGGGTTTTTCTCGAGTTTCCTTAGGTCGTTCCGACCTCGGCAGAATATCGGCCAGAAACCGCAGCTCCTTCCCAAAATTTAGTGAGGAGTAGCCGCTTCCCTCCTTTAATTTAGTGAGGAGTACCTCCTCGCGGTGCACCCTGGGGTTGCCCAGGGTGCACCGCGAGGAGTTTTTGATAGCTTTTAAAAAATTACTTTTTATTCATAAAACCTTGTTTAAAAATTACTTTTTATTCATAAAACCTTGTTTAATTGCCTATTACTACTTACACAATTTAGCGCCTGCCCAATGTACGTAGGTATAATTATGTATTTTTTGCTGGATAGACCCATAGACAATTCGGCATCCCATTTTACTATTTTTATTTACAAAAATGTCATGAAGTTAGTATTTACACAGAGATTATAGTAAACATAATTACAGTAACAGGACATTTCGTTTGTCATAATTCAAGTAAGTTACCGACTTACTGTAAATATGTTTAGAAAAGTTTTAGTTTGGATGATAGATATGGTAATTGTAATTACAATTCGATAAATTAAAAACAAACCATTCCTTTTAAAGAAATATTTTTTATTCTCAATGAAACTACGCAAATTTATCATTTGTTATCAGTAATAATATCTGCGTTATCTGTTGTAATCATTAAAATATGTCTGTTTCAAGATTTTGAAACAAAAATGCAATTTCCCACAATTTAACTTTTTTGACTTACTGTAAGTATAACAACGGGGGCAGAATAGTACAGAACAGATAATAGTACCTACTAGCTAAAAGTTCTTTCTTAAGGCAGACTTTCGAAGCAAGCGTCTATAGCCTCAGTGGCACCGCGACTGTGACGCCGCGACAGAGCGACAGATAGATGTTCCATACAAATGTATGAAATTCTAGGGAACGACTTTCAAGCTTAGCGACACAAACGCGGCGTCAGTGACGTCACAGTGCCACTGTGACAGCGTTGTCAGACGCCCGCGTCAGTCGCTCGGCCGAACTCGGCTGAGGTAGTATAGAAGTAAAAGATCATCATCTTCTTCCTTTTCTAGCAAAACAAGTTGCAAGTCCATCATGTTTTGTGATAAGACTGTATAGACCAACACGGTCGAGGCGGCGCGCGACGAAAGTGTGATGCGACTGTGCGCCTGTCGTGGGTATCCAAAGTCACCAAAGCGTCAGTGACGCGGCGTTGGAGACGCTATAAACGCTGCGTCTGTGACGCTTAGTTCGAAAGGCTACCTTTAAGTAAACGCTGAAAATTAGGTTTCATTTAGGTACACTACAATATTAAGAAAGAATGCGCTTAGAATGCTCGTGTTCTAGTTCTAGCTCTTAGTTCGTTTGGTGTAAATCAACCATTAAAACGCAAACGACAAACTACAAACTATCATCATTTTTGTTGCTATAGAAACTTGTCGGGGTAGCTAGCTGATACCGGTAACCTGTTTCTTTCGGTTTATGATTGGCAAATGGGTACCGCCTGCTATCAAGCTTGTTTCAATCTTTTAGACAGCAGTCGGGTTTTTATATTTTTTAATAATTAATTTTATTTTAAACTTTTAAGTTAAGGCGTGACATCTATATATTTTTGTAATCTCCTTTTAAGTCTCTTCATTTTGATACCCTACTCGATAAATGTGAATGAAAAAAAATTTTTGACAACACATATTTTAACATCAAAAATCTACCGAATTTTATGTACCCTCGGGAGATGAATACCTTTCATTTGAGACCCCATTCATCTGTCTAGACGTTAGGCCTGTAGAGGGGAACAAAGAAAACTACATACATATATACATACATACATACGCGCGAAACACATTACCCTCGCTGGCGCAGTCGGGTAATAAGAGCAGCCTTAGAAACAAAGTCTGTAACAAACAAAAGTATGCGGATATCACTCATTGAAATAAAAACAATGTTTTAACAGATTCTATATCGCGATTACATACATACCTACATATACTCAAATAAATCCTGCCTGTAAATTCCCTGACAAGGGATAGGGACCCACATTTCGCCAACTATGATTTTCGGCCCCTCGTAATACGGGGCGAGCCTATTGCTGCTAAGCGAGCACTATAGTCATGGGCTGTATGTTACTGTCGGAAGGAGAACGCAGCCCTTAAGGCTCGTTTAGACGATAATTGTATCATGCGGGCGAGAAACTCTCCTCGTGTAAACGAAGCAAGTTTTTTCTGACTTTCGGGAATAGTGTCATGCGACGAGAAACTACTCGTGTAAACGACGCTTTTGTCGCCTTCTACTATGTTTAGATATTACATTTGCCTTTATGGTCAATGGTCACTGTTTTATTACAGTTCACACTAAAAAAATGCTAATCAGGCATTAAGGTATACATACCTAAGTACATACATACATACATACATACATACATACATACATACATACATACATACATACATACATACCTACATACATACGTACGTACGTACGTACGTACGTACGTACGTACGTACATACGTACATACGTACATACGTACATACGTACATACGTACATACGTACATACGTACATACGTACATACGTACATACGTACATACGTACATACGTACATACGTACATACGTACATACGTACATACGTACATACGTACATACGTACATACGTACATACGTACATACGTACATACGTACATACGTACATACATACGTACTATTGCATTCAAAAGTGCATTAGCACCGTAATGTTTATAATGGCTTGTCCGGTTAAACGCGTATCTATGTGTATGTAATGTTTAACGCATACATTTATACGTCACACAGTATCGATATGAGAAAATATAAATGTGTGTGCCTTTTCATACTATTATGTTCGAAGCATGCATCTATATAAAGTAATGCAAAAAATCGTGATTCTACGTAAGGCAGTGCGTAGTCTGGTCGGTAACAAGGCTGCTACGGATAGTGTTGAAATCGGATGTTGTGGGTTCGGATCTTGGTTTTTCCACTTTTTGTTGTTTTGTTTTCATTAAATTTTAGGAACAAGTTAACAGAATTAGAAATAATTATTTACAAATAGAAAAATATTATACTTAATTTACAATAGATTATAAATAAAACAATAGTTTAAAAAAAAATATTAAAAGAATTATCCAATGTTAATTTGTGGTTATAATAATTTCATCCAAAAAATATACTTTTATAATAAAATTAATATTGCATATTGAGGTTATAGCTTAATTATTCATTTTCTCGAAAGTTTTTTTCCGGAAAAGAGGATTGAAACTTAACCTCAACCATACAGTCTTATACTAATTACAGGCCAGCACGTCTCTTGATAGGCTCAGTAGTCTCAATAGGCTCAACTGAAATTAAATAACAAAAATATTTAAACAGAATAGCTTAGCACGGAGTACGGCGATAACAATATCACGAGAGCTTTCACTTTAAATTGAGCCTAACTTTTATATTTTACATAAAATATAATATATAATAACAATAACTTTTATCTCTCTTTGCACCATTAAACCCCATATATTCTCAATCGGATTCAAATCAGGGGATCGTGCTGGCCAAGGAAATTCAGTGGCGAAGAGTACTCATAACACGATTCCTGCCGGCTTGCTCTGCAAAGAGAAGTCATGGTAGAGATGCTTAAGTTTAATGCATAATTACATGTATTACACCTAAAATTCAGTACCTATCTAAAATTTGAGAGAATTTCATACAAAATTGCCATGGTTGTTCTTTGGGATTTGCCACTGGCTTCCCTTTTGAACATTTTCACCCTTCGCCAGAGCAAGGAATAACTTTACGTTCACTAAACCATTCGCGAAGTATGGTGGCTCGATGGATGGGACAATTATCGTGCACAAAACTTATATCATTTTTTTTATACCACTTAGGTGGGAGACAAGCACACGGCCCACCTGATAGAAAGTGATTACCGTGGCCTTTGGACGTATGCAACACCAGGGGCGTCACACTCATACTGCCGACCCTGAAGAAACCTTCTAATGCCCTTAACCCTTCATTTATATCTGGATAGACATTTCGCACTGTGGGCAACATTACTTATATCTTCTAACACTTCCACATAATTTGCACTATTTGCACGCGTAGATATTGGGTCTAATTCACCCGGCCCTTGCGCACTAATCCACCCCCACATAATTTACACTTAGATTCAGTGTTCGGTACTATGTTGTTTTCACACCACCGTGTGTTATCCTTATGCCATAAAAATATAATCTTCCTTTTTGAGATGATTTAAACGTTTTTTCATCAGAAAATATTGTTGATTCCCAGTTAAAGTAAATACTCTTCGTTATTCGTTTCATATTCTACTACCATATAACGCCGCTTCAGCAGGTCTTCCACTTCTCCTCCAACTCTGCAACTCTTCTTCCTCAAATTGTTTCACGCAACGACTCACAGTATTTCTCTAAAAAACAACAACCATATTACACAATTGCAACCAATGAACAAAATTGCACTACAACAATATTAATTAATTAATTAACTTACAGATAAGCCCGTCTCATTAGAAATTTGAGATATATTCAGACCATTCGAATATGGCCACAATATTAGCTTTTGCTTCAATACTTATATTTGACATATTGATTTATTAAAGAAGAAATGTAATCGCTCGAACAGTAATTAACACAAACAGTCGTAACCATAGATGATATAATATATAAATAGGGTAGTCGTAACTGACTTCACCAACCAACAACTTCACTCATAGCCAATGAATCCATTTTATTTCAAATGCACCCTCAAATAATTATTGTTTCGCTAAGTTTAAAATTCTACCTAAGAAACATTTTTATATTCGTATCAACATTTATATATCACAACTTTTAAATATAAAACACAAAAAGTTATATTAGTTCCGGTAGGTTCGAACCATCACCGACAGGTTTCATACTATTCGTCAAGCCGCACGTTAAACAACTCAGCCACGGGGCGGCTTACGTAAGATATTGCAATTAACAATATCAATCAACGAGTGAACAATATTAATGTGTGTGTATGTGTGTGTGTGAATTATCTTCAAAGATTAAGGTCATAACTTCATAAGTTTAGTAAGAGTAGATACTGTACGACTAGTGTTGTGTATGACTGTGTGTGTGAATTGTCTTCAAAGAATAAGGTCATAAGTACGACTAATGTTGACGCGCTATAGTTGCGTCAGATTGTTACTGCACTTATAACCGCGATAGTACATACATACGTACATACATACGTACATACATACGTACATACATACGTACATACATACGTACATACATACGTACATACGTACGTACATACATACGTACATACGTACGTACATACATACGTACATACGTACGTACATACATACGTACATACGTACGTACATACGTACGTACATACGTACGTATATTATACGTACGTACATACGTACATACATACGTACGTACATACGTACATACATACGTACATACATACGTACATACATACGTACAATCACGCCTTTATCCCTGGAGGGTTAGGCAGAGGTGAATTAACACCCAAATTCCACCAATCATTGTATTAGGTCCCACCCACGTAATAGGGGGTGAGCCTTATGCCGTATTCCGGGCACTATTGTTGACTCGAGCCATGTATCTGAAGCTGAGCCTGGGCTGTATACAGGGTGATCAATCCAAATGGGTCAGTACTTCAGTAGGGAGAAGACACAAACTATGAGAGATAGCGACTTTTGTTCTTAGGAACCATGGCTTCGATTTTAAATTAAATAATAATGACATTTAAATTTTTCTTCAAACTCTCATACATAAGCGTCGGTAGCTTAGTGGTTAAGGAGTCGACCTTACGATCGAGAGGTCCCGGGTTCGAATCCTGGCCATTACACTACTGACGTGAACCCACTCCTAGCACAAGCAATTTAGCTTAGTTGGAGGGGTTAACGGGAATATTAGTAATGTTGGTTGCTAATATTCTTTTATAAAAAAAAAAAAATCGAACCTGGTCGAAGTGTCTGTAAACAAATTGTGCAAGTTTTTTCGTTGTTATTGTTAATGGTGCGAAACACATTTTTTTAAACTACTCAAGCCGCAGACAAGCACACTTCCCTCCTGGTGGTAAGTGGTTACCGTGGCCTATGGGCGAGTGCAACACCAAGGGAGCAGTGAACGGAAAACCCATTTAAAAGGTTAACCGAAATAAACGGTTACAGATTGAATCGGTAACCCTTTAAAACGGTTACCTATTGATACTGCTAATACTTTGAAACGGTTAACCCTTTCAAACGGTTATTCTATTGAAACTGTTAACACATATAAAATGTTAACCTGGGTTTTTAGTTACCATACGGATTATTGAATAGCAAGAGTTAAACAGAGGGAGTGAAAGAGATAGAATGTTGCTTGTCTGTACTCGATATAAGTTGAAGAATTGAAAAGCCGCGCGTCATATTGCGCATAAGCTACCAATGCCAATATGGAGCGTGCTGCGCAAAGTTGCCAAACTTTATGAGCGTCACATCATCACATGTTGCGCGACAAATATAAAAGAGATAAGAGTCTTTTCTTCTCTCTGATTTCACTCCAAACTTCATAGCAACTTTTCATCGACCCCATACCGACTTCAAACTAACTCTACTCCAACTTTAAACTGACTCTCACTCTAACTTCAAACCGACTTCACTTAAACTCCAAACCGACTCCACTGTGACTCTGAACCAACTCCACTCTGATTGCAAACCGACTCCGAACCTACACCACTCCAACTCTAAACCGACTCGAACCGACTCCACTCCCACTCTAGTCTGACCCCACTCCGACTTTATAGTAACTTTTCATAGACCCCATACCGACTTCAAACCAACTATAATCCAACTTTATACTGACTCACACACTACAACTTCAAACCGACTTCACTTCAACTCAAAACCGATTATACTCTAACTCTAAACCAACTCCACTCTGATTCCAAACTGACTCCGAACCTACACCACTCCAACTCTAAACCGACTCGAACCGACTCCACTCCAGTCTGACTCCACTCCGACTTTATAGTAACTTTTCATCGACCCCAAACCGACTTCAAACTAACTCTACTCCAACTTTAAACTGACTCACACTCTAACTTCAAACCGACTTTACTTCAACTCTAAACCGACTCCATTTTTACTCTAAACCAACTCCACTCTGATTCCAAACCGACCTCGAACCTACACCACTCCAACTCTAAACCGACTCGAACCGACTCCACTCTGACTCCACTCCGATTCATAGCCACTTTTCATCGACCGCATACCGACTTCAGACTAACTCTACTCCAACTTTAAACTGACTCGCACTGCAACTTTAAACCCACTTCACTTAAAATCCAAACCAACTCCACACTTACTCTAAACCAAGGGTGCCCAACCCTAGGCCCGCGGGCCACCAAGTGGCCCGCGGACGAATTTCGGGTGGCACGCGCAAGCCACTGCGAGAGGAGCAAAAAAAAACTAAAGCTTGTAAAAAGCAATGAGCAGTTTTCCAGTAGGTATAATAATCAGTTGGTTTTTAAGTCATCAGGAGATGGCGCTAGCATAGCTTTAGGTAATTTTAATATAATCTGTGGTTTGTTAGTGGTATTTTCATTGTATCAGAAAAAATGACAGAATATTTAAGTAAAGTAAATCATTACAAAACCGAAGAACATTTTTTCCATAAATTACACTAGATGTGACACCACACTCTTCTTACCAAAAGTGCCGGCTGCGCCATCTAGCGCGTCTTTAGGAACCCTTTAAATACCTACTGGAAAACTGCTCATTGCATTAGTCGCAGTCGCAGTCGCAAATGCTATACTATTTTTTCTTTTCACTCAAATCTATCGAGTATTCATCAAAATTATATCTCTTCATATCATAACTAAAAAGCTTAAAATAAAATTTATTTTAATTTATTTTTATGATTTTGATTGTATTGATAGTTTGGTATTATAATACACCTAATATTGTACTAGTGCACTTTGTTATTGTACCTACTAATTTTTGTAGTTATATTCCATATCATTAAGTTTTCATTACGCGTAAAAATGTAGTAAAATAGGAGCTGTCACTGGCGTGGAACGGATCCGGCGGCTGGGTCTGAGGTGGCTCTGTAGAAAACCGAGGCCATGTTCTCTCATAGGCCTCGGCTTGCACCACCGAAGGAATTCAGCCTCACAGTGGGAGACACTCATCGGCATCAGGCCCCAAATGACATATCTGGGGCTATCTGGGACTCGTGTTCGACGGCCCAGATATCGGGGAGCGTCTCCGAAGTCTGGCTCCCAAATTAAGAGGCACAGCTAACGCTCTGGTGTGGCTGCTGTCCAACATGAGGGAGCCAGAGCAGAGCAGGAGGCAGATGGCTGGGGGAATCGTACGCTCCATTGCCCTATACGGGTGTCCCGTGTGAATGGATGCCCTGAAGTTTTGGTAGGTACTGAATAACCCGTTTATTCAGGAAGGTTATCACTACATATTATAAAACAAAGTCGCTGTCGCTGTCTGTCCGTCCCTATGTATGCTTTAATCATCAAAACTACGCAGCGGATTTTGAAGCGGTTTTTTTAATAGATTGAGTGATTCAAGAGGAAGGTTTATATGAATAATACATGCGTAATATTGTAGAGAAACACTGATAAATCGTTATCAGAATAGGTACCACGCGGGCGGAAAATATGGCGGTACGAAGTTCGCCGGGTCAGCTAGTAAGCTATAAATCGTCACGCTACTACT
This sequence comes from Eilema depressum, assembly GCA_914767945.1. Taxonomy (NCBI): domain Eukaryota; kingdom Metazoa; phylum Arthropoda; class Insecta; order Lepidoptera; family Erebidae; genus Eilema; species Eilema depressum. The sequence goes on along the minus strand of OU612012.1, from coordinate 19,723,247 downwards.
TATGGGAGCGGAGCAGTAATCTTAAATGTCAACAATTCCGGCAGATTGCCATACACTATTTGGTCATGTCCCTTGTGAATCATGATTTATACTTTATATACTTAGTCTGGCCATAAATACTGTTAAAATTAAAAATAAGAAAGATATTACATTTGAATTTGGAATCTGTCATTTTTATACGATTGTTCATTGTATTTTCTAATTTTGGCGCCAATACATTGTACAGTACGATTAAAACCAGTTGAACATTCGTTCAACCTCGGTAATTGTCGTGAATCCCTCGTCTCTTACATAGAGTTATCAATTTACAGATATGACCTTTAATTATATTACCCGTTGTCATAATGAATACAATACAAGCACGATATGAGCAACAAAACCTCCTTTGTAGCTCAAAACTAATACAAAAATATTGAAATATAAGAAAAATAATTGATTTATTTGACGTATATAATACATTTATGATTATGAACGCTAATTTCATTCGTGAACATATTCGATTCTATCAAATTTTATCAAAATTAACTTACAGTAGTTATGTATCACGGCTTCAACAAATTTAAAGCGTGGTAAAATAATTGTTGCTCAGTCTCGTGAAATTGTAAATAATGTATGTAACTATTTTAATAAAGAATAGATATAATATATTTAAAAAAGAAGAAAATTTACTTTCTACTTTTTTAATTGATAAATTATCAACAAAAATCGGTAGAAGTCGGTTTCTTAAATGTTTAATTTGGTGATTATTATCAATTATTATTATTCCGATGTAATATCGTACTGTTACTAATATACATCAAACAGTAAAATATTGACTTGTATCTGTTACGGCTAAAGGTAGGTGTGAACATAAACTTAAGATTAGCCGGCTGAACTTAGGTTTATCTTCGAGAAGCAGCTAAAGTTCGATAACATGTTAGTTTGCGTCGGGATATTCCATGTTTAGCCGGTTAATGTGCACATTAACCGAAACGAAACGGCTAAAAATGTATTCGTTCTACCTTTCACTTCAAATGATTGATTAGGCAACGCCTGCTGCCGGTCTATATTTAATTGTGTATGGCTTTGCGAGACTTCAATTTCTTGATGGTCATGAAAAAAAAAACCACGAAGGCCTTCTAACCTAATCTATCCAAGTCTGATTGAGCGGAGTGGACACTTTGATGTTTGCACTATTGGCGGCATAGAAAAGCTGAAATGAGAGTGATTATTCCTTTCCCATTTCCTTTTACATTTTTAGCCAAGGGCCTGCGGTTAGACTTAAGTTTAGCCGGCTAAAGATAGAAGAAACTAACATTAACACCTCGTCGAAGATAAATCTAAGTTTAGCCGGCTAATCTTAAGTTTATGTTCACACCTACCTTTAGCCGTAACATATCTATGTATTTTTTTATTTAATATAAACAAGTATAGCTATACTTGTATACATTAAATAAAAAATATCGCGTACATTACCGCGATTTCTTATATCTTGAAATTCATTAATTATTGAAGCTTCAATAAATAATGAATTTTCAAATTCATGTCGCTTCTCTATAATTTTCTTAGGTCTGTGGTTAGTAATGTCATCTTGGCAGATGGTATACATTGCGTTTAGGATACTTCAAATTGAATGCTACATAAAAGAAATCGCGGTAATGTATGTCGTGTCATTTCCGTCTCCGAATTTAGGCGATTATACCCGAAAAAAGCCGAATGTTCAACTGATTTTAATGGTACTGTACAATATTTGCTATATTAAAATGGAGTGGGGTGATAAAGAAAACCGAATCGCTGTGATTGCATTCACAAAGTTGGTATGGAGCCGAATGTAATTTTTAAAACTCTCCATACGCTTGGTATTAGTCAAATGTTTGTGTACCGGGCTATTAATAGGTACAATGAGACCTCCTCTGTTTGTGACAGAAAAAGATCTGGCCGTCCACGTAGTGTTCGTACGAAAACGGTGGTCAAAGCAGTAAGGGAAAGAATTCCAAGAAATCCTGTCCGAAAGCAAAAGATTTTATCTCGGGAGATGAAAATAGCACCCAGAACCATGTCGCGCATTTTAAAAGATGACTTAGGACTTGCAGCCTATAAGAGACGCACTGGTCATTTTTTAACTGATAATTTGAAAAAGAATAGGGTGGTAAAATCGAAGCAACTACTGAAGCGGTACGCAAAGGGAGGTCACAGAAAAATTTGTTTACGGATGAGAAAATCTTTACAATTGAGCAACATTTTAACAAACAAAATGACCGTATTTATGCTCAAAGCTCTAAGGAAGCTTCCCAATTAGTCGACAGAGTGCAACGTGGGCATTATCCGACTTCAGTGATGGTTTGGTGGGGTGTTAGATATGAAGGAGTGGCTGAGCCATATTTTTGTGAAAAAGGTATCAAAACATCGGCACAAGTGTATCAAGATACCATTCTTGAGAAGGTAGTTAAACCCCTTAACAACACCATGTTCAATAACCAAGTATGGTCCTTCCAACAAGACTCAGCGCCGGGTCATAAAGCTCGGTCCACGCAGTCTTGGTTGGAAGTGAACGTTTCGGACTTCATCAGAGCTGAAGACTGGCCGTCGTCTAGTCCCGATCTTAATCCGCTGGATTATGATTTATGGTCAGTTTTAGAGAGTATGGCTTGCTCTAAACGCCATGATAATTTGGAGTCCCTAAAACAATCCATACGATTGGCAGTGAAGAATTTTCCCATGGAAAGAGTGCGTGCTTTTATTGATAACTGGCCTCAACGTTTAAAGGACTGTGTTGCAGCCAATGGAGACCACTTCGAATAAGCTTTTTATATTTTAAATTGTTTTATATTTATGTATTAAACTAACACACTGTAAAAGTAATAAATATTATTTGCAATAAAAAAAAATGTTTTTTCTTCGTACCAATATTTATGGCTAGACTAGGTATATGTTATAGGCAATGTGTATAATGCAGGCATTCTATACAATGCCTAGGCAATGTATGCTATTATATAGAATGCCTGCTGTTCCACCGGCAATGTGTGAAATAAATAGATCTTGGTTTACGGGAATTCTATTTTTGGATGGTTCTAAATCCCATCAAAAACAATACTTGTAAGAAAATGCCAAGCTTCGCCGCCCTCGGTTCTTCTACCGCAAAAAGTTGTGAGATCCATGTAATACCAAGTCGGTTAATTTATTAAGTCCCTACTTCAGGGACCTTCTAGCCGCGTTAGCCTGCTAACCTAATCTATTCAAGTCGGAATTAGCGGCTTCCTCAATAAATCTATCACTGTCTGTTTTATGAAGAATGATCATTATGACTTTAAATTAAATGGTATGAGAAATATTTTCGGACATCCGATGATAGGAGTTGAAAAGTAATGTAAGAGAATGCGCACCCATTTCATACATTGCCGGCTGCGCACTCGGTATTCTATACATTGCCTAGGCATTGTATAGAATACCGGATTATACAGATTGCCGGTAACATATAATATACCATGCCTGTGACACCCCCCCTCTCCCCTCCCCCTCTCGGACCGCGCTGCACACATGAGGTTTTGTACCTCTGAATCATAGGTACATAATTTGAAGATATTCCTAATAATTGTCTGGCGGTATCACCTGTTCATAACACTTCACAAAGATGTTAAATTAGTAGGTAGGCATAATACATCTTCGTGTCAGTAAGCTTTTTCATTCAGAAGGCCAATTCCAATTCTCCAAATAAAAATATTACTACAAAATTTAACGTGTTAAATAAAAATATTCAAAATTCTATGTAATGCATAATCACTTCATATTGAGAATTCCCCCAAAATAAAGTTGTCTTTATCTTTGACATTTTCTTTAATTGTTAGTAGCCAGGGAATTCCCTGAAAACTTTACCAGTGGGCTTGGGGAATTTCCCTTATTTCGGACTTCATTTTAAACGAAACGAATGCAAAGTAGTGTTGCCTGCCTATCCCTAAAATAATAACAAAAATGTACTAAATCAGTTCTATGGAGCCCAAATTATACCAGTTTAGTACTTTTAGTCACTGAGTCACGTTTTTCTGGTCAATGACTTCCTCCCGGGCGATAGTTCGTAAATATGCATTTTTGTGGTTGTCAGCTGCAACTATGTTGGTGGGTTAAGCAGCAGTGACCGCTCAAACATGTAAAAAAATCAGTCATTTCCTCCCGCCTGAAAATTGATTAAATTACAGTTAAGCCAATGTCTAGAAGGAAAAACTGTCAGCTGCTGATAACGCTATAGAAAATGCGTCAGCTTTGCGAAAATACCTTTGACCTTGAATAAAAAAAAACCAAGCATCGGATCAATGAGGAATTTTTAGATTAGGACATTTATTGGCGTTTTGTGCAATCCTACCAACTTCCAGCTGGGAGTGAATTATTGTAACCCTATATGTTGTATTACATCAGATTGTTTAAAGTAAAGATTGTTTTAAAAGGATTTTTAATTAATAATTTAGGTATATACTGATACAAGGTGCGAGGGATATGGCTACGACAATCTCACCTCCGGCAACTGTCGGCCCACAGACGGCATGCGTTTTAATCGGTTCGAGTCCGATATAACTTCCTCCTCCGGCTCCGGCGAGGGAGGTATCCGTGGGGATTCTTCGCACTATAGAAAAAAAAAGGTATATCTATAGGTACTGATACAAAACCGCACCAGCGATGACGACCCTCTTGCACTTTATCTGCGATATTATGTACATGAAGGCTGTAGGCTGTCACAGATGCGGAACTTCCTCACGCGATCTTTACGCGTGACTCCGCATATCCACCGCAGCATTTTCATCTCTGTGACATGCAGCTCCTGCTTCTGTCGATCCAGCAGCGGCCACGCTTCCTGTAAAATACAAAGAATATTATTGTAAACTATAACTGAGAATAGCATAGAAAGATTGTATTTCAAAGTCCACTTACAATCGTACGCATTATCTCACAATAGCGTCACCTACTTATTGTAATCAAAACATCAACGTACGACTTAATGCGTGCCCAGCATACAAAGCCAGACAGAGTGAGTCAGAACAGAACTGTTATGCATAATTATGTTAAGACCATCGATACACACTTTAAATTGATCTGTAAAATGGGTGCTTACCAAAATCATGAAAGTATGACCGTCCTATCTACGTGAATCTATGCATTCACATCACAGATAGGTACCTATTGAATTTATTGTAGGTACAATATAGGTAACTTGTGCCATTAATCTGTTTATTCGACTATTCGGCGAGGCGGCAGCGGTGAGGTAATTTGTGTACCTGAGACCTTCAGCTGTATAAAAAGCCATATTGCCAACGGCACACATGGTTCACTCAATCTACTACAACAATCTACCCCTATACCTACCAAATTACCACAGGACCACATACGTACATCTCAGTTCCAAAAGGTCGCATCTCATTCTCATCGCGGCGGATTATAATGAAACGGAAATTTCTTATGAAATTTTAGGATCTGCAACATATTTATCAACAGAAGCACTTTCATATTTACCTACATTCCTAGCGCTTGACCGAACGAAAGAGAAAGTGTCAAATGTACGTGTGTAAGAAAGAGATATTATGAATATGCTGCAAGCTTATGTTATATACGCTGTTTTCGCCGTAACCAGTGTCTCCAACTGTCACAATCAAAATTACGGTGTTTCTAACCTAAAAATACGGTAAACTCTAGAAAATTACGGCAGACACTAAATGTTAATTACGGTAAAAATACGGTGGTTTTATTACGACCATTTTTTTACAAATAAACTCGAAAATAGTTAGGTAGTTAGTTAGTTTTAAAAAATTATAGGTACAACAGAAAGGTATTCATCTCCTGAATGTCATAAAATGTTGAATTTTTGGCACTGAAATATAATGTTATGAATTTTTTTTTGGGATGGAAGGGGATCAAAATTAAGGAAATTAGAAGGATAGGTATTACAAAAAATTATTTAAGTATAACTAAAAGTATAAAATAAAATATAATGATTAAAAATCGAAATACCCGACTGCGGCTGTAAACTGTAAAGACCCAAACAAGCTAGATAGTAGGCGGTATCCATTTGCAAATCATAAAAAGAATGAAAAATGAAGGGTAATAAACCACCAGCAGTAGTCTATTATTTAGTTTTTAATCATTTATTTTTAAATCGAAACATTTATTTTTGACTGTCTTTGTCCCTAAACTCCGAGTGCAGTAACTTGGCAGTATTAAAACAACATGCAAATATTACATTATCCGTCATATTTAGTAACTTCGTAATTTGGTAGCATGCATAAATAAACTATCACTACTATCAGCGACTGTAGTTTTTTGAAATTAATTTAACCGCCACGGGTACTGGCCTTTTAAGCCTAAGCGACAGTGGTGTAAAAGTAAATCCATTACATATAAAGTAATTTTTTTTTTAAATGTATTGAAAAAATCGACAGATGAAATTACGGTAGATTTTAGTACCGTAATGACATGTCTACAGTAGGTGACAGATTTGTAAGAAATACGGTAGATCTACCGTAATTACGGTGCAGTTGGAGACACTGGCCGTAACCATTGCCAGAAGCGCGTCGCCTGTAAAGGTGCGTACAAATCATGTAACATGTTGTATAACTTGTGTTATATAACGTCCACCGTCCGTCCACATTATCTAACATTGTTTTATAACTTTGCAACATTGTACTAACTTCAGTGTCTACATTACTGAAACATGTTATATAACATGTTATGCTATATAATTTGTACGCACCTTAATGCGGTGTCTATTGGTTGTATGGTCGTTGGCGCAACCCTAATATTAAACTGCTGATAGTAGCTATAAGAGCGGACAACACTTAATTTAGTTCCATCAGATTATCGAAAAAAATCAGTATCCAATATTATAAGTTTACCAGACAAAACCAGGTTCATCTGATAAAAACACTGGCGAACATGGTGGCAGTAGTGTTTGAAAATTACAGAAAACGCGTGAACTAAGTACCATTCTAGAATACGGACCTAAGATCGTGAATTTCGTCTTATTTTGGGGCCACACTAACAGGAAACGGCAAAGTCCATCTACGCAATAATTATTGAAGTAATTACTGCGTTCACGTGAGCGGTCAACGTCAATGATGCTTGGCGACGAATATTGTCAATACCTACCACCACTCCAAATTACGCTGGAAAAAATGGAAACAAAAACAATGTTAATACCAATTTTAATGGCAATTGGCAATTAACGTTGACTGTTCGAGTGTGACCACTCTGCTTAATGCGTTAAACTTAAAATTAACGCAGTAGGTAAATTAATGTAATATTTTTCGCGTAGTTGGACTTTGCCATTTCCCATTAGTGTGGCCCTAGTAGGCCTAGTATGATGTAGGTATGTACCGCGGGTACAACGGCAAACGGCAAAGTGTTTGATTGCAGGCTGTTGCAATAAATTATGTAAGTATTTAAAAAAATACCGACTGCTGTTTATAAGGTAAAATAAAACTACATAGGTACCTACATACATACGCGCGTAACGTAACACAATATCCTAGCTGGCGTAGTCGGGTAAATAGATGCCAACATTGATCAGGGACACGTTTGGGGTTCTATCTAAAACCAGTTTAAAAAATTTGTTGTTATGTTGTTAGTTTTTTCAACTAAATATATTTCAATAGGCACGAATGACATCATCAAGATTGCTGGGTCACAGATTAAACAATTGTATTTTGCCTTTTTCAAAACCCGCGTCTTTATGCAAGCATACAATTAAATAAATGTTCGTTTAAACTTAGTTGTTACAAAAGTATTTTAGTCAATATAAAGTGAAATCACTAATTTGTGAGTGACTGATAAATGCCTAGGTACTTATTTTATATTGATCATCTTGGTATTATTATTTTTTATTATTAGATATGTATGTTACCGTTAATTTGCGTAAAACAGTTAGGGTGCAAATTAACGAGGTATTCTGCAGATTATTTGGCTAGTCAGTTAAACTTAAATTTAGTGAGTTTTTACAATAACTAGATAATCTGCGGACTTACTAGGTAATCCGCAGACTAACGACGATAGTCTATAAAACATTTAGAATATTAAAAACGTATTGAAAAATGTTTGATTTGCTTCGGTTACAGTTAGCCAGGGTATAATTAACTATATTTTAAATAATGATTCGCTTCGTAATGCACTCTGCAGGCTTTAAAAAATCACGATTATTATAATATTAGTGGGTAGGTATGGTTAGCTGACCACTAAAACCTTGGCACCATTTGTGTAGCTACTCAAATAGTCATTTGATATTGACCTTAGCATTACCTTTTAAATACTAATTATGTATAATACCTACTAGTGTACGAAATTATATTTGTCTATAGGTACCTACGTTACGAATTGATTACGGCTCTGAACTCTGTGCTGATACTTTACAAAAAACAAATTTTGAAAATTTATTCATTGGTACTATGTTAAAGAGAAAAGTAATTATGATTAGTACTGTTTATCGGTTCACCCTGTTTATCACATACCACGCTTCACCAATAGCCAATACCATAAACTCCTTTGCTTACTTTAGACACCTGGGTTACTTTTTGACAATTTAAAATTAGTTAATAATTATGAACAATAATTAAATCGTCAATAAAATTTCAAAAATTCTTATCATTCTTGTCATTCTCTAGATTCTTACGTCTTACGTTTGCAAAAAAATGAAAAATTGTCCCAAAGTTACCCTGCTGCCCAAAGTCGTAGTAGTTTACGGTACCTATTTATGCAGGTTCCTTATAAGCATGAAGCATCTTACAAATATGAGATTTAATGAAAGTTAGGTGCAATGTTAGGGACTCGTATATTGTTGAGAGACGACTAACAACAACAAGATAAGATTCAATGAAACTAGCCGATGCGGTCATCATTATTCTTTGACCTTTTAGCTACTTGTAGGCACGTTTGGCTGTAGCTAGTTCTCAATGCTCTCATTCGCCACACACGCTCCGTGGAGATCAGTCATTAGTATAGCTTTTCATCAGTCATGAAGTCTTTGATCGCCTTAGCCGCGGTCCTGGCTTGCGCGACAGCAGCCATAGCACCCAAAAAAGTCCTCTGTTACTACAACAGCAACAGCTATGTCAGAGAATGTGAGTATATTTTTTATTGCTATGCGATATTCTGATAAAATTATACTGGCGAATGTTACTACAGAGGTACCCGTTCGTATAATTTTTAGATTTAATTTTTTTGGAGCTCTTTGTTAAAATGCCTCAAGCTACAGAATCATGTCTTTTAATAACATTAGAAATAAGAGCATCATATATCAATAAGTAATTGCTTTAAATTTCTGAAGTTAAAAAATAATTATTAAAATGAAGGTTTTTGGTTCTCGTTTCAAAAAGGCCTTAATTTATTGTGTTCTCTTGAAAATATAACTTCAATGAAAAATAGTATTTGTGACTACATTGGCATTTCTCCGAAATCAATTAGAATGGAACTGATGGAAAATTTTCCGGAGAAGGCTGATATAGTTAATTGACCGTATCAACATCGAGTGTTTATGTAGGTTCGATAACAAAGTTTAAACAAAAATTTTAACCCGTTTAACAAAGTCAATCGATTTATGTTTTGCGTTTTTTCTTTTCTACCTCGACCGTAATTGTGAGGGTTAAGGCCGATTTACACATGATTGCACATGACATCATGCTTAGAGGACAGCGGCGGCGAATAAATGTCTTGAGACTATCCGGTTTCGGCTTGCCTCCATTTTAGTAACAATGAATATTTTTTTCGAACGATATTTTTTTGAACATTACATATTATTCTTGTTCTGAAATTTTTCGATTATTCGATATTAATATTCAATTTTGGATTTATAATTTGTTTAGTAGTAGAGTACCTACACTGTTAACGAGTGCCTACAAATATAATTAGTTATAGGAGTTAAGTTTTTTCTGTTTTCATCAACAAAAAATAATTTTGCAAATCCGTCCACGCACGACGGAGCTTTAAGCGTACAAGCATAAAAAAATAAACATCCGAATTGAGAACCTCTCGTTATTTAGAAGTCGGTTAAAAAGAAATTAGACGTTCAACCGCATCACAGTTAGACTGGAAAGCCGACCCCAATTGAGTTGGAAAGGCTCACAGAATGATAATGATTATACGAAAAAGAATTGGTTAACAAAGTAAAGACTCGTATTTCTAAGCTTACCTAATTTTTATGACGTTATTGGACATCCAATTGGAATATGGTGAATATGTATGAGTAATAAAGGTATATTTAAAAAAAGTAACGTCAAATTGACGTGTCCTATATAAAAAAAGTAAAAAGTGTACAAGATACGGCAATTCGCTTTAGCGTGTCCACGTCGCACTAGGTTATTTTAACAAATTTACTAAAATCTAATATCGCTAGAAATGACTTCTCTGAGTCACAGTTTGTGACTAGGTATTGTAAATATCATGGGTAATTTTGTACCGTGTAAAATTGTAATTTATTCCAAATAAAATTTGTATGTACGTATGTTTGGAGAGCTCGCACACGTTGAGGACAAGGTCGTTCGTCATTGGGCGATATGCCTTTTTTTTTATCGTGCGTAAAATCCCCACGGATACCTCCCCCGCCGGAACCGGAGGAGGAGGTTATGTCAGACTCGAACCGACTAAAACGCACGCCGTCTGTGGGCCGTCAGTTGCCGGAGGTGAGATTGTCGTAGCCATATCCCTCGCACCCCGGCCGTGGGCGATATGCCTAGATCAAACGTACCAAGCAAACGTTATGCATATGTATTTGGATTTTGTATAAGTACCTATTTATGAAATGTGCCTTTTTCGAAAATGACTGTATTGAGCACATAACATTTAAAGAAAAACTCTATATACATTTTCCTTTTGTTTTAGGGATATAAATTAAACATAATACCTACTTAAATCTACACTTAATCACAGAATAAGTAATAGACTCAATGTTATAGAGATGAAAGATTTCATTGTTGCTTTAACTGTTTGTTTGGGTGTTTTTTTTGTATTAAAGAGGCTCCAAACTGCTGACCCGGTTTGAAAAATTCTTTTACCAATAGCAAGCCGCATTATTTGTGAATAACATAAGCTATATATCATCACGCTACTGTGAAAGGGAGCGGAGCAGTAATCATGATTGTCGATACATCTAGTAGATTCCCATACATTATTTGAAATCTATCTATACTATTATAAAATTGTAAAGTGGTCGTGTTGTCTGTACATTGGAGATATTTAAAAAAAATACTTGGGTTATGTTATATTAACGATACTGAACATGAAAAATTTTTTTTTTCGTTCCTGTCTGTTTGTCTGTTTGTTTGTTTGTATGTTTGTCTGTTTGTCCGCGATGGACGCAAAAACTACTGGACGGATTTTGATGCGGTTTTTTTTGTTAGAAAGGGCTTGGTCAGACTTAAAATCTTACGTTTGTTTGATCGCAACCGGTTGAGTAGAACCGGAGTTGTGAACAATATTGATATTATGCGGAATATGAGCGGAAATATAGATCGCGCTTTTTTATTCTTATGGATGAAAATTTATATCTTATTACATCCGAGCAAGTATGTAAAAAATCGTTTTCCACACATACATAGACAGATTACTTAGAGCGTGGTGAAGGTATAGTGGAGTAGACAAGAGATATGTACAACGGGGAAGCGAAGGAGTAGGGGAGAGGGTGGAGGAAGGGCAAAGGTATGGGGAGTAGAGAGTCGAGTAGATATTATACAGGTAGGGAAAGTTTTTCTTATACCACTTAGGTGGCAGACAAGCACACGGCCCACCTGATGGAAAGTTGATACTGTGTCCTATGAACGTATGCAACACCAGGGGCGTCACACTCGCCCTTCTTGAAGTACCCCATACTATAGTCGGGAGTCGTACTGTAGTAATGAGGTCGCAAACAAGCACGCGGCCCTCCTGATGGTAAGTGGTTACCTTGGCCTATGGCTGAGTGCCTAAGTGCAACACCAGGGGAGTCACACTCGTGCTGCCTACCCTGTAAGAACTTAGAGAATCTGTGCAGTCAGCGCAAAAGATAAGTCGGACAAAGCCTTTGGTTTGCCCACTGACAGCACAAAGCACAAGCTACACTCCAGTGAGCTTTGGCTACCCTACTCACCGTCGGAAACACAACACGAGGTTATTAAGCCGCGGCCCTCTGTAGGGCGGCGATACTTCCCCAGTCGGACTGCTTCATTGGGACGAATATACCGTCGTGTACCTACCTCCTCGAGTCGAATAGAGAGGCGAGTACAATGTCTAATCAGCGTTCAACGCTCAACTTTCAGCACTATTTACAACACCACGCGATAAACGACATCCACGCGGGCGGAGCCGCGGGCAAGAGCTAGTATAATATATGGGTAAAAGAGTGCAACGGGGGCTCAAATTATGTCACGAGCGAAACTGGGGAGAGAGAGAATCAACTAAGTAAATAGAAGATGCAGCGTGAACGGGCTCAGAATTCCACGCGGGCAGAGTCGCGAGCAACAGCTAACAAAAATGACTGACTTTATTTAAACGCCTTCGTCAGGAGGCTGTCTTTCGTTTACATTTGGGTATTGCAACTATCGTTGTGTACAACTATCACAACGAAAGCAGAATGCCCTAAGATTGTTCCGTATTCACCATTTATATCCAAGACATTAGAGGTTCATTGCAACGTGGTCCAAGTATTGTATTGTAATACCTACAGTGAAAACTATAATTTTGTTATACCTACTCGTACAACAGAAAAAGTATTTAAGTGTGTAGCCTGCCGCAATGCATCAAAACAAAGGTCCTCCTACCTGTTATGCTTATGACTTACGGTGCCGAATCGTGGACAATGACAAGTCGCGCAGCGGACTTTGAAAGAAAGAAAGAAAGAAAAGTTTTTTATTATTTACAGAGATGCACGAAAAATATACAGAAAGCCTATTTAGAGTAATTACTAATGTCGCACACAGATTGCTTGGAGTTTCTTTGAAGGATAGAATTTGCAACGAGGTCATCCGACATAGAACCAAAGTTACCGACATAGCTCGCAGCTGAAGTGGCAGTAAGCTGGCCACATCGATCGAAGGACTGATAGCCGTTGAAGCAGACGAGTCCTAGAGTGGAGACCGCGATAAGGAAAACGGAAGGTGGGACGCCACCTAGCCAGATGCACTGGCGACCTAAAAAAAGGTGGCTGGGACAGACTGGATGCGGAAGGCGGAAGATCTTTAGCAGTTATGCACATTGGGAGAGGCCTATGTCCAGCAATGGACTCCAATAGGCTACTTGATTGATTGATTGACAGTGAAACCTATCACATACATCTAAAAGCGGTGATATGGTAGTATATGTTAGAAATGACAATATTTGAGACATTAATGGCCACCATACACGCTAGGTTATGCATGCACATGCATAACCATCGTGCTAAACCTAGCGTGTATGGCGGTCAACTGTACAGTTATCGAGGCATGTACATGCAACCGAGTAAATATCAAAATTGATATTTTTGCCGTTCGGGCATAACCGGGCATAACCGCGCGTGAGCATAACCTAGCGTGTATGGCGTCCTTCGAGCATGCCTGCACAGTTCTCAGGTTTTAATTGTAATTTGTTGGTGCAAATCTCAATTCATTTATCAAATTTACGTTGGAGAATTGCTTTCTTTTCACCAGCATTTAGACCATTTAGTGCGATCTCTTTTTAACCGACTTCAAAAAGGACGAGGTTCTCAATTCGATGAGTTTTTTTTATGTATGTACACCGATTACTCCTAGCTTTATCGATTTCCGTGATTTTTTTTTATTAGATGCGAAATAGTTGTCACTTGGTCCCATAGAAATTTAACATAGTTTGACCCACTAGTTTTCATTTTATGATGATTTTTGTGTTTTCTTAGTTCAAATTTTTACCCAACTTCTTATATATGTTGTCCCATATTTCCGTCGTTTATGAACTGGTGTCGAAAAATCTTTTTCCATTGGGTTCGGTATTAGTCACAGGTCCTGGTAGTTCCATATTAATTTCATGGGTACTGGACCTTGTACTCCGGAGATACACCAGAGAACTCTTCGAAATCAAATAGGTGATAAGAAATTAGCTAGTTTTATGACGATCCTGTGACACGGTGTCTATGTCACCTCATTACGATGGTCAAAGGCGTGCTAAAATTACCTAGTCTACGTCGGGCTAAATGTCATCATTCATCATCATCATCATCATCTTCATGTTTGAGTTTGAGTCAATACTGTGGTAAGTAGGTACTATCATTGAAGATATATTGGACTGAATTAGACCACTAAATTTCTACCATACTACCATACCATACCATAGCTACTAAAAAACAACGAAATGTTATAGACTACCCGTAGCAATCCTACTGTAGCTTACAGAATAGCTTATTATAGACACTAAAAAGTAAAAAAAAGAAAAAAACTACGTTTAAATAAACCGACTTCAAAAAACTATTCCAATAAAAATAAAATGCACTAAAAAGTTGAAAATAATTGTGTATTCTTCAAAAACTTTATTAAAAATTATTGTCAGGTTTGGAGTCGGTGTCAACCAAGGTAGGTGTAACTTCTCACGACTTCACTCTTCGGTGGAATTTTTGAAGTCGGTTTTTTTAATTCTTTTTCTGTTCTTCAGAACAAGTGTTAAGCCAAGTACAGCTATCACATCGTCGTCCATCATTGTAGTAGGTATGGTATTGGCGTACTACACACATCGTCCAGTAGCTCAAATGAGAGGTACTTAGACGTCCTATACACACCGTCACGTCACGTAACTCAACTGAGAGTTAATGGCAAAACTGTGCATGCAAACCCTAACGTGTATGTGCACTATGGAACTCGGTTATGCCTGTCGGATAAGCATGTGCATGCAAAACTATCATGCATAACCTAGCGTGTATGGCGTCCATAATACAGCTGATAAGATGACACAACATTACTTGACTCTAGGCGGCACAAAGTTTGCCGGGTCAGCTAGTAAATAAACACTAAAAACGGATTTCATTGGCAGTCGTTCATGGAAACAAACAGATTTACAATGTTACTTTGGATTAGATGAAGCGTCCGGAGCTTAATGGTTAAAGGCCTAAATAAAGGATGGCGAACCTTTATGCATTAACGTGCCATAATTCTAAAAAAAAGTAAAATGAAGTCCAGCGCTTATGGTAGGTATGGCGTGGCAAGGCCTCATCTAAATACTTTGTGGTGGCACTGGTGGCGTGCCCAAAAAATAGTGCCGCGTGCCATCTTGGGCACGCGTGCCATTGATTCGCCATCTTTGGCCTAAATGGTCTTTTCACTGCAGACGTGAGCCCATGCCTAACACAAGTAATTTAAGCTAGCTGGATGGGTTACGGGGAACATTAGTATTTTTTTTAGGTACAAATGTTTAATCCTGTTATAAAAAGGATTTTATATCGATGAAAATTTAACTATGTACAGGTATCTGTTAATAAATGCTTTCATCATTGCCTACAGTTATAAAACATATATTATTATAATATAAATAACATAATCTACCTTATTATATAGGTATTTACATTTACGTTGACATACCGTTGCATTTTTGCGTAATATTCCTTGATTTTTGGTGACAGTAATGAGCCATCTATATTATGTTTTTAATATAATAGGCTATTCTACCCAACCGCTTGCGCTCAAGCAGCGTAAAATTTTAAGTCTGAACAAGGCCTTCTTAACAAAAAATCCACATCCGGTTAGTGGTTACTGCGTTCATTGCGGAAAAACCGACAAGAATTCGAAAGAATAATTTTGACTTTTGCATTGTTAATATGAGATAATATAACCTAAGTTTTTTTTAAATATCCAATGTACAGATTTGACTAGGTACTTTACAGACAATGATAGAACTCATATAGATGCAGAGATGATGTAAGTCCCAACCACAATTTGCCAATAAGGAAAACTGCTGTAGCGTATATTATCCTCTTGGGTTTTGCGATACTCATACTTATGAGTAAATAGCTAAGAGTAGGTTTCAAAAAAGTAACGCGTCCATATTAAGCCGACGTTAACAAGCAAAGTTAGCATATATGAATCACAGTGACATTGTGCAACTATTATTATTTAGCTCGTTAGAGCTTCATTACGAATTGTTTAGCCACGTAAAGAAATATTTGCTTATTTTAGGTTGTGTAACCTATTAAAAATTGGCTAAGTGAGAGTCGCACGAAGGGTTCCGTACCATTATCTAGCTCTCATAAAAATCTCGTTTACATAATATATGTCCTGCATTAAATATTAATTTTATTCTACTTTTAGTATTTTTTTGTTGTAGCGGCAACAAAATTACATCATCTGTGAAAATTTCAAGAGTTTAGCCATCACGGTTCATGAGATACAGTCTGGTGACTGTTTGTTTGTCATCAGTGGAGTCTTAGTAATAGGGTTCCGTTTTCACCCTTCGGGACCCTAAAATGATGTCAATTGATAGTTACTTTATCCTTTCATCTGTATATAGTCAAAATGAGATTTATGCCAAATCTGTGGATCCCAATACAGGACTCTCAACTTTATGAATTTTTTTTGCTGACATTGGTTTAAAAAAACCTTATTTTTTCTAAATCTAATTGGGATTTTGAGTAACTTTTATTAGTATTTTCATTATAATACATCTCTTTTTCTAATTCCTTACACTACACTTGACTTTGAATTGCATTGTGACCGTTTTATGAGAAATAATATCTAGGTTACCTAGGGTTACCTAGAATTTAACTTTTATTTTCTAATTAGAAAAAAATGAGCATAGTCTTATGTACCCCCATCTCATGACTTTCTACCATTTTGAGCAGGTGTCCATCTAATGGGATTCCTCTTCCTTTTAGATCCATTTCTGTGGTACCTACTTATTTATATGCTATTTTATTTATATAAATATATAATGTTGGTATTTATATGAGGCTTACGTAGGTATGTAATAGGTACTACGTGATTACATATTAGTAAGTAGTTATAGGTTTTATTTTAATTCTTCTTAATGGTAATGTAATTGCCTCCGAGTAATGATAACTCTTAAACTTAGCTGTGATAGGTACATTTCGTAACGACAGTCGATAAAGTTTATGAAACTACCTACTTACTTATTATTTATGTACGTAACATTGGGCGTAGGTAACACATAAAGATAGTAGTTAATTATGACAATTGCTTACTGACAACTGTGACCAATTGACCCTCACGATGAGTGTCAATAAGGGGGCAAATGATAACAACTTGGACAAACATTGTTATGCTTGAAATACTTGGAATCCATTAGACAAACATTTATTTACTGTGGTTGATCCGCACGAACTTTAGATAACTGTTTTGTTTAACTTGAAGTGTCAAAGGTTCCTGTAACCATAGTATTGAATCCGTGAGCTAGTGATCGATAACTTGGTGATCTAAATACAAGACATGTTGGCAGGCCAGTCTACTAAGAAAGTAACACAAAATCTAAACTTGTGAAATATACTAAAAAAAACTGTGTAGGTATGCGTTCAGCGTTATAATTGTAATGTAATAATAATGTTTGTTGTAAAAACGATGTCAGGGATTACAGTAATTGCAACGCAAACCACATAAAACAACATTGCAATTCGATGAAAGGGTGTAAAGGGTCTACCTACCTTTACATGGGCGTGGGCCGAAGAAAAAAACATTTTATTTCTTTAGATATCTACTGACTTAACTGGCTGACCCGTCCCAGCTTTACACGGAAACATCTTATTATAATCCTGTCCTATTCTATTCCTATTTGAAATTATAAACATCGTCGAAGTCGATGGAATTTTCATAGTAATTTGATAAAAGGCGTACCTTTTCTATAATACAAATAGATTAATACCTATCGAATGCTAGATCAATATAACGTGTGACATTGCCTTTAATATTTTCTTCTAAAGTTACATATCAATCAGACGAATTATACTCGTACTTATAAACCTCAGACTAAAAGATTCTTTTAATCTGAGATATAAACCTATTCGCGTCAAAATGCTTAACCGTGTAAAACTAAGTAGCTGGTAGGTACCTAGATACTTTTGACAAAACGTGGGACAAAAGAAGCTTTTCTGGTATTTTTTTTTTATATAGGACACGTCAATTTGACTTCGCCTTGCCTGATGGTAAGCTAAGGCAAAGTCTTGGAAAGAGGGGCACCATTATAGACACGTACCATGCTACAATGGTGGCACTCAGCTTGACGGCCTCATCAGATGTATTGATAAATAGTAGCTTTAACTGGTCAAAAGAACTTTTAAAATGTTGATCGTGGTCAGACTCGCACTTGAGTCAGAGACAGAGTCGCGCACTAAAGGTTCTGTAGACAACAGTAACTGGATTAAGGTAATCCTTAAGATTGCTTTTGGCAAGCTGGAGTTACCAATATAACTCAGTAAGCTGAAGTGACAATGGGCTGGCCATATACGGGCCTCGAAGTGAAGACCGCGAACTGAAAGTTAAGTTAAACTGGATTTTGAAGGCGCTGGGTCCGGTACTAAAGCGCAGGCCTCCACCAGTAGACTGCAATAGGCTAAAATTGATTTGTTGAAACGACTTTTTAGACACAAAGAATGATCCTGTGAAATAGCACAGGATTCTGTTACATATTTCTTCCAGAAACGAATGTAAATTATTTGTTTGTAAATACTTTCAACATTCTAATTCAGTTACCGGATGTATTTATCCAGCTCAAGCCCGCATGCTGCCACTGGACTTAGATCCGGCTCTATCATTTTGCACCCACTTGATTTATGGCTACGCTGGAATTCAACCCGACACCTATAAAATGGTGCCACTCAACGAGAATTTGGACGTCGACCGTGCCCATGACAACTATAGAACCATAACGAACTTTAGAGCCAAATACCCTGGTCTGAAGATACTACTTTCTGTTGGTGGTGATGCTGATACAGAGGACGCACAGAAGTACAATCTCCTGGTAAGTTAGTTTATGGTGTAAATAATTTTGAACATAAGCAGCTAAGTTGTAAATTTTGTTTCAAAGGTAAAAATGTTTTACACGATATCGAAATCACGTATGTATCAGAGACACCTGAATTTAAATATTATTCGTATTATGAATCAAAGAGATCTTTTGAGCTTTACTTCAGCTGAACTTCACTGTAATTTTGAATATACCTAATTGGTAATAAATAATTTCATATTTTGTAACAGCTCGAGTCCGCACAGGCCCGTACTGCTTTTGTTAACTCTGGAGTTTTACTGGCTGAGAGGTATAACTTTGATGGAATCGACCTTGCGTGGCAATTCGCGAAATATAAGCCCAAGAAGATTCGCTCCACATGGGGTAAGCGATTTTAATACAAAATGCGTAAAATATTAAATAGCCACTAAAAACTACCTTGCATTGTTATAGTATATTGTTATACTTATATAGGTAAGTAGTAATAGTTATAAAATATTCTAATCGTATTATAGAGTAAAAAATATTATTTTCATCCCACCATCTCGGAAAGAGTATTTTTGCTCTTCGATATCTGAGCAAAAGTCGTTTTTATCCTCTAGAGGAATAAGTAAATTTGAATTTAGAACATCGTGTGTACTAGGTTTGTGAACTCAAAACATCATTAATAGTTATTTGTTATACAAGAGTGCAAAGTTGCTTTTTAACCGCGTGCTCATTTTTGATGACCGAGCAAGCGAAAGATTCTAAATTTGAATCACGAGCGTAGCGAGTGATTCACAAATTAGAATCTTGAGCGTTAGCGAGGGAATCAAAAGAGCACAAGGTGAAAAATCTTTGCACTCGAGTGCAACACGTAACTTTTCATCCCACCTCAGCGAGGAAATAATGAAATGCTTCTCCTTCCTAGCGTTAATTCCCAGTCAGCATCCGAAGCTTTCACCTCGGAGTCCGGGGTCCGCTTTACCAGTCTTAACTGCGGATTTGGCTGGACCTCGATATTTGCCGTGAAGCGACTGCCATCTGACCTCCACAACCCAATGATGACATTAGGCGATATCGAAGCATTGCAGCCAGACCGTTGTTGTTGAACTTTTTAGGGCTCCAACTACCCGTAACGACTGCCATAGATGTTCGTATGGCATCCGTGACCGACGGCTTAACGTGCTCTCCAAGGCACGACCAGACCAATGCAAATACCCATTTTCATGCATAAAAAATATTTGCACTGAGCGGGGATCGAACCCGTGCCTCCTGCGTACCGGCCGCGTTCAATACCACTACGCCATGGAGGAATACAACAAAATAAAAATTCAACAACAATGTCAACAATATGACGTGAAAAAAATTGATGCGCGCAAAGCAAATTAAAAAAAAAGTACACCAAGGAGGTTACGAGTCTGAGTTTTTCATGAATTAAAAAAAAGTTGTATGATAAATTCGGCACCATAGAGGTAGAAGTAAATAGGTTTAATGATGTTTTGAGTCCACAAACCTAGTACACACGATGTTCTAAATTCAAATTTACTTTACCTCTCTAGAGGATAAAAACGACTTTTACGCTCAGTTATCGAAGAGCAAAAATAGTCTTTCCGAGATGGTGGGATGAAAACTTATTTACAACACACCTGCTCATAAAAGTGATATTATTTTACCGCAATTAAGCACGGAATGACACCTATTATAAAACTGTGACTTTTTCATTGCTATTATTCACAAAAGTGAGTTATAGATTCTTTTTTAAATTTTATAGGAAGTGTCTATAATTGTCTATGTTCTTAAAAAAGTTTTGATACAAAAAATAACGTGTTTAATAGTACGAATAAATTAATACGCCTATTATATGGTCATTTGATGCATTTTCGTATTTAAATAAATAATTTCAACTTGTAATATTTGTGTAATAAACAAAATTTTCGCTCAAATTTAACTTTTTTTTTTTCTCTAAGTACAGAAAAAAAAACAGAGTAAAAAAAAGTTAAGTTCAAACCTCATTTTTTTTTAAATATGGTCGACCGCCATTGTTAAATGCGCGCGCATAGGAAAACGAATTAATTTGTAGTATTGTTTATTTAGTATTTGTAGTATTATTTTATTCGCAAGTGTGTTGTAAAACGTCGTATGGCACGTGTGAGCATGATGATTACCGTCCTCGGCTGTCTTAAGACCCTCGCCTGGCGGCTCGGGTCTCAATGGCGCCTCGGCGGTAATCACCAACGTTGCTCACTTGTACCATAATGTACTATTACTTCTACCTCTATGGTGCCGAATTATTTATCATACAATTTTTTTTTAATTTATGAAAAACTCAGACTCGGAACCTCCTTGGTGTACTTTTTTTTTTTAAATTTGCTTTGCGCGCATCATTTTATTTTCACGTCATATTGTTGAACATTGTTGTTGAATTTTTATTTTTTTGTATTTTATTATTAGTATTAATATGTACACATATTATACAGCCTCCGTGGCGTAGTGGTAGTGTCGTGCGGCCGCTACGCAGGAGGCACGGGTTCGATCCCCGCTCAGTGCAAATATTTTGTATGCATGAAAATGGGTATTTGCATTGGTCTGGTCGTGCCTTGGAGAACACGTTAAGCCGTCGGTCATGGATCCCATACGAACATCTATGGCAGTCGTTACGGGTAGTTGGAGCCCTAAAAAGTTCAACAACAACGGTCTAGCTGCAATGCTTCGATATCGCCTAATGTCACCATTAGGTTGTGGAGGTCAGATGGCAGTCGCTTCAGGGAAAATATCGAGGTCCAGCCAAATTCGCAGTTAAGACTGGTAAAGGGGACCCCGGACTCCGAGGTGAAAGCTTCGGATGCGACTGGGAATTAACGCTAGGAAGAAGAAGCATTTCATTATTTCCTCGCTGAGGTGGGATGAAAAGTTACGTGTTGCACTCGAGTGCAAAGATTTTTCACCTTGTGTTCTTTTGATTCCCTCGCTAACGCTCAAGATTCTAATTTGTGATTAAGAATCTTTCGCTTGCTCGGTCATCAAAACTGAGCACGCGGTTAAAAAGCAACTTTGCACTCTTGTTTAACAATAGTAGATTACCCAACAAGTGAAAAAAAGATGAATTCTTTTCGAGGCACTGAGTTGTATCCCGAGAGGAGCGAAGCTTTCTGCGGATTCTAGATAGAAAGCTGAGCGGATCGAGGTATACAAGGGCCGAGATGAATTCTTTTTTCACATGTTAGGTACGCTACTTTTCATCATTGACTGCGAGAAAACAATTACTCTGTGATTATGAATAAAATTTTGTTATGGATAGTACATAAAAGAAACAGTAAATTATCATTAATATCTACCGCTTCAGTGCGAAAAGACTCCGGAGTCTTTTCGCGTTCGAGAATACGAGTTTCATTTTCATCACTGGATGAAGTCTTTTGCACAAACAGAAACTTTTACAAGGAAAATTGCACAGAAAATTGGCGGCATTTTTTTTTTCTTAATTTAAACTGAGTCACATTCCATCCAGCCAGTGATTACATTTAGGTGGCTTTTGGTACGTTTTGATAGTGAGAGTATGCAATCTCTTTGCATGTTTTACTACAATCCGTACATTAGCGCATGTTCCAAATTCAATTTTTTTTATTCACTCAGTCAGAAATAATGAGCGTTTTATTCACTGTTTTTGATGAATCACGGGCCCTTTTTCGAGTGTCAATGGTGAAAATAACTATTTTCAGGTTCCATTTGGCATGGCATCAAGAAGACATTTGGTACCACCCCCGTAGATGAAAAAGAAGCTGAACACCGTGAAGGTTTTACCGCATTAGTTCGTGAAATGAAACAGGCCCTTAACGTCAAACCCAACATGCAACTAGCCATCACTGTCCTCCCCAATGTGAATGCTACTGGTAAGTGATTTAATAAATAAATAATTTGTCTTTACAACTATTGCGCATCAAAATACTTACATGATGCACCGTATTCGTAACTATGGTCACGGTATAGCATATTACCTCCATCACCAACCCTCTTTTTCTAATAGTTATTACATAAAACTATCAGATTACCTAAAAGATCTATGTATTCGAAGAAAACCAATATACTAATTTATGTATGTATGCATTAAGTGTAACGTAACGGTAAAGTTTATATACAGGGTGGAAGATTTTAACCTTACCTGGAGGGCAAGTACTTTAAATACTGGAGATAGCGAATTTCACTCAAAGGAAACATTCCTTTATTTTTTTAAAGAAATAAAACTGCATTCATAGATTTTGGAAAATTCGCTTGCCACACCCGTTGGAATAGAATTTATAAGTTAAGATTCTATTGACTTCCTTTCATTTAATTCACCATGTTTATTAGAGAGTTTCGATCCTCATGATTGGCACTATCGATTGATGCTATAAAAATACAGGATGTTATTTTTTTGGATTTTAGTTGGTTCGATTATCGGGTGTGGCAAGCGAATTTTCAAAAATCTATGAATGCAGTTTTATTTCTTTTTAAAAATAAAGGAATGTTTTCTTTGAGTGAAATTCGGTATCTCCAGTATTTAGAGAACTTTCCCTCCAGGTAAGGTTAAAATCTTCCACCCTGTATACCGTTAGTGGTTGAAATATGACTGCTAAAGCGATACGTCAAGGTAGGTACGTCAACTTATGTAACAGTCATTGTGTTGCTTCAAAGTCAAACGATTCTTTTTCTAAAATATTAGGTCATTGTGTCGCGGTCTTTGCAATCCTTTTAGTAACTGGCCATTTGGATAGATGTGTTACATAGGTATATAGGGATATATTCCCATGGTTTTTTATGTATAGAATTTTAAAAATGTATAATACGCGTGTCATAATTAATAATTTGAGGACACTACATTTTTCTTTCTAGTCTACTATGATGTTCCTGCAATTATCAACCTAGTTGACATTGTCAACATCGGTGCCTACGATTTCAATACTCCTGAGCGCAACCCTAAGGAAGCTGATTACGCTACTCCATTATACACTCCCCAGAACCGTAATCCACTACTGAACGCTGAAGCGGCTGTTACCTACTGGTCAGTATCTTAATAGGCTACATGTTTTAATTATAGTACTAACATGTTAAATAGTATATATACTAAAGAGTGTTCCCGTTTTATATACATAATGATGACCCGACGAAACTAAAGGTAAAGTCTAAGAAATGAGGGTTATGTACCATTACAGATACCAATAACGCTAAAATGGTGACCCTCAGCTTGACGGACTGATTAGATGTTCACGTCCCTTTAAAGTAACACTGTAGGAAGAAGGCCTTAGTGCTACTTCAACAGAAATCTGTAGGTATATTACACTCGAGTCTCCTTGCCGGATCGCTACCGTGGATCCTGGAAGCGAGAGCCATTTCGGCGCTATATCGGTTCCGAAAGGAGGCGCGGGAGCGGGGACACGATCCTGAGCCTGAAGAAATTCGGGCCGTGAAATCCCGGCTCCACAGGGACATGGTAGCGGAGTGGGAGCTTCGACTTGGGTGACCACGCGCAGGGCACGCCGTAGTAGCGGCGGTAAGACCCATCATGGGGGAGTGGCTAGAGAGGCCACACGGCGGCCTCTCGTTCTGGCTGACGCAGATCATCACCAATCATGGATGCTTCGGGCGGTATCTGCATCGGACCGCGAAGAAAGAGCCAACGTCCGAGTGCCATCACTGCGACGCGAGCGAGGACTCGGCGCTGCACGCTCACCGGGTGGGAGCGTGCAGCGCCATCCGGCGTGGGAGACGCCGAGACGGGAGCTGGTGGCGACCCTGGGAGTGAGAGCTCTCACGCTCGCCACTTTGCTCGCAGCGATGGTTCGCTGCGCGGATGCGTGGGCCGCCGGCGCCTCCTTCTGCGAGCAAATAATGCTCGTGAAGGAGGCGGCGGAGCGGGAGCGAAGGAGAATCGCAGACCTTGCGGTTCGCGAGGAGCGGAGGAGAATCGCAAACCGCGCGGCCCGCGACGAGCGGCGGCAATTCGGGCGTCGGAGGTCGCAGAACGACCTCCGTCTCCCATGAGCGCGGGCCTGGGGGTGACGGGTAGAGCCGCCTGTCACCCTAGCAGAAGCAGGCCGCGGCGGCGGCGCGCATTGCGTGCCTCCCCATACCCGGGGCGAGCTGGGGACTCCGTGGTCCCCACACCGGATGAGGGCCAGTTCGAGAGATATGGCCCTGGGTCGGCCGGGGTGCGAGGGATATGGCTACGACAATCTTACCTCCGGCAACCGACGGCCCACAGTCGGCGTGCGTTTTAGTCGGTTCGAGTCCAACATAACCTCCTCCTCCGGTTCCGGCGGGGGAGGTATCCGTGGGGATTTTTCGCACGATAAAAAAAAAAAAGGTATATTACACTATTTTCTAATTGTCTACATAAATTTAAATTTCTGAAATTTTGTGTATTGCCAGGCTCCAGAACAGTGCCCCGGCCCAGAAGCTCATCCTGGCTATTCCTACTTTTGCTCGTACTTGGAAACTGGATTCTGAGAGTGAGATAGCTGGTGTTCCTCCTCTACATGCTGATGGCCCAGGCGAAGCTGGTAACACCTTTTTTGTCTAGAACATACTATTTGTTCGAGATAATACACTTCTGTGAGAAGTTTGGCTTGTTTTCATGAATTTTTGATCACATTATCTTAGGGTACCGTAAAACGGGTTACCATAAAATTATCAGATAAATTGGGCAATTATTTTATCTTAAGTAACAGAAATTGTGGATTAATTTAATGTAATAATGAACTGTAAGAATTATCCAAAATCTGGCTAGATATTTGACATTTTGTACCTACCTGATAGAATCATTCTCTATTCACCTATCGATCACTAGTCACTACTTCACCCCGTTTTATTCGGTACTGTTTAGTTGAACAAAATAAATACCTAACTAAAAATTTAAAAAATAATTTGTATGTTTCAGGACCTTACACCAAAATTGATGGTATTCTGAGTTATCCTGAAGTTTGTGCCAAGCTTATCAACCCTAACCACCAGAAGGGCATGCGACCTCATCTTAGGAAGGTCACTGATCCTAGCAAACGCTTCGGTAAGTACAATCTCAAATACATCATATTATTTGACGTCCACATTACACAATTTGTAATATTATTGTTGTATTGTAATAATGAATATTAAATTGTATAATCAGCGTCAAAAGTTGATCATCATTTTCAGATGGTAACATTCGCTTTTGTTGCATATTATTTATATTTCTTAGTAAAATACTGTAATAAGTACCTACTTCTTAGTCACTATAAAAATATTGTAATTTTTTTCATGAATTATATTAAACATTTTCATGTAGATATTTATTACGCATGATCTAAAAATGATCATCTACTTGGACGCTGACGCTGCCTGTGCATAGCCTTTTTTTTTCTGTATGAATATGAAATTTGAAACGATTGTTATGGCTTATTCCCAGACCTCCACAATATTATTACCACCACCTCCACGACTTTTGTGTACAAATATATATGATTTTACTACAATCTATTCTTGTAAAAAGTATCAATAAGGAAATCCAATGGTTATTATTTCTAGACAAAATTAAAATTTACTATGTAGTTACCTATTACCAGCCAGCTCATACTCGTACCGTCTCATAATGATGTACCTAGCAGTTTCACGTAAGCTGCAAGTTATGGGTGGTATGACCTCCATTACGAGTATAAGATTATATTTTACAGCATTTTAGTATTGGAAGCTCAAACGCATCATAGCTAAAATTGCTAAAAAATTGCTTAAATAATTTAAATAATAGTACCCACTCTTGTTACCAATAAATATTTTATTAAAAAAAATAAAGAGATGAAAAAGTCAATAGTTAAAAGTTATGCAGTATCTATGAATGGATTTGTTTAGTGGATTAAAGTGGAATAGAGCGTAATTGGTAATGGTTCAGCTGCAATAATGTAAAATGGTAATGAATTATAATGCTATATGATAGAAAAGACTGGGATTCAAGTAGTAAGGCATAGCCGTTAAGCTAATTTTCAATGGCTATCCCTTAAGTATTTGCTCAAAAATTACCCTATTATTATTATTATTAAATCATATTCTTTCTTATTGCTTTTTATAAATACACAGGGTTGATACATAAGAGCTCCGTGGAACCACGTATCACATATACCATTTCCAGGCTGTAGGTACACTAAAAAATAATAAATGAATTATAATAAGATATAATAATATAATAAGATATATTAATAAAATAGTACATTATGGTACAAGTGAGCAACGTTGGTGATTACCGCCGAGGCGCCATTGAGACCCGAGCCGTCAGGCGAGGGTCTTAAGACAGCCGAGGACGGTAATCATCATGCTCACACGTGCCATACGACGTTTTACAACACACTTGCGAATAAAATAATACTACAAATACTAAATAAACAATACTACAAATTAATTCGTTTTCCTATGCGCGCGCATTTAACAATGGCGGTCGACCATATTTAAAAAAAAATGAGGTTTGAACTTAACTTTTTTTTACTCTGTTTTTTTTTTCTGTACTTAGAGAAAAAAAAAAGTTAAATTTGAGCGAAAATTTTGTTTATTACACAAGTATTACAAGTTGAAATTATTTATTTAAATACGAAAATGCATCAAATGACCATACAATAGGCGTATTAATTTATTCGTACTATTAAACACGTTATTTTTTGTATCAAAACTTTTTTAAGAACATAGACAATTATAGACACTTCCTATAAAATTTAAAAAAGAATCTATAACTCACTTTTGTGAATAATAGTAATGAAAAAGTCACAGTTTTATAATAGGTGTCATTCCGTGCTTAATTGCGGTAAAATAATATCACTGTTATGAGCAGGTGTGTTGTAATAGTACATTATGGTACAAGTGAGCAACGTTGGTGATTACCGCCGAGGCGCCATTGAGACCCGAGCCGCTAGGCGAGGGTCTTAAGACAGCCGAGGACGGTAATCATCATGCTCACACGTGCCATACGACGTTTTACAACACACTTGCGAATAAAATAATACTACAAATACTAAATAAACAATACTACAAATTAATTCGTTTTCCTATGCGCGCGCATTTAACAATGGCGGTCGACCATATTTAAAAAAAAAATGAGGTTTGAACTTAACTTTTTTTACTCTGTTTTTTTTTCTGTACTTAAAGAAAAAAAAAAGTTGAATTTGAGCGAAAATTTTGTTTATTACACAAGTATTACAAGTTGAAATTATTTATTTAAATACGAAAATGCATCAAATGACCATACAATAGGCGTATTAATTTATTCGTACTATTAAACACGTTATTTTTTGTATCAAAACTTTTTTAAGAACATAGACAATTATAGACACTTCCTATAAAATTTAAAAAAGAATCTATAACTCACTTTTGTGAATAATAGCAATGAAAAAGTCACAGTTTTATAATAGGTGTCATTCCGTGCTTAATTGCGGTAAAATAATATCACTGTTATGAGCAGGTGTGTTGTAAAAAATATTATGTGGCGCCACAACGCCACAGAATCTTAGCCACTTATTTAGCCACATAAAACTTTAGCTTATTCACAAAATCTTGTATTTGATTACCATTTTTGTACATTTTTGTACATTCATAAATATCTAGTGGTAATTACCTACCACAAAAGGTCGTATGATATTTATTTAGTCGAGTAGATACATATGGGCAAAGAAACGGAACTGTCAATACTCAAAATACAGGTACATTATAAGGGTAGTAATTTTTTTTTTTTTGTGTACAGCCTTAAAATGATGCATAGTAGGTATGCATGGTTTTAAATTAACGCCCCTACGATGTATCAACCTTGTATATTTCAGCATGCTTACACTTACTAAATTATCAACAATCAGGTAGGTACTCAAGAATTAGGTATCTATTACATATTTAAGTGATTCCGTAGAGATTAAAAAATATTTTGATAATTTAACTTTTCAGAGCAAGGCTTAACAAAGGACAGCGATTTAAGCCCCATGTTTGGTTGGTACTCATTAATAGGCTTTAAGCTTTGTAATAATACGATACGATTTTGGCCGTGGCGTATTGATTATGTCCTAAATAACTTATCACACTTTTAAATGCACAAAATTCTTTCCAAAGCAGTGTAGTCAATTCTAACAAAACTATCGATTGAAAATTTTGATAATAGTTTGTTTGCAATTCAGTCAACAATACCTCCATACCTAAATTACAGACATGTTAAGTACGCATCTATCGATTATTGAGTAATGTCCATCCATTCTTCATGCACTCAACAAATATACAAATTATTTTACGAGTATTTTTTTTAAACGAAAAATTCACATCTTACGGTCGAACTCAGTCAATCAAATCAAAGTCGTCTCTGTCCTATGTATTTGTATCTTTTATATTTGCTTGATTTAGTGATATTTCACAATCATCCACATGGATCCACAACTATATTTCACGGATATTGCTCTCATGGAAAGAAGGAAAGAAAAACATTTACTCAAGACACGCATTTGTCCATCTTTGATATCCGCAGATAACTTAAATAAATAACTTTTCTTCTGTAATCCATTTATGGATCAGCGTCCAATTTTATTTCCTTTTCCATCTATTTTCTAGTTGTCTTTTATTATTAATTTTATTGTTCTGCACCATTTGACAAAACATTCATGATAAGTGACGTCAACAATGTACCTATGAATAAAATAATACTATTGAAGTTTGCGACGAGTGATTAGCAGAAAAAAAATAGTACATTATGGTACAAGCATGTAAAGTTGGTGATTACCGCTGAGGCGCCATTGAGACCAGAGTCGTCAGGCGAGGGTCTTAAGAGAGCCGAGGACGGTAATCATCATACTCACGCGTGGCATACGACTATTTTCAACACACTTGCGAATAAAATAATACTACAAATACTAAATAAACAATAGTACAAATTAATTCGTGTTCCTATGCGCGTGCATCTAACAATGGCGATCGGCCATATTTAAAACAATGAGGTTTGAATTTAACTTTTTTTACTTTGTTTTTTTTTTCCTGTATTTAGAGAAAAAAAAATGTGAAATTTGAGTGAAAATTTTATTTATTATACAAGTACCTATTACAAGTTGAAATTATTTATTTAAATACGAAAATGCATCAAATGACCATACAACAGGCATATTAATTTATTCGTACTATTAAAGACGTTATTTTTTGTATCGAAACTTTTTTAAGAACATAAAAACTTAACCTATAAAAAAAAACTGTAACTCACTTGTGAATAATATTAATGAAAAAGTCACAGTTTAATAATAGGTGTCATAACGTGCCTAATTGCGGTGAAATAATATCAATTTTATGAGCAGGTGTGTTGTAAAATGAATTAATTTTCCTCCAATTTGAATGCAGTAGTAAATGAAGACAGTTCAATCGGCACGTTTTATCAATTTTCCTCTTTCTAATTATTCAGTAGGTACATTTATTTTATTGATTGATTTGTTAGAATGATTCCGCTGCATAGGATTTCAAGGTATTCGCATGACGTTCCGTTTTTTTTAATGTAGTTAGCTAATACCGACAGTTATGTTCTTTGTTGCCTCTTTGTCTATATACTTAGGTTTTGTCTATAACTTTATCTTTATTACCTTGGCTATCGCACTATTAATCATTATTGTATTCTAATAATATTTAATGCATGTTATCGTAGTGAAGAGATTGACCAAACTTTTGTTAAATTTTCTTTTGTACACGTGTACCTGTTACATTTGTAAAAAACGAACCTGTATGTGTTAGAACGATCTTAAACAAAATTAATAAGATATGCCATCGCACATTATCTTATTACTTTTTATTTAATTTAGTATTATATCAGTCAATTAATCAATAGCCTACCGCAGTCCATTGCTGGACATAAGCCTCTCGCAATGTTGAGTTTGAGGCTTTGACCTACTGTTTCCACGCTGGACAGACGGGTAGGTACTGGGTTTTATTTATCGCAGTGCGTAGCGTATTTTTCCGTTAGATGCCTCTTACGACACCCTTCGGACACAGATTACTTAATAGTTACTCTTCGGATGAGATGGTGATACTTGTATTCTTTCTTCGTCACCATACGGATAAATTATTATGATATACCTACATACCAATACTCAGTTATTGTGTAAGTTTTAGATAAAATGGATCAATACTTTTTTTTCTAATATATTACTTATGTGGGGCAAACTAAACATTCCCGGTAAAGCAATGTTTTACTAAATATTTCAGTTAGCGAAACTGCATCTTTACATCCGAAAAAAGTGAGTTTTAAAACGTTCATGTCACTCTTCGGTGGTGTCCTCATACAAATGTTTTTATATTCTTTGACAGCCCCTTCTGTTGACGAAACTCGTTGACCGCCTTATTCGTATTAAATGTCTAAAAATAGATAAGTCTGGGCACTGTGTCAATACTGCAGGTAACCAGTGCCTACTATCTTTATAACACGATTGCATCAAGTGATACGGTTAATTTTTGATTCCCATAGGTTTTTCACTTATACTATGTCTGAAGATCTTATGGTTATTCACATAACTGTCTGTTTTGGTCATACGGTGCCCAGCATCAATGTTTTTGTTGTTCATAGCTGTAGATGATGTTCATAGTGGTTAAATTTGTTACTGATATTGACATGACCCTCCTTGAATTTTGGTTAACAAGCTATAAGTACTTAGTCGTTTTGTTCATTGCCAAAAACATTTTGAAGCCGAGTTGTTGACTGATCATAGTACAAAAATTCCCTACTAGCCTTCCGCCCGCGGCTCTGCCTATGTAAATCTCTTATCTCTGGTTCTACTCAACCGATTGCAATCAAACAAACGTAAAATTTTAAGTCTGACCAAGATCTTTCTAACAAAAACCGCATCAAAATACTTTCAGTAGTTTTTGCATCCATCGCGGACAAACATTTCCAATTTACAATTATAGGTATAATAATTGATATATATGCGAGAGTAATTCTGTCTGTCAATCACTTTTTGAACTGATTTTGGTATGACTTGGCATAAAGTTAGGTTCTAACTTGAAGGATAATGTTTTTTTGGGCAAATAGTAGGTAATATAGATCTCTAACGATACGAATTAATTCCTCTCTTAGGTGAAGCGGCAAGCGTAGTATAGACTAGTATGTCTTATAAGAATAGACGAATAATAATGCTTAAAACGTTATAGGAACATATGCCTTCCGCCTGCCCGACGACAGTGGTGAGGGTGGCCTTTGGGTCTCCTACGAGGATCCTGACACCGCTGGCCAACGAGCATCATATGTCAAGTAAGTTTAAATTACATTGATTAAAGTGTAGCTGATGTTGCCACGAAGTTTCCTACTCAATTGTATAAATCAGATATAAGATATTGAGACCAGTCCGCCCGTCATCAATTCCGATTACCATACGAACATTAGCAGTTGTTAAGGGTAGTCGGACCCATAGCCTGAAAAGTCAGACGACTGTTCTAACTACAGAACTTCGTTATCGCCAATAGGTTGTGTAGGTTAGATGGCAGTCACTTCACGGAAAAAACCGTACTGAAAATTTAAAAATAATTGAATTGCTGATTTGATTCAATAAAAAAAAAACGCGTAAAAGTCGTGCTAAAGTCGGTGCCAAACCAAACAGGATAAATATCAATAGATGGCTGGTGGTTTGGTGAATGTAATGATCTTTTTCCATCTCAAAAAATGTTGTATGATATTTGCATAACCCGCCTAATACATATAATTTTTTCCAGAGCCAAAGACCTCGGAGGAGTTTCTATTGTGGACCTTTCTTTGGACGATTTTCGAGGTCTATGTACTGGAGATAAATACCCTATTCTCAGGGCTGCAAAATACCGCCTTTAAGATTGGCAACACTCATTGATTTATACGAAATGTATTTAAATATAAATAATTAACGTCAATGGATATTCAGAGAAGTGAAACGGTGATCATATTTCTTAATCGTGTCCCTTACAAAAGCTGCTATTTGCTTTATTATTTATAAACCGATGTTATATCTAATAACTTCTGCAATAAATTAATCCAAACTTGCATCATATTTTATGGTTATGTTCTTTTCATTTTGTAGCTTATGTTGTAGCTTTGTCTTGAGGCAATATCACAAAAGAATATATCTGATTTTTACTAGGATTAATCCAAATTGCATGAATCAATCCGAATCATTAAAAACGGATACTTTTTATAAGAACTAATAAACTATATTTGCTATTTTGGGTTTCATTTCAAATTTAAATAATAATTATTATATTTCTATGATTTGTGATCTCTCCACAACACAATTAATTTTAGAAAAGAAGGGTTTGCAGAATCAATGCAGCTCTCCAAATTAATCCCTAGAAGTAATAAATTTATCACGTATGTACACTAAATAAATCAATATACATCTAAATAAATCGAATTTACTATGGTCTAAATTTAATGTTCTATAAATTTTATTACTGTTACTGTTTGTTATACCTGCGAATAGTTTTTATTGAAAACTACTAAGACAGAACATTCGAAGAACATGTTTTGGAGAATCGGAGTTTCATCAATATTATTACTTATGTTTTCAAGGCAGTGTATTATGGCTCAATCCTTTCCGTTTCTCAACCCTACTTGGATTGGTAAAATTGCATTTTTACTTTTTTATTATTTGTACTCTACAGTTTTCAAATATTTGTAAGTTCCTCTGATATATCGAAGTTTTATTCTTATAATACCCCATAAGTAATAAGTAAGATATAATATGCAAGTAGCAGAGAATAGATGGTGTCCTATGTCTAAACTTTGTGCCGTAAAATTGGATGCCTCGATTTTCGCCAAAATTTTAAATTATTTATTCATAACGCTGAAGCAAGCTATATCATGTACCTGAGCGCCTTATTTCAGACGATTTGTTGGCAGTAGACTATGATGTTCAATGTAAAATGCAGCCGAACAGTTTTGATTGTACGCCATATCACAATGTAAGCTCTATCCCCAGGTATGCATCATATTTACATTGAACTAACTTTACTACCATAAAATATTATCAACATAAACATGTCTCAACAAACATGGTGCAAAGTTTAATTTTTCAAATTGGTAAATTATAATATCACATCACATCATCATTGGTATGTTACAAATAAAATCTATATATTGGGGTGGAAAAATAAGTCGGGAAGGGAAACTACCTTAAATCCTTAAGTTGGCTCATAACGTGAAGACCTGTGTTACGGGCATTCGCGGTTTACTTTCAGTTATTGAAAAATGTCGGGCATTCAGACACAGATGAAGAACTGTTTCTACTTAAATGCGTAAGTAAAGCCGTCGCGTCGGTCCCGGTTACAGCTGTGGACACGAGTGATGGACCTAAATCGGCAAGTTCGCGCATGGTGCACTACCGGACAAAAAAATGGCTACTCTATTTTGTGTTTTAGCGTTTCTGACATTTATCGCCCGAACTATTAAAAATCTTCATTTTAAATTACCTATTTAAATTATTTAGGTATTATGTAGAAATTGTTACGTAATAATATTTAACAGTTAATCGAGTTAATCCCCGTCAACATGATTGTAGGCGTATTATATCATGAAACGCTATAATTTAATGGTTAGAAATTAGAATATATTTAATAGTCAACAGTATAAAAAATGTATCTTATTCTGTCAATTTATTTATTTATTAACTATACCAATAGATAGGTACTAACCTACAGAATTAATAACCTCGTGTTGTGTTTCCGACGGTGAGTAGGGTAGCCAGAGCTCACAGGAGAGGTTTTGTGCTATCAGTGGGAAAACCAAAGGCTTTGTCCTACTATCTTTTCGGTTAATGGCACACAATCTCTCTGTTCTTACAGGGTCGGCAGCACGAGTGTGGCTCCCCTGGTGTTGCACTCGCCTATAGGCCACGGTAACCACTTACCACTAGGAGGGCCGTGTGCTTGTCTGCGACCTAAGTAGTATAAAAAAATAGTAACCAAAATTACTTATATTCTCATTAACCCCTCACCCCTCCAGTTAAGCCAAATTGCGTGTGTTAGGAGTTCACGTCAGCAGTCCCGTAGGATTTGAACCCGTCCCGAGTTTGATTCGAACACGGGACCTCTCGCTCGTAAGGCCGACTCCTTAACCACTAAGCTCCCGATGATAAAAATAGTTTAATAATCATAAAGAGTATGTGCCTACGCTCGCGTTAAAAAAACTAGTAGGTTTCCTAGGGTAAACAAAAACCGTATAAATCAAGATCAACATAATAAATCGCAAAATAAAAAACTTATATGATATCTTAAAAAATTATATTGTATACTAATTCGAAATAATTATTGTGGTGATAAATTCAAATTTATTTTTGCACGCAAGTGTACGGAGAAGGACGCGGGAGTTTAGCGCCCGCTGATTGGTTTAAAACGTTGGCACGCAGCTCTATGATTGGTGGATGCGTCGTATTTCCTCCGCCGTCGCACCCCCGTGCTTTCCTCAAAGGGGACCTAAAAATCGTCTACTGCGCAGGGTACAAGACATATGTCTTCAGTTATACCATACCATGGCAGTCGTTGCAACTGCAATACTTCGATATCGGCAACAATGGGTTCTGGAGGACAGATGGCAAATGCAAAACCCACAATTAGACTGGAAAAGCGGACCTCAGAGTCTGAGGTGAAAGTTTCTGGTGCGACTTTGACTAATGATAGAATTTATAAGATTCATCTCATATTCTTTGTAAATGCTTATATTTATGTCAATCGATAAAAAGGTCGCAGAAAAGCATACGGTCCACCTAATGGAAAGTAGTTACCGTGGCCTGTGGACAAGTGCAACACCAGGGGAGAAAAGGCTCGTTTAGATGAGAAAAGTTTCTCGCCTGCAAGATACGATTATCGAAAGAGCGAAAAAAAGTTATTCCACAGAAACAATAGCCGCTCGTTCGTCCACGCCAGGGTGAGCATTATCTCGCCATTGAATCGGCTTGAATTGAGTGTCCGTCTTAACAGAATTTTCAAGCAATAATCATATTTTGAAATTGACCATATTTCACTTGCGAATCTCGTATGATATAAATGTAGGAGAAAATTTAGTGTTTGCCTGTGTGTAGACACTTTGGTACGATAATGGTATGGCGATTATTGTCGTGTACGATTTCTCGAACCTAAACATCTGAGAAACTCTTCTCGTCTAAATGAGCCTTTGCACTCGTAAGAAATTACTTCTCTAAATAAACCTCCAATAGTGTACTGTACATATTATGTAAAACTGAGTGATTGCTCAGTTTTTACATAATATGTACACTTATTTCAAGAAAATTCGATGAAATAAGTCAATTTAAATTATAGCGCTTTATGAGCAACAAAAAGTTGCACCATGAAGAAGTAGAAAAAGTAAATATTCACAAAACTCAAAAGTGTGAACGGTATAAGGAGAATGCGTAAGCTGATATCAGACATTTTCACTTTTGGTTCAGTTTCGTCCTTCATGTTTCATCTTTCGCTGTACACATCTGAATCATTAATGCCGATTGAACTTTGACATCTGGTGTCTTTCACTCTCGCTCCGATTGAACGAGGAATGAAAAGTCTGAACCTGATTGAACATTCAGGTTCTGTCATGTTCTCTCGAGTCCTGCAGTCCGACGGTAATCTAATCTACTCTCTAATCATTAGATTTTCTTTTCAGGTATTATTATGATATTAAAATGCAAACATGCTTAACCTTTGATTATTATGAATGTAAAGTCAGCCTTAACAACTTTTTATCATTATTTGAGTGCAATGA
Source organism: Eilema depressum (assembly GCA_914767945.1). Classification (NCBI taxonomy): domain Eukaryota; kingdom Metazoa; phylum Arthropoda; class Insecta; order Lepidoptera; family Erebidae; genus Eilema; species Eilema depressum. The sequence continues at coordinate 19,686,688 of OU612012.1, read as the reverse complement.
ACATTGTCGAGGTAAGTTTTTTACTTACTAGATTGCTACCCATGCTTCGTCATTCTGTGACGTTCTTCAGATTGATTCATTTGCTTGAACGTTTCATTACTTACCAGTTATAAGTATCATAATTATCATACTGTCCGACTTACAAACTATGCGAACGTAATCAGTTCTGTTGCGTATATTAGGTATAAGACTAGCCAGCCCTCCCCGGATTCGTCACAAGCACACTTTCGAATCACTGTGTCAACACCTTAAACCATGTGCCTCTAATGTAATAATGTATGAGAATCTGCCGAATATGTACACATAAATGTCAACAAAGGCAGATCCACTCTCTTGGGTAAGAGAGTGATGTTATACAGCTATAATACTAACATATAACTCGTTTTTTTTATTGCTAGAGGCGGGCCCCAAACGAATACGTGCTAATAAGTCCAGCGTCTACTGTCGCCTTCAACCTGATTTTGGGGATTGTCATAACTATCACCCAATGTGAGTACACATAAATTTTAAATAATTTCATCAATTTAGCAACTCTTAAGTCCTCAACGTTGTCAATTTTAGCATAAATTTATCTTGTTGGTGTAGCGCTTAACATACAGTACTACTTACTGTAGACTAGTTGAGTGTACAAGGTTAGGCGGACCTCGGGCCTCGGGCTCCGAAGTGCAAACTTGGATGCAAGATTGTGAAGGACTTCACAGACATGGGATAGAGAAAAGGGTATTTCGCCTTCTTTTCGGTGTGTAGGTCTTCTCTCATGTATTATGGCATAGGCAACCCCTTTCGAGGTTATACTGACTGGTTATCTATATGTCGCAGCCTAGCTTAGTCAGCTAGCTGCGACCTAGCTTAATCAGCCGTTCAATTAACCGCCTAGGCTGTTAACTAAACGGTGCCTTTCAATTAACGGCCTGAATGATATTCAGCCATTTAATTAAACAGTTAGGCCAAATGACCTGGATCGATGATGAACGAATGCTAGCTCGATAATTAATACTAGGTCGGTAGCTAACAGCACAGTATTAATAACTATACGCTATACTATTAATTATACCTATCTAATCTTAGGTATTACTACGACATAACGACCAGATCATGTAAAGGTTTCTCCTATGGTGGCTGTGGGGGTAACAAAAATAAGTTCGAAAATGCTCAACAATGTGTGGCTGTCTGCAGTGGCATAATTAATCTGATGAATTAATGAATTATTATGAAAAATAAAAGGTATTAATAGTACAATCTTGTTGTTATTATTTTAAACTAGGTCATTTGGCGACGGTGTTAAATTTCATAAATCTACAAATTGGGTACGGATTTTACCCATATAGCTACGCTTCCAATTAGGCATAAAACTAAATTCTGGGTCGGACGGGGTGCGAAGGATATGTCTACGATAATCTCACCTCCGGCAACCGACGGCCCACAGACGGCGCGCGTATGGTACTAGTCGGCTCGAGTCCGACATAACCCCCCACCGGCTCCGGCGGAGAAGGTATCCGTAGGGATTAGTCGCACTATAAAAAAAGGTATAAAGTTAAATTGGTAGGTTGGATGCAGGACACGACAATACTACATCCATCCCAATCGAGCAGTCCGACTTGTACAGAAGACTGCGGCTTAATAACCTCGTGTTGTGTTTCCGACGTTGAGCAGCCAGAGCTCACTGGAGAGGTTTTGTGCTGTCAGTGGGGAAACCAAAAGCTTTGTCCTACTCATCTTTTGCGCTTTGACGGCACGGAATCTCTCTGTTCTTACAGGGTCAGTAGCACGAGTGTGACTCCTCTGGTGTTGCACTCGTCCACAGGCCACGGTAGCCACTTACCATCAGGAGGGTCGTGTACTTGTCTGCCACCTAAGTATTATAAAAAAAAAATGGTGTGCTTGATTCGGTGTCTCCACGTCAGTCACCTCTGTACAGGGTGACCCGCGTCTAAATCGTTAATCGCAATCACGCCCGTAGCACATCTCCGCTGTTTCGCGGCGGACAGCGGAACTGCTAGTTGAGTTTCGCTGTGTTCAAGTGTAGCTGGAGCAGCGAAACATGAGCGGAACTTGACACTTGTTATCTAATATGGAGCGCGTACCCGAATCTAACTGGTCCGTGTAGAACGCATGCGCCAACTACCTGACTTCTGATTGCTCCGTTCAACATGATAACGTCTTTTTCGCATGCGCGAACTTGATACCGTGCGTCAAGAACTTTCAAAATCAACAGGGCCGAAATTGGGTAATTGGCTGTCTAGTTAAATTATTAGTTACTTTATGGTGAGTGATAGGGAAAGGAGATGTTCACTTTTTGTATGGACAATGGGGACACTAATTTGCACAAATATAATGTATATAAATTAGTTTTATATTTGGTACCATTATACGTTAACATTACATTTAGATAAATATTATATTAATACAATTAAGTTATAAATAATAATATGTATACAAATATAATAAAGAGAAAAGAAGATGTAGCGACGGATGTGGCCCTGTAGAGAGGTTCCCTCCATCTGGCAGAAACTTGATACTCCGAAATTCATTAGGCATAACACATTTGACATTATTGGTGGACTGGTCGCCGAGTGCAGGCCGAGGGTTCAGATTCAGCCACCTGTCACCGCTTCACCCCGCTGGTGAAGTGGTGTGACATTCATATCCTTCCTTTTCGGAGTACAATGGGGACACCGTGCTTTTCACACCTGAGGGCTCTTAAATTATGGCCTAGAATCAGTCGGGGAGTGCGTAATAGGAGGCGTGCGGTTTTGAGTAGGTGCGATGGCCGACCGGAGTGGTATTTGAAGGGACTACCGAAAAAAAGTAGGAGCGTGATCAGAATTCGACGTGTGTGGAGCCGTGGGCAGCAGCTATGTATAATACTAGCAGTTGCCCGCGGCTCCGCCCGCGTGGAATTCGGATTCCGTTCCCACTTTTTTTTCGTGCTAAAGTTCCCTTGGATATGGTCAGGAGTGATTGTCGAACTGAACTGAACTCTGACCCACTAAAAACGCATGCCATCGCGGGTCTTTATTTGCTAGCCTATGTTACTCCCATTATTGAAATCAGTCAACAACAAACAAAAAAAAACAAGAAAAGGACTTTCCTCTTTAGAATATTAGTGTACCTAGATGTAGGTAATACCATCCTGTACAAAAAACTGTAGACGGCGAAAAAATAATCAAAGTAAAACTTTTTTACTGATCTTGATTCATTTGGAATTTAAAAGACCCCTAATGCGGCCCTGCAATTTACGTGTTACGTAAAATTGTCACGTGACAACACTGACAAAATAGCGGACGAAGCGCGGAGGTGTGAACGGCATAAGGCGAAACTGCGCGGCGAAAGAGATAGAAGATAGGTAAATCTATGCATTAGAACATGCCGTTTCGCTAGAGTTTCGCTCCTCGTACAACTGACAGAACATGGCGAAACTACCGCGGTTCCGCTATACGCGGTTTCGCGGCGGAGATGTGCTACAGGCGTCAATGACATCAGTTGCGTGAAGTAAAATCTTGAAGGACCAATTTTCGTTTTTAGTTCATCATGCCAATAGAATACCGTTTTTGATATTAGAGAGATTGAGGCATGTGCACTCGATCAAAGCATCACCTATGCGGGTGGTTAAGGGGCCTGTTGAGTTCTACGCCATATAATGATATAAGTATGTAATAAATAAATAAAAAATGAATATTCTACTACATTCTACACAACACTATTTACACCCGTATTCACAAACAATACTTCGCTATGCGTACTACCAACACTGTGCAAAGAACGACAATTCTCACACCCGTATTCACAAACAACACTGTGAGGTCTCATAGTGTGCTCGAGCGCATAGGGCTGGTAAAATCAATTCACAAACAACACATAATGCCGAAGCGCACTGTGCGTTCCCTTAAGTGAACGCACAGATAAGTAAGCTCCTTAGCTATTTTAGCCAACGCATAGTGTTGGTTGGTAATCTGATTGTGAAGAAAGTCTCAAGGTTCATTTGTTTAAAAATTAGACAATTTATGAAATTCCCATGAAATTTAGAAATGATTAAACAGCAATTTTATGGAAAAAATTTTGTCAATAGATATCTTTTTTTTTTATATTGTAGGATATTTTACACAACACTATTTAGACCCAAAGTTAGCATAGCTTTACTAGATTGTGTTATGGGTTCTAGAATGCGGATAAACATACTTCGATATATTTTTTTTCGTAAATGCATACATATTATATATAAAAACACCCAAACTTTTTCGTAAACACCCGTATTCACAAACAATACTTCGCTATGCGTACTACCAACACTGTGCAAAGAACGACAATTCTCAGTGCGTTCGTTTTGGCAAGCCTTTTTATTCATAGACAACACTTAAGTAATACTTTGTTGAGGGAACGCACTGCGTTAGATACCGCTCCGTGATTGGCCCATTTGTGTTGCTAAGTTCACTACAGTCTGACAGAAAGAATATCGACTGCCTCAGTGGCGTAGCGGTAGTGAACGCGGCCGCTACGCAGGAGGCGCGGGTTCGATCCCCGCTCATTGAAAATTCTTTTTGTGAATATTTGCATTGGTTTGGGTGTTTTTATATATAATATGTATGCATTTACGAAAAAAAATGTATCGAAGTATGTTTATCCGCATTCTAGAACCCATAACACAATCTAGTTAAGCTATGCTTACTTTGGGTCTAGATAGTGTTGTGTAAAATATCCTACAATATAAAAAGAGAAAAATAAATTCATTTTTAACAAAAAAGTTTAACCGACTTCAAGAAACGAAAAAGAGGCACTGAAAAGCGAAAAATAACTTAATTTACAGACTTACTGATTTATTAGAAGTCGGTGCCTAGCCCAAGAGAGGCCATATTTCAATTGATTGCATCATAGTAGTTCAGACACAACAAACAAAGTTGGCTGGCACCGACTTCTAATAAATCAGTAAGTCTGTAAATTAAGTTATTTTTCGCTTTTCAGTGCCTCTTTTTCGTTTCTTGAAGTCGGTTAAACTTTTTTGTTAAAAATGAATTTATTTTTCTCTTTTTAGTGAGTTTGTACAGTCTCAAGACTGTACATCGCATGTATAGTGACCTGACTGTACATGCGCTGTTGACGCTGCTGACTGACAATACAGAGCGAACCGGCCACGCTACAAAAAAATTATTAAATCATTATTCAAAAAGAATTTTTAAAATCAATGCATATACACCGGAACTATAGCTGAATATTCTGAACACTTCTGCGTACCCCTTCAAAGGACTCAGGCTTGATGTTATGATGTGTAATGGCAGAAACATTGCAAAAATATGCCATTGCAGCAATCGCGGCTGATTTCCTTTTTGAAGAGTTCCTTGGTCTAATCTCGGAAACCCATCATCAGATCTTTACGAAATTTAAATGGGACCACTTCGGAATAATCTACTTACAAACACAAGAAGAATTTTCAAAATCCGTCTAGAATTGGCTTCACAATCGCGTAACAAACATACAAAAAAATAAAAAAATAAAAAAAAAAAATTGGGTACGAATTGAGAACCTCCTTTTTTGAAGTCGGTTAAAAAAAAAGATATCTTTTGACAAAAAATGTTCCATAAAATTGCTGTTTAATCATTTCTAAATTTCATGGGAATTTCATAAATTGTCTAATTTTTAAACAAATTAACTTTGAGACTTTCTTCACAATCAGATTAACAACCAACACTATGCGTTGGCTAAAATAGCTAAGGAGCTTACTTATCTGTGCGTTCACTTAAGGGAACGCACAGTGCGCTTCGGCACTTAAGTGTTGTTTGTGAATTGATTTTACCAGCCCTATGCGCTCGAGCACACTATGAGACCTCACAGTGTTGTTTGTGAATACGGGTGTGAGAATTGTCGTTCTTTGCACAGTGTTGGTAGTACGCATAGCGAAGTATTGTTTGTGAATACGGGTGTCAGTGCGTTCGTTTTGGCAAACCTTTTTATTCATAGACAACACTTAAGTAATACTTCGTTGAGGGAACGCACTGCGTTAGATACCGCTCCGTGATTGGCCCATTTGTGTTGCTAAGTTCACTACAGTTTGACAGAAAGAATATCGACTGCCTCAGTGGCGTACCGGTAGTGAACGCGTCTACACAGGAGGCGCAGGTTCGATCCCCGCTCATTGAAAATATTTTTATGCATGAATGTGAATATTTGCATTGGTTTGGGTGTTGTTATATATAATATGTATGCATTTACGAAAAAGTTTGGGTGTTTTTATATATAATATGTATGCATTTACGAAAAAAAATGTATCGAAGTATGTTTATCCGCATTCTAGAACCCATAACACAATCTAGTTAACCTATGCTTACTGTGGGTCTAGATAGTGTTGTGTAAAATATCCTACAATATAAAAAAAAGATATCTATTTACAAAAAATGTTCCATAAAATTGCTGTTTAATCATTTCTAAAGGAGACGATTTTTTATGTTAGAGCTTTCGGCCACCTACAAATTTTGGAGAACAATAATGAAACGAGTATTGATTTATTTGTAATGTTATCGAGATTAAAATGGTACATTGCTTCTTAGCTAGTCTAACCGGAACATTGATATAAACCAAATCAAAACTGATACTAAAATCAATGTGAAACTAGGTGAAACTGTCATGGCGCCAGTCTCAGAAAATTATAATTTTATTGATTATTTAGTATGACATAATAGACGTCATTAAAATCATGTCGTATGCAATGTATTGAATGAATAGAAGATGGATAGGGCAATAACCTTCTTTTTAACAAGTGGAAATCCACTCAAATCCGCCGGAGCCAGTGAAGGTGATTATGTCGGACTCGAACCGACAAAACCAGCATGAGCCGTTTTTCACAGTCTATATGTTTTTCGGATGTAGAAAAGCAGGATTATCCCATGTATTACCCGTGGTACAACCATTCTACCAACAACTGGTTGTACCACAGGGCTTTTTTTTCCCGATAGATCAACTGGTTGTACCACAGGCCTTACTAGTTGGGCGGTCAGACGGCAGCCGCTGCCATAAAAGGCATATTTCCAAACCGAATAAAAGAGAAGGAGCAAGCGGCTGGTAAAAGCCTCGGTTACAACTACAATTCCTAAGATGATGATTCATACTTACACCATGAAATGAAAGTAGGTATCCAATGAAATAAAACAAACAAAACCATATTATATTAATATTTATTTATTACTTAAGTATATAAAACGTCTCTTGGAAATTGTTGGTAGGTATGTCGTCCAAAAAGCATACAAATCATAGTGATTATAGTAAATGAGCAGAAAGAAAACTCAATTAATGTAAATAACATACATTCTCCTAATACCTTGGTTTATGTTAGTAATTGTTTGTTTACTGATTTGCAGTAATGCATCTGAAATGGTTGGTGGCACGGCTGGTATATTCATTAGAATTGTTTGACTACATCACTAATAGACACTGTAATACTCCACTCGTCCATATTATTCAATACTAGCCATTGATTTATATAGCAGCTGCCTGTGTAACATCTGTATTAAATAATACTATTTTTTTACAATGATCATTGAACAACAAGAAAATTCACTAAACAATCACTCAAAATAATCACAAAATAACTGTCAAACAATTTTTGCCACTTTTGGGATTGTATTGCCATTCGAAATAATGAAATCGTAATCGCTAACAATTTTTACTACATGGAATCGATTCCTCGATTGATACTTTAAAATAAAACATCAGTTTTAAATTAAAATAATCTCCATTAACGGGTTGTGGAGGTCAGATGACTGGAAGAGGTGCACCCGGGACTCCAAGGTAAGGCCAAGATAATGATGACGACAACCAAGTAGGTAAAGAGTGCAATGCCCAACCTAACGTTGTATTTTTGTATTCGTAAAGCTATAACCTGAGAGTATTATAGTTTAGAGTGTTTACTTTTAGACAGGTAAATATTATGGACTGTTGTATTATAACATCATTGAAATAAATAGTACATTATGGTACAAGTGAGCAACGTTGGTGATTACCGCCGAGGCGCCATTGAGACCCGAGCCGTCAGGCGAGGGTCTTAAGACAGCCGAGGACGGTAATCATCATGCTCACACGTGCCATACGACGTTTTACAACACACTTGCGAATAAAATAATACTACAAATACTAAATAAACAATACTACAAATTAATTCGTTTTCCTATGCGCGCGCATTTAACAATGGCGGTCGACCATATTTAAAAAAAAAAGAGGTTTGAACTTAACTTTTTTTTACTCTGTTTTTTTTCTGTACTTAGAGAAAAAAAAAGTTAAATTTGAGTGAAAATTTTGTTTATTACACAAGTATTACAAGTTGAAATTATTTATTTAAATACGAAAATGCATCTAATGACCATACAATAGGCGTATTAATTTATTCGTACTATTAAACACGTTATTTTTTGTATCAAAACTTTTTTAAGAACATAGACAATTATAGACACTTCCTATAAAATTTAAAAAAGAATCTATAACTCACTTTTGTGAATAATAGCAATGAAAAAGTCACAGTTTTATAATAGGTGTCATTCCGTGCTTAATTGCGGTAAAATAATATCACTTTTATGAGCAGGTGTGTTGTAAAATATTTAAACGGATTCTATTACAGCCTATTAAGTGGGACCTAATACAATGATTGGTAAAAAGTGGGTGTTAATTCACTCTGCCTAATCCTCCGGGGATAAATGAGTATCATATGATGATGACAGTTAGTAGGTATATAATGAAGTAACTGAAAACGAATCTTCATAGAATGCGTTGTAGGTAGTTTTATTTCAATGTGTAATTGAATATATATGAATATTCGTTTATAACAAAATACTTTTGTTAGCAAAAAACTTTCGATAATGTCATATGCAATGAGAATTGTAAGATTGAAGATTTGAAGAGAAAACCTATACCTATGTGCCTGAAGTTTCATCGAATACAATCGCATTCTTAATCGATTTGAGTCTATGGTAATGGTAAAGAAGATGTCTGGCAACATTTTAACATCTTGTCATGTGAAATATTAAGAATTATCACAAATACAATAAATAAAAAAAACACTCTTTAATAAGTTATCGTGAATCGGTTAGACTTTGGAACATTCTTTGTCCAATTATCATAATAAATGGATTCGAATTTTTTGCATATTGTACAATGACTGTTCATGCCCTATTCTCTGTTGTCTCTCTCTTCTCTCACTCTCGCTTTGATGTTTTACATAAGAAACAAAAACTTAAAAGTCGTTGTATTGATGGGCCGAAAATAAATCATCTCCTTTGATGGGAATTTTATAAATTGTCTAATTTTTAAACAAATTAACCTTGAGACTTTCTTCACAATTCAGATAACCAACCAACACTATGCGTTGGCTAAAATAGCTAAGGAGCTTACTTATCTGTGCGTTCACTTAAGGGAACGCACAGTGCGCTTCGGCACTTAAGTGTTGTTTGTGAATTGATTTTACCAGCCCTATGCGCTCGAGCACACTATGAGACCTCACAGTGTTGTTTGTGAGTTCCTACACGATACACATTCGAAATGCCTAAGGTCATCAGAGAACTTAAGAATAAGGATGCCGTCGCACAAAACTGTATTTTACGACAACTCCTTTACAGTTACGGCTATCCGTCTATGGAATAACCTACCAGTACACATAAGAAAAGCTCAGAACTTAAATATGTAATTTCAAAACCATGGTAAAGGAACACTATCTATTACTGTGAAAAGTATAATAAAGTATATGTATGTATGTATACGTATGTATATGTGTATGTATGTATGTATGTCCATATGCAGGTGTCCACTGCGTCAGGTGGGCGCGGCCGTTATATGTTGATTTTGTGTTGTCTTTTGTGTACTTTTAGTGTATTTTGTTACTAACATAGTTCTTAAGTTGTGCATTACAAACATTTTTATGGATCAAGGGTCCGAAATAAAGCTTTTATTATTATTATTATTATAGCGATAAGGCCGCCCTTGTACTGATTCCTTAGTCATAATTTTTAAATTTGTATTTTAAATGGTATACAATAAAGTATAAATAAATAAATAAATAAAATATTATCTATTCTATGCCCATGGCAAGTATAGCTTAACTAGTTTGTTTTTTGGAATCTAGAACGTGGTTGTACATGTTTGTGAATCATACATAGAAACACCCAGACCAATTTAAATATACATATTCATGCATACAAATATATGCACTAAGCGGGAATCGAACCCGCGCCTACAGGCGTAGTAGTCGAACGTTCTACCGCTACGGCACAGAGGCCGTCGACATAATGTACTTCTTTTTTGCACGCCTGTTCTATCATGCATGTATTATGTTACAAAACATCGAGTTTCTTTCTTACTGTACTCTATTATGTATAATATTTCTGTATGTGCTAGATCATGTTCCGTAAAGCTCAGAGACGATGAATCGCTGGTCCCCTCGCATTCTCTCTAGTGTCCTCTACTAATCAGGGAGACAGGTAATAGCGCGTTTACACGTGCAGTTTTGGACCGCGCATCGGGACTACGTTCCAAACCGCCGTTCCGATAATATGTCGGTTTTGGACTGCGGATCAAACTGTGGTGATATTTTGCGACAAATGAACACAGTTCGAAACGCAGGCAGATCTTTCGGGTTCGTGGCTTACGCCCCCAGTGGGCGACGCCCCCGTGGACGAGACCCCCGAAAACAAAGGAGACGGATACTCTTCCATACATTCGTGGGCCTGATTGACAGAAAATGGAGCTGTCAGCTGTCACAGCTTAAAAATACAGTTGATAAACACAAGAAATAATTAATCGATTAACGGAAATCGATTCAGAATTTATTTTTATTACACTATTATTTGGTATTTTAAATGGTTATTACTATTATTATGATTAAGTTTTGTTCACTCTGATTGATTTAATATCAAATTGTGATGCAAGTGTTTTAATACGCAATATTGTTTAAATAATTTTTAGTAATCGATATTTTATTTTGCTAGTGAAATAAATTTAGTTTTAAGATTTCTCGTCTTCAAGATTTTCAATTGAGCTGGTTTTTTAATATTTTGAAATAGAAAAAAATACCGCTTTTTTTAAGTCATATCTCAACTCATTACAATTTTGGCCCAGAAGTCCCCGTCTCCTTTGTACTGTTTCTACTTTTGCACAACCCTGTAGGTAAATGGCTGGGTCGGGTTTCCTCTTTCAGTTGCGTTGGCTGGGTTCGTAGTCGGTTTGAACAGCACCAGAAGACTTCGAATATGGGAAAGAAATACAGACGAAGATATGATATATATCAATAGTAAAAGATTTTCGAGAAATTGACCCGTATATTTTTATTTGAATAGTCAGAGCTTTTTATTTATATCATTCATATAGATAGGATAGATAAAAAGCTAATAATAAAGCTGAAGAGTTTGTTTGTTTGTTTGTTTGAACGCGCTAATTTTAGGAACTACTGATTCAAATTGAAAAAATATTTTTCTGTTGAATAGTCCATTTATTGACGAAGGTTATAGGCTATATAACATCACGCTACCACAAAAGGGAGCGGAGCAGTGATCATAAATGTCAACAAATCCGGCAGATTTCCATACATCTATACTAACATAATTGAAGAGAAAATATTTGTAGTTTTGTATTCGACTAAACGCAAAAACTACTGGACCGATTTCAAAAATTCTTTTACCATTAGAAAGCTCCATTATCACTGATTAACATAAGCTGTATTATATTTAAAAAAAATCTAAAACTTCAATAATGTAATCCAAGGTGTAAAAAAATTACCTAAAATAATTCTTACATCGCGTGCCCTGCGAAAACTGTTGATGATAGAACAAAATAATGTAGTGCGGAAATATATAATTTAAAAAGGTCTACATAAAAGTCCGGAAAAGCATATGTCTATCTCCTATAGAAAACCCACAGCAACCATTTTTATCTTTTACAAATTACAAAAAATTGTGTCATTTTCGAAGCAATTTTTAACAATACAGTATTATTCCTTATCCAATTAAATACGTTAGATATATTGAGCATTTAATGTAGATCAAAATTGCCGTTCAAACTATATGATTACAATGAAGAACTTCAGAGATATCGCAATTTAAAAAATTGACGACGAAATAAATTCATGCAGAAATGCCGATCAAAGCCAGCCCACGGAGTCTATACCTTTGTATTAATTCTTATCTAAATAAATTATTCCGTATTCGAGATTGTTTCAATACCTGTTGATTACTTTTTGAATTATTGAAATCGGACATTCTATTCAAAAGTTATAACGAAATTTTAAGTGTCAATAAATCCAGTAGATTCTTACACATTATTTGAGAACTATTTATACGGGTATGGGTGAAATGGGTGCAACGGGGGTTCTAAGTTTGTCACGAGCGAAGACGAGGGCGGTCAGAACAGAAGATGCAACGGGAACGGGATGCGAATGCGTGGTCCGGAACCTCCATGCCATTGCATGGAGGTTCCGGACCACGCATTCGGATCCATGCATTCACCCTGGGCAACGGAGGCGGGAGCGGCCCTGTAGAGGGATGCTTAAGGGCTTCCCACATGTCCCTCAGACTATCAGAGGGCACCCAGGTCTGGGGCGGGCTGGTCACCGAGCGCAGGTGTGGGGAGTCGAGGAGCGTGGAACTACAAGTAGTGCCATTGGGTAGAGCCGCGGAGAAGTCACGGGAATATGCACAAGGCAATCTTACACCCCCGGCATCTGAAGACCCGAGACGGCATATGGTTTAAATCGGTCCGAGTCCGACATAACCACTCCTGATGGCCGACGGGGGTGGTATCCGAGGGAACTTCAGTACGTAAGAAAAGTTGGAACGGAATCGGAATTCCAAGCGGGCGGAGCCGCGGGAAACAGCTAGTTTTTCATAAACATGGATGCTGGCAGTACAAGTTTATGAAATGTGTAAAGGCATTCCGCTACAATATTTATTTACAGGTGACCGCAGATGAACCTGTGGACTGTGATGCGATGCGTACGCGCCGACCTTCAGATCGAACTGTCGTTCCCGGCGCGTCGCTAGCATTTACACGCTCGTTCCGAACCGACAGTTTTGGACTGGCGCGTGGAAAAACCGTCGTTCCGAACTGCACGTGTAATCCTGCCTAATGAAACTGAGTAGCCCGAAGTATGGGCCACTCCACCTCGGCAGTTGCCACTACCGTTGCCCCTCTGGACAACCTGCAACTCGAGGAGGATTTCGTAGAACTAGTTATTATAATTATGAAACACAAAATGCCAAACCTATTAATATGTATGTATTGTTTTAGAGGAAAATGGTATATTTTTATGTTTATAGCAGATTTGTAACTGTTTCACAACACAGTTACTTTCCACTGTTATCTGAAGTTTAAAACATCATAAGCATTTGAAGAAATAATATGTTTTGTAGCAACGGGTGTGGTTTATTTTTTTTAATTTTGAATGGTAAGCTTCAGTTACATTATATCACTTGCTGTATTTTAACTCCATTCGGTTTGAAAGTGGAAACTAGAAATATTCAAAAGACCAGGTACGTTATGTACAGAATAATGCAACAGATAAATCAAACTGCATCTACGTAATTACTTGATATCAATAGACGATTTTTATTGTTATTTTAAAATCATATTCACTCTATCCGTCGTTGTGGTGAAGTAGGTAATAAATATGAACTTAGACGTTGATTCTGTAAACGGTCAGACTTCGTTCTGGATGTTCTAGGTATCAGCGTGTTAGTACCTACAGAACAAAAAAATCTGGAAAACCAACAAAGAATCTTTCTTGTGACCATTTTAATGCATAATAAATAATATACGAAAAACGGCTGCAATTTTACATTAGGTACATTATGTAAGAAGAAGACGGCTTGGGCAGTTTGAGCATTATTTTTACTATTATTTATTCATTATTAAGTACCTACTAGGTATTACTTATTCTGTGGTTATATATATAACTTAAATGAATCCCATCTACCTTTTTTGTACAGTTATAGGTACATTACACGCTACTAGGGAGGATCCACCCCAAAGTAAGTAAGGATTTAGTGCTCGTTTTGTTCAGTGGTGGAAGCATAACGGTTACATGCAGCTTACATTATGAAATGTAGAAAAAATATGTGTCACAAGTTAAAAGTGGCGTTTATGGAACCCAGAACGAAGAGTCAGTCAATAAAATGATCATGTCCACTGTTTTGTAAGTCCCAGTTTCAACACTAGCCTTCTTCTTCGTGGATCTCTACGTAGGTACACACGTAAGATTTAAAGTCTGACTAAGACCTTTCTAACAAAAAATACCGTCAAAATCCGTCCAGTAGTTTTAGCAGCCATCGCGAATAAACATTTCCAATGTATAATTATATTTCTAATAGTATAGATAGATGTAAGTAAAGCACAGCTTCCATTATATCGATCGCGCACCAACATAATAATATTAATCGCCGTTGACAATGATTTTACCCCGCTTGCTGCCTACCAAGCGTATTAGCAAGATTATTACGCCATTACGTGGGTGCCGAAAACAACTGGTGAATTATTATTGATGTTTAATACATTTCTGTCCTTTAAGCGAATAGATACTGCAATGAGGGACACAAATCGAGTTAGTCGCTCGGTTTCAAATTTAGATTTTTTTTTTAAATATTTCGTACATTGTGTATGTGTAAATTGCATAATATTGTGTTAGCTGTGCTGTATTCATCATTTGACTTCGGATCATGCTCTTCTGAATTTGCCTAATTTTCTAAGTCTATGGTGGTACCTACGGTATTTCATCCAACCAACGTTAACGCAATGTACGCCTCGGTCTATTACGTATTCTCCATTTCTCTATCGCCTTGTACAAACCGAGTTCATGTTACTCTGGTTGTATATAAATACTGTGTAACTGCTATATAAATATACTCGTAATGTTTGAAAATGTCAGTCGTTAGCCCATTGTAGGTAATTAATTTAAATAAGATTTTAATAGTAGATTACCCAACAAGTGAAAAAAAGGTGAATTCTTTTCGAGGCACCAAGTTGTATCCCGAGAGGAGTGAAGGTTTCTCCGGTAGAATCCCGAGCGTAGCGAGGGGTTCTAGAGAGAAACCTGAGTGGATCGAGGGATACAAGAGCCGAGATGAATTCTTTTTTCACGTGTTAGGTACTCAACTTTTCACCATTGACTACGAGAAAACGATTACTCTGTGATTATGAATTACATTTTGTTATGGATAGTACACAAAAGAAGCAGCAAATTATCAGTAATAGCTACCGCTTTAGCGCGAAAAGACGGAGTCTTTTCGCGTTCGAGAATATGAGTTTCATTTTCATCACTAGATGAAGTCATTTTATGATTATGAGACAAACATAAACTTTTACAAGGAAAATTACACAGAAAATGGCGGCATTTTTTTTTCTTAATTTAAACTAAGCCACATTCCATCCAGCCAGTGATTACATTTAGGTGGCATTTAGTAGATACGTTTTTATAGTGAGAGTGTGCAACCTCTTTGTATGTTTCACTAGAATCCGTACATTCGCGCATGTTCCAAATTCAAATTTTTTTATTCACTCGGTGAAACAAAGAGCGTTTTATTCACTGTTTTTGATGAATCACGGGCCCTTTTTCGAGTGTCAATGGTGAAAATTATTTTTTTTAATATTTATTGGGACGTCGTCGCGCCGGTGCCACTTTTCTGTTGCAGATGATATAACTAAATTCACTCCAGAAGTCTATTGCATGTTTCAATCGTACACACGCTCATGCGGTAATAGAACCAGTAGTCGCAGGTATTGTAACGTTGTGGTTTTTATTCGAATTTTAATTAAATTATTCCCACAACGTACTCGATATTAAGTTAGAGCACTCAGAGCCCACAGATGCGATTAGGACGGTAACGTCCCTTTCTCGAAACGGCCCGCGTTCTTAAAATGACCTATTCTCGAAACGGCCCGTTCTCGAATCGGCCCATTCTCGAAACGGCCCGTTCTCAAAACAGTCTTTTCTCGAATCGGCCCATTCTCAAGTTCCCAAATTGGATTGTTGGCTACTTCTTTTCACATTTTCGTTAAAACATAAGGACTTAACGAAAATTTAAGGCTCTTATAATGTAACACTTTTCCCATACAAACCACAAAGTTAATTAAAACAGACGTTCCCAGCCACACCCCAGCCGTCAAACATTTAACGTCAATCAAAACAATATCTATAGGCACATTATGGCGGCACCTCAGAATACAGCTGTATTCTGAGGGCGGCACTTTACATGGCTATTAAATTTGTGTTTGCTATGGAGAGTTTGTTAAATTATATCGTCTTCCCATCTGCGACGTTGTCTTCTTTTCCTTCTTTTATTTCCTCTTGGGTACCACTCTGTTATTTCTTTGGTCCATTTATTTTTCTGACTCCGTATCATATGACCTGCCCACCGCCATTTTAGTTTTTTAATACAGTATGTCACATCTTGTATTTTGGTTTGTTGGCGTATTTTATTTAGGTTTATTTTGTCTCTTAATCTTATATTAAGCATACTGCGTTCCATACTGTGCTGACAGGTCTCGAGCATGCGTATATTGTGCTGTGTTAGACTCCATGTTTGGCATCCGTACGTCATTATAGGCAGAATACATGAATCGAATACTCTCTTCTTGGATTTAAGTGGCACTTGAGGGTTTTTCACAATTTCTTTAAGGGACCAATATCTTTTCCATGCCATGCTTATTCTATTGTTGACTTCTTTAATTGAAAGGTCTATAGGAGATATTATTTGCCCAATATATATTAGGAGATATTCTATTATGGTGCCGTTGATCACAATCGAAGTCTTTTCTTTGTTTGTCATTGCCTTAGTCTTTTTAGTATTCATCGATAATCCAACCTTAGAGCTTTCGTGTACGAGTTGTTCTAGCATATCTTTCAGTTTGCTTGCGTCGCTTGAAACAAGGATCAGGTCATCTGCGAATCTTAGGTGGTGTAATTGTAATCCGTTAACATTTAGTCCGTAGTTACTCCAGTCGAATTGTCTAAAAATATATTCGAGTACAGCCGAGAAAAGTTTTGGCGATAAAGGATCTCCCTGTCTAACCCCTCTCTCTATGGGAAAATCTTCACCCAGCCTTTCTGTTCTTATTTTAGCTTTCATTTTCTCATGTATATTGATGATCAGGCGAATATATTTTGAGTGCACTCCTTGTATCGCTAATGCTTCCCATATCTTTGTGTGTTTTAATGAGTCAAACGCCTTATTATAATGTTTGAGCATTATTTTTACTATTATTTATTCATTATTAAGTACCTACTAGGTATTACTTATTCTGTGGTTATATATATAACTTAAATGAATCCCATCTACCTTTTTTGTACAGTTATAGGTACATTACACGCTACTAGGGAGGATCCACCCCAAAGTAAGTAAGGATTTAGTGCTCGTTTTGTTCAGTGGTGGAAGCATAACGGTTACATGCAGCTTACATTATGAGATGTAGAAAAAATATGTGTCACAAGTTAAAAGTGGCGTTTATGGAACCCAGAACGAAGAGTCAGTCAATAAAATGATCATGTCCACTGTTTTGTAAGTCCCAGTTTCAACACTAGCCTTCTTCTTCGTGGATCTCTACGTAGGTACACACGTAAGATTTAAAGTCTGACTAAGACTTTTCTAACAAAAAATACCGTCAAAATCCGTCCAGTAGTTTTTGCGGCCATCGTGAATAAACATTTCCAATGTATAATTATATATCTAATAGTATAGATAGATGTAAGTGAAGCACAGCTTCCATTATATCGATCGCGCACCAACATAATAATATTAATCGCCGTTGACAATGATTTTACCCCGCTTGCTGCCTACCAAGCGTATTAGCAAGATTATTACGTGGGTGCCTAAAACAACTGGTGAATTATTATTGATGTTTAATACATCTCTGTCCTTTAAGTGAATAGATACTGCAATGAGGGACACAAATCGAGTTAGTCGCTCGGTTTCAAATTTAGATTTTTTTAAATTTGAAAATCTTCACCCAGCCTTTCTGTTCTTATTTTAGCTTTCATTTTCTCATATATATTGATGATCAGGCGAATATGCTTCCCATATCTTTGTGTGTTTTAATGAATCCTTATTATAATCAACGAATGCCAAGTGGTAAGTAAGACCATATTCATTGCATTTCTGTATAATTTGCTTGATGGTATGTATATGGTCGAGCGTGGAAAAGTCTCTGCGAAATCCCGCTTGCTCTCTTGGCTGATTTTCGTCCAAGACGTTTGTTAGGCGGTTTAACAATACCTTAGAAAATACTTTGTATACATTGGACATCAGGCTGATGGGTCTATAGTTGGCTATATCATCCTTGTTTCCTTTTTTGTGAAGCAGAGTTATTGTCGATGACGTCCATTGATGAGGTATATATTCTGTGTCTAGTATTTGGTTGAATAAATCGGTGATAGTATTTATTGTTGATAGCCTCCGTGGCGTAGCGGTAGTGAACGCGGCCGCTACGCAGGAGGCGCGGGTTCGATCCCCGCTCAGTGCAAATATTTGTGTGAATGAAATATGAGTATTTGCATTGGTCTGGTCGTGCCTCGGAGAGCACGTTAAGCCGTCGGTCCCGGTTGCCATGAGAACATCTATGGCGGTCGTTACGGGTAGTTGGAGCCCCCAAAAATCCAAAAAAAAAAAAAACAACGGTCTAACTGCTAAACTTCGATATCGCCTAATGTTTACATTGGGTTGTGGAGGTCAGATGACAATGGCTTCACGGAAAATATCGAGGTCTAGTCAAATCCGTGATTAAGACTGGTAAAAAGCGGACCCCAGACTCCGAGCTGAAAGCTTCGGATGCTACTGGGAATTAACGCTAAGAGGAAGAAGTATTTATTGTTACGGCTGCTGTTCCCAAAATAAGTTCATTAGATATACCATCTTCACCAGGTGCTTTGCCTTTTTTCTGTGACATTATAGCTTTGGTCACCTCTTCTCTCAAAAAATTTGGAATCTCCTCCTCATTATTGTCAACATAGTCTAGGCTCTCTTGGGGTAGTAATAAAATTCGTTGTCACTGTATAGCTCGCGGTAATATTCTGTGGCTACTTGTAATATTTCAGTTCTATTTGTTTCGTGTTTTTTAGTTTTTCTATTAGTTATTTTTTCTATCCAATTTGAGCTCTCGTTTAGTTCACGCCAAGCTTTTTTTTTAACTCCACCTGTCCTTTCTATGTGACAATTAATGGTCTCATTCCTTGTCTTTTGTCTATGTTTACGTATATGTAGGTTTATTTCTTTACTTAACTTCGCAATTTCCTCTTTATTATTTTTTCTGTTGCTAAACAAGATTTGTCTCTGTTTGATTAGGTTTCTCACCATTAGTCCCAATTTATCTTTTGTAGATTTATTTAGTCTATAATTGTTTTCAAATTCTTTTAATTCTTTTTCTAAACCATCATATCTTTCTTGAACACTATTGAGATTGATTATTCTTTTTATGTTTGTATCTAAAGCCTCTAAAGGGTTCCCTCCATCTGGCAGAAACTTAATACTCCGAAATTCATTTGGCATAACTCATTTGGCACAATTTTATTTAATCGAACATTTTCAAGGCATAACGATTTATTTAATAGAATCGTATATTGGCAGAATGGTCATATATCCGAATTAGCAATGGCATACTCTTCAGTTGGCAGAAAAGTTAAAATTTGTTACAAAAAAGTTAGTGACAGAAATGAATTGCTGCAAATCCGACTTCACGTAGTCTTGTTTGCCCTACCCCTAGAGTGTTATTTAAGCCCGTGTAGGCGCGGAGGGGCGAGGCGGCCCACGAGCTGAGGAGCAGGTGGTCTTAATGGCTGTGCCGGCCAGCAAGCCGAAGCTGCGGTGGTGGGAGTTACAACCATCTGCGACGATAAGCTCGTGTGGGGCCGCCGGAGCCCCGCAGCGCTGGAGCTGTGACAGAAACGATGCTTGCTGCATGTTTACTGCCTGATGCTTGCTGCATGATGCTTGCTGCATGATGCTTGCTGCATGATGCTTGCTGCATGATGCTTGCTGCATGATACTTGCTGCATGCATGCTGCATGCCTGATGCTTGCTGCATGGTGAATGCCTGATGCTTGCTGCATGCTAAATGCCTGATGCTTGCTGCATGCTGCATGCCTGATGCTTGCTGCATGCTGCATGCCTGATGCTTCTGCATGCACGGTTCTACTTTTTGATTATTATGCTTTAAAAGTTATGCCAAAAGATGATTCTGACTTACAAAATTATGCGTTATGAAAGTATGACGAATGAGTGTATGCCAAACCTTTTTCTGCGAAATGAAGTTTATGCTATGCGTTGTTATGCGAAACAAAATTATGACATAAAAATTTCGGTGAAACGGGGGGGAACCGCCTCTAAATTCTTCTCTGGAATCGGTAGGAGTATTGGTTTTTTTGTATTTTGAATTTTCTTTCTAGATATTTTGTTTTGTTCCTTTGTGTATAGTTGATCTCGGAGCAGTCTGTGATCAGTGTTGTAGTTAAGTTTATTGATAACATCGATGTTTGTAAACCATTTCGGTTTGTTTTTTATAATATAATCTATTTCATTTCTTATTTTCCCATTGGGTGATACCCACGTCCATTTTCTATTATATTTTCTATTAAACTAACTATTCATGATATGTAAGTTATTTTCTAAAGCAAAATTAATTAATCTTTGTCCATTATCATTCCTCTTACTGGTTGCATACGGACCCATTTTTTTATCTTCATTCTTTCTTTTATTTCCAAGTTTACCATTAAAGTCTCCAATAATGATAACATTATCACACAAATTTTCCATTGTTTTTTCCAGTTGAGTATAAAAAACATCTTTAATTTCGTTCTCGGCACAGTTTGTAGGAGCATAAACTTGGACTATTGAAGTTGGTTGGTTGTAACCTGGGAGTTTAATGTTTAGAACAGCGATCCTATCGGACACTCCTTAGACCTCTAATATTTCTTTTTTTAGGTATTTTTTGATCATAAACCCTATTCCGTATAAGCCCGCTGTTTTGTTTTTATAGTACAATATATAGTTTTCGTGGCTCTCAATTTTTTCATCGGCTCTACGCGTCTCGCATAGTCCTATGATGTCCCAGTTAACGGCCTTTAATGCATGTTCCAATTCCAATAGTGATTCCTGTGATTTTAACGATCTTGTATTGAGTGTACATATATTTATTCTATTCCTGTTTCTTTGTGTCAAAATCAATTCGGAGTGGTGTATATTCATTGGCTTTTTCGAGTTAGCTTCTGCAAACTTTCGGGGGTTGTGGTCTTTTTCCCCTCGGTGACCAGCCGTATTGGGGAATGGTTTGTTTTTTGTTAGTTTTGTGTTTGTTAAATATGTATTCTTCACGTTTCCGGTGTCTGGTAGTTGGCATGCTTTTTTGGCTCATTATTCCTTTCAGACAGTGAGAAGGCTCTGGCCCTCATATATGCAAATGCATCAGTTTTGTGCATCTTGGAAGGAGCTATAATGCCTTTCCCCTCTGCAGAATGTGGTGACTGTACATTACTCGGTGACGTCGAGAGATCTCTTTTCCTTCTTTCAGCTTCTTGTTTTTCTTTTACAATTAGTTTCTTGTTTTTAATGAATGCCAGATTCCCTTTTTCTTTTTCTTGTTTCATTTGCATCTGTAAATTTTTACGTATTTTTATTATTTCCTTTGAAAAATCTTCAGTTAGGTATGTATATTGTGGCATTTTTGTTTTATTTCTCAGCACGTCTATCTTCTTTTGGTAAGACGAAAAGGTGATCATTAATAGTCTTATTACAAAAAACAGAACAAAGTCTGGTTTAGACCCGAACTACAGAGTCCAGGCTTAATCTCAAGACCATGGTTCAAACCTCTCCTTATTACAAAAGCTGAATAATCCGGAGACTACTTAGTACCTGGTTTAGACCTTGGCCTTGTTCGTTCATTATGATATCATTCGGTCGCAACGTTTCGTTTCTAAAATTTCTGAAATCACTAATAAATAATATTTACTAAAAATGCTAAAAAAATATTTAATCATAAATATTTTCATTAAATTCAATTACATGAATAATAGTTATACTTTATTTTATAATATAATATCATTATTATGCTATTATTTAGCAATCATTGTTATAATATTGTTATAAGACGTTAAATGGAACGAAACGTAGTTTGCCGGAGTTCGCGCGTCTGTTCTAAAAATTTTCCAATTTTTATACCCACTTTTAAATTTAGTTTAGTATACATAATATACCTATTGCAAGTTATTTTACGAGTTGGAACGAGAAAAGAAAAAGAGAGCCGAAAATTGGACTTCCGAAAAAAAAGTACCTATGCCAAAATATGACGTATGTCAAGTCTGATGTATTATTATTGTGATTTATACTTTAGACCAACGTTAAACTAGGGGTCACGCAGGTTTATCTTTAGACCAGAGATAGTCCTAGGTTTAGTACTAAAACGCTTTTTGTAATAACATTTTCTTTAGACCATGGTCCAAAGACGATTTAGACCTGGGTTTATTTATTTTATTTATTTTATACTTTATTGTACGCCAAATTACAATATTTTTATACATACGTGTTTTGTAATAAGGCTGTAAAGGTCTAATTTGCCCGTCTTGTTTACGACCGAGTTTGTGATACTTGTTAATTTCGAATTTTTCTATACCAACATTCATTTCTTGTAGAATATTTTTTATTATACTGTATAATTCTTCATAGCTATTTACAGTTTCTTTAACTCCATGTAGAATTACATTATTTTTTCTATTCATATCCTCCATGTATTTAATTTTCTTGTTTAATGTTTCTACTTCCCCTTTTAAGTATTTATTTTCCTCGATAATAGGTTGTATTTTTTCATTTATACTACGCATTAAATTTTCTGTAATAGTTTGAGTAATTGTAGTTGTTTGTTTTTCGAGTTCATTTTTCATCATTTGAAACCTTAGAGT
Source organism: Eilema depressum (assembly GCA_914767945.1). Taxonomy (NCBI): domain Eukaryota; kingdom Metazoa; phylum Arthropoda; class Insecta; order Lepidoptera; family Erebidae; genus Eilema; species Eilema depressum. Next base: position 19,663,791 of record OU612012.1, on the reverse strand, counting down.
ATTTATCTTACTATAGAGCAAGTCTAACACTATGGTCCATTGTGCCGAGTGTAAGCAGTTTTTTATCTGTGGTATAAAGCGCCTATAGTGATTACCAAAATTATCGATAGTTGGTTATGTTGTGAATTTAGTGTGACGCATGCGTGGATGAATGGATAAAATTAAAACCAAGATACAAATATATTAGTATCATTTAATGAATTATAGAAATTAAAATCCCACAAATCTAACATATCAACAGACAGAGTCGTATATAATATTAGTATGGATAAGCATATAAAGTATAAAGTCAGCTGTAACCCGCCCCGCGTTTCTCGCATTCCCCTAGGAGACCCGTATAAATTTTATGAAAACAAATAAATTAGTCATATAATACTACTCACGGGTGATATGAAATATTGTTATCATTCTTTTTATTTTTCTTTCGGGAATCGTTTTGAGAGCCTGGCAATGCACAGTTCACCATTATTACCACAAATTGAAATAAACTGTTATTTGCGAAATCACTTTGGCAGATATTGTTTTGCTACTGATTGCAGTTGTCAAAAATTCTAGGCACTGTTTACACCCGTGATAGCTGCAGTTCATACTTGCTAAGACGCGCTCTACAGGTAAGATAGATACTCTAAGTTTGAAACAGTTTCAACATATCACTGGACATTCCTGCGGTATCCATACTGCGATAACTAAACGTTCCAACGATATGAGTAGATTGGAACGTAGTGTAATTTAGCTTTTTATGATGGTAGCACTGTTAATATGTCAATGTGTATTTGACACCGTCAAACGTCCGAAATTCTTCAAATATGTAGGTACTCTATTTGTTTACTTCGTCTATTCTCTAATAATTGAATTATTTCTCACCTTCAAACTGTAATAATGTGATTTATGGATTTTTCTCTCTGTGATATTTCTTGTTGTAAATCGAAATGTACTGGTAAATATCAAAGTTTTTTCGCTTCTGTGTGTTTGGTGAATAATTTTCTGCAATCTACGGTAGGGAATATTTAATTTTTACCTAGATTTGTAATAAAAACTTTGAGCACTTTTATAACAATTTTAACCACTTTGACAACCGGTTTGTCAAATACGCAAATACAAATAGCCATGTGAAGTGCCACCATTAGGATAATAAATATTATTGTGTAGCTGCTGCTCGCGGCTCCTCCCGTGTGGATTTCTGATCCAGTTTCACTGCACCTTCTGTTCGGTTGACATACCCCGGCTTCGCTCGTGACGTATTTCGAACCCTAGTTGCACCTTTTTGTGTCAACAGCTAGTTTAGTATAAATAAGCAAAAGTATTCAAAGGTTTGACCAAGTTTTGCTAAAACTAAATATCTAAGTACTGTTGCAGTTATTACTACGACTTACAGAGGCAAGAATGTGTTTTAACTGACTATGGTAATTGTATTTATGCCTACAATAATCATGCGACACGAGACAAATGCAAAACTACTTGTAATAATGGTAAGTATAAATTAATGCGTTAAGACTGCTCGCACCATCCAATAAAGTGTACGTGTAGTGATCGCCGCGTGGTTCCCGGCAGAGTAGAATTTGGGCCACCCCATCTCTTGCCATGCGGTGTCGTACAAGGCGGCTAAGGGATAGGGCTGTTTAACGTCAGACATATATACAGCCCAGACTCAGCTTCAGATGCATGGCTCGAGTCAACAATAGTGCTGGAATACGGCAATAAGCTCCCATTACGTGGAACCCAATACAACGTTTGGTGAATGGTGGGTGTTAATTCACTTTTGCCTAACCCTCAGGGGATGCAGGCGTGATTATTATGTATAGGTATGTATGTATGTGAAACTGTATTCTTATTTTTCAGATATTATTGCACATCGAAAACTGAACATAACAGCAAACATCTACTGTCGCTTGCAACCAAATTTTGGAACTTGTTTTAAATATGAACCATCGTAAGTTATGTACTTACTATGTATCCGCTTTTTTTAAGTACTGAAGTAGTGCTAAATAGCTTTTTAAACAAAGTATTTATATTTACGTTTGCTCGTATTTATATCTTATCCTGTACGTATCCTGTATGTATGATGAAATGATCAAAGTATTTTTGCCATCGCTCCGGTGATGAGCTCTTTTTTTTTAAATCATGGTCCGTCAATTGACTGCCACCCGTTAGATGGTAAGTAACTGAGGCGCAGGGACCACCATTTCTGATGCTATTAGGGCGCATTCACACGGGATACGTCTTTGACGATTCGTTATAAAACACGATACGCCGTGACGGATAGATGTTCACATTGAATACGGAATCGTGATTTTTCACGATTCGTCAAAATATCCGAATTGATGTTCACATTTGTTTCGTGATTGAGTTCAGTTCAGAGTTCAGCGCAACAGCGGATCCGCCATAAAGCATTCATGATTCGAGATTTTCAAAAGCCGATACGTGATTTTTAACGAATCATGATTTTTAAAAGACGTATCCATATCCGTCATTTTTCACGATTCGTGAAGCGTGTGAACATGGGTATTTAAAAAGCATTGCTCCCGTCAAAAAAAATAACGAATCGTGAAAAAAAACGACTCGTGAAAAAACACGATTCGTCTTCGTGTGAACGAGCTCTTAGGCTTAAAATGGTGGATCCTAGCTTGACAGTATTGACAGATGCTTTTTCACGCCCCCACTTGAAGGACCCGGGTGCGTCTCATAACGTACAAACTCATTTGGTCTAATTTCATTTTATTATCGTTCATAAGATATAATCAACGTAAGATATACCAACTGTTGACATAATTTCTTTACATACAACATTTATTTATTCTAAAACTTAATTAGTATAACGTTGTTTGATATATAAGTACGCGCCAGTTAGTGTGGCAATACGAGTGGAACAAAGTCTTACGAATACGAAGTAACAAGAAAGGTAAATCAAAAATATTAAGAATTAAGAATAATTACATTATCTTTTAACATTGAAACTGTCGTTTTTGTAAATTTCGTATACCTACACCACTGTATGGGGGAATGTAAATGACTCGTATTGCCACACTAACTGGCGCGTACAAAATCATTTGGTCTAACGTTTAATATTTATATTATTGTTTATTTAATTGAAAATCATTAGGTCTAACGTTTAATATATATAAAAAACGTCATATAGATAGGTTAGGTTAGAAGGCTAAGGCGGGAGCGAAGCGGAGCGGAGGCAACAGAAATAGATTTCCAAACGCTACTGTTTGTATCGATGTGAAACACGTATCAACTGATGAAACTAACGATTCATGATTGTCTAAGGATATCCATATTATGATCAATTGTAAACGTTTTTGATAATTTATAGAACTAAAAAAGGCGGGACCGAAGCGGAGCGGAGCTCCCGCCTTCGCCTTCGTGGTTATTTTTTTTAACCACCCAGAAATTTAGACCAAATAAGTTTTATATCTTTTGAGTGGTATGTCAAAAGATTTTATATTTAATGTATATTATGTCAAACGATGTTATATCTAATGTATGTAAAGTGGGTGATAGACGTACGTACTTTATGCACGCGGTTTTTAAGTTCGCTAACTTACTCGGCTCGCCTTCGGTGACAGACGGCAAGCTTGCTCACACTGTATTGCAATGTCGTCGAGGGAAGAGGCTTTGTGCTATCTAGGAATTCTATCATATCATATTTTTCTAAGAGCTTGCTAAAACACTGGATATTCATTCACGAAATTCCACACCGGTGCAAACCTCTAGTTACGAGCAAAATTTCAAACTTGCTAGATCGCCAACGAACTTACTCGGCGGTTTTAAAGTACGCGAACTTATGGTAACAGAAGTGCGAGTAAGGTCGCCGAGCCATAAGTCCGCGTACTTACTCGCACGTCTGTCACCCACTTTATGCTTTATAAAAATTAGTTATTTTAAAATTGTATCAATCGTTCATTGTATTAACTAATCGCTATAATAAAATAAAATTATAGGTTCCGTTGTTATATGTTATAAATATTAGAGGTTTTGTGATTGTATCATCTATTACTTAGGTACCCGAAGGATCCGGGACTGTAGGAACAGGGAAACACGTGCGCGGGCAGAGCATTCTGGCTCTTTATCGTGCGGCAGAGGAAGGAGACCTCAAACCGTTTGGTACATCAGATCCATTAATCCAGTGATACACTGCCTTCGCCTTAACTTGTTGTGCCAAGTTATTTGCCCTTTTCCTTTTAAAAATAAATAATTTGAGCCTATGGACGATGGACGTGTGCAACACCAGGGGCGTCACAAGCGCACGTTGTTAGATTTGTACAAAAAAGTGACAGCATTCTAAATTAGAATAAGATACTTGAGTAGGGCAGCAAAGCAAGCTCGCGAAGTCTATAAAGGCAAGGCAGATGACGGACTGTTTCGTTTACTTACACGCTGTAGAGAGGAAGACGTGTAGTTATTTGTAATTATTTCTGTGAAGTAACTCAATTTCTGTAAAGTATGTATTCACTAACTGTTACTCGCGGTTACAACCCCGTGGAAATAGAATTTCGGTATTCTTTGCGCGAAAGCGTAACAAAATTTCGTACATCCACACTTCTATAAATCCACTTATCCATACAAAATTTCGGTTAAATTATCAATGTCATTGGCCACGCGCAAATAGATAATATTGAAGCCCAACACTGATTGATAAGTTTAACTGATTTCAGATTTTATTTTGATATGAATACGGGTACGTGTAAAGGATTTTCCTATAGCGGTTGTGGTGGCAACAGAAATAGATTTCCAAGCGCTACTGTTTGTGTCGCAAAATGTACTCCATATGTGAAACACGTATCAACTGATGAAACCAACGATTCATGATTGTCTAAGGATATCAATTTCAATTATTGTAAACGTTTTTGATAATATAAAGAACTGAAAACTCGTAGCAATTTTTATTATTTATGACGAAGTAAAAGGTTTTGTTCCTGAAGTAAAAACAAGGTTTTTCACCTCACTATACTGCTTCCATTTCTTTATTTTCTCTTTGACAGATTGAGATAATTTGAAATTAGTGACGCCCGCGTACGTTACCGATTCGATTCGAAATAATTATCGATTTTACTTATGAACATTTTTCAATTGATTTAATGCATCGACATATTTTTAATCTAATATATAAAATTCTTCTGTCACGGGGTGCGTAATCGAACTCCTCCGAAACGGCTTGACCGATTTTGATGAAATTTTTTGTGCTTATCCGGTATCTATGAGAATCGGCCAACATCTATTTTTCATCCCCCTAAGTGATAAGGGTGCAGCGGGAACGGGATTTGAATACCACGCGGGCCGAAAATATGGCGGTACGAAGTTCGCCGGGGCAGCTAGTAATATATAAATATTAATTATTCGTTAATCAAGTGAACGCCTTGCCATCACGCCATAACACACTTTCTACCGTGACAGCCGTCGTCTATTCAAACCACTACTTCTAATTGTTCAATCTATCTATATAATATATGAAAAGTGAATCCCTATTTCCTTGGTCACGCCATCACGCGTGAACGGCTGGATCGATGTAATTTTTTTTTTAATATTCCTTGAAGTAGGTACGATGATACACAGAGAAAAATTACGCTACTACTTAAGGGAACGGAGCAGTAACCATAAATGTCAACAAATTCGGCAGATTTTCATGCTTTGCGGGCCTATAGATGACTGAAAGGGGTGATACGGGACTTAGAGATGTGCCGCGGGCGAAGCCGGGGCGGGTTGGCTAGTATAATATGTAAATACGAAATAGTGACCAACGTTTCCTTCATATTTTAACAGGCTTAGGAGTCTTAGGACTTACGCACGAACATAGATTATAGGTAATATCGCTCATTGCCCTATCATTTGTCAGATTTGTCTATTACTTAAACACCGACTATGACATGACATGATAGCTTCAATTGGTTTCGTGCTAGTTACTAAATTTCTGTTCGCTGAGTTTTTTCACATTATCCATCCATTTCGTTGTGTATTTTGGGTTCCTCCGTGTTGATTGCTGCTCAGCTGTCAATTAATATCAAAATGCCGAAAGGATCTGTTCTGAATAGGCAGGCGAGAGAACTGGTGATCAAGGTTCGTGATTACTTTGAAGCAGAGTATCAAAATGGTGGCCCGCTATTACCACTGTCGTATGTGCGAGAGCGTGTTGCGGCTGCATTAGGACCTACTGACATTAGTGGACCTACTGTTTCAAAAATTACTACCGAAGCTTACGGTACAAGCGGCATGCAGGAAAATAAGTTTCGTACGCCGAAGAAAAAACGCCAACTACGTCGTCGTGTGACATCGGTTGACAATTTCGACGCTGACGTGGGCGTTACCTGTCAATAAAGTATGACATTACTGTAGTACATTATTCCAAAAATAAAAACAGTAATTCATATGCGTCAGCTGTCAAATAGAAAATAAAGAAATGGAAATGGTATAATGAATGAAAAGGAGGATTCTACACGAATCACACAAAAAAGTCAGATTGACATTACTTATTATGATATGATAACAATGAAAATAACAGCGAGAACCATATCAAACCCATCATGCAGCGTGTGCTGGTTGTCAAGTTAGTGTGTTCAGAGTTTTTTTTGGAATATTGTGTTTTTGTTTTACTATTGTGTCTCAATAATAATATATATAATATTTTATGGCGTGTAAACCTAACTAACCGGTTAAAGGTATTGTGTTGTTCTGTATTTTTTGTATAATTGTAATAATGAAGAAAACCAAACCCCTTGACCCTCCCGACATTCAGCCTTCTACTACTCCCATTTTTTCCACTCCTCCCTCCTCTCTTGATGTGTACCTATATGCCCACTCCTTCTTTTCCTGATATTGAAATGCCCAATCGACTGTCGCATCGACTGTCTCAATTCGTCGAAGATTGCAATGTTGCAGAAAATCTGACCTCCGTGTCCCGTAAACGTCCAGTATATAAAGCTCTCCTGATTCTATTCGCCCATCAAAGCAGGCCAAAAGTTTGATTGTACGAGACAGATACAAGGCAGGGGATAAGTCTCCGTTCATAATTCATGTGTCCTGGATAGAACCTCACCCCGCCGCTGGTATACTTTCACCCCGTCACATTACAAAACATAATCATCTAATATATTACAAAACAACATCTCTAATATAGCCAAGGATAGTGTCAAAGGAGTAGGCAGAAATCGTATTTCAGTGGAGTTTTCCTCCCCCAGGATGCAAATGCTTTCCTAGCTAACCCTATTATAACCAAAACTTTTTCAGCGTGTATTTTTCAGCAGATTATTTTACAGCATGAACGTGTGCGGACTGAAGTTTCTTCCATACCTCACTATGCGCTCTGTTGACGGTAACAACCTGTGAGAATGAATTCCCTGTCTGTGCTAGAATGAAGTCGTGGGCATCATGTCAAACAATTCTTCTGAACACATATCATTATACTTATGGGCGTTAGAACACGCACAAACGAAATTTCTCCTAAAGCTGAGAGGTTCTGCGTGTAAATCTGTGATTGTCGATAATTTTTAGGCCCGTATTCTTGAATGGTACTAAGTTCTGAATCTCAATTTATCTGAGGACAAATTGTATAGACAATCTGTCAAATCTGTCTATCTGTCTATACAATCTGTCCTCAGATAAACAAGATTCAGGACTAAGTGTCGTTCTAGAATACGGGCCTTAGGGTCAGCGCCCATCCTTGTACTGAATTGAACGGGTTAAGTTAATATGCTTGCAGATGTCGCGGCAAAACGTTGACAACAGTAGTTTTTGTGGGGCCGGACTTAAGTCGCAAACTTAAGTATATAGCAGAAGTGTTTGTTCCGCAGCAAAGTACCATCGTCTAACTCCCAACCCTGAAAGGGCAGATTACACCCGAGCCTCGTCCGTCAATAAGCCAACGTACCGTGTACGTCCTGTAACCACTTGTAACAAATAGCTCAAAGCTTATGACAGAAAGTTAATAAATATCACATCTAATAAGCAATCTTCTATGTGAACCATAACTGTATTATTATTTATAATAATACATGCATAAAATTCTCGAATGCCTTTTCCTTAAAATGAATCTTACACCTTTATTTCTTTGAAATAAGGACGTTAATTGCGAGATATAGTTAGGTACATACATATGTATACTGTATACACATAATGTTTTCAGCTGCGGCGCTGTTTATGATAATGTAGGCCTCACACGAGCTTTCTATATTAACCCTCTTGAGTAGCTTGGAAGCTATTCTACTTTTATTAGTGTTCTTATGTTGGGGGTCAAGGAAAAGCTTTTAAAGTGTCAGCCAAGCCAATACATAATTAATATTATTATACTCAAATTTATGGCTCTAGGTCCTGTTTCTTCGCGATATCCCAAACGACGTCAAAGAAATAAACAGGCATACATATAGACTTTTATTTGTCACTTACATGTAGTATTTGACGCACATATATGTAGATACATATAGGAAGGTCAAAAACTATACAAAGAAAAGAATAACGTCGGTTAGGTTACAAATTAATATTTTATTTTTGCGAATGATCATGACGTCATGGATTGGATTTTATAGGGTACCTACCGTCTTCTTAAATTTAATTCAACCCAGTGTGTTGTCTCACGCTGGAGAGCATGTTCTTCTTTATTTGTTCACTAATACAAAATCAGAGCTGCCCGAACAGACAACCCGTTTAGCACCTACATTATGCCAATTATGATTTTCCGTTCCACGTAATAATTTTTATTAATTTATTTTATTTTATCCTTTTTAGTCTTCTAATTCCCTAAATCGCTTTCTAATTTCATTCATTTTTGATACCTCACGTTGCTTATTTTTGGTAGAAAGAAATAAAACACATCTATTAAGGACACGCACTTTAATATCATATGAAGATCAATACAGCCAAATATAATTAATAGTTCTAGGTCAACATCTCAGTTTAAAAGATGGACAAAATTATATATTAAATATCTGAAGCTAAAGGCATAAATATTATTAAGAAGCCAGATGTTACTAATAAACCAAGTAATGAAAGTAACTAATGCTAGGAACGCAAAGCCTTGGAATCATATTCATTGCTCAGCTTGTCTTGAATTTTCTACTTTTCTTTATACTTAAATAACATGCTGAAAAAGAACGGACAAGATGTCGTTTACATTTAACTTCGTAAGCCGTAATTTTCTCTGGCGGCGTGCACGTGTTACGGTCTACGTTTTTGCTAGCAGGAAATTATACAAACAACTTTCCTGAGTGGTGACAAATTTTTATTTTCAAAGTCGTGCAGAGGAACGAAAAGAGATAGGAATCTATTTAGACGAGACAATTTTCTTTTGTCGCGTGAGCCTCTGTACTTACAAAAAATTGAATTATGCCACATTCAATTCTTTGCTACTTGTAAGACCTTTAAATTCATTATTCAAACTTCACCAAGATGAACTTTTTCAAGGCGTATATTTTTTGTTCATAAGTAAGAGGGGTCGAGGGAATAAGAGCGAAAGCATGTACACTTCAGTCGATTTCACTTCAGTCGAAATTAAAGCTTGGTTGGGATCAGCGGTTTTTGAGATTGCGGTCGGTCTTTGTTGCTGGTATAAAATAGTAAAACAACTACGAAAAAGGGAACCTTGAAATTTTTATCATTCATTCATTCATTAATTCTTTGCAGACAAAAGGTGGTGCCATATCACCAATACAATTGTTTAATCGTACAAGATCGACAAGTTAGTTGTAGGTACACCAACTTTTCATGTTTTGTGCATTTTAGTATTTACGGTTGGTAAGAATATGGAATAAGTCAGTTGCATATTTTTGCATGTTGATGTGCCGCAACTAAAACAATATTTATAAAAAAGGTAGGAAATTCGAAAGAGCCTTTTGGTCAGGTGCCTGAATAGATCACGTCTGCAACTAAAAGTGATTCGTTGTATAACGCGTCAATCATACCTAGTTTTAAATTATAAACTCATATCATTTTATCGTCTAGTTGTGATTCATCTTCATCTTGGCATTGTCCGTTTGCTCCTTCACCTCCTTTTGGCTTGGCCTTTATGGTTTTTATGAGAGGGGTTTGAAAGAAACCCGTTCATCAATAAGCAGGGTACTAGCTAGCCCGCAGTTTAGAAGAATTATGAGCTTCATAAATGTTGATGTTTTAATGATAGCGGTTTAGAAACTGTTGAATGCGCTTTCAAGTGTTGACTGCAGCTATCCATGAGTTTTTGGAACTAGGATATCTTAAAAATGTAACATATTTCGCTAAGCAGTGACTTTTGAAGGTCTGGTGGCATATTCAGGTGCCTGAATGGTTAACGTCTGCAACGAAACGTGAAGCGTTGTATGTTGAATGTCGTTGTACAGGGTGTCTGGCGGCAGATTTACATTTTAAAAAACGAATATCTCAAAAAGTTATGAGTGTTGCGGGTGGAGGGAACGATTCTTACGTACTCGCTCGCCGACAAGTTTTTTATTTTGTTCACACTTCAAAATTCGACGGAAAAGCGATAGGCCGAGTATGAATTGAATTCGGTTGTGGGTGGAGAGGTTCCGGGCAACACTTCGGGTATGAATGAACCACGGCCAGGGCCTAGTCGATCGTCAAGAAATCAGCACAATTGAAACGAGCACGTGTTGCGGAATACGATGCTCCATTTTGAACAATGTGTACAACAAGATGGAAGACATTTGGATGACATCATCTTGTGTACTTTATATGCTACTATATTTTAATACTTTTATTAAAACTATATGTCAAACAGTACCTACTTTTTTATTTAATTTTGAAAATATAAATCTGCCACCAGACACCGTGTACGAACGTCATAAGAAGCTGCACTAATCTATATCTAACATGACGTTTTCACCATTGACCCTCGAAAAAGGGCCCGTGATTCATCAAAAACAGTGAATAAAACTTCACTGAGTGACTAAAAAATTTGGAATTTGGAACATGGGCAATTATTACTATAATTTATATGAATTATATAGTAAAAAAAAAACATGCAAAGAGGTCGCACACTCTCTGTATGAAAACGTATTGAAAACCAACCAAAACTGGCTAATAATATCTGGCTGTATAGAAAAAAGGAAAAAAAAGGCCGCCAATTTTCTGTCGAATTTTCCTTGTAAAATTTCTGTTCGTATTCAAAGTGAGTTCTTATAAAATGACTTCATCCAGTGGTGAAAGTGAAATTCACGTTCCCGAGGTTTTTCGCATTAAAGTAGCAGCTATTGATAATAATTTGTTGCCACAAAAATCTAAAGGAAAATACCTTAAAGCATACGACTTGTTTTGTGAGTGGAAAAGAGCAAATGGTGCCAATTCCTCTTCAGAATTTGTTTTTTTTTTAAATTAATTTGACGAGTTGTGTAAAAATAAGAAGCCATCAACACTCTGGACGTCATATTCAATGCTAAAAGTCACTATAAAACTGAAACATAGTATTGATATTGAAAAGTATTCTAAATTAGTGTCTTACCTAAATCAGGCATCCGAGGGGAAAAATACAAAAAAAATAAAAGTCCTAACCTCGGAAAACATTGAAAACTTTGTGGACGAGGCCCCTGACCACAGCTTTCTGGCCATGAAAGTAAGTAGTTCTCTTAGTACTTTACTACTTACCACAAACCTACTAAGTTAGGTACCTATTTTAGCAAGTTGTCCAATAATGATTTATATATATATTAAATTGCAGGTTGTGCTATTTTTGGCGTGAATGGAGCCTGCCGTAGTGGTGAATTATTGAAGATATCTGTAAATGACATTCAAAACATTCCGAAAACTTATTATTGATTGTTTTAAAGGATACGAAAACAAAAGTGGATAAAACTTTCGTAATAAGGAAAGAATACATAAAGATTGTTGATAAATATCAAGTTTTGCGACCCGCTAGTACAAATACGGACAGGTTTTTCATACAGTACTATGTCGGAAAATGTACCCGGCAACCTATTGGAATCAACAAAATAGGTACACTATGCCTAAAGAGGCGCTATGATGGAAAGAGGCACTTGAGAACGGCGGTCTGAAGCTAAATGTAGCGAAGACGGAATACTTGGCGTTAAACTCCACAGATCCCACACCCGTCCGCATAGGCGATGATTTGGTCGAGCGCACGGACCAAGTTAAGTACCTGGGATCTGTAGGGACATGCTGTACCTAAGAACATTTCGAACGATCGAACGAACTCGAAAGCTGAATCCACGGTGATATTTCAATATGGCATGCTGTTTTGGTGATGTCATGGTGTCGACCACATAACATACATCACACTCATGCTTGAAAACGTGATAACACCAAATTTACAGCATGCAGAAAGGAAATATCACCGTGGATTCAGCTGTCGAGTTCGTTCGATCGTTCGAAATGTTCTTACAGCATGTGCCTACTGTACTTCATGTGACCGGTGAGATTGACCACGACGTCAAGGCACGCATTGCTGCCGCGTGGGCCAAGTGGCGAGAAATGACTGGCGTCACCTGTGATCCTAAAATGCCAGTCAGGTTGAAGGGGCAGGTCTATAAGACGATCATTAGGCCTGTTCTCTTGTATGGTTGTGAGGCGTGGCCGCTGCTCGAGCGACACAAGCAAGAGCTGCGTGTCACGGTGATGAAAATGTTGCGGTGGATGTGCGGCGTTACGCGTAAAGATCGCGTACGGAACTCTCGCATCCGCGGAAGCCTCCATGTCCGTGACATCGCGGATAAAATGCAAGAGAGCCGCCTTCGCTGGTGCGGCCACGTCTTGCGGCAACCGCCAGGCTACGTGGGGAACAAATGCCTGGCGATGGTGCCCCCGCCGGGTCCAGGTAAAAGGGATAGGCCAAAGAAGTCCTGGCTTGACGTCGTGGCGGGTGATATGCGTGCTAATGGTCTCACTACCATGGACGCCCAAGATCGTGCGAAGTGGAGAAGGAAGAGCCGGAAGGCGGACCCTGAGCTTCGAGGTCATCTTGGCCACGGATGCAATCAGGAGAATGCGTCTATATGCAGATGATGATATGCCTAAAGAGATTGCAACGTTTTTAAAACTGCCTAATCCTGAACTGTACACGGGACATTGCTTTCGTAGAACGTCCGCGACGCTTTAGCAAATTCTGGAGCTAACCTCATGTAACTGAAACGCCACGGAGGATGGAAGTCGAGTGCAGTAGCTGAAATTTATATTGATGATTCAGTGGAAAATAAGGTGCAAGCAAGTGCAAGTAAAAAAAAACGTGCAAGCAAATTAATGACGGTAATAACCTTCAACCGTCTACATAATTCTGACTCTTGGACGCCACTTTCTCCTTCTCGCCCTTCAACATCGAAGGAAACGCCTTATAAAACGACATTACAGCTATCTCAGCATAAGACCGTTTCAGATCCAAATAAGCACATAAATCTTAGTTTCAAAAACTGTTCTAATTTTACAAATAATATCTAGTTCTGTTTTCTATTGTTCTTTTATGTATTATCTATCTATCTATATATATTATTACATAATTGTAAAGTGGTCCGTGTCTGTACATTGGAGTTATTTAAAAAAAAAAACTTGGGTTATGTTATATTAACGCTACTGAACACGAATTTTTTTTTTTTTGACAAACAGACAGGCTGTTTGTCTGTTTGTCTGTTTGTCCGCGATGAACGTAAAAACTACTGAACGGATTTTGATGCGGTTTTTTTGTTAGAAAGGGCTTGATCAGACTTAAAATATTACGTTTGTTTCATCGCAATCGGTTGAGTAGAACCGGAGTTGTGAACAATATTGATATTATACGGAATATGAGCGGCAATATAGATGGCGCTTTTTATTATTATTGGACAATTTTTATAGCAATCTTTATCCGGGCAAGTATGTTTTATAGATTTCATTTTTACATACACAATTTTGTAAACCAATACGTTTTTAATCATGAAATTAAAATTTGAATTTTAATGATTTATAGTTACAGAATCATAACTAGATGGCGTTCTCGCGTTTCAATTCAAGCTATCGTTTGGTTTTAAACTCAATAGTTGTCAATAGTGAAATAGATGTCGGTGCCGGTGCAGTCTTAAGATCTGTTACAAAATCGTTTTTCACGCAAAGATAAGAGCTTAACGGGAAAGGAGAAGGAGAGTGTGGGAGAAGGGCAAAGGTATGGGGACTAGAGAGAGTCGAGTAGGTATCCAGGTAGAAAGATTATTTTATACCACTTAAGTGGCAAACAAGCACACGGCCCACCAGATGGAAAGTGGTTACTGTGGCCAATGGACGAATGCAACACCAGGGGCGTCACACTACACTAGCCCTTCTTGAAGTACTCCATCCCAATACTATAGTCGTGAGTCGTACCTACTGTAATAGTAAAGTTGAGTACCTATAGTGGCATCGAGTAGAGCGGCGAATACAGAGTGAAGTAGAGAGGCGAGCACAGTATCTAACCTTTTTCTACATCTACACTAATATTATAAAGAGGAAAGATTTGATTTTTTGTTTTTTTTTGTTTGTTTGTTTGTTTGTTTGTTTGTAACGAATAGGCTCCGAAACTACTGAACCGATTTCAATTATTCTTTCACCTATAGAAAGCTACAATATCTGGGAGTAACATAGGCTATATAACATCACGCTACTACAAAAGGAAGCGGAGCAGTGAGCATAAATGTCAATAAATCCGGCAGATTTCCATACATCTTTACTTATTTGTATTTTTGTATACGAGTAAACTCAAGAACTACTGAACCGATTTCAAAAATTCTTTTACCATTAAAAAGTTGCACTATTACTGACTAACATAGGCTAACTTTTTTTTCTTTTTAAATTAGAGATCTTTACTAAAACTTCAATAATGTAACCCAAGGTGTAAAAAAAAACCTAAAAAATTCCTTACATCGCGTGCACTGCGAAAACTATTGAATATATAACAAAATAATGTACTGTGGAAATGTATAACTTGAAAAGGTCTATATAAAAGTCCGCGATAGCATATGTCTATCTAATAAGGGTAGCCCACAGTAACCATTTTTATCTTTTACAAATTACAAAAAATATATATATCATTTTCGAAGCTATTTTAACAATACAGTGTTATTCCTTATCCAATTAAATACGTTAGATACGTTGCATGTTTAATGTAGATCAAAATTGCCATGAATATTACAATAATAAAATAAAAAAATATTATAATTACAATGAATATTTTAAGAGTTATCGCAATATGAAAAAAAAAACGCAGCGAAATAAATTCAAGCTGAAATGCCGATCAAAGTCAGACCACGGAATCTATACCTTTGTATTAATTCTTATCTAACTAAATTGTTTGGTATTCAAGATTGTTTCGATACCTATTGATAACTTTTTGAATTATTGAAATCGGACGTTTAATTTAAAAGATATTACGAAATTATAAATGGCATTAAATCCGGTACATTCCCATACATTATAAAATGTATATGAAAACTATTTAATTTTATTACGGGCATGGGCTAAAAGGGTGCAACGGGCGTTCGAAGTATCTATGTCACGAGTACTCAGCGATCGAGGACGGGGAGGGTCAGCTGAACAGAAGATACAACGGGAACGGGATCCGAATGCGGGGTCGGAACCTCCATACGATACATCATGGGCAACGGAGGCGGTAGCACCTCTCACCCACGGGAGGCGCTGCCGCCTACGGCAAATATCACCCGTAACGGGAGCAGCTCTGTAGAGGGCTGCTCAGAGGCACAGTGGAGAGCAGGCAATGGGAGGACTGGTCACCGAGCGTAGGCGTGAGGTTTACAGGTTTCCGGGATTCAATAGGGACACCGATCTTACCACTCCTGCCTGAGGGGGCCATCTTAAAATTGTAGATGGCCCAGGGTGTGCCGGGGAGCGCGCAATATGCCCTAGGCAATCTTACACCCTAGCCACTGAAGATAGGCGACGGCATGCGTTTTAGTGGGTCCGAGTCCGACATAATCACTCCTGATGGCCGACGGGGGTGGTGTCCGAACTTTAGCATGAAATAAAAGTTGGAACGGAATCCGAATTCCACGCGGGCGGAGCCGCGGGCAACAGCTAGTCCATAATAAAATTTGATTTGTAGTCACAGAGTTATTATTTTCTCGTAGTCTATGATAAAAATTAGAGTACTTACCTACTTAACTCGTGAAAAAAGGAATTCATCTCGATCTCGATCCGCTCCGAATTCACCTTTTTTTCACTTGTTATGATACTGAAAAATACCTTCAGAAACAATTTGATGAAGATGGTGTAAAAAGCAGTAAAATAAGATTAACTAAAAGTTGTTCTTATATAGATTACCTATCTAATTACCTACCTAACGTTACACACATACTTACGCCCTTCTTTTTCGATACGCTGAGATAGGGGGAGCAAGACGCGTGGGGTGCACTCTCAATTATGCCAGCTAGGCCTTACAGCGGGGGCATACGATGCGTTGCGGCTCCGCACCGCAGAAATTTCGCCGCACTGGCGGGCACACGAGCGGTGCGGCGCCGCAGCGTTGTTATCAAACAACTGAGCGGTGCCGCTCCAGCGGCGGGCGTTGCAACGCATTCACACCTCCCCGCCTCGTTTCGGTGGTTGCAAATCTGGTGCGGCGCCGCAGCGCATCGTGTGACATGCTACAGATATTTCTATGTAAAACGACGCAGCGACACCGCTCCGGCGCCAAGCCGCGCGCCGCCGCAACGCATCGTGTGCCCCCGCTCAATCGGCGGCCACACAAGCGGTGCGGGGCCGCTCGTATGGCCGCCGATTGGCCGAAATTTCTGCGGTGCGGCGACGCAACGCACCGTGTGCCCCCGCACTTACTCAGGTCAAGCCTCGGTAAGACCTAAAATAATCGTTTTCTTCCCTTTGAGGCGGAAAACGGTTCTATTTCAGTGCTCGCCCTCGGCTTGACCTTTCGGAGAACTGTTTGACTGCTGCTGGCGTCAATTGTGTATTTTGGCAAACACTCCACTATGTTGGAGTATTAAAAAAGAAATATTCGCATTTGGTCGGATTCGCAAATGGTCGGATTCTCATTTCGTCGGATTCAGTACAGATAAAAACATAAACATTAATATGTAAAAATAAATAGCTAATTACTGCTTTTGAACTTGTCGCACTGTCGCACTTTTGGTCAGCTATTATAGTCTTAGGTAACTTATTTTCCTGGGTATACAGGGCGTCCCACGGCGATGCCACATGGAGGGAAAGTACCTTAAATCCGTAAGTTAGCTCATTTTGTGTAAAGGAGACATCATTTTATTTTTAAAAAGAAACAAAACTGCATTCAAAGATTTTTAAAAATTCGCTTGCCACACCAGGTAATCGAACCGACTAAAATCCGAAAAAGTAACATCCTGTATTTTTATGGCATCAATCGATAGTGTCAATCAAAAGGATCAAATCTCTCTAAAAAACATGGTAAATTAAATGAAAGGAAGTTCACAAAATCTTAACTTATAAATTCAATGCAAACAGACACAGCACTTTTACTCCAGGAACCATCAGATAAGGTATCTTATAAGGTCAACACTAGAGATATCTTTGATGAAATTTATTTAGTAAAATAAGTACATACTGAATGAATGAACTTTCTGTATTTTTATGGCATCAATCGATAGTGTCAATCAAAAGGATCAAATCTCTCTAAAAAACATGGTAAATTAAATGAAAGGAAGTTCACAAAATCTTAACTTATAAATTCAATGCAAACAGACACAGCACTTTTACTCCAGGAACCATCAGATAAGGTATCTTATAAGGTCAACACTAGAGATATCTTTGATGAAATTTATTTAGTAAAATAAGTACATACTGAATGAATGAACTTTGTTACCTGTTTAGAATGTAACATTATTGGGTAACTGCATGAGGTTATGTAGGTAGGGTAGGTAGTAATTTTTAGGTGCTTGATTAGAAACCTGCACGCGGTGTACCCTGGGCAACGAAGATGGCGAGTGAATTACCCTATTGGATCAACTTATAACCTGTCAATTGAGACGGCGCGACGTGCGGTTTTAGTCGGTTTGAGTTCGACATACCTAAATACTACTGCTGACCAGCAGCGGTCTCCACACGATAAAAAAGAAAAGTGGTTTAAATATGGAATTTCATTGTTAATATGGTATCAGATGGATGGATGGACTTTGAGTTAAAGTGTTTTATTTTGCCAAATTGAATTTATAAGTTTAGGTTTCAAGGACTTCCTTTCATTTAATTTACCATGTTTCTTAGAGAGATTTGATCCTTTTGATTGACACTATCGATTGATGCCATAAAAATACAGGATGTTACTTTTCAGATTTTAGTCAGTTCGATTACCGGGTGTGGCAAGCGAATTTAAAAAAAATTATGAATGCAGTTTTGTTTCTTTTTAAAAATAAAATGATGTCTCCTTTAAGTAAAATGAGCCAACTTAAGGATTTAAGGTACTTGCCCTCCATGTGGCATCGCCGTGGGACGCCCTGTATAAGAACCTATTTGTTAGAGGAAAAAGTTGTTTACCTCCATGGTGGTACAATAGAAATTAAAATAGATCACATTTTTGACTTGTGTCATAGGCTGTCATTGTTTTGTGCAACGACCATACAACCAATTGGTTGTATAGTCGCTGGATTTGTGTTATAAGAGAGAAAATTTGTTTATCGGGTGTATCAATATGAATCTAGCGGGAGCAAGCAGTGGCTTAGGTGAATTGTGTTTTATTAAAAGTAGTAAAGGCAAAAAAAAAAATTGCGTACTGGACACAGGTATCACTTTGCTGTTTCTAACAAATCTGGCTCAACAAATTGGCGCTGTGCTAACAGAAAAGAATGTTATTCGTCTATTACATTAGATTCCAAAAACAACATACTAAAAGATGCTGTTCATTCATGTTTACCAGATTTCGACCGTAATAAAGTTGATAATTTTTTTTATAAAATGTAATCAAGAAATTTAGTCTAATAAATATATGGAACCAATAATACCTAAAATATTAGAAAAACAGTACATACATACTTATAAGAGCATAAAATACCATTATTTATATCAAAAAAAGTACCGAAATAGAAAAAAATCACTCAACAGGGTTTGGACACATTCGTACAATTTCCACGTTCGTACAATTCTACATTCGTACAATTTTTCCTAAATTGTTTTCCAAATTCGTACAAACAGGTATACTAGCTGATGCCCGCGGTTCCGCTCGCGTGGATGTCATATCTCCGGTTCTAGTAGACCCAACATAACCAAGTTACCTACGACTAAATTTAACATACATACATACATAAAGTCACGCCTCTTTCCCAGTGGGGTAGGCAGAGACCACTGCTTTCCACTTGCTACGATCCTGGCATACATCTTTCGCTTCTTCTACTTTCATAATTGTTTTCATACATGCTCGCCGGTTTCGAGTACTCTTGACATTTCCTTTCTTTAATATGTCTTCAATCTGTCTGACATACATATGTCTAGGTCGACCCCTACCGGGTTGCCCATTCACCCTCGCTTCATAAATCTGTTTCGTCAGTCTTCTTTCGTCCATTCTCTCCACGTGTCCGAACCATCTAAGCATCCCTTTCTCTATCTTAGTCACTACATCTTCAACCATACCACAACGTTCCCTTATTACAGTGTTCCTCACTCGATCCGTCATCTTCACCCCAGCTATACTTCTCAGGCTTCTCATTTCCACAGCATTCAATTTACTTTCATACTTCTTCTTCAAAACCCAACATTCACTACCATACATAAGTGTAGGGACGAGCACTCCTCTATGTACAGCCAGGCGCGCCCCTCTCGATACATTCTGGCTGCTCATAAAGTTATGCATTGCCCCATTTACTTGATTTCCAGCCATAACTCTTCTTTCAATATCACTTTCATATTTTCCATCTCTCGTAAACTTCGACCCCAGATACATAAACTCTTTCACTTGTTCTAATCTCTCTCCTTCAATCACAACTGTGCAGTCTGTCATACTTTCTTCTCTTTCAAAAACCATCACTTTCGTTTTACTTACATTCACTTTCATTCCTTTGCTTTTTAGGGCACCATGCATAATACTGACCATCGCCTGCTCCTCCTCCGATGATGCCAAAATAACTTGGTCATCAGCATATAGGAGACATTTGATGGTCAGATCATTCATTTTTAATCCATACGCACTTTCTTGCAAATCTTTCAGACAATTATCTATAAATAGGTTAAACAGCCCTGGTGAAGCCACACATCCCTGTCTAACACCTTTCTCAATGTTAAACCAGTCCGTGTATACTCCATCTATCCTGACACAAGCACTAGAACCCTCATAGAGTGATCTAAGTGCTCGTATCAAGCTGCCGCTCACCCCATACATAGACAATGTTGACCACAATTATTCATTCCTCACCACTCTGTCATAGGCCTTTTCCAAATCTACGAAAGCACAATAGACCTTTTGTCTTTGAGCCAAGAATTTTTCGGCTATGCTTCGTAGGGGAAAGACCTGATCCATACACCCCCTTCCTTTCATGAATCCTGCTTGTACATCCCACATTTTATCTTCCGTTTCATTAATTACTCTTCCAATCAAAATCTTTGCATACAGTATACCGACGACGCTGAGCAGGCTAATGCCACGGTAGTTCTTGCAATCTTGCTGTGACCCTTTTCCTTTATAAAGCGGTACGATAACGGCTTTGCACCAGTCTCCTGGTACCCGGCCGCTCCTCCAGCAAAGGTTATAAAGAGAGTACAGCTGATTAGCTACCACGCCTTGTCCAGCCCTCAACATCTCAACGGTAATCCGGTCATACCCTGCAGCCTTACCTAATTTCATACTGTTCATCGCATCCACAATTTCTTTCATACTAATATCACTTTCGTCACCACCTTCATTTATGTCCGTATGGATTGAGGAGCCACTTCAGATTTAAAAAGATATCTAGATGGGGACTTGTCCTTGCATATTATCCTCTTTTTCAAATAAGCTTTCAAAATATTCCTTCCATCTCTTTAGCACACATTGCTCTCCTTTCGCAAAGCTTCCATCCTGGTTTCTGATTTTGTCCAGTTGAGAGGTGGTGTTTTGCGCCTTGGATGTTCTTATTGACTTCCAAAACAACTTAATATTCTTTTGAAAGTCATCAGATAACCTTCTATCAAAATCATCTGTATCTTTCTCTTTCTTTCTTTTTACAGCCTCTTTTACCACTAGTTTACTACTCTTATACTCATCTTTTGCCACTTTTACTTCCTCATCCGTTGCTGTTTGCATTCTCTGATTCGCCCTTGCCGCCAACCAGTCCAACCACGCTTTCTTTTTATCGGACACTGCCTTTTGGATCTCTACACTTATAGTCTTCCGCTTGCATCCTTTTCTTCTCTTACATACGCCACACACTTCAAAAGCAACTTCCACAAGTCCTTCCTTAAATACCTTCCATTGTTTTTCAACCTCACACGTTTCATTTATGCTATCAAATTTGTTCCTCAATTTACTCACAAATTCCTCTTTTATCTCTTTCTCTTGCAAATTCTCAACTTTTATACGCTCTAGTACACTAATAGGTTCATGCACCCGGTGTCGCCATCGCTTAAAGAGGCCACTTATTTGGCTAACTACCAGGAAGTGGTCTGTGTCAATGCCGCCAACACCGCGGTATGCCCTAGTGTCTAAAACATTCTTTCTCAATCTTACATCTACGATTACAAGGTCAATCATACTTTTCTGGCTTCCTTCCTCTCTAGTATACATGTGGATCTTTTTGTGGGCAAACATTGTGTTTGTTACCGCAAGATTCCCCTCCAAACATACTTCAAGCAGACTTTCTCCATTTTCATTTACTCTGTCATCACCAAACTTTCCCAGCACACTCTCATATCCATCCCGCTTCACGATCCAGCTATTAAAATCACCTAGCATGATAATTCTCTCATTTTGCTTGCATTAATTCAGTATATCTCTCATACTATCCCAAAACTCCTGTCTCTCTCTTTGGGCTGCTAGGGACTGCTGCCACGCCGCATCTTGTGGAGCATATACCCCTAAAATAAAGATGCGGGTAAGACCAACCTTCAACCTCAGCCAAAGGAGTCTTGGGCTCACATATTCAAATTCAGTTACACATTCGTTCATTCTAGCGGAAAGGAGAACACCAACGCCCTTACTGGCTCTGCTGGATGCCGCTACTCCCGACCAATATGCTGTGTATGGTCCATGCGTGGTGGTTTCACACCCTTTCCGCTTTGTCTCATTTACACAAAGCACATCCAGACGTCTTACAGTCATCAGCTGACATACTTCTTCAATTTTATCGTTCATTCCTCCTCTAACGTTCAAAGTAGCAAAATGGCTAACTGTAGCCCACTTTTCGCCCCCACTGGAAACGAGACGTGACGGGTTGCGAACCACGTCGCCGCCATTCTGAACAGTTATATTAAACACCATTGCGTTCCCACGAGAAGCTAGGGAAAAATCTTGTCCGCCCAAACAGAGCCCCGCATGTTTGGGTAAGGCTAGCCTGAATCTGGGTTCGCCCGGTCCCAGGGCATAAGAGCATGCTAATGGCTAGGCACGCCCCTAACCACGCAGCCTTCGGCACGGCAACCACTGGCTTGGCCAATCTTTTGGATCCTTCCGTTTGTTCTTTGGAAGATGTATCTACAGCCAGGACAGTTCTTACAAACTTAAATACTCCTCAGTCCGGGCACTATGTGTGACGAAGGTACAAGGGGTCAGTCCTTCCCACGGGAAGATATGGGGTGATGCTATTCTACTCCACTGACATCACACGGCACTAAATTTAAATAGATTTAAATATGTATATGTATACAGGAAGTACGGTTATCGGAACGCATTGTTGACATTTTTTTTTGCTTATGACGGTGGTTCGGACAATAAAATATTAATTTTTGCTACTCCTTTCGGAAGACAATTAATTATTATACATGTCATAAAGAATGATGCCCACTTTCCATACAACCGTTGACCTGTCATTCACTTTTTAGGGTTCCGTAGCCAAATGGCAAAAAACGGAACCCTTATAGATTCGTCATGTCTGTCTGTCTGTCCGTCCGTATGTCACAGCCACTTTTCTCCGAAACTATAAGGCCTATGCTGTTGAAACTTGGTAAGTAGATGTATTCTGTGAACTGCATTAAGAATTTTTTAATTAAAGAAATTTTCAAAACATTTATAACATCTCTAAAGAGAATATTAGATATACGTGGCAGATACTTAGTAGAGAATATTTTCCGTCTATGGTTTCTGGTTTAAGATGGCGAATTTCGTCACACGCAGAGTGATACTACTGCAGCTGACCATTTCGATTATCAATAAAAAACCGATATCTGATTTTCTAGCCCACAACTTTCTTTCTAAGATTGTTAGTTAGAAATAGAAAAAAATATGCTATTTTATAAGTTAATTAACTGGGCAATACGCGAAAATGGCTTATTCTGATTAGACAGGTGAAAAGTGAGCATTGTTCTTTTACGGAGACGGAACTTTAAAATCTAGCCCGCCACCATTTTATCAACTATATTCCCTGCATGGCTCTATTGGCAAATGTGATTACAAATTAGCTGCGATATATGGCATGAAAAACACATTTCAATATGTGCGCATTAACGGTTGCTTTTACCATTTCACTAAAGCAGTTTGGCAAAAATCGAAAGATCTTGCTTTATGTTCAGTTAGCACCTTAGCACTACTTCCACCTATAATAATCCCAGAAGCGATTCTGGCTATAGGTATTAGAACAAGCTCCTGAAACTAATGAATTCAGCAAATTTCAAAAATATTTTTTTAAATATTGGATGGAAAAAATAATATTTACTGGTGGCCTTAAAATACAGGATTCTTCCTAGTTTAGACACCAGTCTCCCTCATGGAAAAAAAATGTATATGATAGATTAAGTCAACTCTAAATATTGTAATCTACATCTACACTAATATTATAAAGAGGAAAGATTTGTTTTTTTTTGTTTTTTTGTTTGTTTGTTTGTTTGTTTGTAACGAATAGGCTCCGAAACTACTGGACCGTTTTCAATAATTCTTTCACTTATAGAAAGCTACAACATTTAGGAGTAACATAGGCTATATAACATCACGCTACTACAAAAGGGAGCGGAGCAGTGAGCGTAAATGTCATTAATTCGTTCCGCTCCCGCATTAGCCTTCTAACCTAATCTATCCAAGTCGGATTTGCACACCTTTTTCAATAAATCTATCATTTGATTTAGTTAGTGTGCAAGTCAGTTTTTTTGCACAGCATTCATGTTTCTGGTATGCATTCAGTAAATTAGTGGAGTTACGTAGTTTTCTGAAAAATTATACAGATGTGCATTTAAAAATATTCCTTTATTTTTGTCGTTAATTAAGAGAGAAGCTGCCTTTTATGATGCTGTTGTTCAATGAAAAAACGTCGTCTGAATGACGATGACGTTCAAAAAGATGTTCAAATCGAAGGTATCATAATAATATCGGACTGCTTAAGTAATAAAATTAGCTCAATTGATTGTTTGCAGCATTCATGTATATTAGGTTAATTTAGCTACTATTTAATCTATACTTCTATACTAATATTATACAAACAAAAGATTTGTAAATTAGATTTTTTTGTAATAAATTAATTGAATTACTAGGTAACAGTTTTCTTCTTAACTGAACTACGACGAAATGAGAATCCGACCATATGCGAATCCGACCAAATGCGAATTAATGTTAAAAAAGAATATAAAATAAACTGAAATTGTTTTTTCTTTAATAATTACAAACATAGCAATAATAATAATATTATAATAATATATAATAATTACAAACATAGCAATAATATTAATAGCAAACAAACATAGCAGCAATGAGATTACATAAAGTAGTTATTAAGAAAAAACTTTTAAAAGTCATTTGTTTGTTTTTTTCGTTTGCAACGAGTTGATCGGCAGGTCAAATTTCTTACTCTCTCGTGTTAACCAGTCAACCATAGTCTCCAGATTTCGAGCACTGTTGGCAAATACGATGATACCATCTGCAAGGCGAATGTGGTTCAGTGGTGCCCCTGATATCCCATCAAAGGTTCCAGAAGACGGATATCAGTACCTACTGCGGAAAAGAGCTTTGGAGGAGGCTAAGTGTGGACAAAAGAGTCCTCTTTCCAGAGCTTTGGAGATATCGGGGTTTCGAGTCTCCTTCGCTGACGCCTCTTTGCACTGGGAACTGTACTCTCATATTCAAAACCCACTGTAGCATAACGTTTGGAATATATTTTTGTGTTTAAGATAGAGACATTTCACATCAACGAACGTCCTGATGTGAAAGCGAAAGGGCTTGTCTATACTGCTTCATGTATTAATAAACAAAACACTTTCCTGAAATTAATAAAGCATAATAGTGATCCTATATTTAGTTTGGATATGATCCATTGTTGGGAACCCTAACCCTGTTCTAAAACCAGCTTGTTCTGGTGGTTGTTATTCGTCTAGAGCTCTGGTGATCCTCAGTAGGATTATTTCTGAATAAAATCTTGCAATACATACATACATACAGGCACGCACGCCTCTTTCCCAATAAAAATAATACTAATAATAATAATAAAATCTTATGTCATGTATATTAGTCATAAGGCTGATAGGTCTGTAGTTCTCTAAATCTGATGCGTCTCCTTTCTTGTATAACAAAGTGATTGTTGATTTCGACTATCGATGTGTAATAAGTTATTAGTTTATTACACATCGATGGTCGAAATCAACAATCACTAATACTAATAACGGTTTCTTATGCATGTAATAAATAATAATGTAATAAAGGGGTACGAGCGTTGGTATGAAAATTGTAACGGGTTGACCGCTCTTAATGTTTGAATTGGTATTCGGGGAATTTCGGTATGTTCAATATTGTAGCGATGACTAATAAAATAACGAGAATCTTGTGGATGAACTCTAGTTCAATATTTTACTTGTTATTTACTTATTTATTGGTATTCACAACATGGCCATGGTAAAAAACTTTTACAACACACCTGCTCATAAAAGTGATATAATTTTACCGCAATTAAGCACGGAATGGCACCTATTATAAAACTGTGACTTTTTCATTGCTATTATTCACAAAAGTGAGTTATAGATTCTTTTTTAAATTTTATAGGAAGTGTCTATATTTGTCTATGTTCTTAAAAAAGTTTTGATACAAAAAATAACGTGTTTAATAGTACGAATAAATTAATACGCCTATTGTATGGTCATTTGATGCATTTTCGTATTTAAATAAATAATTTCAACTTGTAATACTTGTGAAATAAACAAAATTTTCACTCAAAATTAACTTTTTTTTTTCTCTAAGTACAGAAAAAAAAAACAGAGTAAAAAAAAGTTAAGTTCAAACCTCATTTTTTTTTAAATATGGTCGACCGCCATTGTTAAATGCGCGCGCATAGGAAAACGAATTAATTTGTAGTATTGTTTATTTAGTATTTGTAGTATTATTTTATTCGCAAGTGTGTTGTAAAACGTCGTATGGCACGTGTGAGCATGATGATTACCGTCCTCGGCTGTCTTAAGACCCTCGCCTGGCGGCTCGGGTCTCAATGGCGCCTCGGCGGTAATCACCAACGTTGCTCACTTGTACCATAATGTACTATTACAGGTTCGTCTAGGCAACCGAGGTTACATTCCACACAGAATTTTTACTAAAAATAAATATTCGATAGATACAGATCAAAAACAAAAATCCATAAATGATCTTATAGAATTTTCATTGATATAGATATAATATATAAAACATATTTCCACACCAATTAAACAAAAAAAAAAACACCTGCTTATAAACAGGCTTTTATTTCACCGCAATTAAGCACGGAATGACACCTATTATAAAACTGTGACTTTTTCATTGCTATTATTCACAAAAGTGAGTTATAGACTTCTTTTTTTAATTTCATTGATTAAGTTGCTTTGTTCTTAAAAAAGTTTTGATACAAAAAAGATCGTGTCCAATATTAGGTACAAACGAATTAATATACCTATTGCTTGCTCATTTCATGCAACTTCGTATTTTAAAAGATAATTTCAACTTGTAGTACGTGTTTAATAAACAAAACTTTCACTAAAATGGTTTTTTTTTCTCTGTGAGTATTTACAGAGAAAAAAAAATCATAATTCAATTATGTAAGTAGATGACACGGCAGCATGGTGATAGTACCTTAGCCTGTTCCGAAAGAAACAAATAAAAAAAAAAGTTAGTTGCGCGCGCATATTTATGACAAGTATGACAACAAATAGATTTTTACAATTGTGTTTTGATTATGTTATGTAGTATTTTTAGTATTATTTTATTCGCAAGTGTGTTAAAAATAATCGTATGCCACTCGCGTGTATGGTGATTACCGTCCTCGGCTCTCTTAAGACCCTCGTCGCACTATTCGAACCAGTAATTCCTGAGATAAGCGCATTCTACCAAACAAACAAACTCTTCAGCTTTATAATACTAGTATAGATTACTTACTCGAATAACTAAATAAAATATATATATGTACATGCGTCATATAAATATATTTATATAATTCCTCCGCATCATCGCCAGCTGGCAAGTTCCCTAAACGCTGCCGCTGGCAGCATTACCACGTTAAATGGTGTGCGAATTCTTTATGCAATCAAATACTTTGCCAGATCTTTGTAGAAGAAACGGGTACCTGGAGGTGGATCCCATGCCACCAATGTCTCAACACATAATATTTGTAGGCGTTGTACTACTGCTTTTGCAAATTAAACGTCTTCTTATTTTTTTGGTCTAAGAAAACTGTCCAGTCTATTCAGTCAGTCAGCTATTCCGTTATCATCTTCGTCCTTACAGCTATTTTCACAAACAGTCAATGTAGGTACCTTACATTCTTATAGAGTCAATATTATTAAGATTTTTATTAATAAATAAATAAATATTCTACAACATTCTACACAACGCTATCTAGACCCATGGTAAGCTTAATTAGCTTGTGTTATGGAATCTAGAATGCGGATATACATACTTAGATACTTTTTTTTTGTAAATACATACATATTATACATAGAAACAACCAGACCAATGCAAATATTTATATTCATGCATACAAATATTGGCACTGAGCGGGGATCGAACCCGCACCTCCTGCGTAGCAGCCGCGTTCACTACTGCTACGCCACAGAGGCAGTCTGTTAATGTTAAAATACCTATTCTAAACCCCTGTTTGATAAGTAGTATACGTAATTAGTATCAATCAATTTCATCAGCTTTAATATTTAATTGATTCTTCTGCCTTCAAAAGCGAGTTCTTTGTAAATCTCTCGTAGTAATTCTTTGTAATCTAAATGTATATTTTTATAACGTTTCATCTCTTATTCAGTTTTCTAATTTCAGCATATCCTAAACAAGCTTGTGATGAGGGTTCTATAATTCAAATAAAATCATTATTGGTATTTAAACTTTCATGGTCGTTCACATTACTATTAGAACTATCGGGATATTAGAAACAATACCATGGCAAATATCCCAATAGTTCTAATAGTAAAATCATTATTGTTATATTTTTTTTTTAATTATTTTTTTTTAAATAATAGACAATAATACTGTCATTATCAATTGGTTACTTTCTTCAGAAGTGAATTCATCTGTTTCGTAAGTTTACCCGCGGCTTTTCTGTTCTAGGTAGTTGGTACAATTCCTAAATTTTACAAATTGATAAAAATCACGATTCACACCACACATTTTTGATACCAGTTCGTACAATAACCTTCAAGCAGGAAGTAAAGGAAAAACTAAAATTATTTACATTTTTTTTTACTTGAAAAAAAAAAATATTTTCTTGACTAAAATTAAACATTTTTCAACAACCAATTTAAACACGTACCCAGTTGTCCAAAGTAACCCCAGTTTACCGCACGGATTGCCGCAAGAATATTTTAATTACCCTTGTTACCACAGGTAGTAAGACTGGTGGTAACACGGGTAACTGTTAATTGACCTGAGTTGTACTTAGACTTTGAAATAAAACAATGAAAAATGTACCTATATCAAAATTTATAAAGGGTTGAAAATTTGTTTGGGAATAAACTTTTTGTTTAAACGTAATTCAAATAAAACCATAAACGTGTTCGTTGAAGTGTTTTATTCGAACAATTACTGTACATCTGTATAGAACAGGGAATGCTAACAGTGCGATGCAAACTTACGCGGGACATAAATCATTTTGAAATTTTGCATGTAATCGGTGTTGGTGTTGGGTATAGTTAACTCAGTTGGTGAATTACTAACTTTTACCCGACTGCAAAAGTGTGAATTAGGAGGAAATTACAAAAATATATAAATGTGATATCTTAACTAAAAATATTAAAGTTTTATTACTAAAAAATTAAGAAGGAACCCATCTGCTGGATTTTAAATTTTTTTATTCATGAAATTTAATGTGTACCATTAAATTGAGTAAATAAAACTAAAAATTATATTATTAAAAATTAAATACGTTTACTGAATTAGAGAAAAACTTAGTGAATATAATACTCGTAAAAGATGCACCCAATAGTTATTTGATGTAGGTACCTACCTATATCACGATATTACCTGTTGATTTGATCTTTCTGTTAAGCAAATATGAGCAATGCATACCGGCGAGTGAGTCACCGGAACTTTAGTGAATGCACTGGAGCATATTGTAAGCGCTATGGCTATGACCTCTGTAATGGTCAAACCACTTAGCTATATCCACATTTTTCCAACATTTGTTAGGTACTTTTGAACCTATCCAACTGGATGTGGCGAAATCCTGAGCTTCAATATACTGGTGTTTTCATGAAAAACTTAAGATAGCGGTTCAGAAAATGTTGAAAGAGCTTTCAAGTGTTGACTGTAGCTATCCATGAGTTTAGGAGCTCTCCTTTTTGGTACCAGGGTACCTATAGAGAAAAATTGTCTTCAGAAGCCAAGATAACAAATGATGAAACAATGACGCCATTATGTTAGGTGGGCCATGGAGGTATTAAATCCCCCGCGCGCGGGGTTGGTGCGCAACGTTGCCGCTCCGCTCCCGCCTTCAACCCGCGCGACTTGGAACGTTCGCTCGGTTCGGCGGCAGTGTCATACCGCGTGGTACCTTCCACCGAGCGTCCGTGTGCGAGCCCCGCTCGCGCATTGCGTCGCCTACTCAAACAAACTTACAAACTCACTTTTCGCCGCCGGAAACCTGTTTCGTCTACAAAAATCTCCTATTACGACATAACCACAACATTAAGTATCTCTGTCACTCCCGATAAGGCCGATGAATCCCTCGTATATATTTAAGTGAACTTTAACGCAAACGTGTGGAACTTTGAAAAACTTTGTAAAGTTTGTTTATAAGTTGGTTGCGGTGTGCATATATGTAAGCTGTTAAAGCGATGGCTGGACGTAGTTCTCACTAAACCGGTAAGTAAAACGAACTTTACTGGAAACTTGTATTCGAATTTGAGCCTGTGGTAGGCCACTTTACTATAATATCGACGTCGCGTTCGATTGAAGCAGCCTGTATCCTAGCTATACCTACTCAGACTCAGCTATTTATTGTATGCAGTAGGTAAATCAAGTAAATGCTAATCAGTATCCGGTGTGTGTCGAGGGACCACTTTAGTGTCCCTTGTAACTTGATGCCAAGCTACATTCTCCACATTTCGGCTTCCTCAAATACACAGTGACACCTTTCAACAAAGGTCTTGTTTATTGAAACATCATTTCTACGAAGTGTTTGATAATCAACGGCAAGTGATTACTTACTGTATTTTTCTGAGTAGGCATCGTGTTGCATTGGATTCGTCTTCTATGCAAAAGAACTCTATGTGAACCGTAAAACGTAATCTTCATTTAGATATGATGAGATGACTTATGAAATTGCTCTCAGTTATTTATAGGAGATGGATTAAACGCCTGAGCCCATTTAGTAAAATGGCTGAGCTTAAACTAAAGGTCGATGCAAGTCGTTTTGACTAAAAACAAAGACAAAGACTTAGAGTCCAATAAGAATGTATTGTAAATATTTTATCAATTTTGGCTTTGAATGTACTGAGTAGGTAGGTACGGGTTTACTCCAAAATTATATTTTATCTATGTAGTAAATTTTGATATTAGAGATAGAGTCCAATAATATTTGTATATAAATAATGATTGTTTCTTTGTATGACGTTGGTCTTCTATGCAAGTGGTTGATTAGCCTCCTATTCAATCGATTGCAATGAAAGTTTCGTGTGCATTCCCGTGGTGGTTAAAGGCAATGCACCTAAGCACCGGGCCTTAGCGTCGTCATTTTATTCGTTTTTTTATAGTAAGTAGTTCGTTGTCTTCGGGTTTTCTCGATTCCCCCTTTTAGCGATTCCCCTCGAAAATGATTAAATACATTCCATCGTTCTCTACACGCGTACACCCTCTAAAACCGGGGTAGGCCTTCCCATTTTTTCTTCTTGATTTACTGCATTTCTGGCAGGGAGGCCTATAAAGCATGCCTTCATTACGTTATTCAATTATTGTTACAATAATCACAATATTTTGTTGTAGCCTACTTTCATTACATAAGCATGTAACTACCTCAAACGGAGGGGTAGGTTAGGTATCCACCTACTATCTAAACATAGCTAAAAATCGATGTAAAGTTCCCTATGGAGTTCAAAACCGGTTGGAGAATTTTGGTACCTACAATTTTCGGGCAATCACGTTCTAATCTCCAATCAAGAAACGAAATAACAAAATAAATAGGTAGTCATTATTACATAAAAATCCTAAATTATCTTTTTACATTATTACTACGGTAGTAAATAATGTCGTGATTTGAGAACCATACCATAGCAAGCGGTCACCGTGGCCTATGAATTAGAATAACACCAGACTTAATTTATGGGGAGGACAATATAATTACGGATTCTGTGAATAAAGGAGAATACCCTTAAAAGTAAATATAAGATGTAGAATACAGCTACTTAAAGTCAAAGTTAATAGTATAGACGGTGGCCATTCATAAAACGTGCACAGTCATCGGTATCCTTAAAAAATATTAAAATAATACCTGTCTATTGCCCGTTACCTATTAATATTAAGATTGTATGTACCTAGACGTGGACGTACAGTACCTACTTACTGTTTTTTTAAATGACTGATATATAATAAACTTCTGATCTTATATTCAAAAATCTTGTATCGGGCATTATGTATCACAAGTAACCTAACCTTATAACGTTGCCCTGTTTATTTATACAGGGCATTTATTTTTTCTATGACTAAGTACCCTGCACGTGATGTTAAGGCTAGAAATCTTTATCGACTATTTAAATAAAAGTAAGGTATAATTTAATTAATACCTACATATACCTAAGTAAAGTAAAAGTAAGGTAAAAGTGTAACCTTATCTGTCCAAGTCTAGACTACGCGGGGTGGACATGAGTGTAGTCCTTGCATTGACCGAATCTGCCTGTCTTTTCTAGGATTGACTAGGTAAACCCGAAACAGATAATATAATTTCAACATTTGACTGAAAAGTTAGAAACTTCTAGGTTTGACTAAAATACTTTAATCAAAGGCCGAAATTGAAATTTATTTTGAGGTTGACCCGAAGGGGCTGGTCAAACCTAGGACAAACCAGTTATTCCGCGTAGAGATTATATATCGACTTTGACTATAACATAATTATAATAATACCAACTATGAAAAACAATTTTTAGTTAGTGATAGTCCAATCTACAAAATTAGTGATTCATTCCAGTGTAACACACTTCTACAAATAGCTCCATAATGAAATTAAGGATCCACCTGTTAATAAATTTAAAAGTCTTATCAAAAGTAAACTTTGCCTAAATGACTGTTGTAAGATTGGTCAAACAAGCTTGGCAATGAGCTATTTGCTCAACTATGCCACTCAAATAAACAATTGTATTTAGACTAAGTAAACATGATTGTAAATAAGTAGGTAGATAAAAAAATCCAGCTAAGTTTATTGCCGGAGTCTTCTCTGGTCGGGTCCATTTGCTACAAGTCTTTTTTATTTTTTACTTTATGTCGACGTCTAAACAGGATAAATATTATTTTTGAATTTGACTTTGACTTCATGAGAAAAATTGGGTGCCCTTACACTAAAAAGAGTATAATAGTACATTATGGTACAAGTGAGCAACGTTGGTGATTACCGCTGAGGCGCCATTGAGACCCGAGCCGCCAGGCGAGGGTCTTAAGACAGCCGAGGACGGTAATCATCATGCTCACACGTACCATACGACGTTTTACAACACACTTGCGAATAAAATAATACTACAAATACTAAATAAACAATACTACAAATTAATTCATTTTCCTTACCATACTCCAATTAGCCGCGGTAGCCTAGTGGTATGGGTAATGGACTGCTGAGACGAGGTCTCGGGTTCGATCCCAGGTTTTACCATGGCACACACCAATGACTTTTCGATGCTTTTCGAAGTTATGTGTGTATTTACCGCAGGTTTATAAGTGCCCGGTTAATGGCAATAGGCTCGCCACCTATTACATTGGGACCTAAACATAAACGGCGAAATGTGGGTGCTAGCACCTCTGCCTACCCCTTCGGGGATACAGGCGTGAGTTTATGTTATGTTATGTAATTCATTTTCCTATGCGCGCGCATTTAACAATGGCGGTCGACCATATTTAAAAAAAAATGAGGTTTGAACTTAACTTTTTTTTACTCTGTTTTTTTTTCTGTACTTAGAGAAAAAAAAAGTTAAATTTGAGTGAAAATTTTGTTTATTACACAAGTATTACAAGTTGAAATTATTTATTTAAATACGAAAATGCATCAAATGACCATACAATAGGCGTATTAATTTATTCGTACTATTAAACACGTTTTTTTTGTATCAAAACTTTTTTAAGAACATAGACAATTATAGACACTTCCTATAAAATTTAAAAAAGAATCTATAACTCACTTTTGTGAATAATAGCAATGAAAAAGTCACAGTTTTATAATAGGTGTCATTCCGTGCTTAATTGCGGTAAAATAATATCACTTTTATGAGCAGGTGTGTTGTAAACAATATTATACAATTATACATGCATAAATGCACGCCTGTTCTGTTTTCTGTGTCTCACTATGATAATGTAATAACTAAAAATTAAAGAAATTTACTAGTTAAAGTTAAGGCACAATTATCATGCTCGTTATCGAGTAAGCAGTATGCTCATTGATTGAATTTAGTTTAGTTACGCAAAATTATCTTCAAATATTTCAGACATTTCGGGCTTTATCACCTAAGTGAGGAAGTACTTCTAATCTACACAAAACTGCAGTTAATCATGGCTGATTAGCTGCAGTTATGTGTAGATAAAAGTACTTATTACTTTTGTCCATACTCATTGTTTGTCATAATGTTGCCTTCATCCCGATGAATAGTGTCGACAGTGCTCCTTGGGGACCTTCCATGCGACAAGCAAATGACCTCTGGAATTGTTTGTTGTCGTGTGTTTATTTTATGGGCTCCGGTGACGGTTTGTCACCAGCCCCCTTATTCGGGTTGACCAGCCGTAACGTGAACACGCACGTGCGTAATCTAATGGCCGTCACATTTAAGTTGGTTTATATTTACGTCAGTTCTCTCTTCTATGTTAACTAATCGAAATTCATTGTTACTATCTGCGTTTCATATAATTATAACGTTTTACTATTAAAATGCGACCACTAATTCTATCGCGATAAAGCAAAATTCCTGAGAACACTATGATGCCGTCCAGGTTACTAAAATGAATCTATTCATTGTGCCAACACTGTCTACAGTGCAGATTATTCAATGCGATCTTAATTCCATTGAATATTCTGCACTAGTAGCAGGTTTAATTTTTTTTCATTAAAACTGCTTCTAGAACTTAAATGCACTGAAAAGTAAATAAAAATTACAAATACATAGTTATAACTCAGAAGATAAAATGCACGTAGGACTTTTGTTGAAGTCGGTGCCTTAGAAATTATAAAAACTTATTTTCACTCAAAAGAAGTTCCTGCGGACTTATTTATACCAAGTGTGCAAAATGTAGATGGGGGGAGGGCCCATCCCCAAATCTCACGTGTGATTTTTCAAAATGTGGGTTTCTTACGTAAACGCGTTGGATTGTTATGGTAAAAAGAAAAAAAAATTGCTTCGTGCTTTTATTTACGACTAGTGAAGACTAGTAATCAATATTGCTGAGAATTTAATTATAAGTGTAATAAAAATTTAACAATAGGATACTTATATCGTAACTACTGTGATTAAAAAAAGAATAGCTACTCTAATGCAGTCCATGGAGAATCATGCGCGGGCTCAAGAGAGGCTATTGGAACCAACATGTCCATATGATTTTCAGTAAAATCATCTGCTCCTTCAACTTCGTTCTTATCTAGCCACTCTAAGCCGTTGGCGCTTGCGCACAGTAAAGCCCGCTACAGACCTTCCAATTCGGTCGGGTCCAACCATCCGACAGCCGACGCCAACCAACCACCATTGCTTCCAGACGTTCCGACGGTCGGCCATCCAACCGTATTTCACCATCTCCCTCTGTTTTAGGCAAATTGCTGTGGAGTGGGCGAGATAGCAACAGACGTCCCGACGGTCGGCCATCCAACCGTATTTCACCATCTCCCTCTGTTTTAAGCAAATTGCTGTGGAGTGGGCGAGATAGCAACAGACGTTCCGACGGTCGGGTCCAACCATCCGACAGTGTTGCCAACTTAGTGGATTTTCCACTAAACAGAAATTAATAATATAATAAAATGGATCTCTGCCTTTTCGCCGAAACTTGTTTGGCCGATTATCACTTGCCAACTAACGTTTCGCAGAATTTTATTTCGCATAATAATCATTTGCCAACTTGTGATATAACTTTGTTTTTATTACCCAACCTCACAGTTGCCAATTTTACGTTTGGTCTTCCTTTTAGAATGACACTTTTCAAAATGCCAGCTTTCAAGTAGCGAATGTTTTAGTTTGCGGAAAGCTGTGATTCCGTAGCCGACCGCATACGACAACTGCCGACGCACGCAGCACATGCGCGTAATTCATTGCGGTTTCTCAATGGTGGCCTTTATCCGTACCGGAGTTTGACAAGTAATGGTAACGGCATGCGTCGGCAGTTGTCGTATGCGGTCGGCTGCGGAATCATACCTTAATATTTCGAAAAAAAAAATTGGAAAGCTGCAATCCTGAGTCTTCGATCAAATTTTGAAGAAATTTATTTACAAGGATGCCTTTTTTATTTGAGGCAAATTATATACAAGTTGTTATTATTATTTAATTTGTTTTTCACTCGTGCATTGTTGGTCGCAGTTCTAACCTAACCGATGTAGCATATTTAAATGCCATGTGTAGTGAAATAAAAGCGATTTAGTTCCGGCACTTCGCCGGCCGCTGCCGCGGCACGCTCGCTTGGCTCGCACGGCTCGGGCATTGTTTATCAGCATACTAACCTAACCTAACCTAGCATGTGAAATTGTTTTTTTATATATTTCCGTTAACGGTTAACCCCTCCAGCTAAGCTAAATTACTTGAAGTGGGTTCACGTCGATAGTGTAATGGCCAAGATTCGAACTCGGGCGGGCGGGACCACTTCATCGTAAGTCTGACTCAAGAGTAATAGTAATAATATAGGACCGACTATGGTACCGACTCCATAACCACTAAGCTACCGACGGCGACGCTTCAATTTAGAAAAGCATAAAAAAATTAAAATTAACATTTAAAAAACCCCCGACCCAAAAAAACCTATAAAAAGTAAAATAATAACTATTACATTATAACCTACCCAAGGTATTAACCCTTTTCTCATTTGTCTCATCGGGGGACCGCTAAGTACCTTGGTGTGCCCTATTACCCGCGAGCGACGGTCAGACGGCGGTCCCCCGACGAGACAAATTAAAGAAGGGTTAAAACCTTGGGTAGGTCATAATGTAATAGTTATTATTTTACATTTTATAGGTTCTTTTTGGGTCGGGGTTTTTTTTAATTTTTAATTTTTAATTTTATGCTTTTCTAAATTGAAGCGTCGCCGTCGGTAGCTTAGTGGTTATGGAGTCGGTACCATAGTCGGTCCTATATTATTACTATTACTCTTGAGTCAGACTTACGATGAAGTGGTCCCGCCCGCCCGAGTTCGAATCTTGGCCATTACACTATCGACGTGAACCCACTTCAAGTAATTTAGCTTAGCTGGAGGGGTTAACCGTTAACGGAAATATATAAAAAAACAATTTCACATGCTAGGTTAGGTTAGGTTAGTATGCTGATAAACAATGCCCGAGCCGTGCGAGCCAAGCGAGCGTGCCGCGGCAGCGGCCGGCGAAGTGCCGGAACTAAATCGCTTTTATTTCACTACACATGGCATTTAAATATGCTACATCGGTTAGGTTAGAACTGCGACCAACAATGCACGAGTGAAAAACAAATTAAATAATAATAACAACTTGTATATAATTTGCCTCAAATAAAAAAGGCATCCTTGTAAATAAATTTCTTCAAAATTTGATCGAAGACTCAGGATTGCAGCTTTTCAATTTTTTTTTTCGAAATATTAAGGTATGATTCCGCAGCCGACCGCATACGACAACTGCCGACGCATGCCGTTACCATTACTTGTCAAACTCCGGTACGGATAAAGGCCACCATTGAGAAACCGCAATGAATTACGCGCATGTGCTGCGTGCGTCGGCAGTTGTCGTATGCGGTCGGCTACGGAATCACAGCTTTCCGCAAACTAAAACATTCGCTACTTGAAAGCTGGCATTTTGAAAAGTGTCATTCTAAAAGGAAGACCAAACGTAAAATTGGCAACTGTGAGGTTGGGTAATAAAAACAAAGTTATATCACAAGTTGGCAAATGATTATTATGCGAAATAAAATTCTGCGAAACGTTAGTTGGCAAGTGATAATCGGCCAAACAAGTTTCGGCGAAAAGGCAGAGATCCATTTTATTATATTATTAATTTCTGTTTAGTGGAAAATCCACTAAGTTGGCAACACTGTCGGATGGTTGGACCCGACCGTCGGAACGTCTGTTGCTATCTCGCCCACTCCACAGCAATTTGCTTAAAACAGAGGGAGATGGTGAAATACGGTTGGATGGCCGACCGTCGGGACGTCTGTTGCTATCTCGCCCACTCCACAGCAATTTGCCTAAAACAGAGGGAGATGGTGAAATACGGTTGGATGGCCGACCGTCGGAACGTCTGGAAGCAATGGTGGTTGGTTGGCGTCGGCTGTCGGATGGTTGGACCCGACCGAATTGGAAGGTCTGTAGCGGGCTTAACTCATTAGCTCGTCTTGTGACAATCCGTGAGGGTCGCACTTTGTGGAACATACGCGCTTGCTTAGCTGGTGCATTGATTTACGATTACGCTTAAGATTAAATCTTAAGCATGTACAATCTGGAATAAATGGACCAAAAAGTTTTTTTTTGTTTTAATCAGAAAAAAAATTGCGTGATATTTGCCGAGACCCCCCCTCTCTCCAACGTAAGATTAGATGAGATTTGACTCGACCCCCTCCCTCCCTTAAACATCTCACGTAATTTATGGACGCCCCCTTATCCAAAATAACGAAAACTGAAATTATAAACCTTCTGCTAATTTTTTTACTTGTAAATAGCCCTAGGTTAGCCCAAGGATTTCAAACTCAACACATACCGATTTGGTAAAATTTTAACGAAGAAGGTGGAAACTTCATAGGGACCTCTGCCGCCCGTGATTTGGTGGTGGTTACCAGGGACCCTAAGTGATTTATATTGTTTTACATTTACATTGTGAACATAAGACCAAAACGTCGACAGTAATAGAGCCGTAAACGCAATAGCAATTTCCTTAAGGTTGCTTTTCAAAAACCGAAATGTGCTTATTTGTTTTAGAAGTGTTCTTTCAAAGTCCATTTATAAATGCTGATTTAATGGTGTTTACCTAAACAAACTTTGAATCACCATTTTACACTTTGCGGGGTTGAAATTTGTAATATATTTTTTTATTCCTTGTATAAATCAATCAAACTTTCAGCCAAACTGTAACTGGAATAGTTTGAAATGGGCGCTGTTTAGTTAGTGAATAAGTAAGTTTTTTAACCAGACAGACGTAATTATTACGAGACGAAGTAGACTAGAGCTTGGGAAAGTCACGATAACCAACATCCACGCGGGCACAGAATAAATAATAGTACTATGTGCAACAGCTTATCTACACATCAATATGTAGATTAACCAGTGATCTGTGTAACGTTATTAGCCATTAATGTGCAAATCCGGTGACAAACAGTATCTGGTAAACCCCTTTTAACCCTATTGTACTCCAACGGTATAGTACAACCGATTTAGCTCAATTAAGGGGCAAACCTAGAAATAATTCCTAGTAGCAATTTTCTTTCTGAATTCGTTGAGGGAGGTCCCTGGTAGTCTAAGTTTCGATTTGCGTGGTATTCGGTTCGTTGCGTTCTCCGTGATCTTGAATTTAAGGATACATTTTTGTTTACTGAATAAATCGTTTAGTTCTTATTTTACACAAAAAGTTGTTACTACAAAGTTGTTTAGAATTACATTTTCTACAATTTTGCTGTTCATAAATTTTTCCTAGGATCAATATTTTATGTCAAAACTATTAAATATACAGAAAATTCAGTCTCACCTACTCAAGTGTCTAAAAACGATCTATCTCATTGACCAGACCCTTGTAGATCTGGTGAGAGAGTTTTCTCTCAATAGATCCGATTTTGATAGAAAAAATCTATCAATCCATTGACCATATTAATTATGGATCTAGCGAAATGTGGATGTAGTTTTCTTGACCATGATGTCCATGTTCCATTTTGAATATTGTATTACGAGATTTCTGTTCTGGAATTTGGGAGAATGAGATCCTACTAATATTACAAATGCCAAAATTTGTAAGTATGGATGAATGTTTGTTACTCTTTCACGTAAAAACTACTGAATGGATTTTAATGAAACTTTACAACAATATACCTAGCTTATACATCAGAATAACACATAGGTATACTACGTTTGGTCGCGATAACGGACATCCACGCGGACGGAGCCGCGGGCAAAAGCTAGTAAGAACATATTTTTAATACAAGAATTGGCCCCCTAATCTTGTCAGTTAACTACAGTAATATTATGGTAATCAGAAATGTAAGACTCTAGACTGAATGGTTGAATACCTACAGAAATATAAGCATGGGTAAGTATACTAGAAGACAAAAATGTGATCGATACTTAACGATTTCATCTATGTCGCTTGAAATGCATTACTTCTTATGTTTAACAAACGATGTGAAGGCATGCGGAATATTAATAGAAAATTAACATTTAGAGCGAATACGATATCATCATCATCCTTGCTTTAATCCCGGTCGTATCCGAGGCCTTCATCTCGGAGTCTGGGGTCCGCTTAAAGTATGATTTTTTGATGACCTCTCAGCCTGGGTTGTGGTTAGTGGCCGACCTCTGCCAGAATTGTTTAGATCGCCCATATAGGCGTCCGTCTTGACCGTAATGACACAGTCGAGATAAAATTTTAACATGCCCTCTGAAGGAAGGAAGTGCTCAGATGAA
This sequence comes from Eilema depressum, assembly GCA_914767945.1. Classification (NCBI taxonomy): domain Eukaryota; kingdom Metazoa; phylum Arthropoda; class Insecta; order Lepidoptera; family Erebidae; genus Eilema; species Eilema depressum. The sequence continues at coordinate 19,623,350 of OU612012.1, read as the reverse complement.
ATAACATTAATCGCTTACCCATGCAAATGGCAACCGCCTATCTAGATTATCGTATTCGTTCCTGGCGTTCGTGGCCAAGTGCGCTCATTGTTCGGTATACAATCAGACTTGGCCAGGACCGCCTGGATTAAATTTATTGACGGCGGTCACTCAAGTTTCTTTTGTGTCAGTGATAATGTCTCTTACCTTCGTTTACTTGCATCACATCTCTCCCCGTTTTAAGATTGTCTTCGTTGGAAAGTAGCTCTTAGCTCATAAAAAGTGCTCGATTGTCGGTAATGTATATTTACCCCCATTACGTGGGACCTAAAAACATAGTTGGGGAAATTTAGATGTTAATGAACCTCTGCCTACGTCTTTGAAGTCATACGGTAGTCAGTAAATGTATTTAACGTATCTAAGACAGCTAGGAAAGAAGACATTCGGTATAATAGGCTATTTGACAACATTAAAAATATACTACAAATTATGGCCATCCTATTAGAAAATAACGTTAAAAGACCTACGAGGCTACAATTTACTCTCAAATATGTGTATTTTATGAGAATTTCAAATATAAAAATGTTATATTTTGTTGATTTATTGTCTATGACAAAAACGCTCGTGATTGGTCAGAGCTCTGGGTGACGTCATTGCTGCAAAATATCTCCAGTTGTATGAGCTACTATTGTTTGTTTCGGTGTTATTATTTGCTTTTTCCTTGATTATCGCGAGTTTTATGGACATATTTTGTGATTAAGTTCGAAATGGATACAAATTTTGTGCGAGCCGATGATAACAGCAACTTACCTAAAATAGAGTGACGTCACAACTCACACGCATCGCCATGTTTAAATATCCTAGCGTTTTTCGCTCACTTTTGAAAATTCAAACTTTAGCATTGATTTTTTAACATACTTAATGCATTGTTTTTTTACAGAAATATTAATGTGATATGTTTATACTGTAATAAGCAATCATTTAAAATGGTTTTTGAAAATTAGTCAAATAGCCAATAGTGATTAAATAGTGGTTCAATATGTTAGAGAGTCACTTGTCAAAGCACGTCTTAGCAACAAATTAAAATATTTAATTGGTTGTTCAGAACCATTTAAACATATTTAAAAGATATAAAACATTTACTTAAGCGCAATAAATTGTGGTGGCTTTATATTTTATTTTTCTAATAGATCATCCTGTTATTTCGTACGCGGGCGCATTTAAAACAAATCTAACAGTAGACTTAAAAGGTAGGTATATACACCTATGCGTTTTTATATGAAAAGCGAACCAACTCCGTAAGGAAAACGAATTAATAATTGAGCACTTAAACTGATTAGTCATCCTTACCGTTCCGATTTTGCACTTTTTAATTTTTATTTATTTCCGAAAAGAACTCAGTGTATTTAATAACAAAAAGAGTAACCGGGATTCATCACACTGGAATCTTTAGAACTTTGGAAGATATCTAAAACTTACAAACGGATGCATCATCTGCCGGATTATATTTAAGGAGCTAATCTAGGATATGGGTAGATTTCATAACTTTCCGAAGTTACTTTTAGTATTCAGTAGTGGTAGTTGTATACAGTACATCCTACTTTGAGTTTGCTAAATTACGCCATCTAAATATTTATATACCTAATCGGTCCTATTCCGGACTATAATCTATCTTGTGTCAAATTTCTTCTAGAGCATTTCGGGAGCTAGTAGCGGATAATATTTCGAAAAGTCGTAAATCTCTAATATGGTTGGGATTTTCGAAGCTTTCAGTGTCACGGTGTTACCCACTTCCAGTGTGGGTTTAAATTCTTGTGATAAAACTAAATGTATGTGGAATATTATAGTTGCTGAAGGAAGTTACTTTAATGGTTTGTAGTTTCAGAATACCTGTCATCCCTCGTCACGCGGTGAGATGTTCATTTGTATATGTCGAGTTACTTTCCCCTCACATGAGCAATTAATTTGAATTAATAGACTAACTTTTCCACATGACTATGATCGTATTTATTCTTAAATGTATACATTTAGTTGAAATTGCAACCCGCAATTTATTACACTTTAAGAGTCCCACCATAGCCAGAGCTTCCATAAACATTAATCGCGCATGAAATGTAAAAAAATCTAACTAGATTAGACTAACTAGATTATAAAAAATTATAATCCAAGACATGCACATAATGTCTTGGATTATAATTTTTTTTATGAACGTAATATTTTTTACCATACCAGCTTTCGCTAAAACATGCAAATTTTGTGAGGATGCTCGCTAAACGTAGATACTTTAGTGTCTTGGGTTTGATATGAGAAATCAGCAAACAGCATTAATTCACTGTTTGTTGCTGATTATGATGTAACTCGTTTTTCAGTTTTGGTGTTTTTAATTCAATTTTCGGTCGTAAAATATTTCGGGAAGTAATCACCAAATTGTTACCATCACTTGGCAGTGTATTCCGACAACGGCGATGAAACACCTGGTCACGTATCGTGACTATCAACTATGACACAAATTTAATTTTGCTAGTCTTCATTTAAATTATATTCAAGCTGTGAGTCGAGTCTCGACGTAATAAAGTATCATGCTGATCTTATTCTAAAACAAAATATTTCTTAATAATCTTAACTCTTTAGATTAAAATTATTTTAATAAATGATCACAATAGGCTATTTGACTAATTTTCAAAAACCATTTTAAATGACTGCTTATTACAGTATAAACATATCACATTAATATTTCTGTAAAAAAACAATGCATAAAGTATGTTAAAAAATCAATGCTAAAGTTTGAATTTTCAAAAGTGCGCGAGAAACGCTAGGATATTTAAACATGGCGATGCGTGTGAGTTGTGACGTCACTCTATTTTAGGTAAGTTGCTGTTATCATCGGCTCGCACAAAATTTGTATCCATTTCGAACTTAATCACAAAATATGTCCATAAAACTCGCGATAATCAAGGAAAAAGCAAATAATAACACCGAAACAAACAATAGTAGCTCATACAACTGGAGATATTTTGTAGCATTTTTGTCAACGAGCGTTTTTGTCATAGACAATAAATCAACAAAATATAACATTTTTATACTTGAAATTCTCATAAAATACACATATTTGAGAGTAAATTGTAGTCTCGTAGGTCTTTTAACGTTATTTTCTAATAGGATGGCCATAATTTGTAGTATATTTTTAATGTTGTCAAATAGCTCCAATAAGATTGTTCATTTCATACAAAAACAAATAAGCCTTTGTATTTTATTTTTATTGCTTTTAAAAGCATCGGGATAAAAATGAAAGAATATTTTATAAATTCGTCAGTCTTTATTTGTTTCAGAAATGGAATTAAAAAAATTGGGTACGAATTGAGAACCTCCTTTTTTGAAGTCGGTTATAAATAGGACATCACGGTACGTCTGCACGGTGAACCGCTTTGATTGGTTACTTTCTTTGTGTAATTATAACGTTGCAATATCACCAACTTTACCACAACTTATTTGTGCGTTTTATTATTCAGCTTTGGAACACTGCTTTAATAAACATCCATTGAAACGATTTCGTAAAGTTTGCCAAACGGTCGTTAGTATAACAGCTGAAAGCTTTTATCAAATCTGTTTACTATTCTATTAAAAGTTCCTTTAATTTAAACTTATGTGTAAAGTGTTTCTGCGATGTTGTGGGTTACAATTCTACAAATTCAACAGTGATAGTTTTATTATTTGTTAACTATATATTTTATCCATTAACACTAAATCAGTCCAAATATAAAAAATGTATTCTTTTGTTTCTGAGCATTATTTTAAAACTGAGGAACAATCCATACTATATCAATTAGTCTCTAAATATCCGTATGGTCATTTCTTCTAAATATAAAAGATATAAAGATCCAAAGCGTTATCGTCATCAGTTCGACTAATAAAAACAGGTTATAAAATCTAACTTCTGTTTCGTTAAATATATTGATGGGTAATGCAGATAGAGTCACAACAAGATGCTATGTTTGATTTACGTTTGGGTTGGGTTCTGCCCTCGTTCCCGTAACCCAAGGGAGGGACAAAAAGTAGCCTATGTGTTACTCTCGACTATAATAATAAATCTATCCCTTTACTAAATTTCTACCAGATCCGATCAACCGTTTGAGTGTGATTGAGCACCTAACATACACCCATTGAAACATTTTTGTGAAATACACGGTTTCGTCTATCACACATCCTACTAATAAACGCGAAAGTTTGTAAGTACGGATGGATGGTGGTTACTCTTTCACGTAAAGACTACTAAATGGATTGGATTTTAATGAAATTTTACAATAATATAGCTAATATATACATCAGAATAACACATAGGCTACGGTTGGTCGCGACGCGATAACCGACATCCACGCGGGCGGAGCCGCGGGCAACAGCTAGTTTATAATATTAATAGGCCGCAGTCGGCTACTTGGATTTATGAAAATGTTTATAATAGTTTAGGTAATAGGCATCACTATTTTTGGAATTCGCTTTCACTTCGACATTGTGACACAGTGATAAAGTAGAAGGTATGTAAAATATAATTAATATAATTATGTTAAGTATTCTTGAAGAAAATCATGTAAAGGTCTACGTAAGACACGTCTTTTAGAGGATCCTCGCTACAAACAAAACATGCTACGAAGTAGTGCCTCGAACACCTACCCAGAAGCGTCTGACAGCTCTCTAACTATAATTACAAGGGTTATGAAGGGTTAGGATCCTTCAAAAATGCATTTTACAATGACGGATTCATTATTCAAAAATACACTTCCTACTTTTGTTCTACAGATATTGTATCTATGCGAAATGTCAGCACTTCCACTGCTAATGAGGCTTTTAGTCAGAACGTTTCAAGTTCACATTAAGTTGCTGCATTAATTTGTAGTTAGCTTCTTAGTAGGTACGTTATTACTTAGTTTGAGCAAAAAAATATTGTAGTTCGTAAAGAAGGGTACATAAAGGATCTTGAAAAATAATAATTGGTTACGTATCATAATATCTAAAGTTATTTCAACTATGTTCAAGATAACTACGGTTGATTCACATATGGTCATAACGCATATTGGTCGACTCGACTACTGGTTCATACACATAATTTCGAATAAACTAAAATTATTTGAACTAACGGACGATTAATATAATGTTCATTTAAGATATTGGACATGTTGACTATGTTTGAAATACCTAATGGTCGATTCGCCTACGGTTTATTGATACTACTACTTTGTAACAGAAATTTACGTTGTTGCAAAACCGACTTCACGTAGTCTTGTCTGCCCTACCCCTAGAGTGTAATTTAAGCCCGCGAAGGCGCGGAGGGGCGAGGCGGCCCGCGAGCTGAGGAGCAGGTGGTTCTAACGAGCACTGCGGCGGCTGAGCCTGGCCGTCGCAGCCGGCCAGCAAGCCGAAGCTGCGGTAGTGATCATCAGATCCATCTGCGACGATCGGTGGGTGGGACGGTCGACGGTCGCGTGGGACCGCCGGGGCCCGCAGCGCCGGAGCCGTTACAGAAGCCATGCTTGCTGCATGATTGCTTGCATGCTGCATGCCTGCTTGCATGATTGCTTGCATGCTGCATGCCTGCTTGCATGCCTGCTCGCATGCTTGCTTGCATGCATGCCTGCTTGCATGATTGCTTGCATGCTGCATGCAGCATGCATGGCTTCTATAACGGCTCCGGCGCTGCGGGGCTCCGGCAGTCCCACGCGGCCTTATCGTCGCAGATGGCGGGCCGCCTCGCCCCTCCGCGCCTTCGCGGGCTTCAATTACACTCTAGGGGTAGGGCAGACAAGACTACGTGAAGTCGGTTTTGCAACAACGTAAATTTCTGTCACAAAGTAGTAGTATCAATAAACCGTAGGTGAATCGACTATTAGGTATTTCATACATAGTTCAATAAACCTTAGCACAATTAATTGTAGTTGAATAAACCGTAGGTGAATCGTCCATTATTTGTTTCGACCAGTAGTTATTACAAAAATATGTGAAACGATCTTTAGGTATTTTAAACAGTAGTTCTTTTGACCGTAGTTGTCTTGAAAATAGTTAAAATAACTGTAGTTATTATAATACGTAACCTAATAATTAATAGTAGAGCAAGATAAAGTTTGAAACGTGTATCAATATTAGTATTATATATGTATAATGTACGGTGATAAGCAAATGCAAAAATTTGATCACATATTGTCTTTGAAGTGCAACGCTATTGCACGTGACTGTTGTGCATGAGGTCCTAGGTTGATTCCTGGATCAGATATTAGTGTTGTTGGATATTTTTGGAAGGAATTTTCACCGAGTTCGCGTTAAGTCCCGTTGATTGGAACATATCCTTTCTAATATATACACAGGTGCAAGAAATAAACTGATGTTAAATACTCTATTTATATCAATTGAATTGAATTCCATTTAGATTGGCAAAAGTGTATGCTCAAGACGGAACGTGAACCCGCGACCAAACCCTTACAGGAGGAAGACTTACCTTTGACTCTGACCACTCTGAGGCAACACGTGTATAGGAGATTTTCAAATGCTCAAAACGTGCTATGTAGCTCAGTTAGTTAAAGCATTCCTGCTGTAAGGGCCTGGTCGAGGGTGTAAGTCCCGTCTTAACTCTTAAGCATTCAGTTTTTCCTATCTAAATGAGTTAGAATAGTTAGCATAGTAATTGATTCAAACTGAATTCAATTAAAAAAATAAATTGAATCAAAAAATAAATGTGTAGTTTTTAATTATTAGCCAAGCTTAAAGTTTTAAATAGATACAATAGTCAGTCATGCCTCTACCATAGGGGTAGGCAAATACCACTATTAACGGCCACTCGCTATTATACAATACGGTAAATACCTTTTCGCATGAAAGTAGATAGAATTATAATTGTTTGAATTATTTTCATTCATATTCCCTGGTTGATAATTGAATCGGCATAACATATATTATGTTAGGTTGCCGGCCCTTGCCGGATGGCCGATTCGCCTTCTTTTTTTAAGTCTGTTTCGTCAATCTTCTTTCATACATGTCACTATATTTACTATCATACTACCCCATTTTCTTATTATACCTACTATTCCCCATGTGGGTCGAGAACCTTATTCCAAATACCTACTTCAAAAATCTCTCTCTTTTTAAGCACTTTGACGAATATCAATCAAATGGTACGGTGTTTTTCGTAATTAATTTTGAGTTACGTTGCACTACTTAGAACGTTTGGTCTCTAGGCTAACCGAATGTACTATGTATTTGACGGATACACCTACGCTGATACAAAGTCTAGCTATTTTACAGCTAAAAACCAAACGTGATACGAAGTAAGTTTGTGTTTATTGCTCGAACCGGTTCGTATGTTACAAAAAATAAATATTTTCTAATCTATTGTATCGCTCCGTGTCCCACCTGCGCATCTGTTAGCATTTTTTACAATTCTCCGTGCGTTGATCTATTAATCGGTGCATAATCCAAAAATTTAATCGTGTATATTATAACGTAAATACCTAATATAGAACCATAGGAACTAAGAAAACAATGCAATCTCAAAATAATGAACTTTCTTTCATACTATATGGACTATACCCGATACCGATGTGGTACATTCTATTCTTTATATTTTCAAATATAATAATATGTTTCCATAATATAATATATGTTATTTGAAAATATAATAAACTTTATTTATTCAATTCATATTCTAAATATATACAGATAAACAAAACTAAATTAATAAATAAAAATATTTACAAGATCAAAAAAAAGAAAGGGAAAGGAAAAAGGGGTCAGGTGTCGAAGAATTCCTCCCCATCGATGTCGACTGGTAACGTACCCAAAAGGCTGGCGGCATTACCCCGTTGGATGGCAATGCCAATCCTTTGGGCAAAATACAGGCCAGCCCTTTGGTCACGCGAAGCATCGACCAGTCGCTTTGCAATTTCCGTGTAAAGCGACCGTGCGCTCGGACCCCACGAACCCAACGTTTCGACCCCAAACGGCTCAAATATATAATTGTTGGTTATATTATAATATTTGCGCCTTTTAAGGGTCTCCGCAGATGCCGCAGCAGCACAGGCGCAGCCCGTCGTACTTGGAAGATGTGAAGGCGCAAGGGTGTCGACGCATGTTGCGTCCCACACCAAAGGCCTGCCCATCTTCCAAGGCACCAAAGACATACCATCCGGTCTCTTGCCATCATCGCGCACCAAACCAACTGGTTCAAGGATGGCTGGGACGCCGACGGTGACAAGAGCCCGGCGGATTAAATCATTTAAATGTGCATGACGTGACATGCGTCCTGCGCTCCTGCTGCATGATAGGCCGTGGTGCCCGAGACTGTCGACTGCTTCTCCGCAGTGACAACGATGAGGAGCAACACAGGGAGCACCTAAACGAAGACAGGCTGCAATTCTGAATGTCGTGTCGTCCAACATGGTGCCAATGTTGGACGACGGAAGAGCCTGAAGCCACACACCAGACTCCCATTCTCCCACAGCCAAAAGGCGAGCACGCTCTGCAGCATTAGAGGACGTATTAATTAATTGCTGTCTTAAAATGTTGCAAAGCGGCTCATTCAACTGTCTCTGGGAGCATAGGTTGGTGGGCAAAACAGAATTTGGGCAAAACATTTTTCAAGCATTTATGGCTTCGGCTTTGCCCGGCACTTCAGAATTAACCAGTGTGGGTAGTAATATTTTCCTGGTTAATTCCTCTGTGCCATGGATCGAAGCCAAAAATGCTGGTAAGCTCACGTCGGAAGTTTTACGAACGCCAAGCCCACCCCGGCGAACCGGGAGAGATGCTTGGAGCCAGGCTCGGTCGTTCAAATCGGCGTTTAAAATTTTGCATAGGGTATTTTGAATAATTTTGTCCATCTTGTCTATAAGTGCCAAATGTTTGAAAAATTGTGATGAGCGAAGAGCATGTGTGAATTTGGGGACGAAAAGGCAATATCTGACGATTGTAAAAGCCGAATGTATGTTAATTTGGAGGAGACGGTCCGAAACTTCATTAAAATTTTGTATTCTTTCTTCAATGAAGGCATCATAGGCATCTTCGAAAATCGGGCACCCTAGGAGCCGGAGTGTACTTTTATCTTGAACTTTTAAATTTGGGGCCAAAGCGTTAAATTTCGAAATTGCCAAAGATTTGTCAATATTATCGTTAAGGTAAACTTCACATTTTGAGGGATTTAGTTCTAAACCAATAGTCTTAAATTTATCTTTCAGAAATGTCAAATCTTGAAGTACTGTGTCTATATCTCCTCCTAGAGTGCCGTCATCTAGATACCAGAATATGTTAAATTTCGAATTTAGCTGTCTAATGATTGGATGTATTGATAAGCTGAAAATGAGTGGCCCAAGCGGGTCACCTTGTTGACACCCGACCGCTGATTCTAAAATATTTTTCTTAAAAACCAATTTAGAAGGGTGTCTGTAGCACTGCCAAAGAAACTTAAAAATTTTGGGAGTTTCTAGCTTGGCCTGTGTCAAATATAATTGACAACACACCTGCTTATAAAAGTGCTATTATTTCACCGCAAATAGGCACGTAATGACACCTATTATCAAACTGTGACTTTTTCATTGCTATTATTCACAAGTGAGTTATAGATTCTTTTTTAAATTCTATAGGTTAAGTTTCTATGTTCTTAAAAAAGTTTCGATACAAAAAAGAACGTGGTTAATAGTACGAATAAATTAATATGCCTATTGTATGTTCATTTAATGCATTCTCGTATTTAAATAAATAATTTCAACTTGTAATACTTGTTTGATAAACAAAATATTCACTCAAATTTAACTTTTTTTTTCTCTAAGTACAGAAAAAAAACAGTAAAAAAAGGTAAATTCAAACCTCAATTTTTTTAAATATGGCCGACCGACATTATTAGATGCGCGCACTTAGGAAATAGAATTAATTTGTAGTATTGTTTATTTAGTATTTGTAGTATTGTTTTATTCGCAAGTGTGTTGTAAAACGTCGTATGGCACGCGTGAGTATGATGATTACCGTCCTCGGCTCTCTTAAAGCCCCTAATCAGGTCAACGTCGAAAAATCGGTAATTTCGAAACCGTTTTTCTTATTGCCTATAAGACTTACAGATCTGAAATTTATATGCCTGCATTCTACAGGACATACAGCGGAACTTGACCTTTTCAAAAATGAAAAAAAAAGGAGGAAATAGTAGAAAAGAGGCTCTGAACATCACTCTAAACTTTTTTTTGAAACCAAATATTTTCCACTCGACTTCACACATATGTTAAAAAAGTATATCAGCGTGACATGACCTTCTTAGTTTATAATCGTTGCCTATCAAATTATTTCTTAAAATTGGTTTTACTGATTTCTACGGCTCCAGTACCCCTTGCTCGTTCAAAATTCAGTCTGCGCTGAGGCACGTTGCTGAACGGACCTATGTTTGGTTGCTGAAACCTCCCCTCCCGCACCCCGCTCACCAGTGTCAGTGGGTGAGTGTGTTGTATAAAACGCAACAAAGATTATAGCCTCCATAGATTAGGCACTTACGATTATACGCGACTATCGTGGCGTAGCGTAAGAGCGCTTGTAGGGCTTGTTCCCAGACCACCACAATTTTATTACCACCACCTCCACGACTTTTATTTGTGTACAAATATAATTCTCAGGACATCCAAGAAATATATAGTACCGTCAACATGTACAAGGTTTTATGATTTAGATGAATCGCGAAGGATTTAGATGAATGAATGATGAATTTAGATGAATCGCGAATTTCTGTTTCGCAGACAGAAATTTCATAGAATTTCGTTTCACAGAAAATGTTTCACATAATATTTGGTACTTATATTTTTATTTCGAATATTATTGTTTCAAAGACAATTTACTAGAATGAAACATATTTCACAGAAAAACAATTTAATGAATTTTTATTTACATTTTTTTGTTTAATAAACTTATCAAACAGTAGAATTATTTTTTAAGGAATATTAAACCACCACCATAATCGAAAATAATTTGGTCTAACGTTTAATAATTTAGAACACGTCATTATAGTTTACACCCCGACTCAGAGTACCCCGACTTGGATAGGTTAGGTTAGATGGCTAAGGCGGGAGCGAAGCGGAGCGGAGCTCCCGCCTTAGGCCTTCGTGGTTATTTTTTTTAAAACCACACAGAAATAGGAGCCCCGCGGAGCGGGGCTCCGTCGAATTATCTTAGCGCAAATAAGTTTTATATCTTTTGAGTGGTATGTCAAACGATTTTATATTTAATTTATGTTATGATAATAAAGAATATTTGATTTGTTATTCTATGATATGATTATTTTAACATTAAACTTTATGTGAAACAAAAATCAATGATTTAAAAATCTTCAAAGTAAGTATTCTGTGTATTTATTATTCTATGAAACGAAAATATGAGGAAAATTTTATGTGAAACGAAATTCTATAAAACAATTAGCTATAAAACAACGCACACCCATCGCGAAGATAATTTTGAATAGATATCGATTTAGGTACTAAGAATCATCTTCCATTTATTTTGACTTTCTTTTTTGTTGTAAAAGGTCTTGTCTAATGAATAATAATGTATGAATAAGTTTTTATAGTTGTTTAATTCATACGACAACAAGCACAACTCGTTACAATCTATAGTTATTACAATATTTTGAGAGGAAAAGAAAAAGATGAAGGCGTTTTTCAGAATTTGCTGAAATTAAAAATTGATACTGGTGATGAAATCTTGCGAAAACACTTGAAAAAAAAAAATGCTCAATATACATCCCCACAAATACAAAATGAGATTTTAAATATATGCGAAGTTCAAATTAGAGAAAAACTGGTTGCAGATGTCAAAGCTGCATACAGTATTTTTATAGGTTTTCTCCAGTTGCAAAAAATGGATGCTCAAACAATAGCTACTGAAATTAATGGTTTTATCAAAGCGATGTTAATAAATGCGTGGGACAAGGCTACGACGGGTGTGCTACGATGGCGGGAAAAGATGGCGGTGTCCAAAAAATATTGAAAGGAACGTATAAAAAGTTTACATTTTCGCTATGCCTGCCACAAGTTAAACTTACTAGTATAGTCAACGACTTGAATCATGTTCCAGAAATCCGAAACTGCATCGGAACGCTAAAAGACACCGTAATTTTTTTTCGGGAATCGGTTTTACGCCAACAATATGTCCCTAAAATATCACTATTATGTGAAACAAGATGGTCACATAAATATAAGATGTTTTTAAAAATCATTTTATACAAATAGTCGAGGGTTTGGAAAAGCTTTCTAAAGAAGGGAATTCTGGAACGAGAAAGACTGCTTTCTAATTATTATCAGCTGTAGGACAAACGCAATTCATATTAGCGTTATGTGTCATTGATAAATATAATGCTGCAACCCGTAGCAAATACTTTACAATCCAAAAGTTTGGTTACATATCAAAATCCCGAAGCTTACAATATCGAATTTCATAATACCGACGTACAAAGACCGAAATCCAAAATACCGAATATTCGTTTGACCGAATGTTCAAAATACCGAAAGTATAAAATACCGAAAGTACAACATCTCGAAGTACAAAATTCCGAAGTTCAAAATCCCGAAAATGAAATTTTTGGGTCCTTATAAAAAAAATAACCACCTTCTTACCTAATCTATCCAAGTCGGAATGCGCGGGATGGACATTGCGGGCCTCAACGTGGAAACATATTATAGGTTAAAAGGGCAAGAAAATGACCTCCACCATATATTTATATCATAGTTTTTTTATTTTTTTTTATTTTGCAAAACACACCAACAGTATACATATAAATCATTATCATCATGGAATACAAAATATAGTTCTGATATGTACACCACTTAAAGGTATGCACAGCTTACACCATAGGATAGCGTACGGTTAAGTGCTAATTAACAATTTGAAGTTTCACAAAGAAAGTTTGTAAGTTCTACAAAAGCGATCCCGACACCTTCCTCCTGAAAACACCAAACGAGGGATTACACGCTGTATGACACAAACGCGATTTGTCGTATACGCAGTTCGACACCAACGTTTTATTTTACTCAGTTTGTCACATACGCAATTTGTCATCAACGCGATTTGCCATCAACGCAGTACGTCTTATACGACTTTTGTGTTAATCGCAATTCGTCTTAAATGCGATTTGTCATTATTGCTATCAATTCAAAAAAAAATCTTGTCTAGTACATCATACTATAATTTGTACGTTGTGTTTCAACTTAATACCTGCTAGCGCCATCTAGTATGTTAGAAGGTAAATAAAACATTTTCATTACAATGATGCATGTGGGTACCTACTAGGATAGATACCTACTAGGTACCGCCAAGGATGCTACATCTCTACATTACGCATCTACAATGGCCCATGGGTGTTGATGACTTCAGGATTCCCAATAATGCGGACCGCACGTCGCTGCCGCCTGTCGATAGCATCTAGTAAGTATTTTGCGGAGCCATCCCAGAAATGCGAGTACCTAGTATTTCACGCAAGAGCCAATTTGTGACTTGTATAAAAGACACCGCTGCTCTGGCGTGAAAAAACGTCTCACTTTGTTCAGGACGCCGAGTTTATGCGAGGCTGTTTTGATGATACTCTCAATGTAGTTTTTGAGTTTTTGTTGTTCAGTCTGCAGCGAACATTCTCTAAGGGCCCGTGTCAGCGCTTTTCACATCGGGCACCCCACCACCGTGTGTAGCCCTGATACCTCGCTTGCATCACAGTGACGATACACAGACGTTGACTCCTTCCTAATCCGAAACAGGTGGTCCACGAAACTCCCTCTCCCGGAGATCACCTGTATGCCGGTACGGCAGGCTCCCGTGTCGCCTTTCTAGCCAGTCCTCTTTGATGGGGTTTACCGTCAAAAACACAATGTGTTTCAAGTCTTTCTGTCCACTCCACCATGATGTCCTGGCGGACCTGGAGCTTCACGGCCTCGATTTCTTGAGCGACAGGTGTTTCCCCAAGACCGGTCCCTACGGAATACCGCAGGATATTTGACACCGACTGTTGGGTAGAGCTCTTTCCGTCAGATACGCCCCGACTATGCGGCGAAGATAGAAAGGCACTTCGTGGTACACGAGCGCCTCCCTAGCAAGTCCAGGGCAAGGCGTAAAACGCGTTAGCGATGTCCAAGGACACTGGTAACATTACCTCGCATCCTTCGATGCGGTTGCCCGGGACGAAAGTTGGTGAAGACCAGAGCCCTAATGCGCTCACGTGCCATCATTGGCATCTAGAGTGAAGCACCTCTGGCTGAACCCATATTGGCCATCCGCCAGCTCCGACCCCACTCTGGAGAGGTGCCCGATGAGAGACTGCCTTTTCGGAAGTGGACCAGTTGCCCCGTCTTCCACAAATGAGGAAACTGGCTCTGCTACAAACATGCGCTGAGAAGCTCTGTCAGTTAGGGCTCGATAGCATCTTCGAGTAGAGCAAGGACTCACTCTCGTCCTGGAGTGCCGTCGGGCCCCGAAGCGGTTTTCTTACTTCTTGGTCTTGAGCATTGCACCGCCAGCTCTAGTTATACCCAAAAGACCTCGGGCACGTCGTCGTCATCCACGCTAGGCGCCATTAGGCGACCGAGGTACAGTCATCTGCGGTGGAACGTGTTCCATCAACTGCGCTGGGAACAGGGAGCTATCATCGCCTCCAATTAGAACTGGTGGAGACACCGAGTTTTAAATAAACATCCTTTAAGTATGTATTGGGTTTTATTTACAAGAAATAACTCCTAACATTAAGGGCCGGCTACGCCGAGCGCACGACTCAAAATCTGTCAAAATAAGACGCAAACGTGCACGCACACATCGCCGAGGTGCACAGTGGGCTGCAAGATGCTTTTTGCAAGTCAAAATAATGTAGAAAATTGTCTTACGAATACTGAAAAAGCTATTTTATTACTTATGATTAGAGTGCATTTTCAGTAATACGATTTATTGAGACGAATTTCGTCTGTCAAATTATATTTCTTTTCCTTTTCTTGCTTGTATATTCATCCCTTTCATTTCGTGCATGACGTCATTGGCATGTCTTTTGTTTTGGCATCATGACATGACGTTGTTTGAATTTTTTACAAAGATTTGAGATATTGAACAAAATAAGGTTGGTAACATACCTACACCTAAATATTGATATAAATATTAAAAATGTTCGTAAAATTAAAATGCCCACCGCGTAGAAAGACTATAATTATCATAGTAGAGAGATGATGAATATCTCATACTCTAAATAAATAGTTTCTTAAAGAACTAAATTGTCCTACCTTACTTTTATACTCTTTTATCATGAGCAAAACATTGCCATAAACAGCTATTGCCATGAAGGTTTTTTTAAGCCAAGTGTTCTTCTCCTTCTTAATTAGCGTAATCCAAAACTTTCGCGAAGCGATTGTCATCTGACCTCCACAACCCAATAGCAATATTGGGCGATATAGAAGCATTGCAACTAAACCAGTTGTTGGACTTTTTAGGGCTCGAAGTATCCCTAAAGACTACTACTACTTAGATATTTTCTTGTTTAATATTAGCGTAATTTTTCAGTAGTCGGGTATTAGTTTTTACCCGACTGCGCCAGCGAGGGTAATGTGTTTCGCGCGTATATAGTATGTATGTAGTTTTCTTTGTTCCCCTTTACAGGCCTAATCCCTAGACGGATTTCAATGAATGGGGTCTTAAATGAAAGGTATTCATCTCCCGAGTGTTATAGGGTACCTACATAAAATTCCATCAACACTATACGGTAGATTTTTGATGCTAATAGTACATTATGGTACAAGTGAGCAAAGTTGGTGATTACCGCCGAGGCGCTATTGGCGAGGCTGTAGGCGAGGGTCTTAAGAGTGCCGAGAACGGTAATCATCATGCTCACGCGTGCCATACGACGTTTTGCAACACACTTGCGAATAAAATAATACTACAAATACTAAATAAACAATACTACAAATTAATTCATTTTCCTATGCGCGCGCATTTAACAATGGTGGTCGGCCATATTTTAAAAAAAAATGAGGTTTGAATTTAACTTTTTTTACTCTGTTTTTTTTTTCTATACTTAGAGAAAAAAAAAAGTTAACTTTGAGTGAAAATTTTGTTTAATATACAAGTATTACAAGTTGAAATTATTTATTTAAATACGATAATGCATCAAATGACCATACAATAGGCGTATTAATTTATTCGTACTATTAAACACGTTCTTTTTTGTATCAACACTCTTTTAAGAACATAGACACTTCCTATTAAATTTAAAAAAGAATTTATAACTCACTTGTATGTCTATAACTTACTTGCCTAATTGCGGTAAAATAATAGCACTTTTATGAGCAGGTGTGTTGTAAAATATATTATGTGTTGACAGAAAACATTTTTATTCAAATTTATCGAGTAGGGTATCAAAATGAAGAGAAAAAGGAGATTACAAAAGTATATAGATGTCATATCTTAACTAAAAAGGTTAAAATAAAATTGATTATTAAAAAATAAAAAACCTGACTGCTGTCCAAAAGATCGAAACAAGCTTAATAGCAGGCGGTACGGTACCCATTACATTTCTTTCGGTTTATGATTGGCAAACAAAGAAAACTACATACATAAATACATTACCCTCGCTGACGCAGTCGGGTAAAAAGGCATCCCTACAATTTACCAAGTCACTATGCCATAGCGGGCCCTCTACATTCCGCTCGATCGCATGTATTGCGTCCAGCCCCTCTAGACAAGTAGAAATTCGTTGCTCGGCGTATGATGGAATAGAATGCCAAATGTATGGGATTTGACGTATATGACAGGCGTCAACGAAAGTCAAAAACGTCATCATCCCTATTCCATCATTCGCAGAGCAACGAATTGCCACTTGTCTAGGGGGGCAGGACCTACTTCCTTGTCAGTGTAGTACAACTTACAGTCCCAGAGTGCGTAATCACGGCTTTCCTGGTCGAATTCCCTACATGGGCATGCTGCAGACTCGCAAGCTTAGCTGGTGTAAGCGTTGCCTAAAGCAGCCATGGCCCGTTAGTATCCGTGAAAAAAGAAAAAAAAAAGATAACAAGAATAAAAAGAAAGTATCCACAAAACGTATTTTAGCTAGGTATATACCAAACTGTTTGGTCCAACCTTTTTGAGAAATCATATTGAGCCGGTATGTGTAACATAATATATAGACCACGAACTTACGACGAACACGCACAATATAACCCAAGTACTTACTTAAGTTTTCTTTATTAATTTCTAAAATGTACGGAACCAGCTACTTCATGATACATGTTTTTAGGATCTTATGTTTATAAAATACATGTATACATGTATGACTACGAACTTATTGTCTAATATAATTTCCTTACAACAACTGACAGCCTCCGTGGCGTAGCGGTAGTGAACGCGGCCGCTGCGCAGGAGGCGCGGGTTCGATCCCCGCTTAGTGCAAATATTTGTGTTCATGAAATATGGGTATTTGCATTGGTCTGGTCGTGCCTCGGAGAGCACGTTAAGCCGTTGGTCCCGGTTGCCATAAGAACATCTAGTGCAGTCGTTACGGGTAGTTGGCGCCCTAAAAAATCCAAAAAAACAACAGTCTAGCTGCAAAGCTTCAATATCGCCTAATGATACCATTGGGATGTGGAGGTCAGATGGCAATCGCTTCACAGAAAATATCGAGGTCTAGCCAAATCCGTAGCTAAAACTGGTAAAGCGGACCCCAGACTCCGAGCTGAAAAAGCTTCGGATGCGACTGAGAATTAACGCTAGGAGGAAGAAGATAATTTCCTTACAGCAGGACCCAAAAATATTGTCTTTAAAAAAATATTTTGGATTGGTATATCCCCAACTTTTTAGTTTGACATTTTAGGCGCTTGTGGTTAGACACTAAATCGAACCACTATGTTATAAATGTACCAACGAATTCGTGAAACGGCCAAAATCGGAACTACGTTTGTCACTGTCAAATGCATACTATTTTATTGAACATCTAAATAAATTTGACAACACTGAGAAGACAGTGTCGCCACTTTTGACTTCACATTTTTGTTGGTATGCCTATTGTGTATGTGTGAACTGTCATCACGCATCAAAGAGACGTGCTCTCTCTCCGAAAGCCCGTGGGCGACTGACGTACGAAGGAATCTACATAGATCGCTGCAAAATTGTATGGGAAATTTGCACACATAGTTATTTTTATTGATATGCGACATCATAACAGTTATTTACAATTAATAAAATGTATTCAGCGGCAAGTATAGCTCTTTATCTACTTATATACATATTTATTTCTTAAGAAAATTATAACTTCACACGAAAACTGTGCCAGGCAAATGACACAGTTTTACGCGTTTTTCAATAACTTTGGAGTCTTTTTTTGGATTAATTTCTAAATTTATCATCAAATAAGTTATTTCGGCCCCTTCAAGAACTCTTTGACTTTCAAACCGACTCCAGTTCATCGCTAATTTCATACATTTTCTGTCATGATTTCCTTCGGGTTCGAGCGCTGTTTCGCGTAGCCTGTCCTTAATGGGAATATTCAAGTTCTAGAATCAATATCTCCTAACTGACTAAATCCCTATAAAACATAATCATAATCACATCCCTTCGTAAGTGATAAAAAGGTAATGCATTGAAAAGTATTTTACCATCAATAGATGAAAAAAAAAAAAAACCTTTTTTTTAAACAGTTTTTTTCTTCCTGTGTAAAATTAGGTTGGAGGAGGTATTGGTACTTCATAGACGATATGACATGTCTATGTTATGAAATGTCATTGTGTGATGATATTCATAAAATACCTTGTTGTGGATATTACCGTATTTTCTTTTCTCGTGTGTATTGTATAAAATAATGAATATCGAAAACTTTCAGTTTATACGCAGTAAAAGAGGTAGTGATATATTATTACACGGCGGTTATCAATATAACATAAACAGGAAAAATAAAAGTGGATCCTCTAATTGGCGTTGTGTTAATCGTAGTTTATGTTGTGCATCGATCACTTTAGACGCGGCGAAAGAATGTATTGTCCACAAATGTGAACACACATGTTTATTAGAAGAAAATAAAAATGAAATTTTATTGGCAATTGAGAAGTGCAAAAAAGATGTGTGCGAAGATTTTTCACCTATTCAGAACACATATGATAAAAACTTTCACGATCTTAAAAGTAGACATAATGTAGACGATATCCCATCATTAAAAAACATACAGGACACTCTCTACAGAAGCAGGAAAAGATATCTGAATACCAACAAATTAACTTTTGCAAATTTATCAGAAGTGGCAGTACCTAATGCGTTTTCAGAACGTTTTCTTGTATGTGACGATGGAGACCGAGACAAAATCCTCATATTTTCATCAAAATTAGCAAGACGAACTATACGAAACACGCGACACACGGAAGGTCACTATTTTGGAGACGGGACCTTTAAAGTAGCCCCACCGCCTTTCTACCAACTTTACACAGTGCATTTGGACTTAGGCTCGAACTTGAACACTACTAATGTTGCTCCAGTTATTTATGGTTTGCTACCCGACAAGACCACAGAAACATACCGGCGATTTTTCCAATTAATAAAAGAAAAATTTAATATTCATATGAGTAGTTTTAGATGTGATTACGAGATAGCGGTAGTTAATGCGGGCCACGAAGTTTTTCCAGAAGCAAAAATTGAAGGATGCTATTTCCATTTTAAAAAAGCTACCAAAAAGAAGGCCAAGGAATTAAAATTAACTGAAACTTCCAACGGACGGCGGTTATTAAGAATGGCAACAACATTGCCGCTCTTACCAGGGGACTTGATCCATAGCACGTGGAATCAGATACTAGAATTATTTCCAGACAAGGAGCTATTAAAACCGTTTATTAAATATTTTGAAACACAGTGGTTAACAAAAACTTCTCCAGAATTATTAAGTTGTTCGGGAGCCAAGCACAGAACCACTAATATGTTAGAAGGCTGGCATCATCGTCTCAATACTAAAATCCCAAAAAAGCCATCATTTTTCCTTTTTTTACTTAAACTTAGAAAAGAATCTATACATTTTGATTATATTATTAAAAACCGTCTTATTTTTTCTTCAAAAAATAATAGAAAAAAGTCAGTAATTATTTTTGATAAATTAGTTGAAAGTTATTTAAGCAAACTGCAGGTAGGTGAAATCACACCTCTACAATTCATACAAAAGTTTATTTACTATAACCTTTTATATTAACATTTATCTCCTAATTTGTGATTGAGAATTGCTAATATTATAATGTCTTTACCTATTATTAATCGTTATTTAGTTAAGGTTGATTTTGACATTATCTTTTGTAAATTAATGTAGTTACTTATGTGGTCATAGAGGTAAACGAACTTAATTATGTTGACATTGACATAGGTATAATTTTTATTTTTTGTTACTTAATAGGATAACTGAGAATAAATGATGATTTACTAAATAATTTGAGCCATTATTTTCCCCCTATCTAATCATGGCCATATCAGCCGAAAGACGCCCACTGCTGGACATAAGCCTCCCCCAAAGAACGCCAAACCGATCTATCTAAATGCTAGCTGGGTATAAAATAAAGTGACAAACTGCGTTTATGACAAAATGCGTGTGTGACGAATTGCGTGTAAGACAAAATGCGTGTGTGACGAATTGCGTGTAAGACAATCAGCGTTAGTGGCGAACTGCGTTCGTGACCTATAGCGATGGTGTCAAATCGCGTATTATGTCGAACTGCGTATACGACAAATCGCGTTTGTGTCATACAGCGTGTAATCCTTCTTGTCATGGAAAATATCCAGCTGATCGAGTTTACTGTTTAGCGCATTATACTCACGACACGCACGTGTTAGGGGTGAATTAAGTCCCATGTTGGTTGGCAGAAGGTTCTGGCTAAGGGGTGACGCGGTGGATTTCAAGGAACAGTGTAAAAAAGGCAATTTGATAGGTTACTGAGGTCAACTTTACTGTTTACGATTTTATATAAAAAGGTCATATCGTGAAGCCTACGCCGATTCGATAGAGTAATCAATTTAAAATGTCTTAGACGCTGATCATAGCCAGCTCTGTGTGAGATGCCCTGCGAGATGAACGCTAGATGTCGTGTAAATGCGCGCTGTATGGATTCTATTCGTTGCGCGTGTGCGGCATAAAAGGGATTCCAGATCACAGATCCATATTCAAGCTGACTGCGGACCAAGGCATTGAAAAGTGTAATTTTGGTTTGAGCATGTCTAAAGCCTCTAGTATTCCGCTTCAAGAACCCCAGCATTTGGGCAGCTTTCCCGACAATTGAATTAATGTGTGATGTAAAGTGGAGTTGCCCATCAATTGTTACTCCAAGGTCCTTGATTTCGCCCACCTGCCGATGCTCAGCAGCACCGATACTATATTTGGAGACAATTTTGTGTTTTTTTCTTGAAAATCTAACGTGGCAACATTTTTATTTTTATTTTTTTTTTCTCTTTATTTTTTTATTGGGGACTTTTATACAATGTACATGTCAGTCCCATCGTACCTTTTATACAGACTTCAATCCCTTACAAATCGTAACATAGCTAATTGAAATAGGCTGTAAGCAGCTTCAGAGTTAGGTGTACACAATATTTGTTGAAATATACCTACATCATACAAATTTAAGTCTAGCTCCCTAAATAGCTCGTCTCTAGCAGCCTGAAATCTAGCACACTCCGCCAATAAGTGAAGGACATCTTCAACAGTACCACAAACTTCACAGTTTGGTGAATCATTTTTTTTCATTAAGAACCCAAACTTATTGAGCGGCATGTGTCCAGACCTCAGTCTGTGGGCGATAACAACCAATTTTCTGCTTAATATTGTGTTGAGAAACCAGGGTATATGAGGAGGCTCCGCCACTATAGCCTTATACCATATCCCTTTATTCTTTGATCTTTCGTTGAAATATTCTTTCCATAGCGCGTGGCAACTATTCCTGTACTTAGGAAATAATTCTAAATAACTAATTTCAATATCTATCTCTTTCCCCCCAATAATCCCAAATTTCGCTAAACGGTCAGCCTCCTCATTTCCTTTTATGCCTACATGTGAAGGAACCCACTGCAATCTCAGATCAAACCCTCCATTAGTTAGATTATGTATTTGTGCCAGTAACTACATAAGCTATCGATGTGCCTCTGCAACCAGAGGCACATCGAGCTATATGTTGCAGGGCGCTCTTACTGTCCACACAGATTACTGTTTTTCTTTTGCCAATACGTTGTATATAGACCAATGCCTCTGAAATAGCAAGGAGTTCCAAAGACATGATTGAAACAGAATTAATAACTTTAAAACAATTATTTTCACCATTGCCTGGTATTAAAGGATCATAAAAAGCAGCACCACTACCATTAGCACTCTTAGACCCATCAGTAAAAATAGTATAGTAACCCTCATATTTCTCCCATATTTCATTTAATATTTCTATTTTTAATAAGTTGTAGTTGTAAGCTTTTTTAGGCTCTTTGATGGCATCTAGATTATCTCTTATTATGCCTTGAATAGGAATCTTGGTTAACCAAATCTCTAAAGTAAACATTTCAGCGATTGGGGTCGATTTTATATTTTCCTCTCTAGTTTCTTCGAAAGCACTAACAAGTAAGGGAAGCTTCTTTTTAGCCCAATACCTGGCGTGTGTAAGAGCGCTAAGTTCTGATAGTAGCTTAGTTGTTACATTTTCAGCTAAGGATCGCGTTTTTAAACAATATTTAATGGCTAACCATCGTCTTCTTAAGTGCAGTGGAGGTACACAAAGCTCGCATTCCATTACATGAATTGGAGTACTTCTTATGAAGCCCCCCACAACCCTCAAAGCCTGATTTTGTACTTTGACCAACTTGTGTATAATGTGTGTTTGCACTATTGTCGAATAAAAAACTTCCATAGTCAAACCTACTTCTAATAAGTGCAATATATAATCTACGCAAATGAACTTGATGAACACCCCAGGAAGAACCAGTAAGAATTTTAAGTAGATTGACGAGCTGCTGACTCTTTTCAACTATTGCATTGATATGCTTACCCCATCGCAGTCCTCTGTCTAACCAAATACCCAGATATTTGTAAGACTGTACAATATCGAGTTCACAATTATTAATTGAGAGCTGTACCTGTTGTTGTCGAACTCCCCTACTAAACACACAGCATTTTGATTTACCAATAGATAACTCTAACCCTAACTCATCCAAAACAGTAATAAAGAAATTTAATGCATCCTGAATTTTGACCTGACCTTCCAGAATGTTTTGATATGTTGAGTATAGTACAAAGTCATCTGCATATTGACATATATATACATTCATGATTTCCCGGCAAAGTCTATAGGTTGCTATGTTAAAAAGCAGTGGTGAAATAGGGTCACCTTGGGCTAAGCCTTTTCCTGTGTATCGGATTATCTCATTACACCCTGCAAACTCATTAGTAACTTTGAGATGGCGCTCACTCAGAAAGTTCCATAGATACTGACATATAGTTCTACCTATGCCTAAATTATCAAGTATGCACAACAGTTTTTCTATTAATAATTATTATATGCGTTTTTAATGTCTAGAAAACAAGCTAGAGTTGGACTGCCATTTGTAAAGCCTATTTGAATTTGAGTCACTAACCGCGTTAAACAATCAAGACTAGACTGTCCCCGGCGAAAACCCGTTGCATAAGGTGATAAAATCTGGTGTCTTTCTACATACCATTCAAGTCTTTTAGCTAATTATCATCACCTGGGGCTGTATCTTTTTTCTTTAGGCAGTGATTCATTTCTTCTAATGTAAATTCTGACTCAATATATGTATTCCTAGACTTAAAATCCGGTGTTACAGGCAACACATAGTCTGGTGCAAGGTCACCCATCATTTCACCCAGTAGCTCCTGAGAAATATCAGCCCTTGTCCTTTTGTAACCCTTAACCCATCGCAAACGTTGCCACATGTTAGAGGCAGACATCTTATTGTCAATACTATCACAAAATGTTCTATAATCATTTACCTTAGCATTCCTGATAGCTTCCTTTAATGTTTTTTCTTCAAGTAAGGCTAAATTTGAAGGGGTTGGGTTTCTTCTAAAATGGCTCAGTGCTAGTCTTCGTTCCCCTACTAACTTAGATATCTCCGGGCTCCAATATCCTTTTGCTTTGAATTTGCTGTTTGGATTATTACATATTCTAATCATGGGAATACTCACATCAGCTGCATTATTTATCTGGTAGGTAAAGTAGTCATATAAATCCTGTACACTACTACCTTCAGCAGGTGGAGAAATACAATTTAAAAGTTGTTGTTTATAAGCTTTCCAGTCAGCTAATTTATAATTGCGTTTTTTAGAGATGTGCAGTACATCAGAATATTTGATATTAATTTTGATGAACAAATGGTCACTGCCCAAGTTTTCATTCATCACAGACCAACTGAAATTGATAGCTATATCTACAGATGCAAATGTAATGTCAGGGGAGGTGCTTTGTAGAACACCATCCACTAATTTAACCCTAGTAGGTTCTCCATCATTCAAGGAAGTAAATCCAAACTCAAGGGCGGATTCAAAAATTTTTTTACCTCTGGTATCAGTTTTGTAAGACCAGTTTCTATGGTGGCCGTTAAAGTCTCCTGCTATTAAACAATTTTTAGGACACATAGAAAAAATTGTATCCCAATCTGATTGTGTAGTCCTTATGGGCCTAGGACAATATATAAGAATTATATACTGGATGTAGCTACAATTATTTAATCTTAGACATAATAATTCTATACCTGAGTTATTTAAATTCATATGTACCTGCTGAACACTAAGTGAATAATGGGTTAGAATAGCAACCCCACCATGAGTATCAGGGGGAATTCGATCTCGTCTATATATGTTATAAGGGTTAAAATTGATACGTACCTCCTCACTTAACCAGGTTTCGCTAATCAATATAATGTGAGCTTTCTCCTGTGCCAGCAAACACTTAACCTCCTCCGCTTTAGGTGACAAGTTTTGTGCATTCCACTGCAATATGTTCAAATTAACGTCTCTGTGTGACCCAGCCATCTTGTGCAATAGAGATAATTTTGTTAACGATATCTATATCCCTAATTAAGTACCAAATAAAGTTACAAACTTCTTCCACAATACAACTAAATACTAATTTAACTTTCACATCAAAATTACACTCAGACAAACAAATGTCTTTCAATTTATGGAACAACTTTCTGAAATCTACTTTATGCTTTGTTGGTTCTTCTTTGTTTTCTGCATTTCCTTGTTTGGTTGATGATTCCCCTTCATGCTCCCATGTAAGATTATGGCTTTGATTAAATTTTTCTTTCTTTTTATTTTGTTTCTTATGGGGTTTACCCAAAATTTTAGAACTTACAGACTCTTCCATGCTCTGTTCTTCTATATCAGTGTTATTCACCAATGCGTCTCTGTATGTGGTATTCTCATTTCTTATATTATTACTATTACTATTGCATGTATTTTCAATGGTATAGTGCTGTATGTTTTTAATTTTCTTCTCCTCTAAATATGAGTTAAGAGCATTTCTGTATGTGTAATTCTTGTCACACATAATCTTCCTTATTCTCTTTTCTTTAAAAAAAACAGGACAAGTCTTATCCAATGCCATGTGTGGACCTTTACAGTTTATACACTTGAAAGTAGTAGTCTCGCAATTACTATGATTCTCTCCACACTTAGGACAGCGTACTATTTTGGATGGACATGCCTTTATCAGATGCCCAAAACGCCAACAACCAGAGCATTGAGTCACCGGGAACATATAGGGTTCTACCTTGAACCTGCAGCCATACATGGATACGTATGGGGGCAAAGTAGAACTTTTGAAACATAGGCGCACTGTTTCGCTGTCCACCCATTCTCTTGTAGTACTGAGCCGCTTCAATCTTCTCACTGAGATAATCTCGTAATCGCAATCTAAGCTCTGATGAATTTCTTCGATACTAACTTCTAAATCTATTTGTTTCACCACTCCATAAGATAAACAAACTTCATTTACAAAATGACATTCATAACCCATTGTTTGACATTTCTGACACTCCACTAATTTGTTTGCCATTTCTCTATTATCAAATTCTAAAATGGCTCTGTATGCGTTTTTGTACTGAATTTTTCTAATATTTAGAATGTTTTCTGCTCTTAACATCTTCGCTAAACCAAACTGTTTAGGTAATTTGACTTCTTTCCCTGTAATACAAACAACACTAATCGGCGATTGTAGGTTCCTTTCACTACTATCAGATTCCTCACGTGTTCGTCTTGCAATTTTTTTTCCCTCTTCTATAAGTTATATATTCTCACTCCTCCTCAGTAATTTCCTCACTATTATCTTCTCTGACTCGTTTTTCTGTACTTCGCTGTCCCTCATTCTGCGTAATAACACTATTTTCCATTGTACATGAATTGACTTGTTGCTCACTAGTAATTATTGCTATTTCCTCTTCCATGTAATCGCTTCCACTAGACTCAATATCATTAGGTATTCTTTTATCCATTATCAATCATTATACTAAAACGCCCAATTAAACAGTAAAAATTAATAATTTAATTTTTTTCGCAAAAAAGCACTTCCCGCCGCGCTACCGTAGGGTTGCCAGTGTGGCAACATTTGGCCACACTTAGTTGCATTAGGTTAAGGTTGCACCAGTCTTGTATTCTATTTAAGTCACTTTGAATAAGTTCTATATCGTTAGGTGAGTTGACAACCTTGTAAAGTTTCAAATCGTCGGCGAAAAGAAGACAGTTACAATTTCTTATGACAGATGTTACGTCGTTTATGAAAATTGAGAACAGAACTGGAGCTAGATGGGAGCCTTGTGGCACTCCAGAGACCGCATAGTAAGGTTGTGAACTATACCCATTGACAGTTACTATTTGAAGTCTTTTTGCTAAGTATGACTGAAACCAATGCAAAAGGGACCCTGTTATACTGAAATGGTTTAGCTTTTTAATGAGGATTTTGTGATTCACCCTGTCAAACGCGCTGGCTAGGTCCGTGTATATCGCGTTGACCTCCAATCTCTTATCTAACTGATCGGTTATATCGGACAAGAAGGAACACAAATTCGTCACAGTCGAACGACCAGCACGAAAGCCGTGTTGGTTAGGCGACAGCAACGCATCCACCTGAGCAGTCAAGACAGGACAGACGATTGACTCGAACAGTTTAGAGAAACATGATAAGATCGCTATGGGCCGATAGTTCTTGGCATCGCTAGGATCACCCTTTTTAAATAGTGGTATTATTCTAGCTTTTGTTTTTGTTAGATATTATAAATTATGTATATGTACCTATGTATACATCTATGTAATGTGGGTGTTAATTCACCTCTGCCTAACCATCCGGGGATAAAGGCGTAATTGTATGTGTGTATGTTTTATAAATTACCTACTCGGATGCACTAACGTTCAAGGCAACGTAATAAATTAGCCAAAGTAGAATGAGAAACGAAGAAGTCATTTTAAAACTACCCCCGTTGTAAAAATAAGTATAAAAATTAAACCAGGACGCCTACCATCGGTAAAGTACCAAAATCTCATTTTCGGGATTTTGAACTTCGGGATTTTTAACTTTCTGGATTCTGAACTTCGGAATTTTGAACTTCGGCATATCGTACTTCGGTATTTCGTACAATCGGGATTTTGAAATTCGAGATTTTGAACTTCGGGATTTTGTCATTCGGGATTTTGATTTTCGGTATTTTAATACGTAACCGCTAAAAGGTAGGTATATCTTATTAATGAAGGATAAATATTTGTGCATTATATTTTTTTATTGTCAGCGTTCAACTGAGTTTTCCATAAGACAAATGATGTCCTATCTAGTATCACATATTCTATGTTCCATGATTTTTTATTGTTTAGCACAGCGGCTGCGTTCAACAACGTGGTTGTATGCGTGCGTGCGCGAACCCCGGCGATCCCGCCCCGCACCTCTCGATGCCCCGCTTGACCGAATACCTAAACGCTCAAAGTCATTCGCGTAGGTAATCACCTTAAGATGCCTCGGCAGTAATCACCAACTTTGCTCACTTGTACCATAATGTACTATTATAAGATTGTTAAAATGAATAAAGAGGAATAATAATGACAATCAATTGAAATAAAAACACTTTTTAACGGATTCTATAGCGATTTATTTGTTTTTTCTTTTTCATTTTTTTTTCAGACTTTTATTTCAATGAGTGACATTCGCGTAAACTTTAGAAAATTATATTAATAGTCAATTTATTTCATACCACAATATAGAGCATTAGCGACATTTTAGTAGGTAGTACACACGGCGCCAGACTTCGGTTTACAGGCCACACCAACATAAAGGAAGTGTGCGTGACAGCAATACTATTAATACATTGCATAAAGATGTGTGTCATAACAAGTAAACCAATCAGGGCCTTTGACGCACTCACACAATTGCTATTTTACTTACATAAAATGCACCAAGGTTATAATATCATATTCTAAACTAATTTTATGAAATGTATGCAGCATTTTGTTTCTATAACTAATAGGAGTTATCAAATTTAGTCACTATACTATCTGTTCTCATAGTCGAGATGGATAAGAATGCAAGTAAGTAAGTTTGGACCTCACCGTTGTCGCCGGTGTCGTTGGTTCGGAACTTAACAACGGAATTCTCTTTTTGTCATTCGTGCATCTTTATGTCAGTCAATTTAATAGACATAACATTTTATTTTATGTTCCAATATCTTTTTAGAAGTTTATAATAATTATACTTATGTGTTTTTTATATTTTTTATTAAAGATCAAATATTTTTATCTGATACTTAATTAATTATTATCTATAAATAATTAATTATACCCATACTTAAGAAAAATATCATGCTTATAATAGTAAATATATTATTGCATTGCAACAATAAGTTAATTATTTTATTTTCCTTTCCTTTTATCCATTAAGAATAAATAGTATCATCAAGGAAATATACAAAAAATATATTAAATTATATTATATATATGAATTTTATACACTTAGTTTCCTGTAAATAAACTAGACCAATCGGACTTCAATATATAGAGGAACAAAAAGTGCACCTCGCTCGAGGACCGAACCCGGTATTGATTCTATTGGTTCAGCTGCATATTTAAACCATTCAGCTATATCTACTTATTCGTTTTTCGCTAAATATGCTATTATAACTTGGTGCAGTGGCTATCATCAATACCTATATTTCATGTAAGTAAAATAGCGAATGTGTGAGTGCGTCAAGGGCCCTGATTGGTTTACTTGTTATGACACACATCTTTAAGTAATGTATTAATAGTATTGCTGTCACGCACACTTCCTTTATGTTGGTGTGGCCTGTAAACCGAGGTCTGGCGCCGTGTGTACATATCACCATTTCGTGCTAATATTACAATATATTGCAGGAGACCGGTGCCTAAACTAGCCTGAGTAATATGATAGAGATAATAGCACTACTGAGGTCTATATTTCAGGACTTTTAATTACATTTCATTTTTCAATAATATAGTTAGAGCACAACTTGTGATGTGAGTGCAACATGATAATGTGCATGCATGGGTGGTTGTGAGTGGAATATGTATGTATATGTGTGTACGTGCGTACGATATAAACAGGAACCATCGATATCGACTAGAATCGAGCACATGGACCTAACTATCGATGGTCAGTGTTCTAGACAGAATTTTCTCATAATACGTGCTAAGTCGAGAATGACCGCTTTCTGCATCAAGCCCTTGACCCAGCTGTCTAACGCGAGCCACTTGGGATGTTCGTGATGACTCTTGGCAATCAGTCTGTGAATCGAAAGGAGAATAATAAAATTGACGGGACATATTCAAAATATCGTGAACCAATTTAAAATATTTTGTTTTAGTTTTTCGTCATTATGATATAGACAATATTGATAATGACTCCTAAAAGGTCTAAAAACAGAAAACATAACAGAAATATGAAGAAATAGAGTGAAGTTAAACTAACTTGTTTATTAGGTACAAGTTAGTTTAGCATAACAATGCACATATAGTACCATGGAGCTGGTTTGATGATGGAGTAGGAAGGTGGTCATAGGAACCCCTAAATTAAATAAGATAAACCTATCGAGTTCAGGCTCATTCGTTTTGTATTAACAAACTCTCTAATATTACTTTGTAGGGCAGGGTCTGAAGTTGGACGCAGTAGGTGGTCATGGGAATTTCCACTATTTGTGACTACGGGGTTCGTTTGGCTAGAATTGGTAAACACAGCTCTACTGCTAGGTACATGTTATCGCTATAAGTAATTTCTTAATTTATTAATTCATTTATTATTAGCACACAGTCAACACCAAAGCGCTTATATGCTGTAGATTACAGTACGCACTAGATTGCATTATAAATACCTACATTAAAATTAAATTATTATTAAAAATTTGTTACATTCTTACAGTTCGTCAAATAATCAGGTAAATAATCACTAAATCAATTAAAAAAAAAAAAACAAAAATTAAAAAAATGTCCAATACAATACAAATGTCAAGTGAATAATGTCGAATGGAAAGTTAGGATATTGAAGTAAATTATAAGAATTAGATAAAACAATGTCAATAGAATAATGTCAGATTGAACTTAATTGGAAAACAGAAATACATTCATAATATTTACAATGTCAACATTCTTTATAACGTACATAAATATCCCCTCACACTTACACTAATGGCATTAGTCTTTTCATAAAATATGTCTACATCTGGATTCGTTTCCAATAAGATATTTAAGTGCTGAACACCTCTAAAAGTAGGACTCTTCCATGCCAGAAAGCGCCACGTCGGCGGGCAAGCAAAAAGTCGATGCTGTGAAAAATAGCTAAAAAGTGGAAAATAAAATTATTACAGTAATCGCAAAACAAGAAGCCCGCTTGGACAGTTCAAGTCCATGAATTTCTCAATTTTGAGAACGTAAAACAATGACATTTTTCAAACGTAATGACATTTTTCATTGATGGGTATTGGGTACCGCCCACTATGCTCAGTGCTGTCCATAACGGTTTTTTCATACTGTCCAAGACAAGAGCATAATTGGTTCAGGAAAACATAAATCGATCAAGATATATTTTTTTAAATTTAATTTTGCAAGTATAATTTATTTTACAACACACCTGCTCATAAAAGTGCTATTATTTCACCGCAAATAGGCACGTAATGACACCTATTATCAAACTGTGTCTTTTTCATTGCTATTATTCACAAGTGAGTTTGAGGTTAAGTTTCTATGTTCTTAAAAAACTTTCGATACAGAAAAGAAGGTGTTTAACAGTACGAATTACTTAATATGCCTATCGTATGTTCATTTGATGCATTTTCGTATTTAAATAAATAATTTCAACTTGTAATACTTGTTTAATAAACAAAATTTTCACTCAAATTTAACTTTTTTTTTCTCTAAGTACAGAAAAAAGAACAGTAAAAAAAAGTTACATTCAAACCTCTTTTTTTTTTAAATATGGCCGACCGCCATTGTTAGATGCGCGCACATAGGAAAACGAATTAATTTGTAGTATTGTTTATTTAGTATTTGTAGTATTATTTTATTCGCAAGTGTGTTGTAAAACGTCGTATGGCACGTGTGAGTATGATGATTACCGTCCTCGGCTCTCTTAAGACCTCAATGGCGCCTCGGCGGTAATCACCAACTTTGCTCACTTGTACCATAATGTTCTATTACCAGTTGCAGCAATTCAGCTTTTATCTATTTCATATCAGCTTTAACGCCTGGTCTTTGTAGCCATGCTACTAAATCGACCTTTTTGTTTGCTTGGGTAGGTGCTTTATCTATTTGAACTGAGTGGTACAGTACTGTGCATTGTACATAATAATTTTGCACTGTTCAGGGAGGTTTGTTAACAGGTTAGTAAACCACTCTGTGATATTCTTTTGTACTTTATAAGACTCAAATGCGAGCAAGGCACCATTCGCAAAACCACCACCAGCTGACCTGGCGTAGCAGATTATTAAGCGTCCACCTTTTCCTATTGGTACTTTTGAGCAAGAGGCCTTGGTGTCATTCGTCCACGATTGAGGCACGGTATGATTCGAGTTCAGCCAAGTCTCATCGACAAATATGACATTATCCCAATTTGTGACTTTGTTGTATTTGCTGTTATCTAGGTTTTTTTTATTTCTAGGCTTCAAATATCATGTTTAGTCACCCTAGGAGGACCATGGCTGCTAGAAAGTAACCGAGACGTAGGGTTAAAGTAAAAGTGACAAATAAATCGCTAAACAATCCGTTAAAAAGTTTAAAAGTAATATACGCGTAAACTTCAGACAGTATCAAGAAAATGATTTATACTAAATATTCACTTTAACGCGATTTCTATTAGTAATTGAGTGAATGTTATTGTAATAAAAATTTTAAATGAAAGAAAATTGACTTTTCGCACTATTGTATTGTTTCAAAATACCT
Source organism: Eilema depressum (assembly GCA_914767945.1). Lineage (NCBI taxonomy): Eukaryota > Metazoa > Arthropoda > Insecta > Lepidoptera > Erebidae > Eilema > Eilema depressum. The sequence continues at coordinate 19,590,961 of OU612012.1, read as the reverse complement.
ACTCATCAAAGTTTAGATTAAATATTTAAAGAAAAGTTTGTTTTTAAAAGGTTGTTTTTGTTAATAACTTAATTTCTCTTTTGCTCCATATTTTTGCCAAATAAATGTGTTTCTTTTAATTTTAAAGAATTGTAATTTATTGCTTACTCGGCTACATAATTAACAAGGACATTTTTTCAATAATTATTCATCTTTCATCATTCTCATCTGTAATTATACAGACACAAACTTGGAGTTCTCCAATAAGTTCACGTATATTATGTATAGTAAACACATAGAGGATCACTTAAGGATTGTTTGAAGTAAATTTCAACTACTTAAGATTTGACACCCTTCTTATCCTTTGCTTGAATATTTTACTCTAGGCCACTTTAAACTTCAGCAAACCTCATTACACTAGAAGATCAAACAAAGTAAGTTATAATTAAGTAAGTACATCTATACTATTATATAATTGTAAAGTGGTCGTGTCTGTACATTGGAGATATTTAAAAAAAAATACTTGGGTTATGTTATGTTAACGATACTGTACACGAAAATATTTTTTTTGAATTTCCTGTCTGTTTGTCTGTTTGTCTGTTTGTCTGTTTGTCCGCGATGGACGCAAAAACTACTGGACGGATTTTGATGCGGTTTTTTTTGTTAGAAAGGGCTTGCTCAGACTTAAAATCTTACGTTTGTTTCATCCCAATCGGTTGAGTAGAACCGGAGTTGTGAACAATTATGATAATAAACGGAAAATGACCCGAGAGACAGATGGCGCTTTTTATTATTATTGATCAATTTTTATAGCTTATTACATCCGGGCAAGTATGTAAATTTAAAGACTTTATTTTTACAAACACAATTGTGTAAACCAATACATTTTTAATCTTGAAATTAAAATTTGAACTTTAATGATTTAGTTACAGAATCATAACTAGATGGCGTTCTCGCGTTTAAATTCAAGCTATCGTTTGGTTTCAAACTCCCGATATACCCGAACCGGTATTTTACTCTTATTTTTTTAAATTATAATTTGTCAATTTGTGAAATAGATGTCGGTACTGTTTTATGATTCGTCACAAAATCGTTTCTCACAGAAGACAGATTAGAGGTAGAGCGTAGCGAAGGATATAGTGGAGTAGACAAGACAAGAGACACAACGGGGAAAGGGAGAGGTTGGTGGAAGGGCAAAGGTATTGGGCTTAGGTGACAGACAATCACACGGCCCACCTGATGGAAAGTGGTTACTGTGGCCTATGGACGTATGCAACACCAGGGGCATCATACTCGCCCTTCTTGAAGTACCCCATACTATAGTCGTGAGTCGAACTGTAGTAGTGAGGTTGCAAACAAGCACACGACCCTCCTGATGGTAAGTGGTTACCGTAGCTTATAGGCGAGTGCAACACCAGGGGATTCACAGTCGTGCTGTCTACCCTGTAAGAACAGAGAGATTCTGTGCCGTCAGCTCAAAAGATAAGTAGGACAAAGCCTTTGGTTTTCCCACTGACAGCGCAAAACCTCTCCCGTGCGCTCTGGCTACACCAGCGGAAACACAACACGAGGTTATTAAGCCGCGGTCTTCTGTAGGGCGGAGAGGTATACTGTCGTGTACCTAACTTCTCGAGTCGAATAGAGAGGCGAGTACAGTGTCTAATCAGCGTTCAACGCTCAACTCTCAGCACTAAAATTAACAACACCACGCGATAAACGACATCCACGCGGGCGGAGCCGCGGGCAACAGCTAGTAATTTATATACTTATTTCATTCATCAAGGGCAGCAAAAAAGACCAGTTTGCCAATACTATGATTGCGAACCAAAATATTTACTTTACTAATCGTATTAGGTGAATCTGAGCGAAATTGGTTAACTTCAACTTTAAAGACCCATTTCAAAAATGTTTTGATATTGAACTTGAAGAATTCTAATTTTGTTTACCATTTGCAAAGGAAAAGACGGTTTGATTAAATATTTTAGGATATTACATTTCGGCTTAGTAGGAATTGAAATTGAAATATGGAGTGAACACTTTTAGACGATGTAGCAAGTACTCGTAGGTAGGTACACTGTACAGTCAAAATAATTGTCAGCATTATTCATATTTTGTGGAATAATAACAAACTTTTAAAATTGTTTCCATTTTTAAGTTGCCGTACCTACCTTAAAAGGAAAAAAAACAGAACTGTTATAGGTTCACTTTGTTATCTGCCAGTCTGTCTGTCAAGACCTTTTTCCCGGGAATGTGTGCAGGTATCATGTTAAAATTTATACCAAATAGTCTGCAATGCCATCAAACTGTGCAAAAATCACACTTCTAAATCAATGTCATCAAATGATGCAGCCGTTTATGTTGCACCACAGCAAGGGTACCAAAACCTATAGCTGTGCTTATAGGGTATTTTTCGTTTAGCTAGAATTGTGGAGTTTGGTACTTTATAAAAAAAGGTTTTATAGCACAAATATAGGATTAGCAGGCTCGAAACGAAGAATAGTTCGACGCCGCTGGTATTGCACTCTCCATAGGCCGCGGTAACCACTTTCTATCGGCCGTGTGTCTATCTGCCACCTAGGTGGTACATAAAAAAAGAAAACTGTTTTGTAGCTAACCACCTCAAGAACGCGTATAGGTATTCCGTAGGAATTAATATCAAATACACAGATTTGCCACCTCTTTCTTACAACACTATGAAAATATCTAACTTCTAGGCAATAAAAAGATATTTCCGTTTTTAGGGTTCCGTAGCCAAATGGCAAAAACGGAACCCTTATAGATTCGTCATAACTGTTCATCCGTCTGTCTGTCTGTCCGTCCGTATGTCACAGCCACTTTTCTCCGAAACTATAAGGCCTATGCTGTTGAAACTTGGTAAATAGATGTATTCTGTGAACCGCATTAAGAATTTCACACAAAAATTGAAAAAAAAAGCATTAAATTTTGGGGGTTGGGCACCCCCAAAATTTAATGCTTTTTTTCTACTTAGAACTGAAACTAAAAAAAAATATTTTTATCAAACCCATACGTGTGGGGTATCTATAGATAGGTCTTTAAAAAGGCTATTGAGGTTTGTAACATCACTTTATTCTAAACTGAATAGTTTGCGCGAGAGACACTTCCAAAGTGAAAAACATGTGTGTGTGTGTGTCCCTCTAACTTCTAAAATAAGAGAATGATAAATCTAAAAAAAATATAATGATGTACATTGCCATGTAAACTTCCACCAAAAATTGGTTTGAACGAAATCCAGTAAGTAGTTTTTTTTAATGCGTCTACCGCAATTTTCGCCTTTGCTGCTACGGAACCCTTCATGGGCGAGTCCGACTCGCACTTGGCCGGTTTTTTTAAGTAAGTATCTTTATCATTTTCATAGAGAAGTCTGGAGATCAGTATACCAAACTTTCTGCATTCCGTACCTGAGCTTTTTAGATGCTTTTAGATCCAGTAACTAAGAATAACACAAAACAGCCAGTTGACGTGATGGTTATGGTAATTTTTTTGCCCATTTTCAGGAAAATACATGGCTAAGTAAGAAATGCGCCAGAACGTGTAAGTCAACGTATGAAAATGTACTCAAGTAATTTTCAGCAAAATATAATAATTATTCACAACACGTAAAAAGTAAAGTAAAATATTGTAGTCATGACGCACACATTTCTTTTGTACCTATGTTTGCTACCTACATACAAAATCTAATCATTTTGACGTGTGTGCCGTTGAGATTTTATTGTCCCAAGTCTCAATGAAAGTTCTCCACCTAAACTCTGTAATATAAGGTAACTACTTTCATAGTAGTTCTGTGCTGTAAACCAAAAAGATTTAAAGAAATATAATTCAGTGTTATCATAAAAAATAAAAAGTACGTGCCTAATTATGTAAGTTTAAGTCAACACTGCAGTTGCCAATATCTCAGATTTGGTTAGGGTTTTACTACCTTAGCTATGTGAAATGCAGGCATGAAGTTTTATTCTAGTCTGGACTTAAAGGCGACCGTACCTGGCTTTAGTAATCAATTAACCGATTGTAGTCTGTACCTTGGACCAACGATATAGTGAGTAAATTCTCCCAAAGTTTTTAAGATATTTTTATAGTCTAAGAATGCTTCACCAACAAGACCTGAAAGGCTTTACACACGTGTGTCCTATTGGCGAAACTTAGGTGAAAAATAGTAGCATTAAGGTTTTTAAAGTAAAAAAGTGATGAAGCTTTTTCATGAAATTATCTTCGTTCATTAATTCAATAAACGAAGCAATTATTACCCCGAAAGTACCCTTTAAAATAAACTGGGTGTTACCAGCTGTTTCGCTATACACGATACGTGTAAAATATTTCGCGTGTCCAGTTAATTAATTAATAAACACTAATTAATTATGAGTTCCACCACCTGGACGCGCGAGTGTCTAGTCAGTCCTGTGCACTTGGTGAAGAACCCCATCTCGTAGTATTTACTACGAGATGGGGTATTTACCTACAAATATTATTATTATTATTATATTTATTAGGCAAAGCATAAACCTACTACAAAATATAAAATTGTTGCTATACGAATACAACGTTTTATTGCCTAATAGGTGTCCGGTGAACTAGAACAACAGTGGGGCCACCCCATGCCAGCGCATGGGTGTCGTACTAGACGGCTTAGGAATAGGGTGTGCCACAACCGTAACGTAAGCCACACGTCACTAGTATTTTCGTTAACTTCACCAGCTGAGTTCAATTGCTTGTGATAGGAGTGGATACATAGGTGATAAACTGAATCTGGCTCGAACCCGCAACCTTCTTAATTACAGTTTCTACACCCAAGCTATTACGCCTAATACCGTTGTATCTTCTACAATCACGGACGTAATAATAAATTGTCCATATAAACCCGGTCAGCGCCGTCGGGTTATTAAACACACAGGAATATCCCAATAGACATCGTTCGGGATCGGAATGCATTCAATTAAGTTTCCTCTCGAGATCAATCAGCTATTTGACAAAAAATAAAATAGGTCTAATGAAACTCCGAACACGTTTAGGTATATTTCTTAAGTTATGTATCTATATGGTTCACAGTCAATATCTATTAAGAATTACTTTATTTATTGAATTATGCTTCGAAAAAAAGAACCCATTCTTTACACCCCTTATTAGGTTGAGGCTAGTAATCATGCCTTTGCGATTTCCAACCCTTTTACCACGTACCTAGTATTATAATTTATTCTGTGCTTTTACTTCAATTCACCTGTTGCTAAATGCCCAAGTAGGTATCCTAGATTTCTTAATTAAACGATTCGTTTAATTCGAACTATGACTAATGTAATAGTGTGGAAGAGTACAAGGGGTTTATTCAATAGATATTTGTAGCAGGTTTACCAAGTGCCATCGATCAATAGTAGGTACCTATAAATTGTCTAAAATGAAACTTTTTTATTTCTCTTATCTAATCTTGAATAGTATTAATTGACAAATTAGTGTAAATAACCGGTCAAGCGCGAGGTAGCCACGCACCGAGCATCTAAAAACCATGAAAACACCAAACATCGCTCTAACGGAAATATAAACTGAATTGAAGGACACACTTAACGTTGTTGTTGGAAACTGTTTTCACTATACATACATCGACATAGGACCTGGTCAGTTTACTAACTGCAAATAAGTTTCTGCCACCGTTGCGGCCTTCCGTTTGTTGCCATTACACATTAACGGTAGGCCAACGGTGGGTCTACTAGGTTAAAAATTCACATCTTAATAAAACAATATAATTCATACCTAATACTTTTTACTACGATCTACAACTAACCGGATACAGTGATTATAATATTGTTAGAAAACTTTTAGTAATTGCGATTCTATTAAATAGTGTCACTTAATCTGGTCATTTCTACCGTCTTTATTACCTCAATATATATTATTAATATCCTTTCATCTAAATAATAGTCTTTTAGGGTGAATGGTTGAGCGTATCGCTACAATGCGGGTTGCGATTGTGATTCTGAATGTTTGAATAATTTTGATATTTGATTAATATTTGTGATGATAAATTAGAATTGAAATCGCTTAATTCAAAAATTACACAGCATTTCATGGGCTTTTATATAGGTATTTTAAATGTAATGCACACCAATAAGCGCCTAAGTTAGAGCCCGTATAGAAGTGGATAATCCATTGTCTACGTCCCTCCATTCGCTGTATAAGATTATAGGAAACCAATCCGAACTATTTCGTCTTAGCTGCAAACAAAAAGGGGCCGCATTAATTTAATTTATTTTGGGTAGTCGCTATGTCAGGCTTTTTTCTCGCCCCCAGATTACCACTAACACGATTACTTAGCGCTCCTGAGTCATGAAGACCTATATAATTAAGGTTAACTCTTCTTTCGTTCACATACTGATATCTTTATTTAGGAAAGGTACTTGTAATGGAAATATGCTATTAGGATGGTTGAATTTATGAATTTGCATAGTACTTAGTGTACTTACACATATTCCATATTACCAATCCTAACTTGATAGCAATAAAATTGACAAACGACTTCCTTTCATTTAATTTACCATGTTTCTTAGAGAGATTTGATCCTTACTATCGATTGATGCCATAAAAATACAGGATGTTCCTTTTTCGGATTTTAGTCGGTTCGATTACCGGGTGTGGCAAGCGAATTTTTAAAAATCTTTGAATGCAGTTTTGTTTCTTTTTAAAAATAAAATGATGACTCCTTTAAGTAAAATGAGCTAACTTAAGGATTTAAGGTACTTCCCCTCCATGTGGCATCGCCGTGGGACGCCCTGTATAATCTACTTTCCGCAAGCGTTCCCGAAATTATATTAACTTTTCATTTTCTTACTTCCATTTCGTACATCTGTAGCAAATATCAACCCTCTATGTCAAATCGCCTGAAAAATATACTTGACAAGTATGAATAGTACAGAGCTGACAGTCGAAAATATTAGAGGACCGATACGCGACTACCTGCCATTTTGTCACGGAAATAACAAAGGTGAAGTGGATTTTTATGGCAGTCATTTTATTAAATAAGGGTCACGCTCAGTTAAATATTGAGCTATAATTGTCTTTTTTTATATCTAGCAATATTATTATAATTTGTAGAAGCAAACAAGCTCTTTTGAGCGAAGTGCCTAAATTGCACGATGCCTATGAAGCAAATTGCCTAAAGTCAATATCTAAAACACAGAATGCCTATAAAGTTTTATTGTCTATAAGGTTTTAATACCTACGAAATAAAATGCCTATGTTGTTTAATGTCTACAAAGTATAATGCCGGTGCTAGTTAATTGCCTACAAAGCATGACTCCAATTTTATTATAATTGATATGATTCCGTTAATTTTGTACCAGTCGTATATGCACTCCTTCCTAATAAACAACAAGATACCTACATCAGATTATTTGCACTTATAAAACAGAATTTCAATACAGAAATCACAAAATTCAAATGTGATTTTGAAGTAGCCTTAGTACAAGCAATAAAGTTAGTGTTTCCTGATGCACATACTGCACATATTACCGGTTGTTATTATCATTATTTACTAAAGCACTATGGAAAAATGCTGAGAAAATTGAATTTAACTGTGAACAATGAAGGTAGAATTTTTACTGCTCTGTCAAGCAACATACCACTTATTCCAGCGGATCGTACCTATATCGGAAGCGTGGAATACTGTGAAACAAAATTATACGGATTCAGAAGAATTACAAAAGTTCATAATATACTACGAGAACCAGTGGTTAAAATATTCACCGGAAATGATATGTTGTGCAAGTGAGACACAACGAACAAATAACGGCCTGGAGGGATGGCATAGACGATGTAATGCCCGAGTACCACCAAATTCTACATTTATAAGATTTCTCCAAAAATTGTTACAAGAAGCAAACTGGCAGAACCATAAAATAAAATATACCTACGTTATTTTGATACTAACAACCGCAATAAAATGGACATAATATTTAACCGAAAATACAAACAAGAGCTCAAAAAGCTAAGCAAAGGGAGCTTATCGTCATTCGAAGTACTCAAAAGTATTTTCAAAATAAAGAAACAGATAAAAGCATCGCTAAGATTTTATATTAGAAAAAATAGATTAAATTATAAACATCATAATGACGGGACCAACTCTTGTATTTGAAAGATTCTCCCACGTATATTTAGCACCCATTTAGTTCTATTTTGTACCTGTCCTGAAATTTTTGTACCTTACACGGCATAAAGGGAATTTCACGATAACACTGGTCCCGCCATTATGATGCGTCATAATGGCGGGACCATGCCTGTACTCCAAAACTACAACGAATTGCATCGTCCAGATCAAACCAGAATTTAGAACCTGATTTCGTACCTCCGATAATCAACAGTGAGAGATGAAGATCTCAGTAGTTTTTTTATAAATTAAATATTTCATTTTTGACATTTTATACGCCTAAATAATTTAACGAGCGAAAATACTTCAAGTAAGTTGCAGCTACTGTTCATGCAGGCGCTTCATTATTTCAATCTTAAGGTACAATTATTTCTTTTTTCAAATAATAGTTGCATAGCATGCAATACAAATCGCACCCCCAGAATGACAAAGACGTAAGATGAAAACACTTACTTTACAGGAGAGGAAAAAACTGTTTATGATACATATACTAACATAATTATACTATATAGTTACATATAGTTTTCATACCATCCGGTCTCTTGCCATCCTCACACGCCAGCCCATTAGGTTCACGAATGGCTGGCACGCCAATAGCGGCAAGAGCACGGCGGATAATGTCGTTGATGCAGGCGTGTCGCGATATACGCCCAGCGCTTCTGCTGCATGAAAGGCCATGGTGCCCAAAGCTATCGACAGCTTCACCGCAGTGGCAACGAGAATCTTTCAAATACATGAGTTGGTCCCGTCATTATGATGTTTATATTAAATTAGTATGTTTTCACATTTTAGGTTACTTTATAAGGATACTGTTTTTTTAATTTACTTGAAATTTCAATAAACTTTTCAGTTTAATATTTTTTTATCGATATAATTATGTATTATATACATTAATAGATGATCCGAGACCTACCTACATTAGAAGTGTTGTCATAAGTGGTAAACCAATTTGCCCGACCGTACCTGAATGCCCCGTACCTTGTATTGTGCTGGCAATCTCGATTTTAGGCATTGGAAATGCCTTCTTTAGGTATTAAACATTGTTGTCAAAGTACATTGTAGGCAAATTAAATTTTCAGTCATCGTTTAATTTAGGTCCTTCGAGTTTCAGGTTTTTCGCGTTTTAGGCAATTTGCTTCATAGGCATCGTGCAATTTAGGTAGGTCAATTAATCAATTAGCATATTGCAGTCCACTGCTGGACATAGGCCAGGTGGTAGGTACCTGTAGTATAAACCAGTTTTATAGTTCTGATGCACGTTTAAAGGTCTTCTTCTTCATCCTAGCGTTAATTCCCAGTCGCATTCGAAGCTTTCACCATGATTAATGGTAAACCATAAGCAAAACCAGCAAAATAAATGTATATTAACAAATTCAGAATCAAATTCCGAATCGTTCATATAACATAACCCAAGTATAATATATTTTTTAAATCCCCAATATCTTTAATATCTCTCTAGACACGAGTAATTTTCAATTTTATATCTCTATAATATAAAAATGAATCCCTAAATGTGTTGCTAAGCGCAAATCTCGAGAACGGCTGAACTGATTTCCATAATTCTTTTTTTAGAATATTCCTTGAAGTACGAGGATGGTTCTTACGGAGAAAAAAAGAAAAAGAAAATAAAGAATTGGATGTCAGGCGGTACGAAGTTCGCGGGGTCAGCTAGTTAGTAATAGATAGATATTGCACGGCATTTACTTTGAAGGTACTACGAGTTTAGCATGGCAGTAGTTTAGAGTAAGTTTTTCGTTATTTAGTTTTTGAAAGATTAAAGTACCATGATTTTTGTAAAACGAAACAGTAGAGATGACAACACCTTTAGATCTATTCTGTGACCTTAGCGTAGCGGCGTGAACACGTGACGTTACCAGAGGCCGTACACGATTCACATTTATGTTACTCATGGTAGGCACACAGGATTCCGAACCGTCCTTGCTTGTCTGACCGGTTTCTTGAGTGCCTGTTTACCCATGAAACACTGATATTTAAGTCATAAGAAATGAGCGAAGTAGCCAATATCGGCTTCAAGTTAGTCATTCGATTATAAGCGTTACTAATTGAGGGCGATGGCCCAATGAGATCGCTCTACCGGCGGCGTGGAAGCGGTCGTCGGTCACGCTGTAATCTGAACAACGACATTGATTAGAAAGCTCCTGCCTCCGTTCAGGACACCATTCCAGTTGCTAATTAAACGGGATTATTTAACTAGAGCTTCGAAGCCAGATGATACCTATATGGCTTACATTTTGTTTCCAATGGGTACATAATTATTAGTGAAATAATATTGAATCGTAAGGTTGAAATCTTGAGAGGTGAGCAAGGACAAGCTAATGGGTGGCTGGGTTGTTCCGCCTTCATACCACGAGAACTCATACCGTTCATATATCATACCAAATGCTGACAGATGTATTTGCCTTCCCAGAAGTAAAGAAACGTGAGTGTAGGTTTTTATGTTTGGAATTACATTTTTATGAATTATGTTGGAATTTGATTGCAAATTTTGAGTCACTTTGATTTATGCTTCCTAAAGGTATAAGATACATTAAGTTATGGTATAATAATAACAATACTATAACTGTAGTACCTACATGTTACACCACGCCATCTAGACCTATCTGGAAATCATTTAATTTTAGTCATGTTTGTTGTTGAGTAGGCACTTGTATCAGTTACAAACATGAAGCAGGTTTAGATAATACTTTCATTGACTCGTGACTCGTCGGGACGACCCACCGACTCAATCATTATGGACCGCAATTAGATAAATTAGTACCTACCTACTGCTTTCCTTTTCTTTTGATTTCACCGCAGGAAAAAAATAGGGTGTTTCCATTGCTATCCGCATGAAAGAAGGTAGGTACCCTATTTAAAAATGTACCTATAGTACAACCGATTTAGCTCAATTAAGGGGCAAACCTAGAAAAAATTCAATTTTCTTTCGGAATTCGTTGAAGGAGGTCACTGGCAGTCTAAATATACAAAGTTGTTTAGAATTACATTTTCTACAGTTTTGGTTTTCATAATTTTTCATAATCTTTGTTTGACTTTTTTGACTTATGAAAAAATCCTAGTAGCAATTTTCCTTCGAAATTTATTGGGGAAGGTTACTAGCAGTCTACATTTGGATTTGCGTGGTATTCGCTTCGTTGCGTTCACCGCCATCTCGAATTTAAGGGTACATTTTTGTTTATTGAATAAGTTATTTAGTTTTAATTTCACACAAAAAGTTATAACTACAAAGGTTGTTTAGAATTAAATTTCCTACATTGTAGTATTCATATTTTTGCCCTAGGATTGAATATTGTTTGACGAAAATTGACGACTTATTCAGTAACTAAAATTTCACCCTTAATTTTTAAATGGCGGAGAATGCAATGTACCGATCACCACGCAAATCGAAATGTAGACTGCCAGTGACCTCCTCTAAAGAATTCCCAAAGAAAAAAGCTACTAGGAGTTTTTCCTTTGTCAGAAAAGCTTAACAAAATTTCACCACCTTTATAAAGTATACATCCTAGGGTCTTGTTGGTTGTCGGTTATCGCGCCCAAACAAAGCCAGTACCAAATTTAATTAAAATTGGTTCAGTAGTTTAGGCGTGAAAGCATAACAGAGAGAGTTACTTTCGCATTTATAATATTAGTACCGATTTCAGAAAATGCCTACTCAATGCTTAAAATTACTAATGTTAGATAAAGTTTTTAGGTATTTATAACTCAATAAAATACTCGCGCTTGTAAACCTCCGAAGGGTTAGGCAGAGGTGTATTAACTTGCATTTTACCAACTATGATTTTCTATCCCACGTAACAGAGGGCGAGCCTATTACCGTCAAGCGGGCACTTAACCACGGACTGTATGTTTCCTGTCGGAAGGAGAATATTCCAATCCCTTAGTCGCCTTCTACGACAATCACAGAAAGAAATGGAGTGGCCTTATTCTACTCTACCGAGAACCAACACTAACTCATCATAGCAAATAAATAAAAATCACTTAAGGTGATTACCTACGCGAATGACTTTGAGAGTTTAGGTATTTGGTCAAGCGGGGCACCGAGAGGTGCGGGGCGGGATCAACGAGGTTCGTTCACGCATACAACCACGTCATTGAACGAAGCCGCTGTGCTAAACAATAAAAATCATTGAACATAGAGTATGTGATACTAGATAAGACATAATTTGTGTTCGGTGTGGGTGTTCGAACTGACTACCGCAAAAACCGAATTGCAAATACTGGCTAAGCCCTATTAGTCTTCTACTCCATCACCATAGTATTCATATTTGAACTTATAAAATTATTTAAAACATAAAAAGTGACGTCACAGGTCTATTAAGGTTGTGAGCATTGTGCCCAAAACGGTGCATCTGCGCCTGGCCCAAGGTTTATTTTATCTTTGTACCAAATTCAATCAAAATTAGTACAGTGGTTTAGGCGTGAAAGCGTAAGAAATAGAGTTATTTGCGCATAATTTATAATATGAAGTATCCAACTCTACCAAATTTCATCAAGATATCTTCAATTATAAACTTTCATCCCCTATTAATTTAATACTATAAGGCAATCCATATCCGTTTCCGAGCACTTATCCATCTTTGTACAGTCAGCGTCAGAGAAAACAGACCCCCTTTCACTACGATATGTCATTATCAAGGAGGGCTCCCTTTTCTCTGAAGCTTACTGTACCAGATTTCATCGTGAACTTTCAAATAAATTTTCATCTGTCTGTTGTGCTTTCACGCTTAAACCACTGAACTAATTTTGATGAAATTTGGTACAGAGATAGATTGAAGCATGGGAACGGACAAAGGTCACCAATAACGCGAAAAAAAGGGTTAAGGGGGGGGGGGGGGAATCTGGTACAAGATGGATAAGTGCTCGGAAATGGATATTGATTGCCTTTTATTACTAAATTAACAGGGGATGAAAGTTTATTATTGAAGATATCTTGATGAAATTTGGTACAGAGTTGGATACTTTGATATTTAATATTATAAATTATGCGAAAATAACTCTGTCTATTACGCTTTCACGCCTAAAATACTGAACTAATTTTGATGAAATTTGGTACAGAGATAGATTTAAGCATGAAAACGGACATTAAGCAGGTTACTTTTTTTTACAAAAATAGGGAGTCAAAGTATTTCCCTACTTTGGGGGATGAAAGTTTGTATGAAATTTAGTCATTTTACAATATATCCTGATAGCCAGGTCAGTCTTAAGATGGGTCCATTCTTAACATTATATGTGATTGTTTTAGTTGCACTTGACGCGTTACGAAGGTAAATATTTTATTTATTTAATTTAGCTTATTTTCGTAGGTAAATAGTTTCTTATTTTAAATTTCATTTAAAAAAAACTAAAGTAAATATTTAAGAAAATGTAATCTGGGCAAGTTTACAGGCTGTACCTAATATAAAAAAAATAAGGACTCAAAGACCCTTAAATCTAGACCCAAAGTAACCACACCAACTAGCTTGAGTCATGGATTCTGATAATGTGAATATACATACTTAAATAAGTTTCCTTTTTGTAAATACATACATAAAAACATCCAGGCCAATGCAAATAGATTCATGCATACAAATATTTGCAATGAGCGGGAATCGAACCCGCGACGTCGAATGCTCTTACGCTACGCCACGATGGTCGCGTATAATTGTAAGTGCCTAATCTATGAAGGCTATAATCTTTGTAGCGTCTTATACAACACACTCACACACTGACACTGGTGAGCGGGGTGCGGGAGGGGAGATTTCAGCAACCAAACATAGGTCCGTTCAGCAGTGCGCCTCAGCGCATACTGAATTTTGAACAAGCAAGGCCTACTGGAACCGTAGAAATCAGTAAAACCAATTTTAAGAGATAACTTGGTAGGCAACGATTACAAACTAAGAAGGTCACGTCACGCTAATATACTCTTTTAACATATACAGGGCGTCCCACGGCGATGCCACATGGAGGGAAAGTACCTTAAATCCTTAAGTTAGCTCATTTTGTTTAAAGGAGACATCATTTTATTTTTAAAAAGAAACAAAACTGCATTCAAAGATTTTTAAAAATTCGCCTGCCACACCCGGTAATCGAACCGACTAAAATCCGAAAAAGTAAAATCCATAAGTAAGCTCATTTTGTTTAAAGGAGACATCATTTTATTTTAAAAAAGAAACAAAACTGCATTCAAAGATTTTTAAAAATTTGCCTGCCACACCCGGTAATCGAACCGACTAAAATCCGAAAAAGTAAAATCCTGTATTTTTATGGCATCAATCGATAGTGTCAATCATAAGGATCAAATCTCTCTAACAAACATGGTAAATTAAACGAAAGGAAGTCCTTGAAACTTAAAATTATAAATTCAATTTGGCAAAATAAAACACTTTAACTCAAAGTTCATCCATCACTATCTGATACCATATTAACAATAAAATTCCATATTTAAATTACTTTTCTTTTTTTATCGTGCCGAGACTGCTGCTGGTCAGCAGTAGTATTTAGGTATGTCGAACTCAAACCGACTAAAACCGCACGCCGTCTAAATTAACAGGTTATAAGTTGATCCATAGGGCAATTCTCTCGCTATTTTGGTTGCCCACGGTACACCGCGTGCAGGTTTCTTCAAGCACCCAAAATAACTACCTACCCTACCTACATACCTCATGCAGTTACCCAATAAAGTTACATTCTAAACAGGTAACAAAGTTCATTAATTTAGTACTAATTTTACTAAATAAATTTCATCAAAGATAAATCTCTAGTGTTGATACCTTATAAGAAAGTGTTCTAATTTACCAAATTGTATTGATAATATTAGGTTTCAAGGAGTTCCTTTCATTTAATTTACCATGTTTCTTAGAGAGATTTGTTCCTTATGATTGACACTATCGATTGATGCCATAAAAATACAGGGTGTTACTTTTTCGGATTTTAGTCGGTTCGATTACCGGGTGTGGTAAGCGAATTTTTAAAAATCTTTGAATGCAGTTTTGTTTCTTTTTAAAAATAAAATGATGTCTCCTTTAAGTAAAATGCGCTAACTTAAGGATTTAAGGTACTTGCCCTCCATGTGGCATCGCCGTGGGACGCCCTGTATATGAAGTTTCAGATTATTTGGATACTTATTGTAGAAAATATTTGGTTTCAAAAAAAAGATTAGAGTGATGTTCAGAGCCTCTTTTCTACTATTTCCTCCTTTTTTATTTCATTTATGAAAAGGTCAAGTTCCGCTGTATATCCTGTAGAATGCAGGCATATAAATTCCAGATCTGTAAGTCTTAACATTAATAAGAAAAACGGTTTCGAAATTACCGATTTTCGACGTTGACCTGATTACATATGGGGCCTTAAGTACATATTTCAGGCTTATTTAATTATTAGATTTTTAGTTAATAAATATATCTGAAGCAACTCTAACCTCACCAGTTAAAATAGAAGACCAACAACTGTCTCGGCTGGGGAACAAGAAATTATACCAAAAAAATTGTAGAAAAAGCACCTGAAATACCGGGCGTTAGCATAAATACCACATACTTAATGCGTCTTAAGGATATACAGAGACAATCATACTTTATAAGGAAAAGGTTTAATTAGAAATAAAAAGAATCCATTATTGATAAATTAGACACCTTTGAAAGTCAGCTATAAGAAGGAAGGTCCATCACCCTCACTATCTTCACCCGTGTCTTCGCTGTCAGATGAACCATCCGTAACATTTATTATACATCTGTCAGCAATTCCGTCAATTATTTATCCATGCTAAATATATTTTTTTCTATACTGAGAACGTGCTTCATGCAGTTCTTCCATTTCTCAGGTGTTATTTGGTTCAGGCCCTCTTTTAATAATTGTTTGATGTCTTTAAATTT
Source organism: Eilema depressum (assembly GCA_914767945.1). Lineage (NCBI taxonomy): Eukaryota > Metazoa > Arthropoda > Insecta > Lepidoptera > Erebidae > Eilema > Eilema depressum. The sequence continues at coordinate 19,574,971 of OU612012.1, read as the reverse complement.
AAATGTTGTATTTTTGCGCGCCACATATCCTTTACATGCGCCCATACCAATTCGATTGGGTTTTGTTCACAGAGGAAAGGACGTAACCTTACCACTGTGATACCCTTCTCCTTCGCCATCTCGTCAGTGACATAACTTTTATAATTATGTTTAACGGAATTGACTTTATCGATAAATTGTGCCTTTGTATCAGAAGGTAAATAATTAATATTTTTTGAGTTTAGCCACTCTTGGATTGTCTGTTTGATCGTAGACATGGTTGGAATTTTATCTAATCACCTGCAATCGACAATATTTAATTAAATACCTACATTAAAATCATATTATAAGTATCTTACATACATAATAAATATAATCTCGCCTATATCCCCGGCGGGTTAGGCAGAGGTGAATTTATACCCACATTTCACCAATCGTCGTATTCGGTCCCACGTAATAGAGGGTGAGGAGGGTGAGCATCTGAGGCTGAGTCTAGGCTGTGTATATCTGTCTGATGTTAGCAGTCCTATTTATCAGTCGCCTTGTATTGTACGACACCGCATGGGAAGATAATGGGGTGGCCCAAATTCTACTCTGCCGGAAAACACGCGGCATGGTTGTTCATAAAATTATATAATCTACATGATACTGTCGGAAGTTTACGCGAATGAATAACAAATATCTACTTTTATTCATCATGATGATGAATAAATTGGATTCCGTACCAGGAATGGTAACTTGCATTATCCATCACAATAACGACGTCGACTTTGCAATTTATCGAGGACTTTTCAAACCATTGTTCGAAATGATGAGCATCCATACTTTCGTGGTAATCTCCTGTTTTAGAAGATTCAAACACCCATTCACTTCCCTCTAAAAAACCTTTTTCGTTACCTATGTGCATGACAATCAACCGCTTTCCTTTTCCGGAAGGGTTTTTTGTGCCAACGGACAAACCTTCTAAAAACGTTTGACGTTCAGACTGAACTGAACTGTCTATCTATGCAAATGCTACACTGAAATTGATAGAAATGCTGCAAAACGAGTGAATGATGATGTTCCAAAAGATATTACCTGCATTAACACACGTCTCATCTTGATAAAAAATTCGTCGTCCTTCATTTCCCCATGACAAAGGCCAATTCCCCGACATAAAATATTTCAATATGTTTTTTCGCTATTAATGTGAAATAAATGAATATCACATCACATTAGTTTTTGAATAGATTTTGTTTTAAAATCATTCGCGAAGGAAGTATAAATAAAACATAATTTAGTTTTGTATATTTCTAGGTGGAATATGTCAATACAACAGCCTCAACATGGCGACATAGACTCGTATCTCTTCGGTTATCTTCGGCCAACGAAGTCGAAGGGAACCGAAGAGATGTGACGAAGACATAATACCGTAGACGTGGTACCTTTTGTCAGCGATTTCATTGGTCGAAGAGATATGTTGATGTCACCATCTTACTTTTGACATTTTGCACACCGTGCTTTTGTGACTTGAATTGACTCCTGAAGTGAGGGCACTTCAGGAGTCAATCTCAAAACTATAGATGACCCAGGGTCAGCGGGGATGATTATTAGTCTTACACCCCGGTAGTTGAAACTTAAGATGATCTCCCCACTCCCACGTACTCCACTCCCGCTAGCCTGCTGGGGTGGAGTCCGTGAGAATTACCGCACGAAAACAGGGATATATCAACATCTTTGGATACCAGTAGTAAAAACACAACTTTTTGATTTAATCGATATTTATTAATCTTATTCTTTATTATTATTTCTTGTTCCCCAACCGAGTTGTGTAGATCTTCTTTTTTTCACGATCAGAGCGTGAGAAGGACCTGTCAATAATATGTTTCTATACAACCGGTTATAATAAATTCCGTGCCTCGGAGAGCGCGTTAAACCGTTGATCCTGGTTGTCATAAGAGTATTTGTGGCATTCGGGACTACTTGTATTCAAAAATTAAGTGCATATGTATTTTCTCCTTCTTCACGATAATGTAAATTTAATCGAAGTTTACCTACTCACCTGCCATGGGATCGGAAATCCTTAGGCGGCACTTTTGCCTGTTGGCTAAACCGGTTTTTTTGTATTCATTTTTCAATTTCAGGAGCTACTATTCTTCATTTCAAAACAAAATATTGCACTGACACTTCACAATACATTCTTTTAAAAATATCGACACTGACGACCGCTGTCAGTTGAACAGAGCATATTCTATTGGAACTCTTTACGAAGCTGTTTATTTTACGTTATTACTACTGAGCTCCTTTGAGGAATAGCGTGATAATATATAACTTTCCTTGATAAACAAATTATTCGCACAACAATAATTTTTCTATTCGAACCAGTAGTTTCTGCGGTTTGTTAAAGTACTTGAAATTTAAAAAAAGTGTTTTTTTGCATAAATACGATAGGGCGTAGGCGCGATACGTAGTATGGGCGAGTGACGGATACCTGCCGCCACTCAATATAGGCTATGCCTAGTTTGAACGATAGCATTTAAAACCTCTCGTTATCAAAAAAATGTATCAATAAAATACCTAATGCCGCGTGGTTCCCGGAAGAATAGAATTTGGGCCACCCCATCTCCCCCCATGTGGTGTCGTACAAGACGACTAAGGGATAGGGCTGTTTAATATCAGACAGATATATACAGCCACGACTCAGCCTATTCATATCTCGAGCCAACAATAGTGCCCGGAAAACGGCAATAGGCTCACCCCCCATTACGTGGGACCTAATACAATGATTGGTGAAATGTGGGTGTTAATTCACCTCTGCCTAACCCTCCGAGGATAAAGGCGTAATTGTATGTATGTATGTAAAATACTTAATGAGTGAATGTAATTTTTGGAACATTAAAGAATATCGTTATTATGACTCATGTGAGAATAGATTTTAAAAACTGTTATCTAAACCGTACCCAAGTTGACGCGCATCTGGCCGTTTTTCATTTTAAGTCCTTTGAAGTAAAAGCGTTACACCCAGCGACTAACCCCATTTTTGTTCACTTTTAAGTAATCAATTTTTGATTTGTGTTATTCTGATGTATAAGCTATATTATTCTAAAGTTTCATTAAAATCCATTCAGTAGTTTTAACGTGAAAGAATAACAAACGTCCTCACCTAGGTACATACTCGAACATCATCACATACTTAAAAACTTTCGCGTTTATGATAGGTAGGTAGGTAGGATTATTAGGTAGGCTTTTCATACATACTTCAGTGGTATTTTATTGTGTTGTTCTTTTCACAATATACCTAAATTGACTATTTATTAGATGAATATTTACATTATGTACCTACCTTGTTATTATCGAAACAAAAATATAAAATTAAACAATACACAAAATATACAAAGTGGGTGGTTCATGAGTCAAAGAATTCCTCCCCATCGATGTCGACCGGAAGGATAGCCAGAAGGTTGGCGGCTTTGCATTGATATAGGCTTACGAAAAAGTAATTTGTGTGTTTGTACCTAGATATAATGGTTTCAGTTTCATTTTATACAGGCTACAGAATATTTTTTTCTTTTAAAAAATTACATTGTTACTCTTTATTGTGGAATTTTTCGTCAAAGCAGAGCTGCATAAAAATCCCGAGTAACACATGCCCATATCATCAACCTTTCATCAGGAAAGAACACAACGCTACTACGAATAAATAATATTCGAGTTGGCATAAACGGTTACATATGAACGTTACTTTCAAAATCATAACCCTCCTTTGGCTTTGCCATAGTCGGGTAATAAAATAAAGTAGTGATGATCACTCCAATGATGAGCACTCCATAAGTCTAGAAAATAATATATTTGAACTAAGTTTGCACACGATTTAATAAATCAGCGTAAAATGAGGCAACCAATATTCTCTAAATGGAGTAATACTATAAACCCACTTACCTTCAGTATATAGTCGACCAGACGCGTTGTCCTTCCTAAGAGTTAATATGTTTTAAGATGGGATTTCATTTTTTGTCATAATGGTTTTTGTCCTAATTTAAATTGTCATAACAAGTTAGGCATAATTTTCTTTGTCATAATAATAGTGTGTCATAATTGGTTTTTAGCATACTATGTTATTAAGCATAAATATTGTATATCCTAATGTTTTTATTCATAACTTTGATATGCATAAAGTTGTAAAGCATATTGTTTATTTGTCTAATAGTTATTTGGCAGATTTATTGAGAAAGCCCCTGATTCCGACTTGGATAGATTAGGTTAGAAGGCCTAATGCGGGAGCTTCGCTTCGCTCCGCTCCCGCATTAGGCCTTCGTGGTTATTTTTTTTTATAACCATGTAGAACTTTATTTAGTCAAATGAACATTCTGGCTTAAAATAGTTATGGTTACGCGTCGTTATGCTTAAGTAAACTTATGCTTTGGGACAGTATGCTTATAAAATATTATGCTTATAGTAAATAGGATTAAAAAAATTATGATTAAAAAGTTATGGCAAATGAGTATTATGCGTAAATAATGTTAGGACAAGTAACATTATGCAATGTTAAATTATGACATAAAATTTTAGGAATAAAAATAGAGAACCTTTTAAGATAGCTGCATTTATTGCACTCTATTTTAGCGACACAAATGTAAGAGGGATATGCATTTGGTCGAATAGTGATTTTTTACAAGTCTCATTCCAGGAATTATAACTTCAAAAAATTAAAACTATCATTTTCAAAAAAATTAGACGCATATACCTATGTTGATGAGCTGAGTATCCCTTTGCCCTACATTCCTAAAATTAGCGCGTACGTCAACGAACGTGTAGTACAATCAACGTCAAACCTTTCACCTTTACCAAACCTTACGAACCTTTAACTTGTACTATGTGTTACAGTTAAAACACAATTTTAATTATAACTCGTTTTTACCAGTTAGAACTAAGTAGTTTGACTAAATATCTTTGATAACACTAGAATTGACTAAATGCTCAAAATTGGATGTTAGTTGTAGTAAGTTCGTATTACACAAAGCGCATACTTATATACGACTACATAATATAATGGTATACCGCCGTTTGCCCGAATTGTATTTATCCTAATATCATTTTCCATAATAGTCAACAGCCATAATATTAACAGACATAATATTCATTTGCCCTACTCTTATTTGCTATTAATCACGTGCTAGAATCTTTGTTTCCCATAAAGTCACTTACCATAACATCATTTGTCAGAATCATTGTAAGCCCTAATTATCACATGCCATAATTATCACATGCCATAATTATCACATGCCCTAACTATCACATGCCATAATTATCACATGCCATAATTATCACATGCCATAATTATCATATGCCATAACATCAACTGCCATCGACATTGTGTAACAGTGATAGTGTGTAACGATTGTTATAATCAGGTGAAACTGGATGCAATCGGGACTTTAGGGCACCCCGACTTGGATAGGTTAGGTTAGAAGGGCACGAAATGTGTGTGCCCTTCGTGGCACACACATTTCGTTTCTTCTACTGTCATATTGTTTTCAGATATTCATATTCTAGTCAGTTGCAGCCGTTGCAGGGACTCTTCTTTCCTTAAAACATTCTAGATGTATTGTGATTAACATACGTACAGCAAAGTCGACTCTTACCGGGTTGCCCTCAGTCTAGCTAGCTTTAAAAACTATAAATTTCGTAATTATAATTAATATCATAAAGTATTTTTTGGGCACAAGAAAACTAAAGTTTTTTCCAGCTCGGATGGTCTGAAAAAGTCCTTTAACAATTTTTTCTACGGTTACCTGCATCACACTACATTAACATAAAATATTAGCCAGGTAACTCGATTTATGTCACGTAACCACTCAAGTCACAAAGCCACCGAAGTAAATGTGTTATGATCACATTTATTGAGTGATAGTAATGTACCGTGATACCGACTTACGCTAAGTTTATCCACTACGTGACTTGATTGCGGTACCTAATACATTAAATAGGTACATTTTCAATTTACACTTGTAGTGGATTAGCTGCGCAGGCCAACGATAATTAACTACGCAATACAAACTTGTCTTCAAGTCATGAACGTAGAGTAAGCCTTTGTTGCCCGTAGTCTGACCGCTGTGTCCTGCTAGACGGTGCAAGGGGCAATTTTTTTGCCCGTTGTTTATAACAATCGGACCTCAGGTAATCAATCGGACATCGATGTAGAATCAATGATTAATTAAAATACTCAATAAATTCCAAAGAAAGCTCGCTGATTTCGGTCGGGAATGACAATTTTATTTTGCAACCCCAAATGGAGTTACTAAATAGAGTCATAAACAGTGGATAAATATGCATTGGATAAGCTGCGCTCATAAGTATAAGTACAGTACTGACACTAACATAAGCAAAAAATGTATCTATTAAGAAACATTGGCATATACCTAGTGAGTTTACGATTTAATATATTATTTAAACGATATGGTCTGATTGATAGAACCACGGGCACAAAAATTACCCTTGGACCGGCTAGTAGGACCCAGCAATCAGACCACGGGCAACTAACGGAATAAACAATATTTTTTTTTTTTGTGGCAGAGAGTACCTACATTAAGAGTTGGTTTTTGGTAATTTTCAGTTCTTACATTCAATGAATTTCATGAAAATGTTCTACTTACTTGGTTTGGTTCGATCGCCTAAATGTCTTTGTTTGTATGTATTACCGCTACATAATAATGTACCTACCACACCAGGAAACGAAAGGAATGTGTAACCTTACACCTCACACCTTGCCATAATATGTAAAGTTAAAATGAAATCATTAAGGGTTTAGGTGGCATTGTATTGCAACATGATCGAATATATCGTAAAGTATAACAATAGCTAAATAGGGAAACTACTGCATACGCATTAAAATTATTTCCTGCGATGGAATAAAATCAACGACCCGAGCACTCAACATAGGTGTATTATACAATAAGTTGGTACATACTTTAGTTGGTAGAGTTAAAAGCATAGGTATTATACGAAGCCTGTGATAAAAGTTCCGCTTTTAAAAAAAATAGCTGTTACGGACGCCTGTCAGATGTAAAATGGTGAAACTACTTTGTACGGAGAATATAAATGAAGGATGTTTTGTTAAAAATACCTGCGGCTAAATAAAAAGCAGAATTGTGTAAACAGTTTTAATTTTAGCATACAATTGTATTTTGTTCAATAACAAAAATATAAAAAACAACTTTTAGGCACCATCTAGATTTTGTTTGATAAAACGCTATTAAAATATCCGGGGGGACTCGGTAAAAGGGGAAATTGGAACTAACCCTGCACAACGTAGGTATGTAATATACCTACGTTGTGCAGGGTTAGTTCCGTGCATACACTGTTGCCGGTTGTATCCGAGAAAGAGTAGGAGGTAAGCACGCGCGCTAGTTGAAGTGAATGTTTTCTTTATTTCCATAGTGCTTGCCTGTGTAATTGTTGCAGGCAGTCATTTCAGGATTTGCAGGGCATCAATTTATTATTACATCCACAGGATCATTTTTCACAGGCAAATACTATGTTTTTGTAATAATAGTAGGTACGTATACAAATAAATGATAATATACAGTTTGGTAATCCTAAAACACAATCGTGGTTGTCATTATTAATTTGTAATACAGACGTAACCACATTAGCAAGCACAGTTCACGCCGCGATGAATAATGCACGTAACGATGCGCTTAACATCGGATTAATACGGCCGCTTGTTGAGTTTGAGGAGCTGGCGAGGGCTAAAGTGTGGTCTTCAAATGTGTACGTGCTTCTTGGTTTCAATTATTACTATGCGGGCTATATTATTATAAATGCTGCGATTCGCTGCAGAAGCCATTAAGAAGAAGAAGTTATTACTGTGCGTTTGTGTGCGTAATTTGAGCTTGTGATATTGCCTATGTGTTATTCCAGACTATAATCCAGCCAAATCCGTACACCCGTTAGAGAGTGATCGAATAACAATAATCATCATCAATCTTTACAAACTTTGACATTTATAATAGGTACTTATTATAGTAGGAAGTAGGATCATAACATGAATTCACTTTTCTAACTTTTATCGAAATACCTATATATTTATACATAGTCCCTACTTATATGATATGAAGTCGTTGTTCTGGAAAAGGGATTTCCACCCACGCACCCTGTCTCTTTTACCAGAAAGATCGTGGTTACCAAACAATAATTCTGATTAGTTATTAGAATGGACTGGTACCTAGAGTTGCAGAGGTAAATATTATTCAAGACTGCGATATTATAACTTATAACATAAAGTGTCGGTTGCTATCTATTAAACTGAAAATTATTATCTTACATTGGAACTTATCCAACTTTATCATACTTCGCCATAGGTTATTGAGTTCTCGTAATGACAGTTGGACTTGGCACTTGACAGAACTTTACGACTGCTGCTAATGGATGCTGTAGCTGCTAATTACAAAATTTCCACTACGAACAGGTAAGTTTTCAAGAATTCCATTTTCAATAACAAAGGTTAAAGTTAAATAAGTTTTCTCAGATTCTTCATCGTATGGGTACATATCTTAGAGTATAGAGGACAGAGGTATATAGGTATATAGAGGTTGAGCCAGTAACGAGGTTCATACCCGTGCCAGAGTTCGTACCTATTTAGTAAGGCGCGCTCAATAGCAGTGTATACTCTAAAGTACATAATATGCAATAAATAATAAGTACTTCATAATAAATAAATGCCCGTGTAGTATGTAACGTTTTTGCAGTTAGTGATGTTCTTTATATGAGAAACATGTCGGAGTTACTGGGTATTTTGAATATAGGGTCACAATTACATGCATATTGCATAACCATTGGAGAACATTAAGTTTATTTTTAATGAGAGTTTGAATCCTGAATAAAAGTTGCGCTCTAAACTGTAATGTGCAACATTTGCTAAAAGTGATCTAAAAAAATGTTTCTTGTATTTAAAAGAACCTGCAGAGCAGAGACATAAACTCAATCCCAAAAGCTTAATGATGTCGTTAAAACTTTTCATTCAGTCGTGAAGACGATGTTATTTTATATCGCTACATTTGAATAAAATGTTGCGTACTACATTAAACTTCTAAACTGTATTTCTGTCCCCAGCTTTATTTTATTTTCCCCTAACTTATTGGAGATCAGTATTGTCTGAGGACCGCACTATCCCATTCTTATTTCAGTGTAAAGGTAGGCATTCGTAACTGACCGCAGACCGTAGCAGCAGACGCGTGCAGCAAATACAGCGTACCGTGATATAGACTTGAATATGATAATATTGTTTATTGTTTTAATTCATTGCTGCTTCTCAATGGTGCCGTTTACCCGTATCTAAAACCAATAATTTAGCAATCTCTGTGTTTGTAACAGAGAGCCTAAACGTACAGGTTTTAGATTTTATAAATATTTAAGATGAATTGTGTATAGTAGTAGTGGAAGCAGTACATACAGTAGCTATTAAACTTGGTCGGTTGAATAGCAAACTATTGTATTACCGGGAATAAAGGCCCACGTGCCGTACCGCAGTCGTCGCCGGCGGCGCCTAGCACGCTCTCACTTACAAAATGCCAACATACCGTAAGTTAACGCTTAACATCAAGGTGCTTCTAAACGGGCGATGTTTTACTGCAATTAGTGGCTGCAACACTGTGGCCCGGCAACATTGCAACTATTGCAAGCAATACCGGCCAGTATTGCAGTAATGTCTCGGCCATATTTATAGCCAAACATGTTTTGTGTTGCCACATATGGCCGATGTTGCTGCGATGGGCTGCCGGACGATCGCTAGGCGGTCGATTTTACTGCAATATTGCTCGGCTAGTTCTATTGTTGTTTCAGTCGCTCTCTTTGTTATAACACAGTCTATCCTTTTCTAAGCGAATTGTTAAACAATTTACTATCAAGGCTTATTTCTAGATTTAAATTATCTAAAGTTTCACTCCTATTTTAGTAAGGTCGTATCCACAATCTCTTCTTTTTCTGTTTATTTTTTGATAAATCAATATAAGCTGCTGCAACAAGTGTGATTTCGTCAGCCATTGTTGCCGGTTTGTGTAGCCCGTTTATGAATCTGCATCAAGAGCCATACTATTGCAGACATATTTGCAACATATTGCCCAGCCATTGATTGTTCGGCCATCAGTTGCAATGAAATATTTTTGAGATTGCCGGGCAATCAGTGGCCAATTAGTGCAGCCACATATTGCACAAAAAACATGGCCCGTTTAGAAGGGCACTCATACAAATAAGTGCTGTATCACGTAAGTTATCACAACCGGTATAGTTTCGTATTATCATTGCTATTTTTCCTCTTTTTAACGTATATTTTCAGTTGGGTCTTTTCTAATTTTTTCTCTGCCTCTAAAAAAAGACTCATAGTGGAATACACAATATTTTCTAATTCAAACGGCAATGCCATATTAAAAATTAAAGTACCAATGTATTCAAATACTGAGATAAATATAATTGGAGGGCAGACGGCAGTCGCTTCCATAAAAGCCGTTTCAGCCTAACCCAAACAAGAAGGTGTAAGTGAACCTGATCTTCGAAGTAAACACAGAAACCTATAAGGATAATCATAAGAGTAATCCAGCATGTGGATATATCCTATGAATTATGTGTACCTACAAATACAAATAAACCGCTCAGTTCGCTTATATTATTATTATTAAGTAGTAATAGCTGTCAAATTTATTTTCGCTTGGTAGGTAAGAACTCGTTACTGTTTCGTAAATTTTTCAACATGCCAAGCCAATTTTAAACTTACGAGTGACGTAAGTACACAGCGTCACTGGTGTATTGATCCTCTCCACTGATCTCCATTGTCTATACCAATAAATAAGATATCTATGATCCTCTCTATTTTCGCTAAGTAGGCCAACGTTTAAAATAGGTGAAATTACAGCTTTTTCTACATACTGCTATCATGACTACAACAGCAGCGTGGAACGTCCTTTACTGAACAGATAACATTAAACTCTCCCTTAAATTTCCTTTTAAATACAATATTTATCCATCATATTTGAATAAAACTGACTTTGAAGAAAAGTGCAGGGGACATCCATTTGTAAGTCGATTAATTTCCTGTACAAAAGCTGTTCCATAGACCGAGTACCGACTGCCGCTAATCAGCCAAACTTCCCTTCATCGGTTATAAAATCCCCTCCCATCTTGAAATGATTTATTATTTCGTTGCTCCGTAAGCTCGTGGTCAATAGAGAACTTTGGTTGATAAATCTTACAAAATTAGAATTGCACAGAGTATCTGCTAATAAGATGATTAAAATTATCATTCCGTCTTTGAAAAGGACCATAATATTATTATCTCTCTTTAATCGACTGCCAGGAAGGGTTATTTTGTCGTGGTGTATAACATTAAACAAATATATTATACGGCCCAGTTTCAGCCTCAGATGCATGGCTCCAGTCAAAAATAGTGCCCGGAATACGGCAATAGGCTCATTACGTGGGATATTACGTCTATTACGTGGGAACGAATACAGTAATTGGTGAAATGTGGGTGTTAATTCACCTCTGCCTAACTCTCCAGGGATAAAAACATGATAATGTGTCATAGTCATAACTAAAAAGTATAAAATTAAAGAAATTATTACAAATAAAAAACCCACTCATGCTGAAAAGATAAAACCTGCTTTGAAACTTGTTTCGATCTTTTCAGCATCAGTCGGTTTTTTTATTTGTATGAAATTTTGAAGCATTTTATGCTAACTGGCCAAATCGGTTTTTTTATATTTAATAATTTATTTCATTTTTTTCAGACACGGACATGATACAAAAAAATTGTGCACATCAAATTGAAAAGTGTTCTAAAAACGGATTATCTGAAGGAATTTGCGCACTTAAAAAAGTGACCCTCTCTAAACCGATTGGTCACCGTAGATTTTAAGGAAGAAAGTCCATGTTCCATTGATTGCTGGATGTGGGAGTATCATTAATTAGCTGTTTAATGGCGTGAAGTTTTGATTGTCCATTCATTCTGTCATACACTCATACCATTCCAGACTTTTGGGGTTTCTTCCCATCTTACTTACAAGAGTATCAACATTCTTATTTAGAATTTTCTCTAAAGATTTTGTTTTTCTAATGGTACTGATTATCTGATGAATAGATTTTACTCTATAATCACTCGTAGTGAAGCTTAAATTATCAAACTCTGTCACAGTGAGCACCCCGATCTTTGATGTGTAACAAAATCCAGGTTCTAATGTTAATTTTGAACCGTTATGAGGATCTGGAGAGTCCCGTGAGTCAATGGATGGTGATCCTTTATTGGACACTGTTACTGGACAGAGGTTTGCTGTCTTTAGGAGTCTTTTATCCAATTCCGCCATGTAAGCTAGCCGCTTACTGGAAGAGGTTTCATTCCAGGCAAGTGTTAAGTGTGAGATTGATTCATTATAAGCATGGTACTGGTCAATTAAACCTTGGCTGCTAAATCGGCAGAAAGGTTTGAAATGTCCACAATAGCAGTCTTAGCATTGAGAGCCAGAGCATAGGTGAATGCACGAAAACACAACCAGCACCCGGGTAAAAAGCTTGTTAAAGAATTTACTTATATGTAGCAGTCGGTGCCAAGTCCAAGATAAGGTTATAAAGCATCGAAGTTCTACAGCAGGCGAGTGTCTCATTTGTGAACATAATGTGTCGCATAATAATACACACGATTTGCACGATATGCCGATTAGGTACAAGATTCAATAGTAGGTAGATAGTTACAGTGCGGGCGCCCGCGTGCATGCACATGCATACGAAAAATACCGATTTTTCGATACTGATCTGATTCGGGGCCTTAAGGCAATTTTAAATACTTAGATCCGATTCTCAGCACTCCATGGATTCACCGTGCGGTCGCCGGGTCCATAGCGTGATACAGAGAGGAACACCGTGACGGCGAATGGGACTTGCGACCCAGATGTAGGTTTAGGGTGGCCACCTTGTGATGCATCAGCGCTCACCTCCACCGTCAGTAGTGTTCCCCTCCTACCTATCCAAATTTGGTAAGATCCTATCAATGTCGCTTTTGATATTCGATTTAGTAAAGAGCTTACTGAAGCTCTTGGCAATCCGAGGTCTTTAAGTAAGTTGTACAGGGATTTAGCTGGAATTCCCCCTGCTCCTACTTCTTTTTTTTTTTTTTTTTTAAAGAATATTAGCAACCGAAATTACTAATATTCCCGTTAACCCCTCCAACTAAGCTAAATTGCTTGTGCTAGGAGTGGGTTCACGTCGGTAGTGTACTGGCCAGGATTCGAACCCGGGACCTCTCGATCGTAAGGCCGACTCCTTAACCACTAAGCTACCGACGCTTCTACGGCGGCGTAGAATTTAACCACGTAGCCGTTTTTGGTTAACTCGTTAGTCAAGTCAAAGTATTTGTTTGTCTTTATAGCGTGGTCTTTAGGTATATTAGTTTCCCACGGTACTGTGAGTTCTACAAGCACTACACGCCTATGCGATCGTGAAAAAAGGAATATATCGGGTCTGGATGATGAGGCACAGATATCCTCCGGTATTTTATAGTGCTTCTCATACGTATCTACGAGTATTGTCCAGTCAACGGCAGTTATTAAAATTGAATATGGCTTTTGAGATGATTTCTTTGAGCAGCCTTCCTTTACAAACACAATGTCGTTTCTTTGGTTTGTAGTTAATCCTTTTTTCGCTCTAGCTACCGCCAAACTTACAGCCTCACGTATGATTTCTAATACCTTATCATGTCGGCGCGAGTAATGACCCCGGTCTAATAACGTCCTACAACCCACTAGCAGGGGCCTAGCCGTACCAGTTGCTTCACCACATGAGTTACATGTTTATCTGTGGCTTTTCCCCACCTGACTAGATTGCTTTGGTCGGGGAGGGTCAACCGGAATGCATTTAGGTAAAATTTAAGTAAGGCCGGTGACCAGTCGTATATTATGGTACGCCATTTTAAGGCTATAGGAATACAAAATTCACCTAGGGTCAACCATTCGTTTTGCATTTCTAGGTTCATTGCGTGCACCTTATAGGTGTTGTTTTCGTCTGCTTGAAGAAAAGATTTTGTTATTTCTTTATCTGTTTGTTTCCGAATATTACCTAGACCTACTCTACCAGTCTGCGAGCCTATCATGAATTTTTTATGGAACTGGAGGCGTGATTCGAGCTCCGATGCATTTTTATGTTTAGGAAGGACTTTTACTATTTCGTCTTTAGATTTCGATAAGACGTGCATTTTAGTTAGTGCTATTGAAAAAATAAATATGTAAGAACACAGAACCTCCTTCATTTGGCATCAGTTAAAAGTAAATGTGATGAATACGCAAATGCCTAAGAAAGATACAATTTCCTGCGTCCTCAGTGATTTAAGAGCGATAAAAGACGAGCAGGAATCCAATATTTACATTCATACACATTTATAAATAAGTAAAACAGTTTGTTTTATGTTACTGATAGTCGGGGTAGTTGTGTACTTTTGCTTTTATGCCATTAAAATTCATAGGACTTGATAATTAATTTACATGATAAATAAATTACTAAGCTTATTTCTATATAAAAAAAATAATGTATAGGGCACTTGCAATACCTTTGGAGCCACCTGCTGATTCAAAGAAGGGGCTCTTACGTAGGCTTTTCTTTCAGTGTCAGGTGGCAGTTCAGTGTCAGGTAGCAGTTACTCTAGAAGGAAATAAGGAAATAAGTCCCATCAGAGACAAAAAGCGCAGGCGAGCGGATCCCCGGTTCCAAAGATTGAAAATCTGTAAAAACACGTTTCTTACACAATAAAATTAATCCTGGTAGCATGCACATTGTTAATATTTACATAGTGCACATCCATCATCATGTCAGCTCGATGTTACAAAATTGATGTAGGTATAGTCATCCATATTTCACTAAACTATAAAGGTTTCAGCAATTTGTAATTGAATAAACCCGACTTCCGATATTTGTTTACTTACATAATTACAGGCACAACAAATACAGCATGTTAAGAATAGATGGTACAAAATTAAATTGCCTCCTATAACGGAACTCGTTGGTTTTGAACTACGTGAAATGATTTTACACGCAGGAGCTATTTCTTTTTATTATCACTACAGTACCCACTAGATGGTTTCGACAAATCGCAAAAGCAGGCAATGGAAAGAATAATAAGTAAATCAGTATTTCATAGTTCATATTGGTGCAATAATAGTACCTGAAAAAAAAAACACGCAGATATGACATTAAAATATAACTACTTTCATTAAAAGGTATTTTTCTTAGTTAAACAAATTTTAAGTACGTACATATACTCACGTCTGTAAATCCCCGAAGGGGTAGGCACACATCACATCACCCACGTTTTGCCAACTATGATTTTCGGTCCCACGTAATAGGGGGCAAATATTTTATTTCATCAAACATACCCGGTAGGTAGTAGGTTCTTCTATTACAGATCGGGATCATGAGAAAAATCCCACCTATTAGGTCTAACTATAATAATTTTCTTGTCGGTCTAGCCAGGAGCACAGAATAGATAATAGTACTAGCGTACCAGGAGTAAAATTTCAAACGCGCAACACACACACCGAATTATTAAGCTTTAATAAAGTGACGCTATCGTTATAGACTGACTATAATCTATCTAAATAGCCCGCACATAACACTTTTCACTGCCCACCTTCCATATTCGAGGTTGTTAATATACTTAATCGCTCGTTGTTAGGTACTAAAAGTAACAAGAAAAATAAATTTTGTAGAAATGGATCGTGTTTTTGTAGAAAAGTAAAAGGTGTCGAAAACCTTGAATAATACGGAATCTTTAAATATTCTCGTATGTATAACCTAACTATAGCTGAAATTATGCGGGTAAGTTAGTTTTAAAGTCTAATAAATAAAAAGTTAGTCACAGACTTGGTGATAAAAACAACATGGAGGCTGGGGATAATTATTTATTTTGTTGAATAGTGCAGCCGCATCACACTTTCATGTTTGACCTTCATGGCTAAGGTGAACGAACTCAGCTCAAACATGTTATTATTTTACAAAGAATTAGTTTTGCCAAGGAACGATTATTCAAATTATTTCCTAAATATATTTTTCTATGAAGATGCGAGTGAACTTCCTCACCAACCAAAAACGAAGACACGTATAACTATATAAACTAACACAATACTTTTTCAGGTTTACGATTACTTTGGTCTGTTGGGTTTTTTATCTTTAAGTATCTATAAATAGGGATGATGATCGCTTTTGTCCATTTTTTCGGAGTCTGACCCATGTCGGACAGCATTAGAAACTCACATGAGCAGCCTCCGTGGTTGCGATATTGCGCTGATGGACGCGGACAGGAGCAGATTGGTGCAACGCGTGAAAGGATGGAAAGAAGCGCTTGAGAACGGCGGTCTGAAGCATAATGTAGCGAAGACAGAATACTTAGCGTTAAACTCTACAGATCCCACACCCGTCCGCATTGGTGATGATTTGGTCGAGCGCACGGACCAGGTTAAGTACCTGGGATCTGTACTTCATGTGACCGGTGAGATCGACCACGACGTCTAGGCACGCATTGCTGCCGCGTGGGCCAAGTGGCGAGAAATGACTGGCGTCACCTGTGATCCTAAAATGCCAGTCAGGTTGAAGGGGCAGGTCTATAAGACGATCATTAGGCCTGTTCTCTTGTATGGTTGTGAGGCGTGGCCGCTGCTCGAGCGACACAAGCAAGAGCTGCGTGTCACGGAGATGAAAATGTTGCGGTGGATGTATGGCGTTACGCGTAAAGATCGCGTACGGAACTCTCGCATCCGCGGCAGCCTCCATGTCCGTGACATCGCGGATAAAATGCAAGAGAGCCGCCTTCGCTGGTGCGGCCACGTCTTGCGGCAACCGCCAGGCTACGTGGGGAACAAATGCCTGGCAATGGTACCCAGCCGGGTCCAGGTAAAAGGGGTAGGCCAAAGAAGTTCTGGCTTGACGTCGTGGAGGGTGATATGCGTGCTAATGGTCTCACTACCATGGACGCCCAAGATCGTGCGAAGTGGAGAAGGAAGAGCCGGCAGGCGGACCCTGAGCTTCGAGGTCATCTTGGCCACGGATACAATCAGGAGAATACGTCTATATGCAGATGATGATGATGATGACCCATGAATCTCTTACATATTTAATCATTAGGCTTAATTAGGCAATGCAACACCAATCTATGCAGCCTTAAACGCCATCTCTAGTCGCTTTATCATAAACAGGAGACATTCCCTAATGTGTTTTATCGATTTCATAATTTCACCAGCAGATGCCAGCAAACTTCTTCGTCATAATATGGCATTCAAACCTCTTACATACTCATAGTCCAAATACCACTTTTAATGTCCAAAGACTAATCTTTCCACATTTAACATTTCTTTTTGCTCAACCTTATTTATATTCATTCACGCCATTGTTGAATTCGTTCGCGTTTTCCGCTTCTTTTCTAGGTTGCCAGGACTTTTTTATATCCTGGAAACTTCACTACATTTCGAATAGTTCTGTGTCGTACTTAGTTGGGTGTAATACCTGACTTCGAAAAGTGTAACACCGAATACCACGACCCCGTAAGTTTGCTAATACGAATCACTTAACAACGAATGTACGCCACCACGAAAAACGTAGCACTGAATGCACGCCACTACGCAAAACTTAGCACCGAAGTCATGCGATCTCGAATAACAGAAACCCTAATTCACTAATACGAATCACTTAACAACGAATGCACGCCACCACGAAAAACGTAGCACGGAGGTCATGCGATCTCGAATAACAGAACCTCTAAGGAGAAAACGTCTAAAAAATTTAAAAAAAATTATTATCATTCCTTGTATTACTTTACTCTATGCTATAATGTCTTTAAATTATGTGTTATCGAATTTTTTTTAAAAGATAAGGAGTTATTATTTTAGGTTTTTTTTTGTCTTTTCGAAGGGTACATGAGAAAAAATATTACTAATTTGTTGCTTGTCATTCGTCCTGAGAATACTTATTACGGAAATTTGTAGTCAGTGATGATGGCGCCTTTGCAATTTCTAATGTCTAAAAAGAATAAAAGGCAATTGCTACACGAGGGATATGTGTTTAGTTTAGACACACGTTCAAATACAAAATGTTATTGGCAGTGTGTAAAAAAGTGGGCATACAGCTGTTGCGGATCACGAATAATTACACAGGTAAAAAGTTTTTAAGTATTAATAGTTTATAATATTGTACTTATATTTATTCTGTGCCTATATTATGAAAGATACGTTTGTTTCACGTGTTTTACGGAACCTTTGAAGCGCGAGTCAAGCGAGTTTTTATCATTTCATTATTTACATTAGGTACTTGAATTGTAATAATCAGTGATTAATTGCAGGAAAATAACAATGGAGTTGAGGAAATAATAAAGTACAGTAATAAGCATTGCCACAATCCTGAACCAGAAATGAAGGAGGATTTAGAATTAAGAGCTAGATTGAAAAGACGAGCTAAACATAGTATGGATGGACCTTCACAGATAATACAGGCGGCAATCCAAGATATTCCTAGTGGCAGTGCCTCCTACTTACCAAGTATAAATGCTATGAGAATGATAGTACATAGAGCAAGGAAAGATGAAGTTCCAACATCTCCAAAAAAACTCGTTGACCTGGTCATTCCAGATAAATACAATATTTTTTTGCTGGCACACTACAGTACAGAAGAACATTGCATTTTATTGTTTGGTACACAAGAAAACATCAGACTTCTCCAGGTTTCCGCATTTTGGATTCTAGATGGTACATTTCGTACATGTCCAAGTGATTTTTATCAGATCTATACAGTGCATGGATTAGTAGGCGTGCACGATGGCGTACAAAAAGTGGTTCCTTTAGTGTTTGGATTGCTATCCAATAAAAGTGAGAAAATTTATCTTTTGTATTTTGAGCTTTTGCAGTCACGAGCATCTCAATTTGGAATTAATTTGCAACCTAATATAGTCATTACCGACTTTGAGAAGGCATCAATAAATGCGGTAAAACAAGTGTTTCCAGAAAGTAAACACAAGTGTTGCTACTTTCATCTGACTCAAAGTATTTGGAAACATATACAATCTGTTGGTTTATTCAAAAAATACTCAGAATCAACAATTTAGCTGCGTTAGCCTTTTTAAAACCAAGCGAGATACCAGAGGCTTTTGAAATACTCAAAGAGAAAATATTACCCAATGACGCACTGAAAGTCACTGATTGGTTTTCAAAATATTATGTTAATGGATGTTATAAAAATAGGACTAACCAAAACCTCAAGTCGTTAACATCAAACTTCCAAAAAGTGCCTCCATTGTTTCCACCTGAGATCTGGTCGGTAAATAGCTCAATTGGAACTACTGTTCCCATTACACAAAATGAGGTAGAGTCATGGCACCACCGCTGGAACAGCCTACTGGGCAGGAAGAAGTGGAATTTATTTAAAACCATTGACGAATTTAACAAGGAACAAAAACATACAGAATTAATGGTAGAAAAACTAAATTCTCAGTCTCAAGAAACCAAACGATCACAGAAAAAAGTAAAAAGGGAAGAAAAGATTAAAAAGTATTTAGAAAAAAAGGAAACAATGGATTTAACAACATTTTTAGATGGTCTTGCATACCTGTGTTACTTTAAACGATAACCTTACGATTTGTTCGAGATCGCATGACTTCGGTGCTAAGTTTTTCGTGGTGGCGTGCATTCGGTGCTACGTTTTTCGTGGTGGCGTGCATTCGTTGTTAAGTGATTCGTATTAGCAAACTTACGGGGTCGTGGTATTCGGTGTAACACTTTTCGAAGTCAGGTATTACACCCACACAAATGAAACCAATATAAAAAAGAAAATAAATATTAGATAGACATTATTTAGACTCCTTTCATCACAAAGATCCTATATAGTGTTCAGCAAAGAGCTCAGTGAAAGTTAGTAGATACTAGCTACTTAGTGCAAATTTTCTGGACTTGTTAAATGGGCGCGCGGTGACTGGTACACGTGCACTTGGAGCTTAGAAGTTGTGCAACTTGGGAGCGTCGGCACTAATGTATGAAGTAGCTTACTGCTCATATTGCCTACGAGTATAACGATGCCAACAATGTTACTAATTAGATGACATACAAAGTTTACTCGTTGTTATTAAGGAAATTTTAGCTTCGTGCTTGTTTGGAAGCAACTTCCATCTATGAAGCAGCTTATAAGATATTACTTATATACATTTTATTAGACAGCCTCTGTGGCGTGACGGTAGTGAACGGTAGGTTTGATCCTCGCTCAATGATAATATTTGTATGCATGAATATGGTTATTTGCATTGGTCTGGTCGTGCCTCGAAGAGCACATTAAGCCGTCGGTCCCGGTTGCCATACATACATCTATGGCAGTCGTTACGGATAGTTGGACCCCTAAAAAGTGCAAGCGGCAATTCTTCGAAATCGCCCTACATCGCTAATGGGTTGTAGAGGTCAGACAGCAGTCGCTTCACGGAAAATATCGAAGTCCAGCCAAATCCGCAGTTAGAGTGGCAAAGCGGTCCCCAGACTTCGAGGTGAAAGGAGCGACTGGGATAAACGCTTGGATGAAGAAGAAGACTATTATGTATATAGATTACATCAAATAAAACCGACCTGTTTCTAGTTTGTCTTGAAATTAAATTATTCACAACAACGGTATTTGAATATTACCTAGAACAATATGCGTAAAAAATTTCAGTAAAAGTTAACTAGCATCTCTAATCCATTAAAATGTTGACTTTGTTGCCCTAATTTCATAAAGTCCTGATCAGAAGTTAGTAGTCTATTGCCTATTAGGTCTTCCATTTTTGATGAATAAACTTGACGTCACGCCCGTACCACGACGCCCCTTGAGTTGGTAATTCCATGTCGAAATTTAATAAAATATCGGACCGCCTAGTTAAAATTAGTAATCACTCCGCTTCGTATATTCCCAAAGTTTCTAAATTTACTTATGTCTTCCGTCGAGTTTTGCAAAATGCCAATTTATGGTGCTGTAACTTAAGTGTAACATTAATAAAAACAAATGAACTGTTTATAAATTGTAATTGCGGCACTGCATACATTAAAGAAAAGGACATCATTCACGCTGCATACATTTTTGGTCCAAAATTGAAAGTGCCTGCCAAAGAAAAAAAATACGATATTTCGTTAGAGCTTATTCTTAATAGCATTTTTTTATTACGGCGTCAAAGTTGAGGGACCACTTCCAACGGTTTTATTAGAGTTTAAAAATCTTGAAAATATACACTTTTTATGATACGAACTTTTGAAAATAATTGAAAAATATTGTTCTAAATTGGAAGAATAGTTAATTAGATCAATAAAAAACAAACCACATACTGCATATCGTTGTTTTTCGTTCATTTATTTAGGTCCAAAATAGAAAGTGCCGGTCAAAGAAAACAAATGTGATATTTCGCGAGACCTTGTCCTCATTAGCATTCTTTATTACGGCGTCAAAGCTGAGAGACCACTGCCCTCGGTTTTATTTGAGTTAAAAATCTAGAAAATATACACTTATGATACGATCTTTTGAAAATAAATGAAAAATATTGTTCTACATTGGAAGAACAGTTAATTAAAGCAATAAAAATAAACCCCATACTGCGTATCGTTGTTTTTCGTCCATTTATTTAGGTTCAAAATTATCCTCATTAGCATTTTTTACTACGGCGTCAAAGCTGAGAGACCACTTATATACTTAACAAAAATATATGTTTGTGTAGGATATGTTCATTTAACTTGGCCTCGCCTGATGGTAAGCTAGAAGGCAAAGTCTCAGGACAGAGGGTTACCATAACAGACACGCACCATGTTACCAGCTTGACGGCCTCATGAAATGCTTTTTCAGAGTGTAGGAAGACACTTTCTTTTTACCACCACACTATAAACCATGTACACGTACACTATACAGGGCGTCCCACGGCGATGCCACATGGAGGGAAAGTACATTAAATCCTTAAGTTGGCTCATTTTACTTAAAGGACACATCATTTTATTTTTAAAAAGAAACAAAACTGCATTCAATGATTTTTAAAATTCGCTTGCCACACCCGGTAATCGAACCGACTAAAATCCGAAAAAGTAAGTAAAATCCTGTTTTTTAATGGCATCAATCGATAGTGTCATTCAAAAGGATAAAATCTCTCTAAGAAACATGGTAAATTATAACTCGCGCGCGATCAGAATGGGATTGACGTTTTGGAACTGAGACGTAAGTGATGCGGTAGCGTCGGCAAACTCATGTTGAAGTTAACGAGACGAAGTTGTTTCAATGCGACTGGATTTCAGTACGCGCGTTTTTTTTAAATGCGAGATTTATATAATATTTTATGATTGTTTTAGTGAATAACTAACAATGAGTGGAAATATATTATTATAATAAATTGGAAAAAGCGAAATCAATTCTCGGGCGGGACTCGAACCCGCGATCTTTCCCTTACAGGGGGAACGCTCTGACCACTGAGCCACCGAGCTTCGCCCGAGAGTGATCCAATTTTTCCAATACATCCATCTTACGGCGATGGTGGGAGTAATCTACCGATATTCGTACGAACTATCGGAATCAATGAATGATGTTGCAATCATTTTTAAACATTGATTTTTGATAACTCCGCCCAATCAATTGCTTTAAAATTATATAAATTGCTTTAAAATTATCTCAAATATATTATTATTTTTTAGTAGGTATATAATATTAAAAATATTTTTTTAATATTATAAACTAAAAGGATCGAAACAAGTTTGATAGCAGGTGGTCGATGTGAATGGGATGATATGAAAAACGAACGAACCGTTTTATATTATGTAACAATAGGTTACAAGAAACGTATTCCCTAAACGCACAGTAGGCACCATTGATAAAGAACGAACAAGGAACTACAAGAACGTTCGTGTTTGGTGTTTTTTTTTGTGTAGAATAATAGAAACTATGCCCTGTTGTTGTTGATCAGATTAATGGAACGGATTCTTAAAATTGTTGATATAAGTGCGAATATTGCGTTATTAGATTAATGGATCGGATTCTTAAAAACGAATGAACATATTAGACGACTCGTTTTTTTGATGAACTCATAGAAGTTTATACCTAAGGTTCACTGGCAGAAATACTATTATTGCTGAAATAGTGAAAATAAACGAACTACTTGCATCACAGTTCTTTTCGTAGAATGAAAAGTTTGTATCCTATTTATATTGGAGGAAGTACTATTATTGCATGAATAGGAAAAAAAACCTCTGGTATCCCCATTTTTTTTCGGAGATCCTATTTCTTCTGCTTAAAATCCTATCTTAATCGAAAATCAATATGGGTGTCGTTTTTAGGGTTCTCGTGGTTGCTGTTTTAATAAAATCAATATGGGTATCGTTTTCTGGGTTTATGGAGTTACTGATTACAAATATATCATCCATTTAGCGATCACATATGGCACCTCTGTTTTTTGAACCATATTTTTTTTTAAATTTGAAACGTCAATAATATTTTTTCAGTCAGTATTAACCTGGAAAAAGTATAAAGGGAAATTCATTTTATTATTTGATAAAAATGTTTTACCGATAACTTACCGGTAAATTATTGGCTATTTTGTTTCATTTTCTGTGTATGCAGGGGAAAACCGATTATTTTTTAACGGTTTCTTGTAACGGTTTTTCAATCCAAAATAACAGTCTCGATTCGTTTCACGGAAAATCCGAAACGACCCAGCACTAAAACTCATGTCGAAGCTCACGAGACGAAGTTGTGTTTTCAGTAGCTTTACCATGAGTTTACGCCAAAATTTGACAACTTCGTTACCCTATCGAACTGCGTACGCGTATCTGATTGGTCTGAGTGGTGTGTTGAACGCATGCGCGAATTCCCTGACTTCTGATTGCTCCGTTTAAAATGAAAACTTGATTTCGCATGCGCGATCCTTCGCAACCGGGTATACAAATCGAATCGTCTCCTGTCAAAATCCAGGGCCGAATTGGGTATTTGACTATCTAGTCAAATTAGTTACTTTTTACTAAACTTCAAAATAGTAAATAAGGTTTGTTGACAGTCTCCGTGGCGTAGCGGTAGTGAAAGCGGCCGCTTCGCAGGAGGCGCGGGTTCGATCCCCGCACAGTGCAAATATTATGTGTGCATGAAATATGGGTATTTGCATTGGTCTGGTCGTGCCTCGGAGAGCACGTTAAGCCGTCGGTTCCGGCTGCCATAAGAACATTGGAGCCCTAAAAATTCAAAAACATCGGTCTAGCTGCAAAAGCTTCGATATCGCCTAATGTTACAATTTACGTTGTGGAGGTCAGATGGCAATCGCTTCACGGAAAACTAAGCTGCAAAGCTTTTGAGTAGTTGCAAGTTCGACATAACCACCCCCGATGGCCTACTGGGGTGGTATCTGAGGGGACTGCCGCACGTAAAAAATTGGAACGGGAATTCCACACGAGCGGAGCCTTGGGCAGCAGCTATCTATAATATAACGTTTTGTAAAAAAAAACTGTAGGTAAAGGCAAAACTATTAAAGTAAAACTTTTTTAACGGTCTCGATTAATTGAAATTTGAAATATTAAGTTGCCCAATGCGGCTCTGCAATTTACGTGTTATGCTGTTATGTGTCATGTCTAAAGTCATGGTAGAGCGGCGGGATTTCTGGACGAGTTTTATTTTTAATACGGGATTATGATATAATATTAGGTATATGATTGTTTTATTATTATTCTTATGAAAATTAGTGGAAAAAGGGGTAAAATTTTGAGTACATAGTCAATCACGTGAAATAGTTCTGGCAGTTGATAGATATTTCAATCAAGAACAAAGTCGGTGTTTAAACGCATTGAAAATGATGACACAGTTGGCTATGGATAACAAATCTACTGATTCAGGAATTATAGTGTCAAGAGATCTTTTCGACGAAGTTTTGGGTATGCTCAAAAATACCAAAAAAATAACTGAACGAGTTGTTGCTGCCACAGGGATATCTAAAAACACAGTGTCACGCATCCGATGTGAGGGAACTTTTGCTGCAGCAACTTCAAGTACGATAACTGCTCCCAAAAAAGGTAAACGCGGACCTAAGTTAAATATTGATAATTTTGATATCTGCGTCATCAAAGGCATAATTGAAAGTATGTACCAAGTACACAAGACAATTCCTACTGTTAATAAAATATTAAACAAAGCTAAACAAGACCTGAATTTTCCCGGAGGGCAAACAACCTTAAGACAAATTATGAAAAACAAATTGGGTTACAAATTTAAAAAATACACTCAAAAAAGAATGCAGCTAATTGAACGACCTAATATAAGAGCTTGGAGAGCAAGTTATTTACGTCGAATCCGACAGAATGCACTTGGTGCTAATAAAAAAAATGTTGTTTATCTTGATGAGACGTGGATACACTCTCATTATACCGTCAGCAGGTGCTGGCAATCGTCTTCGAACAGTGGTGTGAGGAAAAATGACAGCTCAAGAAATCGCTGGATTATTGTTCACGCTGGAACTGAGTATGGCTTCGTGAATGGTGCGCTAGCTCTATGGAAAACGTTAAGTAGAACTGGAGACTACCATGGACAAATGAGTGGCGACAAATTTTCAAATTGGATGAGTAATAAATTGTTGCCAAATATACCACCATGCTCTATAATTGTTATGGACAACGCATCCTAGAGATAGATAAAATACCAACAATGAATTCTAAAAAGAGCGTATTGCAAAAGTGGTTGGCATCAAAAGAAATTCCATACTCAAATGATTTAATAAAAGTGGAATTATATCCCTACTAATATTATAAATGCGAAAGTAACTCTGTCTGTCTGTCTGTCTGTCTGTCTGTCTCACTTTTACGACTAAACCGCTAAACCGATTTTGATGAAATTTGGTATAGAGGTAGGTTAGACCTTGAGAAAGGACATAGGCTATGTTTGGTCGCGATAACCGACATCCACGCGGGCGGAGCCGCGGGCAAAAGCTAGTGAATTAATAAAACAAAATCGCCCACCAAAAAATTATGTCACAGATCAATTGATGAAAAGTCACGGCCATGAAGTTCTTCGGTTGCCACCATATAATTGCGACCTGAACCCTATAGAGTATGTTTGGCACCTTGTGAAACAAAGGGTAGCTGCTAATATAGATCAAATGGAATCAGAAATAGAAGCATTGACACTGGATGCCTTGACATCTATAACAGGTGGCCTACCACGAGATCTTAGAACAGATCAATAATTGAATGGCTGTCCTACTACCAACCGCAAATGTAACTTTACATAGTTCCTATATATTTATACGGGATTACAAAGTTATTTTTACAGTTGGTAGCAGCTGTTCAATTATTGAACTGTTTCAATAGTTCATTGTAAATTCACAGCTGATGATTGGCGCAAGGAAATTAACCATGTGAAAAGAATTGAACAACAGTACTGGGATAAAGAACACATGGCCGATATAGATGATTTTATAATAAACACAGGTGGTAGGTATATAAATAAAAATAAAATTAAAAAAAAAAACGGAAAGAAAAATAATTTTAGTTAAATGTTTGCAGTACATAAATATTGTCATATAATTTGCTTTTTTTATATTTTTTAGAAAGCGACACTTCTGAAGACAGTGACAGCTCTTATAAAGCAACAATGAGTGGCATTGAAGAATTAGAAGAAATGTAAAATATTCTTCTCAGTTTTATTGAGTTCAAAAATCTTGGGAATATATTTACATATTTATTTATTTATTTAAAACTTTATGCACATAACAACTTGTACAAAGGCGGACTTAATGCCAAAGGCATTATCTGCCAGTCAACCTTAGGGTGATGCAGAGATACATAGAGGTAGGTGCAGGCAGAATATGAACTAATGATTGACTAAAATCATATATTTACAGGAATATACATTTTAAGAAATTGACAGCCTCCGTGGCGTACCGGTAGTGAGTGCAAATATTTATATACATGAATATGAGTATTTGCATTGGTCTGGTCGTGCCTCGGAGAGCACGTTAAGCCGTCGTCCCGGTTGCCATACGAACATCTATGGCGTCGTTACGGGTAGTTGGAGCCCTAGAAAGTTCAACAACAACGGTCTAGCTGCAATGCTTTGATATCGCCTAATGTCACCATTAGGTTGCGGAGGTCATATGGCAGTCGCTTCATGGCTGATATCGAGGTCTAGCCTAATCCGCAGTTAAGACTGGTGAAGCGGACCCCAGACTTCGAAGTAAAAGCTTTGGATGCGACTGGGAATTAACGCTAGGAGGAAGAAGAATGAGAAATATTACAGTCACATTATGCCAGGTTCGGCAACATTATACTCGTACATATACATTATAATAGATAAAACTATTGCACGTGTATTTTATTTTTTATTACTTTATTATTTACTAGCTGACCCGGCGAACTTCGTACCGCCATATTTGCCGCCCGCGTGGTATTCCGATCCCGCTGTACCTTCTATTCAAATTTCCATGTTAGATTCTAATCCCGTTCCCGCTCCACCATTCCCGACCCGTGTTATGAATAAACATGCCACATATAATAAAATTGACCATGGGAAAAATATGGCTTTTCTAGACTCAGACCCGTTCTCGCTGTACCTTCTACTCAAACTTCCATGTTAGATTCTGATCCCGTTCCCGCTGCACCGTCCCCGACCCGTGAACAATGTGAACATGCCACATAAATAATTTACCTAAATATCCTCATACAGTTACCCAATAAAGTTACATTCTAAACAGGTAACAAAGTTCATTCATTTATACTAAATAAATTTCATCTGAGATATCTCTAGTGTTGATACCTTATAATAATAATTACCTTATCTGATGGTTCCTGGAGTAAAAGTGCTGTGTCTGTTTGCATAGAATTTATAAGTTAAGATTTTGTGAACTTCCTTTCATTTAATTTACCATGTTTCTTAGAGAGATTTGATCCTTTTGATTGACACTATCGATTGATGCCATAAAAATACAGGATGTTACTTTTCGGATTTTAGTCGGTTCGATTACCGGGTGTGGCAAGCGAATTTAAAAAAATCATTGAATGCAGTTTTGTTTCTTTTTAAAAATAAAATGATGTCTCCTTTAAGTAAAATGAGCCAACTTAAGGATTTAAGGTACATTCCCTCCATATGGCATCGCCGAGGGACGCCCTGTATACAAATTTCTAGGCTGTACACCAAAAATCAACAGTAGTCTAGCTACAGGATGTTTTTTTTTTTGCTTATTTTTTTATGGGTGATTGGCTTGCGTACGAACTTTCACCTGTTGGTTGCTGGCGGTTGGTGAACATAGTAATTTAACTTCATATCTAGATCTGTAACAATCTAAAAATATGAACATTATAAAAATAACGTTAAAATTTTTGTACCCATTAAATTGACTGCCTCTGTGGCGTAGCGGTAGTGAACGCGGCTGCTACGCAGGAGGCACGGGTTCGATCCCTGCTCAGTGCAAATATTTGTATGCTTGAATATAAATATTTGCATTGGTCTGGGTGTTTCTATGTATAATATGTGTATGTATTTACAACAAAAAAAAAAGTATCTAAGTATTTATATCCGCATTCTAGATTCCATAACACAAGCTAATTAAGCTTACCATGGGTCTAGATAGCGTTGTGTAGAATGTTGTACAATATTTATTTATTTATTATATTGTTTAATTATTATTATTTTTTATTTTTTTTAAATGTAACATACCTATATTTATTCTGGTTAATCCTACTATAATACAAATTCAATATTTACAATATTAACAATAAAACTAAAAATATATACATAAAAGGATTATTTATTATTATTTATTAAATATACCTAATGTTATACTCAGAGTTAACATCGCTGCAACAGAACTAAATTCTATACTCAAATACATCGTAGATTAAAATATTAAAAATTCACAATGTTAAAATGTAGGAAGCAGGAAAAAATCCGCATGAGGAACCTATGTCCCAGAATTAATATAATATTCCAAGATCCCAGTGGTAGCAGATATCACATATTTTCTAACGAATAAAATGTATGCGATTGATAAGTGTTAGTATAAAGGTAGGCAGAAGGTAGGCATGCGATCTTAGTACCTACGATCGCATGCCTACCTGCTAGTTTATCCAGGCGGCCAATTTCCAGGTATCAGGTAATCAAGGTTAAAAACATTAAAAAAAGATTATGTACTTACGAATACCTTTCATTGTGGTTATGAATATGAATTGACTCATTTGCTAATTATCTGCAAGTATCTAGTCAACTAACGCCTGAACCAATGACAAGTTTATGTTTAACAACTTCAGGCAAAAGAGTTTTTGATGCAGTAGGTATTTATGTTTCGAGGTTATGTAAAGAAAACGTAAATATTTTTTAGATGCAGCACAACATGTATCAGTAAAAGAGATGATAGAGGACATTGACCTTTGTTACCGGTTTGAATGCACCTGTAAGCTGACACGCTAATGGTGTCGTGAAGATAAGTAAGCGTATAGTGATAAAGCCTGTTCATTACTTCTTTCTAAGAACATCATTAAACTTTCAACTGCACATTTAAAGATTCTATTGTTTAATAATAAAATTAAAATTTTCACATCATTGGCTACCATTTTCAATCCAGTCTTGGAACGAATTTAACATCTAGAATAATCTGATTAATTCAATGTGATATATTATTACACCACTTTCCATTAGGTTCTTGTTGGTTGCTTGTCGACCACGTAAAAGGTACAAAAAATATACTAATTAGAGTATTATTTATTTGTATTCCCTTTATTCATTCAAAAATACATATAAATTACATTTATAAATACATCTATACAAATATAATTTATTATTAGATTAGTAAGTTAATCAGAAACGATAATAGTACATTATGGTACAAGCGTGTCAAGTTGGTGATTACCGCTGAGGTGACATTGAGGACGGTAATCACCATACACGCGAGTGGCATACGGCTATTTTCAACACACTTGCGAATAAAATTATACTAAAAATAACTACATAACACAATCAAAACACAACAGTAAAAATCTATTTGTTGTCATACTTGTCATAAATATGCGCGCGCAACTAACATTTTTTTTATTTGTTCCTTTCGGAACAGGCTAAGGTACTATCACCATTCTGCCTTGTCATCTACTTACTTAATTGAATTTTGATTTTTTTTCTCTGTAAATACTCACAGAGAAAAAAAAATACATTTTAGTGAAAGTTTTGTATACTAAACACGTATTAAAAGTAGAAATTATCTTTTAAAATACGAAGTTGCATGAAATGAGTAAGCAATAGGTATATTAATTCGTTTGGAATATTGCACACGATCTTTTTGTATCGAAACTTTTTTAAGAACAAAGCAACCTAATCAATGAAATTTAAAAAAAAGAAGTCTATAACTCACTTTTGTGAATAATAGCAATGAAAAAGTCACAGTTTAATAATAGGTGTCATTCCGTGCTTAATTGCGGTGAAATAAAAGCCTGTTTATAAGCAAGTGTGTTGAAAAGTAAGTTGTTGAAATTCAGTGGTGTCAGTGATTCGTGCATAAAAACTGACCATATAATTAAATACAATCACAAGAACCTATGATCCTACTAAAGTTCTTACGGGCACTTAATTTATGCTATAAAGACAAAAAATCGTGTTTGTGTTGGTATTTTCACTATTTTACTGTTACCTAAAGTGATAGAAGATATATTGGTAACATTGAGATCGATAATTCAAGCACCCCTGGCCTAAATACACTGTCCTCACTTGAGAGACTGCTTGCGTCATTGAGTGGGTATCGCAGTTACAAGTATCGAAACTTTAACTTTTTCTTCTGTGACAATAATGACTACCTATCTTTGCGACAAAATAATCTTCTGGTTAAATGTGCTAAATAATTGAGCTTTTGAATATAAAGAGAGTAAAAGAGGGAAGTATTTATGTACCATGCAACTTTATGTGCAAGGGTATACGAATACTTATCCCCTTTGCCTTGTGTATGTCGCAGCCAATTGGTTAGCTAGTTAGTTTAATCAGTTGTTCAATTAACTGCCTAGGCTGTTAACTAAACAGTCCAAGTCGAATTGCGCTCACTTACTTTACTCGATAAACCTATAACTTTCTGTCTTATTTCTAGGCGGTACCCCAATCGTGCGAATGGCCTAAGCATTAGCCAGTCAGTTTGGTAAATGTTGTAACAAACGATACGGCTGAATATTATTCAGGCCGTGTAAATAAATATAATAGGTACGTAACTGAATCTTTGAATTTTATATTTGAGCACTTCTACAACATCAAAATAATTTGAAATTTTGCACACATCAAAGTACAATAGCAATATAATGTTTCAAAACGTTTGCCTCATTATCCAGACCAGGATCTTCAGGATGCGCGATTACGGAAAGGTATCCTGAGAAATGTAACTGTTTATTATTTATGTTATGATTTTGGTTATGTTCATTCTCTCGTCTATATAACTTTTCCCACCTTTCTCCTACCATGCGTCACTGAAAAAAATTGACCAAATAACTTGTACAGTATGTACAACATATATTTTATGAGTCGCAATCCAAACCAAAATTAATTACTACTTCCCGTCCAAGATTAAGCCAGCAGTAACTTCCCAATCGCCCGAGTAAGTTAAATCAGTAAAGTCCGCTGCGGGGACAACTTCACTCCACGAACTTTCCCCTCTTACCAAAGGAAATTATTACAACTCTATCAGTCATTACTTTCGTTCTAGCCAATTAAATTTTTGTAATAGGTATATTTTTATAATTATTAAGAAGTAATGACCTACAAAAGGTAATTTTACTAATCGCAATAAACTGGATGCGGAAGGCGGATCGGGCCTTATGGCGCGCATAGGTAGTGGCAATAGTCTAACTGATTAGTAATGTTACTTTGTATTTTTAATTTTATACTTAGCACAGGTAGTTTTAATGCACAGAATTACGTACATAGAACCTGAGACGTTTTTAGTCTACCGGATTAAAAAACGGCTGACAGACAAGTGACCAAAGTCATCGAGAACCACATTCGAAATCGATTATATTATTATTAAGGCCACACACCAAAGCAGTATTTGCTGCGCATATAGCGAATTTCCAAGAAAAATGTCAAATCAAATCAAGAAGCATTTGCTGCGTAAATGTAGGTAAATATGCTGCTTTGGTGTGTGGCCCCTCTTATTGGCTTACTGCAGCATCGTTGACAGTAGACGAACCAACAAGATGAACTTGTTGTAAATAATAGAGAGTAGATTGATTAGTATGAATGCAATGCCGATATGCTTTATTTTTACAGCTTCTTTATATGTAGATCGCATCTACGCGATTGTTTAAGTGATTTTCTAATGTGGTTTCTGCGGGAACTAAATTATGATGTAAATGATACATGTATAATTATAATGTAAATTTACCTGGCATGGAAAAGTCAAGCCGCTCAGTCAGTAACAATGAGAGTTGATTGAAATTCTGTTGGATTAAATTAGCTATTAGTGCCCAACTACTGAAATAAATAAAATCGGCCAAGTGCGAGTCGGACTCGCCCATGAAGGGTTCCGTAGTAGCAAAGGCGGAAATTGCGGTTTATGACGTATTAAAATAAAACTACATACTGGATCTCGTTCGAACCAATTTTTAGTGGAAGATTGTATGGCAATTTACATCATATATTTTTTTTAGATTTATCATTCTCTTATTTTTGAAGTTAGAGGGGGGGACACATTTTTCCACTTTGGAAGTGTCTCTCGCGCAAACTATTCAGTTTAGAAAAAAAATATTTTGGAAACCTCAATAGCATTTTAAAGACCTATCTATAGATACACCACACGTATGGGTTTGATGTGAAAAAATATTTTTGAGTTTCAGTCCTAAGTTTGGGGACCCCCAAGATTTAGTGCTTTTTTTTATTTTAGTGTGAAATTCTTAATGCGGTTCACAGAATACATCTTCTTACCAAGTTTCAACAGCATAGGCCTTACAGTTTCGGTGAAAAGTGTCTGTGACATACGGACGGACAGACAAACAGACAGACGGACGGACAGACATGAAGAATCTATAAGGGTTCCGTTTTTTGCCATTTGGCTACGGAACCCTAAAAAGGACCATAACAAAGTCGAACGTCGTATACATTTTTTCTAAACAAAAGCAGGTAGGTATATGAAACTGACGAAACTCTTACGAAAGCTTTCAACCACAACCTGTTTCGTCCACTTAGGGTATAAGAAATCTTCACAAATACACGTGTATTTCTAACCAAAAGAAATTCGGAATCTCGTGCTTCTTAAGTACTTACTTCATACAATTTTAGCCAGTTTTAAAAATCCTTTCTTAGAGCTTACAACATAAAAGTCATCAATTTGACATCGTTGATAAATCAGTCAGTCACTCGGGACAAGTACCTAATTATAATACACTAGCCTTCCACCCGCGGCTCCGCCCGCGTGCATCTCGGTTAACGCGACCTTTGCTCATATCTTCGGTTCTTCTCAACCGATTGCGATCAAACAAACGTAATATTTTAAGTCTGAGCAGGGCCTTTCTAACAAAAAAACCGCATCAAAATCCGTCCAGTAGTTTTTGCGTCCATCGCGGACAAACTGACAAACAGACAGGAAATTAAAAAAAAAATATTTTCGTGTTCAATATTGTTAACATAACATAACCCAAGTATTATTTTTTTTATATCTCCAATGTACAGACACGAACACTTTACAATTTATATAATAGTACTAGCCTTCCGCCCGCGTGCATCTCGGTTAACGCGACCTTTGCTCATATCTTCGGTTCTACTCAACCGATTGCGATCAAACAAACTTAAGATTTTAAGTCTGAGTAAGTAAAAGTAAAAGTAAAGTAAAGTATATCTTTATTGTGCACACCAAGGAAAAAAAGCATGTGTCATTATGTAGTACATTTGGGTATAAACAATAGGCGGCCTTATCACCTAGTGGCAATCTCTTACAGGCAACCATTGGATGGAGAAAAGAGTTTGAGTCTAATTTTGGGTAGTTTGGTGTACAGTCTGTTTTGGTACCTTACAATATAGGTACACTTCACATAGGATTCTGAAGTACTTACAGTATACACACACCTAAATATACACTATACATACGCTTAACAAAATATACGTATACAATATACATACATACACAATACAATATGATACATACATATTATACTTACCACACATAACTCATCCTGTCGTAGCCCTTTCTAACAAAAAAAACCGCATCAAAATCCGTCCAGTAGATTTGGGTCCATCGCGGACTAACAGACAAACAGACAGGAAATTCAAAAAAAATATTTTCGTGTTCAGTATCGTTAACATAACTTAACCCAAGTATTTTTTTTTAAATATCTCCAATGTACAGACACAACCACTTTACAATTTTTTTTTTTTTTTTTTTTAAAGAATATTAGCAACCGAAATTACTAATTACGACTGGGGAAGTATCTCCGCCCTACAGAAGACCGCGGCTTAATAACCTCGTGTTGTGTTTCCGACGGTGAGTAGGGTAGCCAAAGCTCACTGGAGAGTAGCTTGTGTTTTGTGCTGTCAGTGGGAAAACCAAAGGCTTTGTCTGACTTATCTTTTGCGCTGACGGCATAGATTCTCTAAGTTCTTACAGGGTAGGCAGCACGAGTGTGACTCCCCTGCTCACCCATAGGCCACGGTAACCACTTACCATCAGGTGGGCCGTGTGCTTATCTGCCACCTAAGTGGTATAAAAAAAACTTTCTACCTGCATAATATCTACTCGAGTCTCTACTCCCCATACCTTTGCCCTTCCCCCACCCTCTCCCCTACTCCTTCGCTTCCCCGTTGTATCTGTTGCTTGTCTACTCCACTATATCCTTCACCACGCTCTAAGTAATCTGTCTTTGTGTGGAAAGCGATTTTTAACTGATCTTAAGACAGTACCGACATCTATTTCATACTTTTTTTTTTTTTTTTTTTTTTTATCGTGCGCAAAATCCCCACGGATACCTCCCCCACCGTAGCCGGAGGAGGAGGTTATGTCGGACTCGAACCGACTAAAACCCACGCCGTCTGTGGGCCGTCAGTTGCCGGAGGTGAGATTGTCGTAGCCATATCCCTCGCACCCCGGCCGACCCAGGACCATATCTCTCGATCTGGCCCTCTTCCGGTGAGGGGACCACAGAGTCCCCAACCCGCCCCCGGGTATGGGGAGGCACGCAATGCGTGCCGCCGCCGCGGCCTGCTTCTGCTAGGGTGACAGGCGGCTCTACCCGTCACCCCCAGGCCCGCGCTCATGGGGGACGGAGGTCATTCTGCGACCTCCGACGCCCGAGTTGCCGCTGCTCGTTGCGGGC
The DNA here is from genome assembly GCA_914767945.1 of Eilema depressum. NCBI lineage: Eukaryota > Metazoa > Arthropoda > Insecta > Lepidoptera > Erebidae > Eilema > Eilema depressum. The sequence goes on along the minus strand of OU612012.1, from coordinate 19,539,716 downwards.
CGCGCGGTTTGCGATTCTCCTTCGCTCCTCGCGCTCCCGCTCCGCCGCCTCCTTCACGAGCATTACTTGCTCGCAGAAGGAGTCGCCGGCGGCCCACGAATCTGCGCAGCGAACCATCGCTGCGAGCAAAGTGGCGAGCGTGAGAACTCTCACTCCTAGGGTCGCCACCAGCTCCCGTCTCGGCGTCTCCCACGCCGGACACTCGGTGAGCGTGTGCAGCGCCGAGTCCTCGCTCGCATCGCAGTGATGGCACTCGGACGTTGGCTCTTTCTTCGCGGTCCGATGCAGATACCGCCCAAAACACCCATGATTAGTGATGATCTGCGTCAGCCAGAACGAGAGGCCGCCGTGTGGCCTCTCTAGCCACTCCCCCATGATGGGTCTTACCGCCGCTACTACGGCGTGCCCTGCGCGTGGTTGCCCAAGTTGTAGCTCCCACTCCGCCACCATGTCCCTGTGGAGCCGGGATCTCACGGCCCGAATTTCTTCAGGCTCAGGATCGTGTCCCCGCTCCCGCGCCGCCTTTCGGAAGCGGTATAGCGCCGAAAGGGATCTCGCTTCCAGGATCCACGGTAGCGATCCGGCGAGGAGACTCGCCGCTTCAAAGGATATCGTGCGGTACCCCCTGATGGTCCTGATGGCCATTTTCCGCTGCGGTTTACGCAGCAGGTCCACGTACTTGGCTCTCAGGTTGAATGGCTCTCAGGTTGTCTATTTCATACCTGACAAATTAGAAATTGAAAAAAAAAAAAAAAAAAAACCGAATAAAAAATGATTATAGACCGGGTTCCCTAGAACATTTCCAAAACTTGATTACTATCAAGCTAATTTTCCGTGAGTAGCTTCGTTTTGATGAGACGCCCAACAAAAGCTTGTATGTAATTTTCGAATCTGGTAGCTAACAGAGCTAGAATGGGTCAAGTATGTCGATTTCATGATTCCAAAAAACTTATTAATAACCGGCTAGTTTTTCTTATATCTCAAGATAATTATCTAAGTTCTTTGAAAAAATATTTGTCCTACAAAATATATGGTCTGATTAAAGAGTCCCCCTCTTCAAACATGTATTGATATCGAGGTCATCTGAAATGATTACTAACCGGCTGATTTTTCTTATATTAAGTACTTGTTTAATATTTATATAATTCAACAAACATATTGTCCTACAAATTGCGTGGTACGTTATCCCACTCCTACACTCAAAAGTAGTAGTACTTATCCTTGATGTAAAAATTATTACTATCAAGCTGAATCTTCGTGAATAGCTTCGTTTTGATGAGACGCTTCGCTTTTGTTGGGCGTCTCATCAAAACGAAGCTACTCACGGAAAATTAGCTTGATAGTAATCAAGTTTTGGAAATGTTCTAGGGAACCCGGTCTATTATATACGTCCAGTTGGAACGAAACCATAGTAGCTAAGTTCAAAACCGCGTTAACGCCATCTAGTTACGCATGTGGAAATAAATTCATTGACAAACAAATATTTTCTTGATTAAAATCGCATTTGTTTACACAACTGTAAATTAAAGTCTATTTATTTACATACTTGCTCGGATGTAATAAGATATAAAATTTCATCCATAAGAATAAAAAAGCGCCATCTATATTTCCGCTCATATTATATTGTATAATATTGTATAATATTGTGTTGCCAACTTTTTTTAGACGAAATAGAGTATATCTGATTTTAAAAGGGGCAAAAAAAAGTACAGACTTACAAAAAAGAGTACACTTTATTTAAAGTTTTAAAAATTGTAATTTTTAGTACCTTTGACGACACACAAGAGGTTTCAATTATTTTTTAAATAATTGTGGGTCCATACAGGTCTACTCTAAATTTAAGTCGATTAGGAGCTCACTTTTAGTCACTTTCTTCCCGCCACTTCACATTCATGATTGAAAACATTCTCTACGAATACAAAAGTAGCGGGAATATACAAAATATGCCCAATATTTCTTTTTTATAAAAAAATCCTCGAAACATTTTTTTTTTATTTTTAATCCCTGAAAAAAAAAGAGAGTGTTATAAGTTTGAAGCGTGTATGGGTGTGTGTGTGTGTGTGTGTGTGTATCAGTCTGTCTGTGGCATCGTAGCTCCCAAACGGCTGAACCGATATCGATTCTTTTGTTTGAAAGATGGTTTAGTCGAGAGCGTTCTTAGCTATGTTTCATAAAAATCGATTCAGCGATTTGAAAGATATTATGTCCTTTTTGGGTCGAGGGTTTTTAAAAATTTTAATTTTTTTTTTACAATAAATTTTAAAAAGCTTATGTATGTATATCGTATTCCCGCTTCGCACAATACTAGAAATTGTGACAAAGCACCTGACATCTATTAGGTATCTAGGTATAGGTACTGTTATATCATTGTAAAGTGGTCGTGTCTGTACATTGGAGTTAATTAAAAAAAATCTTGGGTTATGTTATGTTAACGATACTGAACACGAAATATATTTTTTTAATTTCCTGTCTGTTAGTCTGTTTTTTCGCGATGGACGCAAAAACTACTGAACGGATTTTGATGCAGTTTTTTTGTTAGAAAGGGCTTGGTCAGACTTAAAATCTTACGTTTGTTTGATCGCATTCGGTTGAGTAGAAACGGAGATATGAGCTAAAAAGTTAGTGCTAAGTACAGTAGATATATCGATAAATTCCGTTTAACGAAAAATGCTTTTAAAGTAAACTTTTCAAAATGGGATACATACGCGGGATCAAAAATTCATGTACCAAAAAAATTAAATCATACGAAATAAAGTATTTTCGCGTACTTTATTGTTCTCAGAAAATATAAAGTACAACTACCGGAAATAAAGTACAATACTTTATTATAAAGTACGGTTGGCAACCCTATTCACAACTCCGGTTCTACTCAACCGATTGCGATCAAACAAACGTAAGATTTTAAGTCTGACAAAGCCCGTTCTAACAAAAAAACCGCATCAAAATCCGTTCAGTAGTTTTTGCGTCCATCGCGAAAACAGACAGGAAATGAAAAAAAAATATTTTCATGTATCGTTAATATAACATAACCCAAGTATTTTTTTTAAATATCTCCAATGTACAGACACGACCACTTTACAATTTTATAATAGTATAGATAGATAAATTTCATAAAATCATATTATGACGTACGTTCGAAATAGTCCATAAAATATATTTTACACTAGATTGTAGGTATAGGTATTCGTGTCACTAAGAGCGTAGAATTGCATGCAGAGATATATAATATTATGTCTATAATGTAGTATTTTTGTTCCAGGTGACTTAACTACAGTTCCCGTCATATCAAATAAGAACATAGTTTTGAGGAGGATGGTGGTCCTTTAAAAAGCTTAAATGTTTAGAAGAGGGTATAAGGCTCGTTATTTACGTGTGGTACTAAAGGCGAGGTCCTGGAAACGGGTGCCGATGAAGTTACTAAAGTGGGGGAAGAAGATGCCATCAACCAAACAGTATAATCTGGTGCCAAATGACGAATACGATACCCGAATCCCTTTGCATCCCGATGCAGCTTTTGAATATGGAATCACTTTTCAAGCTAAGGTAAGTAATTTCTAGCCAGTAAACTTATTACTATGGATTTTGTAGTTAGTTAAAATATAAATATTTAACGACGTGCCAGGTTGGCGAATTATACCATTTTGATCTCTATTTATGCTGTTGCTGGGCCAGATTGTTGATTTAAAAGATGTCAATCAAAAGCGCGAGCACCTTTTCCACTTGTGCATACCATCTGTAAAATATGCTCGAGACTCCCTTAGAGACATTATAAAACCAGCTGATATCTCAAAATTTCTGAATTACATGTTTGTTTACACGATTTTTTTTGTATTTATAATAAAAACTTAACGAATGCAACCGAAAGTACCGGGAGCAACACTAAAATTTATGATGATTTAATTGAAATGATAATTAAATGGAAAAACAACCCCACTTGGTTACATTTAGTAAAATATAATATTTAAACTTAAACAATTTACAATTCAAACTTATCATTTAAAATTAAAATACTTTAAACATATCAATTTAACTATACAGAGTCAGCCTCCTCGTTGCCCTTGGCTTGGCCAGTCTAACCTAAACAGAAGTTTAGTAGTTACAGCATTGAGACTACGTTCTGGTCATATTCCATCACGAAAGTTTGGACACAAACATAATGATGAGAGTAGTTGAAACGCCTAACATGTGGCACAATAGATGATGTCCAATATTTGCTCATGGAGTGTGAAGGAAATCGTCATGCTAGAGCACAATTAGTTTTAAATTTTAATGTAAAGATAGAGGACATAGGCTCGTACCATACTATTTTATCTGCGCGTCATTCGGACGCTGCAAAGTGCTAACATGTCTTCAGATAAAAGTCCTAGTTACCATAAATAAATAAAGATAAAAAAAAACAATTTAACTACGAGTAATAGTACATTATGGTACAAGTGAGCAAAGTTGGTGATTACCGCCGAGACGCCATTGAGACCCGAGCCGCTAGGCGAGGGTCTTAAGAGAGCCGAGGACGGTAATCATCATACTCACGCGTGCCATACGACGTTTTACAACAGACTTGCGAATAAAATCATACTACAAATACTAAATAAACAATACTACAAATTAATTCGTTTTCCTTGGCGCGCGCATCTAACAATGGCGGTCGACCATATTTAAAAAAATAAGAAAAAAAAAACTAAAAAAAAGTTAAATGCAAACCGCATTTAACTTTTTTTTAGTTTTTTTTCTGTACTTAGAGAAAAAAAAAGTTAAATTTGAGTGAAAATTTTGTTCATTAAACAAGTATTACAAGTTGAAATTATTTATTTGAATACGAAAATGCATCAAATGAGCATACAATAGGCATATTAATTTATTCGTACTATTAAACACGTTCTTTATTATTGTATCGAAACTTTTTTAAGAACATAGAAATTTAACCTATAAAATTTAAAAAAGATTCTATAACTCACTTGTGAATAATAGCAATGAAAAAGTCACAGTTTGATAATAGGTGTCATTACGTGCCTATTTGCAGTGAAATAATATCACTTTTATGAGCAGGTGTGTTGTAATCACACAGTAAGTAAATCTGTGGTTGTATAGTACATTATGGTACAAGTGAGTAAAGTTGGTAATCATCATACTCACGCGTGGCATACGACGTTTTTCAACACACTTGTGAGGAAAATAATACTAAAAAGTCATTTTATATAGTAGAAAAAAAAGTTTATTTACAACGCAAACTTTCGTACTTCTTCACTATTTCGTAGAATGGACCGTGTATGGTGAATGACCTCGGTATTTTATTTTTCGTCATAGGTATCTTCACTAAAAGCATCTGACCATGGTTCTCTATGTCTTTCACAGTTATATTTGTTAATTCTTGTATCCTACATGCACCAGTTACACTAAATATTAAAGCGACCTGAAAAAGATGAACAATAATTTAAGTTCAACACACAACTCGGCAGAAGTCGCGTAGTTAAAATAAACCAAAAAAGTGAATAGTACATTAATTTAACTAACCTTAGTAGCCAGATAATGGTTATCTGGAGCATCTTTTATGAATTTTTCAATATCGTCAGATGATAAAACCCTTGATGTTTTGCTTCTAAATCCATCAGATAGTCTCTTTAGATAAGCTTTCAAATTAGAGTACATTTTTAAGTCCACTCCATTCTTTGTTCGGACTGTGCCTTTTAACTTTGAGTATATACACCATAACGAGCTAAGTTTATACTTAGAAGATAATTCTTTAAAGTATGCCATGAACACATTTTCTGAAAAAGACTGCGTATTCTTGTTGTTTTGCCATTGTATAATTTTTTTGTACGTTAATAGATATTTTTCCTTGGAGTTCTCAGGTAGTAAACTTTCCATAACGTTAAGGGCTTCACATTTTATATCGGGCGGTGTACAAAATAAATCATTTTCTTCACAACTAGTACTTATAGACATTTTATAATAAATAACTATAATTTCGACACTTAAAATGAGTTATGTAGGTAATTTTTTTCCTATCGGCGGGAAACGTTAATAAGTTTTCGAATGCGCGCGCATCTAACCACAGATTAATCTAACAATGTATCGGCCATAGACTAAAAGAATGAAGTTTCTTTTTTTTGATAGCGTTTTGGACTCAACATGGGAAATTTAAAGTTTTTTGTAGACAAAACAAAATAAAACTTTCACTTTTTTATTTTAAAAAAGTGAAAGTTTTATTTAATAAACATGTATATAAAGTTGAAATTATCTATTTAAATATGAAGTTGCATGATGGATATCAATTTATTTGTAGGTTACTATTGAACACGATCTTTTTGGTTACCCAACTTTTTTTAAGAAACTCAACCAATAAAAAAAAAAATCTATAACTCACTTTTGTGAATAATAGCAATGTTAAATTCACAGTTTCATAATAGGTGTAATTACGTGCTTAATGAGCAGTTTTCCAGTAGGTATAATAATCAGTTGGTTTTTAAATCATCAAGAGATGGCGCTAGCATAGCTTTTGGTAATTTTAATGTACTCTGTGGTTTATTTGTGCGATGTTGCCAAAGTTTAATTTCATTTACCCATATTACAATAGATAAAATATGATAAAACGCTTAATTCTTTACGCGTCACTGTCTGTAATTTAAAATAATAATATATTTAAAATAATTTTATCAAAAAAAATGTCAAAACATTTATGTAAAGTAAATCATTAGAAAACCGAAGAACATTTTTTCCATAAATTAGGGAACACTAGATGTGAGACCACACTCTACTTACCAAAAGTGCCGGCTGCGCCATCTAGCTTGTCTTTAGGAACGCTATAAATACCTACTGGAAAACTGCTCATTGCGGTGAAGTAAAATGCCAGTTACGAGCAAGTGTGTTGAAAAATATTTTAACTTTAAATAATAAGTTTCAGTTGAAAAATCTATAAAAACTTAAATAATGATAAAATTCGAATAATTTTTTTATAACTTTTTTTATAATTGTAGGCCATTCTACACAACGCTATCTAGACCCAACGTAAGCGTAGCTTAACTAGCTTGTGTTATGAGTTCTAGAATGCGGATAAACATACTTAGATAACTTTTTTTTCCGTAAATACATACCTACATATTTGATTAGGGGGTGTGTTCCTCACAGGCACAGTTAGGTCACGCTAGGTTACTTTATGTACTTATGACTTACATGACATATTAACTAAAGAAATATACTGTGAAATTGTTGGGCAAGGTTACGTTAATTTATCAGTTCTCTTATTTAAGTGAATCCAAGTCGTAACATTCAGTATTTGTGCTTGGTTTCGGTCTGTCTTTTATCTCCATTATCCATCCTTACTGATTTTGCCACTTTATATAAAAGTAAAAAGATTCTTTTACCAGCTACGGCATTTTTTTGTGTTTTGTATTAAATACGCGCGTTTTCACGTGGCTTCACGTATAATACGCATCTCGTTTACGACTTATGGAAACCTATTTCCGGGTAAAAAAGTAGCCTATGTAATATTCGACACTAAAATTTTATTATAGGTCTCCGTGTCACATTTCGTCTAAGTTAGTGGAACCGTTCTGGTGTGATCGAGTAACTAACATGTATCCATCTTTACATACATGCAAATAATCGCGTTTATAATTATAGTAGTTTGAAACAAAAATAGCTACTACTAATTAATTTGTTAACACAATGCCTGTGTCGTCGGTAAGAATATTACCGGGTCTACATAAATTGCTTCACGAACACAGTGCTAAATCTAAATGTGACTTTTGACTTTCATAAGACTGAAGCTACATTATACATAGTTACTTAACTAGATGATTAAAATATATCAAGCTTAAGTGAGACAATCTATTATATTAAATAGCAATTAGAACGGCATCGTGAGCTTAATGAAACTTAAGATTGACGTTAGACTAACAAATTGGTTTGCGGCTACGGATATCGATGAAAGGTGAATTGCTAACGGAATGGTTTTAGATTTAGGCTTAATAAAGGGTCTTGGAAAACTTTGCTGCAGAATATGAGCTTATATATATAAGCTTAAATATATAAGCTCATATTATACGTAGGTACTTTTTCAATTTCTACGTTTATATATGTTTGAAGGTTAGATATAAAAGCCCTTTTCAAAAATTCATTCTGTATAAGTGTAGTAACTCTTCCTATTTGTGTACCTTGAATGGGTTCTACCTCAATGCAAGTCATTATTGTCTTTATTATTAAATTAAATTAAATCCTTAGAGAAACTAAAAAAAGTTCCTGGAATGTTAGTCTGGGGAAATTATCCAAATCTGGCAGATGGCCATCAAAACTCACAAATGGCACCCGAATTCTGTTTAAATTATGTAGTTCTACATAGGAGACTAAATTGTTTGGTATGTATTGTATAACCTAGCTTGGACAATTGCCAATATGTTTTCAGCATAAAAATTATCTCGAATCATTGGATGAAATCGATTGATTAATGCAGCTGCAATGTCTTAAGTCCAACATGACGTGGGTGGATGCAGTATTGAAATATTGTTGACGAAATAATTTGGGTTATTCCTTGTTGCCCCCACTGTCGACGCCACCACTGGTAATAAATGGAATTTCCTTTCAAAAAATGTCCCACTTGCCACCACTGGTGCCGTCACCAGCGGTGGCAATTGGGAAAAATCATTTGGTAAGCCCCCAGTAGTGACGTCGGACTGGTGGAGTTAGAACTGAAATACTGGGTGATTTTATAGCCGTTTCGGAGCGAAAGATTTTGCGGATAAGCGGGGCGTGAAAAGGCATCTGATGAGGCCGTCAAGCTGAGTGCCACCATTGTAACATGGTACGTGTCTGTAATCGTGACCCTCTTTTCCGAGACTTTTTTTTTTGTCTTCAACTTATTTTTTAATTTAATTTGCATTTTAATTGCAATTTAATTCAAATAGCAATTCATTTTTATTTATAATAGATAGTTTACTATATTCTTTTACCTATGATATTTTTATCAAAATTTAGCGCCTTAAAATTTCTAAACAATGAACCACGATCATATTTCATCGCTTGAACTCCATTTGAGTTTCTTGTATGAGCTCATCGTTAAGTACATTTCCTTAATTTCAAGTTCATTTCTTCTTCCTTGTTTTCAGTTTATTTGTAGTCATATTTGTACAAACAGTGTAATATGCCGAATCTTTGATCAAGGTTTTCAAAAAGTGTATGGTGTTAAAGATGAAGTCTCGCTTAAGTCTTTCATTTACGACTTCAACCACCCATCTACATAGGGTCACACAACGGGACTTGTTGGGTGCAATGATAGAAATTGATATTCTCCAACTTGCTTTGATTCAGGCATATGAGCTTGGCAGCCAACTTGCAAAATTGGCAAAATGGGATTGCATCCATAAACCCAACCAATATTATGTCTGTTCTCTAAAAAAGTACGCAGTGGACTATTGTCATTAAACAATTTAAGCATTATAGACGAATCTGATTCTGTTGCAGCATATGGTCCAAAGACATCTATGATATATATCCCTTACAGCATACAAGTAAAAATGGTTTTACCAAGTTACGGAACTTATGTAAGCTGTATGTTTGTTTGTAATTACTACTTTTTTGCACATATATGTATGTACCATCACAACATATTGTTATGCCTGGCATAAACTCAGGATTCATGTCTGGATTACCAAATAAGCCATTTGGTAATATCAAATTATTTTGAACCACTTGTTGAATGCGTAAAGTATTCATCCCTAAGGGTATTTGAATAAATTGTTCTTTAAAGCACTGTCTAACAGTGTTGGGACTAGTTGAGTGTACAGTTGAAGAAGCAACTTTAAAAAGAGAAGTTATATGGTTGCTATCTCCTGTGCGAAGTTTCATGAAGTACATCGCCAAACTCCTCTTAGGATACTCGTATTTGGCTCTTTGAGAAATAGATGGGATCTCATCTAACAATCTTTTTAATTGGTAGTAACTAATTACATAAACTAGAATTTTGCTCTATGATTTTTTCAATATTACAATTTTGAGATGCAGTAAAATCATTACAGTTACTTATGATGGTGTATAAATTATTCCAATCGTTATGAGGTTCGGTTAGATGAAATACACAAATAGGACAACACCGAGGTACATAAAATGAGTGATCTAATAGTAATCTTTCATTTAGGAATGTAGATATTAACGCAGTATAAGAATTATTCTATTCTGTGGTATTAATGATCTAGAATAATCTAGATGACTTTTCACATAGCCTAAAGATACAGTGTCGGGAAGCAGCACGCCTGTATTCGCTTATAGTGATTGTTGACACTTGTCTAGGTATAACAGGCACATACACAGCTGGAGGAGGCATAGAAGGTGGTCGAGGCATATCGTTTTCAACATGACGTGCTGAGTTCCCTCCACATTTCTACTGCCGTCCTGTTGTATGTGTCGAGAAACTCTCAACCAGCAGCCCCAACAAACCTAATGTAAACTTTCCACCTGCAAAATAAATTAGTGCTGTTAATAATGTCTTTCTTCAGGGTCTAGTGGTGCAATTTATCTACGGTGTTTTTTTATACTACTTAGGTAGCAGACAAGTACACGGCTCTCCTGATGGTAAGAGGTTACCGTGGTCTACCTATGGTCTACCTATGACTCTCACGAGTGCAACACCAGGGTAGTAGCACTCGTGCTGCCGCCCCCTAAAAACAACATTATTAATATTATCCTTATTTCGTATATTCGTAATAAGGATTTTCCACGAGGTAAACAAACATTAATGTGTCCATATCTTCAATCTGATTACATCATTATTTCGTATTACCATTTGGAACAATTGTAGGCACTTGCCACATACAGCGCCCAACGGACTTATCTAAGATTTCTTGTAATTTTAATAAAGCAATAAAATGTCGATAAAATTTAAAATATGAGTCGTATTTAAAGCGAGTTCTGGTTCAGAGTGAATTTATAATTAGGTATACGAGTACAAGACCCTACCAACACACTATCACCTGCTAGGTAGTGTAGACGAGTCTTTCCCCCATGCTTCTCTCTCGGGGAGCAACTGCCGACTGACTGTAGTTTGAACCACAGTCAGTCGGCAGCTGCTCCCAGATATGTTGGCTATATCAATCAATATTATAATAACCAAGCCTGGGTCTCCAGAATGTGAACTTTATGACGTGTCTGGGAGATCGTTACGAGGAGAAATGAGGCGTATTTGTGATTTATTTATTTATTTATTTATAAGTACAACCACATCATATGTATTGACACAATTTAAACAAATAATTATTATAGGTAATTTTCCCGATACATACAACAATTACGGTGTACATAACATGCATTAGGAAAGCCTTAAATCAACACAGCGGCTATATTACAGCAACAAAAATACAAAACAAAAGAAAAAACCAAAAAAAAAATACAAACAGCAAACCAAAAGAAATTAAATTTCCAAAAATTAAATTAAAAAGTTAAATAAAAAAAAAAGAAATAAAATCCAAAAAGAACTGCCATCTAAGTGCTATAATTAGGCAGCAACTTGGACTTCAAAATAGCCAAGCGGATGTGAAAAATGTCAAGGTCATTGCTTTCACAGATCAAATCGTTGCAATTGCGGCAAATCCGAGTCAATGGTGATTGCTTGCCGAGGTTTGTTCTGCACAATGGTGTGTAAAAAAGTTTGACTATAGGCTGCCTGGGATAGTGATGAGGGACGGATAATGCAATCCTGCCTGTGATTGTTTCAATACATCAAGTCCAGACATTATACCTAATAGGTAGGTACTCACCTCTTTTCCAACCCACATCTGTTCTATAATTGATTATGATTATAAATTGATTCGAATATTTTGCATTTTTTACAATGACTGTTTACGCCCTATTAAGAGTTTTGAGTCAATAATACATAGAAGCACTATGTATTACATAGAAGGAAAAATTTAAAAGTCGTTGCATTGAGTGAGCCCAAAGAAATCATCTCCTTTCATCCAGATTGGTTCAGTGGGTTAGGCGTGAAAGCGTAACAGACAGACAGACTTACTTTCGCATTTATAATATACTAGCTCTTGTCCGCGTAGATGTCGGTTATCGTGACCAAACGTAGCCTGTGATATTCCGATGTATAAGCTATACTCGTATTATTGTAAATTTTCATTAAAATTAATTCAGTAGTTTTTACGTGAAGAAACATCCATCTATACTTACAAACTTTCGGGTTTATAATATCAGTAGGAAGTATGAATTAGTATGGAAGTACGGATGTACATTACGTATACTTAATATTGAAAATGTCGGGATTGTGTAAAAGAGGTTTGTAATTTGTTTTGTGTTGAACGATTTCTCACATCATCCTTAATATTGTTATTTTGTGCACCGTGTTGTATGACTTGTATATAACAATCACGTTCATGATTAGCCACACTAAGCTGACCGTTATAGCAAATATATAATGTAAGGAAGCTACCGTTCCGCGCCCAACATGTCCGCCGCAGCGGCTTCCTAAGCCAGGATTACCCTGACTTTGTTGAGTGCTCCCCTGCCACTCTATGTTTTCATTGCAGTACAAGTAAGATTAGCTCAACAGTGTCTTATATTTAATAGCAGCCGACAACTTTCAAGTTAGAAACAGATTGAATAAAGTCAATTTATTATTATGAAAATCATTATGAAAGAAAAACAGGTTATTCAGAGAGGTTCGCAGGTCTCAAAAGGTCCTTTTTGGTATGCCTATACAATGACATGTTCACAAAAGACCTATTCAGTGAATTGGGCTAACAATAACGAGGCAAGGGTCTGTTATAGTTAGAACACCCAACTTTTCAGGCTTAACAGTTTGTGTACGTTCCGCAAGACTTGTTTCAAGTGTCTTCTCTACCAAGTATTGTAAGATGTAGATTTAGATTATAAGGTTTATAAACTTATCTTATTTTCTTTTTTCACTATAAAAAGCTACACTAATAATTAATTACCTGATTGTATTTTTAAATCATAGATGACAGTCGAAGAACACTGTAGGTGTAGTATTTATATTTAACGTCAGATTATACGCGACAAAGTTGAGAAAATATTGAGGCAAATTTTATGAACGCCCGATAGGTTTCCGAAACTCGAGACTTCGAGATTGTGGTGACAGATAGGGTAATTTGTTCAACATGATTGACAGCGTCGATCACAGAGGATGTGTTGCTACGACTATGTAAATATGAAACATTTATCGGGAAACGATTTAACATAGATGTAGGTACTCGTTATCTGATCCATTTGTGCTTATTTCTTTTTTAATATTTGTTCGCTAGATTTAATCAGGGCATAAAATTATCTTATATTGTAAGGGACAGAAAATCATTTAGAGGATTTATCTAAGCAGGGGGGATCTTAGAAAACGGAGCCTATAAAATATATTCATATTCGTTTTGAGAGCGAATCAATCTGAAAAGTCGACTTACCAATGAAAACAATAAGCACTTCAACAACAAGCACAAAACTTTGAACGCAACTGGGATAAGATTTGAGGATAGTGATGATGATAACTGTTTGTCAATGGTGGCCTATGGACACTTGCTAAGAATATTACGTGCGAAAAGCTGAAAACCTAATAGGGTTACGTACCCGGTACCCAAAGGTATAGTCAGGATCTTATTACTAAGATTCATAAGATATTTATTAAAGTTCACTAATACACAGTCAGGTCATAAATTCTGTCACATGTTTAATATTGAGACAAGTTTATTCACTATGTAACCATTTATATACCAAAATGAACTTAACAAAACATAGATTCTTATGACAATAAAGTTTATTCAAAATGACCTTCGTGATTTTGAAAGCAGGCCTTCAATCTGCGCGGCCAGTCGTCTATCGCAGCACGACCGTGGTCCATGCCAATATCGGCGGCTTCCTTAATCAAGGATGTCTTGAGTGACTCCAAATTGGGATGAGGCTTTGGGCACACCTTTTCCTCCAAGTGTTGCCATATCTTGTAATCTAACGGACTCAAATCTGGACTGGAGGAGGGCCAATCTTCGTGCCGGATGAAGTCGATTTCACGCGCCGCCAGTCAGTCTTGTGTGCTCTTCGCTCTATGAGCTGGCGCCGAATCTTGTTGGAATACCCAGTGCCTGTTATTGAACATGGTATGAGAAACAGGTTCCACAAGGTTCGTCAGGACTGAATTATGATACACAACTGCATTCATTTTTACACCTTTCCCACAAAAATATACCTCTGTTAAGCCCCAATAAGAAACTCCCAACCATACCATGAGCGAGGATGGAAAATGACCTCGTTGGACACGTGGAATACGGTTGCTCGCTTCTTCACTACTGTGTGCGTACACCTTAATTTCTTTGAATTCGCACCTTCGCAGCTTTTATCACTGCTGGAGTCCTAACAGACCGAGGGCGACCACTTCTTGACTTGTCAGCTACACCAGAGTCTTCATTGTATCGTTTGATGGTACGATAAACGAATCTTTTGGTTATATTCAAATTTTTCAGTATGTCAAAAATTTGAATTGGCGCGTAACCGCAACGATGCAACGCAATAACCCTTTCGGAACGTTCTGTCCGTTTCCCAAAACACCCGTTCCCAAAACATCCGTTCCAAAATAACAGTTTCTTAGAATGAACGTAGGCCAAAATACCCGTTTCCCATCACATCAGTATATCAAAACACCCGGTTCTCATTGCATCCGTATGCCAAAAGAAGTCTCTCATAACACCCGTATTCTCAAAAGACCCGTTTCCCATCACATCAATACTGATGTGTGTGTCAATACTGATGGGTTTCTATCATACGTCAAAACACCCTAGAAACCCATATAAATGTTCGCTATATTTAACACAGAATATTAAGACAGAAGGATAATTTTCTAAAGGTGCTTCTAAACGGGCAATGTTTTACTGCAATGAGCAGTTTTCCAGTAGGTATTTATAGCGTTCCTAAAGACAAGCTAGATGGCGCAGCCGGCACTTTTGGTAAGGAGAGTGTGGCATCTAGTGTTCCCTAATTTATGGAAAAAATGTTCTTCGGTTTTGTAATGATTTACTTTACATAAATGTTTTGACATTTTTTATTGATAAAATTAATTATATATAATATTATTTTAAATTACAGACAGTGACGCGAAAAGAATTAAGCGTTTTATCATATTTTATCTATTGTAATATGGGTAAATGAAATTAAACTTTGGCAACATCGCACAAATAAACCACAGAGTACATTAAAATTACCAAAAGCTATGCTCGCGCCATCTCTTGATGATTTAAAAACCAACTGATTATTATACCTACTGGAAAACTGCTCATTAGTGGCTGCAACACTGTGGCCCGGCAACATTTCAACTATTGCAAGCAATACCGGCCAGTATTGCAGTAATGTCCCGGAAATATAGCCAAACATGTTTTGTGTTGCCACATATGGCCGATATTGCCGCAATGGGTTGCCGGACGATCGCTAGGCGGTCGATTTTACTGCAATATTGCTCGGCCAGTTCTATTGTTGTTTCAGTCGCTCTCATTGTTATGACACAGTCTATCCTTTTCTACGCGAATTGTTAAATAATTTACTAACAAGGCTTATTTCTAGACTTAAATTATCTAAAGTTTCACGCCTATTTAAGTAAGGTCGAATCCACAATCTCTTCTTTTTCTGTTTATTTTTTAATAAAACAATATAAGCTGCTGCAACAGGTGTGATTTCGTCAGCCATTGTTGCCGGTTTGTGTAGCCCGTTTATAAATCTGCATCAAGAGCCATACTATTGCAGATATATTTGCAACACATTGCCCAGCCATTGATTGTTCGGCCATCAGTTGCAATGAAATATTTTTGATGTTGCCGGGCAATTAGTTGCCAATAGTGCAGCCACATATTGCAGAAAAACATGGCCCGTTTAGAAGGGCACTAATGTAAATTAAAAACCATAAGTATTGTAACCAAGAGATTTACTTTGCAGTTTATTATGCAGTGCAGTGCTTAAAACAAAAAAAAATAAACTAATAGTTCTCGATGAAAACTTCAGGTATGGCTTAATCCCTTTTGACTCATAAGGACCACTTCCCAAAACGCCCACTTCCCAAAACACCCACTTCCCAAAAGGACAATTCCCAAATCGCCCACTTTCCAAAACGACCATTCCCAAATCGCCCACTTCCCAAAACGACAATTCCCAAAAAGGACAATTCCTAAAACGCCCACTTCCAAGGATACAAACCTACAAGAGTTTTACCCCTTCGGAGCAAAATGTACAAGACGCAAAAATCATATTCATAATGTTATTACATTAGTTACTTAATATAAAAAGGAAATCTCTCGTTACTTAAATATAAAATGAAACTACTACGTAAGAGTTTTACTTCATGTAAAAATGTCATATATTATACTGGATTTCTCCGTACTGTACTCCGTGTTCTACGCAACAGTTTGCTGTACTCTTCATCAAACAAGATATCACTCGTCCTCCTGTTTGTTTTTGAAGCTATGAAAAGGCTGTTTATTAATTTTGTGTCTATACATTTTGCCTCTTTTTGCAATCTGTTTATAAACAGGAAAAAATTGGGATGAGGGGGAATTCTGCTTTTTAAGCGTCTATGCCACCCTTCAACAGAATTTGTAGTCCTGTGTTGTTCAAATGCTACACTCAATATATTTGGGGGCATCCTTGGAAACCATTGACTCTCCATGTAAGTTTTGAATCATGTAATGAGTTCGTTTTCTGTATACAATTGGGTGATTGATTGCCAAGCTTCAGGAATATAACCTTCTGGTAGTAGAGGTAAATTGGCACAAAGGTTTGCTATATCTCTCCCGGATGGTATTTCGGTAATCTTCAGTCTTTAAGCGTGTTTCCATACCGCATCATTGTAGTGATGAAAACAACCACTTATCTTGGCGTTCGGGAAAACAACTCTTACTGCATTCATCGGGGCTCTTTCGAAATCGGCTTTGAAGTTAACTATATTTTTATTTAGTTTATCTTTTAATATGGAAAAGAAACGCATATAAGTTGACTCAGTTTTGTTGGGTAACAGTCCGTAAATCACTGGTTTGACATTCGTAGTTGTTTTGTTTGAATTTACATCAATATGAAGGCTATATAACTGGTAGAACGGTGTTGGTACTGACTTAAAAGTGTCGTCACCCATATAAGAGTATTTTTTATTACTGACCAATTTTCTGGCTTGATGAGTAGTAAAAATGAACATCTTTTCTGTTTCGCCGTCTTCGCTGAGTAGAAAGTTATCAGCCAACATTCGCGGAACACGAGCCTCTTCAATAGTATTTATTTGCAATTTATCACACTCTAAATAACTCTTCCTTGCTCTATATAGAGAGCTTCTATGTGACTCAAATAAAGGTACTGTACCTTGATAATTTTCAAAATGTTCATCAAAAATTTGTTCTATTGGCATTAAGTTTTCACACACATTCGTCTTGCATTAATCCATTACTAGCCTTACTTCATTATCTTCGGGATATGGGCTACATGAGGTGGTTTAGGCCCTCGTAGTATCTTATTGTCTTTATCCAAGGTAATTGATGTATTGCAATCCTCACTTACACATCGCCAGTAAGAAGAACCAGTCTTTTTATTTTTTGTATGTAATTTATAGCGGTAAATACCGATTAGCAAAGATAATTTGCCTTTTTGGGTTTTTATGAATTGAATATCCATTTTGCTTCATACCAAATTCTAGTTCGGTTGACCGGACTACTGCAACTCTTCAGTTGCATTTGTTCAGTTGTCAAACAGCATCGAACTATTGCTACTTTTGTGTAGCTGCAGTCCGGTGGGTAGTTTGGTTCTTAAAAAACATCAAATTATTGCTCCCTTACCATGGGAAAGAGTAATTTGGTGAATAGTTGATAGTTGCATTAGTCCGGTTGTTAAAAAAAAACACCGAACTGTATGCAATTCTTGAGTTGCATCAGTTCCATTGACAAAAGAACATCGTCTTATTGCTCCTAGACTCATAGAATAACAGTTATTTGGTGAGTCGCACTAGTCCGGTTGATCGAACTTCTGCCACTGCTCAGTTGCATTAGTCCGCTTGAGTGAATTATATGCAATTCTGCAGTTGCATCAGTTTGGTTGTCGAAAAAACATCAAACTGTTGCTACTGCAGCGATAGAACAGCAGTAATTCGGTAGGTAGTCGATAGTTGCAGTTGTCTGGTTGTGAAGAAAAACACCAAAATATCTGCAATTCTTGAGTTGCATCAGTTCGGTTGTCATAAAGACATCGTATTAATGCTCCCCCTACTGATAGGACTGCAGTTATTCGGTGTGGAGTCGATAGTTGCAGTAGTCCGGTTGCAGAAAAAACACCGAACTGTATGCAATTCTTGAGTTGCATCAGTTCCATTGACAAAAGAACATCGTCTTATTGCTCTTAGACTCATAGAATAACAGTAATTTGGTGAGTCGCGCTAGTCACTGTAGCTAACTTCTGCCACTGCTCAGTTGCATTAGTCCGGTTGAGTGAATTATATGCAATTCTGCAGTTGCATCAGTTTGGTTGTCGAAAAAACATCAAGCTTCTTTTTGTCAACGTCTCTTTTCCAAATCTTGTGAATTGGTCTGTTTTAAAATTTGCGAGCGTGAAGTCATCTTTAAGAATGTGCAAAATTTGCAACATCGTTGGATTTTTTTGGATGAGGCCGTTGATTTTGTAGTTCCACCCTTCTACAACATTTGTTGTTCGGTGACGTTGAAAATAAACTGACCATTTCTCAATGAACTCCGGCTTCATCCAAAATTTTTCAAAGTAATCTTTAAATTTTAATAATTTTAAATCATCGGACCCAATTCCGTTTTTTATATATGCCCATCCCTCATAAACTTTTTCTTCTGGCAATAAAGGTAGAACTGAACATAAATTAATAATATATTTATGTTTCTTAGCCGAAAGCTTGTACTCCACTCCTTTACGTTTCAAACAAGTTCGAAAATGAAAATAGCAGCCTATCACTGATGCGTTTTTAAATTTCGATTTTAACGCATTCATTGTGGCTTTTTCGTTATCCACGTGTATTTCTTTTGGGTCCCAGTCTGGAATATTTGACTTCAATAAATCAAATACAATTTTAGAGGCCTTTTCAGTTCGATGTGACATAAAAGCAAATGCTAATGGCATGACATTTGTTCTATCACCAGCAGGTCTAAAATGGCCGTTTTGGATGTTTCATCTAAAAATGACATTCATTTGCAGATTAGTTGGTGACATATTTTATAGATTGTAAAATGACCACATTTTTTAAGGTGAATCCCACTATTTCCATTATGTATTTCCATTAATGGAAATACTGGGACAGAGTCTCCCACTATTTCCATTGCCTCTTAAGAATTTTAATTTTTCAATATTCCCCGTTGACACAAGATAGACATAGACACATAGTTTAGACCTCGACTCAGAGTACCCCGACTCGGATAGGTTAGGTTAGAAGGCTAAGGCGGGAGCGAAGCGGATCGGAGCTCTCGCCTTAGCCTTCGTGGTTATTTTTTTTTTGCGTCAACGGGGAATAGTGAACAAAAAGTTCAATTATCCCCATCAACGGGGATTGTCAATGGGGAAAAGTGGAATAAGCGGGTACTAGAGGTTTTTTGCCCCAATGGAAATAATGGGATATAATTTGTACAAAACGCTTGTCCCACTTTTTCCATTTTGCATTTCCATGGAAATAGTGGAATACACCCATTTTTTAATATGTCATTCATATTTCATCTGCAATATGTTTCATATTTTGTTATTGGTGTTGCTATGACGAAAAAAATCTAAGGACTCGCCGAATCGTGCTTTTACGGTATTTACTACATTATGATTTTGTCATTAATACAGCGTAAAATGGTAGTTATTATGTTCTATATATCAATAGTTCATGATTTCCATCTAATAAACATGAATTGAAAGAAAAATAACGCTAAAACTACAATTTGTTTCCAATTTTTATTTTTATTTTTGGTGTGGTAATTTTTGCCTGACGTGACATTTCAAAACCCTTTAGGTGCAGAAGGTCCAAATTGCAAAATGTCCAGCGGGTGCAAAAGGTCCAGGTCGCAAAAGGTCCAGGTCGCAAAAGTTCCAGGTCGCAGAAGGTCCAGGTCGCAAAAGGTCCAGGTAGCAAAAGATTCAGGTAGCAAAAGGTCCAGCTTGTTAAATGGTAATAAATACGACCTTCTGCTTCTTAAAGAAATATATCTTATGCTACTAAAACGAAACAAAATTGATGATAATAAAAATTATTTATTGGTCAAAAATAATTGTTTATTTTTACGTCAAAAAAAATAGCATTAATGGAATTAATGCTATTATTTATTTTGATTTTGCCATTATGTTATTATTAATTTTTTGTTTTTAGATTATGTATTTTTTATTTTAGATAGGAATCAAATCAATCAAATAAGATTTACTTCGCACACCTCAAAAACAGTAACTGTTGAAAAAATTGTTTAATTGTGACTTTTTCTTTTTTAAATTTTTGTAGGAGCATTTTGTATTTCTTATCAAAAATGATGTCTTTTTGTCTTCGTTTATCCTTCGTAGCTTGGAATAAAGAATTTCTCATAACGCAATCCCAATGTTTTGCTTCTTGCTGCAACTTATAAATGAAATAGTAAAGGTTGGGATGCTTGGGTATTCGGCGATTTAATCGGTTGTGCCAACCTTCTAAGGCATTTGTTGTCCTATGCCGTTGTTCAGAACAGCTCAAAATATTTGGAGATTGCCGGGGATACCACTCGTTTTCGAAATACTTCCTAAATTTACGCATCTCCAGGGTATCTGGTGCTGTTTCCAAAATATGATTCCACGCACCTGTCATTAAAACAATAATGCTGTGTACATACTCGCGGCAGAGCGAGGGAAGTGGCGAGAGAAGTGGGCAGAGACGTGGTGTGAATGGTATATTCGTCATGCCGCGAGTACTGCCGCGTATGTTGCTGCGAATGTCGGCTTGGCGGCGCGAGTCAAAGGAGCGGTAATACTAGCGCGATGAACTATACGAGACCGCTAGATGGCGCTAATCAGTAAACACGGCTTTCGTTATTGCTCCTCGAATATTTACTTTAAAAAATATTTATATCCATCTACGGACAGTGTATAGGTAGTTGAAAGTGATAGTTTTTATTATTAATCTATTTAATCAATTCGCTATGCTGTAAAAGCATAATGCGTACACTGCTACAGCGTTGTTCTCCATACGTTTACGTCCGTCTCCGTTGCAGGGCGAATACTGTAATGCGGCAACACGATGAGCAATGCGATGGGCAGCGTGTAAACGCGGGGTAACAATTAGTGATGTACCTAAGTGCAATAACATATTGTTGAACGAAAGGTTTTAAGCTTCAGGAAAATTGTGGATCTTTGGGCTCGAGAAATCAATAAAAATACTAGTGTTTACCTGCAATTTTATTGGCTGGAACTAATGGGATTAACGCACACATCCTCGCAACGTTCCGCCCCTCTTTAGTGGCATGTAAGTTTATTTTTTTAGAATATTTCCAGATGGCGTCGTTAAAATGATGAAAACACCCACTAATTTTAGCCCCTGGGAAAATAGTTTTAACAGCGTTCATTTGTGCTTTATCGTAATCACTTTTGAAGTCATTAATGTTGATACCCGTCTTTTCCTTCAAAACTGAAAATAATCGCGTATATGTGTCTTCTGTTTTGTTAGGTAACAAAACGTAAATGACGGGCACTATATTTGTTGTCTTTTCAGTAGAAGCTATATCAATATGCAGCACATACAATTGGTAAAACGGCTTCGGGGCAGCTTTGAAGGTCCCGTCGGCAAAGAATCGTAGTCCGCGTTTCCTCAAAAATTTTTTAGCCACTTTAGTAATAAAAATCCAAATTTTTTCCGCTTCGCCATCTTCATATACTAAAAAATGTTTACATAATTGTTCCGGTATACGTATATTTTCAGTTGTAGTGTAACTTAAAAAACTGGTATTCAAATATTTTTTACGTGCTCTGTATAGTGAATGTTTTACAGATTTGTATGTTAATAAAGATGTTACACCCATGTCTTCCATTTTTTTTTTCGAACATCATTTGTAATGGCCCTAAATCTTCACAAACGGCTCTTTTTAAAGTTTCTTTTAATTAAGTCATCACTATTTCGTTGGCAAGAATGCTGGGTCTCCCTTAATATTTTCTTCTTTTTTTTGTCTATTGTGATAGATGCACCGCAAATTTTTCTATTTACACACCTCCATTGTGTGCTTCCGCTTTTGTTAGTCATATTTTTATGATAGTGATACGGATACCCATTACGAGTCAATGTATTGTTGCCTTTTTGATTCTTAGAAAACTTAAACTGTTCATTCATTATAGAATCGACACACACATTAAAGACACTTTAGAATAACTAGATAAATAGAACTATTTATAATTTAAATCACGTATCTATCTCTGTGTAATAAAACCATATATTTCATCTATGAATAAAACACCACGAACGACGTCCAGATGACAATCAACTTTATTTTAAAACCATAGACTTAAGTATATGAACTATATTATTATGTTCAAAACTACAACATTTCCTCCATATACAAAGAAAGCTTATATCGACCGTAGCTAATAACAAAGTCGGAACTACAAAAACACTACTTTTCAGTACGGCCAAATGAAGTTTTGAACTTGCACCAAATTCACAAATACTATGTTGAAACCAAATTTCGCATAGTGCTATAGTTTTGAAAGGTAATGAAGGTCGTAATGTGAATAACAAGATAAAATATAGGAAATTCTAGAAAAGAGGTCTTCTTGCGAAGTTGCTACGCTATGGACACCCCGAGGAAGCGAATGGATTGCCAGCTTTTTGTCCAACAGAAGTATTGAAGCCGTTGTCGATGGCAGCTGCTCGGAGCGCATGGATATAATCGCTGGTGTTCCACAAGGCTCCGTGTTCTCCCTGACCCCATTTCTGCTACATATCAATGACATGCTGTCAGATGGCTTCATTCTGCTTGACCGATTTTGCAAATCGGTCCAGGCGTCTTTGAGTAATCGATTAACATACATAAAAAAAAATATTCCGACGAATTGAGAACCTCCTTCTTTTTTGAAGTCGGTTAAAAATTTACCTAATATAATAAATAATTTTTGTTATCATCAATTTTGTTTCGTTTTAGTAGCAGAAGATATGTTTCTTTAAGAAGCAGAAGGTCCTATTATTACTATTTAACAAGCTGAACCTGGACCAAGAGTGGACAGACGACTTCATTCATCTGATGTAGGCACGGCTCAAGGATCTGTGCTTGGCCCTCTTCACTTTATCACCTATGTGAACGATATGAACAACATTCTGAGTCACTCCATCGCCTATCAATATGCAGACGACACCTGTCTGCTCGTGGCAGATACAGATGCATCTAAGGCATTCGTGAAAATACAAACAGACCTAGACAATATTAACAAATGGTGTCACGACAATGGGTTAGTACTAAACGCTAGTAAAACCAAACTGGTTCATATTTGTTCCCCCTATAGTAAAACTCACTCCCAATCTCCCAATGACAAGGTGGTAGCCCATCAACATCTGTGCTTACACAAAAAGGATAAAAACTGTCAATGCCCCACAATTGAAATAGTTAACAATCACACATATCTTGGCCTAATAATAGATAACAAATTCAACTGGCTACCTCAGGTCAATAGAGTGTGTGAAAAACTAAGAGCATTTTTGGCCAATATGTATATTATAAACAACAGGATACCCCTGAAAGTGAAGCTCATGCTTTACAACGCACTTGCTGAAACAATAATTGCATATGGTATCACTAGTTACGGTAGAACTTTTAAAACGTACCTTGATCGCATATCTCAACTGCAAAATAAAATCCTAAAGGTAATCACGTCACACCATAACACAGTAATAACTAAAGATGATATAGAACTTTTTAAGCACTGCAAGGTGCTTCCAGTTCATTCCATTTTTACGTTATGTCTCCTGAAAGAACAATTTTTTAATGCCAGCATACAGGTCGAAATATCTCATACTATTCGGACACGGTCAATAGATAATAAAAAACTAGAAACCTGCAGGGCTAGGAATACCTACGGTGAAAGGACCACCATGTATATTGTTCCCCGTTTATTAAATAAATTAAATACGTCCTTCCGACAGAGCATCACGCCAACAAATATTAAACGTAAGCTAAAAGCGCACTTTTTAAACATCCTGTGAATGCCTCGCACAAAAACCGGTTCTTTGTCCGGCCTGCCGCTCACGCTCGGGCGAAGTTGCCGATCGGTCACAAACAATCCTCACGCCTACCTCCTGTAACTATGCCTTTCTAATAATTATTCGCCAGTTTGATTGTTATTAATGTTGTTTTTAATGATGTATTAATATTGTATTTGATTGGTATTAGTAATAAGAATAAGCATGCAAAATAGATTAGGTATATAAATAAAGTATATGTAATATCTGTGTAATGTAATCGCAATATAGAATGCGCGGCACTCCACACAAACCCCAGTGGTTTATGGTTTGCTATGAATATTATCTCATGTAAATATTATTGTAAAGTAAATAAATTAAAAAAAAAAAAAAAAAATTCAGGCGCTGGATGCGAACCGCTTCCAACCGGTCTTATTGGAGATCTATAGGGGAGGCCTATGTCTAGCAGTGGACTTCCTACGGTTGAAATGATGATGAAGCTGGACCTATTGTAACCTGGACCTTTTGCGACCTGGACATCTTGCGACCTGGACCTTTTGCGACCTGGACCTTTTGCGACTTGGACCTTTTGCACCCACTGGACATTTTGCAATTTGGACCTTCTGCACCTAAAGGTTCAAAACTGTCTGTTGTCAAAACTTGGTTTCAATGTTTATTTATGTTTCTTATTCTTATAGTTTATCAACTTATCAAGTTACTTTGACAAAAAACATTGAATGTGTTTGTGTTTCTGTGATTAGATTCAGAGGCGTCTAAAGTAAGGTGCAGACACGAAACTAATGATGTTAGAATGGTAGACGGGCAACGTAATGGGGGAACGACGGTGGCGTATAAACAAAAGCAAAATACTGTCCTTTTGTTTGGATCCTGTGGGAAGTAACTAACAAACTCGAGTCAGCCAGTCAAAATCGAGGCCACTCTATATCCTGCGTTAATAGCTCTACTACGGGACATTGACAGAATTGATGTTAAAAGCACAGAGCCATTCATTATGAATTGAATTGAACTTATCAAGTTACTTCTACAAAAAACATTGAATGTGTTTGTGTTTCTGTGGTTAGATGCAAAGGCATCTTTACACAAGGTGCAGGCACGAAACTAATGATGGCAAAACGGTAGACGGGCAACGGGATGGCAGAGCGATGGCTGGATATAAACACAACAGTGCAAAAGCCTAGAAGGCACACAGAGTACTCTTCTATATAATATATCATGCTACTACTTAGAGGAGTGGAGCAGTAATTATAAAATGAACAAATCCTGCAAATACCCATAAGATATTTGGAAATCAATAAATTAATTTAAAGGGATGACGCGGGGTTCTGAATAATCCCACTGGTGAAGCAGGACGAAGTCTCTGATAATAACAACAATAATTGTATTGTACCTAATGATAATTTATTAGCTGTAAGTTTTCATAAAATGCAATGAATAAATAAATAAAAGTTTTATTTTTAAATAAATATGCGAATGAGAATATTTATATTTCTATATACCTCTACCTCCATGATCATTATAGTGTTTATTATGCTTAAGTAGATAGGTATATTAGTCAAAGTTATCGAGGTTGAATCTAAGGCCTTTCACATTTTTTTATATACCTACTGTCTGTCAATTTACTGCACCCCGCTAGATGGTAAAAACTTGAGGTGCAATCCAGAACATGTGGACCACCATTAGGCTTGCATTAGGCAACATTAGCTGTGACATTAGACTGTCTTGGTCATTTATATAATAATATAATTATTTGTAGATGCCTCACAAATTAAATAAGGCTTCAGCGCCTTGCCTGTTGACTGGGCCCTTTACACTGGTGGGCCGTTCCCTGTGTGGAAAAACTCTAGCATAACTTGAATATTTATTCTACATACATAGTATACATACATACATACAATCACGCCTTTATCCCCGGAGGGTTAGGCAGAGGTGACTTTACACCCACATTTCACCAATCTTTGTATTGGGTCCCACGTAGCCTATTGCCGTTTTCCGGGCACTATTGTTGACTTGAGCCATGTATAGGCTGAGTCTGGACTGGCTAAGTGGACGAGACTGGATATTTATTCTAATTCATGTAATTTGGAAGTTCATCATCACAGCGCAAGGTCCGGTTGAATTGCGAAGTTTTGACAAGATCAAATCACGCGTAGCAAGCAATAATCAATTATTATTAAATAAATGAAGAGGGGAGACAACACGAACCCGTCGCCAAAGCTTGACTTTTGTAGGAGCAACTCAGACCTTATAACCTGAAATAAAAGTCTACGCCAAAGCCTCGGCCGTCAATAAATAGTTGTGTGGACAAACAGAGTGGAGTTAAATTGTGCCCTAAACATCTTAATGAGGTTCAATATTACAACAATAACTATGAAAACATCAATATGAAGGCTAAAATCTGCTAAAAAGTAAATCCGTGTTAACATTCAATACGTCACGAATTTCACCGAATTTGACATTATGAATGACTTCATATATTTAGACCATTTTACGCATCTTCATACAAAACTGTCAAATAAGATGATGAACATAATGAGCTTCATTATATGATTCATCAAAAGTAACCATTTTACGATTAGTGAAATCTGACAATAAGATGATCATTTAATGAAACATCCAAAGCGGCCATTTTAGACCTGCAGTACTGCCAAAATCTCCATGAATGCTAAATAATTATAAAAATGGAAAAGGACTGGCCTTGAATGTACCATCCATAAAATAAACATTGATCTGTTCCATATGAACCCGTGCATCCCTACTACAAAAAATGATTATTCTCATGTCATCACAATAATAATCTGCCAGTAAAAGACATTGGAACAGTGACGGAACCTGTACATCAAGCAATGATGAAGCACGAAGTCCTGTATATTGTGTGTTTTTTTTGGGTGAAAGATGGTATTGGATGCCGTGATGCTAAGTCCAGGCCTTTATTCCTTATTTCTACCAAACATTTCCTGTAAATTTTGGGAGCCGGTTCACGACCTTCAGCTGCATTTATTATAGACTTGTTCAATATAATGTCCACATCGTTCTGCACTGCGTCTGCTACGCACGTGTGATCACTTGCAATGATGCTATCCTCTCCCTAAAATACAATATAAAATAAATTAAAATAAAATAGGACACTAGGGACGTCGTTATACTCACCAAAGTCGCAACCCGGAAGCCATGTCATCGCCTCCTTGATGTACGAGCTTACTTACGAGGAAATATGCCAAGCTCCAAGATGACAGATTCCGACCACTAACTCCGTTAACAGAGGCTACCTCGATAAGGTCAACCAGTTGCTCCTCAGGGCCTATGCTCTGCCTTTTCATTTTAGTGGTGGCCTTATTACCTGCTTCCTCCCTCCGCGCAGTAATTCCCGGACCTGCTTTTTTTTGTACGTTGCACCAAATTCCTCCGACAAGGGTTGGTCGGAGAATTATTGGTAAAACTACTTTTTACGTCTGTAGTCTGAGAAGCATTGATTTCAATGAGCGTATTGCCAACACCCACTGAAACCGCTGAAGGTTTTTTTGTATGTTGCACCAAATTCTTCTGACAATGGTTGGTCAGAGAATTATTGGTAAAACTACTTTTTACGTCCGTAGTCTGAGAAGCATTGATTTCAATGAGCGTATTACCAACACCCACTGAAACCGCTGACGGTTTTTTGTATGTTGCACCAAATTCCTCCGACAATGGTTGGTCGAGGACTTATTGGTAACATGCTTTTACGTCTGTAGTCTCAGAAGCATTGATTTTAATGAGCGTATTGCCAACACCCACTGAAACCGCTGAAGGTTTTTTTGTATGTTGCACCAAATTCCTCCGACAATGGTTGGTCGGAGACTTATTGGTAACATACTTTTACGTCTGTAATCCGAGAAGCATTAGGCTCAGGGATGAATAAGATGTAATGGGAAAGGAGAGGAGGTTGTAGCAATACCTAATACTTACTATTGTGACGGTTACATGGCCTTTACATCCTAAGGACTTATAGTTTTTACAGCGCCAGTAGCTGTTACCATTGGCGTAAGTCGTATTTTTATAAAATTGATAGCCATTATATAGCAGGACCTTGCCTCGTCCTCGTTTCAGAATGTGAAAATCGCACATTTTACTCCTATAAGCAAAATACAAAGAATTATGCACAGATATAGTAACGATTTTAGTTACAGAAACTTCAAGCGCAAAGAGAATACAGTAACGTCAAGCGTAACAATAAAACAAAAAAAATTGCAGAAAATATTTTATTCTTCAATGTTCATTATTGACAGTGTCAACGAAGCTAAAAAGAGTTTGTATACCGGGGTGAATATAAAACTATGCATAAGTCAATAGTAATAGAAGCAGCTATTTCCTCATAACGAAACTTAATCAACTGCCGGTATCGAAGTACTGCCATCTTATCAGTACAGTAGTAATAATACGATGTTCTTTTGTCAATGGAACTGATGCAACTCGAGAATTGCAAATAAATCGGTGTTTTTTCTGCAACCGGACTACTGCAACTGTCGACTCCACACCGAATAACTGCAGTCCTATCAGTAGGGGGAGCATTAATACGATGTCTTTATGCAACTCAAGAATTGCAGATATTTTGGCGTTTTTCTTCACAAACGGACTATTGCAACTATTGACTACCTACCGAATTACTGCTGTTCTATCGCTGCAGTAGCAACAGTTTGATGTTTTTTCGACAACCAAACTGATGCAACTGCAGAATTGCATATAATTCACTCAACCGGACTAATGCAACTGAGCAGTGGCAGAAGTTAGCTACAGTGACTAGCGCGACTCACCAAATTACTGTTATTCTATGAGTCTAAGAGCAATAAGACGATGTTCTTTTGTCAATGGAACTGATGCAACTCAAGAATTGCATACAGTTCGGTGTTTTTTCTGCAACCGGACTACTGCAACTATCGACTCCACACCGAATAACTGCAGTCCTATCAGTAGGGAGAGCATTAATACGATGTCTTTATGACAACCGAACTGATGCAACTCAAGAATTGCAGATATTTTGGTGTTTTTCTTCACAACCGGACTACTGCAACTATCGACTACCTACCGAATTACTGCTGTTCTATCGCTGCAGTAGCAACAGTTTGATGTTTTTTCGACAACCAAACTGATGCAACTGCAGAATTGCATATAATTCACTCAAGCGGACTAATGCAACTGAGCAGTGGCAGAAGTTCGATCAACCGGACTAGTGCGACTCACCAAATTACTGTTATTCTATGAGTCTAGGAGCAATAAGACGATGTTCTTTTGTCAATGGAACTGATGCAACTCAAGAATTGCATACAGTTCGGTGTTTTTTTTTTAACAACCGGACTAATGCAACTATCAACTATTCACCAAATTACTCTTTCCCATGGTAAGGGAGCAATAATTTGATGTTTTTTAAGAACCAAACTACCCACCGGACTGCAGCTACACAAAAGTAGCAATAGTTCGATGCTGTTTGACTACTGAACAAATGCAACTGAAGAGTTGCAGTAGTCCGGTCAACCGAACTACTCACCGGACTACTACTACACACAAGTAGCAACAGTTCGATTCCGTTTGACAACCGGACTACTGCTACTGAAAAGTTGCAGTAGTCCGGTCAACCGGACTAGCAACCGAACTACTGAGACTAAAGGGGTAATCACATGTCATCAGGTAACAAGTGGCCAGTACAAGTTTATCTTTGAGTGGGTATTATAGAACGGAAGTAGTATTGTAAAGAGGTTTAAGTATAGAGGTTTATCAAATGCACTTACATAATTATTATGACTAACCTTATAATTTTTATTCAAGTTCATTTTTATCAATACCTACCTATAGTTGGCATCATCAGAGTGACTTTAGAGTAAAATTAAAATTTATCAGGCAACGGATAACTTATTTAAGAAAAAGTGGTGTTGGGTACGGATGTTTTGGGAAGCGAATATCATGACAAACGTATCTTTTGGGAGAAGCACATTTTGGGAAATGTATTATTTAGGAAAAGGTGGTGATGAGAACAGTCATTTCGGGATTAGATATTTTTGGGAAACGGATATCAAGAAAAACGTATCTTTTGGGTGAAACACATTTTGGGAAACACTTATAACGGGAAACGGATTAATTGGGCAAAGATGGTGACGGGAACGCATGTTTTGGGAACGGGTGTTTTGGGAAACAGACAGAACGTTCCGAAAGGGCAATAACTGCAACACGGTCTTCTTTAAGCGTCCACTTCATATTTAAAAATGAATAAAATTCTAAAAAGTATACATTTTTATTTTCATGAACAATTCGAAATTCGAATTCAATAAACTTTTTTGTGGTCAGCATTCTAAAAGAAAAGTTTTTACTGTATGACAATACTTATGACCTGACTGTGTATAATAAAATCGTAATAATAAGTCATATCGGCCGATGGGCTGGTTGCTAAGAGCCTCGACCAACACCTTAAGAGGCTCTCGTTAGGCAGCTGGATTAAGGGGCTTGATGCAGAAGGCGGTACTACTCGACACGGCACGTATTGTGAGGAGATTTATCTCTCTGGAACCCTAACCACCGGTAGCTTGGTCCCTGTACCCGATACCGGTGGAGCACTAATTTTAAATATATGTTTTTGTATGTCTGGTATGTGGTTAAAAATATAATTAATAAGATTTTTCAAAGAATAAAGAGGAATAATAGTGATATAAATAATAATTCATATAAATTAATAATGATAATGACGTATTATTTCTTCATGCGAGTATCTACTTGCTAATGCGATGTTCCTGCATGCCGTGTCAATATAATAAATAATACGTCATTGGTTAGGTATAGGTACGAATATTTACCTTAAAATAAGACACTGGACTAATTTATGAGCAAGTGAGTGAGTAAGCAATACAATCGGATACTCAAAAGCAGATTGTAAGAAGCTCAATAACACGGAGCGAGTTTACAAGCTGCTTGCGAACTCAGTGGCTTAAGCTGCGTTTACATACTCGCGGCAGAGCGAGGGAAGTGGCGAGAGAAGTGGGCAGAGACGTGGTGTGAATGGTATATTCGTCAAGCCGCGAGTACTGCCGCGTATGTTGCTGCGAATGTCGGCTTATCGGCGCGAGTCAAAGGAGCGGCAATACTAGCGCGATGAACTATACGAGACCGCTAGATGGCGCTTATCAGTAAACACGGCTTTCGTTATTGCTCCTCGAAAAATTACTTTTAAAAATATTTATATCGATCTACGGAAAGTGTATGGTAGTTCAAAGTGATAGTTTCTATTAATAATCTATTTAATTAATTCGCTATGCTGAAAAGCATAATGCGTGCACTGCTACAGCGTTGTCCTCCATACGTTTACGTCCGTCTCCATTGCAGGGCGAATACTGTAATGCGGACCAACATGATGATGCGCGTGTGTGAACGCTAGGGCATTAATCGCGCGAATATTTCCGGCAATACGATGAGCAATGCGAGCGGCAGTATGTAAACGCGGGGTTATAGGTATGGCTTGTAACCTAGCCTAGTGTCGTCGAGGCTTTATAGACGGCAGATTACTGAGACTCAGAAATAATATAAAATAACTGAAATACTTATTATGTATTTCAGTAATTAGCAACAAATTGCAAAACAAACGCAGAGCTGAGTATTCTTGCAAAACGCGATGGTAGTGTGCGTTCCACTTTAACTACTATTACAGCTAATTATTTTAAGGCGCCTACTATTACAAAATTAGTTTAAATTCAAATTGAATTACAAAAGAATTTAGAAACCTTTTATAACTTTTTGTTATTCAACTGTCTCTTGTATTATCTTTGTCACCTACGTATTAAGTATTTTGGTTTAAAAATCATTGTAGATAATTATTCTGCAACGCAGTTTAGTCAATTCACACTAATGAACATTTCATTGTAAAATAGTATCGATGCAACAGTAGGACCATAATCCGGCAGCCTTCATGTCTGTACATCGCAGTTAAAATGTAGGAGAGTCACTTTTGATGGTGCGGTTACATTATGCGGAAAAGCCGGGGGACAGACTCTGGGTTTCGTAGTGAAGGGCTCGGTGCATCCGAGCCCTTGGAAAATTACATCTTTATAATGATGATGAGGGACCTTTTCAAGCAAAATTTCATCTACTTTAATATTAATTTCATGTTATGTTTTCTTCAAAAGTTACGAAGTTCCCATATAAAATTTCAACCCACTTAAGAATATCTAACATTTTGAAAAAATAACGCTATAATACCTACGTGTACATTTTTTCTTGCCATACATTGATACAACTCATTCCTTCAACTCCAATCTTTAAACTGTAAATCTTTCGTCAGTGGAGACTTCCAACATAAAAGACAACAACTGCCTAAAATTTGTAGATCAGCGGTTCAGATTCTGCGATGAATCAGTCAGGACAAGTAATTAAATATGTGATCATAAAGTATAACAACAACTATTTGTCGTACACATAATTGTATTCTAATGCTTTCCGTATTATCGCATGAGAGAAATCAAATCTCAGTGGCATTTCACCGGGGCTAATGGTGAAATGGCAATTAATATCAGAATAGAATCAATTAGAAACTCTGTATTGCGTCACTTAGATTCTATTGCTTCTTGAGCTACGGCGACAGATTGCCACGTTAACTTGAGTGAGTGGTAGGCACATTATACTATCTGATTAGAGTTTTGGTCTCTGCCTATATCATTACTTATTGCATTGTAAACATTGAACTAAATGCTAATGAAACATCTTACCTTTATAATAGCTTCTTCGTAGTCGCAATCAAGAAGTCCTTTTTTTTTTATTTTTAACAAAGGCTCCCATTATAATAATATAAGTTACGTTCTTTGATATCGCATTAAGGCCCGAGGCGAATTATTTTATAAAAGGTAAACCAACAAGTTCTGTAAATTATGATGAGTTGTTAGATCTCCACTGTGA
The DNA here is from genome assembly GCA_914767945.1 of Eilema depressum. Lineage (NCBI taxonomy): Eukaryota > Metazoa > Arthropoda > Insecta > Lepidoptera > Erebidae > Eilema > Eilema depressum. The sequence goes on along the minus strand of OU612012.1, from coordinate 19,506,667 downwards.
CTTAAAAAACACTAGACCCATATATTTTACTTTTTGATGAACTATAACCTAAGTTTTTTACTTTCTCGAAGCGGCGTATTCTCAGAAATCCAGAAATCTTCGCCGCTTCAGTGGTTTTTCACTTAACCCCTGCCTTCTTCTCTTAAACTTTTATATTAGATGACGAGAAAAGTTTCAACCACCGTTGTACCCAACACTATTTCTTCATTTCAACTCGATTATCGATTTTTCATTTATGTCTGAAAACAGAAATCTTATTGGAAATGAAACTTTACTTCAGAATCGAATTACTTTTATTTTTTGCCAGAACGTTCAACTATCTGACATGAAATAATGGAGTATCGCCTAGCTACGTCCGTACGTATGTAAGTATGTGATAGTTTTCGAGTCTTTTTATATAAAGTTTTACACATTGTTGGCACACGTCCTATTAAAAGCCAGTCAAAGCGTTATGTAGTGGACGGATAGCGGAGCCGATACAATCCCAATGGTCGTCCATCCGTTAACTATTCACCCTCCATACGGAAACTGTCTATAGATATACCCTTATCAACGTATAACATGCCCTATATTTGCTACTGGAGCTTTTATGGACGGACACTGTTGAAAGGTATCTGAATTATCTCTTGGATGTATAAGCACACAGTACACTTACCACTTTGTTTTATCTTCTTCTGCAACACATAATTTCTTAATGCCGCTCAACTGATCGGTATAAGAATTTATATACATAAATTACGTATTTTATTCGGAATTGATTATTCAATCATTCATAATCTATATCTATATAATTATAGTAAAGTGGTCGTGTCTGTACCTACCTACATTATAGATATTGCAATAAAGTTGGGTTATGTTATATTAACTGTATTGAACACAAATATACTTTTTTTTTGGAATTTTCTGTTTGTCTGTTTGTTCGCGATGGACGCTAAAACTAGTGAATCTTAATTTCGAAAGTCTTGGTCAGACTTAAAATCCTATGTACATTTTCGGTTGGTTACTGGAGATATGGTAAAAAACGCAAAAACCGAAATAACGCGTGCAAAGCCGCGAGCATAGCCTAGTTATCTACCGGGTGCTTCAAAAAAATGTATACACACTTTGAACTTCCATAGAAAATTTATTTACCGTTCTACAAAGTTAAATTTCAGGAAAATAGAAAGCTGAAAGTCCAATGTAAATGAAACATAAATAACAAATGTTAATACTGTTCAAATTGGTGACCTGCAGCATCAATACAATTCTGAGTACGAGTCACCACAGATTCTGTATCAAAACGTCCAATGAGATTTCTCTACACACTGCTTGAATCTCATTCCAAAGAATGTCTAGGTTACGTGGTGCCGACCTGAATGACCTTTATGCACATCACACACTGTTCCATGAACTTCGAATTTGTCTCGTATGCGTGTAATTGTTAATCTTGAAGGTGGTTCTGTATCATACTCCCTTCTCCACTGTCTTTGAACTTCATTTACATTCTCAAACTTCCAGTACCACTTAATAACCTGCTTACGTTCTTCAAAACTCAAACGTACGTCCCCCATGTTGATATTACAAATTTCAACTGATAATATAACATAGAGGGACGATTATGCTTGCACCTGGCGAAGAAATATAACATTAGCCTTGTAGAGCGGGAAAACTACAATAGTTTAAAGTGTGTATACATTTTTTTGAAGCACCCGGTATATACGAGATGGTGCCCACGGTACTTACCAGCGGTGTCGATTAAGCTCAAGATGCTGGCGTGAATGAAAGAGCTTATGCTCGTAGCTCTTTTTTGGCCCCATCGAAAGGCGTGGCATTTTCATGCCATAAATCAAAATCACTCAGTGCGAAATCCGGTGAGATCCGTAGAGGCTCATACGTCATATCGTCGCAGTCGTAGAACAAAGACGGATGTGACTTTTGCTAACTTTACAGGAGAGCACTTTAAAGTTTTTCATCTATAGATGTTGTCATATTTTGAAAACTACTTATTCAATCTTTCTAAAATTTTGATATGTTGCTATGAATTAAATACGTTATAACATGACATACGCAACATATTTTAAATATTGCGTTAATTAGTAAAAAAGTCACATGCGTCGTTATTCTGTGGACACTAAGGTGACGAATAATCTGATACGTCGTTATTTTACGGACTATCTTTGTTTAAAAAGTGGCGTACAGTACATACCGTCACTTTTTAAGGGAATCCTTTCAAAATTTTGTGACGGATTTGTACTAAGAAATGAAAAAGAAGCTAACTTTGAAATGTTTTACTTACGAAATTATTAGTACAAAATTACTAAAAAAAAATGCATCAAAATTGCAATAATTACTGCTAATTCTACTTAATAAGAAGACAACCTACAGACTAAGATCAATCACTTACACAGTTTTTAATTCTTCAAACCTTTTATTTAAAATTAATAAACTTAAGGCCCTGCGCAGACGACAGACTATCCGTGACGCACTTTTTAGTCTGTGAAAATAGAACCTATGCAATTATAAGCAGTAACGCACACGACGCGCAAAAAGTCCGGCGCACAAAAAATCCGTGTAATTCGGGCAGACCGCACCGCGCCGCGGCGCGCCGCTCCGCACAAAAAGTGTGTGGAAAAAATAGAACGTTTGCTTCAACGCGCGCTAACGCAGACGGCGCACACTTTAGTCGGCAATCTGCATTTGCTAGGGGTGGAACTGTCCCTTCAGTAATCTTTCCGAAAGTCTCACTTAACCGATGGGCGCAAGCCATCGAGAGTCGGGGTGAGGCTTTAGCGGTCAGCCTAGATATAGCGAAGGCCTTCGATCGGGTCTGGCACAGAGGTCTTCTTGCGAAGTTGCCACGTTATGGACTCCCCGCGGGATTGTGCGCATGGATTGCCAGCTTTTTGTCCAACAGAAGTATTCAAGCCGTCGTCGATGGAGCTGCCATCGACGACGGCTCGGACCGCATGGACATAAACGCTGGTGTTCCGCAAGGCTCCGTGTTGTCCCCGGCCTTGTTTCTGCTGCATATCAATGACATGCTGTCTGATGGCTCCATCCATTGCTATGCAGATGACAGCACCGGTGACACGTATTACACGGGCCGTGCAAATATCCCTAAGTCGGAAGTGGAGGAGAGTCGTGAACAACTAGTGTCCGAAATTGAGACTACTCTGTCTGGAGTATCCGATTGGGGACGACTAAATTTAGTCCAATTCAACCCTACCAAGACACAAGTATGTGTATTCACCGCTAAGAAGGCTCCATTTGTTGTAGCGCCGCAATTCCTGGGCACACCGCTCACCATCTCCACAAGTATCGGGATTCTTGGTGTCGATATCTCCAGCGACGTCCAATACCGAAGTCATCTGGAAGACAAGGTCAAGTTGGCATCAAAGAAACTTGGGGTGCTCAACAGGGCGAAGCAGTACTTCACTGCGGGGCAACGACTCCTCCTTTATAAGGCACAGGTTCGGCCTCACATGGAGTACTGCTGTCACCTTTTTGCCGGAGCGCCTGCGTGCCAGCTTGACCCTTTCGACTCGGTACAAAGACGGGCGTTGAGGCTCGTCGGCAATCCCATACTCACAGTCGATGTGGAACCACTCAGTCTCAGGAGAGACTTTGCTTCACTGTGTGTGTTTTACCGCCTATACTGTAATGGTTTGTGCTCAGATGAATTGTTTGACATGATGCCCACAGCTACATTGTATCATCGCACTTCTCGTCATAGGCGGGGAGTTCATCCTCACACATTGCGACCGGAAACGGTGCGCACTGTGCGGTATGAAAGGAACTTCATCCCTCGCACACTCAAGCTGTGGAATGAACTCCCCGCGATGGTTTTCCCAAGCGACTACAATATGGGGTTCTTCAAGAAGGGCATTAGAAGGTTTCTTCAGGGTCGGCAGCACGAGTGTGACGCCCCTGGTGTTGCATACGTCCATAGGCCACGGTAACCACTTTCCATCAGGTGGGCCGTGTGCTTGTCTGCCACCTAAGTGGTATAAAAAAATAAAAAAAAAGTATAGGATGTACCCAAAATTCTCAATTTCTTCTTCTTTTTCTGTACTTCATGTACAAAATAATACTTCGCGTTCTCTGCACGATTTCCATAGCGTCTACGTCCCTACAGCTCTGCCGACAAAATGATCGAAGATGTGCGTCGTATGCGTTGAGTCTGTGAAAAATCCACGACCGACATTTTGCGCGCCATGCAGACTTTTTGTGCGCCGCAGACTCGATCGCACAAAAAGTGTGCCGTCTGCGCAGGGCCTAACTCTCATAATTGCAATAAATTTATTTGAATTTGAATAAGAATAAGAACTTTATAAAAAAACAATCAGATCTTTAATCAATAAACTTAGATAACATAAGCATAACCAGGTAGCAGAAACCCAAACTATTAATCAATAATAATTATACTTAATCATAATAATTAAAAGTCTCAAGATAAAGACAGAAAATAAAAAAGTACATAGAGTAAACAATGAATTACTTATATACTCGTAAAAATATTTATTTGGTATTATTAATAAGATTTTTTTTATTACACTTGGGTGGCAGACACGGCCCACCTAATGGGAAGTGGTTACCGTGGCCTATGGATGTATGCAACACCAGAGGCGTCACACTCATGCTGCCGACCTCGAAGAAACCTTCTAAGAACCCCATATTGTCGTCGCTTGGGAAAACCACCGCGGGAAGTTCATTCCACAGCTTGAGTGTGCGAGGAATGAAAATGTTGAAAATGTGTTCCTTTCATACCGCTCAGTGCGCTCCGTTTCCGGACGCAATGTGTGAGGATGAATTCTCTGCCTGTGGCGAGAAGTGCCATGATAGAATGTAGCTGTGGGCATCATGTCAAACAGTTCATCTGAGCACAAACCATTTTAGGTATAGGCGGTAGAACACACATAGTGAGGCAAAGTCTCTTCTGAGAGTGAGAGATTCCACATTGCCTGTGAGTATGGGATTGCCGACGAGCCTTAACGCCCATCTTTGCACCGAGTCGAAAGGGTCAAGCTCACGCAGGCGCTCCGGCAAAAAGGTGACAGCAGTACTTCATGTGGTACCGAATAAAGGAGGAGTTGTTGCCCCGCACTGACGTACTGCTTCGCCCTGTTGAGCACCCCAAGTTTCTTTGATGCCAGTCGCTGGAGATATCGACACCAAGGATCCCGATACTCGAGGAAATGGTAAGCGGTGTGCCCAGGAATTGCGGCGCTACAATGAATGGAGTTTTCTTAGCGGTGAATACACATACTTGTGTCTTAGTAGGGTTGAATTGGACTAAGTTTAGTCGTCCCAAATCGGATACTCCAGAGAGAGTAGTCTCGATTTGGGAAACAAGTTGTTCGCAACTTTCCTCCACTTCTGACTTAGGGATATTTGCACGGCCCATGTAATACGTGTCCCCGGTGCTGTCATCCACATAGCAATGAACGGAGTCATCAGACAGCATGTCATTGATATGCAGCAGAAACAGGTCGGGGACAACAAGGAACCTTGTGAAACACTAGCGTTTATGTTCATGCGGTCCGAGTAGCTGCCATCGACGACGACTTGGATACTTCTGTTAGATAAAAAGCTGGCAATCCATTCGCATAGTCCCTCGGGGAGTCCATAGCGTGGCAACTTCACAAGAAGAACTCTGTGTGAGACCCGATCGAGGGGGGCCTTCGCTACATCTAGGCTGACCGCTAGTGCCTCACCCCGACTCTCGATGGCTTGCGCTCTGGGGTCAGTGAGATACACCAGGAGGTCACCGGTAGAGCGACTGTGACGAAAATCGTACTGTCGGTCGCTCAGGAGATCGTTTCCCTCAAGGTATCTCAGGAGCTGTGTATTAATCACACGCTCCATCACAGAATGTGTACCAATACTGTTCACTGGTTAATGATAGATATTTCAACTCATCTGGTTAATGTTGGGAGCAAAATGGATCATTACAAATTAGCATGTCTGTTGATTGGCTGAACGATGTTCGTCGCACACCAGTAGGTACCATAGACCTTAATTAAAATAAAACTACAGAATAAGGTTTCTAGGCACAATTATATCATTGTATAATCTAAGGTAATGTAAGTATTTTGGCAAATTAATATAACATTTTTAAAATATGAAATAGAATAAAGACGTATATTATAATCTATACGACGAACAACGTCGGTTCAGTATATTCGTCCTCCGCTTATCCCTAGAAAAATGACGGTTTATAGCATACGCCTACTATAGGTACGTAAAACATCGACGTATTTTATTATGCGTCACTGAAAAAAATCATAATAAAAACAAACAATTTTAATCATGGATGAACTGAATGATGTTATTTTAAAAGATGAAAGATAAAAACAAAGACATAAAAAAATATATTTTAGTATCCCAAGGACAACGACGGATTTGACAAACCGCTGTTCTAAGACGTCAAAATTTATATTCACTTAAAATAAACAAAAAATTATGTAATTTATAGTACATTGTGACCAAATTTATCCGTTGACGACTGTTCCTCCTGACGTGACCTTATCCTAGAACATCGACGGTAATGCCAATGCGTCGGGAGCGGAAAGGGCGCGGGGGGCAGGGGACAGCGACAGACAACGGTGCAAGTATCAATCCGTCATTGTTTTACGTTAATTAATCAAAACCGTCAGTATTCAACTCTGTATTTGGTTCATTTGTAATGAAATTTGATAAAATGTTTTATTTTTTTTATAAAGTACCATATTTTAAGTTAATTAGAGTAAAAAAAAAAATTTGCAAAAAGTCAAATCCGTCGTTGTTCTAGGACTGCGACGATATTTACAGGGCTTGTAATGCGCACGTGAATCCTTTGGTTTCGCAAGACTCACAAGCGTTGACAGCATTCGTTCAAATGTTTCTTATGTTTTTTTAATTAAAATAATCTAAGATGTTTCTAGAAACCAGCTTAATTTACAATTGACTGTTGTAAAATAATTAATTTTTGTATTTTTTTTAGATAGGACACGTCAATATAAGTCATAGCCTCACCGGATGGTAAGTTAAACATTAAGAGAGTGCTATATTTAAACTTCTTTTTACCATAAATCCATAACAAGACTGAATTTTAAACATTGTTTATAATAATTTGTGGTCCTGATACCGAAACAAGAGAGGCACAGTTGTTTTAAATATCTCTCCTCTGATCGGATCGGCTTACCAAAAATATAATCAAGTGTACGAATAGCGGCATCTCTAATATGTTTTAAATCCCCTTTGGGTGACATTAAATGAGCGAAGCGTCGAATTGAGAACCAATTAGTTCTTGAAAATTAGATTTGTCTTGAGAAGCTTACAATCTGACTCCCAGGTCGGCTTTGACATTACAAGCACTTGTTGGTATAGTTTTATCTCATTCTAAACTGCAAGCAGGAACGTCTAAGGTAATCCAGGTATTTATTACACGAAACTTTACCTCTGTGATTACTATCTTAACCCCAATTTCTATTCACGTAATACGTAATATCAAGTATTTCAGGTAACATTCATACTCATCTCGATGGTAATTCATTTATGAAACATCTGAATCTACCAACATAAAATCTATTCAAGTTGCACTTTACCTACGACCCGCCTACCCACATTAGAGTAAAACAAAATCCGTGCATACATGCCAGCTGTGTAGGCCAATAGGTAATTACAGTCTTGGCTTCAATTGGCACGAGAATGATGCTGAAGGCTGCGATTGTAAGTTTCAGAACTCGTATATGTGATTCAAATACAGCTTACTGTACGGAAGGCAGTGCAGATGCAGATAGCGGTTATGAACCTGCTGACTTAGCACTTGTAGAATTTTCTATGTCTGACACCACTTATCTAAAGTTACGTGTTAGACCTAAGTATAAATTTAAATGCACAAAACGAATAGTTTCAACTATAGAGCCGTTTACTGCCGTCAGCTGGAACTGTGTTTTTGCTCGACGTTCACGGAGCAACGAAAGTGGATATACGCACAAATCACTACCCGTGTCTACCAGGAACTGAACGTGGCTGCTATAGTCCGTCACGAAGAGGCGACCTGAAGATGTATGGCAATGGATAAAGAAGATTCGTGTTGTGTGCATGATTCTTAGAGAGATAAAATTGTCTGTGATTGTGGTATTGTTGGTTTGTTTCTGGCTATTATACTTCCTGTACCATTCCCTGCTAGTTTTGCACGATATTATAATCAGCTATAAACTAACATTTGTTTGTGTTCTCGCTAATTTACTGTAACATAGCTTTAAATGGCGTATTAACATTACATTCTGATCCTGCAAAATAAAAAATAGTCGCATAGAATGATTGTTATTTTAATTTCAGGTCTAAAAACGCTCCGGTCTGTTAGGACCGATTCCTATATTGTAGATACTGATCTCATAATGAACAAATATCAATATAATTTTTTCCCAAAATGACTGATTTTCAAAATGTCTTATTATCTGACAGAAAAGGTACATTCGTAATATAAAATTTTTTTGACAAAAAAAGAAACCGACTTCAAAACCCCTTTAAATAGATAAGAACTAAAAAGAAAAAAATAATATCAAATGTAACAAATCAAATAACTTCCTACACGCGTCCTGTAGGTGCCCAAACTGTTTTGCAGTAGGTACAACGCGGCCTTGATAATCTACTCTCGGCGACCGCGAGCGATGTAGACGTAGAAGTAGGTATTACATACAGCGGTCGGCGCGGGAGCCGCGACCGTAACATGCGCAGCCCGTGTTTTCAACTGCTCGCGTACCTTAGGACTTGGGTTATGTACGCTGTGGCGACCTTCATTATACATCTCTTCAATACGGCGAGTCAAATGTAACATTTCGGTGAAAGTATTATAGTCGGTTCGGCTTAGCTTCTCTCTAATACGCCGATGCAACAGTCCGTATATCATATCTAACTGAGTCTCCTCAGAAAGAGTATTAAGTGGTAATTGACTAAATAGAGCCCTCGCTCTGCACACGAATACCTCTGTAGACTCATCCCCCTGGTGGGTTTCAAATAGACGCATATATACTTTGTGCGGTGGCAACCGTGCCCCGTAGGTATTACGCAATACTTGTATGTCGTCATCACAGCAGCGTATGGTCTGCTTGATGCCTTGCCACCAGGTGGCAGCTAGTTCTGTAAGCAGCATAGGCATACCCTTAATCTGCTATCTCATCGCTAACGCCAACGCACTCTTTGTAAATGGATATAGCATCGATGAACGCCGTCACGTCGTTCACCGGTGTGGGTGTCCGCAACGCGCTTATTATTTGCGCAAGCTGTCCGTCGGTCATCACCAACGGCACCCCAGGAGTAGGTGTGTTGCTTCGCGTTGACTAAGAATTTTTAATTAAAAAAATCAACGCAATACGCATACACTGGAATTATAGCTGAATATTCTGAACACTTCTGCATACCCTTTCAAAGGATTCAGGCGTGATGTAATGTGTAATGTGTAATATATTATAATGTGTAATGGCAGAGACATTGCAATAATATGCGATTGCAGCAATCGCGGCTGATTGCCTGGTATTTTTTGAAGAGTTCCTTGGTCTAATCTCGGAAACCCATCATCAGATCTTTACGAAATTTAAATGGGACCATTTCGGAATAATCTACTTTCGAACAAAAAAAGAATTTTGCAAATCCGTCTACGCATGGCGGAGCTATGAGCGAACAAACATAAAAAAAAAAAAAAAAAAACAGAAACATCCGAATTGAGAACCTCCTCCTTTTTTGAAGTCGGTTAATAAAATAAAAAAAACAATACCTTCATCCTACATAATATATTATACTAGCGGATCCCGCGAACTTCGTACCGCCATATTTTCCGCCCGCGTGGTATTATCTCTAAATTTATCAATGTTTCTCTACAATATTATACACATGTATTATACATATAAACCTTCCTCTTAAATCACTCTATCTATTAAAAAACCGCTTCAAAATCGATCGAAGATTTAAGCATACATAGGGACGGACAGACAGCGACATCGACTTTGTTTTATAATATGTAGTGATAGTGATGATTATTATATATTCAATATACATTAATTTGCATATTATTATTATATTATATAATAGACTTTACAATGTCCACTTCATATACTTTATATATACAGGGTGGAAGATTTTAACCTTACCTGGAGGGAAAGTTCTCTAAATACTGGAGATACCGAATTTCACTCAAAGAGAACATTCCTTTATTTTTAAAAAGAAATAAAACTGCATTCATAGATTTTTGAAAATTCACTTGCCACACCCGGTAATCGAACCAACTAAAATCCGAAAAAATAACATCCTGTATTTTTATGACATCAATCAATTGTATAAATCATAAGGATCAAATCTGTCTAAGAAACATGGTTAATTAAATGAAAGGAAATCCCTGAAAACTCTATTTTCAAATTCAATTTAACAAAATAGAGAACTTAACTCAAGGATCCATCACCTATCAATTATTAAGAATAAAATTCCATATTTAAATTACTTGTCCCTGTTTTTCATGGCTGGCCCTCACTGGCCAGCAGGGGTATTTACTCTCTCGACTCAAACCGACTAAAACCGCATGCCGTCTCAAGTTAATTCAAAAGTCTCAATTAAAGTATTCTCTCGCCATCTCCGTTGCCCAGGGTGCGATGCGGTGTACCACGAAGTGCTTTCCAAGCCCAACCAAGTATACCTCGAGACACCTATCTTGGACCTAAATCGACATAATAGTAGCGTCGCCGTCGGTAGCTTAGTGGTTAAGGAGTCGGCCTTACGATCGAGAGGTCCCGGGTTCGAATCCTGACCATTACACTACAGACGTGAACCCACTCCTAGTACAAGCAATTTAGCTTACTTGGGGGGTTAACAGGAATATTAGTAATTTCGGTTACTAATATTCTTTATAAAAAAAAATCGGGAGACTTGACTACCTCATGCAGTCACACAATAACGTTACATTCTAAATCGGCATCAAAGTTTAGTCATTTAGTACTCATTTTACTAAATAAATGGCGTTATTGTTGATAAGGTATGTGATGGCACGTTGAGCAAAAGTACTGTATCTGTTGGAATGGAATTTATAAGTTAAGATTTTATTGACTTCCTTTCATTTAATTTACCATGTTTATTAGAGAGTTTCGATCCTCATGATTGACACTATCGATTGATGCTATAAAAATACAGGATGTTATTTTTTTGGATTTTAGTCGGTTCGATTACCGGGCATGGCAAGGGAATTTTCAAAAAACTATGAATGCAGTTTTGTTTCTTTTTAAAAATAAAGGAATGTTTCCTTTGGGTGAAATTAGCTATCTCCAGTATTTAAAGTACTTTCCCTCCAGGTAAGGTTAAAATCTTCCACCCTGTATATAAAGAAGGTTTTTGAAAATTGTCTTGCCGAGGTTCAAGTTTCAACACAGACAATAATGCCATCGTTTCAGGAAAAAAAAAGTTCACTTTATAGAAAGAGGCATAAAATTTTCGCTTCGGCCGTCTAGGAAACCGGAGTTTCGTAACCGGTTTCCTTGGAGGCTTTTTTAATACGTGTACGTAACTGGTTACCATGAAGTATTTTTTATACTTCTACGTAACTGATTTCGAAGGAGTAATTATCCAATGTCTCATAAGCCACCTACGTAACTAAGAAAGAAGAAAGCGAAAAAAATAGTAGGTAGTTTCTGTTGTCATTCTATACTGCCTGAGAGAAATAGTGAATATTAAATTGAATTAAAAAATAGTTTATTTAAAATATAAACTAAAAACTAAAAAAACAACTGCTACAAAAAACAGTTGATTGAATTACAATCCAATGATATAAATTAAATCAGTTTCTACAAAATATCGAAACTTTAAAAAAGATAATGCCCTAATGTACTGTATTGAAGTTGTTTAAGGATAATATTTTTGTTTGTTGAATTAATATTTTTGTTTGTTGAATATAATTTTCGTTATATAATTATAAGATTTAAAAATAACTAATTTTAACTGTTACTGACTGTAAATGTATTTGACAGTTGTATTCCCGGCATTCTAAAACAAAGACATTTAGAAAATCAGTCATTTTGGGAAAATCCCAAAATGACTGATTTTCTAAATCATCTGATTTTGATATTTGTTCATTATGAGATCAGTACAATATAGGAATCGGTCCTAACAGACCAGATGGATTTGGGTAGCGAGTACACATTTGTGAGCCTCGGATTGTATTATAGGGTTAAATTTCATAATTTCAGTATATCATGAGGGATGGCACAATTGACATCTGTCGAGCGTGTCACCACCCTGGTGAATCCCTCAGGCATATTACTTCCGGCTGTTCTCGTCTTGCTAACGGCGAGTACTTGCACAGACATAATCAAGTAGCCAGGATAATCCACCAGCGACTTGCTCTGAAATACAACCTTGTGGAACTTGAAGTGTCGTACTATAGGTATGTCCCTGAGCCAGTTCTAGAAAATAGTCATATCACATTGTACTGGGATCGGTCTATCATCACTGATAGGACTGTTGTAGCCAACAAGCCTGACATTGTGGTGATAGACCGATCCGAACGCCGAGCATTGATTGTTGATGTTACCATTCCTCATGACGAGAATCTCGTAAAAGCTGAGAAAGATAAACAGGTTAAGTACTTGGACTTGGCCCACGAGATTGTCGACATGTGGAATGTTGACTCAGCAATCATTGTACCGATAGTCGTGACCGTGAACGGTTTAATAGCAAAGAGCCTCGACCAACACCTGAAGAGGCTCGGGTTAGACGGTTGGGTCAAGGGCCAGATGCAGAAGGCGGTGCTTCTTGATACGGCGCGCATCGTGAGGAAGTTCCTCTCTCTGGAGCCCTAACCACCGGTAGCTTGGTCCCTGTACCCGATACCGGTGGAGCACTGTTTTTTTATATTTTTAAATAGATGTTTTTATATGTATTTAAAAATATAATTTACAACACACCTGCTCATAACAGTGATATTATTTTACCGCAATTAAGCACGGAATGACACCTATTATAAAACTGTGACTTTTTCATTACTATTATTCACAAAAGTGAGTTATAGATTCTTTTTTAAATTTTATTGGAAGTGTCTATAATTGTCTATGTTCTTAAAAAAGTTTTGATACAAAAAATAACGTGTTTAATAGTACGAATAAATTAATACGCCTATTGTATGGTCATTTGATGCATTTTCGTATTTAAATAAATAATTTCAACTTGTAATACTTGTGTAATAAACAAAATTTTCGCTCAAATTTAACTTTTTTTTTTCTCTAAGTACAGAAAAAAAAAACAGATTAAAAAAAAGTTTCTTTTTTTTTTAAATATGGTCGACCGCCATTCTTAAATGCGCGCGCATAGGAAAACGAATTAATTTGTAGTATTGTTTATTTAGTATTTGTAGTATTATTTTATTCGCAAGTGTGTTGTAAAACGTCGTATGGCACGTGTGAGCATGATGATTACCGTCCTCGGCTGTCTTAAGACCCTCGCCTGGCGGCTCGGGTCTCAATGGCGCCTCGGCGGTAATCACCAACGTTGCTCACTTGTACCATAATGTACTATTATAAGTTTATTTAATGTAATAAAGAGAATAATAATAATAATAAATTCATTTATTTGCTTCGAATATGGTTACATTATAGGTCTTAAAAACTAGTGAATACAGCATATTCTGCCCCGTAGAGCGTGCAAATTTTAATGTCATTTTCTTTACGTCAACTTCGGCGCGCTTTGATCTCCTTTGGTATTTACATAACTGTTTAGGAGCTTGCTATAGAAAATACATTTTTTTTATAGCAAAAAAGGCGGAGGATCGGCAAACGTGGCGCATATTGGGAGAGCGCCTATGTCCAGCAGTGGACTGCAATAGGCTAATTGATTGATTGATTGATAGACAAGACATTCGGGGAAGTGGACGTTCAGGGAAATGGACATTCAGGTAAGTGGACGTTCAGGGAAGTGGACGTTCGGGGAATGGACTTTCAGGGAAAGAGACCTAATGAACCAACTGGACATTCCGGTAAAAGGACCTAACGTTCCGGAAGGATAATATCAAGTAATATCAGGGTCTACTAATTTTAATTGTAGGAGTTTCACAGTTGGTAGTACGCTTCTAAATTATTGACCCCCAGGGGCCACTTACTCACACTACTTTGGAATTGCCAGTAAACTATTGCCTTTTACAGAAGCAAATCCCGTATGACCTGGTCCAACAGGAAAGCTTATGCTGACCGCCTTACAAGTGAGGTTAGTTTGTGTCCCTGAGGGTTTGTTGGTGCCGCATACACACTTAACACTTTATTATAAACCCTATTATTTTGAACCAAGCTACATGGCCAAATGTAGTACTATCCTATTTACTCTATAGTGTACAGCCAATTTATATAAGTACGAAGGTATTCTAAAGATCAGTGGTTTAATTAATAGATACATTCCGGTGGTTAACCAGTACACAATACATTGGTAAATTGTTGGACGCGGTCAGTCTGCTTTGACCACACCGCCCACTGAACCACTGCCTGCCAACGCGTCTTCACCAACAAAAGAGAACCGTATTTTAGGCTCGTATTTTCTTCGCCAATTGTGCATACTTCGGCGATAGGGAGAGGTTTTACCTTTTACTGATGAATAGTAATGTACGTGCATATCGTCTTTGGTCGAGTAACACTACTTATTATCAGCAATACTATTACCAATCTATTATGTGCTATCAATAAAATGATTACCTATAAACACTATTGAAAAAAAAAAAATGAAATTTTGTTGTTTTGTCAAACTGAAAACTAACGTCAAATGCCAACTTTAAATTAGTATCTATAAAGCGCTATTTTTAGGGTTCCGTAGCTAAATGTCAAAAAACGGAACCCTTATAGATTGGTCATGTCTGTCCGTCCGTCTGTCTGTCTGTCTGTCTGTCTGTCCGTCCGTATGTCACAGCCACTTTTCTCCGAAACTATAAGGTCTATGCTGTTGAAACTTGGTAAGAAGATGTCTTCTGTGAACCGCATTAAGAATTTCACACAAAAATAAAAAAAATGCATAAAATTTTGGGGGTCCCCATACTTAGAACTGAAACTCAAAATTTTTTTTTCATCAAACCCATACGTGTGGGGTATCTATAGATAGGTCTTTAAAAATGCTACTGAGGTTTCTAACATAATTTTTTTCTAAACTGAATAGTTTGCGCG
Organism: Eilema depressum; assembly: GCA_914767945.1. Classification (NCBI taxonomy): domain Eukaryota; kingdom Metazoa; phylum Arthropoda; class Insecta; order Lepidoptera; family Erebidae; genus Eilema; species Eilema depressum. The sequence continues at coordinate 19,491,527 of OU612012.1, read as the reverse complement.
AGAGACACTTCCAAAGAGGAAAAATGTGTCCCCCCCCCCCCCCCCTCTAACTTCTAAAATAAGAGAATGATAAATCTAAAAAATATATATGATGTAAATTGCCATGCAAACTACCACTAAAAATTGGTTCGAACGAGATCCAGTCAGTAGTTTTTTTTTTAATACGTCATAAACCGCAATTTTCGCCTTTGCTACTACGGAACCCTTCATGGGCGTGTCCGACTCGCACTTGGCCGATTTTATTTCGTCATTTAATGAATATAGTATGTCATAATATAGTCTAGTACGCTAAAGTACTTACGTTAGGAGTGGGAGTGAACGGCCAGCTTGCTTAAAGCTTGCCATGTTGTATAATTCGGCACTTTAATTCCAAAGAAACATTAAAAATATTGAATAAATAAAAACTACAAATTTTAAACATTTTCAATATTTCTGTATCAAAACAGAACTCTAATTATTACGGAACTCTTACTTATTACTCATATTTAAACTACAAAAACGATTTCAGCGTATCTTATAAAGTTTTCGCATAGCGACATTAATAGATTAGGAGTGCGATTTTGCGGACAAGAAATTCTTTTTTAATTCAATTAAATCCCATTAGTACTTTGCTGTGAAGATTTAATATTATTTTAAGAAAGTTTTATCGCAATTGAATGAAAGAAAAGGAACGCATAAGGGCCTGTTATTGATCAGCACGAAAACGTTAAGTTAGTTCACTTGCAAGTAGGCCACAACAGCAGTCTTTTCTAAAATAAATTTCTGTTATGTTTAGTAGAAAAGCTTGAAGGAAAGCATGCTGCATTTTACACTTTTTAACTTCACACCACACTTGCAGCTCAGCCCGAGCTTCCCGGGCTGCTTCTCCATTCATATTTTTATTATATTTTTGATGACCTCATAGAAGTACCAAAACTATTCTACTCAACATTCTGTTGAAAGAGTTTCAACTGACACAGGAAGTAAGAAATCTAATTTTAAACTTAGTAGGTAGGTATACGTGATTTGCTTACGGAAAATTATTAACTACCAACGGCTTAACTAGTACGCGAGGTTTTACAGCGTTGTCAAGACTACCATAGCTATTTTATTGCCTATTTCATTTTAACTCAGTGGAAATAAAACGTAACTTCAATCATCGCACAGATAGTAGATATTAAATCTATAACGGCATCCTAAAACGATGCCATATTGCCGGTATTCTGCCCTTCACGGAAGATCACCTTTGTTTCCACAGTCTCATTTGTGACAAAGACAGTGAATATATTATTACTTACCTATACCTGTATCGAACACCTGCATATGCATCTGTACATGGAGCACATAAGCAATTATTGTCATTGCAATAGTATGTATGCTGTAATGCATTTTTCTTTCATGACGGAATTAAGAAACATTATTATATTATTCAATCAATTCCTTATTAAGTAGGTACTTACTACCGCCCCAGCTCCGCATAAGTAAAATTTACTAAAAGAACAAAAAATCATATAATTATTAATATGTAGGTACGTAAATTAAATATGCTTTATATATTTACTGCGTAAATTAGCTTAAGTTGTAATTTTACCGTGCTTACGTACGGACTTGTAGATTCAAAATTGAATATTTTTTATTGACAAGATCTTCAAATTATACCTTCAGCTTGATGAATGAGGCTTTAGCAAAGGTTTTACTCTCGGGTTCGAAGAGTCAGTGGCAGTCGCTCCCGTTAAAGGTAACCCGTTTTATGTAAAGGAGGAGAGTGGAAACCGGGCTCAAAAATTTGCATTTTTGAATGCTACCGGGATTAGTGCTCAGATAATGCAGAAAAGTTATTGCTTTAGTTTTTCGTTGATTTTATGTCGTCAATATAAAACATCTTATTGATGATAATAAGCCCTTTAAGTACATTATTTGAACAAAACCCGGTGTAGACGGAACGAGGTAAGAATATTGAGTTCATAGCAAGCGTTCTGTGCTCGGTGCCTCAGTGCTTTGGCAGTTGATGGGAAGGACATTCGAATGCCTTACGAATGACGTATTTAAATGCCACGCTGTTCGTCCTTACGTGCCGCATTATAAATACTCCTTACTGTACGAGTACTTATTAGATGCCTACTGATTTATAGGAACGCACTTGGCTGTTGTTGATTTTACGTTAGAATTCTACTACTAGTACTACAGTTTATGTGGATTGTAATTGCTGTGTTTAACGGTTGATATTTTAACTTAGATTGAGTAAACTTCTTGCACTAATCAATGGCAATTAGGTGCTAAGTTAATAAAATAAATAACATCAATGGAACGTTTTATGAGTGAATTTACTGAACTAAATGGTAAAATCTTGACTTTTATTTTTATAAATAAATACTTACTTTACTATATCCTTCAAATTGGTAATTTAGAAATACCTAGTACAAATTTATCTCAAACGAACAGTAGAATGAAGATGCGGTACAGATACGTATACTTAAAACTATCTGAAGGTGAATATTAAATCAACATAAATGATTGTCATTATAATGTCTCATTTTACAATTAAAACCAGACGTAAGTATACTAAACCTAAGTAAATGTAAGTAATAGCAGCTTAGCGGAACTGAATTTATATTATTCACAGCGTAACTATAAACCTGCATAGAAAAAGCTTGATATTTACCTTGCCTTACGATGAAGTGTATCTAACGTGATTTCAGACGAGACTACGGTATTAGCTGAGTTCATGTGTATACGTGAGAAGGTTATATTGTAACATGAAAACAGTATTAAGAACTTCTAGAGTTCTCTCATATGTTACATGAATGGAATAGCATATTATCATCATATTAATTATGTTATTAAACGATAATATTATTATATTTGTTTAGGCATACGCACTTATTACGGAAACGGTTTTAATATTTTGGACGAAAATGTATACCGATATAGGTGTTGCTTCAACGGCCGTTCCCATAAACCCATAAATAGTTAAAGGTAGATCTATCTATTTGGCTATCCCAAAGAGATTGATGACGTTTTTGTTCTTTAGAATGTCAAAACTGGCAGTAGATACGTTATAGGGAAGGGCCGTTAGTTGTATTGTGTTGCGTAAATAAAGATCTTCTGAAGAAAAAAAGCGCCGATACATAACTACAAAGGTACTAAATTATATATGAACGCGAAATGAAAGTATACGGCCCCTATTTTGTCACAAATTCTCGGTACAGCACTAAGGTGTTGTTATCATAGGGAAAATTATCACATGGTAGATATGAGATAATTTTATGTATTATGTTTACGACATCGACGTTAAGTAAATGGTTGAAGTGACAACACAAAGTAGAATACGGTAATGTTTACCAATATAAAATAAAATCGGTCAAGTGCCATGAAGGGTTCCGTAGTAGCAAAGGCGAAAATTGCGGTTTATGAGGTATTAAAAAAAAACTACTGACTGGATCTCGTTCGAACCAATTTTTAGTGGTAGTTTGCATGGCAATTTACATCATATATTTTTTTAGATTCATCATTCTTTTATTTTAGAAGTTAGAGGGGGGGGGGAGGGGGACAAATTTTTCCACTAAGTGTCTCTCGCGCAATCTATTCTGTTTAGAAAAAAATTATGTTAGAAACCTCAATAGCATTTTTAAAGACCTATCTATAGATACACACATATGGGTTTGATGAAAAAAAAAATTTTGAGTTTCAGTTCTAAGTATGACCCCCAAAATTTAATGTTTTTTTTTATTTTTGTGTGAAATTCTTAATGCGGTTCACAGAATACATCTTCTTACCAAGTTTCAACAGCATAGGCCTTATAGTTTCGGAGGAAAGTGGCTGTGACATACTGACGGACGGACAGACATGACGAATCTATAATGGTTCCGTTTTTGCCATTTGGCTACGGAACCCTAAAAAGGGTTTATTAATTTATATGTACTAAGATTTGTTTTTGTACAAAATATTAAATAGTGCATGGATACATTTTGCTGAAGATTTCATTAGGTTTCAAGAGGGATCTGATCCTTATTTTTATTCTAGTTTATTTTTTATTTATTTATTCTTTATTGTATACATAATTTACATTATAGAAATTTTTTTTTAGATAGATAGAGTTTATTTCAGAGAATTCAACATAATGGGGAATTTAACGTAATGGTCCTGAAGGCTTGTAAATTTAAAGTAAAAATAATCCAGAGAACACATCCTAGAACAACGTGGAGGCGTCGTCGCGTTGGTCCACGCGTTGCTAAGATGCAAAGGCACAGGCGTGTCAGAACTGTCAACTTTGTTATACCTAATTTATATTGTTTTTAGTGATAATTATAAAAATAGTGTGTTAAAAATAGGGTGATTATGTTGTAGAGCCGGTTGAAACGCTGGGGCCGTGGGTTCGAAGTGCTCATTTTGTATATAAAGATTTGGCAAAGCGACTGATCGACACTACGCGTGACCAAAAGGCTGGTTATTATCTTGTACAGAGAATGAGCATTGCCATTTAACGTGGCAATGCTGCCAGCCTTCTGGGAACGTTACCAGTCAGTAATGCGGAGGACTTTCACTATGTAAATATTTTATTTATTTATTTTAGTTTATTTAGAAATAATTGTTTCTAGTTTCGTTTAATTAGTATCAATCAATTAGCCTACTGCAGTCCACTGCTGGACATAGGCCTCCCCCAATGTGCGCCACGTTTGCCGATCCTCCGCCTTCCGCATCCAGTCCGTCCCAGCCACCTTTCGCAGTAATTAATTTAGTATTATTTATGTTTTATTTTACATATTTAAGAAATAAACGAAATTTAAACTCTCCCATTGAAATTATACGGATATTTCTCTATACAAGCAGAAGAAGATGCTGATGGTGGCATAATTGAGAAGTCGATAGAAGTTGCAAAAGATAAGATACCAATCAAAAAATTATATATATTATAATAGTAATGATATTATTTTCTACAAGCTAGACTTTGATAATTTAAAATATGCCTATTATATTGCGAACAGTTTCAAAATGGATCAGCCAAATTACATACGTTAATAACTAAATACAGTATAATAATACAGTGCCTGGATTTGTCTGCAAATGTAAAAAATACAATAATTGTAAGATCCTTGCTAGCCAATAAAAAAAAAATAATTTTGGCAAATACTTTTCATTAAATAATTGTAGACCAGGCGGCAGGTATAATTAAAAATGGTACACTATTTATTTAAAGTTTCTTTATATTATTTGTAATGATAATAAAATCGGCCAAGTGCGAGTCGGACTCGCCCATGAAGGGTTCCGTAGTAGCAAAGGCGAAAATTGCGGTTTATGACGTATTAAAAAAAAACTACTGACTGGATCTCGTTCGAACCAATTTTTAGTGGTAGTTTGCATAGCAATTTACATCGTATATTTTTTTTAGATTTGTCATTCTCTTAGAGGGGGGGGGGGGGACACACACATTTTTCCTCTTTGGAAGTGTTTCTCGCGTAAACTATTCAGTTTAGAAAAAAATGATGGTAAAAACCTCAATAGCATTTTTAAAGACCTATCTATAGATACCCCACACGTATGGATTTGATGAAAAAAAAAAAATTTAGTTGCAGTTCTAAGTATGGGGACCCCCAAAATTTTATGCATTTTTTTATTTTTGTGTGAAATTCTTAATGCGGTTCACAGAATACATCTTCTTACCAAGTTTCAATAGCATAGGCCTTATAGTTTCGGAGAAAAGTGGCTGTGACATACGGACGGACAGACAGACAGACAGACAGACAGACGGACGGACGGACAGACATGACGAATCTATAAGGGTTCCGTTTTTTGCCATTTGGCTACGGAACTTTAAAAATGGGAATCAATTAATATACCAAAATTATCAAGTTGCACCCATAAAATGTTATTTAAATTAGAAAGGTTTCCACCAATTGAAGACGCATTAAAATTATCACTATTACAGGGCATACTATCAGCTTCAAACTTGGCTTTGTAATAAATTAAGAGCAATGAAGTTAGACCGGAAGCACACCAATATGGTATTGTGCCAAAAATGTCAAATAAAGTGATGATACCTGAAATTTTACCAAACACAACTTGTTGCAGCTCTAATATATAAGCAGCAGTTATATATACAGTTATATATAAGCAGCAGTTAATATATATATATCGATGGTTGCTGTTAAAAAGGGTAGGTAACTATTAGAGTAAAATACGCGATTGTCGAAAGCATGGCTTAACTTTTCTATAGGTTGATCGGTCACCTCACTCTAATGCTGAAAACCAAAACCTATGAAGATTCAGAAGACACGGACGAAGAAACAAGGCACATTAAAAAATGAATTTGGAAACGATGACGACACTGATAATACAAAAGGTTCACCAGAATCTGAAAGTGTTATTGAAAATAGTTTAAAAAGTTGCCGTCAAAGAGGCAAAGATTATGAGACAACTGACAAGTTATGATAAAAAGATAATAAAAATACTTCTTATCAAACCAAGCTTTTATCATTATTGTTGAAATTCATTATTTTATATTGACAATATTTAATGCAGGCATTCAAAAAATAGATCCCCAATCTCCCCTGTAGCTTACGGGTAAAATATAAATTCATTTTAGGTAAAGGTATTTTTTCTTAACCAGTTAAGAAAAAACAGTTATGAAAGTGGCCGAAAGGGATAGAAGTTACAAAAGATGATAATAAAACAGTTAACAATAATAAAATTCAAATAATAATGATAATTATTTTCTACAAGCTAGACTTTGATAAACAGTTTCAAACATGGATCTTCCAAAATATATACTTTAATAAATAAAGTAAATTCATACAGTATCTGGATTTGCCGGAAAAGGTAAAAAAAAAACAATTATAAGATCCTTACTGGCCTACCTACATTATACTTGACAAGTACTGTTCATGAAATAAATGTAGACCAGACAGGTAAACTTAAATATAGAACACAATTTATTTAAAGTCACTTTATAAGTGTAATGATAAAAAAATTAATTAGTCAAGATACTAAAATTATCAAGTTGCACTAATGAAATCATCATCTAAATTAGAAAAATTTCCACTAACTGAAGACCCATTAAAATTATCACTATTGCAGACTATCAGCATACTATCAGCTTCAAACTTGGCTTTGTAACAAATTAATAGCAATGAAATGGGCTGGAAGCATCCTCAATGTGGTAATATGCCCAACATATCAAATAAAGATATGATACCTGAAATTATACCACAAACAACAGTTTCAGCTGTGAAAGTAGGTATTAGAGTAAAAAATGCGACTGTCGAAAGCATGGTTTAACTTTGCCATTGGCTGGTCGGCCACTGACTGTAATACTGAGTAACAAAACCTATGATGCAGATGACCATAATATGATGAACCAAGGCACATTAAATAATATAATAAATTTGGAAACGATGACGGCACTGATAATACAAAAGGTTCACCAGAGTATACATAATTTCGCAAGTATTGCACATAATTTGTCACACACGTGCTGGATTTGTTTAGAGTGTTTAGACCATAATGTGTATGGGCCACAGTATTAGACTATCACCCGTATTCACAAACAACACTGTGAGGTCTCATAGTGTGCTCGAGCGCACAGGGCTGGTAAAATCAATTCACAAACAACACTTAAGTGCCGAAGCGCACTGTGCGTTCCGTTAAGTGAACGCACAGATAAGTAAGCTCCTTAGCTATTTTAGCCAACGCATAGTGTTGGTTGGTAATCTGAATTGTGAAGAAAGTCTCAAGGTTAATTTGTTTAAAAATTAGACAATTTATAAAATTCCCATCAAATTTAGAAATGATTAAACAGCAATTTTATGGAAAAAAATTTGTCAATAGATATCTTTTTTTTATATTGTAGGATATTTTACACAACACTATCTAGACCCAAAGTAAGCATAGCTTAACTAGATTGTGTTATGGGTTCTAGAATGCGGATAAACATACTTCGATACATTTTTTTTCGTAAATGCATACATATTATATATAAAAACACCCAAACCAATGCAAATATTCACAAAAAATATTTTCAATGAGCGGGGATCGAACCCGCGCCTCCTGTGTAGCGGCCGCGTTCACTCCCGCTACGCCACCGAGGCAGTCGATATTCTTTCTGTCAAACTGTAGTGAACTTAGCAACACAAATGGGCCAATCACGGAGCGGTATCTAACGCAGTGCGTTCCCTCAACCAAGTATTACTTAAGTGTTGTCTATGAATAAAAAGGCTTGCCAAAACGAACGCACTGAGAATTGTCGTTCTTTGCACAGTGTTGGTACTACGCATAGCGAAGTATTGTTTGTGAATACGGGTGTATGTCTAAGAGATGAAAGTAATGTTATAAAAAAGGTCCAAAGTATGAATGTAGAAGAGGGCTTTAGGAGCAGAGGTACATAGGTAAAAGTTATAAACCTATTTTTCGATAGGCTAATGCCATTTTTCCCCTTCTATTAATTTTAGAGCTACCTGCACTAAATGCCACTATTTCTACCAAGAAAAATGACTGCCTCTGTGGCGTAGCGGTAGTGAACGCGGCTGCTACGCAGGAGGCGTGGGTTCGATTCCCGCTCAGTGCCAATATTTGTATGCATGAATATAAATATTTGCATTGGTCTGGGTGTTTCTATGTATAATATGTATGTATTTACAAAAAAAAGTACCTATCTAAGTATGTATATCCGCATTCTAGATTCCATAACACAAGCTAATTAAGCTTACCATAGGTCTAGATGCGTTGTGTAGAATGTTCAAAATTGAGTTTTGATCTACCCTCACTCTACTCTCACACATTTGAGACATCTCAAATATCAAAAACGATCACGATTTCAATAAAAAGTGGACCAATTTCTAGTAATAAAATTTCATCCACTAATTTTACCTCGATCTAATATTAAAAACGATCACAATGTTCATGTTCTTTCATGGAAATTGTATTACGAGAATACCGTTTTTGTCATTTAGATAATTTGATTTTTATAAATCGAGACTGAATTTTGAACATCTTTTCTTAGCAGAATTTGCCTTCTTGGCTAAATGAAAAACTAAGAAAGAGGAAAGGAGACGGGGACTTCTGGGCCAAAATTGTAATGAGTTGAGATATGACTTAAAAAAAGCGGTATTATTTTCTATTTCAAAATATTAAAAAACCAGCTCAATTGAAAATCTTGAAGACGAGAAATCTTAAAACTAAATTTATTTCACTAGCAAAATAAAATATCGATTACTAAAAATTATTTAAACAATATTGCGTATTATAACACTTGCATCACAATTTGATATTAAATCAATCAGAGTGAACAAAACTTAATCATAATAATAATAATAACCATTTAAAATACCAAATAATAGTGTAATAAAAATAAATTCTGAATCGATTTCCGTTAATCGATTAATTATTTCTTGTGTTTATCAACTGTATTTTTAAGCTGTGACAGCTGACAGCTCCATTTTCTGTCAATCAGGCCCACGAATGTATGGAAGAGTATCCATCTCCTTTCTAACGCGATACAAGTCAAGCGGCTGTAAAGCAATAATAAGCATGTAGACAAGTAGGCATAATTATTGTAACTCGATAGGTACTCGTATGATTGCTTTACCAAGTAATGATTCATCCGTTCCAACTTTTAATTAATCTGCAATAATATTTTCTAAGGTTTGTGAAGTCGGAAGCCTACAACACCTCTCAAATAGTTAGGATGTGACGTAGCCCCGTAGACCCGAATTTGGTAGTAGTACAGTTAATAATAAAATTTTAATATTCAGTTCAAATATGTACCATAAGTACCTCAATAAACCTTACTTTACGGACAAATAAATTACGACCAAAATGTGTGTAATCCTTGTTATCCAGATTTATTTCCGGGCCTATAAGTATTCGCTTAATTTTTTATGACGTTTACCTCGGAACAAAGATCTACTCATTGACCATTCACAATTTGCAACGATTATCATAAATTAATATATTATCTTTGATATTATATTGGTTTAAATCGTTTAAGTGAAATTTATTACATCATAGCTTACTGTTATTGTATTAATTTGAATAAGGCAATACTTACTAGTTTAGATTCGTGAATGTTATGATTTTTATACGCACGGTCATCGCACGTTGTGGATTAATGAAAGGTTTCCTTTAAAATACTTTAGTACTAGACTTCTAATCATAATACCTATATTATGTATACGCACGCCTTTTCAAGTGCTTTTGACGTGCCATTTCTTTTTCAAATGGTACATGTACTTTCTGCGAAGTCGATACTGTTGGTTTCTAACTTTCAGATTAATGTTTCGTAACTTTGTATTCGTTTTTATTATGAACTAGCCGACCAATCCCGGCTTCGCCCGCGGCACATTTCGAAGTCCCGTATCACCCCTTTCACTCACTTACAAGGCCCGAAAAGTATGGAAATCTGCCAGATTTGTTGACATTTATGATTACTGCTCCGCTCCTTATATAGTAGCGTAATTTTTCTCTGCGTAAGAACCATCCTCGTACTTCAAGGAATATTGTACAAAAAGAATTAGCGAAATCAGTTTAGCTGTACTCAATTTGCGATCAGGAACATATTCAGCGATTATTTTTTATATTATAGAAGATAGATTGTATCATTAATTTTTAGAAGACTCTTCACACAGGGACAAAATGACAGAATGGATGACCAATTACCCTATTTGAAAGCATTTTTCAGTGAAAACTCTGAATTCTTAACGTTTTAATTGCATTCTCTGAGTACAAGTCCAGAAAAAGAAAGAAAGAGAGGGGTGGGATTATTACGAGAAGGCCTTTACCTAGTTGCATGACAATATGGGATAAACAAAAAGAAACAGGATGTAATATAGGTATAAGAATACATTACACATTTCAGAGGCACCTTAATGCCTTAGCAAATATTGACTGTGCTTTCCAATTTGTGTCATAAGTTCATAACTAATATTAATATTCAAAATAGTATGAATCCATTCGATCCATTGAGAGGCTTTGTTACTATCAAACATTTTACTTCACTAAAAAACTATGTACCGTATTGAAGTATTTCATATACAAAAGTGAAATTTTCTCTAGCATCTACCTTGAAATTAGGAAGACAAAGACAGATTTAACAAAGGATTTCAAAATGTCCGCACAGTTGTATCTCCTAATAGCGCTGTTAAAGATACTGACTGTACAAACGGCAGGGTTTATCTTATCAGCACGCGGACGTTTTCTTCCCTGTAATTTACATTTTATAAGTAAATCAATGTTCTTAATTAATAAATAATATTCTGTTTTTACTGAATCAATAGCTAGTAGGTATTAAAACATCATAAAATCTGAAAAAGTCATACAATGGGGGGATTCGAACCAACGATGGGAGTCATCTAATACCCGAAATGATCCAGCTTTATTTTAATTTTCGTTCAAATGTTATTTTACGTCCTCATCTTCATATCATACCTATTATAGCATTTGATTATTCATAATTTTAATCCCAGCTCGTTTAATCCTTCGGAAGAGGCGTTACTGCAGCTGGCTAATTGTTCTGCCGAGGCGGAAGTGACCTATGTTTTGGACGTTACTATTCAGTTTCTCCACATGTCTCGTATGATTAGTTGAGGGTACTGTAGAAAAACGAGGGGTGGGCAGATTCACTTTTTTTTGCAAATGATGCCTGACCGAAAATACAAAGCAACGGCGGTTCTTCTATGTTACGAGGCTTAATACGTCCATAAAATACTACTAGTTTGGAGATGTCTTACCTACGATTTAGACCACCTCTATCTATCTCTCTATCTATCTAGAATATCGTAGTCATATTACAGGCAGACAAATTTATATTTTATTTAACACTAATGCTTCATAGTTGATCAAAATAATGTTTGTCACTTGCATGGAGCCTCTGGGGATCTATAACACCCCTTGTGAAATATTCATAAGGGGTCTTAGTTTCAAAAGAGGCAGAGCTTGAATAATTGAATAGAAGATTACTACGCCATGTATTTCAGATACATTAAAATGTTTAAGTTTGCTCTCTCTCATCCTAGCGTTAATTCCCAGTCGCATCCGAATCTTTTCAGCTCGGAGTCTGGGGTCCGTTTTACCAGTCTTAACTAGAGATTTGGCTAGACCTCGATATTTTTTCGTGAAGCGATTGCCATCTGACCTCCACATTAGGTGATATCGAAGCCTTGCAGCTAGACCGTTGTTTTTGGATTTTTTTAGGGCTCCAACTACCCGTAATGACTGCCATATATGTTCTTATGGCAACCGGGACCGACGGCTTAACGTGCTCTCCGAGGTACGACCAGACCAATGCAAATACCCATATTTCATAAACACAAATATTTGCACTGAGCGGGGATCGAACCCGCGCCTCCTGCGTAGCGGCCGCGTTCACTACCGCTACGCCACGGAGGCTGTCAAGTTTAAGTTTGCTATGATTATGTACTATTTTCGAGAAGTCTTTAATTATAACTGCCTTGAACTTAAAACCTGGTTAATATGCATTATGAACTCTTCTTGGTTTACTTTAACAACATGTTCATACAAGAAGTATTGTAGTACAAAACTTGACTGGCTGACTTTTGACTTTGGATATAACAATTGACATAATTATTCATGTTTTAGTTTGGGTTAGATTTGATTTACTTTACTCATTTTATGAAATTGCGGTATAACATATACCGTAATTTAATAAAATGAAAGTCATCGAAATGTTATTTTATTCATTTTCGCGCCCATTTTTGGTGAACAATCTGGTGAAAATTAGTATTTTTATAACCGACTTCAAAAAAGGAGGTTCTCAATTCGTAGCCTATTTTTTTTGTATTTTTGTTACGCGATTGTGAAGCCAATCCTGGACGGATTTTGAAAATTATTTTTTTATTGGATAGAGGATACTTTCAGAGTGGTCCCATATCCCAGACGTCCGGATCTAATGCTATGGCCCTGGAGAAATCAAGGGAAATCCTTCAAAACCGGGTTGATGCTAGGCGTATCAGGCTGTATCAGCCCACGCCTACTCTTTATATAATTAGCAACTATTAGCAATCAGATGAATGTCGTTTCATTTTCAAAAAACATGCAGGCGCTTGCTCTTAAAATTACAGCGAAAATTAATATAAAATACAACTTTAATAATGATACTTTACAGCACGTACGTAATAATCAACATTTATGAAAAAACAGTGACTTTTATTAGTCATATGTACGCGTTCTACGTGGCTATGCTAGGGAGTATCTATAGTATAATCTACTAATACTTATATAAAATTCAATGCCACTTTTCGTTGTTAGCTTATAACTCAAGAACGGCTGAACCGATTTGGCTAATTTTAGTCTTGAAGTATTCGTAGATGTTCAGAGAAGGTTTAAAGGGTGAGAAAATAGGTGCAGCGGGAACGGGAAAAATATGGCGGTACGAAGTTCGCCGGGACAGCTAGTCTAATATATAAAAATTACCTAATGCCACTTTTCGTTGTTATTTTATAACTTAAGAACGGCTGACCCGATTTGGCTAATTTTAGTCTTGAAATATTCGTGGGTGTCCAGTGAAGGTTTAAAGGAAGAGAAAATAGGTGCAGCGGGAACGGGAAAAATAAGGCGGTACGAAGTTCGCCGGGACAGCTAGTATATTATAGTTGTATAGTAGAGCCATAGATGAATACACAGTGTGTATCAGCATTTTCCAAAATTTTAATACTAAGGGGGCAAAATAGGTGACGAACACTGAACAGTCGTTGTATGTAAAATCCGTATTTTGTGAAACGAATTTTTTTGATCTTTGTTTTGTTGGAGAGAGAAAGGTGGTTCAGGGAGCCAGAATAGTATGACAGGATTCAGGAAGTCAGGATTGGATTATGGGATCTAGGAAAATCCTCAAAATGATGGCAAAACACTGTTTCTGCTGCTTTAACATATTTAATTTCAATATTTGCCTTTTTAAATTACTAACTTCACGTGATTTTAAGCTGTTGATGATACGTAGGAACCTAAGCAGAAAAACTCACTTCACTAAAAAGAGAAAAATAAATTAATTTTAACAAAAAAGTTTAACCGACTTCAAGAAACGAAAGAGCGAAAAATAACTTAAATTACAGACTTATTGATTTATTAGAAGTCGGTGCCAGCCAACTTTGTTTGTTGTGTCTGAACTACTATGATGCAATCAATTGAAAAATAGCCTCTCGGGCTAGGCACCGACCTATAATAAATCAGTAAGTCTGTAAATTAAGTCATCGTTCGCTTTTTCGTTTCTTGAAGTCGGTTAAACGTTTTTGTTAAAATTAATTTGTTATCTTATTATTTTAAAAACAGCGAATGATGTAGAATAGTTTTAAAACTTCTTGCAAATAAGATTATTATTAACTAGCTTTTGCCCGCGGCTCCGCCCGCGTGGATGTCGGTTATCGCGACCAAACATAGCCTATGTCCTTTCTCAAGGTCTAATCTACCTCTATACCAAATTTCATCAAAATCGGTTCAGTGATTTAGGCGTGGAAGCGTAACAGACAGACGACAGACAGACAGACAGAGGACAGACAGACAGAGTTACTTTCGCATTTATAATATTAGTAGGGAGTAGGGATTTTTAAAATTCATGTAAGGTTTGTTCCCTTTCGATTCAATTTCCTTTTACCTATATATACTTTTTGAATATCCCCGCTTTTGTTCCCTTTAGATACACTTTTTGGAATTTCATGTAATCGTTCCTTTTAGATACATTTTTTAATACACACGCGTACAAAAATGTTCTAATTATTTCTAACCAATATCATCATTTTTAAAAGGCTTTTAAATTGTTTATGTATTAGATAATAACTGTTAATGATAATTTATATTATCAGCATTTGTCAGGGTATGAAACTATGCCGTGCCGTAACCCTGACCATCATTTTGCACAAACAAAGGCAAAGTTTCAATTGACCATAAAGGATTCAATATTTACTTAACCATGTAGAATTAGCCAGTAACATCATTAAATATTCTTTTGATCTTAAATTAATATTTATATCGATTACAGTAGAATTACTGCATTCGATATATTCACAGTTATCTTGTGAACCCATAAGAAGTTGTAACGTCCACTGCTACTTAATAAAGCTAAGCCGAAGCCATAACTCGATCCTTCATTCTGTCACTGCAATTCAAAATCATATCCGCCTCGATGACGAATGAAGCTGGTGCCAAGACTCATTTATAACTTTCGAATAAACCGTGAACTCAGCACTTCTAAGCATAACACTCTTGCTTTGTCATCATCGTTTTACTCTTTTCGACTAAATTGTTGTTCGAGCTTCAATTATATTATCTTTTTTTATTAAACATGAACGCTATTACTTATTCAATACTGGGTATTTACCTATATACACCTATATATGGGTAGACAGATATATTACGTATGTACCTATACCAACCTATTGTTGAAATATGTGTAACTCATCCAATTTTATAAGTTTTTTAATTCTGTCACAGATGTCTCTGCCCGTCTTCTTCTCTATGCCTGTAAAAGCGATTACATAGTAATACAAGAAAGACCGCTGAATTAAGGGGCAAACCTAAAAATATTCTTAGTAGCAATTTTCATTCGGATTTCGTTGGGGGAGGTCACTGGCAGTCTACATTGGTATTGCGTGGTATACGGTTGGTTGCGTTCTCGGTCAAAAAACCTTATGGAGTATAAATTGAAAAGTATTGATCTCAGGACAATTTTACCCACATCAAAATTGTGGGAAATTTAATACTAAACAACTTTGTAGTAACTATTTTTCGTGTAAAGTTAAAACTAAATGACTTATTCGGTAAACAAAAATATACCCTTAAATTCAAGATGGCGGAGAACAAAACGAACCGAATACCACGTAAAACTAAATTTTGACGGCCAGTGACCTTTACATTTTTCAAACTAGGAAGTCGATTCCCAGCTTCAAATTTTGAACTACACATATTATTAGTGTTCCCAACAAACCTCTTTTGATTAAACATGTTTTTATACATACAAGTTCAACCTTTTTGTGTTCTTTTTAAAATACTTTTTTATCACAATTTCATGTTCTTTTGTTTCAACATTGTCTTTCCAATATAAAATTTTACCAACATATGCCTTTTATTCCTTACAAAGGGAAAAAAATAATTATTTAAGGCGTAATAAACACGCAGTTGGTAACAAAGTGGTCCTTCGAGTTAGTGAACAGGTTAGTCCACATTTTAATTCATTCATTTTACTAGGTATAATGGTTATTACAAGATCGCAAACCAAACTCACCCAGAGCACACAGAGTATGCCCGACCAGTCCAGTGCTCATGCACTTCCTGCACTGGTCACGACCGGGATACCACTCGAGGTGCAATTGACTCAATTTGACACTCGAGGTGCAAGTACGCGCACGCGTTCACTCGGCGCACACACCAGCCACTCCTCTGCGACAGTCGTTGCGAAGAAGCTCGCAGCGGAGGCCCAATATGCACGCCACCTCGCACATTTACAAGCTGCTCAGGCCGACATGGAGCGCAAAGCTGCTGAGGCCGAGTACCAGGCTGAACTAGCCGCAATAGAGGCAGAGGCGAGTGAGCGCGACTCTTGCAGTTCCCATGTGGAACAATGGTTGAATTAGGTAGGGAGCGCAAATAACCGTTTATGTCAACAGGTCTCTCAACATGACGACGCCGTCATCCTGAATATGACAGGACCGAGCCCCACGCGGTTGCCTCAGCACAATTTTAGCGGAGGTGACGGGGCTACTGTCGCAGATATTCCGAAGAAGGAGGACGGCTCAGTTGGCGTCACGCAACTTATTGAAGCCCTCAACATGTTAACAAATAAAAATGCGTGTAACAACAATAAAAACATAATTAAATTACCACTTTTTGACGGCAAGCAGCCGCTAGATTGGCTCTTGTTTAAACGTGCCTTTCAGGACACTTTAGGGTCATTTTCAGAGTCAGAAAATCTAGCGCGCTTGAGTCAATCTTTAAGAGGCCCAGCACGCGAAGCCGTAAGCATGCTCTTAGTTATGGCACCTCGGGCTGGCGACGTCATTGAAACTTTGGATCGCCGCTTCGGTAGGCCGGAGCAAATAGTGTTACAAGAGGTGAACGCAGTAAGAGCTTTGCCTAAGCCCAGTTCTGAGTGAGAGATTTGAATATTTTTGCCATTCGCGTGCGCAATTGTGTTGAGGTTGCCAAATTGCTAGAGCACAGCGATTATTATTTACGGAAGAACTATTTACGGCCCTGCTTAACAAATTGTCTCCACTATTACGCACACGGTGGCTAGATTTTGCAGCTAGCCATGAAGTTTTCGGTCTGGCCAGAGTCGAGATGCTGTCCAATTTCCTATATCGCGAGGTGGACCTGATGATGAAGTTTGGTGTAGTGACCGATGCTATAAACCCGGTTCCTGTACATCAGCACCGAGCACATACTGTTTCGGAATCGGAACGGGTATCAATTTCAAAAACTTTCAGACCACAGCCCTCTCAATTGCCTGCAATTCATAAAATGTGTTTATTTTGCAAAGTTTTGCAAAGAGGAAAAGGATCTATTGACAGCCTGTCAAAAATTTATCTCTCTTACAGTCGATGACAAATGGCTTTTTATTAAGGAGAACAAAATTTGTCATCGTTGCCTACAAAAAGTTCCGCATAATTTTAAATTTTGTACGAAAAATAAGTCCAATTGTACAGTTACAGATTGTCATCTTCGACATCACACAATGTTGCATAATGCAAATTTTGTTCCTTCTGCACACAATAATAAGATTGTAAGCGCGTCTACATCCCTTTCTACTGAACAGGTACCTATCTAGTAATACGACCGCCACATTGGCCGACCTATCGCTTCATCCCTTGTTAAAAGTGGTGGCTGTCACGGTTTCTGGGCCGGCGGGGAGCGTTGACACATTTGCTTTACTGGACGACGGGTCCACCGCGACCTTTATTGATTTTAACATTGCATCACAAATAGGAGCTAAAGGCCCAGAAGGGCGGGTACATGTAGACTGCATAAGAGGCTTAGCAAAAGATAGCAATGTTCAGTACGTAGATTTCGAAATCAAGGGGCGAACTTCTTCCCAAAGCTTTCACATTCCGGGAGCGCGTTCTATTAAAAATTTAGGTTTGCTTAGTCAGACAGTTTTCCGCGACGTTTTGAGTAGCTACTCATATTTGGCTGGTTTGGAAGATGACTTATGTTACGTTGCAGCCAAACCTACACTTGTAATAAGGTATCAATAATTGGCATCTTACTGTGGCGTCTGACATTAGAAAAGGCACCAAGTCACAGTCTGTAGCAATTAAAACGCCTTTGGGGTGGGTAATGATTTTCGAGCAGTAGAACCAAAAAATCAGATTCTATGTACCATATCTCTTTATGTGAGCGTAACGATCCCAAATACGAACTAGAAGCTCTTATTAAAGAACAATATAAATCAGATTCAATTGGGATTACTAAGCACGAGCTCTTAAGCGCTGACAATCAGCGTGCTCTTGGCATTTTAGAAAAAAAACCATACAACGTTTACCAGACGGACGCTTTCAAATCGGTTTGTTATGGAAGACTGATGTTCTTAAAGTGCCCAACAGTTATTAGCATTTTCAAGGTTTAAAACCTTAGAGTGTAAAATGTTAAAGGATCCTGAATATGCTGAACGTTACCGACTCAATATTAAGGACATAATTGATAAAGCTTACGCTGAGGAATGCTCCGAGTTAACACCTAAATCGGTTTGTTGGTATTTACCGCATTTTGGAGTGGTGAATCCCAAGAAACCCAACAAACTTAGAGTGGTACACTATGCAGCGGCCAAAGTTAAGGGCGTTTCGCTTAATTCAATGTTATTATCAGGTCCTGATTTCCTGCAACCTCTTCTTGGAATACTCATGCGTTTTAGGGAAGGAAAGATAGCGTTCACTGCCGACATAAAAGAAATGTTTCCGCAAATTAAAATTCAGGAGGGTGATCGGGATGCACAGCGTTTTCTTTGGCGGGACGATCCAGCAGGTCCAATTAAAATTTACCGTATGTCATCAATGATTTTCGCCGCCTGTTCTAGTCCGTCCACGGCTATTTTTGTCTTGAACCGCAACGCATCGGAGTTCCAAAGAGAGTTTCCAGAGGCCGTACATGCAATTAAAACTGATACAAGAATATAATGGTGTGCGGGCGGCGGGTGGTAGGCGGTAATCCGCTCCAATTTCTCGCGTCGCGCCCAAGTTTAAAAACCTAGTAAGCCACATTCCCAATAACAAAACACAGTAAGTGCATGTGACTTGCTGAGTTTTGAAGTTGTAAATGCGAGTTGCTAGGTTTTTGATCTTGTTTTCTGAGAGTGAAAATGCACTTACTAGGTTTTATGGTGTCAAAATATCTGTTATTTTGTAAGATTTTAAAGCAGGTGTCTTCACAGGTCGATGCGGTTCCCTATGAAAGTTCGAAATATGGAAAAAAAGTGTTTTCGGAAAAAATGTCCCTTATTGGGTTTTGAATTTGGGCAGCCGCGCGGGTGTATTTATTTTGTTATACAACTTTTTATTAAAAGAAGTACACTGAATTCTATTAAAGGTACACTGAGGTACACAGCGAGTGTATATATTATCAAAAAAGAAATGGCGAAATTAGCGTCTCCGAACAGAAATAAAAGTACACCCGCGGTCTAAACGTTTGGACCGCGGGTGTAGTTATTTTGATATATAACTTTTTATTAAAAGAGGTAAACTGAATTCTATTAAAGGTACACTGAGGTACACAGCGAGTGTATACACGAATATTTTTTAATTACCAGAGAAATTTTGGCAAAGTGATAGGTATTCGATACTGAACCCATCCATGCTATAAAAAAAGAATAAAGTATGTATGTCAATTTTTTCCCTAAAACCACCTAATATTTGTTCACAACGTACAAAATTTTACTCAATAGAATATGAAGTAGATAATACTAATTCACGAAAATAAAATTACTCAAAGAAGTCATTGATAAAATACGCGCTCTCTTTCTCTACAGCTTTAATCCCCTACCCCCCACGTACCCCGCACTACACGTGCCACGAAACGAGCGACCCGGCGGCGGCATCTCTTTGATGCAAATGACCTTCAGTTTTAATAAAATTCAAATCATAAAAGCAATGCAGTTCCGGTTATGACGTCTTGATGCGCGCACGTTTCCTTAAACAATCGATTAATTATCGAGATGGCGTACCAAATTATCAATCGCGAATGTGCATTAATAATTATGTTACGTACCTACCTACTTACTTTACACCCGGTGACAATGTGAATGCCGTTTTACGGATGTACCTATCGTGATCTCTACCCGAATGCCCGACAGCCAAATTGCTCCACGATTACATCAATGTCTGGTTCCTGGCTAGTCTCCCACATCGCGGTAAGATACTACCTCAATACGCAATTTGAAGACAGGTGAATTGGACGGAGGACCCCGGATCTGAGGCCAATTTACATGTGTAGTGAAGTGAAATGTGTATGTCAGTGAACCTATCAACCTAATACCCCTTCAGACGGCTCCTCAGTCCTCAGTTTGAAATTGAACTTATTAAATCGGGCTCGTGTATGCATCTACTTTTAGTGGTAAGTCTTGCACGTTTCGTAATACATCAATCAATCATTAATTTTGATTTTGATTAGTGTTTGACCTTGAAAATCGCTCGCGTCTGTCGTAGGTACGTAGGTACATTGTCGGTCGTTCTCGGAACTCATCGGCTTTTTTACGACGAAAGTTCATTGATATGATAGGTACCTATTTACTATTCACACATAGTACGTAAAATGAAACGGTGTCTTTGCGTGTATGCACGTATTTTGAGATTTTAAAAACGTCAATAACTTTGTTTTTTTGTATGGTTGGCTATTTGTATTATTCCATATATGCTGAATTATATACGTTCCCTATCAGCCCCTGCAGTTTCTCTGGTAATTAAAAAATAAGGGTGTATAATATCAAAAAAGAAAAAGCGAAATTAACGTCTCCTAACAGAAATAAAAGTACACCCGCGGTCTAAACGTTTGGACCGCGGGTGTATTTATTTTGTTAAACAACTTTTTATTAAAAGAGGTACACTGAATTCTATTAAAGGTACACTGAGGTACACTATAGGTACTATCATCCTGTAAGAAATCAGCAGAATTCTGATCGGTACACCCGTGGTCCAAACGCTCACAAATAATACCTAATAATTGAAAAAAAAAATTGTACTTTAAGAATATTACAATAAAATGAGGCGATGTACGTATGTGGCCGTTCGCTGGCATCGACGGGTGCGGGTCGCGGGCGTCCGTTTCGCGTGCTTGTTTCATGTTATTTCAAGAGCAGCGCTCCGTGAGGCGGATACCCGTCACACGCGACGCGGGCGGCGGGGCCCGCCACGCGGGTAGCGGGGCACGCGCCGTGTGTCCGCGCGACGGAGCACGCGAGTGGGTCTGTTTCAACAAAATCATCGACCGCCGCTACGTTATCCGTGTCACACGCGCCGTGCTTGTACAGTCGTTGCAATAAACTTAGAATAATCCTTAGCTGCTTAAAACTACGCAACGGATTTTGAAGCGAGTTTTTTTTTTAGATAGAGTGATTCAAGAGGAAGGTTTATATGTATAATACATGCATAATACTGTAGAGAAACACTGATAAATTTAAAGGTTTCTAATGTGATGTCGTAAATAAGTACATTTTTTTGCGCTTATATTGCAAACGCTGGCTGAACCCCACGACATAAATCAAAATAATGTTCTACAGTATTGTACACCTTAAAAAGGTCAACAATAAAGTCCGCTATGGTATAATAATATGTCTATCACTTAAGAATACCTAACCCGCAATAACCATTTTTTATCCTTTACATTTTACGAAAAAAAAATGATTTTAAGCATTTCAGCATTAATCCTTATCCAATTAAGTACCCTTAATAAATTGTCCATTTAATGTAGATCAATATGGCCCTTTACAGCATCTAATTTAAATGAATATTTCCGAAGATATTAAATTTAAAATGCAGGGACATAGCGGTGCGGTGGAACCGGACCGGCCCGCGGGCGCGGCGTAAATAAAAATGAAACCCTCAAATGTTCCCAATGACTGCACCAAATTGGATAATTATTTTTGTAAAAATTTTTGCCCATTTTCTCTTAATAACGAAAGCTTGGTTACAAATTCTCCACACAACAATCTAGACGTGACATATGGGCTCATTGGCTGACACCTTTGTTCACGTCATCGTACTCGTCGTCTTTTGGCTAAGTAATATATCAATAAATGATCCATAGTTATCGACTGTACACCGACGCTATTGAAATTATACTGGTGACAGACGCCCGTCGCGGGCGTCCGCGACGGAGCAGCGGACGCCCGCGACGGACAGGCGGGCGCACGGCGCGGGCGCCCGCGCCGGACGTCCGCGACCCGCACCCGTCTATGCCAGCGTACGGCCTGTGTTAAATGGTAACCATTAAAAATACCTTTATTTTGAAATATTTTAGCCTGCATTTTGAGAACCTCTCTAGAGCCCGTCATCCAGTCCTGACCCCCTGGGATCCCGTCATCCGATTCAGACTCCCTTTTCCAGGTACCCCTCCCTTTCCACCCGAATAAAAATTATAAAAATCCGTTTCGCAAATTACAGCTTTTACATACGGCTTTTTCAAAATTTCACCCCCATAATAGGGAAATTTTGAAAAATGCAAATACCATGAATTCATTATAAAAAGTAATAATAATAGTATCTATGACGTTGAATACTAAACTCTTCGTGCGTAAGTCCGACTCGTACTTGACCGGTTTTCATTCTACACAATCCTTAAGAAGGGCATGGGCCTGTTTAAGCATTGTTTATCTTTTCGTGGTAGATTCGCGCTGTTATAAGGAATGTATACAAAGCTTATGTCAAAATTATTTTTATTAAGCGATATTTTGCTAAAACAGTGTTAAACACCCTGCGTAAGTTTTTATTAGCAAGACTGTTAGTTAATAAAGTTATATTCTTGTGCATAATACTCGTATAGTAATGTTATTGATATTCAATTAATCAGTAAGGAAAAGTTATTTTTCCTCTATTTTCATAACTTATTACAAAGACAGCTACAAAAATGGTTTTATTTTTCTTATTTGATAACTAGTTACAAACATAGAAAAACAATCTTCTTTCGTAACTGGTAATGACAGTTGGTTATGAATACGACGATTTAATTCTTTTTTCGTAACTGGTTATAAAGGTAAGAAATAAAATTCCACGCTCGTAGCTGGTTGTGAAAAATCAGTTACGGAAATGGAAGAACCCCTTACGGGACTGATTTTCCATTTCTATGGATCATTTTATGGTTTCGCATACATTGTCTTATTCAAGTTTATTTCACGGTACGCTGTATCTCATACATGCGTTTGCAGTTGTCGTATGTGGTCGGCTTTGGAATCATACCTTAATGTACTTTTTAGGGTTCCGTACCTCAAGAGGAAAAACTGAACCCTTATAGGATCACTTCGTTGTCAAGACCTTTCAGGAATGCGTGAAGGTCTCAAATTGGAATTCATAGCAACTACTTAGGTTGGCGTTGCCTCGAAGCTGTGAAAAAACCCGTACGGAACCCTCAGTTTGCGAGCCCCACTCGCACTTGACTGGATTTTTTATTACGCGACCGTCGATCTCTTTCGACATTTGCGATTCCCGTTGATCGAAGTGTCAAGATTAAGTTAGGTTCATCACTTATATTAGTTGGGCATGTTACTGAACATTTAATAACTTTCAGGCAAGCGATGGTGACAGCGCTCTACTTGTTTCGGACCTGTTCTGACAGCCATTAGGTTCGCAGTCAACACTTTGATTTTAACAAGGGGTACGCGAACCCTTGTAATCCGTTTACGCATCGCGAGAAGTACTTGTGGCTGAAGTGGCTACGTTTTGTCTACCTAGACGGTAGACAAAACGTACAAGCTTCCTAAGTGTCTAAAATATTTATTTTCTAAAAAAATATGAAACGGAAGGATTAAAATATGACCCAACATTCCTGTAGAGTCCACGAAATGATTCACGATGAATATATTTTTTCTTGTTAACCGAAATGGAATGTGAATTTTTCCATTAAGTTAATTACAAAATCAGTCAAAGGACGATTTCGGCCCGATAATTTTCCAGCTGGCGAGTAAGAACTTTGAGTAGCCCCGCAGGCAGATGAG
This sequence comes from Eilema depressum, assembly GCA_914767945.1. Classification (NCBI taxonomy): domain Eukaryota; kingdom Metazoa; phylum Arthropoda; class Insecta; order Lepidoptera; family Erebidae; genus Eilema; species Eilema depressum. The sequence goes on along the minus strand of OU612012.1, from coordinate 19,467,412 downwards.
GATGTTTTTACTGAAGCCCCTTATCCGAATGGTGCACTAATTAGCGCTAACTGCTTAACTTAGCCAACTGTTAACATATATTACGCTCATATTGTAAACTGGAACCAATACCTATTGGTTTGCATTTACAGCTTGAATATCTGTTCTATATGTAGGTAGATTGTGATTACAAATTCTTTCAATTTAATTCCGATCCTTGAAAATCCACACATGTATTTTTTGCGTTTATGGAAGTAGGCTCTGGCTTTTGAATTTACCCAAACTCAATCAACCCAAATAAATAAAGTCGGTGACGACTCTACTCAACCGATTGCGAAATTCCAAAAAACTACGTATTTATAGCAGTTAGTTGATCACACATCACGCTATCATGATATTAAAGATTAACGCACAAGTTATTTTACTACAACATGCAAACCTTTATTTCGAGCGAGTTTGCATCGATAATAAAATTGTGGTGCAATGAATCTGCAGTAGGATCATATTTTACTGATCCTTGATCGAATGTAACTGAAATTATAAGTATCTTGTTGGGACACAAAAACCGGCAAACGTCAAAAATCTGAATAAATCTTCTAATCTGATTTGCAATAACTGATTTGTAATAATAATATTCAATGATATTAAATAAAAATTAATGTTCGATAATATTTCAGATGTAATGTAATCATATTCAACACGAATGCTCATGCAAGATGCTGAATCTGTTCAGTTTAGTTGTTTTCAAGTAATGCTCCGACATTGAAATTCTGCAAACAGACAAAAATTCTAAATAGTTATTTGTTATACAAGAGTGCAAAGTTACTTTTTAACCGCGTGCTCAGTTTTGTTGACCGAGCAAGCAAATGATTCTAAATTTCAATCACGAGCGCAGCGAGTGTCCTATTCTTGATACTTAGGAAGACAAACTTTATATCTCAGTAAAAGAACAATAAGGACTACGTAATAAAAGCTTTTAATATGTCTAATAATGTCTATATAAGAACTTACGTACTTACATACTTACCTACTTAGTACAGTCGCGTCTGTACCTACGTACATAATACTCTTCAGCCTGTTTGGTAAAACGTAATATTTAACGTTGACAAGATAATAGTTATTTGTTATACAAGAGTGCAAAGTTGCTTTTTAACCGCATGCTCAGTTTTGATGACCGAGCAAGCGAAAGATTCTAAATTCACAAATTAGAATCTTGAGCTTTAGCGAGAGAATCAAAAAAGCACAAGGTGAAAAATCTTTGCATTCGAGTGCAACACGTAACTTTTCATCCCACCTCAGCGAGGAAATAATGAAATGCTTCTTCTTCATCCTAGCGTTAATTCCAAATCGCATCCGAGCTTTCACCTCGGAGTCTGGGGTCCGCTTTAGATACCAGTCTTAACTGCGGATTTGACTGGACCTCGATATTTTTCGTAAAGCGACTGCCATCTGACCTCCATAACCCAATGGTGACATTAGGCGATATTGAAGCATTGCAGCTAGAACGTTGTTGTTGAACTTTTTAGGGCTCCAACTGCCCGTAACGACTGCTATAGATGTGCGTATGGCAACCGGGACCGACTGCCGACGGTTTAACGTGCTCTCCGAGGCACGACACGACCAGACCACCAAATACCCATATTCATGCAAACAAATATTTGCACTGAGCGGGGATCGAACCCGCGCCTCCTGCGTAGCGGTCGCGATGACTACCGCTACGCCACGGACACGGAGGCTGTATAATAATTATGTGTAATAATGAAATGCAAAAAAAAAATCAACAACAATTTTCAACAATATGACGTGAAAGAAAATGATGCGCTCAAAGCAAATGCGACTGGGAATTAACGCTAGGATGAAGAAGAAGTATTTCATTATTTCCTCGCTGAGGTGGGATGAAAAGTTACGTGTTGCACTCGAGTGCAAAGATTTTTCACCTTGTGCTCTTTTGATTCCCTCGCTAAAGCTCAAATTCTAATTGTTGCATCACTCGCTACGCTCGTGATTCAAATTTAGAATCTTTCGCTTGCTCGGTCACCAAAACTGAGCACGCGGTTAAAAAGCAACTTTGCACTCTTGTATAACAAATAACTATTTGGTATCAATGTCGCTCGTCCAATTCATTGAAGTTTTCACTTCGTTCTGTTATAAAGTTTGATAGATAATCTAATATCAATATAATGTTTTAGATTAATTTCGTTAAATCACTTTTTACAAGTGTACAAGGTCTTCTATTAGGTATATAGGATCCCTAGTGCCTATAACTTTTATTCCGGGGGACGAAAACCTAAAATAAATTCACATTGACTGGTCTCCTGCTGGGGGATCAATGGGCCCCAATGGGTTTCAATGTAGGTGGGCTGAATCCACAATGTTTATTTCGCATGACGAATGTTAGGGTACCAGTGGGTTCGGATCCACAAAATCTCCATGTGTTTGTAATTGGATACTCTTTTTTGTAATTTTTTACAATGTAAAAAATGGCCCATTATAGTTGCATCACTTACCTAATATTATTTTTAATAAATAACATTGCTTTAAACGAATCAGTTTCAATTCATTCATTGAAAAAAAAAAAAAATAGTGCCGTTTATAAAACCCTTTGCGGCTGCACTGCGAAAAATTGATCTCGAACATCAAACATTATTAACTTTTATAAATTCTGCCAGTTGGTAAATAAAATCGAAGTTCAAAGTGAAAATTTAACAGATTGCAGTGACCGGAAATAAGCTGCCAATGAATGTATAATGAACCAGCCAGAACTGTACTCGCTTATTTATGAATTTGCAAGAGAGGTCATAATTATGCTAGTTTTCACATAGTACTCTTTTCAATATCATCTAGGTCTATTTTTAATAAATGGGAAATTTAATCTTATGGATTAATTAAAGACCTAATTGAATAAAAAAATGTTTAACTTGTGATTTGTGAAAAGAAAAACATTTATCAAAACAGATAAAGTGACGTTGACAATATAGGTAATATACATACATACAATCAAGCCTTTATCCTCGGAGGGTTAGGCAGAGGTGAATTAACACGCACTTTTCACCAATCATTGTATTAGGTCCCACGGGTGAGCCTATTACCGTTTTCCGGGCACTATTGTTGGCTCGAGCCATGTATAGGCTGAGTCGTGGCTGTATATACTCGTACTCGTATCTATCTGATGTTATACAGCCCTATATATATAAAATCAATTATAATATCATGCGCTCTATAGGTAGGTTCATGAGTAAATGCAATAAATAATTTTACAACACACCTGCTCATAACAGTGATATTATTTTACCGCAATTAAGCACGGAATGACACCTATTATAAAACTGTGACTTTTTCATTACTATTATTCACAAAAGTGAGTTATAGATTCTTTTTTAAATTTTATAGGAAGTGTCTATAATTGTCTATGTTCTTAAAAAAGTTTTGATACAAAAAATAACGTGTTTAATAGTACGAATAAATTAATACGCCTATTGTATGGTCATTTGATGCATTTTCGTATTTAAATAAATAATTTCAACTTGTAATACTTGTGTAATAAACAAAATTTTCGCTCAAATTTAACTTTTTTTTTTCTCTAAGTACAGAAAAAAAAAACAGAGTAAAAAAAAGTTGAGTTCAAACCTCATTTTTTTTTAAATATGGTCGCCCGCCATTTTTAAATGCGCGCGCATAGGAAAACGAATTAATTTGTAGTATTGTTTATTTAGTATTTGTAGTATTATTTTATTCGCAAGTGTGTTGTAAAACGTCGTATGGCACGTGTGAGCATGATGATTACCGTCCTCGGCTGTCTTAAGACCCTCGCCTGGCGGCTCGGGTCTCAATGGCGCCTCGGCGGTAATCACCAACGTTGCTCACTTGTACCATAATGTACTATTACAACACACCTGCTCATAACAGTGATATTATTTTACCGCAATTAAGCACGGAATGACACCTATTATAAAACTGTGACTTTTTCATTACTATTATCCACAAAAGTGAGTTATAGATTCTTTTTTAAATTTTATAGGAAGTGTCTATAATTGTCTACGTTCTTAAAAAAGTTTTGATACAAAAAATAACGTGTTTAATAGTACGAATAAATTAATACGCATATTGTATGGTCATTTGATGCATTTTCGTATTTAAATAAATAATTTCAACTTGTAATACTTGTGTAATAAACAAAAGTTTCGCTCAAATTTAACTTTTTTTTTCTCTAAGTACAGAAAAAAAAACAGAGTAAAAAAAAGTTAAGTTCAAACCTCATTTTTTTTTAAATATGGTCGACCGCCATTGTTAAATGCGCGCGCATAGGAAAACGAATTACTTTGTAGTATTGTTTATTTAGTATTTGTAGTATTATTTTATTCGCAAGTGTGTTGTAAAACGTCGTATGGCACGTGTGAGCATGATGATTACCGTCCTCGGCTGTCTTAAGACCCTCGCCTGGCGGCTCGGGTCTCAATGGCGCCTCGGCGGTAATCACCAACGTTGCTCACTTGTACCATAATGTACTATTAATCTATGTATATAAAAGAAAGTCGTGTTTGTTACAACACTTATAAGTCAAGAACGGCGGAACTGATTTGGCTGAAAATTGGTGGGGAGGGAGCTTAGAACCAGGAAGGAATTTATTATTATCATTTTTTTTTTTTTTCACTCAAAGGAAAATTAGAAGGTGAGGAAGTTCTCATTCCAAGGATCCCGATGATCCCAACCGACATGCCGCTAGAATTTAAAAGAATTCAATTTTCGATCCGTCTTGCATTGGCCATGACCATAAACAAATCACAAGAACAATCCTTAAAAGACCACACTGAATCTAGAAAATCCATGTTTTCCCATGGTTAATTATATGTGGCATGTTCATGGGTCGGGGACGGTGCAGCGGGAACGGGATCAGAATCTTCTAACATGGAAGTTTGAATAGAAGGTACAGCGGGAACGGGTCTGAATCTAGAAAAGCCATGTTTTTCCCATGGTCAATTAATTAAAACTAATTAAATTAAAATAACTTAATAAAATATTTACATACATAATGCATCGTGAAATTCCTCCACATCGTCACCGACCGGCAACGTTCCCAGAAGACTGGCAGCATTGCCACGTTGAATGGCAATGCTTATTCTTTGTGCAAGATAATAACCAGCCTTCTGGTCACGCGTAGCGTCGATCAGCCGCTTTGCCAAATCTTTAAATACAAATCGGGCACTTGGACCCCATGTCCCCAACGTTTCAACCCCAAACGGCTCAAAAATATAATCACCTGTTAGGTTACAGTATTTGCGCCGTTTGAGGTTTTCCGCAGATGCAGCAGCAGCGCCAGCACAGCCTGCTGTGCCTGGAAGATGTGAAGGCGCCAGGGTGTCAACACATGTTGCATCCCACACCAAGGGCCTACCCATCTTCCAAGGCAACAACGACATACCGTCCGGTCTCTTGCCATCGTCACGCGCCAGTCCATTAGGTTCACGAATGGCTGGCACGCCAGCAGTGGCAAGAGCACGGCGGATAATGTCGTTGATGCAGGCGTGTCGCGAAATACGACCAGCGCTTCTGCTGCATGAAAGGCCATGGTGCCCAAGGCTGTCGACAGCTTCACCGCAGTGGCAACGATGGGGAGAAACACACGATGCTCCTAGGCGAAGGCAAGTGGCAAGGCGGAAAGTGGTGTCGTCCAACATAGTACCTATGTTGGGCGATGGAAGTGCCTGAATCCAAAGGCCTGACTCCCACTCCCCCACCGCCAACAGGCGCGCGCGCTCTGAAACATGGGAAGTTGTGCTTAACAAACTGTCTTTTACCAGCTTGCAGAGCGGCGCATCCCGTTGTCTCTGGGAGAAAAGGTTACCAGGCAATTCAGTGTTGGGACAAGCAACCTTCCAAGCATTAATGGCATCGGACTTGCACGACACCTCAGAGTCAACCTGTGTATTTATAAGAATTTTCCTGGTTAACTCTTCAGTGCCGTGAACCGATGACAGAAATGCTGGTAGACTAACGTCTGAAATTTTGCGAACACCGAGACCACCCAAGCGAACTGGTAAGGACGCTTGGAGCCAGGCTCGGTCGTTCAAGGCCACATTTAAAATTTCGCTGAGAGTGTTTTGCAGAATTTTGTCAATTTTTGCCGAAAGTGTCAAATGTTGCCAAAACTGGGATGAACGAAGTGCATGAGTAAATTTAGGTACAAAGAGGCAAAACCGAAGTATAGTAAAGGCCGAATGAACACTTATTTTTTGTAAATGATCTGTGATGTTTTCAAAATTTTGAATTTTCTCCTCAATAAATGAATGAAATCCATCTTCCAGAACTGGGGACCCCAGGAGGCGCAGAGAAGCTTTTTCCAGAATTTTTATATTGGGAGCTAATTGGTTAATTTTTTCTATAGTCGAGGGTCTGTCTGTAGTGTCACTAATAAAGATTTCACATTTGTCTGAGTTGAGTTGTAAGCCAACGGATTGAAAGTTATTTTTAATGAATTCTAGATCTTGTAGAACTGTTTGTACATCACCCCCTAGAGTCCCATCGTCTAGGTACCAGATGTTGAATTTTGAATTTATCTGTTGTATGATGGGATGTATTGCTAGGCTAAAGATGACTGGTCCCAAAGGGTCACCTTGCTGACAACCAACTGCTGATTCCAAAAGATGATTCTTATAAACTAATTTTGTCGGGTGTCTGTAACATTGCCAAAGGAATTTAAAGATATGCGGGGTTTCTAATTTTGCTTGGGTCAGCAAAGTATTCACTGAATTGAAGGCATTCCTCAGGTCAACCTTCAAAATGACCTCACTTTCACCGCTGCCAAGGTACGTCGAAAGTGCGTGTATGGCAGCCTCACAGCCCCCTTTCGAACCAAAGCCGGTCAATTAATGTGGCATGTTCTGTTCATAACACGGGTCGGGAATGGTGCAGCGGGAACGGGATTAGAATCTAACATGGAAATTTGAATAGAAGGTACAGCGGGATCGGAATACCACGCGGGCGGCAAATATGGCGGTACGAAGTTCGCCGGGTCAGCTAGTTGTTTATAAGACGAAGCTCCTTTTTACTAAATTGTATTAAATTTAAAAGTAACGAAAAAAAACTATTTTGTGCAAGCCATAATTATCTACTTTGTGGAAATTTCTCCACAAGTTTATCTTCATGGCAATTGTACATAATTATTTTCAAGGAATTATTTATTGTAAATTGACGTCTGGAGATTGCCGCAGTGTAGATTGTAGCGCTATGCTTGAAAACAAAGAACTTTCATACAGTGGTTCATTCCTTATTTTACTCTTTCGATAACCAACTGTAGGCACTTATATGAAATCTTGAACCAATCAGACTATCTCAGCTATCCATTTTGAGACTTATCTTCAGTCTATAGATAACTGCAATTAATTGATCTTGTGTTGGACATTTTTACGATTGATCAATTTCTATGGTTGGACAATTTTAGAATAATTGACATTTTTTATAATTGGACATAAGTCGTGCAAAGGATCTTGTAACGAGATTGACATAACTTTTCAGAAAGGGCTTGTATGTTGGTGGAATTAACTGCCACGTTTATTACTACTTCCAATAATTTTAACTACTCTATTTAATTTACAGCGCGTACCTACAATGCAAGTTATTATAATTCGTGCTAATACTTGTAGATTGCAAACATTATAGTTATGGGTTATTAGGACGATATATCTATGCATATACCTAAAGAAGAATAAGCAAAAGGAAGGAAAAATATTTCAATTTCCCTTTTAGTCCCAATTCGTTTATATCTTAATCCCAAATTTGCTAGCGTTGCTCCCTTCGCCTATATAAAACTGACACAAAAAATTGGAACGCATTTTATGAGATTACTGCTTTACAAATCTTCGTTCTGTGTATCTGATAATTTAGTCATAGCAACACTCAATCATTCTTAGGAAACACTCATTTGTCGTGTCATCATAAAATTAGTATTCAACAGCCTCACCTGTACCTATATACTTGTAGATTTGCAAAGTCAGCTTCAATAAATCTCTTGTAATATAATTGATGTCTCTCTGAGAACTGCTTGCTTCAAACGTATCCCAATAATAATAGTATGCTAGGTACAAACTATTTAATATAGCTAATTGTAATGTCAAAGGATTAAAAGTATCTTTTGATATTTAGCTACAATAAAAATGTAAATTTTTGGATCAAACTTGAAAAAGCCGACCCCAAGACTCCGAAGTGAAAGGTTCGGATGCGACTGGGGTTAACGCTGGGATAATGAAGAAGAAGAAAGATCATCATTTTATATTCATAATATATATATTTTTTCAATTTGCACGCATCATGACTTTTAACTTTCGAAACTTTTAGGGGGAATATCGAACGAAGCCAACTTCCAGCCCTGGGCTGCAGCAGGATAATTGATTGAATATATCAAAACAATAAAAATATATGAATTTTATTGCACGCTTCACTCTGTACTCAACAGTTCTGTTGCAAGTTTTAAGCTTAGGTAATTAAGACACCACTGTTAATAACTTCAAAGTCTTACGAGTATATTGGGTTGCTTGGTTCCAAGATTTCAATATTTAGTAAGTGCGTTCTGTAAAGGGTCGCTTGAAAATAGAATCTATTATTTTAATAGGAAGTACTGTTATTTTACTTATTGATTTTTATAAATTATCGATTTATTTCTACGTTACTCATGTCAGAACAAGTAAGGGTAGATACATTTACCTTATCTTCTTGTTTTTAGGGTTCCGTAGCCAAATAGCAAAAAACGGAACCCTTATAGATTCGTCATGTCTGTCCGTCTGTCTGTCTGTCTGTCTGTCTGTCCGTCCGTATGTCACAGCCACTTTTCTCCGAAACTATAAGACCTATGCTGTTGAAACTTAGTAAGAAGATGTATTCTGTGAACCGCATTAAGAATTTCACACAAAAATAAAAAAAAGCATTAAATTTTGGTGGTCCCCATACTTGGAACTGAAACTCAAAATTTTTTTTTTCATCAAACTCATACGTGTGGGGTATCTATAGATAGGTCTTTAAAAATGCTATTGAGTTTCCTAACATATTTTTTTTCTAAACTGAATAGTTTGCGCGAGAGACACTTCCAAAGTGGAAAAATGTGTTCCCCCCCCCCCCCCCCCTCTAACTTCTAAAATAAGACAATGATAAATCTTAAAAAAATATATGATGTAAATTGCCATGCAAACTACCACTAAAAATTGGTTCGAATGAGATCCAGTCAGTAGTTTTTTTTTAATACGTCATAAACCGCAATTTTCGCCTTTGCTACTACGGAACCCTTCATGGGCGAGTCCGACTCGCACTTGGCCGATTTTATTTATTTATATTTTTAAACATATAGTGTCTACACCTGTTACCTTTTCCTGTAAATTTTTACTTGGTAAATTTGACGTCCCAAACCACTAAGATTTGCCCAAATTATCTACAGGATGACAGAGATAAATTACTCGAAAAATGTTTAATCACCCGTAAAATAAGTAACTTAATTACAAAGCTGTACAGGGTACTTACTAAATAGGATTTTCTAGAGATTACCTTACCTATACCGTAATCTTTTGAATGAAAACTGTAGACATAGGACAGCACGAGTAAACCTCATTTGTCATTCTGGGTTATTTATACATAGTTTCGCCTTTCATATAGTATTCACTTGTATTACTGAACAGTCAACATGGACTTGTATACACTATTTACCAAAAGCTTTTACGTTTGTTTCTCACGCAGTTATTCATTGCAATCTGAAATATGAAACACTAATGTACTCTGTATTATGTATGGGCTCTTTGAACACCCTCCTAGACATTCTCGACATAAATGGAAACATTTTCATGATAGAGGAGAATAATAGATAATACGGGTGCGTATTTTCTTACATAACTTTTCAACTCCTATCATCGGATTTCCGAAAAAATTTCTCATACCATTTAAAGTCATAATGATCATTCTTCATAAAAAATTAACAAATAAATATTGAAATATATAATCATTGAAATTCATAATATCACTTAGTATAAATTTGTTGTTACTAATATTTGTTTTAATATATTTTTTTATACTAATAATCGAAACTCATAATCATTTCAATAAATAACTTTTATGTTCATAAAGGTGTTTTATTCTAATATTGAATAGCTATTGAATTAAAATATTGAAAATTGAAATAAAATTGGAAAAATATTGAATAACTTGATAAATATAATATCATTGTACAAAGTATTGTTTATATAAGGCTTCATTTCACAAATTAATTATTTTTAAACATTTTATTTGGCAAACAGACAGTTAGTAATAGATTCATTGAGAAAGCTGCTCATTCCGACTTGGATAGATATTATATTATATTTTTTTTTTTAATGTATCTTAAAATGGGATGTTTGTTCGATAAGAGTTTTAATCCAATGTGGGGCACTCTAAATGTATTATACAGTAGAATACCTAATTACAGATACAAAAAATCTATTTAAGTTTAGTTTAATAGGAATATAGAATAAGATATGTCACAGCTTACAAAACCTTACCATGCAGAACTATATTTAATCCAAAAACAAATTTGAAACAAAATTTGTCACTCTAAAAAAATGATAATATGAGTTAAAATATTTTCTTGGTAATACCCTTTATTAATACAAAAATTATGATAATTGAATGTTATGAAGAAAAAAGTTATGAATAAAAAAATGTGATCACTAACGGTTATGAACTCCGTTGTTAGAAATAGAAATGTATGAATAAACAATATATGAAAAAGAAAATTATGAAGAGTGATTATTATGAGCACAAATCGGTAGTACATAAGACAAAGAATAGGATTTAAAATTTTATGTAAGCCAATATGGACCCTTCCGTTCCTTTCGTATCCGACGAAAGGAAACTTAAAACATTTTCTGTCATAACTATTATAGTACATTATGGTACAAATGAGCAAAGTTGGTGATTACCGCCGAGGCGCCATTGAGACCCGAGCCGCAAGGCGAGGGTCTTAAGAGAGCCGAGGACGGTAATCATCATACTTACGCGTGCCATACGACGTTTTACAACACACTTGCGAATAAAATAATACTACAAATACTAAATAAACAATACTACAAAGTAATTCGTTTTCCTATGTGCGCACACCTAACAATGGCGGTCGGCCATATTTAAAAAAAAAAGAGGTTTGAATTTATCATTTTTTTTACTGTTTTTTTTTCTGTAAGTACTTAGAGAAAAAAAAAGTTAAATTTGAGTGAAATAATAGTACATTATGGTACAAGTGAGCAACGTTGGTGATTACCGCCGAGGCGCCATTGAGACCCGAGCCGCCAGGTGAGGGTCTTAAGAGTGCCGAGGACGGTAATCATCATGCTCACGCGTGCCATACGACGTTTTACAACACACTTGCGAATAAAATAATACTACAAATACTAAATAAACAATACTACAAATTAATTCGTTTTCCTATGCGCGCGCATTTAACAATGGCGGTCGACCATATTAAAAAAAAAATGAGGTTTGAATTTAACTTTTTTTACTCTGTTTTTTTTTTCTGTACTTAGAGAAAAAAAAAAGTTAAATTTGAGTGAAAATTTTGTTTATTATACAAGTATTACAAGTTGAAATTATTTATTTAAATACGAAAGTGCATCAAATGACCATACAATAGGCGTATTAATTTATTCGTACTATTAAACACGTTATATTATGTATCAAATTTTTTTTAAGAACATAGACAATTATAGACACTTCCTATAAAATTTAAAAAAGAATCTATAACTCACTTTTGTGAATAATAGCAATGAAAAAGTCACAGTTTGATAATAGGTGTCATTACGTGCCTAATTGCGGGTGAGCGTTTGGACCGCGGGTGTACCGATCAGAATTCTGCTGATTTCTTACAGGATGATAGTACCTATAGTGTACCTCAGTGTACCTTTAATAGAATTCAGTGTACCTACCTCTTTTAATAAAAAGTTCAGTGGTCCCGGCTCTTAAGAAGGGCGGTCATAGGAGTTATAAGTCGGATTAAAAATTAAATAATGACTTTTTCACTTAAGAAATGATTGTTTTGAGGTTTTAAGAGTTATAACAAGTAAAAAAAGTGAATTTTTTAGATGCAAGTTAGATATAATATTCCCAAAAAAACATTTTGTCGTCTAAAAAGCAGGTAGGTAACATTAAAACTAGTTTTACTTCTACTTTTGAACATAGCTGGATTGGTACATAAAATAAGAAAACTTACTAAATTAAATCTCTGAAATAATCGGTTTCGATATTTTTTGCACCTGGCCAATTGTCTGCTAGCATTTCAAACACTTCACGAGAGGTATCTTGCCACATTATTTTTAGTTTTTGTGGATGAACATGCGTGTAGAACATGTATACGACGAAAAGAGCACTTTATAGTGGTCCCTGCTGAATAATAAAATAAAAAATGACCTGAGGTATCCAATTTCCCTACATATTACCTAGTACTTTCAATGACCTATTTTCAATCCTCGGAGCAGTTTGGAGCACCTAAACGTTACGGTTTTTAAAACTAGAAAAACTAGAGATTATTTTGATATATGTTTCATCTTTGGCGATTCGTTCCTTCCTAAGTAAAAGTCAACTTGAATATAGGAGAGCGGCAAAAAACAAAGAAACTCGGAACTCTCTCTTTGACGGTGCTTATTATCAATAATAACAGGTTTAAAGTAAACGTAATAGGACTTAAAATGTCGTACATACCTTCTATTTGAATATGCATAGCAAATTAATATCACAAACAATCACGTCCGATAGTAATAATACTTTGAACATAACAGAATTTTCAGTGAAAAAATAACGTTAATGAGCACTATTGAAGTGTTACCACTTTGGGTGCAAAAATTATTTGTTCTACATATTTTATTGCAATTTATTTTATACCTAGGGGTAAAAGAGTTATTTGTCTTCCCTCTAACAATAATTAAAGTCATAAATTCACCATCGACATTTTCGCCCTATGACCTATGGGCGAGACCACTGTGCCGCGGTCCAAACGTTTAGACCGCGGGTGTACTTTTATTTCTGTTAGGAGACGTTAATTTTCCTATTTCTTTTTTGATATTATATACACTCGCTGTGTACCTCAGTGTACCTTTAATAGAATTCAGTTTACCTCTTTTAATAAAAAGTTATATATCAAAATAACTACACCCGCCATTCAAACGTTTAGACCGCGGGTGTACTTTTATTTCTGTTAGGAGACGCTAATTTCGCCATTTCTTTTTTGATATTATATACACTCGCTGTGTACCTCAGTGTACCTTTAATAGAATTCAGTATACCTCTTTTAATAAAAAGTTGTATAACAAAATAAATACACCGCGCGGCTGCCCAAATTCAAAACTCAGTAAGGGACATTTTTTCCGAAAACACTTTTTTTCCATATTTCGAACTTTCATAGGTTTTGAATTTAGGCAGCCGCGCGGGTGTATTTATTTTGTTATACAACTTTTTATTAAAAGAGGTACACTGAATTCTATTAAAGGTACACTGAGGTACACAGCGAGTGCATATAATATCAAAAAAGAAATGGCGAAATTAGCGTCTCCTAGCAGAAATAAAAGTACACCCGCGGTCTAAACGTTTGGACCGCGGGTGTAGTTATTTTGGTATATAACTTTTCATCAAAAGAGGTACACTGAATTCTATTAAAGGTACACTGAGGTACACAGCGAGTGTATAATAATATAATATCAAAAAAGAAATGGTGAAATTAGCGTCTCCTAACAGAAATAAAAGTACACCCGCGGTCCAAAAGTTTGGACCGCGGGTGTAGTTATTTTGATATAGAACTTTTTATTAAAAGAAGTAAACTGAATTCTATTAAAGGTACACTGAGGTACACAGCGAGTGTATATAATAACAAAAAAGAAATAGCGAAATTAACGTCTCCTAACAGAAATAAAAGTACACCCGCGGTCTAAACGTTTGGACCGCGGGTGTATTTATTTTGTTAAACAACTTTTTATTAAAAGAGGTACACTGAATTCTATTAAAGGTACACTGAGGTACACTATAGGTACTATCATCCTGTAAGAAATCAGCAGAATTCTAATCGGTACACCCGCGGTCCAAACGCTCACAATTGCGGTAAAATAATATCACTTTTATGAGCAGGTGTGTTGTAATAGTACATTATGGTACAAGTGAGCAAAGTTGGTGATTAACGCCGAGGCGCCATTGAGACCCGAGCCGCCAGGCGAGGGTCTTAAGAGAGCCGAGGATGGTAATCATCATACTCACGCGTGCCATACGACGTTTTACAACACACTTGCGAATAAAATAATACTACAAATACTAAATAAACAATACTACAAATTAATTCGTTTTCCTATGTGCGCGCATCCAACAATGCCGGTCGGCCATATTTAAAAAAAAAAAAAGGTTTGAATTTAACTTATTTTTACTGTTTTTTTTTTCTGTACTTAGAGAAAAAAAAAGTTAAATTTGAGTGAAAATTTTGTTTATTAAACAAGTATTACAAGTTGAAATTATTTATTTAAATACGGAAATGCAACAAATGAACATACAATAGGCATATTAATTTATTCGTACTATTAAACACGTTCTTTTTTGTATCGAAACTTTTCTAAGAACATAGAAACTTAACCTATAAAATTAAAAAAGAGAATCTATAACTCACTTGTGAATAATAGCAATGAAAAAGTCACAGTTTGATAATAGGTGTCATTACGTGCTTATTTGCGGTGAAATAATATCACTTTTATGAGCAGGTGTGTTGTAAATTTTATTTATTAAACAAGTATTACAAGTTGAAATTATTTATTTAAATACGAAAATGCACCAAATTAACATACAATAGGCATATTAATTTATTCGTACTATTAAACACGTTCTTTTTTGTATCGAAACTTTTTAAGAACATAGAAACTTAACCTATAAAATTTAAAAAGAATCTATAACTCACTTGTGAATAATAGCAATGAAAAAGTCACAATTTGATAATAGGTGTCATTACGTGCCTAATTGCGGTGAAATAATATCACTTTTATGAGCAGGTGTGTTGTAAATTCGTATTTATCGTCTTTTACTCAGTAAAGTTCTTCTTCTGTAGACAATCACTAGATTGAAAGTTACAAACTTTAATGGAATAATACATAGGTACGTCCCTACTTCAGCAGTGTGACTTAGTTAATTTACCTACAGTATTAGGACTTTATGCTCGATGTTGTCGAATGAAAATGATTGTTAACAATCATTTTGATAGATTTTAAAGAAAAAAACGTTACTTATGAAACCTATCTTATAGTCAGTTTTGAAAAAAAAATGGTATGGGTTGTCCGAACCGAAATGCTGAACTTCAAAAATGATTGAGACTGTCTATTGGAGAAACAGTCAAAACCCGCTCCTCTGGGTACTTTAAAGTAGAATGAATGCTTCTCAAATTGGTTCGAGCGTTTAAAAATTGCATAAAACAACGTTGAAATTACTTAGAAATACGATAAAATGTATATAGGGTTTTAGTTGTTATATTTTTCAAAGGATAACATAAAGAGAGCGTCTCCGACCGAAAAATAGTGATGTCATTTGTTCGCAAATGTAGTATAAATACCTAAACTTTGACAAACACTATTATTATTGTACTATTTTATCTAGTAGGTACTTAATTATGTAGTTTTTATTGTTCGATCACTTATGATATTTATATATGAAAAGGTTAAGCAAAGATTTGCTGTTGACTGCGCCGCTGAAATTTTTTTTATCGTAATGCATCAGGGTCCGTTTTCGTAGTTTAAATGAACTTTCGCAGTAACGTGCATCGCGCTGCATTGCATTCGGCAATGTGTGTATCGATGTAGTGCACTTTAGCAGTATCGTGTATCGCGGTTGTAAAAATTCGACAATGTGTGTATCGATGCGGCGATCTTTCGCGGTAACGTGCATTGCGGCGACAAACATTCGACAATGTGTGTATCGTTGTGGCAATCTTTCGCGGTAATGAGCATCTCAGTGATAAATTCGACAATGCGTGTATAGCGCACTTTCGTACTAACGTGAGTCGCGTTTCCGTACTTTCGCACTACCATTCATCGCAATTATGAACTTCTAAATTCGGTGCGACCGCTGAAATTATAGTAAGCATGTATGTTTACTTGCAATAAGGTTATTGTGTGAGTGTAAATATACACAATGTGTGCGAGTATAATTTGGTACAAAATCGAGGTAATATACGGAAGCTGTGCTGAATATTAGCAAAGACCGTATGGTCAGAGATAATAACGGTATGGTGATATTATTAAACTGAGGATTCTGCAATATTGTGCTAAATATAGATGCTTTGCAGAAAAAATCAGATACCTACGTGAACAATATAATATTATACTAAATAAAATGAGGAATAACGAATAGTTTTAGATAAGAGTTCAGATTTATATAGTGCCCACAATTGAAATTATTGAGCACAATGCCCATTGACAATGGTTATGTCCCATGTTGAGTGTGACGTTATCGAGTAGGTACCTATCTCTTAACTTACCCGAAAATTCTCTTAAATGTTTTTCGCTTCTTTGGATACTTGTAGCCGTAGTAGGTACCTAACCAAACAAGCACATTGTGTCCTGATCAATGTTTAGTTCTTGGAAAGTTAGGCTAATGTTGGCGACCTTTTCCATCTAATTTGTAATCTAAATGCATTTTGGATAATATATAATGGTACATGATGCCACAAACGAAATGTTGAATAATCATGAGATAGAAGAACATGTTTTCATTACCTACCTTTATGGTAAATACGGTAGATTTAGTTACCAATTCATTCAAAGTATACTCCTAACAATTTTATTATACCGTTCATTAGATTGAAGACTCGATTGAACATCACATAAATGTTTGACATTCTAGTCTTGCAGTGGAAGCGAAGTTTCATGTCGCAAGTCTAATTTAAATTGACTGGTAGGAGTAAATATTTATAAATTCGATAAAGGATAAAAGGTTAGAATAAAGAAAAAAAAATAGAAAATTTGCTGACCTTGACTTGATTTTCCCGCGCTGGAAAATCCTATAGACACATTGTAGCGTCTGCTACCGGGTCCAAACTTTTGAATATAAGATACTTTCTGAAGTTTACGCGAATATCATTCATTGAAATAAAACCAACCTGCGACCATGGCTGCTGGGAAGTAAGAAGTAGCCGAAACGTCGGGCTAAAAGTAATAAATAGCGATACAATCGGCTAAAAATGATTTCATTTTAATTTTGACTATAAGTTGTCAAAGTTTCATAACAATATCTAAGGAAGGCAGGCCATAAAATACGAACAAACAAAATAGATTTTTATATAATGATTTAGGCGAAAGTAAACAAGTAATGCATACAAATACAATGTACAATTTAGATGCTGCAAATTCTGTACTATATTTTAAATGGTGACACAGTTAAAGAGAAATCTTAGAAGAATAAATTCGTTTCCAACACCGAAACCAGTGTTACCAGATTAAAATTATAAACTACCGTGTTGACAGGTTAGAATTACGGTGTTTCGGCTCCAAATTACCGTGCATAGATTTAAAAAATACCATGTAAATTACCGTGCAAAATAAAGAGAAAATGCAATGATTTTTCGATATTTTTTATTTAAAGGTAAAAAAGGTTTAAATAAATATTGTTTCACTGATTAAATACACTGCGCACTTGCCATACATCAAACAGCAACAAACAAATCGAAGAAAAAAAGAATGTGAGCAAGCGATTCATTCATTCATTGATTGTTTGAATGGACATAATAAGGTCAGCGCCAGACGCTCCAACCCGACCATCCGACCATCCAATCAACAACCAGTATTAATGTAATAATAATAATTAATACATCAATACTGGCTGCCGATTGGACGGTCGGATGGTCGGGTTGGAGCGTCTGGCGCTGGCCTAACACACTTTTACATTTAAACGTATTGTGATGAATAAAATATTTAGGGATTTCCCCGGTAGTAGTGAAGCGAAATAGCGGCGACTTGATGTTGCCATGACATATAGAGCTGGATTTTCGTTTCGTTCTACGTATCTTTTTATAAAATTAATACTTCTGAATAATTATTTACATGTTGACTGTCAAGGTAATTCTTAATAAAAATACCGTAGAAAAGTACACGGTAGTGAAACATTACCGTAGACCGTGTTTTAGCCAAAAATACCGTGCATCTACGGTAATTACCGTGTATCTGGTAACACTGACCGAAACCTAATTTCAGCAGAAATTTAAATGTACCTATTCGCACTTGGTACGGGCCCATTCTACTTCATAATAGACGTGAAAAACATGAAATCCCTTTTAATGTTCTGTATTTTTAATACTGAATAAGATAAGACGCTGTGTGTTCGTAAGGACTTTGCGAAGGACTATATATCACATTTGCTACACATTCTGAAGAAACCAATTATTGATGATGAATCACGTACATTGATAAATAATGTTATCAATTAATGGTATTGACAGTTAATTAATTACTGTACTGTTCTACTTGTACTAACAATGATAGTAGCATTGTAACACAAAAGTGAGTAAGAACGCGATACCACAAAATATGAAAATAATAATCAACTTGTTGACTGACTTCGCTGCTCCGTGAGGATAGTCTGTACCAGAGCCTCGACCGCCAATCAACAGCAGGTGCACCGGTTTGTAGATGAGAAAGGCTTGGGCTCCGAAGACTTAGAGCACCATTCAAATAACTGCCGATCATCAATGTTTGCAACTTCTTTAGGGTACCTCCATCCTGGATTGCAAATGAACCTTTGTAATCAAATGTCGTACAATTATTAACCTGTTTTAAAAGTTCATGGTAGGCCTGCAGGTCGATCTTGATCTGAAAAAGCTATAAACGTGTGTGTGTGTGTGTGTGACTAATCCTGTGCTGATTACCATTGCATTTCTAAGCAATACTCGTATAAATTTCAATATCTAATAGAAATAAAATATTTTCTGACAAAATATAAAACCCAATTTTCTTTGCGTAAGAAGATTTGTGTAATTATTAAACATTTTACCTTGTTTCTTTGAACTTCCGAATGAATGGAAAAAAATTGCCTGAGACGTACCTATGTACGCAACATTGCATTACCATAATGTTTAAAGAACTTTTGCAAAAATGGAAAAGTAGGTACGAGTACGTAGGCATGAAATTTCAAATCAGAACTCGATTTATTATTCTTCAGGAGGTATCGGATCCATTTCGATTACAGTTCAGAGGGCCCAGGGCGAGACCCATCGTATAAATCAGAGCTCCTTGTCTTTAGAGAGACCTCCATGCTATTATATATACCTAAAATACTGATAAGAAATGAAATAAAATGAAATGTACACAACAAATGAAATGTATAGGTATATGTTACTGTAAAAGCTCTAACCACGGTAAATTCTAAGATTTACTAGTAAAACCTAAGATTTACCAACATGAGTTGGTAAATGTACGGATTTATGAAAATGAGACATTTTTTTCGGGCTTTTACCATAAGAATTTAGTAAATGCTAGGTTTTACCACTGATACTAGTAAAAGTTGGTTTTGGGAATAAAACACAGAAAAAAACACAAACAGAAAACAAATTAAGGTGTAATCCTTGTATGTGTGGTTATAAAAAAATATAAGTTTTTTTATAACCCATGCCACATATATATTTCTTAAATTGTAGGTAAATAAACTGAAATGAGCTAACCGTTAAGAAATTAACTTATGCGAATTGATACCGTAACCCTTTTTCAACATTTACCGTGGCTTAATGTAAATCCTAAGACTTACCAAGCGAATCGCAAAATCGTTTGTGCTTTTACCATTAAGAGTTGGTAAATCTTAGGTTTTACTAGTAAATCTTAAGATTTATCGTAGTTATAGCTTTTACAGTAACATATATACCGAAATGACATGAAACGAAACGAAGCTTCGTTCATTTTACTTTCTTCGTATTACATTTCGGACAAAATCTGTAAAAACTCTATGAATGCGTCGGAAGTGTGGTCGATCGCGTATTGATGGTTCCGTATAAAACTGAATTGAGGGACATACTTATGCTAGATAAACGGCAATCTTTACGGCAAAAATGTTATTTAGACTATCTATTGCTCGCGGCTTCGCATCTCGTTCTTGCCACCACTTGTTAGTATATAGGTATTTTCATGGACTCGACCTTGAGCTGGCGAAAGCAAGTATCTCATGTTAGCCAGAGAGTAACTGGAACGCTTCGGGCACTTTATCCCCTACGGACCCTCCTACCCACCGAGACCAAGATTATGCTTGCACAGGCTTTATTATTTCCTATATTCGACTATGGTGATGTTTGTTACTTCGACCTCAATGCGGAACATCTCAACAAATTTGACACAGACTGTTAAATAATAGGCTTGTGTCCTATTTTTTTTTGGTTGTCTATTGTTTACCCGAAGATTATATGCCATAATCATCATTTTCCCGAATTTCATTTACCCGAATTTCATTTGCCCGAATGTTTTGTTTGCCCTAAAAGACATATGACATACTTTTAATTGCGTGAAACTTAGATACCATAAGATACGAGTGCCATAGGTATTGTTTTTCATATTGTTATTTGCCATAATAATTATTAGACATAATATTTTTTTATTATTATTTTTTTTATTAAATCATTTATTTCGGATAGTTATCCATAGTGTGTTAGTAACAATGTTGCTTATAAACTAGGGTTAGTATACATTTAATTTAATCCCATATTATGATGCCACGGAGATGGGATGGTACCGACTCACAAAGTTAAACGGTATAATGATTATTAGACATAATATTTAAAGTTTAATGGTCACAGTCCTAACCTAACTCAAATGGCACCTTACCAAACTACTTCTGGGTGGTTTATAAAAAAATAACCACGAAGGGGATAGCGGGGTCTATTCGCTCGCTTCGCTCGCTCAAACGACCCTGCCATCCCCTTCTAACCTAATCTATCCGAGTCGGGGTGCCCTAAAGTCCCGATTGCATCCAGTTTCTCCTGATATAACAACCGTTACACACCCAATGTCGATGACAGATGATGTTATGGCATGTGATAATTATGGCATGTGATAATTAGGGCTTACAATGATTATGACAAATGATGTTATGGTAAGTGACTTTATGGGAAACAAAGTTTCTAGCACGTGACTAATATAGCAAATAAGAGTAGGGCAAATGAATATTATGTCATGTAATATTATGGCTGTTGACTAATTATGGTAAATGATATTAGGGTAAATAAAATTTGGGCAAACGGCGTTATACCATTTTTTTTTATTATCGTATTCTGTACATACATTTTTCAATAATATAATTAACTGCTAAAGTGAAATAGTCTTACGACAAATAGTTTTAAAAATATTTGATTTTGAAAATACACTCTCTCGACTCGAGTCGCCCGAAAACGCTCCATACAAAATCGTCGCACGTGGTGACGTCACAGCGTGTTAGTGTGTAGTGCAAAATGTATGGAGTGCAAGAGAATATCGCATTTATCTCGGTCCACGTTGCGTTTACACGTGTACAATGCATAATAAGGTCGAATTGAAATTTAATAAGGAATCTAAAAAGTTATAAATTGTGACTTAATTCGATTGTTTATATTTTGACCTATTTTGGAAATTGAAAATAATGAAAAGTCATAGTTTCAGTTTAATTGGGCAATATTTTAGTTTACTAAAATAATGTGTTCAAGGCGAAAGTCCGTCAGCTACTATTCGATAAACTGGCAGAAGCCGTCGCTTCTGCCAGTTTATGATATCATTCCGTTGAATGATATCAAATTAATGCTATTATAGTGTGTATATGTATATATATATATATGTATGTATGTATGTATGTATAAGTATGTCTATGGTATTTATTATGTGTATATTGTATGGTTATTTATACCTATTTATTACCTCTATTTATTAAAATATATTTATGTACATCTTTTACTTATATGTCCCCTGTTATTTGTTGACTGGTAGAAAATGCCTGTGGCATTAAGTTCGCCTATGTACTTGTGCATGAAGTTTAATAAATAAATAAATAAACATGTACCTCTTTACTGCAGAGTCTGCTGCTGTTTATTAGCAATTATAAGGAACGTCGCTTGCTCTAAGAAGTTAAGCAGGCGTCAGAAATATTTTTTGAAACTCATTTGTTCCTTTTTTATATCGTCGGAATTTTTCGAGATTTTCAAGAACGACATCGAATTAAAACTGCATTAACGAATTAGGCATATCACATCATGTCCCTTTCGGCCGCGTATGTAACCAGAGTTTGGTAACCAGTATCCTATGAAGAAAAAATGATCCTCATAGGATACCAGTATCCAAGTAATAGGATTTTTTCCTTTAGCGCCTTCGCTGCGTTAAGCGGGTGCGGGTCGCGGATGTCCGCGCAGTGCGTCCGCCTGTCCGTCGCGTGTGACGGGTATCCGCCTCACGCAGCGCTGCTCTTGAAATATCATGAATCAAGCACGCGAAGCGGACGTCCGCGCCGTGCGCCCGCTAAACGCAGCGAAGTTTGACCAAGAAAATTTTGATGAATTTTTTTTTTTATACCACTTAGGTGGCAGACAAGCACACGGCCCACCTGATGGAAAGTGGTTACCGTGGCCTATGGACGTATGCAACACCAGGGGCGTCACACTCGTGCTGCCGACCCTGAAGAAACCTTCTAATGCCCTTCTTGAAGAACCCCATATCGTAGTCGCTTGGGAAAACCATCGCGGGGAGTTCATTCCACAGCTTGAGTGTGCGAGGGATGAAGTTCCTTTCATAACGCACAGTGCGCACCGTTTCCGGTCGCAATGTGTGAGGATGAACTCCCCGCCTATGACGAGAAGTGCGATGATAGAATGTAGCTGTGGGCATCATGTCAAACAATTCATCTGAGCACAAACCATTGTATAGGCGGTAAAACACACACAGTGAAGCAAAGTCTCTCCTGAAACTGAGTGGTTCCACATCGCCTGTGAGTATGGGATTGCCGAGGAGCCTCAACGCCCGTCTTTGTACCGAGTCGAAAGGGTCAAGCTGGCACGCAGGCGCTCCGGCAAAAAGGTGACAGCAGTACTCCATGTGAGGCCGAACCTGTGCCTTATAAAGGAGGAGTCGTTGCCCCGCAGTGAAGTACTGCTTCGCCCTGTACTCGTTAGATAGGTAATTAATATTTTAAAAACATTTATGCCAGTTTCAGAGTAAGTAGTGTAGTTTATACGGTCAAGTCAATTTGTGATTTTTATCAATTTAGAAAGATTCGTGTTTGAGATCTAGGTACTGATGACTGACCAAGAAAGAGATTTTGTCACTACTAAAAGAGGTGGAAGAGCATTATTGTGCGATGGTCTTATCTACCATAGGAAAAAAAAAAGACGTGTGGCATTCGGGGACTGCCGCGGTAAAGCTATTGCATAGCATTTTTTATGAACTTATGCAATTATAATAAATAATAATTTGAATTTGAATTTGAATTTGAATTTGAATTTGAATTTGAATTTGAATTTGAATTTGAATTTCGGATTTCGGATTTCGGATTTCGGATTTCGGATTTCGGATTTCGGATTTCGGATTTCGGATTTCGGATTTCGGATTTCGGATTTCGGATTTCGGATTTCGGATTTCGGATTTCGGATTTCGGATTTCGGATTTCGGATTTCGGATTTCGGATTTCGGATTTCGGATTTCGGACTTCGGACTTCGCTAGTCCGAGTCCGAGTCCGAGTCTGAATTTGAATTTGAAAACTAACAACTTATGCAATTATAATTACTTACGTTAAGCGAAGCTACTTCGGAGCAGCTCGGCTCTGTTCGTGCGAGCTCGGAGGTGTTACCATTTTTCGTTACGGAATTTCTGGATTCGGTCTCCACGCTCAAGGCCCGCGATAAAAGCTATGCAATAGCTTAAAAACTTATACCAATGACTCTAACTTTTGGCTGTCACAATATTAATAATGGATGTACGGGCAGTGTTACTCTTAACGTTAAAAATCAAATGGTATAAGTAAAGGGTCAAGCCGAAAACTGTTAACAAGATTATGCAAATAATGTAATTCTAAAGAAATTGGATAAACTGAAGGAAGAGTTTAGTCATAATTTTGAGACAGTATGACAATATATTATATAGCCTCGAAGAGGAGGGGGTAGATATTTTAAAAGAAATCCCTAAATTTTAAAATGTCAAGACAGTAAGATCCAAATCGTCCATAGAAGCTATAGTCCCCGAAAGAAATTCTTAATTCTTACTGGAATATTATGACGATGAAAGTAAAATTTTACTATTTTCTAATAAAAATGCTTTCTCAATTTTGAAGTACAAGCATATTCTAGCTGACGGAACAGTTAGTTCGTGCCCGGTTCAATTTAAACAGTTGTATACAATTCATGGCGTTGACGACACCAACCTTTTTTTTCTGTACTCAAAAATCAATTTGGAGATAATATAAAAATTTCTAAGTGCGACTAAAGCCCAATAAAATAAGGATTTGCATAGGAAAAATTCCTAGTAGCAATTTTCTTTCGGGATTCGTTGACGGAGGTCACTAGTAGTCTAAATTTCGATTTGCATGGTATTCGGTTCGTTGCGTTCTCCGCCATCTTGAATTTAAGGGTACAATTTTGTTTACCGAATAAGTTTTAATTTTACACTGAAAATTGTAAAGTTGTTTAGAATTAAATTTTCTACAATTTTGGTACCTATCAATAATTTTTTCATAGGATCGGTATTTTTCGATTTATTCATAGAAAGATGGAGAACCTTTGTTTGATTTTTTTGACATAGGAAAAACTCCTAGTAGCTAGACCGCTATTTTCTTTGAGAATTCGTTAAATAAGGTCACTGGCAGTCTAAATTTCAATTTGCGTGGTGTGTACTTTTTTTTTATTGAATAAAACAGTTATGACATACATTTGGGTGTTTACAAGTAATTCGATTCATTGCATTCTCCGCCATCTTGAATTTAAGGGTGAAATGTTAGTTATTGAATAAGTAATCTTTTTTTAATTTTACTCGAGAAATACTTACTACGAAGTTGTTAATTTAAGTTAAGAATTAAATTTTCTACATTTTAGAAATTACAAATTTTCCCTAGTATAAACATTTTTCGATGTGTATACCCCCAAAAAAGTGGTGAAACTTTGTTCGATTTTTTTGACATAGGAAAAACTCCTAGTAGCTTTTTTCTTTGGGAATTCGTTAAATAAGATGATTATGACAACACCAAGTATAGTGATACACATGTAAAATGCCAAGTGTACAATCCCCCTAACTATCCTACAGGGTTATCGTAAAAGGGATCACTCTTTAGATCCTCGGTACGTATTTACGAACTCCTAGTAGCTTTTTTCTTTGGGAATTCGTTAAATAAGGTCACTGGCAGTCTAAATTTCGATTTGCGTGGTATTCGATTCATTGTATTCTCCGCCATCTTGAATTTAAGAGTGAAATGTTAGTTACTGAATAAGTCAATCAATTAGCCTACTACAGTCCACTGCTGGACATAGGCCTCTCCCAATGTGCGCCACGTTTGCCGATCCTCTGCCTTCCGCATCCAGTCCTGTATAAGTCATCTTTTTTCTAATTTTACTCGAAAAATAATTACTACAAAGTTGTTAAGAATTAAGTTTCCTACATTTTAGGAATTTATGCATAATTCCCCCAAGATCGATGAAGTGGTGAAACTTTGTTCGAATTTTTTGACAAAGGAAAATCTAGTAGCTATTTTCTTTGGGAAACCGTTTAAAGAGGTCAATTTGCGTGGTATTCGGTTGATTGCATTCTCCGCCATCTTGAGTTTAAGGGTACATTTTTGTTTACCAAGTAAGTCGTTTAATTTTTATTTTACTCGAGAAATACTAACTAAAAAGTTGTTAAAAATTAAATAGAATAGAATAGAAATTCGTAGTAGTAGAGATTCGTGTAAAATTAAAACTAGACGACTAATTCGGTAAAAAAAATGTACCCTTAAATTCAAAATGGCGGAGAACGCAACGAACCGAATACCACGCAGATCGAAATTTAGACAACTAATGACCTCCCTCAACGAATTCCGAAAGAAAATTGCTACTAGGAATTTTTTCTATGCTTGCCTCTTAATTGAGCTAAATCGATTGTACTACTACGCCATTGCAGCATTCGCAGCGGTAAAAGAAGTATTTCCCGACGTAATTGTAAAGTGGTGTAATTATCATTATCAAAACACAATATGGAGAAAGAGCAAGAAAATTGGTTTTGCCGATACGCCAGAGGGCAAAAAAGTTACTCACTTGTCTACCCTGCTACCTTTACTACCATCAATCTTAATACCTGAAGGTTATCTAGCTATCTGTGAAATGGCTGTGAAAGTTTTGTGATAAATTTAAGTCTTCTTTTGATGATCTGTGGATTAAAAAATTACTTGTGATTTATTCAGCTGTTATGGTGAAAAAAATAGAACCACAAATGCCATTGACGGATGGCATCGTTGCCTAAATACAAAAATAAGTTCTAAACCATCTTTGCTTAAATGCATTGTAATATTAAATAAAATCGGCCAAGTGCGAGTCGGACTCGCCCATGAAGGGTTCCGTAGTATCAAAGGCGAAAATTGCGGTTTATGACGTATTAAAAAAAAACTACTGACTGGATTTCGTTCGAACCAATTTTTAGTGGTAGTCTTCATGGCAATTTACATCATATTTTTTTTTTAGATTTATCATTCTCTTATTTTAGAAGTTAGAGGGGGGGGGGGACACCCATTTTTCCACTTTGGAAGTGTCTCTCGCGCAAACTATTCAGTTTAGAAAAAAATTATGCTAGAAACCTCAATAGCGTTTTCAAAGACCTATCTATAGAAACCCCACACGTATGGGTTTGATGGAAAAAAAATTTTGAGTTTCAGTTCTAAGTATGGGGACCCCCAAAATTTAATGCTTTTTTTTTATTTTTGTGTGAAATTCTTAATGCGGTTCACAGAATACATCTTCTTACCAAGTTTCAACAGCATAGGTCTTATAGTTTCGGAGAAAAGTGGCTGTGACATACGGACGGACAGACAGACAGACAGACAGACAGACAGACAGACGGACGGACAGACATGACGAATCTATAAGGGTTCCGTTTTTTGCCATTTGGCTACGGAACCCTAAAAATGCTGAAAAAAATGAAAAAATAAACAGCAAACAACATCAGTCTATTGTACCATATTCT
The DNA here is from genome assembly GCA_914767945.1 of Eilema depressum. Lineage (NCBI taxonomy): Eukaryota > Metazoa > Arthropoda > Insecta > Lepidoptera > Erebidae > Eilema > Eilema depressum. Next base: position 19,440,283 of record OU612012.1, on the reverse strand, counting down.
AGCAAATAAATCGACCACGCCTACGCATTAAGTCGTAACGCCATTTTTTCACAAATTGAGATTTTAGTGCCATCAGAACAATATTATATCATGCTATTTTTCCATGAAGACAGAATTTTAAAAAACTCAATAAGTAAGTAGATTTTCGATCGATAATAGTTGTAACTTTTAAACACAACCGCGCATATAGTCGCATCGCAAGTTACAATCTTATGCACTGATCAATCGATTGCTCACGGGTCAAACTCAACAGAGTACCGACGTCGTATGACACGAGGGTCCAACGCATAACGTCGCAACATCCATGTTACTACTCTATGCGACAGTCTATTAGTATGTTTTGTGGTTAGTTACGACTTTATACAATTCAAAATATTACACTAGGGGTCGTAACTTATACTTACGACCATACGCACTGTTGTAATTTAAAATTATACAAACGTATATAGGCGTAACACAAAGTTAAGATTGTATGCTTGGTTACATAGTAAAGATACTGCTATTTGTTTTTTAATAATTCACATAAATACTATTAAAATTTAACTTTTTCCTATATATTTTTCAATTTATTTCAATTATCATTATTTCCCTATGTTTTCGAAGTATAGGTGGCAGTTGAAGTTGAGTTTCAGATATTTGATCATGAACCAATGTAAGGAGAGCCAGTAAATAGTTCACTACAGTTTAGTTTGTTTGTCTAGCTTTAGTTTAAGCAATACTTTAGTTTGTTTGTCTTATAACAGTGAATCAACGTAATTAATGCAAAAAGATTAAATTAAAATATTTGAAAAGTTTAAGAAAAGTGAATTTGAGTAAAAATGAAGCGAGTAGAGATGCATAGATTTTAAAACGACAATGTTCAATTTCTGGGCTAAGATTCTTCTAAAAGTTAAATTATTAGGGTAAGTATAAAAAGTAAGATGGCCTAATAGCAAAAGGATACAGATATGTATATGAAAATGTATACCATTACAACTCGGGTATAGTTCTAGGTAATGCAATTACATTGTTAATCATACCTTTTACCGATGAAGGTGTTCATCTTCAAAACGATATTACTTTACACGCTTTCAATACGGGAGAGAATAGTTCATACATTATTAAAAAATGGTACTTAGGTAGGTGACCTGTATCTCTGGATTAGTGTGAGTGAACTAGACCTATTTTGATAGATGATGAAACCAAATAGTGAGATGGAAGGTATACTAAAAGTCACTGTTCCTGTTTAAGTATTATTATTATGAGCGGAAAAATTTCACAATTTTATCTATAGATTTATGATGATGATATTTCCAAAATCCAACAGAAACTGACAATGTATTTACTTTTCATACTTATATTATTATTGCAAGAAAGTATGATACGTTGCTTAACTATTCAATAGGTATTTGAGATCAATTTTATGTTGATTCTTTTCTTAATTACATAAGCTACATTTATTTTAATGATATATTAAGTAGGTATTTGTCAATGTTAATCAGGGCCGTTAGTTCTGTCCTTCTACATGGTTATGAAACATAGCCGCTGCTTGTGTGATATAAGCAGGAGGTGCGTATCTCGGAGAAAAAAAATGCTGCGTTGGTGCGGATAAGGATCGCGGGAGGTACTCCTGCATACGCGGCAGCCTTCCAAATCCTAGTCTTTTTTGCTGGTACGATCACATTTGCGACTACCGCCAAGGAACGGGTGAACCAAATATATCTGGCCATGGTACCCCCGCCGGGTCTTGGTAAGAGGAGAAGACCCAAAACGAGCTAGCTAGATGTCGTCGGGGGTGAGGCATACCCGTGCGTAGTGAAGAAGTAAGTTTATTTCTCAAAGTATATTAAAGTATTTACTATGATGTAAGTATTAATACCTTACAGCTTATTGATTATGTTGTCATGGTTTCCATCTAGTTATCTTTCATAATGCATCTACTTTGTTATTCTCTGCACGACCTATAAGGTTGATTGGCGCAATGGTGGTAAATGCGTATGGGATTAGGTCCGCCTATGTAAATGTGTGCATGAATAAATAAAAAAAAAATAGAATAGTGCAATACAATTACATCTTTTTGACGTCAATTAAACACCTGAACGCAAGTACGGTAACCCAGTAAATTAGCCTGCGCGCACGTTTGTATGTATGATTCGGTCGACAGTGAAATTAGAAAGAAAGAAGAAGAAGAAAGAAAAATATATTTATTCTGACCCGCAGCACGCAATTACACTAGATTCATCTGAATAATTTTGTTACACACCTATTTTGATTGCTCTTAGGTAACTTTTAAAATAGTTTATGCAAATAACTTACTATTTTTCTATATTTTTAACAATTAGTTTACTAAGGTTAATATAGTATTATAATTCATATATTTAAATTTCATTATTTGTTCCAAGTCCTGTCCAAAATATTAGAGCTATCGACACTCTTCTAATGTAACTCACAATATGTTTTTTTTTTTAAATTATAACATTCAAAAAATTGTATTTTATAAAATAGTATGGGTAAAATTGTATTTTATATTGACATAATGAAGTATGTTAGGTATTTTTTTTTCTTTTTTTTTTTTTACAAAATAAATATACATAAAAACACAAATGCACGACACAAATTCTGGATCCGGAGGATCACGTCGAAACCACGTCCCCCCGCCCAAACGTACCCATCAGGCTGGCAGCGTTGCCCCTCTGTATGGCTAGGGAGATATTCTGCTGCAGGTATTGGCCCGAGCGCGGATCACGCCCCTCCCTCCGCATACGGCACCCCAAGTCGGCCACGAACTTCTTGGCCTCGAGGCCCCATGGACCGGCCGTCTCCACCGCGAACGGGACAAAGTCGTACCCCGCGGCCTCCAGGTCGGCGTATTTGCTGTGTTTCAGCAAAGCCGCCGACTCGGCTCCCGCACCAGCCACCCTCTGAGTAGCCGTAAGGTGACACGACGCGAACGTGCAAACACACGTGGCGTCCCAAATCAGGGAGCGGCCTCTCCTCCACGGGACCAGTGTCAGCCCGTCCGGCCGCTTCCCGTCGGTGCGTGATAAGCCAGGGGGCTCCAAAACGCAGGGGATGCCCGCTGCAACCAGTGCCTTTCTTACAACCTCATTTAAGGCGTGGTGCCGGGGCCTTCGTCCGGCGCTTCGGACGCAACTTAGACCGTGCAGACCATTCGCCTCCACCCTTGCCCCACAGACGCAAGTGTGAGGCTCGCACACGGCGCAGCCAAGCCGGAGTCCGGCAGCCACTCTGAGGGAGTCGTCGTCCAGCAGCGTGCCCAGGTTAGGGGATGGTAGGGCCTGCAGCCAGGCACCTGACTCCGGCTCAGAAGAAGCGTTAAGACGTGCCAACTCGACACCCGACGCCCCGTCACGCAAACGAGCGAGAATGCACGCCCCAGACACGTTATCCCAGCCCCTCTGCTCACCCGGTCTCGCGGGCGGAACAGATTCCGGATACAATCTGGTCCAGGTCTCATGGGCTTCCCTGAAATAGGGGATATCAATGCCCGCACCCACGCGCGACAGCAAACTGCGGACTAACCGCGAGGCCCCATGAAAATTTTTTAAATAAATTTAATAAAATAAAAATTAACATATTGTGAGTTGAAAGGAAGTTGATCTCATATCATAACTATTACTTTATTAACATTTATTATTAATTAATCTTTATTTTTCAAGCAAATTGTCAAAGAGAAGTGCCGTTAATTTCATGTTATGTATCAATAAAAACATATATTACAGAGATGTTTAAAGAGAGCAAGCATTGTGTAAGTTTGAATTTATGTAAGCTGATTTGAACAAGCATTTTTTCAGTTTTTGTTTTGTAACATGCTCTGATACGACTGTCTTCCTTAGACGTATGCGGGTATGCCACGTAAAACAATACGCCGTATACCGTCTTATCTAAAACATACGACCTTATTCGTGTTGTCTAAATGGGTCTGAACAGTGGCATATGGTTGTAACAATAACATACGACCTTTGTGCCACTAGTATAAGGTCGTAATTCACTAAATAAGGCTATATTTACGTAAATATGGCTTTTATTAAATTCATACTTCGGCATAATATTACTACACTAATTACTCATAACATTACACAAAAACACCGGCAAAAACGATTTCAAAAAGCAAATTAAACAAGAAAGTTTCTTAAAACGGCTCTCCTGAAAAATCAGCTTTTTAGCGTTTCGACCTTATGCGTAGGTGTGGTCGAAATATTTGATTTGATTTGATTCAAAATTACCGATTGCCTATGTTGCGAGGTGCGTTGGCCTTGCACGTTTACATAAAGGCTACATCGAAACGGGATACGAATATGTTTTGTCAAAAAGTCTGCTTGGGGAAGGCATAATTAATTTTAACAATTACTTTCTTATACAATGAATGGCAAAGACAGACTTCGCAAAAATTTGCTGTTGTTCTTCAGCTAAGATAAGAACAACAAATAACATAGAAAGTTGGCACAGTCGTTTGAACAGATATACAGGGCGTCCCACGGCGATGCCACATGGAGGGAAAGTACCTTAAATCCTTAAGTTAGCTCATTTTACTTAAAGGAGACATCATTTTATTTTTAAAAAGAAACAAAACTGCATTCAAAGATTTTTAAAAATTCGCTTGCCACACCCGGTAATCAAACCGACTAAAATCCGAAAAAGTAACATCCTGTATTTATATGGCATCAATCGATAGTGTCAATCATAAGGATCAAATCTCTTTAAGAAACATGGTAAATTAAATGAAAGAAAGTTCTCTAAATCTTAACTTATAAATTCAATGCGAAAAGACACAGCATTTTTACTTAAGGAACCATCAGATAAGATATCTTAAAATATAAACATCCGAATTGAGAACCTCCTCCTTTTTTGAAGTTGGTTAAAAAGTTATCAACACTAGAGATATCTTTGATGAAATTTATTTAGTAAAATGAGTACTAAATGAATGAACTTTGTTACCTGTTTAGAATGTAACTTTATTGGATAACTGCATGAGGTATGTGTAGGTAGGGTAGGTAATTATTGTTAGGGTAGGTGCTTGTTCAGAAAACTGCACGCGGTGTACCCTGGGCAACGAAGATGGCGAGAGAATTGCCCTATTGGATCAACTTATAACCTGTTAATTGAGACGGCGTGTGATTTTAGTCGGTTTGAGTTCGACATACCTAAAAACTGCTGCTGACCAGCAGCGGTCTCCGCACGATAAAAAAAGAAAAGTAATTTAAATATGGAATTTGATTGTTAATATGGTATCAGATGGATGGATGTGAACTTTGAGTAAAAGTGTTTTATTTTGCGAAATTGAATTTATAATTTTAGGTTTCAAGGACTTCCTTTCATTTAATTTACCATGTTTCTTAGAGAGATTTGATCCTTGTGATTGACACTATCGATTGATGCCATAAAAATACAGGATGTTACTTTTTCGGATTTTAGTCGGTTCGATTACCGGGTGTAGCAAGCGACTTTAAAAGAATCTTTGAATGCAGTTTTGTTTCTTTAAAAAAATTAAATGATGTCTCCTTTAAGTAAAATGAGCTAACTTAAGGATTTAAGGTACTTTCCCTCCATGTGGCATCGCCGTGGGACGCCCTGTATAGAACGGAAAAAACAAATACCTAGCGATAGCTTAAGATAAAAATAGTTCAATAGTTCAATGCCAGACAATATTTTATGACCACATGAAGTTTTGAAATACTTAGACTTGTTACTTTATGGATTACTAGCTTTTGCCCGCGGCTCCGCCCGCGTGAATGTCGGTTATCGCGACCAAACATAGCCTATGTCCTTTCTCAAGGTCTAACCTACCTCTATACCAAATTTCATCAAAATCGGTTCAGCGGTTTAGTCGTAAAAGTGAGACAGACAGACAGACACAGACACATACACAGACACAGACACAGACAGACAGACAGACAGAGTTACTTTCGCATTTATAATATTAGTAGGGATTTGATAATGTCAATCATTCTTTTTTAATCATTATTTTAAACAAGTGTAACATTCCATAATTGAACATTTCCGTCCTTCATCATCATGATCCTTATAGTGAATTCCAGTTGCGTCCAAAATTGCACTTAGGAATCCCGAAGGCCGCTTTTTGTTCATAATTGGTATGTCGGCTTTTCCGGTAGGTACTGCCTTGGAAACTCAGACGGCAGAAGGTACCTTTCCTTTTTGGTGCACCGACTTACAGGTGAGGTCAGTTTGCTCCTATACACTTCATTATCGTCTTTATTGAGACGATACCTACATTAACTCGTCACTGTTATTCAATTATGTTATTAATTTATATTATTATGAATTATATTTATATGAATTATATGAATTATATACCTACATTAACTGCCCTGTGAGGTATCGGGAAGCCATGAATACACAGACCTCAACGTTGTGTTGACTGATGTTCGAAAAACTATTCGTTTCATTTAAATAGCTTTCTATTCATATTACCAAAGTCACGTCTTGTAGACTATTTCGCTCAAAATAATTTTGCGATGGCGCTTCGCCGATTAATGTAATGTATCAAACTCATCAAGATATTAAGCGAAAATCTTTCTCGCTGATCAAAGTGATCACTGAACTGCATTGGGATGTTATTAAATTGTTCACAAATTAATAAAGCGGTTCACAAATCTTCCTTTTTGCCATTTCTGCAGGATGGTAACCGCTAAAGGTTTAGGTATATTTTGAGTTCGTTTTTACTTTTAGTTTAAGTATCCTAAGCTTCGTCACACCTGAAAGGTCGTCTACAAATATAACCCAAGTCTCAAAGAGGTCAAGCTCCAAGATTTGTTCGCTACGGGCGGCGGCGGATAAACAAACCGAGCCATTTCAGTTCACATGTTAGTTGGGTATTGAAAGAAAGCTTTATTTGCTGGTTCTGACTTAAAACGCTGTGTCAGATATAGAATCTATGTAACAAAGGAAAATACCCAAATTGTATAATATACTAACTACAACATAGAATAGAAAACGTTGTTCCATGCCATATATCTAAATATATATAACTCAAAGGTGACTGACATAGTGATCTATCAACGCATAGCCCAAACCACTGCACGGATCGGGCAGAAATTTGGCATGCAGGTAGATGTTATGACGTAGGCAACCAGGCATCCGCTAAGAAAGGATTTTGATTAATTCTACCCCAAGGGGATAAAATAGGGGATGAACAACATTCCGAACTTAACGCGGACGAAGTCGCGAGCAACAGCTAGTAAATTATATTTTCATCCCACCATCTCGGAAAGAGTATTTTTGCTCTTCGATAACTGAGCGTAAAAGTCGTTTTTATCCTCTAGAGGATAATAGTACATTATGGTACAAGGCGCTATTGAGACCCGAGCCGTTAGGCGAGGGTCTTAAGAGAGCCGAGGACGGTAATCATCATGCTCACACGTGGCATACGACGTTTTACAACACACTTGCGAATAAAATAATACTACAAATACTAAATAAACAATACTACAAATTAATTCGTTTTCCTATGCGCGCGCATTTAACAATGGCGGTCGACTATATTTAAAAAAAAATGAGGTTTGAACTTAACTTTTTTTTACTCTGTTTTTTTTTTCTGTACTTAGAGAAAAAAAAAAGTTAAATTTGAGTGATAATTTTGTTTATTATACAACTATTACAAGTTGAAATTATTTATTTAAATACGAAAATGCATCAAATGACCATACAATGGGCATATTAATTTATTCGTACTATTAAACACGTTCTTTTTTGTATCAAAACTTTTTTAGGAACAGACAATTATAGACACTTCCTATAAAATTTAAAAAAGAATCTATAACTAACTTGTGAATGATAGCAATGAAAAAGTCACAGTTTGATAATAGGTGTCATTACGTGCCTATTTGCGGTGAAATAATAGCACTTTTATGAGCAGGTGTGTTGTAAAGTAAATTTACAACACAAAAGTTGTGTTGTAAAACGTCGTATGGCACGTGTGAGCATGATGATTACCGTCCTCGGCTGTCTTAAGACCCTCGCCTGGCGGCTCGGGTCTCAATGGCGCCTCGGCGGTAATCACCAACGTTGCTCACTTGTACCATAATGTACTATTAAATTTAGAACATCGTGTGCACTAGGTTTGTGAACTCAAAACATCATTAAACCTATTTACTTCTACCTCTATGGTGCCGAATTTATCATACAACTTTTTTTTAATATATGAAAAATTCAGACTCGGAACCTCCTTGGTGTACTTTTTTTTAAAATTTACTTTGCGCGCATCAATTTTTTTCACGTCATATTGTTGAACATTATTGTTGAATTTTTATTTTTTTTGTTTTTTACTATTCGTTTTAATACACATATTATACAGCCTCCGTGGCGTAGTGGTAGTGAACGCGGCCGCTACGCAGGAGGCACGGGTTCGATCCCCGCTCAGTGCAAATATTTTTTATGCATGAAAATGGGTATTTGCATTGATCTGGTCGTGCCTTGGAGAGCACGTTAAGCCGTCGGTCACGGATGCCATACGAACATCTAAATGGAAGTCGTTACGGGTAGTTGGAGCCCTAAAAATTTCAACAACAACGGTCTAGCTGCAATGCTTCGATATCGCCTAATGTCACTATTGGGTTGTGGAGGTCAGATGGCAGTCGCTTCACGGAAAATATCGAGGTCCAGCCAAATCCGCAGTTAAGACTGGTAAAGCGGACCCCGGACTCCGAGGTGAAAGCTTCGGATGCGACTGGGAGTTAACGCTAGGAAGGAGAAGCATTTCATTATTTCCTCGCTGAGTTGGGATGAAAAGTTACGTGTTGCACTCGAGTGCAAAGATTTTTCACCTTGTGCTCTTTTGATTCCCTCGCTAACGCTCAAGATTCTAATTTGTGAATCACTCGCTACGCTCGTGATTCAAATTTAGAATCTTTCGCTTGCTCGGTCATCAAAACTGAGCACGCGGTTAAAAAGCAACTTTGCACTCTTGTATAACAAATAACTATTTCATCCCACCATCTCGGAAAGAGTACTTTTGCTATTCGATAACTGAGTGTAATAGTACATTATGGTACAAGTGAGCAACGTTGGTGATTACCGCCGAGGCGCCATTGAGACCCGAGCCGCCAGGCGAGGGTCTTAAGAAAGCCGAGGACGGTAATCATCATGCTCACGCGTGCCATACGACGTTTTACAATACACTTGCGAATAAAATAATACTACAAATACTAAATAAACAATACTACAAATTAATTCGTTTTCCTAGACAAGACTAGACAATTATAGACACTTCCTATAAAATTTAAAAAAGAATCTATAACTCACTTTTGTGAATAATAGCAATGAAAAAGTCAGTTTGATAATAGGTGTCATTGCGTGCCTCATTGCGGTAAAATAATATCACTTTTATGAGCAGGTGTGTTGTAAAAGTCGTTTTTATCCTCAGGAGGATAAAGTTTTTTTTTTTAATGACACATTGTACATACATATAATAATAATCTTGTGAATTGTGATCTCATTCAATATTTTGTATGCCTTTGGCGGAACATAGCTATTGTTTTTTACATCTTTTTTTATACTACCTCCTGATAGTAAGAGGTTACCGTGGCCTGTTTTGTAACCTATATGCTTCATAAAATAAATTTGAATTTGAATTTGAATTTGGATTTGAATCTTTATATAAATCTGAATGTCTCTGAATCTGAATCTGAATCTGTCTCTGAATCTGAATCTGTCTCTGAATCTGAATCTGTCTGTATCTGAATCTGTCTCTGAATCTGTCTCTGAATCTGTCTCTGAATCTGAATCTGTCTCCGAATCTGACTCTGAATCTGTCTCTGAATCTGTCTCTGAATCTGAATCTGTCTCTGAATCTGTCTCTGAATCTGTCTCTGAATCTGAATCTGTCTCTGAATCTGAATCTGTCTCTGAATCTGTCTCTGAATCTGAATCTGTCTCTGAATCTGAATCTGTCTCTGAATCTGAATCTGTCTCTGAATCTGAATCTGTCTCTGAATCTGAATCTGTCTCTGAATCTGAATCAGTCTGAATCTGAATCTGAATCTGTCTCTGAATCTGAATCTGTCTCTGAATCTGAATCTGTCTCTGAATCTGAATCTGTCTCTGAATCTGAATCTGTCTCGGAATCTCTGAATCTGTCTCTGAATCTGAATCTGTCTCTGAATCTGAATCTGTCTCTGAATCTGTCTCTGAATCTGAATCTGTCTCTGAATCTGAATCTGTCTCTGAATCTGAATCTGTCTCTGAATCTGAATCTGTCTCGGAATCTCTGAATCTGTCTCTGAATCTGTCTCTGAATCTGAATCTGTCTCTGAATCTGAATCTGTCTCTGAATCTGAATCTGAATCTGTCTCTGAATCTGAATCTGTCTCTGAATCTGAATCTCTCTCTGAATCTGAATCTGTCTCTGAATCTGAATCTGTCTCTGAATCTGTCTCTGAATCTGAATCTGTCTCTGAATCTGAATCTGTCTCTGAATCTGAATCTGTCTTTTTGATAAACTCAGACTCGGAACCTCCTTGGTGTACTTATTTTAATTTGCTTCGCGAACTTCATTTTCTTCTCATGTCATATTGTTGAACATTGTTGATTTTTTTTTGCATTACTTTATTTCCTCGCTGAGGTGGGATGAAAAGTTACGTGTTGCACTCGAGTGCAAAGATTTTTCACCTTGTGCTCTTTTGATTCCCTCGCTTACGCTCAAGATTCTAATTTGTGAATCTTTCGCTTGCTCGGTCATCAAAACTGAGCACGCGGTTAAAAAGCAACTTTGCACTCTTGTATAACAAATAACTATTATCAAAAGTGCAAAATGAAATGTCAAAGTGACGCTTCATAGGAGTTGACCGACGACAGTTAAATCATATTATCCGTACAAAAATACTAAAATTACGATTATAAAATGTATCATGGTAGATTTGATGTAGGTATCATGGTAAAAAATACTCGTACCTGCCTACTATGTAACCTATACAATATGACGAGTACAATATACTTCATAACAACAACTACACTGGTGCTCTGACTGCAAAATGAACTTTGCCGTGTCTTCAAATTATCAAAGAATCAGGAGAATATTTTATTTAATGCCTTGGAAAATGAAAGTTTTGAATTAAAACAAAAAAGTGTATTCGTTACATAAAGAAAAATCAATTTTAAAATTTCAAGTAGTTAAAACGGACTATTATAAGTAATACGAAACAGCAATCATGCATGTTACCTTCTCAGCGCGGTTGTGATCTTAAGATATTGTTATCACATGCAATACTTACTGAAATACGACAAAATAAATTAAAATGCAGTTGAAGAAATATTAAAAACCCCTTTTCACGTATCCCTTTGCTAGTTAGAGGGATATATATGAAAAGTCTCTAAGCAGCCCTCAAGTAGCATTATAAAGGATCAGGCTTCCAAATCCTAAGGCATAAATGGTAGTCCATTATGGTTTATGAGTATGTGTCGACTAGTACGTACTGTGGAGATTTGAATAAGTTTAGTTTATGCAGCAGTAATGGTAGACGTTGGCATTATTACAGAAGATACAATACGCAGCAGTAACGGTTCTGATAATAAATTAATCGATTACGTGGGTAGTTTTTATAGACCCATAAGATCGGGTGACAGAGGGAAATATTCATCTCAGACATGCCCTGTAGTTAAATGATCACAGATATTGTGATCTATAAACTTTCTGAATAGCATATTTACGATTTATATTACGTTGTCATTGCCCGTGGCTTCGCCCGTGTGAATTGCAGCTATCGAAACCAAATCAGCTTATTTCCTATCCCAAACTCCACTTTTATCTCTACCAAATTTCATCACAATCGCGAAGAAGCGTACAAGTTACCTTCACATTTATAATATAACTATGGAGTATGTATTGTTTAATAATGTATTAAATGAAATAAGAAAATAGTACATTATGGTACAAGTGAGCAACGTTGGTGATTACCGCCGAGGCGCCATTGAGACCCGAGCCGCCAGGCGAGGGTCTTAAGACAGCCGAGGACGGTAATCATCATGCTCACACGTGCCATACGACGTTTTACAACACACTTGCGAATAAAATAATACTACAAATACTAAATAAACAATACTACAAATTAATTCGTTTTCCTATGCGCGCGCATTTAACAATGGCGGTCGACCATATTTAAAAAAAAATGAGGTTTGAACTTAACTTTTTTTTACTCTATTTTTTTTTTGTACTTAGAGAAAAAAAAAAGTTAAATTTGAGTGAAAATTTTGTTTATTATACAAGTATTACAAGTTGAAATTATTTATTCAAATACGAAAATGCATCAAATGACCATACAATAGGCGTATTAATTTATTCGTACTATTAAACACGTTATTTTTTGTATCAAAACTTTTTTAAGAACATAGACAATTATAGACACTTCCTATAAAATTTTAAAAAGAATCTATAACTCACTTGTGAATAATAGCAATGAAAAAGTCACAGTTTGATAATAGGTGTCATTACGTGCCTAATTGCGGTAAAATAATATCACTTTTATAAGCAGGTGTGTTGTAATAGTTATTTGTTATACAAGAGTGCAAAGTTGCTTTTTAACCGCGTGCTCAGTTTTGATGACCGAGCAAGCGAAAGATTCTAAATTTGAATCACGAGCATAGCGAGTGATTCATAAATTAGAATCTTGAGCGTTAGCGAGGGAATCAAAAGAGCACAAGGTGTAAAATCTTTGCACTCGAGTGCAACACGTAACTTTTCATCCCACCTCAGCGAGGAAATAATGAAATGCTTCTTCTTCCTAGCGTTAATTCCCAGTCGCATCCGAAGCTTTCACCTCGGAGTTCGGGGTCCGCTTTACCAGTCTTAACTGCGGATTTGGCTGGACCTCGATATTTTCCGTAAAGCGACTGCCATGTGACCTCCACAACCCAATGGTGACATTAGGCGATATCGAAGCATTGCAGCTAGACCGTTGTTGTTGAACTTTTTATGCATACAAATATTTGCACTGAGCGGGAATCGGACCCGCACCTCCTGCGTTGCGGCCACGTTCACTACCACTACGCCACGGAGGCTGTATAATAATTATGTGTAATAATACTAATAATAAAATATCAACAAATAAAATTCAACAACAATGTTCAACCATAGGACGTGAAAAAAAAATTATGCGCGCAAAGCAAATTTAAAAAAAAAAGTAGGTACACTAAGGAGGTTCCGAGTTGAGTTTTTCATAAATTAAAAAAAAGTTGTATGATAAAACGGCACCATAGAGGTAGAAGTAAATAGGTTTAATGATGTTTTGAGTTCACAAACCTAGTACACACGATGTTCTAAATTCAAATTTACTTTACCACTCTAGAGGGTAAAAACGACTTTTACACTCAGATATCGAAGAAAAAAGTACTCTTTCCGAGATGGTGGGATGAAAAATATATTTATTGAGACGTTACGATTTATTTGCAAGGAAAATTACAAGTTAAAAATAATACTAAATTAAATTAAAACTACAAACTATTATTACTAAAATAAACTAAATTAAATAAATAAAATATTTACATGCATAATGCGTCGTGAAATTCCTCCACATCGTCGCCGACCGGTAACGTTCCCAGAAGGCTGGCAGCATTGCCACGTTGAATGGCAATGCTTATTCTCTGTGCAAGATAATAACCAGCCTTCTGGTCACGCGTAGCGTCGATCAGCCGCTTTGTCAAATCTTTGTATACAATGCGTGCACTTGGGCCCCATGTCCCCAACGTTTCAACCCCAAACGGCTCAAATATATAATCACCTGTTAGATTACAGTATTTGCGCCGTTTGAGGTTTTCCGCAGATGCAGCAGCAGCACCGGCACAGCCTGCTGTGCCTGATAGATGTGAAGGCGCAAGGGTGTCGACGCATGTTGCATCCCACACCAAAGGCCTACCCATCTTCCAAGGCAGCAACGACATACCATCTGGTCTCTTGCCATCCTCACGCGCCAGACCATTAGGTTCACGAATGGCTGGCACGCCAGCAGTGGCAAGAGCACGGCGGATAATGTCGTTGATGCAGGCGTGTCGCGACATACGCCCAGCGCTTCTGCTGCATGAAAGGCCATGGTGCCCAAGGCTGTCGACAGCTTCACCGCAGTGGCAACGATGGGGAGAAACGCACGGCGCTCCTAGGCGAAGGCAAGTGGCAAGGCGGAAAGTAGTATCGTCCAACATAGTACCTATGTTGGGCGATGGAAGTGCCTGAATCCAGAGACCTGACTCCCATTCCCCCACAGCCAACAGGCGCGCACGCTCTGAAACATGGGAAGACGTGCGTATTAAACTGTCTCTTACCAGCTTGCAGAGCGGCGCATCCCATTGTCTCTGGGAGAAAAGGTTACCAGGCAATTCAGTGTTGGGACAAGCAACCTTCCAAGCATTAATGGCATCGGACTTGCACGACACCTCAGAGTTAACCTGTGTATTTATAAGAATTTTCCTGGTTAACTCCTCAGTGCCGTGGACCGATGACAAAAATGCTGGAAGGCTAACATCAGAAATTTTGCGAACGCCGAGACCACCCAAGCGAACTGGTAAGGACGCTTGGAGCCAGGCTCGGTCGTTCAAGGCCACATTTAGAATTTCGCTGAGAGTGTTTTGAAGAATGTTGTCAATTTTTGCCAAAAGTGTCAAATGTTGCCAAAATTGGGATGAACGAAGTGCATGAGTAAATTTAGGGACAAAAAGGCAAAACCGAAGTATAGTAAAGGCTGAATGAACACTTATTTTTTGTAAACGATCTGCAATATTTTCAAAATTTATTGAGACTTCTGCAACATTCTTTAATGTGACTAAGACCCAAAAGTTTGAACAGAGAGAGGTCAGTTGTACTTTTCTGTGGAGAAATTAGTCTTTATCAATAATATTTCAACAACAAAATATCGAAATAATTTTATTTTTGGTTCTTACTTAATTAGACCTTCTGTATTTAACAATGAAGATTACGCTTCTTGTAACAAGGAGTAATGTAAGCGTTTTTTTGTTGTAGTACATCGGGACTATGGACGTGCCGCGTCCGACAAGCCGCGTGGAGATTGTCGCTGCCATGCGAAGAGTTCGAGTGAGTATTCTGAAATACATCTGAAATACATTATGCATTCATAATATTTTTTGCATTAGTACCCGTCTACAAAAAAAAACTGGAAAAGCAACTACTAATTCATGCTACTTCTCGGATATTTAAAATTTTAATATAAATTTCAGAGAATAATTAATTTTCTTCCGGCAATCTAAATTTCCTTTAAGACAATTAGGTGAATGAATAATCGAGTATTATGTCGGGCCTGCGAATAGCTTTTCTCATTTTAATAAAAATAAAGGTTTGCAAAAGATTTTGTTTCTCAATAATATACAATTTAGAGACATATCCCATGATATTAATTTAACTATTTAGTCTTGAAAGTGTACAAGTTATTTTGTTACCTTAATTACAATGATTATTTTGAGAATGTTCAATACTTTAAGATGGTCGAAATAAACACTCGTTAATTACTCGGGACAACTAGATTAGATTAATGCTCCGCTAATTACTCCCCTCAGATTACTCAACAAAGCAAAACACGATCTTACTACCCACCATTTGGTCGTAAAATTGATTTAACTACGTTGCGTCGGCAGTAGTACGAGGGGTACGTATTTGAATACTTAAAATTATAATACCTAAAGTTAAATAACCTATGTTCAAAATACCTAAAATCTAAATACCTAATGGTTTAAACTACCTAAACAAAATCACTAATACCTAAGTATTTAATACCTAAATTTGAAATACCTATTGGACTAATTACAGCTCGTTTCAAACTTAATGGCGGCTCTGAAGTTCGTGCGTGTCGATGCGCAGAAGTCAAAAAGACGGCGAGAGCCATGGAACGAAGCGGGACGCGGTGGGAGCGGTGTACCCCGCACTCTCTCCGGTCCCCGCTATCGTCGCACGCGCTTGCTTGTGTTGGTGTTAGTGTCGTCCGTATACCACACAGATGTGCGCGTTAGTGATAAAGTACAGTCGAGTTCCTATTAATATGGTTTCGTTAAGTTTTGTTATTATTGTTGACTTTTTGTTACTGTTGTTTTTGTTAAGTATGTTGAGTATGTATTTCACAGTATGTGTGCGGTTTGGCGGGGCACCGTACCACTCGCCAAAGGGCTAGTGCTGGCATTATCGATATAATATCACGTTGAATAAGTAAAATCAAGTTTCATTCAGCTTTGGGGAGACGATGTATCGTCACACTACAGTACATCTTTGTCAAATCCTATTGTTATTGTGCTACTATTAATTGCGTTACCATAGGAGATTGATGACGTTTCTATCCATTCCATAATAGTAAAATCCGTTACAATTCGTTTGTCTAAGTAATTTAAGTTCAAATTGTAATTTATTTTTTATTCTTATTCACATTATGTCTTGTGGTATAGCTTCATTTTCTTTTTTACATCTAGGTTTTTATTTTATCAGAAAAAGAATTAATCGTGATAGATTATGTATTATTTCAGATGTAATTTATTATTCATTATCGTATAGGGGAAATTTTATGTGGTAGGTATGCCACACTGAATTTTTCTCTGAAATATTAATATTATCAAACCATTTATGTCAAACTGGGACATCATTCGTGAAACTCGCGACTAGTGTGAAACTTGTGAAAGGGATAAATATATTATTAAGTTTAAGTTTACGGGATAAATAAATTATTAGTTTACAATTTTTACGTTCTTTCATGCTTCGTCGTCTACTCGTTGAGTCGTTTCTAAGGTTTCCAGTTTTTTTGTATCAACTATTTATGTTTTTTGATAACATTTCATACATTGTCTAGGCATTGTATAGAATACCGGCCGAAGTTAACCTACTTCTATTTTTTATACTATGATCGATATTGTATGCATACGTAATGACGTGCGGGGTGCGGCGCGAGGGGGGTTCGCCGAAAAAACTAGCACACGTCCAACCTCGAACGCGCCTCAGCGGCGACTGACTGATGGCCGCGACAGCTGGAATACAGCAATTTTGATGATTTTTGCGGTTTATAGAAAAAAATAATACCTGCTTGATACAATATAATTTTACCATTCGCTAGATATTTTTATGCTCTATTTTTTAATACAAACTTCGGCATGATTTGATAATAGTATCTTAGTGAGAAACGTCTTTGAAATAGAGATTTGGAGCGTTTTAGACCCATGTTTGACGCTAATTTCTATCGAGCCAATTATCATAAATCGTGTTTCTATTTTTACAATAAACTTGAGGGTTTAGTCTATTTTATGAATATGCTTTTTATTTGACGCAATTTGCTATATTACTTGATATCCAGACGTTTAAAAATGTTAAAAACTACTGCAACCCGGCCTTAAATGGAATGAAGTTTGCCCTAGTTTGCGCGTTCTAATAATTTTTATACCCACTTTTAAATTTAGTTTAGCATAATAATATCTATTGCAAGTTATATTTTGAGATGGAACGAGAAAAGAAAAAGAGAGCCGAAAATTGGACTTCCGAAAAAAAAGTATGCCAAAATAAGACGTATTTCTTAGTATAATATCCGATTGATTTCTTATTTGACTAGTTTTAACCCAATTGTAATAGTTTTAGGCAATAATACGCCAATTCATCTCACAATCCTGCAAGTCTGATGTATTTTATTTGTACTTTAGGTCAACGTTAAACTAGGGGTCACGCAGGTTTATCTTTAGACCAGAGATAGTCCTTGGTTTAGTACTAAAACGCTTTTTGTAATCATCATGTAATTGAATTTAATGAAAAAATATGATTAAATATTTTTTTCACCATTTTTAGTAAATAATATCTATTTATTAGTGATTTCAGAAATTTAAGAAACGGAACGTTGCGACCGAATGATAATATCATAATGAACGAACAATAGTTGGAGTTATCTGTGGTTGTTATTTAGGCCAAGGTCTAAATTATGGTTCTAAGCGCCTTCGCTGCGTTAAGCGGGTGCGGGTCGCGGATGCGCGCGCAGTGCGTCCGCCTGTCCGTCGCGTGCGACGGGTATCCGCCTCACGCAGCGCAGTGGGGTGAGCACGAACAACTATTGAATTCGTATCGTGAACGTAACGAGAGCACGGAGCTTTGTGATTGGCCGCCTGCCTGTAGCCTGCCAATCGCATTGCTCCGTGCTATCGTTACGTTCAAGATACGATTACGATAGTTGTTCATGCTCACCCCACTGCTCTTGAAATAACATGAAACAAGCACGCAAAGCGGACGTCCGCGCCGTGCGCCCGCTAAACGCAGCGTAGGTGCTAAGTAGTCTCCGGATTATTCAGCTTTTGTAATAAGGAGAAGTTTAAACCATGGTCTTGAGATTAAGCCTGGACTCTGTAGTTGGGGTTTAAACCAGACTTTATTCCGTTTTTTGTAATAAGACTGTTAAAGTTCAGAATGTGTGTGCGGTTTGAAAGGAACTTCATCCCTCGCACACTCAAGCTGTGGAATGAACTCCCCGCGATGGTTTTCCCAAGCGACTACAATATGGGGTTCTTCAAGAAGGGCATTAGAAGGTTTCTTCAGGGTTGGCAGCACGAGTGTGACGCCCCTGGTGTTGCATACGTCCATAGGCCACGGTAACCACTTTCCATCAGGTGGGCCGTGTGCTTGTCTGCCACCTAAGTGGTATAAAAAAAAAGTATCAGTGAATGTTAGAGTAAAAAACAAAATGCCCGTGATCATATTTTTTGCCATTCTTAGGTATGATTTAATTGTAATATAGAAAATGAATACATACAACGCTGTATTTTTATTATGATTGGTACCTAGGGCACGATGTATAACTAACCAGTTGTAAACCATTATTCATTGGACATAAAATCCCCAATTACCATCAATTTGTATAATACTAGCTGTTGCCCGCGGCTCCGCCCGCGTGGATGTCGGTTATCGCGACCAAGCATAGCTTATGTCCTTTCCCAAGGTCTTATCTATCTCTGTACAGAATTTCACCAAAATCGGTTCAGTGGTATATGCTTGAAAGCGTAACAGATAAGAGTTACTTTCGCATTTATAATATTAAGTATGGATTAGAAGTAAAGATCTCTGCATACGTAACGGGTTTTTTCGCGGACGGGACGGGGACGTGAAGTTTTGGAAATATCGTTTCATACAAAATGTATGCGGCAATGCATATGTCACGGGGCCACGGACGGGACAGGACGGGATGGGCCGCATACATTTTGCTTCACGTCCCGTCCCGTCCGTGAAAAAACCCGTTACGTATGCAGAGACCTTAACTCTTTTCGAATAAAACAGTAAACACCCTCACCTAGTTCCTGATAACTAGCTTGGCGTGCCATGTGCCATCAATTAATTAATAACAAAATCATGTAAGAGATTTGAATACAAAATATTGTTAGAAAAAATGAACGACATGATTAAAGTAAACTCAGAATACAGAAAAGTATCCGATTTTCTTGAAGATGATAGGTAATTAATGAATTTTATGAAATTGTATTGGCAATGGTATAATAAATCAAGTATGTTTTTAAAATAGCCGATATTCTAACACAAAACATTGCAGGTTAAATAAAAACACAAACAAATCGATCTTTTGTCAAATACGTTCTATCATTTTATATTCTACGTAACTTTTATAGACCACAAAGATAAAGAAGCAATTTACCAAAATACTTTACAATTATGACGAATGACTTTTCCCAAAGTAATCGCAAATATACATACTTTATATTTCGTCAGAGTTATCCGACATCCTGTAACCCTCGTCACAAACTTCTTATACGACAGTGAAAACACTTGATAAACTAATGTGAATAAGATGTCAGCGATTCGAGCAATTTGGCACTTTGTGATGGGAAATCAAATAGCATGTTAAATTAAGTTGTTAGTGAGAGGAATCATATTATGACGTTGCAATATCTATTTGTATTGACTATAATACGTACTAAATGATTATTGTATAACTAATTACCTGCATCTCTTGAACCACACAATGTACCTACTCATTATACGCAGTACGCGTTCTTTGAGTGTCTTTTGAGTATACGGGACGCTACGTTGCGCCGTAGCACTCGGTGTTGGAGGCGCTCAAATTTACCAATCATAGATTATTTTATCAAACCAATCCGCGCGCGTCAAGGTCTCGTTTCTCTCGATACTTGGGGTTATATTGCGCGAGATTATGTGCCGGGTACCTACTACGAATACTGAAATAACTACCGTGTCGGTGACAAGATCCGCGTTGAACGTAAGCCAATCACGAATTAAAATATAGGTATACATACTGATTATGTTTTCACGCACAGTATGTATATTTCCGAAATGCTGGGCAACTTTCAGGTGTAAGGCGTAGGGCACGATTTAATTGTCTTCAACTGGGCACTTTACTGTCGGAAGGAGCATACCACTTGGTCGCCTTGTACAACATCCTTGGGAAGAGATGGGATGACCCTTGTTTTCTACTTTGTCGGCAATGCGTTACAGTATTTTTTTTTGAAAGAGTCATCGTTTTGTAGACAAATATTCCAAGCACAATTTATGCTCAGAATGTCAATGAGAAATTTTTATTTAATAAAATATATTCATTAATTACTATCATTTTTGCAGTACGAATTCAAGGCAAAGGGAGTAAAGAAGCGCAAGGTGACGGTTGAGGTGTCGACTGACGGGGTCCGGATTACAACTCGGAGTAAGAAAAGAAAAATGAAGGTTGGTAATTTCTTTAGACTTTATTCAAAGTATTAGCAGTTTTAACAAACAAACACTGGTGTTTGTTCGTTAAAACTGCTGGGGCTCAGAGTTGTCTCCGGAGCATGATGTCATGAAAGCAAAATGTTAACGCGTCGTAATCGCAATTGGTCATGATCGCAGATTTTTACCGATTAGTTTTTACCGTTGCTCATTTTTGCTTTATAATAAATCAATCCAATTTTTATTTTTCGCCAATGACAGTACTTTATGCGTTGGAGATTCGTATGTTAATCGCAAGAATTTTGAAAAGTCAATTAATATTTCTAGTTGGTTAGTTTCTAGTCTAAACCATTGGTTATTTTTGGTTTTATGGTTATTACAATCTATAACACTCTACTTTTGCTAAGTTCGTGTTAGTCAAAGTTTGATAGAATAATGGCGTATAAATGACATTAGGGTCTCCGGAAGTTCTAGGGAAGAAAAATTTATAATGAAGTAAAGTTATGTACTAAGTAAGTTAACTTTTCATTTTTTTTCATGAGACTTTATATTAAAAATGAGAATAGTAACCACTATTTAAGGGAAAACTAAAGAATATGTGTTTTAGACTGCCTTTGTCATGACCACATTCACAAATAGATGAATCCCGTACTTGGATTATGTGCATCTGGATTGAGTGATTTTTTTTTATGTTTCAACGAAACCAAAGCGTACATTTAGTCAAAAATTGTCAAAACTTTTAACCGATATCCAAAAATTTGTCACTCACAAGATAATGAAGATATTGACCAATATGTCAAGCAGTCAATACAGACATTTTGCAAAATGGCTTCAAGCTGAATCTTAGCCAATACTTACTCTGTGGACAAAATTTTCTTACCAAAAATTTGTACCCAATTTGTCACATTGTTTTACAAAAAATCAAGGAACTAAACGGTAAATCCAGGAATCTATGACAGTTTCATTGGATCACTCAATCCGGACAAATTAAGATTGAGATTCTAGAAATAGGGTATTATGTAGACATAATACATTTTTACAAATTTAAAGCAACGCCAATATTTATAGTTAAATAGTTATGAGAAATTAAACCTTTTTAAATTTGCTGAACTGAGTGATCGTTATAAACGCATGCGGGTAACTATCCCTTTTTGTTTAACTGTACACTAACTACGTTGAAAATTTGTATTACTTTGTGATTAACATTTGGCATAAAATTCATTTGTTTATGTCATTTCATTTACGGGATCTTCGTTTTACAATTAATTTTCAGAGAAAAGTGCTGTATGGTGACCATAATAATATGAGAGCATTACAAAATTAAAGACTACATAAAAATGTTTGTCAATTTTTATTTAGAAAGCAAACTACTCTTTTAAATCGCAAATTACGTAAGTAAGTACATGTAAAAAACTAAGTGATTCATTTTTACTAACATACATTTTTTTGCATATTATTATCATTATAGTAAACCATGCGTCCATTTATATATCCGTGTGCTCTATAATGACCCATTCCACCAGGATGCATAGAAGCGATGAACTCTATACCTCCTAGTATTCTGTAGGACTTCTTTTTTATTAACATCATTTTGGGCACATCGTGTAAATTTACTTTTTCTGTTTCATTTAATTCCATCGAAATAACATTCGAAAGTTCGTAATTATAGGTAGCTGCAGTACCATTACAAAAAGAACAAGTTCCCTTTTGGTCGCTAAAAGAAATTGCATCTTCTAGAGAGTGAATACCAAATACCGTTATTGTAAATTTTAATACAATAACGGTATTGAATCTAAATAAATTCAATGGCAGGAATACATGGAGATTTGTTTTCTGACTTGTAAAAGAGGCATTATAAACAACAATCTCTTCAGGGTAGATATAAATGGTGGGTAAAAGTATACTTTTTTATTCACATGTAATAATGTCGAATTTATAGGCTTCAACGAATTGATCAAACCAAGGCATAAAGTCATTGGTTTCAAAAATATCCAACTCTTCGTCGTGCTTAATTTCCTCCTTAGTAACAGGTTCTTGATAATTATTCTGATAGCCTGTGGGATCATCTAGTAAATTATCAAGTCGCATTTTCGCTTTAGTACATCTTGCAAATATTTCATTATTATTATGTATGTATTGTCCAAGACAATTATAATATCTTCAATTATGTTTTTTGCAGCATCATATTTCTCACATTTTTTTAACTGTAATATACTACGTATATAAAAATACTTTACTCGTTTATCGATGTCATTTCTGAAGCAAGATAAATTGTGCAGTGTCTTAACAAAGTGACTAGTATCATGCCTAATGAAAGTTGCTGGCAAATCAGTAGTTTTTCCTTCTAAAACTGAAAACAAGTGCTTAATGTACTCTTTTGTACTAGCGTGTAATGTGAACGCTTGAATGCTAGCTGAAAGTAAAGCTGAAGATGCATCTGTGATTACCTCGTGTGGAACATTATCTAAGTAAAGTAGCCACTTCTTCAACAAATCCAAAACTGATTTCGTACTATGAGCATCAGTAACCATTTGGAAAATAGGAACGGATTTCAGCTTTTTATTAGTTGTAGTAAGCCCAGTATATAAAAAAAGTGTCTTGGTGATTGCGGTACCATCAGGAAGTCTAATTGTTTCAAAAAACGACCCTGTGGCGTCTATTGTCATAGTGATCCTTCCAAATTTGTCATTATACATTTTAAAGTAATCAATTTGCTTATCACTCCAGTAATAAATATGAAAATTTGGATGAACTAAAATTTCACGTATAGATTTTTCATGATTAAAGTTTTTGCAAGCATAATAGATGATCAAACGAACTTCGCAAGTGAAGTTCGATCATTATTATATGAGCCGCTTCATTCGAAGATATAATTAACCAGGTAGTTCCTTAAATCTACTAGGCAACTTCGCACGTTTTTAAAAGACATGAATATGACTAAAAAATAAAAATTTTACAAGTACCTACCGAGCCACGCTCGCTCAGTCACTCCTCCCAGTTACTCATTCTTTAGAGAGGTAAAATAACCCAAAAAACTTTCTTGCCTTCTTGCTTTGGGTATAGTATCAAACGTATTAACAATACTGTTTGTGTACTATGGGTGGGAGGGTGATTATATCTTCGAATGAAGCGGCTCATATAATAATGATCGAACTTCACTTGCGAAGTTCGTTTGATCATCTATTATATTTCGCCGCTTCATTCTCGATATAATTAACCAGGTAGACTTTCAGAGATAGCACAGAAAGTTTTTTAATTCAATGGAACTCTTAATATGAACATAATGATTATATTGGGAGCAAAGACATAGTTACTCATTCATTTAATTAATTTAATTAAGTTACTAATACAAATAAGTAATTTCCAATTATCTATTACCCAATCTAGGTAAGGCATACTAATTTAGCAAAATTTTCGTCACTGATTACCGTTAGGTAATAGAATTTTTGTGAGTGTATTGGATGTGCTGGTCCGGCCAGCGGTTTTCCGAGTAGTGTCGACTGAAAGACCGCGCGAGTGCGCGGCGGAGGGGGCGGCATGGCGCGTGCTGTGTGCGCTAAAGACGCTCGTGTCGACGCCACTTTCTGTCGGCACCTGTTTCATCCCGCGACCAACTGGTTGTGTGGTAGCTGGTCTGTGTGGTGCTTTGTATGTTAACAACGATTGACCCGTACTGGCAGTTCTCTTATTTTTTGTAACGAAATGTAATCTTTGAGGACTGTTGCGGGGCAGATATGTATGTTCTCCTCGAAATGAGGTAGGAACAGAATAGGTTGGTCACGTCCAGGAGCGGTTTCAATCTAAAAGCACCTTTCACCAGACACTTTACCCTTTCATCTAAACCGATGTTCTCACCGGGGAATAATGATAATGCTGATCGGTGACTATTTTTAAGCTCCTGTATGAACGTCACGTAAACTGTTGGCTTAAAAATGGTAGTACCGCCGTTATTGGAGGTTTGAATGAACTAATATAATTGTGTTGGCAAAATTGCCACCACAGCCTTAAAGTAACATACTGCTTTATAGTACTGTCTGCCAACGAAGCTATTAATAGATTTAGTGCATCGGGAGGAGACCCTCGCCGGATTGAGGCTTGCCGCAGAGCCTCGCTGCAGCCAGGGTAAGGTCCTGGTGGAGGGGATGTTGGTCTATAAGAAGAGATTGAAGAGAATATTTATCAGAATTATTTCTGAACTCATCAATTTTTCCAACATGGGAAATCGGGGCTGTCGGGGCCAGTAGCTTCGTTATCAAGCATTTTTCTGCTGCATATTTATGCTAAGGGGAAGGGGAACCATGTAAATGTAAAATTTCTGCTAATTGATAGTTAACGCCTACGCATTCCGTTAACTCGTCTGTTACACACTGCGCCCAAGCCTGTCTGGGGGGTATCCGTGTAAGTCTCGAATTTAAAGTGAGCGAGTCACATAATTAAGTGTTGTGAATATGTTCTCGCTCCACCAGTCAAGGCCTGTCGATAACTCTGAAGGGAGTCTGATCCTTGTTTCGTAATCTTCGTACTTCGATAACATAGGAAATTTGTATCGTTCCAGAATTTTCGAGTATAGCCAACCGTATTTGGCTGCCAGGCACGAAGAGGTTAAAACTCCTATCAGTTGAGCTAAGTCGCGTATAGTGCACTGTGGTAAAGAAGAAGCCTTTTGAACTAATTTTGCTATTTCATTTCGCTTTTCAATAGATAGCGTTAATGTCAGGTTTGTTGTATCATAATGTATGATTGATGTGGGTACAATGAACTTGTATATCGAAATTTATAATGAAGCCTAAGCATTTGAATAATGACCGATTATTTTATATTCTTAAGACACTCAGTATTTTTTCCCGTCATAAGTTTTGTGAAGACTCTTGGTGTCACTGATAACTGATGACCCATATGGTAAAGCTGAGGATTCATAGTTGGTTTTTACCCCAAACGCGGACTCGAATTTATCGAGATCTTAAAAGTTTACGATCTGAGAGATCTCTTTCAGATCAATAGTAGATAAATTAATAGCTGTCTTTGGATTTCAGTTTTCTAGCTGTACGATAGTCCTTCATCTTAAAGTGTAACTTTGAGATGAATTCATTCGATGGTTTGAGTTTAATGTAAAACATTTACCACCATTAGGTATACATGTTTTGGGTAAACTGCCAACAATTGTAAAAATAGTTTATAAGACCGGCATTTACCTGAACTACGGCTCGGGGCTTGTTCGAAGAAGCGCTCTTCGCGCTGGGAACACGCTGGTTGTCGCGGTGCTAACTCGCAGTCGGTGTCTGGCGACGGTTTCCTCCCCCCCCCCCCCCTTCTTGTTCGATGGGGAGCGAGGAGCTTACCAGTTTCCCTGAAGTGGGTAGTGATGACTAACCACCAGGAAAGCTTACGTACCTACGCTAGGCGTAATAACATATGGATATAATCATGCAGATACCTTCGTGTTGACTCGCGGTCAGCACTCAGGTTTAATATTTGAGCATCAACTTGTCCTTCGTGTTAACTCACGGTTAATCACCAGGAAAACTTACAGACGCTAGTCGTAATAACGTATGGATATATGTTGAATCGCAGTCAACTCCCGGGGTTAATCTTTGAGCATCAACTTATCCGTCGTGTTAACGCACGGTTAACCGCCAGAAAAGCTTACAGACTCTAGTCGTAATAACATATGGATATATGAATTGTTACAATCGGTGTTTATTATTTATGAAGACTTCTTCAATTGACAGTTCATATAAAAATATAGATGAGAAATGTTCTCACATCCGCCAAGGAGTCCGGGCCAGTCCTCACCAGAAGAATATTCTGGCCCGATTGTGTTCATGTGTACACGTGTATCATGGTCAATTCATTTATTTCTCAATATAGTATAACATTGTTACATCTTAAGGGTGCAGACTAGTGTGCGGTTTTTTGTCGATTCACGACTAATAGATGATCAAACGAACTGCACGGTGGATTGAACACGCTCACTAATAACACATTATTTTAATTTTGTCTCTTTCTGCATCATGGGTTACGTTTAGGCAGGTTTTATCAAGACTGGGCGTAATGAGCTTAGTATGGCACTGCGTGAGTTCATAATTCCTGAACGGAGTTGTTGTTGCTGGGTAGAAAGAGTATTTTTATCTCTATTTCTAACCATGCCCGGTATGGCGGCCGCAATTCTCGCAATAAGTTCAGGAGGCATTTTTTATTAATAGCTCATGTACTAGGTACACCGTAACAAAATTTGAATAAAAAAGGGTATTGCGTATTATCTCGCAGATGATAAGAAGTGTACGTGTGTTTTCTTAAATAAGATAACACTTCTTTCATAAAGACAATTAATAACAAAATGTTATTAGGAGGGTACTCGGAGAAAAACTGTCGATGAAGAAAGAAAACGGTATACTAAGTAATTAATTATTCAAATTGAGTACGTAGATAACTGCCTTTGTGAGGATACACGATCCACCTCCCGGCATTACGTACTTTAGGTAATGTCAATGTAGACATGGAACTGAAATCGTAATCACCTTATTGATGATTGATTCCCATGTGTTAACACACGGTTAACCTCTAGGGATTAGATTGCCTTCGTGATAACACACGGTTATCCTCTAGGCGGGGTCGGTCCCGATTGAGTGTATTGTACACTATATGTTGAATGTTCGCAGGTAACCCGCTAAATCCCATGTGTTAACCCACGGTTAACCTCTAGGGATTAGATTGCCTTCGTGATAACCCACGGTTAACCTCTAGGCGGGGTCGGTCCTGATTTATATTGTACACTATATATTATGCCGAATGTTCGCAGGTAACCCGCTAAATCCCATGTGGATTGCCTTCGTGATAACCCACGGTTAACCTCTAGGCGGGGTCGGTCCTGATTTATACTGTACACTATATGTTGAATGTTCAGTATATTTCAGTATTCAGTATAGTTTTTCAGCCGGCAGGAATTAACCAAGCAACACAGCTGATTTTAGTTATTACAGCCGGCAGGAGTACACCAAGCATCACAGCTGCATAACTATAATTATTTCATAACAAACATAGTTCGTGTAGAAATTATAATAATTTTCAGTATATTTCAGTATTCAGTATAGTTTTTCAGCCGGCAGGAATTAACCAAGCAACACAGCTGATTTTAGTTATTACAGCCGGCAGGAGTATACCAAGCATCACAGCTGCATAACCAATAAATTCAACCTAATATATAGCGTACAATACAAAACATGTATTTGAAGTGTAAACTATCTAGGAGGTAATGCACAATATGATAAATGATAAAATGTTTTATGTAAGTACTTACATATCTCGTTTTCTTCCGCATCGGAAGAAGTAACTATATGACGACGAAACTTTCACTTTTATTTGTCGCTGCGTTGTTGAAGACGTGCTTGCGTTGCCACGCACAAATAAGGAATGAGTAACTGGGAGGAGTGACTGAGCGAGCGTGGCTCGGTAGGTACTTGTAAAATTTTTATTTTTTAGTCATATTCATGTCTTTTAAAAACGTGCGAAGTTGCCTAGTAGATTTAAGGAACTACCTGGTTAATTATATCGAGAATGAAGCGGCGAAATATAATCAACGACATCAACGGATTAGAATCAGGCAACTGTCCAAGTTTTGCATCACATTTAATCTGCCGCAGAGCAGAAATTGAAGGTAATACTGGAGGTCCTATATTTTTGAGATTTTTACCAACACAAGTTATTAATTTTGAAGACAATTTATTACGAACCAGAATCGCTGGCTTATTTTGCAATTTTCTGGCTAATTTTCGTCTTTTGTATGGTGTTAAATTTAGACTTTTTATTTGAGAAATGCTTGAAAGATTTGTCCATATCCCGAATGTTGCAGATAAACGTATGTATTTTACTATTTAGGGTCAAAGTTGCTATTTCTATCTTTGCATTACATTGAGAACATTTTCCTTTGAATGTTATGGTGTCATCGCGAATTTTACTTTTCTTTAAAGTCCAAGTACATTGTAACTTCGAATGTAGCCATATCAATTTCAATTTTGGTAACGTCATATATCTCTGATAGGAACCTGAGTCAGATTTTTTTCTCCTTATGGGTGAAATTTTATTTAAATCATACATATCGACACGTCACAGTTTTTGGACTATTCGATTTACTGGATGCTAAGGATGTAGAAGTAGAAATTTTAGGTGTATTTTCGGTTTCTTGCTCTCTTAAATTAGCAGTGTTACAATTTCTTTTAAAAGACAAAAATGAAGCTCTTGGTGACATTTTAGAATCTAACTCTTGAGACATTTTCAAAAAAACCGGATTATATAATATATTATTTAATATTCGGATTTCTCAAAAATTCGCCATATTTTTGAAACAGATTTATTTGCTTATTGAAATCTACTAATGCCCCGTTTTCTTCCGAATCGGAAGGAATTATTGTATATACCAGCACCACAATGGTGGTAAGGTAATGCACAATATGATAAAATGTTTTATGTATGTACTTTACATAATCTCGTTTTCTTCCGGATCGGAAGGGATTATTGTATATACTAGTACCACAATGGTGGTAAGGTATAGTGTTGGCGGCATAATCTTGGCAACAAACACATCACAAAATGTACTCTATATGCGCAGTATGCGCGTATTGGGCGTCTTTTGAGGATAGCTTGAGGTGCTGCGGTAGTGGAGGACCTCAAATCCACCAATCATAGATTATATTATTAAACCAATCCGTGCGCGCCAGAGGCTTGTTTGTCTCGCGAATAAGTAAGTCTCATGAGTAAGCTCAAAGTAGCCCAACGAGCTATGGAGAGGGCTATGCTCGGAGTCTCTCTGCGAAATCGAATCAGAAATGAGGAGATCCGTAAAAGAACCAAGGTTACCGACATAGCCCAGCGGATCAGCAAGTTGAAATGGCAGGGGGCAGGGCACATAGCACGGAGGACTGATAACCGATGGGGTCGAAAAGTCCTCGAGTGGAGGCCACGTATCGGCAAGCGCAGCGTAGGACGTCCACCCACAAGGTTGACAGACGACCTCATTAAGGCTGCGGGAACGCGCTGGATGCGAGCCGCTTCCAACCGGTCCTATTGGAGATCTATAGGGGAGGCCTATGTCCAGCAGTGGACTTCCTATGGCTGAATTGATGATGATGATGATGATGATGATTCATATCTTTTATCTATTCTCATACTGAAATGTAAAGATTAAAAAATTAAAAACAGTACTTTCATGACACTCTTTACGCACAGAGTGTCAAAATCAATTTAATATAATGTAATTTAAACAGAGTGTAAAAATTACATTATGACACTGCTCTTCTATGGGGTCTGTGTCATTATATATAACTTTTTTTCTACTATGATACAGATTTTTTTACAAACACTCGTGTATACTATAAAATAACTCGGCTTTTTAAGAACCCTTATTATGGAACAGTTTCATAAACTACTATTAAAATCGTGCGAGGTTGCCTATAAGGGACTACCTGGTTAATTACATCGAAAATGAAGCGGCGAAATATAATTTTCATCCCACCATCTCGGAAAGTGTATTTTTGCTCTTCGATAACTGAGCGTAAAAGTCGTTTTTATCCTCTAGAGGATAAAGTAAATTTGAATTTAGAACATCGTGTGTACTAGGGTTGTGAACTCAAAACATCATTAAACCTATTTACTTCTACCTCTATGGTGCCGAATTTATCATACAACTTTTTTAAAAACTCAGACTCGGAACCTCCTTGGTGTACTTTTTTTTTTAAATTTGCTTTGCGCGCATCAATTTTTTTCACGTCATATTGTTGAACATTGTTGTTGAATTTTTATTTTTTTTATCATTAGTATTAATACACATGTTATACAGCCTCCGTGGCGTAGTGGTAGTGAACGCGGCCGCTACGTAGGAGGCACGGGTTCGATCCCCGCTCAGTGCAAATATCTTTTATGCATGAAAATGGGTATTTGCATTGGTCTGGTCGTGCCTTGGAGAGCACGTTAAGCCGTCGGTCACGGATGCCATACGAACATCTATGGCAGTCGTTACGGGTAGTTGGAGCACTAAAAAGTTCAACAACAACGGTCTAGCTGCAATGCTTCGATATCGCCTAATGTCACTATTGGGTTATGGAGGTCAGATGGCAGTCGCTTCACGGAAAATAACGAGGTCCAGCCAAATCCGCAGTTAAGACAAGACTGGGAATTAACGCTAGGAAGGAGAAGCATTTCATTATTTCCTCGCTGAGGTGGGATGAAAAGTTACGTGTTGCACTCGAGTGCAAAGACTTTTCACCTTGTGCTCTTTTGATTCCCTCGCTAACGCTCAAGATTCTAATTTGTGTAAATTTAGAATCTTTCGCTTGCTCGGTCATCAAAACTGAGCACGCGGTTAAAAAGCAACTTTGCACTCTTGTAGGTATAACAAATAACTATTACACTGTTATGTACTAGTATAAGCAAATGTAATAATATTACAATTCAAATTAGGACGATATACTCAGATTATTGCACAAAACAGGAAAACTGATGACCACTATCACATTTGTGCACTACACCGTAGTAGAACTAAATGTAATATGTTAGGTACGTCATAATAATATAAGAAATAGCCTAAATTACGGTAGATGATAAAATAGTCCATCAACAGTAAAAATTATATCTACCCTACAACACTCCATTCTTTAATAAAAAATAAAAACTTAAATCTCGTAAATGATATGACATAAACAAATGAATTTTATGCCAAAGGGGGTTGGGTAATGTTGGCGTCGAGTTGGAATTGAGCGGCCATCAATGAAATTTGTATAATATGAAAGTACAGTATAAAGTGATCAAAAGTTACTATGGACAAACTTCTCTAAACTATATCGGGACTTAGCTATACAGGGTGGTATTTTTCAACTTTACTTAGATGGAAGTACTCTAAATACTGGAGATAGCGAATTCCACTGAAAGGAAACATCGCCTTATTTTTTAAAAGAAACAAAACTGCATTCAAAGTTTTCTGAAAATGCCACACCCGGTAGTCGAACCGACTAAAATCTCCCTAAACCTGCTATTTCATGGATTTCCTTATATTAAATTTACCAAGTTTGTTAGAGAGATTTGATCCTTATGATCGACCCTATCGATTGATGCAATAAAAATACAGGGTGTTATTTTTTCGAAATGTAGTCGGTTCGAATATAAGACGTGGCAAACGATTTTTCAGCATTCCTTACATGCAGTTCTGTTTCTTTTTTATAAACATACTAAACTGTATTCAAAGTTTTCTGAAAATGCCACACCCGGTAGTCGAACCGATTGAAATCTTTCTAAATCTTCTATTTCATGAATTTCCTTTTATTTAATTTACCAAGTTTATTAGAGAGATTTGATCCTAATGATCGACCCTATCAATTGATGCAATAAAAATATAGGGTGTTATTTTTTCAAATTGTTCGATTATAGGGCGGGGCAAACGATTTTTCGGCATTCCTTAAATGCAATTCTGTTTCTGTTTTAAAAACGTACTAAACTGTATTCAAAGTTATCTGAAAATGCCACACCCGGTAGTCGAACCGACTAAAATCTTTCTAAATCTTCTATTTCATGGATTTCCTTTTATTTAATATACCAAGTTTGTTAAAGAGATTTGATCCTTATGATTGACCCTATCGATTGATGCAATAAAAATATAGGGTGTTATTTTTTCGAATTTTAGTCGGTTCGATTACAGGGTGTGGCAAGCGATTTTTCGGCATTCCTTGAATGCAGTTCTGTTTCTTTTTTTAAATAAGAAAACATTTCCTTTGAATGAAATTCGCTATCTCCAGTATTTAGAGTACTATTCCTAGCGAGATGGAAAACGGAAAGTAATCCCCCCCCCCCCCCTAGCCAGATGGACTGAAATGGCGCACATTAGTAGAGGCCTATGTCTAGCAGTAGTCTGCAATAGGCTAATTGATTACAATAATTACTTCTTGGATGTTAATATGTAGGAATAGTATCTACTCTTACTACCGGAAATAGCTAATTTAATTCAAGGGAAACACTCTCTTATTTCAAAAAATACAAAGCTGCATTTAAGGAATTTCGAAAAATCTCTTGCCACGCCCTGTAATGTAATCGAACCGACTAAAATTATAAAAAATAACACCCTGTATTTTTATTGCATCAATCGATAGGATCGATCATAAGCAATCTTTGTAAATTAAATAAAAGGAAATCCATGAAATAGAAGATTTAGAAAGATTTTAGTCTGTTCGACTACCGGGTGTGGTATTTTCAGAAAACTTTGAATACAGTTTAGTATGTTTTTAAAAAAGAAACAGAACTGCATTTAAGGAATGCTGAACAATCGTTTGTCACGTCTCACAATCGAACAATTCGAAAAAATAACATCCTATATTTTTATTGCATCAATCGATAGAGTCGATCACAACGATCAAAATTCTTTAACAAACTTGGTAAATGAAATAAAAGGAAATCCATGAAATAAAAGATTTAGAAAGATTTTAGTCGGTTCGACTACCGGGTGTGGCATTTTCAGAAAACTTTGAATACAGTTTAGTGTGTTTTAAAAAAGAAACAGCACTGCATTTAAGGAATGCTGAAAAATCGATTGCCACGCCTTATAATCGAACCGACTACAATTCGAAAAAATAACACCCTGTATTTTTATTGCATCAATCGATAGGGTCGATCATAAGGATCAAATCTCTCTAAAAACATGGTAAATTAAATAAAAGGAAATCCACGAAAGAGAAGGTTTTGTAAGATATTAGTCGGTTCGACTACCGGGTGTGGCATTTTCAAAAGTCTTCGAATGCAGTTTTGTTTCTTTTTAAAAATAAGGTAATGTTTCCTTTAAGCAAAATTCGCTATCTTTAGTATGAGGGTACTTTTCTTCAAGGTAAAGTCGAAATGTTGCACCCTGTATATCGCGGCTCCGATATTACTTACAATGAAAATAATGACATTTGTACGTGTGTTTAACACAGTACAATGAAGTGGTATCAAAATTATTAATGGCTGCTGAAAAAATTAAGGACGCCACTGTCCATACTAGATTACCCAATCCCCTTTTAGTCACAAAGTAGTACTAATTTTCAACGTAGTTAGTGTACATTTAAACAAAAGGGATAGTTACCTGCATGAGTTTCTAACGATCATTCAGTTCAGCAAATTTGAAAAGGTTTAATTTCTCATAAGTAATTAACTATAAATATTGGCGTTGTGACTTTAATTTGTAAAAATATTTTCGAGTCTTACATTT
The DNA here is from genome assembly GCA_914767945.1 of Eilema depressum. NCBI lineage: Eukaryota > Metazoa > Arthropoda > Insecta > Lepidoptera > Erebidae > Eilema > Eilema depressum. The sequence continues at coordinate 19,406,426 of OU612012.1, read as the reverse complement.
ATGGCGAAAATAATAGTAGATTGTATAACAAGGGAGCAAAATAGTATTTTTACGGCGAGGGCGCACTTTGAACCACGAGTCTAGCGAAGGTTTCTAGAATAGAACGATTCTAACGTAGAAACCTGAGCACAGCGAGGGGTTCAAAGTATATCGCCCGAGGGAAAAATAATTTGCTCCTCGAGAAATACTCTACTTTTCATCCCCTTTCTATGAGAAAAATACATCAGGGGCCTTAGACAAAGTGACATTCTATTGGCGAAAACGCCAGTGGAATCGCTAATTGTAGTATGAAATTGACATAAATCATTAATATAACTATATTTTTTGTACGAAATTTGAGTCTTTGTAACTCGAAATACATTATTTAACTTATCATTATTATTATAACCACCGCAATGTCCCGAAATCCATGGTTAAAACATTAAAAATGGTTCGCTTCAGCGCGATTCCATCAATAGAATGTCACTTTGTCTAGGGCCCCTGTACTGATTACTTACATAGAATCATTCTCAAATGATTTATTTTACTTTAATTTTGTCATAATTCTTGACATAATTGTAATTTTATGACGTTCATGTGCTCTTTTGTGCCTAAACTGAATAAACGAAATTGATTCTTTGATTCCATAATACAAGAACAGAGACGGAATTCGCGCGCTGGTTTTTTTTTTACATAGCACGGTTCACCATACCGCCGTGCAGCCAACACGAACCAGCCAGTAATAAAAAAAAAATTGGTTCCATTTCTATGAATAATATGATGTTCCAAATTCAAATCACTTTTCCGCCCGCTAAAAAGCTCTGACAGAAAAGTGCTACTTTGCTCCCACTTATAGAGGAACAAAGTGACACTTTTCGAATAGAAGGGATGAAAACAATATTTATTATGTCTACATAATACCCTATTTCTAACTGTCATAGATTCCTGGATTTACTTTTTAGTTCCTTGATTTTTTGTAAAACAATGTGACAAATTGGGTACAAATTTTTGGTACGAAAATTTTGTCCACAGAGTAAGTATTGGCTAAGATTCAGCTTGAAGTCATTTTGCAAAATGTCTGTATTGACTGCTTGACATATTGGTCAATATCTTCATTATCTTGTGAGTGACAAATTTTTGGATATCGGTTAAAAGTTTAGACAATTTTTGACTAAATGTACGGTTTGGTTTCGTTGAAAAATAAAAAAAGATCACTCAATCCAGATGCACATACTCGTAGTACTTGGATTTGTGTAGGAATACTGGGGAACAGTAGCAGCCAGCCGAAGTCGGCAAACAACCGATATGACAGACTGGATGTTTTTGAGTAGTGAAAAACCAGGGCTTGTAAATAATAAATAATAATAAATGTAAATAATATAAAATATAAATTGTTTGGTTTTTCGGCATAGTCAAAATTGCCTTTCTTTTTGGAGGAGTTTGGCCAATGTGCTTGCCATGTTGTCTGCCTCTGTAGACAAAATGGCAAGCACATTGCTGCAACTGTTCGAACACAACACTCGAGGGAGATTCAGCAGGTACCCCTGGTACTCTAAAGTGTTAAAGGTCAAAGAGAGAGCAAGTAATTGCACTATTGGCATACAAGTATGCACACTCATTGCCTCTGATGTTAACAGGTGACCGTCTCTAATCACCCCGCTACCATGACTGCTGAAAAGAAGCCGAAACGTCGAACTAAAAGTAAAATTAATAACAAATAAATCGCGATAGAATCCGTTAAAAAGTGGTTTTATTTCAATGAGTGATATTATTCGATTAAACTTCAGAAAATATCATGTATCTCTGGTAAATTTAGTTCGATTTTACTTTAATTATACTATTGCTAAGTTTAATGCATTGTTTGAATTTCACCTATGAAATCATAATATAATATGTAATTTACATACCTACACTTAAGTTGAATCTTCTCATACCGTACGCCGCGCTGAAGTGTACGTAAGCAGTGCGGATTATATATGCGGTTCTTGCCAAACTAAAACATCCTGGCACGCGTACCCTACCCTACGCAAAATAAATGAACCGCTGGTTGAACGGTGTACGTCATCAATGGCCCACTCAATAGTTTAGCCTGCAAGGCAGGTGGCCTTGTAAGCTCCGTCTGCTCACTGAGTGATATCCAAATACGGACATCACTCTCTCGCAGTAAAGCTACCTGTTTTATTTCCAATTATGATTAAAATAAAACTCATACCATGTATTTGTTACAGAAGACATCGAGTTCTAAACTGTTTGGTCGCGGAAGCAAGTCTAGTGTGACAAGCGAGACAGAGTTAATGCAGCATCCGATATACCGTATATTCTACGTGTCGCATGATAGTTCTGATTTGAAGATCTTTTCGTATATTGCAAGGGACGGAGCTACCAATGTATTCAAGTGTAACGTCTTCAAAAGTAATAGAAAGGTAAAATATTGCAACACTTATAGTTTTTAATTTTTGTATTGATTATCTTATACCTCATCAACGTCTTGATAACAATTTTCAAGTTGCGTCCAATTTAGCACTGTAGACCCCGGGGTACGCATATTATTTTTGATATATGGGCTTTTACGGGCGCGACTGCCGTTTGACATCCCAACCCAACCCTTCCATATCACGCCGGGTGCAAACTGACAACATGTTAAAATGTATAAAGTATCAGATAGCACGAGTGTCAAAATGTAAGAAACGTAAAATAGTTTCAAATCGTCAAAGTGTAGTAACGATCAAATTTAGGAATTAGGAATGCAGTGATGCTAGAAATTACAAATTTAATGTAATATTTCATGAGTGTCAAAATGCACAAATGTAATAATGATTATAATGGTAAAATGTTTACATCAAATGTTATGGTTTACTAATGTTTGGCAAAAAACGTTTCCCAAAGACACAAAACGTTGGCAAAACAACTTTTCGCAATTTTACAGTTAGCAATACTATTTTTGGCAAATTAATTGCCCTCCGTATCAGAATGTCAAACTAGTAAAATGGCAATGAGGTAAATAATTACATGGCAAAGTTTCATTTTACCAAGTATTAGGTAGTCAAATATGGTTTGGCATATAAATTATATATAAATTATACTTTGAGTCTAAATTCACTGCATTAAATTTTTTAATTTTAAGATCAAATTTTTAAAATACACTGCTTCATGGATGTTTTTTTCACCTTGGACAAATAATTTACAGGTAAGGACTTCGATAATAATTATATTATTATCATACAAATCATTTCCGGCGCTTCGCCGGCCGCTCCTTTATTTTTGTGGCTTGCGGCTTTACATTTGTTTAGCGTGTGTAAAAAATTAGGGCCTACAAGACTTCTTTGTACACAATATCCTTAACTAATCTGTTATTAGGCGCAAATCTTGACTGAATCGTAATCGCCAATCGCCACTTTATAATAACAAAAAAAAGTACAATTATTGAGTGACAGGTAAGATATACAATAATAATAATACCTACTTCTTTACGTGAGCGAAGCCGCGGGCAAAAGCTAGTCGTCAAATATACTTCGCTAGATATATTATCTATGCACTATGCACAAAAGTGGTTAATTCAAAGTTCTCTCCAAAATAACTCAATGTAGATGGCGCTAGCATACAGAAATTCGTATAATATTATATTTTATATATACGAATTATATATATTATATAGCCTGCATCTCAAAATCCTTTCTTAGGGGATGCCAACGTCATAGTAGCTTTATGCATGCAAAGTCTCAGCCCGATCGGTTTAAAATTAACAAAGTTTCATACAAACTTTCATCCCCTATTTTATCCCCTTGGGGGTAGAATTAATCAAAATCCTTTCTTAGCGGATGCCAACGTCATAACATCTACCTGCATGTCAAATTTCAGCCCGATCCGTCCAGTGGTTTGGCTGTGCGTTGATAGATCACTATGTCAGTCAGTCACCTTTGAGTTATATTATATTTAGATATAAAAATTTTGTCCTGCAAAAAAGTGTGCGAAAATTGCAAAAAGACCTGTAAAAGAGATTTTTGAAGAATGCTACAGCCAAGACAGTACAGATGATGATTCAAATGATTCTATTGTGATTTCAGTATTTAACACAAAAAAAATCGGCCAAGTGAGAGTCGGACTCGCCCATGAAGGGTTCCGTAGTAGCAAAGACGAAAATTGCGGTTTATGACGTTTTAAAAAAAAACTACTGACTGGATCTCGTTCGAACCAATTTTTAGTGGTAGTTTGCATGGCAATTTACACCATATATTTTTTTTAGATTTATCATTCTCTTATTTTAGAAGTTAGAGGAGGGGGGGGGGGGGGGGGGCACTTTTTTCCACTTTGGAAGTGTCTCTCGCGCAAACTATTCAGTTTAGAAAAAAATTATGTTAGAAACCTCAATAGCATTTTTAAAGACCTATCTATAGATACACCACACGTATGGGTTTGATGAAAAAAAAAAAAATTGAGTTTCAGTTCTAAGTATGGGGACCCGAAAATTTAATGCTTTTTTTATTTTTGTGTGAAATTCTTAATGCGGTTCACAGAATACATCTTCTTACCAAGTTTCAACAGCATAGCCTGTGACATGACACAGAAAAGTGGCAGTGACATACGGACGGACAGACATGACGAATCTATAAGGGTTCCGTTTTTGCCATTTGGCTACGGAACCCTAAAAACGATCACTGTATAGAGCAAGGCAAAAATACTTATGATGTGCAATCTCAGCTTCTCAACTTTTAGAAGATGTTGAATTGCCTTTGATTTTAAAAATATTTTTTTTAGGTATTGTGGGAGAACGGCACGGACAATAAAATTTTAAATTTTGGAATCAACTTAGCAGTAAAGATACTAAAATATTGCGCCGATCGACAAACATTATTTGGCGACGGCACGTTTAAGGTGGCCCCTGATCCATTTGAAAAATTGTTCACAACCCATTTAGATTACTTCAGCACAGATGATGAGACCAATATCATACCTACTTTTTACGCATTATGTATTACCCAATAAATCCACGGAGACATAATGTACGTTTCTTTTCTTGGATTCGAGATGAGCATAATATAAAGATTAACAAATATAAATGTGATTATGAGAGAACACAAATAAACGCCGTAAAGGAAGTATTCCCAGCTTGTGAAGTTTCTGGGTGTTTCTTTTATTATAATCGTGCAATTTGGCCTAAAGGTTGACTAAACTAAACTGGAATTTGATAACACTAAGGAAGGAAGAAAACTATTGAATCTGACATCATATTTGCCTCTCTTACCTGAAAATTTCCTTGTAGCAGGGTGGAATGAAATCACTAACCTAATTGTAGATAATACTCCGGCGATCGTAAGTTTCAAAAAATCTTTTATTAAGTAATGGCAATCAAAATCGCTTCTTGCAAAAATCGGCTGTTCAGACCAAAGACACAGAACTAATAAGTAACAGTCTAGAGGTCTGGCACAGCCGTAACAATAAAGGTCCAACCCCACCAAACGGACGGCATCGGCCCGGATTTTACAATCTTTAAACAAAATTAAATCTTATTATCACAGTGTTTGAAGTTTATATTACCAAGTCACGCACAACAGCTTGACAGCGACGTGCGGCGGCATGACGCACGTCAAACTGTCATGCGTGACTTGGTAATATAAACTTTAAATGCTGTGATATAAGATTGATTTTGTTTAAAGATTATAAAATCCGTTCCGATGCCGTCCGTTTGGTGGGGTTGGACCTTAAAAGAATGCGCTCTTCTGTAAACTTATGTACATTCGTGCATTTGTTGAGGAAAGAAGCAAGATATCAAAATGGGCGTATAAACAATAGTATTTTTGAAACTCAAAAAAGAAGGCGAGTGGATGTGTTTTTCGACAGAAAGTTGAAAGTCTTGCTGAGTAAACTAATCAATGAAGACATACCAATTATTCATTTTTTAAATTTCATTGTGCAACTTAAGAAAGCAATGTAAAATATAAAATAAAATATAAAAAAACAACAATATTAAGTAAACTATTGTAAGTTTTGTGTAATTTAATTTTAATTTAGTGTTAAGACAAGAATAAATACATTAATAAATTGTAAGTTTTGTGGATTTTAATTTGAATTTAGTATTGAGACAAGAAAAGTACATACTGTCAATTGAACATTTCAGCAACTGCATATTTTGACCATTCATTGCTCATTTGGTCATAAATACATATTGTCGATTGAACATTTTAGCATTAGTACATTCTGACAAAAGGATAAAATGTCATAAATATATTGTACATTTTCACACTCGTGCTATCTGATACTTTATACATTTTAACATGTTGTCAGTTTGTACCCGGCGTGATCCATATGCGTTTATACTGTTTATATCTAGTTCGTGGAAAAATACAAGTGTACTACTAGTGTGTTCCCGGCAGAGTAGAATTTGGGCCACCCAATCTCCTCCCCATTTAAATACATACTTTACATCTTTTCTAAGACAAACACAAATTACATACTGCAGTGTAAAACTGTAATTGTTTATGTATGTAAAAAAAAGTGTATCCAAAATGAACGATTACTTGAGTTGCCAAAAAGTGTTTCTAAAAGGAACAAACCCGAATAAGATAATAATATCACGCTCATACTATGACGTTTTTCAGCACCAACTTTAAACATCTTTGCTACTACCCGATATTAGCTAGCCAATATTGCTCAAGGTATATCTTCTAACTGTTATAGTATACTTTCGCATAAAAATTTTCACCTTTATAGTCACGATGACGTAGGTTCGACTCTTACGGGCTCTAAATCACTTAATTTTCAGCAGGGTGGTGCGATAATTCATATTTCTTCTAAGAACTGCAAATTTGCCTTGAAACCTGTGGGTATCCCGTGAGATTTGAATGAGGTCAACGTCTTGCTTTTTGATACAAACTGTTATAAATATATAAAGTTCTCTGCCCAACAGAATCAAAGTTTAATTCCTCTTTGATATTGAGTATGTATTGATGAAGAATAACGTGTATCATATTTATTTACAAAAACATGATATCTATTCATATACCTTTCATTCAAGTAGGTAACTATTTTTAGAGCTAACTGATCTGCGATCTCATACTTAAAAATAGTTGTAAAAGTCACAAAATTTTATGAATGTTATTTCTACTTAATTGAAATCGAACTATTTACAACGGAATGTATATATTTTTTATATTTTGTCGATTCAATTGGAATTTCATTTAAAACACTGACCCCGGGTTTTCAGTTGTTCTCAGCAGCCATGGTCACGGGGTGACTTTCATTTAAGTGTTTATTTCTTTTAAAAAACCTATTTAATAATTAAGTGTTCCAGGTTTTGATCCTAATATTGTACCATTAGTTTTTAGGCTCCAATATCAACAGCTGATGTTCCTATTGGACACCGCCATTTCTTCACGAAAATTTATTTTGTGCTTAAAATTGTATACAGTCGACTTATTGAGATAAATAAAATTGCCGACTGCCATTTTGTTCGTGGACTGCACCTAAAAAGTGGTACGATGCAAGTCTGCCATTATATATATATTACAAGATCGCAAATCATCATAAACACGGGCCTGGTAATAAACCACAGCTGTGTGATCAGTTGCTCAGCCGGGCGATATGTGGAAATTGCAGTTTGACAAAGTAACATCTTTTAACACTTGGCATAATAATGCCATCGAGATCGTCATGCTAACTTATTCATGTCTACGCCAAGCGCCGCCCACGTGGAATTCTGAAAGAATCGTTAAATTTTCTGATATTTGGTCAGAATAATTACATTTGCAAAATACGTAATTTTTTTTAAGACATTATTTATTATACGTAGGTATTATATTTTAAGATAATAAATAAGTAAAGTTACTTAGGTTTCAAGGTTTTTAGTGTGATCAAAATTATTTTATTATCTACCCTAAAATGTCTAAAATAAAAACAGCTGTGAAAGATAAAAAAGTTGTTTCACTATATAAAATACAAACTTTTAAGTTACATCTACACATAATTTTGAACCTATAATTTAAATAACAGCAAACTGATTAACTGAATAAAAATATGTATCACGCTGCTAATATTATTCTGTTAAAGAAAGTTCTTACTAATAAGAATATCGCTTGCCACTACCACTATGCTAATACCAACATCGACATAGGTACTGTAATAAAACTGTAGTGAAAAATTAACACATTGAAAATATTTAGCGAATAATAAGTAGAATACTTTTAGATTTTTCGTTTGTCTATTTGTTTGTTTTGAAAATCTTGGGAGCGGCTCAGTGAATTTTAATAAATACAGTATTGTACAGTCGGTACCAACACTGATTTAAAGTATATCGAATGAGTATTTACTGGTAGGTACTGCATTTTCCTTTAAACGTCCATCCTAAACAAACAGGGGTCAAGTACAATTGGTTCATAATACACCCGTGCTAACAATAATAAAGGCGTAAGTAGTACCTACAGTACGTACGGTACGGTAGCACATTAGATGAATATAAATTTAAAAAATTAAAATCAAAATTAAATTAAATTAAAATTTATATATATTTCGTGTGTGTTTTGATCAGGTAGCGTTGCGTTTCTCCAATTCATAGGGGACCAAAATGCAGTCATAGTGAAATCGGGTATATTATACAATTTATTCATGGTACCTACAGTAATTATTTATTATTCATTGTTACTTGCGATACTGTAAGAAAAAATAGGAGATCCTGGAAATAAGGTTCCGTCTACATTTTTCACATTTGAATTAGTATCAACGTGTATTTTATGACTTTCATAAGAGAAAAAAAACAGCTTACCAAAAATTGGTTCTGTATTTGTTGAAACCAGCTGGTTGACTTGGTCACTACAAAGTAGGTAGATATATGTGAGTATTAGCCTAGCGCTCATGATGTATAGTTTATAAGACTTAAGTAAAAAAGTTAATTCCTAACTACATATACCTACCCGATAATTTACACACGCAAGGCTTTGCGTTCAAGCTTTGTACATACATACCAGTGGCGATGAGTCCCTATAACCCAATTCCTGCGGGCTTGCTCTGCAAAGGGAAGCCGTGGTAGAATTATTATGTTTGTTTAAATTTATAATTAGTAATTGAAATTCAGAAGGTACCTAAATTAAATTCAGTATCTGAAATCAGAACACCCATAAGTCCGTACAAAATTGCCATGATCATACTATAAGAGGTACCTAAGATTTTTTCCACCGGCTTACCTTTTGAAATTTTTGACTCTTCGCCACTGATACATACATACATACATACATACAAACAATCACGTCTGTATCCCTGAAGGGTTAGGCAGAGGTGAATTAACACCCACATTTCACCAATCATTATATGGTACCACGTAATAGGGGGTGAGCCTATTGCCGTATTCCGGGCACTATTGTTGACTCGAGCCATGTATCTGAGGCTGAGCTTGGGCTGTATTATATCTGTCTGATGTTAAACAGCCCTTGTACACAATGAAAATATGCAGCGCTGCAATCTATCTAGTTCTATTGAATTTATGACATACTTCGATACCTTCATAATATAACTCGCATATAGTACATAGGTATAGGTACTTTCTTACATATCTTTACAATAAATACTATAATCTCATTTAGTACGTAGATATATATTCTACGTTCAAACAACATGTGAATTGACCTTCATTCTCGTATTCGTAAACTGTTGAACAACCGAACTCAAGGCAAAAAATAACACCGCATACAATGAAAAGGAGTTGCTTATTACAAGGTCGAATACGTTTTCATGAAAAGGTTTTTACACCGTCGAGCAAATAAACGATATAAGATGGAAAAACATTTGCCCCTTTTTTAACTGAAATAATATTTCTTTTATCGATATAATACTGAGGTGTGTGATTTTTGCCCCAACTAATAAAAATGGGTGAATCAACGTGATAGGTAAAGGTTTCATTGAATAAACTGTACCTATTCGTATATTATATATTGACAATGTAAGTATGGATGGAGGCATGCTTATTTTTAATCGTCTTTTTAGAGTTATATGATATATTATATATAATATAATAATATATGTTATATTATTATACTTGGATTATTATACTTGTATCAACCTCCATACTAACACTACCAGAAGCCATTTCAAAGCTTTTTTATCTTCATAGTTTTGAAATTTTTGTCAAACAATTTTTAATTTACAAAATCTATTCGACTCGCAAGAACAGATTGAACTAATCCATAATTTCACTAAAATATCTACAGAATTCAGCTGACCATTTTATCCCTATTCACCCCATAGTACCGGTACAGAAAAAAAAACAGAGTAAAAAAAAGTTAAATTCAAACCTCATTCTTTTAAATATGACCGAACGCCATTTTTAGATGCGCGCGCATAGTAAAACGAATTAACTTGTAGTATTGTTTATTTAGTATTTGTAGTATTATTTTATTCGCAAGTGTATTGTAAAACGTCGTATGCCACGCGTGAGTATGATAATTACCGTCCTCGGCTCTCTCAAGACCCTCGCCGGCGCCTCGGCGTTAATCACCAACTTTACTCACTTGTACCATAACGAACTATTTTATAAATTACTTTTACAACACACCTGCTCATAACAGTGCTATTATTTTATCGCAATTAGGCACGTAATGACATCTATTATCAAAATGTGACTTTTTCATTGCTATTATTGACAAAAGTGAGTTATAGATTCTTTTTTAAATTTTATAGGAGGTGTCTATAAATTGTCTATGTTCTTAAAAAACTTTTGATACAAAAAAGAACGTGTTTAATAGTACGAATAAATTAATATGCCCATTGTATGGTCATTTGATGCATTTTCGTATTTAAATAAATAATTTCAACTTGTAATAATTGTATAATAAATAAAATTATTACTCAAATTTAACATTTTTTTTCTCTCTAAGTACAGAAAAAAAAACAGTAAAAAAAAGTTAAAGTCAAACCCAATGATATTAAATATAAATAGATGTGTTATTGCTATTTCCACGTTGATTTGTAAGCATATGACATATCTATGTTATGAAAATATCATTGGTCAAACCTCATTCTTTTAAATATGGCCGATCGCCATTGTTAGATGCGCGCGCATAGGAAAACGAATTCATTTGTAGTATTGTTTATTTAGTATTTGTAGTGTTATTTTATTCGCAAGTGTGTTGTAAAACGTCGTATGCCACGTGTGAGCATGATGATTACCGTCCTCGGCCCTCTTAAGACCCTTGCCTGACGGCTCGGGTCTCAATAGCGCCTCGGTGGTAATCACCAACTTTGCTCACTTGTACCATAATGTACTATTTCACCATTGACACTTGAAAAAGGACCCGTGATTCATCAAAAACGGTGAATAAAACGCTCTTTATTTCACTGAGTGAATAAAAAAATTTGAATTTGGAACATGCGCGAATGTACGGATTGTAGTAAAACATGCAAAGAGGTTGCACACTCACACTATAAAAACGTACTAAAAGCTACCTAAATGTAATCACTGGCTAGATAGAATGTTGCTCAGTTTAAATTGAGAAAAAAAAATGCCGTCATTTTTCTGTGCAATTTTTCTTGTTAAAGTTTCTGTTTGTTTCTTAATCTTAAAATGACTTCATCCAGTGATGAAAATTAAATTCTCGAACGCGAAAAGACTCCGGAGTCTTTTCGGGTTAAAGCGGCAGTTATTACTGATAATTTGCTGCTTCTTTTATGTACAGTCAGCATCAGATCTATCTTGACGAACAAAGTACTCAAAACGATCTTAATGCCTCGGTTTCCCCCCTTCCTGTTGACTTGATTGTTCTGATATTTGGTACACACCTTTATTTCGGACAATAATACAATTTAAATCAATAAAACGGTTTGATTTGCTCTTAATACCTTGATATGAAGATAATTTTGAGACTTGGCAGTCAAGATAGTTTTGACGCTGACTGTACTATCCATAACAAAATTTTATTCATGATCACAGAGTAAGTTTTCTCGTAGTCAATGATAAAAACTAGCGTACCTAACACGTGAAAAAAGAATTCATCTCGGCTCTTGTATCCCTCGATCCGCACAGGTGTATATCTAGAATCCCTCGCTACGTTCGGGATTCTACCGCGGAAACCTTCGCTCCTCTCGGGATACAACTTAGTGCCTCAAAAGGAATTCATCTTTTTTTCACTTGTTGGGTAATCTACTATTCTTTCACAAGCTTATTACCATACGATAAACTCAAAAATATTTGGTTATCTTCAATTTTAGCCTATTGCAGTCTAGTATTGGATAGGTATAAGGCTTAGAGCGGAAACACACGATGCGTTGCGGCGACGCACCGCAGAAATTTCGCCGCAGTAGCGGGCACACGAGCGGTGCGACGCCGCTGCGTTGTTATGACGCAGCGGCGCCGCGTGCGCCCCAGCTGCGTTGTAATGTCTGTTAATAATAGTGCAAGCGCTAGAGGTAGTTGAGTATGCAAAATCCGAGTGACGGCAACTATGACCGGATTCTTATACCTGATCCTCTAAATAATGACAAAGAAATCTTGCCACCGGGTGTGATGGTCCCTTCCCGCTCCCTTCACATCCCCTCTGCGCCCTTAAAGTAAGCATAGCGCGCGTATGCGTTTAGTGTGTTTCTACATCTATTGACGTAAAGAAGTTGCTTTATTAAGTCGTGTTTTTGTATCCATTTTTATTTTATACTACTTAGGTGGCAAACAAGCACTGATGGGAAGTGGTCACCGTGGCCTATGGACGTATGCAACACCAGGGGCATCACACTCGTGCTGCCGACTGCCAACCCTGAATCCATATTTCCATACTAATATTATAAATGCGAAAGTAACTGTCTGTCTGTCAGTCACGCTTTCACGCCTTAACCACTGAACCGATTTTGATGAAATTTAGTATAGGGGTAGATTAGACCTTGAGAAAGGACATAGGCTATGTTTGGTCGCGATAACCGACATCCACGCGGGCGGAGCCGCGGGCAAAAGCTAATATAATATATATCGATGATTAAATATAATAACATTTTGCTGACAACATTAGTATCATTAATGCTACAAAATATAGGTAGGTACCTACCTAGGCATATATAAAAGTACACTTTTACGAAAAGCTGAACAGTGACTTACGTCCACGACAAAATGACTATACAAGCCGTCTTTACCAGAGTTATTAATTCCCCCCATGTAAATGAACTGTAAATTGTCGCACAAGGTCTTGTAATTGCAATAAATCTGAATTGGTTTGTATTTCATTATGTAAATGCATCAATAACAAATGTCAAAATTAAAAATAAGTATTTTTTACCTACTTTAAGAAAATTTATGCTTGAATTCGCTGGTTGTTCGAATAACTTTTTTTTTACCATCCTCACTTTTACCATTAGAACAAACTATAAATTATAACGGAAATATTCATTAAAATGATTTTATATCATGTACCTACTTAATACATTTCCTTTACGAATAAGACAAGAGGGGGTAAATAAATGGACCAGAAAATAGACCGGCAAGATCCACATTATCATTCTTGGACCTTTTTTTCACTTAAATCCGTTGGCGAAATTCGGTACTCACATTTTGCATACTCATACCTCTAGCGCCCGGTCTATAAATCATAAACAACTACGCGGCGGCGGTGCGGCGCGCGCCGGAGCGGTGCCGCTCCGGCGTCACAACGCATTCACCCCTCCCCGCCTCGTATCGGTGGTTGCAAGTCCGGTGCGGCGACGCAGCGCATCGTGTGACATGCTACAGATATTTCTATGTAAAACGACGCAGCGACACCGCTCCGGCGTCGCGCCGCCGCCGCAACGTATCGTGTGTTTCCGCTCTTATTCAATGTGCGCCATGACACCCGTTCCTCAGCCTTCTGCATTCAGTAGGTACGTATATCCCAGGTACGGGTACCTGTTTCAGATCGTCCGTTAATCTGGCTGAACGGCGCGGCGTCCCACTTTCACTCTGAGACTTGTTTACCCAACGATTATCGAGCTTTCGGTAAATGTAGCCAACCTTAGAGTATGTATACTCTAAGTAGCCAACCCATTGCCATTTCAGCTAGCTTATTTTGCAAACTGTCGGCACCCCTAGTTCTTTGTCGAATGCCCTCATCACGAATTTTATTCTTCAAAGAGTCTCCAAGCACAGTTATTTATGTTTATGTGTATTAGGTATATGTTTTAGTATCTAGGCTAGCCTTACCGAAAAAGGTTGGGCGCACTGGCCGAAGAATTTTCTGACATTGCGCTAAGGGTGAGGAGAAAAACCCAATCAGTCTTATTACAAAAAACGGAACAAAGTCTGGTTTAGACCCGAACTACAGAGTCCAGGCTTAATCTCAAGACCATGGTTTAAACCTCTCCTTATTACAAAAGCTGAATAATCCAGAGACTACTTAGTACCTTACTTTAGACCTTGGCCTAAATAACAACCACAGATAACTCCAACTATTGTTCGTTCATTATGATATCATTCGGTCGCAACGTTTCGTTTCTAAAATTTCTGAAGTCACTAATAAATAATATTTACTAAAAATGCTAAAAAAATATTTAATCATAAATATTTTCATTAAATTCAATTACATGAATAATAGTTATACTTTATTTTATAATATAATATCATTATTATGCTATTATTTAGCAATCATTGTTATAATATTTTTATAAGACGTTAAATGGAACGAAACGTAGTTTGCCGGAGTTCGCGCGTCTGTTCTAAAAATTTTCCAATTTTTATACCCACTTTTAAATTTAGGTTAGCATATATAATATACCTAAGTATTGCAAGTTATTTTACGAGTTGGAACGAGAAAAGAATAAAATCGGCCAAGTGCGAGTCGGACTCGCCCATGAAGGGTTCCGTAGTAGCAAAGGCGCAAATTGCGGTTTATGACGTATTAAAAAAAAACTACTGACTGGATCTCGTTCGAACTAATTTTTAGTGGTAGTTTTCATGGCAATTTACATCATATATTAGAAGTTATTTCTAAAAATGTAAAATTATGTTTAGAAGTTAGAGGGGAGGGGGGGGGGGGGGGGAACACATTTTTCCACTTTGGAAGTGACTCTCGCGCAAACTATTCAGTTTAGAAAAAAATTATGTTAAAAACCTCAATAGCATTTTTAAAGACCTATCTATAGACCCCACACGTATGGGTTTGATGAAAAAAAAAAATTGAGTTTCAGTTCTAAGTATGGGGACCCCCAAAATTTAATGCTTTTTTTATTTTTGTGTGAAATTCTTAATGCGGTTCTCAGAATACATCTTCTTACCAAGTTTCAACAGCATAGCATAGGCCTTATAGTTTCGGAGAAAAGTGGCTGTGACATACATACGGACGGACAGACAGACAGACAGACAGACAGACGGACAGACATGACGAATCTATAAGGGTTCCGTTTTTTGCCATTTGGCTACGGAACCCTAAAAAGAGAGCCGAAAATTGGACTTCCGAAAAAAAAGTACCTATGCCAAAATATGACATATTTCATAGTTTAATATCCGATTGATTTCATAATTGACTAGTTTTAACCCAATTTTAATAGTTTTAGGCAAAAATACGCCAATTTATCTCACAATCCTGCAAGTCTGATGTATTATTATTGTAATTTATACTTTAGACCAACGTTAAACTAGGGGTCACGCAGGTTTATGTTTAGACCAGAGATAGTCCTTGGTTTAGTACCTACTTAAACGCTTTTTGTAATAACATTTTCTTTAGACCATGGTCTAAAGACGATTTAGACCTGGGTTTAGAGTTAGTCCGTGTTTTGTAATAAGGCTGAAAGTAATTTTGTCACGGTGACGGATGTATGTATGTAATTTCTACCGAGATTTCTAAATAGGATAACTGCGCAAGGTAGACACATTTTTGAAAAACTTTGGATACCGCACGAAAAAGAAAGTAAGGGAAGGATGAATGGGGTATTGAAAGTTTATAATATTATTATGGTAGTTAGGTTAGTCACTTTTAAGCGAAATGCATTAAATTAAATCTGATGACATTTATGTATATCTGGATAGGTCACGGGATGATAATATACATGTGATTTAATTAAATATTGAAGTAAGTTACGTAACTGGTAGAACTTGGTAAACGCGTGGAATATAATCAAACGGATGAAAATGTAAAAAAAAGATTTTTTATTATCTTAGTAAACTTAAAGATGTATAAAACAAAATCCATTCCAAAACATATTTGAAAAGGAAATGCTTTGAACTTAAACAAGGAAAATTTTGGGCTATATGAATACAACCGACTAAATTTTTCTGCATATTTTAAAGAGGTTCCCTTTTTCTTTTCTTCCATGCTTTACAATGGGTTAGTCTCAAGACGTAAAACTTTTTATAAAAATGTTTGGTTGAGTAAATTACAGTGGAAGATTTTAATTATACACCGGCTGCAGGGATAGAATCGCAAATCATTTTAGTTTAGGTATAAAGAGTTGAAGTTTGGTGGAGCATGGTCTGTTTTCATAGTAAAAAATCAAATGTACATAAATATTGAAGTATTTCAAACATAATCATTTTATGCATTCTTTCTTCCGGTAGCAAAGTAGCTAGGTACATACGAGTAGATACGCTGTGGATTGACACGTGTCATGTCACCTATATCAAATTACTTAACTTATCCTGTCATGTTCCTGCATTTTCATGTACTTGTGCCTTACCAACATTTGCAGGTACTTCGTGGGAAATTATAATCCACGTTATTCTTGCTTCTTCGTAGTGCCATAATCATCTTAATATAATATCATATTGAATTTTTCGCCGACAGATATTAGGTAGGTACTTATACCTTAATCAATTTACATGCTGTCAAGGGTATTATGGCACTTCCAAGAGTGACATGTTTCATCTAATTAATGTTAATTTCGACTTTGGTAATATCAAAGCTCAGGAGTCCGCAATTGTTGAACATAATAGGCTTAAAAGCATTTACCGTTCAGATTTGTCACAAACTTTTACATCAAAGACTCCAGAAACTCCACTGAGAAACCAATAGAGACAGGCTCGAGGCTTTAAGAAAACAAATACAAATAATGCGTTTAGATTTTCTAAATACCGCGTGATGGCCATTTCATTATATTGATGAAACTAATTAGGCAACAATTGGTTTCTTACATACCGGACTGCAGTAGGCTAATTGATTGATTGATTGGTTTCTTACATACCTACATTACGTATATTGACCAAAATAAACTGATTAAATTTTACATGCGATTACGTACCATTTATCGATAGAAGATACATCTTCCTAAGATTATAATATACCTAATACTAGATTCCCGTGAACCACTAAAGCTAAGCTAAATTGCTTGTGTTAGGAGTGGATTCATCAAATCTGTAGTTAAGACTGGTAAAGCGGACCCCAGACTCCGAGCTGAAAGCTTCGGATGCGACTGGGAATTAACGCTAGGAGGAAGAATTCAAAAACTCTTTCACGGCATTATATCAACATCACAATGACGAATAAGTATATTATTTATTATTTTACTTAGACCTGACCTCTCAGAAAACCAACACTCGGTGCCAGTAAGTAAAAAGAACACGAGAAACGCGGGAGACATGAGCATAGCGCCTCCTCTAACCTGTTAATCGAGTAACAGACAGACTGTCTTTTTTATTTTTACATAGAATTTCTTCTTCGTAGGCCAGAAAAATGGTATACCACCGTTTGCCAGAATTTTATTTACCCTAATATCATTTGCCATAATAGTCAACAGCCATAATATTATAATGACGTAATATTGATTTGCCAAATGCTGCCCACCCTAGTTGGATTCTTCTGGCTACTTCTTTCTCGAAGTTGTTTTTACCGAGCTTTTTTGAACAACTTCGAGTGTCGCCCCTTCGATGGCAATCGGTCTCGGTACAACATGTTCGTTGATCATAATCTTTGGAACTTTTCGGACCCTAGAGCTACTTGGAGCGGCGGCGTAGGTCGGAGAGTTGACCTTATCATTCGGAACCTTTCAGCCTTGATGTTGATATTTAGAGAGCCTCGGATAAGTCGATGATCGCTTCCAGTTTTAAATTTGTTGATCACAGAGACATCTCTAAATATGTGCTTACTGTCCGTTATGAAAAAGTCAATCTCGTTCCTTATCGCAGAGTCCCGGCGTTGCCAAGTCCACTTCCTGAGGGGTTTTTTCTTAAAGAAGCTATTCATTAAGAAGAGCCCCTGTGACTCGAGGAAGCTGACTAGCATTTGCCCCCTGCGATTTCTGCACCCCACTCCGTAAGGTCCGATTTTCGTCTCACCGCGTTCTTGTACTCCCACTTTGGCATTGAAGTCCCCCATAACAACGTTGTAAGTGGCCTTGGCGATATGATTCATTGCCTCGGCGGTTTCGTCGGGGTGGGACGAGGTCGGCGCATATACCTGTATCACCTTCAGCGAACGACTGTTCGTGATTTTTATGATAAGGTACGCTACCCGGTTCGACACACTGCCGACTTCAACAACGCTGCTGATGAGGTCCTTTTTTACAAGAAAGCCGACGCCTCCCTGGGAGCGCACATCACCTTCTCTGAAGTAGAACAGGTCGCCTGACTCAAGGGTTGTCGTGTCCTCACACTCTCTTCGGACCTCTGACAGCCCCAATATGTGCCAGTTTATGCGACCCAGTTCCACCTGGAGTTCGGTGAGGTGCTCTTCCAGCCGCAGTGTATTACAGTTGTAGGCTGCCAGCAGTAGTTGTTTACGGTAGCCTTTCGTAACCCGGAGATTCTTAGCACCCCCCGCCCCGCCGTTACCCGAACCGCTACCATGGCTGGGAATAGCGGGACCACCGGGAACTGGGGGCCTTTTAATTGGGCGTCTGTGCATTTGAAGGGGTTTAGCCTACTATTGCCACGCTGGCCAGACGGATTGGCAAAGGGTTTATCTCGAGTTTTCCTTCTCTCAGGTCATTTCGACCTCGGCAGAATATCGCAACTCCTCCCCAAAGTTTTTAGGGAGGAGTTGCCACTTCCGTTGCCCAGGGTGCACCGCGCGGAGGTTTTCTAGCCCGCCCCCTATGTATGTATGCTTAAATCTTTAAAACTACGCAACGGATTTTGAAGCGGTTTTTTTTAATAGATAGAGTGATTCAAGAGGATGGTTTATACGTATAATACATGCATAATATTGTAGAGAAACACTGCTAAAGGAGTTGTCCAGAAATGGTTTTTTATTCTTGAATAAATCCAGTAGCGTTGAACCAAATATTTTTGGATAGTGTTACATATAACTAATATTATCATTATATAAAATAGAATTTTAAGTTCCTGCAATTTTGAGAAAACATCATTTTTATTTTGGTATATTTATTAGGCTGAATACAACCAATACATGCATAATATTGTAGAGACACTCATAAATTGAGATATATGCAGCGGGAACGGGATCAGAAAATATGGCGATACGAAGTTCGCCGGGTCAGCTACTGGTAATATAAACTTTAAGTGCTGTGATATAAGATTTATTTTGTTTAAAGATTGTGAAATGGTTTGACCCTTTACTTAGTTAACTGTAGGACCACATTACCATTACCTTTTGTAGATTTGTAATGACGTTATCGTGAAACGTCAAATCTTTTGTTTTGCAGATAAGTCAATGGGTAATGGTTACATTTTTTTGGAACATAAAATGTATACAATTTTCTCTCACAGTATTTGGATAGAATTTTAATTAATCACAGGAAATGTGGTGGGCTACATAATTATTGCGCTTTACGTGCATACATGTTACTATCAAGTTCGGTGGATACCATGTTTGTCACAATCTTTGGTTAGTTCATAGTGGCACTCGCAGGGGTACATCATTTTGTAAGATTAAATTGGATACATCTTTTTGTAGTTGACTGTACATAATATCATAACTTGGCCGTGTCCGTCCGTCCGTTATTCGTCGGTTTATAGAATAAGGCACAGGGTGTCTAACATCAGGCTAGTACCCAAAGGAGCAGTTAACAAACCCGGCAGTGGACAGGTTCCCATACATCATTTGAAAATTAATAAATTGCGGGTTTATATGACTTAAAAGGTATGCTTAAGTATGTTGCGAAATACGCCACGGGTGAAGCCGCGAACGGCCGGCTAGTTATAAATGATGAGCTATTTTTTGTAACGCCATGTCGAGATTTAAATGCACACAATAGTTTTAAAGCCCGGTGCAAAGTAAATAATATCTTTCAGTCATAATATCGTATCGAGAATAACGTTAATTTTTTAGATCAAAAAGTCTGGCTCACACATGCTAACAAACATTATACATCTTAACGATCTATCGCGGCGTTAGTTTATTTTTTCTTTTTAAATCAATCACTAATTATAACGCCTCTGCACTCTAGAATCTTTAGTAAGAATATAAAAATAGACTTAAGTTCAAGTTTTAACCAAATTCCATTTTACTCATAATGTAATGTTTGTATCTTATACACATACTATTGAGAACGAAGTCAAAGCAAGCGGATAATAGTAGAACAAACTTTTCGTTTCTATTTCATCTAATTTCAGACGTAATACGCAAACCTTCTTTTTATAGACAGTATAAATCTTCCAGTCTACAAGCTACTCGACTTTTATAATCAATTACCGTCTCCGATCACTCGTTCGAAAATCCCATAAATATTCAAGAAGTAACTGAGTTGTTTGCGCTGAATCGTTTGCGGCCCCTTTTTAATTACAGCAATTGATTGGAGAGTATTTTATTATGGCCACTATTACGATTATGACTCAGTTATGTTCAATAGCTGAATGAATAGACACACATACATACACATAAGCTGGCACGTGCATACTAGAGTTTACGTAATATTTTGAAACCCATCAACAAGTGAAATTTATAGACCCAATAATTAATCGCTTGATATCAAATTATGGAACGCTCCAGCTTACTTAAACCTACATAGTCATCTTTATGACTTAAAAACACTAAGAATTGATGAACATCGTAACATAATCTATGACAAGCTTCTTTCATCGATAAGTAGGTATATTGAATCGTACATCACATCATAATGTATAAATCTATCATCAACTTTAGGTCGCAGACTAGTATTCAGCTTAATTACAGGTATTAATTAAGCTGAATCATCAAACATCAAAAACTATAGTGAAGAATATATTACGTATTCATAATTATTATTTATACTGTCTCTCTCTGATGCGAAGCTTTATTAATACGAATTTAAAATATAAATAGGTATAGGAAATAAGAACTAGGTTTCCCAAAAAAGCGGTTTTTATCGCGATTCAACTGAGAGGCATTCTAGAATCCGGCCCTAGTATCTTATCTATTTCGATAGTCACACTGTGTGACTACGGATAAATAAAAGAAACCATAGTCATACCAGTGTGGCAATTTGGTGTGTCTACGGATCGGTTGCCCGTTTGTCATATGTTACATTTAACAAGCCATCTGACTGGAGAATAATAAGACATCATGGAGTTGTTATGACAAGTAGCAAGTCTTTATTAGAAAAGTGCTTTTATAAATTATTATCGTAATATATTATGTTTGTATAGATCGTGAAATATTAATTGACTGTTGCTGTTGATCGTTCAAATTATTGACTATAATCAACTACATAAGGTTTTTATGATCACTTCGTACAAAGAAGTGTACCGCTTAGAAACACGCAAATATGTTTATTTGTGGTACTTGGAGCGACGCAGGCGCAGATCATGCCTTCGCCACTTCAGTTGTTCCGTACGAAGCCGTACGGACGCGCGCATTATGTTACTAAAACGAGCGCGTGTATGTTTGTGTGTGTGTGTGTGTCGTGATTAGAGAATATTAATGTTACTAACATAGTGTTTTTGTGAAAATGTCGAACCTTAGGGACCCCAACAAACAAAAGAAGAATGATCTATTAAAAAATTTACCGACTGAAGTATTACTGAAGGCTCGAAACACTCTTTATTCAATAAGTGGTGCCCTGAAACCTAAACACGAGCAGCAACAAAGAATAAAGCTATCTAAACAGGAATCTAAAGACAAAAATAATCCTGAAAAATTAAAAATCAGTCGTTCTGAACCAGAATTTGGTGAAGTACGTAAAAACAAGCACAGAAGTAGAATAGACGATGGTCGTTCTCGTGATTTTGTTAGTGGTGGAAGACCCAGACCACTTTCTGTGGGAGCTACAAAGCGATATGACATTGACGACTTTCACGATGGATTTTTTTTTAAAGAATCATCGCCTCTCCACAGGCAATTTGACTCTTCCGAAGACATGTGCGTCCAGTCACGACTTGTGATACCTGTGACTGAAAGACTGAATCAAGAAATTCAAATTCATGACGTTAACGAAAGACCAAGAAAGAAACTGTCATTTCGTGAGCCCGAGATTATCAGCAGTGGTAGTGCTACTTTAGGCCGTTCTCATAAATTAATGGGTGTCAACAGCCTCACAAAAAGACCTAACAGACTATCACTGCGATCAGATCCACCGCTTGCTTCGAGTATAGAAGGAAATGACTCAGATTTAGAGGTTGGTATTTGTGTCTGTGTATTAGTTACTTAATTTAGAAGCATTGTTTGACATCCAAGAACTATCAACCTGACGGTCATTTGTTTGGAACACAGTTCTATTTTGACTATCACCCAGAATAATTTCAGATTCTCAGAAATTCTGCTTTCAAAACATGAGGAAACTTTTATAAGTAATTTTTGGCACAATTATCATAAAACGCCATTGCATTTCTGCAACCAACAGAAATCAGACATCGAAAATTGAAATGTGCGGTATAAAGTTGTTATTGTTAGCTGCAATTAAGAACCATCAATGATTTCACAGAACTGTAATAGCGCAAACACTAAAATTTAAATAGCTTGTTGTGTAAATATTATCACATTGTGCACTTAATTACGTTAGGTTAATGCAATCGGTACACTTTATATTGATCACCTAGAATTTATCAAATGTGTGTTAGAGTAATAATTAATAAAATCGGTCAAGTGCGAGTCGGACTCCCCCATCAAGGGTTCCGTAGTAGGAAAAGCGAAAATTGTGGTTTATGACGTATTAAAAAAACTACTGACTGGATCTCGTTCGAATTAATTTTTTGTGGAAGTTTGCATGGCAATTTACATCATATATTTTTTTTACATTTATCATTCTCTTATTTTAGAAGTTACGGGGAGGGGGGGACATTTTTCCACTTTGGAAGTGTCTCTCGCAAAAACTATTCAGTTTAGAAAAAAAAATATGTTAGAAACCTCAATAGCATTTCTAAAGTCTAAATTTTTCATAGGCCTTATAGTTTCGGAGAAAAGTGGCTGTGACATACGGACGGACAGACATGACGAATCTATAAGGGTTCCGTTTTTTGCCATTTGGCTACGGAACCCTAAACAAAATCGGGCGCGACGGTCGCATTACATTATTGTCGGAATTGTTTCATGTTTATTTTGATTTCTGTGCGCGTGGTCAAGGACTAGCCGGCCGCCGCCGATTGCGGAAGCGAAGCGAAGATTCTTTATAAATCGAAATCTCCAGTGACATTTACCTTCGTGTTATTCGCCGTAGCGTGGACGTACGTCAAGGGCAATATTTCTGTCGTCGACGCTATTTATTATTTAGAAAACTTCAGTAAACTGGTTATGTTTGCACGAGAGATATTTTGGAACTGCCGCCACGAACTTGTGAAATAGGTAGGTACTAGAATAGTTACTAAAACATAGTCTTGTTATCATTAATTCTCTCGGTGAGTTTGGTTTACGTTTTAAATCAACATACAAGTGCTAATGGAGTGAAATGAAGCATACAATATACCAGTATCTAATCATACAGTAATTTAATACTCAAATAGACACAATAAATATTCAAGAGTATAGGTTTTTTCAATACCAAACTATGAAAAAGAGGGGCATAGTTTGTATGTGGACAACGTGATTCCTTGGTCTATCCACTTCAAATTTTGTTTAAACATTTTTTGGCGTGTTTCATATTTTATTCAAATTCATCTCCCTATGGGGATAACAAGGAGTAAAAAGTTATTTTAGGGGTAATTTGCTTCGAAGTTATAATTATCCAAACCCCTAGTGCTTTTGATTTTAAATACATAATATTTTGACATATTTTTGAAAATTTAATTCGATTTTATATAATACTAGCGGACCCGACAGACGTTGTCCTGCATGTTTTTTTTATTTATTTATTTTTATTTTTCGTGTATCTAAACCATCTAGGTTGCCAACCAAACGCATACAAAAAATCCATTCAAATCGATCCAGCCGTTTAGGAGGAGTTCAGTGACATACCACATACATACACACGAATTCTACTGTAATTGTGTATGTCACTGAACTACGGTTTAGATTCACAAACAAAAAAAAATCATGCAGAACAACGTCTGTCCGGTCCGCTATACCTATAATTCTACTGTATGCACTATACAAACGCCTATGATTCACACGTCAATCGATTCCGGTCCGGCGAATGTCTCTAACTCTGGGGCCACACTAACGGGAAACGTCAATGCCTATCATTTTTAACGCGATAATTTGAGTGGTTACACGTCCATCTTGGTGGATTCTTTTTTTGACTCTAAAGACTTTTTAAATTTGTTTAAGTACATGGGTTCTATAATAACCCATTAGGCTTTCCTTCTTCATTTTTATTTCTTCAATAGTAGCTTTAAGGGGTAATAATTCCATTAGTCGTCGCCCAGCGTCATTTTGCAAAGCACGATTCTAGAAACTTTTGAGTCTCGGATTCCGCAAACATGGCTCTGTTTGTAAAATCTCCAGAAAATTAATTACTTTTTCGTTACCCCAGTCCATAGCCATAATACGTATATATTTAACGCAGAAAGCAGAAACACGTCCGATCCCGTTGCGCTCACGGTGCGCACTGACACACACGTAGTGTGGCCGCTTCAACGCATCAATTCTCGCGTTAATCTCTTTGATGTACCGCCACTTGAGCTATCGCCTAACGTCAAACGGCAATGTGAATGCCATTATCGCGTTAAGTCGTGGCTACACCTACGTTAAACGTCCATCATAGTGATAATTAATGGCATTTCTCGTTAGTGTGGCCCCAGCATAAGATATGACGTTAATGAAAATTCAATATGGCGACTACTGGAGGCCATATTGTGAAAATGAAAACTATGGCAAGTGGGATATCGTTGAATAGGTATTTAAAAATCTACTAGTGCCCATTTTTAAAAACAAAGGTGCTATCGGGGAAAAAAGCTCATGTCACATAGTATGAAAGTGTGGGAGAAGGTATGCGAGAGGAGGGATAGAGAAACGATTGCGAGAGGAGAGTGAGATTACCTAAAATCAGTTCGGTTTTATGCCAGGGCGGGGTACCAATTCGCATTGCGCCAATTATGCGAAAAATATAGACGAGTGTATTATGAACCTGCACATGGTGTTTGTGGACCTCGAAAAGGTGTACGATAAAGTACCCCGAATGGTTTTGTGGTGGAACCCAAAAGAGAAAGGTGTGCCAGTGAAGTATGTAGAGTTAATCCGTGCTATGTAGGCAATCCCATACGCATGTCCGGTCGGCTGCGGGCAGCACCGATGAGTTTAATGTGGCTGTAGGCTTACACCAAGGGTCGGCTTTATGCCCGTACCTCTTCCTGATAGTAATGGATGTACTAACATGTGATATACAGGATGAGGCACCTTGGACATTGTTCGTGTTGGTGAGGATTGAACCGAGGTCCAGGGTAGATTGATAAAGTGACCGATATTTAATTTTACAATACGCTAATCACTGCGCCGCCGCCGTCACTGGTTAGACTTGCCTGTAGATCTTCTGCAGTAGTTACTTTATGCCAACTACCGTCATGGTGTCCTAACCACAACTACACCGTCCTGCGTCGTCAGTCCAAAGCCACGCCAAGCCAAGCCTTAGTGCAGAAATGTAGCCGTGCCTTGTGAATACAGCCTGCCTGATCGTGGTCAAAAACTCTCTTACTGACACGGATGAGCCCTTTAAGACTGTTCTGGCTCTTCATATGGCTTATACGCACTAGCACTGGCCGATGATGCTCTTTACTGGCAGCTCCTAACCTACGACAGGTAATTTGAAATTGAGACTGTTGAGAGGTCCTTCAGCGCAAGATTCTTGTGAAGAATGTCCATGATGACTTTCTTTCAGTCTTCATCCGCCTTGTCTGCCACTCCCAGGAATAGCAGTGCCTTACGCCGGTGTCTAGTCTCTATGGCATCGACGGTCTTAATACCTCTTCAGCCACTCTCGCCACAGTGAGTGTCCTTAGCCAGACCACCACTTTGAAACTGTACTTCCAACTGCTTCATCCTTCTCGCAAAACACTCTTCCAGTGACTTATGTGCTGACTTAATAGTGCTTAGTTGAGACTTGATGTGTTAATATGTGCTGTACTATTGTGCTGGTAGGTGGTGTATTTTGGATTTATACAATACAATACAATATGAATACATAAACCTTTGCAATCGTGATATTCACATGGTTGTTTTTGTAAACGGTGTTTGCAAAACACCCATGCCAAAATTTTCATCGCCATCACCAGTACCTGCTAGATTACTTTCTCCATACTCAGATGCGATTCCATCATAATCTGGACTCCTTCCTCAAAATAAGCGTAAGCTGATGCTGTCATCTGACAGCGAAAATGATATTCCATTATCGTCATTATAAACAAATAACGGAAGTTTTTGGAAAACATACTGCCTACGGATGAAGATATTGAGCATCGAGTGATGATTGAGGAACTTAGTAAGATAACGGTGTACAATTAAACAAAAAGGCTAGAGTTTTGGGAGAATCTTACCTAGTATTTAAGAAAGCGAATGATGGAAAAAATAAACCATATATGAAACCATAGCCATTTCGGACTAGTATTTTACTAGTCCCAAATGGCTGGCAGGACTCGTAAACACTCGCTTGCGCTTTTATTACGAGAAAGTGTAGTCTTACGCGGCACGTTGAAAAGCTTTTATCCCAAACCAACCCTATTTCTTTGACCTCACACAGAATATGTGTGACGCCGCCAGCAAAAATAGACAGTGACGTATTCATGGCAACTAGGCAGCCAAAAATTATGATCGGCGTAAAGGTCATTGTCTTACCTATAAATTTTCATCCCAATATTTCTAAAAATACAAATGAGCGACACCAACTGTCAAAATGAAACTCAATTGTTCTTCCGTGTAACAATACATGTTCTCGTAAATACTTTGTTTGTAGATATTTTTTTCCACGTCTTATTAAGAGATGTAATAGGTATACTATGTGTTATAATACTATAAAAAACCCAATTTTAATTGGAACGCGTTTTCCCTAGTTAAAACTTGTTTTACTAAATGCCTATGTTAAAACTAGAAATACTTAGTGAAAAATAGAAATGGTCACATATTATATAAATTTGTCAAAATATTGAGAATAACATGCTTTACTTTAATGGTTACAGTTCTTACTAAATCTAACCTAAAATTTTCTAGGCACAGAAACCCTAGCCACCGGTGGTTAGGGTGCCAGGGAGATCTCTCAATGTGCCTGCAGTAGTTACTTTGTTTGCCTCCTGAAATGTAAAATGTGTGTAAAATGAGAAACGGTTTTATAATTACTGATTATACAATATTTTAATTTGCTAATTACATAAGTATCTTGTCACATTAAAAGCTTTCGTACAGTTCCTCTCAGGCACAGTTACATTGTAATGTATTTGAAATGTATAAGAACGTATTATCTCTCTATCACACTATTGAACATGAAATTTATGTAAGCAGCATTTCAGCGGAGGTAGCTAATACAGGTTGCTTTTAGTAATCCATCAACAATCTCTGAAAAAATATTGAGTTCCAAACATCGATCAGTGTCAAACTTTGCCGCTATTCGCGCAACCGTCCTTGTGTCACAATTTATTGTATTATAGACATTAGGAAGATTGAATTATCCCTTCTTCTTTATTAAAAAACTCTGTGGATTCAGCTGGTATAAAAACCACGAAGAATAAAAAAACGTGAAACGGACTTATTAAATAAATATAAAGGTATACCCTTATTCCTTCCCTCACTATAAAGGTGTGAAATTTGATATACTATACTAGATCTACAACAATACTGTATAAACATTAATAAATATTACATACTAAGCATCGGATGTCCCAATTCTATTATTTACCTGCGCGAAATAATCGAAATGTGTATTTGTGGGCTAGCAAGTACTGTCACATTAGTGTCAATTTATGTAAAAGCACGATCCGTGACAAATAGTAGCGTTCTATCTCTTTTATTCGAATGTAAGAGTAGCGTAGAATCGTGTCAATTTCTGGCTTCGATCCAAAAAGTGTTAGCGCCCTAACCCGGTCTGCTGATAAACTTATTATAGGGATTCCAGTTCATTAACTCATTCAGTTTAAGTACATATCCAAATTAATTTTTATTTTAAGCTGTTTTGTATTCAAATGTCAACATTACGTAAGTAATTATGGCACACTTTCGGGTAATATATTTCATATCTCCTAACCCTTCTTGGAGTCATTGATTTAAATATTAATCTGATTGCTTGGGGTAGACAGTCACCACATTTTTCAACTTACAACGATCCTGGAGTACATCTTTCTCTTATTACACTTTCATGAGTGTTTTCATATTATAAGCTCTCTGGTTACGGGCACTCTTGGCCTGACCCTTCGTTAAACATTTTCGGTCCGGTCAAAGTTCACACACCTATAGGTATTAGGTATGGGCCGACCCCTACCAGCTTATCTATTTATACCTGCAAATCTATTTTGTCAATAGGTACCTATATCCAAATTATTTAAGCATAGTTTTTTGTATCGTGGTCGCTATATCGTTTATCGTACTGGAACGCCCTTATCAGTTAGACTGGAAAGCCAACCCCAACTGAGGTGGAAAACGGGTCAGACGATGATGAACGCGATTATCATTATGTTCCTCGCTTTCTTTACTAGTTTAGGTACAGTCGTATTGTGTGGCTTCGATAGATTTCTACCTAACCTACCAGATTCACAATAAAAAATCAGCAAATGGTATTTTCACGAAGTAATTCCTGTCTTATTAAGTGACTAAGCTCAATACAATTAATATACCAAAGCATCGCCATCTAGCTCTCAAAATTATTCATAGTTCGCGGCATATTTTATTTAACTATATAAACCTAAATAATATACACACCTAAAATATATATTCCATACGCAATCATTGTCACTCTGTACACCGCCACGCGGATCGTATGAATTGCTTATTCATGAACTCATACCTATCTACAGGTAATAAAGTGAATACTTTAGTAATATAAACATTAACAACCCCGTCACAAGTATTTTTTAACTTACTGGGGTACGTCTCAATATATGGATGTTATAACAATGTATGAGTTGGAAAATAAAACATTTTGATTTGATTTGATTTGAAATATGATTATTTAAGCAACCGCTGTTTTCATTTCATTTTAAAAATATACAATCGCGAGCTTTAGATTTTTCAAACATCAGCTAAAATCGATTGTTGCTACCGATTGTATTTCAATTACGCGAATACTCTTTTGGTTTGAAATATAAGCTTTCAACCTGAATAATCTGTTCTATACGTTACGCGACTTGAATGAGAGGAACATTAATTAAACACATGTCATCTCCCACGCTCCTCGCGCCCGTCCTTTTATCTCCCTTTGTGAAATATCATTCGTCGCTGTACCCTTTTATTTCCATTGTGTATTGTTATGCCAACGATATTGGGTTTTAGGGATGAATGCTCTAGCAAACTCTATGCTAGTTTATCTTCAGATTCTAACAACTATTTTTATTTGCTGTTTCTAAACAGAGATAATGATGCTAATTCTGTCGTGATACAAACTAACTAAAATGAGCTAAAAATCTCTAAAAGTTAGTTTAGTCCTGTCAAAATGTCGTTTCGTATTCTGAGAACACACAACTATCTAAAAATTAGCATGACACAACCAAAATTAGAGAAAGTACTCAACTGTCATTTTTGGTTAAACGGTATTCTGCTGTACTAGTACCTAAAGGATTTGACATAGGAAAAATTCCTAGTAGCAATTTTCTTTTAGGATTCGTTGACGGAGGTCACTAGTAGTCTTAATTTCGATTTGCGTGGTATTCGGTTCGTTGCGTTCTCCGCCATCTTGAATTTAAGGGTACAATATTGTTTACCGAATAAGTCGTTTACTTTTAATTTTACACGGAAAATTGAAGTTGTTTAGAATTAAATTTTCTACAATTTTGGTGTTTATCATTTTTTCGTAGGATCGGTATTTTTAACCGACTTCAAAAAAGGAGGTTCTCAATTCGTACGCAATTTTTTTTTTTTTTTTTTTTTTTTTGTATGTTTGTTACGCGATTGTGAAGCCAATCCTGGACGGATTTTGAAAATTCTTTTTTTGTTTGATAGAGGATACTTTCAGAGTGGTCCCATATCCAAGATGTCCGGATCTAATGCTATGATCCTGGAGAAATCAAGGGAAATCCTCCGAAACCAGACTGATGCGCCTTCAAGCGCCTGCTCTTTTATATTAGCAATCAGATGAATGTTGTTTTATTTTCAAAGAACATGCAGGCGTTGCTCTTAAAATTACAGTATAGCGAAAATAATGTAAAAAATACAACTTTAATAATGATACTTTACAGTACGTACGTAATAATCAATATTTATGAAATACAGTGACTTAATAGTCATAAGTACGCGTTCTACATGGCTATGCTAGGGAATATCTATAATATAATATATTATAGTAGTACGAGTATAGTAGAGCCATAGATGAATACCTATGTGTACCAGCATTTTCTAAAATTTTGATACTATGGGGGTAAAATAGGTGACGAACCGTTGTATGTAAAATCCGTATTTTGTGAAACGGATTTTATGATCTTTGTTTTGTTGGAGAGAGAAAGGTGGTTCAGGGAGCCAGAATCGTATGACAGAATTCAGGAAGTCAGGATTGGATTATGGGATCTAGGAAAATCCTCAAAATGATGGCAAAACACTGTTTCTGCTGCTTTAACATATTTAATTTCAATAATTGCCTTTCAAAATTATCTTCACGTGATTTTTAAGCTGCTGATGATAGGAACCTAAGCAGAGGGTGGAAGATGGATCGATTATAACTCACTAAAAAGAGGAAAATAAATTCATTTTAACAAAAAAGTTTAACCGACTTCAAAAAACGGCAAAGAGGCACTGAAAAGTGAAAAATAACGTAATTTACAGACTTACTGATTTATTAGAAGTCGGTGCCAGCCAACTTTGTTTGTTGTGTCTAAACTACTCGTACTATGATGCAATCAATTGAAATATTGCCTCTCGGGCTTGGCACCGACTTCTAATAAATCAGTAAGTCTGTAAATTACGTTATTTTTCACTTTTCAGTGCCTCTTTGCCGTTTTTTGAAGTCGGTTAAACTTTTTTGTTAAAATGAATTTATTCGATTTATTCACCGAAAGATGGAGAATCTTTGTTTGATTTTTTTGTCGTAGGAAAAACTCCTAGTAGCTATTTTCTTTGGGAATTTGTTAAATAAGGTCACTAGTAGTCTACATTTCGATTTGCGTGGTATTCGATTCATTGCATTCTCCGCCATCTTGAATTTAAGGGTGAAATGTTAGTTACTGAATAAGTTATCTTTTTTTTAATTTTACTCGAAAAATAATTACTACAAAGTTGTTAAGAATTTTCTTTCTAAAATTTCCTACATTTTAGTATGAATAATTTTCCCCTAAAATCGATATTTTTCCATGTATACCCCAAAAAAGTTGGTGAAACTTTATTTGAATTTTTTGACAAAGAAAAACCTCCTAGGAGCAAGTTTCTTCGGGAATTCATTAAATAAGGTCACTGGCAGTCTACATTTCGATTTGCGTGGTATTTGGTTGATTGCATTCTCCCTTAAATTCAAGATGGCGGAGAATGCAATGAATCGAATACCACGCAAATCGAAATGTAGACTGCCAGTGACTTTATTTAACGAATTCCCAAAGAAAATAGCTACTAGGAGTTTTTCCTATGTCAAAAAAATCGAACAAAGTTTCACCACTTTTTTGGGGTATACATCGAAAAATATTCATCCTAGGGAATAGTTATAATTTCTAAACTGTAGGAAAGGAGATGGGGACTTCTGGGCCAAAATTGTAATGAGTTGAGATATGACTTAAAAAAAGCGGTATTTTTTTCTATTTCAAAATATTAAAAAACCAGCTCAATTGAAAATCTTGAAGACGAGAAATCTTAAAACTAAATTTATTTCACTAGCAAAATAAAATATCGATTACTAAAAATTATTTAAACAATATTGCGTATTATAACACTTGCATCACAATTTGATATTAAATCAATTAGAGTGAACAAAACTTAATCATAATAATAATAATAACCATTTAAAATACCAAATAATAGTGTAATAAAAATAAATTCTGAATCGATTTCCGTTAATCGATTAATTATTTCTTGTGTTTATCGACTGTATTTTAAGCTGTGACAGCTGACAGCTCCATTTTCTGTCAATCAGGCCCACGAATGTATGGAAGAGTATCCATCTCCTTTAATTCTTAATAACTTTGTAGTAAATATTTCTCGAGTAAAATAAAAATTAAACGACTTACTTGGTAAACAAAAATGTACCCTTAAATTCAAGATGGCGGAGAATGCAATCAACCAAATACCACACAAATCGAAATGTAGCCTACCAGTGACCTTATTTAATGAATTCCCAAAGAAAATAGCTACTAGGAGTTTATCCTAAGTTAAAAAAATCAAACAAAGATTCTCCATCTTTTGGTGAATAAATCGAAAAATACCGATCCTACGAAAAAATTATGAACACCAAAATTGTAGAAAATTTAATTCTAAACAACTTTGTAGTAACAATTTTTCATGTAAAATTAAAACTAAACGACTTATTCGGTAAACAAAAATGTACCCTTAACTTTAAGATGGCGGAGAACGCAACGAACCGAATACCACGCAAATCGAAATTAAGACTACTAGTGACCTCCCTCAACGAATTCCGAAAGAAAATTGCTACTAGGAATTTTTTCTATGTTTGCCTCTTAATTGAGCTAAATCAGTTGTAGTATACGTTTTGAATGTCAAATATGCACTAAAATTAGAAATTTAAAACAAAAATTAGACGTCATATAAAATACTGCCCAATAAATTTGAACAATGTTCTATAAACGTTCAAAGCTCTATAAATCGTCGATGGATTTGGATTTTATAAATAACTAGCTGACCCCGCGAACTTGCCAGGTACGTGGACCGAGAAAAACTGTATTTGCTTAGGTATGACTGAGAAATATCACAGTTTGTTTACTATTTAATCAATAATAATGTATTAATTATCATTTGTCGGCATTCTAAAGACTTATAAAGATAAGTTTTTACAGATTTTATGAAAACCCTTTATCGTTCATTCTTAATTTTTAACAGCTGTAACACTCGTTTTAGCGTGTGTTTTAGCATGTCATATTCAAATTTAGTGCTGTCTTAGCTTAGCAAACACTAAATTTAGTTTGACATAACAACAGAATACGGTTATAAATGTCAATCGCTTATCTAAAATAAGAAAATTTTAGAGAAATTTAAATTTAGAGATGGTAACAACAGAATTAGCATCAATATTTAACTTTATTTTGTATAAATTACGCTATCGTCTTCACTGATTTTAAAGATTGTTCTGAATCATTTGTACATAATGAAGTTCTAACTACCTGCAATAAATCTACAATTTTAATTTTAGCTGAATTATGAAGCAAAGGCTTCGTGACTTAATCAACCTAGATACCTTTAAGAAAATAATATATTAAATTAAATTAATAGATATAAATATTATAATTATATGATGTTTCGATGATCTGATGTGGACTCTCCTGTCACTAAATGAGATGCCGTGAGCCAAAGTCAAGGCAAAGTGGCTATTTACAGTACCTACACAATCCACAAGAACAATATGTAACTGGTTTTAGGAGTACTTGAATAGTAACTTCAAGCTCTACGAAACACATGAAGACGACGAGAATCAAAGTGTAGGTAAAAAGTAAAGTAAGTGAAGAAAGGAGAGGCAATTATCTTATTTTTATTTCTTTCACTCATGTTATTTCGGGAAGTTGCAGCCAAGCATGCTAATATGCTAAGAGCCAACACAAAACAGTAATGCCGTGGTGGAACAAAACTGACCTGTTTAACACACAATTTAATTATTTGTTCTAGAGCGTTCAGGGGTATTTGGCATTTTATCAACAACACTTCCTTTATTACAAGAATAAGAACAAAAACAACAAACTCAACAATAACGAGAAAGGAACAGAAACAGTTAAAGTCGACAATAACAAAACAACTAAGGTTAACAATAACTTTCGATCATAAAGAAAAAATGCGTGCTCACACACGTGACTAGCTAAGTCAAAAAAAGCTGCGTGAGATTGATGATTATTGTGCAACAGATACCTTTTCGATTATTCTTATTTTGTGCGTCTATTTTAGGGAAATCGTAGACATGGCTTGCGTATGCCAATAGTTATAAGGAGTGTTGTGACACGAGGTAGCAGCTATCAATTTAATTTGAATTTTGTTTATTTAATTGAGCTAATTGAGAAAATTAATTAAATTTAGCTCGAAATTGTACCCGAATTTGAATCTATGGAATAAAAGCAATACGAAATAATTTATATCCTGCCAATATTATAAGATCTTACCACGAGATACAGGTCGAGTTTCAGTTACTTGTCACATTCATACGTTAAGTACAACAAAGAGTTTTATTAAATAAACAAATCGTTTATTTACCACGTAACAATTTTCATTATACATTTCACTTAGATCTACTTTAAAATAATGTGTTTAATTTAAAACCTGAAAATAAGTTTTAGGGTGATTCTTTGTAAACCAGATTAGACATGTTTTTGACTGAAGAACACATCAATTTATTCTCCAATTATCACAAAAATTTCAGGTTACATCTATATACAGGGCGTCCCACGGCGATGCCACATGGAGGGAAAGTACCTTAAATCCTTAAGTAAGCTAATTTTACTTATAGGAAACATCATTTTATTTTTAAAAAGAAACAAAACTGCATTCAAAGATTTTTAAAAATTCGCTTGCCACACCCGGCAATCGAACCGACTAAAATCCGAAAAAGTAACATCCTGTATTTTTATGGCATCAATCGATAGTGTCAATCATAAGGATCAAATCTGTCTAAGAAACATGGTAAATTAAATGAAAGGAAGTCCTTGAAACCTAAAATTATAAATTCAATTTGGCAAAATAAAACACTTCAACTCAAAGTTCATCCATCCATCTGATAGCATATTAACAATAAAATTCCATATTATTTAAATTACTTTTCTTTTTTTATTGTGCTGAGACCGCTGCTGGTCAGCAGTAGTATTTAGGTATGTCGAACTCAAACCGACTAAAACCGCACGCCGTCTCAATAAACAGGTTATAAGTTGATCCAATAGGGCAATTCTCTCGCCATCTTCGTTGCCCAGGGTATACCGCGTGCAGATTTCTAATAAAGCACCCCAAAAATAACTACCTAGGTACTCTACCTACCCTACCTACATACCTCATGCAGTTGCCCAATAAAGTAACATTCTAAACACGTACAAAGTTCATTTATTTAGTACTCATTTTAATAAATTAATTTCATCAAAGATATCTCTAGTGTTGATAGGTACCTAATAAGAAAGTGTTTTATTTTACCAAATTGAATTTAAAATTTTAGGTTTCAAGGACTTCCTTTCATTTAATTTACCATGTTTCTTAGACAGATTTGATCCTTATGATTGACACTATCGATTGATGCCATAAAAAAACAGGATGTTACTTTTTCGGATTTTAGTCGGTTCGATTACCGGGTGTGGCAAGCGAATTTTAATAAATCTTTGAATGCAGTTTTGTTTCTTTAAAAAAATAAAATGATGTCTCCTTTAAGTAAAATGAGCTAACTTAAGGATTTAAGGTACTTTCCCTCCATGTGGCATCGCCGTGGGACACCCTGTATATAAAAGAAAGTCGTGTTTGTTACAACACTTATAAGTCAAGAACGGCTGAACTGATTTGGCTGAAAATTGGTGGGGAGGTAGCTTAGAACCACTCAAAGGAAAATTAGAAGGTGAGGAAGTTCTCATTCCAAGGATCCCGATGATTCCAACCGACATGCCGCTTGAATTTAAAAGACTTCAATTTTCGATCCGTCTTGCATTGGCCATGACCATAAACAAATCACAAAGGACAATCCTTAAAAGATCACACTGAATCTAGAAAATCCATGTTTTTCCCATGGTCAATTATATGTGGCATGTTCGGGGACGGTGCAGCGGGAACGGGATCAGAATCTTCTAACATGGAAGTTTGAATAAAAGGTACAGCGGGAACGGGTCTGAATCTAGAAAAGCCATGTTTTTTCCATGGTCAATTATATGTGGCATGTTCACATTGTTCACGGGTCGGGGGCGGTGCAGCTCTGATGATGGGTTTCCGAGATTAGACCAAGGAAAGTCTTCAAAAAGTACCAGGAAATCAGCCGCGATTGCTGCAATGGCATATTATTGCAATGTTTCTGCCATTACACATCATAACATCACGCCTGAGTCCTTTGAAGGGGTACGCAGAAGTGTTCAGAACATTCAGCTATATTTCCGGTGTATATGCATTGATTTTAAAAATTCTTTTTTAATAATGATTTAATAAATTTTTTTTGTAGCGTGGCCGTTTTGATCTGTATTGCAGCGTCAGCAGCGCATGTACAGTCAGGTCACTAAACATGCGAACTACAGTCGTGAGACTGTACAAACTCACTAAAAAGAGAAAAATAAATTCATTTTTAACAAAAAAGTTTAACCGACTTCAAGAAACCAAAAAAGAGGCACTGAAAAGCGAAAAATAACTTAATTTACAGATTTACTGATATAGTAGAAGTCGGTGCCAGCCAACTTTGTTTGTTGTGTCTGAGCTACACTATGATGCAATCAATTGAAATATGGCCTCTCTTGGGCTAGGTACCGACTTCTACTATATCAGTAAGTCTGTAAATTAAGTTATTTTTCGCTTTTCAGTGCCTCTTTTTTGGTTTCTTGAAGTCGGTTAAACTTTTTTGTTAAAAAAGAATTTTTCTACGTTGATTTGTAAGCATATGTGACATCTTGTTATGAAACATCATTGTTGTCAACAGTCAACACCGATAGCTTACCTAAGTTCAATTAGAGCAGCTATACTCTAAGTGTGTTCCGCGGAACCCTAGGGTTCCGTGATACCTCTGTCGGGGTTCCGCAAGAATTTAGAAATAAAAAAATCAAAACACCTCTCTCTGGTCGCTCCGCGGCTGTGCGGACTCCGCGGCCGCGCGGAGACAAAACGCTATGAATGTTATTTATTTATTTATTTGTATTTGTATAAGCTTGTGTTACATTAGCTGGTACAATATCTCATAAGTTTGGTCTCAACAATTTTATACTTGTACAACGCGTTCGCTCTCAGTTTGCCGGTCTGTGGAATGCGCGTACCCTCCCCCACGTGACAACAAAACTTATAATGTGTCATAGTTTTACCCAATTAACTAACGTACACAATTTTTATTATTACAATTAAATAAAAAATTTCGAACGTCATACACTCATACCTATCGCCAGCGGCAAACTTAAAACAAGCGGGTAGTATACTTGTAAGCGCTCAGTCTCTTTGATAAAAGCCGCCTCTGAATTAGACGCTATAGTTGTCAACAAGCGACTTTCGTCTCTAACTTCAAAGGATAAAGTCGATATTGTTTACAACGCTATTTTTAAATTTCTGTTTTTATTTTTGCTTTTTGTTTATCAAAGGTGCCGACTCGAGTATTTTCGAGAATATTTGAGATCGAGTCTAGGACTAAGTATAAAAGCGGCGATCGCGCGTTGGCGTCGTCAGTTGATGATTAGCGTTCGGAGCGATAAGTTACTACCTACTTACAAGCTCGCTAGCGAGAAACTAGTGTTCATTGTTTTACTGCCTGCTGTATTCTGTTGTCTCAGTTTTATACATTTCTTCCCTGTAGGTTCTAAATTTAGTCTCTTATACGCAGTAACGATTGTGCATTATTTAAACCCCACTATCCTGACTTGTAACATTATAAATAAAGAAGAATGGAACGTTGGCTTAAAGGTGTTAAACGTGTTCCAACAACATCTTCTAATGACGCTGAATGTTCAAAAGCAATGCGCGCGGAGAATTTAGCAATCACCGATCCAGAAGATGATGCCACGAGTGCCACGACGTCAAGCTCGACGGTTTCAAAGACGAAAAAAAGGAAGTATGATGAATCTTATATCAGTTTCGGATTTGTTGATTCCAACGGCTCACCTCTCTGCATGCTCTGTAGTAAACTGCTTCCTAATAGTTCCATGGCACCTGCCAAATTGCGTCGACATTTAGAAACCGTACACCCCGAGACTAAAGACAAGAATAAAGAATTTTTTGTTCGCAAAAAAGATCAGTTATTAGAAAGTCAAAAAAATATGATGCATGTAACACAAACTACCAACGAAAAGGCCACGGAGGCATCATATTTAGTTAGCTATCGCATTGCACAAGCAGGTGAAGCGCACACTATCGCTGAGAAATTAATAAAACCATGTGTATTAGACATAACAAAATGTATGCTTGATGAAAAATCTGCAAAGCATCTTTCTACTGTTCCGCTATCAAACGATACTGTTTCACGACGAATCCAGGATCTGGCAAGCTACGTCAAACAAGAACTAGTTACACGTCTACAAAATACACGATTCGCTTTGCAAATGGACGAGTCGACTGATGTCGCTGGTTTGGCTATCCTGCTGGTTATTGTGAGATATCCATATAAAAGTTCTTTTGAAGAAGACATGCTTATGTGTTCATCGCTGCTTACAAACACTACCGGGGAAGAAATTTTTAATAAAATAAATATATTTTTTGAAGAACATAATCTCAGTTGGAACAATTGCGTTGACATTTGTACAGATGGGGCCAAGGCGATGACAGGTAAAACAGCAGGAGCAGTGTCACGAATGAAAAATAAAGCGCCTAATTGTAGTTCCAGTCATTGTATTCTGCATAGACAAGCACTTGCGATGAAGCAAATGCCGTCTAATCTAAAATTAGTTATGGATGAAGCGGTAAAAATAATTAATTTTATCAAATCACGACCACTACAATCCCGATTGTTCTCATTATTGTGTGAAGATTATGGCAGCAAACATAAAACACTGCTGCTCCATACAGAAGTGCGATGGCTGTCTCGGGGAAAAACTTTAACAAGGCTATTTGAACTTAGAGCCGAGTTACAAATGTTTCTTTCAGCAGATACTTCTTTTAATTTGAAGGACCGTTTGTATGATAAAACTTGGTTGTTCCGATTGTCTTTTATGGCGGATATCTTTCAAAAACTTAACGAATTAAATTTATCGTTGCAAGGTAAACAGACAACAGTGTTTCAGGCCTATAATAAAATAACTGCTTTTAAAAGAAAATTAGATTTTTGGATCATTTGCATTGGTAAGAAAGAAATAGAAAGTTTTACATTACTCAGTGAGTTTGTTAGCGAAAACGACTCAGAAATGTTTGAAGATAATGTGTTTGAAGAATTGGTCCAATATCTCAGTTCGATGCGCGCATCTTTTGAAAAGTATTTTCCCGAAGAACACAATACAAAAATTAAAGTGAACTCCTGGATTCATAATCCTTTTTTACCCAACTTGGAAAACCCTGAAAACATGTCAAATGAGATATATGAATCTCTTTTAGAAATGTCATCAGACACAAGTATGGAGTCATTGTTCAAAACGACGCCTCTTAATGATTTTTGGTGCAGAATCCAAGATGAATATGCAATGCTTGGCCAAGTGGCTCTGGATATTCTTCTCCCGTTCCCAACTACATATTTGTGCGAAACAGGATTCTCTACCTACGCAGCCACGAAAACAAAATATCGCAATAGACTGGACGCCGAAGCTGATATGAGACTCCAACTTTCTTCCATCAAACCTGATATCAAGCAATTGATGAAAAATAAAAAACAGTTTCATACCTCCCACTAGTTAGATTTTTTCTTTTTTAATGTTTTCTATTATTGTCCTTACCAAGTGGTGAAGTAAATAATAATTAGTAACTGATACATTGTACTTTTATTATGCTGATTAATAAAGAATACACTTATAAAAATAATTGTTTTATTGTAGGGTTCCATCAAGTATTTTGCTTCCCAAAAGGGTTCCGTCATTTAAAAAGTTTGAGAACCACTGAATTAGAGAAACATCTGGCATCTTCTCATCTGGCAGCATTTCATAATCAAATATTCTGGACTGTTTATAAAAATTGGATTTTTTTGCATATTTATTACCATACAGAATACCGAAATGGGTAAAGTGTAGCTTTTGTAAGTGAGGAAAATATTAATTTCTGCCCTAAGTCAT
Source organism: Eilema depressum (assembly GCA_914767945.1). NCBI lineage: Eukaryota > Metazoa > Arthropoda > Insecta > Lepidoptera > Erebidae > Eilema > Eilema depressum. Next base: position 19,366,108 of record OU612012.1, on the reverse strand, counting down.
CAGATGGCAGCGCCTTGTTTAAATATTTACTGTCATAAAATGAGGTCAAGGTTCGAACCCCAGCCCTTACACTACTTACCTAGCGGAAGTAATTAAGCTTAGCTTGAGATATTAACGAGAATTAGTAACTTCGGCTAGTAGGTACAAAATATTTAAAATCAAATTTAATTTCTTTTTAACTAGCTGTTGCCCGCGGCATCGCCTGCGTGGAATACGGATTCCGTTCCAACTTTTTTTCGTGATTAAGTTCACTCAGACACTACTTCCGTCAGCCGGACTCGAACCCACAAAAATCGCATGCCGTCGCGGGTCTTCAGTTGCTGGGGTGTAAGATTGGGCATATTAGGGCATATGCCGCGTTTTTCGACTGACCCTGGACCATCTACGATTTTTGTAGATGGCCCCCTAAGGAGTGGGAAGCACGGTGACCCTATCGAACCCCGGAAAGAGGGCGAGGTGTGCGTGAAGGGGTGACAGGCGGCCGCACACCTGTAATCGTCACGCCTGTACTCAGTGAGTAGTGACCAGCCCTCTCCGTGCCTGCTCTCCACTGATCTGGATATCGGAATCTACCGGATTTATTGACATTTATAATATTTTCGTAATATCTTTTGAATACAACGTCCGATTTCAATAATAAAACAATCTTGAATACCAAACAATGGGATTTTTGCTTGCATTTATTTTGCCGTGCGTTACTTTCATATTGCGATAGATCCCAAATTATTCATTATAATTATAGTGTGAATGGCAATTTTGATCTACATTAAATGTACAACGTATCTAAAGTATTTAATAAAACAATCTTAAAATAAGCGCAAAAAAAAATGTAAAAAAAAAAAAAAAATTGATAAGGAATAACAATATAATTGTTAAAAATAGCTAATCCAAATGACACAATTTTTTTATAATTTGCAAAAGATAAAAATAGTTACTGTGGGCTACCCATATTAGATAGACATATGCTATCGCGGACTTTTATGTAGACCTTTTTAAGGTGTACAATACTATAGTATAGTATTTTGATTTATCTCGTGGGGTTCAGCCAGCGTTTGCAATATAAGCGCAAAAAAATGTGCTTATTTACGACATGATATTTGAAACCTCTAAAGGAGATGTCCACTTTTTGTATGGACGTTGGTTTCAAATCCATTATGGCTGAAATTACACTGGTATATAGTAGCTAAAATTAGGAATCAGGCATTAGTTAAATAATAATTGTTAAATCATGCATTTCAGAGGAAACCCGGTAGTTATTTTATGTTAGTAGATATTTTAATTGAATAGATGGCAATACATTTTTATTTTTTTTATTAGTAATTATCGCTGTCGCTGTCATTTGTCATCCATCACCGTTGCATCACCGAACTGTCACTTATTTCGCGCACGTATTATTTTCCCCATTTATCAACTTATTTAGACTACTTGGCTAATCGCAACGGATTCTTTGATTTTGCACACGAATTGGATGTTGATAGTGTATGGACTTATAACTTTAACGACGTCTTAGCTTATTCACAATGGTTATTTGCTACTACCTGCGATTCGAACTTCATATAATAATAAGAGAAGATATTGAAAATGAAGGTGATGAATAAATAATTAATATTTAACCTTAAACAATTTCTTTTATTTCAATACATTTAGGTACAATAAATCTATATTTATTACAAAATAACTAAGTAAATATGCAATCTAATACATGTCTCATGTTTCAATCAATCTTTATTTCAAATCACATGGAAAGAGCTCTTTGAATTGAGATTTTGCCCAGAGTTGGAGCGATGTTCAACTTGACTCTGCATTTCTCAGCCTCTATATTCAACGGAGTAGCACAATCTTCCAGCTTCAAAATGAATTATATGTATATAAGATCCATTACGTGAACAATTCCTTATAAATGCTATTGTTGCAGTAGGTACCTTGTAGCTCATTGACAACCAGTTAGTATACTACAATAATTTTACAACGCCAAGCAACTTCTTATGACGATTACAATGACGTGATATATCTCATAGTTTCAAAACACTACATAGGTATATGTGAACAATATCGTTATTTTAGTTAAATAATGCACTTTATTCATAGTTATATCAACATCAGAAAACGCTTTTCATCTGATCATGACGTAATACGTCAATTTCTCTTTATATTTGCAAAAATCTCACCATCATAGCGTACTCAAAAATTAAACCTACAGTCCACAAAAGCATAAAATAGAACTTTCATCCATCTGTCAATGACAATAAAATTTGTCAATCTTATTATTTTGTTTTTGTTGGGCACAGGAGGCAAAAGTTTTGGTTGTATTCAGTCTAATAAATTAGCACAACCGATTTAGCTCAATTAAGGGGCAAACCTAGAAATAATTCCTAGTAGCAATTTTCTTTCTGAATTCGTTGAGACCTCCCTCAACGAATTCAGTAACTAAAATTTCACCCTTAAATTCAAAATGGTGAAAAATGCAATGAACCGAATACCACGCAAATCGAAATTTAGACTGCCAGTGACCTGCTTTAACGAATTTTCAAAGAAAATAACTACTAGGAGTTTTTCCTTTGTCAAAAAATCGAATACAATTTCCCCACCTTATTGGGGTATACATCGAAAAATATTGATCCTAGGAGAAAATTATGAATATTAAACGGTAGTAAATTTAATTCTTAACAACTTTGTAGTAAATATTTTTCGTGTAAAAATAAAACTAAACGACTTATTCGGCAAACAAAATTTACCCTTAAATTCAAGATAGCCGATAACGCAACAAACCGAATACCACGCAAAACCAAATGTAGACTGCTAGTAACCTCCCTTAACGAATTCCGAAAGAAAATTGCTACTAGGCATTTTTCATAAGTCAAAAAAAGTCAAGCAAAGATTTACCACTTTTTGGGGTATAAATAAAAAAATATCGATCCTGGGAAAAAATTATGAACAGCAAAGTTGTAGAAAATTTAATTCTAAACAACTTTGTAGTAATAATTTTTCGTGTAAAATTAAAAATAAACGACTTATTTAGTAAACAAAAATGTACCCTTAAATTCAAGATGGCGGAGAACGCAACGAACCGAATACCACGCAAATCGAAATGTAGACTGCCAGTAACCTCCCTCTATGAATTCCGAAAGAAAATTGCTACTAGGAATTATTCCTGTGTCAAATCCTAATTTTCTCGTACTAAATATACCAAAATAAAAATGATGTTTTCTCAAAATTGCAGGAACTTAAAATTCTATTTTATATATGATAATATTAGTTATATTATATGTAACACTATGCAAAAATATTTGGTTCAAAGCTACTGGATTTATTCAAGAATAAAAAACCATTTCTGGACAACTCATTTAGCAATGTTTCTCTACAATATTTTGCATTGTATTATACATAAACCTTCCTCTTGAATCACTCTATGTATTAAAAAAAAACCACTTCAAAATCCGTTGCGTAGTTTTAAAGATTTAAGCATACATAGGGATAGTGATAGTGAGATGATGATGATGATGATAGTGATGATGAAGTGATGATAGTGATAGTGATTTGATTTTTTCACACTTCTAAGACGTTACAGACCTGAGTAACAGAATAAATAATAGTAACTACTACGTGCGATGCTGTCGTGAGATAGAGAATCGAAAGCTTTTTTTTATAGTCTATGAAGACAGCATCTGGGAAGCATTAAGATCTGAAAATATAAACGAAAAGTATATAAATATCCTCAAAAACATCTATGCCAGCAGTACCAGCAGAGTGAAGCTAGATAGAAAAAATCGACATAAATAGGGGTGTGAGACAGGGTGACCCGATCTCCCCAAAACTTTTCATTGCCGTACTACATTATACGAGGGCTGCTACTTATGTATGCGGAATAGAAAAAATAAACAAATGTATATGGCTCAATATGCTTTTATTGTTTTTCAAAGTATTCTCCACTATGATCGATGCACTTTTGCATTCGATAAAACCAATTTTTAAAACACTTTTTCCACTCTGATTGAGGTGTCTCCAAAACGTGCTGTTTGAACGCGTCTACGGCATCTTCACGGGTCGAAAATCGTTGACCACGTAATTTATTCTTTACATTTGGGAATAAATAGAAATCATTGGGAGCCAAATCAGGGCTGTACGGTGGATGACCCATTAATTCTATTTTTTGACCATCCAAAAATGTAGTTGTTTCCTGAGATGTATGACAGCTGGCATTGTCATGGTGAAGTACGATTCTGCGTCGCTGGTTGTTTTTGCGTATTTCTTCAAATACTTCTGGCAAACAAATGGTCGTATACTACTCCGAATTAACCGTTCTGCGATTCTCCAGTGGTATTGTAGCCACATGGCCATTAATACCAAAAAAGCAGGCCACCATTTGCTTTACAGTGCTTTTTGCACGAGCCACTTTCGTAGGGTTTGGCTCATTTTGAAACACCCAAACTGTTGATTGTTGTTTAGTTTCGGGATCGTACGCGTAGATCCAGGATTCGTCACCTGGGTAGATATTATAAACAGATTTTGAGACGCCTCCGTTGAATTTTTTCAAGGTTTTTTTGCACCATTCGACGCGAGCATCTTTTTGATCCTCAGTTAAGTTGTGCGGGATCCAACGCGAACAAATTTTTTTTACAGACAAATGTTCATGTAATATCCTATGAATGCTCGTCACACATATGCCCAGAATGGCCTCTATCTCGCGATACGTAACATGGCGGTCTTGCATTATTAGTTTTCGCACAGCTTCAATATTTTGTGGCACAACCACCGATTTCGGGCGACCTTCTTTAACTTCGTCAGTGAGCTTACTCCGCCCGCGATTAAACTCACTAAACCAGTGATACACAGTCGTTTTTGATGGAGCTTCACCACTAAAAGTCGAAGTTAATTGATCTACGCACTGTTGTTGCGTTAAACCACGTCGAAAATCGTAATAAATCATAGCACGAATATTTTCACGAGTGAGTTCCATTTTTTCAGCGATATGACATTTTAAACCCAACAAAAACAAAACACTAACGTATATAAGAAAAAAAATATTAGCGGCCAGTATTTAAAAAAAGAACGAATATGTGCATGGAGGTCAGACATTGCGTTTAAAATTATTGGAATCCCAGATTCCGCATACATAAGTAGCAGCCTATGTATAATGAAAGACTTACCGTGGTCTGCACAGGGGATCTGCATTAACGGGAACTTTTTGAGTAATCTCAGATTCGCTGACGACATCAACCTGTTTTCGGAATCCGCACAAAAACTCGAGTGCATGATAAACGATCTGTTCCAGGCTAGTACACGAGTTGGATTGGAAATGAACGCTGATAAAACGAAAGCCATGACTAAACATCATAAACTACCCATTCGCGTGAATAACACCCCCCTAGAATACGTAGAAAATTACGTCTACCTAGGCATACAGATTTCTTTTAGCAGAGACAGAGGTGCTGAAGAGATAGAAAGAAGAGTAGCTACCACCTGGAGGAAATACTGGGCTCGCAAAGACATATTCAAACAACTCCCGCTACCTATCAAGAAAGTAGTTATGGATTCTGAAATTCTACCTTGCCTCACATAGGGTAGCCAAACCTGGACATTTTATTTAAAAACCAGAAACAGAATTCAGACTACTCAAAGAAGAATAGAACGAAGTTACCTAGGTTTGAAATTAAGGGACAAAGTAAGAAACGCAGATATCTGCATGAAAACCAAAGTCACGGATGCACTTACTTTCTCCCTCCAAAGGAAGTGGAAATGGGCAGGACACGGTGGCTAGGTACACTGACAACAAATAGACAAAAGAAGTGGTAAATTGGTCCGACCGCAAGGCACTAGAGCGAGAGGCCGGTCTTATGCCAGATGGGCAGACGAAATAGCGACGTTGGCGGGTCGGGAATGGTAAGAAACTGCACAGGACAGGCAAGAATGGAGTACCTTGGAGGAGGCTTTTACCCGAAAGGGGTCCATGCATACACAATAGATAGCAATACTGTTCTATTATTATTTGATTATTTTTCATCATTATTGTTATGTTTTATCACTTTTTTTTTTTCAATTATTATTTACATTAATGTAATGTTCTGTTTTTTCAATATTGCTAATTTACTGCATGAATTAAAAATTTTATTTTAATTGGTTTGCATGGAATTAAATAAAGCTATATTATTATTATTCCACTTTATTCAATAAAATCCATATAAATTACATTTTTAAATACATCCATGAAAAGAAATTAAATATATTTAAAAATATAAAAAATAGTGCCCCACCGGCATCGGGTATAGGGACCAAGCTACCGGTGGTTAGGGCTCTAGAGAGAGGAACCTCCTCACAATACGTGCCGTGTCGAGGAGTACCGCCTTTTGCATCAAGCCCTTGATCCAGCTGCCTAACGAGAGCCTCTTAAGGTGTTGGCCGAGGCTCTTAGCAATCAGCCCATGGGCCGATATGACTATCTGGACAATGATTGCCGAATCAACATTCCACATGTCAACAACCTCATGAGCCAGATCCAAATATTTTATTTGTTTGTCTTTTTCGGCTTTCATGAGGTTTTCGTCATGAGGAATGGTGACATCAACAATCATTGCAAGGCGCTCTAATCGATCTATCACCACTATATCAGGCTTATTGGCGACAATAGTCCTGTCAGTGAAAATAGATCGATCCCAATATAATGTGACACGACCGTTCTCGAGAACTGGGTCGGGTACATACCTGTAGTATGGCACCGCCGAAGTCACAAGGTTGTATTTCAGGGCAAGTTGCTGATGTACAATCTTGGCCACTTGGTTATGCCTGTGCAAAGACTCGCCATTGGCAAGACGAGAACAACCAGAAATAATGTGTCTGAGTGATTCACCGGGGCGGTGGCATGCTCTACAGATGTCCACCGTACCGTCCTTCAGAATATACTTCCGGTAATTGTTCGTCATGAAAACTTCGTCCGTAATTGCAAAGACAAAACCCTCGGTTTCTCCGAAAAGATCACCGAATCGTAGCCAAGATACGGACGCTTTTAAGTCTATATCGGGCCCATTTAAGGCCCGATAAAACCGTCCATGTAGCTCTTTGCCCATCCATACCTCCCTGCGATCAGCAGTACTAAGTACTACAGGTTTGCGCCAGTTCTCTTTAGCCAACGCAAGAGGGGTTAAACCGTTGTCCACTGCAACCACATCACGGTGCATATCCGTGTTTGCTTGTAGACAATATTGTCTGAGGTTGTATATCTCACGGTTATGGAGGTTCTTGATATTAAGAAAGCCACGACACCCTAGCTCCGCGGGATATACAACCTCATTACGGAAGATCGTGGGTGATGCATCCGAAATGTGGTTAACAGTGTTCGAACTTTCTTATTATTATTATTATTATTATGACTCTATATTCTCTTTAAAAACTTGTAAATTACATTTTTAAACATATATAAAAAACAGTGCTCCACCGGTATCAGGTACAGGGACCAAGCTACCGGTGGTTAGGGCTCCAGAGAGAGAAACTTCCTCACGATGCGCGCCGTATCAAGAAGCACCGCCTTCTGCGCATTTTTCCACACCAAACTCCATTTTAATAGAATTACTGAAATTTTCGGTAATCTTCAGTAAAGCCATTAATTGAGGATTAGTGTGAGCAAACAACTTCAAATCGTCTATGTAAAGCAGGTGGGATACCATCTGACCCTCTCTTCGTAACCTATAACCTAACCCTGAATTCACTAGTAAAGTACTAAGTGGGTTCAGGGCTAAGCAGAACCATAGGGGACTCAGACTGTCCCCTTGAAAAATACCCCGCTCTATTGTTATCGGCTCGCCATCACCCAAAGCCTGACGACACCCTGGATAGAAAAGAACAGTCCTCCATTGCCTCATACATGACCTTAAGAAGGTGCATAGAGTTGCATTCACTTTATACAACTCCAGCACCCTCAAAAGCCATGTATGTGGCACGGAATCGAACGCTTTCTTGTAATCTATCCAGCATGCTGCCAGATCCTTAGTACGACGGCGAGCTTGTTGGCTAATAGCCATATCAATAAGGAGGAGCTCCTTAGTATCCCGGGCCCCATTCCTACATCCATTCTGAGAGGCACACATAATAGAATTATTATTTATATGATTTTTAATTTTAACTCTCAGAATGGATGTAAGAAGTTTATAAACCGTTGGCAGACATGTAATCGGTCTATAATTATTGGGCTCCAGAGTACTACCTGTTTTATGGAGCAGGTGGGTAACCCCGGTCGTCATAAAAGCTGGTAGCGTCCCAGATTCTACAGCAGATTGAAACTGTGAAGCCAAAAGAGCGTGCGAACTCCGTAGCCATTTAAGCCAGAAATTGTGCAATCCGTCCGGTCCCGGGGATTTCCAATTAGACAGCGGACGGACCGCACAATCTACATCAATGGCATCGATATATATATCTTCCATTTCAGGAATGGACTCGCACGCTCTCTCTCTACCTCACACATCCAATCGCCTTCAATGTGACTAACGGGCACCGACCAGATGCTGCGCCAAAACGTATTTGTGGCTGCAGCCTCCGCACGTCGTCCACACTTTCATCTGGTTGCTCCCAGCTTCTATATACCCACCTCTTCGGAACATGCGATTAACGGTAAATCGATCGACGCGTTTTCTGTATCTGCGGATACGGTTTGCCCATGCACAGACTTTCTGCTTCAGGAAATCAATGCGCTCTGTGATCCGAGACGTATATTCTTGGGGACTGATACCAGTTCCCGCAAACGCTCGGGTCACATAGCGCATCACTCTCGGGCGAGTATTACCCGACCTGAAGCAGATTAGCTTACTGATGAACACCCTTGCCTCGGCCACACGTCGCTCAATCCTGCATTGCCATGCTGGTATTATAGACTTAGGTCGTATGGCAGGATCTTTATTAGGGAATTTAACCCCTGCCATACGACATGCCGCTACAGCAGTACAATACAGGATTGAATGAGTGTCCCCGAGATTTTCGCTATTATCTAGGTAACTAGGTAATAGGGAATCAAGGGCGCTCACCAGAGCCATATTTCGTCTGTGTATAGGCAAACGAGGCAGACGTGGCCTGTCATTCAGGGGCATCGATCGATATTCCCGCAACGCACATTCCAAAGCCTCCTTAATTTGTTCATTGTACTGAATACTTACTGGAATAAGTGTGTCATCCCCTGTCTCTTCATTCATGTGACTCACAGGCACTGGTGCAGGTGTGGAAGCAGGGGCGGGGGTGACACAGATATTTCGCAAGCATTCTTGCCGTAGAGTCTCAAGTACGGTTTCATTCAACATGCGATTGCGTTGAATGACCCGCACTTGGTCCGATAGTCGTTGTGACCATGTGTTGACGGAAGGTTCAAGCGCCTGAAACAAAGGAAGCATTCGGGTACGGTACGCACTGAGGTTAGTTCCCCCCTTTGTAGCCGCAAAATATGCCCGCATGACATTTTCGTTTATTGATGATGTCCATCGCATGCGGTGCACATCACCACCGGCAGCGGGGGCCCTGTTCGAAGCCGGAGGGCGTCGGGGTCCCAAGCATATCGGTGGCCGGCCTCTCCCCGGCCGACGTACAGGTGTTGGCGACGTCGGCGGGGAGAAGAACTCGTCACTCGAAGAGGAGCTCGACGCCGCTGGTTCCGTTGGTGGGGGCTGCGCGGCGGAGCTTAGCGACGAGTCCGGAGGTGTAGCAGGTGCACTAGCGTTCCTCCTAGCTTGTGCGCGGGTCAACATATTGTCTTCGTCATTGATTTTGCCTGATTATTATTATTATTATTATAACTACTACGTGCCTGAGTATTTGACATTAGTTTCAATTTGATTGAACTTTTGAAAGAAAGGCGGGACCTTTCTCTCAAAAGTTCAACAGACAGATATAATTTTTATGTGGGTAACTACATACTTAAGGATTTCGGATTTTTCCTTTAAGTGCTTATGCTGAAACACCTTGCTTCTATCTAGCCAAATTTATATTAGTCTAGCTCAATGGGAAGTACCTACTGTTTTTGATACCCTTGCATTTGGTTAAATTTGCGATACATCTTTTGATGTAGGTCTATATTATGATATTAGGACCTATATTATGATATTTTTTCACTATGAAACATTGTTGTGTCTTCTTCTAAGATGTTTAATTGCCTTCCTAAGATCAATATGGCGAAACGTGTTTGTTATTCTTACGTTTTCTTAATATGGAATGGCAATGAGTTTCATAATTTTAAAATTAAAAATAAAAACAAATTAATATTCATACATACACTCACGCCTAGGTATTTCCCTCCGGGGTAGACAGAGGCATCAGCCCGCCATTTAGGTAGCGGAACAAATTAACATCCCTAAATATTTATGCAGGAGGCGCGGGTTTGATCCCCACTCAGTGCAAATATTTGTATGAATGAATTTGAGTATTTGCATTGGTCTGGTCGTGCGTCGGAGACTACGTTAAGCCGTCGGTCCCGGTTCCCATACGAACATGTATGGCAGTTGTTACGGGTAGTTGGAGCCCTAAAAAGTCCAATAACTGGTCTAGCTGCAATGCTTCGATATCGTCATTAGGCTCTGGAAGGTTAGATGGTAGTCACTTCACGGAAAATATCGAAGTTCAGCCAAATCCGTAGTTTAGAATGGTAAAGCGGACCACAGACTCCGAGGTGAAAACTTCGGATGTGACTGGGTTTAACGCTAAGATGAACAAGAAGAAGATCTCTAAATAAGTACTTATATGGGGATGTGTAACATCTCTTATTATGTTAAACTTCCTTGGTGAAATCAAATCAAACCGTATTATTTTTATGCAGAGTCAAGCCATGAGGATAGTACGCACCGTGGGACAGGCATTCGAGGTCTGCCACAAGATGCAGACTAACACTCCTGACCAACCCGCTCCATCTACATCGTCAGCCCCCGATGAGCCCATCGCAAGCACCAGCGATACTCCTGCGTCTAAAGGTTTGATACACACAAGAAGACTGGTCAAAAATATACATTCTCTCATCTTGGCCACTTTACGAATGGAGTTCAATTAATCAGGCGTAATTTAATTATACGCCGTTGAGAGTGTCTATCTCTTGATTACCGATCTTAAGAATATTGATTGCCAACGATGAATAGTGCTTTATCTTATTTCCTTTTTGCTTTGCGTTCTGACAGTAGCGAATTTATTTTTCACAACACTGATAGCGATTTCACCTGTGCATTCATATATTTTTGCAAAGCGAATATATATTAAGCTGTCTACAAAATAAACAAATTGTCAAAAATATTTACGTAAATACAAAGTACTACTTATTTTTTTTTATTTTTTTTTATTAGTAACTAGCTGTCCCGGCGAACTTCATACCGCCATATTTTTCCCATTCCCGCTGCACCTATTTTCTCACCGTTTAAACCTTCCCTGGACATCCACGAACATTTCAAGACTAAAATTAGCCAAACCGGTTCAGCCGTTTTTGAGTTATAAACTAACAACGAAAAGTGGCATTGATTTTTATATATTAGATATAGATAAAGTGGGATCAATCAAGAATTTTCGAATCGATCAATGCGGAACAACCCATAGATAGAATAGATTAAACTGCTGGACTATTAATATTTTTTTAGTTAGATTTTTTGTAATAAACTCTTCGGTATTATTAGTAGGTACTCATACATACAGTTGTGAGGTAATTTTGGAAGCATGTTACAAGATTACGCACATTTTCTACGTTCAATTGCTCTATTCGTTTCTGTTTGTGCAGGTGGCTCAAACGCAAAACACATATACCGTTAAGCTCCAATCTTCACATTACACGATAGTCAATAAGAGGAAACACATAAACGCGAAAGTTTTGTTGTGCCAACGCTTCAGCTTGAGTCAGAATGTTACTTTTGTCTTTGTTATTTTATTGAATTGGGTTAGCGCGATTTACATAAACAAAGTATCAATCCAGAACACCGCATACAATCACATTACATTCCTTTTCTTTTGAATGAATGTTGGTGTGTTCTTTAATTCGTGTTTTCATGGAAAGTTCCTGTAAACATTTGATACCATGGCCTATCTTCATTGTATTACACCATGTTACGTAATATGTATTTTCTTTTTTTGACTGTTTCTGTGGGTGACTTATAATTAGCTTTTATGTTTCGTTTTATGACATCCGACGTAACATGTAGGTAACAGTTGTTTTAACGAGCAACGTCATAATTTTACAACCTTACCTTTAATCTACATACTATGTTACATATTATGACATTGGTGAGCTGCCACTGTGTCATTATTCAATACATTGCATGTTAAAATTGCTGAAATACAACGGTCTTAATTTCGTGATGTCTTTTGGCATTTTCACTTCGCTCTTTTTTACATGATTGATTGATTCCTCCATATTAATTAATATATAATACCTATGTGTGAACATGCCAAAAGATTGATTATTTTTTTATGAATCAAATATACGGTATTTCATATTATTATATTTAGATCGTTTGTGAAATTACTTTGTAGTACGTATATTATAAAATATACATTTTGAAGCTATGCATTAAAACCACTTCTAAGATATAGTTAGAAGTAAGTTATGTTTGATCAACAGAAACGGGTTCTGAATGCGGTGCATCTGAACCTGGAGTCGTTATGACCACCAAGGTCCAAATAGAAGAGGGGGCAGCAGGCGGAAAAGAAGAACGGCCAAAGCATTTGGAGCTACTCCCACCTCCGCCTAGAAAGGACGGAAGACGAACGCCACAGGTAAAATTAGCAATTAAGGTAATATGCGTGTAGTTGAATGAAGAAAGATGTGTGACATGTTTATTCCTCAACTACCTTAAGTTTAGAACGTTTTTGTAAAAACTGCGTAAAGTATTCGAAAGCTGTACTGCGTAAAGTGTTCGAATTAGAAATAATGATATAAGAAATAATAATGATTTATGTCAATTTCATACTACATTTAGCGATTTAGCGATTCAATTTAATACCAATAAATGGTCGAAAAATAATAATAATAATAATAAGTTTGCAAGTGATAACGGACAACTTACAGACAAACAGTGCCAGTTAATTAAAATGTTGTAATAAGAACACAACGTTACAAGTGTAATCATAACTCAGAAAGCCATACAAGCTACGAGAAATATAAGTTCATAAAGCGGCAACCTATAGGTAACTGGTACCGTCTAGTGGATATCCAATAAGCATAATTACGACTTTTCTGAAGGTGAATTAAAATATTGCTAGGTTTGAACTTTCCGTTTAAATTGTAACGCCATTGAAAGACGAAGGTTTCTAATAAAAATTTGATTTTATACGAACATCATCAATGACTTCTAGTTGACGTTGGTATCGGTGAGTTGCGTCCAGGCGTCTTTACGAACGGCGAACTAATATTAGTAACTTTAGAACAATTAAAGAACAAGTACAAAAGGATTTCGATTGAGGCCTTAAAACATTATAATTATAATTATAACGCATAGTATAATGTAAACTGTTTTTGCCTCCCTTGGACAGCTTTCATTTACGACAGTAAAATTGTACCTGACTGAAACGAACAAAATGAGAGAATGCAAATGATGAAATTAAAAATGAAAATTTCTGTAACGAGCGAAACGTTTAAATATTCGTGTCGTACCTCGAGATTTCGACTCTCGCGAGATCTCAAAATTCGATTAGGGAAATTTATAAAAAATAATGCTTTGACAAAAGATGTATAGCATTTTCTATGATAAGAAATTGCTATTAGTTAAGGGTTTTGTTACTTGTTTTAATAATAAATGCAAACGTAGGTACTCCAGCGAAAAGGTGACCTGCAACATATTTCAGATCAAAGTCTGCAAACAAGTATATCTAACGACCAACGACCATACAACCAATAGACACCGCATTACAGGCGACGCGCTTCTAACAATGGTTACGGCGAAAACAGCGTATTCATATCTCTTTCTTACACACGTACATTTGCCACTATCTCTTTCGTTCGGTCAAGCGCGTTCGGTATCCGTTTTATTATAATCCACCGCAATGAGAATGAGATGTGACCTTTTGGAACTGAGATGTACGTATGTGGTCCTGTGGTAATTTGGTATAGGGGTAGATTAGACCTTGAGAAAGGACATAGGCTATGTTTGGTCGCGATAAACGACATCCACGCGGGCGGAGCCGCGGGCAAAAGCTAGTATATACAAATAATTAATATAATAATAACCCTTGTTTGCAATGCTTACAAACAATGTTGATAATATAGATCGTACTAATTAAACCCGTCCCATCCCGAACACTACTATTTTACGATTGTAAGACCAATCAAAAGGCGTTCTTGCCTCTTCCCCGCTACTCCTACCTCAGCAAGTCGCCAGAATTTTTTGTTCGTAAACTATGAAACAATAGGTGTCTATTGGTTGTATAGTCGCTGCTAACGACCAAGTACTTAAACCGGCAAAATGCACAGCTCATCGGTTTATGATTTACGATACGACGAGTGGCATTAGGAGACAGGCGCGGGCGCATTGCTGCGCCGCTTGCGTTCGTTTGCGTGTAGGTGCGCGATATGGGACGAATTGGGCGATAGAAGCTAGTATTTTTGCTCGTAAGAGATTTAATACGATAATTATATAAAATCAAACAAGGTCTACTCAACAATAATATGAACACTAAATCGGTCAAGTGGGAGTTGCACTAGCGCACTTCGTGTTCCGAAGACAATTGCATTAAGGGATGAATTTAACGTTGCTTTTGATAAACTGGAGTTACCAATAAAAGTTACAACAAACTGATGAAACAATACTCTGTATTCATTCCAGTTCATCCTTAGATTGTCTGTAAGAGATCTTTATCTTTAGCGCCCATTGTGCAGTAAATTTCAAAAGGTTCTATAACCGAAATTACTACTACATATTTCAATAAGCGGATATAACGGACTACGTAAACGAAAAGATCCTCCCAAGTCATTAATTACTTCCGACTCTGAAAAAAAATTACACTTTTTCTCATTGCATTATTCCTTTCATCGTTATGACAAATAGTCACACACAAGATATTCAAATATTATTTTTGATAAACTCTGAATTGAGGAAATTGATGTTTAGCATCGACAAAGGATCACTGCGCAGTACGAAACCACCCGAAACTATGAATGTGTCGAGTTGACCAGCCTCAATTTCAATTTCTAAATTTTTCCTACTTGCGATCGTTCGATGCCTAGCACTTCACCGCGTTTATTAAAATTATAAAATTATACATATGAATATTTAAAATTGCCTAACTATATTATGTAAATTATAATAAATTGGAAAAAGCGAAATCAATTCTCGGGCGGGACTCGAACCCGCGATCTTTCCCTTACAGGGGGAACGCTCTGACCACTGAGCCACCGAGCTTCGCCCGAGAGTGACCCAATTTTTCCAATACATCCATCTTACGGCGATGGTAGGAGTAATCTACCGATATTCGTACGAACTATCGGAATCAATGAATGATGTTGCAATCATTTTTAAACATTGATTTTTGATAACTCCGCACAATCAATTGAGATAATTTTAAAGCAATTAGTTTGCTAGACTAAACAAATTATAATAAATTGGAAAAAGCGAAATCAATTCTCGGGCGGGACTCGAACCCGCGATCTTTCCCTCAATTGATCTGAATCTGAATCTGTCTCTGAATCTGAATCTGTCTCTGAATCTGTATCTGAATCTGTCTCTGAATCTGAATCTGTCTCTGAATCTGAATCTGTTTCTGAATCTGTCTCTGAATCTGAATGTACTTTTTTTTAATTTGCTTTGCGAACATCATTTTCTTCTCATGTCATATTGTTGAACATTGTTGATTTATTTTTGCATTTCTTTATTTCCTCGCTGTGGTGGGATGAAAAGTTACGTGTTGCACTCGAGTGCAAAGATTTTTCACCTTGTGCTCTTTTGATTCCCTCGCTTACGCTCAAGATTCTAATTTGTGAATCACTCGCTTCGCTCGTGATTCAAATTTAGAATCTTTCGCTTGCTCGGTCATCAAAACTGAGCACGCGGTTAAAAAGCAACTTTGCACTCTTGTACAACAAATAACTATTAAGACTAAAACTAATATTATACAAATTATAATTTAAAAAAAAGAATAATAATAATAATTAAAATGCGTCGTGGAATTCCTCCGCATCGCATGCCTCTTGTGGTAACGTTCCCAGAAGAGGCAGCATTGCCACGTTGAATGGCAATGCTTATTCTCTGACCTAAAAAGAGACCAGCCTTCTGGTCACGAGAAGCGTCGATCATACGTTTCGCAATCTCCCTGAAGAGATTGCGGGCGCTCGGACCCCATGACCCCAACGTTTCGACTCCAAACGGCACAAATTCATGATCTCCGATAAGATTGGAGTATTTGCGCCGTTTAAGAGCCTCTTATGAGCGATCTAAATCCACTCGATTTTTTTGTGGGGGTTCGTATCCCCGAGATCGGGGCTACAAACGATTATTGACAAAATAGGCTTCTAATAAGTCAATTTTTTACGATTGGAAGACATTTTAGCCAAAATTCTTCAATATTAACCTTATACGAATTTTCTTAGCTGAAACTAAATTAAAACATAGAAATTCGAATCAAAATTCGAAATTTATGGGTAATAATATTTTTATTTACTTTATAGTCAACCCTACGCACTTCCTGTCCTAAATAAAAAGTTTGAACATTGTAGAAATTTTATTCTCTCGCCGAAATGTATGGGAAACGTTTTTGGCGATTTCTGTCTTTCCTAGTACTCAAAGCTAAAATGGTCCCATAGAGTATTTTGATCCCCACATGAAATAGAATCGATTGGCACAAAAAAAAATTTTTGGACTTTTTGCATTTTTTTTTGCTAACTGTAAGATTTTTGCAAAATCTGTAAATGCAGTTCATCACTCCTCAAAAAGTTAGGGAAGGTCTCCTAAGAACGTTTTGCTGTAACTACAACGGTTAAGGTACTTGCCCTTACTGCCCCGTTTCAAAAATACACCCTGTATATAAATATATATATATATATATATACATTATTAAATTTATTACAATACACAAAAAGACGCAAAAAAAATGGTGGCAGATATAGGCCGTAGGATACGCGATAGCCATCCCGATTCAGCGCGGTAATGCGGCCAGCGTGCTGGGCTCCTTTGCGCGAGATGCGACGCGGGGCGGGTTATTTGTTTGACAAAGGCATTGCTGGCTACCTGACATTTGATTATGAATTATTGAAATTTATTTATATAATATATATATATATACAGGGCGTCCCACGGCGATGCCACATGGAGGGAAAGTACCTTAAATCCTTAAGTTAGCTCATTTTACTTAAAGGAGACTTCATTTTATTTTTAAAAAGAAACAAAACTGCATTCAAAGATTTTTAAAAATTCGCTTGCCACATCCGGTAATCGAACCGACTAAAAGCCGAAAAAGTAACATCCTGTATTTTTATGGCATCAATCGATAATGTCAATCATAAGGATCAAATCTCTCTAAGAAACATGGTAAATTAAACGAAAGGAAGTCCTTGAAATCTAAAATTATAAATTCAATTTGGCAAAATAAATCACTTTAACTCAAAGTTCATCCATCCGTCTGATACCATATTAACAATAAAATTCCATATTTAAACTACTTTTCTTTTTTTATCGTGCTGACACCACTGCTGGTCAGCAGTAGTATTTAGGTATGTCGAACTCAAACCGACTAAAACCGCACGCCATCTAAATTAACAGGTTATAAGTTGATCCATAGGGCAATTCTCTTGCCATTTTCGTTGCACAGGGTACACCGCGTGCAGGTTTCTAATCAAATCAAAGATATCTCTAGTGTTGATACCTTGTAAGAATTTCTTACAAGGTATCAACACATCAAAGATATCTCTAGTGTTGATACCTTGTAAGAATTTCTCACAAGGTATCAACACTAGAGATATCTTTGATGAAATTTATTTAGTAAAATGAGTACTAAATGAATGAACTTTGTTACCTGTTTAGAATGTAACTTTATTGGGTAACTACATGAGGTATGTGTAGGTAGGGTAGGTAGTTATTTTTGGGTGCTTGATTAGAAACATGCACGCGGTGTACCCTGTGCAACGAAAATGGCAAGAGAATTGCCCTATGGATCAACTTATAACCTGTTAATTTAGACGGCGTGCGGTTTTAGTCGGTTTGAGTTCGACATACCTAAATACTACTGCTGACCAGCAGTGGTGTCAGCACGATAAAAAAAGAAAAGTAGTTTAAATATGGAATTTTATTGTTAATATGGTATCAGACGGATGGATGAACTTTGAGTTAAAGTGATTTATTTTGCCAAATTGAATTTATAATTTTAGATTTCAAGGACTTCCTTTCATTTAATTTACCATATTTCTTAGAGAGATTTGATCCTTATGATTGACACTATCGATTGATGCCATAAAAATACAGGATGTTACTTTTTCGGCTTTTAGTCGGTTCGATTACCGGGTGTGGCAAGCGAATTTTTAAAAATCTTTGAATGCAGTTTTGTTTCTTTTTAAAAATAAAATGAAGTCTCCTTTAAGTAAAATGAGCTAACTTAAGGATTTAAGGTACTTTCCCTCCATGTGGCATCGCCGTGGGACGCCCTGTATATATATATACAGGGTGTCCCAAAATTCAAGGATAAGCCGGTAACAGGGGGTGGCCCTACTGATGGCTGCTCAGGAAAAAATAAGAAAAAAAATATATCTCTATTTTTTTTTTATTACTCCAACTTTTTTAAATTTATTCAATATTCGGTACCCCTTATGATATTTTCAACTACCAGGCCCACAATTTTGCAAATATTTTTGTACTCTTTTCTGTATTAGCAAGCTAAGAAGCATGGCTATCCATCACCACCCTGAAAATATTGGTATATTTGTAGTTATTTTACAAAAATAAGTCAAAATATTTTTTTGTCGTCAAATTTTCATACATTTTTACTTTCGACCCACTTTATCTTATCTCGGTGAAAAAAAAAAGTATGGACACCACTATGGCATCTTTTTTTAAAAATTGGCGCAACTATCCAAGATTTCAAAACGGTATGATTTGGGTATGATAATCCAATAAAATAATCAAAAAAAATTTTAACTAAATAAGAATCACATTTCATACATTGCTTTTATTGAAAATCACCACTTTTATTTTGTACACAATGCATTCATCATCAATAAAAAATCATTGACGGGACTCGTGACTAAGTGGTAACCTAGTAGGTTAACACATAATGAGGTTAAGCAACACAAGCCAGGTTGGTTTTCGGATGGATGACCATTCTTGAGACACCTCCGTTCCTCAGAGAGTACCTTAGGCCGTCGATGCCAGTGGCCAGTAACCAGTAACAACACTGTCATAGATACTCGTATGAGTATCTATGACAGTTGTTACGGGTAGTGGAAGTCCTAAAAGTCTAACAACTATTCATCATAGATACGCATTTTGCTGACTGAATCCGTGGCCTAGATAACCTCGGAGCTTAGAGTCCGCCTTCCAGTTCTTCCTCCTCCACTTTGCCAAGTCCAACAACTGGTCTAACTACATAGCTTCGATATCGCCAGTGGGTTGTAGGGATCAGGTGGCAGTCGCCTCCCGGAAAATTTCACAGTTAGTGCGGAAATCCGAGGCTCAGAGTTTTATTGGAATTGTCTTAAGAACAATAATAGGTCTCTGAAAGCAATAAAATTACAACGCTGGACTTGTTTCATTCAAATATCAATGCGGCTGCGGATTATATTTCTGGCAAAAGATATGCACGAAAAATAATGTTTTAATGCCGGTGGCACACAATTTAAACATGTAAAATAAAAAAAATATTAACAATAACGCAATAATTATAAAATTATACCATTATATTTGTTTAATTTTCTAACAGTATGGATTTTCAACACTCATCATCATCTGAGCCTTTACAAAATACAGAGTCGGATTTGATAGTTAACTGTGAAACAGCAGAACTGTGAAATTTTCCGTGAAGCGACTGCCACCTGACCTTCACAACCCATTGGCGATATCAAAGTTATGTAGTGAGACCTGTTGGACTTTTAGGACTCCAACTACCCGTAACAACTGTCATAGATGCTCATATGGCCACCGGGATCGACGGCCTAAGGTACTCTCTGAGGAATGGAGGTGTCTCGATGTCTTAAGAATGATCATCCATCCGAAAACCAACCTGGCTTGTGTTGCTTAACCTCGTTATGTGTTAACCTACTAGGTTACCACTTAGTCACGAGTCCCGTCAATGATTTTTATTGATGATGAATGCATTGTGGACAAAATAAATCTGGTGATTTTCAA
Source organism: Eilema depressum (assembly GCA_914767945.1). Taxonomy (NCBI): domain Eukaryota; kingdom Metazoa; phylum Arthropoda; class Insecta; order Lepidoptera; family Erebidae; genus Eilema; species Eilema depressum. The sequence continues at coordinate 19,345,847 of OU612012.1, read as the reverse complement.
TAAAAGCAATGTATGAAATGTGATCGTTATTTACTTAAAAATATTTTTTTGAGTATTTTATTGGATTATCATACCCAAATCATACCATTTTGAAATCTTGGATAGTTGCGCCAATTTTTAAAAAAAGATGCCATAGTAGTGGCCATACTTTTTTTTTTTCACCGAGATAAGATAAAGTGGGTCGAAAGTAAAAATGTATGAAAATTTGACGACAAAAAAATATTTTGACTTATTTTTGTGAAATAACTACAAATATTCTATAATTTTTGAGGATGTTAATGAATAGCCATGCTTCTTAGCTTGCTAATACAGAAAAGAGTACAAAAATATTTGCAAAATTGTGGGCCTGGTAGTTGAAAATATCATAAGGGGTACCAAATATTGAAGAAATTTAAAAAAGTTGGAGTAATTAAAAAAAAAATAGAGATATTTTTTTTTTCTTATTTTTTCCTGAGCAGCCATCAGTAGGGCCAACCCCTGTTGCCGGCTTATCCTTGAATTTTGGGACACCCTGTATATATTACAGCGATGGCAGTCATAGAATAGAGACGAAAATAAATACCTATACTGCAAAAAGAAATACTTAGATTAGAGGTGTCATAGTCCCCAAGTTTCATATAAATTCCAACTCGACACGAGAATTACAAATTACAATTTTTACGTTATTATCTAGTTGAAAGCTTCAGGTCTGAGATAAGATTTTTTATTAATGTCTGTTATTAGAACCTTAATACGAATTAAAATTCCAGAATTTCATAATTTACAATGAGCGCAGGCGGCCTCAAGAGTTGGGAGCGATTTTATCCCCTTATGGTTCTACTGCTTGCATACTGATTTAAGTTCTAATGGATTAAGTGATACGATAGCCACCGCTACATTCTACTCACGTGCACTACGCAGTTTTAAAAGATCTTCGTTCGACTGATGCTCAAATTGAGACATGACTTCTCTACTTTGGTTTTTCCGAATGTTTCAAATGAGCGTGGGATAAAGTTCGGCATGTGTACCAGCTAACCCATGAAGATGCGGGGCGATTAACACCCGTATTCACAAACAATACTTCGCTATGCGTTCCACCAAAACTGTGCAAAGAACGACAAATTCTCAGTGCGTTCGTTTTGGCAAGCCTTTTTAGTCGTTGATAACACTTAAGTAATACTTCGTTGAGGGAACGCACTGCGTTAGATACTGCTCCGTGATGTTTGTGAATTAATTTAACCAGCCCTATGCGCTCGAGCACACTATGAGACCTCACAGTATCGTTTGTGAATACGGGTGTAAGACTCGCAGGTATTAATAGGACTCAGTACTAATACACCACAATTTTTAACCCTAACCCTAGCAGTAGGCTAATTGATTGACAATATTTAGACTAATTGAGTCACACGTTCACGCCTGTTTAGGTGTGATTATATTGTTAGGATGTTGTCCTAGAGTTATATTCAGATGAGTATTAACTTACCCACTTATAATCACTAGGCTCCTTGTCTGAAGTTCTTAGGTGGAAATTGGAATAGTTACATAATTGAAATGTTAACAAAGTTCTAAATCTCGGAGCCACCTGAGACCGTCCATTTGTAACCCTAAACTTTAAAATTTTTGAATTACTTTAGCGACTTTTCAGACTTGGCAACAATATGGCCACAAAGTGGTCTATAGTATAATTTTTAAATCTTGACAGTACATTTTATATGCTTTTGATAGTGTCTGTGCCCGGTAGGTCCACCCCATCTCTTCATGTGGGTTTCGTAGAAGGCGACTAAGGATTGGACTGTTCTCCATTCAACAGTAAACATACAACTCATGACAACTACCCGCTTGACGGCAATAGGCTCGTCGCTCTATTATGTAGGACTGAAAATAATGGATAGTGGGTGTAATACACCTACTCGATATTCACTAAGAGTTGTGTTGTGAGATATCGAATCTATCTTTTATTAGGTTAATGATTTTCCTAACGTTACTGAATATTAGTGGATGGTTTTTTTGTCAAGGGATACAAAGCAAAGGAAACATAGAAATAAGAGTTAATTCAGATAATTACTAATTAGTGAACAATATCTTTATGAGATGTCAGTTGTCGTGAAAGAGCATGTTTATTCGATCTTAATGAATAGCCAACAGGAAAATACGAAAGTAATAGGAACAGATAAGATTAGTGCGCGTAAATAGAAAAATCAATGCAGATGTACAAAACTGATGAATGACTGAAACCAGACTTGAAATTGGTAAGCTGAGTATTTACTTGAATTGAGACCTTAACAATTTTAGAGGTTATACAAATAAGACCTACAACCATTTATTTAAATGTTACTCTCATTGTCTACAACACTGAACTTAATTATAGAAAGACAATATCGGCTCATTATGGCATCCCTTTATGTGTAGGTACATATTGTAAGTATGTAGGCGCTAATAAGCTCCTAATCTGTGGACCAAAACTATGCGTGTAGGTCAATGACATTTTATATAATATCTTTGGTGTAGGTATATCTTTATCTAACTATAGAAGGTACGCAGGTGTGACATGACTGAATTATGTTTCTTTGTAGGTTCAACTTGTACGCGTGTTACTATCACAGAACAGCAAACAGAAACACTTATAATAAATATACTGTTTCCACTATGCAGCGTTGGCTATCGTGTCTGAACTCCGATAGGCTTTAAGTACTACTTTATGTCCATTAAAAACTTGCCACCCAGGCACTTTAGTAGGTAAGAATGTCTTTTTTGGTTGCTACCTAAAAAATCTTTACTAATTTCAAAAATTGTTGATAGAAAAATATGCAAAAGTCATGCATGAAAGGCACGATATAATAATAACTACAAACAATTCTCAGCCGAATTGTAGCGCTCGTAACCAGTCGCGCTTACTGTTCGATAAACGATCTGTGGGTTAAGCTCCATAAGTAGCTTAGTGTAAACTCTTTTGTATTTCCTGTACTTTTTACTCTTTACTTTCGTTCTATTATTATAAAAAGGCGTAGCTAAGTACTGACTGGCTGGAATGACAGAACTATGAATGAATTGGCAACACTGATTTCGATTTTTGTACTTTGTCATAATATGCCACATCTGAATTTGGTTTAAAATTGAAATAGAAAAGTTAATAAACTATAATATATTATCTTGTTTATGCTCTCAACAATATCTTCCATTGTGCGTGCATTCAGGTATCTAAGTAAATCTCAATAGGTTATGGACCTAGCAGAGTATTGCTTTCGAGAAAATTAACTTTTTAACAAGAGTGCAAGCAAGATTTCAATGATGAGTGCGCCGATTACATAGAGTTCCATTGAGAAGCTACGAGGGAGTTCAAATTTTTATAGTTGGAAATTTGACATGTAGTGCATACTCATCCATGATGATTTGTGGCAGTATGTTGAGAGTCCTCCTAGCGATGAAACTAAAACACGCGGTGAACAGAATGCAAGGACGAAAATATGGTATTTTGATTGAGAATCAGTGCAAGGTACCTAAATGTACGTAGAGCGAAGACGGCGCATGAAACATGGAACAATCTGAGAGCCGCATATAAAGATACGGGCATTAACAACAGATGCAGACTGTTAGCAAAGTTAGTCAGCCTTAAGTTAAACATGTTTGCGACAATTACAGACTATGTTACGGAGGTGGTTATTCCCAGTCGTATCCCATAACTTAAGAGTCGGAGAGAGAATATTCAGAGGAATAATAACAACAAAAAGGTAGAGAAGACTAGAGTGCTTCATATGTGCGGGGCCACATAAAGCAATCAAACTGTCCTGTTAACCCGAAGAATACGAGCAAGAAGACTGACGTTTCTTTGGTGACGACACTTGGTTCGAAGTATAGAGAAGAATTTACTCAAGATCAAGATGATTCCTGGAAACTCGATTTCGGAGCTTCAGAGAAAGAAGGAAGATAAAGAAGAAGAAGAAGAAGAAGAATTGGATGCATGATATTGTAAAAGTTAACCATTAGACATTCCCGTATCAATTAATGCGGCCGTGCGAGTGCGTTCAGTAAATTTTATCAACAAAAGCCTCATCGACGCACTGAACCTGAGACGTAAAGTCATGTTGTCGTTTGGCATCATTAGGCAGCACTTCACTCTCTTGTAGATGGAGTATGTTTTGCCACGATTAATTTAGAAGGCTATAATGTATAAGGCGTATAAGGAAATATCACTTTTAATTATTACAAATCTTTGCGCTTACATTATTGGACCTGACTTGTTAAGAAATCACTCATCCCTTGAGTTGAATTTCAGTGGCAAACAAAAGTCACTTAAAATATGCAGTGTTTTAGCAGCCTATATACCGCTGGCTGCAATTTTGCAGTAACTTATCGTCCACAATAAAACCAATCGCAATAAAATCAAGACGATATAGTGCTACAACTAATGAAGCGTTTATTAAAGAGGAGGAGATTGGTATACTTCTTAAAGATAGTTTCATAGAAACTAGCATATCTCCAGGTAGAGCTCAAGTTTTAGTTGCTGGTGGTGGACAACATCGTAAGAGATTGGTCGTAGATTGTTCACTGGCGATTAATAAATTTAATCAACTAGATGCCTATCCTATACAAAATAAAGAATCCTTTACAAATTAACGCTTAAAAGTCATCAAGTGTCGATACGTGGAAGCGAGAGAATATACACGGCCTTTGAAGCCTGTGGAAATTTTTCACTCGCATATCGTTCCGAGTTACTAATGGGGTAGTTGCTTTCAAAATAGCTCTACAATATATTATGTCCAAAAAAAAGACAGGCGCATATATGCTAACCTTCATGATGTCTGCGGTATTAATAAAAGAGATCATGATAAAAACGTTATGCAAGCTGTACAAATTAACAATAAACAAAGACAAATTTATGTGTATTTGAAAAGGATAGATTAAAACTTTTAGGACATACAATTGAAAATGACCCTATTAGGCCCGACGAAAACCGTCTAGGACTACCTAGGTACTATTGAAACCCCCATTACCGTCATCCTTCTTTAAAAAGCGCACTGGTTACACGTTATTCGAAATGAAAAAAGAAGTTTTCAGAAAAAGCTCACCCTCTGATAAATACCACTATATTTTCCACGGCAAATGATCCTATCCAAGTTTCACAAGTCTGAAGTCTGACATTGTAACGGGTGGCGCAAAAGTAGTGGCACCAAAGAAAATACCTTTATTTTTTTTATATGAAATTTTCTGTCATTCTGTTGTTGAAAATTGTGTAGTGAACAAATGTAAAATACACTGAAAATAAACATGGACCGTTTTACTCCCCAAGAACGTGGAATAATTGTGTCAAACGCTTTTCCAGGCCGAGTTATCTCTCGTTTTGGCGATTTGCCTTGGCCTGCAAGATCACCCGATCTGACCAGTCCAGACTTCTTTCTTTGGGGTTTTTTGAAATCTCGGGTGTATGTGAACAAGCCACAGACTCTCGCAGCTCTAAAAGAAAACATTCGTCAAGAAATAACGAACATATCGCAGGTAGTGTTACGGCAAGTTATGCAAAATGTCATAAATAGGGCTCAAATGTATCAACTCTGGAGGTCACCATTTAAAAGACATCATCTTTAAATCCTAATGGTACGAAATTTAATGGTACAAATATACATTTAAAAAAACCTAAATCTAGTTTTCTAATTTAGAAAAAATGTTATAGCCGAACCAAATAGGGTCTTTACTTTTGCGCCACCCGTTACAAGCAATCCTAACGTCAGTTTTAAAGAATAGGTATTCCTTTCGCAGTCGAAACTGAAACATCCATCTTGCAACGATAGTTAAAACAATGTAGCCGAACGTCATATATTCTGTTCACTGACGTCTATTTTATAAAGTGTTGAAAAGGACTTCCATTGAGCGAAACGGGGGAAAAGTTTAGAAGTGCCATAAACGGTTCCATAAACATGAAACATATCGGAACGGTATTTTTTATTTGGTACTGCAACGTACCTAATAATAAAAAATACCGAAAGGAGAAAAGAATTTTATTGAAATGCACTAGTTCTGTGACAACTTTATTAAGTACAACATACATACGCTGTGGATCAGAAGTACTACTGATTAGTACAACCGGTAGACATACCAGTTATTGATTTTTTTGCCACTTACACGCCTTTAGCACACCCACGTGACATCACGAACTGCTATCGTATACTATGGATTTGTATGGTGTATTATGCATATTGCTCTATCTGTCAGTGAGTTCATTATTATCGGTTGAGTGTGAAAGATTGAAAGTTTTATTTGTCTGTTCTGGCGTTACGCGACCGATGATACGCAAGGTATTTTCCGTCAGATATGTATCGATCCCGACAGACCGATTCTTCACTTATTGAAATTGTTTATTATTGTGGTTTCTAGGATGGGCAAGTATTAAAAGAAATCCAACATAAAACCACATGTAAACCAAATTCAGCCCGCAACGAAGTAGCCGTTTGCATAAACAAAATGGAAAAGCAAGCTAGTACGTCTGTAGATTCCAAGCCCAATATATATAAATCAAATATTACATCTCTGTTTGACAGAAGTTCTTTCTTTGAATAGTGTCAAATGTGGTTTATATTCCGCAAGAAAATTAAAGCAATGCATAAAACGAACTGTTTTAGCGATGTAGAGGTAACTGAAAATTTCAAAGATATTTAAATGGCAGAATACAAGAGTAATGGTAATAGTAATTAATACAAGAGCATAAACAAAATGGCTAAGCAAGCTAGTACATCTATAGATTCCAGGCCTAAAATATAGAAATAAAATATTACACCTATTTAAAAAAGGATTAGGTACCTATGGTAACTTTAACAGTGTCAAATGTGGTCTATATTCCGCAAGAAAATTAAAGCATAACTGAATATTTCAAAGAAATTTTATTGGCAGAATACAAGAGCAATATTTTGGCACAAAGAGACCAAAAGTAAAATAATTAAGGTAAAGGCATATTTTGGTGATGGAACATAATTTCCTTTGCACGACTTATGTCCAATTATGAAAAATGACAGATTATTACACCACAACCGTTCGTTCAATTCTATGTTATTTTTGGTGATAATGGTAGTTCGGCCGCTACAACTAATGTAATTCTATTATTTTATGCACTGATTACAGCCAAAAAACCGTCCACGTATTTCGCTCTATTTGATCTAAAGCAAACAATAGGTATATCCAAATCCAGTAACATTTCATGCAGATTTTACGCGAATAGGCGCTACAAAAGCCATGAAAGAAATCAATGGAAGCATTGTCATTAAGAAGTGCTATTATTATTTTACCAGAGTTTGTGACGTAAAGTAAAACAAACCAAACGAAAGGAAAGCAACGAATCATAGGCTTATGTACCGCACTGCCACTGTTGGCCGCAGATGTAAATAAAAAGGGATGGATGTGCATTTTATCTGCATGTGAACAAGGGAGTCCAAAACCTAACATATTTCTTAATAATAAAACATCGTACAAATAAATAAATAAATGTTGTGAATTGGAATTCATAAGTCAGCAAGAAAATTAATAAAAATTATGTTACACCCGCCAAATTGCTCTCGATATTAAAAGAAGATACAACCATGATTAAGCTGCTGCAAGAAAAAAAAACGGACCCCGGAATTGATAAGATAGTATACATACAATATGTCCATCCAAAGGTTGTCTGTAAGAGATCACTTGTACATAATATGTCATATGCAGGCCATAAACGTACTGTAAATTATTTATGTGCAGTCACGTGCAATGAAATGTATACATGGACAGAATTTTGAATAAACGTTCACTCTGAAAATTTCAGAAATAAATAGTCACAACATCTTCTAATATATAAAAATCAATGCCACTTTTCGTTGTTAGTTTATAACTCAAGAACGGCTGAACCGATTTGGCTAATTTTAGTCTAGAAATATTCGTGGATGTCCCGGGAAGGGTTAAAGATGAGAAAATAGGTGTAGCGGGAAAGGGATCAAAAATTCACGCGCATTGAAAAAAATATGGCGATACGAAGTTCGCCGGGACAGCTAGTTATCAATATTTTCTTTGTAATCATCGGGATTTCTCGCCATATTGTACATTCTTGTCAAAAATATAATCACAAATGGCTTTCAGACACTACTGCAAATATATCACTGTATACATATCAGTGCACGTGACTGTACAATAAAGAATTATCTATTTATTATATCTATTTATCCGAGGTAAAGGCCTCCAGTGCGACTGGGTCGACTTGTATGAGTCTTTCGCACTACCTCGTGTCTCTCATTTAGTCGATAATATCAATAAACACAAAGATGAAGTTTCCAGTCTCAAACCAGTAAACAAAAACCGCAAGTCATAATTCCTTCTTCCTCTTAGTTTCACCGCACGCCCACTATTTACGACTAGACTACCACAGTTATGAATGAAATATTTGACCTTTGTATATTATGTTGATCAGCTTTATTCTAACAAACCCGGTAAAAATAGACACACTATTATCCGCACTGAAAATAGTAGAGCTACCTACTCTCGATAATCGCTCTGAAACATTGAATCCAAGAAGCTATCCAATAAATCAAACCTATAATAATATCATCGGAACGTAAATGTCTTGAATCTAACTTTGACCAGTGGGGTTTTCGTCTGACTATCATTGACGTGGACTGTTTAATAGAGTTACAATATAGATGACTAGCTGTTGCCCGTGGCTCCGCCCACGCGAGCTCATGTCGGTTATCGCGACCAAACGTAGCCTATGTGTTATTCTGATGTATAAGCTATATTATATATTGACCCTGTGATATAGTTTATAGATAAAAAAGTCCCATACAAAATTTTCTTGCTAGAAATTTCTTTAAAGGCCATTATGCCACTGCCGCATCTATTGAAATGTCACTGAACTTCGAAACTGCTCGATTTTTCGTTTCACGATGGTTACAAAAAAATGTTCTTTGTTAATTTCATAATACGTAATAACGTACGCCTAAAATTCAAAATTATAAATCTATGAATATACTAGCTGTCCCGGCGAACTTCGTACCGCCATATTTTTCCCGTTCCCGCTGCACCTATTTTCTCGCCGTTTAAACCTTCCTTGGACATCCACGAACATTTCAAGACCAAGATAAGATAAATCCGTTCAGCCGTTCTCGAGTTTCAGCGAGACTAACGAACAGCAATTGATTTTTATATTATATACTAGCTGTCCCGGCGAACTTCGTACCGCCAAAATTTTTTCAGCCCGCGTGAATTTTTGATCCCGTTCCCGCTGCACCTATTTTCTCACCCTTTAAACCTTCCCTGGGCATCCATGAATATTTCAAGACTAAAATTAGCCAAATTGGTTCAGCCGTTCTTGAGTTATAATATAAACTAACAACGAAAAGTGGCATTGATTTTTATATACTTATATATAGATTACTAGACTTACTCCCGCGGCTCCGCTCACGTGGATCTCTTATCTCCGGTTCTACTCAACTGATTGCAATCAAATAAACGTAAGATTTTAAATCTGACCAAGACCTTTCTAACAAAAAAAACCGCATCAAAATCCGTTCAGTAGTTTTTGCGTCCATCGCGGACAAACATTTCCAATTTACAATTATATAATAGTCCTATAGATAGATGTATATTGTATGTATACTCTTTTTATTAGCACGCGAACATCGAACTAATTTTACTACTCATTTAATACAACTAGACTCTTTTAAAAGCTATTTCAAAGTAATATGATACAACTGTAAATAAACGCTTATTATCCCTTTTATAAACATCAAAATACTTAATACTGTGTTACACGCATGACTTAACTTGCCTCTAATCCTCCCCACGGGGCCACTCGTTCCACCCACTTTCCGAAAGTTTTGTTATTCACATATTGGTTCATAAAAGAGACAATAGTCAATTTGTTTGCGTTTGATGCCCCACTCATTCATATTTAGGAACTCCATTATTGTGTCAATAGTGATATTGTGAAGGTGTAATATCTATGCAGATATCGCTATTTTATTATAAGTACGTGAGTCGTGAACCACTTTCAGAAGTGCTTGTAATATAAGATATTGTGTCCATATTGTTCAGCGTATATGTTATCGTTCCCTTCTGGTTAAGTTTACTAACTTACTTCGTGACAAAAAAAAACGTTATTGAGATAAGAGAGAAGAGAAGACCACTTCATTAAAAACTTCGAAACACCCCTCAAATAATGTTTGGTTTAAAATAATAATATTAAACCTAAATAAAGTGCGTGGACAAATAAATGGAAGACGGGAACTAGGTACACAACAAAGTATAAGTATTAAATAAAAAAAGGTATATGCAACATGAAGCGCTCGGAAACTCAATTCAGTTCAAGCACGTTCTGCTAGAACTGAATTTAGTTTCTGAACGCTTTCGAGGCAAAACGTTATACCAAGTCACGGAATATGTACAGTTGAATAGTATATTTTTTCATTTAGTTATGCGCTCTGTACTATATCGCTTTGTAGCTGATGTGTCAATTATGAAAAAAACCGATTACGGCACGGGAGAGTGTTACATACCTTTCCCGTTCCTTTTCCGTCACCTTTTTTTGCGCGCGACACTGCCTCACAAAAGAATGCGGCGGCGATTCATACATATTCTTTGCCAACCAAGGCCTCGATTTTTGTGAGGTGGGTCTCAGATCAAGAGATTCCAGGTCCCATGAGGCGTTGCGGCTGTCCCTATGATACTGACGACCAGCAATGTCATGATCCTGCAATTTTCCTTGCTGGTGCTGGCCGTCTGTTCACCACCCATACTGGGGCCCCATGTAGATCCAAGGACTGCCATACTCAGTACAGAGAGAAAGGGCAACGCGACGTTCCTTCAAATTAGGTAGCACCTGCGTTATCATACGACTTTATACCCCTCATCTTAATTATACATTCTGTCAAAAAAGTATCTGGAATGGATATTTTTTCTATGGTTCCAATTTCAATATGTTGTTTTTTTATTTGCTGTTAGATGGGCACAACTGTTTTGCATTTTGGCGCGGAGTTTGACTTGAATCTGTTATTTATAATTATTATAGTGATGTTTTTAGTTCGATCATATCTAGCGTGTACTGCGAATTTCATTAGGGACAAAAATATCTAACAAAGTGTTTGTCTAAAAATTTTGCATCGCCAATGGAATTTCGTGTCCGTGATCACTGTAAATGTTACTGAAGGCTTACGGTAAATGGATTTTATCAAAAACACGTGTTTATGAGTGATACAACCCGTTTGTTGGTTGAGCTGTGATAGTAGATTTGCCTTCGTTCTAGCAGGATATTAACGTCTTCAACTAAAGTTAACATCGCGAATTGAAGGAAATAGTGACTGAACTTTCTGTGTCGCACGAATCGATTCGCACCACTTTGAATAATAACTTGGATATGAAACATCTTGCTGCTGGGCTAGCTCCAAATCTCATTATTGCAAATGAATTTTTGACCATAAACTCAACAAATACTATCAAGCAACCATCTTATTCACTAGTTATGGCTCCAGTCGACTTCTTTCTCTTTCCTAAACTCAAATTAGAACTTTGTGGCACATGTTTTCATTCGGGAAGACATCAAGGAGAAATCGCGACGAGACCTGAACTCAACTCCGGAAAAAAACGTTTAAAAAATATTTTAATGATTCAACTACTCGTTGACGCCTGTATATCGTTTCTGAAGGAGCATACATTGAAGGCGACAAAAAAAATAGATAAATAACGAAAAATATTAGTTAGGTATTTATCTTTTTTTTTGTCGCCTTTAATGTTTGATATTTTCCCGGTCCTTTCTTGACAGAGTAGTATAGTGTATTATGAAATAAAATTAATGCCACAGCGTGGACGTAAGTCAAAAGAATAAAAGTAACTTGGAGGTATCTTCAATACTAGAACTTGATGTCATCTGATAACTAAAAAACCTAAATTAGTGAATATCTGATAATTTCTATGCTTTGATGTATGAACAAACGCCCTCACCTTAGCCTGATCACGCCCATTGTGTGTAAAAGAGAATTTTCGTGTGTGTCAGGATGGCGTGAGTGAAATCTGAATTGTCACAAAATTTGCACTAAATAACTGTACCTAAACTGTACTAAACTGTACCCATGTTAAAAAAAACTGTACCTCAAGCAATTCAATATTAAATAGATAGTGACATAGACACGCCATTCTGACGTCAGCTTGGCGCGCATAGTCGTGTATCGCCCCAACGTGTGGGAACTATGTTCTGAAACATATATCAATAACTGTACCTAAACTGTACCTCATAAAACTGCCAATAAAAAAAATTAAATCACACGTGATATCCGTCAAATCAACAAAAAAAATGTTTACTACTCATTTATTTTATACTAGCTCGGTCATCATTATTTGAGTGTAATTAGTAAACTCTCAAAACTTGTACATAAAACAAGAAATAAAACACAATTTTTTTCACCCATATTGTTAGGCAAATTTTTTTTCTAATAATTGTAGACAGTACAAACATTTTGAATAATCAGGTAAAGTAAATAAATGGTTTTTGAACATTTTACTTTTTATTAATCACCGTTCTCGGCTCACTTAAGACTCAATAAGGGGCCTCGACGGTAATCACCACCGTTACACACTTGTACCATATTGTATGTACATGTAATAAAAACAATCGCCTATTGCAAATTGATCGACAAACATACATATTACAACATACATGTTACATTTAATCAAATAAATGAGCAGTAAAAATTTTCTGTTGTTGATTTGACAGATATTACGTGTGATTAAATTTTTTTTATTGGCAGTTTTATGAGGTACAGTTTAGGTACAGTTTATTGATATATGTTCCAGAACATAGTTCCCACACGTTGGGGCGACACACGACTATGCGCGCCAAGCTGACGTCAGAACGGCGTGTCTATGTCACTATCTATTTAATATCGAATTGCTTGAGGTACAATTTTTTTTAACATGGGTACAGTTTAGTACAGTTTAGGTACAGTTATTTGGTGCAAATTTTGTGACAATTCAGATTTCGCTCACGCCATCCTGACACACACGAATTTTCAACGAAGAAATCAAATTGACAGTGCAGCTCTACGTCGTACTTGAACGCTGAACGCGGCTCTGATCGAACTACTGTTACCACATCTATGTAGGCACTCAATCAATATAAAGGTTACACAAATAGACGGCGGAATGGGAATTGAAATCAATTTCTCTCTGTTTATATCTCCTTACCCACTTTGATAAGTTTGATTTTATGAAAAGATATTTTGTCCTGATCATTTACTTTTAATTTACCGTGGATGCTTCAAATAAAACGATTTCTAAATAAGCAATTTCTTTTGTAAATACTACGAATTCAAATGAAAATTATAAATTGCGATATCTCTGTATGATGATTTTTTACTACATTGTGTGGTTATTTCTGTGGTTGGAGGAATGCCAATTAGGTATGTACAATGCGTATGCACGCAAACTAAAAAAATATACGGAAATGTTAAGTGCCTATTCTTAAATTTCATTATAGGTAGGTACATAAATCTACAAATATGATTATTTATAAATGATATTCTGTAATGAAGTACCTATCGTTAGTTATCATTCTTACTAATTTATGCTTGGCACGTTTCATACTAGTAAATTGTGTGCTGCAATTAGCAAAGCCCTTTTTACTACTTTCTACTCGATAATACCGTATCTACTGAGTTTTAAAAAGTACCTGACAGAAAGACAATATTGAAGATACTTTCAGTACATACTGCACGAAAGTTTCGAATAATTCATCTTTTGTGCAGTAAGTTCTCAAAGTTACATACCCTTTATAAAGAACAAGTTTTCTGTCTTTGCACTGTGTCACTTCATCCGCAATGTTTCGTCCTTTTTATTAGGGTTCCGTAGCCAAATGGCAAAAAACGGAACCCTTATAGATTCGTCATGTCTGTCCGTCCGTCTGTCTGTCTGTCCGTCCGTATGTCACAGCCACTTTTCTCCGAAACTATAAGGCCTATGTTGTTGAAACTTGGTAAGTAGATGTATTCTATGAACCGCATTAAGAATTTCATACAAAAATAGAAAAAAAGCATTAAATTTTCGGGGAATACTTAGAACGACACTCAAAAAATTTTTTTTCATCAAACCCTAAATGTGATCTATAGATAGGTCTTTAAAAATGCTGTTGAAGTTTTTAAAATCATTTTTTTGTAAACTGAATAGTTTGCGCGAGAGACACTTCCAAAGTGGAAAATATTGGCCTCCCCCCCTCTCTCTAACTTCTATAAGAGAATGATAAATCTAAAAAAAAATATATGATGTACATCACCATGTAAACTTCCACCGAAAATTGGTTTGAAAGAGATCCAGTGAGTAGTTTTTTTTTAATACGTCATAAACCGCAATTTTACGCCTTTGCTGCTACGGAACCCTTCATGAGCGAGTCCGACTCGCGCTTGGCCGGTTTTATATAGATTCTAATCCCTTTCCCACTGCACCATTCCCGACCCGTGCATGAACATGCCACATATAATTGACCATGGGAAAAATATGGCTTTTCTAGATTCAGACCCGCTCCCGCAATACCTTCTAATCAAACTTCCATGTTAGATTCTGATCCCGTTCCCGCTGCACCATCCCTGACCCGTGAACAATGTGAACATGCCACATATTATTGACCATGGGAAAAACATGGCTTTTCTAGATTCAGACCCGTTCCCGCTGTACCTTCTATTCAAACTTCCATGTTAGATTCTGAACCCGTTCCCGCTGCACCATCCCTGACCCGTGAACATGCGAATGCAAGACGGATCGGAAATTGAAGTCGTTTAAATTCACCGTACCCGACCCGTGAACAATGTGAACATGCCACATATAATTGATCATGGGAAAAACATGGCTTTTCTAGATTCAGACCCGTTCCCGCTGTACCTTCTATTCAAACTTCCATGTTAGATTCTGATCCCGTTCCCGCTGCACCATCCCTGACCCGTGAACATGCGAATGCAAGACGGATCGGAAATTGAAGTCGTTTAAATTCAAACGGCATGTCGGCACAGATTAATAAACAGTTTGTCGGTCGGGATCATCGGGATCCTTGGAATGAGAATTTTCTCACATAGTATCCTATTTTCAGCCAAATCAGTTCAGCCATTCTTGACTTATAAGACTTATAATATAAGATAAGATAAGATAAGATTATTGGTATCTTCTCTTGTACTCCCAGGTTTAGGTTCCAAGTCTTCTCTATTAACATGGTTTTCACTTCAGTGTAATGAAATTTCACGCACCGCTTTTTCTACTGGTCCCTAGAAAAAGAACTAAATATGATAAATCATAATTTTATATCCAAAAATATTTTACCCGTAAGTAACTCAGCAAAATAATGTTTGCTTCGATTTCTTTTTATATATAGGGCACGTCAATTTGACTTCACCTCGCCTGATGGTAAGCTGAAGGCAAAGTCTCGGATAAGTGGGCACCATTATAGACATGTAACATGTTACAATGGTGGCACTCTGCTTGACAGCCTCATCAGATGCTTTTTAACGCCCCGCGTAAAGACTGCTGTTAGGTGGTATTAATTTTGTTAACTAATCTGACAGCAAATAATCGTAGTATGGTAAGCCGGCTGGGAACTAATAGATTTTATAAATTCTTGCTAATAAACAGCAAAACTGTTAGGCCCAAATTTGGCAAATGAAATTACCGTTATTACAATGTACATGACACTTGCAGCGCACCACACCAGCACCAACCATTAATCTACCTGACCTCCCGGAGTGCATCACCAAAGTTGAGCAGATGAGCAATGAGATAGCTGGTGAGGCCGCCACGCCACTAAGCGCGCAACATCAGTTGCAACTGTTGCGCGAACGCCTCGAACAACAAGCGCAGCAAACCCGTGCAGCCGTTGCACAATTGTTGCTGTTACGGGACCAACTGGCGGCTGAACAATCTGCAAGGTGTGAAGCTCAGGTTTGTAGGCCTTTTAATATACTTTTATACATCGCTTACAACAGGGACAAGAGAGTTTTATTAGAGTGTTTTCTGTTCGTAGAGTGCTCATAAGAAATACGATTCGGTCAATATTAAACATGAGCGTCAGTAAAAAAATACAAAAACAGTATTCATTATATAACGAAGAATTGATGGTTTTATTTGTATTTTTTTTAAATAGTACCTTTTTTATCGTGCGAAAACGGATACCTCCTCCGCCAGAGCCGGTGGGTGGGGAGGGGGATATGACTGACTCGAACCGATTAAAACGCACAAAAATTTTAACTATTTTGGTGGAAATATAGTGCAAAAATGTCGACAAATCTAAGTTTTGCAAAGCTGAAAGACAGAGAAAATTATGAAGATTGGGCGTTTGCTGTGAAGAACTATCTCGTATTAGAACATTGCGACGAATAGTTCTTAACGCATGCGCAAAGACTGACTTCATCACACTCATCACATAATGACAAATTAAATGTCAGATGTTTCAAAGGTAAAAAAATTGGGCATTTTATGAATAAAAATGTGAAAATACTCCAAAAAGCAAGGAGTCTTATGCATTCAGTGCAGTTTTTCTCAGTGGTAGCAATAAAACAGATTGGTACGTGGGTCCCGTACATAGTTTCGAATGACGTTGCAGCGATAGGTCGTTGTGGCTATTAGCCACAACGACCTATCGCTTTTAGCGTGGTACGCTGGAGCGAAAAGTCATTGAAGCGAATTCCACCAGGGCGAATGACACCGCAGCGATAAACATTGTGGCGAAAAATGTTTGAAATAACTTAATATGCAACTTCAAAACTATAAATGCGAAATAAAAGACAGAAAGTAATAGTTTTAGTTTCAACAAAAAAAAAACAGATATTTACTGATTAATATTGCTTTGATTGTCAGTTTTTAACTAAATTAAATTGTTAATAAATAACCACATAATAATATAAACGGGTATTTAAGGTTACAGCCGTAATCAAAAATCAACGGTGTTCATTTGGTTTTTATTTTTTATAATCTCTGCTATGGCTTTTCCTTGTAGTTTAATTTTTTTTTGTTGGCGTCTGAGGGATTCTAGCTAGAATATTTTCAATTTTATGAGCTGTTGTCTTCTGCTCTTCAATTAGTTTTTTCGTACAGCCGTACAGTCCTAATTTCTTGGTGTCCAGTAAGGAATTCCACCTACGATGCCATGCTTCCACACTATTCTGAGTCCTTGGAAGCTGCAAATTATTATTTCTTTCAACAGAACATAAAGCAGGTGGAAACAGGGGTTGTAAACGTGGTATGATAGTTTTGCCATTCGATTGACTGATTTTGAACTGCTCGAGCTTCTTCAAGAAAGATCGTTTCTCTTAAATCGTTGAACACATTCGGTATATCTGCTGATGGAAAATAGGCCAAAGCTACATATTGTCGCATTTTAAGTGCAAACTCGAAGGCTGTCTGCCTTTAGGGCCATCTCGTCCACTCTATCAAAATGTCCACCGTATCAAAATGTCCACTGTATCGAAATGTCCACTGTACCAAAATGTCTACATAAATAACTGTGTAGGTACCATATTTTTGACTGAGGCCTTTTTTTTGGTCTTTTCTCCAAATACTTTGACCCAGATGAAAACGCTTATTCCCAGTAGTTCCTTTGAAGGGTCTAATGGGACTTTTTGTCCGTATAGTTCCTTCGAAGGAACTACTGAGACTACAAAGTTCCTTCAGTTCCTTTGCCAGTTCCTTTGAAGGAACTACTGGGACTTTTTTGTCCCCATAGTTCCTTCGAAGGAACTACTGAGACTATAAAGTTCCTTCAGTTCCTTTAACAGTTCCTTTGAATGAACTACTGGTACTTTTTGTCCGTATAGTTCCTTCAAAGGAACTACTGAGACTACAAAGTTCCTTCAGTTCCTTTGGCAGTTCCTTTGAAGGAACTACTGGGACTTTTTTGTCCCCATAGTTCCTTCGCAGGAACTACTGAGACTACAAAGTTCCTTCAGTTCCTTTAACAGTTCCTTTGAAGGAACTACTGGTACTTTTTGTCCGTATAGTTCCTTCAAAGGAACTACTGAGACTACAAAGTTCCTTCAGTTCCTTTTGACAGTTTCTTTGAAGGGACTGGGACTTTTTTCCCTATAGTTCCTTCAAAGAAACTAAGAATAAAAACGACTTTTGCACTCAGATATCGAAGAGCAAAAATACTCTTTCCGAGATGGGGAATTCATGTACATCAAAAAAGGTAGTCGTCCTTGCTGATCTGAGCTGGATCTGTTCCTTTAGAGGCTTTTAATAAGTATTATTTTAAAGCACGTAAGAGAAACCGCGGGTTTCATAATTTAAAATAGTTGTGTGTACAACAAAGGGATTTATGTTCATCAAAAAAGGTAGTCGTCTTTGCTGACATTGTCAATGCAATCAGATTTCACTTGATAGAAGAAAACAGGATGACAATAACAGATCTGTCATATTAATAAATGAAATATATTACTTATTACATTATTAAGATACAAATAAACTTTGAAATAATATGGCTAGTTTGGATAGTGAAAATAATTTAACAATTTTAAAGAGGGGTCGGGGCTTGGTACTTCTATATGCAGGTCATCAATACTATAGACATCAAACATACCGAAATCAAAGCACAAGAAAAGCAAAAGAAAGCACGGTACGGACTATTTATTTTTGGTTTCAACCCCATGGACGGCTGGAGACCAAAGTGGAAAATGAAGAATTAAAGGCTATTACGGAAGCGCATCCATCATAAAAAACTTCAGAGATAGGTGCATGCTTGAAATGACCAATCCCTGGAGGCCCAGCCAAATCCTGCCCTAAACCAAAATTTACTCAGAAAAAGTTACTGAGTGTTACGATTACGGCAGATATCTATTGTCAGCAACTGCAAATCATGAAGGAAGAACTAGCTGCTAAAATAACCGAGATTGGTCAATCGCTCTAGGCCACTGCTGCTTCACGACAACGCAAGACCACACACTGCACAACAGATAACCACTAAGTTAGATGAGCTACAATTATTGGAATGTCTGCGACATCCATCGTAATCCCCGGACCTTGCTACACTAGATTACCATTTTTCCCGGAATTTGGACAACTTCTTACAAGGAAAAAAATTCAAATCCGATGCGGCAGTCCAAACTGCCTTCAAAGAGTTTACTGATTCTTGCCCCCATGGTTTTTAGGGTTCCGTAGCCAAATGGCAAAAAACGGAACCCTTATAGATTCATCATGTCTGTCCGTCCGTCTGTCTGTCTGTCTGTCTGTCCGTCCGTATGTCACAGCCACTTTTCTCCGAAACTATAAGGCCTATGCTGTTGAAACTTGGTAAGAGGATGTATTCTGTGAACCGCATTAAGAGTTTCACACAAAAATAAAAAAAAGCATGAAATTTTGGGGTTTTTTTTAGAACTGAAACTCAAAAATTTTTTTTTCATCAAACCCATACCACTAAAAATTGGTTCGAACGAGATCCAGTCAGTAGTTTTTTTTTTAATACGTGATAAACCGCAATTTTCGTCTTTGCTACTACGGAACCCTTCATGGGCGAGTCCGACTCGCACTTGGCCGATTTTATTTAGTAAAGGGATCAACAATGAACTACCTATGAGATGGCAAAAGTGCATAGATAACAACAGTGCATACTTTAATTAATAAAATATCTTCTTCTGCCTAGCGTTAATTCCCAATTCCCAGTCGCAGTTTGGGGTCCGCTTTACCAGTTTTAACTGCGGATTTGGGTCTAGCCCATATTTTCTGTGAAGCAACTGCCATCTGGCCTCCATAACCCAATGGTGACATTAGACGATATCGAAGCATTGCAGCTAGACCGACTTTGATTGATTAAATATATTTTACAAGAAAAAAAGACTTTATATTCCTCCCGTAAAAAAACACCAATTTCATATAATAAGGTGTAATATATACACGAGGGACATACGCATATAAGTTATTAAAGGAACTTTGTGGTCTCAGTGGCTTCTTACTTTTTTTGAAGGAACTATAGGGACAAAAAAGTCCCAGTAGTCCCTACAAAGGAACTGCCAAAGGAACTGAAGGAACTTTGTAGTTTCAGTAGTCCCTTCAAAGAAACTGAAGGAACTTTGTGGTTTCAGTAGTTCCTCTGAAGGAACTATAGGGAAAAATGTCCCAGTAGTCCCCTCAAAAGAACTGCCAAAGGAACTGAAGAAACTTTGTAGTTTCAGTAGTTCCTTTGAAGGAACTATAGGGAAAAAAGTCCCAGTAGTCCCTTCAAAGGAACTGAAGGAACTTTGTAGTCTCAGTATTTCCTTTAGTATCTTCGAAGGAACTATACGGACAAAAAAGTCCCAGGATTGAACTGCCAAAGGAACTGAAAGAACTTTGTAGTCTCAGTAGTTCCTTTAGTTTCTTTGAAGGAACTATGGGGACAAAAAAGTCCCAGTAGTCCCTTCAAAGGAACTAGTAAAGGAACTACTGGGAATAAGCGTATGAAAAAGACAAATTAACTGAAAATTTTGTTTTTTGCGTTGCTGGGAAAACAGTTTTCACTGCGTTTATAATTGCCAATTCAAAATTGGACAATATTTGTTCCGGGTTCAACTCAATATTAAATTCCAAAGCATATCGCTTTAAACTGTAAAAAAATTGTATGTAACATTAATCAGTCCGGGACAGAAGCCCGTATGCTAAGGTACCTGCAATCACCAGTGCCAACTAAACTATGCACCGAAAATAATTGAGTAAATAATACTAGACAAGTTTAGAAAGTTGTATCTACTAACCAAAATGGTGATTCGTTTAACATCCGTAGGTTATTTTCCGTTGCAAATAATAACAGGCGATCGCTGCCATCCAGTCCAAATGTTACATTGCATCCTAGGAAGCGATTGCCACTGATTTGTGTATATTCTTCTGGTATATTTACCACTTTAGTCAACCTGTTAGACAATGTCTTTCTCTCTTAATGATTTGCCGTAGGGCATTGCTATTCGGAATTGCACTTGTATTGCTTGGAGCAACTTCAGATAATTTCTACCTTATAATTTTACCGGGCGCATCATTGCTTTGTGCTCCTGCAGTTTTTAATCGATTCCTTAATATAATTTCGTCTATTCCGTCTAAAATTCAAATACACACAATATTAAATTAGACACAACATACAAATAGTACTCGTAAATAAAACATGTTTATCAACAGGTATTTATAAGTTTTAATAACCTTATTATGTTAATAATTCATAATGAAACTTACCAGGTTCCGGTGCATGATTGTGCCTGGACATTTCTTTTAATAAAATATGTTCCATGTACCAGCAACTAAACGACTATTTGCGGTACTTTTGCATCCATTCTTTTTATTAATACGACACCATTAGTGCACATTGTTCTTGTATTTGTTTTGTTTCATTATGTACCCTTTGATAACTTATAACAGTTTTTGCGTAGCGTGAAACTAATGACCGACCAGATGTATTTTCACTCATTTTTTATATTTTATTATGACAACCGTCACGGCCCAAGTGAGAAATTGTACAAATCTAATGAGTTAGTGATTATCCATTAAAAGATTGGTAGGTAAAAAAAAACGTAATTTACGACTACCCTTCCTTGACAATGTAATTTATATTGAGTCTAATCTTGTACAGAAAATAAATAATATTGCATTTACATATTTCTTAAAGACAAAAAGATGAAGCATTCTCATATCTTAATGTATTCAAAACGTTAGTAGAGAATCAAACAGGCAGGAAGATGAAAATGTTCAGTACAGACAATTCGTACAGAATTCTGCAGTAAGGAATTTAAAATATTCTTGCAACCTCCTGGAATTGTCCTTCAAAAGACTTGTCCATACACACCTGAACAGAATGGTCCCTGCGAGCGCTTTAACCGTACAGATGTGTCTACAGTTCTACACCTAGCGCGATCCCTTGTCTGGGAGACTTATGAATGATGCAGAGAATTAGATCTGGATATGTTCTACTGAATTATGCTGAAAACAGAATTTGTCCCGTATAATAAACGGAAATATAAACTTTTCTAACCGACCTCCAGCCAGCGGGATATTTAACAAAATTAGGCCTGGGGAACTATAAATTGGTATTAACTTTTGGTTCCGTGTTTGTTCTATTCAACACATTCATTCACAGGGACATTTTTTTGTTACTATTACACTAAATTGATAACATTTTAAACTATTTACGACTATAATTTTACTTAAATTACCTATTCGTACATCTAGCATAAAAATTAAAAGTATAGAATTTGAAAGCTAGTAAGTGAGTAAAATACAAAATAATCTCACCAGTCTGCATTATCTTCCATAAATTAATATTATAAATGCGAATATTTGTAAGGATGGATATTGGTATACCTAATATGTATGTATGTACGTAAGTACGTATGTTTGTTACTTTTTCATGCAAAACTCTACTAAATCGATTTCGATGAAATAACAGTAATAATATATTGCCTATACATCAGAATAACACATAGGCTACAATTAGGCGTTGGAAGCCGCGGGCAAAAGCTAGTTAATTATATTGCCATAATTCTATGGGTAATATTATGTGTCACCGAACCCATTTTATTTCAAAAATATATAACTGTATGCAGAAGTGACGATTGACAGAGCATTATGTATATACAGGGCGTCCCACGGCGATGCCACATGGAGGGAAAGTACCTTAAATCCTTAAGTTAGCTCATTTTACTTAAAGGAAATCTCATTTTATTTTTAAAAAGAAACAAAACTGCATTCAAAGATTTTTAAAAATTCGCTTGCCACACCCGGTAATCGAACCGACTAAAATCCGAAAAAGTAACATCCTGTATTTTTATAGCATCAATCGATAGTGTCAATCATAAGGATCAAATCTGTCTAAGAAACATGGTAAATTAAATGAAAGGAAGTCCTTGAAACCTAACATTATAAATTCAAATTGGCAAAATAAAACACTTCAACTCAAAGTTCATCCATCCATCTGATAGCATATTAACAATAAAATTCCATATTTAAATTACTTTTCTTTTTTTATTGTGCTGAGACCGCTGCTGGTCAGCAGTAGTATTTAGGTATGTCGAACTCAAACCGACTAAAACCGCACGCCGTCTCAATTAGCAGGTTATAAGTTGATCCAATAGGGCAATTCTCTCGCCATCTTCGTTGCCCAGGGTATACCGCGTGCAGGTTTCTAATCAAGCACCCAAAAATAACTACCTAGGTACTCTACCTACCCTACCTACATACCTCATGCAGTTGCCTAATAAAGTTACATTCTAAACAGGTAACAAAGTTCATTTATTTAGTACTCATTTTACTAAATTAATTTCATCAAAGATATCTCTAGTGTTGATAGGTACCTTATAAGAAAGTGTTTTATTTTACCAAATTGAATTTAAAATTTTAGGTTTCAAGGACTTCCTTTCATTTAATTTACCATGTTTCTTAGACAGATTTGATCCTTATGATTGACACTATCGATTGATGCCATAAAAATACAGGATGTTACTTTTTCGGATTTTAGTCGGTTCGATTACCGGGTGTGGCAAGCGAATTTTTAAAAATCTTTGAATGCAGTTTTGTTTCTTTTTAAAAATAAAATGATGTTTCCCTTAAGTAAAATGAGCTAACTTAAGGATTTAAGGTACTTTCCCTCCATGTGGCATCGCCGTGGGACGCCCTGCATAGCTCAGTAATTTTAGACAAAAAATCCTTGAAACCTAGGACTAATTCCGGCGGAAGGTTTCTTTGTTTTAAAATGTTCCTTAGGTCCCCCTGAACATACCTGGAAAGTTCCCCATAGATCCCATGTACGCTCCCCCCTCCCCCCAAACGTCTCCCTAAATCCAGTTTTTTCTATTTTTCTCAGAAACGGTGAAAGCTACAAGAAAGTTGTCCAGGTACCATATAATTCATTGTTATAGCAGCATTGGTTCTCGAGTTACAGCGAATAGTGTCAAACACCACAATATAATTTTCTGGTGTGAAGAAAGTAGGAACTTAGAAAATGATGATGCCTAAGGGTCAAATTATGGTTCAATCAATCAATTAGCCTATTGCAGTCCACTGCTGGACATAGATTAACATAACATAACATAACATAAACTCACGCCTTTGTCCCCGAGGGGGTAGGCAAAGATGCTAGCACCCACATTTCGCCGTTTATGTTTAGGTCCCAATGTAATAGGTGGCGAGCCTATTGCCATTAACCGGGCACTTATAAACCTGCGATAAACACACACATAACTTCGAAAATCATCGAAAAGTCAATGGTGTGTGCCATGGTAAACCTGGGATCGAACCCGTGACCTCGTCTCAGCAGTCCATTACCCATACCACTAGGCTACCGCGGTACTTACATAGGCCTGGACATAGGCCTCCCCCAATACGCGCCACGTTTGTCGATCCTCCGCCTTCCGCATCCAGTGTGTCCCTGCCACCCTACGTAGGTCGTCAGTCCACCTTATGGTTATAAAATTTAAATAAACGGACCACGGATATGCCACATTAAGAATAAGGCCATTGAGCGCTAGGGGTCTCCCTCGACATCTCAGAGGCCTTTGACAGGGTCTAGCACGATAACTTATTCAACAAACTTCCTTCCTTCGGCTGTCTTGTATGCCTGGGTTGCAATCTTTCTGGGAACTCGGTGATTCCGTATCATTGACGGTAGTTCGTTGGACCATTTGCAAATAAACGCTGGGGTCCCTTAGGGGTCGGTACTTTCTGTCAAACTTTTCCATATCAACGATCTGCTCAAGCCCGGAACCATTGAGTACGCAGACGACATCACAATGGTAGAGAGTTACGAGACGGCCGTACGCTGGCATGGTTGAGATCCGGTCTCTTAAGGAAACCATGGTTGAGCGGTTGAACTTTCCTTTGCAGGCATCCTCCGATTGGGGAGATGCCAACTTGGTCAACTTCAACGCAACCAAAACCCAGTCAGGCGTGTCTCTTCTCTGCGAAGCTGCTAAAAAGCTGAGAATGCTATCAAAAGTAAGATTAGTACTTCACACTGGAACAACTTCTCATTCTCTACCAAGCGCAAGTTCGATCGTGCATAAAATACTGCTCGCACCTTTGTGACAGTTCAGCCAAATACCAGCTTGAATCCCTTGAGTCAATAGAGAAACAAGCCTCTCATCAATAACGACGCCCTAGTTGAAAATAGGCTTCAGAGCCTAGAACATCAGCTAAGAGTTGCATGACTCTCGATTTTTTATCGGATGCACTTCATGGAGTGTGCACAAGATTTGCACAACTTAATTCCGCCAAACCCTTTCCACCATCGAACGACCATACGCACGGTGACCCGCCACTGATACACCATGGACTTTCCACTTATACGCACCAAACGGCCTTGCCCGAATCTGTGTTGCCGGATAGCTATAACTTGGGTGTATTTAAGACTAGAGTGAATAGGTTAATTAATTCGTTTTTCAGGAACAGCTTATCAGTTTCATAAGCTTGTCAGAAGCGGGGAAGGCTTCCATGGGGACTAGTTATTATTCATTTTTTTAATAAACAGATAGTTTTTGATATAGTTAAAGCTTTTATTTTTTTTATAATAAAACATGACAAGAAGTAGGTATTATTTGACACCTCATATATTAAAATCGGAGTAACCGGTTTGCATATTTTTTTCCCATTATATTTATAATGTGGCGCTACATCGTTACTGAAAGGATAAATCGTTTAGTATTTCAGGGGAAATGATTTTATTAAGTCCGTTTATTTAAACTTAATTGCGGCGTGGTTCCCGGCAGAGAAGAATTTGGGCCACTCCATCTCCTGCCATGCGGTGTCGTACAAGGTGACTAAAGAATAGAGATGTTTAACATCAGAGAGATATAAACAGCCCAGGCTCAGTCACAGATACATGGCTGGAGTCAACAATAGTGCCCGAAAAACGGCAATAGGCTATTACTTATTGCCTGAGACCTTATACCATGATTGGTGAAATGTGGGTGTTAATTCACCTCTGCCTAACCCTCCAGGGATAGAGGCGTGATCATATGTATGGATATTTAATTGCCATAATTTAAACCTTAGGCATCATCATCTTCAAAGTTTCTACTGTCTTCGTACTATAAAATTATATTTTGTTGTTTTTTGACACTATTCGCTGTAACTCGAGAACCAATGCTGCCATAACAATGAATCATACATCATTTTATTCCTTAATGTATGAAGATTTACTTGTGCCTACATCATTTTGCAACAACTCCAGTAATTTTTCTTCAAATTTAGTACAAAGAATAATTTTGGGCCAATTTTTTTTTTTGGTGAAATTTCTGTAGGTATATTTCAGAGACTATAGCTCACATTGAAATGAATGAACTGTCGTTTGGTAGGTAATTTTATAGCAATTATATGGTACCTGGACAACTTTCTTATAGCTTTCACCGTTTCTGAGAAAAATAGAAAAAACTGGATTTAGGGAGACGTTTGAGGGGGGGGGGGAGGGGGGAGCGTACATGGGATCTATGGGGAACTTTCCAGATATGTTCAGGGGAACCCAAGGAACATTTTAAAACAAAGAAACCTTCCGCCGGAATTAGTCCGACCTTTTTGCTAATTGGAAGGATAAAGGAAGAGGAAGGTGAGGGAAGGGGGTATTGGCCAAGCTCTTTCACTCACCGAATGAAACACAACAGTCACCTGTTGTTTCACGTCGATATTCTGTGAAAGGGTGGTACCTACCCGGTCGAGCCGGCCTATTCGTGCTAATTCCTTACGGTTTCAGCAAGGCTCTACCACCAGGTAAACAAGTAACTCAGTATTTGCCAAAAAGGAAAGCCTGTTTTATTGTTTAATGGCTATAAATATAACTTTTTTTTGAAAAACAAAAATGGTACAACTAATTGGCGATGTTGCAACCAAAAGGAGTGCAAGACTTCGATTACATTATCTTCTAATAAGAAAGTCTTTAGACAGCCTAAACACATCTGCAGCGTTGATTTTGAAAGAAATGTTCTTGATGAAGCTATGGACAAATGCAAAAAAAAAGTATGTGAGAATTTTGGAGCAATACCAAAAATTTTTGAAGAGCACTTCTTGGGACAGAATTTGTTTAAAAATAGAGAACATTTGATACCAACATTTTCATCAAAAAAGGATACGCTTTATAGGGTGAGGAATAAATTCTTAAATGTTAGAACATCAAAGTATTTAAAGTCAAGTAATGTAAAATTGCCTCACTATATAGTACGAGACTTCTTTTTATACGATGACCATGATAATGAGGCAGATGATAAAATCATACTATTTTCTACGTTACCCGCTCAAAAGTTACGCGAATTATTCCAAACTATTGATATTATATATGGGGATGGAACGTTCAAGGTGACCCCGTCGCCTTTTTATCAATTATATTCTCTGCATATAGATATTGCACGAGACAATAACACTATTAATTTTGTACCTATCGTCTATGGCTTACTACCAAATAAGAATACAAATACGTACAAAAGATTCTTTTCTGTACTCAAAAATCAGTTTAATATGAATATAACTTCATACAAATGTGACTACGAAATTGCGGCCATACAAGCTATAAGAGAAATATATCCAAATATACAAATAAAAGGCTGCTATTACCATTTTTTGAATGCAATATTTAGAATGAGTAAAAAATTAAATTTCAACGAAACTCATCTGGATCGCAAAATCACACATATGTGCACAAGTTTGGCTTTATTACCACCTATTTTAATCCCAGAAGCATATCTCGCAATACATGAAATGGCATCAGAGACGGAAGCTGCTACCAAATTTTTAGATTATTATAATAACCAGTGGATGCAAACCATTACCAAAGACCTATTTAGCTGTTATGGCGAAAAGAACCGGACTACGAACGCAGTAGAAGGGTGGCACAGGAGAATTAACTCGCGAATTCCATCAAAACCTACAATTTTCCAATTTTTAGCGGCATTAAAAGCAGAAGCTCAAATTCAAAATCAAGATTAAGAAGATTAGTAAGAAGTGCTTTCCACTGTCCTGATAAAAAAAGATCATTGCGGTATATTGAAAAGGATAAAAAAAATTGTAACATAATATCAGATTGCTTATCTAATAAAACCTCATTATTAGAATGCTTAAATATGTTAATTTCGTTAAATCACCGTCCTTAAGTGCTTAATATAAAAAAACTGTTATTCATTATTTCTTTCCAAATATATAACAATAAATTTTATTTGTCACTGTGTTTGACTGTATTTGTAATATTTTGAGAACATAATATTTAGCGAATGTAATCATTTGAGAATATAATATTTTGCGAATGTAATATTTTGAGAATAAAGGTTTGAGATGTTGCGGGGTCAAACCATCTAGGCCGCCAGCGGATCCGCTCTTGAAGGAACTAACGGCAGCTAGAACGTCCTTGGCTGAAACAGCGAGAAAATCGTCATCCTCATTTGGAGGATCCGGAAAGGAAAGATCAGCAGCAGGTGCTGGATGCTTGCTCCTCAGTTCTGCAAGAGTATCTGAGGAGTAAGCAGCGGGTTCGCTGCTAAACAAAAGTTTTGATGCTCCCCTTATGTCACCTTCCCTTAATTTGGATTCTACATAATGGTATACTGAGTTTTTTCGGAAGTTCGTGAATTTAGGGTCAAAAATATGGGTAGCAATTTTCTTTAATTTGTACAGACAGAGTTGTTTTAGGGGTCGAGACATGTCATGTGATATATGTAAAATCCTGTAAGGAAAAGTGAGGAGCTGTTCCCAAGCTCTTTGAGAGTTCTCCCGGACTACTTGGGCAATGCATGAAGCTAGATTTTGTGCCACAGATGGTCTGGCACCCCGGGGAACTCTCTTTAAAATCGGAACCGAATTTTTAAATTAACTTAGTGTTTGCCAAAATGGAATTTGGGATGTGGTGTCGGTATGTGATGGAGTTTGGTTTGAAAGTACATTTTGACATTAGGTTTAGCTCCGGTCCAGATCTCCATATATCGGATAAATATCAAATCTTTCGGTATAATAATGTCCACTCGCCCACCCTGATACGGACAGGTTAGGTTAAGGGCTAAGTGGTATTCCTTCTGTATTAGGTTACTGTTGTACTTTTCCATAGAAGACTATCAGTAAGTGATCATCTATCGATAACGCTTGAAAAAAAATAGGTGCATGCGATTTTCGACCTTATCAACAATAGTTTGAAAACTCGTTTTTCGAGTACAATTACAACACTGATCACTGATAACTGGAAACTGTATGATGTCGTTAAGGTCGAAACTTGCATGCATGTGTTTTTTTAAGCGTTATCGATAGCTAATCAGTTACTGATAATCTTTTGTTTTATCGTCTTTGTTTTCTTTTGTATATTTCAGTAAATAATTGATTTTTTTTAACTTAACATGTGTAGTTTGATTTGTGCTAAAATAATTGGCTTAAGAAGGCTTTGGGCTTTTTATTGCTTTATTTTCAATACCCATAATGAGAGGGTTAATAAAGTACAGACTGTACTTTTGATGAAGTAAATAAATCGGAGCAATGGGAAAAAAATTCCCGCTTCTAAGGATCATCACTAGTATTCAGG
The DNA here is from genome assembly GCA_914767945.1 of Eilema depressum. Taxonomy (NCBI): domain Eukaryota; kingdom Metazoa; phylum Arthropoda; class Insecta; order Lepidoptera; family Erebidae; genus Eilema; species Eilema depressum. The sequence continues at coordinate 19,316,404 of OU612012.1, read as the reverse complement.
GATCACCCTTGTTTGGCCAAAAAACCTATGACAAACTTTCATTTGACAAACAACGTTTGAAAAACTAATCATTTGACAAACTTTCATTTCGCAAACATATTGCTTTAAAAATAATCATTTGACAAATACACGTCAGGCAAAATGTATTACTTAGAAAACATTTCGTTTGCTAAAGTTTCATTTTAAAAATATTCATTTGACTAAATAAAGTTCTGCATGGTTATAAAAAAAAATAACCACGAAGCCTTCTAACCTAATCTATCCAAGTCGGAATGAGCAGCTTTCTCAATAATCTATCACTATCTGTTTGTCAACTAACATGTTTTTAAAATAATCAATTTGTAAAATGATGTTTTATAATTATAATGATATTTTTTTAAATAAATAGTTTGTCTAATAAGTAGTTTATTAAACAATAGTTTGTCAAATGATACATTTTATTAAGTGTAATTTTGTCAAACGTTGTTTGTCAAATGAAAATTTGTCATTCGTTTTTTGTCAAATGATAGGACACCAGTATTCAGTGGTACCGTTTAACTTAATAAAAGACCCACCGTACCACCAGGGATATTTTGATAGTTATTACAAACATTGATTTTTTGCGAACCCGGAATTGAAAAACCCATCTATCATGAAATAACACTTTTTGAATGCATAATAGTACATTGCATGAATTTGACAGAGTCAGTTGATATTGTGTGTTTACTTTTTTAAGTTTTATTTGAAACCATAGACGTTTTAGTAAAATATGGCAAGTGGGGCCAATAGTCCAAAATATATTTTTTAAAAATAGTGTTATTGGTTCCACCTCAAAATGGGTCCATGAGAACTTGAAAATCCTGTTGGACCCATTAGTGGAACATAACAGTGGAACGAACAGTCCTAGATAACAGAAGTGGAGACATAAGTATTTACTCATCCTAATAGTCCCACTATTATTTAACAGTGGAGACATGAGAACTAGCAAATCCTGTTGGACCCATTAGTGGAACGAACTGTCCGAAATCAAAATGACAACAATGCAGGTGGCATTGTTGTCATTTTTCTACTTCAATTCAACAAGTTTCGGCTCGACCATTTTATTTATATTACTGGTCGCCACAACAAATTGAATATTATTAAAACTGTTTAAAGAGTCAAACGTATATTTGCGTTTGTATTGATGCAATCGGCTCAATATGCAAAAATATCCTTTGTTCCCACTAGTACCACCAAATTGTACCACCAGGGGTACTAGTGAGAAATCTCGTTCTCAATAGTACCACTATTTTTATTAATTTATATTAGTGGTACTAGTGAGACTGTTTGTCCCGCTAGTACCACCAACTAGTACCACCGGTGGTACAGATGAGAAGTTTCGTTCTCATTAGTACTACACTTGTAAAATGGCGGTACTAATGAGACTTTTTGGACCACCAAAGAAATACATGAGTATCAAACACACGTGTTGAACTTTGAATTGGCAACGAACGAAATAAAATCAAAAGCGCCCATCGCTATAAAAAAAAATAAAAAAAAAACAAATTTTAAGGTAAAGGAGACATATTTTCGCTCCGGCCGCCAGGTTCGATCGCACAGTTCGATTAATCGAACTATGAGGAATTGTATGTCCTTATGGTTCGATTGAAAAGTCGAACTGTGCAGCGTTTGCTATTTTAAGTAAACGTGGTTCGATTAATCGAACTATGAGGAATTTTATGTCCTTATGGTTCGATTAAAATTAATAATTGAAACGTGTTTCGATTAAAATGTTAAAATCAATAATTTAAACGTGCTACTGTATTAGAAAAGTAATTGCTATTTAATAAATATATTTTATTTAAATAAAGTTCCTTTCCACGCCATACGTTCCAGGAAAAATCCCACATGCATATCGCCATGAGCAAGCATCATATTCGTTGAAATTATGAACTCATTCCGTCTTCGTGGTTCTTTTTCTCGCTTCTCTAACAATCCTCCTTTCATTTTGATGATATAATACTCAGAATCTCGATGCAAACTGGTCAATATGGTCATCCAATTTGGCCATTTTTTTCCTATAAGAGCATTGAACATTTTTTTTATGCCACCCTTCGAGACAATTTGTTGTCCGGTGTAGCTCTCCATAAACAGACCACTTTGTTTTTTTTACCCATCGAACTACAAGGTATTACAGATCGCCGTAGTTCGATTGATCGAACAACAAGGACTTAAAAATTCCTGGTAGTTCGATTAAACCAAATTGATCGAACTACAAGGAATTACAAATCTTCGTAGTTCGATTGATCGAACCACAAGGAAATAAAATATCTCGTAGTTCGTTTGATCGAACCTGGCGGCCGGAAGGCATATTTTAAGGGAGTCCTTTTCGGCTAATAAACAAAACGAACCTCTTTAAAAATTATTCTAGCGCAGTTTTTCCAGAAAGTGACCGATAGTAATGACTCCTGTCGTCAATTGCATTTGCGATAAAAGTATTCGATCATCGGATACAATATATTTTTTAGAACGTTTGTTTTGTGAACTCTTCTTAAATTTATCCAATCTATTGCTTCGAAAACTAGTAATATGTGATTCCAGTTCCATATTATGCAACACTTGCAAAAAACTGGGAGTATTTCTACTTAAATAGGAATTAAATCCGTGATGCCATCCCTCTGCTGAATTATTAGTTCTGTGCTGTAGGCCAAAAACGCTCCAGGTATCTTTGAAATTATTCCTCATCCAAACCTTTTCAAAGTATTTCGTAAATTTCATCATCGCAGGATTATCTTGTGAAATTTCACTGACAATGTATTCCCATCCTTCACATATTGACTCTTTTGTGAGCAATGCTAAATTACTTGTCAGTTGTATTATTCGTTGATTATGTTTATTTTTTTTGATTCCCAAAGATTTTGCCTTACGTTCTTATTTTGGCAGCCAGTAACTTTAATATCAAAGTCCGTTAATGCACTAATGGCCGCTAGCTCAAAGTCTGTCATGACCAATTGAGGTTGCCATTCCGGAATACGTGTTTTGAGCAGATCCAAAAGCGTTAAATAAGCTGTCTTATTTTGATGCGTCATAAATGCAAATGCTAATGGGGCTATGTTTTTATTTTCAAAGTCGCTACCAAGATCTCCATGTATCACATAAATTTGTCGGAACGGTTCTGGACACGATTTATATGTTCCGTCCATGAAAAAAACTTTTAAAGTTTTCATTAACTTTTTACCATTTTCATTACAAAATAATATTATCCTCATGTCATTATGAATATAATCGGCAAGCAAGAAATCGTAAAATTGTTCTGGTATATCAACTTCTTCTGCATTTTTATGGTTTGTTTTTTTAACACAAGCTGCTTTATTTCTTTGCCTATAAATTGAGGATTTTTTTTCATTGAAAGATGGTGTCGGCTTATTGACAAGTAAATCCCATCCTTCTTGAGAAATTTTGGCTATTGCCTGTTTATATATTTTAGGAGCAGGCTCCTTGCCCTGTGCTGCCTTATCACAAAATTCGCCAATTGTCGAGTCAATCAAATTTTGGGCAACGTTAGGCTGGCAATTGTCGCAATGAATTTTGCTTTTTATAACACGAGATTGATTCTGTAACAATATTAGGTAAAGAATGATAGATAGCATCAATATTAATACAACATCCATATGAATGGTTCGATGGACTAAATGAATAATAGACTTAACTAATGAATTCATTGGATGAATGTCATCCATTCATCTATCTAAGGATAATAATGATTGATTGTCCCCGCAGGAAACTTTTTCTCGCGGGCCAAGTCGCGGGTCGCGGGCAACGGCTAGTTAGATAATATAAGTACCTACTGATAAAGTATACGACAACTCACCAGGGCTACAGTAACTGATCCTGCACATTTCAAATTGGTCTTATATTGTTTGCATCTCCAAATACTGGTATCATTTTTAAATGTTTTATGGAAGTAATATTGGTGTCCACCCACGAGTAATACTTTTCCACGGCCCCTTTTTAAAAATATTAGCTTTTCCTCACTCATCTTGATAATGGCAAACAAATAATTGTAATTGCAATATGCAATGACAATAAGGAAAATACAATCTATGACATGCTTTGTCATTGTGTTAGTTCTTAAATATAAAATATAAAAAAGTTTTTATTTAAATAATATCTACATGAAAAATTATTTACTCTTGGACTCCATCTTCTTTTTATTCTGTACTAATGGTTTATTGTGTTAAATTATTATGTATACAAAATAGAAATTGTAAAGTTAATTAAATTTCAACTAGTGTGATTAGGTACTTCCGGGTCTATTTGATAAGTGGTACTAATGAGAACGAAACTTCTCATCTGTACCACCGGTGGTACTAGTTGGTGGTACTAGCGGGACAAACAGTCTCACTAGTACCACTAATATAAATTAATAAAAATAGTGGTACTATTGAGAACGAGATTTCTCACTAGTACCCCTGGTGGTACAATTTGGTGGTACTAGTGGGAACAAACCAAAAATATTGCTAAAAGTGACAAAAGTGATGATATTTACTTAGGGCCAAGTAATTCTAAACACATATTACTATTTATGTTGCAGTTGCTTATGCGCAGAATGGTGCTAGAGTACCATTGTCGCAAATGTTATCTGAGTCGCAAACAGCTGACACTATATCTCAGTGGCTGTCGCGATGGAAAGACTCAATGGCTTCGCCAAATGAAGTCATTATAGATGATTTAGCGGCACTTATTAGCGCCACAATAAAAGCCTTCACCGGTTTCGACTCCACACTCTAAGGACTCCACCAAATCATATATAGACAACTGCTTCAAGATTTTAGAAAAAGAATCATCCATTGTACCATCTTGTTTTGTGCGACTGGATACGTCTCACTTCTTGAGAACACTTTGGAGACTTGCTTGTTTTAATAAAATTGACTATCATATTAAATCATTTTATTTATATTTTATGTAGGATGCTTAAAATTGCACTCAAAATGTAACAGAAACCATCTGTAATCCGTCCAAAAGTCGTTTATACGACTTACTAAACAAATATAAGAATTTGCCAGAGGAACCTATCGTGTTACCTAATATCACTGATCTTACAATTGGTGGCATCCATTACAGAAACATATTATTTGTCGAAACTAACAATACTAGTTCTGCAACAGGTTACGCACCAATAGCTTGGCTTAAAAAATTCATTGACGGACAAAATTTTATGTTAACACTGATTGACGTCGATGGTGATCGAATTAATTCACTATATTTGCCTCATATGTGTAATGTTATAATACGAATTTTGTCCAGATTACCATTATTTTCAAATATTATGTGCCCAATATTTCATAACACAAACTATTCTCCAAGTAGCAGCAATGTAGAAAGTCATTTTAAGACCTTGAAAACCCTAGTACTAAAAAATTTATGTAATCTGAGAGTCGATAATTTCTTAATGAAACATCATCATTATTATTTACAAGGAGAAATGAACATAGCCATAAATAATCAAAAAGTTGAATTTTTAAATAACCACAGGGTAAAACTACGGCCTAAAAAGAGTATTGCACTGCGGTCTAAAAGAAGTATAAAAAAGAATACAGACGATTTTCTCGAAGAGTCAGTTTTTCAGACAAGCTCTTAGGCCTTTTGCACATTATAAGATACGTACGCCAGACAAGAAATATTTCGTGTCTAATGAAGAGAACACCTTGCACACTGTAAGAAATTATCGACAAGAAATTTCTTACGTACACCAGAAATTTCTTACGTAGCCACAAACATTTATGTTTGTTACAAACATTTCTGTTTGTTGCAAACATGTTTTGTTTATCATTCTGTATAGAATGATAAAACATGTTTGTAACAAAAAATATATTATACATACATACATATTATTATACTTAGGGGTTTTACAGGAGTGCTGTAAATTCCCGAAGGGGTAAGCAGAGGTGTATTAACAGCACATTCCATCAAATTATTTTCGGTACCACGTAATAGGAGCGAGCCTATTGCCGTCAAGCGGGCACTTACCCAATGTTGCTTAACGTCGTAATGCAAAGAACGGTCACCCATCCAAAACCTGACCCAGCCAATATTGCTTAGAAAGAAAGAAAGAAAATTGATTTTTACTTTCTCTCAGCCAATATTGCTCCTAGCCAATAGGTATAACTTAACCTCGTAATGTAGGTACAGAACGAAGTACCTACTTAGGTAATTTCTTATTTCTTTACTTCATTCATTAGTATGTACCTAACCATAATTTGACGGAGGATACACAATCCTCACAATCATATACTTACCTAGGTAGGTACAAAATAGACAGACGACAGCGTCTTTTTTGATTGCATACCTATCTACCTATATCATAGACGGGAACTTTAAATCTATACAAATAAAATTGGAGTGTCTGTTTGTAATATTAAAATAACCGGTTTCTACTACATGCATATGAATGTATTGTATACGGTACACATAGGTACCAAAATATATATTTTTTAAATTTTTGTCTGTCTGTCTGTTTGTTCCGACTAATCTCTGGAACGGCTGAACCATTTGGACGTGACTTTCTCTGGCAGATAGCTTATGTAATAAGAAGTAACTTAGGTAGGCTAAAGTTGGCACGGAATCCGAATTCCACGCGGGTGGAGCCGCGGGCAACAGCTAGTATAATAATAATAATATGACGAGACTCGAGAATCAGCGATGGGACATAATACAAAGCTTGTAGGTACCAGAATTAATGCGAAACGAAAGAAAGTTTTTAATGACCTACGTACGTACATACCTACCTATATGTCCCAAACAACTTTTGACGAGTTGTTAAAATAGGTACTTACTTGAAGATTTCATTACATCGTCAAAATACGCAATTTATAGAAGCTATATCCCCACGTGGAATGCTAGCTGTAACTCTCAGGTAGGTACCTAAGGATTTTAATACCTACCTATTTAGTTCATCGAGACGTCACCAGTTACAACTCACAACCGAAACTGCATTTAAAAATGTACTAGCAAACTGAAAGTCATTTGGCATAGAATCATAACCCTCCTTTGGCTTCACCGTAGTCGGGTAAAAATCAAAAGCCGCACCGCCGCGCCGACAGGCGCTAGCGGCACGTGTAGAGTGAGGTGCGGTATGTCGGGGGAGGGGCACAAAGTCGCCGCCGCCGCCGCGGCAGCCGCGCCGCCGCCGCCGCAGAATGAATAGGTACCGAGTGGGCCGTTCAACAACGTCTTGCGAGTTTTTGTGTAAGGTACTTGTTACCTACTTGTAATTATTTTGAAAACTTTGCTTATATTTAAAAGTAAAAATAGCAATGTTCCAATTTTGAATATCTCTCCACAATTTTTGAGAGCCATTGTGTCTCATTTAAAAATGGATCTGCATCGAGAACATTTTCGTACGATGATTGTGCGAAAATTGGTTCAGACGCATGAAACTTTGTGTAGAGGCTGGTGGTATGACAAACTAGTATGACCACGAGGAAACGGCCTGGTGGATTTAATAAAAATATTTTATACATCGAAGTTAATTTTATAATTTCTCAAAATAAAACTTGATGTAATTGAGTGTCCCACGTACGTAAGAAATTTCTGGTCTAGATCCGCCAAAATGCGTGTGTCTTATCAGACACAAGAAAAAATTTCTTACAATGTGCACGGTCTCATATAACAACAAAGGCGACTGCATTTCTTATAAGAAATTTCTTGTCAAGCACCAGAAATTTTCTTACAATGTGCAAAGGCACTTAAGATCCACCGAAAGAACCGAAAATTGGAGAGGTTTAACAAAAAAGCGAAAACTGAAATCAAAAGATAGTAATTTAACAAAAAGAACCAAGATATCTGTCTTACAAAAGGGTAGTTTGAACCAAAATATTCAAGTAGTAAACACTTGCGCTTTTGACTCAGTTGCGCAATGTTTTGCCGTAGCATATAACGAATTAGTGTTCGTCAGGAATTCTGTTGAAAATAATACAGACAATTTTTCGAAACTTGTTCAATCTATGGTCAAAAGCGTTAATATGTATGACGTGTACGCCAATAGGTCACTTGTTCTAGAAACGCGTTTTCCAATTAATGACAACTTAATGAACTGTCACTGTAATGTTACATTTATTTACGAAAAAAATCTTATTGATACTTTTCCTAGTGCAAAATTTCAGAGTACGTGCAGTTTTGTGAGCTGCAGTAACAAACACATTAAGCGGAATATTGCTATTTTACCACTTGATTTAAACATCATAAAAATGAAAGGTATTGCTTTCCTAAATAAATCTGCACTAAACGGAATTACTGAAAAAGATTCAGCCTATCGTCGTAATAATTGTGAAGGTACACGAAATAACTCGTACGAGTTATTAGACATAATAACTGTCGAAGTTATAGGTATACGCAAAATTTCATTAACAGAGGCACCCTTAACTTTGTTGTTGAACAACAAAACATATCGATTGCTTTTGGTATTGAGTATTGTCCTGCTGCTATGCCTAGCGGAATTGGACACTACAAATCACACTGTTTATGAAAAGGTACTTGGCATTGTTATGATAACATAGTCGGTAAAGCAACGAATAGTAAAGGTTAAAATTTTGCCTCATGTACAACATGAGGCAAAATTTTATGTATATAATTGTTATGTATTTTATGTATATGTATATAATTCAATAATTTTTATAAATTGTAATTAATAAAAAATTTAAAACTATTAATATTTTATTTAACCTACATAATATTAATTTATGCGCCTTACGTAAGAAAGACGGTGGCATTCGTCCCATTGCCGTAGGGTACACGTACAGGCGTATGGCAGCCAAATTATGTTGTAAAGCGTACAGCGAAATAATGACCAACCAATTCCAGCCCCTGCAACTTGGCTTTGGCTCCAAAGGGGGCTGCGAGGCTGCCGTACATGCTCTGTCAACGTACCTTGGCTGCAATGCGGGAGAAGTCATTCTTAAAGTTGACTTGAAGAATGTCTTCAACTCAGTGAATAGGGACACATTGTTGACACAAGCAAAATTGGAAATCCTCAAAATTTATAAATTTCTCTGGCAATGTTACAGGTACCCCTCAAAATTACTATACAAGGCAACGTTTTAGAACCATCAGTCGGGTGTCAACAAGGTGACCCTCTTGAGCCACTCATCTTCAGCCTTGCCATTCATCCTGTAATTCGGCAGCTAAATTCTAAATTTAACATAAATGGTATCTAGATGATGGGACCCTAGGAGGTGATGTTAATACTGTTTTAAAAGATTTGGCTTTCTTAAAAGATGAATTCAGATCTATTGGTTTGCAATTAAATCCCACTAAATGTGAATTTTTTCTGGATGATAACATTGACATTATTTCGACATTATCAAAATTCAACGTTTTGACCCCAAATTTAAAAATTATTCAAAAAGATTCACTACGCCTCCTTGGGTCCCCAATCTTGGAGGAAGCATAATGACTCTTTCGTAGAAGAAAAGATTCAAAATTTCTGTGAAGTTTCGGACCGATTGCAACAAATTAACATCCATTCTGCTTTCACTATAATTCGGTATTGTCTATTTGTTCCTAAATTTACACACGTTCTCCGTTCAACTCAACTTTTTAAATATTTGGCTCTTTTAGGTAAAATGGATAGTGTGATTCAAAACACACTATGTAAAATTCTAAACGTGGATATGAACCACCGAGTCTGGCTTCAGGCATCCATGCCTGTGCGTCTAGGCGGGCTCGGCGTTCGTAAAATTACTGACGTAAGTCTACCAGCATTTCTGTCTTCGGTGCATGGCACGAATGAATTAGTTAGAAAAATTCTAACCCCTAGCCTAACTAATTCGGAAGTGCCAGGCATGGCTGAAGCCATAAATGCTTGGAAAATGTTTTGCCCAAACGCTGATTTGCCAGGTAGCCCATCTTTCCAGAGGCAATGGGACGTGCCGCTCTGCAACATGGTAAGAGAACATCTAATTTCTACTTCTACCAATGTTGAGGAGCGTGCTCGCCTTTTGGCTGTGGGGAAATGGGAATCCGGTGTTTGGCTTCAAGTCCTACCATCCCCCAACATTGGTACTATGTTGGACGATAACACCTTCCGTATCGCTGCTTGCCTTCGTTTAGGTGTTCCTTGCGTTTCTCCGCATCGATGTCGCTGTGGAGAAGAAGTTGGTAGCCTTGGACACCATGGCCTCTCATGCACCAGGAGCGCAGGACGGCTTTCGCGGCACGCGTACATCAATGACATAATCCGTCGGGCTCTTGTCACCGCCGGCGTTCCAGCCGTACTAGAACCTACTGGTTTGGCGCGCGACGATGGCAAGAGGCCGAATGGCATGTCGTTGGTGCCTTGGAAGATGGGAAGGCATTTGGTGTGGGATGCAACATGTGCTGACACCCTTGGGCCTTCACATCTGCCAGGGACTGCGAACTGCGCTTGTGCTGCCGCTGCTTCGGCAGAGACCCTTAACGGCGCAAATATAGTAATTTAAGCGGTAATTATATATTTGAGCCGTTTGGGGTCAAGACGCTGGGTTCATGGGGTCCAAGTGCCCGTCTATTATATAAGGACATTTCAAAACGTTTAATAGACGCTACCCATGACCAGAGGGCTGGTTTATTCCTTGCGCAAAGGATTGATATTGCCATTCAACGTGGCAATGCCGCCAGCCTTCTGGCCACCCTCCCAGTTGACGTCGATGGGGAGGAATTCTTTGACGCCTGAACCTGCAGCTTTGTATATAGATATAATTATGTATTTTTTTTTAATTATATAAATAATTGTTATTTATTGATTGAGTACATTAAGGTGCGTACAGATCATGTAACATGTTGTATAACTTGTGTTATATAACACGTCCACATTATCTAACATTGTTTTATAACTTTGCAACATTGTACTAACTTCAGTGTCTACATTACTGAAACATGTTATATAACATGTTATGCTATATAATTTGTACACACCTTTAAATACTAATGTCAGTAATCTACGTATCTTTGTAAGTAAGGCCATGGTACACACACCAAAAGAAAAAATATTGAAATTTGACAGAAAAGTTGTGATTGAGGAGGGGATTGAACAGAAACAAGATGTGATACACATTGACATTAGTGAGGGCACTGATGATATTTTTTCAATGAAGGAACGAGTCAGTGAAACTAGTCCAGTACGGAGGCCGACTACATGGACATTTCGGAAAGTTGCATAGAGGCCGTGTATTTGCAATTTTGTTATTTGAAATAACTAATGAAAGTTGACGGCCAATCCCATTTTTCATAAAAGATCAAAGCATAATTTATAGATATGTGTTATCATTTTATCAAAAAAAGGTTGCAAATGAAATTGTAAAGATTATACTTATTATTATTACTTGTCCACTCAAGAGATGCCCGCAGATCTACTAAGAGTTTAGGGGAAGTAAAACATTATAGTTTTTTAAGGAATGTTTGGTTCATTGGATCATAAGATGTTTACTGATATTTTGTTAAGTGGGGTTGTTGAATAAACCTTATGATGTAACTTTTTTTATTTATTTTTTTATTGTTCAATTCATTTTGTTTTGTTTTGTAAACTTTTTATAAAGGGTTGCTTTGTTACATATTTTTGCACTATTTGTTCTGTAGTCTAAATTGACAGATTCTGGTTCCATATAAATTTATAGATTTTGGCATATTATATTTCTTTACATTTGGCAGCTGCCTTAAATTACTATTTCTTGTATGTGCACGAAACTGATCTACATTTGAGATTTCTTCTTTCATGATGGCTATGGCTGAATTGGTAGCACCTCACAATACTTAAATAGTTAACGAACTATTTATCTGTATAATTCTTCTTTTATTTAGTGGCACAATAGTTTTTACAACACACCTGCTCATAAAATTGCTATTATTTCACCGCAATTAGGGACGTAATGACACCTATTATCAAACTGTGACTTTTTCATTGATATTATTCACAAGTGAGTTGTAGATTTTTTTTTAAATTTTATAAGTTAAGTTTCTATGTTCTTAAAAAGTCTCGATACAAAAAAGAACGTGTTTAATAGTATGAATAAATTAATATGCCTATTGTATGGTCATTTGATGCATTTTTGTATTTAAATAAATAATTCTAACTTGTAATACTTGTACGATAAACAAAATTTTCACTCAATATTAACTTTTTTTTTCTCTAAGTACAGAAAAAACAGTAAAAAAAGTTAAATTCAAACTTCATTGTTTTAAATCCTCCATTGTTAGATGCACGCGCATAGGAAAACCAATTAATTTGTAGTATTGTTTATTTAGTATTTGTAGTGTCCGTGGTTCGGACTGCTGTTGGCGACTCGAAAGCCTTCCCCATCACCGTCGGGGTACACCAAGGATCCGTCCTTAGTCCTTACCTGTTCAGCGTGGTATTAGATGTTTTGTCGGACAGCATTAGAAACTCACATGAGCAGCCTCCGTGGTTGCTCATGTATGCTGATGATATTGCGCTCATGGACGCGGACAGGAGCAGATTGGTGCGACGCGTGAAAGGATGGAAAGAAGCGCTTGAGAACGGCGGTCTGAAGCTAAATGTAGCGAAGACAGAATACTTAGCGTTAAACTCCACAGATCCCACACCCGTCCGCATAGGCGATGATTTGGTCGAGCGCACGGACCAGGTTAAGTACCTGGGATCTGTACTTCATGTGACCGGTGAGATCGACCACGACGTCAAGGCACGCATTGCTGCCGCGTGGGCCAAGTGGCGAGAAATGACTGGCGTGACCTGTGATCCTAAAATGCCAGTCAGGTTGAAGGGGCAGGTCTATAAGACGATCATTAGGCCTGTTCTCTTGTATGGTTGTGAGGCGTGGCCGCTGCTCGAGCGACACAAGCAAGAGCTGCGTGTCACGGAGATGAAAATGTTGCGGTGGATGTGCGGCGTTACGCGTAAAGATCGCGTACGGAACTCTCGCATCCGCGGCAGCCTCCATGTCCGTGACATCGCGGATAAAATGCAAGAGAGCCGCCTTCGCTGGTGCGGCCACGTCTTGCGGCAACCGCCAGGCTACGTGGGGAACAAATGCCTGGCAATGGTACCCCCGCCGGGTCCAGGTAAAAGGGGTAGGCCAAAGAAGTCCTGGCTTGACGTCGTGGAGGGTGATATGCGTGCAAATGGTCTCACTACCATGGACGCCCAAGATCGTGCGAAGTGGAGGAGGAAGAGCCGGAAGGCGGACCCTGAGCTTCGAGGTCATCTTGGCCACGGATGCAATCAGGAGAATACGTCTATATGCAGATGATGAGTATTTGTAGTATTATTTTATGCGCAAGTGTGTTGTAAAACGTCGTGTGTCACGCGTGAGTATGATGATTACCGTCCTCGGTGGTAATCACCAACTTTACTCACTTGTACCATAATGTAGGTACTATTAACAGCCTGCTGCTACTGGCCACCTATGATTCTATGATCTTTCAGTTGTAATTGTTACTTACTACTATTAAATAGTACTTAAAATGTTTACTGTCTTGTACTCTATGTAAACATTCATAGAAATAGGCAATCATAACCTGTTTATATGCTTCAACAGTTTCATAGCTCATAATGGAACCAGCGTTGCATGGTACAATGGCACAGGCATTGTATCAATACCTAAACACTCGATAGATGGCAATGTACTGTACGACTATAAGTAACATAGCTTGGGAAAATTTAATGCGGACAAGCATTTTCATCGTACTCATAATTATTAGTGATAACTCTAAAAAAACTATTTTTGACTGTCGTATTCAGTATTTTATATACTAGCTGACCCTGCAAACTTCGTACCGCCTAACAGTCGCTTCTTTAATTTTCTAGTTTTTTTTCTGTTCGGGTGGTTTGGTCTGAATGTCAAAATGAACTGATCTACATAAAGTACGTATTTCAAAAAGAACTTTTCCCAAAATAACTGATTTTCTATAGGTCTTCATTATTAAATGTCGGAAATCCGTAAAGCCTGACACAAAAAGTACATCCAGCTACATGATTTATGTGCGGGAAGGTGATGTATGGTAATTAGTTTACAGGTGCTAAACTAATTACGCATACATCGCCTTCGAAATAGTTCTCATTTCAACAGATATACATACTCCTTAAAGTGCGATGGAAACCTTCAGGGTTTAACTGGCCACTTATGATTTTGTAATGACATTTGAAAAACAATACATTCTTCGCATGTTGTCAATTGTTGTCATTCCAGTATTTTCACAGACTGAATTACCTATAATTTAATTCTGTTGTGCGTTAAAATGGATAAAAGTACATTAAAATTTATAGACAATCAAAAAGAAAACCTACTTTGGTGCAAGATGTACAACTGGTACAACTTTTCAAACAAAAATAATTCTGGTACTAGTATGTGGAGGTGCATCAATGGAAGTGAGTGCTCGGCATCGGTTACACTAAATGCTGAAAAAACTACTATAATAAGAAAAAGTGAACACGCGTGTCGTTCGCATTTTAATCAAAATCAAGTGAATATATTTGTTGATACCTGTAAAAACGCGATATCTTCAAATATGGCACCAGTAAAAAAGGTTTTTGAAAAACATCTTTCTGACTTTCAAGGTTCAGCACAATCTATAATGCCATCGTTTGAGGAAAAAAAGTTCCTTTTATAGAAAACGCCATAAAATTTGACTGACTGAACAAGCCAGAGAACTACTCCATAATGACAATAAAAACAAAATGAAATATGGCGATGTTACTTTTCAACGAACTCCCCACCCGTTTTATCAGATATTTACCATTCACGTCGACATTAGCAGGAACAACGACACAACGAATGTAGTACCTGTTGTGTACGTGCTTTTACTCAATAAATCTCAGGAGACCTACACCAGGATGTTTAATCTGTTGAAGAACAGATTGGGTTTGAGAATAGAATTATTTAAGTGCGATTCCGAAATCGCTATAATCAATGCCGTAAAAGAGGTTTTTCCGTCTGCTTTGATCAGCGGTTGTTACTATCACTACAACAGAGCAGTATGGAAACAAGCAAAAAAATTAAAGGTAACCGCCAATATGGAGAATAGAGCATTAGTTCGAATGTGTGCTAATTTACCCTTGTTACTAAAGGAATAAATTCATAGTGTGTGGGTGAATTTGGAAGGTTTGTTCTCCCAATCTCCAGAAATCATAAAATTTCAAAAGTACTTTGATAAGCAATGGATGAGTTTGTGTGCATCTTTTCTTGGGTGCGATAATGATAAGCATCGTACTAATAATGCTGTCGAGGGCTGACATAGGAGATTGGACGCACATATGCCGCACAAACCTACCCTGGTGCGATTTTTATATAAACTTAAAAAGGAGGCGAAGTACCAAGAATAATAAATTCATTGTTTAGTGGTGCAACTAGACGACGCGCGACGGCCTGAAATTTTTTTTAACAAGAGCTATCAAAAACAGCTCAGTGAGTTGCAATCCGGTCATATAACGGAAATCCAATTTTTAGAAAATATCAGTACTTTAAAAAAGCGTTTTCACTAAACTAAAATGGGATTTGTCCCGCCCACATTCCCACTACTGTGACTCCTGTATACCAGAATCCACAGTAGTGACCATATGAAGACGCCGAACATGACACTCAGCGAGTCCCGAAGAAAGTTAAAGTGTCTTGGAACCCGCAACGAATTTAATCGAAAGTAAATAGGAAGAGTTGGAAAAATAAGCAAACCATTTCCCTCCATAGCAAAGCGGGAGACGAAGAATACAAATGTAGGCAATGAGCCTACAAAGAAATGGGGAAGCACCACGGACTCAATAAAGAAAAACTATGGGTCCTAAGTGAGCTATACTTGATTCCAATAATAAAATTATGTATGGCAAAAATGTTTAAACGCACGGAAATTCGCCTTGGATGACACCAGATCAGCAGAATATACTACTCCTGTAAATTACAGCTTGTAAATTATTGAGCATAGTATTGCGCTCGTTTTGCCAAAGACTACACTCCCAGAGAATGTGATGGGCAGTTTGGTCAATTTTTTCCCTCCGGTTCATAAAGTAAAGTCTTTTTTTCAGAATGACTAATTTCCAAAATGACTGATTTTCTCAATGACTGAATCTCATAACAAATGACTTCTGAAATCGGTACAGGTGCGGCGAAATACGTTTTTCTAATATTTTCTGCTAATAGTTATTGGACAAGTAATTCATTCCTTTTCCGTATTTAATAGATAACGAGCTGTTCCCGCGCGATTTCATCCGCTTTCATGGTTTGTGTTCTTTCCTCCTTTGTCATTTATTGTTACTGGCCACTTGATTATTGCCCCCGGAAAAAATAGAAGATTGTTGGTTGACCATAATAAATATAGCCCCGAATATTGACGAAATAAATAAATTAATAAATTATATGGAAAAACAATGGCTAAAATTGAATGGATCACTTTTAAGCTGCGCTGGTGAACGGCATCGTAGCAACAATGCCATCGAAGGCTGGCATAGACGACTTAACGTGCGTATGCCACATAAGCCAACACTAATACGATTTTTATTTAAATTAAAAAAAAATCGGCCAAGTGCGAGTCGGACTCGCCCATGAAGGGTTCCGTAGTAGCAAAGGCGAAAATTGCGGTTTATGACGTATTAAAAAAAAACTACTGACTGGATCTCGTTCGAACCAATTTTTAGTTGTAGTTTACATGGCAATTTACATCATATATTTTTTTTAGATTTATCATTTTCTTATTTTAGAAGTTAGAGGTGGGGGGGGGGGGGGACACACACACATTTTTCCACTTTTGAAGTGTCTCTCGCGCAAACTATTCAGTTTAGAAAAAAAATATGTTAGAAACCTCAATAGCATTTTTAAAGACCTATATCTATAGATACACCACACGTATGGGCTTGATGAAAAAAAAAAATTTGAGTTTCAGTTCTAAGTAGGGGACCCCTAAAATTTTATGCATTTTTTTTATTTTTGTGTGAAATTCTTAATGCGGTTCACAGAATACATCTTCTTACCAAGTTTCAACAGCATAGGCCTTATAGTTTCGGAGAAAAGTGGCTGTGACATACGGACGGACAGACAGACAGACAGACAGACAGACAGACAGACAGACAGACAGACGGACAGACATGACGAATCTATAAGGGTTCCGTTTTTTGCCATTTGGCTACGGAACCCTAAAAAGAAGCTCTGTACCAGGACTACCAGGAGACAAGAATAAAATCTCAATTTTTTTTTTGATCGGCAATACGCCTTGCAATTAGATGACCTCAAAAACGGTACAATAACGGCCATAAAGTTTTTAGAAAATATAAATATAATAAGAAAGCATTGATGTTCGATTTTATTTTTATTAGTTATAGAAGTATTACTGTTATGTTAATATTTACTGATTTTGGGTGTTGGATTTAAGCATACTTAGAATTTCAACATTCGCGTTTTTTTTAACTACATAAACCCAAAATAAAAATATTTACATTACATATCGTTTCTGTGCATATATGTACATCACGCGCCATTTTGCTTTTCAGTCATTGGGAAAATCAGTCATTTTGCAATTCAGTCATTTTGGGAATTAGTCATTCTGAAAAAAAGACCAATCGGAGTTTCGGGTGTTTTGGTATTTGTACTTTATGAACCGGAGGGAATTTTTTTACCCTTTTTTTTAATTATTAAGAAAAAAAAACGTGGTGGCGACTTTAAACTGCCCTTTAAAAGTAGTTGAAATGTAACTAGCAAATATTATTTTAAGGATAAGTGTATTTTGTTTCGTTTATATATTATAGAATGTGATTTTATTTTAATATATTTAAAGTAAAGACCGTGACTGTACATACATTTGACAGTTTCATTTCCGATATTTAATAATGAAGACCTATAGAAAATCAGTCATTTTGGGAAAAGTTATTTTTGAAATACGTACTTTATGTAGATCAGTACATTTTGACATTCAGACCAAACCACCCGAACAGTTTTTTTAGACTTTTACTGGCAATTTTTTAAATTTTTCTCTACGTAAGAACCATCCTCGTAGTTCCAAGGAATATTCCACAAAAAGAATTAACGAAATCAGTTCAGTTATTCTCGATATTTGCGCTTACCAACACATTCAGCGATTCATTTTTATATTATAGAAGATGCGCTCAAAGTATTATACTACAAGTTGGTATAACTACTTTTTTATATAGGACACGTCCATTTGACTTATACAGGGGATAGATTTAGGGAATTCAAGTACAAGGGTTCGAATATGTATAGTGCATGAATGATTTATCCATTTTATACTGATACGTGAAGCAAATCCGACAAAAGAGGTTACACGTGTATAATTACGCATACCTCGGACAATAAAGGCGTACATACACATACACGTTTTTTTTTTTATTTCACCAATCGATGTAAAATACTTCGACACATGTTCTATATTTTTTTCGTAATTTTCCTTACAAAAGCCATAAAAATGTGTTAAAAAAATACAAAAGCTACTTCCATAAGAAATATCATAATTAACTGGCAAAAAAAACGTAAATATAGTTGCTCGATGCATATTTTTTTTAAACCATTAACATTATGTACGTTATCGCAATCCAGTCTTTATTGCTCCAGTCAAATTAAAAGATGTGCACTCGTAAGTTACTTACTCCTTTATTGCACGGTATATTTTCGAATAACTTTTTCGTAACTTCACTTATGCGTCACTGTTAAACTTATTCTGAAACGTATGTGTACTTAATCCTTAATAATTTTATAGATTATTTCACAAGTCACTTACTGCTTCCTGCAGGATACCTTCCTTACCAATAACAATTCTTAATCATACTTACAGAAAAATGTGAATGTTATAGTTCAAACGTAAGTATGTTTACGTATGCATAGACAGCGAGTCCAGGTCATAATTTCGAAATAATCTAGCCGACCGTCAAAATTCCGAACGCTCATTTCGCCGATGATGAATTCAACGAATGGTTGTATGACCGACTGTTAAATAAATAAATAAATATTATTATTTATTATTAAAACCTGGTGTGGCGCGGCCCGCCAGGCGTGATCACCTTGCCTGGTCGGAGGATCCTCCCTTTGGTTGGAGGAACATTACCTCCACAGTGGTGACCCCGACGTGATCTGATCACGTAACCTTCGCTGAGCTTATCAGCAGTTTTCTCATCGTCACATCCCATTCACTTCTTCCGCGTGAGCGGTAATCAAGTCTTCGCCATCCAGCACTTTCGGCCATTACAAGGCTACAACCACAGCCTGCAGCACCCGCTGCAGCCTGGTTACCCTTCGGCCACGCCTGCATCTAAAGGCACGGTACACCTACTTACGGTCTATTCAAGAAGAGGACTTCTCTCCCGTCTACGTACCACTCAGCCACTACGCAGCATTCGCCCCACTACACGGAGGACTAACCTCGCTATTCGAGGATTCGCCCCGTCACTGCAGACGACTCACCTCAACTCACCGAGGACTCGCCTCGCTTCACTGGCGGCTCACCGAGGACTCATCTCGACGCTTCGAGCCCCACTTCTCTGGGCATCTCACCGCAGCACCACATCACCGCACTCGCCCCGCATCTTCGGGACCAGCGGTAGTCCCAGTCCCGACTCACTGGGACTAGCGAGGAAGACTGTTCCGCCAATGGAATAAGCGGCGTCTAGTTCCGACGATATGGAACTACTCAAGACTGGTACTGGCACGCTCTTCAAGAGAGCTAAGACAGCTGACTCATCGCAATCAACCTCCGGTCTTGGAGGGGAGTGATGTGGCGATACCACATGTACCCAGCGCCATCTAGCGACAGCAAGCCGAACGACTACGTTACTACGAATCCTGCATCGCGAAAGTGAAGTTCCAGCGCTGGTACAAGCTATATACAACATCCCAACGACAATCGTTGGGCCGCGGCCCGCCAGGCGTGATCACCTTGCCTGGTCGGAGGATCCTCCCTTTGGTTGGAGGAACATTACCTCCACACCTGGCAAACCAATATCAAAATAATATGGAATTTGCACATAAATTGCGCCACCTAGAAGCACTTGCATTCCTCGAACCAACAGAGATTCCTGCAGCCTACAATATGCTTATAGAAAAGGGTTTTCCAGAGCAAGCATCAGAACTCATGTCATGGTTTTCTAAATAATAGTACAAGGATCAGTGAGTAAAGTCAGTTCAACAGATTAAAAATTTTCCACCCCAAAATGTGGACTGTTTATGACAGCCGTCTGTATTCAGTTCCACAAACCCAAAACGCCTTGGAAACCTGGCATGAACGATAGTCTACGTTATTAAATCGAAAAAAATGGAATCTATATAACGATAGAAGAGTTTCGAAAGGAACAAATACACACCAGGACTGTGATTGAACAGATTTTTTCCGCACAAGTTATACCAAAAAGAAGACGGATCCAGTATCAAATGCATAAAGAACGATTAGACCGACACCTCGCTCGTAAAAGTGATATGGATCTTCTTGATTTTCTGAGTGGATTGGCCCACATCCATCGAAATGAGCGTTCGGAATTTTGACGGTCGGCCAGATTATTTCGAAATTATGACCTGGACTCTAATAATATGGCAGATGTGGGCCAATCCACTCAGAAAATCAAGAAGATCCATATCAATTTTACGAGCGAGGTGTCGGTCTAATCGTTCTTTATGCATTTGATACTGGATCCGTCTTCTTTTTGGTATAAGTTGTGAGGAAGAAAACAGTTCAATCATAGTCCGTGTGTATTTGTTCCTTTCGAAACTATTCTATCGTTTTATATAGATTCCATTTTTTTCGATTTAATAACGTAGGCCATCGTTCATGCCAGGTTTCCAAGGCGTTTTGGGTTTGTGGAACTGAATACAGACGGCTGTCATAAACAGTCCACATTTTGGGGTGGAAAACGGGTGGTTTGTTTGTAAGTACTAATTTTAAATCTGTTGAACTGACTTTACTCACTGATCCTTGTACATAGTATTTAGAAAACCATGACATGAGTTCTGATGCTTGCTCTGGAAAAACCTTTTCCATAAGCATATTGTAGGTTGCAGGAATCTCTGTTGGTTCGAGGAATGCAAGTGCTTCTAGGTGGCGCAATTTATGTGCAAATTCCACATTATTTTGATATTGGTTTGCCAGGTTTTAATAATGGATAATAAAATAATCATAAAATTCATCATCGGCGTAATGAGCATTCGAAGTTTTAACAGTCGATCATACAATCATTCGTAAAACTGACCACCGGCGAAATGACCATTCGGAGTTTTAACAGTCGATCATACAACCATTCGTAAAACTGATCATCGGCGAAATGACCATTCGGAGTTTTAACAGTCGGCCATACAACCATTCGTTGAATACATCATCGGCGAAATGAGCGTTCGGAATTTTGACGGTCGGCCAGATTATTTCGAAATTATGACCACCAAAGTTTTAAAGACCGTTGCGTGCCATTCTGATTTTATTATTGTTTAAATATAGCTATGGTTGTGAAAATACAATAATAAGAATTAATATTTTTCGTTTTGGAACTTTCCTAGATGTAAGAAATTGCTATAGTTAGCAAAATAAGTACAAAATAAGGGATTATTAAAAAAAAAATATAATCTCGTTTTATTCCTGCAATTAATCACCAACCTCTTTTTGATATATTGTACAGTAGTTGTAAAATCATAACAAATTAGATACCCACAATTCTCAAATTAAAATGTAAAGTTATTTTTTGTTATTAGGAAAATATAAGAAAATATGTATTACTCTGTAAAATATTTCTTCGTGCAATAAATAAGTGTGTCACATACAATATAAAATCTAAATAAATTATCACAGCAATATACACTTACATAACCTTACTCGTTATTTATTTTCAAAAATAAACGTGCTATAAGTACTTAAAACTAAAAGCTCCGAGGTTGTATCACGAGGAAAAAGTAGCAATAAAAGCGTTTGTATACATAAGATCCATGTTTTGTTTATACCTGAACAGCAAAAAAGGCGTATGTTTATTTACCAACAGTTACTTAAGGAAAACCCTAATACAATAAATAGGTAATTGTTAATTTTCCCTGTACTATGAAAACAGTAAATATATCTATAATTTCAGTAAATAAATATTAAAGAGCTCATTTAGAGGCTTCTTATGATATATGATACAAAGTACTATCATTATTAGTTCAGGCAATATTCCAGAAACAAACTGTTTTTTGGCTCTCCTGTAAAGTTGGTGTTTTCCAGTTACGCCTTTGTTGTCCGAGGTATGCGATTAGACGCACAGATGAAATTTGACGCAGTTACAGTTTATAAGGCGAAGAATGGCTTAAAACTGTTTTTTATACAAGATGTATCAGAAACCCATTGAATTAATTAAAATAAACATTACACACACTCGAAATCACTCATTACTTCGTATTATGACATAATGACATATTTGTAACATTCTCAACTGACGTTTATAAAAAATAAATAGAAACGCAAAACGTATAACATACTGATAAAAGAACCTCATTACAAATAAAATATAAAATAAAATGCTTTGTATAGGAGAAGCATTTTATTTTATACTAGCTTTTCACCCGCAGCTCCGCCTGCGTGGATGTCGACTACCATCACCAATAGTATTTTTTTCTAAACTGACGGATTTGTTGTATAAATATAAGTATCCCGATAGTTCTAATAGTAATTGTTGTATAAACTTTCGACACCTTATTTCGCTCTCTCAGTAGTGTTTTTTTCAAAATATTAAATGAAAACTGTAAGAAACATCGGCCTTGTATTCCGTATAATATCAATATTGTTCACAACTCTGGTTCTACTTAACCGATTGCGATCAAACAAACGTAAGATTTTAAGTCTAACCAAGCCCTTTCTAACAAAAAAAACCGCATCAAAATCTGTTCAGTAGTTTTTGCGTCCATCGCGGACAAACAGACAAACAGACAAACAGACAGGAAATTCAAAAAAAATATTTTCGTGTTCAGTATCGTTAACATAACATATCCCAAGTATTTTTTTTAAAATGTCTCCAATGTACAGACGTACAGCCTTCCGCCCGCGGCTCCGCCCGCGTGCATCTCGGTTAACGCGACCTTTGCTCATATCTTCGGTTCTACTCAACCGATTGCGATCAAATAAACGTAAGATTTTAAGTCTGAGCAAGCCCTTTCTAACAAAAAAAACCGCATCAAAATCCGTTCAGTAGTTTTTGCGTCCATCGCGGACAAACAGACAAACAGACAAACAGACAAATAGACAAACAGACAAACAGACAGGAAATTCAAAAAAAATATTTTCGTGTTCAGTATCGTTAACATAACATAACCCAAGTATTTTTATTTAAATATCTCCAATGTACAGACACAACCACTTTACAATTATATAATAGTATAGATAGATTTTACTAGCTGACCCGGAGAACTTCTTACCGCATATTTTCCGCCCACGTGTTATTCTGGTCCCGTTGCCGCTGCATATTTCTAAATTTATCAGTGTTTCTCTACAATATTATGCATGTATTATACATATAAACCTTCCTGTTGCATCACTCTATCTATTAGAAAAACCGCTTCAAAATCCGTTGCGTAGTTTTGAAGATTTAAGCATACATAGGGACGGACAGACAGCGACAGCGACTTTGTTTTATAATATGTAGTGATGAAGTGATAGTGATTTTATTGCACCCATACATAGAATACATTCAAGAGACAGTGTTCCCAGTCTGAAAGATTATAAAATTTCAAACTTTTAACCCTTCGTCGTCTCCATTTGTGAAATCTACGAATAATAATTTGGCGTCATACACTTGAGGCATGTTAGTTGGCGAGCGATCGTCAGGCATCTAGCGACACCTAAAGGCCGCTTCCCACCGTCCGCGATTCTGCGGATCATCACGCACAGCCGACGATCGCGGACGGCAACGCACGCAGACAGGGCTCTTCCAACGGTGCGTGTCGGTCTGTGTAGATCTTTTGATAACTTCATTTCAAAATGCAAAGTGAAAGAGAACGTGTCGTCGCTGCAGCCGCGGCTGTGGTATTAATTAACAATTACCAAATTATGCGATCTAGTAAAAGTAAAAAGAAACCACGTCGCTGGTGGATATCAGCATACAACAAAATGTCGTTTAACGTAAGTGTACACAGACATAGGTACCTATATCTAATTTTATTTATTTTTTGTTTTGTCACCCATAGCAGTGGAATCACGGTAGAAAATTACCGAATGACATAAAATACTCCTTGTCCTGTGATCCTACCGGTGCGCGGTGGGATTATGATTCGGAAAATGATCGCGCCGCACCGCACCTTTGAAGTTACCGCCTCGCGACGGATACCGGCGCACCGCCACGGACGTCCTCTGCTACCACGGACGAGACCCTTCCCACGGTGTGCCGTGCGAGCTGGTCCGCGTCCGTCCGCGATATCGCAGACCGTGGGAACCGGCTATAAAACATAAGACTAACGTCTGTTTAATTAAATTTCAGGCCCGTACTCATCAGTTATTAGTCCACAACAAAGAGTTACTTGAACACATTGCTGCTCTAGTTGCGCATCTTCAAGAACGAGAAAGGGGATCTACGCGACCCATCAATGCTCAACAACTAACACTCTTGCCCCAGGTACTTACATACTTTATAATATAGATTATATTCTGATACCTACTTCATAATTTGACCTATGTGTAGAATAAAGTTACACACACTATTATAATATAGGTATAGTGTGATCACTTTTTTGAAGATTTGTCTCTATATTATACATTAATGCTTTAAATATTCATGTAAAAGAATCATTTTTTGATAGAAAAAGAAAAAGTTACAGTGAGTTCTGCTCACAATAAACTTCAAATCACTATCCTGTAAATATTTTATCTTTATTCTATGTATAAGTCGAATTCAGTTATCTCAACACAGGTGGTTTAATACTTTTTGGTAGTTGTTTTACATAACAAAGATTGATAATTGGGTTGTGAATAAAAGTGAGCTCCAATATAATATAATGTACGAGTAGGTGACCTATCTACTGTATATCCGTGTATATACATAAGTGGGGTGTGTTAATATTAACAAACCCCACTTACCCCAATATTGCCTTTTTCTACTGCAGTAGTTAAACACGGCCCGAATGAATTTCCCACCTGTGTTGGGACTTATGTAGGTGTACAACACGTTTGACGAGATATGAGGCTGACCAGATGAATGATTGAATTTTGATATTTCTCTCGTGTCTCGTCGAAAGGTGGCTGACCTTTTGTGTGCATATTCTTTTATGCCTTTGACGTTCAGCGTATGGCTTGTAATAACCAAGGTTTGCTATATTTTTATTTTGCATAGTTAAACAGGCATGTCGTGAGTTTTAAATTTGATTTGAGGTGTCATAGTTGTAAATACATTTTTCTAATGATATGCTTAGAACCCGTCGTATAGTCTAGTGTCATTACGAAAGTTACCTAACTATTCTATCATGCTCATTTCAACCTATGGTTACATCATTTGTTCATGTTTTGCGCTGTAAACCTAAATCAAGCACATTACGTTTCTATCCTTATCTGCTATATTCAATTGCCGTTGCTTAAATTTTAACTATATGTTGGATCAATAATGTAAATAAGTAGGTGATTAATAATTTAAAGTAGTGAGTATGAGTGAGTGGCGTACAACCTACTTTTATTAAAGTTAATAATAATTTTGAATTATTTTAAACTTACCTACCCGTAGGTAAAGAGGAAGTAGATCCGGTTATTTGTAAAATTGAAGGAACCAAAATAGTAATTACTCGAAAGTAATGCATAATCAACGATATGCCTACAACCCATAAGGGTAATACCTATTTCTTATCTTACTTAAAACTATTGTTTTTACCTGAATGAACATTAAAGTTACGTCAGGTACGTCATATGAAATAAAAAAAATATACATACTTAGAATTTTCTCGGTTGGATGGAGAGTCCGTTCGAGCCCTACATCGCTAGAACCGACTAAAATATCCAACTCCACTCCATCTTCAGACACCGGAGATTTGAAGATTGCCCAAAACATATCCCTCGCACTTCGGCTGATCCACGGCCATCTGCGTTTTAGATGACTGATCAAAAACATACCTATGTACCTATAATTATGAACTTCCATTTCATCATTGTCATCACACCTGTCGCATGTTTTGTAGCTAAACGAAGTTCGTATTATTGTTATGAGTGTTGCATATATTATTTACCTTTTAATGACTTTGTTTAAGTACAGCTTTTATAAGCCTTCACTTAAACTTTTCTAAGTGACTTTCGTTTGTGATGTTGTATTGCAATGTGCGTATGGCTAATTCTCATAGTTGACCAACAATATAACTACAGTTTATTTACTTCTTTTTTTTAATGCTGCTAGCCACAGGCGAAAACCGAGAACACTCTCAATGACGTCATCATACCAGATAAGGTGCCATTGTGCAACGGAAATCACTTACCCTCAAGTACCGAAGCTCTGATCAATCTGATCTCACAGAACACTAAAGTTAGTCAGAACATGGAGAATAATAACTTACGAATATCGCCCTTCAGAATGTCAGTTAGCCCTGAAGCAATCAACGGGGCAAGTTCACCTCCCAGCTTTGGCAACATGACTAACGAACAAATTCAAAATTACTTGATATCTAAGTTTCAAAACTTGTCAATGCCGAACGACAATATTGAAACTAAACCAACTGGCATAAACTACAATCAACAGTTCTTTCAAAATAGCAATGCCTTCCCAAACATCCCGCCACTTATCAGTCATTGCAGCAATTCTGATCTAGCCAGCCTGTTGAACCACAAGCTATATAAAGATATGGGCAGTTCCGCTGACGACTTTGAAAACATGGCGCAGGCTATGAGTGTAGGCCAGTCAGAAAACTCGCTATACAGTACCAGCCAACCCACTACATCGAAAGATTCAACCCCCGAAGGATT
The DNA here is from genome assembly GCA_914767945.1 of Eilema depressum. Taxonomy (NCBI): domain Eukaryota; kingdom Metazoa; phylum Arthropoda; class Insecta; order Lepidoptera; family Erebidae; genus Eilema; species Eilema depressum. The sequence continues at coordinate 19,289,569 of OU612012.1, read as the reverse complement.
CAGCTCAGATGAAGGAATACCTTTCATCATGCCGTTGTCCCATAATTGTACGTTGACTGCCACTAGTGAGGACGGACGTGTAAGGTTGATCGTACCGGTAAGTCCATCGGAAAGTACTTCAGATGTTGTGGAGTCCTATACTGAAATTCCAAGTGCTACTGGACACACGCTGAAGGTGCCCGGTCAAGATCGTCCCACGACTCTCCTTGCGCCTGCAGCTCCTATTACTCGTACAACTAGCGAGAAGGTGCCAAACCGTAGTGAGATGATGACAGCTCTACGTTCTCAGTGGACCAGGCACACCACAAAGTAATCTCCTTCCTAGAAAGCAAGCTGACCCTACAGAAGAATTTGAGTCAAGTTGCCTAAATATTGTTTCCTTAATATGACTACATTTTTATCTTTAATTCCTGTAGTTAAAACTAATAAAAAAATTAATAGTTTGTTTGTTTGAAAACATTTAATAAGTTATATCTCGGAGAAGGTTACAACATTGGAGCTGAGTAATCAGAATAAAAAAGTATTGGAATGATACCTGCGAGTTATTCCGGTTGGATCCCCAAATATGATCCACTGCCGATTTTTATTCATCATAGGCATAACCCTAGCACATTCTTACGAGTTGTGGGTCAATGGCTGGGTCAGGTTTTGGATGGGTGACCGTTGTTTACATTACGAGGTTAAGCTTAATTGAGTGGGTCGGGCCCGTCGGCAGAGCATCGTGGATGAAACCGCGGGGTACAGCAAGTGTGTGTGTATAAAAGAGAAAATATATTATATTTTAATATGTACAATATTATTTTAAAGTAGGTATTATTTGGTAATATTAATATTAATAATATTATTTTAAAGTAGGTAGATAGTATTTTCGTTGGACTGGGAGATTACAAATGTTGCCAAATTTTGCTATACCAAAGTGATAGGTGATAAACGGAAAAGATTGTACCTACTATTGAATAAAATTTATTTACATATCATGTTCACCTATTCTAGTCCAGATGAGATTTTGTTTAATACAGTAGGTATATGTCGAAACATATCCCTTATCATATCGCCATTAAAATAAGTTTCGAGTTTATGAGCCATCGTTGTAGTATAAAATGCAAGCAGGAGCAATGTTAAGATTTCTATGAGCCATAAAAATGTAATAGACTATTATCCGAGAGAATTTATATCTTTCTGTGATTTAGTGGTCCTTGTGATAATGGTGTTAAATAGCTGTACCTACCTACTTCACAAATACTGCTCGGTAGAGTTTTATAATTATATAATAACCTGAGAGTGACAAGGTTGCTTACACTTTACAAACTGTAATTATGATTTTTTAATTAAATGTTAAATATTATATGTACGTAAATGACTACATTTAATTAGATATCTCTAAATACAACATAATATATATCTTTAAGTTAATTGATACAAGACTATTTTCAAACAGTGTTCTCTAAAGTTTATCTTACTAATTTCTTACCGCAATTTTCTTGTAACAAAATATTGCACATTCAATAGTTCATTTTAAAATATAGCTGAAAGCTAAAAGTAAGAAGAGTCTGTTGATAAATATGTACGTACACTGTGAACCTAGGTACAAAAATGAATATTACAAAAGTAATTATGAGAAAATCTTTCAAGTTAATTTCCAACAAATCATCATCATCACTTCAGCCAACAAATAAAGGACCAAAACATAATCACGATTTTATGTAACCTTTAGAGCAAATCTATTATGGAAAATCATAAAAAATTGTTACATGGCGTTAGTCACCATGATCGATAATTAAATCATAAGCGATCATTAATGACATTTTTAAAATATAGAGTCATAATATTCAGTAAATATAATTTATTAAACCAATGTGCCACACAGGAACATTGACATTTGCAACATCAAGATTGAGTTTACAATGTTGTTACACATGAAGACCGTCATGTGCAAGATTAAAAAAAAGAAAAAAGGAAGATCTAGAATGTTACAGAGTTTTATATATACCATAACGGTACCACAACTACAATATGCGACTATTCTAAAATGAAATGGACTGTATCATTGCCTAAAAATATTGTATGAAATGCATAGAGGCTAGAGGCAAGCACATAAAATTATTGAAATAAACTCTTGTCTTAACCCATGCAAAAAATTGTCATAATATTTACAAATGCATTCGATAATATACTTTAAGTACTTTCGATATTACCTTTTGAAGGAAGCATTAATGTTTTATATTCCCTTTTGTCAAGAGAGAACAGCAAAAACAGTAAAAGCTAATTTCCCTCTTCTTCTTTTCGTCGTCGTCGATTCTCTTTTCTCTTTCTTAATCGATTTGAACAGTTAGCATAATAATTGCTTCAAAATTTCATTCAAGCTAATTTTCCTGTTGATAGTTTTCATTCATTCGTGTTAGATTATAGAAATTCCGGCTATAGTTTGTCGACTACATTCAAAGTCGTCCTGCCCCTAGGCGAACGAATTGCCACTTGTCTAGGGGAGCTGATCTATGATCCTGAGCTATCAGAATAGTGGTTCGTATAACGTGAAAGCTACAGTCTATCTATTGTTCTTTTGTAATAGGGGCCGTAATATCCCGGCTAAGCCCTTCAGAGCTTAATACCTTATAATTAGATTTATGAACGTATATGTACCTACTCATAAAACTTGTCAACATTATCTGATATAGGTAATAAATGAATCATGTTATCGATTGCGGTTACATGTTACTAGTTATTAAAACATTATATTCAATAGCTCGTAAGCATGTTAAATTATATGTTTCTTAATGTGTTGCTGTTCTCTGTGTTTATGATACGTACACGATAAATAGTAGTTATCTACTATAGTTAGAAGCGGTGTCAATGTTTCGAGCAGTATCCATTAAATGTTCAGTGTTAAATAATGATGTAATCACGAGTAGAAAATAGACAAATGTTTACCTACGCATATATCTGTAAGTAGAAACCTATTACCACTACCTACTTATTGTAAACGTTCTAGTTCAGCCCCGTCTTCAAATGCAATGAACTCACTGGTACCTAAATAAACTAGTCATCAACAATGTTGTATTATTCCATTTAATTTATTACCACTTGCTTATTGTGAAAAAATTTTTTTTCATATTTTTTCACATTTTTTTTTCATAGAAGATCTTATGAATTTAGCCAGATAAGTTGTGCATGTTACTTCCATTATGACGTATAAAATGTAAGTACAATGTTGGATCAATATCAATAGCTTTCGAAAGCACTTCATGGTTTTCCTTATAAAATGTAGGTATACCTTTTATTTATTTATGATATAACTAATAATCATATACGTTTATTTCATGTTTAGGAACAAACCTCCCCATTGATATGTAGGTAGCTGATTTTTATGCAGACAGATACAAGGGAGACTTTACAAGTTTTATCCCAAGCGACACATATTATGACAATCGATGGTAGGTACTCACCATTAAATCATGGTATGATGGATCCACAAAATTTATAACTATTTCTTTGTGGGAGTCAATAGGTACACTACTATTTTTTTATTTGGATTAATCCTGTTCACACTTCACAAAAAAGCACAAGGTGAAAATTCTTTACACTCGAGTGTAAAACGTATATTTTCATGCCACCTCAGCGAAGAAATAACTAAATGCAAAAAAATAATTAAACAATATAATGTGTACTTAACGTGAAGAAAATGGCGCGCTCAAAGCAAATTAAAAAAAAGTACACCAAGGAGGTTTCTGACTCTGAGTTTTGTTGAAACTAAAAAAAAGTTGTATGATAAATTCGGCACCATAGAGGTAGAAGTACCTAAATAAATACGGTGCTTCCTCGTAGTCAAACTTTTTGGTCAAACTGGTTTGACTATGAGGAATTACGTTTCCTCGTGGTCAAACTTCATTGACATTACACCTTTTTATCTCCCTGTATGCATGCAGTTTATGTATGTACAGTCCAGTACAGTCATAGTAAGATAATGTCACACGTCAAGTGCGGCGATTTCTTTTCTATATATTATTATAATACTAGCTTTTGCCCGCGACTTCGTCCGCGTTAAGTTCGGAATAGACTAAGATATTTGAATGAAATTTAAAGCAATTAGTATGCTAATTGCTAACTATTCAAACCAATTATGATAGGAAAAAGAGAAACGACTTAGGCAGGACTCGTAGCCACGAACAGTTCCTAACAGAGGGAATGCTCTGACAACTTCAGTCAATTGTTTGGGCAGAGTAATCACTAAACAATGTTTAAAAATGATCAATGTAACCTCATTACAAATTGTTTCCGATAGTTCGTAGGTACGACTCGATAGTCGTACTACGAACTATCGGACGTAGATGGCTCCCACCGTCGCGTCGTCGCCCCAAGATGGTTGTAGGTATAGGAGAATTTGGAGCACTCAAGGCGTGACCGATAAGCATGAGGCATCGGTTCGATCCCCGCTCAGTGCAAATCTTTGTATGTATGAATATGGGTATTTGCATTGGTTGTGCCTCGGAGAGCACGTTAAGCCGTTAGCCCCGGTTGCCATACCAACGTCTATGGCAGTCGTAACGGATAGTTGGAGCCCTAAAAAGTCTAACAACTGGTCTAGATGTAATGCTTGGATATCGTATCGCCCAATAACGCTATTTAGTTGTGGAGGTCAGATGGCAGTCGTTTCACGAAAAATATGGCTATTTCCTCGCGGCCAAACTATATAGGTACCTCTATACTAAAGAGTGCCGGCTTGAATGGTAAACGGAAGTAAAAACAGTCTGTATAAAAAACAATTACTTTACAAAAAAAGTCCTCAAAGCGTTCAAAAATCTAGTAAAGTACCTGGGATCTGTACTTCATGTGACTGGTAAAACTGACTAGGAATTCAGGTCCGCGTGGGCCAAGTGGCGAGAAATTACTGGTGTTACGTGTGATCCTAAAATGCCAGTTAGGTTGAAAGGGCAGGTCTATGAGACGATTATTAGGCCTTACATGGTTGTGAGGCGTGGCCGCTGATGGAGCGACACAAGCTAGAGCTGCGTGTCACGGAAATGAAAATGCTACGGTGGATATGCGGCGTCACGCGTAAAGATTGCAAGAGGAACTCTCACATCTGCGGCAGCCTTCACATATACTTACGTGACATCGCAGATAAAATGCCTTCGCTGGAGCAGCCACGTCTTGCGGCAAGCGCCAGGCTACGTGGATAGCAAATGCCTGGCAATGGCGCCCCTGCCGGGTCTAGGTAGAAGGTTTAGGCCCAAGAAGTCCTGGCTTGATATCGTGGAGGGTGACATGCATGCAAAATGGTCTCACTACTATGGACACCCAAGGTCGTGTGAAGTGGAGGAGGAAGAGCCGGAAGGCGGACCCCGAGCTACGAGATCATCATGAAGATGATGATGATGATCTGACCCTAGTTATCATTGAATGACAAACTACTCGTCAAGACAATTAAATGAGCCTAAACTCGATGTAGTTGTGATGTACTAAAAGTTTTGCACTTCTAGCTAATCGCATAAAAAATATTATTATACACTTTATTGATTGACTGTACCCATTTTTAACTAAACAGCTATACAGGGAAGGTCGTTAAACAAGTTTGACCACGACAAAACGTAATTCCTCATAGTCAAACCAGTTTGACAAAAAAGTTTGACTACGAGGAAGCTAGGGTTAACCATATTTTGAATTCACAAACTTGGTGCACACGATGTTCTAAAATCAATTTACTTTCTTACTTAACAATAAAATTCGTAATGCCGATACCACTATTATCTGTTCTGTGCCGATACTTTCATGAAGTGTGAACTAGCTATAACTATTAATTTTTATACACTCGTACCGTAGGAATGGGTAAAAGTGTTTTAATTTAATCCCAACATTTCACCAGCTATATATGTATATACAATTTTATGTTTTCCCAAATTTCACTGACTATTATTTCATAGAAAAAGTTTAAAGCTAAACCTAAAATGGGAACGCACGTCCTTAAAAGGCCACCTTTGCAGCCAAATGAGTTGTTTGGTAAGTATGTTGCAAACTTCTAAAAGCCAAAAGTTATCAATGAACTATGAACAGTAAACGGAAGGAGGTAAGGTTTCCGATAATTTCACAAACTGAACTAAGTATATAAGTACAGCGTTCCACTACTTTATGCAATCTTAAAGTACCTAGTGTATTGAAACTATAACGGCCAATGATATTAGTATTAGAGTTACGAGATATTTAACATTTGCTGGGTTTCTATTATGTACCTACTTGGATTATTTTTTTCTATGGTTTGGCGCGATCACGGAGGAACTCTGCAATAAGGCGCTTGTAAAATATACAATACATGATGGAAAATATCCTATTAACTCAGTACTAATTTAGGTAATGTGTTTAAGTAGGTATATTGCTCCCGTAATTCTGTAGGTCGCGTGACTTAAGATAGGTACTCCACGTATAGAAAATTAATTAAAAGAGGCAATTTTGGGCCTAAAATTTATGTACCACTATCCGACTTAGTAGATACTAGGTCTAGTTGGCTAGTGGTATAGATCTATAGATGCGAAGCAGGTTATTAACGATTTTAACCATGCGGTTAAATATGTATTTTTCGTTATTAACGGTTAATTATCCTAATTTTATGCTTATTACGGTTAAATACCACCGCTAGATGCCGCTAGTGGCTTGAAAAGTGTATTGCGATATCAGCCATCCATAGCCATCCATATGCCCGCCGCATATCGCCCTATGCGCGAAAATCGGGGGTCGAAAGCCCCCCCCCCCCCCCTCCTTTCGACCCCCGATTTTTAGGGGATGAAAATTTGTATGAAAGTTCGTCATTTTTCAAGATAGCTTGATGCAACTTTTTACAGAGATGGATTAGAGCTTGGAAACGGACACAGGCTACCTTTTACGTGAAAAAATAGGGGATGTAATAATGAAATCTGGTACAAAGATAGATTAGAGCTTGAAAACGGATATAGGTTGCCTTTTATTAGCAAAGAGGGAGTTAAAGTGGGGGGGGGGGGAGGGTTATACGGGGAAGAAAGTTAATTTTTTAAGATCTTGATGAAATATGGTACAGAATTGAACACTTGGATACTTCGATATCCATACTTTCGTACTAATATTTTAAATGCGAAAGTAACTCTGTCTGTCTGTTACGCTTTCACGCCTAAATCACTGAACCGATCTTGATGAAATTTGGTACAGAGATAGATTGAAGCATGGGAATGGACATAGGTTACCTTTTTTCACGAAATTGGTGGTCAAAGGGGGGAAATAGGGGATGAAAGTTTGTATGGAAGTTCGTAATTTTTCAAGATATCCGCAATTTGGTACAGTGATAGATTAAAGCTTGGAAACGGACAAAGGCTACGTTTTACGAGAAAAAAAGGGTTAAGCCCCCCCCCCCCTCAAACATGTTTTTCTTTTTTCATTTTAATAATTCAGGGGTTGATTTAGCCCCCATACCCACCTGCCAGGTCTGCAGCTTCGTGTTGGGGTTTAACAGGAGAGTTGTGTGACAAGTTTTCAGCTTGCCTCAAGAATGTACTCAAAAAATCGTACCAGCTCTCGGACTAATGTCATGTCGTTCTCGTTTGTTCAAATTGTGTTATACTAGTGTTTGTTTAATAGTAATTCATAATTTGTATAATACGTAATTTATTTACGTTTACGTTAATTAATTACCTACTCATAATTAAAAAATTGGATTTTATGAAATCTTTATCGTTCACATATCGATTTTTCACTTCACCAAGGAGTTGACTACGAGTATACAAGAAAAGAAGAAGGAACTTTATACTTTTTAGCTGTCGCAGTCGGATAATAATTAATCGTTAATAACCGCATTTTATCGGTAGCTAACCATTTTGGTTAATTAACGGTAGCTAACGGGTTTTTTACAACTATATGTCATCACTGCATATTATAAAACAAAGTCGCTGTCGCTGTCTGTCCGTCCCTATGTAAGCTTAAATCCGATCGTTCTTCTTCAAAACTACGCAACGGATTTTGAAGCGGTTTTCTTTATAGAATAGTGATTCAAGAGGAAGGTTTATATGTATAATACATGCATAATATTGTAGAGAAACACTGATAAATTTAGAGATACGCAGCGGGAACGGGATCAGAAAATATGGCGGTACGAAGTTCGCCGGCCAGCTAGTAGATCTAATAAAGTACTCAAGTAACTCTACCACTGAGACAAATTATTGCATTAAAGAAATCAGTTGGAACATTCAGATTTGAAAGAAACGTGTGAAAATAAATAGAGTGCCTGAACTGTTAATAATTGACAGAAGACTGAAAGGTAGTACACGTAATCGTATAGAGAAAAATGTAGAAGAAAATAAAGTAGTGAGAGATATTAACAGGGTGTCCAGTGGCAAATTTCAAAGTTTGAACAATATAGTTTCTGAACCCAATGCGTGATAATAATCATTGGAAGCCAAAGCGTAGCGATTTTTTTACATTCATGGAACAGTGTTTTTGGCGTCGAGACATATATTTTGAGTGGATTTTTGCTGTAGATTTGACATTCATTACGGTATTCGTCGACTACGTGATGGACCATCGATCAACCCCATCCAGCATGGATGCAAGGTTTAGGGCTACAGGATCAACATAAAATAAATCCTTAGGTACAAGGACGCACACCAACGCTGGCCACGGAGGAAAACGTTGAACGGGTTATAGTTTCTGTCACTGACTGCACGATCATCAATATTGGGGATTCCTAAATTAATATTACAGGTAATAATGCGACAAAAACTTAAGGTCATTGAGCAGGTCGACAATCGAAAAATCAGTAATTTCAAAACCGTGGGTAAATATAAAACCTATAGATCTGGAATTCATATACCTGCATACTACAGGATATACAGAGTATCCTCTCCATTTCATAAATTAAATAAAAAAGGAGAAAATAGTAAAAAAGAGGAGTGAAGTGTCTTTATATAAGCCCAAAGATACAGTCTGGTGTGCAATATCTGCGTCTGCGTCATAGGACTTTATTTCTTTGAAAATCTACATGGTCAAATCCGAACTGTGAATTCAGAGATTCGCCGAGACGATCAATTAATTTTACACTAAACTGATCACAAAATAAAAGGGTCACTATGACATTTGTCTTTTAAACGTAACTAGTGATGTAACTACACCACTCGGTACACGATACTCAAGATAAATCGATTCAAGTTTGTATGCGTATTTGATCGATTAAAATATTATGTATTGTATTGTAAAGTGCATTGGATTAAAGTTCTAATTAGAAAATTTAATCTAAACTTTGATATTGTAGGTATTTTGAAACAATACAATACTGCGAAAAGTCAATTTTCTTTAATTTAACATTTTTATTACAATAAAATTCACTCAATTACTAATAGAAATCGCGTAAAAGTAGTAAATCATTTTCTTGATACTGTCTGAAGTTTACGCGTTACTCATTGAAATGAAACCACTTTATAACGGATTCTATCGCGATTTATTTGTCACTCACTATTTACTTTTAACCCTACGTCTCGGCTACTTTCTAGCAGCCATGGTCCCGGGGTGACTAAAGATGATATTTGAAGCTAATTAAAAAAAAACTTAGTTGACAGCACCCACAACAAAGTCACAAATTGGGATAATATCATATTTGTCGATGAGACTTGGCTGAACTCGAATCATACCGTGCCGCAGTCGCGGACGGATGATACGAAGGCCTCTTGCTCAAAAGTGCCAATAGGAAATGGTGGATGCTTAATAATCTGCCACGCCGGGTCAGCTGGTGGCGGTTTTGAGAATGAAGCCTTGCTCGCATTTGAGTTTCAAAAGAATATCATAGAGTGGTTTACTGACCTGTTTACAGACCTCCCTGAACAGTGCATAATTTTTATGTATAATGCACCGTAACCACTCAGTTCAAATAGATAAAGCACCAGATAAGCAAACAAAAAGGCCGATTTAGTAGCATGGCTACAAAGACCAGGCGTTGAAGCTGATACGAAATAGTTAAGAGCTGAATTGCTGCAACTGGTAAAAGAAATTAAACTTGCAAAATTAAAATATTAAAAATATATCGTGATCGATTAATTTTTTCCTTTACTAATTATTCTCTTGTCTATGGACAGTATTAAAAATCGTTATGGACAGCACTGAGCGGAGTGGGCGGTACCCATCAATGAAAAATGTCATTCTACGTTTGAAAAATGTCATAGTTTTACGTTCTCAAAATTGAGAACTTCATGGACTTGAACTGTCCAAGCGGGCTTCTTATTTTGCGATTACTTTAGAACTACAGAATAGTCTATACTTCAACCGAAAAACATGGTGTAAGAAGGACGGGGTCACAGCTCATACTGTTAATGTGTACATAAGTGCAGTGCGGTATTAATTTTCAGAAAGAATCATGTCACATCCCGAAACTATCTAAGTCGCCAGATTTAAGAGCCTGTGACTTTTTTTTGCGAGGATACTACAAATTCGTAGTTTACAAAATAAATCCGAGCACTGTGACACTATTTAAAGAAAATATTCCAGCTGAAGTCAGCAGAATTCTCCAGTTGCTTTGTAAACGCGTCTTGCATATAAATATGCATGCTAGACTCGAAGAGTGTCAGACTAGATAGCCACCATTTGGAGATAGCAATTTTAAACAATAAAATAATGATAAATAATAATAATCCGTATTTCTTATTCATTAAACATTTTTTTTGTATCAGAGGAGTATTTATTTTTTTATAGTTTTTCAAAGTTTGAAATCTCTCTCTGCACAGACTGCACAGCACAGTGGTACTACTGTACAGTCAGCATCAGATCGATTTAGATTAGAGAAGTACTCAAAATTATCTTTATACCTACTAATAATGTTAATACCAAACTATTGTATAGATTTGAATTGTATTATTATCGTCCGAACTAGAGGCGTCTACCAAATTAGAACAATCAGCCAATGTTCCAGGGGAAAAAATCAAAGCCCTTTAATTTGTCACTTTCATAATTTAAAGGTTTTTAGTTCAAAATAAATCTGTATTGTGTATATTGACAATTTCTTAATATTTTTTATTCGCTCTTCGAGGTATACTAGATCTTATAAATACATCTACATTACCAAAACATGTATAATTATGATGTTGATATTATACAACACTACTTGGTGTACAGTCCGGAAATGGTACACTGTATAGGTACGTGGTTCGAACTAACGCCCTTATGCTGTATCAACCCCTTATAAATAGGTACAAGTAGGATAAACATCGAGTTGCAAAAAGAAATAAAAGATAACGGAAAAGGCAAGGAAGAGAGAAACAAGAGTAATTTAAAAAATAATTGTGACGTTGCCAGAATAAAAAATACTGTCCAAAACTGCTTATAAAAACAAATAATAGGGGAAAAGTTAACATCAAATACAGAAGTTTATTATTAGATAGAGGTATAAATGCGATAGAGCGTGAAAGGAATTTATAGATGCGGCGGTATTTTCAGCCATCTAAGTTAGAACGAGTGAAATTACGGTTGGGTAGGTCTACTGAGTGTAACAAAGTAACTACAGTATTATAAATGCGAAAGTAACTCTGTCTGTCTGTCTGTCTGTCTGTCTCGCTTTTACGACTAAACCGCGGAACCGATTTTGATGAAATTTGGTATAGAGGTAGATTAGACCTTGAGAAAGGACATAGGCTATGTTTGGTCGCGATAACCGACATCCACGCGGGCGAAGCCGCGGGCAAAAGCTAGTAATTATATAACCGAAAATACTACTGTTCTAAGGTACGTATTTCAGAATGATACTCAGTCTTGAATCTTGATTTATAACTAGTACTGAGGATAGATTTTCAATGTCAATCTGTCGATGAAAATCGAGATTCAGGACTGAATATCGTTCTGGAATATAGGCCTAAGTTGCGGTATATGTGGGCAAATAGTGGTTAAGGTTATTTACCTTGCTAATTGCATTACACTGCCGGTCTAGTGAGGCAACCGCCACTTAATTGAAGACGAAGTCAAGTTCTAGTCTCTTCGATCACTCTACGTCTCTAAGTTCAGTGTAGTCGTGAAAATGTTATTATAACAAAATAATGTCTTTTAGATATAGTTTGGAAATGATAAGCCATAATTTTAAAGCCCGCATGTATGCTCTGAAATTTATGGAGTAAGTTTCAGATGAACTGTCTATATATTTAGCTTACTCTGTGTGATCGATATTTTTTTTTACTAAAACCATGCGCTTGCGAATTTACTTTAAAAAGCTTGATAAGTTGAATATCTGTTTCTCCATATATGATCTCAGAGTAAACGTCAAAGTAATAATAATTACCCATAGTCACACTGGTATGATTACGGATAAATAAGAATTGCCCATAGTCACACACTGTGACTACGGTTAAATAAAAATTATCCCTAGTCTCACTAGTGTGACTACGGATAAATAAAAATGATCCTCAGTCACACTAGTGTGACTACGGATAAATAAAAATGAACCATAGTCACACAGTGTGACTACGGATAAATAAATTTATCCATAGTAACATCAGTGTGGCAATTTGGTGTGACTACGGATCGGTCGTCAAATAATAGTACTCGTGCTTAGTATGGTTTAAACATCCTCTTAATACTTAGGTACCGACTTAGAAGTCATTATGTACGACTGTATTCGGATTAGCAGTGCCAGGATTACTAATTACTAAGATATTTTGAGTAGAGTAGTTTTCGGATAACCCCAAAATGTAATTACTTATTATCCTGCTCCGTACCATGTAGTGCTTTAATTTGGTGAAGTTAAAATCTATCTACTCACATAACAATTTTTTACAACACACCTGCTCATAAAAGTGCTATTATTTCACCGCAAATAGGCACGTTATGACACCTATTATCAAACTGTGACTTTTTCATTACTATTATTCACAAGTGAGTTATAGATTCGTTTTTAAATTTTATAGGTTAAGTTTCTATGTTCTTAAAAAAGTTTCGATACAAAAAAGAACGTGTTTAACAGTACGAATAAATTAATATGCCTATTGTATGTTCATTTGATGCATTTTCGTATTTAAATAAATAATTTCAACTTGTAATACTTGTTTAATAAACAAAATTTTCACAAAAATTTAACTTTTTTTTTACAGAAAAAAACTGAATAAACAAAGTTAAATACAAACCTCATTCTTTTAAATTATGGCCAATCACCATCGTTAGATGCGCACGCATAGAAAAACTAATTAATTTGTAGTAGTAGTAGTGTTGTTGCATTTTCTGAGAATATTTACCATAGAATGTATATATATATATTTTTACATTATCAGAAAGAAGAGATTTCAACGAACAAAAATGTCCCCGACTTTCTTTAAAACGCTGATATTTTGACCCGAGAATTTCCGATTGAAAATTACTTAGGGTGTTTTTTCGATATTAAGTCAAAATAAGGTGAAATAATAAATATTTCAAATCAAAAAAAAATACCTATCTTTAGGACATAAAAAGGTAAGTTTTCACCTTTTGTGAGAAAAAAATTGTTTTTGCATAAGTTAGAAATAAAAAACCAAAAACTTGATTATTTCAATTTTTCACATAAATTTTGAGGTTATGGGAAAAAAGCGTATTTACAAAAGTTGTAGGTCTCTCAATGGAGAGACCTACAACTTTTGTAAATACACTTTTTGGAAAAAAATTAAATGACAAAGTTGTAAAAATCGAGATAAACCGTTTTTTACCCTTAAAAACTCACCCCCTTCCACTTCCCGACCTCAGATCGCCCGTAAATTATTTTTCCTTTCATGTTTGTTATATTCTCGTCCTTTTATAGCGGGTTTCATCCTACTATTATTTATTTTTTCAATTTTTACCATTTTCAAAATTATTGACTCCGGTCTATATTGTCAACTTATTACTACAATTATTATATTAAAAACGAGTACAAGTGGCATCATAAAATACTCACCAGCCACATCATGTCGTAAGAAAAAAGATCCTAACTACATACCTGTGGCAATATTTGATAATTAGACAGGTAGTAAACGATCTTGATGTTTCTATAGATAAGTAGTATTTTTAATGAGACTTCGAGGATATTACTTATTCTCGATTTATTTATTTCAGTACATTACCCATTACACTTGATTTCTTGGCACCCCTAACCCGTTAGTTCCAATAGGCTGAAGTCAGCTGGGCTGGGACCTACACAAACACACGTAGGCACCGAGTATCCACACATCATAAAATATTCACTGCAACCTCTGCTGACATGTGCGACGGTATAGCATGACAAGCCTTCACAATGAATGTCTCAAACATGCTCACATATTTAAACAATATTATCGTGAAACGGTTGCTTTTCTTAAAGCCAAAATCACACAGGCGCGTTATTTTCGTCGATAATACCGCACGCGTTATTGCGATATCTGTTTTTAGTTCATTATGTATTAGAAGGTGGCTACGACAACACACTGCTGTGATAATAAGGCGTAGGCAATTGTTCGAAGGAATAGGGACGTATGTAACGCGTGCGGTATTATCGGCCAATAACATAACGCGCTTGTGTGTTTGAGGCTTAATTTAAAATTGATGAAAGAGAAGTCATGAAATTCTTATACACGTTTTGGAAATTTACCCAGATGTAATTTAACTTTATTTATTGAATGGTTATTTATAAGGAGCGCGTGGGTAAATGGTAACCAAGCAGGTAAACACGTTGTAAGACTTGTAAGGTTAATAGAATAGGAGGTAAGTAGATAGTCGGTGCTGGGCCAAACTGAGTTGATAATGGATTTACACAATGAACTTTATGACTAGGTGAAGCTATAAATTTCAGAATTATTCGCTATGACCCTAAATATTGCGACGCGGATGACCTACATAAACTTTAGCGGCATATTATGGTCAAATATAGGTACTAAACTTATAGGTATACCTAGTGCGATCACTGCAACCGCACTAGGTCAGATCCCCGATACTTTTTAGGGTTTACTTTCCCTATGAATTTAAGCTCACAAAAAAAATATTGCAGAGTATTATTATACCCATATTAAAATTTAATTCATGTCGTCTGACTTCTCAGATTTGTCAGGCCCGAAACTAAGTTCCTCCTTTCCATTAGATATTCAGGGTGGGTTGACTTAGGTCATCTTAAAAGGGAATGCTAAAAGGTAACGTCGTGTCCTTTCTAATTTCTGTCTTCTTTCTAATTTAAGTTAATAAGTAAACTAACCTACTAATTAAAAGTAACCAATCTTCTTTTTAAAAAAATCTGCAGTAATTACTGTAAGCAATATTGTATTTAGAAAGAATTAGGAAATTAATTGTATTAAGAAAGAAGAATCTAATCCTCGATAAATACATAGGTGTAAAAAGTTTCTAACCCCAATATAGGTATGTTATAGATAGAATTTAGAATACTGAACTTGAGGTTTAAAAACTTTTCTCTGCTGGACATCGGCAAAGGACAAGTTTAAAGGTTTAAAATTATGAAAACATAGGTAATGTGCTTAGATTTAGTGCGTTTACAGTTACAGCACTATCAAGATAGATGTGAACAAATAGACACAAAGACTTGTATACGAGTACAGTGCAATCGAAAATAATTTATTTGATAATGTTAGTAACAATTATTTCGAATTCAGCTGCAAACTTACTAATATAACAAAGTATCAAAAGTTCTCGTGTTACAGTGTTTATTAACCAAACTCCTCCCAACCGGTTTGACTGACTTTTATGAATATTTATGTATATATTTGGTAGGTCTAGAATAGGCTTCTCTTAATCAAAATGCACGCGGCGGAGCCGACGGCATGAGTTAGATTTATTACAAAAATACCGATGCATAGATAAATAATTTTGTATGTGCATATAATTTTGTCATATGTACTTTATAACGCGGCATGCTATTGCTAATGATTCTATTTTATTTTTTCCCATAACAGTTGTCCTCGAGCGCAAAAATAGACCGATGGTTCTCTCTTCTGCCAGCCAACGCGCCGGCTCTCTCTCGTCCAGAGAGCGGGTTCATCTCTGGTATGGAGGACGGAAACGACGCCGTGACTCTCGCCGAGGCCAGAAACTTGCTGATGCAATTAGGTGCTAAGAAAAAACGACGACTTTTACCCATACGTTTCACTAGAAGAAAAATTTTAGTAAATAAACATGCATTACTATAATGTTTAGTTTATGTGTACGCTGATTAGAATGGTGACTATTAATATTGATAAAATCTAGTATTTTATTTCGTCGATTTAATACTGAATAGATGTATTGTGAGACTTTGCCATTTACTAGAGCATTAGAAAATTCCTTTAATCCAACACGTACGACTTTGTCGCAGTGCTATTGGCCCTTAAATCATTGGTCCCCGACACGACGACGTGCTGATAATACTTCTTAAGAGTTGTACTAAAGTTTATTTATTTGTAATTTAATATAGATTAAAGTTTCGGTTAAATTAAAATAAATCTGGCAAGGAAAATGACATCGGGGAAGAGATTTTACGGAAAAACTATTATTCAAATAAATTATTGGAATTTCCATTCTACTAAAAAGCGTACACATTTTGCTAATAGTCTAATTTTAATATCTACGTTTTTACTGATTCAGTAAAAATAATAGAAATAAAGTTAAAATGTCATCAGATCAATGCAGTATTTCAGAATATATCTACTTAGATGATGTAGCGGTACTTTACAGTGTAATAGTAAATTGAAGGTGCTGTCCAGACAAATAGGTGAAGCAAACGTAACTTAATTATAATTTAGTTTCAGTGATCTCAACTCGTATGGATTGTGTAAGTCATTCATTACGGTCGGGTGAATTTTGCATTAATTTTACGGTTCAAGTATAAACCAGTGCCCAAGGGTGGTTTTAGACAATACTTTATGAACATTACCTATTCACATCTCTGTTATTTCTGCAAAGGTAAGCTGGTAAGAATCACATTATGTATATGAACCCCTCGCCATTGATAAAAGCCATACAAATGTTTGCTTTACTGGGAAAGCTCAGTTTCAGCCACTAGATATAATCCACAACATATTAAATTGTGATATAATTGACTTTGGAGTAGGCGGTCACGGTCCTCTGGACAGAAAATTTTGCAATAGATGTTTACGAAATAACATCGGTATCGTTTATAATAATTAATTGCCAATATTGAAGATAAATAGATATGAATATCAACCAAAACTAAAACATAAGAGGAAGATAACCTATATGAGGAAGCCGTCAAAAGCAATGATTGGGTTTCATTGTGAAACCATTGAGTACAAGTTAATGCTCCAGATTATTGGAGCACACAATTGTTTTATTACCAAAAATTATTGCGTGCGGTAGCTCTCAGACAGCACGCGCTTTTCACTACAAAACATTGTGTAGTTCGAACAATTTCTACCTGCCTGCCTAACTTTGAGTAGTCTGGTTTTTCTTAAGTGCACCGAGTACGTTTATTTACAAACCAATATCGTTCACAAGACAATAAATACATATATACTTACTTATAAAATATAAATATCGTTGTTGTAATTTTATAACACTGAATAAGCTCATACACTAAAAAATATTTCTTAAAACATTGACTAAGAAATATTTTTATTGTATTGTTCCTGAATGGCATTGTATTTGTTTTCATCATATAAACCTGCGTAGGTACATCCATAGATGCATGTAAATCCACAAGTAAGTATCTAAATCGACATTAAGGACCTATCTATATTATAAATTATATTGCTAGGGTACCTAACGAAACTGTACTTTACACAAAATGGTTTGAATAAAACGTGAGATCCAGCACTCCGTACCGCTCAGTTCAACAATGTTTTCAGAACACGCGATCTCGTTACAGATATAATAACTATAATGAATCCACATAAAAGAAATATGGATAGAATACGGTATCTACGTAGTGATATTATACTTAAGTGTACTTTTATTATAATAATATTTTCCTAAGGGTACTTTTTTACAAGGGTGTTCAGCCCTAAGAACACATCAAATAAAGTACCTAAGTCCCTACTTATAATAATATGCGCAGAATGGTAACAAATAAAATACATGTAAGTTGGTAGTGTAAGAAAGCTATCGTCGTAACTACATAGGTACTACGTAGCGTTCACTGTCACACCAAATTAATTAAACCAGCACAGTCTGTAATTGATAACCCTCACAGGAGAGTTGGATTGTGCTCCAGCCGCGTACCTAATAAGTATAGTATGTTCACACATAAACGTGTGCGAATAGTCTGGTGAACTAGCGGAATAGTAAAAGCGTTAGGACTTATCCATTTATTTGTATCTAGCGAGTTTCTAATAACGCGGAGCTCTGCAATAGTTGAACTGAAGCGATTGTATTGATTCAACTTGGATTATCTAGTTTAATACATTTCTCAAACAAATTCCCTCACAACTCGCTTCCGTGTTAAAACTAATACATTTCGGTGCATCTACGTCAATTGTACCTATTTTGAGGTGTATATGTATTATATGCCAGATGTAAGCTGTTGAGAAGTTACGGTTCATGTGACCGTGTAGAATGAAGACACTTTAAAACTTTGGTTTTTATTAAGACTCATTTTAGTGATTTACTTTATTTTTAAATGTGTAGCAGTATTAAACGTATATTATTATCCACGGGAACGCGCTGGATGCGAGCCGCTTCCAACCGGTCTTATTGGAGATCTATAGGGGAGGCCTATGTCCGGCAGTGGACTTCCTATGGCTGAAATGATGATGATGATGATGATGATGATTAAACGTATATAGTTAGAATTGATTGAGTGCCTGACAGTAGAAGAAATCAATTCTAACCTCGAGTTAACTAACGAACAAAATATTTTATTGATGTTAGATTTAATTGTCTTTGATAATGTCTATTGTTTGTCGATGCATTTATCGAAGTTGCGCATTTAGTTGTCCTAGTTCAGTATAATAGAAAATATATTATAATTAGTTAACTATAAGTAATCAAGTACTTTTGACAGCATACAGCGACCAAATATTTTGTTTTGCAAAGTATTGAACACAGAACAGAAAAAAAGCAATAGAAATAGCACATCGCGCCATTAATAACAGCTCACGTAGCGTAGGTCGGTAGGTACCCCAATTTACAATAACTCCAAGATAATTTGTAGTAGGTAAGTACCTACAAAAAAAATTGAGATAATTTTTGTATGAACATAATCTCTAATATATAAAAATGAATCCCTATGAATCCCTATTTCCCTTGGTCACGCCATCACGCGTGAACGGCTGGACCGATTTTGCTAATTCTTTTTTTAGAACATTCCTTAAAGTACGGGAATGGTGAGAAAAATTGAAAAAAAAAAGGAATTGACTGTTAGGCGGTACGAAGTTCATGGGGTTACCAAGTGAACAATATAATTTAATTCTATATGTCGTTCATTGAAGTGAAGAAAGGGTTTTACCTACATAAAATATAGCGTCAGCGACATTTCATTCTGCATTTTTTGTTGATGTTCGATTTCTCTTATATAGTTATTTATATTGCCGAGTGATTGTCTTATCAGCTAATTTGTTGTATATATGCGTAGCACTATTCAAAGCGCAGATTCACCGACCTTTTCTGGCGCCGGCGCCGTTTACTATTTTTTCTGTTCTGTGGTATTGAACTACACGGTGTACCTATTAGACACCGTAGAACTTCTGGCACCTACCTAATTATCTTTAGGCAAAAGATTTAATGAGTCTTTTGGGACTCGTAGGCATACAATTGAGTTGCCTTTAGTACCTAATTGAGGCTAACATTTCTTCCTTTTTCTGCCCTATGATAGAAAACAGTGCCATAACTTTTAAATGTTCTAACTTTCAGAAAACACTAACCTTTTAGTAAAATAATTCAAATATCGAATAGATTTATTAAAATTGAAAAGACTATACACCTAAATGGTTCTATTAGGCTTAATAACGTCGATGAAATAAGTCTTTTTAAATTACCTACTATTGTTATTTTTTGTATCAGAGACAACTAGCTCCCTAGTTCTTAAACAAAATTGTGTTCTTTTTATAAATGTACTCCATGCATTCCAGCGTTATATTAATTGAATAGTGTTAATATTATAAAATTACGTACTTGAATCAATGTTGAGTGATTGAATGACTGATTTTTATTGATAGTAACATGTATTGTGTTCTTTAGTAACATATATTTTATATTTAAGTAACAATGGAATTAAACTTAGTGAGAATGTGCTTTTTATTTTTAATTCAAATCAATAATTCAATACCATCCATTCCAGCCCAGCACTGCACAGCACCGAAGTAGGTAGGTAGGTACCTACTTACTTTTCAAGGTGGCAGAGTCGTGCTGGTACCTACTAGTAAATAAATGAATTGAATTATTATTTAGCCTGTGGTCCCAGGGCTGGGTCAAGGCGTATCAAAAATAAATAATACGCATAGAGGATCGAGAAATGTTGACATTTATTTATTTACGAGTTGTTCAACTGACTTCAAATACCATGCCGCGCTGCCGCCGCCGGCTACGAGCCCACCTTTGGACGATATTACTTACTGTACGTATTGTAAATAAATGTAGCTCATAGTAGGCACCACAACAAAAACATCGCACAACAACCCAGAATATATAAAACAACTTTTTTGTTCTAAGGTAGGTAGGTACTCAGTTACGAACGAAGGTACGAATAATCGTTAAAGCGCAGGAATAACGTGTACGTGCGTTTTTACCAGTGACATGAAGCCGGCCTTTTCTGTACCTTTTTTGTAACTACAGTGTCGCGACCTCAATTAGGAAAGCTCCGGGGAACCAGAGAAAAATGGCACGATTTTTCCAAATTCGCTGCTATCTTGATCTAGAGATAGGTAGTAGAAATCCCGATTTTTGAGGTCGGCTTTAGCATTAACATCGATTTGTGACGACTAATTAGTATCTACTTAGGTACAAATTATTCATGTATTTAATTTCACACATACAGAAGACTGTACAAAACAATACTTTTTTATGTAGATAGTTACAGCCTCTGTGGCGTAGCGGTAGTGAACGCGGCTGCTACGCAGGAGGCGCGGGTTCAATCCCCGCTCAGTGCAAATATTTGTATGCATGAATATGGGTAGCACGTTAAGCCGTGCCTTGGATAGCATGGTACAGGTGGTCCGGCGGGCACGTTAAGCCGTCGTCGGTCCCGGTTGCTATACGAACTTCTATGGCAGTCGTTACGGGTAGTTCTAAAAAGTCCAACAAGCAACACGGTCTAGCTGCAATGCTTCGATATCGCCTAATGTCACGGAAAATATCGAGGTCTAGCCAAATCCGCAGTTAAGATTGATGAAGCTGACCCTAGACTCCGAGGTGAAAGCTTCGGATGTGACTGGGAATTAACGCTAAGATGAAGAAGAAGTTATAATATTGTTTATGAATACAAAAACCTTGTTGCCCATTTTCATAACCCCTGAGACATGGAAGTGGAAGTGCCTAGACGTGAAAGTTTCCTAAACTTTACGGAGATGGGAACAACAAGTAGGTAAGTAATAGTAGGTACCTACCTAAATATAAAATAGTTTCTCAAGCGGCAAATGCATTCACGTTGATAACCGTAGCTTTTAGGAAAAGACATAACAACAATCTGCATATTATAATTGTTATAATACACGCATGATCTATCGTCCCGCTTTCATTGACGTCTTTTACTTAAGATAGTGTCTAAATTCCCATAGGTAGGTCCCGATGCCGTTGGCACCTTCCTGATCGGACTTTCTAGGTGATCACTTGCTTCAGCAGGTACGAGGCTCCCGTGTCGCCTTCCTAGCCAGTCCTCAATTATGGGTCTTATCGCCGCTACCACGGCGAACTCTGCGCTCGGTTGCCTATATATTCCTTCCACTCAATTATAACGTCTCTGCTCTCGCGCCGCGTTTTGCCACTAATATAGCAGTGAGAGAGCTCTCGCCTCCAAATCCCATGATGAGGTTCCAACAAGTACACTCACCGCCTTGAAGGATATCGTGCGGTACCCTCTGATGACCCGTGGGCCATCGCGCGCTGTGGAGCGCGCAGCAGCCGCGCATTGTTGATCTTCAGGGTCTCCGCCCAGATCAGGCACCCATATAGGGCCACGGACCGCACAATCATCCCGTAGAGTCTCCTGCAAGAGTCATCCGGGCCCCTCATGTTGGCAAGAGCCGCGTCAGAGCCGCAGCTGTGCCATTCAATTTGGGAACCAGACTTCGGCGATGCTCGCCAAAGGCAATCGGACGTCGGGCCCAAATATTTTATTTGGAGCTTGATGCTGATAGGAATCTCGCCCACTATGAGTCTGGATCCCTCGGGTGACACGCTCCGAGGCCCATGGAAGAACAGGGTCTCAGTTTTATGCAACTCCAGCATACGGTGTTGAACACATTGACGGTGTACAGGGATACCACCAACATCACCTCGTCGCTGGCAACCGCAGCCTTCGCCAGAGCTTTCAGGCGCATGTTGGCAGCTCGTCGAGCACAATGGGCCAGCGAGCTCTCCGGACACCACTTTTTTCGTAACCGGACCAGTTTCCCCGTATTCCACAATTTCGGAAACTGGCCCCGCCCGAAACATGCGCTGAGAAGCCCTAAAGTCGGGCTTCGAGGGCATCTTCGACTAGAGCAAGTACCCAATCGGCTCGGCCTGGAATGTCGTTGCGCTGACTCCCAGGACAGTGTTCTTGGCTCTGAGCCTTCGTAACATTCTAATTTTAACCTAAGTGACCTTAGGTGACCGAGGTGGAGTCATCATGTTCATATCATGTTCCACCGCAGGAGGTGGAACATTATGTTCACGCCTGCGGTGGGAACAGGCAGCCAACAACTCTAGCTGGAGACGGGGGCGTAGCTTGCCTCTTGCCTGTAAAGTATCTTCTGGCGAGGACTCAGCACTTGACGCTGAACTAATACTGCCTAAAGTTGGCCAGTCACGGGGGAGGGGGGGTTGCTATACCTAGCTGTATCGGCCGTGGCCCACCCTAAGAAAAATCCCTAACTACGCCCAAGGATGTGCCTATATACTTAGGTTAGACTATTTATGTAATACTTGCTGACCCGGCGAACTTTGTACCTATCGCCATATTGTTTTAGCCCGTTTAAACCTTCCCTGGACATCCACGAATATTTCAAGACTAAAATTAGCCAAATCGGGCCAGCCCTTCTCGAGTTTTAGCGAGACTAACGAACAGGAATTGATTTTTATATACAGGGTTATTGGATTGGTAACTCGACGTATTCCTGTCAGGGGGTGTTAGTGGACCCAAAATGCTACAATTTGGAGCCCTCATATGTACGGCCGAAAATCAATAATTTTCGAAATAATTGACTTTTTTAGTTTTTTCCATAGTAACCCAAAATTCAGTCTTCAATTGCAATTTAAAAAACAGGTTTTTAAAAAAATGGGAGTTATTTTAATTTATTTTTGTAGGTAACACTTTTACTAACCTAAACTAGTAATAAAAACTAAAAAAAACTTTAAAATAGAAAAATTGTGGAGAATTAAAAAAAAATATTTTCAATTTTCTCTTTACTCTACAGTGATTGTCGTTATGTCTCAAAAAATTACTATGGCAGTGAGCGTACAAATTACAGGAAAAAATTGTGCGTTTAATCAGCTTTCCAAAAAGGTAATGACATCCATAGAATAAAATTCTATTTATGAAAAAAGTGAGTTTTAATAAGCGCGGGTGAAAATGCGCCGAGGACATTTTCGTTGTTTAGGATCGGCATATTGGGTACCAGGTCATCCTTCCTGAGTTCGAAAGTATTAAATGGCTGTATGCTCTGTCATAGTATTAATTGGTTACAATTTTGACATACGTAAGCGTTTTGTTTTAATTTGCTACCCACAAATCATTCGTGGAATTACTTCGCTTCCATTCATTTTTTTTGTTGTTATTATTTTATATCACCGTGTTGTTAATATGACTGCATATTCTAATAATTTGAATACGCTGATGTCATGTTTTGTTTCGGTTTTGCTGATGGCAATGGTGCTGAAGCTCGCCAAGAATATCAACATCGCTTTCCTTAACTTTGACTATACAAAGTCGTCATATTAACGTAGTCTTCTCATCTCTTCCAAGTAGAAAATCTTTGTCAGAAGAGAACCGAAATTAGTAACTTCGACTATGATCAATTTTGTGACCAGAATGTTTTCGATTTCATAATAGTTTCGTTGTAAGTATGGAATAAATTTAAAAACTTGTAGTTGTTTTTACTATTTATTATAGCAAAACCAAATTGTAAAAAAACAAGCGTTTCGGTGGGCACATCCACGTACCTTCGCAAGTTTCAGACATGCTACCGACATGTTACCACAAGTCACCGGGGATACACGTGAGTTTAAATAGTTTAAGTACCTGACATCAAGACGTCACGGGCTTTATTGGTGGATCAACAGGTTTGACGTGTAGACAGCTTAACAATAGTGAGGTATTTGGTAGTAGGTACATAATAAGAACAAAAGCAAGGTAAGTAATTCCACAAATCTTTTGAGGGTAGTCCGATTACAACAAAACGTGCTTTCGCGGGTCGAAATTGTTACTAACTAATACTCTGATACAACATACAGCCATTTGATACTTCCGAACTCAGATAAAATGATGAACGGATGACCTTGTGCCCAATATGTCGAGCCTAAGGAATGAAAATGTCCTCGGTGCATTTTCGCCCGCGCTTATTAAAACTCACTTTTTTCATAAATGCAATATTATTCTATAGATGTCATTACCTTTTTGGAAAGCTGATTAAACGCACAATTTTTTCCCGTAATTTGTACGCTCACTGCCATAGTATTTTTTTGAGACATACGACAATTGCTGGATAGTAGGTATGTTGAAAATTGAAAATATTATTATTTATAAAATACTCCACAATTTTTCTATTTAAAAGCTTTTTGTAGTTTTTATAACTAGTTTAGGTTAGTCAAAGTGTTACCTACAAAAAAAAAATTAGAATTGTTCCAACTTTTCAAAAACTTTTTTTTTTAATTTGCAATTAATTGAAGACGGAATTTTGGTTTACTATGGAAAAAACTACAAAAAAGTCAATTATTTCGAAAACTATTGATTTTCGGCCATACATATGTGGGCTCCAAATTGTAGCATTTTGGGTCCCCTAACACTCCCTGACAGGAATACGTCGAGTTACCAATATTATAATCCTGTATAAGAGATGAGCTAAAATTATACCTTCGTGGGACGCCTAACAATAACTTGCGAGTTTCAATTAGAGTTAGAGAGCTTAGACTCAGCTCCAAAGAGATCTGTATATTTAATCTCATTGTACGACGTAATCGCTTCGTCGATCGTAGCCAATTACGATGACGCGATAGTAACGTCCAACTAGCTGTCTTCCTCGACGTATTAGGTATTTCACATCAAAAGGAGACCAGTCCAGCATGAATAAGTATAACAAACATTTCCAATTTCTATGTGCATTCATTATGGCTACCCCATGATTGTTTCCGCAGGTGTAATTATGGAAAAATCTTAACTAGTCTCAAACTACGAGTACCTACCTCCATAACCTGCCATGAAACGAAATCATCCATAATCTCGACTTGTCTTAACAGTACAATTCAACGTGAGTCGACGATTGTCAACTTCTGGGTACGCAAAGTACCTATGACCGGGTGCACCTTAGGCACCAAATAGTGCACAACTACAACTAATTCGGTTCTGACCCATGGTTACACTGATTGGTTACACTGATGTAACTACGGAGCATACCTATGATCGGTAGTTACACTGATGTAAGAGCGGAAGCACACGATGCGTTGCGGCGGCGTCGCCCCGCCGCCGGAGCGGTGTCGCTGCGTCGTTTTACATAGAAATATCTGTAGCATGTCACACGATGCGCTGCGTCGCCGCACCGGACTTGCAACCACCGAGACGAGGCGGGGAGGAGTGAATGCGTTGCGACGCCGGAGCGGCACCGCTCCGGCGCGCGCCGCACCGCGCGCCGCCGCGTAGTTGTGTATGATTTATAGACCGGGTGCTAGAGGTGTGAGTATGCAAAATGTGAGTAGGTACCGAATTTCGCCAGCGGATTTAAGTGAAGAAAAGGTCCAAGAATGATAATGTAGATCTTGCCGGTCTATTTTATGGTCCATTTTTTTACCCCCTCTTGTCTTATTCGTAAAGGAAATGTATTGAGTAGGTACATGATATAAAATCATTTTCATGAATATTTCCGTTATAATTTATTGTTTGTTCTAATGGTAAAAGTGAGGATGGATTCTTAAATAGGTACTTAATAAAAAAAAACGAAAATACATAAAAGTAATATTAAAAAAAAAGTTATTCGAACAACCAGCGAATTCAAGCATAGATTTTCTTAAAGTAGGTAGGTAAAAAATACTTATTTTTAATTTTGACATTTGTTATTACATTATTTGTTTTTGCAATTACAAGACCTTGTGCGACAATTTACAGTTCATTTACATGGGGGGAATTAATAACTCTGGTAAAGACGGCTTGTATAGTCATTTTGTCGTGGACGTAAGTCACTGTTGAGCTTTTCGTAACCAAATGAACATAATATAATCAATGGGTGTTTGATGAGCATTTTCCTACATAAAAGTTTGTACTGTAGCCCTTAATAAATACAAATGCAAAAAGCATCTGACTGAAGTACATCACTCTCATCACATTGAAATTGAAACCTATATTTTGAGATATCAGTATAAATCTGAGTTTATCAGGAGATAATTTTTTCCTAGAAAATAAATATGTGCAACTGCTTCTAACTGTTAGGTCAAGGTTTCCCTAAGGCACGAGAGCTGTTTGTATATCTCTCGTTCAATTATCGCAAAATAAGCAAAATTGTTCGTTAGGTTTTTTTCTTTTGAAATTAACCATTTCTATCGACATTTCTAACGTTTTTCAATACACTACACTTTTATATGTATACTAGCCCTTATCGCGGCTCCGCCTGCGTGGATGTCGGTTATTGCGACCAAAAATAGCCTTTGTCCTTTCCCAAGGTCTACTCTACCCCTGTACCAAATTTCATCAAAATCGTTTCAGTGGTTTGAGCGTGAAATCGTAACAGATAGACAGACAGAGCTACTTTCGCATTAATAATATAACTAGCTTTTGCCCGCGGCTCCGCCCGCGTGGATATCGGTTATCGCGACTAAACATAGCCTATGTCCTTTCTCAAGGTCTAATCTACCCCTATACTAAATTTCATCAAAATCGGTTCAGTGGTTAAGGCGTGAAAGCGTGACTGACAGACAGACAGTTACTTTCACATTTATAATATTAGTATGGAAATATGGATTCAGGGTTGGCAGTCGGCAGCACGAGTGTGATGCCCCTGGTGTTGCATACGTCCATAGGCCACGGTGACCACTTCCCATCAGATGGGCCGTGTGCTTGTTTGCCACCTAAGTAGTATAAAATAAAAATGGATACAAAAACACGACTTAATAAAGCAACTTCTTTACGTCAATAAATGTAGAAACACACTAAACGCATACGCGCGCTATGCTTACTTTAAGGGCGGTGAAGGGAGCGGGAAGGGACCATCACACCCGGTGGCAAGATTTCTTTGTCATTATTTAGAGGATCAGGTATAAGAATCCGGTCATAGTTGCCGTCACTCGGATTTTGCATACTCAACTACCTCTAGCGCTTGCACTATTATTAACAGACATTACATTACAACGCAGCTGGGGCGCACGCGGCGCCGCTGCGTCATAACAACGCAGCGGCGTCGCACCGCTCGTGTGCCCGCTACTGCGGCGAATTTTCTGCGGTGCGTCGCCGCAACGCATCGTGTGTTTCCGCTCTAACAACGGAGCATACCTATGATCGGTTATAAATGAAAAAAGATAATAAACAAAAAGAACCTAACAAAATTAACAAAAAACATTTTCCTTGCAGTAACCGCGAAAAAAGTTAATAAAGAAAAAGAACTTAACAAAACTAAACAAAAAATATTTTCCTTGCAGTAACTACAAAATTTACCGCATGGTCTCTTAGATGGGAACACCCAACAATTCCGAAATATTTAATTCCGAATTTCAATATTCCGATTTTCAAAATTCCGAATATTATAATTCCTAAGAAACAAAACTCCGAGTATTCAAAAACACGATAGTTCTTTATCCGAAAGTTATAAATACGAATGTTCATTCTTCCGAATTTCATTTTTACGAATAATTAAAAATCCGTAGTATTATTGGCCCGAAAAACGTTATTCCGAATTTCAAATTTCCGAAAATTCATTGCTCAAATTGAAAATTTGTATCAAAAATAGGTAAAAGTTAAAATTGATTTGACATGTTGAGCATTTAGAGTTGATTTTTTATAATAATAAATTAATTTTCTCGCCAATTATTACGTATAAAAATTAAGCCAAACCCGACTTGCCGTGGTCCTACTGCCGTGGTACTTGTTTGCCCTACACTAGAGTGTTATTTAAAAACCGGAAGCACGGAGGGAGGGCAGTCCTCGCCCGCAGTAACGAAGCTCAGGCGCCCGGGCGAGCTGGAGCGGCTGAGGCTGGTCGCCGGAGGCGACCAGCAAGCCGAAGCTGCGGAAGCGAGCATGGGTGCCCGAACTTTGTTACGCAAGGGCGGAAGGACTGCACATCCCGTAGCCCCGGAGAAGAGCGAAACTAATGCATGCCTGCATGCTTGCCTGAATGCATGCTTGCCTGTATGCATGCTTGCCTGCATGCATGCTTGCCTGCATGCATGCTTGCCTGCATGCATGCTTGCCTGCATGTATGCTTGCTTGCCTGCATGCATGCTTGTTACTGAAAGTTGTATGGCAACGTGTATTTTGTAATCATTAGCTTATGTAAATTAAAATAATAGTTCAATAATTCTATTTCCTGTTTATCTCGTGTACCCCGAAAATAGCAACTGTCCTACTTACCTCATGCAGGTTTACAAGGCGCTTAATTGTCGGGTTTGTATTGTTTCGGAGTTTTGATAATCGGAATTCGTATTTATGATATTTCGTATTATTAATAATTCGGAATTGTAATGGTTCGGTATCTTCAAATTCGGAATTTTAATATTCGCAGTTATAACCGTTAGGAATTTTGAAATTCGGGTTTTCAATAAATAGGATTTATGATACATCGGATATCTGACTTTCGGAATTTTGAATGATTCGGAATTATGAAATTCGGAATTTTGAAATTCGTGATTGTAACTTTCGGAATTAGGCTTTTCGTATTTATGTAGTGTACCCCTCTTAGATAATGTCCGACCGTTATTTCATTATGCATTAGTTCCAATTGTTTGTTCATGATAAAAGTATCGTTTTCAATATGTTCTTTTCTTCTTTTTATTGGAACCTCTAATGAGCTGTTTTCAAGTAAGACTTTTAAAAGCTTCTTCATGGTGACGTAATTTTTGTTTATCAGTCGATTTAATTTGGAATGAAACGCTTCAGCAACATTATTTGTTCGGTGGCGTTCATTGAAAATACACCACTGATTGATGTAATCGTCATTTTTTAACCACGTCCGCCTCATGTAACATATAAATTTTTTCATGTCTTCGTTATCGGTGGCTTGCATTTGTATGTATTTCCATCCTTCGTCTATTAAATTTCGAGGCAAAATCGCTAAAGCGGTACATAAGCCAACGACACGGCGACGGCAGCGTTTACTTTTGTTTAGCTTTAACGATTTAGCTTTGCGCCAAATAGAATTAGAAAAGTGGTAGTAACACTTTTTTAAAGTTATTTCAGGAAAATTTTGGTCAAAGCGTTTCCCGGCCCAAATTAAAAGTCGCTGTGAAATTTTGATGGATTCCAGTTTACTAAGTTGGTCTTGATTATGTCAAACAGTGCAAAGTAAGAACTTTCCTTTTTATCATTCATAAGAGCGTATAATTTTTTGCTGAAGAATCGTCAGTTAGTACGCCGTGTAAAGTAAATAACTGAGTGAATGGAGTTGGTATACCTGAAAATGTAGCGTCTCCGAAATACTCTTTTATTTTACCTATGTATGTTTTGACCTAATTTTTACAAAACACAAGTATCCGAGTTCCATCTTCAATGAATTCTGCTAACAGAAAGTCTTTATATTGAATTGGTATTTCCACTTCATCCAGATTACTATACATCAATTTCGTAACATGCTGCTCTTTTTTTCGGGCATTATATAAGGCATGTTTTACGTTTGGAAATGCAGGTATGGACGTTACAAAATTTATTCCTGCGATGCGGATGGTGACGTATTGTGTTCAACAGATTTGATAATTTTGTTGTCCTAAAAATAAATTAGCATAAAGTTATACTTAAAAATTATGCATTAATGTTGACTTAATCAGAAATCTTTGATGTAGACGTAACTCCACTTACCAGTAAAGTGAGAGAACCAGTACACTTAAATTTCCGTCTGTTATTGCAGTACCAGATCAACGAATTATTAGCATATTTGCGGTGCTTGTAATATTGCCGGCCGTCAAATAAAAGCAATTGTCCACTCTTGCGCTTGATTATTTTAAAATTATCCATTATTTATGTTATTTCCACATGTATTGTCGGAAAGGACTGGAAAGGACATTGCACAAGTCAATGTGACAATGAATAACATTTTATCTTAATTATCGTAGAATGGCGGTCAGTATTATAAATAAATTTTAGTGTTACTACCGATCATAGGTATGCTCCGTTGTTACATCAGCGTAACTACCGATCATAGGTATGCTCCGTTGTTATATCAGTGTAACTACAGATCATAGGCATGCTCCGTAGTTACATCAGTGTAACCATGGGTCAGAAGGGAAACTAATTACCTACTAACGAGGGACGAGACGATACAATGAAATAAATTGAGTAAGTACCTAAGTATTGCAAAAAAGTAGTTCTCTAATTTTATAATTTTAACGGTAAGTTATTGTATGGATACATAATACTTAATCATTTTAATCATATAGCTGCTAGAATAAGGTAGTTAAATAAATTAATATTGACACAAAGTACAAACCTAATAGGTAGGTATTACGTTTTATACTGCAATCACTATTTTGTACAATTTATACAGAACATGAGCCAAACAGATGTGATTACAACAAACAAGACTTTTATTAACAGTTATTAACTAAATTGTTTAAACAAAGTACAAAACGACTCGAGCCTGGTTTCAGTTACTTCTATGTTTAGTTTATTTAAGTGCGGTTGATGGATCAGCTGAAGTGTTTATCAACTGAAATGTCTGAAACTATTTACAAGTAGGTACATTAAAATTTATATTACGTATCCAAAATAATTCGGACTGGTAAGGAGAATTTTTATTTGATGAGCAATTAAATACATTAATGGAATATTATATTGCGTAGTAATTACAAATCAGAATCTGGTTTATATCTGGACCAACACATATTATGCCTACCTACACCATGCATAAGTATTTTTAATAAGAAAAAGGTAAGAATATTTAACTAGTAGGTAGGTTAGGTACTAACCCTGAAGAGTATTAAGACCTACCAAACAGTTTTAGGAAAAATTATCAAATACTCGTCCAAGTATCAATTAAAAACTCAAGACTATTAATTAATATTATAAAGAGTTTTAAGGTGTCTGCTAGGGCTATAAATTCTTATTTTGTTTATAACCCTGCCGTAGGCACCGTACAATCTAACGCAACAAAATCACTAAGCCAAAAAATACTTAGGTAACTAGTTACTCATAAGGGGATACGGTCCTTCAGTGAAATACTTAATTAAGATCAAACGAGTGCCAGGTTCTTTAATAAATAGATACAAAAAGGTCAATCCTTAATTTTATCCGAAGGAAATTTGTTACTTTCAATGATATTTAATTTATAACTAAGGCTTAATCTAATAATCTCCAACATCCTTTGTCCCGAAATTTCCCCTTTTTTCTTTCATCTCATATTCCAGCCCTTAAGCTAAGAGACTGACTTTTAATTATTTTGATATTTATTTTAATTTAATTAAGTACAGGGGTATATCGCTATGAATAAGACTAGACTTTATCTTTATCTTTTAACATTTTCATACAAGCTTTCATTGCCCTATTTTAAGGATAGGAGTAAAAATAGCCAGATTTGATAATTTTTATGTTGACCGTGTACTAATCCTAGCATTCACATCAAATTCCAGATTTCTATGACTTCATGATATCAGGAATTCCTCTCGCAGTTTTAATGACCATCAGCAGGTATTAACTATTGACTGAATGATGAATCTGGGTTAGTATTTAAGAAGATAAAAAAAAATATAATTAATCATCCGAACCTCTGCTAAAAACCAGATAGTGACATAATTATTGTGTGTTGCGTTTTTGATGCTGATTATTACTCTTTATTTATTCCTCTATGATCAATGAATCGTATATCAACGGTCTTAAAACCGGTCAATATTTGAACTGCTGTCATTCTACCAACTGCAAATGTCACTTTGTAATGTCATATAAATATATAGGATTACAAAGTGACATTTGCAATTGGTAGAATGACAGCAGTTCAATTATTGACCTGTTTCAAGAGTTTATGGTAAGGCCGCAGTAAACCTACGCAGTACTCCGGCATCAAAAATACCTATGCTTCTGCATCATGATCTGATTGATTTTGCATCTGATTGATCCGATTCGTTTTATGAAATGGCTTTAAATATGTAACTATACTAAACGATCATCTTATTCTTTACTAGATACTTGAATGAAGTAAAATACAATAATTATATTTAATGCTTTCTAGTCACGTTTTTAGATTTACCTCTGTAAAATATATGGAAATGTGAAATAAGTAAGTTATTTTCTAATACTCTCGCTTTTATGAAAATGTTATACCCAGTTATAACGAGACAGTGCGCCTGTGCCTATATGCTGCAGTACCTAAGTAGTTAATAATACATATGCATCTCATTTGCAAGTCCCAATAAAAGCTACTAGGTACCTACTACAAGAGTGATACATAATGCAATAGGTAATGCAACAAAGCTGCAGTGTCGGTGTCCTTGTATAGGATGAATAAACGAGTCTCTGTGCTGAGTTAAGCTAAACCTTACGCCTGTATAATAAGGATCAAAGTTGTCGTCAACTTATTTTACCCTTGTTGGTGATAGGACACAAGTTTCCAAGATCTAGCAAAGCGTCTTATTGGTCATCTAAATACTTGACTGATTACTAAACACATCTTTAATATAGCTATATATAATATGGAATTTTTTTAAGGATTACCTTCCCAACAAGAACTTAATCGAGACTTAATCTCAACTTTCCGCTCATATGCACGGCCTCGCTCCGGCACGATGCGTAAGCTATTGATTGCATTTTGTATGTAGTTTTACCTCTTAAACATTCAATAGGTAACCTATTGAAATGGTAGCTCATATAATGTTTCAATGGGGAGGCCATTGAAACTTTTAAGAGCTACCATTTCAATAGGTATATCCCTCTCGAAACATCTAATCCTTAATGCTAAAGTCTTTTGTTGCTTATTATTGTGTACAATCTTTCAGGTATCTCGGAGTTAGGGGATATTAGGCAATAAAAACAATTTATCGAAAAAAGAAGTAGGAGAGCGGAACACAAACAAAACAGGTAAGCTTTGAATGCACTTAAATGACTTAGTTATAGCATATCCGCGGATTTTTTCAAATCATTTATCTGCCACTAATATGATTATTTATTAGGTTTTTCCAAGTAATTGATATTTGTGCTAGTTTCTCTCTCTATAAACTTAAGAGCTAAGCTCTTGTCGGTATACGTAGTATTCGCCACCGTTCCCCTCGTTTGACCTCCTAATACGACGCGACTTACCTATATAAGATTTTCCTTTATCGGTTCCATAAACGCTTATCTTGGCCTACCTCCTACCTCTTCCCCTCTTTCCTTTTATTTATCTTCCCTTCTATTATATTGTTTGAAATTTTGTCTTATCATGTGTCCGATCATCTTTTCTCTCCAGGTCTTGATTATTTCCAAAATAGACCAAAATAGATACTTTGTTCTTTTTGTTTTAGTCACAATTATTTAGTATTGATGTAATATTTTGATTTTGTTTTGATAATTTCGTGTGTCCGCGACAATCCACGCCGTAAATTTCACATGATTTTTAAACAGTTTTATTTATTTTGGTCTGCTTTTGGTGGATCATATTTATTCATTAATATCCCCCTGCTGTCGACTGATTGATTGGTATTTGGTACGCAAGTTGTTTGGACGACTGTACAATTTAAATCCAAAATGGCTGCTGCCACAAAATGGCGGTTCACACTCTTCGGTCTCAATTAATAAAACAGTTTATTCAAAAATAAACTAAGTACATAATAGGTACTTGTTTACAGGAACACTCTATGAACATGGAAACGTGATGATGTAAGCTATACCACACTACACATGCAATTTCATTTTTAAATCTGCATTCAGTACATTGGATTTTTAATGTTCTCAGGATATTACAATAAGCCATAATTACCTAAGAGAGGTCACTCATGCACTGAAATTATCGGTATACTCCAGTTAATTATATCCTACTCGTAAAGTGCCATGTTAACGTACATATGTGCCAAGTTTGATAGGCGT
Organism: Eilema depressum; assembly: GCA_914767945.1. Taxonomy (NCBI): domain Eukaryota; kingdom Metazoa; phylum Arthropoda; class Insecta; order Lepidoptera; family Erebidae; genus Eilema; species Eilema depressum. The sequence continues at coordinate 19,255,131 of OU612012.1, read as the reverse complement.
ACATTACCTACCTACCCATCAGTCGTGACCATTTAATAAATGACAATTGCCACTTAATAGAATGTATGTTAAACGCCGGACACGACTTGGTCGAACTAATTTACAAATATTGGCAAGGTTACGAAATACAATGCTTCTAAAATATAGTGCGAGTTGATACGAGACGTCCGTCCTCGTGTCGTCTCTCTAGCCAGTCCTCCTCGATGGGTCATAAAGTTGTATGTAACTATGTTATAGTGAGTTCATAATCCACCCTAAAGTACCTAAAGTAAGATACCTTACCTAAGTGATTTTTACTTAAGTTTTAAATCTAGACATAGCAACTAAGACTGACCGGCACTACCGATCACGTCACGCTTAAATCCTACACAAACTGCTACACTAAACTGGTTTTCAATGCATTGATAAACCTTATGAATATATTAAGATAATAAATATTATGCTGAGAGTTTTTTAATTGCAAGCACATTTTTGCTGTTAATTTTTCTAGAATTTTATTTAACAAATTGCGTCAATATAACACACAGGCTGACCAACCCACATATCAGGTGACCGTAATCACTCAATGTGGGTTGCTCAAAAATTGCGGATCTACCTATATCATCTATATGTATATAAAGCACAGTATGTTATAATTTTTTAAATAACTTTCTCACAAGTAGTGTTCCCATCTACAGCCTGCTACAGCTAACAATGCGATTTATAGTTTTAATATGAAATAAACTAAACGTTCATCAGCGCTAATTCCGTTTGCACCCAAAGCTGCAACATGATCCACAGGGTCCGTTCTTTCTTTCCATGATTTGGTAAGATAATACTTTTGCTAAGATAAGTCTAAGGTTTTTACAGGTGCAACTGCTGTTTAAATCTCAATCCCGTGAAGTATTCTGGCACTAGAGCGCCGACAAACGGCGTCTTGGGTAAGGCTCTGAGGATTTTGATGGGGATGCATAAAACAATAAAGGTAATTTTATTCATTTAATTCATTACTCAGTGTGGACTGAAACATGTTAATAATAGTTATGAAACGCTGTGCTATAAACCAATCCTGTTTATTTTTTAACATTATAATATATAGGTATTTAGACATTAGTCAGAGAAATCTTGATAGTTCCATTATGAACATTATAGCGTCGGGCAAAATATTCTTTTGCTGAATCACAACTCCCACATCTCGATATTATACCTACCTACAACTATAAGGAAAGGCCACATGAGTCAAGGATCGTATCTTGACCTGCGTCGATGACGTGAGTCAATAAATGCAATTACCTATTACTTTAGTTTATCAAGATAGGTATCACATTTTGCTTGTTTTAATAAAATAAATTCTGCTTTGAAGTAAATAAATTATGAGTGTCGTATAAATATGGAGGTAGTCATAGCAATAGCTTACGCAACCTGATAACATTAACGCTAAAGGAAAGTAAATTTTTATTATAACGCGTTTAAAGTAAATACGTTAATGTGTTACCAAAACAAGACGTTATAGAGACATCTATGATGTGGCGGTAGTGAACGCCATTGCTACGCAGAAAGTGTGGGTTCGATTCCAACTCAGTGCATATTATGCATGCTATATAATTATCTATTTGCATGGATTTGGGATTTTTTGTGCTTATGATAGCACGTTAAGCCGTCGGTTCCGGTTGTCTTACGCACATCTATGGCAGTCGTTAGGTACCTACGGGTAGCCCTAAAAAGTTCCACTGGTCTAACTACAATACTTCGATATCATCAATGGGTTGTGGAGATCAGATCGCAGTAGCTTCACGGAAAATATAGTTCAGCTAAGCACGAAGTTTGGAAAAAGCGGACCCCGGACTCCGAGGTGAAATCTTCGGATGCACCGGGATTAACGCTAGGATGAAGAAGAAGATCGTTATTAGGCGTATACATGACTTTACTTGGGGCACAAAATAGATAATAGCTAGCACTGACGCTTGGGGGTAATATACCCATTTGTTACTTTCTCATCTTACGTTTAGTATTTGTAAGCGTTGTTAAACATTTAATAGAGAACCCTGATTTACATAATTACTTGAACAGAAATTATTTATTCTGTAGGTACACTTACTTGTTCTCAAAAGGAATGGTATATTATCAGCAAAATGAAAATAATAAAGGTATTGCGTAGAAAAATATTTCTTGGTATATACACCTAGATTACAAGGTGAACCATCGACAAAGATATATACCACGGTCCACATAGGTGGTTTACGCAGGTGAATACCTACGTAGCGAAATACAAGAGTTGAGAAAGAAGTCATATTTACCATTATAATATTATTTCTCTTTTGTAGACACAAATATGACTATAGTGTCTCTTCCTGACTCTAGTCTGGCTTTTAATCTTGATAAATCTTGATAATATTGTGCATTTGCAATGTGCTTTAGATAGGTATATTTCTCGACTCAAAGGAGACGATTTTTTATGTTAGAGCTTTCGGCCACCTACAAATTTTGGAGAACAATAATGAAACGAGTATTGATTTATTTGTAATGTTATCGGGATTACAATGGTACATTGCTTCTTAGCTAGTCTAACCGGAACATTGATATAAACCAAATCAAAACTGATACTAAAATCAATGTGAAACTAGGTGAAACTGTCATGGCGCCAATCTCAGAAAATTATAATTTTATTGATTATTTAGTATGACATAATAGACGTCATTAAAATCATGTCCTATGCAATGTATTGAATAAATAGAAGATGGATAGGGCAATTATCTTCTTTTTAACAAGTGGAAATCCACTCAAATCCGCCGGAGCCAGTGAAGGTGGTTATGTCGGACTCGAACCGACAAAACCCGCATGGCCGGTATACATCGATCTGTGATTTCAAAGTACGGGCATGAGCCGTTTTTCACAGTCTATATGTTTTTCGGATGTAGAAAAGCAGGATTACCTTTACTAGTTGGGCGGCCAGACGGCAGCCGCTGCAATAAAAGGCATATTTCTAAACCGAATAAAAGAGAAGGAGCGGCCGGTAAAAGCCTCGGTTACAATTACAACTAGGCACAATTCCAAGATGATGATTCATACTTACACCATGAAATGAAAGTAGGTATCCAATAAAATAAAAACAAACAAAACCGTATTATATTAATATTTATTTATAAGTTTATTACATAGGTATATAAAACGTTTCTTGGAAATTGTTGGTAGGTATGTCGTCCAAAAAGCATACAAATCATAGTGATTATAGTAAATGAGTAGAAAGAAAACTCAATTAATGTAAATAACACACATTCTCCTAGTACCTTAGTTTATGTTAGTAATTGTTTGTTTACTGATTTGCAGTACATAATGCATCTGAAATAAGATGGTTGGCGGCACGGCTGGTATATTTATTAGAATTGTTTGACTACATCACTTATAGACACTGTAATACTCCACTCGTCCATATTATTCAATACTAGCCATTGATTTATATAGCAGCTGCCTGTGTAACGTCTGTACTATATAATACTATTTTTTTCTTGTTGTTCAATGAACATTGAACAACAAGAAAATTCACTATCAATCACTCAAAATAACTGTCAAACAATTTTTGGCACTTTTGGGATTGTATTGCCATTCGAAATAATGAAATCGTAATCGCTAACAATTTTTCCCACATGGAATCGATTCCTTGATTGATACTTTAAAATAAAAATAAAACATCAGTTTTAAATTAAAATAATCTTCATTAACGGGTTGTGGAGGTCAGATGACTGGAAGAGGTGCACCCGGGACTCCAAGGTAAGGCCAAGATAATGATGACGACAACCAAGTAGGTAAAGAGTGCAATGCCCAACCTAACGTTGTATTTTTGTATTCGTAAAGCTATAACCTGAGAGTATTATAGTTTAGAGTGTTTACTTCTAGACAGGCGTAGTTTAAATAATATGGACTATTGTGTTATAACATCATTGAAATAAAAATATTTAAACGGATCCTATTACAGCCTATTACGTGGGACCTAATACAAAGATTGTTGAAATGTGGGTGTTAATTCACTCTGCCTAATCCTCCGGAGATAAATGAGTATATGATGATGACAGTAGGTACATAATGAAATAACTGAAAACGAATCTTCATAGAATGCGTTGTAGATAGTTTTATTTCAATTACACATTGAAATTAAACTATCTACAACGCATTCTATGAAGATTCGTTTATAGCAAAATACTTTTATTAGCAAAATCTTTCGATAATGTCATATGGAATGAGAATTGTAAGATTGCAGATTTGAAGAGAAAACCTATATGTGCCTGAAGTTTTATCGAATACAATCGTATTCTTAATCGATTTGAGTCTATGGTAAAGAAGATGTCTGGCAACATTCTAACATCTTGTCATGTGAAATATTAAGAATTTTCACAAATACAATAAATAAAAAAAACACTCTTTAATAAGTTATCGTGAATCGGTTAGAGTTTGGAACATTCTTCGTCCAATTATCATAATAAATGGATTCGAATTTTTTGCATATTGTACAATGACTGTTCATGCCCTATTCTCTGTTGTCTCTCTCTTCTCTCACTCTCTCTTTGATGTTTTACATAAGAAACAAAAACTTAAAAGTCGTTGTATTGATGGGCCGAAAATAAATCATCTCCTTTCTATATTTAGTTTTCCTGTGTTTCCCTATCTGAATTAATAATGACATGTTATCAAACAAAACGTGACGATGGTACTCAGTAAGAAATATTATTGTAACCTGCCTACTATAGATACTATTAGTTACCATAGCTATCACTCACATTAATTTCTCGCTCCAGAAAAGAGGCTATAACTCAGTAACTGCGCTAGTCAAAATAACGAATGATATATTAATAGCCAAGGAAAATAAACTTCGCAGAATGTTGGCGTTACTTCGGCAGCACATTGAACTCCGTCAATTTTTTCATTCTCTTGTGCATCCGATCGTGCCTAAATGTATCTTCTTCCGTATCTGCCTTATTTATTTTTCTTATCGATTGGTCTGATTTTTTATGGATGCTACCTTTGACGTAATAATCTAGTCGTATTTTCTACTTCACATTAATCTTTTTCTGTACTTTATATCGTCCTGTCAACATTTCTGAGGTAGACGTACTCATAGATTACTCATGAAACTGACGTACTTAGGTAGTTATTAATAAGACGTTAGCAGGGAAATTAATATACAAACTAAACTTCATCTCTGTTAATCGTTCCTGACTCTACTTCTTGGCTTCGATTTCGATATTATTGAATTTCAATGCATTTCGTAATTTCGACAGCAATTTATATTTATTGGTCTCAACTATCACGATATCCATCGTGTGATATCAATAGTTTGTGATAGATTTATTTATTTTAAAGATGAAAATCCAAAATTTCTTTCTTTGAACTCTTCCTTGTATTTCCTTCCTATCTGGGTTGTTACAATTTATGCATAGTTTTTACCGTTTGTTTTATGACAACCCGTGACAGGTTGCTTGAAAAGAAGAATCCCATCAAAAACTATACTTGTAAAAAAATGCCAAGCCTCGCCGCCCTCGGTTCTTCTACCGCAAAAAGTTGTGAGATCCATGTAATACCAAGTCGGTTAATTTATTCAGTCTCTACTTCGGGGATCTTCTGTCCTAAGTTATTACGTAATAAGCTTTTATGTTTTAAATATAATAAATTGACTTATTATATATATAAAAAATGACATTATTGTGATGTGCGATACATTGTGATTTCATGCGATGGCCAAGTCAATCCCGGTTCCGATTGCAGTCCCGATCCCGTTCCCAGTCCCGGTCCCGTCCCGGTCCCAGTCCCAATCCCAGTCCCACTTCTTCACTTTAATCTACATTATGTACCAAATTAAGTTCAGTAGTTTAGGCGTGAAAGCGTAACAGACGGGCAGACAGAGTTACTTTCGCATCAACTATAATACATTATTTCGTTAGAATGGTATTAGTATGGGTGAATTCAGGTACACTGACTTATTCACTGCAAATTTAACTTTGTAATCCTTTATATTTATATGAGATTACAAAGTTATTTATGCAGTTGAGACTGAAATTGTACAATATTTTACATTTTCTCTTGATTTCTACACTAAACACTACTTGTTTTCTAAATTTGAGGCTTCTACATCTGCTAGAAGTGCCTTAGAGTTTTGATGATCGGTCAGTCAGTGAGTGACAAAATTTGCCAAAAGTGCAAACTTTGACTAGTTATAATTCTTAAACTACAGGTTCAAATTGAATGAAATTTGAAATATAAAGTGTTTTTACAGTGCCAACTTGGTAACCGAAGATTCAGGCTTCTAGGTTTATCTACAACGAACTTATAGGGGGTGCAAAATGGCCTGAAGTGCTTCGAGAAAATAGTGCTACGGCCGTGCCGCTCGTTTTTGCTCGACTTGGCGGGGGCACTACCGTGCCCCCAGATTGAAGATCATTCTCTCTATCAGTAATAAATAACAGAGTTAAAGTAGGATTGGGCTGAGCGAAACGGCGCTGCAATGGAGCGACGGTATTGCCGAATATCGTTTATATGAAATCATCAACAACACAGACAAAGTTGACCAACTGATCAAAGATAAATTCCACTCCTATAGCGTAACGCATAAAGTGTCTTAATAGTTATTTAATCCAGAAATAGACCTACTGGGCATTCTGGGCGGCTACGAAAAACTTGGGACGAAACTAAATAGTTGACTTTCCATTATGACTATACACTTCAAACGAAAAGTTTATGCGGTAGTCTTGAATAATTGTGATACCGTAATAATTAAGACGGATCGATTCAAAACAGTAACTTCGATGAATCGTGCAGTTCCAACACCGTGACATGTGTTCATTCGCGTTTGGTAACTCCAGTCGTCGACTAAGCGGTTCCGCGACCACTTGCTACGAGTACGCACGTACGCTCATAAGGTTTACCGTTAGCATGTATGTGTTGTGTTTGTGGATTTACTAAAGGGATTAACAGTAAGTAGTAGTGGTTATATAGTTACTATTAATTTCTAAATTAAATATTGAATTCGAGAACATGTTTCACTTGCTTGATAAAAAACTGTTACTAAAAATTGTTTGAAATCTGCGCGATATTAGTGAAAACTATTTGTGAATAAGTATATGTGCGTCTAACACATCGACTGGTGTTCTGACACGTTTTGCAATCGCCAAACCTTATGACCACCACAATTAAATACCTTACTGAGAAATTGACCTAAATTCCAAAAGTTAATGCTGCAGAAAATACAAGCGTCTCCTGTGTATTTATTTTTTTTTGCTCAGGCCTCTACATTATTGTAAGTATAGGCAAATATGTAAAAATAAAACACCGACAATATCACTAGATAACTATTATGCCCGAGTACTTTTTTCAAACTCCGTGCCTACATAACCGATAAGTTTACGAGAGACTCTCCGAACCGCACCTTAACTAGGTCAATAAAACGTTACAGGTATATCCATAGGTAGTTGGAAAGGTTTCAGTCATCTTATTAAAAAATTCTCTTAGACTGAAGCCTCAACAAGCTTGTAGCCTTTTAATAGCAAATACAATACTGTACAAGGATATTACGTTACTTCGTGATGATCACTTTTTCCAATTAATTTTAATAGCCGTCGCTATAAATAGTTCGCTTTTACGGTGAAACGTCGGTCTTGTAAATACAGATTCATTTTAGACGAACGTAAGCGTTTTTGAAATTACGAGTATATTATTATTAAAGCTGGTATCGTCTACCTGCTATTTAGGACGAACATTAAAGCAGATACATACCTACATTTAAACGTAGGTATATTTACTAAATATGATCACCAGTATTATCATCTTAGCGTTGCTCCCAATTTCTTCCGAGGCTTCTTCGGCTCGCCTTAAAGCCCGGATTACCTTGGATACCTATACAATCAGTACAGTGGAAATTTCAAAATAATAATTTATAGAATGACACAATGCGGATTAAGTTTTTTTATTTTTATCTTATTTGTATAAATTATTATATTAATACGTAACTATCGTGATGTATGTTATTTGCATTCTAGTGACACCATATCTCGAAAACCTGTTTGGCGTGGCGGCCAAGCGTTCATCTACACCGCCAGGTATCGCTAGTTTGATTCTTTCTCAGTGCCTGTTGTAATATTTACATATACATTTATATTATTTTACGCTAGATAAACAATTCTGACCACAAAGTTTTTTCTACAACCCTCTTTAAGGACTTTGTTAAATGGACTGTGTGTTATGTTGCTCAGATTCTCTTCATCAGTCCCAACTCCGGTTGCACCCCGGACTCCAAAGTGCAAGCTTTGACACTTTGGAGCCCGGGATCTGCTCTTCTTCTCATCTATGTAAGGTTTGTTCTTGCTTTTAATGCAATGAGACCACTCAACCCCGAACGGAAGGCTTGCGTCAGAGCTTCGGTCGTTAATGCTGATTAACAGCATTAACAAAGGTGTAGGTACCATACCAACTTGCAGTTGAAGTTGATCTTAAGATTTTGGTTTGACTCCATACCCGTGATATGCTACTGCACGGTTTGTCGGCTCAATCGCAACAAGTAGCTTTGCTAGTCCAAGGAAACTACTTCTGAGACTCCTTGAGTCTCACGGCTGGGCGTTTTCATGGCTCACTGCTTTTGATCATGGTGCACAGTTGTTTTGTCCTGTTTTCGTTTAAAATATTCTTCGTTCTTTTTTGTTCTTCGTTCTTTGGATGATTTATAAGAGAACTAGGTATCCCAAGTTCCAACACCCAGAAAACCACAGCAATTTTAAATTTCGTCCCCAGTCCCGCGCTCATTTACGTCGGAGATTGTTTTGTGCAAATGATACAATATTCTCTTCTTATTTTTCGCTTTCCAAATAACTACTCCCAATAATTTGCCGTTCCGTAATCCCAAAATGGCAATAGGGTCGCCCCCTATTACGAAGGATCAAACATTCTTCTAGAGAAAATAGTATAATATATACAATAAATACGACTTTATCCTATTACCTACATATTATTATGTACAGTCAGTACCATTTATCTATTCTGAGGTACATCGCACGTATTTGATGAAATCCACAACTGAAAATATGTTTCTGTAAATGACATTGTAAGTTGTAAGCATAATAAACAGAGTATTGATTCTCTTGAGTGTGAAATACCTACACAAAAAAATATCTAAGTGATATCTAAGTTTATCTGTTGACACGGTTGGGAAGGACCAAACCACCAAAAATAATTAGGTATTTTAAAAGTGAATATAAAAATATACCTACTAGCATTCTGTCTATTCCACAGGTATGTAACATGAGCTTTCTTTTTTTATCCGTTTTCCTTCCACGTTGAATTAACATGGTTGAATTTTATTGGTCCTTTGAGATAAGATAACGATGAAATTTTGTCTTAGAATATTTTCCATCACAAAAAATACGTAGGTTCACGAATTTTTTATGTGTAATTTCAAGTGAAGGTTAGAATTTATAGCCGCAGTTTCATTATCCCCGAATGTATAAAATGACTTATCACTCACCTTTAATCCTTCTGACATTTCAAGCTTGTAAATCATGAAAACAGTAGGCCATCCATGAAACTTCGGTAAATTCGAAATTGCGAAGTGAAATTTTTAACAGTCGGTAGGTACGGGTTTATCCCGCAATCGGGCCCGATGATAACACACAAAGTTACATTCAGAAAAACTAAAACACTGTCGTTAGAAATCCGAATGCATATTTTGTACGGGGATCAAGTTTCGAATTTACGTTTCATGGTAGACCACTACCTCGAAACCACAAAAAACAGCCAAATTTAAAAAATCAAGAGCCTTTAAATATTTTTATATACGCATACCTATCATAGCGCTGTTATTCATTTGCCCATCAATTGACTAATCCGAGAGCTGGTACGATTTTTTGAGTGCCTTCTTGAGGCAAGCTGAAAGCTTGTCACACAACTTTCCTCTTATACCCCAACACGAAGCTGCAGATCTGGCTGGTGGGTTTTTTGGTTATTTGGAATTTATTTTTTAATTCTTAAAAATACAGGGGTTGATTTAGCCCCCGTACCCACCAGCCAGATCTGCACCTTACTAGAGTAAAGAGTGAATTATACACACAGGTCAGCACTATGAAAATACAAAAGCTGACCTCAATAGATACTGGGACTAGACTATTGAAAATTTATAAGTAGAGGCGTAGAGCTAAATAAAAACAGCATTGATCTGTATCACAGAGTACATTTCTGTACTCTGTGGTCTGTTTATAGATAATGATAAACCAATAATAATAATTATAATAATAATCACGCCAAGATGGAGAGAGAGGACTTATTGATATACAAAATCTACACAACAGTCTCGTAGACAAGTTACGTAAATATTTCTATACTAAAGCCGAACAATCACAACTCCACAAATATGTTACAGATATTGATAAAAAACTAAACCCCCTTAACCTAGATAATAAAAATAGTGAACCAAAAATACTAAGCAAACAACACAAAATAGATGCATGGGCACAAAAGTCTCTGCATGGGAGGCACCTCGCCGACCTCAGTCAAACACACGTCGACAGGGTAGCATCGAACGAGTGGCTGCGGCGAGGTGAGCTGTTTCCTGAAACAGAGGCTTTTGTGATTGCTATTCAAGATCAAGTTATAGATACCCGTAACTACCAAAAACACATCATCCGGATTCCTAACTTACCCACTGATCTATGTAGAAGATGTCACAGTAGTTCAGAAACGATTCAACACATTACTGGTGCATGTAAATCTATAGTCCAGACAGATTACAAACACAGACATGATCAAATTGCTGCAATAATCCACCAAAACATAGCACACAAACATTCATTCATTCCACAAAAAATAGCTTATTATAAATACAAACCCAGCACAGTTTTAGAGAACGCATCGCATAAAATTTACTGGGATCGCACTATTATTACAGACAAGAGCATACATTACAATAGACCCGACATAACAGTACTAGATAAAAATAATAAATCCGTTTTCATCATAGACATAGCAGTTTGTAACACACACAACCTTAACACTACACACTCAGAAAAAATGGCTAAATACATAGATTTAGCCACCGAGATCAGAAGACAATGGCAGGTAGACATAGTCAAAATTGTACCCATCATCATATCTACCACTGGGGTAGTCCCTAAGACCCTCCAAACCAATCTCAACACTCTGCAAATGCCTAAATCTACCCTTACTCTTATACAGAAAGCCGCTCTACTCAACACATGCCGTCTGACTCGCAAATTTCTTGCTTCACCTACTTCAAGTTAACAATTGACACACTTGGTTAAGACCCGTGTGTCTGTTGCTGTACCCCTATTGACCAAAAGGGAGATGTTCTATAAAAACAAAAATTATATAAATAATAATAATAAATTCTTTATTTACAGGTATGTACCCAATAAAATGTCACAATAGTTAAGCACAAAGTCAAAATAAAAGTGTAGAAAATAAAATAAAATAAAACAAAATAAAAATAAATTGGATAAGGATAATACCTAGTTGTTTAGGAATTTCTTTATCCAGAAGTGTGTCAATTAACTACGATGTAATAAAGCAAGCACATATTCAGTAAGATACTATTGTAACAAACGGTGTCTGCATTCAACATAAAATATTTTACAACTCGAGCAGACGGTAACTCGTCGTCGTACTACATGGGCCCTCTCTGTGATCACTACAGTCAACAGTCATGAGAAAGAAGTATACGGTATCAGGTATAGGTACAGGGTAGCCGTAGCAACGATGTAAGGTTAAGAGTGACACTACATCATCATGAATTTCTTATAAGACCCGAACAGGATTTTGCCTCTAGTTATATCTTTCGTCGATGACCCGTTGAATTTGTATAATTCCGAAGGGGTATGGTATGAAGATGACCGCATACGACAACTGCACACGCATGCAGCAGGTACGCGTTATTCATTCCGGCTTCCTTATGGTCCCATTTAGCCGTATAGGAGTTAAATAAGTAATGGGTGGGTACGCTGTATCTGCTGCATGCGTCTGCAGTTGTCGTATGCTGTCGGCATCGGCATCATACCTTTATGCAAAATGGTAATTAAAGTCATATTTATAAAGTGCCGTGTGCTGTGTGGTATCAATGTTTTTTTCTCGGTATGCCAGATTGTGTGTATGAATATTATGTATTGTTTCTGGTAGTTATGAAAATGTCTATGCTTAGCTAAAGTACCTTCTTGATGGAGCACAACTAATATAATAATTCATAATGACTAAAGTAGCACAACGATGTACAATGTATGAAAATGTCGTACATTATATTGCTTGGCGGGCAAATAGCGTAGCGTCGCGTCGCGCGTGTTTCGTTTACGAGTATATTATAAGAAAAGCAGCAATGGAAATTGTCAATATTGAAAAGAATAAATTATTCAGTCTCTGACTAATACGAAAGGTAATATACTGCAGTTCATCGTTTGTACGAGTACCTACGATGTAAAAACGTGGATGTATGTCCATGCAATAAACCTAGGAAGGTACGTCGGTGCCTAGGTATGCAAATCGTGCAGGTTACGATTACGACGGTCTACATCTACACCAACACCAGTCTACACTGTGTCGGTCGCTCACTCACGTGTTTATGCGGCTTCTAATAAAGTAGGTATGATTATTAAGATTTCTAAGGTCCATAACCATGCATCACAGATTACAGGGAGTCATACGAAGGTTACGGTTACGGGAAGATTTCGTTGTTCATACAGCATTTGATTGACTGTGCAGACTTATAGACCTTGCTTAGTAATAAGATAAGATAAGATAAGATATTCTTTATTGTACACCATAAAAGTATTACAAGGTATCGATATAACAATGTTAATATATAATGCACAATGGGCGGCCTTATCGCTTACAGCGATTTCTTCCAGGCAACCTTTGGATGGATAGAAGCAAAAGATATGATAGGGTAGCGTACAATTACATAAATTATTACTATTATTTATTTTTTAAAATAAAAGGAAATAACCTAATTACACCCCTTGATTGTAGATACGTCTACAATCAAGAAGAAGTACCTCACAGCTATTACTTCTGTGCCACAAATCTATACCTACAGATCATCTTTATCAACTTTATAGCACTGAGGTAAACTACGATTACTAGTCGCGACTCGCGATCCTTAGTCGTATGGAAAGTTCCGCAGAGCTAAAGATTCGCTTATAGTGTTTTAATTGGTGTGTGCTTTTGCGTGGGCATCTTACCTCCCTGAAAGGAAAACCTGCACCAGAGCCTCGTCCGTTGTTTAATGCTTCGTTTACATACTCGCGGCAGAGCGAGGGAAGTGGCGAGAGAAGTGGGCAGAGACGTAGTGTGAATGGTATATTCGTCATGCCGCGAGTACTGCCGCGTGTGTTACTGCGAATACTAGCGGCAATACTAGCGCGATGAACTATACGAGATCGCTAGATGGCGCTAATCTCAGTAAACACGACTTTCGTTATTGCTCCTCGAATATTTACTTTTAAAAATATTTATATCGATCTACGGAAAGTGTATAGTAGTTGAAAGTGATAGTTTTTATTAATAATCTATTTAATTAATTCGCTATGCTGTAAAAGCATAATGCGTACACTGCTACAGCGTTGTCCTCCATACGTTTACGTCCGTCTCCGTTGCAGGGCGAATACTGTAATGTGGACCAACGCGATGATGGGAGTGTGTGAATGCTAGGGCATTAATCGCGCGAATATTTCCTGCAACACGATGAGCAATGCGAGCGGCAGTATGTAAACGCGGGGTAACAGATGCAACATTTGTAGGAGACGTTGGATTGGACCTGGACCTCAAGAATGTTGGTAGGGCCCTCTACACCGGAAAGCTATACAGATGTTCTATATAATTTCCAACGTCAATAGTCGATTAATTATGAACCAGAATATACTCTACTTACTTACATAATACAAAACAGTGAAGTGATTGGCATTTCGTCCTAATAGGTATGTGAAACTTTTACAATTGACTTATTTCTCCCTTCTTCATAATATAAGAAATTATATCATAAATAATAATCAAATAAAACTGAAAGTAAATACACATTCTAAAGTCAGCTTCGTTTTAAAAGGCGATGACGTTTAAATAAATTTATACCTAACCGATCCCTTGACATTGTCCCAAGATGTTATCTTGGGTATTGTGCACAGCCTCTACTTTAGGGTAGGTGGAGCCCAATTTAAGTTGTTACCCACTTAAATTGTCCTATTCTGGATGTTATTTATTACATAGTTCTAACTCCTCCAATTTACTTCGGATTAATTTATATGCTGGTTCCAAGAAAGTTTAATTTTCCCTGGAGTTTTCCGAGTGTTTATGGGATCTAGAATGCAAATAAACAATACTTATTAGGTAGTAGGTAGGGACGTGTCAAATTTAATAGTTATTTGTTATACAAGAGTGCAAAGTTGCTTTTTAACCGCGTGCTCATTTTTGATGACCGAGCAAGCGAAAGATTCTAAATTTGAATCACGAGCGTAGCGAGTGATTCACAAATTAGAATCTTGAGCGTTAGCGAGGGAATCAAAAGAGCACAAGGTGAAAAATCTTTGCACTCGAGTGCAACACGTAACTTTTCATCCCACCTCAGCGAGGAAATAATGAAATGCTTCTCCTTCCTAGCGTTAATTCCCAGTCAGCATCCGAAGCTTTCACCTCGGAGTCCGGGGTCCGCTTTACCAGTCTTAACTGCGGATTTGGCTGGACCTCGATATTTGCCGTGAAGCGACTACCATCTGACCTCCACAACCCAATGATGACATTAGGCGATATCGAAGCATTGCAGCCAGACCGTTGTTGTTGAACTTTTTAGGGCTCCAACTACCCGTAACGACTGCCATAGATGTTCGTATGGCATCCGTGACCGACGGCTTAACGTGCTCTCCAAGGCACAACCAGACCAATGCAAATACCCATTTTCATGCATAAAAAATATTTGCACTGAGCGGGGATCGAACCCGTGCCTCCTGCGTAGCGGCCACGTTCAATACCACTACGCCATGGAGGCTGTATAATATGTGTATTAATACTAGTAATAAAATACAACAAAATAAAAATTCAACAACAATGTCAACAATATGACGTGAAAAAAATTGATGCGCGCAAAGCAAATTAAAAAAAAAGTACACCAAGGAGGTTACGAGTCTGAGTTTTTCATGAATTAAAAAAAAGTTGTATGATAAATTCGGCACCATAGAGGTAGAAGTAAATAGGTTTAATGATGTTTTGAGTCCACAAACCTAGTACACACGATGTTCTAAATTCAAATTTACTTTACCTCTCTAGAGGATAAAAACGACTTTTACGCTCAGTTATCGAAGAGCAAAAATAGTCTTTCCGAGATGGTGGGATGAAAAATATTTTTATGCCATCATAAAGCATTAACGAGGGGAACGGTATGACTTTTATTCCTTAGTACTTATTGGAACGGTTGCAAGAAATGTGAGGCAGCGTGATAAGGAGGGGACGGTGTCCAAGAACCACTTGATACCTCTACGTAGTATATTTCTTTAGGCATGTCAACTTATGTTTCTTTACAAGTATTACCTTTGATGTCAGTCGACACACTCGACACGTTAACGACATGTCTGGCACACCCTCATTTCGTAATATTATTGAAAATATATTATTGCGTATGTCGGCCATAGCTTGGAGTTATATTTACACTACGAGAGCATATAATAAAAATGCTTCGTACTTTCTAATCTTTTAAATACAACTGCTCCAGGCACGGTCCGTGAGTAATTAAATACAAGACAAAGACACTTAGATATTGATTTACTATATTGAATAGATATCATTTTAGAAATATGATTAGGCATAATAGTTACTTAACTACGAGTAGTATCTATTGAATATCCGAAAAAAGTCGATTTTAGTGTCTTGCTTGACACTCAAACGCAATTTCTGCTGACAACGACTCGTAATAGGTAAGTACTTATTAAATTTCATCAAATCAACAATGTTGATAATTAGGTACAACATTTGCACAATTTCAAGTAGATAAGATAAGTAAATGTACCTAACTTTCACAAATTAGAATCTTGAGCGTTTGCGAGGGAATCAAAAGAGCACAAGGTAAAAAATCTTTGCACTCGAGTGCAACACGTAACTTTTCATCCCACCTCAGCGAGGAAATAATGAAATGTTTCTTCTTTCTAGCGTTAATTCCCAGTCGCATTCGAAGCTTTCGCCTCGGAGTCCGGGGTCCGCTTTACCAGTCTTAATTTTATTGCGGATTTGGCTGGACCTCGATATTTTCCGTGACGCGACTGCCATCTGACCTCCACAACCCAATGGTGACATTAGGCGATATTGAAGCATTGCAGCTAGACCGTTGTTGTTGAACTTTTTAGGGCTCCAACTACCCGTAACGACTGCCATTGATGTCCGTATGGCATCCGTGACCGACGGCTTAACGTACTCTCCAAGGCACGACCAGACCAATGCAAATACCCATTTTCCATCATGCATAAAAAATATTTGCACTGAGCGGGGATGGAACCCGTGCCTCCTGCGTAGCGGCCGCGTTCACTACCACTACGCCACGGAGGCTGTATAATATGTGTATTAATACTAATAATAAAATACAAAAAAATAAAAATTCAACAACAATGTTGCCTGGAAGAAATCGCTTCCAGCGATAAGGCCGCCCATTGTACATTAAACTATAATACATGCTACCTACTTGTCATCTCTGTAAATCTATTGGTGTACAATAAAGAATTATCTATCTATCTATCTAATGTTCAAAAATATGACGTGAAAAAATTGATGCGCGCAAAGCAAATTTAAAAAAAAAAGTACACCAAGGAGGTTCCGAGTCTGAGTTTTTCATAAATTAAAAAAAAAGTTGTATGATAAATTCGGCACCATAGAGGTAGAAGTAAATAGGTTTAATGATGTTTTGAGTTCACAAACCTAGTACACACGATGTTCTAAATTCAAATTTACTTTATCCTCTAGAGGATAAAAACGACTTTTACGCTCAGTTATCGAAGAGCAAAAATACTCTTTCCGAGATGGTGGGATGAAAAAAACCTTATTGTTTTACTAATGCACAATTAGAAGGTACCTATATCCAAAGCTGTACCTACTTTATACGACGTTTTTATAGTGTATAGTAGTATAGAACAGTACATGGCCATTGGCAATATCGCCCATTTCAATGTCTTTGAGGCCCAAGTGAACATCACCAGCTGCTACAGGCTAGGCGCTCTGGTGCAGTCTTCTTGTCCAAATCAACCCAAAATAACTTCTAACTTTTATCTACAACAGGCACCGATTTACTAACTCGTGTGTCTCTATACTATGACTTGGATCTGGCGTTCACGGGCACTTGGACTATAAACTTCAGCAACGGAATAGTTAACATTCTTTGAATTGTGTTTCAATTTAGTCCGATGTCAAATCTTTTGTCACTTATGAAAGGACGGAAGGTCATTGGCCGTGCCGTGTGGCGTGTCTTACGACAAGCAGACGTCTGCTCACGGAGTACCTATGGAAAGAAGTATTTTTTTGTAGTCCGTGCGTCGGCTTCACTATAGAGGGCGGCTGAACTAGTCCTTTGTAAAACCTTTTAACTGTCGCGCCTAACATTATAAATACAAAAGTAAGCTTTCGAATACGAAAATAGAACTGAATTAATGTAGCTCTGCGACGTAAAATAGGATTCCTTTAATCTACTTTTTATTCCGGAAATAGGTTCCTGTCGGTTGTGGAAATTACATTAGTCTCCGTGCGGTTAGAGCGACGGGCATAGGCAGGCATGCTGTACTAGTAAGTTACTAACGCGACTAAACTAATCAGGATTGCCAAAATTGTGTTATATTAAAAAACATCCTTGTACCATACACATATTTCTTTGACTATGTTACCCTACACCTTCACTTCTGCCGCCGGAAATTGGACACCTGTCGTGTCCAATATAATATCCGGCGATATGAAAATATTTTCTTCATAAATAAGTCAGTGTCAGAATTATTATCAGACTTTTGAATAGAGGTTCGCAGCAGGATAGAGATTTTTAGGTCATGTATAGATTCTATAACGGTACCACATTATACCTTCATAATATTGTACCTGCTCTACTTACAGGTAATTTTCATTTACACGCAGTTACTAGAGTAAAAGGACCTCCTCCGTGGCGTAGCGGTAGTGAACGCGGCCGCTACGCAGGAGGCGCGGGTGAGATCCCCGCTCAGTGCAAATATTTATGTTCATGAAATTGGGTATTTGCATTGGTCTGGTCGTGCCTCGAAAAGCACGTTAAGCCGTCGGTCCCGGTTGCCATAAGAACATCTATGGCAGTCGTTACGGGTAGTTGGAGCCCTAAAAAGTCCAAAAAAAAAACAACGGTCTAGCTGCAAAGCTTCGATATCGCCTAATGTTACCACTGGGTCGTGGAGGTCAGATGGCAATCGCTTCACGGAAAATATCGAGGTCTAGCCAAATCCGTAGTTAAGACTGGTAAAGCGGACTCCAGACTCCGATGCTGAAAAGCTTCGGATGCGACTGGGAATTAACGCTAGGATGAAGAAGACTAGAGTAAAAGGACTTAACAAGATTTGTAAGAAATTTGCTAATTCTTGAATTAAGGTCTTTATTTTGGGTTACAACCAAATGATTTTAATTTAATTAGGATCATCATCATCAAATTCACGTTATTCACAGTTACATCTGAGGCTTTCTCCTTAAAGCCGGGTATTTTTACTCATTTTCCTCCTTTCGGCTTGGCTTATTCGACTTTTATGGGGATGACTGCCGCTGGACCGCTTGTTTTAGCATCAGTCCCCGAATATGGGGCGCATTGTCAAAATTACATATTAGACCGGGCGCTAGGGGTAAGTGAGTATGCAAAAATAGAGTACCGAATTTCGCCAACGGATTTAAGTGAAGAAAAGGTCCAAGAATGATAATGTGGATCTTGCCGGTCTATTTTCTGGTCCATTTTTTTTTACCCCCTCTTGTCTTATTCGTAAAGGAAATGTATTGAGTACATGATATAAAATCATTTTAATGAATATTTCCGTTATAATTTATAGTTTGTTCTAATGGTAAAAGTGAGAATGGATTCTTAAATAGGTACTTAATTAAAAATAACGAAAATAAAAGTAATATTTTTTTAATAAAAAAATAAACGTTATAGGTATGAACAACCAGCAAATTCAAGCATAAATTTTCTTAAAGTAGGTAAAAAATTACTTATTTTTATTTTGACATTTGTTATTGATGCATTTAGATAATGAAATACAAAACAATTCAGATTTTTGCAATTACAAGACCTTGTGCGACAATTTACAGTACATTTACATGGGGGGAATTAATTACTCTGGTAAAGACGGCTTAGTCATTTTGTCGTGGACGTAAGTCACTGTTGAGCTTTTCGTAACCAAATGAACAATAAATCAATGGGTGGTAATTGTGTTTGATGAGCATTTTCCCATATAAAAGTTTATACTGTAGCCCTTAATAAATGCAAAGTATCTGACTGAAGTGCATCACTCTCATCAAATTGAAATTGAAACCTATATTTTGAGATATCAGTATAAATCTGAGTTAGATAATTTTTTCCTTGAAAATAAATATGTGCAACTGCTTCTAACTGTTTGAATTGCTCTTTATTTAGGTCAAGGTTTCCCAAAGGCACGAGAGCTGTTTGTATATCTCTCGTTGAATTATCGCAAAATAAGCAAAATTGTTCGTTAGGTTTTTTCTTTTCAAATTAACATTTTCTATCGACATTTCTAACTTTTTTTTCAATACAGTACACTTTTAAATGCATACTAGCCTTTATCGCGGCTTCGCCTGCGTGGATGTCGGTTATCACAACCAAAGATAGCCTATGTCCTTTCCCAAGATCTACTCTACTCCTGTACCAAATTTCATCAAAATAGTTTCAGTGGTTTGAGCGTGAAATCGTAACAGATAGACAGACAGACATAGCTTCTAAGCCGTCTTTACCAGAGTAATTAATTCCCCCCATGTAAATGTACTGTAAATTGTCGCACAAGGTCTTGTAATTGCAAAAATCTGAATTGTTTTGTATTTCATTATCTAAATGCATCAATAACAAATGTCAAAATAAAAATAAGTAATTTTTTACCTACTTTAAGAAAATTTATGCTTGAATTCGCTGGTTGTTCATACCTATAACTTTTATTTTTTTATAAAAAAAAATATTACTTTTATTTTCGTTTTTTTTTTATTAAGTACCTATTTAAGAATCCATCCTCACTTTTACCATTAGAACAAACTATAAATTATAACGGAAATATTCATTAAAATGATTTTATATCATGTACTCAATACATTTCCTTAACGAATAAGACAAGAGGGGGTAAAAAAAAATGGACCAGAAAATAGACCGGCAAGATCCACATTATCATTCTTGGACCTTTTCTTCACTTAAATCCGTTGGCGAAATTCGGTACTCTATTTTTGCATACTCACGTACCCCTAGCGCCTGTACTATATTAAGATCATCTTCAGCGGTCATTTATCGTAGAAGTTACCTATGTGTATCATTCATTTCGCTAAGATTCAAGACAGTAGGAAGGTAGGTAGGTAGGTGTAAGAAGTACCTATCTATACCTCTTATTCTTGAACAACAAAGCTCAATAATTGAGAATAATACTACGTCAGTATTATATTATATCATGTGATAATACCTCATTTTGAAGATACCTGCTACGTAGTAGGTACCTTATTTAATAAAATAAAAGCTCTTAATTGTTTGGCTTTCTGATGCTAAAACAGTATTATTATAAAGAACTTTTACAACACACCTGCTCATAAAAGTGATATTATTTCATCGCAAATAGACACGTAGGTAATGACACCTATTATCAAACTGTGACTTTTTCATCGCTATTATTCACAAGTGAGTTATAGATTCTTTTTTTAAATTTTATAGGTTAAGTTTCTTTGTTCTTAAAAAAGTTTCGATACAAAATAAAACGTGTTTAATAGTACGAATAAATTAGTATGCCCATTGCATGTTTATTTGATGCATTTTCGTATTTAAATAAATAATTTTAACTTGTAATACTTGTTTGATAAACAAAAATTTCATTCAAATTTAACTTTTTTTTTTCTCTAAGTACAGAAAAAAAAAAACAGTAAAAAAAAAGTTAAATTCAAACCTAATTTTTTTTTAAATATGGCCGACCGCCATTGTTAGGTGCGCGCACATAGGAAAACGAATTAATTTGTAGTATTGTTTATTTAGTATTTGTAGTATTATTTTATTCGCAAGTGTGTTGTAAAACGTCGTATGGCACGCGTGAGTATGAAGATTACCGTCCTCGGCTCTCTTAAGACCCTCGCCTGGTGGCTCGGGTCTCAATGGTGCCTCGGCGGTAATCACCAACATTGCTCACTTGTACCATAATGTACTATTTCACCATTGACACTCGAAAAAGGGCCCGTGATTCATCAAAAACAGTGAATAAAACGCTCTTTGTTTCACCGAGTGAATAAAAAAATTTGAATTTGGAACATGCGCGAATGTATGGATTCTAGTGAAACATGCAAAGAGATTGCACACTCTCACTATAAAATCGTACTAAAAGTCACCTAAATGTAATAACTGGCTGGATGCAATTTGGCTCAGTTTGAATTAGATAAGAAAAAAAATGCCGCCATTTTCTGTGTAATTTTCCTTGTAAAAGTTTCTGTTTGTCTCATAATCATATAAAATAACTTCATCTAGTGATGAAAATAAAACTCATATTCTCGAACGCGAAAAGACTCCTGAGTCTTTTCGCGCTAAAGCGGTAGCTATTACTGATAATTTGCTGTTTCTTTTGTGTAGGTACTATCCATAACAAAATGTAATTCATAATCACAGAGTAATCGTTTTCTCGTAGTCAATGGTGAAAAGTTGAGTACCTAACACGTGAAAAAAGAATTCATCTCGATCCACTCAGGTTTCTATCTAGAACCCCTCGCTACGCTCGGGATTCTACCGGAGCAACCTTCACTCCTCTCGGGATACAACTTGGTGCCTCGAAAAGAATTCACCTTTTTTCACTTGTTGGGTAATCTACTATTCATCCCACCACCTCGGAAAGCGTATTTTTGCTCTTCGATATCTGAGTGTAAAAGTCGTTTTTATCCTCTAGAGCAGAGGTCGGCAACAGGCGGACCGAGGTCCAGATGCGGACCGCGAAAGGTCGAATCTCGGACCGCCAAATATTTTAGTATATCTCCCAAGTATAAATTAAAATTTATACGAAGATAGGTATGCCTAGTGTAACTATACTATACTAATTATTGCAATAATATTTAAAAGTAATACGAAATGTGAACTTAGTAGGTACCTAGGTACTTTTGCAGGTGTGAATAAAGATACCACAGTTCTGTTGGTCTATCGATTTATTCACGAATCTTCCGAAAAAGAAAGATTCCGACTCTTTATTGTTATGTCCACCGCAGTAGCATCCCGTGCTATCTTCAAAAGACACCCAAGATTCGTGTACTGCGTGTATAGAGCACATTTTGAGCATATTTTCCGGAGTGCCGTACCGCGGGGAGGCAATTGTCGGCCGATAATGCGCAGTTGTTATACTCGGACGTGTTTATCTGGATATGGATCACAAAATAATTATTCTCCTGTTGCTACTAAGACGACTAATGAAAAAAATAAAACCGGCCAAGTGCGAGTTGGACTCGCCCATGAAGGGTTCCGTAGCAGCAAAGGCGAAAATTGCTGTTTATGATGTATTAAAAAAAACTACTTACTGGATCTCGTCCGAACCAATTTTTGGTGGAAGTTTGCATGGCAATGTACATCACATATTTTTTTTAGATTTATCATTCTCTTATTTTAGAAGTTAGAGGGGGGGGGGGACATTTTTCCACTTTGGAAGTGTCTCTCGCGCAAACTATTCAGTTTAGAAAAAAATTATAATAGAAACCTCAATAGCACATTTTAAAGACCTATCTATAATACCCCACATGTATGGGTTTGATGAAAAAAAAATTTTTTTGAGTTTTAGTTCTAAGTATGGGGACCCCCAAAATTGAATCCTTTTTTTCTATTTTTGTGTGAAATTCTTAATGCGGTTCACAGAATACACCTACTTACCAAGTTTCAACAGCATAGGCCTTTTAGTTTCGGAGAAAAGTAGCTGTGACATACGGACGGACAGACAGACAGACAGACGGACGGACAGACATGACGAATCTATAAGGGTTCCGTTTTTGCCATTCGGCTACGGAACCCTAAAAACAGCGGAATTTTGAGACACACCGTCCGCGGCATCGTGTTGCGGCACGGCGCGCGGCGTCGTACCGTGTGCCAGTGCCGCGCCGTAGACATGGGGCCCGAAGGCGCCGTGCCGTTGCACGGTAGCCGGTACCGCGCCGTAGACATGGGGCCACAGCCGGGCGCGCTTACGACGCCTTTATTTTGTTGAATTGAATGAAACAAGCGCGATCTAGTATCGAAATCGGGGGTTCCGGGGTGGTGTTCTTTCACGGCGGCGAGACCCATACCCGGGGGCGAGTTGGGGACTCCGTGGTCCCCGCACCAAAAGAGGGCCAGATCGAGAGATATAGCCCTGGGTCGGCCGGGGTGCATAGGGTATGTTTACGATAACCTCACCCCTCCGGCAACAGACTGACATAACTTCCTCCACCGGCTCCGGCCGGAAGGGGGAGGGGGGATGTAATCCGTTTTTTCTGGACCTCGTTACAATGAGGATGAATCACAAAATGGAATATTGTATTTTTAATCAGTATACCAGGTGCGCTATACCTTTCTGAGTATACTATTTTTTAAATAATCAAAATCCGTCAAGAAATGACGAAGCTATTAGGGATTTCTTAACGAGTACTTAAAAACGCCCGCTTACACTGCGATTTAGACGATGACGTCATCTGTTATGAACGCGTCCCGACTAGCGCAGTCGCCAGTCAGTCAGTACAAATTCTTTCGTGGATCGACTAGTAGTTAGTAGTGCTTGCGTTTTATTGGTTTTTCTTAGTACTTTATTTGTGTTTTAAGTTCTTTGGTGATTATTCAAATACAGTTTGTTTTTAAAATACTTTATTATATACGTAGTTCGTCCTAACGCTTGTACTTATTTACCTACCTTATGATGTTCTGTCGAAAGTTGTACCTACTGTGTTGTCAAGCGAGTATTAAACCACGTTAGAAATGACGTGAAATAACTGAAGCTAGTATAATACAGGTTCAGAAAAGGAAAAGGTATTGTTTTATAATAAAATGAAGTACTTAAGTAGGTATTGCCGTCATGACCACTTCAAAAGTATATATGAGACTTATTCGTAGTGGTGCAAGTCTGTAACTTTTAAAAATTATAGAATAGGTAGGTATATAGTATACGCCTGCAGGATAATCTCTAGACTGAATTTTGTTATCATGTATAGTATAGACATAGGTAGGTAGGCAATATAGGTATTTAAACTTTCATGGCCTTTCACATTACTATTAAGGTCCAACCTCACCAAACGGACGGCATCGGCCCGGATTTTACAATCTTTAAACAAAATTAAAATCTTATTATCACAGTGTTTGAAGTTTATATTACCAAGTCATGCCGCCGCAGCTTGACAGCGTCATGCCGCCGCACGTCGCTGTCAAGCTGTTCTGTCGAGCTTCCAATAAAGGTCCAACCTTTATTGGAAGCTCCAAACAATACATGGTAAATATCTCGATAGTAAGTAAAAACGTCTTTGCCGATGCCGAACGCCCGCCTGAGCGCTCGCATCACACCGCACGTTTCCCGCTCTTTTACGCTTACCTAACGCTGAAGTTCTTCATTGTAATCAAATAGTTTGAATAGCAATTTTAATCTACATTAAATGCACAATATATTGAACGTATTTAATTGGATAAGGAATGATACTGTATTGTTAAAAATAGCTTCGATAATGACACATTATTATTTTGTAATATTTAAAAGATAAAAATGAAATGATTGCTGTGGGTTTTTCTTAGGAGATAGACATATGCTATCGCGAACTTTTATGTAGACCCTTTTAATTTATATATTTCCGCAGTACATTATCTTATTCTATCATCAATAGTTTTCGCAGCGCACGCGATGTAAGAAATATTTTAAGTAATTTTTTTACATCTTGGATTTCATTATTGAAGTTTTAGTAAGGATTCCTAATTTGTTTGAAAATAAAATAAAGTCTATGTTAGTCAGTGATAATGTAGCTTTCTAATGGTAAAAGAATTTTCGAAATCGGTCAAGTAGTTTTTGAGTTTAATCGAATACAAAAATACAAATCTTCCCTCTTTATTACTATGTTAACATAAATGTATGGAAGTCTGCCGGATTTGTTGACATTTATGAACACTGCTCCGCTCCCTTTTGTAGTAGCGTGATGTTATATAGCCTATAACCTTCATCGATAAATGGACTATTCAACAGAAAAAGAGCTTTTCAATTCGAACCGGTGGTTCCTGAGATTAGCGCGTTCAAACAAACAAACTCTTCAGTTTCATAATATTATTAAGTAGGTATAGATATAGTTATTTTTATTAAAAAAAATATTGAATTAAATAGCACAAAAACTATATTATTAGAAGCTTTGTAAATTACTTAAAATCCGTACAAAATTTCAAAATTATACGATACGAAATAAAACAGCTATGGAGTCTTAACCCAAAAGAGCCCTAAGTCTTCATACCCTCCATAGCGGCGGCGCGCGCTGTCATAACAGATGGCGTCACACAGTATTTTGGCGCGGCGGCAAGCGTTTTTGAGATTACTGCATTAAAATTGCTGTATCTTCGTTATTTTTGATTGGATTGAAATAATTTTTTCACAGTGTTTATTGTTTTTTTAATCATTATAAATCTGCATACTCAGCTAAAAACGTGAATGATCCTCATTTGCCCACAATATCTGGACCTCACTTAAAACTACTTGCCGACCCCTGCTCTAGTAATATTATTTAAAAAGATAAAGTAAATTTGAATTTAGAACATCGTGTGCACTAGGTTTGTGATTTCAAAACATCTACACTTACTTCTACCTACATGGTGCCGAATTTATCATACAACTTTTTTTTAATTTATGAAGATCTCAGACTCGGAACCTCCTTGGTGTACTTACTTTTTTTTAATTTGCTTTGCGCGTACTTATCATTTTCTTTCACGTCATATTGTTGAAAATTGTTGTTGATTTTTTTTTGCATTTCATATACAGCCTCCGTGTCCGTGGCGTAGCGGTAGTCATCGCGACCGCTACGCAGGAGGCGCGGGTTCAATCCCCGCTCAGTGCAAATATTTGTTTGCATGAATATGGGTATTTGGTGGTCTGGTCGTGCCTCGGAGAGCACGTTAAGCCGTCGGTCCCAGTTGCCATACGAACATCTATAGCAGTCGTTACGGGCAGTTGGAGCCCTAAAAAATTCAACAACAACGTTCTAGCTGCAATGCTTCAATATCGCCTAATGTCACCATTGGAGGAGATGGAGGTCAGGTGGCAGTCGCTTTACGGAAAATATCGAGGTCTAGTCAAATCCGCAGTTAAGGTTGGTACCTAAAGCGGACCCCAGACTCCGAGGTGAAAGCTCGGATGCGACTGGGAATGAGGATCATTCACGTTTTTAGCTGAGTATGCAGATTTATAATGATTAAAAAAACAATAAACACTGTGAAAAAATTATTTCAATCCGATCAAAAATGACGAAGATACAGCAATTTTAATGCAGTAATCTCAAAAACGCTCGCCACCGCGCCAAAATACTGTGTGACGTCATCTGTTATGACAGCGCGCGCCGCCGCTATGGAGAGTATGAAGACTTAGGGCTCTTTTGGGTTAAGACTCCATAGCTGTTTTATTTCGTAACGTATAATTTTGAAATTTTGTACGGATTTTAAGTAATTTACAAAGCTTCTAATAATATAGTTTTTGTGCTATTTACTTCAATAATTTTTTTTATAAAAACAACTATATCTATACCTACTTATAATATTATGAAACTGAAGAGTTTGTTTGTTTGAACGCGCTAATCTCAGGAACCACCGGTTCGAATTGAAAAGCTCTTTAAAAGGTTAAAGGTTAAAGGTTGGAAAAGGTTATAGGCTATATAGCATCACGCTACTACAAAAGGGAGCGGAGCAGTGTTCATAAATGTCAACAAATCCGGCAGACTTCTATACATCTATGTTAACATAGTAATAAAGAGGGAAGATTTGTATTTTTGTATTCGATTAAACTCAAAAACTACTAGACCGATTTCGAAAATTCTTTTACCATTAGAAAGCTGCATTATCACTGACTAACATAGAGTTTATTTTATTTTCAAACAAATTAGGAATCCTTACTAAAACTTCAATAATGAAATCCAAGATGTAAAAAAATTACTTAAAATATTTCTTACATCGCGTGCGCTGCGAAAACTATTGATGATAGAATAAGATAATGTACTGCGGAAATATATAACTTAAAAAGGTCTACATAAAAGTCCGCGATAGCATATGTCTATCTCCTAAGAAAAACCCACAGCAATCATTTTTATCTTTTAAAAATTACAAAATAATAATGTGTCATTATCGAAGCTATTTTTAACAATACAGTTTTCATTCCTTATCCAATTAAATATGTTCAATATATTGTGCATTTAATGTAGATTAAAATTGCTATTCAAACTATTTGATTACGATGAAGAACTTCAGCGTTAGGTAAGCGTAAGAGCGGGCAACGTGCGGTGCGGTGTGATGCGAGCGCTCAGGCGGGCGTTCGGCACTTCGGCAGCCCTCTGCCAGTTTGTGTCGTCGACGACTCACCGAGAGCGGCAGGTGTATAATAGCGCGCGGCCTTGAGCGAGTGACGGAGGCCTGACGCAACGCAGTCCACTGTAGTGTATAGACTGGAACGTTTGTTATTGTTTCGGTGGTAATAATGCCCCCATACAAATATTGTATTGTGCCAAAATGCAAGAATACAAGTGTTACTACGCCTAATAAACTGTTTTTTTTTAAGTTCCGAGAGATGCAAAGATAAGAAAAAAAATGGGTTAAAGTAATGAGAAGAGATGATAAAACTCCTCTTTCAAGCGAAAGTGTTTTACATTGTTGCGAAGATCATTTTGACGTAAGTAGGTATTGTGTACCTATTACTATTAGAACTATCGAGATATTTACCATGTATTGTTTGGAGCTTCCAATAAAGGTCCAACCCCACCAAACGGACGGCATCGGCCCGGATTTTACAATCTTTAAACAAAATTAAATCTTATTATTACAGTGTTTGAAGTTTATATTACCAAGTCACGCACAACAGCTTGACAGCGACGTGCGGCGGCATGACGCACGTCAAGCTGTCATGCGTGACTTGGTTATATAAACTTTAAATGCTGTGACATAAGATTTATTTTGTTTAAAGATTGTAAAATCCGTTCCGATGCCGTCCGTTTGGTGGGGTTGGACCTTAATAGTAATGTGAAAGGCCATGAAAGTTTAAATACCTATATTGCGTACCTACCTATGTCTATACATGATAACAAAATTCAGTCTAGAGATTATCCTGCAGGCGTATACTTACTATATACCTACCTATTCTATCATTTTTAAAAGTTACAGACTTGCACCACTACGAATAAGTCTCCTAAATACTTTTGAAGTGGTTATGACGGCAATACCTACTTAAGTACTTCATTTTATTGTAAAACTTAATACCTTTTCCTTTTCTGAACCTGTATTATACTAGCTTCAGTTATTTCACGTCATTTCTAACGTGGTTTATTACTCGCTTGACAACACAGTAGGTACAACTTTCGACAGAACATCATAAGGTAGGTAAATAAGTACAAGCGTTAGGACGAACTACGTATATTATAAAGTATTTTAAAAACAAACTGTATTTGAATAATCACCAAAGAACTTAAAACACAAATAAAGTACTAAGAAAAACCAATAAAACGCAAGCACTACTAGTCGATCCACGGAAGAATTTGTACTGACTGACTGGCGACTGCGCTAGTCGGGACGCGTTCATAACAGATGACGTCATCGTCTAAATCGCAGTGTAAGCGGGCGTTTTTAAGTACTCGTTAAGAAATCCCTAATAGCTTCGTCATTTCTTGACGGATTTTGATTATTTAAAAAATAGGACACTCAGAAAGGTATAGCGCACCTGGTATACTGATTAAAAATACAATATTCCATTATGTGATTCATCCTCATTAACGCTAGGATGAAGAAGAAGCATTTCATTATTTCCTCGCTGAGGTGGGATGAAAAGTTACGTGTTGCACTCGAGTGCAAAGATTTTTCACCTTGTGCTCTTTTGATACCCTCGATAAAGCTCTAGATTCTAATTTAGGAATTTAGAATCTTTCGCTTGCTCGGTCATCAAAACTGAGCACGCGGTTAAAAAGCAACTTTGCACTCTTATATAACAAATACCTATTGTTTGTTTGTTATATAAGAGTGCAAAGTTGCTTTTTAACCGCGAGCTCAGTTTTGATGACCGAGCAAGCGAAAGATTCTAAATTTGAATCACGAGCGTAGCGAGTGATTCACAAATTAGAATCTTGAGCGTTAGCGAGGGAATCAAAAGAGCACAAGGTGAAAAATCTTTGCACTCGAGTGCAACACGTAACTTTTCATCCCACCTCAGCGAGGAAATAATGAAATGCTTCTCCTTCCTAGCGTAAATTCCCAGTCGCATCCGAAGCTTTCACCTCGGAATCCGGGGTCCGCTTTACCAGACTTAACTGCGGATTTGGCTGGACCTCGATATTTGCCGTGAAGCGACTGCCATCTGACCTCCACAACCCAATGGTGACATTAGGCGATATCGAAGCATTGCAGCTAGACCGTTGTTGTTGAACTTTTTGGGGCTAAAACTACCCGTAACGACTGCCATAGATGTTCGTATGGCATCCGTGACCGTCGGCTTAACGTGCTCTTCAAGGCACGACAAATACTTACCCATTTTCATGCATAAAAAATATTTGCACTGAGCGGGGATCGAACCCGTGCCTCCTGCGTAGCGGCCGCGTTCACTACCACTACGCCACGGAGGCTGTATAATATGTGTATTAATACTATTAATAAAATACAAAAAAATAAAAATTCAACAACAATGTTCAACAATATGACGTGAAAAAAATTGATGCGCGCAAAGCAAATTTAAAAAAAAAAATACACCAAGGAGGTTCCGAGTCTGAGTTTTTCCTAGTTTTTCATAAATTAAAAAAAAGTTGCATGATAAATTCGGCACCATAGAGGTAGAAGTAAATAGGTTTAATGATGTTTTGAGTTCACAAACCTAGTACACACGATGTTCTAAATTCAAATTTACTTTATCCTCTAGAGGATAAAAACGACTTTTACGCTCAGTTATCGAAGAGCAAAAATACTCTTTCCGAGATGGTGGGATGAAAATAACTATTATCTTGTCAACGATAAATATTACGTTTTACCAAACAGGCTGAAGAGTATTATGTACGTAGGTACAGACGCGACTGTACTAAGTAGGTAAGTATGTAAGTACGTAAGTTCTTATATAGACATTATTAGACATATTAAAAGCTTTTATTACGTAGTCCTTATTGTTCTTTTACTGAAATATAAAGTTTGTCTTCCTAAGTATCAAGAATGGGACACACGGTATATTATTAAATTGGGGTGCTAGGTTGGGGCGCCCCCAGGGCAACGGAAACGGCAGCGCCTCACCCCCAAGGTGGGTGAGACTCAAGTAAGACTGAAGCGGGAGCGGCCCCGTTGAGCGCAGTAAATAGTAACTAATGTAATTATAATAATTATTTTTTTACACAAAGAATATGAGCAACCAAATATTACCAGTCCTCTAAATGTCCCTTTGATTATAGCAAATGGTACAGTGCAGCAGGCAAGGGGGCTGGTGGGTTCTCCAAGTGCAGACCTGGGGGTCACAGGCGAGGCAACCTGTGACACCACTAGAAGCAGACTGGTGGGGCGGTACGAGGCGTCCCTCTACCCCTACCCGCCTCCCTAAGGCAAAATATAGACCATGGTTACCGACATAAGCACCCCGCTGGCCAGCGTGGGGGTGTAAAATTACCTACCATCTTCTTCTTCATCCTAGTGTTAATCCCAGTCGCATCCGAAGCTTTCACCTCGGAGTCTGGGGTCCGCTTTACCAGTCTAACTGCGGATTTGGCTGAACTTTCATATTATTTTTTCCGTGAAGCGACTGCCATTATTTGACCTTCACAACCTAATGCAGCAATGGAGACATTAGGCGATATCGAAGTATTGCAGCTAGTCTAGTTGTTGGACTTTTTGTTAGGGCTCCAACTACCCGCAACGACTGCCAATACTGCCATAGATGTTCATATTATGGCAATTTATAATTACATGCATGTTTTTTGTTTTAGGACAGCATCCTGGCACCAATCAATAAAAAATCTGGAGCCGGTCCCACTGGCAAGAGCGGGACTGGCGTTTTTGGAAAAAATTCTAACAATAAACCTTCTGGCAAAAGTAGTGGCAATATAATTGGGTTAAGTAGCGGAGGGAAATCTTCAGGTAATAAGTCTTCCAGCTCAACACCTAAAGCATCATCTGGATTTGGAGTTCTAGGCTCCTCTAGCTCTGGTGGAAAGACAACATCTCTTGGTGCCAGTTCGTCTAAAAGTTATTCCGCATCTTCATATAGTACACCAAAAAGCAAGAAGTCGTCCACAGGTTTTGGCATATTATGGATACCTACCAAAAAGCGTAATAAACACAAAGACATAGTCTATACCAGTCATAATGAGTCATCCTCGAAAAGAAAATATGAAAGGACACCATCAATGTATAACTTGTAAGTACCTTTTTTTCCTAGTGGAAATCCCTACGTAGGTACCTATTCCCATTCCTGGCGCGTTGCCGGCGCGCGCGCGCCACAGCCTCGTCCGTTAATCAGCAGCTACACGAGTAGCTGAAGTTGACTCAGACCTCTTGACTTTTGCGGGAGTGACTGCCGTCTGACCCACCTACCCCGAAGCCCCGAAGTGCAGCTAGTCTCGTTCGTTCATCAACAGATACTCCTAAGAGTATTTTTTCCCACTTTAATTTTTTTATCTTCCTATTTGACACATATTATTTTATACCTATCTCGAAAAGCGCAAAAATGTAGCACTATGTGTCTTTGGGCAAAATGAGGCAAATAATATTATAAGATACTGTCATAAAAAATCCAGAACAAAAATGGGTCATCACTGTCATCAGTATCATGGGTATTGAGTGAACGTGGTGATAAATAGAGTTTTATCGTTCTTGCCAGTAAAGTATAGGATCATACTTCAGGTGCACAACTGCCTGCGATAAATAATGTTTGAATTCTTCATTTAAGCCTTGACTTTCCTGTGCAGGTGCACTATACATAGAAAGTTGCTTTTTCACAAGCAATTTATGAAAATCCCAAATTCGATTGAGAGTTAATGAATGATGAGTGAGATGACGCAACGACAATCACAGCACAGACACAAAAAAGTCTCATGCTTGCACTTCATTCTCGTCGAAGTTAGGCGAGGCGAGGTTTGACGAAGTTAGGCGAGGTTATTATGCGAGGCGAGGCGACACGAGGTTTGCTAGCACTTCACTCTCGTCGAGGTTAGGCGAGGCGGGGTTTGACGAAGTTAGACGAGGTTCACTCTCACCATTGTTATACACGTACTAGTACGTAAATACACACGTTAAACACGTTATTTCACGTAGGTACTAGTACGTTGTACGAATTGTACTAGTACGGTGCATACCGGCAAATGTCCGATTAAGCACAAGACTCTCTCATCCTAGCGTTAATTCCCAGTCGCATCCGAAGCTTTTCAGCTCGGAGTCTGGGGTCCGCTTTTACCGTCTTAACTACAGATTTGGCTAGACCTAGATATTTTTTCGTGAAGCGATTGCCATCTGACCTCCACAGCCCAATGATAACATTAGGCGATATCGAAGCTTTTGCAGCTAGACCATTGTTTTTGGATTTTTTAGGGCTCCAACTACCCGTAACGACTGCCATAGATGTTCTTATGGCAACCGGGACCGACGGCTTAACGTGCTCTCCGAGGCACGACCAGACCAATGCAAATACCCATATTTCATGAACACAAATATTTGCACTGAGCGGGGATCGAACCCGCGCCTCCTGCGTAGCGGCCGCGTTCACTACCGCTACGCCACGGAGGCTGTCCTAGCACAAGACTATGGCATACTGAATATACTGATTGAACGAACGCGAGAATGTGGAGGCTGCGCCTCGCCTCGTCTCGTCTACCCTCGCACCTCGCGTCCCCTCGCGCGAGGCCAGGCGAGGCGACGCGAGGCGCGGCGACGTGACGCGAGGGCTCCCACTACACTCTCCTGCTCGCGCTACCTCGCCTAACCTCGACGAGAATGAAGTGCAAGCAAAATACGTAACTTATTTTTATTGAAGAGAAGAGACGCGAAGGAGACTAAACACAGCCATCTCGCGAGTTTTTGAGTAATTAACCGGCAGCACTCTTGTAATGCAAGCACCTTTAACTAATTATTGTATGGTTTATACCAAAACAGAAAAAAAAAAAAGTCGATTTTAAAGGGTGATGTATCGATCCAATGAATAGATTCAGTACTACGTATCGATTTAAAAAATCGATTTATTTGGCTCGAAAAATCGATCTTTCGATTAATCGATCTCAGATCGCCATCCCTAGTGTGTGTGTAGAGTGTAGTGTATGCGTGTTTTGTATTTGACAAAGGTCAAGGCTTTGTCAATGTTTCTTTTCTAAATCAATAAAATTATCACATAAATATAATATTAAAATCTTTAAATTTATTAGTATAAACAAAGAATTAAATAATCCTTGTAATTGTATGCATATACTAGTTTTCAAAGCCAATTAGCAGTCGAAATCGGTAAAATATTGTTTGTGAGCAAAATTAAAACTTTTTTGTCACTTTATGTTTATGACACAAGATGCAAGAGAACAATAATTTCGAAACCATCATTAGCACATGGCGACGTTTGTCTGGAGAACAAATAGAAACTGCTGGAGTAAGGTAAACTTGCAATAAAATTATAGGTATGTAGGTATATTATGTCTACGGTCATCATTTTTGCAGTGTTGTTTACATTAATATTTACGTTGCTGTACACAGTTGTATGACAATGTGTGCGGAACTTTGTCAATTGAAATTTAATCTTCCGGGCTTCCGGCCCCCGTACACCTGAATGCAGTTGCATTGACGCAACCACCTAGGTGACTTGCTTTTTCACTTGCTTACATTAACCGCAATCATTCTTTTTTTAAGCATGTCTGGGGATTCACCTGATTTCAAGCCGCACAAAAAGAAAGAAGAGACGGATTTATTGATGCCAGACAGGTCGAAGGCGCCTCTTACATCAATAGCTTCTGCAAGCACTGCAGTAACTGCACCGGATATACCCACAGACAATAGTGAAAAGCCTGAGGAGAAGCAAGAATTCATTCAACGAGATAAGGGAGACACAAAAGTGAGTATTAATTTAGACTTACTCTACAGAATACCTTAGGTAACTATATATGTGCACAAGTGATTGCTTGGATTTTAAAAAGATCTTCTCATATGTATAAATCTAGTTTATGGCAGGGATCTCTACAGAATTTAGGTCCTACTACAGCATATATTCTTTCATGAATGGTTTCAATGATAACAAATTGCAATTAAATGGTGTATGTGTATTATATTGATGTTAGAAGTACAAACAGATCAAACTATTAACTTCACAATTGGGTAAGGCTGACCATCAATTCTTTTCATTCAGGAAATTTCAAATAGTGTGTAGGTTCTTAAATTATATCACCTCTGATAGATTGAATTACTTATACAATATGGATACGACATATAGGCAATAATTGAAACCATATACTTGGTACCCCCTAAGCTTCAAGCAGGAAAAGTTTGAACAAAATTGGTCCAGTATTAAGGGCAGAAACTAGAGTTTTAATTTTATAGAATTTGAACAACTTTGAGCACTCTGTAGAATCGCATGTTGCCGCTTAGCTGTTCAAGTAAGTTACCTACTATGCCTATTGTTGTGTGTGTGTGTGAAGTTGTTGTGTGTGTGTGTAGGTGTGTGCGTATTTTTAATGTACATCAAATAAAATTATTAGTACAATGGGTGGTCTTATCACAGTTTTTGATTCCTTCTATGTATAGAATAATATTGCAAGACAATAGGTAGTTTGTGGTCTACATTGAATCATTACTTCTTCTGCTCCTGAGTGTATTATAAGTGTGTATGTGTGTTAATAGGTGTTTTATTTTCACCTTGATATTGTTTACTCACCGGTGTGTTTTAGTTTTGGAGAATTTAAGGAGACTAAACAATATAAATAGATAAAGGTATTCATGTACTTTAAAAAATATTTGATATGTTCAGAGGCATTTGTGTGTTTACAATGAATGCCCCCTGACATTATGGTGTGTTTACCAAAATAGGCTATAGCGATAAACGGATCAGATCAATTCCACCCTGGGGGAAACGCAAGCAACAGCTAGTATCTAACATACAGCATTATATGTTTACAGGATGCAGCTGGAGACACAAATGATAGAGATTTCAAAAATGATAAAGGTGATGACTATTTAGAAAATGACAAAGTAACTAATAAATCTGACAAACAAGAAAATGAAAAATATGGAGATAAAGTGGACAGTGTGTATTTAAGACCTCCTCCAGCACATAAAGCAAGGTCCAATGCTTCTACTGTAGAGGAAGAAGACTGTGGCATCAAGTGTCTTTACTATACACTGCAATGCTGTGATTGTGTTTTGATGTAAATATCCTATACTGCTCAAACAGACTACAACTACTTTTAAGTACTATTTTGTCTGTAGGCATATTATCTCTAAACTCATTTAGTTTTATGATATTCAAGACTTAAGAGCTTGGGACTATAATGCATTTTAAGCTAGCTGCTAATTTTAAATCTATTAAGTGCTTTGATGAAAATTATATTTTTCATGACAATGTACCTAATGTTATCTCATGAATTTAAATTTATATTGAAATTACCTAGTTGAGTATTAAAAATATTTTTATAAACTTATTGCGGTAGTAATTGCGTCTAAGCTGTTTTATTTAGTACCTAAGTTTTAGCATTATATTGCCAAGTTGATGAAATTTATACAGTTATTAAAATAGGTTCAGACTTCTTGCAATAAATATTATTTTGACAATAGAATTTTAGCTCACTAGATTATAAGAAATTATATAGTCACTGTGGCAACAATATCCTTAGGCTTGCGAACATTATTGTTTGACTTGTGAACTTGAGAGTGTTTTTGATGTGCAGCTTATAATTATTATGTCCACTGGGACCCAAAAGTGCCAATTCTTTTTGGAAATTGCATTACTGAATTTGTATTGACTATATTCATAATAATGGAAAGCGCGCTAATGTTAACTTAGCCATATATGTATTTGTATTACGAATTTACACTTTACTGAGCAAATTAATGGCAAAATACAATTAATATCTATGAGTATTGTGATTTATACTGTAAGTTGGTGACAAACTTTTAGAATTGAATAGCTTTTGACTTGAACTAAATCACTGTATCGCAACATAACGATATCCTGTGTTTGTCTCCCTCTTAAACAGCTGTACTTATATTTGTGTCAGTTATTCACGGTAGTTTTAATGAGCTAGTGACAACAAAATCCCTGAAATAGTACCTATTGCAGATAACAATAGTCTGCTATGTATTTATTTTTAACATTCCATTTTAATATACATATAAGAGATAAACTGAGTAGTACTAGATTATGGTCTTATCATAGTTCAGTTCCAGTAGATCTGATTCTTAATTCTTAACATAAATTGGTTAATAAGTTTAAATCAAATTATTAGTTTGCATATCATAAAATTATTGGTCAAAAATTCGTTTCGTTTAAAATATAATTATACTTATTCTCAGCAAAAAAATAAATTGATAGTTTTTTTTTTTTTGACTCAAATGATTAACAGAGACTGAATCACTATTAAGGTTCTAGTGTTTAGTATGAAAAATGTATCACTTTTGTGGGAGTTCAGTTATTTACCAAAGAGCATGTAGAATGAGATACTGTATCCAATATTCGTAGTAACGCGACTGGCATATCAGCCTCGTTCATGCGGAAAATGTGAGTGGTGTAGGGGCACACATTTAATCAAGCATGTAACTGCGCGAATAGCCACTGAACATATTGGGGACAGTTAAAGTAACAGGAATGAACTGACCGACTTAGACTGTTAGGCTACTCTCAAATTCGGTGAACACTAAAAGCGACGAGTGTTGTACTTTTTAGCCAATGTCCATTTTTTGTAGATAGGGGTAGTTAATACAAATATTTCGTACCAATGTACTTTTGTAATAAAAATTTAGAGAATAACGCGGTACACTTGAAATTCAAACTACCTGCTCTGTATTGCTCTGAAAACGCACTGCGTTAAACTGAAAAACATTAAATTGAAACTGACAAAAACTGAAACCCATAAATATTAGGTCAGGTATCTAATGAATTGTATAGAATAGAGAAACAGCCATCTTTGTCTCATTTATTTTAGAGGAATGCCATTATATAAGTCTTTCGTATTACGGTTTACCTGTTATAGTTAATCTTTATAGCTCTTATATTCTTATACTTATTGTGCTCTAAATATCTAGGTAGTCGGCCTCCGTCCGTAGTTGGAGACTATACTTGGTGTAGTACATAGATTTATATGTACCTACTTATTTATATTTTTGTATACCTTTAGACATACATACAATATAAACATAAACTTTATAAAGTGTTTAATTTTTATGCCTTTCAAACTCATAGATAATTATGAATCGTTACATTCGTTACGGAACCTCCTTAAATTACTCCCAATATATCCCTTCGGCATATCCGAACATTGTTGTCATACCTACTTAAAAAATAAAATCGGCCAAGTGCGAGTCGGACTCGCCCATGAAGGGTTCCGTAGTAGCATTTAGCAAAGGTAAAAATTGCGGTTTATGACGTATTAAAAAAAAAACTACTGACTGAATCTCGTTCAAACCAATTTTTAGTGGAAGTTTGCATATTAAGACTTGCTGTAGCCCGCGGCTCCGCCCGCGTGGATGTCGGTTATCGCGACCAAATATAGCCTATGTCCTTTCCCAAGGTCAACCTAATTTATCTCTGTACCAACACTACCAACTTTCATCACAATCGGTTCAGTGGTTTAGGCGTGAAAGCGTGACAGACTGACAGACATAAAAACAGTTACTTTCGCATTTATAATACCTACCTACATTAGTAATGAATTGAAGTATGGATATAGATGCAAATGGCAATTAGGTAAGTAACTTGAATCAAGTTGAAGTACTCAGTAGTACCTACTCATTCAATAACATCCAGGTGTTGAATCTGAAATAACGTAATCGGCTTGATATTTGATATGTGCTTACGTTTGACGATTGCCTTATTATGTTGTGGTTATAAATGTTTATACGTATGTAGAATGCCTACAACACGTGTGCATCTGAAAATCTAAATTGATGGCCCAATTTTCTAAACTGGGACCTATCGTCTTCCAAGCCTCGATGAGAAATTCATCGAGTCCATCAGCTTTCCCATATTACATTGTGTTGAAGCGCAGTTTAGAAGTGCAGGCGTTGTTATCATCGGCGACACTACCTACTTGATTCGGACGGGGATCCGTTCAGCTAATTAAGTAGATAACTTATACTTATTTCGGTACACACTTGCATGGTGGGTGGAGGGGTAATCGTGAATTACCCCTCCACCCACCAGTGGGAAACTCCTCCAGTGGGTGGACGGGGCGGGACCCGGTATAATAGGTACCTTAATTTAACCATAATTTCAAAGATATAATAAAATACAACTATTGACTGGTGACCTACAGAAAGGCCCACCGAGTGACATTCTATCTCGCTGCCTGCATTCGATCGTTATAACTTTTTAGAGCGTTCGCCAGCTGACAGGCTGGTAGGCGTCTGGTGTGTGCCACCGTCCTCAACTTGGATATGTAGTGTCAGTAAACCATAACCAGTGTGATGATGGTTAAAACGTAAAGATTTTTGAAAAGGGAAGTACTTGCCACAACTAGCTACCCAGGCATGTTCCAAAATAATAAAATTTATTTATCGAGAACATTCTTATGACGAACCGTTCGGTTGATAGGGCGGTCTAATGTATGTAGGTACTTAATTAATTAGGTACTTAAGACAAATAAAAGTCGAAATAATAAATCGCACATTTATTAGGTAGGTACCGGTACATATATAATATAATAGCACATTTTGGAAGATTTCCTGTACACTGACGTTGATATAGTAAGTAGGTATATATAGGGTGAATTTTACAAATGGGCGTGTAGGGCCAATTCCGAAATTATGAGAAATAGCGAAAAGTAGGTACCTACTCAAACATACAGACACTATCAAACGTTATAATAGTGTTCTATCTCGTCATAATCATTCGGTTCGATTTCTAGCTAGATATAAAAAAAAAAAACAATGATGCAGGTTTTCCCTTGAGTAGGTATATATCGCTGTTCATCAGTGGCGAGGGGTGAAAATTTTCAAAAGGGAAGCCGGTGGAAATGAAGTTTTCGATCTAGTTTATAGGAACCCCTGAAATCAGGTTATAGGAACCCCTCGCCCGCAGTTATTGATAGTTTCGAGGTGGCCATTCACACCCAGTTAAAAAAAAATCACCGGTTAATTCAGAGTGGTACAAATGCAAAACATGTAATTCGTTCAGAATACACTTTCGACCCGATTTATACGATACTAACTTTAATAATACAACACTTATGTACATATTTCACCTAAATCATGTCGAAGATTAGACCAAGATCTGACCAGCAGACAGCATGGCGAGGAAAGCTTGTGTCAGACACAAATTTTTCACTCGAGAGACACAAGTTTTCCTCACCTCGCCTCGAATCTCTGTAACCGAAAAAATAACACTGGCACGTGAAAAAATGAGACATTTTGTAGGTCGACATTCAAGAAACACGAGGCTACAGTGCCCTGGTTTCTATTTACGTGAGACAACATACATTTCAATACATCGATATTATTTATAAGAATGCATCCTAACGGGTTTTTTCTTCATTATAGCGACAATACTGACATACGAATACAACCATTTCATGTGAAAACTCTACAAGTTAAATTATATTATGCAATTTGACATAACGATATAACTGCTAGATCATGTATTACCCGTGGTACACCCATTGATACAACTGGTTGTACCACAGGGCTTTTTTTTTCCCGATGGATCAACTGGTTGTACCACAGGGCTTTTTTTTCATGTATTACTCGTGGTACACCCATTGATACAACTGGTTGTACCACAGGGCTTTTTTTTCCCGATGGATCAACCGTACGGTGGAACAACTAAAAACATTCCCTGTGATACAACTATAATTTAAAAGGATAACGTGGATAAGAATAGGAAATAAAAAAAAAATAGATATATTATTGTTTACAACACACCTGCTCATAAAAGTGCTATTATTTCACCGGAAATAGGCACGTAATGACACCTATTATCAAACTGTGACTTTTTCATTGCTATTATTCACAAGCGAGTTTTAGATTCTTTTTTAAATTTTATAGGTTAAGTTTCTATGTTCTTAAAAAAGTTTCGATACAAAAAAGAACGTGTTTAATAGTACGAATAAATTAATATGCCTATTGTATGTTCATTTGATGCATTCTCGTATTTAAATAAATAATTTCAACTTGTAATATTTGTTTAATAAACAAAATTTTCACTCAAGTATAACTTTTTTTTCTCTAAGTACAGAAAAAAAAACAGTAAAAAAAAGTTAAACTCAAACCTCTTTTTTTTTAAATATGGCCGACCGCTCAGCATCAGATCGATCTTGCCTAGCAAAGTACTCAAAATGATCTCAATCTTTGGTTTTCCCCCGTTCCTGTGGACTGATTGTTCTGATGTTTGGCATACAATTTAAATCAATAAAACAGTTTGATATTTACATCATTAGTAGGTATAATGATAACATTTTTGAGTACCTACTTTCCTAGTCAAGATCGATCTGATGCTGACTGTATAGTTAACAAAGGAGATATGACTGTATATTGAGTACAGCCTACTTAATATGAGGTTACTATAATTCTGTAACGTTTCTATAGTTAATGTTTTATATCAATTACAGAGATTTTATTATTTTAAGTAAATTTCGAATATTGAATGAAAGTACAGATTGACATAAAATTTCCCGGTACTGCAGACAGGAATAACTTTGTGAATCTACTTAACCACCAACATTCAGAATAGCTGAAATATTATAGCAAAATAAAGACAAGTAAAATAAATAAATGCATAATTCTAGTATAAAACATATTACCACATTGCCGAACTAGTATCTTGGTAACTAAATATTAATTTAAAATGAATGAATTTAACTTACAATGACTAAACATGATTAAGGTGCATTATCTGTGCGTAAGTAAATAAACAATTATCGTCCTTTTTGGTAAATAACTTTCAACAATCATAATTTTACTATCTACATTTCAGCTGTAAATAGCTGATTACATAAATAAAAAATACCTAATTACAAGAGAAAAATTTACCACAATATCTTAATTTTACTCTAAATTCACGTGAACTAGTTGAATACGTAAAAACAACTGCACTGATGGGTGAAGAATGAGTGCGGCAAAAACTGAACAATCAGCATCCATACTAATATTTGGTTTGGTCGCGATAACCGACATCCACGCGGGCGGAGCCGCGGGCAAAAGTTAGTAGTAAATAATTATAAGTAAATGTGAAGCGTTCAACTCATTATTGTCCATTTACAACTTTATAAAACGTCAATAAAAGGTATAAGGACGTTCAATGACTGCGGCGCAAACTAAATAATCAACACATTCATAAATGTAAAATGATATAACATTCATAATTGCAAATTCTACTACCTAATAATAAAAAAACAACTAAGTATAATAAAAGGCATATGGACGTCAAACTGATATCTTTTAGATAATAACAAGAAAATTTATATTACATTATTCCTAGTAAAATATATACACTACTTAAAATTATAGTGGGTGTATCTACGAACTAGTATATTATTGTGCGTAGTGCCTTTAGTGCTACTAGTGTACCTAAATAGATTCCTTAGGCCTTCACTGTTACTCAATAATTGTTGGGTCAGAACATAGAATAAAATCATGACGTAAGAGTCGCGATAAGCTAAAATGAACCTCATTTTGCCATGGATTGAAGCACATATACGATGTACTGAACACACATATATGAACACACATGTACTACACAGTACTCAAAGACACAGCCAGTTTCACTCATACCCTTACTGTTTGATTAATTTATTAATACGTGAATTCCTTATAGGCAATATAAACATTAAAGTAACTAGACACATGTTACTAAAATAATAATAATTATTAACGAAATGTATATTGAGTGTTGGATCTTTACTTAACTATATTTAGAATTTGCTTTGAAAACAAAGTGAATTGATTAACTGAGTAAGAATAAATAATAATTCATTTATATAAAACCACTTTTTAACGGCTTCTATCTATCTCTAAAAGATCTAGAATCCATAAAAAAGTGTTTTTTTTTTCAACGAGTGATATTCACGTAAACTTCAGAAAATATGAATAATAATTATTTTCATTCAATGAGATTACATATAAAATATTTACTGCACACAAAATCATTTCACCCGGTTTATAGGAGTGCTCTAATATGGCAAAAAAATATCTTATAGGTATGTAGTACAATTCATTCATATAATATAACACATCTCACGCCAATTGTTATAAAATCATAAATATTTAAACGACTTGATG
Organism: Eilema depressum; assembly: GCA_914767945.1. Lineage (NCBI taxonomy): Eukaryota > Metazoa > Arthropoda > Insecta > Lepidoptera > Erebidae > Eilema > Eilema depressum. The sequence goes on along the minus strand of OU612012.1, from coordinate 19,212,326 downwards.
AACAACATAGGTAATGGAACAGCAGTTTTAAATTGTAATATTTTGGCCTGTTATATAATAATGTGAGCCTCATGCTTCTCGAATGATCTTGACATTTCATAATAAATTTAATATTTACCAACTATAATCTCTAAAACCACTCAATAAATTGGGCAACAAATCTCAGTACTCAGAATAAAAAGTCACAGCATTATCTTTCTTTTACATATTTCACGAGAACAGATAACAGGACGTGGTAATGAAATACTTAAAATAGAGGCAGATATAGTTAGATAGGTTTAAGAAAAAACATAGTATTCACTAGAATGATACTTTTGTCACAGCCATGGAGGTCTAAATTATCGCTATACCAGCTGAGCTCAGGCTATAAGTTAACTGGCATCGCCCGTGTACAAGGCGGTCGCGCCTCGAGCTCTACAGACGCTATAAACGGCATAGGGATCATACCTTCACAATATTACCAACGGATAGTGTAACTAATTGTCAGTAACATCTTATTCACGTTTATAATAATGATTATTACGAGCCGCTAACAAAAGACATATTTTGAGCATCTGTCAAGTGACAATTATCAAGACGCATAGGGATATAAAACGTAAGACTAATTGTAAATGTGGATCCTCATCGATCAAACGAAGGGTACCGCTAACCCGAGTTTTAACACATGTCATAGCTAACATGAATGAAACACCAAAGCTCGGTAAAGTCGGTTGTATATGAATTGTGAATACCTGAAAAAGGCTAACATCAATTACTTTGATAAACCGAGACGCTAAACAGCATCTTGTACCGAGCTAGTAAAGTTAAAGAAAAAAACATATTTTCAATGAAGAAGATATTTGGAACATGCCAGTTAGAAATCCAATCATTTATTCATTCAAATTCAAGATAAAGCAAGTCGCTATAGCCGCATGGCAACGCAATGTTTTGCTAAATTCTGCGAATCGACGATGACTAGAGCAATTTGTTGGTTAGCTATATTTTTTTTTAAATCGTTAAAGTCTTAAAAAATTCTCAATCTATATATATATAAAAATGAAACCCGTTTTCCGTTGTCACGACATAGCATGAAAACGGCTGGACCAATTTCGATAATTATTTTTTTAGAATACTCCTTGAAGTACGGGGAAGGTTCTTACGGAGAGAAAAATTGAAAAAAAAAGAATTGACTGTTAGGCGGTACGAAGTTCGCGGGGTCAGCTAGTAAATAAATAATAAAATATTACTATGATTTACAAACGTGTAATCAGATTCTTTTATTCGTTTTCAATCAGCATTATGGTTTGGACAGTTCATAATAATTTACATTATCTCATAAATATTAGCTAAGTACCCAAATCAAACTAATAATCTGGTAAACAGGGCATAGAAATTTAATAGTAATTACATTAATGCATTATTAAGTTTATATATTCTTCTAAATAAGTGACACTAACAATTTGCAGCTGTTTTAACAATACTGATTTGTATAATAATTATGAATCAGTTTAATTATTTTCACAACTACCTATAACTTCAAAATGTGTTAGGTAGAACATTTAGATATATTCTGATTGTAGAAAAAAAGGACTTTTGAATATAGTATTATCTAATGTAAATAGTAGAGAATAAATATAAAGGTTTTATTTTAAATGAAGTAAGTAGGTACAGGGACGAGGTCGGGAAATTAAATCTAAGTAATAGGCAGTTAATAGCACTGTTAAACGTAGTTAGCCTTGCCTGGTGCTGTGAGTGCCGAGTGGTACGCAGTCCTTTTCAACTGTTATTCATTTAGATTTAGACCACCAAGTTAGAAATACAATAAATTAGATATATTTGTAAGCTCTATAGGTTCCACAACCTACTTTAAAAAAAATAATTCGTTCTGTAAACGTTCACCCTGTCAATCACATCTCTCGACCTTTTCGCATTGCTATGACTAAAATAATGAGTGTTATACGTATTAAAATTTCTATCGTATATATTTATTATTTTGTAAATTCGTTATACATATACTAAATATTATGTTAAGTACATAATCTAAAATGAGGTGAAGATTTGCATATAATTATACATTTTTAGCCCACTTACTCCTACCGTGTAGTAAAAGATACGCCAACCTCAAGAATATTAAACTCTTTTATATCAGACTTTTTTATATCAGAATCGGCTGTGCAAGATTATCTGTTCTGTGGTGCAAGTTTTACACCCGTATTCACAAACAATACTGTGAGGTCTCATAGTGTGCTCAAGTGCATAGGGCTGGTAAAATTAATTCACAAACATCACGGAGCAGTATCTAACCCCGCGTTTACATACTGCCGCTCGCATTGCTCATCGTGTTGCCAGAAATATTCGTGCGATTAATGCCCTAGCATTCACACACTCCCATCATCGCGTTGGTCCGCATTACAGTATTCGCCCTGCAACGGAGACGGACGTAAACGTATGGAGGACAACGCTGTAGCAGTGTACGCAATAAGCTTTTACAGCATAGCGAATTAATTAAATAGATTATTAATAAAAACTATCACTTTCAACTACTATACACTTTCCGTAGATCGATATAAATATTTTTAAAAGTAAATATTCGAGGAGCAATAACGAAAGTCGTGTTTTATTTAGCTTAGCGCCATCTAGCGGTCTCGTATAGTTCATCGCGCTAGTATTTGCGCAACATACGCGGCAGTACTCGCGGCATGACGAATATACCATTCACACCACGTCTCTGCCCACTTCTCTCGCCACTTCCCTCGCTCTGCCGCGAGTATGTAAACGTAGCATAACGCAGTGCGTTCCCTCAACGAAGTATTACTTAAGTGTTGTCTATGAATAAAAAGGCTTGCCAAAACGAACGCACTGAGAATTTGTCGTTCTTTGCACAGTTTTGGTAGTACGCATAGCGAAGTATTGTTTGTGAATACGGGTGTTAGTCAATCGTTGAACACTGAGTATAGTAAATAACTTCATTTAATTGCTTTCGAATTGAGGTTTACGTTTCTGATATTTACAATGAGATTCAAGGTACTTAATCATTGTGTTATAATGTATTTATAAAAGTACGAACGAATTACAAAAAATAATCCTTATACATTATAGATGTCTATGAAATTGAGATAATTTTATAGCATTCTATTTTGTATTTATCTGTTCCATAAAAGACACAGCACAAGAATGTACTTACTATATATACTGCTACATTACGTATATGATATTTCAATATTATTAGGCAAACAAAAATACCTAGGAATAAGTGGGTTAAAACGTAGTATAATAAGTTTCTGCTGTGCAATACCACCACTCCGCCCCCTCTGTATGGTCCTAGTACCAAGTGGATTTTATTTACCGCTAGCTAACATTGCATCCAGCTGGTATCGGCTTGTTCTTTGTACCTACCAAAGTGGCGTGCAGTCACCTATTTCTCTCTAACTGGGCAGCGGACGACAGGCGAGTTGCTACATAACCCTATATTATGGCAGATGTCACAAAATACTTTTTATCTTTGGGATTACGATAATGTAACTGTTACACATTTGTTAAAAAATTATCGAGTTTAAAAAATCTGGAAGACAACTTACTATAATTACCTGATAATAAATAAAAACTACATTTTAGAGATACTGTCAGCGCGCCATTAAACTGCAAGGTTCATAAAGTCACAATAAGTTGCTCGATATATTTACATTATTATCAGTCTTATTACAAAATACGGACTAACTCTAAACCCAGGTCTAAATCGTCTTTAGACCATGGTCTAAACTCTAAAGAGAATGTTATTACAAAAAGCGTTTTAGTACTAAACCAAGGACTATCTCTGGTCTAAAGATAAACCTGCGTGACCCCTAGTTTAACGTTGGTCTAAAGTATGAATCACAATAATAATACATCAGACTTGCAGGATTGTGAGATGAATTGGCGTATTATTGCCTAAAACTATTAAAATTGGGTTAAAACTAGTCAAATAAGAAATCATATTAATATTATTTATTAGTGATTTCAGAAATTTTAGAAACGAAACGTTGCGACCGAATGATATCATAATGAACGAACAATAGTTGGAGTTATCTGTGGTTGTTATTTAGGCCAAGGTCTAAAATCATGGTACTAAGTAGTCTCCGGATTATTCAGCTTTTGTAATAAGGAGAAGTTTAAACCAGACTTTATTCCGTTTTTTGTAATAAGACTGTATGAGTTTAACGGTTACTCTGTTATATATTATTATAATGCATAATATCACTGGTAGGCTCTCTGTACATATGGCGGACGTAGTGGTGATACTGGGTGGAGGAAACCATATCAAAATTATTGTAGTCATGTTATTTACGTACGCTACGTACAGAAAATTTCAGTTCAAATTGAAGATGAAAACTTGCCATTGAATATTAAATAATCTCGTAAATCCAGGTTTCATAGTTAAACGAGTAATATTAGATTATGGTATTATACTATACTTGATACTAATAATATCGACGGTACACTAACAGAATTATTCATATATCTTTACAACTTGATTTGAATGCACTTCTGTACTTAAAACGTGCAGAGATTAATGAATATACGGTATAATATATAGGTATGGATAACAGGTGTGGTATGCTAAGATATTAGGAACACAAAACTCACTGATGACAGTCTATTGGTGGTTCACAAAACTATTTCTGCAAAGTTCATTTCTTGTTATAATCACACGCAGTACATCTCACTCAGTACACCCAGAATTCAGTGCTCAATTTGTTACAAGAACCATCTACCTCTCGCAGTCGGGATTGCAACCATCCAAATAAGTTGAAATACTAGTTCCTATATATAGGCAAGGGATGCGCTTCTGAGTTAATTACGTACTTATTTAAATCAATGGTGAACCTGTCCTCGCTGAACAGTAAGTACAAGTATTTGAGTGTCTCCGATAAGAAGAACGATTCCATCATGTCACGCTGAACTGGTTTCTCGGATTTTACATTTGCAAGAGAAGTGTAGCCCCACGGTACTTTTGCGTATTTTTCAAAGCCCTGAAATATAATTAAGTATGTTAAAAATAATTGATTGGCAAGAGTAGGTGCGGTTTTAGACGAATCTCAGAATGCTGCGAATGTTGATTTCAAGAATCATCATGACCCTCTTAGCGATGATCCCTGTTGGATTCGACGCTTTTACCTCAGATCCCAGGTTTTTATATTTGGCTACTACATTAGCAACTATTGTCTGAGCTCTGAGCAAATATCTGGTACTAGTACCGTATAAGTGTGTCAGTAGTACCATTAATGGCATTGATCCATTGATCAGTTTCGCGCTTTTTCGCGTTTCTGATCCCTTTATGTCAGTAGTGCCATTGTACTACTGACATAAAGGGATCAGAAACGCGTCCGTTGACGGGCAGGTGTGACAGAGAGCAGGTGAGTTTAGGATTGTGTGTGCTCCCATCTATTTAACGTCTTAGTGTGGTTAATATCACACTTTCACAAATCATCATCTTCATGTAGACGTATCCTCCTGATTGCATCCGTGGGCACAATGACCTCGGAGCTCAGGGTCCACCTTCCGGCTCTTCACAAATATTAGATACAAAATGAATTTTAATGATAGAGAATCAATTTTTAAATAAAGAATGGCATACCTGAAATATTTGCCAGCCCCATTCTTGGTAGGTAGTGTTGCCAGTTAACTGGTACATGTACCAGAGGCTTTCGACGAACTCAGGTCGAAGTAGTGTATGTGCGTCCGCAGTCTTTGTGTACATATCCTCTGTAGTGCTTGCCTAAAAATGCAATTTGGTAATTTTGTTAATTATTCTACTTTCGTACATGAACTTGAATATGTTCAGTGCCTCACATTACCGACCTATTTGCTAGTTGCGAATCTAAATCGAAAATAGATTTTGTTTCTAGAAAAATTTCGTGGATTTAGTCATAGTTCACCACGCCAGTTAAATAGGGTATCATTTAAATACTATTTCTCCTTAATAGAAAGGTCAACATCTCAGCAACTGTTCGCTAGCACGTGAGTTTTTCCCCTCAGAGTCCCAAGGGCCGGGACCTCTCTCCTGCGATTACCTTGTTTTCGCAAAAGCTATGATAAACCAAATTATCATAGCTTTTGCGAAACCGACTGCCGCCTTACCCCCCAATAGGTAAGTCGAGTGCCGCCAGTGCCTAGCAGGTGAGGTTGGTTTTAGTTTCGATGATCGTGTCGGGGCCCTACATAAACTAAGTACATCAAATTTTAACGTCAAATACTAACCAAATTAAAATGTGTGATTTCTGGAGCTAAGAATGTCGGATGAGCGGCGTACGTCAAATAGCAAGTATACATAAGTTCTTCTGCCATAGTCATGTGCCAGTCTGGGAGACCATTGGCGTGTCCCAGCGCCAGCGTACCAGGCAGGAAACACGTCAAATGGTCCATTTTGGGGTTAAACGCCTGAAAATCAATATTAAAGATATGAAACGTGTATGTAAGCAGTTCATTTGTTTTGTTCAATTGTAGCAGCGTGAATAAGCGTGATATATTCGGATAATATTAAATTTTCCGCGAATGACGGCGATAATGTTAGCCACCATTTCAAATGAACAAGGAATAAGTGCTCACCTCTGATCCTGCGGACAACTCTCCAATAAACAGTAACTTGTTAGGAGAAGACTTCTTGGCGAGAAATTGCCTGACACCTTCGATAGCAGTGAGATAGTCGTCTAACAAACTGAAAACGCAAACAAATCGCCTAAAATAAGACACAAATCAACAAAAACATTTAGCTTGGCATTCTCAAATGAAATTAGTAACTACAATCGACATTCGCTAATGATTACATTCATTAATCATTGACATAAATTAACAAAATTTACAATCACATTTCGCAACAATTATCGTTTCGCACTGATTGTCAGTCGCATTTCAAATAACCTTAACTAGCCACAGTTTGAATGTTAGTTACCACAAAAGTATACATATTATAAAATTATGTTTTGTTAAAAATGCACAGGTTCAAATATGAATGAAAAATTAAAAATGTTAATACGGAAGTAGGTACAGTCAGCACCAGATCAACCAAAGTACTCAAAATGATATTAATACCTTGGTATTCCCCCTTCCTGTGAACCTCAGCACATACCTTTACTTCAGGCGATAATAAAATTTAAATAAATAAAACAGTTTGGTAATAACATCATTAGTAGGTAATTAAGATCATTTTGAGTAGGTACTTTGCTAGTTAAGATCGATCTGATGGCGGCTGTAATAAGAATTGAAATACGAGTAACAAAATTGGAATGGAAGTTGCGTAGGCATGGACTCTAAACAAACGCTTCAAGATACTTACTAATTAATCGTTTTTCCTGTTTGTATCCATTGTTTTAACAGATATTCGTAGTAACTGTCGCCTCTTGCGCCAAGGGTGATAGTCGCATGCGGCAGGAAATTGCCACTGTTTGGATTTATAAATATCGGCACGAGCCCATGTTTCTTTGGTAAGTGGTGGATCTTTTCAGATACAGCCGCAGCAGCATCCTGTAATATTTTTACCTATAGTTAACAAACTTTCAAGCCTACCTTCAAGCAATGCCCATTCGGGTTAGTGTAGTTCTTACGCACAACTTGTTGGACTACCTGGGTTCAAGGTCCAACTATTTCAAAGTTGGACTACCACTCCCTTTCATAGTCCCAAGGCCCAATCTACTGAATGTTATTTAAATAAATAATAGATAATAAAGAATAACACTATAACGTACATTAGGAGAGGCCTATATCCAGCAATGAACTGCATTAAGTTACTTCTAAAATAAGAGAATGATAAATCTAAAAAAAACTATATGATGTAAATTGCCATGTAAACTTCCACCAAAAATTGGTTTGAACTCTAAGTAGTAAGTAGTTTTTTTTAAAACGTCATTAACCGCAATTTTCGCCTTTGCTGCGAAACCCTTCATGTGCGAGTCCGACTCGCACTTGGCCGGTTTTATTTTATATTCACACAAGTGTGTGCGTATCGTAACATCCATCATAATATATCAAATTGAAAACTAGCGATATCAATAATCATGTTCTCGCGAATTTCGTAACTTTATTGGTTTTGGTTATCGGATTTAAATTTCATGGTGTAACATTTTAATGATACGATGTAAGATTAGATTTATTATATCCGATATGTACCCACTTACTATAAACTGCATTCAACATTAAGACTAAATTTGTATAGTAATTTTAAAGGGGGTGATCCATTGGCGAGCAAAACCGCTGGTACGCCAACGAACTCGCGAGCCAAAGGTCTAACCCGCTAATCACGGATATCACGGATATCGGATATCTGTGCCGCTAATGGAGCACCTAAAAGTCCGCAGACATTTGCTCGCTGGCTCTTGGTGCATGCTTGAAATTCTAAGTTCGCGGTGCGAATTTATTGTTTTTATTTTAATAATTTATTTGCTCTGCCTCCTGATGTTACAGTATACCCAATTAACGAAGTAACTCCGTCTGGTAACACACCATGATTTCGCTAACGATGAGAGAGACTTTTTGGTACGCTAATGGATCACCAAAGCGGTTTGAAGAGCCAACGGTTTAGACCGTTGGCTCGCCGGCTCGCCAATGGATTTCATAAGAATATGAAATTCAATCTTCATACCTATCTGTTAATATGTCAAACCCGAAATAGCATTCTGGTTTAAATCGATTCCTGGGCCCTGGGTATCTCCTAAAAGGTAGGCAGTCTGAAATCTATCGTACTGGAAATATTTACTAAAAACCAAATTACAGTTTGCCAGCGCGGAAATCGACCTCGACGCCCTATGCATGTGATTTTAATTCATTGATATGCTAATCTTGATATCAGACCGTTATTTATTCGTTTCGACCGATAAATTAATTTGAAAAAATATAAAAAAGGGTTAGTCCTCAGTCCAAAGAACCGTTCTGATTCGGATATAAAACCAAGCACCCACACTACATTTTTCATTGACGACCAGTAGTTTAGCCGATTAAATGCCGCAGTGAATAAAAGATGATTCACGCTGCACCTTGTCGCGAACGGGCCGCTCCCAGCTCCCATTTACGTTCATGTACACAAGTGCGAGCCGTCACTAACCACACTCTCTCCCTAGCTTTATATCGCCATGCGTCGATGGTCGATGCTGCATCGAAGTAGCGTCGATGAAGTCACGGTCAGTAGAAAAACGGCAAAACCCAAACATGTCCCAATAATGTCCATTGTATATTGTCCGTGGCTAAAAGAGACATATTTGATTGGTCGCAATCTTGTGGAAGTATAAATCATACTGCTGTACTCACCTCAAACCCGGGATTATTGCTAGCTCGAGATAGTTCTCTAAACTCGAGCTGTACTGTAGTCACTTCTGCAGTGGTACTGTAATGGGACCACTCGGGTGCGTGAGCAGTTTTCGTACCAAGATTTACGTCAGAGTATGGTATGCCTGACGGTGAGGAGAAAGCTGCCATCAAACGATCACCCAAGTCGATCTAAATTATATGCAATAAAAGTTAGTTTCTAGAGTCTAATTCTATACCGAATAGAGTTATGTTCGATAGTGTAGTGGCGTCAAGAAATAGTCACTCATCATTTATAAAATAAAATAGATATTTATAAAGATAAATTGATGATATTGCTTAAAACACTTACAGCTTTATTCAAGAACATTTCATCCTGGGTGAAGTGATGACAGGACAGCAAACCACCCAATACTCTTATTGTAACTTCGAAAAAGTTAACGTCTTTGTTTTTTGTAAATATCAGTTCATCTTTAATCCACTGTTTACCTTCTTCAAATTCTGCAGGTATGAGAGAAATTGTTCAGTACATAAGCGCTGACAGTATAGAAGTGAAGGAGTGATCCTTACGACCGAGAGATACAAGCCATGAACCCACTTCTAACAGAAGCAATAACTATAAATAAAGAATTAATAGCATAGTGTGGAATACAGGGCGTCCCACGGCGATGCCACATGGAGGGCAAGTACCTTAAATCCTTAAGTTGGCTCATTTTACTTAAAGGAGACATCATTTTATTTTTAAAACCGACTAAAATCCGAAAAAGTAACATCCTGTATTTTTATGGCATCAATCGATAGTGTCAATCAAAAGGATCAAATCTCTCTAAGAAACATGGTAAATTAAATGAAAGGAAGTCCTTGAAACCTAAACTTATAAATTCAATTTGTCAAAATAAAACACTTTAACAAACTCAAAGTTCATCCATCTGATACCATATTAACAATGAAATTCCATATTTAAATCACTTTTATTTTTTTATCGTGTGGAGACCGCTGCTGGTCAGCAGTAGTATTTAGGTATCTCGAACTCAAACCGACTAAAACCGCACGCCACACCGTCTCAATTGACAGGTTATAAGTTGATCCAATAGGGCAATTCACTCGCCATCTTCGTTGCCCAGGGTACACCGCGTGCAGGTTTCTAATCAAGCACCTAAAAATTACTACCTACCCTACCTACGTAACCTCATGCAGTTACCCAATAAAGTTACATTCTAATCAGGTAACGAAGTTCATTCATTCAGTATGTACTTATTTTACTAAATAAATTTCATCAAAGATATCTCTAGTGTTGACCTTATAAGATACCTTATCTGATGGTTCCTGGAGTAAAAGTGCTGTGTCTGTTTGCATTGAATTTATAAGTTAAGATTTTGTGAACTTCCTTTCATTTAATTTACCATGTTTTTTAGAGAGATTTGATCCTTTTGATTGACACTATCGATTGATGCAGCGGTCTCCACACGATAAAAAAAGAAAAGTGATTTAAACATGGAATTTCATTGTTAATATAATATGGTATCAGATGGATGGATGAACTTTGAGTTAAAGTGTTTTATTTTGCCAAATTGAATTTATAAGTTTAGCTTTCAAGGACTTCCTTTCATTTAATTTAGAGAGAAGAGAGAGATGTTTCTTAGAGAGATTTGATCCTTTTGATTGACACTATCGATTGATGCCATAAAAATACAGGATGTTACTTTTTCGGATTTTAGTAGGTTCGATTACCGGGTGTGACAAGCGAATTTTTAAAAATCTTTGAATGCAGTTTTGTTTCTTTTTAAAAATAAAATGATGTCTCCTTTAAGTAAAATGAGCCAACTTAAGGATTTAAGGTACTTGCCCTCCATGTGGCATCGCCGTGGGACGCCCTGTATACTGCTTAATCCTTATCCACCTACTAGTATTCCCAATAACTCCAGCTAAACTAAATTGCTTGTGTTAGCAGTAGGTACACTAAGGTAATGTAATGGTTAGGTAGAGTGATATTGGTCTCACACATAATATATGACCATAGTAAGCAATATACTTTGTTACTATGAAACAGTTCAAAAATAGATTGAATGTAAAGCAAAACGAGACCAAAATTAGCATTATAGTTTAAGAAAAATACTAACCTTCAGTCAGTCCCATAATATATGCGGTGTCCAGAGAATCCACAATAGTGAGACCAAGAGAAAACCACTCTGATGCCATACCAGTCACTGGTTTCAAGTTATCATGGCCCCATGCATGCTTCTTATACCCACGCCATGCGTGTCTGAAGCTCTCTACCACAGCATACTGACGAGCATTCTTTGGTCCTAAAGAGGAATTAATTTTATTATATTATTATTTATGTAGCACAATTTATAGTTTCGAAATTTAGAATCATTAATATAGTGTGATTCGATGTAGAAACCGAATGCTGCATTTCATTACACTTGGAAAGGGGGCTCTTTTTAGGGCCACAATTATTTTTGGTTGCATTTGTTCATTTCATTTCACAACTATTGCATGAAAATAATCTACTAATTCTTGTTGTCTCTTCGTCTTAATACTATTACTGACACAAGAAAGTTTAATTTTTATTGGGGTCCTATCAATCCTGTTCATACCGATCGAGGGGTAAAGCTTTCACAACCGTCTTTCTAATAAAAATTCAAGTTCTATAGTCTAAAATTGAAGTTGATTGCACTAAGACGTACCTGTAAATACAGGTCTTTCATTTGGTTCATTTTCTAAAACCGTTTTCTTGGGAAAAGCTGCTTCTTCTGCAGGATCATTGACTAGATATAGAGAAACATTCCTTAGTGGTTCCTAAAATTAAAGTTTTAGAAAAATAAAATTTACTTTCATGGTGACAAGAGGTTCTCTGAATAAAACTCCCAAAGGATTTTTTTCATAATACAATCAACCAATCAATTAGCCTACTGCAGTCCACTGCTGGACATAGGCCTCTCCCAATATGCGCCACGTTTGCCGATCCTCCGCCTTCCGCATCCAGTCCGTCCCAGCCACCTTTCGCAGGTCGTCAGTCCACCTAGCTAGGGGGTGTCCCACCTTCCGTTTACCTTCGCGCGGTCTCCACTCTAGGACTCGTTTACTTCAACGGCCATCTGTCCTTCGGCAGATGTGGCCAGCCCATTGCCACTTCAGCTTGCTTATTCTGCGAGCTATGTCGGTAACTTTGGTTCGATGTCGGATAACCTCGTTGCGAATTCTATCCTTCAAAGAGACTCCAAGCATAGCTCGCTCCATAGCCCGCTGTGCGACTTCGGTCACGGACTAACCCCACCGTCAGTGGCCACGTTTCGGCACCGTAGGTCATAACAGGCAGGACGCACTGGTCGAAAACCTTTGTTTTGAGGCATTTCGGCAGGGGGCATGCTGCCCACCCCAGTTGGATTCTTCTGGCTTTCTTTCTCGAAGTTGTTTTTACCGAGCTGGATAACTTGCCCCAAGTAGCTATAATTTTGAACAACTTCGAGTGTCGCCCCTTCCATGGCAATCGATCTCGGTACAATATGTTCGTTGAACATAATCTTGGTTTTATCCAAGTTTACACCGAGGCCGACTTGCCGAGAAGCTCCATTTAGGCTGTGCAGCATTTCGTCCAGTTGTTCCAGCGACTCCGCAACTATGACGATGTGGTCGGCGAATCGAAGGTGCGAGATGTACTCACCGTTGATGTTGATGCCCCGCCCAGTCTTGAAGACGTCCTCCAATGCGTTGGTGAATAGTTTGGGAGATATAACATCTCCCTGTCTCACTCCACGTTTGAGGCTAATGGGTTTCGTCTTCTGGTCTTGGAGTTGGACGAACATTGTGGCAGTGTCATACAGGCATCTTAACACCTCGATGTATCGCCAATCAACACGGCACCGCTGCAGGGCATCCAGCACTGGCCAAGTTTCGATAGAGTCGAAGGCTTTTTCGTAGTCCACAAACGCCATACACAGCGGCTGGTTGTACTCCTGCGTCTTTTCTACAATCTGCCGAACAGTATGGATGTGGTCCACGGTACTATAGCCTTTTCGAAACCCGGCCTGCTCAGGTGGCTGGAACTCGTCGAGCTTACCCGCGAGGCGATTTGTGACGACTCTCGGGAACAACTTGTAGACATGACTCAGGAGTGAGATGGGTCTATAGTTCTTCAGCAAGGTCTTATCGCCTTTTTTGAAGAACAGTACCACCGCACTCCCGCTCCATGCCCTAGGTGTTAGCCCTTGCTGGATGACGGAATTAAAGAGGCTTGCTAGCTCTTTCAGGATTGGAGCGCCACCTGCTTTCAGCAGCTCAGCAGGAATTCCGTCATCACCAGGGCACCTGTTGTTCTTCAGTTGCCTGAGAGCCGCCTCTACCTCGCACTGCTCGACTTCTAGCAAATCCTCGGTGTAGTGGCGCGTTAGTGGGGCTCTGTGGTCTTCATTGCTGTGTCCCGTCGGTTTACTCGTCCGTGATGCATACAGCTGTCCATAGAGTTTCTCGATCTCTTTGAGTATCTCGAACTTCGAGGCAATCGTTTTGCCATCCCCAGTTTTAAGTTTCGTCAGATGGGGCCTCTCCAACTGCTGAGCGAACACTTTCGACCCTCTATTACGCTCAATTGCCTCCTGGATGGTGCGAGTGTTGGAGCGTCGGAGGTCGCGTCGTATCAGCTTTTTGATACGTTGGTTTAAGGCTCTCCCTCCCATCCGACGAAGACGACTGTGTGGATGGTTGTTCACGCCTCTTTCTCACAAGTTCAAGAGTCTCAGAAGAGAGCTTGGACTCTTGCTGTTTGCGTTTTCCGGGAAACAACTTTCGAGGCACTTCCTGCAATGTTTTGACCACTATGTCGGCCTTCTCGTCAATGCCCCTAGAGGATTCCAGCATTGCGAAACGATTTTGAAGTTCCAGTTGGAATTTTCGGACCCTAGAGCTACTTGGAGCGGCGTAGGTCGGAGGGTTGACCTTATCATTAGGAATCTTTCAGCCTTGATGTTGATATTTAGAGAGCCTCGGATAAGTCGGTGATCGCTTCCAGTTTTAAACTTGTTGATCACAGAGACATCTCTAAATATGTGCTTACTGTCCGTTATGAAAAAGTCAATCTCGTTCCTTATCGCAGAGTCTCGGCGTTGCCAAGTCCACTTCCTGTGGGGTTTTTTTTCTTAAAGAAGCTATTCATTAAGAAGAGCCCCTGTGACTCGAGGAAGTTGACTAGCATTTGCCTCCTGCGATTTCTGCACCCCACTCCATAAGGTCCGATTTTCGCCTCGCCGCGTACTTGTACTCCCACTTTGGCATTGAAGTCCCCCATGACGACGTTGTAGGTGGCCTTGGCGGTATGATTCATTGCCTTGGCAATGTCCTCATATACGGCCTTGGCGGTATGATTCATTGCCTTGGCAATGTCCTCATATACGGCCTCGGCGGTTTCGTCGGGGTGGGACGAGGTCGGCGCATATACCTGTATAACTTTCAGCGAACGACTGTTCGTGATTTTTATGATAAGGTACGCTACCCGGTTCGACACACTGCCGACCTCCACAACGCTGCTGATGAGGTCCTTTTTTACGAGAAAGCCCTGGGAGCGCACATCACCTTCTCTGAAGTAGAAAAGGTCGCCTGACTCAAAGGTTGTCGTGTACTCACCCTCTCTTCGGACCTCTGACAGTCCCAATATGTGCCAGTTTATGCGACCTAGTTCCACCTCGAGTTCGGTGAGGTGTTCTTTCAGCCGCAGTGTATTGCAGTTGTAGGCTGCCAGCAGTAGTTTTTGTTCTCGGTAGCCTCCCGTAGCCCGGCGATTCTTAGCACCCCCCGCCCCGCCGTTACCCGAACCGCTACCATGGCTGGGAATAGCAGGACCACCGGGAACTGGTGGCCTTTTAATTTGGCGTCTGTGCATGTTGTTGGGAGGGTATTTAGCCTACTATTGCCACGCTGGCCAGACGGGTTGGCAAAGGGTTTACCTCGAGTTTTCCTTATCTCAGGTCATTTCGTTTCATTTTTACATAGTAATCTTTTAAAGCTGAAGGTAATTGACCTTTGGTAATAAAAATCTGTTCAAAATCCATTCTCGATGTATCAAACTCTAATGAAATGGCAAAAACTATCACACTTTATAAAAAGAGGGCTAGTTCTCTCAATTACTTTTTTTTTTTTCAAAATTAAGCCTTGTTAAAAAAACATTACGATGAAATGTCAATGTTTTTTTTCATTTTGTCAGATTGAGACTGAATTATGAATAGATTTTCATTAGGAGAGTTGCCCTTCTAGTTTCATTTTAATTTCATAAACATAGGAATAGAAAATTTTAACTTGCCTGTACTATGCCACTATTAATTTTATTTACATTAATTCTTGTAACATACAACAAGACTAATAAGGTTGTTCCTATTGCAATCAGAGCGTAAACAATAGACCTTTGTAATCTAGAGAGACGATTCCATCTCTGAAAAAAAAAGGAAATTATTCTTTGGACACATTTCTCCCCACACGGTGTTAGAACTTTGACAACCTTTGCCTTTGTCACATTTAGAGAAATTCAATGATCTAGTTCCCACAGTGTAAGTTAAATATTTAAAGTGTGATTAAAAAACTGAATTATATATTATATAGTATAGATTGCGTCAATCTTCAAGCTTATTCTAAATGTTGTCACTGGTAGGAATTGATAGTGAAGTGCACATAATAATAGTTTATGATAATAATAGTCGTGTTCTGTTCTGTAGGTATACCTACAGAATTGAACACAAAACTATAAAAAGGAGTTTTAGTATCTCCCCTCACTAAGTGGAGACGCTAGTACTAGAAAATCCTTGCGTCCCCCCCAGGGGAACCAGCTAGGGGAGAAACCAATTTTGGTTCATTAGTTTCCTGCAAACACCCAACATTTGTAACTACAATATGACTCAGTTAAACTAGTAAAGCTGATCCACAGACTATGAGGTGAAGGGTTTGATGCAACCGGAACTAATGCAAGGATGATGATGAATAATTTTAACACAAGAAGGGTTATTGCTCACTGAAAGAGAAGCAGCGAAATGTGGTCACAATTAGTTACTAGACGCTACCCCTTCCTTTCTTTCAAATGGCTAATATTATAATAAAATTCAAACTGGTTTGTGATATTTTACCCCTGCCGACCACTGTTCTTTCAGTGAGAATTGATCCTATAGCATAAATAGAACATCCAAGTGTAACTTTTTTTAAATGTAATATAACTTATGCTGCTCTACCAACTCATCATTGCCTTAGTTTTGTTTCCAGTTGCATCTGAGGGTTTAATTTCAGAGCCCAGTCCTCTTAATTTACCTCCCTTTGATTTCCCTTTCAACCCCAATAGGAGTGCCCGCACCAGAGCATCACTTGTCAGCATGTGTACTGGCTTGCCCAGTTGTTCAAAAACTGTTGATATGAAAACCTGGTCATCACCAACAGCACATTGCATCACTTATCTTCAATGTCTTCAACATAAATTTACAAGTATTAATAAAATATGCTTACCCTTATAATTTTTCTATGAGACACACTTTGCTGATCTGTTATAATAATAGAAGTTTCTTTTTTAAGACTCCATTGACCTAGACTCGTTTGAGCATCTGTAGGAAGTTGACCGGTTTCATTAAAGTCTATTTGGGTATCCATTTTCGATATTTTCCTATTTTGATTTCAAACTCAAATATAATATTTATGTCATTTTTCTGAAATATACAAAAGGTGTGAATATGCATAAAAAATTAATATCAATGTTTTTAAGTGAATGAGAGTTACTAGGTTTATTTCATGACATCTAAGATTATCTGGTGCGATTTTTTAGTCAAATATTGAAATAGCATTTTATGTAACTTCATGAAAATAGCAGTAGGAAGTTTGATTTTACAAATAATTACAATAGAACATAATATGAAATTATGAATTAATATTGTTTTCGTATCTGTTCAAACAAAAATAAATTTAGTCATTGATAACAAAAGTAGCATAATTTTATTCTTATATTTACGTTAGGTGGTTCCACGTCCGCAAAAATAATAATCGCGAAGTCGCTTCTCCATACAGTAAATACAAACAATTTTGAATCATTCTTACTTAGATTTTCTTCCACTGGTATGTTTCTACAAAAGTTATGTTATAATCACACATTAATTAACATTTTAACCACTTATCGTTTCAAGGATAGACAGTAATAATAGAAACACTGGAAACTTATTTTCTAAAATGCTGGGCTACCGGAGCCACAGATGAAATAACGTTACGAGCGAAGCGAAGCGAACTAATTTTGTGTTATATTATACGTCTACCGTATGAATTATTATCTAGTGCTACTCTGTCTACTGTATTATCTCACTGTAATCCAGTAGGTAAATTAAATTAAATAAAAAACGATTAATGACATCACAGAATCACAGACAGAAGTTGTGAGCATAGATTAATACATAGATTAATATAGAGTACTAGAGAGTAGAGAGTTGTGAACTTGTGAGTGTTGTGTTGTGTGCACAGCACAGACTATACTCTAATGCCGGCCACACACGTTGCGGTATACTTGCGCAAGTCTAGACTTGTACAAAGTATACTTGAACGTGTGTTGGAAGATAACTGCGCAAGTTTCAGACTTGTACAAGTCTCAAAAAAAGTTCCAACTTTCGATTCCAAACTTGCGCAAGTCTAGACTTGTACAAGTATACATGAACGTGTGTGCCCGCTGCCAGCGTTGCGTTCAAGTCTCAGTAGCGTACTAGGCGCGCGCCTATACGTACGTATGTTCTGTGATCAATTTCCCACCAAAATGAGTGAGATTTTCTTCATAATAAATTCATTATCCAGACCTCCAGACGGAATTGTTATAGCTATTTGTTTTTTTATACAGGGCGTCCCACGGCGATGCCACATGGAGGGCAAGTACCTTATATCCTTAAGTTGGCTCATTTTACTTAAAGGAGACATCATTTTATTTTTAAAAAGAAACAAAACTGCATTCAAAGATTTTTTAAAATTCACTTGCCACACCCGGTAATCGAACCGACTAAAATCCGAAAAAGTAACATCCTGTATTTTTATGGCAGCAATCGATAGTGTCAATCAAAAGGATCAAATCTCTCTAAGAAACTTGGTAAATTAAATGAAAGGAAGTCCTTGAAACCTAAACTTATAAATTCAATTTGGCAAAATAAAACACTTTAACTCAAAGTTCATCCATCTATCTGATACCATAATAACAATGAAATTCCATATTTAAATCACTTTTCTTTTTTTATCGTGTGTAGACCGCTGCATCAATCGATAATCAAAAGGATCAAATCTCTCTAAAAAACATGGTAAATTAAATGAAAGGAAGTTCACAAAATCTTAACTTATAAATTCAATGCAAACAGACACAGCACTTTTACTCCAGGAACCATCAGATAAGGTATCTTATAAGGTCAACACTAGAGATATCTTTGATGAAATTTATTTAGTAAAATAAGTAGGTACATACTGAATGAATGAACTTCGTTACTTGTTTAGAATGTAACTTTATTGGGTAACTGCATGAGGTTATGTAGGTAGGGTAGGTAGTAATTTTTAGGTGCTTGATTAGAAACCTGTACGGCGTACCCTGGGCAACGAAGATGGCGAGTGAATTGCCCTATTGGATCAACTTATAACCTGTCAATTGAGACGGCGCGGCGTGCGGTTTTAGTCGGTTTGAGTTCGAGATACCTAAATCTACTGCTGACCAGCAGCGGTCTCCACACGATAAAAAAAGAAAAGTGATTTAAATATGGAATTTCATTGTTATTATGGTATCAGATAGATGGATGAACTTTGAGTTAAAGTGTTTTATTTTGCCAAATTGAATTTATAAGTTTAGGTTTCAAGGACTTCCTTTCATTTAATTTATCATGTTTCTTAGAGAGATTTGATCCTTTTGATTGACACTATCGATTGATGCCATAAAAATACAGGATGTTACTTTTTCGGATTTTAGTCGGTTCGATTACCGGGTGTGGCAAGCGAATTTTTAAAAATCTTTGAATGCAGTTTTGTTTCTTTTTTAAAATAAAATGATGTCTCCTTTAAGTAAAATGCGCCAACTTAAGGATTTAAGGTACTTGCCCTCCATGTGGCATCGCCGTGGGACGCCCTGTATAGGACTCATCAATTTGACATCGCCTCGCCTGATGGTAAGCCGAAGGCAGTCTTGGAAAGAGGAAAGAGTATGTATGCATGTATGATGTATGTATGTTTTTTTTTGTATATAGGTTCCGTCAATTTGAATTTGCCTCGCCTGATGGTAAGCAGAGGGTAAAGTCTTGTAAAGAGGAAAGAGGATGTATGTATGTATGATGTATGTATGTTTTTTTTGTATATAGGTTCCGTCAATTTGACTTTGCCTCGCCTGATGGTAAGCAGAGGGCAGTCTTGGAAAGAGGAAAGAGTATGTATGTATGGATATGAAAGTATGTACCTACCTATGTTTTTTTTGTATATAGGTTCCGTCAATTTGTCTTCGCCTCGCCTGATGGTCAATCTATACATTCCAATCTTTGAATGCAACATTCAATTTATATGTATAATAAATTGATGCGCGAATACTCACGTTTTTTAGACATTCCAACATACATACATACATATACTCACGCCTGTAAATCCCCGAATGGGTAGGCAGAGATGTATTAACTTTTTTTTAACCATTCTTTAATCCACACAGTTTGTTTTGTATCTAACTTTTAATTTTTACCCGACTACCGAAGAAAGGAGGATAATGGCGGTTTTCTGGCGCCAAAACCAATGTTATAAAAAAAAATTACTCGATCTTATCGAGTAGGGTATCTTAATGCAGGAAAATAGAAAGAGATTACAAAAAGTTATATCGTAACGAAAAAGTATAAAATAAGACAAATGATTAAAAATAAAAAAAACCCAACTGCTACTGAAAAGATTGAAATATGTAAGTTTGATAGCAGGCGGTACCCATTAATTTTCTTTCGGTTTATGATTGGTAAATGGATACCGCCTGCTACGACTTATTTCAATCTTTTCAGTAGCAGTCGGGTTTTTTATTTTTTAATAATTTTCTGCATACTTATTGCCAACTACTGCCAATGCGTCATCCATCGCAGCACGACATACCTGGACGCTCGCTTTGACAAAAATGACACTTGCACAAGTATACTTGCGCGTCTGTGGGCACATCGAAAAAACGCGGACTTGTACAAGTCTAGACTTGTACAAGTATACCGCAACGTGTGTGGCCGGCATTAGGCTAACTAACTCACAGACATTTAATATAAAGTAGACTTCTTATATTAAATGTCTGTGAACTAACTAATAAGTAGGGACGTTAAAAAATAATCGATTTTTAGAAAAATCGATTATTTTTTTATTATAATCGATTTTTTATTAACGATTTTCATAGTAATATTAATTGATTTACGCGTTTAAATCGATTTTCATAAATGCGAAATTCTGCGCAACATTTTATGAATACTTTGTACAATGTATTATATAATGACTTCTCAAATCACTCACATAATTCTGTCGTGACACAAACTAACTAAAATGAGCTAAAAATCTCTAAAAGTTAGTTTAGTCCTGTCAAAATGTCATTTCGTATTCTGAGAACACACAACTAACTTAAAATTAGCATGACACAACCAAAATTAGAGAAAGTACTCAACTGTCATTTTGGTTAAACGGTATTCTGTTGTACGTTTTAAATGTCAAATATGCACTAAAATTAGAAATTCAAAACAAAAATTAGACGTCATATAAAATACTGCCCAATAAATTTGAACAATGTTCTATAAACCACAGAGTAAGTAATATACTACGTATGACTATAAACGTTTAAAGCTCTATAAATCGTTATATAAATTTTATAAATAACTAGCTGGCCCCGCGAACTTGCCAGGTACGTGGACCGAGAAAAACTGTATTTGCTTAGGTATGACTGAGAAATATCACAGTTTGTTTACTATTTATTCAATAATATGTACTAATTAACATTTGTCGGCATTCTAAAGACTTATAAAGATAAGTTTTTACAGATTTTATGAAAAGACCCTTCGTTCATTCTTAATTTTTAACAGCTGTAACACTCGTTTTAGCGATGTCCTAAGTCTATGGCGATGCTGTCTTAGGCCAGCGCCAGACGCTCCAACCCGACCATCTGGTCTCCATAATACTGGTTGTTGATTGGATGGTCGGATGGTCGGGTTGGAGCGTCTGGCGCTGGCCTAAATTTAGTTTGACATAACAACAGAATACGGTTAGAAATGTCAATCGCTTATCTAAAATAAGAAAATTTTAGAGAAATTTAAGTTTAGAGATGGTAACAACAGAATTGGGGTCACTATCTGTAGGCACATGCTGTAAGAACATTTCGAACGATCGAACGAACTCGACAGCTGAATCCGCGGTGATATTTCCTTTCTGCATGCTGTAAATTTGGTGTTGTCACGTTTTCAAGCATGAGTGTGATGTATGTTATGTGGTCGACACCATGACATCACCAAAACAGCATGCCATATTGAAATATCACCGTGGATTCAGCTTTCGAGTTCGTTCGATCGTTCGAAATGTTCTTACAGCATGTCCCTACTGTTCTGTGCTATAAAATGGACTATATCTGTTCTGTTCATAGCTTTTTTATTTATAATTTTCTAAAAGAGTTACAAAAATGTTTGTTCATATTGTTGTAATACTTAATGAAAATTATGTTACAGACTAACTTGACTTCGTTGATGTTTCTTTGAAAAACGACTAACAGTAATCTGGTATTTTGATCATCTGGTATTTTGGGAATCTGGTATAGTGGGAACAAAGGGTGACAAACACTGGTGTGACGATCACAATCAGTGTGAAAGATTTCAACTTCTTTTCTTAATTTATTACCCATATACTTTTTTAGAGGGAGATGTGTTACTCGGTTTAATTTCAGAACGTCCCATTCTAACCTAACCTATCCAAGTCGGGGTGTTTCATAAGTAGGTATTAATAAAGCGCAGCTGTGATGTGTTATTGAACAAATTTATTTATTTAGACACTTTAATTTCTCTCTACAAAATTGAATTTATGCATTAGAGAATGACCGTTACATATTTTTTTAAATCCCGACGACGTAACAATGTTGGGGTGTTACAAGTTTGACGTGTCTGTGTGTGCGTGTGAGTCTGTGACGTCGTAGCTCCTGAACGGATGAACCGCATTTGAAAGTTTTTTTTTATGTTTGAAAGGTGAATTAGTCGGGAGGGACCATAGGTATATTTGATAAAAAATTGGTCCAAGATGACCACCGCCGCCAGAAAATTTCTGATTATATTTCTTCTCATAACTACCTTAAGGCCAGCGCCAGACGCTCCAACCCGACCATCGGACCGTCCAATCGGCAGCCAGTATTGATGTATTAATTATTATTATTACATTAATACTGGTTGTTGATTGGATGGTCGGATGGTCGGGTTGGAGCGTCTGGCGCTGGCCTAATATGGCTATCAAATGAAAGGGCTTGACTAGGAGATCAATTGAAAAAAACCTTACACAATAATACCCCCAAAGAGTAAAAATATAAATCATGTTGTTGTGATTCGATTGTTGTTATGTCGGGGGATTCCTACCTAGTGAAGCACTTCGACATGGTATCGGACCGATCCAAGTGGGGTATAAGGAGGGGGATTGCTGGATAATTTTTTTATTGAAGATGTCCTTCCTGATGAAATGATTAGGAAGGACCACGAAGGAGTGAGGTAAATCAATCAATTAGCCTATTGCAGTCCACTGCTGGACATAGGCCTCCCCAATATGTACCACATTTGCCGATCCTCCACCTTCCGCATCCAGTTTGTCCCAGCCACCTTTCGCAGGTCGTCAGTCCACCTGGCTAGGGGGTGTCCCACCTTCCGTTTTCCTTCTCGCGGTCTCCACTCTAAGACTCGTCTGCTCCAACGGCCATCAGTCTTTCGGAGATATGGCCAGCCTACTGCCACTTCAGCTTGCTTATTCTGCGAGCTATGTCAGTAACTTTGGTTCTATGTCGGATGACCTCGTTGCGAATTCTATCCTTCAAAGAGACTCCAAGTATAGCTCGCTCCATAGCCCACTGCGCGACTTTATGGTCACGGACTAGCCCCACTTTCAGTAGCCACGTTTCGGCACCGTAGATCAGAACAAGCAGGACGCACTGGTCGATAACCTTTGTTTTGAGGCATTGCGCCAGGGGAGAGGAGAAGACCCGACGTAGTTTGCCAAATGCTGCCCACCCCAGTTGGATTCTTCTGGCTATTTCTTTCTTTGGCGAGTGAGGTAAAGAAGAAGTACAACGAGGAAGAAGTAGGAGTGGGAGAAGGGATTGAGGAAATGGAAAGAGTGGGGGAAAGGAAGGTGTGGGGAAAGTTTGGGGTAGGAGCGTGGGAATGCGTGGGAAGGAGTAGGGAATTGGTGAGAGAGGTAGGGGGAAGCTTAGGGTGTGTTTCGGTATGGTATAAGAGCTGAGGAAGAAGGGCATGGGAAGGATTAAGGAAAGTAGGTGTGGGGAATGTAGGGAAAGGAGAAGCGTGAGGAAGGGCGAAATTGTGGGGTAAGGGGTGGGGGCGGTAGTAGATGGGTGGAGAGGTGTAGAAATGTGTGTAGGACAGGGTAAGGGAATGGGGGAGGGGTGGGTGGAAGGGGGAAAAAGGTGAGTAGACAGTCGAATAGAGAGTCAAGTGGTTTAATAGTGTCGACTCAGCGCTCAATGCTTGACTCTCAGCGCTAAAATTTACAACACTGCGCGATAAGCGACATCCACGCGGCTAGAGCGGGCTAGCGCGGGACATTATTAGTAATTACCAGTACATATTGTGATGAATTTCAATGTATATATCACATTTAGCGTAGGTATAACATCTTATTTTCATGAAATAAAGGCATTATTCCAAAGTGTCTATTATTGGGACTTTTAAGATTTTTGTACCAATAATAGACATAGCTTATAAATGTTACATAACCTAACCAAAATACGCGGGCAATGCTCTAAGCATGTCAATAATTTCAATATTCTTAACGTCTGTACTAAAATTAGTTATAATCATTAATGATAAACAAAAAAATCATACCTATAAAAAATCAGTACCTTTGGCAAAAATCAAATAACACGATCATGTTCACGGAGTTACATTATTTGCTGTCAACTGTCGTCTTTCTAAATTTACTTAGGACAGTGTTGCGAATTTTTGAATATATCATAATAGACACCATTAGGCGTCATTTAAGTCAATAATCTTATAGAACAAATGGTTACTTTTCTTAAAATACTGGGTTTTGTTCGAAAGTGTATATTATTGGTACAGTGTCTATTATTGGTACACTTACCTACGAACTAACTAAGTAATCGAGCGAAAATGAAAAGTATAAAAATAAATATACAAAATACCTAGTTATAATATTATTGGGGTGCTTTATAATAAAAGGCATTTGAAATTTAATAAGTAGTCTTATAAGTTATTTTGATTGTTTTATTATGAATTACTTTGGGAACTACTTAAAAATAAAAAAAAGTTAGAGTTTCAGTTACTTAGCTAATATTTATCGAGTGGCGATATCCGTGGGATTTGCCGCAAGAAAGGTACGATTATAATAGTTCAAATGCTGAAATCTGTGAGCGTCCCCAAAGGAAGGAGCATAATATTTTAAAATAATACGCACGCAAGGGTCCAATATCCTGAATTTCCAAAAACCATAAACAAAAAAGAAACATAAAATTCATCTACTTAAAAAATGTTAAGTTTATTAAGCAGATGAATCTTTTGTTTCTTTTTTGTTTATAGTTTCTATAAAAAATATTTTTATTTTAAATACCATAATGAGCGGTTTTCCAGTAGGTATTTATAGCGTTCCTAAAGACAAGCTAGATGGCGCAGCCGTCACTTTTGGTAAGTGGAGTGTGGTCTCACATCTAGTGTTCCCTAATTTATGGAAAAAATGTTCTTCGGTTTTGTAATGATTTACTTTACATAAATGTTTTGACATTTTTTTTTTGATAAAATTATTTTAAATATAATATTATTTTAAATTACAGACAGTGACGCGAAAAGAATTAAGCGTTTTATCATATTTTATCTATTGTAATATGGGTAAATGAAATTAAACTTTGGCAACATCGCGCAAATAAACCACAGAGTACATTAAAATTACCAAAAGCTATGCTAGCGCCATCTCTTGATGATTTAAAAACCAACTGATAATTATACCTACTGGAAAACTGCTCATTGCATTTCATGGACATTATTTTTTTTTAAAGGATTTCTCCGCTCTCCGTAATTTCAATACCCTTCCGCTAACTTAACTTCAGTTTTAGGCAGACACAAAATTACGTAACGTAAATTCCACTTGTAGTAGTATAGTAGGTAATAAGCTAATTTCGGAAATCGATTTAAGTCAAGTTGTATTTAATCATTGGCACATCACTACACTTCATAGAAAGATGTTATAAAAAAATGAACTAAACGTTTACGTTGAACCTTCGTCAAACGACGTCGGTCGGCACAGATAAAAGATAAAGTATCAACCTGCATATAGACCGCTATCAAAAAGATTATTTATTTTGAATAGTTGAGAGCCTTGGGCACCGTGGCCTTTCATGCAGCAAAAGAGCTGGGCTGCATCTGCGGAAAACCTCAAAGGCCGCAAATACTGTAACTTAACAGGTGATTATGAGTCGTTTGAGTTTGAAACTTTGCTTGGGGACATGGGGTCCAAGTTATACAAAAATTTGGCAAAGCAGCTGATCGACGCTACGCGTGACCAGAAGGCTTGTTAGTATCTATCTTTTAGAAAGAATAAGCATTTCCATTCAACGTGGCAGCGCTGCCAGCCTTCTGGGATCGTTACCGGTTGATACCTAATGATGCGGAGGAATTTCACGACGCATTCTGATTGTAAATAGGGTCAGTTCGCCAGTTTCGCGACCACCTTGAGTAAGCGATTATTTGAGGTCCCCTGCGTGGATGGCACTGCGTAGGTCTGCTTTCGCCAGGGATGACAAGTGGCCCTACCGATCACCCCCTGGTTGGCGCCCAGAGAACCAGCCCGTCCCTTGCCTGCTGTCCACTGTGCCCTCTGCTAGGGAAGCTTCAGATGGACACAGGGAGAGCCTCCGGGTAGCTCTCTACACTCTCTACAGTGACGCTCCCGTCTCGACCTCGATTTCGATTAAAAAAAAATGCATTGAACGGAACAACATTACACCGGCGACCTTTTTTATAAACCACTTGGATCTCACCTGATGAATAGTGGTTACCGTGGCCAATGGACGAGTGTAACACCAGGGGAGTCACCCTCGTGCTGCTGACCCTGTAAGAACAGAGAGATTCTGTGCCGTCTGCGAAGAAGACAAGCAGGACAAGCCTTTGGACTTCCCACTGGCAGCACAAAACCTCTCCAGTGAGCTCTGGCTACCCTACTCACCGCTGGCAACACAATACGAGGTTATTATAGCCGCAGTATTCTGTAGCATAGATTAATAGATTAATATATTATATAAAGTCCGACCAATAAAATAAAAAACCCGTACTGGGGGCGCCAAAAACATCTATGATATGACAACACCAAGTATAGTGATACACATGTAAAATGCCAAGTGTACAAATATTTTTTCAACACACTTGCTTATGAACAGGCTTTTATTTCCCCGCAATTAAGCACGGAATGACACCTAATATAAAACTGTGACTTTTTCATTGCTTCTTCTTCCTCCTAGCGTTATTCCCAGTCGCATCCGAAGCTTTCAGCTTGGAGTCTGGGGTCCGCTTTTAACAGTCATAGCTACAGATTTGGCTAGACCTCGATATTTTCCGTGAAGCGATTGCCACCTGACCTCCACGACCCAATGTTAACATTAGGCGATATCGAAGCTTTGCAGCTAGACCGTTGTTTTTGGACTTTTTAGGGCACCAACTACCCGTAACGACTGCCATAGATGTTCTTATGGCAACCGGGACCGACGGCTTAACGTGCTGTCCGAGGCACGACCAGACCAATGCAAATACCCTTATTTAATGCACACAAATATTTGCACTGAGCGGGGATCAAACCCGCGCCTAGTGCGTAGCGGCCGCGTTCACTACCGCTACGCCACGGAGGCTGTCATGTTTTTCATTGCTATTATTCACAAAAGTGAGTTATAGACTTCTTTTTTTAATTTCATTGATTAAGTTGCTTTGTTCTTATATAAGGTTTTATATAAGGTTTTATTTTTATTTTTTATATACCTACTTGACGCGAGACAAATGTACACACGTTCATATTTAGTCTTAAGAAACCCTTTTATTTTTTGTAAACTGACGTCGCTTAGGAAGCGGTGGTAAACTTAGTTTTAAGGAGTTTTTGACGTCAAAAATTAATATACCTATTGCTTGCTCATTTCATGCAGCTTCGTATTTTAAAAGATAATTTCAACTTGTAGTACGTGTTTAATATACAAAACTTTCACTAAAATGTATTTTTTTTTTCTCTGTTAAAAAGTTAAGTTTTTCTCTGTTAAGTTTTCTGGTTAAAATAGAAAAATAGACGCGGCGTGTTATACTGGTTACAAGGACTGGGCACAAATCAAAACACAGTAGTATCCGTATAATAGTTTACTGCTTGGAATGGTAAATACAAGTTAGACATACAGTTACATTACACTATGTATAGAACAGGGACCACGCGATATTGGTTTTCGGACTGCATAAAATTCTTGTATTTTATGCCTAACAGCACAGAGATCAAAATAATCGAGCATGATTTTCTTTTTTGCGTTAGGCTTATTTTTCTTAGGCGTAGAAAATACATTTGACGTTTGACCTTCTCTTCGTATTTTTATTACAGAAGATCGGGATATACCTAAAAAGGTGAATAATAATTAGTCACAGTAAAATCAGTAGTTTAGGTCAATTTCATTGCACGTACTCTATGATGTACTTACCCGTCATGTTGACAACAAGGTCTGTGATGTTATTAAGGTTATTTAGAGGAACAGAGTCCAATCCTTCCTACTTTTTATCCGACAAATACTTTATTATATTATAAATTACTTTTCTTAACTGGCTTTTAATAGTTTTCGGCATATTACTATAGTTTTGTAGTTTTGTAGCGCTCTCAAACTCAACAACACGCACAATTGACACCACACTGACAGATGACCATAATGACATTGTATAGATTGTTACCATATGAAGAAATTAGTTCCAATAGTTTACCGCAATATGGCGAGGTATTTTATTTTCCTGGTCGGGCTTTACTGGAGAAAGATACGCAAGCGCGTTTTTGACAGCTTATAATTTTGATTTTGACAGCTTATAGTTTTGATTTTGACATTTACGTTCTGTGTGAAGATGGCGCTGTGTCGTCCTCCGTGGCGTGGTGGTAGTGCATTTGAGTGCGTGAAGATGGCGCTGTGTCGTCCTCCGTAGCGTGGTGGTAGTGCATTCGACTGCTACACAGGAGGCGCGGGTTCGAATCCGCTGTGCCGTACCGCACTTTTTGTATTTAATACTTTACTTATATTTTTGTATTGAATAGTTTTATTTTGAATGTTATTAAGGCACATAGATATAGATCACTACTTTGGTAACTGCAGATAATGCTAGATTTTTGAAGAAAAATGTCAATTTCCTGTGACACAATTTATTGTTATTTCTTTTTCACAACAATATTAGTTGCGCAAAAAGAGTAGACTAGCCTCCAAACATATCCTAAAAAGTTACAAATTAGTAATCATACATCATGGCCTTATCAGAAGGGTGGAGGAGGCTTTAAAAATACCACTGTTTTTATTAAAAATATGTATTGTATCAATAACTTCAAAACACAAATACATAATTCTACTTTCAGTTACATACATAATTCTACTTTTTGTAGTAGTGCACTAATCATACAATAAATCAACTCAATATTCGAATGAAATTGATATCTATCTAAATATCATTTACAACACACCTGCTCATAACAGTGATATTATTTTACCGCAATTAAGCACGGAATGACACCTTATATAAAACTGTGAGTTTTTCATTACTATTATTCACAAAAGTGAGTTATAGATTCTTTTTTAAATTTTATAGGAAGTGTCTATAATATTGTCTATGTTCTTAAAAAAGTTTTGATACAAAAAATAACGTGTTTAATAGTACGAATAAATTAATACGCCTATTGTGTGGTCATTTGATGCATTTTCGTATTTAAATAAATAATTTCAACTTGTAATACTTGTGTAGGTAATAAACAAAATTTTCGCTCAAATTTAACTTTTTTTTTCTCTAAGTACAGAAAAAAAAACAGAGTAAAAAAAAGTTAAGTTCAAACCTCATTTTTTTTTAAATATGGTCGACCGCCATTGTTAAATGCGCGCGCATAGGAAACGAATTAATTTGTAGTATTGTTTATTTAGTATTTGTAGTATTATTTTATTCGCAAGTGTGTTGTAAAACGTCGTATGGCACGTGTGAGCATGATTACCGTCCTCGGCTGTCTTAAGACCCTCGCCTGGCGGCTCGGGTCTCAATGGCGCCTCGGCGGTAATCACCAACGTTGCTCACTTGTACCATAATGTACTATTAACTAAAATTAAGTTAAGTTAAGTAAACTTTTTTTAAATTATCTTCATAGTAATTAGAAAATATCAGACATTAATTTTATTTATTAGTATGAATTAAATCTACTGCGTCTACCTTTATCCACAGATTCATTATTAATAATAGAATAACTTCGAAATGTAATAGTACATTATGGTACAAGTGAGCAACGTTGGTGATTACCGCCGAGGCGCCATTGAGACCCGAGCCGCCAGGCGAGGGTCTTAAGACAGCCGAGGACGGTAATCATCATGCTCACACGTGCCATACGACGTTTTACAACACACTTGCGAATAAAATAATACTACAAATACTAAATAAACAATACTACAAATTAATTCGTTTTCCTATGCGCGCGCATTTAACAATGGCGGTCGACCATATTTAAAAAAAAATGAGGTTTGAACTTAACTTTTTTTTAATCTGTTTTTTTTTTCTGTACTTAGAGAAAAAAAAAAGTTAAATTTGAGCGAAAATTTTGTTTATTACACAAGTATTACAAGTTGAAATTATTTATTTAAATACGAAAATGCATCAAATGACCATACAATAGGCGTATTAATTTATTCGTACTATTAAACACGTTATTTTTTGTATCAAAACTTTTTTAAGAACATAGACAATTATAGACACTTCCTATAAAATTTAAAAAAGAATCTATAACTCACTTTTGTGAATAATAGTAATGAAAAAGTCACAGTTTTATAATAGGTGTCATTCCGTGCTTAATTGCGGTAAAATAATATCACTGTTATGAGCAGGTGTGTTGTAAAATAATCATAATATATATTCAGTTATTATTACATAGTGCATTATATTATTATTATTTAACAATTAATCTAATATAAACAGGTAATGAACTTAATGTCTGAATAAATTGTCACACTTACGAACGTCATAATAAATGAAATCTACTGCTTCTACGTTTACTGGATAGATTCTAGATTCACTGGGATTACAATAAATTCATAATACAAATAATTATATAGAGCGTATTTTTGAAACGGGCCAGTAAGGGCAAGCACCTTAACCGTTGTTGTTACAGCAAAACGTTCTTAGGAGACCTTCCCTAACTTTTTGAGATATTTTGAACTGGATTCAGTTTTGCAAAATTCTTAAAACATAAAACATATACATAAACTCACGCCTATATCCCCGAAGGGGTAGGCAGAGGTGCTATCACCCACATTTCGTCGTTTATGTTTAGGTCCCAATGTAATAGGTGGCGAGTCTATTGCCATTAACCGGGCAATAGACTCGCGATAAATACACACATAACTTCGAAAAGCACTAAAAAGTCATTGGTGTGTGCCATGGTAAAACCTGGGATCGAACCCGAGACCTCGTCTCAGCACTCCATTAGCCACTAGGCTACCGCGGTTGTTTATTCCCTATTTGCAGTCTTAATAAAATGGACATCACTGTTCTTAGATCATAAATTAACGTTTTGTTAAACTAACATTGTGTCTGCTATACATATAGCTTATTACAAAATTTAAATTACAGCAGAAAGATTTTTAAATAACAGCAGAATGATTAAAGCGCGCGTGTAGACTGTAGCTCAGGTAAGCAGTTGTTCGGACAAACGCTCCAGCTTCATTTCATGTGATAAATAGTGTCTATGTCTAGTTAACTTTCACTTTATTTGTCTTGGTTTATACGCCTCTCCTTTGAACGAGCCAAAAAGTAGATCGAACAATAATGAAATATCGAAATGTATCACAATATTCCTCTGGAAGTGGTTGCTTTTCTGGAAAATAAAGGAAAAAATATTTTAAAAACATTATAGAGTAAGTTAAACATTAAGAAGTTTAGTAGAACTGCCGGGGTATCCTAATGTCACATGTAATTTGTTAATTATATTCAATTCAATTAACATTCAAATATTATTAATGTAATGATAACAAATTGACACTTAATGTATAAATTAGACTACACCGAATTCTGGAAGAATATGTTGGACCAATATTTTTTTTAATCCTAACCTGTATGTACCATCGTTATTCTCTGAGCCTTTACCCAACTCAGTTGGGATTGATGGATGTCATATTGATAGTAGACTATTGATGGATGTCATAAAAATACAGGATGTTATTTTTTCGGATTTTAGTCAGTTCGATTACCGGGTGTGGCAAGCGAATTTTCAAAAATCTATGAATGCAGTTTTGTTTCTTTTTAAAAATAAAGGAATGTTTCCTTTGAGCGAATTTTGCTATCTCCAGTATTTGAAGTACTTTCCCTCCAGGTAAGGTTAAAATCTTCCACCCTGTATAGTATCGCCAATGTACATACAGAGAGTTATTAATAAGCTCTGGATCTTCATTTTTTTAGGCGGGGTAATTACTAAAAATTTCACTCCCATCTCCGGTTTCGAGATGCCCGTTCGGACGTGCGTGCGATATCCAGCGATACCGCCAACATCACCTCATCGTTGGCAACCGCATCCTTCGCCAGAGTCCTCGTATGATGGTAGTACCTACCTCGTCGAAGACTACGGGCCGGTAGGCGGACGGCGGCTGGTCCGCTTTCTTGACGTGCGGGTCTGCCAGTTGAGTCGGGAGTTGGGAGTGTTCAGTGCAGTTCAGTGTTTATACTAACACCCGTATTCACAAACAATACTTCGCTATGCGTAGAACCAAAACTGTGCAAAGAACGACAAATTCTCAGTGCGTTCGTTTTGGCAAGCCTTTTTATTCATTGATAACACTTAAGTAATAGGTACTTCGTTGAGGGAACGCACTGCATTAGATACTGCTCCGTGATGTTTGTGAATTAATTTAACCAGCCCTATGCGCTCGAGCACACTATGAAACCTCATAGTATTGTTTGTGAATACGGGTGTTAATCATGATGATAAAATACGGGTAAAAAGTATTGATATGGATTTTATATTTTCAACAATCTAAGCCATACTGAAATCTGGCCAGTAAGAAACCAATTTGACATTTAATGGTGACTCTCGTTTGCAGTCATTATTTTGTACACATTTGATTTTCCTTTTATTTTACTTTCTAATATAAACATCGAATTTTTATTTAGCATATTTATACTAGCGTTCATAAATTATTCATGTTAATGCCTCAATCAGATTTCTGGCCATTTGGACAAGGGAAGCCCATAGAAAATGTTGAACTCACAGAAGGATCATCAAATTTAGTGAGTACAGCTGTTATAATCCCTACTAATATTATAAATGCGAAAGTAACTCTGTCTGTCTGTCTGTCTGTCTGTCTCACTTTTACGACTAAACCGCTGAACCGATTTTGATTAAATTTGGTATAGAGGTAGGTTAGACCTTGAGAAAGGACATAGGCTATGTTTGGTCGCGATAACCGACATCCACGCGGGCGGAGCCGCGGGCAAAAGCTAGTTTTTTATATTCTAGGCATTTCCAGGTACTTATGAATTTACATACTTCTTCTACAGAACTTTTCTCTAACTTACAGCATTGTAGGTATTTTAATTTATGGAACTTGTGATCAGCTTATTTTACGTTTTTAGAGGCGCCTTTACCAACAAAATATGGAATTTTCATTTGGCTTTATGTAGGTATGTTAATCAAACAATAAGACCTAACTATTTAATTTTTATTTCTTGACTGCCGCCTCCGCATGTGTTCAATGTTATGTTTGCCACTGCCGAGTTATTTTTACAGAGAATCTTCATCCTCGTATTCTTGAAGAGTTTTCTTCTCAATTTTTTCTTGGATAAGATCAAGACACATGGCTGTTTCTATCGGTAGTATATGACGAGCCATGTCCTATGCTTCATTTTATGGAGATGGTTAATTGCTCACTCCCTTTGCGGTTTCTCTTTACGTGTCTCTTCTTTTTCGTAAGCAATTAGACATAACGTCTGAAATGCTTTTAGCTTTTACTTGATAAGTACGTATTAAAGTCTGTTAATATAGGATTATTTGTTTCATAAGCATAAACAATTGGGCGATATGGAGGGCGAAGTCAAAGAAATCCAGATGGAGTTAGCAGCTATGAAACGCGATCGTTTAGATTCAGACTTACGTAAACAGATAAAAAGTTACGTCGTTCCTGTGAGTCTTCAGGTCTTTTAATGCTAGTTAATATGTAATTGAAAAGTAGTCGTGTCTGTTTATTGGAGATATTTATAATTTGAAAAAAATAAATAAAAAGAAAAAGTAATAGTCACACATACTTATTATATTAATGATTCTAATCATACTTTTTTCTTCGAATTCTTGCCTGTTTGTCTGCTTATCCGCGATGGATGCAAAAACTACTGAACAGATTTTGATGCGGTTATTATTTGTTAAAAAGGTCAAATTCAAGATCTTACGTTTGTTTGAACGCGATTGATTTAGTAGAACCAGAGATATACTTCTAATGAAAATGTTACGATGAGTAATTGCATAAAATTGTTCTAGCATCTTGAAGCTGTTGTCACAAATGAATCTCTAATAAAAAAGCATGAAGACAATTTTTTAAAATACCCGGAGGTAGGTACAGAATGCCTAAGCAGGTAATTTTCCCTAAAACTCTCACTAATCTGCATTACACATACTTACTTACATCACTGATGTAGACATTAGAATGAAGCGGTGAATATCAAAACATATCCTTTAATTGTCACTAAAAGAGCTAAACGCCATCGTTTAGTTAGTCACTAGTCACTATTGGCAATTTAGCCGCAAGGCGGGCGTCCGGCTATGCTGTGAACAGTTGCTTCAGGAAACAGCAAGCACTAAATGTGCACTGCTAGTGCTACGCTGATGCTTTTATTCGATCAAATTGCTAACCTTCCTGAAGTGCCTAAAATATTTCTTATGGCCCACGCACGTGATGGTGAGTTGGGAAGAAAGTTATGGTACAAATTTCCATTTTCAAACTTCCTTATTATGCTCAGTGCTGTTGATTGCTAATTAAGATAAATCAGGCGTTCAAGCACATGCCAGTATTATCAAGGTATATTGTAGGTACCCTACTAGAAACTTCCAAATGTTAATTGATGATGATATTATTATTATAATGTACCTACCTAGATAATATACTTATGAAAAACAAAAATTTAAAAGATATGGCTAAGGCCGTTCGCTGGCATCGACGGGTGCGGGTCGCGGGCGTCCGCTTCGCGTGCTTGTTTCATGTTATTTCAAGAGCAGCGCTCCGTGAGGCGGATACCCGTCACACGCGACGCGGGCGGCGGGGCCCGCCACGCGGGCAGCGGGGCATGCGCCGTGTGTCCGCGCGACGGAGCACGCGAGCGGGTCTGTTTCAACGAAATCATCGACCGCCGCGCCGCTACGTTATCCGTGTCACACGCGCCGTGCTTGTACAGTCGTTGCAATAAACTTAGAATAATCCTTAGCTGCTTAAAACTACGCAACGGATTTTGAAGCGAGTTTTTTTTTTAGATAGAGTGATTCAAGAGGAAGGTTTATATGTATAATACATGCATAATACTGTAGAGAAACACTGATAAATTTAAAGGTGATGTCGTAAATAAGTACTTTTTTTTTGCGCTTATATTGCAAACGCTGGCTGAACCCCACGACATAAATCAAAATAATGTGCTACAGTATTGTACACCTTAAAAAGGTCAACAACAAAGTCCGCTATGGTATAATAATATGTCTATCACTTAAGAATAACCCGCAATAACCATTTTTTATCCTTTACATTTTACGAAAAGAAAAATGATTTTAAGCATTTCAGCATTAATCCTTATCCAATTAAGTACCCTTAATAAATTGTCCATTTAATATAGATCAATATGGCCCTTTACAGCATCTAATTTAAATGAATATTTCCGAAGATATTACATTTAAAATGCAGGGACATAGCGGTGCGGTGGAACCGGACCGGCCCGCGCGGGCGCGGCGTAAATAAAAATGAAACCCTCAAATGTTCCCAATGACTGCACCAAATTGGATAATTATTTTTGTAAAAATTTTTACCCATTTTCTCTTAATAACGAAAACTTGGTTACAAATTCTCCACACAACAATCTAGACGTAACATATGGGCTCATTGGTTGACACCTTTGTTCACGTCGTCGTACTCGTCGTCTTTTGGCTAAGTAATATTATCAATAAATGATCCATAGTTATCGACTGTACACCGACGCTATTGAAATTATACTGGTGACAGAAGCCCGTCGCGGGCGTCCGCGACGGAGCAGCGGACGCCCGCGACGGACAGGCGGGCGCACGGCGCGGGCGCCCGCGCCGGACGTCCGCGACCCGCACCCGTCTATGCCAGCGTACGGCCTTAATCATCACTATCACTATCACTACATATTATAAAACAAAGTCGCTGTCGCTGTCTGTCCGTCCCTATGTATGCTTAAATCTTCAAAATTACGCAACGGATTTTGAAGCGGTTTTTTTTAAATAAATAGAGTGATTCAAGAGGAAGGTTTATAATGTATAATACATGCATAATATTGTAGAGAAACACTGATAAATTTAGAGATATGCAGCGAGAACGGCATCAGAAAATATGGAGGCACGAAGTTCGCTGGGTCAGCTAGTCTATCTTCTATCTTCTAATATATAAAAATCAATGCCACTTTTCGTTTTTATTTTATAACTCAAGAACGGCTGAACCGATTTGGCTAATTTTAGTCTTGAAATATTCGTGGGTGTCCAGGGAAGGTTTAAAGGATGAGAAAATAGGTGCAGCGGGAACGGGAAAAATATGGCGGTACGTAGTTCGCCGGGACAGCTAGTAAAATATAAATAGATTATCCGTATGTCAGGGTCGAGGATCGTTCTTATGATGATACGTTTTAAACTAGCATCGTGTAAGACACAGGGTCTTAAGTTACTTAATCAAGAGTTCATACTAGGCAGGAAGGTATACCTATACTTAACTAGCTGTTGCCCGCGGCTTCGCCCGCGTGGAAGTCATAACCGACTTCCACGCTTAGTGTTTATATAGCCTGCATCTCAAAATTCTTTCTTAGGGGATGCCTACGTCAAAGTAGCTTTATGCATGCAAAGTCTCAGCTCGATCGGTTTAAAATTGGCAAAGTTTCATACAAACTTTCATGCCCTATTTTATCCCCTTGGGGGTAGAATTAATCAAAATCCTTTCTTAGCGGATGCCTACGTCATAACATCTACCTGCATGCCAAATTTCAGCCCGATCCGTCCAGAGGTTTGGGCTTTGCGTTGATAGATCACTATGCCAGTCAGTCAGTCAGTCACCTTTGAGTTTTATATATTTAGATTAGATTTTGACCGTCTTTAATAAGTTGTTTGCAGCACACATTGTGAATTACACAAAACCCTTTGAAGTACAAGCTTTTTATTTCTAGTTTTTTGACACTATCAGATTATTTATAGTTAGTTTTTGTCACTATTTTGTTACACTGTTGATTACAAATGAACTGTAAATTAACAGAGCCTCTCTTGGAGATTTTAATTGACTTTTTATTAATCCAATTGATTGATCTAAGTAGAACGAAAATACGAATAACAATTTTCGTGTGTAACTTGGTTTAATTCATTTCAATTATTTGTTTATGATATGGGTGCTAGCACCTCTGCCTACCCCTTCGGGGATATAGGCGTGAGTTTATGTATGTTATGTTATGTTTATGATATTGTACCTTAATAGTTAAGTCAATATAAATTACAAAATTCTGTCCTATTTAAATATATTCTGTCCACAATCCGTTCTCTTGGTTGTAAATTTTTGAAAAAACAACAACAAACTTCTTACAAAAGTTCAATCCCTATTGAACCTTCTACACCCATACAACTTGGTTGTATTTTCTTTGCTAACAACATGGAATGCTTTTAACAATTTTAGGTTTTAAAACTTCGGGAGGAACTGCTCACAGCAAAAAATGCAGCGGGGGAAGAAAGATTCCAAAGAGAAAAATATGAATCAAAACTGAAAGACCTAGAACAGAAACTGAATAGTATTTGCACTACTGGAATGATTTCTGAAATGAAGGCACGTGAGCATGACATTTAATGTTGAATATGGTGATTTCATCTATTATCATCTATTATCATTGGCGGTTATTTCGGTCGGATTCAAAGTTACTAGGTATTTTGGAGCCCGGGGCCCGTTCTCTTACGCGTTCTCCTCCTGATGTGGCCACCCAGTGAATGTAACTAATGACTTTCATTCAGGTGAAGTTAACTTTGGCCTCAAAGATCTTGTTAAGGCCCTATATACACACAAACTATTCGAATAAAATACTTAATTTAACCAATAGGAATCCAGGAAAGCTACCGACGAAGAAATGTCTGCATTGAAATTGCAAATCCGAGATATGAAGGAAGAAATGGAAGAATTGAAACTTACTGTTACGGAGAAAACCGAGCAGTTGCAGGAATACAGGGCGAAGGTGAGTAAATAAAATGTTAATTTACTGTTTGAACGTAGCCTTTGGTTTGATCGAAGGTTGGATGGATGGATGGATTATTGAGCGAATGACGCTTCAAGTATGTGAGGCATGTGGAAGTGGGCAGTAGGCAAGCCGGGGTCGAAATTGATCATAGAAACTGGCGGGCTTGCATGTAAGGTTTGATATAGTAGAGGAAGAGGAAGCCCGTGAACTGAGTAATAACAGGCAGATGTCGAACTATTGTCTCTACCTACACCGAAGAGGAAATGGTAGGAGTATAATAAAATGTGTGTTTGACTGTTTGAACACTTTTATTCTACTTAAGTAACTAACAAGAAAGTATTTTGCTATAGAGCGCGCCTTACAAGTATGAACTGCTATCACGGGTACGAACGGTACCTACCTAGGCTCCTGGCTCAGCCTCAATTAGTAGCAAAACAATACCTATCAAAATGACTTCGCAATTAATATTTAAGTCGATATGTTAAATCAAAAATTTATACAACATCGTGTATATTTGTAGTACTTAATACATAATTGTTTTTGTAATACGCAAAATGACGCCATTTTTTTTATTTTGGCTTTAATTTTATCCATGCATTGAACAAAAACTTCATAACAACAAACTACATTAATAAGTGCATCTATTGATATTTTCGGTAATGCATGAAACGTCACTATAGGTGTGCTATACCAACGCAAAGTATCTGATAACACTCGGCGCCAAAGACCTGAGTGATACGCGCGCTCTATACTCGTACTAGTATAAGTATAATGTATACTCTAAGTAGATACAGTAAGTACAGAACAGAACCAAATCAAGAAGACTTTCCAGTCGCCTTCCCCGCAACCTCATGCCGAACCAAAAGCTGGGTGCCGATAGAAGATGCGGATAAGAAAGATAAACGTAGCTCAATCCGTGGCTCTATCTACCACTATATTTTAAAGAAAAGTTTTGTGTTTGACTATTCTTATGCTTTCAGTATTTACAAGCACAACAACAGGTTGAAGAACTCAAGAGACAGTTGGACGTCATCGAATTAGATAATAAGCAGGTGTCCGATCAAATTCAGATCGAAATACAAAAGATGAAGGTAATTAATATATAGATAGTAGATAGTAAAACCAACGCTTCCTGATCAGAAGGTCTAAGTAGCCGAATGCCCAACATCGCGAAACGTCTAAGGAGCATTAAGTCTAACTAGCACAAAGTCCATGTAGCAAAACGTCCAACTATCAGATGGTCTATATAGCAGAATGGCTTTAATCGTCAGTTTCTCAAAATGTCTGGACACTTAGGCACAAAATTCAACACTCACATTGCATCATCGTTATAATATGTACCTATATAAAGACTCCTTGGTATTGTATGTATTTGTATCATAATCGTTTAAATGGTAAAAGAAGAGAGATAGAACTAATGTTTAATATCAAATACAAACGAGAGCTGCAAAAACTTGAGAGCCAAAAAATTAGTCCTTTTGAATTTTTGACAAACCTTGGCCATATCAAAAGGATATTAGGTCAATATATGCAGACGAACTTGTGCCTAATATGTTAATAATATTTAAGAGGCTAATAAGCTCTACTTCGGTAGTAGCCGAGTCGAAACGTAACCGACCCTTTGAATGATAAGGAGCGAATTTGATCCTGACCGGCCGGCAGTATGAATGTGGAATTCGCCTTGTGGAATTAATATGTACTAATCAAATGATTTATTATCTGCTAATAAATTCAATGTAATTTACAAAATGACTTTTACTTTTTAGCATGAGTGTACACATTTAATAACTGACAATTCGCTAATTAGACGTTCTGCTATATAGACCATCTGATAATTGGACGTTTTGCTACATGGACTTTGTGCTAGTTAGACTTACTCCTTAGACGTTTCGCGATGTTGGTCATTCAGCTACTTAGACCTTCTGACCAGGAGGGAATCCAACAATTCTGTGAACTGAAGGAGGCCGCGGAAAATGGTATCGTTGGTTTGGTTTGGATACATGCCTTTGTAAGAACCATTCGCTTGTTATGTTTACGCTATGGTTCTTACAAAGGCATGTAAAGTCACATGGTTCAAAGCTCCGTTTTGATTGAATACATATCATTCTAGGCTTTGGACATAGATGGCATTATTATTAATTTTCTTTAAACCAGATAAACCTGATACTTAACGTACGCGGCTCTGCTGTAGGTTTTCCTTGCGGGGTTGGGAGGTCAGACGGTAGTCAGACCTATAATATATACATACATACATACATAAATATACATAAACTAGCTGTCCCGGCGAACTTCGTACCACCATATTTTTTCCGTTCCCGTTGCACCTATTTTCTCACCCTGTAAACCTTCCCTGGACACCCACGAATATTTCAAGACTAAAATTAGCCAAATCGGTTCAGCCGTCCTTGAGTTATAAAATAACAACGAAAAGTGGCATTGATTTTTATATATAAGAAGATAAAAGGAGTAAGGCCAGGAGAGTAGGGCCAGGCTACAAGGTGCGAGCGTTGGGTGTGACTGGAATTTGACGCTCGGATGAAGGGAAAATAAATATAGGAATATTGATATTAGATTAAAGACCAATGTTGGATTTCATAGAGATGATGGTTGTGCCACAAATAAAATAAAATACTGTTTGGATCATGCTTTATTCCTGCGTAATCGGGTAAAAACTATAAGGTGCTTGAATAGCATCAAAAATTCCACCAATTGCTACAACTGTAAAGCATTCGCCAAGATCATTCAACTTACTAAGCGTTCCTGGGATAATAAGGTGTCATGAACCATCAGGATCCAGTATCCTTAAAGAAGATAAATATTTTCGTATTTAGATGCAGTTTCAAGAGAAACTACAAGAACTTGCACCTTTGCCTGATCTATTAAAAGGTGCTCAAATGCAGCTACAAGAGGCCAAACAATTGCAAAGGTTAGCCGAAGACAGCTCCCACCAACTTTCTTGTGAGTTACATCGAGTCAAAGAAAAGGTTAGTAATTTATCTTTGTTTATTTGGAGTAAACTTTTTGCAAGACAGGAGATGATAAACTACCTTCCATTCTTAATTATGCTGACTTTATGCTAAGTCGCTTTATCCACCCTAATATATATCTACCTAGGTACTAATATTATAAAGCTGAAGAGTTTGTTTTGTTTGTTTATTTGGATGATCGCGCTTATCTCGGGAACTGGTTCAAATAGCCCGTTTATCGAGGAAGGTTAAAGGTTAAATATCATCACGCTACTCAAGGGATCGGAGTAGTAACCATAAATATAAAAAAACCATACAATAATTGAAAATTAATAAATTGCGAGCATATACATATTATTTAAAACTTTTAAAGGACTGATACGAGTTTTTCGAAGTGCCACGGGTGAAGACGGGGCGGGTCATCTTTCATATGAGTAACAAGCCACGATTGTCAGTTCAGTTAGCTTAATGGTTAAGGAGTCGGCCTAACAACTGAGAGGTCCCGGAAGAGTGCCTACTGGCTATTACACTACCGGCGTGAACCCGCTCCTAGCACAAGCAATTTAGCTTAGCGGGAATATTAGAATTTCGGTTACTAATATTCTTTTTTTAAAACTGGTCTGATGCTTTTGAACCCGGTGTCTGGCCTTCTTCTAACATTTTTATAATTTTGTTGCTCTCTGAATACCCGTAACTTGCACTAGAATCAAGAATTAGAAATATTAAACACGTAAATAAATTGAGAAATAAACGTGACTGTCTGTTTGTGTGTAAATATGTATATCTAAGAAAAATTGTTACAGCTAGTCATTGCCGTAAATAATTTGAATCTAGAGAAAGCTGAGAAAGCGAAGCTGATCGATGAAAATAAGTCATTGAATGTAGGCTTAGACGATAAAAACAAGGAAACGGAAGAACTGCTAAAGATACTGGACGATACCAAGTGAATAAGTTTTATAATTATTATACAATGACTATGTTAGTAATGTTATAGATAATATGAGAAAAGGGCAGGATAGAAGTACACGAAATCGTTTGCATGAAAGGTTTAATGATTGGTACAGGAAATTTGTGAAATGTGTAAGCTAAAAAACAGATGGTGGGACGTTGTCCCTAATCATCTACATGTCCATGTCCCAATTATAATTAATTAGGAGTCGCCGGATGGGCACAACATGTCATTAGTCAGTTTCCATACCTGGTGTCTCACATCATTCCTTCCTTACCCTATTTTCTTTAGCGAAATCCATTAATGCTTTCTTGGGCCTAAGTCTGCTCTTTATAAAAACGTCTCCAATTCAATTCGTTCATGTCTTCGTTCAATTTTCATTTCTTTAAAGGTACGTTAATATTTGTAAATATGGGCAAAGGACATCATCCGTTGCCCATATTTTGATACGTAGTTTTAGCAAATAAAATTTACTTCAACCTGTACCTACTTGTTATGTGATTTTAGATACTCAAACATTTTTTATTTTTTAAATCTTTACTTGTTAAATGCGATTGTAATGTGGCTTACATTACAATCGCATTTATATAAAGTTATTAATATTGCTGTTAATTAACAGATGTAAGGTGACGAGATTGGATGAAAAACTAATACACCAAAAAGCAATTTTTAAAGAAAAATCCACTGAGTGCTTTCAGTTAATTAAAGACTTGACAGAATTGAGAGATGAGAGTACTAGGTCATTGAATAGATGTAAGGAAAGATCGGATTCTATGCGAAGGTACCTGCATACTCAAATATCGGAACTGGAAAGACAACTTATTCAGAGTCGAGCTCAGTGTAGAGCTTGTCAAAAGGAAAGAGATGACGTATGTATTAGTAAT
The DNA here is from genome assembly GCA_914767945.1 of Eilema depressum. Classification (NCBI taxonomy): domain Eukaryota; kingdom Metazoa; phylum Arthropoda; class Insecta; order Lepidoptera; family Erebidae; genus Eilema; species Eilema depressum. The sequence continues at coordinate 19,169,389 of OU612012.1, read as the reverse complement.
ATGCTTATATTGTGTCCATCATCATCCTGTTCTTAGCGATTTCCCAGTTGCGTTCAAAGTTCTCATTTCGGAGCCCGAAGTCCGCTTATTGTTTTTAATTGGTAGGTACTACCTAAATCAAGTTTTCCGGAAGCGACTACCATCTGACCGCCCAACTCAGAGGAAAGCCTCGTTCATTCCGACTGGCAGGAAAGATTGGTTTGGTCTCGGACGTTGATAGGGCCCGTTTAGACAATTATGCATAAAATATAAACTGACTGCCTCTGTGGCGTAGCGGTAGTGAACGCGGCTGCTACGCAGGAGGCGCGGGTTCGATCCCCGCTCAGTGCCAATATTTGTACGCATGAATATAAATATTTGCATTGGTCTGGGTGGTTCTATGTATAATATGTATGTATTTACAAAAAAAAAAGTATTTAAGTATGTATATCCGCATTCTAGATTCCATAACACAAGCTAATTAAGCTTACCATGGGTCTAGATAGCGTTGTGTAGAATGTTGTAGAATATTTTTTTTTTATATAATCTTAAATTTCTAAGCAAACTTTTGGGGGGTAAGTAATAGCTACCTACTTCCACCCCGAAGCTATAACACGGCGTCGTCGTAAAGCTCTAATTTCAATATAATGTTAATAATATTTTTAGGTTTATCTGTTTACGTCCTATTATTCCTATTACTGTTATTTAGTACTCATACTGTTTGTGTCTACTAATCTTAAATATCTCCTTTTAGATTCGGCAACGAATGCAGATCCAAATAAACAATCTCCAGGAGAATTTTGAACTAGTTGAAATAAGGCTTCGCACTCTTCAGGGTCAGGTGACCTCACTCAAAAATAGCTACTCTGTAATATTGATCGACAATGATGAAGGAAATGAGTTTAATAAGATCGTAACTACATGACTTTTAAAAGCTCTTATTCACTAAATTGTTTTATTGTTAGTCATTTCCTAATAAAATATTGCTATATATATTTTGTATAAGTTATTTTAGATAAAGAATAGAATTCTGCTAAATTACAATCTACTATGCCTCACATATTTTATAGCGTAACTACATAGGTATGAAAATTCTGAAACGTAACATACACAATGACATACAGTCAAAGTAACAGATTACAAGGTCCCTATTTGATAAAATAGGAGTATACGAGTATAAAGCCTCGTCCAGAGCTTATGTTTTTCACAACAAAACATGGAATTCTCTACATTTCTATGGTTTTTCGCAACATTTTTATAATATTTGGCACTTTAGAGAAAATACTTACTAAGAAGGTGCTTGTAGCTAAATGTTCAGCACCAATTTACGTCAGACGAGAGAAAGCTCAATCTATCTCTTCTTCGTCAAAGTGTAGGTAAACAGTGACAGAATTTTCGTTCGTTGTTCTTTCTTAAGTAAACATAAAACAGGTGAATCCCACTATTTCCATTATGTATTTCCATTAATGGAAATACTGGGACAGAGTCTCCCACTATTTCCATTGCCTCTTAAGAATTTTAATTTTTCAATATTCCCCGTTGACAAGATAGACATAGACACATAGTTAAGACCTCGACTCAGAGTACCCCGACTCGGATAGGTTAGGTTAGAAGGCTAAGGCGAGAGCGAAGCGGAGCGGAGCTCTCGCCTTAGCCTTCGTGGTTATTTTTTTTTAGGGTCAATGGGGAATAGTGAACGAAAAGTTCAATTATCCCCATCAACGGGGATTGTCAATGGGGAAAAGTGGAATAAGCGGGTACTAGAGGTTTTTTGCCCCAATGGAAATAATGCGATATAATTTGTACAAAACGCTTGTCCCACTTTTTCCATTTCGCATTTCCATGGAAATAGTGGGATACACCCCATAAAACAAGGTTTCGTCTACACTAAAATATTAAGAAAGAATGCTCTTGTTCTAGCTCTAGCTCTATGTTCGTTTGGTCTAAATCCATCTTTAAAGAAAGCAAACATGAGCTCTGGTCGAGGCTTAAGAATGTTATGAAATTAGCCTTAGGTTTAGCTTTAAATTAGGTTAGCTTTAGGTTGATAATTTGACCACCACTTTCTGCAAGCATAATATAACTATGTAGGTAATTCATTTATAACAAATAAATTTTACCATATCGAACTATGTTAAATTGCAAGAGGCTTTTACTGACAATTTTAATACTTCTGGTTTTTTTACTGGAACAACATAATTTATTGTCCTTTTGTACGTTATGTGCTCATATCCACTTCTGCCCCACGGTACCACTGACCCTACCCCTGGTGGTACGGTGGGTAATTTTTTTAATCTTCGATACCACCGTTGTGCTGTTACAATTCACGATTTCGTTTCTTCACTGCTACTCAACTAGTCGAGCAGTTGATCTTTAGTGAAATAATTATAGGTACCTTCTGCCAACAACAGAATCGACACCAATACTTGTAAACTTACAAGCCTTTAGCAAGTGCGCAAATATATTTGGTGCATATTGCGTGTGCAATGATCGGCATCGTTTGTCCGTGTTTTGCCGGTTGCTTTGTTGGAAGACTTGAGAGCGCGCCCGCGGTGGCCGGTGGCGCTGGGGGCGCGCGGCGACGTGCGCGCCCTTGCCCGACTTGAGGCCGTACCTCTCCACTTGCCTTGTTTAATGTCAACGCACCGCTAACTACGCTATACCTACTTAACGTTTATTCATTTTTTAACTATATTTTTATTAATGCTTGCACTTAATGTCTGTTTTGTTTTTACTTACATTAATAGTTTACCATTGTTTAAAGGTTTTAGGACATAAGGTTTTTATTTATTCTTTTTGAAACTAAACACCCAAGTAGTTAATAATATTTACTATTTTAAGTAGGATGGTACCTAGGCATATGGTTTTCAATTGAAATTATTTTGATTGATTTAAGATTTGATTAATGCAGGTAGATTAGTACAATCGATTTAGCTCAGTTACGGGACAACAACAACATAGAAAAAAATCCTAGTAGCAATTTTCTTCATAGGAAAAACTCAAGTGTAGAAAATAAAATAAAATAAAACAAAATAAAAATAAATTGTTAAGAATTAAATTTCCTACATTTTAGAAATTATAACTTTTCCCTAGGATAAATATTTTTCAATGTATACTTACCCCAAAAAAGTGGTGAAACTTAGTGCGATTTTTTTGACATAGGAAAAACTCCTAGTAGCTATTTTCTTGGGGAATTAGTTAAATAAGGACCACCATTTAAGGGTTAACCTTACCTCTTATTATATTAATCTTACCTCCTTACTTAACCCTTAGCACCAGGTAAGGGTTAAGTAAGGAGGTGGAGAACGCAACGAACCGAATACCACGCATATCGAAATTTGGACTACCTATTAGTGAGCTCCGTCAACACATCCCGAAAGAAAAATGCTACTAGGAATTTTTCCTATGTCAAATCCTTATTTAATTGGGCTAGATATAATTCCAATGAACTAGGGGGCAATATTTAGAATACTTAACCCTAGAGTAGTCACGCCTTCCAGCGTAACGTGAGTAGTCGCGAGTGTAGCATTTAGCCGCTCTTACATATAGGTGAATATTTTCATAATTTACTTATGTTTACTAAAATTATGAATATTGTAGTCTTTGATAAACCATTAGCTTTCAGAAAAATCAAACCATTTAATTCAGTATCATAATTAGACTACAAAAAATTTAATAACGATAACTCGAAAAAAAATCTATAGAAATTTGGAACCTCTTCACATAATCTATATCTATACTAATATTATAAAGAAGTAAAGTTTGTGTGTTTGTATATTTGTTAAATTGTAAGGGGTAATCTCGGGATCTACTGAACCGATTTTAAAAATTCTTTCACCAATAGAAAGCCACATTATTGCTGAGTGTCATCTATACTAATATTATAAAGAAGTAAAGTTTGTGTGTTTGTATATTTGTTAAATTGTAAGGGGTAATCTCGGGATCTACTAAACCGATTTTAAAAATTCTTTCACCAATAGGAAGCCACATTATTGCTGAGTGTCATAGGTTATATAAAAAACCGAAAAATAAAAAGGCTTTTACGTGGTAGTCCGTTTTGCAAAGTGAATCGGAGAAAAAACGGTCGAATGAAAGCGTTTCTTACGAACGCTGCCTTAACTATGAAAGATATATTTTTGAGTTCTAGAGAAAAGATGTGGAGCTTGAAAATGCCTACAAAAAAGGTCAACGACAGCATAATTATGTCTAATTTTTATATTTAAGTTACAAAAAGTAGTTTTTTTAATATTAGTATAGATAATTTAATTTTTAATATTAACTTGAAAATTTATTGGAGAAAGATTATCATTGGCTTTGGTCTAGGGCAATAGTGTCACCCAGAAACGATACAATGAATGAAATATAAACTCATTTTAGAGAAAATTCCCGGTCAGGTCAAACACTATAATTCCATTGATACGGTGTGTAATATTGAGTATACAGTGCACTATCCCCAAGAATTTTTAAATTCTTTGAACCCTTCTGGCTTACCTCCTCACGACCTTGTGTTAAAAGTTGGCATTCCTATCGTGCTATTAAGAAACTTGAGCCCCCCCAACATGTGTAATGGGACAAGGCTGCTTACAAAAGAGTTACGGGACAATATAATCGTGGCGACCATTCTCACAGGGCCACCAGTGGGACAACTGGCTTATATTCTGCGGATACCCATGATTCCCACTGATTTACCCATACCGTTTATAAGGCCACAGTTTCCAGTGAAGATCTCTTTTGCCCTCACTATTAACAAGTCCCAAGGTCAAACATTCTCTCTGGTGGGCATTGACCTGAGAAAGCCGTGTTTTTCCCATGGGCAGTTATATATTGGCTTATCTCGGGTTGGAACTCTTGATAGACAATATATTTTGCTACCAAATGATAACATTACATCCAATATAGTTTACAGAGAAGTTTTGAACAATTAAAATTACCATAACCAAACTGACTTTTCCCGCAACTTGGTCCTCATGGAATTCGTTTATCGCAAATCCTGCAGAAAATGTTTTTTCTTTCAGACAGAGTTACTTTCGAATTTTGTATTAGCGTGCAAATACAAACTATACCTACGTATAACCCTCCTTTTGGCAGTTAGAAATTAAAACATAACACTCTGTACTAAAAAAGGATTATTAACATTATGCCCAACGAAGTGGGCACGGGTCAGCTAGTCTCTTATAAAATGAAGAAAAACGTAATAATCAAACTAAAATCAATGACCGAGGCATCTTGACCATATGCATCGACAAAATAATCCTGTTACGTAAAGCCCGACCAGTACAATAAAATACCTCGCCATATTGCGGTAAACTATTGGAACTAATTTCTTCATATGGTAACAATCTATACAATGTCATTAAGGTCATCTGTCAGTGTGGTGTCAATTGTGCGTGTTGTTGAGTTTGAGAGCGCTACAAAACTACAAAACTATAGTAATATGCCGAAAACTATTAAAAGCCAGTTAAGAAAAGTAATTTATAATATAACAAAGTATTTGTCGGATAAAAAGTAGGAAGGATTGGACTCTGTTCCTCTAAATAACATCACGGACCTTGTTGTCAACATGACGGGTAGGTACATCATAGAGTACGTGCAATGAAATTGGCCTAAACTACTGATTTTACTGTGACTAATTATTATTCACATTTTCAGGTATATCCCGATCTTCTGTAATAAAAATACGAAGAGAAGGTCAAACGTCAAATGTATTTTCTACGCCTAAGAAAAATAAGCCTAACGCAAAAAAGAAAATCATGCTCGATTATTTTGATCTCTGTGCTGTTAGGCATAAAATACAAGAATTTTATGCAGTCCGAAAAACAATATCGCGTGGTCCCTTTTCTATACACAGTGTAATGTAACTGTATGTCTAACTTGTATTTACCATTCCAAGCAGTAAACTATTATACGGATACTACTGTGTTGTGATTTGTGCCCAGTCCTTGTAACCAGTATAACACGCCGCGTCTATTTTTCTATTTTAACCAGAGAACTTAACTTAACAGAGAAAACTTAAACTTTTTAACAGAGAAAAATAAATACATTTTAGTGAAAGTTTTGTATATTAAACACGTACTACAAGTTGAAATTATCTTTTAAAATACGATAGCTGCATGAAATGAGCAAGCAATAGGTATATTAATTCGTTTGTAATATTGGACACGATCTTTTTTGTAACGAAACTTTTTTTAAGTCAAAGTCAAAGTCTTTATTTCTCAAAATAGTGCAACACTGTTACACTTTTTTGACGTAAAAAATGACGTCAAAAACTCCTTAAAACTAAGTTTACCACCGCTTCCTAAGCGCTAATGGAGAAGAAACGGCGCAACAAACTCCACTGCGGCATTTTAAGGACGTCAGTTTACAAAAAATAAAAGGGTTTCTTATGACTAAATATGAACGTATGTACATTTTTCTCGCGTCAAGTAGGTATATAAAAAATAAAAATAAAACCTTATATAAGAACAAAGCAACTTAATCAATGAAATTAAAAAAAAGAAGTCTATAACTCACTTTTGTGAAATGAAAAACATGACAGCCTCCGTGGCGTAGCGGTAGTGAACGCGGCCGCTACGCAGGAGGCGCGGGTTCGATCCCCGCTCAGTGCAAATATTTGTGTGCATGAAATATGGGTATTTGCATTGGTCTGGTCGTGCCTCGGAGAGCACGTTAAGCCGTCGGTCCCGGTTGCCATAAGAACATCTATGGCAGTCGTTACGGGTAGTTGGTACCCTAAAAAGTCCAAAAACAACGGTCTAGCTGCAAAGCTTCGATATCGCCTAATGTTAACATTGGGTCGTGGAGGTCAGGTGGCAATCGCTTCACGGAAAATATCGAGGTCTAGCCAAATCTGTAGCTATGACTGGTAAAAGCGGACCCCAGACTCCAAGCTGAAAGCTTCGGATGCGACTGGGAATAACGCTAGGAGGAAGAAGAAGCAATGAAAAAGTCACAGTTTTATATTAGGTGTCATTCCGTTCTTAATTGCGGGGAAATAAAAGCCTATTCATAAGCAAGTGTGTTGAAAAAATATTTGTACACTTGGCATTTTACATGTGTATCACTATACTTGGTGTTGTCATAATCATAGATGTTTTTGGCGCCCCCAGTACGGGTTTTTTATTTTATTGGTCGGACTTTACACATAATGCTCAATGCACAGTAACTTTGCACATACATTGCACCCTTTTTTGTTAGTCGACTATTCTTCGATGGACATATTGAACAAATTCCCTATCACTTTTCAACAATTATTTAGTTCTCTAATAGTACAAAGTGAGCAATTAGGCTTCTTAAAGGCACCTACAATGTCGTAATGCTAGATCTCTTCGTTATAGGTATGTTGTCTATTGAGATCGAGAGATATATCATTCAAATACAATCTTCGCAATAGTAAATTGTTTGTGTTCGCTTTGTATTTACAAAGATCTAAATAAATTTCTCAATACGCGAAACGAGTCAATGATTCGTCACATAATGATTGTGAAGAGGTTGATGAAGATCAAGATGACATGTGTTCGCGTCAAGATGGTGAAAGTGAGATTGGCCCTGAAATGTGTTAGGAGAACAACTGCGGCTGCAAATTTCTGCGAGAGAAAATCTGTGCTCTATGCCTGTTTCCAACAACTCCTCTCATATCTACCTGGTATCAGTACTATACTTTAAATATTCAATCTACCGATCACTTTGATACGCACTTTCTTCTGAGTTGTGTAAAGCAGTCCATTCTAAATTTGACTACTCGAACAACGACAAAATTTGATAAATTAGAACCAAAATACGAAACAACTGTAAATATAAATATAGTAATATGATATAAGTATTTATGGAAACAAAACATTACTACAATTTATCGATGTATAATGTGAAATTTAAGTAAAACAAAAATATTAATTTAATAAGTTTACACACGTGAGTGGTCGCGCGCTTAGCAATTTGCCGCCTCGGAAGACCCCTGCGCAATAATCTGTTCTACCTGTACTCATTTGTCAACTAATTTGCTCGTACTTGCGACCACATACGCAGGAGGAGTATACGTGCAGCTACTAAGACGGGTAACTTTGAACAGTTGACTAGTAAAATGTTATGAACAATTTTTCAGCCAGGGCGGCAAAATGCTAATAGCGCGACTACTCTAGGGTTAAGGACGAAACCTTACGGACCCAACTTAGATCTTTAGGGCCAAAAACGTAACTCGCCTGCTAGCCGGTACTCCTACTGATTAACGGACGAGGTTCTGGTGCAGTTTTCCCCCAGGGTCCAAAGCCAAGATAAGTCAAATCAAGGTAACGAATAGGAGGAATAGGAGAGCGGACCCCAGGGTCTAAAGCACAAGTTGGGATGCAACCAGGACTAGCTTTGTAGGTAATGATGATGAGAGTACCTATCGCGTTGTATGGAAGAAGTTAGACTCTGTGACCCTGATGACCCTCACTCGCACTGTTTTAGATAGGTTTCATTCTTTATTGTACACCAATACATTTATAGCTTTTTTTATTTTTTATTTTTATAGTGCGAAAAATCCCCACGGATACCTCCCCCGCCGGAGCCGGAGGAGGAGGTTATGTCGGACTCGAACCGACTAAAACGCACGCCGTCTGTGGGCCGTCAGTTACCGGAGGTGAGATTGTCTTAGCCATATCCCTCGCACCCCAGGCCGACCCAGAGCCATATCTCTCGATCTGGCCCTCTTCCGGTGTGGGGACCATAGAGTCCTCAACTCGCCCCCGGGTATGGGGAGGCACGCAATGCGCGTCGCCGCCGCGGCCTGCTTCCGCTAGGGTGACAGGCGGCTCCACCCGTCACCCCCAGGCCCGCGCTCATGGGGGACGGAGGTCATTCTGCGACCTCCGACGCCCGAGTTGCCGCTGCTCGTTGCGGGCCGTGCGGTTAGCGATTCTCCTGCGCTCCTCGCGGGCCGCAAGGTCTGCGATTCTCCTTCGCTCCCGCTTCGCCGCGCCGCCCACTTCACGAGCATTATTTGCTCGCAGAAGGAGACGCCGGCGGCCCACGCATCCGCGCAGCGAACCATCGCTGCGAGCAAAGTGGCGAGCGTGAATACATTTATAGCAGGACAAGTAGGAAGGACAAGTAAAATATCATAATATGATCATTGTTCAACGTGGCCTTATACCTACCTAATCCAGATTATGCCTACTACAAGTTTTAAGCTTCACAATTAAAAGGTGGGTAGGATGTGATATACCTACTGTACCACACACACAATACATCATGTACATACCTTCACTCGTATAAGCACGGTATACTCTAGTATTACCGTAGTTTATGGGTGCAGAAAACGTAAAACTTGCACTTAACCTGTTTCTCTATAAAGACCTTCAGCCGGCCTTAATCGTCTTTAGAAAATATATTATTGTTATCTTGGGTTGTGTAGGTAAAGTTCAAAAAATTTTGACATCCCCGTGATACCAACCAATGACACTACTACAGTTTACTCATGTGCTATAAATTGTGCATGTGATATAAATTGTTACTCTGCTACTGGTAGTGTCAAGGGTTCGAACCTCGTGCACAGAACAGCCCCATGGCTCCACCAGTCCACCGGTCCAGTTGAGAATCTGTCCAGATCACCGGAGGGAAAAGTTCTGCATCGATTTGAGTTCAAATTTTACAATATGATATAGCTACCTATATCAGCCCAGACAGTCAGCATCAGATCTCTCTTGACTACAAATGTTTCAAAATGATCTTAATACAAAGGTAAGAAGAGAGAAGAGCAAGTCAAACTGTTTTATTGATTTAAATTGTATTAACGTCCAAACTAAAGGTGTTCGTACTAAATATCAGAACAATCAGTCAACAGGGAGGGGGGAATATCTAGGTATCAAGATTATTTTGAGTAGGTACTTTGTTCATCAAGATTGATCTGATGCTGACTGTACCTACAACCCGCTTCAAAGGAGGATTCCGGCGACTGGGACCGTAATTAACTCGGACCGCGGTCCCAGTTGCCGGCTTCATTTAAATTTAATATTTTTCTTCCATAGACTGGGACCACCTATAAATGTATCAAAAAATCTATTGTTTAGCCAAAACAGTACAGTCAAACGAAAAAATGTTAGTCTTAGAGTATCTATATGTTAGTTATAATTTAAAGAAAAAACTCTTTGATTGAAAAATATCATCTATCGTGTATGTCAAGTGTATGTCACTCATCAAATCCTCCTAAACGGCTGAACCGATTTGAATGAATTTTTTTGTATGCGTTTGGGTGGCACCCTGGATGGTATTCTAAGTTATCACAAGAGAAATAAATAAAATATTCATTCATTCATTCATTCATCACCTCTGTTACTTAAAATATCATAGTCATAGTCAACAATCATTGTAGTTTAAAATTAGCATCCTTCAAATAGGATTGGAGGTCAGATGATAGCAGTCGCTTCACGGTAAGTATTAAAGTTCAGCCGTATTGCAGTAAGATCCTAACTGAGTTGGATAAAGGCTCAGGGAATGGATCAATGGTAGGTATTAGAAACATATTCGGGCTTCCCATAGAATAACTTAAAAGTTATGCGAAAAAACGCGGACCCTAATCCTACATTGGCTCTAGAGTATCAATTTGTCCCTAGACCGTGTTGGTTTGCGGTGGATAGGGCGAACGGATGGAGAACAGCCTTATACCGTAGTCACCTTCGACTACGGGATCTCCATCTGTCATGTCTGAGCTGTTCTTCATCCGTCAGTAAATATACCTACCTACCTACAGCCTAAGACACAGTGCCCACTTGACGGCAATAGGCTCGCCCCCTGAGACTGGCTACACAGGACCGAAAACAATGAAATGTGGGCGTATATACGCCTCTGCCTATCCCTTCGGGGACTTTCAGGCGTGAATATGTGTATGTAATAGTCGTGTAGGTGTGAAAAATCCCATATTTTTATCGTCTTTGGAGGGTCATATTTTTTTCATTTATCGATAGCCGACAAAAATAAAATAGCAGAGATATGCGTAGATCTTGATTTTAAGAATACAAAAAAGATTATTCTAGAGGCATTTTTCAGGACGAAAACACAGGTAAGAAAATCTATGGGACAATGACTGCTAGGAAAATCTTGCTTCATCTTAATCTTTTTGGGATTGCAGGCAATAAACTCATGCCTCGAATAAGTAAACGATATACAGGGTGGCGCAAAAGTAGTGGCACTAAAGAAAATACCTTTATTTTTTTTATATGACATTTTCTGTTATTCTGTTGTTGAAAATTGTGTAGAGAACAAATGTAAAATACACTGAAAATAAACATGGACCGTTTTACTCCCCAAGAACGTGGAATAATTGTGTCAATGTTCTTACGGAATAATTCATCAGTGATAAGAACACAACGTTTTGGCGATTTGCCTTGGCCTGCAAGATCACCCGATCTGACCAGTCCAGACTTCTTTCTTTGGGGTTTTTTGAAATCTCGGGTGTATGTGAACAAGCCACAGACTCTCGCAGCTCTAAAAGAAAACATTCGTCAAGAAATAACGAACATATCGCAGGAAGTGTTACGGCAAGTTATGCAAAATGTCATAAATAGGGCTCAAATGTGTATCAACTCTGGAGGTCACCATTTAAAAGACATCATCTTTAAATCCTAATGGTACGAAATTTAATGGTACAAATATACATTTAAAAAAACCTAAATCTAGTTTTCTAATTTAGAAAAAATGTTATAGCCGAACCAAATAGGGTCTTTACTTTTGCGCCACCCAGTATATACCTACATCTATACTATTATATAATATTATACATAAATGATATTTGCCCTGAAGGGGTGCCAGAGGCAATCTTTTTTCCGTAATAAGCTTCTCCTGACCGCTCGAGAACGTCTCAAAAATCTTTCTGCGCATGTGGCATTGGTGCTTTTGCGCATGTGCTTTGCCCTCCCTAAGCTGACGTACCTGCTGCGGACCGCGCTAACCTGGGTTTGTCCGGCAGAGGTCGCGGCTTTCGAAGACATCCTCAAGTCCACAGTTGAGTCGATCCTCAATGTATCGCTCAACGAAAACCAATGGGTTCAGGCGACTCTCCCCAACCGTTACGGGGGTATTGGGGTGCGACGCGCGTGGGATGTGGGTTTGCCGGCTATCCTGGCGTCGGCGCATGGGGCTGTTACTACCATCCTCCTAAATAATGGTGGCAGAGTAACCGTGCCCTTTGCAGCCGACGCCGAGACAGTGTGGCTTGCCCGCAGTTCGGCGGCGTCAAGCCCTGTCACGCCTCATGTCCAGCGCGCTTGGGAAGATGGCACTGCTGGAAGGCTTAGGAGAGGCTGGTGGAGGGTGCCACGGGAGCCGATCTGGCGAGGCTTCGGGTGGTGTCGCAGCCGGTATCGGGAGCATGGCTGCACGCGCTGCCTTCACCTCAGCTGGGCACTTTATTGGACGACAATTCTTTGCGGGTGGCAGTGGCCCTCCACCTGGGCTGCAAGCTGTGTGAACCCCATAAATGCACCTGCGGCTCCATGGTGGGCGGCGATGGTCAGCACGCACTGAGTTGTCGTAGAAGCGCGGGTAGGTTTCCGCGTCACCATGCTCTCAACGACATACTCCGGAGATCCTTTGTATCGACTCATACCCCAACCACCTGTGCCGTACCGTCCTGTCTCCAGTAGCCGCTGCAAGAAAACCGGTGACTTTCACTTCGCCCCGTACCTGGGGCAGAGGTTGGCCGTTGCTATACAGCGGGGCAATGCCCCTAGCGTCATGCCTTGCCCCTGGTACGGTGACGGGCGGGCGGGTTAGTTGATTAATTTTGACATGATGTTCGAACTTAGTATTTAAGGTGACACTACGTGACATTACTGTAGTTTTAATTTGTTTTATTGGTGTACATTAAAGAAATTGAATTGAACAGATTTTGCTTTAATTATTACTTTAAATGTCTTTTTGTTTGACTGTACTGTTTTTGGTTTGAACTATAACTTTTTTGTTCTTTTTTATGGGTGGTCCCAGTCGCCGGAAAAAATATTAAATTGAAATGGAACCGGCAACTGGGACCGCGGTCCGAGTTAATTGCGGTCCCAGCCGCCGGAATCCTCCTTCAAAGATGGTTTTATCTATTTTTTGCATTGGTAGATGCGGTTGCCAACGGGTTACTAAAGTATAAGATTTTTTTACAAATTTATTGCCAGGCGAAGCCGGACCCAGTCGCTAGTCTTAAATAAAACAATACCTGAGTCTTCAAAATGGACTAGTAGGTGCTGCACCAACAGTCTATTTTTGGATTATTCCCTGTAGTTCCATGAAGCCAGTTCCACGTGGAACTTTTGCAACGCACTAGTTCTATACATGGAACAAGTGGGAATAGCTACTTGTAGCGGAAATATATACCCAGTAGTTCCATGAAGTCAATTGCAACCTGGTGCTTGTATAAAGTAGGTACATGAAACCTTTTCCTTGTTTTGTTTTCTTGTGCTATAAAAAATATATCTACACGAATCTATTTACTAATTATGTAAATATTAAGCTATAAGTCCATTCATTCATTTACAATTACAAATAAAATAAATATACATAAAAACACAAATGCACGACACAAATTCTGGATCCGGAGGATCACGTCGAAACCACGTCCCCCCGCCCAAACGTACCTACCCATCAGGCTGGCAGCGTTGCCCCTCTGTATGGCTAGGGAGATATTCTGCTGCAGGTATAGGCCCGAGCGCGGATCACGCCCCTCCCTCCGCAGACGGCACCCCAAGTCGGCCACGAACCTCTTGGCCTCGAGGCCCCATGGACCAGCCGTCTCCACCGCGAACGGGACAAAGTCGTACCCCGCGGCCTCCAGGTCGGCGTATTAGCTGTGTTTCAGCAAAGCCGCCGACTCGGCTCCCGCACCAGCCACCCTCTGAGTAGCCATAAGGTGACACGACGCGAAGGTGCAAACACACGTGGCGTCCCAAATCAGGGAGCGGCCTCTCCTCCACGGGACCATTGTCAGCCCGTCCGGCCGCTTCCCATCGGTGCGTGATAAGCCAGGGGGCTCCAAAACGCAGGGGATGCCCGCTGCAACAAGTGCCTTTCTTACAACCTCGTTTAAGGCGTGGTGCCGGAGCCTTCGTCCGGCGCTTCGGACGCAACTTAGACCGTGCAGACCAGTCGCCTCCACCCTTGCCCCACAGACGCAAGTGTGAGCCTCGCACACGGCGCAGCCAAGCCGGCGTCCGGCCGCCACTCTGAGGGAGTTATCGTCCAGCAGCGTGCCCAGGTTAGGGGATGGTAGGGCCTGCAGCCAGGCACCTGACTCTGGCTCAGAAGAAGCGTTAAGACGTGCCAACTCGACACCCGACGCCCCGTCACGCAAACGAGCGAGAATGCACGCCCCGTAAATAGCATTATTATCAATACCTAATCATAATATATCTTCACGTGGTTGTCGTAAAATGCTATAGGACTGTTCTCCATCTAAAAGTAAATATACAGCCCATGACAAAGTGCCCGGTTGATCGATATAGGTTTGCCCCTATTACAAAAGACCTGAAATCATAGTTGGCGAAATGTGGATGATGTCAACATCTGACTACCCCTTCCGGGATTGCCCAGATTGACAAGCCTGTAGCTTGAGCGTCGTGTATGTAGGTACCTATGCATATATATTATGTATTTTTAGTACACATGCTTATTTACGATTCCTAAAAGTCTTAAGATGTCAATTAATATTCTTTCCGTCACAATCCGATTATGTTTGAAGATTTGAAAGCGATCTTATTCCTCCGAGGCCGGCGCAAATCTTATTACAGGTGTGCTCTGGCCCGTCTCTCCTGTGACTGATTGCGTTCTACCTTTATTTCAATTCGTTCAATTTTACTTTGAAGTGTCTTTTAAATTTGATTCAATTCAATATGATATTGGTCCATCAATAGTGCTAGGTACCTATAATAGTACCTAGTAGTATTTTGTACATAAATATAAGGTTACAAAAAGTAACTATGCTTTATTGTTACAACATTTTGCAACATGTAACTGCAACTGCAACACAGCAGGGAGATATCCTTAAAACATTGAGAGGAAGTTTTGCATACACATTTATTTTTGATGACTATTTTTGATGCTAATGATGGAGTTAGATTGTCGCTGTAGAAATTCCTAAGATAAATAAGATAAAATTTTCGAGTTTGGGCTCATCTGTTTTGATTTTGTAAAAAACTTCGTACTACGTGATATCAAAGGTTTGAAAACTGTAGTTGATCATAAGAACTTCTGAACTAAAGAAGATGAACCCGTTGTAGCTATTTGATTTGTATAATAATTTTATTTTCAATTTTAATTCAACTTCCGGACTCATCTCTTGAATACCTAATAAAACGTCTCACAGGGAGTGCCCTGTTATCTTCATCTCAATAAGTATCGTTAATACATTAGAAATATTGATCATACAAAAAAATATAGTCCAACATATATTTGTTATATACTCGATGTTACTAATACGAATAACTGCTACATAAAACACAGCTACAGAAAGCTCTGCTCTCACAGAAATCATATCTGAGTGTAAGTAGCTGTAAAAGTTCCACTTTATTTCATTTTCTCAAACTACCTTTCCCACTTGGTTTATGGATAATATGTGTTGAATTCTTGATTAAAAGGTATGGTTGTTTCGAAATCCTGAAGTGAGCCTTCAAGATTTCTATACGACGACCATAGTCTTATGTCAACTACTTAAATGGAAAATCCTTTGGGAAAATCATTATAAAATCTGATTACAAATTATAAGAACAAAAGTTAAATGATCGTTTTCTTTTATTTACTGCCCACTAAGTTTAAATAGAAACCCGTAGATACATTCAAAACTTATTTTCATCTTAAGGAATTGATTTGTTTTTATCAATCAATCAAATAGCCAATCGCAGTCCACTGCTGGACATAATGTGTGCTATTGCCCCCGATCCTCCGCCTTCTGCATCCAGTCCATCCCAACTACCTTTTTCTTATTCTCTGTATTCATGACTGATGGTACTTACTGCGATATTATACCGTTGACTTTATAGTCACTTTTGTTTAAGAACTCGTTATAATACCGAATATTCTGCTTCCGTAATAACGAAATAATTCCAAAGATAGCAAGTCACATGTTCACACAGATGTGACATGTGACTTGCTATAAAATGCATTAATTTAGATAAGAAGTAAAGCTTTTTTTATGAATAATTTATGAATAATTTATGAATACTTACATTTCTGCATAACAATTTTTTTTTCTCATAAAGTAGGTACATATACTAACATCCGAAATTACTAATGTTCCCGTTAACCCCTCCAGCTAAGCTAAATTGCTTGTGCTAGGAGTGGGTTCACGTCAGTAGTGTAATGGCCAGGATTCGAACCAGGTACCTCTTGATCGTAAAGCCGACTACTTAACCACTAAGCTACTGACGCTTCAAATAACATGTAACAATATAGGTTCTTAGTTGGGTGTACCAGGCCCTACCAACATCCTTGAAGTTAGTCTCACCTGTTTTTATGGTGGATAGGCTCACAATTGACCACTATCTTACCTGTTCAGTTGGTAAATGATGATGAAGTCGACCGTAGAGCACGTTTGCCTAGAAGCAACCTATTCATCTAGTCTTGAAGACACTTAAGTTATAGTTATTCGGTAACACAGATTCGGGCAAGGCATTCCACTCCTTGGCATTACGAATGATCACCCGCAAGTCGATGCACCTGCTAAACAGGCAGGCCGTCCTCTCCAAGTTGGGAGGTCAGACAGCTGTCATTCCTGGAAAAGCTAACATCGAAAGCTATAAACGGACCTCGGGCCCCAAACTACGAAACTTACGTAACTGGAAATTGCTAAGAGAATGATGATGACGAAATAGCTATGCTTATAAATAGGGTAGTTATATCAGGGGTAAACCTTGGAATGAAAGATAATAATATATAATAATTAAATTGTTTCGACGTATTAAAACTTGACTTAGATGCCTCATAAAATTTTGTGTCTGCCTTTTATTGCTCAATGTCAAAGGTCGCGAAAACGAGTATTTTGTCAAATCTAGCTTCCTATGCGTAGATGAAATTAGCGTTTATTACAGAATTGAAGAGCATAAAGTTCACTACAAATTATGTTAAAAAAATTTTTTTTACATAAATTAACCATCCCACACTCTATGGGCTCCATCTCGAATCGATTCAATCCTGTAAAAAATCTTTCGATAACAATTATGTAATGTTAGTTAGCTATTATGTAATAGGTATGTAATATACATAACAATATACTAAAATTATGGAGTATGTAATTTATGTTACTAAATAATAAGAAATTAATTAAACAATGTCGAAAACTTCGGTCCTGATATTTTTGGGGTTTTCGTGAAAAGGAAACATCATAACATTCATAACCAACAATAAAAACAGTTTTAATTTTATAAATCTTATGTAAATCAGCTTCACTTATTATCGTAATATTATCCTTCGTACGCGAACTTCGTACCGCCATATTTTTGATCCCGTTCCCGCTGCACCTATTTTCTTACCCTTTAAACCTTCCCTGGGCATCCACGAATATTTCAAGACTAAAATTAGCCGAATCGGTTCAGCCGTTTTTGAGTTATAAACTAACAACAAAAAGTGGCATTGATTTTTATATATATAGATGGGATGTATTACCTGAGTACAATATACATAGTTCACGCTCTCTCTTTACAAAGAGATTGCTTCAGCTTCATATGACAGTCGTCAACGCATGTCATGAATGTTAAATCCCATACATTCTTTATTCTATTCTATAGTAGCCGGCCAAGGAATTGCCTCTTGTCTAGGGGGTCAGGTATGCAATATAGTTCAGGCTCTCTCTTTACAAAAAGATTGCTCTAGAATAAAAAATAGCAAATCTTCAGTTTTTTAACCGACTTCAAAAAGGAGGAGGTTCTCAATTCGATGGGTTTTTTTTTAAGAAAGTGAAATAAGTCAAAACGATC
The DNA here is from genome assembly GCA_914767945.1 of Eilema depressum. Classification (NCBI taxonomy): domain Eukaryota; kingdom Metazoa; phylum Arthropoda; class Insecta; order Lepidoptera; family Erebidae; genus Eilema; species Eilema depressum. Next base: position 19,151,486 of record OU612012.1, on the reverse strand, counting down.
AATGATTCCTAACTAGATTAGTACTACCTACGACCTTTGTAGAGCAACTGAAGACGCTATTGCTGTGGTCAAGATTTGGGCCGACAAAATTTTAAAATCCAGATCTAGCCATTGACTCGAAAAAGAAGATAACTAAAATTTTGAAATTTTAAAACCATGAAGTTTTACTTGTATAATACAATAATTGTCATAATAGTTATTTCTTGTAATTGTGTTTTTTTAATTTTATTCAAACCAGGTGAACCACACCGTCCGTCGGAGCCTTATTGCTTCCTAGTTCGTAACAATATTAGGTTATTAAATAAAACATCATAGTCCACGCAAACGCATATATTTTATGATTCATTTTTATATCTTTTAGTGCTCCATTTTTATTTATTTGTGTTTCATTAAATTATAAATTAATACTAAAAATAGTAAAGGACTCGGGAATCCGCACGATCTCCGTAAATGGGCAATCAGAGGTCCGTGCAGTTTCTGAGACCCGGGCAATGAGCTGGCATAATAAATAATACAATAAGGTACAAAAAGGAATTCAACGAAGTACCATCGGATGGTTTTTACGTTCTCACACTCGCTCACAGACACGCTCCACACACGCCAACAACGATCTTACATCTATTATATCACTAGCTATACAGATTGCGGCCAAGCCGCGCGCAATGAATCATGGATGTATACTATTTTGGTAAAGGTGATCATTCGAAATTTGCGCCCTTGAGCTTCTTCACGGCATTGGTAAGGTGCAGCATCTCCGTATTCAGTTGCCAGATCAGCGTCTCCAGCTTGTCAACGGAGTCGAGCACCTCCACGCGTTCGGTGTGTGGGTTGAAGCGTACTTCGAATGGTCGTGACATGGTTGATACCCAGCGTCTAAGAATGAACAAAAACTTAATAAAAACTGATATATTGCTAATATAAGTAAATGCCTTTTGTACTTCAAAAAGAGAATTCTTACCTGAACTTTTCTTTGGCGTCCTCGAAACTTTCAGCTACATAATAGATTGGTTGATATTCTTGGTCTTGGTAGGGCTGTACTGAGGTAGAAGCAGGTTCGAAGGGTCTAAGTTCGGGCTTGTCACTGAGTGCGTGCAGCAACTCTCCGATTGAAGAAAGGAGGGCAGCGCCGTAGGCCTTTAGTTGCTGTTGTTCTTTGCACAGTCCGAATTCAACCGTAAACCAGTAAACCTGAATAAAAAATATTCTATATAATGCACCGCCCTCGGGTGTATACCTACGCAATACTACGAAAATTTCGCAAATGCTGGGCCCATTCATAAATTATTACATATTCGCTTTGCCACAAAAATATAATGTTTATCACTACAGTCAACCGATGATCGCAGGAAGTAAACTTACAGTAGAGAGCTTTTCGATTTCAGGATCTGAAGCGCCTAGTGATGCAAGTCCAATTTCTTGGGAGAATTGAGCGAAGCTGGGGTCCGCCAAGAGAGGAATGTGTCCGAGTAGTTCATGAATGCAATCACTGTAAAAATATACAATCATTTATATCGAAAATAAAATTTCTATTATTCATTGAACTAATAATTACGTATCGGTTGCAAAATACCGACTAATTTATGAAATTTAATTCAATATCACCCATGAAATTAATAGGTTAATGCATTTTGATGGAAAAAATTGATTCTCATTTTATACTATGTGTAACTAAATTACCAGCGCGCCGTTTAACAAAGTTACAGTTCCATCACGACACTACGCCCTTGTCAATTCCTGAAGGTAAATTGTTTTACACTCAAGGATTCAATATAGGCGCATACTAGACAGTGAATTACTTACAAGTAAAAAATGGCATTGAAATAAATATTCGTACGTAGTTTGATCTACATTTGTTCATGAATTGGTTCAATTTACATAACATCAAGAAGGACTGGTTGTGTAATATATCCGTAAAAATACTCGTCAAGGCAATTATTCTGAACCTAATTAAATTAACAGTAATGAATGTTTCGGTTATATCCATTTTAGCAGTTTCCGTGTTAGAGGTTAATGTTTAATATACTGCGTTGTGGCGCTAAAAATATTTTTAATTAATAATTATGTAGAAATGGTACTTACGGTTCAGGTGTATGGAATGGAGAGTTGGCGTGGCGAACATATTGGGTCGACTGGAAGACCCTGAATGCGAGAGATGCTAGGAAGTCGCGGGCGGTCAGTAAACCTGCCGCAGGGCGAAGAGTAAATCCAGTGTGTTTGCGTAGGAAATTGCTGACGTCTTCAAGTTGAGGAATGCGGTGTGGTACGAAAATATCGGCAGCTTGCAGCTGGCCGAATGTTGCCTTGTATTCTCTGCAAGCGTGTTTGGGCATCAAGTCCAATACGGTGTTGAATACTCGTTGCCAAGTAGCGTTTTCACTTTCGGTGTAAGAAATGGAGGGAATTGGGTCTCCATATTTGTACGCGAAAGCGATCTCAGCGATAACCTTTCTACGCTCCCTGTATTCCTTGTCTGCGAAGCCGGGATGGTTCATATCTAATTCTGGTTCATATTTGGTCATGAGATGGTTACAATTATCGAGGTCCGAAGCATGTCGTGGGAACCACGGGGTCTTACTGGAGATGTTGTTCTCGGATACAAGGTTAACACCAGCAAAAGATGTAGTTTGACGAAGAGATCTAATGAGTTGCAGCAAATTGATACGCGTCATGCTGACTTTGACAAGAGCATCAAACTGAACACCAGCTGATTGGGAAGGACGAGTTTCAAGATGTTGGACGCATCCCTTGTAGTTGTCTATGGTCTTTAGGATGCGTGCCAGAGAGCCCATTCCTTCACGCATACGCAGCAACAATGCAGCCTGCTGGACGGCTTGTTCCGCTTCGGGTGATTCACTTGCAGCATTTTGCAAAATAACTTCCTCTTCGGTCAAGGTATAATCTATAAAGAAATCAATACATATGTTGTTACTTATATTTTATTTGAAATATTATATCGACTTGTTAGATACATTTAGCAATGTCGGAAGTTTATCTTACCTTCGTCAACCTTCCTGTCACCGCAGTTATCGGTGTCAGCTAAAAAATAAAAATAAAACGAAAGAAATAAAATAAAATGCTTGAAAACATAAAAAAAGAAATATGGAAACAAAAATAAAACAATGCTGATGATTACCTAGGTGACCATTTTTAGTTTCATCTTGTTGGGTGCCATCTTCAACAGTAGGGGAGTTTTCGCCGTTGCCAATAGGAACCCCGTCTTGGAGGAATTCGGAATCCAAACCAGAGTCTAAATTATAAAACGGAAAATAAAATGATAGAAAATAAAAAAAGGAGTAGGTAAATAAGTAAGAACTTAATATGAATAAAATCCCCACAGGCCTTGTTTGCGTGTTGTGTAAGTCAATTTCTAGAGCTTAATGATGACCTTACCATTAGCACGGGCGCGAGCCTCTTCTAGTACACTTTGCTTGGTCTGCTTGACAACAAGCGTCTCAAAGCGGGCATCATCGACGAGGGAACGGCGACGAGATGGATAGCCATTCTGTAACAAGCCCATTCGCAGCTACATTAATTTTCATACCAATAAATATGTTTGAACTATTTAGACACGTCTGATTTGTATTTGCTCTGTAAATAATTACTATAATCTGATAATTACAGTGTACTTTTAGTTTCATTACTTTTGCCAACACTGATACATTTTCTTAAGAAGAAAGTACTAAATAATAACGTGGGTGGTTTTCAGTTCACGACTTCAGAGCGAATACAAAGGTGCCGTCTCTAAAACAGTTTGATCTTCTAAATCCTTATAAATATAAAGCGGTCACATCGCGTTATATTTCATGTGTGAGTGGGAATTGCTTTTACGAAGTTCTTAAGCTTATTTCCTGAGTGTGGCCGGGCGTAAAGTGCTCCCATTATTCCCACCCCAGAAGTGCGCGCCGGATGCTACTTGTGCGATTGAAATCTTACAAAGGAATTCAAGTTTCTGTATGACTGCGCTTGAATAGAGGCAATTATTACAGTCTCACTTTTGCGGAGTTGAACTACAAGATGACCTAATTATTAGGCAAGTTATTTTCACTGATTAACAGAACGGTACAATGCAGTTAGTAATTAAACCCTGCATTGTGAGTGTTTTGGACAGAACACAAGGTAGGTACATTTAATGAAAACCTAACTGGAATTGAATTGAAATCGAATTTTATGTTTAATAAGTTACCTATAGAATTTAATCAACAACGTTTTTCTATCAATCACAAATTTTATATAGGCAACGCGTTTGTTGTCTAATGTGTTGTGTCACTAATATAATGGATAACAGATGTTGTTAAAGTGTTACGGCACATTGCGATGATGCTTAATTTTCCTCGAGTTACGAGTGGTATCGGTGACGGCGTAATTTCCGTCACGTTGCGCTAAGGAGCGGCGGGTGACGCGGAGGCTGTGTGCGGGCGGCGAGACCTAGCATTTTCCAGTAGAGTGGCCGTGCGGGCCTAACTATGTGTGTCAAGGGTTGAGCTAATCATTCGCTATTGTTACCAAGCCCCTGAAATGCAGCGAAGTTAGTAATTACCCACCTAAGAACCTTTTTTGTCAGTATTGGATTCTCCGTTTAATAATCATCACTATGCAGAAGTAAGCATATATCATAATTAAAGGAAACAATGTCACGTGCAGTATTGTTAATTTAAAGGTCCGCCTAACTGGAGCGGACAGGACTCGGAATCCGGTTGATTTAGCCTTGGTATGCCCGAGTGGCCACTTCACCGTTCCAATCGGTCTACGGATAATTAAGCTAAGCCAGAGTGCGCCGCCCGCCGATCTGTATCCACCCTCTAAACCAACCTATACCTACAACCACGTTATCGACCAATTTGACCTTATAAAACCAATCAATATTAAGGCCAGTATGTATTCGTTCTTAAAAAATCACTATTGCACTTCCTCTAACTTAATATCCGTGGACCGACACGAGATCGGTTAGAACAAAAGAAATATTAGCAGATTAAATTGGATGCAATTATGTTTTGTAAGAATTCGTTCCGTGTACAAAAAGGAAGTTTATATTTAACCTTCAGATGTGTAAAAATATGTAACGCAAGTTACTTGTCCTCAAACGATGCAATAGACTGCATCAAGAATGTCTATTGGTCAAGGGCACGCTCCAGTGACCTCGAGATCGTTACAGATGAAGATCTTAGGTTAGCGGGTTGAATGATGCTGTCTGTCAAATTCTTACGTTGATCTAATATTTACCCAAACAGTGAAAAATTCAAATGTCAATACTTGAATCTAATATTGGTGCCTCGGTACAGATCAGTCAAGTTAATTTTGTCCATCGTGTCACTTGATAGAATTTTAACGATCTTTACTGATTGCAGTGGATACGGTGAGCGTCGCACTGCCTTGCATTCCGACCTTCAACGGTCAAGGAAATACAATCATTCAGTCACCAATCTTAAAATATTCGATTATCACAACATGTCAACCACAGGGCTAATTTTCGCACAGCATTGAACCAATTGAAAGAGATATATTAAAATTATCGCAATGCACTTCACAGTTTATACGGAATTGTAGGTAATTCTTTGTTGGCGAACTGAAAGAAGGCATTAATTGTATAGGTGCGTATAAACTCTAACATAATTCGCTATGATATTCGCATAAGCTATGTTTATTGTGAACTTGTAAAAGCACTATCGAACGATTGTACTAGAGTGCATAATCAACAGGCAGATACTGGTAACAATGCTGTCTTCTTGTGGTAACGATTACTACATAATCCCGCGTTGAATATTCATGATCTGCTAAGAAAAAACTAAGAAATTGGCTTGAACTTGTTTAATTAATAGATGAGACGAGATTATTATTACCGAGGTTAGCATAAACACTAAACGGAAGACACGACGGGTTCACGAGTTGTTAAGGAGGTTTGTTTATTATTACGTGGAACAATGACTTATTAAGAACATGCTGGAAAATTATGCAATTTGTCACACGATGATGTGATTTCACCGTGAAAGTGTCGCTGCACGAGTTAATTACCCTGGCACAATAATTATGTTGCTCCGGCCCTGACTGTCAGCACCATGTAATAAAATCCGTACAACTCTCAAGCTTTTTGATTTTGCACTGAGGAATTTACTAGTGAAAATTTACAAGGAATTCGTCTAAATACATCTTCTTATTTATGTCACTTTCACAAGTTTATCTCTATTCTTATTTACCCATAAATTAAATATGATACGTTAGCAGCTTTAATTTCGTTTAAAGCGCTTTATTATCTATAAGACCTATTGAAGTAAATATTGAATCAAGCTAAGTAGGTACATTTGATGTCTATTGTTCTTCTCTGTAGTAGTACAAGGGCAAGTTAGAGTTGTAATAAGTGGGCAATAGTGATTATCTGTAATGACGAGTTGATTAACATCTGGCCCGCGACTATGATACCACTGACTCTGTTTTTGTTTACGTCCCGCACAATGTGACACAAATTTGCATATAAGTACGAAACATTTTAAACGATTGAGTTCTGTTTCAATAGGTACACTTTTATGTATGGTTTCAATATGTTCATAATAAATGTTGTTTTGTGGGTGAGTGATTTTTGATTATAAACTACAAATTCCTTTGTTTCAATTTCAAACACACTTTACGATTTAGTAGTTCATGCATTTTTATATTCAATTAAGTAAGTATAAATTAATGTTAGTTTGGTGGGTAATTATTAGCTCGCTCTTGACTGAGTTAGGTTCTTAGTAAATAGGTGAGACTTTATTTTAATTTATTAAATAATAAATACTTCACTGCGAATAAAAAGATGGATCTAATTTTATGATTAAGTAGTGGTCAATTTAACAAATTGAATGAAAATTTAATGGAAAATAGTGTAAATAAATTAAATGACACTGTATTCCATATCTTTCAAAAGTACTTTATCACTTGTAACTTTCTGGATTTAGTCATAAATTGTTTGACTATTTGTTTTTATTATGTGTTGGATACAAAGGTAGCTGTAATTATTTATGAGCGGGATGTTATAAAAAAAGAGCAAGCAACAGTGTCAGGCGGCACTGGCGGCGCCTGGCCAGCCCTGCTGCAGGCCTGCTCCTCACCTCAATGCTGTAAGATTTCTTGATGGCGAACATTTCACGGTTCTTCTGGGCTGCTGCGACGGCCATGGTTTATCTTATCACACCACTGGGACTGGTAGAGCCTGAACAATTGTTCACTGCGCGAATAGCTAGCGTATTGTCTGCGATAGCTTTGTGTCACGACCACGGGCTTTGTGCCTGTCTGTCAGCAACTCGAGCTGTCGTATTACTATAGCTAACTAAACTTTGGATTGCAAACAGACCAATGCATGATGACCGTTCGTAAGAACAGTTTAAATAGTGTTAGGCGCGCGCCTCCCACCCCGCAGCACCTTTCGTCGCGCATGCGTCATTATCGCCCCCCGCGCCGCTCGCACCCGCCAGCCTCCTGCTGCTCAAGCACCGGCATCCCCCGGGCCCCAAACCATCATCATCATGAAAATTCCCTAAAATATAATTTGCTTTATGATTTTTTTTAATACGGCTTCATTCCTAATTTTATCTTATTCTGTTATTAATTAGAATCCTTCCTAAGCCTTATATCCGTAAAACAGCAGATCCTTGTTCGGAAATAAGGCCATGTTATGTTATGTTAGACTCGGAAGTGGACACTTCATTAGGTACTAAGTTGATAACAGACCTGTGTTTTATATTCTGAGAGTTGATTTTGTTTATTGATTGATTATTGAAATGATTTACTAGAAAGTTTTAAATTATTTATTTCATAGATATTGTTGTAAATGATTGAAATAAGCATTCATTCTGATTCAAAATATGACTTATAAAATTGGCAGTCATGCTCACAAATTTGAATCGTAGTTAATGAAATACATGGATGGGTTGATGGTTTAAGTGGTTACTTCATGAGCTGTGGCTGTGACCATCGCTGTTAGATCTGTTCATCCCCCACCCACGTTAATTGTTTCTATTCTTTTACTACAATTGATAATTTAGTGTAGTTCTGACATTGCGTAACTATAATTTTTCCTGTCCGTGAATTGAATGTAGGTAGGTATGTTTATTCCCTTTTGATTTGGCATACCTACAGTCAAGTTCCAAGAAAATATACGCGGTGCTACGGTAGGTAAATAATCAAAGTAGGTAGGTACGTATCAGTTTATATTATGTGTTTTAAAAGTTTCGGGAGATGTCGAGAAGGAAAAGCCGGAAAGCGAGCTTCATGAAGAAGGCCCCGGTTGCAACCGAGACTCAAGGACTTCACACGGCACCCTTTGGTACTTTGCTATTGTTTATCTAGGTAGGTACGTGGTGTAAGTTTACTCGAATGTTGCACATTAAAATGAAACAGTTATCGTAATAACGAACATGTTCGCTGCTGAAGAGCAATCGGAAGGTCGGGAATATTCGCCATGGTTTTATTTAAATAAATAAACCTTTTTTTGTGACCGCAATATGCTTGTGATTGTCCTTTTTTTTTAAATTGATTTATCATACCTACAATGAAATATCTATGATGTTGACAAAACGCCTGCAAAACTGTTCTAACAGTAACTTGTGTTGGGGTATGGACCCCTTTGTATAGATAGTTACGCTCAATAGTATTAAGTTCAGACAAATTGGATAGAGAGTAAGATCATATTATTATATTATTAGGTATGTTTAGTATTTTTTGTATGACCCACTTAACCTCATGTTAATTATAAATTATCGCATCTTAATAATTATGTTATAGTTTCTTAAATGACAACATTACATAATAAATATTTAGGCTATTATTCAAAACTTACAAAATCTCTGTTTAAAATTAATACTAATTTTATAATCAGTACGGGAATTCATAAATTATTGAATTACTTAAATAATTTTTGAGCAGGAACACCGAGACTGAAACACAATTTTTATTGAGTGGCACTAATGTCATTATTTATATTTATTCGCTTCTTTTTGAAATTTTAATACTAAAAATATTTAAATTTACATTGATTAAAACGTTATATAAATGTAAATTTTCTACTATTAATTACGATACAGACCTACAATTATTATGTACTTAATACGTATGAAATAAAACAAACTTATACTAACTATATCTGATTACAAAAGCGTACTTTTTCGTTAATGTAAAGTTAAACACGTTTTTAACCGACTTCGTTTTGTTTTTACTTTTATTATTGAACTTGCTCATCAGCATATTTTAGCATCGAGTTATACAGTGATTTTTACAACAATACAGGTATTCATGTTGTCTAATCATTTAGTATTATGCCAGGCACACACCAACTCAAAGACAATGTCAAACATTCGAACGCGGACTAAGTGTAGACATCAACGCGTCTCATGAAAACCTCCTAAAAGTATAAATACCAGAGACTTTTAAAGGTTAACCACCACAGTTCTCATCATCACATAGGTCAATTTACATGCGTACGCGATAACGCATTTCAGTTGCTATACAAATATAATTATTGTTTTCTTTTCTATACATATTTTTTTTCTAAAATGCAGTCGTTGTTCTAGGATGCAAATAAACATACCTGAATATTTATGTTTTCTTCTGTAGATACATACATAATTTGTATAAAAAAATCCAGTCCAATGCAAATAGACATACAAGTAGTGGCGCTGAGTATAAACCGAACTCAGCCAGCTCTAACGCTCTAGGTCGTCAGTAACAAAACGCCTATAAATATCATAAATATTGAGACCTGAACTTCAATAAAATATTTTTATTATAGTACGTAGTTTGTTTAGCTTGATTTGATCATAAACAAATACAATAATAATAATCAGTACAGCTGAATAAAAAAGCAGGATTGAGTTCCAATACAAATACAAACGCGAAAGTGTGAAATATATTATTACTAGCTTTTGCCCGCGGCTCCGCCCGCGTGGATGTCGGTTATCGCGACCAAACATAGCCTATGTCCTTTCTCAAGGTCTAAACTACCTCTATTCCAAATTTCATCCAAATCGGTTCAGTGGTTTAGGCGTGAAAGCCCCACAGACAGACAGACAGACAGACAGACAGAGTTACTTTCGCATTTATAATATTAGTAGGGATGTATATGGTAAAACAGAATTTTTGCGATTCACGGTTACTCGAGTAGAGGTAGGATTTTTTTTTCTTTTTTAAATTATTTGTAGACAATCAAAAGCAAATGCTTTGAATTCAAAATAACGAAACTTTTAGTCGTTTCCCTGAATTAAATTAGCCATCTGGCAGCACTCGTTTGATCTCAACCCCAGTTTACCACTGAGCACTATTTAGATTTTAAATCAATTAATATGCGTCCACTTAGTACGGACGCAACTGCAAAAACGAGCAAACTTGCGGTTATGATCTACGAATCCCACTCGTTTGCCTTTATTGGCCTGTATTCGTGTTCGTATTCAATTTACCATGATAATAAGAAAAGATTGTTTCTTTCCATAAAATATGTATGTATATAGGTAATTACAGGATTTTATTTCTAGTTCTTATATTTAATTAATTTCTAGTTTTATTTGTTGAAAACATTGCATGCCCAATTTTTGCATTGTATCTACAATTTTTAAGTTTAGATCAAAGTTTTGAAAATAATTTAAATAAATGATTATTGATTTTGCATTTACACTTTATTTGACAATTTAAGAAACTTAAAAGACGAATCGCATATTTTACCTTTGTTTGCCTTCGCTCGGTCGGTATGTAACAGCATTATACGCGTAGTGACCGAATGGTTGTGACCAATCTGGGCTTTTTTGCAGATTGTTATTCAGTTTGGTTTGGTGGGATGCAAAAAAAAGTGCAAGCAATAATAGAGTACGGACCACAGGAGGCCGTTTTCCGACCATAGTTTTAATTTTAATTGATCTCATTACTGTGGGAATAAAACAATAATAACATTTAATTTCTCCTAATTAAAATATAATGTCACGAAGTAAACTATGTACATCTACATATTTTACGAGTCGTCTTATTCGCGTTTTGTATTGTAGAGAATGCCTTTGAAATGCCGGGACAAAGGATTTACGCAGATGATATTTTGTGATTGTGTTATTTGCTGTACATACGAATCACTCTTTTATGAGAAAGTAAAAAGAACACCTTACAGTAGCTAAGGTAAGCTAAATACTCTGTTCACACTTAACTTTAATAATAGGCACCTAAATGTCTCGTGTTCAATACCATTACGAGGTCTGATGTGAAAATAAGTTCTTGGATACTTATATTTTATTCACATAAAAGGTTTTTATTTATATTACCTACTTATTAGAGCTAAGAAAATTGCCCGATAGGTATGCCGATTTCTTAGATTTCATTTTGTAGGTTAGGTTAGGTTAGCTACCTACCTTTACCTACCTTTCTCAATAAAGATTGTCAATCAATTTTCAGCTCTGTTGTTATTAACGCAAGCTGAAAATCACCTTATATGCCGATGTTATATACTTCATTTCTTTATTTAAAACTTCTAATAAGTACTATTAGGAGTTTTAAATAAAGACTTCCATACATTTTCAACTCAGTCGCCGATGACTGTAACCTAATTGTCTATTTTAAATGGATATAATTTATCCATAAACGTAGACGAACATAAACGTTTGTTACGCGTCAACTTTATACAGCAGGAGCATTACATAGTTGACAGAGAGACATAGGTAGGCTTCATAATTGAATATTGTGAGTTCAAAGCACTCAACCCGCTCTTCTATCACAAATCACAATGCTAGGAGGGAAGTTTGAGTGACGGATGGCGCGGTAGATTAAGTGGTTACCTTGGCAACCCTTACTGTGTACAGTATCGTGAATCCAATTTCCACATAGGAGAAAATATTATTTGTGCGATTCACGGATTCTAAAATCAATTTTAGTCTGCATGTGTTTTATTTCTGTCTTTCTCATTGATGTAATTTGTATCAAAGAAAGGTAGATACGGCATTGGTAATTGATAGATTAATTAAAACTAGGATACCGCCTCCAATGATACCCAAATCCTATGAATTATTTTGTACATTTTAATGCAAATTATGGCATGAAATTAACTCAGTATTGAGATTTGGCCTTTATTAAAAATGAATTTAGTTTAATTGGTTTAGAACTAAATTACAACAAATGCGAGATCTTTTTAAATGACGTTTCGGACAAAATTCCTACTATTTCTAAATTCAATTCATTAGCTCCCAACATCAAATATATCGAAAAAGATGCCCTACGCCTCCTCGGGTCCTCAGTCTTAGAAGATGCCTACACCTCATTTATTGAAGAAAAAATTCAAAATTTTAGTGACATTTCGGATCGCCTACTGAAAATTAATATCCATTCGGCTTTCACTATAAGGATAGTGAAAGCCGAATTGCCTTTTTGTTCCTAAATTCACCTATGCTCTGAGATCTGTATCATTTTGGAAACATTTACCAATTTTAGAAAAAATGGACAAAACTATACAAAATACTCTCACCAAAATTTTAAATGTGGCCTTGGATGACCGAGCTTCACTACTAGCGTTTCTACCGATTCGCTTGGGTGGGCTTGGTATTCGCAAAATTTCAGATGTCAGCTTACCAGCGTTCCTGTCTTCAGTCCACAATACGGAAGAATTAACTAGAAAAATCCTTGCACCTACACTAGTTAATTCTGAAGTATTGTGTAAGACTGACGCGGTGAACGGTTGGAAAATTGCATGTCCAAACACCGATCTCCCAAGGAACCTTTTCTCACAGCGTCGGTGGGACGGGCCGCTCTGCAGCTTAATAAGACAAAATTTACTTAAAACATGTACTAATGCTGCTGAGCGTACCCGTTTATTGGCGGTTGGTAAGTGGGAATCGGGTCTTTGGCTACCAGCTCTTCCGTCATCTAACGTAGGGACTATATTAGATGACACTACCTTCCGCATTGCTATATGCCTACGTTTAGGTGCACCGTGTGTTTCTCCGCATCAATGCCGTTGTGGAGAAACCGTCGACAGACTCGGGCACCATGGCCGGTCGTGCTGCAGGAGTGCTGGGCGAATTCCACGGCATGCCAGCCTCAATGACATAATCCGCCGTGCTCTTGTCACCGCCGGTATGCCAGCTGTGCTTGAACCAAACCTGGCGCGCGACGATGGCATGAGACCGGATGGTATGTCATTAATGCCATGGAAAATGGGTAGGGCTCTAGTGTGGGACGCAACATGCGTCGATATCATTGCCCCTACCCATGTTCCTGGCACGGCTGGCTGTGCCGGTGCTGCTGCTGCTTCTGCAGAGGCTCTTAAACGGCGCAAATACTCCAATCTCATCGGAGATCATGAATTTGTGCCGTTTGGAGTCGAAACGTTGGGGTCATGGGGTCCGAGCGCCCGCAATCTCTTCAGGGAGATTGCGAAACGTATGTTCGACACTTCTCGTGACCAGAGGGCTGGCCTCTTTTATGTCAGAGAATAAGCATTGCCATTCAACGTGGCAATGCTGCCAGTCTTCTGGGAACGTTACCAAAAGAGGCATGCGATGCGGAGGAATTTCACGACGCATTTTAATTATTGTTATTTTTTTAACCGACTTCAAAAAAGGAGGAGGTTCTCAATTCGGATGTTCATATGTTTTTTTTTTTTTTTTTTTATGTTTGTCCGCTCATAGCTCCGCCATGCGTAGACGGATTTGCAAAATTCTTTTTTTGTTCGAAAGTATATTATTCCGAAATGGTCCCATTTAAATTTCGTAAAGATCTGATGATGGGTTTCCGAGATAAGACCAAGGAACTCTTCAAAAAATACCAGGAAATCAGCCGCGATTGCTGCAATCGCATATTATTGCAATGTCTCTGCCATTACACATCATAACATCACGCCTGAATCCTTTGAAAGGGTATGCAGAAGTGTTCAGAATATTCAGCTATATTTCCGGTGTATATGCGTTGATTTTTAATTTGGTTTTGGTTTACTTTTGAGGCAGTCCTGTATTATTTTATGTATGTTCACCGATTACTCAAAGACGCCTGGACCGATTTGCAAAATTATTTTTTTGTTTGATAGGTTATACTTCCCAGGTAAATTTTATCAAAATCGGTCAAGCAATTTATGAAATATCAACAAAAATCGGTTGAAGTCAGTTTTTTAAATTTTTAATTTGGTGATTATATCATAACATTTTCGTGAAACTATTTTCTTTTGTTGGAAGTTTACGAGAATATATTATTAAATGGGATTGTGATGTGAGATTCGATTCGCTACGAGTATTCCTTGTTTAAATTATAATTTGTATATTATTAGTTTTAGTTTCAAAATATATTAGTTTAGTTTTCTTACTTTTCTTCAAATGGCTTTGTATACATAATAATTTAAATTAAATAAAAAACTCAGTATTATATGCACGGAACAGGCTCCTGCAAGCGTGCATACCTACGCGCGACGCATCGATAGCACCTAGTTTGCCTACCTCAACACAAGCTTGAGTGCAACGGATCATGCACTGCAAAGTGAACACTATAAGCGCGAACAAGAACAAAGTATGTCATACAATGAAGTATTTTTTTTACACTACGATAATATTGTGCGATATCTGTTTTTGGGGCTTCTGCAAGATCTTCGGGGCTCAAGTCAACTTCACCTGCAAGCCAGTACACCTGCTGATTGAAGGACTTCACTTTGTTGCAGGTTTTCCACTGGGGATTGGGAGATCAGACAAGCCGTCGCCAACCTAATCCTTTCTGCTATATTCGTGCACACTCCCACTCTCTTTCTCGTTCTAGTAAAAGACATAGAAGAGAGGATATAAGCATAAGAAAATAGATACGATACTGCCAAATGTAGTTCATCCCTTCACTGCCTTTCCTTCATTCCATTCTTCCCTTGTTCATTTCTCTCCCCTCTTCTCCATTGGGATAGGTGACCCCGCATACTACCACTTGGTACAATCCTGACATATTTATCCTGAAATATTTGTATGCATGAATATGAATATTTGCATTGATCTGGATGTTTTCTATGTATAATATGTATGTATTTACGAAAAAAAAAATGTATCTAAGTATGTTTATCCGCATTCTAGAACCCATAACGCGAGCTAGTTAAGCTATGCTTACTTTGGGTGTAGATAGCCTTGTATAAGTAGAATGTCCTACAATATTTATAATATTTATATTTATTTATATTTACTCTCCTAATTTCATGATTTTACACCGGTTCCGTGTATTCTTTACCTGGTCTTTCTTTAGAAACGATTAATATAAACGCGGTTAATTAAATTTATACTACGTTAATACTCAAATAATATCAGGAACAAACGATTTCTTATAGGTAAAACCGAGCTAAATAACTGACAAGACTCCGAAGTGTGTTTTTCTCTCAAGTTTGAGGAGTCAAACGGCAGTCGCTCCCGGAAAAGCTGAAATATTAACCAAAACAATGAGCAGACCTCGCAACTACTTTACTTACTTCTGATAAGCTTTTTGGCGCCTTTGTGATTTATTGTATACAAACCTCGTAATATACCTACTAACGACATTCAGAATTGTATCCTTAGATCGTATCGAACACTTATTTTATAATGATAAATATTTAAATTTTTTCTTTAATTATTACAATTAATTCAAAAAACTTGTATCCTAATATGGTTTGTTATAATATATGATTTCATGCATATGAGATGTGTACATGTAATTTACAATTTTTTACTGATTTAAATATTGCCTCGGCAAATGAAACGTACTAAAGTGCGTCAAATAGAATGGAAAAGTGTAGCGTATAAACCCGCGCACAAAACGTTTGAGCAAAGCACATGATGGAAATATAATTTATTACAACCGCAAATACGAGTCAACGGTTTTGTGAATGACTCCGTTAAGGTGAATTACAAAAACCTGACTTAGTCGACAAATAGCACCATTAGGTGACACACGTCGGCATCAGTCGATTTCAATAAATAATGTTTAGTTTAGTTACGTCACACATTGATCATTTACACCTGTGATCAAGGCGTAGACAGAGAAACTGTCTACAGATCAAGGTTTGTTTAATTTTCGGAGCCAGATTGTTGACAACATACGTATAACACACATTGATTATACACATTGATTACGCACACGGTTTCGGGACTTCTTAATAATTTGTGAAAACGGAATCATTGATAATGATCAAACCCTCTCTTCTCCTCTTTGCACTTGGTCAAACAGTTCTAATCTACTATATAAAAATAAGTCGGGTTTTCCTTCCTGACGCTATAACTCAAGAACGGCGGAACCGATTTGGCTCATTTTAGTCTTGAAATATTCGTGGGTGTCCAGGGAAGGTTTATAGGTGCAGCGGGAACGGGAAAAATGTGGCGGTACGAAGTTCGCCGGGACAGCTAGTCTTAAAAGAAATTCGCCACTTCTTATAAGTCAAGAACGGCTAAACTGACTTGGCTGAAAATTGGTGGGGAGATAGCTTAGAACCAGGAGAAGGACATAGGATACTTTTTTTTTATTTTTTTTTTGATCTATAGGAGAGGTCTATGTCCAGCAGTGGACTTCCTATGGCTGAAATGATGATGATGATTATTTTTTCACTCAAAGGAAAATTCGAAGGTGAGGAAGTTCTCATTTCAAGGATCCCGATAATCCCAACCGACATGCCGTTTGAATTTAAACGACTTCAATTTCCGATCCGTCTTGCATTCGCCATGACTACAACATATCACAAGGACAATCCTTAAAAGTTTGTGGTCTGAATCTAGAAAATCCATGTTTTTTCCATGGTCAATTATATGTGGCATGTTCACGGGTCGGGGACGGTGCAACGGGAAGGGGAACAGAATCTAACATGGAAGTTTGAATAGAAGGTACAGCGGGAACGGGTCTGAATCTAGAAAAGCCATGTCTTTCCCATGGTCAATTATATGTGGCATGTTAACTTTGTTCACGGGTCGGGGACGGTGCAGCGGGAACGGGATCAGAATCTAATATGGAAGTTTGAATAGAAGCTACAGCGGGAACGGTTCTGAATCTAGAAAAGACATATTTTTCCCATGGTCAATTATATGTGGCATGTACATGCACGGGTCGTGAATGATGCAGCGGGAAAGGGATTAGAATCTAACATGGAAATTTAAATAGTAGGTACAGCGGGATCTGAATACCATGCGGGCGGAAAATTTGGCGGTACGAAGTTCACCGGGTCAGCTAGTTTATAATATTGTAGGCAGCCACTTCAGCTCAAAAGTGAAATCAGTAATTTTACTATACTTATTATAATGTGACCGGACGACGAGTTTTAAAGCACTTATGGCTCTACATTGGTAAAACAATAAAACTTAAGTAAAATATTAAATACTTGAGAAGGCAGCAGTTGATTTTCAAGCTCAAATCACATCCATTTTCATTAATGTTGCAACAGTTTTTCAGGCAAAAAGGAAATTAATTGTAATTGGCGATTTATTAATGAATGTGTCATTTCATAATTTAATTTTGCAATATTTATTTAGACGAAGGCATTAAATTTTTACTCTTGTGGAGTTGACTATCGACTAAGGATATTTTACAAGCATGAGTACTTATGCGTTTCAAAGATAATTATGTTATGTCCTGAACCATATAATAAGAGTTTCATAGATATATTAAGATACCTCAGTGTAATTGCCCCCGAGTGCAGTGGCGGTCAAGGTTACAGGGCTCAGCAACAACTCGGCGCGGCGCGGGAGGTGCTATAGTTCTATATCTACGTATCTATTCTTATATGTACATACCTACACTTACGAGTATGTCGTCCTCTTTGATAGTCAAAGGTCGTCCCCATCCATTCTGCCTTTACTACCGTCAAACAACGTAGTCTGTAACCTTATTATAAAAGAGACCGAAATTCTTGGGCCCTACTGTTAATTGATTGCAATTAGTATTATTAAAGATATAGTTAGATTTTTTTTATAGAAAAGCATTAGACCTAATACATTGGATCTCAGAATATGTATAAAAAACAAGTGTCAAATACTTGTCTACACTGAAGACAATGACAGGTGAGAGCGAAAAAATAATGCCACTCTTACTAACTGCTATGTACTCGTATAAAAAATTTAAAATAGTACTTACTACAATATTTAATTGTACACTAATTTTTTTACGCACCGTCCTAATGTAACCTTTTTCTAATAATAGTAGGCACGTTGATTCAATTCACCCCTGGCCCCCTATAGTACCTACTGTCAGAAGTGTACGGAGGCATGCGCTTCTCTTTCAATACTAAGGTCGTGACCTTCATGTTTTTAGGTAGAGAAAATCTATATTAAATCTGAACTTGTAAATTTAAGTGATAATGAATAAACAGGAAACGGGAAGCCGATAGGAATCATGGTTAAACATCTAATTAATGGTGTAAACACAAGTGGCAAAATGTTTGGATACTTGTTGTTAATGTTTAAAATTTGTTTTATTATATTCAAATCCACGTAACCTTTCCTTGCGCAATGGAAGCGTGTAAAATTAAATTAAAACACAATGTAAAAATCTTTGTTTTCTTTACCTGAGGAAATAAAAAAGTCCTTAAAATTGTAGTTAAGCTAAATTGTATAATTACGATTAATTAAAAAGAATTGGGGTCATTATTCTTGTTTCCTTGGCGATTGACTGACATTTCTGCGGTATTTATTATGATATGATACTACATACTAATTTAAATGGCATATTTATATACATGGTAACGCCTTCCAACCAGCTACGTGTTTAGTAGCACCAACTAGAGTTCTTCAACATTTTCTCTTCTCGCTGTTGTCAAAAATTAAGGATACAGGTTTCTAAAAAAATTTGGATAAATGGATGGGTGGATAGACGTTTGTTACTTAATCACATCAGAGCGGATGAACGCATTTAGATAAGCAGTATGGGCACTTAAGCTTGTCCAGGGAATGTGCTCCTTTGAGTCGCGGGAACTGGATCAGTATTTTTTAACCGACTTCAAAAAAGGAGGTTCTCAATTCGTACGCAATTTTTTTTTTTTTTTTTTTGTATGTTTGTTACGCGATTGTGAAGCCAATTCTAGACGGATTTTGAAAATTCTTTTTCTGTTCGTAAGTAGATTATTCCGAAGTGGTCCCATTTAAATTTCGTACAGATCTGATGATGGGTTTCCGAGATTAGACCAAGGAACTCTTCAAAAAGTACCAGGAAATCAGCCGCGATTGCTGCAATGGCATATTATTGCAATGTTTCTGCCATTACACATCATAACATCACGACTGAGTCCTTTGAAGGGGTACGCAGAAGTGTTCAGAATATTCAGCTATATTTCCGGTGAATATGCATTGATTTTAAAAATTATTTTTGAATAATGCTTTAATATTTTTTTATTTAGCGTGGCCGGTTCGATCTGTAGTGTAGCGTCAGCAGCGCATGTACAGTCAGGTCACTATACATGCGATGTACAGTCGTGAGACTGAGACTGTACAAACTCACTAAAAAGAGAAAAATAAATTCATTTTTAACAAAAAAGTTTAACCGACTTCAAGAAACGAAAAAGAGGCACTTAAAAGCGAAAAATAACTTAATTTACAGACTTACTGATTTATTAGAAGTCGGTGCCAGCCAACTTTGTTTGTTGTGTCTGAACTACATTACTATGATGCAATCAATTGAAATATGGCTTCCCTTGGGCTAGGCACCGACTTCTAATAAATCAGTAAGTCTGTAAATTAAGTTATTTTTCGCTTTTAAGTGCCTCTTTTTCGTTTCTTGAAGTCGGTTAAACTTTTTTGTTAAAAATGAATTTTTTGCAACGAATTTTATAACACACTAGCCTGCCGCCCGCGGCTTCACCTGCGTGCATCTCGGTTAACGCAACCTTTGCTCATATCTCCGGTTCTACTCAACTGATTGCGATTAAACTGAACAAGCTCTTTCTAACAAAAAAACCACATCAAAATTCGTTCAGTAGTTTTTGCGTTCATCGCGAACCAACAGACAAAATACAGGAAATTAAAAAAAAATAGTTTCGTGTTCAGTAGATATAATTGTAAAGTGGTCGTGTCCGTACATTGGAGATGTTAATCTCCAATGTACGGACACGACCACTTTACAATTATATAATAGTACTAGCTGCCCCGGCGAACTTCGTACCGCCATATTTTCGGCCCGCGTGGTATTCAAATCCCGGTCCCGCTTATCACTTAGGGGTATGAAAAATAGATGTTGGCTGATTCTCAGACCTACTCAATATGCTCACAAAATTTCATGAGAATCGGTCAAGCCGTTTTGGAGGAGTACGGGAACGAACATTGTGATACGAGAATTTTATATATAAGATAGAATAGATCAATTTTTACTTTACAAACCTAATCATAACACCGTACTCATCTATAATAATTAAGCATATAGGAAAGACCTACCAAAAATTATCATGCATGTCACGAATAATTTTAACAGGTTTTTCCCTTGTACATGTACGTTACCGAGTGCGTTTGTAAATAAGCAGAAAGTTGTGTTTTATGATCGCTGGGGATTCCCTCTGAGCGCGGTTGACGGCCACTGAGTGGTGTAAGCGCCGCGATAAAATTGTGATACAGACGTCATTGGTGTGTCATCACATCACACATCACACGTGAGCGCTCGCTCGTGTGTTAGTTCGTCGCGAAGGTACGGTTATCTACCTGCGATTACGTAGTAGGTAGGTATATTAGCTGCCATCAGCGGCATTGTATAATTTATTTGTTATTAGTTGAAACGTAACGAAATCTCTTCAATATTATTTATTAAATCATCATAATTTTGATACTGACATTTTTTATAATATGCAATTCCTTAACGTTGCCCGCGAATTCGTCTGCATTAAGTTCGGAGTAAAGGCATTTCTGTTTTTTGCAAATGCATGCAGAGCATTTACCTACAGATTTTACAACAAAGTAGTTAACATAAAATAATATAACATTTGACTTCTGAAGAAAATACAACGATGAAAAAACTCATACATTTTGGGTTCGACCCAAGATTTAGGTATTAAGTTATTTCATCGTAATATTTTAAATAATTTATAATGACGAGAAAAACATATTTCGGGTGGCTGAGTAGGTAATCAACGCATAGTTAAACTAACGAAGCCAGAACTACGACATTAGGACAGCGGGTTCCTTCTTTGGCCTAGGTAAGCGCTAAGAAGTATTTTGGGACATTCGGCCTTTGATGAATGAACATCTATTGACCAAGACATAATGAGCCACGTGTGCTTGGAAGCCCTAATACATTTTACTTTTCAAAGAAAGGAAAAAGATTCGAAAAGTTAGCATGATAAATGCTTCAAAATTTCATTCAAAAGATTTTACTTAATTACTATAATGTGTATATTGTGTATATAGAGCAGTCTCAATTAACAAGCGTGAAGAATTGTAATCTTTTTTAGTAGCTTATAAGCAGCAGGTAGCGCAGCGCGTCGCCAGGAGATTATGTGGAAAAATAAAAATAAGACTAATTGAAAAAAAAAATCCTTATATCTAGTGATTTGAATCTATATATACCTCCTCGTATATTTTGAATTAGAGTCATTAAGTTAAAAAATATACCAACTTCAAAACAAAAAGTGAATTACAAATTAGATTAAAATACGAGTAGTTTCACTTTTTTCTCATAGTCAGTGAAAAAATATAAACATGAGACCCTCTTCGTATTTTGAACTCGGTTAAAATGAATATGTTTGAATAATATAATAGGTAACATTACGCGTCATAGTGTTTCGAGCTACTATTTTAGTTCCTAAAATGGCAATTTCTGTATTAATATTTACTAACACAACAGTGTAATGAACTATGAATTCTTTTTCTGTTTTAACACTGAAGACATAATAGTTTTTAAGGTTCTATAGATCCGATTCTCAGCACTCCATGGATTCACCGTGCGGTCGCCGGGTCCATAGCGTGATACAGAGAGGAACACCGTGACGACGACTGGGACTTGCGACCCAGTTGTAGGTTTAGGGTGGCCACCTTGTGATGCATCAGCACTCACCTCCACCGTCAGTAGTGTTCCCCCCCCCCTACCTATCCAAATTTGGTAAGATCCTATCAATGCCGCTTTTGATATTTGATTTAGTAAAGAGCTTACTGAAGCTCTTGGCAATCCGAGGTCTTTAATAAGTTGTACAGGGATTTAGCTGGAATTCCCCTTGCTCCTACTTCTACGGCGTAGAGTTTAACCACGTAGCCGTTTTTGGTTAACTCGTTAGTCAAGTCAAAGTATTTGTTTGTCTTTATAGCGTGGTCTTTAGGTATATTAGTTTCCCACGGTACTGTGAGTTCTACAAGCACTGCACGCCTATGCGATCGTGAAAAAAGGAATATATCGGGTCTGGATGATGAGGCACAGATATCCTCCGGTATTTTATAGTGCTTCTCATACGTGTCTACGAGTATTGTCCAGTCAACGGCAGTTATTAAAATTGAATATGGCTTTTGAGATGATTTCTTTGAGCAGCCTTCCTTTACAAACACAATGTCGTTTCTTTGGTTTGTAGTTAATCCTTTTTTCGCTCTAGCTACCGCCAAACTTACAGCCTCACGTATGATTTCTAATACCTTATCATGTCGGCGCGAGTATTGACCCCGGTCTAATAACGTCCTACAACCCACTAGCAGGTGCCTAGCCGTACCAGTTGCTTCACCACATGAGTTACATGTTTTATCTGTGGCTTTTCCCCACCTGACTAGATTGCTTTGGTCGGGGAGGGTCAACTGGAATGCATTTAGGTAAAATTTAAGTAAGGCCAGTGACCAGTCGTATATTATGGTACGCCATTTTAAGGCTATAGGAATACAAAATTCACCTAGGGTCAACCATTCGTTTTCCATTTCTAGGTTCATTGCGTGCACCTTATAGGTGTTGTTTTCGTCTGCTTGAAGAAAAGATTTTGTTATTTCTTTATCTGTTTGTTTCCGAATATTACCTAGACCTACTCTACCAGTCTGCGAGCCTATCATGAATTTTTTATAGAACTGGAGGCGTGATTCGAGCTCCGATGCATTTTTATTTACTATTTCGTCTTTAGATTTCGATAAGACGTGCATTTTAGTTACTCTTAGGTGTTTATATAGTTCTGATGGCTTCTTAAACGTCATTCCAAAATTATTCGCGGATCTATATAGTGCCGACGGGTCGGCCGACTGAGCTAGCCCTAGCCACGACTTCAGTGTCTTTGTGACACTCGCATCTAGTTTTTTGAGGAGGCTCTGGTTTATATCACATATAAGAAACGGCCAGTTAAGACGCGAGGTTAAATAGTTTTCATAGATCCAAGCTTTTTTAACATTACTTATTGGTTGTTGGTCTACCTTTTTTAAATCGATAATGAAACTATCAATTAATTCGTCCAAAGCTGGAGTGCAACCTCTGTTATCAATCTTTCTTCCGAGGAATTTAAAAGGCACGGTTTCAGATATAGTTGAAACGTTTTCCCCGCCTATACTAAGCCCTGGGTCATATGAAGTATACCTGGTACCCCGCCTACCCAGACATAGACAGTAGCATTTGCTAGGTTTTGTTTTCATTCCATCTGTCCATGCACAGAAATCATCCACCCTACGCAGTAGGTCCTGGCACTGCTTTGGGTTGCGAGTCAGTATTGCCAAATCGTCCGCGAATGCGAGGATGGACTACGTATATTTACTGTTGAGCTTAAATCGATAGCCCCACTTCTTGTCATGTGTGGAAATGTTGTCTATTAAAATATTTATTACTATATTGAAAACTATTGGTGATAAACAGCAACCTTGGAACAAACTGACATTATAATTTAAAGGTTGCGTGTATCCATCTTTGGTATTAATCACAAACTTTAATTTACCATAATAAGAGGATATTATTTCCCAAATGATGGACGGAAAGTGATACCATTTTAATGCAAACAACATAAGCTCGTGTTGTACTGAGCCAAAAGCGTTTTCCAGGTCTATCCAACAAACTGTTATTTGCTTTTCATTTGATCTGGCATCCTTTAAACTTTCCGCCAGTAAAAAATTATGTTCTAGACAATCTGAAATTCCGGGTAGGAACCCTTTTTGGTGATTTGGTCTGAAATAGTTATTTTTGATCATGAAATTTGCCATTTTAAATTGAAGCCATGAGAAGAAAATTTTAGAGATTGTGTTGGTTAATGCTATTGGTCTAGCGTCTTTTGGACTAGTTACTATTTCTTTCTTTGGAATGAACACAAAATTAGCTTTACCGAAGGCCGCTGGGACTTCTTTACTCGACCAGATCCTATTGAATATGCTTAGAAGATGTTTACGTACCGATGGGCATTTTTTATAGATAATGTAAGGTATGCCATCAGGCCCTGGGGCTGTTTTTGTTGGTTTCTTTTTGATTTGGTGTTCTATTTCTTCTAAGCTAGGTGGGTTACAGTCAAATGTGAAATGAGGGCTTAATAGTTTTTGCGCGTTTGGTTTCTTCTTCTTCCTCTTAGCGTTAATTCCCAGTCGCATCCGAAGCTTTCAGCTCGGAGTCTGGGGTCCGCTTTTGCCAGTCTTAACTACGGATTTGGCTAGACCTCGATATTTTCTGTGAAGCGATTGCCATCTGACCTCCACATCCCAATGGTAACATTAAGCGATATCGAAGCTTTGCAGCTAGACTGTTGTTTTTGGATTTTTGAGGGCTCCAACTACCCGTAACGACTGCCATAGATGTTCTTATGGCAACCGGGACCGACGGCTTAACGTGCTCTCCGAGGCACGATCAGACCAATGCAAATACCCATATTTCATGAACACAAATATTTGCACTGAGCGGGGATCGAACCCACGCCTCCTGCGTATCGGCCGCGTTCACTACCGCTACGCCACGGAGGCGTTTGGTTTATTGTATAGTTTTTCGTATTTAGGCACCTCATAATTACTTTTATAGTAGGTACGGATCTAATAGTTACTTAGCGGTAGCCTATCCTGCTTTCTGTCGCAAAAAATATTCCTCGAATACTTAAACGGGTCCTTATCGAACTCTACTTCATGTTTTGCTCTTTTAAAATTATTATTTTCATTTATTATTTGCATAGAAATTCCTTGAATTAATTTCAGTATTGACCTTAAAGCTCTGGCCAGTTGATGACTAAGTTGATTATCGCCCATAGCTTTAGCAAACCGTAGTCGTTTGATAAGGTCCCGCTTTTTCTTTCTCATTTTAATTTTGAACGCGTTTTCTCGGTTTTTTAGCGCGTCGGGTAATGATGGTGGGTAATGCTCATGTAGGTATGAGTAGATGCTAACCTGGAAAGATTCTACTTGACTGTTAAGATCCTGCTTTGTTCCGGGATGTTCTAACAGGATGGCTAAATTTTGGTCGTGGGCTTTCCAGGTGGTCGACTTTAAAGAGGGAATGCTAAGATGGGCCCGGATGTTGATGGGCTCCTGGTTTGTAGTCAAAAGTAAAATTCGGAACCCGTAATTAGGATAACTTCGTTGTTCGTCTGTTCACCAAAAACTTTTTCTCGAGAGCGTGTTTAGATATCAAGTTGAAATGTGTACCAAATACTCCTTGCCTTGAAGCTATAAAACATCAAACTTCTAGGTCGACGCAGTAAAAAGTATTTTCATTTAAATAGGACAAGTTCGTACCTCAATTCAATTTTATACAGAATCCTAAGTGCGCGAGCCCAATTTGCACTTGACCAGTTTTTATGTATGTCATAATTTATCAATCCGGTAGGAATCATGAAGTGGGAGTCGAATCCACGCTGAATCACATCCTCTCAATTAGCAATCGAATGCTCTACCGTTACCCACAGAAGTTGTCATAATGGAGACTTATATACTTTTTATTCCGCCCGATACTCGTAATGAAGTTTGTAACCATATTAGTATATCTCAAATAGGCTATGATTGTATTCTTGTTAGATAAAGTCGTTTTTTTGACGCATAAACAGGTTTTTAATAATATTCTGTTACACATGCTAATAATATTATTATCATTATTGTAATATTAAGTATAATTTTGCAATAACTATTTTATTCGAAACATCACAAGGTACCTACTTGATAGAGTTCATAGCTCACTGAGATCACTTAACTGTAAACGCGTAGGGCTCTAAATTAGATTACTCGTTTGACTAAAATAAAAGACTACTATGAAGTGACTATACTCGTATTTTGCACTAGCCGGTGCCCGGGACCGTGCGCGTGTGTGTTGATTTTCGCGACTTTCGGCCATAATATTCCCGATTCTACAGATTCTACTCAACTCAACCAATTTTGATCAAATATACGACAGAGTTCAAGCCTGGCCAAGAACGTTCTAATAGAAACATCTCGTCAAAATCCGTAGGTTATACCATTTTTACGTCCATGGCGAAGAAATAGACAAGTATTCCAAAAAAATACGTTTAAAATTTTTCTTTTTTAATAACTATATCCTATGTAGGTACAGACACATCTAATTTGCAATTTTATAAAGTAGGTACTAGCGGACTCGACAGATGTCCGGCCTGGCAAAACAGAGCACATATTGATAGCAGCGCCACCTTCCGGGTTTAATTGTATGATACGATGATAGATGAAATAATTCTCAGACTCAATTTTCTTTTATGCTCAGATAGTACTGAGAGCAAAAACTCCTCTTTGGAATTATGACCGTAAGGTAAAAAAATTAATAGAGTATTAATGTTTTTTGAGATATTTTCTTCAAATCTGTTGTACTTTTTTATTTGTTACCATAGAATTCTATCATTTACATAAACCGATTTGGAAAATTCGGCCAGATTGGTCCAATTTCTATTTTAGTCCAGTATTGAAGATAGAATTCATAACGAATTGAGGATACTCTTCAGATATTACAGGTATAGATTATAAGAGCTGTAATATTGATAGTAGCAATGCAAATTATTGAGAAAGTATCCATTGGTGAAGTGGAACTGATGAAGAAGACCACGAAAGGCCACCGGAACTTCTAATCTAAGTGATACATATTTCAAGGGTGGCAATATATTATCTGACACTAGATATTAAACGAGTAATTTTTGTATATTTTGTAGGTATATAATTATATACCTACACATAAATTTATATAAAATACGCTCCTATCTTGAAAACCGCTCGCTCTACCGATTTTGACGAAAATTTTTATTCAGATTAGATTTTACTTTTCAGGGTCTTTACAATGTCCTGCACAAAAAATCGGTTAAAAAAACATAAAATGTTTAGGCAACTATGACGAAGAAAGTTTAGGTAGTTATTTTTTTAAGGGATAATTAGTAAATGATTCACTCTAACTCCTACGGCTAAGTTACCTAAGTTGTTTGTATTTATGTTTGTGTTCGAACCCAGGATCTCTCGATCGTAAGGCTGACTCCTTAGCAGCTATACTATATACATATTTAAACGTCCATGTTTAAGTGATTACTACAGTGTACTAATTATGTGTTACCTATTGATCCGTTAGAAGTAGGTGCCGACCAAGTGTCGACCTTGCTCGCTGTATCTGAGCTATGATGCAATCAATTAAGGTATGATATAGCAGGAGCGGACATAGGTACTTACCTATCCTATACATTATTAGATACTTATATTTGACTTGACAGTTTTCAGTACCTCTTTTGTTTCTCCATTTGTTAAAATTTTCTTTGTAGTATAGGTACTATTATCTGTTCTGAGATAAGGGAATGTTTGAGATTTTTCTGAAATTACATTTCAGAATTGTAGGAATGTAGGTATGTGGTTACCGATACTCACAAACACCATTAAAGTTTATGTGACTATTAATCCCTTCCACAAGCAGCCCTGCCGATCCACCATCAACGATCACTAATCCTGGTTGTATCCAAAACTTGCGGGAGTAACTGAGTTCTAATACAGCAACCCCTAGAGGAAGGCCTGCGTCATTGCCTCGTCCACCAGTAAGGTGTAGTTAGCTTTATGTCTCAGACAATCTCACCTCCAGCAACCAATGACCCAGAGACAGCGTGTGTTTTAGTCAGTTCAAGTTCGATATGTACGATAGAGCCGGCAAGGTAGGCCTTGCCGGCTCTATATCCGCGGGGATCTGGCGCACGATAAAAGAAAGGTTTGACAGCCTCTGTGGCGTAGCGGTAGTGAATGCGGCCGCAACACAGGTGGCGCGGGTTCGAACCCCGCTCAGTGCAAATATTTGTATTCATGAATTTGGATATTTGCATTGGTCTGGATCGTGCTTCGTAGAGCATTTTAAGCCGTCGGTCCCGGTTGCCATACGAACATCTATGGCAGTTGTTACGGGTAGTTGGAACCCTAAAAAGTCCAACAACAACGGTCTAGCTGCAATGCTTACCTATCGATGCGATATCGCTTAATGTCACCATTGGGTTGTGACGGTCAGATGGCAGTCGCTTCACGGAAAATATTGAGGTCCAGTCCAATCCGCAGTGAAGACTGTTAAAGTGGACCTCAGACTCCGAGCTGAGGGCTTTGGATGCGACTGGGAATTAACGCTAGGATGAAGAAGAAAATAAAGGTGTAGTTTTTGGCTTGAGCTTCGAATCTCTTGGTAAGACCTCACAAATACTTTACAATATTCTTTATAATTCAGTTATAAATTTATAATGTTCTACGAACTGCAGTGTAGCTATTCAGAACAAAATTCATGTTCAATTTTGTAAAGTGTTAAAACTAAAGTTCGCTTCTGCAGCGCGTAAACCAATTTAGTCGTAATACGATTCACTTCAAGAGAGTACTCGTGTCGTGACCAACACTATTCGTCCAACGTAGTCTACCTACTCGTAACATAATTTCTAAAGTTCCTGGACGTTCATAAGTGTTACTTGATGTTCATAAACGTTACTTGGCATTCATTATTACCATGTGAAATGTGAATATAGAGTCGGACACTCGGACCCCGGATAAAAAGGGCTTTTTTTTTCGTTTTCAGGCGCAACACAATAAATATTAATAGTGTCGTAATGTATCTAATACCTCTATCTGGTTATTCAATTATGGTCTTTATAATTAATGCATTCCATGAATAAAATAAAAGCATAAGAGATTACAATAAGTTACACAAACGGCAAGCATATTATAATAAATAGGTATATTTTTAAAAAGATAGGTAGGTAGGTACTTGTAATTGAGACTGATTCGTTGTTATTAGAGTTCCTTCCACCTAATAGCGGAACTCCTTTAGTTAATTAAAAAAAGAGAATAATGAAAAATATAATATAGATACCTATATTAAATAAAAATTATTTACTCGCCCATGAAGGGTTCCGTAGCAGCAAAGACGAAAATTGCGATTTATGCCGTATTAAAAAAAAACTACCTAATGGATCTCGTTCAAACCAATTTTCGTTGGTAGTTTGCATGGCAATGCATCATATATTTTTTTAGATTTATCATTCTCTTATTTTAGAAGTTAGAGGGGGGGGGGGGGGGGACACACATTTTTCCACTTTGGAAGTGTCTCTCGCGCAAACTATTCAGTTTAGAAAAAAAAATATGTTAGAAACTTCAATAGCATTTTAAAAGACCTACCTATAGATACCCCCACGTATGGGTTTGATGAAAAAATTTTTTTTGAGTTTCAGTTCGAAGTATGGGGATCCCTAAAACTTAATACTTTTTTCTATTTTTGTGTAAAATTCTTAATGCGGTTCACAGAATACATCTACTTACCAAGTACATGTATTCTGCATAGGCCTTATAGTTTCGGAGAAAAGTGGCTGTGACATATGGACGGACAGACAGACAGACATGATAAATCTATAAGGGTTCCGTTTTTTGCCATTTGGCTACGGAACCCTAAAAATGAAATAACATTAAACATTCTTCACAAATTCAAATGTGAGTTTAATTTATTAACGTAGCGCATCAAGTGAAGATACGAGTAGGTAAATGAAAAATCTTTCTTTCGTAGATATTATGTAAAATTCTATTAATCGACAGCAAAATATTGCTACGAGAATTTTAGCAACAATTTTAGTTTTGACGAATTTTTGAAAAGCTTTTGATGAACGCATTAGGTAACGCGAGATGCCGGCCTGTTAAATAGGTACACCTATATATTAAATGAAATTTTAAAGCATTTAGTATAACCGATTACGATAGGAAAAAGCGAAATCAGGACTCGAACCCGCGATCTTTCCCTTACAAGCCCACCGTCGTCGGCCCAAGACGAATGTGTAGGTAAATTTGGAACAGATTCGGTGGCTGAGTGGTCAGAGCATTCCTCTTGTAAGGGAGGGAGGTTCGAGTTCGTGGGTTCGAGTCCCGCTTGAGCCGATTTCGCTTTTTCCTGTCTTAATCTATTATATTAAAGTATATTACACGAAGAATTAAAATTTTCTTCATATACTAAAGTAATATCCTTAAGGGCGCGAGAGGGCTAACTTAATCTCCAAGTGTCGGAGCTCGCGGTTTCCACGAGCTCGCTTGCTATGCTATGGCGATTGTTGAGGATATCATAATAGAAAGTCACTAAAGTAGCGTTTCAATTACTCATAGAACTATCTTTTAGTATACATACATACGCCACGCCATCCCCGGAGGGTTAGGCAGAGTTGAATTAATACCCACTTTTCACCAATCATTGTTACTGCAACTGATTTAGCTCAATTAAGAGGCAAACATAGAAAAAATTCCTAGTAGCAATTTTCTTTGGGAATTCGTTAAATAAGGTCACTGGCAGTCTACATTTCGATTTGCGTGGTATTTGGTTGATTGCATTCTCCGCCATCTTGAATTTAAGGGTACATTTTTGTTTACCAAGTAAGTCGTTTAATTTTAATTTTACTCGAGAAATATTTACTACAAAGTTATTAAGAATTAAATTTCCTACATTTTAGAAATTATAACTATTCCCTAGGATAAATATTTTTCGATGTATATCCCAAAAAAGTGGTGAAACTTTGTTCGATTTTTTTGACGTAGGAAAAACTCCTAGTAGCTATTTTCTTTGAGAATTCGTTAAATAAGGTCACTGGCAGTCTACATTTCGATTTGCGTGGTATTCGAGTCATTGCATTCTCCGCCATCTTCAATTTAAGGGTACATTTTTGTTTACCAAGTAAGTAGTTTAATTTTTATTTTACTCTAGAAATATTTACTACAAAGTTATTAAGAATTAAATTTCCTACAGTTTAGAAATTATAACTATTCCCTAGGATAAATATTTTTCGATGTATACCCCAAAAAAGTGGTGAAACTTTGTTCGATTTTTTTGACGTAGGAAAATCTCCTAGTAGCTATTTTCTTTGGGAATTCGTTAAATAAGGTCACTGGCAGTCTACATTTCGATTTGCGTGGTATTCGATTCATTGCATTCTCCGCCATCTTGAATTTAAGGGAGAATGCAATCAACCAAATACCACGCAAATCGAAATGTAGACTGCCAGTGACCTTATTTAATGAATTCCCAAAGAATAGTTTCTTTGGGAATTCAGCTAGTGCTCCTAGGAGGTTTTTCTTTGTCAAAAAATTCGAATAAAGTTTCACCAACTTTTTTGGGGTATACATGGAAAAATATCGATTTTAGGGGAAAATTATTCATACTAAAATGTAGGAAATTTAATTCTTAACAACTTTGTAGTAATTATTTTTCGAGTAAAATTAAAAAAAAGATAACTTATTCAGTAATTAACATTTCACCCTTAAATTCAAGATGGCGGCGAATGCAAGAATCGAATACCACGCAAATCGAAATGTAGACTACCAGTGACCTTATTTAACGAATTCCCAAAGAAAATAGCTACTAGGAGTTTTTCCTACGACAAAAAAATCAAATAAAGATTCTCCATCTTTCGGTGAATAAATCGAAAAATACCGATCCTACGAAAAAATGATAAATACCAAAATTGTAGAAAATTTAATTCTAAACAACTTTGTAGTAACAATTTTTTGTGTAAAATTAAAAGTAAACGACTTATTCGGTAAACAATATTGTACCCTTAAATTCAAGATGGCGGAGAACGCAACGAACCGAATACCACGCAAATCGAAATTAAGACTACTAGTGACCTCCGTCAACGAATCCTAAAAGAAAATTTCTACTAGGAATTTTTCCTATGTCAAATCCTTTATTAGTTGTACTATGTATTACTTGAATGAAATTTTAAAGCATTTATTTTGCTATTCAAATCGATTAAGATTTTCTTTTTCTCTTCTAATCTCTCTTTTCTAAATCTTAATCCATTTGAATCATTGTTTTAGGTCCCATGTAATAGGGGGTGAGCCCATTGCCGTATTTGGGGCACTATTGTTAACTCGAGCTATGCATCTGAGGCTAAGTATGGGCTCTATATATCTGTCTGATGTTAAACAGCTCTATCCTTTAGTCTCCTTGTACGACATCGCAAGGGAAGAAATTGGGTGGTCTAAAATCTACTCTGCCGGGAACCACACGGGGAAACAATTTTTACAATGTGTTAATATCTATATTTAACAAATGGGTTTAATCTATTGCGGAAGTCGGGTCTCGAAATTCCGCTGCGCTACTAATCCGGCTACACGTAAGTAAGTAAACTAGGCTTATTTAAATAGGTAACATATTGCCATATCTTTCACGACTGTAGTTGGCCTTCGTATGTAAATTTTAACTCACATATTATTATTAAACCTACACTGGTTCTTGAAAACGCGCATAGTGAAATTTTTGTGACCTTTTATTGAAAGAAGTCTTCGTCAGTTTTCTAAATTAAAAATTACTGTAACCATATTCTTTACCAAGCATGAGGAATAGATACATGCTTGGAATAGAATATGGTTACAGTAATTTTTGTTGTTTAGTTGCATCCAAGGCTTCCGTCTACGGGGCTCTGAGTTCGTTTGCCGGCTTTCACTTCTCCATTGATTGAGATAATTTTAAAGCAATTAGTTTGCTAAACTAAACAAATTATAATAAATTGGAAAAAGCGAAATCAATTCTCGGGTGGGACTCGAACCCGCGATCTTTCCCTTACAGGGGGAACGCTCTGACCACTGAGCCACCGAGCTTCGCCCGAGAGTGATCCAATTTTTCCAATACATCCATCTTACGGCGATGGTGGGAGTAATCTACCGATATTCGTACGAACTATCGGAATCAATGAATGATGTTGCAATCATTTTTAAACATTGATTTTTGATAACTCTGCACAATCAATTGAGATAATTTTAAAGCAATTAGTTTGCTAAACTAAACAAATTATAATAAAGCGTTCCCCCTGTAAGGGAAAGATCGCGGGTTCGAGTCCCGCCCGAGAATTGATTTCGCTTTTTCCAATTTATTATAATTTCACTTCTCCATTTTTCATAGTCTTCAGCATCTACGATAAATAGTAAGAACATGGCTTCTCATGGTCTCTTTACAGTTCAATATATTTAAGGCCCCGAATCAGGTCAGCATCGAAAAATCGATATTTTCGAAACCATTTTTCTTTTTACTATAAAACCTACAGATCTGGAATTCACATGCCTGCATACTACAGGATATACAGAATAACTTCTCCTTTTCATGAATTAAAAAGACGTGTGGCACTCGGGGACTGCCGCGGCAAAGCATTTTTTATCAACTTATGCAATTATAATTAGGTACTTAAGTTAAAAAACCTAACACCCCCCACTCCGAAATGCTGATCGAAATCCGAAACCACTGCTCCGAAATAGTTCCGATTTGGGAGCAGCTCGGCTCGATTCGTGCGAGCTCGGAGTGAGGAGTGTTAAGTATTTTTCGTTACGGAATTTCTGGATTCGGTCTCCACGCTCACGCCCGTAGCACATCTCCGCCGTTTCGCGGCGGTCAGCGGAACTGCTAGTTGAGTTTCGCTGTGTTCAAGTGTAGCCGGAGCAGCGAAACATGAGCGGAACTTGACACTTGTTATCTAATATGGAGCGCGTACCCGAATCTAACTGGTCCGTGTAGAACGCATGCGCCAACTACCTGACTTTTGATTGCTCCGTTCAACATGATAACGTCTTTTTCGCATGCGCGAACTTGATACCGTGCGTCAAGAACTTTCAAAATCAACAGGGCCGAAATTGGGTAATTGGCTGTCTAGTTAAATTATTAGTTACTTTATGGTGAGTGATAGGGAAAGGAGATGTTCACTTTTTGTATGGACAATAGGGACACTAATTTGCACAAATATAATATATATAAATTAGTTTTATATTTGGTACCATTATACGTTAACATTACATTTAGATAAATATATAATATTAATACAATTAAAAGTCTATTATTATAATAAAAAGCGTACCTTCCACATTTAATTCTCTCTGAATTTCTAGCCATGCTTGCAATTTTTTCACGTTATTTTTATAATGTGGATGGCTTATTAAATAAATAACGGGTCTATTTCTGATCTCTATGAGAAGCTTTTCGGTATATTCCACGTCCATCGTTTAAAAAAACGTAGTTACGCTCAGTAGCTTTACCATGAATTGACACCAAAATTTGACAACTTCGTTACCAAATCGAACTGTGTATGCGAATCTGATTGGTCTGTGTAGAACGCATGCGCGAATTTTCTGACTTCTGATTGCTCCGTTTAAAATGACAACGTGATTTCGCATGCGCGATCCTTCGCAACCGTGTGTAGATTTCGAATCGTCGTCGCCTGTCAAAATCCAGGGCCGTATAGGGTATTTGGCTGTCAAGTCAAATTAAATACTTTTTACTAAACGTAACAGTAAGTTATAAAATATGTATACAAATATAATATAATCGATGATTAATAATTATTAATTATATTGACCAATTATTATTTATATTATGATTGGACAATTTCTATGGTTGGACAATTAAAGAGTGATTGTCATTTTTCATAATTGGACATATAAGTCGTGCAAAGGACACATTTGACGTTATTGCTGGACTGGTCGCCGAGTGCAGACCGAGGGTTCAGATTCAGCCACCTGTCACCGCTTCAACCCGCTGGCGAAGTGTTGTGACATTCATATCCTCCCTTTCCGGAGTACAATGGGGACACCGTGCTTTTCACACCTGAGGGCTCTTAAATTATGGCCTAGAATCAGTCGGGGAGTGCGTAATAGGAGGCGTGCGGTTTTGAGTAGGTGCGATGGCCGACCGGAGTGGTATTTGAAGGGACTATCGAAAAAAAGTAGGAGCGTGATCAGAATTCGACGTGTGTGGAGCCGTGGGCAGCAGCTATGTATAATACTAGCAGTTGCCCGCGGCTCCGCCCGCGTGGAATTCGGATTCCGTTCCCACTTTTTTTTCGTGCTAAAGTTCCCTCGGATATGGTCAGGAGTGATTGTCGAACTGAACTGAACTCTGAACCACTAAAAACCGTCGTCGCGGGTCTTTATTTGCTAGCCTATGTTACTCCCATTATTGAAATCAGTCAACAACAAACAAAAAAAAACAAGAAAAGGACTTTCCTCTTTAGAATATTAGTGTACCTAGATGTAGGTAATACCATCCTGTACAAAAAACTGTAGACGGCGAAAAAATAATCAAAGTAAAACTTTTTTACTGATCTTGATTCATTTGGAATTTAAAAGACCCCTAATGCGGCCCTGCAATTTACGTGTTACGTAAAATTGTCACGTGACAACACTGACAAAATAGCGGACGAAGCGCGGAGGTGTGAACGGCATAGGCGAAACTGCGCGGCGTAAGAGATAGAAGATAGGTAAATCTATGCATTAGAACATGCCGTTTCGCTAGAGTTTCGCTCCTCGTACAACTGACAGAACATGGCGAAACAACCGCGGTTCCGCTATACGCGGTTTCGCGGCGGAGATGTGCTACAGGCGTCAAGGCCCGCGATAGAAGCTATGCAATAGCTTAAAAAGAGGAAATAGTTGAAAAGAGGCTCTGAACATCAGTCTACTCTTTCTTATGAAACCAATTATTATCTACAATATATGTATCCAAATAATCTAAAATTTCACGTACATTATGTTAAATAAGTGTATTAGCATGACGTGACCTTCTTCGTTAGTAATCGTCGCCTATAAAGTTATCTATTAAAATTGGTTTTACCTACTGATTTTTACGGTTCAAATATGAGCGAATGACCTTGAGCATTTGTATGGTCAAAGTCATTCGCGTATGTAATCACCTTAAAACCACGCCTCAATCTAGATGGAAATCCAAGAATTTTTTATGTAAACCACGCAATAAACTCTTGAAGTGGGTCAGTTAACAGTAACCTTAATTTTTCGGTTTGAGGTAAGACGGATGCTAGCTTGGAGAATTTAATTTCAAATTTGTACAATTTTAAAATATCCGTGGTTGGTCACTTGTTGAGAAAATCTTAATTTAATAAAACCAATAAATAAATTTATCAGAGGGATTGTATAAGATGGGCGTGTCTGTAATCAACCAATTTTTTTCTACTCACGAGTTTATATAATAAAAGTAATTCCGTTTTCATCCGACTGCAAAAATCGATTCCCTTTTCATCCCAGAAGTATCGTAGGTATTTTATGTCTGGTGAATTTAGAAATTTTCCAAGCCCTCTAGAAAAACCTTTTAGAAAATTAGTTAAAATCACAACTAAATAATATTGACGCATAGAAAAGCTTTATATGCATTTAAATCAAACGATCGTATATGTTTACACGCTGAACTTTACGTTAGCTAAATCATTAGCGCTTCTCAAACACGAATGGCTTCAATACCAATTCTTTTCTGGGATTTAAAAAATATATAGAAACAGACAAAATGGTATGGTATGATTTGCAAGGTCAAGTAACAGACTCATCAATAATTCATGTCAATGGAACTATGCAACGTTATTGAAATAGGTATGTACTTCATGAATGTTTGCAATTATGTATATTTTATTGATGATTTGCCGTGCCGGCTTGGCTATACTATACCCTTTTTTATCGTGCGAAAAATCCCCACGGATACCTCTCCTGCCAGGGTCGGTGGAGGAGGTTATGTCAGACTCGAACCGACTAAAACGCATGCCGTCTGTGGGCCGTCGGTTGCCGGTGGTGAGATTGTCGTAGCCATATCCCTCGCACCCCGGCCGACCCAGGGCCATATCTCTCGATCTGGCCCTCTTCCGGTGGCTATACTATGTATACCTACTCTCCCGTTATGGTTGTACGCTTATACAATGGTAGTAGTAAGTACATACGAAATATAAGTATAATTAATATGCAAAGTCCAAAAGAACAGCGTCAAAATATTTATTAATTACTAGCTGACGCCGCGAACTTTGTAGTGCCTAAAGCCGGGTACTCACTTGCGAGCCGTAAACGTAACCGTTGCATGCACTGTGACCAAAAAGCATAGTGTGTACGTGGTTCGCTAACCTGTAGCGAGCGGTACGCGTGCGGTTTGCAGTGAGCCGACGTTAACAACGTACTCATTTCCGAACCCGTAACGTTGCACGTAACTGTAACCGTTACTGTTACCAAAAATATAGTGTGTACGTGGTTCGCGAGCCTGCATCGAACGCTACGCGAGCGAATCGCAACGAGCCGAGCGATTGTCGGTTTTAATCCAGCTTGTCAGTTGTCACTGTTGTCAGTGGCCTCCTCGTACACATTAGAACCTCGTTACTGTATCTGTTTGCTTACAGTTACAGCTCTCAAAATGAGTACGCTCGGTGAAGCGTTCCGGCGACGCGACGCGACGTCGCGAGCCTAAACTGTAGAGCCTAAACTACAAGCGTACACATTAGAACCTCATACTGTATCACGCAAGTTCGGTTACGGCTCGCAAGTGAGTACCCGGCTTTACAGTCGATTCTTTTTTTTTAAATTTTTCTCTCCGTAAGAACCATCCTCGTACTTTATGGAATATTCTAAAGAAAGAATTAGCGAAATCGGTTCAGCCGTTCTCGAGA
Organism: Eilema depressum; assembly: GCA_914767945.1. NCBI lineage: Eukaryota > Metazoa > Arthropoda > Insecta > Lepidoptera > Erebidae > Eilema > Eilema depressum. The sequence continues at coordinate 19,113,796 of OU612012.1, read as the reverse complement.
TTTGCGCTTAGCAACACAATTAGGGATTCATTTTTATATTATAGACTAGCTGACCCAGCGAACTTCGTACCGCCTAACAGACGATTCTTTTTTTTTAATTTTCTCTCCGTAACAACCATCCTCATACTTTATGGAATATTCTAAAAAAAAGAATTAGCAAAATCGGTTCAGCCGTTCTTGAGATTTGCGAATAGCAACACATTTAGGGATTCATTTTTAGGGTTCCGTAGCCAAATGGCAAAAAACGGAACCCTTATAGATTCGCCATGTCTGTCCGTCCGTCTGTCTGTCTGTCCGTCCGTATGTCACAGCCACTTTTCTCCGAAACTATAAGGCCTATGCTGTTGAAACTTGGTAAGTAGATGTATTCTGTGAACCGCATTAAGAATTTCATACAAATATAGAAAAAAAGTACTAAATTTTGGGGTTCCCCATACTTAGAACTGAAACTCAAAATTTTTTTTTTCATAAAACCCATACGTGTGTATCTATAGATAGATCTTTAAAAATGCTATTGAGGTTTCTAACATATTTTTTTTTCTAAACTGCATATTTTGGGCGAGAGACACTTCCAAAGTGAAAAAATGTCCCCCCCCCCCCTCTAACTTCTAAAATAAGAGAATGATAAATCTAAAAAAAATATATGATGTATATTGCCATATAAACTACCACCAAAAATTAGTTTGAATGAGATCAAGTAATTAGTTTTTTTTAATACGTCATAAACCGCAATTTTCGCCTTTGCTACTACGGAACCCTTCATGGGCGAGTCCGACTCGCAATTGGCCGGTTTTTTTATAGTATACTTAATTAAGATTATGCATGGCTGTTATATTTAAAGCTTCGTAAAACCATATCCTGGCAATAAGTGGATAGGTCGTATTGAAATTAATGCTATATTGTTTTTTAAAATGGACTGTTAACTGAATGAAGGCAGCCGCGGGCGCCAATAGTTCGAGTGCCTAAATAGGTCTTTGACCCGAAATATCAACACTCCGCTTTTCATTTCAAATGTAAATAAAACACTGTAGGGTATACTGTCATTATAATAAAAATAATAATATTACACACAAAGCACTTTTTTGTAGTTATTTATGCACATCTATAAAATTGATCAAATTCATTTTCGATTCTGTTTTTTGAATAACAGTTTGTGTTCGTTCAGTTATAAAATAAAATAAAATGAAATTGTATCATGTACTTACAATTTACCTACCTACTTAAATGAGTCACATGTATTGTATGATTATATGTATTTTTTTCAATTCAATTAAACGTAACAAAAACAAACTATTTGAAGGCTAAACAATGCTTATTACAATTGCAAATAATATTTAAAAAAATAAATAAACCACATTTTACCAGCTAATTTAGTATATACCTCGAAATTAATGAAGTTAGTATTTCAAGACTTTGTCACACAATGTATAAGTAACCTTAAACTATTACTTATTAACTTGTCTCTAGACATACCATTTTTTAAGAAGAAAGAATTCGTATGTCTGGACAAGTTCGACTACTCAGTACCTACTAACTTAACGACTGAAATCGAAAGTAGTTTCTAAACTGGATATTACCCCTGAATGAAGGTAAAATTGAATGAATTAGTTATCTAATATCTAATTAAATCTGGGCAAACATTCTGCCGAGTAAGTACCGGGTATCGATTATGATTATTATTTGAAAGCTCGATTTTTTTTGTGATTTGTGAAAAAAAAAGTGTAGGTACAACTTCCAGCAACTTCAGTTGATAGACGTCAAAAAAAAATTAGCGACAAGAATACCTTCTTGTGATATCCCATCCCATCGCCCATCTATTGAAAGCAATTCCAAAAAACGCAATTCATTTTTGATAGTTGGGTTATACGGTAGTCTTTGTATACCTATTGTTGCATATCTTGTATTTTGTAGCATGCATATGGGGCACTTCAAGAAGGGCATTAGAAGGTTTCTTCAGGGTCGGCAGCACGAGTGTGACGCCCCTGGTGTTGCACGCGTCCATAGGCCTCGGTAACTACTTTCCAGAAAAAAAATTACAGATTTGCCGTAATTTTCTGACACAGTAAATTTTGTACCTTGGCACAAATGCGTGTGACCTGGGTAAAGAGATCCTCGATTACAATGAAACTACAGGGGCATTCTTCCGACCAGGAGAAGGACCACGAGCTACACACGAACTTTCTAGGTGGAACATAAAGCTCGTCATAGAAGCAATGACAAAAAACTGCAGATTAAACTCATTTCATATCTATTAGTGATTGGAGTAAATAGCGTCCAAGTTGTGAAGAATGTAGAATCAGCCAGTACAGGAGAATACCAAACACTGTCCTGAAACATCAACAGCAAAAACCGTTCAATAAGAATATGAACTTTATTATTTGAAAATATTATATTATGACACTAAGAGTACAAAATGTATGTTATTTATATGAATGTGTGTCAACAACCCAGGAAGTGTACTCTATAACCGAAAGCGTGGGTAAGTTCAAAATAACAGACAATTTGCACGTCTGCTTTCAAACAATAACAACAAAACTGACCTATTTGGTAATGCTTTTAATTCTAATGTTTTCAATGTAATGCTTGGTAATTCTTTGTGAGCTTCTTGTATTATCTTTACTGGCCTTTGTTAAGACAGCGAATAAACGATTTTACACTTTTGTGACTTGTAAACATGGTTACAATGAAGACATTATACGTCATATGATATAGAACATAGAGGGCGTGCTTCAAGGCTCACGCTGTAGTTACGAGTAGTTGGCGTTACTTCTGCCCTTTCCCTTAAGGTTTATTTACATCAGCCCTCATAGATAAGTGGCAATTCGTTTACCGGCGTATTGTAGAATGGAATGACGAATGTATGGATTTGACGTTTATGACACGTTAACGACTGTCATATACGTGACGAATGTATGGGATTTGACGTTTTTGACATACGTTGACGACTGTCAACTGTACTGTACTGTCAACTGTCTATTAAGTTTCGTTTACACAAATAAATATTATTACGAGTAATAAGGAAGAATGCTCATGTTCTAGCTCTAGCTCTATGTTCGTTTGGTCTAATTCCACCTTTAGACAAGTGGCACAACGTTAGGGGGGCAGACCTTGCCAACGAGAAGCCCATCTCATAGCGTCTCATAGCGGCCATAGCGTGGTAGCGTGTTCGTCGTGTTCGTGTGACATAAATAAAATGTAGAGCCTTGTACTAGTACCTAGTACCTATACAAAATCTAGTCTCAATTTTATTAATATTGTGTTCTTAAATCTTTGTAGATTTATAAAGTATTTTGTGATTGAATAGTCCCATTTACGGTACTACTCCGTTATGTTTTAACCTATAAGTGCTTGGTTTGGTTATCTACTATTTAAGGTTATTCCGGTTTTGGTTAGGTATTAAAGAAAGCAATTTATATTCTTCAACAAAATAAATATAATAGGCATGGCGACAGTATCAAAAAATCAAAGATTTAATAATTTTAGGGGAAAATACATATTAAAAGGATTTAAAATACTGATTTAGTTTTATTTAAGAAATTCAGATTAATAAGAATTTCAATAAAATAAAATATGAAAATACTGCCATCGGCCATTTTGATTGAAACACCAATCACAGTGCATGACGTCACACCTAGGTAAATATCGCTGTGTTTCGCTACTTTAATATTATATTATCTGTGCTTTCGTATACAAATTAGACACTTTTTACGTTTGTTTACCTAGGCGTGCCGTCAGAGCCGACGCCATGACACTGCGGGCTGTTTTCCCGCACTATTCAATTTTTGTTACAAAAATGGCTTTAAACTTCGTTAATCTTTAGTTTATTATAATACCGAAATATAGGTATTTACGTAAATAGTAAAAATTTGTAACTACATTACGGAAGAGAGTTTCAAAATCGTTCGCCATGCCTATTAATATTTATTTTCACGAAGATATATTATAGATGATATAAGAACGAATAAGAAAGACGCGGCATTCAACTATGAACAGAAAATATAATAACAGAAATCTAAGTTCATAATACCTACTCGTATTATGTACTTAGAATTTTTGTTACATATTTATCTACATATTTCGAACAATCATCACATATTTGTTAATCATAAAATATATTAATTAGGTTAATTTAATTTAGGTATTATTCCTAGGTACATTTATAGTTTAAACCTTCTATCTATCTATATGTATAAAAATCAATGCCACTTTTCGTTGTTAGTTTATAACTCGAGAACGGGCTCACCTATCCAAACAAAATGTTCAGGCTTTGTTCGGACTATTTAGTAGATGGTTTATGTGAAGTTTGCACAAAATCGGTCGAGCGGTTCTTCATTTATCACATTTTTTGTTACAAATGAATTCAATAAATGGTGGATCATTGAGATTGTTATGTCAAATTGAAACTTTTTTCAGTGTTGACAGTACCAGAATGTTGTTATGTCATTTATGCGGGCATCTATTGACATGGCGGTACGAAGTTCGTGGTATTGTGTGTATTATATTCATCATCCTTATTTTCATAGGCTCTTAATTTTTATTCTTCTGTCACTTCCATTTTTAAATGGCAAAATATCGTTTGTTGGGTCAGCTAATATTATAAAAAACATTGTTTTTAGATACATGCAAATCCATATTTGAAGCAGGTTGTACGCATATAAACCGTGTTAAAATTTGTGATCAATCGATAAGGAAATTTTTGGGTTTTTGAAGCGTACACAAAAGATCAAACTTGTTCCTGCAAATTGTGATAATTGGATTGAGTTGTGAATAATAATATAATAATAATAATAAAATCATTTACCTTTAAAGGACAACAAACCAATCCATGTCTTGTTAGTAACACTGTACTTATTATCTATTCGTCTCTTTACTCTATACGGAATAAATAAATTTTGACTTTGACATTGACCTCCACGAGCCGCAGAAGGAAACTCCGGAAGTATAGCATTAAAAAGGTCAAGTATCGCAATTAAAATAAAACTTAATTAAGAACAATAAACCAAGGGGACGGATATGTATTATGTCATGCAGAATATTAAACTAAGACAGAAATATGAAAGAAGATATCATCCCGTGTTTCATGAAGATAAGGAAATAACTAAATAAAATGCACACGTAGGTACTTTTGTCATTTCCTCCAAATTATATTATATACAATTTGACGTTATTGCGGTCGTCTATGAATCGATTTTGAAAATTATTTTTGGGTAAGGTTAGATTTACCTAAACTTCATAATAGTCTCATGTTAATTTTATTGATATTGCGCATTGGACTCCAGAGATGCATCAAACACCCCCTTAAATATCCTCAAAATAGAATAGAATAATTTTTGAAGACTCTTTCTACATTTGTATAAATTACCTTTGTATTGTACCCGAGACCAGATTATAACATAACTATATTCAGATTAATTAACGGTTGTGAATTATTTGTAAAGCGCCATAATTCCGTCTAAATGTGACCGCGTTCGTTTGTGTGTACTCGTATAATAAAATAAAACCCAACGATCGATTCCATGAATTGGATTTTACTGCTCAGTTCAGCGGTAAAAGTGGTTCCTAAGTCAAGTATTAGGTTGTAAGTATGAGTATAGTTTTTTGTGATATAAAATGTATACATTAGAGTTACAAGCATCTTTCCCCATGAATTAAATTATGGTTCGAAAATACTAATAGGTTGTTTTATATCGAGGTAAATGAATGTTCTTTTAAATATGTGCATAACATCACACAAATTTAAATTCTGTCGTTTCTGTAATTAATTAACGAAACACTTTTTGTATATTATTATAATTCATTGTTCAAGGATAACAATATTCATGACAACTAAAATTTAATTCTCCTTAAAATCTACAAGAGCGTGAAATTAATTTATACCTTATCTTATTTTAGCTTTGAACACGAACCTGTAAATACCACGTTTGAGATATACACTTATATCTAAGAGGCATAATTAAGGCATACACCTTCCTATGCGGATAACTACTAAATGAGGCTCTTTGATGTGTAAGAAGATATTGATCTACGTACCTATTTATATTGTAATTTGTATCTAAACTCTCTCTGGTCTTAGTTACGATGTTATTACGGTCTTAGTCTAGGAAATTGGAAATATGTAGTATGTACCTGAAACAAATTGTAAACGATTTGACTGATAACGGTTATGTGGTCATACATATACAATGGACAAGTGGCAGAATAAGCTGTACTTAATAAATCTACCAAACACCTGTAACTAACCGGGTGTGTAACGGTTGATATAATAACAAAAAATCTAACGTTCACTTGACATAATTTCACTTAATATAATTTTGTTTAATATAACGATCAGTTGTCATAATGAATTGTAGTTATAATTTCATTTTACCTAATTTCTTTTGATATACTGAACATTTCTTATAATGCACATTTGACATAATATTCATTTAGTATATTATTCATTTACTATAATATTCATAATCACTAAGTAACTTTTAATATAATTTAGAATATCTGATACGATTTTAAACGCCTGCTAACTCCACGCTTTATACCCTATACATCAGCCACATCCAACTATTGTTACCAGGAGGATCTGGATACAATTTGGACTTTAGGGCACCCCGACTCGGATAGGTTAGGTTAGAAGGGGATGGCGGGGTCGTAGACCCCGCCATTCCCTTCGTGGTTATTTTTTTTATAAACCAACCAGAAGTAGGAGCCCCGCGAAGCGGGGCTCCGTCGACCAATTAGGTCAAAAGAACATTAGGTTAAATGAACGTTATAATAAAAGAATATTATGCATTTTGAAAATTATATAATATGAACTTTATACTAAATGTTATTATATCAAAGGAAGATTATAACATATAAAACATTAGATCATATGAAATTAGGTTATTTGATATTATAGCATATGAAAATTATAACATATGAACGTTATTTTAATTGAAATTAGAGCATTTGTTATTATATCAAACATTACACACCCTAACTAACCATATTTAAATATATTATAACTCAAAGGCGACTGACTGACTGACATAGTGATCTATCAACGCACAGCCCAAACCACAGGACGGATCGGGCTGAAATTTAGATACAGGTAGATGTTAAGACGTAGGCATCCGCTAAGAAAGGATTTTGATTAATTCTACCCCCAAGGGGATAAAATACCTAAAACTTTGTATGAAACTTTGTCAATTTTAAACCGATCGGGCTGAGACTTTGCATGCATAAAGCTACTATGACGTAGGCATCCCCTAAGAAAGGATTTTGAGATGCATTAAGCTCAATAGCGTTGACTCAACACTAAGCGATAACCGACATCCACGCGGGCGAAGCCGCGGGCAACAGCTAGTTCTGGGATATAAAAATTATAATTAGTATATAATATATGTAGCATGCTCACAGCGTGGTTCCCGGCATCGCTGCGTGGTTCTCGGCAGAGTAGAATTTGGGCCACCCCATTTCCTCCCACGCGGTGTCGTACAAGGCGACTAAGGGATAGGGCTGTTTAACATCAGATAGAAAGATTATATACAGCCTGGGCTGTATATATCGAGCCATGTATAGCCTGAACTCAGCCTATACATGGCTCGAGCCAACAATAGTGCCCGGAAAACGGCAAGAGGCTCACCCCCTGTTACGTGGGACCTAAAACAATGATTGGTGAAATGTGGGTGTTAATTCACCTCTGCCTAAGGCCCTTTGCACATTATAAGAAAATTTCTGGTGTCTGACAAGAAATTTCTTACAAGAAATGCAGTCGCCTTTGTTGTTATATGAGACCGTGCACATTGTAAGAATTTTTTTCTTGTGTCTGTTAAGACACACGCATTTTGTCGGATGCACGTTCGACATGTCTTCTCTAGACAAGAAATTTCTTACGTACGTGGGACACTCAATTACATCAAGTTTTGTTTTGAGAAATTATAAAACTAACTTCGATGGGTGACATATTTTTATTAATCTTTTCAATGAACTCTCCACCAGCCTCTTTACAAAGTTTCATGCGTCTGAACCAATTTTCGCACAATCATCGTACGAAAATGTTCTCGATGCAGATCCATTTTTAAATGAGACACAATAATTTAATATGGCTCTCAAAAAATTGTGGAGATTGGAACAATGGTATTTTTACTTTTAAAGAAGCAAAGTTTTCAAAATAATCACAAGTACTTAACCGGTGCCTTACACAAAAACTCGCAAAACTTTCTGCCCCACTCCTCAGTGCCTATTTCATTCTGCGGCGGGCGCGGCGGCATCGGCGGCGGCGCGTGGTCCCCCTTCATACCGCACTTCACTACACTACACGTGCCGGCGGCGGTGTCTTTTGTTAATGTAGGTAGGTATGCCAAATGACTTTCAGTTTAATTTAAATCATAAATGCAGTTTCGGTTGTGTTGTGACGTCTCGATGAACTAAATAGGTATTAAAAATCCTTACCTGAGAGTTAGAGCTAGCGTTTCACATGGGGATATAGCTCCTCTAAATTGCGTATTTTGACGATGTAATGAAATCTTCAACTGTTCTAACAACTCATCAAAAGTTGTTTGGGACATACGGAAGTTATTAAAAAACTTTCTTTCGTCTCGCATTAATTCTGGTATCAGCTTCGTATATACCCCATCGTTGATTCTCGTCATATTTAAAGCATCGATATATATAGGTATATTAACATATTTAAAGGGTACCTATATCCCGTGTATCCCGTGTATCCCGTGTATTCAATGGCGCCTATAGCACTGTGCTATAACTACGGTGTTCCCGCCTATGATATACCTACTCGTAGGTATGCAATCAATAAAAGATGCTGTCGTCTGTCTATTTTGTACCTATATGTGTATCCTCCGTGAAGTTATGGTTACTAATGAATGAAGTAAAGAAAGAAGAAATTACTTCGTTCTCTACATTGCGAGGTTAAGTCATATTGGCTAGGTCAGGTTTTTGATGGGTGACCATTGTTTACATTACGACGTTAAGCAACATTGGGTAAGTGCCCGCTTGACGGCAATAGGCTCGCCCCGTGGCCGAAAATACGTTACGTGGTACACTGGTACCGAAAATAATTTGGTGAAATGTGGGTGTTAATACACCTATGCTTACCCCTTCGGGGATTTACAGCACGCCTATAAATCCCCAAAGTATAATAAGTATGTACCTATATATTTATGTATAATATATTTTTATGTATAATTTATATTGTTTTGTTTATCATTCTGTATAGAATGATAAAACATGTTTGTAACAAGCAAAAATGTTTATGGCTACGTAAAGGGCGCATTCACACGGGATACGTCTTTGACGATTCGTTATAAAACACGATACGCCTTGACGGATAGATGTTCACATTGAATACGGAATCGTGATTTTTCACGATTCGTCAAAATTTCCGAATTGATGTTCACATTTGTTTCGTGATTGAGTTCAGTTCAGAGTTCAGCGCAACAGCGGATCCGCCATAAAGCATTCACGATTCGAGATTTTCAAAAGCCGATACGTGATTTTTAACGAATCATGATTTTTAAAAGACGTATCCATATCCGTCGTTTTTCACGATTCGTGAAGCGTGTGAACATGGGTATTTAAAAAGCATTGCTCCCGTCAAAAAAAATAACGAATCGTGAAACAAACGACTCGTGAAAAAACACGATTCGTCTTCGTGTGAACGAGCTCTAAAGATGCGTACAGATTATGTAACATTTTGTATAACCTGTGTTTTATAACACGTCCACATTATCTAACATTGTTTTATAACTTTGCAACATTTCTTCTTCCTCCTAGCGTTAATTCCCAGTCGCATCCGAAGCTTTCAGCTCTGAGTCTGGGGTCCGCTTTTACCCGTCTTAACCACGGATTTGGCTAGACCTCGATATTTTCCGTGAAGCGATTGTCATCTGACCTCCACAACCCAATGTTAACATTAGGCGATATCGAAGCTTTGCAGTTAGACCGTTGTTTTTGGATTTTTGAGGGCTCCAACTACCCGTAACGACTGCCATAGATGTTCTCATGGCAACCGGGACCGACGGCTTAACGTGCTCTCCGAGGCACGACCAGACCAATGCAAATACTCATATTTCATTCACACAAATATTTGCACTAAGCGGGGATCGAACCCGCGCCTCCTGCGTAGCGGCCGCGTTCACTGCCGCTACGCCACGGAGGCTGTCTTTACAACATTTATGCTATATAATTTGTACGCACCTTAAGAAATTTCTTGTCAGACACACGAAAATTTCTTACAATGTGCAAGGTGTACGCTTCATCAGACACGACATATTTCTTGTCTGGCGTACGTATCTTATAATGTGCAAAGGGCCTAACGCTCCAGGGATAAATTCGTGATTGTATGTATACATGTATATAGCAAAAGTAAATAAATTGTCTTGTCCTATACAATTCATTGTACAGTAGAACTCAAAAGTGCAGTAGCAATCTTACGTAACTATAGCGTCAACATTCTAGCGCTACTTGTGACCTTTTTCTTTTAAGACAATTTACACACACACACACACACACACACACACACACACACACACACACACACACACACACACACACACACACACACACATAAATTGTTCTTCCGTAAGAATATTATCAATAATTTCGTCGTTACTACTTAAGCAACCCGTGGTCGAGTGGTTCTAGCGTGAAGTTTATGGAAATGCAAAAGGTTTATGGTTCGAATCCCACGATCTTGCAAACACTTTTTGTGTTTCATTTATAAATTAATATCAGGTTGATGAATAAAATGTTTCTTTAGTAGAATTCATTATTTGTTAAACTTTAGCAGAGATCAACATAAAATGTAAAAAAAAATGCCAACTTCATGCAAAATTTACTTTATCAATATTTAAAATTATATTTTTGTCATAAATATAAAAAATCGTTATAAGCTGGAATCGATCCACAAATATCTCTAATCACTGTGAATCAACAGTATCTTGCTTCAGCCACTTAGCTATCAGTTAATTTACTAGGTTGGTAAATTACTGTATTAGTATCTAATGACACACACACACATAATATGTACCCATATCACTAGGCTACCTTCTATTTCATGGATTTCCTTTTATTTAATTTGCCAAGTTAGTTAGAGAGATTTGATCCTTATGATCGACCCTATCGATTGATGCAATAAAAATATAGGGTGTTATTTTTTCGAATTGTAGTCGGTTCGATTATAGGGCGTGGCAAATGATTTTTCGGCATTCCTTAAATGCTAATAAGTCTTCGTTACAGCAGTGGGGCTACCATGAGACATAATATTCGAAAATTCGGACCCACACGAAACACGAAACGAAAGACGTAGGTACCATGAAGTTACCTTGACCTTACATCGAAATTGTTCTAGGGCCAACGAAGTGTCACGTGCCCTCTTCGATTGCGGGATAAATACGTTTCATGGAATGAAAAAAAAAACCAAATATGAAAAAACAAAACAACGTAAGGCCGAAGCTTCGGTGCGCAACTTCGGGTGCACGTTTCATGATATACCTACAGAGCTGTCGTCGTCTCCCTTCAAAAGGAGGTTCGGCGGCAATATTAAAACAGAAACACAACCTATTCTTGTAGAGCCGCTTACAGTCTTTTGTCGAGTGAAGGAAATTTCCCACTCAGCAGGCTCATAATTGCTCCGAGAAGTCTCGTAGCTTTTGTTGAATGTATTAAAAAGGTTGACTGCGTCATTAAAAAATGTGATGTGCATGCACTGATACGTAGGATAGCTATTTGTGTCATTCACCTGTAATGACTCTAGGTCTGTAGAGTGTAGCATAAAGGCCTATAATACATACACTTAGACGTAGAGACTACACTCAAACTACAGGCGTAGTTTGTGATCGTTTTTTTTTGGATGGTGGTAAGGATTGGGCATTAGGTCCAATCTATTTTTCATACCGCTTATGTGGCTTATAAGTACACGGCCTACTTTATAGAAAGTGGTTACTATTTGTGTCCAATTTTCAATTTACCTACAAGTACTACAACCAGCATGAAAAGAAATAAGAATAAAATAATAAAATAATTATGTCCTATCAAAGCAGCGATACTTAGTTGTACCACTATTATTTATTCTGTAGTTCTACTAATATTACAAATGTAAAAGGGCAACAGCTGGAACTCATATAATAATTTTGAGTAATTACGGAAACACTGCCGTCATGGTCAATTCATAATACAGTCATAATATCAGGTTCATGGCTATATCCGGTCATGCAACATGCAAGTGACAATGTTCTCACAAATAAATGATGAATTGATCTCTAAAGGAAGTACTTATAACGTAGATCAGGCAATTATCGACATACCTACACTATAGAGCGTAATCGTCAGCTAAGACAGAGAAACAATTATGAGAGATTTATAGTTGCTTAATTAGTAGAATAAAGTATTGTATACAATAACACTTTTGTGTAATTTATGTAAGCTGTAAATATAATAATATATGCGAATTTTAGTCATCCTATTTGTCTAGAATTTAAAATTTTATTAATGTTATGAAAACACGGTTCTAAAAGCAATAAGGAATCTTATGAAACTTTGAAAGAAATGTGAATTATATAGGTAAATACCAGTTTTGTGTCCACGTGGACGACAAAACACAAGTATTAAATAAAATACTCAAATTGATATAATTTGTATAGACCATGTGACCAGATTAAGAGATCCGAGCGATCTATTGTCAGCCCCCTTAGACGAGTGGCAATTCGTTGCTCGGCGTATGATGGAATAGAATGACAAATGTATAGGATTTGACGTTTTTGACAATCGTTGACGCCTGTCATATACGTCAAATCCCATACATTTGGCATTCTATTCCATCATACGCCAAACACCGAATTGCCACTTGTCTAGAGGCCCAGGTGGGTTAGTCTATTGTTGCAAATAATCAACAATGCCGTGATGGAGTCATATGCCTGCCACTTAATTAAAGGTATACTTTTTGAAGGTATTTACTAACGGCCCGTATTGTACGTTTAAAAGCGTCTGTAGTTTATTAGTTAAGGAGTACGCTTTACGAGCGAGAGGTCCCTGGTTTGATTTCTAGCCACAGTAGCCACTCCTAACACAAGCGATTTAGCTTAATTGCCCTCCAACTAAGCTAAAGGTAGGTTACCGGGAATGCAGGACCTTTAAAAAAATGTTACTTAGATTTTTACCAAAGGAAAACCAAGTTACAATGATTGAATACACCCTGTTTTGGAAGTACCTACTGAAGATTTATTTACAGGACTTGATTGTAAAGAAAATATGCGGGGCGAAACCGGGATTAAGCATAACATGGGGCATTTAAGGATATTTTAGGAATGTGGGACAAACATATGAGGCGAATGCAGAATAAGTCAATTTAATTTTGACTGATTTGTTCTATTCCGGGACACTACCTACTTGTGGTAAATCCATATAGGTAGGTAGTTTTGAACATGCTTTATATACTTGTTACTCCTCTAAAAACGCCAACAATGTAATACATAATAAACTGAAAATCGTGCAAACAAAGCTTATATAAGGGATTATATAAATATGGGCTTATATATGAGGGATCAATTAAAATTAAAATCACAACTTAATGAAGGTTTAACGTGGGTATCGTCACATTTACAAGGTGAAGTATCTGTCACGAACAAGACGAGCAACAATGACCCGCAACTGTGTTATTGCTATAGTACATTCTGTTTTTCACACGATATTATTGAAGTAGCTCGTTGCTACATTAGTGAGCACTGTATGAATAATCTGGGTCTCATTTACTTTTTCAACAATCGCGGTAAAAATAAGTCATCGTGTTCACAATTAACGAGAAGTTTTTGTAGCAGTTTTGTGATCGCATTCATCTCTTACCATTGTTCTTGCATCGTTTACATCAGCTAATGTTTATTTAATACATGAAACTGTTTTATCCCTTAATACCTAGAACTTCGAGACGATGGCACCTAAGTAGATTATGAGGACGGCAATTATTTTATAACAATCGTTTTAAGTTTTAAGAGAGTTATTAAAGATTATATTGCTATAAGCTATGAGATCAGGCAGATCAGGATTAAGCAAAATCTAGCTGAATAGTAGGACTCCGGGTTTCAATTTTAAGTGTTGGACGGAGCGGTTGCTGACGCTAAGACGATGATGATGACGAACTCGTGTGAAGTGGCAAAACCCTAGAAAATTACATAAACAATTTTTTAACAACAATATTTAGTTTGTCCCTCAATCCAGTATTGTATCATTATACAACACTGGATTGAGGGGTATTCCCTCAGATCGTGGCCTGGGTTGGAATCGTACCGGCTGGTATTATACTTCACACTGTAATTTGAACCAGGCAGACACATTGAGCAGATGTACGGTTTGGTAAAAAAACATTTAGTCATATTATTTTTCTATCAGAGTTTTATTATTAGTCTTTCTTTTTAAATTGACAAGATAAATACACTTGGTTCGTACTGCTGTTGGCGACTCGAAAGCCTTCCCCATCACCGTCGGGGTACACCAAGGATCCGTCCTTAGTCCTTACCTGTTCAGCGTGGTATTAGATGTTTTGTCGGACAGCATTAGAAACTCACATGAGCAGCCTCCGTGGTTGCTCATGTATGCTGATGATATTGCGCTGATGGACGCGGACAGGAGCAGATTGTTGCGACGCGTGAAAGGATGGAAAGAAGCGCTTGAGAACGGCGGTCTGAAGCTAAATGTAGCGAAGACAGAATACTTAGCGTTAAACTCCACAGATCCCACACCCGTCCGCATAGGCGATGATTTGGTCGAGCGCACGGACCAGGTTAAGTACCTGGGATCTGTACTTCATGTGACCGGTGAGATCGACCACGACGTCAAGGCACGCATTGCTGCCGCGTGGGCTAAGTGGCGAGAAATTACTGGCGTCACCTGTGATCCTAAAATGCCAGTCAGGTTGAAGGGGCAGGTCTATAAGACGATCATTAGGCCTGTTCTCTTGTATGGTTGTGAGGCGTGGCCGCTGCTCGAGCGACACAAGCAAGAGCTGCGTGTCACGGAGATGAAAATGTTGCGGTGGATGTGCGGCGTTAGGCCGTTTGTCCACCGCCGCCGTCACCGGGACGTCACCGAGAACGAGATGACGGCGCCGATTTAGCGATACATACATTTACTATGGCCATGTGTCCACCGCATGCCCGTCAACCGAGCGCCGTTATCCCGGCCGCCGATAGCGAAATAATCTCGTTCTCGGTGCCGTCCCGGTGACGGTGGCGGTGGACAAACGCTCGTACGCGTAAAGATCGCGTACGGAACTCTCGCATCCGCGGCAGCCTCCATGTCCGTGACATCGCGGATAAAATGCAAGAGAGCCGCCTTCGCTGGTGCGGCCACGTCTTGCGGCAACCACCAGGCTACGTGGGGAACAAATGCCTGGCAATGGTACCCCCGCCGGGTCCAGGTAAAAGGGGTAGGCCAAAGAAGTCCTGGCTTGACGTCGTGGAGGGTGATATGCGTGCTAATGGTCTCACTACCATGGACGCCCAAGATCGTGCGAAGTGGAGAAGGAAGAGCCGGAAGGCGGACCCTGAGCTTCGAGGTCATCTTGGCCACGGATGCAATCAGGAGAATACGTCTATATGCAGATGATGAAGATAAATACACTAGTGGCATTCTGTTTGCTCGTTCGAGGTTTGTCATATTGTATGGATTTAGCCCATTTGAGGTGAAATTAACCTTTTTATCTGTGCGATGAATGTAAATACAGTCGAAACGTACAGATAAAATTGTACATCCCTGAAGCCTACGTAAGGTTATGTAAAATTGCGCAGTTTACTTATTTCATTCCACGATGGTGTTGAGAGATGACGCATTACTTAGCTATTGTTGCATAAATATTATTGTTCATAGAAAAACAAGAAACAATCAAATCAGGCAGCGGAAAAATTCTTAAGGATTGACTAAAGGAAAGGAACTGAAGACGTACCCAATAGAATTCACACGCAGTGGGCCACTTTAAGAGCATACGTTTATACACACCCAACTTGCTAAGTAATCCACACGTAGACTGACCGCATTTGACATACACGTGCCGAAATCGGTATAGCTTTTATTTTTGATTGCGTTTTATCCATTAAAATTTTCATATTGCTCCGTTCGAGAGAACGGTAAAGAAAAATCATAGTCTCTATTATATACTTACATACGCATCTATTTTTCGGTGCAGCTTCAACGCCATTGTAACGATGCCCATGCACGCTACGGAAACGTAAAGGTCTTCAAAAGTAGGATCTTTCCTAAATGCGTTTTAGTCGTAAATGGATAGTAAATACAGTGAAACTTGGATAAGTGGGACCTGGATAAGTGAGAAACCTCTATAACTGGAACTCATGCTGAGGTCCCTACACCTTGGCACTGAATTACCTCTATTAGTGGGACGAAGCAAACCTCTATATCTGGGATTCGTTCTTTCGATTTTATCGTCGAAGTTACCTCTATAACTGAGACAGCGAGTGAATTTCACATGCATTAACCTCTATAACTGAGATAACATCGTAGAAAAATTAAAACAAGTATCAAACAAATTAAAACAAAATCGTAAGAGACGACTAACGGATAAATACGCAGACGATATCACTGCGAGAGAAGAAAAACTCAAATAAAACGCTGTGCTTACCAACCTGTCTGACCAGCGTGGAAACAGTATCTAGGACAAAGCCTCCCAACATTAGGAGAGGTCATGTCCAGCAGTGGACTGCGATAGCCTAATTGATTGAGGAACAAGTCACCTTCCAAAATAAACAACGAAACTTGAATTAGTAGGTACCTTTATCCTTTTAAGAGCTACTACGTGGTAACACCTTTAACTTCCCTCTGTTTGCATTGGCGCTTCAATAAGAAAATGAATATAAAAACATATTTCTGTTAGTATATGACCTTGACAGATTTACATAATTAGGAAAACTACGCGAGTTTATTGTGTGTTTTACCTGTGAACACAGTAAATATTTTGGGTGTGGAATTAACCTAATTAGTCATGGAAACTGATGGTAGCCAGGTATCTGGGAATTTCTCCATTGCTGAATCATTCTGTTTATATCTACTACGTTTATTCTATGTATTCACTATTGCGGTTGCTTTATGAGTGTTAATTTACCTCCATTAATAAACTAATGAAATTACGGAAGGAAAAAAAAGTAAATTGTGGAAAAATAAACAAGATTTTTTAAAGCAGGACAAAATGGCTACTGAAAAGAATACTGATAATTATTCTTTTCAGTAGTCATTTTCATCAGCATTTTATAATCATTATTCGTACAATGGAATAAAATACTACAAATTCCTATGTTAGAATTTTTTTTTATTTTAAATTATGTTAATTTAATAAGGTTTTATAACTAACTCAGTAGGTACTATTATCTATTCTGTGATTCTGTCTATAGCATTCGCATAATAGAAACACATTACGTTCTCAATTTACACCTGTTTGCCGGGAAAACTAATTACAGGCGGATAACCGAACGAATGCGTACGCTTCCCTTATAAAATCGGTGTTTTCTGTGGAAAAAAGCTGAACAGAGCTGAATAAGTGTGGTTAGTCCCTCACGTAGCGTCCCTCCATGTATTTGTACGAAGCCGTACCTACCGTCACGGAGTGGACTGACTCAATATAACTATACTACGGTTGTTTTACTATTACTCAGGTGTAATACCTACTTCTGAAGTAAGTTTTCTATGCGTGGGAGAATTCGCAAGATACCATTGGTGTATTCTGCAATCTCTCCGAAGAATTGCGTTAAATATTATATATTAAATACCCTTGCGAAAATAAATAATTAAGGCCGAGTCACGCTACACCGTGTCGAAACCCTGCTGGGGTACGACCACCGTGCACTGTGTCTGTCGTTCATGCTACAACGAGTTGTTTCGAGCTGCATTGCTGCTCGAAACAACTCGTTGACGGCCTTCTGAGCACCCGGTGTATACATTCATGTTTGCACTGCCGGAGACTAGCACCTTTCTATGGGGAATATCCACTGAGCTACATAGGCCTGTCCTGGATAGCCAAAATTTTCATTTATATTACAAACAAGCTGTTGCTCGCGGCTCCGCCTGCGTGGATCGGTTATCGCGACCAAATAGCCTATGTCCTTTCTCAAGGTCTAATCTACCCCTATACCAAATTTCATCAAAATCGGTTCAGTGGTTAGCAAGCGTAACAGACAGACAGACAGAGTTCCTTTCGCGTTTATAATATTAAGTATGGAGTATGGATATTGCGATCCAATATTGTGATCCCATAATATAGGTACGAATCGTGTTTACACATCAATATTGTATTTCATTATTATCAATGTGATTATTTTGATATGTATTGACTAATCGTACACTTAAATTTATAGGAAAAGTTAGCATAGTAATTACTTTAAACCCCTGCCAACCTCTCATCCAAGACTATAGGTAAAGTTATATTCGTACGGTGGACGTAACGACCGGAGGCCTTTTCTCCATTCAATTCCTCATTTGCCATTCTTTTTCGATTTGCCTTATTCTTTAGGCCGGTAGCAACCCTCAAGAGATACCTCTGTAGTTGCGGCGTTAATAGCATAGGTCACAGTAACCACTTGCAATTCACGAGGCTTTCAGTTCGATTGCTAACTCAGATATAAAAACAAATTGTTCGTTATTTATGATTTGAGATAAGCTTCTATGGTAATTCTATTAATGATTGCTCAAATAAACTATGTAATAAAATAAACTAGCGAATTATGATCACTTAGTTTGAATAATCATATTAATCTTACTTGTGAAGTGTTGATATGCGTTTACCTTAATGAATGTATATTAACACACTTGTATGATAATACAAGCGTTAGATTGATCTAATGAGATAAGGCCATGCCATTTGAGTGATTACTGTTACGTATTCATTATAGTAAAACAAACATTTATAATGATTAAATAGGGATCCCCTTGTTTCGCAGACAGAAATTTCATAGAATTTCGTTTCATAGAAAATGTTTCACATAATATTTGGTACTTATATTTTTACTAGCTTTTGCCCGCGGCTCCGCCCGCGTGGATGTCGGTTATCGCGACCAAACATAGCCTATGTCCTTTCTCAAGGTCTAACCTACCTCTATACCAAATTTCATCAAAATCGGTTCAGCGGTTTAGTCGTAAAAGTGAGACAGACAGACAGACAGACAGACAGACAGACAGAGTTACTTTCGCATTTATAATATTAGTAGGGATTTCGAATATTATTGTTTCAAAGACAATTTACCAGAATGAAACATATTTCACAGAAAAACAATTTAATGAATTTTTATTTACAATTTTTTGTTTAATAAACTTATCAAACAGTAGAATTATTTTTTAAGGAATATTAAACCACCACCATAATCGAAAATAATTTGGTCTAACGTTTAATAAATTAGAACACGTCATTATAGTTTACACCCCGACTCAGAGTACCCCGACTTGGATAGGTTAGGTTAGAAGGCTAAGGCGGGAGCCCCGCTCCGCTTCGCTCCCGCCTTAGGCCTTCGTGGTTATTTTTTTTAAAACCACCCAGAAATAGGAGCCCCGCGGAGCGGGGCTCTGTCGAATTATCTTAGCGTAATTAAGTTTTATATCTTTTGAGTGGTATGTCAAACGATTTTATATTTAATGTATGTTATGATAATAAAGAATATTTGATTTGTTATTCTATGATATTATTATTCTAACATTAAACTTTATGTGAAACAAAAATCAATGATTTAAAAATCTTCAAAGTAAGTATTCTGTGTATTGATTGTTCTATGAAACGAAAATATGAGAAATTTTTTATGTGAAACGAAATTCTATAAAACAATTAGCTATAAAACAACGCACACCCGATTAAATAGTATTAGTATTACCGTATGTTACAAGCTTTTTTACTTTCTCTTCTCAAATATCCCTTCTCTTGATTTAATACAAATAAAGTAATGTAAAGTAACAGTTGTTTATTAAATGCAGGTACGATACATAAAACAAAAAAATCACTTTTTAGAATCAGTTGTCTGTCGGCCGCGTGGTTCCCGGCAGAGTAGAATTTGGGCCAAAGTCAAAGTCAAAGTCAAAGTCTTTATTTCTCAAAATAGTGCAACATTGTTACAGCTTTTTGACGTCAAAAACTCCTTAAAACTAAGTTTACCACCGCTTCCTAAGCGCTAATGGAGAAGAAACGGCGCAACAAACTCCACTGCGGCATTTTAAGGACGTCAGTTTACAAAAAATAAAAGGGTTTCTTAAGACTAAATATGAACGTATGTACATTTGTCTCGCGTCAAGTAGGTATATAAAAAATAAAAATAAAACCTTATATAAAATAAAAATAAGACAACTTCAAGAGGGGCCTGCACCATGCTCAAGCCATACATTGCCATGAGCCCATCTCTTCCCACGCGGTGTCGTACAAGGTGACTAAGGGATAGGCTGTTTACCCTCAGACATTACCCTTTATACCATACCCATTAACCTTAGACACTTATTATACAACCCAGACTCAGCATCAGATGTATGGCGCGAGTTAACAATAGGGCTCACCCTCTATTACGTAGGACCGAATATAGTGATTGGTGAAATGTGGGTGTTAATTCACCTCTGCCCAAGCCTCCGGGGATAAGGGCGTGGTTATATGTGTATTATTTTAGCCTGTATATCTTATTGTGACTGATGTATCGCTGATTTTGATATTTTTTTTACTGTGTTATAAATACATAGTTGATGTTAGAAATAAGGTGTCATCATCCTCATGTAGACGCATTATCCTGATTGCATCCGTGGCCAAGATGACCTCGGAGCTCAGGGCCCGCCTTCCGGCTCTTTCTCCTCCACTTCGCACGATCTTGGGCATCCAAGTAGTGAGACCATTTGCACGCATGTCACCCTCCGCGACGTCAAGCCAGGACTTCTTGGGCCTACCCGTTTTACCTGGACACGGCGCCTTTGTCAGGCATTTGTGAGAAATAAGGTGTATGTAACTAAAACTATTTTTGGAGTACCTACTCACTAGCCTAAAAAAACGTCGCAAGCCAAGTGGAGTTGTTTGCTAATAATATTATTACTTAGTTACGTAGGTGTACACTATACACAGTTTTTTATCCGATCGTTTTATTGGCTTACAGGCTATAGTTTGTTAATTATCTGGACTGATCTTAAATCATGATGTATTATTATAATCTATTTTAGTTTTCAACACGGTTTTTAATACCTACATCCGTATTGTAGTTTACAAAAAATAATGTCCGGCAATGTTTTGCACCAACCAAACTCATCTGAAAGGGCTTGTCCAACTAGGTCCAACTGTTCCTTTTTTTTTATTCGGTAAGTTGAGTGAGAGGTTGTAAGCTTACACACTTGAGTGATACAGGTGGCCCACACAATATACCTACAACAAATTTTATTTCTTGAATATTTGTTTTATAATGTGTTTCTAAAAATACCTATAAATATAATAAAATTCTTTCAGTCCAGCCGCTCAGAGATTACGGTTCTGACAGGTGGTGATCGAATAGGCGACGCGACGTAACTTTGAACTGGCGTACAATTTTCCGCAAATTTTAAATCTCTTTTACTTATAGATAGATAGATAGATAATTCTTTATTGTACACCAATAGAATAGATAGAATAGAACACAAATTATTCATATCATCCTTCAGCCACCAACCCCCATTTTAGTAGCGACAAAACAACGTTTGCTGGCTCCGCCAGTATACGTGTATTAAGTGCCTATATCTTTAACGTATTTTCTCACAATAACACATTTAGTTGCATACGTAGGTACCATTTAATCAAACAAATGGCCATCATACTTATTATCTCATGTTTGCACATAATATGATTTATTACGTGTACATATTTCCTTGAGTCACTAACAATATGATCACTTGATCACCCTATTCTTCTTGATTTAATGGTTTATGTTGCAACATTTTGAATTAGTACTCGAATAGATGTACATTTTTATTCTACTAATATTATAAACCGCGAAAGTTCATTAGTATGGATGGATGTAAGTATGTGAGGAAGTTTGTTACTCTTTCACGTAAAAACTACCAAATGGAGTTTAATGAAACTGTACATTAATATAGCGTATACATCAGAATAACACATAGGCTAATTATCAGCGATGAACGGGATCAGAATTCCACGCGGGCGGCGCCTCGAGCAACAGCTAGTAATTCGCAAATTCGTAAGCACGTATTCTCGAACGATAGGTGGGTACTTAGTCATTTCTCTACTTGACACTAGTTTTAAGTAGTAGCTACATATTGTATTCTAGGACTAAACTTGAGTAGATATAACGAATGAATGAATGTATATTTGGCGAATCAACATTTAAAGAATTCATCATTTTGAAAATCAACTTTTTGTGATTTCAACATTTTGAGAATTCAATATTATGAGAGTTCAACATTATGTTCCGGAAGGAGATATAGTAATGTTATCACAGTCTAACGAACACTTTCATTATTTTAGCTTAATTGTGGTGCTTTTTATGTCATTATAGAGTGTATCG
Source organism: Eilema depressum (assembly GCA_914767945.1). Taxonomy (NCBI): domain Eukaryota; kingdom Metazoa; phylum Arthropoda; class Insecta; order Lepidoptera; family Erebidae; genus Eilema; species Eilema depressum. The sequence goes on along the minus strand of OU612012.1, from coordinate 19,091,306 downwards.
CACTCTTTATTGAAATTAGCAGGGAACAATTTTCATAAAGAAATAAGCTAAATCAGACATACAAAAGAATAATCTTGCTGTACAAGTTTAGTACATTATGTTGCGTTTCATATAATTATGTTTGTTCATGTCATCAAAAACTGAATGGCGTAAAAAATGGATTTCTTGTTCATAATATTCTGACCGGATTTTCCGGAATATAATTTGAATTATCAAATTTTTTATTGTAATCATTATACCAAGACCAAAACTTCACGCTCGTGTTAATATTGATATGCAAAGTATTCAATTTGTTAATATGCTGTTTTTCTGTCCTTTGTGATAATCACTGTTTAATTTTATTTATAATCAGCAACATCGAACTAGAAATAGGAGCTATACTCCGTGGAATATAGGATAACTCCCCAATTGCAGTCCATTTTGGCAGCGCTCAAATGTGTAATAGAATTCACGAAAAAATGCCCCCGGTATCTGGTGGACGGTGGTTGTACCTAGTAACTGTGAGTAAGAAATTCCGTATACTCATCCTGGGTGTCAAGACTCTCTGAAATACGGGAGGCGACCACTGCTCGAAAGAGAAACAACACAGAGGACGCACTACCCCGGATTAAATTGGCATATTAATTTTAACTCATATTAGGTATAATTTATCCATAATAATACCCGATGTTAATTTTAATGAAAAATAAATAGGTATTGCATTTCACAGGGTGTTGTTGATATTTATACTTAAATTAAAGGGGAGTACCTACTTGAAAAAAGGATAAAGTGACCCGCAATCGGCACGGGGATCGTACGTTCAGCTGTCGGTGACCTTGTTGGACATACTTAATAATAATAATAATATAGGTATCTAATTATATTATCTAATTTTAAAAAAGGTTATGATTTTTCTATCAAGAACTCGCAAAATTAATTATTCATTAGATATTGTACAAACTTTAAATTAGTGTTAATTTAGTCTAACCAAATTAGTCGAATAAGAAATACATATTAGAACAGCCATCTAGACAAGTAGATAGCAATTCGTTAGCCGCCGTGCATGTATGGGATTTGACGTATCTGATGGTACCTACGTCATAATAATATAAACGCCAAGTCCCATACATTCATCATTTTATTATATAACTAGCTGACCCTGCAAACTTCGTACCGCCTAACAGTCGATACTTTTTTTTTTTTTCTCTCCGAAAGAACCATCCTCGTACTTTAAGGAATATTCTAAAAAAGAATTAGCGAAATCGGTTCAGCCGTTCTCCAGATTTGCGCTTAGCAACACATTTAGGGATTAATTTTTATATTATAGATACTATAATACTATATTATATACTATATATAGATACTATATACGCCGGCCAACGAATTGACAGGAATAGTGTGTCCACATATTTCTCCGTTCTCCTTCAACTTCGGTGAGGTAGTCTAGTTGTATTTGTAAATACCTAGCTGAAATCTTCGTGGTTGCCTCCCATATTTCAGAGATTCCTTACACCCTTCCCTCTTACTCACCGCTACTACAACCACCAGGCATCAGGGAATTTTTTTTTTTGACTTTTATACATTTGAACACTGCTTAGATGGATTATAGTATATCATGACTATAATTTGATTACGATAAAAATACAAAGCTGGTCTAAGAACTTACATTGTCATTTTAGACAATACAGTCGTGAGTAATTGTTACAAATACCTTCCAAATTGATATAGATTTATACTTACGTATAAGTTGTTATCACGTGTTGTCTACCGCCACGTGGTCTCCACTTGAAATAGTACAGACTGTCAAGGATTTCCACTTGGCTACTAGAACATGTTTTTTGTTGGAAGTCAGTCATATAATTTAATTATAATACTGCAACTGTTACCAACTGACCTTTGAACCTTCGCATATTCGTTACAAGTGGAATCAGCAATTCCATTGATATAGAGGGTAGATATCTATTATATGGTCATCATCTTTCTAACCTAATATGTGGGACACACACATTAGGAAGACTGCAACCGAAGCTTTCGACTCAGAGCCCTACAGAGGGATTACATGTCTGATGACAATTATTCATGATTGATATACATACGATCATCAAAGCTTGTATCCGCAACTCCAAGTCATGGCGCGGTTTTTGCGTGCATATTCATGACTTTTTTTATATAGGACACGTCAATTTGACTTATCCTCGCCTGATGGTAAGCTTAAGGCAAAGTCTCAAAATTATGTATTTTGTTTGTTTAACTACACCGTCCTAGGTCAAAATACATAATTATCAAAGAGACTAAGATACTGTGCCCCGAGCACGAAAAATTATATCGAGAGAACGGAGTATTGCTGATGGCCGCCGGCCTACTGTGAACCTGTGTATTGCGATTGGCCGCCGGCCTACTGTGAACCTGTGTATTGCGATTGGCCGCCGGCCTACTGTGAACCTGTGTATTGCGATTGGCCGCCGGCCTACTGTGAACCTGTGTATTGCGATTGGCCGCCGGCCTACTGTGAACCTGTGTATTGCGATTGGCCGCCGGCCTACTGTGAACCTGTGTATTGCGATTGGCCGCCGGCCTACTGTGAACCTGTGTATTGCGATTGGCCGCCGGCCTACTGTGAACCTGTGTATTGCGATTTGCCGCCGGCCTACTGTGAACCTGTGTATTGCGATTTGCCGCCGGCCTACTGTGAACCTGTGTATTGCGATTGGCCGCCGGCCTACTGTGAACCTGTGTATTGCGATTTGCCGCCGGCCTACTGTGAACCTGTGTATTGCGATTGGCCGCCGGCCTACTGTGAACCTGTGTATTGCGATTTGCCGCCGGCCTACTGTGAACCTGTGTATTGCGATTTGCCGCCGGCCTACTGTGAACCTGTGTATTGCGATTGGCCGCCGGCCTATTGTGAACCTGAGTATTGCGATTTGCCGCCGGCCTACTGTGAACCTGTGTATTGCGATTGGCCGCCGGCCTACTGTGAACCTGTGTATTGCGATTTGCCGCCGGCCTACTGTGAACCTGTGTATTGCTATTGGCCGCCGGCCTACTGTGAACCTGTGTATTGCGATTGGCCGCCGCCGGCCTACTGTGAACCTGTGTATTGCGATTGGCCGCCGGCCTATTGTGAACCTGAGTATTGCGATTTGCCGCCGGCCTACTGTGAACCTGTGTATTGCGATTGGCCGCCGGCCTACTGTGAAGCTGTGTATGTGAATCGCAATGCTCCGTTCTGTCGATACGTTCACGTTACGATTACGATAGTTTTTCGTGTTAGAGGTACTGAAAGCTGTGTATCAAATATCAAATTAATAACAATTGAGAGGCTTGCAAACATGTAAAAAGAGTTCAATTACAGCCTTAATACTGTGAATAATTAAATGAGAACTGGATCGGTTCCAAGATAATTAAGTCATGGTTTTTATGACAATTTTTTAATTAATATGAGGGATTTTCCGGTTCCAGTTGAAAATAAGGAAACAATACCATTGCTATGTACTTGGACAAAGACATGCATATGGTGGCAGGTCACTTGAATAATTATTATGGTATATTATGTTTAGGTGCTTGTGCAGTGGGATTAATATCTTAATGGTTTTCATACATTTTATTACTGTGTAGCAATAATAATCATAATTACACTGAGAAATAAGGGATTCATTGTTGTTTGTACGAAATTACAAAAGATTTAGAATGGATGCCGTACTTTTGGCACCGGGATAATGTAAGAGCACACTGTCTTTTTAATTTATTACAGCGGAATGCAATCAATGAACGGATAAAAATATATTAGTAAGTATATATAAAAAATGCTTCTTACTCCCTTTACACTATTAGCAATTTCGTTGATATGTTATTTTGCTATAATTTCAAAGATTATTTAATTAGGTAGGCATATTGTTAATTAGGCATACTTATTACAAAATTTGCAATGGATATAATACCTTTATGAAGTATGAAATTTGTATTTAATTCTGCTGGAGTCTGTCTGAGAATTATTTTTTGGAACATGTCTTTGGTAATAGATAACTTGAGTATCCGTGAAAATCTTTTTAAGATAACAATTAAGTACCCGAAACTTTAGCTTAACTTCAGGTGTAAATTTGGACGTTAATTTTCACGATTACCTTCGTTTAAGCGTAGGCAAAGATATTATATAAAAAGAAGTAGATATGTTATTGCGCGAAAATCGTGAAGATCCGAAAACGAGTCAATTGGAACGTTTGCCTCTAGTACCGCGTGCCGAGCGGCGCCGGTCGGACGTTGAGCGGAAGCATCAGTGACTTAAAAAAATAACGAAAATGCCATCGTATGTTTATAGACACTGCACGAACTATTACTCTAAAGTTAATACACCAAAAGTGTAGATGAATTAAAAATGTGTGTGTGTGAGTTCGGCACATTTTTCTACGTTGATTTGTAAGCATATGACATGTCTATGTTATGAAATGTCATTGAGCGTAGGTAAGTATCTGCTATTTTGTGTCTTTACATGAGCAAAAAGAAATATATTGTGATCAACGGTATACTCTTAAATTGGAGAGGAATTAAAATAGTGGCATTACCTTCAACCTACAGAAGGTCATCCTAAAAATAGTCTCTTGTTACCTTCCTGCGTTCTTTGACTGTAAATCCGTGCCTTGCTTTTGCATTAATTTATTCACGACTGCATAAAAAAGACTTTAATGTTTGTAGGGGGATTATCTTCATTTTAATTATCTATATATATAATTATATATTGTAACACCCTTTTGCCCGATATTAAGGAACTATCCCACTCTCCTTTCTCCCTTCTAGGCTCACCTATCTTCCCGGCTGGGCTGCCGGAGGCTGTTTCTTCCCGTAAAGACCTCTTAGTTATGGCTCAAGAACATCTCAGAGGTTTGTCTACCCACGTGAGGATTGTGCTGCTGCGCAAGCAGAGAGACCTGCCTCCCGAAGTGTGCAGCGCACCTGGGATGATATTGTGGCGAGGCAGGTTAGGGCATAGTTGGTGGAGGGGGCCGCTGGGGCCGACAAGGCCAGACTCCGAGCCGTGGCGCAACCGGAAGCGGGGGCCTGGTTGCACGCGCTGCTTTCACCTCATCTTGGCACCCTACTGGATGACAACTCTGTGCGTGTGGCAGTGGCGCTCCGCCTGGGCTGCAGAGTATGTGAACCCCACAGATGCACCTGCGGCTCCACAGTGGAAGCCGATGGCCATCAGGCACTGAGTTGACGTAAATGTGCAGGAAGGTTCTCGCGTCACCATGCCCTCAATGACACAATCCGGAGAGCTTTAGTATCGGCGGACGTCCCGTGCATGCAGGAGCCGCCCGGGCTGAGTAGGTCTGACGGCAGGAGACCGGACGGTATGACGTTGGGGCCGTGGAAGAATGGCAAGTGCTTGCTGCGGGGCGCCACGTGCGTCAGCACGGTCGCTCCAAGCCACCTGGGTCGCACGGTCCAGTTTCCGGCCGCTGCCGCGGAGGATGCAGCCGCCGGGAAACGGCTAAAATACGAAGCGTTACAGGCCCGGTACCTGTTCGTCCCGTTCGCGGTAGAGACGTCGGGCTGCTGGTGCGCAGAGGCTAAGCGCTTTGTGGAGGACATCGGGCGCAGATTGAGGGAAAAGTCAAGAGACTCCCGCGCCGGGTCATATCTGGTGCAAAGGCTGGTAATTGCCATCCAAAGGAGCAACGCTGCCAGCGTGATGGGCACCTTTGCACCGGGTACAGGCATGAGCGCATCTTAGAATATTTTATATACTTATTACTTTGTTATTGTTTTTGTTTTTTTTTTCTTTATAAGAAAGTCTGTTATGTATGTCTTATAGGTTTATGGATTTTAATATTTGTAAATATTTCAATTCTGATAAATTCGTAATAAATTACAATCTAATTTAAATTATTGTCTTCTATGGATATTACTTATAATATAATAATATAAATTAACATATATATTAAAATATAATATTGAGCCTATGTCTAGCAGTGGACTGCAATAGGCTAATTGATTGATTGAACATATAATAGGTAAAATGTTTAATAAAAACTACTACGTTATTATACATATGGTATTACTAAACATACAATACTAGCTGATCCCGCGAACTTCGTCCCGCCTAAATTCTAATAAATTCTATTAAATCCAATAAATTCTAATTTATATTCTTGAAATAAATCAGTAAGTCTGTAAATTAAGTTATTTTTCACTTTTCAGTATCTCTTTTTCCTTTCTTGAAGTCGGTTAAACTTTTTTGTTAAAATTAATTTATTATATAATTATTAGGATAGAACAAAAATGGTATCGCGGTTCTGGGGGTGGGATAAAATCAGGGAGGATTACGGGACGCCGGAACTAGAGGCGTCATTTAGACGGGGAGAGTTCCTCGCCTGCCAGATACGGTTATTCCATAACAGAAATGACAGAAAAACATGACAGAAAAAGATGAATTGGCAATTGCCACTCGCTCATTCATGCCTGGCGAGAATTGCCTCGCATCTGAAACGTCTAAACATAATTCTAAAGCAATAATCGTATTTTGACATGGGCTATATGTCACTTGCAAATCTCGTATAGGTAATAATAATCGTAGACAAAAATTTAGTGTTTGCCTGTGAGTAAACATTTTGATACGTTAATGGTATGGCGATTATTGCCAGTGATAGTCGCGTACGATTTTTCGGCCCGAAACGGGCAAGAAACTCTCCCCATCTAAATGAAATAATGAATACTGACACCTATGCGCACACGTTGCGCACTTTTTTTGTAGTGTCATCTGCTATAAAAAAGTTGCGCGAAGTTAATGTTGCCTTGAAGGCTATTGCGATACTTGATGTGAATACTTGTTTCGGCGCGTAGGGCATTTTTTGCAGAATATATTAATTTATTTTATATGTGTAACAGAATCATTGAATTGCGACACTGTTACCGACACCTCGTGTGACATTTATTGGGATAATTCCCAAATTGTGACACCTCTGTGCAACATATTGGCCAAGTTTTCACTTTTATCAGCACTCCCGGCGTACCACTGACTTTTTTAGTTTACTACAGCTATTCAAGTGTTGCCTACATTATATTATAACTTTTAAACGACCGATAACTATTGGTTTATTACGCTAGCCTCGTATGTGGCATTTCTGCATTGTTTAAAGCTTTCTGGTTGTTTGATCGCATTTTAAAATCAGTTATCATCATCATTGCTGCGTTAAGTCAAAACCTTGGAGCCCGAGGTCCGTTTCCCGTCTATTCCTACTCCATTTCACACCGCACGGTCTCGGACAATTCTGGTAGTAAGATCACTGGCATCATGTTCTCTTCTATGATGTCAAGTCAGCAATTTTCGGGTCTACTCTCCCTACCGGGGCCCAGCGGAGGCAGGATGCCCAAACATTCGTTACGCACTTAGTCTGGCCGTAGTCTGGCAGTCGCCGCAAAACTAATAAAAATTATGATCGGTTGTAATCGGAGTAAAAAACTAAAGTATTATTATAACTACAAAAAGAAAATCCTGACAAAGGTTTTTACTACAAATACTGCATGGTGAAGGCCGCTGTGATGATGAAGTATCTTTGTCTTTATAAGTGCTAATGTACCATGACCATGTAACACATTAATTGTTTGTATGAATGTTGCTCAGTTAAGGTGTACTGAGTGATTTACAACTGGGTCGACATGAATTGAATTCACATATAGGTGAAGTCTACCTCGGAGGTCCGTCCCGTCACGTTCACTTTTGTAATCTAAATAGATAGGAATAGTTACCATACTAAATGCTTTTCAATTTCATTAATTAATCATACATCTGGTTCTCAAATTTATGCATAACATAAATTAATTTTAATGTGCACCTATAAAAGCAAAAAAATATTTACATACCTAATTGATAGATTCTTGAGGTGTCAACTTTATTATTAATTGGACATACCCAACAAGCTTGAGATCTGTTTAGTGCGTTTTTATAGCAGCTTAATCACCTTCTAAGTTCTTTTTATACTACTTTTCTTGACATTTAAAACATTTTATTGGTATTCATTGTTGAGATTATGCAGATTTTTATTCCAATTATATTATTACTATACTATTATCTTCGACATGTGAGTTATAGATCTTTATTATTAGGCGACTTGTGTCTTCTATATCACGTATAGGTATTCCCAAATATAACGTAATAAGCTTGGGGATGCTCATAGCTGAACAGTGTGTTTGCTACCTACTTGGTTATGTAATTTGATTCAACGTCACCTTCAAAAAGAGCTCTTGGGCGATTAGAACCGCGGTGCGAAAGTTTTGTGGTGCGAATCGCCGAAGGACCCATATTTTTATTTCATCTTTAGTTCCGATCGCATCAAGCGGCTTGTGTTTTGTGTTAATTTTTTTCTTGTACTTTAAGCTTGGGAGCTGCATACGATCATGAATATGCATTGCTGGTGTAACGCATATTCATAATATGCGTACATTATGTTTATTTAACTTTATCTATATTCGCCTAGTAGCAGTAATAAAAACATGAATAATAAATCTCAATGCCTTTCTTGAATATAATTTTGGCAAATTGGTAGGTATATTATTCATACTGTTCATACTGTTGGTAGGTAGATATTATTCATACTGTTCGTTAGTAACAAATCTAGCTTGCTAATTAGGTACAGAACCAATCAGACTGGACCAAAGTCACTATACAGCTCTTTACAACGGAAGAATGTTATTCTAATTATTAATTAAAATAATCAAATTATAAAATTAATCAAATCAAACAGAAGTCACCAGTCACGTCAATCATGTTGAGTCAATATTCATGAATGTCATTTCAGTCACTGAACCAAAAAAAAATTCTTGCCACAAGACTACCACATTTATGGAAAGTCACTCTAGCAGTTCTGTGTCATAGTTCGCTAGTAATTTTATTAAGTAATCAAAGGTACAACAACAGTAACAACCAGGTTAACCATTTTAAATATTTGATAAAAATCATTCCGTATCTTTTTCTTATAGTCATCATCATCATCATCGCCCGAGCGCCAATTCCTATAGCGTCCAAAGCGCAGCAACGCCCCCGTTGATGATGAGTTATATAATTTACTAGCTGATCCGACCTGGCTTCGCCCGTGGCATAATTCTAAACCTCATATCACCCCTTTAAAACAAACGCCCGTATGGAAATTTGCCGGATTTATTAACATTTTAAAGTAGCTGCTCCGTCCCCTTGAGTAGTAGCGTAATGATAAATATTTAGCCTATTTTTGAATTGGATGCAGTCGTTCATCATATTAGCGCAAACAAATAAACTCTTCAGTTTTCTAATATCAATATGAAGTACCTATACTTCATATTCATATCTATAGATTTAAATCATAGGAAAATATCTACCCAATTAGTGACTGGTCCGAAAAATACCCGTAGATAAGTAGGTATGTATAAGTTTCACTGAATAATATAGGTAATAGGTAAATTGTCAACTAGTTTTACTCATAATCGATCCACAGAATCAATACCGATCCACAGAAAAGTATGCCACAGCTGGCAGTGTAATAGAGGCAATTAAATAATTTGTGATTGAGGTAAATACATTAACACAAATCTTCCTCAAGCAAACTTTGTGAATCATACCTAATTAGTTGCGCCCCGCGGCTTAACTTGCCAATTATATTGCCCAGAATGACACAGGACTTGAAGACTTCTAAATATTTTCATACTTGTGTATGGCCCTAATTTCCAAGTCAATCGGTTCAATAGTGTTGAAATTCATCAGTTTCTCAAACCTACATAAGATAGGTATGTGTGTTTTTGGGGTTTCACTAAGATAATTGCGCCGCAAGCCTCACAAGCCGGTACACCTACTGATTGATGGATGAGGCTCTGGCACAGGCTTTCCTCTCAGGATTGGGAGGTCAGTCAGACGGTAGAAGCTGCCATAAAAGCCGTAAAACAAATGTAGGAGAAAGGAGTAAGTCGGCCCCGTATTCTGAGAAAGAAGTGTCAGAAGGAAAGGAGCATTTTAGCGTGGGATCACGCTAAAATGCTCCTTTCCTTTTACTGGAGCCATGAGTTGGGAAAAAGTTTCGAGGAATGTATTAAATTTTGGTGTAATTCAAAATTGGTGCCAAAATGGCAAGTCCTACCAAAATTAAAAATTATATGACTCGACATTAGTAGTATCTAATATTCGAAATATAAAAATATATAAAATCAAGAAAGACAACAACGTGCAAATTATATAATGATATAAAAAAACAATAAAGACAACCTCATTATAATGTGTTATACATAATTATATAATGAAGTTATTACTATGTGCCAATGTTTTTGTCCATGACTGTGGATAACAAATCAGACCATTTATATTTTAATTTATGCATACATTGTGATTAACATTAGATATTTATTATAATCCAGTTTCAGTACTTTATCGTTAAGAACAGCGACAAAGATGTTAATGACATAGTATATTATAGTAATATTTTGAAATAATTCATAATTTAAGCTTATTTTAACCGACTTCAAAAAGGAGGATGGTATTTTATATATGTTCGACTGTATTTTCGTCGTTTATAAAGTGATTTTGAAAATTCTTTTGGCATTGGCCTTAGTTTAGGTGCGTTGTCATTTTATACTAAATTTATTGGTATTGGACTATTCACAGCCGTTCTAGAAGATATCAAATCCAACTGGGATTGGAGACATTTCAGCAGTGGAAACCTGTCTCGTCTGAGATTTGCCGATGATTTAATAATCCTCTCATCGTCAAGTGAAGGACTGCAGGCGATGCTGCGCGACGTAGTCAGAGAAAGTGGCGAAGTGGGATTGGTCATGAACGTATCAAAGACCAAGGTTATGACCAACGGCAAAGAAGAGCAATGTCAATGGTAATCCAATAGCATATGTTTGCGACTACATCTGGGTCAGATAGTCTCTCCAATGGGTCAAGATACAAAAGAGATTAACAGACGCGTTAGAAATGCCTGGAAACAGTACTTGAGCCTTACGGAAGTGATGAAAAATGGGGTTATTAATATTACCATCAAACGGAAACTAATAGATACCAGCATTCTACCAGTTCTCGCTTATGGTTGCCAAACCTAGGCACTCACGAAAGCCAACATCAAAAAAATTTAAATTTGCATAATTTCCAGTGAGTATGATGGGGAAAAGGCTATCCAATCTTAATAAGAGACTATAAAAAAACAAACAAAAATATAACAACAACAATTTAAAAAGTTAAAATGCAGATGGTCAGGCCATTTAGACGTAAGAAGAAGTGGTAAAAAAATTAATAATGAACTGATTCATCAGTCATAAGAAGTGTAGACCACTCGGAAGATGGGTGGATGACATAAAAGCCGTAGCAGGACGCACGTAGACGAGGACCGCTAGGGACAGAGCGGAGTGGAAAGGGTTGGAGGAGGCCTTTGTCAACTGTGCTACACGGACAGGATTGTAGGTACATTATAAAGAAACATAAGAAAATAATATAATTGAAAAGTGTTAGATATTCGCAATGGATACTATAAAACAATATAATATTGTCCGAAAGTGAAGGCCATTATTATAATTATTCCTCTTTATTCATTTCAAAAATCATATAAATGATTGTTTTAAATATGTTCATACATACATATAATATTATTATTATGATAATTACATGAGAGTGACTTCTTTTGTACAAAGCACATAATAATCTTATCTAATAGCACTATGCAAGAGTATAGCGACACAATCGTTGGCGTACTTCGCCATGCGATGAGCGCATTTATTATGTCATTAATGTAATTAAACATACGATTATCAAGTGATTACACGTTAAGATAACTTATTATGGTGCTCTAAATAATAGTGTGAGAAGTTCATAAACCTTATTATCACTTGTTGAAATCAAATTATTACAATAGGATTTCAACAAGCAAATCTAGTGTCGAGACGCGTAACGTAACAAACAGATTTGGAAACAACATCTGGACTTACCTATGTTCTTGAGGCCAGCAAGCTCAACATCGAAAGATATACTATCGCAAGCTCTCCTCTCAGTGTTGAGAGGTCAGCTGTAGTCACTCCAGGAATAGTCAAGGTACCAAACAAAAACAATTAGCGGAACTCGGCTTCCTAATAATTACAAAAATTGGATGTAACTGGGTGATGAAACAAATCGCTTGATAATGACGAGTGAACTTCTACACACGAGACGTTCCAGTACCTACTTAAACTTTAATTAGGAATCAGTGAGTGGTAACTTATAATGTTATCAACTACCAGGACCTACCTATAGGTCGATCAAACTGATTCCTTCCCTACAGAGGCGAAGGATGAAAATTTTTAGGAGGGAAGGCGGTGAAAATAAAAATTTACCTCGATCTAGTTGCTATGCCGTCATTTTACCGTCTCTACCATGATGAATGTTCTGATGAGCTCTTACAACTAGTCCCACCCTCTCCTTTCCTACACAGGTCAACACGTACAGGACTTAATGTCACCCGCATACGGTACAGAATATTCCATCAAGAACCAAGCGCTTCGGCAACTCCTTCCGCTGCCACACCATTAAGTCCTGGAATTCCTTACTAGTACACGTGCTTCCCTCTTCCTACAGGCCCGGGTCCTCTAAGAGGGGCGTAAAAAAACATCTGATGAGGCCGTCAAGCTGAGTGCCACCATTGTAACATGCTGCATGTCTATAATGGTGACCTTCATTTCCGAGACTTCGCCTTCAGCTTACCATCAGGTGAGGTGAAGTCAAATTGACATGACCTCTATGAAAAAATGCACCATACGATCCATGCCACCCATTGGGGAGCCAGCAGGAAACGGGTTATAGGGACACCTATGACCCGATGAGGGTAATATATATAATTATGTTTTATCGATATTCATGTTCTACAAAGTATTGAGTAAAAAGTAACTTTGTGTCTGATTTTGTTTCCTTACCACGATTGTCACGAAATTTAATTTCTGCGTAAGTTGTGACTTAAAGAAAAGAAACTATTAGTTAAATAATGATATTATGATGCTCGTGCTTTTTTCTGTCTGATAAAAATAGTCCGCCATAATATGCTTCTGTCCTTACTCTGTTCATCTTTCAATAACTCGCCGGTTTCGTGTGCTTTTGACTAAGTCGTTATTTTGATCAATACTCGTACATACATTGTAATGTTTTGCGTGGTTGACCCCGGCCTACCTGCTCACTTACACGTGTCTTACATATGTAATGAATATATTATGTCATTCGCTTAAAAATATACGGAAATAGTTTACTTTTAATAATTAAAATTATTTTTCAACACACTTGCTTATAAACAGGCTTTTATTTCACCGCAATTAAGCACGGAATGACACCTATTATAAAACTGTGACTTTTTCATTGCTTTTATTCACAAAAGTGAGTTATAGACATCTTTTTTTTAATTTCATTGATTAAGTTGCTTTGTTCTTAAAAAAGTTTTGATACAAAAAAGATCGTGTCCAATATTACTAACGAATTAATATACTTACCTATTGCTTGCTCATTTCATGCAACTTCGTATTTTAAAAGATAATTTCAACTTGTAGTACGTGTTTAATAAACAAAACTTTCACTAAAATGTATTTTTTTTTCTCTGTGAGTACTTACAGAGAAAAAAAAATCATAATTCAAATAAGTAAGTAGGTGACAAGGCAGCTTGGTGATAGCACTTTAGCCTGTTCCGAAAAGAACAAAAAAAATGCTTATAAAATTGCTATTATTTCACCGCAATTAGGGACGTAATGACACCTATTATTAAACTGTGACTTTTTCCATTGCTATTATTCACAAGTGAGTTATAGATTCTTTTTTAAATTTTATAGGTTAAGTTCCTATGTTCTTAAAAAAGTTTCGATACAAAATGAATAATACCGTCCTCGGCTCTCTTAAGACCCTCGCCTAACGGCTTGGGTCTCAATGGCGCCTCGGCGGTAATCACCAACTCTACTCACTTGCATCATAATGTACTATTATTCTACTCTAATGAAAAATGGTAATTCTCGACCATCCGAGTGCGCAGTAGTACGTTAAGGAGGACGAAATCACGAAAAGCTGCTTGGATAATAGAACCATCCAAACAGGAAGCATAGATGATGAATCATGGATGGATAAATATTGGTAGATTATCTAGGTGCTACTAATTATCCAAAGGTTTAATTGCCGTAACCACCAAACAGCACGTTTTAATCATAGTTTATGCAATTATCTACTCTGCCGCTATGTTCTCGAAATTTTATATGCCCATAACTAACTAACCCGTTTTCCGCTCAATTAACCCGTCCCACTGCGTAAGAACATTTGGTTAAAAGGTCTTAAAAAATAATACAGCGCTACCTACCGCGCCCAATACTTTTTCATGCACGTCAGCACGTGAGAGCTTTTGGCCAAGTTTTATCATAATCCTAATCAGTTGAACGGTACGGCAATACATAAAATAATAATAAACAAACTTTAATGTTGATACATTTATAGGTAAGGTTAAAAAAAATTAGTTATGATTTTAAGTTTTTCCGAAACTAATCTTAAACTATTATTTTTTTTTTTATTTTCTTTTATTGGGACACAAAACAGTTATACATTGTGTTATACAACATGAAAGTTAACATTATAGAATTTGGTAAATGTATACTTACTTACTATAATACTTAATTACTATAAGAGTTTTGATTTGGCAGGAGTGAAATTTGGGCTAAAATCGGTTAGCATCGTTCTTTTTAGGGTTCCGTAGCCAAATGGCAAAAAGGAACCCTTATAGATTCGTCATGTCTGTCCGTCCGTCTGTTTGTCCGTCCGTATGTCACAGCCACTTTTTTTTCTCCCAAACTATAACAAACTATAAGGTCCATGCTGTTGAAACTTGGTAAGTAGATGTATTCTATGAACCGCATGAAGAATTTCACACAAAAATAGAAAAAAAGCATAAAATTTTCGGGTTCCCCATACTTAGAACTGAAACTCAAAAAATCTTTTTTCATCAAACCCACGTATGTGTGGGGTATCTATAGATAGGTCTTTAAAAAATGTTATTGCGGTTTCTAACATCATTTTTTTCTAAACTGAATAGTTTGCGCGAGAGACACTTCCAAAGTGGAAAAATGTGCCCCTCCACCCCCTCTAACTTCTAAAATAAGAGAATGATAAATCTAAAAATATTTTCCCTAATATTATGTACTAGAAAAAATATTGAATATTAGTAAAGGCACTCGTATTGACATAAAAGTATACTCTCATTTAATTTGCCTAATTTAGTTTTAGGGCAAGGAATAATATAATTTAATAAATAACGTCAGGCTAAACTCTTTAGGGATTAGGGATCATTGTTATATCACTTATATACCGCTACTACCTACTGCTCTTACTCTGACTCATAAATTAATAGCAATTGTTCCAACTAAACTAATTAATTACCTGCTTGAAATTAAACACGTCGAAACGTTTTTTTATAGCTTGTTGCTATAAAAAAACGTAATTTTATACACTAGCACTAGGTTATTTATTTTCAGCTAGTTTTTTACTTTCGTGCGTATGTTTTAGACTAGACATTAAATTGAATCAGAATAGTATTTGTTGTATAGTATTAAATGTTTTCTTGTACATTTTCAAAAGTACCATAAATACGTTTATTAGCTAAATCCTTCCACTCTACAACACTACATTAAAATACATATTTATCGATTGACAGCGCGAGTATGATTTCCCTGTGGTTGCATACGTCCATAGGCACGGTAACCTATTTCCATCAGGTGGACCGTATGCTTGTCTGCCACCTAAGTTATATGAAAAATACACATTCTAATGCAGATTTTTGTGCATACATTTTAATTACATCCAAGTTAAAATTTTGCAGTGTCAATGTCATTTATTATGTTTGTAGTATGGTAAAACTACTAACTAAGCTATTTGCAACATTAAACTTATACTGCTCAATAAAATCAACTAGTTTAGTTATACAGGATGCTACTAATGAGCAATGTCTTATGACTGTATATGCAAGCAAATACGTGTCGTTTTGTTTACAAAAGTCATATATACCTGTCCTGTCGCTATGATCATACATTTGAAGTGTAGGTACTCACTTCAAATGTATGATCATTGGTCAAGTTTATGTTTATGTATAATCGCCAAGTACCTACTTAGTATTTAGTCACGAGACAAAATACGAGTACAAATTCAGAATGAAATAAAACACCTAAAAGTAACTTTAAATATAATTTTATTTAAAAGATATTCTTATGCCATTAGTGCCTAAAAAATATTTCGGGCTATGGGCGTTACGGGACTACGGGTGTCTGGAATGAAGCGTAATCGGGCAGTTCAATTTCCGACCACTATTTCGAGCAACTTGGGTCTCGTATACGGGTAATGACGAAGCAAATGTTGGCTTCCAAGTGGTTCAAAGTAAAAGACTCGAAGAAAGTATCTGCGTAGACGTGTGACTTCACAAATCTTCAAAGAAAGTTACACACAAGAAAGGCACAGGCCTACTTCAACCATTAATATAAATTGTTACTAAAACTTCAACACTTTACAGCAGCAATAACTTCTTCTGTATAACATTACAGTATCTTTGTGGAGTCAGTGTCAACAGGAGTGCTTAGTACAAAATGATCCATTGTTTTCTGAATAACTTGTTTGAATGGACGATTTTGTTAACCGTAAAATGGAACTGTACCTACTGTTGACTTGAAAAGAATATTAAAATGTATTTCTGACCAGAAAACAGGTAATTATGACCTTTTGTCATTGACGCTATTGCTAATATTCTAATAGGCAGTTGATATGCCTTGTTAAGGCCAAAAAAATCGTGCATAGGATTATAAGTTCTACGCAGTAAATGGGACCATAATAATTAGATATAATAAGGTAGGTGTACAAAATTCAATCAGTATTTATTTAAAATTATTTTAATAGGCATTAGAATCTCTGAACTATCAAAAATAATGGTACCTAAAACGAATATAAAAAACATCAGTGACCTCTATAAGATTTTTAAGTAGCACAACATGTTTATCACATCACTTGGGAAAAATAACCCACATTACACATATTACTTATGAGTATGAGTTACTCGCCCCCGTTTCGCCTCGGCGAACAGTACCTATACCGCGGCTGTACGCTTTTGTTTATAAAATATTTTTTTTTAATTTATTTTACTAGGCACATCAACAGATTATGTATATTACATTTCTAACTTAAATAACAGGTTCTGTGGACTTATATCTAGTACATAACCCAATTATAGATATACACAGCGTTTGTAAGCCTAAGTACATGACACTATATGTATAAGAAAATTACCAAACAAAATACCTATACCAAATTACCAAACAATATATCTTTAGAAAGGAAACTAATTTAAAAATCCAGTTTTAACAATATTTTTGTCGCATTTCATTTTGGCATCAAGATGGTGGTTTTCAGGATGCCCGGTTTTAGAAAAAAACCTTCTACATTAATGCGAAGAACGATTATAATAGGTAATATTCAACACTTCCAATAAATTATATTATTACACTAGCCTTCCGCCCGCGGCTCCGCCCGCGTGCATCTCGGTTAACGCGACCTTTGCTCATATCTTCGGTTCTACTCAACCGATTGCGATCAAACAAACGTAAGATTTTAAGTCTGAGTAAGCCCTTTCTAACAAAAAAAACCGCATCAAAATCCGTCCAGTAGTTTTTGCGTCCATCGCGGACAAACAGACAAACAGACAGGAAATTCAAAAAAAATCTTTTCGTGTTAGGTATCGTTAACATAACATAACCCAAGTATTTTTTTTAAAATATCTCCAATGTACAGACACGACCACTTTACAATTATAATATAATAGTATAGATATATCTTGATATCGATGCCTAACAGCCAAAAAGGGATAAGCGACATATTTTGGGATTTTGAGTTATATACATAGTCAGAATCGTAATTTTTTTCTGCGTCGTTTGATCCCGGTTACGTGTTTCTAAGCGAATTTTTATGTCGTTTAAGCAATTGTAAAATTATAGATATGAGACTTTTTTTTTCTATATAAACGACCAAAATTTTGACGAGATATTTTTTTTGATGGTTGATCTACAAAATATCGGAGAATAACGAACTTATGCTTTTTGGACTTTCTGTAATATTCTAATGATCTACCTTTAACCTATTTCGCCTGGAAATAAAAATGGAGAAATATGGGTTTATGATAATAATTTGCCTCTACATAATTATTTATTGACATCCGTTTAATACTTTCTGGCAATTTTTCTAAACATAATTATAATCGTTTACTACATTTTGTACCTGCAAGTACTTAATAATATTTTGTCGCTTATCCTTTTTAGCCCTCCCGATATTTAAAGAATTTTGGCGGTTGTGGTATCATTCTCTCGAAAAAAAGGGTCAATACTTAGGGTAGGTCATAATGTAACAGTTATTATTTTATTTTTTATAGGTTCTTTTTGGGTCGGGGGTTTTTTATTTTTTTTTTTATTTTTTTATTTCATGCTTTTTATAGGTAACCGCTTAACCGATTTCCATAAAACTTGCTGTATCGTAATGTATAAATTATTACCTTTCATTTGATACCCAACACGGGTATATTTGAAAATATTAGATTTTGCATTGCCACTTTCACTCCTCATATTTTTCAAATGGCTGACCCAATTTTTATGAAACATAGTTTAGAAGACTCTCGACTAAACCATCTTTCAAACAAAAGAAACAGAATCGAAATCGGTTTAGCCGTTTGGGAGCTACGATGCCACAGACTGACACACACACACACACACACCCATACACACATCAAACTTATAACACCCCTCTTTTTTGTCGGGGGTTAAAAATTGTACTTCGAGAAATTTAATTTTGATAAATCAAGATTGAAACTTTTTACTAGAAGATTGGACCTTTTTCTTTATCTATATATTGCTTACCGCACTATCTTTACAGTTTTTCAATCCAGTATCACATCACTTGATGAACTGCCACTTGATGTCCTAAAAAAATAGAAGTTGTTTCTTTTAGTGGTAAACAATACCGTCCTTCAACACGCTGAGTTGCCCACCAGCTAAAAGAAGACTCTTATAAAAATAAGGTAGAGAAGCCAAAGTTTCTACATTGTTTGAATCTACTACTTACCTTCCTCGTTAATTGAATGAATGGGGATGGTCTTAATCATGGTAGGTACCATTAAGTTTTTATGAGTACTATGGTAATCAATATCGATCTGATCATGACTGTACATGTAACTACGGAATCTTTGACGTCAATCAGGTCCTGCCTACGTAACATGGGACGGTTTTAAGCACTTGACTGTTTTTACAGAGTTCAGGTATTAGGTACACTTCACATCCTATTAAAGAAACACGTTTTGGCAAATAATACTAGTGTGATTTAGCAGTAGGTATACAATGGTACATACCTACGTAAACACTTCAGTAGCGGATAAACAAAATTAAGTTTAAAAAGTTGAAATTGACGTAGGTACTGAAAAAATTATCCAAAACAACAATGAAATTTATCTTATAGGTCCTCACTCCTCAGCCCTCTAGACAAGTGGCAATTTGTCGACCAGCGTATTGTAGAATAGAATGATAAATGAACAGGATTTGACGTTTATGACCAATGAGATTAATAACCAATAGAGGGATAAACTTCATAGTCCGAAGTCAAAAAAATGATAACCTTAGAAACGAATAGACGACGAAGCATGAAAAAACGTAAAACTGTTACTTAATAAGTAACAATTTAAAATGCGTAGATGACTGTCATATAGGTACGTCAAATCTCATGCATTCATCATTCTAAGAAAATAAGAACAATATCTACGCATAAGATTACGCTCTATGAAATTACCGGTAGTAAATGTGACCAATACTGTTTCGGGCCCCCGTAATTTTAGTTAGCAAAACATACTCTATAAAAATAGAAAAAATAAATTCGGCCAAGTGCGAGTCGGACTCGCCCATGAAGGGTTCCGTAGTAGCAAAGGCGAAAATTGCGGTTTATGACGTATTAAAAAAAAACTACTGACTGGATCTCGTTCGAACCAATTTTTAGTGGAAGTTTGCATGGCAATTTACATCATACCTATATATTTTTTAGATTTATCATTCTCTTATTTTAGAAGTTAGAGGGGGGGGGACACACATTTTTCCACTTTGGAAGTGTCTCTCGCGCAAACTATTCAGTTTAGAAAAAAATTATGTTAGAAACCTCAATAGCATTTTTAAAGACCTATCTATAGATACCCCACACGTATGGGTGTGATGAAAAAAAATTTTTTGAGTTTCAGTTCTATGTATGGAGACCCCCAAAATTTAATGCTTTTTTTCTATTTTTGTATGAAATTCTTAATGCGGTTCACAGAATACATCTACTTACCAAGTTTCAACAGCATAAGCCTTATAGTTTCGGAGAAAAGTGTCTGTGACATACGGACGGACAGACAGACAGACAGACAGACGGACGGACAGACATGACGAATCTATAAGGGTTCCGTTTTTTGCCATTTGGCTACGGAACCCTAAAAATGCTATATCTAAATATAGAACCTTATTAGACATGGCGCTGTACAAAATGGTTATTTGATTAAATTTCCTATTGATTTCGTTCCACCAACAAAAAATGGGGAACGGGCTTCTCGCTAGTTCTACATCCGATTACAGTGAATTTATTCTTGTACTCAAGCATATCAATTTAATTAATTATTGATACCATAACAAACGACTTAGGTAACTCGATTTACACTGAGCTATTTGGGCCACATGTTGAGCATTCGATTTTCTCCTTGCATTTACTTATTCATTTAAAATTTCATTAAACTTTATTTTGCGCACTAAGTATACGGGCTGTGGAACTTAGGTATACAGTGAGAGAGTCACTTCAGTGGAACATTGGTTATTTATCAGTGGGGGCTGACCGATACGCTTTTGAAAGGTTTGACAAACGTTGAAGATCAAGGTACTATGCGGTGAGGCCAAGCAATAGCGCTGGAAACCGAAGATATTTCTTCCCTTTTTAATTTTGAACACTGGGAAGCTGGTCGAATAATTTTATCAAAAGCCAGGTTTTTTAATAGCGGCATAATAAGCGTTTATGTATACAGAGTCAGCTTTGACATCTAGCAACATCTTGCGGAAGCTATTTACAGAAGTAGCTATGTTTTACCGACTTCCAAACCATTTACTAAAAAGTATTGAAGTTTAAATCTAAGTTCCCAAATTCGAAATTTATTTATTAAAAATACGAACGAAGAATTACAATTCAAGAACACCTCAAGCTTTGTCTAGGTAGGTAGGTACTTTGGTAAAGCTTGTTCACGTATCAACCTTAATCACGATCACTCGTGCCATTGTACAGTGATTTAGTACTAATGTAACATTATTCACAATGGATATATCTTGGCCATGTGTGGTTATCTGGCGTAAGGTGGACAAGTACCTACTCATTACGTAATTGAACAAAAGGGGACATTTAATCCAAATTGCGAGTAAGTACAAGGCCATGCGGCACCGACCTCAGCACTCGCACTAAAAGGAGAATAATATGAACTAGGTACTCGTACTTCGATTTATTTATCGTTTTAGCCGGTTTACCTATCTAGTCTATGTTGTGATGAAAGACTTATGGTAATCTTTATTGTAGGTACCTACTAATGGTACCTACACACTCACCAGTACTCGGCTAGACGTGACGGCGACACTTGAGATTCAATTATTATGCTATTTAGCACGATATTCCGTACTGGTATTTTGTTATTTCCCATAAAATACATACATACATACGCTCACGCCTATTTCGCTTCGGGGTAGACGGAGACGACAGCCCGCCAATCGACTCTATCCTTATACTTCACGAGCTTCCTCTACCGTGATTAATCCTTTCAAGCAAGCCCGCCGCCGGTTTCGATTACTTCTGACCTGCCCTTCTTATTGCCCATAAAAAATTACACCTGTACAGTACACTTTTTATTATATCTTGTGTGATTTAAAATAATGTAGTAAAACGTCACGTCACTGCTGAAGTGGTCTATCGCAAGTTTTGAGTAGGTATTATCGCAAATATAATATACTTGTGACAAACCATGCCTAAATAATGTTTGTCGACGAATTCTTCTTTGGTGAAAGATTATGTCGTCGATTCACTCATGAATTAATCGTTCTGTCGGC
Organism: Eilema depressum; assembly: GCA_914767945.1. Classification (NCBI taxonomy): domain Eukaryota; kingdom Metazoa; phylum Arthropoda; class Insecta; order Lepidoptera; family Erebidae; genus Eilema; species Eilema depressum. Next base: position 19,069,202 of record OU612012.1, on the reverse strand, counting down.
GAAACGTTCGTAGTTGAAAGGTTCTGTCGGTGAACAACTGATAATCGAAACGTTCTGTCGGCGACTCATTCAGCGGAGAAACGTTTCTCGGAGTTATGTTTCAGACCCTACTTTTCGGCAATTCAATAACGAAGAATAACACCATTATCTACTAAGTCTAAGAAGACTATATTATAGTAAATATGACGTTCAAGATATTTTTTACAGTTGAAGTCACCTCTAAATGTCACACTGTCTCATCATAGCGAGAGGCATCCAAGACATTCCAAGAGCAGATAGAGGCAGGTCACATTTTCTAGCGAGAAGATAACTTTGTCGTTACTATTCACTCGATAGGTAGATTGAAAGTAGGTAATTAATCACTATTAGTCCGCGACGTGTGGATGTGCATCCAAATCACGAGCGCGTGTCCTTATTATGATAATAATAAAATATGATGTACTTTTTTTTATCGTGCGAAAAATCCCCACGGATACCTTCCTCGCCGGAGCCGGAGGAGGAGTTTATGTCGGACTCGAACCGACTAAAACGCACGCCGGCGCCGCCGTCTGTGGGTCGTCGGTTGCCGGAGGTGAGGTTGTCGTAGCCATATCCCTCGCACCCTGGCCGACCCAGGGCCATATCTCTCGATCTGGCCCTCATCCGGTGCGGGGACCACGGAGTCCCCAACTCACCCCCGGGTATGGGGAGGCACGCAATACGCGCCGCCGCCGCGGCCTGCTTCTGCTAGGGTGACAGGCGGCTGCACCTGTCACCCCCAGGCCCGCGCTCATGGGGGACGGAGGACATTCTGCGACCTCCGACGCCCGAGTTGCCGCCGCTCATCGCGGGCCGCGTGAAATATGATGTACCTATCTGGTCTGAGTATGTATGTATCATATATTTGGAATAAGTCTTCGAAATTTCATAAGCCCATGTCATGCGACGAACATCTATACTTCTATATAGGTACTACTAGCCTTCCGCCCGCGGCTCCGCCCGCGTGCATCTCAGTTAACGCGACCTTTGCTCATATCTTCGATCCTACTCAATTGATTGCGATCAAACAAACGTAAGATTTTAATTCTGAGTAAGCCCTTTCTAACAAAAAAAACCGCATCAAAATCCGTCCAGTAGTTTTTGCGTCCATCGCGAACAAACAGACAAACAGACAAACAGCAAACAGACAAACAGACAAACAGACAAACAGACAAACAGCAAACAGGCAAACAGACAAACAGACAAACAGACAGGAAATTCAAAAATAAATATTTTCGTGTTCAATATCGTTAATATAACATAACCCAAGCATTTTTTTAAATATTATTATATCCAATGTACAGACACGACCACTTTACAATTATATATGTAATAGTATACTTATAGATATAGATTATATAATAAAATTGTAAAGTGGTCGTGTCTGTACATTGGAGATATTTAAAAAAAATACTTGGGTTATGTTATGTTAACGATACTGAACACGAAAATATTTTTTTTGAATTTCCTGTCTGTTTGTCTGTTTGTCCGCGATGGACGCAAAAACTACTGGACGGATTTTGATGCGTTTTTTTTGTTAGAAAGGACTTACTCAGACTTAAAATCTTACGTTTGTTTGATCGCAATCGGTTGAGTAGAACGTCGCGTTAACCGATATGCACGCGGGCAGAGCCGCGGGCGGAAGGCTAGTATACCTATATTACCATCAAATTAAATCAGATATTTTACTTTTCTTGTCATAAATTATGGTAAATTATAATCATTACCTGTTATGAAAAACGTAGCAAAGAAAAGGATTATTTTGGTGCAGGAATCAGTATATTATGTTGTATATTTGTAAATTGATACCATGCTAATAAAATAGAAACTAAAACAAATAAAACTTCTTAATTTGCTACATTACTAGCGGACACTATAGTTATTGTCTGTCCGAATTTTGGCTTATCTTGCCATCAATACACTGGTCGTGATCCAGGAAGGACTTCGGCCAATGACTTTAGTGCCTACTACCTGACAAAAACAATTTTAGATAAAGTGCGAGACAATTTAAAGTGTGAGATCGTTTATATAATTATATCCTGTTTTGAAACACAATATAAATGTGTTATCTATTATAAAAGTAGGTGGTACTATGCGCATTTGTTTCTGTACTCCTAAAAACCATTTGTACCCATAAGAGAAATACCCAATAAATATAGCTATTTAAACTTTCATGGTCGTTCACATTATTATTAGAACTATCGGGATATTTACCATGTATTGTTTGGAGTTTCCGATATTTCGGCGCTGTTGCAAGCACCATGATCACGGAGGAACTGTAGTACTGGCGGTAAACGGTGAAAAAGTTTCTAGGAGAACATATATCGATCTACCCTCTTTCGAGTTCTTTTGTGACGCGTATGGACACTACCACTGGTTTCACTCTCACTACAAACTCGAACTCGATCTCGATCACGTTCACAACACACTATGCTTACTGTATCCACTCGCGATTTTGTTTTGGCTTGCTCCCGATTGTTTGTACATAGACGGACCACTGGATGCCAGACGTTCGGCAGTTGAAACCCATCCTCACGATTGAAATTGTTGTACTTTTTTATTTCAATCGCTTCCCTAACCAATCTTGGTATGTAGTGGCGTTCTGTCGAGAGCATCTGAGGGTTATGTAACTCGATCCAGTGGTCAGTACCGGACTCCAATAAATGTTGAGCGATAGCAGATTTATGCGGTTCGTTGTTTTTGACTGCCCTGATGTGTTCCTTGATTCGGCATGTAACCGTTCTTTTGGTCTGACCTATATAGGAACTGCCACAGCTGCAGTCAATTTTGTATACTCCGGGCTTGTCCAGTGGAGAACCATCTTTGGGTGAACGCAGGCATTGTGACAGCCTTTTTAAAGGAGTGAAGATAGTTTGGACAGAAACCTTCTTTAGGATATTAGCGACCTTATCTGTCACTCCTTTGATGTAGGGTAAAAAGGCTGGTTGTCTTTCCACCCTGCAGTTTAGGGCTTTATGTCGTTCGTTAGGTGGTTTAATCCGTCCATTGTATCCATTCTTTTGTAGAACGCCGCTTATGTGGTTCAATTCTTCTTCTAGATGTTCCTCGTCACATAAACTATATGCGCGGTCAGTAAGCGACGTCACCACTGAATTCAACTGGCGCGGATGATGATGCGAGTCGGCATGCAGGTAGCGGTCGGTGTGGGTGGGTTTTCTGTACACGGAGTGGCTACACGACCCGTCCCCACGAACACTGATCCTCACATCAAGGAAAGCAAGGCTTCGGTCTTTTTCCATTTCGTACGTAAAACTCATTTTACTATGGATGTTGTTAAACTGAGCCACGTATTGTTGTACCTCATTTTCACCCCCTTCTACTTCACAAACAATCGGGAGCAAGCCAAAACAAAATCGCGAGTGGATACAGTAAGCATAGTGTGTTGTGAACGTGATCGAGATCGAGTTCGAGTTTGTAGTGAGAGTGAAACCAGTGGTAGTGTCCATACGCGTCACAAAAGAACTCGAAAGAGGGTAGATCGATATATGTTCTCCTAGAAACTTTTTCACCGTTTACCGCCAGTACTACAGTTCCTCCGTGATCATGGTGCTTGCAACAGCGCCGAAATATCGGAAACTCCAAACAATACATGGTAAATATCCCGATAGTTCTAATAATAATACCCAATAAATAACCCACACCAATAACCTAATACCCGATACCCACTTAGGTATTGTAGAGGAACGTAGTGCAATTTTCCTCCGTTACAAAGGGAGGATCCTTTTACATATTTCGGCTGTTTTTAGATATTTCGGTTGCTGTTTGACTTGCCCTTTTTTCAGTACATCATCAATTCGATCAGTGTTTGAGAGAGCGATCCCGCCTGCCTGGGGCTGCACACTTACACGTGTGTTTTATCTACTTGGTGTTTCATTCAATAGGTAAATAAAATTGAATACCTGGAACTCTGAGTCATAAAATATTTTAAGAAACCTTAAACAATAATACGATCACAAAAAATATCTAATGTCAAAATAATTGACTCAAACATATTAACGATTTTATGTGACTATAAATAATGGTCACGTCACCATAGTTTAAACATCTGCCGCAAAATTGCTACTAATTCGCCACCGTAACCTATGTATTGTATATTAATATTATAACTCCTAAATTAACTCTGTCTGTCTGTCTGCCATGCTTTCACGCCTAAACAAAGAGTACAGAGATACTCGTATACAGGTGTTTGGGAAATGATATAGACTATGTTTGTATGCGATAATAGGCTAATATAAGCCAAAAGCAACAACGAGTCTTCAAAAGAAAGGAAGAGTTGTTGCCGCTACGGAGGCTAAACACACAGAAATAGAGAGAAACTTCAATTCTGCGGCTGGACACGTAGAATAAATATCACTGTGTATACAAAAAACTGTATAACCAAGCACAGTATTTACGGAAATAACTAGACTAGTCCACAATTTAATTGAAAATAAATAAATTATTAGCATAAAACCTTCAACATAACACCGTCGCATTGCACAATCAGAATATTGGCAATAAAAGGCTTTTATTTATTAACCCTTTAAATTACCCATTATATTGTGGTTAATCGATAAGACGGAAAAGCAACGTATGACAAGACGACCACAGATGAATTGCAATTAGTTTGATATTGTTAGGGCAAATGGAAAGCAAAGACAAGGTCAATAATACCACAATAAAATCACAACCGGTGTCTAGTCTCTCAAACCAATGCACAATTATTACTGTAAAATCCCGGTTCGTTTACTAAGAAAGTGATTCATTTAGACGACATAAATCAAAACTTCATTTTTTCTTCAAGGAACCGAGTGCAATAAGGATATAATTACATTACTCTCTTATTTATTCGAAGAAATATCAATACGGTTAATAGTCGTTAATAAAGTTACTTCTTAATTATTTGAATATGATTCTGTAGGTTTGGTGTGTACAGATTTCGTAAGTTAATAAAATACTGATCTGTATTAAGTTTCTGTGTTTTAATTCATAATTAAGATCCTTTTATAGACAACTAGCTTTCGCTCGCGGCTCTGCCCGCGTGTATCTCGGTTATCACGACCAAACATAGCCTATGTCCTTTCTCAAGGTCTAATCTACCCCTATACCAAATTTCATCAGAATCGGTTCAGTGGTTTAGGCGTGAAAGTGTAACAGACGGACATACAGACAGACAGACAGAGTTACTTTCGCATTTATAATATTAGTATGGATGGATATGGATATGGTTTGTATAACATACCACTTATCCTCTTTGGTTTTCTTACTTAAACTTTTCCCCTTGCTATTCTTTTACTGAGATAATTTTACAAAAGTCAAAGAATATGTAGGTAGGTACTTATTTCATCTCTCATCAAAACTTTCACTTTAATAGTTTTACTAGTTCTATATTCTTCTCTCCATTCCGCAACCCAAGGGAACCTATTTCAGGGATAAAAAGTAGACTATGCGTTATTCCAGACTATAATCTATCGCTATAGTAAATTTCAGCCAGATCCACTCAGCCGTTTGAGCGTAATTGAGTAACGAACATTCAAACATCTGAACATTTTCACAAACTTTTTCATTTAAGGAAATAGGATAGTTTATGTTATTAAAGATAACCACCTGTGAAGGTAAATGGAGAAAACCAGCATGAGGATATAAATCTAAAAAGTTTTTCTAATCGGGGAATACCGACGGTGCGCCCGGGTGAACATAATTGATACCTACGAAAATTTGACAGGTGTTACGTTAGGTGCTGACATGCCGAGTACATTAAAGTAATAGCACAGTATAACCAGTATTTATTAAAGGATTACGTCATTATTTTTTGCTGCCAGGTAATTCACCACTAGACGCTATCGGTATGGAAGTAGGAAGTAAATATTTATATCAAGTTACTATCGACGGCGGATCTGAACACATTTTATACTTACATCCGAATTGTAGTAAAGGCAAATTTTATTGATGTTTGTTTATTTTTCTTTCAAATTATGATTTTGGTTTTAATTTGTGACGTATTCCACTTAGAGCACCCGTCCGAATAGCACCTGCGCGAATGGCACCCAGCCTATTCCACGAAGAGCACCTATCAATATTTTTGGCAGGTGCTATTCCTGGACACAAATTTATTTTTACATTTGTGTCCACGAAGAGCACCTACGGCTAAGCAGCCTAGTGCTGTATTATTTTGTTTCGTTTCTAAATGAAAAACGACCAATGCTCAGGTCAAAAGAAACATGTTCAAAAATCAAATGTTACGTCATAAAAATTTGCATACCCATTATGGTAAACTTCGATTAGGTACGTATTACAGATTTTGATTGTAAGACACGATGTTAATCCAAATCCAAACTAATATTATAAATGCGAAAGTAACTCTGTCTGTCTGTCTTTCTGTCTGTCTGTCTGTCTGTCTTTGCTTCACGCCTAAACTACTGAACCGATTTGTGTGAAATTTGGTACAGACATAGTTTGGAACTTGAGAAAGGACATAGGATAGTTTTTATTACAAAAAATAAAATAAAAAATAAAATTTATTCTGGACATACAGCGCCATCTATTGGTCAAGAGTCGGCATCGATTCAGTACTGAAAATTCATCGGAAAAAGGCTATGTTTGGTCGCGATAACCGACATCCACGCGGGCGGAGCCGCGGGCAAAAGCTAGTACTTCATATAATATTGTATTTTGTACGTTATCGAGTTATAACCGATTTATATGTGAGATGTTTGAATACCATCATAATGAAATATTTATCTTGATATCAAAAACTTAAAGCCCTTTGACTGCTTCTGTGGCGTAGCGGTAGTGAACGCGGCCAGTACACAGGAGGCGCGGGTTCGATCCCCGCTCAGTGCAAATATTTGTGAGCATGAATATGGATATTTGCATTGGTCTGGGTGTTTCTATGCATAATATGTATATATTTACGAAAAAAAATATCTATGTATAATGGTATACGAAGACTCTTAATAAGTATTTGCGAGAGGTATGCTGAAAGACATGGATTAAAGTACAACCCTGTGAAAAGTAAGATATTGGTGTTTAGATGAGTAACTAAAAGGCCATCACATTGTGTGTGTGTAAGAGTGAAACAATTTAAATACCTGGATCATATTGTTACCGAGGATCTAAGAGATGACTTGGACTTGCCTGCCTATGGTAGATTCATCAAGCTACATGTGGCTTGATGAATCTATCAAGTGAGGCCGCCAATCTGAGGATATCTACCTTATAATGTATTACTAACATAGATATTAGGAATAAGTATTAACAAAAGATGGGCCTTTGTTGTCTGCAATAAAAGATTTTTATTTTTATTTCATTTGTAATTTATCCGCATTGTAGAACCCATACAACAGGCTGAAAAGCTATGCTTACTTTGGGTCTAGATAGCGTTGTGTAGAGTCCAACAATATTTATTTATTATGATGATCATTTTATGATGATGACTTTGACAGTTCACCTTTATGAAGTGTTGTATTTTTTGAGTTATAATATGCTACAGAACAGACTATATCTACTAATAACGAATTATCTACTAATTGAGATAATGCTGTAAGTTATTAACCCTCCTCCACAGAACAGATAATAGTCTCCTCTTCAAGATTAAATTCGATAATTGAATAGATTTGTTAAAGAAGTACAACACTTCTGCCAGTTCGCTTGTTGCAAGTTTGGTAGTGCCAAGTTTCCAATAAATTACGTGTTTTACTCCACTAGAATTTTTAACAAAGATAAGAACCTACTAGAGAATTAATTAAATAATTATCTACATTATAATTATTTAAGGCCGCGGGAACGCGCCGGATGCGAGCCGCTCTTCGAACCGGTCTTATTGGAGATCTATAGGGGAGGCCTATGTCCAGCAGTAGACTTCCTATGGCTGAAATGATGATGATGATGATGATGATTGTAATTATTTTATTTTCTAAACTAGGGTTGTAAATAAGGATAAGGATGTTCGATCCAAGGACTTTGTATCGATATTCAGGATCGCAATGGATCGTAATATACTTTCGATTTATTCCTATTTATATCCAAATCGAACAAAGCAGGTACCTATGAATTCTATTGATGGGATACATTTTTTTAGGTCCAACCGGTTAACAGTGATGTTATATCTATTTATTTTTTGTGGAGCTTTTTGAAGTATTTCGTTTTCTTTTTACATTGATAATTTATTTGACATGATCTTGATAATTTATCTCAATTTGTACTTTCCTTCACTTTCTATTTTTGTAAAAAATGACCACCCTTTAATTTTTCGACCCATTGAAAATTGTTATCCACGTACTGACCACAGGACTATAAAATAGTTACGTGATAAGCCAAGGTAACTTGAATTGTAACAAATTCGTAAATTAAACTAACAATAGTTTGAATTATGCTTATCTATCATTTCACGAAAAAGACGATTGGTATGATTATGATCATTATAGTACGGATTACTGGTTGAATAAATTAATATGAGGAAGTTAATTAACACCATAAAAGAAAAAAATCTTGTTATTAACATTATCATAAAGACGGATACGGAACTGTTATATCGAGTTAATTTAAACGTACAGGATGCATTCGTTACCAACTATTACATCAAGTGGTTTGTTAAGTATTGTGCGCTCCAATCACGCCCTTTACTTGAATGCTACTTGATACTTAGGTACTGCTCGCCAACTGCCTGTGTCCAGTGCCATGGGTTTAGTATTTGTGTGATTTACGTTCATTTCTTATAAGTTTTAGGGCATGTAATTTTTTTGACGATACATTAATATTCACTCATTACCATACCACAGGTGTTGTCTTGTCTATATCAGCACCTTAATTTATTTGAAATTCACTGAATCCATGAAAGCTCTGGCATCCAGAATGAAGCCTTCAAGAACAAAATTAATTTAGAGAGAGAAAACCATAGATCAAGAGCTAGGTAGAAACAGAAAGCAAGTCAGAGATAGAGAAGAAAATCTAAAATAGTGACGAAGTTAAGGATAGTGACCAAGTATGCAAAATCTAGCAAATGATAAAATTCTTTTAGCGTTAATTAAAGCCAACGATGCTATCAATCATATTTCTGTATCAATAAAACTGCATTCCATAGAAAATTCTTAACTATTAGGCAAATACGGATACAACAACGAGGTGAACAAGTCGCATTATATCGTTCAGTGATACGCGCACTAAGTTAGCAACACGTTCATCTATTAAATAATAATATCATAACAAGATGTTGTTTCGATATAATTTGCCTTCGTATTGTGAATAATCGTCTAGTTCCACAACTACAAATTATATCATTGTTAAGACACCTAAACACTACTCTTAACATCAGTGTGCTGTATCCGTGCCATCAGGGAATTTCATTTCTGATGTCATCAACAATCTCGAAGTCATCACCATCATCATAGTAATTTCCCGATTACGCCCAAAATGTGCACTTTATGGCCCGCTTTAAATGGCCCGGTATGTTGGCTTGACAGGAGCTGGTGGTGGCCCTGGTAGTGAGATTTCTCACGCTCGCCGCCTTGCCCGCGGCGATGGTTCGCTGAGCGGATGCATGTGCTGCCGGCGCCTCCTTCTGCGAGCAAGTAATTCTCGTAAAGGAGAAGGCGGAGTGGAAGCGAAGGAGAATCGCAAACCGAAAGACTTATTCCAAATATATGATACCTACATACAAACTCAGACCAGATAGGTACATCATATTTCACGCGGACCGCGACGAGCGGCGGCAACTCGGGCGTCGGAGGTCGCAGAATGACCACCGTCCCCCATGAGCGCGGGCCTGGGAGTGACGGGTGGAGCCGCCTGTCACCCTAGCAGAAGCAGGCCGCAGAGGCGGCGCGCATTGCGCACTTCCCGATACCCGATAGCGAGTTGGGGACTCCGTGTTCCCCACGGATGTTAGTTGTGCGTACCCGTACCAATCCCTCGTCGGCCATCGGGGTGATTATGTCGGACTGGAACCTTTTTCCCCTAGAGGCATTTCCCACGTACCCAGGCTGACCCCGTCGGGTACAGAAAGCACAGTGTCCCTGTGGAACCTCCTGGATTGCGCTCAGAAAACCAGCCCGGGCTGGGCCTCCGGGACCCGGACCCTCTGGGCCACCCTCCCCTCGGAATTTGTAACAGATAATAGCGTCTCGCCTAAGGGAGAGAGGCAGCAGACTCCGTTGCCCAGGGAGTCAGACCAAGCACCCAGGTTCAATAACCTCACCTTTTCATGATGATTCATAACTTCATAATAACTACGCCAAATGAATACGAATTGTAATAATTTATTGCAATCAAACCGCCTTATATACCTACGTGCCAAGCGGCCTAAATGCAGTTAAGTGTACTCGTATTATACCTACCTAATTTTAGAAAAACCTCGCAACAATCGCAGGCTAAGCCGATAGCAATACCAGATCGAATAAGAAACAGGTTTTCTATAGACATATGGACAAAGCGAAACATATTGTACATTCTTTCGAATAAGTGAGAACTATTAAAGGTAAATTGCAAAATTGCAGTCCGTCCCGTGCCTTTGTCCTATCGTTTATATACTTAATTATATTACTAAAAACCGCGGAAGCTGATATACATAAATTATTGTGAGTCAGTGATACAAATATTTTCTATATATATCACTTTATTTTCCACCTTATTAAAACGTATCTATTACATGTTATACAATTAACACGTTCACGCGAGTAACGTAATATACGTCTAGAGATAGAGCACTCCATTTTCCCGTACGAAATCGAGCGACGTCTAATGTCGTTGTGCAAATAACATGTCCACTATGCACAGGTAGACTGATGCAAATTAAACTTCTTTAGCGCAGCGACGTACCATCACGCGTTGTGCTCTCACAAATTAAGTAAGTACTTAGATTGAAATAATTCGATACGGTGTAGCAGTAGAGTTTTGAGCACAGAGAAATAATCGTGCGGCCAGGGGCCGAAGTAGTACGTTGTCTGTGACGTTGTGCTCTAGTTCAATTAACTGAACAAGTGAGAAAAATAATCCCATTAGTTCAGTCAACTGAACTAGACAACTGAACTAGTGGGAATAAAGGCCTATACGTTGCTCGCGTGAACGTGTTAAGTATAAAACAACAGCAAGGTGTCTTCGGAGCCATCTAGCAATGAAATACAAAAGGAAGGACTCGTCATAATGATTTTAGAACCAAAAACGATATTTATCAGACGTATCTTAAGCGTGCCCTTGTAAATCGAGTTCGCAGGATTCTTTAAGTTTAGATACTTTATTTTTGACGCTATTGTAAGTATGACTTTTCGGTGCAAAAAATAAATTAAATATTTATGATGAATGTCGATGCAAAAGAAAAAATCAATATTAAAGTTATTAAAGTTAGTATTTTCCTCATTGGCAACAGAAAGCTTTTTTATGTTTTGGGGAAATACACACATGAGGAAGCAGGTATATCAATTTGTAGTCGCGCACACATTCACTAGCTCTTCGATCATTTGAAAAAAAAACTGAATTCTAAAACCACTGTCTCCAATCCCTAACGAGTAATTGTAACAAAACGATTTTAAAATGTCCTAACTTAGTGCGACGTAATTGCAATACTATACTAATAATACAAGTATCATGCTATCTACATAATAAGTATTAGACGATAAAATATGCATGGCAAATAAAGAATTTCGGACAAGTGTGTGACTCTATATTGCATAAAAGATATTTTTCATCACACCATCTCGGAAAGAGTATTTTTGCTCTTCGATAACTGAGCGTAAAAGTCGTTTTTATCCTCTAGAGGATAAAGTAAATTTGAATTTAGAACATCGTGTGTACTAGGTTTGTGAACTCAAAACATCGTTAAACCTATTTACTTCTACCTCTATGGTGCCGAATTTATCATACAACTTTTTTTTAATTTATGAAAAACTCAGATGCGGAACCTCCTTGGTGTACTTTTTTTTTTAAATTTTCTTTGCGCGCATCAATTTTTTCACGTCATATTGTTGAACATTGTTGTTGAATTTTTATTTTTTTGTATTTTATTATTTAGTATTAATACACATATTATACAGCCTCCGTGGCGTAGTAGTAGTGAACGCGGCCGCTACGCAGGAGGCACGGGTTCCATCCCCGCTCAGTGCAAATATATTTTATGCATGAAAATGGGTATTTGCATTGGTCTGGTCGTGCCTTGGAGAGTACGTTAAGCCGTCGGTCACGGATGCCATACGAACATCTATGGCAGTCGTTACGGGTAGTTGGAGCCCTAAAAAGTTCAACAACAACGGTCTAGCTGCAATGCTTCAATATCGCCTAATGTCACCATTGGGTTGTGGAGGTCAGATGGCAGTCGCGTCACGGGAAATATCGAGGTCCAGCCAAATCCGCAATTAAGACTGGTAAAGCGGACCCCGGACTCCGAGGCGAAAGCTTTGAATGCGACTGGGAATTAACGCTAGAAAGAAGAAGCATTTCATTATTTCCTCGCTGAGGTGGGATGAAAAGTTACGTGTTGCACTCGAGTGCAAAGATTTTTCACCTTGTACTCTTTTGATTCCCTCGCTAACGCTCAAGATTCTAATTTGTGAATCACTCGCTGCGCTCGTGATTTAAATTTAGAATCTTTCGCTTGCTCGGTCATCAAAACTGAGCACGCGGTTAAAAAGCAACTTTGCACTCTTGTATAACAAATAACTATTAATTAATCTGATCCATTCTTATTCTAGTTTTTCACGCTTTTATTTTGACCCTCTAGTACCATATACATAACAGTTTTCACTTCTGTTCCTCTCGCACTTTCCGTTTCTCTCATATAATCTTTCATAATATAATTCCCATTGTCCATGGAAGGGAATTCTATTTTTAACCCCCGACAAAAAAGAGGTGTGTTATAAGTTTGAAGTGTGTATGAACCGATTTCGATTCTGTTTCTTGTATTTAAAAGATGGTTTAGTGGAGAGTGTTCTTAGCTATGTTTCATAAAAATCGGTTCAGCCATTTGAAAGGTATGAGGTGTGAAAGTGGCAATGCAAAATCGAATATTTTCAAATATACCCGTGTTGGATATCAAATGAAAGGTCATAATTTATACATCACAATATAGCAGGTTTTATTGAAATCGGTTAAGCGGTTACCTATGAAAAGCATGACATAAAAAAAAATATTAAAAAATTAAAAGCCCCCGACCCAAAAAGAACCTATAAAAAGCAAAATAATAACTTTTACATTATGACCTAGGTACCTCAAGTATTTACCCTTTTGTCTTTTGTTTCGTCGGGGGACCGCCGTCTGACTTCGGGGGGAATATGGCATACCAAGGTACTTAGCGGTCCCCCGAAGAGACAAATGACAAAAGGGTCAATGCTTGAGGTAGGTCATAATGTAAAAGTTATTATTTTACTTTTTATAGGTTCTTTTTGGGTCGGGGGTTTTTTATTATAGATATTTATTGATTTTTGCCCCAAGCTCACCGATTTGCGTTAATAGAAAATAAGCTCGTTGGTTACTGTACATTTTGTGTCATAATAGTACATTATGGTACAAGTGAGTAAAGTTGGTGATTACTCGTTATTATTCGTACTATTAAACACGTTCTTTTTTAAGAACATAGAAACTTAACCTATAAATTTAAAAAAGAATCTATAACCCACTTGTGAATAATAGCAATGAAAAAGTCACAGTTTAATAATAGGTGTCATTACGAGCCTAATTGCGGTGAAATAATAGCAATTTTATGAGCAGGTGTGTTGTGATAGTACATTATGGTACAAGCGCATACGCGTGAGTGGCATACGATTATTTTCAACACACTTGCGAATAAAATAATACTAAAAATACTACATAACACAATCAAAACACAATAGTAAAAATCTATTAGTTGTCATACTTGCGGCTCCCCCGCCGAGCCGCCGTTGCGAGCAGACGTGTTTTTGATCGATCCGTATATATAATTAGTAAAAGTGATATAAAAATAAAGAACACCGTAAAGGATCTATCTAATTCGCTAGTTAACTACAAGGTGCAACAAAATTAGTGTTTAATTAAACCGTAAACAAACTAATCTAATCAAAAAACGAAAAACAAACAAGAAACTGTCGGTATTTCAATAGTGTTTTTGTGCCATTCAGTGTCAATTTTGAACCATCTTTGCGAGGCCCGCTTGGTCTGGAGGTTGTAATTGCTGTTCGGTACCGCACTGCAATAAAACGCATTGAGTTCGATCCTGACTTGGTGAAATTTATTTTTTGGATTGTTTTATACATCTTTTTGAAGTTTTACCACCAATATTGAATACTTTTTGCGTTGCTTCAATATAATATTTTTATAATTAAAGAAAAAAGTAAAATTAAATAAAAAAAAAAAAAAGAATAAAAGCAGAGAAGATTTCCCATTTTTTCTTAATAGTTTTTAACAACGAGAGTCTAATCGCACATCCATAGAAAAGGAGCGAATAAAAGGGGTGGAGCATTACTAAGCTAAGCAATAGCAGCAATAGTCTGTCTGAGTGTGGGGCGGCGAACACTAAGGTCACCTATTGATACGGAGGCCAACTTATACTGACTTGAACCATTTTTCACGAACTCATCTTCGCTAGCTTTCAAAAAAAAAAATAAAAAAAATAAGCACCTGTTGAGTATTTTTGTGGCCCTAGTACATTTTTATAATAAGATATGCCGCCTAAAAGATCTCCAACGAAAACGACTAAGCAGACATATATCAACTTTCCCAAAAACAAGCACGCCGAGACATCATCTCCCCAGGCAGAGACCACTACACCCACGGATACTGTCTTGAATAGATCTGCCTCGGAGTCGGACCTGACCCACGCCCTTCCACTGGAATATACTTCACAAAGAAAGAAGAGACAGATAGATCAGATGGATGACTCATTTCTCACTCAAATGTCTGACTTCAAAGAGGAAATCCGTAAATTGATGACGTCTAGTTTCGCTTCGCAAGCTAACGAGTTAAGACAATTGAACTCCGCCCTCAAGGAAATACAGCAAACCAATCACAATATCGAAAATACTGTCTCTTACCTAGCAGCGCAAAATGAGGAGTTTAAACATAGAATCGTTGACCTAGAAACCCAAGCAAAGAAAGACAGACATCACATTACTATATTGGAGAATAAAATAGAGGAATTACAAATGGGAGGTCATAAATCTAGTTTTGAAATTAAGAACGCCCCGAAAATGCTAAACGAAAATAAAGAAGACCTCATACAATTTGTTGTCAATCTCTCCAAGACGGTGGACTGTACTATATCTAGATCGGATATAAACGACATCTACCGAGTAAGGCCGAAGTCTACCGAAGTCAAAAACTCACCTATAGTGGTGGAAATTAACTCAACTTTACTGAAGAATGATATTCTTAAGTCAACAAAATCATTTAATGTCAGACATAAAAGTAAACTTTGTGCGAAGCACTTAGGTGTTAAAACAGAACAGGATACTCCCATATACATAACTGAACACCTCACCCCAAAAGGTGCGCGACTGTACTTCTTAGCACGTGACTTGGTAAAATCTAAGAACTATAAGTTCTGCTGGACAGCGTACGGAAAGGTGTATGTGAGGGAGTATGAACACTCTTCGATCATAATGATTACAAATGAAAACCAAGTACACCAGCTAGCTACATCTGCAAATCGGCAAACGCTTTGACTGCGTTGTGAAGCTTACGAGATAGCCCGAAGTTGTATTCACTCATTTTTAAAAAATGTATTGTTGCATGATTTTATTTTTTATAACATACCTAAATCTAAGAAAATAATGTTACTTTTAATACGTTTACTAATGATACCTCAATTATTAACTGCTACTCACGAATGTATACAAAACTCTTACACTCAACCTTTCACAATCTCATATATATTACGCTTACAAAATACACTTATACACGCACACACATACCTATACCTCCAACATCAAACAATTTTGCTAATGTTTTCCATTATTATACTAAATAATATATGGTATAATACTTCGCCTAAAACAAAACAATCTACTAGTAACTGTAAATTAATGAAAAAAATATATATACATGACTATGACATTGTAATAATTAACTTACCTGTTCTGTGTACACCCAATGGCTAACACACTCTATAATATGAACATGATAGACGATGTTGAGGTTGCTCATGCTGTGGAGTGTGACAGTACCGAATTAACATTCTATAAAACATTTACACACAGTGACCTAACAGTAATTTCTCAAAACATATGTAGTATACACTGCAGTAAAAATTTTAATAATTTTCTGGTGACATTGGCTGGTCTCCCGTTTCAGGCGGATATCTTAATTTTAACCGAATGTAGACTCAGCCCTGATAAACCTATACCCCAACTTAGTAACTATAATTCTTTCTCAACTACTTATCAGTTCAATCAAAATGCTGGTGTAGTCCTGTATGTTATAAAATCTTTAAGTCCTAAAGTGAAAGAGATCGGACTAGCCAATGTTTCTTGCCTGCAACTGGAGATACCGAATAATACACTGTTATGTATATACCGCTCTCCGTCTATCTCCAACGCTACAAGCTTTATAGACTCGCTTTCACAACATTTAGATACATTAAAAACTAAAAACAACATCATTATAGCAGGTGACATCAATATTAATATTAGACCCAAACCAGAAGAAACGAGTCAGGAATACAATAATAGGATTAATTATATTGGTGCTCTTTCCGCACATGGTATTTTGGCTGGACATACTCTAGGCACTAGGAAACTAAACTGTTTAGATCACTTTATGCTCAAGATAAATGATAGTAAACACTCAGCATTCATTGCAGTGTTGCCGACCGGTATCACCGATCATTTCACTACCTTATTATCTATATCAAGATCCAAATCTGAGAATCCCACTAATAAGATGCAATCAAAAACAGACTTCACTAAGTCCCTGCAATTTCTTCAACAAAGAGACCTCTCTAAGCTTCTAATCACTGATGACCCTAATTATTTAACACAATGTTTGACAGACAATATTGTTGAGTCTCTAAATGTTGGCACTACTAATTTTTTAATTCCTAAGAGTCAACGCACGCTAAAGCCGTGGGTTACTCCTGGAATTTTGCGTTGCATTAGACATAGGAACAAACTTCAAAAACGACTGCGACGCGAGAGTTATAATGAGATCTTAAAGATAACCTATACTCGCTATAGGAACTTTTGCAACAACCTCATTAAAAAGCTAAGGCGAAAATATGAAAGAGAGTTGATTTCAAATTCAATAAATAATAATAAACGTCTATGGAAAAACATAAAAATAATTACTGATACTAATAAACCTTGTGACGATAATAAAGACTTAGTTAGTCTCAAAAATAATCCCCTGGAGTCCGTTAACTTTATTAACAATTATTTTGCAAACATAGGAAAACAACTTGCCCTTGATATACAAACCAGTGCTCAAGCAGCCCGAAGCCTGAGTGACTCTCCAACAAAGAACGTACTACCGCAAATGAACTCATTTGGTTTACTGGAAACTGATATGACTGAAGTTGAAAATACCTTAATGAGTCTGAGGTCAGGCAGTGCTCCTGGCTGGGATAATATACCAATCACCTACCTAAAATTCGCAAAGCATGAACTTGTTCCCATTATTACGCATCTCGTTAACCTTTGCTTCGAACAAGGTGTATTCCCAGTTCTATTAAAAAAATCAATCATTACTCCAGTTTACAAGAGCGGATCTAGAGACGAGGTTGGCAACTATCGACCTATTGCAGTTCTCCCTGCCATGTCGAAAATACTAGAGAAGCTCCTAAATTCCCGGCTTTTAAGCTACCTAAGCACATATGAAATTTTATCCCGCTCACAGTATGGTTTTAGACGTGGTAAATCAACCGAAGACGCAGTTTTGGCACTTACACAGATAGTAACAGAACAGCTAGACAGTGGACAGAGGTGTCTAACGGTATTTTTAGACCTCAAAAAGGCCTTTGATACAATCTCTGTTTCAATTCTTATAGATAAACTCGAAAAAATCGGCATAAGAGACACTTCCCTCTCACTGTTTAAAAGTTACCTGTCAGGAAGGACACAGAGTGTAAGAGTTAATGGTTACACAAGTGGAGATGTGACGGTTTCATATGGGGTTCCGCAAGGTAGCGTTTTGGGTCCCACGCTATTTCTCATATACATTAATGACCTTTGCGATATGAGAATTAGTCACGCAAACATTATCTCCTATGCCGATGACACTGCAGTGATATTCACCGGACACAATTGGCCTAATGTAAAAGAAAATGCAGAAAAAGGCATGCGCTTAATAGCTAAATGGCTAAAGGATAATCTGCTCACACTTAACACGGTTAAAACAAACTTCATCTGTTATAGTGTCCAGAATATTACCCAGCCGAATGTAGATTTTAAATTGTCAATTCATTCTTGTAACCAACAAAGTGCCTCAGTGTGTGATTGTCCCTCAATCAGTAAGCTCGAAGAAACCAAGTACCTAGGAGTGATGGTTGATCAACAGCTATCTTGGTATCCGCATATAACTTTACTTACAGCCAGAGTAAGAAAGCTTATTTGGATCTTCAAAACGCTGAGACATGTGGTGCCTGAGAAATTAACGGGAACCAATCGGAATTCGAGAAACATTCTCATCGAAACATACATGGCATTAGCGCAATCTGTTATCACCTACTGTATTCCCATTTGGGGGGGAGCGGGAAAAACTAAAATGCTTGAACTGGAACGTGCTCAACGGGCACTGCTGAAGGTAATGTATTTTAAAAAACGAAGATTTCCTACAATGGAATTGTACTCTCTCACAGGAGTACTGTCAGTGAGGAAGCTGTATCTTCTTCTGACAATATTAAAAAAACATAAATCCACAACGTTCAGCCCCGGGACTGTCAGAAGAAGAAAACACACAGTTGCTCACGCTCACACAAGAACCACTTTTGCGAGTAGACAGTATAGTAGTCGTTCGGGATACCTGTACAATAAAAAAAATAAAAAAATAAATATATATAACAAAACGCTAAGGGAAAGTAAGAAAGAAATAACAACTTATTTAGCCCCTATGAGCTACGAAGAAGTTGAGGCTTTATTGGAACACCGCACTTAGGAAACACACACACACACACACACACACACACACACACACACACGCACGCACGCACGCACGCACGCACGCACGCACGCACACACACACACACACACACACACACACACACACACACCACATATACCTACTGTACATTCTTAAACTACTATACTTACCAACTTCTTATAACCATAAACTCGTTTGTATAGTGTTATGGAAGAGCGTGGTCACCTGACACAGGCATTCTTTGCTTAAAAGGTGACCATGATCAATTTTCTAATAATGTAACCAGGTTTATAGAACAATAAATTTATTCTTATTCTTATTCTTATTCTTATTCTTACTTGTCATAAATATGCGCGCGCATCTAACATTTTTTTTATTTGTTCCTTTCGGAACAGGCTAAGGTGTTTTCTCTGTTTTTTTTTTATACCACTTAGTTGGCAGACAAGCACACGGCCCACCTGATGGGAAGCGGTCACCGTGGCCTATGGACGCATGCAACACCAGGGGCGTCACACTCGCGCTGCCGACCCTGAAGAAACCTTCTAATGCCCTTCTTGAAGAACCCCATATTGTAGTCGCTTGGGAAAACCACCGCAGGGAGTTCATTCCACAGCCTGAGTGTGCGTGGGATGAAATGCCTTTCAAACCGCACAGTGCGTACCGTTTCCGGACGCAATGTGTGAGGATGAATTCCCTGCCTGTGGCGAGAGATACGATGATAGAATGTAGCTGTTGGCATCATGTCAAACAGTTCTTCTGAGCACAAACCATTGTATAGACGGTAAAACACACACAGTGAGTTAAAGTCTCTTCTGAGACTGAGAGGTTCCACATAGCCTGCGAGTATGGGATTGCCGACGAGCCTCAACGCCCGTCTTTGTACCGAGTCAAAGGGGTCAAGCTGGCATGCAGGTGCCCCAGCAAAAAGGTGACAGCAGTACTCCATGTGGGGCCGAACCTGCGCCTTATAAAGGATGAGTCGTTGCCCCGCAGTGAAGTACTGCTTCGCCCTGTTGAGCACCCCAAGCTTCTTTGATGCCAGCTTCACCTTGTCTTCTAAATGACTACGGTATTGGACGTCGCTGGAGATATCGATACCAAGAATCCCGGTACTCGAGGAAATGGTAAGCGGTGTGCCCAGGAATTGCGGTGCTACAATGAATGGAGTTTTCTTAACGGTGAATACTCATACTTGTGTCTTAGAGGGGTTGAATTGGACTAAATTTAGTCTGCCCCAATCGGATACTATAGATAACGTACTCACAGAGAAAAAAAAAATTTTAGTGAAAGTTTTGTTTATTAAACACGTACTACAAGTTGAAATTATCTTTTAAAATACGAAGTTGCATGAAATGAGCAAGCAATAGGTATATTAATTCGTTTGTAATATTGGACACGATCTTTTTTGTATCAAAATTTTTTAAAGAACAAAGCAACTTAATCAATGAAATTAAAAAAAAAGAAGTCTATAACTCACTTTTGTGAATAATAGCAATGAAAAAGTCACAGTTTTGTAATAGGTGTCATTCCGTGCTCAATTGAGGTGAAATAAAAGCCTATTTATAAGCAAGTGTGTTGTAAATAGTATTTATTAGTTATACTCGTACTTACATATTTCATTAAGCCGCAGCTCTTTCACTATCTACGATCCAGATTTGCAGGTGTATGATATTTTCTCTGTAATTTTTTCAGGAATCTTATGATACTATAGTTACATGTAAATTATGACATGATGTATATTTCATGATATTAGTCGTACAATCCAATGGTCTCACTACCATGCATGTCGAAGACTTTGCGAAGTGGAGAAGAAAAGGTCAGAGAGCGAACCCCAGACGCCAACAGACCTTGAAGATTGTTCTACTTCATAAGTGCGATAGGATCTCCTTCCGCCTGATGTGCGATATATCCATATATTATGTCATAATGAAACAGTAGCGGCTGCAGACTGATGCGGCTATCTCGTGGCCACTGGCCAGAACAAGGACTTCGGCAGCTTCCGGTCACGATATTACTCTGTGAATTTATTTCCGACACGGACCACGGACGATTTATTACAAATTGCACGACAATTTAGTAGTCGCCGTTTCGGTTGGAAGGCAATATTGTGTTAGGTACGCTTATTTAATTTCGTAATACTTGTTCACTCAAAAGTTTAATAGCGAATAGCCCTTAAACTTTACTATACTTCATTAATTTAATGGAACTCCGTGTTCCAGGTGTGCATTATAACATTATACAGCGTGAGGTTTATTGCTACTATTCGAACAATTAGTACAACATCTTTTATTTTAATTTTGGAGTAACTGCCTAGGTACATCGGAGTACTAGCAGGCAATATCCTTAAAATTTCACGATACTGTACGGTACCGCAAAAATCTAAGTCAAAAGAAATATGTCAAGGGTACAGTTACAATTATTTATAAATTAGGGTGATTACTGATTACCTAAAATATTTGTACATAATGAGTACATTAGTACATTGTAGGCATATAGTAATATACCTACAATTATTTGAGTTATAGTTGCACAGACCGTAGTCACATGCAAAGTTTCTCTCTTTATGTGACTTTTATAAGCAAATTGATGAGCCACCGCGTATAAACCGAAGTTTCATGGTTTTTGACCCTCGATTCTACGTAACAAAGAATTGAAAACAATCATCCGAATTATGCTTTAAGTTCCTTTTTCTTTTGAGCATGTACCTAGTAGGAAAGTAAGTTCTGGATGCAACTTCGGGTGATGTTGAAGATACTGTCTGACAATTAACACAGATTTCCCCAGTGATAAGCCACACAAGTTAAATTAATTAATATCACGTTTGAGATTCAATGAGCAGAAGGTGTTTTGTTGAGTTCTGTTCCACAAGAAGGATTTATCCTTCTCAATTATTATATCTCGGGTTGAATGGAGTCGATACGTTGTGTATATGTGATACTTTCTGTTTATTTTCTTTAAAAATACTGAAGATTTTATCTACAAATCACTTTCAAAGTCCGCTGGTATTTGGACCAAAATTCTGTGTTTTCCCTTAAAAAATAAATAAATAAACAATTTTTTTTTAATAATATCTTGTCCATCCTCCTAGAGACCTATCGCGTTCATCGTTTACCTTTTGTCTACTTGTTATTTTTGACTACTTTATTGGTTTTTATGAGAGCGAATCACCGTTGCTTAGGCGGGTGTTGACAATTTTCTTAGTAGGTAAATGTAATGTTGATTAAAAAAAGACGATAACGACCAACTCACATTCGGTTTATAATAAAATTACCTATTGTTTATATACCTAATAATTATAAATATGTATTAACTTAAGTCAGTTAATAATAGTAGACAAGAACCTAAGTATAAGTAGGAAGGTGACGTAAAACATTAATATACAATAGTAAAAATTATTATTAATTATAGTAGTTATATACTTGTTTCCAATAAGTAATCAAATATCTCAGGGAATATCAGGGAAAACCATATTAGTTACATATCAAAGATTATTCATCTTCAATGTCATGTTACCTTCTATAGCAAACATATTAGTTGATGATAGCATATCGTAGGTATAATAATGACAGACCTCACCGAGACGCGTCAATGTCTACAAAACAATTATGTCTAACCTCATCTACCGTAATCGCGATTCTAAAAAAGCAAATAATATCTATAAATTGCAGTAAATCTATACATATAATAAAATTGTAACCGATCGGTGTCTGTACATGGCATGGAAATGAGAAAAACTATTGTTGGGGGACTTTATTAACGTAATAGAAGCCAAAACAACGTTCGTTGAAATTTTTGTCTGTTTATCTGTTTGTCTGTTTGTCTGTTTATCTGTTTGTGTGTTTGTCTGTGCGTTTGTGCACGCTAATCTCAGAATCGGCTGAACCAATTTGGTTGCGGTTTTCACTAATTGATTGTGGTAGGCTTCACTTAACATTTAGTGTTTTTTTATTAAAATCGGTTCATAAATAAAAAAGTTGTGTCAATAATAGTAAATCACACCTAATAATTGTAAATTCGAAACAATAAAAGTAGCAAAATGCTAAAAAGAAGAGATTATTTCGATCATAGTCTGAAGAACTTCGAGAGGCAAGAGTAACTGCATCTCAGCAAAGTCAGGCCAGGTTACATATTGCAGAATCTTCAGCTTAGCAAGAGTGTTGACAGAGTTCAAATTTTTCTTATACGATTTTCTCTCGAATCCGACACAATAGTGAACAGCCGGTTTGGTAATATTTATGAAAATTAATATCATCACGCTATTCTAATAGGGAACGAGGCACTATAATGTGATAAAAATATAATATGAACGATTATTTCGCACAAATATCCCATGGTGTTTGTAGCTTAGTTTGCGGTGGACTTACAATGTTGCTGATCCAGGTTCGAACCCATCTGAAACGGATTTTTCTTTATAGCTTTTCAATATTTTTTTTGGTTTGACTTATTAAATTTATTATTTTTATGCATTAATTTTGTTTTAAATTAATTAATTTTATTCTCATTATTATCTTTAGGTAGGTTCATACAATAACATCATGATAAAAATAGTCTGTATGACAGGAGTAGCAAAACAAAATCGATCTTAACTTATTACATGATAATCCTAATAATACAAGGTAGATCTTTACGAAATTCTTCATTTCGGAGACAGAGAAGGTTATTCCACCAGCCCGCAAAGTCATGAAACTTAAATCAGCTTTAAAAATTCAAAAGAAGCATTGACATAAGTACTGGCCAGGCTCCACCACTCACCACAATTGACCAACTGTGACTGAGTGGTCGTCAACGTTTCAGAACTTCGACTTCTGTTTTAAGGTTTTTCGTTGCTCAAAATTAGCTCTTCCCTCCACTTCGTTCAGGATTTTGATCAACATACTATGTTTTTTAGGGTTCCGTACCTCAAAAGGACAAAACGGAACCCTAGGATATAGGATCACTTCGTTGCCCATCTGTCTGTCTGTCGAATGTCTGTAGGAATGCGTGGAGGTGGAAAAATGCAAGTGAAAATCAAGCCACATACTTAAGTCAATAACGCCTTGAAAACGAGCGCAAAAAACGAGCTACAAAGTCAACGCAACCAAAAGTTTAGTTTCGAAGAAGACTTTCTTCATAACTAATAATTGAGATAATAACGAATTAACTGAATTATCTGTTCTGTGACATGGGTTCGAGTCATTCCGAACTTAACGCGGACGAAGTCGCGGGCAACAGCTAGTTAACAATAAAATTGAACGCGGCTATTGCCTTGACCCAAGCAATGGCCTGGCCGGCGTGAGCGGCTACCAGAAAACATATTCACTCGCTTTACCGGTTTCTTACTTTCATAACGGAAAACAGGATATAATATAGTCAACAAAAATGATGTAAACCTAGGCACTGTAAGATTGAAACCTACCTACTACTCGATTTTTGCACAAAAGATTGTTATAAAGATCTATTCTTTGACTTAAAATCAAAACAATAAAACCTTGTATATATTTTTTCTCTGTACCTATTTAGTATTTACTTAGTGACCTTTATTTACTGGTCTTTATATAGAGACATGCTGGCCTCCTCGTACCCTTAATATATTTTCGCTTACTCTTTATCTTCCTATAGATTTGCTTATGAGGTTTTATGGCAGAGGCTGTCCTGTTTGACCTCTACCCCGAGAGGACAGCCTGTATCAAAGCCTCGTGTATCAAACAATAGGTGTAACGACAGCAGGTGAGATTCATTTGACTTTGAGTCTTGGTGAGGCCCCATAGCTTCCCAGTACCTTTATTTTTGTGTACTATTATAACATAATTTTAACATCCATTTAAATTGTCGAAGGAGCAGGCAGTGAGGCGTATTAACTCCAACATTTCGCCAATTGTGATTTTCGGTCCCACGTAATATTCGGTCCACGTATTACTGTCGAATGGAGAACAGCCCTATCCCTTAGACGCCTTTTTTAAACTAGAACTAAAAGTATACATACCTATATCTTAGTACAATAATTTTGAGTAAAAAACGCTATCATTATTCCATTTTTTTAATAAACAGGCTATTTATAGTTAGGTATAATTTAATGGCTAACTTGATTCATTGTGGTTAGTGCAACATGACTCCACTTCCGAATAAGTCATAAAACCAGTTCTCAATCAGGAAACTGCAAGCGCCCATAGTGACACAGATTTTTGTTATATCTAGGTATACAAACTCGTGATCAATGCTCGTAATCACTACATATTATAAAACAAAGTCGCTGTCGCTGTCTGTCCGTCCCTATGTATGCTTAAATCTTCAAAACTACGCAACGGATTTTGAAGTGGTTTTTCTAGATAGAGTTAGATAGATTTTGGCAGATAGAGTTAGAGAGACACTGATACATTTAGAGATAATACCACGCGGGCGGAAAATATGGCGGTACGAAGTTCGCCGGGTCAACTAGTACATTATACTTAATAAAGCTACAATAAAAAGAAAATGTAGGTATATTGAATACTTTCTCTCAAAAAAATCTACTGCGTAAATAATTTACCGAAGCCGAAAATATGATTCTTAGAACTTTTGTCTGTTTTTAGGGTTCCGTAGCCAAATGGCAAAAAACGGAACCCTTATAGATTCGTCATGTCTGTCCGTCCGTCTGTCTGTCTGTCCGTCCGTCTGTCTGTCTGTCTGTCTGTCTGTCTGTCTGTCCGTCCGTGTCACAGCCACTTTTCTCCGAAACTGTAAGGCCTATGCTGTTGAAACTTGGTAAGAAGATGTATTCTGTGAACCGCATTAAGAATTTCACACAAAAATAAAAAAAAGCATAAAATTTTGGGGGTCCCCATACTTAGAACTGAAAGTCAAAATTTTTTTTTCATGAAACCCATACATGTGGGATATCTATAGATAGGTCTTTAAAAATGCTTTTGAGGTTTCTTACATAATTTTTTTCTAAACTGAATAGTTTGCGCGAGAGACACTTCCAAAGTGGAAAAATGTGTGTCCCCCCCCCCCCCCCTCTAACTTCTAAAATAAGAAAATGATAAATCTAAAAAAAATATATGATGTAAATTGTCATGCAAACTACCACTAAAAATTGGTTCGAACGAGATCCAGTCAGTATTTTTTTTTTAATACGTCATAAACCAAAATTTTCGCCTTTGCTACTACGGAACCCTTTATGGGCGAGTCCGACTCGCACTTGGCCGATTTTATTCTATCATTGTTTCAGCATCATGTGAAACCCACTAAACAGTCTCTACTGAAATTTTAAATGGATTGTCTCCGATTGTCTGGTCATAGGACTTATTTTTCTATAGCATCTAATCTACGGTCTTAGGATATAGGTATCCTAGGCTGTCACAAGACTTTTAGTAAATTAAATAGACAATAAAAATATTTTAAATGTTTGTGATACCTACCACACAAATTTAAATTGTAGCATTCAACGCCGACAGAGTAGATAGAGATACCCCTCTCCCATCCCTACACGCCGACCGGTGTGGGGCGGTTAGGTATGTCGGACTCAAACCGACTAAAATCGCACGCCGTCTCGGGTCTTCAGATGCCGGTGCTCACAAAGCATTTAGTTACCTCGCAATCCGGAACAAAGTATGTAGATATCGAAAATGTAGTCATTGTGGGAGCTTTCAACCTTTTATTGTATAGTTAAATCAACATAAAATTTTAACAGAGGTTGAGTTAAGATTTGGCTAGGTACACAATATGTAATAAGTGCGACTTTTGCGTTAAGGATTGTTTAATCTTTTGTGTTTCATTTAGCAATTAACTTGATAAGATTCTCTCATACACTTATTACACACTAACTGTTGCCAGCCCACGTGGTTACCGGTTATCGCGACTAAACATAGCCTATATTCTTTTTCAAGTTCTAATCTATCTCTGTACCAATACTCATCAAAATCGGTTTAGTGGTTTAGACGTGAAAGCGTAACAGACAGACAGAGTTACTTTTGCATTAGTATGGATTGTGCACACAACGTGAAACCAACATTCCCTCATACATACACGCCTATTTCCCTCCGGGGTAGGCAGAAATAACAACCCGCCATTTAATTCTATCCTTACATTGCTTAAACTATTATCTGTTCTGTGCTAATAGTGTATAATGTGTACATAAACTTATGGTATTTCATACGCTCGGTCATTCTTTACGCACAACTTTTTGCGTAGAATATTTTGAATAATAATTTCATTAATTATATTCTCCAAACTTATGAATAAAAGTTGAAATCAAACTACTATTTACTTTTTTAAATTTACACAGTCGACCATGGAATCACAATGTGCAGTGGTGCATAATGTGTAGCACGAAACCATAACCTGCCCTTTGACTTGTTCCACTTTGTGCACCTGGTGTCGCCCAGGCACAGAAAGACAGCAAGCACAGAAAGCACCTGCGACAGTCATGTCGCTGTCGCTTGCTTCTGTGCCTGTTGGACGCTAGGAGGAGATGAGTTTAGTATCTCTCTCGCGCGGCAAACTCTTCGATGTTTTAGTATGCGAGAGTGACCCCAATAATATATTATTCTGCTGGATATTTCCTCTGCTGAAATAAAAAAGACTGGCGGTGGATTGGACCTAGGTAGCAGACAGTCTCGCTCATCCGATCCACCGGGACGGGGTTAGCCGTTCACCCACAGTAGATCCTCCAGCAAAAAAGTAATCGTTCAACCAGAGGATAAGCCGGCACCACAACTTGCGGCCCGCGTTTGGGGATCCGTCGAAGAGTGCGTAATATATTATTGACGTCATGCTCAATAAGAGTGTGACGAGAGCCCCATTATTCGCACGGATTCCCTGTATGAGGATGAGGTACATTATTTACTTATCAAAACAAAAAAGTTCATGCTAATTGCACTTGAATGCAAAACGTTATTGTTAATATTTTGTAACCAACCAACTACTCAGAAATAGGAGTCCTCTAATGGGGTTCCGTCAAATCAATTTCAGCTGCTAATTCACTAAGCGCCCTGTTATGTTTATAACGCTTTCAAACAAACACATTTTTTATTGGCAACCTCTTCATTACGTATTGGTGAAAATTAATTAATAACATAAAAAGGTTTCAAGTATTTATTGACGACTTCCGTAGCACAAAATACTTAAAGTTGGATGTCCGCGTCCGTAGTGCATCCATTAAACTATTGCACGTAATTTGCAACTTTACTGCATTAGGTATATGTCAAACTAACCACTCCGTCTCTCTAGTTTACATCCAATTTAATTGACGTGTTATTAGTAGGCATGCTCAGTTAAGTATTTACAACATGTATATACTAATCAGAGTAGACATTCGGCAAGTTGTTCGAAGAATGAACTTGTTTAAATGGCTAATGTCGGATGATGTAATTTTGTATTAGAACAATTGGAGGTCAAGTAAGTACTGATTCTTAGGATATAGGAAGGTTTCGTTGAAAATAACTCAGTTGGAATTCAACACATTTTTCTAATTAATAGATACTTAAATGTGCTAACAGTTTATTATAAAAACTGCAAACTGCAATCTTTTAACGCAATCAAAAGGCACAAACGTTTTAAATGTTGCCGATTTAGACAGATCGCAAGGGAATTAAAGCCTTGATGAACTCGACTCATGAAATTTAACAGAAACCAAAGTTTTATCGAACAAATAAAGGGAAAATTTCGAAGGTAGCGTTAACTTTAATCCAGTTGAGTACGAAACGCTCAGTGCGTGAGTTCAACTCGCACTTGTCAAGTTTTTTTATTGCTTGCGTTACTTATACATAGAAAAACTCATTGTTCTAATTTCATAATTCAATAGCCTGTCATACGCATGTTAAAGCTTTTCTCTGTATAATATTAGTAGGTATTGAAACTAGTATGAAACATCTGTCGATAAAGAAAAATGGTTTGATCTATTCCGAACTTATCGTGAACATAGTTGCCGGTAACAGGTCAGCCACAGACAAATAAAGGCTGTGTAGTGCTCCATCGATTTTGAAATATGTACTGATGTTATTTCAAATCAATGAGAACTTTCATTTGCTCACAAACCATACGACCACACGTACGCTACGTCGGAACGCTAAAAAGCTATTTTTTCAGGAGAGCCGTTTTAAGAAACTTTCATACCTAACGCTAATAAGGGCATCATCTCATTTTCTCACAATCTACTACTTGTAGTCCAATGTAATTATAGGACTGATTAAGTAACCTTCAAGGTAGTGTAAAAAACGCTTCAATCAACACTTTTTGTATCAGTGATTCGGTCAATGGATTGCGTGCCCACCATAAAAAGGTTTTTCACCATTGTTCGGGACATAGTTCCACGAATTTGTGTAAGTTGGAATATGAAAAAGCATCCTTATTTTAAAAATAACCATGCGATGCCAATGCCAAGTTACGTGACCATATTATTGTCAAGCTATGTGACGTAGCGGTAGAGCATTTAACTGCTATGTCAAAGATCGTGGTGTCGATCCTCGCTCAGTGTAAATATTTGTGTGTATGAATGTATATAATGTACATCTATGGGTCTGGGAGTCTCTATGTATAATGATGCATGTATTTATTTAAAAAATAACGACTAAAGTATGTTTATCCGCATTCATATTAGAAGTTATTAAAACTATGCTTAGGTGGTTGTCTAGGCGAAAAAAATGAAACCCATATCTAAGTCTACAGCCTGCTATATAGTATATATGTACCGGAGCTGACAAGAACCCATCCGTAATGTTAATATCTATACTTTTAAACCATTATTATATAGGGGTAAATAGTTTGACACGTTGTAGTGGATAATCTCTGGATCTACTGTACTGTACCGATTTTGAAATTCCTTTACCAATAGACAGCCACATTGATTCTGAGTGTCATAGGCTAAATATCATTACGCTGTTGGGGAGGTTTGCAGTGAGAACGGGATCAGAAGTCCATGCGGGCGGAGCCACGATCAATAGCTAGCATTTTAAATATATTAATTTGTATTGCATTTATTCTGATCATAGCTGTAATAAACAATTCTATATTAATACGTTTATTAGTCGTAAATTGGTGTTAAAATAAGTAGTGAACGATACAAGTATTGAATATACTTAACGCAGCGGTAGTATGCTTTGTGGTATAATTATGCAATAACTAACATAATAAATTATTCTAAAAAGATTATGAATGCCAGACCGTATTGCAATGTGATTGCACTGAGACAGTAATTTGAAGATTTTTTTATCCAGGACACTTCGACTTTACCTCACCTGATGGTAAGCTGAAGGCAAACTCTCAGAAAAGAGGGTCACCATTATGGGCATGTACAATGTTAGGTACAATGGTGGCACTCAGGCGGCCTCATCATATATTTTTTTATTTATTTATTGAAATAACAAAAACACTATAAAATTTAATAAAAGCACCCATTAAACCCTTATGGGTTTATGTACTTTTTTATACTTTTTTACAACACACCTGCTCATAACATTGATATTATTTCACCGCAATTAGGCACGTAATGACACCTATTATCAAACTGTGACTTTTTCATTGCTATTATTCACAAGTGAGTTAGAATCTTTTTTAAATTTTATAGGTTAAGTTTCTATGTTCTTAAAAATGTTTCGATACAAAAAAAACGTGTTAAATAGTACGAACAAATTAATATGCCTATTGTTTGCTCATTTGATGCATTTTCGTAATTAAATAAATAATTTTAACTTGTACATAATACTACTTGTATAATAAACTAAATTTTTACTCAAATTTAACTTTTTTTTTCTCTAAGTACAGAAAAAAAACAGAGTGAAAAAAAGTTAAATTCAAACCTTATTTTTTTAAATATGGCCGATCGCCATATTGTAGTATTGTTTATTTAGTATTTGTAGTATTATTTTATTCGCAAGTGTGTTGTAAAACGTCGTATACCACGCGTGAGTATGATGATTACCGTCCTCGGCTCTCTTATGACCCTCCCCTGATGGCTCGGGTCTCAATGGCACGTCGGCGGTAATCACCAACTTTACTCACTTGTACCTTAGTGTACTATTACGTCCCGCCGAAAGGACCCAGGACTGTAGGAAGAGGGAAACTGATTACAGGAATTAAGTAAGATGTTATTATGGCCTCGATGGTAGATTATTCCATCACGTGTGAAAGGTGATAAGGTTCCTCAACGATAATAAATTTATTAAGACTGCAGTAATTTTCCCCTCGTCTTGTAGATCAATTTGCATACAATAGGCATAGCTTGGACTCAGTAAGTAACGCTGCTATCGGCCATAGGATTTTTCCATAATTTTCTTGTGCGAAACTGGATGAGTCAGATATCAGCTGTAAATAAGATTTTGTTGGCGCCTGAATTGGTGTACCTACTACGTTGTTTGCATCACGGTTGCGACTGAAGTGAGATTTTCAGTGTTCCCAATAGTATGGGCGGCGATAATGCTAAATGTGTAGCTACCTTCTTATGTCTACATAACATCATAATAAATACATACGTATATATTATATCATCCACCTAAATTAACATTTTATGTCACTTTAGTCTTATTTAATTTCTTTCAGTTATTGTGGTATGAATGAATGGAACTTTGAAGCATTTATTATGCTAACTATTAAAATCGATTTAGAAAGAGAAAAGAGAATCGATCTCGGCGGGACTCGAACCCGCGATCTTTCCCTTACTGAGGGAATCCAAATTCCTCTATACTTCCGTCTTTGGGGCGACGATGGAGCCATCTACCTATACTTTTCTCTTTCTAAATCGTTATTGTGGTATGATTGACAGCCTCCGTGGCGTAGCGGTAGTGAACGCGGCCGCTACGCAGGCGGCGCGGGTTCCATCCCCGATCAGTGCAAATATTTGTATGCATGAATGTGGGTATTGGTCTGGTCGTGCCTCGGGGAGCATGTTAAGTCGTCGGTCGCCGGTGTTATAGTTTTAATAGGGTTCCCTCCGTCGTAACTGAATTATAATACTTTATTTAAGGCCCCGAAATAGATCAGCATCGAAAAGTCGGTATTTTCGAAACCGTTTTTCTTTTTAACTATAAAACCTACAGATCTGGAATTTACATGCCTGCGTACTACAGGATATACCTACAGAGTAACTTCTTCTTTTCATAAACTGTATAAAAAGGGAGGAAATAGTTCAAATAGTTGAAAAGAGGCTCTGAACATCACTCTACTCTTTCTTATGAAACCAAATATTTTCTACAATATTATGTATCCAAATAATCTAAAATTTAACATATATTTATGTTAAATAAGTGTATTATTAGCATGACGTGACCTTCTTAGTTTGTAATCGTCGAAGTTATCTATTAAAATTGGTTTAACTGATTTTTACGGTTCAATTAAGAGCCAATGACTTTGAGCATTTGTATGGTCAAAGTAATTCGCGTATGTAATCACCTTAATAACCAACTGACTCATTATTTTTAATAATAAAACACATACATACTTGGAAATAGTATATTATATCATAGTTTTACACCTAGTTGGAGGAAGGGCTTCATGATCAACTGCAAAGCAGCCAGAAAAGGCAAGGCAAAGAGCTACCGAGGTATTTGCGTGTACCTAATGAAGACATTCATAATACCTATTTTTTATCTATAATATTGACCCCAGTCACATCATATAAAATATACTATAAACGTAAATGTACTGCGCGGTACGCGTTTTTTGGGTAGGTATCTTTTGAGGATAGCACGCGGTGGTATAACGGCGATGGAGCTCTAATCCACCAATCATAATATTATATCTAATTAATGCGGGCGCCAGATCCTCGTTTCTCTCGCGACTTGGGGTATATGCCGGTAACTATACTGAAGTATTATTTTCTGGTATTTACAACCAGGATTTTATAGATATCCGTTTTCTATTTCTTAGTATGTACCTATTGCTTAACCTCTAACAATTATGGTATGAATCATTGTATCTATATCAAATTTAATACGTCCGGCATTTTTTGTTGACGGAAATGTTTTATATCAGTATGTTGACGTTGACGATGCGAAATGTGGGTTTTGTGGTGTGGGTCAAGGCTTTTCAGATTGTTATTCTTGAGAGAAATGTGTGTACTAGGTACAGTCATTAAATAAGTTGATTAACACTAAAATATTTACTAACCTTTTTTTGCACTAGAATACCTGTGGGTAGGTATCAATAATTCATGTAAAAGTAGTTTTATGATCCCCAAAGGACAAAGTTAATATATTTGATATGTTGGTCATTATTTTATGCGAGGTTTAGGGGCCACAGTGATCAATAAATTAGAATTTGTTAAGCTACTTTTGTCCTCGACTGTGGGTTCATAACATTTATATACCTCACCTGCAAGTGCATTTGCTGACTAGATATATTATCGAACGAGGCTCTGACACATTGTCAAACAATATGTGCCTACTAGGTAGTACCCGAAGTACCCTATAGGTTTTGATGCCCTTGCGTGTGTGTATCATCATCATCTTCATGTAGACGCATTTTCCTGATTGCGTTCACATTCAACTTGATACCCTAATGCATTCATGAGAAAAAGGTCTTGACAGTCAGACGGACAAGTGAGCAATGAAGTGCTCTCCTATAGTTAGGAGATTTATAGGGTTACATTTTGCCTTACGAGGTACGAATAGAACTTTTATAATGTAACGTGCAACGCGTGTGTGGAAAAATATAGTACAGCTGTAGCCCGTAGCTCAACCGGTGTGTAATACCGACCTCGTTCCCATTATCCACAGGAACCTGAAATCAGAAACGTTTAAGTATGTGCCTGATGCCTTGTACCTATTAACAGTGGTCCCACTACACGCACTGTAGAAGCTGTTGTTGTCTATATATATGTCGATACTTACCATTGGTGCAACAGTAGCAATAAGAAATAATAACAAAGTCAAGTCAAGCGAGTCATTCGCCGATCCGTCCTACTTCCAACAGTTAGTCCACTGTAGAAAATGAAGGTAAAACCTTTGGCTTCGGTAAATATGTCATCTAACCTTATTCAAGGCCTTAAGATATATTAGATTACTTTTTGAAATTTCAAAGACAGATATCTATATCCGTCGTCTCTCTCAAAACTGCTATCTCATACTTACATGCCTAGGACATTAAATACTTTGTTCTCTGTAGTTTTATACATGTCAAAATGAAACATACCTATGTATTTTACTAGGTAAGGTGCCGCAACTCAGGTTAATGTAACATTGTGGCATTTAAAAAACACGAATCCGTATTCGCATCGCAATCGCGAGCGATGCAGTAGTATACGGACTGTTATTCAAAGCATCTAGTTCACTCCGAATCCACATAAGTATGACAAAATAATATACTAGACGAATACTGTCATGACCTTACTGTACCCGGTGAGTATATAATAACAACTGATAAAACGACCTTTCAGTACTTACTTCAAGTGTTCAAAAAAGCATTCTTATCTGTTTATAGCATACTGGACTGGTCCCACTAATACCGAATACTTGTGGCATCCCAAGGTATTTATAATATTTATTTGCAGAGCGGAATCTCAGTTTCGTGTGGTGAGTTGTTAAATTGAAAAATGGGAAATGAAGTAACACTATTTTCAACTTAATTTTCATAATTATAATATAAGCACTTTTTGAAATGCATTTGTCCGTATGAATAACCTACCTCCTTATACTAACGATAAGTTCCTACACTAATAATATACTTAAACGATATTTTTGAATAGTTTTCATTGGATTTTGCATTGTTTTTTTAATATATTTAGAGAAGTAATAAAAATCTTTATTAAATCAAATAGCAAACACATTTAAGTTCTTTACATAATAATATATAACAGCTCTTTATATGAATCACACGCGGCGTCATCGTCATAATTCATTAAGCAAAACCATATAATACTAAGAAATAATTACGACTATTTATTAAAGGACACAAAAAGCGGCCTATATTGATCGGTAGGTCAGAGAACGTAATCCGCACCACTATGTCACGCACGAAGGTAAGTAAAACGCATAAGGAACTACTAGCATTCGATGTCGTCTTCTTGTTATTACTACAAACACATCTGTGGTTACATTACGACGCTACACTGTTGGCCACGCGCGATACGCAATCGTACTAGAGAGGTTGAAACAAGAGCGCACACGGCGTACCTACAACCGATGCTACAGCCTACAGCCGACCGACGACCGCCGCACGATTTTCGTGAGGACCTCGGAGGTGACTCCACACAATTTCATATTATCGCTTTGTTCACAAGAGAAATGTTAAAGATTTAAATTATTTTAGAGAATCTAACCACTCTCATACTTCAGTTATAGTAACAACTGTGTACCAGGGTCAGAAGCTGTGACCCATGAACATGAACACACTGAATAATCAGTGTAATTACACTCAAGAAGTCCCAGACAACCATCATGAAACCCGCAACGAAAGCAAATTGGAGCAGTTGGAAATATACCAAATAAAAGTAGTATATGTAGGTACTATGAAAAGCATAACATTTTTAAATTTCAGGTGCAATTCAGGTACTATTTAGGTACCATCTAGGTACTGTTTCAATGGCTATTCAGAAACTATTCGGGTACTATTCTGGTAGTCATCAGGTACTATTGAGATGATTATATCGTAAAGTACATGTGCAAGGATACATAACGAGATAGTCTAGATTATTGTTGGGTTGATAGTTAAAATTCTGTTTTTCTGTAATTGTCGAATAACAACAGATCTCAATCAATCAATCCACTACAAATCTAATTGAATGTATAATGTGAATTATTTTCTTGCACATAAACAATTAAAAAATATTATTAAAAAATAAACCAAATAATTCTAACATTAGTGGCACAGAGCTAGTTAACAACAAAAGGACTTATAGTTGCATTATCGCCTATATCACAATGCACGGAACTGTATTGCAAAATATCGTGACTAATTATTATTATCACGATATTTTTCTATGCATATACTTACAAAGTACCTATGCACACAGTGCAAATATCCAACATGCGCTTGTTTCCTCATTCCACCTTTGTTCCCTTTAAAAGTATAAGGATAATATAATTTACACCGATTTATAGTCAATGTCAACACTATGGAATATCTAACACTGTCAATCAATAAAATCGTATAGTCGAGGGATTCTGATGATGGTGGAAACTATCGTGGTGAAATATCGTGGTAAATCGTTCCTCGACCCTCGTTCATGAACCTTCCCTTTTAGCTTACCATCAGGCGAGGTATTCTATACAGTAACAAAATAAAAAACAAAGTTCGTATTGACTCAAAACAAATCATTAAAAAATACCCGAAAGGCGGTGATTCATAATCACCACACTCGAACTCATAATAATGAGGTATTTGAGTACATAAACCGCTACCGTGCATGAGGTTTTGGCAATGCAAATTAATTAAGTTTCTATATCACGCAGGCACACATAATGTTGACGTAGCTCGCTGGTGTGTAGAGCGGTCGTCGTCGACGGTGATACCAATACAAATGTTGTTCAACAACCACCTTGGCTGAAGTCAAGGCTGCCACGTAACGTCCCGAATCACGTCGTGTCGGCTGCAGCGCCCGCGCCGCCGCCGCCGCCGCCACAGCCGCCAGCGCGCACAATGTCGAAGGTGAAAGTCAAGGCCACACGTAACACTGATCTAATGGAAACCATGCACATTATGTAACAGTGATCGAATAATTATTAGTAATTAAGCCAAATTGTTGTAGTTAGTCACGATTTTGCACGCTTCTTGGCCTTTTTTGTCAATTATGTGGATGCACGAGTACTTCAAATGTAATTAAAAACATAGTTTCGATGTGTCCTTCAGCAAATGAAGACACCAGGATCCTAAAGGAGCCATCAGGAATGTTCTCTCAGGAGTTTGACCAGGGGAGACACGATTCTGAAGGGATCAACCTGATTACAAATTTAATTAATCTACTTTCATACAAGCAATATACCTACAAGTCAACCGGGGTTTAATATAATGTAACAATGCTTAACTCAAAAGTTGAAAATTGTGATATTTGGTCATTTTATAATGCATTATCTTTTCTTTCATCTCTATTAACAAAACCAGTGCGTAATATTATATTACAGGAGCGCCATCTCCGGTTGTACTCAAAGTACTTTGGATCCTGGGGTCCGCTCTCTAATTCCAAATGTCCAGATTTGGTTTCTCTTGGATTTCATGAACGACTTCTGCCTGGTCCCTTATACCCCGATAGTGAAGCCTACACCAGGGCCTCGACCGTCAATCAGTATTCGGTATAGACTTGCAGGTGATATTGGCTAAGGCATTGAAGATCTTGGAAAGGCCTCATACCTACACCCTAAATAGTGTAGTGTAATAGATTAGATGTGTAACTGATAAATTCATGATTAAATCAAAGGGCTGTAGTAGTTAGGACGGAATCGAACCGACTATACCCATACAGTATTCCAACACAGAGGTCAAGGAACATAAAAGATCACTGTTAGTAAGCAATGAGTTCGATGAACTCACGGCGAAAAACACAATCAGAGTAGAAAACAGAAATCACTATATACCTATATTCTCGTACCGGATAACACATAGTGATTTTTGTTCTGTTTCAAGGTTTTTAGAGTCCTAAATAATGATTTCACTGACATTGTGTTAATGTACAGCAACCCTGATAACTGCTTTCATTTAAATAATAATCATTTTATCTGATTTCTAATAAATTATTATTATCTTGATGGTATTACCTCGTACGTTACTGTGTGCTTAAATTATCATATTTTATCCGTTATATAATAATTTTATTGCCTCATCTTTTATCGAAAAGTCGATAAAAATTATATTAGTCCTGATTTTTGTCTTGATTGGGTGACACTAATCTGATTTTATTCACCTCATGGGTCATTATCATTAGCGCACTACAATTGGTTAACGCTTGCTTCTTCTCCTCCTTTTTATTTGGCTATTGCAGCTCCGAGAGGAAAGATTGCGCCAGAGCCTGTTCCACTGGTTAGCGGGTAAGGTTGACTTGGCGTCGAAGATCTCGGTGGATCCATACCCTAATTCATTAAACTTTTAACATCTTGCAATAACTTCAGTACAGTACAGTGACAGTACGAAGTTCGCCGGGACAGCTAGTCTAATATATAAAAATCAATGCCACTTTTCGTTGTTAGTTTATAACTCAAGAACGGCTGAACCGATTTGACTAATTTTAGTCTGGAGATGTTCGGGGATGTCCAGGGAAGGTTTAAACGGTGAGAAAATAGGTGCAGCGGGAACGGGAAATATATTTATGGCGGTACGAAGTTCGCCGGGACAGCTAGTACTAACATAATATACTCTACCATTCTATAATCTGCCTGTTATTCCTATTGCTTCTATGTACCTATACAAAATATACCTACTTATGAAATCTATCAATAAATTTAAACCTAGTGCAGTCCACAGCTGGATATGGGCCTCTCTCAACATGTGCCACAGCACTGAGTCCTTCGCTTTCACATTAAGTATATAGTTTACAAATTTAGTTAATACACAACCGAGAAGTTTGTTTTGTGCGGAAATTATTATGCATGCGTGCAATATATCGCAGTTATGTTTGTACTTGAAGTAATTACTTACTTGAGGTGTTTTCATAATGTATTATGCGTACAATTTTATTATTGCCTTCACTCCTACCATGCGAGGCAATGTCGAGGTAACCTATTCACAACGTGTAAGTGGCCATATACTAACATATTTAATAACGTAAAATCCAACATACGTACCCACTTCGTTTATTCAACATTCCTTAAACAACGTGTCTTATCGAGCCACTACTATACGCAATACCTTAATTTGTTTCGTTTTATTCGGTTTATAAGTATCGTTTGATAGTCTTATAAAAATTATAATTGCAAAAGTTGTACAATTACACGGCTACTAAGTACAAATGATTCAGATTGTGATTGTAGCGTGAACTGAAAAGTATAGCCTTGTCCTCTTTGTCTCAAGTCAGGGCAAACGGATCAAGGCGAATATGTGCAGCTTGCAGGTTACACGGATCCTCCGTCACGCAAGTCATTTCAGTTATTATATTTTCTACGACAAACAATACTACACTCGGAGTCGGAGACTAGTGAATAAAACCTAAACACGTAACAGATTAACCGCCAACATCAATGCTAATCCAAGCATGTAGCGTAACATTATTAATGAACGGATATAATGTAATTACATGTCTAAAGTCTGACTGTTAGTGTCACCCAAGGCGAATGTTATATCTACTGAGTCAAGTCCGGCGCTGGAGGTCAGTATCTGTCGCAGCATTGCAGTAATCTTCTGCATAAATTCAATGTCAAGTGCGTGGGACCTGCCGTGTAGTGCATAGACAGAGTCCCTTCGGAAGACGATCGTGTCTAATGCTTATTGGGGCGAGGTTTCTCTGCATAAAAAATCAAGTCATGCACATTCAGGCTAAGGTCTCGAGTGCGTTCGTGGCGCCCCCACGGTCAAGACCATCTCGTAGCTCCGTGGTGGCTGTTGATCTACACTGAATCCTATTCCACTCGACATCGATATCGTCCGATCACGTACGCCAAGAAACTGTTATAGTACTTTAGATAAATCATGAGAATAGGTACTTGCAGATTTAAAATATGTAACCGGTAGTAGATAGTACAGCGTTATCATTATGATTAGTGACTATGTAGGTATGAGCTCAGTGAGTGACAACAATACTCTGAGTGTTTTATTTCTTTTTCTTTCCTTTAAGGAAGGTTAACTATACTTCTTAGTACTATTATAATTTAGGATAATTTGCTAATTATATACCCCACATAATGTGTAATATTAATCAAGGAGTTTTATCTAATAAGCAGGTAAAATAGTAATTCTCGTATTATGTCGTCATTAATTTGAGTGTTATTGTCACTATCATTATCATTTCATGATTTTAAGTCTAAAAACCTTTAAAGGATTCAAGGCAATACCTAGTGTTTAAATTACTAGAATCGGCCCGTCCTTTTTATTCATAACACTTACTACATGGGCACCCCTATATCCTAATAGTTGAAAACAAAATTTACGCTTTGAAACCTGGGGTACACTCTATTCTCAATTTTTTTGGTTGATTTTACGAGAACGACTGCCCTCTGATCTGCCAATACGAGAGGAAAGAGTACACCAGATACTCGTACGTCAACTCGTATCAACAGCCCCAGCTAGTTTTTCCACGAATTGCCACTTATCTAGGGAGGTTAAGCACCAATTTTCCATCTAATAAGCGCCATATTTCCACTCCACAGAGTAAGCTCTATTGCTAATTAATTGGTGTTTTTCCTTTCTCTATTGCTTTGTTGCAACATCACGAGAAAGAGGTTAATAGATATTACGGATAAGTTGAACAATTATTGCAATTACTTAGATGATGTTTTTGCGGCACGACATCCTTACCTATTAAATTGATTAGTAGGTATTGTTCCTTACTAAGTACTATTAGATTTTCTGTGTAGTTATTGCATAACAGCTGGTCTATAGGAAAAGTTCTTTAACGTCACACACGTACAGTCGACAAAGGAGATACGGTCACACTTTTTCATGTAAAGTTGTATGTAAAGGTGCAACCGTATTTCTTTTGTCGACTGTACATGTCATATGCTGTCTGAATCAGAATTTATTAATGATCTATCTATCTAAATCTATCAGTGATGAAGGATGAACATTTTCGAAAGGGGAAGACAGCAGAAAAAAATCTTCTAGTTTGTCATGCTTCATGCGACCCATTGATAAGCCGGTAGGAATCGGGTTATAAGTACTCGCCACTGAAATCTACACTAGATGTACTGCAAATGTATACATTGATGTGTCTGTTCGTGACGTTACAATGACTATTCATAGCGTGAATGTATATTATGTACCCGATATAGGTAGGTATCGTGAACCTATACCTACATACCAGAGAAAAAAATAAAAATTGCATTTTATTAGGTAATAATAGTATTTCTGTCTAGTTGTGCCGGGTAATCTCTGAAATGGCTAAACTAATAAACCGTCGAACACATTTAATTAAGCATAAAATATATTCTTTAAGAATCTGGTCATAAAATCTAAAGGCATATTCATCACGCTATTATCGGTGTGATAACAGTAGAGAAATATCAATTAATACTCCTAATATTTATTGGTCGTTACTTTATTGTTACAAGGCGAATATTCACGAAATTTTGCAAATTAATAGAACGCGGCCATGATCATCATCCAGACTATAAATTATCACGAATAACGCACAACTTGAAGTTTGTAAGCAGTTCAATATTAAATCGCTACACTACCATCAAAATCAGTCACAGCGGTAACCCAAAGTAAATTTAATTTACTGCTTCTATTTTGGGCTCTAGAATGCGAAAAATATACTTACTCAGGTACATTTTCTTTTGTAAATACACACATATGATATCGTCGCGGGAATCAAACCCACAAGCTCCTGCATATAAGTCGAACGCTATAGAAGAATTTCTTACCAAAATAAAGATAAAAAGATACGTTCTAGCTAGTTTGCATGGCACGTTCATACCACATTTGGCAGGCCAGAGTAGTGAAATTGAGTGTTGATCTTAGATAGGTTCGTCGGATAAGGGTCACAAGCTTCAGGAGTCAGGATTTGCTCGGAGTTACTGTCCCATGAAATGTCACCAATTTGTCTCTGAATTTAACCTATATCACAATTCTTACGACTACCAAACAGCTGATTTTAGTCTAGCTTTTAAACTCTCGCATTCCATGAAATTGTAAAAGCTTATTTTGGACTGAAATTCCTGGTGCTGGTGGTCTACATCGATGAGCTGCTGGCTGCTGTTCGACTTTTCTGAAACTAAACTTTGCGGTCTGAGTTTCTCTGCCAGACCTAATATACTTGGACTACCTACTGGGTTAAACCATACCAGAAAAATTATGACTTATGAGAATTGAATGAGAGTTTTACTATACATAGAATAGATAGTACTGGCTGATTCCATGTTTTACGTTTTTCCGCATACAACTTAGAGGAACAAAAAAAAAGACAACTAAGTACAATACAACAATAATAATATTCATATTTTCAGACAAATCTTATTTAAATGCTAACAAAATACTAATTAGCGATAAGTTAATTTAGTATGCGATTATGCACGTCGTGTGTACAGACATTGTATGGACGTAGTATCGCAGTAATCGCTATGAGATGATGAGGAGTATTATCATCACCTCAGATACCCCCGAACTTGACTGATCTAAGAGCGAAATGCCTATATCTATCGCACAACTTCACCTCAACTGCTATGGTCTAGCAATTAGCCAGGATGCGACGGACCGTGAATGGGAGTTTCAATTACGCCTTTATTACGCGAGGATGTTCGCTCCTTTTCATTTTAACTGGAAAATTGCATATGATTTAAGAATATTATATTCTATTAAAGTAATTAAAATGACTATCTAGAAATAACGAAACAGAGCTATGAAGCCACTCCATAATAGGTCGACGTAGGCGTACGAATGTCAATCAGATCTAGGACATTTAGGTCAAGAGTACCCGCAACCGACAAGCACGTATAAAAACAATCATAAAGTAGAAGAAACGAAAGGTATATGCCAGAATCGTAGCCAGTGGAAACATTGTGGGTTTCTGAATGTCGCATTGGGAAAAGGCGTGTGTATAATGTTCCTAGAAATACACTGCGGATGATGAATATTTTATTTTATGCATTAATTTTATGTTTATTCACTTGACGTTCTATTTTGTTTATGTTTATTCATTATGGCACTCGTAGTACTTACTCGTACCATGGGGTCCTATACACATGCTTCCAATGTAATCTCCTTTTATTCCCTCATCTGCATTCCATTTAAATCTTTTCTTATCTCTTTTCGTATTTTCCTCTTTACGTTTGATATCATGTGTTGCTCGACAATCGATCCTGACACATCCTGACTATGAATTTAAGTATTACCTTAACAACATAGGTACCCACCAAATATTTAGTTGAAAAAAATATTCGATGTACTATTTTTTTCCTCGTTACGATGTTATTATAATATGAAAATAGATAACAACTAAATATCGCTCAGTTGTATTATTGTGTAAACTGTCCTAGTTTCGCAAAATAAACAATGTATTAATTATTTATTTTTTAATATACATCTAAGTATAAATGTAAAACATCCCTCGACAAGTTGTGAGGTGTGTATAATGAATGAAAATACTGTGTGCTATGTGTGTAATTGACCTACCTTTTCTTTCGTGCAGAGTTCCCCACGGATACCACCCCCGTCGGCCATCAGGGGTTGTTATGTCATACCGACTAAAACCACGCGCGGGAGGGTACGGTTTTGGTTGGGTACATTTTGTATTTATGTATCTCCTTTTGACTTTCTCAAACAGTTCGCAATGGGCATGTCTAATATTTTCAAGTCCGACATAACCAACATAACCTCCGCCGGAGCCAGTGGACCTCCTCCACTACGGCGGAGGTGTAGGGGAGAGTCCCACAGTACCGAACACCTAAGCCTAGGTGACAGTTAAAAAAAAACGGATTCTTTATTAAACATTTTAATGAAGTTCTCAGTAACTTAACAATCATAGACATTCATATGCATAAACAGAACAATAAAAAATAAACATTACAAATGTTTTAACCTAGGTTCATCATTGGTAACCATTTTTGGTAAATTATATTGTGGCACCTAGTACCGAACATTGATATTAATTGGCACATATGGCCGAACATTCCTGAAAAAGATGACATCGATCCCAAATATATAATTCTGAGCACTCTGGTATATCAGCACATGTCTCGTGTGCCCATTCTTTGCATGAATTGCACTGAATCCAGTCTTCGTCATGATCTTCTAGACAAACCACAGACGTAGTGTCCTTGGTTTGGTGCGAAGATAATATTTTTGTGCTAATGGTTTTAACTCCACCTCCTTACAGTCTTAAATCAGTTTCAACTTATCGTACAAAGTGGTAGTAGGAATGCCATATATCTTGAAGCTGCTTCTCTAAGAGACATTTTTTTCGAGCTTACTTTTTCAATGGCGATCTTTAAGTTTTCTGATTGCCAAAGACC
Source organism: Eilema depressum (assembly GCA_914767945.1). Taxonomy (NCBI): domain Eukaryota; kingdom Metazoa; phylum Arthropoda; class Insecta; order Lepidoptera; family Erebidae; genus Eilema; species Eilema depressum. Next base: position 19,025,172 of record OU612012.1, on the reverse strand, counting down.
TTTCTTGATTTTTTCCATGCCGTAAGATACGTTTGTTCCTGAAAGAATTCAATAAATTGAAAACATGCACCGCATAAAATAACAGTGTGATCGCCGAAACATTTTTGTTCGGCCATAGGGGAAAAAATACTGTTCGGTACTAGGGACTCACTGGAGAGAAATAATCATCGTATAAAATAAAAACAATAAATTTAATTTATATTTTAGATAGCAAAACGTAAAAAGTACTTACCAATTATAATTTAGATGTGTATCAAAATGAACCCACACTTATATTCAATCCACAATTAATACGTGAAGTTTGTAGGCGACGACAATTTCCCGCGTAAAATCCACAACGACCGTTCTTGCTCGCGTTGCGTTCGCCACGGGCCGCTCCCGCGCCACCCGCAGTCCTTCTAGTTGCGTCTCTTTCTATTGCACGCCAAGGCGTCGTCCTTGTTCGTTTATTAGTACGGTTACAGCTTTCGTTCGGTACTACCTGCCGTTCGGCGCTAGGGGACTTCCCCCTATCCGTGGGGATTGTTCGTACGATAAAAAATAAGTCATACCTAACATTATGAATCTTTATACAGGATGTTAGGGGACCGCTTGCTCCCAAAAACCAAAACAGGCAATACACATGACAGTGAAAAAAAAACTCAGACGTGCACCCAAGAGTTTCGCACTCAGCGTTTCATATCAAATCTGGCTAAGAGGAAACTTCGTATCAAAATTAATTTATGCGGATATCTGAGGGAGGAAAAGGTCCGTAGGCGTATTCGTGGGTCTTGACTTGTATCGCGGTTCTTAACAACTTGGCACACCACTAATCTAAATCATGGCAACAATAAAAAAATATTATGTTACTTTCAACCACAGATAGTGCGACAAGAAAATTATGTGGTTAGGACCGCGTCTAACAATTACCTTAAATGGCTCTAAGATGATGTTAATATAATAGTCTATTATAGTAGTCATCATCACAAAGTTAGTCCCGGGTGCTTCTTAAGCTTGCACTGTTGCCCGCTCCTACTGCTGTGGTTTATCTTGCCCTTTGTAAGAGCGACTGATTGCAGGTTGATTGAAGTTGATTGACAGGATGAGCCTTCACTTTCTAGGCGCAGATTTTCCTCTCGGGGTTGGACAGCAGACGTTCCCAAAAAGCCATTAATAAAGGCCATACCAAGATGGGGCTCCGAGGTAAAAGATTCAACCGGAATCAACGCCAATATATGATGATAGGTAAGTTTAAGAGGAAAATAGGATAGGATTGCCACTAAAGTTCCACCGCTTAGTAGATGCATTTCTATCTATGGAAATAAGTAAACTTCCTGTATGCAAATACTTGAAGTTTCTTCAGAGATTAGTCGGAGCATGCGACAAAAACACATAAGATTGTAATATTAAAATAACAGCTGTCTGTCTTTTTGTCTGTATGCTCCAGCTAAACTCCGAAGGGCCTGAAAAGATTTTCTCAGGTAGATGGTTGCTTTTGTAAGGCGTAATTTATTTTGGAAGAAAGTAGAGTTCTGTTTAAAGTCATAAAACCTGTGAAATAGTCATAAATCATAACATAACTGACATTATTGTCTTAGGACAACTAGAAATAATAAGCATAATAAGTACTACCAACTATTAAGTAATCAGTGGTAATATTATACATAATTCCGAAAATAATAACTCTCTGTGTCTGCGACTGTCCGTAATATAAACATATAATTAATATATAATGGTATTTAAATAATTATATTACACACAAGAATGTTTAGATTTAAATAAAAAATATTTTTACAACACACCTGCTCATAAAAGTGCTATTATTTTACCGCAATTAGGCACTTAATGACACCTATTATCAAACTGTGACTTTTTCATTCCTATTATTCACAAAAGTGAGTTATAGATTCTTTTTTAAATTTTATAGGAAGTGTCTATGTTCTTAAAAAAGTTTTGATACAAAAAATAACGTGTTTAATAGTACGAATAAATTAATACGCCTATTGTATGGTCATTTGATGCATTTTCGTATTTAAATAAATAATTTCAACTTGTAATACTTGTATAATAAACAAATTTTTCTCTAAAATTTAACTTTTTTTTTTCTCTAAGTACAGAAAAAAAACAGAGTAAAAAAAAGTTAAATTCAAACCTCTTTTTTTTTAAATATGGTCGACCGCCATTGTTAAATGCGCGCGCATAGGAAAACGAATTAATTTGTAGTAATGTTTATTTAGTATTTGTAGTATTATTTTATTCGCAAGTGTGTTGTAAAACGTCGTATGGCACGCGTGAGCATGATGACTACCGTCCTCGGCACTCTTAAGATCCTCGCCTAGCGGCTCGGGTCAATGGCGCCTCGGCGGTAATCACCAACGTTGCTCACTTGTACTATAATGTACTATTAATGTACTTTTTGTGTCTTTCAATGTTAAAAGTGCGATTTGCATTTTTATGTAATGTGTATGTATATTCTCAAAAAATCCTATACATGTGTCTAGGATTTTATTGGATGAAGAATTTTGTAGTAAGATGATGTTAGACAGACTATATTTTAACAAACTTTAGGAATTATGACGAATTGTTTAGATTTAAATAATTGTAATGTAATTTTTATGTATGAATAAGTAAAATGAGTTATTTCAAATTGATCATTGTTATATTATTATGATCAAGTTCAATTTGTAGGTGCTCTGGGAGTCCAACAAGATCTTGGTGGACTCCCCCACTAAGATGTTGGACACCAAGCCAACCTCATCTGCAAGCCGGTGCACCTGCTGAACAACGGACGAGGTTCTGGCGCTAACTTTCCCTTCGGGGTTGGGGGTCGGACGACAGTCGCCACCGGAAAGGCCAAGAAAGCCACATTTCTTAAATGAAATGGCTTTCGAATCGAATGGCGGACCCTGACTCCGAGGTCACCTTGGCCACGGATGCAATCAGGAAAATGCGGATCAAGTTCATATTTATAACATTATAAATCATTTTAACGAGGTTTATTTATTTGTCAACTATCCAGCAGGTACATCTTATGATTGACGGACTAGGCTCTGACAAAGGCTTTACGCTCGTGATTAGTAGTCGGTAGCCACTAGCATAAAAGCCGTGCAAACCAAACCGAAAGGAGGAGAAAAAGTGAGCAGACCCAGGCCTCCGAGGTGATAGCCTCGGCTCGATAATATAAGTATTGCTATTAAATACGAGTTTACACAATAACACCTCTGTCGTTTTCGTTTGCAATAAAAAAAGCAATTATAAAACAATTGATAAGTACATAAATATAACAGAAAATACATAATCATCGTTCCATAAAGTACAATACCGTTAATAAAAGATTTATATAATGACTTTATTACTTAATAAACAACAATATGATCCCTAATTAAGGAAGTTACTTCGAACCGTAACATATTTGAATTGAATAAATCAAATTATGTACTATTAAATATACACCCGACGTCTATCAGTCAGTTTTAAAATAGATAATTTTGTGCTCATTATAAAATACATTATAATATGATCACATATAGCGACGTTCTTTCCTATTGTGTATTTTTGATATTGTAAATTTGTGTACAGTGTTGGAAAACTGTACAGTACAATTTACAATAATACATATACATAATATACAAGGTTTCGTTCAGGATTAAGCAAATGTAGGTACCTACATAAGCTGCATGGAATTTGTAAATTAAAATATATGTCAACTCACAGCACTACCCCCTTAAAGGGCTTAAGGTCGTTCGTAATCGTTGGTAAACGACGTCATTAACCGTAACCCACAAGTCACAACACAAAATAAATCAATACCGACTTCAAACCCTTCGGCCACGTACGAAACCAAGTTTCGAAACTAGTTTCTAAATAAGAATAATATTTCTTCTTCTGAAACTGATTTCCAAATAAGAATAAACAATCTGTTTTCGAAACTCGTTACCAATTAAGAAAAGTAATTATTCTCCCGAAACCGGGCTTTTTACTGTTGTTTGAAACCAGCTTCCAATTAAGAAAAAAATCTTCTTTCGGGAGTAGGGAAAAAAGTAAACAAAAAAAGTAAAAATTATGAAGCTATTGATCAAGAAATTAATTCATCACTAGATCTTCTTTTAAAAAAAAGATATCAGTCGGTCATTGCATAGAAATCAATTCGCCATTTTCGTTTAACTTTTAGTAGGTATACCTACCTACCCTTTTTAACTCTTTTAAATTCTTTCACAAATGTAATTTAAGTTTTTAGTTAGTTAATAAGTGTAGTTTGTGTTTATTCATCCTAAAATCAATTTGGTACATTATTTCGAAAGAAGAATTTTTTCTTAATAGCAAACTGGTTTCAATAACAGTAAAAAGCCCGGTTTCGGGAGAATAATTACTTTTCTTAATTGATAACGAGTTTCGAAAACAGTTTGTTTATTCTTATTTGGAAATCAGTTTCAGAAGAAGAAATATTATTCTTATTTAGAAACTAGTTTCGAAACTTGGTTTCGCACGTGGCCGAAGGGACTTCAAACTGTGATAATCGAAAGACCGCTCAAACTGGCAGATCTTAAACTGAAATTTATTCTAGTTTTTTATACGAGGCCACTCACACCAAACAACATTATACTACTAAGAATTTCCTAATGGAATGGAACGCACTACTAACATGGATACATGTTGCACGATCCCAGAATCGAATCTAAGACTAAATATGCACAAATTTTATCGCTGAGCCGTCGAAGAAGTAGCAGCATTACGTTTACTTTGTTTAATGTATATCATGTACCTTTCTTATGTATTTAGTCCTTCATTTGACTGCACCCCGCTAGATGGTAAAAAGCTGAGAAAAAAAGCTCGGCTAATAAGATGTTCTAGTATATTTTCCGGTATAATAGATTGTACAAGGTAGGTTACTTAATAAGGCATTTCCCTCGCACCCCGGCTGACCATGGATGGTCTCAGGTATGGGAAGTCCAGTGTCCCCATCGAACGCTGAAGGCTGTTACGGTGAAAGGTGGCCGCACCTGTTACTGCCAGGTCTACGCTTCGAGAACCAGCCGGGCCCTTGCCTGCTCTCCACTGTGCCTCTGCTAATCAGAGAGAAATATAATCTTAGAAACAGAAAGGAAGGAATGAAGAAGGCTGGATATTGTCATGCACAAAGAATAAGCATTACCGTACCATTCAACGTGGCAAGGCAACTAGCCTTCTACGGACGCTACCAGCAGCCAGTGATAATGCAAAGGATTTTTGTGATGTATATGTCGCCGCTAACTAGCTTAATCAGCCGTTCAATTAACTGCCTAGGCTGTTAACTAAACGGCCTCGGCTCGGCTCGAGCTCCCGCATTAGTCTTCGTGGTTATTTTTTTTTATAGCCATATAGAAACAAGTCATTTGCCTAGCTGTTTCGATAAATGGCTAGGCAAGTAATTAAACGTCATCGATCCAAGCCATTTGCCTAGCCGTTTAATTAAATGGCTGAATATCATTCAGGCCGTGACTGTAGGCCTCCGAGATGGCAGTCGAATGTCACTATTTACGAGGAAGGATGTTATAAATATAATAACGCCAGAACGACTGATCGGATTTGAATAACGTTGGCACACAATGAATTTAGAACTAGAATGAATACTGCACGCGCTATTTTAATATCAGGAATAGGTTTCTGTGGACCGTAGGAATGGTATTAGCATGCAAAGGGGTGACAGCTAGTCTATTGATAGAGCAACAATCCTGAAATAATATATTTCGTTGTATAGTTGTTGTTATAGTCGCCTTTGATATCTTAAGCATTTTATATTTACATTTAAAAATATCACAAAAGGGAATAAAATCTTGTAATAAATATTTATATTATAATTTTTTTAATACTCGTATCTTGATTTATCAGGCCAGTTACCTCAACAGAACAAACTAAACTTGCCGGCCGATGTAAAATAAAGTTTGTATGGTTCAAGGTTGAAAGAGCTGTCGTTTTGATTTAGTTACAGATATCAATCAATCTAATTAAAAACATGTTGGTACTATTACACATTAGACTGTAAGCTGATATAGGCACGTATTAATACTAAGTTATTACACCTACACACATACTTATGATATGAATGATATGATTATCATTCATGTCATATTATAATCCATTTGGATAGTTTAAAGCATTTAGCAATGGAAGAAAGCCGATTCCCATACAAACACCATCTAGAACTGAAAATGGGCGATTATTGTCAAATTTATTGAAATAAATCATGTGTGGGAAATAAATTGAATGAATTATTATAGTTACTTAGCAAGGTTGTTAAATATTTATTTTCGTAACTATAAGTAATGACAATGACCGAATCAGATAAATCCTGCACCGTTTATGGTAAGTATAAAATTAAATAGGTTTGGACAAAATGCTTTTTTAAAATCTGCATTGTGTCATTTGGCAGACTTCAAACTGGTTTTCTCCTTTGAAGATTATAGTACTTATCTAAACAAGAGATGACGCACTCACCAGCTTATATGAAAACATTATTCATTTTTACAATCTTTGCTTCACAGTTATTAGGAAAACCAGTCAAGTCCGAGGCAGACTCGCATACAGACGGTTCCGTATACCTATTACTGCGTGAAGGGATAAACTTAACGTTCATTTTGGAAAACTGAAGCAGCCATCTAATAATACGAGGTACTATAGAAGAGTATTCGTTTGAGTTTTCCGCCAGAACCGATATCGCCACTTTCCGCCACTTTCCTCCTATTAAAACAAAATATATGCCTAGAACTTGTCCCATACGACCCGATTCCGACTAAAAACCTGATATAAATTTCGATTAAATGCCTCAACGCGTTCTTGAGAAAAGGTTTATACAGACAGTCAGGACGATAACTTTTCCTTTTGAGGTACGGAACCCTAAAACGTCAAGTTACATAATATGTAAAAACCACACATTCAGTAAAGATTAAGAATTACAATTAGCTTAAAATAGTTATTTGTTATACAAGAGTGCAAAGTTGCTTTTTAACCGCGTGCTCATTTTTGATGACCGAGCAAGCGAAAGATTCTAAATTTGAATCACGAGCGTAGCGAGTGATTCACAAATTAGAATCTTGAGCGTTAGCGAGGGAATCAAAAGAGCACAAGGTGAAAAATCTTTGCACTCGAGTGCAACACGTAACTTTTCATCCCACCTCAGCGAGGAAATAATGAAATGCTTCTCCTTCCTAGCGTTAATTCCCAGTCAGCATCCGAAGCTTTCACCTCGGAGTCCGGGGTCCGCTTTACCAGTCTTAACTGCGGATTTGGCTGGACCTCGATATTTGCCGTGAAGCGACTGCCATCTGACCTCCACAACCCAATGATGACATTAGGCGATATCGAAGCATTGCAGCCAGACCGTTGTTGTTGAACTTTTTAGGGCTCCAACTACCCGTAACGACTGCCATAGATGTTCGTATGGCATCCATGACCGACGGCTTAACGTGCTCTCCAAGGCACGACCAGACCAATGCAAATACCCATTTTCATGCATAAAAAATATTTGCACTGAGTGGGGATCGAACCCGTGCCTCCTGCGTAGCGGCCGCGTTCAATACCACTACGCCATGGAGGCTGTATAATATGTGTATTAATACTAGTAATAAAATACAACAAAATAAAAATTCAACAACAATGTCAACAATATGACGTGAAAAAAATTGATGCGCGCAAAGCAAATTAAAAAAAAAGTACACCAAGGAGGTTACGAGTCTGAGTTTTTCATGAATTAAAAAAAAGTTGTATGATAAATTCGGCACCATAGAGGTAGAAGTAAATAGGTTTAATGATGTTTTGAGTCCACAAACCTAGTACACACGATGTTCTAAATTCAAATTTACTTTACCTCTCTAGAGGATAAAAACGACTTTTACGCTCAGTTATCGAAGAGCAAAAATAGTCTTTCCGAGATGGTGGGATGAAAATATATTTTGCAGGGATTATAAAAAGTACAATACAATGGAATTATGCTAATTACACTAGCAATTTGCAAAAATGTATACATTGAGTGCAGTTAATGACAAAAGGAGCTTACCGCAATTATACAGGGTTATTGGTAACTCGACGTATTCCTGTCAGGGGGTGTTAGGGGGCCCAAAATGCTACAATTTGGAGCCCACATACCTATGTATGGCCGAAAATCAATCGTTTTCGAAATAATTGATTTTTTTAGGTTTTTCCATAGTAACCCAAAATTCAGCCTTCAATTGCAAATTTTAAAAAAAAAAATTGCAAAGTGGGACTTATTCTAATTTATTTTTGTAGGTAACACTTTGTCTAACCTAAACTACTAATTAAAACAAAAAAAAAATAATTAGAAAAATTATGGAGTATTTCATTAAATTTTTATTTTTTTTTTCAATTTTCACCGTAGGTACTCTCTAGTAATTGTCTTATGTCTCAAAAAATTACTATGGCAGTGAGCGTACAAATTACGGGAAAAAATTATGCGTTTAATCAGCTTTCCAAAAAGGTAATGACATCCATAGAATAATGTTGTATTTATGAAAAAAGTGAGTTTTTATAAGCGCGGGCGAAAATGCGCCGGGGACAGTTTTATTGTTTAGAATCGGCATATTGGGTACCAGGTTATCCGTTTATCATTTTACCTGAGTTTGAAAGTGTCAAATTGGCTATATGCTGTGTCATAGTATTAATTAGTTACAATTTTGACATACGTAAGCGTTTTATTTTAATTTGCCTACCTTCAAATCATTCGTGAAATTACTTCGCTTTCATTCATTACTTTTGTTGTTATTATTATTTAATATCACTTTTTTGTACAGGGTGGCCCAAAATAACGTTGACAAAATGTTTTTACATTTTTTTATTTAATAACAATTATAAACATATTTATGTTTAATAAAACGTAACTAGGTCTCATTGTGCACCATATTTTCTATTTATCTTCAAAATAGCCCCCTTTAGCACTGATACGGAGCGACAAACGCTTCGTGAAATTTGATTCAATTTTCCGCAATTCCTCGACGGATATTTTGTCCCACTCCCGCTTGAGGGAGGACTTCAGCTCGTCGACACTTTGGTGACGCTTAGCACAGGCCCTTGCCTCTAAGATGGACCATAAACAATAATCCATTGGATTAAGATCTGGCGAGTAAGGTGGCCATTCTTTTGAGCTAATGAACCCTGGTAAATTGGCCATGCACCACTGCTGAACACTTGAAGCCCTGTGAGCTGGCGCAGAGTCCTGTTGGAATATCCATGGTTGGTTGCCGAAGTGTTGTTGGCTCCAGGGAAGCAGCACAGTTTCGAGGATGTCTTGTCGGTAAAATTCTTGATTTATTTTTATGCCTTTATCTATGAAAACTAAGGGAGTTTTGCCAGTGGAACATATTCTTCCCCAAACCATAACTGTTTGTGCGTTTTGACGATACGGAACAACCGCAGTAGCTCCAGGACGAGTTGCTGACCAGATCCTGTAATTTTGGTGATTGTGGCCTTGCTCCCTCGAAAATAATTTTTCATCAGAAAAAACGATATGTTCCCAATTTGAAGCTACGGAACGCTGTCTAAGCAATCTGCACCTCTCAAGACGAACTTTTTTGTCTTTATCTGTTAGCAATATTGAGCTTTTCTAATTTTATAAGGGATCAATTGGAGGTCATGTTTCACTATACGTTGCACGGTGGAGCGACTAATCCCCAAGTCTCGTGACATTTTTCTCACCTTTGTCTGTGGATTGCGTAGTAACCTTTGTTTGATGATGTGTCTATCCCTAGAAGTTCGAACAGTCCTCTTACGTCCTCTTCCAGGACGGTCCTCAATGCTGCCCAACTCATTATAGCGTCTAATTGTCGCAGAAACTAACTGACGGCTTACACCAAGAATGCTTACTATCTCACACTGCCTTTTTCCACGCTCATGCAAAGTAAGTATGGACACTCGTTTCGCTGACATTGCGAAATAAATTAATTGCAACAAGTTTTCAACCGAAAAACAATATAGATTTGGCGCCAAGGAACTAGCAAATAATGTAAAAAAACAAAAGAGAACAAATCGCGTTCCATTTTTAAATTTGCTTTTTTTAAATTTTGTCAACGTTATTTTGGGCCACGGTGTAATATGACTGCATATTCTAATAATTCGAATACGCTGATGTCATATTTTGTTTCGGTTTTGCTGATGGCAATGGTGCTGAAGCTCGCCGAGAATATCAATATCGCCTTCTTTAACGTCGACTATACAAAGTCGTCATACTGACGTAGTTTTCTCATCTCTTCAAAGTAGAAAATTATAATAGTAATAATAGTTTCGTTGTAAGTATGGTATAAATTTATAAACTTGTAGGTGATTTTTTTATTTACATGTTACGGACATGTTACCACAAGTCACCGGGGACACACATGAGTTTGAATAGTTTAAGTTTAAGCACCTGACATCAAGACGTCACGGGCTTTATTGGTAGATCAACAGGTTTGGCATGTAGACAGCTTAACAATAGTGAGATATTTGGTAGTACATAATAAGAACAAAAGCAAGGGAAGTAATTCTAGGAATCATTTGAGGGTAGTCAGATTACAACAAAACGGGCTTACGCGGGTCAAATTGTTACTAATTATTAGTACGATACAACATACAACCATTTGGCACTACCGAACTCAGATAAAATGATAAACGGATGACCTTGTGTCCAATATGTCGATCCTAAAGAATGAAAATGTCCTTGGTGCATTTTCGCCCGCGCTTATTAAAACTCACTTTTTTTCATAAATACTATATTATTCTATAGATATCATTACCTTTTTGGAAAGCTGATTAAACGCACAATTTTTTCCTGTAATTTGTACGCTCACTGCCGTAGTAATTTTTTGAGACATACGACAATTACTGGAGAGTAACGTGAAAATTGAAAAAAAAAAGTTATTGATATATTCCACAATTTTGCAATTTAAATGTTTTTTTTTTTAGTTTTCATTACTAGTTTAGATTAGTAAAAGTGTTACCTACAAAAATTAAGTCAAAAATAAGTCCCATTTTGCAAAAACTTTTTTTAAATTTGCAATTGAAGGCTGAATTTTGGGTTACTGTGGAAAAAACTTAAAAAGTCAATTATTTTGAAAACTGTTGAATTTTGGCCATACGTATGAGGGCTCCAAATGGTAGCATTTTGGGGTCCCCTAACACCCCCTGACAGGAATACGTCGAGTTACCAATAACCAAGTTCTACTAGAATATAATATTAATGCACACTGATGGCTTTCACGCCATCATGAGAAAAAGAGTCGCCTCTCTGCTGCAACGTGTCCGAACCAGCGCCAACGGCATTCTAAGTGTGCTAGCGGATAGGGTAGACTGTCCGATGGTGAGGCATTGGGTCGGAGTTCACGTGAGAAGCACGGGAACTTCGGTCACGTGAAATAATTATAATTATATAAAATCCTGTACTTACTAACATAGGTTAAGTATTACTAACAAAACTATGGATTGTTAAAAAAAAAAAATATCCGAAATAAAATATTTATTATTATTATTATTATTATTTGCCTGTTTCATATCAGTCATTTGAATAATAGATACCAACATAAAATTTCATAAATCATTAATATATATCTAAAAAAATAAAGTAACGTTAATATGAACCTATGTCCATAATAACAAACAATGCAACAGTCAGCTGTTTTGGCCATTGCTGGCAGATGTCCTTACAGCGTAGACTGTTTTATGCGTGTGCACGCATGCACCCTGTCCATCTGATGATGGACCCTGGCCATCTGATAGCATTAGGTAGCTCCATGGTCCGCAGAATGACTTTTAATTAATTAGTGCATCCACTATTGTGGTTAGTTTGATATCATGATTACCGACCTATCTATCATTTTGATATGATAAAAATAGATAATTTTGGTTTACGCCCGAAATACGTAAAATTTAGGTAAAATTGAATAAGTTATTTCCAAGAATAGAAATAAGCACGTGTGTCTTGACAAGGTTATCACTTTAGTACTAATATTTAAAATAGTATAGTTATGTATATTACATTTACTTACTTGAATTTAAATGAACTTCTTTTGACTACTATTTTTTTTATAACGCAATACGAATACAACGTGAGCAAGTGAGATTAAGACGTCTATTTTTAAAATAATGGATGCCACGTTTTGCTCCATGAAATTCACTAAATGAAATGTGCAGTTAGTATTATAATAGTGCGTTTATATTCATCAATGAAATCCAGCCTAGGAGTCGAGTCAATGACAGGTACTCTCTAAGCTATAGACCATTACTCAAACCTACAAAACACTAAACTTAGGCTACTTGACACTATAACCTCCTTTCTGACCTTTCTTCGTTATTATTATTTTAGTATTATATACCTTTCGTCATTTTGGCTGGCACTTTTCATCGATAAAGTAGAGCTTTACATACAACTTTATATGAAAAAGTGCAACCGTATCTCCTTTGTCGACTGAACATTACACTCACGCGTTTTACCTAATGTGGATAAGCAAAGATCGCATGTTTCTAGTTGCTACGATCCTGACATGACATCTTTTGCTTCGATTAAGATTACCAAGATTGGTAAAAGTCAAAAGTCCTTTACAGCAATACTCTGACCACTGAGCTACCAAGTCACGTCTTAAGCATTCTAAATTCTCCTATACAACCACTTGGGGCGTCTGTGAGAGCCATCTACCGATAGTGGTACGAACTTTCGGATGTTTTATGTTATACAGATGAATAGTTAGCATACTAATTGCTTTAAAATTTCAAAAAAATCTTTTGCTTCTTCAATTTTTTTACTTTAGCTTTCGGGTAATCTAGACAGACAGACTAGACAGACTCTTCTTTAAAATATCCTCGATCTGACTGATATACATACACCTAAGTCAGCATTTATCGGGTTGCTATTCACCCTCGCTTCTTAAATGTATTTCGTCAATTTTCCTTCGTCCTCATCCATGCTCTCTAAGTGTTCGAACATTTAAGCATTCCATTCTCTACCTTAGTGACTACAGTCTACTTTTCAACATCTGACTTAAGATAAATATTCTTGATTTTTAAATTTATTATTATTTCTTAAGGTATTTTGCGTTAAAATATTGCATTAATTTTTTATAGGAAATACGGAACTTGGTTTAAAAATAGTTATAAGTTATAACAGGAACTTACGTTAGTCCTTTACCCTGAGTCATTGTTGGACATATTATTGCTCTTTGTTTCACTCCAAAGAAAGGCTTGTAATCAATCAAGGTGACATTACGTTCCGCCTATATATACCGACCCGAACGGATACAATTTGGCCCTAATTCTTTGTACATAATTAGATACAGAGAAGGTAGTCTACTAGACTAGAATACTTTTTACTGTCTAGCATATAACGTAAGGACTTCCACATTATAAGATCTGATTAATATTCAATAAAAAAATACGACTCTTCCATTTTGGGCACTACTTTATGTAGATTTCAATCATAAAGTACGCTCGTGACCTAGATGTTAAAAAGCCTAACGTGTCGCATATATATTTGATTAATATGAAGATTTGTTAGATTATAACGAGACAAGTTACTTTATTGCATTTAATTAAACGATTTGGTCTTCAAATTTTAAAAAACGCATAATTAATTAATTATCTACCTTGAATAACTGGTTTTGTTTTTGATATAGATTGATTAATATATTACATAATGTATTATATTTTTTGTCATATCACATCACCCCTAAGCAAGATGTAGGGACTACCCAAAAAGGTGGCTAGGATAGACTGTATGCGCAAGGCGGAGGTTCGGTTACTACAGCACATTGGGAGAGGCCTATGTCTAGTAGTGTACTGCAATAGGTTAATTGCCCACGATTGGCCCACCTGATGGAAAGTGGTTACCGTGACCTATGGACGAGTGCAACACCACACGTGTACTGCCGACTCTATAAGAACAGAGAGATTCTGTGCTGTCAGTACACACATTATGTACAAACAATACTTGGGGTTGAATGCCACGATGAATAGGCGTTTACCTAATTAGATTGAAATGTATTAATTGCAAAAGCATATTTTACTCAATGAATTTTAATGAGTAAAATGATAAAATTCATTTTCAATACACTTGCTCGTAACTGGCGTTTTACTTCACCGCAATTAAGCACGTAAGTACACCTTTAATGAAACTGTGAATTTTTCATAACTATTATTCACAAAAGTGAGTTATAGATTCTTTTTTTTTTATTGGTTGAGTTTCTTAAAAAAAGTTGGGTAACCAAAAAGATCGTGTTCAATAGTAACCTACAAATAAATTGATATCCATCATGCAACTTCATATTTAAATAGATAATTTCAACTTATACATGTTTATTAAATAAAACTTTCACTTTTTTATTTTATTTTGTCTACAAAAAACTTTAAATTCCCCATGTTGAGTCCAAAACGCTATCAAAAAAAAGAAACTTCATTCTTTTAGTCTATGGCCGATACATTGTTAGATTAATCTGTGGTTAGATGCGCGCGCATTCGAAAACTTATTAATATTTCGCGCCGATAGGAAAAAAATTACCTACACAACTCATTTTAAGTGTCGAAATTATAGTTATTTATTATAAAATGTCTACAAGTATGTACTAGTTGTGAAGAAAATGATTTATTTTGTACACCGCCCGATATAAAATGTGAAGCCCTTAACGTTATGGAAAGTTTACTACCTGAAAACTCCAAGGAAAAATATCTATTAACGTACAAAAATTTTATACAATGGCAAAACAACAAGAATACGTAGTCTTTTTCAGAAAATGTGTTCATGGCATACTTTAAAGAATTATCTTCTAAGTATAAACACCGTCCGAACAAAGAATGGAGTGGACTTAAAAACGTACCTACTCTAATTTGAAAGCTTATCTAAAGAGACTATCCGATGGATTTAGAAGCAAAAAATCAAAGGTTTTATCATCTAACGATATTGAAAAATTCAAAAAAGATGCTCCAGATAACCATTATCTGGCTACTAAGGTTAGTTAAATTAATGTACTATTCACTTTTTTGGTTTATTTTAACTACGCGACTTCTGCCGAGTTGTGTGTTGAACTTAAATTATTGTTCATCTTTTTCAGGTCGCTTTAATATTTGGTGTAACTGGTGCATGTAGGATACAAGAATTAACAAATATAACTGTGAAAGATATAGAGAACCATGGTCAGATGCTTTTAGTGAAGATACCTATGACGAAAAATAAAATACCGAGGTCATTCACCATACACGGTCCATTCTACGAAATAGTGAAGAAGTATGAAAGTTTGCGTTGTAAATAAACTTTTTTTCTACTATATAAAATTACTTTTTAGTATTATTTTCCTCACAAGTGTATTGAAAAACGTCGTATGCCACGCGTGAGTATGATGATTACCGTCCTCGGCTCTCTTAAGACCCTCGCCTGCCGGCTCGGGTCTCAATGGCGCCTCGGCGGTAATCACCAACTTTACTCACTTGTACCATAATGTACTATTACAACACACCTTCTCATAAAAGTACTATTATTTCACCGCAAATAGGCACGTAATGACACTTATTATCAA
Organism: Eilema depressum; assembly: GCA_914767945.1. Lineage (NCBI taxonomy): Eukaryota > Metazoa > Arthropoda > Insecta > Lepidoptera > Erebidae > Eilema > Eilema depressum. The sequence goes on along the minus strand of OU612012.1, from coordinate 19,009,675 downwards.
ACTGTGACTTTTTCATTGCTATTATTCACAAGTGAGTTATAGATTCTTTTTTAAATTTTATAGGTTAAGTTTCTGTTTTTAAAAAAGTTTCGATACAAAAAAGAACGTGTTTAATAGTACGAATAAATTAATATGCCTATTGTATGTTCTTGTTGTTTAATAAACAAAAACTCAAATTTATCTTTTTTTTTTCTCTAAGTACAGAAAAAAGCAGTATTAAAAAGTTAAATTCAAACCTCATTTTTTAGGGTTCCGTAGCCAAATGGCAAAAAACGGAACCCTTATAGATTCGTCATGTCTGTCCGTCCGTCTGTCTGTCTGTCTGTCTGTCCGTCCGTATGTCACAGCCACTTTTCTCCGAAACTATAAGGCCTATGCTGTTGAAACTTGGTAAGAAGATGTATTCTGTGAACCGCATTAAGAATTATACACAAAAATAAAAAAAATGCATAAAATTTTAGGGGTCCCCATACTTAGAACTGAAACTCAATTTTTTTTTTTCATCAAACCCATACGTGTGGTGTATCTATAGATAGGTCTTTAAAAATGCTATTGATGTTTCTAACATAATTTTTTTCTAAACTGGATAGTTTGCGCGAGAGACACTTCCAAAGTGGAAAAATGTGTGTGTGAATAGATTTATCATTCTCTTATTTTAGAAGTTAGAGGGGGGGCCTCTAACTTCTAAAATAAGAGAATGATAAATCTAAAAAAAATATATGATGTAAATTGCCATGCAAACTACCACTAAAAATTGGTTCGAACGAGATCCAGTCAGTAGTTTTTTTTTAATACGTCATAAACCGTAATTTTCGCCTTTGCTACGGAACCCTTCATGGGCGAGTCCGACTCGCACTTGGCCGATTTTATTTTTAAATATGGCCGACCGCCATTGTTAGATGCGCGCACATAGGAAAACGAATTAATTTGTAGTATTGTTTATTTAGTATTTGTAGTATTATTTTATTCGCAAGTGTGTTGTAAAACGTCGTATGGCACGCGTGAGCATGATGATAACCGTCCTCGGCTCTCTTAAGCTCTCTCAATGGCGCCTCGGCGGTAATCACCAACTTTGCTCACTTGTACCATAATGTACTATTTTACTGGTAAAATCTAACCTTAAAGAATCTTCTAACAAGCATTGTCATTCATCATCCTCATAGATATTTGCCAGCGGACTCCAAAGTTTGCACTATACCTACCTATATTACAATTATTATTACTATAATGAAATACCAGAAATACACTATTATACAAGAACTCAGTTGTCTTCGAGCCTTTTTATTACCGTGCCATTATCAAGATATTACAGCCTTAATCTAAATAATTAACGTTGAAATAAATAAAGTAGTTGCAAATTGTATACTTATTTAATAAAAATAATACTATGAGCTTAATTAAATCAGCTTATTTTTTTTCTTATTTGAGTTAAAATTATGAGATAATTTCGTATTTTTTATTGGTTAAATCTTTGAGTTAAAAGATCTTAAATTAAAAACATTGTTTAATTTTTACGCAAGCAGTTTACATTTATTATTATTTATAATGTCAAGGTTCGCGCATAACGTATCATGTAGGTCGTACAATACCTCGTTGTTGCCTAAGGTGATTATTATGTTAACTTCAAAAGTGATCTACGATCTCAGATACCTAATCACGAAGCAAATACACACATTCATGTTAGAACTTGGAATATGTCAATCATTGTGCCTGAATGTTTCCGATAAGCCTACGTGATCAATCAAAGGTTTCCAGGAACACCGGTAGAACTACGGCCGACCTTCGGCGCGAGCATCGCGGTTCCAGAGCATGCTTTCTGGCGCAATACTCGCCGTTGGTGTCGACACACCAGGAAATATTTAAATATAACCTTCAAAGAAAAAAGTTCGCGCAGCGAATTTAGTTCAGTACTGACTAAATGTGACTTTGATTTTAGATATGAGGTCATTGTAAATTTGTCGTGTTTATTATCAAAGAAGATCAGAGTATTTGCATAATTTTATTGTTTTTTTTTTCATTTATTTTATTTCTTATACAAAAAAATTCTGCTCTTGAACAGTGGTTGATGTATGTAATTTATGTAAGTAGGTATAATTTATTTAGTTACTCTCAATGGGGTGACCAAAGAAACAATGGACTGAAGGTGAGTCGGTAGTTGGAGCCCTAAAAAGTCCAAAAACAACGGTCTAGCTGCAAAGCTTCTATATCGCCTAGTGTTAACATTGGGTTGTGGAGGTCAGATGGCAATCGCTTCACGCAAAATATCGAGGTCTAGCCAAATCCGTAGTTAAGACTGGTAAAGTGAACCCCAGACTCCGAGCTGAAAGCTTCGGATGCGACTGGGAATTAACGTTATGAGGAAGACGAAATATTTTTTTTATAAATCTTTTTTATTCTTATTTTTTAATCTCAATGTTAACCACTATTTTATAACGCCATTACGACGCCTCGAGAAAGGAGTCTGTGTTTGACCTAAAGTACTTAAGCCCTTTCTTTGTAGTTAACCTTGCCCTTGTAACTACTACCAAACTACACGCTACGCTACACAGTTTTATAGATTTTTTAACAAATTTATAGTATTTTACCGTTATAAAGGTACAAGTTAAATCAAATAAAATATAAATTAAGGTTTATTAACTCTACGTCTCGTGGCAGTCGTGGCGTAGCGGTAGAGTGTTCGACTGCTACGTCGGAAGTCGCGGGTTCAATTTATTTTGTGTTGGTTTTTATCTAATGAGTATCTACTATAATAACTTGAGTATTCTAATCCTGATATTAAACCTTAATATAATTTAAAAGACTATAGTCTTAGATTATCAGCGATTACAATCGACTTAAATCGATCAAAGCATCGAGAAATCAATTTACCTCAAGCACGAGCCCCTCAGTAGGTACGTACTACGTAGACAAACTGTTATCTTAACATTTATGCCAAGGCGACTGCAAAATGCAGCGTGGACGTCCTCCGACTAGATAGACCGAGAGACGACATAATCTAAGGGTCAATTCAGACCAGGCGGAAAAAACTCGAGTAGTTTTTAAGTGATAATTAAATATCAACTTTATTCCATTAAGACCAAGCTTAAAATAATATGCGTACTCAACTTCTTAAAACTTAAATCACTTATCATGAGACCTGAGTACGGGTTTTTAGTATTGCATCCTGTACCTTAGGTGACTAGGAAAGTTTTGAGATGTGACAATTTAAAAAATAGAAATTACATGAATTGCTCCTTTTTCTGTTCCTTATTTATTTGAAATTCGAATGTCATTTACCAATAGACGAAATATTTAAAAATATATTTGTTACGTCCTTTTTTTCATTACGTTTCCCGCGATTTTTCAATCAACAATGGAATTCGAACGAGAACATTTTCGTGCGATGATGTTATATGATTTTAAAGTTGGACTGAGTGAAACTGAGTGTCAAAATAGACTTTTATCTGCATTCGAAGACCTTGCACTATCCCGTGCAACAATTTTTAGATGGTTTGCGCAATTTAAACGGTGGATATTTTTGTTGAAAGACGACGACAGAAGTGGCCGTCCTACAACTTCGGTAACGCAAACAAATATCGAAGCGGTGAGGAAAATTCTACTGGAAGACCCAAAAACTACTTACAAAGAGATAGAAAAAACCCTACAGATTTCATCGACGACAATCAATAGAATATTACATAGTCACCTTAAAGTTAGGATGCTTTGTTCGCAATGGGTTCCTCATGCTTTGACCGCTGAACAAAAACAAACGCATGTGACCTGGTGCCGGGACATGCTCCAAAAATTTGAAAATGAAGAAGGACGTAATGTTTTTAATATTATTACTGGAGACGAAAGTTGGATCTACCCGTATGACCCGCTAAGTGACAGTCAATGGTCTGGGTCTTCCCGGACGAAGAACCTCCGCGGAAAGTCAAACGAGGACGCAGTGTGGGGAAGAAAATGGTGGCAACATTTTTTAGTGCGAGTGGTCATGTAGCAACAATTTGTTTAGACCATCAAAAAACTGTGAATGCTCAATGGTACAGTGAAGTGTGCTTACCAATCGTGTTTGATGCGTGACGGCAAAAACGTCCAGAAACGGGATTGCGAGGACTTTTTTTGCATCATGACAATGCATCAGCGCACAAAGCCGAAATTACCCAAGAGTTTTTGAAGACCACAGAAATTTAGCAAATGAGTCACTCGCCTTATAGTCCTGATTTAGCTCCGTGCGACTTCTTTCTCTTCCCGAAAGTGAAGCTTGGGCTTCGTGGTGTTCATTTCGATAGCCCGGAGGACGCTCGAAATGTCTACATAGCAGCTGTTGAGGACATCCCGAAGGAAGAGTATCGCGAATGCTATAAAGCTTGGTTTAGACGGATGAATCGATGTATAGAGACTCATGGAGACTATATTGAGAAATTGTTATAAAAAAAAAAATTCTATGGCCGAAGATTTTTTTGTATCTCAAAACTTTCCTAGCCACCCACGTAAACGAAAAGAATCTCAAAGAACACGATAGTGCAATAACTCTGACAGTTTTCTTTGATATACGTAGTGCGCTTCACTTTAAACTTCTGCCAGAGATTTTCCCCCTACATATAGCAGATTAATATAAATTTTTAACAGATTAATCAAACTTTAAATCAATTTGCCGTAATAATTCCATAAAAGCAAATAAATTGAATACATTTTTTTCGTTAGTGACAGAGCATTTTGTTGCCCGCTAATATCGAACCGGTTCAGCCTACGACGTTAGGAAATACCGCCCTCTCACTCATGTTGTGTCGACCAGCAGTTTGCTACATTTGTCACTCTTTGCTGAAATATCGGATGCTTTGCCCCCTTTCTTTCATTTTTCCCACTATCCTTTTGTCTACAGGTGGAATTGGACCATAGTTATACTAGGTATGTTAGCATTATAAGAAAAAAATAATCTCTATGCTTCTATACGGTCTACAGCTTTCACTCTCCTTTGGATATTTGTATGCATATTGCATATAGATAACCGGAGAACAACGGTCAATTACCCTTGTGTGCCAAGTCTACCCTTGAGAAGCGGAGGCTGGTTGAATAATTTATATTTCTTATAGGTACTAATTGCGATTCCTTTTCTAATGACTAGTACCTTAAACGAAAATTAGTGAACACTTACTGATCAGTAGCACAACAGCATTACTAGCAGTCATATATAATTACACACGTATAATTTATAATTCACGGCCTAAACTGGATAAATTACTATTTGGTAACTAAACATCCAATTTTCAATGTTTGTACCGAGTTAGCTGCCGATAGGTTAGCGGACTTTCAAAACAAAAAAGGTGGCCTTGGTCATTTATTAAAAAAAAAACGAAATATTAGAACTCAATTAACATCAATGGACTAACTAATTATTCGTTTGGTAGATCGATATCTTTTGTTGAACCTTCGTTTAAAAGGAAGTGAGATAGCGTTTTGCACGGACTCTGTAGTGGAGCATAACGCTGTAAGGTATCTACGTATCCGGTAGAGAATACAATGTATGCTAGGCCCAAAACAAGCTCATCTGGCGATTCTCATTCAAAACCAATAAACTCACTGGTTCAAGAACTTTATATATATTTGTTAGCCTATGTGTCTTTTTATTTTAACGAAGTATCTTATCAGCGTGCCCTTGACAACGGGTTTTGACGTGAATAAGTAATTTGTCCATATATTTGGTTCTATAGTGAGAATCCAGAAATCTACCTACATGTCTATCAGCTACTCTAAAAAATCTAAAATTACACCACTCGATACTTTTTTAGGTATCTTTGGTGGTAGTTATATAAATAATCATAGGCTTTGCATTATTCAAATACTTACATTACGTTTATTCATAGGTTGTTACAACTTCAGATACCTATAGATCGTAAATATTGTAAAGAGAACGGTCTTTTTCGCATGACTCACTCATCAAGGCAGAGTTGAATAGAAGCTACTGAAGGTACACCTACAAATTTAGGGCATTAGGTTCCTTAAATGACCTTGGCAAGCAATAATAAAGGAGTAACATAGCGTGATAATGTCTATTAAGGATGAAGATTAAATTTATGAGTTAGCAATAATAGTTGATTAGTGTCTCATTAGTAACTCTTTGATCATCTTTAATATCTCTACAGATGTCTACGATACCTATGCCCGATAAGTGAAAGTGTATTTGAGTATCTAAAATGTGTGTTGCTAGACGATCTCCGACCTTCATAAGTGCAGACCTGGGGATGATAGGTAGAGCCGCCTGTCACCCTAGCCTAGCTGACGAGGAGATGGCTCTGGGTCAGCCTACAAGGGAAACGCCTTATGAATATAGACCACCTTACACCCTGGCATCTGAAGGTCCGAGACGGTGTAAGATGTTAGTCCGAATACGATATAACCGCCCCCTGGCCGGCTGGGTGGTGTCCGTAAAAAAAGATACGAAAGCGTGATAATATTTTAGGTATATAACGTATAATAACGGTAGGTATATAACGGCAGCGGTTTCAATAAAATTAAATATTATTTTACTTCTATTATGTGGCGTAATCACAATCAATATTTTCATCATAATAATATAAAATGTATAATAAATATGATTTTATTATTTGTTCTATTTCACTTTTTAAGGAACTGAAATTATTAGTATTCTACGGTGTGGGTTCACGTCAGTAGTGTACTTTTGCGACTGCTCGAGGCCGACTCTTTAACCACAAAACTATCATAATTCTTTTATTATTTACTGCACGCAGGTTTTGTCACATATCATTGTATAAATGATAATGTGACATTATTTATACGCATTTCAAAAGGTGCTCAGCCATTGAAAATATTCATCCTACGCCACTTATGCATTACCTTATTGTACCTACTTAGGTATGTCTTATAGACTTCACAGCCTGATAAGTGGTGTATGTAAACAGTTAATATACCTATATTGAGATGCAATATTGTGATCTGATGTAGAGAGAGACCAATTGTGGTTCTTTGCACTTCAATCATTTCAAGCGTCAACAAGCTAATTTTTATTAGACCTACTTATAGAACCATGCAGTCTGGTGAGAATATCCTCAAAGTTTGTGCTATTTGTTCATTCGAATTGAAATTTATGATTATTCACCTAAGTACTAGGTTTCAACACTTTTTGATTACATAAATCCGGTAAGTATGTGCCTATCTATATCTAACACACTAACACTAACAACTTAAGCGATTTTTAATTAGTGTTTGTTTTTATTATGAGTACCTACCTATGTAATTTAATATAATCGTAATGTCGTATTGTGTAATATTGATTTAACGAGTAAATCGATAAGTAACTAATTGACAGACGCCTGGTAGTCTTGTCATCATGGTCAGTTATAAACTCGAACATATAATTAAATTGTATATTGTTTATATAAATAACAATATAATTCATATAAATTAATGACATTGACGTATTTTTAGAAGTAGCTAATAATGTTGTGTTTGCGCCATTTAATTGTATTACATTATTAGCTCAATTATCATTGTTTTGCATGCTAATCGGGGACTACAAGAAAAACAAAGGAAGGTAGGTAATTGAGAAACTTATAATAATTTAGTTACAATTTGCTCATAGAGACCATTTACACGAATCGATTTTGCCGAGAGGAGAGTTCCTTTACAAATCGGCCTCATCAAGTCGCATCGCTACTCAATTTACTCAAGTGACTAAAACCGCATGCGGCTTGGTACAGAATATGGTGTGGTTCATGTAGAGAAATCGCCTGCAACTGATAGTTTGCACGGTCGTCGTCGTGTGACCAAAGTCGAATACTAAGCAGCTTCGAGGCTTGTAGTTTTTGTTAGAACGGGGACGTTTTACGGCAGCTTATGAAGTCCGTAGCGGTGAATGAATGATGTCAAGAATTACTCTGTGGATTTCATAGCAAAGAGAAGAAAATCGTAGAACACAATATGCTTTTTTTTTAGGTTATATAATACTTATATCTAAATATGGACGAAATGTAAAAACAAATATTGTTTTGGGGGTATGGGGCCCCGACGCCGAAGCCGCCTTTGGAGCCAAGTGAATCTCACCTGTTATCCGGTGAATCTGCTGATTAAAATTAATGGCTATTGCTCGGGCTCCAAAGTGCATAAGTACATTTTTCAGATGCAACTGGAACATCGCAATGACGATGATGATGCACCCGAGAACCCGATTATTTTGAGGGAGACCGTTTTGATGGACACAAATTTAAATTACAGTCCCAAAATGTTCATGCCCGGAAATTCATTAGAACGCAAGTAGGTAAGTAAGATACATATTATTGTTAGGAATAGGAAAATAAAATAATAGGTATAGTACGCGCCAGTTAGTGTTGCAATACGAGTCATTTACATTCCCCCATACAGTGGTGTAGGTATACGAAATTTGCAAAAACGACAGTTTCAATGTTAAAAGATAGTGTAATAATTCTTATTTCTTAATATTTTTGATTTACCTTTCTTGTTACTTCGTATTCGTAAGACTTTGTTCCACTCGTATTGCCACACTAACTGGCGCGTACTATACCTACCTATTGAGTAAGTAGGTACCTAAGCAAAATATTAAAACATATTTACATATTGAATAATTTAATTTCATATGTAAATAATTCCTAATTCTATAATGCACACACACAGTACATAGAGGTTATACATATACAATTAAAGAAACATGTACAAAGGCGAGCTTAACTCAATTATGAGTTCTCTCCCAGCAATCCTTCGAGTAGCAGAGAAGTAGGTATTATGGCAATAAGGGGGAAGGGAAGTGTAGGTATATTAAAAAAAAACAGATAGTAAAAAAGCGTAAAAAAGGGATATGGAAAATTAAGCTTTTTCAAGCAACATCTCTGCACACTTATCTACCTATAAGGACTAAAAATTGGAAAATAAAATCTATGAAAAAAAATAGTGTCGATAGTTGCATCGGCATCAATCAATTAGCCTATTGCAGTTCACTAATAACATAGGCCTCTCCCAATATGCGCCACGTTTGCCGATCCTCCGCCATCTGCATTCAATCCGTCCCAGCCACCTTTCGCAGGTTGTCAGTCCATCTGGCTAGGGGGTGTCCCACCTACATCGGCATACTTAATATAAATATTTTTTGATTTACCAAGCAAGCATGAAAAAGGGAAATGTACATAGTGCGGTTCTTCCCACTCCAGAGACAATATATACCTAATACCTGACGAGGCTGTGGTTCTTTCCCTGAAATATTACTAAAGTATCCCAGTATCGACAAGTGGTGTACCGGCTAGCAGGTGAGGTTGGTTTGGTTCCGATTGTCCCTGGTCTGCCATCTAGAAGACTTGGTGGGGTTACAAAACATCACAGCATTATCCTAGATTACTAACACTAGTTTACCTAAATAAAATTGTCTACCGTTTACCTATTACGTCAAAATATGCAATATAAAACATTTAAATGAGTTTTTCCGAACTAGTAAATTTGAGCTAAGTATTTATTTAGTTTTCCTTGTTCACCGACCGTAAATTATTAAGAGAATTAACCTGTTCTATAGTAGGTATTTGAAGTTGACGTATGTTAAATGCGTCGTTTGTTTTGTATTGACGTTTTCCTTTGGCACAGAACAGTTATGTTATCTAGTTTATCGACATGTTTATCATTTGACAGTTTGTCTTTCTGACACATGAAATGGCAAATTTGTGGTGGATTTCCACAGAAGCCAGACTATAAAAGTTGATGTCCAACCGAACGCCGACCCCGGTCGCATCCTAAACTTGTACCTAGCCCGGGTTCAGCTCTCTTAGGTAGGTACCTACTCCTCAACTCCATAATGAAGTCTCATTATGGTGTGAGAAGGCACCAGAGCTTAATCCATCAATCAGCAAGTATAGCAGCTGGCAGGTAAGGTTGACTTGGAAGATGGTTACGAAGTTCTGAATGGGGCCAGACATAGGTACATAATCAATTAATTTCAATATTACATATTATATTATATAATCTATATACGGAGCTCTCGATTGTAGAGCTTACTACTAAATACATAATAATAATATTATGATTGATTATACAGGGTTATTGGTAACTCGACGTATTCCTGTCAGGGGGTGTTAGGGGATCCACAATGCCACAATTTGGAGCCTACATAATGTATGTGCGAAAATCAATAGTTTTCGAAATAAGTACTTAATTGACTTTTTGGGTTTTTTTCGTATTAACCCAGATTTCAACCTATGAATGATTTTCCACTAAACTAATCTAGCTGTTTCATTTACTTACTTACCTATTGCTGAATTCAATTCAAGTGTTAGGTAGGTAGTAGATTCCACTTCCACCGTCGCGTCGTCGTCGGTAAAATGTTAAAAGCCGGAACGATGATGGGGATTCCATCAATGTTACGGACTGTGGTCAATGCAAATATTTTACCTACCTACCCTATTGTGATCGTCAGTGCAATAAGACAACGAGGTCTACATACCTAGCTATGAACTGAAATGTAATAATTTATAACTTGCATTTTTACCTACACGTAGGTACAACACTATCGATGTGTGGGACCCGTTTGTTTTATGGTACGTTTTGTAAATACAAGCTGCAGGCAAGTCGTAGATAATAATAATGAATAATCAGTCAGACTTTATTCATAGTTTTATTTTCCTCGTATAATAGACAGACAGCGCCATCTGTAAATCTATGACAGTACTATCAGTATTTACGACTCAACAAAAAGTATAATATCTACAATACTGTTGTAAAATTTTATAGGGGTCAGAAATATCCTTCTTGATAAACTCTACAACTCAACTCAACTCGTATTTAACAAAAAAATTGGTACTACTTTTGTAGCGACATCTAATATGATTCTGTAGAACTATTTGCTACCATACTTATTCAAGTACTGCACCCAGTTGCTTTTAAAATATACCTAGATGGCGCTTTCGCTAATTATAAAATGTTTATAATCAAATCAAGACGAGTGCATCATGCATGTATTGTGTTGATGTCTGTTACATGAGTTACATCCTTAACATTTTAAGGGATATACAACTACCAAAAGCTTTTCGTTTTAATTATTTGTAGAATAATTAAATTATGTGTAATTGTGTTTTAAATGATAAATTAAAATATAACATTAAAATAGTGTTTGTGTTAAAAATTTCCACAAGGACAATGCAATGACCGAAAAGCCGCATAAAGGTACCTCCTACGTGCTAAACTGTCGAAAAGATTTTTAAAAAAGTTTTTTAATTTTGTACTTTGTAGGTAAGTTATTATTATTCTCATCTATCCACCTACCTACAAAGTTTTTTTATCATAATTCCAATCAAAGTAGGCACAAGTTAGAATCTAATCAACGCATGGAGGAATTGATGTTTATTTGGGTGCAGCGCGGTTGAATGACCTATGCATTAAATAGGCCGCGTGCACTCCGTTGCCATGGTAACGAACCCGGGACGCTGGACTGCGTTTCATAGAATTATTAACAATATATTTTTTATTAAATATATTTACTATATAATAATAAATGCCTACTGTGATAGGAATATTTACACATTTTTTTAGTTTTGAATAGAATTTTTATTTAGTAAAAGTCAAATTTAATTTTATTTATTCGCAATGGGTGCTACTATAGGTTGTATAATTTTTATCATAATAATGACGTGGCACCAGCCAGCACCCATTGCGCTAAATTCGACTTAGAAAAATATACTTAGGATTGTGAATCAAATTCTACTTTAATGTGTAAATATTCATTTCATATCTAATAAACTATAATAATATGATAGTAGGTTCGAGCCCAGCCAGGGGGCGGTATGCGTGGACATTTCCTCACGATAAAGGAGCTTTAATCGTTAGGTCCTGTAAAAGCCAAAAAGTGTTTAACCTTCGCCAATAGTTTTTATGCTATACTTATTTAAACACAAAACACGCAACACAGCATATAGAGATTTACACATCTATGGTTTTTCAGAACATTTTTTATTTTATTTGGCACTTTATAGAAATAATAATACATTCTATAAACCGCTTGTTGTTCAATGTTTGGCACTTTACAGAAATATTTTTTTCTCTAAAGTGCCAAATAAAAAAGCTATTTGCAAATTAAATTATTTTTTACAACCTAGTCATAGAAATTCTGTCCTCTCCGTGTAAATGGTTAAAGAACACAGTGATGGCACAGGCGCGAGGGCGTGGGCTGCTACCGCCTCCTTCTACGAGCAAGTAATGCTCGAGAAGGAGGCTGAGAAGCGGGTTCGGAGCAGACTCAGTTCTTTCCCGTCCCGGGTATTCCACAATGCGCGGAGGCGACTCTGGCGTCGGAAATCGCTCAACGACCTCCATCGTCCATTAGCGCGGGCCTGGTAGTAAAATGTGGAGCTTCCTGTCGCCCTAGCAGAAGCCGGGGAGTTAGGGATATGCCAAAGGCTAAATCACCCTCGGCAACTGATGGCCCGAGACGGCCGCGGCCGTGTGGTTTAGTTCAGTTTGATTCTGACATACCACCCCCGCTTGTTCCGGCGGGGGGTATCCGTTGCGGTTTCTGCACGTTAAAAGCATCTTATAAAGCCGTCAAGCTGAGTTCCACCATTGTAAAATGGAACGTGTCTGTAATGGAGACCCTCTTTTATGAGACTTTGCCTTCAGCTTACCATCAGGCGAGATTAAGTCCAATTGACGTGTCCTATATAAAAAAGTACCTACTGAGTGAATGACACGGTAAATGGGCAAGCCAGTTGGGGTCGACCTCACAGTACATAAACTGACCAAATTAATGGAATATTTAAGAAGTGCAGGACAGAAGCAACACCCGAATCAGAGTTAGTACGGATAGAGGCAGATGGCGGGTTGTTGACTCTGCCTACCACGATGGTAAATAGGTGCGAGTATACGTATGTATGGATGTATTTTGTTGGGTTTTCTAAAGTGTTTGGGTCCAAAGTAACCAAATATGTAATACTAGCCGACCCACCCCGGCTTCGCCCGCGGCACATTTCGAAGTCCCGTATCACCCCTTTCAGTCATCTTATAGGCCCGCAAAGTATGGAAATCTGCCGGATTTGTTGACATTTATGATTACTGCTCCGCTCCGTTAAGTCGTAGCGCAATTTTCCTCGGCGTAAGAACACTAAGAACCATCCTCGTACTTCAAGGAATATTCTAAAAAAAGAATTAGCGAAATCGGTTCAGCTGTTCTGTTCTGGAGATTTGCGCTTAGCAACACATTCAGCGATTCATTTTTATCTTATAGATAGATAGATCTGACCCGGCAAACTTCGGTTTGCCTTAGAATCACCAGGACACATAGTACACTTATGGAACCTCCAACACTAATACGTCACCGGAGCCCATACACCTATGGAGCCCCAAACACTAATAGGTCATCGGAGCCCATACACCTATGGAGCTCCCAACACTAATAGGTCACTGGAGCCCATAAACCTATAGAGCCCCTAACACTTAATAGGTCACTGGAGCCCATAAGCCTATAGAGCCCCATCACTAATACGTCACCGGAGCCCATACACCTATGGAGCCCCAAACACTAATAGGTCATCGGAGCCCATACACCTATGGAGCTCCCAACACTAATAGGTCACTGGAGCCCATAAACCTATAGAGCCCCTAACACTTAATAGGTCACTGGAGCCCATAAGCCTATAGAGCCCCATCACTAATAGGTCACCGGAGCCCATACACTTATGGAGCCCCAAACACTAATAGGTCATCGGAGCCCATACACCTATACACCAAAGACGGTTCATACTACCATGGGAGACAGTCAATTTGTCGATCTAAATATAAAAAATCGGCCAAGTGCGAGACGGACTCGCCCATGAAGGGTTCCGTAGCAGCAAAGGCGAAAATTGTTGTTTATGACGTATTAAAAAAAACTACTTACTGGATCTCGTTCAAACCAATTTTCGGTGGAAGTTTGCATGACAATGCAAATTTTATAGATTTATCATTCTCTTATTTTAGAAGTTAGAGGGGGGGACACACATTTTTCCACTTTGGAAGTGTCTCACGCACAAACTATTCAGTTTAGAAAAAAATGATGTTAGAAACCTCAATAACATTTTTAAAGACCTATCTATAGATACCCCACACGTATGGGTTTGATGAAAAATTGTTTTTTGAGTTTTAGTTCTAAGTATGGGGACCCCCAAAATTTAATGCTTTTTTTCTATTTTTCTGTGAAATTCTTAATGCGGTTCACGGAATACATCTACTTACCAAGTTTCAACAGCATAGGCCTTATAGTTTTGGAGAAAAGTGACTGTGACATACGGAAGGACAGATTCCCCCCCCCCCCCCACCCCTTTTTGTTATCACTAGTATGGAAGGTATAGAAAGAAAGTGCGAGAGGAATAAATGATAGAACTGGAATGACAAAGAGGCCGGAATGAAAGCGAGATACATATATTATTATTAAATAATAAAGTAAGATAGCATAATTTATTTGAACCCTGTGAGGGTTTCTCAAAAATAAGAATCCTGTGTGAGTATAGGCTCCGACTTCGGGTCGGAGGCGTCAGTATAAAAAAAATCATAATTCTAAAAAATAATGACGTACAAATTGAGATACGAGTGCAAGCGAAATTCACTTTTCTAAATTTAGAACCTTATTACTAGGTTTAATAGAGATGGCGGAAGCGCAGAGTCATACACCGGGCGTAATCCGCAGCACGCGGGACTACCTGCAGGTCCCTGGGTCACCGGCACCTGCGTCACCTAACGGTCCAGAGTGTGCCCGCGAGCCTTCGCCAAACTCCTCACATTCTGGGGATGACGACTCCTCGGTGATATCTACTTCCAGGTGAGCCTATCTATTTTTATTTATAACGTAACAATCAGAACATTTTCAAAAAGTGCTCGTCAATATTACTTCAAGAAGAAGAATTAAAGAATCAATTTCGTTTAGGTATTCAGTTTAGGCACATATAGAGCATTATGAACGTCAAAATATTATGAATTATGTCGAGAAGAATAATAAAATAAATCATTCAAAAATCAAATCAAATCAAATTTATTTCATAATCTTGAATCTTAAAAATGATTATTTACTGAGAAGATACCAGCAAGAAACTCAAAGAAGTAAATCTACAACTAGAAACTTTTTTAATATGGTTTAATAAGGTAGTTGTGCGACCAAGCAAGAGATTATTTTTTCTCGTATGTTCGTCAGTGTTTTTATGAGTAATAGGTTCTTCCGTACCAATGACATTTCATAACATAGACATGTCATATGCTTACAAATCAACGTAGAAAAATGTGCCGAACTCACACACACACACATTTTTAATTCATCTACACATTTGGTGTATTAACTTTAGAGTAATAGTTCGTGCAGTGTCTATAAACATACGATGGCATTTTCGTTATTTTTTTAAGTCACTGATGCTTCTGCTCAACGTCCGACCGGCGCCGCTCGGCACGCGGTACTAGAGGCAAACGTTCCAATTGACTCGTTTTCGGATCTTCACGATTTTCGCGCAATAACATATCTACTTCTTTTTATATAATATCTTTGTTCCGTACATATTCTATACTATACTATACTATAATATTATAAAGCTGAAGAGTTTGTTTGTTTGTTTGTTTGTAAATGATAAAAAAGGTTGTTGTGGGTTTTCCTTAAGAGATAGACATAATGCTAACGCAGACTTTTATGTACACCTTTTTAAGTTATGCATTTTCACAGTATATTATTTTATTCCTTATTCAATAGTTATCGCAGCGCACGCGATGTAAGGAATTTTTAGGTAATTTTTTTGGAGTTTTAGGAAGATGGAGTTGAGGATCCTTATTTTGTTTTTAAATAAAATATAGCCTCTGTTAGTTAATGATAGTGCAGCTTTCTAATGGCATTTTTTTTTTAAATTGGTCCAATAGATTTTTGAGTTTAGTCGAATACAAAAATACAAATCTTTCGTCTTTATAATATTGTACTTATAGATGTAATAGATGTATAGAAATCTGCCGGATTTGTTGACATTTATGATTACTGCTACGCTCCCTTAAGGCGTAGCGCAATGGTAAATAAAATTTAACGTTCGTCGATAAACTAACTATTCAACACAAAAAGATATCTCCAATTTCAACCAGTAGTTTCTGAGATAAGCGCATTCAAACAAACAAACTCTTCAGCTTTATAATATTAAGTATAGGAGTATAGATTAAAAGACAACATTTGACGGCCTCTGTTGGCGTAGCGGTAGAGGCGTAGAGCGGTAAGTCAGAAGGCGGGGCTCCGATTCTCGCTCAGTGCAAGTATTTTTATACAATGAGTATATTACAAATATTTGCAGGTGTCTTGGTGTTCAGTTTCTATGTATATTTATAATATCTACTTACAAAAAAAAAATATCCGCATTTGACTGGCTGGGAGCTATACCATAGGCAGAACTCACAGTCAGTCAAGGTATGTTTACTTTGGGCCTAAATAGCGCTATATTGGATGTCCTACTCAATATTCATTATAAGATTTCAGAACTGGCACTGCCAAAAACTCAGAACCAGGCTTACCTCTCATGTTTACCTTTTTATGAATCTTTTAATTATTCTCTATAATTTAAAAATGAATCGCTAAATGTATTTCTAAGCGCAAATCTCGATTCTTTTTTTAGAATATTTCTTGAGGTACAAGGATGGTTCTTACGCGGAGAAAAATTAAAAAAGTCAGCCTTACGATCGACAGGACCCGAGTTCGTACCCTGGCCATTGCACTACCAACTTGAATCCACTCCTGATTTAGCTTGGCTTAGAGGGAATATTACCTAGCAGGTCATTTTGGTAAAAAAAGCGCTATCATTAGCGTGGGGGTAACATTTTTTCAATCTAGATAGCTTATTTCTACTGGGAAAAGCACATTAAAATATTCTTTGGAAATAAACTTCAATCAATACGAAACATTTTTTTTTAAGAAGGCCGCAACCGGACGATTCTTTTATGAATACAACTATGGTAGTAGAAGAAGCGAAAGATGTAATACTTCAAACTACTTCAAATTATGTAGAAGTAGAGACATGCGATCTCAGGCATCTGAAGGTCAGCCGATTGTGACCTATATGGGACGAGAGTCTTAAAAGGGACAAGACGCTTTAGAATAGTAACTCTTTTGTTACCTATCTAATACAAGAAGTGTGGTACAAGTGCCTGAATGAATAACGTCTGCAACAAAATGTGGTACGTTGTGTAGCACCTAAGTACATGTCGTCGCCCGTCGCATGAGCTAATGTAAAGCCTGTGAGGATGAATGGATATTGTAAGCTGAAGGCAAAGTCTCGAAAAAGAGGGTCACCATTATAGACATGTTACAATAGCTTGATAGAATACTATCAGGCATAAACATGGATGTTTGATACAGAGATAGGTCATAGTCTTTAATGGGTATTTTGGGGGCCCCATAAACACTGTTAGGGGTTCAAAGCAAATAGAATAAAGAAGTAGGTGTAAAGAAACATAGTTGTAGTATTCCATAAAAAATACCAATCAACTTGAGAACCTCCTCCTTTGAAGTCGGTTAAATTTTTTACATTGTTATGAACTTGCGTATGAAACAATTAAAAGTACTCATCGACAGAAAGTAATAGGTTCTACCTAAGTGCCGGCCGGACTCTAATTAATTAGTGTTTTGGTTTTTAAAATGTAATCCAATCTAGTATCTATTCAAATCCGGTTTAATTTACAGTGCTCAATAAACTTCAACTTTCATCCTAGCGTTAATCCCAGTCGCATCCAAAGCTTTCACCTCGGAGTCCGCTTTACCAGTCTAACTGCGGATTTGGTTGGATTTCTATATTTTACGTGAAGTGACTGCCATATGACCTCTACAACCCAATAGCAATAATGGACGATATCGAAGCATTGCAGCAAGACCAGTCGTTGGACTTTTTAGGGCTCCAACTACCCGCTCCAACTATAAATTATTTTTATGAAATACATAGGTAGATACCGTAGCATTTACATGTTATAGAATAAGATAAAATTTCGCAGAGTTGTGACGCGCGTAGGGAGGACCAAGTAGTTGAGGTACACTTACGTCCGAAATGTATTGTTGGGTATACTATTCAGTGTTATCAGAGCGTTCATAATTTGAATCAGTTGGCTTTAAGAGCGTTTTCACATCATCCGATCCAATATCGGTGTAGGACGCCGATCTGATATCGGAGGCAGTAAAATGTATGAAATATGTTCTGTCCTTCATTTTGTCCGACCAATTTATCGGATATCGGAGCCGACATCACTGTGGTGTCACTTGTCAGGTATTGGCTGTCGGCTATCGTTGTCCGACACCGATATCGGATAACGTGAAAACGTTCTTAGTCTAAATACAACGAATGATACACCAAGTATAAAAGGCACATATAAGCGGGCAGCGATTCAGGGTTGACCTCGCAGAACAAATACTGATAAAATTAACATTTTATTGAACAACGTGCAGGTCAAAAGAACTAGAAATAGAAACACGTCAGTATAATAACAAAGATATAAATGTCACAAATCTTTGTCTAAGAAGGACATTATGTATGTCACCGTCAATGTGTATAATCCAGTTTTCTATACAATGCGTAGACAATGTATAGAATACAGAATGCGCAGACGGCAATGTAAGAAATTCTTACAAGGTATCAACACTAAAGATATCTTTGATTTGATTAGAAACCTGCACGCGGTGTACCCTGTGCAACGAAAATGGCAAGAGAATTGCGCTATGGATCAACTTATAACCTGTTAATTTAGATGGCGTGCGGTTTTAGTCGGTTTGAGTTTGACATACCTAAATACTACTGCTGACCAGCAGCGGTGTCAGCACGATAAAAAAAGAAAAGCAGTTTAAATAAATGGAATTTTATTGTTAATATGGTAACAGATGGATGAACTTTGAGTTAAAGTGTTTTATTTTGCCAAATTGAATTTATAATTTTAGATTTCAAGGACTTCCTTTCGTTTAATTTACCATGTTTCTTAGAGAGATTTGATCCTTATGATTGACACTATCGATTAATGCCATAAAAATACAGGATGTTACTTTTTCGGATTTTAGAGGGTTCGATTACCGGGTGTGGCAAGCGAATTTTTAAAAATCTTGAGCGCAGTTTGGTTTCTTTTTAAAAATAAAATGATGTCTCCTTTAAACAAAATGAGCTAACTTAAGGATTTAAGGTACTTTCCCTCCATGTGGCATCACCGTGGGACGCCCTGTATATAAAAGAAAGTCGTGTTTGTTACAACACTTACAACTCGAGATCTGCTGAACCAATATTATATGGTTATTGATTCGTTGGATTTGTCTCCGCCCTGAATAGCATAATAAATATTAAAAACAATGAAAATGAAATGAAATGAAATGAAAATCTATATACAGGGTGTCCCAAAATTCAAGGATAAGCCGGTAACAGAGGGTGGCCCTACTTATGGCTGCTCTGGAAAAAATAAGAAAAAAAATGTATCTCTATTTTTTTTTTAATTATTTAAACTTTTTTTAAATCTTTGGAAATTCGGTACCCCTAATGATATTTTCAACTACCAGGTCCACAATTTTGCAAATATTTCTGAACTCTTTTCTGTATTAGCAAGCTAAGAAGTATGACTATCCACCAACACCCTGAAAAATTATAGAATATTTGTAGTTATTTTACAAAAATACTTAAGTCAAAATATTTTTTTGTTGTCAAAAATTCATACATTTTTACTTTCGACCCACTTTATCTTATCTCGGTGAAAAAAAAAAGTATGAACACCACTATGGCATTCTTTTTCAAAAATTGGTATGATACTATAATGAAATACAAAAAAATTTTTTTTTTTGTAAATAAGAATCACATTTAATACATTGCTCTTATTGAAAATCACCAGATTTACTTTGTACACAATGCATTCATCCTCAATAAAAATCATTGACGGGACTTGTGACAAAGTGGTAACCGAGTAGGTTATCACATTACGAAGTTAAGCAACATAAGCCAGGGTGGTTTTCGGATGGATGACCATTCTTAAGACATTAAGACACCGCCGTCCTCTGTTTCTCAGAGAATGCGTTAGGTCGTAGATCCCGGTGGCCATATGAGTATCTTCTATGACAGTTAGTCGGACCCCTAAAAGTCCAACAACTGGACTCACTACACAACTTCGATATCGCCAGTGGGTTGTGGAGGTCAGGTGGCAGTCGCTTCACGGCAAATTTCGCATTTCTGCTGTTTCACAGTTAGCCGGAAAATCTGAGGCTAAGAGTTTTATTGGAATTGTTTTAAGAACAATTAGGTTTCCGAAAGCAATTGCAACGCTGGACTAGTTTCATTCAAATATCAATGCGGCTAGCCCAGTCATTTGGGCGAAAACCTAGAACATTACCTGGAAAGTTTTCCGGGAGTTTTGAAAATTGGCAATTTTATAGATTTTGATATGCTCTTTCCAAATTTGAACTTTGCCACCTCGTATGTTTGCCGCTCGCGCCGCCATTTTGAAAAAATGGCGCCCAAAAGTAGTTTTTAGATAATAACTCCTTTCCGGCGCATTTTACAGGAAAAACATATTACACAAAATAAAAGTAGAGAAAATTTCCTACAATTTATGTCAAACCTTTTCTTTCCTAAAATCAATAGTTTCGGCGTACGAGCGCCGTAAACTATTATACATCCACACCAACGTGTAATATTTACTTTAAACTGCTCATACTGTGATTTGTAAATTATAAAAATTATACGAAGGTTATCTATAGTAATTATAGGTAACTATAGTCTGTCATGTCTCCGCAGGTATAAAGAAATGCGCCCCTTCTGTGTCAGGCCCCTTCTTTCCCTTCTAAGAAACATCTGGCCCCAGCTGAGCTCAATAGAAATATTTAGTCTGAGTCATCAGTATACGTTTATCATTTCACAGTGTCGTTTGCATTTACAGAGCCATGGCTTCTAATGAAGTAGATAGAAGGGATACCACGATAAAAAAACGCGCCGATTTCTCTACCTCATGGTGGTGTGGAAGTGAGTATTTCTGCCGAAACGTGTATTGAATTACAATTTACGGCGCTCCTACACCGAAACTATTGATTTTAGGGAAAAAAAAATTATCACAAATTGTAGGAAATTTCCTCTACTTTTATTTTGTTAAATATGTTTTTCCTGTAAAATGCGTCGGAAAGGAGTAATTATCAAAAAACTGCTTTTGGGCGCCATTTTTTCAAAATGGCGGCGCGAGCGGCAAACATACGAGGTGGCAAAGTTCAAATTTGGAAAGAGCATATCAAAATCTATAAAATTGCCAATTTTCAAAACTCCCGGAAAACTTTCCAGGTAAAAATACCAAATGACTGGACTAGAATTATATTTCTGACAAAAGAAATGCACGAAAAATAAAATGTATTAATAGTCTAGTCATTTGGTATTTTTACCTGGAAAGTTTTCCGGGAGTTTTGAAAATTGGCAATTTTATAGATTTTGATATGCTCTTTCCAAATTTGAACTTTGCCACCTCGTATGATTGCCGCTCGCGCCGCCATTTTGAAAAAATGGCGCCCAAAAGCAGTTTTTTGATAATTACTCCTTTCCGACGCATTTTACAGGAAAAACATATTTAACAAAATAAAAGTAGAGGAAATTGCCTACAATTTGTGATAATTTTTTTTTCCCTAAAATTAATAGTTTCGGTGTAGGAGCGCCGTAAAGTGTAATTCCATACACGTTTCGGCAGAAATACTCATTTCCACACCACCATGAGGTAGAGAAATCGGCGCGTTTTTTTATCGTGGTATCCCTTCTATCTACTTCATTAGAAGCCATGGCTCTGTAAATGCAAACGACACTGTGAAATGATACACGTATACTGATGACTCAGACTAAATATTTCTGTTGAGCTCAGCCGGGGCTAGATGTTTCTTAGAAGGGAAAGAAGGGGCCTGACACAGAAGGGGCGCATTTCTTTATACCTGCGGAGACATGACAGACTATAGTTACCTATAATTACTATAGATAACCTTCGTATAATTTTTATAATTTACAAATCACAGTATGAGCAGTTTAAAGTAAATATTACACGTTGGTGTGGATGTATAATGGTTTACGGCGCTCGAATGCCGAAACTATTGATTTTAGGAAAGAAAAGGTTTGACATAAATAGTAGGAAATTTTCTCTACTTTTATTTTGTGTAATATGTTTTTCCTGTAAAATGCGCCGGAAAGGAGTTATTATCTAAAAACTGCTTTTGGGCGCCATTTTTTCAAAATGGCGGCGCGAGCGGCAAACATACGAGGTGGCAAAGTTCAAATTTGGAAAGAGCATATCAAAATCTATAAAATTGCCAATTTTCAAAACTCCCGGAAAACTTTCCAGGTAATGTTCTAGGTTTTCGCCCAAATGACTGGACTATAATGCCGGTGGCAAACAATTAAAAATGTAAAATAAAAAAAAAATATTAACAATAATGCAATAATTATAAAATTATACCATTATGTTTGTTTAATATTTTAACAGTATGGATTTTCATCCTCTGAACCTTTACAAAATACAGAGTCGAATTTTATGGTTGACTGTGAAACAGCAGAACCGCGAAATTTTCCGTGAAGCGACTGCCACCTGACCTCCACAACCCATTGGCGATATCAAAGTTATGTAGTGCGTCCAGTTGTTGGACTTTTAGGGCTCCGACTACCCGTAACAACTGTCATAGATGCTCGTCGTATGGCCACTACGATCGACGGCCTAACGTACTTTCTGAGGAATGGAGGTGTCTCAATGTCTTAAGAATGGTCATCCATCCGAAAACCACCCTGGCTTATGTTGCTTAACCTCTTAATGTAATAACCTACTCGGTTACCACTTTGTCACAAGTCCCGTCAATGATTTTTTATTGAGGACGAATGCATTGTGTTCAAAGTAAATCTGGTGATTTTCAATAAGAGCAATGTATTAAATGTGATTCTTATTTACAAAAAAAAAATTTTTAGTATTTCATTATAGTATCATACCCAAATTATACCATTTTGAAATCTTGGATAGTTGCGCCAATTTTTGAAAAAGAATGCCATAGTGGTGTCTGTACTTTTTTTTTCACCGAGATAAGATAAAGTGGGTCGAAAGTAAAAATGTATGAAAATGACGAAAAAATATTTTGACTTATTTTTATAAAATAACTACAAATATCCTATAATTTTTCAGGGTGGTTATGGATAGCCATGCTTCTTAGCTTGCTAATACAGAAAAGAGTTCAAAAATATTTGCAAAATTGTGGACCTGGTAGTTGAAAATATCATTAAGGGTACCGAATTTCGAGGGATTTTAAAAAAGTTCGAGTAATTAAAAAAAAAATAGAGATATATTTTTATTATTTTTTTTTCCTGAGCAGCCATAAATAAACACATTTTTTTGCGCATAGCAAACGCTGCCTAAACCCCACGAGATAAATCAAAATAATGTACTACAGTATTGTACACCTTAAAAAGGTCAACAATAAAGTCCGCGATGGTATGTGTCTATTACTTAAGGATAACCCACAATAACTATTTTTTATTCTTCATATTTTACGGGAAAAAATGGCTTAATTGTGTAGTGATTTTTAGCAATACAGCATTAATCCTTATCCAATTAGGTACCATAAATACATTGTCCATTTATTATACTAGTTCAATATGACATTACAAATTCAAAATGCAGGGACATAGCAGCTTTAATAAAAATGAAACCTCCCAAATGTAGGTATGACATAGCGCATTACTTCCCAATGACTGCACCAAATTGGATAATTCTTTTTGTTTTGTGTTCGTTATTAAATGGCCAAGATTTGAATAAGAAAATTAAATAGAAGGTACAGCGGGAACGGGATCATAATTCCACGCGGGCGGAAAATATGGCGGTACGAAGTTCGCCGGGTCAGCTAGGCATTGTAATAAAATAGCATTACGGCGATGCAAACTCTTTATTATGATAACGCAGCTTCCATATTGTTTGGGTTCTGCATATTTCTGGAATGGCATAAACTTGTATGCATGCATCATCATATTACCTTAGTGATGAATGTGGTGATGCATGCATGTAAGTTTTAGGCTGATAGTAGCGGTTGCATCCAGAGCTTTCATCCTGAAGCATTATGGTTTGGTTTTTCAGGGAGTGACTATAGTCTGACCTTCCAACCCCGAAAGGAAATGAGACGACTTTAGTTCCTTTAAACGTGAATATCTTGGAATCTAACTGCATCGAATAAATTAAAGTAAGTGCAAACTTCTGAATTATGAATTATTTAAACAATATTGCGTATTATAACACTTGCATCACAATTTGATATTAAATCAATCAGAGTGAACAAAATTTAATCATAATAATAATAATAACCATTTAAAATACCAAATAATAGTGTAATAAAAATAAATTCTGAATCGATTTCCGTTAATCGATTAATTATTTCTTGTGTTTATCAACTGTATTTTTAAGCTGTGACAGCTGACAGCTCCATTTTCTGTCAATCAGGCCCACGAATGTATGGAAGAGTATCCATCTCCTTTATATTTTTTATTTTACCTCTACGAAACATGCATAAATACTAGGAATTAGATTGACTATACATAACATGATATTCAAAATTTCCATTTCAAAACATAGCAAAAACCCGTTTCAAAAACCTAGTATCTGTAATACTAAGTTTTTGAAACGGGTCAGGATGGAAAAAAAATTGAGATTTCCATTTTCAAAGTTAGTAAGGGGTATAAAACATGCCATATACATTATTATCGAAATATTTGACTCATTATGTAGTCAGTGGTTAGTACTCTAACCAATAAATATCACTTTATTACTCTAACCCCAATAGTTTCAAAAGGCTAACCCGTTTTATGTTTTTACGCTCTCCTGTAAAATTTGTTAAAAAGCCCTTGCTAGGTTTTGGTTTTGGACAGCCGCACTGCCAGAGAAGGAAAGCTCGAACCTACCTACTAAATTGTTTTTGATAGTCTCTGTTAACTTCAGTAAAAATTTCGTCAAAAATGGGCCAGCCACTTCGAAGATAAGTTTTTAATAATTGCATACAATTATTAAAAACCTGTTATTTTAACGTTACAAACAGACTCCCCAATTACCTATTTTTTTTTTTGTCATTGTTTGACGACCTCTGTGGCGTAGCGGTCGGTAGAGGTAGAGCGTTGGACTGCTACGCGCCGTAGGTCGCAAATTCGACGCAGTGCATTGCATTCTCTTTACATTGGTTTGGGGATTTCTACGTATAAATTTCGTGTAATAAAAATATTTAAGTATATCTATTCGCATTCTAGACCCATATTACAAGCCGTGCTTTGTTTGGGTAGATAGCGCTATTTAATTTGTCCTGGCATACATATTTATTCATTGAACTTGTATACTTCAATTTACTTCTGTTAAGTGCACAAGCCACGGAAGCAACCAGGTTTATCGTACCTATGTCTCGTCGTAATTACTGGGGTAATACCTAATGGTGACGGCGAAAGAATACAAGTATCACCACCCTATCTCTTCCGAAGGGTGTCGTAAGAGGCGACTAACGAAAAAAATATATCGACGATATCACAGTATATTCTTACTTTTCTAACTAATTGTATGTTTAATTGAAACAGTAAAAATATTTAATTGATGCAGAAAGGAGACGGGGACTTCTGGGCCAAAATTGTAATGAGTTGAGATATGACTTAAAAAAAAGCGGTATATTTTTCTATTTCAAAATATTAAAAAACCAGCTCAATTGAAAATCTTGAAGACGAGAAATCTTAAAACTAAATTTATTTCACTAGCAAAATAAAATATCGATTACTAAAAATTATTTAAACAATATTGCGTATTATAACACTTGCATCACAATTTGATATTAAATCAATCAGAGTGAACAAAATTTAATCATAATAATAATAATAACCATTTAAAATACCAAATAATAGTGTAATAAAAATAAATTCTGAATCGATTTCCGTTAATCGATTAATTATTTCTTGTGTTTATCAACTGTATTTTTAAACTGTGACAGCTGACAGCTCCATTTTCTGTCAATCAGGCCCACGAATGTACGGAAGAGTATCCATCTCCTTTATATTTTTTATTTTACCTCTACAAACATGCATAAATACTAGGAATTAGATTGACTATACATAACATGATATTCAAAATTTCCATTTCAAAACATAGCAAAAACCCGTTTCAAAAACCTAGTATCTGTAATACTAGGTTTTTGAAACGGGTCAGGATGGAAAAAAAATTGAGATTTCCATTTTCAAAGTTAGTAAGGGGTATAAAACATGCCATATACATTATTATCGAAATATTTTACTCATTATGTAGTCAGTGGTTAGTACTCTAACCAATAAATATCACTTTATTACTCTAACCCCAATAGTTTCAAAAGGCTAACCCGTTTTATGTTTTTACGCTCTCCTGTAAAATTTGTTAAAAAGCCCTTGCTAGGTTTTGGTTTTGGACAGCCGCACTGCCAGAGAAGGAAAGCTCGAAATAAAATCCTGTACTAACCCGTCTGGCCAGCGTGGAAACAGTAGGCCAAAGCGTCCCAACATTGGGAGAGGCCTATGTCCTGCAGTGGACTGCGATAGGCTAATTGATTGATAGTAATGGGCTCTAGAACAGTTAGTTATAAATATTGAACCTCAATTTCTAGAAAAACATACATCCATATTCCATAACAATAAGGTTACGTAATTTGTAAGCATTAAGTAATTTCCAACCAACGCGCTGGGAAACAAACATGCAGTTTTGAATTACAACTTCTATGAATTGAGAGCACATACCTCCTGGAAGGGGGAAATAATATGATCAACTATTCACACAGAGATAAAAAGGAATATGTAATGCGTAGGGATGAAAGTAATGTCGTAAGAGGGACATTGGCTATGGAAGTGGACGGCTACAAGGGGTGGGGAAGACCTAAAAAGAGATGGATGGACTGTGCAAAAGGTAACACACAACTACGAGTATATACCCCATTCGGTTAGGTACTTATCTAAAGGGAAATAATCTTGTAGTGACTTTTTATAAAAGCACATAGGTACCTATTAAACAAAATAAACTAAACTAACTGACGAACTACTGGTTCGATTTCAGTTTTTAGAAAAATATTAATAAACTGAGTTTTTAAATAAAACTTAATTAAAAAGGCACATCGATTGTTTACTTTTAGTTAAATACTTAACCAAATAAAGTATAGAGATGAATGAAAAGAGTAGGTAAATATGTCGCGCCGAACCCAAATAAATAAGGGATAAAGGCAGGAGGATGATAATGACCTACATAGAAATAAAAATACATATACCTACAAAATATTGATCCCTGTGTACCTACTTACTAATTGAGTTCTATATACTCTTAACATGGCAAATAGAAATTATGGTTGCCTGTAAGAAAATGCCGCAGAGCGATATGACCGCCAACTGTACGTAACATATAACTTGTATCTCTCATGTTGCAATGTTATATCCTTGGTGTTATTGATTTATATCGTCACTAAAGTAACACAAAAAAGACGTATATTATTATTATTATTCCACTTTATTCATTTTATAAACATAAATATAAATTATGTTTCTAAATATACTTAAAAACAAAAAAAAATGCATCAGGTACAGGGACTAAGCTAACGGTGGTTAGAGCTCCAGGGAGAAGAACCTAATCACAGTACGTGCCGCGTCGAGGAGTACCGCCTTCTGCATCAGGCCCTTAACCCAACTGTCTAACGCAAGCCTCATAAGATATTGGTCGGGGCTCTTAGCAATCAGTCCGTGAACCGACACGACTATCGGAACAATATTCACCGAATCCATATTCCAGATTTCGACATCTCGGGAGTCAAATCCAAATATTTCATTTACCTACTTATCATTTTCGGCTTTCACGGTTTTCTCGTCATGCAGGATGGTAATATTGACACTTTTTGCGCGGCGCTCTAATTGATCTATCACCACTACAACAGGCTTTTGGGCTACAATACTGCTGTCAGTGACGATAGATCGATCGCAGCACTCGCGACCATCGTCAATAACTGGTTCGGGCTTGTTAAGGTGATTACATACGCGAATGACTTTGACCATACAAATGCTCAAGGTCATTCGCTCGTTTTTCAGCCATTAAAATCAGTAAAACTAATTTTAATAGATAATTTTATAGGGGACGATTACAAACTAAGAAGGTCACGTCATGCTAATACATTTATTTAACATACATGTGAAATTTTAGATTAATTGAATACATATTGTAGAAAGAATTTGGTTTCTTAAGAAATAGTAGAGTGATGTTCAGAGCCTCTTTTCAACTATTTCCTCCCTTTTTACTTAATTTATGAAAAGGAGAAGTTACTCTGTATATCCTGTAGTATGCAGGCATGGAAATTCCAGATCTGTAAGTTTTATAGTTTTAAAGAAAAACGGTTTCGAAAATACCGATTTTTCGATGCTAATCTGATTCGGGGCCTTAATGGCATTTGTTTGTTAGTTCTATTATCTGTGCTGTGCTGATGCAAACAGGAACAGATAATAGTACTAGCGTAATTAAGGTATGATTCCGAAGGTGACCGAATGCGACAACTGCAGACGCACGCAGCACAGACGCGTAATTCATTGCGGCTTCTCAATGGGCCCCTTTTATCCGTATCGGTGTTAACAAGTAATGTGTACGCTGTATCTGCTGCATACGTCGGCAGTTGTCATATGTCACGCTTTAAAAACCTACTCCCTACCCAAAGAAGTTTGATGACCTAGTAAGGGCACAGAATAAGTAATAGTACTACGTGTAAGGGTTCCTACTGGGGACATACTAATTTTTTTTTTCCTTCCGAGTACGCACAAATAACAGCCCGTTGTCAGCTTCTATCCTTGCCCACTTCCTTCATAACAAATAAGGTTTTTGTAACAAAAACCTTCATACAAGACCGCCGCCCCTTTTCGTCGATAAGGCCCTGCGCAGACGACAGACTATCCGTGACGCACTTTTTAGTCTGTGAAAATAGAACCTATGCAATTATAAGCAGTAACGCACACGACGCGCAAAAAGTCCGGCGCACAAAAAATCCGTGTAATTCGGGCAGACCGCACCGCGCCGCGGCGCGCCGCTCCGCACAAAAAGTGTGTGAAAAAAATTGAACGTTTGCTTCAACGCGCGCTAACGCAGACGGCGCACACTTTAGTCGGCAATCTGCATTTGCTAGGGGTGGACGTAACGCACGCGATCTATTATCATGGCGCCAGAGGTCGATGTAACTATGTTAATTCAAGGTCACAAAATAAATAGCAACTCATCAAATGTATTAACAGACATTTTATAAAATTTGAAAAAATTTGCCGGATGTTGTTTCAGAATTGAATGTTTAGTATGGAACTGTCCCTTCAGTAATCTTTCCGAAAGTATAGGATGTACCCAAAATTCTCTATTTCTTCTTCTTTTTCTGTACTTCATGTACAAAATAATACTTCGCGATCTCTGCACGATTTCCATAGCGTCTACGTCCCTACAGCTCTGCCGACAAAATGATCGAAGATGTACGTTGTGTGCGTTGAGTCTGTGAAAAATCCGCGTCCGACTTTTTGCGCGCCATGCATGAAAATCAGCTTACCATCAGGCGAGGTGAAATCAAATATACACTATATAAAAAAAATATGTTCTATGAGGTTGGTCCCGGCCCTACCAGCCCACTTACATAGGTACTTAGTGTGTCTTTCGTTCGGTATTATACTCATTCGTTCCCCTTTCCTCCAAACTATGATAGCATACCCTTTTCAATTCTCGTTATAATGTTATTATTCAGGTTAAAAACACATTCGTATATCTGTATTCCTGTATCTATTATTTGCGCTCCATCAAAAAGTTGTAATTAGAGATTTTTTTTTAGTTTAAAACAGCATCAGTACGTAATTAATTAAAATTACTAGTATTCCCGCAAACCCCTCCAGTAAAACTAAATAACTTGCGTAAGGCGTGGGTTTATGTACCCACGCCTTACACAAGTAGTTTAGTATTGGCCGGGAATCGAACCCGGGACTTCCCCACCGTCTGGCCTTTAATCACTAAGTAACAAGTTGCAAGGAACGTTCATTTCAATAATCACTAAGACAACACATGAGTAGCTTTTGTCTAGGTCTTGCTTAAAACCTTGTGCCCACAGCAGCTGAGCGGTGACGGTGAGTCATCGCCATAGCAGAAATTAGCCCACGGTAGCGGCGAGTAGTGATTCCCTACGCATCTGACTGTAATAGGACCATGGTCGTCAATCAAGGGCATTAGAAGGTTTCTTCAGGGTTGGCAGCACGAGTGTGACGCCTCTGGTGTTGCATACGTCCATAGGCCACGGTAACCACATCTCATCAGGTGGGCCGTGTCCTTGTCTGCCACCTAAGTAGTATAAAAAAATCGAGGCGTTGGGGTGGCTGTGTGACGTCAGAGTCGAGACTCGAGAGGTGGTCGAGTCCGGGTGCATCTAGTTCCCCTGTAACGATATTTAGAGCCATAACAACACCCTCGGGGCCCGAGTCAACCTCACCTGCTAGTCGGTGCATCTACTAAACAATAGACTAGGCTCTGGCTGCACAGACTTTCGACGACAGTCGGTCTAGTAAAAATCAATAACCTATCAAAAATACTAAGACTGAAGTGTAGACTTTCAACGAAACCAGGAAATCACTAGGAAGGTGAAGAAGTAATTCCACGGTAATGTGGTTGACGTAAGAGACACCGCGTGGTTTTGGTCGGTTCAAGATCCATTTATAATATACGTATTGCATCACTCTGTTAGTTCTTGAACGATAAAGTCTGAAAGGATATCTACATGTAAAAGAAAGCATTCGCGGTCCGCAGAACGTGCAAAAATTCTAAAATCGTGCACGTCTAATTGAAAACTCATCCAATAAAATTAATTATTAAAAAACCCGACTGCTGTTTATAAGTTCGAAACAAGCTTAATAGCAGGCGGTACCCATTAAATTTCTTTCGGTTTAAGATTGGCAAATGGGTACCGCCTGCTATTAAGCTTGTTTGTTGATTAACACGTTGAACGCCGCACGAAAAATCGAGGTTTTCCGTTCAGGCCACAGGACTCACCGGTGAGCCTTCCCTTACTGTTCCGTTCAAGCCACGTAGGTCACCCGTGAGCCTTTTGACAGGTCTAACGAAAACGCTTCCCACAAGCCACAGATTGCAGTTATCAAACAAAACGTATGTAGGAATGAGCCGCGAGGCCCTGCAGCGTATTCGGACGGCGTGGTTTTGAAATCCGGTAAAAACTTGTAAGATTTTTTCGAGGTTCTTGTAAGATGCAAGGGTCGTCCTACGATTCAGTAGAAATTGTTATTTTGATGGAGTGTGAATCGAGCTAATACATAATTGCGAATATTTTTATTCAAAATATAATAGGATATAATATTTTCTTCTTCACCAAATAAAAATCTCGCATTACGTTTTATATAAAATCTTGTTTACAACATTTTATATTAGAATATTCAAAAAGTCTTGGAATGGAATGGAAAGGGGACATTTGTCCGCACTTAAACTGCTTTTTGAAGAGTGCAGGCTATAGTAGCCAGCCTAACACCGCCCAGAAGCGCAGAAGCTTACTGGGTGCTTCACAGGCTTCGCGGAGCGACCTCACTGTGCCGAGGATTCGAGAACGTTGGGGGGCTACTGCCTCGCATTCTAATACTACGTGGGCAGTCATTTCCACGGCGATGAAGCACCCCCGACGTAGAGGGCTACCCGTGATCAGGATGGTGTAAAGGTGCTTGTTTAGGTGACAGTGACCTGTTATTGTCCCCAGAATTGTTTCGTTTCGTAAGCCGGTTGGTTCAATGATGGCAAGGCCACTTTTGACTGGCTGCAATCTGTGGTTTCTGCCCATCTTTGGATGTGTAGTTCGGCAAATCTCTCACGCAACCAGTTGCGGATCTGTGAGAAAGGTATCGGTAGTAATGGTAGTGGGCCATTCAACGACATGAGCCTCTTCACGCCAGTTAATTCGCGGCATCGTTGCCGTAGGACCCACTGTGCCCTTTTATCCACTGTAGCGTTACTACGTTGTTGGTGGATAGCTTGTGTAAAGTACCTGACACTCCGCTATTAGTATGCTGTTTGGTTATTTGGTGGTCTAGTGCTTTCAGGACAGCTGTGCTGTCGGTGAGGAGTCATATATTTAAGCCCCTCACCTCCAGTCTGTTTCTTTCCGTCGCAGCTGTTGTTATGACGACAAATTCAAATTGGAAAATCGAGCTGTGTTTGCCCAGTGGTAAGTGGATGTTTAGGCCGAGGTCCAGGGAGTGTACGCCTGCTCCTGAAACATTTTCTGTTTTGGAGCCGTCAGTGTACACGCGTACCTCTTCGAAACCGGAGTAGTCCTTATCCTCAAAAAGTCTCTAAAAATCACATTTATGACAGGAGTCCAGGCTGCCATTCACCGCATGAAGAACCAGAAAGCTGTGGGACCCGACAAAGTCCCCATCGAAGCTTGGAAGGCAATGGGTGCCCGTGGTGTGAGCATCTTCACAAACCTATACAACCGCATACTCTTCCCCGGTAAGATCCCGAGCCAGTGGAGACTGAGTATCATCACACCAGTCTTCAAAGCTAAGGGATCGGTGCAGTTACCGCGCGCCGCGGTTTAAAGATAATCTCGCCCACCATGAAGCTCTATGAGCTGATAATCGAATCCCGGATCCGAAAGGAGAGTGCACTTTCGGAGTGTCAGTGTAGGTTTTGCTCGGGGCACGGGACCGTGGATCCGGCGTTCGCCCCAAGGATTGTGCGGAGAAATACAGGGCCAAGAACACGCCCCTGCACTGCCTATTCCTAGACATACAGAAGGCCTTCGACTGTGTTCCTCGCGCGGTGATACGCGCAATACCCACCAGGGGTATTGCGGTCCAAAGATGTTCCAGAGGCTTACATTGACACTATCCAAGACATGTACCACGATTCCAATTCTGTGGTTTGGACCGCTGTTGGCGACATGAAAACCTTCCCCGTTACCGTCAGGATACACCAAGGATCCGATTATCTGAGCTCCGAGGTCATCTTGGCCTCTGATGCAATCAAGAAAATACGTCTCTATGAAGATGATGATGAATCACAACTATGGCAGTTTTTAATACTGATTCAACCAATCCAATGTTCCTTTGGCTTTGGAGGGCGGGTGAGCCGCGGGGTGCCCCCGCGGCCCCCGGCAACGGAAAAATTGATATTCCTTCGTAGGAGGCCACGGGACCCTCATGTGAGCCTTTTGCTATATCACTGAAACTAGACGGTAGAAGTCGCTAATTTTTATTTTCTACACGTTTTATAGCATTTTATTGACTTTGGGATGAAAATCAGAAGTTGTAAAAAAATACGGTTTCGTGATTTTTGGCGTGGCTCAAACGGAAAAGTACGCTAGGCTCACCGGTGGGCCGCGTGGCGTTCAACGTGTTAATTTTCTTTATTTAGTTACCCTACTCGATACGAGTAAATTTGAATGAAAAAAAAAATTGACAACACATAATTATTTTAGCAACAAAAATCTATCATAATATGGTTTTTGTTGGAATTTTATGTACCCTATGACACTCGGGAGATGAATATCTTTCATTTGAGACCCCATTCATCGAAATCCGTCTAGGCGTTAGGCCTGTAGAGGGTAACAAAGAAAACTACATACATACATAGTTACATACATACATAGTTACATACATACGTAGATACCCTCGCTGGCGCAGTCGGGTAAAAAGGTAATTTCTGAAGAAATTGCCGCACATGGTGTCATTTCAGGCTGCGGCCGCACCTGAAAGAAAGGCTCAAGAACGTGCAAGTAACCTCTGGTATCCAGTAAAAAACTTCTTACATTAAACTGTATATTTGTTTACAACCTTAGTAGGACTATGAAATTCGATCAATAGATGTTTATAATATAATTAACATTTAGATTAGATCTGTGGTAAAACAAGGCTTGTTTTCGTTTAGCAACTGTGTTGCATTCCCACTAATCTATGCTGATATTATTAAATACTAAAATAACAGTCTGCCTGTCTTATTATCACGCCTAGACCGTAAAACCTGTTTTGCAAAACAATCTCATTTGTATATATAACGTGATGAAGCACATAAAAAGCTTTATATTTCGGAAAATGACAATTTCCTGTCATAATACTAGAAGTTTTCTGTAAATAATTAAGACAAATTACAAGTTCACAAAGGAAAACGAAAAGTGGGACACCCCCTAGCCAGGTGGACTGACGACCTGCGAAAGGTGACTGGGACAGATTGGATGCGGAAGGCGGAGGATCGGCAAACGTGACAAATATTGGGAGAGGCCTATGTCCAGCAGTTGACTGCAATAGGCTAACTGATTGATTGATTGACAAGTTTACAAACTATTACATTATATGCAGATGTAGGTACTCATATTTTATTTATACATGTACCTAATGAATCCAGTACCACTTTCATAACCCCTAATGTGCTACTGTATTATTCCTACCTTATATTGAACAATTCATTAACTCACCGTACTAATTAGTTACTCGAAACAAGTATCAGTCTATAATAATATACTCTATAAACTACTCTATGGCCTCATGTATGCTAGATAAAAAATACTTTGTATAGTCGATGCATAAAGTAGGTACCTATAAACTTAATTTATATGCAGTAGAATCGACCGCGTGAAAACTGCGTAATAATGTAAACAAACCGCCGAACTGATATAAAATAAAAAGAAAACTTCGTATTGCTTTATAAAATATGACATCGATTGCACGTATGCAGTTTGACTGATTGGTGAGTTGCAGCGGTACGGTAGTGATTAATTGGTTATGTGTGAATGCGGCTCAAGATCGCATTTTATCAGTAGCCGGCTAACGACGTACATTGGCGAGCTGTATGAAGCGGCCAGATAAAGGATTTGCAGTTTGTTTATGCGTTGCACCGAGCGAATGCGGGAGACGCGAGCGGGGCACGTCAGTGCACGCGCGTTGTCTCCGCCGCTTCACGCGTGCGTCGTTTGTGCGCAGTAGCTACTCGCCTACGGTTCGGAACAGACCATGGCTGAATGGTCGCTACAGGATCTCGTCAGTCCGATAAACGAGTTCGTGTATCAGTGCCCGACGCGACAGACGTGTTATCAGGAGCGAGCAATGGAACCTCCGCCGCCGCCGGGTCCACCGCGTAGGCAGGCACCGCCGCCCGCGCAACCGCTACCCTCTACATCTCGGCAGTCGGTGAATATACCGGTGCATTTACCAAATCATGGCAACTCCTCAACTGCACCCAAGGGGTACGTAGTTTTAAAATACCTAGTTGTTGATTGAGCTGTTTTTGAAATTCCTTTTCGTAATTAAAAATAGATTAATAAGAAGAGATTTTAGGTAATATCACACTTTAATGAAGAATTTCCTTTCATACTTTGCATTAGTTTATTATATAGGTACGTGAACGTTAATGTAGGTGTTATTAATTTGATATGAGGCGTGGATGCACTTTCAGCTATTACTTAATAATACATTGAAAACAAGCGTCATAGCGACATTTTTCGCATGTTGCAATAATTCTATTATAGCGGTGAATTCAAAATACGACACGTTTGCTTTGGCACTATAATTAGAGGAATTATATACTTGATTTAACATTACAAATGTGAATTAACAGCTTATAATAATATACTGTTGTATGTATTGTATAATACAATACATTATGTTTAATGGACTTCTAGACGTCTAAGTATTTCTATTTGTTTTGGTTAAAGATTTCAAGCAACAAGTATATTTCCCGGCTTACTTCGATTCGCGCTGTTGTTTGTTATCAATTTAGATTACATTTACCGTTCATATTATAAAATGATCTCTGAGTTACTATAGTTTATTGTATAATAAGGTAAATTTTAAACGACATTAACTTTAAAAAATATTTATAGCTCTATGACCGGATTGTAATATAATATATAAACGCGTTCAATTAATTTCTAAACAGTGTTAATACTTAGCTAATTTAACTTAATTTATTTGAACAAAATGTGAAAAATTCATCTAGTTAAACGGAGTTTTACTGGTGAAATCCAATTAAATAGTAAGTACTTTACCTTTTGAGTTTCGTTTAAGTCTTTTTTACTGCCGTTTGAACTTCACGAGGAGGTTATCAATTCGACACTTTAAGTATTACAAATTGTTCGAGTGATAGATTAATATTATAGGTGATAATGATATTTATTATTCGCGTCCGATCTCGACTTTAACGGATGCAATGAGATTACTGGTTTTCTAGAAGTTTATTATGATAGGTACAACAAGAATGGAATAATACACTTATACTTGCCCCTTTAGGCATATAATTAATGTATACCTGTGTCCTTCTAATATAATAAGACAATATTTTATGTCATTATCATGGTTCCATAAAGCGGTTGGCGTATTTGACTTTTGCGGGTGTAACTGGCGTGTGACTACCAAACCCCGAGATTGAACTATTGCACTATAGCCTCGTCCGTCGGTCAGCAAGTGCACCGGTTTTGACTCCAAAGTTGGTGGAATTCAAAACTATACTAAAGGACCCCGGAAGAATTTGGAGCACGGTATCCGCTCTCCTACACCTTCATTTTTAGTTCGCTTGGGAGATTATGGGTAAGAGGTTTTGGTAGCGAGTGCCGTCTGAGCTCAACCCTGAGAAGAAAGACGTGATATTTTTTTCCTTGAAGCGACTGCCATCTGACCTCCACAATACACTGACGACATTGAAGGTCCATAATTAAACCTAGTTGTCGAATTTTTTAAGGCTCCTCCCATAACGAATGCCACAGGTGTTTGTGGCACACGGGACCAATAGCGAATCAAGCTCTCCGAGGCTCGGATGAGTTTCACTGTGTTAAGAAGGGTGAATATTTTCAAAAGGGAAGCCGGTGGAAAATATTATTTTTTTATGGAATTCTCTCAGGTTTAGATAAGTAGGTATCTACAGAATTTTAGATACGAGTGTATTCCGTTTTAGATTTGTTAGAGTAGGTATTAATTCAAATATATCTACCACGGCTTCCCTTAGTAGAGCAAGCCGGCAGTAATCGGGTTATATGGATCCCTTTTTTTATCGTGCGAAAAATCCCCACGGATACAGCCGGGGCCGGTGGCGGAGGTTATGTCGGAGGTGAACCGACTAAAACGCACGCCTTCTGTGGGCCGTCGGTTGCCAGAGGTGAGGTAATCGTGAACATATATCCCTCGCAGGGTTTTGGGATCCCTTGCCACCGTCACCCACCTTTGCTTAACCTTGCCGTGTGCTAACCTACTCGGTTACCACTTAGCTACGCGGGGCGACTACCATCTTACCACATCGCTCCACCATGAAAAGAAAGTTTATACCAGAGCCTTGAATCGTCCATTAGTCAGCAGGATTGCGGGTGAGATGGGCTTTGGCTCCAAAGATATTGGTCGAGTCCTACATAATTAATCTATGCATCACTTCAAAATAAGTGGACGCGCCACGAATAATTAATTTGTTGTTTATTGTATTTGTAACGGTCACGGCCAGGGCTTCGTCCGTTCCCGTTCTCGTGAGCTTTTTATTTCCGTGGAACTTAAGGAACATACGAAAATAATTAATCGAATCGTTCGAGCCGTCCTTGAGTTATGCGCTTAGTAATATCCATTTTTAATTGTGAGGTAATCGTGAACATATCCCTCGCAGGGTTATAGGGATCCCTCGCCATCGTCACCCACCTTTGCTTAACCTTGCCGTGTGCTAACCTACTCGGTTACCACTTAGCTACGCGGGGCGACTACCATCTTACCACATCGCTCCACCATGAAAAGAAAGTTTATACCAGAGCCTTGAATCGTCCATTAGTCAGCAGGATTGCGGGTGAGATGGGCTTTGGCTCCAAAGATATTGGTCGAGTCCTACATAATTAATCTATGCATCATGTCAAAATAAGTGGACGCGCCACGAATAATTAATTTGTTGTTTATTGTATTTGTAACGGTCACGGCCAGGGCTTCGTCCGTTCCCGTTCTCGTGAGCTTTTTCATTTCCGTGGAACTTAAGGAACATACGAAAATAATTAATTGAATCGTTCGAGCCGTCCTTGAGTTATGCGCTTAGTAATATCCATTTTTAGGATTCCGTAGCCAAATGGCGAAAAACGGAACCCTTATAGATTCGTCATGTTTGTCCGTCCGTCTGTCTGTCTGTCCGAAACTATAAGGCCTATGCTGTTGAAACTTGGTAAGTAGATGTATTCTGTGAACCGCATTAAAAATTTCATACAAAAATAGAAAAAAAGCATTAAATTTTGGGGTCCCTATACTTAGAACTGAAACCCAAAAATTTTTTTTTCATTTATTTATTTATTTTTCAATTTCGGAAAACTTACAGCTACTAAATGGCATTAAGTAAAATTATATAACATAATGAAGGCCATTTACAAGTTTTCGCCAATAACTATACGTGTGGAGTATTTCTAGATAGGTCTTTAAAAATGCTATTGTCAGATTCACCTTCTTTTCTTTGACCTCGCCTTATCACAGGGTCGGCTTTCCTAATCATGTAACAACATCTGTTTCTCTCCTGTACGTTATCCTTCTCAAAGTCCTTCCTCATGTGCTTCCGAACATTCGTAATCTTCGAGGACTTAGTTTATTCTTTTCTTAGCGGACAAGGAAAGGCACTTTTTCATAGCGTTATTATCTGGTCTTCGAAATACATGATTGTATCATCTCAGTTAGGACTCTTTGTCAATTAATGGCGTAACCTTCGTGGACCTCATCTTTGAAGGTAGCTCCTACCCCCATAGCAGCATACGCATTTCGGAGGTGTCATTGTTATCCTCATAGCGATTTCCCAGTTGCGTCCAAAGTTTGATAACTAATTAGTTTCCAGGAGAGGCTGCCGTCTGCCCATTCAGCCCCGAGAGGATAGTCTACCCAACCCTGTCCGTATTTTAGTAAGTGTACCTACTCTAGCTTGGGTCCTAAAGATCGCGCTTTATACACCCTGCTTTCTTGTGGTGTGTAGGTTTTACATATAATGTGAGAATTAGAATATAGGATACTTTTTTTTTTTATCGTGCGAAAAATCCACACGGATACCTCCCCTGCCGGAGCCGGAGGATGAGGTTATGTCGGACTCGAACCGATTAAAACGCACGCCGTCTGTGGGCCGTCAGTTGCCGGAGGTGAAATTGTCGTAGCCATATCCCTCGCACCCCGGCCGACCCAGGGCCATATTTCTCAATCTGGCCTTCATCCGGTGTGGGGACCACGGAGTCCCCAACTCGCCCCCGGGTATGGGGAGGCACGCAATGCGCGCCGCTGCCGCGGCCTGCTTCTGCTAGGGTGACAGGCGGCTCCACCCGTCACCCCCAGGCCCGCGCTCATGGGGGACGGAGGTCATTCTGCGACCTCCGACGCCCGAGTTACCGCCGCTCGTTGCGGGCTGCGCGGTTAGCGATTCTAGAATACAGGATACTAGCCGCCCGGTTGGATCTCTTGTCTTCGGTTCTACTCAACCGATTGCAATCAAACAACTTTCTAACATAAACGAACTGCATCAAAATCCGTTCAGTAGTTTTTGCGTCCATCGCGAACAAACATTTTCAATTTACAATTATATAATAGTATAGATAGATTAATCATCACAATTACAGCGTTACTCCCGGTTGCAACCTAAACTTATACTTTGGAATTTCGGAATTCGGTTCATCTTGGCTTTTCGGGAAGGACTGTCGTCTGATAAGTACCCAACTCCGAATAATACCTGCGCCAAAGCCTCGTCCGTTGATCAGACGTTGTACTGGCTAGCAAGTGAGGTTGGCAGTTGGCTTGGGCTCCCAATATCTTGGTCTGACCATACATATCCAAATTTTCAATTACTATTGGGTAGACTAATGAACATTACTATTTGGTAGATTAATAAAACCACCTAGATAGCTTATTTTCGTGAGGAAAATTCCGGGCTCAAATCTTAGTCGTGGCTCCATGACAAAACAGTCATAATAAAGTGCAACCAGGTGCAACCAAACCAAATGCCGTCGTAAACATCGGACATGAAGAGTCCCAGGTCCATTCTCTTGCTCCTACTTTTATGGATATATTTGGCTTTTATGGGAGCGACTGCAGCTCTGAGAGGAAATTCTCCCCACCAGAGCCTTCTGTCATTCATCAATTATACCGGCTTGTAGTTGAACCTTTAAGACCCTGACGGGGCCCATATACACCTAACTTGCTTGAATATTATCGCTATAATACAGCCCGTATCAGAGAATGTGGAATGCTGTGTAATACAAGCCTTAGCAATAACAATCTCTGCCTACTTAACAGTGATTACATTACCAATTGGCAGACCTGACCACACAGAAACTGTTATAACCTGCACGTTTGTTAAAACACGTTGCCGTTGTTATGTATATTAATTATGTTGTTAAATTTAGATTATTGTTTTTAATATATTAGTGTCTAATGATATTACCACACAGGCACCTTTCTAGAAGAGAAGTTTGTTATGTCCAGCACTTAATTTAGGGCTTTAATTTTTACGTAGTGTTGCCAATCGAGAGGCTCAAAATCGGCCTTAGTTCGAAGCCTCAAAAAATTAGTCAAATAATTTATAGTATGACAACAATTAGGAAAGTAAAACAAGGTTTTAGGATTCCAGCAAGTTCATGCATGTGGTCTCTGCTTGCACCATTGGAAATGAGGCGTGATTGTAAGTATGTAGCTCGTTTGTATTTTTTGATCGAAGAGTTTGATACAATAGTTACCTATAATATAATCGAATGTGTCAACCACAATTGTTATACCTAGTGTTAAAATTATGGTTCTACTTCCTTTCATTAGTATTTTATTCAATTTGTATCCACTATGAAATAAAAGTCAATATAAAGGTAAATTACAACTGATAATAATAATATGTCAGAATTCCACGGAACGAAATATTTGACTTGAGATAACCTATCGAAATACTTAACTAACTGCGCTCCTATAGAGTTGTTTGTTTTTGCTTGCCTTGATTATGTTAGATTGCAGTTTATAAATAAATCCAATAAGTACCTACCTATTATAAAAACAAAAGTAACTGTCTATTTGTTACACTTTCACGCATAAATCAATGAACCAACTTGGGATTTCGGAAAGGAGCATAGGCTATGTTGAGTTGCAATAATCGATATTCGCGGCCGGAGTTGCAGGCATCAGCTAGCATATTATAAGCTGCCATAGGCATAGATACATTTGCTTCGTTTATGCACTTTTTTAATGTTAACTTTCAATAGTTTACTTTGTCTTTTAGCTATATCTTACTTTGGTATCTAGTGCTTCAGTTTAGGAATGAAATTCCGTTACATTTATACTATTTATAGTCAACCTGGGTTGACTATAGATTCCTGAGTTAATAGTTTAGGTAAATTCTGTTACTGAAATGCAGGATTTTATTTTAAGTTTTGCATTTAAAAAACCTCTATCGAGGTTGTTTAAATTACCACCATTTTAAAATTAATGCCTTCTGAAATGGTGCCGTCTCCTTTGCCGATTTTATTTACCATCTGGCACCGGCACTGGTCGGATGCAACTAGGACACAACGCTGAGATAATGATGTTGTCGTATCTATAACCCGCGTTTACATACTGCCGCTCGCATTGCTCATCGTGTTGCCGGAAATATTCGCGCGATTAATGCCCTGGCGTTCACACACGCGCATCATCGTGTTGGTCCGCATTACAGTATTCTCCCTGCAATGGAGACGGACGTAAACGTATGGAAGAATACGCTGTAGCAGTGTACGAATTAATTAAATAGATTATTAATAAAAACTATCACTCTCAACTACTATACACTATCCGTAGATCGATATAAATATTTTTAAAAGTAAATATTCGAGGAGCAATAACGAAAGCCATGTTTACTGATTAGC
This sequence comes from Eilema depressum, assembly GCA_914767945.1. Classification (NCBI taxonomy): domain Eukaryota; kingdom Metazoa; phylum Arthropoda; class Insecta; order Lepidoptera; family Erebidae; genus Eilema; species Eilema depressum. Next base: position 18,967,860 of record OU612012.1, on the reverse strand, counting down.
GCCATCTAGCGGTCTCGTATAGTTCATCGCGCTAGTATTGCCGCTCCTTTGACTCGCGCCGCCAAGCCGACATTCGCAGCAATATACGCGGCAGTACTCGCGGCATGACGAATATACCATTCACACCACGTCTCTGCCCACTTCTCTCGCCACTTCCCTCGCTCTGCCGCGAGTATGTAAACGCAGCTTAACACACGAGAATGCCAGGCTTCGAGGTAAAAACTTCGGATGCGACTTCCGCCTCCAGGCTGAGATGATGACGTTTGGTATCGATCAATCTATATTTATAATATAAGCGGACTTCGGGCTCCGAATTGAGAGCCTCGGATACGACTAGGAGACAACGCTGAGATGATGATGCTATCTCATCTATGATATTGTGGAATTCAGGTTCCGAGGGGAAAACCTCGAATGCGACTAGTACATAACGCTCAGATGATGATGTTATCGTATATACGATATAGCGGAATTCGAATTTCGAGGTGAAAACCTCGCATGCGACTAGTCCACAACGCTCAGATGATGATGTTATCGTATCTATGATATAGCGCATATCGAGTTCCGAGGTGAAAACCTCGGATGCGACTAGGAAACAACGCTCAGATGATGGTGATGATGCGGTAGTATCTAATCTTTCCAATATAATGTTGGGCTACAGGTGCAGATAAGTAAGAGTAGAAATGGTATAAGGTTTCAATTGCGCATGTGCACAAATTTGATTCCCGAATCGGTTTAAGTATTTTATTTTTGCTTTTCCTGTTTTTTTTTTATAAGGAATTATCTGTCTATACCCCGATGCAATTTGCAGCACCGTAGTGGACTCCTTTAGTTACAAACCTTGTCCTGACAATAACGAACACAAAGAAAGAATTATCCAATTTGGTGCAGTGGTAGTTTTATACTTTATAATAAATTTATTTTAGTTTTTTAATAAATTTCACAGGATGGTCTAATGTGCACATTTTTTAATATTTAAATTAAAAAATATAATAAAACAACCTCCTTATACCCAACACATTGTAAAAAATGAAAAGTATGCGCCAACATAAATTTTTGCTATTGATTTTTATTTATAAGTATATAAAGATCTGAAGAAAATTTCAAAGTACAGTCACAAAACGTGCGCGGTAGGCGACAATGAGCACAAAGTACCTGTCCCCAGTATAAGAACTTCAAACCAAAAAACAAGAAAGAAATCTTCGCAAGAAATTAGATATCGACCCCCCCGAGCAATAAGCTGGTAATCGAAAAAAGCAAATTTTACAGGAAAAATGATTTACTGTTTTTGTTGAATTACTTCCCAACCAGTGGGAGTATTGACATCATTGATACATGAAGTGAAAGCTAATTTTTTATGCAATAGTATTTAGCTATCAGTTTCAATCTACATGCTTCAAGTAAGCTACAATTTGAGAAGAAAAATCTTACGGTTTTAAAAAAAGTTCTATTTTCCTGTAATAGTAACTTACCGGATTATTGCGGTAATTTTTTGAAAAGTGTTGATACGTACTAGCATACTGCGGACTTTTATAACGTTATTTTGCATAGCAACAAGTGATCATAATATATCATTACCAAGTTATTGTTGTAATATTATAGGGCAAAAAATACTGTACAAGTAAATTACAGGGTTGTTTCCGGAAATATGACAACAACATTTTTCAGTAACCATTCAATTCCAAAAATCATTTGAGCATAATAAACTAAGGTATTTTTAATAAAATAATTCAAAATAAATAGATTAATCGATTTAAGGCCCAAAACAATATTTCAGTAAATATTACAATATTATTTCAAACATAACCTGCTTAACAAATTAAGAAAAACAGTCACATAATTTAATCTATACGAGGAAGAAGTCGGAGCGAAACCTATGCCAGCAAAATTGCTCTATAGCCCCTAAGGCTAGACCTAGACCTAAGCCTAGACCCTAAGATATACCATGTCTGCCATGTATATTAGCAAATAAAACCTAAGTGTTCTATTCTATTCTAAAATGACCAGAAAGCCATCTCCAACTGAGTTGGGAAAAAGCCTCAAAGATACTGATTTAATAGACAGGCAGATACGCAAAGTATACATACGAGTATACTATGCATAGTGATTACGCCTATTTATATCGGGGTTAGACAGATACAAAAGCCTACCATCTGCTTCTGTCCTTTCATACATCATTAGCTTTTTCTAGGGACGTTAAACGTTTCAAGCAAGCCTGTTGTTTTCGAATGCTTCTAACATTATACGAGTAAGTATTAAACAAAATCAGTATTAATTAAACAAAAGTAAATTCTAATATACATTTGAAATTGAAAAATAAAAAATTGAAATTTAACAACCATCCGACAGGTTACCCTCTACTGCGTCCACATTATCAGTAAATGTTAATGAGTTATAGAACGAGTGGTAGAACCGTTGGATTGCTCCAGATTTACACAGACACAACAGATCAGCATGCAAAGGCTTGCTGATTGGAATCGGCTGGTGATAGGCCCGTTACAACTCTATATTAGCTGCCATAAGCACACTTTGTGGCCTTTTACATCCACGCTGTCTGGATAGAGGATTTTGGGGAATTGTGTTAAGCTCAGAAAAAGTGTCATTAAAATCGTATTTAAAAAAGAGTTCATTCTCTTGTAAGTGTGTCGTTTTCACCTCCATAATATCCGACCAGCGAATTGTCCTGCCATCTTTATCCCGCCTGCAATGAACAGGGTCTACAAGTTGTTTTATGTCTAACATTTCATGTTGTTCAAGTTCTTTAACAGAATACTTATCGCCGGTAACTTTGGAGTTCAAAATTATGTTATATATTTTGTCGGGAGTATACACCACTTTATTCCATAAATTCCGCTCAATGCATACATGCATGGAATCTCCCTCATTTTGGCTGTGTCCTGTTTCGAAAAACCTATGGTTAATAGAAATGCCAAGTAGTTTGACAGCATATACATACATAGCAAAAATATTATCTATTTTTATTCTGCCCATAACACCCATTAGAATAAAGTGAAAATATAGAAAAGCCATTTTCGTGTTGAGTTTAAAAAAAATCTAGCAAGCAGCTTCCTATTTCTGTACTACCTCTTTTTGCTATTTGGGCGTGCCATACATAACAGTATCCCTTTTTTCGAAGAGCATCGAAAACTGTAAAATTGTAGACGGGATAAAATTCACAAATAAGTAGTAAAGGGTAGGCGCACAAAATAAACCCGCGCACCTCTCGGAAAAAGGCCTTAAAGTGTGCCTATGGCAGCCAATATTGAGTTTCAACGGGCCTATCACCAGTCGATTACAATCAGCAAGCCTTTGCATGCTGATCTGTTGGGTCCGTGTAAATCTGGAGCAATCCCACGGTTCTACCACTCGTTCTATAACTCATTAACATTTACTGATAATGTGGATGCAGTAGAGGGCAACCTGTCGGATGATTGTTAAATTTCATTTTTTTATTTTTCTATTTCAAATTTATATTATGTTAATAATTTTCTACCTAAAAATATTCGTTACTTTCTATTACCCATTTATGTTTTATAAATATATTACGGAATAAATATCGCATTATGCGTTTACCGGCAATCACTATAAAATTTTCACCGCAATAAACTGGTAATAGCAACTTACCGACTATCGAAAAGAAAAACACTTCTGTATCAATGTATTATGTGGTTTTTGTGGTTATTCATTGTGTTGACATGTTTCCGTGCAATAAATTGGTAATTGCAAATATCTTCGTTAATATCAGCAGGAATATTCTGAAAAAAATTAGAGACATGTGTCCCGACCCATAGATGCCGAATTTTGCATAACAACAAAAACCCCATAATAGCACATTACCGACTTATTGCTTGGGGGGGTCGATATATTTTATTTTTGGATTGGAAATTATATTTTTTAATAAAATTATGGAAAATAGACCTCTGAAGAATAACTAAAATAGAACTCTTGCAGGTAACTATTTACATATAATTTAGAACGTGTACTGTACCCTCATAGAATTATAGGTGCTTAAAATACCACAAAATGATGAACTTAAGTTAAGTTTAACTAAGCTGAACTTAAGTTTAACTATAGCCTTACTATATTCAAGCTTAAGTATAGAAAGTTAAAAAAATGCACAAAAAATAACAATGTAAAAACGTATTAAAGTCACGCCTGGGTAAGAAGACCGAAAGACTCAAAAATTGCCAACTTGAATAGTAAGTAAAAGTCGGAGTGCGGACCCCGGACGCTGAGGTGAAAACATCGCATGCAAACTGAGCCAACGCTGAGATTATGATGACAAAAGGTATAAAATGAAAATTTAATGTCTGAGGTTAGTAACCTTAAGAACATCAGCTATGCAACTCCAGTGACATCTTTAAACTTACCGTATTAAAGCAATGTTTATGGAGTAGGTACACAAGTCTACAGACACAAAACTGTGTACTTTGCTAGTAAGCAAAGTGACGTATAAAGTGGGACGTCTAAAATGTTTATACGGGGTAGCACATTGACAATGACACTGCACAGGGAGTGCACACGAATGACTCTTTAATATTTAACATTCTGTGACATGTTTAAAATATCTTTTTAATTTAAAACACTTACTAGTTAATAATCTTAATCTCTCATCTTTTTTTCATTGCGGTATAATAGAAAACGTAGTGACGAACATGTGAAATAATTATTCATAGTTCACAGTCTGATAGGGAGGATAGATATACCTAAAGTATTTTTTTTTATTATTCCTTTTTCTTTTCTAAAGAGTTCGTGTACTGCTAGAGTTCACGCCTAACATAAAATGAGCAGCAATCCGCGAGGATGTCTTAAGTTAGAAACGTCATTCTATTTTTCGAGACACCACAATCAAATTGATAACTTTTATAATTAATCACTTTCACTTTTGTCACTACTCAAATTAAATGTATCTTCAGTTGACCTACTTTTATTTTTATTCGAGTTTTCTTCTAACCGGGAACAAGTGATACCCGCTCTAATAACTAGTGTTCTAATTCTCTAACCATTTCTCTTTCGATCCTTATACCAACTCAGTTAGGGTCGGCTTTCAATATTACTACGAAACGGTCGAACTTCGATATTTTCCGTGATGCAACTAAAACCTGACCTCCGCAACCCACTGGTTTGAATCGAATCGAAGTTCTGTAGTCAGGCCACATTGTCGGACTTAACCTAACCGGTATAAGAGTATCTGCTCATTAACAGACTCTCTCTCTCACTTTCTCAACTCAAGATAAGCTAAATTCTGCTAAATTATGTACGAGATAGAGTTCGAGAGCCCGGATTCCAAAGTGCAAACTGAATGCGGCCGGGCTATCGCTGTGATGATGATGATAGTTCGGCATATGCTAGGGGAAGGGTAAAACAATGCGAATCATAATATATGTAGGTTTGACTATGTAAATCATAAGTAATAAATAAATAAATAAATATAAAGATAAATATAAAAGTATACGAGTCACTAAACGTCAAAAAAGTTTTTTATGATTTTATTTTAGCTTGACACGGTCATTCAAATTACCATTATCAGGGTATTTACCTACCTGACGTAATTTGTATGTTCACTTGAGTTTCGGATATTTCAACACTGTTACCTGTATGGTTTTGCTTATGGATGCGATTAGACAGTCAATAAATGTCGGGATCCAATATAGTCCGGTGTAAACAGCTACAAACCGCGTTTGCTTGCACATCAAATTGTATCCAAATACAGGTAACGAACCCACTGGTACCCTTAAATTCGTACCGAGCGCCTACTCATCTCCTCAAATTTGTGTCCTGGTGTATTTTTTTGTACACTACTAATTGCAGCATAACTACATGACTTCTTATCAGAATTAAAAATGGAATTATCCTGCCCATTTCGGATATAAAAGTATTTTCCAATTTGGTGCAGTCATTCGGAAGTTATGTGCGATTTTACCTCATTTTACCCTAGTTACCTCAGAAATCGGAACCATAAGCTGGCTGGTAAGTTTGGCGTTCTAAGGTCTGTATTTTAAGAAAATAGTCACTCATCGATCTCGACTTGAAGCTAGTTCCATGTACCTAAGGGTTTAGAATTAAATTTGAACAGAGATTTTATGAGCACTCATAGGTGATTTACGTTCATAAAATCTCCACTCAAGTTTAGTTTTAGAATACCTACCTGTAATCTGTATTTCAAACTAGTTTCAAGTCAAGACTCAAGATTGAATATCCTTCTGGAATACGGACTTAAAAGTTATTCCAAGTATCATAAGTATCATTTCTTGTGCCTCATAGGCATTACTTGCCTATGAGGCACAAGAACAAGGTTAACAAATATAAAATATCGATCTTTCGCTATCATATAATAATAATAATAAATAAATAAATAAATATTCCACAACATTCTACACAACGCTTTCTAGACCCATATTAAGCTTAATTAGCTTGTGTTATGGAATCTAGAATGCGGATATACATACTTAGATACTTTTTTTTTGTAAATACATACATATTATACATAGAAACACCCAGACCAATGCAAATATTTATATTCATGCATACAAATATTGGCACTGAGCGGGGATCGAACCCGCGCCTCCTGCGTAGCAGCCGCGTTCACTACAGCTACGCCACAGAGGCAGTCAGTCTTAAAACTCAGTAATAAAAATTTAAATGATTATAATAAAATTACTTCATTATCATATAAATTATATAGTAAAAAACCTTATAATCTGGTATAAAAATTGTAAATATAAATAGCACAAAATTTGCGACGAATTTGGATCAAACAATTTTTTCTTGCGCTCAATGAGGATCGACAGAGAGCATGCAGCGTACAATGCACTGCAAGGTCAACTCTATGAATCTCATTCAATCAGAATCTGACTGATTAAAGGAATTGACATTAGTACAACTATCAAGTACTAATTGACAGAATTGACATTGTTCCGGCGGAGGAGGTATCCGTGGGGATTTTCCGCACGATAAAAAAAAGTACTAATTGACCCATTCCGGCTTCGCACAGGAAAGATCCGATAGCAACGCAACCTACTGGGTCCATTAATTTACAATATGCCTTATAAACCATCCGATAAACGGTACGGTAACGTATAAATACGAACAAATATTGTGGATTTTGATCACGGTCTATATTAAGTGTGGTAGAGCATTCTAGTGCTAAGTGCATCAGACCCTTTCAATTCGGAGTCCGGGTTCCTTACTCATTCTCCTCCGCTTATTTTGGCTTATATGACTTTTATGGGACTCTTAACTGTTTCGCACCTCACTTACATCTTGCAAGTAAAGCCTGCGTCAGAGCCTTGTTCGTCAAACAGTAGGCGCACTGGCTTGTAGATAAGACTGGTTTTGTCTCAAAACTCTTGGCGTGGCCTGATATAGGTGCCCTAACTGCAGCTTACTCCTATAAATATCAAATAATGGTGATAGTAGCCCAGCCCACCTGGACAAGCGGCAATACGTTGGCCGGAGTATTTTAGAATAGAATGACGTAGGTATAAGACAGTCGTCAACGTTTTTATGACAAACGTGACTCCAAAGTTTGCACTTTAGAGTCCATTGAATGGCTTCCCTTGCACCCATCCAGAATTTGGTTTATTTGCCCCGACAATCTTGGTCAGGGCCTATACACTGAATCCAATAGCACATTCTAGTATCTACGCAATAAAGTATAAATTGGCAATAACAAACATGATTAAAGAATGCTTATCAATAACTCATTCAACATACTTAGTACTCGTAGTAGCTCACCTGAGACGCTCAATATATTAAACAGTACAATTAATACTACTTGATTGTATAGCACACCTACACGTTGTATGTGCATCGGATTGACGTAGAGCTGAGCTGAACGGGTGAGACAGAACGACGCGATACCTATGTATGTAGTATATTACACTATTCGTACCTAATGTAGTAAAGTTGTCTTGTCCTTCTTCATCGCAGTCTCATTAAAAGCTCGCATTTTTGAGTCCGGGCTATGGTCCGGTGTCCAGTTTTCTACGCATAATTTTTATTGGTTTTGGCTTCTATAAGAGCGACTGCTGTCTGACCGCGCCACTCTGATCTTGGTTCATCAATCGGTCGGTGCACCTACTTGCACGTGAGGTTGGTTGGCCTGGGCTCCGAAGAATTTGGCGATGACGCCCAATGATATTGTAGTAAAATTGTATTCCCTAAAAATATAAATCCTTCGTTTTCCTAAACATGCTTAACGAAATGTATTTTCCTATATGATTGCAATTTGCAATTCTAAAAGGTTATGGCCATGACAAGGGGTTATCTCTAACCCTGCCACAGAGACCCCCTGTCGCCTTGCAGACAGCACCAGGGCCGCTTACTTAATGCGATCACTTAATATTTGCATTTAACGCATAATTGCTTGAAACAACAACATTTGTCTCAGCCAGGCACAGTTTCCTAACTCAACTCAATAATACGCAATAACTATTACGTGTCCTGGGTATCGAACCGGAGAATGCACGTTCACGCTCATCCCATTCGCTACAAGTAAAATACATGAACCGTCAAAATATACCTACTTATAGTTAGTTTTCTACATAACAGTAATATCTGCTTCATTGTACCGACCTATTCAACTTAGAAAAGCTTACGTTTGTCATCGTCTCAAAGAAAGAAATACAACCAAATAAACTGTAATAAAATGGGACATTATTTGGACATTTAAAAGGTTCTGAGGATATAAGAATAAATAAAAAACAAAAGAGAAATATTAAAAAATCAAAATACAGAAACTACGTTCCAAAAAGAAACCCAACCCCTCGTGATTTTACTACAAGTAGTTGAAAAATTCTGTACGATTCATAAATATAGTGAAAAATACTTTTACCAACTTTTTAAATTATTATAAGGGGAAAACGTTATTCTTAGAACGCATGGATCGGACTAGGGAAGTGCTACTCTTGCAGTTGTTTATGAAAGTGCCAGAATAGTCCTACTAGCCTTTTTTAATCCCCTTCCTTTATTCCTTTTTTCTTTCCTTTCTTTCATTCTTAGATCAGCATTCCATTAGCGACAATGCTGAAAATCCTACTGTCAATTTATTTAATAACTCACCAAAATATTATCTGAAAATGTTACTTACACGTGTATTGTGATCCCGTGTCGATCTTTGAATTTCCATTTTTGCATGAAAATACGACACGAGGCATCATGAAAATGAGTTGGTAAAAATGTCACTCGTTACGAAGGTCACAGGGAAAATAATCGTGAAGACTTCAAGTTCTACAATATTTAGAAAATTAACGGTGTAGAGGGCCCTGCCAGCACCTTTGGTTCCCAAGTCAACCTTACCAGCTGGTCAGTGCACCAGCTGAATAACAGGCGAGGCTGGCACTGGCTTTTCTTTCAGGATTGGAAGATGAGCACCATCTGACCTGAATAATCAATTTGACCGAGCAATGTAGGTCATTATTCGTGATGACCTTTACTATCCGATAAATTAAGTTGTCCTAAAGACAAAGAAAATGTAGAAAAGATCAAAAGTCGCACATTTATTATAAAAAGTACCTACATAATTTGTAACGGGACCTATGCCCTGACTATGTTAATGTATCCTTTGAGATTCTAGATTGAAATCTCGACACAGAATATAAGGTCACCTGTGAGGCTGTCTGTCTGGCTGAACAGACGTTTCGTCTCGACAGATGCATATCTGATATAGAGGAGGTTATTTTTTTATGCCATGTGAAGATAACGCGCAGAGATTTATGCACAAAGATATATTTAAGTATAACTCGTGTAGTTCATGTCGTCACCCAGATTTTATTATGTTAAACAGGGCATATAGTTAATTCTACAGCTAAACAATCTGTACACTATAAATAACGACAGTTTCTGCGGCGGGGTGGTAGTGATCGCAACTCCTACGCAGGGAGCGCAAGTTCGATTCCCGCTCAGTGCAAATATTTGTATGCATGAATATGGCTATTTGCATTGATCTAGTCGAGCCTCGGAGAGCACGTTAAGCCGGTCATACGAACATCTATGGGAGATCAGATGACAGTCGCTTCACGGAAAATATTGACGAACAGCCAAACCCGCAGTAGTAAAAGCGGACCCTAGACTGTGGGGTGAAAGCTTCGGATGCGACTGGGATGAAGAAAAAATTACCACTATGCATATCTATATATTTTATCACAATTTGTACGCTTGAACATTGATCTCATTCATAATACTGCTTATATGTTTCTGAGGTGTAACTTGGAAATTTAATGTCTCATCAAGCCCTTCGGTATTCAAACCAACCCTCCTCTGCAAGTCAGTACTCTTGTTGATTGACGGACGAGACTTTAACGCTCTAGAGGTTGCGGGTCAGCCGCAGTCGCACCCAGATTAGATTGATGAAGAGAGTGGACCTGGGCAAATCGCAAAATAGAATAGAACATAAAATATGTTTTTAAAACGCACCAAGCTAGGTCCATACAAACCTCACTTGTTGCACTTGCTGTTTGATGTGCGATGTTCTGGCACAGTCTTTGTCCTTGGGGTTCGGAGGACAGATGTCAGTCTCTCCTATAAAAGCCGCATAACCAAATGAAGTAGTAAGCAGAACCCGGGTTCCAGGTGAAGGTCTCGTATGCAGCCAGGAATCAAAATTACAATTTAGAATCCGAAAGTTTTGAGGTTGTTTTCAGGGTGCGTGTTGTGCTCCGTTTGTTTTGTCTTCGTAAGCCATGGAAATGTGTTATAGGAAGGCTATAGTCGTAAATACGCATCGCTTACATTAAAGAGAATATGAAATGGATTTGTTGGTATGAGTTCATTGTTACACTTTCGTCGAAATAGTTATTTTTAACGATCTTTTGAGGAAATACTCTCTACTGGCAAATTTAATTTTGAGTGGAGCAGTTTAGTATTAGGTACAGACGGCTGGTAACATGGCATAGCCTTATAGGATTTGGGGTTCTACTTTATTAATTTCATCCAGATCGTTTCAGATGTTTTTGCGTGAAAGAGAAACAAACATTTATTTTTTAACTTTCACTATCAATTATATCAGCCTGAAAGTGAAAGTTCAGTGTATTGACACTAATTACGTAATTTTGAGAATAACATACATCCACACAAATTCTTATAATTCCTCTTAGCAAAATAAGAGATGCTCTTATAATATTATATCTACCTATATCCCTTTTTTGTTGTACCTTTCAAGGTAAGATTATAAAAGGCATAGTTGTAAAAAGTTATATATTATATTATATTATATCAGTAGCTACTAGTCCTTGAGGAGACTCATTAATGCAGATCCTTTGCAGCTGGAACCATTATGTATAGATAGACATATTACAGATAGCTATCTAAAGGTTGATGTACATCAGACGAGCGAATGCTCAACCTATCCCCTCTACGTCAAATGTTATTAGTGAAAACAGTGACAGAACATTCCTTCATTGTTCTTTTTTAATGTGCTGATAAACTTGAGCATTCACTTGTAACAGAACATCGAACATTCGCCGTTTTTAAATTTGTCGTACCGAACAACGAACCGAACCAAGCGTAGAGCCAAATAATGCTACTATCTCTCTAGTGAACGCTCTAGTCAAAGAAAATTTACAGTCGTTTTACAAGCGTGCTCGCCAGAAAGCTCGCCAAAGCTTGATAGAAAGCTCACTAAAACGCTCTCGTTTATTTTTCTGTAATACAACATTCGTAAGAATGCTCATTACAAATGAATGCTCAAGTTTATCAGCACCTTTTTGTAAACGCTGAAAACCAGGTTACGGTTACACTAAAATATTAAGAAAGAATGCTCTTGTTTTACCTTTAGCTCTATATTCGTATGGTCTAACTCTAAATCTACCTTTGCACTATTGACACAGAACAGGATAATTAGTCCTCTATTGATAAAAGGTTCAATGGCAAGTTATGTCTGTCATAGACGTCAAAACAAGTTCACACTTGAAATCTTTTAAATAATAGTTGGTTACAAACAAGGACGAAAAGTTTTTACGATGCTAATGAATTGTGAAGCTCATGGTTGAAGACGTTTTTAGGGTTCCGTAGCCAAATGGCAAAAAACGGAACCCATATAGATTCGTCATGTCTGTCCGTCCGTCTGTCTGTCTGTCTGTCCGTCCGTCCGTATGTCACAGCCACTTTTCTCCGAAACTATAAGGCCTATGCTGTTGATACTTGGTAAGAAGATGTATTCTGTGAACCGCATTAAGAATTTCACACAAAAATAAAAAAAAGCATTAAACTTTGGGGGTCCCCATACTTAGAACTGAAACTCAATTTTTTTTTTCATTACATCCATTCCTATCTATGGATAGGTCTTTAAAAATGCTATTGAGGTTTCTAACATATTTTTTTTCTAAACTGAATAGTTTGCGCGAGAGACATTTCCAAAGTGAAAAAATGTGTGTCCCCTCCCCCTCGAACTTCTAAAATAAAAGAATGATAAATCTAAAAAAAATATATAATGTAAATTGCCATGCAAACTTCCACTAAAAATTGGTTCGAACGAGATCCAGTCAGTAGTTTTTTTTTTAATACGCCATAAACCGCAAATTTCGCCTTTGCTACTACGGAACCCTTCATGGGCGAGTCCGACTCGCAATTGGCCGATTTTATTACAAATACCTAGTGTCAAAATGTTTAACGTATAACTGTTTTATGTCCCAATTAATTAATTAATAGATGATTTAACTGTACAATGAACAATCTTCACGGACTAATGTCGATTCTCCGCAATAATATCATTTAGGTGACATGATTCCGAGTTAAGGTAAAGACATTTTAAGTTTCACTTTATACGTTCAGGTATCTAGGTCTGGATTATATGTAGGTATAAGATGAAATAAACCTTTTGTATTTTAGTATTTTACTAGCTGACCCGGCGAACTTCGTACCGCCATATTTTCTGATCCCGTTCCCGCTGCATATCTCTAAATTTATCAGTGTTTCTCTACAATATTATGCATGTATTATACATATAAACCTTCCTCTTTAATCACTCTATCTATTACAAAAACCGCTTCAAAATCCGTCGCGTAGTTTTGAAGATTTAAGCATAGGTACATAAGGACGGACAGACAGCGACAGCAACTTTGTTTTATAATATGTAGTGATGATAGTGATGATGTAACAGTAGTGCTTTTGCTAAAATAAAGACGAGAATTGATCCTGGGGTAATCCCTATCTACTGAGAATTTATTCTCTAATAACTGAGCGGATTTCCATAGTTATGTCCACGTGTCTAGTATTGTGTTATGTTGATGTGGATGTTGGCGATTTTCTATTTTACATGAAAGACAACTCAAGATACTTTTAGAATATTTGTATCTCACGATTCATTGGAAAACAATATATAGACATTTTTGTAGATAATTGCTGTACCTTGAATTTGTCTCACATTATTTTTAAAATGAACCTTGCAGCTTATGAGAGAAATGCAATTAACTAATATTTGTGACTTTGAATAACACTTTTACGCACATAATTATCTATGTGAACTTTTCGCAATTTGATTATAAGCGGTAACCATGGAGAAGGAAACGTATTCTGTCCTCCGTGGCGGTAACCTCAGGGTTACCGCCACGGAGGACAGAATACGTTTCCTGACGATTAAGTAAATTTTCCTGTTATTTGGAATCAATACAAAATAATGTAAGAAAAATAAGGGTAGGTAACCTCTATTTTTCTTACAATAATGTAAAATAATTCAACTAACATTAACAATAAAACAATTTGATTGAACATATTGCTATATATTAATAGTATCTAATTATAAAATTTACTTGAACTTTTCACTAGAATTATACGGCAAAGTTAAAATGTATAATTCAAGGACGTGGGGTCGGGGAAATGCCATAATACGACGCCTTTTGTTTCCCCAACGTGCGTTGCAACGTTTCGATCGGATTGCACTAGTAGGAAAGTTTACTGCAACCTTTAATTTCCGCTCGATATTTGTGAATAAGTAAGGGGTTAACAAACAGCACTGTCTCGTTTTTATTTAACTGTTAGTAAGTATTAGACATTTATATTAGTAAATAACCCTTTGTGCCCATCGTAGCCGGATATTTTTTTATGAATTTTTACTTCATCTCTATTATGTATCATCTCATCACGCAATAATCTACCGCCAAATCAACGTCTCAACAGCCTTTATATCTTTTTCCTATCTCTGACATGATAATTCCAGAAAGCGTATTGAATATTTGCAATTAGTAGATATATTATGTTGACATTTATAACTTTGACAAGAAATGACCCAAAAGATTGGGTTATTCCCATGCCTCCAAATATCATTGTTTTCAATCACACATTGTAATCAATGTAAGGTAATCCTTTGCCTCCAAACACGTGTAATACTTAATGGCACCGCTTTCAATAGCGTTCATCAGGCGACAATCCTTTTTAAGGTTCCGTAGCCAAATGGCAAAAAACGGAACCCTTATAGATTCGTCATGTCTGTCCGTCCGTCTGTCTGTCTGTCTGTCCGTCCGTATGTCACAGCCACTTTTCTCCGAAACTATAAGGCCTATGCTGTTGAAACTTGGTAAGAATATGTATTCTGTGAACCGCATTAAGAATTTTACACAAAAATAAAAAAAATGCATAAAATTTTGGGGGTCCCCATACTTAGAACTGAAATTCAAAAAAATTTTTTTCATCAAACCCATACGTGTGGGGTATCTATAGATAGGTCTTTAAAAATGATATTGAGGTTTCTAACATATTTTTTTTCTAAACTGAATAGTTTGCGCGAGAGACACTTCCAAAGTGGAAAAATGTGCCCCCCCCCCCCCCCTCCTAACTTCTAAAATAAGAGATTGATAAATCTAAAAAATATATATGATGTAAATTGCCATGCAAACTACCACTAAAAATTAGTTCGAACGAGATCCAGTCAGTAATTTTTTTTAATACGTCATAAACCGCAATTTTCGCCTTTGCTACTACGGAACCCTTCATGGGCTAGTTCGACTCGCACTTGGCCGATTTTATTTAATATTGTCCTTTATGTTATCATGGTATCGATATAAAGATGGACGAAATTAATTCACCGGAATTGGCCAATTTAGGAAAATTATCTTCTTTCATTTTCCGGTAAACATCTCAAAAATCTATTACTATTATATAATTGTAAAGTGGTCGTGTCTGTACATTGGAGATATTTAAAAAAAAATACATGGGTTATGTTATGTTAACGATACTGAACACGAAAATATTTTTTTTAATTTTCTGTCTGTTTGTCTGTTTGTCTGTTTGTCTGTTTGTCTGTTTGTCTGTTTGTCTGTTTGTCTGTTTGTCTGTTTGTCTGTTTGTCTGTTTGTCTGTTTGTCTGTTTGTCTGTTTGTCTGTTTGTCTGTTTGTCTGTTTGTCTGTTTGTCTGTTTGTCTGTTTGTCTGTTTGTCTGTTTGTCTGTTTGTCTGTTTGTCTGTTTGTCTGTTTGTCTGTTTGTCTGTTTGTCTGTTTGTCTGTTTGTCCGCGATGGACGCAAAAACTACTGGACGAATTTCGATGCGGTTTTTTTTGTTAGAAAGGGCTTGCTCAGACTTAAAATCTTACGTTTGTGTGATCGCAATCGGTTGAGTAGAACCGAAGATATGATCAAAGGTCGCGTTAACCGAGATGCACGCGGGCGGAGCCGCGGGCGGAAGGCTAGTATTATATAATAATAGATATAGTGACCCGGAAATATCGTGGGCAAAACATACGTGCGGTTGGTGGCATCCATTCTGAAAATAATAATAATGATATGATGACGATGATGATAGAATATAATGATGGTAGATCCTGTATCTTAAGGATGGGTTGTACCTCCTTTCAGAAATCCTCATCCACGCGAAGCTTTGGTATGTACCCTCTTTAGACTCCTAATATTAATATTTACATATAAACTTAGCAGTAAGACATAAGCATATTATAATTAAATCCATACGTACCCGAAAAAGATATTAGAAATTAAAGTAAAAGACCTTAAAAACAATAATTTAATGGCTATTGCAATATGTTACGCTCCTTTAATATCAGTATTTCTACAATGTATCCCTTCACTCAATTCCCGTTCGTGTGCTAAACCTACTTTACAAAGAAATTCTGTTAGAATTTATCGGCTGTAAAATCTTAAGAATACTTTCTTGCAACGATACGCCACAAGGTATTGACACTTCTCATTACTTAGATACCGTATATTGCACTTGCAACCTAGTCACTTTGTTGGTAATTTGACGAGTTCGAGCTTTCTCCTTTTAGTGTCACAGATTTGGGAACTTTTCTACGCAACTGGGCAATTGTAATAAGGATGATGATGACAAACTGGCATGATTAGATTAGATATTCAGACAATCTCACTACAGGTACAAGCTGTGCATATTCTAAAGGCTTATGGGGTAATAGGTTTTTTTTTATATGGGGTATGTCGATTCGCCTTCATCTCGCCTGATGGCAAGCTGAAGGTAAAGTCTCGGAAAGGAGAGTCACCTTCACATAGTGTACAAATTAAATTACAGTGCGTGGTTAAAGTTATATTTTTAAACTTGACTGACTGACTGATTCATCAACGCAGAGTGCCGGGCGAAGTCGCGCGGTGCATCGAAACCCGATAAGTTGGTATAACGTCACGACCAAGGCCACAGTAAGTCAACACACTATCAGTTGTCATTTGTGGAGTCACATCACAGGTCCGAGAATTTGCCGCCTCGGCAGCATAAGTATAATATAACAATTTCTCGTAATAAAAATATGATCAAAATTCAGTCCCGTTCTAGTATCAATCTCACAATTATTGTCATCCCTACTAATATTATAAATGTGAAAGTAACTCTGTCTGTCTGTCTGTCTGTCTGTCTGTCTCGCTTTCACGCCCAAACCACTAAACCGATTTTGATGAAATTTGGTATAGGGGTAGATTAGACCTCGAGAAAGGACATAGGCTATGTTTGGTCGCGATAACCGACATCCACGCGGGCGGAGCCGCGGGCAAAAGCTAGTAAAATATATTTTTGTTGCAAATTTTTCTCTATCCACCATTGACTGCAATGTCAAATCAAAACGTAATTGAAAACTGAAAATTGTGTAAATCCGTATTCTGGTAATCATGATAATTGACATCTGCAATATGTTCGTAAAAATTCGTTTCCCTCTTTAACGTCAATTTACACATAGTTGCGATAGTCATAATACCTGAAATAAGATTTTATTGAGATTAGACTTAAACATGATCAATTACGAAATAGTATTTTTATAAGCAAAATATCTATTTTCAGTCCATTCATAAATTCAATCTCGATTCAGTCAGTCGTCATTCTGTGATGGTTTAAGATTACGAGAAATGACCTTCAGGAGTGACCAAGAGCGGAGTGAGTCAACACACATTCACATTCCTTTGAGTTGTTAACCGGCCACATTCGATATATCGATGCACTATCTACAACGACATCAACATGCGCTATCACCAAGTTCGCGCGAACATCTCTTTCAAATTATGGTGATGATTCCAATTTTGATCGGGTCGGCTACAAAGCAAAATGTTCATAATTATCTGATTTTGGTCTTCTCAAGCAAAAGGTCTATGTAACCAATGTTGACCACATGAAGAGATTGTCCTGGGAGCAAATCGTCCACAATTTATTTTATATCCATACGTCAAGTAGGTAGTCTATAATTGAAAACTGCCTGTAGACAAATCGTTTCAAATATTTAACCCTAGATTGTATACAGGAGTTTGTAGTTTTCTCACAAGGTTCAAACTAATATGATTTCTGAGGTATAATTCACATGACGTATTTCAGACAACATTGCCTTTAGAATAAATAGAAATACCTAGATAAAATATAGAGTTAGGTATTTTATAAATGGGTAGGTTTACACTTTACATTCAATTTCTCACTTATTTATAAAGGTTTTTTTTAATAGGTACTTATCAATGATATATTATAAACTATAGATGCGTTATCCGCACTCTAAAATGGCAACAAAAAATTGAGGACAAATATCCTGATTTTACACACCAATCAGAGATTCGTAATAATAATTATTGATCAGCCAACGGACTTATAGCATAAAACCTTGACCAACACCTGAAGAGGCTCGGGTTAGACGGCTGGGTTTTTGAAAACACGACATGTCTATTATAAAACGTCATTGGTACTTATAGTAAAATTATTATCTTAGCGTTGTGCCCGGTTTTTCAGCTCGGAGCAAGAGGTCCGTTTGCCCCTCTCCACCTTTTTGTTTGACTTGTTCGGCTTGTGTAGCAGTATAACCCGCGCCACGTATCTTGGACCTAAAATGTGCTCAAAACGTGCCCTATACGCGCAGTACACATTTCTTGGGTGACTTTTGAGGCTAGCGCGGCATGCTACTGCGGTAGACGAACTCAAATTCACCAAGCATAGACTATTACAAAGCAATCCGCGGGCGCCAGAGCCTCGTATGTCTTACGATTTAGGTCCAAGATACGTGGCGCGGGTTATACCAGCCAACTGCCGTCTGACCTCTTAAAAACTTTTTAAGTATTAGAAACCAATATATATCAATGTAAAGTATTAATACCACTCTTTTTGGAAATTGAATCAAACTTATGTTTAAAAAAATCATACATTGTGTTTAAATTACAATCACAACACTAGAAGTGCATGTACCTAATAAAAATAATTTATTAGACAGTACAATAAAAAATCAATAAATTTATTACGTACAACATTTTTTTCCATGTGACTTGGCCGGTTGTAATACACTGTACTGGCTAGTGAGCCACGCTAAATTTAAATCTTGGCATCGCTACGTACGCGATGCACTCGGCATAAGCTTTAACGTAATAATTATGTACTTCTTATAAACTACAATCTTACTATCGAAATGTTTCTCTTATTTATTGGCTTCATTATAATTAAACAGAGTATATTATTATACAACGCATGTCTCTAGTCTAGATATATGTAGGTACCTATCTGTCTATTTATCACTTTTCAATCAAAATATAAGCCGGCTAAATCATAATAGCTAGAAATGAATTTTAGTGACCCGGGTTTTAGACATCTGTTTGTCTGCTTCTCTTTCAACAATAAAACAATGTAAGTATATATTTATAATTGCATTTTCTTCTATTTTCACAATGTTTATTTTTGTTTGATATTATTTGTATTTTATTGTGTTTGTTTTGTTGTAACTAAAACTAACATCAATTATTTAGGTTGAATATTCCATCGTATTCAATATAATAAAATAGAAGTGATAGTGTAGAGTCAATAATGGCGCAAACACTAAGTATAAAAAGTATAGCTACTTACTCGCGTGAAAAAATAATAGGTACGTTGCAAGTTAAATAAAAGCTTATAAAAGTGATAATATACCTAAGTAGTAATTTGCATGTTATTTTGCATACACGCTTTTGATATAATCTTTTTTTTATACCACTTAGACGGCAGACAAGCACGCGGTACAACTGATGGAAAGTGGTTACCGTGGCCTATAAAACGTACATATGCAACACCGGGGCGTCACACTCATGCTGCTGCTGAAAAAACCTTCTAATGCCCTTCTTGAAATGCCCCTTATAATCTACTCCTGAAAATTACAACCTTAATAATTATAATTTCATACATTATATAATAACTTACTATATGTTTATGAGTATACAAGGTGATTTTGTAGTCGTTTCTGAGCGAAAGATTTTGGGCACAGTTTCGATAGTGAAAGCGTCTGGAAGTATTAATTTGGCGGGCAAAAAATCTTTTTTTTAATAATGTATGGGAAAAATGTAGGTACAGGTGAAAGGCATACAGTATGGGGGTTGAATCACCCATTATAACATAACACAAATTTAAGTCAAAACTCTAAGTAAAAATCCAATGCCTAATAAAGTGTAAATAGGACATAGGTATATAATAATTACGATGAAAATAATGTAAGTAACACACCCATAACACTTACCCTCATTTATGTTTAGCTCCATAAATAGCTTCTCCTTGGCAGATTGACATCTAATAATTATGTTTCATTGCTATACTTGGACATTATCTTTCAATATTTTGCATAATTTCTATGTTATTTGTGAACTATAAAACCCATAACAGATTCTCACAACCTTTCACATTTTTCAACATTTTTTAATTTGTATGCAACCACAGAAATTTTGCTTAACAGAAATTGCCTATTGTAGTTAAGCGTATAGTTCTTACTTCTAGATAAGTAAGAGAGAGACGTAAGAGACCACGATGCTTGCCAGCAATATACTGTAAGTATAATGAAACAATATTGTAAGTCATGCCAAGGCCTTAATACCCTAAACATAAGGGCACTGTTTGACCTTATGCTTCGTTTACATACTCGCGGCAGAGCGAGGGAAGTGGCGAGAGAAGTGGGCAGAGACGTGGTGTGAATGGTATATTCGTCATGGCGCGAGTACTGCCGCGATGTTGCTGCGAGTCAAAGGAGCGGCAATACTAGCGCGATGAACTATACGAGACCGCTAGATGGCGCTAATCAGTAAACACGGCTTTCGTTATTGCTCCTCGAATATTTACTTTTAAAAATATTTATATCCATCTACGGACAGTGTATAGGTAGTTGAAAGTGATAGTTTTTATTATTAATATATTTAATCAATTTGCTATGCTGTAAAAGCATAATGCGTACACTGCTACAGCGTTGTTCTCCATACGTTTACGTCCGTCTCCGTTGCAGGGCGAATACTGTAATGCGGACCAACACGATGATGCGTACGTGTGAATGCTAGGGCATTATTCGTGGGAATACTTCCGGCAATACGATGAGCAATGCGATGGGCAGCGTGTAAACGCGGGGTTACATGCTTATGGACTGGACGCGCGTGGTTCCCGGCAGAGTAGAATTTTGGCTACCCATCGCTTCCCATGCAATGTCGTACAAGGCGACTAAGGGATAGGGCTGTATAACAGCAGTCAGTTATATACAACTCTGACTCTGACTCAGCCTCAGATTCGTGGCTCGAGTCAACAATGGTGGCCGAGATACGGCAATAGGCTCACCCCCTATTACGTGGGAATACAATGATTGGTGAAATGTGGGTGTTAATTCACCTCTGCCTAACCCTCCGGGGATAAAGGTGTGATTATATTTATGTATTTATGTATGGAATGGACGGTGGTTACCACTCCCATTTCTATTTTATCATCATCCCAACGTTTGCACTTTGGAGCCTAAGGTCCACTTTGTTCTTCTAACCTCTTAACTTCGACAGTCTTGTGCGTCCAACAGAGGTTAATGCGAGCAGTTTTCTCGATTGCATTCTAAGCTTCCGCTCATCAAAGCTTTATGCTCCTAATGTGGCGTCTGCCGCCTGACCTTCGAACCTCGAAAGGAGAGCTACCGTTTGAGCCTTTTGAATCAATCAGCAGGGGTACCACTCGCAGGTGATGTTGACATAGGCCCCGAAGATCTTGATGACCTGAACCATGCCTGCATGACAGATATCAGTCCCATGTATCGACAATTCCGTATTAGTGTTAAAGATTACTAATTAGTGGTAACAAAAGACACGACAAGAAAGGAATGCTCTAGTGGAGGAAATATTTCTAATCTTTTAAAATAAATATTATCTCTAAGTATTCACATTCTCGTCTGCTTCCTTGACTTATCACAAACCATTTGGCAGGTGCAGACATGTCATTGTTATGTTGGACAATACTATTTATCCACATTATCCATATGTGTTGCCAATTGTAATAAAGTGCAAGGTCAAGCTTTATGAAATTAATAACATCATGTCAACGTTGTAGCATCATTTTAATTCATTTTGAATAACATAAAGTATCAAATCGAGTATCTTCTACTGATTCCTTTAAAAACATTGTTAAACGTAAGTACGTTACTTCAACAACGAAAACGGGTCAAGGCCGAGACGTCCTCACATACTGAGGTGTAACCCTCAGTATGTGAGGACCACAGCAACCCACAGAAAATTTTATAAGTAGGTTCAGTATTATACTTAACTTTGAAGTGTGGCGTGGGGAAAAAAGTGTGGCCCGAGGTCCATATTATTGTGATATAGATATTATCATGAGTAAAATATTTAGTGGGTAAGTATTGTCTCCTTAATATTTCCATTGTTGATATATTATACTAATAAAAATACCGATATAAACCTACTTCTAACAGTGAGCTTACTGCGAATGTTTTACGAAGAGTAGGTACAGTAATTTATTGTTGAATATCGATGATTGTTGATATATATTCCGAATTAAATTATCAGTTATTTTATTTACGAATTTAAGCAAGGTAGGTAAATTACCCACTCAAATTATAATATCTAAAGATGTTAGATACATTTTGAACAGAACTTTAAGCCTTATAAGGTACTTAAGTACTTGTTTTTGTGCCATAATTAGTCGTGGGCGTCAGAGCTTTGCATCTCGTTTAGGTATTAGTACATATTATAAGCTTTTGTTAATCGTAGGTACTTAAGATAATTGTTGTTTGAGGGTGTCTGATAGAGATCCCAGGACCTACATCTATACTCTATACTATTATATAATTGTAAAGTGGTCGTGTCTGAACATTGGAGATAATTAAAAAAATAACTTGGATTATGATAAGTTAACGAAATTTTTTTTGAATTTCCTGTCTGTTTGCCTGTTGTCCGCGATGGACGTAAACGAATTTTGATACGATTTTTTGTTAGAAAGGGCTTGGTTAGACTTAAAATCTTACGTTGTTTGATCGTAATCGGTTGAGTAGAACCAGAGATATGACAAAGGTCGCGTTAACCGTGAGGGACGCGGGCGGAGCCTTGGGCGGAAGACTAGTACCAAATTTAAATGAAACCGACCAAGGGATCGATGCGAAGCGATGTCTATCGTTAAATTTAAATTTCGTTCAAAGATCTATAAAATCAATACGAGAAGGCAAGTAGATAGATAGATTTTAATAATTCTGAACTAACATACTAACAATACTTCTATATTAAATAAAAAGACGTGTGGCACTCGGGGACTGCCGCGGTAAAGCTATTGCATAGCAATTTTTATCAACTTATGCAATTATAATTACTTACGTTAAGCGGAGCTACTTCGGAGCAGCTCGGCTCGATTCGTGCGAGCTTCGGGGTGTTAGGTTTTTTTCGTTACGGAATTTCTGGATTCGGTCTCCACGCTCAAGGCAAGAAGCTATGCAATAGCTTAAAAAATAAACAGATAAGTTGGATTGAACAGCCGAACGAACGATTTGCAGTTTTTTTAGACTTTTTACATAATTAAATACATATTTACATAATTAGCATAGCAAGGATTCAAAGTTTACCTTTTAAAACATACTATATATGAATGGTACGTATGATGAAGTTGGAATAAAGGGGTGCTTCGTGACTTGGAATCATTGCAACCGTAGTCACCTGACTACGGTTGCAATGATGACGTTAAACTGAAGTCTGGTCGAGTGTTTTGAAAACATTCTTGAACACAACGCTAGGGAAGGGAGTGTACGAGCACGCAATGTTTTTATTATTTTAACCCAAAACCATTGAGTTCATATTTGAACTTATAAAATTATTTAAAACATAAAAAGTGACGTCACAGCTCTATTATGGTTGTGAGCATTGTGCCCACAACGGTGCATCTGCGCCTGCCCCAAGGTTTATTTTATCTTTGTACCAAATTTAATCAAAATTAGTACAGTGGTTTAGGCGTGAAAGCGTAAGAGATAGAGTTATTTGCGCATAATTTATAATATTAAGTATCCAACTCTACCAAATTTCATCAAGATATCTTCAATAATAAACGTTGATCCCCTATTAATTTAATACTATAAGGCAATCAATATCCGTTTCCGAGCACTTATCCATCTTTGTACCAGATTTCATCGTGAACTTTCAAATAAATTTTCATCTGTCTTTTGTGCTTTCACGCTTAAACCACTGAACTGATTTTGATGAAATTTGGTACAGAGATAGATTTAAGCATGGGAACGGACATTAAGCAGGTTACTTTTTTTTACAAAAATAGGGGGTCAAAGTAGGGAAATAGGGGATGAAAGTTTGTATGAAATTTCGTCATTTTACAAGATATCCTGATAGCCAGGTCAGTCTTAAGATGGGTGACCATTCTTAACATTAATATTTGTGATTGTTGAAAGTTTGGCAGGAAAAAAATTGTGACGTGCAGTTAAAAGTTAAATGCAATTGATTTAGTTGCAATTGACGCGTTACGAAGGTAAATATTTTATTTATTTTATTTAGCTTATTTTAGTAGGTAGGTACGTTATAATAGTTTCTTATTTTAAATTTCATTTAGTATTATTTATATGTACTGTACATATTTGAAAAATAAACAATCTTAAATGAATAAATTAAAAAAAACTAAAGTAAATATTTAAGAAAATGTAATCTGGGCCAGTTTACAGGCTGTAAAATAAAAATAAAAACTTTGCAATTATTTTTTTGTCAATTGACTTGATTGACGCCCTACACTGAATGAAATCATCATTGTGTCTAAGCGCCAAGTGAGCGCAGAAGAAATCCGAGTTTATATGGACTCAAAGATCCTTAAATCTAGACTCAAAGTAACCACACCAACTAGCTTGAGTCATGGATTCTGATATGCGAATATACATACTTAAATAAGTTTCCTTTTTAACCGACTTCAAAAAAGGAGGAGGTTCTCAATTCGGACGTTTATACTTTTTTTTATGTTTGTTCGCTCATAGCTCGGCCATGCGTAGACGGATTTGCAAAATTCTTTTTTTGTTCGAAAGTAGATTATTCCGAAATGGTCCCATTTAAATTTCGTAAAGATCTGATGATGGGTTTCCGAGATTAGACCAAGGAACTCTTCAAAAAATACCAGGAAATCAGCCGCGATTGCTGCAATCGCATATTATTGCAAGGTCTCTGCCATTACACATCATAACATCACGCCTGAATCCTTAGAAAGGGTATGCAGAAGTGTTCAGAATATTCAGCTATATTTCCGGTGTATATGCGTTGATTTTAATTAAAGATTATTTTTGTTGTAAATACATACATAAAAACACCCAGGCCAATGCAAATAGATTCATGCATACAAATATTTGCAATGAGCGGGAATCGAACCCGCGACGTCGAATGCTCTTACGCTACGCCACGATGGTTGCGTATAATCGTAAATGCCTAATCTATGAAGGCTATAATCTTTGTAGCGTCTTATACAACACACTCACACACTGACACTGGTGAGCGGGGTGCGGGAGGGGAGGTTTCAGCAACCAAACATAGGTCCGTTCAGCAACGCGCCTCAGCGCATACTGTTTCCGAATAATTCCGATGTATTACTTTACTCTATGGCATACTGAATTTTGAACGAGCAAGGCCTACTGGAACCGTAGAAATCAGTAAAACCAATTTTAAGAGATAACTTGGTAGGCAACGATTACAAACTAAGAAAGTCATGTCACGCTAATATACTTTTTTAACATATATAACTATGTGAAGTTTCAGATCATTTGGATACTTAATATAGAAAATATTTGGTTTCAAAAAAAAGATTCAAAGCCTCTTTTCTACTATTTCCTCCTTTTTTATTTCATTTATGAAAAGGTCAAGTTCCGTTGTATATCCTGTAGAATGCAGGCATATAAATTCCAGATCTGTAAGTCTTAACATTAATAAGAAAAACGGTTTCGAAATTACCGATTTTTCGACGTTGACCTGATTAGGAGCCTTAAAACTTAAATGCATTTTGTACTAACATAGATAATATTGAAAGTACGTAATGGTAAAAATAAAATATCACGAAATTTATAATTTTATAAAGCCGCAAGGGAATTGGCTTATAAAGTACTAGCCTTCCGCCCGCAGCTCCGCCCGCGTGCATCTCGGTTAACGCGACCTTTGCTCATATCTTCGGTTCTATTCAACCGATTGCGATCAAACAAACGTAAGATTTTATGTCTGAGTAAGCCCTTTCTAACAAAAGAAACCGCATCAAAATCCGTCCAGTAGTTTTTGCGCCCATCGCGGACAAACATACAAACAGACAGGAAATAAAAAATATATATTTTTGTGTTCAGTATTATATAAAATACTTGGGTTAAGTTAACATAACTTAACCCAAGTATTTTTTTTTAGATATCTCCAATGTACAGACACGACCACTTCACAATTATATAATAGTATAGATGCACTGAATTATGTAAAGTCACTCGAGGGGAAGAACATTGATCGAAAGTAGTGATGGAGTTAATTTAAAACTTTTGTATTATGAGCTTATTTTCTAATATTGCATTATAAGTTACTATATGCATTAAAGTTGAGACTCAAGAGCAACTTAGTTCAATTATAAAGTCCGTCATAACGTCAGCTCAAAATGATTGCAGATAGGCAGTGGGTTGGTTGAAAATTGAGGTCCTTGCGCAACAGAGGCAGTTACTAACAGCTCCCAGAAGATCTATATTGTATATTTCAAAATGCCAGAAAACCAGGCATAGAACACTTTTTCCTCTTTTGTAAAACATAAATGAAGTGCAATGTTTCAAGTTTTGGTGTCTGAGGCAATAAGTTAAAAACGAGAGATGATACACGTCCAATCATAACATATGAGAGTTTACCGATACCAGATTCCACACTAACGACTAACGAGGTACCTCGTCTCGAATTAATAATCCGAGTGAGTGACACTCATTCAAATAGCACCAATCTGTTTTACTGAAATTCAATATAGCTCTAATGCACTATACGAGTTTCCGTGCGACTAGGGACAGATATCCAATTAATCTGTTTCAGTCGAGACTAGCCTGTAAACACGTTATGCTCAACTTCCCAAGTTAAAAAAAGCCTTTAAAAACTATACCTACGTCTTTGAGCACTATCGGTTATCTATCTATAATCTTTAGTGACTTGACGGTAGTTACATGTACTACCGACCTATTACAACTACTATATACGTTAGTCCCTAGTTTAAAGTTTATTATTTTAAGGCGAATAGGCGCGAAAGAAAACCAAAGCCAAACATTAAGGCCATTTTCAAATTACAATTTTCTTAGAATAATAATGAATACTCTTAGAATTTGGTCTTCATAAATTCTCAGACACCAGCTTCAAAGAGATCAATTACCAAGAAATTGTAATATTGATTTAAGACTACTCATCAAGTAATTTCATAGTCTTAAGCATACTTCAATATCAATAAGCTAGTTGAATGTGCGATTTGGTCGTGTGGTCTTTAGGATACACCAGCTGACCTAGTAGTAAGAGTAGTAGGTACGTGAGGCGTACAAGAAAATCTGACCTTAGATTCTTTCCCTAGAGAAAATCTCGTCACAAAAAAGAGAGAAAATTCACTTATGTGAAATATTCTGCCATCATTTCAATATAGACATATTTTTAGGCATTCATGATAGTGAGATCATTAGCACGCTTCGCGCATCATAAGAGCTTTCACACGTGCGCTTCGTGAAGTTAAAGTTACATAGAAAAAGTTCTAAGAAATAGTTCGTAACAGCGTACACCTATCTCATAATTACTATATTATGTACGCTACTTACATGAAGTTGAATTTTCACACCTCGATTTCCCTGCAACTTAACCAATTTAAGTGAGTGTGAGTTCTAATCAAAAAGCTCATTTCAAGGAGGGTTCTTAGACTAAAACGAACTGCGTATCTGAATTAGAATTGCAGATTTACATACATTTAGAAAGCTATAACGTAACTAGTGGTGAAGCAGTAGAGTGTTCTACTGCTAAGTCACAGGTGGTAGTCAGTATTATAAAAACGGAAGTAACTCTCTGTTACACGTGGTTTAAGTGCCAAAGTGTCCGCACGCTTTCACGCTTAACCTGATGAAATTTGGGATACAAGTAGATTAAAACTTGGGAAAGGACAAAGGCTATGTTTGGTCACGATAACCGATATTTATGAGAGCGGAGCCACGGGTAACAGCTAGTTTATTTATACAGGAGGTAATCACGTTTCAGTGTAACTTGAGAAGGTAGAAAATTAAGAGGGTTTAAATGATACTTAACTAATTTGTACATCAGTTTCATTTAGAAGCATACATAAATGCTTCTAAATGAAACTGGATTGGATGCAGACGAATTAGGGCCGGCGCCCACTGCCGGCATGGCACGGCATGGAAGTTATTACTAATCAAGTTATTTTGAACCTTATCTCAAATGCTTTATAATTCATTTTACTTTACGTAAAAACGATGCCGCGGCATGCCACAGCCTGCCGCGGCATCGTTTGACGAATAAAGTAAAATGAATTATAAAGCCATTATACTCCATTCGGTTAGGTACCCACTTAACTAAAAGTAAACAATCTTGATGTGTCTTCTTAATATTATGGTTTATTTAAAAACTCAGTTACCTAATTAATATTTTTCTGCTGATTTGATTTGATTTGTTTCTGATTCTTTGGACTCATTTTAAAAACTAAAAACAGAAATCGAACCACTAGTTAGTGTAGTTAGTAGTTTATTTGTTTCATAAGTCTAAAATGATTTTTTGTGTGAGTCTGTCTGTCTGTGCATCGTGGCTCACGAACCGACTTTGTTTTGTTTTTTTTTAATAAAAGGTTTAATGACAGTTGAGGAAGATGACAGAAGCATCTGTTGTCACTACGTACCTTGGAGTGACATAGGCGTGGTGTATGTATAGTATAATAAATGTAATATGGTACCTATACCTTTTTTTTTTATCGTGCGAGCATTTCCCACGGATACCTCCCCCGCCGGAACCAGAGGAGGAGGTTATGTCGGACTCGAACCGACTAAAACGCACGCCGACTGTGGGCCGTCGGTTGCCGGAGGTGAGATTGTCGTAGCCATATCCCTCGCACCCCGGCCGACCCAGGGCCATATCTCTCGAACTGGCCCTCATCCGGTGTGGGGACCACGGAGTCCCCAACTCGCCCCCGGGTATGGGGAGGCACGCTATGCGCGCCACCGCCGCGGCCTGCTTCTGCTAGGGTGACAGGCGGCTCCACTCGTCACCCCCAGGCCCGCGCTCATGGGGGACGGAGGTCGTTCTGCGACCTCCTTCGCTCCCGCTCCGCCGCCTCCTTCACGAGCATTATTTGCTCGCAGAAGGAGGCGCCGGCGGCCCATATGGTACCTATACCTACCTAAAGTTTTTTTCGTAAAAATAATCTTCTGATATACAAGTAGGTACGTCATAATCTACTGTTAAGTACTTATTAAATATGTAAATATATGGGTAATTAACTCTTATCTGTGTAATTATCATTCCACTGTTAAAACCATTCATCTGCCAAAACGTCGACCTCGATCGATTATCGACCTCTGTGACAGCGGTTGGTAGAGCGTTCGATCGCTAAGTCAGAGGTCACGGGTTCAATTCTTTTTTTATGAATGAATAGCTTTGCTCTTAGTGTTTCTAAGAGTACCTTATATCAATGTATTAATAAAAAATATTAATGAAATTAAATTAAATATCATTTATTCCAAGTACCAAGACTCATTTCAGTAAGATACATAGTCACATTATTATTATCATATAGCGATTATTAACCAGAGTCATAGTATTAATAATTTCAGAAACATGCATATCAGTAATGTATACGTGTATCCTCATGTTAGAACCCATATTGTAAGCTAGTTAAGCTAAGCTAATTTTATGTCTAGGCGGTGCTGTGTAGATGCCCTAGAATGTTATAATTATATTAGTCATCATTGCCATTTTGACGTTGCATCACTTGCATCCGATTGCATCCGAATCTGTCACCGAGCCCGGGATCCGCTTATTCAATTTCCTTCTTTTGATTGGGCTTATCATGGCTTTATGACCTCCCAACTCCTAAAACCCCACGTCAGAGCATCGTCCATTAATCAACAGAGGTACCGGCTAACAGATGAAGTGGTCTTGTGCCCCAAAGATATTGTTGGGACCTCCATACATTACTGTTAAACTACTCAATGCCTTTTATGTCGAATTGGTTTTCTTTGCGAATCAGTTTAGAAGCTTTCCACATCAACAAAATGAGGATGTGTGTATTTCCAGCCGCCTAATTATGTTCACGGAACCATCACGTTACAATGTTACTCGTTCGAGTAGCAGGATGTTTGATTATACAAAATTAATGTATTGTAAACTTTCAATTAGGCTAGTTAGAATTTCTAGATCCATAGGGAATATCATTCTAAAGATATGATAATATGCTGATTGCAAACAAAATGTTCATTGCGCGCTTGACATTATACCACAGATTGTGATTGACCTGATTGACCTGTGATTAATCGGTAATGGAAACAGGCCGAGCATTTCATTTGACTTTCATTTCATATTTCTTTCTCCTCATTTCGGTGTAGCTCATAGGCCTTTTATGGGAGCAAGATATGATTATACCTATTACAAAGTCTCCTTATTAGCTCCTCATTGAAAGACAAGTAATTTTATAGCTATATCTAGTTAAATGTTTGTTTGTTGTGGAATGTTTATTTATTTTAAAAAAATGCCAAAATCTCACTGATACTGCCAGCGTTAATCCCTGGGGATCGGCTCTCGGGGTCCGCTCTCTTACTATACTATTTCTTCTCGTTATGAACAAGATCATTCCTTTCGGTTCTAGCCAAACCTTGCTTACTGGAAGCTGGGGTCAGCTTTGCTACGATGTCTCCTCCTGATATGATTTAGCTTATACAAGAGCCACTAATTGGCTTGGCCCCGAAGATCTTGTTAAGGGTTCAATTATTTGCACTGAATGTATAAGTTAATAAATTAGACTTGTTAACAGGGACAGCCCCCGAGAACTACGCAACAAAGCGGAGAAGCGCAGGAGAGACAGGCTTAACCAGTCGGTGGCTGAACTGGCAGCTATTGTGCCTCCCGTGGTGAACGCGCGCCGCAAGATGGACAAGACCAGCGTGCTCCGTCTCACGGCGCATTACTTGCGAGCTCATCAACATGGTTAGTCTGACTACTTGATTTAATAATTACTTCTTTGTGTGGTTGTATTGAAATCTTATTTTATATATTATGTACATGTAAGTATATTATTATATCAATGAAAGCTTATTCATAATTTAAAAGCTCTAAAAAAAGAAAATCTAAGCTATGCGTTGTGTTGTGTGCTAGCGTTTGCTTTTAAGTTTTTTTTATAGGTTTGGTAAGTCAATTACTTATATTATAATATGGATATTAAATGACGCAGTTTAATACCTCGTAAGTGATCTAGATCTACGCTTTACTTTGCAAATATTTTCTAGTTTCACCACATTCCATACAGTAATTGTTATGTGATGGAATGCAAACTCCGCCCATACCAATTACGCGAAGCATACGCGACTAAAATGAGGAGTGCAATAGAACAGTACCATCACGTCGTAATAAAGGTGAATTGCATTCAGTAGAGTTTTGGTCCGACGATGCAGGTGCGCACATTGTGTATGATATTAATAATGGCATGTCATTTTCCACACACGATCATATAACTTTGTTAAAGTAAAGTGACAGCAATAATAAAATTAGAAAGCACATGCTAAATAAAACTTACTTATAATAC
The DNA here is from genome assembly GCA_914767945.1 of Eilema depressum. NCBI lineage: Eukaryota > Metazoa > Arthropoda > Insecta > Lepidoptera > Erebidae > Eilema > Eilema depressum. The sequence goes on along the minus strand of OU612012.1, from coordinate 18,936,433 downwards.
CTACCTTACTGTGCTTATGGTATTTAGCAATATTCAAAACGTTTGATTTATTACAAATTAAATATATTTTACAACACACCTGCTCATAAAAGTGCTATTATTTCACCGCAAATAGGCACGTAATGACACCTATTATCAAACTGTGACTTTTTCATTGCTATTATTCACAAGTGAGTTATAGATTCTTTTTTAAATTTTATAGGTTAAGTTTCTATGTTCTTAAAAAAGTTTCTATACAAAAAAGAACGTGTTTAATAGTACGAATAAATTAATATGCCTATTGTATGTTCATTTGATGCATTTTCGTTTTTAAATAAATAATTCAATTCAAAGAATTAATTTGTAGTATTGTTTATTTAGTATTTTTGTAGTATTATTTTATTCGCAAGTGTGTTGTAAAACGTCGTAAGGCATGCGTGAGTATGATGATTACCGTTCTCCGCTCTCAATAGCGCCTCGGTGGTAATCACCAACTTTGCTCACTTGTACCATAATGTACTATTATTAATATAATTCATAATAAAAACCCTTCACAAAAACATAATAAGAAAAAAATATTAACAATTAATTCGTTAAACTTAAAAAAGGTAAACAAAAATCTTACCTTCTTATAATTTACGCCCGTAGCACATCTCCGCCGTTTCGCGGCGAACAGCGGAACTGCTAGTTGAGTTTCGCTGTGTTCAAGTGTAGCTGGAGCAGCGGAACATGAGCGAAACTTGACACTTGTTATCTAATATGGAGCGCGTACCCGAATCTAACTGGTCCGTGTAGAACGCATGCGCCAACTACCTGACTTCTGATTGCTCCGTTCAACATGATAACGTCTTTTTCGCATGCGCGAACTTGATACCGTGCGTCAAGAACTTTCAAAATCAACAGGGCCGAAATTGGGTAATTGGCTGTCTAGTTAAATTATTAGTTACTTTATGGTGAGTGATAGGGAAAGGAGATGTTCACTTTTTTATGGACAATGGGGACACTAATTTGCACAAATATAATAATATAAATTAGTTTTATATTTGGTACCATTATACGATAACATTACATTTAGATAAATATAATATTAATACAATTAAAAGTCTATTATTATAATAAAAAGCGTACATACCTTCCACATTTAATTTTCTCTGAATTTCTAGCCATGCTTGCAATTTTTTCACGTTATTTTTATAATGTGGATGACTAACAGTTTTGCACACCTGAGGGGCCATTTTAAATGATAGCCCAGGATCGTCCGGGGAGCGCAAGATATGCTCTAGGCAATCTTACACCCTGAGGACCCAAGACGGCGCGCGACGTGCGGTTTTCAGTGGGTGCGATGATCGACCGGAGTGGTAGGTATCTGAGGGGACTGCCGCACGAATAAAAAGTTGGAACGGAATCAGAATTTGACGTGGGTAGAGCCGTGGGCAGCAGCTATGTATAATACTAGCAGTTGCCCGCGGCTTTTTTTTCGTGCTAAAGTTCCCTCGGATATGGTCAGGAGTGATTGTCGAACTGAACTGAACTCTGACCCACTAAAAACGCATGCCGTCGCGGGTCTTTATTTGCTAGCCTATGTTACTCCCATTATTGAAATCAGTCAACAACAAACAAAAAAAACAAGAAAAGGACTTTCCTCTTTAGAATATTAGTGTACCTAGATGTAGGTAATACCATCCTGTACAAAAAACTGTAGACGGCGAAAAAATAATCAAAGTAAAACTTTTTTACTGATCTTGATTCATTTGGAATTTAAAAGACCCCTAATGCGGCCCTGCAATTTACGTGTTACGTAAAATTGTCACGTGACAACACTGACAAAATAGCGGACGAAGCGCGGAGGTGTGAACGGCATAAGGCGAAACTGCGCGGCGAAAGAGATAGAAGATAGGTAAATCTATGCATTAGAACATGCCGTTTCGCTAGAGTTTCGCTCCTCGTACAACTGACAGAACATGGCGAAACGACCGCGGTTCCGCTATACGCGGTTTCGCGGCGGAGATGTGCTACAGGCGTTAATGTGCAGAATAATTGTATCGGAGTACAGATAATTTATTTATAATGTGTTGACACTGTGTGTGAGTCATCAAATTAGAATTATACTTTTATAAGGTCAAGCCAAAGGCAGACTGGTCAGATAATTAAGATTTATTTAGTGTTTTCCGTCTTGAAAGAAACCCGTTTCTGAGGAAAATAATTTGATAGACAGATTCTATCAAATTATTTTCCTCAGAAACGGGTTTCTTTCAATGATGAAATAACTAGTCCCTTGAAGCAATAGTTTATAATTCATCGCAATCAATAGATATGACCTCCTAAAATCAATAATATTTATTACATAAGTACCTACATACATGTAATAATCACGCTTTTATCCCCGGAGAGTTAGGTAGAGGTGAATTAATACCCACATTTCACCGATCATTGCATTCGTTCCGTAACGCATATTGACAAAAAAATAAAGCATGAGTTTAATTATTATCAAATCCTTTCGGAAATTTGGTAAGTTATACTTAGAAAATTCTTATGAAAAATGAAAACTGATTCACAATGATACATCGGTATGAGAAATAAATGCCCATGAACAATATTTTGTTCGTCAACTTAAGCTACATTCCATTAGAACAACACTTTTTAAGCTACCTTCCATTAGAACAACACGTTTTCATGACTATTATTTTTTGAGTCTATTTCCGTGATGAATGAAATATAATATCTGTAATCAATTTATACGAAACACTCAGTGCGCACAATGTGCAATGCACTAGTTAGAGTCTGGATTTTTATAACAAGATTCTTATGAAGTAGTGTGTAAGTATATTTCATCAAAGTCAAGCTTATATTTAGGAATGATTCAATTTGGGTACTACACTCATTTAATTCTTCCACCGTTCAGTTCTCCGCCGTCCCACAAGACCAAACCACTTCATTATTATCGATTTAAACTTCCACTTTATCCGCATTCAAGTTACATTGCTGTTGCTTTTTCATTATATTTTAAGGCCTCCAGCCAACTATCGTTTCTAAAAAATCACTTACGTATTTCATACGTTCATTTTAAACATACAGCAATTTAATTTTATGGTACAATTAACAAATTTCGCTATACATTAAACCCATCCTCGTTGGTATAAAACCACATTAATTTAAATAAAGAAAGTCGTTTATTTCATTCAAAAACTTTATTACCGCTTAAATCAACAACTTTTTAATAAAAAATAAAAAACATAATATACAGGTGCCCATTGAATGTGATAGAACTGACGTATCTAAGGGCTGGAGTTCCTTTAATGAAGTGTTGAACAGATATTAACTACTATGATATTATTATGATATGAAGTGTTGTCCAACTTCTCGAAGGCTATCGACAGATAAAAACTGACAAGGCTCCCTTGAGCCCACTATGCAAATGGGCTCTTTTTGTTGCATTGGAGATGGTTACTCGTCGAGTAGGATGCCGATAAACTATTTTCATCATCATCATAGTAATCCGAGAGCTGGTACGATATTTTGAGTACCTTCTTGAGGCAAGCTGAAAACTTGTAACACAACTCTCCTGTTATACCCCAACACGAAGCTGTAGACCTGGCCCGCCTGGCAATGGTAAAGCCCCCACCAAATCGCCTGTCTTTTTTAAGTATTCCTTAAACATTAAACTAAAACATTACAAAAAGTGCATATTACCCCAAACAGGTTTTTTTGGAAAAAACACATTAATTTTAAAAATTCAGGGGTTGATTTAACCCCCATACCCACCAGCCAAGTCTGCAGCTTCGTGTTGGGATAACAGGAGTGTTGTGTGACAAGTTTTCAGTTTGCCTCAAGAAGGTACTCAAAAAGTCGTACCAGTTTTCGGACTATAGCTATTTCCCAGTATCGTCCAATGTTTGCACCTTGCAACCCGAGGTCCGCTTATTGTTTATGATTGGTATGTCGGTTTGTCGAATACAGTCTGACCTACCAACCCTGAGAGTAAAGCCTGCGCCCGAACCTCGTCCATTGTTTAGCGGGTAGACTGATTTGCAGGTGAGGTTGGCTTGTAATATGCAGACGTTACGAAAATTATGCAACAGGTCAACTGCAGGTGCAGAGTTAAGTTTTGTTAGAGAATTTAGAGTGGTTCCTAAAATACCGTGGCCTGTACAGTAGGAGCTTTTAATATCACCAATTGCAGCACTTGGAGTACGTTTATTCACGCGTAGGCACTAGTCTATTCCATAAGTTACGAGTATCATGACAAGCTAGATAAGTCTATATCTGGAGTTATTTTCATAAGTAATCTAGATTTTAGAGTGGAATCAAAGCTTATTTTCGATTTAATAAGAAAATAATATAAGAAACTTATATTTGGAGGCACTTGAGATACACAATAAAATAATCACTTGACACTTTCAATGATACAATAATAACACACAATGAAGACAACATTTTCATATTGTTACTTGGTTCGCAATTATTTTGAATATGACTCTCAAGTCTCGTCTATTTATAACATACTACAACTTCGTATAGAATAGAGGCTACGCAATGAAAGTTTCTAAGGTACAATTTATATTTGTTAAGTACCCAATTTATTAATTCATGGTCGACTGAGCCTGTAGCTCTTCAGCCCATGGGCTTAGTTGACCACTGCCAGTTTTTGTAAGAGCTACCGAACCGACTCGTGGACTAAAGGAACTCTTCTCTGTTCATCAACAATAGAAAATCATTTCAAAAATTAATTAGGTAATTTTTATTTGCATTTCAGATCTATTTTACATACAATTAGAACCGGACATACTTAAAATGACGATGTCAACATTTCAGAATATTATTATTTCCAGAAAATTCTCGCCGTCAATTTAAAGCTCTATATTTTTCTCCGTTTTCTTTCTTTCCATTCATTCTTAATTTTTTTCGGTTATTTTCATTTAAACTTGACTATATAATTATGATTAACAGTCACTGACTCTAACGATTTCTGCCAAATGTGTTGCTGAAACTAAATACACTGGTGCAACACTGTTGCACAGATACCAACATTAGGACGATAGCATTTAACAGCTCGGTTAAAGTTATCAGGGTTACAAGTCACAACGTGGGTACAACGTGGTAAAACTAGGCGTAAGCTGTCGTTTGCTGACAGTTCTTATGACAATCGGTGAACACGTTAACAATAACACGTCTTCATGGCAGGCCCTCTGGTCTGCGAGCTGCAAAGAGAAAGGTAAATTCTACCATGCTGTTCAACCAGACATATCACCAAAGCCATGGTACTACCGTTTCAAAACTGTTCCTAAAAGGGTCATATCTGTTATGTGTAGACTGCGCCTTGGTTTTTGCTGCTCTCCAGTGTTCCTGAATAAAATTCGCATAAGTGATTCATCATTGTGCGAATGCGGTCTGGATGAGGGTTCACTGGATCACATCTTTTTTAACTGCCCGAGAAATAACAACTTGTCTCCTGACTTGTACACCTGTCTTCGGGAACTAGACGTCCCTACCCCCATCAACTTCTCTTCACTACTAACTGACTCGTCAAGAGATGTTCTTAGGTTGTTGATTTACTTCATTAGACGAAACGATATCCAACTCTGATGCAGCCTTCTGCCTCGTTTCCTTATTTAGTATGGTACTTTTTTGCTCATTTCTCTTTATTGTTTGTATGCGTGTATTATTTCTATTCGTGAATGGTTATATATTATTATTTAATTTGTATTTTCTTAAGTGTTTCGACTTGCTCACAATCAGTCAAATTTGACCCAATGACAAAATTGCCAAATTCAAAATGTATACTGACTGCGGCCTTTTAAGTGACTATACTCCTTCGCACGTCTGTACATGGCCAAATTTGCCGACAACTTCGGCATAGCTTGCCACACCAAAAAAATTGAATAACACTTGTCAGCCGAATGTTTTGACGTCATTTGACTGTTGTCAAATGTTGCAAAATATTTTATACTTAACCGGTATTGGACTGTTAATGTTAATGTTAACGTTAAAATAAGTAAGTTTTGATGTCATTTTGACAGTTGCCAAATGGTGCAACCTATTTTATACGTGAACGGTACTTTAACAGCACTGTTAATGTTAAAGTAAGATGGTGCAACCCAGCCTTAGTATATCAATCTGTCTGAGTATGTATCATAGGTCATTGCAATCCACAAATAAAAAAAAATGTTGCCATTATGGCGATTAGAGTTTGTGATTCAGTAAAACTATGTAAAAAAGCAATAAAAAATACGTCTTATTACATAACTGACCTGGCAAACTTCGTTTCGCCTTAGAATCAATGATGTTGTATTTAGGTACCTACCTTAATTAGCGGTCTCAGTTTTTTAATTATTTTGAGAACGGAAAGTATTACATGTCCATGGAGCCCATTATACCCATGGGTCCACAACATTCATGGGATCTCATACGCCCTCAACACCGGGGTACACCTATAGGTCAACAGGGCCCATATACCCATGAACTCTATAAGTCAACACCTCCTACCCCCAATCCCTAACACCGATAGTTCAACGAGGCCTATTTACCATAAGGAAGGCCCAAATGACCGTACTTTACCCCGGTAAAATATGGTTATGTACCCGTACCATACACCTATGGGATCCATATACTTATGGGGCCCATACGTATATGGACCGCATGGTATTTCTGCTTGAATATGTGTACTTATTATAAACGTAAAATCTCAGTTCTATTAAATAGATTTTCACTGGTGAAATTCGGCGTCAAAACAATTAGTGATCATAGTTTAATATTAACTATGTATGTATTTGTCTATCAATATAAAACCAAATCGTGTGTAATAATAACGTGAGTGCGCCGGCGCACGTGCCAAGCCATGCTTTTACCTTTAGACCGTTTACACACTGCATTGTGAATGCAGTTATTTTTGGTTCATCGTTTCAATGTCACTGTGTACAGTGTGAACATGTCACTCCTTGGGCTACGTACCCATTTGACCTCCAAGATTCGACCCTCTCACAAAAGTACCCACTCGACCTCATTTTTAGGTCCCACTGGACCTCCTTCAAAATATAATAATTAATGTGCCCACTCGATCTCTTTTTCAGTGCCCATTGGACCTTCAAAATTAAATCAAATAAAAAAAACTCCATTGGACCTCTTTTATAGTGCCTATTGGACCTCCAACAAATATTTGTGTTCATTTTTGTTATTCGTGCGGTGCTATTTTAATGAGAAAGGGTACAGTTACGTAGAAAATTGTTAATCGGAAGTCCAATAATTGTAAAACTTAGATAGGTAAGTACTTATATCACTTCATCATCACTACATCACTACATCACTACATTATTATAAAACAAAGTCGCTGTCGCTGTCTGTCCGTCCCTATCTATGCTTAAATCTTCAAAACTACGCAACGGATTTTGAAGCGGTTTTTTTTTAATAGATAGAGTGATTCAAGGGGAAGGTTTATATGTATCATACATGCATAACACTGCAGAGAAACACTGATAAATTTGGAGATATGCAGCAGGATCAGAAAATAAGCGGTACGAAGTTCGCCGGGTCAGCTAGTTCATATTATATTTTGGAAACCATTGTGTACAAACATACATCGCAAGCTTCGGTCGCAGACGTAGCGGTGTCGATATCTCCAGCGACGTCGAATACCGTAGTCATTTAGAAGTCAAGGTCAAGCTGGCATCAAAGAAACTTACCTAAGTACTTCAGGCCGAAGAAGTACTTCACTGCGGGGTAACGACTCCTCCTTTATAATGCATAGGTTCGGCACCACATGGAGTACTCCTGTGACATTTTTGCCGGAGCGCCTGCGTGCCAGCTTGACCCTTTCGACTCGGTGCAAAGACGGGCGTTGTGGCTCGTCGGCATTCCCATACTCACAGACATGACATTCTCTTAGGCATGCAGAAGGCCTTCAACTGTGCGCCAAGAGAACCCCAGAGACTTACATTGACACCATTCGAGACATGTACTACGATTCCGGTTCTGTGGTTCGGACTGCTGTTGGCGACTCGAAAGCCTTCCCCATCACCGTCGGGGTACTCGAAGGATCCGTCCTTAGTCCTTACCTGTTCAGCGTGGTATTAGACATTTTGTCGGACAGCAGTTCATGTGACTGGTGAAATCGACTACGACGTCAGGGTACACATTGCTGCCGCGTGGGCCAAGTGGCAAGAAATGACTGGCGTCACGTGTGATCCCAAAATGCTTGTCAGGTTAAAAGGGCAGATCTATAAGACGATCATTAGGCCTGTCCTCTTACATGGGTGTGAAGCGCGGCCGCTGCTGGAGCGACACAAGCACGAGCTGCGTGTCACGGAAATGAAAATGCTGCGGTGGACGTGCGGCCTCACGCGTAAAGATCGCGTGTGGAACTTTCGCAACTGCGGCAGCCTTCATGCAATGGCGGATCCGGGGGGGGGGGTCATGAGGTCATAACCCCCCCCCCCCCTCCTGGGCTGGTCATCTAAGTACCAATCTCAGCATTGATGCGCATGAACTGACCATATACCTGCTGGTATTATAAATTTGAGTAACCAAATATAACATAACATTCATCAATATAATTAAAAAAAAAAAAAATTAAAGCTTCCGCTCTCGATTTCGCAATTGTGTAAGACGAGGAAACAATTTCATTGGAACTAGACTCGCCTACCGAACCATTGTGTTGCTTGATGAGGTGTGCAATCTCTTTGAAAGAGTTCTAGCGGAGCGTCTGGTGAGTAGCGCGGATGACGGAGAGCCAGTTCTTCCAACGTGGAGACCGTCTGCTGTGCAGTATGAGGTCGCGCGTTGTCGTGTAGGAGCAGCGGAGACGAGCGATTGACTAATGCTGGTTGGAGATGTGCCAGTTTCTCCATCATTGTGTTCAGCTCTTCACAGTACATATCTGCAGTAATGCTCACCCCGTTTGGTAAGAAGCTGTGATGAATCACACCGGCGCTAGACCACCAAACTGTGACCATCACTTTTCTAGGGGTAAGTTTTCGTTTAGGGCAACCAGGATCCAACCAACTTGCTGAGCGCTTGCGGTTATCAAACAGAATCCATTTTTCATCGCAGGCAACAATGCGGTTCAAAATTCCTTCATTTGTGTGTCTATTGAGCAGTGCAAAGGCACGTCTCGACGAGTACTTCGCGCTGCGATCATTGAGTTTGTGGGGCGTCCATTTGTCAAGCTTTTTTACCTTGCCGATTTGACGCAAATGGACCAATATTATTTTGACGCTAACGTCGAAAGCTGCTGCTAATTCAGCCGTAGATTGTGTATCATCAGCTTCCACAATCGCCTTTAATTCGTCATTGTCGAACAAAGTCTTCGGATGACCGCGAGGTTCATTTAGGTCGAAATTTCCAGAAAGGAAGCGAGCAAACCAATAACAGGTGGTGCGTTGGTTTGTAGTGTTAGCTCCGTAAACGTCGTTGATGTTGCGTGCCGCTTGTGCCGCGTTGCTGCCACGACGGTACTCATATTCCGTAATTACTCGAATTTTTAACGTATCCATGATGACGAAAAAGATTGAAATGCGATGAAAATGTAACACTAATCCATAAACAAATGACTACTTTTGGAAAAAGAATACTGTTTTTTTTTTAATAAAATAAATTTGAAATTAGAATTCTTAGCCAGCCTCCGTGGCGTAGCGGTAGAGAACGCGGCCGCTACGCAGGAGGCGCGGGTTCGATCCCCGGTCAGTGCAAATATGTGTGAATGAAATATGAGTATTTGCATTGGTCTGGTCGTGCCTCGGAGAGCACGTTAAGCCGTTGGTCCCGGTTGCCATAAGAACATCTATGGCAGTCGTTACGGGTAGTTGGAGCCCTAAAAAATCCAAAAACTAACGGTCTAACTGCATAGCTTCGATATCGCCCAATGTTAACATTGGGTTGTGGAGGTCAGATGACAATCGCTTCAGGGAAAATATCGAGGTCTAGCCAAATCCGTAGTTAAGACTGGTAAAGCGAACCCCAGACTCCGAGCTGAAAGCTTCGGATGCGACTGGGAATTAACGCTAAGAGGAAGAAGAAGAATTCTTAGCCAAACAAAAATTATTTTGATTTGAATTGGCCAGTGCTGCAGAACGGCAATTTCATAGGTAAAGACCTATTTTAAAAGAAAGTCGCGTTGGTTACACCATTTTTTATAACTCAAAAACGGCTGAACTGATTTGGCCGAAAATTGGCGGGGAGATAGCTTAGAACCAGGAGAAGGACATAGAATATTTTTAGATGTTTTTTAATTATTTTTTTTTATTTAAAGGAAAATTCGAAGGTGAGGTAGTTCTCATTTCAAGGATCCCGATGATCCCAACCGACATGCCGTTTGAATTTAAACGACTTCAATTTCCGATCCGTCTTGCATTCGCCATGACCAACAAATCACAAGGCCAATCCTTAAGTTTGTGGTCTGAATCTAGAAAATCCATGTTTTTCCCATGGTCAATTATTGTGGCATGTTCACGGGTCGGGAACGGGATCAGAATCTAACATAGAAATTTGGCTAGAAGGTACAGCGGGAACGGAATCTGAATACACGCGGGCGGACAATATGACGGTACGAAGTTCGCCGGTTGTGTTTATATTGTGATTTTATATTTTTGATTAAAATATTGATTATTACATTTTAGTGTTTTATTTTTGAAAGTGTATCACTTTTGTGCGTGATTGTATTTTAACTTTTTCAAATGAATATGTACAAATGAGGTCGAATGGAACTCGTTGTTTGACAGAGGGTCTAATGGGCACTAAAGTAAAAATAAAATTCAAGATTGTGGGTCCAATTCTAACATGGAGGTCCAATGGATCATATTTATAGATAAGGTCGAATTTTGAGGGTCCAGTAGGTACGTAGCCACTCCTTGCGATGGCACCGTGTATCCATAACTTTATCCGACAAATCACATTTTATTCAATGCAATAATGTTCTAATAAAATGAGGTAGCTATAACTGTCACTAACAACACTCGATGTCAAAAGCGTACCACGTTAGTCATACATTGTTCTCTTTCGCACTCACTGATTAGTCATTAACAGATCTGACATACAGTAATAACCCGTCGCATCGGTGCGTGGGTGTATCATCATCTTCTATATGCCAGTCATATAGGTACAGCATCTGCACTTGACTTGTCCACCCGCTTGGAGTTATTTGCATGCATACTTATTATAGAGGTGTTTAATATTTGATTGACTTTAAAAAAAATCTGATGCGGACATAATTTACGATACTCAAAGTATCAAGATATTACTGACCCGGATTAGACTAGGACAACGAATAGATTAGTATTGCCTTGACGAAGGCATGGAATTCCATAACGACAAATAGACAAATATTTATGAAAGTTTACAGTATCCGATTTTGTTAGCTCGAATTTGTGGAAGTTTATTTTTGCATTGTAGGTACAGTACTCTCTTTGAAAATAGCTGCATATTTCCACCTTTGAAACAGACGTTTCTCTCTTTATTCGCTTGTCTCATTAAATTTCACTACCTCATACGAGCAGCGCGTTTATTTTACAGCACATACTCGTATTGAGTAGGTACTTTCCAATAACAAGAATAAATGTTTAATTGAATTTAGTAAATATAGTGTAGCAAAATAGCTATTAAAACCATACCCGTTGTATTTTATCGATTGTATTTATTTTAATCATCCACCAAAACATTAATGGTAGGTACATTATTTGGCAACAACGAAACACTATATCATACTACTTTATTTCATACAAGATTCCATTCCAAATGAAACTGATTTCACTAAGACAGTCCTCCTCCCGGATGTTCCCGGTTTCATCCGACGCTTTCACGTTGACCTCAAAGCTCGGGGTCTGGTTACTCCTTCTTTTAACTTCGGTTTAACTTATATTTACGGCTTTATAACTGCCGTCTGACCTCCCAATCCTAAGAGGAAAGCTAGACTTTTATCCATCAATTACTAGATGTACCGGCTTGCAGGTGAGGTTGACTTGGCTCTGTAAGCCTTGTGGTCTAAGTAAACTTTGACTTGACAATTACCTAACTACTTTATTATCGTTGAAACAGTAGTCATTATGAACCTTTAGGCGACTTAAGTCTATCAGGAAAAATTATTAAGTATATCAGATAAAAAGAAAGTGTACACAGGATGGTAGGTAAATTATCTCTGTCTAGTCACTAGTGTTAGGAACATAGAAACGTTAGTCAACGCATCTTGTTGTGTGGGCGCCTATTCGCAATGCACATGTTTATAAATATATATCTACTGTGCCACTACATGATACTGCAGAGAGGTGCAAACAAGCCCAACCAATATTGTCGTGTATGTATTGCGTATTTGCACGCACACCAGCATACCACGTCCGCTACTATTGTATGAAGCATGTTTACTATAAGACTGATAGTTTATTTCTTGAAATAATAGTTCTGTATAAACATGGTTCTTATCATACGAAAGTTTTCTTTTTGTTAATTACACAAGAACCAACAAGTTACCGTCTATTCTACATAATTATAATATTATTATATCATTTATAAAGAAGCATAGTTTATGATATCGCTAAGTACTATCCAAGGTGCAGTAATCATAAATGTCAATAAGTCCTGTGCATTTCCATACATTATTTTGAAAATTTGATCAGAGTGCAACGCGGACGGAGCCGCGGGCTAGCATCAAATAAATGATAATGTTTAGAAGTTTTACTTAATATCTGACGTATAAAAACATCACAGACGATAAAAATAATGCTTGATACAAGCGAGTACCTATTATTTTTGATCATATTGCCAATCATTCGGTATTTGTTTACGTTCGTTGCAACAAATTGATTCAATTAGGTATGTAGGTACAATCTGCTGCTTACCACTGAAGATTTACAATTACATCATCATTACTTCAGCCGCTTCAGCGGCGAGTCCTGATTGCATCTAAGGCTTTTAGGTAGGTACTATGACCTTCCAACCCCAAGAGAAAAGTCTGCGCTAGAGACTCGTCCGTCAATTAGCAATTGCACCGGCTGGAAAGAGGGTAAGTGGTTTTCGGCCCTGTTGATGAAGGTGGGGCCCCATATACTTACACCTTCTTGATGGGGTCCCATATATACTACATATTTATACAAGCACGGTTTAACTAGCTCCTAATAGTTTATTTTTGTAAATAGATGCTTAATACTGAATTTAATCATAGTGAAATATATAATATAATTATTCGGGTACACTACATAAATACGAAAAGCCTTATTCCGAAAGTTACAATCACGAATTTCAAAATTCCGAATTTCATAATTCCGAAACATTCAAAATTCCGAAAGTCAGATATCCGATGTATCATAAATCCTATTTATTGAAAACCCGAATTTCAAAATTCCTAACGATTATAACTGCGAATATTAAAATTCCGAATTTGAAGATACCGAACTATTACAATTCCGAATTATTAATAATCCGAAATATCATAAATACGAATTCCGATTATCAAAACTCCGAAACAACACAAACCCGACAATCAAGCGCCTTGTAAACCTGCATTAGGTAAGTAGGATAGTTGCTATTTTCGGGGTACACGAGATAAACAGGAAATAGAATTATTGAACTATTATTTTAATTTATTTATGCTAATGATTACAAAATACACGTTGCCATACAACTTTCAGTAACAAGCATGCATGCAGGCAAGCATACTCGCAAGCATGCATGCAGGCAAGCAGGCAGGCAAGCATGCATGCAGGCAAGCATGCATGCAGGCAAGCATGCATGCAGGCAAGCATGCATGCAGGCAAGCATGCATGCAGGCAAGCATGCATGCAGGCAAGCATGCATGCAGGCAAGCATGCATGCAGGCAAGCATGCATTCAGGCAAGCATGCAGGCATGCATTAGTTTCGCTCTTCTCCGGCGCTACGGGATGTGCAGTCCTTCCGCCCTTGCGTAACAAAGTTCGGGCACCCATGCTCGCTTCCGCAGCTTCGGCTTGCTGGTCGCCTCCGGCGACCAGCCTCAGCCGCTCCAGCTCGCCCGGGCGCCTGAGCTTCGTTACTGCGGGCGAGGACTGCCCTCCCTCCGCGCCTCCGGTTTTTAAATAACACTGTAGTGTAGGGCAAACAAGTACCACGGCAGTAAGACCACGGCAAGTCGGGTTTGGCTTAATTTTTATACGTAATAATTGGCGAGAAAATTAATTTATTATTATAAAATGCGCAACATGTCAAATCAATTTTAACTTTTACCTATTTTTGATACAAATTTTCAATTTGAGCAATGAATTTTCGGAAATTTGAAATTCGGCATAACGTTTTTCGGGCCAATAATACTACGGATTTTTAATTATTCGTAAAAATGAAATTCGGAAGAATGAACATTCGTATTTATAACTTTCGGATAAATAACTATCGTGTTCTTGAATACTCGGAGTTTTGTTTCTTAGGAATTATAATATTCGGAATTTTGAAAATCGGAATATTGAAATTCGGAATTAAGTATTTCGGAATTGTTGGGTGTTCCCTAATTATTCGACCATCATTCGATTCATTATATTTTTATACAATTATACATTCATGCCAATAGTTATAATTGTCTTAAATGACTAGTGCACTTATTGAATGACTAGTGCAACCACAGTCATCTTCGTATGCCCCCGTAACCCTAATGTTACTCATGTTTTTTCAATAAGTATCTAAAAGAGGTGTATAGAAACATTAGTAACTACAAAAGGAGCAGTAGTAGGAGCCCTATCCAAGGTTACAGTGTTATCCTACCTTCTCGTGTAGGCACGCTTAAAATAAAAGTTACTCAGGGCTTGCTAGCTTAAACGTTCCTTTGTTTCTTTTTAATTGCACGTTCAATAATGAGATTAATCAGTTATTACCGCATAATTGATTGACCACTAAGCTGATTTAACTTAAACACTATTAAGCTGAATTATGAAGGTATAACTGAAGTAATAATTTTATGTATCCATTATTTTTTGTTGTTGGAAATAGGGTGAAATAGTGAATCTATAGAAAAAAATATAAGTTTACTAACGTAACTCTCTGGACCAGCAGTGCGATATTAAAAAATATTTTTGCATTCGATGGCCCCTTAGTTGCGAAAAGAAATCATCTAAATCCTTCATCATAAAGGCGTTTGTCTCGATTGCATCCGACGCCTTCACCTCGAACCCCGGGGTCCACCTTCCGGTTTTTCCTCCTCCACTTCACGCGGTCTTGAATATCGCTGGCAATGAGACTATTGGCACGCATGCCAGCCACCCTATAAGACGTTAACCTATCACTTATTGGGCCTACCTCTCGTACTGGTACCCGATGGCCTTTGCCAGACATTAATGTTACCCACGTAGACAGGCAGTTACCGCAAAACGTAGTCTCACCAGAGAAGATGACTCTCCTGCATTTTATCTACGATATCACGTATATTGGGGATTTAACATCTCGCTACGAGTCCAGCAATAAGATCGGGAAGCTGGGTAGCTGACTGAATCATAGAGCGACAGAGGAAATTTACCATCTACGAAGGGATGCAGGTATTTATCACACAGTCTGTCAAGCTGTGCATGCTTAGAGGATGCGTATAGTCACGTCTCTTTCTCATTGGAGTAGACAACATGTTTCTGCCTAGCATACACCACTCGCTTCTTCTACTTTACATGAGTTCCCCGGTTGCGGGACCTACCCTTTCCTTAGAACTTCCGTGAGCTGATTGATAGACGTATCTGGTTATCCATTCATCATCAGTCATAAAGCTGTTTCGTCCATCCTCTCCTCCTTTCTCTATTTGGATCGGTTTAAGCAATAATGTTACAATACAATCCATACAAACCTCATTTCGAGATAATTGACATTTAAAATTATTGCGATATTTCTATAGCTTCATAATAATTATGTTTTTAATTGAATGTAATTTTAAATGTGTACCTACTAGGTACTAACAAAAAATGCCAAATGTTCTCAAACTATAACTAAAATTGTTACTCAAAAATGTTCATTAGTTTTATTTCACCGTAAAATAGGGTGAATGGAGAATCAAAGGATGAATAGAAATAAAAATTCAGCTTAATTCTGTAACTCTTTTCTTTGAAGTGATTTGTGAGTGAAGAATTAATTCAATGTAATAATGAACAGAATTATCAAAATAAAATCAGGTCAGATACCTACTTGAAATTTTGTGAATGATTTGATCCCTATTCACCCGATTTTACTCGGTACTTAGTTGAAGATAAGAAAAAGTTACCATACTCATCGTTAAAATAAATAAAATCTTTGCGCATGATGCCATAGGCTTCTGACTTCGTTTGAAGACTATTAAACCTCAAATTCATAATCTTGAAGTTGCTGGTATGCTTTATGCATTATTGAATACTTAATACTATAATATTAATTTTAATGCATCAATGATTTCTATGTAAAGGTACTACTAGACGGTACGATATCCTGAAAGATCCGTAACGACGTGCAACTTTGTGTGCCAGCCAAACAGATGTTATTATAAAAGGCGGGCTAGCTCCATAAAGTTAGGTGTCATAATTCAATTCGGTAGCTTTGCGATCGAAAGGTCCCGGGTTTGTAACCTAGCTCTTACACTACCAAAGTGAATCCACTCCTAACACAAAACATTTAGCTTAGCTGGAAGGTTTAGACGGAATATTAGTAATTTCAGTTGCTAATATTCTTTCTAAAAAAAATTATAGCCTCTGCGTCTGGTGGCAAATTTTAAATAGCTTTGCCTGACAGCTGGCCATCAGGCGAGGTGAAGTTATATTGACGTGTCCTATATAACAACAGTGTCAACAGCTTGTCTAATATACCTACATAGAAGTCATTGGAATATTTAAACAGAAACATTGCACTTACAACGGAGTGCTACGCATTTGCTTTTGCTAATCTGTCACTGTCAATCCGATGCGTTAGCAAAATCATTTTGTTTTCTAGCTTTACTCTTTAGTCACACTCAAAGTTTTTATCCGCTGTTGTACACATTTTGTTAACAAAAACACCACATCAATATTTTGTTCAAATATTTTTTTTGCAGTGTTCGGTGACACCATTGGTCGGTGCGACCAAGATTTCACACCTTCTTCCATGATGAAAATCCTCAATCTTTTGAACGGATTTTTGATCACTGT
This sequence comes from Eilema depressum, assembly GCA_914767945.1. Classification (NCBI taxonomy): domain Eukaryota; kingdom Metazoa; phylum Arthropoda; class Insecta; order Lepidoptera; family Erebidae; genus Eilema; species Eilema depressum. The sequence goes on along the minus strand of OU612012.1, from coordinate 18,919,381 downwards.
TACGTACAAAGGTCTCTTCGTGGTCGTCTCACACAACATCCGCGATTATCTTGGATACTCTGAGGTAAAACGATGTTTTATTATTAGGCATTACACTCAATTTTCTGTGTAATATTATTATGTTGATAGTCTTAAATTTTTAAAATATAACATAAAAAATAATGTTTAATTTAAATATCTTTTTTTAAAATAAATCACTAAGTATTTATACTATTTATCTTTGTGTTACTCAGCTTTAGGATGCCAACCCCAATTGATCTGAAAAACAGGCTCAGAAGGAGAATATGTTATATGATGAAGTAATTATCGTTCCAAGTCCTTCAGGCATTATTTTTCCCTTTCAGAAAGAATACCTCGGCCACTATACATATACCTATATTTTACAATATGTTTACACAGGTCGATCTCCTTGGACAAAACATACTCGGTATCACACACGCAGATGATCACGCGATGCTCCTAGAGCAGCTCATGCCAAAGTCTCAGACTCTGGGCCCCAACGGCGAACTCCAGATCCCTGATGACCCTGGTGCCAGGGCATTGGCAGCAGAGGCTCTGGCTCAAGAGAAAAGGGAATTTATAATAAGGTAGGTATTGAGTTATCATTAAATTGTACCTAATGCTCGTTATTTTAGGCGTCAAAGTCAATTTCTTGTGTTCAAAGTCCAGCATCATGTATGACGGTATTTCGCTTTAGAAATTATTTTTGGATACGATGAGTCTGAAACCCAATTACGAATTAATGTCATATCGCGATCCAATGTCGTAATCCCGTGTCAATATAGGTACGTCAATATTTATTACTTGCAAATTGAATAACGCACTCATACTTTTCACTTTTTTACTTGCACTTACTACTTGCATTTACGTCTATTACTTGAATTTGAAACTAAGAACCCTTTGAAAAACAAAGTATAGACCCGGGCAGATGCAACATATACAGGGTGGAAGATTTTAACCTTACCTGGAGGGAAAGTTCTCTAAATACTGGGGATACCGAATTTCACTCCAAGAAAACATTCCTTTATTTTTAAAAAGAAATAAAACTGCATTCATGGATTTTTGAAAATTCGCTTGCCACACCCGGTAATCGAACCAACTAAAATCCGAATAACATCCTGTATTTTTATGACATCAATCAATAGTATAAATCATAAGGATCAAATCTGTGTAACAAACATGGTTAATTAAATGAAAGGAAATCCCTGAAAACTCAATTTTCAAATTCGATTTAACAAAATAGAGAAGGATCCAAGGATCCATCACCTATCATATTAAGAATAAAATTCCATATTTAAATTACTTGTCCCTGTTTTTCATGGTTGGCCCTCACTGGCCAGCAGGGGTATTTACTCTCTCGACTCAAACCGACTAAAACCGCATGCCGTCTCAGGTTAATTCTAAAGTCTCAATTAAAGTATTATAAGACGAACCAATAAGGCAATTCTCTCGCCATCTCCGTTGCCCAGGGTGCGATGCGGTGTACCACGAAGTGCTTTCCAAGCCCAACCATGTATACCTCGAGACACGTATCTTGGACCTAAATCGACATAATAGTAGCGTCGCCGTCGGTAGCTTAGTGGTTAAGGAGTCGGCCGAGAGTTCCCGGGTTCGAATCCTGACCATTACACTACAGACGTGAACCCACTCCTAGTACAAGCAAATTAGCTTACTTGGGGGTTTAACAGGAATATTAGTAATTTTACTAATATTCTTTATAAAAAAAAAATCGGTAGACTTGACTACCTCATGCAGTCACACAATAACGTTACATTCTAAATCGGAATCAAAGTTTAGTCATTTAGTACTCATTTTATTAAATAAATGGCGTTATTGTTGATAAGGTATGTGATGGCACGTTGAGTAAAAGTACTGTATCTGTTGGAATGGAATTTATAAGTTAAGATTTTATGGACTTCCTTTCATTTAATTTACCATGTTTATTAGAGAGTTTCAATCCTCATGATTGACACTATCGATTGATGCTATAAAAATACAGGATGTTATTTTTTTGGATTTTAGTCGGTTCGATTACAGGGCATGGCAAGGGAATTTTCAAAAAACTATGAATGCAGTTTTGTTTCTTTTTAAAAATAAAGGAATGTTTCCTTTGGGTGAAATTAGCTATCTCCAGTATTTAAAGTACTTCCCCTCCAGGTAAGGTTAAAATCTTCCACCCTGTATATACATATTGTACAGAGGATCAATAAGTACAAGCTTTCTGGGCACATTTGTTTCGCAAAGTACCTGTTCAAAAACCGCTAGTCCCACGCCACAGCATCGAGGACTTAGAGCATTCCACGCTTGCAGTTTACCCGGCAATTATCCGTTGAACTTAACTACATAATATGAGTTATATGCATTATATATACTAACAGGTTATAAAATTAATAGATTCAAAAAACATGGCCAGCGATCAGACCCGGAGCAATACGTAACTTGCCACGTTGAAGGATCTTTAAGGAAATCAGACCGTGCTTGCAGCGGCTCCAACCGCCAAGTCGTACGACGCGTACGCGCCAGAACTGAAAACCCTTACTCAAGTGGCAATGATATTGTAAGTACACTTTTTAGCACTGTTTAACTAAAATACTGCACAACATAATCCAGCCTTGTACCTACGTCCAAACGGGCATGAGTGGTTGAAGTTCGATCCACGGTAGGTAGTGCACTTAGTTCATATGCGTGATAATAGTACATTAAGGTACAAGTGAGCAAAGTTGGTGATTACCGCCGAGGCGCCATTGAGACCCGAGTCGCTAGGCGAGGGTATTAAGAGAGCCGAGGACGGTAATCATCGTGCTCACGCGTGCCATACGACGTTTTACAACACACTTGCGAATAAAATAATACTACAAATACTAAATAAACAATAGGTACTACAAATTAATTCGTTTTCCTATGTGCGCGCATCTAATAATGGCGGTCGGCCATATTAAAAAAAAAAGAGGTTTGAATTTAACTTTTTTTACTGTTATTTTTTCTGTACTTAGAGAAAAAAAAAGTTAAGTTTTAATGAAAATTTAGTTTATTAAACAAGTATTACAAGTTGAAATTATTTATTTAAATACGAAAATGCATCAAATGAACATACAATAGGCATATTAATTTATTCGTAGGTACTATTAAACACGTTCTTTTTTGTATCGAAACTTTTTTAAGAACATAGAAACCTAACCTATAAAATTTAAAAAAGAATCTATAACTCACTTGTGAATAATAGCAATGAAAAAGTCACAATTTGATAATAGGTGTCATTACATGCATATTTGCGGTGAAATAATATCACTTTTATGAGCAGGTGTGTTGTAAAAGTAATTATCGCGTACCTTCTTCAAGGCGTTGGCGTACTTGTTTGCATGCCTGAGAAAACATGAAGATATTTGGTTTTTAGACCAGTCAGGTCGTAACTTTACCTAACCACCTAGGGCTATATAAAGTACTTATTTCAGAGTCGAAAAAGCTCTCACTTTGAAGCCATGGTCCGCTCTCCTGTTATTATTTTTTATTTGCTTTTACGGGAGCAACTACCATTGTTCATCAATCAGCAGGTGTACCGGTTTGCAAGTTTAGTGACGTTGGCCTGAGCTTATAACTCCAGCAACCTAAACCAACGATCACAAAATCTTAGACCTTAGCCTAAGCCTAAAGCGTTGATTAATTTAAGGTAGGTAGATGTACCATTTCATCCCACTATCTCGGAAAGAGTATTTTTGCTCTTCGATAACTGAGCGTAAAAGTCGTTTTTATCCTCTAGAGGATAAAGTAAATTTTAATTTAGAACATCGTGTGTATATACTAGGTTTGTGAATTCAAAACATCATTAAACCTATTTACTTCTACGACCTCTATGGTGCCGAATTTATCATACAACTTTTTTTTAATTTATGAAAAACTCAGACTCGGAACCTCCTTGCTGTACTTTTTTTTTTAAATTTGCTTTGCGCGTATCAATTTTTTTCACGTCATATTGTTAAACATTGTTGACGTTGTTGTTGAATTTATTAGTTTTAATACACATATTATACAGCCTCCGTGGCGTAGTGGTAGTGAACGCGAGGCACGGGTTCGATCCCCGTTCAGTGCAAATATTTTTTATGCATGAAAATGGGTATTTGCATTGGTCTGGTCGTGCCTTGGAGAGCACGTTAAGCCGTCGGTCACGGATGCCATACTAACATCTATGGCAGTCGTTACGGGTAGTTGGAGCCCTAAAAGTTCAACAACAACGGTCTAGCTGCAATGCTTCGATATCGCCTAATGTCACCATTGGGTTGTGGAGGTCAGATGGCAGTTGCTTCCCGGAAAATATCGAGGTCCAGCCAAATCCGCAGTTAAGACTGGTAAAGCGGACCCCGGACTCCGAGGTGAAAGCTTCGGATGCGACTGGGAATTAACGCTAGGAAGGAGAAGCATTTCATTATTTCCTCGCTGAGGTGGGATGAAAAGTTACGTGTTGCACTCGAGTGCAAAGATTTTTCACCTTGTGCTCTTTTGATTCCCTCGCTAACGCTCAAGATTCTAATTTGTGAATCACTCGCTACGCTCGTGAATCTTTCGCTTGCTCGGTCATCAAAACTGAGCACGCGGTTAAAAAGCAACTTTGCGCTCTTGTATAACAAATAACTATTTGGCTTTAGGACAGATGTTTTTGACTTATCGTCTAGATATAGATATAGATACTTGACTACTTTTCATGAACACACATTTGGAATGGAAGTTCATCTTTCAGATTTTCATATCACAATATGACTTTCACTCGTCGTCGTGAAATGAACGGTTCACCCTTGTTTGACAAAAAACGTATCACAAAACATCATTTGACAAACAGCGTTTGAAAAACTAATCATTTGACAAACTTTCATTTCGCAAACATATCACTTTAATAAGAATCATTTGACATAATACAGGTTTCGCAAATGTATTACTTATAAAACATTTCGATTGCTAAAATGTTATTTTAAAAATGTTTATTTGAGTTCTGCATGGTTATAAAAAAAAATAACCACGAAGGCTGATGCCTTCGTGGTTATTTTAGCCTAACCTAACCTAATCTATCCAAGTCGGAATGAGCAGCTTTCTCGAAAATCTATCACTATATAACTGTATGTTTGTCAATGTTAGTTGACAAACATTTTTAAAATAATCAATTTGTGAAACGATGCTTTGTATACCTAATGATTTTTTTTTTTCAAATAAATATTTTGTCTAATGAGTAGTTTATTAAACAATAGTTTGTCAAATGATACATTTATCAAGTATAATTTTGTCAAACGTTGTTTGTCAAATGAAAATTTGTCATTTGTTAAAAAAAACCCATCGAATTGAGAACCGCCTTTTTGGAGTCGGTTAAAAACGAAACTGAATACTATTACCTACTTCTTCATCATTAGCTTGTTGCAATAACATACTTTACCATCTTATAGTACTGACAAGAAAATAAAGATGACGATGACGAATCTTGTAAAAGAGCTCACTGGCCATTGTTGCAATCGAACAGAGTTTTTTTTCTTACTAATCAATAATTTAGCTATGATTGAAATCTTTCCAGGTGTTTATAGGCGTCGTTCGTCCTTTGAGTGAAACATTCCTGAGTGAAAGCGCCCTGGAAGGCTACCGTATGGAGTATCGTACTAGACACGCGATCGACGGACAGATTATTCAATGCGAGTCGCGCATCGCTCTGGTGACGGGCTACATGACACACGAAGTGAACGGAATGAACGCCATGAACTTTATGCACCGAGACGACGTGCGCTGGGTGGCCACCGCTCTGCGAGACAGTAAGTTTCAGCGCCTCATAGGTATTTCGTACTCATGAGGCCATAGAGAGTGGCTTAAATATATGCATCCACCAATTAGGTAATTTTGTTCAATTTAAATCCATAATTTTCAGTCAATGAATTGTATTTTTGGATTAGGTAGGTAGGTACAAACAAACACTTTACAACACTAGCAAACTACAATATCCGTATATTGTAGTTTGCTAGTGTTGTAAAGGGTTTCGTTTCGTCCATGAAGAGTGAGCGTACGCATTATATACCTTGTAGGTACTGAGTCTGTGCGTGAAGGTGTATAGGGTGTGAGGGTGTATATTTTGTGTGTAACAGTAGTAGTCGATAACAAGGCTAATCAAAACCTTTGAAAATAAAATTTCGAATAGCTGAACAAGGTATTATTGTAATAAATTTCTAATGAATATTTATATTCTTCTTCCATTTATTAGTACATTAATACACGTTTGCTTATTTCGGTACACTTTGTAATAGTTATAAAACGCCTTTCAAGTAAATATGTATGTACCTAATCAGACGCGCATAATAATCACTAACCACTTGTTTACCGCCTGCGCATCTACCACATCTATCAGTATTTTATAATCTGTAATTACTTGAGATAACCACTTTCTATTTTTCCACTGCACTGCATAACGACAATATTGTATACCTAAGAATGATTTACTATCAGTTGGCATAAGTACTTATGCAATTACACTCAGTTAGGTGCAACATTTGCTTCATTTAATTATAAGTGAGCACATTCTACATCATTTGATGTTTTCATCCATCTACTAAATAGTTTTATAGGTATGCGATCAAAGCGCTTAGCGTAATATTGTTAGACGGTGTATGCTCTAAGAATGCTGAAGCGATTTGTTCCTATGCTGCCATGCGGTCTATTGAAATGATACAAAAGTTCGTGAACGCCAGACTTAGTGTAGGTATCTAAAGAATGTTTTTGTACGTAAGTACACTATAGCAGTTAAGAAGGTCTAGCTAGTGTGAATCTCGAATCGTAATGGCTTTGACGGGTATAAAGTTGTCATTAATTATCTGCGCTGCGCATGAAAATAGGCTGCTTAGCACAAACTTATTATTAACCTACCCTAACCTTCCCATGGTACGACCTGAAACTAAGCAACATAAAAACTGTACCACTCCAGGGTAAAGGAATGTTTACCGGTAATAGCAACGTCCTCCTACAGGAAACGAAGGAAGATGTTGCTACCTTCGCTGATCAGGATCCACCAAGAGGAGATTTTTTAAACAAGCTTCCGTACCGTTCCGTAGTCCTTCATTACATACTATAGTATATTTATCATGCACAGAAATTATTGAAACTTTATGTCTGGCATTGATGGGCATTTACTCGGACGTTTTTTATATCAAAATTATGCACTCAGCAGTTTAAAAAATGTTTCAGTGTATGACACACACAATTTATATGGCGAGTCCTGCTACCGTTTGATGACTAAAAATGGATTATTCATCTATATGAGGACCCGGGGACGCCTGATTGTTGAAGATAATGGAGCTTGTAAAAGTTTTATTTGCACTAACACCATGGTTGACGAGAAAGACGGCAAACACTTAATCAAATTGATGCGAAAGAAGTACACTCCGTCGATATCTAAAGCACCAATGCCACCAAATGCAGGATTCGAAGAAGAAATCCACGATGTAATTCCTTTTTATTTATCATAATTCACTAAAATAATTCTAATGTTCAAATCTAATGTTATTTAATATTTATACTGAACATTGATGCGCTTAGTGAAATTTGCTACACATATTGAATATTATGACAAGTGCTTTATTTAATATGTTATTTATTATATCGAGAGTACTATTATAACTAATATCGTTAACTTTAGGACTTCTCCTCTGCAATGACTGCTAGTCACAAAGTCGCTTTTATATGACAATTTTAATACACGGGTTTTGCATTATTATTACATTACTTTTTTCCACAATTCCAGGAAATAAATAATGATGAACCGGCACCAGTAGAGGACCCAAGACGCTTAAAAGAAGTAATTCTAGACTTGGTTACCAATTTACCAGCCCCTCCACCAGCAGATGATGGTGCGAGTGCATCATCTTCACAGCATTTTGCAATAATTCCTCCAAATAAAGAAATGATAGTCAGTGCTATCTCAAAAATTTATGACGTAATTAAATCTTTTGAGCAAGATCAAAATGTACCCTTTGAGGAGGGAAATAACGACGTGATGGCTCGAAATCAACACGTAAACGGTACTTCATTTGAAAAACCCATCGAAGGTGCCTTTCAAGAAGGTATAATTGTGGACCTGAGTTCTTATGATACAAATGAGGTATTTCAATTCGAAGGAGCCTCATCCAGTCCTCTGGCCTGTGCGCAAATGGTTGTGAAACCTGAGAACATTGTCGACACTGAACAAGGTGCTACATGTTTGTACTTTGATACTTCACTTAATGGATATCCAAGTGTTTCTGGTATTAATTATAATACCAATTTGAGCAATACTTACGATATTGAACCAGAGAGGGGAACAAATCTTTATGAAGCTAATTCTCAACTAGATTTCTTCTCTTTTGTTACACCACCGGAAGAAGCGGCCTTTTTTGAAATGCTACCAGAACAAAGCATGATTAATTACCAAAGTGGGCCTAAGCGACCCAAGCTACGAGTATATGAAAATGGAGATTTTTTAGATTGTTCATGTAAAAAGAAAAGCACAGAGGTTGATCAACACCTGCAACCTAAACCTGAAATTTTAGCTTTCGACACTTCAAACCTGGAGTGCTTTTTTGATGAAACACGTAAGCATGTCATTAATTCGTCGATAATAATATAATTAATACGAGTAATTATTATCTAATTAAAACTGTTTGATGACTTGTTGTTTGTTACAGTTCTTAATACTCAGATAGAAACAGCGATCAATTCGTTGGATACTATGGACCCAACTTTTCCTGATTTACTGGTGAGTTCCCATTCTACTTAAAAATATGTTTCCCATGAAGACCATGAAGTTAAAAGCTTAAATATCCCACTAACGTTAATTATTTGTATTTTCCAGGTCTCATCAGATGTTCAAGATATTCTGGGACAGCTTGAAAATGAACAAAAAGATGGCGGATTTTCAGACCATGAGTAATCCTATCAGTCAATCATCTGTGAATGTTAATTTTGATTATTTATGATATGTTTCTTAAATAAGGAGCATACTATTTAAAATGCCCTATATACGATGTTGATTATAACCTTGAAATACAACAAACATAATCAACGACCTATTCTTAAGGAATCTAGTACTTATGTACTTTATGTTACATAGATACCTATGTAACTTTTTTTCGTTAAAAAATAGTAATTTGTAAAGTCATATTACCAAGATCTCTGATTTTTATTATATTGGTGTTTTTATAAATTACATGATGTTATTTTTACTGTAGTGAGTAACGCTATCAAAGATTTAGTGCCACTCGCCCATATTTTCAAGATGACAAATTACGGGTTTCTGTAGTCACTTTTATGTGTATTAAGTTGTAGCATTATAAGAAACATTGGCATTTACTTTTGACATGGAATTGTATAATTAATAACATCTCTTATTTGTCCAAGTTTTTAATGAAACAATGAACAATACATTAAGCCCATGGCTTGGCAGCAGTCGTTGATATTTATATTTTCAAGTAAATATAACTTGGGGATCACGGTAGCTTTTGGAATCATGAAATGATTTCAATAAAGATCATTATTAATTAATAACAGTTTGGTTGATTACCGAGGTCATATGCCAACTTCTATTAGTGAGAGAATATCTATTCTCTATTTTAGTTTGCCAAAGTTGTACAAAAAGTTTTACAATTGAAACCTAGTCACGCTGACCAGTTATGTTTGAAGATAGCTGAATTATAACCAATCCCTTCATGATGTAAGAGGAAATAAAAATGGTAGGTAAAGGAGTCAATTCGTGTTGACTGGGCCCTTTTCTTATACATATATAAATAAAACGCATACATAATAATAATAATAGAACCGAAATATTGACAAAAAATATATATATTTATATTTATAATAATTCACATGTTTGATCCGTTTCACGGTTAATACTAAATTCTATTAATTTTAAGACATTTGTTTCGTTTTGAAAGTGGATATTGTACATAGGTGAGGTAAACATAACGTATACATACCAATATCGAAAATAACATACCATAATATTATTAAATCAAATCAATTGCAACATTAACAAAACTGAACCTATTTCATGGTAATTGCTTCTAAAGTAAAACTAACGAAATAATATCAAAACATTGACTCTATAACATTATGTCATCGTGAATCGGTCATACTTATCTACTTTGGGCATTCTTTGTCTATTTTATATTATATCTTTGTCTTCGTTCGTTACTTTTTTGAGCATTTCTTATGGGTAGTTAATTACCGTTCACTCAATTTTTAGTGGCCAAAAAATGAATTAACTCCTTTACTTTTTCACGTACCGCAAGACTGAGTATTTTTAGTTGTTGGATATCGAATATTATTTAAGATTTAGGTTTTTATTTAGGATATTACATTTCAGCATTTTATAGACGATTGTTAGAACGGACTAATAATATATTTTGAAATCTAATGTGTATCACTAGTCCCAGGGGTAAGTTCACGAAGGTAGTCCGCTTGTGATATTTGAAATATTGGAATTCTAATCGATTCAAACCAATTCTATTTCTAAATTCACATGAACAGAGCCCATCTCATGAGTAAGATGCCCTTACGAATTATTATAATATATTTTAATTTTTATTTATTTTAGATACACTTAACAAAGCTGTTATCACAACATTCTTAATTTGGTTAGGTACCTACCCATTTAATATTAGTATAAATAAGTGAACTTCTTTATATAAGGGTTGCAAGTGCTGTTTAGTCCAGTGGACACAATTCTGAATGATATTTATAATTACGCTGTTCTGGTGATACATATACGATCTAAATTATCGATTTGGCACTTTATTCTGCGTTTCGTTTTTGTTCTGACAAAACAAAGTTAGGATCAACTTAAAATTTAAATGTAACTACCTATGTTATATCCAAGTTAATTAGGAAAAGGTATACCAAATATTTTGTTTGCCTAGGTTTTACTTTCAGTTATGATGTTGCCATATTTCGATCGTAACATAATAGGTCTAATAGTTTGTTTATCGTTTATACTTTTAATAAGGTCCCCGATAGTGCATACAAATTAGCCGTTGGTTCAACACAAATAGATCTCATATAACAATATTTCATATACACTGACTTTTATTATTAATGTTTGTAACTATAATTATATTATTAACATATTGATGTTAGATTGTTAAAATAATATTAAGGTTAATCAACTTATTGCTATGACCATGATCATTTCTTTGTTTCGGTGTCATACTGTTACTACAAGAATGGCAGCCATAAATTCTAGTTGATATTATTAAATGTTAGATATTAGGTATTGATGTATAATGTGCCAATAATGATTTTAAAATCCTTGTTACCCAAACTCACTTCACTTTCAAGAATCTTTTATTACAACAGATCACTCTATAGTAGCCTAAACGTTAGGTATACAGTTACTGTATTGACTGAAACCATTTTCGATATTGTTATTATTTCATTTTGATATTACTGTTTCATACTTTCATATGATATTTACAAGGTGAGATATAAATATTTATCCATGTCATACTGTTGACATTTATTAGATGACGTAATCAGTTTATCTGCCGTCTTGTTGGAGGTCGGTCGTGTCAAAACCCCATTAAAATTAATGGTATAGGTATACTGGCACACTACTTTGTTGTTATTTATAAACTAAGTGTCTATATAAACAAATTATGACTGTCATTGATATATATCTAAGTTCATGATTGCCAGTGATAACATAACTGTAACAGGTATTTAATATCCAACATCATTTTTGAATCATGCCACAGATTGAGTCGTGACTTTAGAAGCACTTTAAGTATACATTTAGATATAATATCACACTTTTGTTATTATTTAGGAGATAAGTTTGAAATATTGTCCTAATTTTAATTGATCTTGATTTTTTTAAAGTTGTCACAAAAGGTGTTATAAATTTTTTAATTAAAGTTTCCTTAGAATTTCGAAAAAATATGTAAAGATGAATCGGTGACTGCACGTTTATTCGTGGTAAAAGAACGAATTTAGAAGTGAACTTTCAATTTGGCAAAAAACTTTAAATAGAAATTTATGAAACTGTGATTTTTGGAAAATGAACCGTTGCGGTATTTTGAAACAACTTACACTTATAAATTACATATTGTACCTAAAAGAGCTCAAATTGATATACGTAATTTTCTTACTATTATAAAATATTACTCAAGCCTCTGCTTAAGCTATGACACGGCCTAATTTATGCTTGTAGTCATTTGAAGCTATCCATTAATTTGCAAATATCATGAAGAAAATGTTTTATTAGGAGGTGTGCTCAATGTACGCTAAGTGTCTAATTTAAGGATAACTATTTTAATGGACCTTATATTATACATTTCGTAATTCTTAAATGTGTAGGTAAGTTAGCGCCTCTTCTGTTCGTTCAATATTTACCAACGAGTCATACGTTGTGCAATTCACTGTCTGTAATTCAATTGCGACGCAGTGCAATCCACAGCTGAAGTCTACTGATATTTATTGCCTAACAGTTTATTCGTTCAGTAAGTAAAACTACTGTTACATATGTGAGTAAGGCTCGAGGCCCCATTGCTTTATAGCTCTGTTAAAGAACCTTAAATTGGTCTCTTAAAAAACGAAACAGATATGTACTACGTTCCGTCAGTTGAGCACAGCGATTTTTTTTGGAAACCAAGTAGGTACCTACGTTATATTTTGTTTTATGGTGTGTCAGCGAACTCCCTATCGATGGAGAGCGGTGTGGGGATAAAATAAAATCATGAACTTTTCGAACAATTTCCTAAAACCAAAATATTAGACTTTCTACACAAAACAGTTCTGTTGTGTCAAAGACCCTGACTGGCCTCAAGAGATCTGGCCCCGCACTGCTCTATAAGGCTACTATTATATCTTCTTGATCATTACGGTAATGAACATAACACCCTAAGGTAGCCTATCCTACCCTACCCTGAGGTAGCACAGAACAGATAATCACGTTGGTACCTGATGTTAAATATCTGACAAATTGCAGTACCAATTGCCACTGATAATTATGTAAGGGGTTCATCGCTCAAGTTACGATTTGAAATATTTTCATATAAATTACCTATAAATTTATATGTGTTACCTTAAGGCACATATATAGATAAGTGATACCAATATGTAAACTTTGTAACTGTATGTACCTACATGTGTTTTACAATAGATTTTTTCCCAGTATGGAAAATTGAAATAGAACTTCTTAGTCGTCTTCTAGTTGTATATCTAAACGACTAAACTATTACTTCTCGCCAAGTTGATGACCTGTCTGAAAGCTAAACACTCAACAATCGGTAATATGGTATCGAGAACCTACCGTCATGGGTCATTAATTTTTGTCACGTAGAACTGTATGATTTTGTTAAATTAACTTGAAATAAGTTAAGAGTTAACCTCCCAAGTTCGGACTGGTCACTAGTTTGGCGTGTAACAGGATACGTAGATATGGATGCAAATTAATGCTAAATGTAAGTACTTTTACTTACCTCTAAAATGTCTATCTATTTTATTTAACTGTAGGTAGGTATATAACTTGTGTTTTACAACAGAATTTCCCATAATCATAAACGAAAAGTAAGATTTTTTCAAAGATAATGCTAAGAAATTTTTCAAAATACCTATGTGCGATAAAACTAAGCAGGTAACCTACCTACCCATAGATTCAAATAATGTTATCTGTAGGTATTTATATATGTCTATGTAATTTGTGCCTATTTACACGTATTTTGCAACAAATGTTTCTCAGTAATCAAATTTATTGTACCTTAATTTATTAACAGTGCTGCAATTTCAAGTGTTGGTAGTCAGCCTTCTACGTCGCAAAATGCTTTAATACGCTGCCCAAATTGTGCTCAAGCTCGTTTTTTCAAAGGTGAGCGTGGTTTGAAAGTGCATTTTGGGAGAGTACATAAGTCTCAAAATGTACTTTCAAGCACAACAACGTTACCACAGCTACATAACAATCAAATTCCCTTTTGGCAAAACCTAGCAAAATTAAAAAATTCTGTACCGGTTTTAAAGAGGATTCCCCGTGGTGCAAGGCCTTTAGTAGCCCAAAATCTGGCAAACTGCATTGGCCTTGTAGTACGGGAGAATTCTACCAGAGCTTGGGAACAATTATTCACTTTCTCCTATAGGATTTTACACATTTCGAAAAATCAGGCTACTCCCAAAAGTTTAACATCACAAATTAAGGACAACTGTATTTCGACCAGCACTTTCGACCCTAAATTCACCGCGTTCTACAAAAATAGTTTATCCCAGTATGTAGAATCCAAATTGAGAGAAGGTGATATTAGTGGAGCAGCTAGGTTATTATTTAGCAGCGACGTAGTGGCGCCTTGCTCTCCAGATACTCTTGCAGATCTGAAGAGCAAGCACCCAGCGCCAGTTGATGACCTTTCCTTCCCCGATGCTCCAAATTTTGACTCCGATTTTCTGACCGTAACAGCCAAGGACGTGTTATCCACTGTGGGCTCCTTCCGGAGTGGTTCTGCTGGCGGGCTCGATGGCCTGACTCCACAACATTTGAAAGACCTCCTGAGTCCAGCCGTCGGCGATGCTTGCGGAGCGCTTTTGAAGGAGCTCACAGGTTTGATGAACCTCATGCTTTCCGGCAATGTGGATGAAGCCATCATTGATATCCTATATGGCGCAAATTTATGCGCCTTGCGGAAAAAGGATGGTGGCGTTCGTCCCATTGCTGTAGGCTGTACTTACAGGCGTATGGCAGCCAAAATGTGCTGTAAATTTTACAGCACAGATATGTCAAGTAAATTCCAGCCCCTACAACTAGGCTTTGGGTCTAGAGGGGGCTGTGAGGCTGCCGTACATGCCCTGTCCACGTACCTTGGCTGCGGTGAAGGGGAGGTCATTCTCAAGGTTGACTTGAAGAACGCCTTCAATTCAGTTAACAGGGACACCTTGTTGACACAGGCCAAGCTAGAAACTCCCAAAATTTTTAAGTTTCTTTGGCAGTGCTACAGACACCCTTCTAAATTGGTTTTTAAGGAAAATATTTTAGAATCAGCGGTCGGGTGTCAACAAGGTGACCCGCTTGGGCCACTCATTTTCAGCTTATCAATACATCCAATCATTAGACAGCTAAATTCGAAATTTAACATCTGGTATCTAGATGACGGTACTCTAGGAGGAGATATAGACACAGTACTTCAAGATTTGACATTTCTGAAAGATAAATTTAAGACTATTGGTTTAGAACTAAATCCCTCAAAATGTGAAATTTACGTTAACGATAATATTGACAAATCTTTGGCAATTTCGAAATTTAACGCTTTGGCCCCAAATTTAAAAGTTCAAGATAAAAGTACACTCCGGCTCCTAGGGTGCCCGATTTTCGAAGATGCCTATGATGCCTTCATTGAAGAAAGAATACAAAATTTTAATGAAGTTTCGGACCGTCTCCTCCAAATTAACATACATTCGGCTTTTACAATCGTCAGATATTGCCTTTTCGTCCCCAAATTCACACATGCTCTTCGCTCATCACAATTTTTTAAACATTTGGCACTTTTAGACAAGATGGACAAAATTATTCAAAATACCCTATGCAAAATTTTAAACGCCGATTTGAACGACCGAGCCTGGCTCCAAGCATCTCTCCCGGTTCGCCGGGGTGGGCTCGGCGTTCGTAAAATTTCCGACGTGAGCTTACCAGCATTTTTGGCTTCGATCCATGGCACAGAGGAATTAACCAGGAAAATATTATTACCCACACTGGTTAATTCTGAAGTGCCGGGTAAAGCCGAAGCCATAAATGCTTGGAAAATGTTTTGCCCAAATTCTGTTTTGCCCACCAACCTATGCTCCCAGAGACAGTGGGATGAGCCGCTTTGCAATATTTTAAGACAGCAATTAATTAATACGTCCTCTAATGTTGCAGAGCGTGCTCGCCTTTTGGCTGTGGGAGAATGGGAGTCTGGTGTGTGGCTTCAGGCTCTTCCGTCGTCCAACATTGGCACCATGTTGGACGACACGACATTCAGAATTGCAGCCTGTCTTCGTTTAGGTGCTCCCTGTGTTGCTCCTCATCGTTGTCACTGCGGAGAAGCAGTCGACAGTCTCGGGCACCACGGCCTATCATGCAGCAGGAGCGCAGGTCGCATGTCACGTCATGCACATTTGAATGATTTAATCTGCCGGGCTCTTGTCACCGTCGGCGTCCCAGCCATCCTTGAACCAGTTGGTTTGGTGCGCGATGATGGCAAGAGACCGGATGGCATGTCTTTGGTGCCTTGGAAGATGGGCAGGCCTTTGGTGTGGGACGCAACATGCGTCGACACCCTTGCGCCTTCCCATCTTCCAAGTACGACGGGCTGCGCCTGTGCTGCTGCGGCATCTGCGGAGACCCTCAAACGGCGCAAGTATGATAATATAACCAACAATTATATATTTGAGCCGTTTGGGGTCGAAACGTTGGGTTCGTGGGGTCCGAGCGCACGGTCGCTTTACACGGAAATTGCAAAGCGACTGGTCGATGCTTCGCGTGACCAAAGGGCTGGCCTGTATTTTGCCCAAAGGATTGGCATTGCCATCCAACGGGGTAATGCTGCCAGCCTTTTGGGTACGTTACCAGTCGACATCGATGGGGAGGAATTCTTCGACACCTGACCCCTTTTTCCTTTCCCTTTCTTTTTTTGATCTTGTAAATATTTTTATTTATTAATTTAATAAAATATAATAGTTAATTGTAAAAAAATTATATAATTTTGTACCTCTTCATCGCTATTATTGTTAATTTGATGGGTAGTGAATAAAAAGCAAAAAAAATACAACATCAAAGTTTTATTTCACAATAGTTATAAGTATGTAGAATACAATAAAGATGAATGATGCTAAATATGGTATCACTTTGTGATATAAGCCAAAAATAAAATGAGACCTTATCTAGATTGTCTTACATGCTACGACTAAATAATCCTGGATAAAGGGTCCAGTTCAAAGTGCCATTCACCAGGGCCAACTAAATTCCTAAATGATAGATCTAATCTAAGAAACTAATCTAGTAAATTGCAGATCATCTGAAAACATTACTTACTTCTATAGTTAAACAAGTTAGATCATTGGATAAACGCACTTAACACATAAAATATGCACCGACAGCCGACCACAACAATACAGACCTCAAAAATGAAGAAAGACACTAGAAAAGATAAAATTAAAGCTTTTTTCAACTGGTACCATACAACCTCAAACGTAGCTGAACACAAAATATTCATAACTAAAGGCATGATTCCGAAGCCAACCGCATACCACAACTGCAGACGCATGCAGCATTATACAGCATACCATTACTTGTTAAACTCCGATACGTATAAAGGGGACTATTGAGAAGCCGAGCCGCCATGAATTACGCGTAGGTACCTATCTGCTGCGTGCATCTGCAGTTAGTAGTCGTATGCGGTCACCATCGAAATCATATAAATAAACAATAAAAATAACAACTAAGATATGACAATAATATACATAGAAGGGCGATTTCATAAATCCATGACAAATCGGGTGACCATAATTTACTTATATTTAATAATACTAATATTTAATCTTACGATATATATATGTTATAGGCAATGTGTATAATCCGGCATTGTATAGAATGCCTAGGCATTCTATACATTGCCTAAAACGTTCAGGCAATGTGTATAATACGATTAATTTCATACATTGCCTAGGTATTGTATACAATGCCCAAAGCGCATCAGGCAATGTGTATAATGGACGGGTTGTTGTAAATTCGTCTCTTCAAAATGATATTTCATGTGCGAAAATTCGTCTCACCTTGATAAATAAGTACTGTTAGCAAACAAAATTTGAAAAATGGATATTACTGCTGAAAGAAAAAATGTTAATTCCGACTTGGATAGATTAGGTTAGAAGGCTAATGCGGAGCGGAGCTCCAGCATTAGCCTTCGTGGTTATTTTTTTTTAACCATGCAGAACTCTATAGTTAACTACTCTCTTTCCATCAGGTTAGGTGGCTGACCAGCACAGGGATGATGGTAAGAGAGTGGTTGCCGTGGCCTATAGAAATTCTGTATGGTACCTAATAAAAAAAAATAACCACGTCTAACCTAATCTATCCAAATCGGAATGTGCAGCTTTTCTTTCACTGCTATGTGAGAAACATTCTACGCAAAAAACACGTAGGTACTTAGGCATACCAACCAATAGAACATATGTCTTATCAGCACTGTCTGCTGGTGGAAGTTGAAATTAGGATTAGCTCTCAAAAGATTAGTATCAATCTAACTAAATCATAGAGAAGAAAAATAGATTACATACATTGCCTACGCTTCGTCCGGCATTCTATTCAATGCCTAGGT
This sequence comes from Eilema depressum, assembly GCA_914767945.1. Taxonomy (NCBI): domain Eukaryota; kingdom Metazoa; phylum Arthropoda; class Insecta; order Lepidoptera; family Erebidae; genus Eilema; species Eilema depressum. Next base: position 18,901,058 of record OU612012.1, on the reverse strand, counting down.
ATTCTATACATTACCTAGGCAAAGTGTAAAATAGTTTAAACATTGAATATCATTTCATACATTGCCTGAACGACCCCGGCATTCTATACATTGCCTAGGTATTGTATAGAATGCCTGCATTATACACATTGCCTATAACATATATACGATATGATATAATATATATAGTGTAGATATCGTAAGATTTTGGGCACAGTTTCGATAGCAAATTCGTCTGCAAGTTTAGTATTTTTATTTTTCTGCCTAATTATGTTTGCCATTTATTTTATGTATACTTTTCTTTTTGTTTGGTGTAGTTACAATAAAATTTATTTCTATTCTATTCTATTCTATTCTATTCTATTCTATTCTATTGATACTTCCAGACGAATATTTCAAAATATTTCGCTCCAAAACGACTATAAAATAAGCTGGTTTATGTCTGTGGCAATCTCGTCTCTAGCAACTGATACCTAACTCAAGATGGCGTATAGTTTTAGTAATTTTGAGTACGAAATAACCACCCCCGCCAGCTGCGGCGATGTGAAAAAAAAAGATGATAAATAAATGTAGGAATTGAAACGACATCATCAGATAAAAGAAATCCCTAGGTAGGTACGCTTCTTGCTTTCCAAGTCATGGATTTATCAAATCTCCTTGGTAACTTGCTAGTTTCACCAGCTTATTACAATTTACATGTTAGCTTACTAAAATCTATATACATATATATTAATTTTATAAAATTTTAATAAAATGTTTACTAAAAAATACTTTAGTATAGGACTATGACTATAGGACCTAGACCATTACATAAAAGTCTTAATCACGTACCAATACAAAACTACAAACTAAGAAATACCAAAGTAAATCAAAATATCCCTACCTACACCGAGGTATGTCTTGTTGCAATCCATATGAGTTGTCACATGCAAACTCGTAGGTGTGGATTTCACATCTAACTTATTTTATTCTCAATAAAATCTTTACGGTAATAAAATTCTATTTGCGTACCCAGGTCATATGCGGTGTACCAAGTATCACCCGAATCCATCTAGTCGTTTTTACAATCGAATCACTTTATGTATTGATAATAAACAACAACATGATTTTTATATAGTCACCATAACTACTTATAATTATAAACGAAACTAATGAAAGTAGATACCTACTATCTTAACATTAATGTGATTACGTAAATATATACCATTCATAAATTTTAAAAGTAAAACAACTTAACACGATTACCTAGGAACTAGTAAATGGCAAACTACAAAAGACAGGATTCAATAAAGACTCCATTAATATTGCTTATTTTCTTATAAGCTGCCTAATGTTTGCTGCGCTGCACGTATGTGAGTTTTCTACCAATCGTATGCACTTAGGTACTTATTGTCCGAATTTCGCACAATGATATTTTCACGAAAAAGGTGCTCGCATGAAGCAGCGGACGGTCTTATCGTGGCTTACGATGCATGACGTGCAATTAATATGCCTTACAGTTCAAAGAAATGTCTTTTAAGCTCAATTTTCTACGCCAAATAAGCTACAGCCCCCCTAAACAAGTGGCAATTCGTTGACCAGCTTATTGTAGAATGATGAATGTATGGGATTTGATGTATACAGGGTTATTGGTAACTCGACGTATTCCTGTCAGGGGGTGTTAGGGGACCCAAAATGCTACAATTTGGAGCCCTCATATGTATGGCCGAAAATCAATAGTTTTCAAAATAATTTACTTTTTAAGTTTTTTCCATAGTAACCCAAAATTCAGACTTCAATTGCAATTTTTAAAAAAAGTTTTTGCAAAGTGAGACTTATTCTAATTTATTTTGTAGGTAACACTTTGACTAACCTAAACTAGTAATTAAAACTAAAAAAAAAAACTTTTAGATAGAAAAATATGGAGTATTTCATAAAAAAAATTATTTTCAATTTTCACCTTATTCTCCAGTAATTGTCGTACGTTTCAAAAAATTACTATGGCAGTGAGCGTACAAATTAAAGGAAAAAATTGTACGTTTAATCAGCCTTCCAAAAAGGTAATGACATCCATAGAATAATATTGTACTTATGAAAAAAGTGAGTTTTAATAAGCACGGGCGAAAATGCGCCGGAGACATTTCAATTTTTTAGGATCGGCATATTGGGTACCAGGTTATCCGTTTATCATTTTAACATACTTTGACGTCTAGGGATGGCGATCTAAAATCGGTAATCGAAAAATCGATTTTTCGAGACAAAAATATCGATTTTTTTAAATCGATACGTAGTAACTGGATCGATTCAGTCGATCGATACATCACCCTTTAAAATCGAAATTAGATTTTTTCTGTTTTGGTATAAAGTATAAATTAGAGTGCTGCCGCTAGTCAAAAACTCGCGAGATGGCTGTGAGTTTAGTCTACTTCGCGTCACTTCTCTTCAATAAAAAAGTTACGTTTATAATCTTTGAATTTTTGTATCTGTGCTGTGATTGATATTGCGTCATCATTCATTAAATAATGTCAATGGAATTTGGGATTCTTACGTAGTATTGTATTCTCTTTGTTTGGGATTTTCATAAGTTGCTAGTGAACAAACAACTTTCTATGTATGATGCACTTGTACAGGAAATTCAAGGCTTAAATGAAGAATCCAAACATTATTTAGCGCAGGTCGTCGTGCACCTAAAGTATGATCCTATACTTTACTGGTAACAACAAAAAAAAACTCTATTTATCACCACGTTCACTCAATAGCCATGCGTAGATACATATAGCGTGGGATCATCTGTTCCTTGTGAGCGCCTTTTTTCAATTTGCCGAAAGCATCGCAAATGATGAGCGGAACCGCTTGAATACCAGTAGACTTCACAGACTGTTTTTAAAAAGTTTAGTTATGCATTGAGAACTTTATGCTAAATTAACTATCTATTTGCCTTGTAACCAATAAATTTTGAAAATAAATGTATTGTATTCTACCTGATCTGATACTTTGATATAGTAATAAAAATAATTGTTATTATCGAATTCCCTGATTTTACTGATTAAAAGATCGTTATTTATAATATTTATCTTGTTTTTAATACAATTGATTTAATAATAACATTGTAGGTAAAAGCAAATTTGAAAAAAGATCGATTTTTTGGGAATCGATCTTTTAGACCTCGATTTTTTTGTGGAACGATTCATCAGGCCACGATTCGAATCGATTTAAAATTCGATCTTTTTCGGAAAGAATCGCCATCCCTATTGACGTCATATAACTACGTCAAATCCCATACATTCTTCATTCTAATTTACAATACGCCGGCCAACGAATTGCCACCTAACTAGGGGGGCATGTCTGTATTTCATCGTCCGCTTTATCGATTTCTTGTCTTCCATTAAGTTGCAAAACGAATGTAGTAGCTAACTAAGTCTCAAAGATTTACATACAAAGATTGGCCTGAATCTTTGAGAACATTCTATGCTAAATCTAATCCACTTTGGAATTTCAAATATATGTAATTAATAATTAGTTAAAGGCGACGTTTCTTGAACCCCGTAGAACTGCTACTGCCATGGCTAGTAGAAGCATCTGATGAGGGGGCCTGGAAAACACATTTTGTTCGTTAATAGGTGTACCTATTTAAAAACAAACTGTAAAAAGCTTAAACGCTAAAGGCGAATACCACAATGAAAACGGCTGAAAAGCCTAAGGTGAGTAAAGAAAATATTTCAAACAAGTCGAAGATGTTTTGTAAAGTGTACCCTAGACTCAGACCCTAGAATACAATCAAATTAATCGAATACGAATTCGATCAATTTGATTTGTTGCAACTACTGTAAAAATATATCAAGCTACAGATGCTTTAAGGAATAGAGAATGTTACAAAACTTTCTGCTCCGTGCGGTATGTCTATCTATCCGTCGGATATTATAGTAATTATTAAGTTGAGCTTAACCCAATAATGCCGTGTACCTAATAAAATATAGACAAGTAATTAAAAATACTTATTTTAAATCGACTTCTGAAAAAGGAGGAGGTACACAATTCAGATGTTTATATATTTTAACCGACTTCCAAAACAGGAGGAGGTACTCAATACGGATGTTTATACATAATATTTTTATATCATTAATGTAATAACATTTAATCATTAACATTTACATCGAAAAAGTCAAGTCAAGGCAGTACTGGGTTAAGACATTATGTTTCATGGGTACAACATACCCCCCTTCATGACCAGCGTTGCTGCAGGCGGTCCCGCTCCTGCATGAGTAGCTCGGCCTCCTGCTTCAGACGCTCGGTGGCCTGGCCAAGCCAGTCGCGCTCCTGCTTCGACTCCTCGCGCTCGCTTATCATCTTGGTTAGCACGAACACCATGTCTGAAACACGTTGCATGTAAACAATTACAATATATATAATGTTTTATGCGTAGGTATTGTGTTTTGTAAAAGCCATACTTATTGGTACAGAGATGGAAAGGACATAGGCTATGTTTGGTCGCAGTAACTGATGTCCACGCGGACGGAGCCGCAGGCAACAGCTAGTAATATTATAAATGTGAAAGTAACTCTGTTTGTCTTACTGTCTGCCTGTTTGTAACGCTTTCACGCCTAAACCACAACCGATTTTGATGAAATTTGGTATTTTGGTATTTGGTTTAGACTTTGAGAAAGGACATAGGCTATGTTTGGTAGCGATAACCGATATCCACACGGGCGGACCCGCGTGCAAAGGCTAGTTACATATAATCATCATTATAGCGCTATATAATTCCGGTTGCATTTAAAGCCGGCAGTATCTTGGAAGTCTTGGAACCCGGGGTCCACTAACCTACTCTTTTTTTTAGTTTAGATTCTCTTGGCTTTTATGGGAACCACTGCAACTGACTTCCCAAACCCTAGAGGAAAGCCTGCGCCAGAGAAAGCTTTAGTATGTTATATTACATAGAAATAATTTTAATAATGCGAAAATCGTGCATACAAATATTTGCACAGAGCGGGAATCGAACCCACCTCTGACTTAGCAGTCGAACGCTCTTCTACCACTACGCCACATAATTATATCTTCAATTAAAACATAGTATGTAAATTACGTATTTAGATTAATTTTACTCCCAATTCACCTCTGCCTAACCCTCCGGGGATAAAGGCGTGATTGTATGTATGTATGTATGTTTACTCCCACTTTCGTCTTATAATTTGATTTACATAATAACCAAAGAGTAACCTCATTGATTACATAACACTTACGGTCCAGTTCAAAGTATTGAGCTTCATGCAGTAGCAGTTCCATGTAGGGGAACTCTATCGGGAGTAACAGCTTCTTGTTGCGAAGGAAGTTGAGGATATGGCGGAACATGCCTCCGTCGCGGTCGATGAAGTAGTGCTGCTTCAGGGTGTCCAGCACGATGGGGATTGTGCCGTTGAACATCTTGCCAAGCCTTGACTCCGGGTAACTGCAAAGGAAACATGGAACATCTTAGTAAAAATAGATATTTTGGGAAACTCTACACAGCTCTGTCTAGACCTAAGACTAGTTTGTGTTATGGATTCGTGAATGCGGATAAATATATTTAGGTATTTGCATTGGTTTTTTTTTTGTTAATTTATACATAAATATTTATGATACATGATAAACAAGACCAATAGGTACAAAATATGCAAATATATAAATGTGCAAATAATAATGCATACCTACTATTATTTGCACTGAGCGGGAATTGAACCCGTATCCTCCAACTTAACAGTCCTGTAGGCACATGCTGTAACTTGCATCTCGAATGATCGAAGTGAGCTCGATAGCTGAATCCACGGTGATTTGTCAATTTCGCGAAATTGACCAATCACCGCGGATTCAGCTATCGAGCTCACTTCGATCATTCGAAATGTTTGTTACAGCATGTGCCTGCTGTACCCCGTAGAGGTCATCAATGTCCTTTCGTGACGAGCCCAAAAACATCTGTGGTCTAGTAACTTTAATCTTAATTAGGATTTTTTTATAAAAACTACCTAATTTTAAATGTTGTAATCCAGTCTACTTGTAATTGTTCGGAAAAAAAACTACTTCCAAAACTTTACTTGACCCCTGTTTTGAATATAAAACAGGTAATACGTGTCATCGTATTGCAATCATAATTAGGTATATCCTACTTGTAATTTTACCTCTGCTTACCCCTACAGCCTCAAGACATGCAACTCATCATCCCATACTACACATGAATGACCCGCGTATTGTTGGACTTATACTTTGTACAATATTTCAATGATTCTAAGATACGTTATATTTCGTTTTTGTGCCCTGAAGGGAGTTGATTAAAAGAAAAAGCAGCGGGGGTGAAGGTAGGGCCGAGTGTGCGGAGCGAGGCATAACCCGCATGGCCCGGGGGCTCGCCGCCGGCGGCACGGCGCGCGGCGCGGCGCTCCGCACGGCGAACGCTCTCACCGAGAAATAACACGCGGAGCCGAGATAAAACAGGCTTATGTACCTATAATCTACCTAACTATGTACAAAGCCAGCACTTTGTTAAATATGAAGCAGTTATATACAATCGTACTTCGTTAATTCAGGCATCCACCAGTGCTGTCTTGAAAGCCTCGCTCGTATTTTTTATGAAAGCTATGAAAGAAGACTTTTTTTTTCATGTCGATAAGTGTTAATGGTGCCTCTGACTAATTTCATTAACTATTGGCAGTTGATTTCTTTCATATTGCATTGTTCCGGTTGCATCCGAGGCTTCAGCTCGGCGCCCGGTGGCGTCCGCTCACACAGACACCCTATATTACTTTTACAGAGTCAATCAATCAATCAATCAAACAATTACAGTATATACAGTCCCGGGGCCTTTAAGCGGGGCGTAAAAAGGATCTAATGAGGCTGTCAAGCCGAGTGCCACCATTGTAACATGGTACGAGTTTAAAATGGTGCCCCTTTTTACCGAAACTTTGCCTTCAGCTTATCAGTCAAATTAACGTGTCCTATATTATAAAAAAATATTTAAAATATTTTATACATTGATAACGATAAAAGACAGCCTCTGTAGTGAAGCGGCGTAGATCGTTCGACTGCAACGCAGGGGGCGCGGATTCAATTCCCGCTCAGTGCAAATATTTATATGCATGAATATGAATATTTGCAATGTTCTGGGTGTTCCTATGTTTAATATGCATATAATTTCAAAAATAAAGTATCTAAATATGTTTATCCGCATTACACGAGCCATTACACGAGCTAGTGAAACCATGCTTACTTTGGGTCTAGACAACGCTGTGTAGAATGTCCTACAATATTTATAACAAAAAAAAAACTTTACAGAGAGCTTAGATAAATCATATTCTACTATGAGTACTTACGTTGTCAATGTTTCTAAGGAGGATGTATAAATAGTGCCCCCCACGTCAATATGTACCGGAGCATTGAACTTAGTGCAGGCGGCGACGCGCGGGATACCGGCGATTAACTTCTGCTCCATGGAACCCTCATCGGGCTGAGGGCTACTGGGCTTTACAGGAAGCATTTTGTTGCAAGCTGGTCTGCAAATAAAAGCAAAATATACATCAGTAGATATTCTCCCTGGCTATCTCTTTGACTTAACGTTGGTTATCGCTACCCGAGAATCGCTTTTCGTCTTTTGAATCATGACCATAATTTATCTCAGCGTTGTCCCTAGGTGCATCCTAGACTCTAAACTCGGTACTTGCTTACTTCTCCTCCTTTTGGGGTAGCTTATAGTTCATGAGAGCAAGCCACCCAACATCAAAAAAAGGCTTGACTCTCATTCAATAGGTGTATTGACTTGCAGGTGAAGTTGGCATGCCCCAAAAGTCAGGTAGGTTAGAATTTAATTGAGTCAACTGAGAAGTTGAACGAATTTTCACTGATGACTACTCTATGTTCTAAAGGATTTTATTTCAGAGCTGTACAGGGTCCTACCAACATCAAGAGTCCAAGACAACCTCATCTATCAGTCAGTGCCCCTGCTAAACAACGGATGAGGCTCAGGTGCAGGATTTACAATCGAGGTTAGGGGGTAATGTGACAGTCGCTCCCGAATAAGCCGACATATGAATCACGAAATTGTTTTGGTAGGTTATCCTGATGATCGTATAATATTTATACTAAGTAAATAGAAGTTGTTGCGATATAGTACCTACGGTCTGCGTGGGATACTGAAAGAGTCGTTAGGAATTCAGAAATCTTCCAATTATTTTTATAATTGGAAGATTTCTGAATGATGATTAATTCTCTTTTATATGCCTAAACAAACATTAAATGATTGAGAATACATTCTTATTGTTTGTTCAATTTATGTTATTTTGCCAGTCGTACATATCACTGACTAATTGAAGCGGTAGCCTGGTATCGCTGGAACACATTATGTTTTGTAGTATAATCTATGCTTGGTGAATTTGAACTCTTCCACCATCGTAGCACTCCATGTTATCCTCAGAAACGTGCACTGCGCGTATAGAGCACATTTGAGCACATTTTACTTCCAAGATATGTCCTGAGGTAATAGCACTGCTAACATTTAGTTAGTATTTTGAACTAAATATAAAGCATTTTTATATTACGTACTCTTGAGATTGCTAACAGCTGTGTTGGCTCTAACCAGGTAGGTACCGCACAACCTAACAATCTCGAGAGGAAAGCTTTATTCCTAAGACTATAATTCACTATTTCTATCCTACCAATAGTTGCTATAGGTCTGTACACATAATTTTAATTTATTGTATAATGATATAAGCCTAAGGGCGATCCAGCGAATGGACGCCTAAAGGCATCACTAGACCCGTTTCATGGATCCATCAGATATTTGTATGGCCCGCGGCGTAGCGCCTTGGGACTTACGAAATTGGGGCTCGTAACAAAAAATGAATATTGTAATTCCACTACAATACGTAGCTTCACAAATGATTTTAATTACATGCTATTTTTTAAAAATACGTATGCGTAATTTGTATTTTTTTTTAAACAATATTATAGAACATAAATTGATTGTGTTAGGAGTGGGTTCACGTAGTGTAATGGCCTGAATTCAAACGGAGTACCATTCGATTGTAAGGCTCATTCAACCACTAAGCTACCGACGACACTTCTAATATTTGTAACATACAATATTTTTAGGCAAATAAAAAGTTCCAAATGTATTTCAGGCTGAACATGGTATTGCATGTCTAGAATATAATAAAGCTCAGGTGAAACATAAAGGCATGTGGAGCATAATGTGTATTAAAGACATGCTTAAAGTACTAAAACGGTGCAATAATGCTTGAAAGAATGAAACGCATGGCATTAAGCCTCAGGTCCCTATTTCAATGAAGTTTGAAAATGTAAAAGTGCATCGGAGACGTGAGATTTACCGACCCGTCAGCGTGGGAGCATCCCACGAGATACGACCCACTGACTCCGCTCCCACGGCGGCATCCTTCACCTACTGTTTATCGATAAATTCTACGAACTATTCCAAAAGTACCTAGCTTATCCTTTCTTTCATAATCCAAAAAGAAATTATCAACGACTAGAAAAGCAGTTGCGATTCATATACAAAACATACCATGACATCGGTAAGAAGTATCTGTTAGAACGACTAATTTTCAAACAGTTGTGTGTATTATCTAGTAGTAATGGCATGTTACATTATCTAAGAAGTAAGTAACCAATTGCTATGAAAATTGACTTTTGCGATGTCAAGGAGCGTACAAAGCGCTGCGGGCTAAACACCGGACCAAGTCCGACTTTAATTATTTTTTATCTCTTGAATGCATCTCTGGCGTACTCACATCGTCTGGTGGCCTATCTCACTAGTTTCACACCTTACACCCTATTCACGTTCTAGACTTTTGCTTTGTGAGGAAAAAACGAGTTTTATTCGCTTTACTTTCTGTACTCTACGCTACGCTACTATTTATTTTGCACTAGATCTTTGTGTAAAGAGCCTCATTTTCTGCAACTTGTTTAATAAATGAATTGCATTGGTTAAAATGGTATCAAACCATGTAAAGGCGTGAGTATATGTGTGTGATATATATGTATACTAAGTATATTATATACTGCATACTATAGGTATACGCTCTTGGAAGTCAGTGAAAAATGGTACACACTCTAATTATTGAATAATTTCATCAAAAAGCACAATAATTGTCACAAACATAACCGGAATACTCACAAAAGAGGTCGAAAAACGAGTTGGAAATCGATTCGCATCGATTGAGCTTGCTACTGTAGTTACAGTAGCCGAGCCGCTGGGGGGCGGAGCGTCGCCGAGCAATTCACTAGTCACTACTCTTACCTGTCTGGTTTCATTAGAAAAATGCCGCAGGCTGTGTGCATACTCCGCGACAACCCAAATACCTAATCACTGGATACCAACCAACGCATTAAACATTATACGGCGTTAGTTTGTTGATACATGTGTGGGTATTATTTTTTTGTATAAATTACCATTGTAAGAAGGTTAAAAAAAACAATTATGACACTTAAAAAAATTATAACACCCGTCTGGGGACTTGAGAGTAAAAAAAACACTAGAATACAAGTTCAATTAACATTTTTCCATTTTTTTTTAATAGGACACTTCAATTTGTCTTCACCTCGCCTGATGGTAAGCTGAAGGTAAAGTTCCGTTAAACGATTTCGTTGTAAATCAAAGTTACATTACTTATAGTTACAATACTTTTCTACCTTCGATAGCTAATTCAGAACTTTTTACTTATTTCCGATCACAAGTCATCACCATCACATAAACAGGTAACTTGATTGGACTTACTTATTTTTCATTACTGGTTCGTCCATATTTTTATCAACTATAAAATAATATGGAATGGGACAATCTCTCAGAGCACATGGCAATTATTACGTGACAATTACATGCCGCGATTGTCATGCCACAGGCAAAATTGTCTCCTGCAACTTTCTGTAGCCGTCGGGTTTACCCATTGGCACTGGTTTTAGCCGTTGGCGGTAGACTGCTTTAAGAAATTCTCTGTTACGATTCATAACTCGTATAGACACTAGATACTGAGCATAAGCCGACTTTGAGTTATTTTAAGAGATCAATAGTATTTAACTTAGAGTAACTATACATTATACACATATAGAGCGTGGTATTTAACTATAGGCCTCTTGAAATGACTCAAAGTCGGCTTAATACCTATTAAATTTCACAAGTGACATTGATGATAAATAAATATTGTAATAATCATGCAATAGATACTTTAAAAAAAAAGGTTTACTCATTTCCGTGCTTTGGTGACCACGTAAAGCAGTCGGTCACGCACGGTTGCAGTGGCGAAAAGTGTTTTTTTTTTTTTTCAAAAGAAAGCCGGTGGAAAATACCTTAACTCTTAAAAAACGATCATAGCAATTTTAATATGGAATTTTACCACCACTTCCCTTTGGAGAGCAAGCCAGCAGGAGTCGAGTCCGACAAAAACTTATCTAAGTAACTATTATTTATCTTTTTGCCTATTTGCACCGGCTAATCTCAAAAGCGATTGTACCGATTTTGACTAGCAGTGCCCTGACAAATTCCTAATGTTATACTGAACTAGCCCCAGATCTAAGTCTACACAGACAAAGACGCGGACACACACAGCTAATTAAGTGCTAGATAATTAGGATCACACTTCAAATAGGAGCTATAGGGAGCCATCGTATGAAATTATAATGTCAATAATTAAATTTAGGGCTTCACATCAGCGTAATGGAACATCGACCCGTGTGTATCTTTAACGATACCTAAAGGATATAATTATGATGAGATAAAACATGGAGCATTGACCTTTATACCCAGACGTAGTTAGGGTTGTTCTTATCCAGAAATTCGATTCATATCATATACCACCCGAACATAGATTGGTGTTGCAACTTGCACCGTAGCCCGTAGCAAGTGCGATTGATGCACATGAGGTAGGTTACCTACCTCATGCGATGAATAAGACGAAGATGCCTTCGTCTTATCTAATAATAATAATATAATCTAATCTAGACGGATCTCTTAAATAATTGTAAGTGGTAGGTACCTGATTCAAATCAAGATAATAATTATCAGCAGGTGTAATCAAATCAAATAAAAAAAAACAAATGAAATTTGATGAGAATGTAATAATAATCTACGGTAGGTAGTCAATAATAAAATGTTTTTCAAACAATTTACAGGAAATTTTTGGTTTGTTTTTTTCGTCTTTCTATTTTGTATTGTTTACCCTCAAATAAAGTGCTAACGGTTATATTCGTTTTATTATCCCATTTTAGTTTCAAAGGGCGCTGAAGTGCCGCGGGGCAAGCCCGGAGCGGGCCAGCCTTTATTCCAATTGTAATTACTAGCCCCGGGCAAAGTAGCTAAGTGCGATCAACAAGCCGAATTAAAACTTTGCTCACTCTTATTCTACAGACTTTGAACGAAGAAAATGCCCCCGAAGGTTATATTATACATATCTACCTACATTTGTGGTGTCGAATCCACCACGGAATTTTGTGGTTATTTAACGTACACAAACTAAGACTAAAATTTATTCGTTAAATGTCTAATATGTCTGTGTCTGTGACGTGAATTAGGTGTACCTACAGAAATGGTATCAAGTAATGTACCTACCTGGGTGATGGTTGGTACCTCATTGACAATGTTTAGTGTCAGTAATATAATAAGACATTTTTGTTTCTGAAATCCAAATCATAAAGCAGCATTGAGGATGACCTCATAATTATATAGTGTAGGTACTTTAGTTTGGTGTTGACGGGTTATGGAGGTCAGATCGCAGTCGCTTCTCGGAAAATATCAAAGTTCAGTCGCTCCCCAGTTAGACTGCAAAAGCGGACTCTGGACTCCGAGGCGAAGGTCTCAGATGGGACCTAGACTAAGGCAAAAATGGTGATCAAGCGTAGGTACTACGTGTATGAAAAATCTATAGAACCATTGCTTCCTCATGTTAGACACTATGCGGATGAGGTTCCTACTGTCCCTACAGTTGTCCCAGACGTATAAAAAGGGGTAACGGTGTAAACACTTAAGGTTATTGAAGTGGGCTGGCCACATCTGCCGAAGGACTGATGGCCGTTGGAGCAAACGAGTCCTAGAGTGGACATCCCCTAGCCAGATGGACCGACGACCTGCGAAAGGTGGCTGGGACGGACTGGATGCGGAAGGCGGAGGATCGGCAAACGTGGCGCACATTGGGGGAGGCCTATGTCCAGCAGTGGACTGCAGTAGGCTAATTGATTCCCTTTTTAATAATATTAGCTGTTAAGGCGCGGTCCTGTCACAAAATCAACAATACGTTCAATTCTTCAAACATCGTGTTTGAAGAGTGGTACGAGTACAGCATGCAAATTCATATAACTAGGTATTAATATTGTTATGAGCCTAATATTGTTAAGAGTTATCAAAAATATAGTGCGGAAAAGTTCAGTTCATTGTACAATAATCGCAAGGTAAGTACTTCACTAATTTTTTTTTTCTTTTTTCATGCTTTTTATAGGTAACCGCTTAACCGATTTCCATAAAACTTGCTGTATCGCGATGTATAAATTATTACCTTTCATATTACTTGATACCCAACACGGGTATATTTGAAAATATTAGATTTTGCATTGCCACTTTCACTCCTCATATTTTTCAAATGGCTGAACCGATTTTTATGAAACATAGCTAAGAACACTCTCGACTAAACCATCTTTCAAACAAAAGAAACAGAAGCGAAATCGGTTCAGCCGTTTGGGAGCTACGATGCCACAGACAGACTGACACACACACACACCCATACACACGTCAAACTTATAACACCCCTCTTTTTTGTCGGGGGTTAAAAATAACACTTTGGCATACTTACAAGTTTTTTGTATTTTCAGAGATCGTCGTCATCCTTAGAAAAGCCTCAACAATATTATTATAATAAAAAGAGAAACTTTAGGGCTCAATTAGTGCTCCGTAGTACGAACTTTGAACTATCCTGACTGAATACAAAATATTTAAGATTTTTTTTTCGAAATACATACTATCTCTCAACTTCATAGTTTAAATTGGTCTTAATTCTTTTAATAGGATACATAGGGAACAATTAAACTATCACACTAAGTGATAGTGTCATTATTCCTCAAATTAATAGTGCTAAACAAGTCGAATTGACACAGGGGCAAGATAATAAAGACGTATCTCGAGATGATCAATTGCAATTTACGGTCATCATGCTAACAGTCAATAAAATTGATCAAGAACTTGATGTGATACAAGTAACAATCAGCCGTTTGACAAATAATAAAAGTATTATGTAGGTACTGCGACAAAAATGTTAAATGATACTTGACACCGCAGAATTTTAATAATAAGGTATTATTGTTCTGTGCTTAATAATAAGTACGCACATAATAATTGACAATATGTTGCAAAGTATCAACTCGATTCAATACCTACTATTTGACTTAATATCGCTGAAATAAATCTCTAGGGGCAGACAAGACAATAAATAGAGAATTAATGGAGGTATCTACTAAAAATATAAAATTACAAAGTAAGGTTGGCTGAAAACGAAACTGATAGAATAGAACATTATGGTACAAGTGAGCAACGTTGGTGATTACCGCCGAGGCGCCATTGAGACCCGAGCCGCCAGGCGAGGGTCTTAAGACAGCCGAGGACGGTAATCATCATGCTCACACGTGCCATACGACGTTTTACAACACACTTGCGAATAAAATAATACTACAAATACTAAATAAACAATACTACAAATTAATTCGTTTTCCTATGCGCGCGCATTTAACAATGGCGGTCGACCATATTTAAAAAAAAAATGAGGTTTGAACTTAACTTTTTTTTACTCTGTTTTTTTTTTCTGTACTTAGAGAAAAAAAAAGTTAAATTTGAGCGAAAATTTTGTTTATTACACAAGTATTACAAGTTGAAATTATTTATTTAAATACGAAAATGCATCAAATGACCATACAATAGGCGTATTAATTTATTCGTACTATTAAACACGTTATTTTTTGTATCAAAACTTTTTTAAGAACATAGACAATTATAGACACTTCCTATAAAATTTAAAAAAGAATCTATAACTCACTTTTGTGAATAATAGTAATGAAAAAGTCACAGTTTTATAATAGGTGTCATTCCGTGCTTAATTGCGGTAAAATAATATCACTGTTATGAGCAGGTGTGTTGTAAAAAAAATTATCCGACTACTGGCAAATTACGCTTTAAAAAGTATTAAACAAGAAAATACTAAGGATAGCCGTAGTTGTACCGGTTGTACGCTACTTTACTCTAACATAACAAGCCTGTCAAAATCATAACCTCCTCTGACTGTGCCGTAGTCGAGTTAAAAAGAATACTTGCTTCAAATTATATTATTTAAACGTGTATTTCATTTAAGTGGGGTGTAGGTAAATTACTTGAGTTTCTGTGGTACTTACAAATACACACAAACTTAAAATCCCACTCACTCCTTTTGTTTTGGCTTATACGGCCTTCCAAACTCATGCGAAAAGCCTGGGCCAGAGCCTCGTCTGAAAACCACCAGGTATACCAACTTACTGGTGAAGTTAGCTTGGTCTCACAGATATTGGGAGCCAGCACTCAAATACCTAACATAAGATATTCTACAATTATATATGCACTAGCTGTTGCCCGCGGCTCCACCCGCGTGAAATTCTGATGCCGTTCATCGCTGATAATAAAATCAACCCTTTATCGACAGAGGAAATATGGGGTGAGCCTATTGCCGTATTCCGGGCACAATTGTTGTTGACTTGAGCCATGAGTCTGAGCTGGAGATGGTCGTGGTATATATCTGCCTGATATTAAATAGCCCGATCCCTTAGTCGCCTTGTACGATACCGCATGGGACAAGATGGGGTGGCCCAAATTCTACTCTGCTGGGAACCACGCGGCTATACCCTACTAATATTATAAACGCGAAAGTTTGTAAGTATGGATGGACATTTCTTACTCTATCACATATTT
This sequence comes from Eilema depressum, assembly GCA_914767945.1. Taxonomy (NCBI): domain Eukaryota; kingdom Metazoa; phylum Arthropoda; class Insecta; order Lepidoptera; family Erebidae; genus Eilema; species Eilema depressum. Next base: position 18,885,148 of record OU612012.1, on the reverse strand, counting down.
TTTTCAGGATTTTAATGAAACATGAGAATAATACATACAATATAGCTAGTAATACATAAAATATTCTATTCGACTGGCCTTTCAATTATTACTGAACTATCGCGCAAGGCCAGTAAGAGGATAGAAATCGATGACTAAATCCGTAAATAGTATTTATTTTCAGAGGAAGCTCCAAAGTCCGCTGACCAGCCGAAATAAGGAAGGAAGTTACCTATACGTGGGGATGTAAACGTACTGTACTGTTGTTGTGGGTTAGTGTCTACCTACTACTCGCTCGTCTAAATTAGGGCCGATTTATAATAGGTAACGATCACTTTCAGTAATTTATGTAAGTCAGAAGACCAAAGGCTTGTTCTTATTTGTCTTCTGCACTGACGGCGCAGAAACTCTCTGTTCTTACAGGGTCGGCAGCACAAGGTAACACGTCCATAGGCCACGGTAACCACTTTCCATCAGGTAGGCCGTGTGCTTGTGGTATAAAAAAGAGGCAGAAAAAATCGTACAAGTACGTTAGTTCGATTTGGATGTCAACTACGTTTCTGTATCAGTAAATGGCGTCACAATTCTCAAGAAATCGTTCGACTACTAAGTTAGAAATCGCAGGTACGATTCCAGCTCAGTGCTAGTATTCGCGGGTTTCGTACATAATACCGAAAGCTAAATAGTCGAATAACAATGGGTCGACAACGATTGGTCGGACGATCAAATTTCGCATGCATGACTGTGTATAAAATATTTACTTAAAAGCAGTGGCGTAGCTAGGTGACCAAGGGCCCTGGTGCAAAAAGAAACAGGGGGCCTCCAAGCTAGTTGCAAATGTGATGGCGAATCTTTCAACGACACAATACTGCACAAAATTCCCAACAAATGAGTTGCTCTGATTAGAGTTGTGCTACAACCCATTTTCGCATTACAAAATTAAGACTTTTTTGGTAGTTCAATATGAGATTTGCTAGTTCAGGCTCGGGCTTGGGGGGCCCCCTGAGCCTGGGGGCCCTGGTGCACCGCACCACCTTGCCCACCCATAGCTACGCCAGTGCTTAAAAGTATCTATATAACTAAACATTCTACATCTCGAACTGACATCTTATTAGCTATTCTTAGTTTGTGTCTAGATATCGCTGTGTCCTAGAATATTGTTATTAAACTACACGCCAGTAGACGACGTTAAAAATGTATTTAGCAGACTATAATGTAGGAACAAGAATTATTATTGGTGTACACTCAGCGCACAATAGAGCGGTCGCAACAATGTTGTGGCCCCCGGCGGCACTCACGGCGCTGCAGGCGCCCTTTCCGTTATCAATAGTTTATGTACGTGCCGCGGGCCACCTCGCCTCTAAGGGGCTCACCACAATAACTGATTTTTTCTACAGTTTGTATAAAAACATATGATTCTCAGTTCGTATAAATGAATGCAGTCGGAATCGAAATATTTTCATCTGCTAAATATTTATTTTGTCATTGATAACACATAATAATGTATATTAGGACATACAATAATCTAATCTTAATCTATTGGTGTACAATAAAGAATTATCTATCTATCTATCTATCTATGTATCTAAGTATACTAAATACTGAAAACATTTTTTGTAAGTAATGACATAATACTCGTGGGTATATCTCATCTCATTGTGTTTTAATAAAAATATTCATCACCATTCAGGCCCGTAGGTATTCTAGAATGGTAGATACTCAGTTCTGAATTTCGATTTATCTGAGGACAGTGATTGTATTTGTCTATACAATACTGTCAAATCTATGTATTTATCCTCAGATAAATCGAGATTCAGGACTGAGTGACGTTCTAGTATACGAGCCTAAGAGTTAAGCTTCAGAAATAATTCCGCCTCAGAGCCTCGTCTGTCAGTCAGTAGATGTACCGACTATCTATCGACCCTACCACTTCAGAAATTACCCGTTAGAAACAGACAGACAAAAACTTAAAAATTGCTCGTATCGTGTATATGTTACTGTACATGCACGAATTACGGCAAATCCTAAGATTTACCAGTAAAACCTAAGATTTACCAACTCTTAATGGTGAAAGCCCGAACGATTTTGCGATTCGCACTTTTACCACCATTCACTTGGTAAGTCTTAGGATTTACATTTAGGCCACGGTAAATGTTGAAAAAAGGTTGCGTATCAATTCGCATAAGTTAATTTCCTAACGGTTAGTTCATTTACAGTTTATTTACCTGCAATTTAAGAAATATGGTATGGGTTATAAAAAAATGGACACTGCCCACCCCGACTGGGATAGGTAAGGTTAGAAGGCTAAGGCGGGAGCGGAGTTGGGCGGAGCTCCCGCATTAGCCTTCGTGGTTATTTTTTTTTATAACCAACATACAAGGATTTTGAACTTCAGGATTTTAATATAGTAAAGAAAACACAAAAGGACGTTTCTGTGTTCTTCTGCGTTTTATTCCCAAAACCAAGTTTTACCAGCTGTCAGTGGTAAAACCTAGTATGAACTAAATTCTAGTAGTAAAAGCACGAAAAAAAATGACCCATTTTCATAAATCCTTACATTTACCAACTCGTGTCGGTAAATACTAAGACTTACTCTTAAATCTCAGGATTTACCGTAGTTCAAGCCTTTACAGTAACATATTCATTCATTCTAAAAGTGAATAACTATGAAAGCGTTACAAACAGTCACTTCAATTTTCTTTATTTGTATAGACGACTTGAATCAGTAATGCCCTGTTTACAAAACTCGTGTTTTTAATTCGATTAGAAAGAAAAACGTAGGGAAATTTTGATATTCAGTATAATATATTTAAAAAACCTACTGACGTTTTCATGAGCTAGTAACCTGGAGCCGCCTGTCACCCTAGCAGAAGCAGGCCGCGGCGGCAGCGCGCATTGCGTCCCTCCCCACACCCGGGGGCGAGTTGGGGACTCTGTGGTCCCTACACCGGAAGAGGGCCAGATCGAGAGATATGGCCCTGGGTCGGCCGGGGTGCGAGGGATATGGCTACGACAATCTCACCTCCGGCAACTGACGGCCCACAGACGGCGTGCGTTTTAGTCGGTTCGAGTCCGACATAACCTCCTCCCCCGGTTCCGGCGGGGGTGGTATCCGTGGGGATTTTACGCACGATAAAAAAAAATGTTACTAACCTTCAGAATCACTCATGATTCGAGCTGCGTTTCGAGTTAGATTTGAAATGAAAAACATCAGTACTACTGAGGCGGGCTTCAGCGAACTTTGGCACAAAGTCTAAACAAGGTCTAAACCAACATAACTGTGTAGTGTAATTAAAACTTTCATTAATGCAATATCGGATATTGGCGGATATAATCGCTGAAATCATAAACTTAGTGTACTAGTTTGTGGTTGAAATATGGTAGCAGAATATTATTGATATCGTTACGACACAGGTTACGAGCTATGATAAACATCAGAGATTATAATAATAATACATATTTATATTCTTAGATTCATCTATCTATACTACTAATACTAATTTAAAGAGGACAAATTTGTATTTTTGTATGTAACAAATAAACTTAAAAATTGATGAATCGATTTCAAAAAATATTTTGCCATTAGAAATCCACAGCTACCAACATAGGCTATACCTATATCATCACGCTACTGTCAGCGATGAGCGGGATCAGTATTCCGAACGGATGGAGCCACGAGCGTAGCGGTAGTGAACGCCGCTACGCAGGAGGCGCGGGTTCCATCCCCGCTCAGTGCAAATTTTTGTGTTCATGAAATATGGGTATTTGCATTGGTCTGGTCGTGCCTTGGAGAGCACGTTAAGCCGTCGGTCCCGGTTGCCATAAGAACATCTATGGCAGTCGTTACGGGTAGTTGGAGCCCTAAAAAATCCAAAAACAACGGTCTAGCTGCAAAGCTTCGATATCGCCTAATGTTATCATTGGGCTGTGGAGGTCAGATGGCAATCGCTTCACGAAAAAATATCGAGGTCTAGCCAAATCTGTAGTAAGGACTGGTAATGCGAACCCCAGACTCCGAGCTGAAAAGCTTCGGATGCGACTGGGAATTAACGCTAGGATGAGAGAGAGAGGAGCTACGAGCAACAGCTAGTGTTAAACATTTTTAAATTATAGCGACGTTCTTCAAACCATTTTTGTCATTCATAGAGTGTAGATGAGTAGGTACTATCGATTCTGACTGATTCTAATGTCTACTACTGTGCAATTGTACAAATAATAGATATTTCGTCATTGTGATGGAACTTTAGGTATAATCTACTAAAGAAAAAAAAGAAAATAAATGCTGCTGTAAGATATCAAGATTTGCTAATTACCTACTATGCTATTGCTATTTGAGACTGTATAGAGTTGAGACGAAAAAAACTATCATATTATTATACCAAATAAATAATCTAGGTACACTGAGTAAGTACGAAATAATTGTAATGAGACCTTGTTCATTACGTTATACGTTATGTCCAGTTAAATTTCCAAAATTACATTTAATAAAATGCCCAATCCTCGTAGGCAATTTAAGTGGTCGTCGGCGTGGTCATGCGCTACATCACGATTCGTTCATCGCCCTCGGCTCCGTATGAAACGCACTCAGATCATAAATTATTTGGCCACATTGGTTGCGGAGCTTACATGCAAATATGATTATTTTATATTATAAGGAAGGTATTATATCGGGCGGTTTTAGGCCGTGCGGTCGAGGGAGGCAGCGGGCGAGGGGACCGCCGCAGGCGTCGCGGCGCTCCTCGCCTTTGCCGCCAGTGCTCCGCCGCCACCGTCGATATTACAGCACACCTAGCTCTGCTTTTGATACCTCCGGCTATTTTACTCGAGGCGCTCATCTGCAGAACAATCATTTCGAAAATTATTTCGAAACTGCCTTAAGCATTCGGGACTGAGTCATCGAGTATTCGACTTGCCACCGCCTGCGGTGGCACTAGACGTATATATACATCATGTTGTTTTAGTATAAAATGTTCAATTAGACTTTGTATTTTTCTAAGAGCACATATAGACGGCTTGGAAATTGTATCACTAAGTTCAATTTATCTCACCATATTCAGAGGTAGTTAGGTTGTCTCTGGTTGTCTGAACAATATTATGATAAGTTGATTACTTCACAATCTTTGCCGATTTCATCAAAATTCACTTTTAATTGTAACGTATGTGCAATACCTATACGGATTTCGATTTGGTATCTCGAAAACAAGAGTAAGAGTTCGTGTAGGTACTTCGATTTTGCAGAAAATATTATTTTCCATCGAACATTAGACAGGCAGCAACATTCATTTATGGAGTAGGTACCTAGTTAGTGAAGCCCGTGTGAGTTATTTATACAATACTAGCTGTTGCCCGCGGCTACGCCCGCGTGGATGTCGGTTATCGCGACCAAACTTAGCCTATGTGTTATTCTGATGTATCTATAAGCTATATTACTGTAAAGTTTCATTAAAATCCATTCAGTAGTTTTATGGGAAAGAGTAACAAACATCCATCCATACTTTCTAACTTTCGCGTTAATAATATTACTAGGATTAATGTTCTGTCCTCGGTTTTAACTACTCTAAAAAATATCAAGCAGTACAGTGCACTGTGCGATAGATAAAAAACGTTTTTACTTATTTTCTTAAAAGTAAATTTATTTAAAACGGAGATCAGGCGAATGTGCGAAAGATAGGTAATCCTAAGATTCCGCAATCGACGCGACTACCTCTTGAGTCCATAATAGTTAGGTACATCGCTTAGAAAATCTGTGACACCAGCATTTTGTTTAGAGAAGGGTTGATACACCTACACAAACACAGATCAGTGCACCTACACCAGGGAAGGGCGATTACTCACTGAAAAAGTACTTAATATAATATACCTCATTTATAGCCTACTCCGCTCTTGAAAATATTTTGTCTACTAAATTAACAATGTTTCTAAAACATTTATTTTTATCATCTCCAAAACAAATAACATACAAATTAGCATGGGTTATGTCATGTTTTAAATAGTACTTACTTTCTTTACTAAACACATTGTTTAGTAAAGAAATTAAGTACTATTTAAAATCTGTTTAATTAAATTAATTAATAATTAAAAGTTTGTTTATTGTCTTTGATATCGGAATAATATATCTTATTATGTGAAGATTCCGATAAAGTCTGATTAGCGATCACTTATGATACATTTGAATATTGCATTCATCGTAGAGCTGCACCGCATCACACTGCTACGCGACTCCAGCCGTTCGCGTTCAAAGTACGAAAAGTATCCCAAACATTTCAAACGAAATGGTAAATGGAGTGCTTTTGGACTACTCTATCAAAATTTATTTAAAAGCTAAGTAAAGGTTAGAAATATGTATTAGATTAAACATAAATATTTTCATAATCGGTTCTAAATGTTTAATTTTATGAGGGCTCTGAGAAATAAAAACAATATTTCGGCTATCGTCGCATGAAAGTGCCTTCCGAATTGTGAAACGAAAACCAAATCCATACTTCCATACTAATCCTTACTAATATTATAAATGCGAAAGTAACTCTGTCTGTCTGTCTGTCTCGCTTTTACGACTAAACCGCTGAACCGATTTTGATGAAATTTGTTATAGGGCGTAGATTAGACCTTGAGAAAGGACATAGGCTATGTTTGCAAAGCTAGTATCTATTATAAATGCGAAAGTAACTCTGTCTGTCTTTCTGTCTGTTTGTCTGTCTGTTACGCTTACACACCCACACCACTGAATCTATTTTAATAAAATTTGGTACAGGGGTAGATTGGACCTTGGGAAAGGACATAGGCTATTTTTGGCCGCGGTCGGAGCCGCGGGCTAAATCTAGTAAAATTATATTGTGCAAATTACTATATTTTTGAAGAAAATATAGTTCATCTAACTGGACTTTTTGGGTCCGTCGCGTTATTATAATTAGAATATTGAATATTTCAACCCTCATAGCAACCCTGCTGTTGCAAAATTGAAAGGAAGCTGTGGGCCCGAAGACAGGTTGTACCATTTTAATGAATATAATTATCTTCCCATACACAAAACTGTTAACATGTTTACTGATGGCGATGCTCACTTTAGTGGTAATTGGATGAAAGTTTTGTAACCGTAGAAGTGATCCTGCGAAAGCAAACAATATAACAGGTTTTTGCGAAACAGTTGACCCGAAACCAAATTAGATCAACATAATTATATTCCGAAATCAACTTTAATACTTTAGCGTTCCAGGAAATAGAGGTACTCGTACATTAATGTAAAGGGAAATTTTCGCGGTAATTTTCAATAACATTATGCTATTGTATATTACCTAATTGTTAACATTTTTACTAAGAGTAATGATATTAAATAATAACGTATGGTACTCGTATCACATCGTCCAACTATTTCTAGCTAGGTCTCAAGCTGCCTGAGAATTTTCATAGGATTCACTTTGCAGCAGTTTAACTTTATGTACCAATTAGCGCTAAATCTCTGTTGATAGCATCGTACACTTATTTCAGATAAACTTAGTGGTTTTTCCTCAGCTGAGAACTTACTCTTGCTACAAACTTGTTTAAGAATTTTAGGCTAGGATAGTAATAATAGGAGGATAGGCAGTAACGAGCATTAGGCGATTCATGATGACGGAAATGCACCATGCAGTGCTTACAGATTTTACATACATTAAGCTCAAGCCTTTTTCTCTCTAGGGTACGCAGAGACAACAGTCAGCCAGCTGTCTTTACCCTAACACACTCCACGAGCTAAAGAATACTAATAACTGAAATTACAAGTATCCCGTTTAGCTAAATTACTAGTGTTACACCATTAGTGTACTAGCCAGAGTTCGAACCCGGGACCCCTCGATTGTAAGTGTGACTACCGATGACTACGCTACCGACGACGCTTCAAATTAAGGTAATAAATGATAAGGAAGTCGTCAAAGATGGGAAATATTACATTATGCCTGACAATCACTCCCAATTGAGTGATGTTATCGCCATAATGCGCTTTTTACGCCACAAGTTGTGTATAGTTGCCAGCATATAGCTTGACCCCAATTACGTCTGAAAATGAACTCTATAAGCGCAGTACGCTGAGTGGGTGGTAAATTGGTCATGATTCTTAATGTCAAGTATTAAAAATCAATATATTGTTGCGAATGAAGAATGAAGAAAATAATACTTATTTTTTTGTGCGGAAGTTCCCTCGGATAACCCAAATTTATGTCGAACCGAAATCACCGGAAACTCTAAGCTCGCATCACGATGATGGCACTCAGACATAGGTAAGTACAACAATTTATTTAATTTATTTATTTCATTACTCATTTTACATCTAAAACCCCCATGGAAACTTCTAATCAATCGTTTTTTATTTGCATTTATCTGTACGTCCAACATTTTAAAATAAAATTCTCTTTACACTATATACAAACGATGTAGTTACCCTAGTCAGAACGACCGGTTTCCCAATACTCTGCAGCTATACTACTCCAAAGTTCACTGCAACGGGTGGTCAATTTATTCAGATAATGCGAGTACATCGCACGTACAGTTAGCGTTAAAAGCACATATAAAACAAAGAATGACAAACTAATGTGTGGTGTGTCAAAATCAGTGTTTCAACCTTAGAGTATACATTATAAATATAGAGCGCGCCTATCACTCAGGTCTTTGGCGCCGAGTGTTAGCAGATACTTTGCGATGGTATAGCGCACCTATAGTGACGTTTCATGCATTACCGAAAATATCAATAGATGCACTTATTAATGTAGTTTGTTGTTATGAAGTTTTTTGTTCGATTTGATATGCATGGATAAAATTAAAGCCAAAATACAAAAAAATGGCATCATTTTGCGGAATTTTTGCGTCATTATTACTACAAATATACAATGTTGTATAAAATGTTGATTTAACATATTATTATCGAATCAAACATTATTTGCGAAGTCATTTTGATGGGTATTGTTTTGCTACTGATTGAGGTTGAGCCAGGAGCCTCGGTACTGTTCATACCCGTGATAGCAGTTCATACTTGTAAGGCGCGCTCTATAGCAATGTATACTCTAAGGTTTCAACAGTCTAAAATTTAAGCAATAGCATCTAATTAAATTGGAAGTGATCGTCAGTCGTAATAGTAGGTAATCAATAAATGTGGATGTTGCTAAGCGCAGAACTTTGACAGCCTCAGTGGCGTAGCGGTATGATACCCGCTCATTGCAAATATTTGTATGCATAAATATGGGTATTTGCATTGGTCTAGTCGTACCTCGGAGTCGGAGAGCACGTTAAGCTATCGAACCCGATTGCCATAAGAACATCTAAGGTTACGGGTAGTTGGAACCCTTAAAAAAAATGTCCAACAATTGGTCTAGCTGCAATGCTTTGATATCGTCTAATATCGCTATTGAGTTGTAGAGGTCAGGTGGCAGTCGCTTCACATAAAATATCGAAGTCCAGCCAAATCCGCAGTTACACTGGTGAAGCGAACCCCAGACTCCGAGGTGAAAGCTTCGGATGCGACTGGGATTAACGCTGGGATGAAGAAGAAGCGCAGAACTTGAGAACGGTTCCACCGATTCGGCTATTTTTTTTCTTATGTTCCAAAAGTACCACGGATGATTTAAAGAAAAATGCACGTTCCTGTTCCCATGTCCCAAGAGTTATAAATACGTGAACAGAATTCAACGCGGGCGAAGCTACCGGCATCAGCTAGTACGATTTAATTTCAATGTTTCTATATAAAGTATGTACTGTGTCTATATAACTACTATGTATAAATATATTTGAGAGGACATAAAATCTCTCTTGCCCGACGATGAAGTGCCAAATCTAAAGCCGGATATGTACGTATACATAATCATACAACACTTGTGATAAACAAACAATAGTTAGTGATTTACTCTGCGGTCATTTCAATTGATCTACTTGCTGTTTGGTTCCCATTGAACTTTACACTTGAAGCAATTGGCTTTATTTAACGTCCTTAGATTGCACACTGCTGTTTATGGCGCGTGTCTGAACATAATGCAAGGAATTCATAATGCAGTTGCTATCCACAGTCGATGTCCTTGTTTGTTAAAGATGTGAATAAAAGGAATTTAAAAGTGATGGATTCGAATACTGTATCAATTAATTAGGCATATTTTATAATCAAATTAAAATTCTTTATATTCTATAACTAAATCGTTAGAATTTAATTACTCAGATAATTAAGAAGTTATAATTATGACACGATTTTCGTTTGTAACTAATATTTAATAATAAAAAAAATCATAATGTATAGGTTAGGATAGAACCCAGTTTTACTCAGATTTTTGTATATTTAGAAGAAGCCAAATCGTATTCCTGGATCGTAAGAACTTGAAAGATTTTTTATCTCTGCCTACCCTGACAGTCGAGGCTCCCGTAAAAGCCAAATCAAGGAAAAGAGTAGGATAGCGAACTCCAAGCCACAAAATTTGAGCTTTGGATGCAACTTGGACTAAGCAGTAATGATAATGATTATGATATAATTTGTATTTTAATTTAATTGCGTACATTGCAATCAATGTTGCCATATTTACTCGTACTTTCTGCTGAAAATATATGGGTTTTTGGGTTTTATGGTGCGGCAATTTGAGAACTAATAACTGAGTCACAGCTATGTAGGTTCAGTATAAGAAATGCTTACGCGGAATTTAAACAAAACTACAGGAGGAGTAATGCGTACACACCCACTTAGAAAAATACTAAGAATTTTTTATTGCAACATTTCTTTTTGCGATTACCAGTATTTCCCCAATAACACAGATATGTACACTCTCTGGTTCCCCCTGCGGTGCCCGACCAACCCATATTTGTTTACATTTTCTAAGAAATACGTGGCACACAGCGGACCAACAGTTTCTTCTACTATTTGAGTTTTAATTTTAACCACAGTAATTATACTCGTATATGTTGACTTCACCCTCTATAGAGAGGGGGAAGTGCTGAGGGGACGGCAGAGAGAAAGAGGACTAAGGGATAGCCCTTAGTTCTCTCTCTCTCTGCCTTCCCCTCAGCAACGGGTAAACACGTGTGGAAAACTTCTAGTTAGGAGTGGAGGATACAAATAATATCTGTATGTATATGTTGAAATATACATACAGATTCGAAGGAACGGATTCTATCGCGATTTATTTCTTTATCTTTATCACAAAGCCCTGGCGCAGCTTTCCTCTTAGGATTAAGTGGTCTGACGCTATTCGCTCTCGTAAAAGTCAACAAACTAATCAGAAAGCGGACATAATGGATTTAACTATATATTATTAAATATCTCAGTGATAGCAGCAGTTAACGAAGCGGGACCGAACCCGTGACTTCTAACGTAGCGCTCGAACGCTCTGCCGCTACGCCAGGTACATGACCTCTATGGCGTAGCGGTAGAACATTATCCGTAACACAAAAATTCCGAGATGTTCTTTAAAAGGGAAGACGGTTACAAGATATATCCGGATAATCTAATAAGTAATAACAATCGCTTTCGCAAGCTTTACTCCTAATCAGTGATCAACAAGTTGTGTACGTTATGTTAGTTTGTCATATGAGCCGTATTTCACAAATCAAACGTATTTTTCATGATGACGTCACGATAATTTACCCTTCTGATAAAAAAAATTTTTAGCTTGCAATGATTTTATATATTTTGTCATATATTTGAAACAAAACAAAATAAATTGATAAGAATAAACGTTTTACGAACAAAAAAGGGAATTTTGCTATAGGTATATTTAAAATACATGTATAAGAATGAAATATACTTATGATAAATATAAAAATCCGCATTGAGAACCTATTCCTTTTTCGAAGTCGATTAAAAAATTACGCCAGCTTAAAAACTATGAAAGGAGACAATAATGTACAAACTCCGAAGTATATCGTCAAATCAACCTGATCACCTAGTTTGAAAATATGTATATTTAAAGTGAATTAAACCCCAATCAGTAGATATATCAAAAAATAAATAATAAATACGTTTATCCTTATAAACAAAATTTTGAAATAATAGTTTATAGTAGTTATCCAATAAAACAAAACAAAATATAATTGAAAACAAACAATAACATTTTTGCTGTCGCTTAAAAAATAACTCAATAACATAATATAAAAAACAAATGCGCTATAAACAGGCTCAAAAATAACTAAACAAAAAGTTAATGAACCCTGAAAAAAAATCTCTAAAATAAACAAAAGAAAATAGGAATTGCTTCAACTTACGTACGGTACCGCGTCGCGTAGCGTTGCGTAGAGCCGAAAAGGTTCTGCGAGCAGTCTGCGGCGCGCGCTCTCGTGTGAACCTACCAAAGCGAACTCGCGGACTGACGCTCTCAGCTTAGTGACTCGCTACTCATACTCATACATACATACACACGGGGTCGAAGTACGGTGTGGTTTGATTGAAGCCGCAACGGGGTTGCCAAGCTCCTTGCTTGATATTCCCTGCACTCTAAAGAAAGTTTATTTTTTTGTGTATTAAAATAATGCTGGGTAAATTCGTCCCGATCTTAGTTTTCTTAAAACGTTATCAAAATATATAATTTTATTTTAATGAGACTTTTTTTTTATCGTGCGCGAAATCACCAGGAGCCGGCAGGGGAGGTTATGTCGGACATAAACCGACTAAAACGCACTTTTTTTCAAATTAAAAATAATAAAAGATGAATCACTTGATCTTGTAGTCGATAATAGCCACTATACTAAGCAGTATAGTGGTAACCTAAATTGAAGTTTTTTTAGGACGATACGATTACGATTACGAGCTTTTTTTTAAAATATCATACGCATCTAACTGAAGAAATATTTATATTCTTACCTACTTCCAACTAATGATTCCGGGGAACCAAAATTAAAGTAGGCATGGGTATAGGTGAACTAAAGATAATTTTGTTTTACATAGGACACGTCAATTTAACTTCACCTCACCTAATGATAAGCTGAAGGCAAAGTCTCAGTAAAGGGAGTCACCATTACTGATACGCACGCACCATATTACCTACAATGCTGCTTCTTTGCAATTACTGTCATAATTAGCTGGTTGAATAAACCTACTATAATAGTGGCAAATGGCGATGGGTAACATCTGCCGAACGACCGATGGCCGTTGGAGCAAGTCATTCCGCACCCCATGTGAACTGACAATTGCACTCTAAGAGCTTTGTGTTCATCCCTTTTTTATTTCTACACTGTCTGATAGTTTATTTAGTTTAGACAGTAAGTAGTATATACTTACTGTCTACCAAGTATAGATCAACAATATTATATTTGCACGCGGGACTCGAGCCCGCGACCTCTCCCTTACTGGGGGAATGTTCTGACTTCTAAGCCCCCGAGTCAAGCCTTGAGTGCTCCAAAGTCTCCTATACTACCATCTTGGGGAGACGGGGGTGCCATCTACCGATAGTCGTACAAACTATCGGAAACAATGAATGATGTTACAATCATTTTTAAACATTGTTTATTGATTACTCCGCCCAAACAATTGACTGAAGTAGTCAGACCTTTCCCCCTGTAAGGGACTGGTCGCGAGTCCCACCTTAGTCGTTTTTTTTCGATTTGAAATAATCTAAAGTATGCTAAATCTTTCCCTTACAGGCTTGCTTTCCCTGCCTGAGCTTGATTTCACATTTCCAATTTAAAATTATTAATCGATTTGAATAATTAGCAGACTAACTGCTTTAAAATTTCATTGTAGTTATTACCTTAATCTATTCCGGCAAAAGCTAGTATAATTATAAAGTGACGGCTAATCGTGTAAAGGGTCTACTAAGATCTGCCGAGTGCAAGTTAGATCACCTGCTACAGTACACCTGCTACATAACGGATGAGGCTCTGGAGGAAGCTTAACTCTCAGGTTTGGTCAGAGGTCAGACAACAGAAATGATCAGAAAAGATTCTGTAGTTGGGAAAATATCATAATTTAGTTTAGCGAAATGCACAACAGAATCGGCCCCTTTAATATCATCACGAATAGTTTCAAATAAAAACCTTATCGTGTTGGGCCAAGGTACACATTTGCACACGTCAATTGCCACCCGTTTGGTATTCTATGATTAACGTATGATACTGAAAAGGCGACCGCATATGACAACTGCAGACGCGGAGCGTGAGATAGACTTGAATTTTATAATTTTTTTGTTTAGGTATTGTTTTAATTCATTGCGGCTTCTCAATGATGAGCCATTTTATTTATCCGTATCGAAGTATAATAACTATAATAAATAATAATCTATGTGAGGAGACGCCATATTATTATATCATAATCCGACCGCACATAAATGGTCCATGGAAATAAAAGAAAATCAGTCCCGCAATCCCCTCATTTGTCTATAATACACTAGCTGTCCCGGCGAACTTCGTTCCGCCATATTTTTCCTGTTCCCGCTGCACCTATTTTCTCATCCTTTACCTAAACCTTTCCTGGACACCCACGAATATTTCAAGACTAAAATTAACCAAATCGGTTCAGCCGTTCTTGAGTTATAAAATAACAACGAAAAGTGGCATTGATTTTTATATATTAGAGATTTGGATTTTTTCACATACATTACTTGCAAAACTCATAAACGCATAAAAACTCAACGGATAAACGGGACCATAGAAGCTGCATTGAATAACAGTACCTAAACATAATTAACATATTCCAGTATCTCAAGGTACGCTCCGCGTCTGCAGTTGTCGCATACCGTTGCCTTCGGAATCATACCTTTAGCCTCATTCATGAGTGTACTTAGTAAAAAAAAGTATTTCGCGCAGGCTTGTGACTTGTGACACATGGATTCCACTACGAGTCTGACGGACGGACTAAGAGCTTCAGATGTGCCAGAGGACGAGTGCGGAATGGACGCACTTGTCTTCTGGGACCTCGAGCTATATCATTATATCCCTAATATATTTTAGATATATTATGTGAATGAATTTAAATGAGGATCCTCAATTGTGGTAGCTCATAATACGATACAAACTTTTTACTGAGGTTACGGTCAAAAGTAGTTTCCCAAGTTAGTTAAATGTATTTTTTGAAATATGGTTGGAGCGGATCCGGAAGGTAAATTATCTGCATTAGGCAAAACTGCTTTTGACTGACTTCAGTGAAAAGTAGTTTCCTCTCCTATGTTGCATAGGTTTCTTCTAATACAAGTAAATTAGCTGTGTCCAAAGCTGCTGGTTCATACAGCTGATCAAAATTAATATTGACTAGCTTACATGAAATTGATCTGATATGAATTCGAATGAACAAAATCACTTTTGACTGAATGGTCAGTCAGAACTAGTTTTGCCCAATAAAGTCTTATTTAATACACTTAATTTACATTTTGATAACTATACTAATACTAATATTATAAACATGAAAATATGTCCTTTTGTATGTAACGAATAAACTCAAAAAATACTGGACCGATTTTAAAAATTCTTTCGCGATTAGGAAGCTACATTATCTATCAGGTACCGACATAGGCTATATTATTATGTCATCACGCTACTATCAGTGATAACCAGGATCAGATTTCTAACCCCAACTTCGCACACTTTCACAACTTAAATAGTAAAACGTCCCCTTCTAACTATTACTAACTTCCGGCTCCATTATCAGACAGCTCCGGCTTTTTCTTGGAGCTGCTGGGAATAATATCTCAAAGTACCTAGACGATATTTTGGAGCTCTAGGGAATGAAAGTGGTAAATGTGGCTTTGTTTATTATTTTAATACAAACATCCTTGGAGCTCCTGGTAATCAATGTATGAAATATGAATTTTAGAGAACAATAGATTTGGAGCGCACGGGAATAAGCCGACTTAAATTGCATCGTAATCAAACCAGATGCATGCAAATAGGTATCAGCTTAACAAATATAATCATCTAATATATAAAATTCTTCTGTCACGGGGTGCGTAATCGAACTCCTCCGAAATGGCTTGACCGATTTTGATGAAATTTTTTGTGCTTATCCGGTATCTATGAGAATCGGCCAACATCTATTTTTCATCCCCCTAAGTGATAAGGGTGCAGCGGGAACGGGATTTGAATACCACGCGGGCCGAAAATATGGCGGTACGAAGTTCGCCGGGGCAGCTAGTATTTATATAATGTAGGGATTGATACTGAAGTATTATACCGCGACAGGCACAGCTTTATGAAACTTTTTTGTATATAAATACTTCTTTTTTTAAATTTTGCGAACCATTCATTTGATTGCAATTCAATTTGTATTTTGTACCGTATTAACGTTAAAATTGATAAAAAAAAACGTATTCTAAGTTTTAGCTTGTGCTGACTGAATACATAGAAGTATGTTCTATCCTAGTAATTATTAAGAAAAAATCTTCCAAAATGTCGGTAGGTATAAGTAGTCGATGGAAGTATTCCTATCATATTTCCATCGACTTTAAAAATTCTTTTCACCACCACTTAAAGGTATCATAAAATGAACTGTACGCTGAAAAGAAAACAACAATTACCTACTCAGGGGTTTGACGTTTAAATTTCCCCAGAGAAGATCGTTACTTGTATTGAGGTTATTGAACCTTTGAATGATTGCAACAGAACTCACTGTTTAAAAATTTATGGGTAACATTTCAAAAGTACCTACATACTCTTTGATATTCAATACAACCACTGTGTTTTCCTACACTTTCATCTATCGACTTGTCAATTATAATCTTATACATTTTACAAGAGGATATCTTCAATTCAGTTCAATCACATAATAATATGGCGACGCGACGACGACGATGCAAATATCATCGTATGTAATAATGATTCGTTCTACATAATATATTGAGATCGACAGTACCTAACTGCAACTGAATTCCATTTTAAGGCGACGATGTTTGAGAAATGATGACAATTCATAGAAAAGGAAGTGACGTTCAACCCATTCTCACCTGCAAGCCGGTACACCTGGTTGTTGGTTGACACTGGTGCGGGTTGGTAGGCAGAGATTCTCTGAAAGGGAAAGTTGTCACGCTAACTGAAAAGCCGACCCCAATCGAGTTGGGAAATGGCTCGGAGGAAGATGACGAGTGCCTGTGAATTATCTTATCTTTGCATCTCACTTTAACATGCGGTATACCTACCATGCTATAGAATAATTCTATTTTGCTTTATTATTTTGCTATTAATAAAGATTTTATGTCACAAGATTGATATATAAATAAATATAAATGAAATCGATAATCTTCTTTAAGTGAGTAAATGTATTTAATTTAACCGTTTTGGGATATAACGGTTAAATTAAATTCGACGAATCCATCCGAGGTCCCGCCTCATAGTCAATAAATTTTAGTGGGCACAATGAATTCTACATAATAAATTCAGTAGTTCGTTTATTAATACCTGTAAAATTCGGTTCACGTTTCCCGGAATGCAGTCAAAGCCTCGAGTCAAAGCCCACTTAAATATACTATTATTTACAGAGAACCAATATCCATTGTTGATTTATTTTCCGTTGCAATCTCATATATAAAACTCTTAGTCCTGACTGACTGACTGACTGACTGACTGACTCACTTAGAGACAACGCACAGCCTAAACCGCTGGTGCTAGAGACTTGAAATTTATAGAGAGTGTATGTTTTGATGCGTGGAGGTGTACTAAGAAACGATTTTTCGAAATTCAGACCCTAAGTGCCTAAAAAGTGCCAAAAACGTACTTTCTTATAACTCAAGAACGGCTGAAAAGATTTTTATGATGTTTGGTTTATTGAATTTGGCTTTGTCGCCGAATAGCAATTATCACAATTAAAATGTGGCAAATTCACGAAATAATGTAATATTAACGAAAATACGAAATATTATGGCGCTAATATCGCTAGCAAAATTGTTACCATGACAACGGAACTAAAGTGATGGTGTCAACGTTAAGTCACATTTTGATCTGTCAAATGATAATATTATAAAAATGTCACTCTGTCACGTATAATATGCAAGAATGTGAATAATATTATTTAAGAGCTTTGTTTAAGAGTTATGTACTGCAGTTTCTGTATTTAATTGATTGGAAATAGAAAAAAATACATATGATAGCAGCGATGATAGCTATCTAGAGCTATATAAAAGAAAAGTAATACAGCACATTATCATCCAGATTAATCCTCATTTACAAGCCCCCAAACAGTAAGGTATGTGAATTTAAATCTATTGACGCCGCCGATATAACACAAGGGGCGGCTTCATAGCTAGAAACAAAATAACAATTTATATCAATGGCTAGAAACGTTTCACCAAATAGACGAACGCCTGGCTTCTAGAAAACTTCACTTTCTTTCTTGACGAGAAGTATACTAAGGCATCAATGATTAGAGATGGCAGAACACAATTCAATAACTTCCACTTATCAGCTGTGGGCTCAATTACTCAAGCACAGAGCACTTCTGATTAAGATGACAAAATGTTTATTTTCTTAATATTATTTTTAGATAATTATAAAACATTAAACCTGCACTTTTAAGTATGTTGTTTTATTTGTATTCATTTTTGACGTATCACATAGTAATTTATGTATCCTCAGCATTTACCAACGCATTGGAGGACGTCTTCAAGACGCTGGAGTAGGTACATGTCGCACCTTCGGTTCGCCGACGACATCATCATAGTTGCGGAGTCACTAGAACAACTGGGCGAAATGCTGCACAGCCTGAATGGAGCTTCTCGACAAGTCAGCCTCGGTGTAAACTTGGATAAAACCAAGATTATGTTCAACGAACATGTTGTACAAAGACCGATTGCCATCGAAGGAGCGACACTCGAAGTTCAAAAATATTATCTACCTGGGGCAGGTTATCCAGCTTGGTAAAACCAATTTCGAGAAAGAAATAGCCAGAAGAATTCAACTGGGGTGGGCAGCATTTGGCAAACTACGTCGGGTCTTCTCCTCCCCCCTGCCGCAATGCCTCAAAACAAAGGTTTTCGAACAGTGCGTCCTGTCTGTTATGTTTACCTATGACCTACGGTGACGAAACGTGGCCATTGAAGGTAGGGTAGTCCGTGACCTAAAAGTCGCGCAGCGGGCTATGTAGCGAGCTATGCTTGGAGTTTCTTTGAAGGATAGAATTCGAAACGAGGTCATCCGACATAGGACCAAAGTTCCGACTTTCTGTTTTTCAAATCAGTTTCGAAAACAGAATTATTATTCTTTCTTGGAAACCAGGTTCGCTTAAAGAAAAATAATTCTGCTATGGAAACCGGTTTCCAAACCTTGGTTTCCAATCTGGCCGTAGGCTCGCAGAATAAGCAAGCTAATGTGGCAGTGGGCTGGCCACATATGCCGAAGGACTGATGGCCGTTGGAGCAGACGAGTCCTAGAGTGGATACCGCGATAAGGAATACGGAAGGTGGGACATCTCCTAGCCAGCTGGACCGACGATCTGCGTAAGGTAGCTGGGACGTACTGGATGCGGAAGGCGGTGGATCGGCAAACATGGCGCATAATAGGAGAGGCCTATGTCCAGCAGTAGACTGCAATAGGCCAATTGATGATTTATTGTATCCTTAGCATACAACAGCAACCTTCATAGTTATGGTATACTGATGATATCGCACTGGTAGACAGGTCTCTGAAAAGCAGGTGGAATCCCAGTCTAACAGAGCTTGCGAACCTCTTTGATTTCGTCATCCAGCAGAACTTAACATTTAGGATATGGAACTTTAGTGCGGTGGTACTGTTCTCCAAAAAAAGGCTAAAAGGTCTTGCTGAAGAATTATAAGACTCCTGAGTCATATCTCGATAGAAGTTGTTCTTGAGAATCGTCTTGAATAGCTGTGAGTTCCAGCCACCGGAGCAAGCCGAGTTTTAAAAGGGTTATAGTATTGCAGCCAATACCGTTCAGCACATTATACAAAAGACCTGAGAGTATATCAGCCGCTATGTATGGCATTTGTATATTACGAGAAGCCTTCTGACATCATCTAGACCTGGGGGCCAATTCTGCTAATTTAAGTTAACGCACAGGTCATAACGAGTCAATTGTAATCGCGTTGCCATTGACAGAACACAATGATTGTCCGCTAACATAAACGCACATACATTGCCGAGCCATAGTGACTTGTTAATGACACTATGCTGATCACAGAGTACTTACAATTTCACGTTTACAGCCAAAATTGCCATATAAAAATGTTAATTTGAAATAAGTTCAATGCGTTTAGTTTTTTTTAATTAATTCTTCCCTAAAGTAGCTCTTATTAAACGTAAACGGATACAAAATATGTACAAACGTATTATCCAACGTGTTATATATTACCTATTGTTTATTTCAGGTTATATATTTAACAATCGAGAATTAACATATTATTATTCGATATTAAATTAAAGGAATATTGTTTTTTCCGTAAAGCTGTTCCTATTGGAATAATAAATTAGTACCTACTTATGTAGATATTATCACAGTCATATTAAATCACATAGTTCTAAATTAAACATATAGGTAATAAAATAAATTTGTGTTTGAATGAAATTTTGAAGCATTTTATTTATTTATTTATTTATTTATACATGTATTACATACTTTATTGTACGACAGTTACAATATTCATGATAGAGAAATTAGCAAGACAAGAGCAGTACAAAGGGCGGCCTTATCGCTTTACGCAGTAATTTATATTAATACATACCTATTTAAATATGTTTATACATATAAAAAATATACATACTCAAAAATACGTAGGTATACTATACATACCTACTTACATTACTATAATATTAATTTAATTAAAAAATAGCATTTAATATGCTAACTACTTGTATTGAATTCTATTTAGAAAGAGAAAAGAGAATAGACTTCGAGCGGGACTCGAACCCGCGATCTTTCCCTTACAGAGGGAATGCTCAGACGACTAAGTCACCCGATTCTCATAATCATTTTTGGAAATAATAGCAACACAACACACAGCTAACTGTGCCACCTGTTAGGTACATGGGGCCGAAAACGTCCATAGGCCACGGTAACCACTTTCCATCAGATGGGCCGTGTGCTTGTCTGCAACCTAAGTGGTATAAAACAATGGGTCGCCGGTGGCGCCGAGAGTATCATCTTGTTAATATCAATTTTTTTTTTTGTAAATTTTGGGGTCTTTTTAAGAAAATCCTAATTATTGGGGGTTTTTCAGAATATTTTGGGGAGAATTCTAAACAATCAACTGGCAACACTTGAACTGTCGGAATGATATTATGATAGTTGCAGTTTGCAGTGTTGGTTTGGATTTGGAATAGAAATAATATAAATACGATAGGTATCCTGATATTACATACATAAAATAAAAACCCTGGCACGTTCTTGGAGACCGAACCATATTCCAATATTGATCCTGGCTTGAAAATTTACACAGAACGCACCATGGACTGGTGAATTTGTGGCAGACCGACACGACAGCGCAAACGATAAGGTAAACTTATTTTTTTTTAGTTACTCTTCGCCTAACAGAAATGGTTTCTGTTATTACTTATCATACAGTGACTATGACTTGACCCACCAGTTTACTTACGTTTTATGTACGTTTCTTTCCCATATAATTAGCATGATAATAATATAATATGTAATGCAACTGTAAGTTTAGTATAGTATGTACCTACCTAATCAAAATTTTTTTCCAGATGATCGTGACATGACCCGTTATGACGTTATATGAATCTAATACTCAAGATAAGTGAAGGCAGGAAGTTGTATCGGTGATGGGTATCTTCGGCATGTTTGTCAAAATGTACAAGTTCCATCGCATACCTACTTGGCACATTAGCACAGAATGAGAAGCGCTCTTTTAAAATGTTATTGCTCGATGGATTAAGGCTCGACAAGTAAGTTTGTTTTCACCCGACTACGGCAAAGCTTAAGGAGGGTTATATTTTGAGGGTTATGATGTATTGTATGTATGTTCATTTGCTCCCTCTTAGCTCTACATCCACTAATTAGAACTGGACAAATGAAGTATCGTTAGAAGCATCTGGATTGTCCACTGATCATAGGTTATATGACATGTAGTACTGTAAGTAATTTAGCAACCTCTAGCGGTCATAAAGTACTGCGTTAAAAAATATACTTGAGATAGGTAAATATATTGTCTGCTATCAAATTCAAAAGGCTCTATTAGCATATTTTGAAAATTTATAAATTACTGGATGTTGCTTGCATTAAAATAGTATAAATTAAAATTTAGTTTCAAAACTAAAACCCAAAATCACCCTCTAAAAAGTATTAAACAAGAAAATATTATAGGATAGCTGTAGTTGTATGCCACTTCTTAGAATGTATTGTTTTGTTAGAGTAACCACGGCTATCCTAGATATTTTCTTGTTTATTACATTTTAGAGCATGATTTTGCAGTAGGTAGTCGGGTTTTACTTTTTGACTTACTATCGTATAATATTAGGTTGCAATTTTATGGAAACAGTTTTCATGCTGGTCTCAACACTGTTTGGTATCATGTTGTAACCTAGGGTTAACTTATTATTTGTTTATGTTATGAAATGTGTGGTTGGTGGTATAATAGTGGCAGTATAAATATAAATATACATACAATCACGCCTTTATCCCCGGAGGGTTAGGCAGAGGTGAATTTATTAACACCCACATTTCACCAATCATTGTATTAGATCCCACGTAATAGGGGGTGAGCCTATTGCCGTTTTCTGGGCACTATTGTTGGCTCGAGCCATGTATAGGCTGAGTTGTGGCTGTATATATCTGTCTGATGTTAAGCTATAAAGTTACAATATAAAGTAACATCTAAATATTAATTAGGAATGTTTTTACTTGCAGTTACGAGGAAAAGATCAAAATTTCATCCAGGCTGCTAGAGTTGATCGAGTGACATCCCATCCTACAGTACCACCTTAAATAATTTGCAATCTATATATTATAACATAACAGGACATAAATAAAAGAATCTACTATGTATATTTCATATATTATGACTAATAACCATGGCAGAGAAGCTACAAAGCAATATTACTGCCGCTGTATCGTAGGCCTGAGTAAAATAGAGCCAAGATTAATCCACCAGCACAGTTTTAAGATGACTTTATGAGCCAGTTAATAAAAAAACAGTAATTTAAAATGATGTTTTATTTATATTATCCTGCTAAATGTAACTTGTTAATAGAAGGTGCTGTGTGAACTTTGGTACAATTTTATTAGAAAAATATTTGTTGTTATATAGGTTATGTCGTTAGGTAGTTTCATTATCATAGGTACTTGGGCAAAAAAGTGGTTGTTGATGCTAAGCCAAAATGTCAACAAAATTGAGTACCTAATCAAATGGTCTTCAGTTGTTACATAGATGAATAAAGCAAAATTAAAGATATTTGTGTATTATCATTTATCATTCATTTGAATCTTGGTTATAAAAACTGCTTTAAACCAGGGCTTCGTATAACGTTAAAAAAAAATAACGTTAGCAGCTCTGGACTGCTGCTAACGTTAATAGAAAATAAACGTTAGTAAAATTAACGTTTTTTTATTTACGAGCTAACGGTAGCCTTTACTAACGTTAATGGCAAACTAACGTTAGTAAAAAGGTACTTTGGTATCGTTCGTTTGAAAAAGTGTACCTATGATGTAGTGAGTGAGTGAGAGTCCAGTCATTGTAGTGGTTAATATAGATAGTTACCCCGTACTAATATTATTACAAATGACCGAGATAGTTACCCCGTACCTACTAATATTATTACAAATGACCGTCTGTCTATATAACCGTTTGTCTGTTACGCGCCACGCCTAAAGTGCTGAACCAATCTTGATGAAATTTGGTACATAGAGGCATTAGAGCTTGGGAACGGAGATAGGCTATCTTTTCTTGCGAAAAAAGGGGTTAAGGGGAGGGGGGGGGGGGGGGGATCGAAGTATAGTCTAACGAACATTTTCATAGTCGATCGCCGGAGACGTCTAGAATGTGGTGGAATCTAAATTTACAGTAAAATTTATATTGGTATAGTTTTTGAGGTTTACGAACTTGCTAATTACGAATATATCATCCATTTAGCGATCAAAGATGGCGGCCTTAACATTTTCAATAAAGTCGATATGGGTATCGTTTTCAAGGTTATCAGGGCTGCTAATTACGAATATATCATCCACTTGGCGATCAAAGATGGCAGACTCGACATTTTCAATAAAGTCAATATGGGTAACGTTTTCGAGGTTATCAGGGCTGCTAATTACGAATATATCATCCATTTAGCGATCAAAGATGGCGGACTCGACATTTTCAATAAAGTCAATATGGGTAACGTTTTCGAGGTTATCAGGGCTGCTAATTACGAAGATATCATCCATTTAACGATCAAAGATGGCGGACTCGAAATTTTCAATTAAGTCAATATGGGTATCGTTTTCGATGTTATCAGGGCTGCTTATTGCGAAAATATCATCCATTTAACGATCAAAGATGGCGGACTCGAAATTTTCAATAAAGTCAATATGGGTATCGTTTTCAAGGTTATCAGGGCTGCTAAATAAAGTTCTACATCGCATTCGCTCCGCTCCGCTCCCGCATTAGCCTTCTAACCTAATCTATCCAAGTCGGAATCAGGGGCTTTCTCAATAAATGTATCACTGTCTGTTAAGAAATTATTATTTCTTTTTGATCATTATGCCACATAACTATTAGACAAATAAACAATATGCTTTACAACTTTATGCATATCAAAGTTATGAATAAAAACATTAGGATATACAATATTTATACTTAATAACATAGTATGCTAAAAACCAATTATGGCACACTATTATTATGACAAAGAAAATTATGCCCAACTGACAATTTAAATTAGGACAAAAACCATTATGAGAAAAAATGGGATCCCTTCGTAATTATATACCCCGACCAAAACCCTCGAAAACGATAATCGTATTGATTTTTTTATATTAATTGAATCATGAAAAATAATTATTATAATTGATATTTACATTATAATCCATTATGTACTTTTATATACTAGGTATAATTATACAATTACATTATAATATATTTTAATGTAATTAACAATAAATAAATTAATAATAAACAAGATTTTAAATAAAAATATTTTCTTTATTCTCTGGTTCTCCGAATTCCGCACCGGTGCAAAGCAAACCTCTAATACGCAGTTGTGGTAGTCGCAGGTGAACGGAATGGCAACAGCCAATTTACCTAAAGGCGCGAGCGCGCTCCATACATAACATAGTACGCGGAATGGCAACGTCGCCCCTACCGTTAAAATTCACAATTCAACTAACGTTAGTTACCTAACGTTAAAATAATAAACGTTAGCTGGTAATGTTATATATTGGTAAACGTTAGCTGGGTATCAATTTAAATTTAACGTTAATTAACGGTTAATTTTATGTTAACTGCTAACGTTAGGAAGCCCTGCTTTAAACTCATGGAAACAACAATTTTGGAACAGCTGGAATTATCATACTTAGGCAAATAGTGGTTGTTGATGCTAAGCCAATATGTCAAAAAAATTGGGTGGTCTGGTCTTCAGGTGTTACATAGATGAATAAAGCATAATTAAAGATATGTGTGCATTATCATATCATTCATTTGAATCTTGGTTATCTGGGGGCACGGAAGTGCCCCCGCCAAGTCGAGCAAAAAGAGCGGCACGGCCGTAACACTATTTTCTCGAAGCACTTCAGGCCATTTTCGACCCCCTAGGACTTCGTTGTGGATAAACCTAGAAGCCTGAATCTTCGGTTACTAAGTAGGCACTGTAAAAACACTTTATATTTCAAATTTCATTCAATTTGAACCAGTAGTTTAAGAATTATAACTAGTCAAAGTTTGCAAATTTTGCAAAGGGGATTGGGTAATCTAGTATGGACAGTGGCGTCCTTAATTTCTTCAGCGGCCATCAATAATTTTGATACCACTTCATTGTACTGTGTTAAACACACGTACAAATGTCATTATTTTCATTGTAAGTAATATCGGAGCTGCGATATACAGGGTGCAACATTTCGACTTTACCTCGAAGGAAAGTACCCTCATACTAAAGATAGCGAATTTTACTTAAAGGAAACATTACCTTATTTTTAAAAAGAAACAAAACTGCATTCAAAGACTTTTGAAAATGCCACACCCGGTAGTCGAACCAACTAATATCTTACAAAACCTTCTCTTTCATGGATTTCCTTTTATTTAATTTACCATGTTTTTAGAGAGATTTGATCCTTACGATCGACCCTATCGATTGATGCAATAAAAATACAGGGTGTTATTTTTTCGAATTATAGTCGGTTCGATTATAAGGCGTGGCAAACGATTTTTCAGCATTCCTTAAATGCAGTGCTGTTTCTTTATTTAAAACACACTAAACTGTATTCAAAGTTTTCTGAAAATGCCACACCCGGTAGTCGAACCGACTAAAATCTTTCTAAATCTTCTATTTCATGGATTTCCTTTTATTTAATTTACCAAGTTTGTTAAAGACATTTGATCGTTGTGATCGACTCTATCGATTGATGCAATAAAAATATAGGGTGTTATTTTTTCGAATTGTTCGATTGTGAGACGTGGCAAACGATTTTTCAGCATTCCTTAAATGCAGTTCTGTTTCTTTTTTAAAAACATACTAAACTGTATTCAAAGTTTTCTGAAAATGCCACACCCGGTAGTCGAACAGACTAAAATCTTTCTAAATCTTCTATTTCATGGATTTCCTTTTATTTAATTTACAAAGTTTATTAGAGAGATTTGATCCTTATGATCGATCCTATCGATTGATGCAATAAAAATACAGGGTGTTATTTTTTATAATTGTAGTCGGTTCGATTACAGAGCGTGGCAAGCGATTTTTCGAAATTCCTTAAATGCAGCTTTGTATTTTTTTAAATAAGAGAGTGTTTCCCTTGAATGAAATTAGCTATTTCCGGTAGTAAGAGTAGGTACTTTTCCTACATATTAACATCCAAGAAGTAATTATTGTAATCAATTAGCCTATTGCAGACTACTGCTAGCCATAGGCCTCTACCAATGTGCGCCATTTCAGTCCAACTGGCCAGGGGGGGGGGGGAGGCTACTTTCCGTTTTCCTCCTCGCTAGGAATAGTACTCTAAATACTGGAGATAGCGAATTTCATTCGAAGGAAATGTTTCCTTGTTTAAAAAAAGAAACAGAACTGCATTTAAGGAATGCCGAAAAATCGCTTGCCACACCCTGTAATCGAACCGACTAAAGTTCGAAAAAATAACACCCTATATTTTTATTGCATCAATCGATAGGGTCAATCATAAGGATCAAATCTCTTTAACAAACTTGGTATATTAAATAAAAGGAAATTCATGAAATAGAAGATTTAGAAAGATTTTAGTCGGTTCGACTACCGGGTGTGGCATTTTTAGATAACTTTGAATACAGTTTAGTACGTTTTTAAAAAAGAAACAAAACTGCATTTAAGGAATGTTACACCCTATATTTTTATTGCATCAATCGATAGGGTCGATCATTAGGATCAAATCTCTCTAAAAAACTTTGTAAATTAAATAAAAGGAAATCCATGAAATAGAAGATTTAGAAAGATTTCAGTCGGTTCGACTACCGGGTGTGGCATTTTCAGAAAACTTTGAATACAGTTTAGTATGATTATAAAAAAGAAACAGAACTGCATTTAAGGAATGCTGAAAAATTGTTTGCCACGCCTTATAATCGAACCGACTACAATTCGAAAAAATAACACCCTGTATTTTTATTGCATCAATCGATAGGGTCGATCATAAGGATCAAATCTCTCTAATAAACTTGGTAAATTAAATAAAAGGAAATCCATGAAATAGAAGGTTTAGAAAGATTTTAGTCGGTTCGACTACCGGGTGTGGCATTTTCAGAAAACTTCGAATGCAGTTTTGTTTCTTTTAAAAAATAATTCGCTATCTCCAGTATTTAGAGTACTTCCATCTAAGTAAAGTTGAAAAATACCACCCTGTATAGCTAAGTCCCGATATAGTTTAGAGAAGTTTGTCCATAGTAACTTTTGATCACTTTATACTGTACTTTCATAATTATTATACCAATTTCATTGATGGCCGCTCAATTCCAACACGACGCCAACATTACCCAACCCCCTTTGTCACTCACTGACTGACCGATCATCAAAACTCTAAGGCACTTCTAGCAGACGTAGAAGCCTCAAATTTAGAAGATAAGTAGTGTTTAGAGTACAACTCAAGGGAAAATTAAAATATTCTTCAATTTCAGCAATTTCACCAACTGCATAAATAACTTTGTAATCTCATATAAATATATGGGATTACAAAGTTACATTTGCAGTGAACGTTTCAGTGTACATGAATCCATTCATACTAATATCAGTCTAATGAAGTATTATAATAAATGCGAAAGTAACTATCTTGAGCGTCTGTAATTTGTTAGTATTACGCTTTCACGCTTAAACTAGTATCTGAATAAACTTGATGATGACGAAAAGTGAAGAAGTGGGAGTGGGAGTGGGAGTAGGAGTGAGAGAAACCGGAAAGGTAATCTACAAAAAGAACTGAAATCCCATCAAAAACAATACTTGTAAAAAAATGCCAAGCCTCGCCGCCCTCGGTTCTTCTACCGCAAAAAGTTGTGAGATCCATGTAATACCAAGTCGGTTAATTTATTCAGTCCCTACTTCAGATACCTTCTGTCCTAAGTTATTACGTAATAAGTTTTTATGTTTTGAATATAATAAATTGACTTGGCCATCGCATGAAAACACAATGTATAGCACATCACAATAATTACATTAAATAAGATTGTTTAGTGCGATTGCCAAGTCAATTTATTACATTTAAAACATAAAAACTTATTACGTAGTAACTTAGAACAGAAGGTATCTGAAGTAGGGACTGAATAAATTAACCGACTTGGTATTACATGGATCTCACAACTTTTTGCGGTAGAAGAACCGAGGGCGGCGAAGCTTGGCATTTTTTTACAAGTATTGTTTTTGATGGGTACAAACTTCCTTAAACTCATGGAAACAACAACTTTGGAACAGCTGGAGGCACTAGTCACCTTTATGGAGATCACGATCTACAGAAGGAAAAAGGTCCGGACTCGGTAGGACTCTGACCCCAATTAAATTAAAAATGAGTAATATCAAACACTAGCTGGCATTGCGTATCTTTTTATTATTATAATATTTTTCACTGTCTACAACTTGTGCCTATGGCATAGCCCAGCCTTAATCTTGCTTTCAAAACTCCAATACAGCACTTGATGGTATGGTATTGTGTACAGTCACTTGATACTCGTAGTAGGCGTCATCATCCACTGCACAAGGGGTTTCCACTGTAACCTAAAGCAAAGCAAAGTAATTTTCATTTACATTATACATATAAATACAAAAATACTTATTCCACATTATAACCTATCCCTGTAACAAATTACAGAACAGCATTCAGCTCCAAGTATGATTGAATAACAAACATCCAAATAACTTCACATACACATATTGCTAACACACTTCCATGATATTTATTATTGAACCTTCAACAACCAGAGTACAATAACAACAGTAAGTATATTTAACAACAAGTTCCACCAAGTGCCATCACTCAACATTATAAAAAAAAATATTTCAAATACTTCCACATTTATCAATTATGAAAGTAGAAGAAGCAAAAGATGAAATGGTTAGATGGTATGGAGATTTAGATAATTGGTATTAAGGAAATGGTTACATAGTATGTACCTACTTGTTAAGTTACTGATTGATGATAAGGTACATAAATAAAACTAAATGGGTGCTTATTTATAATAGTAGTATGGATAAAATAGTAGTGTTTTCAGGCTAGTGCTTAGGTACACCATCATCAACATCGTCTCATGTGCGAGAGTGCTTACATACATAGGTAATGTAATTCTTTTATGTAGATTAGTGCCCTAGTGACCTGCGTTACAGTTCTTGATACTGTAGTCAGTAAAACCTGGAATGCACTTTGGCCAGCAAAGTACCTAATGATAATTAATGAAATTTCTAAAATCTTACCTTCATCGTTAAAGAAATTCCATCGTTTCTCCGCTCTGAATGAATAATGTTGCTTATACCCTCTGCAATTTCTCTCACAAGGCTGTCACTTAATAGTAGGCGTCATCATCCACTGCACAAGGGGTTTCCAGTGTCACCTAAAATAAAGTAATTTTAATCTATATGTACATATAAATACAAAAACATTTATTCCACACAATAACCTATCCCTGCAACCCATTACAGAACAGCATTCAGCTGTTCAAGTATGATTGAATAACAAACATCCAAACAACTTCACATATACATATTGCTAACACACTTGTAGTACTTTTCCATGATATTTATTATTGAACCTTCAACAACCGGGGTACAATCCTAACAGTATGTGTAACAACAAGTTCCACCAAGTGCCATCAGCCATCACTCAACAGTATAAAAAAAAAGTAACTTCACATGCTTCCACATTTTTATCAATTATGAAAGTAGAAGCGAAAGATGAAATGGTTAGATGATACTAAGTATGGACCTACTTGATAAATTACTGATTGATGATTAGATACATAAATAAAACTAAATGGGTGCTTATTGCTGTGCATCTGCAGGTCTAAAATGGCCGTTTTGGATGTTTCATCTAAAAATGACATTCATTTGCAGATTAGTTGGTGACATATTTTATAGATTGTAAAATGACCACATTTTTTAATATGTCATTCATATATTTTCATCTGCAATATGTTTCATATTTGTTATTGGTGTTGCTATGACGAAAAAAATATAAGGACTCGCCGAATCGTGCTTTTACGGTATTTACTACATTATGATTTTGTCATTAATACAGCGTAAAATGGTAGTTATTATGTTCTATATATCAATAGTTAATGATTTCCATCTAATAAACATGAATTGAAAGAAAAATAACGCTAAAACTACAATTTGTTTCCAATTTTTATTTTTATTTTTGGTGTGGTCATTTTTGCCTGACGTGACATTTCAAAATTGTCTGTTGTCAAAACTTGGTTTCAATGTTTATTTATGTTTCTTATTCTTATCAAGTTACTTCGACAAAAAACATTGAATGTGTTTGTGTTTCTGTGATTAGATTCAGAGGCGTCTAAAGTAAGGTGCAGACACGAAACTAATGATGTTAGAATGGTAGACGGGCAACGTAATGGGGGAACGACGGTGACGTATAAACAAAAGCAAAATACTGTCCTTTTGTTTGGATCCTGTGGGAAGTAACTAACAAACTCGAGTCAGCCAGTCAAAATCGAGGCCACTCTATATCCTGCGTTAATAGCTCTACTACGGGACATTGACAGAATTGATGTTAAAAGCACAGAGCCATTCATTATGAATTGAATTGAACTTATCAAGTTACTTCTACAAAAAACATTGAATGTGTTTGTGTTTCTGTGGTTAGATGCAAAGGCATCTTTACACAAGGTGCAGGCACGAAACTAATGATGGCAAAACGGTAGACGGGCAACGGGATGGCAGAGCAGAGCGATGGCTGGATATAAACACAACAGTGTAAAAGCCTAGAAGGCACACAGAGTACTCTTCTATATATATCATGCTACTACTTAGAGGAGTGGAGCAGTAATTATAAATATGAACAAATCCTGCAAATACCCATAAGATATTTGGAAATCAATAAATTAATTTAAAGGGATGACGCGGGGTTCTGAATAATCCCACTGGTGGAGCAGGACGAAGTCTCTGATAATAACAACAATATTGTACCTAATGATAATTTATTAGCTGTAAGTTTTCATAAAATGCAATGAATAAATAAATAAAAAGTTTTATTTTTAAATAAATATGCGAATGAGAATATTTATATTTCTATATACCTCTACCTCCATGATCATTATAGTGTTTATTATGCTTAAGTAGGTAGGTATATTAGTCAAAGTTATCGAGATTGAATCTAAGGCCTTTCACATTTTTTATATTCTGTCTGTCAATTTACTGCACCCCGCTAGATGGTAAAAACTTGAGGTGCAATCCAGAACATGTGGACCACCATTAGGCTTGCATTAGGCAACATTAGCTGTGACATTATACTGTCTTGGTCATTTATATAATAATATAATTATTTGTAGATGCCTCACAAATTAAATAAGGCTTCAGCGCCTTGCCTGTTGACTGGGCCCTTTACACTGGTGGGCCGTTCCCTGTATGGAAAAACTCTAGCATAATTTGAAGCTCCCAGTAAGCTTCTGCGCTTCTGGGCGGAGTTAGGCTGGCTACTATAGCCAGCACTCTCCACGCACAATGGCCCAAAAAGGAGGCTAAGTGCGGAAAGATGAGTCCCCTTTCCATTCCATTCCATTCCATTCTACATACATAGTATACATACATACATACAATCACGCCTTTATCCCCGGAGGGTTAGCAGAGGTGACTTTACATCAACATTTCACCAATCTTTGTATTGGGTCCCACGTAGCCTATTGCCGTTTTCCGGGCACTATTGTTGACTTGAGCCATGTATAGGCTGAGTCTGGACTGGCTAAGTGGACGAGACTGGATATTTATTCTAATTCATGTAATTTGGAAGTTCATCATCACAGCGCAAGGTCCGGTTGAATTGCAAAGTTTTGACAAGATCAAATCACGCGTAGCAAGCAATAATCAATTCTTATTAAATAAATGAAGGGGGGAGACAACACGACCCCGTCGCCAAAGCTTGACTTTTGTAGGAGCAACTCAGACCTTATAACCTGAAATAAAAGTCTACGCCAAAGCCTCGGCCGTCAATAAATAGTTGTGTGGACAAACAGAGTGGAGTTAAATTGTGCCCTAAACATCTTAGTGAGGTTTAATATTACAACAATAACTATGAAAACATCAATATGAAGGCTAAAATCTGCTAAAAAGTAAATCCGTGTTAACATTCAATACGTCACGAATTTCACCGAATTTGACATTATGAATGACTCATATATTTAGACCATTTTACGCATCTTCATACAAAACTGTCAAATAAGATGATGAACATATTGAGCTTCATTATATGATTCATCAAAAGTAACCATTTTACGATTAGTGAAATCTGACAATTAAGATGATCATTTAATGAAACATCCAAAGCGGCCATTTTAGACCTGCAGTGCATCTTGTGGACATATTTGACATTCTTTTTTTATTGTTTCAAGTAGGTTATGATTTTATTAACAATTGACATGAATTTATACTATTAATTATATTATAGATGTTATTATTTTGTTATTAGCAAGTATGATAGTAATTTCCTTATAACATTTATTTACTTTCTGAATCTGACATTTCACCTAATATTGTGTACATCTTGCAGATATAGTTGACATTCCGTATGTTTTAATAATTTTATTGTTTAATTGTTCCAAGTAATGATTACTGTACAAGTTGACTATAATTTATGCTAGATTTTACCATTCATGAATTAAGAAAATTTTGCATGCCAACAAGGTAGGCTGAAGAGAACATTATTTCCTATTGAAATGTACTACCTAACATCTTTATATACCTTTGGTCAGCAAATAAATGATTTTATTATTATTATGATTATTATTTCTCTTTATTCATTGTAAAATCTTATAAATTATATTTTTAAATACATATATATACAAAAACATATATTTAAAAATATAAAAAATAGTGCCCCACCGGTATCGGGTACAGGGACCAAGCTACCGGTGGTTAGGGCTCCAGAGAGAGGAACCTCCTCACAATACGTGCCGTGTCGAGGAGTACCGCCTTCTGCATCAAGCCCTTGATCCAGCTACCTAACGAGAGCCTCTTAAGGTGTTGGTCGAGGCTCTTAGCAATCAGCCCATGGGCCGATATGATTATTATTATTATTATTATGATTATTATTATTATTATTTATAATAGTAGTATGGATAAAATAGTAGTGTTATCAGGCTAGTGCTTAGGTACTCCATCATCATCATCTATATGCACATGAGAGTGCTTACTTACATAATGTAATTCTTATAATAATAAGTAGATTTGTGCCCTAGTCTAGATCTGCCTTACAGTTTTCTATACCTACTGTAGTCAGTAAAACCTGGAAGGCACTTTGGCCGGCAAATTTAGGTAAGATCCTGTCACATAAAATGACAGGGATAGGTATCGGGAAACTCCACAATTTTTGTAAGAACATGGCACATAGTTAGGTATCTAATGATATTTAATATGATTTCTAAAATCTTACCTTCATCATCAAAGAAATTCCATCTTTTCTCTGCAGTGAAAAGTGAAAGCTCAGCGGCGATCTCTGAGCGCTTCCTGTCTACGATCCTCGTCGTGAGCTGCTTCTTCTAGCAATGGCCAACGTAATGTTTTGAAGGGAAACATTATTTACCTAAACACAACGGTAACAGACGGGAACATACAAAACAATAACTTGATACGTTATGTATGTGACTCAACTGAACTTAACGTGCAGTACGTGTTTTTTAGGATAGCACGGGGTGCTAAGGCATTGGAAGAGCTCAAATTCACTGAGGAATCCAAGCCATAGATTATTACAAACAATTCGGGCGCGCCAGATCCTTCTTTGATTAGACCCAAGATTATGTGTCCCGAGGTATAACTAAGGAAAGTCTCAACGACTCAATTGATACTCTATTGTAAATGACAAAAAAACGGTAGTCTGTTAACTTAAATTCACAGTAAATTCACAATTACAACATAATGATGAACCCTTCAGACTCGTGTCATCGTGTCCCAATGCCAAAATTGCCATATCAGAGAAATTGAAAACACCAATTATTTGATATTTTGGCCCGTAACTGACACAGTTTCAAAAGTCATGAAATTAAAAATTCCGTTTCTTCAGTTCTCAACTCCAAAACTGATCTTATTATATTTTTTTGGACTTATTTTTATTATTGTATATATATTTTTAGAGAACAAAAAAAATTAGAACGAAAATGCGACTGTGACGTCATTCATACGGCTCGATAAGTTGATAACATAGATATAGATTAACAAAACATTTACAGTAAAACACTGGAGCTGGTGGCGACCCTGGGAATGAGAGTTCTCACGCTCGCCACTTTGCTCGCAGCGATGGTTCGCTGCGCGGATGCGTGGGCCGCCGGCGCCTCCTTCTGCGAGCAAATAATGCACGTGAAGTGGGCGGCGGAGCGGGAGCGAAGGAGAATAGCAGACCTTGCGGCCCGCGAGGAGCGTAGGAGAATCGCTAACCGCGCAGCCCGCAACGAGCGGCGGCAACTCGGGCGTCGGAGGTCGCAGAATGACCTCCGTCCCCCATGAGCGCGGGCCTGGGGGTGACGGGTGGAGCCGCCTGTCACCCTTGCAGAAGCAGGCCGCGGCGGCGGCGCGCATTGCGTGCCTCCCCATACCCGAGGGCGAGTTGGGGACTCTTTGGTTCCCACACCGGAAAAGGGCCAGATCGAGATGGCCCTGGGTTGGCCGGGGCGCGAGGAATATGGCTACGTCAATCTCACCTCCGGCAACCGACGGCCCACAGACGGCGTGCGTTTTAGTCGGTTCGAGTCCGACATAACCTCCTCCTGCGGCTCCGGCGGGGGAAGTATCCGTGGGGATTTATCGCACGATAAAAAAATAAAATAAAAAGACTTGTGGCACTCGGGGACTGCCGCGGTAAAGCTATTGCATAGCATTTTTTATGAACTTATGCAATTATAATAAATTTGAATTTGAATTTGAATTTGAATTTGA
This sequence comes from Eilema depressum, assembly GCA_914767945.1. Lineage (NCBI taxonomy): Eukaryota > Metazoa > Arthropoda > Insecta > Lepidoptera > Erebidae > Eilema > Eilema depressum. The sequence continues at coordinate 18,849,556 of OU612012.1, read as the reverse complement.
ATTTGAATTTGAATTTGAATTTGAATTTGAATTTGAATTTGAATTTGAATTTGAATTTGATTTGAATTTGAATTTGAATTTGAATTTGAATTTGAATTTGAATTTGAATTTGAATTTGAATTTGAATTTGAATTTGAATTTGAATTTGAATTTGAATTTGAATTTGAATTTGAATTTGAATTTGAATTTGAATTTGAATTTGAATTTGAATTTGAATTTGAATTTGAATTTGAATTTGAATTTGAATTTGAATTTGAATTTGAATTTGAATTTGAATTTGAATTTGAATTTAAATTTCTGAGTTCTGAGTTCTGAGTTCTGAGTTCTGAGTTCTGAGTTCTGAGTTCTGAGTTCTGAGTTCTGAGTTCTGAGTTCTGAGTTCTGAGTTCTGAGTTCTGAGTTCTGAGTTCTGAGTTCTGAGTTCTGAGTTCTGAGTTCTGAGTTCTGAGTTCTGAGTTCTGAGTTCTGAGTTCTGAGTTCTGAGTTCTGAGTTCTGAGTTCTGAGTTCTGAGTTCTGAGTTCTGAGTTCTGAGTTCTGAGTTCTGAGTTCTGAGTTCTGAGTTCTGAGTTCTGAGTTCTGAGTTCTGAGTTCTGAGTTCTGAGTTCTGAGTTCTGAGTTCTGAGTTCTGAGTTCTGAGTTCTGAGTTCTGAGTTCTGAGTTCTGAGTTCTGAGTTCTGAGTTCTGAGTTCTGAGTTCTGAGTTCTGAGTTCTGAGTTCTGAGTTCTGAGTTCTGAGTTCTGAGTTCTGAGTTCTGAGTTCTGAGTTCTGAGTTCTGAGTTCTGAGTTCTGAGTTCTGAGTTCTGAGTTCTGAGTTCTGAGTTCTGAGTTCTGAGTTCTGAGTTCTGAGTTCTGAGTTCTGAGTTCTGAGTTCTGAGTTCTGAGTTCTGAGTTCTGAGTTCTGAGTTCTGAGTTCTGAGTTCTGAGTTCTGAGTTCTGAGTTCTGAGTTCTGAGTTCTGAGTTCTGAGTTCTGAGTTCTGAGTTCTGAGTTCTGAGTTCTGAGTTCTGAGTTCTGAGTTCTGAGTTCTGAGTTCTGAGTTCTGAGTTCTGAGTTCTGAGTTCTGAGTTCTGAGTTCTGAGTTCTGAGTTCTGAGTTCTGAGTTCTGAGTTCTGAGTTCTGAGTTCTGAGTTCTGAGTTCTGAGTTCTGAGTTCTGAGTTCTGAGTTCTGAGTTCTGAGTTCTGAGTTCTGAGTTCTGAGTTCTGAGTTCTGAGTTCTGAGTTCTGAGTTCTGAGTTCTGAGTCTGAGTCTGAGTCTGAATTTGAATTTGAATTTGAAAACTAACAACTTATGCAATTATAATTACTTACGTTAAGCGGAGCTACTTCGGAGCAGCTCGGCTCGATTCGTGCGAGCTCGGAGTTGGGGGTGTTACCATTTTTCGTTACGGAATTTCTGGATTCGGTCTCCACGCTCAAGGCCCGCGATAGAAACTATGCAATAGCTTAAAACGGCCGAATTTCGTAGACAATCAATTTGGTTACAGTCGGGAGCACCGTGGATGCCAACACGCTTGAGGGCCCTGGTGGAAGAAGCAGTGACGCGGCGAGTTGATGCTGGCAGTGTCTATTGTTGCCTACGTCTTTAAAACCTTGCCATGGAGCTGCATCAGAGCTGTACTCTTTCATCACGGGGTGCCTCTCTATCCTTGCGGCAATGGCTTACTTAACGGCGAAAGTCAGTATCTACCCATCTGGAGCCGTATCTGTGGAACATCGGCTAGGACTGGATGGTGACGGCACGACTGCACGACATCAGAAGCAACCAAGTAAGCCACAGCCGGAGTTACCCAAGTCCTTGGACGTATTTGGTGACTGGATCTGAAGTGGGCATACCTGGTTCTCCTACTTACGAACCCTTTCTGGCCAGTTGACGTGTGGGGAGCACAGAGGCTGCTCACACACCACCTGGCAGTCCTTAAATAGACTTCTTATGCAGATCAGCCGAAGTAACGAAAATCGAATAACATGGGGTTTCTCAGGTGAGGTGGACCCACGCGCCACGATATGAATGCGGAACTACCTCACTGCTAACATGTGCTGCATGCCTAAGCACGTATACACCGCAGGAACTCATGGGTGCCTCTGGGAACGCCAATGGGGTGGTTGCACACTAGGCAAACAAAATATGACATAATATGCCGTCGACTCGACAAAAGGACAAGATTAGCTCGGATGAGGTGATGCTCGGAGGGGGTTTTCACACGTTTTCGCTGCCGATTACGCGTTAGAGGTATCAAGGTAGCCTCTCCTACCAGCTGACGCAATGCGCCCAGCTATGGCTGCTTCGGTGAGTTCCTGAGACATACAGATCAGGAGCCGACGCCTGCATGCCACCTCTGCCTGGGCTTCTCCATGTATATGTATATGCCACTTGACACGTTGTATTCTTAAAGCAACCGTTAGAGCGGGAAACCTCTCACCGCAGGTCCTGGTGCTAGTCATGGCATGGCCGTCTGTGAGGGGTGTCTATTATTCCTCGTGAGTGCCACATGCGGTCTCGGTTTAAAACCGCACACCGTCTCTGTCGGGTCTAAATTACCGGGTGTAAAGTTACCCAATAAAATATATCCCTCGCAACCCGGCTGACCTTTTAAGATAGCTCCTTTGGGTGTGGGTAGTCGGTGTCCCCATTGAACCCCGGAAAGGGAGTTGCACCGCCGCCACATCACCGGTCTGATTGTATTACAGTGACAGGCGGCCGCATATGTCGCCCCCAGGTCTCGGAGAACCAGCCGCACCTTAGCTGCTCTTATCTGTGCTCTCTGTCTGCTAGTCATGAGGATACGTGGAAACCCGATAAGTAGCCATTTACAGGGCCCCTTCTACCTCGGCCGAATTTAACCGTAGGCGGTAGCGTCTTCCTGCGAGAGAAAGGTGCTGCCGTCTTCGGCGCCCAAGGTGCTTGGCCCCAGTTACACCGTACTTGAACGCAAATGTTATTTAGGGTTTTCTAACGTATCCCGTGTGAATGCGCCCTGACATAGTCAGATTGTAACTAAGCTACGAAAAATTAAAATAAAATTAAAAATTATACGCAATCTTGGCTCTAAAAGGCGCCCAGAGATGCTGGTCAGCAGTAGTATTTAGGTATGTCGAACTCAAACCGACTAAAACCGCACGCCGTCTCAATTAACAGGTTATAAGTTGATCCAATAGGGCAATTCTCTCGCCATTTTGGTTGCCCAGGGTACACCGCGTGCAGGTTTCTAATCAAGCACCCAAAAATAACTACCTACTCTACCTACCCTACCTAGGTACATACCTCATGCAGTTACCCAATACAGTTACATTCTAAACAGGTAACAAAGTTCATTCATTTAGTACTCATTTTACTAAATAAATTTCATCTCTAGTGTTGATAGGTAAAAAGTGTTTTATTTTACCAAATTGAATTTATAATTTAGGTTTCAAGGACTTCCTTTCATTTAATTTACCATGTTTCTTACAGAGATTTGATCCTTATGATTGACACTATCGATTGATGCCATAAAAATACAAGTGTTACTTTTCGGATTTTAGTCGGTTCGATTACCGGGTGTGGCAAGCGAATTTTTAAAAATCTTTGAATGTTGTTTGTTTCTTTTTAAAAATAAAATGATGTCTCCTTTAAGTAAAATGAGCTAACTTCAGGATTTAAGGTACTTTCCCTCCATGTGGCATCGCCGTGGGACGCCCTGTATATACTAGAGAATGACACTACATGACGTCACTCGGCAAATGGCGTCGCTTATTACGTGAACCCATCACCAGAGGTCGCTACAAAATTTCATAATTTTACTTTGTTCTAAGTGTGCTCCCCCTGGTAGTGCCACGGAACAGTCACCGCCATCAACAATTATCCGTACGTAGACGGATTATATCTAAAGGTACTATTATAATATAATTGTAAAAGTGGTTGTGTCTGTCCATTGGAGATATTTAAAAAAAATACTTGGGTTATGATAAGTTAACGATACTGAACACGAAAATATTTTTTTAGAATTTCCTGTCTGTTTGTCTGTTTGTCCGCGATGGACGCAAAAACTACTGGACGGATTTTGATGCGGTTTTTTTTTGTTAGAAAGGGCTTGCACAGACTTAAAATCTTACATTTGTTTGATCGCAATCGGTTATGAGCAAAGGTCGCGTTAACCGAGATGCACGCGGATCCACGGGCGAAAGGCTAGTTTATAATATAAAAATGAATCGCAGAATGTGTTGCTAAGCGCAAACGTGACCAGCTAAACCGATTTTCCAAATGTTTTTTAAAATCTAAAAATATATCTAATAAGTAATAAAATCCAAATCCTCGTGAATCAAAGAATCAAAGAATCGAGAATCAAAGAATCAATTTCGTTTATTCAATTTAGGCACATATAGAGCACATATTATGAACGTCAAAATATTACAATAATTGTGTCAAGAAGTATGTGAACAAAAAATAAAATATTAAATAAATTAAAGTAAACCATTTGAAAATGATTCTTTCGCTGGTTCGGTAGTTGGTTCTACTGAGAAGATATCAGCAAGAAACTCAGAGAACTCAATTATCCTTTTTATTTATTTATTGATTTTTTAATACGGTTTTTATACAATTTACAATGTGCGGGCAAGAAAGTGATTAGGTTGACCATGCATTTTTATCATTAAGATATTCTTCTACTTTATAATAAGCTTTTTCCATTAGACTTTTTTTCACGTTTATTTTAAAAATATTAAGTGGCATGTCAACCAAATCCTGAGGAATTTTATTGAATATTTTTATACTGTTGCCTACAAAGGAATTACCAACCTTATGAAGCCTGAGTATTGGCACTGCTAGTTTATCTTTATTTCTCGTATTATAATCATGTGTGTCCGAGTTTTTTTTTTAAAGATTTAAGTTCTTCCGTATGTATAAAATATTATCGTAAATATATTGACAAGCAACCGTTAGTTAATATATTAATTTCTTTAAATGTTTCTCTCAGCGAGTCACGGGGTCTGAGGCCGTAGATTGCTCGTATCGCGCGTTTCTGTAATATGAAAACAGTCTCAATATCGGCAGCTGAGCCCCACAGCAACAGACCATATGACTTATCAAGAAAGTAGCTAAAATAAACTAATCGTGCCGTTTCCTCATCAGTTAGTGACCTTATCTTTCTAACCGCATAGGCAGCTGAACTAAGTTTTCCTGCCATCGTGCGTGCATCAAGTAATACTTGAAGTACGAGGATGGTTCCTAAGCAGAGAAAAGTTTAAAAAATAATAATTAAAGAATCGACTGCCAGGCGGTTCGAAGGTTGCGGGATAGATAATAAAATACAAAATAATGATGTCTTAAAGGTCTCGTAACCAAGTCAAAAATCTTTCATAAAAAAAATGACAAGTTGTTATGTCAACTGTCAACTTCGTTTACCTTACCCACTTAACATTGACTACATAGACTTAAATTAAAATATTTCATGTTTTATACATTTATGTACGTTCGTAATGTAATAACTACTTAGCAAACATAATTTGTAGTTGAATTTAATTTTAACACTAGATCAACCCCAGTGAAAAGTACGTACCAATGAGGGAACTAAAACATTACTTTGCTCAAGATACAAAAAATTCACAAAAAGATAAAAACACGCATATATAATGATGTTTTCTGACATTGGATGTCCCATGGGCCCTATATATGTGAAGTACGTCTTAATGTGAGTATTACTACAACGTTCATTACTCGTGTTTTAGTAGTTTTATCTATCTAATAGCATCAACTCTTAGTCTCAATATTGTTATCTCACTGTGTACCTATAAAGGCGGCTGGGACAGACTGGACGCGGAAGACGGAGGATCGGCAAACGTGGCGCATTTTGGGAGAGGCCTATGTCCAGCAGTGGACTGCAATTAGGCTAATTGATTGTATGTACCTATAACTGACGGCCCCTGTGGCGTAACGGCAGATTGTTCGACGGCTACGCGGGTTCGATTATCGCTCAGTGTTAATATTTGTATACATGAACATATTTGCATTTACATTGGGTGTTTCTATGTATGACATGTATGTATTTACAAAAACAGTATGTAAAATCCAGAATAGGAATCTAGAATGCAGATAAACATATTATCCACATCAAGACTCCAGTACAAAAGCTACTTAAGCTATGCTTACCATGGGCCTATATAGCGCTGTGTAGAATGTGGTAGAATATTTATTTATTATTTAACTTTCTTATAATGTAGGTATATCAGATGTATAAGCCATTACAGGACTACCCCGACCCTTTTTTATTGACTATAATGATAATTTGAAGTGTAATTATTTGTTTCAGTTGAACATAAAGATATTTGTGCATTACCATTTTCATTTAAATGGTTGATGATGCAAACTGCCTTAAACTCATGGAAACAACAAGTTTGGGACAGCAGGAGGCATAAGTCACCTTTATGGAAATCTTTAAGGACCTGGCAGAGGAATTCACGATCCAAGGAAGAAAAATAAACATACTCATCAGGCTCGGACCCTAATTAAATTAAAAATGAGAAAAAACAAACACTAGCAATTGTATAACTTTATTTTTATAATAATTTGTCACTGTCTAAAAATTGTTAACCAGCACCTGTTGCATGGGCCGGCCTTCCTGCAGATCACGATTAATGCAACGATTTTGCAGGCTATATCCTCTGTTCCCTCATCCTCTGTTTTCAATGATCTTGAACCTAGAAACAATGAAAGAAAATAAATAGGTTAATACAAAAGCATTCTTTGTACCCATAAATTGAGACCTAAATGTCAATAAACAATAAACACTTTTTCTTCTCAGGTATCCAAAACTAAATTTTGACTAATTTTAAGTAAGATATACCTACCTGAAATAAAAAAAATTATGAACCATTGTGTTTTTTACTTCTAATCATAATCATATATCATTTATTCATTTTTGTTAACATAGGTAAGTATATACAGGTAATAGTGTTATATCTTGAGGAATAATTTCTTAAATATTAATTACCTGAAACTTGCTTTTAAAATTCCAATACAGCGCTTGATGGTATTGTAAGTCATCGGACAAGCTAGTTGTAATAAAGTGCTCTGGGGGTATCTCTTTAGTGTTTAAAATTGGAGTCATCATCCACCTGCACAAGGGGTTTCCACTTTCACCTGAAACAAAGAAATTTAAAACTAAGTATTTGTGATTATATATATAGAAACGCCCACATTATTCTACTCTATTCCTATAGCCAAATCCATTTATGTGTTAGTGTGATTGAGTAACGAACATCAAACAACTGCACATACCTATTTTCACATTTATAACATTAGTGGGAAGTCTAGATAGATTGATAATATAGCAATCATAAAAATTATCTAAAAAAATGCTCTTAATAACTTTCACCTTGGCATTACAAAACTAATTAAGACATTATAGAAATGGTTTCAGGACAATGTCAATAAAATATGTTACATAATATAATCACGCCGTTATCCCCGGAGGGTTAGGCAGAGGTGAATTAACACCCACATTTCACCAAAATTGCATTAGGTCCCACATAATAGGGGGTGTGTATAGTAATCATCATGGAGATATTATATGCACATGAGACTACCTACTTACATAGGTACTTATAATATATAATTCTTATAATAACAAGTAGAATAGTACCTTTGTAACCGGCATGTTAAGACAGTGTTAAGAGCTGTGAGGCATCACAGCTCTTAACACTGTAGGTACCTAGTATGGAGTTATCAGGAAACTTCAAAGTGAATGATATTTTAATTTAATTTCTATGATCTTACCTACAGAAATTCCATCATTCCTCTGCTCTGATGGAATAAGGTTGCTGATAATCTTCTGCAATTTCTCTCAGAAGGCTTTTTGTGAGCTTAAATGTTTTAATAAAATCCGCTTCAGGCAGTCGGTACACCTACCGAATATGTTACTATAGGTAGGTAGGGACGCCTCAGATTATTATAGCACGAGCTCGGCGGTGATTTCTGAGTGCTTCCTGTCAACGTTCTTCGTTGTAAGCAGCATCTTGGTAATAATTAGCACCGTAGGTAATTAGCACCGTACCTACTTTTCTAATGTTGTGTGTGAAGGGAAACATTGTTAAACACAACACAGGAACACTACTTAAACGTAAATCCGTTTATTCTTCGCAAAAGCTCACACGATTAAACTATATTAAGCAATCCAATAGCTTGTTTAGTAGGAAATACACAAACATGAAAAAGTAGTGTCTGCTTAGCGGCACAACAATTTTTTCAGAACGGTGAAATTACCGTTCAGAAGCGTTTGAAACAGCTGTCAAAAATTAGTAGAATACCACTTGTCAAAAACTTACGAAGCTATTGAGAGGTCATTGGTTTGCAGACTACCAATTTTGTATTATTGACCACAATGACGCTATAATTACGGTTTGCAGACGACGACTAGGGCAAAATTGTAACATCGTAACATTATTTATCTATTACACTTACCACAATGACCCTGCGATTAATTGACCACTGACAAGCTATTCCTCTTAAATTTTTAGTAGAATACGAAAAGTGCAAAATAATGCCGACGCTACAACAATCGAGAGACTATTTAAATAGTAGAATCGGCCCCCTGGTCATTTTTGGATTGTCTACGACGGTGTCGTGCTGATACGATATTTTCATTGCTGAGATGCTAAATTTAGATTAGAAAACAAAACCTAGAAGGAGATATACGTCGAAGGGTCGACAAGGGTTGGGCAACATTGGGAAAATTCGTCGAGGTTTCTACTCCCCTGTTATGAATCATGGGGCCGAAATGTGCAAACTGACTGTGGAGACATAATACGGTGGAGGATCGAGTGCTACGGCATACATTGGGTGAGGCCTAAGTCCAACGGTGGACTGAAATAGGCTAATTGATTGATTGATAAGAATGAAATGTTAGGTAATAGTATTTTTTTCTTACCATTCTTTTTCTAGCCATTTACTAGCTATTGATATAAAGATATTAATATTATTTTTGTTTTGATGTAGGTAATATTCTAAAAATCTACCACTTTTTTGTAAGACAAGGCCGATGTTTCTTACAGTTTTCATTTAATATTTTGAAAAACACACTACTGAGGTTTATACAACAATTACTATTAGAACTATCGGGATACCTATATTTGTACAACAAGTCCGTCAGTTTAGAAAAAATACTATTGGTGGTGGTAGTCGACATCCACGCAGGCGGAGCTGCGGGCGAAAAGCTAGTATAATATATAATTACAGGAAATATTTGCAACAGAATCGTGCACGTGACAAGTACTAATATGGAAAAGTAACAACACACGGTAAAAATGCAACTACATTTATTTAAGTATTAGGTCATTAATTTTAAATATTACCAGCTATAATACATTAATAGTACTTCGAGAGCAAATATTTGATCTATTCCCATCAAATACCAAGTCGGTTTCTACAGCGGTGGCGTAGCGGTAGTTTTCGACTGCTACGTAGGAGGTCGAGTTTAATTTTTAATAGGCTAAGTTATACAATAATGTTAAGGGGAATTAACGCGATCATGGTATAGGTACATACATACCTTTGATTTGCCTGACGGCGGGCGTGCACTGCTGAGCCAGTCACCCTGTGACCACGGCCGGTGTAACGTATATAGTATAGTACTCTGTGGGTGTAACCTAGTCGAAACGTCAGGCAAATCAAAGGTACGTGTGCCTATACCATGATCGCGTTAATTTCCATGGAACGCGAGAGTTTAAAAGTTAGTTTAGGCTAAGTTATAATTGGAGACAAGAGTAATAATAATATTATAATGATTATTTAGAAAATTATGATAGAAAATCATTAAAATATAGTTTTACTAACCACTCAAATTATAATAATATTTATTTTAAAAGTGTCTGCAAAGCTGTAAACATATTTACGGATTGTACCTAGTTGTGTAATCTAATAAACTTGTTTTGGTATTCGATTTTTAAAAAGTGGAAGGTATCCGTTTGGAATGTATCAAATATTTCTGAAATCACATACTTACCTTTTATCATCTTTTTATTGAATCTTACGAGAACTTAGAGTAACTTAACCTAATTTAAGATCGTTAACAATAGTTGTTAGTGGCTCTGAAGATTGACTCTATCCATAACGATGTTCGTCACACCTGGAAAAACCAAATTACTTATCAAAAACAAAGTTACATACTAAAAACAAAGTGACATTCTTATAAAAACAAAATGGCACACATCAAAAACAATAATATAGAGAGTGGCGTGAGTGGCCTGCCAAGCGGGCAAGCAACCCGGTTGAGACAACATTTAGTAGGTACTTAGAGGAGTACAGGATACACATAGGTACAGGCTGCAAACTATTATTGCCCCACTCTAGCGGTTATCACTTTTTAACTAAATAATTTTAATTTGGGTAACTTAATAATTGCGTACCTATTTTCAATGACTAGGTATTTAATTGATGAAATCCGTTCAACAATATATCAATCGAATGTAGAGCCGCGTAACTAGGGAAGCCATGCATACAACCGAGTTTAATACTGAAATGATGATGTTAAAAAAATCTAAGTCCATGTCAGCATTGAATTAAATTGTTACTTGGGTTGAAGTCGCGGGCACACCTAGTCAAACATAAGTATAAACAATGAGTGATATTATATTGAGACACGTCTTTAAAATGACGAAATCCCTTGCAGAATATAAGTACTACAGAGGTCTCGCAGGAATGAAGAACCACGTCGTAGTTTAAATTATTTGTAGTATGCAGGTAATTCTTAAACAGCATATTATTAAGTGCAAAATATTAGTAACAATTAGTGTCCATTATATAGATTTTATTAAGTGGGAAATAAATTATTATTTGAATTCATACTTACATAGCAGCACGTGACTCCAAGATGTTTCTGTTGAGGACATAAAGAGTCAGAAAAACTTGGCAAGCGATCCAACGGGCATTCGTCTTTAAGCACGCACCAGCCGCCTTGCCTCACGCACTGGTCTTCTATGTGTGAAACTGAAATTAAGAAAGTTATTCTATGAGTAACTTTGCAGACACGCACACAGCTCACCAGATGGAAAGTTGTTATCGTGGTCTATGGACGAGTGCAACACCAGGAGCTACACTCGTGCTGCCGACCGGCGACCCTACAAGAACAGAGAGAATTTGTGCTGTCAGCGCCTTTGGTCTTCCCACTGACAGCACAAAACCTCTGTCTGGCTACACTGCTCATCGACGCGGCGACGGGAACACAACACGAGGTTATTTAGCCGCGGTGTTCTGTACGGCGGAGGTACTTCCCCAGTCGGACTGCATGATTGGGACGGAAATACCGTCGTGTCCTACCTCCTACAACGTCTTCGTCTTATGACCATGGTCATTACCTACAGGATGAAGACTAATCCTCCTAACAAAAATCTATTCAAAATACAGTCTCGATCTAATCTGAAATCCCTAAAAACGAACTATAAATTAAAAATAGAACTCTTTTAGAACGCCATAAAATCCTCACCAGATTTTAATGTTTATGTTTACGTAGCAATGAGGTCAATGTCAGTTTAGTTTATTTCACGTAAACCATTCGATGTTATTGAAACGTTAAAAATCTGCGTGACCTTGACCCGTTTTTTATCATATTTTATAATTTACAGTCAAATCTATTTATGTTAAAATAACAACTACCACATATACCCTACCCGGCTTTCGATTTTACATAGGTATGGGTAAGATCTCTCATTAAGGCTCGGAATCCGCTTACAGCTTTCCCCTACTATTGGTTGGATTTATACGACTTTTGGGGCGATTGTCGTCTGAGCTCTCAACCCTTTGCCACTGTTTGGCAGGTGCACTGACAATCACATCGTTTACACACATTATTGCATATAAACTTCACGAGACCATGTGACGAGACGGAGTGACCGACCATCTGCGCATTGCACCCGAAATTATGCAATGACTTGTATTATTGTTCCGACTCGAAAGATCCGGGACTGCATTGCCGTCGATTTGTCTACATCTCCTTATGGGAGAAGACAAATGCATAAAATTCTTCTAAATTTCCATTGTCATTTACTAAATATTTTTTTCAGATTGTTTATTTTTACATACATACATAAACTCACGCCTATAAATCCTTGAAGCGGCAGGCAGAAGTGTATTAACATCCATATTTCACCAACTATGATATCCGGTCCCACGGAATTGGATAATTGTTTATTATTATTTTTTGTTACTGTCCTAAAGAAGCTTTTGTAAAACGGGAAATCAAAATATCATCGGTGTAAAGCCGGAGCGGGGCGCTACAGCATAATTAATAATGGTGACCACTGAAAATCCGTTTGACAAGATTGAAATTTCACTTGCTCCTGAATAAAATTCATTGAATAAAGCGTTTAAATTCATTGGCGAAAATCAGCTGCTTTATACATTTCTCGCAGATGCCTAAATACCTACTGTAACTTTCAGTGTCACATTTCTCACCGCTACTATTAAATATTTGACTTAATTTTCAATTTATAATGCCAATTTAACAGTCACAAAGATCACAAAACAGCAAAATATCATCATCTAAACTTAGGTATGCATGTATTTCTGAAAAAGATAGGTAGGCATAGCTATCGAATTAGGAATGTAAATGTAGAGCTTAAAATTAAGTTTCTGCGCACAATCATGTCGGCGTAGGTGTAGTATTTATATGCTAGAAATATACCATAATTATTCATTACCTGCCTAGGTATTCAATCTCAACAGGAATTATCATTTTGCGACTGAGTAAGTACCTACGCAACACATGTGATGTGCAATATGTGCATACCAAATGCATCTTACTATCATCGCTATATATAACAAACAATAAATTCGCAAGCAGCTATGTGTTCATCAGTATTGATATCTCACTTTTATATCAATATTTTCATCTGAGAAGGTTTAGAATTGACCTACACCTGATTCACATTTTATCACTATTACGTATTGCTTAAAAAACTTACTTAGAACCACTGGCGTTGCATTTATAGGGTTGGCTCTCACCGTCAGCGCGAGTATAGCAATTAGCGCAAACACAACAAATTTAAGCATTTTCATTTTGGCAATAGGTAAATACAAACTGACCGCGTTATTATCGTATCGTACTGGTATCGTAACGCACTGGGAAGTAATGAGAACGCCGTTCCGATCTCACGTTTATATAGACGCGTATTGATAAACAACCCGTCTCATAGCCACTAGTCGTACCTACTTATATATAAGTACATAACGTACGAGTACGTGTCTATTTCATTCAGTACCAACCTATAAGCATCTTCATTGCTTCTAATAGGACGGTTGAAAGTATTGCTCGAATTATCTTGGACCTAAAATGTGCTCAAAATGTACTCTATACGCGCAGTACACGTTTCTTGGGTGTCTTTTGAGGATAGCACGGGGTGCTACGGTGGTGGAATAGCTCAATTTACCAAGCATATATTATTACAAAACAATCCACGCGCGTCAGGGCTTCGTTTGTCTCGTGATTTAGGTCCAGGATACGTGTCCCATGGTACTACAGTGTTGTCAACACATAGATCCCTGTCATGTAACGCAGTAGGTGATCTTTAGAACTTTCGTGAAAAATCATCACCTTATCACGTGGAACATTGTTTTGATTAACATTTGTAAGAATTTGGGTATGTTATTCAAAACAACATATTTTCCGAGTTTATCTGCTTACGTCTCGTTCATAAACACAACCTAATAATATAAACATCATCATCATCATCATCACAGCTGCGTTAGTCCGTTAGTGTATTTTGGAGCTTGGTGTTCAATCTCTTGCTGTTGCTCTTGATTTGGCTTATAAAAGCTTTTACATACCATAGGCCTCTCCCAATGTCGGGAAGTTTTGGCCTACTATTTTCACGCCGGCTAGGCGGTTTGGTACAGGGTTTTATTTCGAGTTTTCCTTTCCTTCTGATGGAGCATTATGCAGAATCACTATTCTGCTTATTGCTCCATCAGTCACCTCTTAACCGTGTTGCCGGAAGTATTCGCGCGATTAATGCCCTAGCGTTCACACACGCGCATCATCGTGTTGGTCCGCATTACAGTATTCGCCCTGCAATGGAGACGGACGTAAACGTATGGAGGACAACGCTGTAGCAGTGTACGCATTATGCTTTTACAACATAGCGAATTAATGAAATAGAGTATTATCTAATAAAAACTATCACTTTCAACTACTATAACTACACTTTCCGTGGATCGCAATAAATATTTTTTAAAGTAAATATTCGAGGAGTAATAACGAAAGCCGTGTTTACTGATTAGCGCCTTCTAGCGGTCTCGTATAGTTCATCGCGCTAGTATTGCCGCTCCTTTGACTCGCGCCGCCAAGCCGACATTCGCAGCAACATACGCGGCAGTACTCGCGGCATGACGAATATACCATTCACACCACGTCTCTGCCCACTTCTCTCGCCACTTCCCTCGCTTTGCCGCGAGTATGTAAACGCAGCTTAAGACACCCTCCGGATGAGAAAGGGTGGTGATACTTGTATTATTTTCTCCGTCACCACACTGATGATCCGCTATACAGCAGCTTATGACCATCTAGCAGGTGAGATTAGTTAGGGTTTCGATGATCTTCATGAAGCCCCCTTACACAACACATAAGCAAATACACAAAATATGTCTGAAGTCATCTATCACATAGGAACTACGGGTATTTTGGGCTTCTTAGGTAGGTATTTGGGTAGTTTTCAGTATAGTACTTATCAATATTTCACTTTTAGCAATCCATGACTTTGTGGGTGCTAGCACCTCTGCCTACCCCTTCGGGGATATAGGCGTGAGTTTATGTTATGTTATGACTTTAAGAATATGAGTGACGCCGTTGGACGACGATTATTATTAAGTAATTAGTTCGTTGATTAGGCTCGCACTTGACCTTGGACCAATTTATTTGTCGAGGGTGACCTGAGGACCTTCCTACTCATGTGACACTTTTATTACGCAATTAAATTCCGGGAACTGCTCTGTATCGAGTTTCGCTTGACTAAGTAGATAAGAGTTAAACGTGGGACCACACAATTTCTGTCAAGGCTAATTCTCGCCAGTAAATTTATTGTACTATTTTTATTAATAACATTGTTTACTATTGCCATTTTATACACTCATGCTTGTACTCATATATCGCCGGGGTAGACAGAGGTGTCTTAATATTTCACCAACTGTTATTCAGTCCATTGGTTTCATGTTTTAGAAGGTCAAGTTCATTGCTGGCGTACGGGCACTTTATCAAATTCCATGCTGCTGCTAATAAATGACTTTTTCGATCGTACCTACTTAAGGAATCCATATTATTAATTATTTATAAGATACAAAAATATTTCTTAAACTATAGCATTAGGTAACTACTTTTTTTTTTTTTTAAATAACCATTTCTGCTGATTTTTTAATTTGTGATAGATAGGTAAGTCTGTAGGTATCTATTAATCAAAAAAATATTAGCATAAATTAAAGACGTGAGTGGATGAAGGGGGTAACTAACATTTTTGAGATTTTTGATTTTTTGCGTTATATGACGGTTATAGGTGTATATAAACTATTTTAGATCAAAAAACTCCGCAATTTAAGCTTAGTTTCCAAAATACCAGAAGATGAAGGGCATAACTGCAACAAAAAAAGCAAAAGTTACATGGAAGAAGGAGGTATGTGCCTTAACGCCTTCTTCCATTGAAAATCGGTCTATTAAACGTATTTCTTCAATGGAAGAAGGAGTTATGTGCAAGAAAATGTACTGCCACGATGCTTTATTTCATTCATGACCATGCTCTTTCATTCCTGCTCTTCTATGTGTAATAATAGACTAGCTGTGTGTAACAAAAAAATTAGTAACTTTTTTGAAAAGCACTACATGATTAGCACCAATGAGCAACTTTTTGTTGCCGTTATACATGACAGTATAAAAAGGCACACAGTAGATATACAGAATGATGTCAGAATTCATTAGTTCACCTCGTTTTTATACCACTTAGATGGCAGACAAGCACACGGCCCGCCTGATGGGAAATAGTTACCGCGGCCTATGGACATATGAAACACCAGGGGCGTCACGTGTTGTGCGGTAAATGCGAAAGACTCTACTTTGATTTGACTCCGAGTCAAAACCGACTTCACTCTGATTTCCTCCAACATCAAACCGACTTCATTTCGACTCCCTTCGACTCCAACCTCGCTATAACATAACTCTAAACCGACTGCCGACTCCACTCCCACTCCACTCTGACTCTGTTCCAACTACATAGCAACTTCACTTCGACCCCATGCCGACTTAGATCCGACTCCAAACAACTCTACTCTGATTTGAAACTAACCTCTACTCTAACCTTCGGCTCCATACCGACTTCACTCCGACTCCAATACGACTTCTTTACTCCAACTTCATACTGACTTTGCTACGACTCGGTCCAACTCCAAACGCACTTCACTCCAACTTCACTCTGATACTCCGACTCCATACCGACTTCACTCCAAATCTGCACCGACTACACTCCAACTTCAAACCAACTTCACTTCGACTCCCTCCGACTCCAACTCTAAACCGACTCCTGCTGACTCCACTCTGACTCTGCTCCAACTCCATAGCAACTTACTTCGACCCCATAAGACTTCAATCCGACTCGAATCGACTTCTTTACTATAACTTCAAACCGACTTCACTCCGATTTCCTCCAACTCCAAACAGACTCCACTCTGGCTGTAAACCGACTGCACTCCGGTTCCAAAGCAACTCAACTCCGGCTCCAAACTGACTCCAGTCCAACTCCAAACCGACTAACTTCTACTCCATTCCGTCTCCCTCCAACTCTACTCCAAAAAAACTTTACTCCCACTTTAAACCGACTCCCGCCGACTCCTCTCCAACTCTGTCCAAGACCATGCGAGATGGAAAAGTAAAAGCCGGAAAGCGAATCACGGACTCCGAGGTGAAAGCCTCGGATGCGGCCGGGACTAATGTACAGATGATGACGAATGATTGTCATGCCTGTTCTAAAGTACAAAAAAGTCTCGAGTGTGACCAGGCTTCAACACTGAAATAAAAAATAAAAAAATATTGTAGAACATTCTACGCCATCTAGACCCAAAGTAAGCAGTAAGGCCCACAGACGGCGTGCGTTTTAGTCGGTTCGAGTCCGACATAACCTCCTCCTCCGGCTCCGGTGGGGGAGGTATCCGTGGGGATTTTTCGCACGATAAAAAAAAACACCCAATGTAAGCATAGCTTAAGCTTGTGTTATGGGTTCTAGAATGCGGATAAACATATTTGGATACATTTTTTTCATACACATTATACATAGAAACACCCAGACTAATGTAAATATTTATTCATATTCTTGCATACAAATATTTGCACTGAGCGGGGATCGAACCCACGCCTCCTGCATAGCGGCCGCGTTCACTACCTCTACACCACAGAGGCAGTCAAAAATTATGATGATATATGTTAAAAGGTTGAGCAGTAGACATTGAGGTTGGAAGAAAATATAGCACCTGCTCACAAATTTATTTATGTAAAAACGTAAGTTAGTACCTATTAAAACATAAAATTTCTGAAACCAGAATATCAATATTGATAACATTATTGCCCATGACAAAAAGTTGCAATAACTATGTAATATATATCCATTCTAAGCAATACTAATAATATTATTATAAATACGAAAGTAAGGGCCAGGAGGGCTGTGTGCTTGTCTGCGACCTAAGTAAAATAAAAAGAGTAACTCTGTATGTCTAATAAGCTTTCACGCCTAAACCACTAAACCGATTTTGATGAACTCTAGTACAGAGATAGATTAGACCTGAGGAAAGGACATAGCTACCAATATAGGAGGTTACCTTCTGCACTGACGGCACAGAATCTCTCTGTTCTTACAGGGTCGGCAGCACGAGTGTGACTCCTCTGGTGTTGCACTCGCCCATAGGCCACGGTAACCTCTTACCATCAGGAGGGCCGTGTGATTGTCTGAGACTTAAGTAGTATAAAAAAGAATAGAATACGACGGTGTATCCGGCCCAATCAAGCAGTCCGACTGAGGAAGTACCTCTGCTCTACAGAAAACCGTGGCTTAAAATCGTGTTGTTTCCGACGGTGAGTAGGGTAGCCAGAGCTCACTGGAGAGGTTGTGATGTCAGTGGGATAACCAAAGTCTCACTTATATCTTGCACTGACGGCACAGAATCTCTCTGTTCTTACTGGGTCGGCAGCACGAGTATGACTCCCCTGGTGTTGCACTCGCTCATAGGCTACGGTAACTGCTTACCACCAGGAGGACCGTGTGCTTGTCTGTGATCTCAGTTGTATAAAAAAATATCATAGGCTATGTTTAGTCGCGATAACCGACATCTATGCGGGCGGAGCCAGGGGCAATAGCTAGTTTTTTATATATTTAATGTTATATACTCCCTTCTTCCACGCTTAGTATTCATAACATCATATTACATTGTCAGTGGATGAAGAATCTATATACACATTTTGTCAAATAAATACATTTCCATCCACTCAGTTCTATTTTTATGCTTCCATAATAATAAATAATATGGTCAATTACAATAATTTGACACCATAATATGATGACATAAATAATCAGAAAACATAATATTTGCAAATGAAATGTTCAAACTTTGAAGTCGATTATCTCAATATTGAGAAATTGTTAGTTACCTCCTTCTTCCACTCACGTCTTCTTGTTTTCAAAAATACAGGTAAAGTATTTTTTCTTGTAAAAACAGACTTTATTAGGTACCTACCTACTTATTTATTAATCACTGCTGACCCGGCGAACTTTGTACCGTCATTTTTTTTTCGCCCGCGTCTCCATATTTTTTCACCGTCTAAACCTTCTCTGGACATCCACGAATATTTCAAGACTAAAATTAGTCAAATCGGTCCAGCCGTTCTCGAGTTTTAGCGAGACTAACGAACAGCAATTGATATAAGAACGAAAGAAGATAACATTGGGTAGGGATTTCAACTACCAACTAGGTACCTAATGGAGTACGCTACGCTCTTAAAAATCTCTCCTAATCTAGGTACCTAATTGTCAATTTTTGAATAACAAACACTGGAACTGATGCTCTCGACAGGTTCGCATTACCTACAGGCAGTTTTCAATTATAGACTACTTGACTTATGGAAATAAAATAAATTGTGGACGATTTGCTCCCAGGACAATCTCTTCATGTGGTCAACATTGGTTACATAGAGCTTTTGCTTGAGAAGACCAAAAGCACATAATATGAACATTTTGCTTTGTAGGCGACCCGATCCTGAATGGAAATCCTGAGGTCACCAACACTATCGAGCCTTTGCAGATATTGTGTCTTTTGCAGTTTTTTACCGTCTCTACCAAGGTAAATGTTCCGATGAGCTCTTTCAATTAGTCCCACCCTCTCCTTTCTCATAGAGGACAACACATTCACACGGTTCACAAGGTTTACTTTAGATGTCATCCGAATACGGTGTCATGAAGATTTTTTCAAGAACTAAGCGGTTTGGTGGCTCTTTTCTTTGCCACACCATAAAGTCTGGGAATTCTTTAAAAAAATACGTGTTATCTTCTTCCTACAGTCCCGGGTCCATTAAGCAGAGCGTGAAAAGGAGCTGAAGAGGCTGTCAAGCTGAGGGCTACTATCGTTACATTGTAGGTGTCCTGTCTGTAATAGTGACCCTCTTCAGCTTATCATCAGGCGATGTGAAGTCCTTTTAAAAAAAGCTATAAATCGAACATCCAATACCATATAAAATAGATAGTGGTAGACAGGTAGGTAGATACATTACTTACATAAATTGAAATGTGGGTAAGCAATAGTGACGTGAACTTGTTCGCTTATGGAATTGGGTCATGGTTTATGGATTAATAGCAGTATTTTTAAAATACCAGTGCAGTAAATTTAGTTTGCATACTTCTAAATGTTTAAAATTAAGGTCAAGCAGTGTTTATGTAACCCGATATATTCATTAGGCATGAAAAACGTAAGACGGTGATATTTAAAAAAGGAAGATGAGTTACTACCATCGTCAGCCTATGCTGATGGTAGTAACTCTGGTAGTGATGAAGAAGTTAAAGAACCTATGTTCTTTAACTTCTTTACACTGTTAAATAGGTAGGTAGGTATTAGGAAGGTGGATGGGTGGGCTGCCGGCGCCTTCTTCTGCGAGCAAGTAATGCTCGTGAAGGAGCAGCGTACTCGGGCGTCGGAAGTCACAATGTGCGTGGGCCTAGGGGAGACGGGTGTAGCCTCGGTACCCTAGCTAGCAGAAGGAAGCAGAATCGAGAAGGAAGCAGGCCATGCCATGGCGACGGCGCGCGTCGCGCCTCATCCGGGGGCGAGTTGGGGGTGACTTCACCGTACCGGAAGAGGGCCAGATCAATAGATATGGCTCTGGGCTGACCGGGGTGCGAGGGATATGTCTACGATAATCTCACCTTCGGCTACCGACGGCTCACATACGGCGTGCGTGGACAGTTCAAGTCAGACATAACTACCAGATATATTAACGTGTAGGTATATTACGTTCTACAATATACTGTAGAATCTACAGATCTGGCAGCCTCTGTCTGTGGCGTGTGTACGCGCCTGCTACGCAGGAGGCTTGGGTTCGACCCCCGCTCAGTGCAAATTATTTGTATGCATGAATATGGGTATTTGCATTGGTATGGTCGTGCCTTGGAGAGCACGTTATACCGTCGGTCCCGATTGCCATACGAACATCTATGGCAGTCGCGCCGAGTAGTTGGAGCCATAGCTGCAATGCTACGATATCGCCCAAATTCGCCATTGGGATGTGAAGATCAAAAATGACGGTCGCTTCACAGAAAATATCGAAGTTCAGTCAAATCTGCGGTTACACTGGTAAAGTGGCCCCGAGGTGATGATAGCTTCGGATGCAACTGGGGTAAACGTTAGGATGAAAAAGATCTATGTAGAATTTGATAGTAGGTATGTCTATACAGACAACATACCTAAATAGGTAGGTGCATGTAGTGCAGAGCTACACTCGAGTAAGAGTTGACAATTATCTGAATATCAATGTCCTGCTCCACACGTAGTAGATACTATTAGTTATTCTGTGACCACACTTCCACCGCATATTCTTCTCTTATTAATTGTATTTGGCATCCATGGAACTACCTACGTAACACAACATTGAGGACGCGCTCCCCTACATTTTATGCTCGATGGCCGGGACATAAAGGCTGCAGCGTATGAGGCAATTCCTCACGCGATCTGCTCCATAGGTACTATTAGTTAGGTATTCTGTGACCACACTTCCACCGCATCGTATTATGTGGCTCTAACAACAGCCGGGTAACAGGACGAGCTGCCTGCCCATTGACATCAGACACTTCACGCCATTTAGTCCACACGGCAGCAATGACTTGATGTCGCAATCTATGTCACTAGTCGTGTGAAGTACAGATCCCAGGTAGACCTACTTACTTACATGCGCTTGACCAAGTCATTACATTACCCAGTCCTAGATACCTATGCGGACTAATTAAAGTAAGATCTGTAGAGTTCAACGCAAAGTATTCTGTTATCGCCACATTAAGCTTAAGAGCGCCATTTTTAAAAGCCTCCTACCTACCTCCTCACGTCGCACCATCACCAAGTCAGTAGGTGTATCTTCAGCAGATCCTCGCGTATAGATACTTAGTGCGCTATTTACCATCTTTATATTATTATTATATATACGTGATACGTGTGTATGTCACTGAACTCCTAAACGGCTGGACCGATTTGAATGATTTTTTTTGTATGCGTTTGGGTGGCACCCCACCCTGGATGGTAGATTCACAAAAAAAACATGCAGGACAACGTCTGTCCGGTCCGCTAGTTTCAGGTATATAAAAGTAGGTAAGTAGCAGTGGCGAAGGGTGATAATTTTCTAAAAGGAAGCTGGTGGAATTCTTTTCTAGGTATTATACCTCTCATAGAATGACCATAGCAATTTTGTATGAACTTCTGGGTGTTCTGACTTCAGGTAGGTACTGAATTTCATATAGGTACAAGATTTCAGTTTCTAAGTAGGTATGCCTTTAAATTTATTAAACACCTGTACCACGGCTTCCCCTTGCAGAGCAAGCCTGCGGGAATTGGGTTATAGGGACCCCTCGCTATAAGTAAGTAGATCTTTCCGATCAAAAATTTAAATGTACCTATAAGTAAATTTAAATGCATAAAATTTTCATGAATTTATGAATTAAATGCTATAAAAGTAAGTAGATAAATAATTTTAACCGCCTAAATTCGCAATTTCGGCCTGTGTCGGCGGACGCGTCCGTCGCTAACATCTGCAGATGAATCTATCTACAAAAAAAAAAGACCTATTTTTTTTGTATCATTCTATCTGTCCACGTGTAGGACCCTTTAGTTACAACTGTCAGGCTATTTTACATTCAAGCTACTTTAGTAATAGGTACAATAGATAGGTAGGTTGGCAGATCACATCAGTGGTCAAGGTAATTCAATATGTCTGAAATCAGTGCTGGGTTAGTTACATGGTAAGAGTCAGCAAATGCTACGGTTTCGTGCCTTGGGGGGCCTCGTGCCTGTGCGTAGAACAATAATTTAGCAAGTTAAATAGATTTTTACACTTACCTCTATATTAATTATATTTTCACCATTGACACTCGAAAAAGGGCCCGTGATTCATCAAAAACAGTGAATAAAACGCTCTTTGTTTCACCGAGTGAATAAAAAAAATTGAATTTGGAACATGCGCGAATGTACGGATTCTAGTGAAACATACAAAGAGGTTGCACACTCTCACTATAGAAACGTACTAAAAGCCACCTAAATGTAATAACTGGCTGGATGGAATGTGGCTCAGTTTAAATTAAGAAAAAAAAATGCCGCCATTTTCTGTGTAATTTTCCTTGTAAAAGTTTGTTTGTCTCATAATCATAAAATGACTTCATCTAGTGATGAAAATGAAACTCATATTCTCGAACGCGAAAAGACTCCTGAGTCTTTTCGCGCTAAAACGGTAGCTATTACTGATAATTTGCTGCTTCTTTTGTGTACCTACTATCCATAACAAAATGTAATTCATAATCACAGAGTACCTAATCGTTTTCTCGTAGTCAATGGTGAAAAGTTGAGTACCTAACACGTGAAAAAAGAATTCATCTCGGCTCTTGTATCCCTCGATCCACTCAGGTTTCTCTCTAGAACCCCTCGCTACGCTCGGGATTCTACCGGAGAAACCTTCACTCCTCTCGGGATACAACTTGGTGCCTCGAAAAGAATTCACCTTTTTTTCACTTGTTGGGTAATCTACTATTTCTCGTGTTTTCTTATTTTGAGCCCCATTTAAAATAATAATATGTAATTCTTATGTAACAATAATATCGTCAAATTTATTACATTGTTTTTAACAAGTTTAGGAAGTTCTTGTTCCTGGCCTCTGCAGCTTAATTCAATTTTTAACCGACTTCAAAAAAGGAGGTTCTCAATTCGTACGCAATTTTTTTTATTTTTTTTTGTATGTTTGTTACGCGATTGTGAAGCCAATTCTAGACGGATTTTGAAAATTCTTTTTCTGTTCGTAAGTAGATTATTCCGAAATGGTCCCATTTAAATTTCGTAAAGATCTGATGATGGGTTTTCGAGATTAGACCAAGGAACTCTTCAAAAAGTACCAGGAAATCAGCCGCGATTGCTGCAATGGCATATTATTGCAATGTTTCTGCCATTACACATCATAACTTCACGCCTGAGTCCTTTGAACGGGTACGCAGAAGTGTTCAGAATATTCAGCTATATTTTCGGTGTATATGCATTGATTTTAAAAATTCTTTTTGAATAATGCTTTAATAATTTTTTTTTAGCGTGGCCGGTTCGATCTGTAGTACAGCGTCAGCAGCGCATGTACAGTCAGGTCACTAAACATGCGATGTACAGTCGTGAAACTGTACAAACTCACTAAAAAGAGAAAAATAAATTCATTTTAATAAAAAAGTATAACCGACTTCAAGAAACGAAAAAGAGGCACTGAAAAGCGAAAAATAACTTAATTTATAGACTTACTGATTTATTAGAAGTCGGTGCCAGCCAACTTTGTTTGTTGTGTCTAAACTACCTACTATGATGCAATCAATTGAAATCTCTTGGGCAAGGTATCGACTTCTAATAAATCAGTAAGTCTATAAATTAAGTTATTTTTCGCTTTTCAGTCCCTCTCTTTCGTTTCTTGAAGTCGGTTATACTTTTTTATTAAAATGAATTTATTCATAAAAGATTTGCAAAATTTCTTGTTGCATTAGTTCATACAATAATCTTTAAGATACTGTCTTTCCACCTGATGTACCAGGTAGATCTGCAATGAACGGAACCCGACTTACCTATACCTAATAGCTCAAATGTTGTTTCTTTGTAATTTTACTACAGCACCTAAAAGTTCTCATATTTATATCATCCGCAAAAATCGTACTCTAATTTTAATATTAAATGCTTGCCAAGAGTTAATATTATCGAAAATAAGAAACAAAGCGGAATTCGATGGAATAATACAACTAAATAATGATTGAAACCAAAATATATTTATTTTTCTGTGTGAAAAAAACCTATGTTTGGACCCATAAATCGAATATACCAAAATGGTTTATCACGGACAAAAGTAGGTATTAGTAATTATAAATTCTTACCTGAAATACTAGAATCAATCACGTTAACTTCCCTAACTAATGCAGAAAAAAATTAATAACATTCAAAAAGTTGCTTTCACAGAGAGCGCTGAAAAAAATCATGCGTGAATTTTAACGGTTAAGTTTCGACAGTCCCAGCACACTAACAGTGTAGAAATAGGTGAAAATGGGGGTGGATTAATGTGCCTAGATCTATCCTCTGCTTCTTGGAACGCATCTCTCAAAGTATATCGCAACTTTAGAATTTTGACTTTTGGCCAGCTAAATTGGAAATTTCGGCCTACGTGCGTCGTGTGGACATTGGACGTTGCTCGTCTGTGGTAGGTATTTAACGTGAACCGGTGTACCTACCACCGGTTAACGTTGTATAGTTACGTATCTAACTATACAACGTTAACCGGTGGTAGATACTAGTGGGATTAAACGTGTATAATGACAAGCAAGCTGCCCCGTCTGCACTGTCTGCCGATTAATCAGTCCACGTAAAGAGGACCCATAAGATAGGTCTGATAAATTAGGTACCATATACGTAATAGATAAAATTAAACGAAGGTGGATAATACATCCCACTACACTTCAGGGTCGCCCGGGGTGCTCCTCCTACGCGAGCTATGGCTGAGTTCACTAAAGTCAATCTCTATAGTTACATACATACATATACCCACGCCTGTAAATCCCCGAAGGGGTAGGCAGAGGTGTATTAATTTAATACCCACATTTCGCCAACTATGATTTTAGGTCCTACGTAATAGGGGGCGAGCCTAATGCCGTATTCCGGGCACTTAGTCATAGGGTGTATATTTACTGTGGGATGGAGACCCTTAGTCGCCTTCTACGACACTCACAGGAAGAGATGGGGTGGCCCTATTCTACTCCACCGGGAACCAACAAGGCTTGGCACTGGCAAGTTATAAAAGGCATGTATTTAAATCGATATTTGTATATTCCCATTTTTTTTTCTAACAAAATATTTCAAAGTTATAACAAAAATACGATTATTCCCAGTAGTCCCCTCTAGCCCTGTCCTCCGGGGTGACAGCTGGGAATAAATACTGACTTGCACACTAATTATGCACACTAACTAAATCAATTTGCAAAACTGTTTTTGAAACAGCTAGGCAAATGACTTGTTTCTGCATGGCTATAAAAAAAAATAACCACGAAGGCTAAAGCGGGTGCTCTGCTCCGCTCCACTCCCGCATTAGCCTTCTAACCTAATCTATCCAAGTCGGATTGCGCAGCTTTCTGAATAAAATTATCATTTGATTTAGTTAGTGTGCATAATTAGTGTGCAAGTCAGTTTTTTGCACAGCATTCATGTTTCTGGTATGCATTCAGTTAATTAGTGGAGTTACGTAGTTTGCTGAAAAATTATACATATGTGCATTTAAAAATATCCCGTTATAAAATAAAAGTCCTGATATAGTGTAAACGTCTATTGGCATAACTGTGTTGTTACATTCACCATATTCTAAAAGATGACTATTATTTACCATGAATATGTATAAAATCGTCTCATATCCGCTAAAGTTAGTCTTCATTTTTCCGTGTCGATTGTTGAGAACATTTTAAAACTATTCTGTGTTATACTTACAGTTCAGAATGATCTTCTAGTTCACATAAGTCACCAACGTTAGCTAAGCATAGATAGATGCACTACTTACAGTATAAAACCAGCCTTTTAGATGTGAACGTCATAGTTACACATTTTTACAAAATCGTGAAGAAAACCTAGATTAGTACAGTATCAGGAGACAAACCACATCGATGTAACTCAAGAATGTGCTATCGTTTTAAAGTCTGACTTTGATCTTAGGGTAAAATGTTAGTATTTATATGCACATGTTAGTAGCAAGTAAATGAACTACGACACCTATGTTTTCTATATAAATTCTGATGTTCATTTATTAAGCAAACAATAAAAATAAAATATATTACCTACTTATATTTTTCAATATTTAATGTTATTCAATTCGGATCATACTGTCACAATTATAGAATTTTACTATTTAACGGACTTTTCAATACACTAAAGCAACAACAAAAATTATATTCTTTTTATATACACCCTGTATCTATTTGCAAAATGGATGCATACCTGTTAAACAGAAAAAGAATTATAACAATACTTAACTAGCTTCATACAATGGAACATATAAAATATTACTTCCATCTAGCTAACTAGCTAGATCTCTGGCCTTGGTTGTATTACGATATTGTTTTAATAAAATATATATATTGCACATAATGATAAAATGCCTCCTTTTATTATGGCCGTTTATGTCTCTGGTATAATGTCATACTTTAATATTATGCATTAACTTTGGTATCTTTCTGTATTTACTGATTACCATATTTGCATGAGACTGATTCACAAATTAATGTATTTCAATATATACCTTAGGTAGGTATATATTGAAATACATTCATTTGTATGTGTCCCATGAGAGTACTATGTGGCAGAGTTCAAAAAACAAACTATAAAACCTGTCCAAAAACTAAAATTACAAAACACCAACTATCCAATCAAAGCGTCCTTGAAGCTCGCTAAAGTATTTTGGAGTAGGAAGATACACTTCGAACTTTTCCGCACGAAAAAAGGTTAATACACTTTGAACTTGTAATTTATGCTCAATTTTTTACTTTACTTTATTTAAAACTGGACTGGAGGCATTACGGGAGAGACGCGTGCGTAGGTACAGATCAGATCAGACAGAAACCATTAGATGCTCCCAAAAAAATGAATTCGTCAAGGACTTATCTGTCACAAAACCCAAGTTCAAACAGCTTTTGATCCTTGACGATTATACTGAGAACATCGTATAATTTGGTGAACATGTATTGTGATTATATCCTACACAGGTCCAACCACCGGCAGAGATTCTACAGAATAAACGTTACGTCACCAACAACATCATTTATATTATTAAAGTATGACAATACACATAATACATAGATACTACAATAAAACTACAATGGTGGTAGTGAAATGAATCTAGGAACTTTAATGTAATGATATTTGACTCTGACACGCATATAAAAGAACATAATACTAGTAGGAGATGGCATCTAACATAAACATATTAAAGTTAGTTCTGGACGTTTACTAATGGTACATATTTGTACACTTTCTCTTTTACAAAACCTGCTGTTTTATTCCATAGCTGCTATCAGATAACATTGGACTGCACACAACACAATCTGTATGGGAAAGGTACAGGGAGTATCCTCTGTATGGGAGAGGCATACCTAAATCTTAGTGTGCAACATAAGTTCAACAAAGTCGCGCTCCGACCATATGCTCTATACATTTTTCTTTGAATGTAACTTACATTAATAAAAAAATGATATTAGGCCTTCAATTCTGGTGTAACCCCTTCCTATTACAATGAATATAGTACGCTCACTAGACATCAGCTTGCATTTGCTTGTAATGTAAGATTTTGAGTATTAGATTACATATAATACAGGCTAATACAGCCTCCCTGACTGACTAGCATTCGCTTGTGTAACATTGTATGCTCGACTTAACGTTACAATACAGGTAAATGCATGCGATGAGGGTGACAGGGCATAACTGTGAAAGTCAGCATCATCGGCCTGCGACCAGACCCTCGTACAGTCGAAGTTACGACAATCAAATCTGATAGCCCGCTAAGCATACTACAGCACCACATTATCATATCTAACCTAATTTCTATATTTTTACTTCCATCCATTTGGGTTCTTTCAATTAAACATTAGTCACAGTATATTAATCTTTGATAATAAGCTTCTATATCTAAATAATATATTAAGTATCTATATAATACGAAGGAATGTAAACGTTTACATTACGCGCTTGCGGGCAATGTTTAAACATAAAATTAACTTGACCACTCTAGCGTTCACCTCATTCCTTTACAGTTTCAGATCATACACTAATTTAAGCTCGTTCTCGCCGCCGTTCCCTACATACACTTTTTTTATATAAAAAAGGCTGAACATAGTTGCCTATTACGCCGCTTGAGGCACTAAAAATCGAGTTTAAATAGTATCTATAATACAAATTTGTTAGAAATAATACAGTAGGGTCACCAACGACACTCGCTGCCTAGTTTTACACAAGCACATTACTCAACCATAACATGAAACGAGTACTCAATATGTTTGGCTGAAAACATTGGACTACATTTTGTTGTTATGTAAATGTGGATACGTTGAGCGGCTTCCGTTACAAATGTTGACTGTACATCATTGACGACGACGACTGTTAACCTACCTCGTCAAAAGTTAATTCTATAGATTTTTCACACAGCAATTGACTTTGAATACTTTGGCGCCGAATGATAGTATGTAACAGGAGCAAACGCCTACCATA
The DNA here is from genome assembly GCA_914767945.1 of Eilema depressum. NCBI lineage: Eukaryota > Metazoa > Arthropoda > Insecta > Lepidoptera > Erebidae > Eilema > Eilema depressum. The sequence continues at coordinate 18,820,569 of OU612012.1, read as the reverse complement.
CAATAAAACCAGAAGACAACGTTCCTCATTAAAATAAATATTTTATTTCGATCTTATTTTTGCTTACCTCTAAATCTACGAAAATCCAAACCAAAAGAACTAAATTTGATAAAAAAATCTGGGCGACGATGTCAAGGGCTTTTTTTGTTCATCAGTATTGATAGTTATGAGTATATATTATGTATTAAGAATCCTTTCATCATATATTAAGAATAGAATAAATTGACCAAATATATGTTCTTTGGTTCTGCTACTAATAAATTGTATAGTTACATCGACTTGAAAGTGTATTAGAAGACTCGAAAATAGAGCTCAAAAACAGAACGAAACATATTATAATTTATATCAAAAAAATGTATACCACTTAGGTGGCAGACAATCACACGGCCTACCACGATTACGAGAATTGGACTACTAATTAACCTAATCAACTATGATGACGTTTGGTCCTGTTACGTAACATCTAGAACTATTTTCTTAAATTAATACTTGAAGTATTTTTAATAATGACAAATGTAATTATTATTCTATCTAAACATCGAAAACATCACAAGGCACTCTGTACCTAAAAGGCGCAGTGCAATTATAGCTGAACTTACAAATTGCTGTCATTTAATAAATAATATTTGGAGCAACACATATACCTAATCCTTATAGAAATAATTACGTATAGAATCAATGATTAAATAAATGAGAATCTTAATAAATACCGCGTGAAATCATCAAATCATCATATCCAGTATCTTTGGGATTTAGCTCAATAATCTTGTTTACGACTCCAATGCGACCCAGTGATTTTATGGCCGCACACATTTGGTTCACATCAAATAAGGTATTTAAAAAGTTTGCAATTGAGTATTATAGGAAAGAACTCCAGAAATGTTTTGAAAGTTTGACCAAAATAGCGTAGCATCGAGTTCATTTAGATTTGATGATTTCACTGGAATGACTTAATTGATTAGGTACTATTTTTTGAGTAAGGAGATTCGTAATCTGGGGCCTGGTGTTATCATATGAAAAGAGGACGACACATTATTAAATATCGGGAATAAATAGTACATTCTTATGCTTATGGAATTCAAAACATGAAAATATTGATACATAGTTTTAGTGTATGTATGTATGTCCTAAATCTACAATGCAAAGAACACGTGAAGATATGTATGGTGTACGTTATAAAGTTTAAACCCTAGATCGTAAAAAACCAGTTTGTATATTATATAATACTATTGTACGAAAAGCTGTAAGGTTTTGAATACTATACAAAATTCTTTCAAAATTATGCTTTTATCTCACCGGCAGGATAGATAGGTATCATCAGTGTTATTTATATGAATTTATATTGACGCACTAAAGTCACCGACCCGCCAACTTGAGTTGTCGACTGTTAGTCGGGGGGTTAGTCGGCGACTTCGGTAACTTTTACTAGGCCGACTTGTTATAATTTTTACAATTATATCTTTGTATGGTATAAATTGATTATCTTACGAGTCACTCAGTTATATTTTGTTCGTCCATTGTTGCAAAAGAAAAAAGAGCGGGTGCTGTAAAGTCGCCAGCATATTGTCACAAGTCGCCGGGCAACTCGCGCGGGTGCAAGTCACCGACATGTACCCGCGCGACATCATAATCTTCGAAATTAAGCCGCCGACATGAAGCCACGGAGCTTTCCGCGTTTTTGGTGTGATAAAAACTAGCAAACATCCTGCCGGATTCTGATAAGTTTGCCAGGCACTAAGTTGAAGCCAGGACTTAAAGATCATAGCATCAGGTCGCGGTAGACAAGTTTGAGGGCAAATAAAAATAATCAGATACACTACGAGACAAACGCACATTTAGTAACAACACAATAAGACAAACCTTACCAGCTACAACACACCAAAGCACTTATACAGATTTACAAAACTAAGTCTTTGGTCTGGTAACCAAAAATAGCCAAATTATTACACAATGGTATGATGAAAATTAGAATTATTTTTACTTTTTTATTTTACAAAACCCAAGCCCTCAAATTTTAGCACCAAAGAAATACGAGTAACACCAATTACTAGCAAAAATGAAGCCGGCTCACCAATCTTAAAACTCCATAATTTATCTGTTAGCCCCTGGTTTTCTTAGTCGACGATTGATATTTGCGCGAATCCTATTAGTGTTTTATCGTCGAACGGTTCGTTGGGACCAGCCGAATTCTAAAAACAAAGTAAATTGAAATTACTATCTGTATAAAAACATAATTATGTTAAATACGTTTGACACCCCGAAATAACCGACGCTCAAGTTGTTGAATGAACTCCCCGCTGTGGTTTTACCAAGCGACTACAATATGGGGTTTTTCAAATAGGGCATTAGAGGGATTCTTCAGAGTCGGCAGCGCAAGTGTAACGCCCCTGGTGTTGCATACGTCGATAGGCCACGGTAACCACTGTCTGCCACCTAAGTGGTATTCAAAAAAAATACCTCAGGGCATATATGTCTTGAACCTAAAATGTGCTCTATACGCGCAGTACGTGTAGATTATTACAAAACAATCCGCGGGCGCCAAGGCTTCGTTCGTCTTGCGACTTAGGTCCAAGATATGTCCCGAGGTATAATGCTAGCAATATAAAATATGTTGATTCCCGGTGGAGTAGAATTGGACCACCCCATCTCTTCATGTGAGTGTCGTAAAAAGCGACTAACGGCCGTTCCCAATAACATATCTACAGATAAAAGTAAAGGTAGAGACAGTTCCTTTGTCAAATCCTATTGTTATTTGGCTACTATGAATTGCGTTACCATAGAGATTGATGACGTTTTTATCCTTGTTAATGTCAAAACTGGCGATAGATAGGTTATTGGGAACGGCCGTAAGAGATAGGAATGTTTTCCATTCAACAGTAAACATACAGCCCATGGCAAAGTGCCCGCTAGACGGCAATAGACTCGCCCCCTATTACGTGGGACCGAAAATCATATTATCAAAATGTAGGTGTTAGTAGTATTAACACCCACATTTTGGGTAAATCCCCGAAGGGGTAGGCAGAGGTGTACACCTCTGCTTATCCCGTCGGGGATTTCCAAGCGTTTATGTAAGTATAAAACGGTCTTACCAGATGAAATGTGACAGCTTTAGGCGGCGGTTGCATGACAGCCACTTGCGCCTCCAGCAGCTTGGCCAGGTTGACGGAGATGGGCACGGAGTCGTGCGGGTCCACCAGGCCGGCGCCCACCAGCTCGGCGGCGATGCCCTCGGCCGTGTCCTTGCCCAGGATGAACTCGAAACGGATGTCGTTCAACTCGCTATGTGCGTTCCTGTAACGTCCATGTACGAACGGAACCTTATGATGGTTGGTTTACACTAAACGAACATAGAACTAGAACAAGAGCATTCTAAGAGCATTCTTTCTTAATATTTTAGTGTAAATGAAATCTTATTTTCAGTGTTTAACAATTTACAGCAATAGACTGGCTTCGCCAACTGGACGTTGACATATATGAGAACTCGAGCAAAAGCCATACGACATGATGAGCGTTTACATTTGAAAGAATAAGGTACGAATGTTCTGTCACTGTTTAAATGAATTTGACGTAGAACGGATAGAATGGGCATTCGCTCGTTTGGTGTAAATCAACCATGAAAGGGAAACGTAATGACGAATGACTGAAGTGAAGAATGAAATAGAGTGAGTGAAGGTTATGGAAAAACGACGGGGAATGGAATGGGAGTACGACGAAAGACTTAGTTGAAAGCGCAAGACGAAGACAGTAAAATGATAAGAAAATAAATAAAAGTGAATCCAAACATTATTTTAACATCGGAAGTTTTTCTTATCAACGATCCCACATTTATATAAGTGCTATAATAAATAGGTAGATTTTAACAATATTTTTAGGCATGTATTTAACGCGGCGACAAATTAAAAATAATAGGTTGGCAGCTATAGTGAAGAATAATTTTATTCAATTTATGGATGTCAAAATTACTGAATGTGGCGTACAAAAATACTAAAGTGAGTTACTATTTCTGGATGGTTATAAAAAAACCACTCAGTATTTTAATCGCCCATTCAGTATTTAAAGTAACTCATTATCAGTCATCCATTTATTATTTTTGTTGCACGGTTTATTATATCCCTATTTTTTATATGTATTCTCAACGGCTCGGCATGCAAATCAAGGCTTCTCCCACCCATTATGAGCACACCAACAGCCTTTGCGTAGTCCCTAATCATCTACGCCTCGACAAGATCATTTCACCGAGTTTCTAATTGGAGCTGGTGACCTAAAAACCTATGAACACTAGAGGGTAAGTCTGCAGAAACAAATGATGTGACCCAACTTTGGTGTGAGGACACAGAGACGAGAGACTTATGCATAAGTTGATCTCACAACCTCACAAGGGGGATGTAATCGCGCTACTTCTTCATCTTAACATTAATCCCAGTCGCATCCGAAACTTTCACCTCGGGGTCTGGGGTCCGCTTTACCAGTCCAACTGCGGATTTAGCTGAATTTCGATATTTTCCGTGAAGCGACTGCCATAACCTCCACAACCCAATGGCGATATCGAAGTATTGCAGCTAGCCCAGTTGTTACTGTGACTATTTAGGGCTCTAACTACCCATTCGACTGCCATAGAAGTTCGTATGGCAACCAAGACCGACGGCTTTACGTGCTCTCCGAAGCATCAGCAAGTTATTAAATAAAAAGATTTACTTGCCTCAGTCGTAAGACTAAATTTATTACTTGTGGTTCTGCTTCGCCAGTCCTCGGCTCAATCTTTGGTTTAACTTGTTGCTCCTGAAAATAGGTACATTAAAATCAGCTGTGGTAATTATAAAATCAACTGACTAATTCATTCATAAGTTGTAACTAACAGGGAATGGACCAGTGCTGTTCAATGACCTCTTGCAGTCCACAAGAAGAGTTATTTATTTACTAGGTGTACGAGGTCTTAACAAGATCGTTGGGGCCCAAAACAATACCACCTGCAAACCAGTACAACTGATGATGATAAAGATCTCTTCCCCAATAGGGCTGGGAGGCAGATGGCAGTAGTATAAGTAAACCATTTAACCTACCATGGAAAAAAGGAGTAGGAGAGTGGTTATTGGGCGGGTTAAAAGATATAGTAGATGGTTATATATTTCTTGTTGTTTTTTCTATATTGTATTGATCGAGGTGCAAAAGCTAGATGAGAATTCCAGTTTTACTTCATATTCTAAACACCTCTATTATCCACATCCTGGATGTGCAGGGCCTCGCCAACGGTTTTGAGGTCCAAACCAATCTCACCTGCTAGTTGGTGCACCTGTTAAACAACAGATGAGACTCTTGTGCAGGCTTTCCTCTCGGGGTTGGGAGTTCAGATGACTGTTGCCCTCGGAAAACCCACGTGAAAAGAAATTAATATGAGGATGAAGGCATCTTAAATTGTATTATGTATATTCACCTCTTCATTATCACTGCCACTGGAGTCGGCTTTCTGCAACTGGTTCATGGGTCGTTGGTCATCGATCACAGAGTCCTCGTCGGAGTCCAGTACTTCTACTACTGTCTCTTCAGTGGGTTCATCCTCTTCCTCACTCCAAACCCACTCACCTGTCACCGTACGATGCAGCCTGCCTGTTGTACCTTGCCTTTTACTTGCCTATAACAAATATTATTCATTTATTTATGGTTTAATACCACTGGCTACCAAATGTTACAGTAGACTTTTAACTTTGGCCATACCATAACGCCATAGCACTCAGCTTTGTAGCCCCTGAAAGTGGTCAAAAGACAGTAGTTGACCAGGGAAGACGATACCATCAGCATTATTATTTTGGTCTGGAGATTCATACTACTGCACTGTACTGTGCATTCATGTCATAATTGTACCATACACAATGCCAACGTCAAGTAAAGCCTCCTTAGTCACAGTCAAAGTGAACCAAAAGTAGTCGCTTATGCATTATGGCCTAGTGGTGCCCAGCAATATAATATGGCCTAGTGGTATGGGTAATGGACTGCTGAGACGAGGTCTCGGGTTCGATCCTAGGTTTTACCATGGCACACACCAATGACTTTTCGATGCTTTTCGAAGTTATGTGTGTATTTATCGCAGGTTTATAAGTGCCCGGTTAATGGCAATAGGCTCGCCACCTATTACATTGGGACCTTAACATAAACGGCGAAATGTGGGTGCTAGCACCTCTGCCTACCCCTTCGGGGATATAGGCGTGAGTTTATGTTATGTTATGTTTTACTAATAGGTGCATATTAAGGGTGAAGGCTGTTCTTCATAACCCTATCATAACTGACGACAAGCAGGTGGCAAGAAGATCTAATACAGCTCCATCTACCTCTTCGGCGACATACCGACATATACTATGTCCTGCCCGTGTATTTGTAAGCTTTAACTTACCTTGTGGACTCTAGTTTCCATACTTGGTCCAATCGCTACCAAAGTCTGTGTTAAATATTTTCTGTCCTTCGCTTTCTTAAAGAATGGATGTTTCAATAATTCGGTAGCTGTTGGCCTCTTTGATGGGTCTTTTTGTAAGCAGTCTATTATCATTTTGCGGAAGGTCTTCCCGTAAGCCTTGTATTGGTCTCTCTCATCAGCACCTGCAGAAAACTCTAAAATATTACCCAACCAAGGCAGGCAGTAACAAATATGAATCATAGATTTCCAACTGGGCTTTTTCAGATTGCATGATGTTGTCATACTTTATGAAGAATCTATTTTCGTAGATAGTACAAATACTGTGTATGAGTCAGACTCGCATTATCCAATGATTTGATCCAACTCACATTCCGGTGTGAATCAGGTCCCTTTGATTAACACTCTTTATTATCCAAGATTAAAACTGTGTTATTGGGGGCTGTCCATTAATCACGTGATGATTAATAGCCCCCCTATTAAGCCTCACGTAAGTTCGGAAAAAATCACGAAATATCACCAGGGAGGTAAGAGAGAAGATATCACGTGTATTTATTTTTACTTATACCGCGCGATTAATTTTCTATAATTAAATCTATACTGATCTATACTTCTAATAAACACTTAACATTATTATATAACTGAAGTGTTTGTTTATAGAAAAAGTGGGGGAAAGGGAAAATGGTGGAGGCATAAGTGGGGTACGGGGGAAAAAGTGGGACGCAAGGAATAGAAAGGAATTTAAAAAAAATGGAGAAACGGAGGGGCTGAGTGGGCCCTATCCCCCACTCAGCCCCTCCGTTTCTCCATTTTTTTAAGGGCAAAAGTCGAAGAAGGAGAAAGGGCTGGGCGATTGAATAGTGGAAAGGGGAAATGGTGGGGGCGTGAGTAGGGGAAGGGGTAAAGGGTGGGGCAATAATGTGGGAAGAGGGCAGGGATGGGGGCATGGGTGGGGGAAAGGGAAGAGGGTGGGGGCATTAGAAGAAGCGAGTAGAGTCGAGTAGAGAGTCAAATAGAGAGGCGAGGGCGAGTAGTCAAGTAGAGATTCGAGTACGCTTGAGCGTTTAACACTCAAAAGTGACGACTCAGCGCTCAACCCTCGAATTTCAGCGTTAAAATTTACAACACTACGCGACAAGCGACTTTCACTCGGGAGGTGTTGCGGGCAACAGCTAGTAATAAATAAAAAAATGTGTTCTGTTTTTTTAAATAACTTTATCAAAAAATTCACGTGATTTTGGGTAGGGGGGCGGCGGGGTAGTCTAAAACCTCATGTATGACCATGGGGGAGGCAGGGTTGAAAAGTTGCTAAAAAAAACATCACGTGATTAATGGACAGCCCCTTATTTGCAATGATATCAGTAGCACATCATCACTACTGCTCCACTTGGTGCTAATCTAGGCTAATCAGTACATAAAGATGGTAACTCCTTGCGGTGTTTCTTGGCAAGTTATGGCCTTCTGTGTATAAAATATCTTACCTGTATCCAAGCTTGGTGGGTCATTCTGTAAGGTTAGCATCAATACTTTCATTGGTGGATATTTATGATAAGGCGCAGTTCCTGTCGCCATTTCTATGGCAGTGATACCAAAAGACCAAATGTCTGCCTTAAAATCATATCCATGGTCCTAGAAAAAATAATTGATATTGAATTTTATATAAAGGAGTACTGTCAGCATCGACATCTTTGAGGTCTTAGCCTTCCTCAAATGATAGGATTCTCTCAGGGTTGAGGGTCAAGCAGCAGTGGCCTTTGACATGGCCTTAATTAGCGAAAATAAAAATGGATCAGTAGAATCTGAGATGAAGGCTTAATATGCATTCAGGATCAGTGCTAAGATGATGTATGCACTTACATTGAAAAATCAGCTAACAATGCCAGAGCCTTGCAGAAGGCAGAAGTGGCACTGATTTGAATGAAATTTTAAAGCATTTAGTATGCTAACTATTCAAATCGATTTAAATAGACAAAAGCGAATACAGTTCAGGAGGGACTCGAACCCACGATCTTTCCCTTACAGGGGGAATGCTCTGACCACTCATCCACCGAGCCTCGCTTGAAGCTGATTCGAAAATCAATTTCAGAAGCAGTACCTACTCATTTTACAAAAATAAATCTCAAGGGCAAATCATCCAGCCAGTAACAACCAAAATATAGGTATATCAGTATTAGCTTCATATAACTCTCACTTGTTCCATTACTTCCGGTGCCATCCAGCATGGAGTTCCAACAAAAGTATGCCGCACTTTTTGCCTGGATATATCTCTGCCAGTTGCTAGCCATGCTGATACACCAAAATCAGCTATTTGTACAGTACCATCTTCTCCTAACAAAATATTCCCAGCTTTTATATCCCTGTTGAAGAAAAATCTGAGCTTACAATTTGATTGAACCATTGAACATATTCTACTATATTGAGTTTAAAACGCTAAGCAAATACATTCTAAACATACATTGTAAAAAGGAAAACTATCATAGACACAAAAAATAATATGTATAAAAACTACCTATTGCCCGCAACCTGTGGAAACAGAATAGCCAGCCAGATAGTCCAATCAAATTAGCTGTTTAATTGTATTAAACATCTTTACATTTACGTTATAATTAGGATGAACTCCCATTTTTATAAAATATTTCATCATGTCATAAAATTGGATTGAAAAAAGTTAGTGACAATTTTAGTATTCCATAGTTCTACAGGTAGAACTGGAAGCAATAGTTAGTTTTTAAATACAGTCTGTATACTGAGGATCACATTTAGCATGTTATAGAACATATTGTTACCTACTTAAATATGTATTTTAAACATAAACGTTATACAAAGCAAAAAGTGCATTCGCAAATAAAATACTAGTTTGCTATTACGCTTATAAGCAAATTGTTGCAACGTTGACATCATTGTGTATGGGAATTGTCTTAAGGTAAGAAACGCAAGCAGTTATTAATACATAAATGTAAGCAGATATTTTATTTGTGATCTAGAAACATATTACTGCAATTTGATATAAACAATAACTTCATGTAATAAATTATATGCTCAGCTCACTGGCCTGTTCCCAGAAAAAACAGTATATACTGTGTATTTCTAAAACATCAGCAAAATCCTTAAATGGAGTATAATATCAGGATTTTAATTCACATGAATTTAAAATTTCCATAATTTTGATATAGGTATTGATTGATAAAAAGACTTTTTGCATATCTCTAGTGATTTAATCTGGAATTATTATTTTAAGTCGGGAACACTTTTTTTATTTAGTAACAATCATTTATAGTTACATTAAAAACACACACACACACTTTATCTATGGTACCAAAACAACTGCCAACTGGATGATCTTATTTCTATATTGTCCCAAATGAGGTTTTAAACTGTAGATCCTCATTATTTAGAAATTAGAGGTATTCAAAATGGAAATTAGACATATATTCATTCCTACCTTAAACATCACTAAAGTGAGTCATGTCATGACGCCTAGCATACACAGCAGCAAGCATGACATCCTTATTAAATGATTTTATGTTATAGTTTACCTGTGGATTTGTCCATTACTATGAAAATACTCCAAGCCCTTCAGGACTTCCTTTAGCACAGTAGCAATTGTTGCTTCATCAAATACACCATGTTTGCAATTAGCTACTTTCATTTTATGTTTAATCACATCCAATAAACTACCTCCTGGAAATTATAAATAGAATTTTTATTCAGCATGTAAGTCGTGCCAATTCTGTTGTACATTCTCAAAAACTCTACATTCAACTACAACTTATTTCAGAACTTTTAAACTATTCAATATAATCACTGATTGCACCAAATGTTTTATGTACTTACCTATATTTTCAAAACAAAACTGAATAGGCTTTAAAGTCAACAACATATAATCTGCTTTTAATAACGTAATATTTACATCTTAGGTATAACTTAAAAATGTATGGATGTACCTTCAAGGATTCTCAGCACCAACCAAAGCTCATCATGAACTACAAAACTTGTATAATATGTTACTACATTCTCATGATTACAACTTGACATAGCCTGCAACAAATAAACATTTTTCAAACAAACAATAACTTACTGAAAATAGATAGTCTTATAGGATTGGTGTCTTGCATACCTGTATTTCTTTCAGCAATTCGTCCATGGATGTATTCCATTTCTCTAAATTGATACGTTTAATGGCACATTTCTCACAGCGTGGCTTACAATACGCCGCATAAACTACCGCTGTGGCCCCAACGCCTAAATAACACAAGAAACAACATTTGACTTCACAATTATTTGTAAATGAAAGTAAACTTCAGTGACGCTTCAATCTCGGTTTATTCAAACAAAAAGATTATTATATATCACTTCCAACTTTCTTAGTCTTTAATTATCTTTAATTATTAGTTATAAAAGGCTTATACTTTATAATCAAGTTAAATTTTAAAGGAAAACAAAGTGACATTTTGGTAATCATATGGAATTTGACAGACATTTTTTTATGTTTAGTCGAACCAACTTGCGGTAAATTTTATACGAACTGTGGAAGTAAAAATGAAAAATTCACTATTTGAGCACCTTTATCCAAAAATTATTAATGAGGCACTTACCGATAATGTCCCGGAGTTCGTAATCATCTTCACTATTGGGCCACGGAGTCGGACACGAGTTGTTTGCAGGAATCGCCATTTTGCGAGTGAATAAATTTCCAATTCCTGCCGCTGCCGTTCCGATCGACAGGCGTGCGGCTCGCGCATATGACGACAATGCGGTTATTTGACGACGATCGCATGCCCCGAATGATTTCTGTAAGAAGACAATTCGAAAAATGCAACGCAAGCGTTGAATAAAAATAATAACGTTGCTTAGGAGAAGTCTTTGTATAAAGAAGATGTTATTTATTTATACAGACAACATTAGGGAGAAAATATCTTTATTAATTACAATAGCAACGGCATCTAGGTATGTACTGTGGGCAAAACTTTTAGTTTTTAAACTATGCTATGGTACAATCTCAGACTAAAAAGTATTCTTTTAGTCTGAGTATACAATACATTGCAATAGATAATAGGAATTAACAGATGGCAGGCAATACCGAATTAAACTTAGTATCAGAGAAGTGGTTGGTAGATACCTACTTGATGGCACCGATTCATACCTCATCACATACATCATCATCTCTCTACGCCCACCTTGGATCCCGGGTCCGCTTACCCTATCTTCTCCTTTAGATTTTTATGCTATACGTGGCTTTTAGGGGAGCGCCTACCGTCTGACTTCCGAACCCCGAACACTTTTTAGGTTAAGAATAAGAAAAATGGCAAACGGCAACGCTTCACGAATCACAATCAGAATGGACAGATTAGGTCACGGCGTTAAGCACCTTTCTACAATTATTCACAAATTGCTACTTAGTTTTCTATTCTATCAGGCGCCCCAACGAACGGCCCCAAATACTGCCCCGCATGTTTTTTGTGCTGAGTAAAACTGTAGGTACCTACACTGTTTTGGGGTTTTAGATTAGATCCCTGGCCACCGGGGTGTAAGGTGGGCAATTAAGGCATTTCCCTCACACACACCCCGACAAGCCTTTTCTGATAGGTACGTATAATACTTAGGTAGGTAGTCTTTTTTTTGGCGCACAGCTAGTCTAGTGGTAGGTAGAAGACATTGTGAATTTCATACCTATTCCATGCAATCTCAGACCGCAATTAGAGCGTGAAGTACCTAGAGAGAGAGGCTAAACCAATGACGTATTAGATTCATAGATACGTCATACAAGAAGAAGGCGGCTTCCAAATTTCAAAAATGGCGCAAATATATAAAAAAAATATAGCTAGGTAGCTACTTAGGTAGGTACTAAAAATACGTCAATGTTATTAATTTATATGAATTATAATTATTATTTATTTAGAACTTCTCGGCTTCTAAGGCTGGTATGTGTGGACCTCAGACTACTATTCTTTTAGTGTGAGGTGTGGACCTATCACGGGCTTAAGCCAAGTGAGTTGGTTCATTTTGAATTGTGGTGGGTGTTTGTGTGGTGGTTGAGAGGAATCGCCTAACTATGGAACATTTAGGTTTGGACTTAGGTAGGTAGGTACCTACCTAGGTACTTTAAAGTAAAATCAAAAATCCGTACTAATTCATACTGCCGATGTCGTACTAATATTAGGTATAAATGCGAAAGTAACTGTGTCTGTCTGTCTTTCTGTCTGTCCGTTATGCTTTCGCGCCTAAACCACTGAACCGATTTTGATGAAATTGGTACAGAGGGAAAGGACATAGGCTATCACTGGTCGCGATAACCGACATTCACGCGGGCGCAGCCGCGGGCAACAGCAGGCTAGTACTAAAGAAGCATGACAGAGGCCACAGAACAACAAAATAGGCCCTGCGATATTTTGATTTTCATGTCAAATGTCAAACCTTGTGCCTACAACAAAAATGTCAAACCTGAAACCTTTTACAACAAGATTGTACCTATATGTAGGTAGAGGTACAGTCAGCGCCAAAAGTAGATTAAAACTTTATAATTTAGAGATTTCCTGGACTCCAAAACGTTACATGAATGAAGTAACCATAATATACATCTATATTTCTTATACATAATACCTATACATACTATACAATACATTGTACCTATATGTACCTACTTAGGTATAAATTGACCTACATGTTTATTGAATGACTTTTGGCGTTGACTGTACCTTTACGATAATCACAAAGAATGGGAACATTCAATGCGGAGAACATGTTCAACTGTTTAACTGTTCGACTACAATCATAAAATCTACGTAATATTTTTTTAAATTTACCTTTTCATCTTCCTTAATTGATCTAAGATTTTCATGGATAAAAACCTTGGGTCCACCATTGAGAGTCATCTGTGGCTGTGGTAACAATGTCATCTTGTGTGTAGGTAAGGTAGGTAAGGTAGGTAAGGAATCTACTTAATCATAAAATTAGGTTTCAACACTTCAACATGATGCTGCGCGTGAATGCCCGTTTATTTTAATGCAGGATTTTTGAATCTTTTCATATCCATCATACTCATCTTGGCAAATTGGTTCAAAGCTTGTGTTTTAACTAGAGATGTGGTTTCCAAGGCATTATTTATGCTACTAAAGCTTGAAAGTCTTCACTAATTCACTCACAATAATTCTTCATCAGTGGAAAGTATTATTTATTGTTTCAGGTCACGGTTTCCGACTGCCAAGATCCAGTTGGCACGCGTAGTATTTACGTGCTTTGAAATCGTCTGTACGTTATCGGTGCACTTCAAATAAACTTCGTAAAATTATATTGAGATGCGCAGGTACGGTAACGCAGCCGTAATACGTCACACGCGGAATGCTACGCATGCGCGATCCAATTCATCGGTTCCGCCATGCTTTTTTCGCATGGCATATATTATAGAATTATAGCTATGCTTAATTATGAATTATTAATTTTCATACGTCACATCAGTGTACGTTGGACCTCAACCAATGAACACGGCACAGTAGGTAACATCTGGAGCGGCTGCACACCAGGCAAACAAAATAATATAATATGACACGATAATATGCCGTCGACTCGACCAGGGCGGCAAGATTACCGACATAACTCAACCTGTAACCTTATAGGTATTCCTGACACGTCAGCAGTGGTAGTGAATTCGATTCCCGCTCAGTACAAATATTTGCCTGTATGAGTAACTAGCCAACCCCGCGAACTTCGTACTGCCTAACAGACGATTCTTTATTTATTTTTTCTTTTTTAAAATTTTTCTCTCCTTAGGAACTATCCTCGTACTTTAAGGAATATTCTAAAAAAAGAATCATCGATATCGGTTTAGCTGTTCTCGAGATTTGCGCTCAGCAACACATTTAGCGATTCATTTTTATAGTATAGAGAAGAGAGAAGATAAGTACAAAAAACATGTATCAAGTATGTTACACTTTCTAGAATCTGTAGTTTGTGTCAGAAATATATATATACAGTGCAACCTTGATATAACGACCCTCGATATAGCAAATTTCTCGATTTAACGAATTTTTCTTAATCCCCTTGAATTGTCCATAAGAGTCAATGTAAAATATACCTCTACATTGCGAACATTTTTTACGCAATACCTCATTTTAAGGAATTTTCAACTAGCCAAAAAATTGTAAATGCCTCTAGGTAACGAATTTTGTCACCCAAAACCTTTATATAACGTACGCGTCAATACCTGACTTGAATTTCATTGTATGTGGTACATGGTTTCGACCCGTATTTTTCGTAAAACATGAATGCATACACCTTTATACATATCTACTTTTACAGATTTTACTACATTTAATTTTGATATTTAACCTAAGGGAAAAAAAGTTGTTACCTACCTATTTTTTTACCTATATATCACGAATTTTAGACCTACCGAACCTTAATATAACAAACCTCAGATTAACAAAGTACTTGATATAACGAATATTACCCTGTTCCCTTCCGATTCGTTATACTGAGGTTGCACTATATATATATAGAAAGCTTAAAGCTCTATAATTAGGACGTAGGTAGATTAGTGGGTTAGCCTTACGGCCTTACGGCCTTACGATCTAGAGAATAGAGATACCGGGTTCAATTCCTGGCAATAATACAGCAATTTAAGTAATTTAGTTTAGCTGGAGGGGTTAGGACGAAAAATACCGGTTACTAATGTTGTTTAGGGGGGGGTCGGTGTAGGTCTTAGTGGGACGGGTTCTTTCGCCAGGGAACTCGCCCCTAAAAAATGCTAAGAAATACCAGTAGTGCACGCCTAGGAGTGCGAAGCTAGGCTAACAGGCGCGCACCGACAAGTACGTCATACACGTCCACGCCATCACTAGTGTGCCGCCGCAGACTGGTGATGGGCCTACATACCCCATCTATGTAGGTCGTCCTCCCCGGGCACTGTGGTGGTCGAAAACGAGCTCGCACACTTCCACCTACCTCGTGACCACTACAGCCAAGTATGACGTGCGAAGGCGAGTCTTCGGCGCCTTGTATTATTTACGGCTCTCGCTCGGCTGGGGGGCGGGGGTGGGTTACGGTGCCGGAGGAGACTGACGACTCCGTCGGCGTTGGCCTGCCTCAGTCCTCTGGTGGTTTGGGTGCCGTGCATGATACTTAACCGAACATACTGGCGAAACAAACAAACTAAGAAAGGGAAAGAAATAAACAAAAATGCTGATTGAATTGATTGGATTGAAAACGTGGTGCAGATTGAACCACAACAACGCCGAGCCTTGGGCGGCAGACAAACCTGACAACACTGGCCTAACAAGTCAGTCATCTGTGGATATTAGGAAATGAATAGCCACACCCGTACCTGCTAACTTAAGCAATCGGGAGTCTTGGCTTAACTGCCTGGACTAAGAGAAAGACAACCTCCATAAAACAATCACCCCAATTCCACGGTGGGATACGTGCCAAAGGAATGCATGGCTGATGGGGGATCGGTCACGAACGCCAACCTCGACGGACCTGGCAAACGTCGTTGAAGTAAGCCTTCTTGGGAGAATGGGCGTCACCTCCCATGCGACCTCTTATTTCGACCCTTCTCGTGGGAATAAAATGGAAAATAATAATGAAAAAGGAAACAAAAACTCAAATATGATACAACAAACGCTCAAGGAAAGCATACTGAAACATACTAGGAGTCACTCACTTGGCTCCATACCTGCACACACCTTAAAACATAACAGCACTGATGAAAACCTGAACAAAGAGTGTACGACTCCTGGCGAAAATAGCAAAGAACTCCACAAATCGTGGCAAAATGATCGGGTATTTATAAAGAGGAAAGCTGAAGCAAGTCCTGAAACTACGAACAAAAACAAAAATAAATTAATAAAAACAACATATTATGCCATCCCAACACAAAACAGCTTTGAAGTTCTAGAAACTGAAGACACCGTTGAAACTCCTAAGCAATACCAACAGCCCAAGCCACCGAGACCAGAGCCAATATTTGTAACAGGAGTCCTCGACATAAAGAAATTAAAAGATCTTCTCTCCACAATTGCGGAGGCTGGTAAATACACTCTGACAACTTTAAGATCCGGTCATATGGTCAAAGTAATGCCAGTAGATATAGATACGTACAAAAGCATAAGAGCTAATTTCATAGAAAGAGACATTAGTCACTATACATACAAACTCAAAAACGAAAGAGCTTATCGAGTAGTCCTACGTGGCTTACACTCCTCAGAGGACATCGAACTTGTAAAGGGAGAGCTTTTTGAACAGGGCCACGAAGTAAGATACATTACAAACATAAAACATAGAACTACAAAACAACCAATGCCTGTATTCTACGTAGACCTGGAACCTAAAAGTAACAATAAAGACATCTTTCAAATCAATAAATTAAATCATACTAAGATTTCATTCGAGGCTCCGTACAAGAAGCTAGATGTTTTACAGTGTAAGAGATGCCAGAGATTCGGACACGCCAAAAACCAATGCCACAGGCCATTCAGATGCGTTAAATGTGGCGAAGATCACCCCACAACAAGCTGTGTAAAAAGACCTGACACTGAAGCAACTTGTGCTAACTGCCAAGAAAAACATCCCGCAAGCTACAAAGGCTGCGCTAAATATAAGCAATATAAGGAGTTAATTATGAAGAACAAAACTAAAAAGTACAAAACTGAAGAGGAAAAATGCGAAAGACCTAATATTAATATTAATCCTAATACAACCATACAAGGAAACAACCAAAATAAAAAAGATAAACAAACAAAACACAATATGACATACGCGCAAGCAACCAAATCAAACAATGCAGCAGGATCAAGCTGATCAGAATCAGCTGACATCAAGGATCCTAACAACTTTGTTGAGGTACTAGATGTGATGTTTGACAAATTTCAAAACATAATGAATATTATGCTAGACAACATGATGGATCGGATGATTCAACTAGTTACAAGCCTTATAAAACACCCCTAAATATAAGGATAATTACATGGAATGCCAATGGACTAACAGAACGCAGACTGGAACTCGAACTGTTCCTAAAGACTGAAAGAGTTGATGTGGCCTTAATCTCAGAAACACGGTTCACACAAAAATCTAACTTTGCACTCCGACACTACAATGTGTATACTACAAACCACCCTACTGGCAATTCACATGGAGGTACAGCAGTGCTCATACGAGAAAACATTAAACATTATTATTTTGGGGAGCTCAAAACAGAGAAGATACAGGCTACCTCAATCAGAATCCAAGATAACAACGAAGAAATAACATTATCTGCAATATATTGCCCACCCAGGCACACCATTACAACCAACGACTTTACAGCATACTTCAAAACACTGGGTAATAGACACATTTGCGGTGGCGATTGGAACGCAAAACATGTGTTTTGGGGATCAAGATTGACATCTTCAAGAGGTAGACAACTATACGTAGCTATGAATGATCTCAACCTCTACTGTGTTTCGCACGGTGCGCCCACATATTGGCCTACGGACAGAAATAAGGTACCCGACTTACTGGATTTCTTCATGATCAAAAATGTAACACAAAGCCAAATAAGTATCGAGGAATGTACCGACCTTTCTTCTGACCATACACCTGTTATTCTTAATGTTCTATGCAAAGCTGTTCAAATTGAGTATCCGCAAAGACTCTATAATTTTAAGACAAACTGGGAAAATTACAGGGCTATATTGACAGAATCCACAAATCTAAACTCACCATTAAACAGTGTAGACAGCGTAGAATCAGCTATTGAGTCACTTAACAAACTTATACATCAAGCGGTCAAAGAGTCAACACCCCCACTGAGACCGAGAATCACTAGCAATTCTGCTTACTCCAAAAAGATAAAAGACAAAGTACGGGAAAGAAGGCAACTGCGTAAAATTTGGCAGAACACAAGATACCCTCAGGACAAGAAAGCCTTTAACAAAGCATCAGATGATCTCAAATGCATGATCTCACAAGCAAACAACGAGCGTCTACAAAATCAACTAGCTAATCTAACTCCATACGTAGACACTAGCTACTCGCTGTGGAAGGTTACAAAGAAACTCAAAAGGCCTATTGCGCATATTCCACCCATAAAAACTGCTGACGGCAAATGGGCTCGAACAGATCTCGAGAAGGCCCAGGTATACGCTGAGCACCTGCAGTCTGTATTCCAACCGCTACCAAGTAAGCACCCGGATCATGATACATTGGTAGGCGAACTCCTTAGCGCACCAATGCAGATGTGCATGCCACTAAAAAGTGCTAGCCCAAGTGAAGTACGGCGAGAAATATCAAACTTGCAGGAAGGTAAAGCGCCAGGCTACGATCTCATCGACGCTCAACTACTTAAGCAACTTCCTAGAAAGAGCATCATCCATATAACGGCAATCTTTAATGCCTGCTTCAGACTTCATATCTATCCCGCCCAATGGAAAATGGCGCAGGTTATAATGATACCTAAACCTGGCAAACCCCTGCATGAAGCTAGTTCGTACAGACCGATAAGTCTTCTTTGTGTCATGGGTAAACTGCTAGAAAAGATATTGCTGAACAGGATGCGTGGACATTTACCGGAAGTCATACCACTTCACCAATTTGGCTTTCGAGAGAAGCATGGAACAATTGAACAGGTTCACCGTGTTACAGATACCATAAGTCGTGCTCTAGAATGTAAACAGTTCTGTTCTGCCGTGTTTCTGGATATCAGTCAAGCCTTTGACAGAGTATGGCATGACGGGCTTCTGTTCAAAATCAAACAGTTGCTTCCCCATTCCTTCCTTTCAATACTGCGATCGTACCTTCATGAAAGATGCTTTGAGGTGAAATTCAATAGTGAAACGGCTCCATTAAAAAAGATTCTCTCAGGGGTTCCCCAAGGCAGCATATTGGGCCCCGTACTGTACCTCTTGTATACTGCTGATCTGCCGACACAGAACGACACTATAACTGCCACGTATGCAGACGATACAGCGATACTATCGGTTCATGAAAATCCAATAGTGGCTTCAGCTAAGCTGCAAACCCACATCTGCAAAATAGAAAAATGGCTTGAAAAATGGCGCATTAAAGCCAACCAAGGCAAATCCGTTCATGTGACCTTCACCCTTAGAAAACCGACTTGTCCCGCCATAAAACTATGCAATGAAGACGTTCCACAAGCTGAAGATGCTAAATATCTTGGGATGCATCTGGACCGACGGCTAACCTGGAGGAAGCACATATGGACGAAACGAAAGCAATTGGACACTAAATTCAGAACAATGTACTGGCTGATAGGGCGCAAGTCAAGTCTGTCACAGGAAAGCAAAATTGCTATATATAAGACCATACTGAAACCAATATGGACATACGGCATCCAGCTGTGGGGAACTTCCAGCAATAGTAATATTGAAATTCTTGAAAGATTCCAAAGCAAAACACTAAGAGCCATGCTTAATGTGCCATATTATGTGAGCAATAAATACATACACGAGGATCTAAACATCAGGACAGTAAAGCAGGAGATTACTAGGCACAGTAAAAGCTATCAATCTAGAATGACGACTCATATTAATGAGCTGGCATCCAGACTCCAGGGTACAGGAAGTGTATCACATAACCGATTGAGGCGACATGATGTCCCTACGCTAATCGCGAGATTCGATTAAAGAATGTGAAGGGGACCTCCAACCATTCTTACTGCTAATGATGACACGATAATCAGAAAATAACATCAGATTGGCTTATTGTGTAAACACAGATCGCCAAGTCGCAGAAGAAACACGAAAAAAAAAAAAAAAAAAAAAAAACTAATGTTGTTTAAAAAAAACTTTCATTCTTAGATTGTTTTGCTGCTTCTTCATGCAAAGTAAATTCTGCAGAGCGCCCTAGAGAGATTGCTCTCAGCGAGTAAACTAAAGGAAGCACGGTTCGTTTGCTTTTGCGTAGCGTAGCTGTGAGTAAAGTTACAGCGAGTCACATATATATTCCTTTACGGACGCTAAAATCAATACGTATCGAATCTATTAATAAATTCTCTTCATCACTATTATCACTAGATACATACATAGGTATTATAAAACAAAGTCGCTGTCGCTATCTGACCGTCCCTATGCATGCTTAAATCTTCAAAACTACGCAACGGATTTTAAAGCGGTTTTTTTTTAAAGATAGAGTGATTCAAGAGGAAGGTTTATATGTATAATACATGCATAATATTGTAGAGAAACACTGATAAATCGGGATCAGAATACCATGCGGGCGGAAAATATGGCGTTACGAAGTTCGCCGGGTCAGCTAGTTAGATATAATTATGTGTAAGTAGGTACCTATATAATTTATTATATTATTGTACGTACGACGAATTTCTACCACGACTCGCCGACACAATAAGTTAAGACGTAATTTACCGTTAAATAAAATCACACAATTTTTGAAAGGTAACTCTAATTGCCCTCTACGGTAATAGGTTCACCCCCTATATTAACTACGTGGGACCTAATAAATATAATAATTATTGGTGAAATGTGGGTGAGGTGTGATTGTATGTAGATAGGTATGTGTGTATGTATGTAGGTAACTCTAATTTAAATTAGAGTTAAGTTTAAAAACGTTATAAATACCTACTTGACTGGACCAAATTTCTTGCAAATAACAAGCGGATATCTAACTATACTATACTCCATTCGGTTAGGTACCTACCTACTTAACTAAACGTAAACAATCTAGATTTGTCTTTTTAATGTTTTATTTTAAAAACTCACATCATTAATATTTTTCTTTTTAGAAACTCATTTTAAATACCTACTAAAAATCGAAATCCAATTAGTTAGTCAGTTAGTTAACCTACTTTATTTGTTTAATATGTGTTTGTATAAATAGTCGCTACAAGGTTGTTTACCTTTACAATAGTTAAGTACCTAACCAAAACGAATGTAGGTAGGTTAGTTGGTTGGTATACCTAATGGTTTTTAAGGAATTTTCTATTGCAGACACTCAAATCATCGTGCTGAAGTGGCCCTAGTTAGCCTAATTTACGACGGAATTTAAGATGCTATTAGGGTATTCTGTGATCTTACTAAAGTAAGTATTTGATTGTGTTGAAAATCAAACACTCTTACTCAAGTTACATCTATATTATTATGGTTTTAATAAGAAACTCCTCCATAGAACTATTACAATCTTACTTAACAGGTTGGCTTCAGACTGTTGATTTGAGTAACGTTAAGTCAAATGGGTCAAAAGTCAAAATTCCTAGGATTTTCAAAGGTCCTAGGATTGTTCCCTGGGGTACACCGTACACCTCGTACGGTGTACTTCAAGGAACAATCTTAGGACCTTTTCTCTTCTTGCATTATGTCAATGATTTGCCATAAATGGTCGAGCACAAGCTGGCGTAGTATTGTTTGCTGTTATACCTCGCTTATAATATTCATAGTGAATCGGTGTATGTAGTACAGAGGTGAATAATGTTAATAATGTTTTCACAGTGGTAATGTTCTTTAAAGTAGGTACTAATGTACAGTAAATCTGTTAAATATAAGCAAAAAAATATTACATAGCGCCATCATCATCTGCATATAGACGTATTCTCCTGATTGCATCCGTGGCCAAGATGACCTCGGAGCTCAGGGTCCGCCTTCCGGCTCTTCCTTCTCCACTTCGCACGGTCTTGGGCGTCCATGGTAGTGAGACCATTTGCACGCATATCACCCTCCACGACGTCAAGCCAGGACTTCTTTGGCCTACCCCTTTTACCTGGACCCGGCGGGGGTACCATTGCCAGGCATTTGTTCCCCACGTAGCCTGGCGGTTGCCGCAAGACGTGGCCGCACCAGCGAAGGCGGCTCTCCTGCATTTTATCCGCAATGTCACGGACATGGAGGCTGCCGCGGATGCGAGAGTTCCGTACGCGATCTTTACGCGTAACGCCGCACATCCACCGCAACATTTTCATCTCCGTGACACGCAGCTCTTGCTTGTGTCGCTCGAGCAGCGGCCACGCCTCACAACCATACAAGAGAACAGGCCTAATGATCGTCTTATAGACCTGCCCCTTCAACCTGACTGGCATTTTAGGATCACAGGTCACGCCAGTCATTTCTCGCCACTTGGCCCACGCGGCAGCAATGCGTGCCTTGACGTCGCGGTCGATCTCACCGGTCACATGAAGTACAGATCCCAGGTACTTAACCTGGTCCGTGCGCTCGACCAAATCATCGCCTATGCGGACGGGTGTGGGATCTGTGGAGTTTAACGCTAAGTATTCTGTCTTCGCTACATTTAGCTTCAGACCGCCGTTCTCAAGCGCTTCTTTCCATCCTTTCACGCGTCGCACCAATCTGCTCCTGTCCGCGTCCATGAGCGCAATATCATCAGCATGGGATCCTGCCTTTTCGCCGAAAATTGTTTGGCCGATTATCACTTGCCAACCAACGTTTCGCCTATTTTTCACTTTGACGACTAACGATTGCCAAATTTTTGTATGACAACGTTTCATTTGGTAGAATTATTGTTAAGCTGATTATTGTAATGACAAAAAACGTTTGGGGCATTTATCTTTTGTCAAATTATTTATTAGGCTAGACAACTTTTAGACGAATCGAGTATAGCGCGCCCCAACTTGGATAGGTTAGGTTAGAAGGCTAACGCGGGAGCGGAGCGGAGCGGAGCTCCCGCTTTAGCCTTCGTGGTTATTTTTTTATAACCATCCATAAATAGTGGCCCACTTAGTATTTTTGTACGCCACAATCAGTAATTTTGTCAACAACTACATGAATATTACGCTAACTAAAACATTCGCTACTTGAAAGTTGGCATTTTGAAAAGTGTCATTCTAAAAGGAAGACCAAACGTAAAATTGGCAACTGTGAAGTTGGGTAATAAAAACAAAATTATATCACAAGTTGGCAAATGATTATTCTGCGAAATAAAATTCTGCGAAACGTTAGTTGGCAAGTGATAATCGGCCAAACAATTTTCGGCGAAAAGGCAGAGATCCCATCAGCATACATGAGCAACCACGGAGGCTGCTCATGTGAGTTTCTAATGCTGTCCGACAAAACATCTAATACCACGCTGAACAGGTAAGGACTAAGGACGGATCCTTGGTGTACCCCGACGGTGATGGGGAAGGCTTTCGAGTCGCCAACAGCAGTCCGAACCACGGAACCGGAATCGTAGTACATGTCTCGGATGGTGTCAATGTAAGTCTCTGGGACACCCTTGGCCCGCAGTGCCCACCAGATCACCTCGCGAGGAACACAGTCGAAGGCCTTCTGCATGTCTAAGAATAGGCAGTGCAGGGGCGTGTTCTTCGCCCTGTATTTCCCCGCCACAACCCTTAGGGCGAACACTGGGTCCATGGTCCCGTGCCCGGGACGGAACCCGTACTGGCACTCCGAGAGTGTACTTTCCTGTCGGATCCGGGAGTCGATTATCCGCTCATAGAGCTTCATGGTGTGGGACATTATCTTTATACCGCGGTAACTACCACACTCCTGCACCGATCCCTTGCCTTTGAAGACTGGCGTGATGATGCTCAGCCTCCACTGGCTCGGGATCTCACCGGTGAGGAGTACGCGGTTATAAAGATTTGCTAGAATGCCTACACCACGGGCGCCCATTGCCTTCCAAGCCTCGATGGGGACTTCGTCGGGTCCGACAGCTTTCCGGTTCTTCATGCGGCGAATGGCAGTCTGGACTTCCGCAGGCGTTATCGGTGGCACTAGTCCTTGATTCGGAGGGAGGTCTGGTGGCTGCACCTCTTTATGCTGCTTATTCAGCAGCTCGTGGAATTTAAGATGCTATTAGGGTATTCTGTGATCTTACTAAAGTAAGTATTTGATTGTGTTGAAAATCAAACACTCTTACTCAAGTTACATCTATATTATTATGGTTTTAATAAGAAACTCCTCCATAGAACTATTACAATCTTACTTAACAGGTTGGCTTCAGACTGTTGATTTGAGTAACGTTAAGTCAAATGGGTCAAAAGTCAAAATTCCTAGGATTTTCAAAGGTCCTAGGATTGTTCCCTGGGGTACACCGTACACCTCGTACGGTGTACTTCAAGGAACAATCTTAGGACCTTTTCTCTTCTTGCATTATGTCAATGATTTGCCATAAATGGTCGAGCACAAGCTGGCGTAGTATTGTTTGCTGTTATACCTCGCTTATAATATTCATAGTGAATCGGTGTATGTAGTACAGAGGTGAATAATGTTAATAATGTTTTCACAGTGGTAATGTTCTTTAAAGTAGGTACTAATGTACAGTAAATCTGTTAAATATAAGCAAAAAAATATTACATAGCGCCATCAATCAATAATATAATTCGTACCTATCTACGTGATCGTAATTGTAAAAGTACAATAAACTATTAGTCATTAAAAATGTCGATAGTTTTTACCTGTCTAAAGACTCCTTGAGCACCGCTAGAAATTATATCACCAGGCATATTGCTGAAATGGAAACAAAGTATATTTTAAAAATGTATTTCACTATAATTATACCTAGCTCAAAGGTCAAATGGTCTAACAGATGTAGTTTCAATCCATTTTTTTTTCATACTTATAGAAATCCCCACGGTTACCCCTTCGTCGGCCATCGGTTGAAGGTTAGTTGGATTTGGACCCACTGTATCGGATCTCAATCATCAGGTTGTAAGATAACCCCAATAAGTCATTTCCCTCGCATGTGGCACCCTCAAGTGCGGCAAGCACGGTGTTCCAATTGAACCCCGGAAAGGGGATCGGGGGGCGTCACGCCCGTGGAGGCTATTATGTTATAGGTTAGTACCCCTATATTAAGTTGACAATCAAATTGGTATCCAAAAAAAGAGTATTTTCTTCGCAGAATAGAAGACACAAATCATCATCACAGCGTTGGTCCCGGTTGTATCATAGGTGAATGAGAACAGGATGGCGACTGCGACCGCTACGCAGGGAGCCCGGGTTCGATCCCCGCTCAGTGAAAATATTTGGTATTTGTATTGGTCTGGTCGTCGTGAAATTTGTAGGAAAATATACCACCCGTTAACGGGGTTCGCACGAACTAGCAATAACAGTCACATTTTATTAGCTCTATTTTTTTTTACCACGCACAATTTGTCAATGAAATATGTTTTTTTTTTCTACCACATAGGTCGCAGACAAGCACACGGCCCAACTGATGGGAAGTGGTTACCGTGGCCTTTTCATAAATCAAAGCATAAATATAAGTCCATACAGTTCGCATTTAAAAATTACCTTTTGATTTTATAATCACTAAAATGGGAATAGACGACTTGTAGTGTTGTTTACACAAATATTTAATCTGTCTAATGCCCTGTCCTGGTTGTCTAAACTTATCTAAGTATACTTACAAATTAGGTAATATAAATGAGAGTGTCTGTTCGTATTGTAAATAAAATAACAATTCTTTTTTTATATTCATGTTAATTTTACTTTGATTTTTTAAATCAGTGTAGACACTGATTTAAAAAATCAAAGTAAAATTAAAACCAATTTAGATATTAGCCGGTACAAACAGACAGAAAGGTAGATCTTTCTGTCTATTTGTACCGGCTAATATCTAAATTGGTTAGGCTGAATTTGACGGGATTTGCACTGACAGATAACCGATATTCTATCTCGTTTTCAGGAAACTTTTATTTAAAAAAATACCTATTAGGGTTCCTCGCTACTGACCCATTTTCATATGAGCTCTAGTGACGTGAAGCCCGGGGAGATTTCAGAAGGCAAAAAAAGCTTTTATTTACAAAAAAAAAAGGGAGATTCCTTCCTTATAATAATTGCAACAATGTTACCACGGGCCCCGGTATCAAATATTCTCCTATTTAAGACATTATTTAGCGTGTACAGCCAAAACTATTGATGATACATAAAAATATTGTATTATGTTACATGTTTATAATATTCATAACTGCCTAGGTAGGTACCTACTTTACCGACAAAAGGTTTGCAATGTCCAGGTAACTATTATAGGTTAGTCACACGAATTGATTTTTCGTAGAATAAAAAGATGATGACAATAATCGAACGGTAATGACAGTTTAGGTTCAGAATATACAACGGGTGTAAATGTGCTACTACAGTAGCTACCTACATCTTTATGGTTTTTCACACGCATGGGTGCACGAGTGTGACTTGACTCCCCTGGTGTTGCACTCGCCCATAAGCCACGGTAAACATTTATCATCAGGAGGGCCGTGTGCTTGTCTGCAACCTAAGTAGTATAAAAAAACATGTTTTATGATATTTGGCACTTTAGAGAAAGAATACCTTCTCTAAGGTACTTGTTGTTGAATGTTTGGCACAAAGATACCGCGTGGATTTTCGATCCCGTTACCGCCACCCAGGGAATTTGTACCTACGATAAAAAGTCTCTGTACCTATCAAGTTTCAGCCAGTATTGGTAACCGAAGATTCAGGCTTCTAGGCTTATCCACAACGAAGTTCTAGGGGGTCGAAAATGGCCTGAGTTGGTTCGAGAAAATAGTGTTAGGTACGGCCGTGCCGCTCTTTTTTGCTCGACTTGGCTAGTATATGTAATAGGATAACCTAATAGTCATACTTACTCAGTAAGTAATAGGATAGTAGGATATCATGGGCGTACCCAGCTTTCTTTGAGGGGTGGGGCAAAAGTTTAGCGATTACAATATGACTCCCCAATTTGAGAGGAAAACGTGCATCTGAGCCTTATCGACGAACAAAGGTCCGGCGACGAATCAGCGCTGTGGACCGGCTTGAGATACACTTGGGCCCCGAAGTTCTACTTCGGGCAGTGGGGTAGTGGGCAAAACAAATTCTGTAATAACTGCAATTTGTAAAACAACCTTTCATACAAGCTCGACTAGCTAGGTACCGACTAATAGAAACTCGTAGGCTCCCCGACTAATAGAAACTCGTAGGCTCCCCGACTAATAGAAACTCATTTAATGTTATATTAACTGCGTTAGCACATTTTCCTCAATGAAACGTTGGATTAGGATTTCAGTATGATTGACCCAACTTTTACTTATTAAATCCAGTTTGAGGCAAATTTGATTAAACGTTTCCATAATAATATAATTATTACCGAAAGCCACTCTATATCGTACCCGTGCGAAGCCGGGGCGGACCGCTTGTATCCTTATAAAAATATTCAAGGGCTGAAATAATTTCACTAATGGAATGGATTGTGTTAATTTTTAGATTTGACATTTCTCTGATTGTCAGGTTAATCAGAGATGTAACGGCTGTGTTCAAATAGATAACAGTATTCTAATCTCACTGTTATAAAAACCGACAACTAATATAGAAAATTAAACTTTTGTACAAGCGTACATGTAGTATGGATACGACTGGCTTGTTTTCATTTTTATTATTGTGAACCTGGCCTTCAGTTACACAAAAGGCAATTGTGTTACTAATTGTAACCATATCTAGTATATTTCATTCTATTATCCTATTGTACAGTGTAGCTATATGTGTATAGGTAATAATATAGAATAGACTTGTATAAAGTGGGATATGTAGGTACGTTGCCGTTGGTATGCGTAGTTTCGTTTGAACTAATTAGGCACTAGGTATAGGCCTTGCTTTTTATAATTGTCACTATGGAAAAAAAGAGTCCATAATATCCCTATTGATTATGACAGTAGGTAGGTACCTAGGTACCATATTGCAGCGGTATAGGCAGCCACATTGAATTGGTAAAGTGGGAATCGTATTTTTGATCAATGAGCTCATTGTTGTAACGTCTATAATTTATTATGTATTTAGCTACTAACATCTATGTGCCTGGCTCTCGCGCAAATTTTGAGAGCGCCTGGGTAACCAGGACCTTCCGCTAGGATGAGTAGTATCCTTGTTGCATCTAAGGAATAGCTATGGAGCCGAGGGTCTCGATTTTTCATATTTTCCTCTGCCCCCGATTTCTCGTAGCTTGCGTAGTCTATATGTCGAAAAGGAAAAATGTCTATGTTCCCTTTTCTATATTTTTATTTTTACTGTTCATTTATGTTCATTGAAAAAGGCGATCCACACTAATTACAGAGAAAAGATTAACGTCACCGTTTTTTTCATTAAAACACTCAGACAATTGTAATGGATTGAGATAACTTGTAATATAAAAAGGGGTTCGCTAGGAAATTAATTCATAAAACCGTCCATTGTGGACTTGTGACCACTAAAATTTTCCGCTTTTCCGCGAACGTATACGTAACTACAGAATGGCGATTAGCCAACTCTTCGTGAAGGTACGTAGCAAACTATTTAAATGGGTACCTTTATTGTTTACATATAAATAAATCTAATGATTTAATGCGATCATGGTATTATACAGGTACATACATATCTTTGACTTGCCCGATGTTTCGACCAGGTTACACCGGCCGTGGTCACAGGTCCTAACCTATACCATGGTCGCGTTAATTCCCCTTAACATCATCACTATCACTAGCTACATATTATAAATCACTACATATTATAAAACAAAGTCGCTGTCGCTGTCTGTCCGTCCCTATGTATGCTTAAATTTTCAAAACTACGCAACGGATTTTGAAGCGGTTTTTTTCAATAGATAGAGTGATTCAAGAGGACAGCCTCCGTGGCGTAGCGGTAGTGAACGCGGCCGCTACGCAGGAGGCGCGGGTTCGATCCCCGCTCAGTGCAAATATTTGTGTTCATGAAATATGGGTATTTGCATTGGTCTGGTCGTGCCTCGGAGAGCACGTTAAGCCGTCGGTCCCGGTTGCTATAAGAACATCTATGGCAGTCGTTACGGGTAGTTGGAGCCCTAAAAAATCCAAAAACAACGGTCTAGCTGCAAAGCTTCGATATCGCCTAATGTTATCATTGGGCTGTGGAGGCCAGATGGCAATCGCTTCACGAAAAAATATCGAGGTCTAGCCAAATCTGTAGTTGAGACGGTAAAGCGGACCCCAGACTCCAAGCTGAAAAGCTTCGGATGCGTCTGGGAATTAACGCTAGGATGAGAGAGAGAGTGATTCAAGAGGCAGGTTTATTATGTATAACTAATAGTTACATGTATAATATTGTAGAGAAACACTGATAAATTTAGAGATATGCAGCGGGAACGGAATCAGAAAATATGGCGGTACGAAGTTCGCCGGGTCAGCTAGTTGTATAATAATGGATCGCGAGAGTTTAAAAGTTAGTTAATCTAGTGATTATCTTCATAAAGATTGCCAAGGTGTATATTTTGGAGTCAGTTAATAATTTTTAATTTATATATGTTGGCTTTCCTTGGAGCGCCAACCGTCCAGTAAAAGGAAACGTAATCAAATTATGAGTTCGAGAGCGGACTTCGGGCTTCGGCTCCGGTTGGCTCTTGATACAACCGGGAATGGCCCTAAATTTTGAAAAGAAAAAAAAAAGAAAAATTTCTTCCTACAAAGTTAAATTAAACCGGTACTCGGTACCGGTGGTTAGGTATATCCCAATATTCCCAATGGAGTACAATTCTCATTTTGAGATTGTTCTACGATCTAAAACGTGTCGGTTAATGGTTAAGAGTCGACCGTAATTATGGTTACTAATAAGTATTCTTAAAAAAATGCATACTTAGTTTAAGTATCTGGTTTAGAACTTTTAGAAGTAAAATGTTTGTTTTTTTGTCAAGTTGCCATCAATTTATAGTGATAATTTTACTGTCAATTTGCCTTTAAAGCTTCGTTAGTTTATTTTCTGAATAAGAATATTTTCATCCCTAGGGATACTAAACCTATCAGCTATCATAGCTATCATTTATAATGTGTTTCATGATCGTAAGCTTTATTTTCTTATTCTGCGACTACTATTAAATTGAACTAGGTAATTAGGTACACTACAAGTACTCCTTTAGTATATCTACTTCTTCTTCTTCATCCTAGCGTTAATTCCCAGTCGCATCCTAAGCTTTCACCTCGGAGTCTGGGGTCCGCTGTACCAGTTTGAACTGCAGATTTGGCTAGACCCCGATATTTTCCGTGAAGTGACTGCCATCTGACCTTCACAACCCAATAGTGATAAATTGGCAATAAATGATTTGATTTGTCAACCTCGCGTTTTTAATCAAATGATTATGAAATTGAAATCCATACTAATTCCATACAATCCATAATAATATTACAAATGCGAAAGTAACTCTGTCTGTCTGTTACGCTTTCACGCTTGAAACACTGAACCGATTTTGATGAAATTCAGTACAAAGATAGATTAGGCCTTGGGAAAGAACAGGCCATGTTTGGCCGCGATAGCCGACATCCACGCGGTCGGATACACGATCACACTAGGCTTTTTTAGTTTCCCCCACTCCCCACTAGGAGTTTATTAAAATAATATTAAAATGTATTCTGATACAGGAAATTAGGGTGTGCTGCGTTAGTGGATTCTTTGCGTGTGTTGGTCTTGGTATGGCTGATGTGAGTTAGTAAGTCATAAAACAGCATTTACTACGAAAGAAATATTTCTGTAAGCACATACCGATCGCGGCAATTATTCTCCATGAACATTCCACCGGTTTCTGGCACAGGCTCCATAGTAAAATTTCCTCGGTGCTTGCGACGCATCTTCACTTCACAAGGTCTAAAATAAAATTAAAAAAATAAATACTTAACTAACACATTTTAATTCGGCAGTTGAGTAATGTAATTTTATTAAAATTTGGACTACCTTTTTGTCATATGGACCATTTTAATGATGTAAATTGATACTTAGATAAAAAATAACACTGGAATTTAAGTTACGGCTTCGTAATATCTAGGCTACCGGTAAGAATAAAGTTTATTGAAGAATATGTTCTAATTATTAACTCAATGTAGGTACATTGGAATTCTCATCGAGTAAAACGTTCACGATTCACTATGAACTACCTACGTAGAAAAAAAAACGATTTTTTAGATTTTTTAAATTGGACACGTCAATATGACTTCGCCCCTCCTGATGGTAAGTTGAAGGCAAAGTCTCAGGAAAGAGGGTTGTTATTACAGACAATGTTACAATACAATGGTGGCCCTTGTATCGACGCTTAACTTCACGGCCCGCTCTACGTACCCAGGACTATTTAGGTAGAATATTGTAAAAAATATATATATGTAGCTACCTAACTACTGATAAAACTATATAAATTGTAAGCAGCCCGTGTTCTGACTTCGACCGGGAATCAAATTAAACAAGTCCTATAACCCCTTGGCACTGCACCTACCTGGTCCAATTAGGTATAAATGTGACAAAAATAAGCTTGAATATTGAATTTCATACTACCTAACTACTAACTTCAAACTTCAAAAGTACACTTTTGCATTTTTAATTTTCATATAGGTAGGTAAGGCTTTCCATACAACTACTTAACCCTTGTTTGTCATCTTAGTGTTGATATTCTAAAAATTCCATTCTCACAGCATAAAAGCAGCTAGGTACGTACCTACTGCCAAAATTTTATATGTGTACCCAGCAGTTAAGGCTCCACGTTAATAAATCAGTCAGTCAGACGCCACAAGTAATGAATATGTCTAGATTTCGTTACATCTTCATAAATATTATATCTAAATAGTCTATCTATAGGTACTCAGACTAAATCTATATCAAGATGTCAGTGTGATACTGCAAGTGCAACGTTTCCGACTTCCGTCTACCACATGAATTTATTGCTACCGTTATGAAAATAACCAACACCTATATTTCTACATCAACAAATCTTATTTTACTTTGACAGCTGATGGTATGGTACCTACCTACGACCGATTAGATTCTAAATTTAGTTCTTACAAAGGGGCATGCTTGACATTCGACTTGTTTTGCAGGATATGGGGTCCTTGTCGTTTGAACTGAATGATACTTGTACAACGAAGTACCTATACAATGTCAACTCTATTGTGTAGGTACTAAAATTTGTGGGGCTTGGGCGTTTATAATAATAACGAATGGAAACTTTTCATGTAACTTGTATTAAATATGGTAGAAGCCTTCCAACGACCATACAGTTGTTGATGTACTCCTATGTGGTACTTAGGTAGGTACCTACCTAATTCTCAATATTTGGTAAATAGGTACTTAATTAAAAATTCTGTTGAAAAACTACCTAGTCATATATTTAAAATCGCACACAAAATCCAATCGGAGCTACTTCCTTGGATATAATGAAGACTAGACTTACAATAATCTTCAGAATATTGATATAGCTTGATACTAGATTACCAAAACGAAGAATTAGTGCACAAATAAGTAGTAAACAATATTCTAACCTTACCGCTTATTCGGTGTGGTAATAGACAAAAATAATATCCCTGCTGACATAAGAATCGAATCCCGCTGGTCACCACGTGCTACCGCACACATACGCCACACATTCACTGGTCAAATACTCCACTGTGATAGATAAAACATGCCATTTGCACCTAGATCAGAGAAAGACGGTAAAAGCAATGGTGTCATCACTACTATACGAATATAATATGAGCGAGGCATACTGTGAGCAACCCACAGGCCAAAGTGATCACTGCAGAGTTTGACAATCGTTTTATAATGCCAAAAGACAAAGTATCAAATATTAAAACCTATTGAGATATAACTTCGTAGTTCAGGTTTATGCAACCGAAAATATTTAAAGTAATTATATGATGCAACCGAAAATATTCAAAAAAAAATAAAAGGTATGATTCCGTGGCGGACCGCATACGACAACTGCCGACGCATGCAGCACATACAGCTTACACATTACTTGTCAAACTCCCATACGGATAAAGGGGACCATTGAGAAGCCGCAATGAATTACGTGCATCTGCTGCGTGCGTTGGCAGTTGTCTTATGCGGTCGGCTACGAAATCATACCTGATCATACCATACCTTAGGCTCAAAACGGTAAAGTTCTATTCTATTCGTAAAGGCACGAAAATTGTGAAAAGCACTAACTTCATGTCATCGCATCATTTGGTAGCGAACATAGTTAATCACGATTTTTTTTCGGAAGGGCTTTCTTGTTACTTTTTATTCAATGGGGGGTCCATCAAGATCGTTAGGGTCAAGCCAACCGCACCTGCATGCCGGTGGGACAGCTGAAGGCTAGAATTGGCAGGTCAGATGGCAATCGCTCTCCAAAAACCGTGTAAGTCAGATCAATAGCAGGAGAAGGAGTAACCGGACCCAGGCTCCGAGATGAAAACCTCATATACAACCAGAAACAACGCTAGAATCTAGAATGATAATGATGTTACAGATATCGAGGTCAAATGTATGTCAGAATAAAAAAAATACGTTTAACATAAATTGTTTGAAGACAAAAGCGCAGTTTCTGACTACTCGTAATCATAATAACAAATTGTGCTAGAATACACAAAAAATAAGAATTTAGATTAGGATAGCCTACATTGTGATAACTTGAAGACCAATTTGCTTATTAACTATATCTACTTATTAATAATTATGCAAGAGCAAGAGAGCATTTTAAGTTGTATAGGTTTAAACATGTGTGCCTCGCGGATTCGATTCCCACTCTGCGCAAATATTTGTATGCATGAATAAGTCTGTTTGCGTAAAAAATGCCTACCTGTAAATGATTTGTTATGTTTTCAGGTACCTATCTGTCTAGTGGTAATGAATAGCGATCCTACCACTAAATACTAAAATAATTTGTGTACTTAATGGTCGAAGGTACGTATGTTTGAAAGTTTGAAGCCACATGCAACTTCACTATTAGCGCCTGAAATAAGTCTTTCAACCGACTTCAACCACGAGCAGACATAATATAAATAAATTACAGCGAAAAAATGCTATAAGTAAAAGCATTTTATAAGAATTGAGTTTCATAAACATTGTGAATTGCTACCATAACAACAAAAAATACAATGAAATTTTGAAATAACTACGAGTAGATAGTATGATAACTTTTCCTTTGTATATGCTGGATTCGTGAATTTTGAATATTCAGAATACCTACGTTCGGTTGGTCAGACTATTCCCCTTAGAACTGAGTGTTCGCGGGTTCAAGTCCCGCTCCAAGTTGACTTTTCCGATTTAAATTTATAAAAAATGAGTCTTGAAAGTTAACTAGCGCAAATATAAATAATTATTTTCATTCCAGGCAAACAGATGTTTAGAATATTTTCCATGGCTGTGTCCCGGTATGCTCGATACATTTTAAGATTAGTTTGATAGTGGGCTAAATCTCACTTATAGGAGTCGGGCCTTCAAGGCACCACTTTCTTTTTTCTAATTGTCAAATCGTTTTAGAATACTGTTTAAGTGTTCATATTATGTATTGTCTGCTCAAAATAGCACCACTGCTGAATATAACGTATTCCCTGCGATACGTACAAATTGTTTTCAACCTCTGTATCCCTCCATAGAGAGCCCGAAGTTAAGATCTCTACATATGACTATATACCAATCTGAGCTCCGACGTGTACGACTAATCAAGGCAATGAGCTGACAACGTGACACAAAAGCCGCGTCATCTCATTCCTCTAACATGTGAATTAAACACCGTGCATATTTAATAATTTTGCTGCATTTTCAATTGATACCAGCTGTTGCTGTTGCCCACGACTCTGTCCGTATGAAACAATTTTTCTGCACAATGAACGCTTAGATGATGATGATTATATCTGTGTCGTGACGACAGACGTTCGACAGCTACTTCGATGTCCGTTCGGTGTATGCATGTTTACATTATATTATAATGGTCTTTAATTACTTTGAATACTGAATATGTACCTACGTTTTCTCAATTTATCCAATTATCTTATTTTTTCATTCCATCAATCTTCTACAAATTATTAGAAAAACCAAAAAAAGAATAAGGTCGGCGAAGGTGTTATGCACACACAAAACAAAATAACATATTACATTGGAAGCTGAAAATTTCTATAGTTTTCCGAGCAAGTTTCCTACTACAGACATTTAGAAAACTTAGGAAAAGATGAATGAAAACGCTAAAGTCGCTCTTCAGTTATGCCGTAACTAAGGGAAACAGGGATTCATTTTTATATAGGTACTTAGGGTAGGTAGATTGGTAGACTCGCGTTAACTCTGAACAGAGTGAGACGTTTTTTCACGCCGGAGCAGCGGTGCCTTCTCTACAAGACACAAATTCGCTCTTGCGTGGAATACTGCTCTCATCTCTGGGATGGCTCCGCAAAGTACTTACTAGATGCTCTCGACAGGTTGCAGCGACGTGCAGTCCGCATTATTGGGAATCCTGAAGTCACCAAAACCCTCGAGCCTTTGCAGTTGCGTAAAGATGAGGCATCTTTGGCGGTATTTTACCGTCTCTACTATGGTGAATGTTCTCTGTGATGAATGTGATGAGCTCTTCCAATTAATCTCACCCTCTCCTTTCCTATAAGACAACACGTGCAGGGCTTAGATGCACCCGCATACGGTGCAGAATATTTCATCAAGTACCAAGCGGTTCGGCGACTTTTTCTTCTGCCACACCATTAAGTCTTGGAATTCCTTACCAGTTCACGTGTTTCCCTCCTCCTACAGTCCCGGGTCCTTTAAGCGGGGCGTGAAAAAGCATCTGATGAGGCCGTCAAGCTGAGTGCCACCATTATTACATGGTACGTATCTGTAATGGTGACCCTCCTTTCAGAGACTTTACCTTCAGCTTACCATCAGGCGAGGCGAAGTCAAATTGACGTGTCCTATATAAAAAAAAGATTGATTTGCACTTCTGTTACGTCAACATTCAACAGTTTGTTGAATATGAGAGGTGCACGTGGGACATTCCTTTGATTAGCACATACAGACACTGATTATTATTGCGTCCTCATCATTTAAACTCCTTTAGCTGGTAACAAAATAAAAGCATGTTTTTTCACTTTAATAAATGAATGGTTTCTATCTTCTTGGCACGATTAGTTTATTTTGGGATATAATTAACCGTGTGACAAAAATAATAAAAAATGGATGACTGTAAGTTACATAATATATATACTGAGTGGGCGACTAAAATACTGAGTGGGCGACTAAAATACTGAGTGACCCGTGATACAGAAAGTGTGTTGCTAAATTGTGAAGTTATGAGGATTCGAGTATAGCGCGCCCCAACGCGTTAGCCTTCTAACCTAACCTATCCAAGGTTAGGTTAGAAGGCGAACGCGGGAGAGGAGCTCCCGCTTTACCTTCGTGGTTATTTTCTTATATCCATAAATAGTGGCTCATTTTGACACCCATAAATTTAATAAAATGATTCTTCACTATATAGCTGCCAACCTATTATTTTTACTTGCTTTTCGGATTAATTTGTCGCTGCGTTAAATACATGCCGTTTATTTTTAGTAATTTTTACATCGTTATGTCATATGGCCGCTGTTGTGGGGCTCAGCTGTCGATATTGAGACTATTTTCATATTACAGAAACGAGCGATACGAGCATTCTATCAGACACCGTGACGCGCTGAGATCTCTTAGCTCAGTCTTAACTCTCTATATTTTAACAGTAACTCAGGCGTCATACATTTGGTATTACTTAATAATTATGGTATATCGACGTTCATATGTATGTGCGCTCTATGCGCCTAAACTGAATAAACGAAATTGATTCTTCTTTGATTCTTCGGCCCTATTTAAAGAACTCACCCTCGGATACTCGTACTAGCTGGTACACCTGCCGATTAACGGATGAGGCTCTGGCGCTGGTTTTCCTCTCGGGGTTGTAGGGTCAGACTTCAGTCTGTTGCACTATGGCAAAGACATGCCAAAACATAAAATGGAGAGTGGAACTCGAAGTCTGAGGTGAAACTGTGAAAGCTAGGAATGTAACTGGGATCATAGTATTACAATATACATACGATAAATTTTGTTTTAAACTTGTGATGGTCGATCATACAGTTGATGTGTTATTCGCCAACTGGACACAAGAGACACGCGTATCCAGTCTATGAAACTCAACGTTAATTAATTTATTATTTCGTTAACTGGACTGGAATGGCTTACGCGTGTCCACATAGTGTTGATGACATTGAATTAGAAGTCTGATTTTTTATAGCTCCAAGACATTGCAAACCTTAGTACATATTTGGTACACGTACCTAATTTTCAACTTTCCTCCACATATTCTCGAGAACAAGTAAAGGTCTTGAAAGAGAGACACGAAGACAAAGTGTATAAGGGGCTTTTTTTTTTCTTTTGTGTTGTGATACGGGACCGTAAAAAGGCTAATTAGAAAAGGATAAAAAGAGATCCAACTGATCGACAATAAAAAATGTCCTTGGGTCTAGGTCATGTCTTTTTGCTGTACCTAATTGCTATAATATCTTCCCAAAATAAAAGTATAATCTGTAGAAAATATCGTTGCATCATCAAGTAAAAAAAAAAACGGTTTTCCAACAGTACCGTGTAAGCACTCAATCAATTGAGTCAATTTGCAATGCTTGCATCGATTGAAACTAAGTAAATACTTGTAAACAACTTGTGTTTTGAACTGAAATGATACCTATGTAATCAATTATAACTAGGTCACTTGGTCATATGCTTTATTTACGTATTTTTAGCGTCCCGTGCAGGGGCGTATTTACCCTAGGGCCAAGGGGGCCATGGCCCGGGGCGGCAGGTTGCGAGGGGCGGCGGAGCCGCCCCGAGCGTCTAATTTTTTTTTTATACCACTTAGGTTGCAGACAAGCACACGGTGCGGCCCACCTGATGGAAAGTGGTTACCGTGGCCTATGGACGAATGCAACACCAGGGGCGTCACACTCGTGCTGCCGACCCTGAAGATCTGATCTGGGCGCTTTAATCTTGACTCTAAAAGGCGTCCAGAGATAGACGCTCGGGGCGGTTGCGCCGCCCCTCGCAACCTGCCGCCCCGAACGTCTATCTCGGGGCGCCTTAATCTTGCTTTAAAAGGCGCCCTGAGCTATCTCCGGGCGCCTTTACGCCTCCGGGCGTCTATACGCTCGGGGCGGCTCCCTCGCAACGTGCCGCCCCGAACGTCTATCTCTGGGCGCCTTAATCTTGCTCTAAAAGGCGCCCGGAGATAGACGCTCGGGGCGGCCCTGCCGCCCCTCGCAACCTGCCGCCCCGAACGTCTATCTCTGGGCGCCTTAATCTTGCTCTAAAAGGCGCCCGGAGATAGACGCTCGGGGCGGCCCTGCCGCCCCTGGCAACCTGCCGCCCCGAATGTCTATGTCTCTGGGCGCCTTAATCTTGACTCTAAAAGGCGCCTATTAGAGTAAATATTACGTATATTTTTTTTTTTTAATTTTTCGGAGCTTACTTAGTTACAATATGACTATGTCACTCATTATTTTAATTGCATTCAAATTAGAAAACCCTAAATAACATTTGCGTTCAAGTACGGTGTAACTGGGGCCAAGCAGCTTGGGCGCCGAAGACGGCAGCGCCTTTCTCTCGCAGGGAGACGCTACCGCCTACGGTTAATTCCGGCCGAGGTGATGGCGGCGCTGTAAATGGCTACTCATAGGGTTTCCACGTATCCTTATGACTAGCAGAGAGCACAGATAAGAGCAGCTAAGGGGCGGCTGGTTCCCCGAGACCTGGGGGCGACAGGTGCGGTCGCCTGTTACTCCAATATATTCAGACCGGTAACGCGGCGGTGAAACCTGTAACTTTCCGGGGTTAAATGGGGACACCGACTACCCACACCCGAAGGAGCTATCTTAAAAGGTCAGCCGGGTTGCGAGGGAATAATCTAATTGGGTAACTTTACACCCGATAATTGAGACCCGACAGAGACGGTGTGCGGTTTTAAACCGAGACCGCATGTGGCACTTCACGAGGAATAATCACCCCTCGCAGACGGCCATAACTAGCACCAGGACCTGCGGCGAGAGGTTTCCCGCTCTGACGGTTGCTTAAAGAATACAACGCGTGAAGTGGCATATACATGGAGGAGCCCAGGCAGAGGTGGCATTGCAGGGGTCGGCTCCTGATCTGTATGTCTCAGGAACTCACCGAAGCAGCCATAGCTGGGCGCATTGCGTCAGCTGGTAGGAGAAGCTACTGTGATACCTCTATCGCGTTATCGGCAGCGAAGACGTGTGAGAACCCCCTCCGAGCATCACCTCATCCGAGCTAATCTTCTCCTTTTGTCGAGTCGACGACATATGTCATATTTTGTTTGCCCAGTGTGCAACCACCCTGATGGCGTTCTCAGAGGCACCCATGAGTTCCTGCGGTGTACACGTGCTTAGGCTTGCAGCACACGTTAGCGCCTACCTCACTGTAGTTCCGCATTCACACCGTGGTGCCTGGGTCCACCTTATCTGAGAAACTCCATCTAATTCGGTTTTCGTTACTTCGGCTGACCTGCATCCGAAGTCTATTTAAGGACTGCCAGGTGGTGTATGGGCAGCCTCTGTGCTCCCCACACATCAATTGGCCAGAAAGGGTTCGTAAGTAAGAGAACCAGGTATGCCCACTTCAGATCCAGTCACCAAATACGTCCAAGGACTTGGGTAACTCCAGCTGTGGCTTACTTGGTTGCTTCTGCTTTCGTGCCGTCACCATCCAGTCCTAGCCGATGTTCCACAGAAGCGGCCCCAGATCCGCGCCAGCCGGAACACCCCGCCACATATCTCACTTACCAAGCCCTGTCCTACATGGGTAGATACTGGCTTTCACCGATAAGTAAGCCCCGACAATAACGCGAGGATAGAGAGGCACCCCGTGCTGAAATAGTGCAGCTCTGATGCAGCTCCATGGCAAGGTGGTAAAGACGTAGACAACAATAGACGCTGTCAGCATCAACTCGCCGTGCCACTGCTTCTTCCACCAGGGCCCTCAAGCGCGTGTTGGCATCCACGGTGCTCCCGACTATAACCAAATTTATTGTCTACCAAATTCCGCCTCACTCCTGTAAGGCGCTCGATGTGGCACTTCACGAGGAATAATTCGTTTAAAACACCTGCATGACTGCACACCTTGTCCATCAATACAATGAGCCGATAGGCGGACGGTAACTTTGCAGAAGAGGAACAGTTTTCCTGTCTTTCAAATTTTCGGAATCCGTCTCTACTTGAGGCATATGTTATAGAGCCCTTCAACACGGGATCCGAGTGCCTTTAGAGCCTAGAGTGCTGCCAGGTCCCAAAGCGGTGCTTTTGCTGTTGCCTTTGAGCCATAAAACATCATTCTTCACAAGCTATTGCTGTACTCAAGTGATTTTTGGTTGCGATATCATCTTCTACGTAGGGCGCTTTAATGGAATGGAATGCAAATATTTCCCCTTGAAGGGATTCTGGTTGGGAGCCTGGGTTAGTGGAGAGATCGATGGAAGTCACTTCCCTCGCACCATAAGATAGAGATCTCACGAATCAGGCTTGAAAATCTCCAGCAATTTCTGACGGACCCCTATTTTGTGTCAGCCCCTTGGGCGCAGGCTAACGGTGAACGCGAATGTCACATAGGGGCAGGCGCGGTCGCAGCTTGAAGTTTTGGGGGGGTACACTTCGGAAATTCCTTAAGAAATTTAACCCCCCCCCCTCCCCTCGTACTGGGACTTTTCAATATGACGTGCATGCTTTTGGGGGGGGGGGGTCATGTCTCCTGTGACCCCCCCCCCCTCGGACCACGCCTGCATAGGGGGCGGCAAACCTAAGTGGCCCGGGGCGCCAAATCTTTAAATACGCCCCAGTCCCGTGCCTAAATAATTAAATATCAAAACCCGGATCCCCTAATAGGATCACTTTGTTATCCGTCTATGCCTGTCTACCAAAACCACAGAATAAAAGTAATAGAATCTACTATGTACCAAAACCTTCTTCTCTACTCTAGGACTAGTTTGCTGCCATTGTGTC
Organism: Eilema depressum; assembly: GCA_914767945.1. Taxonomy (NCBI): domain Eukaryota; kingdom Metazoa; phylum Arthropoda; class Insecta; order Lepidoptera; family Erebidae; genus Eilema; species Eilema depressum. Next base: position 18,779,470 of record OU612012.1, on the reverse strand, counting down.
TTCATCGTCGTAACTTCAGTCTCTCAAAAAGAAACTTTAAATTCGGGAACTCTCGGGAAAGAAACTTTAAATTTAAATAAAATAATTAACGGAATTATTTACTGCGCCTTAACCTAGTTGTGATTGTGAACCCTCAACGCGAGTCGAACTCACACATCACCGATTTTTCATTCTCGCGGGCGCCATGCGTCAGAGTCGCGAGACTTCGTTTCACATTTGATTTTCTGCACTTAGTGTACTTACAACGATATAAGAAGGTAGGGAAGCACCTTTTAAAGATAGAATGAATTTCCAAGTATTTTATAAAGGAGCATTACGCCTGGAACGCGATTCTGCTAATCTTCAACGATTTTTATACTACAGACACTGCAAAAATGTCATTAAATTTTAAACTTTATACATAAATTGACTTAAAGTCCAAAATTATCCAACGCGAATTATACCTATGTTTAGACTTAGTTTTGACTGAATATTGAGTTGGAAGCGGGATTACCTACTGACGAGATGCTGGACGCGTTGTAATTCTAAGAAAATCCTTATTCTAGTTTTTACATAGAGTTAAGATAATGGACATTGTTCATGAGTATGAATAATGAATATATTTTTATAGAAATAATGTTTATCATCATGATAATGTTTTTAAGTCTGATTCATTGTAATTAATGACCACCAGTATTTAGGTCCAAAATAAATGATTAGATAAGGATAAGACTGAAATAGAATAAAGCTGACTTCTCACTGTAGGATATATTGTAATATAATCATACAGTATAATTATGTTTTATTAAATAAAACATTTTCTTTCTTCTCTTTCACATAAGTAGCCGATAGCTTTCTAATGGCGAAAGATATTTTGAAATCGGTCTAGTAGTCCTTGAGTTTTTTCGATATGTACAGTACATACAAAAATACAAATCTTTCCTCTGTATAATATTGGTACCTATAGAGATTATGCTATAACGTGACTATCGTTCATTGGTGTGTAATGGTTTACTTACGTAATTTGTCGCCATTTTAACGTCCTATCTACATTTTTTATACTTATTTTCGATTTCTTTAACCAATTAAATTTAAAATATAAAAAACCCCCGACCCAAAAGGAACCTATAAAAAATAAAATAATAACTATTACATTATGACCTACCCTAAGTATTGACCCTTTGTCATTTGTCTCGTCAGGGGACCGCTAAGTACCTTGGTAGGCTCTATTTCCCCAGACGGTCAGACGGCGGCGGTCCGGTCCCCCGACGAGACAAATGACAAAGTGTCAATACTTAGGGTAGGTCATAATGTAATAGTTATTATTTTATTTTTTACTAGCTGACCCCGCGAACTTCGTACCGCCTTTTTTTTTAATTTTTCTCGCCGCGCCGCGCCGTAAGAACCATCCTCGTGCTTCAGGGAATATTCAAAAAAAAGAATTAGCGAAATGGGTTCAGCCGTTCTCGAGATTTGCGCTTAGCAACACATTTAGGGATTCATTTTTATATAATAAGATAGGTTCTTTTTGGGTCGGGGGCTTTTTAAATTTTTAATTAAATTTTCATTATTTCATGCTTTTTATAGGTAACCGCTTAAGAGATTTCTATAAAACTTGCTGTATCGTCATGTATAAATTATGACCTTTCATTTGATACCCAACACGGGTATATTTGCACACACACACACACACACACACACACACACACACACACACAGACGCACGCACGCACGCACGCACGCACGCACGCACGCACGCACGCACGCACACACACACACACACACACACACACACACACACACACACACACACAGACAGACACACACACGCACACACACACACACACACACACACACACACACACACACACACACATACACACTTCAAACTTATAACACCCCTCTGTTTTGTCGGAGGTTAAAAATACCTTAAGTTATGATCGGCGACTCGAATGCGATTTACGTATATCTAAGCCTCAGACTAAAAGAATAGTACCTAATCTAAGCCTTAACTGCTTACACTGAGATTTAATTTCGATTACATCTTTTTTTTACCAATTAGGTGGCAGACAAGCACAAGGCCCACCTAATGGAAAGTGGGAACCGTGGCCTATGGACGTATGCAACACCAGGGTCGTTACACTCGTGCTTCCGACCCTGCAGAAACCTTCTAATGCACTTCTTGAAGAACCCCATATTGTAGTCGCTTGGGAAAACCATCGCGGGGAGTTCATTCCACATCTTATGTTATGGCTTTCATTATAATATCTTAGGGTGGGATATAATATAATAATATAGAAGCCCATAGTGAAAACGCAGCTTTAGCATTGCCATCGTGGCAATGCTGCCCAATCTTTTGTTAATAGTAGCGTTGGTGACAATGTGGACGAATTTTATTACGCATGTATGTAAATACCTTTTTTTTAGTTTAATTTAAACACTTTATAGTAAATAGGTATATTCGTTTCGCGAGTGTTTCTTTGCAATTTTTTTAACACGAAACTGCTTCATTTATCCAAAATATTTTTGAACTCAACTTACTATAGATCCTTACATAAATTTATTAAAAAAAATCTATTGTATAGCATCAATGTAGCATTACTAAAATATGGGTCAAAAATACGCATTTTATGGTAATTTACCTTAATACACCTGTGCCTTCCCCTTCGGGGATTTACAGGCGTGACTATAATATGAACGTATAATTTTAATTGTTAAATTATTGTTTATAAAAAAAAGGTTTTTATTTTAGTAATAATTTAATTACTAAAATACTATAGATTAACCACTTAGATACTTTTATACCTTCAATTTATAAATGAAAGAGCCAATTATTGTGATTGGAAGGTCAATGACAGTCGCTTCTGGAAAACCCGACATCACAGTCACAAACAATAAGTGATATTCGGGCTCCAAAGTGCTAATGACACAACTGGGAACTTACCAGTGGCGAGGGATCCCTATAACACGACTCCTGTCGGTTTGCTCTGCGGGGAAGCCGATGTAGAGATGCTAAAGTTTATACTCTAATAAATAATAAACATAATACATTATCCAAAACTGGATGTAACTGAAATTCAGTATCTTGAGTATCTTGAGAGAATTTCATACAAAATTGCCATTGCCTTTACGAGGTAACATTTTTTCACCGGCTTCCCTTTTGAAAATTTTCACCCTTAGCAATTGGAACTGATCTTCGCCATTATTCATGAGCGTGATTATGGTGACATTAGAATTTGGATGCATGATAATGTTCTGGTAATGAATAAATTATTTATCATTATCGTTATCTTTACAGGCGCTTTGCATCACAATATGTCTGGCTTCGCCGCCGTCCTCCAACGAGGAGATGGCTAGGGACTTTTTGGAACATGTTTTAAAGATCCCTAATCCAGAGAAAGTCCTGTCTTCGGTGCTTGGAAAACTTGAAAGGAACAGGCAACAGGAACTAAGCAGACAGCAGACTTCGAGCGAAGACTGTGATGATCCATCAGAGGTAAATTAAACGGCACTTAGGAGCGGGTTCACATCGGTAATGTAAAAGCATGGATCGGACCGGGATCTTTAAAAAAAAATTCAATTATGAATATTCTGCTTTTTATACTTACCTTTGACTACTTTGATAATATGATAATGTAGGGGACGATGGGGGAATTACGGACATGGGGTAAATACGGACTAACATATATCTACTCTATCCCTGCCACCCGCGTCCCGCCGCCGCGAACACGCGTTGCGTTTTGCCATCTTTAGTGCCCGCCAAACACTCCCGACTGACGGCTGCGTACACGTTTCAAGGTAAATGAAATTTTACATTTTTTGTGATTTAGATGTAATTTTTGGTATTTACTATTTTGAGTGTTATTCAAAAAGTATAAGTGTCAGTTAAAAAGTCATATTTTCTATCGATTGCGATGTTAATGATGACTAAATAGCACAACCGTTGGCCTTGATAAATTTTGTTATCCTAAAATTATTGTTGTTGTACTTTTTCTAACTTGTTTGGGTCAATTGCGGACAAATAGCCTGGGGTAAATATGGACGTCCGTACTTACCCCATTATTTATCAAAATCTATTTTTTTATTTTATTTTCGTAAGTACTCCATTATTTATCAAAACCTATAGTATAATATAATAGTTCTGTTTTCCAGATGCCTCGAAAAAAAGCATTCCATCATTTTCACCAGCACACCGGAAAAAGTAAGCCTAGAACAAAAGGAACAGAAGAAAATAGAAAGAAAAAGAAGGAACCTAAAGCAAGAAAAGACCAAAACTACAAATAATAAACCAAAAAACACTAAAAAAGAACGACCAAAAGGTGTTAGAAACTTAAACAATTTTGAATGTGATAAAGAAAATGATGAATATTTCTGCATTTATTGCCAGGAAAAGTATTGTGATCCACCCACTGAAGACTGGATTATGTGTTCCAAATGTGAGAATTGGGTACATGAGAATTGCAGCGCTGGGTCTTCTTCAAGAGGCTACGTTTGTGAATTCTGCAAATGAAATGGGACCTCGTCCGTAAATACCCCATGTTGTCCGCAATTAACCCAGCACTGGTCCGTATTTACCCCTAGAGCTAAGGGTAATTACGGACTTATACGTTTTTGTTTTTGATTTAAATTTAATACATGTTGATTGATATCATATAATTATTAATGTAAATTTGATAGGTAAACAACTATAGTTTAATAATTAATAAAGAAAGACTGATTGCTATTAATAGTTTGAGTTTTATTTGTGATTCTGCTTAAGCGTCCGCAATTCCCCCACCTTCCCCTATATCCAAGGCGGAACTGCCGAGTCAAGTAGATCTTACGCTCGCAATTCGTAAAGAAGTTATTCCTGGTATTATTAAATTAGCCTATGTCCTATTCCAGACTAAACCTTGATCTATTTCTGTGCTAAATTTCATCCAGGATCAAGTAATCTGTCCTCCAAACTTTCGCTTTTACATTAATAGTAAGATTACAAGAGTGTAATAAGTATTTGACATTATTATCTTCTTCAGCTTTTACCAGAATACACTGAAGCTCTTCAAGATTCACGGGAACGGGACCTTAGACAACTCGGCGTACATGTGCAGGTACTTTAAATGCTTAACTACCATATATTTTTGAATTTATATTGTGTGGTACTACTACTTGTGTAGGCTACTGCCCGCTTGAAAACACTTTATTGCGAGAAATTGCTATTTTAAATATAGAATAGAGTACCTAACTATTCTATACTTATATACTTACATATGTTTCATGTTTCCTCAAGGTAAATAATAGGCTATACGAGTACGCATCTAATTTTTCTCTACTTTTCAATGGGACTCTCTTATTACCACTAGTACCTACTAGTACTATAACTCCTGTACACCAGGATCCCTCGTAGTAGTAGTGCCCGTAAGTAGGTGCCCTCCCACGTACAACGTACATACCGAAACACTCTCTGTAAGCGACGCACTACCAATATTTTATAATATCCTAGGAATCCTAGGAAAATTTTAACTGTGTTGGAATTGACATTAATCAGATACCTATGTAAAACGAAGGAGTTTCAAACATAAATATCTATACTATATTAATACAATTATTACAATCAGTGAATAATCTGTGTGGTGATCGAGAAGGAATACAAGTATCACCACCCCATCTCATCCGACTAACGGAGACAATATCACTGCGAGAGAAGGAAAACTCAAAATAAAATCCTGTACCAACGATCTGGCCAGCGTAGAAACAATAACCCAAAGCCTCCCAATATGTCCAGCAGTGGTGGATAGGTTAATTGATTGAATCAGTGATCAATAATATACCACAGTAAAAAATAAAATTCTGTATTTTGAAAAATGATAATAGATATCAATTTAATACCAAAATGAGGAGATTCACTTTGACTGCGACCACTGTCCGCTGGCGAGTGCGGTGTCGTTGGTGCCAAAAGCCGACCAGACCCTCTGTAACATCTGTTCTTCTTCATTGTTTACAGAAGCATTATCCTATCTGCCATATGGAAAGAAAAATAAGGAAGTTAAACACAAACGAATACGAATACAGGCCAGCTTACTACGAAGAAGTTCGATGCACCTCGGCAGCAAATGAAGACATCGGCGAAAGTCATGAGGTAGGTCGTAGGCTCGGAGGTGCTATGAGCACAGAATAATAATACACAGAAGTATGGAATCCGTGCACGTATTGCATATTTATACATACATACATATAATATATATTATGTACCAGCTTGTCACGCTCGCGTCGTCGTCAATGCTGGCTTATGCAAAGAAAAAAGTGTGATGCAAACGTAACTGAAGATAGGTAATAAATCAATAAATCACTGTAAAATGGATTGAATATGCATTATTTGTGCCAAGTTAGAAAAAAAATATGATTGAATTTATCAGATCCATTAAGTGTATTGATTTCGTTTATGTCAATGTTCCAGTTAGACCAATTATAAAGGAGTAATTTATGATTCCGTAGCCGACCGCATACGACAACTGCTGACGCTTGCAGCAGATACAGCGTACCCATTACTTGTTAAACTCCGACACGGTTAAAGGGGACGATTGAGAAGCCGCAATGAATTACGCGCATGTGCTGCGTGCGTCGCGTCGGCAGTTTGTCGTATGCGGTCGGCTTTATAAACTAAATGCCCACATAAAGTCACGCCTCTTTCTCATTGCGGTCGGCCCGTTTTTCCACTTGCTACGATCCTGGCTTTCATTTCTTCTACTTCCATAATTGCAACCCTTGACATCCTGTATGTGCATATAGCAAAAACTTGCAATCACTTCTCATAAGAGCGATAAGCGCCGCCCCTGTTACCTATCTACATGCCATACCACAGATTTTATAAGTTCATAATTTATTTTCTGGTGTCCGCGTGGTTCCTGGCAGAGTAGAATTTTGGCCACCCCATCTCCTCCAATGCGGTGTCGTACAAGGCGACTAAGGGATACTTAGGGCTGTTTAACATCAGACAGATTTAAACAGCCCGGCCTAGTTGGCCTTATTGGAAATTGATTCCGTTACTCCCGTACTGTAAACTATTCTGTACCGCTGTATATTAATTAAAGTAACTGTTTTTGCGTGATTTCCATATTCACAAAAAAATTTAGATTCTATTCAGTATTTGAAGTTTGTGAAGATGTTTGGATGTTATGTTACTCAATCACGTTAAAACGGCCGAACGGATCAGGCCGTAATTTGGTATAGGCATAAATTATAATATGGAATAACAGATAGAGTATTTATCCCTGGAATGTGCTCATGGGTTGCAGGAACGGAATCCCACCTGCCACCTGGTGGGCCCAAAGGCAACAGTTTCTTGTAGTAAAAAAATAACGCTATTGTTTGAAATTATCATTACAATAATGCTACTATTTTTGTTTTACAGATTTGTTCAAGTCTGGGATTCGCCTGTGTTCAGTGGAATAAAACTTTACACTTAACTAGAAGACGTTACTCCAGGTAAATATTTGTCTTCTGTGTTGATACCATCTAAGATTTTCCATTAAGTAAAGCGTTAGGCATTGAAGGACTTAGATTTGGAACTAACTGGAAAACCGAACCAGATATAATATGAAGATGCTTCTTGTTCCTCTGAGCAGTCGGAACGTTGATGGTCAGACTGCTTAGAGGAAGAAAAGGCATTTTCGGAATTGGTCCTATTCGCATTCAAGATATGCACTTTGGAGCTCGGCTTCTGATCTTTTTGTCCTTCCTTCCACTTCCTGTTGGTGGAAGCTATTACTATTTAATCCTCCAAATCCGTGAGGATAGCCTCTACTAGAGCCTCGCCCATCATTCAGTAGATGTACAAAAGTCGCAGTAGATGTGTACCAAATTAAAGAAGTTAACGTCAAATCAATAGAAGGTGAAGTAGTAAACGAACCGGTGTCCATTTACTCCTTTTTACCTTCTATTGAGCTTCGATTTGTAGATCTCGGATACCAGTCACAAGGCTAGATGATGATGACACCTTCTGGTTGCATTATAAGGGCCTAATCCCTAATACTAATTAAACAATTTATTTCATCTAACATAACATTGGTCCAGTATTCTACAACAGTCAATTGTTCGGCTTCTAATATCTATTATGTAGGTAGGTAGGTAGTAGGCGAGACCACTTGACTTGACTGGTGGTAAAGTCCTCCAGGGTTCCTGGGGAGTTCCTTCCTAAGGTATATCGGGGATCCTTGGTAACAGACTTACGTGGACGCAACACCCTGTTGTTTAAGTCTGTTCGTTCCCCACATCACATAGCCAATTCTAGTGGCTAGTGCTCTAGTGATGTGAGCGTGAGAACCCCCAACGGGTACCACTTCTACGGTAAAGAAGGTAGGTAGTATTTAACATTATTTTTTATTTTCAGTGACTGTTGGGAAACACGAACCTTGGTTATACCTGCAGGATGCGTATGTATGTGGCCTGTCCACCGGCTGGGAGACATAAAACTACATGTTTGAACATTACCATAAATATTACAAAATTATAATTATGTTATGTTTAACCATTTATCGTTCCACCAAAACGTCCGTACATAATTAGACTAGACTGATTCAATATTATATTATCTTATTCAGTATATTAAAATTGTCAAATTAGTTTGTAAGGTAGAAATACAATCCCTTTTGGACAGTAAGCGGTAATAAAAGTAGATGATGATAACAAAGATTTCAACCTTATAAATCGAAATGCAAATCGTCAGTATTTAAAATATTCACTAAGAAAATATTATTATTAATTACTTTACTTAGTAAAAACTTTTTTTTTAAATTTGAAAATGATCATCTACTTTAGACGCTGACTATACATTTAAAATTATTTTGCATAATTGCGTAAACACATTTTTTGTCAAATACATATTGCATATGCACTTACATGTGTAAACTTTTCACGTGTGTTTATAATTTAAACATTACAATATTTATTTAGATGTGGAGGCAGTGATATTTGTACTGTAGGATGGAAGGTAAATAATTGGGAATGGGTGCAGTGACGTCATTTAACTAAAATTCTATTTGTGCGAGTCAGATCTTATTGTAGACCTGTTTTATTGATGGGAATCAATGATCTCATATTGAAAGAGTTTTGAATATAGTTACCTAATTTTGATATAAGATCATTGATGGTTAGGGGGCTGTCCATTAATCACGTGAGGCTCAACAGGGGGGGGGGGGGGAGGGGTGGAAAACATCACGAAATGTCACCAGGGGGGGAGGGGTATATTGGGATATCACGTGTATTTATTTTTTCTTATAATTGGTGATTTTGCCACGATTTTTAGTTTTCTAGCATAAAATAATAAATAAAAAAATACACGTGATTTTAGCTATGGGGGGTAGGAGGTAGTCTAAAACCTCACCACGTATCACCTTGGGGGAGGGGGGGTTAGAAAATTGCTAAAAAAAACATCACGTGATTAATGGACAGCCCCTAGGATTGGTAAGTAGTGGTCGGTTACTGAATTGCAGTGATGGGCAAAAAGTATTTAGATTAACAATTACAAATTACAGTTACATTGTATGTAATTAGTAATTGAAATACTTTGTAAATACAAAGTAATTGAATTGCAAGTTAATCTAATTATGTAGGTACATTATAATAGATTACATGAGTAATCTGATAAAATGTAATTACACATGGGACACCTCTTACAAAAATGCCTATTATTACAGTTTTGACAAATACGAAAATAGAACACATAAATACAAAAAATATTTAATCATCTGTCAATCATTGTTTAGTTTTAAATATTTTATTAGTTATAATTTTCACCATTGGCTGATAAAAAATATTAGTTTTCTGATTTATAATTTAAATTAACCTTTAATATGACTCTTTTTTCAAACATTTCGTCTGACAAACGGTTTGCTTTCGGACAATTGATCATTGTCGCGTACGACAACATACGTTCCACACAGGGCCTGATTAACCCTTAGGCTAATTAGGCTGTAGCCTAGGGCGCGAGGATCGGGGGGCGTGCGCGCTAAAATCGTGTCTTCGCATGCACTATTCATCTAACATCATTGCATCCGCCCTACATATTTCAAATAGACACTTAAACTAAATGCGCTATGAACTGATTAGTTTTGAGAGTCCCTGATTTTAAGAAATATTAAAAAGTGCGCACAAAACCAACACCGACTCGAATCGAGTCACTCGAATTAAATAGAAAATAAGTAAACCATTTTTCTGACGCTTCGTTCGTCTACCGGCTCTTCCTCCTCCACTTCGCATGATCTTGTGCGTGATAGTATTGAGACTATTTGCACGCGCATTTCACCCTCCACGACGCCAATCAAGGACTTCTTGGGCCTACCGCTTCTATCTGGACCCGGTGGGGGCGCCATTGCCCTTAGCCTGGCGGTTTTCGTAAAATGTGACCGCACTTTTTTTTTTATCGTGCGAAAAGTCCCCGGGTACTTCGTGCGAGGAGTCCCTACAGGAGGTTATGTCGGACTTGAACCGACTAAAACGCACGCCAACTGTGGGCCGTCGGTTGCCGGAGGCTAGGTAGTCGTAGACATATCCCTCGCACCCCGGCCGACCCAGGACCATATCTTCCAATCCGGCCCTCTTCCGGTGTGGGGACCACAGAGTCCCCAACTCGGCCCTGGGTATGGGGAGGCGTGCAACGCGCGCCGCCGCCGCGGCCTGCTTCTGCTAGGGTGACGGGCGGCTCCACCCGTCACCCCCAGGCCCGCGCTCATGGGGGACGGAGGCCATTCTACGACCTCCGACGCCCGAGTTGCCGCCGCTCGTCGCGGGCCGCGCGGTTTGCGATTATCCTCCGCTCGTCGCGGGTCACACGGTCTGTGATTCTCCTTCGCTCCCGCTCCGCCGCCGCCTCCTTCACGAGCACTACTTGCTCGCAAAAGGAGTGCCCACGCATCCCAGAGAGAACTCTCATTCCCAGGGTCACTACCAGCTCCCGCGTCGGCGTCTCCCACGCCGGACACTCGCTGAGCGTGTGCAGCGCCGAGTCCTCGATCGCGTCGCAGTGATGGCACTCGGATGTTGGCTCTTTCTTCGCGATCATAAGCAGATACCACCCGAAGCACCCGTGGCCGGTGATAATCTGCGTCAGCCAGCACGACAGGCCGCCGTGTGGTCTCTCTAGCCACTCCCCCATGATGGGTCTTACCGCTGCTCCTACGGCGCGCCCTGCGCGTGGTCGCCCACGTTGTAGCTCCCACTCCGCTACCATGTCCCTGTGGAGCCGGGATTTTACGGCCCGAATTTCTTCAGGCTCAGGATCATGTCCCTGCTCCCGCGCCTCCTTTCGGAACCGATATAGCGTCGAAAGAGTTCTCGCTTCCAGGATCCACGGTAGCGATCCAGCAAGGAGACTCGCTGCTTCAAAGGGTATCGTGCGGTTTCCCCTGATGGCCCTGGATGCCATTTTCCGCTGTGGTTTACGCAGCCGGTCCACGTGCCTGGCTTTCAGGTTGTCCGCCCATACTGTTCACCCATATAGAGCCATGGACTCTCCTGCGGGAGAGTCCCATATAGAGTCTCCTGCAGGAGTCCTCCGGGCCCCTCAAATTGGGCAACAGACGTGTCTAAAAGTTAGCTGTGAGCACCAATTTGGGGACTAGAGTTCGGAAATGCTCCTCGAAGTCCCACCGACCGTCGAGCATGAGCCCCAGATATTTCATCTGGGGCTTGATGTCGATAGGAGAGTTTCCCACTGTGCTGCTGTACCCCGCCAGCGGTGGTCCGCGCCGGTATCCATGAAAGAACATGGTCTCAGTTTTCTGCGGAGCCACTTCGAGACCTAGCCGCCGGATCCGTTCCAGACTTGGGCAAACTCGGTCGTGGCCTTCAGGGTCGCTTCGAGGTGTGTAGCCCTGCTCGCCGTCACTAGCGTGTCGTCCGCATACCACGTCACGGTGGCACCATCCACGAGCTCAGTGCGAAGCACCCAGTCGTATCCGATGTTCCACAGGAGCGGCCCCAGGACCGATCTCTGCGAAACACCGCACGACATCTCTCTCCGACCGATACCGGTCGTACTTGGGTAGATGACGGAACGTGACCGCGATAACGTGAAGAGTGAAGTAGTAAGTAAGGATAAAGTCGATTATCCTCTGGTAGAGTTTCATGGTGTGAAACATTCCCTTTAAAACACGTTAGCTGCCATACTCCTGCGCACCTTGCCTTTGAAAACTGACGGATATTACTCAGCTTCCACTAACTCGGGATCTTAAGAAACTCCTGAACGAATCAAAATAAATCCATCGAGTTTGGGCTCATTTGTATTGTCTTGGCAAACGCTCTATTTACATTGTATTCAGGGTCAGAAAATTGAATGAGAAGGTGGCCTTGAGCTCCTAAACTACACAAGATAAATTCAATCAGTATGGGCCCACTTGTTTTGACATAAAAAAAAACTGTCTTTTGTTACATTCATGACTGTCAGGTTTTGAAGATGGAGTAGAAAACTGGCTGTAGTACTCGTAACTGTTGAACTAAAGAAGATAAACTTATCGAGATTGGGCTTATTTGTGATGTCTTGGAAAATTATTTGATGTTACTATGTCACCTTGGAGCTGGTCTGATGATGAAAAAAAAATGCATTGCCTTTATGTACAGTCAGCTAAAAAAATGGTTTGCCACCTTATGATTGAATGTCGAGTAGATTAAAGAACAACGTTAGTTTTGCTTGCCGATCGATCTGAAAACTTTCAAATTCAAATTCAAATTCAAATTATTTATTTGCATAATACATTTGTAGTAGGTATTATGAATATGAACCATGTTAAAATGTTCACACTTGTAAACCAAGTCAAAACTGCTATACTACTCTAAGGTGACCGTAACGATAAACACCTGATGGGGGCGCGTCTTCAAAATTAGCCTAGGGCGGTCAGAACTCTTGATCAGTCCCTGGTTCCACAAGTGCAGATGAAGGTAGAGGGGTATTAAATTTTAAAAATATTTCTTTAATTTCCTTATGATTATTTAATATTTGAAGTTCTCTGCTGTCTTCTGCCAAAAAATGAGTAACTTATTGTCACTCATTTTTTGGCAGAAGACAGTGTGTTCAGCTTTGGATCTTGGTTCACTGCTCTGGTTGTCTGAATCCGAACTTGAATCTATTTCAAAATAGTCATCCTCACTCGACTTCGTTGATGGTCTTTCGCGAGATAATTGATTTGGTATTATCTTTACGACTTCTTTTACGAGTAAATTTTTCAGCATACTATATTGTGCCTGGCCAATTAATGATGTCCATTTAAATTTTTTATATTTAGGATGAGAAACGGCAGCTAAAGCAGCATTTTCAGCTTCAGGTCCCGAAATTTTCAGAAAATCTTCAGAGCACAATGCATAGAACCCTCCCCGCTACCCCGCACATTATACTTCCTACTTCCCGATGACGTCGTATGGGCCCCCGCACTTGCAGTACCTATATCGGAACTGTGCGATGCAAGCATGCGACATTTCATATTCAAAGCAATTTTAATTATAATATAATTAAATACCTACTATGTAATTAGGTTACATTGTAATCAAATTATTTCATAATTAAATACATTGTAATTAATTTCATAGCACATCCAAAGTAATCTAATTACAATGTAATTGGCAATTAAATTACATTTTAATCAAATTATTATGTAATTCAATTATTAATTAGATTACATAAATAACTAGTTACGCCCATCACTGCTGAATTGACAAGGAATTGACAAATTGAAGTTGATTTGATTCTCGTGAACGCCTGTATACGCACAGAGCGCAGTATGAATATGCGCGTAAGTAGGCGTTCACCAGACTCCACGTCTAAAAGCCTCAGACTATGTAACATAGTAGTAAAAATCAATTTCACCATCAAAACGTCGGGTTCGAATCCTTACAATAATAATGTAAACCCACTACTAACATAAGCATAATTTAGCTTAGTTGGAGGGGTTAACCGGAATACTAGTAATTTGAGTTACTAGTAGGTATACCACCTACTAGGTACCTACTCTAAAACACTTAAATTTTTTAAATTCAGAAACAGCATTAGTCACAGATAGATTGTCGCTACTTGAGAAAAATGTGACTACTGAGAGTCCGAGAAACGACCTTCTCGGTACTAAAGGATAAGCTGAGAAAAGAAAGTCTGTTTTCTGCCCATAAAATCGACCCATTGTGACTTGTATTATCTATGTAAATAAAATAAGTAGATAGGTAGATACCTATTCTGGCTTCAAACAGCTAAAAGATATTCTTCATTTTAGTAGCGAGCTAGTAGCAGATGAATATACAGGTGTTAGGAAAACACTCCCGAAGCTTAAACTGTATAAAAAAATTTTTAATTAAATTTTTTATACCAATACGAGTATGTAGTGTACCCGGAGTATAACTCCGGACACGTATCTTGGACCTAAATCGTTAGACAAACGAGGCTCTGGCGCCCGCGGATTACTTTGTAATAACCTATGCTTGATGAATTTGAATTCGTCTACCGCAGTAGCACCCCGTGCTATCCTCAAAAGACACCCAAGAAATGTGTACTGCGCGTATAGGGCACATTTTGAGCACATTTTAGGTCCAAGATACGTGTTCGGAGTTATACTACACGTACGTTCTGCTTCGAGAGCGTTACCCTAACACCCTATATAATTATACTGAAGAATGTTTTAGTGTTACCTATCAAAATTACGATAAATCAGGTAAATAAGTTATGATAAATCAGGTGACTAAATAAGTTATGGATGGCACATATGACACGAGAAATCATTACGATCGCACTGTAGCGTTTTTATATTCAAGCACGCACTAGTTACCTACGTATACATATAACACGCATTTGTTGAAATTACTTGAAATGAACATTTTTCGTACAACATTTTTTGAGATGGGGTAAAAGCATTGAACTCGCGACACCGTTACCGACACCTCTTGTGACGGATTGTATCATTTAACCGATTGTAAGAGTATCTACATTATATTGGCCTAGTTTCCACTTCTGCCGGCCGGCACTCTCGGCGTGTCATTTTTTTTTTACCGGTAAAGTGCGATTGTAACGTTTTCGTAGCGTGTGTAGCCCTTTAGCGATTATGGATTAGAGCTACGAAAGGAAAGAAAAAGGAGGAGTTAAAAGGGAATTAGAGCTATCGATCACGGTTCGACGGAAGAAAAATCAGGCATTATAAGTACATACCTACATACCCAGA
The DNA here is from genome assembly GCA_914767945.1 of Eilema depressum. Taxonomy (NCBI): domain Eukaryota; kingdom Metazoa; phylum Arthropoda; class Insecta; order Lepidoptera; family Erebidae; genus Eilema; species Eilema depressum. The sequence continues at coordinate 18,764,321 of OU612012.1, read as the reverse complement.
TATTCTCACGCCTGTAAATCCCCGAAGGGGTAGGCAGAGGTGTACTATCTTATCACCCATATTTCGCCAACTACGATTTTCGGTCCCACGTAATAGAGGGCGAGCCTATTGCCGTCTAGCGAGCACTTATTCATGGGCTGTGTGTTTACTTTCGGATGGAGAACAGCCCTATCTCTCAGTCGCCTTCTACGACACCCACAGGAAGAGATGGGGTTGCCGTATTCTACTCCACCGGGAACCAACACATTATATGAAAATAATATAATTATGTACTTATAGCAGAACCTTATTTATCGATATGGTATGATAATGTTATCTAATATATAAAATTCTCGTGTCACAGTTTTCGTTACCATACTCCTCCGAAACGGCTTGACCGATTCTCATGAAATTTTGTGAGCATATTGAGTAGGTCTGAGAATCGGCCAACATCTATTTTTCATAACCCTAAGTGATAAGGGTGCAGTGGGAACGGGATTTGAATACCACGCGGGCCGAAAATATGGCGGTACGAAGTTCGCCGGGGCAGCTAGTATTATAATAGATTTGTACTTAACTATTTATAAACTATCAAATACAAAGGTCAGAATGAGTAGATTAAGAATGAATGCGATGATAGGTATACCGGCAAAAAGCTTTTACATGTAGGTATATTAGAGCCGCGTTACACACATATTATGTACTTATATTAAGTGGTACCTTATACCTACCTGTTATGTACTTATTTATGTTATATTCACGCATCACTGGCGCATTTTAGAATTCATTGTAATTAATGATGTAATATACAATAAATAGCATTTTTGAATATCTTGTATTAATGCGTACACATAGTGCGTACACCTATGTACTTATTAGATTAGACCTACCTCGTTATATTTTTTATTTATTATACAGTGTTATGATTATGATTATGATAATTAATTATTGGAACAATTATTTCATTTAATAATGACGAAGCAAGATAGAGTACACGACGATATCTAGATGCTAGTTTACACTGTGTGACTGTTTGCGAGATCAAGTAAATCCTTCGTCTCCTCGTATGTTAGACGTAGTACAGTACAATTAAAATCAGTTGAACATTCGGCTTTTTTCGGGTATCATCGCCTAAATCCGGAGACGGAAATGACACGACATACATTACCGCGATTTCTTGTAAGTAGCATTTAAATGGAAATATCATAAACGCAATGTATAGCATCTGCCAAAATGACATTACTAACCGTAGACCTAAGAAATGTATGCAGAAGCGACATGAATTTGAAAATTCATGCTTGTATTGTATTCAATAAGACAACGGGTAATATAATGAAAGGTCATATCTGTAAATTGATAACTCTATGTGAGAGACGAGGTATTCACGACAATTACCGAGGTTGACCGAATGTTCAACTGATTTTAATCGTACTGTACCTAGGTTAGTTTTTACCAGAGACTTGCATTCCTGTCTTGAGAGAGAATATTGCAAATTTTGCTCATTTTATTGTAGAGGCGACTGCTAAGATACAAATAGTGACGACTTGCTAGACCTCTTATGAGTACCGCCTCACACTGGCAGTTGGCACTTGGCACTGCCCATATTTGGCAGTTAATAGGTGTTGCAGTTGTTGGCTACGTAGTTGGTCGGGTCGGGATCGAGCCTGCAGAGTGTAGACTCGGCAGTAGCCAGCTGCACTAGCTGCTCTTACCTAAGTACCTACCTAGTTAAGTACAATACCCGACATATATTATATCTTGACCCTAAGTCGCAAGAGAAACAAGGCATTGACGCACGCGGATTGGTTTGTTTAATCTATGATCGGTGGATTTGAGCTCCTCCGCCTCCAGCTCATCCTCATATGAAAGCTAAAAAACGCGTTGGTACTGCACAAAGAGTACATTTTTGTAGGCCATTTGGGGTCAACATAATATGGTAAGGTTTCGATACGATACCGATCTCCAAGCGGACGTAGTCGCGGGCAACAGCTAGTACCTACATGTAATCTAACACAAGAACGTTTTTTGTTGCTTCTTCGCGGTATCGCGGTTCACCTTCGTTAGACAAAACGGCGAGGCTGCGCGGCTTGTTTACGTTTAGCTGGCGGTTAGTCCACTGCGACAGGTGCGCGAGAGAGGCTGTCCCTCACTTGTCAATTTCGGCTGCTTGACATTCCAACAGATAATAGAAGTAAGTTCATTTTTTCACCGTTACGTACTTATGGTTGTTATGTACTTACAGCTGAACGGGGCGGAACGATTACACTATAATTTTTTTGGCGAAGTAAATATAAATTTGGACTTTGTTGTGTATGGAAAAGTGTGATTTGAACTTAGTTAATTACGATAATTACCTATGTAAGAGTTTCAAATGTATAAAATGTATTTGCGAATCAATATTTTGATATTTTATACATTTAATATCTTATATTTTATACTGTAGCTTCGTAATGTTACCAAATAAAGGACCATAGAAAGAGGGATATCCAAAATATAATTTACGTGTGTGAAGGGGCTCGTTTATGGTGTTTTTGTTATTTATTAATAGCCTATGCCCGCGGCTCCGCCCGTTTGGATGTCAGTTGTCGTGACTTTTGGTGATAATATCTCCGCTTCTACTCAACCGATTACGATAAAACAATCGTAAGATTTTAAGTAAGCCGGACCAAAGAAATTTCAAAACAAAACCGCTCAAAATCCGTTCAGTAGTTTTTGCGCCAATCGCGAAAAAACAGACGAGAATTTAAATTAACATTTTTTTTTGTTTAGTTAATCAATGTTAATAAACTATCGTTAATACATGTAACATAGGTTTGTTTTTGTTTACCGTGGCACCATTGATATCCAATGTACAGACACGACAACTTTAGTAAAAAATCACGCTCTAAAAAGTATTGAACAAGAAAATATCAAGAATAGCCGTGGTCGTATGCCACTTTTTCCTAGAATGTATTGTTCTGTTAGAGTGGCATACGACCACGGCTATTCTTGATATTTTTTTGTTTAAGTAATACTTTTTAGAGCGTGATTTTGCAGTAGTCGGGTTTTAGTTTTAAACTTAATTTTTATTTATATTATTTTGGGGCAAGCAAAACCCAATAATTTATACATATTTGAAATGTGCTAATTAAGCCCTTTAATTTGATACCAAACACGGTCGCTTTATCTCAAGTTTATTTTTTAATTCAGTACTTTATGACCGCTAGAGGGCGCCACATTAGATTTAGTGACACGTGATATAGCCTATAACCAGCGGACAATCAAGACGCTTCTAACGATACCCCAATTGTCCAGTTCTAATAAGTAGTTGAAGAGCTATGAGGGAACAAAGGAACATACATACATACATACATAGCCTGTCAAAATCATAACCCCCCTTTGGCTTCGCCGTAGTCGGGTAAAAACAACTGAATATCATCCCTCATCTAATACCACAATGGCTATTTACCTATAAAGGGAAAATTAAAAGTAGAAGCATAATAATTAAACTCTAAATTTTACTTTACAGAATTATTTTAAAATTACGTACCTACGTATGTAAATTGGCATCGTAGAACTAATATTATTTTTAGAGTTCTGTGATCTAGACCACCGGACGGGAAACGAATTAGGTATGTAGCCGTCGTCCTGCCTATGCCAAATGAAGTGCCACACACAAGTCATCAAATGATTAAAAATACTGCCTATCCAGGAATGAAACCTAGTGGGTAAACGTACACACTACACTCTTTTCTGAGATTATTTGGCTTGACCAACCGCACCGTAACTAGGTAGGTACACCGTACACGCATTAGTCTACACATTTATTGTCCGTTGTCCGTATTTATACCTACTTCAGTTCTAGCATTTATGTTAAAAAAAACTACTTACTGGATCTCGTCTAAACCAATTTTCAGTGGAAATTAGCATGGCAATGTACATCATATATTTTTATTAGACTTATCATTCTCTTATTTTAGATTATCATTCTCTTATTTTAGAAGTTAGAGGGGGGGGGGGACACATTTTCCACTTTGGAAGTGTCTCTCGCGTAAACTATTCAGTTTTGAAAAAAAATGATGTTAGAAACCTCAATAGCATTTTTAAAGACCTCTCTATAGATACCCCACACGTATGGGTTTAATGAAAAAAAAAATATTTTGAGTTTCAGTTCTAAGTATGGGGACACCCAAAAGAATGATGCCCACTTTCCATACATCCGTTGACCTGTCACTACATTTTTAAAATGCTATCGTATTACTGTACTGGTATCATTGATGAATAGATACTGCATCTTTAAAACCATAAAACCAATAATGGTTTAAATCTTTAGACTGAAATATGTGTAATCCTTGTGTAATCAAGGTATTAAAACGTGTAGGTGAAGTATTTATTTATCTGTGCTTTGACTAATGAACTGTGTGACAGTGTCAAAAAACTTAAGGGGTCCATTACACGCTCATGCAAACGTCATGCATCATGTCGTCAATGATGAATATTATTGGTCAATCGGTTATTAGACGTTATGTTATTGGTCACTCACGGCGTGATTGATGGTTAAACCATGGCAAAACCTAGCGTGTAATGGACCCCTAACAACCAATGATCGTGTTCTGACATACATTTTACTTATACGCGGGTGCGACCGGGTCTAACGCTAGGATGATGACGATCTCATATTATCAAAAGTTAATTCTTCACAGTCAAGATTAACAAGATATAGGTAATAATTTAGATTTATTTCATGGCATATGCTCATATTCAGTGATTAAATGAGCTTCAACATACAAACTGTTTGCAATTTTTGTCATCATCATCATCAGCCTTGCATTCATTCTGGTTACATCCACGGCCTTGCTTCAGAGTCCGGGGTCCACCTCTTCCAGTACCTACTACCATGACGCGGCTGAACTTACATATTTTCGGTGAAGCAACTGCCATCTGACCTCCAAAACCCATTGGCGACATTATTGTGTAGACCAGTTGTTGGAATTATAGGGCTCTAACTACCCCTAACGACTGCCATTAGATGTTCGTATGATAACTGGTACTGACGGCTTAACGTGCTCTCCAAGGCACGGAGATACCATGACCCAGGTCAATGCAAGTAGACATATTCATGCATGCAAATATTTGCACTGAGCGGAAATCGAACCCGCGCCTCCTGCGTAGCATTCGAGTTCACTACCGCCATGCCACTGAGGCTGAGGGAATTTTTGCATTCAACAATAACTAAATAAAATACTTTTTAACTTTATTGCTATTACAGAAATGACAATATGAAAAGTCAAAAATGAATATTAATAATACAACCTTACAACATTTTATTCATTACAATTGGTATTTTTTTATTCGTCTATTTTTTTATTTTTATAATGTATGTGTTCTCTTATTATAATCATTGTCAAAATAATGTTGTGTTTTGAATTGAAGGCAGGAATCTTAGAGCTAGGGTTGCCAACTCTTTTTTCGAGAAAAAAAGTATATTTAGGTCTGAGAAGAAAATTGAACAGTATTCTAGAAAATAGAACAGTATTTTACAATTACATAAATTAATTTTAACAAAAAAGTTTAACCGACTTCAAGAAACGAAAAAGAGGCACTAAAAAGCGAAAAATAACTGCGGTGCGGGCTTTTAATTTATTTTTCTCTTTTTAGTGAGTTATAATACTTATAATCGATCCATCGTCCATCCTTTGCTTAGCTTCCTATCATCAGCAGATAATTTTTAAATGCAAATACTGAAATTAAACTATGTTAAAACAGCAGAAACAGTGTTTTGCCATCATTTTGAGGATTTCCCTAGATCCTGTTATCCAATCCTGACTCCCTTGATCCTGTCATCCTATTCTGGCTCCCTGAATCAAAACAAAGATCATAAAAATCCGTTTCACAAAATACGGTTTTACATAGGTACATACAACGGTTCGTCACCTATTTTGCCCCCTTAGGTCTGTCTGTCTTAAAAGAAAGCATGGTTTCGTAAAATCTAAAATGGTAATATGGTTCCCATCAATTTTTTTATGGATAAATTAAACATAACATAACATAAACTCACACTATATCCCCGAAGGGGTAGGCAGAGGTGCTAGCACCCACATTTAGCCGTTTATGTTTAGATCCCAATGTAATAGGTGGGCGAGCCTATTGCCATTAACCGGGCACTTATAAACTTGCGATAAATACACACATAACTTTGAAAAGCATCGAAAAGTCATTGGTGTGAGCCACCGGTGGATTAATTAAAAGATTTAATATATGGCTGGGAAATAGAAGATAGCTGTGAACTGTATTATTTTCTATATTATGATTTATCATTAATAAATTTTGGATTATCATGGAACAATCAACACCTAAACTTATAAAATAATTGCAAATTGGTGCCCAATTAATTAAAATTGTATCAATTGCTGCACATTTTTGTAGTTTTATGCATTTTGATGCTGAAAACAGTATTTTGGATACTGTTTATTTGTTGAACAGTAAACAGTATAATTGGGTGTAAAACAGTATAATACTGTTTTAAACAGTATGGTTGGCAACCCTAGGCCAGTCCGACCCTGAACTAGTATCTGAATAAACTTGATGATGACGAAAAGTGAAGAAGTGGGAGTGGGATTGGGAGTGTGAGTGTGAGTGTGAGTGTGAGTGTGAGTGTGAGTGGGAGTGGGAGTGGGAGTGAGAGTGGGAGTGGGAGTGGGATTGGGAGTGAGAGAAACCGGAAAGGTAATCTACAAAAAGAACTGAAACCCCATCAAAAACAATACTTGTAAAAAAATGCCAAGCCTCGCCGCCCTCGGTTCTTCTACCGCAAAAAGTTGTGAGATCCATGTAATACCAAGTCGGTTAATTTATTCAGTCCCTACTTCAGATACCTTCTGTCCTAAGTTATTGCGTAATAAGTTTTTATGTTCTGAATATAATAAATTGACTTGGCCATCGCATGAATGAAAACACAATGTATAGCACATCACAATAATAATTACATTAAATAAGATTGTTTAATGCGATTGCCAAGTCAATTTATTACATTTAAAACATAAAAGCTAGTATTGTTTTTGATGGGTATATTTAAGGGCTACCTACGTTAGGGGGCTCTTAGTTAGGAGGTGATTTAAGTATAGTTTGTGAAAACGGGCATCAAGTGTCATTCTAGAATACTTGGTCTTAGTTCTCAAAATGAGTGCAAGTATAAAAAAATAAATGAAGTCAAATAATAATAAATAAAAAGAAATGTAATTCCTATTAAAACGGATAACGCAAATATTTTATAACAGTTTCTAGTTTCTACTGATATTTTTTTACGTATAATTCGGTAATTAAAATTTAAATGTCTAATAAATAGGTACTTATAGGTACCTATAATAAATAACCGCGATAGCCTAGTGGTATGGGTAATGGACTGCTGAGACGAGGTCTCGGGTTCGATCCCAGGTTTTACCATGGCACACACCAATGACTTTTCGATGCTTTTCGAAGTTATGTGTGTATTTATCGCCGGTTTTATAAGTGCCCGGTTAATGGCAATAGGCTCGCCACCTATTACATTGGGACCTAAACATAAACGGCGAAATGTGGGTGCTAGCACCTCTGCCTACCCCTTCGGGGATACAGGCGTGAGTTTATGTTATGTTATGTTATAATAAATAGGTACCTATAACAAGATCATAAATAATGTAAGTACAAATAGTTTTCAATAACTAATTTAACGGATGTAACGTATTTTTTAATAAGTTGATAATGTGTCTTACTACCGTTGCCGTTTCGATTAAAGGTATTTTTTGTGAATAAATACTTAATAATCTGTACCTACTAATAGTTATGTTGAAGGATTTGATTATTTGTTTGAACTACAAGCGGAATTAGAAAAAAAAAATTTTCATTAGTGAGCCCGGTTCCAGTGCTGCAGCGGAAGGTTATAGCTTATACTGTGGTTATAGACTATTTTAATTCTTTTATGTACCTACCTATATGAGTATAAAAATATAAGTAAGTCGGTACACCACTACTTACCTACTTATATTTTTAGTAACAATTTATCACTCTGTTTATAGTGAACTCACATGGTAAGAATACTTACCAATGATAATTTTTAGTAGTTAGGTACCTAATTTACGATGCCGTTTTTAGGGTTCCGTAGCCAAATGGCAAAAATGGAACCCTTATAGATTCGTCATGTCTGTGCGTCTGTCTGTCTGTCCGTCCGTATGTCACAGCCACTTTTCTCCGAAACTATAAGGCCTATGCTGTTGAAACTTGGTAAGTAGATGTATTCTGTGGACCGCATCAAGAATTTCACACAAAAATAGAAAAAAGTATTAAAGAACAATGCCCACTTTTCACCTGTCTGATCAGAATAAGCAATTTGCCCGTATTGCCTAGATAATTAGCTCATAAAATAGCATATTTTTTTCTATTTTTAATCAAAAAACTTAGAAAGAAAGTGTTAGGCTAGAAAATCAGATATCAGTTTTTTAATGATAATCAGAATGATCAGCAATATATCAATCTGCGTAAGACGAAATTCACCATCTTAAAGCAGAAACCATAGACGGAAAATATTCTCTACTCTCTGTCACGTTGTGATTATATTCTCTTTAGAGATGTTACAATCGGGACTATTTAGAATAATCGTATTAATGAACAAATGACTTGACAGATATTACGTTATTCTTCCTGTTACCCAGTAGGACAAATATTAGTCACAAAAGGCAATGTGTATAAGGCAGGCATTCTATACAATACCTAGGAAATGTATAGAATGCCGGGGTCGTTCAGGCAATGTATGAAATGATATTCAAAGTTTAAAGTATTTTACACTTTGCCTAGGCATTGTATAGAATGCCGGTCGAAGCATAGGTAATGTATGTAATCTATTTTTCTTCTCTATGATTTAGTTAGATAGATACTAATCTTTTGAGAGCTAATCCTAATTTCAACTTCCACCAGCGAAAGTGCTGATAAGACATGTATTGTGTTCTATTGGTAGGTATGCCTAAGTACCTACGTGTTTTTTGCGTAGAATGTTTCTCACATAGCAGTGAAAGCAAAGCTGCACATTCCGACTTGGATAGATTAGGTTAGAAGGTAAATGCGGGAGCGGAGCGGAGCTCCCGCATTAGCCTTTGTGGTTATTTTTTTTATTACCATACAGAATTTCTATAGGCCACGGCAACCACTCTCTTACCATCATCCCTGTGCTTGTCAGCCACCTAAACTGATGGAAAGAGAGTTGTTACAGTGGCCTATAGAGATCTGCATGATTAAAAAAAATTACCACGAACCTAACTTCTAACCTAATCTATCCAAGTCGGAGTGAACAGTTTTTCTTTCAGCAGTAATATCCATTTTTCAAATCCATAGAGGGCTTCTTAAGGGATCGCAAATAAATGACGCTTTGTTAATCTATTAGGTACTTTGTTTGTTTGCTAGCAGTACTTATTTATTAAGGTGAGACGAATTTTCGCACATGAAATATCATTTTAAAGAGACGAATTTACAACAACCCGTCCAATAAACACATTGCCTGATGCGCTTCTGGCATTTAATACAATACCTAGGCAATGTATGAAATTAATCGTATTATACACATTGCCTGAACGTTTTAGGCAATGTATAGAATGCTTAGGCATTCTATACAATGCCGGATTATACACATTGCCTATAACATAAATACGAAATAGTGACCAACTTTTCCTTCATACTTTAACAGGCTTAGGATTAACGCACGCACATAGATTATAATATCGCTCATTGTCGCTATTATTTTGACTATTACCTAATAAGATATCAAAATAATATGAAATAATCGTATTAGGTATACCTAGTAGGTATACCACTGTTATATTGTGTTACTGGTACCTGCTACGATTACAAATAATAATTGTATTTGTCCTCTCTCTACGCTATAAACAAACACCGACTATGACATGACTGTGACAGCTTCATTTGGTTTCATGGTTTCGTTTTATTGCTGATGTGTAGTGTAATTCCTCTTTCTGTTGCGTTCAAATTCAATTTGATACTCTGATATCACCCCATTTGAGAGGAGAGCAATGTCCGCATCCGTGGGATCCTTGTCCATGACATAGCAGATAAAATACAGGAGAGCCTCATTGCTGGACAAGTTTTTCGGCAACCCCCAGGTAGGGTTGCCAACCATACTGTTTAAAACAGTATTATACTGTTTTACACCCAATTATACTGTTTACTGTTCAACAAATAAACAGTATCCAAAATACTGTTTTCAGCATCAAAATGCATAAAACTACAAAAATGTGCAGCAATTGATACAATTTTAATTAATTGGGCACCAATTTGCAATTATTTTATAAGTTTAGGTGTTGATTGTTCCATGATAATCCAAAATTTATTAATGATAAATCATAATATAGAAAATAATACAGTTCACAGCTATCTTCTATTTCCCAGCCATATATTAAATCTTTTAATTAATCCACCGGTGGCTCACACCAATGACTTTTCGATGCTTTTCAAAGTTATGTGTGTATTTATCGCAAGTTTATAAGTGCCCGGTTAATGGCAATAGGCTCGCCCACCTATTACATTGGGATCTAAACATAAACGGCTAAATGTGGGTGCTAGCACCTCTGCCTACCCCTTCGGGGATATAGTGTGAGTTTATGTTATGTTATGTTTAATTTATCCATAAAAAAATTGATGGGAACCATATTACCATTTTAGATTTTACGAAACCATGCTTTCTTTTAAGACAGACAGACCTAAGGGGGCAAAATAGGTGACGAACCGTTGTATGTATGTAAAACCGTATTTTGTGAAACGGATTTTTATGATCTTTGTTTTGATTCAGGGAGCCAGAATAGGATGACAGGATCAAGGGAGTCAGGATTGGATAACAGGATCTAGGGAAATCCTCAAAATGATGGCAAAACACTGTTTCTGCTGTTTTAACATAGTTTAATTTCAGTATTTGCATTTAAAAATTATCTGCTGATGATAGGAAGCTAAGCAAAGGATGGACGATGGATCGATTATAAGTATTATAACTCACTAAAAAGAGAAAAATAAATTAAAAGCCCGCACCGCAGTTATTTTTCGCTTTTTAGTGCCTCTTTTTCGTTTCTTGAAGTCGGTTAAACTTTTTTGTTAAAATTAATTTATGTAATTGTAAAATACTGTTCTATTTTCTAGAATACTGTTCAATTTTCTTCTCAGACCTAAATATACTTTTTTTCTCGAAAAAAGAGTTGGCAACCCTAGACTGGCCATACATTCAATGTGGCATTTGCCGCACCGGCCCCAGCCTGCGCGGGCCCCCCGGTCCTGGTTTGAGGGACGGCAAACGTAAGATAGGACTTGATACTGATGATACTTGGCCCGCACAGGCTAGGTTCCAGCTCTTGTGGATTAAATGTAAAATAAAACTAGATCATAATTATATAATCGTTCATGAAATGAGAGAGAAATGAAATAGAAAATTCAACAAATGGTTTATCTTGAGCAAGCCCATCCCCAGAAACTAGTTTAGGTTTTTTTCTGAGCGGTACGAAAACGGCCTGCTCTGGGATCAGCCTGAAATCTGCGGTTAGAAGATTGACGGCATCCTCTAAAAAAGTTTCACAAAAAATTGGCACAAGAGGGAAATTGGTCTAAAGTGAAGTACCTGGGGTCGTCAGTGGGTTTCTGGTGGAAACCCCGGCGTAGCTATGGGTGGGCAAGGTGGTGCGGTGCACCAGGGCCCCCAAGCTCAGGGCCCCCGAGCCTGAACTACCAAATCTCATATCGAACTACCAAAAAAATCTTACTTTTGGAATGTGAAAATGGGTTGTAACACAACTCTAATCTAAAATAGGGGGGGCCCCTGTGTCTTTTTGCACCGGGGCCCTTGGTCATCTAGCTACGCCACTGGGTGGAAACCACGATAGTTTCGGAATTGCAATGACTTCGACTTTCCTCCAGACACGGAAGATGCTAACAGAAGCCATGCAGGTATTCTAGTGTTAGGAGTCATGACACGGCGACAGGCCTAAGGTGTTGGATTTGTTCAACTGAGATGTTGTCCATTCCGGAGGCTGTTTCTGTGAGGTCCTTAATTCCGAAAAAGGAGTCGCATGAAGTCTCCGGCACCTATTCTATTTCAGTATTTTCCGATAGTATCCCATCTGCCATCAGGTGCCAATAATATCTCTGGACTACTCATCAGCAGATTGGGATGCACTGCGTGAGTATTTTGCGTCCATCCCGTGGGTTGCACGTTGCTTTGAAGGTAAGAACCCATGGGACAGTGTCACTGCTGTTGCCAGTGAGATCAGTCTGGGTATGAAATACTATAACCCATACACTGATGTCACCGGTGTCAGCAGAGCGCGCCCTATGCTCGCGCGCGAGTGCGCAGAGGCTGTTGACCAAAAAGAGTATGTGTACTGCGCTTGGGTATGGGCGCGCGCCACGCGCGGATCCAACATGGGGCACTTCAAAGCGGTGTACAACAGAGTCACAAAGGTCTGCGAGAGGGCTTACGTCAGAGCGGATGCTCAGCGCATAGCGTGGTTTGGTCAAAAGCTAGTGGTGCATCTCATGGGCAGTCGCTGCCGGGCCGCTCTCTGGCCCATGAGCCTCAAGATAAAACAAATTTGCTGGTTAATCTCTTTGCGGCCAACTTCCGAATCTAGGATTATGGTATGCAGCCACCGACACTGTCCATCAGTGACCACGCAATGCCTGATATCCTTATCAGACAACGCGATGTCCGTGCTGTACTGCAATCACTCGATGTCTGGCAAGCCAGCTGACCAGATAGTATTCCAGTGGTGGTTCTTCAAAAATGTGCAGCGGAGTTGTCTCCAATGCTTACGCGGCTGTACCGATTATCTTACATCTCGGGTGAAGTGCCATCGGCTTCGAAAATATGCGAATGTACAGCCGATCACCAAGAAGGGGGATCGCACAGACCCAGCCAACTGTCGGCCGATAGCCGTCAACTCAGTGCTGTGCAAGGTATTCGAGCACATCATCAACACATCAACAGCTCATGAGTCAGTCACCTAGATTATCACTCCATAATCAATGACCGGCAAAACAGTTTTCGGTCGAAGCGGTTTACGGGTGATCTTCTGGCGCACGTTACCAATCTTTGGGGTGAGGCTATGGACAAGTAAGGTTAGTCACGAGTCACTGGCAAATCGTCTTGACATTGCCAAAGCTTTGAACAGAGTCTGGCAAAAATCGCTTCTTTCCAAGCTACCAAGCTTTGGTCTGCCTTCTAGACTATGCGACTGGATGGCTTCCTGTAGGAGCGCCGTATACGCGTATTTTATATAATGGTCGAACTTCGGAGTAATTGCAGGTAAATGCTGGCGTATCACAGGGGTCTGTTTTATCACCTGTCTTTCTTATGCATTTCAACGACATGCTGTCCACTGGCAGCATTCATTGCTATGCAAACGATAGCACCTTACATGAGAGTTATTACGGATATCCTGCGACCAAGCAGTCTGATATCGGGGAAAAAGGCAGGTTCTCGTCACTGGGCTTGACTGGATCCTGAACCACATTTCTCAATGGGAATCAGAAACCTGCTCTAGTTCAATACCAAGAAGACGCAGGCATGTGCGTTTACAGCAAAGGTACAGTATCTTCTTTCCTTCCCCTTCACACTCTTTAGAGCATGCCACTACAGGACAATCTCAATTTCCTTAGTATGTTCGCTACAAACTGAATAATTATTAAAAACTGCATTAAGAGTATCATCAAAACAGCCTCGTGTAAACTCGGAGTTCTGAACAAAGTGAAACGTTTTTTCAAGCCGGAGCAGCGGTGTTTTCTATACAAGATACAAATTTGCTCCTGCGTGGAATACTGCACAAGTGCACACACCTTTAGGATGGCTCCGTAAAGTACTTACTAGATGCTCTCGACAGGTTGCAGCGATGTGCGGTCCCTATATTGGGAATCCGGAGGTCACTAACATCCTCGAGCCTTTGCAGATGCGTAGAGATGTTGCGTCCTTGGCAATATTTTATCGTCTCTACAATGGTGAATGTTCTAATGAGCTCTTCCAAACTAGTCCCACCCTCTCCTTTCCTATATAAAGCAGCACGTGCAGGATTTAGATCTCACCCGCATACGGTGCAGAATATTCCATCTAGAACCCAGCGGCTCGGCGACTCCTTCTGCCACACCAATAAGACCTGGAATTTCTTAGCAGCTCACGTGTTTCCCTCTTCCTACAGTCCCGGGTCCTTTAAGCGGGGCCTAAAAAGCATCGGATTAGGCCGTCAAGCCGAGTGCCACCATTGTAACTTGGTATGTGTCTCTATATGAGAGTTCTCACGCTCGCCACTTTGCTCGCAGCGATGGTTCGCTGCGCAGATGCGTGGGCCCCCGGCGACTCCTTCTGCGAGCAAGTAATGCTCGTGAAGGAGGCGGCGGAGCGAGAGCGCGAGGAGCGAAGGAGAATCGCAAACCGCGCGGCCCGCGACGAGCGGCGGCAACTCAGGCGTCGGAGGTCGCAGAATGACCTCCGTCCCCCATGAGCGCGGGCCTGGGGGTGACGGGTAGAGCCGCCTGTAACCCTAGCAGAAGCAGGCCGCGGCGGCGGCACGCGTTGCGTGCCTCCCCATACCTGGGGGCGGGTTGGGGACTCTGTGGTCCCCTCACCGGAAGAGGGCCAGATCGAGAGATATGGCCCTGGGTCGGCCGGGGTGCGAGGGATATGGCTACGACAATCTCACCTCCGGCAACTGACGGCACACAGACGGCGTGCGTTTTAGTCGGTCCGAGTCCGACATAACCTCCTCCTCCGGCTACGGTGGGGGAGGTATCCGTGGGGATTTTGCGCACGATAAAAAGGAAAAAAAAAAGGTATGTGTCTCTATAAATAATTGTGACCCTCTTTTCAGAGACTTTACCTTTAGCTTACCATCAGGCGAGGTGAAGTCAAATTGAGGCACGTCAATTTGACTTCACCTCCCCTATATAAATCTAGTTTCGGGCCCCGGCTTGTGGTTAGCCGCCCGCCCGCCTGTACTAGTTTAGGCGTGAAAGCGTAATACTAACAAATAACAGACGCTCAGATAGTTACTTTCGCATTTATTATAATATACTTCGTTAGAATGATATTAGTATGGATGGATTCATGTACACTGAAACGTTCACTGCAAATGTAACTTTGTAATCCCATATATTTATATGAGATTACAAAGTTATTTATGCAGATGGTGAAATTGCTGAAATTGAAGAATATTTTAATTTTCCCTTGAGTTGTACACTAAACACTACTTATCTTCTAAATTTGAGGCTTCTACGTCTGCTAGAAGTGCCTTAGAGTTTTGATGATAGGTCAGTCAGTCAGTGAGTGACAAAATTTGCAAAATTTGCAAACTTTGATTAGTTATAATTCTTAAACTACTGGTTCAAATTGAATGAAATTTGAAATATAAATTGTTTTTACAGTGCCTACTTAGTAACCGAAGATTCAGGCTTCTAGGTTTATACACAACGAAGTTCTAGGGGGTCGAAAATGGCCTGAAGTGCTTCGAGAAAATAGTGTTACGGCCGTGCCGCTCTTTTTTGCTCGACTTGGCGGGGGCACTGCCGTGACCCCAGATTACTTATCTAAATTCGTTTTCACCACCCTACCCTAAGTGACACCTAAGAAAGGGTTTCCTATTTTGTAGTGCTAGCGAAAACCCGTAAGTGTTTTCAAAATATATTTTTTTTGCAAAATATTATTAAATTGATTGTAATAGTTAGAAATATATACCTACGAAAACGTGCGTAAATATGCGCAAAGTTATTCTGTCACCTTGTTACGGGTTAGTTAGGTGGCCCCTAAATTTTACGTGACACCTAAGCAGTTAGGTGTCCCCTAAGGTTTGGTGAAAACGAAATGTTACTAAGGGTTACCTAACTTTCCTTAGGTGGCCCCTAAAATTTAGGGGACGTTGGTGAAAACGGGTATCAGTTCTGAAAATCTCCTGAATGCCAAATCTATGATATTCCTAGCGGTCGCCCGCGACATTGGAGATGTTATATCCCCTTGGGGTGAAGTTTCGTAAAATCCGTTCTTAGCGGATGTCTACACTATATCCTATAAGGAACTTATGGAAGGAAGGAAGGAAATATTTACCGAAGCATTTAAATTGACGCGCCAGATGAATAGGTACTCCGTACCGTATTCTAGAATGGTACAAATTCTGAATCTTGATTTGTCTGAGGACAGATTATAATAATCTGTCCGATTGATTGTCTATATAGACAATCTGTCAATCTATCTAAACAACCTGTCCTCAGCTAAATCGTGATTGAGGACTGAGTGTCGTTCTAGAATACCGGCCAGACTACTTTAATTAGGTATCTACTGATTCTTGAACTACAGCTTCTACTAAAAGTTTGATTGCGATATACCTACCTACCTACCTTGAAAAATTGCGTGTTTTAATGTAGGCACGAGACTCAAACTAAAAGAATACTGCACGAGTATAATAATTTACGAGAATTAACGCGAACATTATTTTATAACATGTAACGCAGTTTAAATGATATAGGTACTACGTATCTAAGTTCCGTCTGAGCAACTATTATACATATTATAATGTACTACCCATTACCTGCGGCTTCGCCCCTGTGAAATACTTAACTAGTAATCCCGTGCCCGCAACAAATGGGAACCTATTCCCAGGATAAAATCCTGTGTTATTCCAGGCAATATGTAAATTGTACGTCAAAACTGCAAGCCAATTTTTAGGTAGTTTGGATGAAATGCTGCGGAACTGGTCTGATGATGGATTAGGAAGATAACCATAGGAGCTCCTAAACTAAACTAGATAAATCTACACCTAACCCGTCCAACTATCCTAAATTGATAGATTTAGAAGCGACTTCACGTTTAGTTCACATGACTCTGTGGAGTCTATGTTGTGTACTTCATTTAAAACACCTTTATTGAATACTAGCTTTTGCCCGCGGCTCCGCCCGCGTGGATGTCGGTTATCGCGACCAAACATAGCCTATGTCCTTTCTCAAGGTCTAAACTACCTCTATACCAAATTTCATCAAAATCGGTTCAGTGGTTTAGGCGTGAAAGCCCGACAGACAGACAGACAGACAGACAGACAGACAGACAGACAGACAGACAGACAGACAGACAGACAGACAGACAGACAGACAGACAGACAGATAGACAGAGTTACTTTCGCATTTATAATATTAGTAGGGATTAAGTACTTATTCGTTTTTCTCCAACATCAGCTTTCTCACTTCTCTGTGTCAAAATTTAGCAGTGGCTTCTTAGGGATTCCTATAAGGCGACTTCCGCCGGCTTGCTAACCAAAAGGAAGCCGCGGTAGAGATGTCTAAAATTATAGATAGATACTCTTATAAATAACATACATTACTGCATTATAATTTAAAATTGAAAGAATAAAGAATCGTAATGGTCCTTTTTATAACAGTTGAGATTTGCCACCGGTTTGCCTTTGGAAAAATGTTTTTCTTTGCTATGAAAATAATGTCATAAAACTGCTGAACAGACAATTCACTTATGTTCTTAAAATAAATTATGTGTTCAGTGTTATCCATTAAAGCAATTACAGGGCCTATTATCGTGCACAACAACTTGGACAATGTCAGCATGTTGACATTCAAACAAAGGTAATACCTACCTATTAAAATAAATATAATGGCACTTCTATACCACAGTGAGTAAGATGTTTTAATTATTAACATCGTTAAACAAAAAGGAAAACACATAGGGACACCATTTATAATATAACATACAATTATAAATACGAAAGTAACTCTGTCTGTCTGTCTTTCTGTTACGCTTTCACGCCTAAATCACTGAACCGATTTTGATGAAATTTGGTATAGAGGTAGATTACACCTTGAGAAAGGACATAGGCCATGTTTGGTCGCGATTACCGACATCCACGCGGGCGGAGCCGCGGGCAAAAGCTAGTAGTCTATATTTTGTTCGCTGGTATGGTTTCACTACTTTTACATTATTTGGCTGATGGTATGTAAGGTCTGAAAGACCACAATTTAGGGTCGGTGACTTGTTCAACAAATAATTGTTCTAAATCTTTTACTAGATCCTACCTTGTTGCGAAAACCACTATAGACCCTCAGTTCACACGTAGGTACGTGAGGACTACAACAACACGAGTAGGTCTTTTAACTTTAACTCAAATTAATTTACGTCTCGCTCTATGGTGCCAGCATTCACTTGTAACAGAATATCAAGCATTCGCCGTTTTTAAATTAATTTGTCGAAACGAACAACGAACCGAGCCAAGCGTAGAGCCAAATAATGCTACGAACATTTACATGATCTTTCTAGCGAACGCTTTAGTCGTAAGCAAATTTACAGTCGTTTTGCAAGCATGCTCGCGAGAATGCTCACCAGAATGCTCGCCAGAATGCTCGCCAGAATGCTCGCCAGAACGCTCACTAAAACGCTCTCGTTTATTTTTCTGTAATGTAACATTCGAAAGCATGCTAATTACAAGTGAATGCTCAAGTTTATCAGTACCTTAAGAAAAATTCAAGAATTGGGGTTATTTTTTTTTTAATATGCTTTGCACGCGCCATTTTATTATTCTTTTCAGGTCTTATTGTAAAATATTTTTTTAATTTAACTATTTTCTCACTGAGGTGAGATGAAAGGACTCGAGTGCTAAGATTTTTCACCTCGTGCTCTTTTTATTTCTTTCGCTAAGTGCCCTTCTAAACGGGCCATGTTTTTCTGCAATAAGTGGCTGCACTATTGGCAATTGATTGCCCGGCAATCTCAAAAATATTTCATTGCAACTGATGGCCGAACAATCAATGGCTGGGCAATGGGTTGCAAATATGTCTGCAATAGTATGGCTCTTGATGCAGATTCATAAACGGGCTACACAAACCGGCAACAATGGCTGACGAAATCACACTTGTTGCAGCAGCTAAGAAGGCTCCATTTGTTGTAGCGCCGCAATTCCTGGGCACACCGCTCACCATCTCCACAAGTATCGGGATTCTTGGTGTCGATATCTCCAGCGACGTCCAATACCGAAGTCATCTGGAAGACAAGGTCAAGTTGGCATCAAAGAAACTTGGGGTGCTCAACAGGGCGAACCAGTACTTCACTGCGGGGCAACGACTCCTCCTTTATAAGGCACAGGTTCGGCCCCACATGGAGTACTGCTGTCACCTTTTTGCCGGAGCGCCTGCGTGCCAGCTTGACCCTTTCGACTCGGTACAAAGACGGGCGTTGAGGCTCGTCGGCAATCCCATACTCACAGGCGATGTGGAACCTCTCAGTCTCAGGAGAGACTTTGCTTCACTGTGTGTGTTTTACCGCCTATACAATGGTTTGTGCTCAGATGAATTGTTTGACATGATGCCCACAGCTACATTCTATCATCGCACTTCTCGTCATAGGCGGGGAGTTCATCCTCACACATTGCGACCGGAAATGTTGCGCACTGTGCGGTATGAAAGGAACTTCATCCCTCGCACACTCAAGTTGTGGAATGAACTCCCCGCGATGGTTTTCCCAAGCGACTACAATATGGGGTTCTTCAAGAAGGGCATTAGAAGGTTTCTTACAAATTATAATTAAATAACCATCTTAGTTGAACCTTCCATGAAATATAATGAAATAAATAAATTACATATTCACGTTCTCCTTTAGGGATTATGAAACTAAGCTACTACATATTTTATGTTATGACTTATGACCACTTATGACCTTATAATATATATGTGATACATATATCAATGGATACAGGTATTTGTGCGTGCGTGTGTGTGTCTCAAATACAGTATATTCTTTAACAAAACACATTATTTGTCCCACGTTGCGCTTACCCCTTTTAATTTGGCTTACCGGAAGCTACAGAGAAGATAAATCTCCGCCAGAGCCTTGTCTGTGAATCAGAAGGTGTACCAGATTGCAGATGAGTAGACCTTCTTATTATTTTGGGAATTATTAATATTAATGATGCGCCAAAAGGCTATTATACAATTCAAGAATATCTAACAAACTTGGAAATGAACTGTTTGCTCAACTATATTAAGTATTTAAACAAATAATGATAGCCCAAAAAAAAATCGCTGAATTTCTTGCCGGAGTCAGATCTCAGGTCAAGACTCATGGATCCATTTGCTTAACAAATCTTTATTATTATTTTGATGGTAAGTGCCGTTTTAATGGCCTATACAGAATGCCTAAATGATTCTCGACTTTGACTTAAGATTTCAGTTTTTTATATTTCAATGTTTTTATTTTAATGAGTGTGACTAATATAAAAACTAAGGGTCTTGGAACTCTTGAAGCAAAGCTTCGGAGGGATGAATGGATGGACAGCGGATATAACAAAACAAATAAGGGTTTCGTGTTGCCAAGGAACCCTAAAAAGATTTATAAATTGTTGTTGACTTTTGTTGTTCACGGTACAGACTGTGCGTAGGACGTTTCTTATGAATTATAAATAAAAAAACATCCCGTCTCAATAATGTGCGTCATGCTGAACACATTACCGATTCATTGTTGTTCGTTCATGTTGTTTTTTACTGCTTTTTACTCTCAGAATACAGAAAAACTATATTCTGAGCATTTACTTATGTTGTTTCGGTATATCTCTTTTCACCGTGGTGTTAGTGTTTATTGGGTCCATCCTCTGGGCTCTAGCTCCCCATAGATGCAAGAGTCGTCAAAAGTCACTGACTTGCGATTCAGACGTAGGTTTGAGGATGCATACATCGGCCAGAAAATAGGGTTAAACACCCATTCTTTAGCAACTTACTGCAGTACTGCAGATTCAGCATATTTTTGAGCTGCTACCCAGAGATTTTCAACTATTTTTTAAACTAAATATTGATTATACCTAATAAATTGCTACGTAAAACATACGGCTTTAGCTAAAAAAAATACTGATTCCGAAAATACCGATTAGGAAGTTCTTCAAGGCAAGCAGGGGTGTGAGTATTTGTTATTGGATATCTATTTAAGGACTTGACGAAGGGAATGTAGACTTAGGTAGGTACCATAGTTACCGGCATAATATTATCTTGACCCCCCAGTGACGTCACAAAATATATACTTACCTACTACATACCATGGAGAAGGAAATCATCATCATCATTATTTTCTGTCCTCTGTGCTACATACATACTCTTTTCGCGCAGTACGCATTTTTTCTTTGTCTTTTGAGGATAGCTTGGGCTGCTACTGCTCGGGGGAGCTGAAATCCACCAATCATTGATTATATCAAACAAGGTCAAGTGCGCACCTCGTCCTACTCGTTTCTCTCGCGACTTGGGGTCAAGATATGCCGGTAATTATATCATGTTAGTGGGTTAAACTGTCAACCATGTGGTGACCGTGGAACTATTGTAAATCATATTGAGTACTTAGTATGAACCCTTTTTTAGCGTACCTGTATTAAATACGACAAGTCTGCAGTGAACAATGGGTTGCTTTTCACATGCTGGATACAAGTCTAGCCAAAAGCAAAAAAAAAAAACAAATGACTCTGGTTACTATGTACATATTACCTTAGTGTGAAATAAACGGAAAGGCATGTTTTTTCTAATGTCATACGCGTACTTGAATGTGTATAATAAGTAGGTAACTGAAGATAAATCGATATCAGCGAGTTTGAGATTCTTCATATTTAATTTAACTCTTAAGTAGTTCATGTCAACGAACTCACAGTAGACGTAATATTTATAACAGACTAAATTTTAATAGTATTTGCGTAAAAATGAATCTTATAAATAATTATATTCGTTGTCGCTAGAAAGTGCGGCACTTTAAAATAGGTAGGTAGGTTAGGTACCTACCGTGGTGCCTATGTCACAGCCAGCTAGCCTAATCAGCCGTTCAATTAACTGCCTAGGCTGTTAGCCGTTCGATTAACGTCCTGAATGATATTCAGTCATTTAATTAAACGGCTAGGCCCATTACTTGGATCGATGACGTTTAATTACTTGCCCAGCCATTTAATCAAACAGCTAGGCAAAAGACTTGTTTCTGCATGGCTATAAAAAAAAACCACGAAGGCTAAAGCGGAAGCTCCGCTCCGCTCCCGCATTAGCCTTCTAAGTTCTAATCTATCCAAGTCGGATTGCGCAGCTTTCTCAATAAAGCTACTATTATTATTTAGTTATATATTGTAAAAAATTTAAATTAAAAATTTAAAAAACCCCCGACACAAAAAGAACCTATAAAAAGTAAAATAATAACTATTACATTATGACCTACCCTAAGTATTGACCCTTTTGTCATTTGTCTCGTCGGGGGACCGCCGTCTGACCGTCAGGGAGGTATAGAGCATACCAAGGTACTTAGCGGTCCCCCGACGAGACAAATGACAAAAGGGTCAGTACTTAGTGTAGGTCATAATGTAATAGTTATTACATATATTTTACTTTTTATAGGTTCTTTTTGTGTCGGGGTTTTTTTAAATTTTTAATTTAATTTTTTTTATTTCATGCTTTTAGGTAACCGCTTAACCGATTTCCATACTTCCAACTGGCTGTATCGTGATGTATAAATTATTACCTTTCATTTGATACCCAACACGGGTATATTTGAAAATATTAGATTTTGCATTGCCACTTTCACTCCTCATATTTTTCAAATGGCTGAACCGATTTTTATGAAACATAGCTAAGAACACTCTCGACTAAACCATCTTTCAAACAAAAGAAACATAATTGAAATCGGTTCAGCCGTTTGGGAGCTACGATGCCACAGACAGACTGACACACACACACACACACACACACACACACACACACACACACACACACACACACACACACACACACATACACATCCACACGTCAAACTTATAACACCCCTCTTTTTTGTCGGGGATTAAAAATGTTCAAACATAATGTAAAAATTATTCATGAATAAAAATAGGTATACTGAAAATACTAAAAAACCTATCACTAACTTTGTACTTATCTTATTTCGGGGTGGTGCCCTATCGTGTTCACCTATCACTAACTTTGTATCTTATTTCGGGGTGGTGCCCTATCGTATTCACGGCGCCGTTTAGTTAACAGCCTAGGTTGGCGGCGACACCTACATAATGTCTAGTGCTGTCTCTATGTCTTACCTTTTTTTTTTATACCACTTTGTTGGCAGACAAGCACACGGCCCACCTGATGGCAAGCGGTCACCGTGGCCTATGGACGTATGCAACACCAGGGGCGTCACACTCGCGCTGCCGACCCTGAAGAAACCTTCTAATACCTGCGGGATGTTCATAGATTAGTGTGAGATTTGAACCCATTGAATTGCCACCCGACCGTTGGAGTTTGCTGAGAAGTTAGGTATCCCGCAGACTATAATTATAATGTTGTAGCAACAGGTGAAGGTTACCATGTCATAGTAACACCACATAATATACTTAACAGTTGGTAAAACGACCAATGTTTTGCATACAAAATTAATGAAGAAGAATAAGTGATCCCATCGTAACTAGAAAAGAGATGATTATATTCATTCAAACGCCATAACAGATCTTTCCTTATGAATGCTTACAAAACAGGTAACAGCCAAACCCGATCAAACAAAACCGGGAAGTCTCGTCAGAGTTTCAAGTTTGTAGCTCGAGCGAATTAAGAACAAGGGTAAAATGTACTTAATACTCAGTTCAGTTTTTCTTTTCATTCCTGAAATGACATATTCATAATCTTAGGCTGGTAGGTATTTATAACAATCGTCGATAGCTATTACTCGGCGTTCCATGATCACCACCACTAGGTACTACAGCGTGCTCATTGGATGATGTGTATAGGTACATACCTACCAACAGCTCGCGATTTTCCCTCATCAATGATCTCTTGGAAAATTCAAGACCGATCCAATGCGATATAAACTTGACCTCTTAAGGAACGCGATAGGTACACAAATATTAGGTAAATGTAGAGTTTACATCAGATTAATATTCAATTACGGTCGTTGGCTAACAAGCTAACATCACCTACCTACCTACATTTTTGAAGAGAAAACTGAGAAAAAAACCATTGAACTCGCAACACCGTTACCGACACCTTTGACAAATAGTGACAATTCTAAGGGGACACCTCTCATCATCATTGTGCATATAAGTAGGTATCTACCTACATAGGTAAATTGACTAGATTTTCACTTCTGTCGGTAGGTACTCCCGGAGTGCCACTGTTTTTCTCCTCAATGATCCCCTGAGTAGCATGCTATAAAAAGATGGTATGACATTTTTGTCGTACCAGTCAGTCCGTATTGCACTGGTACGATACCATGTTTGTAAGAGATACTATGTTTATTATAGAGATTTGATCCTTATGATTGACACTATCGATTGGTCCTATAAAAATACAGAATGTTATTTTTTCGGATTTTAGTCGGTTCGAGTACCTACCGGGCGCTGCAAGCGAATTTTCAAAAATCTATGAATGCAGTTTCGTTTCTTAAAAAAAATAAAGGAATGTTTCCTTTGAGTGAAATTCCCTATCTCCATTATTTAAAGTACTTTTTCATCCCACCATCTCGGAAAGTGTATTTTTGCTCTTCGATAACTGAGCGTAAAAGTCGTTTTTATCCTCTAGAGGATAAAGTAAATTTGAATTTAGAACATCGTGTGTACTAGGTTTGTGAACTCAAAACATCATTAAACCTATTTACTTCTACCTCTATGGTGCCGAATTTATCATACAACTTTTTTTTAATTTATGAAAAACTCAGACTCGGAACCTCCTTGGTGTACTTTTTTTTTTAAATTTGCTTTGCGCGCATCAATTTTTGAACATTGTTGTTGAATTTTTATTTTTTTGTATTTTATTATTAGTATTAATACACATATTATACAGCCTCCGTGGCGTAGTGGTAGTGAACGCGGCCGCTACGTAGGAGGCACGGGTTCGATCCCCGCTCAGTGCAAATATTTTTTATGCATGAAAATGGGTATTTGCATTGGTCGGGTCGTGCCTTGGACACGACCAGACCAATGCAAATACGTAGCGGCCGCGTTCACTACCACTACGCCACGGAGGCTGTATAATGTGTATTAATACTAATAATTAATACTAATAATAAAATACAAAACAATAAAAATTTAACAACAATGTTCAACAATATGACGTGAAAAAAAATGATGCGCGTAAAGCAAATTTAAAAAAAAAAGTACACCAAGGAAGTTCCGAGTCTGAGTTTTTCATAAATTAAAAAAAGTTGTATGATAAATTCGGCACCATAGAGGTAGAAGTAAATAGGTTTAATGATGTTTTGAGTTCACAAACCTAGTACA
The DNA here is from genome assembly GCA_914767945.1 of Eilema depressum. Lineage (NCBI taxonomy): Eukaryota > Metazoa > Arthropoda > Insecta > Lepidoptera > Erebidae > Eilema > Eilema depressum. The sequence continues at coordinate 18,739,095 of OU612012.1, read as the reverse complement.
TACGATGTTCTAAATTCAAATTTACTTTATCCTCTAGAGGATAAAAACGACTTTTGCGCTCAGATATCGAATAGCAAAAATACTCTTTCCAAGATGGTGGGATGAAAATTATATTTTCATCCCACCATCTCGGAAAGACTATTTTTGCTCTGACCAAGATGGTGGGATGAAAATTATATTTTCATCCCACCATCTCGGAAAGACTATTTTTGCTCTTCGATAACTGAGCGTAAAAGTCGTTTTTATCCTCTAGAGAGGTAAAGTAAATTTGAATTTAGAACATCGTGTGTACTAGGTTTGTGGACTCAAAACATCATTAAAACCTATTTACTTCTACCTCTATGGTGCCGAATTTATCATACAACTTTTTTTTAATTCATGAAAAACTCAGACTCGTAACCTCCTTGGTGTACTTTTTTTTTAATTTGCTTTGCGCGCATCAATTTTTTTCTCGTCATATTGTTGACATTGTTGTTGAATTTTTATTTTGTTGTATTTTATTACTAGTATTAATACACATATTATACAGCCTCCATGGCGTAGTGGTATTGAACGCGGCCGCTACGCAGGAGGCACGGGTTCGATCCCCGCTCAGTGCAAATATTTTTTATGCATGAAAATGGGTATTTGCATTGGTCTGGTCGTGCCTTGGAGAGCACGTTAAGCCGTCGGTCACGGATGCCATACGAACATCTATGGCAGTCGTTACGAGTAGTTGGAGCCCTAAAAAGTTCAACAACAACGGTTTGGCTGCAATGCTTCGATATCGCCTAATGTCATCATTGGGTTGTGGAGGTCAGATGGCAGTCGCTTCACGGCAAATATCGAGGTCCAGCCAAATCCGCAGTTAAGACTGGTAAAGCGGACCCCGGACTCCGAGGTGAAAGCTTCGGATGCTGACTGGGAATTAACGCTAGGAAGGAGAAGCATTTCATTATTTCCTCGCTGAGGTGGGATGAAAAGTTACGTGTTGCACTCGAGTGCAAAGATTTTTCACCTTGTGCTCTTTTGATTCCCTCGCTAACGCTCAAGATTCTAATTTGTGAATCACTCGCTACGCTCGTGATTCAAATTTAGAATCTTTCGCTTGCTCGGTCATCAAAAATGAGCACGCGGTTTAAAAGCAACTTTGCACTCTTGTATAACAAATAACTATTCTTCCAGGTAACGTTAAAATTATATAGGTACCTCAGACTAAAAGATATCTACTATTCTTTTAAACTGAGATAGGTACGTATTAAATTGATCGAATTGACTTCTATTTCTACGTCTACGTGTCTACGTCTTTTTCACGCCAGTGCAGACTGTAGGTAGGTATAGTGCCTACGTTTTTTTATATAAACTTAAAAACTGTAAACTATTCAAATATGGCCGGCATAGCGAATGACGTAAACTTTAATGAATTAAAGCGAATGACGTAACATAGATAATTAAATTATGTGGTCAGTGATTCTTGAACAATGATAAAATTAGGCGTTATAGGTATATGTGTGCTTTGCGAAACGAACTACATACCTAGTCCACCTGCGAATATTACTTTTTTACTTTGCTTCATCTTCATATTATTATCTATACATACTTTGACTTTTGACCTATACCTACCTACCTAAAGTTGTTCATATATTATGTACCTGTTGTTGTTTATGTGCCTATATAAGTACTTGGACGTCAATAAAATATTATAAACTGCAGAGAAGGTTGTTATAAACTACATACTTGCCATTGCCCGTGGCTCCGCCCGCGTGGATGTCGGTTATCAAGACCAAACATATTATAGCTCTGTCTGTACTTGCCAAATTTGATCAAAAACGGTTTAGTGGTTTAGACGTGATAGCGTAACGGACAGAAAGACAGAGTTAGGTAGGTACTTTCGCATTTATAATATTAAGTATGGAGCATGGATTAGGTAGGTATTCCACTAAAAGTAAAGAATAAATATAAAGAACGAACGAACTTTATGTAGTAAGTAGTGTAGTAGTAGTAGTAGTAGTATTATAAGTATTTAAATTTTGTGAAGTGCTACCAATTCAATGTAAAACCAAAATAGCCATCATGAAAGTAGAAAACCCAAATGTAGATCAGCTTCGTGCACATAAACGAAACAGTAATTCAAGGCAGCTGCCACATACCATGTGTAAAGAAATATACAATGCCTAAATCTTTATATGTTTAAAGAACCAGAGGATTCGTAATGTCAATACTGTGGAATCTGTAGATGAACAGCAGTGCTGGTAAAAAAGCGGTTCAATGACTCCTTCTTTTGCATTAAGACCTGGAATTCCTTACCAGTAGGTACCTACACGTGTTTCCCTCTTCCTACAGTCCCGGGTCCCTCTTCCTACAGTCCCGGGTCCCTCTTCCTACAGTCCCGGGTCCATTAAATGGGGCCTGAAAAAGCATTTGATGAGGCCGTCACGCTGTGTGTCACCATTGTAACATGATAGGTGCGTGTCTATAATGGTGACCCTCTTTTCCGAGACTTTCCCTTCAGCTAACCAGGCGAGGTGCTGGTGTAGTCAAATTGACGTGTCCTGTATAAAACAACAGAACATTAGGCAGGTAGTTCATATTTCTTTGAAATTATGATATAGTACCTACCTATTATGAAGTTCGAACTTTTCGAAGCGACCACCCGAGCAAAGTACCCGTGTCTGAGTTACCATATAAATGTACGGTCTACGACCGTCATTACCATATAAATGTACGGTCTACGTCATACATAACATTATGTTTAGTTACTACAGGTACTGGTACAGTTTTTTACAGGTAGGTGGGTATGTGCTAAGTTACTCATTACATATGTATATTATGATGATTTTGCAATGGATTGTACCTATTTCAATTCGACACCTTGCAAATTCTTACCTAATTCGACCGTTGCGTGTGAAACAAATCTAATCGTAACCCGGATAGTAGCAATCAATACATTTAAAGAAATCGGAACGTGGAAATAAACTGTTTATTGAATATTTTCCAAAATTGATCACCGCTGTATGTTCTAGGAGCTATTCTAGTCCTAAATTTTTGAATTCATATCAGGAACACGAACATCACATCATCAACATTCCGGTCATGAATTTGGCTTCATGTTCATATATTATATTATTTATCACTATGCTATATAAGTGTTTGTGTTGTTTTACCTATGGTGCCGAAACGTGGCCATTGACGGTGGACCTAAAAGTCGCGCAGCGGGCTATGGAGCGAGCTATGCTTGGAGTCTCTTTGAAGGATAGAATTCGCAACGAGGTTATCCGACAAAGAACCAAAGTTACCGACATAGCTCGCAGAATAAGTGGCAGTGGGCTGGCCTCATCTGCCGAATGACTGATGGCCGTTGGAGCAAACGAGTCCTAGAGTGGGGACCGCGCGAAGGTAAACGGAAGGTGTGACACCCCCTAGCTAGGTGGACTGATGACCTGCGAAAGGTGGGACGGACTGGATGCGGAAGACGGAGGATAGGCAAACGTGGCGCGTATTGGGAGAGGCCTATGTCCAGCAGTGGACTGCAGTAGGCTAATTGATTGATATGTAGGTATGTGTGGTGCCTACAATAGATCAAATTCGATCAAAAATTATCTTCGACCTTTTGATATTATCTTCATTATTGCAAGGCTGATCAAGAATTTTTTCTGTTCTGAAAAACCGAATTCCGAACTTATCACAAACATAGTCGTGGGTAATGTTAGTCGTCAACAATTAAATTGTTTCACGTGAATTGATTTTTTATAACGGCAGTAGTCACGTGCCTACCTATCGATAGATCTACCTACCTACTTATTTAGATAGATGTTACGCCACAGATCATGAAACTAGTTTAAAACGAAAGTTTGCAAACAGAAGAATAGGTAGGTAACACTTTCGGATTTCCACGAATTAATTAGACATTAGATAATACTTTACGCGTCTGAATGATTGTGGGCAGACATCTTAGCCATAAATCTTTGCCTTGTGTCTCGATTAGGTACATCTAGTCTAGATCTTTACCTCGGATCCTGGGTCGAGGTTTCATCTTCCTATTCGCACGATCTTGAAATCCCATAAGCTACCATAATCCCTTCTTCTGCCGCACCACTAAGTCTTGAAATTCCTTACCAGTTCACGTGTTTCCCTCCTCCTACAGTCCCGGGTCCTTTAAGCGGGGCGTGAAAAAGCATCTGATGAGGCCGTCAAGCTGAGTGCCACCATTGTAACATGATACGTGTCGGTAATGGTGACCCTCTTTTCAGAGACTTTAACTTCAGCTTACCATCAGACGAGGCGAAGTCAAATTGACGTGTCCTATTTAAAAAAAAATATATTGAACAATCTATTATATTCTACAAAGGTATTGCCCAGAGGGGTTGATTTTCAGAGCTGATATTAGCTAGGCGAGAAATACAACCTACTTAAACTTACTACCACTACTCTACTCTACTACTAACCAGCTTACTATCTGACCAAACTGACTGATGCCTATCTATGTAGTAGGTAGTAGGTATGTAGGTACGTAAGAATATTTAGAATATCTTTAGACATCTGTTTACCGCAAAATTGTTGTAATTGACGTCTGCGGTTAAGAGATTAAGGCTTAATGCTTCGTTTACATACTCGCGGCAGAGCGAGGGAAGTGGCGAGAGAAGTGGGCAGAGACGTAGTGTGAATGGTATATTCGTCATGCCGCGAGTACTACCGCGTGTGTTACTGCGAATACTAGCGGCAATACTAGCGCGATGAACTATACGAGATCGCTAGATGGCGCTAATCTCAGTAAACACGACTTTCGTTATTGCTCCTCGAATATTTACTTTTAAAAATATTTATATCGATCTACGGAAAGTGTATAGTAGTTGAAAGTGATAGTTTTTATTAATAATCTATTTAATTAATTCGCTATGCTGTAAAAGCATAATGCGTACACTGCTACAGCGTTGTCCTCCATACGTTTACGTCCGTCTCCGTTGCAGGGCGAATACTGTAATGCGGACCAACGCGATGATGGGAGTGTGTGAATGCTAGGGCATTAATCGCGCGAATATTTCCTGCAACACGATGAGCAATGCGAGCGGCAGTATGTAAACGCGGGGTAAGAGGTACTCAGTATAGACATAGAGCTATGTGACCTTGAATGGCGCACGCACGCATTCACACACACACAAACACGTACTCTATAAACTGAACTTTATCACCATTTAGCACCACAGTTTAGCAAATTACACTTTCTAAATATTTCCTAAAAATATGAATATGTAGGTACTAGACCGGGAGATGATGACAGAAAAGTTCAAGTCATTTGTTACAAACAAGTATGGCGACCCTTAGAGGGTCGAATTGGGTGATTTGAGAACTGAAAATAGTAATTTCAGAGCTGGCCCGCGGGGCCTAATTACAGGCTGATTAAAACAATTTGTTACAGTATCGCATAATTTTTTTATACAAGCAGAAAGTGCAAGCAACGTAAGTATAACATTTCTAACACGTACGCGAGGCCATTCTTATTTTATAACAAGATTTTAATACGTAAATTAATGAATGCGTTTTAATTAAGATGGCGAGCCATAAAACCCGCAAAAAAGGATGGCATTACGCAGACGCCAAGTTTATTTTTCATGAACTACAAAAAAACGCAAGAGTTTTTGTGTAACAAATCGTTTGAACACCGTATTTTTCCGACAAATTTAATTAATCAGCCTGTAATTAAACGCCCCGCGGGCCAACTCTGAAATTACTATTTTCGGTTCTCAAATCACCCAATTCGACCCTCTAAGGGTCGCCATACGTGTAACAAATGACTTGAACTTTTCTGTCATCATCTCCCGGTCTATACTGGGACTACTGGGCCTCACCAAGATCCTCCGTACCTGGCCAACTTCACCTGCAGGTTGATGACTGATGAGCAAGGCTATGGAGGATGCTTTCAACTCAGGATTGGAAGATCAGAAGACAGTCACATCCAAAAAGCCGTAGGCACCTATAAGCTAAGCCAAAAGTAGGTGAAGGAGTTAGTGGGCCCTGGGCTCTGAGGTGAAAGTGTCGGTCGCAACCAGGAACAACTCTAAATAATAAAATAAATAAAATAAAATGATAATAATTCCTCAACATTGTCAATCCCATACATTGAACAATCTATTCTATTCTACAAAGGTGTATGCGCTGCTGAATGTGGCGCACACAAAACTTTATATTTGTATTGTTTGAAATGATAAGTCACTGATAGATAAAATGAGATGCGTTTATTGATCACTTAACTATCACGTAACTAATGCTAAATGGATTAATGAGTACTGCTTATTATGAGCTGTGAATGCGTACTGTCGCGAAAATGTACAATTTATGTGAGGCAACAGAAAAGTGCTGATGTGAATGATGCGCGCGTGCCATGTACGATATATGACTCGTACATATTCCCCAGCGCGAGATGAGAGAGTGAATGATGACAATGAGTAACAAAATTAAAGGTTTAAATACTAAACTTATAAATTTCATTCAATTACATGTCATGGCTTAATTCTATCATATCTTAAGCTTAATTCTATTCTATCTAATATAAATATTATGTAGGTACCTAGAGAGCTTGATTTCCAAAGCTGTTACTCGTAGTTTGGCGAGAACTCAGACTAAAAGAATACTTTTAGTCTGAGGGCGAGAACTACAACACCAAATACCTACGACGGTGTATGGACATCTATCTATCTAAAATTGTAAAGTTGTCGTGTCTGTACATTGGAGATATATAAAAAAAAACTTGTGTTATGTTATAACGATACATACTGAACACGAAAATATTTTTTGTTTGAAATTCTTGTCTGTCCGTCCGCCATGGACGCAAAAACTACTGAATGGATTTTGATGCGGTTTTTTACTCCATTGTCTTGGCCAGACTTAAAATCTTGCGTTTGTTTGTTTATTGCGGTTCAGTAGGACAGGAGATAGGTATGAGCATATACTGTGGCGTCTGTGGCAAAGTCGCGTCCGACATAAAAAGCTTGAAAATAATATACCTAGTAGGATAAATAGGTTTATGCGACTGCAAAAAATACCTAGGTACCTATAAAATATGACTATATGTATGCCCTTGTAGTTATGCCGAACTTATTATGCCCAAATAGCTATAGGGTAGGGCCAAGTATTGGGACACAAAAATCTTATGCGAAAGAAACTCCGAAATTGCGGCTTCGGTTTGACACAAACCACTTCCATCTTCTTCATCATCCTTAAAGCGATTTCCCAGTTGCATCCAAAGTTTGCCCTTTGAATCAAATTTACAGACCCCGGGTCTGTAAATACTACACTCAGTGAAGACATAGGTAGATACATCCAGGTCAAGAACCAAGCGGTTCGGCGACTGTTTCTTTTGCCGCACCATTAAGACGTGGAATTCCTTTTTTTTATTTATTTATTATTAATTATTATCATTCACAACATACAATTTAAATTGCGTAATAAGATAAGCTACTTGAGTTTGTCTGGAACTCTGGAATTCTGTACCTTTCATATAAGAATACAATAAGTACCTACACCTTACCTTACCAGTAGGTACACATGTTTTCCTCTTTCTACAGTCCCGGGTCCTTTAAGCGGGCGTTAAAAAATCATCTGAGGCTGAGTGCCACCATTGTAACATGGTACGTGCGTGTCTACCTATAACGTTGTCCCTCTTTGCCTTCAGCTTACCATCAGGCGAGGTGAATTCAAATTGACGTGTCCTATATATAATTATATCTTTGGTCACGTACAATGCCTTCTATAAATAGAAACACGTAGATATATTATTATTATTACATAGGTAATAAAAAAGAATGAGGTGTTTTATAACAAAGGTATTATAGACCTACCTACAACAGTAGTGGAAACTGGAAACCTTCATTCTAAAGTGGTATACACGATTACGTTATAATTTCGGAACTAAAACGCACGTGTGTCGTAAGTATTAACTGTCGAGGTCAACGGCTTCCCTGATCTTGAATAACCACGAATCACGATATAAGCAATAGTAGACGTGTTACGAAATACTGCATCACCGCTTTAAACTTGTCTTATGTCTAAGGCCTTAACGGCCTAGATAAATAGATATTTACTTGCGTCACAGCAGGATGTTCTAGGATTTTATCTTCTTTTTAATCTAAGTCAAACATTTACCTAGGTATATCCTACCTACTCTGTATTGTATCTCACACAAGGTAGGAGAGGAACTGGCTTACTTCGGTTTTGTAGAGCGCTTTCTCTATCTTATGCAATTATATTAAAACAATATAAATTATAATTATATGTATAAATCAATGATCTCTCTACACATTGGACATATTGGATTGGACTGACGGTTTGAGATCTTTATAGAGTTGAGTCTTTGATTATTAATGTGTTAATAATCAATATCAATATATCAATCCGGGTTTCCACTCTTTTTCCCCACGACGAGGGAAATAGGTACTGTTGGTACGGATTTACTTTATTTTTATCATTTTTTGGTACAGATATGGCGTCGCCTTCAATCAGAGATTTCTACAAAGGTAGAAATATCCTTGTGACTGGTGGAACTGGTTTCATGGGTAAAGTCCTAATTGAAAAGCTACTCTACACTATACCTGATATTGGCAACATTTACATACTAATGAGGCCTAAAAGAGGAAAGTCAGTAAATCAGAGAATGGAAGATATTCGTCGTTTAAAAGTAAGTTATTTATAGATCATAATTATTTGGGTGTAGGTACGGGGCTTATTCAGGCCCCATAGTCAGACCTTCAGGGCTCAACTAGAAGCGGTAGGAACTATAAAGGAAAGTGTATCTAAAGGGAACAAACCCTTAGTGGCGAGGGGTCCTTTTAATCCGATTCCTGCTGGCTGGCTTGCTCCTTACGAAATTGTTATGGTCGTACTGTAACAGGTAAGACTATTTTCCAGCAACTTACCTTTCAACAATTTTCACCCTTCGCCACTGGTAGGAACACAACCGAAGCTACGCAGGTAGAATTGAAATACGGCGACAAAATTATGACATTGAAAAGTGAATGTTATTTAGTGCCCTTCTAAACGGGCCATGTTTTTCTGCACTATTGGCAACTGATTGCCCGGCAATCTCAAAAATATTTCATTGCAACTGATGGCCGAACAATCAATGGCTGGGCAATGTGTTGCAAATATGTCTGCAATAGTATGGTTCTTGATGCAGATTCATAAACGGGCTACACAAACCGGCAACAATGGCTGACGAAATCACACTTGTTGCAGCAGCTTATATTGTTTTATTAAAAAATAAACAGAAAAAGAAGAGATTGTGGATTCGACCTTACTTAAATAGGCGTGAAACTTTAGATAATCTAAGTCTAGAAATAAGCCTTGATAGTAAATTATTTAACAATTCGCGTAGAAACGGAAAGACTGTGCTATAACAAAGAGAGCGACTGAAACAACAACAGAACTGGCCGAGCAATATTGCAGTAAAATCGACCGCCTAGCGATCGTCCGGCAACCCATCGCGGCAACATCGGCCATATGTGGCAACACAAAACATGTTTGGCTATATGGCCGGGACATTACTGCAATACTGGCCGGTATTGCTTGCAATAGTTGCAATGTTGCTGGGCCACAGTGTTGCAGCCAATAATTGCAGTAAAACATCGCCCGTTTAGAAGCACCTGCTGAACAAAATATAAATCAGTGGTTATTTACATCATAACATGAAATGTTTTTACTTACAGCTGTTTGAACGCCTAGGAGTAAAAGACCCCAGTGCCTTACAAAAGATTAAACCGTTACAAGGTGACGTTTTATTTGAAAATCTTGGTCTCTCAGATACGGAAATAGCAAACTTATCAAAGGAAGTGTCAATAATATTTCATTTTGCTGCTACACTGCGGCTTGAAGCACCTTTAAAAGACAATGTTAATATGAACACTTGTGGTACTCGAAGAGCTTTGGACATCGCCAAGAGGTTCCAGAACTTGGTCCTGTTTGTACATCTGTCTACTGCTTTCTGCTACCCTGACTATGAAGTACTAGAGGAAAGGGTAAGTATTAGTGCATTGATATGGTACGAACCGACAACAAACTGAGAGGTGATCTACAAGTCGAGTGGCAGATAGGTTAACAGCAATTTCATGATTCCCAGTCACTGTTGTTGAAATTACCTACTTACGACAAAGTAGCTTGATTTTGAATACACTTGGATTTGAGTACACACGCCTGAAATTGGAGGTTCACTTTAATATCGGAAATTCCTTCAAAAAATGCTGGAGTAGGTAGGTATATGTAGAAATACTTATGACAGTGCATTAGGTGGTAGGTGGTAGCAAAGAAGGATGCGACCCGCTTGATGGAAAGGAGTGCGTTTGCCTATTGAATTGCGATTTCAACCACATGAACTTATTAGATATTGCGATTATGCAATTGTCATTCATGTGCTTTCAACGAGGAATAACGAGAGGTGATTTTCCTCCCAGAGGGGCGAGACGAGACGAGGCGAGGAGAGAATTGAAATTTGTATGGCAAATTTTCAATCCTCTCCCAGCGCATGTTTGGTGGAAACAGTGTGGATAGACGAGCATTTGCGAGGCGTGAATTAAAATATGTATTGGTTTGTGTAAAAATGAACCGTAGGTATTGCTTCCGATAAGTATAGAGTATAAATTAACTTTGCAACAGAAACACGCTTCCCGCGAGAATTTTATTTTTATATCACTTAGTTGGCAGACAAGCACACGGCCCACCTGATGGGAAGCGGTCACCGTGGCCTATGGACGTATACAACACCGGGCGTTACGCTGCCGACCCTGAAGAAACCTTCTAATGCCCTTCTTGAAGAACCCCATATTGTAGTGGCTAGGCGAGGCGAGGCGAGGAGAGAATTGAAATTTGTATGGCAAATTTCAAACAGCACTTTAAATATATTATTATCTTTATCTAATGAAGCCTACGGACGGCGCGGCGGTCACGACTCACATGGCTATTTTTAGTGGAAAAGGGTCAGTGCGATTTCAATTCTCTTCTCGCCTCGTCTCGTCTCGCCCCTCTGGTGGAAAATCACCTACAGTACCTACACCCTCACATTGTAGACTCCGTTTAAACCTTGCGTTACATAACACGAAGATAGGTACATAAAATCAAGACAGGAAGATACGCGGCTACGCATGACAATTTCACGTCTTTAATTTAAAATTTAATAAAATGATCATAATTATCACTTTTATAGTTGCATGCACCTCCAGTAGATCCTGATAATGTCATGAAACTGATGGAATGGTTGGACGACAAACAGCTGCAGTTGCTAACTCCTTCTCTAATCGGACCACATCCCAACTGCTACACGTTTTCTAAACGGCTTGCGGAAGCATTAGTCGGAGCCTCTTACCACGAATTGCCCGTTGTTATTGCTCGTCCAAGCATTGGTAAGTTTTTCTATGTAGGTATGTGATCGATTTATGACCAAAGTATGAAGTTTATTTTTACATGGACGGAAGACAGATCTAAAGTCCACCAGACATTACGAATTCATAGGTAGGTAAATAGAATACCTATCTAGGTAATATGTGGAGCTTAGGTAGCGTACGTATGTAGGTACCTACTTATTTATTAGGTGCTTCAGACAGCTATCCAACTCTGTTTATTTTATTTATCAACCTCACTATGTAGTGCACCTACATAGTATTACAGTTGGAATATAACGATAGGATGTCATTATTGCTTTGCGTTGAATCCGTATGTAATGATAATGCGAGAAGGTATAAGAAATAACATTAAAAGTACATCTACCTGCATCCTACGTCATAGGTACCTACCTACTTACTCGTGGTTGTACCTGAGACACAGAATAGAACTGAGATGGGTGGATGATCAATTACCTACCTGCCTATATTTTAATGGGGGTTTCATTTGTATTGACTAGGTATTACGTAGGTACACGTTTATCCTCGCGACATAGAACTGTAAAACCTAAATACATATAAGAGAAAACAATAATTATTCAGGTCTGAGAATAATTCCTACTCATTACAGCATTTAACTTCGCCGTTGAATAAATGCTAATGTTATTAGATACCTATTCAAAGGTAAGCGTCGCACTCAGAAACCACCATTACTTATTCTGTGCCACCAGTCTTGAAAATTTATTTAGGCACTTACACTAAAGAAAAAATTATTTTGGTTTTCAGTATGTCCAGCGCTAAATGACCCAGTGCCAGGTTGGGTAGATAACTTGAACGGACCCGTAGGTCTGATGATAGCAGCGGGCAAAGGAGTTATACGAAGCATGCTCTGCGATGGTACCCTGATAGCGCAGGTGATACCCGTGGATATCGCTATCAATGCTATAATTGCCATAGGCATGCTTGAAGGAACCAGAAAAGAGAAGTAAGTTTTCGGTGTCTCTGATTTGGGTTATATTATTACCTAGGTACCTACCTAATGTTTTACCTAGGTACCTACCTCAAGAGTAGATTCATAAGGTATTATGCCTTATGAAAAATGATCGATTCAAAGACTATAAATATGGTCGATTTAGAAAGAGAAAAGAGAATCGACTTCGGGCAGGACTCGAACCCGCGATCTTTCCCTTACTGGGGGTATGCTCTGACCACTAAGCCACCGAAGCACGTACGAAGCCGATCCAAATTCCTCTATACAATCATCTTTGGGGCGATATTTGCGGTGTTGCCATATTTATAGTTTACACAGTCATGATGATTTCATCAACCTCTGATTCTCATAGCGATCTCCCAGTTGAGTTCAAAGTTTGTACTTCGGTTCGGTACGCTTTTGACAAGCGTGACAAGCTCCAAACCCCGAGAAGAAAACCTGCACTGGAGCTTCGTCCGTCAATCAGCAAGCGAACCGCCTTCAAATTCAGGTGGGATTGAGCCCGAAGATCGTGTCCCTTCGCCCAGCATACTCACCATGGAAACTTGATATTTCATGAATGCCAAAAAATAGTTCTGAAATAGTCTTAAATAGTTGCGAAAGGAAAAAAATAGTTCTCTTATACTTACGAAATTACAGCCATAGTTCTATGAGTATGCTGGGCGAAGGTTTCGTCCAGCATACTCACCTCCGTTTGGGGAATCTGCGTACGCTTCAAACATAATTCATACTTCAAAAAATAGTTCATAAATAGTTCATAATGGTGTCCAAAAAGAAAAAATAGTGCTCTAATAACTCCGGAGTTATAGGCTTTGTTCACTGAGTATGCTGGGCGTAGGTTCTACGCCCAGCATACTCACCTCACTGCGCAAATACCGAACGAGCTATAGGTACAATTTATGTCTCAAAAAATAGTTCTTGAAATAGTTGTCAATATAAGTCTAATTTTCGCTTGACTTTTGACCTAGAAAACCATTAAATTTGGTTGTAAACTTCTACATACATTCGATTTTAGTACAGTCGGATACAAAACTTTCTAATAACTTAGGTACATTTTGTACTAGGTATAACAATTTTTTAACCCACGATGCAAAAACGGACGGAAGTTTGACGTGTCTGTGTGTATGTCTGTGTACATCGTAACTCCCGAACCGATTTTGTTTTTTTTTTTTGTTTGAAAGGCGAATTAGTCGGGAGTGTTCTTAGCTATGTTTGATGAAAATTGGTTTAGTTGTTTAACCACGGTGTATATTATACGACAATCTACACAACGCTATCCAGACCCAAAGTAAGTATAGCTTAACTAGCTTGTGTTATGGGTTCTAGAAAGCCTATAATTATACTTGATACCATTTTTTTTTGTAAATATATACATATTATACATATTCTGATCCCGTTCATCGCTTAATATAGCCAATACGTTATTCTGATGTACAAGCTATATTATCGTAAAGTTTCATCAACATCCATTCAGTAGTTTTTACGTGTAAGAGTAACAAACATCCTCACATACTTACAAACTTTCACGTTTATAATATTAGTAGGATAGAAACCAGACCAATGCAAATATTCATATTCATGCATACAAATATTTGCACTGAGCAGGAATCGAACCCGCGCCTCCAGCTTAGCGGCCGCCTTCACTACCGACAAAGAAGCAGTCAAACGGAATGTGGCACGTCGCGGCCTGCCGCAGCATCGTTTGACGAAATAAAGTAAAATGAATTCTAAAGTCACTGAAATAAGATTCAAAATAACTTGATTAGTAATAAAATCATTTGCCATGCCGGCAGTGGGCGCCGGCCCTTACGACCCCCCTCAAGCATGTAAGAGGAGGCGACAATGTATTCTTAGGCCGTCGCGTCGCCTTCTCGGCAGGCTGCAATAGACTTTAGTGTCCAGACAATTTTTTTGGCAAATAGTACACCCTACAAGCAATAAAGTAATAGGATTTATTTACGCTTACAGTTTCATTTATTTTATTATTATTAAAAAATATACACTTACTAGCTAAATGCTAATATATTTTTTTCGACTGTTTTTGAATGTGAGATAATACCACAATATTATTCCCAATCACAACGCCCACCATTAGAATGTTTAATATTTTTATATTATAAAAACATGTGTGGACGACTGTACCTCATTTAACGTTAGTATGTAGAAGTTTACAACCAAATTTAATGGTTTTCTAGGTCAAAAGTCAAGCGAAAATTAGACTTATATTGACAACTATTTCAAGAACTATTTTTTGAGACATAAATTGTACCTATAGCTCGTTCGGTATTTGCGCAGTGAGGTGAGTATGCTGGGCGTAGAACCTACGCCCAGCATACTCAGTGAACAAAGCCCATAACTCCGGAGTTATTAGAGCACTATTTTTGCTTTTTGGACACCATTATGAACTATTTATGAACTATTTTTTGAAGTATGAATTATGTTTGAAGCGTACGCAGATTCCCCAAACGGAGGTGAGTATGCTGGACGAAACCTTCGCCCAGCATACTCATAGAACTATGGCTGTAATTTCGTAAGTATAAGAGAACTATTTTTTTCCTTTCGCAACTATTTAAGACTATTTCAGAACTATTTTTTGGCATTCATGAAATATCAAGATTCCATGGTGAGTATGCTGGGCGAAGGGACACCGAAGATCTCGATAATAAAGGTGGATATCCACTAACAACTTTTATAACAGTATCATTATCATCTTCTGAGCCTTTTCCTAACTCACTTGGGATCTTTCCAGTCCAACTGTGATGCAGCTGAACTTCGATATTTTCCATGAAGCGACTGCCATGTGACTTCCACAACCAATTGGCGCTATCGTAGTTCTGTCTGTAGTTAGATTAGTTGGACTTTTGAGGGCTCCAACAACTGACTGTCAGAGTGTCAGCCGTCATCGCAACATACACCATTTACATTGATACCTCAGACTTTCTTTTTATGTGATTCATACCTACTCACACTTACCTACTTATCTTAAAATTTCAGAGCAGACTCAATTCCCGTATACAACGTAAATATTGGACACCAGCAGCCGACTTCATGGGCAGATGTTCTAAATTTCGGAAGACGATATGCCGCTGAGCGTCCTTTTGCGTGGCCGCTCTGGTACCCCAACGGTGATATCACCACGAACCCAGTGCTGCATGAAACACGAAGAGTTTTATTCCACTTGGTGCCAGCCTATCTTGTCGACTTGTTGCTGCTTGTATTAGGACAAAAGAGAATGTTAGTATATTTCTTCAAATGTTAGTTACCTACTTATTTGTAAATTTTTTGGAAGAGAAGTGAGAAAAGCTCCTGCCTTCCCAAACTGGGAGACTTACCTACTGCCATTTGACGGTTCTACTCGTGGATTCAGTCAATTAAAAATAAGGTACTTGACAACCTTTGTGACGTAGCTGTAGAGCTTTCTAAGCCAGAGGGTTCGGGTTCGATTCCCGCTCATTACAAATACCTATTTCTGTATTGGTGGTATTAGTTTGGTATATAGGCATATACAATTATACATATCAACATAGGCCTCTCCCAATATGCGCCACGTTTGCCGATCCTCCGCCTTCCGCATCCAGTCTGTCCCAGCCACCTTTCGCAGGTCGTCAGTCCACCTGGCTAGGAGGTGGTCCACATATAGGTAGTATACCCATTTGCATTTATCTCCTTATAAAAAATATGTAAGTAGGTAGGTATGTTAATCTGCATTCTAGTACCCATATAACAAGCAAACTTAGTTTGGGCCTAGATGACGCTGTGTACCTAATATGTCCTAGAATATTCATTTTGATATCGCTAGACAGTGCTCGGGTGTGGGTGGCGGCGGGTGGTTAGGTCGGCGCTACATGTTTTATAGAGATGTGCCGACTAGTCGGTAAAGCCGACTATCCGGCCACTTTTGTAGTCGGCGATTAGTCGACGACTAGTCGGCAAAGAGCGCCGACTATCCGGCTTCATACTGGTTCACTGGTTTGTGTACCTTAGATAATAATGCATTTTAGTAGTATCCAATTTCTAGCAGTTTAGTAGCTATCCAATTTTAAGCGACTGAAGTTCTAAGCTATGAATAGTATTCTGTATATTATATAGGTATGAAAAGTATTACTGGTATGGATAGAAATAAGTTATTTCTATCCATACCAGTAGAATTTACCACTCCAATGGCATATAATACAATGCTAGATAGCATATATTTTGTTTGCCTAATCGCAGGTTTGATTGGAGGACGATGCTTAGAAGCACAAATCTCGATATCTTTTTGAGCACTGTTATCTAAAAAATCATAAACTTTGTTCAAGAAGGGCAAAAATGGGCAAGAACATCCCATTGATTATAATAGCTGAAGAACTTAAAGTTTCTATGTTCCTTTATGTTTCTGTTAAGATAAAGGTCTGAGAAACAAAAAAAATAACGAAGAAATTTGTATACGTACTGATTATTTTTTATCTGATAAATTATATGCACCTTTTTTATTACAACTTACACTACAAGAGACAATCAACTGCACTAGATACATTTCGTAAACAGGAATTTTATCTACGCAACTTGCGGAGTCGGTACCTTTGAGCTTTATTAACTGATGAAACAAACAACTTATTGAAATAACTATTGTAGCATAACGTGTAGGTACAGAATAATCCTAAGCACGTATTGATAGCTTATTCTAACTATTTTTATTTTGCGAATATTGAATTTCGTCCACCTAAAACTTGAAAATTGATCAGCTTGCGGCGGTGCGGCTAGCGCGAACGATCTGTAAACGAAATGTTCCGGAAATACCCGAAACCATGATCGGCTTAGCCGACTAGTCGGCCGATTAGTCGACTGTTTAGAAATCGAATAGTCGGCTAGTCGGCTAGTCGGCCAAAGTTATGATCGGCACATCACTAATGTTTTATCATCTTTCATACATATCAAGAGTTCAGTTAAGTTAAGTGAGTCATTAAACTTTCCTTCGACCTATTTCGGCTATTTCTGTTTGTAAAGCCCTCTATATCCTGCCACATTTTTTATAAGTAGATACCTACTAGATAGCTACCTAAAAGTATGGTTATGATATGACCAGCACGAATGAAGGCGTTTCATAGGTAACTAGAATTTAAACAGCTAAGATGTTATTCATAGAATGATTTTACCCTCAGATTAGTGAGAATTCAAGAGAAAATATCTCAAGGTCTGGAAGTGCTACAATATTTCACAATGAGACCGTGGAGCTTCCCTTGCAAGAACTATGATAGCATTCAAGGACAACTGGGCAAAGAAGATCAAGTTACTTACAATACCAACGTCGCTCATCTTGACCGGGATGACTATCTGAAGAACTGTGTGGAAGGCGGTCGCGTGTTCTGCTTAAAAGAAGACCCGAATAAGATTCCTATCAATAAGACATACCACAATTTGTACGTATACAATTTTAATAATTTAAATACTATGGAGGTTGGTGTTTACGAACCTACGAACATACAAAAAAGAATTGTCCAATTGGATGCAGTCAGTTCAGTTATATCGATGGGGGAATTTTAGGCAGGATTGTTTCGGCCCATCCTCAATGGTTAAGTTAGGACGGGCGACGGGCCTAAAGTATTAGTATCTAGTAATAGTGATACCTGCAGTACCTATTGGTGTCACCATTTTTCGCTAAAGCAGACCTCATCTACAAACATTACACATTTTACAAGCATTAACATTTTTTACAAACACGTCTTACACGTCATTACTTTCTTAAAATTAAACGGAAGATAATTTAAGTGATATAGACCTACCTATTTCTTTTTCAGCCTTTACGTCCTGGACTGGACTTTCAAGATTTTGTTCTGGTTGTTGATTCTATCCTTCCTGGCATCTTGGTTCGAGCCCGTCAGAGCTATCTTTTCGTATGGAGAGCCGGTAGTGAAACACTTGCCTTTCCTGGGTCCAGCTGTTCTAAGGAATGAAGAATTACAGTGAGATCGTCATTTCCACTACAAGGAATTACAAATACTAGCTTAGTTAAACTTGGTGGATGATTTAGGTAATATTTAGGTACAAGGACGTAGGAATATCTATATAAAATCTCCCTAAAGAAAAAGCTGAAATCCACCGCTAAAAATTAAATTAATTTCATGAAATTATTTCAATGACCCATTGAATAAATATCGGAACCCGGACTCCGAGGTGAGGATGCGAGCGGGATTAACGCTACGAAAGTGATTGAATAAAATGAGGTAACGCAGTGTCAGTTGAATTAATAGTACATTATGGTACAAGTGAGCAACGTTGGTGATTACCGCCGAGGCGCCATTGAGACCCGAGCTGCCAGGCGAGGGTCTTAAGACAGCCGAGGACGGTAATCATCATGCTCACACGTGCCATACGACGTTTTACAACACACTTGCGAATAAAATAATACTACAAATACTAAATAAACAATACTACAAATTAATTCGTTTTCCTATGCGCGCGCATTTAACAATGGCGGTCGACCATATTTAAAAAAAAATGAGGTTTGAACTTAACTTTTTTTTACTCTGTTTTTTTTTCTGTACTTAGAGAAAAAAAAAAGTTAAATTTGAGTGAAAATTTTGTTTATTATACAAGTAAGTACTTATTACAAGTTGAAATTATTTATTTAAATACGAAAATGCATCAAATGACCATACAATAGGCGTATTAATTTATTCGTACTATTAAACACGTTATTTTTTAGACAATTATAGACACTTCCTATAAAATTTAAAAAAGAATCTATAACTCACTTGTGAATAATAGCAATGAAAAAGTCACAGTTTGATAATAGATGGTGCCTAATTGCGGTAAAATAATATCACTTTTATAAGCAGGTGTGTTGTAAATGCATTTATATACACCGATCAAATCCAGCCTTAATGGGTTAAATAAAATTATTGCAACTAACCTTATAATCAATATTATATCTGAAATACATAACGTCATAAATCATAATCATAACAGAAAAAATAAACGATAGCTCGGCAACCAATCAATTATTATTGATACCTATTAGTTGATAAGTACAATGGTATATACCGCATGACTACAAAAACAAGTGATTTTATAATTAAGATAAATGAATGCAAAGAGTAGGTCTTAATTTTTTTACGCTAATTTTTTTGTATTGAATTAAATCTTGAAGCAACAATTAGCCTACAATATAGGCTAATTTTTCCTATAAATTTAGACCGGATTATTAATATTATGAAAGGATGTGCGTAATAAAGGGCAATTTAGACGGGGCAAATGGCCGGGTAGGATATCATTTTGTATACAAGGGTAGGTAATGAATCAACCTTTAACCTTCATGACATCTTCTATACTCGTAATGATCACAATGGACTACTATAATAGTATTTAAATACATACTAGAGCAGAGTCGAAGCATAATATAGGTAATCTGAATGTTAAAATAGCAAATTCACCCATAACTCAACAATGCTCAATTTGCTTGAGAAAGCAGAAATTACGCGCGCATTCTACTGAATACATGCGGCAAGGAATACTGCAAAGTGCAAACTACAAAGACGTCGATTAGTGGATTGGCAGATTTGCTTCGACTCTGCGCTAGTATGAATTGACCCTACAGGAATCGTAGGACTCTAATAAATTGTAAGATCTAGATACATCTTGATACCTCAAGGAGTGATCTTGGATCATTCCTAATATGTAATGTAAAATTTCGAATTTTTCTTACTTTAAGAATAAGTTTGTTTGTTGGGTTTTACAATAAAATACTTAACATGATCAACATAATACATTTATTTAAACAAGACCTAAGTTTCACTTCTTGTTCACAGAATTGTTACGTATAATAGAAAAACATAATTTATTTTATTATAGGTTTAACATTTTCTATTACAGTGAGGAACAATTTGATCAATAACAGCACTACGTAATGTGTACAGGCTCTCCCTTCGGAGGGTATATTCTATAGTGTAAATAATTGTTTCATAATAGCTGATTTACATGATTAGTAATTTATGAAATTACATTATAATATGTAAAGATACTTATAATAATAAAGAATATATGCAAAAAAGCAATGATGTATTAAATTTATAGATACGTCATACAAGAAGATGGCGGCACTCAAACGCAAACACTAAATATAATAAAAATATAACTGCTTACTAAAAATACGTCAATGTTATTAATTTATATGAATTATATTAATATTTATAACAATAATATTTGATTATTACGAATTTATTATTAAAGACGTTTTTTTGGGTGGTGCATTGCCGTGATTCTGATTGGTGCATAAAAATGATGACCGAGTCATCATTTTTTTGTCGCCATTTTTGAGTGTGGACAACATATCTATAGTTTATAATACATCATTGCAGAAAAGGTTATATAAAGTTATCAATAGTAATGGCCGCTAGCGAACACATAATATAGAAGTACTTAATTCAGAAAATGTGAAGCTCAATCTTTCTCAAGCTTTTACAAAAAATTCAAATAAGTTTCTTCAATAGCTAGAAGAAAAATATTACTCTCTTACTTCACAAATTGAACAGCTTACATAACAAATAGGGTGGCTACTACTATCTCCAACAATATAATTTCAATCTTACTGGACTTTCAGAGTGATCCAATCCAGATCGTCTGCGACCATCGAGATACTTAACTAGTGTTATTAGACCAAACTGGGTCTTGTCTGTAGTAGATATATTTATTTGAATTTTATTTATTAGACAGAACACAAATATTCCGACGGACGACGACGACGGTCCGAGTAACACATTATGAAAGATATGTATTACAATAATTTATTTATTTATTTAAACTTCATACATACATGTACACAGTCGGACTTAATGCCACACGCATCCTCTACTAGTCAACCGTAAAGGTGGTACAGAGAATAACAATATTGCTTAGAATATATGATTTATATCAATCTCAAAAGATTGATACATATAAGAGAAATTAAGAGAATAATATTACTTTATGCAATAATAGTATGCTACCAGCTCCACTAGTATTCTGATCACTATAGCTATGTGAGAAATTTACTGTGTAGCGTTGACAATGTCAACGAACTCTGGCTTTAGACTCGCTCCACCGACAAGGAACCCATCA
Source organism: Eilema depressum (assembly GCA_914767945.1). NCBI lineage: Eukaryota > Metazoa > Arthropoda > Insecta > Lepidoptera > Erebidae > Eilema > Eilema depressum. Next base: position 18,717,690 of record OU612012.1, on the reverse strand, counting down.
ATATCAGGACAGGCTGCTAGCTCCTTCGCATTGGCAGCGGTGACGGAGCCTCCATATTGAATCCGTACCGATGCAGCTACATCAGCTGATACGTTGGTTGACAACCAGTTGCGTAGAGAAGCGTGAACGTCTTGCGCCTACAAATACATCATGAGAATAAGTCATTTATATTATTCAGTTTAGAAACATTTTTTGACAAAAATACTAAAAGTTAGCATATCGGAATCAACGTGAATTTAATCAATAATATCTATTGATTATTATTGAATGATTTAATAATATTATGATATGATGCGATTCATATGATATAATGTGATTCATCTGATATGATAGTTCATTGTAATCTGATAAATGTGACCATTAACAAAATTGAAGAACTTGATTATGAAAAGATCGGTTGACTTCAATTAATGATGGCCTTGATTCAATTATCATGTCAAATAAATTATTATAATATTGTTAAATGTACATTCAAAATCCTATAAATATTATACATGTGAAGATGTTTGAATCTGCCCAACGACTGAACAGATCTGGTTTAAAATTTGGTAGAGGGCACAGTCGCAGGCATTAGCTAGGTAGCGTTAAATGGTAAATGGTCTCAGGACCTAAAGAGTCAACCTATACTATTTACATTAACAATAAACATCCTAATTGATGAAGCATAATTTTAATTACACTTATAACATTAAAGTATACCAACCTGTTGAGGAGTGGCTGTCTTGCCTGTGCCAATTGCCCAAACAGGTTCATAGGCCAGCACTACATTGGCCCACTTGTCACCTATTGCTGGAACAAGAGCCTTTGTCTGTCTGAAGACAACTTCCTCCGTTTTGCCTGCTTCCCTCTCTTCTAGGGTTTCACCAATGCAAGCAATCACCTTCAAGCCAGTTTCAAGAGCATGGGCTACCTGAGGATGCACGAGTTGATTAAAAATCATAAACAGTGACTGTTACAATTTTATTATAGTAGACCCATGAACAAAAATTACTCTGTGTAGAAGGTAACTAATATCAACATACCCAGGGCCATATCTCTCAAGTGCACTAATGGTTTGCGTTTGGTAATGAGCATCTTTTAGTACTGTAAGAGCTTCAGACACGAGTCATTACCATTAAACCATGCATGCTAGTTCTTTTCTGATATAGTAGCAGCCTTCTAGTCATAATTCACAGTAGATCATAGGACAGAGTAATTTTGTTAACATGTTTGTATTCTCGTTTTTCATAATACATAGTATTTTGTACTTACTTTCTCCGCAACTAGATCATCTTGCTCCTTGAATATCGTTCTCCTTTCCGAATGTCCAAGAATGACCCAGTTGACATCAATGTCTTTAATCATAGCGGGTGAAATTTCACCTGGAATATAAACATATATGTAGGTACAAGGAAACTGGCATTCTTGAGCCCTTTTACTAATTTGATGATTGATATCAGTATGATGTTATTGTTATCATTTACTAAGGACAATCACCAAATAATTTACTGCTTATCTGAATGTAACTGAAGATGAATGATAAAATACAATGGTAACTTTTCATGTGTACCAAAAATGATTGACAATATCTTATCAATCAAGGGAGGCGATTATTACGTGCAGGAATTAAGGGCTTCCAATATTGAGAGAAAAATCTGCACCAGAGCCTTGTTAATCAGCAGGTGAGTTTGACATGGGCCCCTAAGAACCCAAGGGGTCCCATGCACCCCATATTATTGACATTACTGACTATACAAAGAGTCACAAAATGTATGGTATGTATGTGTCAATGTACATACATACCATACATTTTGTGTCAATGTACATACATACCATACAGTAAAAAATATTTTTTTTATCTTACCAGTAAAGGCTCCCTTTGCAGCTTTCCAGCAATTTTGAGCGGCAACTTCAATGTTATCAGGAGCAATAGCTTTAACATATGCAAGGTATATAGCTGGGATTCCAATGATAACCTGCATTTAAGAAATGATATAAATGTACTTGGTCTAAATATATTAATGTACAGTTCATATAATATTATTGAAAAGTTATAATTACCTCAACATTAGCATCCAAGGGACCTATTGTCAAATTTTCTATGATATCAGTGACTTGTTTCTTGTCACCATTCATTTTCCAGTTACCTCCAACAACAAACTTGCGACCCATTGTTACTTTTATGTGACTAGAATTAAAAACAAACATTCAAGAGTTATAATGATGATTGTATAGTGGTCATTGGTATTAGCTCAGCACATTACTAAGCTCAGCACATATTACATTGAAAAGTTTAAAAGAAACTACCAATCACTTTAACTTTCAAACTTATGAAATTAATTAATAAACAATTTAAAACACTAAATTCATGCTCTGAGGGTGACAATAAGACTTTTCAATTTGTTATTTATAGCAATCTGGCTTCACCCATGGCATAGTTGGAAACCCTGTGTCACCCATTTAAACCAAATTATTTATTTTTTTACTGTTAATTGATGGCACTTGGTGGAACTTGTTACACATATTGATAACACACTTGTACTTTTCCAGAATATTTATTATTGACCTAACCAATGTAAACCTCTGCACTGCAATTCTCTAAGCAAGCACATTGTTGCAAGTTGCAATGTTGTGCCCGACCGATGACAATCTTTATTGAGCACAATGTTGCGGCTCGCATTGTTATGCTTGGAGAATGCCGTAAGACGAAACCGGTTAGGTCAATAATAAATATTGTGGAAAAGTACAAGTGTGTTATGTTATCAATATAATATTACTATATGTCTGGAATTTATTAATTTTCAAATAATGTATGGGTATTTGCCAGATTTGTTGAATAGTAGTGCAATGATCTTCTTCCTCCTAGCGTTAATTCCCAGTCACATCCGAAGCTTTCAGTTTAAAATTAAAAATTAAAAAATTTTATTTAAAATTTTTATTTATTTATTTATTTATTTGTTAATTTCTCTCTTATTACATCATTAAATCACTATTACAATATAGCACTATATACAGTATTACAGCATTGCAGCATTGCAGCAGTTTGGAGTCTGGGGTCCGCTTAACCAGTCTTAACTACAGATTTGACTAGACCTCCATATTTTCCGTGAAGCGATTGTCATCTGACCTCCACAACCGAATATTAACATTAGGCGATATCGAAGCTTTGCAGCTAGACCATTGTTTTTTTTTTGGACTTTTTAGGGCACCAACTACCCGTAACGGCTGCCATAGTTGTTTTTATGGCAACCGGGACCGACGGCTTAACGTGCTCTCCGAGGCACGACCAGACCAATGCAAATATCCATATTTTATGCACACAAATATTTGCACTGAGCGGGGATCGAACCCGCGCCTCCTGCGTAGCGGCCGCGTTCACTACCGCTACGCCACGGAGGCTGTCTCCGCCAGTAGTGCAATGATATTTAGCCTATAAACTTCCTCAATTATGGGCTATTAAAAAAAAAAAATCAATTTGAATTCAGTATTTCCTGAGACTAGTGCGTTCAACCAACACAAATTCTTCAGCTTTATAATATTACTATAGAATTCAAGGGGTTTACTTTGGTCCTGAGGGATTAGGTGGGTATCTATTATAGGGTGTCATCTTATAGTGATTTTTTGTAAATCAGTTAGGTTTCACTAACGGTATTTATTTATTTGAGACCATTGAGTTGGTTTGTCGTATATAGGAGTGACATAAGCAAGTGAGTATACCAGTGGAATAGCAATGAGTATGACAGGAACTGGGCAGTCCCGGGCTCTTTGTATGATGATAATACATTAAAGTTAAAGTACAATGGACTGTCTTAGTGCAGCTTGCAGACTACTTCCGTATACTACAAGAATGTGGACAATTTGTGATGTAGTATCAGTGATACCAATAAATATAGCTGCAATAATACAAAAAAATATTTTATCTGAAGGACTCCCAAGGACTCATGACAGCTTTATGCAAAATATCCACTATCAGTACATTTCAAAGAAGCGGCCGATTGACGGCAATAGGGTTACGCCCTATTACGAGATCAAGCAATGTAGTTCACCAATTAAGGGAATGTCTGACAAGTCTACCTAGCAGATAAATAAAACTCTACCGCGACAAATTTAATAAAAGTTTGATGTAAACAAATTCAAAGAAAAGTTGTGAAAATTTGTCAAGACTCACAGATGTAAATCGTTATCGAAATATTGTCGAATTAATAATAATATTCTAGAACATACATGTTTTGAATAATTAGATTTAAATTCATTTATAAACTTTAAAATAACTTCAACTTACCTTGGACTGCTTGCAAAAATTACACGACTTTGCTAGCCAACTCCAGCGGGAAAGTAGCCGGATAAAATCATAAAATCTTGAGATGTTTATTCTCTTTTTAGCTAAATTGGAATCAATAAATCTCAAACAAAAATCAGCCAATAAAATGCTATAAACAATAATTTAGGTTAATTATAGACCAATCACAGGTCAACTTTTCATAGATTACGATTTTTGAACAATGAGAACAGAGTACCCGGTATGACCTCTATGACATTGAGCTGTTTGCTTAATCTCTGTTGTGTGGCATATAGGTAATTTAGCCAACTAAAATATGATAATCAAATTAATATATATAATTATAATCCTTAGAGTATCAGATACTCTAAGTTATAATCCTATACGTGTATCATAATATATTCATAATATCATAAAGGGTACCAAATAAATTTACTGTATGGAAAACAAATGAATTTATTTCTTTCCTACTTTCCTTTCTAAATTTTTATACTTTAGACTTGGCAAATATTTTAAATATTAGTTTTTAATATTTTAAATATGAACTTCATGTCCCTTATACCCGGACTCAGGATCATGGACCGGAACTCGCTATGCCTCCTGGGCTCGCCGCTTTTCCCGGAGGGTATGCCCGATGACTTGGCCGCCCGGACGCGGGTCCTGGCATCACTGGCGGAGCATTTTCGCCATCTCCCGGCTCACGTTTCCTTGTCGCTATTGAGGTCCTGCTTCGGGATGCCTAAGCTGACATATGTCATACGGACAACACCGACGTGGGAGTTCCCGGATGAGGTCCTCCGCTTCGACGAGACGCTCAAACGCATCGTCGAGGAGACCCTCAACGTCGACCTTAGTGAGCGGCAGTGGTGCCAGGCCAGCCTGCCAATCCGATTCGGGGGGCTTGGAGTGCGTCGTTTGCGGGAGTGTGGCCCGATCGCTTTTCTCGCTTCCTCTCATGGGGCCTCGCGGTTAGTCCGCAGTTTGCTGTCGCGCGTGGGTGCGGACATTGGTATCCCCTATTTCAAGGAAGCCCATGAGACCTGGACCAGATTGTATCCGGAATCTGTTCCGCCCGCGAGACCGGGTGAGCAGAGGGGCTGGGATAACGTGTCTGGGGCGTGCATTCTTGCCCGTTTGCGTGACGGGGCGTCGGGTGTCGAGTTGGCACGTCTTAACGCTTCTTCTGAGCCAGAGTCAGGTGCCTGGCTGCAGGCCCTACCATCCCCTAACCTGGGCACGCTGCTGGACGACGACTCCCTCAGAGTGGCTGCTGGACTCCGGCTTGGCTGCGCCGTGTGCGAGCCTCACACTTGCGTCTGCGGGGCAAGGGTGGAGGCGAATGGTCTGCACGGTCTAAGTTGCGTCCGAAGCGCCGGACGAAGGCCCCGGCACCACGCCTTAAACGAGGTTGTGAGAAGTGCACTGGTTGCAGCGGGCATCCCCTGCGTTTTGGAGCCCCCTGGCTTATCACGCACCGACGGGAAGCGGCCGGACGGGCTGACACTGGTCCCGTGGAGGAGAGGCCGCTCCCTGATTTGGGACGCCACGTGTGTTTGCACCTTCGCGTCGTGTCACCTTACGGCTATTCAGAGGGTGGCTGGTGCGGGAGCCGAGTCGGCGGCTTTGCTGAAACACAGCAAATACGCCGACCTGGAGGCCGCAGGGTACGACTTTGTCCCGTTCGCGGTGGAGACGGCCGGTCCATGGGGCCTCGAGGCCAAGAAGTTCGTGGCCGACTTGGGGTGCCGTATGCGGAGGGAGGGGCGTGATCCGCGCTCGGGCCAATACCTGCAGCAGAATATCTCCCTAGCCATACAGAGGGGCAACGCTGCCAGCCTGATGGGTACGTTTGGGCGGGGGGACGTGGTTTCGACGTGATCCTCCGGATCCAGAATTTGTGTCGTGCATTTGTGTTTTTATGTATATTTATTTTGTTTGTAATCATAAAATGCTTAAATGTAAAAAAACAATGGAATTATTAAAAAATATTAGCAATAATAATAAATTATCTATCATTTAGTATGCTAACTATTCAAATCGATTAAGAATGGAAAAAGTGAATCGCTCAGACGTAGGTGGGTTCCTGAGAGCGGGGGCACACGATGCGTTGCGGCGCCGCACCGCACCGTGTGCCCCCGCACTTACAGGAGGAATAATCTGAGCGCTGAGCATTCCCTCTAGCCTAGCCCTCTATAAGCCTGGCCGCACGCGTTCGGTTTCCGAACACGGTTTTTGCATTAGGAATTTTTATGATTAGTTCGAAGCGACTTGAAGCGAGACCACTGACCTATAAAAGCCGCTTCCCACGGTCTGCGATATCGCGGACGGACGCGGACCAACTCGCACGGCACACCGTGGGAAGGGTCTAGTCCGTGGTAGCAGAGGACGTCCGTGGCGGTGCGCCGGTATCCGTCGCGAGGCGGTAACTTCAAAGGTGCGGTGCGGTGCGATCCGAGCGCGTCCGCCGCGGTCCGAACGCGTCCGTGGTGGCACAGACGACCACAAGTCAGAATATTTTATATCATTCGTTAATTTTCTACCGTGATCCCACTGCTATGGGCTATGGGTGACAAAACAGAAAATAAATAAAATTAGATACATGTCATGTCTATGTACACTTACGCTAAACGACTTTTGTTGTATGCTGATATCCACCAGCGATTTGGTAATAATTGTTAATTAATACCACAGCCGCGGCTGCAGCGACGACACGTTCTCTTTCACTTTGCATTTTGAAATGAAGTTATCAAAAGATCTACACACACCGACACGCACCGTCGTTGGAAGAGCCCTGTCTGCGTGCGTTGTCGTCCGTGATCGTCGGCTGTGCGTGATGATCCGCAGAATCGTGGACGGTGGGAAGCGACCTTAATGGTACTATTATCCGTTCGAAAAAAAGTAAGGACGTGTCCGCAGAATCGTGGACGGTGGGAAGCGACCTTAATGGTACTATTATCCGTTCGAAAAAAAGTAAGGACGTGTGCGCCTATATTTGTATGAAAATGGAGAATTCGGTTTTCCGAATCTGAATTTTTGATCAGGAAACCGTATTCGGAAACCGTACGTACGGCACACACGTACGGTTTCCGTCCACGGTTTCCTGATCAAAAAGTCAGATTTGAAACACCGAATGCTCCATTTTCATACAAAATGTTCTACTATCACGTCCTTACTTTTTGCAGAACGGAAAAAACCCGACGTTCGGTTCAGAACGGAAAAAAACCTAATGACGTCATTCCGAACGCAGCACTCGCATACATTTTGTATTAATCGCCGCACACATCAGGAAATTTCCATCCGGAATCGCGCTTAAGGGTGGCCGCACATGTACGGTTTCCGGAGACGGTTTCCGTCTACGGTTTCCTGATTTGGAATTCCGTGTGCCGAGCGCACACGTCCGGTTTTTTGTATTAGGTTTTTTTATTATTACTTCGAAGCGAGCAGTGTTGCCAGTGCCAAATTGTCAAATGTAACACAAGCTGGCTTAAAAGTTGCATTTTCGGGGGAAAAGTTACGTATTCTTGTTTTTTTATATAGTGTTTCTTGTTTTTTACAAATCCTCTCGGTTTATCTCGGGTATTCGCCCAATTTAGGAGCCGGCCTTCCGAGATGCTCCTTGAAATCCCACTGGCCATTGAGTACGAGCCCCAGCTATTTCATCTGGGACTTAATGCAGCTGAGAGCGTCTACCACTATGGGGCTGGGTCGTAAGAGAGTCAAAAGTTACGCAAAATGTAACAAAAGTTACAATACAATCTGGCAACCCCGGAAGCGAGACACAATCAGTGTTGCCAATTACTGATGATCTGAATTCCCCACAAACCCAACAGAAAGGCCCCAATATTAGACATTGATAACTACATTACTTCTCTTGAAGTTTCCCGCTATATTCACCACTTGCGATGTTTATTGCGGCTCGTGTACATATATTGCCAATAAAGAGTTAAAATAGTACCTTAATGTCGGATATTTTGCTTTAATAATTTATCAATATGTATAATACTTGCCACTTATTACTTCTGAGTTTAGGTCTAGTGTGAATGTCTAAATGCCCCACATAAGCACAATCCCCACAAATTCCCTAATCGGCTTGAAAGTCCCCACTATCTTGGGAATCGACAACGCTGGACACAATTTAAGCGCGATTCCGGATGGAAATTTCCTGACGTGTGCGGCGATTAGTACAAAATGTATGCGAGTGCTGCGTTCGGTATGACGTCATTAGGTTTTTTCCATTCTGAACCGAACGTCAGGTTTTTTCCGTTCTGCAAAAAGTAAGGACGTGTGCGGCTAGTAGAACATTTTGTATGAAAATGGAGCATTCGGTTTTTTGAATCTGACTTTTTGATCAGGAAACCGTGGACGGAAACCGTACGTGTGCGCGGAGCCTAAATTGTGTCCAGCGTTGTCAATTCCCAAGAGAGTGGGGACTTTCCATAAATTTATAATATAACAGATGGGTTATACCTACAGAATTAACGTGTATTACCTACGTTCCATTTTTATGAATGAACGTTTGCCGACGGTTACTATGCTAGGGATTACCTTCTATTATCGTAACATTTGTCGATATCTTTCTATACTACCTGTTAAAGTGTACTAACCATAACTTTAAAAGTAAAACTAAAACCCGACTACTGCAAAATCACGAATCTCTAGAATGTATTGTTTTATTAGAGTAAATGGTATACGACCACGGCTATTCTTGATATTTTCTTGCTTAATACTTCTTAGAGCGTGATTTGCAGTAGTCGGATTTTAGTTTGAAACTTGATTTTTATTTGTATTATTTTGGTGCAAGCAACACCTAATAATGTATACATGTTTTTAATGTGCTAATTGAGCCCTTTAATTTCATACCAAACACGGTCTATATAATTATCTCAAGTTTTTTTTCATTATAGTCAGAGTTGATCAGCGGATGATCAAGACGTTTCTAACAATACCACAATTGCCCAGTTCTAATACGGAAAAACAGAAGACATTACAATTTTGTCAATTCGTATTTCTTCAAAAGAGTACATTTTTGTAAAGAAGAATAGTTTCGTCGTCAAATCTTTTATTGGAGTACATCACTATTATGCTTGTAGTAGTATGTTCTAGAAAAATTCAACAATGGCTGTCGCAAATCATTCATAATGTTGGCGCAAATCATTCATAAATGTTGGTACCGTCGGCACGCTGTCAAATTCTCATACTCATTTTCCCAAGTGAGCAATAACTTAAATTTTTTGTCTCTTTTTAGCAGACACAACTGTATATTGGAAAAAAAGAGACAAAGTGATATAATCAAGGTTCAATTCATGTTTGCCTCATATTTGTATAACTAGAATTTCTATATGTTGAACGGGGCCCCCCTGTGGGACTTTCAAGCCGATTAGGGAATTTGTGGGGATTGTGCTTATGTGGGGCATATACATATTGATAAATTATTAAAGCAAAATATCCGACATTAAGGTACTAATTTAACTCTTTATTGGCAATATAATATATTTTATGTACACGAGCCGCAATAAACATCGCAAGTGGTGAATATAGCGGGAAACTTCAAGAGAAGTAATATAGTTATCAATGTCTAATATTGGGGCTTTTCTGTTGGGTTTGTGGGGAATTCAGATCATCAGTAACTGGCAACACTGATTGTGTCTCGCTTCCGGGGTTGCCAGATTGTATTGTAACTTTTGTTACATTTTGCGTAACTTTTGACTCTCTTACGACCCAGCCCCATAGTGGTAGACGCTCTCAGCTGCATTAAGTCCCAGATGAATTTTCCATTCCTTAGCACTGTACCGATATAACGTTCCATTGCCGTTTGATATATAAAAGCGCTTCAAATCAGTACCACTATTATCTATTCTGTGGTACTATAGTTGCCAAGGTAAGAATGTCAAATGTAACATAAGATAGCTTAAAAAGTAACGTTTTTTCATTGCCACGGGTAGACCTTTTATTCATATAAAGCTATTACAGCATTACACACTTGCACAAATGTTAGAAATGAAGTAGGTACAATTTTAATTTGACGGCCCTGCCATGGTAGGCGTGTGAGTCATATGAAATAGCTTTTGATTTGTGCTATAATAATTTCGAATACAGGTTCGAGCTGTATATGAAAACGTATGAAAGAGTAACAAACATCCTCACATACATACATCCTCACATACTTACAAACTTTCGCGTTTATAATATTAGTAGGATAGAAACCAGACCAAGGTAAATATTCATATTCATGCTCCATTTTCCTCTTTCCCTGTTACCTCGTCGAGATTTGCCCATATCCATCTCGACATCTTCGGTCCATTAACCCCATCTGCTGATTTCAGGTACTGTCTCACCATCGTTGACAGGGTCACACGATGGGTCGAGGCAGTCCCAATGAAGGACATCACCGCTGAAACCTGCGCGGCCGCCTTGGTATCCGGGTGGATATCGAGGTTCGGCTGCCCTACGCAGATTACCACAGATCGGGGACGCTAGTTCGAGTCCAGCCTGTTCAAGGCCATTTCATCATTGGTCGACGCGCAACATCTTCGCACCACTGCCTTTCACCCTTCCTCGAACGGCATGATTGAACGGACACATAGGCAAATTAAAGGTTCGATTATGTGTCACAACACTACCCAATGGACAGAGTTCTTACCATTAGTTCTTCTGGGCATCCGCAGCGCATGGAAAGAAGACGTGCAAGCTTCTGCAGCCTAGTTGGTGTATGGTGAACCACTACGCTTGCCGAGCCAGTTCTTAGCACCTACGGATGACCACACCCTGCAGGACGTCACGAGCTTCGCAACCCGCCTTGCAAGACACATGGCCAACCTTGCACCAACACCTGTATCTTGGCACAGAAAGGGAACTTTCTACATCCCGAAGAGCCTACAGCAGTCATCGCATATTTTTGTAAGGCAAGACCACATTCGTAGAACGTTGGAGCCGCCATATGCTGGGCCCTACAAGGTGCTGGAGCGGACGCCGAAGTACTTCACAGTTCTAATGCGAGGCAAAGTTATAAACATCTCTGTGGACCGATTAAAGCCTGCATTCACGACTGAAGACGTCACCCCAGCTGAAATGAGGACGCCGCCTGCGCCGCCACCAGCTACAGAAGAGAAACGTACACGGAGTGGGAGAAGAGTGCATTTCACGGATTTTTATCGACCCTAGTAACGGTCTCGTGGGGGAGTACTGTAGTGGATTAGCTGCGCAGGCCTTCGGCGATCTTCGGAGTCACTCGGGCCGCGCGCGCGACGATCGTATCGATTCTACTCTCGCCACTTAGTCCATTGTTCACCGCCGTCCGACGCATACGCTGTGTCGGTTTGCTTAGCGCTTTTGACTTGCACCGCCGCGCGTAATTATTAATTTAAATATTAGCTTTCAATTTCAATATTCTTTTTCTTTCTTTGCATCTATCTTTTCTGTTTCTATCTATAACAATAAACTGTATCTATTCCTTCGCGTATCTGTGCTTTCTACTCTTCTGTGCCTACTGTAAACTGTGTACCTACTTTACGGACATTATATTAATTGTTTTGGAGTTCGTGATCTTTTTATTTTACTCGCCCGTACATCGAACACTCATTCTAGTAGTACAACTACAATACAAATATTTGCACTGAGTGGGGATCGAACCCGCGCCTCCAGCGTAGCGGCCGCGTTCACTACCGCTACGACACAACACAAAGGCAGTCAAAAGGAATGTGGCACGCCGCGTCGTGCCTCGGCATGGTGGTGACGAAATAAAGTAAAATGAATTCTAAAGTCACTGAATTAAGATTCAAAATAATTTGCCATGCCATGCCGTGCCATGCCGGCAGTGGGCGCTCGCCATAACGCTGAAGTTACGTAGGAAAGAAAGAGGGTCAAAACTGTCAAAAGTAACGTAAAATGTAACAAAAGTTACATTCTGGCAATGCTGCTTAAGTAGTACAACGTTACGAATTGTCAAATTGTCATCAGTCATCCATCACTGTCATCTTGTCACTGTGAAAGGTAGAAACTAGAAAGGTACAAACACTACCAACTCGGCAAAGTAAAGTAGTTTTCAACTTTTCTGTGCAATAACTGCATATGAAATCGAATTGAATTTCGATAAATATACGTTACTTATAATATAAAGGTGTCACAGATGAAGGTCATGGGCCGAAATATATTAAAGAAGGTATGTAATAAGGGTACTACTTCGCAACTTTTAAAATAATCGCAATCAAACTTAAAACACGAGATGAGCTGTCCTTTTCATTATCATTATTAATATTTTAAAGACGTGGGCGCCGCATGTTGAACTTGAAACAAACAGTGCCTGAACTCAAAGTGTTCAATACTAAAAAGGTTTTAAATAAAGAATCCTTCTGTAAAAATACAAAATCAGTTACCGGCGAGTTATCTGTATCGTAGTTTTGCGGTATGCCGCGATGGCGAAAAGAACAACAATTCAAGCATATCCTGTTGTTATTATTTCTCTCTATCCTGCTGTTATTATTTCTTTCTATATTATATTATGAGTATATTTAGTAGGTAGGTAGTATACAAATAGTCACAGCATAATCCACTTTGTATTGGAAGTAGGTTTATTTTTTAATATTTCTGGTATTTTTATTTAGAATTACTCTAAAATTCATGTAGTGTCATGCAACCATATCTGTTTATTGAATAATTGCTAATAATGTTGCATAATAGATAAATTAAACTTGCATCTTAAAAATTTAGTATGTATAACATAGCAATGGAGTACCTACTTCAAAATGGATCAACAAGTACCTTATTCATAAGATGCAAGTATTGCCTCATATAAGTAGATTATTATTGATGTTATATTTGAGCCAGAGCACCTGGAACTATGAAACTAGCCTCGGGACTAGTTGATGGTGGCTGACTATAAGTGTTAACAAACCTCTACACTTTAGAAGAGATTGAAATGAAACTAACTATTGCTAATTAGAATTTCTTGTTATTATTTATCATCACATTCTGTTGTTAGTTCATAGTTTTATTTCAATGTGGTATAATTAATATGTAAACTTCTTACAATATCATTAAGAGAGCGAGCAAGAGATTACTATTACCTCTACTGTTACATTACATATCTTTTGAGATGGCCTTGTTGAGGTGTGCGGACCACAGGAATGGAAATGGAAAGGGGACTCTTTTTTTCCGCACTTAGCCTCCTTTTTGGGCCATTGTGCGTGGACCACAGTGTCCCCATCTAGCCACCGCAGTCCAGGTATATATCTTGAATCTGTTCTAAGTGATGTAAACCTTTTCATTATCGTTACAGGTGTTATTCATGCTATGTGTTATACTATTACAAACAACAACACAAGCAAAGAAACAGAAAACTTCAGTTTTGACTGACATAAGTGATATTAAAGAATTTAAAAAGTTATTGAGAACTAAGACTAATGTTTTAATATTGTTTGTAAATAATCCTAAATCTTCTGCATCAGTCACGGATGTATTTAAGAGTACTGCTGATGCAATGAAGGGCCAAGCAACACTTGCTATCATAGACTGTAACAATGTGTAAGTAGCAATTATTTAATAATGTAATAATAATTTATTTATTAACTAGCTGATAACTGTGGCTTCACCTGTGTATTATTATGTTCCTGTTCCAGTGCCCTATGGGAATGTTTTTTTTTAAAATCTACTGTTTACCTACTGCAACCTACTTTTTAACCGACTTCAAAAAAGGAGGTTCTCAATTCGTACCCATTTTTTTTTTTTTTTTTTTGTATGTTTGTTACGCGATTGTGAAGCCAATTCTAGACGGATTTTGAAAATTCTTCTTGTGTTCGTAAGTAGATTATTCCGAAGTGGTCCCATTTTAATTTCGTAAAGATCTGATAATGGGTTTCCGAGATTAGACCAAGGAACTCTTCAAAAAGTACCAGGAAATCAGCCGCGATTGCTGCAATGGCATATTATTGCAATGTTTCTGCCATTACACATCATAACATCACGCCTGAGTCCTTTGAAGGGGTATGCAGAAGTGTTTAGAATATTCAGCTATATTTCTGGTGTATATGCATTGATTTTAAAAGTTCTTTTTGAATAATGATTTAAATTTTTTTTTGTAGCGTGGCCGGTTCGGTCTGTATTGCACCGTCAGCAGCGCATGTACAGTCAGGTCACTATACATGCGATGTACAGTCGTGAGACTGTACAAACTCACTAAAAAGAGAAAAATAAATTCATTTTTAACAAAAAAGTTTAACCGACTTCAAGAAACGAAAAAGAGGCACTGAAAAGCGAAAAATAACTTAATTTACAGACTTACTGATTTATTAGAAGACGGTGCCAGCCAACTTTGTTGTGTTTGAACTACTATGATGCAATCAATTGAAATATGGCCTCTCTTGGGCTAGGTAGGTACCGACTTCTAATAAATCAGTAAGTGTGTAAATTAAGTTATTTTTCGCTTTTCAGTGCCTCTTTTTCGTTTCTTGAAGTCGGTTAAACTTTTTTGTTAAAAATGAATTTATTTTTTAACATACTGAAACTTATGAAAAAGAAAATTTTCCAATTTAGTCGAGCGGTCTTCGAGTTTTGTGCTTAGCAACATATTATATTTTTATCTAGTAGACTAGAGGCCTGGATGCAGGCATCATGTGAGAATACATTCATAAAAAATCTGTATTTCTTTAAAGGGAAGGCAAGAAATTGTGTAAAAAGTTAAAAATAGGCTCAGACAAAGCATACAGCATAAAACATTATAAAGATGGTGACTTTCATAAGGACTATGATAGAAGTGAGTCTATTAATTCAATGTCGAACTTCCTTCGAGACCCCACTGGAGACCTGCCTTGGGATGAAGATCCCACTGCCATTGACATTTTTCACCTGCAGGATGGGGAGGTAAGATATTTTTATAATTACCAAGTAGGTATGCCTAGTAAAATTTCCATTTTCATCATAGCAGTAATTCCGGTAGCAACCAAATGCAACTGGAAATAATGCAAGGAATATGATGAAAAGCCACTCAATTTGGGTAGGTACCTGACTAAACGTAAACAATTTTGATGTGTCATCATCATCCTCATCATCATCCTGCTGCCCTTATCCCAAGTTTATTTGGGCTCGACGCAACATGTATGTTTTTTCCGTTCATCACAGATTGCAGTCATCTCAACATTCACTCCCTTCCTAACCATATCATCTTTCACACAATCCATCCATCTCCTTTTAGGTCTTCCTCTCCCCTTGTAGCCATCTACTTCCATAGATAATGCCTTTTATTTTATTGTGATGTGTATTTTTACTATAATTTATTTAAAAACTTAGTTTATTAAATATTTTTTTGTTTAGAAACTCATTTTAACTAAAATGCCAAACCACTAGTTAGTAAGTTAGTTAGCCTAGTTTGTTTAATATGTTTGTGTTTTCATAAAAGTCGCTACAAGATTGTTTACCTTTAGTTAAGTACCTAATCAAATGGAGTAAAGTAAAGTATGGAGTAATCAATTTCATATTAAAATACCCAAGCCAACCTAATCAATTAGTTCTGGCAATTTTACTCATTTTACCATTGGATATGCTTTAACATAGAATGTAAATATAGATAAGGTAGCTGATTATCACACATACGTACATACTTAAACCTGATATGGTATATCGGGCAGCATGCAGCAGCAAGTTTAGTAGCGTATCATACGCCTATATTTCGTCAGTCACATGTTTCGAGGTACTACGACATCAACTGGGTGTTTCGGGATTAGAAAATGGGAAAGGATATTAAATTGAAGGAAAGATCACTTTTTCATTAATTAGTTAACTATACACAGTCGCCAACAGTTACACTTAAAAACACACGAAACATTTGACATGCAACACGTGACGCTCAACAAGTTCGGCGACAACGTTGCGCAAACACGCGATGTTGTCGCGCTGATAGGTATAATACCTGTGTTATATGACGCGCCACACCCTTACTTAACCCTAACTCTAAAGGTATGATTCCGTAGCTGACCGCATACGACAACTGCCCACGCACGCAGCAGATGCACGTAATTTATTGCGGCTTCTCAATGGTCTCATTTATCCGTATCGGAGTCTGGGTAATGACAAGTAATGGGTACGCTGTATCACTTCACACGAAACATTTCACATGCAAAACGTGACGCTCAACAATTTCGGCGACAACTTTGCGCAAACACGCGATGTTGACGCGCTGATACGTGTGTTTGTTGCGCTACGTTGTGCAACATGACGCGCAACACCCTTACCTCACCCTAACTTGGTTGAATAGGATTCTGTCTCGTAAGAACCTAAATATATTCTTGTGACTTGAAAGGCAGTGAACATAGAAATATTAGAAATACATAAAATTCCTTGACTTCCTTATCGTATATCACAGGTATGCGTATACTTGCATAGTGTGGAATTAAAATGTGGCCATATTACCTACCGTAAACTAAACAATGGGTACCTAATATGTATACTCGTAATAAGCGAAAGTCTTTCTGCTGTGCGGCAGCTAATTGCGACCTGATTATGAGCTTTCTTGTACGTATACATTATTATTGTCTCATTGTCATCATTTGAGCACAGTTTTTAGTTTCATCCAAGGCCGAGCCAAGGCATACTTATTTCCAGCCCGCGGTCTGTTTACTCCTTCCCTTGAGTCTGACTTGAACGGCTTATGGGAGGAACTGCCATCTGACCTCTCAACTCCGCGAGGACACCCTATACCAGAGTCTTGCCCGTCAATTAGTAGGTGTACTGGCTTGATGTTGATGGGGACTGCAAAAACAGCTGTGCATATATTGTTGTCTAATAATAAATAATCTAATTCGAAGTCTCCTCCTTTAAAGGAGCTGTAGACTATACAATATAGAGCTGCAGACATATGCTATGCGATAGATAGAATGCTTTACAAAACCGAAACAAGCGAATCCTGGAATGATGCTGATTGCTGACTCTGCTCCTTTACCCACCAAATCAAATGCCGAGCGGGTCATTACTAGCTTTGTATAATACTAGCTTACCCGGCGAACTTCGTATTCTGATCCCGTTTCCTACATATCTCTAAATTTATCAGTGTTTCTCTGCGATATTATGCATGTATTATACATATAAACCTTCCTATTGAATCACTCTATCTATTAAAAAAACCGCTTCTAAATCCGTTGCGTAGTTTTGAAGATTTAAGCATACATAGAGACGGACAGACAGCGACAGCGACTTTGTTTTATAATATGTAGTGATGATAGTGAAGTGATAGTGATTATGCGTAGCATCAATCATTACGCATAATAATGCTAATGCGAATTTTAAGTTGCTGCTTATTGGAAAACGATCCGAAAGAAAAGGTTACGAGCTCGTAATCTAGCTGCATGCCGTTGCAACAACGCTATTCTTTTATTACTAACTGCATAGCGTAGCTAAAGTTCTTGCTGAGTTATGATTACATATATATAAAAGCGTGTTAAATTCAAAATACCACCTGCTTGCGTCACCATCATCATATCAGCGAGTGTTTCAATAGTCGTCCAAGCCATCTATTGTTCATAGTGGGTCCGGACGACTAGTTTTCCGAGCGCAGACCTAGAGGTGATAGGTATGGCCGCCTGTCACCCCAGCTGAAGCGTGTCCCCCTTTCTGATGTAGAATGGGGCCATCTAAAAACCGTAAAAGTCTTTTCTTATTGGGTAACCTTACACCCAGTAATTGAAACCTGAAACGGCGTGCGGTTTTAGTCGGTTCGAGTCCGACATAACCATCCCCGGTAGCCGGCGGGGATGGTTATGGTTATATCTATGGAGATTATCGCAAAGAAAGGTCCCTGCTTGCGCTTAGCTGTGGTTTTTATATTTGCTTGGGCAAGTAATCATTAAAAAAAGCGAAAGACCTGTAATTGATTACATTTGCTGTATTTGCACTGCTCCTGCAAAATTAGATAGTAGACACAGAAACGTGGCCTATTTTTTATTAAATGTTTGAAAAATGTAGATACTTAGAAAATAGAAACAAGTTTTGCTACTGTTACTCAATTTTTCTAGTTATGTAAAGGATGTGATATGAAACATTCACTAATATGAGTAATTAACGTAGGCGTATCTCAAACAAATGAAATAAAACACACACATTATCTATTCTCGCTTTATGCTTTGCATTCCAATGGTAAAATGAACAATAGATGTTATCGATTAAGATATAGAAAAGAGAATCGACCTCGGGCGATAATCGATTTGAATAGTTCATACTAAATGTTTTGACTGCCTCTGGCATAGCGGTAGTGAACGCGGTCGCTAGAGGCGCGGGTTCGATCCCTGCTCAGTGTAAATATTTGTATGCAGGAATATGAATATTTGCATTGGTCTGGGTGTTTCTATATACATAATTATACATATTATATAGAGAAACACATTTTTTTCGTAAATACATACATGTATGTATTTACGGAAAAAAAAATGTATCTGCATATGTTTACCCGCATTCTAGAACCCATAACAGAAGCTAGTTAAGCTATGCTTACTTTGGGTCTATAATAATAGCTAATAGCGTTGTGTAGAATGCCCTACAATATTTATTTATAATGTCATTCAATAGATGTTAAAAGTATGTTATTATATGTTTCAAAATACCCATCATATCGATGGGTATTTTAAAACATTGTTTATTTCCGAAAATTTAGTATTGTAGTTGAAAATCCCTTACATTCTAAAAAAAGTAGTAATTGCAACGACGAGAGTTGAATTATTGTTTAAGACCGAAAAGAGTCACGCCTGTCACTCCATTTTATACCAGTAACATGTTTCGAATGTAAAAGTGCTCAGGGTTGCTCTCTTATTAATAAGTATTATATTTGAATTTAATTTTAGGCTCTCGTTAAGTTCCTGAAAAAAAGTGCCGCCGCCTATAAAAAGTCCTTGATAATGTTCTATGCGCCATGGTGTGGATATTGTAAGACAATGAAACCAGAATACGTAAAGGCTGCTGCTGAGTTAAAGGTAAATAGCGCATAAGTACTCATGCGGTAAAACTCCCTATGTTGCACCCAGGGTTTCTGACTTATGTGTACAGCATAAGTACAGCGCTCTGCTTGCTACTGCACAGGACAAGTGCAAATAAAGCATTGATAGCAACTACGCAGGTATAAATATTTGTATGTATGAATATGGGTATTTGTATTGGTATGGTCGTGTCTCGGAGAGCGTGTTAAGCCGTCGGTCCCGGGTGTCATACGAACATCTATGGCAGTCGTTACAGGTAGTTGGGAGCCCTAAAAAGTTCAACAACTGGTCTTCCAGTGTAGTGCAGTGCAGTTGCAGTGCTTCCATATCGCCCAATGTCGCCATTGGGTTGGGAAGGTCTGATGGCAATCGCTTCACAGAAAAAATCGAATTCCAGCCAAATCCGCAGTTAGACTGGTAAAGCGGACCCCAGACTCCGAGGTGAAAGCTTCCGATGCGACTGGGAATTATCGCTAAGATAAAGAAGAAGTCTATTGTGCCGGTGCCGCATAGAAACGTAGCTGTGGGTGAATGAGATGATGGAGTTCATCTACAGTCCATCCCATGGTTCATCCTGCGTCTGGCTGTGAGCCACAAGGAAGCATTTGACTGACTTTGCTCTGAACGATCCAGTAGAAGTCAGCATGTCAATATCCATAGAATCTCCACATTGGAGAAAATATGTGGTCGAAATCATTAATACAGAATTTTTGGGAGATGATGAAATTTTGTATACTTACATTTAAATAGCGTAATTGATTTCAGGGTGAATCATTGCTAGCTGCTATTGATGTTGCTAAGCCAGGCAATTCTAAAATAAGACAGATGTATAACATAACTGGTTTCCCTACTCTATTATACTATGAGTGAGTATTAGTATTAAATTTTGATTTGTCTTTAATTACTATTAAGTCGTATGTACAGTCGACAAACAATTAAAGGAAATACGGTTGCACCTTTACATACAACTTTATGAAAAAGTGATACTGTATGGCCGTTTGTCCACCGCCGCCGTCACCGGGACGTCACCGAGAACGAGATGACGGCGCCGATTTAGCGATACATATATTTACTATGGCCATGTGTCCACCGCATGCCCGTCAACCGAGCGCCGTCATCCCGGCCGCCGATAGCGAAATAATTTCGTTCTCGGTGCCGTCCCGGTGACGGTGGCGGTGGACAAACGCTCTATCTCTTTTATCGACTGTACTACAATTAGGCCTTTTATTATTACTACCTAATCCGCGCCTCCAGCGTAACAGTCGAACACAGGCGTTTAGAGATACGGACTGGGATTGGATACGGGCGCTCAAGGCATCCTGGCCACCGAGGGATGAACAGGCTTGAGATGCGGCAACTTGAAGCGGCGTCGGGAATGTTTTCGGTTTGGTCAGCAGCGGCCGCACAAATCCTATACGCAAGGTGCCGAATCATGTTCCCTTGACGTAGCTTGGCGTTAGGGGGCAACGACACTTCACCTTTAGCTGACTACACTGCACTGAACCTGCTGCTCTGTAGCCCTTTGCCTTTAAAATTCAGTGAAGTACTTGCCATCTTTTGCTATCATGTGTTTCTGTTACAGGAAAGGTCAATATAAATTGCCATATAATGGTGATAACAAACATCAAGCTATGGTAGATTTTATGAGAGATCCCACTGCAGCGTTGAATCAAAAGAAAAAAGAGGTAGTTGATGAGAGCTGGTCTGAAGATACTGATGTTGAGCACCTAACCGGTGAGTAGAAAACACAAACGACATGGTTCGCTCGTTCGTTTGATGTTTTACCGACCTATTTGTCATATTATATCTGGGTCTTATTTTTAACTCGATTGTTCACGTCAATAAGTACTTTAACTTGCTTACTTTAACTTATCGTTAGCACTTCCTTTCTCGACGTTTTCAAGTAGGATGATTGGCAGCACGAGGCCTTTACCTAGCTTCCAATAGCTGATTGATCCGGGCACCCTTTGCCTTGTTTCGCGATTATACCGCTGTGTATGACAACCCTCTACTCGGGCTACACCAAGGATCTGTTCTTAGTCGTTTCTTTTTAGAGGTTTAGTATCAGTGGTTGCTCGTATAATATAGACGATGTCGTGACGCCGACTTGTAATGACCGAGTACTTTTCTCTTACTTAACTATGTATGTCTTACATCCTATATCCGTCCGCATCTCATTCTCGGAGGATTATATCACTAGATCTGTTTAGGGATTTTATCAAATCACTTTGATGATGATGGTCAACAATATTCCTGCGATATATATATTATACTCGTGGTCGGAGATCTCAAGGCCGCCAGACGTCAGGTATTGTTGTAGAACGAAATGTGGACCTGGGATCTTGCTCTTCTTCTTCATCCTAGCGTTAATCCCAGTCGCATCCGAAGCTTTTCACCTCGGGAGTCTGGGGTCCGCTTTATCATCTTGCTCTATGTACTCTATAAAAAAGATTTTGTAACTGTACAATAATACTCTTTTAAATATGACTTACATAGACAGCAATTTTCTTTTGTGAATTATATGTCTGTGATCTTGAAAGAATAATGTCAAAATTGACATTGTTTAGATTCGTAATGTATCAAAGATTGTATTTCTTTGTACCGCACAGATACTTTGCATTTAAAAGTAACAAAATATAATCTACGTAGTGCACTGGATTGTCGCGATGTCCCCACTTACAGTACAGCACATATGTTAATTTTTTTATAGTAAAGTTATCGAAATAGCAGTATGCTTTGCTGCACACGTTGGCTTTCAAAATACTTAAAAGGTAAATATATATGAGATGTGAGTGTGATTGGTAGGTCGGTTTTTCTGGCAGCGACTGCCGCTGACCTACCAACCTTGAGAGGAAAACCTGCGCCTGAACCTCGTCCGTTATTTAATAGGTGCACCGATTTGCAGGTGAGGCTTGGGCCTCAAGAATGTTGGTAGGGCTGTGTACAGTACTATATGCTGTAATATAGCTTTTAATTGCTTACACTTAAACAAATTATGTAGGGGAGAGCGGGGTTGGTAGTAACGGAGGTAAGTATTAACAAGCTTATTCCTGCCAAACGTGAAGTCTTAAAAATATGAGACTCGGTTTACAATATCTCTAGACACAGCCGAACATAACCTGACTTGTCAGTTATCGACCGGCCGTCGGTAGTGATAGTTGTGCGCAGTGCCCTCGGATTGACAGGTAAACCAACATTTCGTACTTCGTGATAAATTGATTTAAGACTTATTTTTTCGCTAAAACGAATCAAAGTTTATCCTAAGTGAAAATGTATTTTATTGACCTTAAAACCAATATACTTGTTTGAGATTATTTTGACTATATTTTTTTCTGTGATTGATAAAGTATAAAAAGTGGCCTTGGGGCTAAAAGTAACAAATTGAGTGGGGTAAGTATTAACATGTTAATACTTGCCCCACTCAATTTGTTATGCAGGTATTTGCTATTAAGTTATGTCTATTAAGTTTGCCATTAATTGTTTTTTTGCAATAAGTATGTTTTTTTTTATAGAATGAGAACTTACAAAAGAAAGAGCACAAGGGGGTGTACGTCTCAAGAAGTGTATGAGCTGGCTGCTACAGAAGTTTTAGTGAACAACAGGAAATATAGAGATGTTGCTGCGGAATATGGTATACGAGATTTTAAGACTGTTGATACTAAAAAGTTTATTTGATTAATAACTACCTAATTATTAAGTTATACAGATAAATGTATAAGTTGTAGGTTAAAAAGGCTTTACTTCTTGATAATGGTTGTTCATTAGTGCAGATTTATAAAGTAATTACTATTTTTTCTTACGTAAAACTATGTAAGCTGTACCAATGTTTGTTATTAAGAATAGATTTGAAAGAATCTCGTATAATTTTTCAGTTCCTATGATAAAAATGACTGATTTGTATAAAATTAAACACAATAAAACTTTTTCATCAGTAAAAGTGACTTTTTATTCAAGTATTTGATAAAATTTTAATCTCTGTTAATAATTGCCCCTTACGTTAATACTTGCCCCAGCTCTGTTAATATTTACCCCACTTGCGGGGTATGTATTAACAAATGACTTTTTTTGTTTTCTAGGCTCTCTTTCGAAAAACACTTACTTATTTGATAGTTTTTGTTACTAATATTATAGCTGAATAACCAAAGCATGTTTACAATAAAAAATAAAACCAAAAACTTCACTTTCTACGAAGATATAAATCATAATACAAAATTTGTTAGTACCAACCCCGCCCTCCCCTACTTAGTCACAGGTGCTAAAACTTGTACGCTCTGTACTTTACACATAGATTATAAATTCCAAATGTGGGTTGTAAAAGTAATGCGGAGCTATTCGCGCTATTCTGTAGTAGATTATAAATTCCAGGCGTGGGTTGAATGAGCGCGCGATGCGTGAAAGATTCCAATGCAATTATGTGTTACATAAATATTTACACCCACCGACATAGTTGCTGGTCTTGTCAGGCATTTAATCACACCGGCCTACCTCGTCATAGCTGCGTTAATCTTGATTGCGTCCAATTTTTGTTCCATTTTCCTATTTTACCATGCATTTTAATGGTACGTAATTAAAGTTCCCCTAAAATTTAATCAAGATTACAATGTATAGTGTACCAAACTCACAACACGCAAAATGGTGACGTGACGTGTTTTGTTTAGTTATAAGTTGCAAGAGTAAATAGCCTTAAAGGCCTTAATGAATTATGTTGAACAACTGTTCGTTCAGCTTTATGGCACACACGAGCGGTAACTACAGGGCAGTCCGGCGCTACCTTTTGATTTTATATTCCTTGGATCTGACGATTGAAGGACATTATTATGACATTTACAATCATTGCTTCATTGAAAATTTTAAACGTCAGATTAGATAATACAGTACTAAGAAATTATTTTACTTATTTATGTACTATATTTATGTGAACGTTTTAAAAGTTTAATCAGGGATTTTTGTGTTAGTAATTTACGTAATATCAAATAAATTAAGTTTTTTTGGAACCTTTGTTGAGTTCTGTAACTGATGATAAGAACAACACAGTATGGGCTTATAACATATCCGTAGACTGTGGACTCCCACACGACAAACAATGTAGACTTTACAATGTTCAAGAAAATCTTCGCATTTTTTCTTTACAGTCGATAATTTTGAGAGCATCCTATCAAAAGCCGAAAACGCTTTGGTTGTATTTTACGCTCCATGGTGCGGACATTGTAAACGGATCAAGCCTGAGTTTGAGAAAGCTGCTACAAAGATAAAGGAGGAGAAGGTGAGTTTTTATTGACTGAGTTATCATTCCAGCGTTAACCCCTGTTGTATCTAAAGCTTTAGAATCCGGGGTCTACTCTCCTATGCTTTCTCCGCCTAATGTATCTAATCTTAGCTATTAAGGGAGTGACTGCCGTCTTACCCCAAACTTGATAGGAAAAGTTGCACCAGAACCTCGTCTGTCAATCCACAGGCTTACAGGTGAGGTTGTCTTGGACCCCGAATAACTTGATGGGCCTTATACGATACAACTCTTCTTTATGTCTACTACCCGCCTTCTGATTTGGCAAGTCATCGGATAGAAGATCTGAGTTCGAAATGCTTCGGTTTCGAAAAGCGTTCTCTCTATAGTACAACGGGCTAACACTGCCAATGAAGTAACTGAAAAAATCTGTTTACACGACCAAGTAAATAGGTATACACCTTTACATACACCCTCACATGTAAAGATATACCTGTTTCCTTGGTCGAGTACGTACGTCAACTTGCGTGTTAGCGTTAATGAACACCAACATCAACTGAGCGCCAACCCCGGTTGCTTCCAACGATCGCTCTTTGAAGTGTGGTATGCTTTAGGCTGCCTTACATCCCGGAATATGAAGACCTAAGATTACGTGCGGTTTTAGTCGGTTCGAGTGCGACACAACCGCCCCCGTGGAGCGACGGGGGTCCGCTCACCTCTTCTCCATTCTCTAATGTATATTTGTTATAACGTTGCAGGTTAATGGTATATTAGCAGCAGTAGATGCCACCAAAGAACCCGAGTTAGCGTCACGTTTTGGTGTAAAGGGGTATCCGACGCTAAAATATTTCAGCAAGGGTGAATACAAGTTCGATGCCGGCCATGCCAGGCAGGAGGATCAAATTGTCAGCTTTATTAAGGTAAGTTATAGATTAATTATATTTTGGATGAATGAATGCTTTCTACTCAGTCGAACGGTTCTGAATGAAATTTACCTCAGTTATAGCGGTTTTACCCCTGCAATAGTTTCTTGGTTACCAGGATCTGAGTGCACAGACATAAAGGAAAAAACAGACAGAAGTCACAGGCATAGCTAGTAAGTTATATTTTTGTTGAAGCCGTTTGTATAAATACATATACCGTCCCATAGCTTACAACACCGGACAATTCATTTTTACCAACTTAAAAGGAGACGAAAAAAACTTTCCTGCGTTGAGAGGCCAATTGACTAGCACGCTGTCACTAATTTGCGAATTATAGCTTCTAATTGGCAGAAATCTATATCATGTGACCAATAGTTAGACGCGGAATGAGCAGCTCTATCCAATGGCACAAGCACCGCACAATTTATTTTTGCCTACTTTACAGGAGACAAAATAACTGAAAAATACTCCACCATACTTATTGTCCTAACTCACCTTTATTAAACACTTTATACTTAGTTTTTTTGTGATGCTTTTATATTTTTTCTCATCTTCTGCATAGTTTAATTGAAGACGTGAGTGGAAGAAGGAGGTAACTAACAATTTCTAAATATTGAGATAATCGGCTTCAAAGTTTGAACATTTCATTTGCAAATATTATGTTTTCTGGTTATTTAAGTCAAAATATTAAAGTGTCAAATTATTGTAATTGTCCATATTTATTATCAGGGAAGCATAAAAATAAAAATGAGTGGATGGAAATTAATTTATTTGACAAAATGTGCATATACATTCTTCATCCACTGACAATGTAATATGATATTATGCATACTATGCGTGGAAGAAGGGAGTATATAACATTATATATATAAAAAACTAGCTATTGCCCGTGGCACCGCCCGCGTAGATGTCGGTTATCGCGACTAAACATAGCCTATGATATTTTTTTATACAATTGAGGTCGCAGACAAGCACACGGTCCTCCTGGTGGTAAGTGATTACCGCCTATGGCCTATGGGCGAGTGCAACACCAGTCACGCTCGTGCAGCCGACCCTGTAAGAACAGAGAGATTGTGTGCCGTCAGCGCAAGAGATAAGTAGGCCTTTAGTTATCCCACTGATAACACAAAACCTCTCCAGTGAGCTCTGGCTACCCTACTCACCGTCGGAAACAACACGATTTTAAGCCACGGTCTTCTGTAGGGTGGAGGTTCTTCTTCAGTCGGACTGCTTGTTTGGGACGGATATACCGTCGTGTCCTATTCTTTTTTTTATACTACTTAAGTCGCACACAAGCACACGGCCCTCCTGATGGAAAGAGGTTACCGTGGCCTATGGGCGAGTACAACATCAGGGTAGTTACACTCGTGCTGCCGACCCTGTAAGAACAGAGAGATTCTGTGCCGTCAGCACAAAAGATAACCTCCTATATTGGTAGCTATGTCCTTTCCTAAGGTCTAATCTATCTCTGTACCAGATATCATCAAAATTGGTTAGGTGGTTTAGGGGTGAAAGCGTAACAGACAGTTACTTTTTATTTTTTCATACTACTTAGGTCGCAGACAAGCACACGGCCCTTCTGGCCCTAACTTTGGCATTTAATATAATATTAGTATGGATTAGAATGGATATACCTTGGATATACATACATATTGCAACTTTTTGTCATCGGCAGTAATGTTATCAATATTGATATTCTGGTTTTAGGTTCAACCTTAATGTCTGCTGCTCAAACTTTTAACATATAGATATATCATCATCATCTCAGTGTTGAAGCCGTCACAGTTGAAACTTTTTTTTTACTTTAAAACAGTCAAGACAGTCATTCGTCATCATCTTTACAATAGTCCCGGTCGCATCCGAGACTTTCACCTCGGAGTCCGTAATCCGCTTTCCGGCTTTTACTTTTCCACCGTGCACGGTCTTGGACAGAGTTAGAGAGGAGTCGGTTTAAAGTGGGAGTGAAGAAAGAGAGACTGGAGTTGAAGTGGGAGTAGAGTTGGAGGGAGACGGAGTGGAATAGAAGGGAGTCGGTTTGCAGTCGAAGTTGAGTTGCTTGGCAACCAGAGTGGAGTCGGTTTAAATCGGAGTGAAGTCTTTTCAAAGTTATAGTAAAGAAGTCGGTTTGAGTCGGATTGAAATCGGTAAGGGATCGAAGTGAAGTTGCTATGGAATTGGAGCAGAGTCCGAGTGGAGTCGTCCTGCCGACTCCACTCTGACTCTGCTCTCTGTCGGTTTAGAGTTGGAGTAAAGTCGGTTTGGAGTTGGAGTCGGAGGGAGTCGAAGTGAAGTTGGTTTGAAGTTAGAGTGTAGTCGGTGCAGATTCAGAGTGAAGTCGGAGTATCAGAGTGAAGTTCAAGTGAAGTCCGTTTGGAGTTGGACGGAGTCGGTTTGGAGTTGAAATAAAGAAGTTGGTTTGGAGTCGGAGTGAAGTCGGTATGGAGCCGTAGGTTAGAGTGGATGCAGTTTCGAATCGGAATAGAGGTGTTTGGAGTCGGATTGAAGTCGGCATGGGTTCGAAGTGAGGTTGCTATGGAGTTGAAATGGAGTCAAAGTGGAGTGGAAGTGGAGTCGGCAGGAGTCGGTTTAAAATTAGAATGAAGTCGGAGTTGTAGTGAAGTTGGAGTCGGAGGGAGTCGAAATGAAGTCGGTTTGACGGAAATCAGAGTGAAGTCAGTTCTGAGTCGGAGTGAAATCTAAGTAGGGTCTTTTAGCGTCCATAGGCCGCGGTAACCACTTCCCATCAGGCGGGCCGTGTGCTTGTCTGCCATATAATATATGGCAGACAAGCACACGGTCATCTTGTTTTTATACCACATATTATGTGGTATAAAAACAAGATGAGCTAATGAATTTCGACATCATTCTGTATACAGTGCGCCTTTTTGTACTGTCATGTATGACGGCAACAAAAAGTTGCTCTTTGTTGCTGGTTATGTAGTGGTTTTCAAAAATGTTACAAATTTTTTTGTTACATACAGCCACCCTAGTAATATACATAGAAGAGCAGGAATGAAAGAGCATGATCATGAATGAAATAAAGCATCGTGGCAGTGCATTTTCTTACACATAACCCCTTCTTCCATTGAAAAAATACGTTTAATGGACCGATTTTCAATGGAAGAAGGCGTTAAGGCACATACCTCCTTCTTCCATGTAACTTTTGCTTTTTTTGTTGCAGTTATGCCCTTCATATTCTGGTATTTTGGAAACTAAGCTTAAATTTCGGAATTTTTTGGTCTAATATAGTTTATATACACCTATAACCGTCATATAACGCAAAAAATCTAAAATTTCAAAAATGTTAGTTACCCCCTTCATCCACTCACGTCTTTAATTGTAAAGTATGAAATCCAACTTCTTTTTGTCTGTGTCACGTAGTTACGCCGTCGTGTTCTTCCTCATCCATCATAGTCTTCTAAAAATCCGGAAGGTGGGTACTGGACTTTAGGTCGTTTGTTATAATGTTGACGTTAGTGAAAATGTACATCAAAATTTACAAAAATATTGGCCGTTATTGTCGATAAGATTGTGAATTTCCAATTTCCGTATCTCGGAGATGACAATAATTTAAAGTCCTCATCATATCGTTGGATGCCAATGGCGTATGAACCAAAGAAAAGAAAGAAGAAAGAAAGAAAGAAAGAAAGAAAATGTTTTTATTCAAACCTAGCATAAGATATGCACATTTCAGCAACACAAGAAAAAACTACAATATTTTGCTTATATACTTATTAAAACTAAATGCATCAGAAATAGCCAGGTAGAATAATGGCCGCCTCTCAGCTTAATGCTGTCCGCGTTGTAGTGCAGGCTATACATTTATGGGTCATTTTTTTTTTATCAAAGTTAAGTGTACTTTGATAAAAAAAAGAGAATTTCAAAGCAAATACTTGTTGGAAATTTGGTATAATTAAATTAAGTTATATAATAACAATACGTCGTTCTCCTTTATACATTTCTGTCAGATGTCAACTTCTCAGCCCTGCAGGTTTCCTTTCGATATCAAGTCATGTTTTTTCATTATTGTTCTTTTTCATTTCGTATTTGTGGTTTAGCAGTGTTTTTTACAGAGATTTAGGACGTCCCCTTACAATAAAATTGGTAGAATGTGTAAAAACCTTTCCCATTCTTTTCCATGACAAGTCATTATGTCGTTACTGGTTATGGTCTAACTAAAATGTCCATCGTCCTTTCCATGCAAGTGGCTGTCCATTAATCACGTGATTCCCCCATGGTAATATGTGGTGAGGTTTTAGACTGACATAGTATGAAATATTTGTGACATATTATGAAATAAGTCTGACACATAATGAAATATTACTACCATAGTACAAAATATTTCTGATATTATGATATATGTCTGACAACATTATGAAATATTTCAGCTATATTGTGAAATATTTCTGAAATACTATGATATATTTCTGACATATTATGAAATACGTCAAATTATGGTTTAGGATCCAAAGGAGCCGCCACCTCCGCCGCCAGCAGAAAAACCTTGGGCCGATGAAGATACGGCCGTGCGCCACCTCGACACCGCGACCTTCAGAAACACACTGCGGAAGATTAAACACGCACTCGTTATGTTCTACGCGCCGTGTAAGTTCTTTTGACATAAAAATACTTAATAATAATAATAATTACTGACTCTAATTTGAATAATTATGTGTGATGTAGGTATAATGCTTTCTTTTTGAATACTATTAAACTCTCAATTAACATTTGTCATTTTGCATGCTGAAACTTTGGCAAAAAATACTTGAAACATGTATTCCATAACACCTTTGTAACAAACAGTGTTTTTATGCAAAATAAATATCTTGAATCTTGAATCCTTTAATATGAAATTGTGATTTCCACCTGATTGACTGGTTTTCAATGTCACGAATGCCATTATTAATCTGTTAAACATACGCACACAATTCTTTACGATGTGTACGTAAACAGCGATACAATTCTGTGGTGGACTGGGGGGCGTCAATGAAGTTTGACCAATGAAAATGTATATCAAGCCCGTCGCAACTTTGTGCTCGTCGTTATGCGTTTACAGAATTGCATTGCCGATTACTTTACCTGAACCAAGAGAGATATCACCATCTATTAATGCCTGATTGATCGTATCCCAGAAAAAAAATTAGTTTCGAAGACTGGACTACCTTGAGGATTGGCTGGAGTAACGGCCGGGGGCCTCTCCTAAGTAAACTGAGATTATATAGATAACTAGCTTTTGCCCGCGGCTCCGCCCGCGTGGATGTCGGTTATCGCGACCAAACATTGCCTATGTCTTTTCTCAAGGTCTATCTACCTATACCAAATTTCACCAAAATCGGTTTAGTTTAGTTTAGGCGTGAAAGCGACAGACAGACAGACAGAGTTACTTACGCATTTATAATATTAGTATGGATATGGATTTAATTTCGATTGATTATATGCTCACTGGTCACGACTATGAGGCCTGTGTCAAATAGACAGGGAGCCAAAATCTACTTTTTTACTTGAGACCAGTATTTTGTTAATATCACGTAACGTACAATATACCGATTGTATTAAGTTCTGGACGTTTTCATCCTCAGGGTGCGGCCATTGTAAGAGTACGAAGCCAGAATTCGTTAGAGCAGCCGAACAATTTGCCGACGAACTAATGGTGGCATTCGGAGCAGTGGACTGCACCAATGATCAAGAGTTGTGCGGCAACTACGACGTCAAGGGATATCCGACCATTAAGTACTTCAGTTATTTCGATAAGGCGGTCAAGGATTATACTGGAGGCAGGAAAGTAAGTATAGGTGAAAGCGTAACAGACAGACATACAGACAGAGTTACTTTCGCATTTATAATATTAGTATGGATTTAACATGGCGCTACTACCCAAGGGAGCAGAGCAGTATTTATGATTGATGGTGTCAATAAATCCGGCAGATTCCCAAAAATTATTTAAGAATTAATAAATTATATTATTACTGGCTTTTGCCCGCGGCTCCGCCCGCGTGGATGTCAGTTATCGCGACCAAACATAGCCTATGTCCTTTCTCGAGGTCTAATTTACCCGGGTCACTAGCATAATGTCCACTTTGTAAAACGTCTATGTCGCTCTAACGTCTTCATTTTTGAACGCCATAGTTAGCTAAAACATAAACGCTAAATACTCTAGAAGCAAAACGTCCGGATCGTAAAATGTCTTAATTTAAAATACTTTATTAGCAAATAGTCCAGATTTAAGAATGCCATAGTCACTGAATAGACATGAGCGTTGAATGACAAAGTAGCAAATCGTCTGGATTTGAAAATGCCATAGTTAGTTTATTGACATGAACGCCGAACGCCGAATAGATGCCACATGCTCTACCTATCGTTATGATTATGATAGATAGAGCATGTGGGTGTCTATTCTTCAGTTTGTACTCTTATCTTACTGGAGTTGTTATGATATTATTATGAGTACATTTCCCCACCAGGGTCCTTTTTGACACACAAAAAAGGAAAAAGAAGATATAATTTTCGACTTGAATAATCTTTTTAATCTGCTACTTACTTGTTAAGCAAAATAATTTACGTTTCACTTTAAGAGTGGTTTTGTTAGTTTAGAAAATCATAGGGAGGTAAATTGTTTTTTGAAAAAAAAAAAAAAAAAACAAAAGCAATCGACTTTATTTTAACTCTCACGAATCCTTTCCACCTATTGGAAAACTATGAGAATCAGAATCAAACATCAAGCGCCCAAAAAAACCCTATTCAGACTATTTCGAATTCTCCAGGTGTTCCCAATAGCATCTCATTCTGCGTTTATGGCATCCGACTAATTTGAATTCTAGCTAATAAGGTTTTCTAATCATAGAGACTATTTGCAATTCCAGACGTTTTGCTACTAGTTCATTCTGCTTTTATGTCTTCCAGCTGAGTTGACTCTCTGCTAACTGGGTATTCTGTTTTTATGTCATTTAGCTGAATTGTCTTTCAGTTATCTAGGTAACATGCTTTCATGTCAACCTAACTGAATTGTCATTACGCGAAAAAAACATTATGCTAGTAACTATACCAAATTTCATCAAAATCGGTTCAGTGGTTTGGGCGTGAAAGCGAGACAGACAGACAGACAGAGTTACTTTCACATTTATAATATTAGTAGGGATATGCCCATATTATGGTGTAAAGGGGCGACACGGGGCTTCGAAGGCCGGCTATTTTTTATAAAGTTTAATCATATTAAATATTTTTTCTCGATTTAGAAAGGAAAAAGTATCGACTTCTTGTAAGGGAAAGATCGCGGGTTCGAGTCCCGCCCGAAATCGATTCTTATTCCTTTCTAAATCGATTTGAATAGTTAGCATAATAAATGCTTCAAAATTTCTATCAAATATTTTTTCTATTTTATTAGACTATTCATACTGTTGATTGATGGCACTTGGTGGAAGTTATACATTATTGATACATTATTGATAACACACTCTCACTCACAATCATCAATGTAATCCTTTGAGAATGCCGTGAGGTGAAACCGGTTAGGAGATAATAAATAAATATTGTGGAAAAGTACAAGTGTGTTATCAATAATGTATCTATTTTATTAATTTTCCAGGAGGTAGATTTCGTGGCGTTCATACATAGTCATTTGAACCTACAACGTGCCGCGAAGGCGCAGTCGGCTACGGAAGCGGGCTTCAACGTCAACGTCGCACTATCCACTGACGAAGACTTCCAGCACATCGTCGGATCTTCTAACCCCACATTCGTTATGTTTTACGCTACTTGTGAGTATACGATCAACTTGCCTGATTATTTTTCTGTTTGACAGGTCATACATTGTGCTTATCAGCATGTATATGGGACCCAATTGAAACATTTAGGGTCAAATCTACTACATCACTCACGATGGATCTTGGTTCCATAAAAACCAAACTAAAAGGAGGGAAGTAAATCGCTTCCGCCGTTGACGGTTTAGCGAAAATTAGAATTTTGTTATTTTTGTAAACATATAAAATTACATACACATAAAGTAACGCCTCTTTTCCAGTGGGGTAGGCAGAAACCACAGATTTCCATTTACTGGATCCTGGCATTCATCTTCGCTTCTTTTACTTTTATAATTGTTTTCATACATGCTCGCCGGTTTTGGGTAGTCTTGACATATCGTTTCTTTAAAATGCCTTCCATCTGAATGACATACGTACTCGTATGTCTAGGTCGACCCCTAACGGGTTGCCCATTCACCATCGCTTCATGTTTATTTTGTATAACGTATGATATTGCCAAGGTGCTGTTATACTAATTCATATTTTTTAATCACAGGGTGCTCCCATTGCGTAACAGCGAAACCCACGTTCAGCCGAGTAGCTACTGCGCTAAAAGAAAAAAATGCTCCATTGAAAATGGTAGCAACGGATGCAGCTGAAAACCCCAAAATAGCTGACCTCGCCAAAATAGAGACACTGCCAACATTCAAAATGTTCGCTGGTGGAAAAATCGTGGGTGTGTACGAGGGCGATCGATCTTACGAAGATATATTAAAATTCTGTGAGAGTCATATAAAGGTGAAGGACGAATTGTGATTCTAAAACATTATATTGGTCGGGACATATACCTTGGACATAAAATGTGCTCTATACGTGCTCTATACACGTTTCTTGGGTGTCTTTAGAGGATAGCACGGGGTATTATTACAAAAGAAATCGCACGCGTCTTCGCCTTCGTTTGTCTCGCGATTTATGTCCAAGATACGTGTCCCTAGGTATACATCATTCCTGTAATTACCCAAGTATCGCGCACACATATCACAATTTGATGTTGTATGACATTGCGTTTTGTATTTGCTTTTATTGTTATTTAATTAGATTTGTGTAGAATTATACAACGCGAGCCTTATACTAACTTAATTTAGTTGTAATGTTTCACTTAGATTAGTTTGTTTGGTGCTTCTGAGTCTTATATTATAGTAATGTTCGTTTAATATCGTTATATTATGACTTCTGTGTATACTACTAAACTGAAACTAACTAGATTGAAGAAAAAAGTGGTTATAGTCATTGTTCAACTATCAATGACGTGCAACATTTACTAAAAGGCGTGCATTAGATATATAATGCACCCCTTTTGGCATTGTTGTATAAAATAAATGAGTATTGACGCTTATCTGTAGATTGAAGAAAAAATGTAATAGTCACTGAACAACCATCAAATACACGCAACATTTTATACAAAAAGGCGCGCATTGCATATCAGAGGCGAGGGGTCCCTTCAACCCGATTCCTGCCGGCTTACTCTGCAAGGAATTCCATATAAGAGAATATAATAATAATATACAAAATTGCTGTGTTCTTTCTTTAACAGGTAAGATGGTTTTCCACCGGTTTGGTTTTTGAAATTTTTTACCCTTCGTCACTGTTACAGTATGCACTGTAACAGTGACGAAGACTGTATAATACAGTTAATCGTTAAAATAACTTATTCATTTCTTTGCATTCCCTACCCAAAACTGCGTCACATATTTGGAACTGTTACCCATTTTTTATTCTAAACAGCATTGTCTAGTATACATAGAAGTCAACCACGACTCTATCGGCGAAGATATGACCGACATGTGTTACTGACAATATTATAATGAAGACGTGTGGTCGTATCAGATATGATACAATTAAGACTATGATACAATTGACAATACATGCTGCGACATTATTATTCTTTCTGTTATAATAAAATTGTTTAGATGTTTATAAAAATTAGAAATATATTTACGAGTAGAGCGGTTTTAAGCTCAAGTTTGGTTGCTAATGTAAAATATATGAAATGACTCAAAAGACTAATGTAAACATATTCTAATGAAATTTAAAAAAAAAATGTAATGCTATTGTTATTCTAATCTATGGTTTATTTTTGTAATATTTGTACTTGACCATTTTAGTCGACTGGATGGGACATGTTGACTAAAGTGTTTTTAAATATAGAAAATATAAACTACGCATAATAAATAATGTTAAATGTAATAATTTTGTAGTAAAATCTTTACAAAATACTTAAGACGCGATTTTAGTGTCATGTATGCATGTATATTATACAAAAGTAGCTTTTTACCATGTAACGTGTATATCATTAGAAAATTGATCTTCCATATTATATCGTGATAGTTATTTTTACGTAATTATGCTTTATTATGTTGGCATTTTTATCTTTAATATTTTTAGATTTCATTTTATATGTCGTTTTATAATTTTATATATTATATTTAGTAATCTATATCTTAAATGTTATTAAAATTTGATTTAAATTAAGGAGGGTGTATCTGCAATGAATTGAGCAATCAATCTGAATATAAAAAATATAAAATTGAGCAATAACACATGAATGCAATCTCTGACTAAATATATCAAATTGAAAATAACTTAATATAAGCTTTCGTTTACATATTTACTAGTGCTGAGAAATATAATTACAATTAAATGGTAACTAAAATGAAATTAATCCTACATTAATTTATAAAGTACTAAAATAAGCTCATAAGCTTATATATTATGTAAAAATAGTTTAATTTTAATTTTAGGATTAAACATTTCAGACTAACATACGTATGTAGTATTATGTAATTATTTTAAATTTTGTATGATTGTCTCTCAATCTGAGATCATACATTGAAATGATAAACATCTTACTTGCATTTATATAGCAATATGTTTAGTACGCAGTGATCACTTGGCGGACCCTGAGCTCCGAGGTCATCTTAGCCACGGATGCAATCAGGAGAATACGTCTACAGGGTGTAATCGTTAAGTGTGTCCAGGCGATTATTCCGTAACTATTACAGATATCTAAAAACTTTAAACTGATATCGAAAGTACGTTACCTAATGAGAAAAATTACATCAATAACTTTTTAAAAATCAAACGAGAGGTATCTAAAATTTTGACATTAAACACTCCCATACATTTAGTATTAGATTAGTAGAAAGGTTTTAGTGTCCTTAATATTTTAGCTTAGTACTGATATTAAAGGAAACTGTTTATTAACCTAACAGAGACTATCTTTTAATTGAATAATATTTATTTCTTAGTAAGTACAAAATATTGTATTCAAAGCAGATGTTCAAAGTGACGTCCTTGTTGTGCGATACAATGACGAGCTCTACTTACAGTTTCAAAATGAACTTTTCTTAACATTTGTATTTTGAGTAATTAAAGCAATTGCACGACGTACACGATTCTGTAACTCTTCTATTCTGTGCATTTTCTCAGCGTACACTTTGTCTTTGATAAATCCCCATAGGAAGAAATCACAGGGCGTGAGATCCGGAGATCTGGCAGGCCAAGGGGTTGCACTGTTATTGGCTATTAAACCATCAAATTTGAAGTGGTAAGATATAATTAATCTACATGTGTATCTACTTGCAAATCATCATTGTCATATCATACGTAATCATAAAAATGTGATTAAAGTAAAATGAGTACTAGACCACTTAAAATAAGGAAACTAAAACCTTTCTACTAATCTAATACTAAATGTATGGGAGTGTTTAATGTCAAAAATTTAGATACCTCTCGTTTGATTTTTAAAAAGTTATTGATGTCATTTTACTCATTAGGTAACGTACTTTCGATATCAGTTTAAAGATTTTTGATATCTGTAATAGTTACGGAATAATCGCCTGGACACACTTAACGATTACACCCTGTATATGCGGATGGTGATCACTTGGCGGGTGGTCAGTCTTATTCCTCTATTTTACTTGTCTTGAACGTGGGTGGGCCGCCGTACTTCAAAAGTAGTTATAGCATGTTATTATATCGACCAGACTTATACATGTACATTTGTACAATACCCATCTTTGGATTTGAGTCAGTAAGAGTAACGCTAAGTACCGCTTCGGTTTTGCAGAGCGTTTTCTATCGTATATCGGACTGACAGAGACATAAGATATCAAACTATAGCTTCGGTTTTAACTACTCTAGAAACATATTAAGCTGTAGACTCGCGCTGTGTGATAGAGAAAACGCCTAACAAAACCGAAGCCAGCTGATCTTAACCGAATGTCTTCCCGGCGCGCAAATCAAAAGCAGGCAATTGTACATCGTTTTTAAATATTACAACCTTACTATTAATTTACAGAAATGAAATAAATAATTAACAAGATGTTTGAATTTAGAAGATCATTACCTCGTAGCAGGAAGTTCTTTTTTACTAAATTTGGTTTGAAGTGAAAGATTACCTAACCTACTAAACAATAAACATCTGGTAAGCCATAACTAATTATGAAATGAATGTGTCACTTAGTGTTAGTTAAATGATACGAATATTTGTTACAATAACGCTAAATAAAATTCTATTTTTATGATTTATGTGTTTATTTTTATTGTAGGTGTAAAGCCTTACAGAGGATATTATGACATTTTGTTGCGAATCATCCTTTTAGGGAGACGAGCGCGGAAACAGAACCCACTGCCACCATTTTTACATGTGGGACTTTCCCGCCTGGATATTCACCTCGTGCCGCCTGAGACGGAGATCGCTTTGAGACCTCCGTCGCCAGGTGCGCCCATCTACGACATAAGAGAGTGCTGTTCCTACCTCTTTCGTTCCTTTCCTGCCGCCTTTTTGAAACACATTACTGTTACAAAAAGAAGGTGGTGGTATTCCACGCTCATTGGCGGCCATTCCACATGTTTGGAGGACGCCGCGCTCCTCCATCCACGCTAGGCATTCTGCCAGATTAGCTTCGGCAGTGGTGACGTGGTTTTATACAAAAATCGAATTGTTCAGCCGAGTTCATTCATATATATTGTTACTGTCAAGGCTTAAAAAATGAATGTAATTCTAAAAGACCGTTTAAATGATGCTTATAGTTCTCAATCTCTTCCCAGTCCGTGTTAAAGTGCTCATTTGACGGCAATAGGCTCGCCCCCTATTGATGTAGTACCGATGTGGTGCCCTATTAATGAAAGACTTCGACTCCGGTCAACAATACGTCTGCGAGAAACATTACGTAAAATGACATTCGACATAACAGTAGCGGGACAGAACTATTTTTCTGTGGAAATCCCCATGGAATACCCCTGCCATTCCAATTAGTTCAACGAGTTGAAATATGAGTTGAACTAAATGGAATATGGGGCCGGCCAGCAGTTGGGACTTGGGGGAGGCGGAAGTTGTTATGTAGGACACACCGACTAAACCTGCACGCCGTCTCGGGTCTCATGCTGGCCGTTAGGTGGCCCAATAGGGCAATTCCCTCGCACCCCGGCTCACCATGGGCTATCTACGGCTTTTGAGACGCCCCCTCGGGTGTGGGAACCCCCTCGGTGCATGTTGTAGAAGTTTTGTCGTACCCTGCCTATACAGGCGCCATGGACCGGGGGGTAACAGGTGGGGCATCAACCCTGTGTAGGTCCTTTACCCTCGTCGGCTCCGTGACACCGGGGTGTGTAAGAAACCCGAGAGGTGATATAATAATACGACGACTACGGGTTTAATAGTTATCAATAAAAAAAAGTGGACACACTTATTACTTCCCCATCTTCGACGTGTTTTGGGTTACCCAAATTTTGAACTTCAGATTTTCTTCAATTCAATTTTTTACCATTAGGTAAGTAATTAATAAGTAGATAAATATATAATACATAAAAACAAACAACGAGCGTATCTAATTGTATAATTTACTGCTTTCGAAACTGTTCTTACTGCTTAAATGTAAAAGTCGACATAAATCTTCATCCATGCTTCTAGAGGAACAACACTCCATCTGATATGATTGGTATAATTCACTTTCCGTCATTGACGTCAATGGCTCGCCAGGATGCTGAGAGCCTAAAGAATGATAGTATGTATGGTAGCAAATATATGATGATGCCAGGCCCAATATAGCCCCCGCAAAAATGTCTTCCCAGTGGTGATGGTTGTCGCAGTACCGGCTTAACCCTATGGCTCCTGCTCCTATAAGCGGTACTAAACATACAAGCACTTTCCAACTACGTCCTGTACGACTAGACAACACTTCTAATTTGCCGCACAACCAAATACTTAAAAACCCTAAAGAACAGAAAGAGAAACTGCTGTGTCCACTTGGAAAAGATTTTCTACCTTCATTGACATCGCACAAGTTACCGGTACAACGTAGTCCCGATGTCATACGTCCATTTGGAAAACAGCGATAGAAAAAGTCCGGACGTGGTCGTCCCACCGACAGCTTCAAAGATTCTGTGATCAGGGCAGTGAATGACATTGCAAGGGTCCATGCCAGCAGGGCTTGAATAGTTTCCACATAGTTTCGGTTCACCAGGAAAACTATATAAATTACTAGGAGAGGCACCATCACAGTTACGCCCACCATTTGCAGGGGCGTTACGTAGGACTCATGACGAGGACGTTTGTAGTATGTTAAGAGTTCAGTTTCCGTGATATTATTTATTCGTGGTGGTATTTTCAATTCAATTATACACACGATTGCTAAAATTACCACTCTAAATAAAATCTCCCACAGCAAGTTATGTATTATATTCTGCACGCCAGGCCACATAACTTTTTAACGCTGAGATATTTTCAACCATTTTTATATTTTAATTTGTTATTTAACTTCTCCTGTAAATAGTTACAGACAATTTTGCTCTTTGATTGCAAAGAGAAATTCACGTTTTATTTGATTACCTCGTTATTGAATGCTGACATGATTTGGACATGATGC
This sequence comes from Eilema depressum, assembly GCA_914767945.1. Classification (NCBI taxonomy): domain Eukaryota; kingdom Metazoa; phylum Arthropoda; class Insecta; order Lepidoptera; family Erebidae; genus Eilema; species Eilema depressum. Next base: position 18,677,669 of record OU612012.1, on the reverse strand, counting down.
TGACAACATGACAAAATCATAGACATAAAGTATAACCTAACATTTTTGGTTCGTAACCTAGAGTATCTATCTCTTTGGAGGTCCTATGATGCCACAAAGTTTTATTTTATGCTTTCAACTGTACAGATTAGACCACACAGTATTCTGGCAGGGGTGCCTCAAGGTTTTGTCCTCGGACCCGTTTTGTAGGTACATCCTGTTCACACCTTATCTACCACAAAGTCAAGGAGTGCCATTTTGCCACTTTTACGGACAACACTGCACTACTAACTTCAAGCTCAAGTCCATCTGAATCTTCCGAGCTTCTACAAAGTTAGCATATGAAGGAGAAAAGAAAAAAAGACTCAACTGGAACAAGCATTTTCAAACAAAAAGCGATGAAATTAAAATCAAATATTTATGTAAGCCTTGATTAGCTGCTGGGTATAATGGAAACTCAAAACTGGCAATCAATAATAAAATTCTGGTATTTATACCAATACTACCTAACCTATTGGTACATACGGCATTGAACTGTGGAGTTCAACCTTTATACTTAGGAATAGTATAATAGTAGTAAGTAGTGCCCCTCGATAGCAAGAATGATCGTGCAATGGGGCACTCCGACTTTGATTTTGGTAATGACTTAGGTAGGTACTGCCTGCTCTTCTCGAATCACAAGCAATACATCGTGCACAAAAGCCTCTTATATTAGAATTAGCTCGTCAGTTTCAGCTGCTATGCTTGCAGAAACAGGTTAATCGTTTCTGTCTTTGTTCATTAGATTCCGCCTTTCTAGATGCAGGTTCATTTGCGTTAAGAGAGCAAGCGTTATTCGCATTGCTCTGCATTCTCATCTTATGCTTCGTTTACATACTCGCGGCAGAGCGAGGGAAGTGGCGAGAGAAGTGGGCAGAGACGTGGTGTGAATGGTATATTCGTCATGCCGCGAGTATTGCCGCGTATGTTGCTGCGAGTGTCGGCTTGGCGGCGCGAGTAGGAGCGGCAATACTAGCGCGATGAAGCATTCACATACTCGCGTCGCGCACACTTCGCATCGAGCGCTCGTTGTGTACGCGCGTGTCACAGTCACAGGATTACTTCGAATTTATTATCATGACAATGACGCAACCAATCGAATGGTCCAACGAAAAATCAATAGAATTTATTGAAATGCTTGCTACGGATCTAATTAAATAATATAGGTAATACATATGTATATAAAAGATAGGTAGGTAGGTACCTACCTACCTACCAAATTAGCCTAATTATACCTACCAAATAGGTAGGTAGGGTACCTACCAAATTAGAATAGGTAGGTAGGTAGGTACCTACCTACCAAACTAGAATAGGTAGGTACCTACCTACCAACCTATTTGGTAGGTAATCAGGCTAATTTGGTAGGTACTCCTACCTACCTACCTTTTTTAATTTGGTAGGTAATTAGGCTAATTTGGTAGGTAGGTACCTACCTACCTACCTATTCTAATTTGGTAGGTAACCTACTTACCAAATTAGCCTAATTACCTACCTACCTATTTTAATTTGGTAGGTAGGTAGGTACCTCTACCTACTAAATTAGAATAGGTAGGTAGGTAGGTACCTACCTACCAAATTAGCCTAAGTATACCGACCAAACAGGTAGCTAGGGTACCTACCAAATTAGAATAGGTAGGTAGGTAGGTACCTACCTACCAAATTAGAATAGGTAGGTAGGTAGGTAGGTACCTACCTACCAAACTAGAATAGGTAGGTAGGTAGGTACCTACCTACCAAACTAGAATAGGTAGGTACCTACCTACCTATTTGGTAGGTAATCAGGCTAATTTGGTAGGTACTACCTACCTACCTACCTATTTTAATTTGGTAGGTAATTAGGCTAATTTGGTAGGTAGGTACCTACCTACCTATTCTAATTTGGTAGGTAACCTACTTACCAAATTAGCCTAATTTACCTACCTACCTATTTTAATTTGGTAGGTAGGTAGGTACCTCTACCTACTAAATTAGAATAGGTAGGTAGGTAGGTACCTACCTACCAAATTAGCCTAAGTATACCTACCAAACAGGTAGCTAGGGTACCTACCAAATTAGAATAGGTAGGTAGGTAGATACCTACCTACGAAATTAGAATAGGTAGGTAGGTAGGTACCTACCTACCAAACTAGAATAGGTAGGTAGGTAGGTACCTACCTACCAAACTAGAATAGGTAGGTAGGTAGGTAGCTACCAAATTAGCCTAATTACCTACCAAATTAAAATAGGTAGGTAGGTAGGTACCTACCTACCTACCAAATTAGCCTGATTACCTACTAGCTAAGTATCTAAGTAGATAGCCTAGCCTAATAAAATGCCTATACTGCATTCGGTTAGGTGTCCACTTAACTAAAGTCGTCCATCTCCATCGCAAGGCGAATACTGTATGCGGGGCAACGCGATGAACATCGCGATGATGCGAGTGTTGGGCAACGCGATGAACATCGCGATGATGCGAGTGTTTGAATGCTAGGGCATTATTCGCGTGAATATTGCCGGCAAGGCGATGAGCAATGCGAGCGGCAGTATGTAAACGCGGGGTTATATAGGTAGACACGAATAGTTGAGCAAACACTATCCCTAGAAGTTAGAGATTAGGGACGTCATTATTTTTGAATACTTACTATACACAAAGTTAGAATGTTTAGTTCGTTGTCTAATACAAAGTAGGTAGTTAGTTACCTAATCTTCTTTCAAGCTGTATGATTCATATTCTGTATCCAATTAGACAATCTGGCGGAACCTGCTTTGAGACTAGTGGTTCGAACTCACAAAACTTTAGCACGCGCTCATTTTTGAACCTGTTTAAGCTCCTACTAATAACGTATCCGCACTTCCTGACTGCAAACACATACCTTAGTGCAGTGCCCCAACGCTTTCTACTTTATCTCTCGTGTCGTGAGCGACTAGTTCTATATAAATACCTAGGTATATAGGAAGGTAGTTATATATTCACCTAGTCTTATTGTATTGATATAAGTACTTAAGTTACTTAACTAAGTAGGTCTCGTCCTAGGTTCTTAATAATCTAACCAAAAGTTGACGTTAAGCTGAAATAGATTTGTAATCTTAGGTATTGTAAAGATAATAGGTAAATAGGTATGCGATGTTACAGTACTATTAGAATAGTGTGCGAAGTAGGTAGGTACATTAAGGTGCATACAGAAAGGTCACGCGTGGGCGCAGGGCACTGTTACACAACATCCGACCGGAATACTTCCTGTCTAAAAAAAGTGAACGGATTCACGTAATCGCAAATATTATTTTTGTTATGAACACAATCGTAAAAGCGCATCTTCATCGAATCTTTTTGTAGTTCTATTCAAGAATTTTTTTGGTCTGATATGTGGCACAATCATTATTTTTTGGAGAAGTATATTATTAAAATAGATAAGTAGGTACAAACTATGATCTTAGGTACCTACCTGTATAAAAAGAGATAGGTGAACAAAGTATGACCTTTTAATTAATCTATAGTACCTATGTTTTCCGGCATGTGATGTGGTCATCATCATCATCTTAGGTAGGTACCTACCTAAGATGATTATCACGTTAAGTAGGTAACTACTTAACTTGGACCGGTACGTTACGTTTGTTATTTCATTACTATCGCGATATCTGAAATGTACCGCGTTGTATGATGGGGTGTTTTTGGAGCCCCACCAAGGTGTTCGGCCCGATTCAACCTCACTTGCATCTGCTGATCGAAGTAAACTCTGTCCCAGTCCAGGCTTTCCTCTTAGGGCCTGACGGCAGCCGCTTCCATAAAAGTCGTATATGCCAAACATAAAGGAGAAGGAGTGCGCGACCCCCGACTCCGAGGCGAAAGCCTAGAGTACACACCAAAGCCATCTTTTTAGGGTTCCGTAGCCAAATGGCAAAAAACGGAACCTTATAGATTCGTAATGTCTGTCTGTCTGTCCGTCCGTATGTCACAGTCACTTTTCTCCGAAACTATAAGGCCTATGCTGTTGAAACTTCGTAAGATGTATTCTGTTGAACTGCATTAAGAATTTCACACAAAAATAAAAAAAGCATTAAGTTTTGGGGGTCCCCATACTTAGAACTCAAACTCAAAATTTTTTTTTTCATCAATCCCATACATGGTATCTATAGATAGGTCTTTAAAAATGCTATTGAGGTTTCTAACATAATTTTTTTCTAAACTGAATAGTTTGCACGAGAGACACTTCCAAAGTGAAAAAATGTGTGTCCCCCCCCTCTAACTTCTAAAATAAGAGGATTATAAATCTAAAAAAAATATATGATGTAAATTGCCATGCAAACTTCCACTAAAAATTGGTTCGAACGAGATCCAGTCAGTAGTTTTTTTTTAATAAGTACGTCATAAACCGCAATTTTTACCTTTGCTACTACGGAACCCTTCATGGGCGAGTCCGACTCGCACTTGGCCGATTTTTTTTATATAAGATCAGTGGACTGAATTGAATATAGGTGGGGGCGTACAGCGTACAGGGCCCTACCAATAACCTCACCTGCAAGTCGATGCGCCTGCTAAAACGGACGAGGCTCTAGTGCCGGTTTTTCTCTCCGGATTGTGAGGTCAGATGGCAGTCGCTCTCGGAGCTTTAAAGTGAAAACTTTGGACACAACTGGGAAATCACTATGTGGATGACGATGGAGAGAAGAGAATTGAATCTTTTAGTTACCAAACACGACGTAGGTATATTATTACATATTATTCATGATAACATTATGTAATAGTTTATGAGACCAAATAACCAGTTACTGATTGTATGTTGTTTCTGCAGTTATTGAGTGCCCTCGTATTTTTTTATGTAATGTTTACATCGTAAGCATTGGCATGAATAATAATATAATCATAAATAGAAATTTGTAGTGCTATATGCGTGGATGAGGTAGGTACCTATACTACTTACTATAACTACTTAAGCACTAACTACTTAACATCTATTATTGTTTGTTCTGTATTCTGAGATTATTAGTTACGTATAGTTATTATGTTATCTGTGGTATAGTGTAATTTATAATCATCCTCCGAGCCTTTTCCAACTCACTTGCGGTTTCCTTCCAGTCTAACTATGAAGCTGTCAAATATTGATATTATCCATGAAGCTTTAAGCATCTGATGAGGTCGTCAAGCTGAGTGTCACCATTGTAGGTAAGTAGGTAACATGGTACGTGTTTATAATGGTAGTGATCCTCTTTGCCGAGACTTTGACTTCGGCTTACCATCAGGCGATACATCTCGCCTGATGGTAAGCTGAAATTGACGTGTCCTTTAATATATAAAAAAAATATCCTAAATAGTATTTTGTGAATGAGAAATGTAAACAGGGCCTGATTAACCCTTAGGCTAATTAGGCTGTAGTCTAGGGCGCGAGAATCGGAGGAGCGCGAGAATCGGGGCGGGGCGCAGGATCGGGGGCGCGCGCGCTGAAATCGTGTCTTCGCATGCACTATTCATCTAACATCATTGCATCCACCAAGTCCACCCTACATATTTCAAATAGACAATTAAACTAAATGTGCTATGAACTGATTAATTTTGGGAGTCCCTGATTTTTAGAAATATTAAAAAGTGAGCACAAAACCAACACCGACTCGAATCGAGTCACTCGAATTAAATAGTTTGCAAAAAATCACTTTCTATGGCAGCCGCCCCCTCTGGAATTCTGGCAGAAGATGTATGACTCGTGTTAATCACTATAATACTGCTTAATCGAGTTATAAACGGGGCTGACTTTTGAATAAATCCCTGGCGAAATGTTGCATGGTACCTATTTTTAGGCAAGTTGTCCGTTCAAAATAAGCAAACCATTTTTCGGACGCTTCGTTTGTCTACCGGCTCTTCTTCCTCCACTTCGCACGGTATTGTGCGTGATAGTACTTAGTGAGACTATTCGCACGCGCATTTCACCCTCCACGACGCCAATCCAGGACTTCTTGGGCCTACCCCTTCTATTTGGACCCGGTGGAGGCGCCATTGCTATTAGCCTGGCGGTTTTCGTAAAACGTGACCGCATTTTTTTTATCGTGTGATTAACCCCCACGGGTATCCCTCCGCTCTACCCGTCACCCTCAGGCCCACGCTCATGGGGGACAGAGGTCGTTCTGCGACCTCCGACGCCCGAGTTGCCGCCGCTCGTCGCGGGCCGCAAGGTCTGCGATTCTCCTTCGCTCCCGCTCCGCCGCCGCCTCCTTCACAAGCGTTACTTGCTCGCAGAAGGAGGCGCCGGCAGCCGACGGATCCCAGAGAGAACTCTCACTCCCAGGGTAACTACCAGCTCCCGTCTCGGCGTCTCCCACGCCGTACACTCGGTGAGCGTGTGCAGCGCCGAGTCCTCGCTCGCGTCGCAGTGATGGCACTCGTTGACTCTTTCTCCGCGATCCTAAGCAAATACCACCCGAAGCACCCGTGCTCGGTGATAGTCTGCGTCAGCTAGAACGAGAGGCCGCCGTGTGGCCTCCCTAGCCACTCCGTCATGATGGGTCTCACCACCGCTACTACTGCGCGCCATGCGCGTGGTCGCCAAGTTGTAGCTCTTACTCCGCCACCTTGTGGAGCCGGGATCTCTCGATCCGATTTTCTTCAGGCTCAGGATCGTGTCCCCGCTCCCGCACCTCCTTTCCAAACCGATACACGCCACGATGGCGATCTAGCTAGGAGACTCGCTGCTTCAAAGGATATCGTGCTGGGTACCCCCTGAAGGCCCCTTGAGGCCATTTTCCGCTGTGGTTTACGCAGCCGGTCCACGTGCCTGGCGTTTAGGTTTTCCGCCCATACTGTTAACCCATATAGAGCCATGGGCCGCACGACACCCGCGTAGAGTCTCCTGCAGGAGTCCTCCGGGCCCCTCAAATTGGGCAGCAGACGCGTCAAAAAGTTAGCGGAATTGCTCCCCGAAGTGCCACCGACCGTCGAGCATGAGCCCCAGATATTTCATCTGGGGCTTGATGTCGATGGGAGAGACTCCCACTGTGATGCTGGACCCCACCGGCAGTGGTCCATGCCGGGGTCCATGAAAGAACATGGCCTCGGTTTTCTGCGGAGCCACCTCGAGACCTAGCCGCCGGATTCGCTCCACGACTTGGGCAACCGCGGTCGTGGCGTGGCTTCGCGGTGTGTAGCCCCGCTCGCCGTCACTAGCGTGTCGTCTGCATAACACGTCACGGCGGCACCATCCACGAGCTCACTGCGAAGCACCCAGTCGTATCCGATGTTCCACAGGAGAGGCCCCAGGACCGATCTCTGCGGAACTCCGCACGACATGTCGGTGGTACTTGGTTAGATGACGGAACGTGAGCGCACTAGCGAAGGCGACTTTCTTGCCATTTATCTGCCATGTCACAGACATGAGGGCTGCAGAGCTGCAGTGAATGCGAGAGTTCCTCTCGCAATCTTTACGCGTGTAGGCACATCCACCGCAGCATTTTCATGTCCGTGACACGTAGCTCCTCGTTTTATAGACCTGTCCCTTCAATATAAATAGACTAGACGACAGTCGTTTTGCGCTTGACCCACGCGGCGGCAAAACGTGCCTTAATGTCGTAATCGATTTCACCAGTTATGTGAAGTCAGGTAATCAACCTGGTTCATGCACTCGACTAAGTTATCGCCTATGCGGACGAGTGTGAGATCCGTTGAGTTTAGCGCCAAGTATTATGTCTTCTCCACATATAGCTTCAGACTGCCGTTCTCAAGCGCTTCCTTCCACACTTTCACGCGTTGCACCAATCTGCTCCTATCCGTGTTCATCAGCGCGATATCATCACCATTGAGGATACATGAGCATCCTGATGCTGAAGAGTGAATTAGTAAGTAAGGATTAAGGAAGGATCCTTGGTGTACCACGACAGTGATGGATCCAGTTTTCATGTCACCGACAGGGATCCGAACCACGTAACCGGAATCGTGGTATATCAGTATATATCTCTGATGGTGTCAATGTAAGCCGCTGGAACGCCTTTAGACCGCAGTGCCCACTAGATCATCGCACGAGAAGTAAGCAATGTGGAGGAGTATTCTTCGCCTTGTATTTCACTCCGTGAGTGCACTCTCCTGTCAGATCGGGGAGTCGATTATCCTCTAGTTGAGTTTCATGGTGTGAAATATTACCTTTAAAACGCGATAGCTGCCATACTCCTGTGCCAATCCCTTGCCTTTGAAAACTGGTAGATATTACTCAGCCTCCACTAACTTGGGAACTTAAGAAACTCCTAAACGAATCAGGATAAATCCATAGAGTTTGGGCTCGTTTGTGTTCTCTTGGCAAACACTATTATCATTGTATTCAGGGTCAGAAAATCGAATCAGAAAGTGGCCATGGGAACTCCTCAACTACACAAGATAAATTCAATCAGTATGGTATGGGCTTATTTGTAATGTCTTGGAAAATTATTTGATGTTACTATGGCCCCTTGGAACTGGTCTGATGATGGAAAAAAGGTGCTTTGCCTTTATGTACAGTCAGCTAAAAAAAACTCATCGAATTGAGATTCTCCTCCTTTTTGAAGTCGGTTAAAAATGGTTTGCCCCCCTAGGTTGAACATCGAGTAAATTAAAGAACAACATTAGTTTTGCTTTCAGATCGATCTGAAAACTTTTATAGTATTATGAATATGAACCATGTTAAAATTTTTACACGTGTAAACAAAGTCAAAACTGCTATACTAGGTACTCTTTAAGGTGACCGTAACGGTAGACACACTTGATGGGGGCGCGTCTTCAAAATTAGCCTAGGGCGGTCAGAACTCTTGATCAGTCCCTGAATGTAAAGAATAGGTACATTCCGGAGTTTTTCAACGAAGAACCTGAAATTAATAGACCTGACTACCGATAGGTACTACCGAATGACTCGCAATCTGGGATTTATCACTTCAACTATGTATGTATAAATAATATATCGTATAGTGTATGACTTTGTTTGTTGTCTAAAAGAATGTATTGCATTTGACACAAACCTCATTGGTTTTTCTAAATGCATTGTCAAAAATTAATTATGTACATGGTTTTTTGTAAGATGATAAATAAGTAAATAAAAAAAAATAATCAGATAATCCATTATACTCCACAAGGTAGATATCTTAGGTAGATATAGTTCCCGGATATATCATGTTATCATGCATGACCCCAAGTCGCGGAAGAAACGAGACCCTGGTGCGAATTATTTTGATACATCTATGACTTGATCTGACCTTCTTCACCGCCGCCGTAGCCCCCCGTGCTATCCTCAAAAGAAACCCTAAAACCGCGTACTGAGCATATATACCTACATAAGAGCATATTTTGAGTAGGTACATTTTGGAGTCAAGAATACTCATGAGCCTTCGTCATTATTCGTAATACGAAAAAGCTAGAAGGGGCCGCACTTCATAAGCTTTGATTATGTTGAAGAAAAGTTACAGCACTAAAATGTTTTATTACATGGAATATAAAAACAGTGGTTTGTATCCACTCAAATTATACGGAAGTATCTCATTCTGTGAAAAAAAACTGGATGGCTCTTATTGTTAATTTTGTTACGGTTAATTGTTATTTTTTAACAAACAAATAAAAGTAAAATTGTAATAAGTACATTAAGTGTGATTAATGTGATTACATAATCTTTCAAAACATGAGGAAAAATACTTAAGTAGCAGAGCTTCGTATTCTTCTGTAAAGTTCCGTATAATGAGCTTTTTGTTTGTAATAAGTTAACAGTATATGTAGAAATGACCAATAATAAAGATTCTCTAATTACCTTTTCTCTCTTTTGTATATTTTACACGGTTTAAGTATATTGTAATAAAATAAACTATTCATATGGGTACATTATGCCATGATTGCCTTGCCATAAGTGTCAGAACACGAAAATAGTCAGCGTCGCACTGTGTTTTATAAAGCCCATTTTTCGGACGTCGCGTTTTTATTCAGAAAACTTATAGACATTATGATTATAATGCAAGATTTTTTATCCCCATTTCTCCAGCAGATCTAGTCTCTGAGTAACATTTTTTTGAAAATGACCATTTTTTGACCCGGATATAAATAAAAATTGATATTACTCCTAAACTAGCCATGATGCTTTATAGTTAAGTTCAGCTTATTGAAAGTACTTCCTAAATTGCTTCTATAGGGACTTAAATAAAAGTCGTAGCTTCAGTAGATATAGATTTATGCGCATTTTAAGATTTTCAGTTTTTTTTATTTTTCTCAAAAGTTCCACCGTATTGGTGAAAGTTAATTATACTATAATTATCATCATTATACCCCCTACACACCACGTAAAATTCACACACCAATTCCATGGAACTCAGGAGATAAATCAAATTAACTATTTTTGTTAAGGTCATCACACACTCTAACCGGATGTAATATAGCTGAATTTATATTATATTTTTAACAGTTATGATTCACAAAACGGTTAATTTAGGTACTATGGTGATGAATTTAGGTACTATAGTGATTCCGTAAATATAAGATACATACGTACTTTCATGGCTTTCCTCCGAAAGTAGTAGTGGTGAAGACCAATGTGTAAATACTTAAAAAATATCTTTAACCATTTGTATTCGATCTCACGCAATATAATGTGAGTATTGCCTTATTCCGAGCCCTGTTATTGTCTTCGTGTCAGAAAATAGGTAACTGCATTAATAAGGCCGTATTAAAGCGTATGAAAATAAATATGAGTAAGACGAAAGTAATCGTTTTTGAGAGGAACCAAGAGATGGAGAGATGATGGCTGAATGCAAAGTATTGATTGAAGGTATAAGGTGGAACCAGTGTCCTGAGTTTGTATACTTGAGTAGGAACCCAGTTTGCCACACATCTGTTTACAAGGGATGGGAAATACGCTGGAGACATTGAAAGGAGAGCGACTGTGGAAAATCATGCGAATAGTGTACTATATACCTTCATGAGTGGTCAATCAGGGTTCGAAAAATCCATACACACAATGGAGATGCGATAATTGCAGAATATTGTGGGGAAGGCTGGTAGATAGAAAAAGAAATATAGAGATTCGAGAATGGTGTGGCCTGTGAGAGCATGTTATAATGTAGATAGAACAGGGTTTAAGATGGTTTGGGCACGTAGAACAAATGAGTACGGAACGAATGACGCACCAAGTATGTGAGAAACAGGAGAATGGGCAGCTTAGCCGGGTTCAACCTCGCGATGCGTACACTGAGGTTTCGAACAATAGGTGAGGTTAAAGGTGATAACGAAGTTTTAGACCCAGGACCACTAGATCATCGCACACCCGTCTGATTAACCACTAAGTTATTGACATGACATAACTATAAGATATTGCATTATGTTTTAGTTCACCTTCACTTCGCAAAATATCTGCGTTAATAAGTACAACATGTTCGTGTGTCAAAACTTTCTTTGTCTTCAGTATTTTCATTAGTATCTTCTTCCTCTGAGTTTGGGTCAGGTACCTGAACACATAAAGTCAACCAAAGTCCGTGCACATTATGCTAAAATCTATATTATTAGAAAGTTCACCGACTTTTGTAACAAATCTTTCTTAAGCAGTGCAACAAAATAACATGAACACGTAAAGTCAGCGAAAGTCCGTGCACATTATGCGAGAATCTACATTTTTAAAAAGTTTACCGGCTTTTGTAACATATCGTGATCAATGTCGCAACAAAATAACTTAAACGTATAAACTCAACAAAAGTTCGTACGCGTAGTGTAAAATCTACATTTTGTAAGTTCACCTATTTTGTAATACTTCCTTGTTCAGTGATTTTGATTTTTCGGCGTTCACCGACATTTTTGTAACTTTACGATGATCACCGTGTTAAGTGGCCGGCGGCGTATAACCACTTTTGATGAGTATAGTGTAAACGAATTGTGGAAGTTTCTACATGTTCATTGACTTTTAGCGTTGACTGTACTCTCGGCTTATTACACTTTTACGTACTAAAATATCTCTATTATTATATAATTGTAAAGTGATCGTGTCTATACATTTTAAAAGAGAAAGATGTTTATAAAAGAAAACTTGGGCTATGATATCAACCATACTGAACAGAAATATAAATCTTTATTATAAATTCTTTTTTGTATGAAAGGTCTTGGTCAGACTTAAAATCTTACGTTTTTCTGATCGTAATAGGTTCAGTAGAACCGGAAATACGAGCAAAAGCCGCGATAACCGACATTCACGCGGGCGGAGCCGCGGGTGAATGTCTGTTAATACATTGATAAAATTCTTGAAAAATCACCATTTCGATCGAGTATTTTGTTTTTCTGTGATATAATACTAAAACAGCTAGTTTCAGTGCTGTTTCCCATAAAACCACTATTATTTTGTATCGAAATGAAATACGGTTAAAAAATATTTTATGAGTGTGTATCGTCCTTAATGAAGAAAAATCCGGGTGAATCTTTAAAAATCTTTAGCTTCTAAGTTCCATGGAATTGGTTTGTGAAATTCAAATGGTATATAGAAGAACTGAAGAGCTTTATTTTGGTATAGATAACGCGCACCAATACGGTGGAACTTTTGAGAAAATTCGGAAAAACGAAAAACCTAAAATCAGGTATAAATCTGGATCTGACAGGGTTACGTTGTTCAATTTAACTTTAAAATATGCGGTGCTAGATTCCCTACCATTGCTTCTAAAATTATTTTCACGAATTGTACATACTTTAACTAGAATTTATTTTTTTCTAAATTTCGAGTCAAAAATATTGCCAATTTTGGAATTTTTTTTTGCAAAAACTAGACATGATATCTAAACGGGGATTCAACATATAACATTTAAATGATAATATCTATTAGATTTTACCATAAAAACGTGACGTCCGAAAAATGGGCTTTATAAAACACAGTGCGTCGCTCAGTAGACAAGTAGCTAATCTTCCTTTTAAATATCAATGCGTATAGCAGGATTATTGGTTATACAATTTTACATAATAGGTGATAATCACACTTAAAACATGAACATATGACCGCATTCACTTAAACGCAAAAATTAACGATTATGATTGTGATAGTAGGTAAATATAACCATGTAGCACAAGAGAAGGCTCCGTAATAACAACGACCTCTGACTCTTTACATAACAATGAATAGTAACGTACAATTCAAGTACCAAGACCAAGATCAAAAGTTTGGAAACAAGACGGTTTTGAAACTCAAATCTTGATAGCTAAAACATGTTAATGTAAGTAATAAGTATGCGTGCATAACGTACTTAGACATAAAATTGTTATGTCCAGGTTTGGTAATAGCTGGGGAAGGTGGGAGGGGGTAATAGGTACGGCGAGTGTTCTGAAGAATGATTTCAACGAAACGAAATCCCACCGAAGGTTTCAGAGTCACATGCTCTTTCCACAGAAGCGCGAACCACACGCGCTAGACCTCGGTGTCATCCAAATACGGTAGGTACAAACAATACCGTGTCGAACCAAGCATTTCTGCACTTTCTTTCCTTTCCTTTCTTTATTCCAACAAGAAAGAACTGGAATTTCTTCCACATAGTGTGTTTCCTTCTCCTTACCATCAAAGCTTCTCTGTCAAGGGCGTCAAGATAAGGACCACTAATTTAGGATCACCAGCATCTAGACTAGAGGCTCATATATTCTGAATTTTTTACCATGTATTCTGAAGTTTTCTACCATGTATCGAGGTGCAGTCAGTTGATAGTCTGATTATAGCCAACCTCACTTAGGTGCACCCACTTCCAGTTGAGATTAACTTGGGCCCTGAAGATCTTGATTAAACAACCACATTTATTTATATCGTAGTACAAACAGTCGTGAGTATTATTTCTAAGAAAAATTTAATATTCATAGATGTGAGAATTCATTTTAATTATCATCTGTTCTACTAAACGATGGCTTGTCTATTATGCGTGTTCACAGTGATTATCTCTTACCTCAAGTTGGTGTTACGACTAGTGATGCAACATCAAGAAGCAACTTGAAGAAAATGTCGAGTGATGTGTAGGTAAACTTAACGGTCAGTTTTATATCTCATTGTTACATAATAACATACGTTTGTTAAATAATAACTGGCAATAAATATGTTGATATACTACTATAAAGTGATGTATGTACGAACGGCAAGCTTGCCAGCGTGTGCCAAGGTGCATAAAAAGAAAACTTCTGGGCTAACCGGGTAAATGGGGCCTCAGGGTCAATCTCACCTGCATGAGACTCTGGAGCATATTTTCGTCGTGGGGTTGTGAGGTCAAACTGTAGTCGCGCCTAATATAACCGCATAAGCCAAATAAAAAGAGAAGGAGTAAGTGAACTTCGGGCTCCGAAGTCAAGAGTGTATCCGTAAAGTCGACCATGGTGATGATGGTGAACTCCTTAATTAATGATTAGTAATATGGTCATAGATGGAAAGAGTAATCAGGTGATCTAGCGTGTGTCACACTAACCATTGTGTTTGAGGGTGTGGACCTTAGAGTATACATTGCTATAGAGCGCGCCTTACTAGATAAGTATGAACTGCTATCACGGGTATGAACAGTACCGAGGCAGGAGGCTCCTGGCTCAACCTCAATCAGTAGCAAAACAATACCCATCAAAATGACTTCGCAAATAATATTTAATTCGATATATTAAATCAAAATATATACAACATCGTATATTTGTAGTAATATTGACGCAAAAATAACGCAAAATGGCGCCATTTTTTTGTATTTTGGCTTTAATTTTATCCATGCATATCAAATTGAACAAAAAACTTCATAACAACTTATTAATGTAGTTTACATTAATAAGTGCATCTATTGATATTTCGGTAATGCATGAAACGTCATTATAGGCACGCTATACCATCGCAAAGTATCTGCTAACACTCGGCGCCAAAGACCTGAGTGATAGGCGCGCTCTATATATATAATGTATACTCTAAGGTGTGGACTATACAGAGACTTAATGTCACCAACGCTTCCGATTGCTAACTATACTAGTCTACTTCCTTGAGTGACCAACTGGGTTACTCTCATACTCTCTTTGTTCTGCATATGAATTACATGTGGAATTTCGGCAACACAATAGCGTTAGGTATTATGTTACCGAAATTCCACATGAAGGACTCACGTGGAATTTCTGCACTCTATACACTGCACCTACACACCGACTTTGTGTTCACATACTGAAAGCTGACCGATATTGAGAAACAATAAATTCTTTTTAACAAAAAAGTTTAACCGACTTCAAGAAACGAAAAAGAGGCACTGAAAAGCAAAAAATAACTTAATTTACAGACTTACTGATTTATTAGAAGTCGGTACCTAGCCCAAGAGAGGCCATATTTCAATTGATTGCATCATAGTAGTTCAGACACAACAAACAAAGTTGGCTGGCACCGACTTCTAATAAATCAGTAAGTCTGTAAATTAAGTTATTTTTTGCTTTTCAGTGCCTCTTTTTCGTTTCTTGAAGTCGGTTAAACTTTTTTGTTAAAAAGAATTTATTTTTCTCTTTTTAGTGAGTTTGTACAGTCTCACGACTGTACAGTAAGCTTCAGAGAAAAGGGACCCCCCCTTGATAATGACATCGTAGTGAAAGGGGGTCTGTTTTCTCTGACGCTGACTGTACATCGCATGTATAGTGACCTGACTGTACATGCGCTGCTGACGCTGCACTACAGATCGAACCGGCCACGCTAAAAAAAAATTATTAAAGCATTATTCAAAAAGAATTTTTAAAATCAATGCATATACACCGGAAATATAGCTGAATGTTCTGAACACTTCTGCGGACCCGTTCAAAGGACTCAGGCGTGATGTTATGATGTGTAATGGCAGAAACATTGCAATAATATGCCATTGCAGCAATCGCGGCTGATTTCCTGGTACTTTTTGAAGAGTTCCTTGGTCTAATCTCGGAAACCCATCATCAGATCTTTACGAAATTTAAATGGGACCACTTCGGAATAATCTACTTACGAACAGAAAAAGAATTTTTAAAATCCGTCTAGAATTGGCTTCACAATCGCGTAACAAACATACAAAAAAATAAAAAAAAAAATAAAAAAAATAGGGTACGAATTGAGAACCTCCTTTTTTGAAGTCGGTTAAAAACAACATTTGTCACATAGTATTACCGGGTTCGAACCGTATTTGATAGAATGATACCCGTAGATGTAACAATAAATTTATATGGCTCGATGAAGCTTAAGTATAATAAATTAGCTGTTATCCGCAGCTCCACCCGCGTGGATGGACGTTATCGCGAACAAATATAGCCTATGTCCTTTCCTAAGGTCCTTATCCTTGTCCTTTTCCTTTCTCAATCTATCTCTAGATATAGGTACCATATTTCATCAAAATCGCTTCAGTGATTTAGGCGTGAAAGCGTAACAGACAGACAGACAGAGTTACTTTCGCATTCATAATATTAGTTAGTATGCATTATTATAAGATAGCTGAAAACATCTGAAACATTATTTTGTGTGACAAGGAACTAACTTACAACAAGTAAGTAGTACTATAAAGTAGTACTAATAATAAGACTAAGAATAATTTAGAAAACTATTACATTTCCTATTACTTAATTAGAGAATCTTAGGTAATTCATACGAGTTACCCAAGCTCAAAGCCGTAAGTGTTTAATTACTACAACAATACATAACTATTGTAGTTTAATTGCTATTGCAATTGCAGTTTTGAGAATCTAATCGGGGTAAATAAAGATATTACGAGTACTGTGCGGTAAGTAACCCCATTACATTTGTCTAGATTTCTAGTTTAAAGCTGCTAAGTGCAGTTAACTGCTGCTGCTGCCCTAGCGCGAAGAATATCCTTTTATTATAGTTTATCAGAAAACATGATTATGCAAACAATTTCGAAAAATTATTCAAACTTTATGTGTACCTATGGATGAAACGTCATTTCATTAATAAAAAAAAACGTTTTGCTCTTTTTAATAAGAATGTTATCATTGTCCTAATTTTTATGCAGGTATATTCAAAATTCAAGTTATAGGTACCTAGTCAAAATTGTACTTAATCAATAAGTAATTATCACCGGCAATGGCCAATCTGGCGCTCGCTCGCTTCGCTGGTCACTGGTCTAATCTAACTTAACCAATAATCTAATGATTCAATAACAGTATTAACAGTAGATAGTATCTGATGCTTCTTTTTTGTAAGCGCGAATATGGCGTTTAATCTAAAAAAAATATGCAATACTAGCTGTTGCCGGCAGCTCCGCCAGCGTGGATGTCGGTTATCGCGACCAAACATAGCCTATGTCCTTTCTCAAGGTCTAATCTACCGTAGGTATATCTAATTTCAACAAAATCGGTTAAGTGGTTTAGACGTGAAAGCGGGGCAGACAGACAGACTGATAGACAGACAGACAGACAGACAGACAGACAGACAGGCAGACAGACAGACAGACAGACAGATAGACAGACAGACGGACAGACGGACAGATGGACAGACAGACAGACAGACAGACAGACAGACAGACAGACAGACAGACAGACATACAGACAGACATACAGACAGACAGACAGACAGACAGACAAACAGACAGACGGACAGACAGAGTTACATTCGCATTTATGATATTAGTATGGATTATGTAGAACAAAGTAGACGTTTCAGGTACTTAGTCATAGAAGAATTTTACGTAAGCAATTGAAGTTGAAGTAATGTTAAAAAATCTGGATGTAGTCCACCACACAAAGCTAGAAGCTGTCTAATACTTCCTAATAAAAAGTTAAAATAATAAAGTTATCTACTGACACGAATGTCGGTATTCCGTAACGACTTAATTATCATTAAAATAAAATAATATAATTATATTCTGAAATAATACTGAAAGATTATAAATTCTGTGCTTTAAGTCTGCGATGAAAGTACCGGTATTGTACATGTACAGTATGTTCCAAAAAGCCAGTGGACACTTCATGACAATAGTTACGCGGTACTTTACCCAAGCAAATATTTATTTTGCAAGATAGATGAACTGCTCTATTCCACTTTTATCCACTAAACAAATCCAGCGATGGATTTGTTTCAACTTTTTTTTCCACTCTGATCCATCGATGGATTTGTTTCCACTTTTTCTTCCACTCTGATCCATCGATGGATTTGTCTTCATATTTCTTTTCAACGCCGATCTCTGTGGCGTAGCGGTAGAGCGTTCAATGGTTCAATGCTACGTTACGTCGGAAGTCGCGGGTCCGATTCCCGCTCACTGTAAAATTATATTTGTATCCGCGAATAAATTGTATTGCTCTGAGTTAAACACAATGTTTGTTCATCCGCATTTTTGTATCGATAACACACGCTACTGAAGTTATGCTTATTTTGGGTCTAAATGACGTTGTGTAGAATATCCTAGACTTTGTTTATTAATATTATTGTGAATGTTCAAAAAGTTTGTATTTACAATTACGTAACAGATTTTGAATTGATGATTTATATAACTGTAACCTAAAATATACGAAATTATTGTAATGTTCTACCATCGCTGTGGTTATCGATCAATTTAGTTATATGCCATGAAACTGGCAATTAAGCATACCTACGGCCGCTCTGTATCGTATCCATACGTGATATATTATGTAAACACGGCCAAAGAAATAACTATACACCTTTAAATATATTTTCGTATCTTTCTTATTTTATAAACTATCATACTTACTTACTTTCTTGGCCGTGTGCGTAGTTTAAAATCTAAATACATGTCATATACGTCAAATCCCACATGCATTCATCATTCTTTTCTACAATACCTAGTAACTACGGCCAACGAATGCCACTTGTATATGGAACAGGTAGGACAACGGTACCGCCGCCGTATCCTATGGTAGGTAGCGTATAGAATAGACTCACCCAAGACGACAATATCATCAATTGTATAAGGAATCCAGCTGCAGGTTATGTCATTCATAATCATAACACCTCACCATTAATCATCATAATAGTTTTCAAAGTGTCGCATGTCGGTAACAATTGAGAATTTCAAGTGGTCCAAAAACTAAAAGCCCCTAGGGAAACTGGACAATAATTGGCTCCTATTTTTGAATGAATCTCGCAGAATAAGCAAGCTGAAGTGGCAGTGGGCTGGCCACATCTGCCGAAGGACTGATGGCCGTTGGAGCAAACGAGTCCTAGAGTGGAGACCGCGCGTAGGAAAACGGAGGGTAGGACATCCCCTAGCCAGATGGACCGACGATCTGCGAAAGGTGGCTGGGACGGACTGGATGCGGAAGGCGGAGGATCGGCAAACGTGGCGCACATTAGGGGAGGCCTATGTCCAGCAGTGGACTGCAATAGGCTAATTGATTGATTGATTGATTGATTTTTGAATGAATGCGTCATAGGTTAGCACATCGTTTTATTATAGACAATCATCTGGGTTTGTTCTGATCATCATTCTTCTTCTTCTATCGAATCGATGGCGCTTCTACTCTCAATTTCTGTATAACTGATAATCAGAACAAATCCTATCTGGAGACATGTAGAACTGTAGATTATATCATGACTTATCAAGTGATCAAAATCTATCATAAAAAATCAGTGTCTATCAATAGCGCTGTCATTAAATTTTTATTAAAATTGTTCGCCCAATAATTTAATTTTACTAAACGGTAGGGTTAGCCCACAAGCTAAAAATTGCTTTTTAAAATGAAAATCCATCAGCTATTATTCAAAGCTACCGATACTTGTAGCTAGCAAATTAAGGAAACTGAAAGGCTAATGGTGTCACTGATCGAAGGACTAACATTAAAGCATGAGAAGACTGTAGTCTGTAGACTAAAAATCAGTATTGGGAAGGTAAGTAATATGGACTGATGATGTGAATAAGCTATTTTTGAGATGAATTGGATATGGATGGTGCTCCTGTGGTGATGGTTCGGATCCTCTGATGTAAATTGGGTCTATCCCAATGTACACCATGTCAAACTAGCTATCAGCTTCACCGTCATCAGAGTACCTATCTTAGTTACATACAGAACTTACATTTTATAGCCTCTCCAGAGCAGACCACGGGCGTCTGTCAATCAGTAAGTGTAACAGTGTAAGTGAGGCGTGGGGCCCCATGCAATGTGTGCCATATAATGTACATAATCGAAATCGAAAACTCTTTAATACCCTACTACTACTGCGGAGCAACCCTGCTGAGTTTCACCAGTTAATTAAAAAAAAGCTTACACGTAGAACGATAATAATAGTTAATGAAAGGCATGCATAATAAACATATAAATTATATGTATAATAAACCCGTTCTTATGTGGGTATAGCACAAAGCGCTTATTGCTATGTTACATCTACTATCCATGGGTATTGGCTACGTTATGTAAGCTACTGGACAAATCGTAAACAGTCATAAAATAAGTTTATTTTTATATTGCGTGTATGCGACTAGGTGTGCATACCTTCAGTAGATAACCAGATAAACAGAACGTTGCATCAGGCTGTTAAGTGGTCACCTCGTTAACTTGGGATAACTTTCGGTGTGGCTTAACAAATAGTTCATCTAAGTTGAACTTTGTGCCTGTCAAGGCCCATATTCCAGTACAACGCTCAGTTGTGAATTGACTTTTTATCTATTTATAAATCGAGATTCAAGACTGAGTATCGTTCTGAAAGACGGACGTTGTCTATGTCTGTGAAATCCCTGTCAAATGGATCAATCATACTCCTTTTCCAAAATTAGTTGAAACTGCCGAACTACTACGAGTTATCCATATTTTCCGTGAAGCTTTCGAAGTTCTGTAGTTAAATCAGGTATGTCGGCATTTGTAGATCTCCAACTGCCCATAATTATACCACGATGCTCCAGGTTGACTGAATGCCACAATGCTCGTGAATCGGACCGGCACACGGGTAACGTCTTCTTGCAGGCACGGAGGGGTCTCGATCTCGATGTGTTAAGAATGATCACTGGTCACCCATCCTAAGACTGACCTGACTAGTATTGTTTAACCTACTCGGTAACCGTATAGCCACGGGTCTCTCGAATACAAACAGGTACGACTACCCTAATGTGGTAGTTGTCTTATACAAAAGCTAAGTGAATTACAGCTTCCGTTAACTGCTCATATAAAATAATATCGCTGTAAACGACAGCGAGTACGTCTGGTTTGAGGTATGTTTATACAATCAATGTCTTATAGCTGCGGATATGTCTTGTATGCGGCGCGCTCTTGTGGGGCAACATATCAATCTCGATAGTTGTTTGAGAGTCGAGAGATCAAAAGAGTCTAATTTTATTACCCACCGTGGAGTGATAGGTTCTTTTTACCTAAGATTCCTCGTTCCCGCCCACTGTGCATTATATATCAATATTGTTAAATCGATGTCATAATACTTTTATGGTGGACAATAAAGAATATCTTATCTTATCTTATCTTATGTTATCTTATCTTATTCCTTCCTATTTTTGTAGTTTTGTAGGTACTAGAAAATACAATAATATAAAGTCTGTTTGCTAATTGCAAATATTTATTCTAAAGGAGGAGGATATGCCTCCATGTCCATACACTTCTGGGTATATTCAAAAGAGGTTGCAGTAGCAACAGATCAGATAACCCATGAATCAATGAAGAAAAATATGCATTCAGAAAGAAACAAAACGAACAATACAAGGTTGTTATTATTTTGTCGTCGTTTTTCACCTTATTCGATTGATAAGAAATTGTCACTAGGTTACCTACGATCGAACCCATTATGGGAATTTACCAAGGCAATAATTTTCAGTTTTAATGTTTTCTTTAGAAAAATATATCAATATTTTTATACCAATTTCAATCATATATCAGTGAGGTCCAACAATATCGGTCTACTTATATTACTCGTATTATGATGATGACGATTTTATGATAATAGTGACTACTTTTTTACAAGTTGGATATGCTTTCTTAACATGTTTGATGTGTGAAATGAACACGTTTCTATATCCGGAATATTTGCAAGTAAAGCACAGACTAGTGACTAGTAGCATCATAACTAATGACGGTTACGTCCGATGTGAACACTTTATAGTCCGACTACTGTTTCCTCCAATCACCTGACTAAATGTCATTTTTTTACACAACACATGTTAGTTATTATAATACCTACTCCATTATCTTCCTGTGACAAAGACGTTCCTATTGTACACTTAGGCCCGTGGTCCAGAGGGATAATCAGTCCTGAATCCCGATTTATAGCAGGACGAATTATAATCTAGACGACAGTTCTAATGTGATTGTGAGACTTGAATCTTACCTATCTAAGTGTTGTTCAGGAATACGCGCTGTGAAGGAGACCTCACTAGTTGAAGCTCCCATGACACACACAGCATAGTCCCGGTAGCATCCAAAGCTTGTATTTTGGAGCTCGGAGTCTACTATCCTACTTTTTATTTTGATTTCATAACTTTTGTGGGAGAGCAAATTCTCCTGCCCCAGACCCTCACCTGGTAACCCTTAAGTGAGTTGAGTTGGGCTTCGGAGATCCCCGGTGGGAGCCCCGAACACCCTGATTTTAATTTAGGTATTTCATTTAAACAGCAGAAACATTAATTGTAGTTGTAATTAGCTCTAAAGAAAAACACTTGTATTTACATAATACCTAGATAGTTAATGCTTGCATTTATTTGTAATACATAGTTTGTTTACAGCTACATGTACTTAACTTTAATAACTAGTAGATATGGAAGAGCGAGGTCACCTGGCACAGGCAAATTTTGCTTAAAAGGTGACTTCGATCACTGTACGTTTAAACTGTAACTTGTTTTACGAAAATAAATTATTATTATTATTATTATTATTATTATTAATCTTTTAGCTAATTTCAATTGAATAACCTATAGGCAACCTACCCATTTGTATGTTTAACAATGATCAAATTCTACTCATGTTTTCCTATTCAACAGGAACCTCATAGAGTTTCCTGTTGACTTTGCCTATTTGACCTCTATGATATTGTATTCTCTTTGTTTATGATTAAAGTTCTAGTCTCTGCAACTTACGTCACTAGTTTTCAACCTATCTCATCTGTCGTCTTGCCTTGCCATGCCTTCAGACAGATTGAGACAGATAAACAATGCGCTTAATAATAAAAAATTAGATCATAACATAAATAAAATCTTAAAGTTATATATCATCTTCAATATGTTTGAAAAAGAAAAGAACAAAATATTTAGCACATACAAGGTATCGTGGGTAGGTGAAATAGGAAAAGCATATTTGACCACGATCATAATCCAAGTAAATTTTTCAATTTTACAAATTTATAACGATATCAATATAATATTTAAGAGATGAGAGTAGGGGTTGTGCACATTCACTGTCATATAAAAGGCTTACACGAAGCATTGAGTTCATAAGAATTGTTACATTCGTTCGGTCGGCATCTGGTGAAGGAGAGGCGTCGCGACCTTAACAGCACCTTCACTCCCCACGCACCATGGCTCCCCGTCTAGCCGTGAGTAACAATATATCTTTGGGTGACACTGCGAACAGCTTGAACTGAAGATGGGTTCTCGGATATATTTATAATACAGTTGGATATTTGTGTTTTGTGGAATTGGACACAGGATAAACCGTTTCATAAAAAACACCAATCACATACAAAATAAATAAAAGTTTTGATCTCATATAAAATTAATTTTAATTTGCCCTTTTAAGGAAATATTTTAAATGGAACAGTGGGAATTGCGTGCATGTAATATGTGCACGCTGAACAAAGGTCTCGGTAGAGAGTTTTGATTACCATCCGTTGTAGTTCCTTACGTAACACAATTGTCATGGGGCCGCGCTATCCACTTGTCTGACAAACGCATTAATTATAACGAGGTACCACATTATTCAGTTCAGAGAACTTTCATTTACATATAATAAACATATCCCCATAATACTTACATAATTAGGGCTTACAGAAAGCACTTCATCAACATGTTAATAAGTATTATGGAAACTAAATGGTGATT
This sequence comes from Eilema depressum, assembly GCA_914767945.1. NCBI lineage: Eukaryota > Metazoa > Arthropoda > Insecta > Lepidoptera > Erebidae > Eilema > Eilema depressum. The sequence continues at coordinate 18,653,777 of OU612012.1, read as the reverse complement.
ACTGTTATTATTTCAGCTCTGCTGCTTTCTACTGGCTAGTCTTGGCGTCTGCTTGGCGACTTTTGGACATGAACAGTTAGTATTATCATGTTCCCATATGACAACCGAATCTCTCCATCTTTGTTTACATTTGACGCAGTGCTTTAAGCGACTGAATAAATTATTAGTCACGGTACCTACTCGTTGGCAGCGGAACCGCAAAAAATACAGTGGATGGAGCAATTTGGTTGAGATTTCTATAACGATTCTCACGCTTCTTTATTGTGGTGAATAGTGAAAAGCAAACTATTGTATTTTGATGAAATACCTACCCTTGCACTAAGTTTTCACTGTATCACGTTTGACCTGTTGGCTTTGCGATCTGTGATTATTATATGACGTTCTTTAGTGATCTATATGTCGAGATTCTGTTATAATGCGAACGTAATAGCCGTTTTATTTAGTATGTAACTGAATGTAATAACATTGTGTTTCTTTTTGTTACAGTGTTCATATTCGTGTGCACATACCTGAACCACATCACACTTCCAAAGAAGTAGTGATCCATGAGCATCACGAAGAGCACGGTCACGGCGGAGGAGGCGGTGGTGGCGGCGGAGGTTACGGCGGAGGTCACGGCGGGGGCCACGGCGGGGGCCACGGTGGTGGACACGGAGGGTCTTTGATAGAACACTTACATGGAGGTTTCTCAGATTACTTGAAAGGTGGTGGCGGCCACGGAGGCGGCCACGGTGGCGGTCATGGCGGAGGCCATGGTGGAGGCCATGGCGGTGGTCATGGTGGCGATCATGGAGGAGGTTACGGCGGTGGTCACGGCGGTGGTCACGGAGGAGGTTTCGGTGGCGATTTTGGAGGCGGACACGGGGGTGGTTTCGGTGGAGGCCACGGAGGCGACATTGGCGGAGGATATGACTTAGGAGGTGGACACGGAGGTCACGATTTTGGAGGTGGCGGTCACGACTTCGGAGGCGGCGGTCATGACTTTGGAGGCGGTGGTCATGATTTTGGAGGCGGCGGTCACGATTTTGGCGGCGGTGGTCATGATTTTGGAGGTGACAGTCACGGTGGTCACGGCGGTGGACATGGAGGAGACTTAGGAGGTGGTTTCGGTGGTGGTCACGGAGGTGGACACGATGATCACGGTCATGGCGGTGGATTCGGCGGTGGATTTGGAGGTGGTTTTGGCGGTGGACATGGCGGAGGCCACGACGAACATGATCATGGCGGTGGCTTTGGAGGCGGCGGACATGGCGGAGATATAGGTGGTGGATACGACGGTGGACATGGAGGTGGTCACGATGACCATGGTCACGGCGGTGGATTCGGCGGTGGATTTGATAGTGGATTCGGAGGTGCTCATGGTGGAGGATCAAGTTATGATGGAGGTCATGGAGGTGGATTCAGTGCAAGTATTGGAGGTTTTGGAGGAGGCCACGACGATCACTCCGGCGGTCATGATAGCTACAGTGGTGGACATTCATCAGGTGGACTCGGTCTTGGAGGATATGGCGGCGGTGGTGGTGGTCACGATAGCTACAGTGTTGGAGGACACGGAGGTAGTTCCTTTGGAGGAGGCGGTGGCCATGGTGGTGACAGCTACAGTATAGGAGGAGGACATGGGGGAGGTGGTGGTCACGGAGGTGACAGTTACAGTTTAGGAGGAGGACACGGCGGAGGAGGTTTTGGTGGAGACAGTTATAGTGTAGGTTTCGGAGGACACTCCTCGGGAGGAGGTCACGGCAGTGGAGGAGGTGGCTTTAGTTTGGCAGATATCGGTGGCAGTCACGGTGGCCATGGCGGAAGTAGTGGTTTTGGAGGTGACAGCTACTCAAACGCGATATCGGCAGGCCATGGTGGCGGGCCCTACCACAAGCGGAAATAGAAAGTGTTATAGTATTAACAATCCTACTAAGTCATAGTCCTCCGAAGAAGTGGATAGTATATCCAGTACTTTATAGTACAAGTCTTGTTATGTAAATAGGTTAGAGACTAAGTTATTGTTGTTGTAATGTTCATTAAAAGTTATTTAATTATTCTGTATTCATATTTCCGTTATCCTTCACCTCAAAATTAAGATAAGGGAATACAATGAAGATGTCTGATACTCTTAAACACGGTACACCGACCTTGGTTGCCATATTAATTGCTTCTTGATACCTGGTTCCCATATTAACTTCCTCTTGAGTTTATCAACAGGAAGTTAGTATGGGAACCGGGGTCGGTAAACTCTCACATATTTATGACCAATCATGGCACACTAACGACGTGACGTTGTCGTATTGTCAAAGAGAATAAGCTTAAGTAAAAGTGGACTGTATTACTTTACTCTATGGTGGACAGATAGCTTGCAAGTTATGCGGTTGACGTTTTCGTTGCAATGTCGAACAAAGCAGTAGCTACAGGCATGTCCTCTTGACTTTGTGTGCCGACGTTTTGAAAAATGTATTGGGAAGCTTTTAGAAAAAAAAAGCAGTTTAGTTGAACGAATTTTCAATCCAGAAATCTGGCCCAAGAAGGATTTTACGACATTTCCGCTCTGGAGGTGACTGGAGAATGCCACCAAAACTAACAAACAGTTCTAGAAAGAAAGAAAGAAAGAAAGAAAGAAATGTTTATTAGCAACCTCCAATTCATATAATTAATGTTTCATACACTTATATATTCTATATAGATTGCTAAAGGGTTACAACTCAGCATAATGTTGGGTAGCACCCAACGCTGGTTTTCAGTCGCAACCATGAGTATAAAAATGTCATATTTTCACAATAAATTAAAACAATGAAAAATCAATTGAAAACAATATTGCATACATAATAAATAACTTAGAACAATAACACTTAGAAACAGAACCAATAACTAAGAAATGAAGTCAATAATTAGGTCAACATTGAGTCAAAAATTAACTATAACCAAGAGTTATACAAACAAAAGACGAAAGAAGACTGAAAATTCAAGTAAATTAAATTAAAATTCAATAAAATTAAAGCCAATAAATAATATAATTGAGTTAAAATTCAGTCGGGTGTAACATTCAAGAATTGAAAAGAATTAGAATGTGTTTAAAATATAGTTAAATAAATAAATATAAAATTGAAATAATATATTAATTGAGAGTGACTAATACCAATAATAGAAATCAATACTGGTTTGTCACAATTAAAAAAATAAAAATAAAAATAAAATAAAATTGAATGTTATAAAAAAAGACTGCAAGCCGCGTTCAGGCTACAACTTGTCCCGCAATTAGTACATCCATACTAATATTCTAAATGCGAAAGTAACTCTGACCGTCTGTCTGTCTGTTATATTTGTTTCAGAAATTAACCAATTTCATTGGGTATCTCTAATCATTTCTAATTCATCTTATCTGACTGCTCGATTGCCGCATGCCTACTTAACTAGTGGGGAAGAACCCCAGACTCTTAAGGGCGCTTATAACAGCGCATACTGCGTCTGTTTAGGGTGCTAGGTGCCTAGGTATATCCCTGATAATACGAGGGCTCATAATCGGGTTATAAGAGAAAAGGTCATGAGTCATGAGTTTTCATTAGGTGAGTCGTAATATGTTATAAAAAAGTGGACGTCAGACTTAATTAAATTTTATAGTATAATATCAAACGAAAGTTTATAAAGCTATTACGAGTATATAGGAGTACCGAAATCTAATCGTTTATTCATGCTACGTGCTTAAATTTGTCTAAATTACCATAACAATGTTTTGTGACCCACTCTGCTGAAAATTACTGTACATACATAATAGTCTATACTATTATAAAATTGTAAAGTGGTCGTGTCTGTACATTGGATATATTAAAAAAAAAATACTTGGGTTATGTTATATTAATGATACTGAACACGAAAATATATTTTTTTCATTTCCTGTCTGTTTGTCTGTTTGTCTGTTTGTCCGCGATGGACGCAAAAACTATTGGACGGATTTTGAAGCGGTTTTTTGATAGAAAGGGCTTACTCAGACTTAAAATCTTACGTTTGTTTGATTGCAATCGGTTAAGTAGAACCGAAGATATGAGCAAAAGTCACGTTAACCGAGATGCACGCGGGTGGAGCCGCGGGCGGAAGGCTAGTTAGTTATATATGTCTAAACTGCCAAAACATTGTCTTGTGACCCACTCTGCTAAAAAACGACCAATATTAATTATTATAAGTGTGTGATGTGAAACTGCAATTAGTTATATAATATGGCGAATACCATATTGAATCAAAGTGTAATCTTGTACATTCATTGACCTGTCGATAAAGAAAGTTTATGAAGTTAGACGTTTCGACATCAAATAATTTATCATTATGTTGTGTGGTCATTGTTAAAAGGAAAATGATTATTTACCACTGTGTCTTCAACTCATAGATCTGCCGATAGCGCTTGTGAGGCTACGGTTTCATTATGATGGAGATGAGTGAAGACGAGAGGAGATTTTCAGAAATTAACCAATTTCATTGGGTATCTCTAATCATTTCTAATTCATCTTATCTGACTGCTCGATTGCCGCATGCCTCGTTTCAATGAAAACTCACCCTAATAGCCTGGCAAGTATTGTGAAGATTACGTCACAGAGCAAGACATGGTCATAGCTGATGTAGCGCAATTATTAGGATCGAGATAGACAACAGGAAGAACGTACACGCAATATTAGTTTCACTTCAGCCTCGTGTGAAGACGTATTACGTAAACTGTTTGAGCTATCAACGCTGACTCACCTGTGGGTTTTTATTAAAATAACAAAGGAACCGATATTCGGTCGGTCATTCACATTTTAATTGATGATTAAGTAGGTTAGATCCATTATCATAAATGGTTCGGTTTTTCGGTTATTATCGTCTATTCCGGTTGCATAAAAAGTTTACTTTTTGGAGGCCAAGGCTCGTTCTCCTACTCCTCGTTTCCATGATTGGCTTTTACGGAAACGACTACCATCTGATGCCCAACGTCGTAAGGAAAATTTGCACCAGAGCCTCGTCTGTCGATCAGCAGGTGGATCGGCATGCAGGTGACGTTTGTTTAGACTCGATGATCTGAGTGGGCCTATAGAACAGGACCTTTAAAGAACCAAAGATATGAAAACAAGAAAATATCTTCATCATCTTAGCGCTAATCCTACATTAGATTCTCTTAATCCGGAGTCCGCTAGAAAACTTGAGAAATATTCGAGAGGATAAAGATTTTAACTCGAAAATTGCTACTTAAGGTTTGTACAATTAAATTTTAAATTAAAATTCACGTCGAATACGGGTTTGAAAGTAAAAGCCTTGGCTGTTTCCAGATCTCCCACGAAGACTTTACGATATTATTCAACAAAGATTTAATAAATAGGTAGGTATGATGTTAGGTTGTACGTCAGAAGTTTGTAGTTACGTCTTCTTATCATGTAATCTGCTGATTAGCTATTTAAAGAGAGTGAAAGCTAGGCCTGAGGCAGACTTCAAGAAATATTAGGTAGGTACCTATAAACTACCGGCAAACTTCTTGAGTATACTTCAAAAAGTTCATACATGTAGGTTGTATTGTAGGTGCATACCTACTTACCAACTAAAAAAACAAATAAAGGAAAGATTAACTAATAGAATAATTTGAGCCTGTGATTGGCAATTGCCGCGAGCCGCGCCATGCCCTTACAACCAAAGAGTCCGTAGATAAGGTGGCAGGTGAGATTGGCTTGGGCTCCAAAGGTATTGGTGAGGTCCTTACACCCTAGTACCTACATATATTTTTGATATCTGTAGATATTTCTGTTTAATGAACCACCAATGTCGTGACGTCGTGCCCGAGTCTTTCACGTGATCACGGACTTAATTTGTCAAGCCCTGCGTTTAAATTTCATTTTAATTAATTTAATAGCTACATCTTCATCTATGGCACGTAATGATAGATATAACAGTTATAGAGTTTGCAATGATGTTACATACTAACCCCTTATGTAACGGCTATCATGCAAATCTTCTGAGTGTAATCGGCTTAGTGGTACAGGAAACAATGAAAAGACGGTAGCGATCGCAGTTTGACATACATTGGCGCACGTCTAACATCAGTCTATTGTCCCAAGTGATGTTACCCTACCCAAGAATGTTGTTAACGTGTGCTTTCTGACGATGTCGTTTTATAGTTAACATTGAACATACCGTTCTTTATCTGCCGGTATCTACAGTAGAAAACCGCATCATTTCAAAGCAGCAAACGAACCCGAACCGATTGAAATATCTTCACTTCGTTAAAGGTAGGTACATAGAAAAAAAAAACGGCGGCAGTATTAGTTTATTATTAACATCTGATGTTTTCAATTATAAAATCGTACGTAACTTGCCTTGTATTAACGATATTCGTAATATGAATCGAAATGACATGGATGTTTAAGCAATGATCTTACATGAAAGTGAAGTAGATACCTAGGTAGGTAATTACCCTATAATAACTGAATAACAATCTCACTCTTTATGATCTCAATACCGATAGTATTGAGTGAGATTGTGGTTGAGAGATCTCAATAACCCAAAAGTGTACCAAAGTCTATCAGTGACACTGTACCTACCAACAAAGTAGAATCATACTTTTTTTCGTTTTTAAACGCCAGTGTCGTATCTACAATAAAATACAGAATAGAGCCAGCACTTCATCAGTCAATCAATTAATCTATTGCAGTCTACTGCTGGACGCAGCTACTCAAGGTAGCTCTCAGAAGGCTAGGAAAAGGAAGGAAATTGCTATGGTGCTATGGTGCGTTTGTAAATATGTGTATGTGTATCATTGTAGGTATTTCCTTCTTGTTTAAATTAAGATATGGGTCTCTGGTATCTGTTCTGTGCTTTGGGTCTAGATAGCCCTTTGTAGAATATCCTAAAATATTTATTTATTTATTATTATTAAAATTCAACTGGTGGTTACTGATCGTGGATCGCCTTAGTTTCTTATCGGTCTGATTATGTATGTGTAGTTTTTATTATTACATATTCTAGCAATTATTTTCAACTACATCGCCCTAAATTAGCGTCCTTAATATTATAATATTATGTAGTTGAGTTGTCGTAACTTAATGAACAAGTAAGGCGTTATATAACGATCGGATCTCACCATCTCAAGGAATGCCTTGATCTTAACAGTCGGTGTTACATAAGCGGACCCTGCTTGTCTGCCCTTCACTGACGAACTTCCGTGAATAAGCCCAACTGTGCTTTTACTCGTACATGCCTGCACTTAGTACTTATAACCGTGTTTTACATTCTGCCATGAAGGTATACATACCTAGGGAAGGGCAGGTAGTCTAGGCATGAAAGCCAAATACACTTTACAAAAAAAAATAAGTTATCAATCAGCTAATGTGCTGTACCTATTTGATAAGACGGTAGGCTAGGTACGAGGATACTACTTTCTATGTATAAAGCTGGGTCTTGACTTATACGCTTTCTTTACCTGATATTGTCTGTCTATATTGGCTTGGGGGAGCAATTGCCCCTTGACTCTCAACTCAACCCAGATACTTTGTTCCGCCCCGCCCCTCCCTGAAGTCCATCCTGTAACTAAATTTGCTCTTCTTGGTCTCCTACCTCGAGAACAAGCCAGTGCCAGAGGTTTAACCGTTAATTAGAAGGTGTATCGGCTCTCAGGTAAGGTTGACTTGGTTGGGCCCTAAAGACCTTTTCGGAATTTTTATATTTTTTTTAACCATTCATTTTTATGAACGCCGTGCTCTCCCATGCGGTGTCGTACAAGGCGACTAAGGGATATGCTTTAAAATCAGAGATATATATATTATACAGCCCAGAGTGACTCTGCCTTACATGCATGGCTCGAGTCAACAATAGTGACTGGAATACGGCAATAGGCTCACCCCCTATTACGTGGGACCGAATACAATGATAGGTGATATGTGGGTGTTAATTCCCCTCTACTTAACCCGCCGGGAGTAAAGGCGTGATTATTATGTAGGTATGATGTTTTTATAAAATGGTTTTTTTTCCCTGTGGGGTAGATACGTTTATGATATCAAAAATTTTAACGTGCATTAGGGCATCGTAGTAAGTAAGTAACAATAGAAACAATGTTTCACCATATTTACATGGTAAGACATTTTAAATAATTGGCTGTATATAAAGTACTTACAGTTACATACTTAGCTTTAGCGATTTCCTAATGGTCAAAGTAATAAATAACTTACTTGGCGCGTAGTTTGATTTTACCCGTATCCGCGATATACGGGAACCTATTATATATGTAGGTACTCTGATGCAAAAGTAGCTACATGCCTGAGGGGAATTCCCCGTTTGGTATCACATGACATGGCTAAACAACTGTCGCACTGAGAGGACACAGGATAGCAATAAAAAAAATCTAAATATAATTGCGAAATGAAACTAATTTATCAAAATTTAAGTACCTATGCAAAAACGACATCACAATAGTCAGCAGTGAGTTACCGTCGGGATTTGTTGCAAATGCACAGAATCGTCACCCCGTTTCACATGATGCGTATTAGGAATATGTCGCAATCGAATACTACAGCTATATAATATAATAGACCTAATTTCGATAGGAAAAGCATGATTAACGTGAATATCTCTTAAAATGATTCTGGTAGCCTCCCTAAAAACCTACCTTGTACCATACTGATCGACCACATGATCTCGAGGAGGCGGACGCCCGGAAATAAAATTGTGTGGTTAGTGTGGCTCTGGTGAAATTGTGTGGTTAGTGTGGCTCTGGTGAAATTTTCTTGTAAACTTGACGTGGCCTTTTCACTATTACTTATAAATACCTTCAGCTTACCATCAGGCGAAGAGAAGTAATATTGACGTTTCCTATTTAAAAAAAAAATATTCTACTCGACATTGCCATTAATGCAAAGAAACAAAGACCCTGGTAAGATGGAAGAATAGTACCTAGCCTACAGTCTTCATCAAAGTTGCGATGCTATAGTATCATCACGTTATTTAACAAATCTAAGACAAGATATCACTGATACAAGAAAGCGTGGCATTAAGATTAGGTAGGCAAGGATTAAGAGTAGGACCCATAAACACTTTTAGTATACGTAGGTACACTTTCGACATTTTGGACAATTAATTGCAAAGAAAAAGAAATGTCAGTGAATCAATAGCAGCTGCTTGATTCCATTGCTGCAAAAAACATTCATTGTGAAAAAAAAAATCCTTACAAGAAATAGTCTAATATGTGTGAAAAGTGATTCAATTTCCTTTCTTTTTCATCTATCCTTTTCCTTACAAAACACTAATTATTACATGCAATAGAAAATGACCGAGGTTTTAAAATAGTTTTCTCTTTGACAGTTTGAAACCACACGCGTATTCCCCGTGACACTACTCCCCGCCTCATTCCTAGTACATGTATGTTGGTTCAGCTTGACTTATTATAAGTACTACTGGTAGTATTAGGGGTAAAATTCTTGCCCCATGGCACTACTGGTAGTGTCAAGTGTATTTGACACTACTGGTAGTGTCATGGGGATTTTTTTTCTCCTTGACACTACCGGTAGTGCCATGGGGCAAGAATTTTACCCTTAATACTACCAGTAGTGCCATTGGGGAGTGCCACGGGGCAGTCACCGTAGCGTACCAAAATCTTCATGGCTCAAAGCCCTCCTGACCTGTAAGCCGGCACTTGGTACTTTACGCACGAGGCTCTGGCCAGGCCCTCGATTCTACTAAAGCACAACCATTGTCACACCACAGAGACTGCTAAAAATGGCATTACATTTTAGACCTTATTTCTATAGACGTACAGTCACAAAATTAAATGAAAAGAGTTTCATTACACTCTTTCATTCACTCTACAAAAAGCCATTTAATTTTAAACTTAAATGCATTACTTTAAAGCCTAAATTCAAATGGAATTTTCTCGCAGTCTCTGTGGAGCGATAGTACCTAAATCGAGGCCCTGATGTAAAGCTTGGGGCGTTCAACGGCAGTTCCTCAAAGAGCTAAATTTTGAAAAACTTTGCTGAGGCTTTTTACTGCAAAAAAAGAATTACGAAAATTGCGCAGAGAATTGGAAAAATTTAGAAAACTTAACGACTATTTCAGTACTTTACAAGGTTAAACTGCAATATACATAAATAATACTAAATGAAATTTAAAACTAGAAATTATTATTAGTTACTACTTTTTGGAGTAGGTAGGACACGACGGTATATCCGTCCCAATCGAGCAGTCCGACTGGGGAGGTACCTCCACCCTACAGAAGACCGCGGCTTAATAACCTCGTGTTGTGTTTCCGATGGTGAGTAGGACAGCCTGAGCTCACTGGAGAGATTTTGTACTCCTACTTATCTTTTGCGCTGACGCCACAAAATCTCTCTGTTGTTACAGGGTCGGCCTCACGAGTGTGACTCCCCTGGTGTTACACTCGTCCATAGGCCACGGTAACCTCTTACCATCAGGAGAGTCATGTGCTTGTCTGCGACCTAAGTAGTATAAAACTAAATATTAAACTAAATGGATATTATAATAATGTAAAAAATAATTTACAGGAATAATGAAGATTGTAGAAGTCTAGACAGCTATACAGGGTTATTGGTAACTCGACGTATGGGGGTGTTAGGGGACCCAGAATGCTATAATTTGGAGCCCACATATCTACCACATGTCCAGCAGTGGACTGAAATAGGCTAAATTGATTTGTTGATAAGTAATTAGTTTATACGACCCCTGTAAATACAGTAGAAGAGCTGAAATCAGGAATCATAAGCGCAGCGGCACCAACAAAATCTATGACGAAAAAATAAAAGTTTGTGTACCTATGTTAATTTTCTTTGCTTTTATTTCAATTAAAAAGTCATTTGATGCTATAACCGGAAAAAAAAGTATTTATTTACGTGTCATTTTGGAAAACTCACTAAACTCTTAAATTATTCGAATAAATTGTAGGTACGCTCACTCTCATAGTGTTTTTTTCAGGAAATTATTTATTCTTCACACAACTACAAAATGTGTAACTAGTTCTTACCACAAATTACCTAGTAGTTTTTTATTTGTTGGTAGGACACAGCGTACATTAATTTGACTCCTCTGAACTGATGTAAAATAATAAACGGATGACTTCAGGCGCGATTGGCCGATCCTAAACCATGGACATCCTTATTGGTGTATTTGTGCCTGCGCTAATTGAAACTCATATTTCTTCACGAATTATGTGATATTCTATGAATATTTAATTTTCGGAAAGCTGTATAACGTACAAGTTATTGCAGTAATTTGTACGCTTAGTGCTGTAGTATTTTTTTGAGAAAAACAACAATGTCAATGAAACGGTCCCAATTTTATCTACCTAAAGTGTTTTTAATTAAGTATTTTCTTAGGGTTCTTTGAAGTATCACCCTCGAAAATAAATTAAAATAATTCCGACTCGGTAAATATTTTTTTTTAAATTTGCACTTGAAGGTTGAAAAAAAAACACAAAAAGTCAATTATTTCTAAAACTATTGATTTTCGCCCATACATATGTGGGTTCCAAAATGTAGCATTTTGGGTCCCCTAACACCCCCAGACAGGAATACGTCGAGTTACCAATAACCCTGTATAGTATTGGCGGCATGAAGAATCGGAAAGATGTTGGACCCGACGAAGGTCCTACCGAAGCCTGGAAGGCATGAGGGCATGAGTTGATTTTGGTACAGTCTTAAGATCCGTTACAAAATCGTTTTTCACGCAAAGACAGATTAGAGCTTGGCGAAGACGAAGTACCTATTATAGTTGAGTAGACAGGAAAGGTACAGGTAGTGCGAGAAGGGCAAAGGAATGAGGACTACAATAGAGAGTCGAGTATGAGTATGACAGCAGATGAAGGCATGAGTGCCCCTGGTGTGAGCATCCTTACGAACCTTTATAACCGCGTACTCCTCACCGGTACGATCCCAAGCCAATGCAGCTGAGTATCATCACCACAGACTGCAAAGGCAAGGGGCCGGTGCAGGAGTATGGCAACTAACGCTGAGTAAATATAATGTCACACGCTATGAAACTTGAAATGCTATAACCTCCCTCCTCTCGAAGGTGATGGAGCGTGTCACTAATACACAGCTTCTGGGATACCTTGAAGGTAACGATCTTCTGAGCGACCGACAGTACGGCTTTCGCCACCATCACTCAACCGGTGACCTTCTTGTGTATCTCACAAACCGTTGGGTGCAAGCCATCGAGACTCGAGGTGAGGCACTGGCGGTTAGCCTCGATATAGCAAAGGCCTTTGATCGGGTCTGGCACAGAGGTCTTCTTGCAAAGCTACCATCTTATGGACTCCCCAAAGGATTATGCGTATGGATTGCCAGCTTTTTGTCCAACAGAAGTATCAAGCCGTCGTTGACGGCGGCAGCTGCTCGGATCACATGGACATAAACGCTGGTGTCCCACAAGGCTCCGTGTTGTCTCCCACCCTGTTTCTGCTGCATATCAATGACATGCTGTCGGATGACTCCATTCATTGCTATGCGGACGACAGTACTGGAGACGCTTGTTACACGGGCCGTGCAAATATCCCTCAGACCGAAGTAGAGGAAAGTCGTGAACAACTTGTGTCTGAAATCGAGACCACGTTATCTAGAGTATTCGATTGGGGCAGACTAAATTTAGTCCAATTCAACCCCTCTAAGACACAAGTATGTGTATTCACCGCTAAGAAAACTCCATTCATTGTAGCACCGCAATTCCTGGACACACCGCTTACCATTTCCTCGAGTATCGGGATCGTTGGTATCGATATCTCCAGCGACGTCCAATATCGTAGTCATTTAGAAGACAAGGTGAAGCTGGCATCAAAGAAGCTTGGGGTGAACAGGGCGAAGCAGTACTTCACTGCAGGGCAACGACTCATCCTTTATAAGGCGCATTTTCGGCCCCACATGGAGTACTGCTGTCACCTTTTTGCTGGAGCGCCTGCTAGCCAGCTTGACCCCTTCGACTCGGTACAAAGACGGGCGTTGAGGCTCGTCAGCAATCCCATACTCGCAGGCGATGTGGAACCTCTCAGTCTCGGAAGAGACTTTGCCTCACTGTGTGTGTTTTACCGTCTATACAATGGTTTGTGGTCAGAAGAACTATTTGACATGATGCCAACAGCTACATTCTATCATCGCACCTCTCGCCACAGGCAGGGAATTCATCCTCACACTTTGCCTCCGGAAATGGTGCGCACTGTGCGGTTTGAAAGGCACTTCATCCCACGCACACTCAAGCTTTGGAATGAACTCCCTGCTGCGGTGGTTTTCCCAAGCGACTACAATATGGGGTTCTTCAAGAAGGGCTTTAGAAGGTTTCTTCAGGGTCGGCAGCGCGAGTGTGACGCCCCTGGTGTTGCATACGTCCATAGGCCACGGTGACCGCTGCCCATCAGGTGGGCCGTGTGCTTGTCTGCCAACTAAGTGGTATAAAAAAAATAATAATAAAAAAAACTCTACAAGAGGATAATCGGCTCTCATATCCGACAGGAGAGTATATATATACAGGGTGTCCCAAAATTCAAGGATAAGCCAGCAACAGAGGGTGGCCCTACTTATGGCTGCTCTGGAAAAAAAAAGAAAAAAAATATATCTTTATTTTTTTTTAATTATTTAAACTTTTTTAAAATCTTTGGAAATTCGGTACCCCTAATGATATTTTCAACTACCAGGTCCACAATTTTGCAAATATTTCTGAACTCTTTTCTGTATTAGGAAGCTAAGAAGCATTACTATCCATCACCACCCTGAAAAATTATAGAATATTTGTAGTTATTTTACAAAAATGAGTCAAAATATTTTTTTGTCGTCAAATTTTCATACATTTTTACTTTCGACCCAATTTATCTTATCTCGGTGGCAAAAAAAAAGTATGGACACGACTATGGCATCCTTTTTCAAAAATTGGCGCAACTATCCAAAATTTCAAAATGGTATGATTTGGGTATGATACTATAATGAAGTACTAAAAAAAATTTTTTTTGTAAATAAGAATCATATTTCATACATTGCTTTTATTGAAAATCACCAGATTTACTTTGTACACAATGCATTCATCCTCAATAAAAAATCATTGACGGGACTTTTGACTAAGTGGTAACCGAGTAGGTTATCACATTACGAGGTTAAGCAACACAAGCCAGGGTGGTTTTCGGATGGATGACCATTCTTAAGACATTGAGGCGCCTCCGTTCCTCAGAGAGTCCGTAAGGCCGTCGATCACGGTGGCCATATGAGTATCTATGACAGTTGTTACGGGTAGTCGGAGCGCTTAAAGGCGAAAAACTAGACTCACTACATAACTTTGATATCACCAGTGGGTTGTGGAGGTCAGGTGGCAGTCGCTTCACGGCAAATTTCACATTTCTGCTGTTTCACAGTTAGCCGGGCAATCATTAGAGTTTTATTGGAATTGTCTTAAGAACGATAGGTCTCCGAAAACAATTGCAACGCTGGACTATCAATGCGGTTGCGGATTATATTTCTGGCAAAAGATATGCACGAAAAATAATGTATTAATGCCAGTGGCAAACAATTAAAACATGTAAAATAAAAAAAATATTATCAATAATGCAATAATTATAAAATTATACCATTATGTTTGTTTAATTTTTTAACAGTATGGATGTTCAACACTTATCATCCTCTGAGCCTTTACAAAATACAGAGTCGGATTTTATGATTAACTGTGAAACAGCAGAACCGCGAAATTTTCCGTGAAGCGACTGCCACCTGACCTCCACAACCCACTGGCGATATCAAAGTTATGTAGTGAGTCTAGTTTTTCGCCTTCAAGCGCTCCGACTACCCGTAACAACTGTCATAGATACTCATATCAAAGTATAAATAGAATAGAACAGTAGTATAGTTCCTTATATACTACTGTTCTATACTGTTCTATACTGTGCTCATATGGCCACCGGGATCGACGGCCTAAGGTACTATCTGAGGAACGGAGGTGCCTCAATGTCTGAAGAATGGTCATCCATCCGAAAACCACCCTGGCTTGTGTTGCATAACCTCGTAATGTGATAACCTACTCGGTTACTACTTAGTCAAAAGTCCCGTCAATGATTTTTTATTGAGGATGAATGCATTGTGTACAAAGTAAATCTGGTAATTTTCAATGAAAGCAATGTATGAAATATGATTCTTATTTACAAAAAATTTTTTTTTTTTGTATTTCATTATAGTATCATACCCAAATCATACCATTTTGAAATCTTGGATAGTTGCGCCAATTTTTGAAAAAGGATGCCATAGCCGTGTCCGTACTTTTTTTTTTTCACCGAGATAAGATAAAGTGGGTCGAAAGTAAGAATGTATGAAAATTTGACGACAAAAAAATATTTTGACTAATTTTTGTAAAATAACTACAAATATTCTATAATTTTTCAGGGTGGTGATGGATAGTCATGCTTTTTAGCTTGCTAATACAGAAAAGAGTTCAAAAATATTTGCAAAATTGTGGGCCTGGTAGTTGAAAATATCATTAGGGGTACCGAATTTCGAAGAATTTTAAAAAAGTTTAAATAATTTAAAAAAAAATAAAGATATATTTTTTTTCTTATTTTTTCCAGAGCAGCCATAAGTAGGGCCACCCTCTGTTGCCGGCTTATCCTTGAATTTTGGGACACCCTGTATATCTCGAAGTGTCAATTTAGATTTTGACTAGGTCACGAGAATTGTCGCGGAGAAAAACAGGACGAAGAATACACCTCTGACCTGTTTCTAGAAATGATTCCGGTTCCGTGATTCGGATCACAGTTGGTGACACGAAAATTTTCTCTATCACCGTCGGTATACATCAAGGATACGTTCTTAGTCCTTACATGTTTAGCATGGTACTAGATTTTCTGACGGACGGCATCAGAAACTCACACGAGCTGTCTCCAAGATTGCTCATGTTACTTTATCAGTTATCGCTGGCGCCCAGAAGTGGTAGGTCCAAACAGTTCTGGCCTAACGTCGTGGAGGGAGTCTCACCACATGTATGCCCAGGACCGTGCGAGTGGAGGAATAAAAACCGGTAAGCGGACCCTGGGCTCCCAGGCGAAGGCCTCGGACGCAATCAGGCAAATACACCTGTGTGATGGTGATGATGATGATGGAAATAATGAAATATTTTACTAACCTCTGGGTCCGGCGAAAATCGTAGATCTTATCCTCTCTCTGTATGTAGTAACTAAAACCTTTATAGAAGCTTTGTACATTGCAAACAATTGTAGAAATAAAACATGCCTTACGTTTCAAGTGGTGCCTGTTCATAAACATACAGCAATCAAATTACATTCTGCGCAGAGTGAACGTTAAATTTTACGTTCTCGCGCAGTATGACAACTTGGATATAAATAAACTCATGTAATACAATCAACTACTTAAGTTTAAACTTCAAAATAAAAAACATGTTTATTTACATTATTTAATATTTTCATCTCGCTTATAGATTCGTATAAAATGCATGAATACTATCGTCATTCTCGTCGATTTAAAACAATAAATACTATTGCCATAATTACACCACATAAGTACATGCGCAATAAATACTTAATACAAGAATACATTCACATTACGACAGACATTGAAACACTATTCACATGGCATCCAATGCCAACATCTAAGTTCATGGGACTTTGAAAACTAAATAGCACTAAGTAAATTGAGTCCCTTACCTCTTAAATTTTGTCACCATATTTAAGTTTCCCTATGGCGGTATTGTAAAATGTCTGACCAATTTCACGAGACATCGATGGGGGAGGATTAGGCTGAAGTGCTACTTTGTACTTGGACATATTCTCTTTATGTGTATTGAGTGCATCGGCGCTTTCATCATGTATTATGTTCCTTGATGACGATTCCGTAGTGACAACTTCAGAACCTTGGACTTCATAATATTCTGACGGTCGAGGAGCTGATGTCGGTAGGACAGGTTCAGCGGGAGAAGATGGTGCGTCAGCATATTGAAAATTATCATTTGACGCCTCAGCTACCGATGACTGATCTCCATCATGTATCGCTTTTAAAGCCATGGCACTGTAGTAAGAGTGTGCTGGTGAGGACTCCCTAATTATGAAAGCAGTCGGTGCTACTTGTTGTGAATTTATCTGATTGTAATTATTATCAAAACCGGTGAGAGGTACTCCTTTCAGAGACATCGCCTGTAGACCTAAATCGCTCAAATGATTAACGTTTGTCTGATGATCTAATCCACCAAAACTGATACTCTGAGTCGATAATGATTTCTTTTTCTTTTTCGGTACATTTTGCTGAAAGCTTTCAGGTATACTTGAGGCGTACGTATCATAATCATAGTTGTGGTTGGGATAGCTATATATATCTTTATTTGATTTGGATAATCGAGCTGAGTTACCCGAGTACTGATTCGGTTTGTATTCGTGGACGACGGTGGACGACACGGTGTATGGAGACGGGGCACTGGCTTGTTTCTGCCTATGGTCACCCGCTTGTTTTCTTTGATTATAATAGTGCGCTGGTACTGAGTTTCGAGGCCTAGTAGTCCTTTTCTTTTTTAGGTTAAATGACGGTGCAACAGATCTGTAATCATCCACTTCATCATCATTGGAGTTATCAAAGGGAACGGAAGTCGGATGTTTCTGTATGTTACGAAGTTTGTTAAATGGAGCATAAACTTGTTCGTAATATGAAAAGTCTGCTAATTGACTTGGTTTTTGGTAATTTCTGTATTTTTGGGCGTATTTGCTTTTGGATACTTTATCACCTAATCCGAGCCGTAAGCTTGCATAAGGAACTCTCGACGTGAATGGTAAATGGCCTTTGGATAAATCTACACCGGCTGGAACTTCCCCGTGATCGTGAATTGTATGATCGTGAGTTACTTCTCGTGGATTGTACGCATTATATTCAAGCTGAGACGGGGTTCCCATGGAACCTATCGCAGTAAATCTTGTAAGTACATCTGGAGGAATAGCTATTACATTTTGGGGGTTTTTATAAGACATTAGTGAATAAGAAGGGGCAAGAGCGGACATACTGCTGGCGGCGTCGATGGGAACCACGCGGGGGAGTTTCGGGGCTTCATTGTATATGAGCTTGTGGACGTGTTCCTCACTGTATGTATGAATGTGTTCTGTATCACCGTCAATAATTTTTTCTACTCGTTGAGGTACTTTCACTTTTTTAATAGTGCCCGAACCATCTAAGTCCGAATAAAATTTTTCATGAAACGTAGTTACAGGATGTTCGTCCTCTATTTGAGGATCTGGTTTATGTCGAACTGGTACTCGTTTTGGTTTATTCTTTCTGGGGAGAGTTTTATGAGACGGTTCGTTTAACTTTATAATTTTGATTTTTTTATGAGGATAATTTGATGCATCTGTCGGAGAAGCTGATGGTGCTGCGAAGGCGGTAGGGATATACGCTTCATTCGTTGGTTCCCCAGAATTGGCTGTGTCGTAGTTATGTACTTCCCACTCGGTGGGCGTGGGCCCGTAATATCCACGAGTGCGATACAGCGGCAGTAGCTTGGAGGCAGCAGATGTAATCCCCGGCATCCGCGCAGGTGACTCATCGTACAGTTCTACACTCGCCATGGCCGGCATCGCAATATTGGTGGGCACTGCTACCGCACCTTCAGCGCTCGGCATGAAAGCTGGTGCGTATTGTGATGAGGCTGGATGATTAGTTATGTAGATCTTCTTGTGATGGTGAATATGTTTGACTTTTTGCGGTAGATGGATGCGAATCTTTTTCCTGGAACAAGAAAAAATAATAACTGATATTCTATCGTGAGGTAATCGATCGCATGCGTGCCGAGCGGCGCTTTTTCTTCGCGCCGCCTGTTCCGTCTATTGCAGTGTCAATGGCATGACGCGTGACTCGGTAGCGCGGGCGTAGCTTTCGCTCTCGGTGGTCGCGACGTCGTCGCCGCGTTCTTATTACTTGTCCGTGTCCGTAGTACATAATAGCAGTCGACTCGACACATGTCATAGTCCGATTTGTCTTTTTTTTTTTGACATATGATAATGCACAATAGTAAATATCAGCGATCATTGACTGATACTTTCTATTTAGGCGGCGCTTATTATGCGCTTGGTTGACAGTTCAACGTTTAAGTAATTAACGCTAAGCGGTGAAACATAACAATTCAAACGCAATCGCCGGCACAGTGACATTGACAGTGTTTATGGATTATATCGCGTAGCTGGTAATCAACATACTTTCGCTTATGAAGGCTCCGTATAGCGTAGTATCATCGTTTTCAGTCACGTAGGTTAAAACTCAAAATGTAAATCTATTATAGGCAATGGAGATTGTGACTAGGGACGCCAGCAATATCTACATACCCCATGAAATACGATAATACGAGAATTGAATATTTCTTAATAAACAAAATTTGTGAATAAAATAAAAATGGTTCAGCATAAATAAAAGACCATATGGTCAAATGAATTATATATGATAAATTATTCATAGGATTCTGTCATATCCAAACAAAGTACAAATAGAAAGTCCTAAAAAATAATGAATATTATAGTTGGTACTCACTTCGGCGCATCTGCCGTGGCGTAAACGGATGCAACTACTACCAGAAGACCAAACTGTAAAAAAAAAAATGTATGTAAGTACCTAACAATAATTTAGATTGGAACGATACTATTTTTGAGGGGCTGTATTAGGTACTATGAAGTGCTAAATAGTCAATGTCTGTCGCACCACTTATTCGCTCCGGCGACCCACAGGAACCGTAAATAGAATTAACGACATACACACAAGTAGGTACCTACTCACGCTGTTCTCTTCTCTCTCCTACCTACCTACGAGTACCTACTACCTAGGAGAGACAACACCGTTATTTCATTGTATCTTTAAACATTTCACGAATAAATCAACGTGGTGACAAGACATGAAAAATGAAACGGTAAGTTGAGAAAGTTTGGGCACGCAGAAGAAATGAAGTTCTAAACGAATAACAAGAGTAGTTATGTGAGACAGACTCATATGGCAAGTTGGGGTGTATAGTGGTCATACAAACACCTACGGGGCTCAAGTCAACTTCTTAAACAGGTACAGTCAGCATCAGACCGATCTTGACTAGTAAAGTACTCAAAATGATCTTAATAATAACCCCCTTCCTGTTGACTGATTATTCTGACATTTAGTACACACCTTTAGTTTGGATGTGAACAATTTAAATCAAAAACAGTTTGGTATTAACATCATTAGTAGATGTTAAGATCATTTTGAGTACATCACTAGTCAAGATTGATTTTATGCTGCCTCCTGCTTATAAGATCACCGTTCATTGTATTCAGTCGAAGGAGGTGTTTTGCGTCCGTTCTCATATATGAGGTGCTATCGCGAGCTCATACAACACAACTAAGCTAACCTAGTAATATAGCTGAGAAGACAAGCACGAGTGTGACGCCCCTGCACAGTATATTATTTTGCCTCAGTAGCGGTCATCCTCCTTTTATAGCCAATTTCGATAGATATAATCGTAATACATCATAATATGACACACCAAAAAAAAAATATGGCTTAGTTTTTAAAATATACAGCTTCTTTTGAAAGGTCATTGAACTTTGACAAAAAGATTTTTACAGATTTAGCGCGAAATAATAAAAAAATATCTTAGTTAAAATTACCAAATAATGGAGGAATATATATGTAATTGACTGTAAAGATCACAACTCTTTAACTACTCTGAAATAAGAAAAAAAAAATATTTAGCAAATTTCAGAAAAATAATAATAGTAAATTTTCTAGAAGATTGTCGCATGCTTTTTTGCTGGCAAAATATACTCCAGCAATGTAGCTTCCTTTTTACAAACTTTCATTTTTTTTTCGATGTAGGACAGCTGAGGTATGACGTTTCTAAGTTTTTTATGAGTTTCTATGGAAATAGGGTTGTCACAAAAAAAATATAGGTATCCAAAATTTATAATATTCAGATTGACGGTACGATTGAGATAAAGTTAGACTGGCTTAAATTTTAGCATTATTTAGTGACACAGCCCTATTTTTAACCTAAGATATATATAAGCGGAACTCTTTAATTTTCGCTTTAAGTTCGTAAGACGTTTCAGATATAATGTATGTTTGTCAGTCGCGGATAGCCGTCATTCAACTAATTAATTTTTGTGAATTGTGTGATTGTGATGTTTCTTTGCGGTTTGGTAAGTCGTGCAATAGAGGTAGTATATTAAATTTCATCAAAAATGATTCAGCACTACTTGTTTGAGGTAAAGACAAAAATATATAGGTATGCAATTAAAAACGTTACTATTTGGTTTCTTTTGATAAAAAATTTTCACTTTTTAATTTAGAGTTTATTTATCATTATTATTATTTTGATAGATTACTTGTAATTTAATTATCATATAAGTAAGCCGATATTAATTCATATTATTTCATAATGCTCTTCTTCATTATCTTAGTGTTAATCCCAGTCGCATTCGAAGCTTTCACCTCGAAGTCTGGGATCCACTTTACGTACCGCGGATTAGGCTGAACTTCGATATTTTCCGTAAAGCAACTGCCATCTGACTAGTCAAGGATTTATTAGGGTTCCAACTACCCGTAACGAAGATGTTCGTAAGGCAACCGGGACTAACGGCATAACGTGCTCTTCGAGGTACGACCAGACCAATGCAAATACCCAATGTTTATGCATAGAAATAATGGCACTAAGCGGGGATCGAACCCGCGTCTCTTGCATAGCAGCTACATTCACTACCGCCACGTCTCAGAGGCTATCAGTTTTGATTCAAATTAATAACAAATAAAAAATATACCTAATGATAACTGAACTATGTATACCATAGACTTGAACCCTAACTAAAAACTTTAAAACTGAATAACGCAGCTCTCCTGAGCTCGTAGTGTTTAATTTTTTTTTGTAGTAGTAGTAATAACTGCAGTTAACAATTTGTTATTAAAAAAATACGCGACAGAGCAGAGATACGTCTTTAAAAAAATAAATGAAATAATTGAAAAAAAAAAAAAATGTTTTCCCTAAATTAGACAAGATGATTTCACTGTTTATTTTATAAATCGGTGCCTAAATTATAACAGGATCATATTAAAAAATCCATGAAAAAGAACGAATAACAACAGAGATGAATGGTTTCTATGGACTTTTCTCGATTTCCCTAATTTCTCTGAAACCATGAGAGATAAAAATTTAAGAGTTTTACTACCAATTAAATATGGTTGTTATCCATCTTAAAACATAATAAGAAGAGGATGATCGCTACTGAGGCAAAATAATACACTGTGCCTCGGAGTCTGGGGTCCGCTATACCTACTGCAGATTTGGCTGAACTTCAATATTTTCCGTGAAGCGACTGCCATTCAACTAGTTGAGGACTTATTAAGGTTCCAAATCCCCGTAACGTAGATCTTCGTATGGCAACCGGGACTGACGGCTTAACGTGCTCTTCGAGGCTCGACCAGACCAATGAAAATACCCAATGTTTATGCATATTATTTGCACTAAGCGGGGATCGAACCCGCGTCTCCTGCATAGCAGCCGCATTCACTACCACCACGTCTCAGAAGCTATCATTCAGTTTTGATTCAAAATAATAACAAAAAGAATATATAATGACAACTAAACTATACCATAGACTTGAGAGACAACCCTAACTAAAAACTTTAAAACTGAATATCGCAGCTGTCCTAAGCTCGTAACGTCTAGTTTTTTTTTTTGGTAGTAGTAATAACTGCAATTAACAATTTGTGATTAAAAAAACGTGCGACCGTCCAGAGATACGTCTTTAAAAAAATAAATGAAATAATTGAAAAATAAAATATTCTGCCTAAATTAGACAAGATTATTTCACTTTTTTTTTATAAATCGGTGCCTAAATTATAACAGGATCATATAAAAAAATATCCATGAAAAAGAACGAATAACAACGGAGATTAATGGTTTCTATGGTTTCTATGGACTTTTCTCGATTTTCCCAATTTCTCTTAAACCATGAGAGATAAAAATTTGGGAGTTTCACTACAAATCTAGTTTGGTTGTTTTCCATCTTAAAACACAAAAAAAAGAGGATGACCGCTACTGAGGCAAAATAATATACTGTGCCCTGGTGTTGCATACGTCCATAGGCCACGGTAATCACTTTCCATCAGGTGAGCCGTGTGCTTGTCTGCCACCTAAGTGGTATAAAAAAAGCTAATCTTTTATCTATACATTTATTAGCTATCCTAATTAACTGACTGACTGATTCATCTGCATCGAGCCTAAACCGTGGCTGGCTATAAATTTATAATTTGGTAGAGAACTCTTATCTCTATGCAGCAGCCTCCGTGACGTGGCAGTAGTGAACGCGACCACTGCGTAGGAGACTCGGGTTCGATCCCCGCTCAGCGCTAATAGGTATTTGTTGCATGAATATAATTATTGTTGTGTATGTATTTGCATTGGTCTGATCATGCCTCGAAGAGCACGTTACCGTTGGACCCGGTTGCTATACGAACATCTATGGCAGTCGTCATTTAGGGAAAATGGGTGAAATGGTCCACTCACTTGTTAGATTTATTCCCGGTCTAGAGCGGTATTCCAGACTGTATTCTAGGTGTTCGCCTCTGGGTGAAAAAGCAAAAAAACGCTCTTTGAATAGAATAGAAACCAGCCTTATGTGTCACCAATTAAAATTACATAGATATAAGTATGGCAAACAATTCTTATCATATTGTACAAATGACGGCCTTTTTCGCAATGAAGCCTTTGAAAGGACATGAATTAGTTGGACCAAATTGTATATTAAGTAGGGTAATTAGATATCTAATAATATATTCCTT
The DNA here is from genome assembly GCA_914767945.1 of Eilema depressum. Taxonomy (NCBI): domain Eukaryota; kingdom Metazoa; phylum Arthropoda; class Insecta; order Lepidoptera; family Erebidae; genus Eilema; species Eilema depressum. The sequence goes on along the minus strand of OU612012.1, from coordinate 18,630,027 downwards.
TTGATTAGGTAAATACAACTTATAAGATATGATTTCTTTTATGTAATTCAATATTAAAGCTTCTTGTGGCGAGGTATTCCTATTTTGGTCGCGCTACAATCACCCAATTTATTGAGGGCGTAGCTGGAATTGTCATTGATATTATAGGTATGTAGGTACTCATAATGTTTTTACAAACATGAAAAATGTAGGAACCGGACACTGGGCTCTATTGAATGCAACCAGGACCTTCACAGAGGTGAAGTTTAGATTTAGACTAACTAATATGACAAATGTATGTAAAAAGGTAATCAACCTTATCACTCTACGTACTCCTACAGATAGTTGTCAAATAAAAAAAAAATTAAAGAACATAATGAAAACTAAGTCCCAAAATCCAAAGATACTCGTAGTTAAGTATAGTAAAACTCCACTCATTTTGATAGTACGTCGTTCCTCCAAAATGTGTCACCACCACATGCATAACAATCACTGCTCACTCTTCACAATTCAACACATGTCATCACTATCACAGATATAATAAACCATTGTAACGTTTCACAAGATACCGACCAATTTCCACCAATCCATTGCCGCTCCTTCTGTCGCCGAACGAGTTGTTGAATGTGTCTTATTACTATTTTCACTAATACTTTTCGCGTGGAAACTGCACTAGCCTACAAGCTCATATGATAATTGTTCGCGGTGCACTTGATCATTTATAACATTCATTTTCACGCCTGAAAGAATTCTGAAGAGCATGTGTGTGTGACGGTTTTGTACACTCATTGCACTTCAATACAACACATTATCAGCTGCAGTCGGCACATCGCGCCTTGCCTGCCCCCATAATGTTTGTAGAATAGAATGATCAATATATGGGATTGTTATTACGTTTATAACAGTCGTAAATATGTGTCAATCCCGTACATTGATTAATTTATTCTATTGCATTCTATAATCGTTGTGCCGCTTATCTAGGGGAGCCCCTCTACAGAAAAGCAACACAACATTCTGTTTCTATACTTTTTCCCAAAATCTAAGTACTTCTGTAAAATTTAATTGATACCTTCCTGCTTTCTTTTAAGGTGCTGATAAACTTGAGCATTCGCTTGTAATGAGCATTCTTACGAATGGTACATTACAAAAAAATAAACGGGACCGTTTTAGTGAACTTTCTATCGAGCGTTCTGGCGAGCAAGCTTGCAAAACGACTGTAAGTTTGCTTCGACTAGAGCTATCGCCAAAAAAGATCATGTAAATGTTCGTAGCATTATTTGGCTCCAGACTTGGCTCGGTTGGCTGTTCGGTTCTACAAATTTAAAAACATCGAATGCTCTATTTTCTGTTACAAATGAATGCTCAAGTCTATCAGCACCTTTAAGTTCAATCATATTGTACAAGATGTATTCAGTGTATGCAGTTCCGTGCGATGCATTGAAAGATTAGATTGTTGGATTAGTGCCTGTCAGATAAATATGCTACTAACATGTTCCTGGCGAGATTGTAGTGGACTCTCACTCTGAATATTTATATCCCACTTGCTGTTGTCCTCGGCTCTACCAGCGTGGATGTCGGTTATCGCGACCAAGCCTATGTCGTTTCACAACGTCTAATCTACCCCTATACCTAATACCAATTTTCATCAAGCTTTTGTCCTATTTGTCGTTATATTCAACTGCTTCTTTCTTTCTTCTTCTTCATCCATCCTTGTTGCCTTGTATAAAATAGGGTTTTTAAGTATCAGTGATTAGCCGAAAAAATACCAAGGTGAGAGGACGCACGTGGATACGACCATGAAGACCACATCACACACAATCTGCAAGGAAAATTCGGTACCTACATGTCCTTGAATAGCAACAATCCCAACTTACCAAAATTATCCAATAGCGCTTATGTAGTAGTACTGCTTATGTGATAATATTGGTGTGATTGAAAATGAAATGGCTTAATGGAATACTTATTTTTTTCTATTTTATCTAAAAGTTGTGGTAGATATTAGACAAAAATGTAATGATAGGTACTTATGCAATGATGAGATGGGATAAGTAAGCATAAGTAAAATTGCGAGCTTGTTGTTAACATCAATTTACACGGAATGAATTACATATATTAGTAATGATTTAACCCCAGGAAATTATTATTTATATCAATAATAAAGTAGGTAAATACATTTGATTTACTTACATTGCGACGTTGTTGACATTTTCACGTACAGGTACAGGTGTTATAGGCAATTTATGGGTCCCACACACGCTACGAAACTCTATATACAATTGGACGGAATCGTTTATACCTACTACACCAAAATTCTGTTTTGGTGTAGTAAGTATAAAAGGGTAATGCACAGAATAGATAATGAAATAACTACGTCGTGCCGGTTTATAACCTAAGTAGTTTTAGGAGGCTTTTATTTTAGAAAAAGTGTTAGGCGCGGGACTTTTTCATCATACAAAATGTATGCAAGTGTTGCGATGCTAAACAAACGGAAGGGACTGGAGAAAGAAACTCTGCTCTGCTTGTTAATTAATCTATTATATTATATGTATTATTATATTGATATAAATATTAATATTTAAATTAGGTATAGTACGGCAACCGGGACCGACAACTTAACGTACCAGCCCCCCTAGACAAGTGGCAATCCGTTGCTCGGCGTATGATGGAATAGAATGACAAATGTATAGGATTTGACGTTTTTGACATTCGTTGAGGCCTGTCATATACGTTAAATCCCATACATTTGTCATTCTATTCCATCATACGTCGAGCAACTAATTGCCACTTGTCTAGAAGTGCAGTAACGTTAAACCGTCGGTCCCGGTTGCCATACGAACTTCTAATGGTAGTCGTTACGGGTATTTGGAGCCCTAAGAAAAGTCTAACAACTAGTCTAGCTGCAATGCTTCGATATCACCCAATATAGTTATTGGGTTGTGGAGGTAAGATGGCAGTTGCTTCATGAAAAATATCGAAGTCCAGCCAAATCCACAGTTAGACTGGTAAAGCGGACACCAGACTCCGAGGTGAAAAGCTTCGGATGCGGCTGGGATTAAGATGAAGAAGATTACTAGTAGGTACTTCCATGAACAGAAGACCTCGTGAGCAACATTTGCCCATTTATCTTTAAAAAGTAAAAAAAAAACCGATGCATATCTTCTTATTCTAAACATCCCTGGATGTTACAACAAAATTAGTGACGAATCTTTCTTAAAAAAAAAACAACGCTACAGCAAACTTCCCCTATAATTTCTCATCTGTTTTTTATAAGTTCATCTTTACGGGGCATGTTTTTTTCTAGAACAAAATGTGAGGAATTATGTGCTGGATGTTCCAGACAAAAATAATCAAGATCCATTCATAAATAACGCGACGACGAACTTCCCTAATTTTCTTTCCCATTCTCCCTCCTATCCTATCCTCCTATCAAAAAAGCTCTCGACTGACGAACAGAAATACCTAGATACGGACAAAATCAAAATCCTTTACCTTTTCGAAACGGAGAATTTCGTTCGCTTCGCTCGGTCAATTTATAAATCTATAATAAATCATTATTGATTTTATTCTCACAGAACTAGAAATTGCATGTTGACTATAAATTCTTGCATGATTTATGATACTTTTTCTGTTTTGCATCGGTAATTTATATGTAATACCTACCTATGAATATCAATTTATGAATATAACATACAAGTAATAAGCACCTATTCAAATAAATAACGCAATATTCCATTCATTCAAATGTCTGGCGCAACAGTATACTAAACACGAATGAACTGGACATTAAGAATACGATCTTGTAATTAGGTACATCGGAACTGCTTGCATGTAAAGTTAACTTAGCACGCGAACGATCGATACGCATCCGCATTTTTCAGAAAACGTAGTTAATGAAAACAAATCGTTTGCTTCTTTCAAGGAAACTGCACTAAAGTGGCTGCTAAACTAAACCTGTACGAGGCAATTTTTTATTCCATCTAGTGAATCTTTTGGAGTTGAAATGGACCATATTCCAGCCAAAAATATTAATTCTTTATACAATTTCATGTCTATATTATTGAAAATGTTAAGTTGGTATGTGTACACTTTTTTTGATAGTTCATTGAGCTCTAGCTCGTTTCAAGGCCGGTTTTTATCAATTTTTCGCCATAGAAATAGATCTAGAACAAGAGCATTCTTCTATATACTATTATATAATTGTAAAGTGGTCGTGTCTGTACATTGGAGATATTTAAAAAAAATACTTGTTATCGATACTGAACACGAAAATATATTTTTTTAATTTCCTGTCTGTTTGTCTGTTTGTCTGTTTGTCCGCGATGGACGCAAAAACTACAGGACGGATTTTGATGCGGTTTTTTTTGTTAGAAAGGGCTTACTCAGACTTAAAATCTTACGTTTGTTTAATCGCAATCGGTTGAGTAGAACCAAAGATATGAGCAAAGGTCGCGTTAACCGAGATGCACGCGGGCGGAGCCGCGGGCGGAAGGCTAGTTCTTAATATTTTAGTGTGAACGAAACCTTTTTTACAGCGTTTACATAAGAAAGAACAACGAATGAATGTTCTGTCAGTGTTTACATTAAATATAATTTGTCGTAAAGGGGATAGAATGAGTATTCGCCGATGTAAATTATGATTGCGAATGTATTTCCGGGAGAATGTTAGTTACCTACTTCAGTAACAATATAAATCAATGGTTATTTATTAGTCACAGCTAAAAGTAAAGTAATCATCGGTGCGTACCCCTGGAACCAAGGTGAACCAAAGGTACGAAAAAGTTCTTGTTAAGTATTCCACGGGTACGTACACGTATTATATATTTTACTAGCCTTCCGCCCGCGGCTCCGCCCGCGTGCATCTCGGTTAACGCGACCTTTGCTCATATCTTCGGTTCTACTCAACCGATTGCGATCAAACAAACGTAAGATTTTAAGTCTGAGCAAGCCAAGTCTGAACAGACAAACAGACAAACAGACAAACAGACAGGAAATTCAAAAAAAATATTTTCGTGTTCAGTATCGTTAACATAACATAACCCAAGTATTTTTTTTTAAATATCTCCAATGTACAGACACGACCACTTTACAATTATATAATAGTATAGATAGATAGATTTTGTTGCGTAATTATTTATTGTGATTTTTCAAGACATTTATATATTTTTACCTAAGAAATTAGTTAAAAAAAAAACAATGCTTATCAATGGAACTCCAGAAGATTGAGGGCATTTATAGATACTAAACTTATTATAAGGTCATTGTGAGACCATAATATCGATGTATGGACCATCATTCTCCCCAGAACCAACAATGAAATAAGTAATGCTTGTTATGAATTTTTATCACATTTTATTTACAAGGCGGACCAGCTGGTAAAGCGCAGAAATGAAACAAATGTATTACATTAAGTGGAATCATTAGGTAATTAATTATTTTGTTACACGTAGGTACATAATATTTGCGCTGAATGGATTTTGAGACTATTCACAAATTTTTCAGATACTAGTACTGAAGATATAAATCGAGATAATCAATAACAATCTAATACATTAGGTAGGTACAACTTTTGTCGAGAGCTTTTTTTGATAGTTTGACAGCCTCTGTGGAGTAGCTGTAGCGAACGCGGCCGCTACGCAGGAGGCGCGGGTTCGATTCCCACTCAGTAGGTACAAATAATTGTATGTATGAATATGGGTATTTGTATTGGTCTGATCGTGCCTCGGAGAGCCCGTTGGCGTTAAGCCGTCGGTCGCGGTTGCCATACGACCATCTATGGCAGGCGTTACGGAGCCCTAAATAGTCCAACAACAACGGTCTAGCTAATATAACCAATGGGTTGTGGAGGTCAGATGGCAGTCGCTTCAGGGAAAATATTGAGGTCTAACCAAATCCGCAGTTAAGACTGGTAAAGCGGACCCCAGATTCCGAGGCTCGGATGAAGAAGAAGAAGAGAATAAATTAGGTAAGTTTTGAAAGAGAAATTAAAAAAGGTAAATCATTCTCAGCCCTCTACTTCGAAGACGATTCAACGCGTTGTTATGTCTGCAACAGAGACAGCGTTCTATATGTTTGTGATTTTTAACCGACTTCAAAAAGGAGGTTCTCAATTCGTACCCAATTTTTTTTTTGTATGTTTGTTACGCGATTGTGAAGCCAATTCTAGACGGATTTAGAAAATTCTTTTTCTGTTCGTAAGTAGATTATTCCGAAGTGGTCCCATTTAAATTTCGTAATGATCTGATGATGGGTTTCCGAGATTAGACCAAGGAACTCTTCAAAAAGTACCAGGAAATCAGCCGCGATTGCTGCAATGGCATATTATTGCAATGTTTCTGCCATTACACATCATAACATCACGCCTGAGTCCTTTGAAGGGGTACGCAGAAGTGTTCAGAATATTCAGCTATATTTCCGGTGTATATGCATTGATTTTAAAAATTCTTTTTGAATAATGCTTTAATATTTTTTTTAGCGTGGCCGGTTTGATCTGTAGTGCAGCGTCAGCAGCGCATGTACAGTCAGGTCACTATACATGCGATGTACAGTCGTGAGACTGTACAAACTCACTAAAAAGAGAAAAATAAATTTATTTTAACAAAAGAGTTTAACCGACTTCAAGAAACGAAAAAGAGGCACTGAAAAGCGAAAAATAACTTAATTTACAGACTTAACTGATTTATTAGAAGTCGGTGCCAGCCAACTTTGTTTGTTGTGTCTGAACTAATATGATGCAATCAATTGAAATATGGCCTCTTGGGCTAAGCACCGACTTGTAATAAATCAGTAAGTCTGTAATAGTACATTATGGTACAAGTGAGCAACGTTGGTGATTACCGCCGAGGCGCCATTGAGACCCGAGCCGCCAGGCGAGGGTCTTAAGACAGCCGAGGACGGTAATCATCATGCTCACACGTGCCATACGACGTTTTACAACACACTTGCGAATAAAATAATACTACAAATACTAAATAAACAATACTACAAATTAATTCGTTTTCCTATGCGCGCGCATTTAACAATGGCGGTCGACCATATTTAAAAAAAAATGAGGTTTGAACTTAACTTTTTTTACTCTGTTTTTTTTTCTGTACTTAGAGAAAAAAAAAAGTTAAATTTGAGTGAAAATTTTGTTTATTACACGAATATTACAACTTGAAATTATTTATTTAAATACGAAAATGCATCAAATGACCATACAATAGGCGTATTAGTTTATTCGTACTATTAAACACGTTATTTTTTGTATCAAAACTTTTTTAAGAACATAGACAATTATAGACACTTCCTATAAAATTTAAAAAAGAATCTATAACTCACTTTTGTGAATAATAGCAATGAAAAAGTCACAGTTTTATAATAGGTGTCATTCCGTGCTTAATTGCGGTAAAATAATATCACTGTTATGAGCAGGTGTGTTGTAAATTAAGTTATTTTTCACATTTCAGTGCCTCTTTTTCGTTTCTTGAAGTCGGTTAAACTTTTTTGTTAAATATTAATTAATTTTATTTCTCTTTAGTTATTCTGCTATTCGAAGTGGAGAAGTAAATTCCAAAAAAAAAAACAATATTAAAAAATCAAAAACTTGTGCAGATTTATTCAAAGTGAAAACCAATCAACTGTCTACTGGTCTACTGCAGCTCTTTTATAATATTTATTTCAACATTTTTTCAGTTCTCAAAAAATAATATTCCACGGTTGTTTCTATTCGTAGTTATCATGTCATGATCGAGTAAGGATAAACAGCTCTATCCGAATCCCTAGCTAACAATGGACACTTTCACACGATTATCGCTTCTAAACGTTAGGGTTATATTTTTTTTTATCAAATCTTCGTTTGTCGGCTTGACGCGTGAGACATGCGACTAGTTGCGTAAGTATACAGTTGGATACTATTACGTGTGGGGAAATGGACAAGCATTTGATAACGTGTAATTTATTTGATACGAGTTTTAGATATTCGACTAATAAACCCCCTAAAATCGTTTACAGCCATATGGAATTACAAATCTATTATCTTTTACATATACGTGAAATGCTTATGGAAGGAGTTAATGCTTTATATAAATGACAGGGAAAAGAACCGGAACTACAGGTTTGGAGTTAATTTTCTCATTTTACACGTTCTCATACACATTCCTTCGTCTGTTCTCAAGCGATTGCTGTATTATTGCCACTCTATCACAGTACCTACTACGTTAGTCATTATTTTATATATAATGTGTGTTAGGATTAATAATTATGTCTGTGGTTACATAAATTATTGCATTATTATACATAGGTACATTAAATATTATCCCAATTGTACTTTCCCCATTATTTTATTTTCCGAATTCTCACGGAACTTTCAGAGGCTTTGATAATCCCGTGAGCGCAAGGAGTGCTATAAACACAGTGCTACGCGTAGGTAAAGTGCTATAAACACAGTGCTACGCTTAGAAACTCTGCATCGATTGAGCTCTTATTTGGACACGATATACCTACAATTCGCCTCAAATATTATTGTCTATTTTTCGTTGTATTTTTAATGGCACTGCAATTGGGTTACAGACTTTTTTTATTATATGGATTCATTACCGAGAAATTGTTTGGCAGTAGTAATGTCATAGGCAGTAGCATACTAATATCTATTCTGTGATAGAAATGGAGCTTAGCCAAACAAAGAAAAAAATATGTGGTAGGTATAAGTACATATAAGTTCACTCCTGCAGACTCCTGCGCCATCATACCTTCCTTAAGTCATTGTACCACAAAAGCTCAGTCACTACAAGCGAGGAAGACACCGATTTTTAACAAACAGTAAATATTTAAATTAATTTATTTACCGTTTAGTGTCTCTTTTTCGTTTCATATATTTGTTTTCTTTTTGTTTAAATTAGTAAAACTAATTCAGATACGTAGTAATAATAAAACCAACTATTACCTAAACTGATACAACAAAATAAACAACGTCTAAAAAGGAACTTGACAATGGAAAGCCCCGATATGGGCCATGCCGCCATGCGGCACTGTGTGTGTAATATCCCAAAGACTTCACTTAGATAATTTCACCTGCACCTTCCCACACTAAGTGGGAACACGCTATTAAAATGTTACGACGCTGTAAGCAGGGTAATTGTTACCAATTTTTGAACGTTTTTATTACCCATGCAACTATCAAATTGTTATCTAGGCCAGTTAAGGACCCGCCACGCTTCAGTGAGGCTATTTTGTTTGAGAAAGGGGGAAACCAACGCTTGTTTGACCGCTACTCAATCAGTTCCTTAGCACGCCTTCCGTATTCAAATAAAAGGATACATTTGTCACTTTTTTGTTTTAATTGTTAAATATTCTGTAGATATTATTTTGATTTACTAATTGAATGAAATAAATGACAAATGAAATAACAATTCAAATGAAAGGACATGGACGGGCGGCGGGTGGTCTTATAGCAGTTTATAGCCCTTAAATTAAAAACGTTTAGGGTCGGTCCATCAGTTAAAATAGGTACGTACCAACCCTTAGTAAGATTTTTCAGGCTTTATTTATAATATGCCTAAATATTTGTACTTAACTAAATAGTAGTGAGTGATATTATTAATTAATTTGACTAGAACAGCAATAAATATGGCTCATATGTATTTTCTTTTTAAATTTAGTTTGTGTAGTTTTCTTAGACAATTTACAATTAAAAGTTCTATATGGTATTTTTATTTCGTTCACTAAATAAAAAAAAAGTTTTGAAGAATTTATTCTCTAAAAGACATATAAGGTCACTTACATGAGAACATAACAAAAAAAATAATATCTAAACATATAGTAAACGGTAACGAGAATTCAGCGGGCGTACTACTCATTTTGCGGTTTCAGTCTCAGAGGCTTTTTTAAATATAAACTTTCATTTGATTTTCAAGGCGTTTGTCTTCCAATTCAATTGAATGAAATAGTGTAAATGTTGTAAATGTTAGGTATATAGCAACCAATAATATAATTTTTGGTTGATTTAATAAATCACTTTCGCGTTAGCATTTCCCTGATGAGTGGCGCATTTTCATGAGTTTCACCGCGGCCAGCGAGGTACAGGAAACACAATGTACGCTCACGCGACCATCCAAACATTAACTTCTACTAGCGACCACACACTCAGTTTCTATATGAATAACTTGCTGTTGCTCACAACTCCGCCTTGCCTGTATTCCTGTGAAATAAATACTTAGGTATTTATTACATTTTTTGCAAGAATATTTTGAAAATGCACTGTCCTGTCCTGGCTTCGCTCTGTTTTAATTACAGCAAATTCTTTGGCGTATAAATCTCGTCCTGAGAATTATCTAATTTGGTACAATGCGTGTTCCTAACATTTCAGCTATTAAATACCTCCAAGAACTGGGTATGCTCAGGTTTGGGAGGTCGGACGCGGACCTTTGGCTACAAAGTGCAAACTAAGAAATCACTATGGTAATTATGTGCTATCCAGACGAAGTAAGCATAGTAAAACTAACTTGTGTTATAATAGTAGGTACTAAGTACCCAGACTAATGCAAATGTAACAATATTTACACTGACTATGAGGAATCTAAACTGCAACCAAACTTAGCAGCCAAACGTTCTTCCACTACGTCAATGGAGCAATGGAGTAGTCTGATAACGAAACATCATGTAAGAGTTAACACTAAGCGAGTCTATGAAGGAGAATAACTGTTCAAAAAGTTCGAGCACACACACGCACACACACATGCTAGAAACAAACAGTCGTTAAAAAAACCGTATCCATAAATCGAAACACGTGGATATTGGAGTTCATTCACTGGGTCGCGCATTCCCCAACTTTTAACGGTCCAAACCCTTATTACGAGAGGCAATATTCAAACTAAAGATAAAAAGTTGAAAAAAGTCTCGATAAGAGTGGCCTACGCAGTACGACGAGGGAAGCATCAATCTGGGGCCATGCTAAAGCCCACCGGCACACTCCTCGTTTTCGTTTTCTTTTTTTCTGATTATTAGGCCACATTAAAATGTCTGCCAGTGGCTTTAAAACTTTTATTCTTAAGTTACTTTGTCAACGTGATATTACATAAATATTTATACCTAACTTTACTTTACTCGAAAAGATTATAATAAATTCGTCATTAGTTATTAGGTATAATTTTACATACTTATTTGCACTCCATACTCTAGTCATCGATGGAGTTTAGTATGCTAGTTTCTTGAAAATATACTATAGTAAAGCCTAAAATTACCCATTGCTTAAAAAGTAACTTATAACAGTCAACATTGTTTCTAGTTAAATTAACTTTATAATGTTTCACTAGGTCATCTCAGTGAGATCTCTGCGTCTGAGGTCATGTCACCCAAAGTAAGTAGTACCAAGTCTTCTTCTCCTGCCATCAGTATGTAATCCCTCTAAGTTAAATGTGTGGTAGATACCTAGTAATCAATTTACATTAGTACTCTCCTATATATCCTTTCGGTTGCAAGTTAACCAAGCCTTATCTACATAATAGTTACTAAGGTACCTATTCTTCACCGCCATTTTCATGATATGCCTCAATAACGTCAAATGCCGAATATTATTTTAAACGATCAGATACAACATAACGTAACATAATAAGCTTAGAAACTATTCGTAAACGTTAACTTATAAATGATCGTCCACAGGGAAGCCGTTGAGTTATAAATGTCTCGATATTTTTTATGACACGAACCCAACCACATAAAATAGAAAATCCTATTTATAACACTTTATCTCAACACGATTATCAAACATTGGGAACCGCTTTATTTAAGAAGAGGACTCCTTAAGATTTATTATGTACAAGCAAGAAGGCTCGGTCGTCTAGTAGGGTTTATTAGAAAGTCGGCTTATCTGAACATTTTTTTTTGTGTTACGGTAAATCGGCTTGTCGGTCGTTTCCTCGATCTAACCGTTCCTGCCGCACCGCTCGCCCGTCTGTGCTTTAACCTTTAACTGTTTGATGCACATACTTTACCTGGCTCTTTAAGATCTTACTTCGAAATTTCTTCACCTATTGATGAGACAGTTCGAAAATACAAAAATAATATTGAAATATGATATAGGATGTGTAATGATTTCCTAGAAGCCAATTTTTGCAGTTACCTCAAACGAAGTTTCCTTATCGTGTAGTAAATATAGGTATTTGCCGATAGCCATCGCCATCTGTCTTTCTTACAAAGAACTATTCCTAACTCGCAAAAGCACTTTCGCTCTCCGCTATGCTATAACGGGTTAAGTACTTTGTGCAACTTCATTCCGCACTGTATTAGTGTTCCGATATAGCTCTAGGTGGAGTTATTTACCTTTTATAAGTTAACCCTTTTATTTTTTTAAGGTAACTTTCATATTAGCACTTTCAAGTTAATCAGTAGGTATAGAAGAATTCATTACACGTTCATTCAAAATACTCCATTCATATCTCGCTACATGTACCTATTACTATTTTTTTTTACCTAAACAACTAAAAATAATATGTGTATACGACACATTTTTGAACTGTTTCCTGAGTCAGGGAGGTCATCGAAAAAAGAGACATTAACCCTGCGGTACCGTTAGGAAATACATTCCTTATAAAGTAATAAAAACGTCATTGCCATTCAACAAATGACTACCGTCAGCCAGCAGGACTCCAAGTTTAATTAATTGAAATAGTTAAAAAAGATTGGATAATATAAGTATATGTAAACTGTTGAGGGGAACGGGAGTTGGGTACAATATACCACCCACCACGACTCATATGACCATCATAAACAAAATGTATGGAGGGAGTTTCTGTTTTGAGAGCCTCTTATTTATCAAAGTTGGGGATTCAAGTATCGATTCAATATAGAAATGTCTTACTTTGTTTTTTTTTCTGTTTTAGACTAGCTGTTACGGTTATTATTTATAGGAATATGATACGTACTTTTGCTGTAAAGGTAAGCAGTATTAGTATTTTGTGTTGCTTAGTAATAATAGATGACTGTCGTCTCCACAAAAATATAAAAACAACGAGTTTAATTAGCTGTTCAATTAATATCCTAACCTTTTTACTGAACGATGCCGCTCAATTAGTGACCTCAATGATAGCGAGCCATTCAACAAACAAACGGCTGGGCAAATTAGTTGGATCGGTGAAGTTTAATTACTCGCCTAGCCTAGCCGTAACGATTTTCATTTTGAAGAATAAATACATAATATACCTACAAATGTTTAATGTCATGAACTCATAATGTGTAATGTATGATATATTTAAGGATCTAGCAATCTTTTGTGCTATCTAGATCCATAGTAAACAGGGTTTAAATGGCTTATATTATGGCTTGATTTTTATTTCATATTTATATATTAACCACCAATGTAAAATTGTGAGTCTTTTGTAGAGTTTTTCTTTCTCGTACAACGCATCGTAAAGGGTGACATATTCTTAGAGTAGTTGAAACCAAAGCTATAATTTCAATATGTCATAAACACAACCGGTTTTTCTACTCTATATAGGTATCATACTGTCAGTCCAATGTACGATAGAGAGAACGTTATACAAAACCAAAGTAATTTTAGCCGGACGATGCTCACTCTTCTTGCCGTTTTTAAAAGTTACCTACTGATGGTTTATGCTCTCTAGCTGCACGATCATAAAATGACCACGAGAATAATAAAGCCTTCATGGCTATTAATCTTGATGCAAGTTTTTACTTCTTACGGTTTTGAATACCTAACAAATATTTTAGTAAGCTTTATAGGGATATCTATAAAATTAAATTTACAACACACCTGCTCATAACAGTGATATTATTTTACCGCAATTAAGCACGGAATGACACCTATTATAAAACTGTGACTTTTTCATTACTATTATTCACTAAAGTGAGTTATAGATTATTTTTTAAATTTTATAGGAAGTGTCTATAATTGTCTATGTTCTTAAAAAAGTTTTGATACAAAAAATAACGTGTTTAATAGTACAAATAAATTAATACGCCTATTGTATGGTCATTTGATGCATTTTCGTATTTAAATAAATAATTTCAACTTGTAATACTTGTGTAATAAACAAAATTTTCGCTCAAATTTAACTTTTTTTTTTCTCTAAGTACAGAAAAAAAAACAGAGTAAAAAAAAGTTAAGTTCTAACCTCATTTTTTTTTAAATATGGTCGACCGCCATTGTTAAATGCGCGCGCATAGGAAAACGAATTAATTTGTAGTATTGTTTATTTAGTATTTGTAGTATTATTTTATTCGCAAGTGTGTTGTAAAACGTCGTATGGCACGTGTGAGCATGATGATTACCGTCCTCGGCTGTCTTAAGACCCTCGCCTGGCGGCTCGGGTCTCAATGGCGCCTCGGCGGTAATCACCAACGTTGCTCACTTGTACCATAATGTACTATTATTGCTTGACATTTTAAATTCATTGGCCACAGTCTGCCATAATCTTGGCGACCGCTAAGCGTCAGAGAATCTAGAGGATATAACTTGAAGTACCTCATATTTTAATACAGCTAAATAAATAATATTGTTTTTTTCTCAACTGAAACAGGCATATGAGTTTTCGTCCTTCTAACTTTGAAAATGACGCCTTTAATGACCACTCTAATACTTAAAGTTATATCCTGAAGGAACCTATATGGAATTTTCGGATTAACCCATTGATTCGAGAAGTCATTGATATTTGGTGTCAGGTCAGTAGGAAACTGACTCAGAAAATCCGAAGTAAGGGGTACTTCGGATTTACAGAGTCAGAACTCTTCTAGCTTTTATCTTCCTACATGTACTTGTTAGTTTTAGCCGATCAATAAAAGCTTGGCCTACTTGGGTGTTCGTTCGAAGTACGAAGTACAATTTTACCAACACAAGGGTAGGAGGCGTAGAGATTTAATTTCTTATGGAATCCTATGGAAAATATAATCAATAGCTAGGTCTCTAGTGACTAGTACGATGGCAAGTGCCTATAGTTACACAGAACCTGCATAAGGTTAGACTCGTTTCCTAAATAGTCCCACTAATATTATAAATGTGAAAGTTTATCAAGATGTTTGTTATTCAACCATGTTCTAACAGCTGAACGGATCTGACCGAAATTTGACGCAGGAATAGAAGCCTGGAACAATACTAAGTGTCCGGGTTCAAAAGTAACGTCAGCACCAAAAGTAGATTAACACTTTATAATTTAGAGATTTCCTGAACTGCAAAACGTTACATCTTAGTATAGAAATATTACATATACAATGTAATGTATAGTATGTATAGAAATATAGATGTATATTTTGGTTACTTCATGTAACGTTTTGGAGTTCAGGAAATCTCTAAATTATAAAGTGTTAATCAACTTTTGGCGCTGACTGTACAAGCTTCGGATACAACTGGGACATTGAAATGAAACTACTTTTTAACGGATTCTATCGCGATATACCTATTGGCTGCTGAAAAGTGGTCGAAACGTCGGGCTAAAAGTAAATCCTTTCCTATATAGGACAACACGTGCAGGACTCAGATGCCACCCGCATACGGTGCAAAATATTCCATCAAGAACCAAGCGATTCGGCGACTCCTTCTTCTGCCGCACTATTAAGACTTGGAATTCCTTACCAGCTCACGTGTTTCCCTCCTCCTATAGTCCCGGGTCCTTTAAGCGGGGCGTGAAAAAGCATCTGATGAGGCCGTCAAGCTGAGTGCCACCATTGTAACATGGTACATGTCTGTAATGGTGACCCTCTTTTCAGAGACTTTGCCTTCAGCTTACCATCAGGCGAGGCAAAGTCAAATTGACGTGTCCTATATAAAAAAAAAAAAAAAAAAAAAAAAAAATAATGACAATGATATCGCGATAGAATCCGTTAAAAAGTGGTTTCATTTTAATGAGTGAGGTTCGCGTAACTTTAGATAGTATCATGAAGAATTGCTCATTTGATAGTGTTAGATTATTTGTGTATCACAAATACCTGTTTCCTAAAAATACTATTATCTTAATTATACTTTCGTTATTATCAGTAGGTACTTTCAATGTAAGTGAACTACGACAACTTAGGAGTCCATTTAGCTGATTAATGTACAACAGTAACAGTGGCGTTAGGTTGCTTATTTATCTGTATGTTATCGAATACACTTTGGAGAATTAATGCCATGGCACTAACCAATTGTATTTCTTCTTACCTTTCTCTGTGGTGAAATCCTCGATATCAGTAACCAACCAGGACTAGGACGTCTTCGAATCACAAATTTTATTAGTAAAAGCGTGCTCCATCTCAGATTTGAACTATCTACCTCTACTAACTAACGGCGAGGTAGTGATGAAACATAAGTTATTGGTTGACGAACTTTAACTCCATTAGGAAAGTGATCACAAAACTATAACAAGCATTTTTACGGGTAAGCCAAAGATCTTTCATCATCCTCATAACGATTTCCCATTTGCATCCAAAGTTTGTATTTTGAAGCCCGAAGAGTCCTAAATTTTGATTGGTCTGACCTCTCAACTCGAGAAAAAACTATATCTAGATAACTAATGATCTTTATCTGAACATATTTTATGCATTTCCTAAGCACTAGAATACATATAAACTAATTTATATATATCCCTTTGCGGTCGAGACGATGGGTAGTTGGGGTGCGGATGCCAAGAATTTAGTAAGTGAATTGGGGCGCGAATTGAGGAACAAAACTGGTGGCCCTAGCTCCACCTCACGCTCAGCGGGGCAATGCCGCCAGCGTGATGGGCACCTTTGCACCTGGTGCGGTGAGGGGCGGGTTAATAGATTAAAATGAATGTGACTAAAAAAAATAAAGATTTAATGTGTCTGAAATCATATATTCTACTCAGTGCCTTATTATCAATGGAATCTTTGAATCACTTCCTATATCTGGAGTGAGGTAGATTGATGTGAGAATTTTTATTTACCCTCGAGGTATGTATCCGTTTTAGTCGATCCTGCTATTGATTATAATCGGAATGCAGGATGGAGCCTTACTAATGCTTTAAACAGATTGTTCGTGATGCGGCGTTTGAGATATATATCTGTAATTGATACCAACAGGCGACAATAATCTGGAGAGAAATGACCGTAATTAAATTCAGACAGATTACTTACCTATGTCCACCATAAAAGTGTTATCTCTGTCATCAAACGTCACTTTGTAGTAAACATACCTCACGTTCCAATTAATGTTAACAAATCTGTTCAGTAAAATATTGTACCCTGCGAGGAAAGCCTGCGCACCATGGATATTGAGATATTGGCAGGTCCCTAGTACGATTGCCAAGTCATAGGTTTATTTTTATAGAAATAAAGACGTCTCATATTGTATTTGATTAATTTAAATGATGATATTAACTAATTAAGAAACAATGTATTATGGCAAATTTGTTGAACTTCAAAACATATCAACTAAGTAACTAAAATTATTGATTTGGCTTTACATGAGGCCTCACCATATTTTGCGGTGAAAGGACTGGAAAAAAAACGATCTATTCCAATCTAATACCACATTCTACTTGTAATATCATTGGTATTTCTTTGTAGTTATTTTTTATTTTACCATCAAATGTAAAAAGTATGTTTGGAAAACAAAATATATGTAACTGCAATGCACCAATGCATGCAATGATGAGAATTAATCCATATCTATTTGTTCATCATAATACGCGTATTATTGCATTCCTCTGATATCATTGCGGATTGAAATATCAAAAAGCATCCTTGTGTACCTGTATTTTGTACTTACATATCTAATGTAAAAAGCAAGTCAATATTTTAAGTGCAATGAACGCACTGTACATATAAATATATCTTCACAAGAGGTTAGATTTAGAATGCAAACGCACTGCGTGTTTCTTATTCTAATAACATTCAATTAATCACTAGATAACATCAGTCAAGTACATAATTGTATTCACTTGGCACTTGTAACCCACTTAATAGTAATTTTAATTGTATTCTCGCGTTTTGTTTTTCGTATCTGTGTCATATCGACAACCGCCGCCCGTTGCCTACTTTTTATTTTATTATTATGAAAGATCCTATACTGTTTACGTTATTACATAACTACTGCAAAAGTTGCGTGTACGTTCGATAGCTATCTTTACGTCTCGGATGCATTTCTAAGCGATTGCTTTTTGATATAGCTACATATATTACGGTATGTAAGTATCTACATGTGTTTGTGTAATCACCGCTTTCATGTGAACGCTCTAAGTGTGCGGCTCATCAACGCACACACAAATCCTCATTATCATAAGACTTTTTTCTGAACTTAATAGTTGGTTAACACGAGTTTAGTTTTTGTTACACTACAGTAAGAGTGGGTTTATAAGATTTTTTACTATTTGCAAAACATATTAGGTAGTGAGCGAATGGAGCTTGTTATCATTACTGAGATTGGATTGATTTTAAAACACTGAAACGATAATGATGAAGTCATCAGTTCCATGATCCTTTAATAATAAATATACTTTACACGACCTTGTTAAAAAAGCTAATACATTGTCCCCGGGTATTTTGCTTCCGATACTGTGACAACAAGTAACAAGAGGCCGGGCTACTAGTTAAAATCGTGACTGTACAAAGCTCTTAAACAAAGAGGAAACCTCACAAAGATTACCTTAACCACGTTAATTCTAAACAAACACCGGCTGTAGGTATTATAGCTCGACTCACGCCGGAAGTTCAAGATACAAACGTGGTGCTTCCTTCAAAAGCATTTTATTTACACAATATACAAAATACGTACAAATTATTTATACACAGTTATTACAAGATTTTTAAAGCAAGAACGCATTATGTAGGTGCACTAATGTGATGTTTATCTAATCTGAGCGAAAGATCGGAAAGTAACGCATTGTTGCGCCTTGTGGATATTATAAATGTTGAATTAAGTGAAACCATTTTGTGGGGTTAGGAAATGAGGGTATTTCCTTAATTGACCTTCTATCTAAATGGACATAGGAAACACTCTTTTCAAGTCCAATGCATCAAATGTTACGGACAATAAATACCCAAAATGACTAGCTACAGTCAAAACCTACAGATTTAATATTTTTATTTTGTTTTCAATTTCAAAATTATGTAAGCAAGGTTGTAATGCCTACTTAAATAAAATTCATTGCAAATATTTATGTAGTATACCTAGCCATCACTGTTATTGTTTATTGCAATTGATATGTCACTGTATCAGCTGCATTATTCACCAGGCCAGACTGGTGAACTTTTGAGCGCTACGAACTCAAAAAGAGTCGAATGTATCAGATATTTTTTTTAAATTGAACTTAATTTACAAAGAACATCGGCTAACTTATGCTGTAGGTATTCTTTACCAGTCAAAAAAGTTGTCGAGTTGAATATACACACATAGCTTCCACCAACTCAACTAATAAAAGTGGACAAAAGTTCAATTGAAAAAGTTATTATGTTGTTGTTATTATTATGTTGTTATTTTATAAAAAAAAGAATATTAGCAACCGAAATCAAGTTCATCCTAGTGAGTGTTTTTTGTTTAAATACTCACCGAAATTGATATTTTGAATCAGTTGCTTGAATGTGACGCCCCTGGACCACGGTAACCACTTACCATCAGGTGGGCCGTGTCTGCCACCCAAGTGGTATAAAAAAAGAAACTTGCTTGAATGAAACCGAATATTCTGGCCATGTATAGCAGAAAATCGCGTTTGAGTATAACTTGAGAAAGGTGAAAATTTAATTTTAATTGATTGATAGTAATCTGTCAATACTTTATATTAGCGAATTGGATAGAACGGCCGGAAGTATTGGAAATAGATTACTTAAATCTTTTGATATGAAAATCGTGCGCATCAGATTAAAGGGGCCAAACAATAAAGCAGTATTAGCTGCGCACACAGCACACTTCCAAAAAGATGTCAAGAAGCATGTTTGCTGCGGAAATGTAAGGCACCAAAGCAGGATTTGCTATGTGCGTGTGCGTAGCAAATACTGCTTTTGTGTATAGTTACAAAATATACAAAAAGAGTTCTTTTAATGTTCGTAATACATAAACAGGGTTTTGCTACTTCGTAATAATGTGATTGAAGGCTGATCAATTAAACAAAAGCTATTAAGGGAAGACGATCATATTCGCTAGATATAGCTAATATTAGGACAGTCTCCGTGGCGTAGCGGTAGTGACCGCGGCCGCTACGCAGGAGGCGCGGGTTCGATCCCCGCTCAGTGCAAATATCTATATGGATGAATATGGATATTTGCATTGGTCTCGTCGTGCCTCGGAGAGCTCGTTAAGCCGTCAGTCCCGGTTGCCATATGAACATCTATGGCAGTCGTTATGGGTATTTGGAGCCCTAAAAAGATCAACAACAGCGGTCTAGCTGCAATGCTTCGATATCGCCTTATATCACCATGGGGATGTGGAGGTCAGATGGCAATCGCATCACGGAAAATATCGAGGTCTAGCCAAATCCGCAATTAAGACTGGTAAAGCGGACCCCAGACTCCGACGTGTAAGCTTTGGACTGGGAATTAACGCTAAGAAGAAGAGAAAGATCATATTCGCTAGAATTGAAGAATTTGATGCAAGATAGATGAAATTGTAAAATAGTACATTATGGTACAAGTGAGCAAAGTTGGTGTTTACTGCCGAGGAGCCATTGAGACCCGAGCCGTCAGGCGAGGGTCTTAAGAGAGCCGATAACTGTAATCATCATACTCACGCGTGGCATACGACGTTTTACAACACACTTGCGAATAAAATAATACTACAAATACCAAATAAACAATACTACAAATTAATTCATTTTCCTATGCGCGCGCATCTAGCATTGGCGATCGGCCATATTTAAAAGAATGAGGTTTGAATTTAAATTTTTTTTACTCTGTTTTTTTTCTGTACTAAGAGAAAAAAAAAAGTTAAATTTGAGTGAACATTTTATTTATTATACAAGTATTACAAGTTGAAATTATTTATTTAAATACGAAAATGTATCAAATGACCATACAATAGGCATATTAATTTATTCGTACTATTAAACACGTTCTTTTTTGTATCGAAACTTTTTTAAGAACATAGAAACTTAACCTATAAAATTTAAAAAAGAATCTATAACTCACTTGTGAATTATAGCAATGAAAAGTCACAGTTTGATTAATAGCAATGAAGTCATAGGTGTCATTACGTGCCTAATTCCGGTGAAATAATAGCAATTTTATAAGCGGGTGTGTTGTAAAATGAATTACCGTAATATATTTTTTTAATTCATACGATTTTCGTATGATTATCAATATCCATAATATAACCAGAAGTCCATAGTCCAGGTACATGTCTGAATCTAAAAACTGTTAGGTTAGAATAATGATTTATTAAATTTATTTTTACTTTCAATTATTTTATATTTTAATTGAATAATGGCAAAAAAATTCTAGCCAATCACAATATTATGTTGCTGTTATAATCTCATCAGCTTCCCTTTCGTTGAAATAATAGTAAAAGTATCTCGCTTCCGCTCGCGCACAGACGCATGCGCACTTACTTGCACGTCTTGCTTAACTCAAGCGTATTCGTCTCTTCCTCGATGATTCATCTAATCATCGTACCTAATTACTTTGTAATATATTTTATGTAACGTAATGTAAAAATACATATAAGCTTCAGATTAGTTTGATAATTTTTAAGCTATTCAAAAGTTTATTTATAACATTTATCTGATTTGCGTGAAGAAATTGGTTCCAGTGGTACCTCATTGAAATCATCTGTACTCAAATTAGTGGCAATTTTGATGGACTTGGAGTACACTTACTTAAAGTATTGTCAATAAAAAGATGAATAAGATATACTACAATATCAATTTAGTTAAAATAAGATAAAAGGATAAAACGTAAATAAAAAAAAAGCTATTTATTTAGTTAAAAAATACGTACTTTAGACATCAACGCGTGCGTGCATCAAAATCTTTATAGCGTTGTTTTCCATTGCATCCAGGAATTCATCTTCTATCTTTTTTTTTGGTTTGGCTTATACAGCTGTTACGGGAGCGACTGTCTTCTGATCTTCCAACCCCGAAAGAACGCCTACAGAGCCTCATCCGTCAATCTACAGGTGCCCCAGCATGCTGATGAGGTCAAAGACTTTGGTGGGGGCTAAAAAATATCGCGTATTATATCTGAATTCGAGAGATACAAAGGCTAGGGCTGACTGATGTCAGAGATGGACACGCTGGCTGTTCGTGCAACAGCACCATATTGTAGTGGTATCAAATTTGCCCAGATGGCCCAGATAATAATATATTTTTACCAATCTTAGATAGCTGTATAACGCTAGAGGTATTGGTCAGCATGTATTAAATACTGTGAAGAGTTTAGAATTAGATCCTGTGTACCAAATTGCAGCTAAATCCATTCAACCGTTACTGTGTGTTGAGGCCCGAACATCTGACGGATTATTATCAACAGTATTATTAATAATGATGTTACGAACATCTAAGACAGTCGTTACGTAATTGGAGCCCCTAAAAGTTCGACTAGTCTAACTACAGAACTTCGATATCGCCAATTGGTTGTGGAGGTCAGATGGCAGTCATTTAACGGAAAATATTGAAGTTCAGCCACATCACAGTTATATTGTAAAGCTGGCCCCAACCGAGTTGGGGAAAGGGCTTAGAGAATGATGATGATTATGATGATGTGTCACACTAATACTATAATATCTGTTAACCAACATCATTTGCATATTGTCTTTCGTCTTTCATTAACTTATGTGTACCTTGTATGCCTAGATAAGATATATCTGTATTTACCTACTCGTAAAAACTTGTAATTGCCTTCTTGTACCTATTTTTGTTGTATAAAACCATTGTATTAGCTGTAAGTTTTTTTAAAAGAATAAAATAAAATAAAATAGGACCCCCTTATTTTTTTGACAGGTAGGTATATTCACTTTTCAACAGCGAATGCCATCTGACCTCCTAACTCTGGGAGGTAAGCCTGCGCCAAAGCTTCGTTCGATGTTTAGCCGAGACAGTGACGTAATAAACATGTATATCATTCATCCTATAAGAAAACATTTCTTCTCGCCTATGGAGACTAAAGAAAATTTAGTTGTTGCGTACAAAGTAAATAATATATGAAAGGATTTTTCCTTTCATAATATTTTCATTGCGTAATCGTTTTATATCCGGCTGCAGCATAGAATTACGTACAGGAAATTGCGAAATGATCCCTCGCACTGTATCTCTACACACATAATGTATTCTGTTTAGATTAGATTACTATTTCAACTTATCGCTCAATTGATTTAAAAGTTCACATTTATAATATTAGTAGGATAGGGTAGGCCCTATCCTACTAATATTATGAATGTGAAAGTTTGTGAAGATGGTATGTAACCCAATCACGCTTAAACGGCTGAACGGATTTGGCTGTAACTTATTATCGGAATAGATGATATTCTCGAATATATACCCATGAGTTCTGCAAAAAACAAGATCAAAATTACATGAGAGCGGAACCCCTAGTTATACTTGATTTGTGAAAATACTTCACCCACTTTAAATTTTCTGCCGATCGGGTTAAGCCGAACCGAATCGTCAACATCTTTTTATAGTATGTTTTTTTTCTAGTGGTATAAGTATTTTTTCCGTATCGTATTTTGGAATAAACTTCGAAACACAATGTTTGTTGTATTTTTTAAGTGTTTCTTAAATAGATCTTCTTTTTTAAAGATTGATAGAGAGTTTCACATTATATTTATTACAAGAGTTAAATTGAAATGTTCTTATCTATTTAAGGTTAATAAGTTGTAAGATTTATTGTTCTCGCCCAAGGACGCAATCATACCCTTTCTCTAGAGGCAATACAGTAAACGACCCTTTCTGTGTTTTGGGAGGTACCTACACGAGCGTAGCCTCAGGCCCACATCGAGTTCATAAATAATTCCTCATAAACAACTATTCAATAAAACAGACTCTCATATCGTATACCTAATATTTATAGCGGGCGTATCTATGGTATAAATCTTACTCTTATTATGATTATCCTATCGTTGTACTTGCGTCCCTCTCAGGCTGATGCCTCCTGTTATCCGATAAGATCTGAGATAGCGTTTTCACAGCCTCATCACATTCGGGTTTCCATTCAATAGTAAAGTAAATTATATTTTCAAAGTTATATAGAATTCTAATGATATATTTGCGTGATATTATGCATTGGAATATAAACCTTATAGGTCATCATTTCAGTTCGTAAATGGATCGTAACTGTGCAATTCTCTGTGAAGTATTGGTGAGTATTAATATCATATTCTGTACGATGGTAATAGAAATGAAATTCACTTGCGCGACTGTGGGTGCCGTAGCAGCTCCAAGCCACTGAGAGGCAGTGTCGCGAAACGCGACCACGTTGCGATATAAAAGGAAGTTTTGTTTAAATTTCTTTATCACACACCAAGTGTCTGCACCCGCGTTCGGCCATCCACAGGTTTATCTTCTAGCAATATGTCTGCACGTTTTCTGGTGAGTTGTATTACTTATTTAATACACACTTTCATTATTTTAGACACTAATATGGCCGCTACAAATCACAACACATGAAAATGTGAAAATAATTTACGTAAATAGATTGCATGTTTAAACGTTATACTTATAGAAGTTTAATGAGTTCTTAAGTAGGGGCTTTAAAAAATCTATTCGAGTAGCCTTTGAGATTTCCTCTACTTATGTTAAATATTTGAATATATTTTACGTAAGACGGGAAAACTGAATTGTTGTGATCTTAATGGTTGCTTTTGGGGCATAATTTAAGCTGAAAATGTCCAAATCGTTACCAGAGAAATCAACCAGATCAAAGAATTAGCGAATAGTACCTAGGCTAAAGATAATTTGCTCCAACTAACTGCCATGTCACAACTAGGTCGGACACAAAAAATGGAATGAACCACTTATTTCACTCCGGCGAATATTGCTATATTCAAGAGTTCGAAATTATTAATAACATTTTAACGTATTTTTCCTTGCGTGACTCTAGCTACGTTAACGTTAATTGTTACTTCACATACATGTTGTAAGACACTAGGTTTCTAGATTAAAATACTATCTAAGTGTGTTTATCCGCATTCTAGATCTCATATTACACGGTATTCTTAGTTTCGGTCTAGATAGCGCTATGTAATATGTTTCAGAATATTTTATTTAATTGGATTTAATATAAATTATTAGTTACGACTAACTAAACTACAGGTATAGTTGTACGTACTAGACCATCGCAAAAAAAGCCGTAAGCTTTCATTCAGATTTCGTGAAAGCATGATTTATATTATGTGAGCTATTATGTCATGATTATTAGCGAGTGGTGCCGCGGCTCGAACCTTTAGTTAAAATAGATTGGAGCACTCTTGCGATGCCTACTATTAAACTTAATTTCAGTTTACAAAGAAATTCTTCTATTATCTATATTGATTTAGTCGGCGTCTAGTCTGTTAGAAAGTTGCTTTGAATGTCACGTTCAATTCATGGTTTTGTTTCTTTTGAGAGATTTTTGTGTTATAATATTTTCTTCTTTGTAACTACTTTTCTAAGCTCTGCACGTATAGCCCAGCGAAATGCACTAATTTTGCTTCATGCTATTGCGATATATGTATGTACATTTGTTTACTTAATATTCTTCACATTATCTTTGATATCTATTGTACAACTATCCTGTTTTGTGTGATAATAGTGTATTAGTATAATTGAACTGAACGTGACATTTTTTGTGGGAAGAAAAGTGAGGACCAGTGTCCTATTTTACATCGGACTGATAGTTACCTTTACGGAATAGTTAAAACTCAAACTCTTTATACTCAAAGATATTAAAACCATGGCTTCGGTGTAACTAAATAATCTAATAAATCTGAAGCTCTACACATACACGTGCGATAGCAAGGCCGCTAGATAAAACCAAATCCAGACGATTTTACCAGAACTGCCCGACGACGTGCCAGATCAAATGCCGGAAACTTCAGTAATTAAACATTCATTTAAGCACGAGTAATATATCGTCTATGTACCAGCACTTAAAATACAAATTATAATATTCTTTTTAAATTTTGTGAACTTGAATTCAATTTTTTTTTACTACTTGGTCGTGAACTAAATCATAATTCATACCCTCCTCTTTTTGGATAATAATAATATATTTTGAAATTAAGACAAGTCAGGCTTCAATTAAATAATCCATTGATGTAATGTAAGTTTTTTTAAACTTCATAATCAATAATATCTTCTTTATAAGGGTACCTTGCTCATCCATTAAATTAGAACAGTTTACAATATTAAACTATACTTCTGTTTTTAGGAAGTTACTTGCATTTTCATTATTTTTTACTTACTCTGAAAGATGAATGAAAGTCCTTCCTAATTTGGTTGTTTTGACTTTTCAGATCGCACTAATCTGCGTGGCCGAGCTATCATTGCTCGTCGCTTGTGGCGGCGGCGGAGGCGGTCACAAGAAGGTCATCATCCATGTGCCTCTGTTCGTGAAGCATCACCACCACAAACACACCATCGTCAAACACGTGCACCACAAGGACGGCGGCGGCGGTGGTGATCACTACGAAGTGCTTGGATACACCTATGGTGAACCTAAGGCGGCTCCCCATTTCAGTGGAGGTATGTAACTGTACTATGTGTTCGTTGTGGAGTCCAAGGTTCGCTCGCTACGTTGGCTTTTCTAGGTACGACTGTCGTTTGACCTCTTAAGCCTAAGAGAAAAGTCTGCGCCACACCCTCGTCTTCTGTTTAACACGTGCATCGTCTTGCAGATGAGGAGATGGCTTGAGTCTCTAGATTGTTGTTAGGGCAGTGTACAAGTGTACATCCTTATAAATATTATAAGTAATATTTTAGTAACTACTTAAAATTGGTATCTCGTCTGCTTTTATGCAGTCGATTTTAACGAGATAGAATATGACATAGTGAGAAATTTTAAACTGAGCTTACTACATCATTTATAAAATCAGCTTCATCGCTAAGCTATTTTTTATTACCTTGACGTAACCGCGTCTCATTATCATCATCTCATCTAGCTGTATAGACTTCTTTCTAAACCGCTTGGTAGGCACTTACCTACTTACTTAGGTTTTCATCTATGTATCAAGTTATAAGTAGGTATTTTAGACGATGACGGCCCTTTTTTTAATTAGGAGGAGGGTAGTGCGAAATTTTTCTTCAGCGCCCTTCTCTTGTCAAATGCTATCTTGAGCAAATGCTGCCCTCCAGCAAATCAGGGCTGGGGTAAAGGGTGGGGCCCTTTACCCCAGGCCTGATTTCAAATAAACCTTAACTTTGAATGAATCCTTATTATCATCTTATGACATCGTGGAATATTAAAATATTCATTATTTACGTTAATATCTATACAATTGATTTTAGTATAGATTTTTGAAATTTCTAGATTCTAGTCTAATTAGGAAACTGTAAAAGTGGAGCAAGAAACAGTAGGAAAGGCCAGATCCCGAGCTCAAAAGTGAAAACTTTAGATGCCACCGGGATGAAAGCTCCAGGACGTTGATGATTCCTAATTTATTTTATTCTGACGAAAATTTCAGGTCACGGAGGAGGTCACGGCTGGGGTGCTGCGGAGGAGTCCCATGACGGAGGTTATGGAGAGTCACCAGTCAGTT
Organism: Eilema depressum; assembly: GCA_914767945.1. Lineage (NCBI taxonomy): Eukaryota > Metazoa > Arthropoda > Insecta > Lepidoptera > Erebidae > Eilema > Eilema depressum. The sequence continues at coordinate 18,602,465 of OU612012.1, read as the reverse complement.
TCGGAGGGGATGAGCACGGTGGATACGCGCTTTCTGGAGGAGAAGACTATGGCTCAGATATTGGAGGGCATGGCGGATATTAAGCAGCCTTAAATTTATTTATATATACCAATTGAAAAGGTTAACTCAGTACTGAGCCGGCTGCACTACTCACCAAAATCTATTTCAGTATTTTATTTGTTACGACAGCATTAAAATACATATAGGAAGATAAATAATAACTCACGACCTCATTACTTATAAATATTCATAGACTGGAACCTGGAAACTGAGTGAAAATTGAAAATATGCAACTGTATTTTGTACAAAGTTTATGGTTACCTATAAGAAAAGAACTGATGCTGCATACACAATCGGCATGTTTGCTACTGAGTAACGTCTACTCAGAAGTAGCACATTGCTAGATCAATGCAGCAATGCTGTACCTCTATTCTGCAGTTCGTGTAATAAATTAGTCTTAAATAAATGGTTGTTGTGAAAATCCCGGTATAACCGGGTAGTTGTTGTTAATATTATATATTGTTATTAATTTAAAATACAATTTTAAAAGTGTTTTTATTTTATCCATCCATCCTTCCATTAGGTATATTTCATCCCTGAAGTTACGGTCATTATAATATACCAATATCCAAAAAGCCACAATATAGTAGACGAGCTGATATAGCAATTTAGACGTCAAAGAAGTACTGTTAACGGAACTATTGCGCATGAAAGTGTCACTAGTTCCGCCACGGAACTACTTCCACTGAACTACTGAGAATAAGGGGGTAGTAGTAGCAAGTGTGTACCAGAAATCATTAAAACAATAGGTTTCAGAGACAACAAAATTACAAAATGAAACAATACAAAACAAGTGACGATAGCGTCTGTCGCAAAAACTAACAGCGGCAGCCAACTTTCTACATGCCATATCTTTGTTCGTTTTGTCATTTTCCGCGGCTGGGCTCACTTCGCAACCTAAGCCTTCTATTTTCTTTTTTATATAAATTAGTTGCAAAACCTTTAACTTAGTAATTTATCATACAATATTCATCCACGATTTGCACATACGGAAGTTAAACGTATGCCTGTGCATGGTGCTTTTCATTTTTATTTTGAACAAGATATGTACATTCATTCTGTTATATAACTTTGAAAGTACAAATGAAAGAGGCAGTCCATTCATTACCTTTTCAATGGAACTAGGAAGTACGGATATGGAATGTCAATTATTATGTAAGTGACCTTAATGAAATAAGGTCTGCCACTGGGTCAAATCTCGCAAATAAAGTAGCAGCAAAAGTTGGTCGAAAATTAATAATGGTGTAGTAGGAACCTATTTATTCGTTACGGTAGGTGGGAAGCTCAGAAGCTCCCAAGTCAGATGATGTGACGATCTGAAAAGTTAGCTGGATTAAACTGAATGTGGAGAGTGGAGAATAGGGTAGGTAATTTGGCGCACATTTGCAAAATTATATATACCCACTCATGTACTTGCAACAGGTACTTATTTAAATCATAGATACGCCACACTAAAGCTTCACGCTCTTTTAGTCATACGATCTTAACTTTATGTAGCTAACCCATCTCAGCTACGAAAGAAATGTATAATATAGGTAGGCCATAACATAATAATCAGTGCTTACAAGGTAAGGACTCCGATTGCGAGAACCAACCATCCAGGGACCGTTCCAACTGAATTAAAACACCCATAAAACAAAACCGAAAATAATCAAGTAGGTCCATTTGTGAATTTAAATCATCTAGCTAGGGCCTAGGGACTGACACACATTATATTATGTTATGTTATCAACTTTATTATTGATTCAAATCAAATATCAATTAAATATCAACTCAGGTTTTTACGGGACTATGTAGGTATATAGGTCAAACATAAATTAATTACTAGTATAAAAACAATATCTGTATACCTATATACAAAGCTGCAGGTTTAGGCGTCAAAAAATTCCTCCCCATCGACGTCAACTGGGAGGGTGGCCAGAAGGCTGGCGGTATTGCCACGTTGAATGGTTGTTAGGTCAAACTATAACCACTTAACCTTATGTATCGGTTAAGTGGTTATGGATTAACTTAAGTCCTAAAACGTACATTTTTATACTAAATTGTGATACATATTTGTGATACCCAATTTATGATACACATTCATGAGCTTTAATTGGAACCACGTTTACAATATATTATTATGTCCAGCAGTGGACTTCAATAGGTTAATTTATTGATTGATTACATTCCAGGCCGTACCTATACCAAAAATCTGTAAGCAGTAGTTGGATTATGAGGGTGACTTTATAGTAATCATCTCACGCCCCTCAGAATTATTTTTGGTATACAGCCGGTAAATGGTATATTGTATAGCTACGTGGTTATACTTAAATTTGTATAAGTTGGATTATTTCCTTCTTAATAAAAACAAACAGCACAATCTATCTAGTCTTTCTCACGTGATGGGGGAATAAATAGCTACGCCGAAATATTGTTCTAAACATTGATTTAGTATAACTTTATTTTGTCTGCAGTACCTATTATTACTATAATAAAAGGGAAATGAAAATCCCGACTGATGCTGAAAAGATCGAAACAAGGTTGATAGCTGGCGGTAACCATTAATTTTCGTCTGGTTTATGATTTGTAAATGGGTACTGCCCACGGAGGAAAGAAATCATTTCCTTCTCCGTGGTACTGCCTGTTATCAAGTTTGTTTCGATCTTTTCAGCATCAAACGGTAGGTATTTTTTATTTTCAATAATTTATTTTAATTTATACTTTTTAGTTATTTTTAACTTTTGTATTTTATTTTATTACTCATCTTCTCATTTCCTTCATTGGGAAGGAACCAGGAACCTTCAGGGTATCAAACCCTACTCGATAAAGAGTGAAAATATTTTTGACAACATAGTTACATTTTGGCGCCAAAATTCACCAAGTACTTTTTTTCACATTTTGTGTACTTATCCTAGAATACTTGGGCGATGAAGAATATTACTAATATATAAATACATACTTACGAGTAGATACACAGCTACCCACATACATATGATATGACAGTATTTCATATCCTTTCAACTGTTACCAGTCGGGACAACTTAAATCACTTGGCTGAGTGTTGGACAGTAATCTTCAAAGGACTGACTACAGTCTAGTTCAACGGGTTGAGCCTCAGGCCAAGTCTAAACGAGCTTTAAACCAAACGAACATAGAGTTAAAACTAGAACAAGAGCATTTTAAGAGCATTCTTTCTTAATATTTTAGTGTAGTTGAAACCTTATTTTCAGCGTTTACGTAAGTAAGAACAACGAATGAATGCTATGTCATTGTTTACACTAATATACGTAGAGGGGATCATAGAATTAGCAATCGCTCGTTTGGTGTAAAAAAAACTTTAGATATCGGAGCTTAGTAAACGGCCTAGGCGTTCAATTAATAGTCTAATTTTACTAGTTAACTGCAACATAATTTTTAAATTAGATGCCTACTACTGTGACTGAATTATTACTGGTACCTACAATGAATTCATATTAATTTTACAATAATACCTACCTATTTAATTATAATTTTAATCGAGTTGAAAGGTGAAAGCTTTTAAAGAAATCAGGTCCACACAGGCTAAGGCAGAACGGTCATCTATTCAATATGCCTTCTTTATTATTTCAATACATTTTTTTACTATAAGAGGACTCCTGATCTGATCTTGCATATTATACCTACGTATTATGGGTACTTTTTATTTTTTAGATAGTTACCTACCTATGTATAGTTTATAACTTGGAACAGTTAATTTTGTCGAAAATTTTATATTGTAAAATGTATCGACTCTATCATGGAACCCAGGATAGATTGAAAAAATGAAAAAAAAAAAAGGAATATTAATAGGTATGTAAAATGAAGTATACTTATATCAATTAGCCTATCGCAGTCCACAGCTGTGAAACAGGCTCCTAATGTGCGCCCCAGCCTCTGCGTTCAGGCAATCCAAGCTTCTCAAGTCGTCAGTTCATCCAGTTAGGGGACGAATCGGTAAACGTACGACTTACCACCGTCCCCGGTGGTAAGTCGTACGTTTACCGATTCGCAATCTCCACTTAAAAATTCATTTCCTTCTACCATCTGTAATAAATCTGTCCAGCGGGAAAAAAATTCCCGTTGGTCAGACTAATCTGACCATCAATCTAACCAATGGGAAAAACCCGTACAGATGTGGCCAGGCCACTGTCACTCTACCTTGCTTACCTATTCTACGAGTTATGTCGGTAACCTTGGTTCTTTGTCAGATGACCGCATTCCCATGTTGTAGCACGTTAGCTTAAGGGATGATTATCAAGCATCAGAAAGTTATTTGAAGAGTAGAGAGATAAGGAGAAATGGTTATAAGTTGAATAAAATAACAGTACTTCATTATTTTTATTTTTTGCAATTACAGTAAATGAAAGATATCGTATGTTTATTATTTCAACTATTTACATCAGGGCACACACACTCACACACTCTTTAAACATCTTTACAATCAAACGCGGCCCTATACGTCTGTGATAAAACTGTATATCTAGTTTTTAGACATTTTCAGATCCATACTTATATTGGTGCAGTTTGGACGGTAGGTATGCCTTTATAAGAATATACACAAGACGTATTCATTGATTAATTTCTATACGGTTGCATAATATTTCCGTAAAAAAAATACAACTTACTTTTTTCTTATTGAATTATTCCGTTACAGTTACGTTGACACTCAATACAGTTTTTCAATACCTTGCGCAATGTCGTATCTAGGGCGTATCGAATTCTATGATGTCGTTTACTATTTAGACTGTAGTAAATTGTAACGTAAGTAGTGTGATGACATAAGCTTTTCTGAAATAAATAAGTATTTTTTTCCTCTGAATTGTTCAGTTTTTTTTGCAAGCAGCTGCAATTTTTTTATTTGACCTGAGATTCTTAGTAGTAGTGCCGATGTTTATAGTGAACCGCAAATATCTGAGGAGAGAGGAGGAATATCTGAGTTGGCCACGATTATTTGGGCAACTAAATATTATTCGATACGTTAGTAGCAAGTACTATAATAATACATTATATATTAAGTATATAGGTAGTCGTCTAGTATTATATCTTTATAGATATCAGTGAAACACGTTGTTATAATAAGTATTAGAAAAATAAAGTAGATAATATAACTCATGTCGTGTTGTGTCATCAAACGATAGGTATTCTAATAAACCTTTTGTACAAAATACCACCGATCACAATAATAAACCTAAAATATTATCTTAGAATTAAACAACAGCTAAATAATATTATACATTTATTCTATAAAATCTCATATCTTAAACGTCGATAATTTATAAATAGTTTCTAGAACTTAATACACTAAAGTTTCAACGTTCCCAGTCTTTGTTGTTTGTTTTATACCTGCTTCTCTTTCAAAGGTAACTGGATCATTAATAGAATTACTATCCTCGTCAATTGTTAAGAAAGATGGACCTTCTACGTCAGATCCCGTAAACGAATTTTCAGGGTCATCGAAACCAGTACTTTGTATAGTCGCTGGGTACTCGGCAGAGGGTATTGCACTGGGATGAATATTTTGGATTGGAGCAACTGACGCAAATGAATCACTTTGTTGAGGTCCAGTGAAGCTCTCTACGCCACTCGAGCTAGGGTCAACTATTGCAAATGGATCATGGGTTTGTTGACCTGAATTATATGATGTAACTCCTCCAAAATGTTCATTCGTTGACGGAGCAGCCGCAGATCGAACATATGCATACGTCGCTGGATACGTATTCTTTAAATTATTTATCAATCCGAATGCTTCTTCACCTTCCTCGCCTTCCTCAGTAACTTGGTAACCATTTGCTACATCTTTGTTTGGCAAGGCTCCAGGTAAAGAGTCAAACACTTTAACTTGCTTAACAGTATGAGTCACACCATGTACCTGAGGAATCTGAGGCGCTGTGAAACTCGTGATGGGGATACCATGGTCATATGAAGGTCCTGAAGTATATTCATCTTCGTATGATGGAATAGCATTTGGTGTGTAACTAACAGATGGTACAACTGGAGGTGGAGCATCATGGTGAATACCATAACCAGGGTGGTCGTGATGACCGTAGTGACCGTGGTGCGGTTGATAACCGTGGTAGTCGTGATGTCCGTGATGCTGGCTATGATGCTTATGATGCTTGTGGTTATGACCATGATGTCCGTGTAAACCATGGTGACCAGCTGTTCCTTTTGAAACCGTCTGAGTCTTTAAGTGGACTTTTTTATGATGGTGACTGTAGTGATGTCCATGTGGAATTTGTGGCTTGTGGTGATGGTGATGATGGTGATGATGTTGCTCTTTCTTTGGTTGATGATGATGATGGTGAATGGTTATCACTTTTTTGTGATGATCATGGTGATGAAACTCCGGAATATGCAACTTCACGTGGTCGCTGTAAAATAAATGATCGATTATGGACACCCCATAAAAAAAGAAAATTTAAATCGTTTTTAAAACTTAAAAATTTCGAAACAATTTCGAAGTAAAATAATTAATAACTGACAAGGTAAGTATGTATTCTTATAACAGTTCGCAAAATGCATGTCATACAAGTCCCATATTTCAGAATACTTTGACAGAATATCTAGTAACTCAGCATATCGCTAACTCGATATCTAGGAATAGAAATAAGTGGGAGTAAATCGCAAAGCAATTGTTTTTATACTATATTTTACTAAACTTAAACAGTTGAGATACTCGTAATAAAAGAAATAGTATAATTTTGGAATATAAGACTTTCACAGCAGAATGTTTATTCTTAACCCTTACTGATGTTTTCCGCCACCTCCAGTCTCACCACTATCGAGGCACAACACAACCAGCACAGTCAAATACTTGGATACATCCATGTCCACCAGCAACTGTTAGTTTACCGAAAACTAGGTAACACGATAACAATCCACAACACGCGGTTATCAGTACAGGAGAACTAATAGACTCCAACAGATCGGACCTACGTTCACATTTTGTTTTACATCACAGTCTATACTTTCTTTCCTTTCAGATATTTTAGTTTTATTTTAGATCAGTGGAGCGAGAGCATCACGAGGCCGAGCACCGCACTGCTGCCACGCCGCACTGGATTGAATAGTGCAACATCGCGAGATGACCATTTATCCAATTTCACTTAAATAAACCCGTAATATCGACAAAAAGACAACAAATACTATTGTGCGCGAAGTACTTATGCCAAAAGCATAGTGGGCGGGGGAAGCGGGACAATTGTCGCTCTAATTTTCATAGATGCAGAGCTCTTTTCTCCAACTTGAAAGTGCGTCAATAGATACCATTTTTGTAGATACAGTGTATAATATTATTTGCCCTACCACTCTAAACAATGCATTCTAACTGACCGCAAAGTGTATGGTGTAACAGAATTACGATTGGGAATGTACTTTTTTGCTTGCGTCTGTTAGTTTTCTGCACAGAACAAAAAATGGAGATTTTCTGCATAACACATTTGCACAAATATTCAAATCAGTTACAGTATGTTTCATAATTGTGTTGTGTTGAATATGGTAAACTCCGTGTTGATTTTGAACTCATGTGAACCCATAACACAAGCTAGTTAAGCTATGCTTACTTTGGGTCTAGATAGCGTTGTGTAGAATGTCCTATATATTTATTTATTTATTTACTATGTGAAAATGATGTGAATAAAAATGTAAAAAATAATACATGTAGATGTACAACCCTTCTATAAATTCAACGTGAAAGAATTCAGCCAGAGAAGTAGTAGTTATCCATTTTATAAGGTTGTATAAAATAAATTACTTACTTAATTCAAAACTTAGAATATCAATAATTTTATCGTTGATTTCTAATGCGTTCCTTTCTCTTCCAGGTGGTACAATTAATGCCTCATAATTTCCAGGGTTGATATTTCAACCATTTACAAGTATATAATACCAGCATTTGTACCTAGGTATGGCCATAGAGAATAACCAGCATTTGTACATAGATATGTGTCCAGGAATAGTGAAAAAGTCAGAGCTTTACACATTAGTAAGTGTAGTAAATCACATAATAAACAAGCATATATTCCAAGAGTAACTATTAGTTTCCAATAAACATCGAAAGTGCTGTGTTATTATAGTGTGGCACAAATCAATCGATATCAAAATAGAAGGAAATTTTGAACTGTATAATAAAATCAGGTCGAAAAATTTACACCAAACCGTTGTATTTATTTCTACTCGATTTTTTTCTAATAAATTGTACAGTACCGGTTCAATTCCGATGTATATCCAGTGCATCGAAAGTTAGAGGTATAAACAGAATAGGTACATGATATCAAAATAAGTGGAGCAGAATAGAGCCACCGCATAACTTCCCGTGGGTGTTCTAGAAGGTGACTAAGGGATTGGGTTGATCACCACCCGATAATCTCTACTAATATTATAAATGTGAACGTAACTCTGTCTGTCTGTCTGTCTGTCTGTCTGTCACGCCCAAACCACTGTACCGATTTTGATGAAATTTGGTATAGGGGTAGATTAGACCTTGAGAAAGGACATAGGCTATGTTTGGTCGCGATAACCGACATCCACGCGGGCGGAGCCGCGGGCAAAAGCTAGTAAATATTAAAATACAGCCCATGACAAGGTGCCCGCTTGATGGCAGTAGGCTCGCCCCCTATTACATGCCACGGAAAATCATAGTTGGCAAAATGTGGGTGTTAATACACCTCTGCCGCGTAAGTACCTAGGTAGGTACGGGAAGAAGGTTTCTTCAGGGTTGGCAGCACGAGTGTGACGCCCCTGGTGTTGCATACATCCATAGGCCACGGTAACCACTTTCCATCAGGTGATTCGTGTGCCTGTCTGCCGCCTAAATGGTATAAAGAAAAGATACTATTTGAAAATATTACAGAAATAAGATAATGGTTGTATTTTAGTTCTGTAATATTTAATTTAATTTAATTTAATTTGAATTGTACAAAAGTTGGATATTTTACATTTATGTAAGATACCTTAGATGGCTTACTTATTATATAACGTGATACTAAAATACACAACACAATCGATAAAATAAAAATTGAGTAAGTAAGTGATGCGAAACAAAATATGAAATAATCTGATAATAACTTCTGCGTCATAATTTAAAGTAACGCCACAGGCAGTGATATATTAATTAATTATTATATAAAAATTACAGATTTTATTTACCAAGATGAAACAAAGACCGACTTTCTTTTTAATATATTATTACCTACTTGTTAGTTTCGTAGTTCTGTTTGACTATGAATCAAATCAAATCAATTACGCCAAAGAAGTTTCCTACTAACTCTCTAAGTATATCCTACTAATATATGGTAGTATGGATGGATGTTTGTTACTCTTTCACGTATAAACTACTGAATAGATTTTAATGAAACTACAATAATATAGCTTATACATCAGAATAACACATAGGCTACGTTTGGTCGCGATAATAGACATCAACGCGCGCGGAGCAGCGGGTCAACAGCTAATATAAAAACATTATATCAATGTTCAAAACGATTAAATATGCAGTGGGTCCATACTTGAAGAGGTGGACCTCTTAGTCACATTATTTGAACTTAGAAATTGAAGACTTCCAGTTGATGTAAGCCAGTTGATGTAGAAGCATCGAGCTTGCATTCCGAGAGACAGTGCTTGTGAAGAATTGCTGTAATTTTGCACATCTAAAAATCAGACTCAAAATAGCTTAACTTCATCTTTACACACTTCGAGCAATGAGAGTGGTCTTTAATGCGTTGTCTTATCACCAGTTCAGATAAGCTAAATTGCTGACCTTACCTCTGTGTGTTTTTTGCATTCTGTGTATTTTCAGCGTTTCCTAAGTTCAAATTCGAGCCGAGAATAGCCCGTTGACTTCCATTGCAATTTCTAAAAGAACCAATGCCGTTGATTAACAATCCCATTCTGTAATCATTTGGAATCACTAAAGCAGAAACTTACTTGAGCAGCGCTTGATTTGCGACTACTAAGTATACATTTAAGGGAATCATCAAGATCCTAAGGGCCAAACCAACCTCGCCTTGTCATTATGAGAAATTGGCATTCTGAGAAGTTGGCATTCTGCGAGGTTGGCAATTTACGAGCGGTTGTCATTTTGAGAAGTTGGTATTCTGACATAATACGGCCTGCAAACCGTATCAGGACGTGGTTCCGGTGCTGGATTTCGTCTCAGGTTGGACGGTCAAACAAAGGTAATTTAAAAAAGCCCATTTCCACTCTGATCAATTGAACGAATCAACCAGTTGATCAGAGTGTAAGTCGATTCAGGCATAACTATGTTCCTTTCAAATCAACTAGTTGATTCGATAATTTTTTTACTAAAGTTTCTTTCAAATGTGTTCCTACCGAATCAATTTTTATTAAAAAAAAAACCCATTGGTATAACCCTTGTACCATTATAACCATACCATTATAAACAATACATAATATTAATGTATGCTAGTATTGTAGTATATTTCAATTTTGTGGGGCCCCTGGTTTATAGTTTAAATTTTGATTTACACCAAACGAGCGAATGCTCATTCTATCCATTCTACGTCAAATTCTATTAGTGTAAATAGTGACAGAACATTCGTTCGTTGTTCTTTCTTATGTAAACGCTGAAAATAAGTTTCATTTACACTAAAATATTAAGAAAGAATACTCTTACAATGCTCTTGTTCTAGTTCTTGCTCTATGTTCGTCTGGTGTAAATCAACCTTAATGTCTTCATATTGATGCATTCAGAACTAAAGTAGTAAGTATTGTGAATATAATTTTGAGACTCACACATTCACAATGATATATTCACGAAGGCGAAAGTGATATAGGTACCTAATTAGGAAAGCAAAAGCAATACAAACTTAACAACATTTATTATTATTTTTTAACATTTTACAATTTTGTTTTTAACCAGCACTGGCGCAAGCAATAATAGATATTGGTAATACGATGACTAAAACAATTCGCACAACTAATCAACGTACAAGAAAACAGATTCTTTGCTATTATTTAGTAGTAACATGTTCGCGTTGCGCTTATTAGTAAATTAATAAACACTATGGAATAATTCGATGCTTATGCCTGTTTTAAGGTCCACTTTCTTTGTTTGTTGAGCGCAATCATAAGACTGAGGTTGGTATATTTTTAGCCTAAAATATTTCAGTTCATTAAGTTGTAAAAAAAGGTATTGACTTCTTGATCTTATATAATTTGGCTAACCTGCAGTCCACAAGCGAGCCCCGAGGAATCTGGGATTGAGGAAAAAGTGGGCTCTAAGCTCCAAAGCTAGATTTCAATGCAACCAGGATGACTCACCACTAGGATGATGGAATATCTATAGATTTTAGATTGAGATCTTTGCAACCGGGCTCCATATTTTTTTTATTTTTCCTTTGTCCTCGATTCCTGGAAGTTTGCGCGCGGACTGTAGGTACAGTATGATCCTAGGTAGGGCTTTTAATTTAGTTATACTATGACCAGAAGAAGAGTGACAGTATGTCTCAGATCAACTTGCGTCAATTTGGTCGAGCGTTCTGCGTGAGAGCAAGTTTTAGGAAACGGTTCATTCGTTTTTAATTGCTCTAACAAGCCATCAAGCTGTAGACATGCGCTGTGCGATGAAGGGACGCTTACTATTCTTCCCGGCGACGCGACGTAAGAAAGCAAAAGCCGAATATTTAACCTCCCAATCAATATTAAGCATTTATAAAGTGTACCTACTCGAAAAATATGCCTACAATTACTCTTCGTGTAAGTATTCGCATTATCCGGCAGTGATACTTAAGCTAAATAAAACTTGCTTAAATATAGGTACCCACAATATAGAATAAATCGAATTAAAAATTAGGCTATATTAAAGGATAATTCAGCACAGAAGCGTACCCACCAGTACTGGTTTCACAAACTTAACATAAATATCTAAAATATATAAATAATATGGAACATACATACACACACATATAACATAATAGGTACATGTAGTTCATTATTTGTGTCACTAAAAATAGATATTAGGTGAAGACTATAATAGCCTCCACCTAATATGTTATTATTAATATTTTTTATTTATAACTAAATGAAGTTAGATAAGTAAAATAAATAATTAAATTATTATCAGTCCTATTAATGGTTAAAACTATTCAAAGTTCAAAAGTTCAAAGTCAGTCTTGACAGAAATGGTGGCAAAATTAAGAATATTTTAACTGTTACTATTTGTGCCATAGCACCTGTTCCCTACCCTCTAGAAGTACACGCTTATTGTTTCTTCACAACTTTATTATGCAGAATTATGATGGACCGTGAGACAATCGAGTTAGCTGCAAATCAGGCTTTTTTACACCACCCAACCAGAATGACAACAACCCCCAGATTTCTAGGATATTTTAGGCCAGTTCTCATATTGATATTCGTGACCTAGACTTATGGCGTCATAGACTTGCTGAGCCTAGGGTGAGGCATCTATTTGTAATACATACAAATTATGAAACGGCTTGTACTCTGTGGTAAGATTATTTAACCGCGCAGACAGCTGTACGTAATAATCCAATCAATTGCCCGACTATTGCTGGACACAGAGCAGAATATGCCCCATGGCACGCGATCATCTCCCTTCCGCGTCCAAGCCATCATTGCAAACTTTCGGTAACAACAGCGTCATAGGTCATTCCTCTATCTCACTTCATAATTAATCCGCTTACTATTGCAATAATTTTGGAAACGTAGAATAAAGGTCCAATCCCCACCAAACGGACGGCATCGGCCCGGATTTTACAATCTTTAAACAAAATTAAATCTTATTATCACAGTGTTTGAAGTTTAAATTACCAAGTCACGCACAACAGCTAGACAGCGACGTGCGGCGGCATGACGCACGTCAAGCTGTCGTGCGTGACTTGGTAATATAAACTTTAAATGCTGTGATATAAGATTTATTTTGTTTAAAGATTGTAAAATCCGTTCCCATGCCGTCCGTTTGGTGGGGTTGAACCTTAAAGCAGTATTAAATTGAAAACAGTTTAAAATTTAATATGAACCATTCAAATCTCCTACCCTTTCATAATGCCTTTCTGTTTTGCCTGGTTCTATCCTGCAACAAAAATAATTATGCAATTTTAGCGTAACTACAGTTCCCTGACAATGCCAATATATTAATTACTGTACAAAAAATATAACGAATAGAGAATAGTAAAGCACCACCAATACTGAATAGGAAGTGACAGTGAAACAGGCCCCCAATTCTGCTAAAGTAAAACCACTGTCGTGCCACAGTCTCTGCAGAAATTGGCATTAAATTTAGACTTTATTGCTATGAAGTTAAAGTCCAAAATTAAATGACAATGTTTTCATTACACGCTTTCGTTCACTCTACAAAAAGCCATTTAATTTTAAACTTTAGATGCATTGCTTTAAAGGCTAAAATCAAATGGAATTTTCTCGCAGTCTCTGTGGTGTGACAGTGGTTGTACTTTAGCAGAATCGAGGCCCTGTAGTCCTTAAATAGGTAGCGTTGTAATGGTGGTGTGGTCCTGTTAATGATCTGTTAATGATGCTAAGTATGTAGAGTTAGATTTTTGTGGGCATTTTAGACGAAGTACTTAGTGGTCCTGTTAATTTACTCACCTAATCCCGTCTATATAGGGGAAGGGAAGAATATTTTGAGTAGTGGCGAGGGGGTAATCCCATAAACTCGTGAGGCGGGACGTCGGGCATTTCATATGAATCCTCTATTGATGATGCATCTGGTAAAAAATCCGGTATTCCATAACCATATTGTTGACTATGCATGCTTATTGGTGGGTCCTCATGGGAATAAATATGATGAAAGTGTTCATGTTCATCAGATGATGCCGGTACGTGATCATATTTGTGGTGATGATGTACTGTCTTGTAAACAGTGTGCGTATGCCTCATCTTCTTCACTTTGTAGGGTACGTGGATGACTACCTTCTTGTTACGACTGTCAACAAAGGTTTTTAGTTAATTATAGCACAGCCAGATACGACGACGCGTAATATTTCGAATAAAGCTATAAATTAAAAATAAAAATAAGTCTGTGCATGGTTTATGACTACACTGATGATGTGGGTGATAATATACTCTCGTTCTTGTTTTCGTTAGCTATATTATTAGCTTGTGCTAGGAGTGCACCACTTCAACGCAAAATGATGAGTTGCCTGAAGTTCGAAAACTAGGCTTTATTTCATATACAGCCTTACGCTGTTCCCGATTCAAGTTTCGGTCGATACATATCGGATTAAAAGCTAAAATCGTTATTGTGTTGTCGAGCCTCACTATAATGAACTTTATAAACTACCGGTACCTAACGGATGTCACAGACGTTCTTATTTTAACCGAGATCGATGGCCGAACGTGCTCTCCGACGATGTATGGCCGAACGTGCTCACCTATTATGTATTCTTAAAAAAATAATGTCTAAACAATTTGTGAACGCCAACAAAAACTGACTACAAACAACCACTTCTCTGTCTGACACCTAAGTGATATAAAAATTACGTGATTGAAGCAAACAGTTGTATTTAGCTCGTAGTTGTAGAAACGAGTGCGTTTCCGTCATAGGCCGCTAATCCGATAAGCTTCCTATTGCGATGCGCGCGAGTGCAATTCTGTTTATTTCCTGTTACATCATTGAATATATCGCGATAAAGACACAATGCTATTCATAATAGGACCCTCTCTTCTACTATTTACAGGTAGAGTTTAAACAAACTCTGTGTTTAAATGGAAGGTTGATAAGAACTTCCATATGAGAAAGGTTAAGCGGTCAATAAATAGTTAATCGGAAAACCAGCCCCTCTAGACAAGTGGCAATTCGTTCCCATACATTTGGCATTCTATTCCATCATACGGCGAGCAACGAATTGCCACTTGTCTAGAGGGGCAGGGTCTTATTTATATATTTCGCAAAGTTTCTGTCGATAGGTTTTTTTATATAGGATACTCCGCCTCGCCTGATGGTAAGCTGAAGGCTAAGTCTCGGAAAAGAGGGGTACATACAGGTACATATTGGATTAAGCTTAGACTATATACAAATTCTATAGCCACAATAATCAAACCGTTATTACTGTGTTAAAAATACCACAGTATTGACACATCTACACAATATTATGGTCAAATCGATTAAATTTTATTTTGGTCTTGACCACGATAGTTTAAATACAAGGGGATTAAAGTTGACTAACTTCTTTTTACGCAAAGAATTGTTGGTTCGTACTAATTGACGTCGATCCGGAAATGTGTCTGATGTCCCATTTCGTAAGATTCAATTGACTTCTATTAATTATAATGTATTTAAAATTTAAAAACAGAAACTAAATTATAAATTAGACATACTGATTCCTACACTATAAGTTCTGTACTAACACAGTATTAATATTTTTTTACAAAATTAGGTTATTGTCATTAATAAGGTACGATTTGTATAAGCCCTAATAAACGATCTAACAATATAGTTCTTTAATAAATAAAATTAAACACAAAGTAAATAATGGTACCTTTCTGTATTAGCCACTAGTAACGTCAGCAGAACCGCAAGGCAAAATAGGATCTGAAATTTAAAAAAAAACATATTTTTTAATATTATATTACCTATAGGTAGCATTGACACATCTACAGCCCGCGCGCAAGTAGCTACCATGGATCGGGTACTGGGGGGGAAATAAATGAAGGGACCTAGGGCTCCAAAGCAACGTTGTCGATATTTTATCATCATCTTCATCCTAGTGGCAGGGTTACCGAGCTTTGGAGCTCGAAGTCCTCATTTTTTCTTTTTCCTCATTGGTGGAACCCCAACCACCTATTATGTATATTTTCTGTAATAATACTGCCTATTAATAGCCTAATAGTTCAATCACCTTAGTAAATTAGGTAAGGATATCGGAAAATTAAATAACCGGCAATAAACTTGTACAAACTTTTATTTTGACATCCTGAAAGTTTACAAAAGTTACAGGTATTTTAATCATTTGATTCTTATACAAATAGCCAAAAACCCTTATGAAATGAGATATTCGCAAAAAAAAAAGATTTTTGTGACGTTTAGATTTTGAGACAACTTTTAGGGTATCAAAATAAATGTTTATACAAATTTATAGCTCGGTATCTGAAATTCCTAGGCGAATTTCTAAAACGACTGTAGTATAACTACTTAAATTTAATTGTTAAATTTTAATTTTTAAGATTAAAATTAAAGTAGTAGGTAGTTACTACAGTCGTCAGAAATAGAATACTGAAAGAAGTAATTTTGATGTTTTTTTTTCTTTTTAATAAGCATATTAGCAACCGAAATTACTAAATACCTTTAACCCCTACAACTAAGTTACTTATGCTAGGAGTGGGTTCACGTTCACGTCGGTAGTAAAGGCCAGGATTCGAACCCGAGACTACTCGATCGTATTAACCACTAAGCTACCGACGCTTTAGATAACTTTATAGATAACGACTACTTCATTGAACACCAATATGAGTACAAAATTAATGTAGTATTTAATGTATTGCAATAAAAGCCTTCTCCGTAATAGATTGTAACATGTAAATGATTTGAATTCAATGTTTATTGCTCATAGGTCTAATTGTAAATTATTATTATGTGATAAATGAAGGCACTAAAGTTTTAAGTCAACACCAAAGTTATAATTCCATTATCTCATTAACAAAAAACTTACCGTGGCTTTACAATCCATAATATTACCTATTGTTGTTCAACAATGTGGTGGAAAGCACTTCAGAAGAACATGTGTTGTGGTAAAAAATGAAGAGAGACTTGCGTGTGAAACAAAACAACACCTTCGATAAATAATGATGCATACAATGCTTTTGCACAATTGCGGAAAATTTGCACTTTTCCACGTACGCGATGTGGCGGTCTCTAACAACGAACATACAATGAACACCGATGCGCCTATCAATACTTATATATGCTATACATTAACACAAACTGTGAACACTTAACCTCTGAACCACCCATCCCGTTTCAATATCGGTACTACATATTATTGTCGACATGTGTGGCGTAACAGGAGAGCGTTCGACTGCCAAGTCTTTGACGTTGCGGATTCGATTGATCGCTTATGGTATACTTTTTTTATTATATTTTTTACCTAACTTACCATTATATTAATACTATTTATGTTTGTATTGCTCTGGATGTGTCCATGCATAAATCACTATATGATATGTTTTTGCAAAAAATATATATCTTGTTCATTATGCATTCTATAATCCATCCATACTACAAGCTAGTTAAGCTAGGCTTACTTTGGGTGCAATATATTCTAGAACACGTAAGCTAGGACGCCTGCAGACTCACGGACGAGAATGACTCTTCGTGTTGGGGCTACGATAGCACGTGTTAAACCCACATACACATAAGTCAACATATGGAATAGATTGGTAGGAGATTCGGGCTCCAAAATGCAAGCTTAGGTAGAAACCGGACTGGACCTAAGATGAAGAATAAAAATTATAGGTGTAGGTGTTACCGGCGGTGTGCCCGACATATACTTGACCCCTAATCGAGATGATAACGAGGCCTTGGCGCGAACTGATCGGTTTCATGGAATCTAAGGTAGCACCCCGTGCTTTCCTCAAGATATCCAAAAAACGCGTACTGCGTTTATAAAGTGCATTTTGTGATACAGACATTCTGATTTATATAGGGTTTACCCTGAACATCAGACTATGCCATATTATATCAGGAGTGGATTGTAGAGTGGCATTGATTTTTATATATTAGATTTTCTCTTATACAAGCATCAAGCATCGGCATAGTGTACAAGACTGTACATGTCATTTTGATATTAGGCCCATTTGCTACTAGATCATTTTGCTAATAGGACGTTATGCTAATATGCCGTTTTGCTTTTAGGACATTCTGCTATTAGGGCGTTGTGCTTAAATGTCCTTTCGATACGAAAGCGATAAGTAATGAAACGAGAGGTAATAAAAAGATGAATCTATTAATGGTTAGTAAAGGTTCGGGAGATAAAACACACATGTTTAATATACAATTAGGTAAAAAAACGAAAAAGGACCCCGGACTCTGCAAGGAATGCTTCGGAAGTAACCGGGACAATTGCTGAGATGATGATGATAATGTAAATATACAATTGTCAGTGCGCACTTTATTACAGATCACACCACAGTAGGCGTCGGCAAAAGAACATGAGCCGGTCTACCCTACACAAACTCAAATGCGTCAAAGTCGAACCCGCCTGGTAATGGTAAAGCCCCCACCAAATCACCTGTCTTTTTTATTTATTTCTTAAACTTTAAACTACAACATTATTTTGGGATTTGTTTTTTAATTTAAAAAAAAATCAGGGGTTGATTTAGCCCCTGTACCCATCAGTCAGGTCTGCAGCTTCGTGTTGGTTTACTAGTGCGGTCAGTTGTTAAGATAGACGCGACACCTGATATTTACCTGATAGCTGCGGCATATTTAGTGTTATTAGGAAACAAGTATCCATTCTATTAAAATATTTAGAGTAGAGCCCCACCATGACATAATTTTAAAATTTCACACGAATAGAAACATAAAGCATTTTGTCTGTAAATTAGGTTTTTATAAGCTAAATGAAAAACTGATGCATAATTTACTTCCTACTCATATAATTCCTACAGAAATTAAAATAATATTTTTCAAAGATCAACTGCGTTTTTCTTTAGCCTAACAAAAGATGAAAGTTTTCCATGGGAAATTTTCCCATCAATACATGACGAATGACTAATTTCAAAACCTGGTAAGAGATACGAGAAAAAGTTAATTGTTGTTGAATAATTCTATCGTCTTTTAAGTTTTAAAGCATTGCACTTCTGTGTTATTCAGGTATAGAAAAATCTTATTTCTAGATATTCTAAGATATTTGCTTTATGGTATAATCTCCAAAATCAAAGACCCGTTTTCCTTGTGTGTTCTTACATCCGCTAGGAAAAAAGGGTGTTTACAATTTGCGTGATAGTCGGTAAGGGTTTTTAAATAGCACATTTCATTAATTTACTGAAGTAATTTTTGTGAATCAATAAATCGTTCGTGATTTATCGCAGGTTTATAAGTGCCCGGTTAATGGCAATAGGCTCGCCACCTATTACATTGGGACCTAAAAAACATAAACGGCGAAATGTGGGTACTAGCACCTCTGCCTACCCCTTCGGGGATATAGGCGTGAGTTTATGTTATGTTATGTTTTATTGAACGAAAAATTCAATTTACGTCATGAGATCTGAAGTCCGAACCATTGCATTAATCCATAGGCCGACAACCTTTCATAAATTTATTTCACGCTGTGTAATCAGATATTTCCAACAATCAGGATGACGAAAACTGTTAAATCGATTTACGATTTATATCGAAACATAAGGGTTGGATGCAACCGAGATAAACGCTAGATGGACATCATCAGATGATCGAAATATAGGGGATCAAGGAGTTTACCCAGTCTATCCACATGTATGTTTGAAAATGTTGTTATCTTTTTTTTTAAATGCAATGGCCACTAGTGCCGTTTTAATTTTTCATCTCTGGTAGGAAACTGAAATAGGAGTGAAGTTTCGTAAATCGACATGAACCTCGTGAGTACCTTTACATGTAGTAGACCTATGTTTATAATATGGTAAGAGTTGTCATTTTCATTATAAGCAGTTTGTCCTACATTACATATTTTAGTTACATACATATTTTACCTATATTACATAATATTGTAATGATTAATAGTTGACAAGTCAGAGCGATATCATCAATCACAACTTACAATACATAGACTAGGGTAGTATGGACTAGGAGGTGGTTTAAAAATATCAACATACGCGTCATTACATACGTAGCCAGTGGAACTGATGGGAGTTCTATGAGTTGTTGTCTTACCTTGTAATCAGTGCTTATTGCGTCACATACCTGGGATATGACGGTATGACGGGTATGACGATAAAATCGAAAGTTGTTAAAGTCTTAGGCCGGATTTCACCAGTGAAATTCATATAAGTTAAATGAGTTTGTACGCTTTTCTCACTGAAATTCATTGAACATCATTTTAGCGTTAGTACCGGTTGTATCCGAGGATACCATATATGTACTCAATTTTTTTTTTATTTTTTTTTTATTGAAATAACAAAAACACTATAAAATTGAATAAAAGCACCCATTAAACCCTTATGGGTTTATCTTGGGTGTGACAGTCTGTACATTGTTAATAGAATTATCATTATACACATGACAACACACACAAATTCTTACAATTTCACCCGTAATAAGAAATATTAAAGTATATATAATAAAATAAAATAAAGAAGTATAAGAGTCAACCGCGTGCGAGTTATGTTGAACATCTTCACAGGATTAGATTAGGTAGTCTAAGGCATTTGGCACACAGGGTGCAACTACGGAGTACTTGTTTTAACCCACTTCTAAAGCAAACCTAAATGGAATAAAAAAAATATAAAGGGATCATAGAAGTTCACATGTGTGGTTTCAATACTTATAACGAAGCGCCTTTTCCAACTATTCCCATCGGATTGCCCACCCACCCTTATCTTTCATATCTTCTTACTGCTGCGCTCCTAAGGGCCACTCATTATAGCCACTCGCAATGGTGAGCCAATTGCGAGCGAACCTTCCCAAAGACATGTTGCCATCAGCACACGTGAACCTCTCTCTACTGTAAAGTACATAGTCTACACAGCTTGGAATAATATGTGTAGTAGATATAGATAACAAATGCACAAACATGGCTTATTCCCGTGCGCTCCAAATCTATTGTTCTCTAAAATTCATATTTTCATACATTGATTACCAGGAGCTCCAAGGATGTTTGTATTAAAATAATAAACAAAGCCACATTTACCACTTTCATTCCCTAGAGCTCCAAAATATTGTCTAGGTACGTTGAGATATTATTCCCAGCAGCTCCAAGAAAAACACAATACTATTGGGAACACAGTAGGTATTACTGTGTTCCCAATCTTATATATAAAACTCTTAGTCCTGACTGACTGATTGACTTAGAGACAACGTACAGCCTAAACCGCAGGTCCTAGAGACTTGAAATTTATAGAGAGTGTTTGTTTAGCTGCGTGGAGGTGTACTAAGAAACGATTTTTCGAAATTCAGACCCTAAGTGCCTAAAAAGTGCCAAAAACGTACTTTCTTATAACTCAAGAACGGCTGAACAGATTTTTATGATCTTTGGTTTTTTGAATTTGGCTTTGACGCCGAATAGCAATTATCACAATTAAAATGTGGCAAATCCACGAAATAATGTAATATTAAAGGAAAAACGAAATATTATGGCGCTAATATCGCTAGCAAAATTGTTACCATGACAACGGGTACTAAAGTGATGGTGTCAACGCTAAGTCACATTTTGATCTGTCAATTGATAATATTGATAAAACGTCACTCTCTGTCACGTTTAATTAAAGTCCGACCAATAAAATAAAAAACCCGTACTGGGGGCGCCAAAAACATCTATGATATGACAACACCAAGTATAGTGATACACATGTAAAATGCCAAGTTTTCAACACACTTGCTTATGAACAGGCTTTTATTTCCCCGCAATTAAGCACGGAATGACACCTAATATAAAACTGACTTTTTCATTGCTTCTTCTTCCTCCTAGCGTTATTCCCAGTCGCATCCGAAGCTTTCAGCTTGGAGTCTGGGGTCCGCTTTTACCAGTCATAGCTACAGATTTACAATTTACCT
Organism: Eilema depressum; assembly: GCA_914767945.1. NCBI lineage: Eukaryota > Metazoa > Arthropoda > Insecta > Lepidoptera > Erebidae > Eilema > Eilema depressum. The sequence goes on along the minus strand of OU612012.1, from coordinate 18,580,723 downwards.
ATGATTTACAATAAACATGATTTGATTTGATTTGAGATTTGGCTAGACCTCGATATTTTCCGTGAAGCGATTGCCACCTGACCTCCACGACCCAATGTTAACATTAGGTGATATAGAAGCTTTGCAGCTAGACCGTTGTTTTTGGACTTTTTAGGGCTCCAACTACCCGTAAAGACTGCCATAGATGTTCTTATGGCAACCGGGACCGACGGCGTAACGTGCTTTCCGAGGCACGACCAGACCAATGCAAATACCCATATTTAATGCACACAAATATTTGCACTGAGTGGGGATCGAACCCGCGCCTTCTGCGTAGCGGCCGCGTTCACTACCGCTACGCCACGGAGGCTGTCATGTTTTTCATTGCTATTATTCACAAAAGTGAGTTATAGACTTCTTTTTTTTAATTTCATTGATTAAGTTGCTTTGTTCTAAAAGTTTCAATGCAAAAAAGATCGTGTCCAATATTACAAACGAATTAATATACCTATTGCTTGCTCATTTCATGCAGCTTCGTAATCTTCGTATTTTAAAAGATAATTTCAACTTGTAGTACGTGTTTAATATACAAAACTTTCACTAAAATGTATTTTTTTTTTCTCTGTTAAAAAGTTAAGTTTTTCTCTGTTAAGTTTTCTGGTTAAAATAGAAAAATAGACGCGGCGTGTTATACTGGTTACAAGGACTGGGCACAAATCACAACACAGTAGTATCCGTATAATAGTTTACTGCTTGGAATGGTAAATACAAGTTAGACATACAGTTACATTACACTATGTATAGAACAGGGACCACGCGATATTGTTTTTCGGACTGCATAAAATTCTTGTATTTTATGCCTAACAGCACAGAGATCAAAATAGTCGAGCATTCTTTTTTGCGTTAGGCTTATTCTTCTTAGGCGTAGAAAATACATTTGACGTTTGACCTTCTCTTCGTATTTTTATTACAGAAGATCGGGATATACCTAAAAATGTGAATAATAATTAGTCACAGTAAAATCAGTAGATTAGGCCAATTTCAATTGCACGTACTCTATGATGTACGTACCCGTCATGTTGACAACAAGGTCCGTGATGTTATTTAGAGGAACAGAGTCCAATCCTTCCTACTTTTTATCCGACAAATACTTTGTTATATTATAAATTACTTTTCTTAACTGGCTTTTAATAGTTTTCGGCATATTACTATAGTTTTGTAGTTTTGTAGCGCTCTCAAACTCAACAACACGCACAATTGACACCACACTGACAGACATGACATGACATTGTACAGATTGTTACCATATGAAGAAATTAGTTCCAATAGTTTACCGCAATATGGCGAGGTATTTTATTTTACTGGTCGGGCTTTACAATATAGCAAGAATGTGAAAAATATCAATTTATGTATGTAAGAGTTATGCAGGTTTCTACTGCAGTTTCTTTATTTCATTGATTGGAAATAGAAAAGAAGTTTTTGAGACTGGCTCACTTCGAAGGAGTATCCAATCTTCAGTTAAGTTCCACGGACCCCGAGTGGTATTATAGTAGTATAGCAGCGTGTGTCGCGAGGACAACATTCGAAACTACAATATCAGACCCATTATTGGTATTATTGGCATCGAGCATTAAATAATATTCTAGAGCATATACTGCGTCAGCTACCAGCTACCATACATGATACCATAGTATTTCATCACTAAACGACATTGACTACACGACATGATAGCATAGCGATGATCACTCGAAGAAATGTGCTGTTGGTGATATGGGAGTTCGAGCATGTGTTCTTTCGATGAAATGGCCCATAGATAAAATGACCCATCGGTTAAATGGCTCTTCGATGATTTGGCGTTTGTAGAAATGGGCTTCGCAAATATGTCTATCGATAATGAGTACGAAACCCGATAGATGTACCGTATATAAAAGAAAGCCTAAAAGTATACACGTTATCATTCAGATGAATACTCAATTACAAGCTCTCAAACAGCACATAGATAATCAAAGTCAAACAGTAAGGTACGTGAATTTAAATCTATTGACGCCGATATAACACAAGGGGAGGCTTCATAGCTAGAAACAAAGTTACAATTTATATCAATAGCTCGAAACGTTTTACCAACTGGGCGAAAGGGGCGAACGCCTGCCTTCTAGAAAACTTCACTTCCTTTCTTGACGAGAAGTATACTAAGTCAATAATTATTAGAGATGGCAGAACACAATTTAATAACTTCCTTTTATCAGCTGTGGGCTCTATTAGTCAAGCACAGTGCACTTCTGATTTAGATGAAAAGGAATATAATACGAAATGTTTGTTTTCTTACTATTATTTTTAGAGAATTATGAAAAACTAAACCACCACAAATGATATGTTGTTTTATTTATATTCATTTCCTTAACATTTACCAACGCATTGGAGGACGTCTTCAAGACTCTGGAGGAGGTAAATCTCGCACCTTCTTCGGTTCGCCGGCGACATCATCATAGTTGCGGAGTCGCTGGAACAACTGGGTGAAATGCTGCACAGCCTGAATGGAGCTTCACGACAAGTCGGCCTCGGTGTAAGCTTGGTTAAAACCAAGATTATGTTCAACACTCGAAGTTGTTCAAAAATATTATCTACCTGGGGTAGGTTATCCAGCTCGGTAAAACCAACTTCGAGAAAGAAATAGCCAGAAGAATCCAACTGGAGTGGGCAGCATTTGGCAAACTACGTCTGGTCTTCTCCTCCCCCCTGCCGCAATGCCTCAAAACAAACATTTTCTACCAGTGCGTCCTGCCTGTTATGACCTACGGTGGTGGCCATTGAAGGTGGGGTTAGTTCGTCCGCAGCGGGCTATAGAGCGAGTTATGCTTGGAGTCTCTTTGAAGGATAGAATTCGAAACGAGGTCATCCGACATAGAACCAAAGTTACCGACATAGCTCACAGAATAAGCAAGCTAAAGTGACAGTGGGCTGGCCACATCTGCCGAAGGACTGATGGCCGTTGGAGCAGACGGGTCCTAGAGTGGAGACCGTGAGAAGGAAAACGGAAGGTGGAACACCCCCTAACAAGGTGGCCCGACGCGGATGGCCTGCGAAAGGTGGCTGGGACGGACTGGATGCAGAAGGTGGAGGATCGGCAAACATGGCGTATATTGGGAGAGGCCTATGTCCAGCAGTGGACTGCAATAGACCAATAGGTGATTTATTGTATCCTCGCCATACAACAGCAACCTTCATAATGTTAATATCGCACTGGCGGACAGGGCTCTTAAAAGCAGGGCTCTTAAAGGCGTTGAACGTTTATACAACAAGTCCGTCAGTTTAGAAAAAATACTTTTGGTGGCAGTAGTCGACATCCACGCAGGCGGAGCTGCGGGCGAAAAGCTAGTTATATTATATAGATATGAATCTTTTTTAATTTAAGTAGTATAATTTGGAGTTCCTGGGAATTGATGTTTAGAGATAGGAAGTTATGAAGGAAAAAGCTTTCATAAGTTTTTGGAGCTCTTGAGAACGATTTTATAAAATAATACTAATATTTAATTTTAGTCTTGGAGCGCTTGGGAGCAAAATCGTGGAGCGGACGGGAATAAGCCACAAACATAATATATCTGAGTTTTTTTAAATACTATCACGTCTCTTTTGAAGACAGAAATATGAAATTTGGTAAGAAGGTGAATGAATTATTTAGATTTATACTTAATTGATAGATAGCGCAGCAAAATTAGATTATACAACTGACCGAACACTTCTGTGAACCCTAGGCCCGGTACACGGTACCAGGCGTGATGTTATGTACGTGCAATAAATCATATCGTGCAATCATATCATACATATGCAATAGTAGTAATCGTGGTGGTTTTTCTAAAGTTTATTAAAGAGTTAGGTTATTTATCTTCGAAACTCACCATCAGTTATTCACTAAATTCAAATAGGACCCTTTCGAAATATGTTTTCACACTAGAAATCAAAACCAAATCAAGCAAAACTCGGTAGCCCAGGTACTTATATAGATAAATGGGCTTTCTTTAATGACTTATGTATCTATGCATGTTTTATTTATATATGATCCATATTAATATACCGTTACATATAGACTATAATTACGAATACGGAACAAGGAAACGGAATTGCATATATACAATCTGTGACTACAGAATGATTGGGTATTTATTTACGATTACTTTGCTACTTTGGCAATACAGCGTGGTTTAAGGGCCCCTTCACATTAGCCTTTGTCCAGCGTAGGCGTTCGGTGAATGTATGGGGTGGGGTACGTAGACGCAGCAACAACAATCACCAAACGCAAGGTGTGAAGGGGCTCTAAGATACGTAATCGGTTTTGTGCAAATTGTGAAGCACATCGGTAACACTTGTAATAATATTTTGCTAGCGATGCTTACATTGCTTACCTACCCCTTGTGCAACACTATCACCTGTGGTTAACTTCGTAAATCTAACGATGGCACCTTCTTAGTAACTTTCTTTCGATGCTTGGAAGTTCTCGAAGTTTTTGCCTAAAAGTAAAATTCCAGCAGTAATCATAGATTAAAATGATATACATTCTTCGGCTTCGATTAAAGAAGTCAGGTGTAAAATATATAATCGTTTCGAAACTGTGATTCGTTTGTGGGAGATCTCCATGTACAATGAAATTGAGACTTGTAATACTTACCCCTAAAGACAGTTGGTCACAAATTCATGGTCACAGATCACTACTACCCACCAACGTTTGTCAAAATTAATAATTTATGCAACTAAACTGCACAGAAATACAAATTCACAAACATATTAAAAAGTTAGCACAGCTTCGGATTGGTAGGTAGGCCTGTCAGGTGCAAGTCAATCTCAGTGCAGGCTTTCTATTAGAGTTGGGAGAACAGACGGCAGTTGCTGTCGTAAAAGTTAAAATAAGACAATTCAGGAGAAAATTAACGGTCCCCGGGTTTCAATGTACGAGCTTTGGTTGCAACCGGGACTGATATTTGTGATGATGACGATAGATTAGAAAGAAATATAATGTACCTACTTACATCATTAATTTGAAAATGCTTCCAGAGTGCATATCGCAATTCCCAATCCTCGAAGAAAAGAGTTGGCTTGTTCCAGGTAACGTGATGTCGGCTTACTTTGTAATAATTCATAATTGGCGGATTTAACTGTGGGGCTTCCTGCGCTCGCCGCGATATAATTTGGTTCACGTAAGTGTACAACACGGGAGCCTTGTGCACCCAACATATCAAAGACATCACGGATACGACGAGAGCATGCATCCAATATCTGCTAGAGGGCGGAATTTTTTCCGCGTTTAAAGCCTTTTCTTGAATTTCCATTAACATACATGCGGAAGCAGCGGCGGTCAAACCACATGGTACCTCCAGCACTATAGCGCAAATGATAGAGTAGACGTGTTTTACGTAACTGATATTCGTATTGTGGAATTGGACACCTTTAATGAGACACTCTTGTATCATTTCTCTGTGTTCACGAATAAAAGCTTTGTCGGTCTTCTCACATACTCCAACCACAATTGGTGCCTAAACGACAAAAATATTTTTCCTAATTACTTTACCTTTAGCGCCTTCGCTGCGTTTAGCGTACGCACAGCGCGGACGTCCGCTTCGCGTGCTTGTTGCATGTTATTTCAAGAGCAGCGCTGCGTGAGGCGGATACCCGTCACACGCGACGGACAGGCGGACGCACTGCGCGCGCCTCCGCGACCCGCACCCGCTAAACGCAGCGAAGGCGCTTATATATCGCTAATATGGCAAGGTTATTTTATACTAAGTATCTGGTCATTATCAGATAGTATAAAATGAGTATTTATATCTACCAATAGTTACGGTTGTATAATCCAAAAATGACAGCACTACAGGGTCGAGGAGAAGTAGAATGGGAGTACGTTTACGATCGGATAGCTTCGATTTTTTAGTACATTCTCTACTCTCCACTCCACCTTTCCACTACCGGTTTATCATTTTTACGATAGCGCTTGCCGTCCATGCTGCATGCTGTACCTCGTGCACTAATCACAGCAGGCCGTACTGGCTTGACCCCGAATGTCCTGGTGAGTGTGTTAACTACTGTAGCTACAATCTTACGAAAATTAAATAAGTTTTCTAATATAATGTCGACGCCAAAAGGCCACGGAAGACGGAATAGGTACTAAAATATTTCTTCCGTATTAGAAATAAACTAACCTGTGAAAATTCATAGAATAGGATAGGAGCATTCAAGTAGTTACTATTCTTTCCTCGATCCAGGAATCTTAGTAGAAGCCTACAACCCACTAGGCCATAAGTGATTGTCGGAGAGCTGGCTAAACGTTTCAACACATGTTCTAACAGTTCCCCCTTTAAACTTTCTTTATACAGGCCCACTTGATAATAGTCCACAGCATGATATAATAACATGGCAAACTCTAGAACATTTTCATGGTTCATACTGACTATCCAGAACCAATTTAGCATTGTAATTATAATCATCAAACGATGTTGGTTAGTCACCCTTTCGAATATACGACGCAGGCTGACTTCGAAGCCCTTTCGTAAATAGTTGTAAGCGGGTATTCTGTTTTCATCTTTTGCAATACTTTGCGCGAAGAAATCTAACAGACGGGTAACAAATGGCAGAAGTTTTTGTTTGTCAATTACCCAATTTGAGCTATTGAGTAAGTCATAGAACACACGCATTCTATGTCTAGCAGACTTAACGTTATTAAACAACACGCAGTGAATATCTGTAAGCATTAGATTGAAAAGCGTTGTCTTTCCTCTGATGAAGAATAAAATGACTTCTAAAATCTGTGCCACGAAACTCTCAAAAGGCCATAGTGACACGTCAGTAAAAAATTTTAGAGTAATTTTTATGGTTATTTCGCTACATTCTGGCAATAGCATATCCATTGTTTTCTTGAAGGCTACTTCTGCCTTGTGAAACTGACGTTTACCACACCAGTACCAATATCTAGATGTAAGTCTGCTGAGTTTTAATCGCATACCAAAATAGTACACTAGTGTCAAAGCGCTAAGGAGCAGTTCCTCAAAATCACTCTCTTGAAGTTCTATTCGATCACAACTGCTTAAAATATGATGGATATTATCTATAGCGACCACTTTTTTGTTAAAGTGGGCGGCATTTAAATCCATAGGCATATAAAAATTGTGTTGCAGATTTATTGCAGTTTGAAGATCTATGCCTTGTAAACTTTTATGTTTACTTTTAAAAATGCTAAAAAAATCTTTCATGGTAACTTAAAACTATATCGAGTACGAAATGCAGATATCGTCGAGATATATCGAGATATTCCGAGACAGAGAGAATATAACTACTACGTTTTATCCAGTGAAACCCAACAACCACCAACAAGAACCACTATGATACCCAAATATTCGAAATGATTTTGACGTTTTGTAAGCAACTGAAATAATTCTACCCATAAACTTAATAAATATACCTATAAGTTTATGGTTAGAAGGTAAAGAGTTCGGTTGATATAGTAGCATAGTCCGTTTTAAAATTATTTGGGAGTGAGGAAGGTGTTTATAGAACAATAAAATTTTTACAAAAACGTCAATCCGACTTCAAGAAACCAAGAAAAGATACACTGAAAAGTGAAAATAAACTGAATGTACAGATTTACTGATCTTTTAGAAGTCAGTACCTAGCCCGACAGGCCATATCTCAATTGTTTGCATCGTAGTAGTTTTTGCACAGTAAACTAAGTTGTTGTTATATTATTTTCTTTAATCACATTTAAGTATATCAATGAAAGATATATATTTGTATTTTTTGTTACAGAAAAGAAACAAATGTAGAATGTTTTCAAATAATTTTATTCGGAATGAACACACGTGGATCTTAATCTATCAGTCTTCCTAATAATTCTTAAAATAAAAGCTGAAACACATGTTGTGATACGACTAAAAACCAAAGAGTGATTTTCACTCCAAGACTATAAATATTTTAATCAATGATATAAATTACTCTGAGATTGACTCTACTGCGCATTAGGAGTTTGTGCGTTGTCAGCCGCAATCGTCACTTGTTGAGGGACAGTATATGCTTGTGCCATGTAGGGGCCAGGACCAACTTGTTCCTGAAGTTTCTCAGCTTCTTCTGGTGCAACTGGGCACATACACGGCACCAATTGTACGTGCTGAAGCGACACAGGAGTAAGACTGGTTCCGGCAGGAACGCTTATGGGAATCGGCGCCAGGTTCTGTGGAACTTGTTGAATCTCTGGCTGCTGGTACTGTGGCGGCTGGATTTGATACACCTTGCGGGATTCATAAGGAGTATACGTGTATTGGTATCGATAACCTGGGCTCATATTCGGTGGTAGAGGCTGAACCCAAGATTTTTGGGGAGACTGTTGGCTTCTGTAACAATGGTACAAATATGCTTAACTGAATACGCTGTAAATGGGTATATTTCAATTCGCTTTAGCGTTATTTCTAAGTGAAGGGAGAAATTAGTAACCTACAAGAAATTACATTAGAAATTGAAAAGTAAAATGTCACCAAAAAACTGAAAAAAAAAAGCTGTGGATGTGAATATGAATTCCATGTACGGCAACTGTGTGTTCTTTTTATTTGCAGTACCTAACCTAATGTAGGAACATGTGACGATGCTACGAAATCCAATATTATCCTATTTTGTATCTGTAGATCTATAAAAAAAAAAAAACCTATCTGAAAATCTGTATATATGGTATTATTTCAGATAGGTTTTTCTTTTATGGTATTTCCTAAAATTTAAAATTTAACTAGTGTGTAGTGTCATTCTATAACAGGCAAGATTATTTTCCATCGGTTTCACTTTTGAAAATGTTTACCCTTCGCCACTACTAGGTACAATATCGGTTTTTTTATGTCAAGTTCAAGCTAAAAATGCTATTAGCTTATCTCTGATGTTGAATTGTGAACATTACGGAATAAGAAGAAATGGCGTAGAATAATGATACCCTTGTGTCATTATTCTACGCCCTTTCTTCTTGTTCCGTAAATCTGTAAATACCTAACTACGACAAAAAACTAAAAGAACGTAAAATTAAACAAGTTTTAGAGTCTAAAAGCATGTTAAACTTCATAATTTAACGTATGCTTATTTTTAGTACTTATATATAAAACGTAAAATGAGTATGCTTGTGGTAGCGAAACTCAGAAAAATATTCAATGGACTTACTCAAAATTTTGGCAGGTCCTTGTATTTTGGTCAAAGCAATTAATCTATTCTTTTCATATATTATTTACATATTTTGGTTTAAGATATATATAATGAATTAATTACCTACAGTTTGTAATGTTATGTTTGTATAGAACAAAAGTAAGTTCGTATACTTCGGCAATTTGCTGCCAAGAGATGTAAGATGCAAAGGAGATATAGAAATGAGAGTGAACGTGGGAAATCGTGTGAACGGTGCACTACATTCCTATATACCTAAGCGGTCAGTCATTGCCGAAGAGTACGCGCCTGGCTGTCCATAATGGCGTTCTAGTGAAATAGCCCTAATGTATCTATGGTAGTGAAAGTTGGATACGACAGAAATCATGTAACTAGAATTATTTAAGTACTTGAAATGAGACCATTACGCAGTACCTGTAGAATAAGATAGGTTAATAGAAAGAAGAATACAGATATATGAGAGTGGTGTGGCTTGAAAGATTTTGTAATGACAATAGTAAAAAAAGGAATGCTTATTTGGGCACGCAGAATAAAAGGGAACTGAGAGTTAGGTACCTATTTAGGGTAAATGTAAGTACATAGACAAATTGGGTTGGTTAAACTAATTTGTCCAATATTTATATTATTTTATTACATTAGGTATGTTGTAGGTATACTACTAATGGCAAGCGGCCGCCATGACCCAACTATTTTGTAACGTAGGTAAATTACGAATGGCCGGTCCTCCGAAAACCATTATAAGTTCTCCTTGATCAAATTGTACTTTGACAAATATTTGGCAAAAGTAAATGATACTATTTATTAAAATGTTAGCTATTTTGGTTCATTTTCGTAACTCTTCATCGTCCCAGCGTTATTTACGGTTGTATTCAAGTCTTCCACTTAAGAGTGTGGGAGTATTGTCTTGACTTTTAAAAGCGTCTGCCAGTCGGTTTTCATTAGATATACCGGTTAGCAGGTGTGGTTGGCTTGTGCCCCGAAGAATTTGGTAGGATCCCCTGCACACATAGGATTTACCTAACCTACTCACTGTTATCTAGTTTTTGGAAATTTACCAAATCATATATCCAAAAAGACTACTGAATCCTGTGTACCTAAATCTATATATAAAAATGAAATCAAAAGAAGGAACGAAAGGCGCTTTCGCATTTAGAATTCGCATTCGCTTTTACATAATTACGGACTGTGGTAAAGAACTAGTACAGAGTTCAATATACTTACGTCGAATCAGATCCCCATTTCAAAAAGAAGGCCTCTGTCGACGCCATGAGTGCCAAACTTAGAAGGAAATGCATCTGAAAACAAATCTTACATTAAAATTGCAAAACACACAAAGAACTTTTAATAGTAGCACTATCATTAAATAAACAGAACTAAAATAAGAAGAAAAATGAAGTGACGGCCACTCGAGCGGTCACGTAACAAATAAAAATGAAGGAAAAGTATATCAGCACACTTTATTACATAAGATAAGGGGAAGCGAAAGTGTAAACTAACTATTTACAATTATAGATTTGGAACTAAACTAACTTTTTGTTTCTTACACTTTCTCACTAAATATTTGGATAGGAATAATGCCTAAATACACCTTCATGTCTGAAAAGCACGCACTGGACTTTAAGTAAAAGGGATAAAGTAGGTAACTAAATTAGTGAAAGATGAATTACGTTGTGATCCGTTAACGTAAAATCATACATTCTATTATGCAAATTGATGAAGAGTCATCACAATTATTTGGAGATAGAATTCGTAGACAAGGAAAAAAGTGGCATAATAGCGTAGTAGAGCGCTCGACTGCTACGTCAGGGTCAAAGGTGCTTTTCCCGTCCCATGCTAATATTTATATGTATGCATGAATCAGTAGGTACGTCTATTTGCATTAGTCTGTGTCTGGGTGTTGTTATGTAGGTATTATAATATTTACCTACATATATATCAATAAAATTATCTATCTAAGTATATTGCTAGTTCCCTTGGTATTCTTGCACCTATTTCAAGCTAGACTAGCGCTATGTATATCCTAGGATAATATATTATCATTATTCTACCATCATAATGAACTCAAGTTAAGTGATTTGAGAATAATTCAAATAAGTATGAGAAAATGTTAGTTAATTATACAATATGCACAGCAATTCGCAAAGCAAACTTAAAAGAGCGTACACAACGCAAGCTCCTAGGCATAGGAAAAAGGGAATCAATAACCAGAACCTATTTATAATTACATTTTAAATTCCTATACACACAATCTTATTTTGAAGTCTCATGTCTACTAAAGTTCAAGATTAATGATCGCACGTTACACAATTTCAACTACTCAATTATAAATTCCTTAATTACAGTTTTTGAAACAAACGTGGGTGTTGGCTGTTAAAAGGTAAATTTCTATGCCTTCTAAATAAAATTGGGTTTTATTTTTTAGAAGATAGAGATCACTTAATCGTTAGGAGCTCGTTACGAGGCTGTGGCGTTGTGAGCTTGAATTTATGTAGCTGTCAAGATGGAGAGGTTTATTTATTTTTATAGGATGTGTGAAGATGTGCTCGCTGAGGGTAGAGCGGGACTTTTCCTGTGTTTTGCTAGACACGAACATTATAAAGCGATTTGTGCCGGCCCATGGATAATCGTTAAATGGTGCATGCCAGATGCCAGTCCCAAACTCATAAATGTTTAATTTATTTCCGACCCATCGCTTCATCTTTATATATTTTAATAGCTGGATACCATTTCTTCTTGAGATCGATAGCATCGCGCCGCACAATAAAAAGTAAACGAAAACACAAAACCATCGGGTAGGTACGTATATTATTATTGCTTTCAATAACTTAATCACAATAAATCAAGATGGATTTGGCTGTCACAGCGGAGATGTTAATATACCGTTGATGAGAGATAAGATGACGACAGATGACTTGCTCTATCGGCTCTCTAAAGCTTCCCCTATTGGATATTGATATTGTTGTTTAAATTGAAAATATATTCAACAATAGATAATGATTAAGCTCGGTCAATGTAAATATCCTGGTGTGAAACGATTTTGTGAATAATTGATTTTATTTTCATTTACTTAGAGATATTTTTAACGTAAATAAGTACTAGTGACATATTATTTTCATCTATAAATTTTTTATTTAATTTAATTTACCAACATTAAATTTATTTACTCAACACATACCTAATGTCACGTTGTACCTTAATAAAATTAACGTCAATTATGTACCTTATTCAAATAGATATGTAAACAAACAAAGTAGGTATTTAAAAAAATACGTATATGAACGTATCTAATTATACTTTAATCATACGGTCAATTAAAAAACCCGAAGAAAAAAATCTAAAAAAAAATCGCATAAGAATAACAGAAATCAATAAGAAGCAACTCACCACTCTGCCTGCATCCGGATACATGGCACTAGACGAGATATGCTAACTGGTTGAGAGGATCAGCCCAACGTTCACCCCCTGTGAGGTAACTCTCGGAACTACTAGTAATCGACTTGAGAAACAAGGAGCCTCCACACAAAAAACAATATTTTGTTATTTTGGGAACGAAGATGCGAGCACCCACTCCGGCCGCGGAATGACCGATCCCCGGGGACCACTCGTTTTTTATACACGGTTTCAGAAACATTCCGTCCTTAAAAGCCGGTCTCCGACCTCAACATGAGGTATAATAATAATCTTATTAACTTATCTACACTTCTATCTTTACTTAGAACGTACCGTTATATTAGCCTGATTTTAAAAAGGATTTTCTTAGATACTGCCCACTTAAGATAATTTCACACTTTTTCTTAGGGCGGCTTAAGTGTTTTGACGTGGTATTTTTGATGTGGAATGGAACACTTTAGGCGAGTGGCCGGCGCTCGCGGTCTAGTGCACACGTAATGGCAAGGAAGGATGCGGCTGACATCCGTGTCGAATCCGTCCGAACAGTTTATTACCAACTCGAGCCAACAGCCTGTGAATTGCGTCTTCCTCCGACCAGTCCCATGACTTGTATTGTTACCTCAACCGTGAAATCTTAAATGGGTAAAGTCAACTAAGCGACACAATGACTAGAAAAAAAGCAAAACATTTTCAATTTGTACTTAGTCAAATAATTTACCCAATATACGAAAATAAGTTAATTGAAATCAATTCTGTAAACGCCCATACTACAAAAAGGATCTTTTGTAGGTCTTTTGTTGGACCCTTTTTGTAGGTACTTGGTTACAATATTTTTGTAAATACATGCCATGCTCTCTTATTATAACTTCATTTATAATTATATACTGGCCAGCCCTCCTAGACATCCATTGTTTTCTGCATCCAGTATAGCCCAACTTTTCGCAAACGAAAGTTAGGAGTTTTTCTAGTTACCTAGAAAAACTCCTAACTTTCGTTTGCGAACTCGCGGACTCTACTCTAGGACACGTTTGGGAGTGACTTCGAATTGTGTAATTCCCCCACTGCGTTGACCAAGTCCCGCTTACCGAGGTCGAAACAAATAATATGATGGGCGACCCGCCTGGCACGTGTTGCTCTATGTACCCAATGACGTATATTTAATTGCACGAAACAGCTACACCGTATGAATGATTGGGCACATTTGCTCAACGCAGTGCGGTGGTAACTGGAAAACAGTACCAAAATAGGCTCGCTTCTCATAACTAACTGCATGTAAGAAGAAGTCCACTATATTGGAATCATATAGAATAATTCAAATTTAAATTTTCGAAGTAAATGATATATACCTATTGTGATTCTGCTCATTTGAGTAACCATTATAAAAATTTTATAGGAATCTATTAAGATCTACTGGGAATTCATAAAGTTACTCGTTTTTAGCAGAATCGGTCAATGTGACCTTTTTAGACCCGTTGGTGAAATGAATGACGATATTCGTGTCCCTTCGCCCAGCATACTCACCGTGGAATTTTGATATTTCATGAAAATAGTTCTGAAATAGTTTTAAATAGTTGCGAAAGGAAAAAAATAGTTCTCTTATACTTACGAAATTACAGCCATAGTTCTATGAGTATGCTGGGCGAAGGTTTCGTCCAGCATACTCACCTCCGTTTGGGGAATCTGCGTACGCTTCAAACATAATTCATACTTCAAAAAATAGTTCATAAATAGTTCTTAATGGTGTCCAAAAAGAAAAAATAGTGGTCTAATAACTCCGGAGTTATAGGCTTTGTTCACTGAGTATGCTGGGCGTAGGTTCTACGCCCAGCATACTCACCTCACTGCGCAAATACCGAACGAGCTATAGGTACAATTTATGTCTCAAAAAATAGTTCTTGAAATAGTTGTCAATATCAGTCTAATTTTCGCTTGAATTTTGACCTAGAAAACCATTAAATTTGGTTGTAAACTTCTACATACATTCGATTTTAGTACAGTCGGATACAAAACTTTCTAATATCTTAGGTACATTTTGTACTAGGTATAACAATTTTTTAACCCCCGATGCAAAAACGGACGGAAGTTTGACGTGTCTATGTGTATGTCTGTGTACATCGTAGCTCCCGAACCGATTTTTTTTTAAGGCGAATTATTCGGGAGTGTTCTTAGCTATGTTTGATGAAAATTGGTTCAGTTGTTTAACCACGGTGTATATTATACGACAATCTACACAACGCTATCCAGACCCAAAGTATAACTTAACTAGCTTGTGTTATGGGTTCTAGAAAGCCTATAAACATACTTGATACAATTTTTTTTTGTAAATATATAGCTGATGCTCGCGGCTCCGCCCGCGTGAAATTCTGATCCCGTTCATCGCTTAATATAGCCAATACGTTATTCTGATGTACAAGCTATATTATCGTAAAGTTTCATCAACATCCATTTAGTAGTTTTTACGTGAAAGAGTAACAAACATCCTCACATACTTACAAACTTTCACGTTTATAATATTAGTAGGATAGAAACCAGACCAATGCAAATATTCATATTCATGCATACAAAAATATTTGTACTGAGCAGGAATCGAACTCGCGCCTCCAGCTTAGCGGCCGCCTTCACTACCGACAAAGAGGCAGTCAAACGGAATGTGGCACGTCGCGGCCTGCCGCTGCATCGTTTGACGAAATAAAGTAAAATGAATTCTAAAGTCACTGAAATAAGATTCAAAATAACTTGATTAATAATAAAATCCTTTGCCATGCCGTGCCATGCCGGCAGTGGGCGCCGGCCCTTACGACCCCCTCAAGCATGTAAGGGGAGGCGACAATGTATTCTTAGGCCGTCGCCTTCTCGGCAGGCTGCAATAGACTTTAGTGTCCAGACAATTTTTTTGGCAAATAGTTCACCCTACAAGCAATGAAGTAATAGGATTTATTTACGCTTACAGTTTCATTTATTTTATTATTATTAAAAAATATATACTTACTAGCTAAATGCTAATATATTTTTTTCGACTGTTTTTGAATGTGAGATAATACCACAATATTATTCCCAATCACAACACCCACCATTAGAATGTTTAATATTTTTATATTATAAAAACATGTGTGGACGACTGTACCTCATTTAACGTTAGTATGTAGAAGTTTACAACCAAATTTAATGGTTTTCTAGGTCAAAAGTCAAGCGAAAATTAGACTGATATTGACAACTATTTCAAGAACTATTTTTTGAGACATAAATTGTACCTATAGCTCGTACGGTATTTGCGCAGTGAGGTGAGTATGCTGGGCGTAGAACCTACGCCCAGCATACTCAGTGAAAAAAGCCTATAACTCCGGAGTTATTAGACCACTATTTTTTCTTTTTGGACACCATTATGAACTATTTATGAACTATTTTTTGAAGTATGAATTATGTTTGAAGCGTACGCAGATTCCTCAAACGGAGGTGAGTATGCTGGACGAAACCTTCGCCCAGCATACTCATAGAACAATGGCTGTAATTTCGTAAGTATAAGAGAACTATTTTTTTCCTTTCGCAACTATTTAAAACTATTTTAGAACTATTTTTTGGCATTCATGAAATATCAAGATTCCATGGTGAGTATGCTGGGCGAAGGGACACCGATATTCGTGTAGCAGTGGCAAGTAACAATTAATTTATATCAATGAGATGAGCAGTGGTAGTGTGTTTAAATGTTAAGTCAGAAGTCGCAGTTTGATTACCGATTAGTGTAATATATTTGTATGCATGAATGTGTAAAATATGTCAGATTATTTCTAAGTATAGTAATTAAGTCTGTTTTTCCAAAAAAAACTAAGTAGGTAGGCACATATGTTTATCTGCATTGTACAACCCATTATACAAGCTAGTTAAACTTTTCATAGAGGATTCATAGGGTTAGCGGCTTAGATATTTTTTTCTTATTATGATAAAATTCAATGCACCTACCTAATTGTTAATATGTAGTATATTAGGACAGTTTCCGTGGCGTAGCAGTAGTGAACGCGGCCGCTACGCAGGAGGCGCGGCTTCGATCCCCGCTCAGTGCACATAGGTATGAGCAGGGATCGAACCCGCGCATGCATACAAATAGGTATTTGTATGCATGAATATGGGTATTTGCATTGATCTGGTCGTGCCTCGGAGAGCACGTTAAGCCGTCGGTCCCGGTTGCCATGCGAACATCTATGGCAGTCGTTACGGGTATTTGGAGCCCTAAAATTAACAACAACAACGGTCTAGCTGCAATGCTTCGATATCACCTAATGTCACCATTGGGTTGTGCAGGCCATATGGCAGTCGCTTCACGGAAAATATCGAGGTCCAGCGAAATCCGCAGTTATGACTGGTAAAGCGGCCCCCAGACTCCGAAGTGAATGCTCCGGATGCGACTGGGATGGGAATAAACGCTAGGAAGAAGTATATTCAGATAATAATCAATTAAAGAGTGACAGGAAATTTACGAAACCCTAATTTCACATTTTTAGCGTTTTGGGTGTTATTGAAACACAATTGATTACTTTTATTGTCAACCATATACAATATGGATACGACATATTAGGCAATAATTGAAACCATATACTTGGTACCCCCTAAGCTTCAAGCAGGAAATGTTTGAACAAAATTGGTCCAGTATTAAGGGCAGAAACTAGAGTTTTAATTTTATAGAATTTGAACAACTTTGAGCACTCTGTAGAATCGCATGTTGCCGCTTAGCTGTTCAAGTAAGTTACCTACTATGCCTATTGTTGTGTGTGTGTGTGAAGGTGTGTGCGTATTTATTAATGACTTATGACACAGTCAATGACTTTAAAGCAATGGATGAAACTATTTAATGACTTATACAAGTGGTTGCATTTTCTACATTTATTTTAATAATTATTTTGTTAGAAAATTTCGGATTTTATAAATCAGGGAATTTAAGTTTAAATTTAATTTGGTTCTATTCCTACGGACCAGGATGCTTCGCGGTTTCAGTATATGCACATATGTCGTATCCATATCGTATATATACAGGGTGTCTCATAATTCAAGGATAAGCCGGCAACAGAGGGTGGCCCTACTTATGGCTGCTCTGGAAAAAATTAGAAAAAAAATATATCTCTATTTTTTTTTAATTATTTAAACTTTTTTAAAATTCTTCGAAATTCGGTACCCCTAATGATATTTTCAACTACCAGGCCCACAATTATGCAAATATTTTTAAACTCTTTTCTGTATTAGCTAGCTAAAAAGCATGGCTATCCATCACCACCCTGAAAAATTATAGAATATTTGTAGTTATTTTACAAAAATAAGTCAAAATATTTTTTTGTCGTCAAATTTTCATACATTTTTACTTTCGACCCACTTTATTTTATCTCAGTGAAAAAAAAAGGACACCACTATGGCATCCTTTTTTAAAAATTGGCGCAACTATCCAAGATTTCAAAATGGTATGATTTGGGTATGATAATCCAATAAAATACTCAAAAAAAAATTTAAAGTTAATAAGAATCACATTACATAAGTACATTGCTTTTATTGAAAATCACCAGATTTATTTTGTACACAATGCATTCACCATCAATAAAAAATCATTGCCGGGACTCGTGACTAATTGGTAACCTAGTAGGTTAACACATAACGAGGTTAAGCAACACAAGCCAGGTTGGTTTTCAGATGGATAACCATTCTTAAGACATTGAAACACCTCCATTCCTCAGAGAGTACGTTAGGCCGTCGATACCGGTGGCCATACGAGCATCTATGACAGTTGTTACGGGTAGTCGGAGCCCTTAAAGTCCAACAACTGGACTCACTACATAACTTTGATATCGCCAATGGGTTGTGGAGGTCAGGTGGCAGTCGCCTCACGGAAAATTTCGCGGTTCTGCTGTTTCACAGTTAACTATAAAATCCGACTCTGCATTTTGTAAAGGCTCAGAGGATGATGAGTGTTGAAAATCCATAACTGTTAAAAAATAATTAAACAAAAAAAAGGCACTTTTGCAGTGGGTACAGGTCTGGGCGCTCCTTCTTAGGAGTTATTAGGACAAGCGCGGATGCGTGTAAAACTAGTATATTTATTGACTTATGATGATATTTTGTAAAATGATGTTTTAGTAGACCTAAAAACAAGTTCTTAAAACAATTCCAATAAAACTCTGAGCCTCGGATTTCCGGGCTAACTGTGAAGCGCTGAACTTCGATATTTTCCGGTAGGCGACTGCCACCTGATCTCCACAACCCACTGCCTATATCGAAGCTATCTAGTTAGACCAGTTTGACTTGGCGAAGTGGAGAAGGAAGAACTGAAAGGCGGACTCTGAACTCCGAGGTTATCTTGGCCACGGATGCAATCAGGAAAATGCGTATCCATGAAGATGATGATGACTAGTTGTTAGACTTTTAGTACTCCTTCTACCCGTAACAACTGTCATAGATACTCGTATGGCCACCGGGATCGACGGCCTAAGGTACTCTCTTAGGAATGGAGGTGTCTCAATGTCTTTAGAATGGTCATCCATCCGAAAACCAACCTGGCTTGTGTTGCTTAACCTCGTTATGTGTTAACCTACTTGGTTACCAATTAGTCATGAGTCCCGTCAATGATTTTTTATTGATGATGAGAGCATTGTGTACAAAATAAATCTGGTGATTTTCAATAAAAGCAATGTATGTAATTTATTGGATTATCATATCATATATACGTCAATGATTTTTTATTGATGATGAGTGCATTGTGTACAAAATAAATCTGGTGATTTTCAATAAAAGCAATGTATGTAATTTATTGGATTATCATACCCGAATCATACCATTTTGATATTTTGGATAGTTGCGCCAATTTTTAAAAAAGGATGCCATAGTGGTGTCCATACTTTTTTTTTTCACTGAGATAAAATAAAGTGGGTCGAAAGTAAAAATGTATGAAAATTTGACGACAAAAAAATATTTTGACTTATTTTTGTAAAATAACTACAAAATATTCTATAATTTTTCAGGGTGGTGATGGATAGCCATGCTTTTTAGCTTGCTAATACAGAAAAGAGTTCAAACATATTTGCAAAATTGTGGGCCTGGTAGTTGAAAATATCATTAGGGGTACCGAATTTTGAAGGATTTTAAAAAAGTTTAAATAATTAAAAAAAAAAAAGATATATTTTTTTTCTTTTTTTTTCCAGAGCAGCCATAAGTAGGGCCACCCTCTGTTACCGGCTTATACTTGAATTTTGGGACACCCTGTATATATCTAGCTAAAAATAAGCAATTAAGTCAGCTGATCTTGCCAGTTCATGTACCTAGGTATTACGATGAGTACCTATATTACTTCAGGTGTAAGAAGGTAGGTACTTAAATACCTTCTTCTTATTCTCGATTTCCTGACATCCATAACCCAATTGAGTCACCTAAGGTGACATTAGTTGATATCCAAGCATTGCAGTAGACCGTTGTTGTTGGACTTTTATGTGAATGAAAAAATGTATTGAAACTCTTTGGACTAGAGTTTATTTAATGCCATTTTTGCAGTGTCGATCAAGGGCCTGCTAATTTCCAAATTAGAATATTTATTTAAAGTGTCGTGCACGTTATTCACCTTTGTTGTGAGCAGTAGGTAGGTAGGACCTGTAGACGAATTTTCCTGAGGGCATCCGTGGCCAAGATGACCTCGGAGCTCAGAGTCTGCCTTCCGGCTCTTCCTCCTCCACTTCGCACGATCTAGCTAGGGCGTCCATGGTAGTGAGACCAGAAGAAAATGTATGCATGTAAAAAAATCTTATCAATCAATTAGCCTATTGCAGTCCACTGCTGGACATAGGCCTCTCCTAATATGCACCACGTCTGCCGATGAGTGTTGTTAACCTTCATAAAATAGCACAATGTCCATGAGTTGAAAAATTAAAGTTATAGCTTTCTGGAAACTCAGACTCAAATTCAGGTCGTAGACACGCTTTAAGTACCTACTCGTTTAACATATTTCCAAAAAGTTTCTTACGTAATATCTACATACCAGGCACTGACGGCGTGTCGCCAAAAGTTTGGTTGAGACCTTGGAGGAATTAAATTGCCTATAAGTATCTGATAAAACACCTCGCAACTTTTCAAGGTTCGGCAGCCTTTTCATGAAGTATTTAGTTAATGCATCATTGTTAATTAACCTTTTGACTCGTCTCTTAATCATCTTAAGTGCTTCTATGTTTCACTGCTCCGTCACAAATCATAGGATAGTTTATGTAACTATATATAAGCTGTACTTTCATATAATTTGGAACTTGTCTTGGTAGAGCCAACTACTCTACCTTTACCAAGCGCAAGTTCGATCACGTGCGTGTACTTTATCTGTTATGTGGTACTACTATGTCACTTTCGACTAGATACCCAAATCTTGGGCAGTCTCTTGAGTGTCTGACTCAAGAGACTGCCCTAACAGCACTGCATACTGACAGGCATCTATGCCCTTAGTGTGTTGCATTAGTTTCATGAACAGATAACGAGTAGCCCAAGGGCGTAATTAATTATAGGAGAGTAGGGTAATTGAGAACGCCGGGTAATTAGGAACAGTTGAATACCAAATACTTCCCGTCGCACTATTCCGTCCGCGTATATTCAAAAAGATGCGCTTCGCGTCCCCTTGTTAGCCCGCAGAAGTGTGCACGGTAAACCAGAATATATAACTATTATTCGTGTTTTCGTTACAATTTTCGAAGTCAATGTAATAAGCAGCTTTTTAAGCTTAAAGACGTCACATTGTTAATTGTACATGTAATATTTTGTTTATATATTTCATTGTAGCTTTAAGTTCATCGGAGATACTGCGAGTATTAAATATAACGGTCTTTTTGATTAGAATTGCCCATTTCGGGTACAGAAGGGTAAATGAGAACGTTCCTAATTAGGTACATACCCCTATGTATTTATTGACCCCGTAAAAACCCTGGCAAACGGCGTTGTGTCTTCTTCTCACTCCCACCGCAATGCCTGAAAACAAACTAGGTCTTCAACCATTGCGTCCTACGTGTTGAGTACGACTAAGAGCGTTTGTCCACCGCCACCGTCACCGGGACGGCACCGAGAACGAGATTATTTCGCTATCGGCGGCCGGGATGACGGCGCTCGGTTGACGGGCATGCGGTGGACACATGGCCATAGTAAATGTATGTATCGCTAAATCGGCGCCGTCATCTCGTTCTCGGTGACGTCCCGGTGACGGCGGCGGTGGACAAACGGCCTTACGGTGCCAAAACGTAAATCCATGACCTAAAAGTCGCGCAGCGGGCTATGAAGCGAGCTAAGCTTGGATTTTCTTTGAAGGACAGAATTCGCAACGAGGTCATTCGTCATAGAACTAAAGTTACCGACACAGTTCGCAGAATAAGCAAACCGAAATGGCAGAGGACTGGGCTGGCCACATCTGTCGAAGGACTGATGGCCGTTGGAGCAGACGAGTCCTAGAGTGGAGACTGCGAGAAGGCAAACGGAACGTGGAACGGCTCCTAGCCAGACGGACTGACGACCTGAAAAAGATAGCTGGGTTTGATTAAGTTTATTTTCAAGAATTTTGATTAAATTTTTTTATATTAAATTATTTATATTAACGTTGCAATAAATTTTTATTTATTTACTTATTTTTATTTCTTTTGAAGAAGGCTTACCTACAGACTAATTACAAATTTTAATAATAACAATGTAGATATATAAATATTGCAACAACAAATAGTTGATTATAGACTCCTTGTTTTCTTCCTCGTCATTTATCGCAATGCCTCAAAATGAGGACCATTGATCTGTGTGACCAGAAAAATCGCTGAGTAGGTTAGGTAGTGAGGTGTTGTGCTTGGAGTTTCTTTGAAGGATAAAATTCGCAATTTTCATGCATCGGCGGATAGGAATCAAAGGGCAAATATTGTCAAACGGATACGGAAACGGAGAGAGATAGGTAGCTATTAACATGGGCGTAGGTACCCAGCTTTCTTTAAGAGATGGGGTAAGTCTTTATGGGATGGGGCAAAAGTCAAATATTGGATCTGGTGTGTTTCTGGCTATTAAACTAAACTAGATCTGCTGCATGATTACGTACATACACTCAACGTTGACGTTTTAATAATAAAACAGAGAACCTTCTTTGATCGTGGATCTTAGGGCACTTACCTACCTACTCCTTGTGGGTCGACCAGGGGTGGGTTTTGTACCTACTTGTTTTAAAAAGGTATTGCAGAGGTATTTTTCATAAATATTATACCTACCTTAATGGAAACCAATTAACAACAAAGAACATTGGTAGAACAAACACCGCTGAATATAATTACTTAGCTACTTAGTTCTTTTACGCAGACGCAGCCTAGGTTAGAAGATTCAACAGGGGTCAAACGAGGTTTTTTGATGTAGCGGTAGGTACATAAGTAATAGCTAGTCTGCAGTTTTTGAGGAGCCATGTCGATAAAGGATCGTCTTATCTAATTTAGAAGATATAGAATGTAAACATGAAACAAATAAAATATCAGATGTAATGAGCGGAAAGGGTTTATTTACTTAGTGTATTTTATATTTTAAAAAATCCATTCAAGATCTTCTCTAATTGACATCAATGAGTTAACAAAATGGTAAGAAAGTACAAAATAAAAAAGTAGTGGAATAACCTGGTTGTAGGTATCTATTCATCGTCAAAATTGAATCTTCTCATTCCATCAAAGCGGAATCCATATGCTGCTGCATTTTTTACGTCAACTAGCGCCGGATTGCGGTGCTTGTAGAAACTACCATGCCCGTGCGCAGGTCGCGATGATCCATTCGGTACTCCGTGCGCTTCTCGCGGATAAAATGCCTCAAACTGCCCGCTAGATGGCAGCACCTCTTTCAAGCCGTCATCCTCCGGATCGTATGGTCGACACACAGATAGGGTTACACTCATTAAGAAACATGTCAAATAGAATAGCCGCATCTGGAACAACTGCACAGTTCCTAAACAATACGCGAACTAAGTATATAATCGACGTTAAACTATTACGTACAATGATGCAAAGCAAAGTCTATTATTTACGACTTGATGGTGTGGGTGGGATTTACGTAATGATCGAACAAACAGATCCGAATCGAAACGGGGTAAACGAAACTGGTGTGCTTTCGACAGCAGGCGGCCACAGTCGATCACCTTGACGGCGAACAACTCATGCTAAAATCCGAGAAATCTAACAGGCTCGGCGTGAAGCCCGCGGTTCCGCAACACAATACTTTCCCTTCGCACATGTGTCGGACTAGTACTAACTTTGTAGCCGGCCACCTACACACTGTCCACATGACCGCTGCACTCATGTTCATATACCTTAATATTATTTCATATGCGCAACATGTACCGGCGCACCAACTTGGGTCTCTTCGTCTTTCGTCCATATCTATAGGTAACTGCACTGTTAGTAAAGTAGAAGAGTGCATTAGCATACGACTATCGTATCATCAAATTTGAAATCAATTTCATCAAAATTCATTTTTATATTGGTGTTTTTTACAGTTTTGCCTAAAAACGTTTTAAGAGTTATTGAACCCAATTGAAACTGAATACTTCTTACAAAAATAGAGAGTATTCTTTTTTTAATATAAGTCATTTTAAGGCAACAAACTAAGCTAAGACCATCCGCTGCGATGAGGACAGGATATAAAAGTAAACAATAGTTCATCCCACAAGTTATCTTTAATGAAAATAAATTCCCTCGAAAACTTATTATAATTATAGACAAAAGGACTTTTAGGACACTAGGATATTTAAGATGATCACTATTTTATTTCACATATTTTAGAATGTTTTGTAATTAGTAATTAGATTACTGATATTATGATTTATGTCTTTTAGCAAAATATTATATGCTTATCATTCCAAAAATAATTTTTAAAAGCATTGTGCATATACTTTAGTTCACAAGATGCAGTAAAATCGTTTAAATCGGTTCTACCCTGCCACTATTTATGTATACAGTATTTTATCCAAGTAAGCGTTCTCATTTCTGCAAGTATTAAATAATATTATCCATATTATTTCTCTAATCTTGAATGTCAGCTAACCCATTTTATATAAGACTTATGTAAAAATTCAAGTCATGGTCGAACATTTACACAATTCTATATTATATGCAGAATACATTGGAAATATAAGGACAAGACATTGGAAATACCAACGGATTGTTTAGTCAAAATTAAAATGTATATTTATATTTGAATAGTGTAACAAGAATTGCAATACAAGAAAGTAGGGTTATATCATGTATATCCGGGGTTGATACTCCGTTTTTGGTATTTGACAAAGTGGTTCTCCGCCTGTCACCCTAATCAGGACACAGTAATCGACTAGGGGGCGGAGGGTTATTGGGCAGAAACAATATGATGAAACAATCCATACTGAGTGGTGGATGTGGTTTGGTTGCCACAGGCAGTGAATAATACAGCTAGAAGCAAAAACGCTTATTTTTAAGGACGATTGTAGCGCGAGTAGAACCTCATCAATACCTCAACACAAATAAATTCTACATCATAATATTACAGTAGCAATACAACCAATTTTGAACTAAAATAGCAAAAATGGCCATGGGCCATAGCTGTCTCGTACAAAGACAAACTAGTCAATCGATGTTCTCACATGACAAGACACGAAAGATTCATCACGAAATATTCATCACCTTTCAGACTAGAAAGGATGCAAGGGTGCCTGCTATAAAAACGTTAGATAAGTACTGAATAACTACTAAAATAATGTCTATCGGCCACTTTTAGTAGCAAGGTACGATACTCGGCTTATGGTTTGGCATATCATCGTCGGGAACAAGAGAGACGACCGAGATGGTTTTAATTCGATTTTACAGATTGTTCTTTCTATCGTACATCAAACTGACAGTACGATATAAAGGTATCCAACTGTCAGTCCGATGTACCATAGAGAGGACGTCGATCTTAGTCGGACTCTCACTCTTCTTCCCGATGTGCCAAGTCTAAAGGCGGGTATAGTCGAACCAACAATTCTGTGAACTAAAGAATGGTACCACCGTCCCTTCAATGTTGTCAAATGATGCTACTTGACTCTCATGTGCAATAAAACGATATGAATTTGACGACAACCTTAGTGCCGATTTCAGCCATTTCACAGATTCGTTGGTAAATCTATATTGTAGTTGACAGTGTAGTAAAGTTGACATAATATGACGTGACGTGGCCGACTGACATCATCTTTATACAAATAAAGTACAATGTCACAACAAGCGTTAACTTAATACCTCATAGGTGTAAATGAAACGTACCCTACACGTGTCTACATTAAATACCATTTTAATATATTTGAAAAAATATATCTTGTATCTACGCTTAGTTACATAAGCTTTATGTGTATAAAGCAACTATTTTTTTTTTCAATTAGGCCGACTTGCACCGTTATAAGTGAATTCATAAAATGATAAGTGTGGTTAACATTAAACTAATTAATACTGTACGACTGGTCGCGAAGCAGTGAAAACACAACTTAGGAAATTATGTATATACAATTCGTATATACTCATTTCAGTTTATCGAGCATTAAGCATCAATATAGACTTCATTGCTTCAATGGTGCAAGAGCCTTCACAAAATATATTGTATTGCTTGCACACGACGATTAAACAATATTATTGTAATGAATATATTTTCAGTAGATCTAGATAGAAGTTTCTACTAATTTGCCACAAAAACAATGTAGGTACATACAACTTAGTCTAGTTTGTATTGCATTTAGCTAATTCAATAGGCACAGTTTATCTCACCAGTAAACTAATTAATAAATAATCTGCCTAAGGATTTGCAAATTGCATTGACAGGACATAATGTCATATCACTCTCGGTGCTTCAGCGTAAATAGATTGTCAAATATTCCATAAACCAATAACTTCTAAGTGTAGACTTCTATTCTATGTCTAGTTCCGAACAATCTAACTTCATGTAGTTGTAATACAGATTCTGATGAAATAACGAAAAGCGCTATGCCTGTACAGATAATGTTTATTTAACTTATAATATCTAGTTCCTGCGCCCCGTTCCAAATTCAATATTCATTCTCCTCTAATCCCCGAACCGTGAAATATTTTTTGCTCTAAACACCTAGTATTTACACATAAAAATTGGCTCAAACAAAATGTGTTTATGATCTATTCTATGTCAGGAATCAGGATTCACAGCACAAACTAAACAGTATACTTATGTAACAGCGCATGGTACAATCAGTTAGCTAGTTATTTAAAGTGCGGGTATTACTTTTGTAGCTATTGCAAAACACCGAGAAAACGAACACGCAGAAAAAACACATCATAGAAAGTAGAATGTGAATTTTGATATATAATATTACATTGTTTACAAATTACCCAAATACCTATAGAATACCTATTGCTCATTAATACATAGAAAACTATCTTGTTACTCTCGTTGGGGTTTATTAGTGTTACACTCATTTCAAATCCTGTATAACTCAAGTGATAAATTGAAAACTACTTTAATGCTAAGAAGTAAATCTATTTGTTCTATTACTCATCACGACACCTTATAATTCACTTTAGGTACTTTAAAACATGTAAATGTACGAGATACAACATACCTATGTGTAAGTACAGATGCAGTTAGTGACGATTTTAGTCGTTTAAATATTCAAAAAACAACATCTAATTTCTTTAATTTTAAAGTGTTGCAGTCAGAGTATAATTCACTTGGTAAATAACACGCGTTAAGTGATACTTATAACGTGACATATATCATTTCATAAGGCAACATTATTTAATGAAGTGGTAACTTTGCAACGAATACCTACAAATACATAATATTGTATGAAAGGGGGCTTTTTCTCGTATTTATTGTATGATAAAATGTACAAATTTCTATGTGAATTACAAAAAAAAATTATGTTGTAGTTTCTACTCGTGAGAATTACCTGCATGCATATATTCAGTAGTTACAAATAAATCATACTGGACAGAACCGAATTACCTATGTATTTTCCTCAGTTTGTGTAGTACTTCCACTAATAACATTATAATATATCGAATAAAAATAAAAGATCTCACTGACAATCTACACATGTAATATGACAATATCAATATAACGTGTGGGATACCCCCCGCTAATACACTGTTCTAAATGTGTTTATTGCAAAATACTAATAGCTACTTTAAAATCATGCATTAGACATGTATAGATTAGGTAGCTCGTGATCATCTGCATAAATTTGATATCTCGGGCATATTTACGAGATAGATTCCTTCAGTAAACAAGCAAATCATGAAAGTAAATATAATTGTGCTGGGGTATCGCACACGAAGTTAACTATGTATTCTTACACTTAAGAACAGGTGCCTCTCACTAAGATACCCTATGGGTCTTTACAGAGTAAATTTTAATATATTCTTATAACTTAAGTGAACAAATCCATTTTTCCTTCATTTTCATTCGCACAATAAATATGTCTGACCTTCACCACATGCATGCTAAATGTAACTTCATTTACATTTGTTTGTAATATTATAAACACGTAGACCCACGTCACTACACAAGATTTTATATGTAAAGATATAGCATGAAAAAAAATCACGAAAAACCGCTTGTATAGCCACATGCAAAGAACATTAAAATAAGAAATTAAATGTTCAAATAAATAATATCCACTCATTCAAATGACGCTAATACGACGTAACTCACGTAACTTATTATAAAAAGTTAATCAATTATTGTCTGGCTCTAAGCATAACATCAATATTTAAAGCAATTATGATATATTTACCTTTTAAAAATTATAGCGAATATGTAAACATCACTGAATTATTGCGACTTACTTAGCCCGCGCTTATACGAGTATACGCTTACACTTATAAATATTATGCAATCACAAGCCTAGAGGCAATTCCTGATATACTTTGTTTTAATACAGACATTTGCGTTTCGTGCACACGCGTTGTAAGATATTTTCATTTCGAACATTTTGTGTAGTCACAATTTAGTATTTTACAAAAAAGAACAAACAGATTCCCTAGATAAGTCAGTCGAGCTAAAACTGGTAGCCAATATTTCCAAAATTATTTAGATGTAAAAATTTATATATATTCAATTACATACGATGCCATCAATTGTTACCTTGTAAATAATAATAAAAAAATATAAGTCGTTTGTTCCCATATCCGAGAGTTACTCTTATATATATGTATAATTTATATGAAATAAACTCCACAATTACATAGGTACGAGTATAAGTAACAAAAAGTGAACGAAATAATTACAACGACATTACAACGAAATAAATACAATCACTATTCATACAATTTAAAATTAATAATGATCATGATTACACAATAACAATAGTCTAATTTAAAACAATATGGAATTAACATCAACCAGTCGATAATAATATTGTTAGTCCGAAGTGATCGAATGTATATACGTTAAGATTCTGGTCAATCAAACATCTTACTACAACATCAATTACTCTCTTCACTTCCCCTGACATAACCAGATAGCGCAACCAGTTGTGCCAGAATACCGTGTTCCATGTCATCACTCCGACATCAAAGATGTCATGGTCAATTTCATTATGTGTCTAACCAAAAAAGCTCATTAAAGCACTGCTGACATTGTTCTTGGTAAACGGGAGTAAATATTTTTTACGGAACAGAAACCAAATTACATTAAAATAAGCGCGGTTTGTATCCCGCATATTGGGCGAGACCTATGTCCAGCAGTGCAATACTGCAATAGGCTAATTGATTGATTGATTGATTGAAGCGCGGTGTGTTATAAAGCACACTAGTTAACACGCACCAAAATTAGCAAAGGGAAAGGTCAGAATGATTGTTTGAAATGTGAAATGGAAACAGAAAACATTGTTGTCAGATAGTCGTAATTAACTGCGGCAAAATAGTCGATGATAATTAACTTGCCGTGCTTTGCTAATGCAGTACAGTTACGACACGACAGTCTTACAGCAATCAAACATTCTACAATACAGTGATTATAGATGATCTTGATAATGAGAGAACTCGGAACGGCAAAAGGTTACGAGCGGTAAGAACGCGGTCTGACACTAAACACAACATCTGTGTATCGATTTATTATTAATTAAAAAAATAGTTGTACCAAAGGAACGAAAAAGATTCAATGCCACAGCTGGTTTTTGCCAATCGGTTTACAAGGGAATTATCAATTTATGCAATCTCGTTACTGTTTAAATGACATGTTTACATAAAGGTTTAGAGAGATCTATCATGTCATTTTGGTCTCACTGTAGACCACAGTAACATCGTCACAGTTATTAGTAAGTATACCATAACAACAATAAATAATGTGAGTATAGAATGGATGCAGCGCTGCTTCGTATGTGCCCAAAATGCAGTGTTATATGGCTCATTTAGACGAGGAGAGTTCCTGGCCTGCAAGATACGATTATCGAAAGGACACAAAAAAGTTCGTTCGTCTAATCATTCGCAAAAAACAATTGCCGCTCGCTCGTACACGCTGGCGAGAATTGCCTCGCAATTGAATATTGATAGTGTCAAACAGAGATCCGTTCTCAGCACTCCATGGATTCACCGTGCGGTCGCCGGGTCCATAGCGTGATACAGAGAGGAACACCGTGACGGCGACTGGGACTTGCGACTGGGAACGGCGACTGGGACTTGCGTGGCCACCTTGTGATGCATCAGCGCTCACCTCCACCGTCAGTAGTGTTCCCCCCCCCCCCCCTACCTATCCAAATTTGGTAAGATCCTATCAATGCCGCTTTTGATATTCGATTTAGTAAAGAGCTTACTGAAGCTCTTGGCAATCCGAGGTCTTTAAGTAAGTTGTACAGGGATTTAGCTGGAATTCCTCTTGCTCCTACTTCTACGGCGTAGAGTTTAACCACGTAGCCGTTTTTGGTTAACTCGTTAGTCAAGTCAAAGTATTTGTTTGTCTTTATAGCGTGGTCTTTAGGTATATTAGTTTCCCACGGAATCTCGTATGATATAATCGTAGGTGAGAATTTAGTGTTTGTCTAGTAGTGACTAGTCGGCATTTTAGTGTTACATAACATTAAATATCGAAACACAACAACAAATTAAAATAATGATTTCTAATATATTTGAATATATGACATTTAAATTGAATGCATAATATTTTATTTAAAAAAGACGATATGTATGACGATAACAGTATGTTATTATACGTATTCAGTATATTGTACTGTATACATTCCAAGAATACATCACCGGGATAGAATTTAAAAAGTAGCATATGGGGGCAAAGGAACGTGAAAAGAAATATGTGGTGCGTACGCGCTAGCTACGTGTGACTTAGACTTGCAATGTAGACCTGTAGTTCCAGGGCTTCGGTGCATCTAGGTCTATATAGCTCAAAGGCACCCAGGGCTGCATAGTTCCATTTCTATACCATTACTACATTACTACATTACTTATTATCCTTATGAGTATACTTACCCTGAAGCAGGTAAAGCAGCAATTTTGTCGAATAAATATGTATATATTTATGTATTCTAACTTACTTCATATTTTGTGATTTGAACTTTTATCATAGCACAAGAACTTAACACCACTAACAATAAGAGATCTTTAATGATCTTGAAAATGTAATAATTATTTCAAGAATTTTAAACACTCGGGCACAATGTAGAATCAGATATTTATGTATGTGCAATAGTCTACTAAAATACATCGTTATATATTTTTTTATACACATATACAGGGTGAATGTTTCAGAAGACGTGGCCGGCCAAAACTGAAACTATGAGGAATAGCGAAAAGTAAGTAAGTAAAGTACTCTAAGGATTCCCGGGCCCGATTTTTATGGTAACAAAAACTGCATCATTAGATTTTGAAAACATAAATATCGCTCCCCAGGAGTGGAATTCATTGATTTTGAATTAAAAAAGACACATTAATATTACACTATTCTCTAGTATTTTGTTAAAAAGTTGCTCTTTACTCAAGTTCACCGCATGTCATTACTTCCCAAAATGTATTCCCAATTAGCGACACTATTAAATGGTGTAATGTCGTATGTATTTTTCATTCAGAACTAACGAGGTTCAATGCCTAGAAATATTAATTTTCGAAAATCCAATGGTGAAGTTTCAGTTTTCATTAAAATCAGACCCAAGACTTCTTTGAGTACTTTTCTCGATTTCCAGTAGTTTCGGGTTTGGAAATCCATGCCCACTTCAAAATTCACCCTGTATATATTTATTACGGTTATTAATCCACTTCAACAATAACGTGAAACAACTCTACATCATATACCGTGCATTACTGTCTATTAACACGATAGTTAATAACACGAACTGTTTGAGAATCATGTCGCCTATACTTTGACTATATAATCGTTTGTGATCATTATTTGTAACAATTATTTATTTATTATTAAAATATAAATGCAGACGTTTGGTTTCCTAACTAGCTATCTTTCCACAAATTCCATCGTCAGTCATTGTTCATCATAGTAGTAGTTATTGACTACAACAAATTACAAAGTAGAAACACACAACAAGAAATGTTTCTAAACAGACCGACCTAGCCATCGAATAAAGATACTTCTGCAAATTTTCCACTTTACGGGACAGTAATTTGAAGTTTGTCTTCTACAGAATTTGTTGTAACTTTTTCTTCATATTCAATTCTACGGCTACACTACCTTACCGTCTACCGGGCTGTTACCGCAATAATTATGGCATTAATTTTACCATCTAAATTACTGCGTGAAGTCGTGAGGCTACACTACAATTTTACCGACATACGAGTATATCAATGCGTTGTTGAAATTATGGCGGTAATTATAGGCATATCGCGTAGTGCAGCCGTAAGAGATATTATTATATTAGAGGAACACTTAAAGCATTATTAAGTATGAGTAATATTAGCGACAAAAATACAAGAAACGTGATTGCAGTTCATAATCACATGTAACTTTATTCTATGCATAGGTCAAGAAGTCAATTAGGATTATTTACTATGTATTCACGATTATATACCTCCAAAGGGAGAAATGTATTAAACACTTACATTTCACCAGCTATTTTCGGTCCGCACATAAAAGAGTGCGAGCTTATTGCCGTCAACCAGGCACTTTTTCCTGATTCCGAGCTGTTACTGACAGAAAAATACGATAAAATTTATTGCCCGAGCCAGGAATCGATCCCGGGACGTCACGCACAGCCGTCGAACTCGCTACCCCTGTACCACCGAATAGCATTTCAAATATTGCTTGATAAACTTTAACTACAATTAATAGACACAGACGAGACGACTGCAGATAAAATTATCACTTGAAAGATGAAATTCTGTGGTTATCTTACGATTTCGTATTTAAACACTGTACAAGTAGCTCTCCAGCTTCGTTTTAGGCGACGGCTGGGTAAACGGCGAGAACCAGAGGATGGAGAATCTGCCGAACACGGATTGTATGCTCTTCCATCGCGATTTGCGCACCCATCGTGCTTGCTCCTTCTTCAATTGCTCGATGCCCTGTTAACAATGTATGTATCCTTAGAATTATTTTTAAGAATTTCTTTGGACATACAATCGAATAATCTAGTTAAAATCTGATGTTTTCTTGACGTATCTCATTGATATGCCCAGTGACAAGCACGCGGGCGCATGAAGTGCAAAATTATCTTTTTTGCACGACTTTTATACGAATTACTTGCACGATATTAGCTCTGTATTATTTACAAGGAGTGACGCCTGCACCTAAAGCTATATGTTACTAGTTATTACCCGCGGCTCCGCCCGCGTGGATGTCGGTTATCGCGACCAAACATAGCCTATGTCCTTCCCCAAGGTCAAATTTATCTCTGTACCAAATTTCATCAAAATTTGTTCAGTGATTTAGACGTGAAAGCGTAACAGACGGACAGAGATGAACTTTCAAACAAATTTTCATCCCAGCCTTTTTTTCGCGAAAAAGGTAGCCTTTGTCCGTTTCCAAGCTCTAATCTATCTCTGTACCAAATTACATCAGGATATCTTGAAAAATGACGAACTTTCATACAAACTTTCATCCCCTATTTTCCTCCTTTGACCCCCATTTTCGCAAAAAAAGGTAGACTATGTCCGTTCCCATGCTTCAATCTATCTCTGTACCAAATTTCATCAAGATCGGTTCAGTGATTTAGGCGTGAAAGCGTAACAGACAGACAGAGTTACTTTCGCATATATAATATTAGTAAGTATGGAAGTATGGATGGATATGGAAGTATGAATTAAAGATCAATCTCAAAAAGCACTCACAGTCTCATCATTCCATATAGCATGAAGCTGAGTGCCAAGCATGACCGCGGTGAATATGGCGAAGAGTAGAGCTTCAGCAATAAGGAACAACAGTAATACGACCGTAGCTGGTGGGGAGTACGCACTGCAGTCCCGCCATTCGTGTCGAATGCACGTCACAAACTGGTATATCGCTAGACCAACCGCATGGATCGAGATTGCTGCTATGTAGAACTGCAAGTAAACAATAATGTAATTAATATTGAAGTCATATAATATTAATGATGGAGTAGAACTTCACAGAAACGGCTACTCCATCTCTTGGGTGTTATAGAAGGTGCCTAAGGGATAGGGATGTTCTCCTTCCAACAGTAAACATACAGCCCATGACAAAATGCTCGCTAGACAGCAGTAGACTTGCTAGGGGGCTAACATAGGAATGAAAATCGTAGTTGGCGAGATGTGGGTATTAAGTTACTAAACCTCTGCCTACCCCTTCGAGAATAATGTATATATAAACCTTACATCTATATAAAGAAAACTTATGATGTATACTGTTATACTGTAATATTTAAAACCAAACAAAACTATTAAACTTACACAGATACAAAATTTCCTATTTATCTGTTTGTATTCTGTTCCAATAAATTGATAACACTGTATATTTATACGTATAGAAATAAAAAAGATATATTATGATTGGTGTCCTATCATTTGACAAAAAACGAATGACAAATTTTCATTTGACAAACAAAGTTTGACAAAATTACACTTGATAAATGTATCATTTGACAAACTATTGTTTAATAAACTACTCATTAAACAAACTATTTGAAAAAAAAAATCATTGAAAACATCATTTTACAAATTGATTATTTTAAAAACATGTTAGTTGACAAACAGACAGTAGATTATTGATAAAGCTGCTCATTCCGACTTGGATAGATAGATAGCGGAGCGGAGCGAAGATCTCGCATTAGCCTTCGTGGTTATTTCTTTTTTATAACCATGCAGAACTTTATTTAGTCAAAAGAAAATTTTTAAAATAAAATTTTAGCAAACGAAACGTTTTCTAAGTAATACATTTTGCGAAACGCGTATTATGTCAAATGATTATTTTTAAAGTAATATGTTTGCGAAATGAAAGTTTGTCAAATGATTGGTTTTTCAAACGTGGTTTGTCAAATGATGTTTTTTTTGTTATACGTTTTTTGGTCAAACAAGGGTGATCCATTATGATTACTTACCGTGAACAAAACGAAATATTTTTGATTGTTCTCGCCAACGCAATTGTTAACCCATGGGCAATGGTGGTCCATTTTCCTGATACACCTCTGGCACACCGAACAATGGTGGGCACGCTCGGGCTTGATACTGCAGCACTTTGTGCATTTAAAGATAACCTGGCCCTCTCGGAAACTCATCTGTTTGATCATTTCTTTTGTTGCATTTCCTTTTGGGACTGCTCCCTGTAAAAGAGCTCAGTGTTATTATTGTCTCTGAACTTCCATCATCGTTATCTCAGTGTTCTTCATGGCTGCATTCAAAGATCTCAACTGGGAGCCTATGGTACACTGACTTCTCCTAATTTTGATTTGGCACTGATTTCGATTTAGAGCGGCAATATGATACCAAATATATCATTTTCAGGCATTATCGACTATAAAGTCCAAGTCCAAATATTCTATGTCCAAGAAAATGACTGGATTATGTGAAAAATGGATTCTACATTTATCACATAATCCAATCAGATATCTTTTTTTGTAAATAAATATTATATTACCCATAGAAACGCCCAGATCAATGTAAATACACATATTATATCAATGAATTTAGCCTACTGCACTCCACTGCTGGACATAGGCCTCTTCCAATGTTCGGCGGTTTTGGCCTATGGGTTGGTACAGGGTTTTATTTCGATTAAACATGCAACCTCTGACTTTGCAGTTTAACATTCTATACTTTAGAGCAACCTCTACAGGGGTGGTCTGTTGCATAGCAGTACTATCAAGACCTGTCAAGACTGCAAATGCACACCATATTATTCTAGTTCAACATCCTATAAACTCTAACTTACAGAACGACAAATACAAACAAATAAGATGAACCACAACACTCCTATAGTAGCGGTTGATTCAATAAAATGGTATGTAAACATTGATATACTCACTGGATCAGTAAACATGGTTCTTAGATGTGATGCAAATGCAAGGAATGCCAAACTTTGGAATATGAATATGTTGATGTAGCTGTACACAGGGTATGTAGACACGCCAGGCAGCAACATCACCATCATTACAACAAACTCGGCATACAGTATAAGAAGCCATGTTAGTATGGCACAGATGATGCCACAAATATCCTGGAACAAAAGATAACCCTCGTTATTATAATATTTATATCTAAGTAGAACTATCAGTAGTTTTATATGGTATGAAGTATGCCACGGGCGAGATCGGTAAGGGCCAGTTTCGCCCTTGGCATACTTTGTACAAATCATTAAAGCCCGGCAATATTAATTTATACATTAATATATGCCCGGCAATTTATAGTTTTTCAAAATGTATGCTGCTGGCTTTCTTGATTTTTATTATAACTACTCCGTTGGGTAGTAGCATGATGATATCTCAATCAATCAATCAATCAATGGGGTTGGCAACTGTCAAAGTGGCGCTAGCATAGCTTGTTCCCAAAACATTGCATTTTTGTATGGATAATTTCAGAAAATAATTCCTAACAGCTACAATGACGCGCTGTATTGTTTCTAAATGCTCTGAAATCGGCACGCACCAAATGCCAAAGGATATAAAAATACGAAAGCTTTGATTAAAAGCCATCCGTCGCCAATTATTAACTATTACCAAAAGTACGAGGTTATGTGGTAAACACTTTGTTGAAAGTGATTATGAAATAATAAGTAAATACACAGGTAAGCTATTTATGAATAAATCTTTGACTACCTATTATCTTTTCAATAATTCTTAGCGTGGCAAGGTGTATTGTCAACCACATTTCGCCTGATATCCTAAGTCCCATGTAAGGGGGCGAGGATATTCTTACACTTATATTTCAATATTTCGTTCATGTCTATTTAAAATGTTAAAAATCACTTGTTCTAGGAGTTACAAATTACCAACACAAATTCTTGAAGAAAGGTGCTACACCATCTATTTTTCCATGGAATAAAACAAATTCTTGAAGAAAGGTGCTACACCATCAAGTCCAATCTACTTGAAATTTGGCATAAAGTATTTAGAACGGAATTAATGTAGAACCTCATTTTTATTTTATTGAAATTCTTCCCTTAACTGGGTTAAAAAGGGGTAGAAAGTTATTTTGGGGGTGATTTGCTTCGAAGTTGATATTAAGACTCTTTAGTACCTACTTTTGTTTTAAATTTTATTCTTTTGATGGCATTTTATTTTGACACATCATATTTGAAAGGGGGTACGTATTATAATCCTGAAAATTCATATTAGGTACCTACAACTAAAATACCGACGGTAACAACATCTATATCTATACTATTATATAATTGTAAAGTGGTCGTGTCTGTACATTGGAGATATTTAAAAAAAAATACTTGGGTTATGTTATGTTAACGATACTGAACACGATAATATTTTTTTTTATTTTCCTGTCTGTTTGTTTGTCCGCGATGGACGCAAAAACTACTGGACGGATTTTGATGCGGTTTTTTTGTTAGAAAGGGTATGCTCTGACTTAAAATCTTACGTTTGTTAAGTCGGAATCGGTTGAGTAGAACCGAAGATATGAGCAAAGGTCGCGTTAACGGAGATGCAGGCGGGCGGAGCCGCGGGCGGAAGGCTAGTCACCATAATAAAATACCGCCAGTTGTATCATATTAGATTACGTTTGTAGAATAAGTTAGAATATTGTAGGTAGTATATAAATCTGAGATTTTGATCAATCGGTGAAATAAATGGTCGGCATTTTGACATTCGGCTCTTCATATGCTTATGTATGCTGATGATATTGCACTGTTGGATGCGGACAGGAGCAGATTGGTGCGAAGCGTGAAAGTGTATAGTAAAGACAGAATACTTGGCGTTAAACTCGACAGATCCCACACCCGTCCGCATGGGCGATAATCTGATCAAGCGCACGGGTCAAATTAAATACCTAGGATTTGTACTTCATGTGACTGGTGAAATTGACTACGACGACGTCAAGGCTGCTGCCGTGTGGGCCAAGTGGTAAGAGTTGACTGGCGTCACGTGTGATCCTGAAATGCTAGTCAGGTTGAAGGGGCAGGTCTAAAAGATGATCATTAGGCCTGCCCTCTTACATGGCTGTGAGGCGTGGGCGCTGCTGGAGTGACAAAAGCAAGAGCTGCGCGTCACGGAGATGAAAATGCTGCGGTGTATATACACGACAGTCTTCATGTCCGGTATATCGCAGATAAAATGCAAGAGAGCTGCCTTTGCTGGTACGGCCACGTCTTGCGGAAACCGTTAGGCTACGTGGGTAGCAAATGCCTAGCAATGGCACCCCCGCCGGGCCCAGGTAGAAGGGGTGGGCCCAAGAAGTCCTGGAGGGTGACATGCGTGCAAATGGTCTCACTATCATGGACACCCAAGATCGTGAGAAGCAGAGGAAGAAGAGCTAGAAGGTGGACCCTGAGCTCCGAGGTCATTTCGGCCACGGATGCAATCAGGAAAATGCATCTCCATGAAGATGATGATGATGATTCTGATATTAGGCTCTGCGGTTATAGGATTTATAACTTTAGTTATTTTGAACAGAAATCCATCAAATAACATTCAGCGTTCTATACTTTGGGATTATAATAGTTACCCTTGAAAACTCATTCGATATTCAAAAAGTTGGAACACGGCCTCTTAAGAATGCAATGTTCGGAACGGTATATATAGTAAAATATATATATGGTAAAATGGTTAGGACTAGAAAATTTTGGTTAAATACTATACGAATGATTCCATATAAAATAGTAGATTGTATAACAAGGGAGCAAAATAGTATTTTTACGGCGAGGGTGCACTTTGAACTACGAGTGTAGCAAAGGTTTCTAGAATAGAACCCCGAGCTTTAGCGAGAGGTTCTAACGTAGAAACCTGAGCACAGCGAGGGGTTCAAAGTATATCGCCCGAGGGAAAAATAATTTGCTCTCGAGTTTTATACTCTACTTTTCATCCCCTTTCTATGAGAAAAATACATAGGTACTGTAATCTGTAATCAGAGAATCATTCTCAAATGATTTATTTTACTTTATGTATTGTTGTTTTGACGTTCATGTGCTGTTTTTGTGCCTAAATTGAATAAACGAAATTGATTCTTTGATTCCATAATACAAGAACAGAGACGGCATACGCGCGCTTGTTTTTTTTTTACGTAGCACGGGTCACTGTACCGCCGTGCAGCCAACACGAACCAGCCAGTAATAAAAACAAATTGGTTCGATTTCTATGAATAATATGATGTTCCGAATTCATATCACTTTTCCGCCCGCTAAAAAGCTCTGAACAGAAAAGTGCTACTTTGCTCCCACTTATAGAGGAACAAAGTGACACTTTTCGAATAGAAGGGATGAAAAAATTATTGACTCTCCAGGAGTGCCGATAATTCTCGTGCTCGCTTCGGGAGAAGGGGGCGTGGCCTTTTACATCTGAGAGGTAGGTACCCGCGCGGTTCAGGTCGCGTGGTCGGCTCTTACGCAGCGGACGTCCCCGAAATTGAATTTTTAAAACGTAATTAGCACACTTTCGACATTGTTTAAATAAAAAGTTCTTACCAGAACTGTATCTATCTTATTCTTTCATTAAAAATTAAAAGTCTTTATTTTCTGTACATTTTTAAAAAATAATTTCTTTTCAGAACTGTTTTCTGTTTATAGTTTTCATTTAATTTAGGTTATAGGTATTAAGTTTGTTTCATGCAGATATTTATTTAAGTTATACCTAGCTATTTAGTTTGCATCATTTGCTTCATGTAGATGTTAATTTAGGTTATAGGTAGGTATTTAGTTTTTTGCATTTAGGTTATGTTCATCTTGCTTATTTGCTTTATTTCCATAATAAAAAAACTATTTAGAACAATTTCATTTCATGTTCCATTTTTTTAAATGTTTTTTTTTAAAACAAAACTGTCAATATGCCTAAAAGAAAATCTCAACTGTCTATCACATCACATCCCAGACACGAGCGGCTACAGTACGCAGACTTGGAGAGACTTCCTCTGAGCATGAACAGCTTCTTACGAATGAGACAGAATACTGACAGATCGCGAGCGCGTGCTAGACAGTCTAGCACCGAAAGGTCTCAGCGACTGGCTTACTATAGACAGTATATGTCAGAAACACGTGATAGGGAGTCGAGCATAGAGCGTTCCCAGCGGCTTGCCAGCCAAAGAGAAATTACCTCTAAAACTTGTGCTAGGGAGACCAGCGCTGAAAGATCTCAGCGACTGGCTAATCTTAGACAGAATATTTCAGAAATACGTCATGGGCCTAAGGAAGTGGGCACGGGTCAGCTAGTAATTAATAATTGGCAACGGATGGCTTTTAATCAAAGCTTTCGTATTTTTATATCCTTCGGCATTTGGTGCGTGCCGACTTCAGAGCATTTAGAAACAATACAGCGCGTCATTGTAGCTGTTTGGCATTATTTTCTGAAATTATCCATACAAAAATGCAATGTTTTGGGAACAAGCTAATCTGGCGCCATCTGCTTTTAGCTTTCACCGGCCAACCCCATTAGCCTATTGCAGTCCACTGCTGGACATAGGCCTATCCCAATATGCGCCACGTTTGCCGATCCTCCGCCTTCCGCATCCAGTCCGTCCCAGCCACCCTTCGTAGGTCGTCAGTCTACCTGGCTAGGGGGTGTCCCACCCTTACGTTTTCCTTCTCGAGGTCTCCATTCTAGGACCCGTCTGCTCCAACGGCCTTCAGTCCTTCGACAGATGTGGCCAGTCCACTGCCACTTCAGCCTGCTTATTCCGCGAGCTATGTCGGTAACTTTGGTTCTATGTCGGATGACCTTGTTGCGAATTCTATCCTTCAAAGAAACTCCAAGCATAGCTCGCTCCATAGCCCGCTGCGCAACCTTTAGGTCGTGGACTAACCCCACCTTTAATGGCCACGTTTCGGCACCGTAAGTCATAACAGGCAGGACGAGTGCGTCCTGCCTGTTATGACTTATGTTTTGTGCCCTACCGCAATGCCTCAAAACAAAGGTTTTTAACCAGTGGGTTAAAAACCTTTGTTTTGAGGCATTGCGGTAGGGGCGAGGAGAAAACCCGACGTAATTTGGCAAATGCTGCCCAACCCAGTTGGATCCTTGTGGCTACTTCTTTCTCGAAGTTGTTTTTACCGAGCTGGACAACCTGCCCCAGGTAGACATATTTTTGAACAACTTCGAGTGTCGCCCCTTCGATGGCAATCGGTCTCAGTGCAACATGTTCGTTAAACATAATCTTGGTTTTCTCCAAGTTTACACCGAGGCCGACTCGTCGAGAAGCTCCATTCAGGCTGTGCAGCAATTCACCCAGTTGTTCCAGCGACTCCGCAACTATGACGATGTCGTCAGCGAACCGAAGGTGCGAGATGTACTCACCGTTGATGTTGATGCCCCGCCCAGTCCAATCCAGAGTCTTGAAGACGTCCTCCAATGCGTTGGTGAATAATTTGGGAGATATAACATCTCCCTGTCTCACTCCACGCTAGAGGCTAATGGGTTTCGTCATCTGGTCTTGGAGCTGGACGGACATTGTAGCAGTGTCATATAAGCATCTCAGCACTTCGATGTATCGCCAATCGACACAACACCGCTGCAAGGCATCCAACACTGCCCAGGTTTCGATACAGTAGAAGACTTTTTCGTAGTCCACAAACGCCATACACAGCGGCTGATTGTACTCTTGCGTCTTGTCTACAATCTGCCGAACAGCACTGCAATTCACTAAGCGAGCACAACGATGCGACAACGATGCGAGGCGCAACGTAGATTGTCATTGGTCAGATTGTATCACGTCATTGGAAATCGACCAATGACAGTGTCTATCGCGCACATCGTTGCGACTCGCATCGTTGTTGCATCGTTGTGCTTGTTAGTGAATTGCACAGCAGCACTGCAATTCACTAAGCGAGCACAACGATGCGACCAGGCCCTCGATTCTACTAAAACACAACCACTGTCACACCACAGAGACTGCAAAAAATGGCATTAAATTTTAGACCTTATTTCTATAGACTTACAGTAACAAAATTGAATGAAAAGAGTTTCATTACACTCTTTCATTCACTCTACAAAAAGCCATTTAATTTGAAACTTTAAATACATTACTTTATAGACTAAAATGAAATAGATTTTTTTCGCAGTCTCTGTAGTGTGACAGTGGTTGTGCTTTAGCAGAATCGAGGCCCTGTATGGATGTATTCCACGGTGCTATAGCCTTTTCGAAACCCGGTTTGCTCAGGTGGCTGGAACTCGTCGAGCTTTGCTTGTTGTCTGCGCTAAACTCAGGAACTACAGGTTCCAATCGAATATGTGTTGGATAGTCCGTTTATTGAGGAAGGTCGAGGAAGTGCTATAAATCACGTTACTACGTGAACTAACGGGGTGACGCGGGGTTTCGCAGTACGCTCCGGGCGAAGCCGGGCGGGTCGTCTAGCAAAAATATAGCCTATAGCTTTCCTCGATAAACAGACTATTCAACATATAAAACTTTATAATATTAGATTAAGCCTATGCTATACCAAAATTTATTACAAAGTGCTTTGGTGTATGCTGCTTTCATAAAATTCAGGGACAACATCTTAGGGCAGGAGTGAAGCAATGTTTTGAAAGCCATTAAACTTTTTTTGAATAAAGAGAAATAAATTGTAGACGGGTAATTCTACGATAAGAGGTTTTAAGTCCATAGAGAACACGGCCACGAAGAAAAGTTACTGTTTTTTCATTAAACGCTTATATTACGATTTTTGTCCTATTTATGTATCTTTTCGCGTAAGGGCAAGTCACTTTATGCATATTTTATTACTTTTTACAAAGTCAGGGTAAATACGTTGGGCAGGGTAGAGACACCACAAATAAGTTTGTCAAATGGATTCTCCTTATCGTTCTCAGATCCTATGACACCAGTTTTGAAACACTAATCGGTCTGCTGATCTTTTGCAAACAGCTGAACACGGTAAGGGGGCTCCTGTTGGTGTCGCCATCAGGAGCCCCCTTACCGTGTCCAGCTTCATAGTAATACCATGTTTGCACTAGCATTATCTCCCCTGGTCCACAAATCTCTCCCCTGACCCCTTCTTGATATAACTAACTTACCAGGGGAAATATGTCAGGGTAGAGACGTTTTCATGATAGACGTGATTGTTATAATTGACATAAGAAATGTTTCAGTACATTATGTATCACACTTGAGCTATTGCATTATTATTAACTCAGACTACTAAATGCAAATAAATTAAAATGAATAATATAACTTTTATAACTAACCAGTGGAGAGACACAACGACCTCGTGAAACCACCATTTTGAACCAACGCATCGCAAAACTAAGAAATGGTGGTGACCTTACCGGCTCACATCTTTTGTATTGCTAACTTCATGTCAATAGATGAATTTGAGCGCTATTTGAAATATGACCGTTTTATATTGGTGTTTGTAGTAGCGGAATAAAATTTGCCAGGGTAGATATCCAAAAACAGTGGGACAAAAGTAAAGTTGAGAAAATACTGCAAATTAATAAATATTCTTCTATTTCTTCGTAACAATATTTAAATATATTTAATCGAAATTTGTGTTTAACATACTTAAGTTTAATAACTGATATAAAGAAGGTATGTATCGTTTGCAAATTAAACAGAAATTGACAGAGGGGACAGGCCAGGGTAGAGACTTTTTTAGACTTCATAAGGAATATCAGAAAAAAATATCTTAATTAGGCATTAAATCATGTTGTTATTTAATAAAGTACTTTTAGGTGCTGTGTTTCATTGCAAAAAATAACAACACCAAGTATAAAATTTCTATTTTAAACTGATTGCCGCACAAGTCGTAGAATTACCCAGACCTTCATCATACTACAGTATGTGAATTTAGTTGAACTTCCTAAGACCAAATAAAAATCTCTTAAAACCTGGCAGATCCGTAATTAAATAATACTTACGAACACAGAAACTCAAAAGGTAATGTGTGAGTGTGGTATGCATGCGTTAAAACTATTAAAAGAACTTACCCTAATGCACCAAGCTTTACCACCGCAGCACCGGTTATGCATGTCGCAGTCAGGACGAGTAAGAACCAAGCACTCTGGATCTATCTGGTACTGATTTTCCATTTCATCATCTTCAGAACTGTCATAAAATTCTCGTATCATTGAGTGATTCTAAAGATCTGAAAATTTAACAATCTAATTAGGAGAGATGTAAAATTGACTGACAGGTAAGGAAATTAAAGAAATTTAAACAAATGTTCGAAAGTTCGAAATTATGTGTGTATTTATCGCAGGTTTATAAGTGCCTGGTTAATGGCAATAGGCTCGCCACCTATTACATTGGCACCTAAACATAAACGGCGAAATGTGGGTGCTAGCACCTCTGCCTACCCCTTCGGGGATATAGGCGTGAGTTTATGTATGTATTATGTATGTATGAGAAATTTCTAAAATATTTATGTACACAAATTCTCTTGCTAGAACTTTACGCGAGCGAGCAAGCAAGCATTCTTGAGTCGCTAAACCGCTAACTGTGCATGCAAAAATATATGATTATATTCATCTTTCTCAAGATTTCCAGATAGCTTTGTCATTTCGCTAGCTTTGTTAATAACAATTTATTTTAAATATTACACAGGTCACAGAAAACATTGTGATATTACATTACTACCCTGAAATCTTTTAAGAAACACTGGTCGCCGAGTGCCCTATTTATTAACTGGCAAGATTAATGGAATTTGATATAGTATGACAAAGACTTACCCCTTTCGGGATATAGGCG
The DNA here is from genome assembly GCA_914767945.1 of Eilema depressum. NCBI lineage: Eukaryota > Metazoa > Arthropoda > Insecta > Lepidoptera > Erebidae > Eilema > Eilema depressum. The sequence continues at coordinate 18,535,961 of OU612012.1, read as the reverse complement.
TGAGTTTATGTTATGTATGTTATGTTATGACAAAGACCAGGCAGATCTGAAGGAAGCCTGTCAGAAACAAGTTTGAAGAAATATCATGAACGCCATAAAGTCCCACAATATCACCAAAAGGAGAACCCAGTGAATGGAGTGGCACATAACGGAAGTGGATGGCTGGTCTGGTTACTAGTGGTGTTGTCTCTATTGAAAATAATAATACTATCTCTCAATTGATTTTCTAGGTACTCCTAGATATTCAGTGTGCATTAAAGGGTCAAATATTAACAAACATGGGCATGCCTGACCCAGTAATGATTAGAAAAAATAAATCAACAAATAAACAACAATCAGCAAGCATTCTATGTAAATACAGCTGTCTATGTAATTCAATTACTTTGATCAATAATATGAGGTCCTTTGAATCCTGAGGCCTTGGGCACTTGCCAATAGAACAATCTAAGGTTTGAATTGATTTTACAGCCAGCAATAACAGTGATTAAATAATATGAACTTTTATTAGACAGTCATGTTTATCATCCACACAGCTTATTTTAGTAGCCACAGCATAAACATGTTGACATTCGCAAGCAGCTACTATAAATTTATTTACCCCAACCGCCCATTGAAATTTCTATAATACCAAACGGAATTACTATTGTTGTTTCACTAACTTACCTCAACAAAAGGAGTACTGTTTAGCAACAGTAGATAATTATATCGAGTCTCTTCAGATTGCTTCAGGTAACTTAATACAGGTGAAAAAGATAAGAACCTCAAAAGGCCGACAGGCCACAAGTTCTTATTAGACATTCAACAATAGCAGCTAAGTGTACACTTTTTTTTCTTCGGAATTGATCGTCATAATCAACTAAATCAACCATGCCGACATAAATATACGCTTATAGGTATTGAAAAGCGTTCGTGAAATTGTACCAATGCTAAGCCAACTGAGTCAGGTCAGTGTAATAATATTACTTTTTCCTGACCTTTCATATTTATTTATTATAAAGGTAGTTGATTAGCTATATATCTATTAGAAATAGGGTTTCCTATACATCGATCCTAGATTACACTCTAATTTTATTTTCCGAGTTATTCAAAATCAATAAAACGAAGCTAAGTCACTCTTACCAAAATGGCAAAATGGTATTGCAAGTTTTGCAACAGATAACAAAAATCACCACAGAATAGCGCAGAATAGACAGACAGACAGGTAGTGATGCGCGTTGTGCGAATTTGATTGATGCTGTTTTACTTTTGAATTATTTCGACACCTCTGGGTTCAATTGGCGTATAAACCAAAACACGACTTTTCAGGAGAGCAAAAAAACGATTTTATTTACAGAAAAAAAATCATAACTTTTTTATTTTAGAAGCTACATAAAAATTTCCGAGGGGAAAGATTCTTAGAATTTGGGGATGAAAAAGGCTAAATCATTCAATCATATCTATTCCCTTTGGTTTGGAAGTTAGCATGGATATACGTCTTAGAAAATACCAATTTATGGTTTATACAGCCCATGAAAAATGGATAACAATTGACAGCTTACAGCTTATATCCATATTTGGTAAAATTATGCTCACATTTACTGATGTAAAAGCATGTAGCTGTAGATTTTTTGTCTGTAAAAACTATTTACTTTGCAAATCAAAATAATTATTATTAATAAAAACAATCTCGATACTGTTAGAATGTGTCAGAATGATATTAATATTACTCAATATTTCTTGTTTAAAAATTTTAATGAACATTTTTTAGTTAGTTCATTTTCTGATCTTTTGTCAGGTCGATATACACGAAATTAAACTACCAGAAACGAAATTAACTTAGTTTTATTAAATAAAACAGTTTATTATGTCTATTATAATTAAGGCACAACATTATCAGTCATGATCAGATTATCAAACTTAAAAGGCAATTATTTAAATCTTTAGTAACTCAACACATGACAGTCATCTCTCCTTCACCGCGACTTCCTCGTACAACAGATTGTCCTCAGCGTCTTTGTCTTTAGTTCAGCGGCACTTGGACAGAGCCTGCGCCGTTTTGGCCCTGGAACGCGCCAACTTATAGATAAGCTTTTGCCCCTCAGACGATTCCAAGTTGTTATATAGCGGTTGCAAGTGGTCTTGATGGCTAAAAACCAATCCCACCACTCTGTTAGTCCACACTCAAAGTCAGCTCTGCGCATCACCTTCATTAACAGTTTCTCTCGGGACAAGGCAGATACTTTCTAGTCCCTGCCAGAACACCCGCTGTGATATCCTGTACGTGCAGGAAACTCACAGAGATGCTTGCCAGAGTAGACTATACATCTCTGGACTATCACTTATCGCCGTCGACACGATAGAAGAAGAAGAAGTGGTCTCGTTTGGCCCTGGCTACCGCTCACCTGGTGGCGCGTTTTGCATCTTTATACGCGTCGCGGTCTTCGGCAGATTTGGACGCTTGCCACTTTTTAAGGAGGGTTTTCTTCACCCTGATCTCTCTCTGGACTATGTCGTTCTACCACCAAGTGTCCCTGTCATACTTGCGTCCACCCTTAGACGTACCGAGCACCGCCCTCCCCGCCTCAAGGATAGCTGCCTGAATCCTGTCCCAGTAAACCTGTACTGGTTCGTCTACAGCATCAGCATACTTGTCACCGATGACTTTGGGACTTGGCTTCATCGAGCAACAACCACCTGATTCTGCGTTGGCCACGCTTGGCGCGTTTGTCTTTGGGTTTCACGCGGAGGTCCATGACAAAGAGACGGTGTTGGCTAGTGCGACTCTCTCCGGGTATTACCTTGCAGTTGGCTAGTAGGAAATCGAACTTTCTTTTTGAAGAATCTGTTCACGACGGAAAGTTCGGTGGCCGTACACGTTCTAAGGATGTGCTCATCCTCTGGGTTACGGCTACCGTATCCAAAACCGCCGTGGACATGTCCAAACTCCTCACACCTGTCACCCACATGACCGTTCGTGCAGTGGTTTTAGCTAAAGCAAAACCACCGTCATAACACGGACACTGTAATTGGTTTTTTAATTTTTACCATTTAATTTTAGACTTTAGAGCAATGTCTGTAAAATTTAAAATAAAATGGCTTTTTGTAGAGTGAACGCAAGCGTGTAGTAAAAATATTGTCATTTAATTTTGGACTTTCACTCTATGGCAATAAAGTCTAAAATTGAATACCATTTTTTGCAATGGATAATATGGTTTATACGTCCATGTTATTTAAATGTTTGGATTTACGACGTCAATTTTAAATTACGTTCAAGTAATATATTTACTCGTCATGGCGTAAAATCCATTTACAATCAACGCAGATCTTACGCCCCGGGTTGGTAAAAATCTTGGTCATAACGTCTTACTAAAAATTTAAAAAAGAAAAATTTGGCTGTTACATTATCAATCAATCAATTAGCCTAATGCAGTCCACTGCTAGACATAAGCCTCCCCCAATGTGCGCCACGTTTGCCGATCCTAATACATTAATATTTTATCTTTTTTGTGGTAGGATGATATAATTTTTTTGGGTCGTAAAAGCATTTTTTTTTGCGAATTTGAACATTTTAAATATACAGATTGATAGAGAAAAAAAATCTGAATTAAACGGTGTATATAACTCATTTTGGCCAAAATGGTTTATACGCCAATTGAACCCAGAGGTGTTTATTCGACTTTAAAATAAATAGTCTAAATAGGTACTCTCTTGAACGCTATAACTTTTCGTTCAATGACAGACTGGCATATAAGGGCCGGCGCCCACTGCCGGCATGGCACGGCATGGCATGGCAAAGGATTTTATTACTACATAATCAAGTTATTTTGAATCTTATTTTAGTGATTTTAGAATTCATTTTACTTGGTTTCGTCAAACGATCCCGTGGCATGCCGCGACGTGCCACATTCCGTTTGACTGCCTCTTTACCAGGCCTCCTTCACTCCATATAACGCGCTATAATTACCTACCGCCCGGCCGAGCGGCCTCGGGCCGCGGGCCGTTTGCAGTCTAACGCCTAAAAGTTAGTGAATAACACTGGTGCTATTTTCGCAAGCGAAGCGCACGCACGCTGTTTAATTTTAATCGCTCCGTTCGTTCGTACGCGTACCTACGATGATGCCGTCTAGTGCCTTATAACGCTACATATTTTCATAATATTTCACTTGATGGACAGTCGCGCAAACCTACCTACCTACCTACGAAATTTCCAACACAAGTCGCGCGGCGCGTAACCTGTCTCAACTTGTCGCGCTGTTAGCGTAAACAAACAAACAAGGATGATTCGGTTTTATGCGATTTGTAAAAAATATATAGGTAGGTACGTAATTAAATGTTTATGTATGTAAAGAAAAAATAATTTAAAGATGTTTGAAGTTATAAAAAATAATTATATTGCAAATTTAATTCATTTTCCATGATATCGTCAAAGAATTCTTGAGCTCGCCCCGTGTTATAGTTATCCCATCAAAAACAATACTTATAAAAAAATGCCAATCCTCGCCGCCCTCGGTTCTTCGGCCAAGTCAATTTAATATTTAAAACATAAAAGCTTATCCCTACTATCCCTACTATCCCTACTATAATATTATAAATTTGAAAGTAACTCTGTCGGTATAGGGGTAGATTAGACCTTGAGAAAGGACATAGGCTATGTGTGGTCGCGATAACCGACATCCACGCGGGCGGAGCCGCGGGCAAAAGCTAGTAACGTAATAACTTAGGACAGAAGGTCCCTGAAGTAGGGACTTAAAAAATTAACCGACTTGGTATTAGATGGATCTCACAACTTTTTGCGGTAGAAGAACCGAGGGCGGCGAGGCTTGGCATTTTTTTACAAGTATTGTTTTTGATGGGATTTCAGTTCTTTATGTAGATTACCTTTCCGGTTTCTCTGTGTTGGACAGTCCCAGTCCCAGACCCGGTCGCGGTCCCAGTCCCGGCCCCGGACCAGGTCGCGGTTCCGGTCTCAGTCCCAATCCCAGTCCCACTCCTTCACTTTAATCTACATATATGCAGGCGCGGTCCGAGGGGGAGGGGGGGGGGGGCAGAGGACATGACCCCCCCCAAAACCCAGCACGTCAAATTGAAAAGTCTTCATAAAATTTGCAAAGTAATTAAATTGCAATATTTAATTCCTTGTCGCGTCTTTTAAAGGTAAACAGTTGGTAAAATTGTAATTTAGGTAGCATTAAATACTTCTAAAGATACGAATGTTTTGCTACGTAAACGGGAAAATGCTGAAGGATTGTTTTCAACTTACGTGTCAAGGCATAATCGAAGCCCTATGGTGCCAAGCGTGGATGAGGACGACCTGTCCGAGGTCAGTTGGATAGAATTAAAGATGGTGGTTCATAAGCTTATGGCCGAACCGCGGCACTCCGGGCTGAGCGAGCTTTAGGCGACGGCGACCAAGCGCTAGTTTCCGAAATTGTTAAAGACGGGGAAACTGGTCCTCCGATTCACTGTCCGCCTACCGACCTATAGTGTTGCCTGACGAGGTGTGAAAGCTCTTTGAAAGAGTTATTGCAAAGCGCCTCGTCGAGCACCTCTTTAGACCGACCTGGCGGGTGGTCAATATGAATTCCGCCAGAGACGCACCACTGTGGACTGTGGATGCCCACTTGTGGGCCAGGTGATGTTGGTGGTTTCTTCGGACATCGCCAACGCATTCCACACTTTGCCCTCGAGTTGCATTAAGGAGACGCTCATGTATCACGAGTTATTAAGTGCCTCTCCACCCTCGCCGCATAGCCCGCGTAACCAATGGAGAGAGCCGTCAGCTACCCAACCGCGTCCGGCTTCGGCTGGCCGAGAGATGTCGTGCTGTTTTCCGCAGGGATTGGTTCTGCGCCCGCTCCTGCGGTATACTCCATCGGATACGTCTGGGTGTTCGCGGTGAGCTCGAGGACAGTGTCACCGTCACGTGCTATACGGATGACACGCCAGTCATGGCATGCGTTGCTACACAGCGCGAAGCGACCCTGAAAGGCACGACTGCGGTTGCCCATAGCGATAGCCCATGGTCCTGCATAAAACCGAGGCCATGTTCTCAGCGCGCGCCACCTAGGAAACCAACCTCATAGTGCGAGGCACTCCCATCGGCATCAAGCCCCATATGAAATACTTGGCTCGTTCTCAATGACCGATGATACTTCGGAAATCTTTTGAAGGGGGCCGGACCCCAATCTGAAAGGCGCAGCTGCCGCTCTGGTGGGATTGCTGTCCAACTTGAGAGGGGCAAGAAGATGTCCAACTAGGTCTTCAGAGGGTACCGCAGGATCTCCTTCAAGGTGTCGAGTCTCCTTGGATCCTTTAAAAAACTCAAATACAAAACAATTTAGGCATCTGGATCTGGATTTGGAAATCTGAAACAACATTTTCATTAATGTGAAGTGTTAAGAATAAATAAGAAATACCCCACATTATGGGTAATTTACCAGTACCTCAACTGGTATCCCTAATAATTCTATAACCCGGACCAATTATAAAGTAGATAAAAATGGCGGACAAGTCTGACTTTTGTTTCGAGTTCGATAATTTTAACTCACCACTTTATTTGGTTGGTTAATACACGTATTATGGTGATAATAAATCAATATTTTGAGCCATTATTTCTACTTTAAAGAACTTGTTAATATGCTACGGCTCTTAATCTATTAATATCTTTACAAAAAAAGGGATATTTTGTCTAAAAATCGTACTTACGTATGATAGGTTATGTCTTGTGATTTCCGCTCACTACGGCTTTTGCAGCCTAATATATAACATATCACCATGTTGAATACAATGAGTTTTAAGCAACAAACTTATGCCACTTAGTTTCACCACTTAAATTACTGTCAATTATGAAGAATTCTCAGAAAATTCACGATCACAAAAGATTTGTTGGTCACAACTTTCCACTTGTGACCAACAAAAAAAACAGAAACTCTGACAAAGACAGAGCATTGAGTTTTTGTCCTATTCATTCCTTACAGTTTTTGTATGTTGTGTCTCGTTCATACGCGGTATTATTATTTGCGTAGCAAATCCAGAGTATACTTGATCCTAGCGATGCACCTATTTTCTCATCTTTAAAGCTTCCCTCGACATCCACGAATATTTCAAGACTAAAATTAGCCAAATCGGTTCAGCCGTTCTTGAGTTATAAACTAACAACCTAACAACGAAAAATGGCATTGATTTTTATTATGTAGATATAAAAGTTTTGACAGCACTAATGTCCCATGGCATAAAGGTCTTGAGCCAGAATATTTTGCTGACAAAAAAGAAACTTGAAAATGTCAATAATGTACCTACTGATAAATTTGATTTTGACATTTGACAATTCGATAGGAGGAAATAGGAATAATAAATACACAAAAAAGTTCACTGAAACTACATGCGTTTTCCTTAAAATACATTATAAATATCGAACTTAACGTAATGTTATTCACTTTAGTGGTAAGTTTTAGTTGTCAACATGCAGCCGTTATATACTGTTGGTGAGTACTAGGCCAATAAATATTTTTTTCCTTGTTTCTAGATCGATTATTGTAGTACAAAGGATAATTTCTACGCAACATACTTTCTACAAACAAGCTTTGTAGATTAATTAAATATGGTGTATTGCATTTTGGTACTACTTTCAACAATGAAGTCCGTATGTGTCCTACTTGAACTATTAAATAACTAGTTCTGCTTTATCTTTCTGGATGATAACTGAATATGTGAAATAATAATGCTTTATCACTAATAATTTGATACTATGAGTGATGTGATTTAATCTGACACTGTTTGATTGTCACCATAAAAAAATATCATATAGGTACTTAACATATCCATTTCATTGTTAATGTATTCTGCTTGGTATAGTGATCTGGTTTACAATGCACAGATGAGTTGGATATGCTTATCATTATACTATTTATTTTATTGGATGTGTACCTCATATTAATGAAATAATCAGTTGGAATAGTACCTAGATGTATTTATTTTACACAAGTTCAATTAGTGTTTATAGTATAGTTAAAATCTCGCTGCAGACTCCGTCATAAATCATTCGAGTGTTTCGCTCTCTTTCAGTAGTATAAAACCTTATAAACGTGTTTTATTGTAAATCGACAGGTGAGCAATTCTACCACTGAACCACAGATGCCGTCGGTCAACTAGCGCACATCCCTACACCGATTATGATTTATGAACGAGTCTGCAGCAAGATTTTAATTATACTATAGTATCATTTAAGTCAAATATATTAAGGTACCAGTGATTATGGTGGAGTTACCATTGCGTTATTTGAATTGTAAATGGTTGATTTTTCTTTATCATTGTCATTGAATATAACACTTCCTGTAAATGTTTATAGTTGATAATGCCAGTCCATGGAATTCTGATTTAATACTTAAATTTTATCCAGTTCATCTCTTACATCGGAATGTGTGGTTGATTTTATTTTTTTACTAATAATGTCCTTCAATTTGATAGACATTCACAGTGAGTATGATTATGAAAATAAAATTTTCACAGACCATGAATCAAGACATAATACTGCAAATCATGCTGACGAAGAAACTCAAGCGGCTCCAACATCTGAAAGCTCACCATTACTTCAACGATTTCCACAATATGAACTGCCAAGGAATCCAGTTACTACGATAATTGTCAGTTTATTAGTTCTAATACTTGTGGCGGGTGTCATCATTGGCATATATCTTCTTGTAATACAGAGTGACTCTGGTAAGTAATATAGAAACTAGATAATATATATTTTTATAAGGTACCTAGTGGCCCAGTTCATGGCTTCGTCCAGGAATAATTTTTTTTTTTTTTATATATAGGACACGTCAATTTGACTTTGCCTCGCCTGATGGTAAGCTGAAGGCAAAGTCTCTGAAAAGAGAATCACCATTACAGACATGTACCATGTTACAATGGTGGCACTCATTTTGACGGCCTCATCAGATTATACCTAACCTGATTGCCATCAAGTCTAATAAAGTACAGAAAACTCAAAAAAGTAGCTTAAAAGCTGGTTATATTTTATTATATGATTAGGTATATTAAACTTTTAGAGTTTTGAAGCATGCCCAACTTAACATAATTACCAATGTAATCATTGTTATCATAAACTATTTGATTACAGAACATATTCTACCTCCAATTGAGACACCAGTACATTTAGTGAGCAGGAAACAATGGGATCATAGTAATGCATCACAAACTGTTCAACTATTGCCTCTTTACACATCACAAGTCATAATTGTTCAAACAAACACTGATCGGTGTTGGAACACTGAGACATGCATAAACCTACTACAAGAAATGCAGGTAACACTTTGCTTTTGTTTGTGATTTTTTTTAATGATTTTTTAACTAGATACATTGTAAGACTTCTAGTTTGTAACCCTAACATGCTATTGACAAGTATGTGAAACTGGGGACTGCATGAAATGTAGCATATCCTCATCAAAGTATGGTGCCTGATTTTTAGTAATTAAGAATATGAACTGAGTTTTAAATTTGTAACAAGAGATTAAAAGTCAAAACCAGTAGACTTTTTAAACAATATCATTGCGTTTTTGTTAGATTCATTCATATTCAGTTCATTTCAATATCTCATCATCATCATCATCATCATCATCATCATCATCATCATCATCATCCACTGCTGGACATAGGCCTTCCCTATAGATCTCCAATAAGACCGGTTGGAAGCGGCTCGCATCCAGCGCGTTCCCGCGGCCTTAAGGTCGTCTGTTTCATCATCTATTAAGCATTTAATTAGAAAAAAAAAACATGATTAGCATGCTTTATTGCATATTGAAGCAGTGGTTATATGGAATTCCACCAAGATTTTCTGGGTCGAAGCCAGCATTAGGTAGTGGCCCAGCAGTAGAAAGCTTAAAAGAGCAGACTTGGGGCTTCTAAGTGTGTACTTTGAATACAATCACATATTGAAATAAGTACCTAATAGGTAATGAGATAAGTAATCTATACCAATATGAAGTGTTAACAAAACTATTTGAAAAAAGAATAGGTACATATAATTTGACATTCATTTGCCCTCTTAATGTCTCTCTGAATAAACGAAATTGATTCTTTGATACCTATAGAGTATTGAATCATTGCCTAAATTGGGTTAACAAGTAGATATATCGTTTCAGTCCGCTCGCTCAACGCGCGATATTTTATTACACTTATTACTGTACTAGGCTAGGCAACTCGACACGTGTTACCAATTGTAACGTGTAATTAATATTAATGCTAGCGGTGTTCATGTTATGCGATTTCACCAGGGCTAAGTAATTACTAGAGTTTGTTAACGGTTGTAATACCGGACCTGTCACTGGTCGACCCTTTTCAGCTCCCCAAGAAGGTTTGGTGACGAGATTATAACATAATATCATTATCGTCACAGTTTTAGTCCCAGTTACATTCACAGCTTGAACTTTGTAGCCTGGGATCCGCATTCCTACTGTTTCTCTTGATTTGGTTGGTACTTTGCGATAAGTTTTCGTCTTAGGGTTAGGAGTCAGACGGCAGTCGCATCTGACTCCCAACCCTGAGACGAAAACCAGCACCAGAGTTATCAGCAGCTAAACCAGCTTGCAAGTGATGGTATCTTAGGGCACGAAGTTCTTGTTGAGGCAAACATTAGGTACATTTCGAAGCAAGAAATACTTATAGCTGCGGCTTTGTACCTACATAAAGAATGGAGGTAAACATGTACTTCTATAGTCGGGGGACCCCTGATATGAACGATATGGAAGTATAGTTATTATCCTCCTCCACTACGTTAAATTACAAATATAAATCGTATATACTTAGCAGTAGATACTATAATACTACATCGTATGTATGTGGGCGGTATTCCCGCAAGCGGATAAAAAACCAAGTTACTTGTGTGACTAAAGTTTACTCCAACAGTTATCCGATGCGGGCATTATTCTGCTAATAACACTATTATTAGGTCATTGGTTGAATACTGCAGATAAACGGAGGCAAACATGCACTACATTTTACGTTTAACAAGTAGTAACAAATAAAAGATATCTCTACCTAAGTATAATCGTCAGTCCTTATCTACCAAGATGCTGTTGCATCTCAGTAGATATTCTATTTTACACCACAAACAAATCACTAATTTGTACTATGAAGATGCTATTCGTTTCACTTACCCAAAGGCCCACCTGAGTTGATGTGGAATGCGGCGTAACGTCGCGGCCATAATAATGGAAAAAAAGAAGGAAAGAATTTCCCACAAACTTAGTACATCTTTGCAAAAGACGAATTAAGACAGGCTTTACCAATAATGATGGTTAAAATACAAAGTTTAATTTATTCAACTCCTTACACGTCCTCTAAATGGAACGGAGCTGGTCAAGGCCGGCTCCACGCTCGCCCATGAATCGCGGCCGCGAACTTTATCTGAGATTCGCGTAGTTTCTGTGCGAAAATATTAATTCGTAGTATTGACAGTTACTTTTAACGCTCATGGTGGCCCTTTGTCAGAGGCCTTAAACCTGACACTGACCGGGGACCTCCTTGAAGTGCGAATTGGCACTTGCGAAACAATCTACACTTGTGTTCCGCAGCCTTTGCGCCGGGCGTTTAGAGCAGCAAAAAAATATTTGCAAAAGTAAAAATCAAATAATTTTATAGTAATGTGCTTAAAGTCTATTATGATTGCATTGTACCTATCTCAATGAATGACATCGTTAGGTGATTGTATTTTCTTGCCTTCTGTAATTTCATGTTAATCACATCTCGTTTTATTTTACCAATGACATTAGCAACCTTTAAGTACAGCAACAAATATAATATTGAGTTACTAGCTGTTGCCCGCGGCTCTTTTACGCAAAGAAGGCTTAACGGATCTGAAAAAAAATTGTACAAAAATAAATTAGTAGTCTGGAGTCTGGAAAAGCACATAAACTACTTTTTATCCCGGGAATAGGTGTGGCTGTGGGTCGCGGTAACGGGATCAGTATCTCGCGCGACTACGAGTAAGTTATTATAAAATGTTATATTATTTGTGTTTTAGGCAAATGTAACTGCTGCAAAGAGGATCTTACCGTATAATTTTTTAATTTCGTCTGATGGTCAAACGTATGAGGCTCTCGGATGGCATAGTGCTTCTCCTATTACGACACCGCAGCCGTCGAATGGATTTGTTTTAGCATTTATAGGTAAGGTATTCATAGTTGTGACCGCAAGGAATTTAATTTCAGTTTATTACTACAAAATCATATCATTAACCGACTTTTAATTACAATGTCTTCATTTTGTATTGTTGGCGTAATCATTAGCAGCAGTACCAAGGCTAACGATACGATTCACTTTTTCTGAACACATTGTAAATTAAAAATGTCAATATTCAGAACGGGACTCTCTGGCCCACGTGGCAGTCCCTTTCTTGAGGGGAAAACTGACTAATTAAGCTATCAGCAACAACTGCAACTATCGTCTAAATACGTCGTGGGCGACTTTTTTCTATTTAAATTTATAGGAAAAGATAACATAATAATTATTCCAAAATTTATTTCTCGTGGTTATACTTACATAGCTGTTGCCCGCAGCTCCGCCCGCGTGAATGTCGCGAACAAACATAGCATATTAATATATCCTTTTCCAAGGTCTAATCTAACCAATGGTTTGAGCGTGAAAGCGTAACAGACAGACAGACAGATAGACAGAGTTACTTTCGCATTTATAATATTAGTATGGATTAGAATGGATGGATAACACAAATAATGTGGCTTTCCAGAGATTACCTACCTCCTCCAAACTCACAAACTCTACCTCTTTATAATGGTTATACTTACGTAGAAATAAATCCAATCTTAAAATTAGTTTTATTTCCCTCGACCCGTGATTGAAATTTGAACTTATAGCTACGATTTTCATTATTATTTCAGGTAATTTCAACGAAGTACCACCTACTCCATCACAGGTCCAAGAGGCTAAGAACTTTTTCACTATGGCTGAGAGCCAGCGACATTTAGATCCGTCTTATCGTATTGTAAGAAAAAATATAGAGGAAAGCCCCGCACACTTGACGAAGAGTTTTGCAGGGTTGCCGCAGTGGAGTCAAGAATTCGCTAATACCACTCGTCGTACCAATTGATTGTCTTAATTCATTCACTAGTGAGTGCTTACCTTATTAATCCAAATGTAGTTTTAATAGCTCAACTACAGTAGGTATGTATTTGGTTACGAAGCAAATTATTATTCTCTCTGTACTATTATAAAGAGAATGTTTCCAAAAACGTTCGTCACGCGCCACATAATATGTTTATTATCACTTATTTACATTATTGCATGCCGTCACGCTGTGACTCTACTACAAATTCATATTACTTGAAATTAGGTACATACGTTACAAATATGGCATCGGTGTTGGAGTTTATATTTAGCTTCGATTTTTAGGTTAATGTGCAATATTTTACAATATAAGTATTCGAGCAATATAATATGTATTCAAGCAATACTATATTAAGTTGTACAGTCTTATGTACTTGGAACCGAGTTTGATAAGAGACAGATATGATGCCGATTGTGCAGTTACAAACTACTCAAGTAGACGAGTGGCTCCTATAACCGAGTTTTATTAAGAACGGTGATATAGTAGGCCTGTAAAGGTAACAATTGTGACAGTTTATACTATTTATAGTACCTTTATGTTTTCATCAGCGTTTTGGTCCTATAAGATTAAAGAGCGCTTAGTTCTATAATTTTGCTCTTTGAAAGCTTACAGGACAATATAAAAGAAACATTATGGAGTACACTGTAATTATGCAAATGTAGGTACGTGTATGGTACGAAAATAAATATTTTTGGCATTTGATTAGGGGCGGTTGTACTTTCGATTCAACTATCCGTGTGATTTTTTATAACCAGAGTAATTCCTATTGAGTCAATTCACAATTTAAGTATAATTCATTGCTCTGAATTTCATACCGAATTACCTATTGGTGAAGGTTCGGAATTAAATGGATCGTGAGTTTTGTGGATATTAAGTTTAGTATAGTAAAAGTCAATTATCAGATGTACAGAATCGTGGCTTTATCGATAACTCCTGAAGCCATATTATTAATACAAGTGATATTATTTCAATCCTACTTTACTTTCATAGTGATTCGGACCGTCATCGTCCGTCAGGATATTCAGGATCTAGTATCCTTTCTGTCCTATCAAATCCTGTAATATAGTTAAAATGGGTCAACAGTATCTCTTACTGTTTAATTTGTTAGAATTTACACTCTCTCACATTACACAAGATACAATACACAAATATCGAAGGACGAGAAAGATCTTAGTTCAAATCATACTATGAAAGTAAAGTTACTTTTAGGAGGTGGTAGTGAGGCCCCTGATGTTGTAATCTGTCCCATGTAATGATTGTGCGAGCAGTCTCAGGAGGGTTTCACAAACCAGTTCAGAGCAATATCTAGTTTAGCATTTAGATCTATTATATGCAATTAATACGTGTATGTTGTTTGTAAGTTACACTCAAATATGAAAAATGTAGTTAATACACATCCCGAAATTAAGGGTTATACACATTTAGGGCCTAGGCCAGACTCACCCGCTTGTAACAGATAATAAGTTTATATACTCTTGCTTAAATTACAAAGTATACTAAGTCATATTAGAGTCGTGGTCAACTGAGCCCACATCCAACTCAGCTCGTGGGCCCATTTGACCCCTATAATGTTAAAAAACGTTATGCATAATACTTTTCACTGTGTATAAAGTTAGTTACACTCGATAAAGTAATCTCGTATGTGGTATATTATTCCTGTCAACCATTTATTTTTGCTATAAACATGTAAGGGATAGATTTTGTCTCAGCCCCCCCAAGACAAGTGGTAATTCGTTGACTCAAATATTGTAGAATAGAATGACGAATGTATGGGATGGGATTTGACGTTTAGACATACGTTGACGACTATCATATACGTCAAATCCCATACATTCGTTATTCTATTCTAAAATACACCGCCCAACGAATTGCCACTTGTCTAGGGGAGGGGGGAGGGGTCGGTTTGATTAGACTTTGCAATCACGAAAAAAGTAATGCTTCAGTATATTGTTTGTATTGATTGAATACTAATTTGACGTATTTTAATAAAGCCAGCAAAAGTGCAGTCTTTGCAATAAGATAAATTGAATTGTAATTTAAAAATCACTATAAATAATAAATAGTTTAAAATAATACAAATAAAATCGGCCAAGTGCGAGTCGGACTCGCCCATGAAGGGTTCCGTAGTAGCAAAGGCGAAAATTGCGGTTTATGACGGATTTAAAAAAGACTACTGACTGGATCTCGTTCGAACCAATTTTAGTGGAAGTTTGCATGGCAATTTACATCATATATTTTTTTAGATTTATCAATCTCTTATTTTAGAAGTTAGAGGAGGGGACGGACACATTTTTCCACTTTGGAAGTGTCTCTCGCGCAAACTATTCAGTTTAGAAAAAAATTATGTTAGAAACCTCAATAGGCTTTTGAAAGACCTATCTATAGATACCCTACACGCATGGGTTTAATGAAAAAAAAAAATGTTGAGTTTCAGTTCTAAGTATGGGGACCCCCAAAATTTAATGCTTTTTTTTCTGTGTGAAATTCTTAATGCGGTTCACAGAATACATCTTCTTACCAAGTTTCAACAGCATAGGCCTTATAGTTTTGGAGAAAAGTGGCTGTGACATACGAACAGACAGACAGATGGACGGACAGACAATGACATGACGAATCTATAAGGGTTCCGTTTTTTGCCATTTGGCTACGGAACCCTAAAAAGAAATGTTATCTATGGATTTATGAATACATTTTAGTATGAAGAAACCAAAGAGACAAGATTTTAGTTAATCATGGTATTATTGACATATATTTATATATTTTGGATTTGCATAGTTATGTTTTGTACAGTTCTCGGCTTTGATTTCATATTTCGAACAGAATAGAGAGAGTTCGGTAAAAATAGGTTTGTGTCGGCTTTGTAAAGCTATACACAGAATACATCACTTCTTATCAAGTTTCAACAGCATAGGCCTTATAGTTTCGGAGAAAAGTGGCTGTGACATACGGACGGACAGACAGACAGACAGACTGACTGACGGACAGACATGACGAATCTATAAGGGTTCCGTTTTTTGCCATGGAATGGAATGGTAAGGGGACTCTTTTATCCGCACTTAGCCTCTTTCTTGGGCCATTGTGCGTGGAGAGTGCTGGCTATAACAGCCAGCCTAGCTCCGCCCAGAAGTGCAGAAGCTTACTGGGGGCTTCACAGACTGCACAGACCTCGCTGTGCCGAGGATTCGGAAACGTTGGGGGGCTACTGCCTCGCATTCCAGTACTACGTGGGCAACCGTTTCTTCGGCGACGAAGCACCCCCTACATAGGGGGCTATCCGTGATCCCGATGGTGTAAAGGTGCTTGTTTAGTGGACAGTGACCTGTTATTGTCCCTATAATTGTTCTTAGACTTGTTCTGTCTAGTTTTAGGAGACCTTTTGTAAGCCGTTTGTTCAATGACGGCATAGCCACTTTTGATTGACTGCAGTCAATGGTTTCTACCCATCTTTGGATGTGTAGTTCGGCGGATCTCTCACGCGACCAGGTACGTATCTGTGAGAAAGGGATCGGTAGTAATGGTAGCGGGCCATTCACGGACGTGCCAGAGCCTCTCCGCGCCAGTTCATCAGCGGCATCGTTGCCGTAGGACCCACTGTGCCCCTGTATCCACTGCAGCGTAACTGCGTTGTTGGTGGACAGCTTGTTCAGAGCGGCCTGACACTCCGCTATTAGTATGCTGTTGGTTATTGGGTGGTCTAGTGCTTTCAGAACAGCTGTGCTTTCGGTGAGGAGTCTTATATTTAAGCCCCTCGCCTTCAGTCTGCTTATTTCCGTCGCAGCTGTTGTTATGGCAACACATTCACATTGAAAGATCGAGCTGTGTTTGCCCAGTGGTAAGTGGATGCTTAGGCCGAGGTCCAGGGAGTGTGCTCCTAAGCCATTTTCTGTTTTAGAGCCGTCAGTGTAGACACGTACCTCTCCGATACCAGAGTAGTCCTTGTCCTCGGCTTCTGTTATTATATGGTACTTTTTGGTGAAGAAGTATTGCTTCTAGATCCTGTCACACGGGGCAGCCATTAGAGGCTGATACTCTAGAGCTCGTTTAAGGATGGTGGTGTGCGGACTATCTTGTTTATTGCCCCAGAGTCCCAGATGCCACAGTCTGATAGCCGTGATAGTGGCCTCCTGCTGAATATACAGGTCAAGCGGTGTTATGTTAAAAGTTACCTCCATCGCTGCGGTTGGAGTGGTTTTCATGCATACACAGATTGATGAGCAGGCCAGCCTCTGGAAAGACTTTAGTTTGGCGATCACGGTGGACGACTCCGTTCGAGTACACCATACCAAAGCCCCATAGGCTAGCATGGGCCTAATCACCGCTGTGTATAGCCACAGGGTTATTTTTGGTGAGAGTCCCCATTTATTACCCATCATTCTTTTGCATTGGTAAAAGGCAATAGTGCACTTGTTGATTTTATACTCGAGGTGTTTATTCCAGAGTAGTTTACTGTCTAGAATGACTCCTAGGTACTTTACCTCCTCTTTGATCCTCTTTGATGTTAGTTCGGTTGCAAAGAGCTTCGGAAGCCTATATGGGCCCGGTGCTCTACGGTTGGTGAACATTACTATTTCGGTTTTCTGGGGGTTGACCGATAAATCGTGCTTTGCGCACCAGGTTTCAATTATTTTGAAAGCCTGTCTCATGCGATCGCATATGGCGCTTTCGAATAGACCCGATATTAAGATCGTGATCGTGTTTTTTTTGCCATTTGGCTACGGAACCCTAACAAGCTGTTTTAACTGCTCTATAAACATAATAAACTGCTGTGTAACAGAGAACGCTTTACTAAACCGAAGCAAGCCGAACTTATCCGAACTCCAATCTTGTTCCTGAAGTAACAAATTATATTAGAGTAATATTACAATCGAGACTTTAACCACTTACAAAAATTTGAATATACCTGGCAATGAAAGTTACGTGTTATTAATTTTAATTAATAATTTATGTGTTCATTATGGTTCTAAAATTACATTTATTTCCTGGTGAAATTAATAGCAATATATATTAATAATTTATATTAGGTTTTTAGTTTAGTGATAAGCTTGGTCACATTCAAGATCGAATATATTGAGACTTAAAACACTGAACAATGAAAATACTCTTGTGGGGCGTCTTGAGATTACTTAGGTACTGCTTAGTATTAGTAAGGTGCCGCTTATTGGCGAAGGAACAGTTCGACCTATGCATAGAATATAGTCACATGTGATTATAAACTGCAATCACAACCCTAATCTTCTTCAAATGTTCGTGTAAAGGCATAATTTCACTAGAAAGTAAAGAAAAATGTTACAGCAAATTCTGCGTAAGACAAACATCACTGTCCTGTATTAAGTAGAGATTTTGCAGAAGTATCTTTATTCAATAGGTAGGTCGAGTTGTATGCGTAGAATATAAAACCGACTGTATTACTGAACATCGAAGTTTAAAAGCGCGAAGCACTGTATCCATAAAGTTTAAAATATCGAATTACGTCAGTCAGAATAGTCGTAATCGCGACATACGGAACGCCGAATGCTTTCTATGTCGAAATACTTTATTGAGAATGTTCCGCATCTCGATGTACGGAACGCCGAATGCTTTCTATGACACAATACTTTATAGATAATGTTCTAAATCGCCACTAATGCATTTAGGATGTTTGATCTCGATATACTTACATTGATCTGCGGTACTATTTATATTATGTACCTAATACTTGCTGTCGCCCGAAGCTGCGCTCGCATTTACCCGAGATAATACGTCTATACAGCACTTACGGCTAATGTACTTATCTTTCTAAAAATTAAATAATTTTCAACAGATGACAGCGTGGTTCGCCCACTTATCAGTAGGATCCGGAGATCCGGGTGTGGTGATTACCCCGAACATACAAACAAACTCACAAACGTAAAGTTTGTGAGTATTCACTGAATATTCGTTTCTTGTTGGTCATGATGAAGTCTATCTCATTCCTCGTGGAACCATCAGGGCTCATCCAGGTCCATTTCCTGTGCGGCGGCTTCTGAAAGAAAGAGTTTCTCCAGAAAGGCAGCCAGCCTCTGTCCCCGCGGGTTCCGTTGTCCATATCCAAAATGCCCTACTCTCAACTCATCATCGCTTTTCTTACCCAACTTTGCGTTGAAGTCCCCCATAACAACAGTGAAGTGGGTCTTAGACGTATGTATGGCCCTACTTACGTCCTCATACATAGTCTCCACTTCATCATCTGGGCGTTTCGAGGTCGGTGCGTACCTACACCTGAATGACCTTCAGCGAATACCTCTTGGATATTCTGAGTATTAGGTATACAACCCTGCTCGACACGACACACTTTCGATGGTAATGATGTTGTTAATGAGGGATCTGTGAACGAGAAAACCGACACCACCTTGCGACTGCTGGTCGCCTTCCCGGTAGTAGAGCAGGTTGCCGGATCCAAGGGCTATCATGTCCTCGCCCTCTCTACGGACTTCAGATAACCCCACAATATCCCAGCGCAACCTACTCAACTCTTCTTCCAGCTCAGCAATCCTCTCGTCAGTCCTCATCGTGCGTACGTTGTGCGTTACCAGGGCCAGTCGTCGGTTGGGGTGGTAGCCGATCTCTGCCGGAGATTCTTAGCACCCCCTGCTCCACCGTTACCCTGACCGCTACCGGAGCCAGGACTAGCGGAGCTGCCGGGGACTGGGGGCCTGGTCCTATTAGTATTTACATAATGTTTTTTTAATAATATAATCTATATTCCATTTACACAATAAATGTTTTACTTTATATACCTAGGTATACTAATACTATAAAGATGTAAAGTTTGTGAGTTTGTATGTTCGGGGTAATCACCACACCCGGTTCTCCGGATCCTACTGATAACTGGGCGAACCACGCTGTCATCTGTTGAAAATTATTTAATTTTTAGAAAGATAAGTACATTAGCCGTAAGTGCTGTATAGACGTATTATCTCGGGTAAATGCGAGCGGAGCTTCGGGCGACAGCAAGTATTAGGTACATAATATAAATAGTACCACAGATCAATGTAAGTATATCGAGATCAAACATCCTAAATGCATTAGTGGCGATTTAGAACATTATCTATAAAGTATTGTGTCATAGAAAGCATTCGGCGTTCCGTACATCGAGATGCGGAACATTCTCAATAAAGTATTTCGACATAGAAAGCATTCGGCGTTCCGTATGTCGCGATTACGACTATTCTAACTGACGTAATTCGATATTTTAAACTTTATGGATACAGTGCTTCGCGCTTTTAAACTTCGATGTTCAGTAATACAGTCGTAAAACCAAAATAAAGAACCCACATAATATTATTACCAATAAGTAAATCTCGGACGCAAGAAAATAACATTTAGACTAGAAATTTTATGTTAATAGGTTGATGTAATTGAAGCGTCGGTAGCTTAGTGGTTTAGGAGTCGGCCTTACGATCGAGAGGTCCCGGGTTCGAATCCTGGCCATTACACTACCGACGTGAACCCACTCCTAACACAAGCAAGTTAGCTTAGTTGGAGGGGTTAACGGGAATATTAGTAATTTCGGTTGCTAATATTCTTAAAAAAAAAAAACTTCATTTCAAAATAAAATTCAAATATTTTGTAGGTCACTTAAATATTCCGATCCTCGTCGATGACTGATTGATTTTTGCATATTGACGAATTGATATAAATAAAATGAATAGTATGAGTACCTATTATTGTTCATCACACAAAAATTGCTAATTGCTTTAATGGCGCTTCACTCTGTTCCATAACGGTATAGTTGATTGTTACCTAAACAAAAAGTGTTTTAATCCAGGTTTGAATCATAACCAACAATGACCGAATTTATCAGGCGACTCAAATTATTATTAAGTAATATTGTGATGTTAAGATATAAATATTATAATAATAGATCTTGCGGAGGCTTAGGTTTGATTTATAATATTTTGGAGCATAGTTAAATCGACTCAAAACCAATAACTCATGCTGTTGTATGTAATTACTAGCATCAAGTTATATTTGCCAACATTTTTATTATTTAACAATCAATCAATCAATCAATTAGCCTATTGCAGTCATGGCCGGATCTACCATATGGCCAAATGGGCTTAAGCCAAGGGCCCCCGGGCTCTGGGGGCCCCCAACTGAGGCAATTAAAGACAAAAATATAGAATAAAGCGATTTTTTTTTAAATTTAAATTTGAATAAATAATGACGATACAAAGTACTACGCAATTGTGATGGATTCAACCCCAGATTTATCTCATAATGATCAGTTAGCTATCGTACTTCGATACTGTTTTCAGGGAAAAGTGTACGAAAGATGTGTATCGTTCATTAAAATTAGCAGTCATACTAGTTTACATTTATTTAATACTAGCTTTTGCCCGCGGCTCCGCCCGCGTGGATGTCGGTTATCGCGACCAAACATAGCCTATGTCCTTTCTCAAGGTCTAACCTACCTCTATACCAAATTTCATCAAAATCGGTTCAGCGGTTTAGTCGTAAAAGTGAGACAGACAGACAGACAGACAGACAGACAGAGTTACTTTCGCATTTATAATATTAGTAGGGAAGTAGGGATTTTACAAGACTTTTTGGACAAAAATAAATTACCTTTAGATAACTGTAGGGGACAATCATACGACAATGCTGCTAATAAAGTCGGGTCGCTACAATGGTGTACAAGCATTAATAAAACAAAAAAAAAACTGCGGATTATATGCCATGTGCTGCGCATTCTCTTAACCTAGTTGGTGAAGAATCCGTGAAGGTTGGAACCGAAATCGTAAACTTTTTTGGGGTATAATTAAGTTTAAAACTAAAACCCGACTACTGCAAAATCACGCTTTAATAAAAAGGATTAAACAAGAAAATATCAAGAATAGCCGTGGTCGTATGCCACTCTAAAAAAACAATATTCTAGGGAAAAGTAGCATACGACCACGGATATTCTTGATATTTTCTTGTTTAATCCTTTTTATTAAAGCGTGATTTTGCAGTAGTCGGGTTTTAGTTTTAAACTTAATTTTTATTAGAGCGTGATTTTGCAGTAGTCGGGTTTTAGTTTTTACCAGACTACGGCGAAGCCAAAGGAGGGTTATGATTTTGACAGGCTATGTATGTATGTATGTTCGTTTGTTCCCTCAAAGCTCTTCAACTACTTATTGGAACTGGACAATTGAGGTATCGTTAGAAGCGTCTTGATCGTCCGCTGGTTATAGGCTATATGACATGTCACTAAATCGAATGTGGCGCCCTCTAGCGGTCATAAAGTACTGCATTAAAGAGATCCGATTCTCAGCACTCCATGGATTCACCGTGCGGTAGCCGGGTCCATAGCGTGATACAGAGAGGACTTGATAAACTTGAGATAAATAGACCATGATTGGTATCGAATTAAAGGGCTCAATTAGCACATTTCAAATATCTATAAATTATTGGGTGTTTCTTGCCCCAAAATAATATAAATAAAAATTAAGTTTAAAACTAAAACCCGACTGATAATTTCTTGTTTAATACTTTTTAGAGCGTGATTTTGCTGTAGTCGGGTTTTAGTTTTAAACTTAATTTTTCTTCCTATAATTTCAGCAATTAGGAGGGCCCCTAAGTACTACTAGCCCAGGGCCCCCTAAAGTCACGGTCCGGCCCTGATTGCAGTCCACTGCTGCCCTCCTTATTGAACATTTATTTGTTATTAATTTATAGTCCTTGTCATTTGATAAGGACTAAATATATATTTTACAACACACCTGCTCATAAAACTGCTATTATTTCACCGCAAATAAGCACGTAATGACACCTATTATCAAAATGTGACTTTTTCATTGCTATTATTCACAAGTGAGTTATAGATTCTTTTTTAAATGTTATAGGTTAAGTTTCTATGTTCTTAAAAAAGTTTCAGATACAAGAAATAATGTGTTTAATAGTACGAATAAATTAATATGCCTATTAATCTGTGATAGCAGTTTTAAATTAATTATCGTTATGAGTAAAAAGTTTGAATTGAAAAGTGAGTGTTTATTTTTATTAAAATATTCTGATAATATCCACCAATTCATAATAATAGTTTTAAGTTATAAATAGGTATAGGTACTCGAGTGCGTTTAGAATTTCAAAGCTTTTAAAATATAAAATGATAAATAGGTTTTTTTTCTGGAGCTTTCCTTACGTTGCAACAACAACAACGCGTTGTTGCGTAAACTATAATAATAATTGTAGATAAACTAATCTGAAAAGAATGCGGGGTACAGAGTAACAGTGCTACGATTCCCTCTTACAGCTGAAGTCTTTCTTTTAGAGCAGGGGTCGGCAACAGGCGGACCGCGGTCCAGATGTCCGCATCCGTGAAAGGTCGAATCTCGGACCGCCAAATATTTTAGTATATCTCCCAAGTATAAATTAAAATGTAAACGAAGATACTTTTACTGATTTTACTAATTGAAATAATATTTAAAAGTTATACGAAATGTTAACTTAATAGGTACCTAGGTACTTTTGCAGGTGTGAATAGTTCTGTTGGTCTATCGATTTATTCACGAATCTTCCGAAAAAGAAAGATTCCGACTCTTTATTGATGACAATAAAGAGTCGGAATCTTTCTTTTTCGGAAGGTCCACAACCGTAGCATCCCGTGCTATCTTCAAAAGACACCCAAGATTCGTGTGCTGCGCGTATAAGCACATTTTGAGCATATTTTCCGGAGTGCCGTGTCGCGGGGAGGCAATAATTGTCGGCCGATAATTCGCAGTTGTTATACTCGGCCGTATTTATCTGGATATGGATCACAAAATAATTATTCTCCTGTTGCTACTAAGACGACGAATGAAAAAAAAAACGGCGAAATTTTGAGATACACCGTCCGCGGCATCATGTTGCGGCACGGCGGCGCGGGCGTCGTACCGTGTGCCGGTGCCGCGCCGTAGACATGGATGAAACAAGCGCGATCTAGTATCGAAATCGGGGGTTCCGGGGTGGTGTTCTTTCACGGCGGCGAGACCCATACCCGGGGCGAGTTGGGGACTCCGTGGTCCCCACACCGAAAGAGGGCCAGATCGAGAGATATAGCCCTGGGTCGGCCGGGGTGCGAAGGGTATGTCTACGATAACCTCACCCCTCCGGCAACAGACTGACATAACCTCCTCCACCGGTTCCGGCCGGAGGGGGTGTAATCCGTTTTTTCTGGACCTCGTTACAATTTGCCCACAATATCTGGACCCCACTTAAAACTACTTGCCGACCCCTGTTTTAGAGTCTACCAATGCACCGTTGCAATTTCGCATATCTATACACGACCATGTTATATTATAGGTACAATAGATAAGGTGGTAGAAAATTTGTAATAATGTAGAAGACCCCACAGTAGATCATTGCACACGTGTAAAATGACGTAGGTATTTATGATTATCAATGTAAACGGATCTCAATCTTGGGCATAGTGTTTGCCCACCTGCCCCCCAAGACAAGTGACAATTAGTTGGCGCGCGTATTGTAGAATAGATTTTATGACATACATTGACGATTGTCATATACGTCAAATCTCATACATTCGTCTTTCTAATCTACAATACGCCGGTTAACAATTACCGTGTGGTATCGTATCCTTTGGGTATTAACCAATGCGGGGCATATTTTGTTGATTCAATTATATAAAAAATAGAAAAATATCTAAATAAGAAATAAGCAATTGTTGTACTCATATTTAATAGAAATAAAATATATCTATCTATGAAATATTGTGTTTTAATAGAGTCCAATATATCAAAGCTTATCAGTATCTCTAGTCCGTCCTTTTCGTGGTTCACCGAGGGTTGGTGTTCCAACAAGGTCACTTGATTTTTCCGGGTCCCATATAATGTTCCAGGGTCACATTATGTATCCGTGATTCACGTAGATCAGGGTTTCTCAAAGTGGGGTACGCTTTATTGTATTATGTCCACGTAATAGGAGGTGAGCCTATTGCTGAATTCCGGACACTATTGTTGACTGGAGCCATACATCTGAAGCTGAGTCTGAGCTGTAATAATACTTTAATAATAATAATATTTATTCACATAAAATTCTTACATTTGTTTATTTGTCTCTGATTTCCGTGCTAGGTATAAATAACTGTGTTACAGAAATCAGTGTCCTCTCATATCCTTAGTGCCAATAAATCTTATGTACTTAAATAACACTACACAGTGATTAAGTTGCAGTGTATGTATGTGTGTGTGTGTGTGTTTGTGTGTGTGTGTGTGTGTGTGTGTGTGTGTGTGTGTGTGTGTGTGTGTGTGTGTGTGTGTGTGTTTGTGTGTGTGTGTGTGTGTGTGTGTGTTTGTGTGTGTGTGTGTTTGTGTGTGTGTGTGTGTGTGTGTGTGTGTGTGTGTGCGTGTGTGCGTGCGCGTGTGTGCGTGCGCGTGCGCGTGCGTATGAAGTCCCAGGAGCCAATTCCTGGCAATGGGCGGATATTTATTATTTTGTTTATGTTGACACCGTATGGGAAGAGATGGGGTGGCCAAAATTCTACTCTGAAGAGAACCACGCGGCTTTGAATACTTTTAAAAGTGCTGTACCCATTGAAGAAATGCATTGTAGCAGACGCTCTTATTACGACGGCAATGCAAAAACGAAAACAGAAATCGACTTGATACCGAGGGGGTCGGAGGGGTTTTTCGTTAAGAGGTTCGCTGTTATCTAGAAACTTTAACTGGGGTTCGTGGAGTCAAAAGTTTTAGAAACCCTTGTTAAAATGTTTTTATGTTTGACTATGGCCTACTATGGCAACACTGTATGTAATGACTATAACTATTAATGTTGGCAACATTCCTTTCACTTCCTTCTCTGAATAACTTTCTTAATGGCTGCCCGTATATTTTTGTTTGTGATAATAACTATTAATATAATCCTGACTACATTTAGTTGTTCCTTTATATTATGAAAAATATAAGACACTAAATACAATAGATATTGTTTTTGTGCGCAACTACCTTGTGAACACTACCGATCTTACGACCTCGAACAGGTTATAGTGCCCAGCGTGATCACACAAGGAAAGAAAGGTAATCCGATTTCATCTGTGTGGATTGGACCTATATTCAAGACCTTTCTTTGGCATTATTCAAAAATCAATATTTTGGAACGCGCCGAAACTCTAATTCTTATATTATGGCGAATGACAATGTGCTTGGTTCGGCCCCGGCTATGGTCGTGGGAGCCGCCGGCAATATTGAAAAGCTTGATGGAACCAACTATATAACGTGGAAGTTTTGTATAAAAATGATTTTGATTACGGAAGGGTTATGGGACACTATTGACAGGGATTCCGACGCTCCCTTGACCGGTGCTGATTCTGCGCGTGATCAACGCGCTTTAGCTCGAGTTTGCTTAAGCCTAAAGCCGTCGCTTTTTCAATATGTACGCGACGCTACGACTGCGAAACAAGCTTGGAAGAAGCTCGCAGACATCTTCGAAGACAAAGGTCTGTATCGAAAAGTGCTTTTGCTTAGACAGCTACACAGAGTGGAATATGCACAATTTAATGATATGACTCTTTACATCGAGCATGTTATGTCGCTTGTACATCAGCTGGCTGATATAGGCAAAGTTGTGGCTGATGAAGAAATAGCCGAACTTCTTTTGAGTGGACTTTCTTCTGACTTTGACACCTTAGTTTCAAACCTGGAAACTTATTACATTTCTACAAAGAAATTGGACAGTGAGCTGGTAAGAGCCCGTCTTCTACAAGAAGCACAGAGGAGAGTGGAAAATGGCAGCTCCAGTTCAGCTTTTGTTACCCATAGGACAACGTTGAAATGCACTTACTGCCAGAAGATTGGCCATATAAAACCTAAGTGTTTTAAACTGAAAAGGGACAAGATATTAAAGAAAAAGGAGAAGGAGCCGGCTGTCTGCTTTCTTATCTAGTCGAATGCAGGACATCTACGTGGACAGCGGTGCTTCATCTCACTTGGTCAACAATGAAGAAATGTTATCAAATGTGAAGCGTACCAGTTTACAGTCTATAGGTGTAGCCAACAAAGAAGTGATGTCAAGCTCTAAGGTTGGGGAGTTGAACCTTAAGGTAAATGGACATGTTATATCCTTTAAAGATGTCATGTTAGTTCCCAATTTATCTAATAACCTAATTTCTGTTTCAAAACTATGTCAGGATGGTTATTCACTTTATTTTAACAAAAAGGGCTGTTTTATTTTTGATAGAGAATCTATGAGTAAAATACCTGGCAACTATATAGCTATAGCTAAGTGTATAAATGGTATATATAAGCTCGATGGGTGTGTCAGTGTACTTGATGGGTACTCGCATAGAAGCATGCACTCTCTGCTCCTGCAAAATAGGCAAGAGTCATCGAGTGCTGCAGTTGCTGTCTCTGTCCCGCTGTCAGTGGATTTATGGCATCAGCGGTTGGGTCATTTACATAAAAGAGGTATGTCTAGTATAAGGGAACATGCATGTGGTGTTGTTTTTCAGGAACACAATTTGAAGACCTGTGACGCTTGTCTTAAGGGGATGTTTACGGCCGAGCCTTTTCCTAGGACGAGCTCCAGTCACACAACACAGCGTTTGGAACTTGTACACAGTGATGTATGTGGACCAATGCCGGAGACAAGCTTTGGTGGAGCGAGATACCTTGTCACATTTACTGATGATTTTACCAGGAAGAGCTTTGGATACCTAATGAAGAATAAATCCCAGGTAATGGATTGTTTTATTCAGTTTAAAGCTATTGTTGAAAAACAAACTGGTTTGCCTATTAAATGCTTACGTTCAGACAACGGGGGTGAATATTGCAGCTCTAGATTTTCTCAATATTTGAAGTGTCAGGGCATTGTTCATCAAACTACAATTCCTTACTCGCCTGCTCAGAATGGTATCGCTGAACGTTTGAATAGAACTTTATTTGAGAAGGTACGTTGTATGTTGCAGCATTCTGGCCTCTGCAAGCGATTTTGGGGAGAAGCTGTTATGACAGCGATTTATTTAAAAAATAGGTCTCCTACATCTGCTTTAGCAGGGCTTATACCTGAAGAGGTCTGGACTGGTTCAAAAATTGACCTTAGTCACCTCAAAGTGTTTGGCTGTTCAGCGTTTTCTTTAGTACCTGCTCATAAGCGAGACAAACTTGATGCTAAATGTAAGGAATATAATTTTTGTGGGTTACTGCCAAGATTCTAAAGGATATCGTTTGGCTGATCCTTGTAATCCCAATAATGTTATTAAATCCCGTAATGTAGCATTTATTGAAAATAGATTTTATTGTCCGTCTATCAAGCCTATTGAGGAGTGTTCAGAGAGCAATTTTGTTTTTAATTATTTTCACTGTGATCGGGAAACAAACTGTGATAATAATTTGAATTTTAATAATGATATGAGTAATTTAAATAATGATAATAATGAATTGAATAATCTAAATAATATTATTGAAATGAATAGTACTCATGATAATTCAAATTTGAATACAAATGTTTCAAATGGTTCGATGTCTTTATCAGGTGAAGAGTCCCAGACGTACTGCACCGGAAGTGATGACAGCTGCAACTCTACTGACGTTTCAGTGAGCTCGCCGTCTGCGTTGGGTGGAGATGTAGAGGTTCGTCCTGTGGCCGCCACTGCATCTTCTGGTCGCCCTATTCGCGCTTCACGTAATGTACCGCCTGCGAGATATTGTGATTATGACTTGTCACATGATATCACTTTACTCGCTAAGGGTCACTCACCCTCGATGGACGAACCACGTACTTACGACGAAGCCATCAATAGTTCGTATAGCCAGCAGTGGCAAAAGGCTATGAAAAGTGAGTACGACTCTCTCGTTAATAATAAGGTTTGGGAATTAGTTGACAGGCCCATTGATCGAGAGGTAATTAAATGTAAATGGGTTTATAAATTGAAGTATGATGCGTCTGGTCATTTTGATCGTTTTAAGGCGAGGTTAGTTGCCAGAGGTTTTACTCAGTGTGAGAGTGTAGACTATAAGGAAACTTTTTCTCCAGTTGTTCGACACTCAACTATGCGAATTTTATTCTGTATTACAAATGAGTTAAACTTAGATATGTATCATTATGATGTAGAGACAGCATTTTTAAATGGAGATCTTAATGAAACTATTTACATGGAAAAACCTAAAGGTTTTTATGAGGATGACGATAAGAATAAGGTCTGTTTATTAAAGAAAAGCTTATATGGCCTCAAACAGGCAAGCAGAATGTGGAATTGTAAAATACACAGTCTATTATGTAAAAATGACTTTGTTCAGTCTAAATGTGAACCATGTGTATACACTAAGCGTACTGGTAATGACTTAGTTATATTGGCTTTATACGTAGACGATTTGTATGTGTTTTGCAGTCCTAACAGCTCACTTGTATCTAAATTATTAAAGATTTTGGAGAGTGAGTTTAATGTTAAAAACTTGGGTACTCTAAAGAGTTGTCTAGGTGTAAATATTAGTAGAGATAGATCAAAAGGTATTTTAAAACTGGATCAATCTGAGTACATTAGAAGGCTGCTTGTACGTTTTGGTATGGAAAATTGTAAGACGGTTTCCACACCCATGGAGGTTAACTGTAAATTAGTTAAGGCTAAAAATAGTGACTGTTTACAGGATGAAGTTTATAACTATCGACAACTACTAGGTTGTTTGATGTATCTGTCTGTTTGTACACGGCCAGATATATCACACGCGTGTAGTCAGCTCAGCCAGTTTAATAACAGCTTCGATAGGTCTCATTGGCTTGCAGCTAAACGAATATTGCGTTATTTAGCAGGTACAATTAATCACTGTTTATATTTTTATAAAAGTGTTAATTGGTCTTTGTTTGCTTATACTGACGCAGACTGGGCCAATAATGTAATAGACAGAAAATCCTATACTGGTTATGTTGTAAAGCTAGGTAATAGTACAGTTAACTGGGAAAGTCGTAAACAGAGATGTACATCTTTAAGCTCTACTGAAGCAGAGTATATTTCTATCTGTGATGTTTGTAAGGATGTAGTTTTTATTAAAAATTTGTTATCAGAGCTTTTACAAAGACAGATTGATTGTATTGTTTATAATGACAACCAGAGTGCTCAAAAACTTTTACAAGCAAAAGAATATTGTCATAAGAGAACCAAACACATTGATTTAAGATATCATTATGTTAAAGATCTAATATCAGAGCATGTAATTGATGTGAGGTACTTACCTACAGATAAAATGATAGCTGATGTGCTAACAAAACCTTTAGGAAAAATAAAACATACTACTTTTGTGAGATCCATGAATTTATTATAGTATTATAATTTGTGGAGTATATTTACGTAGAGTCATTTGTGTAGTAATTTTTGTTTTGTATTCTATGTAAATCCTAGTTCCCTAGTATGCCCTAGAGGGGAAGTGTTAAAATGTTTTTATGTTTGACTATGGCCTACTATGGCAACACTGTATGTAATGACTATAACTATTAATGTTGGCAACATTCCTTTCACTTCCTTCTCTGAATAACTTTCTTAATGGCTGCCCGTATATTTTTGTTTGTGATAATAACTATTAATATAATCCTGACTACATTTAGTTGTTCCTTTATATTATGAAAAATATAAGACACTAAATACAATAGATATTGTTTTTGTGCGCAACTACCTTGTGAACACTACCGATCTTACGACCTCGAACAACCCTGACTTACAAACACGAAAATTTGACCATGGTGACCTTTGTGTGTCCATAATTCACGTAAGTGTACGATTAGGTACTTTTGATAAGCGTGGTTTACGGGTAAAACGTAGAAGAACTAAGACCTTGGGGATGGGAAACTTAAAGCGTTATCATTCCAAATACAGAGGAAAAGAGGCGTGAATATAATGTTTATTTATGTATCCCAAATACACCTAAGTCTCATATACTTTGACTTGACTAACGAGTTAACCAAAATTGGCTACGTGGTTAAACTCTATGCCGTAGAAGTAGGAGCAAGGGGAATTCCAGCTAAATCCCTGTACAACTTACTAAAAGACCTCGGCTTGCCAAGAGCTTCAGTAAGCTCTTTACTAAATCGAATATCCAAAGGCATTGATAGGATCTTACCAAATTTGGATAGGTAGGAGGGGAGGGGAACACTAGTGATGGTGGAGGTGAGTGCTGATGCATCACAAGGGGGCCACCCTAAACCTACATCTGGGTCGCAAGTCCCCGTCGCCGCCGTCGCGGTGTTCCTCTCTGTATCACGCTATGGACCCGGCACGCACGGTGAATCCATGGAGTGCTGAGAATCGGATCTCTTAAACAGTAAGTACCTACCTACCGACCTAATCAAAAGGTGCCAAAGATACCAAGTAACCAATTACTCATACAATGATCGAGATAAGCTGATGAAGCAATTGCGCTGTGTAAATTATGCTAACAGAATATTGTTGGCTAATACATTAACATTCACATTTTTCAAAATCGAGCGTAGGATTGGTTTTGCAACATTGTCGCAAGCTCAGTGGAATAGGAGAATATTTTAGCATTTTTAGGGTAGGTAAGTAATTAATCAAAAGGAACGGGATGAGGTTTATAATAAAGGTTTATAATAATTAGGACTGGTGATTTGCTCGATAGGTATTGAATGTGTTTAGGGACTAAGCTCAAGTACAATAAAGGTGATAATCCCACCCTTCATGCTCATTGACCCTCAACTACACCAGGCATCTGTTCTTGATCCATTTCCATTCAATGTGGTCTTAGTCGTCTAGACGACAGGACAGCATCAAAAACTCAAACGCAGTCTCTAAGTATGGTTGCTGTTTATGCTGACGATGTCATGTTGGTAGGTATATTCGGACAGGGGCAAATAGGCGCACCGTATGAAGGGGTGGATCGTAGCGCTTGAGATTATCTGCAGCTGTGACAAAAAACCGCGTGGGACGCGTGGACTCCCGCGTCCATAGCAGTCTTCATATCTTGGATCATTATCATCATTTCAGCGCAGTTTCCCAATTACATCCGGGACCAATCTTCTTGCTTTTCTTTCTCTACTTCGCACTATTTGGGTTAGGGCCCCAGTAGTTGTGCGACGCAGTTCACTGGCATACCTATCTAAATAATCTTTTGATTATTTAGATAGGTATGCCAGTCGTTATTTAGATAGGTAAACCCGATCTGCAATGGGCTCAAGAAGCGTGTGTTTGGCGTCAAACACACGCTTCTTGAGCCCATTGGAGATCGGGTGGGCTACAAAGCAAAATGTCTGTTGACTAACAATTTAATAAGACTTGAGAGCAAATCGTCCACAGTTTAAAATGTAAACAAAAATTGTTTTAATGACGTCTTGCGAAAATGTCTAAACAGCATTTGGCTGCGAAGCAAATCGTCCACAATATATAACTCAATCGACAATCGGAAACAGTGTGGGATAGGACTAATTACACCTAACCTAGGTACTTCATAATGCTTATATGATGATGATGATGATTTAACAAGCGGGCAAAATAGGAAGATGTGTGAAACAAATATATTCATTGTCATTGTAGTAAATACTACTTGATTGACTTATGGAAATAAATAAATTGTGGACAATTTGCTCCAAGGACAATCTCTTCATGTGTTCAACATTGGTTACATAGACCTTTTACTTGAGAAGACCAAAAGCACATAGGTATATGAACATTTTGCTTTGTAGCCAACCCGATCAAAATTGCTTGAGCCTACCCCTTCTACCGGACTCGGCGCAGACGGTAGATATAGCCAGATGTATTTGTTGTCCACGTAGTCAGGCAGTCGCACCACCGAAAACGATTCTCCTGCATTTCTATCTGCGAGGGCACGGACACGGAGAGGCTGCCACAGATGCGAGAGTAGGTACCTCACGCGATCTTTACGCGTTTATCCACAATTCCACCGCAGTAAAGTCATTTCCAGGACACACAATTGCTGCGTGCATTAACTGCAAGATGGCATGCGTGCTTTGAAATGATTGTGCAAGTGGTGGACTGTTTAAACCTCGAATACCTACTATACCTACTTTATTAAGTATTTAACTGCAATGCTTTTATTACTGGCATGTGACAACAATGAATGTCTGAAAATTGCGTAAACGGTGATTAAATGATTTGCTCTAGTTCTCAGCATACTCATTATATAAACAACACATTATTCAGTATTCTTTATTATATTTAATTATTTACAACACAATATATATATTTTTGTATAAAAGTATAAAATAAGTAAGTAGGTATGTCTTTATCGTCTTCGTCCACCTAATTCTATAGGTGGGAACGGCAGACGTGAGGTGACATCGCTAAACTAATTAATCTAACTTAGATATATAAAACAAACGATTTGATCGTATTGTTTTAAAATTCAGTGCTAATTAGGTACAATGCATACGCAGAAACATAGGAAGCCTCGCAACAGACACACAAAATTGCTTTAACTAGAGAACCAGAAAGAAAGGTAGTGTAGTAATATACCTAAGTCTAATCTATCTCTAACTTTCTGAAGCTCCCTTGGATTGCGACGTCACCGTTTACTGTTTCTAGCTTAGATTTCCTCGAAGATATAATACCTCTGGTGCTGAGTATTTCCATGTTGTCCATGCCTAGAACTTTCTTTTTCTGATCACTTAACAACTGTGCCGTATATTTCACCATATCTTCTAGCTTCAGTGGACCCCCGTACGTTGTGGGTAAGCACGCGGTGTTTATGTGCTGATGCAAGGATTTCAGGTTGCTGTGCATCTGAAATTTAAAAAATAAGTGTTTTTATGACATATCACTGCAATTTTATCAGGGTACAGTCGTGGTAGTAAGCAGAATGGTAGAGATATTATATACCTACATTCTAATGTGTACGAGTGTACCTACACTACCTACACCTTGATTAAACTGAGTTTCTACATTACTAAATAGTAATTGAATTCAACCAACTATCGATTCCACGTTGTGTGAGATTAAAAATGTGATTTTACAACACACCTGCTCATAAAAGTGATATTATTTCACCGCAAATAGGCACGTAATGATACCTATTATCAAACTGTGACTTTTTCATTGATATTATTCACAAGTGAGTTATAGGTAGTACTAATGTACTATTACTTATTCTGTGGTTATAGATTCTTTTTTAAATTTTATAGGTTAAGTTTCTATGTTCTTAAAAAAGTTTCGATAAAAAAGGACGTGTTTAATAGTACGAATAAATTAATATGCCTATTGTATGTTCATTTGATGCATTTTCGTATTTAAATAAATAATTTCAACTTGTAATAATACTTGTATAATAAACAAAATTTTCACTCAAATTTAACTTTTTTCTTCTCTAAGTACAGAAAAATAAAACAGTAAAAAAAAATTAAATTCAAACCTCTTTTTTTTTAAATGTGGCTGACCGCCATTGTTAGATGCGCGCACATAGGAAAACGACTTAATTTGTAGTATTGTTTATTTAGTATTTGTAGTATTATTTTATTCGCAAGTGTGTTGTAAAACGTCGTATGGCACGCGTAAGTATGATGTTTACCGTCCTCGGATCTCTTAAGACCCTCACCTAGTGGCTCGGGTCTCAATGGCGCCTCGGCGGTAATCACCAACTTTGCTCACTTGTACCATAATGTACTATTATACCTACACTACCCTCATCACTATAGTTGCAGCACGCTCTTATGGCCGTTTTGACACGACTGGCTTTGTTCGTTTGTCAAAATGGCCATCATAGCGTGCCGCAACTATAGTGTAATTTGTCAAAACCATCAACTTAAATTTTACAGAGCATAATTTAACTAAGCAAGTAAGTAGGTAGGTACATAATTTATACTAAGCACGGTTGTAATTAACAATCCGTGTCGTAGAGTTTAAAATTGCGTAACTTGTATTATGTTGTTTAGATAAGAGAGATGAACATTTTTATGTTGCTGTTCGTTAGGTTATACGAAATATGCAATGTAAATTAATTATTTGACAACACTTCGTTTTAATAAATTACTAATTCTTGAATACCTACATAAAGGTACGATTCCGAAGCCGACCCATGCAGCACATACTGCGTAACCATTACTTGTCAAACTCCGGTACGGATAAAGGGGACTATTGAGAAGCCGCAATGAATTACGCGCATGAGCTGCGTGCGTCGGCAGTTGTCGTATGCGGTCGGCTACGGAATCATGAATCTTAACTCTTGTATAAAAAGTAATAGGTACCTAAGTAGGTAGGTACTTTGCGATTGAATACCTTCAATCTCAAAAGTTCCGCGCTTGTAATGTATTGGTGTGGCGTTTACGTAAACTTAAACTTGACCTAGCTGCTATCACGTATTGAAATTCGTTTATGGTGATAATAATTCATGCTATTGATTATATAAATGAGGTAAGCATGTTGTCATAACTTGTCATGGGTAAGTAATGCGTCGGTTCCGAGGCTGTTAAATCGGAGCCCACGGACTTCTTCTTTTGATTTAGTATAAACGGCTTTTATAGGAGCGACTGACTTCTCAACCTCAAGAGAAAAGCTTGCGCCAGAGTCCAGCCCCGATTCTCCTCTCAGGCATACATCCAATCGGTTCAACACTACATAGTTGGTGCCACACCAAAACCAGCTTAGGCAACTCAATTAGCGAGTTTCGGGAGGTCAAATGCTGTTGTAATAGACACGAGCATCCAATAAAGTTATTTCGTTTGGTCGTCTCAAGGGCGATCGACAATTGATAAGTAGGTATTTAAGTGAATACACCTCTCTATAGGGGAGAGGGATTTTGATCGTCGAGTAAATAATGCAGGTAGAAAGTTTTTTTTATACCACTTAGGTGGTAGACAAGCACACGGCCCACCTGATGGTAAGTAGTTACCGTGGCCTATGGGTGATGCAAAACCAGGGGAGTCACATTCGTGCTGCCTACCCTGTAAG
Organism: Eilema depressum; assembly: GCA_914767945.1. Lineage (NCBI taxonomy): Eukaryota > Metazoa > Arthropoda > Insecta > Lepidoptera > Erebidae > Eilema > Eilema depressum. The sequence goes on along the minus strand of OU612012.1, from coordinate 18,500,022 downwards.
AACTTAGAGAACAAAGCCTTTGGTTTTCCCACTGACAGCATAAAGCACAAGCTACTCTCCAATGAGCTTTGGCTACCCTACTCACCGTCGGAAACACAACACGAGGTTATTAAGCCGCGGCCTTCTGTCTTCCCCAGTCGGACTGCTCCATTGGGACAAATATACCGTCGTGTACCTACCTCCTCGAGTCGAATAGAGAGGCGAGTACAATGTCTAATCAGCGTTCAACGCTCAACTTTCAGCACTATTTACAACACCACGCGATAAACGACATCCACGCGGGCGGAGCCGCGGGCAACAGCTAGTCACTACACATTATAAAATAAAGTCGCTGTCGCTGTCTGTCCGTCCCTATGTATGCTTAAATCTTCTAAACTACGCAACGGATTTTGAAGCGGTTTTTTTTAATAGATAGAGTGATTCAAGAGGAAGGTTTATATGTATAATACATGCATAATATTGTAGAGAAACATTGATAAATTTAGAGATAATACTACGCGGGCGGAAAATATGGCAATACGAAGTTCGCCGGGTCAGCTAGTAATATATAAAGTATTTTATTGATTTTGTTTATTCACAAATTAAGCGTCAGTAGCTTAGTGGTTAAGGAGATGGTCTTAATATGATTCCGGGTTCGAATCCTACGGGAGTATTATTCCCGTTAACCGTTCCGCTACTACTAGTAGTACTAGTTCTATTCAAAAGTGCAATTAATTCATTGAAATAGTTTGCCAAATATATTATCTCTACAACACAGATATACGTACTTATTAGGATAGGCACTTTCACTATGTATTTCTAACGTGTTAAATGAAGAATTCACAGATAAAAATAGATATTTATTACACAACCTGTGTAAAAATATAGGTTTTCAAAAAAATTATGACCTAACAGCTTACCCAATCGTGAATATAAAACTAACAGCACGTAAAACGACTATCAAAAATTTAAGTTACGTAATTTAACTTATTTTTTTGAGAATTCATGCATATCGCAGAATATTAACATTTTTAATTAGCCATTTTTTTAACAATTTTAACTAATTTATTACCTACCTATAGTTTTTTTTCTATCTATATAAGCAAATGGTTATACCTACTTGTTTTGCAGTTACATTTAAAATAAAATGTCTATGTCGCCGCCAAAAAGCTTAATCAGCCGTTCAATTAACTGGCTTGGCTGTTATTAAACACGTTCTTTTTTGTATCGAAACTTTTTAAGAACATAGAAACTTAACCTATAAAATTAATTTAGTTTATTTTAGTAATAATAGTTTGTAGTGTTAATTTAATTTAGTATTATTTTTAACTTGTAATTTTCCCTACTACTAATAAAATTATACCTATAAAATTTAAAAAAAGAATTTATAACTCACTTGTGAATAATAGCAATGAAAAAGTCAAAAGTTGATAATAAATGTCATTACGTGCCAATTTGCGGTGAAATAATAGCACTTTTATGAGCAGGTGTGTTGTAAAAAAAAAAAGTAAGTACTTAGTTTAAAAAAAAAACCAGTAAATCCCCGAAGAGGTAGGCAGAGGTGTATTAACACCCACATTTCGCCAACTATGATGTTTTGCTCCCACGTATTGGGAATCGAGCCTATTGCAATCAAGCAGGCACTTAGTCATTGGCTGTATGTTTACTGTTGGATGGAGAAAAGCTCTATCCCTTAGTCGCCCTATACGACACCCACAGGAAGAGATGGGGTGGCCACCGGGAACCATAACAGCTTTAAAAAATCTTTTTTACTATGTAAAAGAAAAATAATAATTTTCTGCAAGGGAAGGTCGAGGATATCTTATAAAATATTTCAGTTTTTATAATAGAAATGCTACGGGCACATCATTTCTCTTTTCAAATTTTCGATATAATAGTAGTTTTTTGTCGTTGTGTGTTTTTGTGATTGCAACGTGTGAACTTTTTGTTAAAGTTGAAGCTAACGTCAATGATATTTTTTACATGCAAATTGGTATGCCATAGACGTCTTATATTTACACAATTGCATTTTTTGTCGCTCACCTCTCCGATTGAAGGTGACGGCGACGGACGAAAGAAGCTTGCACGCAGCCGAGACCTGAATGTGGAGACTTGACATGGATTTGTCGTATGACAAGAATGGATAAGATTAAGAGTAGGAACTCCAATCATCACCTATACAGTCAGAGAAGTTATGGGGAAATTGCTTCTCCTGGTACGGAAACAGATATGTAGGGATGTGGGTAATGTTTAACTGCATAAGAAAGTAATTTATGGAAGCAGATAGTTTTATAGGGATATGAATACCTACCTAAGATTAGATGGATAGACTGTATGAAAGATGATATGGCCGTGAAGGAAGTGAGAGAAGGACGATAATGACATATTTTTAGTAATAGAAATGCATTCTATATAGGTATGTAGATCCTACATGTGATATCAATTAGGGCTAGTCTAATCTACTAATCGAGTCTAGTCATTTAATTGGGAAAAAATTCTCTTAAATCGCATCGAATGAGTTGGATCTACATTGCTACAGCTGTATAAACTACAGACAGAGAGTTCAGAATTTGTTTGTTATTATTGCCTAATTTGACAAAAAATATATTGACAGCGCAGTGCTAACAAAACATTCCTTCTCAATGTCGGTAAGTAAACGGTTTCATAGGCCTAATAAGAACGCAACACATTTCATAAGATGTCTTAGTTGCGGCGGAGGCTTGTGATCAGGTCACGATGTTTTGTTGTTGTTGCAATGACCTATTAAAAAGCTTTCTCACTTAAAAGCGATCTGTGAGGAAAAGTGTTGTTGAAATAGTTGCCTTTTGTGATGACATGACGAAATAGGTTGTGTTCATTTGTGCCCACAGCCCCGCCCGCGTGGATGTCGGTGATCGTGATCAAACATAGCTTAAATTTTCTTGCCCAAACTCTTGTAGACCCTTGTCTATCCGTACTTTTATGATTTTTTTTTATACCACTTAGGTTAGGCGGCAGTTAGGCGGCAGACAAGAAGACGGCCCACCTGATGGGAAGCGGTCACCGTGGCCTATGGACGTATGCAACACCAGGGGAGTCACACTCGCGCTGCCGACCCTGAAGAAACCTTCTAATGCCCTTCTTGAAGAACGCCATATTGTAGTCGGTGCGGCTAACCAAATTTCATGAAATTTATTTACTTTATGAAAACACGCTCATTAGTAATAATAAGTATGTTTCTAGTAAACTGAAGTAGCTTATTAGGCATAATAGTAGGTACCTAGATAATATATTATATTTCCCACTCTCATTACCTGTACTAATTAATTTTCGTCAACTAAGTACCTACTTATTTTTCGTATTATTATTTTGTTATACACATATATATACGAGTATTACAATACACTTGCCCTTATGTAATAACTAGATACCTATTAGGTATGTAATTTTATTCAAACAACATCAATAATTATAATAAGTTAAACCACGAGTAAATATAGACAATTGTTATATGTGTGGATATCTCTACACGACAGCCTCCGTGGCGTAGCGGTAGTGAACGCGGCCGCTACGCAGGAGGCGCGGGTTCGATCCCCGCTCAGTGCAAATATTTGTGTGAATGAAATATGAGTATTTGCATTGGTCTGGTCGTGCCTCGGAGAGCACGTTAAGCCGTCGGTCCCGGTTGCCATAAGAACATCTATGGCAGTTGTTACGGGTAGTTGGAGCCCTAAAAATACAAAAACAACGGTTTAACTGCAAAGCTTTGATATCGCCTAATGTCAACATTGGGTTGTGGAGGTCAGATGACAATCGCTTCACGGAAAATATCGAGGTCTAGCCAAATCCGTAGTTAAGGCTGGTAAAGCGGACCCCAGACTCCGAGCTGAAAGCTTCGGATGCGACTGGGAATTAACGCTAAGGGGAAGAAGAAGAATCTCTACATGGTGGATAGGTACGTACTGACCAGCGTAGCATAGCATTGTAGCATTCATTGCTAACTTGTTCGATTTGTTAACACATCAGATGTGCGGATCTGTTAGGTATTCTCACAGAGGACAGAATATGATATTCTGGATAGGAAAGGGGTAGAGGTAAGAGGGTAGTTGTGTAGAATGTCCTACAATATTTATTGGTAAAACAAAGAAGGGAAAAAGAGAAGGGAGAAAATGCTGTCAAAGAGGTAACGGCTCTCTAAGCAACACAAGAGGTTCAAGGTGTTAGTGACCTGACCTCAGATTATAAATGATGCTGGTCTGGTAGCACGCTGATGCTTTATATTTAGTTTTTGTTGGTTTTTACGCTGGTTAGTTTGTACTTATTCTGAAAATGATCTCTGTGGCGGAGCGGTAAAGCATTCGACTACTAGGTACATCGGAGGTCACAGATTCGATTTCCGCTCAGTGCAATTATTTGTATGCATGAGTATTTTTTGAACGGATAACCAGTTATACATTTTTATCAGCTTCAATTTACAAACATATTTGTGGTAAGGTTATACCACAATTTCTACGACACGAAATCCGTGTTCAAAGTAATGACCACAGAGTAAATACCTCTAGGTAATCTATGGCAGTGACCCTTTAAAAGGAAAAAAAAAGAATTATGTATTTAAATTATGCGTGGGCGATACGCATACCGCAAAATTATTGAATCATGCACGCAACAATAAAATACTGTAGACTAGTCGTAGTCATACGTACTTATTTGTGTGAATTTGCGCGGTTTCTTGAGGTGAATTCAGTTGAAATAAATTTATTTAATGAAGTGCATATCTAGGTATGTACTATGTATGTGAATCTGTATTTTAAAACCCAAAATACAAGCTGATTAAGCTATGCTTACTTTGGATCTAGAACACTGTGTTATGTGGAGTGTTTACCCGTGGTCCCAGTGGGTCGACCCATTACCGGGTCCATGGGTAATTTGAATTACCCGTGGTTCCAGTGGCTCTACCCATTAACGGGTCCATGAGTAATTTGAATTACCCGTGGTTCCATGGCATTAGGGATTGGTCCCGGAATTCTTCTGTTTACGTGCGTCATACTTGTGTTTTCCTAGAATTTTCCGTAGATCGTACCGTTTTGAAACTATAGGTAGGTACTATTCTTCTCAGGCCATTGTGCCTGAAGTCAGCCTAGCTCTGCCCAGAAACGCAGAAGTTTCCTAGGGGCTTCACAGGCTTCACGGAGCGACCTTACCTTACTGTGCTGAGGATTTGGGTTCGTTGGGGGGCCAGTGTCTCGCATTCTAGTTTTACGTGGGCGGCTGTTTTAACTTTGCACTTATACTTAAATTGCAATGTGGTGTATCTGCTTACCCTAGAGGTGATAAGGTGTGAGCATGTATGTATTTAAACTTACCTTAAGTCTCTCAGCTATTTTCGGTGATACTTTGGAGACTGCAAAGTCTACGATGTATTTCAGAGGACCCGGGACGTTCACGCAGTGGAATTCCTTATGACGCATCGGCAATGATTGCTGGAACAAATAATAAATAATAATTAGCGACGATGAGAGAGCATAGCAGCTCTTACAATAGAGTATTTTAATAAATTCTTAGCCATACTGCGAGTACCTACTATTCTGTTTTCGGCGCACCGGTGGTGTTCACCCGGGTGATATGATCTAGGTCTTGGATCATATCATCCGGGTGAACATTCCACTTGGACACCAGTGCGCTGAACAACGTGAAAATAAAACTTTGACCAATTAGGGAATCGAACCCGAGTCGTCATTATGTACAACCGCTGAAAATGCTGCAAATTATGGTAGTTCCGATAAACCAAATCAGAAATTGTAACAATAAGGACTAAGGTAAAACAGCAGTCACCTCTCCCCGACTCAGAAATTGTAACAATAAGAACTAAGGTAAAACAGCAGTCACCTCTCCCCATTTGATAAGCCTGGCGAAGTCCGTAGGGTTCCAGGTTGTGACGTGGGCACCAGTGACTCCGCTGCCGTCGCCTACATGCACGTAGCCGCACATTTGGTCTAAGCTATCCTCGAATAAGGAATCGTAGACCAAAACGTGAGCGCGAGTCATGTCCCAACAATTGTACTTCATGGCGTTGAATTTACCTAGTGGAAGGATAAATTATAAGAAAAGGAAAGGTAAGCCATCATTATTTCACACAGAACACACATTCGCACTTATTTATAATTAAAAAAGTAACAGACATGTCTGAAGTGAAATTCGCCATTGCGGTAATTTGTAGGCGACGTAATATTTATTTTTATTACGTACAACGTTAGTACAGAAATTCGCAGTTGCATCGCTCTTTTAATGTATTACATTACATTACAACACACTTGAAAAAAATAAACTCCTTACTCATGTTATACACGATGACCCGACGACCCTTGCTGTCTCGGATCGGTGAAACCGCTATGTACCTTGAAATTAGGAAATGATTTTGAAATACAAAGATGGAATTATATCACAGACACGAATTTATTACATAAGATAAATATTAGCAACGCGGGAACTTCGAGACAGTACAGAAAGTTCAAGGCCTCGTACGTGAGAACTTTCTATTGGCTGCGGCTACATCGGCCAGAGCAGAGCCTCGGCATGAGTTGTACACATAAACTGGAATAGAACTTACGTAACCCTGGCATTATTTTAATGGAACCATGTCAGTAGGTTGTCTTTGTTCAATTCTAACTCCATTTTGGTTCTCATTTGATCAAAGATCCCCGTATTTGTTATATAGAACAATTTTATTAGGCTTTGTTGATTATAGAATGCGTAAATTGTAGTACGTTTAACAATATAAGTACCTAACTAGAAACCACAAATTACATACCTACTTAGTACGGATCTCACTAATAATAGGCAATCAAATCGAACTAAATTGCGCTACTACGCACACTTGAAAATGCAATTAATTAAACGGATTTTCACTGGTGAAAATACATTTAATTAATTGCATGTGTTTGTTTTTCAAGAACGCCTAGAATAGGGATATGAAATTTTTTATAGTTGGATATCAAGAAACAAAAAGAGTGAGTAAATACAAGACGACGATGTTGTCCAGTCAGTCTTTTCATTAATGATTAAAAGTTAGAAAATAGTTCCTAGGGTCAGTTTCCAATAAGTTGTTAGTGGTTTCGAGAGGTAAAAGACCTATGACACTTAAATTGCCTACCATAATTTTGTGAAATAGCAGAATAATTTTAAATATGTTTGGCCATTAATATCCTTCACAATTAGTTGTATTTGATTTGCATTTAAATTAGGTATAATGAGGTTCGATGGGGTTAATATGGTACTAAGTATAGAAGCCCTGCAGTTAATTAGTTGAAAACAAGCCAAGATCATTTACCCGTTGTTAAGTATATCCTTCAGTTTCGGATCATCACAGTCAAGGTTCTTGAAAATTTCCGGGTAATATCTTCGAAGGCTCAAAAACTTGAGTAGTGTTTGTTGAGCCATTGGTATGCTGTATTTCTTGTGCCGCAAAAATCGCAAAATGAACGAGTCATCTGTAACAAGACATTATATCTTAGTGGTCAATAGAAACAAATGGTACCTATCTATTCTTCCAATTTGAGAATCCCCGGGCGATTTTTGTCGAGGATTCTCATAATTTGAGAAACAAAATAAGTCGAGAAATCAGAAAGTAATTTTGCGCCTTTGAGCCCGGGGTCAGCTCTCTGACAAATTCCATAAGTTTAATTTGAAGTTTCGAGAGTGATTATGTTCAACCCTGTTTGGATACTGCTACGGCGGCAGAAGAGCTTAAATGCACCAATCATAGATTTAAATTATAATTATCAAACCACTAAAGACGTGCAAGGGCCTCGTTTCTGTACAGACCTATCGACTTAGGGTCAATAATATACCGGGAAAAAATATACATAGGTATATGAACCGTAGAGTCCTCAAGTCTATCGATCGTGAATAGATTATTTGTAAGCAAGCGTGTTTCATTATCGACTTGAATATTAAAAAATGGAAATTTATTGTAGACCGGTATTAAGTATTTTCAATTAACATTGCGTGTATGTAATAGTAATAAAGTAATTAAATCATTTATTTGTATCTATGTGTTCGTGACGGCAGAACAATTAATTGAAAATATAATTATCAATCAACCCAAAGTAATCGATAACTTGTCAAGAGTCACAGAATAAAGATTTTTTTTATACTCTCGAGTTAGTATCTAAAAGACGTGACGTGTTACTAGTGTACCTACTAACATAGATAACGAACACTAGATTCTGATGGACCGAGTGAATGAATATCGTGATAGATAAGGGAACGTTGTGGTATGGTAGAAGCTGTAGTGACCAAGACAGAAAAAGTTTATAGAGAAACTATTAAGTGATAGGAATACCTACCATCTTTATTTTTTTGAATTATAAACTAAAGCAGCAAATGAAAACTTAATATTGAAAACAGTAGAAAAGTAAAAGCTGTCATGTAAACTCAGTGAAATATAAGTATAGCCATGTTTTGACAGTTGGGGTTCAAATTTTTAACTGACTTCAAAAAAGGAGGAGGTTCTCAATTTGTCGGAATATTTTTTTTATGTAAATTTATTATGTTCATCGATTACTCAAAGACGCCTGAGCCGATTTGCAAAATTATTTTTTTATTTATTTATTTTACTTCCCAGTCCCATCCCATAGTCCCATGTAAATTTTATCAAAATCGGTTAAGCAGTTTATGAAACATCAACAAAAATCGGTTGAAGTCGGTTTTTAAGAATTTTAATTTGGTGATTATCATTATTTTCTAATCCAATTTCGTAATCGTCGAAGTGTTTTATTTACGTAGTACAATGTAAATGATGTGATATTTAATTAAACCCTAAGTAGAACTGTTACAAAATCTAGAATTTATGTTTCATTTTAATTATTTAATTGTTACTCTTATTACCTACTGTAACACTAGCGATTATATGATATTATATGATTATATAAAAATACATAATTTAATTTAAATAAAATTATATGTTAGTATTTTATATACAACATACTAACACCCTTATTCACAAACAATACTTCGCTATGCGTACTACCAAAACTGTACAAAGAACGACAAATTTTCAGTGCGTTCGTTCAGGCAAGCCTTTTTAGCTTAGAGTATACATTCTTTTTAGGGTTCCGTAGCCAAATGGCAAAAAACGGAACCCTTATAGATTCGTCATGTCTGTCCGTCCGTCTGTCTGTCTGTCTGTCTGTCCGTCCGTATGTCACAGTCACTTTTCTCCGAAACTATAAGGCCTATGCTGTTGAAACTTGGTAAGAAGATGTATTCTGTGAACCGCATTAAGAATTCCACACGAAAATAAAAAAAATGCATAAAATTTTGGGGTCCACATACTTAGAACTGAAACTCAAAAATTTTTTTTTCATCAAACCCATACGTGTGGGGTATCTATAGATAGGTTTTTAAAAATGCTATTAAGGTTTCTAACATCATTTTTTTTCTAAACTGAATAGTTTGCGCGAGAGACACTTCCAAAGAGGAAAAATGTGTCCCCCCCCCCCCCTCTAACTTCTAAAATAAGAGAATGATAAATCTAAAAAAATATATGATGTAAATTGCCATGCCAACTACCACTAAAAATTGGTTCGAACGAGATCCAGTCAGTAGTTTTTTTTTAATACGTCATAAACCGCAATTTTTGCCTTTGCTACTACGGAACCCTTCATGGGCGAGTCCAACTCGCACTTAACCGATTTTATTTTTATTCATTGATAATACTTAAGTAATACTTCGTTGAGGGAACGCACTGCGTTAGATACTGCTCCGTGATGTTTGTGAATTAATTTTACCAGCCCTATGCGCTCGAGCACACTATGAGACCTTACAGTATTTTTTGTGAATACGGGTGTAAGTAGATAGAACTTTTTTTTAACTTCACCTGCACGCCAGTACACCTGCTGATTGAAGGACGAAAGTCTGGTGCTGGCTTTCTGGGATTCAGGAGTCAGACAATGGTCGCTCCTATAAAAGCCGCGTAAGCCAAAAGAAGAAGATATAAGTATACCCCGGCCTCCAAGGTGAAAGATTCAAATGTAATTGAGACCAACAGAAATATTTATGATGATACATATATATTATGTTATCTACAGCCTTCGTGGCGTAGCGGTAGTGAACGCGGCCGCTACGCAGGAGGCGCGGGTTCGATCCCCGCTCAGTGCAAATATTTGTGTGAATGAAATATGAGTATTTGCATTGGTCTGGTCGTGCCTCGGAGAGCACGTTAAGCCGTCGGTCCCGGTTGCCATAAGAACATCTATGGCAGTCGTTACGGGTAGTTGGAGCCCTCAAAAATCCAAAAACTGCAAAAAAAAACTTCGATATCGCCTAATGTTAACATTGGGTTGTGGAGGTCAGATGACAATCGCTTCACGGAAAATATCGAGGTCTAGTCAAATCCGTGGTTAAGACTGGTAAAAGCAGACCCCAGACTTCGAGCTGAAAGCTTCGGATGCGACTGGGAAATAACGCTAAGAGGAAGAAGAGGAGAAGAAGATATGTGTTATCTACCTTGCCGGACGTTTCTTATGTCTCCGTTTTGCTGAATCCACTCTCTCATGATGGCTAGTGCTTGCTCCTTAGCAGAGGGGCTTTCGCGCACTTCCTTTGCTGCCTCAGCAGTTACATGTTTGATGGATCGTCCCAAACAAAATCCTTCTTTGTCGATCTTGTCAGATGACAGATTCCATGTAGTTGTGACTGTGAATAACACACTGGCGGTCGTCATCTTGCCGTCGTATGGTATCTGTGAACAAAACATACTATTGTTATTCTGTGATAAGGACGAGGAATACAGATGCAAGAAAGGTGAGGCCTGAAAGAGAATGTTGTAACGACTATAGAAAAGGGTAGGTAGGAGGCCTGAGTCGACAGGCAGAACATGACTAGGTACACTGACCAAATTAATTATAAGTATATTGGAAAAGGGGCCGTTAAAAAGCACTCGAAAATCGAAACCAATTGCGTCAAGTTTGTAAAGACAGATGGCGGGCTGTTGTCTCTGCCTACCCCAAAGAGAAAAACGCGTGCCTGTATTTGAATGCATGATTAATTGAATGATGCATGATTAATTAGCAGCCGTTCCTCCGCATCCTGTCTATCCCTCTTATCTTTCAGGTCGTGAGTCCCTTGTGCATTGTGATTTGGTTTAGGTACCCTAATAGCACAGTTGGTTTGTTAGCTTTCTTTGACAGATTATTATTTTAAACACATAAAAGATTAATTAGCAAAAGATCTTCTAAGAATTCTCTTTACTCAAACATATTTTATGAAAGACCCCTTTTTAACATTTCAAGTGTTTTTGGGGCCCCGCCAAGACCTTCGGGGCAAACTAGCGTCACCTGCTGATCGATGGACAAGACTCTGGTGCCTGTATCCTTTTGGGTTTGGGAGTTAGGACGGCAGTCACTCGCGCAAAAGCCAAAATTAAAAACAACAAGAGGAGAAAGTGTGTGAGAGCTGACCCAGGGTGCAAGTTTTAGAGGTAATCGTGATACTTAATTGCTACGATGATGTTAGCTACCGCTAAAACTTTGGCATGTACATATTTATGTATGTGTCTGTGGTTGGCTTTCAGGTACAATCCTGAAGGAGTAGGCAAAGATACCTTAACACCGAGAGAGAGAGAGAGATAACATTTTTTTATCTTACGTCAGTAATTAAAAAATAAAAAACTTAATAAGTAGGTAGGTAGGTACCTAACTAATTATTATTATTTTTCCGTTTGAACAAGTCATTGACGCTTGAGTAGCCCACGGATGATGTTTGATTTGGTTTTGGGTAAGTAAGTACGTACTTGACCGTCAAGTCAAATATAAGTTCTTTTGATAAACGTCAGAACGGTAAATAATGAAGTACCTAGGAATGACGTCACACTTCATGGGTGGATGATCAAAATAAGTATAAACTGTGAAATAAGAATAGACGAAGGTACCTAATATGAACAGCTATTTTACTAAGTGTTATTTATTAAAGAGGGTCAGTTAAATAAATTCTACAGTAAAGTTATTACCCCAGTTATGTGTTTTGTTTTGACTCCTCTTGACGTCATTGGCTTGTATAATTTTAGCCTTTGTCAATCGAATAATGGATCCGGTTTGATTTATTTTGGCCTTTATGAGTGCGATTGCCATTACACCAAAATATTAAAAAAAATCTGCGATGATTAGTTTTCCCGATATAGCAGGTAAAAACCATTCTCACCGCCTATTCAAGATGGTTGCCGCGGGACAAGGGTTGCGTCTGTCTGTACAAACTTGGATTCAACTTTAACACTGACACCGTTTGTACTTTGATTATGATTTTAAAAGTAAACAGGAGAAGGCGGAAAAACTCAAGCAGAGTTTACCTCCAGGTCTCCAGGTTAAGGAAGTGAAGTGATTAGTTTTAAACAAATTATAAACATCTAAATAGAACAATATCAAAAATGGACCATTTTTAGTGATACCCTACTTATAGAATAATTTGAGAAAATTGCCAAATGGCCTATTGTTTATATTAAATAATAATAATTTGTTTGTAGATATTAGTTAATTATACCTTTATATATAAAAATCAATGCCACTTTTCGTTGTCATTTTATAACTCAAGAACGGGCTCACCTATCCAAACCAAAATGTTTGGGCTTTGTTCGGACTATTTCGTAGATGGTTTATGTGAAGTTTGCGCGTTTTTCATTTAGGCGGTACGAAGTTCGCGGGGTTAGCTAGTTGTGTATAAAATCTAATTAATTTAATTTTAATTTATCATTAATTTATATTCTTTTAGTTTTGTATTGTATAGTAAATAAACGCTGTTTAAAGCGAGTGTCGTCTGACCAGTAACCTCCCAAGCTTGGGAGTGAAGCTTGCGCCAGGGTCTCTTCCATCAATTTGGAGGCATACCCGCTTGCAGGGCCTCGATTCTGCTAAAGCATAACCACTATCTCACCACAGAGACTGCGAGAAAATTCCATTTGATTTAAACCTTTCAAGTAAATGCGGTTAAAGTTTAAAATTAAACGGCTTTTTGTAGAGTGAATGAAAGAGTGTAATGAAACTCTTTTCATTTAATTTTGTGACTGTAAGCCTATAGATATTAAGGTCTAAAATTTAATGCCATTTTTGCAGTCTCTGTTGTGGTATGACAGTGGTTGTGCTTTAGCAGAATCGAGGGCCAGGTGAGAGTGACTTAAGCCCCGGAGATTTTGGTGAGCCCTCAAAAACACTCGTTCAGATACTATTGTATTATCTGAAATAATTATCTCTATTCTTCATTCTAGCGTTGTCCACTTCCAAAGTTCCCAAAGTTTAAAAACGGCATGTATTTAAATCGATATTTGTATACTTATTCCATTTTTTCTAACGAAATATTTAAAAGTTATATTAAAATACACTAATTATACACACTAACTAAATCAAAATAAATAAATATACTGTTTAATGATATTTGCAGAACAGAACTGTTGCGTATGGCTTTGCGAAACTTCAATTTCTTGATCCTAATTATAAAAAAAGCCTTCGCTAGAGGATTTTCCGCTGATTAGTAGAGTACCGGCTGGCATGTGAGGTTTGGGTCTGACGATGTTAATAGGGCCCTATACATCCTTACTAATGAAACAGATTTAGTTTTCTGTGTACGAATATAGGTAGGTTACCTACCTACTGGCAATGAAAATATTCTCGTCAGTTTTTAAGTTACTCATTCATTAGCATAGGCATTATGTAACATTATTACATCTAACAATCATTATTAATACCACTATGAAACATTGTTTTGTGAACAAATGATTGAATGAAAAAAAAAAACTAATCAGACCGTAATCTTACTCAACAGAGGCCCCCAATTGTGATTACAATATTACAATACAAACTAGTCATTATTACCTTAAACGAATTGCAAAATTTGATGTCTTGATGACGAAGTAAGTGTAGCCTTTGGTGCAGTTACGGATTGTAGGTGGGTGAATGTCAGGTATGAAGTAACGAGATCCACTAGTTGCACACTTCGAAACGATGGGTTTTTTTCATAAATCATATTATTGATATAAACTAGCCCACGGCCATACCATTAGCCTGCGGTTTCTCCCGCCATACTCCGTTCTAATTTCGTCCGCGTCTCTGACTTTTTCTATTATTGCTCAGCTCTTATGAGCCGTATCGCGATGTTTAATAGCCTATTAATTAATATATCTGCCTCACAAAATGCGGCACAGACAGTTATAGTGATTAATGAGTTCAAACAAACAAATACTTTGTTAGCTTTGTTTTTAGCCTATGCTAGCCTAAACACATAACATTCTGTTACATTTTAAAATTATAGGAGTTCGGTTCCCACCTAGTTGTTGATCGACGCTTTCCGTGACCCGACCTATTATACATGGGCTAACGATTACCTAACTCAAAGAAATGTATAACCATTTTACACGGTAATACTGTCATGTCATCCCACGAGCGACGCTATAAAGTAAACTTTATGACAAAATTGACAAAACTTAGTGATATTATAGGTATTATGGAGAAGGAGATAGCTAGCACTACCGCTAAAAACGATCACTCAAAAAAAAATTGTCTATCTCAATCTGCGAATAATGTAGGATACATTTATTTGTAGATCTCAATGCACTCAGCGAGTGCTAACAAAAAATGTTTTTGTAGAATAAGTTTGTCCCGCTCTGAAATTACCATAATACCTACTACCTATTGGCGTTTCGTCATTCATAACATGATTCTAAAAAAAAACATTTATTCTTGACATTGAGGTAATTCCGATGGTTCTGCTCCGGAAGTCATTTATAAAAGTGTGCCAACAGAGTCTGATTTTTGTCATACTTTGAGATATCAACCTCATTTACTCTAATCATAACGCTTGTTAGTTTGAACGCGATAATCTCTGGAACCATCCGTGGAATTTGCAAAATTCTTTTTACATCTGATGGCCCATTTCTCGGCAAAAGTTATACAGGGTGGAAGATTTACCTACTTTAAATCCTGGAGATAGCGAATTTCACTCAAAGGCAATATTGCTTTATTTTTAAAACAAAACTGCTATCATATTTCAGGGATTTCCTTTCATTTAGATGATCCTTATTATTTACACATTTTACACTATCAATTGATGCCATAGCCCGGTTCGATTACCGGGTATGGCAAAAAAGTTTTCGAAAATCTTTGAATACTTACAGTTTTAATTCTTTAAAAAAAAATCGGCCAAGTGCGAGTCGGACTCGCCCATGAACCCTTCATAGTAGCAAACCGTAGTAGCAAAGGCGAAAATTGCGGTTTATGACGTATTAAAAAAAAACTACTGACTGGATCTCGTTCGAACCAATTTTTTGGTAGTTTGCATAGCAATTAACATCATATATATTTTTTAGATTTATCATTCTCTTAGTTTAGAAGTTAGAGGGGGGGGGACACACATTTTTCCTCTTTGGAAGTGTCTCTCGCGCAAACTATTCAGTTTAGAAAAAAATGATGTTAGAAACCTCAATAGCATTTTTAAAGACCTATCTATAGATACCCCACACGTATGGGTTTGATGAAAAAAAAAAATGAGTTTTAGTTCTAAGTATGGGGACCCCAAAATTTTATGCATTTTTTTTTTTGTGTGAAATTCTTAATGCGGTTCACAGAATACATCTTCTTACCAAGTTTCAACAGCATAGGCTTTATAGTTTAGGAGAAAAGTGGCTGTGACATACGGACGGACAGACAGACAGACGGACGGACAGACATGACGAATCTATAAGGGTTCCGTTTTTTGCCATTTGGCTACGGAACCCTAAAAATGGAATGATTTCTTGGAGTCAAATTCGCTATCTTCAGTAGGTACTGGAGCGAAAGTAGGCACTTTCCCTTCAGGTAAGGTATTTTATTTTCCACCCTCTATAGGCTATTGAATATTACGCTTATGATGCTTAGAAACCGAGTAATTAAGAAAAGTTCAGACAGACGTGGATAGATGGATGATATAATGCGACGCGAAAGGTTCGTACCTGAGGGCCCCAGTTCCTGAAGCACCCGTCCCGGAGGGCCCCGAATACGATAAATATAATTAAAATAGGTTTTGATCCAATCGCGGGACACTTTTATATTTTAAGACTATCATGTTCATACAATATGGATGATTCATAATATGTTGAAATTATAATGATACAACTTTGGAGATGCTGCACAGTTTCTCTTTATTAGTTACATAATAACGTCATCTTATTTTTCTAAAATACTAAATTACCGAGGAGCCACTGAACAATGGTACACTTACCACCAATTGTTGTTTATGGACCGTGACCGAAAATCTGACGGTGTCGTCACAAATTGTATTATATCCATATACTTTTTATTTTATTCCTACCGGCAAGAACTAGGCATTAGATAATCTGTGTGACTGCACAAAGAAACTGTCTAAATAAATGATGATCAGCGAGTAACACTTAGCAGCAAGTATTTTCGCAGGTTATCAGATCCGGTTGGTAGGAATGCCCATGATCGTAAGAATTGGATGGGTAACCTCCGCTGCATCATGCGTGAAACGCATGCGGCGACTAGAAGTCTTATAGATTTTAATTGCACGATCTTGTGAAAATTGCATGAAATTAACTCAGTATTATTTGCAGGAAACCTGACTAAAACTCCGCCAACGAGTGCAACCAGAACTCAATCGGGAAAGTTTAGGTACCTAGGTAGGTATAGGTATACCTACTTGAAAGAATTTGTGTTCCTTGAATCAATTATTTATTAACTACAGTAGTGAACTATAAATAACTAGTTACTTAAACAATTAAATATAACCTCGACATACACTTGTATTATCTAAGCGAATAATGTGTACCTCTATATCTATTACATCAATGTAAAATGGGCTATTCTGTGAAAACGCTCCAAACGAACGATGACCAAATATCCTGTTTACAAAAGCCTATTACTACATAAAGTGATACTAAGATGTACCTATAGAACGCGAAGATTTTTTTGTTAGGGGTTTTATTACGCTGGGTACGAAAACGACCGATGGTTATCGGTAAATTAATTTACTAACGTAATTGTGTGAATGTATTAACCTATATAATGAATTGCATACATTATGTATTAGTAATGTGATATAATGTTACTTATGTAAAATACTGCGAAGCCCAAATAAAAATTTAAATTGACATGTTGTTCCGTCACACGGTAATGATTCAGAGTTCCAGGTACGGTAGATCGAAATTGACAAACAAAGTAAGTACCTAGGTACCTACTCAAAATGATCTTAATGCCTTGGTATTCTCCCTTTTGTTTTGACTGATTCTTCTGATATTCGGTAGAACACATCTTTAGTTCGGTTGATAATACAATTTAAATCAATAAAACAATTTGACTTGCTCTTAATCTTAATCCCAAGATCATTTTTAAGACTTTGTAGTCAAAATAGATTTTATGCTGGCTGTGCTTCAATATCTCTATTCTATCTATTCTATGGTCTATGTATGCCCCAATAAACTTACTTTGTACTAGATGTAAATCAGCGATATCTGTGGTGATACCTGAAAACCGGGTTCTCTTTAGTATTGCTTTTTTTCACTTACAATTCAGGAATAGGTACTTAACATACCAAAAACTAAAATTAACATAGAATAAGTACAACAATAATCTCCGATTATATCTTTACTTTATTTTCAGCATAAACTGAAAATTCTTCATAATGTTTAGTTCAAATATTTAGTAACAATTTCATTTATTTGTATATTACTGAGTTTTGTTATCGAGGAAGATTTGACAGCATGATTATTCTTAAAACCGCTTCTCTTTTAATTTATGACTGACTGCAGTACAGCATAATTACTACAATTTTGCTGATGTGAAATAAATAGTATTTTTTTAATTAAAATTAATGGCCAGGTCGAAATGTCTAGTATTATTTATTGTATCTTAGATAACTTAAACAACTAGCAAACAATTAACAAGCACTATCCGACTAGTAATATCAAGTTAGGTAAACATGCTAATTAATACGAATGTGAAGTATTTGCTGTATGCTTGAAAAAACTGGCGAAAATAGCTTTACACCTTTCAGTTTGACTAATGGTTTTATGAGATGTAATTAGCTAAATACTATGCTCTTTTGTATTCAACAAAATTTATTTCGGAAATAAGCATGCAAATTAAGTACCAGATCAAATACTATTTAAACAGGATTTGGTTGAGTTTTAAATTGTACTGTCCATTCTTTAGGCAAATATTCGGCTACTTTTCCAACAGTTTTCATCGTAGCGTCTGTCCAATTATTAAAAGGTCCGAATGCGCGTTGTTGTACTGCAAGAGTGGCAAATCCCGACAAAGACTCGGCGCTACATCGCTCCAGTTTACCGATCAGTAAGGCAGTTTCTTTATACGCTAAGGGAGGAATTCTTTCCACTTCACTTTTATTGAAGGCACAGAGTATTTGTCGAAGCGCAGTTAAATCGTAGTAAGTGTAATCTTCAGGTTCCTTTGCTGCAAAACCCTCGCGTACCCGATTAGCGATTGCCGATAATTGGGCCTCGTTCAAATTGTAATTTAGACCAAAATTTTGAATCACGTCAATATTGCTTAGTGATATATTTGTATAATCTTCAGGTGCTACTGCCACGGTAATCCAATGGAGTGTCATAAGTGCCGAATCAGGAATGTTTTCAATGCCGTCGTAATATTTTATTATTGATTTCCAGACAAATTCCGCTTCAGGAGTCGGTAGTTCTTCTTTTCCTAAATGTGCTAGACATTGTACTATATCTTTCGGTTGTATTGTTTGTAATGCCACAAATGATATCTTTTCATCTGGCGGCATTTCAAGTACTTCATCACATGTAAGACCGCTTGCCAAAACTATTTTCAATAATAACAAGAGCATATTAGTTTTCATTACTATCTGTTAGTTAATAATATTTATGTACTAGTACGCGATGCGTGTTTCTAACAACTAGTTTCCGATAAGACTGATTCACGCAAGGACTTGGGGTTTACATTATAAAGTAGATGTTAACGATTCTATTACCGCATAGCCCGCAGTTACTGTACTGGGTCGCGTTATTACTAAATATACCTTGTAGGATTTCTCCTAGATAGTACCTACGTATTTAGCGCAGTCTGGTATATGTTAGCGTGGTGCTTTTATACTTGCTTGTTATTGTTCTGCTGACGTATAGATATATTTAGCTGTGGTCACTTAATAATTATTTTCTATGCGCTGCATCCGACATAGGTATCTAATTCTAGAGATATTTTTGACGTTAATAAAACCCGTTGAGCCATACCTAGGTTTCAATCACCATTTTCACAAAACAAATTTCAAAATTTAAATTTTTACTACGCCCTTGACATAATTCTTATACACTAAGTAATCCTACTAAGTAGTACCCTTCCTGAAATCCTGGGTCGTTTAAGCGGGGCGTGAAGTCCATCCTGTCCATCCATCATTGTTCATTATTTTTTCTTGCATCACATTTACAATATATTTAAGTTCTTAGGTATTAGGTATATAAGGTTTACTCTGCGGTACACGAAAGTAGCACACCGTTACTGGAAGTTACTGACATCTCCACAAGGTATACATATTTCGTAAATGCGCGTCCTGGTCATTAATTTAGAACGCCTTACTGTTTTACCCCCAGATTGAAAAACAAAAGGGCTTCTTCACCGATTCACAGTAATTGAAATGTAGATAGTAGGTACCGACAGCGGAATTATTCATGAACTGGATACGAAGGAGCTCTAAGTTCACCTATGGCCTATGGAACTACATAAAGCCAGGTATCCACTAAGTATGTTAGAGCACCAACTGTGCTTCACGCTCACGCATCGCAAATATCAAATTTATAAAAAAATCCCACGGCGTCGTAAGAATGAGAAAAGCCGTCATAGCGTGCTATCTCCACTGAAACGCTTCTTTCTGTCGTACGGAGAAATAGGAATTTGGTTGGAGAATATGCAACATTGGTACCCCAATTAAAAGAAGATAATATTTAATTTAATGAGCATTTGAAGGATGATATTTGCAAAATTTTATAAAATTGCGGACTTATTACGACCCGTGTTACAAAACCTAAATACAAAATTTCGGCTTTGTATATCAGTCGTTTCATATAATATCGTTTCATATAATGAATTATCAGTCATTTCTATATAATGATTACGCAATAACAAATCAAATCAATGCGGGAACAGTGGCGAAACATCTGAGCTGTGTGAGCTGTTCCGCCGCGTGCGACGGTGAACGTGGCGGAACAGCGCTGAACGCGGCGGAACAGCGCTGAACGATCTCCATTCCATAGCATTCGCATGATAAAAACACAGTTATCCTCATTTTATACTAATTTGCCGCGAAAGCTAAATAGACGCGGAAAGCTGAATGCATGCGTACGCGTCTCCATACAAAATCGTTGTTTTCTATGGACAAAAGCTGAATAGAGCTGAATAAGTGTGCGTAGTCCCTAATGCTACGTTTACATACTCGCGGCAGAGCGAGGGAAGTGGCGAGAGAAGTGGGCAGAGACGTGGTGTGAATGGTATATTCGTCATGCCGCGAGTACTGCCGCGTATGTTGCGCAAATACTAGCGCGATGAACTATACGAGACCGCTAGATGGCGCTAAGCTAAATAAAACACGACTTTCGTTATTGCTCCTCGAATATTTACTTTTAAAAATATTTATATCGATCTACGGAAAGTGTATAGTAGTTGAAAGTGATAGTTTTTATTAATAATCTATTTAATTAATTCGCTATGCTGTAAAAGCTTATTGCGTACACTGCTACAGCGTTGTCCTCCATACGTTTACGTCCGTCTCCGTTGCAGGGCGAATACTGTAATGCGGACCAACGCGATGATGGGAGTGTGTGAATGCTAGGGCATTAATCGCGCGAATATTTCTGGCAACACGATGAGCAATGCGAGCGGCAGTATGTAAACGCGGGGTAATAGTGAATTCGTTAGTTTTACAATTAGTAAGATAAGGTACGTGAAGAGAGCTTGCTAGAGCCTCCAGAAAGTCTACACTTGTCAGTAGGAAAAGGAGCACAGAAATTGACGTCCTTTCACTAACCCCGCGTTTACATACTGCCGCTCGCATTGCTCATCGTGTTGCCAGAAATATTCGCGCGATTAATGCCCTAGCATTCACACACTCCCATCATCGCGTTGGTCCGCATTACAGTATTCGCCCTGCAACGGAGACGGACGTAAACGTATGGAGGACAACGCTGTAGCAGTGTACGCAATAAGCTTTTACAGCATAGCGAATTAATTAAATAGATTAGTAATAAAAACTATCACTTTCAACTACTATACACTTTCCGTAGATCGATATAAATATTTTTAAAAGTAAATATTCGAGGAGCAATAACGAAAGTCGTGTTTTATTTAGCTTAGCGCCATCTAGCGGTCTCGTATAGTTCATCGCGCTAGTATTTGCGCAACATACGCGGCAGTACTCGCGGCATGACGAATATACCATTCACACCACGTCTCTGCCCACTTCTCTCGCCACTTCCCTCGCTCTGCCGCGAGTATGTAAACGTAGCATAAGGAACTATGAACACTAGATCAATTGTAATTTTCGACATTCCCTACGTATAATTTATTATATATTATCAAAACTTATATAAAAGTAGATACGATATGCTATAGAGGTGTCGCTCTCCTTATTAGGAACGGGGTAAGCCTGCTGGTGCTTGAGATTGTGGCAAGCAATCTTAATATGATAAGAAATAATGCTTAAGAAAAGAAAAGCATAATTATGTGAACATGATTATAGCCAACATTGCCACAGTAAACATATCCTACCGTGATACTGCGTTATAGGTAAGGGGCTGTCCATTAATCACGTGAGGTTCAACAGGGGGGGGGGGGGGGAGGTTCAGAAAAAGATCACGAAATATCACCAGGGGGAGGGAGGGGTATATTGAGATATCACGTGTATTTATTTTTTCTTATAACTCGTGATTTTTGTCACGATTCTTAGTTTTCTAGCATTAAATAATAATAAGGTAAGCGTTATTTTGATCTCTATGTTCTCACTGTTCTCAGTAGGAAATGTAAGTACTTACATCACTGTTGGGTGTTCCTTATTTCCACCAGACGTCTGTTTTGTCTGTGGTGACTTCTGAAAAAAAAATTAACGGTTTAGTACTTCAGCATTTTATTTAATCAAACGTAACTTATATTAATCTAACAATAAGGTCTTGTGTTAATATTTGACTTCTATTCTAAAGAGATTTTTATTTTGTTCAAATAGGTCGTTATGACTACGAGAAATAATAATTAACATATTTGACCTATTGCTATTGGGAAGTTCCAAAACAAAATGCTTTATTAGTAAAAAAGAAGCCAGCCCCGCATTGGGTAACTGTACAGATCTACAACTATTAAAGACGAAAAAGGTATTATGAAGTGGTTAATTGATCACTCGTTCTACATAATAAAGGAATTTTGGAACCTTCACTCAGAATAATTTTAATTGTTTAGAAAGTATAGCTTTGTTTAAAGTGTAATTATAAATTTAAAAAACCCCCGACCCAAAAAGAACCTTTGAAAAAAAAAAAAACATCCGAATTGAGAACCTCCTCCTTTTTTGAAGTCGGTTAATAAAAATAATAACTATTACATTATGTATGACCTACCTTAAGTATTGACCCTTTCGTCATTTGTCTCGTCGGGGGACCGCTAAGTACCTTGGTATGCTCTATTCCCCCTGACGGTCAGACGGCGGTCCCCCGACGAGATAAATGACAAATGGGTCAATACTTAGGGTAGGTCATAATGTAATAGTTATTATTTTACTTTTTATAGGTTCTTTTTGGATCAGGGGTTTTTAAATTTTTATTGACGTTTTTTATTTCATGCTTTTCATAGGTAACCACTAAACCGATTTCCATAAAACTGTATCGTGATGTATAATTTATGACCTTTCATTTGATACCCAACACGGATATATTTGAAAATATTAGATTTTGCATTGCCACTTTGACTCCTCATATTATTTAAATGGCTGAACCGATTTTTATGAAGCAATAACTCTCGACTGAACCATCTTTCAAACAAAAGAAACAGAATCGAAATCGGTTCAGCCGTTTGGGAGCTACGATGCCTCAGACAGACTGAGAGACACACACACACACTTCAAACTTATTATAACACCTCTTTTTTGTCGGGGGTTAAACACAGCCATACACACTTCAAACTTTACAAACTTATAACACCCCTCTTTTTTGTCGGGGGTTAAAAATGTAGTTTGTTAATATTTAAGATATCTAATAGATATTTGTTAAAATAAAGTAAAATCGTTTTCTAGCTGCGTGCTCAATTTTGATGACCGAGTAAGCGAAGGATTAAAAAAAAATAAAATCCTTAAGCGTTAGCGAGGGAATGAAAAGAGCACGAGGTGAAAAATCTTTGCATTCTAGCGCAACACGTAACTTTTCCCACTCATCCCACCTCAGCGAGGGAATGATTAAAAATGGCGCGCGCAAATAATATTAAAATAAAATCGGCCAAGTGCGAGTCGGACTCGCCCATGAAGGGTTCCGTAGTAGCAAAGGCGAAAAATTGCACACTATGTTCTACATTCAATTTACTTTATCCTCTAGCCGGTAGCGGATAAAATCGATTTCTGCACTCATTCTACACATTTCTGCACCTACTGAGTCGATTTTGGATTAAACATTTTCTGGAGTTTCTGTGATCTGTTTATGTATGGGTAAGTACTTACCTACAGAAAAATCACTTGTTTTCTTTCTTTGTAAAACCATCCATTCCATCGTCATCGATTTACTATTTGACTGAATCTAGCATTATTTTCTTTGAAAACCAATTGCAATCTCAGCCGAAAGTTAAGTAATACACGACTTCTCCTTTTTTACTTATCTAGTAGGTAAGTTAAACATGAAAAAGACTTGCGTAAATCTAAACCAACCTATACCTCTTGATGGCTAACACGAACGCGCGTTTTCACGTTACGTTTAGTTCTTCCGAATAAGGGGGCTGGTCAGTCTGATTCTGTGAGCAATTTTAGTGAAAGCTGACGTGGGCAGCCCTAATAACATCACTAACCTGCAGTGATGACTTCATCGACGCATTCGTCACTACATTATGGGCCTCTCGACCTATCATAAAACGTTCATGGACATGGTGTTTTGTAAATGTTAAATATTGAGATATTGACGTAATATAACACACTAGCCGTTGCTCATGGCTTCACCCGCGTGAATTACTGATCCTTATACATACTTATGATCAACAGAATTGTTATATAGAGACCAAAAGTAATCTATGTTACACAATAAATAATAGTGCCTACTAGCGTAACTATGTGTTAATTCAGAATATGATAATATGTATCATATTTGTACCAAATTTAAAACAAATCTGTTCAGCTAGCTTGTCTATTTTTATTATCTATCCATATTAAATTATAATATTCTAGCTGACCTCACGAACTTTGTGCCGACACTCGACTATGTCAATAGATGCCAACGTCACTCAATTGTTTTGGCTTCCCGGAACTAACACTTGAACTTTATCGTATGGTATCAAAGTTCAAATTGACTTTTAAGTATTATTACGAATCGTTTGTATGGGAGTATAGAAAAGTGTTGTTTTTAGACTTTTCCAGACAATGTTTTTTATTTTGTCTCTCCGTAAGATTTGCATTTAGCAACACATTTACATAACATAACATAACATAAACTCACGCCTTTATCCCCGAAGGGGTAAGCAGAGGTGCTAGCACCCACATTTCGCCGTTTATGTTTAGGTCCCAATTTAGCGATTCATTATTATACTATAGACTAAGCTGATTAGTACAAGACTGAAATTGCGCTTTACAACATTTTTTCGTCACCAATACAAAATAGTAAATCGGCACTTTAACACTGCAACACGTCGTATAATCGGTTACTATGAAAAACTAAGTACTGATACTCACGCCTATTTCCCTCAGAGGTAGGCAGGGACAACAGCCCGCCATTGACTCTATCCTGACATACTTGACGAGCTTCCTCTACTGTCATGAATCCTTTCATGCAAGCTGCAAGCCCGCCGGTTTCGAGTACTTCTGACCTGACTTCTACATATAGAATAGATAGATAATGTATAGGTATGTAATCGGGAGTATTATTAATTTGGTTTCCTCTAGCTAAGTTCAATTGAGAGTGTGTTCATGTCGGTAATGGCGCGGATTCGAACCTTGCGATCGTAAAGCTGACTCCTTATCTTAACCATTAAGCCACCGATTATATTATCTCTACAGATTATTTGATAAGTTGGTCACTGAAATTTTATAAGTTATGATATTTTTAAGAACCCTACCGAGATCTATAATGAACATCACTATTGTATATTTTTTTTAATGGAAGGAATAATGACAGCTGTTAGGTTCTTTTATTTCCCGCGCAACATAGTATTTGCTTAAGTCGATAAAAATAAATAAATTAGGTATTGTGAATGGCAACGGCCGAGGCCGCATACGATTATTACTATTTAATTTTTGTGCGCATGCGATTTGTCACTGTATTGTAATATACCATGCACCGACCACCTCAGTGCACTAATCGGATCTGTACTCTTAGGATTTCAACTGCGTTTCTGATCTATTTTGAAAGTATTAAATAAATTCGAAATGGCTAACAAGAAAACGGAACAGATCACCTTGCAAGTGTTAGGGCCAGATAATGACATTGTGCAGTACAAAATGACAAAGAGCACACCACTGAAAAAATTGAAGATGGCTTATTGTAATAGAACAGGTTTATCGAAACAAGTGGCACGATTCAGATTTGAAGGATATCCAATCAAGGATTATGATACTGCGAGTTCACTGAAGATGAAAGAATTAGACACAATCGAAGTTTTCAAACAGCAGACTGGTGGTGCTTTGTGTCTGCGTTCTGCTTAACTGTTGCTGCGACTTCGTCTGCATGGAAATCAGTGATCTCTTGCATAATTTACAAATTCAAGTTATGTGTTTTAATATTTTTTTACAGCAATTAGTATGCTCATATTGCTAACTACTCAAATCGATTTAGATTGAAAAAAGTGAATGCAGGTCGCGGGTTCAAGTCCTGGGTACTTTTTTTATCAAATTAAATCAATTAAATTATGTGATCAAATAGTTGATATGGAATATCTAAGTTTCTAGTTAATTAGTTTATGGTTAATAGGTCTTTATTTAAAAAAAACATGGAAGTCCGTCTGAAAATCCGTCCAGTCATTCTCTCTTGATGAGGTAACAACAGGCATTAAATCGAAAAATAGTTAATTGGTGTATTGTTAATAGCTACTATTAGGTATTAGCTCTAAAATGTGAAAAATGTCAATATTTAGACTAATGATGTTGAAGATTGAAGACCAGGGACCAGACCAGACTTTTTGGGACCTGTCGTCTTTTCAGTACGTATTTTGAAACGTGTTTTCTTTGTATTATGTACGAAACCAATATTTAACTATTGAATGTAAAATATGTTTTCTATGGTAGAAAGTATAAAGTGGCATTTGGAGATACAGACTCCCGGTATTCATTGCGACAGTGATTGTAGTACGCATTCCGTTAGTACCGTTAGTAGGATTTTCACGTGTGCTCTACATCCAGAAGGGTGTAACTTTTGCAATCGGTTCTTTCATTATGATTTATGAAAAGCGCAAACACTGGCTAGCGGATGCGATTGCGTGACTGCAACCTTGCCTAAAACAAAGACATTAACAGGAAGTCTTGTGCAGCAACTCGGCATGTACAGGCCACCACAAAAGATGATTTTTCTCATAATCACAAAATAATAATATATTTAGGTACAATCCTTATTTACTTTGGAATATAATAGCTTTTTAGTTTTATAACGACTAGACAAAGAGCATTTCAGGTTTAGCTTTATTTCATATTGCAATGTTTAAGAGCTACGACTGCTACGAATGATCAATACGTTAGTAGGTATTTGTTAGTATTTTGTTTATTGTTATTGTAAAACATTCTAAAACATTTCATAAAATTGTGAAATAGAATATGAAAATATATTAAACTTGTACTCAAGATTACAGTATCGCTATGAGTTTTATTTATTTCAAAATCGTAATGTTAAAAATAACCCTTCTTGGCATTCGGGAAAAAAGAAACCCGATTCTTATACAAATATGTTTGATAAGTTCTGTAACATAATGGAACTAAAATTATATAATAATTAAGCACTTAAAAGATTTGTAATCACACATTTTCATCAACATATAGTAATGACTCATCATCATCATCTGCATATAGACGCATTCTCCCGATTGCATCCGTGGCCAAGATGACCCCGGAGCTCAGGGTCCGCCTTCCGGCTCCTCCTTCTCCACTTCGCACGATCTTGGGCGTCCATGGTAGTGAGACCATTTGCACGCATATCACCCTCCACGACGTCAAGCCAGGACTTCTTTGGCCTACCCCTTTTACCTGGACCCGGCGGGGGTACCATTGCCAGGCATTTGTTCCCCACGTAGCCTGGCGGTTGCCGCAAGACGTGGCCGCACCAGCGAAGGCGGCTCTCTTGCATTTTATCCGCGATGTCACGGACATGGAGGCTGCCGCGGATGCGAGAGTTCCGTACGCGATCTTTACGCGTAACGCCGCACATCCACCGCAACATTTTCATCTCCGTGACACGCAGCTCTTGCTTGTGTCGCTCGAGCAGCGGCCACGCCTCACAACCATACAAGAGAACAGGCCTAATGATCGTCTTATAGACCTGCCCCTTCAACCTGACTGGCATTTTAGGATCACAGGTCACGCCAGTCATTTCTCGCCACTTGGCCCACGCGGCAGCAATGCGTGCCTTGACGTCGTGGTCGATCTCACCGGTCACATGAAGTACAGATCCTAGGTACTTAACCTGGTCCGTGCGCTCGACCAAATCATCGCCTATGCGGACGGGTGTGGGATCTGTGGAGTTTAACGCTAAGTATTCTGTCTTCGCTACATTTAGCTTCAGACCGCCGTTCTCAAGCGCTTCTTTCCATCCTTTCACGCGTCGCACCAATCTGCTCCTGTCCGCGTCCATGAGCGCAATATCATCAGCATACATGAGCAACCACGGAGGCTGCTCATGTGAGTTTCTAATGCTGTCCGACAAAACATCTAATACCACGCTGAACAGGTAAGGACTAAGGACGGATCCTTGGTGTACCCCGACGGTGATGGGGAAGGCTTTCGAGTCGCCAACAGCAGTCCGAACCACGGAACCGGAATCGTAGTACATGTCTCGGATGGTGTCAATGTAAGTCTCTGGGACACCCTTGGCCCGCAGTGCCCACCAGATCACCTCGCGAGGAACACAGTCGAAGGCCTTCTGCATGTCTAAGAATAGGCAGTGCAGGGGCGTGTTCTTCGCCCTGTATTTCCCCGCCACAACCCTTAGGGCGAACACTGGGTCCATGATCCCGTGCCCGGGACGGAACCCAATATGCCGGATTTAACCGATTTAGTAATGACTAAATCGGTTAAATCCTGCATAATTTTGGCAGGTAAATTATCCATAGTCACATTAGTGTGACTAAGTATAAATAAAAATGATCCATAGTCACACAGTTTTATTTATTTATTTATTTATACTACGGATAAATAAAATAAACCATAGTTACACCAGTGTGGCAATTTGGTGTGGTTTCAGAACTGAGTACCTAGGAACTATTCTAGAAGGCCTTAAAGTTGTTCATGTAAAAATGTACCTTTGGTTGTATTGTATACCTACAAAATTATTGAGACAACATATTAATAATTCTAAACCCTAAACACAATTTTATAATGCTTATACTCTTAGTCACAATATTATTTATGAGCTTTATTTTTGATGCTTGAAGTGCCCATATTTATAAATGACTCGACTCTACGATATAGCTTTCATTTTACGCTATTTTCTCACAAAATGCATTTTATTAAAGACTCGACCCTTGTCTAATAGCCAAGCTTCTTCATGAATTTATGATGGGCTACCACTTATCGATTTGCCTGGCCCGACGCTGAGTTTCTTCTATTGATCAATAACTTTTGAGCATGACTGTATCAAAAGGTCGTTCTTTCAAATCTAATAAGGATATCTATGTCCGAAATCTAGATGGGATATTCGATTCGATTTTGTCATTTTATCTACGTCACGTATGGCGGTACATTAAATTGATAACTTGTTCCATTCAACTTTCGAGGTAGTTACAAAATTGACAAGCTTCCTTCCATTATTTCGTAAGTCATTGACCAATCGACGTCTAATAAAACGACAATTTCGCGTCTAATAAATAATAAATTGGTCGGTAGATAAATTGGTTGGACCCACCAAGATGTTCGTGGCCTAAGTCAACTTTAACTGCAAGCCAAGATGAGACTTGCCTTGGCGAAGGTACGCTGTCCTCTCGTGGTTAAGGTATACTTACATTTTACATAATCTTCTATAATATAAAAATGAATCCCTAAATGTGTTGCTAAGCGCAAATCTCGAGAACGGCTAAACCGATTTCGCTAATTCTTTTTTAGAATATTCCTTGAAGTACGAGGATGGTTCTTACAGAGAGAAAAAATTAAGAAAATGATAAAAAATTGACTGTTAGGCGGTACGAAGTTCGCGGGGTCAGCTTGTATACAAATAAAAGACAAGCTAAACTATCCTGCCCCCTTAGACAAGTGGCAATTCGTTGGCCAGCGTATTGTAGAGTAGAATGATGAGTGTATGGGATTTGACGTATTTGACAGTCGTCAACGTATGTCGTAAACATCAAAATATGTGTCATACAAGTAAAAATCCCATACATTTATCATTCTATTCTACAATACGCTGGACTACTAATTCCTACTTGTCTAGTGGAGCTGGATTCCGAAATGGCTTCGGATGCAATCGGAGATCAACGCTGAGATGTCGATGATAATGACATGGTACCTACAGATTAAGTAGATAATAGTTGCTATGTAAGTCATGGTTAGCTTTAGTCCTATGTACTGTACAGTGTAGGTACATACCTATAAAAGTGGGCTTCGATAGTGTTAACGATATGTATTATGACTGTGATGTGTAAACCAACAACAACATCTAAACATGTTTGTCCCTTATCAAAAACTAACTAGCTATAGTAAAATGTCCTAGTAGGTATATCATTACTTGTTTTTTATTACATTGACGCATTGCATCATGTTATTAACCTTCATTGTCTGACTACAAGATTTCCTAGATCATTGTCAGATTTAATTAAATGTAGATACAGTTATGGTACAAAAACTAACTGTATCTACTATCTACGTAAGCATTGTTTATATGTATACTGACTGTTTCCCGCGACTCCACCCGCGTGGGTTACTGATACCGTTCCAGCATCCCGCAAGAATCTTTTCCCGGGATAAAAAGTTTCTCTGTGCAAAATTGCAGCTAAATCCGTTTAGCCATTGATGTGAAAATTATAATTAAAATTAATTCTTAAATTCTCAAAAACTTTAACATTAGTGACCCGTAATCATTATAATCATTTTATTTTTGAAAATGTATTACTGGTCTGGTATTACTATTACTGGTTTGCAAAAAAAATTCAAACTCAGATCATTTCAATTTAATTTTAATATTCATTATTAAATAGAAAGTAGGTATATGTAGTTATATGTTTGCATAAAAATTGAAACATGTGACGATTTTAAACTATAAAAATAATTGAGCCTATGAGTAGTTAGTCAATTGAAAACGTTAAGTAGGTAATTATATTTCCATTGTTTGCAAGGGCATTGATTAGTTATATCTCAGATAAGCTTTTCCTTATAGATGTTACCGGCAATGTGTATAATTCGATATCTTATACAACGCCTAGGCAATGTATAGAACACCGAGGGCGCAGTTGGCAATGTATGACATGTTATCGAAAAACGTAAATAGTTGTTATAAAAAAAACAACCACGAAGCATTATATCTATCGGGGTGAAGTGTCCACACCGCGCATTTTGACTTAGATAGACAAAGAAAACTGTAACGGGTTCGATCCCCGCGCAGTGCAAATATTTGTGTGAATGAAATATGAGTATTTGCATTGGTCTGGTCGTGCCTCGGCGAGCACGTTAAGCTGTCGGTCCCGGTTGCCATAAGAACATCTATGGCAATCGTTACGGGTAGTTGAAGCCCTAAAAAAATCCAAAAACAACGGTCTAACTGCAAGGCTTCGATATCGCCTAATGTTAATATTGGGTTGTGGAGGTCAGATGACAATCGCTTCACGGAAAATATCGATGTCTAGCCAAATCCGCAATTATGACTAGTAAAGTGGACCCCAGACTCCGAGCTGAAAGCTTCGGATGCGACTGGGAATTAACGCTAGGAGGAAGAAGAAGAAGACAAAGTACCGGGTAGAGCTAGAGACTAGATACCGGATAGTACGCATAAGGCAGTTGCACATGCATATAAGTAGGTCATGTTCAGCGGTAATTACTAAAATCTAGTGATGAAGCATTTATCTTGAATATTTCCATTCATATTTCCGGTCGATTGGATAATCCGGTCCCTATAGATACTTAGAGTACGTAGACTATAGATAAATAAGTTGCTTTAGTAACAATATAAATTAATGATGTCGACGCCTGCAAATACGCGCGAGTGGAGCACTGATATATTGTACTGTCTGATTTTTAAAAAAAATCTACGCTATTTTCTTTCACTAAGAACTTTCCATAAAGTTCAATTCAATTGTAATGCAATGTAAATTTTTATAATATGGGTACATGCTGATGCAAGTTTTAGAAAAATTAAAAAGCTCCGAATAAGCTGAGATAAGATATCGATGTATAAAATTACTTAATGCCAGTAATACACGGTGGTATACTCAATAACATTCAGATGCCACCGCCACGAGCAGTTATCAGATCATTGAACCACGGGCATTTGCTTAAAGTTTCCATTATCTATCTATCGATACTATTATATAATTGTAAAGTGGTCGTGTCTGTACATTAGAGATATTTAAAAAAAAATACTTGGGTTAAGTTAACGATACTGAACGCGAATTTTTTTTTTTTTAATTTCCAGTATGTTTGTCTGTTTGTCCGCGATGGATGCAAAAACTACTGGACGGATTTTGATGCAGTTTTTTTGTTAGAAAGGGATTACTCAGACTTAAAATCTTACGTTTGTTTGATCGCAATCAATTGAGTAGAACCGAAGATATGAGCAAAGGTCGCGTTAACCGAGATGCACGCGGGCGGAGCCGCGGGCGGAAGGCTAGTAATCAATAATCCTATTATACTTAGGTACCTAATACTTAATTTTAGCTCATTAGTATCACAATGTCACATAGACGGTAGGTATACGCGGTACGTACCTACAGTTAGTGTCAAAAGTAAATTTTAATTACTAATCTACAAGAAAATAAAGTACTGTAAGTAAACAAAGTTAGAAAATATATTTACAGCTAAGTAGTTTGACACTGGCACGTAATTCATTAAGAAATGGAACTAAATTACTTTGTTCAAAAACTAATTTTCAAAGTCTAAAAATGATCACGCTGACTGTACGAGTACAGACTTCTGTCATATTATGTCATACAGACAAAAGTCATATTTTGCTATCGGTAGCTCTTAGTGTCCTATTGTTCTCTCGCTTTGAGCTCGTGCTTACTTTGAGCCTTTGAACTAGGGCAATTAGCCTAGCTGTAAGCGCTTAGTGACATAATATTCTTCCTATTCATTGATTGAATGGAATATAGTCGTTAGACATATACATAATAGCGCATGTTGGGCAAATATAATTTTATACCACTTAGGTGGCAGACAAGTACACGGCCCACCTGATGGAAAGTGGTTACCGAGGCCTATGAGCGTATGCAACACTGGGGGCGTTACACTTGTGCTGCCGACCCTAAAGAAACCTAATGCCCTTCTTGAAGAGTCCCAAAAATAGGCATGTGGGTTTATGACCATAACCAGAGCCAAATCAATATCACCTGTGAGGCGGTACACCTCCTGATTAACAGTCGAGGCTTTGGCGCAGGATTTTCTCTCGAGATAAGGGGTTGTGATTGACGGCAATCTCGTAAAAGCAAAAGAGTAACCCCATTAGGTGACAAAAATGTAGAGTGATCCTCGGGCTCCAAAGTGTAAGCTTTGATTGTGACCGGGATTGACGCTAGCTAGGATGATGAAAGTATAGCGAAATCGCTCAAGATATTTGCATTTGAATCGCCTTGGCTCTACAAAACCCACAGAAATAATAAATACCCTTTTTTCATGCAGAAACTTAGTGTATGTGTATAATAGAATACACCAAGTTTCTGCATGAAAAATGGAAGGCCTCTAAAATAGGTTACGACTACCTCCTAATGAGAAATATAAACTGGAAATAAAATCGGCCAAGGGCGAGTTGGACTCGCCAATGAAGGGGAGGACACATTTTTCCACTTTGGAATTGTCTCTCGCGCAAACTATTCAGTTTAGAAAAAAATGATGTTCGAAATCTCAATAGCATTTTTAAAGACCTATAGATATCCCGCACGTATGGGTTAGATGAAAAAAAAATTTTTTGAGTTTCAGTTCTAAGTATGGGGACCCCCAAATTTCATGCTTTTTTTCTATTTTAGTGTGAAATTCTTAATGCGGTTCACAAATACATCTTCTTACCAAGTTTAAACAGCATAGGCCTTAGTTTCGGAGAAAAGTGGCTGTGACATACGGACGGACAGACAGACGGACAGACATGACGTATCTATAAGGGATCCGTTTTTTGTCATTTGGCTACGGAACCCTAAAAAGAAGACAATACGTATTTAGATACATAGGTAATTAAGTACCTAGTTACACGGGAGTTTTTCACACGGGATACGAGTTTAATTTTTGAAAAATTTAAGCAAATATCTAATAATAGCTTTGAAACTTTCGCGTTCAATGACATACAATAAAGTCAAGGGACCCCTAACCGGTTGGTCTGTCGCAAAAAATCAAAGATTAGATATTCTGCAACACCACAATCACATACGAACTTTTGTATGAAAAGTATAGCGGTTCGCCGCTTCTAATTTAACGGGAATTAACGCGATCATGGTGTAGGTATGTCTAATTATATACCTTTGAATTGCCTTATATAATACTTCCCGTTAACATTATCTATATATCTATATCTTATATATAAAAACTATAAAAATCAATTGCTGTTCGTTAGTCTCGCTAAAACTCGAGAACGGCTGGACCGATTTGGCTAATTTTAGTCTTGAAATATTCGTAGATGTCCAGGGAAGGTTTAAACGGGCTAAAAAAATAGAGGCGGTACAGAGTTCGCCGGGTCAGCTAGTTGAATATATACCTAATAAGCAATGCATCAAAACCAAAAATCGTATTCGGTTGTGAATCTCGATTTATTTGAGGACAGATTGTATCCCTGCTCCTCCAACGACGAACGATAAACGATCAACTCGTAAGTAAAATAATAAATAATAGGTATGGATAGGTAAAGTTGTAGTGGTCATTCTGTGGAGTTCATTTAGTGTTGATGAAGTTAGTGGTACTTAGGTCACTGAGGTGCCCAAACAAGCCTTATCTCTTCTTTAGATCTGTTGAGTAAGGATAAGCCAAATTATGGACAGGAGTTCGGTCCCTAGGCTGTAAAGTTCAAGATTGGGATGCAACCGGTAATAGTGCACAGATCATGATGGTAGTAGAGAGGTACAGAAGCGTATTTATAGATGAGGCATGCAGATGTGCGTCACTGTCGGTGAAGTAAATTTTATATTTTTCCTCATTGCCTCTCAGCTTTACTATTGAACTAGAAATTTGCACAAGCAATCTCAAACGGATCTGGTGGAAATTCGGTACAGAGATATATTGTAGTCTAGAATAGCTAGCTACTTCTAATCCCTCTAGTAGAGTCCCATGGGCTGCAGGCAAGTAATCAGAATTCCACGCCGACGAGTTATCGAAGTGTTAGTCATTATAAATTATTCATTAAAACTGGTTTTCCTTAACCATCATCAT
Organism: Eilema depressum; assembly: GCA_914767945.1. Taxonomy (NCBI): domain Eukaryota; kingdom Metazoa; phylum Arthropoda; class Insecta; order Lepidoptera; family Erebidae; genus Eilema; species Eilema depressum. The sequence continues at coordinate 18,465,132 of OU612012.1, read as the reverse complement.
CCTCATGTAGACGCATTATCCTGATTGCATCCGTGGTCAAGATGACCTCGGAGCTCAGGGTCCGCCTTCCGACTCTTCCTCCTCCACTTCGCACGATCTTAGGCATCCATAGTAGTGAGACCATTTGCACGCATGTCACCCTCCACGACGTCAAGCCAGGACTTCTTAGGCCTACCCCTTTTACCTGGAGCCGGCGGGGGCGCCATTGCCAGGCATTTGTTCCCCACGTAGCCTGGCGGTTGCCGCACCAGCGAAGGCGACTCTCTAGCATAGGCTGCCGCGGATGCGAGAGTTCCTCACGCGATCTTTACGTGTGACGCCGCACATCCACCGCAGCATTTTCATCTCCGTGACCCGCAGCTCTCGCTTGTGTCGCTCCAGCAGTGGCCACGCCTCACAACCGTGCAAGAGGACAGGCCTAATGATTGTCTTATAGACCTGCCCCTTCAACCTGACTGGCATCTTGGGATCACACGTGACGCCAGTCATTTCTCGCCACTTGGCCCACGCGGCAGCAATGCGTGCCTTGACGTCGCGGTCGATCTCACCGGTCACATGAAGTACAGATCCCAGGTACTTAACCTGGTCCGTGCGCTCGACCAAATCATCGCCTATGCGGACGGGTGTGGGATCTGTCGAGTTTAACGCCAAATATTCTGTCTTCGCTACATTTAGCTTCAGGCCGCCGTTCTCAAGCGCCTCCTTCCACACTTTCACGCGTCGCACGAATCTGCTCCTGTCCGCGTCCATCAGCGCAATATCATCAGCATACATGAGCAACCACAGAGGCTGCTCTTGTGGGTTTGCCGTACACATCATAACATCACGCCTGACTGTTTCAGAAGTGTTCAGAATATTTAGTTATATTTCCGGTATTTGAACATCGATTTTAAAAATTCTTGTTGCTTTTATTTTTTGTAAAGCTTTGAGATAGTACAGATAGTTTATTAAAGATAGGTATCAGGTATCAGTATGTAGCAATTTCAAAGATCTGTCAAAGATGTTTTAATTTTCAGTGCTTCCGAGTTCCGACATTAGAAACCTCTAAATTTAGCAGTGTTTCTCTACAACGTTATGCATGTATTATACATATAAACCTTCCTTTTGAATCACTATATCTATTAAAAAAAAAGCCGTTTTAAAATCCGTTGCGTACTTTTGAAGATTTAAGCTTACATATGGACGGACAGACGTAACGCACGGCAAAATAAATTCAAGCAGAAATCCCGATTGACATTAGACAACTCTAAATTTAGCAGTGTTTCTCTACAATGTCATGCATGTGTTAATACATATAAACCTTCCTCTTGAATCACTCTATCTATAAAAAAAACCGTTTCGAAATCCGTTGCGTAGTTTTAAAGATTTAAGCATACATAGGGACGGACAGACGTAACGCACGGCAAAATAAATTCAAGCAGAAATCCCGATTGACATTAGAAACCCCTAAAGGGGGTTGGCTAATGTTGGCGTCGTGTTGGAATTGAGCGGCCATCAATGAAATTGGTATAATATGAAAGTACAGTATAAAGTGATCAAAAGTTACTACGGACAAACTTCTTCAAAGGTTTATTATGTATAATACATGCATAATATTGTAGAGAAACACTGATAAATTTAGAGATATGCAGCGGGAACGGGATCAGAAAATATGGCGGTACGGAGTTCGCCGGGACAGCTAGTAAATAATAAAAACAACTGAAAATATAAAAAAGACGTGTGGCACTCGGGAACTGCCGCGGTAAAGCTATTGCTACGCTAGTACTATTATATTATCTGTTCTGTGCTATTGCATAGCATTTTTTTATCAACTTATGCAATTATCCTCCCACTCCGAGCTCCCAATCAAGCCGAGCTGCTGCGGCTTGATTCGTGCGAGCTCAGAGTGTCAGCTTAGGTTTTTTCGTTAGGCTTACGGAATTTCTGGATTCGGTCTCCACGCTCAAGGCCTGCGATAGAAGCTATGCAATAGCTTAAAAATGCGCTTAGGACTTTTGTTGAAGTCGGTGCCAAGACAAACAGGTAGAATTTAAACGTAGTAGAAAATAAACTTAGTATATAATAAGTTATATAGTAAAGTAATCGCAAAATAAAAAGCCCGCTTTGACAGTTCAAGTCCATGAAGTTCTCAATTTTGAGAACGTAAAACAATGACATTTTTCAAACGTAGAATGACATTTTTCATTGATGGGTACCGCCCACTCCGCTCAGTGCTGTCCATAACGATTTTTTCATACTGTCCATAGAAAAGAGAATAATTGGTTAAGGAAAAAATAAATCGATCACGATATATTTTTTATATTTTAATTTTGCAAGTTTAATTTCTTTAACCAGTTGCAGCAATTCAGCTCTTAACTATTTCGTATCAGCTTCAACGCCTGGTCTTTGTATCCATGCTACTAAATCGGCCTTTTTGTTTGCTTGAGTAGGTGCTTTATCTATTTGAACTGAGTGGTTACGGTGCCATTATACATAATAATTATGCACTGTTCAGGGAGGTTTGTAAACAGGTTAGTAAACCACTCCGTGATATTCTTTAGAAACTCAAATGCGAGCAAGGCATCATTCACAAAACCGCCACCAGCTGACCCGGCGTGGCAGATTATTAAGCGTCCACCTTTTCCTATTGGCACTTTTGAGCAAGAGGCCTTGGTATCATCCGTCCACGACTGCGGCACGGTATGATTCGAGTTCAGCCAAGTCTCATCGACAAATATGATATTATCCCAATTTGTGACTTTGTTGTGTTTGCTGTTGTTAACTAAGTTTTTTTTTAAATTCCTAAGCTTCAAATATCATCTTTAGTCACCCCGGGACCATGGCTGCTAGAAAGTAGCCGAGACGTAGGGTTAAAAGTAAATAGTGACAAATAAATCGCGATAGAATCCGTTATAAAGTGGTTTCACTTTCATTTCAATTATATACGCGTAAACTTCAGAGAGTATCAAGAAAATGATTTACTACTTTTACGCGATTTCTATTGGTAATTGAGTGAATTTTATTGTAATAAAAATGTTAAATGAAAGAAAATTGATCTTTCGCAGTATTGTATTGCACTTTACAATACAATACGTAATATTCTAATCGATCAAATACGCATACAAACTTGAATCGATTTATCGTGAGTATCGACTACCGAGGTGTATGGTTACATCACTAGTTACGTCGCGAAAGCAAATGTCAAAACGGGCATTTTATTTTGTGATGACTTTAGTACATAATGTTTGGTTTTGTGTACGCTCAAAACGCAAGTATATAGGTATAATCACGTTTTTATCCCCGGAGGGTTAAGCACAGGTGAATTAACCCCACATTTCACCAATCACTGTATTAGGTCCCACGTAATACGGGGTGAGCCTATTGCCGTATTCGGGGCACTATTGTTGACTCGAGCCATGCATCTGAGACTGAGTCTGGACTGTATATAAATGTCTGATGTCCAACAGACTTATCCCTTAGTCGCCTTGTACCACATCGTAGGGGAGGAGATAGGGTGGCCCAAATTCTACTCTGCCGGGAACCACGTGACTTTACGCTCAAAAGCCCACATATCAAGTACGGGGTATGTTGGGCCAAATGTCATAATGGTCAATTGTCAAAATGCCCAGTTGTCTTAATATCCAGGTGTCAAAACGACCAATTACTGAAACGTCAATTCGGAAACAATGCCTAATAAAATTGTCAAAATTCCCAATTGCGAGTATGGTCTCAAAAACACGATACTATTCAATTCCCTGCAGATATCATTTTTAGTTATAAAAGGTTATAGTATTAATAAATCTAAGTAAACTATTTCTGGTAGCAGACAAGGTACCTAGTAATACGGGTAAGAAATCACTCAAAAAGTTCAGAATTCATATAAACCTGAGAAAACAAATCGATAAAAATTTAAAGTTGCACTGCAAAATCGTAACAATAAGGAGGATGACCATCAGTTTTTTGTGTGTAGCGCAATTATTATGACAAGAATAATTTCCTTCTATTGGTGGAGTTTTTTACCCTTTCTCATACAATGGACATAGCTATTCACATAACAGTTCGCAGTAACTGTTTTCTTGTTTCCCTGTGCGATTGTAGCATAGTTATCCGATCTACTCAAAAACAGCCATCATCATCATCTTCGCGTTAGTGCGAGTCGGAGCCGACGCTCTCACCTCGGATTCTGTTCGATGTAATATAATGTTCTGCAGATGTAATATCACAAATTACTATGCAGTCTCTGTATGATCGTGATTCGTGACTCATCTAAATAGGTACATTTTTTTTTAAATCATGAAATTCTAGAATCTGATCGCAGTAGGTAAGTATCACAACAGGAAAATATTTAAAAAATAACCTAAAAAGGAACCATTCGATTTACCGGTCGGATTATTTTTCTTTTTGTTAATAATATTTGTCCGGTCGAACACGAGTGCTGGAAAAAAATGCATAACTTCACTACCTAATGCGCGCAACATGCATGATTACCATGATTACTAGAGAGCTGATACGTTTATACACGTGTGTACATTTTCATATTTAGGTAGTTAATTTTCAGCGGTAATTTTATATCTTGTCTATGTCATATTTTTTTCAAGTCCGGCCATCTCCTCGGATAACCCCCCTTCCCCACCGGAGCCAGTATGGGTTATGTCGGACTCGAACCGACTAAAACCGCACTCTGAGGGTGAGATATGACATATCCCCAACTCCCCGATCGACCCAGGGCACTTTCCACTTTTTTTTAGTACCATCGACTTCCGAGTCAGCTTTCTGTCTATCTAGGAAATGGCGGTTTGTCACACTATTTAGAGCTACTACTATCCATATCGACTGTACCAGATGTAAATATGGTAACCGGGACCTACCGTGCTCTCCGGGCCGGCACGGAGAAGTCTCATGAACCCACCGTGGAATGTAGAGCACTCCTTTTCCACTGTTACTGTCAGTGTTTGTTATCGTTTCCACAAGTATTATATGATTGCAAAGAAAATCTAAAATAAACCTTTTTCAGTAATGTAGCAAATTTATTTTTTATGTAGTGTATATTTTGTGAATTTTAATCTATGATGATATGATATGAATTTTAATTTTTGCCTATGCATATCTCAAACTTTTTAAGTTGCACATAATTCAACAATTACACAGAACTCACATGAACACTGTTCTTATTATAAAACCAGCAAACGGACAGCGGCAGAGGTAGATTAGAAGTGTTGCGATAGTATATTTGATTTGACTGAGTCTTTTGCAAGCTTTAATTGATAGTGATCAAAATCCGAGACGGCCATGATGCTTGCTGTGAACCAAAAGGCAACCGTATAGCCATACGCCTAGAAACCGACCTTGTTGATTCACTCATGTTACAGACCCACGGTACTAGACCTCATTCTGCATTATGTAAGTACCAACAAACGCATTTTCGTAATGTATAATCTTAATTGCAAAATTTGGGACACTATTTTTGTCGACATAATAATAAGGTGTTTAGTTGTCGAATCGTAGTTACTATATAGTGAGGCACACGTACCTATAATGCTAGGTGTGTTTCTAAATTGTCATCTTTGGTTTGTTTTCACGAATTCAACGATTTCCTAGTCTTTTATTTTTCAAAGTTATCACGTGCTTACGACTAACTTCTATTATTAACTAATATTTAAATCAATGATATCATAAGTAAGTGGGTAGGTATACAAGTTATTAGGTTCATGGTAACTGACCTTTAAAATTGAGTCGCGCTATAGTGGCATATCCGTGTTAACAAATTGCAATGAATAGTACAAAAGACAGGATTAGGAGACTCATAATATGGGGTGCGGACTCTGGACTCAAAAACAGAAACTAGGACAGGACAAACTAGGACTAATAATGATATTGTTCATAGATTTAAATACATAAATGACGAATATGTGTATATTAAATAATATTATGCTCGATCACTAACTTTTAATGTTTCTACACATATCTGTCGAAATAATAACCGAAGTGAATTGTGAGGTCTGCTGGCATAGCGCTCTTCTGTTCGATCAAATACCAAACCAATTATATTTGAGTGCCTTTCTACGACATTGAACGCGTATTGTATTCTGGTCATTACCTGAGAGCATTGGTAGGAATGGTAGGTCACCCATCATTATCAACGTAGCATTGGTCTGGTTGAACTTCAGAGTTCTGAAACCGCTCCCTCACCTTTTCTCTAGACGTTGATTTTACGGGAGCGACTGCCGTTTGACCCTATTCGCGGGAGGAGAGCTTGAGAATGTATAAGGTTACACACTTCTTGAATAAAGGAACCTGGTAGGTAGCCCTGATCCAGTTGAGTTACGTTTATTAAACATGTGATTTTAAAACCTATGACCACTTATAATATTCAAATTACATAATCTCATTGAAAATAAATCAAAAAGAAAAATATTTTTTTTAATAAATTTATATTTAGTATATTAGTTACTATATTTTGGTTACTAAAAATGGTGGTCGCTTATTAATACACGGGTGGTCGTAAAATGAAGAACTAGTCGCTTACTTGCGTTTTGGCTACTTTTGCACTTTTACTCTCATATATCTTAAATTATGAACAAAAGGTCAATAGCTTTTATACAACTAGACTATACTCACGGCCAATTTAAACTATCGTCAGCTATTTTCAAAATAGATAACCAATTTTTTACACGTCTCAGCTAAGTGGTCGCTAACCGGCGAACTAACCCTACTGTTCGTTCGACTGTGATATAATAATCATCTCAACGAGCGAAAAAACATTGTTTTAGTGTAATCAACCAGGTGAACCAACTCCGCCCGTCCTCCGTCATCCTCATTGTGTGGTTCGCAATAATAGAGTGTCACAAATGTTATTGTTTTAATGCAAAGCACTCATCTAAGTATAACGATTTCCCTTTATTAAAATTCAAGCTATGGTTAGAAACAAACACTAGGTTAACCTTGTACTAAATAGGTTTATTTATTACCTACCTATTACTTAAAATATATAGATACTAACTGTTGCCCGCAGCTCTACCCGCTTGGATATCACTTATCAGGACCAAACATAGTGTTTATGTCCGTTCCCAAGGTCTAATCTATCTCTGTTCAAAATTTCCTCAAAAATGTTTCAGTAGTTTAGGCGTGAAAGCGTAACAGTCAGACAGATAGAGTTACTTTCACATTTATCATATTAATAGGGATTAATATATTTTATTATAATATATTATGGGTAAAAGAATAGTATAGATTATGTAGCGCTTGAAATAAAATATAAATACCTACATAAGTAGGTATCGGTAAGACGGGGCGAATAGAGTCAGAGAGAGATAATATATTATATAAAAGGGTGAAAAGAAATAATAATGATCACTAGAAATTTTGTTAATATCTTTTCAGTGATAGATACAATGACCTATTCATTTTTGACAATGTAAAGAGGCGTCCAATAGCTTGTAAAGTACCTAGATAATTATGTAGTTAGCCTGAAATTTCGTTTAAGAAATCATCTAAAAATTCTGTTGACTTTTATTCATCCCTTGAATTTTATTCATTCCGTTTTATGGTGTTTAGTATTAATTATGGCCCACCCGACGAACTTGTACCCATATTAATCTCAAAAAAAGAAAATTAAACATAAAAATGCTTATAATATTTTGCTCATTGATTTAAATTGGTGCTTACTACATTTTGCTGTCTTACTCCAACAAAACTATAGATACATTCTAGGGAAAAGTGAGTGACATACGACCACGGCTATTCTTGATATTTTCGTGTTTAATACTTTTTAGAGCGTGATTTTGCAGTAGTGACTTAAATAGTCACTACTGCAAAATCACGCATCTTCAATCAACTTATTTTTTTATCTATATTATTTTGGGGCAGGCAACACCTAATACTTTATACATATTTGAAATGTACTTATTGAGCCCTTCCATTTGATACCAAGCACGGTGTATTTATCTCAAGTTTTATGACCTCTAGAGGGTGCCATATTAGATACAGTGACACGTCATATATATAGCCTACTATTATAGTTGTCCCGGCGAACTTCGTACCGCCATATTTTTCCCGTACCCGCTATCCTTTAAACCTTCCCTGGACACCCACGAATATTTCAAGGCTAAAATTAGCCAAATCGGTTCAGCCGTTCTTGAGTTATAAACTAACAACGAAAAGTGGCATTGATTTTTATATGTTAGAAGAAGAGAAGAAGATAACCAGCAGATGATCAAAACCCTTTAATGATACCTCATTTGTCCAGTTAGTCTTCATTTGTTAAGCTATGAGGGAACAGATGAATATACATTACAAAGCCTGTCAAAATCGTAACCCTCCGATTACTTTGCCGTAGTCGGGTAAAAAAGAATTAAATGCGCTGCGCGCGGTTTCATGAAAATAAATTAATTGAAAAGTCTGAATTTGTCCAAATTAGTTAACCGCGTTCTTTTTTGTCGTTGACGTAAAATTAGAAAGGTAAATTCAAACTAGGTGAATGAAAATAAAATCAAAGATGTCTGTGTCTACATTTACAATCTAAATTATCATCAGCTTATTTATAAAAATAAAACCACTTTTTAACGGGTTCTATCGCGATTTATTTGCTTATTTCATTATTTTTAGCCCGAGGTTTCGGCTACTTTACAGCATTCGCGACGACCATGGCTGCTGAAGACTAGCTGAAACGTCGGTTCCTGGCCGAGTCAACTTATTTATTTTTAAGTTAAGTCATCCCCACCTTTGTGGTAAGTTCTAACTATATTACAAAACCTCGGCCTTCTGCTCTTCTTATACATGTTCTTCCTATACACTTTTATATGATTGGCAGTGTCGTGCTAGCCATATGTTATTAAAGTCCAGCGACTCATGAAATTACTTCCATAAAACCGTAGAAAGGTCACCAGATTTCCTCAAAATTATGTATTTTTAGCAATTAAATATGTATAGATATTACTATATAAGTGCCCGCTTGACGTCAATACGGCTCGCCCCCTATTACGTGACACCGAAAATCGTAGTTGACGAAATGTGGGTGTTTACACCTCTGGTTACCCCTTCGGGGATTTACAGGCGTGAATATTATGTATGTATTATTATTCAGAAATACCGCAACATACGTTATGAGAAGAAGCGATTTAATAACTATAATAACGGTCCTGCCACCTCAGTTCGACCCAAAAGACTGGTGCACGCTGCACGCCTGATGAGTCCGAAAGACTGGGAGTTCGACCTAATCCCACTAGATTTTCTCAGCACATTTTAGATAGCGTATCTTAGAGCAACCAACGGCGGGAACCTATTATAAATCTAAAAGTTTGTAGGTATGGACCAATTTATGAATGAAAATTTGTTACTCTTTCATGCAAAACAGCAACAGAATACGGATCTAAAATGAAGTCATAGAGATAGGGAGAGATAGACATAGAAATAAATTTGTAGGTAACTTCGATTAGCATAACATATTGTAATATTTAACCCAGGAATAGTGAAGACCCTGGGGTCATGGGAACGGAATCAGTATAACTCGCGTGCAGAGCCGCGGGCTACTCTCATTTAGAACTTTAATTACGAATGTCATCACGAATTTTGAAAACGCAACGTACATTTGCAAAGGAGTGATGTAACATAAATACATTATGCAATTTTGAGCAATAGAACGAACAAAAATGACTGGACATTTTCGGTGATCTATACAAATAAATAAAGTGGAAGTGTATTTTTGTAATGTCATTAAATGCATATGAGTGTGCACCTTAGATGCTTATAATAAAAAATAGTTTTGTTCTGTCTGTCTGCTTTGTCTGTTTCATAAAATATAGAGTACCGAAATGAGTGTCCGCTAAACATACTTACGAAAGATTTTTGTTTTCAACGATAATATAAATGCAACAATACTCGTATAATATAGGTACAAAATAAGTTCACCAGTAGGTAACCTTGGTCTAAACAAAAAGAGTTTTTGCAACACAGTTTATAATATAATTAGACAAGTGTGTTTTTTATATTGATCGATGAAATCCGGTGTTAGTCCAAATTACTTTAGGCCAGTCATAAATTATTTTGACTGGTTATGAGCTTTGACTGCAACATTAGTATTTAAATGAACAAAAAATCATAAATACTTTCTAATAGATATTAGCTCAATAAAAGGACACGTAATTTATATAATAGATGATTGGTCAATTGCATGGCGAAGAGCGTTTATCACCTTTTAATAAAGTTAAAAAATTAGTAGAGTACCAACCTACTTCCAGTTTTCATTAACGATTGATCTATAGATAGATACTGTTTTCTCGTCGGGTTTACGAATCTCAAGGAGATTGAGCATTGTCGTTTTCATTGAACTTGATTCGTAACTTGATACAAGAATAAAATAAATAAAGGCAGGCTACAACATGAGTTTCTCCCATTCTACCTTTGTTATTTGTAATGACTTGATGGATGTTAATATTTTATGACCTACCTATAAAAGAAGAAAATATCAATATAATTTCGGTCTAACTTTTACTTTGCTCTATCAACCTGAGATGCTGTTGTATCCATGAAGATATTCCAGCAGAAAGAATGAACTGTGGCAAGGGGGTTAAAATGACAGTTAAGCCTCTTTGATAGCTTGGCTAGAGGGAATAAGGTTGCCTAGCAGGCGGTGGGTGGCACCGCTACTCCCTCAAAAGTGGACCTCTGAAAAACCATTTTTCTTTATCATCTATCCGGGAACTAAACACCAAAGGCTGAACAAGACTTCCGTGTCTGAAACTGCCTATGTTGATAAAAAATAGAAGGAAAAACGCAGACGTTATCACTGTAAGAGAAGAAAATCTCGAACAAAATAAAACCCTGTACCAACCCGTCTAGTCAGCGTGGAAACAGTAGGACATAGTCTTCCAACATTGGGAGAGGCCTATGTCGAGCAGTGGACTGCGATAGAGTAATTGATTGATAGAACTGTAGATTTGGCTCAACTGCGATATTTTCGTTGAAACGACTGCCATCTGACCTCTACAACCAATTGGCGATATTGCAGCATTGCGTGGCTATGTGTAAAAGAAGGAAAAGATATAATAAAACCATTTTAGAAACGGGTCTTCATTGTATAAAAATATTAAATCAATTGATGCAGAACTTTTTAAGTGTTTGAAGCATGCACAGACCAAGTTTTTATAATATATCCCTAACTATTATAAGTACTTAGATTACCCACATATCACAATATTACCTATCAAATTTTAAAATGCGGATGAACGAGATTATTTACATTTGTAAATATTTACACACAATAATACACAGAAATAGGTACCCAATGTAAATAGCCATGCGAACATAATCACCGACCACATAGACTCAACCTACCAATATGTCTTTAATAGAGTCCAAAGTGTAGAAACGAGTTTCGGTCAGATATAAACTCAAGGTCTTGACACACAGAATTCGTCGGCATTGCGTTTCATCACTTCATACTTCTGTCAAAACCAGAATATGATATGGATAGTTTTCTACTACACTGAATCTCATGTTATGTATATTATTAGACTCGCAGATGGCAAACTTTAGTGCTAAACGGTTAGATATCAATACAAATAACAACAAAAGCTTTAAAAAAAAATTATAGTTACTACTCAGGTGGCAGACAAGCACACGGTCCACCTGATGGGAAGTGGTTACCGAGACCTATGGACGTATGCAACACCAGGTGCGTTACACTTGTGCTGCGGACCCTGAAGAAACCTTCTAATGTCCTTCTTGAAGGACCCTAGTTGCTTGGGAAAACCCATCCAAGTTCAGCCATGTTGCAGTTAATTTGGAAAAACCGAACCGTGGACTTCGAATTAAAGGCCGCGGATGCGATTAGGATTGTATTGTACGACAATCTACACAACGCTATCTAGACCCAAAGTAAGCATAGCTTAACTAGCTTGTGTTATGGGTTCTAGAATGCGGATAAACATAAATAGATACATTTTTTTTTGTTGTTGTAAATACATACATATTATACATAGAAAACACCCAGACCAATGCAAATATTCATATTCATGCATACAAATATTAGTAATGAGCGGGGATCGAACCCGCGCCTCCTGTGTAGCAGCCGCGTTCACTACCGCTACGCCACAGAGGCACTCATTCATGTAAGCATGATGATAAGAGCCAGAGTTCAGAATAAACCCTTGATCACGGTAGCGAATTGTTTTCATGTCCAGTGCCCTTAGGTCGACGCGACCGACGGTTTAACTCCCTACGCCTTACAGGAAAAGCGTTCAAACATCTCACATAGGTACGACTCTTGGTATCATGTCATATTGTGGCCCGCTCATAATAACCGAAGATGTCATTCGGTACTTGATGTCACGTTACTGTATAGTCTTCATCAATATTAGTTTAACACATTCCAAGTAACAAACCACCGTAGCACTAAAACTTAATATAAACTTTAATGGGTAATAGTTAGACATAATTGAAAAATATAAACTTTGTGCTATGAAGATTTCCAAATGTATCTATAAATCGTTTGTAAGTTTCTCAGTTTTCAGCAACTTTTGAGGGTAACTGTACAAATCCCTACTAATATTATAAATGCGAAAGTAACTCTGTCTGTCTGTCTGTCTGTCTGTCTGTCTCGCTTTTACGACTAAACCGCTGAACCGATTTTAATGAAATTTGGTATAGGGGTAGATTAGACCTTGAGAAAGGACATAGGCTATGTTTGGTCGCGATAACCGACATCCACGCGGGCGGAGCCGCGGGCAAAAGCTAGTAAGTGATAAACAAGATTGTAGTGTCCGATCGAAGCTGACGCCGAAGGTTTCGGCTTCGGCCGAAGCTTTGACAAAAATTGCTCGATTTAACCTCTCCTGCGCGGTAAAAGGTAGCTTTTGTAGGTCCCAAGCTCTAATACAGCTCTGTATCAAGTTTCATCATGATATCAAGAATGATAAACTTCCAAAAAAAAAATTAAATTCTCCACCCTCGCCCTTAACCCCTTTATTCGCAATACAAAGTTGGTTATGTTCGTTCTCAACATCTCTCTACCAAATTTCATCAGAATATCCTTAAAATCTTTAAATAACGTATGGAAATCTGCCGGATTTGTTGACATAATAATCACTGCTCCGCTCCCTTAAGTAGTAGCGTGATGATATAAAGCCTATAAACTCCGTCGATGAACGAGCTATTTAATGCAAAAAGATTTTTTCAATTTGAACTAGTACCTACTTCCCGAGATAAGGGCGTTCAAACTGACAAACAAACATACTAACAAACTATTCAGCTTTATAATATTGGTATAGATAACCGATCCACCGAAATCGCGTATCAAACATACAAAAAAACCGATCGAATTGTGAACCTCCGCCATTTTTTTACGAAGTCGAAACAAATCGAAACAGAGTCATTGCACCTTCGGCTTCGGCCAGCTTCGGTCGGACACTACAAGATTGTAAAGAGAAAGACTAAGATTGAATGCCACCAGTGAAAATCCATCTGACAAAAATTCATCGAGTTAAACGCGATAACGCAGTTTAATTCGCATTGATCGCAGTTTCTATCAATCATATTGTACACCCTTAAAGAAGCATAATAACAATATAAACTGGTCGCACAATGGTCGGTGCCAGACATCTTTGTTTGTTGTGTCTGAACTACTATGATGCAATCAATTGAAATATGGCCTCTCTTGGGCTAGGCACCGACTTCTAATAAATCAGTAAGTCTGTAAATTAAGTTATTTTTCGCTTTTCAGTGCCTCTTTTTCGTTTCTTGAAGTCGGTTGAACTTTGTTGTTAAAATGAATTTATTTTTCTCTTTTCAGTGAGTTTGTACAGTCTCACGACTGTACATCGCATGTATAGTGACCTGACTGTACATGCGCTGCTGACGCTGCACTACAGATCGAACCGGCCACGATAAAAAAAATTATTAAAGCATTATTCAAAAAGATTTTTTAAAATCAATGCATATACACCGGAAATATAGCTGAATATTCTGAACACTTCTGCTTACCCCTTCAAACGACTCAGGCGTGATGTTATGATGTGAATGGCAGAAACATTGCAATAATATGCCATTGCAGCAATCGCGGCTGATTTCCTGGTACTTTTGAAGAGTTCCTTGGTCTAATCTCGGAAACCCATCATCAGATCATTACGAAATTTAAATGGGACCACTTCGGAATAATCTAGTTACCAACAGAAAAAGAATTTTCAAAATCCGTCTAGAATTGGCTTCACAATCGCGTAACAAACATACAAAAAAAAAACAGTCGGTGTTGATTGCATCATAGCAGTTCAGACACAACAAACAAAGTTGGCTGGCACCGACTTCTAATAAATCAGTAAGTCTGTAAATTAAGTTATTTTTCGCTTTTCAGTGCCTCTCTTTCGTTTCTTGAAGTCGGTTGAACTTTTTTGTTAAAATGAATTTATTTTTCTCTTTTCAGTGAGTTTGTACAGTCTCACGACTGTACATCGCATGTATAGTGACCTGACCGTACATGCGCTGCTGAAAAAAAATTGGGTACGAATTGAGAACCTCCTTTTTTGAAGTCGGTTAAAAAGAGTTCGTTATACTATAGTAGAAATAAGGTAACATCTTAATTATCCGCATATGATGCTTCACAACTATACTATTTGCATGGCTCTGAGACCCTACCTAAATCAGGACAAAGCAGTGTACTTGTAGAAACGTAATGATTTGGAGAGATTGGGGGCCTGAGTCTTGCGGTGCACCCTAAGCGTTAAGAAGCGGTTATTCTTCTCCTTCTTTCGTTAGAGGGAGAGGCTGCTTTCCACGTTTTAGATTTAACGGTGTATAAATCTGATTAGCTGAATACAGTGTAAAATTGTCACATGGGACCAAAATTTGAACATCGGATGGCACTACTACGATATAGCTAGCCCTGATCGGCAACAACAAGAATATAAGGATTTACAAGGAAGAAATCTATCTAAAAGTCACCCACAGGCGGGAATAACGATTCTGTTGTGCGATTCCTCAGGGCGAGAACAGGCACGAATCGCGACTCTTTGGGGCTACGAAGGCTACGAAAGCTACGCATCCTTAAGCTACGCAGCTTAAGGCCCCGAATCAGATTAGCATCGAAAAATCGGTATTTTCGAAACCGTTTTTCTTTTTAACTATAAAACCTAAAGATCTGGAATTTACATCCCTGCATACTACAGGATATAGAGAGTAACTTCACCTTTTCATAAATTCAATAAAAAGGAGGAAATAGTTGAAAAGAGGCTCTGAACATTACTCTACTCTTTCTTATGAAACCAAATATTTTCTACAATATGTATCCAAATAATCTAAAATTTCAGATATATGTTAAATGAGTGTATTAGCATGACGTGACCTTCTTAGTTTGTAATCGTCCCCTATAAAATTATCTATTAAAATTAGTTTTATTGATTTTTACGGCTGAAAAACGAGCGAATGACCTTGAGCATTTGTATGGTCAAAGTCATTCGCGTATGTAATCACCTTAAGGGTTGCTATTGTTGGTTACATAGGATTATTATTTTTGCATAATCAGCTGTGGATATAAAATTCTGAATGTATAAACCAGAATCTATGCAAACAACACTATTTCTTCAAACTTAAAAAAAATTGAGCAATATTCGTGAGACGTGACGTGACTGAGGTGACCTCAAAACTGTCAACGAAGTTGATATTAAACTTGCAAAGAAACTATCTTAGATTGGCCCCCTCGGCTTAGGAACATTTGCATATTTGTTCTTATTTACCCACCATTCATCTCAATAAGGCTATTGCAGCGTACATAAATGTAATTAAAAAGCATGACTAACAACATGATATTATTTACACATAATATTTATTGAGAGACTACCTATACATATTATAATTAAAGAGTACGTTCTTTGCTACATCTTAAACTAACTATTTGTTTTGGGTTTGTTTATCCCTTCACCGTATATTTATTATCCATAGCTCAAGAAATGTTATAAATACTGGAAATATAGAACATATTCGCTGAAGCAAATCAACTAAAAGTTAAGAAAGTAAAAATGTAAACTTATTTAACCTTGTAAATTATGCAAATTTGTCATAGTACTTACATAATGTGATGCTCTGTTTACCTACATATTAGCAAGTATTTAATCAATAGAGACGGTTTGGACACTGCACTTATGACTTAATAATGTACAAAAACATACGCAATTGCAATAAAATGCAATTCGTAGATATTTATCACTTTATGATCACTCAGAATCTATTTCACTTATCCATATACCAATTGATGCTGTTTATAATAAATAAAATAATTGTTGTTTCTACCTACCCTGAAGTGAGCAAGTCGTGAACATAAGTAAGTCTGCAGGTATAAAACAAATACAAACACTTCATGAATTTTCGTTCCTGGATATGTTGTAAGAATGTACACCAGACGCTGTTAGGGTTCTTACAGTGTTTACCTACGTAAATGTTTGTATAAAAACGCTATCAAAATCAGTTCTAAGTTATAAAATATGTTATATAATATTATTTAAGTCGTTTTATAATTCTAATTTGAAAAGTACTGGGAAGTACTAGACTATGATTCGAATTGTTGAACGGGCTGATAAAAGTCACAAATAACTTACGTTATAGCGTTTCGGCGCGTAGAAAAATAGCCAACCACTGCTGCGGCGAGCTCGACGACGCACAAACGTATAATGTTTCAGTGCGGAGAACGCGCGCGCCTTCTATCATTATAGATACGTACCTACTATGCAATCATGCCGCAGGTACAATAAGAAATTCGCCATTTACAAAAACACCTCAGCTGCCTCTTTATTACACATTTCGCCTATGTGATGTACATACCTATGTATAATGTACTTAGGATTACTTTTCAATTATGGAATCTTAATTACAGATGAATGCGCAATGAATTACTTTGTAAAGTAACGAGTTTACATAATCGTCAAATTTGTTAACGGTGGGTGGCTCTCATTATTTTCAGTTGCATCAGTAAATATACTGTGTGTAAGGTACCTGTAAAACATTAACATAAAGTACATTACATATTGCTACAGATTGATTACGTACCTACAATGAATACGAACATCCATATCCTTCCTAACATGTAATAAGGCGTGCAAGGTCTCGTCTGTGTCTGTTGGTAAGTATACTTACAAGGCTACCTGCAAGTTGATAGTTACTTAAAAATTGTTCACTGAAGCGTGACACAAAATGTAAACAAATGACAAGAAGATTAGTGTAGGTAGGTTGGAGGAGGTAGGACACGACGGTATAGTATATATATCCATCCCAATCGAGGAGTCCGATTGAGGAAGGGCCTCCGCCATACAGAAAACCGCGGCTTAATAACCTCGTGTTGTGTTTCCGACGGTAAGTAGGGTAGCCTGAGCTCACTGGAGAGGTTTTTTTTTTTATATAGGACACGTCGATTTGACTTCGCCTTGCTTGATGATATGCTGAGGGTAAAGTCTTGGAAAGAGGGTTTTGTACTGTCAGTGGGAAAACCAAAGGCTTTGTCCTACTTAACTTTTGCGTTGAAGGCACAGAATCTCTCTATTCTTATAGGATCGGCAGCACGAGTGTGACTCCCCTGGTGTTGCACACTTGCACTCGCCCATAGGCCACGGTAACCACTTACCATCAGGAGGGCCGTGTGCTTATTTACGACCTAAGTAGTATAAAAAGAGGTAGCTTCTATTAGTTCTATTTACCATTACCTATTATTGAATGAAATTTTAAGGTACCTATGCTAACTATTCCAATCGATTAAGAATTCACCCAGTCAGTGCATTCCAACCTCTGTAAAGGACTGACGCGGGTTCGAGTCCCGCCCGGGCGATTCACTTGTTCCATTCTTAATCGAACATTAACACCCGTATTCACAAACAATACTTCGCTATGCGTACTACCAAAACTGTGCAAAGAACGACAAATTCTCAGTGCGTTCGTTTTGGCAAGCCTTTTTACTCATAGACAACACTTAAGTAATACTTCGTTGAGGGAAAGCACTGCTTTAGATACTGCTCCGTGATGTTTGTGAATTAATTTTACCAGCCCTATGCGCTCGACCACACTATGAGACCTCACAGTGTTGTTTGTGAATACGGGTGTATGTTACGCTGGCATTACTTAAGATCCTCAAAGTAGTATGCTTTGGGTGTAGGTAATGCATAATGCCGACGACGGTATAAGAAAAATGGCAAACCCAATATATTTGATTGAAAAAAATAATAACAATCAAACATTGTTCATATTGCTGATTTTTAGGAAAAGCGATTTTCTACGCAGATAAAATATTCGTAGCGCTTTGACATTAAAAAAAATCTTGGACGTTCTGCACCGCGCTATTTAGACCCTAGACCCAAAGTAAGCATAACTTAACTAACTTGTGTTGTTATGGGCTCTAGAACGCGGATTTTTTGTTGTAAATACATATACACTAAAGATAGAAACGCCCAGACTGCGTTTGCACTGAGCGGAAATCGAACCCGTAACCTCCGATGTAGGTAGTCTGTAGAACGCTCTACTGCCATGCCACTAAGTCGTCAACAATAGTGTTAAGCTCCACAACACAGACAAAAGTCTTAGCATATTGTTTAATACTTAGTACATTTTTCATCTATCCATTAAATCTGACCAGTTATATCAAGTTATCCAAACATGCCTAACTATTCGATGTGGGTCTTCGGTTGTCAGGTGCGGTTGCGTGCTCGCCACTGTGCCCTTTGCTAATCAGAGGGACTCGTGGAAAGCCTCCGAGCAAACCTATACCAACAGAGCCGCTCCTTTTTAAAATCCTTCCCATATAAGCTTCATCACATAGAGTTTCAATACATTTTTTCATTCACTCTACAAAAAGCCATTTAGACTTTAAACTTAAAAGGCACTATCCGTAGTATGACAGTGGTTTTGCTTTACATCATGTGAAATGGAGAGCCCCTTACCGGGTGTGCCAACATCATATGTGTCTGCCACGGATATCATCATCGGATATCTGTGGTGTCTGTCTACACTAAAAATATTGTTATATCTCAATAATTTGTCTAGCGTACCTATATTTATGCGTGATGATGACTGGTGGAAAATAACAGGTCTAGTATCTTGCAAGCGACACGAGGTCCTGGCCTGCTGCACAGCACTCACGCCGCCGCGCCGCCGCTTCATCTCTTCCTATTGGCCTATTAGCAGTGGTGACACTGGTGACACTGGTATTTTATATTATTCAATTTCCGATGAAGTGACATGAACTCCTAACTACCATTTTATTTTAGCGACTGTGGTCTTTTTATGTAGATAAGTAGGTATAGAAGGACAGCCTCCGTGGCGTAGCGGTAGTGAACGCGGCCGCTACGCAGGAGGCGCGGGTTCGATCCCCGCTCAGTGCAAATATTTGTGTTCATGAAATATCTGGTCGTGCCTCGGAGAGCACGTTAAGCCGTCGGTCCCGGTTGTCATAAGAACATCTATGGCAGTCGTTACGGGTAGTTGGAGCCCTAAAAAATCCAAAAACAACGGTCTAGCTGCAAAACTTCGATATCGCCTAATGTTATCATTGGGCTGTGGAGGTCAGGGGCAATCGCTTCACGAAAAAATATCGTAGTCTAGCCAAATCTGTAGTTAAGACTGGTAAAGCGGACCCCAGACTCTGAGCTGAAAAGCTTCGGATGCGACTGGGAATTAACGCTAGGATGAGAGAGAGATAAGCTTCATCATCATCATTTCAGCTATAGGAAGTCCATTACTGAACATAGGCCTCCCCTATAGATCTCCAATAAGATCGGTTGGAAGCGGCTCGCATCCAGCGCGTATATAAGCTTAATAATATTAATTAATAGTTTAATTGTTTGTGTTAGGAGTAGGTTCATATCGGTAACGTATTCGTCAGGGCCAGCAGTGACTAGGGGTCCCTATAACCCGATTCGTGCCAGCTTGCTCTGCAAAGGGAACCCGTGTTAGAAATGTTTGTGAAATTCAGTATCTGAAGTTTAGTAACTGAAATTAAGTACCTATACGAAATTCAGTGTCTGAAATCAGAACGCCCAGATACAAAATTGGTATGTATGGTCTATGAGGTAAGGCAAAATTCTACCGGCTTCCCTTTTGAAAAATTTCACCCTTCGCCACTGTTGACCAGCCACCGACGATGCCTTTAGCTAATTTAAACGTTACCTACTTATTTTGTCAAGGAGTTATTAGATCTTATTTACATTATTTTTAATTTACTTCTATACTACTCCGCGCTTCCATCAGTTTTTAGGAGTTGTTTAATAAATATTGCTGCTAACGGAATCTAGGATTGTCTCCTTCTCTCTTTTTTATTTTATTTTGTAGGTACACTTGGAACTCGTACGAAACCGAGGCAATATCAGATAGAGAATGTAGAGATACTCGCTGTGGATCCTACTGATCCACCTACCTACTACTGATTCGTACAACCGGTAGTACAATATGATACATTATTGTATCTCTAGTACTACCAGTGGTACTAGTGACCCCGTTCGGATCAGTAGTACTACTGAGTAGTTCTACTACTCAACACCTACAGACAGTATCTTTACGAAAGAAATAGATAGGTAATGTATATTATTATTTTATAAGTATATATAAAAATAAATGACATTGAAATGTATGTGATGTAAAAATATGTAGGTAGGTATGTAAGGTAACTGTAGTTTCTTAATTAATTAAAAAAAAATGTGAAATATTTGTGTCTATGTGACTTGGCTAATGTCTGCAACGGCTGGGTTGATATTAGATATAGGAATTCATAATTATTACTCAAAAATTATATGTAAGTAGGTACACAAGTAGTAACAGTAGAGCAAATCTTTTGTTTTATTATGTTACTAGCTTTTCGCCCGCAGCTCCGCCTGCGTGGATGTCGACTACTGCCACCAAAAGTATTTTTTCTATGATGGACTTGTTGTATAAACTTTCGACGCCTTATTTTCACTCTCTCAGTAGTGAGTCTTTTAAAATATTAAATTCGGCCCCATGAGTCATAACAGAGGAGTAGAAACCTCGACGAATTTGTCCAATGTTGCCCAACCCTTGTCGACCTTTCGACGTATATCTCCTACTGGGCTTCGTCTTCTAATCTAAAATTAGAAACACAGCAATGAAAAATCGTAAATCACAAATGCCAAACATAGCGGCTGATTATACTCTCAGGTCTTTTGTATAATCTGCTGAACAGTAGGTATAACTACAATACTATATAGGTAACCCTTTTAAAACTGAACTCGCAACTATTCATGACGACTCTCAAGAACAACTTGTATAGAGATATGACTCAGGAGTGATTGATCTATAATTCTTCAGCAAGGCCTTAAAGCCTTTTTTGGAGAACAGTACCACCGCACTCCAGTTCCATATCCTAGATGTTAAGTTCTGCTGGATGACGGAATCAAACAGGTTCGCAAGCTCTGTTAGAACTGGGATTCCACCTGCTTTAAAGAGCCCTGTCCGCCAGTGCGATATCATCAGTATACCATAACTATGAAGGTTGCTGTTGTATGCTGAGGATATAATAATCATCAATTGGCTTATTGCTGTCCACTGCTGGACATAGGCCTCTCCTAATATGCGCCACGTTTGCCGATCTTCCGCCTTTCACAGGTCGTCGGTCCACCTGGCTAAGGGGTGGCCCACCTTCCGTTTTCCTTCTCACGGTCTCCACTCTAGGACTTGTCTGCTCCAACGGCCATCAGTCCTTCGGCAGACGCGGCCAGCCCACTGCCACTTTGGCTTGCTTATTCTGCGAGCTATGTCGGTAACTTAACTTTGGTTCTATGTCGGATGACCCCGTTTCAAATTCTATCTTTTAAAGATACTCCAAGCATAGCTCGCTCCATAGCCCGCTGCGCGACTTTTAGGTCACGGAATAACCCCACCTTCAGTGGCCACATTTCGGCACCGTAGGTCATAACAGGCAGGACGCACTGGTCAAAACCCTTTGTTTTGATGCATTGCGGCAGGGGGGAGGAGAAGACCCGACGTAGTTTGCCAAATGCTGCCCACCCCAGTTGGATTCTTCTGGCTATTTCTTTCTCGAAGTTGGTTTTACCAAGAGCTGGATAACCTGCCCCAGGTAGATAATATTTTTGAACAACTTCGAGTGTCGCTCCTTCGATGGCAATCGGTCTCGGTACAACATGTTCGTTGAACATAATCTTGGTTTTATCCAAGTTTACACCGAGGCCGACTTGTCGGGAAGCACCATTCAGGCTGTGCAGCATTTCGTCCAGTTGTTCCAGCGACTCCGCAACTATGATGATGTCGTCAGCGAACCGAAGGTGCGAGATGTACCTACTCTAGAGTCTTGAAGACGTCCTTCAATGCGCTGGTAAATGCTGAGGATACATAAATTACTATGTGATACGTCAAAAATGAATATAAATAAAACAACTTATAATTTTGTGGTGGTTTAGTTTTTCTTATTGATCTAAAAATAATAGTAAGAAAATAAACATTTTGTATTATATTCTTTGTCATCTTAATCAGAAGTGCACTGTGCTTGACTAATTGAGCCCACAGCTGATAAGTGGAAGTTATTGAATGGTGTTCTGCCATCTCTAATAATTGTTGCCTTAGTATACTTCTCGTCAAGAAAGAAAGTGAACTTTTCTAGAAGGCAGGCGTTCGCCTATTTGGTGAAACGTTTCTAGCCGCCCCTTGTGTTATATCTGCGTATAGATTTAAATTCACGTACCTTACTGTGTGAGGGCTTATAAGTTAGTATTCATCTGAATGATAACGTGCTGTATTACTTTTAGGCTTTCTTTCATATACGGTACATCTATAGCTATAATCGCTGTGCTATCATGTCGTGTAGTCAATGTGATGAAATACTATGGTATCATGGTAGCTGGTAGCTGACGCAGTATATGCTCTAGTATATTATTTAATGCTCGATGCCAATACTACCAATAATGGGTCTGATATGTAGTTCCGAATGTTGTCCTCGCGACGCACGCTGCTATTCTACTATAATACCACTCGCAGTCCGTGGAACTTAACTGAAGATTGGATACTCCATCGAAGTAAAATAAAATAAAAATAAAAATAAATATTGTAGGACATTCTACACAACGCTATCTAGACCCAAAGTAAGCATAGCTTAACTAGCTTGTGTTATGGGTTCTAGAATGCGGATAAACATACTTAGATATAATTTTTTTTTGTAAATACATACATATTATACATGGAAACACCCAGACCAATGCAAATATTCATGTTTCATGCACACAAATATTTGCACTGAGCGGGGATCGAACCCGCGCCTCCTGCGTAGCGGCCGCGTTCACTACCGCTACGCCACAGAGTACGCCAGTCTCAAAAACTTCTTTTCTATTTCCAATCAATTAAATAAAGAAACCGCAGTACATAACTCTTACATAGTACATAAATTAATATTTTTCCCATTCTTTGTAATTATACGTGACAGAGAGTGACGTTTTATGAATATTATCATTTGACAGATCAAAATGTGACCTAGCGTTGACACCATCACTTTAGTACCCGTTGTCATGGTAACAAATTTGCTAGCGATATTAGCGCCATAATATTTCGTATTTTCTTTAATATTACATTATTTCGTGGATTTGCCACATTTTAATTGTGATAATTACTATTCGGTGACAAAGCCAAATTCAAAAAACCAAAGATCATAAAAATCTGTTCAGCCGTTCTTGAGTTATAAGAAAGTACGTTTTTGGCACTTTTTAGGCACTTAGGGTCTGAATTTCGAAAAATCGTTTCTTAGTACACCTCCACGCTTCTAAACAAACACTCTCTATAAATTTCAAGTCTCTAGGACCAGCGGTTTAGGCTGTAGGTACGTTGTCTCTAAGTCAATCAGTCAGTCAGTCAGTCAGTCAGGACTAAGAGTTTTATATATAAGATGTTATGTATTGACATTGACCCTTTGCGCTTAAATGAATTTAAATAAGTAGAATGCTCTACTACACAAATCGAAACAAGTTGATTTTCGCCGGTTTCTCATGTCATCCTTCTTTCCGACACGACGCGCGACGGCGAACGTGCCAAATCTAGAGCCGGGTAGGTACCTACTGTACCTACGTTTGTAAAACTTAGGCAATCTGTGGTGTGCTCAAGTTAGCCGCAAAAAAGTTTAGCCCAGTCGGAAGTGGCCCATGTTTTGGGTAAGGTAAGTCACGAGTCACGTCTCGACGCGCCTATTTCCGATCTAAAGATAGGTAGGTACTATACTCGTTTTCTCCACTTCTTTACTGCGGAGATAACGAGAGGGCTGAAAGGTTCACCGTCTCTGCATCTACATGCAGTGGTGGGCAATATCTGGGACATGACCAGTAACCAATAGGAACGATGAATCTTTTTTTTATACAACTTAGGTGGCAAACAAGTACACAGCCTACCTGATGGAAAGGTTACCGTAGCCTATGGATGTCCAAGAGACACACTCGTCCTGCCGACCCGTTAGAACCTTCTGCCTTTCTTAAATAATCCCATAATTACTATAGGCACTTGGAAAGTCATCTTCGGAGCTGCGAGGAAAAATCCTCAATAAAAAATATTCTAATGACCCTGGTGGTGGGCTGAGCAGCTACTCGTTCTATTGACATGCCAGAAAAGGTGAAGTTGGTCTCCCAAGTGGTTGTAATAAGTATGAATAAACTAAATAGAATATAAGCTTAATGCTTAATTCAGGGAATTTTGATTCACACCTACACATCGATGTCGCCTATGTTGAAAGTCCAGGCTTTGGCGTCTCTGGGATATCCTCTACAGGGCACAATATATTTCACACACGCACACGTGCAGACGCGATGTGACGAAACACCGTGCGGTTTTAATAGGTTCGAGCCCGACATACCCACCTCATTGTCTAGTTAGAGCCAGATGAGAGCCTTCCGTTGTTTAGCAGGTGGACCGATTGACTGTTGAAAGTCCTTTTGGCCTTTTTGATGTTGATAGACATGCTAGTGGAGATCGAGTAATGATGTAGGTACAAAAATTCCCTCGCTGTCTTGAAAGAGGACAATCCACCGTTGAAGTGGAGTGGCATCTAGGACGTGTTGTCGCTGTTCATTGTAGATCTGATGGAAACAACCGAGTTGCTGATATCAGGACAAGTAGCGGAATAACCTGAAGGACATTTAGCAACATTTGCCCACCGCCTGAACTTTCGCCCTAAAGATCGTTGTTTTGAAAGGCATGCTTTCGAAGGCGGGCGTGTTCTCGACGCGCCTAAATTATTCCCCACGGCAATGTCTACGAATCGTTAATTTGCATGTTGCTAAAATTAAGGTACTAAAAAGATATTAAGTAAGTACCGGTACTATGGGGTGAATAGGGATAAAATGGTCAGCTGAATTCTGTAGTTATTTTCTTTCAAGTGAAATTAGGTATGGATTAGTTCAATTTAATAATGAGCAGAGTTATCAATATTAGTGGATTAATAAGTAGTGGGTCTACGAGAAATAACTCTACCTCGTGGTCCCACTAGTGGAACAAATTCGTGGGTCCACGAGAAAACACCCAATAATATCTGGTTAGATAGGTACTTAAAATCGGGAGAGACATTATTAAAAAAATCTAACGATCATTTTATCCCTATTCACCCTTTTATCCCTATTCACCAAAAATATAAAATTATTAGTTTTTGAAATACCTCACCTCACCACCTACGTAGCGTGATCATAATTATTATTGTACTTAACTGGAGATCTTGGTCGACAGCGACATTATAACGAATGCTGTCGCCTTCTTTTACGAGGCATTGATCCGTTCAAAAGAGGCGGCAAAAACGAGAGAGATCTATCACCCGTGCCGAAGAACTAAGAAGGCACACCTGGCGGCGAAGAATAGGGAAGCCGGTTGGAATCAACTAACCTCGATCTAGTTTTTCATGCACTATGCGACCCATTTGAAAGCCGGCAAGATTCGGGTTGTAGGGTCCCTCCCAAGGGGTCGCCGTTGTTGGTAACCAAGACTCATGGTTATCCTTTCTAGGACGTATCAGATACCCCGATCACACAGGCCGATAATGTGACGGAACACTGTGTGGTTAGTCGGTTCGTACATACCATACTAAATTCATTGTCAGCTCTGATGAGGTGTAGCCTGAGGGAGCTTCCGTGCGCAAAAAAAAAGCGTCTAGAAATGTGGGCCGAAAGATATGACCTACCCTATTTGTTACAATTCATCTCGGGTGTTTTATAAATAGAGTCTATTTTTAAATATTATAAAATTTATTTAAATCGTATCATCATAGTCATAGAATCATAAATATATAACATTGTTCACTAATTAACATATTTTAATTTAACATTTGCATTGTAAAAAATCTATTTCATGGACGTGCGTTTTCTCACTACCTATTTATAATATGATTTGTAATGATTGCTTTAGTTTCTGCATAGATATAGGAACTTTACTTATTCTACTGTTGATATCTTTTCATTTTCCTTTCCATTTTTTTCCTTTTCTTCTCATCTTGTTCGGTGTCTTGAGGAGCTTCTTGGAAGAACCAAGGACCCAGTATATTGGTCCAGAGTAACCAGAAGGCGCGTAGGGGCAGAAGGAGCAACAAGAACCAAAAATAGTTTGACACTACAGCAAGAACATGCGTGATTGCAGATAATATCACTATGTCCTTGACATGCCTGAAATCAAAATAACAAGTCAAGTCAAAGTCAAAAGTCAAAGTCAAAAATCATTTATTCTGTATAGACCATCAAAACGGCACTTACAAAACGTCAATAATATACATATATGTACTAAAGACTAGCTTAGCAAATGGACCACCGGTTCGAAACGCGGCCCCGGCCTGAGAAGACTCCGGCAAGAAACTCAGCGGGCTTTTTTTTTTTTTTGGTCTATTTACAAAAAATGCTTAGTCTACTTAGTCTAAATACAATCATTTGTTTGAGAAGCATGCATGAGTGAACAGCTCAATTCCAAGCAAGTTTATCATCTAAATATTCTTGTATTTTATAATAGCCTTTTTGGCACAATTTCCTCTTAACTTCATTTTTAAATTTATTTATAGGTAAATCCCTAATTTCATTAGGGAGCTTGTTAAAAAAGCGTATACAGTTACCCTGGAAAGAATTACTAATTTTTTGGAGTCTGCTATCACAGACTACAAGATTGTTTTTATGTCTCGTATTTACGTTATGCCTGTCACAAATTTTTGGAAATTTGGAAATATTTTTCCTTACATACATTAGGTTCTCGAAAATGTATTGTGACACTACGGTCAGAATGTCTATTTCTTTAAACTTTTCTCTGAGGGAGACTCTTGGGCCCAAATTATAAATAGCTCGCACAGCCCGCTTTTGTAATATAAATATTGTATTCAAATCCGCGGAATTACCCCAAAGGAGAATTCCGTAGCTCAAAATACTATTAAGTAGGTATCTAATTAATTATTTGATTGATAAACAAGTACCTACGTAGACGGAAGAGGGGACGGAAAAGAGTGCTATGGCTTACATTGGGAGACTCCTATGTTGAGCAGTGAACTGCAATAGGCTAATTGATTGATTAACTCAATGCTTTTTTATGGTATAGTAATCTGCAAAATGCATGCCTACGCATTGTTTAAACACCATTTTTTTTAAATTGCACATCTGTCTGATTTTATAATAAAGAGGTAGATATGGCAGGGGTAGTTGTAAAATACAGTGTAAGTATCTACAAGAGTTACGCCACGCCAGTGCAATATGACGCGAGCATCCAGTAAATAATATGCTAGCCTTCCCAGGAATGAGGACAGTATTCTTTAATATTCAGATTATGTTATTAACTTATTACTATTGTAATGACCTTAAAGACAACTGCAGATGCATGTAGCAGATACAGTATACTTACCCATTACTTGCTAAGCTCCGATACGGATAAAGGGGACCATTGAGAAGCCGCAATGAATTACGCGTATCTGCTGTGTGCGTCCGCAGTTGTCATATGGTCATAAGGTGACCCTTTGGAATCCTACCTTTAAAGAATCATTGTCACACAATACAACACCTTCTATTTCAATATAATTTAAACACCATAAAATAGATCAAAGGTTACTTACTCGCCCATTCCACCTTCCATGTTCAAATCAAGACCGGGATCAATTAACTGGCTGTTGTCTGAATACGTAGGTCGGCTAATGTATCTCATTATTTGATAGCACCCAATGTATATTGAAAGGACTAGAACATTTAAAAACTGGAACAAAATAATTTTACATGTGGTTTATATGAGAGGTATGGAGTATGTGTTATTAAATGTAGGTCAAATTCTATACAGTACAATACACAGCTAATGCTCATAGTCTCATCCGAAGCTTTCATTTCGGAGTCCGGGTAGGCCTGTTCTCCATCTAACAGTAAACATACCGCCCATGACAAAGTGCCAACTAAACGACAATAGGCTAGCCCCCTATTACATGAGAACGAAAATCAAAATTGGCGAAATGTAGGTGTTGATACACCTATGCCTCTTCAGGGATATATGGTATATGTATGTATGTTTAAATTGGAGCCTCATGGTGTGGATTGTGCATGACTGCATATTACAATGATGGCTACACACTACAATATTACATTGACTTACAATGATCGAGGCAGTGTAATTGTCTGGATATAAGGCAACGGTGACAGCTGTATAGAAACCAGTGGCTCCAAGAGCCATGTTTCGGTAGAAGTTAATTGTTGCAGAGTTTTCTACCAAAATTTGTTTCGCACCCTTTGTAGGCGCTTTTCCTTTGGGTGGCTGGAAGTTTAAAGCATATTGTTATCAGTAATTTGTACAGAAATGGCAGATATTGTATGGAATAACTAGCATCATGTCCTGGCTTCACATAAAAAAATGTTATAACTACATATTATAAAACAAAGTCGCTGTCGCTGTCTGTCCGTCCCTATGTATGCTTAAATCTTCAAAACTACGCAACGGATTTCGAACCGTTTTTTTTTTAATAGATAGAGTGATTCAAGAGGAAGGTTTATATGTATAATACAGGCATAATATTATAGAGAAACACTAATAAATTTAGAGATAATACCACGCGGACGGAAAATATGGCGGTACGAAGTTCGCCGGGTCAGCTAGTTGTATTATAAACCCAACTGCAGTGCCCCCTACTGGGTCAAATTGTTAGTGTTAATCATCCTGGAACCTACTCAAACAAGCACTACAAATTTCATCAGTTTTGATACTTCCCATAATACACTTTCAGTGCCTAATCGAATAAAATCGGTCAAGTGCGAGTCGGACTCGCCCATGAAGGGTTCCGTAGTAGCAAAGGCGAAAATTCTGGTTTATGACGTATTAAAAACCAATTTTTAGTGGTAGTTTGCATGGCAATTTACATCATATTTTTTTTAGATTTATCATTCTCTTATTTTAGAAGTTAGAGGGGGGGGGGGGGGACATTTTCCACTTTGGAAGTGTCTTTTGCGCAAACTATTCAGTTTAGAAAAAAATTATGTAAGAAACCTCAATAGCATTTTTAAAGACCTATCTATAGATACCCCACACGTATGGGGTTGATGAAAAAAAAAATTTGAGTTTCAGTTCTAAGTATGGGGACCCCCAAAATATGATGTTTTTTTTTTATTTTTGTGTGAAATTCTTAATGTGGTTCACAGAATACATCTTCTTACCAAGTTTCAACAGCATAGGCCTTACAGTTCCGGAGAAAAGTGGCTGTGACATACAGACGGACAGACAGACAGACAGACAGACGGACGGACAGACATGACGAATCTATAAGGGTTCCGTTTTTTGCCATTTGGCTACGGAACCCTAAAAATGACAATTTTGAATGATTTGAGATTGACATGGTCATTCACATTAATAGTGTAACTCACTGATATGTTCACCATGCTTTTTAGAAATGAGTGTGGAAGAGGTAGCCTGCCCAATAATGGCAAGAGGTCCCAATATATGATTCCTGCTGGCTTGCTCTGTATAAGGAAGCTGATGATAGAACAGAACGTCCAATCACCAAACGTGATCATGGCACTTGTACCACCAAAATACTAGTTACTCAATACAAATCAAAAACATGGTAAATATCCTGGTGAGGTTTACGCTACCAATGTGTACATTTATTTTTAACCAGAAGCAGGTATAATTTCATGCCTCTTACTTTGAAAATGATGGGCATCCACTCTCATCACATTCATTCCACTTTTTACCACCTTGAATTTGAACTTACAACAAAAAGTCATAAACATAAGTTATCAACGCTTAAAATTTGTAGAGCTAAGTACATCATCTTAAACTCAGTATATATCACTCAATGAATCAGGTAGAACAAATAACTATATCTGACCAGCTGATCAATATAAGGGATGAACTATGTCTAATGTCATTTTAAAGTGACCTTTTTGGGGAACAGAAAATAATGAATGTCATAATTTCAGTTTAGTTAGGCAATATGATGTATTGTACCTACATTGCATATTTTTAGGGAAAAACGAGGGCATAAAAAACCAGTATTGTCTTAATCCCTATAGGTTCAGTTGTATGAAGATTTCGAGATTGAAAAAGATAAGAATTTATGTCATGTGTCCATAATGTAATAAAAGCTTTCATTTAAAATTTGTAGAATTTAAGACTAAAAATGCCCACTCATTCTAATTATTCATGCAATTAGTTACTTACCGGCGGCATTGTGTTATTATAGCTTGATATTACTTATAAATATACTTATTTTATAGTAAGGCGTACGAATAGGTAATGTTAATATTGCTTTTACTTTTACGAAATCATAGACAAATATAAATTAATTCTTAGCTTAGCATTATTCAACATGCTCGACTGCTCGATAGCTCGATAATTTGAAGATTGACAACAAAGAGTATATAAGAGGGAAGAGAAGACAGCTAGTACATTAGGGTTGAGCTGAATGGAAATAACCATTCGTTCGTTCATACGATTACACTGCGCCGGGTAGGGACGTGCTAAAGGAAGGTTTGGGAAGGTTCTACAATAATCGACTATCGACTAATCACGTATCGATTAAATGAATTATTTTATCGATACAAATCGATTATTGGTCGTTCCGAATCGATTATTCAATTGATGCCTTTCGAATATCGCAGAAAGCGAATAAAAATTACCGACTAAATATTTATATCTTTATTTGTCTAAAAAGATATTACACAAACAATACTTCACATTCTGATAATATGAAAAATGTTATAAGACATTATACAATTTGTAAAACTAGGTGACAATAGATATTTTATTATTGAATAAGTTTTACTTGTTCCATTCCAACGTATGTGGGTACAAAAAGTGGCAATGAAAATATAATACATGATAATGGGATACATAGCATACATAATTTTTTCACATAAAAAATCTGAAATAATTGATATCCGGGATGGGATGTGAACTCGTGACTGTTGGCTAACAAGTTTTACAGGACGGTGGATTAGTGTGGATAGATATCTCAGTATCTATAGATTGGGATTGATCATGGCCATTCGGGACAGGACTTTGAAATTCATAAAACAAATAAGAAAAATAAGTTGTACGTTAGGTTTGGATTTTACAATAGAAAATAGAGACGAAGTTCAGTTTTCACTGGTGAAAATACGGACTGAGCCAGCCATAACATAAAACATAAACTCACGCCTTTATCCCCGAAGGGGTAGGCAGAGGTGCTAGCACCCACATTTCGCCGTTTATGTTTAGGTCCCAATGTAATAGGTGGCGAGCCTATTGCCATTAACCGGGCACTTATAAACCTGCGATAAATACACACATAACTTCGAAAAGCATCGAAGTCATTGGTGTGTGCCATGGTAAACCTGGGATCGAACCCGAGACCTCGTCTCAGCAGTCCATTACCCATACCACAAGCACTAGCTTTTAAGATAATTGAGATATACAATTACATCCCAAGTTATCAGCGAACCGCCTAAAGCTCAATTTTAGTTGAAATTATATGTTTTCCCAAGTTACTACAATATAGGGGTTCTTCAGAGTCAGCAGCACGAGTTTAACGCCTCTGGTGTTGCATACGTCCATAGACCGCGGCAACCACTTTCCATCAGGTGCGCACTGTGCTTGTATGCCACATAAGGAGTATAAATTATGTTTTTATAATTTTCATGAATTATAGTGTAAATGGCTTCTTTTAATATTAAAAAAATCCGGCTCGTACCTGGTGCAAAGGCTAGCCATTGGAGGAAATGCGGCCTGCGTAAAGGCATGATTTCAATTTCAATTTATTTATTTCGTTCAACACAGGTAGTACAAAGGTGTTAGATACATTGAAATATATGATTCCGTAGCCGATCGCATACCACAACAGACTGCCGACGCATGCAGCACATACAACGTGCCCATTACTTGTTACACTCCGAGACGGATAAAGGGGACCATTGAGAAGTCGCAATGAATTACGTGCATCTGCTGCGTGCGGCGGCAGTTGTGGTATGCGGTCGGCTACGGAAACATGCCGATATGGGCTCCTTTGCACCAGACACGATACGTGACGGGTTATCTATATGACAAAAGTTTGGCTGGCTATTTGACATTGTTGTATGAAATTAATACATTGAATTAAATGGATATTATCTAACAAAATTATAACCCTTCTTTGGCTTCGCCGTAGTTGGGTAAAAACATATAAAATAAAAATTTATTATTTATATAATGTACATGGATTGATAATAATTCTTGATTTTTTTAATATAACATGTTGTGGAACTATATTTGCATTTACTAGATGATATTGTATCTTAAAGGGAATAAAAGCGAGGATTTTACAAAAAGTGTATCAAAAAGGAAAGTAATTAAACTAGAGTTAAAGATTAAATAAACCTCTTATGAATACTAGATTTAAATGTTCTGTAAAGCAAACAGCATCTTGTTGGAGAGTGAATAAAATGTGCTGAAGTAAACAATCTTTCTACAGGTCCTGATGAACACAAACTAGTGTTAATGTATATATGTAATGCTAAAATGTATTTTGAAGCCTCCAGTATTACTAAATACTTACGTACTATTAAACTACATTTTAAGAATATTATGAAACTACATACATACATACTATACATGGCATGACAATAGTGCCCCGAAAACGGAAAACAAGTGATTCCCCACTCACCCATATTCTGACAAATAAACTTTCATTTCATTTCATTTCAAATACTACTAACCCGGCTATCCCTGATATTTACTTGTTTAATACTTAATAAAACCTGACTACTGAAAAATAACTTTTTTTTTAAATATTATTTTCGAGCAAGCATTATGTAAGCACATAGAAAAATTAAGTAATACAATGTTGTTTCTCAGATTCCTTAAAATAATTACACATTTTGTTATAAAGCCCGACGACAATGGGTAGCTCCCATGCGGATTTACCGATATAAAGCAGTTTTCTTTATTTGAAAGCTGACGAGATCTCTATGATTCTTGAATGTAATTATGAAGATCTGTTTGAGGAAGGCTCTTCGAGTGTTCTTATGAAACAAACATGTACAAGGTCTACCAGACCAGCGCCTTGCGTCCAAATACGACAACCTGAAATCAATGCAACGTCAAATAATTAGGTGTGCTAATAAATAAATATTGAAAAAACATAACTTATTATAATTATGTTGTTGATATGAAAAGTATTAGGCTAGTCAACAAGTGGTTCTCAAGGCAAACATTTTTCTTAGTCACGAGTCATGATTGAGGAGCAGTGGCAAGGGGTTCATACAATGTGATTCCTACCGGCTTACTCTGTAAAGAATTCCTTAAGAGAAATCCATACAAAATCTCTATTATTCTCTATAGGTATTCTGTAGCGTTTTCCTACAGGCTTTCTTTTGAAAATATTATTCACCTTCTGCCACTGTTGAGGAGTCTGTCGATTGGGAATAGCAGTAAAAGTTGTTGATACCCACTTACCTTTTTTTATTTTAGGCTGACGAGATCGCGATGATTCGTGAATGTAAATTATGAAGATCTGTTAGTGGGACATCAGCTCTTTGGAGTGTTCTTATAGCACATACATGTATATGGTCTACCAGACCAGCAATGCATTCCACTGTGACATCCTGAAATCATTGCAATATCAAAATATTTAGTGTGCTAATATTAATAGTGCATATTTTGGATAAACATTACTTTTTATGTATTGTCTATGATGAATTTAAAACTACCTCTTGATATTATGAATAGTATCAGGCTAGTCAACAAGTTGCTTTCGATTGGGAATAACAGGTAGATGTAGAGGATAATTGAAAAAAAAAATAAAAGCTTAAGTTTCAAGACAGTAGGTACAGACCATTATTAATATCAATAAAATTTAATATGTGTAGGTAGTCATTCTTGAGGAAAAGGTCTTGACTGACAGAGTCACTAAGGAGTCACTAATTTAAGTGATACTAAAGTCACTTTTTGTGTCATATAACATACATAACATAAACTCACGCCTTTATCCCCGAAGGGGTAGGCAGAGGTGCTAGCACCCACATTTCGCCGTTTATGTTTAGGTCCCAATGTAATAGGTGGCGAGCCTATTGCCATTAACCGGGCACTTATAAACCTGCGATATATATGAGATATAGTCATATAGGTACCAAGATATTTTATATTTTGTTGGACAGGGCACCTACATGACTACGCACGATCTTGTGTGTCGATGGTAGTGAGAATATGCATGTCCCCTTTACTTGGACACGGCGGGGGCGTCATTGCCAGACACATGTGTTACCCACATAGCCTGTCAGTTTTCGCAAGACGTGACCGCACTAGCATGCATTTTATCTGCGACGTCACAGAAATACAGGCTGCCCTGTATGCAAGAGATTCCCAGTCACATCCGAAGCTTTCGCCTCGGAGTCTGGGGTTAGTTTTACCAGTCTTAACTGGAGATTTGACTGGACCTCGATATTTTCCGTGAAGCTACTGCCATCCGACCTCCACAACCTAATGACAAAGCATTGCAGCCAGACCATTGTTGTTGTACTTTTTAGGGCTCCAACTACCCTGTAACGACTGCCATACACACAACATACAGCAACACCACGGAGGCTGTCATAATCTCCATGACATTAATTAAAATTCCTCATCTTGGTCTTTAATAGTAAGCTATACATAAACTTAAGACATGCTCACCATTTTGTATCATCAGGGAACTCGGGTAGACTTCTCTATCTGCATACAGTGCAACACTTAGTTTTCCTGATTCAACCCATTCTAGAAGTTCAAATATACCTAAAAAAGGAATAATTTTTAGTATCGCTCATAGTTTGTTCTGTTCACCTTTCTCTTAAAATGATTAGATAGATAGATAATTCTTTATTGTATGCCATTATTATTACAGATTAGTGTACATATGCAGTTACAGTTAAATGCATAATGGGCGGCCACAATATCAAAATATGTATGTATATGAATAAAATGCAACCACTATGCTATAAAGGCATAGTTTTTACCATTCTTTAATTAAAAATATTTATGGATTGTGCATCTATACAGTTTACCGGCAATGTAATCCATAGGCTGATGGCCTCCACAGTAAAAGAAATTCAATGATAAGCAAGTATCTTGCTATGCTGTCACTGAGAAATTATAGTAGTCTAGTCTTTGATCCATGCGTGAGTAGCTGGATTGAAGAGAACATTATACAGTAATCACTGATCAACAAACGAGGCTTTGGTGTAGGCTTACCTCACACGGTTGGAAGGTCAGACAGCCATTACTTTCATAAAAGTCAAGGCTATAAATGTAAAAGCAGGAGAGCAGATCCCGTCTTCCAAAGTGCAAGCGTTGGATACGAACGAGATTGGCACTGGGAAGAAGAAAACGATTCACTAATTAATTCAAAAAACAATAGTATATTACCAGTCTACGGTTAAGATATGGGGTTTGTGTAGTGTTTTTTCCGTAGAAATTATAAACTGCACACGAAAGTTGTTGAAATAGATACCTATCTAATAATAAAACGTAAACATTGATTAAGTAGCACCTCGTGCTATCCTCAAAAGACACCCAGAAACATGTCCTGCGCATATAGAGCACATTTTACTTCTAAGACATAATATGACGCAGTTGAAGTAGGCAAGTAGTATGGCTATATTTATAGAAACTTTGATAACTTTCTATAAATATAGCCATACTTATAGAAAGTTTGATGCCTACTTCAACTGCGTCAATATCTCAATCAAATTTTAAGTAGAAATTGAGATATTAACGTAATTTGTGAATGGTGGCTAATCTTATTTTCTAATTTTAAATAAATGTTACCTACCTGTGTTTCACAACAAAGCATTTGGTTGTAAAATAATCCCATTGGAATGGACCATGGAAAAACATTCTGATTCTGATTCCAAGGATGACAAATTCATGTTAAAGTTAATATTAATTGAAATCTTTTCAATAAGAAAGAAAAAACATGGAGAATGGAGATAATTTGATAATTAAGTAAACGGAAATAAAATTGACATTGACATATACATAACATTATTTGTCAAACTCACCATTTGACTCTGATTGGTTCATTTATTTAACTACGCCGAGTTGTACCAATCAGAATCGGAATTCGGCGTAGTCAAATGAATTAACCAATCAGAAAAAGTCGGCAAAGCAAATTAGTGTAGTGAAAATGGAAAAATATCTTACTATTTTAAAAATAGTATTTAGTGAATCAATATGACCAACATTCTGAAAAAGTGATTTCTCGATACGATTTCGTATGTTGGCATTTCGAGGAGCGTCGTGAAATGACACTAATGACAGCAAATTTCCAATGTACTAAGTGTCCCGTGCCTGATTGACAATTTGATTTGACAAGAATGACAAATCGTGGTTGACGTCGATGATGGTGACGTAGAAAAATATTACAACTGCTAACTTGGTATGCTGCCTTTTGAAGTTTTGATCTCGATTTGAATGTAAAAAAGAAACATATTTTAAGGTAACTGTACCAATGCTCGACACTTTAAGGAAAAATAAAATTTCAATCTAAAAAATTTAACAAATTAATTACAGCATGGTCGTTACATTCTTTTTTAACTGTTACAGCAACAATTAGACATTAACTTTTGCCCATAAAATCTTTAAAATCTATCATACTTTTACTTTAAATTAAATTATTATGCACTTGGTCGAAAACACCAATGCTAGACATCATTGTCCCAATGGTCCAAGTATGTCAATAACTTCAATATTTATAACGTTTATACTAAAATTAGTAATAATCATAACTTATAAACAAAAAAATCACACCTATAAAAATCAGTACCCTTGGCAAAAATCTTAAGAAATAACACGACCGTGTTCACGGAGTCACATTATTTGCTGTCAACAGTCTTTCTAAAGGAGATGGATACGCTTTCATACATTCTTGGGCCAAGATGTAAAAAGATGAGAGTGGTCTCAATCCAGGCGCGGATCCACTAGGGTGGGCAATATGGGCATGCCCACCACCTTAATAGACCTGTGACGTCACTTTTTTATGGAAAAAAAAAAACCAAACAAATGAATCTTGAATCACGCGTGATGTGGAACACAGCGTATAGTGCAATAGACGATATACCAGCATTTGTTCACACTGTTACAATATCAGAAATTACACACTATTATTGCGGCTTTTTTGTACGCCTTTTTAAGGAGCATAGGTCTGAGGTGTAAGTACATTCAGTCAATCTATCAGTTAGTATATTGCAGTCCACTGCTGGATAAGGCCTCCCCGAATATGCGCGGTATGCGCCACGTCTGCCGATCCTCCGTCTTCCGCATCCAGTCTGTCCCAGCCACCTTTATCAGGTCGTCAGTCCATCTGCCTAAGGGGCATCGCACCTTTCTTTTTCCTTCTCCCGGTCTGCTCCAACGGCCATCAGTCCTTCGACAGATGTGGCCAGCCCACTGCCACTTCAGCCTGCTTATTCTGCGGGCTATGTCGGTAACTTTGGTTCTATTTCGGATGACCTCGTTGCGAATTCTATCTTTCATAGAGACTCCAAGGATAGCTCGCTTCATAGCCCGCTGCGCGAATTCTAAGTCATGGACTAACCCCACCTTTAGTGGCCACGTTTAGGCTCCGTAGGTCATAGCAGGCAGGACGCACTGGTCAAAAACCTTTGTTTTGAGGCATTGCGGTAGGGGGGAGGAGAAGACCCGACGTAGTTTGCCAGATGCTGCCCACCCCAGTTGGATCCACCTGGCTATTTCTTTCTCGAAGTTGTTTTCACCGAGTTGGATAACCTGCCCCAGGAGATATATTTTTGAACAACTCTGAGTGTCACCCTTTCGATTGCAATCGATTTGGTACAACATGTTCGTTTATCATAATCATGGTGTTGTCCAAGTTTACACCCAGGCCAACTTGTCGAGAAGCTCCATTCAAGCTGTGCAGCATTTCGCCCAGTTGTTCCAGCGACTAAGCAACTATGACGATATCGTCGTCGAACCGAAGATGCGAGATGTACTCACCGTGGATGTTGGTACCCCGCCAAAGTCTAATCCAGAGTCTTGAAGACGTCCTCCAATACGTTGGTGAATAGTTTGGGAGATATGACATCTCCCTGCCTTACTCCACGCTGGAGGCTAATGGGTTTCGTCTTCTGGTCTTGGAGTAAGATGGACATTGTGGCAGTGTCATACAAACATCTCAGCATCTCGATGTATCGCCAATCTACACGACACTGCTGCAGGGCATCCAGCACTGCCCAGGTTTCGATTGAGTCGAAGGCTTTTTCGTTGTCCACAAACGCCATACACAGCGGCTGATTGTACTCCTGCGTCTATTCTACAATCTGCCCAACAGTATAGATGTGGTCCACGGTACTATAGCCTTTTCGAAACTCGGTTTGCTCTGGTGACTGGAACTCGTCGAGCTTATCCGCGAGGTGATTTGTGACGACTCTTGAGAACAACTTATAGACATGGCTCGGGAGTGAGAGAGTCTTATCACCTTTTTTGAAAAACAGTATCACCGCACTCCCGCTCTGTGCCCTAGGTGTTAGTTCTTGCCGGATGATGGAATTAAAGAGAGTCGCTAGCTCTTTCAGGATTGGTGCGCCACCTGCTTTCAGCACCTCAGTAGTAATTTCCGTCATCACCAGGGCATTTGTTGTTCTTCAGTTGCCTGAGAGCCGCCTCTACCTCGCACTATTCGACATCTGGTATCTCCTCGGTGTAAAGGCGCGTGAGTGGGGCTCTGTCCAGGTGTGTCTCTGCACAGGTCTTCGTCACTGTGTCCCGTCGATTTACTCATCCGTGCTGCATATAGCTCAGTTGTAAGTTTCGTCAGATGGGGCCTTCCCAACTGCTGAGCGAACAGTTTTGACCCCCCCTATATCGCTCGATTGCCTCCTGGATGGAGCGAGTATTGGAGCGTTCAAGGTCGCGTCGTATCGGCTTTTTGATTTAAAGTTCGGAAGTCTCAGTAGAGAGCCTGGACTCTTGCTGTTTGCGTTTTCCGGGAAACAATTTCCGAGACACTTCCTGCAATGTTTTGACCACTATGTCGGCCTTCTCGTCAATGCCGCTAGGTTTCCAGCATTGCGAAACGATTTTGAAGTTCCAGTTGGAACTTTTCGAACCCTAGAGCTACTTGTAGCGGCGTAGGTGAGTTGACCTTATCATTCGGAATCTTTCAGCCTTTATGTTGATATTTAGAGAGCATCGGATAAGTTGGTGATCGCTTCCAGTTTGAAACTTGTTGATCACAAAGACATCTCTAAATATGTGCGTAACTACTGTCCATTATGAAAAAGTCTGTCTCGTTCCTTATCGCAGAGTCCCGGCGTTACCAAGTCCACTTCCTGTTTGGGATTTTCTTAAAGGAACTCTTAATGAAAGCTACTCGAGGAAGCTGACTAGCATTTGCCCCTGCGATTTCTGCACACCACCCCATAAGGTTCGATTTCCGTCTCGCCGCGTTCAATTCAACAGGTCAATGTGAGACCAACACCGCCAAAGACACCCCCCCCCCCCGGCGCATAGTCCTTAACATGCTTGACATGAGTTCGCACTACGACTCGCACTTGACCGATCTTCAGGTACCTGTGCCCACAACCTAGTTCCGCGTCTGGATCCGCGCCTGTCTCAATCAAGAGCTTACATATTAATAAACCATCCCTGAAAATTCTGCAGATTTTGGTGATCTGAGAGCAGAGTTTTAAGAGATTAAATGAGCGAGGTTATGCAAGACATGAACGTTTTTGAACTGTGATTTGATTTAAACCAATAAACTCACACAGCACACTGATATGGTACACTTTTGTACATATTTTATAAACAATTATATATATTTTATCTCGATAATTAATTGATTTTGAAGATTGAATAAATAAACGGATTCACTGAAAGTCAGGGAGCTGTCAGCTATCATAGCACAGATACAAAATACAGTTGATACACATGAGAAATAATTAATCGATTAACGAAAATCGATTCATAATTTATTTTTATTACATTATTATTATGATTTTAAATGGTTATTATTATTATTATTATTCTATTTGTTCAATCTGATTGAAATAATACTGCGATGCAAGTGTTTCTATAGACAATAATGTTCAAATCATTCATAGTAATCGATACCTGTTTTATTTTATTAGTGGAATAAACTTAGTTTTAAGAGTTCTCGTCTTCCAGATTATCAATTGAACGGGTTTTTTTATATTTCGAAATAGAAAAATATACCGCTTTTTTGAGCCATATCTCAACTCATTACATTTTGGCCCAGAAATCCCCGTCTCCTTTACTTCGGATGGTGTTGCGAATATTTGAACATATCTTATAGATACCATTAGGCATCTTTTAAGTCAATAGTCTTATAAAACAAATGGATAATTTTCTCAAAATACTGGGTTTTGTTCGAAAGTGTCTAGCATTGGTACAGTGTCGAGCATTGGTACATTAATGCTTTGCATTTTTCTATTCTATTTTTACATTAAGGTAACTGTACCAATGCTCGACACTGTACCAATGCTAGACACTTTCGAACAAAACCCAGTATTTTGAGAAAATTATCCATTTGTTTTATAAGACTATTGACTTAAAAGATGCCTAATGGTATCTATAAGATATGTTCAAATATTCGCAACACCATCCGAAGTAAATTTAGAAAGACTGTTGACAGCAAATA
Organism: Eilema depressum; assembly: GCA_914767945.1. Taxonomy (NCBI): domain Eukaryota; kingdom Metazoa; phylum Arthropoda; class Insecta; order Lepidoptera; family Erebidae; genus Eilema; species Eilema depressum. Next base: position 18,424,103 of record OU612012.1, on the reverse strand, counting down.
ATGTGACTCCGTGAACACGGTCATGTTATTTCTTAAGATTTTTGCCAAGGGTACTGATTTTTATAGGTGTGATTTTTTTGTTTATAAGTTATGATTATTACTAATTTTAGTATAAACGTTATAAATATTGAAGTTATTGACATACTTGGACCATTGGGACAATGATGTCTAGCATTGGTGTTTTCGACCAAGTGCATAATAATTTAATTTAAAGTAAAAGTATGATAGATTTTAAAGATTTTATGGGCAAAAGTTAATGTCTAATTGTTGCTGTAACAGTTAAAAAAGAATGTAACGACCATGCTGTAATTAATTTGTTAAATTTTTTAGATTGAAATTTTATTTTTCCTTAAAGTGTCGAGCATTGGTACAGTTACCTTAATAAAAATCTCCACATAACAATGTTAAGTTGGATTGTGTATGCTTCACAAAATATAAAGCACAGACTAATAAGAGATACTACCTTGATACTACATTATAAAGTTCTGCAAGACCGTACTTAGCGTATTGTTGCTTACTAGTTTTAAGCTTTGTTGTAATTTTTTATGGTCGATATTTATTTGCCACATAAAACTGCTGGAGCATCCAACAGTAGTTTCAGTATTCATCAAGAGAGGGCATTAAATAAGGTGTTGTTTGTTCCATGGTTGTTCCTCGCAACGACGACACTGTTTATGATTTACCTACCTATTAGGATAAAAATAATAAGTGATTACATTACCGATGTGGCAGGCCGAAGGTACCCTACTTATTAATTATTATTTAGAGTAGGTAGGTAGGTCAATCAATCAATCAATCAATCATTAGCCTACTGCAGTCCACTGCTGGACATAGGCCTCTCCCAATATGCGCCACATTTGCCGGTAGGTCCATTTGAAGATGGTTGGAAATACTTCTTGGTTTTATAAGATCACTTTCTTTTTAACCGACTTCAAAAAAGGAGGTTCTCAATTCGTACCCAATTTTTTTTTTTGTATGTTTGTTACGCGATTGTGAAGCCAATTCTAGACGGATTTTGAAAATTATTTTTCTGTTCGTAAGTATATTATTCCGAAGTGGTCCCATTTAAATTTCGCAAAGATCTGATGATGGGTTTCCGAGATTAGACCAAGGAACTCTTCAAAAAGTACCAGGAAATCAGCCGCGATTGCTGCAATGGCATATTATTGTAATGTTTCTGCCATTACACATCATAACATCACGCCTGAGTCCTTTGAAGGGGTACGCAGAAGTGTTCAGAATATACAGCTATATTTACGGTGTAGGTATATGCATTGATTTTAAAAATTATTTTTGAATAATGCTTTAATAATTTTTTTTAGCGTGGCCGGTTCAATCTGTAGTGCAGCGTTAGCAGCGCATGTACAGGAGTCCGGTCATACATGTGATGTACAGTCGTGAGACGTGCAAACTCACTGAAAAGAGAAAAATAAATTCATTTTAACAAAAAAGTTTAACCGACTTCAAGAAACGAAAAAGAGGCACTGAAAAGCGAAAAATAACTTAATTTACAGACTTACTGATTTATTAGAAGTCGGTGCCTAGCCAAAGAGAGGCCATATTTCAATTGATTGCATCATAGTAGTTCAGACACAACAAACAAAGTTGGCTGGCACCGACTTCTAATAAATCAGTAACTCTGTAAATTAAGTTATTTTTCGCTTTTCAGTGCCTCTTTTTCGTTTCTTGAAGTCGGTTAAACTTTTTTGTTAAAATGAATTTATTATTTAAGACGATTCAGTTATCGTTTCAAGCACTAGCCTATGTTGTTATCTAATACCTACTTTTAGATAAAAACATATCTATTACGAAACAACAAGTGGGTAGGTAGGTAGGTACCTACACATTACTACACTTGCTAAAAAGGTTAGTGCCTGCGCAATTTTACGTGCACCTTACTGAGAGGACACTTTCTTTTTTCCATAAGCAGTGTGCGTTACACATTTTTATTTATTAGATAATACCTACATAATTACATATACGTATACCTACCTATTATTCACAATGCCCAGTTGTAATAGGTATAGATACAGGGTCCATCAAGACCTTCGAGGCTTAATTAACCTTACCTGCATGCTGGTACACCTGCTGGTTCGTCAACCCCTAGTCCATCGAAGAGGCTCTGACGCTCCTCTCAGGATTGGAGGTTAGAGTTCGCAGCCGCTCCCATAAAAGCCGTATAAGCGAAATCAAAAGAAGATTGGAAATAAACGTAGGTACTCATAAAACCTATCAGCGTTTTTCAATATTGTACCTCTAAGATGGAAAATAAGGGTTTTTAATATAATTTAAATGTGTACACTAACATTAACATTACCTAATATTTTCTACCTTTAGCTCAATCGAATTAGTTTGAAAAGAGGCAAACCATGTAGAAATTCCTAGTATCAATTTTCTTTCCAAATTCGTTGGGAGAGGTCTTTTGTAGTCTACTTTTCGTTTTGCTTGGTATTCGTTTCGTTGAGTTTTTCGCCATCAAATGTCTTTAACAAAATTGTTTGATATTAACTTTTCCACAACTTCCTCTTGTCAATTTTTTCAGAGGATTGATATTTTAGTTTAATTTGAAGCAACTTTGTTAAAGTTTGTATAAGTTATATATTTAATAACCTTATAATTAAGCCTGTACCTAGGTATAATTTGAAAATTAATAGTATGTAGAAACAGAAAGTAAAAAAAAAGAAATAACAGTATCTTGGGTTCATATTATTCATACTAAACAAGAATCGATTGGTATATGGTACTCTCTAATGGTACCACGGTAAACAATCGTATGTAGAATAGTACTGTAGTTACTATAACAAACTAGTAACTGCCAGGGGACCGAAGCGGGAAACGATCCCGCGTCCTCTTCGTGCATTCGGCACCACCACTACGCCACAGAGGCTGCATAGAATAGTGGTTACACTTTCCCTCCATACTTTTAAGTATAACATGTGTAACAAGTAGTTTGTCTTGTTTGATATTCGTCGGAACCACGTTGGTACATAGCACTAATCACGGCACATATCCACAATCGATCATAACGAAAATATAACATTTGCTGTGTTGGCTCCCGGTGGAGTAGAATAGGGCCACCCCATCTCTTCCTGTGAGTTTCGTTTTCGACTAAGGGACAGGGCAGGGCTGTTCTCCATCCGACAGTAAAGTGCCCGCTAGATGCCAAGAAGCTCGCCCCTATTGCGTGGGACCGAAAATCATAGTTAGCGAAATGTGGGTGTTAATACACCTCTGCCTACCCTTTTGAGGATTTACAGGCGTGATTATATGTACTTAATGTATGTAAGTGCAATACTCTCCGCTTATTGTTTTTGATTGGTATATCGACTCATCCGTGAACCACTGCCACTTCTTAACCCACACGGCCAGACAGGCAATGGTTCCAGGAGAGGAAAGCCTACACCAGAGCTGCAGCAGTGCAGCGACTTACAGGTGATAATTAATACTAGTCATTGCATTATACCTATATGAATGAAATAGGTAGGTACTTGATTTTGATTACTCCGCACCAACGATTACTACTCATATAAGAAGAAAACAAGATTATTAGAAACGCCTGCGGAAGTCAAGACTGCCATTCGCCGCATGAAGAACCGGAAAGCTGTCGGACCCGACGAAGTCCCCATCGAGGCTTGGAAGGCAATGGGTGCCCGTGGTATGGGCATTCTAGCAAATCTTTATTACCGCGTACTCCTCACCGGTGAGATCCCGAGCCAGTGGAGGATCATCACGCCAGTCTTCAAAGGCAAGGGATCGGTGCAGGAGTGTGGCAGTTACCGCGGTATAAAGATAATGTCCCACACCATGAAGCTCTATGAGCGGATAATCGACTCCCGGATCTGACAGGAAAGTACACTCTCGGAGTGTCAGTACGAGTTCCGTCCCAGGCACGGGACCATGGACCCAGTGTTCGCCCTAAGGGTTGTGGTGGGGAAATACAGGGCGAAGAACACGCCCCTGCACTGCCTATTCTTAGACATGCAGAAGGCCTTCGACTGTGTTCCTCGCGCTGTGATCTGGTGGGCACTGCGGGCGGGCCAAGGGTGTTCCAGAGACTTACATTGACACCATCCGAGACATGTAGGTACTACGATTCCGGTTCCGTGGTTCGGACTGCTGTTGGCGACTCGAAAGCCTTCCCCATCACCGTCGGGGTACACCAAGGATCCGTCCTTAGTCTTTACCTGTTCAGTGTGTTACTAGATGTTTTGTCGGACAGCATTAGAAACTCACATGAGCAGCCTCCGTGGTTGCTCATGTATGCTGATGATATTGCGCTGATGGACGCGGACAGGAGCAGATTGGTGCGACGCGTGAAAGGATGGAAAGAAGCGCTTGAGAACGGCGGTCTGAAGCTAAATGTAGCGAAGACAGAATACTTAGCGTTAAACTCCACAGATCCCACACCCGTCCGCATAGGCGATGATTTGGTCGAGCGCACGGACCAGGTTAAGTACCCGGGATCTGTACTTCATGTGACCGGTGAGATCGACCACGACGTCAAGGCACGTATTGCTGCCGCGTGGGCCAAGTGGCGAGAAATGACTGGCGTCACCTGTGATCCTAAAATGTCAGTCAGGTTGAAGGGGCAGGTCTATAAGACGATCATTAGGCCTGTTCTCTTGTATGGTTGGTAGGCGTGGTCGCTGCTGGAGCGACACAAGCAAGAGCTGCGTGTCACGGAGATGAAAATGTTGTACGCGTAAAGATCGCGTACGGAACTCTCGCATCCTCGGCAGCCTCCATGTCCGTGACATCGCGGATAAAATGCAAGAGAGCCACCTTCGCTGGTGCGGCCACGTCTTGCGGCAACCGCCAGGCTACGTGGGGAACAAATGCCTGGCAATGGTACCCCCGCCGCCGGGTCCAGCTAAAAGGGGTAGGCCAAAGAAGTCCTGGCTTGACGTCGTGGAGGGTGATATACGTGCTAATGGTCTCACTACCATGGACGCCCAAGATCGTGCGAAGTGGAGAAGGAAGAGCCGGAAGGCGGACCCTGAGCTTCGAGGTCATCTTGGCCACGGATGCAATCAGGAGAATACGTCTATATGCAGATTATGATAAGAAGAAAACAAGATTGATGCTACGTAAATGTATTCACAGTCATACTGCAGTCACAAAATAAATAAATAATACTTATGTCCCCATTTCCTCAATAACTGAAGTGCAATTTCGTAATATCCGAGTGGTAATGACTGCATGTAAGTAAGCACGACGAAAAATTATAATCGCAGTCACATTATGGTCGAGTGGTTTATATAATGTAATAGTTTTATAAGTCTAGCTCAAAAATATATTTAAGTATTGAAGCGATTCTCAAATCAGATGAGAGAGTCGCCATTCAGTAGGTACCTACCAGGCCACGAAATTAAAGTACCTACTAGATCGCTGAATTCTCTAATTGCTGTACTTAGGTAGGTATACTGGTGTAGCGTAACTAGTCGGAGTATCGATTCCCGCTCTGTGGAAATAATATTTGTACGCATGATTGAATTAGGTATACAGGGTGGAAGATTTTAACCTTACCTGGAGGGAAGGTTTTCTAAATACTGGAAATACAGAATTTCACTCAAAAGAAACATTCCTTTATTTTTAAAAAAGAAATAAAACTGCATTCTTAGATTTTTAAAAATTCGCTTGCCACGCCCGGTAATCGAACCAACTAAAATCCGAAAAAATAACATCCTGTATTTTTATGACATCAATCAATAGTGCAAATCATAAGGATCAAATCTGTCTAACAAACATGGTTATTTAAATGAAAGGAAATCCCTGAAAACTCAATTTTCGAATTCGATTTAACAAAATAAAGAACTTAACTCAAGGATCCATCACCTACGAGTATCATATTATAATTCCATATTTAAATTACTTGTCCCTGTTTTTCATGGCTGGCCCTAACTGGCCAGCAGGGGTATTTACTCTCTCGACTCGAACCGACTAAAACAGCACGCCGTCTCTGGTTAATTCAAGTCTCAATTAACGTATTATTATAAGATGAACCAATAAGGCAATTCTCTCGCCATCTCCGTTGCCCAGGGTGCGATGCGGTGTACCACGCAGTGGTTTCCAAGTCCAACCTATACCTCGAGACACGTATCTTGGACCTAAATCGACATAATTGTAGCGTCGCCGTCGGTAGCTTTATGGTTAAGGAGTCGGCCTTACGATCAAGAGATCCCGGGTTCGAATCCTGCCCATTACACTACAGACGTGAACCCACTCTTAGCACAAGCAATATAGCTTATTTGGGGGGTTAACTGGAATATTAGTAATTTCGGTTACTAATATTCTTTATAAAAAATACAATCGGGAGACTTGTGACTGCATGAGATAGTCATGCAGTCACACACTAACGTTACATTCTAAATCGGAATCGAAGTTCAGTTATTTACTACTTATTTACTAAATAAATGGCGTTATTGTTGATAAGGTATGTCATGGCTCGTTGAGCAAAAGTACTGTGTCTGTTGGAATGAAATTGTATAAGTTAAGATTTTATAGACTTCCTTTCATTCAATTTACCATGTTTATTAGAGAGATTCGATCCTCATGATTGCCACTATAGATTGAGACTATAAAAATACAGAATGTTATTTTTTTGAATTTAAGTCGGTTCGATTACCAGGCATGGCAAGGGAATTTTCAAAAAACTATGAATGCAGTTTTGTTTCTTATAAAAAATAAAGGAATGTTTCCTTTGAGTGAAATTAGCTATCTCCAGTATTTAAAGTACTTTCCCTCCAGGTGAGGTTAAAATCTTCCACCCTGTATATATTTGCATTGGTAATCTATAGCAGCCTGCTGTGTCTATGTAGGAGGTATAACATATTGTTATAAAAAATGTTATCATGACTAATATCAATTTGGTACACTTTCACGAATACTGAAATTTTCCCTATTCACGTTGGTATGGACTAGGAGGGTTAAAAAAATTCTAGTGGGGTCACTATCAATGAAGAAGAGTAGAATTAGAACACAGCTAGGTCTTAACAAAGCTTGGGAAACTCTGCTATATTGCATTAATAATACGTATTTAAGTGTCGTTTAAAGACGGCTTCCTTACAATTTTATGCAATAGGTAGGTACACCTACTTAATATCACTTTCTGATCAGTAGTTGCGATTACGACCTATGAGGCAATAATCCGTCAATCACATTATTATGCTATGGAGTAGCGTGTCATGAGCTCATAAGTCATGAGTGCCTGTGGCATTGAAGTGGTAGTTTCTTAGATACTTCATATGGCACACGTGCATTCAGAAATCATGATTCAACCGGTGAAATCGGCACCATATTTTACATAATATAAAATATTATGTCACTTTCAACTTCAAATAGAATCTATTGAATATATTGCAAGTGTTCATAAAGGTTTAAAAAACTAACTCAAATGCAATTTGATCATCATCATAGTGGTGGTCTCGGTTGCATTCAAAGCGGCAGCTTTTAGAGCCCGAGCTCTTTTAAAAAAAACAGTGTGTCATATCGTATCAATTTTAAATTCCTTTTAAATTCCGTAGGTATTTTGGATTGGGATGGCCTAAAAGCTCATTATCTACACGTTGACTATTTCGCTCTACGTACCAATTATTTAGGTAGCTTTAATTGGAGTGGCAGAATTATCCCAAAATTTACTAACTGGTATTTAGTTGGTAAGAAGAGCTAAGCAAACCTTGAAGCTCTTGTCTGATGCATAGGTACCTATAGTAATTACTGCCTTATCATTTGAGGTGCAACAGTCGCACACCACTGATCATTAAATAATTAACGACTGTACAAAAACACTATACTTGATAAATTCACTTCTTCGAAAACAATCGTAGCTTTGTTTATTTAATGACATAATGCGTTTTTTGATTAATCTTACAGCCATTACGATCTGGCCTCTTATGTAAGGTTAGATAATTCATGAATGAATAGTGCGAAGGTAGGGAATGATTGTGCAAAATTAAAACAATGGGTGGTTGAGAACTTCAGATTTCAGATATTACAACATTTGTAAGTAAATGACCGTAGGGTAAAGTCGGGATAGATGCCCCACTTTTTGAAGAAGGCTCGTAATTCTAAAACTATTAATTGTATGACTAATTTCTATGAATTTTACTAGTTCAATCATTCCTCTTGAATTATTAATTGTTTTCTTTTACCTATCAATTACAGATTTTGAAAAATTTAGCTTTTTGTAGACCCTTAATTTTTAGGATAGATGCCTCACTGTATGGATAGTTGCCCCACCGTGGAAATACTAAGAAGGATAGATGCCCTTTACATTGCTTAAACGAAAAATAACACCAAATTTTAGTACCATTTCATATTTTACCTTTATAGAGTTCTGTAAAAAGGGAATAAATAACGAGAATACTGTTATTAGGAAGTAATCAACTAAAATATTAATTTATTGTTTACTTTTAAATCATAAAAAATAAACATATAAAAATGAAGGCCTCCAAACTGTAAGTTACCCTTTGATAAAGTATTTTCTCCATTATGTACTATGAATGCAAGTGTTAAATTATTTTTAATCTTTTGTCCAACTTATGCGGCGGGATAGTTGGCCTTTCCCATAGAGCGCACTAAGGGCAACTAACTATCCGCAAAAGTAATTGGGGCAACTATCCTTTTTGATACGGATAATTGCCTTTTTTAATTTCTAAATAAATAAAAACTATTCGTGAACAAAACGTATTAAATAGTGCAATATAAAATCTAATGCATGCAAAGAAACAAAAATTTTTCTGATTCCTCAATCAGTTATAAAAATATTCAATAGAAAAGACTTAGCAATATAAATGTTTCGACCATCGAGGTATGGCCGCGGGACATTTTCGCTCACACAGAAAAAACGTATACATCTGCACTGATAATTTTTATGACACTACAGTCTACATGAGGTGCTCTTACATTTATAGTAAAGTATTAACGTCACTAACGACCCTAACATATAGAATTTAAAACTGGGGCAACTATCCAACTGGGGCATCTATCCCGACTTTACCCTACATGTCTATAGGTACGCTACTCTTACACGTTAGCCATACCTACTAATACATTCTAATATTATAAATGCAAAACAAACAACAAACCCTTCGTGGTTTTTGGTGTGTAAATCTGTATTACATATTGGTGTTTTAAATGATAATAAAGAATAATAAAAAATAAAAAATAAAGTATCTCAGTGCGTACGCTGTCTGTCCTTTTACTCCTCGGGAAAGGATGCCCTATGTTTCGCGATAGCCGACATTCACGCGGGTGTAGACGCGGACAACAGCTAAGTTATTAGTAGAAATAAAAAGATTTGGAATTGAAATAATCACATAAATCACATAACTATATATATAACGGATTCTATCGTGATTTATTTTTTATTATTTACTCTTAGCCCGAAGGCGACGTTTCGGCATTTTTCAACTGCCATGATCCATGATCCGTTAAAAAGTGATTTTATTGCAATGAGTGGTATTCGCGTAAACTTCAGACAGTATCAAGATTTTTTAATTAAATAAAAAAATGTAGGGTCTGATTTTCCTGCCTGCTACCTGCCATTTTTCAATAAGTCTTCAATTTGTCCAGTGTTTGTTCTGTGAGGTGGACCCTGATATGTCTGCTGTTGTGCTATTACCTAAGTCATTCTAGCGGGTTATCCGATTGCTTCCAAATTCCAATACTTACATCCTGGAGCCCTATACCACAAGCAAATTCTCAATATATATCAGTGTAGGCTGATAACAACTCTAAGTACAGAAAAAAAAAACAGTAAAAAAAAGTTAAATTCAAACCTCATTTTTTGCTAAATATGGCCGACCGCCATTGTTAGATGCGAGCACATAGGAAAACGAATTAATGCGTAGTATTGTTTATTTAGTATTTGTAGTATTATTATATTCGCAAGTGTGTTGTAAAACGTCGTATGGCACGCGTGAGTACGATGATTACCGTCCTCTCTCTTAAGACCCTCGCCTAGTGGCTCGGGTCTCTATGGCGCCTTGGCGGTAATCACCAACTTTGCTCACTTGTACCATAATGTACTATAATATACTTAGGTCACTTCCTAAGAAGCTGTAAGAGAAGTCTGAAGAGTGTAGGTTCCTTAAAGATGCTAACAATGAAGGAGGTCTTCAGTTTTCCGACCTCGATAAGTAGATGGTTTTTCACGCCCTTATAAAAAGGACCCATTCTTGTAGGAAAAGTTAAAAAAAGTTTATCGAAGCACTCACGATGACAGTAGTGGTAAGGCAACCATGTAGCCGCTTCCCTCTTCCCTTCCCTATTACGCTTCCTCAACCACGGAGTACATCTCAGATCTCGTGTAATGATTATATCGTTCAGTAATAGGTAGGTACATGTTAGTTGAATAATACTGTGCGACGGCGACGTGGCCTCCGTAATACCTCCAACAAGATTAATCCATACTAATATTACAAATGCAAAAGTAACTCTGTCTGTCTGTCTGTCTGTAACGCTTCCACGCCTAAAGCACTGAACCGATTTCGATGAAATTTGGTACAGAGATAGATTAGACCTTAGCAAAAGACATAGGCTGTGTATGGTCGCGATAACCGACATCAACGCGGGCGGAGCCGCGGGCAACAGCTAGTTTCTTATATCTCAATTACGTGTTACTTGTAGCTTGTAAGTATGTGGGATGAAGGAAGGGTATGCGGGGCATTGTAGCCAGTGTGATAGACACCATCTGCCCCGGGTACAATGAGGGAACGGCAATTTATTAAATTTTATTTACAGAATCGGAAACAGTAATGTGAAATAGTACTCGTAATACTTAATTAAAATAATTCTACTACAATTCCCCAACCAAGCAGAACTTGAAATCCGAGATGAGAGCCACGGATTCAACTCATGCAACCGGGTCCAACGCTGAGATAATGATGATGATAAGATAAGGTAAGTACATTATTTTACTTCCATGAAAATGTATCAGAGTGATCATAATAAAATTATAATAATACAGTGCGTTATGAGTAGATACTAAAGTTAATTATATGGTTACGTGAGTTATGTTCCCAGTCTGTGGCCACGGTACATCCTGATAGGAATGTCAGGCAGTTTGAAGGGTTCATTCCAGTCTCACCTGCAAGCCAATACCAATTGACGAAAATCTGATACGGGCTCTCCTCTCGAGGTTTAGGTTCTCTATACATGCTTTGGATGCAGCCAAGATTAATTATCATCATGCGATAATCCCGGTAGCAGTCAAAGCTTTAGAGCCTGGAGTGCGCCTACCAACTATATCTCTGGATTTCGGTGTGTTTGGTTTTTACGAACGACTGCCATCTGGCTTTCCGACCTATATTTAGAGGAAAGTCTACAGAGTCTCATCCATCAATTAGAAGGTGCGCACCGGCTTATAATTGTTGAGGTTGGCTTAGGTCACAAAAATCATGCTAGGCTCCGAAAAATATTATTTTCTAAGTAAAGCAAACTACATGGTGCTTAAACATTCCATAATATGATTTATTTCATTGGTTTCGCAATACTATATACTAAGGACTTAACAATATAGTCATTAAACCTAATTAGCTAATAAACAACAAAACACAACATCAGTGGGTAAAAACAAACAAGCCTCTTTCTGGCTATACAACATTCGTCTCACACTCAGTCCACGCATTACACGCATTCAGACTTATTTACGATTATTATATCGACAACATTTAAAGCTTGCCATCATTCACATTTGAGCCTAACTTTTATACTTTCAAGAAACTAACATAAAGGAGCTTCAACGTATCATTAGCAGAGAAACAATCGCATCGCTTACTCACAATTTTCGCATCGCAATTCGAATTAGATAGGTCAAATATTGATTACCTAAGTGAGTGGCCACGATGTGATTATCCCTTTGCCGGCAAGACGCTTGGAACCTTGTTCTGCAGTCTCATCTATATGGCATATATCGCTTTTGCTGACCTCAAGACATTTTGTAAAAATCTGTCTACTGGAATTTTCATTGACTCAATTTACATCTGCATATGAGTACTTTTAAATAAAGATAATAAATTATTTGGGGAACTGCCATGACTGCTGCGTTCGCTTTGGCGCCTGTTGTTTCAACTCCTTCGGAGCTTCTTGAACACTCTCTGTTTTTTGGCTTTCTTCTGTATTGGTGTCGGTTCTATCCCAACCGTGAGACTCGTGTACATGCTCGTGATGGTCAGGTGAAGGGAACCATTCTGATATCCATACTGGCCTCCAGATTTTCTTTACTCCCGGAACCCAAATCTCTTTCCATGCAGGTACCCAAATTTGTTTCCACGCCTCTTTCCATTCCAATTTCTTGTCTGGAACCCAAATAAGTTTCTTTGATGGCTTCCAGATTTGTTGCCAAGCCTCTTTCCAAACTAATTTCTTGTCATCGACCCATATCTGCTTCTTTTCTGTTTTCCAGATTTGTTTCCATTCGTCTTTCCAAACTAATTTCTTGTCAGGAATCCAGATTTGCTTTTTTGCAGGCTTCCAATATTTCTTCCAGTAAGGTTTCCAGACTAACTTTTTTTTCCATAAATCATGAGAAGTGTATTCCCACCCATCGTGATCCTTTCCTAAATATTTTTCACCGGGGATGCCCACTTTAACCCATTCTGGTTTCCACAGTTTCTTCCACGCCGGAACTTTAATTTCTTTCCAACCAGGAACAACGATGTCTTTGTGAACTGGTACTGTTATTTTCTTCCAATCAGGAACTTTGATTTCTTTCCAGGCGGGTACCTTGATAGGTTTCCACTCAGGTTTGTAAATCTTTTTCCAGTCTGGAACTTTGATTTCTTTCCAAACAGGCACTTTAGTTGGTACCCATATGGGCTTCCAAATCTTTTTCCATGATGGTTTCCATATTTGTTTCTTGGCTGGCTTCCAAATCTTCTTCCATCCGGGTTTCCAGATAAGTTTTTTCTTCCAGTATCCGGGGTCATGATGATCATGGTGGTCGTGATGTTCTTCATGGTGTTCCTCTACATGATGCTCGTCGTGGATGTCATGATGTTCGGCATCTTCATAACCGTGATGTTCATGGTGGTCGTGATCTATCGCGTCGTGATGGTCGTCTTGTGTGTGCAAGTCATCATCTTGGAATGGATTAACTAGACCATGTGGCGGCGGGGAGTAGTCGTAGCCGTCACGCCGCTCAGCCTTCTGAGACTTTTCTTCCACTTGTTGTTGTGCTTGTTTATTTTGTGGTATTAGTGCCTTTCCCGAAACTAGAGTGATTTGTAGAATTACCGCTAGGGTAACCTGAAACAAACGAAAACATTATTATAATTATATCAATGGCATCATAACGCGCAAAGCTTACAGCTCAGCTATATTATAAATGAATAAATAGTGAATACAAAGAACATCTTAAAACTAGATTTCAATAAATCGCAATGCTAAAGGAAACCCACTAGGTATACATAAATAACAATGGCTGTCCTTTCACACGTTCAAAGACTTTTAATTGTTTCTGCCATCACAACTATTATTGAACTTAGATTCAATACAAAGTGAACCCTTATATGGTGTTGCATATATTAATCCGGTCCATCCATGTTACGCAATCACGTTCATGTGATTCACGAAACGAAAGTAAGCATGACGAGTGCTCTAAGTGAAGTGGGGGCTGTTCAAACACGCTCTGTCTAATTCTCAAGTCCGACGGATCTAGGAAGCAACCGTTTGACTAGCTTGTTCACAATACTTTCTAGTTACTCCTGGAAAATTCACTTCCATGAAAAGTTTTAAAGATACTACGAGCCTTATTACTTCCTTCATAATCTACTTTCCATAACATGAATATTAGAACTTAAAGCACTTTAAAGTTACTGCTGCTAATGTCATAACAATTTTCATAGAACAAATAATGGAAAATTCAAACTGTTAGTAAAATATTATAACAACCGTGAACAACCAACCTACCATGGGAATCCCAGTTCATTGATTACGTAAATAAAAACCATGTTATGGGCACATTTAAGTAGGTATGTCATAATAGTTAAACCAGCTTATTAGGCGACCTCTAGTAACATAATTAATTATGTAACGGTAATTTAAATAATAATATAAGTATGTGATTAAGACAAAAACGAAAACAATGACGTCAATAGTTTCCAATAAGTATCTTTTTTAAATTTAGCGCGTTCAATATATGGTAGGGAGACGGTAATACCTCGTGAAAGTTGGTACAGCATGCATTTAGCATGGTTCACACTTACGGTCGCTATAATAATGCATAACAATACTACATTAGGTCGATATTACACAACGGTTACATAAGCCATCGGTGGCGCCTCCTCGCTGTCCGGTCACAATTATTGCTAATCAACTTCGATATTCGATAAAATGCTCCGAATAGATAAAACAAATCGAATGATATCGGCGATGCGAGGATTCGTTGCATTGGATGAAATACATTCAAATATATTTTTTATACCTTACTGTAAAAACTGTGATAAAGACATCACACCAGTGGCAAGGGGTGCCCGAATCCTGCAGGCTTCCCTTTGCATAGATGGTAGAGATAAGATTGAGGTAAGATTTTTTTCCATCGCCTTCCATTTTAAACAAATTCACCCTTCGCCACTACTTCACATATTATAAGTGTTTATAATGAGACCAATAAATTTAGGGAGGTTGGTATATACTACCATTACCATTCTCCTGACTGTGTGGTTCCATTCTGCTTTAATACGGCCTTAATTATGTTTTATCTTGACTTTTACAGGAGCGACTGCCATCTGACTCCCTAACCTCAAGAGGGAAGCCTGTGCGTCCGAACCTCGTCCGTTAAAAAGTCTGTACACCAACCCAGCTCCTTACAGTCTATGAACGTGTTCATCAAAATGGACTCGTACTCCGTTGAAAATTGTAAAATCAATATTAATTTGTACCACTTAGGCGGGTCGTGAAAAAGCATCTACATATTAAGGCCGTCAAGTTAGAGACCACCATTTCAAGGCCAATAGCATCAGAAATGATTGACGGTATCTTCTGAACTGCACCTCAGCTATTTACCATCAAGCGGGGTGCAGTCAATTGTCGGACCATACCAGACGGACAGGACATCATCATCATCATCATTTCAGCCATAGGAAGTCCACTGCTGGACATAGGCCTCCCCTATAGATCTCCAATAAGACCGCGGTTGGAAGCGGCTCGCATCCAGGGCGTTTCCGCGGCCTTAATGAGGTCGTCTGCCCACCTTGTGGGTGGACAGGACATAGCTTACTTTAATCCTACTAATATTATAAATGTGAAAGTTTGTGAGAATGGATGTGTGGATGTGTGGATGTTTGTTACTCTTTCACGCAAAAACGGCTGGACCGATTTGGTTGAAATTTGGTATGTATATAGGTTATACCCTGGATTAACATATAGGCTGCTTTTTATCAACACACCACGCGGGCGAAGCCGCGGGCGGAAGCTAGTGTAACATAAAATAAGAACACTGTACACAAACCTTCTTCTTCCTCTTAGCGTTAATTCCCAGTCGCATCCGAAGCTTTCAGTTTGGAGTCTGGGTCCGCTTTACCAGTCTTAACTACGGATTTTGGCTAGACCTCGATATTTTCGGTGAAGCGATTGTCATCTGACCTCCACAACCCAATGTTAACATTAGGCGATATCGAAGCTTTGCAGTTAGACCGTTGTTTTTGGATTTTTTAGGGCTCCAAATCCCCGTAACGACTGCCATAGATGTTCTTATGGCAACCGGGACCGACGACGGCTTAACATGCTCTCCGAGGCACAACCAGACCAATGCAAATACTCATATTTCGTTCGCACAAATATTTGCATTGAGCGGGAATCGAACCCGCGCCTCTTGCGTAGCGACCGCGTTCACTACCGCTACGCCACGGAGGCTGTCCCATATACACAAACCTATGATCCATAAATAAATGAAAAGAATAAAATTGAAGTGAATTTCACTGTTTTGTGTGACGTGACTGGTACACTGTTCCTACGAGGCATATGTTAAGTGAGATTGACCTTAAGTTCCAAAAGCGTCACTGCTCGCTTTTAGAACTTACGGCAAATATGGAAATTGCATTAAAGCAACCGCGACGCGACTGTCAACAGCTCCACTGTCAGTTAAATGTTCCATTAGAGATCTAGTTTGATGATATAAATGTCAAGGTATTTCTATTTCAGTTTCAAGCAAAACCATTTCAAGTAACGAAATTTGCTCCAAAATTGTACAATGGTCAGTTTAGAACTCAACGATTATTCTGTGAATGAATTTTGTTAATGCAGTTTTTGATGCCTTTACAAAGGAGATAACGCATCGTGACTTGACTTGTAGCGATGAAGCGGAAGAACATGTTATGCAATTGATCGAGTTCATCGTCAACATTGCAGTGTTCTAGAGAGATTTGCCGCTCATTAAGTAGGTACAGGTACTAAAGTAACAATAGCGAGAAGTCGTACCTACGGTGAATTAAAAAATCTCGAAGCATTGATAAAAAGCTTCGCTATTGTCACGAACAGTGATACCGAGCAACGAGATGAATCAGATGATGCTCATTTGTCAACAATTAAGTCTTACAAAGAGTAGATTCTAAATTTTAGTTGTACTTTCCAATTATTTGTTTGTACCTCTAATTGATTACATATGTGACATAAAATACCCCAATTGCAGTTTCATTTTCGTCAAATTCCATCTTTCGACAAAATAAGAGTCTAAGGTAGTTAACAAGATACAAGTTAAACAATAAAAATCTATGTAAACGTATACATATACTAACGTCGCACCTGTTGAATATTTGACAAAAAAATTACGGCATCGATGTTGCGTGTAATTACTAATTAGATGCGAAAGATAAATATAAGTTATCTGTTTGGTCTGTCAATATTAAGCTGTTACTTATAAACAAACAAGCCGGTTAGTATTTATACGTTATAGTAAAATCTTCGATCGTAATCTTCGACCGATGCAATGGGAATAAAATTATAGCAAGATTTTCTTTCACAAAAAAATAATGAAAATATTTTCTTATCACGATTGTTTTATATACAAGTAAGTCACCGGAGGAATCATCGTGAACATAGTACATATAATACATTTAATTAGATAATTCTAACGGGAATTTTCTTTCAAGAAAATTCATGTGTTTTTCTTAAACCACTTAATTTATGTTAATCTTCACTTCTTACTGTCTAAACACACACAAAATGATTAGCATTAAAAGAATATTCGTTATCGAGAAATGTTTAAAAGCTGCACTGACCACTTGGCTCCAGATCCCTCGCATGGTGAGGCGGGGAACGGCGGCGGTCCACTAGCTAAGGCGCCGGAACTGATATAACTCTATTAGTTCACCTTGAGTTTGAGTTTATATATGAACGGGTGCACCCCATCGTCTGAAGCGGAGGGGAGCGGCGCGTCGCTTACTTTCGCCGGCCACCCCACGTCACCACGGCCTACTCAGCAACCCGCGGCGGCTCCACGGTCTCCAGGATGCGTGGGTAGTACCCACAATAAAAATAATCAGATATATTTTTAAAAAGTTCATTAATTGATTGATTTCATTTTGTTCTTATGGTGTACAATAAAGAGGTTTTTACTTACTTACTTACTTAATTGCAAAAAGACAGAGGTATTGTAATTATACAAATCAATATTGTATATTGCGTACCTAGCCTTAGGTACAGAAACTATAGGACTTGCAAATCGCAGAGTTTGTCGAAATGGTTTGGGGTACCTACCTCAGTTGATTATAGGGTAAGTAACTATATTCGGCAAAACATACATGCATTGAGTTTTGGACAGCCACTAAATCTAAACAATATCTGGAGTATTTTGCTCTTCGCATAGAGTGAGTTTTCACAACTAGTCATGTTAGAAACGAAATACAGGAATCAACTCCGATCACTATACTTACCTAATTTAAAAAAAAAACTAATTTACCTACGTTGTATTTTTTTATGAAATAGTTAAATTACTTACTATTTATTTTATCAGTAATACTTAGCAAGATCATTGCTTAGCATAAAATGCCATTGTTTTAAACCAAGGTTCGTCATTGTCTTGATGTAATGTAGGAAACATTCAGTTCCAATGAACGTGAAACAATTAAAAATATTGAATTCATGTTATCCTATTTTTTTTAAATTGTTTATTAAATCCTTAAGATGTCTGTAGCCAGAGGTTAATTAATTAACACCCACATTCTAACAGTTCTGTTATAGGTATTTTATGGTTCCACATAATAATATTCCAGTCAGCCGTTGATTGTCATCATTATCGTCAGTAGCTCTATGGCATAGCGGTAGAACGTTCGACTGTCACGCAGAGGATGCGGGTTCGATTTCGTTCATTAGTATTTACAACAAAAAGTATCTAAGTATGTTTATCCGCATTCTAGATCCCATAAAACAAACTAGTTAAACTATGCTTACTTGGGGTCTAGATAGTGTTGTGTAGACTTTTCTTGTTATTCTTATCTGGTAAGTAGTTATAGGTACTTCAGATTGTCGGAAATCGCCCCTATCTAAGTTCAATTTTTTTTATTACAGTTACCGGAATTGCTATTAAGCATTCCCCCTTACTCCTCCAGTTAGGTTAAATTGCTTGTGTTAGGAGTATCTACTTAGTTTCACGTAAACCCACTTCTAACACACGCATATGGCCAAAATTCAAACCACGCTTCGAAGATATTTATATATGAGGATAATTAATTCACAAGTGGTTTTGTTTAACGTTCGCAAAATCCCCATGCAGCCATGGACTAAAACGCACACCGTCTGTGAGTCGTAGGTTGCCAGAGGTGAGATTGGCTGACACATTTCTCTCGCGCCCCGGCCGACCCAGGGCCATCTCTTTCGAGCTGTTCCTCTTCCGGTATAGAGACTACGGAGTCCACATCTAACCCTCGGGAATAAGAGGATGCGTATTGCGCCGCCGCCTCGATCTGCTTCAGCTAGGGTAACAGGCGGCTTCTGGCCCTGGCACCCTAGGTAGGTAGTATACTACCTATACAAGCTTATGATATTTTTTCATAAACTCAATCAGAAGCTGAATTATTGATTGCTACTCAAGCAATCAACCATTCCGCTTGTGCTGAATTATTGATTGCTTGAGTAGATATTATATTAGAAGTGGAAAGTGGCTGTCAAAGTCATCAATTCATCAAAATAACTTGGAGATCCTGTACGTTGAAAGACGTCAAACAAAACAAGCTTTTGTTACCAAAATAACCATAAGTAGCACGTTATACGTTTTCCTCCATAATAACACATCACCAATAATAAAGGATATTTTAAGCACGACATTGACATCTTTGTTATACCTGTAGGTTGTCTGAAGGAGACTGTGGGAGCGCCCTAAAGTCGCGCCGTCTTTGTTTCTATAGCAATCCGTAATACAAAACCAATATAACCTAAAGGTTATAAATAGTATGGTACAGTTGTGAACAATGTTTGTATTAAATAATTAATGTAATGAAGCTTAAATATAATTATTATATAGTTTAAATGTTTTTGTATAGGTACCTACTTATAGTAGGTAGGTAAGGGGATATTTTATTTTTCATTATTCATTTTCATGGAAACCAAATAAATAGCTTTGTAAGTAGACTAGCTTTGGTACTTTGGACTCTTCAGAGGTGTTTGAATGTGTGTCCAAGACTTTCTTCAAAAATTTCCTTGCGCAGTTGAAATGCTCCTGAATTTTGAGGGTAATTGGGGCACAGTGGGTACGACAGAAGGTGGTCCATCGTTTTGGAGAGATGCACTACAGCCACAATCCCATTTTATTTTAACCAGTTTTGTCCTGGTACCTTAATGTACCCGTCTAGATCACCCACTGTAGCCTCAATTAAAGGGTAAGCATTTTATGTGAGCCTCACCTCTGACGTCGAGCACTCTCAGGTTGGCCCAGCAATCCCAGCATAGCATCAAAAGACCGCAGAAACTTTATTTATTGCATACTAGCTGTTGCCCGCGGCTCCGCCCCCGTGGATATCGGTTATCGCGACCAAGCATAGCCTATGTGTTATTCTGATGTATAAGCTATATTATTGTAAAGTTTCATTAAAATCCATTCAGTAGATTTTACGTAAAAGTGTAACAAACATCCACCTATCCATATTAACTTTCGCGTTTATAATATTCGTAGGATTTAGTCATCATCTAGACGTCAGTGCCGGTTGCATCCGAGGCCTCACTTTGGAGTACGGGGTCTGCTTTTTTTTAACCTAACTGCGAAGGCAAGTAACTGCGAGGGGTGGCAATTTATATTTAGGAATGGTCACCTATCCTGAGACCGAACTGGTTAGTGTTGCTTAACCATGCAATAGGTTAACCTACTCGGTTGCCACTTATCCACGAGCCTCTCTGAATTATTTAGTGGATTAGTTTACTGATCTAACCAACAAAAAATAATTAGTCAAGTTTCATGCAATACGCAGAGCAATAACTGATTTCTCTAACCTCCGTCTGGGATTGATCCGTGATAGCAGTATACACCATACACCGCTCGACATCCCTAGTCGGCCACACTGATGGCCATTTGTCGTCTGCGTATATATCTACTGACATACCTTTACTGATCATATACTCGTAAGAGACCTGTCTGGCGACTTGTAGTTTTGTTGCCAGGATTGTTTGCCAGAAGCCAGAACCATAAAATATTAAATTCAAGGAAGAGGCCTCTTGTTTCAACAGATTCTAATAACGAATTATTAGCCTTTTATTAACGTAACATAATCTTCCATGTTCTGTTCCATGATTACTCGAGAGTTTCCACATCATAATAGGCAGCTATATAAAACTGATCTTAATCGTGTTTACGGAATCAATTATAACAAAATTGTATAACACGTGTACCTGTTTACACTTTAAGTAGGTTCTTACACAATCCTCCTTCCGGCGAAATACTTACCATCAAATTTTAATTACATTTGCACATTACGAGATTTTTTTTGGATCGAGTATCGAGACCTGGCGACTTTTGCCGCTCTACATCCATAAGTAGAAGATAGCAGAGTTCATCGTCGTCTGAGCCTGTTCCTAATAACCAAAGTGGAGGTCTCACTACGATGCGGTCAAAATTCGATATATTCGGTGAAGCGACTGCCATCTAATTTCCAGAACCTACTAGTGGTTTCCAAGATTTTTTGTTTGATCAGTTTTTTGACCTTTTAAGGCTCGAATTACTGGTAACGATTGACATAGGAGTTCGTTTGGCTACCGTGACCGACGGCGAAAGACGCTCTCTAAAGTACAGATGTGTCTCAATGGGTTAAGAATGGTCTGGTCACTGATTGGTGACCAGACCATTCTTACATTTTTTTTATTCTTTTATTTGGTTAACCCATTGAGACATGACATGACATGACATGACATGACATGACCTCATCTTAGGATGCTAAGACAGACTTAGCGTAGAGGAGAGCTAAAGTGTTTGACTGTGTTGTGTGAATTGTCGAGACAAATGAGGCGTATACATAATTTATTGTTATTACCGAAAAATTCATCTTATATTTACCGTTGAAAAAGAATATTAGGTCGGCACATATTTTAATTAGCAATCAAAGTTTCAAACTTCATACGAAGAGCCATGTAGATCCTCGGTAGGACATGGCACACACGCAGTTGGCGAACTTAGTTTATGTTACAGTCAAATTTAATTACTTAAAGTTCCTATTACTACGACAGATGCAGTGCGTTTTATGTACGTATGTATGTACGAGTTTTTGTAGGTACTCACTCACTTGCGAGCGAGTAAATTGTTTGCATGATACAATGATACTGGATAAGAGTCCCTCTGACCACCAGATATGGCTCTATCTCTACCTAGAAGATTATGGTGCTCAACCAGACTTTACAATAAATAAAATATAGGTTTGTGCACTTGACGAATGTGTAGAACAAGCAAAAGGTGTATATACATACCTACCTATGCCAGAATCTTAGCAAATGAAAACATGTGGTCTCTACCTACCCTAATTAGAAAGATGCGTGACTGTATCTATACGTAGTAAATATCTGCAAGAATATCTGAAAATGTTAATCTACTTAGGTATCACATAAAAATAATTAAACAATTATTAATTTCATTCTAAATGCAAATACATTGTCAAAATTAATCAATTAATTAAACTAGATTTAAACTAACATACATACATAATATCTAATTGTGTACTAATAATTGTAGGCATAATATGTTAATTGACTACAGGAATACATAGTAAATCTCAAAAATTATCCAAGAATTTTAACATTTTCCCATTACCAAGGTACAAGTCAACGTGAGTATTATCGTTTCATCGCGTACGGGTATCTGTGAATCTGTGATATAATGTCAAGCCCGCAATGAGAATTGCGTAAAATGGTTTGGTTGAAATCGAGCGTGTGACACTGTGGGACTGTGTGAATTAGGTATTATTATATCTATGGCCGAATGGCCGTGACCCACGGTTACTGCGAGCATGGCACTCGACGAATTCGGGGACAGAAATATCTACTATACGGCTGGAAATTCCACAAAATATCTACCTACGTATGCCTACTACTGCAACGTCTCAGTAAGAATATCATGAAACAGAGTTCTAACTTTGATTTAGACTCAAATTTTCCTTAGTGATGGGGAAATATACCTACGAGTGGGAATCCAATGCCACCTAAAGCTTGCAGGGCTTATCAGCTTAGAAATTTAATTTTCTGGCGCAGAACCTTGATTGTTTTTAGTTATAATTAAAATGGTCTCAGTTATATAAGTACCTACGTCTATTAATATCACCTATCATTCTGGTGAAAATTTCGTCGAAAAGTGTCCAGGCACTTTTGGAATTAGCCGGCACAAACAGACCGTAAGACAGATGTAATAAAAAAATATTTACCCAATATTTTTTTATTACGATGTGGAAACTCAGTTTAGTTTAACAGATTTTCAGTGATGAAATCCAGGCTGACAGTCAACGCAATGCACTTGTGTAAGTACCTACCTACATACCTACCTACCTATATAATTAAGCGAGGTGTTAAACACAGCATCACTTGTTTAGATTTTAGGTAACTTGCATAATTTATGTCTAGTTGTAATGATAACGAAAAGAAAGTAGTGATGTGTCCTTTTTTTATCGTACGCAAAATTCCCTAGCCCATCTAGCGTAGGTTACCGGAGGTGAGATTGCCCGAAACATATCTCTCACACCCCGGCCAGTGGTGGTGTGTCCTGAGGGATTTTTTATGCCGCTTAGTTGGCAAACAAGCACACGGCCCACCTGAAGGGTAGTAGTTAGCGTGGCCTCTGGATGAGTGTAATGCTAGGGATATCATACTCATGCTGCTGGCCCTGGAAAATTAGGTAGGTACCTGTACTATAGTTTCACATAGGACTCGCCTTATCGCACTGTATTTAGGAGAAATTAGACCCTTAACAAAAAAAATTAAGTACTTTGGTATGCCGCCGTCGGTCGCGCCGTGGATGCTTCATTAGGTTTGGAGATTGCAAAGCTAAGGGAGGGAGGGATGCTATTATCTTCGAGCCAATCCCTTCCAGTAATTATGATCGAACTTCACGTACAGGTAAGTTCGTTTGATCATTATTTATTATAATATTTTATTATAAGTAATCATTTCACTTTGCTCACTTCTTTGTCCTTTCAGACAACAATAAACTATAGTATAAACAATAATCATTTTTTTAAATGAAATAATACAGAACATACGACTTCGCGCGATTTGACAGCCTCCGTGGCGATGGCGTAGCGGTAGTGAACGCGGCCGCTACGCAGGAGGCGCGGGTTCGATCCCCGCTCAGTGCAAATATTTGTATGCATGAATATGGATATTTGCATTGGTCTGGTCGTGCCTCGGAGAGCACGTTAAGCTGTCGGTCCCGGTTGCCATACGAACATCTATGGCAGTCGTTACGGGTAGTTGGAGCTCTAATAATTCCAACAACAACGGTCTAGCTGCAATGCTTCGATATCGCCTAATGGCACCATTGGGTTGTGGAGGTCAGATGGCAGTCGCTTCACGGAAAATATCGGGGTCTAGCCAAATCTGCAGTTAAGACTGGTAAAGCGGACCCCAGACTCCGAGGCTAAAAGCATCGGATGCTACTGAGAATTAACGCTAAGAAGAAGAAAAGATACGACTTCACGCGATCGGATTGCCATCTATGTTAAAGCGTCCTTGTTTCAAGAAAGAGGAATGCGGCTATACGATGCCCCTTTCTCACCGGAAACATAAACGCTTTAAGACGTCATGAAAAGCTATCTGTCCTGAGTCCTGAGTAACAAACATCGATCTATTGGTCCTCACAAACTTTCACATTTATAATGTGAAGTAGGAAGTAGGATTAGGTCATCGATGTTTTAACCTTACGCCGTCATCGACCATAATATTCTGAAAGCCTCTACACCACCTACCCAGTACGTATTACTTATTTGATAGAGTAGGTACCTAATTTACTGTCCGCAAATCATAATAAGGGTTGTGTCCTATTGCCTAAATAGTAATATTTATTGTTTTTCTTAAATTGTACATTTTTGAATAATGTAATGAAAAACTATTAAGTGAAATATTCTTATGACAAATAGATTATGAAAATTCATTTTCTTGAGCGGCCCGAAAACGCTCCATACCAAATCGTGGCATGTGGTGACGTCACAGCTTATTGGCGCGTAGTGCAAATGGAGTGCATATCGCATTTATCTGAGTCCACGTTGCATTTTGAGATTGATTGATAAGGAATCTAAAAAAATATATTTTTTGCCTTATTCCGATTGCTTATATTTTGACCTATTTTGGAAATTAAAAATAATGAAATTCATAGTTTCAATTTAGTTAGGTAATATCGTAATTTACCATGCATATTTTTGGGTAAAAAAAAATAAGACATTTAACAGTATTGGTAAGAATCTGACGACTTAGGACACTCCCTTAAACTGTTGGAATCATTTCCTCTTGTTCAGCAAAGTTGAATTACTCCGTATATACTCCGATATCGGAACTGGGCCACAGTGCCGATATCTGGCGTTTATTATAAAATTGCATTGTCATCCTGATTAACTCCAGACAAAGGATCTCTTCAACTATCAACAGCACAGAGACGCAACAAAACAACAAAGAAACGGAATATCACTGAACATAAGAATATTTTTACGATTGTGCCATTTACCTATAATACCGATACTAGCTACTTACCTATACATGTAAATACAAAAGCTTGGGTTGATCGTTGAAGGAAGAAAGAAAAATATTATTGATAGATATTTGGCGGCAGTCATTCACATAAAAGTCGTATAAGCCAAACAAAAGAGAAGACAAGGAGTAGCGAAGGAGGAGTATGACATGACGGAATTGACATTTGGAAGTTCCCAGTTCGAACAATGACGGAGGCCTATTTTTAACCATTACAAAAAATATTGTCGCGCGCCATGTAGCGCAACAACAAACAATGTTGTCTAGAGCCTTACCACCATCTCTTAAAAGTAATAGATATTTCAATCTTACTTTACTTTCATTACTTTCATTGTGTTAGAAAGACTCTGACCGTTGTCATCCGTCGATATTCCTGTACTAAATCTTGTAAGACAAGTGTATAGCCTGAGTATACTGAAGGACGCTGATGACGACGGACGGTCCGATTCACACTATAAAAGTCACAAAGTTAAAATAATACTTCTAGATATGGTAGTAGCCAATGCTGATTGACCCCTCAACGTCGAGACGAATGCATGCATAATTCGAGTCGACAGTCAAACCCAAAAGGTAGTCTTTCCAGTTGGGTTGCATTCTAAAGATCTTGCTCTTATCTCACTTTAGCCTATGAATCGACAATCGAATTTAAAAAGCTAGCGCCAGACCAGTGTGTTGGCATCCTATAAACACGGAAATCGCGGAAGAGGTTTCCCAGCAAAACAGGTCGAATGGCTTTCTCAGCGGTCGTGTCCTACCGCCACGCCACGCGCATAGCCACGACCCACCTATTCGACTCCAACCGTTTAGCGAGGTGTTACGCAACTCCTACGCCGGGTAACGCAAACAACATACAGTCATGTGTGCTGCCCGTTATTGTTGTTTTAGTTACGTGTCATTGACTGCCAATTAAATATTTGTCTTTACACATAAATCTAGACACAAATGTCATTATATTTTATTATATTTTTATTTATAGACCGGCTCTATGGCGTAGCGGTAGGACGTTTGACTGCTACGCAGGGTGGCGCGGGCTCGATTCCCGTTCAGGTTAAATATTTGTATGCATGAATATGTCTATTTGCATTGGTCTGGGTGTTTCTATGTATAACTAGCTGTCCCGGCGAACTTCGTACTGTCATATTTTACCCGTTCTTGCTGCACCTGTTTTCTCATCCTTTAAACCTTCCCTGGACACCCACGATTTTTCAAGACTAAAATTAGCCAAATCGGTTCAGTCGTTCTTGAGTTATAAATAACAACGAAAAGTGGCATTGATTTTAATGTATTAGATAATATGTATGTATTTACAAAAGTGCCTGCCGTGTTGGTTCCCGGTGGAGAAGAATAGAGCCACCCCTTCTTCCCGTAGGTGTCGTAAAAGGCGACTAAGGGATAGGGCTATCCGAAAGTAAACATAATATGGCCTATGATAAAATGCCCGCTAGACGGCAATAGGCTCGCTGCCTATTACGTGGGACTGATAATCATAGTTGGCGAAATGAGGGTGTTAATACGCCTCTGCATAACCCTTCGGGGATTTACAGGCGTGAATGAGTGTATGTAATGTTTATGTATTTTTACCATTGGCGCTCGACAAAGGGTCCGTGCTGGTCTGCGATTCTTCAAAAACAGTGAATATTTTTTTTTGTTTAATTGAGTAAATCAAAAAATAATTATTTTCCAAGTGCGAGTCGGACTCGCCCATGAAGGGTTCCGTAGTAGCAAAGGCGAAAATTGCGGTTTATGACGTATTAAAAAAAAACTACTGAATGTATCTCGTTCGAACCAATTTTTAGTGGAAGTTTGCATGGCAATTTACATCATATATTTTTTTTAGATTTGTCATTCTCTTATTTTAGAAGTTAGAGGGGGGGGGACACACATTTTTCCACTTTGGAAGTGTCTCTCGCGCAAACTATTCAGCTTAGAAAAAAAATATGTTAGGAACCTCAATAGCATTTTTAAAGACCTATTTATAGATACCCCACAGGTATGCGTTTGATGAAAAAAAAAATTTTGAGTTTCAGTTCTTATTAAGGGGACCCCCAAAATATAATGCTTTTTTTTATTTTTGTGTGAAATTCTTAATGCGGTTTGTGAACCTACATCTTCTTACCAAGTTTCAACAGCATAGGCCTTGTAGTTTCGGAGAAAAGTGGCTGTGAGATACGGACGGACAGACAGACAGACAGACAGACAGACAGACAGACAGACAGACAGACAGACGGACGGACAGACATGACGAATCTATAAGGGTTTCGTTTTTTGCCATTTGGCTACGGAACCCTAAAAACCACCAAAACGTAATAACTGGCTGTATGGAATATGGCTCAGTTTAAAATTTAAAATTAAGAAAAAAGTGCCCTAATTTTCTGTGCTATTTTCATTGTGACCGCGGGAAGTGAATAAATGATTTTTCTAAAACTTTTATAACTAAAATATGGCAACAGTTATTTCCTGTCAGTTAATATTTTATAGTCTTGGATAACATCTTGATACTCATAGTGTTAACATTATCGGTTATTCTCAAAGTGAATACCTAGATTATTTTAACTTATTCTAACGTGCCGAGGCACGATCAGACCAATGCAAATACCCATATTCATGCATACAAATAGTGCACTGAGTGGGGATCGAACCCGCGTCTCCTGCGTAGCGGCCGTAGCTAAGGTCTTTATCCGAAGCATTTAGGACATTACCGTCCGTTTAACTTCTCGCAGCCCTGCCTGACTCTAGGTAGGTATTACGTGTTTTTCTTTCAACGCGACCAATCTAGCATCTATAAGGAACAACAACCGGTATAATACCAAACATGTGGTGAAATCGAGAGTCCGTAAATAGCCGTGAATATTCGACGCTCGAATTTTCAAGTTGTTCGAAATGAAATTAATGCGGAGCGGTGCGCATTGTCGTCAGTCACGTGCGCGCCCGTGATTTGTACCTAAGTGGTGTTAGTGGCAAGGTTCGCCCTAATAACGCAATTCGGTGAACGGAATGTAACATCATAATATCATACATGTCGGTGAGTGCGTCACCTACCGATTATGTACGATTTATATAATCGAAGCGTGTTGCCGTGAGCCGTGACACACTGACTCGATGCGACGTGCACCTGTAATGGCACACTTTTTGATCGATTGAGACATATCCCTAACGCGCTTAAGGCGATTGGGGGCACTAAACATTTTTGGTATACACAACTAGGTACATAATTTATTTGTTAACTAACTTTATTTTTGCAACTCAATTAGGAGTTACACCACGATTATACTCGTACCCGACAGCCTCTGTGGCGTGACGGTAGAAAGCGCAACTTTTTACGCAGGGGTGCGAATTCGATTCCCGTTCAGTGCAAATATTTATATGCATGAATAATGTCTATTTGCATTATTCTGGGTATGTCAGTGACTCGGAGAGCGCGTTAAGCCGCCGGTCCCGTTTGTCATACGAACATCTATTATGGCAGTCGTTACGTGTAGTTGAGCCCTAAATAGTCCAATAACTGGTCTAATTGAAGTACTGCGATATCGCCAATAGGTTGTGAAAGTGGAGGTCACGTGGCAGCTTCACTGAACATATCGAAATTCAGTCAATCCTGCAGTTAGACTGGAATAAACGGACCCGAAATACAAGGTAAAAGCTCCGGAAGCGACCAGCATTAACGCTTGGATGAAGAAGATATCCCGGTAGTTTAGAACCTAGATGGCGAGCGGTGTCAGTCGCTCCAGTCCGACATAACCACCACCGAGGCTAACGATTGTGATGCCTGTAGGGACTTCTGTAAAAAAAAAGTACCTATATACTTACCTAGTAATAAATGGGTAGATCTGTCTCCAAATATGTCGATTATTAGTGCCCTTCTAAACGGGCCATGTTTTTTTGCAATATGTTGCTGCACTATTGGCAACTGATTGCCCGGCAATCTCAAAAATATTTCATTGCAACAAACTGATGGCCGAACAATCTATGGCTGGGCAATGTGTTGCAAATATGTCTGCAATAGTATGGCTCTTGATGCAGATTCATTAACGGGCTACGCAAACCAGCAACAATGGCTGACGAAATCACACTTGTTGCAGCAGCTTATATTGTTTTATTAAAAAATAAACAGAAAAAGAAGAGATTGTGGATTCGACCTTACCTAAATAGGCGTGAAACTTTAGATAATTTAGGTCTAGAAATAAACCTTGAAAATAAATTATTTAACAATTCGCGTAGAAAAGGATGGACTGTGCTATAACAAAGAGAGCGACTGAAACAACAATAGAACTGGCCGAGCAATATTGCAGTAAAATCGACCGCCTAGCGATCATCCGGCAACCCATCGCGGCAACATCGGCCTTATGTGGCAACACAAAACATGTTTGGCTATATGGCCCGGGACACTAAAACGCATCGCGATAGATTGTAATACGTCTAGGGGTACTGGCCGGTATTGCTTGCAATAGTTGCAATGTTGCCGGGCCACAGTGTTGCAGCCACTAATTGCAGTAAAACATCGCTCGTTTAGAAGCACCTTTATCCGCATATCCACAGAATACGACACTGCGTACAGTGTATACTCCAACACGCGTACCCCAACACGGATCTAGATGGATGACTTCATTTTGGCGACACATCTACTATTTCACGTCCAACCCCTATTACTAGGCACTCCTCGTTGCTTCGTAGAATCATGTAATTTAGCACATATAAAGGGAATAGTACTCGTAAGTCTGAAAATTGTAAGCATGTAGGTATAAAAGCATACTATACCTACCTATAGTAAGTAGTAATCCATACCACAAAAAATACTTATCATAGTGTGAAATAATATCTAAGTATATCTCCTTAATAAACACAGATTAATATTCATCATCATCATATCATAACATAATAAAATAAACAGACTAGAATTTGCGTTGCAACGAACCTACACTAGGACACTTAGTTAACCACTGTGTCATAAATGAAAGTAGGTAGGCACATTGCGCTGATATGAAGAAAATGTAACACACTTTGTAAGTTAAAAATGTAAAGAGGTTCACTGAAATATATCAAAAACTTATTTTTAGAGTTTCGCACGCGTACCACAAGAGGCAAAAAGGAACCCTTGTCCGTGTCCTGCTCGTTTTGTACATTCTGCTCGTCGGCCGGCGTTTGGTAGAATAGAATGCCAAATGTAAATGCGTCAACGAATCTCAAAAACGCCAAATCCTATACATTCGTCATTCTATTCCATGATACAAGCAAGCATGAGCCAAGCAACGAATTGCCACTTGTCTAGGGGGGCTAAGGGGCTCCGTCCCACCATCCCTTTATAAATCGATTCTCGCTTCCAACTTGATTCGTGGTCGAACAACGATTTTTGCGCCAATTTATTACATCAGTTTGCTGCAAGGTATAAATTTTACTCCAGTTTTCCAAATACAATGTTTTTATCCCGCACTCCAGTAGATTCTGCAATTTCGAGAACTTAAGAGTCACCTGTTAAAAACTAGACTAGCCTTTAATTAAAGACTAGACTAGTCTAGTAATAAGTAGGTTTTGAAACTTTGAGATATAAAAAAGTATCTAGAAGTCGTAGCGACGAGGGAGTTTTATTCTGATGTCTGTTATGATAATGACTACCTACAGTATTCAAGAAGAAAATGGAAGTACTTAACACAAAAGCGGCTATTTTGAAACATAGTGAGCCGGATGTGTACGGACCCCTTAGTGCGTGAGTTTAACTCGCACTTAACCGGTAATTTTCAATAAAAAGTTTGAATGTGTTTACGGATATGTTATGTAAACATTGCTCGTTTCATGTAAAACCGGTCCGCAGCAACATGTGAACCATATCTCATGCACTTGGTAACGTAACGAGGGCATTTCGGAAAGCTTTAGTATGTAATGTAGGTACATAGGTATTAGGTATCTATTTTGTAGTTGAACCTCTCTACCAGCCAAAAGTTATTTTAACTTTTGTTGTGGGTATTCCACAAAACGCTTATTGTACAAAATGCTTTGGTAGGAAACTTTTTCACTATGCGTACAACTTAAGAAGTGGAACTACCTGCCTGAGTCTATGTTTTAGGTAAGCTACGGCTACATACTATCTGAGAATCTTCAACTCTCAATTGGCAGATGAGATAGATAAATAAATGCGAGGCATGTGTTGTATCGATGACAAAAAAAAAACTTTAATTTAATCCCAAGCTCTCAATGATAGATACATAGGTAATTAGTTTTACCCTAAATTAGTTTTAGGTTTTAGCTGCAACTGATTCGAATCCGATTTGGATTGATATGTTAGAAGTAGGTAAGTACTCGACAGAGTTGTTAAAAAAAAGTGGTTGAAAAGTCAACCGAGCTCGTTACTGTCTTTTTAACCACCTAATTTCTTAGTGTATTATACCTATTTCAAGGAATACTTAGCGTCGCATGCATGACATGCATATATTTTTATATTTTTGAACTCAGGCTGAATTAAATTACAACGCTGAATATAAGTTCCTTTAATTCAGTTTAAACTACGTCAGCACATTTTAATTTCATGACATAAAAAGTGAAAACTTAGATTCCAATGTTAAAATTTTACAAGATGTTATTTGAGCTTTTTAAATGGTCGGTAAGAAACGTGGTTACCTTAGATTATATTATTAATATGTAGATAGGTAGCTTCCATTATAAACGATTAGGAAGTTATAAAATTTTAAAGAGAAAAACCAGTCTGCACGATGGATGGATTCAAATCGAGCAAGACATCGTCATTGTTTATGCATGCAAACTTTTACGAGATGTAATCAAATTAAAGTTATTTATAAGTAAGGCAAGTGCATAATCTCGAGCAGGGGGGGTGACCAACCACGGAACTGCGTCTGATCTTTCATTCTTTTTTCTTTCTTTATCTCATGGCAACCATTTTATCAAGTTTAATAAACAATATTCAAATAGGTACGTTGAAAACCCTGTAGGTAAGTATATTCCTTTCCAAATAAAATTAGGTAGGGACTCCTACCTAATACAGATAGGTACAAGCTGACTTAACTATACCTAGGTACATATCTATGTAATTGATACAGGGGAATATATTATGGCCAGTAAAGTT
Source organism: Eilema depressum (assembly GCA_914767945.1). NCBI lineage: Eukaryota > Metazoa > Arthropoda > Insecta > Lepidoptera > Erebidae > Eilema > Eilema depressum. The sequence goes on along the minus strand of OU612012.1, from coordinate 18,391,888 downwards.
TAAGTTTGGTTAGTAGGTAAACACTAAAATCTTAGGTCCATGGGTCCAATCAAGTGGGTCAAACTTGATCTAAATGTTTTATTATATTATATTTAAAAGTTCACATTTGAATATCAACTGTGTTTCAACCAATATAACAGCACGGAACACTCTAACAACATTTACAACATGCTAAAACATAGCAACCTACTGAATTCAAGTTCAACACATGTACAACAGGCCCTTTTCTGTTTTTAATTAGTTACGAATAGTTACATAAGTGTGTTATCCAACATACCTTAATATTGTGTTCTTTGGCTTCTTACAAAATGTAATTTATGTATCCGGAAGACTTATCAAGAGTACGTGAGCATAGAGCATGTAGTTAGGCTCTTATTAGACCGCATGCCCACGGCGCGGCGCCAAAACCGGCCGCTGACATGACGGTCTAACCGGACACGACCGTATTACTTTAATTTTAAGTTTTTATGTTCTGAGTTGTGTAATACATGCTAAGTAATATGTATACATATTATGGGGCTTGTAAATGAATTTCATTTCATTGTTACCGACTTAACCGGAAATATTTTATTAGGTATTTATTTTGTGTTTTATCTGTATGTATAAAAAAACCTCATACAGGTATATATTTACGTGGGTCGGTTCCATTTGCCATACCTACTTAATAGTACGTATTTTTATGTAAGTAATACGTAGTCTGGCCCCTAAATAGTCCGACAACTGAACTACTTATCACAGAACTTCGATTCCGCTAGTGGTTTGTGGAGTTTTGAGTCTGGAGTGCAGTCTATTCACAAAAAATATTGATATTCGGCCATCTCTTAATTAGACTGGTAAGCCGATGCTGATTGCATTGGATACTTACGCTTCCGAGGATGACGATGATGAAACTACTAGGTACCTATTCTGCCAGTAAGGGACGCCGTTGACACTGTTGACAGGACGTGTGACCAGCAGTGGCGTAGCTAGGTGACCAAGGGCCCCGGTGCAAAAAGAAATAAAGGGCCCCCCTATTTTTTTGGTTTCGAAAATTCCTTCGGGCGTCGCACGTTGCCTTACCGAAGTAAACGATGAGGTGGGCATATCCCCTACCGGTCGCTAACGTGCTGTTGAGGATCAAATCCCTCCTCTCTCCCTCTTTTTCGTGCGGAAATCTCCTCAGATACCACCCCCGTCGTCGGCCATCGGGGGTAGTTATGGACTCGGACTGATTAATACCACACGCCGTCTCGGATCTCCAGATACCAGAGCTGCCGGGGTGTAAGGTTACCGAGAGCACATCACTGGCACCCCGGCTGATTCTGGGCCATCTACGGTTTTAAAATGGACTCTGAAAAGAGGGACGAACATCGAACCGCGGCGCCAGTGGGGATGAAAGGCTGACAGGCGGCCGCACATGTAACCCCCACGCCTGCACTCGGTAACCGGTCCGCTCCTTGCCTGCTCTACATTGTGCCCTTTGCTAGTCAGTGGGACATGTGACTCTCCGACCAGCCCTCAACAGATCCGCGAGAGAGGAGCGCTTCCGTCTCCGTTGCCCAGGGTGCACCGCGTGGTGACTGCGGACCCCGCACCCCAATCCTCCTTCCCTTGTAGAGAGGCGCGCGGAAACAATCTAGATATACATCTAGCTTGTTTCCGCGCATACATACGTAAATTTCTATTTATTTTCGTGTGTCTACAGAATACTTAGCGTTAAACTCTACAGATCTCACACCCGTTCACATAGGCGATAATTTGGTCGACCACACGGACCAGGTTAAATATCTTGACTCCAAGTCGCGAGAGATACTCGTATTGGTTTGATATGGTCTATGATTGGTGGATTTCAGCTTATCCGTCACCATGGTACACGGGGTACCATGGTGGCGGAGAAGCTCAAATCCACCTAATCCACAAAAGACATCCAAAAAACGCGTGTTACTGCGCATATACATACATATAAGTAGGTACATTTTGTGACGTCACTGAGGTCAAGATATATAATATTCCGGTATCTAGCAAAATGTTGTCTTAAAAATATCCCAAGACCAAAAGTTATAGATACTTATAATACACTTACAGATATCTGTAAGTGTGGCTTTGGGCGCACTTCTTAAGGGAATTTACTCTTATGAATATTTTACAGTGGTTTTCTTTAAGATTATTTCATCTTACAGCTATTTTGCTCATTCCACTGTAAAAAAAATCTTACTTGGGTGAGCCTTGCTTTAGGGTGTCGTAAGGGCGATCAGTCTTTGAAAACTCTTACTAAATCCATCTTAAGTGTGATTTCACTTATGATACTCTCGGTAAGTTTATTGCAAGTGTATTATTTACACAGAAAGCGTGCTGTGTTGGTACTATTGAAAATTTAAGTATTTTCTACTTATAATAATAAAACTTTCATCTCCATTTTAATAATAATTGTATCTATGTCCTGCATGCTTTTAATTATTTATATCCTTGCTATTGCCACTAAAGAGCTGGCGGAGAAAATTTTTTCGAGTAGTTATAGAAAATAATTGGCAAAATTTTCACGGGCCCTCTTCGTAATGTATCTAGTGGAATAATAATTTATAAAATTTGTTGAAAATTTTTATTGTAAAGAAAAAGAAAATATGGCCGAACATACATAAGACTGACTGTTCTTCTCTAAGATAAGCATAAGGTTAATAGATCTTTTGTAATACTTATTAAGTCGCCTCAAAGACAAAGTCGCTTGCACAACACTTGGATGAGACAAATTCTTGTAGCCATTTTAATAATTTTAGGGTTCCGCTTTTTTAAGCTATCACTATCACACATTGATGTAAATGTTACTTATATTATATATAATAATCTCTTTGCTATCACAAAAACAAATTTTGATTATGTGATACATACATGTCATTTATTGTTTTTTTTATTGTTTAATGTTTTACTTGTTTTAATGTGGTTTTGACAGTGAATACTGCCAAGCCGAGTCAAGATTATTATAATGGTTGTCGTAATGGATGTTGACTGTTTTATGAGTTAAGTATCGCTTGTGGTTGTGATACTACAACGTACAAAATCAACGTGCCTGAAAAAAGATGTTGTAAAGCGGCAAACCGTAGTTCTACCGGGTAGAGGAATATGGTCATTTACAAAAAGTTTTTCTAGTTGATTCCTTAGGCTGTTGTGCCAATAATATCCAGTCCCTATGCTGGAAATTCGGATTTCTTGTTTAGTCGTTTCTAAGAGTGAGCTACGTTTTACCTAAGGATGCCCTCTTAGGTAAAACGTACCTACTTATATCTGATATTAGTGACCTCAAAAAGCTGATTGCATGTTGAATGCGGTATGTTATTACTAATCGCCCACATTTTAATATTTACCCGAAACATCAAATCTTGGTTAAAATCAGTTCTGTTCGAATCGTCTTCACTAGTATCATTTACTGCTTCGTTATTACTTGAATTATCTAACTCCTCATTTTATATTATACGGAACCATCACAGTCATTAACAGCTCTAAATTCACATGGTTCCGCTAAGACTTGTACGTACTCCGGCTGTTGTAGTAATTCCGAGTTTACTTTGTTAATTTTTCTTCGGTAGCCTCCACTCCTTTTAAATCTTTTTCATTTTGATAATCCATATTATTTTACGTTTCCACTACTAAAAATTATGGTTACAATAATTGTTACTTGTAAAAGAATTCACAAGACTATTGCTAGTGAGGATATTCTCAAGAAACTCTTATAAAGAATTTTCAAGAGACTCTTCCTAGACAAACTGTCCTTAACCAATTCTATTTACATACCTTAGTTCTTAAATATGACTTTGGTGAGACAAATTGAACTTACTGTTTGTTGTCCTTATAACAGTTTTAAGCAGGAATTTAGTAAGAATAAAAGTATTATGAGGTACGTAGTGGAGACTTTACTAAGAATATATTCCCTTCTTAAATGCTTAATCAAGTGTACACTAATCCTGAGGAGCAAGGAGTCATATTCAAGGTACTTGTAAATCCTCTCTTCTGATAAATATCTTTAAAAGACTTCTTAAATACATCTATAAAAGTAGCTTGAAAGTTCGAATGCTCTTTGAGTGCAAAATGTTTTAATCTATGCATTTATAAGATATAATCTCATAGTCAAGATACCCATAAGCTTTTTATAATACTGCAGCACTTAAAAGGACTCGTTTGCAAGACAAATTTGCTAGTTGGGTACCTACCTGTATACCAATACCTCATAGGTCTGTACTTAAGTTTTCGTTTAGTAGGTAGGTGGAAGCACAGTTATTTCATTTTTTGTAGGTGAGTTTAGCGGGATTAATTCCGGAATATTTGAGAATATTTGGGAATAATTCCGAATAATATGGAATAATTCGGAATTATTCGGGCTTTTTACATCTATAGTCCTGAGTCCTGCCTGATTATGATTCTTCCATTTGTTAGATACCTATCTAAATGTTTTCTCAGTTTACGTTGCTTGTAATACCCATCTTCGTTAAATAGGTACGTACCTACTTATTTACCTATTAAGCCTAGGTACCCAGATACGCGGAAGGTACTTACATACTTTCATTATGTCAAATCTGCATGTTACACTGCAGCAATTTTACGGGCCTTCAATAAATCAATACCTAGGTATTTTCTTTAGTATGAGTATGCAGCAGCGTTAGCTTCATGTTAGCATTGCGCATTAAACATAAATATTATACTATTCGTATCATTAATCCCATTTTTAGGGTTCCGTAGCCAAATGGCAAAAAACGGAACCCTTATAGATTCGTCATGTCTGTCCGTCCGTCTGTCTGTCTGTCTGTCTGTCTGTCTGTCTGTCTGTCCGTCCGTATGTCACAGGGGTGTTTCTTTGAAACCGAGTGTATTTGCCTCATTGATATGGCTCAATTTTTTTTTTACTTTTAGACTTTAACTCACATAAAATCGTGACCAGATCATTATATGTTATATCATATTTCGAAGGCACTGATTTGTACCCAGTAGTTTAGGAAATAGACTGTGCTGATAAATTGGTCAACCAGATTAATGATGACCAAGGCAGATGAATGGACTTTTGCACCATCTTAATTAGAAGCATGCAGTTAAATGAGAATAACATATTATCTTCAATCAACTTTATTATAAAATATCTGGCAATCATCATCACCATCTGCATAAAGACGCAATTTCCTGATTGCATCCGTGGCCAAGATGACCTCGGAGCTCAGGGTCCGCCTTCCGGCTCTTCCTCCTCCACTTCGCACGATCTTGGGCGTCAATGGCAGTGAGACCATTTGCACGCATATCACCCTCCGTGGCGTCAAGCCAGGACTTCTTGGGCCTACCCCTTTTACCTGGACCCGGTGAAGGCACCATCCGCGCCATTGCTAGGCATTTGTTACCCACGTAGCCTGGCGGTTGCCGCAAGACGTGGCTGCACCAGCGAAGGCGGCTCTCTTGCATTTTATTCGCGATGTCACGGACGCGAAGGTTGCGGATGCGAGAGTTCCTCACGCGATCTTTACGCGTGACGCCACACATCCATCGCAGCATTTTCATCACCGTGACACGTAGTTCTTGCTTCTGTCGCTCCAGCAGCGGCCACGCCTCGCAACTATATAAGAGGACAGACAGGTCTAATGATCGTCTTATAGACCTGCCTCTTCAACCTAACTGGCATTTTGGGATCACGCGTGACGCCAGTCATTTCTCGCCACTTGGCCCACGCGGTAGCAATCCATGCCCTGACGTCGTAGTTGATTTCACCAGTCACATGAAGTACAGATCCCAGGTACTTAACCTGTTCCGTGCGCTCGACCAAGTCCTCGCCTATGCGAATGGGTATGGGATCTGTGGAGTTTAACGCTAAGTATTCTGTCTTCGCTACATTTAGCTTCAGACAGCCGCCGTTCTCAAGCACTTCCTTCCACCCTTTCGCGCGTCGCACCAATCTGCTCCTGTCCACGTCCATCAGCACAATATGATCAGCATACATGAGCAACCACGGGGGCTGCTTATGCGAGTTTCTGATGCTGTCCGATAAAACGTCTAATACTACGCTGAACAGGTATGGACTAAGGACGGATCCTTGGTGTACCCCAACGGTGATGGGGAAGGCTTTCGAGTCACCAACAGCAGTCCGAACCACAGAACCGGAATCGTAGTACAAGTCTCGGATGGTGTCAATGTAAGTTTCTGGGACTCCCTTGGCCCGCAATGCCCATCAGATCACTGCGCGAGGAACACGGTCGAAGGCCTTCTGTATGTCTAAGAATAGGCAGTGCAGAGACGTGTTCTTCGCCCTGTGTTTCCCCGCCACAATCCTTAGGGCAAACACCGGGTCCATGGTTCCATGCCTGGGACGAAACCCGTACTGACAACCCGAGAGTGTACTTTCCTGTCGGATCTGGGAGTACGTTATCCGCGGTAACTGCCACTCTCCTGCACCGATTCCTTGCCTTTGAAGATTGGTGTGATGATGCTTAGCATCCACTGGCTCGGGATCTCACCGGGTACGCGGTTATAGAGATTTGCTAGAATGCTCACACCATGGGCACCCATTGCCTTCCAAGCCTCGATAGGGACTTCGTCGGGTCCTACAGCTTTCTGGTCCTTCATGCGGCGAATGGCAGTCTCGACTTCTGCAGGCGTAATCGGTGGCACTATTCCTTGATTCGGAGGGAGGTCTGGTGGCTGCACCTCTTTATGCTGCTTATTCAGCAGCTGGTGGTAGATGGGCGCCATCTCTCCTTCACCGCGACTTTCTCGTACAACAGATTGCCCCCAGGGTCTTGAATGCAGCGGCACTTGGATAGACCCTGTGCCGTTTTGGCCCTGGACCGCGCCAAATTTTGCCCCTCAGACGATTCCACTTGTAAACATCATTTTTGTACCATATTCAACAAATAAAGGACATCACTTCAGACCCCGCCGTTCAAATAGACCTCAGAAACTCTCCGATCACACCCAAAAACTCATGGCTAAACGACGCTCACTTCGACTGCAGTCTTCCGATGATGCAGAGTCATATAGGCAGCTCAACAGACAGATTTCCAAATCTCTGCGACACGACATACGTCTCTTTAATACTGAACATATTAAAGAGACAATCGAGCGGAACAAAGGCTCCAAAGTGTTCGCAAGAAACCTGTCTGTTGGGCAAAGCCAGTTGACTAAGCTGAAGAGAGAAGATGGCAGTATAGCGTCGACCAAGGCTGAGGTTTTGGAGGAGATCGAAAGGTTCTATGGACAGCTATTACGCTTCGGTCGCTAATCCTGCTGGCAACATGGCGACCGACCCAAGAGCCAAGTTGACCCGACACTTCACCGAGGATATCCCGGACATCAGCCTGTACGAGATTAGAATGGCCCTGAATCAGCTTAAGAACAACAAGGCACCGGGTGACGACGGAATCACTTCAGAGCTTCTGAAAGCGGGTGGAACACCGGTACTTAAAGTCCTTCAGAGGCTTTTTAACACCGTCGTCCTCGAGGGCATAACGCCAGAAGCGTGGAACAGAGGCGTGGTGATGCTGTTCTTTAAGAAAGGTGACAATACCTTACTGAAGAATTACAGACCCATCTCGCTTCTGAGCCATGTTTACAAGCTGTTTTCAAGGGTCATTACGAACCGTCTCGAGCGCAGGCTTGATGACTTCCAGCCTTCCGAACAAGCCGGTTTCCGAAGAGGCTACAGTACCATAGACCACATCCATACGCTGCGGCAAGTTATACAGAAGACCGAAGAGTATTATTTGCCACTTTGCTTAGCGTTTGTGGACTATGAGAAAGCCTTTGATTCGGTCGAGACATGGGCTGTGCTTGAGTCTCTCCAGCGGTGCCGTATCGACTATCGGTACATCAAAGTGTTGAAGTGTTTGTATAATAACGCCACCATGTCGGTTCGAGTACAGGAACAGAGTTCGAGGGCGATCCCTTTGAAAAGAGGCGTAAGACAGGGAGACGTGATATCTCCGAAACTGTTTACGGCCACTTTGGAGAATGCCTTCAAGCTCCTGGACTGGAAAGGATTCGGCATCAATATTAATGGCGAATACATCACTCACCTCCGGTTTGCCGACGATATTGTAGTCATGGCAGAATCGATGGAAGATCTCAACACGATGCTCGAAGGCCTCAACCGAATTTCTCAACAGGTGGGTCTTAAAATGAACATGGACAAGACAAAGGTGATGTGCAATGCCCATGTTGTACCTACCCCAATATCTGTTGAGAGCTCGGTTCTTGAAGTTGTTGACTCGTACGTCTACCTAGGACAAGTAGTCCAGTTAGGTAGGTCCGACTTCAAGAAAGAGGTCAATCGCCGAATCCAACTCGGCTGGGCAGCGTTCGGAAAATTGCGCAATGTCTTCTCGTCCGACATACCTCAGTGTCTCAAGTCGAAGGTTTTCGACCAGTGTGTGTTACCAGTGATGACTTATGGCACTGAAACGTGGTCCCTCACTATGGGCCTTATGAGTAAGCTCAAAGTAGCCCAACGAGCTATGGAGAGGGCTATGCTCGGAGTCTCTCTGCGAGATCGAATCAGAAATGAGGAGATCCGTAGAAGAACCAAGGTTACCGACATAGCCCAGCGGATTAGCAAGTTGAAATGGCAGTGGGCAGGGCACATAGCACGGAGGACTGATGACCGATGGGGTCGAAAAGTCCTCGAGTGGAGGCCACGTATCGGCAAGCGCAGCGTAGGACGTCCACCCACAAGGTGGACAGACGACCTCATTAAGGCCGCGGGAACGCGCTGGATGCGAGCCGCTTCTAACCGGTCCTATTGGAGATCTATAGGGGAGGCCTATGTCCAGCAGTGGACTTCCTATGGCTGAAATGATGATTATGAATGATGAAAGGACATTGAACTTTGAACTTTGAACTTGAACTTGAACTTTAACTTTGAACTTTAAACTTTGCTATATAGCCGTTGCAAGTGGTCTCGTTTGGCCCTGGCTAAGGCTCTCCAGGGGGCGAATTTGCATCTTTGTACGCATCGCGGTCTTCGGAAGATTTGGACGCTTGCTACTTTTTATAGAGGGCTTTCTTTGCCCTGATATCTTTCTGGACTGTGTCGTTCCACCAACAAGTGTCCCTGTCACACTTGCGTCCACCCTTAAACATACCGAGTGCCGCCCTCCCCGCTTTAAGAATAGCTGCCTGAATCCTGTCCCAGCAAACCTGTACTGGTTCGTCTACACTGTCTACAGCATCAGCGCACTTGTCACTGATGGCTGAGACGAGACTCTGGGACTTGACTTCATCAAGCGGCCACCACTTGATTCTGCGTTGGGCACGCTCAGCACGTTTGCCTTTGGGATTCACGCGGAGGTCCATGACAAGGAGAAGGTGTTGGCTAGTGAGACTCGCCCCGGGTATAACCTTGCAGTTGGCCACCTAGCTGATGCTGTGCCTCCTAGTGAGTAGGAAATCGACCTGGGTAGAGCGCCCCCCGCTCTTGTAGGTGTTAAGATGTTTGGATTTCTTTTTGAAGTACGTGTTCACGATGGCATGAATGGCAGTCGCCCATGTTCTGAAGATGTGCTCACCCTCTGGGTTGCAACTGGCGACTACCGTATCCAAAGCCACCGTGAACACGCTCAAACTCCTCACACCCAACACCCACATGACCGTTCAGGTCACCACCCAGGACACCCTGCGACAGTGGGCTGTCACGACGCACTTCCCCGAGTTGGTCCCAGAATGAGATTTTTCGGCTGCGCTACGCCTAGCCTGTGGCGCGTAGGCACTTATCAGGTGGGTTGCAATTCCATTGATAAGCACCCTCACGACCATAAGTCGCAACGTCCGGGAGAGCACCACGAATCAGGTGCACCTGTGTACATCAGCTGGTAGCCGTCCCCAATGTGCATGGAGCTACTGCCACCCCAACGAGTCTCCTGCAGGAATGCCACGGCCACTCTCTGCCTGCAGAGTACGTCAGCCAACTCCCTTGTGCGACCGGTCAACGTGCCTATGTTCCACGTTGCGAAGCAGAGTTTTTGGGGAACTACAATGTTGGCCTAACATCTTTAGCCGTGCCCGGCTCAGGCACGGTAGCCCTAGCTGACTTGCGACACAAGGCGGGCGGCCCTCATGCGCACCGTTTTGCGGCGGTGCCCTACCCTCATCGTATTCCCTTATTCTTATAGCCATTTATGTTGTGATTTGGCATTTTTTGGCCTTTCCAGGGGCAATTGCCAACCTCCAACCCCGAAGGGAAGGCCAGCGCCAGAGCCTCGTCGGTTCTTCAGCAGGTGCACCGGCTTGCACGTAAGGTTGGCTTGGGGCCCAAGATCTAGGTGGACCCCCTTGCACCTAAAAATTCTTTTACATTAAAGCTCATAAAAACGTAAAAAAGAACTAATCATATGATGAAATTGTTGTTATTTTTAATTAATCCTAATTTATCTGGTCTGGTCAAATTCATCTGGGTATAAAAGCCAGATAAAACCAGACTAATGGGAGCCAGACAAATTAGAAATTTATAGTTAATCGAACCCTGCACCTTTATTTGTGAACAGATAGTATAAAAGGTGTAATTAACATGAATAGACAACATTATGACAGACCTTGATTTAGTTTCAAAACATAACTAAAAACCCGCAATCCATGAAAGAATACAGATTAATTATGCGACATACGTGACAAACTCCCAAATAACAACTTTCAATCGTATTTTTTAACAAAATATAACCCTTGAACGTGCAAGTGTTAGATAGCTCGCTACTGACTGACGCAAACAATCACGAGTTGGTATTCATATAACAAATATTCTGTGTTTACATTGAAATTATGCTTGAACAAGATGCGCCAGTTGAATTATTATTTTCGTCGGGGACATTTTTTAAAGTAATGTAATTACGAATATATCCAATTATTTTGAATTTCAGTTATAACATATCAAGAAACATGTATTCAAATATCGATGCAACATTCTTATTTTAATAGAATTGCTTCTTAAGATCGCAAAAAATCTAATAATTCAACAAAAAGCGGCATGGGGACACACCAGATTAATTAGTTTTTACTGTTTTCTGTTAGTTAAATCATTGCTTGTATTAAATAATCCCAATTAATTCATATATGCGTCGATAGACATTTTTATTTACTATGTAACCTGAAATTTTTGTGATAATTGGAGAATAAATTGATGTGTTCTTCAGTAAAAAACATGTCTAATCTGGTTTACAAAGAATCACCCACAGGCACTTTTCTCCGAAACTATAAGGCCTATGCTGTTGAAACTTGGTAAGAAGATGTATTCTGTGAACCGCATTAAGAATTTAACACAGAAATAAAAAAAAAGCATTAAATTTTGGGGGTCCCCATACTTAGAACTGAAACTCAAAATTTTTTTTTTCATCAAACCCATACGTGTGGGGTATCTATAGATAGGTCTTTAAAAATGCTATTGAGGTTTCTAACATAATTTTTTTCTAAACTGAATAGTTTGCGCGAGAGACACTTCCAAAGTGGAAAAATGTGTCCCCCCCCCCCCTCTAACTTCTAAACTAAGAGAATGATAAATCTAAAAAAAATATATGATGTAAATTGCCATGAAAACTACCACTAAAAATTGGTTCGAACGAGTCCAGTCAGTAGTTTTTTTTTAATACGTCATAAACCGCAATTTTCGCCTTTGCTACTACGGAACCCTTCATGGGCGAGTCCGACTCGCACTTGGCCGATTTTTTATTTTAACTACCGACGAGTTTGACGTGTCTGTCCGTGTGTGTCTGTGTGTGTGTGTGTGTGTGTGTACTTACTTTTTATTTAAATATTTAATAATATTTAATAATTAATTCTTTGACGCTTGAACCTGCAGCTTTGTATATAAAGTGTTGTTTTTTTATGTAATTAAGTATGTAAATATTCCTTTTAATTTATTTTAATTTCATATTGTAATGTAATTAATAATTATTTCAAGGCATTTTTAGACGAATATCTTTGTGACAGATGTGACACTGAAACATAGTGACAGCAGTTGTCAGACAAAATATCAGATCAGCTGATCTTGCCATGCAGCTGATCGCTGTAAATACTGTGAGCCTGTAAACTTATAAGAATAGTTATAGAATCACTATCACTAATCTCTGTTCCTAAAATATATCTATATATGTATGGTCCAGTATTATTTTTTCTGAGGTGACAACCTGATGTTTTCGGTTAACCTACAAAACTAGCTCGCACGTCGTATTATTATATCCAACTTCCACTAAAATGTGTAGCAAAGGTGCCAAAATTGCAGAACTCTTTACAAAAGCTGTTGCGACCACAAAAGGTTTCGATCAAAATCTTCGAAAGGTATAATATATCTTAGCATTTTTCAAATTTTCAAGTTGCAACAGTGCCAGTGATAAAAACAATTCCGAATATACCTGGGGACATATATCATCCACCTAAAATGTGTCGACCTAAAACAATCCGCGCGCGCCAAGCCCTCGTTTGTCTCGCGACTCAGGATCAAGGTATGTGTCCCAGGGTATAGTGATTCTTTTATTCTGAACTATTCTAGTAGTAGGTATATACTTACATAGAGGTCATTGATGTAACCACAGGTTTTATGCATTCAAAGTATTTACCCATGAAGTTGTAACTGTAATGTTTCTTGAATTACATTACAGGTGAAAGTAGTATGCTGCGGTGAGGGTAAGATGGTGACACAGTTCCAGGTGGGTCCCGAGCACCTGAACCAGCGAGGCACTCTGCATGGAGGCTTTATTGCACATCTAGTTGATGCTATATCTACATATGCATTGACGGCAAATGATCACATTGAAACCAGGGGAGTCTCTATAGATCTAAGTGTAAGGTTAGTGATCGATCTGGATCTCATACAATATTACACACAGTAATAAAACGTGTTAAGAGTAACTTTATTTTATAGTGACAAAGTCATACTTATTCATTTTGTACAAGTTACCACAGTTCCCGTCAGGCTGGCTGGTTCAAAAGATAATTACATTTGTACATGAGACTATAGCCACTATTTACTATTTAACACCTACTTAATATAATAATGAGGTATTTTATATATGTACTAGCTTTTGCCCGCGGCTCCGCCCGCGTGGATGTCGGTTATCGCGACCAAACATAGCCTATGTCCTTTCTCGAGGTCTAATCTAACCCTATACCAAATTTCATCAAAATCGGTTCAGTGGTTTGGGCGTGAAAGCGAGACAGACAGACAGACAGAGTTACTTTCACATTTATAATATTAGTAGGGATGTATTAATTGCATTGTCAATGTAAAGTTTTACTACCAGTAATATCTACCTTTACATATATCACATATATATTATAAAACAACTTTAAAAATTCTTTTATGAAAAGTAATTAATAAAAGCTATTAAAACGCTTGCTCATAAATTATAGGTACCTACCTCATAAAGAATAGTTATTTGTTATACAAGAGTGCAAAGTTGCTTTTTAACCGCGTGCTCATTTTTGATGACCGAGCAAGCGAAAGATTCTAAATTAGAATCTTGAGCGTTAGCGAGGGAATCAAAAGAGCACAAGGTGAAAAATCTTTGCACTCGAGTGCAACACGTAACTTTTCATCCCACCTCAGCGAGGAAATAATGAAATGCTTCTCCTTCCTAGCGTTAATTCCCAGTCAGCATCCAAAGCTTTCACCTCGGAGTCCGGGGTCCGCTTTACCAGTCTTAACTGCGGATTTGGCTGGACCTCGATATTTGCCGTGAAGCGACTGCCATCTGACCTCCACAACCCAATGATGACATTAGGCGATATCGAAGCATTGCAGCCAGACCGTTGTTGTTGAACTTTTTAGGGCTCCAACTACCCGTAACGACTGCCATAGATGTTTGTATGGCATCCGTGACCGACGGCTTAACGTGCTCTCCAAGGCACGACCAGACCAATGCAAATACCCATTTTCATGCATAAAAAATATTTGCACTGAGTGGGGATCGAACCCGTGCCTCCTGCGTAGCGGCCGCGTTCAATACCACTACGCCATGGAGGCTGTATAATATGTGTATTAATACTAGTAATAAAATACAACAAAATAAAAATTCAACAACAATGTCAACAATATGACGTGAAAAAAATTGATGCGCGCAAAGCAAATTAAAAAAAAAAGTACACCAAGGAGGTTACGAGTCTGAGTTTTTCATGAATTAAAAAAAAGTTGTATGATAAATTCGGCACCATAGAGGTAGAAGTAAATAGGTTTTTCATCCCACCATCTCGGAAAGCGTCTTTTTTCTCTTCGATATCTGAGTGTAAAAGTCGTTTTTATCCTCTAGAGAGGTAAAGTAAATTTGAATTTAGAACATCGTATGCACTAGGTTTGTGAATTCAAAACATCACTAAACCTATTTACTTCTACCTCTATGGTGCCGAATTTATCATAAAACTTTTTTTTAATTTATGAAAAACTCAGTTTTGGAACCTCCTTGGTGTACCTACTTCTTTTTTTTAAATTTGCTTTGCGCGTGTTAAAAAAAAGGCTATTAATACTATAAGTAGATGTGCAGATATAGTCAGGTATTATTCTACAGTGCCTCAGTATCACTAGTATCTTGTTGTGTAGCTAGAAAGTTTATATGTAACCACTGCTTTGAAACAAGGAGTCGTAAATTAAACAACCAGTAGTAATCTGTTATAGGTCTCTTTTATTTTGCTTTACTCACTACGTTAGTTCCAAAGGCTATTGTAGACAGGAAAGAACTAACCAAGAAAACCTGTCCGCCTTCTAATCTAAACACAGCTCCAAAACCTTATAGTATACCAGGCTAGTAACTGAACATTAAACATATGTAATAGGATCCTGGTATCACACTTGCTTAACCGATTAATAGCTGACACTAGAATATTGATACCACCCTGGTGTCGAACCAGATCTCTCCTTTTTGCGCCACAATACTGGTACAGTCATTACTACACTAGTGTAATATGATACCTACCATCTAGTATTATATTAATTTAACAGATCAATAGCCGCTGCTATAATAGATAAGTAAATCATCATAGAATCTTAGATATCACACTGGTATCGATCCAGGTCGTTATTAACATTCACTTTCCAATTCTTAACCAAATAATTATTATAGCTTATGCAACTCCGTTATTATCCTAGGTGATTAGCAAACACTATGATAAACGGGTTATCATGGGACCGATTCTATGAAATACAGGTAATACAAGGACAGTCTCACTAGCATAGCCAAATCGTAGCAGTCTCGGTTAAACTGTATTAAAGAGAAGTAATTATTACAACTTACATGTCACTTTGATGAATATAATATCATCACATAGGTAATATCACATACCATACATATAATATCACATACCTATATCACATGGTGAAGCTAATTACCTGTACTTTACAGAAAAGAGATATATGTACATACTTTAGATTTTACATACAAGGAGAGTAGCTAGTGATCTTCTATACATAATTATTATAACAATGGCAGATTATATCAATTACTGGTACCTAGATATTTAAACCTTCATAATCATTCAATTCCATTACTATTAGAACCATGGAGAACACTCTAATAGTTCCATAGTTCTAATAGCAACATTATTATATCAATTACTGCTACAGAATCAAAGATTCCGGAAAGTCAAGTAGGCACACAATAATAGTCAATACGACATTGTAAAGGTAACAAGAATAGCGACACAAAGATGAGGTACTTAACTTTTTCTAGGAGACAGCTAGGTATTGTATTGTATCACACACTCGAATACTCGTTAGAGTCGATGTCGATGGCTTAGGCTCAGGCTCAGGCTCGTCACAGTGCAGGGCAGTGCAGTGCAGTGCAGCGGAGTCCTGTTCTGGCTGGAGATTCACCCGGAGTCGGAGAGAGAAGAAAGAGGCTCGTCCTCCGATGTTCCCGTTTTTATACTATTGTTCGCACTTCCCCTCTACGGAAGTCGTATGTTGTGTCGACCATCAAATGACTTATAATCTAATTCTATAATAGCTTAATTTAAAGTTCTTATTTAGGTAAATGCTATGTAATATTCTTTATTCCTTAATGATAATTACACAGAGTCAAAATTATATATAATTAAATGATTATTTGTTAACAGTTCGTTAACAGAACCTAAACGACATAACTGTTTAATTTCTTTTAGATACATTATCTTATTATTCTTATTAATTACTAAATCTAATAATATATTTAGTCTAATAATATATTAATATAATTAACAAACATCTATTCTTAATATTTACTGATCTTATGAGACATTAGTTCCTTTTATTAAGCAAAACATAAATCAAGATGGCAATTTGAATTTTATTAAATATATTATTTCTTATGAAATAATCAGTCTCATAATTCATATCGATAATTTAAAGACCCAAGGGACACATACTTATAACAATTCATGTTCGTTTTATTATATTGTACACAACAGATGTTTGTCGAAAGTAATACAACAACATGTCCGTTAAATTCCTGTTTTACACAATTCCCTTTATGTAATTATTTAAATGCTTATAATTCTTATTGATAATTACGAAGTACAATGCTCATGTATTTATGTCATCTTATGTTATTTTATATAATACAGTATATACTTTCATTGGTGGGAACTATGTGTAACTTTGATTTTCTTATTTACATTATCTAAGTGATGTAATTAGTTTTATAATTCATGATTATAATTAAAAGGCACAATAGATGTTTTTATGACAATCCTATGGCATTTCATACTTATTTAACATAATATTTTTAGGACCATTCTACACAACGCCATCTAGTAGGAAACAAGGAACAACTATGGTTATGATTAGTTTTAATGTGTCACTAGGGTACTTCTTGATATACTAACGTTATTCTTTCTAAAAAATCTATCACGGCCATTCTGAACTGTACTTCGCTCTCGAAGTGCAAGCAAATAATTCAATTTAATTTATGTACTGTATAATATTACAGAGATACTTAATAATTAAAAAAAATAAAGAAATGATAAAATAATCAATACTGAGTTAAGCTCGCCTTTGTACATCATGTGTTTGTTTGTTAATTTATTAGTTTCAGTGTAGAAAGAATTAAATAAATAAATATGATAAGTAAATTTGTTTTATAGCCTCGGGATGTGTCCCGACTTTGCTCTTCAGCCCGGGACGAGTCCCGTGTTATATATCCTGAAGAGTTATACTTTTCCTTTTTAACCTGTTTGCTCTTCAGCCCGGGACGAGTCCCGTATTATATATCCTGAAGAGTTATACTTTTCCTTTTTAACCTGTTTGCTCTTCAGCCCGGGACGAGTCCCGTGTTATATATCCTGAAGAGTTATACTTTTCCTTTTTAACCTGTTTGCTCTTCAGCCCGGGACGAGTCCCGTGTTATATATCCTGAAGAGTTATACTTTTCCTTTTTAACCTGTTTGCTCTTCAGCCCGGGACGAGTCCCGTATTATATATCCTGAAGAGTTATACTTTTCCTTTTTAACCTGTTTGCTCTTCAGCCCGGGACGAGTCCCGTGTTATATGTCCTGAAGAGTTATACTTTTTCTTTTTAACCCAAGATTAGTAGTCTCGTATTTTCCTGGTACCTACGACCAGATATTTATATCACGGGATTGGCAATCCCGCCTATTCTTTGGGAGTTCGTAAACAATCCTATCTTTTCTTCCCTTTTTCCTTGAACTCTACTAGTTAGAAAACATTCCCGTATTTTTCTCTTTAAATCTGAATTTATATCTACCAGTTGAACTTAGGGTAATGTTAAAATAGGAGGTATTTAGTTAAACAATGTCTTACCGCTTAATCAATTTAATCAAATTAATAATTTGAATCACTCTAAACATTAATTTACATCAACACTTATTCTGTAGCAATTTATCATTTAGTTAAACAATGTCTTACCGCTCAATAAATTTAATCAAATATAGTTTGAATCACTTTGAACATTAATATTTATCTTTATATAACACAAATTGAACATAATATTAGTTTCATTTCACACCATCTAAGCACATAGGTCTTATTTAATGCAATTTATCATTTAGTTGACCAATGTCTTACCGCTCAATCAATTTAATCAAATTTATAGTTTGAATCACTATAAACATTAATCTATATCTTTATATAACACAAATTGGACATAATATTAGTTTCATTTCACACCATCCAAGCACATAGGTCTTATTTAATCGTACTTTAAGACTTTATTTTGAAACATTAAATTGACAATCTATCACGGTTATTGACAGCACAAAGGTTTCTACAGGGATTCTTCAAAAAGAACATTTTGATCAGTCCACTCACCAGGCCAAAGCCTTAATTTTTCTTTAGCTATCGTAATATTTCTTAACCCATTTTGTCCTCGTAAGGAGAACCTCTCGTTTGGTAGTATTTCAATGATTTCGTATGGACCTTTATATTTTGGTTCCAGTTTATGACTACGTCTATGGTCTTGACTGACATATACTGTGTTTCCTACTTCGTAATCTTTATTGGTTCGGCGAGTTTTATCAAAACGTTCTTTAAATTTATTAGCAGTTTCTAAGAGGCGTTGTTGGGCCAATTCGCGATCAGCTGATATATTAATAGTGGGCTGTGTTGAGTCGTCAACCACATTAGTCAATTTACTCTGTATATGGGGAAGGTATCCCTCTCTACCAATTAAGAGCCTAATTGGTGAAAACCCAGTACTTTTTTGAACGGTCGTATTAAGCGATTGTTGTACTTTCCAAAGCATGTTTGGCCATTCTGATAAATTACCAGTATTAACGGTTGTAGCCAGTAGATTTATAACCGTAGCCACGTACCGTTCTACCTGCCCATTACTACGGGGAGTACCTGTTGAAATTAAATGGTGCTCGATTTGCATTTCACGAAACAAGGACTGTATCTGATTAGACGTGAAGTTCGTGCCTCTGTCTGTAACTACCAGACTTGGAGTGCCAAAAAGTGTAATGGTTTCTCTAATTACAAATGCCATTTCCTGACCATTTAAAGTCTTAAGTGGTCGTAGTATACTAAATTTTGTAAACCCGTCTATGATCAACAGTATATGTTTATAACCTTCCTCGGATTGTCTAAAAGGTCCAGTGCAATCCAGATGTAAGGTATGGAAAGGAATAGACTTCCGTATTGGATGCAGTACGCCTTGTTTTGGACCCGATTGGCTTTTATACGAAATACAGACTAAACAATGAGCTATATATTTTCTCGTGAAAGCCGCCATACTTGGAAACCAAAAATTTTCTTTTAGTTTGTTAAGAGTCTTATCAAAACCTACATGACAACTGTCATCATGGTAAATTCTCAATATACTGAGCCTATAGCCCCGGGGGACATATAATTTTGGGGTAGCATCCGGACAACTTTTGTAATGAAGCAAATTATTAATAACAATATATTGATACGGATCTATTTCACCTGTTTGCACTTGTTCTATCATATTTTGTGTTTCAATATCATTTCTTTGGGCAGTTTCTAACCATGATGGATTGTGGACATCATTAATTATATTAATTTTCAGATGATTTAGCATCATAGGCTTATTTGGCGGGTTACGACTTAGATAGTCTACGTGCCCGATGAACTTGCCCTTTTTATAAGTTACCTCAAATTGAAAATCTTGCATGAAGGTCCACCACCTAGCAACACGAGGTGATAAATCTTTTTTATTCATGGTTGATTTAATTGAATTACAGTCAGTAATCACAGTAAAATGGATACCCAATAAATATACCCTAAAAAATTTAAGGGCATTATAGATTGCTAAAGTTTCTAAATCATACGAACAGTATCTAGATTCTGCAGGGGACGTACGTTTACTATAGTAGGCTACTACTTTACGTTGTTTGTCTTTTTTCTGTATTAATATAGCACCATACCCTATTGAGCTAGCATCTGTATGCAATTCCGTTTCTAAACTAGGATCAAATATGGTTAGTAATGGTTTAGTTATTAGATGTTTTATTACATACCCTCTAGCTTCCTCCTGTTCTCGACCCCACTCCCATTTTTGATTGTTTTTAATAAGTTTAGTAATGGGAGCAGTTCGTGAAGCAAATTCAGGTACAAATTTTCTGAAATAGCTTGCTAATCCCATAAATTGACGCACCTCTCGTATATTACTAGGCGTAGGAGATTTAGTGAGGGCTAATACTTTGGTTTCGCTTGGTCTGACACCTTCTCGTGATATATGTCTACCTAAATACTCTAATTCCGTGACGAAAAATTTACATTTTTTTAAATTGACAGTAAACCCGGCTGAACTAAGTGCTTGGAGCGTCTGTTCCAGATATTCTAGTCCTTGATTTATAGCTTTAAACGGAATCAACAAATCATCTATGTACACTAATAAAAATGGTAAGTGTTTTACAGCTTTACTTATAGCTTTTTGGAAAACAGAAGGCCCGTTGCAAATTCCAAAGGGCATTTTAAGAAACTCATAGTGATTATCCGGAGTCACAAAAGCAGTGTACTTAATGGAATCTTTTGCCATGCTAATTTGATGAAATCCGCTTTTCATATCAATGGATATATAATAATTAGCATTACCTAACTTATCTATTTGGTCCTCAATGAGTGGGAGAGGGTACCTTTCTCTTTCTATGATTCTATTTAAGGCTCTATAATCTACACACATTCGATCGCTTCCATCTTTCTTTTTTACTAGCAGCACCGGGCTGGCAAATGACGACTCACTTTCCCGAATAATATTTTTTTTTAATAAATCATCTACGATTTCCTTCACCTTCTCCCTTTCAATGGGAGCCAGTCTATACGGCCGATAATTTATTATATCGTCTTTCTTTAAACGTAAGCACATTTCTCCAGTTTTAACTGTTCCAATATTATTTGGTAGTGGCAATACAGAGGAAAATTTATCAAATATGCTCTTTATTTTTACTTGCAAGTCCATATCTAGATGTTTTATTGAATCATTCAATAGCATCATTTGATCACAAGAATTAGAAACATGATTAATTACATGACTCGGCTTAGGCAAGTCAATACGTGCCAGCCTACACCCAGTGGTGTCTAAGATAACAGCAACATCAGGGTATCCAACAGCATTTCTACCAATTATACAATCATAAGCAAAATCTTTATCTCTAGCCACATGGAACTGTAATTCCAAACAAATGTCATCAAACTTTACTGGAACAATTATTTGTGCAAATATGTGCAATCTACCATTGCCTATTCCTTCTATTACTGATACACATGGGGTAAAATGACAACCACATTGTCGAGCAACAGACTCTTTGATCACACTGCAACTGGCACCGGTATCAATTAAAGCCATAATAGTCCTACCGTTAATAGTAACCTTTGTTAACTGTAAATTAGTTTTCATAAAACAATTAACATCGTCCTTTTTTAAAGTACGTTTAGAGTAACAATTGGATTCTTCGTGACCCATTTTTTTACAAAAAGTACACTGTGGTGGCGCGTTGGGTTTAGTGAATCTACGCGGGGGATCAGTTGTATCGAGGTTATTCTGCAATCTATTCCTATTGTAAAAACATTGTTTCTTAATATGACCCACTCTACCGCATACAAAACAAGTTTTAATTGGGGGACTCTCGGTTTTAATTCGTTTCTTTGCTAAGCTCCCATCTTGTTTATCAGTTGATTTATGAGAAGAATCGAGAAAACGTTTCTTGGGGGTTTTTGTATACACAGTAAATAAAGAAATAAGTTCCGCAGTGGTTTTAACTTGAGCATTATGCGATGCCATTCGAACGGTTTCATCAAGTATACCCCCACAAATTATTTCAACTAATTGCAGCTCAGAAAAGGTAATTTTTGTAGCTTTAAGCAGCCTGAGTTTCTCCCTACCATATTCACAGTATGATTCAAATGCTTCAGAAGTAAATAAGACAGCTTTACTGAGTTTTTCAGACAAATTTCGCATAGGAGGGTATAAGTCTTGTATGGTTGTTTTGAACGTTTCCCACGTTCTTCCTTCTTCGGGTTCCCACGTCTCGTACCATAATAATGCAGAGCCTTTCAAGGCCTTACCAGCTTTAGCAACGGTAGTTAGACTACTCCATCCCAGGTCCTTAGCAATTGACTCGACGTGGATGCACCAGCTGTCTGCACCGCTGTCATTTTTCGCAGGATCGTAGGATGGTAGCTCAACGTCATCTCCTCGCTGCTTTACTGCAACCGCCTTCCGGATGTCCATCAGCAGACCTGCCACTGCATCTGGTTTCATCTCGGGTCACCGTGATGTTAGCCTGAAAATGTATTATTATATCAATATTAGTAATTGCAGTTTATCCCACTTCTGATGTTAAAAAAAAGGCTATTAATACTATAAGTAGATGTGCAGATATAGTCAGGTATTATTCTACAGTGCCTCAGTATCACTAGTATCTTGTTGTGTAGCTAGAAAGTTTATATGTAACCACTGCTTTGAAACAAGGAGTCGTAAATTAAACAACCAGTAGTAATCTGTTATAGGTCTCTTTTATTTTGCTTTACTCACTACGTTAGTTCCAAAGGCTATTGTAGACAGGAAAGAACTAACCAAGAAAACCTGTCCGCCTTCTAATCTAAACACAGCTCCAAAACCTTATAGTATACCAGGCTAGTAACTGAACATTAAACATATGTAATAGGATCCTGGTATCACACTTGCTTAACCGATTAATAGCTGACACTAGAATATTGATACCACCCTGGTGTCGAACCAGATCTCTCCTTTTTGCGCCACAATACTGGTACAGTCATTACTACACTAGTGTAATATGATACCTACCATCTAGTATTATATTAATTTAACAGATCAATAGCCGCTGCTATAATAGATAAGTAAATCATCATAGAATCTTAGATATCACACTGGTATCGATCCAGGTCGTTATTAACATTCACTTTCCAATTCTTAACCAAATAATTATTATAGCTTATGCAACTCCGTTATTATCCTAGGTGATTAGCAAACACTATGATAAACGGGTTATCATGGGACCGATTCTATGAAATACAGGTAATACAAGGACAGTCTCACTAGCATAGCCAAATCGTAGCAGTCTCGGTTAAACTGTATTAAAGAGAAGTAATTATTACAACTTACATGTCACTTTGATGAATATAATATCATCACATAGGTAATATCACATACCATACATATAATATCACATACCTATATCACATGGTGAAGCTAATTACCTGTACTTTACAGAAAAGAGATATATGTACATACTTTAGATTTTACATACAAGGAGAGTAGCTAGTGATCTTCTATACATAATTATTATAACAATGGCAGATTATATCAATTACTGGTACCTAGATATTTAAACCTTCATAATCATTCAATTCCATTACTATTAGAACCATGGAGAACACTCTAATAGTTCCATAGTTCTAATAGCAACATTATTATATCAATTACTGCTACAGAATCAAAGATTCCGGAAAGTCAAGTAGGCACACAATAATAGTCAATACGACATTGTAAAGGTAACAAGAATAGCGACACAAAGATGAGGTACTTAACTTTTTCTAGGAGACAGCTAGGTATTGTATTGTATCACACACTCGAATACTCGTTAGAGTCGATGTCGATGGCTTAGGCTCAGGCTCAGGCTCGTCACAGTGCAGGGCAGTGCAGTGCAGTGCAGCGGAGTCCTGTTCTGGCTGGAGATTCACCCGGAGTCGGAGAGAGAAGAAAGAGGCTCGTCCTCCGATGTTCCCGTTTTTATACTATTGTTCGCACTTCCCCTCTACGGAAGTCGTATGTTGTGTCGACCATCAAATGACTTATAATCTAATTCTATAATAGCTTAATTTAAAGTTCTTATTTAGGTAAATGCTATGTAATATTCTTTATTCCTTAATGATAATTACACAGAGTCAAAATTATATATAATTAAATGATTATTTGTTAACAGTTCGTTAACAGAACCTAAACGACATAACTGTTTAATTTCTTTTAGATACATTATCTTATTATTCTTATTAATTACTAAATCTAATAATATATTTAGTCTAATAATATATTAATATAATTAACAAACATCTATTCTTAATATTTACTGATCTTATGAGACATTAGTTCCTTTTATTAAGCAAAACATAAATCAAGATGGCAATTTGAATTTTATTAAATATATTATTTCTTATGAAATAATCAGTCTCATAATTCATATCGATAATTTAAAGACCCAAGGGACACATACTTATAACAATTCATGTTCGTTTTATTATATTGTACACAACAGATGTTTGTCGAAAGTAATACAACAACATGTCCGTTAAATTCCTGTTTTACACAATTCCCTTTATGTAATTATTTAAATGCTTATAATTCTTATTGATAATTACGAAGTACAATGCTCATGTATTTATGTCATCTTATGTTATTTTATATAATACAGTATATACTTTCATTGGTGGGAACTATGTGTAACTTTGATTTTCTTATTTACATTATCTAAGTGATGTAATTAGTTTTATAATTCATGATTATAATTAAAAGGCACAATAGATGTTTTTATGACAATCCTATGGCATTTCATACTTATTTAACATAATATTTTTAGGACCATTCTACACAACGCCATCTAGTAGGAAACAAGGAACAACTATGGTTATGATTAGTTTTAATGTGTCACTAGGGTACTTCTTGATATACTAACGTTATTCTTTCTAAAAAATCTATCACGCGCATATATTATTTTTGCTTTATATTGTTGAACATTGTTGTTGATTTTTTTATTTTTTGCATTTCATTATTACACATTATACATCCTCCGTGATGTAGCGGTAATGAAAGTACTTCTATGGCAGTCGTTACGGGCAATTGGAGCCTTAAAAAGTTCAACAACAACGGTCTAGCTGCAATGCTTCGATATCGTCTAATGTAACCATTGGGCTGTGGAGGTCAGGTGGTAGTCGCTTCACGGAAAATATCGAGGTCCAGCTGCTAAATCCGCAGTTAAGACTGGTAAAGCGGACCCCGAACTCCAAGGTGAAAGCTTTCGATGCGACTAGGAATTAACACTAGGATGAAGAAGAAACATTTCATTATTTCCTCGCTGAGGTGGGATGAAAAGTTACGTGTTGCACTCGAGTGCAAAGATTTTTCACCTTGTGCTCTTTTGATTCCCTCGCTAAAGCTCAAGATTCTAATTTATGAATCACTCGCTGCGCTCGTGATTCAAATTTAGAATCTTTCGCTTGCTCGGTCATCAAAACTGAGCACGCGGTTAAAAAGCAACTTTGCACTCTTGTAGGTATAAAAAATAACTATAATGATGTTTTGAGTCCACAAACCTAGTACACACGATGTTCTAAATTCAAATTTACTTTACCTCTCTAGAGGATAAAAACGATTTTTACGCTCAGTTATCGAAGAGCAAAAATAGTCTTTCCGAGATGGTGGGATGAAAAATAATTTATTTGCATGCGTGCTGATACACGTGTCCATTTATTGCTAACCAGATATATGAAAACAGGTGTATAAGGTATTCTGCTTCTCATGAAAATGGTGAACTTCCATGTGAAATGTCCATCAATAATTATATACTCATGGGGCGCTAATCTATGAGATGGTTACCTACCAGGCCATGTGGCTAAGCGGCGTTAGGGGCTTGTGTATATGCGTGTGCGCACAATGGTTTTGGTCCTCTGAATGTGAATAGCTACCAAACTAGCCATCATTGTAAACACATTCAAAAGAAAAGCCCAAACATCTTATCACATACGTGAACTAGGCCCTTCCTTGCTCACGTAAGTGATGGAAGAGGTGATGAGGAAGCTTTTCTACTCAGGTTGATTTGCTACTCAGTAACATCGGTAAAGTGGCAACTGCAAGGTTATGGCTATAGAGAGTCGCACTGATCAATACTATCTACTCTACTTGTCATGCAGTGAATATCCATCTGAGCATGTTGATTTTGTCTTGTAGCTAGCATCTTTCTGAGTTCGTAAATATGTCGTTTATAAGGTATTTCTCTGATTTCAGTTACTTGGCTGCTGCAAGGGAAGGTGACAACATTGAAGTAGAAGCAATCACAAAAAAAACAGGAAAAAAGGTTGCATTCTTAGAGGTACAGGTGCGGAATATAGACAAGAACGTGTTATTGGCGACAGGCCGACACACTAAGTATATAGGAATCTAAAAGCAGACGAAAGCCTTTAGCTAATTTGTTCATCTTCATGATATTAGCCTCAGCAATCATTTCTCTAAGTGCACAACGACGAGCACAACGTTGCGACAACCTCAATAGAGATTGTCATTGGTCGGACTGGGTGACGTCACTGGAGATCGACCAATGACAATCTATATCAAGGCTGTCGCAACGTTATGCTCGTCGTTGTGCGCTTACAGATCTGCACTGCTGGTTAAAAGAACAACAGACGCGACGTATAGAACTAGAGAGTGAAGCCGCATAAGGTTATATTAGTACTACTATTTCACTCGCTCTCGTCCGTGTACACAAAGAGTATGAGTGAAATGGTACTACTTTGGTATTACTTTATCCGCCTACCAGATGCGGCCGCAGAAGAGTTTTTAATTTGAAGACCAAGATTTGGTAGGGGGGGGGTCATGTCCCTGGGACACCACCCTTTCCACTTCGGACCACGCCTGGCGGCTTGGCTCGCTAGTTCTATGCATTCCGTCAATGTTATTCTTTAAGTGTGAGGATATTAGTGTTGTTCCCGGTAGGATAACCTGGAGCCCAGGGTCCGCTTGCACCTTTTACTTCTTTTGATATGGTTTATACGGCTCTTATGGAAAGAACTGCTAGGAGATCCGTTTACCAGTCAGCAAGTATACCGGCTGCCCTCTATGTATATGTCGCAGCCAACTAGCTTAATCAGCCGTTCAATTAACTGCCTAGGCTATTAACTAAACGGCGCCGTTCAATAAACGGCCTGAATGATATTCAGCCATTTAAGTAAACAGCTAGGCAAATGGCTTGGATCGATGACGTTTAATTACTTGCCTAGCCATTTAATGAAACAGCTAGGCAAATGACTTGTTTCTACTTGGCTATAAAAAAAAATATTATTAGTTAAATATTGCGCAATAAAGCTATGTACCTACTATTATTATTTTATTTTAAATTGTAAAAATGTTCAAACACAATGTAAAAATTGTTCATGAATAAAATTGAAAATACTGAAACAACCTATCACTAACTTTGTCTTAATTCGGGGTGCAGGGTGGTGCCCTATCGTACGAATGGCATTATTAAGCAATAGCCAACCAGTTTGTTAAATGTTGTAATAAACGTTACGGCTGAATATCATTCAGGCCGTTTATTGAACGGCGCCGTTTACAGTACCATGTAACCGGTTCTCGGGCGGGGAATATTTCTGTTAAATAGGATAGATTATAAGTATTTATTATTACCTATGGTAGGTAAATCAGTTATAGTTTATAGTTCTAACAAATACATTGTGGCGCCCACTTAATAAAATCACACGGTGGACAGAATACTATCATTTCCTTAACTATGGTAAATCATAATCGAGTGTTAACTTTATGCTGATCCAAAGATCATCTTTCCTTTAGCCAGAGCTAACGATGTGAATGTAGAAAGTCTTGTAGCTCCTCTTTTTTAATTCTTTTATTTATTTATAGGTAATTTACTTTTGTTTAAATTTTGACTTTTATTTTCATTTTTACTTTTTTAAATTCCTTTTTGAATTCCATGCACCTATTAATATTTGTTAATGTATATTTGCGATTTTTTTAAACTTATCTAGTCCAACCCCATACCTCGAGTAATTTCCCGAATTGACAATTTTCCAATTTGACCTCTCATTTAGTATTTTGAATTGAAAAATTGAAAGTACCCATAATTGTAAATGAATACATAAGTAGGTAGGTAGTTATTTCTACTTATCGTATTATAGATTGTAATAGTAAAAACCATGTATTTAGTTAGTTAGGTACATTACGTAATTTATGTAGATACTAAAATAAATTGTAGATACAATAAAATCTCATCCGAGTCTAGACCAATAAAATGAAACTACATTTATTTTTGCCACTTTATTTATCATTACAACAATGACTGTTACAACATTTATGCTTATGGGAATTGGTATAATATTCCTATATAAATATAAGTGATCCCAACAAATCCTTCACTGGTTTTGGTTACTTGTGATAAACACATGACAACATGCTGTTATCCTTACCTAATTACCCTTTCTTAGATAAAATCTTGGAAGGTATTTCAACTTTCATGGTCGTTCATATTACTATTAGAACTATCGGGATCCTCGGGTTCCGCCGTGATAATGGTGCTTGCAACTCGCAACTCGCAACAGCACACTAAGCACACTAGCGAAATATTGGATACATAAACGCATCTGATGAGGCCGTCAAGCTGAGTGCCACCATTGTAACATGGTCAATCAATCAATCACTTAACCTATTGCAGTTCACTGCTGGACATAGGCCTCTCCCAATATGCGCCATGTTTGCCGATCCTCCGCCTTCTGCATCCAGTCCGTCCCAGCCACCCTTCGTAGGTTGTCAGTCCACCTGTCTAGGGGTGTCCCACCTTACGTTTTCTTTCTCGCGGTCTCCACTCTAGGACCCGTCTGCTCCAACGGCCGTCGCCCGTCAGTCCTTCGACAGATGTGGCCAGCCCACTGCCACTTCAGCCTGCTTATTCTGCGAGCTATGTCGGTAACTTTGGTTCTATGTCGGATGACCTCGTTGCGAATTTTATCCTTTAAAGAAACTCCAAGCATAGCTCGCTCCATAGCCCGCTGCGCAACTTTTAGGTCGTGGACTAACCCCACCTTCGGTGGCCACGTTTCGGCACCGTAAGTCATAACAGGCAGGACGCACTGGTCAAAAAACCTTTGTTTTGAGGCATTGCGGTAGAGGCGAGGAGAAGACCCGACGTAATTTGGCAAATGCTGCCCAACCCAGTTGGATCCTTCTGGCTATTTCTTTGTCGATGTTATTTTTACCGAGCAGGATAACCTGCCTCAGGTATATTTGAACAACTTAGAGTGTCGCCCCTTCAATGGCAATCGATCTCGGTGCAACATATTCGTTGAACATAATCTTGGTTTTCTCCAAGTTTACACCGAGGCCGACTCGTCGAGAACATCCATTCAGGCTGTGCAGCATATCGCCCAGTTGTTCTAGCTACTCCGCAACTATGATGATGTCGTCGGCGAACTAAAGATGCGAGAAGAACTCACCGTTGATGTTGATGCCTCGCTCAGTCCAATCCAGAGTCTTGAAGACGTCCTCCAATGCGTTGGTGAATAGTTTGGGAGATATATTCGTAACATCTCCCTGTCTCACTCCACGCTGGAGGCTAATGGGTTTCGTCTTCTGGTCTTGGAGCTGGACTGTAACATGGTAGGTACGTATCTCTAATGGTGACCCTCTTTTCAGAGAGTTTGCCTTCAGCTTACCATCAGGCGAGGCGAGGTCAAATTGACGTGTCCTATATTATATAAAAAAATACTCGATAGGTACAATCCAAGGTAAATATCTCGATAGTTCTAATAGTCATCTTGGAAGTTAACCAAATTGATTTTCACCTAAGCCTAGTCTTCTCTCTCATCCATGCCGTGTATACTAACATTTAGTTCAACGATTAAAATGTCTGAATAACATGAAACAGTAGGTAAGCTTATAGGTAATATTACTATAACTAGGTAAATTGAACGGCCCGTAGGTATCGATCTAATATTCATGTAATACTCCCTATATCTGTGCTAATCTGTTTATATTGAATACATTGAAACTTGTAAATACACACATTTTTATATTATTAGAATATGCATAGATGCGTACAAATAGTCATGCCTTTCCTCCAGAGCAGGTAGAGATAACAGTCCTTCACCAAAGATGACCTACTTGATTGTTGCATGTTCACTTACATTTCCATAATAGGCATACTTTAGATACCTACCTTACCCTTCACGTCGCCGACTTGCCAAAAGCCTAAGGGTAAGGCGTCGCGTCGCCGTCGCCCGATCGGAAGAAGAGCAAGAGTCCGGTCAACATCGGCTTGCATTGGATTTAGAGAGCGCCCTTTCTATCGCACAGCGTATGTCTTCAGCTTAATAACTGTGTAGAGTAGTTAATACCGAACTATGGACCTAACATTTCACAGAAAAAACGAACAGTTTTAACTACGTAGGTACTGTATAAAGGTATCTAACTGTCAGATAGAGAACTACAACACGGAAGTAAGCGGATCTTAGCTGGATTCTCTGTCTTCCTCCTGACGTGCCAAAACAAAGGCCCCAGGCCTGTGGGCCCACCACAACTTGCTATAAGTTACCGTGTTTTGAGACGCGATCCGTGATCGCTTCAAGCACGCCATGTCACTCATGTCAGGCCCACTTACTTACAGTCAGCGCGCGGGCTCAGGAAAGAATGAAGAAATGCGGATTCCGACTCCAAAAACTAGGCTTTATGTGCATCCAGAACCTGCCACTAGTATGAGGATGATGATGGAGTATAGCCTGCGGTCCCCTTTTTCTACAGCTCCTGATTCCTTGGAACTCGTGCGCAGACTGTATGTTTCGTTTAGAATTTATTCCATTTTTCACCACTAGCTACCTTCTCCTCCTCTTTCTATCAATACCTAACTACTATCTTATTGCATACATACTTCACACTTATCTCATAGACTACGTTAATACCCCTCTCGTTACCATACCGTATGGTAGAAATCAGCTCACCTTAAAGCTGATTTGATCCTTCAATCATTTCTTCATTTCTCTCAAACACTATAACTTTGGCCTTGCTTGCATTTGATTTTAAAAACCTCAACGACAATGCAACTACGATAAATTTAAAATAGTAATTACTCGAATGGCTATCCATAATAAGTATACATAAATAGGTAGGTATCTATAATTTATACCTACTCGTATAATGCTTGGTCTAATAAAATATAAGAAGTTTCTGATTCTGAACTAAAATTAATCAACAATGTTAAATGAATGTGTACTTTACAACCTTAAATAAGTTTACATTTAAAATATACTTAGGTAGGTACTTATTATCATTGCAACTAAGTTGGTATAGTTAGATAAATAGGTAGAATAAAATTTAAGTAATTCCTAACCAAAAAATGTACTTATTCCTTTACTTATTTCTAATATTTACCTGCTAACTCCATTTTTATAAATTACTGATTCCTTAAATTACTAACTGTTAAACGGGATAGGTATATACATATACATCAGTGGCGAGGAGTCTCTATAACTCGATTCCTGCCAGCTTCCCAAAGAGTCGCATGATGCAGGACAAACTTTTTCTACCGGCGTCCCTTTTAAAAATTTTCACCATTCGCCACTGATATACATACTTACCATAAATAATCTAAACTACTGCGAAAATACAAGTAGTTACTTAACTGTTACAATTATGACATCGAGATATTTAGGAATAGTTAAATGCGCTACTACATCGAATAAATACTGTGAGCCTTGTGGAACATAATAGGAAATACTCCGCAGTCGTGCCGTATAAAATACCTTCTAAAGTTACAGACGAAGTGGGTATTTAATTATTAGATAGACAAAATAATCTTAATGATTTGGACCACATAGATAGGATTTAAAGCTTACATCGAAACACCATTTAGCGAATACATCAACATTAGGTATAATGTAAATAGTTCAAAACTGTACTACACATAAATTGGTTATAATTTATTCTACGAATGTTTGTTCTAAATATACAATGTAAATTTGTCGAAACAATGTTATATATTGTTAATAATTTATTCAATTTTGCATGTTTGCTCTAGGTATTCAATACGCTTTTTCAGTGATGCTATAGTGTTTTCTATACTTTGCTGAGACACTTCCAGATTGCTGAGTCGTTCTTCTTCGACGGGTTCTTCTAAAGAATCATGATCACGAAGGGTACTACGCTTCGCACGGTCAAGAACATTATTGTCGCTGCAACCTTCGCAGTCAGCCCAATAACGCAAGTCCATTGAAGGAATATCGTCGCAAGAAATAAGTCCATCCTGTACTTCGGGCAGCAAAAACACGTTTTCTCCTATTGTATCAATTTTATCGCCATTGTCACATAAAACACGGGCCAAACTGATTTGCTTAATCTGTCGCAGTTGTTCTGGTTTAAAAGTAGAAGGGTTCTCATACCAAAATCGATCTCCGTCTCGTAGGCGTTTAAACTGTTCTACTAACAAGCATCTGAATAACGGGCCCACCTTTCCACCTTCTACTTGATTTTCAAGTATACCCCCAACCCAAACGTCAATGTTGTGCACTGATCCATATAATTCTTTCAGCTTTTGCCTCACACTGTCATCGGGTATTTCGCCAGCCAAATCATCAAAATCATTTACCTCGGACATGTTGCAATAGTGTCGCCATTTTGTATAAGGTGGAATAGCATGATCGCGGCTACGTTGGATGTTAATAGCGGCTAAGTCCAGTGCGACAGCGTGTGCACTATAGAAAAGCTTTTCAGTTAATTCAGAGTTCAAATTTTGTGTTGGCGTTTTCAGTTTAGCCGGTGTAGTGAACATTCCTCTCAGTAAAGGATCAACACCTCCTTCATCGGTAAGTCTCCAAGGTGAAAAGAAGGCGTTACGAAGCATAAGATGACCCTCAGGAATAGTTTCGAAGTTTTCGTCATAACGATGAAGTATAGGGTTAATCATAGAATGGCCAAATCGTAAAGCAGCAGTAGCGAAAACATTGGAAATTGAAGGGTTTAGGTTTGCATTATATTCAGTATACACTCCAAGTTGCTGATAACCTTCCGGCCCGAGAATTATAGGTAACCAATGCTCGTAAGTTATCAGTTGCATTTCGGCGCCGATTACTTTTCTAGCTTCTTGATAAACTCGATCTCCGTCCCAAAATGGATTTATAACCTTCAAACTAACTGCAACTCTGTTATGTTCCCTCATCCAAATTGTATGCATTGCCGCTAAACCAACTTGTTCATTAGCCCTTATATCTCCGGCAACGAAGCAATTGCGAGTACTTTCTTCCAGATTACGCCTACAATCCATCCCGTTAACTCCAGTTGTAGGTAATAACGGTTTTCTACCGGCGAAAGTAGCACCTACACGAAGTAATCCATTTTCATTCGTTTTATCCCTTAAATCCTCAGCAACAACTTCTTCAAAACCGTAAACTTGAGACGCATCAATATAAGAAGTAAGTTGGTTTATTTGTTCCCTGGCTTGTAATTTACCAAATAGAACGGATGTCACGCCAGAACCACAAACAGCACTTGTTCGAACGAAATCTATGCATCGTCGATTAGTGACACGCGGATCTTTTAGGGGCACATCGATCGGAAAACATGGTGCAGCATAGTCGCACGTTTTTTTACAATCTATGCCATCCCAGGTCTGAGAGCTTACAGATGGCAAACTGTGATCTAAATCGTGATCTAACCATTGACCCCACTGCATTGTCATGTGACTAATCTCGATGTCTGCAGATATATCCTTTGTGGAAATAATAGTAGTAGAGACGAGACGTGCACTAGGTAATATGAATCCGTTATATTTTATATCTTTGTTCCAACCCACAGGTTCACTAAAACCGTTTTCATACATAGGAAATAGTATTCTTCTAAATCCACTCAGCGAAGTTCCCCATGTTGGATTTGCAAAGTTGTTGCAAGTGCCGTCAAAGCTCCTATACTTGCTATGGAAGCACATGTCTGAGCAGTCATCTTTTTCTCTATGAGCAACGCACCCAGATAAGCGTGCAATTACCTCAAGATGTTGATTTGACAATACGTTTTGATAGTAAAATGGATCTGCAGAGGTAATTTTATGACCACTTATTAAGAATTCTTTCACTTTGTCTAAAGTCCTTTCGTAAATTTCAGCGGCCCGCGCTACTTCTCTTGCAGGAGCATTTGGAAATCTAGTTATTCTGTAAAGTGCCCCAATATCTGTTTTTGAAGTGTTGTTACTGAAGAGTTCTTTCATAGTTCTATCAATAGCTTGATCAATATCTCTAGTGGCTTCAGTCAAAGCAATATTCACGTATGCGTCCCCGGGTAAAATACGGTCTTTAACCGTTAAAAATGCAGAGGCAGTATCTCGACCATAATCATTGAAAACAGAACATTCGTACCTTCCTGAATCTCTAAGTGTTAGATTATTGATAATTAAGCTTCCAATAATTGTTATTGAATATTTGTCATCATCGTTTACGTATGAACCATCTTTTCGCCACTCGATTGCAGCAGGAGGCTCGCTTTCCACTTCACATGGTAATTGGACTGTAGTTTCTTTAAAAGCATCAGTATCTTCCGGCTTTAATACAATACGTGGCTTAATTATTTCAAAACTCTCAATTTTTAATAAAGCTGATGCCTCAATAGACCCCTCAGTACTTTCTGCCCGGCAGTGATAGATGCCTTCATCATCAGATGTTACTAAATTGAGGGTTAAATTGTGATTATCACTACTAATAATTATGTTTTCGTCCAAGGTTATTGGTAATGTGTCTCTAAACCAGCTTATGACTGGTTTTGGCACACCCTTTGCCAAACACGTGAAGTCTACGTTGTCTCCGGGTTTAACGGTTATATTCTTTGGGGTGACGACGAAAACTGGTGCGACTAAAACAAAATATATTAATGTTAAAAATAATTATTATAGTTTAACAGTAAAGGAGCAACAAACAATAATAGTACAATATGGTACAAGTGAGCAAAGTTGGTGATTACCGCCGAGGCGCCATTGAGTGCCGAGGACGGTAATCATCATGCTCACGCGTGCCATACGACGTTTTACAACACACTTGCGAATAAAATAATACTACAAATACTAAATAAACAATACTACAAATAAATTCGTTTTCCTATGCGCGCGTATTTAACAATGGCGGTCGACCATATTTAAAAAAAATGAGGTTTGAATTTAACTTTTTTTTACTCTGTTTTTTTTTCTGTACTTAGAGAAAAAAAAAGTTAAATTTGAGTGAAAATTTTGTTTATTAAACAAGTATTACATGTTGAAATTATTTATTTAAATACGAAAACGCATCAAAATGCCCATACAATAGGCGTATTAATTTATTCATACTATTAAACACGTTATTTTTTGTATCAAAACTTTTTTAAGAACATAGACAATTATAGACACTTCCTATAAAATTTAAAAAAGAATCTATAACTCACTTTTGTGAATAATAGAAATGAAAAAGTCACATTTTGATAATAGGTGTCATTACGTGCCTAATTGCGGTAAAATAATAGCACTTTTATGAGCAGGTGTGTTGTAAAATTATATTTTTAAGGTAATATCAAAAAATATCTCCATCCGACAGTAAACATACAGCCCGTGACTAAGTGTCCGCTTGACGGCAATGGGCTCGCCCCCTATTACGTGGAACCGAAAGTCATAATTGAGACGCATCAATATAAATGAATCATCACGAAATGTGGGTAATAAAATACCTCTGCCTACCACTTCGGGGATTTACAGGCGTGGGTACCTATAGGTATGTATATAGGATAGGTATGTATCATATAACCTATGAATGCCGAAAAATTGCTTGCCACACCCTGTAATCGAACCGACTAAAATTCGAAAAAATAACACCCTGTATTTTTATTCAAACGATAGGGTCAAAACCCTATCGATTGATGCAATAAAAATAACATAAGGATCAAATCTCTTTAACAAACATGGTAAAATAAATAAAAGGAAATCCATGAAATAGAAGGTTTAGGAAGATTTTAGTCGGTTCGACTATCGGGTTTGGCATTTTCAGAAAACTTTAAATACAGTTTAGTATGTTTTTTAAAAAGAAACAGAACTGCATTTAAGGAATGCCGAAAAATCGTTTGCCCCGCCCTATAATCGAAACGACTACAATTCGAAAAAATAACATCCTATATTTTTATCACATCAATCGATAGGGTCGATCATAAGGATCAAATCTCTCTAACAAACTTGGTAAATTAAATAAAAGGAAATCCATGAAATAGAAGATTTAGGAAGATTTTAGTCGGTTCGACTACCGGGTGTGGCATTTTCAGAAAACTTTGAATGCAGTTTTGTTCCTTTTTAAAAATAAGGGAATGTTTTCTTTGAATGGAATTCGCTATCTTCAATATTCAGAGTAGGTACTATTTATCCAAGTATGATCGAAAAATTCCGCCCTGTATAGCTATATATCTACGTCCCGATATAGTTTAGAGAAGTTTGTCATAGTAACTTTTGATCTCTTTATACTGTTCTTTCATATTATACCAATTTCATTGATGGCCGCTCAATTCCAACACGATGCCAACATTACCCAACCCCCTTTTACCACATTCACGTTAGCCACGTCAGAAATCCGTGTATCCGCCCCCCACGAGATCAGGCGGTAGAGGACGTGTGGTTGGATTTTAGGGGGCGTTTGATAGATTAATTAACAGTTTAGATATAGTGTCAAAGTAGTATTTAAATTTTAGGTAGGTAGTAGGTACTCGTATCAGTCAGATTAAAAAACCTACTTTTAATAATATTATCAAGTGGTTTCACTTAAAGATTGTACTAACCTACCTTGGAGCCCGGGATCCCCTATATTTTTTTCTTTTTGATTGGTATGTCGATTTTCCGGAAGTGAGTGGCATCTGACATTCCCAACCCCGAGAGGAAAGCCTTTGCTAGAGCCTTGCCTATCGGCTAAGCCTACACCGTTATTTAGCAGCACCGACTTGCGGGTGAGGTTGACTTAAGCCTCAATGTTATCGGTAGCGCTAGCGCCCTTTACACCTAGTACGGCACCTAATACTGTAGATATTTAAACCTGTACAAATGTTGAACTCTATGCTTCTCTCTATTCCATGAGATTAGAATTATAGTATGTATGTGATTAAATTGTCTCAGAAATAAAATACAGTATATATTTCATAACTTACTCATTACTTCAAGCAGTACGGACACAGTCACTTTGCCATTGACATTTTCAGCTTGACAAGTATACGAACCAGCATCCGACTCTTGAATATTCTCTATAGAAATAGTGCCATTGTGATGAATAGAAATGCGGTCATCTAATAAAATACGTTCGCCTTCAAAAAACCAAACGATATGAGGCTTAGGATACCCATCAGCCCCACAATCAAAACTTGTATAAGGTTGAGCTAACTTTGCTGATTGTTTGAGCGGCAATAACGTAAATACGGGAGGCTCTGAAACAAAATGATAGTATTCAAACAATCTGATGCCACAATTTGTGATCATATTTCATAATGATATTCAAGTGTTTACCATTTTGGTGTTGTTTTTGTACTGTCATCCGAGCAGGCTTGGAGTGTGCTTCGCCAATAGTATTTTTAGCCATACATTCGAAATATGCGCCGTCAGACTCGCTGGTGTCGTACACCGTCAATGTCCCATTGTCCATTACATCGTAGCGAGTACCGTCAATAGGTATCTCGTTAGAATCTCGAAGCCAGACTATCTCAGGCATGGGTTCGCCACTAGCCACACAGGTGAACTTCGCTGCTTCGCCAAAACTCACACTGATATCTTTGGGATCTTCATCGATTTTCGGCGATTCTGCAAAATTATAAGTAGGTAAATGTTAAAAATATTTGTATTGCCCAAAATTCACAAGACGTGACTCTGACTATGCCCTCAATAGTAGGTAGGTATTAGTGGGCAAATTAGTTCCGGCAGGACATTATACAGCTTATACTTACGGCATTGAAAATCATTCTCTTCCATTATAGAAAGCGGCATTCCGGTGACTTTCTGAGGTTGGTAACATGTGGCATCGATGTACATATCATTATGTTGGGCCATCATCTTGACGAGCCACAACATAGAGCAATCACAGATCAAAGCGTTGCTGTCCAAACGCAGTTTGCGCAGTTTAGGCATACCGGAGAAAGCACCTGAAGGTATCCTCTTTATATGGTTGTTATGTAAATACCTGAAATAAATTTCCCGTGTATTCAATTAATGCAATTTATATTCAGATTCGTAATATTCCCATATTTAATTGCAAATACTCACAATCTCTCCAAGCGTGGCATATTCGAAAACGTTTTTGGGTCAATGTGATGAATTTCATTGATGTGCAAGTACCTGAAAAGCATTGTAATTTAATTGTACAGTGCATGAATTCCACGAACGAAACATTCATTCATCGAACTCGTGCCACTGAATACCCACTGTTGGAAGTGCGGTTAACGCTTACAGTGCGACAGACCTTTATGCGAGTTAGAATATGCAATACAATATTATTAAACTTATTGAACACCATAATAATACAATATTTACAAAAAAAAAACAGTTAATAATAACGGTACGAGTAGTACAATCGGCGTATTAAATCATCATTTTTTAGCGTTGTTCCCGGTTGCACCCGAAACTTTCTATGGGAGCGAGAGCGACTGCCTTCTTCCAACCAAAGTGCTTGCATCAAAACCTCGTCTATTTATCGACAGGTGTACCGTGTACCGGCTAGTACTTACTGCTAGTAGGTAAAGTTATTGGGTTTGGGCCCCGAAAACACAGTCAAAGACCTTAGTGGAGTCCTAATAAATTATAGGCTACTTATGTCAGTACATATGTACATATATTATGTAGATAGGTAATCTATCTTCTATCTTCTTATCTTATCTATACTCTATACTATATTATAATTGTAAAGTGGTCGTGTCTGTACATTGGAGATATTTAAAAAAAAATACTTGGGTTATGTTATGTTAACGATACTGAGCACGAAAATATTTTTTTTAAATTTCCTGTCTGTTTGTCTGTTTGTCCGCGATGGACGCAAAAACTACTGGACGGATTTTGATGCGGCTTTTTTTGTTAGAAAGGGCTTGCTCAGACTTGCAAAGGTCGCGTTAACCGAGATGCACGCGGGCGAAGCCGCGGGCGGAAGGCTAGTTAAAAATATCACACTAAGAAAATTAAACTAATTTAATGAAAGGAACTGGTCGCGAGTTCAACTCCTGTCGTGAGCTAATGCTCATATTTATCCAATCTAAATCTATATTTAAAGTAAAGCTAAAGTTGAATAAAATTTTAAAGCAATTAGTATGCTAGATTATTCAAATCGATTAAGAATAAATCGCCCAGGCGGGACTCGAACTCGCGACCAGTCCCTTGCAGGGGCAATGCTCTGGCTCGGTAGCTCAGTGGTCAGAGTATTCCTCCTGTAAGCGACTGGGTGTGGGTTCGAGTCCCACCAAGGTGATTCACTTTTACCATTCTTAATCGAAAGCTAAAATTGATACAGCATGTCTGATATGAACTTGAACAAGGTCTACATATTTAGTATAATCCCCTGGTCATACCTAAGACTAGGGAATGCAATCTCGGCCTTTTTTAGCGAGATTGATCTCGGCTGAAAAAAGGGCGAGATCTCGCGAGATTAACGAGATTGCACTCAAGCATAAAAAAGTTTTATTCGAAGCGCGGACTGACACGGAAGGAGTTGCGTTGCTATCTGTCGGTTTGCTGCTGACTGCTACGGACTGCTGCGTTCAAAAAACCTATGAGAAAATTAGCTACGAAATTCTCTGGGAGCATTAAACAATAAGGAAATGAATTTATACGAGTCTGGGGGTTCTAAAGGCGAACTTTTACAGTTCGTGGATAACTAACTGCCTGAGATTTGTGGTTCCAACTAGCGTTGAATCCGAAAGGGCCTTCTCAGCGGCTGGTTATCTGGCCAACAAAATAAGAAGGCGTTTAGCAGTCGATTCTTGATCTCGATAACCGACATCCATGCGGGCGGAGCCTCAGGTCACAGCTAGTTTCTAATAGTCTGACTAATTGCTATATTTTGTTAATATCTAATGGATCTACTGAGTAGATATTTTATTAGTTTCATTTAATTAATAATAATATCTCAGTTTAATAGTCAACTCAACTTAGATAATTAGTTTCATTTATAATTGACTTCTCGTTGTTTTTTTTTGTTATATTATAAAGGAACTGTTTTATTACTAAAAGATTCTTGTCTGATATTAGGAGAAAAGATTGGTGATTTACGTGCGTTAAAGTTTACCTACCACTTAGAAGTTTATTAAAAAAGAATAAAGAATAATAAAGATACGACGTGATTTGACGTACCTATCAAACAATGTTTGATGCTTAAGGTCTATTGAAATTCGTGAAAATAAATGTCTTATAATAGGTAGGTATATACTTTTTTCCCTAATTTATTCAAATTTTGTGATTGTTTGTGGAAAAAAACACAAAACTGCCAATCTCGCGAGATCTCGAAATTGACGAGATCTCGCAGTATTGGTATTCATAATCTCGCGAGATCTCGCTTGGCCCCCAATCTCGCGAGATTTGCATTCCCTACCTAAGACCTACTTTGATACTTTGAAGCCAGGAGTCGCTATCCCCCTTAACATGCTTTGGTACTTATAGACAATGGAGTGCGAGTGTGATCTAGAGCCTCATCCGTTAATCAGCAAGTGTGCCGGCTTATAGGTGAGATTGGTTCGGACCCCAAAGATGGGGTCCAAGACTGTAGGTACAGGTACACCATAAAATCAAATATAAGCAGTATGTATGAGCAATAAGTTTTGACTATCAAACGTGTTGATACCTAGGTACGTATCCTCGGGGTAATTACCACTAGAATAAGCAAGCTGAAGTGGCAGTGTGTTGGCCACATCTGTCGAGGATGGCCGTTGGAGCAAACGAGTCCTAGTATGGAGACCGCGAGAAGGCAAACGGTAGGTGGGATGCCCCCTAGACAGGTGGACTGACGATCTGAAGGGTGGCTGGGACCGACTGAATGTTGAGGATCGGGAGCAATGGCACTCATTGGTAGAGGTCTATGTCATTTAGGCTAATTGATTGTGGTCATACCTCGCAAGGGTCAAAAATATCACGATTAGGGACCTCTGTTGGCCTTCTGCGAAAATTACCTACAATACAGCACGAGCGGTGCCACGGACAACAGCTAGTAAGTTATGTATGTTATTTTAAAGTGCCTTACAACATTTGTATGCTTTCAACGAGGTTCCTACTTTCCTTTGTAAAAGTAGGCTCGAAAATTAGTTATGCGTCTGGTTTTTAATTAAAGTTCTAAAGAAAACACATACCTAGTACAAAATATTCTTTTTTCATGTGCAGCGTTTTAATTCTGTGCGACTATTTTCTTTAAAAGTCGTACTCGTAACATTATCTAGACTTAAGTATTTTATTATACTGTGACAGGGACGAGTACCTACCTATGTACTCTACCTACCTACGTTATGAAAACGTCTTGCAAATCTACGGTAAAACCAGATCAGTGTTACCAGTTGTCATATACGTGCTTAGGTATGTCTTCCCTTATTAATTGCTATACATCTACTAGGTACATGGACAAATGGACATGCTACAAAATAGCCGAGTAATTCGAAAAGTGGCTTGGTCAAAGCGGAGCCTAACGCCCGGGGCGCGACCACAGCGCGACGACCTGTATAGCCTGTAGCTACATTAGGATGTAGGTATGTACTCAAAGGCCAATATAGCAGCGAGTGGCTTGTCTCCAAATTCGAGGGAGGACTGATTTCCCATCGATTGACAGGAAGTCTGTCCTGTTCCTGTCTGTCTGTCCATAGGAGCATATCTAACAAGATAGACACATCTGGCCGTCAACGTCATTACGTCTACATACACTATCTCGCTTGTGGTCTTTGACAAACGTGCGCGTAAATAGATATAGGCACGTCCGTTGTCTACGACCAATATTAAATTGTAATAATTTGATCAACTATTGTAAGCTCTGTAATATGAGGTAGGGACGTAAATCAATGATATTAAAGTAGTTTTTAAATTGCATAAACTATCGTCCATGAGCATTCTAAATTGAGAACAATTTATTGAGCATTGGACTTAATTTAAATATCTTATTCTAATAGACACAGTCGTAGCAAATTTTATAGTGACTTGTGGTAAGAAGAACTTAGGTAAACGAATTTTTGTAGTAAAACTCGTTGGGGTGCAACAGTGCCTTGTAGATTAAGAGATTGCTTTAATTTAACGACATGGTACTGGTACATACAGATAATTACAGTCAATTACTGTTAGCAATAGTGATCCACCTGGTATATTCACGGCCTACTGGACATCTTGAATAGGATGGGCAATGCGGAAAAAACGACCATATAGAGTCATATTATAGATATAATATTATGGCTGAATGCACGGAATACTTACTCTGTATTGCACGTTAACTCACATTAATGATACGTAACTGACGCTCAATCACCTGAAATCTAGCCATCATAAAGCTAAGCCAAGTCGTAAGGCATCGCCTACCTAAATCAGTTATTATACAGTCCACTGGTTAACATAGACCTCTCCCAATGTGTGCCATTGCTCCCAATCCTCCGCATTCCGCGTCATTCGGTCCCAGCCCCCCTTTAGGTCATCAGTCCACCTGTCTAGGGGCGTCCCACCTTTCGTTAGCCTTATCGCGGTCTCCACTCTAGGACTCGTTTGCTCCAACGACCATCAGTCCTTCTAAAGATGTGGCCAGCCCACTACCACCTCAACTTGCTTATTCTGCAAGCAGTGCCGGTAACTGTAGTTCTTTGAACTCGTGAATTCTATCCTTCCAAAAGGCTCCGAGCATAGCTCGCTCTATAGCCCGCTGCGCTAGCTAAAATAATGCATTAAACGTTATGACTAAATAAACGATTGCAAATCCTACTAATAAATAGCTAAGTAAAGTATTTAGCTTCCAAATTAAGCCGAATCTTGAATTTGACAGAATCAAATCTTCAAATTAATTAGTACGTAGGTATAGTTTCTGATTTATTATTAGGTATATAATATATAACATCATTTCAAGTCACTTCCTAATTAATTTTGAATTCTGTGTTCTAACATCCTTTCGGATTTGTCAAATCTTTGTTCGGCGTTGTTTGTCTGAGTCTCAAAGGTATCGATATCTGTAGGTAATCATCATTCATCACACCAGCCATAACCCAGCGGGGTAAGGTAATGTTTCGCCAAAATGTCGTAGAAATATGATCTTCATAAAAATCACCCTGAACCAGAAAATAAAAACACCAAATTAACAAATACCTATCTACCGGTATTTCTTTATTTGTATGGTAGAGTAGGTGCATTTATGGCCTTCATGCGAATATTTAGGTAAATCTGTGTTACCCAATAATTATTTATCAGCTATATACATTCTGGGATAGTGAAATATAAGTTTTTAGTTGGCAATATTCGATATCGCATTTCGTAAATCGGATGGTAGCTGATTAAAAACCCATGGAGTATATTATATGACAATATGATATTATTAGCACAAACTGTCCAAAGTTCGTTTCAACCGCGTTCTGGTATACAAAATGTTGCACTTTATTTTTAAATCATCTTTAGTATAGCGGTTCATTCAGTATTTTATTAGATTGTGTTCGAATTCGATCAGTGCTCGCATCCGCGGCATCCTTCAAGGCCCTTCATGTCCATAATATCGAGGATAAAAAGCAAAAACATCATGACATAGGTTCTGACTGCTCTGAGGGACTAATGAGCCAGAAACACTGGAATTTAACTGTTACCTACGGATTGAGACTACTTTGTCAAAGAATTGGTAATATAAAATATCGATATTTTTAAGATTTTTTAACATTTATTGTAAATTTTCTCGCAGAATCCTCCTTTCATGTTTTAGATTCTTTCATTCGACGACGTCCTAGTGAATGGTAGACATCGTACAAATACCCTTGTTGAGTGTTAGGTACAGTGTGGGAATATATTCACTGAAATCAGCCAAGGGCGTAGATCCCTTTTATAATGCAGTAAAATTGAATGATATAACTTTATGCATGATTATAGGGATTTCCACTGTTTCAACTAAAAAAAGTAACCGTCAAGAACCGTTCTAAGTAACCATACGTAACAAGAGCACCCACATCACAAGACAAACATTTCGGAGACAATGTGTGGGAGCTCTCCGAATGGGTACCTAATCGCGAAGACAACCATATAATTAAGCAGCAACTCGTAGAAACCCTTATCAAGGAGCGGCACAGCAATTCCCAAATAACATCCGAATGTCTGCAATAACAAAGGGGCTCCGACTATGTTACAAACAAGCAATAATTGCAGCAGGGGGCTGGGCGCTGAGATCAATTAATTCCATTTTTATATTATAGGTACTAGCTGTCCCGGTGAACTTCGTACCGCCATATTTTTTTAATACCGTTCCCACTGCGCCTATTTTCTCACCATTTAAACCTTCCCTGGACATCCACGAATATTTCAAGACTAAAATTAGCCAAATCGGTTCAGCCGTTCTTGAGTTATAAACTAACAACGAAAAGTGGCATTGATTTTTATATAGGTATTAGATATACATATAGATATAGACTAGCACAGATAGCACAGATTCTAGCCTATAGGTATCTGCGGCTCAGGCCGCAGTTTTCCCAACTTTTGGACATATCGCCGGTTTTAGTCAACCAATAATAAAAAGTTCATCATTTCGATATTTGCCGTGAAGCAACTGTCGTCGCTATTTTAAAAATATAACAATAGGTATTTGAAGCCGTGCCCGCTACTTCGTCCGCGTGAACTAGGTCTGTTTAAATTGTTTGTCGCGGAAATCATTGCCTGAAATAAAAGTAGACAATAAGTAGGCTCAGCTCCCCCATCAGGATATTAACACACAGAAAGACAGGCAC
Source organism: Eilema depressum (assembly GCA_914767945.1). Taxonomy (NCBI): domain Eukaryota; kingdom Metazoa; phylum Arthropoda; class Insecta; order Lepidoptera; family Erebidae; genus Eilema; species Eilema depressum. Next base: position 18,347,348 of record OU612012.1, on the reverse strand, counting down.
ACATTCATAATTTATTTTGTTATGAAATCATATTTACTACAAACCTGTTAAGCCTAGTGTCCACAAGGCATCATTGTGGCGATCCATGTTGCGCAACATTGCACAACAAAGACGCGCGTCTTAAATTATGTTTCGTTCATCACATTACAAACCTTCAATTTTATTTATTTGGACAGACATCAATTTTAAGGCTGCCCAATATTGCATTACTTGCTGACTAACTTAATTATTTATTTACATTGGAAGTAGCCCAATTCACTTTCTTTGCTGACAAAACACATTTGGGAGCTCTGCTGATATGATATTGCATGCCCTAATACAGTCCGAAGATATTGGGTCAAACGGTATGGGTAACGTGTAGGTAGGTAAGTACGTAATACTATTATCTATATTAACTCTATACAAATAAACAAACTTTGTTATAATAAAAAAGGAATAAATTTTATATGTACCTATAATGAGTAAAAAAAAGACACATCAAGTGCTCTCCACTATTTACATTACATCCCTATAGTAAGCATCGAGATATTTCATGGATAGTCAAGTCACGCTTCTTCATATGCCTACTAAAGTATCCTATTTAATTATGGGTGCCACACAGAGCACATTGAGCCGTCGTTGATTCCGCTTGCTATACAAACATCTGTAGCATTCGTCTTGGGTTAGGGGTAAATTAGTAAAGGTCAGGTGGCAGTCGCATCATGGAAAAAATAGAATTTCAGTCGTTTCTCAGTTAGACTGGAGATATCAGGTGCGGCGACATCAACATCTATAATAGATAATTGTAAATTAAAAATGGTTGTCCGCGATGGACGCAAAAACTACTGAACGGATTTTGATGCAGCTTTTTTTGTTTGAATTATACGATAGGATTTTATTTTGAGTCATAAGTATAACCCATCTTTCCCCCTGGGCGGCCCATCGAGCTATGCCACCTAGTGGCATCCCACGCGCTCACGCTCTGCCCCAACGCACTGCCCCACGCGCGCTGGGAGCAAAGCGCTGAGCGAAAGAACTCTTTCTCTGAGGGCCCGTGTCAGCGCCCTCCACACCGGGCATGCATTCCACACCGAGACGATATACAGACGTGGACTCCTTTCTGATCCGAAACAGGTGGTCCACGAAACTCCCTCTCCCGGAGATCACCTGCATCAGCCGGTACGGCAGGAGCGTCCGTGTTGCCTCTCCAGCCAGTCCTCTATGATAGGTCTTACCGCCGATAACATGGCTTGCCCTGCACTCGGCCGCCCAAGTCGTTCCCTCTACTCCACCAGGATGTCCTTGTGGAGCTGGACTTCTCGAGGCTCGGGTTCCCGTCCCTGCTCCCACGTCCACTTTTACCACTAATATAGCAATTTGGAGACCAGACTTCGGAGATGCACCCTGAAACCTTACACCTTATTGCGAACCGAACTTATTGTGAAGCACCCAATCGTATCCGATGTTCCACAGGGTTGACAGGAGTGACCCCAAGACCGATCTCTGCGGAGTTCCACATCACATTTGATGTCGACCAAGGCCGGTCACTGTTAGGAAGAGTATGGCTCTCTCCGTCAGAAAGGTACGCCCCGACTAGGCGGCGAAGGTAGAGATGCACTTCATAATACACGAGCGCCTCCCTGAGGTAAGTCTAGGGCAAGGTGTTGAACGCATTGGCGATGTCCAAGGTTACCGCTAACATTACCTCGCCCCGGGCAACCGCATCCTTCACCAGAGTTCTCATGCGCATGATGGCATCTACGGTGGAGCGCCTCTGGCTGAAGCGATATTGGCCATTCGCCTTCTCCGGCCACAACCTGAAGAGGTGTCCGATGAAGCACTTCCCTATAACTCTTTCAAAGAGTTTGCGCACCTCGTCAAGCACCACTATGGGTCGGTATGCGGACGGTGAGTTCACCGGGTGCCCTTTCGAACGGAGACCATTTACCTCGTCTTCCACGATTGCGGAAATTGCGTCCGCTACAAACGTGCGTCATGAAGCTCTGTCAGTTGGGGACTTAGAGATCTTCGACTAGAGCAAGGACCCACTCTCGTCCTGAAATGCCGTCGTGTCCCGGGGCGGTTTTACTTTTTGGCTCTGAGCATTGCACTGCCAGCTCTAGTTCTACCCAAGTGACCTCGAGTCGTCGTCGTTATCCACACTGGGTGCCATAAGCGACCGAGGCTCAGTAGTCTGCGGTGGAACTTGTTTTTTCGGCTGCGCTGGGAATAGCATGGTGAATGAATAGCACTGGTGGAGACACCGAGTCAACGGGGTCCAGGGGCGCAGCTTGCAGCTTACCATAAGGCAAGGCAAGGGGGCGGCCTTTCATATGCAAAGTTTGATTTCGCCGCCCCCTGATGCTGCCACCCGGGGCACGTGCCCCGGCTTGCCCCCCCCCCCCCCCCTCCCCCTCCTCGATCCGGCCCTGATGTCAACTTAGGGTTCGACTCATATTGACTTGGTTGGAAAAGACCTACTTTGCAAAATGTCTAGTTTGCAGAATGACTACATAGCAAAAGGTCCAAGGTGCAAAATGACTAGGTACATAGCAAAAGGTTCAAGGTGCAAAATGACTACATAGCAAAAGGTCCAAGGTGCAAAATGACTACATAGCAAAAGGTTCAAGGTGCAAAATGATCTCTCTCATCCTAGCGTTAATTCCCAGTCGCATCCGAAGCTTTTCAGCTCGGAGTCTGGGGGCCGCTTTACCGTCTTAACTACAGATTTGGCTAGACCTCGATATTTTTTCGTGAAGCGATTGCCATCTGACCTCCACAGCCCAATGATAACATTAGGCGATATCGAAGCTTTGCAGCTAGACCGTTGTTTTTTGGATTTTTTAGGGCTCCAACTACCATAGATGTTCTTATGGCAACCGGGACCGACGGCTTAACGTGCTCTCCGAGGCACGACCAGACCAATGCAAATACCCATATTTCATGAACACAAATATTTGCACTGAGCGGGGATCGAACCCGCGCCTCCTGCGTAGCGGCCGCGTTCACTACCGCTACGCCACGGAGGCTTCAAGGTGCAAAATGATATACCTACAGAAGTACATAGTAGCTATTTCTTACGGCGCGTTGTAACATCTATCACTTACTGCGTCTATAGAGCTTGCATACTGTCTACCTAAGGTTATTAAGTAAAAAATACTTCCTAGTAGCAACGGCTGCGCTTTAATAAAATTTAGGTCGGAATTTCAATTCCAGATCGAGTAAATAGTTTTACAAGTGCCTTTTATCTTATCGCATGCTAGAACGCGGGACGGGACTCTGGCGTAATCTAATACTTACTTACTACCGGGTACCAAGCACACTGAATAACAGAGTAGTTGGTACGTTCCCAATAAATTGGCAGCAAAAACGTCCAAAGAGACAACCCATAACAGTAGGTACTACCTATCCAATAAAGAATACCGTAGCCTATTTACTTTGGATCATACTACTCAATAGTATTATGCAATGGAAGTAATATTAAATATAAAAAGAATTAGTCATCTCATTCATAAAATGAAATTGACTTACAATTATTGCGTTGTTATAAAGGTCTACGCACTGAGACAGAGTTCCTTGACTTTCAACAAGCAGATACGCAAGTATAATATTGTGTCATGATATAGATTTCAAACTCACAGTTGTTCCAAGTGCACGAGATGTTGAAAGGTATCTTGGTCGATGTGCTGAATGCGGTTCCGGTACAGATAGAGATACTTTAGACGCCGAAGCCCGTGGAAAGCCCCTGAGTGAAGCTTCTGCAGGCGGTTGTCGTTAAGGAGAAGAGATCGCAGCATGTGGAGGTGACTCAGCTCGCCCGGTTGGATTTCTTCAATTTTGTTGAAGCGTAGATCTCTGCAAAGAAAACAAAACATGATAAACAACCACTTTCATATTCAGTTAATTGACGTCACTTCATCATCACAGCGTTTATCCCGATTCCTTCTAGTGCCATCCGAGTTTGCAGTCCTCAAACTCTTTCTGTTAATTTGGCATAAGTACCTTGACTTTTACGAGAGTGATTGCCGAAACCAAATATTTTGATAAATAAACTCGAGGACAACATCTTTGAGATGATCATGAGACGAGACTTTGGTACATTTTGCAAAACGATAGACCATGGTTATCAGAAATTATTTGACTCATATTGGAGTATAGATACACAAGAAGGGCTACTATAGTAGGTACTTGAAGCATTTCTAATTTCTCGTTACATGTTTCAACTTGTGATGTGACGTAAGATAAACAAACATTCCTTCCATCCCTTTACCTCAAACGCTGTAAGGTTATAATATGTTATAATATACCTAGTGGTGTGCCTACATATTATCTTAGTGTTTCATAATACGTAGATATATAAGTCTGCTTGAAGTAAATTTAATGTGTATGTTGTGTAAAGTTCAGGCATATACTTACTTGAAATTGTATAAGCACAAGGAATTTCGCTTTCCATAAGCCACACGATATACTCTTGTCGAGCCAACGTTTTATTTATAAATATGATCATCTCATCATCATCTTAACGTTGTTTTCGGTAGGGATGTGACATTGAAGGAAAAGAATCGATTAAATAAAAATCGATTTTTTCTTTACTCAATATAAATCGATTTTTTAAAAATCGATTTTTTTAAAATAAATAATCGATTTCTGTGAAATAATCGATTTTTTTCCTAATTTTTAAAAATCTGCATGCTTTTCGTATTCTAATAATAAACCTACTGACATTACGAAATTATCAGATTAAAAATAAAATAAAATAATATGATTAATAAAATTAATAACCAATTCAAAACTAAATCTCAAAGAAAATGTTCTTTTAAACTTTCAAGGTATTTCAATCCATTCTTCCTTTCTTTCTTCTTTCTTCTTTCTAATATTATAAATGCGAAAGTAACTCTGTCTGTCTGTCCGACTGTCTGTCTGTTACGCTTTCACGCCTAAACCACTTAACCGATTTTGATGAAATTTGGTATAGAGGTAGATTACACCTTGAGAACGGATATAGGCTATGTTTGGTCGCGATAACCGACATCCACGCGGGCGGAGCCGCAGGCAAAAGCTAGTTTCTTATAAATGTAGAAATTGATTTCCGCAAAACTATTTTTTTTTTACTGGCAACACTAAAAGAAACGACGACCCACTAACCGTCCGTAACACCACTGTGTCACACTGGCACTGGTGTGACGGTTAGGGAAGAAAATTATAATCGTCACACTATTCGCTGTCATTGTTATAATGACACAGGCAGCGGTGTAACTGTTAGTTGGTCGTCAAAGAAACATCAACAAAGTCAATTTTGTCTGTATCATATTTTCATTATCACAACAATATGAACAAACTTCTTCGTAACTCTTTTAAATTTAAAATTTCGCATTTATGAAAATCGATTTAAACGCGTAAGTTAAAAAAATCGATTTTTTAAAAATCGATTAATATTACTATAAAAATCGCTAATAAAAAATCGATTATTAGAAAAAAATAATCGATTTTTTTAAAAATCGATTATTTTTTAACATCCCTAGTTTTCGGTTGCATCCGAGGCTTTCACTTCAGAGCACGAGGTTCAGTTACTCCTTATCTTCCTGCTAATTTTCCGTATACTACTTTTATGGGAGCGACTCCCATATGACCTCCCAACTCCTCGAGACCCTTGTCTGTCAATCCGGCTCACAGGTGAAGTTAACTTGTCCCTCTTGGTGTTGGTGAGACCCCATATCTTTTCGCCCCGTGCTGGGAAATGGACATAACCCATCACTGTTGAATTCATTTTCAGTTCCTAACTAAGTATTTATTGTCTGCTGTTGTCAATGCCTACCCCAAATCCTTCAAGGCATTAGAATATCTAAACTACATAATAAGAATATAAATTGTACATTGGAAATGTTTGTTCGCGATGGAAACAAAAACTTGAACGGATTTTGATGCGCTTTTTTTTTAAAAAAAAAAGAAAGGTAATTAATGGTCAGACTTAAAATCTTACGTTTACCGAATCAGAACTAAGACATCCACGCGGGTGGAGCGGCAGGCAAGAAGCTAGTGTATGTATATAGCTATCTATATCAGTAAAGCAATGCGTGGTTCTAACGACAACACGATTAGGAACTTCTCGGTATCATAACAAACAACCTCGGTCGCGGGTCAGGGGGTCGTAGGTCCGCGACATGCGGTCTCAAGCGCGCAATCACATTACGATGATTACCTGTATTGTATCAAACCCGTAAGTGCATCAATTGCGTTCAGATTGCTATAGAACGAGTCAGAATATAACTTTGTTTTACTAGCCGTGCTCTAATCAGACTAATCTATACTAATATTATGAAGCTGAAGACTTTGTTTGGTTCAAAGCGCTAATCTCAAGAACTACTGGATCGAATTGAAAAAATATTCGAGGAAGATTAGGGCTGAATTTTATCGCGCTACTACTGCTACTACTTAAGGGAATGGAGCAGTAATCATAAATGTCAACAAATCCGGCAGATTACCTATATTGCGGGCCTGTAGGTATATGACCGTATTACCACAGAACAGGCAGGGAGTTCATCCTCACACATTGCGTCCGGAAACGGTGCGCACTGTGCGGTTTGAAAGGCACTTCATCCCACGCACACTCAAGCTGTGGAATGAACTCCCTGCGGTGGTTTTCCCAAGCGACTACAATATGGGGTTCTTCAAGAAGAGCATTAGAAGGTTTCTTCAGGGTCGGCAGCGTGATTGTGACGCCGCTGGTGTTGCATACGTCAATAGGCCACGGTGACCGCTTCCCATCATGTGGGCCGTGTACTTGTCTGCCATTAAGTGGTATAAAAAAAATGATACTAGCGTAGTATTACCCCTTTCAGTTATATGGCCTATAACTGTAAGGGGTAATACGGTTTCGAAATGTGCCACCAACGAGGCCGGGGCGGGTCGGCTACTCGGTTCTAAATCTAATCGGACGCCCGGTCCGTCCAGCAAATCGCAATGAATCGCTCTGCCTCTCACAACTTTTGTCCTTTATTTCTTACTAGCTGTTGCCCGCGGCTCCGCCCGCGTGGAATACGGATCCCGTTCATCTCTAATATATATTCTGATGTATAAGCTATATTATTGTGAAGTTTCATTAAAATCCATTCAGTAGATTTTATGTGAAAGAGTAACAAACATCCTCATTTACATCCACACATAGGTACTCAAAAACTTTCTCGTTTATAATATTAGCAGGATTAGTAAGATTGCTCGCCTCCTAAAGATGGTGGCGTGTTATTAAATAACCTATAACCTTTCACGAGAACTGGTCTATCAAACACAAAAATATTTTTTCAAATTCCAGATGTAGTTCCAGAGATTAGTGCGTTCAAATAAACTCTTCAGAATTATGTATTACCTTAGTAAAGACATATCTGGATCGTTCATGGTATTTTTAAATTACGACAAAAAAGGAGCAGGTTTTCAAGTCGTTGGTATTGGTTTCTACAAGGTGCCTTTTTAGTTTGTTTTTAATTATCTTTTTAACTTTAATTTGCTCTTTATGCTTTGTAATCAGAACCTATTTTGATGCAATGGTGTTGGCCTTTGAACTTTAGAGCCACTCAGTTAACTTCTGACAACCAAATCGAAAATGTGTTGTGATATTGTTGATTGGGCGTCATGGTGTGTGAGTTATGTTGTGACTAGGGTTTGCAACTCCCGGTACTGAGGAGTTATAGAGAATTCCCGGTAACAGACTTGCTAGTCCCGGGAACCCCCGGGACGACCCGGGAATTTCGGTAACCAATACAAATTAATTAAATGGGCATTGCCGCGGGGGAAAGGAAATGTTTTACTGGGTCACCTTACACCTCTGCATAATTACTGGGACTGGTAGTGCCGGGCAATCCCGGGAATTGTTGTCAGTCCCGGTACTGGGTAAAAGGTAAAAAATCCCGGGAAATACCGGGATTACGAGAACCGGAAAATCCCGGGTGCAATCCCTAGTTGTGACTAACTGTGGCAAAAGAATCTGGGATGGATTGAAACTGGACTATAAAGGCATAAACGTTCCAGAAGTCCAGGGTTCGAATCCTGGCCTTACTGACGTGAATGCACTCCTCATACCTGTGTACAGTTTTAAATTAACTGGAGGGCTTTAGGGGAATATTACTACTTACAGTGAAAAAGCGTATTCATAATCAGGTACAATAATATCATGAAAGTGTAGATTAAAATAATGTGGATATGATTGAAAACTCGAACAATACTCGTGGAGTGAACAGGGATTTGTGTGCACAATAATAGCGTACTACTTTATTTTAAAATGAAAACACGTAAACATTTGTGCGAGTTGTAATATTTTTATTACATTTTAAAATGGTCATGACACGACTCGAATAAAGTCCTATCCTGTAAATTCCCCACGGGCGGCCGATGTCGAAATAATGCTCTTTTCATGGAATCCAATATTTTTTTTACAAAAGGAGCGTTTTCCTTTGATGAAATATTTCACCAATGACGCATTGAATCTCGGCCTGGAAATCCTGTAATTCATCATCATCAACCGAGCGCCAAAGCATCCAGTTAGATTTACATACAGTTACATCCTGACTGTTGGACCTCATGCTCCAATAAAAAGTCACAAGTCTTTGGCCTCGTCTGTCTATTAGCAGATGTACCTATGCTTTCAGGTGCTGACTTGAGTCCCGAAGATCCTAGTGGAGCTCTAAACACCTGGCTGAGGATTTTAGAACCAGGTTGATTTGCGTTGTACTTCTTTTGTTTACGATATCAGATTTTCGTGTGCCTGAAAATCATTTGCTGTAAAAAATCTATAGTTGCATGTACAGCGCTGTTTATTTACGATTACTTTTGAAATAGCGACATTCACTTTGCTCTAATTACCCTCTCTTTTTATAAGGTATCTTTGCAATGTCTAAGCACCTGAGTTAGCTGAAACTTCGACTGAAAGTTTGTCGCCAAAAGAAACTGCATAGTACCTATAAACTTACTTCGTGAAATTTGAAAGTTCTGACTGGTGCATCGATCCAAAGTAGACTTTAGAACTTCCTTAAAAGTTCCTGACCAGTGTTGGAATTAGGGACACATTAGTGCACTTTCTTGACTAAAAGTTTACCGCGAACGGTCTCAGCGTAACTGAAAACTAAGTTTATAACTTCCTAGGTTCTTTTAATTTTGGATATTGTCCTATTAGTCATGATGTAATATTGTTATTTTCATGTCTTGATAAATAGATAGTTGAAAGTTTCCCTTCTTTTTGTAAAGTTTTTTATTTGTTTCATCTGCCTGTATAATTTTGAAGAAAATATAGAGAACGTTCTATAAACCCAGTCGGGCTCACACTTTTCTTCCTACGTGACTAACAGAACTCACTAATTCTAAAACCGGATACCTACCTACTGTAGGTTTCAATAGCTACAATGGTTTTAATTTTTTAGCTCTGCTTCGCGGAGACACCACTTTGGAGTAGTTTCCAACTTCCATCCTACAAATGTGAAATAATATTTACGCGACGGCGACAGCAGGAAGTAGGTATAGACCTACACTACTTAAATTAACTAGGTAACTTATAACGTTTAATGTGACAGTGTATATAAGTACGAGTATAAAAGACCAGTCGCATAGAATAGCACAAAATGTTTAGTATAGAAGACCAGTCGCATAGAATACCACAAAATGTTTGACGACTATGTTTGACTACTGGCTTTAATCTTTTATGTATGCACGCAGTACAATCGTACAATCTGCACTTCACACTTGCAAGGGACGCTCGAGCCAAGCGCACGGCTTCCTTTGTGACCCTCGAGACTTCAAAATGGAACAAACACTTGTTGAATAAAATGCGTCACTGAATTAAGTAAGAATGTTACATTTATTTGAAGCACAATTATTTACATAATGCACATATGTAATGATTATATACATTAAAAAAACAATACATAATATACCTATACAAACCTGCAAACATGTTAATTTCTCTGTCTTCTCTTTTTGAACAAGTACCTAATTTAAATATCGCCGAAGAAGCAAAGTCTATGCTACCACAATGGCTTTAGACTCTAGCTGTCACCCTAGTCAGAAAGTGATAGCACAGAACATAAATCATAAGGTAGGTAAGTCCAGGTATCGAATTCACTTTCGCTCAACATTAACTTAACCTACCTATACAGTATACAGTCAAGCGCGTTAAATTATACCAAAAATAGCCCTGTGCCTCAACCAAGATTAACTCGAAAATTACTCGCTATCGTCAAACTCGCTAGTGACATGGTTCAAAATTACTTATTATAGTTACTAGCTGTTACTTGCGACTCCGCCCGCGTGGAATTGATATTATTCCAACTTAATTTTTCGCGCGAGAATCCAGTTGTATGGTCCTGGAACCCCTCGAATAACACCCCAGTCGGCCATTAGGGGTGATTATACTGATTATGTTGGTCTTCAGAGCCCGGGCCTTAGGTTGCCTATAGCATATCCCGTGCTCTGCAGCTGACCCTGGTTTCCCCATACCCATCTACGGTTTTAAGCTGGCCTCCTCAGTGAAGTGTGGGAAGCACGGTGCCCCCATCGAACCCAGAAAAGAGGGGGCGAGCGTCGCGTCCCTGTGCTGGTGGGAGTGAAGGGGTGATAGGCGGCTGTACCTGTAACCCTCCGAGCAGGACTCTACAGGGCCCTTTCCGCCGCGGCCGGTATTCGTCGTAGTTGCCCAGGATGCACTACGTGGAGATACCGAACCACGCACCCCGAAACCGTTCCCGCTGCATCTTCTGTTCAGTTTACCCTCCCCGGCTTCGCACGTAACATATTTCGTACCCCTGTCATAGTATAAGCCCCTGTTGACCTTTAACCCATGACCGTAATTTAATAGTTCAAATCATGTATGACAATCTACCGAATTGATTGACATTTATAATTTTGTAATATCTTTGGAATGGAACGTCCGATTTCAATAATTCAAAAAGTCATCAACAGGTATTGAGACAGTCTTGACTTGAATATAAAATAATTTATTTGGTTAAGGGCCGGTTCGACCAAACGCGAGCAAAGTGTATTCCTAGAATAAATAATCACATATTCAAGAGTAAATCTTTCACATTCTATCATTCAAAATACTAAGAACCTTCTTCGGGAATAGATAATATTCCACCGTCTCCCACGGAATTAAGATCTATCCTGAGAATACTAAACTGGCGTGTCAAACCAATTAATTGATTCAATTCTTAATGAAAGGCTCTGTGCTTTTAGCATCAATTCCGCCAATTAATTGCCCCGTAGTAGAGCAGTAGAGCTAGTTTCAAAGCAGAATTAGCTTATCAAGCTTTTGATAAGTTCTGTCATACGCAATTATACTACCTACGCATAGACTAAGATTAAGAGTACCTACGACTAGAGCGAGTTGACATGAATGCCGTATAATTGCCGGATATTACATTAATTCCTTAGTTTATTACTAACTAGCTGTTGCCCGCGGTTCCGCCCGCGTGGAATTCGGCTTCCGCTCCAGCTTTTTTTCGTGTCAAAGTTCCCTCTGCGCTCGGTGTCCAGCCCTCCCCTTGCCTGCCCTCTGGTAGTCAAAGAGGTATGTGGAAAGCCTCTGAGCAGCCCTCTACACAGCTGCTCCCGTTGCGGCAGGTATTTGCCGTAGGCGGCAGGGCCTCCCGTGGGTGAGAGGCGCTACCGCCTCCGTTGCCCATGGTGTATCGTATGGAGGTTCCGACCCCGCATTCGGATCCCGTTCCCGTTGCATCTTCTGTTCAGCTGACCCACCCCGTCTTCGCTCGTCGACATAACTTCGAACGCCCGTTGCACCCTTTTAGCCATGCTCAGCTCATGCCCGTAATAAACAATGTATGGGAATCTACCGAATTTAATGACATTTATTGTTTCGTAATATCTTTTGAATAGAACGTCCGATTTCAATAATTCAAAAAGTAATCAACAGGTATTGAAACAACCTTTAATACCAAACAATTTATTTATATAAGAATCTATACAAAGGTATAGATTCCGTGGTCTGACTTTGAGCGGCATTTCTGCTTGAATTTATTTCGCCTTAATATTTTTCATATTGCGATAACTCTTAAAGCATTCATTGTAATTATATAGTGTAAATGGCAATTTTGATCTACATTAAAAGTACAACGTACCTATCTAACGTATTTAATTGGATAAGGAATAACACTGTATTGTTAAAAATAGCTTCGAAAATAATACATATTTTTTTTGTAATTTGTAAAAGATAAAAAATGCTTACTGTGGGGTACCCTTATTAGATAGACATATGCTATCGCGGACTTTTATATAGACCTTTTTAAGTTATATATTTCCACAGTACATTATTTTCGCAGCGCACGCGATGTAAGGAATTTTTAGGTCATTTTTTTTACACCTTGGGTTACATTATTGAAGTTTTAGTAAGGATTCCTATTTTTTTAATAATGTTATATGGCCTATGTTAGTCAGTGATAGTGCAGCTTTCTAAAGGTAAAAGAATTTTTAAAATCGGTTCAGTAGTTCTTGAGTTTACTCGAATACAAAAATTGAAATCTTTCCTCTTTATAATATTAAAGTAAAGATGTATGGAAATCTGCCCGATTTATTGACATTTATACTCACTGCTCCGCTCCATTTTGTAGTAGCGTGATGATATATAACCTATTTTACTCCCAGATAGTGTAGCTTTCTATAGGTGAAAGAATTATTGAAATCGGACCGGTAGTTTCGGAGCCTATTCGTTACAAACAAACAAAAAAAAACAAAAAAACAAATCTTTCCTCTATATAATATTAGTGTAGATGTAGATGTAGATTGTAGATTAGTATAGATGTCATTTATTCATCATTCACTTTGCTATACGGTAGATTGCATGGAAAAACGTCCGTCGATTCTCATTGCGATACCACTGCGAACTGCAAATGCGATTCTTTATTGTAATTATCTACATAATATAGTTTGAAGGGCCATTTTGAATTTTGAAAATAAATGCACAACGTATTTAACGTATTTACTTGGATGAGGAATAATACTGCACTCTATAAAATAGGTACGTAAATTATGCATTATTTTTTTGTAAACTGCAATATGTAGATAAAAATAGCCTATGTTGGTACCTGATAGTGCAGCTTTCTAATGGCGAAATGTATTTTGAAATCAGTTCTTTAGTTTTTGATTTCGTTCGTTACATACAAAAATACAAATCTTTCCTCTATAAAATATTGGTAATAGGTTAGATAACTTACTGTTTCATTTAATTTTTTTCTTAGCACTTAGAGAAAGAGACTTATGATAGTATAGTATGCTAAGTGTAGTTCTACTCTCGTGCTAATTCGTTCAGCGTTTATCACAGTAGCTAAAGTTCTAGATTTATGGGTTAATCGTTCGCGGTACCTTTTTGATTAGTTAATTTTATAATATAACCATATTTGATACAAGACAGTTCAACCAAATAGGTATATCTCGAGGTCCCTGGTTTGACGGAACCGATACTGAGATCCGGACACATTCCATGGAGGCAAGAATACTACATATAAAGATTAGTTAATACCTATAGTCAAAGTCAAAGTCAAAGTCAAAGTCAAAAATCATTTATTCTGTATAGATCATCAAAACGGCACTTACAAAACGTCAAAAATATATACATATATGTACTAAAGACTAGCTTAGCAAATGGACCACACCGGTTCGAAACGCGGCCTCGGCCTGGTACTACCCGCCCTAATACCTATAGGTATTAACCTAAAGGTACCTAAAGGTTAATAAGCGTAGGTTGTACGACGTGTGCATGAGGGTGAAATATTCACTTTCTGAACAAACCCGCTTACAAAACAAAGATAAAAAAAATACTACCTAATTATTATGGCTAGCTCGTCAGTCGTCAGTCGCTAGGGGAATTCGTGGAAAGGCATTTCAATTCTGAAATAGTTGACCTTAACAATGTCGGTCGATAAGCTAACCTCTTGAAAAAAATTAAAATGTGTCTATAAATATTTCAATTGGCTTAATCCCACTCGTTCGTGAGCTCGAAACATTAATAATGTATAGAGCAGATATTACCTACATCTAATTTAACACTGAAAAAATTATTTAATTCTGTCTACTTTATGCAGTTACGGATCTACAAGAGCATCTACCAAAATAGATGTTATGGTGCCGTTTTGTAAGAAAGCTGAAAAATAATGAACAGATTTCGCTTCGATTCTTACCTAACGGAACTTACAGTGCTCATGGTACACAGTTTAATTTCTTCCCTGAACAAAAGCAGTGCTGTACCTACAACATTTCATACAAAGTATTTACGGTAAAGTTTTCGATAACCGCATGAATTCATAGTAGAGACACTGATTTGCCTGAGCGGACGGACAGAGCATTACTTCCTACAAATACCGAACCAAAAGTATGTATAGATACCAGTGAATTTGAGTTAAGACAAGCGCAACCTCCTCAGACTCGTCATTACTCGCCGACTGCGAAGTAAAGGCAAGAATACAGAAATAACTTAGCGCCCACACAGACCTACAGTATATCTACAATTCTACATCCTTCCGCTACAATCATTATTCTTGCTCAGAAAGCTTACATCCTGTTATCCTATTATGAAATAAATAAATATTGGGTAGATGTTTGGACTTTTGCTATTCAAACGGCTGAAAGGTTACCATGGGTTGCGGAAACTGGATCGGAATTGCACACGGGTGGAGATGCGGGCATCAGTTAGTGTATTTATTTTAAAAAATCGCATGTAAAACTGACAGGAAAATCTGAAATAGGTTAACAGAAATCCGAATAGACACGATAATTATCTCTACAACGTCTATAAACAGGATGACGTCAGCAGCGCTTCGGTTCGCTATCGACGGACATGCGAATTTTGCGACAATGTTTGTCCAACGAGTTCGCAATACCTAAAAATTAAATAATCTATCAATAGTAATAATATAGCTGAAGAGTTTGTTTGTTTGTTTAGTTGTTCGCTAACCTCGAGAACTACCTACTTATATGTGCAACTGCAAAAAAATCTAGTTAACTATTTGCATTCTTAAAAAGGCTTTATGAATAAACGTAGAAGTAAGTAAAAAAAGTCAACGTTATCTGTTCTGTGGTAGAACTAAGTTTTGAATAAGTTTCAAATTCAAATTCTTTATTGTGCAACATAAGTACATAATAAAAAAATGGTCTTTTACATAATGCGATGTTCAGCGATGCCAGCCAGCCATGTTCAGCCATAGGTATTGGCATATAATACCCATTCCAAGAAATCTTGTTGTAAATCAAGTTTGTGAAATAAAAGTTTATTATTTAGAAATGTTTGTTATTTATTTGATGTGTAGGTAGGTACAAGATAGTTGCACTTTATGAATATTTATAAATGAGTCTTTTAAAATTTTGATTTTCTGCTTCTATAGAAACCTAAATAGGCGTAGTGCACAATACCTATTACTTAAAAAATTTAGGATTGATGTCTCAAAGTCTTAATCACCATACCAGTGCTTGTATGAAAATTATAACGAGTTGGATCAAACACGTTTTCGTTCTTCCTACAATCGCTGGCCGGGCCGGGCGGGCCATGAAAAGGCTTCTGATGAGGTTATCAAACTGAGCCACCATTGCGTTTCGAACCGATGCTTCATTTACTAAACACGTCCTTATTTATTTTTTATTTTTGACGTTTTGAAGCTCCGTTTTAAATTGTCAATACAGAACAAACGACCCTGCAATGGTGACTCACTTTCAGCAAGGAGATGTTATATTGATGGGCTATGCGCCCCATATAAAAACAAATGCTGCGAAATTGTTACTTCGACTCTGCGCCAGTATGAGTTGAACCTACTTCCAAGTGAAAAGCACTGGGGCATACATACAAACAGGTTACCTATATCCCTTATAGAGGAACGAGGTACCTGCGCGGCCTTTAGCTGTCCAAATGTTGACAGAACACACCACTGTGAAAATGGGCGAGCTGGTGCGCAAATGGCTAGAGTTAATCCATGCCTGGCGGGTGTTACAGGGTTTCGAAATAGTTATAAGTAAGTATTTAACATGACCAAAGGTTTGAATAATGTACATCACTAGTTTTTAATATTTTACTCGCATACCTACTCCTACAAAGTACCTACCTACTATATCAAAGTAGACCCAGCTTTTGAGTATTTATTTGAATGTTAAATAGGTATTTAAATAATACAACAGACAGAATTTTAAAGTTAAAAGTGTATTTAATTTAACGAAATGAATTATTTTCATTGTACGAGCGAATGCTCATTCTATCCGCTCTACTTCAAATTTTATTAGTGTAAACAGTGACAGAACATTCGCTCGTTGTTCCTAAATAAGGTTTCATTTAATGCTCTTGTTCTAGCCCTAGCTCTATGTTCGTTTGGTCTAAGTCCACTTTTACATGAAGTGACCGAGTTTTTGACCGAAAATTAACTCGCAGCCGGTGCAACACTGTCTTATTGGTGATCTTGAGATTGATGTCAAACTTTATTTCCGTATTAGATTTTTTTTTCTCCCCTCAGGTGATTTCCGTATTAGTTCTCCACCGAGACATAGATATTTTATATTATTGCCACTGACACGTGAAGAAGAAAAAGTTCTGACATCCTATTATGTTTTTTTTCTACTACCTACGCTTAGTAATAAAGCTATTGGAGAAGAAAGAAATCTACACGCAATATACTTTTCTTCACACGTATATAGAAGTTATTGCTATAAAAGATACAAATATTTTTGTATAAAACCTCTGTTCTCAACAACTCTATATACATATAAGTACATAAACATGAAATTATGTTTGTACTCTCTTTTAATCAAATTTCGCCTGTGTGCTGCAACATGCAATTAATAGTTTCGGAAATATGAAATTGGACACTGGTGATAGTGTGCCATCAAAGAGATTATGTGATAGGTGGGTAGTTGAATATTCACAAACTCTATGATGCTCTTTGTAACATATTGTGCGTTCATGAAATAACGGCAATAGGTAGTTAATTGATTTTAGTAATAAGTACAGACGCATTACAGACCTATATTATGCCAACCAGCTATATCACGACCATATAAGACCTTCTCCATTATGAGATAAAAATTGTTTGATATTCCGGAATATAGATATATATATAATTATATAATATGTATATATCTAGTAACAAATTCCAACCAAATCCGTGTAGCCGTTTGAGCGTCCCATATCTTCCCACACCTTCACATTTTATAATATGAATTAAGCAGTAGGAATTACAGTCAAACTCAAAATGCTTAACACATAAAATTGACAAAAATAGCTCTGGCGCAGGCTTTACCCTAGAGGTCAGACGGCAGTCGCTCCCCTAAAAAAACAAAATAAACCAAATCATGGAAGAGTGCGAGCCCCGGGAGACCAAAGTGCAAGCTATGGATGCAACTGGAATTGAATCTCAAATTATGATGTAAAGGAGTAGAGGTTTTTTTTATGCTGATTTGAAAGCTTGTAGCGCAAACAGAAAGCAGAGAAAGAACTTGCTTGCTGATGACTTGCTTGACTTTGAAATCAGCACAACCCTTACAGAAAAAAATATTAAGTATTATCCTTCATTAACAGTTTTTTTTTATTATAACTTTATTTCTTTGAGCATAGTAGGCACAAAAAAGGTAGAGCACAGTCGGTACAAAAATGAGTCACTGATTCATCAAAAAAAATTAAGAACATTAAAATTTTCAGAACCCTACGACAATTTCTGTTTTCCACACGGACGTTGCTGCCCACAATACTCGTAGCTAGTATACGAATAGGTAGTTTGATAGACATTTCGGAAATGTATGATGTACATGTACCCGAACTTGGAACTCAGTAGTGAATTTGCGGTATTAATAAAGTTTCTAATCGATTTCAGTCCATAACGTAGTTAGGATATTACGTAGAGTTAACGTAGTTAGTATAGTCCATGGGTGTGCGTTGTTTTATAGCTAATTGTTTTATAGAATTTCGTTTCACATAAAATTTTCCTCATATTTTCGTTTCATAGAATAATAAATACACAGAATACTTACTTTGAAGATTTTTAAATCATTGATTTTTGTTTCACATAAAGTTTAATGTTAGAATAATCATATCATAGAATAACAAATCAAATATTATTTATTATCATAACATACATTAAATATAAAATCGTTTGACATACCACTCAAAAGATATAAAACTTATTTGCGCTAAGATAATTCGACGGAGCCCCGCTCCGCGGGGCTCCTATTTCTGGGTGGATTTAAAAAAAATAACCACGAAGGCCTAAGGCGGGAGCTCCGCTCCGCTTCGCTCCCGCCTTAGCCTTCTAACCTAACCTATCCAAGTCGGGGTACTCTGAGTCGGGGTGTAAACTATAATGACGTGTTCTAAATTATTAAACGTTAGACCAAATTATTCTCGATTATGGTGGTGGTTTAATATTCCTTAAAAAATAATTCTACTGTTTGATAAGTTTATTAAACAAAAAAATGTAAATAAAAATTCATTAAATTGTTTTTCTGTGAAATATGTTTCATTCTAGTAAATTGTCTTTGAAACAATAATATTCGAAATAAAAATATAAGTACCAAATATTATGTGAAACATTTTCTGTGAAACGAAATTCTATGAAATTTCTGTCTGCGAAACAAGGGGCTCCCATAGTCCATAACGTAGTTAGTATTATGGTACAGCATTTATGTCGAAGGCTTCGTCCGCTGTAATTTATAGGTAACTATACTTATGAAACATAATAAAAAGTAAAAACATCTACTGAACGAATTGTGATGAAATTTTGTGTCTACTTACTTAATTGACTGTGGATGGTTTAGATTTCCATTATAAAATGGTCCCGGTAGGAGCCGTTGCAATCGGGTTAGATAAACAATAACATTATTGTTTACACATACATACCCAATGTTCAGACTATAGGTACCGACCACGTCAATTATGTCCACTAGAAATAACGTCCGTAACAATAATTTGAAAATTCTCGAACAGTAGGCAGGTTTTAACCAGGATAAATCACTTTTAACCACAGAAGCAATAACAAGAGGTAATATTTTTAGTTCTGTCCATTAACTTATTTATAACTTAAGTTCTAGTTATAGGTCGTAAACAACGTATGAAATCATACCGTATGCAACAATAAACCTCACAGGAATAGGGAAGTAATTTGGAGTAAAATCATCGTCATCATGTTCCTGCCCTTACCTATCAGTCAGTACGTACCTAACTACTTACCTACTAAAAAAAACTTACTAGGCAGGTACGGAACAAAAATTCTAGTAAGTACTATAATATTGTTGATGGATTTAGCTGTCATCTGTCAAGGAGCAAACCAATGACTTATCTGTAAGCGGCCAGCGTGTTCGGTTTTCAAAATAAATTCAACAAAAAAAATATACCTAATTGGATCCATTTTTTTATTTCAGGCATCTCAAAACTTATAATTTAGTGACGTACAAAGGTAACTGTAATCGTAGTTATGTGCAGGCATATGACATGTGTAAAGACTAAGACCGTATTCTAGAACGACACTTAGTCCTGAATCTCGATTTATCTGAGGACATTTAAGAAAAGAAGAAATTTAGAATTTAATTTACTTGTAGTTGTAGTTGCAACATTTGTGAAAAAAGATTCGAATGCATTGGCCACTGCAGCATCAGTATTAATGTGCTCACCATCCACTTCCAACTCGAAGGATCGATCACGTGACCTTGTCTTACAGGTTTCTTTGTTAATAATGTTCCATGTTGCCTTTATTTTATTATCAGAATTTTCTATTTTAGCCCGAATATAATTAGATTTGGCTATTGAACAGACTCTCTTGAACAGCTTTGAATACCTTTTAATTTGTTCGATTATTTGTGGCTCATTTGTAGATGCCTTTATCTCGTATAATTCATACAGTTTCTTTCTACTTTTATGGATTCCAGGTGTAGCCCAATCACTAAATATAATTTTGAGTTGATTTACGTTTATTGTTTTTTTTGTGAAAATGTTATTAAATTCGTAGTCCGAACAAATCTCTGTAAAGATCATTCGGGCTTTCATCGCGGTTCAACTCCAGAAGAGGTATTTTATTGTTAATGTTTTCTTTAAATTTTTCTAATCTGTATGTTGTGATTGGTCTACACACAATATTTTTTGGCAATGGAACATGTTGGTGCTCAAATCTAGCTAACTGACCTGTATGATCTGACTTTATAAAATTTATTATAGATTTATCTTTTACATCAATGTCAGAAAAAAAAATTATCCAAGCAGGTGGCTGTTGTGGGTGTGATGCGAGTTGGTTCACAGAAAATATTTTGTAAATTAAAAGATTTAAAAAGATTAAGGAACCTTACCGCTTTCTGTGAGTTTTCTAAAATATCAATATTAAAATCGCCACATACAACTACCGTCTTCTTACATTTATATATCTTTTTTAAGGTTTCTTCCATAATAGACTCAAACAGGTTGTAATCTCCAGAAGGAGGTCTATAGACGCTAATAATAATAAATTGCTCAAGCTCCGCACATGATAGTTCAATATTTCGCTCACTAGAGAGTGCTACTATATCTTTTCTGTCTTTAGATTTTAATTTGTTATTAATTAAGATGAGTGACCCACCTCTCGTAGCGGAATCTCTAGTAAACGAACTAATTATTTTATAATTATCAATACTAATTAATAGTTCATGTTTTTTTAACCAGTGTTCAGTAACACAGAATACATGAATATGCTTTTCATTCAAAAATAATTCTAGTTGCAGCTCTTTGCCAGAAATACCCTGAATATTTTGATGAATAATATTCATGAGAGCAGGCTTTTCCTTAGTCCCTAAAATTAATTCGCTAGAGATTTCCTCTATTGTCCTAGAATTAAATTTAACTGATTGTCACTGTTATTTGGAACATATTCCAAGGTCGCAACACAAACATTGTCATTATTATGCTCAAAAAAAGCAGTTTGTTTAGCCAAGTTCTTGGCTGATTGTTTAATACAAAAAGATAGCGAAGATGCTATCTGTCTTTTAAAAAATCTATTTAAATAGAATTTGTCTTTAGTCAATAGTATTTTATTTTCTACATACAAATTTATATCAATTAAATGGAATTTACTAGAATTATGAAATATTAATGTATGTATTGTCTGATTAAGTTTGTGTCTAATATTATTCTCTGCCTGTGACAAGCTACGGCTATATGGGAGTGTGAATAAAATTATATTTTTTACATCTAACGAGCTAAGCAATTCAAAACAGTTCATAATTGCATTTCTGTCCGCATTTCCCCTGTCTCCCACTAAAATTACAATTGTATGGTTGCTGTTTAAGCTATAATTTTTAATTTTTTTAACAATGTTACAATAAGTTAAACCCGGCATACAATAATTAGTAACATTTTGTCCTAAGTATGAACTTAGTAACTGGCCCATTGATTTCCCCAATTCATCACAAAACATCATTACTTCAGAACTTCCATTATTATGTTCGGTGAAGGAACTACTGGGTTTATCATTTACCTTAAGTGAAGGGCTTATATGTGAAGTCAGTGAGGACTTACAGACTGAGTGAAGACTGAGTGAATTGTCTTTAGATGTTAATGCAGAATTTGGTCTCATCAGATCCCTCATGGCCAGAATGTATTCCTGATACTCACTTTTAACATTACAATACTTGATTGATTGATTGATTGATTGATTGACAGCAGCCTCAGCATGGCGGTCATCAGCAAAGCAAGACATCTATTCGATCAATGAAATCGCTAAAAAACGTGTCACCTTCATTGATCGCAGAGAAACGAAGAGATGTCCACTATGCTAAAGCGGATTTGGTAGATTGTTTATATAATCTGTGCTCAAATAAATCAAGATTCAGAACTGAGTATCATTCTAGTCTAGAATACGGGTCTTATTCTTTATTTACATATAGTGCAAGTATACATGCAATGTTGAAACTTTCAGTCAGACAGAAGAATGAACATGTTCTATTGCTAGTTTTCAGTATATGTATAGTACTCTGTGTTGCTAGTTCAGGGATTACCACACTGTTATGTCGTTACGTAAAATCTAACATTCAATACATCGTAAAATCTAAGATAAAGGAGAAGGGGCAGTTTTGTATGAGAGGCGTCCCAACCCTTGTAACAAGTTGCGACTAGTGTAAACATGTTCATTTAGTCTATTTTTATCTAAAACTCAAAGTTTTTTATCAGAAATTCGTGCAGGTCCAAAGTTATAAGGGTGTAAGTAAAAAATATTTTTTGTGCAAATAGGCTTTGCAGTACAGTTCTACGGTTTTGTATCATTTCGCCGACGGTCATTACAACTACGGTTGACTCAACTAGGGTTAATTCACCTACTGGTTGACATGGTTCATGGTTGTACACTTGTACCGATCACATATTTTTAACAAAAAAAGAGGGGTTATAAGTTTGACGTGTGTATGTGTGTGTGTGTGTGTGTGTGTGTGTGTGTCAGTCTGTTTGTGACATCGTAGCTCCCAAACGGCTGAACCGATTTCGATTCTGTATCTTTTGTTTGAAAGATGGTTTAGTCGAAGTATTCTTAGCTATGTTTCATAAAAATCGGTTCAGCCATTTGAAATATATGCGGAATGAAATAAGTGGCAATCCAAAATCTAATCTATTTTCAAATATACCCGTGTTGGGTATCAAATGAAAGGTCATAATTTATACATCACGATACAGCAGGTATTATGGAAATCGGTTCAGCGGTTACCAATAAAAAGCATGAAACAAAAAAAAATTAAAAGCAGAACCCAATATTTTAATTTTCTCTTTCTAAATCGATTTGAATAGTTAGCATAATAAATACTTCAAAAGAACATTATTCACGCTGCATACATTTTTGGTTCAAAATCGAAAGTGCTGGCCAAATACGATATTTCGTTAGAGCTTGTTCTTATTGGGGCGTCAAAGTTGAGGGACCACTTCCCTCGGTTTCATTTGAGTTCGAAAATCTTGAAAACATTCATTTTTTATGACACGAACTATTGAAAATGAATAAAAAATATCGTGCTACATTGGAAGGATAGTTAATCTATACTATATACTATAATATTATAAAGAGGAAAGATTTGTTTGTTTGTTTGTTTGTTTGTTTGTTTGTTTTTTTGTTTGTAACGAATAGGCTCCGAAACTACTGGACCGATTTCAATAATTCTTTCACCTATAGAAAGCTACACTATCTGGGAGTAACATAGGCTATATAACATCACGCTACTACTAAAGGGAGCGGAGCAGTGAGCATAAATGTCAATAAATCGGGCAGATTTCCATACATTCTTTACTAATATTAGATTTGTATTTTTGTATTCGAGTAAACTCAAGAACTACTAAACCGATTTCAAAAATTCTTTTACCATTAGAAAGCTGCACTATCACTGACTAACATAGGCTATAATTAATTTTCAAAAAATAGGGATCCTGGATAAAACTTCAATAATGTAACCCAAGGTGTAAAAAAAATGACCTAAAAAATTCCTTACATCGCGTACGCTGCGAAAACTATTGAAGATAGAACAAAATGCTGTACCGTAGAAATGTATAACTTAAAAAGGTCTACATAAAAGTCCGCGACAGCATATGTCTATCTAATAAGGGTAGCTCACAATAACCATTTTTATCTTTTACAAATTATAAAAAAAATATGTGTCATTTTCGAAGCTATTTTTAACAATATAGTGTTAAGCCTTATCTGACTAAATACGTTAGATACATTGTACATTTAATGTAGATCAAAATTGCCCCTTACACTGTATAATTATAATGAATATTTTAGAATCTGTTGCAGTATGAAAGTAACGCGCGACGATATAAATTCAAGCCGAAATGCCGATCAAAGTCAGACCACGGAAACTATACCTTTATATTAATTCTTATCTAAATAAATCGTTTGGTATTTAAGATTGTTTCAATACCTGTTGATTACTTTTTGAATTATTGAAATCGGACGTTCTATTCAAAAGATATTACGAAATTATAATGTCAATAAATCCGGTAAATTACCATACATTATTTGAAAACTAATTATTATTACGGGCATGGGCTAAAAGGGTGCAACCACGGGTGTTCGAAGTATTTCACGAGCGAAGACAGGGAAGGTCAGCTGAACACAAGATGCAACGGTAACGGGATCCGAATGCGGGATTGGAACCTCCATGTGATGCATCCTGGGTAACGGAGGCATTAACGCCCCTCACCCAGGGGAGGCGCTACCGCCTACGGCAAATACATACAGCAACGGGAGCAGCTCTATAGAGGGCTGCTCAAAGGCTTCCCACATGTCCCTCTGACTACGAGGAGGCCCAGTAGAGAGCAGGAAAGGGAAGGGCTGGTCACCGAGCGCGGACGTGAAGATTATAGGTCCGGCCTCCTGTCATCCCTTCACGCCCGTCTCATCCCTTTCCGGAATTCGATGGGACATCGTGCTTCCTACTTCTGAGAGGGCCATCTTAAAATTGTAGATGGCCCAGGGTCAGCCGGGGGGTGCGGAAAATGCCCTAGGCAATTTTACACTCCAGCAACTGAAGACCCGCGACATATACATGGTGGCTGACGGGGATGGTATCCGGGGCAATTTTAGCACGAAAGAAAAGTTTGTACGGAATCCGAATTCCACGCGGGCGGAGCCGCGGGCAACAGCTAGTAAAACTAATAAAAAATAAACCCCATACCGCACACCGTTGTTTTTCGTCCATTTATTTAGGTGCTAAATTGAAAATAAGTAGCGGCCAAAGATTACAAATATGATATTCCGTTAGTCAGACAGTGGACCCTCAGCTTTGACGCCATAATAAAAAATGCTAATGAGGACAAGCTCTAATAGAATATCATACTCGTATTCTTTGGTCGGCACTTTCAATTTTGGTCCTAAATAAATGGGCGAAAAACAACGGTGTACAGAATAGGGTTTATTTATTATTGGTTTTATTAACTATTCTTCCAATATAGAACAATTATTTTTATTTGTTTTTAATCATTCATATCATACAAATGTATGCTCTAAGATATTTGAACTCAAATAAAACTAAGAGCAGTGGTCCCTCAGCTTTGACGCCATAATAAAAAATGCTAACGAGGACAAGCTCTAACGGAATTTCATATTTGTACACTTTGGTCAGCACTTTCCATTATGGACCTAAATAAATGGACGAAATACAACGATGTGCAATATGGGGTTTATTTTTTATAGCTTTTATTAACTATTGTTCCAATATAGAATAAAGTTTTTCATTTATTTTTAATTATTCGTATCATAAAAAATGTATGTCTCCAAGATTTTTAAACTCAAATAAAACCAAGCGCAGTGGTCCCTCAACTTTGATGCGGTAATAGAAAATGCTAGCGAGGACAAGTTCTAACGGAATATCGTATTTATTTTCTTTGGCCGGCACTTTCAATTTTGGACTAAAATGGGTGATGTCCTTTCATTCAAAAATCCCAATAATTTATACATTTGAAATGTACTAATTAGGGCCTTTAATTTGATATCAAACACGGTATATTTACCTCAAGTTTATTTTTTAAAGCAGTACTTTATGACCGCTAGAGGGCGCCACATTAAATTCAGTGACACGTTATATAGCCTATAATAAGTGGACGATCAAGCCACTTCTAACGATACCTTACTTGTCCAGTTCTAATTAGTAGTTGAAGAGCTATGAGGGAATTAGTGAATATACATACATAGTTCATACATACATACATAGCCTGTCAAAATCATAATCCTCCTTTGGCTTTAACGTAGTTGGGTAAAAATAGCATAAATAAATAAGTATTTTGTCATAAAAACACTAATTATTTAAAATAAATTAAATACTTTCTTTGTAACTGAAACCTCCACAACTTTTACCCTGCACGAAATACAGATTTATGTCCGTACAAAAAAATAATACACTCATTGAGACCTTTCATTTGATATATGTAGAAAAGTGTTACACCATATGGGACGAAACGCCCATCCTCCTTTAATTTTATCTTATAACTGCAACGTAACAACACACTCGATTCTATTTTCGACGTATCGTTAACCGTTCGGGTAATTGCATGTTAGGTATTCAGTACAACATACTTTTATTTGGGTTGTTGTAAATTCGTCTCAGTGAATATTCGTCTCAGTTAAAAAAAGTAGTAAACCCGTCTCAGTCCATTTAAAATGATATTTTACTTGCGAAAATTCGTCTCACCTTGATAAATAAGTACTGATAGCAAACAAAGTAATAGATTACCACTCTTCTATCTCTACTCTCTCTCTCTCTCTCTCTCTAGATTAACGTAAAGCTTGAGAAAGCTGCTCATTCCTACTTGGATAGATTAGGTTAGAAGGTTATCATTAGACTTCGTGGTTATTTATTTAATATCTATACAGAACTTCTATAGGCCACGGTACACTCTCTTTCCATCAGGTAGGGCCTTGTGCTTGTCAGCCTAACTACAAACATACACATATACCTGTGCTTATCTTGCTGACAGTACTTTTTAAGGTGAGACGAATTTTCGCACATGAAATATCATTTTAAATGGACTGAGACGAGTTTACTACTATTTTCAACTGAGACGAATTTACAACAACCCTTTTATTTTCAGCCTGACTTTCAACAATATAATAATTTTATTAAAAATCCAAGGCGCCTCGCTGCCGTGAAGATACAGAAGCCGTAGTTAGAAACCAATTCCCCTTTCTCACTCATTTCAATAACCTCAATCAGGATTATTCAGGACGCTTGCAAGCCATGGTTGGTATTCCTCCACTTCTTTATGGGATATTGATGAAAGAAATAAACAATTTGGCTTAGTGACCAGTTATGTACCTACCTGAATCTTTGAATTCGGCGTCCGAGATTTTTTCCATTTAAATATGCGAGGGGGCGTTTAATCTACTAAATTATTTTACACCTAGGTCCACTCTTTAGAAAAATGCACTACAAAATTGCAGATCAATCGATGCGGAACTTACACAATACGCCGGCTAACGAATTGTCACTTGTCTAGGGGGGCAGACCAATTTAACATTTTAATACAGTATTACTGTCTCGTATGTCTCATAATGACGAAATGAACTGAATAAGCATTACAAAAAATGATTGCAATACAGATGGTATTGTACTCTATTTGCGCTGAATGAATAAATGATTCAGATTCAAGCACAATGCAAGTGTGATTGCATCTTCGT
The DNA here is from genome assembly GCA_914767945.1 of Eilema depressum. NCBI lineage: Eukaryota > Metazoa > Arthropoda > Insecta > Lepidoptera > Erebidae > Eilema > Eilema depressum. The sequence goes on along the minus strand of OU612012.1, from coordinate 18,320,238 downwards.
GGACCTATGCAGTTATGGGGCCATTGTGTCCAAGTACTGCAAACAAAGTATCAATTGAAGTTGATAACAGAACTAGGTACACAGATAGTCAATTATATGGTGAGAAACGATTTCTGGAGTTTTGCCGAATTCTCTTAGACAGGATGAGGAAAACATCTTAAAATTGATAACAATCATGGTATAGAAATTTCAGCTGCCCCTTGTCACCGTAACTTTGATAGATAACATCTATGACTACGTCGACATCCATATCTAGCCACGATACAAAATGAGATTCATAGCTACGGCCGAAATCTGTTTTGATGTCAAGAAAATAAATGATCAAGATGATACATGTATTCAATTTCGCTCTATAGTCTAATATTGGACTTTATCTATACCTCCTAATATTAGAGTGCCTTTTCGCGTGACTGGCGTTTTTACAGAAGCTAGGACTAGGTAATAATTTTCTAAGTAGAAAATTTGGAGAATTTTCGAAAATTCTATCTTATTAGGTACTTGTCTAGATCAGACAAGTACCTAATAAGATAGAATTTTCGAAAATTCAACCTCAACCTAAAGATATGTTGTATATAATATGAGCTGAAAGTTTGCTCAGAATGGATGAAGAAAAATATTCTTTGGACTTGAAATTTTGTATTTAAGATTCTTCAATAAAAATATTCGTGTGTAAAATCGTATTTGTTGAAATTCATCACAGTGTAAAAATTAGATGAAAAGATTTTTTGTTTGACTAATGTCTTATGGACAGATAATATAATAAGATCAGACAAGCAGAGAACTACTCACATCATTAAAAAATAAATATGATGTGCTTAGAATGTGTCAGGATGAATAAAATGGCTAAATATATGAATAACGTCCAGATTTTGTTTTCAGCTAATAGCTTTTTGTCTCCTATATCTGGAAAATACTTTATTTTCTAAAATGGTTCTTTTTATTTAAATATTATTTCTGGCGAAAGCAAATTTTTACAAGAGTTCTTCTGTTGTTCTTAGAGTCGGTGAATATCAGTATTCAGTATTCTTGTACCGGGTTTATAGAGCAGTTCTATAAAAACGTAGAAACTTAAATGGTAGGAACTTCGCTATTTTATGTATCCTAAAAATACTACTTCTTGTAAATGATAACAAGTTCTATTTTAATTATTATAACTAGATAACTTTTACGTAGAGATTTTTATGTACCTTTTATTTGAATCTTACAAGTAAATAAAATTGATATGCCTACATTAAAATAAGAGCTTTTTAGCAAATTATGAATAATTAGTTATTGTCGATGCTTACATGACTGTTTGAAATGGGTGATCTCTAGAACGGCTGAGCCCGTTTTGCAAGGACTTTCAATAGCAGATAACTAACATTAGTGCCCTTCTAAACGGGCCATGTTTTTCTGCAATATGTAGCTGCACTATTGGCAACTGATTGCCCGGCAATATCAAAAATATTTCATTGCAACTGATGGCCGAAAAATCAATGGCTGGGCAATGTGTTGCAAATATATCTGCAATAGTATGGCTCTTGATGCAGTTTCATAAACGGGCTACACAAACCGGCAACAATGGCTGACGAAATCACACTTGTTGCAGCAGCTTATATTGTTTTAATAAAAAATAAACAGAAAAAGAAGAGATTGTGGATTCGAACTTACTTAAATAGGCGTGAAACTTTAGATAATTTAAGTCTAGAAATAAGCCTTGATAGTAAATTATTTAACAATTCGCGTAGAAAAGGATAGACTGTGCAATAACAAAGAGAGCGACTGAAACAACAATAGAACTGGCCGAGCAATATTGCAGTAAAATCGACCGCCTAGTGATCGTCCGGCAACCCATCGCGGCAACATCGGCCATTATGTGGCAACATAAAACATGTTTGGCTATATTGCCGGGACATTACTGCAATACTGGCAGGTATTGCTTGCAACACCGGCCAGTATTGCTTGCAATAGTTGCAATGTTGCCGGGCCACAGTATTGCAGCCACTAATTGCAGTAAAACATTGCCCGTTTAGAAGCACCTTTACCTACAATGCTATTTTAATTTTAGAAAAAGAATTGAGAGTTCCGCACAAAGCAAGTTGAAATACAAATTCAGGTCTTCGCGGAGGAAGTCGCGGGCACAGCAATATGACATACGAGCAGGAAGATGATACGAATGCACGTAGAAGACCAAAACCAGTCGGTAGGTACTGATTATACTTACAGGTAGGCTAGGTACAATCATTATAAAGTCTAATTTATTCTAGTGAGCATCAGTTAGAAGGGACGAGTTACAACATTAAAGCAGTCGGGGGCAAGATCCACGGGGCGAGCGGAGCCTAAGCCATTGCAATTACGTTGCTTAGTTCCTATGCACTATGCACCGTTGGAACTTTCAATTTCGAACAAGAACGCCGCGCGCCGAAGCGCTTAAAGTACAACTTATTGAAAGAACTTCAACATTCATTATCCTACTAATATTATAAGCGCGAAAGTTTGTAATTATGTGAGGATGTAATGTAAGGATTTATGTGAGGATGTTTGTTACTCTTTCACGTAAAAACTACTGAATGGATTTCAATGAAACTTTACAATATTTCAGTTTATACATCAGAATAACACATAGGCTATATTAGCGAGGAACGGGATTAGCATTCCACGCAGGCGGAGCCGCGGGCAACAGCTAGTAACATATACAAGCACGCATAAACCCGCGCATATAAATAAATACTAAATTCAGGTAAGGTACCTGGTGGGTACCTACCTATAATCCACACTTTCACACATTTAAACAAATTATATATTCTATTTTATTTTACAGCATCCCAAACTTTGATTGGCATCTAATGCGTGATATAATTAACCGTATAACTGTACAAGTACTAACTGTGGGTAAAACTATCAAGGCGATTGATCGATCATCGGAAATAGCGATGAGAAAATAATCCGTTTCTTCGAAATACTTTCATTAAGAGCTTGACTGCTTGAGCATATTGGGTGATCGTTATATTTTATTATTCTCAAGAAGGAATGACATTTTGAGGAAAATATATTTTTTTATCGCATAGCAGTGGCGAAGGGTAAAAATTTTCAAACGGGAAGCCAGTGGAAAAAGTACGTTACCTCGATCTAGATTGTCATACACCAAGCGATCCAGTAGGAAACCGGCAGGAATCGGGGTATAGGGATAGAAACAAGGTGTTTCCCGTATTTCACAAATCTGTTTAACAATATTTTTTACAACACACCTGCTCATAAAAGTGCTATTATTTCACCGCAAATAGGCACGTAATGACACCTATTATCAAACTGTGACTTTTTCATTGCTATTATTCACAAATGAGTTATAGATTCTTTTTTAAATTTTATAGGTTAAGTTTCTATGTTCTTAAAAAAGTTTCGATACAAAAAAGAACGTGTTTAATAGTACGAATAAATTAATATGCCTATTGTATATCGTCGCAGTCGTAGAACAAAGACGGATGTGACTTTTGCTAACTTTACAGGAGAACACTTTAAAGTTTTTCATCTATAGATGTTGTCATATTTTGAAAACTAGTTATTCAATCTTTCTAAAATTTTGATATGTTGCTATGAATTAAATACTTTATAACATGACATACGCAACATATTTTAAATATTGCGTTAATTAGTAAAAAAGTCACATGCGTCGTTGTTCTGTGGACACTAAGGTGACGAATAATCTGATACGTCGTTATTTTACGGACTATCTTTGTTTAAAAAGTGGCGTATAGTACATACCGTCACTTTTTAAGGGAATCCTTTCAAAATTTTGTGACGGATTTGGACTTAAGAAATGAAAAAGAAGCTAACTTTGAAATGTTTTACTTACGAAATTATTAGTACAAAATTACTAAAAAAAATGCATCAAAACTGCAATAATTACTGCTAATTCTACTTAATAAGAAGGCAACCTACAGACGAAGATCAATCACTTTAAAACAGTAATTAATTCTTCAAACCTTTAATTTCAAATTAATAAACTTAACTCTCATAATTGCAATAAATTTATTTGAATTTGAATAAGAATAAGAACTTTATAAAAAAACAATCAGATCTTGACTAAAATCTGTTTTTGGCATTTTTAATCAATAAACCTAGATAACATAAGCATAACCAGGTAGCAGAAACCCAAACTATTAATCAATAATAATTATACTTAATCATAATAATTAAAAGTCTCAAGATAAAGACAGAAAATAAAAAAGTAAATAGGGTAAACAATGAATTACTTATATACTTGTAAAAGTATTTATTTGGTATTATTAATACGATTTTTTTATTCCACTTGGGTGGCAGACACGGCCCACCTAATGGCAAGTGGTTACCGTGACCTATGGACGTATGCAACACCAGAGGCGTCACACTCATGCTGCCGACCTCGAAGAAACCTTCTAAGAACCCCATATTGTCTACGCTTGGGAAAACCACCGCGGGGAGTTCATTCCACAGCTTGAGTGTGCGAGGAATGAAGTTCCTTTCATACCGCACAGTGCGGTCCGTTTCCGGACGCAATGTGTGAGGATGAATTCTCTGCCTGTGGCGAGAAGTGCCATGATAGAATGTAGCTGTGGGCATCATGTCAAACAGTTCATCTGAGCACAAACCATTTTAGGTATAGGCGGTAGAACACACACAGTGAGGCAAAGTCTCTTCTGAGAGTGAGAGGTTCCACATTGCCTGTGAGTATGGGATTGCCGACGAGCCTTAACGCCCATCTTTGCACCGAGTCGAAAGGATCAAGCTCACGCAGGCGCTCCGGCAAAAAGGTGACAGCAGTACTTCATGTGGTACCGAATAAAGGAGGAGTTGTTGCCCCGCACTGAAGTACTGCTTCGCCCTGTTGAGCACCCCAAGTTTCTTTGATGCCAGCTTGACCTTGTCTTCTAAATGACTACGGTGTTGGACGTCGCTGGAGATACCGACACCAAGGATCCCGATACTCGAGAAAATGGTAAGCGGTGTGCCCAGGAATTGCGGCGCTACAATGAATGGAGTTTTCTTAGCGGTGAATATACATACTTGTGTCTTAGTAGGGTTGAATTGGACTAAGTTTAGTCGTCCCAAATCCGATAATCCAGAGAGAGTAGTCTCGATTTGGGAAACAAGTTGTTCGCAACTTTCCTCCACTTCTGACTTAGGGATATTTGCACGGCCCGTGTAATACGTGTCCCCGGTGCTGTAGGTAAAAACAAAGTCATCAGACAGCATGTCATTGATATGCAGTAGAAACAGGTCGGGGACAACAAGGAACCTTGTGAAACACTAGCATTTATGTTCATGCGGTCCGAGTAGCTGCCATCGACGACGACTTGGATACTTCTGTTAGATAAAAAGCTGGCAATCCATTCGCATAGTCCCTCGGGGAGTCCATAGTCCATAACTTCACAAGAAGAATTCTGTGCCAGACGCCATCGAGGGCCTTCGCTACATGTAGGCTGACCGCTAGTGCCTCACCCCGACTCTCGATGGCTTGCGCTCTGCGGTCAGTGAGATACACCAGGAGGTCACCGGTAGAGCGACTGTGACGAAAATCGTACTGTCGGTCGCTCAGGAGATCGTTTCCCTCAAGGTACCTCAGGAGCTGTGTATTAATCACACGCTCCATCACAGAATCTGTACCAATAGTGTTCACTGATAGACATTCCAACTCATCTGGTTAATGTTGGGAGCAAAATGGATCATTACAAATTAGCATGTCTGTTGATTGGCTGAACGATGTTCGTCGCACACCAGTACCATACTGCTGTGCGACGAACATCGTTCAGGTGAAAAAAAAAACCTTAATTAAAATAAATCTATAGAATAAGGTTTCTAGGAACAATTATTATCATTGTATAATCTAAGGTAATGTAAGTATTTTGGCAAATTAATACAACATTTTTGAAATATGAAATAGAATAAAGACGTATATTATAATCTATACGACGAACAACGTCGGTTCAGTATATTCGTCCTCCGCTTATCCCTAGAAAAATGACGGTTTATAGCATACGCCTACAATAGGTACGTAAAACATCGACGTATTTTATTATGCGTCACTGAAAAAAATCATAATAAAAACAAACAATTTTAATCATGGATGAACTGAATGATGTTATTTTAAAAGATAAAAGGTAAAAACAAAGATATAAAAAAAAATATTTTAGTTTCCCAAGGACAACGACGGATTTAACAAACCGCTGTTCTAAGACGTCAAAATTTATATTTACTTAAAATAAACAAAAAATTATGTAATTTATAGTACATTGTGACAAATCTTATCCGAGGACGACTGTTCCTCCTGACGTGACCTTTAGGTCTACCATGAGTTTGTAAACGAGAGTCGTATACGTACACGAGAGTCGTTTTGGGACCACGTGACTAGGCTTACGGTAGCTGGGCTGTCATGAGCTTTATAAACCGTAATGGCTCTCGTGTAGACGGCACTAGCTGAGGTATACGTCTAGAATACTTGACAGTTTGGTGTTCGTTTGAAATTTGAGTGATGGAGTATCGTTACCGTAATATGGCGGCATTCTAATAATCAGCTGTTGGGCATGTCAAGAATTATTTACGTGTCATCTCATGTCAAAAATAAAGATAAAACATCACTGCAATAAATGTATCTAAATAGGTTGTATAGCTATATCGCGGAATAAACTAATTCAATCATCATCATCCCAGCATTAATCCGCGGTCGCATCCGAGGCTTCCTAGGAGTCTAGGGTCAACATTCTCCACTCTGTAAGTTTCAAGACTGCTCAGGGTAGAGTCAATAACTAAGCCAAGGTCTTTGACTGCCGGGCATAGGAAATAGAAAGAGAAAGAAAGAATGAAAAGTTTTTTATTCTGTACAGAGATGCACGATAATTATATAAAAAAACATGAGCTTATCTACTAGAGTAGGTTCTTAGGGGTCCATTACACTGTAGGTTTTGCCATGGCGAAGAAGAAGTTCTATTCCACGTATTCCACCGTACGTACGTATACGTACGTACCGTGCGTACGTACGTGGAATAAGAAGATACTTAATATTTATCACCTTTTTCATTTTGCTGCGAAACAGCTGTCCGGCCTCCGCACGCAGATTGTGCAGTGACCATAAACTTAATAGAGTGTATGGTATGACACGAAAGAATTCTATTGGTTAAACCAAAATTACCATAAACAAAATTGCTCTTACGGTAACGTATCACTCAAAATTCAAATTTTCAAATATGTACAGTGACAGCCATACGAGAGCACATAATGATATGCTATTGGTTAATCCATAATTACCATAAACAAAATCACTCTTACGGTAACGTATCACTCAAAATTCAAATTTTCAAATATGTACAGTGACAGCCATACGAGAGCACATGATGATATGCTATTGGTTAATCCATAATTACCATAAACAAAATCACTCTTACGGTAACGCATCAATCAAAATTCAAATTTTCAAATAGGTGCAGTGACAGCCACACGTGCACATAATGATATTCTATTGGTTAAACCTAACTACCATAGACCAAAAACGCTCTTACGGTAACGTATCACTCAAAATTCAAATAAACGTGTTGTTAGTTCCGGTTACATCCAAAGCTTGTACCTACTTTGAAGCCATTTTGCTTATCTTGGCTTTTGGGGGGAGACTGTCGTTTGACTTCCCAACCCTAGAGAAAACACTGCGCCGTAGTCTCGTCCATTAATCAGCATGTTGTACCGGCTAGCAGATGTTTGCTCATGAAATATGAAATTTGGTGACTAACTTGGAAAACAAAAGAGCCAAAATTTTATTGAAATAGAACTTTATCAAAATAAAAAAATAAAGTTTAGTATGTATAATTAGGTAGGTAACTATAATTTATACAATTCGCCATAATATAGCTAGCCAGATTAGAATAATGCAGTGACTTCATCAGTATTGGCATCGATTTTGTTATCAATTTTTATTCATGCAGCCTTTCCTTATAATTGCTCCAACTGTAAAGAATAGGATTTATCATGTTAATGTTACTTATTGAATTTAGGTTGGTTCTCTAAAAAGTTAAATTCAATCATGAGAAACTTATACAAGTTAATAGGGGGCAAAATAGCAGACCCTGGGCTCAAAGCGTCATTTTTATGATTACTTAAACATACTAAATAAGATGCGGGATGGAGATATTCTTTTACATACCTAATAAAGATGTCCAGTCGTCGCTTATATTATGCAAGATTGACTGATAACACAGTTATTTAGCAGGTATAGGTATTGGGTAGGTACAGCATGCATTTTCTAAATTCTTTGATGTTCTTTGATATCTCACAAAAATCCTAGACATTTTTATGTTGGAGTGACATTTCATGTCAAAAATTAAAAACCATCAACATGTACATTTGTAAACCTAGTAAAATAGGTTGTATAGCAAAGCAACATCATGAAAAATGGTCTTCTTTTATCTTGTTTATATTATTATGTTAGGTAGGTTTTGTGGTATCAAACGAACCCTTAACTAGTAAAATACTTTTTAGTACATATCTATACTTAATTATATAATTGTAAAGTGGTCGTATCCATTTGAGATATTTAAAAAAAATCTTGGGATATGTTATGTTACGATACTGAACACGAAAATATTTTTTTAAATTACTTGTCTGTTTGTCTGTTTGTTCGCGATGGACGCCGATTTTGATGCGGTTTATTTTGTTAGAAAGGTTTGGTCAGGCTGGTCAGACTTACGTTTGTTTGATCGCAATCGGTTGAGTAAAACCGGAGATATGAGCATAGGTCGCGTCAACCGAGATGCACGCGGGTGGAGCAGCTGGTGGTAGGCTAGTATTTAATATGATTGAATATAATAAATATTGTACAATTCAATTATCAAAAAAATAATGGAAAAAATATTGACCAAGCGAGTCTCTGTTCCGACAAGTTAGCCGATTTTGTATGTCTGTTTGTTTGTCAGCTCGCCTCGTAAAGGCGACTTTGTTATAAAAAAAAAAGATGAGAAAAGCGTTTTTTTTTTAAGAACGGATCGTCTTTATGTTTTGGTGAAACATCCAGGGCTGTTTAACCCCCTATTGCATGAATTATGAAAGAGACTAGCAAACATTTTTTTTGGCCAAAATACGTTTATTCTAGCATATTAAAATAAAATTGGTTATTAGTAATTCACTTTGGCGATTGCTCTCATAGAGCATTCGCCATTCTAAATAAAAATGAGAAATCATTTCGCGCGTCCCTTATCACTTTTCAACAGAAAAATCGATCAGTTATATCATATCATATATCTATAATAGGATTATGTGAATTACCAATGTATTACTCTGCTCTATGTATGTGAATAATGCCATTTTACGTAAACGATACTTTAATCGCCATTCAAAATTACAACGAAACCGTAGGAAGACACGCGAGAGCACGTATCAATCCACCAATCATCGATTACTATCAACATCCCAAGCGCACGGGTACGCGTCATTCATTGGTTGAGATTGTTTCACGGTCTCAACGTTACCGTTTCGTATAAAGTGTGTATATACGGTACCGTATTTAAATGGTCGAAGAAATGAAACAAAATATAAAACGCAGTATTATTTCAAAAAAAAAAAAAGGTTTTATTCAGTTTTGTTATTGGTATAATGTCGATGGTAGAAAAACTGTAACGATAGAAAAATGCTATGAAATAAGTGTTTTAAGTAGGTAGGTACTTAATAATTGTGCTCTGTATTTATTTGGAGGTGTAGTGTATACATACAGGGGTGGTTGGTCCAGAACGATCACGTGGTGCACCCTGAACAACGAAAATTACAGTGCCTCTCTCCCGCAGGGTAGTGGACTAGGACTGGGACTGGAAGTGTCCGTGACAGAGATACCGAATAGGAAATCTATAAAAAGAAATGAAATGCCATCAAAAACAATACTTGTAAAAAATACCAGGCCTCACCCTTGGTTCTTCTACCGCAAAAAGTTGTGAGATCCATGTACCTAATAAATACCAAGTCGGTTAATTTATTCAGTTCCTACTTCAGGGACCTTCTGTCTAAAGTTATTACGTAATGAGCTTTTATGTTTTAAATATAAAGTCCGACCAATAAAATAAAAAACCTGTACTCGGGGCGCCAAAAACACTATGATTATGACAACACCAAGTATAGTGATACACATGTTAAATGCCAAGTATACAAATATTTTTTCAACACACTTGCTTATGAACAGGCTTTTATTTCCCCGCAATTAAGCACGGAATGACACCTAATATAAAACTGTGACTTTTTCATTGCTTCTTCTTCCTCCTAGCGTTATTCCCAGTCGCATCCGAAGCTTTCAGCTTGGAGTCTGGGGTCCGCTTTTACCAGTCATAGCTACAGATTTGGCTAGACCTCGATATTTTCCGTGAAGCGATTGCCACCTGACCTCCACGACCCAATGTTAACATTAGGTGATATCGAAGCTTTGCAGCTAGACCGGCGCTAGTGAACGCGGCCGCTACGCAGGAGGCGCGGGTTCGATCCCCGCTCAGTGCAAATATTTGTGTGCATGAAATATGAATATTTGCATTGGTCTGGGTGTTTCTATCTATATCTATACTATAATATTATAAAGAGGAAAGATTTGTTTGTTTGTTTGTTTGTTTGTTTGTTTTTTTGTTTGTAACGAATAGGCTCCGAAACTACTGGACCGATTTCAATAATTCTTTCACCTATAGAAAGCTACACTATCTGGGAGTAACATAGGCTATATAACATCACGCTACTACTAAAGGGAGCGGAGCAGTGAGCATAAATGTCAATAAATCGGGCAGATTTCCATACATTCTTTACTAATATTAGATTTGTATTTTTGTATTCGAGTAAACTCAAGAACTACTGAACCGATTTCAAAAATTCTTTTACCATTAGAAAGCTGCACTATCACTGACTAACATAGGCAGTAATTAATTTTCAAAAAAATAGGGATCCTGGATAAAACTTCAATAATGTAACCCAAGGTGTAAAAAAAATGACCTAAAAAATTCCTTACATCGCGTACGCTGCGAAAACTATTGAAGATAGAACAAAATAATGTACTGTAGAAATGTATAACTTAAAAAGGTCTACATAAAAGTCCGCGACAGCATATGTCTATCTAATAAGGGTAGCTCACAATAACCATTTTTATCTTTTACAAATTATAAAAAAAATATGTGTCATTTTCGAAGCTATTTTTAACAATATAGTGTTAAGCCTTATCTGACTAAATACGTTAGATACATTTTACATTTAATGTAGATCAAAATTGCCCTTTACACTGTATAATTATAATGAATATTTTAGAATCTATTGCAGTATGAAAGTAACGCGCGACGATATAAATTCAAGCCGAAATGCCGATCAAAGTCAGACCACGGAATCTATACCTTTATATTAATTCTTATCTAAATAAATCTTTTGGTATTCAAGATTGTTTCAATACCTGTTGATTACTTTTTGAATTATTGAAATCGGACGTTCTATTCAAAAGATATTACGAAATTATAATGTCAATAAATCCGGTAAATTACCATACATTATTTGAAAACTAATTATTATTACGGGCATGGGCTAAAAGGGTGCAACCACGGGTGTTCGAAGTATTTCACGAGCGAAGACAGGGAAGGTCAGCTGAACACAAGATGCAACGGTAACGGGATCCGAATGCGGGATTGGAACCTCCATGTGATGCATCCTGGGTAACGGAGGCATTAACGCCCCTCACCCAGGGGAGGCACTACCGCCTACGGCAAATACATACAGCAACGGGAGCAGCTCTATAGAGGGCTGCTCAAAGGCTTCCCACATGTCCTCATGTGACTACGAGGAGGCCCAGTAGAGAGCAGGAAAGGGAAGGGCTGGTCACCGAGCGCGGACGTGAGGATTATAGGTCCGGCCTCCTGTCATCCCTTCACGCCCGTCTCCTCCCTTTCCGGAATTCGATGGGACATCGTGCTTCCCACTTCTGAGAGGGCCATCTTAAAATTGTAGATGGCCCAGGGTCAGCCGGGGGGTGCGGAAAATGCCCTAGGCAATTTTACACTCCAGCAACTGAAGACCCGCGACGGCATGCTGTTTAGTGGGTCCGAATTCCACATGGCACTCCTGATGGCTGACGGGGATGGTATCCGAGGCAATTTTAGCACGAAAGAAAAGTTTGTACGGAATCCGAATTCCACGCGGGCGGAGCCGCGGGCAACAGCTAGTGTATAATATGTATGTATTTACAAAAAAAAAATGTATCTAAGTATGTTTATCCGCATTCTAGAACCCATAACACAAGCTAGTTAAGCTATGCTTACTTTGGGTCTAGCTAGATAGCGTTGTGTAGAATGTCCTACAATATTAATTTATTTATTTATTTATTATTTATTTAGGGCACCAACTACCCGTAACGACTGCCATAGATGTTCATATGGCAACCGGGACCGACGGCTTAACGTGCTCTCCGAGGCACGACCAGACCAATGCGAATACCCATATTTAATGCACACAAATATTTGCACTGAGCGGGGATCGAACCCGCGCCTAGTGCGTAGCGGCCGCGTTCACTACCGCTACGCCACGGAGGCTGTCATGTTTTTCATTGCTATTATTCACAAAAGTGAGTTATAGACTAACAAGGACTGGGCACAAATCACAACACAGTAGTATCCGTATAATAGTTTACTGCTTGGAATGGTAAATAGGTACAAGTTAGACATACAGTTACATTACACTATGTATAGAACAGGGACCACGCGATATTGTTTTTCGGACTGCATAAAATTCTTGTATTTTATGCCTAACAGCACAGAGATCAAAATAATCGAGCATGATTTTCTTTTTTGCGTTAGGCTTATTTTTCTCAGGCGTAGAAAATACATTTGACGTTTGACCTTCTCTTCGTATTTTTATTACAGAAGATCGGGATATACCTAAAAATGTGAATAATAATTAGTCACAGTAAAATCAGTAGTTTAGGCCAATTTCATTGCACGTACTCTATGATGTACGTACCCGTCATGTTGACAACAAGGTCCGTGATGTTATTTAGAGGAACAGAGTCCAATCCTTCCTACTTTTTATCCGACAAATACTTTGTTATATTATAAATTACTTTTCTTAACTGGCTTTTAATAGTTTTCGGCATATTACTATAGTTTTGTAGTTTTGTAGCGCTCTCAAACTCAACAACACGCACAATTGACACCACACTGACAGATGACCATAATGACATTGTATAGATTGTTACCATATGAAGAAATTAGTTCCAATAGTTTACCGCAATATGGCGAGGTATTTTATTTTACTGGTCGGGCTTTAATTAATTGACTTTTTATTATTAATTTTATAGTTAAAATTATTTCGTGATATAGCTATACAAACTATTTAGATATGTTTACGAATGTAATGTTGTTGTTTTCCGATGTATTACTTTACTCTATGGTTGGAGTGATGTTTTATTTTTATTTTTGACATGAGAATATGTCACTTCAGTATAAAAAGATAGAATTTCTGATATTTGATGTGTCCAGCAGATGTGTCGAAGAAACTGGCAAAAGTTTGCTAAATGTACTAAATAAACCTGTTATTTAAGCGAATACTAGCTAAGATCTGTTAATAGGTATGTAAAAGAACATGTACTCCCTAACTTTCTTCATCTGAGTGCCAATGCAATGGCAGTCGTATCCAAAGCTCCCTTTAGAATGTTTAGGCTTTTGTGTTAGTGACTGCCGTCGAACTTCGAGGGGAAAGCCTGCACCAGAGCCTGGGCCCTGAAGACTTTGGTGGAGCTCATATCCAGCCAATGTGTTTGTACATAATCCAAATTTAAGATGAAGACGTGTTCTCAAACCTCGTTAGTGAAATCCAATATTAGCAAACAATCCCACTTTTAATACAAAACCCTAAATTTAAAACATGTAAATATAATAAATTTTATTCTTTACAGTTGGAGTACTAAACGTAATAAAAGGAAAAGCCATTATGAATAAAAATTGATAACCAAAATCGATGCCAATACTGTTTATTCTAATCTATTTCATAGCGGAAACTTTATAATCACTAGTGTACAATAAACAACAATAAATAATGTCTCTATTGTATTTTATTTTGAAAAAAAAAATCTATTTCAATAATATTTTGCCTATTCAAGTTCCATATTTCATATACTTAACTAATAGGGAACTTTATTTGCTAGCCGATAGCCTATTCCTGCTGAGTTATGGACGATGTTCCGGCGCAGTCTCCTTTTGGGGTTTGTAACATCGTATTTGACGTGCCGGTTCTGTATGGTGTAAGAATAGGGCTATCCCATTTCTTTCCGTAGGTAACGATTTTGAGTGATACGTGATATCCGTGTACGTTACCGTGAGAGTGATTTAGTCTATGGTAATTATGGGTTAACCAATAGAATGCCCCGACGGGCTCTCGTGTGGCTGTCATTGCACCTATTTGAAAATTTGAATTTTGAGTGATACGTTACCGTAAGAGTGATTTAGTTTATGGTAATTATGGATCAACCAATAGAATGCCCCGACGGGCTCCCGTGTGGCTGTCATTGCACCTATTTGAAAATTTGAATTTTGAGTGATACGTTACCGTAAGAGTGATTTAGTTTATGGTAATTATGGATCAACCAATAGAATGCCCCGACGGGCTCCCGTGTGGCTGTCATTGCACCTATTTGAAAATTTGAATTTTGAGTGATACGTTACCGTGAGAGCGATTTTGTTTATGATACTTATGGATTAACCAATAGAATACACAGGCTATCACTCACTGAACTCTATTATCTATACCACCTATCACTACACATATTTATTTGAAAGGAGGTCGGACAGCTGTTTCGCAGCAAAATGAAATTCTTTTATCATGAAATAATTATTATTATCAACCTAGATATAAATTATGGTATCAAACAGAGCCATATTGAAAAAGTATTTGACAATATTTAATATGATTGAGTATAATATACAATAAATGTTGTACAATTTTTTTTATTCATACCTACAATACATTATCAAAAAGTTGCATACATATAAAAATCGTGGACAAACGGAGGTAGGACACGACGGTATTCTTGTCTCAATCAAGCAGTCCGACTGGGGAAGTACCTCTGCCGTACAGAATACCGTGGCCATAATAACGTCTTGTTGTGTTCCCGGCGGCGCGGCGAGTAGGGTAACCTTACTGGAGAAATTTTGTACCTACTGTCAATGGGAAGACCAAAGGCTTGTCCTGCTTTGTCTTCTGCACTGACGGCACAGAAACTCCGTGGGTTGGCAGCATGAGTGTGACTCCCCTGGGGGCAAGTCTGCTATATAAATATAGCGTTTTGATTCGGAATAAATTTGCACATTTCGTATTCTGCTATAAATCTAATAACATTTGCTTGTCGATGGTATATTAGGGATCGGTATGGGTATTTTTGTGCCTCGGAGAGCACGTTAGGCCATCGGTCCCGGTTGTCATCGAACATCTGTAGCAGTCTTTACGAGTAGTTGGAGACTTAAAAGTCTGACAACTGGTTTAACTGCAATACTTTAATATTGCTAATGGGTTGTGGAGGTCACATGGCAGTCGCTTCACGGAAAATAATGAAGTTTAGCCAAACTTGCAGACCCCGGACTCCTAGGAAGCTTCAGATGCGACCGCGGATTAATGCCGGGATGATGATGATTGAATTATTTTATTTCGCGGTATAGCTATACAACCTATTTAGATATGTTTACGAATGTTGGAGTGATGTTTTATTTTTATTTTTGACATGTGATGTCACGTAAATAAAAAGGTCTGGAATTTCTGATCTTTGATATGCCGAAGGAACTGGAAAATGTATGCTAAATGTACTAAATAAACCTGTTATAAGTCAATCTTGCATTATTTAAGCGAATACTAGCTAAAATCTATTAAAAGGTATGTAAAAGAACATGTGTACTCCTAACTTTCTTCATCTGATGGCAGTCGCATCCAAAGCTCGCATTAAGGCGCTCGTATTCTGCTTCTCCCTTTAGAATGGTTAGGTTTTTGTGTTCTTGCCCCGAGAGGAAAGCCTGAACCAGAGCCTGGGCCACGAAGACCTTGGTGGGGCCATCTTGATGGGGTTTGCAATCATTGTGGGCACCTGGGCACATACCCAAATTTAAAGTGTAGGTCTTAAACCTCAATAATATGAACTCTAATATTTTTATACAACATTGTTTGCAGACAAGCACACAACCCACCTGATGGAAAGTGGTTACCTGGGCCTATGGACGTGTGCAACACCACAGGAGTTACACTCGTGTTTCTGACTTTGTAATAACAGAGATAATACCTATAAGCCCTTGGTCTTCCCACTGACAGCACAAAAACTCTCCAGTGAGCAATGGCTACCCACTCACCACCGGGAACACAACGCGAGGTTATTATGGCCCCGATATTCTGTAGGATGGAGGGACTTGCCCCGCCGGACATCTCAATTTGGACAGGAATACTGTCGTGTCCTACCTCCATATTACCAAATAATCCTATTTTAATAGAAAACATGAATTTAAAAATGTAAATAATGTACCTAATACATTCTATTCTTTACAGTTGGAGTAATTTAAAACAGGAAAAGCCAAATGAATAAAAATTGATAACAAAAAATCCTGCACAATCTATGCCAATACTGATGAACAACCTCTGCATTATCTAATCTATTTCATAGCGAATTCTTTGTACGTAATGACTAGAATGTTGTACAATAAATAACAATAAATAATGTCTCTATTTTATTTTGATTTAGTTTGAGAGAAACTTTCATTTTACCCAAAGATATTATATATAAAAAGAAGTAGATTCGTTATTGCGCGAAAATCGTGAAGATTCGAAAACGAGTCAATTGGAACGTTTGCCTCTAGTACCGCGTGCCGAGCGGCGCCGGCCGGACGTTGAGCGGAAGCATCAGTGACTAATAAAAATAACGAAAATGCCATCGTATGTTTATAGACACTGCACGAACTATTACTCTTAAGTTAATACATCAAAAGGGATTTCATATCACATGGAAATAATACATATTTCGACTGATAAAGACCAAATTTCTGACTTTCATAATATTCAAGTTAAAATTGTTAAAAAGAGACAGTATGATATAATTTGGTGCGTGAGCGACAAGGACGTGTGTGATCCGAACATAGATTAAAGTACAGATGAGAATATCGTAGGCATTAAACTCCCTACATACTACCTCCCAATTTTAATTTGTTGTTTTTTATAATTGCCTACTAATACTATGTGGTTCAAGTAAGTTAATAAGTGCGAACTTCACTTCACTGGCAAGTATCTACTTAGGTAAGTACCTACTTGTTAAAATTTATAGGTACTATTGGCAGCAACAAAATAATGAAATAGAATAAACATACCTAGCTTTTTTATACTTAACTAGCTGCCCCGGCGAACTTCGTACCGCCATATTTTCGGCCCGCGTGGTATTCAAATCCCGTTCCCGCTGCACCCTTATCACTTAGGGGGATGAAATATAGATGTTGGCCGATTCTCATAGATACCGGATAAGCACAAAAAATTTCATCAAAATCGGTCGAGCCGTTTCGGAGGAGTTCGATTACGCACCCCGTGACAGAAGAATTTTATATATTAGAAGATACAATAACAATGACAAACAAACATCTTTGTCTAAACAAAATTACGCAATTATCTCAAACTTCACTTTACTGGCAAGTACCTACTTAGGTACTTGTTAAAATTGTACTACTGACAGCAACAAAATAATGAAATTTAAAAATTATACCTACCTAGCTTTTTCATAATACATTAACAAAGTTAAACAAACATCTTTGTATAAACAAAATTAGGCAATAACCTCAATTCAGAGAGCTCTGTACCTTCTTTTTCAATAATTTTGTTAGCCTATGTCACCGACTAGCAACCGCACTGTGATTGGTACATTGTTATCATTGAAGTCCAAGTGACAAACAATAGCTGTCTTCTTCTTTTATATTGTATTTTTCATGTCCTCTCTTTTCAATCCATTGGTTATGTAGGGAAGTGTAGATGAATTAAAAATGTGTGTGTGTGAGTTCGGCACATTTTTCTACGTTGATTTGTAAGCATATGACATGTCTATGTTATGAAATGTCTTTGATTTTACCTAATAACATTTTGCCTCTTTCTTTTACAAAGCTAGTCAAAAATTTCCATATTTCATATACCTAATAGCAAACTTTATTTGCTAGCCGGTATACCTGCTGAGTACCTAATGGATGAGGTTCCAGCGCAGTGTCCTCTCCAACATCGCATTTGAGGTGCTGGTTCTCGGTGGTGGAACACCTCTCAATAATCATTTACACAGTCCATCCAGTGTTATATCGTCACAAATCAATCACTTGGATTAATCATGGATTATTGTAGATCTATAGGGGAGGCCTATGTCCAGCAGTGGACTTCCTATGGCTGAAATGATGATGATGATGATGAAATCATGGATTCGATTAATTCCAAACAAATCTTGACATTCTTGACGTGCCCAACAGCTGATTATTAGAAAGCCACCATATTACGGTAACGATACTCCATCACTCAAAATTCAAACGAACACCAAACTGTCAAGTATTCTAGACGTAAACCTCAGCTAGTGCCGTCTACACGAGAGCCATTACGGTTTATAAAGCTCATGACAGCCCAGTTACCGTAAGCCTAGTCACGTGGTCCCATAACGACTCTCGTGTACGTATACGGCTCTCGTTTACAAACTCATGGTAGACCTACTTATCCTAGAACATCGACGGTAATGCCAATGCGTCGGGAGCGGAAAGGGCGCGGGGGGCAGGGGACAGCGACAGACAACGGTGCAAGTATCAATCCGTTATTGTTTTACGTTAATTAATCAAAACCGTCAGTATTCAACTCTGTATTTGGTTCATTTGTAATGAAATTTGATAAAATGTTTTATTTTTTTTATAAAGTACCATATTTTAAGTTAATTAGAACAAAAAAAAATTTTTTACAAAAAGTCAAATCCGTCGTTGTTCTACGACTGCGACGATATTCATTTGATGCATTTTCGTATTTAAATAAATAATTTCTACTTGTAATACTTGTTTAATAAACAAAATTTTCACTCCTATTTAACTTTTTTTTTTCTCTAAGTAAAGAAAAAAAAACAGTAAAAAGAGTTAAATTCAAACCTCTTTTATTTTTTACAAAGATATTATATAAAAAGAAGTAGATATGTTATTGCGCGAAAATCGTGAAGATCCGAAAACGAGTCAATTGGAACGTTTGCCTCTAGTATAGGGTTGCCATAAGTGTGGGGACCCAGACGGGGACATTTGAAGAAAAATTAGAAAAGGTAGAAAAATAGGAACTTTTATTACAACAACTTTTAACACTGCTATTAAACAAGCGTTAAACAAGCGGGCAGCGACCCGGGCTTCCTATGTTTTCTGAAAGGCGAAAAATTATCAGAACTAACTTCTGATAATTGTACAAAATATTTTGACGAAATCAACATTAAGTTAAACATCATCTTCATGTAGACGCTTTCTCCCGATTGTATCCCTGGCCAAGATGACCCCGGAGCTCAGGGTCCGCCTTCCGGCTCTTCCTCCTCCACTTGACACGATCTTGGGCGTCCATGGTAGTGAGACCATTTGCACGCATATCACTCTCCACGACGTCAAGCCAGGACTTCTTGGGCCTATCCCTTCTACCTGGATCCGGCGGGGGTGCCATTGTCAGGCATTTGCTACCCACGTATCCTGGCGGTTGCCGCAAGACGTGGCCGCACCAGCGAAGGCGGCTCTCTTGCATTTTATCCGCGATGTCATGGACATGAAGGCTGCCGCGGCTGCAAGAGTTCCTCACGCAGCATTTTTATCTCCGTGACATGCAGCTCTTACTTGCTTACGCTCTTGCTCTCACAACCATGTAAGAGGACAGGCTTAATGATCGTCTTATAGACCTGCCCCTTCAACCTGACTGGCATTTTGGGATCACCCGTGACGCCAGTCATTTCTCACCACCTGGCCCACGCGGAAGCAATGCGTGCCCTAATGTCGTAGTCGATTTCACTGGTCACATGAAGTACAAATCCCAGGTACTTAAACCGAATCATCGCTTATGCGGACCGGTGTGAAATATCTGTCGAGTTTAACGCTAAACTTTCTGTCATCGCTACATTCAGCTTCATACCACCGTTCTCAAGCGCTTCCTTCCACACTTTCACGTGTTGCACCAATCTGCTCCTGTCCGCGTCCTTCAGCGCAATATCATCAGCATACATGATCAACCACGGAGGCTGCTTATGTGGTTTTCTGATACTGTCCAACAAGACGTCTAATACCGAGCTGAACAAGTAAGGACTAAGGACGGATCCTTGGTGTACTCCGATGGTGATGGGGAAGGCTTTTGAGTCACCAAAAGCACTCCAAACCACGGAACCAGAATCAAATCAAATCAAATCAAATCAAATCAAATATTTATTTGCTAGAATATGGTACAATAGATGTTACAATACTTTGGTTCTTCATATTCTGCCACACACGGCGTGCAAATTTACAATTTTATGTCTCAATATTCTATTATTTAGTTAGTCACATCAAAATATACCTATTGTTATCTGTTATCGTATCGTCCAAAAAAAAAAAAAAGAAAAAACGTTAAAATTATAAAGTACATTTTGTTTAATACATAGTATGTCAAATAATAAATATGTCACAGATGTAGTCATCAAATTAAATTACAATACAAAATGAAATGTCTGTTTAATAAAGTAGGTATGTCAAGTCACAGTGTTAGTAGGTCATTAATTCATTATTCATTCAAATCATCCTTTAGAAATTCTGTAACATTATAATAAGCTTTTTGCACTAACATGTTTTTTAGAACTGCTTTGAATTTGTTGCAGTTCAACTCCCTCCAATCTCTAGGCAATTTATTGTATATTATAGGCGCCATACAAATTATACTTTTGCGCACAAGAGCCGTCTTCGCCCTATGCAAACGTAGCCTGCCATTATCCCGCCTGTTCCGCGGAACGGTTGCCTCTAAGGTCGGAAATAAATGAGGATTGCTTCTTACAAACATTGCAACCTCGAAAATATACATGCTTGGTAAAGTTAAAATTTTGTTGTCCTGGAAGTAACTTTTGCAGCTATCTGTAGTTTTTAACTTGAACATTGATCTAATGCATCTCTTTTGCGCCTTGAACACCACTTCTTTATCAGTTGAGTTACCCCAGAAAATAACTCCATATCGTAACAGAGGTGCAGCTAATCCGTGATAGGCTATTATTAGAGCATCTCTGCTAACAATACTGGACAGCGTATATAAGGCATAGGCAGAACTAGAGATTCTTTTACAGAGCTGTTCTATATGTGATTTCCAGTTTATCCGTTCATCAATTGTTAACCCAAGAAACTTTGTAGTTATAACATTTTCAATTTCATGATTGTTACATTCTATATTTATTCTATTTGGAGTTTCCCTTTGGTTGAAATGCATGATTTTAGTTTTTTTTAAATTAATTTTTAGATTGTTAATGTCCAACCATTGAATTACAGATGTCAAAGCATTGTGTATGTCAATTTTATATTCAATTAAGTCATTATTGTCATTACAAATTGTCAAAGTACTGTCATCTGCAAATAATGTCATATTATGTCGGGTAGATTTAGGTAAGTCATTTATATAAACTGTAAAGAGCAATGGTCCAAGTACACTTCCCTGAGGAACGCCGTATACAACATTTCTCTGTTCTGACTGATGTATTTCCTCATGTTTAGTCACTGTATTTATTCGGGCAACTTCCGTATATTGCTTCCTATTATTAAGATACGATTTCATTATATCCAACACATTACCTCTCACACCGTACGTTTCAAGTTTCTTTAGAAGGATGTCATGTTTAACGTAGTCAAACGCTTGCGTCATATCACAGTAGATCGCGCATACGGGTGTTCTTTTATCAACGTTCAACATAACCTCATGCAAAAACTCGTAAATTGCTAAATTGATGGTTTTGTTTTCACGAAATCCCTTTTGTTCATCGCACAATATGTTATTTTCTTCCAGATAGTTATTTAGTTCTTTATGTATATATTTTTCAAATATCTTGGCAGTAATAGGTATCAATGATATTGGTCTATAACACTCCATTACTTCCCTATCCTCTTTCTTAAATAGTGGCTTAATTATGGATATTTTTAGGGCGTCTGGAAACACACCATGATAAATGCACAAATTAAGAATATGGCTTAAGTGTCCGCAAATTTCACTGGCTACGGCCTTTAAAACTTTAGTTGCAATACCATCATATCCAACACTGTTGGTATTTTTCAAAGTCAAAATAATTCTAAATACATCTTGTGGTAAACAGGGACCCATAAACATAGATTGTTTTCTATTTAGTATTAATGAAGTAGTTTTTTTTGTATTACCTGCTGTAGAATTCGGCTGTATTTTTTCAATAAAGTAATTATTGAATTCATTGGCAATATGTGTTGGGTTTGTAATTACCGTATTATTATTTTTTATTTTATTAATGTAATTTTTTGGAGTATTAAATTTTGACCGATTAATTATTTGCCAAGTTGTTTTAGATCTGTTATTGGAGGTTTTGATTCTATAATTATTTTGGGAACGTTGCGTTAGTAATACAATTTTTTTAAATAATTTTGCGTAGTTATTGTATCGTGTTTTGTTAATTATATCTGGTTTTAATCTTTGTATCCATAGAAGTTGTCGTTTTTTCTTACTACAGATTTTAATTCCTTTTGAAACCCACTTAGTTTTCTTCATCAAATTAACCTTTACTTTGCACTTGGGAAAATATAGATTATAAAACAGCGCAAAGGTTTCCATAAATAAGTTGTAGGCCATATTAGGGTCCTCAGTTTCATAAATGTCTGAAAAGCTCAAATTGCAAATGCATTGTTTAAACTTTCTAACACTTATGTTGTTATACTTTCGCTTTAGTGTACAATATTTATCGATAGCACAGAATTTACTTACAGGACATTTTAGTAGTTGTGCAGTATGGTCTGAAAGACCAAAATCCAAGACTTCCGCTTTACAAGACTTGACAAAATTATGCGCAAAATTATCAATACATGTTTGACTGGCAATTCTTGTAACTTGGTTTACTGCTAGCTTTAAATTGGAGCTAAGTAGAATGCATTCAAATTCCCTTGACTGATTGCTAGATTTCAAAATGTCTACATTAAAATCACCGGCAACTATAATATTTTTGTATTTTTTTGCTGTTATATATTTTAAAACAGAATCCAACTTCGTAAAAAACTCAACAAGATTATTAGCGTTTGGTGTTCTATATATGCACAGAAATAAAATATTAAGATTGACAAGTTCCGCCGCACAACATTCAAATGTCGAGGGCAGTGCCATTTTTGATATTATTGGTAATTCCTTCCATTCATGTCCGTTTCTCACCAGAATACATGAACCGCCTCTTCTAACATTCTCTCTGCTGTAGTGAGCAGCCACGCTGTAATTAGGCACGTATAGATGACGTTCATCTCCTTGTATCATAAAGTGTTCGGTAATGCAAATAATATCTACATGTTTTTCTTCTTCTAATAATTCGTTTAATTTTATCGTAAGAGCGTTCGATTTCCCAACTAGTCCGGCTATATTCTGATGCAATACATATATGTGGTTATTCATGAAAAAGATCATGATCAGAGTCTACTTCCTTGCACACTGAGTTTGATATATTATATGATTTTATGTCAGAGATCTTCTCAGATAAGTCGTCAAATATTGTTTTCAGTCCAAAATTATTTATTACGCCATTACGTCTCTTAAACATAGTGTAGTCGCAAACTAGATTTTTGTTACTATCCAAGAGGTACGCGTGTTCATGTGTCATTATATCTAGATACAGGAGGTTGCTGAACATTTCTACTCTCGAGTTATGTAAGTTGTAGTAGTAACCATATCTATAAGTTGGTGAACAAATAATTATATTAGTATGTTTGATCTCTTGTAGTATGCTTCGAATATGTAGCACAATATCCAAGTAGCAATCCGACACCTTGAAGTCCTCTTCACCTAGTAGTACAATACAGTAATCTTTGAGGGTGAAGTTTAATAGCTTTCTCTGAATGTCTCTCAATAAATTCTGGATATGGCCATGGGGCGTGATATAATGGCAGAGCTCTGAATCCATAAACGCATTCTCTGCTATTTGAAGTACATTACGTATGTTATCCGCACTTATTATACATATTTTGTTTTTTTCTTCATTTATCTGTAATTTACGTGTCGTAGTTGAACCAAGTATTGTGGATGTGTCTTTAATTCCTTTATTTTTGTACAATATTTCTGTCTGTGTATGTTTGTTGTCCTTTTTTATGTCTGTACTTTGGTTCTTGTTCGTAGTTGTCTGTGTATTTTTTTCTGTACTATTCAAGTCTTTATTTAGATTCGTGAGTCTATCATTCTCTAAAGTTAGGTTCTCGATTACGGAGTGAGCACTCTGTAATTCTACCGTTAACATCGCAATTTGTTCGCGTAATTGACTAATTTCATCTACCTCATCATCAGACATTTCCGGCATACCAGATACAGTGTCATATGTCCGAAGATTTGCAGCTTCACTATCATCCAACAAGTCCGATTTACTCCGAGTGCTTCGCTGTCTGAACGTAATATTTTCCAGGAAATTCATTCTGTGATTCTGTTAAACTTCGTTTAGTATTTTGTTTCAATTTCAATGTAGATGGGTTGCAACTTATAATTATAGTTTCCAAAAACAGTGAATCAGAAACTGCGATTTGAAACCCCAGCCTCTGCTCATGGGAAGCGGCGCACTATACCTCGAGACCACCAGAACATTAATTGATGTGCGTGAAATAGTGAATCGTGTGACTCGTTGATAAATGTCTTCGTGAACAATGTCGGTAAAGTAGATAGTGCAGTTCACTGCTTTCATGTACACTAGATGGAGTTACTAGATAATTATTTTCGAATAAAAAACGGTTTTAATTTTAAGTAAAAATCTGATTTCGTTCTGCATTTACGAGTTTTTTTTTAAGATGTTTATTGTATTACACCTGAGCACATATTATATACACTGAGTTTAGCCTTTTTTGTATAATATTCACGTTAGCACTCTGTTTGTAGGAAATATTCGTAAAAATGTTTGCAGAATTTTAATGTTACAATATTTCAGTTCTTTTTATTTCTAATTCGACACCAACATTGTCACAGTTTATTTACAAGTTTATTATCACTTTTCTGTACTATGCACTTTCTGCCGATCGATTTAAATATTTTTTAAAGTAAATATTGTAAGAGTAATACGAAAGGAGTGTTTACTAATTAGCGCCATCTAGCGGACATGATGGTGTCAATGTAGGTCTCTGGAACTCTCTTAGCCCACAGTACCCACCAGATCACCGCGCGAGGAACACGGTCGAAGGCCTTCTGCATGTCTAAGAATAGGCAGTGCAGGGGCGTGTTCTTCGCCCTGTATTTCCTCACCACAATCCTTAGGGAGAACACCGGATCAATGATCCCGTGCCCGGGACGAAACCCATACTGACACTCCGAGAGTGTACTTTCCTGTCGGATCCGGGAGTCGATTATCTGTTCATAGAGCTTCATGGTGTGGGACATTATCTTTATACCGCGGTTACTACCACACTCCTGAACTGATCCCTTGCCTTTGAATACTGGCGTAATGAAGCTCAGTCTCCACTGGCTCAGGATCTCACGGTGAGAAGTATGCGGTTATACAGATTTGTTAGAATGCTCACACCACGAGCACCCAATGCACCCATTGCCTTCCAAGCCTCGATGGGGATTTCGTCGAGGCCGAGTCTGTACTTCTGCAGGCGTTATCGGTGGCACTAGTCCTTGTTTCGGAAAGAGGTCTGGTCGATGCACCTCTTGCTGCTTATTCAGCATGTCGTTGGAAGTATGAGCGCCATCTGTCCTTCATCGCGTTTTTCTCGTAAAATCATTGGCCCCGGGGTCTTTATTACTCATTAACATATTCATGTATGGAAAAATATCAGCGCTTTCGTCGTTCTATCTACGTATTAATAGCCTAGCTACTTAGTCGCGTTTATTGTAGGTATATTACTGTTTACCAACCAAGTCCAGCACTCTAATATAATACTAAAAATGTTTAACCGGGACAATTTGCTTATTGACGGGGACGCCGGGACACCAGGCCCCAAACGGGGACATGTCCCGGCGTACGGGGACGTATGGCAACCCTACTCTAGTACCGCGTGCCGAGCGGCGCCGGTCGGACGTTGAGCGGAAGCATTAGTGACTTAAAAAAATAACGAAAATGCCATTGTATGTTTATAGACACTGCACGAACTATTACTCTAAAGTTAATACACCAAAAGTGTAGATGAATTAAAAATGTGTGTGTGTGAGTTCGGCACATTTTTCTACGTTGATTTGTAAGCATATGACATGTCTATGTTATGAAATGTCATTGATTTTTTAATATGGCCGACCGCCATTGTTAGATGCGCGCACATAGGAAAACGAATTAATTTGTAGTATTGTTTATTTAGTATATCAACAACTTAACTTAACTTTATAGTAATCAACAACTTTGCTCACTTGTACCATAATGTACTATTTTCTTCTTATGGTGAATTTGCGGTTATTTCGCTGCAGAAGTCATTCAAGGATTATACTGATTTCAAAAGCTTGTAACGCAAATAATATCTATAGAGAATGTGCGATATAAGTCTTTGAAATGAGCACTGTTGAATGGTTTTTGCTCGCAGAATTACTGCAATTTCACCAGTGTTGACAAAACAACTGAACTTTTGAATAAATGCTTGTTTTTATTTTTTTTATACGAGTATAACTTTATTTATTAATGTGTACCTACTAGAGCTAGAGCCAAGACAAGTCTAACGAGCAAACAACGAGTCCATTTAGAAGAATAATAAAAATCGGCCAAGTGCGAGTCGGACTCGCCCATGAAGGGTTCCGTAGTAGCAAAGGCGAAAATTGTGGTTTATGACGTATTAAAAAAAAACTACTGACTGGATCTCGTTCGAACCAATTTTAGTGGAAGTTTGCATGGTAATTTATATCATATATATTTTTTTATGATTTATCATTCTCTTATTTTAGAAGTTAGAGGGGGAGGGGACACACATTTTTCCACTTTGGAAGTGTCTCTCGCGCAAATTATTCAGTTTAGAAAAAAATATGTAAGAAACCTGAATAGCATTTTTAAAGACCTATCTATAGATAACCCACACGTATGGGTTTGTAAAAAAAAAAAATTTTTGAGTTTCAGTTCTAAGTATGGGGACCCCCAAAGTTTAATGCTTTTTTTATTTTTGTGTGAAATTCTTAATGCGGTTCACAGAATACATCTTCTTACCAAGTTTCAACAGCATAGGCCTTATAGTTTCGGAGAAAAGTGGCTGTGACATACGGACGGACAGACAGACAGACAGACGGACGGACAGACATGATGAATCTATAAGGGTTCCGTTTTTTGCCATTTGGCTACGGAACCCTAAAAAGGACCTGAATAAAATAACATCCTGTAAGAAGTCCTTGGAGAATCAGGACTAGTGGTGACACTGCACCAGTCTTAGAATATAAAACATCGTAGATACAGTCACGAGTCTTGCCCAGTATGGTAGGCAGAGACCACATGTGTCCACCTGCTACGATTCTTCTACTTACATAAAAGAATAGAATACCTACCTCATGATTTTGCCTTTTAACCTCAACTCCAGTTTTGATTTATTTTATTTGTCATTCAAATATTTTCCTGAATGGGAGCACTCCTTCTTGGTGCAAGGAAAACAAAAGAAAGTATTAAAAAGTATAAGTAGGTACCTACCTACATTTATATAATATTTATTCCTGTTATTCAACAGCATTTTTGTTGGTTGTTTACTTGCGTCTTGTTTGTTTTTATAAGTAGACTTACTCTAACAAAGTTTTCCTCTTTGAAATGTTTATACAATAAAATTGAGTAACTAACGCGGCTATTTTTACTTATATTAAGATGTTACAATAATGTGGTGATCTGTAAGATAGAATGTGTTGAAATTACTTCTCTTTCCTTTACGTACCTATATCATAAGTTGTTCCTGGGATGAAAAATGTCCTATCTGTTATTCCAGGAAAAGATCCTTCTAGGTGCCAATTTTCTTCCTTTCCAATTTTTTCGAGCAATAAATGTCTAAACATGTCACAAACCTTCACATTTATAACATTAGTAGGATAAAACACAATTGTTTATTTGCTACACACATCGCCTTATAATGTACCTAAAATGAACTATTTCAAACTAAAAGGGTGTTACATACATCCATTGGTCACGGTAACCTCTTACCATCAGGTGGGCCGTAAGCTTATCTGCGACCTAAGTAGTATAAAAAAAATTAATACTAACAGAACCGAAGCAAGAAGCAATTACCTATATCCTTGGATATCTAAAAATACATTTTACAACACACCTGCTCATAACATTGCTATTATTTCACCGCAATTAGGTACGTAATGACACCTATTATCAAACTGACTTTTTCATTGCTATTATTCACAAGTGAGTTATAGATTCTTTTTTAAATTTTATAGGTTAAGATTCTATGTTCTCAAAAAAAGGTTTAATACAAAAAAGAACGTGTTTAATAGTACGAATAAATTAATATGCCTATTGTATGGTCATTTGATGCATTTTCGTATGTAAATAAATAATTTCAACTTGTAATACTTGTTTAATAAACAAAATTTTCACTAAAATAAAATAAAATAAAAAATGACATTTTTTTTTCTCTAAGTACAGAAAAAAAAACAGTTAAAAAAAGTTAAAGTCAAACCCAATGATATTAAATATAAATTTTATTATTCGAAAACGAGTCAATTGGAACGTTTGCCTCTAGTACCGCGTCAGTGACTTAAAAAAATAACGAAAAATGCCATCGTATGTTTATAGACACTGCACGAACTATTACTCTAAAGTTAATACACCACAAGGGATTTCATATCACATGGAAATATTACTTATTTCGACTGTTAAAGATAAAATTTCTTACTTTCATAATATTCGAATTAAAATTTTCAGTTAGGTAGGGGAATGTAGATGAATTAAAAATGTGTGTGTGTGTGTGTGTGTGTGTTCAAACCTCATTCTTTTAAATATGGCCGATCGCCATTGTTAGATGCGCGCGCATAGGAAAACGAATTAATTTGTAGTAGTGTTTATTTAGTATTTGTAGTATTATTTTATTCGCAAGTGTGTTGTAAAACGTCGTATGCCACGCGTGACCATGATGATTACCGTCCTCGGCTTGGGTCTCAATGGCGCCTCGGCGCACAGTGGATCGACTCCATACATGAGGTTGGACATAGAAACAAAAAATTCAAAAGTATTTATTTTATTAATCTAAATATAGGTACAGTTGTATTCCTCTATTGAAGACCTACAAAATTTGGTACTACCTCGCCTAGCGGCTCGGGTCTCAATAGCGCCTCGGCAGTAATCACCAACTTTGCTCACTTGTACCATAATGTATTATTGCCAATAGGTATTCAAAGCGTGGAAATAAATTTAATATAAAGCTGACTTTCTCAATAGGTCCTCCGTTATGAACTCAATGTGGTATGAGACGGAAATTGTCGTTGAAGCAATAAGCCTGCCAGACTAAGTCTTATTTGTTGACTGCATCCGGAGGGTACACTATTATGCCTAAGCACCCGCTGCATTTGAGAACTGCACTACTTTGGCACTACTGCTAATCGATCAAACATGCCTTTGTACAAATACGACTCCACAAAAAACTATAGCATACCCACAAATTGAAAAGAAGACATATTCGTACACCTACATACCTACAAGGTGTAATATTTTTATATCAATGCTACAAGGTACTTTGAGTAATACCTCGAAACGGCGTCAAAGGAAAATGCTCCATTGAGAGTACTGAAAATAGACTATTATGTAGTGCTGTACCGAAACGTTATATAAAATACCTGTACCCACCCAAGAAAGAACGGCAACTCAATGCAATATGACGTGAGGATACATTCACATGGAAAATAAAATTGAAGTCTCTATTTATAATGTTAAAATAAGATAGCAGATGTTGTAATATACCTACTTAATAAGGTGAAAAAAGAACTGTTTAACGTTAACCTATGTGAACTACCTACTTAAGTTGGCTATTCGTTCGCGCATCTTTTGGTTAAGGTTGGTCAGTCGAAATAATGGGGCTGAAATATTTCAGTTATACCTACCTATTTATATTTTTGCTGTTTGAAATTTCTCAGCAACTGCTCAGGGACAGGCAAAAAGTGCTCGTTTGATGATTTTATGCTCACCGCTATGACAGGTGTGGAATTAATTGATGGAATATGGGTGTCTAACATGACTCTGCAATCCTCACTCTATGGGGATATACTGAGAGTTGAAATAAATCCAGTGGGCTTATTACGATGTGTTAAGGCGTACACGTATTCTGGACGAGAAAAAGGGAAGAACCTTCCTCCCCCTTTGTCGCCTGTAACTTTTAAAGTACGTCTTTACGCATGCTTTACGCCCACACGTTTTTACACGTCATAGTAAGAGCGCTCTGAAGACGTTCAAAGTTTACTCCGATAAGAGAAATATAAGAAAAATATCTTTATGTAGGTCACATTAATATCAACATTATCTATAAATATACATACAATACATACATTGACTATAAATATTAAATTAGCACTTTCGTTTCGTCCCTTAGGATATTATCATACCTACTATGTATATACAAACTACATATTTATATTAAAGTACTACGTAGATATGTGGGGTATGGAATGTGCTGACTGGCGCATTAGGAAGTGTATGCGCATTATGTTGTAAGCGGCAGCACGTAATAAGGGGCGAGCTTATTGTCGTCAAGCGCGCACTTAGTCAAGGGCTGTATGTTTGCTGTAGGATGGAAAATAACCCTATCCCTTAATCGCCTTCTACAACACCCACAGGAAGAGATGGGGTGGCCCTATTCTACTCCACCGGGACCAACACGTCTAAAGCTTTTTTTTATCGTGCGTAACATCCCCACGGATACCTCCCCGTCACCCCCAGGGGTTCATAGGGGACCGACGACACCCGAGTCGCCCCCGCACGTTGCGGGCCGCGAGGCTTGCGATTCTCCTTCGTTCCGGCTCCGTCGCCTCCTTTTACGAGTATTACTTGCTCGCAGAAGAAAGCGCCGGCAGCCCACGCAAGTAGGTACATAGATAGCGATTTCGCTAATTCTTTTTTCAAAAAATTCTTTGAAGTACGAGGATGGTTCTTACGGAGAGAATAAGTTAAAAAATTGGCTGAAATAGTCTAAAAACAACACTTTTCTATACTTCCATACAAACGATCCATTAAAATAACTACTTAAAAGTTTACAAAAGTGTACAAAACAATTGAATGACGTTAGTATCGTAAATTTTGACATCAATCTATTGACATAGTCAGGCGCATTCACACGGGATAAACGAGCTCTTAGGCGGTACGAAGTTCACGGAGTCAGCTAGTTATTATTACAAAAGAAAATATTATGTCAACTATTAAGCAAGTAATCTGTACTATGTAATTGGTTTTTTACTATCTCTTTCTGTATTATCTGTAACTGTAACTGACCTTTTCACTATTATCTTTCTTTGCATTCACAATTTAATGTTTTTCACCATTGACACTCGAAAAAGGGCCCGTGATTCATCAAAAACAGTGAATAAAACGCTCTTTGTTTCACCGAGTGAATAAAAAAATTTGAATTTGGAACATGCGCGAATGTACGGATTCTAGTGAAACATACAAAGAGGTTGCACACTCTCACTATAAAAACGTACTAAAAGCCACCTAAATGTAATCACTGGCTAGATGTAATGTGGCTCAGTTTAAATTAAGAAAAAAAAATGCCGCCATTTTCTGTGTAATTTTCCTTGTAAAAGTTTGTTTTATAATCATAAAATGACTTCATCTAGTGATGAAAATTAAACTCATATTCTCGAACGCGAAAAGACTCCTGAGTCTTTTCGCGCTAAAGCGGTAGCTATTACTGATAATTTGCTGCTTCTTTTGTGTACTATCCATAACAAAATGTAATTCATAATCACAGAGTAATCGTTTTCTCGTAGTCAATGGTGAAAAGTTGAGTACCTAACACGTGAAAAAAGAATTCATCTCGGCTCTTGTATCCCTCGATCCACTCAGGTTTCTCTCAAGAACCCCTCGCTACGCTCGGGATTCTACCGGAGAAACCTTCACTCCTCTCGGGATACAACTTGGTGCCTCGAAAAGAATTCACCTTTTTTTCACTTGTTGGGTAATCTACTATTAATGTAGATGGAGATATATTTTTAGGGTTCCGTAGCCAAATGGCAAAAAACCGAACCCTTATAGATTCGTCATGTCTGTCCGTCTGTCTGTCTGTCCGTCCGTATGTCACAGCTACTTTTCTCCGAAACTATAAGGCCTATGCTGTTGAAACTTGGTAAGAAGATGTATTCTGTGAACCGCATTAAGAATTTCACACAAAAATAAAAAAAGCATTAAATTTTGGGGGTCCCCATACTTAGAACTGAAACTCATTTTTTTTTTTTCATCTAACCCATACTTGTTGGGTATCTATAGATAGGTCTTTAAAAATGCTATTGAGGTTTCTAACATAATTTCTTCCAAAGTGGAAAAATGTGTGTGTGTGTGTGTCCCCCCCCCCCTCTAACTTCTGAAATAAGAGAATGATAAATCTAATAAAATATACATGATGTAAATTACCATGCAAACTTCCACTAAAAATTGGTTCGAACGAGATCCAGTCATTAGTTTTTTTTAATACGTCATAAACCACAATTTTCGCCTTTGCTACTACGGAACCCTTCATGGGCGAGTCCGATTCGCACTTGGCCAATTTTATTTTATAGTACCATACCATACTATACTAATAAGTTCGATACTACTTAGTACTAGTATTCCCCCTAAGCCCTCCACCTAAGCTAAATAATGAATTGCTTGTGTTAGAAGTAGTAAGTGTAGTAACCCGTAACCTTTCGATCGCAAGCCAACTTCTTAACCACGAAGCAACCGACCTACATGACTCATCCAAACTGTCACTGCAATAACTGTGGAGTTCACACAATTTCATGTTTTCGCGTAAACTGATAACCTAGGTCATAAACACACTGGCGACTTCCGTCAATGCAGATCGTGCTCGGCATGACAGTGGCCGCGCCGACCGCCGAACGATGATGTAATAAACTGATATAATCGAAACATAAATTATTCATGTCAATGGCAACGCTATTTTTGAGTTCATTGTGGGAGATGCGACAAAGCTTGGGCGCGCCGGCGCTCCTAAGTTATGCTCCACAGAGCTAGTTGTCATCTATACAGCAAAAATCTATCCTTAACTACAGTAAAACAACATTGCGGTAAAAAAATCTTGAACACACATCAGAAAGTTTTCGCATGTGCAATGTGCACTATACTGTAATTAATTAAAAAAATTGGCCAAGTGCGAGTCGGACTCGCCCATGAAGGGTTCCGTAGTAGCAAAGGCGAAAATTGCGGTTTATGACGTATTAAAAAAAAACTACTGACTGGATCTCGTTCGAACCAATTTTTAGTGGAAGTTTACATGGCAATTTACATCATATATTTTTTTTAGATTTATCATTCTCTTATTTTAGAAGTTAGAGGGGGGGGGACACACATTTTTCCACTTTGGAAGTGTCTCTCGCGCAAACTATTCTGTTTAGAAAGAAATTATGTTAGAAACCTCAATAGCATTTTTAAAGACCTATCTATAAATACCCAACACGTATGGATTTGATGAAAAAAAAAATTTTGAGTTTCAGTTCTAAGTATGGGGACCCCCAAAATTTAATGCATTTTTTTTATTTTTGTGTGAAATTCTTAATGCGGTTCACAGAATACATTTCTTACCAAGTTTCAACAGCATAGGCCTTATAGTTTCGGAGAAAAGTGGCTGTCACATACGGACGGACAGACAGACAGACGGACGGACAGACATGACGAATCTATAAGGGTTCCGTTTTTTGCCATTTGGCTACGGAACCCTAAAAACGAATACCCGACTACTGAAAAATCACGCTCTAAATGTATTAAACAAGAAAATATCTACGATAGCCGCGGTCGTATGCCACTTTTTCCTAGAATGTACTTATTGGTTTTGTTAGAGTGGGTGGCACACTGCTATCCTTTTTAATATTACTTTTTAAAGCGTAATTTTTCAGTAGTCGGGTATTAGTTTTTTTAAACTTATCTATATTTTTAGAGCAGGCAACAGATAATGATTGATTTATATTTGAAATGTGTTAATTAAGCTCTTTCATTTGATACCAACTATGACATAATTTGCTTCGAATTTGTTTTTTAACACTACTGTGTTAAACTACTTTATGACCGCTAGAGGACGCCACAATAGATTCAGTGACCGTCATATAGCCACCAGCGGACGATGAAGACGCTTCTAATGATGCCTCATTTTTTTATACTACTTAGGTCGCAGACAAGTACACAGCCCTCCTGATGGTAAGAGGTTACCGTGGCCTATGGGCGAGTGCAAAATCAGGGGAGTCACACTCGTGCTGTTGACCCTGTAAGAACAGAGAGATTCTGTGCCGTCAGCACAAAATATAAGTAGGACAAAGCCTTTGGTTTTCCCAGTGACATTGACAGCATAAAATCTCTCCAGTGAGCTCTGGCTACCCTACTCATCGTCGGAAACACAAAACAAGGTTATTAAGCCGCGGTCTTCTGTAGGGCAAAGGTACTTCCCCAGTCGGGCTGCTCGATTGGGACGGATATAACTACCTGTTCATTTCTAATAAGTAGTTGAGATCAGTAGTCGGGTAATAAACGCGTTCTGAGTGACTAAGCTTAACAAAAAGCCGGTAATTATAGCCGGCCGTTTGGTTTGGATTAGCACGTTGAATTGGCAAATAAGAGTGACAGTCTGGTTAAGATTGGCTTGCCTCAGTTTTGTAGAGTTCGCTCTACAAATCTCTATCGCCTTACAGTTTGCTGGAATAAGAGGTATTTATTTACAGGCCGCAATAAAAAAATAACATAAAATAAAATGGATCACCCGGTGGATCAGATCAGGGGATTCGACGTCGACCAGAATAACTGAAAAAAGCCAAACCAATATATTCGACTGCCATGCCCACTGGCGATATAGCCATTTTAATTAAAGCATAGTAATTTGCGTGAATTCAGTGGTTTTCCAATCAATGTGTTCAGTCAACAAAAAATAACTCACTGAAGCTAACCATATTTTTTGCTACCGTCTCTCGATGTCGTTCATACATTTTTTTTTTGGTGAAATGAAATGCTTTTTATACTACGTGACACGCCAATGTTGGCTACGGCACGGCCGGTTGGGGTCAGGGATATCCTCTCTCTAGGGCACATCTGGTTCATTGGCCAGACGGGCCGATGCCGATGTGATGAAATACCGTGCGGTTCAAGTATGACAGAAAAAAAAGTAAGCAGCGGCTCTACCATTAACTCTTAAAACAGGTCAATGATTGAACTGGCTGTCATACCATCAGCTGCAAATGTAACTATGTAATTCTATATGTTTTTTTTTTATATATAGGACACGTCAATTTGACTTCACCTCGCCTGATGGTAAGCTAAAGGCAAAGTCTCTGAAAAGAGGGTCACCATTACAGACACGTACCTATCATGTTACAATGGTGGCACTCAGCTTGACGGCCTCATCAGATGCTTTTTCACGCCCCGCATAAAGGACCCGGGACTGTAGGAGGAGGGAAACACGTGAACTGGTAAGGAATTCCAAGACTTAAAGGTGCGGCAGAAGAAGGAGTCGCCGAAGCCCTTGGTTCTTGATGGAATATTCTGCACCGTATGCGGGTGGCATCTAAGCCCTGCACGTGTTGTCCTATATAGCAAAGAAGAGGGTGGGATTAATTGGAAGAGCTCATCAGAACATTCACCATGGTAGAGACGGTAAAATACCGCCAAAGATGGCACATCTCTACGCAACTGCAACATGTTTAAGAGATCACAAAGTTATTTATGCGGTTGGTAGTATGACAGCCGCTCAATTATTGAACTGCTTTAAGGGTTCATGGTACGGGCTCGTGAGGCTGTAAAAATTCGAGATATAAGAAGAACAAAACCTATAAGTAGGACAAAAAAGAGTAGCAAAAACTATATTCTTCTTCATCCTAGCGTTAATTCCCAGTCGCATCGCATCCCAAGCTTTCACGTCGAAATCTGGGGTCTTTTCAAACAAAATAACAAAAACAATATTATAGAATATTTAAAAAAAAAACGACGTGGCATAAAAAAGTGCACCGTATATACCTATGTTTTATGTTACATACTAAAACAAATTACTGAACTAAATTTTTTTAAACCTTCACGTTCAGTTCAGGTATAACTTTTCTAAAGGGATGCAGCGGAAACAACAAGTCGTAAGAGAAAAGTTCTCGAACTTGTTAGATGTGATGCGAGTGCACGAACGCAGGTAATGCAACACTCTAGAAAGAGTCGATGCAAGAAAATGTTGGATGATTGTGTATATCTATAATAAAAATGATGATAGGAAAAGTTTATTAGAGTGATGCCTGGAAAGACTGGCAACATTACCTCGTTGTATGGCAATGCTTATCCTCTGACCTAAGAGGATACCAGCCTTCTGGTCTCGAGTAACGCCGACCATTATGCTTCCCATGCCATCTCCCTGAAAGGATTGCGCGCGCTCGGACCCCATGACCCAAACGTATTCACTCCAAAAGGCACAAATTCATAATCTCCGATAAAATTGGAGTATTTGAGCTGTTGTAGAAATTGGATATTTGTAAGATAAGATAAGTATTTGCAAAATTTGATCTAATTTGCCCACAATTTTCGAAGTTCGAATTTATGGAGTTCAGCGGCTAGAGCGGTGCTTTATGTACCTCTGTTGACTGATTATGTTTAGGCGTTATTTTTCACTTGCTTGGCAGAGCAGGTACCGCCGTCGCACGCGGTCCGGCACCCCCACCCCACCAGTAAATGTTCAGCGCTACTCTCTCTCTTACTGACCACAAAGGTCCATCCGAACACATGTCTAACGGGGATTATCACATTTCGGTCGATGATTTGTGCTTCGACAAGCGGTAGCGAATAACGCATTGACTAATAAATTCATTGCCGCAGTCTACTGGACACAACTGTAACACCCTTGAGGACAAAATTTTACAAGCGGCCCTGCAGGAAGCGAGGGCACGCGGCGGAAAACACCCGGATCGGACGGTGGACCCACGTCGTCGTGCACTTGCGTCAGAGCCAACATACGTGCTAAAATGTTTCAGAATATTGCCCAAGGTGCATATCCTTACAACAAACTTTACTATTATTATTATTATCTACACATGGACCATCTCTACCTTTTCAATAAATAACCGCGTAATGAGTAGGTTTGTAAATTGTGGAGTTTTGAAGTATTAAGTTTTGACCTCAGACTAGAAGGTTTTGGCATAATCCTAAATCAAATCTACTACCTATTATAAAAGCTATTATGTCCTAAGTCTAGTAACAGACTAACAAAAAGTTAAATACATGTAATTACTACAAGGTGAAACAATACAATCAACAGTGCCTACCGACAGGACACATTGGTTAGAAAATAGATACAATGCTAAAATTTAAGATATATATTCACACTACGACGCGACTTAAAAATCTTTAAAGTCAAAGTAATAAAGTATGTACTATGCTGCAAACCAAACTTCGATTTTTGTAAAACTAACTATATAATAGGTACCTATTGTGTTTATATAGATAGAGCTTCAAACTTGAAAATAAAGTGTCCCATAAATTGGAAAAACACCATTCATGTAAGTATATTTAGTGTTATTTGCGTATTAATTAATATACGCCTGTTAATAGCCATTCCACATTCGATTCACTTTAATTTGTCATCTTTCACGTTTCTAAGTAGTCCAAATTCCATTAGAGTTAGGTAGGTACATAATGGTTCGCACATTGTTATTAGATAGGTACC
This sequence comes from Eilema depressum, assembly GCA_914767945.1. NCBI lineage: Eukaryota > Metazoa > Arthropoda > Insecta > Lepidoptera > Erebidae > Eilema > Eilema depressum. Next base: position 18,282,268 of record OU612012.1, on the reverse strand, counting down.
TACCTACATAAATATGTTGTTCACCTATTGAATTTTGCGTAAGGTATCTTACTGTAAAGGCTGTTCTCATAGCAACTACCTAACAACACTTAACTTGACGTGCACTCCAACCACAAAATAAAGCTGTTTGGGGAGATCGGGAGCTGGTAGTGACGTTCTTACAAAGGCTTACAATTATTTTGTTTAATGGCTATTAATTGTTTAATAAACCTTCATCAGTACCTACTTAGGTGCTGATAGAGTTTTTACAAAAGGATTATGTGTACAAGTTTTTATTTCAAATTTTTATTTAGATGACATCATCATCATCATCATTTCAGCCATAGGAAGTCCACTGCTGGACATAGGCCTCCCCTATAGATCTCCAATAAGACCGGTTGGAAGCGGCTCGCATCCAGCGCGTTCCCGCGGCCTTACTAAGGTCGTCTGTCCACCTTGTGGGTGGACGTCCTACGCTGCGCTTGCCGATACATGGCCTCCACTCCAGAACTTTTCGACCCTATCGGTCATCAGTCCTCCGTGCTATGTGCTATGTGTTTAGATGACATAAAATAATCTAACTATAATAATGTAATAGGTAGGTGCTGGTTGGTTGTAGGGGTAAAATATATCAATACTGTAGAATGTTACAATACATACCTACATGTAGAATAATTATTTACTGTTACCGTGAAATTAAGTACCTACCTTTTAATCGACTTGAAATTCTGAATTTAATTTTCCTCTTCATAGTCTGCATTCATATAATTCATTGGAAAATTATGTATCAGCCATATTATTATTTATGATTCCAATAAGATTCTTTTTTACTAAAATTTGAAACATTACAGGTATTTTATAGCGCTAGGGATCATGTGTAATATTGGTTTTCACCATTGACACTCGAAAAAGGGCCCGTGATTCATCAAAAACAGTGAATAAAACGCTCTTTGTTGCACCGAGTGAATAAAAAAATTTGAATTTGGAACATGCGCGAATGTACGGATTCTAGTGAAACATACAAAGAGGTTGCACACTCTCACTATTAAAACGTACTAAAAGCCACCTAAATGTAATCACTGGCTGGATGGAATGTGGCTCAGTTTAAATTAAGAAAAAAAAATACCGCCATTTTCTGTGTAATTTTCCTTGTAAAAGTTTATGTTTGTCTCATAATCATAAAATGACTTCATCTAGTGATGAAAATTAAACTCATATTCTCGAACGCGAAAAGACTCCTGAGTCTTTTCGCGCTAAAGCGGTAGCTATTACTGATAATTTGCTGCTTCTTTTGTGTACTATCCATAAAAAAATGTAATTCATAATCACAGAGTAATCGTTTTCTCGTAGTCAATGGTGAAAAGTTGAGTACCTAACACGTGAAAAAAGAATTCATCTCGGCTCTTGTATCCCTCGATCCACTCAGGTTTCTCTCTAGAACCCCTCGCTACGCTCGGGATTCTACCGGAGAAACCTTCACTCCTCTCGGGATACAACTTGGTGCCTCGAAAAGAATTCACCTTTTTTTCACTTGTTGGGTAATCTACTATTAGTCACTTGCCTTTCGGAAATAGTGATTTTACAATGAATCTTGAATGGCCTGAAGCCTGAACAGAAGTATAAGTAATAAATACTATTAGTTAGGTACCTACCTACCTATGTACATAAGGCAGAACAGAAGATTGATAATGACGAACCGAAGGAGATAGTGGAAGTGAATTCGGTCCAAACTACGGTTGATATAGCGCCGACTTTTGATGCAAAAGTCAAAATATTACATCATTTGTGAGAATTATTGGCAAAATTAAGCAGGGTCGGACTGGCCATACATTCAATGTGGCATTTGCCGCACGGGCCCCAGCCTGCGCGGGCCCCCCGGTCCTGGTTTGGGGGACGGCAAACGTAAGATAGGACTTGATACTGATGATACTTGGCCCGCACAGGCTAGGTTCCAGCTTTTGTGGATTAAATGTAAAATAAAACTAGATCATATATAATCGTTCATGAAATGAGAGAGAAATGAAATAGAAAATTCAACAAATGGTTTATCTTGAGCAAGCCCATCCCCAGAAACTAGTTTAGGTTTTTTTCTGAGCGGTACGAAAACGGCCTGCTCTGGGATCAGCCTGAAATCTGCGGTTAGAAGATTGACGGCATCCTCTAAAAAAGTTTCACAAAAAATTGGCACAAGAGGGAAATTGGTCTAAAGTGAAGTACCTGGGGTCGTCAGTGGGTTTCTGGTGGAAATCCCGGCGTAGCTATGGGTGGGCAAGGTGGTGCGGTGCACCAGGGCCCCCAAGCTCAGGGCCCCCGAGCCTGAACTACCAAATCTCATATAGAACTACCAAAAAAATCTTACTTTTGGAATGTGAAAATGGGTTGTAACACAACTCTAATCTAAAATAGGGGGGCCCCTGTGTCTTTTTGCACCGGGGCCCTTGGTCATCTAGCTACGCCACTGGGTGGAAGCCACGCTAGTTTCGGAATTGCAATGACTTCGACTTTCCTCCAGACACGGAGGATGCTAACAGAAGCCATGCAGGTATTCTAGTGTTAGGAGTCATGACACGGCGACAGGCCTAAGGTGTTGGATTTGTTCAACTGAGATGTTGTCCATTCCGGAGGCTGTTTCTGTGAGGTCCTTAATTCCGAAAAAGGAGTCGCATGAAGTCTCCGGCACCTATTCTATTTCAGTATTTTCCGATAGTATCCCATCTGCCATCAGGTGCCAATTATATCTCTGGACTACTCATCAGCAGATTGGGATGCACTGCGTGAGTATTTTGCGTCCATCCCGTGGGTTGCACGTTGCTTTGAAGGTAAGAACCCATGGGACAGTGTCACTGCTGTTGCCAGTGAGATCAGTCTGGGTATGAAATACTATAACCCATACACTGATGTCACCGGTGTCAGCAGAGCGCGCCCTATGCTCGCGCGCGAGTGCGCAGAGGCTGTTGACCAAAAAGAGTATGTGTACTGCGCTTGGGTATGGGCGCGCGCCACGCGCGGATCCAACATGGGGCACTTCAAAGCGGTGTACAACAGAGTCACAAAGGTCTTCGAGAGGGCTTACGTCAGAGCGGATGCTCAGCGCATAGCGTGGTTTGGTCAAAAGCTAGTGGTGCATCTCATGGGCAGTCGCTGCCGGGCCGCTCTCTGGCCCATGAGCCTCAAGATAAATCAAATTTGCTGGTTAATCTCTTTGCGGCCAACTTCCGAATCTAGGATTATGGTATGCAGCCACCGACACTGTCCATCAGTGACCACGCAATGCCTGATATCCTTATCAGACAACGCGATGTCCGTGCTGTACTGCAATCACTCGATGTCTGGCAAGCCAGCTGACCAGATAGTATTCCACTGGTGGTTCTTCAAAAATATGCAGCGGAGTTGTCTCCAATGCTTACGCGGCTGTACCGATTATCTTACATCTCGGGTGAAGTGTGCCATCGGCTTCGAAAATATGCGAATGTACAGCCGATCACCAAGAAGGGGGATCGCACAGACCCAGCCAACTGTCGGCCGATAGCCGTCACCTCAGTGCTGTGCAAGGTATTCGAGCACATCATCAACACATCAACAGCTCATGAGTCAGTCACCTAGATTATCACTCCATAATCAATGATCGGCAAAACAGTTTTCGGTCAAAGCGGTTTACGGGTGATCTTCTGGCGCACGTTACCCATCTTTGGGGTGAGGCTATGGACAAGTAAGGTGATTCACGAGTCACTGGCAAATCGTGTTGACATTGCCAAAGCTTTGAACAGAGTCTGGCAAAAATCGCTTCTTTCCAAGCTACCAAGCTTTGGTCTGCCTTCTAGACTATGCGACTGGATGGCTTCCTGTAGGAGCGCCGTATACGCGTATTTTATATAATGGTCGAACTTCGGAGTAATTGCAGGTAAATGCTGGCGTATCACAGGGGTCTGTTTTATCACCTGTCTTTCTTATGCATTTCAACGACATGCTGTCCACTGGCAGCATTCATTGCTATGCAAACGATAGCACCTTACATGAGAGTTATTACGGATATCCTGCGACCGAACAGTCTGATATCGGGGAAAAAGGCAGGTTCTCGTCACTGGGCTTGACTGATCCTGAACCACATTTCTCAATGGGAATCAGCAACCTGCTTGAGTTCAATACCAAGAAGACGCAGGCATGTGCGTTTACAGCAAAGGTACAGTATCTTCTTTCCTTCCCCTTCTCACTCTTTAGAGCATGCCACTACAGGACAATCTCAATTTCCTTAGTATGTTCGCTACAAACTGAATAATTATTAAAAACTGCATTGAGAGTATCATCAAACCAGCCTCGTATAAACTCGAAGTTCTGAACAAAGTGAAACGTTTTTTCAAGCCGGAGCAGCGGTGTTTTCTATACAAGATACAAATTTGCTCGTGGAATACTGCACAAGTGCACACACCTTTAGGATGGCTCCGTAAAGTACTTACTAGATGCTCTCGACAGGTTGCAGCGATGTGCGGTCCCTATATTGGGAATCCGGAGGTCACTAACATCCTCGAGCCTTTGCAGATGCGTAGAGATGTTGCGTCCTTGGCTATATTTTACCGTCTCTACAATGGTGAATGTTCTAATGAGCTCTTCCAAATTAGTCCCACCCTCTCCTTTCCTATATAAAACAGCACGTGCAGGACTTAGATCTCACCCGCATACGGTGCAGAATATTCCATCTAGAACCCAGCGGCTCGGCGACTCCTTCTGCCACACCAATAAGACCTGGAATTTCTTAGCAGCTCACGTGTTTCCCTCTTCCTACAGTCCCGGGTCCTTTAAGCGGGGCCTAAAAAGCTCTCACCGGAAGAGGGCCAGATCGAGAGATATGGCCCTGGGTCGGCCGGGGTGCGAGGGATATGGCTACGACAATCTCACCTCCGGCAACTGACGGCACACAGACGGCGTGCGTTTTAGTCGGTTCGAGTCCGACATAACCTCCTCCTCCGGCTACGGTGGGGGAGGTATCCGTGGGGATTTTGCGCACGATAAAAAAGAAAAAAAAAAAGGTATGTGTCTCTATAAATAATTGTGACCCTCTTTTCAGAGACTTTACCTTTAGCTTACCATCAGGCGAGGTGAAGTCAAATTGAGGCACGTCAATTTGACTTCACCTCCCCTATATAAATCTAGTTTCGGGCCCCGGCTTGTGGTTAGCCGCCCGGGCCCTTTCGGCCCAGTCCGACCCTGAAATTAAGGACCTTGAGAAATGGGTCGACGTACTAGCAAAATACAGCGTTGTTGTTTTGTTCGTGTCTACTGTCTGTGCTTGCAACGTATTGCTATTATACCTTAGTAAACCTAATGCTTCGTTTACATACTCGCGGCAGAGCGAGGGAAGTGGCGAGAGAAGTGGGCAGGGACGTGGTGTGAATGGTATATTCGTCATGCCGCGAGTACTGCCGCGTATGTTGCTGCGAGTGTCGGCTTGGCGGCGCGAGAAGGAGCGGCAATACTAGCGCGATGAAGCATTCACATACTCGCGTCGCGCACACTTCGCATCGAGCGCTCGTTACACAACGAGCGCTCGAGCGCGTGTCACAGTCACAGGATTACTTCGAATTTATTATCATGACAATGACGCAACCAATCGAATGGTCCAACGAAAAATCAATAGAATTTATTGAAATGCTTGCTACGGATCTAATTAAATAATATAGGTAATACATAATAATATGTAGGTATATAAAAGATAGGTAGGTAGGTACCTACCTACTAAACTAGAATAGCTAGGTAGGTAGTACCTACCAAATTAGCCTGATTACCTACCAAATAGGTAAGGTAAGGTTAGCCTAATTATACCTACCAAATAGGTAGGTAGGTAGGTACCAGATCTAAGTCCTGCACGTGCTGTTTTATATAGGAAAGGAGAGGGTGGGACTAATTTGGAAGAGCTCATTAGAACATTCACCATTGTAGAGACGGTAAAATATAGCCAAGGACGCAACATCTCTACGCATCTGCAAAGGCTCGAGGATGTTAGTGACCTCCGGATTCCCAATATAGGGACCGCACATCGCTGCAACCTGTCGAGAGCATCTAGTAAGTACTTTACGGAGCCATCCTAAAGGTGTGTGCACTTGTGCAGTATTCCACGAGCAAATTTGTATCTTGTATAGAAAACACCGCTGCTCCGGCTTGAAAAAACGTTTCACTTTGTTCAGAACTTCGAGTTTATACGAGGCTGGTTTGATGATACTCTCAATGCAGTTTTTAATAATTATTCAGTTTGTAGCGAACATACTAAGGAAATTGAGATTGTCCTGTAGTGGCATGCTCTAAAGAGTGAGAAGGGGAAGGAAAGAAGATACTGTACCTTTGCTGTAAACGCACATGCCTGCGTCTTCTTGGTATTGAACTCAAGCAGGTTGCTGATTCCCATTGAGAAATGTGGTTCAGGATCAGTCAAGCCCAGTGACGAGAACCTGCCTTTTTCCCCGATATCAGACTGTTCGGTCGCAGGATATCCGTAATAACTCTCATGTAAGGTGCTATCGTTTGCATAGCAATGAATGCTGCCAGTGGACAGCATGTCGTTGAAATGCATAAGAAAGACAGGTGATAAAACAGACCCCTGTGATACGCCAGCATTTACCTGCAATTACTCCGAAGTTCGACCATTATATAAAATACGCGTATACGGCGCTCCTACAGGAAGCCATCCAGTCGCATAGTCTAGAAGGCAGACCAAAGCTTGGTAGCTTGGAAAGAAGCGATTTTTGCCAGACTCTGTTCAAAGCTTTGGCAATGTCAACACGATTTGCCAGTGACTCGTGAATCACCTTACTTGTCCATAGCCTCACCCCAAAGATGGGTAACGTGCGCCAGAAGATCACCCGTAAACCGCTTTGACCGAAAACTGTTTTGCCGATCATTGATTATGGAGTGATAATCTAGGTGACTGACTCATGAGCTGTTGATGTGTTGATGATGTGCTCGAATACCTTGCACAGCACTGAGGTGACGGCTATCGGCCGACAGTTGGCTGGGTCTGTGCGATCCCCCTTCTTGGTGATCGGCTGTACATTCGCATATTTTCGAAGCCGATGGCACACTTCACCCGAGATGTAAGATAATCGGTACAGCCGCGTAAGCATTGGAGACAACTCCGCTGCATATTTTTGAAGAACCACCAGTGGAATACTATCTGGTCAGCTGGCTTGCCAGACATCGAGTGATTGCAGTACAGCACGGACATCGCGTTGTCTGATAAGGATATCAGGCATTGCGTGGTCACTGATGGACAGTGTCGGTGGCTGCATACCATAATCCTAGATTCGGAAGTTGGCCGCAAAGAGATTAACCAGCAAATTTGATTTATCTTGAGGCTCATGGGCCAGAGAGCGGCCCGGCAGCGACTGCCCATGAGATGCACCACTAGCTTTTGACCAAACCACGCTATGCGCTGAGCATCCGCTCTGACGTAAGCCCTCTCGAAGACCTTTGTGACTCTGTTGTACACCGCTTTGAAGTGCCCCATGTTGGATCCGCGCGTGGCGCGCGCCCATACCCAAGCGCAGTACACATACTCTTTTTGGTCAACAGCCTCTGCGCACTCGCGCGCGAGCATAGGGCGCGCTCTGCTGACACCGGTGACATCAGTGTATGGGTTATAGTATTTCATACCCAGACTGATCTCACTGGCAACAGCAGTGACACTGTCCCATGGGTTCTTACCTTCAAAGCAACGTGCAACCCACGGGATGGACGCAAAATACTCACGCAGTGCATCCCAATCTGCTGATGAGTAGTCCAGAGATATAATTGGCACCTGATGGCAGATGGGATACTATCGGAAAATACTGAAATAGAATAGGTGCCGGAGACTTCATGCGACTCCTTTTTCGGAATTAAGGACCTCACAGAAACAGCCTCCGGAATGGACAACATCTCAGTTGAACAAATCCAACACCTTAGGCCTGTCGCCGTGTCATGACTCCTAACACTAGAATACCTGCATGGCTTCTGTTAGCATCCTCCGTGTCTGGAGGAAAGTCGAAGTCATTGCAATTCCGAAACTAGCGTGGCTTCCACCCAGTGGCGTAGCTAGATGACCAAGGGCCCCGGTGCAAAAAGACACAGGGGCCCCCCTATTTTAGATTAGAGTTGTGTTACAACCCATTTTCACATTCCAAAAGTAAGATTTTTTTGGTAGTTCTATATGAGATTTGGTAGTTCAGGCTCGGGGGCCCTGAGCTTGGGGGCCCTGGTGCACCGCACCACCTTGCCCACCCATAGCTACGCCGGGATTTCCACCAGAAACCCACTGACGACCCCAGGTACTTCACTTTAGACCAATTTCCCTCTTGTGCCAATTTTTTGTGAAACTTTTTTAGAGGATGCCGTCAATCTTCTAACCGCAGATTTCAGGCTGATCCCAGAGCAGGCCGTTTTCGTACCGCTCAGAAAAAAACCTAAACTAGTTTCTGGGGATGGGCTTGCTCAAGATAAACCATTTGTTGAATTTTCTATTTCATTTCTCTCTCATTTCATGAACGATTATATATGATCTAGTTTTATTTTACATTTAATCCACAAAAGCTGGAACCTAGCCTGTGCGGGCCAAGTATCATCAGTATCAAGTCCTATCTTACGTTTGCCGTCCCCCAAACCAGGACCGGGGGGCCCGCGCAGGCTGGGGCCCGTGCGGCAAATGCCACATTGAATGTATGGCCAGTCCGACCCTGCTTAATTTTGCCAATAATTCTCACAAATGATGTAATATTTTGACTTTTGCATCAAAAGTCGGCGCTATATCAACCGTAGTTTGGACCGAATTCACTTCCACTATCTCCTTCGGTTCGTCATTATCAATCTTCTGTTCTGCCTTATGTACATAGGTAGGTAGGTACCTAACTAATAGTATTTATTACTTATACTTCTGTTCAGGCTTCAGGCCATTCAAGATTCATTGTAAAATCACTATTTCCGAAAGGCAAGTGACTAATAGTAGATTACCCAACAAGTGAAAAAAAGGTGAATTCTTTTCGAGGCACCAAGTTGTATCACCAAGGTGTTTCAGGGCCTGAAAAATCTGACTAGAATAAAAATAACAGGTTTAAGCTAGTCAGAAACAAACATTCGTTGATAATCGGCTCGGAAAGCCTTCCACAAGTTTCCATACCAATCAGCCGCGTACTAGGCAAAACATATCGTGATTTTACTTCGGATGTACCGCCGCGCACCGGTAATTATCCCTACCAACCAATTCATCGTCATCATTTGGGAACAATTATCACGATTTTCAACATTATTAACGAGTGGATCAAATCACGGAGAACAGAATATGACCAAAACGCATCCAGTATACTCTGACAACTGGATACCACCACCTGTGCCATTACCTACTAAGAACGATAGGATAGCAATGTGAAAGTAGTGATCTTCTAAAAAGAAATTTAAATGTTGTTATATCGTGGACTACCGCATGGTTTACGTATTACGTATAACGGGTACCTAATATTTTCTTTGAGAAATGGACTTCCCTCTCTGCCGTGCGCGTTGTTTCATAGTCTGCCTTATGCAATGTTAAAGAATATTAAAAATTTTATCTAGTTTCAGATAGCAAATAAATAGGCCCCCTTGGTTTCTGTCCGTTTAATTTCGTGAATGGACTTTACTGTTAGTTAGACTCGGTGAGCTGGTGTACACCTAACACCTTTCAAACACCACACGCCAACAGTTGATTGGGTCTAGTTTCACAGTGTGTAATTTGTATACCAAATTCTCGGAATACAGATCCACAGTACAGGATACAGAATTCTGCATTCGAGGCTTGTGGGTAATGGGTATAATAATAATATTGGCTACACAAGGTAGGGACTATACTGTAATAATTAGACCGAACACGAACAAATAAACCGAACTGAACACCGTTTCAGTGTCTGTCTCTAATATGGATAATAAATTTATTTTCAACATGCTTGGTCCTGCAATTACTCGTATTCTTCTTGCTCTAAGCTCTAAGGTTCATAATAGGTACATAGTTCCCGACACGGAAGATTTTTATTACTACATCATAACGCTTTTCTCTTTACAGTTTTTATTTTTCAAACTTCAATGTTCATTTTCTTAATTGAGAAATAACGAGAAAATATTATTTCCCTTCAGCAACTGACATCCTTTTGTCAATGAACTAACAATTCAATTTATGTAGTCGCCGCAACCTAGCTTTTTTAAATTAGATTCACCGGAAACTTACTGAGTACCTTCTTACAGCGAATATAGTTACTTAGCCCGACTAAAAAACCTTAACCCTCCTACACAAATGGCAATTCGTTGGTCGTCGTATTGTACCTACAATAATGATACATAGAATAGAATGACGTATGTATGGGATTTGATGTTTATAGACGACTGTAATAAACGTCAAATCCCATAGGTAGATACGTCATTCTATTCTACAATTTACAATTATATCGGCAATTTCTACGAATGGCCACTTGTCTAGGAGGGTAGGTACTCAAATGCAGCAATAGGGGTGATGTTGAAAATTCGATACATTCAATAGCCTCTGTGAAGTATCACTTGTACACAACGCCGTTTGTAATAAAGGTAGAGCCTCGAAAACGGAATTTTCTAATTGTAGATAGGTTACACGTACACCTGCACTGTTTTTTGCAAACGGGTTTTTAAATTGTGTAATATACCTAATACACACTAAAGTGTAGTTGTGTAAACGATTAGATTAGAGTATGATTATGTTGTTTGAAACTATGCTGACTGATTTGATTTAAGCCCTTGAGTACTATTTTTATTTTCAATACGCCTCCAGTTTCTTCTTTACCTCCAGGTGTTTTTGAAAACTCAGAATCATTCATGAACCTCCACTGTCTACGGTGCAAGCAGCCCACGTCACCAGATCAGATCAGATCAGATGATGAAATATCAGGCGCACAGTGAGAGTCGGATAAGTTAGCAGGCAGCGAGCAGGCACCAGCTAAGTCATCATAGCTCAGTGGACACGGACATCCAGGTCGCGAACTCCAAGATCAGATCAGCGTACTGTGAAAGCGCTCTACGCGTACGATTGACTGGATCATTCGAGGTTTACAATTCAATCCCAATTAAGTAACATAGACTTATTGAATTATTGCTCTCCCGCATGTATGTCCCCAATCATCCACCGACATAATCTTATTAGCACATGTAGCACGCAGGACATTGCACGGACATTGTCTAATTAGCGGTGAGTATCATTATTTAGTGCACAATGTGTCGACAGCAGCTACATACAATTAGGTCCTCTTGTCATTTCAGGTTAAGTGCCTACTGTAAACACGCCTGACTTGAGCGTTAAACTAGAGATGGCGATGATTATGCTCGTAGTTGGCAGTTGCCTAAAAGCTCATCTTCTTTGTACTCATCTACTGTCTACTGTTTATATTAGACCTACATCTTTTTGTAAGTATGGTACCATCAACCTACCTCAATAATTAGATATTATTTTTGTCCTTTCTTGTATGATTTTTGATGAAATTTATTTAAATACTATGCTGCTGTTTCTTTGTAATAGAAATCAGTGGCATCTAGAACACAGATATGCAATTTAGTGTTGTTTACTAATACTTACATATACAATATGGATATATTGCTCTAGGCCCGAGGTGTGCAACTATTATAATAAGCCCAAGCCGATCGCAAAACTCCGATTCTATTATACCTTGAAAACTGATATTCAAAACAAAGGCACCCCCTCTGCATATGTAACAAAGTTCATTATAATTTAATTTGTCTGTTCTGTCTATTCATAGGGATATAATTACTTGCGCTGACTGACTGATTCGTTAGCGCACAGCTTTAACCGCCCGCGCCGCTGGAGCTCCAAACTTGAAATTTTGACAGTTGATGCCTTTTATGTCTCGCGTGTGTTTGTAAGTGCCTGGGCTCGTTCACGATTTGAACGGCGGTTAATCTTTGTTTTTTTAACTATGTTGGGTCCATGAATGGTTGATATTTACAGTTGGCAAATGGTTATGCAATCAGATTTTAGCAAAAAAATAAATATTTCCCATTCATCTTTACAAGGGTGTGAGGGTGCACGGTTGGACCTAGCCCCAACAACTGCCAACAAGCAATCCGACTTGGATAGGTTACGTTAGAAGGCCTTTGCCTTCGTGGTTATTTTTTTTATAACCATACAGAAACAAGAGATTTGCCTAGCTGTTTGATTAAATGGCTAGGCAAGTAATTAAATGTTATCGATCTGTCGCAGCCAACTAGCTTAATCAGTCGTTCAATTAACTGCCTAGGCTGTTAACTAAACGGCGCCGTTCAATTAACGGCCTGAATGATATTCAGCCATTTAATTAAACGACTAGGCAAATGGCTTGGATTTGGCGCAGCTTTCTCATTAAAGCTACCATTATTATTTTATTGTATATTGTAAAAATGTTCAAACACAATGTAAAAATTGTTCATGAATAAAATATACTGAAAAAAACTGAAAAAACCTATCACTAACTTTGTCTTATTTCGAGGGCCCTATTCTGCGAATGGCCTAAGTAGCTAATAGTCAGCCAATGTTGTAATAAACGTTACGGCTGAATATCATTCAGGCCGTTAATAGAACGGCGCCGTTTAGTTAGCAGTCTAGGCAGATAATTGAACGGCTGATTAAGCTTTTAGGCTGCGACATATTCATGCCAGCTTATGATTTTTACAGCTTGATACTATCTGATAGATAGAATTAATAGTCTCGTAGCTAATTAATCTGCAGACATACCGAAACCATTAGGGTTGTATGTTGACTACGGAACTCTAAAACAAGTACCTAGTAGAGTAGGTTTATTTAATGCAAATTATAAGTAGTTTTTAAAGGGAAGTAATTTATACGTGGCATACATAACACCATTTACGATTAAAAATAACAAGTTCCAACTTCGCCAGATAACAGATTAAGATAAGAAGGTGGGTAGGTAGATACTTCGTTATTATTCTAACATTATACACAATATTATTAATATTACAGTCTTACACACAGTTAACGGTTCAATAAAAAACTAAGTGTGTTTTATAATTTGTTATCTGTTCGCTAAAATCATCGCCTACTTGTAACAATATGGATGGTTTAATTAGAATTATTACGTAAATTTTCATAAAGTTAGCAGCCCAATGTGGTTAAGTACTTCAGTTTAATTGGAAATTGCTGTTACTATGTTAAGCTTAACAATAAACCTGTATCTAGTATTAATTATTTACTATTCGGTAGGTTACCTAGTGCTAGTGCTGTAAATTTAAGAATGATATAGGCAGGTAAGTAGGACCTACCTAAAAAAAGAAACAGTAGGTACCTAAATTTTGTAGGTACCTTTTTTGTTTTCTTTTGTACCTATCTGTGTTAACTTAGAAAATACAATGTGAAACAAAAACAAACTGTTATACCCACCTATCTATTCAGTGCTCCGTTTGTTCACAATGCAATAACGTTTTATCAACTGTTTCAAAGATTTAATCAATTATGTATTATCATAAACTCGCGCTGTCTCTATCTGACATATCTGCATAGAGGTAAACCAAAGGAAAAGAAAAAAAACATGAAAAATTATAACAAGCACATTGTAAGAATCCTTACCATTCGAATTAAGAGTTTAATTACCCACCTAATACGCCAGGAATTAAAATATAAGAGGAGATAGAGACCTCTGATACTTTATTAATTGCTTTTAAACGTTTCTAACGGGCTCGCTAAGCATTTATTATCGTGAATTAGGATCGTTCGAATCAGAGCTTTAAAATAATCCAACGCTGAAACAGATGCTTTCGCAACAATAACATTTTCGCGTTCGCCCGCTCGCGGCCAAGCTATGAATCTCATACTTATTTATATAAAGGTATTGTAACAATACGTTATAAATAAGTTTATTTATAACACCCAGTTAGGCGTTGAACAAATTTTATAAACTTAATGATACTAAGTAATAAAATACTTACAAGCTGTGTGTGTCGGCCGATGCTTTCGGGACAGTCAACAGGTCTTGGTGCAAGCACGCGACTTTAGTTCGGTGGCATTGGCATTTGGTGGGACAGACTTTTGTAAAAGCAAAATTTATAAAGTTAAAAAGTAATAAAAACTTAAAAAAATATATGGGTCTCATGGTGAGCGTTAAATTTAAATTGAACAATTAAATTGAACTTTTAAAGTAATTTGATAATTCGCGTCGGCCGCTGACTCGGATGCGAGAGCGGCTAAGTGCGAGCGCCGACTGCAGAGCGCGCGTGACGAGAGGATGGCGGCCGAGTGAGTATGCCGTATGGTGCGAAGTGCGATATGCCGCCGTCCGCCGCCGTCCGCGCGGGATGCGATGACGGCACCGCACCGCACCGCGCGCCTGCCTCCTCCCGGAGCGCTTCTCTCAGACCTTCAAGTTGCATAGCGCTGCCTTATGCATGTTTGGTTACATCACCAGTCAAAAGTCTTGATAGTAAATGAGCTATTTGGCTTACTCGTCACCAGAAAATCACAGTGGCCATACCTACAATAGAATACTCATACCTACAAAGTTATTCAAAATCAGATCAGAATCACTAGTTAGGTAGTATTTTATACTTCAGGTTATGTATACCTTAAATACTGTAGATTTCCATATCCTGCTCGCTATTTTACGCTCTATTAACATATCTCCAACAGTGATTGATTGGTTTCATAGTTACCTGTTTGGGCGCCGACAGCGTGTACGTGTTGAAGATTTCCTATCTTCATGGTCTAGTACAACTGTTGGTGTTCCGCAGGGTGGCGTGCTATCTCCTTTACTTTTCTCAATTTTTATAAACTCCATCTCTAAGTTATTAAATTCTTCCTACCACCTTTACGCAGATGATCTTCAAATCTACACACAAGCTACCGTACAGGAACTGCCGGCAGCCATCTCTACTATAAATGCAGATCTGGCCCGGGTATGTGAGTGGAGTAAAAAATATGGACTTGAGGTGAACCCTTCTAAGACCCAGGTTATTGTTGTAGGCAGCTCCGGGATGATTAGCCGAATAGATTGGTCACAGTTGCCAGACGTAGTTTTTAACGGTGTAGCCATTCAAATAAGTAGCGAGGTAAAAAATCTTGGTATATGGATTGATAGGACACTATCCTGGGCCCCTCAAATACGAGAACTCAGCCGCAAGTTGTTTGCGTCGGCGGGTTCCATGCGTAGACTGCGAAACTTCCTACCAGCTGCCACTAAAATCGCACTTGCAGAATCACTTCTTCTCCCACTACTTGATTATGCTGATGTCAGCTATCTTGATCTTACGGAGGAGCAACTTGATAAGCTTGAGCGCCTTCAAAATTTCTGCATTAGATTCATATTTGGTCTTCGCAAATATGATCATGTATCACAGTTTCGCAATATGCTCAAGTGGCTCCCAATTCGACTTCGACGGAATGCTCATATCCTTTCCATGCTTTACAGTATTCTCTTCAATCCCCGCACTCCTAGTTACTTAAAAGAACGTTTTATGTTCCTCAATGACACACATTCAAGATCCCTGAGGTCGTCAGTAACATTACAATTGTCAACGCCCTCTCATTCTACAACATTTTATGACAGGTCCTTCACTGTCCAGGCTGTACGGTTGTGGAATGCACTGCCTTTGTCCATTAGACGTGCACAATCCCTGGCTATTTTCAAGAGAATGGTGAAAGAACATTACTTGGGTTCCTAGCCGCGTTATCATGTGTCATTAAGTAGGTAATAATACGCTTTGCCTATATCTTGTATTTTTATATAGTATCTATGTGTTTATCTGATATGTGTATGTATGTCTATGTAAATATATAGAGAGTGAATATATATACCTAAATAGGTATATGTGAGAAATATAATGTGTGTGTACGTGTATAATTATGTATGTATGCAATATATATGTATATGTATGTATGTATGTGTGTATGTATATTATACAAGCTTATTATGATATATATTATGACTACACTAATAACTGCCCATAAATTATTAATTATTTTAAGGTTAATTATGTCCATCTAAAGGTTGCCTGGTAGAAATCGCTTGTAGCGATAAGGCCGCCATTTGTACATTTCTTTGTGTCAATGCTTTCATATATTATGTATTATTAGTGTACAATAAAGTTTTATATTATTATTATTATATTATTATTATGTATTATAGGCTAGGACTTAAGGTTAGTTCTGTAAGTTCAACAGTCAGTTCCTCTCATATGCAGCCCCACGCGTCGTCGGTAATCGGTGGATCTGGATAACCGCAAAATCCACAGAAGTAAATACGTATTCTGTGGATGCCCCGGATACAGCCTTGGTGGATCTATTTTCGTACTTGTCTATTTCTAGGAAGTATGAGTAATTTACTTGAAAGCTTAATGACACAAGGACTTGCAATTTGATTATCTAAAAACCTAATGAATGTAATCTTGAATTGATCTCACTGCGTGTAGCAGCAGAGATACGAATTAAGATTGATGTGAGGATTGACGATAATGGACAAAAATGAAATAAAGAATTAGTGGGTAGGTCGGGGCGGGGGGTATCCGTGGGGATTTCCGCGAGGATACCCGGATAAGGTAGGTGCCTTTAATAGAGACGAATTTACAATAGCAGTAGTAGGCCCAAGAAAACATAATTAATTTGCGTAAAAGAGGATATAGGAATGAAAGCAATACCTAAGCACCTACCTACCACTGGGACGCCCGGTGACCGTGCAGGTCAATGGTGCAGATGATGTATTCTTCGTGTTTGGGACCATTGCACCCATAACGGAATAGGCCTATTCACTGGTCCTCCCCTTTTTGTAGAGGGTGTAGAATATCTCACATTCAATTCGTTCCTTCGAACCTACAGACCGAAGTAAGAAGATGGCCTGTGACGGGAAAGTCATTTATTAGCCATTATTTATTGTTATCATCTGCCTGCTCTTGTACCAATTGTTGAGTTCTGTACAACATGTCATTCTCCTACATACATTCCTGTCAGGTGTCATCTCAGTCACTCCCTTCCTCACAATGATTACCTGTCCTTAATTTAAAAAAAATAACTTCTTGCCCTTAATTGCAACCACCCAATCACAACCCACTACTTCTTGTTAATCCGATAGTCAGTTCCGTTTGTATCCAGCTTGCACTTTTGGAACGCGATGTCCACTCTCACGCTCCTCTTTCCCATATTTAATTTGGTTTGGTTGACTTTTGTGGGACCGACTGCTATTTGACCCCGACCTGTCAGTTGGCAGATGCACCGGTTTGGTGTCGTGGTGGGATGTACAAATCATGTATAGAGTTCCCGAACTTCACTAAGTAGTTAAAGGGCAGTTTCATTTCATTTTTCAGCATTATGAAATATTAATTACTTTTCTCAATTTTTTTTTACTCTTCAATCACTATCTACTTTTGACGCTGACTGTACGTAATCGTAGTTTAATTATGTAGTAGTATTGGTATGTATTCACTCATTTCATATGGTTATTACGATGTCTAATGAATCAAATTCATAATAAAGTAGACATCATAATCATAGTAAATAGGTACATAAGCTGTTCATAAGTTCATATACAAGTTGAAGAAAGCAGTTTATTTTGTAAACAACTCGATACAAATGTATTGTTGTTCCTAAAATATGAAATTCATTAAATCGTTGCACGAAACGGAGGAACACGATATTTCTAACAACCTCTGAATTCCTGGAACGTTCCACTAAAAAGCACAATGAAGCTGCCAGAGTGGCGAGACGAAAGGGGCCACCTGATATTCAGGCAAACTACTGTATAATTGTTGTACCTAATTTATGTTTTCAAATACCTTAGTACTGCAGAGGCAGAGATACGATCATTTGCAAGATAAATGCCTCAAATTGGTATGAAAATGGTCAAAATAATATGCAACATGAAATAGTTATTAAAAAACTACTTCAACAACGTGAAATACTTTAGTGAGAGCGGTCCCTCTAACCTCATACAGACATCATTTTCTTGAAGATTAGGAAAAAAAGATACGGGGAAAAAGAAACATCAATAAAAAAAACCTTTATTTAAAGAAATCTGTAAGAGTATACCGATATCTATCTAAATTTTGTATTATCTATGAAGTATGCGATCTAAACGAAAACATGACCGTTGAAAATAGTCGAAATATCCAAATGCATGCATAATAAATATTGCTTTTTTTACTTTTACTATCGGAGGTTCGGAGCTCTGTAAAATATAGAACCCGTTCCCTATTCCCGGAATAAAAATATAAGTAAAAAATATGCTATTCCAGACTGTAATCTAACTCTGTGCCATTTCATCCGGATTCGTTAATTGGGACTTTTGAGTGTTACCGAATAAAAGTCACAAAAATGTGCTAGAAATGAAATTACTTCTATTTTTTTAATCAACCTTCTGTTAGTTTTATAAAAATAACAGATGAGTTGATTTGTTGATAACATTGTGAATTTCTGCCCCCCACAGGCGCGGATCCACTAGGGTGGGCAATATGGGCATGCCCACCACCTTAATAGACCTGTGACGTCACTTTTTTATGGTTTATTGAAAAAAAAAAAGCAAAATTAATCATGAATCACGCGTGATTTGGAACACAGTGTATAGTGCAATAGACGATATACCAGCATTTGTTCACACTGTTACAATATCAGAAATTACACACTATTATTGCGGCTTTTATGTACACCTTTATAAGGAGCATACACAGGTCTGAGGTGTACAGTCAATCAATCAATCAGTTAGCATATTGCAGTCCACTGCTTCTCCGTAAATGCGCCACGTCTGCCTATCCTCCGTCTTCCGCATCCAGTCCATCCAGCACCGTAGGTCATAGCGGGCAGGACGCACTGGTTGAAAACCTTTGAGGCATTGTGGTAGGGGGGAGGAGAAAGCCCGACGTAGTTTGCCAAATGCTGCCCACCCCAGTTGGTTTTGGCTATTTCTTTCTCGAAGTTGTTTTTACCGAGCTGGATAACCTGCCCCAGGAGATATATTTTTGAACAACTCTGAGTGTCACCTCTTCGATGGAAATCGACTCGATACAACATGTTTGTTGAACATAATCATGGTGTTGTCCAAGTTTACACTCAGGCCAACTTGTCGAGAAGCTCCATTCAAGCTGTGCCCCTGACTCGAAGAAGCTGACTAGCATTTGCCCCTGCGATTTCTGCACCCTACTCCATATGGTCTCATAAGGTTCGACGACGACTTCGTCATAGTTACTTAGTCACTACTAAGCAACTATGACGAAGTCGTCGTCGAACCGAATATGCGAGATGTACTCACCGTGGATGTTGGTACCCCGCCAAAGTCCAATCCAGAGTCTTGAAAACGTCCTCCAATGCGTTGGTGAATAGTTTGGGAGATATAACATCTCCCTATCTCACTCCACGCTGGAGGCTAAATGGGTTTCGTCTTCTGGTCTTATAGCAGGATGGACATTGTGGCAGTGTCATACAAACATCTCAGCATCTTGATGAATCGCCAATCTACACGACACTGCTGCAGGGCATCCAGCACTGCCCAAGTTTCGATAGAGTCGAAGGCTTTTTCGTTGTCCACAAACGCCATACACAGCGGCTGATTGTACTCCTGCGACTTTTCTACAATCTGCCGAACAGTATAGATGTGGTCCACGCCACGGTACTATAGCCTTTTCGAAACCCGGCTTGCTCAGGTGGCTGGAACTCGTCGAGCTTATCCGCGAGGTGATTTGTGACGACTCTTGAGAACAACTTGTAGACATGGCTCAGGAGTGAGAGAGTCTTATCACCTTTTTTGAAGAACAGTACCACCGCACTCCCGCTCTGTGCCCTAGGTGTTAGCTCTTGCCGGATGATGGAATTAAAGAGACTCGCTAGCTCTTTCAGGATTGGAGCGCCACCTGTTTTCAGCACCTCAGTAGTAATTTCCATCATCACCAGGGCATCTGTTGTTGTTCAGTTGCCTGAGAGCCACCTCTACCTCGCACTACTCGACATTTGGTATCTCCTCGGTGTAATGGCGCGTGAGTGGGGATCTGTGGTCTTCGTCGCTGTGTCCCGTCGGTTTACTCTTCCGTGCTGCATATAGCTCAGTTGTAAGTTTCGTCAGATGGGGCCTTCCCAACTACTGAGCGAACACTTTTGACACCCTATATCGCTCGATTGCCTCCTAGATGGAGTGAGTGTTGGAGCGTTTAAGGTCGCGTCGTATCGGCTTTTTGATTTACCTATTGGTTTAAGGCTCTCCCATCTGACGAAGACGACTGTGTGTATGGTTGTTCAGTGTTCAAGCTTCTTCCTCATAAGTTCGAGAGTCTCAGGAGAGAGCTTGGACTTTTGCTGTATGCGTTTTCCGGGAAACAACTTTCGAGATACTTCCTGCAATATTTTGACCACTATGTCGGCCTTCTCGTGCCGCTAGGTTTCCAGCATTGCGAAACAATTTTGAAGTTCCAATTGGAACTTTTCGGACCCTAGAGCTACTTGGAGCGGCGTAGGTCGGTTGACCTTATCATTCGGAATCTTTTAGCCTTGATGTTGATATTTAGAGAGCATCGGATAAGTCAGTGGTCGCTTTCAGTTTGAAACTTGTTGATAACAAAGACATCTCTAAATAATTTATCTTGTTCTTTATCGCAGAGATTTTCGTCTCGCCGCGTTCAATTCAACAGGTCAATGTGAGACCAACTCCGCCAAAGACACCCCCCCCTCCCCCCGGGCGTATTTAACATGCTTGACATGAGTTCGCACTTTTCACACATTTTCGGGTACCTGTGCCCACAACCTAATTCTGCGCCTGGATCCGCGCCTGGCCCCCCATAGTAGGTACATCCATGCGGTCCATGATATTTACCTTCAATGGTAACATTGCCAAAATCTAGACTAAAGTTGGTACTAATCACTGATGATTATGAATACTTATTGCGAACTAGAGCTTTTTACTCTACGCTGCGTTTTACTTATTTTGAATATTATAAATATTCTCAGGTTTCATAATTGGGCATTTTGTTGCTCTAGCTAGTCTCATTTTATTTATTTAATGTTTAAAGTTTTTTGTCATATTTATTTTTGTAGATACTTTTTCAAAATTTACCATGTGCAAAATTGAGAAAGTGAAGACCTGGGAATAAAGGTTCCAAACGTATTACTTTTTCAGTTAATTTCTTTCATAATTGAGTTCAGTTTATTATCTACATAGTGTCTTAGTCTTTATCATAGTGTAGTGGCAGGCAGGAACGTGATTTATATAAGGAAATTACAATGCATCAAACATTAATAGGAAATAACGTCCTCTGCCATAATACGAATTATGCAAGTCAGCGAAGACCGTTGTCCTTATACTGATATCAACAGTTGAGAGCAACGAGCATAGCATGAAAATTTATCAGGAAAAAACAAGAAACTATGCCTAACAATCATCAACTTATCAATAAAATTTAATGTAGGTATGTGCCTACTATGGAAACTGCCATGGAACACACCAGAATACGCCCTCTAGGGTCCTTTAATTGTAGCTGCGCTGTGGAACTTCTAGCTACACCGTATGCTCCAATTGGTTCTCGTATTAACGCACAGAGGATGCTAGTACCTAAATAATATAAAATAAAATCGGCCAAGTGCGAGTCGGACTCGCCCATGAAGGGTTCCGTAGTAGCAAAGGTGAAAATTGCGGTTTATGACGTAGGTATTAAAATAACCTACTGACTGGATCTCGTTCGAACCAATTTTTAGTGGTAGTTTTCATGGCAATTTACATCATATATTTTTTTTAGATTTATCATTCTCTTAGTTTAGAAGTTAGAGGGGGGGGACACACATTTGTCCACTTTGGAAGTGTCTCTCGCGCAAACTGTTCAGTTTAGAAAAAAAATATGTTAGAAACCTCAATAGCATTTTAAAAGACCTATCTATAGATACCCCACACGTATGGGTTTGATGAAAAAAAAATTTTGAGTTTCAGTTCGAAGTATGGGGACCCCTAAAACTTAATACTTTTTTTCTATTTTTGTGTAAAATTCTTAATGCGGTTCACAGAATACATCTACTTACCAAGTTTCAACAGCATAGGCCTTATAGTTTCGGAGAAAAGTGGCTGTGACATACGGACGGACAGACATACAGACAGACAGACGGACGGACAGACATGACGAATCTATAAGGGTTTCGTTTTTTGCCATTTGGCTACGGAACCCTAAAAAGAACAGCAACATAATATATGTTTACGTAGCTCTGGTTTCGTAGACGGCCGAAGGGGTTTGTTTTGTATTAGTAATACTGAAATGTAGGTATAGCCATTAATACTATACAGTGAGAATACGCCGTTCCGTTTGTTCGTCTATAATATGTTTATAGTGATAGGTACTAATAATATTAAAAGTAGGTAGGTAGGAACCTAGATTTTTTCCACCCCATCTTTTCCTGTGGGTGTCGTAAAAGGCGACTAAGGAATAGAATAGGGCTGTTCTCCATCCGACAGTAAACATACAGTGGTATAAAGATAGGTAACAAATTCTATAATATAATGCTAGCACCAAAGACATTTTATGTACTTTGGCTAGCACCAAGAAGCAAACATGCGAAATAACAATCGAGTAATGAAATGAAAAGTTCAAAACGTTGATTTACATAACACGAGCGAATGTTCTTTCTTAAGTAAACGCTAAAAATAAGGTTTCATTTACACTAAAAATTAATTATGCTTGGCTAGAACAAGCTATCTTAATATTCTAGCACTTCTAGCTCATGTTCGTTTGGTCTAAATGCACCTTTAGTAAAAGCAAAAAATTACCATAAATTGGAATGCATTGTGGAAACTGCCATTGAACGCCCTCTTGAGGCACTAGGGCACGTCTTCTCGTCTTCATAGCAGCCATAGCTGCGCTGTGAAGACGAGTCGACTGCAAGTTGCAACCTGTGTAGTGTGTAACTACAAACTCGTATTATGCCACAGAGGGTACTACTCCTACTATTCTGTATTAGCTGTGGTATTAGGCAGGTAGGTACCTGACCTACCTACTGAATTTTATTCTTGTAACTTGGCTAGGAGCTAGGATGTCATTCCATATTTCATCGAGACTAACAGAATTGCAATTCATTTTTATTTATATACCTAGATATGTATTATCTCGTGAAATGTTTTTTATTTTTATTTTAACTGCCTAAAGGTTTTTCTCGTTATCCTTTTTTTATATTATTTAAGTACTAGCATCCTCTGTGCGTTAATACGAGAACCAATGAGCAGTAAGTTTTCCAGTAGGTATTTATAGGGTTCCTAAAGACGCGCTAGATGGCGCAGCCGGCACTTTTGGTAAGAAGAGTGTGGTGTCACATCTAGTGTTCCCTAATTTATGGAAAAAATATTCTTCGGTTTTGTAATGATTTACTTTACTTAAATATTCTGCCATTCTTTCTGATACTATTATTTTAAATATAATATTATAATTTAAATTACAGACAGTGACGCGAAAAGAATTAAGCTTAGAGTATCCATCATCTCTGAGGAATTAAGCGTTTTATTATACGGTATGGATACGACGTATGTGCAAATACTGAAACCGCGAAGCATCCTGGTCCGTAGGAATAGAACCAAATTAAATTTAAACTTAAATTCCCTGAGCATTCATTAAATTCCCTAGCATTATATTATAGAAGTTGTTCAAATTCTATAAAATTAAAACTCTAGTTTCTGCCCTTAATACTGGACCAATTTTGTTCAAACTTTTCCTGCTTGAAGCTTAAGGGGTACCAAGTATAAGGTTTCAATTATTGCCTATATGTCGTATCCAGGCGCGGATCCAGACGCGGAACTAGGTTGTGGGCACAGGTACCTGAAGATCGGTCAAGTGCGAGTCGTAGTGCGAACTCATGTCAAGCATGTTAAATACGCACGGGGGGGGGGGGTGTCTTTGGCGGTGTGGTCTCACATTGATCTGTTGAATTGAACGCGGTGAGACGGAAATCGAACCTTATGGAGTGGGATGCAGAAATCGCAGGGGCAAATGCTAGTCTGCTTCCTCGAGTAGCTTTCATTAATAGTTCCTTTAAGAAAAACCTCCAACAGGAAGTGGACTTGGTAACGCCGGGACTCTACGATAAGGAACGAGACAGACTTTTTCATAATGGACAGTAGTTACGCACATATTTAGAGATGTCTTTGTGATCAACAAGTTTCAAACTGGAAGCGATCACCAACTTATCCGATGCTCTCTAAGTATCAACTTATATAGGCTGAAAGATTCCGAATGATATATAGCTCTAGGGTCCGAAAAGTTCCAACTGGAACTTCAAAATCGTTTCGCAATACTGGAAACCTAGCGGCATTGACGAGAAGGCCGACATAGTGGTCAAAACATTGCCGGAAGTGTCTCGAAAATTGTTTCCCGGAAAACGCAAACAGCAAGAGTCCAGGCTCTCTCCTGAGACTTCCGAACTTTAAATCAAAAAGCCGATACGACGCGACCTTGAACGCTCCAACACTCGCTCCATCCAGGAGACAATCGAGCGATATAGGGGGGTCAAAAGTGTTCGCTCAGCAGTTGGGAAGGCCCCATCTGACGAAACTTACTGAGCTATACGCAGCACGGATGAGTAAACCGACGGGACACAGCGACGAAGACCTGTGCAGAGACACACCTGGACAGAGCCCCACTCACGCGCCATTACACCGAGGAGATACCAGATGTCGAATAGTCGGCTCTCAGGCAACTGAAGAACAACAGATGCCCTGGTGATGACGGAAATTACTACTGAGGTGCTGAAAGCAGGTGGCGCAACAATCCTGAAAGAGCTAGCGAGTCTCTTTAATTCCATCATCCGGCAAGAGCTAACACCTAGGGCATAGAGCGGGAGTGCGGTGGTACTGTTCTTCAAAAAAGGTGATAAGACTCTCTCACTCCCGAGCCATGTCTATAAGTTGTTCTCAAGAGTCGTCACAAATCACCTCGCAGATAAGCTCGACGAGTTCCAGCCACCTGAGCAAGCCGGGCAAAGACGCAGGAGTACAATCAGCCGCTGTGTATGGCGTTTGTGGACAACGAAAAAGCCTTCGACTCAATCGAAACCTGGGCAGTGCTGGATGCCCTGCAGCAGTGTCATGTAGATTGGCGATACATCGAGATGCTGAGATGTTTGTATGACACTGCCACAATGTCCATCTTACTCCAAGACCAGAAGACGAAACCCATTAGCATCCAGCGTGGAGTGAGACAGGGAGATGTTATATCTCCCAAACTATTCACCAACGTATTGGAGGACGTCTTCAAGACTCTGGATTGGACTTTGGCGGGGTACCAACATCCACGGTGAGTACATCTCGCATCTTCGTTTCGACGACGACATCGTCATAGTTGCTTAGTCGCTGGAACAACTGAGCGAAATGCTGCACAGCTTGAATGGAGCTTCTCGACAAGTTGGCCTGGGTGTAAACTTGGACAACACCATGATTATGTTCAACGAACATGTTGTACCAAATCGATTGCAATCGAAGGGGTGACACACAGAGTTGTTCAAAAATATATCTCCTGGGGCAGGTTATCCAGCTCGGTAAAAACAACTTCAAGAAAGAAATAGCCAGATGGATCCAACTGGGGTGGGCAGCATTTGGCAAACTACGTCGGGTCTTCTCCTCCCCCCTACCGCAATGCCACAAAACAAAGGTTTTCGACCAGTGCGTCCTGCCTGCTATGACCTACGGAGCCTAAACGTGGCCACTGAAGGTGGGGTTAGTCCATGACCTAGAATTCGCGCAGCGGGCTATGAAGCGAGCTATCCTTGGAGTCTCTTTGAACGAGGTCATCCGAAATAGAACCAAAGTTACCGACATCGCCCGCAGAATAAGCAGGCTGAAGTGGCAGTGGGCTGGCCACATCTGTCGAAGTACTGATGGCCGTTGGAGCAGACGAGTCCTAGGGTCCACCCTAGACCAGACCGCGAGAAGGAAAAAGAAAGGTGCGATGCCCCTTAGGCAGATGGACTGACGACCTGATAAAGGTGGCTGGGACAGACTGGATGCGGAAGACGGAGGATCGGCAGGCGTGGCGCATATTCGGGGAGGCCTATATCCAGCAGTGGACTGCAATATACTAACTGATTGATTGAATGTACTTACACCTCAGACCTATGCTCCTTAAAAAGGCGTACAAAAAAGCCGCAATAATAGTGTGTAATTTCTGATATTGTAACAGTATGAACAAATTTTAATGCTGATATATCGTCTATTGCACTATACCACAGATTACCTAATAGTTGGAACAGATAACTCACTGCCTGGAAAATTAACGATCCAACTCAGATAAGTGCCTACAAGTCCACGTGATCAACCACCTCCATACGAATATGTATCTTAACAGACAGCCATACGGTTATTATTACTTTGCAGTCGCTCGGCGTCGTCCTCGTAGTTACGTATAATGACGCTAGGGTTGCCTCGCTTAATAAAGGCTTTAAACTAGTTTACAATAGTTTGACATTTTTCTCACCTATTCATCGAATATCGAATAATAGCCGAATATTATTGGACATTCGGTCAATATGTATTTCATCTTAGGTAAGCTTAGACAAGGCCTTAGATAAACTACTATTCTCAGTGCACAGTGGCGATTATTATATATTTGGTCTGAACGCAAACAATGCAGTAGAGGTAACGCACCGACAATACCTAAACAAGTACACGAGAGTCAAACGCCAGCCCGCGATCCTACGAGTACTTACAATTTTTTATTTATGATTGCATTCAAGTGTTAAGACTGAACCCGAGCCGTTAGCTATAAGTAGGTACTAGGTCAGATAACTACATCTTGTAACAACCAATCTGTTACTGAATAGACTAAGTACTGAATCCAACATTTAGCATCATAGATTGAGTATTAATTATATTAATAACAAACAAAAAGACTCAACAAACAAAAAGACTGAAACGTAATAATATAACCAAACCTTAGGTACTTTATTATTGTACGCGCGTGTGCAGTGCACGCGCGGCTAGCGACAGCCCGACTGACGACCGAGGACCGTCGGCGACCGGCGGCGAGAGCGCGCAAGTACATAGAGTGAGCGTGGCCTGACTATACGCTGTGTTACAAATCACGCGTGATTCATGATTCATTTGTTTGGTTTTTTTTTCAATAAACCATAAAAAAGTGACGTCACAGGTCTATTAAGGTGGTGGGCATGCCCATATTGCCCACCCTAGTGGATCCGCGCCTGGTCGTATCCATATTGTATTTTATCTATTATAATATGGGTAAATGAAATTAAACTTTGGCAACATCGCAAATTCATGAAAAAATACCACAAACAAACCACAGAGGAAATTACCAAAAGCTATGCTAGCGCCATCTCCAGATGACTTAAAAACCAACTGATTATTATACCTACTGGAAAACTGCTCATTGGAGCATACGGTGTAGCTAGAAGTTCCACAGCGCAGCTACAATTAAAGGACCCTAGAGGGCGTATTCTGGTGTGTTCCATGGCAGTTTCCATAGTAGGCACATACCTGCATTAAATTTTATTGATAAGTTGATGATTGTTAGGCATAGTTTCTTGTTTTTTCCTGATAAATTTTCATGCTATTGCTCGTTGCTCTCAACTGTTGATATCAGTATAAGGACAACGGTCTTCGCTGACTTGCATAATTCGTATTATGGCAGAGGACGTTATTTCCTATTAATGTTTGATGCATTGTAATTTCCTTATATAAATCACGTTCCTGCCTGCCACTACACTATGATAAAGACTAAGACACTATGTAGATAATAAACTGAACTCAATGAGCAGTTTTCCAGTAGGTATAATAATCAGTTGGTTTTTAAGTCATCAGGAGATGACGCTAGCATAGCTTTTGGTAATTTTAATGTACTCCGTGGTTTGTTTGTAGTATTTTTTCATGAATTTGCGATGTAGCCAAAGTTTAATTTAATTTACCCATATAATAATAGATAAAATATAATAAAAAGCTTAATTCTTAGGGAACACTAGATGTATACTTCTTACCAAAAGTGCCGGCTGCGCCATCTAGCGCGTCTTTGGGAACCGTATAAATACCTACTGGAAAACTGCTCAATATGAAAGAAATTAACTGAAAAAGTAATACGTTTGGAATTTGGAAAAAGTACAAAAATAAATATGACAAAAAACTTTAAACATTAAAAAAATAAAATGAGACTAGCTAGAGTCCGCCTAGGTAGGTACTCCTTTTAGTTTGGCCTATTTGGCGACTGTCGTCAGACCTCATCAGAATCAGCAGATACACCGGCTTGACTTAGCCTTTTTTTTTTTTTTTTTATATCACTTAGGTGGCAGACAAGCACACGGCCCACCTGATGGAAAGTGGTTACCGTGGCCTATGGACGTATGCAACACCAGGGGCGTCACACTCGTGCTGCCGACCCTGAAGAAACCTTCTAATGCCCTTCTTGAAGAACCCCATATTGTAGTCGCTTGGGAAAACCATCGCGGGGAGTTCATTCCACAGCTTGAGTGTGCGAGGGATGAAGTTCCTTTCATACCGCACCCCTAATGTCAAGTTCCACCAAGTCCTATACACACTGGCGTAGCTATGGGTGGGCAAGGTGGTGCGGTGCACCAGGGCCCTCAGGCTCAGGGGGCCCCCCAAGCCCGAGCCTGAACTAGCAAATCTCATATTGAACTACCAAAAAAGTCTTAATTTTGGAATGCGAAAATAGGTTGTAGCACAACTCTAATCCGTGCTACTTATTTGTTGGGAATTTTGTACAGTATTGTCTCGTTGAAAGATTCGCCATCACATTTGCAGCTAGCTTGGAGGCCCCCTGAGCCTATGCTCGACAGCCGACGCTGCGGCTTATGGCCAACTATGAACTTTCCACGTGTAAGTGATTAGCAACTGTCGCAGTGAAATGAAAAGCAAGTAAGGGGGTGGGATGGTTCTGGGCCATGGTCTGGAGATATCGTGGTTCCCATATTTGAGAGGGCCATCTCAAAGTCGTATATGGCCCAGGGTCTGTCGAGGTGCATTGGAATTTTCTTATTGGTCCCGCTTACACTCCGGCGCTTGAGACCCGAGACTGCATGCAGTTTTAGTTGGTTTGATTCCGGCCTAAACACCTGCACCGAATGTTTATGTCGATTCGACATAAACACGAAATCATCATCATCTGCACGTAGACGCATTTTCCTGACTACATCCGTGGCCAAGGTGACCTCGGAGCTCAGGGTCCGCCTTCCGGCTCTTCCTCCTCCATTTTGCACTATCTTGGGCGTCCATGAAAGTGAGAAAAAATCGCACGCATATCACCCTCCACGACATCAAGACTTCTTGGGCCTACCGCTTTTACCTGGACCCGGTGGGAGCGCCATTGCTAGGCATTTGCTGCCCACGTAGCCTGGCGGTTGCCGCAAGACGTGGCCGCACCAGCGAAGGCGGTCCTCTTGCATTTTATCAACCATATCACGGACATGAAGGCTGCTGCGGATGCGAGAGTTCGTCACGCGATCTTTACGCGTAACGCCGCATAGCATTTTCATCTCCATGACCTCCGTGGCCTAATGACCTCCCCCTAATTGTGTATTGTGTAATGTGCGTTGTGTTTTGCAATAAATGTATTTTCTTTTCCTTCAACCTGACTGGCATTTTGGGATCACACGTGACGCCAGTCATTTCTTGTCACTTGGCCCACGCGGCAGCAATGCGTGCCTTGACGTTGTAGTCGATTTCACCAGTCACATGAAGTACAGATCCCAGGTACTTAGCCTGGTCCGTGTGTTCGACCAAATTATCGCCTATGTGAACGGGTGTGGGATCTGTAGAGTTTAACGCTAAGTATTCTGTAGGCACACGAAAATAAATGGAAATTTACGTATGCATGCGCGGAAACAAGCTAGATGTATATCTAGATTGTTTCCGCGCGCCTCTCTACAAGGGAAGGAGGATTGGGGTGCGGGGTCCGCAGTTATCACGCGGTGTACCCTGGGCAACGGAGACGGCAGCGCTCCTCTCTCGCGGATCTGTTGAGGGCTGGTCGGAGACTTTTCACATGTCCCACTGACTAGCAAAGGCCACAATGGAGAGCGGACCGGTTACCGAGCGCAGGCGTGGGGGTTACATGTGCGGCCGCCTGTCACCCTTTCACCCTCACTGGCGCCGCGGTTCGATGTTCGTCCCTCTTTTCAGAGTTCTATGGGGACACCGTGCTTCTCACACCCGAGGAGGCCATTTTAAAACCGTAGATGGCCCAGAATCAGCCGGGGTGCCAGTTATATCCTCTCGGTAACCTTACAACCCGGCAGCTCTGGTATCTGAAGATCCGAGACGGCGTGTGGTAAGCGGTCCGAGTCCGACATAACTACCCCGATGGTACGAAAAAGAGGGAGAGAGGAGGGATTTGATCCCCAACAGCACGTTAGCGACCGGTAGGAGATATGCCTACCTCATCGTTTACTTCGGTAAGGCGACGTGCGACGCCCGAAGGAATTTTCGGAACCAAAAAAAATAGGGGGCCCCCTGTTTCTTTTTGCACCGGGGCCCTTGGTCACCTAGCTACGCCACTGCCTATACAGGGTGGAAGATTTTAACCTTACCTGGAGGGAAAGTACTTTAAATACTGGAGATAGCTAATTTCACCCAAAGGAAACATTCCTTTATTTTTAAAAAGAAATAAAACTGCATTCATAGTTTTTTGAAAATTCCCTTGCCATGCCCGGTAATCGAACCGACTAAAATCCAAAAAAATAACATCCTGTATTTTTATAGCATCAATCGATAGTGTCAATCATGAGGATCGAAACTCTCTAATAAACATGGTAAATTAAATGAAAGGAAGTCAATAAAATCTTAACTTATAAATTCCATTCCAACAGATACAGTACTTTTGCTCAACGTGCCATCACATACCTTATCAACAATAACGCCATTTATTTAGTAAAATGAGTACTAAACGACTAAACTTTGATTCCGATTTAGAATGTAACGTTATTGTGTGACTACATGAGGTAGTCAAGTCTCCCGATTTTTTTTATAAAGAATATTAGTAACCGAAATTACTAATATTCCTGTTAACCCCCCAAGTAAGCTAAATTGCTTGTACTAGGAGTGGGTTCACGTCTGTAGTGTAATGGTCAGGATTCGAACCCGGGACCTTTCGATCGTAAGGCCGACTCCTTAACCACTAAGCTACCGACGGCGACGCTACTATTATGTCGATTTAGGTCCAAGATACGTGTCTCGAGGTATACTTGCTTGGGCTTGGAAAGCACTTCGTGGTACACCGCATCGCACCCAGGGCAACGGATATGGCGAGAGAATTGCCTTATTGGTTCGTCTTATAATACGTTAATTGAGACTTTTGAATTAACCTGAGACGGCATGCGGTTTTAGTCGGTTTGAGTCGAGAGAGTAAATACCCCTGCTGGCCAGTGAGGGCCAGCCATGAAAAACAGGGACAAGTAATTTAAATATACGGTATAGTACGGTTAAAATCTTCCACCCTGTATACTGTATATAGATATGATAGGTGATGGATCCATGAGTTAAGTTCTCTATTTTGTTAAATCGAATTTGAAAATTGAGTTTTCAGGGATTTCCTTTCATTTAATTAACCACGTTTCTTAGACAGATTTGATCCTTATGATTTATACTATTGAATGATGTCATAAAAATACAGGATGTTATTTTTTCGGATTTTAGTTAGTTCGATTACCGGGTGTAGCAAGCGAATTTTCAAAAATCTATGAATGCAGTTTTATTTCTTTTTAAAAATAAAGGAATGTTTTCTTTGAGTGAAATTCGGTATCTCCAGTATTTAGAGAACTTTCCCTCCAGGTAAGGTTAAAATCTTCCACCCTGTATACAATATGGATACGACATACAGGCAATAATTGAAACCATATACTTGGTACCCCCTAAGCTTCAAGCAGGAAAAGTTTGAACAAAATTGGTCCAGTATTAAGGGCAGAAACTAGAGTTTTAACTATTGTTGTGTGTGTGTGTAAAGTTGTTGTGTGTGTGTGTGAAGGTGTGTGCGTATTTATTAATGACTTATGACACAGTCAATGACTTTAAAGCAATGGATGAAACTATTTAATGACTTATACAAGTGGTTGCATTTTCTACATTTATTTTAATAATTATTTTGTTAGAAAATTTCGGATTTTATAAATCAGGGAATTTAAGTTTAAATTTAATTTGGTTCTATTCCTACGGACCAGGATGCTTCGCGGTTTCAGTATTTGCACATAATTATGTCGTATCCATATCGTATACAAACCCTGCTCCAATACCTACTACCTACTTGATATTGTAAGCTTCAAGTGTCGGGAGACTACAAGACACTATCGGGTCGTCTGGTGGCTTGTCACCGGTTTTTGGAATAATTCGAATTGCCAAATTCGATATAATAATTATTCCAATTCGAAAGTCGCTCGAGAGTTACCAACATACAAAAAATAAAGTAATAATAAAGCCAAGTGTTGCCAATACGAAAAAACTTGTTCGAACAGAAACTTTGGTACTTTTTTACCAAGATTTTCTTATTTCAATTGATACATTAGCAAGTAAAGTGTCCTTTTGAGACAACTCCAAAACTGCGCACATTTTGTGTACTATGAACTACTATGAATTTT
This sequence comes from Eilema depressum, assembly GCA_914767945.1. Lineage (NCBI taxonomy): Eukaryota > Metazoa > Arthropoda > Insecta > Lepidoptera > Erebidae > Eilema > Eilema depressum. Next base: position 18,249,747 of record OU612012.1, on the reverse strand, counting down.
ACTATTTTTATCTTTAGTAACAATATAAATCAAGGATTGTTGTTGTGCACATTTCAACAGATTTTGCAGGTGATAGTCATGTTTCTTGTCGTATTTATCAAATCAATTTCAAATCTGTGGTGGCGATTGGCGACCCTCTCAGACAGACGCAGGCTTTCAGACGAATTTAAGGTTCGTGTGGTGATAGATGCCATTTTAGTAAAATACTTACATTGTACCGAAACTCCAGCAGATCCGTTTCTATCATCATCGAATAATGCATGAATGTGCATATACAAAAGGAAAAGTTTACCTAATGAGGGGATTAGAAATAAAGTAAGCGCCTGCTCAGTGACAAGACATAACAAGAAGTAATTACGCCATGTCACATTGCAGTATTTGTATTATTGTAGATATATATTTAATCAGAATATTACACTTGGGATCCTTAGAACATAGTGTCCACTGAAAGCTCAGTATTTCGGTACATGTATGGCGAACCATTATTATCTACTTTTATATACTTAAGTTTAAATATTGACACAATAATTGAAAACCACAATTACTAATGTAAGTGAAAGAGTTATAAATATAAAGGATAAAGTAACTAAATACAAACCATTGTTTTTTTAATCCTGTGTCTCAATAGTAAACATACATATTTCAGAAGGAATAGGTACTTATATCTAAACATTTAGAGTAATTACGGTTACTTTGTGTAATAGCTAATAACTTACAACAATACAAGTTGAGTGAATATAATGTCATGTCAGTTAAAATATCCATTAGGTAAATACCAAATATCCTAAGAGACAATAAAGAAAGATCTATAAATTCGTCAATAACCTGTCTTTCGTAATTTCGTGCAATGCAACTCGTCTGTGGTGAAATCCCGTCGTTTTCTTTATTGTCTCGACTTTACACTAGAATGAATGATTACAACAAAATGAAAACCTACTGTGATGTATGCCTAAATCTACTGATGTATGATGATGAGTGATAGGGGCCGAGAGTACCATGGCCCTCCTAGTGAGTAGCGAATGGGCCTTACCTAAGTGCCACTCGTCGCGGCACGGGTGGCACTGCTCACCAAGCAGCTCTCTGTCGATATATCGCAATACACTGAAACAGGCTCTCTCTCGTGCGGGATGGTTGGACATACATCTTCAGCCTTACAATAAATTCTATTCTATTAATATTTTGAATGCGAATATGAGCGCGCACGACAATCGAGGTTAGTGAGTGCTCACTCCTACGAATGCGCACGCGATAGGTGAAATACACTCATTTTCCTAAACTATTATTTCCTTATTATTAAATCCTTAATCTGAGATTAATGGCAGTGATGTTCAGCAGTTGCGGGCGGGACATATGTCAACCTTTACCCAAAATTCAAATTAAAATCATACATTAACCCAAATTTTCTGTTCTACTTTATTTATCTTTTATATTGGTTTTTATTATACCTAGTCGCGGACCAACCCTTCCAACATCGGCCGCATCGGCTTACCCACATCTTATGCTACGTGTATATTATACTACATGTATTATATACTATCATTACATAACATTCATATGATATCGTAATATGCAGTAATTTCGAACCTATAGAGTTACGATTAGTTAATCCTAACATGAATGTTTGAATGCAAAGATGTTAAAATGAACTAAAAGCTCAACTTAGTGCGACCATCTAACACCCATCTATAATCGAAAACCTACTATCAAGCCACAATGCGAAACCGTTTAATTAAATTATTATATTACAAATATTAAATTATCCTTTCAGTTCCATCGCGTTCTGCCCGGACACGCCCGATCGATACACTTCTTTCAAATTTGATTCACTAAATGATGTGTGAAACTGGAATGTACTTAGTTGTAATAAAAACTACCAAAATATATTTTATCTTTAAGCCTGTTTCAGTGGCTAACGTCATAAGTCCATCTTAAAATTCAACCATTACTGAAAATTTCACCAAATTGTTCAGTTAGGGTTTTAAGTGCTAAACAAATATGGAATGAATTAGCTGATAGTGATAATCAAGATTCGAATTAAATGACACAGTTACAACTAAACAAGTGAAAAGAAATGATAATGAGTGTGTGCGACAGATATATAGGTAGTACTAGTGCGACGTGGCGCGTGGCGCGTGGCGCGTGGCGGAGACACGCACCTCTGGCACAAACAACTCAATTACAAAAATTTAACTAGGGTCTTGAGAGTACATTTCTTTCTAAACCTTAACAATAATATAATTTATTACAAAATTTATGGACTATGAATTATTAATAACGTGAAAAACAGTCTTCCAGGCGATTCGATTATCAAAATTTGTAAATTGTAAATTTTTTATTGTATAAACCAATAAAGTACAAGAATCTCAAAACATTCTAAACATACACATCGGCCCTTTCATTCCAAATAAAGAGCCGTGTTTTTGACAAGTTATGTTTTTCCTTCCGATTCATCTAATAAAGATCAGCCAATTTTTGGTATCAATTATATTCTAGGCTTATAAAGTAGCGTAAACCATTTCAAAATACCTCGCGTTGTGCGACGGTAAAATATTTGAGAAGAAAATGAGATTACTGAAAACGTTCAACATATAAAAATATACGACGCTTCATACGAGAGAGCATTGGACGTGCCTCAGTACGAGGATTTCAAAAATATCATTCATAGCCCTGTTGCGAAACCCTGTCGTAAGTTGAGGACTCTAGAGAGTGTGAGAGTGAACTAACGTAGCGTGCGGCCGGTAACGAGGTGCCTGTGCGTGGCTTAGCCTTTGAGCGTTCACTAAACATGACAGAAAGTTGGCACTACTCCTATACTATTCTCAGTATTCTCTCCCATCGCCTGAACGAGAACACGCCCATCTTCGCAGTACTTGGGACTCCTAAACTGCAAACTCCAGTTCCATACACAACATAATTACGAATGACGCGATGCAAGTGGACTGTTACGAATATATTACATACACTATCTTATCCATTGTTTGTTAAGCAGTAGCATATAAACGGAATTACTTATTTAATATTTATATTAATTCACAAAATTGAGTAACGAAATAATAGATTATTATAAACAAATAGTGCTTTGAATATTACACATACAATTAATAAACATACAAATAATAATTCTCTAACATAAAATAATGTAAAATACGACATGCCATCGATTGAATAATAATATAATTTTATTATCAAACGCGATAATTAATTAAACGCAATAGTACACGGACGCATCAGCGTTCTCAACTGGAAGTAATGGGAAAGACAAATGGATTTACACGCTTATAATATACAGAATCTATTACGAGTCTGACGTTCAAAGTGCATAATTCAACTTGTTTAACTTAAAAGTTACGGTATAATGAATTTCGGCGCCGTATATCAAGTGACCGTTTACTTCTCTTTCTCAGTTTCCTGCTCCTTTCCCTTTTCATCGCTTTCTTTCTCTAATTCCTTCTCCTTTTCATCTCCCTGAAAACGATAAGATTTGCATTAGGACATTGTTTAACCATTTTCATTATTCTACAAAAAGTGCCCAGTTAATTAACAAAATTTCATTATTTATAATCACAATTAGGTTTTTTTTTTAAATTGAACATAAAACATTTATAATTAACATAACATTATGATAAATGTAGATAAATACCTTGCCCTTCTCCGGCTCATCGGGCAGAGGTTGCTTCTCAGCGGGGCCAGTGCCTTCTTTGGTTTCCTTGACCTCCTTGACAGGCTTAGGAAGATGGGCGTTGAGGTCGAGAGTGGAGCAGATGTCGTCCCAGTCGTGGAACGCTCGCTCCTTGATACGCGACACAAGCCCCACCAGGTTGGGGAACGACTCATTTATGACATCTCGCAGCGGATGAGCCACTTCCTTGTCAATGAAGTGGATTTGTGCGAGGTTCGCGAAAGCAACCACGTCCAGCTGTCGAAAAACATTTCAGCGTTTAATTTAAGACGTATGTGAGACGTACGTGTATGCCACCATTGTAACATGGTACATTTCTTTAATGGTGACCTTCTTTTCCGAGACTTTGCCTTCAGCTTACCAACAGGCGAGGCGAAGTCAAATTGACATGTACTATTAAAAAATAAACATGTTCGCATCAGGTTGACCGGACCTTACTAACACTTTTTAGCCCAGGAAGCTAACCTAGCCTGACTCGGGTGCAGGCCCTCCTCTCGGGGTTGCGAGGTCAAGCGATAGTCACTCCCGGAAAAGCTGGTAAATCTGTTGTTGTGGTTATTAGTTTCAAATTGCAAACTATTACGCAACAGGGAAATCGCTCAGAGTATTCTGTTAGAATTGTCATTTTCCTTAAGTTGGTAAGTTTCGATAAGCCTAAACCTATGGACACTTAACAGCACTAAGGTACACAAGACGCCGATATTTGTTTCATTCATTGTAACATCTGAGTCTGAAACCTACACGGTGGATCAAAGTGGAATAGAAAATATTATAAAAATAAACTGATCCCCCAGGGTATCAAATACGGGGTATCCAACCGGAATAAATCGAAACTCTCAGTATCAGCTCAGTAACGTATATGACACAAGTGCACCATTCATTCGCCACTTCTAACGATGAGATTGAATTTATTTCAACTAACTAAGCTTCGAGGTGGAATTCAGTTACGGTTCACATCACATCTTAAAATCTATATTAAAATAATACTTACAACAGTCGGTTCATCTCCGAAAAAGAATGGTCTATCCGACAGTAGATCTGAAAGTACGCGGAGATCATTTTTGCCAAGTTCTATAATCTCGTCTTCGCTGTGAACGCCGATACCGTGAGCTTTTGCTTTCTTCATCCCCTAAAATATAAAAAAATATGACTTAATGATATGTATGTGACGAGAATTTTAGTTACTGAGTACAGACCCCGGTAACTCAGTTGCAGTTTAAATGGTTGCGATCTTAACGACTTTACGTGCGACGTCTGTAGCAATATTTCTCCCTATAATGTACGTGTACCTATGTAACTCGGAGTAAATAGTTACCCCAAACGGGGATCGAACCAGTTGACGATGTAACCATTTACTAGTTTTCTAAACCTAGTAGTATAGTACACTAGCTTTTGCCCGCGGCTCCGCCCGCGTGGATGTCGATTATCGCGACCAAACATAGCCTATGTCCTTTCTCAAGGTCTAATCTACCTCTATACCAAATTTCATCAAAATCGGTTCAGCGGTTTAGTTGTAAAAGTGAGAGAGACAGACAGACAGACAGAGTTACTTTCGCGTTTATAATATTAGTAGGGATGACAAGACACTTCCTCACCCCCCGCCCCTTACTCTCTTTCACGTTGAATTTTGCTTGAAAAGGCGCGAAATATCGTTAGAACCCCTAAGATGTGCGGGGGACCTAAGATGTCCCCCCACCCCCGCGAGGGACCAAGCTTGTTATTTTGAAGAAACCCCGAACGGATCACGTAGCTAAAATGGGAAGTCTCTTTAAAACACTTGCCGCGACACCGCAATGACTCGTCTAATAATAACATTTTTTTATAGTAATAAGTGTAATAATCCATATAAGTAACAAACAAATATGAATAAAAAAATGAGTAGGTTACCTAAATTAGAATATTAGTTTAAAAAAAGGAATAAATAATTCACAATTTTGAGCTGCAAAGGTTGAATAAACATCTGTGAGTCACAAATCACTTACCTTACGCGCAGCAGTGAGTTTGTAACAAAAATTGAGGATCGGGTTCGGCAGACGAGTGTTCAGGGCGTTCTGCAGATTAACTTGATAACCCTTGATGACACTGTCAGGATACTTCGCACGCCACCACAGAATCACCCACGATAGATGGTTCTCGATCATGCAGATCATAGCATGTGACACGACCTTCTGCTCCAAAGTCAGGGCTGAGTGTAACAAATGGGTTAATAAAAATGATGTTCTACATTTACACAAGTCCTGAATGCACATGCGCAATGTTCTAGAATTATGTAGGAATCTAGGACACGGCCCGGTTACCTACGGCTGTGCCTGCATCCGGGCAAACATCAATAAACATCCCGCTTCAAACTAGATCACTATCCATTTTTTTTTTACTTCTATGAGTAAATATCCATTCAACTGAACTCCTACAAAACTTCTCTTTTCTTACATAATAAATCGCAAGACAAACGACTACTGTGCAAACGAGGTCCGGACGCCCGCGAATTGCTTTGTATATTCTGTTTGGTTGTTTCCACCGCAGAAGCACCCCATGCTATCCTCAAAAGACACCCAAGAAACGTTTACTGCGCGTAAGTATAGAGCACATTTTGAACACATTTTAGGTCCTTATAATTTATGTCCCGAGCAATTATGTATGTATTTGGTTTGCCCTCTACAAATTATAATATACTAGCTGTTGCCCGCGGTTCCGCCCGCGTGGATGACGTAGCCTATGTGTTATTATGATGTATAAGCTATATTATTGTAAAGTTTCATTAAAATCCATGCAGTAGTTTTTACGTGAAAAAGTAACATGGAGAAGGAAATGATCATATTCTGTCCTCCGTGAAAAGTAACAAACAGTAGGACTATTCACCGCTTTTTTAATTATCTTATAATTTATTGAGACGAGAGGACCAACCTATTTCATTGACAAATTTAATTAACATCCGTTTAGCCATTAGTCGTCGTCGAAATGGTAATAAATAGCATAGTTTATTAGGGAGCATCCATAAATTATGTCACTCGAATTTCATGATTTTTGACCCCACCCCTGACCTTGTCACAGCATTGGTCATATTTACCAGATCTTCTCCTCCCTTGATGTAAATTTTACATCTAAAATTTTTGAAATAAAACAGTATTTAATATCTTGTTTGATAACATCTGACGGCACAAACTTATGGCTCACACTCTGTCGCTTTTCCTCCAAACCTCCACTCCTTTAACGTGTAACGTAATTTATGGATGTCCCCTGTCCCCTTACATGTTCTCACTTCTCTATGATCCGATCTCCTGCTCTTTAATTTGGTTTGTTATAGTTTCTATGGGTGCGACTGCCGCCTGACCCCGTAACCTCAATAGGAAAGCCAGCGCCAGACCGCCTCCGTCAATCAACAGATGAAGTTGGCTTAGTACACCCGTTACATTAGTGCTTTTACTTAGTTTTAATATGGACGAATATATAACTACTGAGTACCCTAACCTAATAGTTGTACGTACATCAGTATGTAATAAATACAGCAGGAAATTACCTAACCAGCTAATAGTCATAAACAACGCGTCAAGTTATAATTACAATATTA